>OX451736.1:1796409498-1801909498 GCA_948472305.1 Vicia faba
AATAGAGCGATGCAACTTTGGATGCGGTTTCAAAGAAATCCTGAAGTAATTTTGGATGTTGCATGCATCTTACACTACATGGAATTAGTAGAAAAAATTATATTTGGTTTATCTATTACATTGTAGACCAAAGTTAAATATACTGAATTTCCACGTTAATATCTCATTTATATACAAATAAAAGAATACTTTGACATATATGTATAGATTTGGGTCAACCAACTCCAACTACAACTTCAACTACTCAGCATATAACTTCTCTATATTTAACCAAATCTTCGTTTTTCATATGGTATTTTGTTAATGTTATTTGACTTTAAATAAATGTATCTTAATCTAATCCCAGTTTGAGTGATATAACAACTCTTAAATATGCAATAGTTTGATAAGACAATATCATTCAAAGACAATTTTCCTTTTTGCGTAATAATATTTTGAGTGTTTCCCTTCTCTGAGAACTAATTTTATATAGTAGTACATCTTTTTTAATTGTTCGTTAATATTTCATGTGTAATAAAAAATTATTTGTATGATTATTCTAATACTATTAGTTTTTTATTATGATGATTGTTCATTACACAGTTAAGTATATCAATTCATATTTACAAAATTGTTGGTAAATAAATTGTATTGTGGAGTTCCTTAAGAAATTAATTTTCAAGTAATAAAGATACTATTTGAATTTGAAATTTATTTTTATTAACTTGGAATGTATTTTAATGTTTATGTAAATTAAAACAACATTAAATTACTCAATTGATTTTAATAAACTATATTAAATATTTATTTTTAATTTGAAATTTTTTATTTAATAATATTTAATAATATAATTAAATTTGTTTTTAATCTTTTATATATATATATATATATATAGTATATATATATATATATATATATATATATATATATATATATATATATATATATATATATATTTAATATATATATATATATATATATATATATATATATATATATATATATATATATATATATATATATATATATATATATATATATAACGATTTTTGTCATTTTATTAATCACTAAATACAATTTTAAAAATTCATATTTTTTAATTAAATTTTAGAATTTTTAATAAAATTTGATTAACATTAAAGACTCAATACTTTTTTGGACAAGTATATTAATCTAAGAGTTCTTTTTATTTCTCAATTTAACTGCAGAACATTTCTCATCCTAATGAAGATCCTTTCATGTATAAATTCACTGATAGATGTGAACGTATCTATGAAATATCGACTGTAGACTGTTAATTTTAATGTCCCTCTTTGTAATATTTCTTTTGCTGCTATTTTATATAATTGAATTTTATAGAATCAATTGTACCTTTTATTATAAGTACGAATCAATGTTTAAAAGTCGATATATATTATTAGCCTATATTTGAAACTATGTAAATGTTAACTAACTGAATAAACAAAGATAAACTTTATAAATAATGGTTTAATAGACATGTAATATGAGCGCAGACAGAATCGTTAGCACGGATTTCTTACGAATATATATATATATATATATATATATATATATATATATATATATATAATATATATATATATATATATATATATATATATATATATATATATATATATATATATATATATATATATATATATATATATATATATATATATATATATATATATATTATATATATATATATATATATATATAAGACTCAACTAAGTGTTTAATTTTATTTTTTAAGTTTACTAAATTTTTTTATCAACTAGTTTAGTGACTAGTACTGAAATTTAATGATGAATAAATATAATTTAATTTATTTATTTTATATATTTGTAATGATATAACCAAAAATAAATAAGTATTCAAAAATGTTAATGTATTACTATAAAATAAAAATTTAACATATGTCTTTAGAATAAATAGACTCGATTGATCTTTTTGTCATTAACAAAATTATTTGATTCACGTTACTTCCATAATCAATAAAATTATCTTTTGATATCTTAAATATATATTTTTATCCTACTTGAATTTTTAGTTAATTTTATTTAAACAACAATAAATTTGTTGGATATATAAATTAACATATAAAAGAAGACAATAAAGTTGCACACGCTTTAACAGTAGCAATTGGTAAACCATCCAAGGAAAATACTAACGATATTACCCTCACCTTTGAAAAGAAGCGTGTGTAACACTCCAATCTACCGGCAATTATGAATGTAAATCAGAGTTTTAAAATTCATACAATTGAATTCAGATGTCACAAATTCAACTTTTAAAACACATTGCATTCAACATGGATACATAACACTTTAAATTTCGGATGAACCAACAACAGAATAATTTAATCTCTTAATTCAACAACTTGAACAACTATGCAGCAGAATCATAATAATATCTTTGTCCAACAATTACAGCAACTTCAAAATAACACATACTTAGCAATAGTCAAATTAAAGTTCAACAACTGAAATAATCAATAATTAAAAGAAACAAATGTTCACCCCCCCGAGTGTTACGTATCAAAGTAATGACACCGACTCGAACTACCGAAGGTATACTGCCTTCACTCTGGATTACCTGCACGTTACCAACGTAAGGGTAACATTCAAATAAAAGGGGTGAGATATCTAACAATATAATAAAACGTATGATAAATAATATGTTAGATCAACTCATATAATAACACCACTTCACATCTCATAAACAACAATAATCGCAACAGAATACCAATAATATACATATTTACCGCATCAATACACAACTTCTTTATGCAATCATACCATGCGACTCAATACTATGCAAATGCATGTGGTACCATTGGAGCAGAACTCTCATCTCAAAATAATTGCCAACAAATAGAGGCAGCAACAAGGCATAAGCCTTCATCTTAATATTCGCCAATATAAGCCATCTTAACGAGCATCAGCTCCATCTTGATATGCAATGTATGCGACACGATCATGAATGTAGTAATAACAACCATACTTAACAACATCTCAGCACAACATCATCGTTGGCCAAAAGCCTACATCTTAATAACTGCCAATTATTAGAGGCATCTCAACATCATTCATCAACATAATTCATCAACATAATTCATCAACATCAATCATCAACATAATTCATCAACATAATTCCACAGCAACTCATCCATAACAACAATACAACGACAGATCAACAATCCCTCAACGTTGACCATAGGCCTACAACATGATAATTCCGATAATTAATTAATCATCTAAGGTTTATCTCTAATTACCAAACCTCTACATATTATTATTCTATAATACTACATCATTATCATCATTAATCTTACTGTTATGAACCAAGCTGTTGTATCCCAAAATTTGCCCTCTCATTTCTCAAAAGATCATCCTGGACCCTTAGGTTTGCTTCTATCAAGTTTCAAGTCTGGAATTCCAACTATTCAAGAAAATCATTCACAAGGGCAAAATGGTCAAAAGCACACTAAAAAGTCAAACTTTGACTTTTTAACCAAATTTGAGTCCTAAAAATCACATTGCGTCAAGACGTCCAAAAGGTGAAATTTGATCATCAAAGAATCAAAAATCCAACTTTTGCAAGACTTTAAAAATTTTCTAAGTATTTTCTATAGTTGTTAATTTCATTTGCCTCATGACATTTTACTACAATTCCAAATATTTTAAAATGAGGAAAATAATTCAAGTTGTTACCAAGTGACATTTTTGCAAATTTACAAATTCTAAAACTATGTCTTGTTTGGATTTTTCTATTTAACTCAAAAAACCTTGCCACAATGTTTTGTCCTTGATACAATGTGCATAAAATACTCCACAAGACCAAATTTGTTTCATGCTACAAATTTTGCTGTCTAAGTTGAACAAAGCATGATATGCTGCATTGCCCCAACACCCCAAAAGCCTGCTCCATTGCTGTCCTACAAAAAACCTCATGCTATGCTGCACCATAAATCTGCATATGCTGTCCTATACAGTCCAAAACTGCTCTATGCAGTCTGCACCAGCCTGCATCACAACAGCCCCCAAATTGCACCAAATGGCAAAATAAAATTGTGTGAATAAAGTATCAAAACAGTAGGCAAAAAACAATTCAAAATAACTTATTTTGTTTCCCCCCCTAAACCTCAATCAAGGGTCTACAAAAGTGACTGTTTCATAAGACATAGGGGTTGGAATTTTGGGAGATAAGAGAGAGTTTGTGAACAGAAAAATAGTGTTCTTTGTAACTTTGGCTCATTCAAAAAAGAAACCACCTCTAATCTCATTCAAAACATAACTTCAATCCATTATTCCATCTTACAAACTCTCCCATAAACCAAACACCTTAGCACATAAAGATTGTAAAAACACTAAAACAGTTTATGTTAGTGCCATTGTCCTCACCATCCAAACATAAAAACAATACTGTACAACTTGACTAGGTTCCAATAGTTTGGAACAAGCCTTGAATGGGTTTCAACAGCTTGGAACAATCTGCCTGGAGATTCATTGGAGCCCTCACAACATCTTGAAAAGTATTCAGATTTCAAACACCAAGTGCAGTTTCAATGTAAGTCTTCTTGACTTGGTATTTTTTTATACATCATTAATGATTTATTCTTGAAGATAAAATGTAGTAATCAATACCCCTTTTAGCTAACTGTTTGCTTACTATTTATATTTATCAATCATATGTTGTAAACTGACATGTATGGACAATAGAACAATGTTTAAGACAAAAAAATGCAGTATGCATCGACACATACACACATGTGTCGACTCATCCTAGTAAAAAACAGGGTATGAATCGACACATAAACCCCATGCATCAACTCATACTGATTCCAGGTCCCAAAATAGAAGGTTGAGAAGTCCATGAATTGACACAAAATGCGTATGCATTGACACAAAGAAGGTGTATGAGTCGACACATCCCATTATGTGTCGACTCATGCTGAGCTGTTTTTTTCTTCAAGAGCAAGGAAAAGTTATGTGTCGATGCATAACAGCATATGTCGACACATAATGGTTCAAAAAGCAGTTTCTCCCATTTTCTATACTGTTAGGCATGTATTTTTCATTACTGCCCATTAGTTCGATGTGGTTGTAATAATTAGACATTTATTTCATCCATATTTGCAAATTGTACCCCCATCCCCCTCAAGATGTAATAGCTTAGGATTTTATTTTCCGCATTTTATTTTTGCTTTCATATATTGCTAGTAATTAAGATGTATGACAAGATAAAATCAACAAATAGATAACTTTTAAATACAAGACAAAGGCATGCAAACAAACACACTTGCACACTAGCACCTCTAGAGTAATCTCACTTTATTTGCTTTTTGGAAAACCGTCATGTCCCTCGAATATGGGACGCTTTAGAAAAGACCCTCTGATAAAAGATCATAGTCCCTCGATGACCCTCGATGTTGCCTTTGATAAAATGATCTAGTCCCTTACGAAAAACTGCTAAAGCGTCTCATAACTTGCCTTCTATGACTATACACAAATATCCCACACTCGTCCCTTCACATCCAACGAAGGGGCTTCTTACCAAATCAATGGTAAGATAGCAACATCTAAAGGAGGAGGAAAATAACATTTAAGATCTTTTGAGTAGGTAGATTCTCTCCTAGTTGCTCGCTTGCTCATAAGCAAACCTTTTACACCAACACTTTTTACATTAAAACCTTTTCCTCAAAAGACGAAAGTTTTTTGGATACGTTCTTATAGAGACGAGAACCATTACAAAAACATCTTTTCAAGAACACTTTCAAAAAACACATTCCACAAACAGCTATTTGAACTATTTTCGAAACAACACTCTGTACGCGTTCTTATAGAAACGAGAACCATTACAAAGACATTTTCAAAATACTCTCAAACCCACAACACAAAGCCTATTTTAAAACAAAGCAACTGATCTAGCAAATAAATAAGAGCCTATGGAAAACCATGGATGGAAAGGGTGCTAACACCTTCCCTTTTCATAATCTACCCCCCGAACTCAAGAAAACATCTCTAAAGGTCTTTCCTGTTCTTTTCAGCCTTTCCTTATTGGATAAAAGAAAAGTCAATGGCGACTCTTGCTAACCACAACATTTGCAAACACAAACGCAAAACGACCAAGTCAGTTCTCCCACTGTATCACAGAACTGGCGACTCTGCTGGGGAAATTAATTTAAAAGTGGGGTTACCTTAGGGATAGATCACATTTACTTGCTTTCATTGTTTGACTTGTATTCTGTACATTATGGTTCTTTTTTTGGCTTTGAATCCTCTACCCGGATTTGGGATACCTTATAGGTAAGTAGCAATACATTGTGGAAACTATGCGGGGTATATCGATATCGTCTAAGCAATAGCTACGTTAGTGTGGCATATTTGTGGGTACCGGTAGCCCTTGAGTAGTCAAGGAGAATATGGGGCCGCTGAGTGATGTCATGAAGCACTAATGAACTTTTAGAACCTTTACTTGACCAACTTGGCCATTAGGACATAGTGAGATGAGCGGCTTTGGTGAAGTTCGAAGTTGGTAGATACTCGATACTACACTCATTGAGGTTTGGTTTTTTGGGATATTTCGGTCGCCATTAAAGAGGTTGCGCTGAAACAATGCCCAAGGAAACAAACCAGTGATATTGAGCTCCCTAGAACCTGATTACTATTACTAGGACAGGTTTGAGCTAACTAAACTTCAAGAGGGTACTTACCTATGAGACTCCATGCAAGTCTAAACCTAAGGACTTGTTTGCTTTGTTTGTGTATATAAACCTGTACATAACATCATGAACATCATAATATCATACTCATACTCACTAACCATTTCAAGGATTTTTGGGATTTATCTTTGCTTCTGTTTTGTAGGACATGGATTCTATTCGCAGAAAAACCATTCAAGTCAATCTTGTAAGGATCCCTCCTCAACTTAAAGAGTTAGCATCAAATATTCTTGAGAATTCTCCATTTACCGAAAGACACGGTCGCCTCTGAAACTTGGTCACCTCCAACACTAATGAGGACATGATGAAGGTGCTCTTCCAGTTCTTTGATCCTTTACACCATTGCTTCACATTTCCCGATTATCAACTTGTGCCAACTTTGGAAGAATTCTCCCAACTCTTGAGGATTCCCATTCTCAATCAACTACCTTTCAACGATACAGAAAGAGATTCAAAGCCCGAGGAGATTGCTCAAGCTCTACACTTACAAGCATCTGATGTCACAACTAATTAGGAAACAAGGAGTGGTGTTAAAGGTTTCCTAGCAAAGTTCTTGTTTGAGAAAGCCCAAAACTGTTGGAACTCTTTGGATTTGCAAGCTTTTGAGGAAATTGTGGCTCTCCTCATCTATGGGATGGTTTTGTTTCCGAATCCTGACCAACTCATAGATGTGAACGCCGTCAAAATCTTCATGTCTCGTAACCCAGTGCCCACTCTGCTTGGAGACATCCTACATTCCTTTCACACTCGCACTATGAGGAAAAGAGGTATCCTTATGTGTTGAAATCCTCTCTTGGAAAGATGGTTTATTTCACATCTTCCCCAATCTATATTGAGGAACGAGCAAGGTTCAAGGTGGTCACATAGGTTAATGACACTCAAACATTCATACATCCATTGGTGTTCCCGATCTATAGAGAATGTTATTATCGTCGGCCATTGTGGAGAATTACCTAATGTCCCCTTAATTGGAATTAGGGGAGGTATCGCCTATAACCCCTGCTTAGCCTTAAGACTTTTTGGTTATGCCCGGAGGGATGGGCCACGTGAGATGCTGATTCAAGGGTTAGTATTTGACTATGAGAGTGACAATCAAGGTCATCGCCAGAGGTTTATCCGAGCCTGGAGGATGTTGAACAAGGTAGATATCAAGACATTGGGGCATAAGAATTCCATCCCTCTTGAGCCTTACCTCAAATGGGTACGTGCCCGTGCTCAATGTCTTATGATGCCTTACCCCTCCATTCTCCCGGTGATCATAGAGCCTGTTATGGAAGGAGATATTCCATACACTATCCAACATCATGACATGCCCACCTCTCTTGAAGACTTACAAAGGGATTGTATATAGCTTAAGGGGGAGCAAGACACTTTCGAGGCCCAATTCTAGGCCAGCGAGAAGAAGGTTTTGGAACTCACTAAGCAACTTCATGAGGAGCAGACTCTAAACGCCTACATCGTACCAAAGAGGATGCGTACAACCTTTTTATCTTAGAGCTTTTTTATTTCTTTGTAAGCCCCAAGAGGCATGATGTACTCAAGCTTTGATTTATTAATATAACGTGCGTTTCCTTTTTGTCTAAAGCAAATTTGAATCTCTAATTTCCTTGAAATCATTGCATATACATATTGTTGTACCCTAAAATTTGCCCTCTCATGTTTTCAAAGGTCTTCCCTTACATGGTTGGTCACAAACACTTGCCTAACGAAAATAAAGTTTTTTTGAAGATGAACAAAGTGTCTTTCGATTGGCATCTGGGAAAAGTCTTCGATTGGGTATCCAAAATCCTTCGATACATGCTTAACTCACCATTATTCGATTGGGCATTTGGCACTCTTCGATCAAGCTTTGATTAGTAAGCTTCGATTAGGTGTTTGGAACCCTTCGATCAAGCTTTGGTTCACAAGTCTTCGATTGAGCGTTGGACCCCCTTCGATCAAGTCAATTTCACAATGCTTCGACTATGCATTTACTACTTCAGGCTTACCTTTGACTCACGAGGCAAGAATCTCCTACAAGTTTGTTTCGATTCACAAAGGAAAAGGCCCCTCAACTTGCCAGCACACCAGGCAAGAGGCTCATTCGAAGAACATGTAAATGACTCATTCGAAGAACATGTAAAGGTCCATTTGAAGAAGCATTCAGAAGGCTCATTCGAAGGGTACATAAGAAGTCCATTCGAAGGAGGCAACTCAAGACCAATCGAAGAGCATGGCCTGGAGGAATTCGAAAATCAAAGGTGTCCAGGTTCATTCAAGATTCCAAAGAGACATGAATATTTCAAAAAAGGAAATCTTTTAATATGTCTGATTCTTGTCTCATGGCTTTAAAGGCCTGGTTAAATGGCTGTCCCTTGCCATTTTCATGCACCCCCACACTCCTATAAATACGAGGCCAGTGATACATTACAAAAGGGGAAAAAAAGAAGAAAAAAAGAAGAAAAAAAGAAGAAAAAAAAAGGGACGAGGATTTGGAGATACGCTGCCCACAAACCCACCAAAGGTTATCAACATTTTCATAAGTAATCCAAGCAAAAGCAGCCATTCAGCAAACATCTCCACACCCAGAGCCACAGATCATACATCTTTAATTGGTAAGGGTTTGCAAAACCAAAATTGCACCTTCATGACATTTAAATACACATTGCATATGTATTCTTGTTATTACTGATTATGTTGCATGTAAGCTAAAGCGCAAAGATGAGATCGTGCCATTGCTTGGGCACGATCTAAGTTTCTCCTTTGAATCTCAGGATAAAACAAACCTGGACCCAGATTCAGCAGATTCAAATTGAGGAAGGATTCGAATTGGGAGGAGATTCGAATCAGGAGGGGTAAAGTCCCCCCTGGATCTTTAACATTTGTCTCGTTTTGCAGGAAATATCTTCTTAGAATCTTGTTCAGAGCTTCGAAGCTTAGCAGCTTAGCTTCGAACTGGATCCAGGGTTCCCAGATCGAAGGATGACATATCCAGATCGAACACCCCCAAAGCGCAGCCCCTCATGCACCTTCGATCAAGCCCCTTCACTGGATCGAAAGACAGCCCACACCTCTTTCGATCCAGGCCTCCAGAATTATACCTTTCTTGATTTACTGCCTGTTCCTTCGATTTCATCTTTGTTTTGACTATTTTATTTCTTTTTTTTAATCAACATAAAATCAATTAAAAAAAACCACAAAAACATTAGGCTAGTTTTTCTATTAAATTAACTTTGTTAATTAATCATTTAATTATCTTAACATTTTCTCAAAACTAAAATTAAGAAGATTTAGATCATTTTCCCAAAATAAAATAAAACAACAAAAAGATTTTATTCTTAGGATTTTTAGAGGTTATTTTCAGATTCGCGCGCGTTTATTTTATTGTAACTGCCTACTGGTTTGTGATAGCTTAACTAAGACTTTTACACTTTACTGCTTTATTCCCCCAATTTTGGGCATGTAAATAATCCCCCTCCCCGAAGCCTTGTAATAGTGTAGGATTTACAATTCCCGCACTTTAAATTCCTATACATATATTAACTGTTTAGATGTATGCTAACTAGGATTGCATGACAAGATCTGAAAACAAACGGTAGAACACCTAAATATACAAAGATAATGTAACTGAAAAACAATACACTCGCACATGCCACTCTTAGGGTACACCTCACTTGGTTGCCTCGAACGTGGTCATTGAGTATAGGATGTTTTAGAGGTCGCTCTCTTGTCCAAAGATCATAAGTTGCCTCGAAACGGTTTCCTCGGAAAAATGATCTAGGACATTAGGGTTACCGCTAAGGCATCCTAACATTGCTTTAGTGACCACACGTCCCGTAATCGAATTGACTCGAAAACTCCAACGACGGTGCTACCTGCTACTCAATAGTGGGATAACATTGTCTAAAGGACACTTGTACAGATTAATTCCTTTTTGAGTAGGTAGAGGTTCTTAAGTACTTGCTCTTTTGAAAACCAAAACAAAACTTTTCGCACTTACACTCTCTTCAAAAACAAAACTCTTTTCGAAACCCACAAACACAAAGAAAAGCAAACTTTTGAAAACATAGTGAGCAAGTACCTAAGAGCCCGTGGATAACCACGGATAGAAAGGGTACTAACACCTTCCCTTTCTATAATCTACCTCCCGAACCCGAGAAACATCTCAAAAAGGAATTTTTATGTGCTTTTGTCCTTTCCTTGTTGGATAAAATAAAAGACGGTGGCGACTCTTGCTTACTGCGACATTTTGCGAAAACAAACGCAAACGCGAACCAACATTCCAAAACAATCAGTTCTCATTCCCACCGATCACAGAACTGGCGACTCTGCTGGGGATTCTAATAAGTGAGGTGTACCTTAGGATTAGATCACTTGTGTTTTCAATTGTATGCTTTGTATGCTTTAATTTTGTGGGCTTGTATCGGAGTTCTATAGATCCTAACCCGAATTTGGGGATACCCTTTAGGTAAGTAGCAATAAACTGTGAGGGATCTGTCCGGCGTAGACCGACACGGATGAAGTAGTAGCTACGTTGGTGTGGCACCTTAGTATGTACCGATATCCCTTGTGTTGGAACGAGGATAATATGGGTCTTCTAAGGAGTCATTAAGCACCAACTGACCTTAGAACCTTAAATTGACCAACTTGGCCATAGAACAGTAGCAGTATGCTACACTCATTGAGACTAAACTCTCGCGATGATTCTGGTCGCAAGAAAAGGTTGCTAAACTGGAATTATGACCGATTGAGGGTAGTCAGTGATATTGAGATCCTCTAGAACCCGGTTACTATTTTTAGGACAGGTTTGAACCAACTAAACTGAAAGAGGGTAATACCTAAACTCCATGCCAGCCTAAACTTAAGGTTGTTTGGGTGACTTGTGTGCCTTCAAACTTGAACTACTTGCACATTCTTGTTATCTGACAACATGAGTTCCTTGCAGGTTTTGTTTACAGTCCTTATCCCATAATTTGGATTTATTGCAAGGTTTACTTACATCACCTCACATTTTTGCTTAAACGCATAGCATACACATCATAACATCATGCCTTAACATTTCCTTAACCATTTCAAGGATCTCAAGGGTTTGTGATGCAGGTTATGGTAAATCAAATGTCTAGCAAGGGGCAAAAGGGGATTTATTTTCCTCTAGCCAAGGTTGTCTAGAAATCAGAACACGATAACTTGAGTCAGGGGCTATGACCCACTCGATATGGTGAGCTTGACTCTTGAAGAAGGACTCTCGACAACATGAAGTTCCTTCAATCAAAGCTACAAGATTCAAATTCTATCAGTTTCTTGTTTACCCCGCGAGATCCTTGAAAACATTGCATACATATATCATACATATCATTGCATAACAGGTCATCTAGTACAGGTCTCTCATGTTCTCGCTGTTTATTTCAACAATGGCTCTCCCACAAGACAACCAAGATCTCCAGGCTCAAAACGCTCAACTTCAAGAAATGTTCCCGAACCTATCCCAGGGGCAGGAAGAAATAAAAGCTCTCCTCACAAGGGGCGTAGTCCTAGGGAATCCAGGCGGCGTCAGGAATGATCAGTTGGAAGGGCTACAAATTGAGTTGGCAATAATGAAGATCTAGATGATGGGACAGTTGGTGGGTCAGATGGCTCTCATTCAAGACTTAGCTCAAAGACAAGAAGAGCTCAGGGTCCTCGTCAACAAGCTGCTTCAAAATAACCAAGTGGGGCAAACAACTAGGGTTGAAGATCAAATCATCGTTCAACCTCCTTGGAGACAAGAAGACAAAGGAAAAGCTCCCCAGCTTGCTTCAGGGTCACAAGCTCAGCAACAACCTCGCCAGCACCAACACAATAATAAGCCAAAGGGGGAAAGACTTCAAAGGCAGTTCACCCAAATCAACGTGCCATTGTCACAAGCATTGTAGCACATGTTAAAGATGAACCTGATTACGGTGATAAACCCTCATACGAACCCTAAGACTTCTTCTCCTAACTACAACCCGGATGCAAAGTGTGCTTATCATTCCGGTAGCCCGGGGCACGATACTAATGATTGTTGGGTACTGAAATACAAGATTCAGAATATGATTGACGCTAAGGAGATCGAATTTGACCCTCATGAGACTCCCAATGTGATCACTGCTCCCTTGCCAAAATATGGCTAGGATTGAAAGCACTTTTGTTCATTTGAATTCTGAAGTTGTATTTTTCTTTGCTTATTCAAACAATTATTATCATGTCGAACTCTTTTATTTCATTAATGCATTACACGTTTCTGTTTTGAATTAATTGTTTTCACTATGCTTAAATTACTTCATATTTCCTTTTTGTGATGTTCAACTCTCGATCAAAGGAAAAAAAACTCTAAGCCTTTAGAGGGAGGATGATGAAAACAATACCACGATCTTTACAGTATGCTTTTGAATAGACCCCACTGATGAGGTACAAGCATTGTTTCAAATCCTAAACAGTGGAGTTATAAGGAAGATAATCCCTAGTCAACCCCTTTGAGCCAAAGAAGTTGGAGTTTTTCTTTTCATGAATTAAAACCCTTAATTATAACCTGGGGCAGGGTAGTTCTCTCAATTGATCCAGGTGCACAATGAATGGCATCAAAGAAGTCCTTCTGAAACAAAAGACGGTGATGGTTCTGTATAATCGTAAGGACAGACAGTCATTACCTTTCGAAATAAAAGCCCACTAAGTCAAAACCTATGAAGGAGACTTACACAAAAACTGGGACATCCCGCTGACTGTAATCACAAGAAAGAAACAGTTTAGGCAAAAAGACAGGGATAACGAAAAAAAAGAAAAGAAAGAGGTCCTGCAAACTCTCAACAAAATGACTGCCTGTTCAAAATAAATTGTCAGTATCCGAACCATCACTGGTATGTCAGAGCAAAGACTCAAACAAGATCTAATGCACGATTAGATGAGTTTAGGATCGAAGAACATCACGAAGAACGGGTGGGTACAAATAAAATTTGAGCCTTTTTCCTTTGTTTCTTAAACCGTGAACCAGGCCACGTTATAACCCTTAAAAGTCCTAGCTGAAGCACGGGTTAGTTCGAAAGCATACTATTACAAAAGGTATCCTGACTCCTGTAGGGCTCGCTGTAAAATCCTGAGTTGACATCACATTTTACAAAAATTCGCTTGTTTTACTGGAAAAAGGCATTTTCAAAAATTTCAAAACAGATATAAGCTTTGCATTCTTAAAATAATATTGTTTGCATATGACTATTTGTTCAACAGCAGAGAAATTCGCACGACGAATATCTAGTGAACAAAAACCTTCTCAATAAAAAGGATCACCTCAAGTGGAAAAACACTTCCAATCAAGGGGCATGGCATGATCATTGTCCATCATCTGGGGCAGTCAAGTCAAGATTCAAGGAATCTCTCAAAATGCCAAATAGCCAGGGGCAGATCTCCATCTGAATCAATTGGGGCATTGGACATGAATTCCAGCAACGAATCTTGCATGATCAAACGAAGATCTTCTGGTAGTATGGCAACACAACACTACCGACAGTGACACCTCCCTAAATCCTGAGAGCGTGGACATAGTCAAAAAGTACTACGCATAATCAAAGACCCGCTAGGTTGACTGGCCTAGGCAAAAATAAGGGCTTCTCGGCGAACCAAAAGGGTTCGGGCAAAAATAAGGGATGAAAATGAAAAAAAATTTGTACACCCGGCAAGTCGAAAACCTGAAAAGGCGGCTTGGGAAAAAAAGGGTATCCCGGTGAACTGAAAACCCAAAAGGGCGGTCCAGGAAAAAATTAGGGATCAAAGCGTACGACTATGTCTCGTCATCTCGTCACTGGCCTACTAGAAGAAGACTTGTCATTTTGACCGAAAGATACCAAGCACCTCATAGGTGGGGATAATACTCGATCCAAAGGGCCTCCGCAGGCACCTTCTCCCGCAGAAACAGAGGCAATAAAAATTTTCCAAACTGTACAGCTGCTCTGCTCACCAGGTACAAAGGTAGATTCAGCTGAAGAATATGGCTAAGATACTTTCACTCCCCGCAGAATAAGGCAGTAATGGTAGCTCTCCCAGCTGAGACTTGCAGCTATGTACAAATTAGCAATACTCTCCCCAAGCAGAGTCAATCTACCATCAGCCCTAAAAAGGTCGGGTATCCCCAGAAGGTCTTAATATTCTCCAACGGAGTATAAAGACATTCTCCAGCAAGCGTAAGAGCATCCTCGGCAGTCTTAATATTCCTCGACAGAGTATAAGAATGTTCCCCGGTGGAATACAAGATACCCCCAGTGGAGCCATTTCCCCAGCGCAGTCTAAAAAAGCTTTCCCAATAGAGTTGAATCATCTTCCCCAGCAGATTTTGGAAGCTTATCCCCTACAGAGCGCAAATAAATCTCCCCAACCAAATTCAAAAGGTTATCCTTACAAGAACCTAACTGGGTTATCCTCAGCAAGTTGCAATGGAAAGATTATCCCCAGCAAAGTTCTTTCTTTCCCCCAGCAGGACTTCTATCCTCAATAGGTTCAATATCACCAGCAATGGTAATCTATCCCCAGTTGAGTTTATCATCAAAATCCCCAACAGAGCTTATCAATGGAATCCCCAGCGGAGTTTATCGTTAAAATCCTCAGCAGAACATCTCTTCCCCACAGAGTAATTCCCCTCAGAGTAATCTCTTCATCAAGATTATTCCCCAACAGAGTTCTTTTCTCCTGGAGGTTTATTCTCGCAATCATCTTCATTCATCATCCCCAGCGGAAACAAAGAACTCAACTCTATTCTCCAGCAGCTCCGAGATTTATTTTCCCCAGCTAAACATCACATTCCCATACATCATGATACATGCATATACGCATCATACGAATACAATCTCATTTATTTTGAGAACATCATTGCTTGATCCATATCATGCATTGCATATGACTGACCTTTACCTTTCAGGAAAGATACAGTTAAAGTTCTCAATTACGTCGAAGACCCAACCGGTTCTTAAATCTTAATTGAATTATCCTCGGTTGAATTTCAGATAAGGTTCTTAATATCGATGGTTCCCCTACGTCATAGTGTGGACGAGTACTATAACCTCAACGGTATACTCCATTGAGCACGAGTCAGTTCCTAGATCTTGATGTTCTCCTCCGTCATAGTGTGGATAAGTTCTATAACCTCAGCGGTATACTCCATTGAGCACGAGACAGTTCTTAGATCTTGATGAAGATGTTTCCCTACGTCATAGTGTGGACGAGTACTATAAACTCAACGGTATACTCCATTGAGCACGAGTCAGTTCCTAGATCTTGATGTTCTCCTTTGTCATAGTGTGGACAAGTTCTATAACCTCAGCGGTATACTCCATTGAGCACGAGAAAGTTCCTAGATCTTGATGAAGATGTTTCCCTACGTCATAGTGTGGACGAGTACTATAACCTCAACGGTATACTCCATTGAGCACGAGTCAGTTCCTAGATCTTGATGTTCTCCTCCGTCATAGTGTGGAAAAGTTCTATAACCTCAGCGGTATACTCCATTGAGCACGAGACAGTTCCTAGATCTTGATGAAGATGTTTCCCTACGTCATAGTGTGGACGAGTACTATAACCTCAATGGTATACTCCATTGAGCACGAGTCAGTTCCTAGATCTTGATGTTCTCCTCCGTCATAGTGTGGACAAGTTCTATAACCTCAGCGGTATACTCCATTGAGCACGAGACAGTTCCTAGATCTTGATGAAGATATTTCCCTACGTCATAGTGTGGATGAGTACTATAACCTCAACGGTATACTCCATTGAGCACGAGTCAGTTCCTAGATCTTGATGTTCTCCTCCGTCATAGTGTGGACAAGTTCTATAACCTCAGCGGTATACTCCATTGAGTACGAGACAGTTCCTAGATCTTGATGAAGATGTTTCCTTACGTCATAGTATGGACGAGTACTATAACCTCAACGGTATACTCCATTGAGCACGAGTCAGTTCCTAGATCTTGATGTTTTCCTCCGTCATAGTGTGGGCAAGTTCTATAACCTCAGCGGTATACTCCCGGTGGGCACGAGACAGTTCCTAGATCTTGATGAAGATGTTTCCCCCCAATTGAATTATGAACAGGTTCTTAAAACTCAGCTGAAGCATTCTCTCAGTTGAAGTACAGGCAGGTTCCTAAATCTCAACAAAGTTAGACTTCCCCAGCGAAATCTTCTACAACAACAGGTATGCAAGTTCTCGCTAAGGAATCTCTTATGCGATGGACACTCCTGCAGATGGCATCTATAAGCCCATCCTCCTACCAACAATCTCCAAATGGCATCTGTAAGCCCATTCTCGACGTCACAATGCTGATACTACACCATGCGAGTGCAAATTTCTGGGCACTCTAGTGTTCAATTATCTTCCACCTTCGGATCACGAATGGCTCAAAAGCCAATCTATATCCTCAGGTTTAAGAAAATTGAACAGGGGCAACTGTTGTACCCCAAAATTTGCCCTCTCATGTTTTCAAAGGTCTTCCCTTACATGGTTGGTCACAAGCACTTGCCTAACGAATATAAAGTTTTTTTGAAGATGAACAAAGTGTCTTTCGATTGGCATCTGGGAAAAGTCTTCGATTGGGTATCCAAAATCCTTCGATACAGGATTAACTCACCAGTCTTCGATTGGGAATTTGGCACTCTTCGATCAGGCTTTGATTAGTAAGCTTCGATTAGGTGTTTGGAACCCTTCGATCAAGCTTTGGTTCGCAAGTCTTCGATTGAGCGCTGGACCCCCTTCGATCAAGTCAATTTCACAATACTTCGACTATGCATTAACTACTTCAGGCTTACCTTCGACTCACGGGGCAAGAATCTCCTACAAGTTTGTTTCGATTCACAAAGGAAAAGGCCCCTCAACTTGCCAGCACACCAGGCAAGAGGCTCATTCGAAGAACATGTAAATGACTCATTCGAAGAACATGTAAAGGTCCATTTGAATAAGCATTCAGAAGGCCCATTCGAAGGGTACATAAGAAGTCCATTCGAATGAGGCAACTCAAGACCAATCGAAGAGCATGGCCTGGAGGCATTTGAAAATCAAAGGTGTCCAGGTTACTTAAATATTCCAAAGAGACATGAATATTTCAAAAAAGGAAATCTTTTAATATGTCTAATTCTTGTCTCATGGCTTTAAAGGCCTGGTTAAATGGATGTCCCTTGCCATTTTCATGCACCCCCACACTCATATAAATACGAGGCCAGTGATACATTACAAAAGGGGAAAAAAGAAGAAAAAAAAAAGAAAAAAAAAGAAAAAAAAGGGGACGAGGATTTGGAGATACGCTGGCCACAAACCCACCAAAGGTAATCAACATTTTCATAAGTAATCCAAGCCAAAGCATCCATTCAGCAAACATCTCCACACCTAGAGCCACATATCATACATATTTAATTGGTAAGGGTTTGCAAAACCAAAATTGCACCTTCATGACATTTAAATACACATTTCATATGTATTCTTGTTATTACTGATTATGTTGCATGTAAGCTAAAGCGCAAAGATGAGATCGTGCCATTGCTTGGGCACGATCTAAGTTTCTCCTTTGAATCTCAGAATAAAACAAACCTAGACCCAGATTCAGCAGATTCAAATTGAGGAAGGATTCAAATTGGGAGGAGATTCGAATCAGGGGGGTAAAGTCCCCCCTGGATCTTTAACATTTGTCTCGTTTTGCAGGAAATATCTTCTTAGAATCTTGTTCAGAGCTTCGAAACTTAGCAGCTTAGCTTCGAACTGGATCTAGGGTTCCCAGATCGAAGGATGACATATCCAGATCGAACACCCCCAAAGTGCATCCCCTCATGCACCTTCGATCAAGCCTCTTCACTGGATCAAAAGACAGCCCACACCTCTTTCGATCCAGGCCTCCAGAATTATACCTTTCTTGATTTACTGCCTGTTCCTTCGATTTCATCTTTGTTTTGACTATTTTATTTCTTTTTTTTAATCAACATAAAATCAATTAAAAAAAACCACAAAAACATTAGGCTAGTTTTTATATTAAATTAACTTTGTTAATTAATCATTTAATTATCTTAACATTTTCTCAAAACTAAAATTAAGAAGATTTAGATCATTTTCCCAAAATAAAATAAAACAACAAAAAGATTTTATTCTTAGGATTTTTAGAGGTTATTTTCAGATTCGCGCGCATTTATTTTATTGTAACTGCCTACTGGTTTGTGATAGCTTAACTAAGACTTTTACACTTTACTGCTTTATTCCCCCAATTTTGGGCATGTAAATAATCCCCCTCCCCGAAGCCTTGTAATAGTGTAGGATTTACAATTCCCGCACTTTAAATTCCTATACATATATTAACTGTTTAGATGTATGCTAACTAGGATTGCATGACAAGATCTGAAAACAAACGGTAGAACACCTAAATATACAAAGATAATGTAACTGAAAAACAATACACTCGCACATGCCACTCTTAGGGTACACCTCACTTGGTTGCCTCGAACGTGGTCATTGAGTATAGGATGTTTTAGAGGTCGCTCTCTTGTCCAAAGATCATAAGTTTCCTCGAAACGGTTGCCTCGGAAAAATGATCTAGGACATTAGGGTCACCGCTAAGGCATCCTAACATTGCTTTAGTGACCACACGTCCCGTAATCGAATTGACCCGAAAACTCCAACGACGGTGCTACCTGCTCCTCAATAGTGGGATAACATTGTCTAAAGGACACTTGTACAGATTAATTCCTTTTTGAGTAGGTAGAGGTTCTTAAGTACTTGCTCTTTTGAAAACCAAAACAAAACTTTTCGCACTCACACTCTCTTCAAAAACAAAACTCTTTTCGAAACCCACAAACACAAAGAAAAGCAAACTTTTGAAAACATAGTGAGCAAGTACCTAAGAGCCCGTGGATAACCACGGATAGAAAGGGTGCTAACACCTTCCCTTTCTATAATCTACCTCCCGAACCCGAGAAACATCTCAAAAAGGAATTTTTTTGTGCTTTTGTCCTTTGCTTGTTGGATAAAATAAAAGACGATGGCGACTCTTGCTTACCGCGACATTTTGCGAAAACAAACGCAAACGCGAACCAGCATTCCAAAACAATCAGTTCTCATTCCCACCGATCACACATATCATCTATAACATCTCATAAACAGGTACCGTTACAGGTTTCTCATCTTCTTCGCTGTTTATTTCAGCAAAAATATCTTCTGAACAAAGCATTAAAGATCTTCAGGCACAAAATGCCCAATTTCAACAGATGTTCGTAGCTTTGGCAAAAGGGAAGGAGGATCTGAAGGCCCTTATCCTGAAATAGAAGAAGAAGAAGAAGAAGAAGAAGAAGAAGAAGAAGCTCACCGGTGCCCTCAATATGGGTAGAAGATTTGGGGGGCCGCTAAGGAAACCAGTCGATCTGACCTTCTCGTCCAAAGAAGGGGAAAATCAAGAGAGAGAAATAAGGGAGGAAAACCTTAGTCCTGAAGTCTCTGACAATGATACAGACTACAATAATGAGCAGTATCCTCCTATTGAGGATAGGTACAAGCTGTTAGAGGATCGGTTAAGCGCCATGGAACTCTAGAGAATACTAGGGCTGGATTTTGAAGAGCTAGGATTGGTGTCTGGGGTAGTCATCCTATAAAAATTTAAAGCTTCGATTTTCGCAAAATATGGTGGGGTGTCTTGTCCCAAGCTTCATATCTGTTCCTATGTGAGGAAGATTCATCCTCACACTGCTAATAGGAACTTGTGGGTTCAATTCTTTCAAACAGTCTGTCAGGGACTCAGCTTGAATGGTTCTACCAATTGGAGGGAACCAATGTCCGAAATTAGGAGGATTTGGTTGCTGCTTTTTACAAGCAGTATCAATACAACGCCGACCATGCCCCTACTCGTATTCAACTTCAGAGTATGTCCATGAGTGCAGGTGAAGGCTTTAAGGACTATGTGCAGAAGTGGAGAGATTTGGCTGGGAGAGTCCAACCCCCTTTGTCTGATAGGGAGTTGGTCGACATGTTTCTTGGGATGCTGTCTGGTCCATTCTTCAACCATTTAATCGGTAGCTCATCGACTGGTTTTACGAAGCTGATATTAACTGGAGAAAGGGTAGAAGCTGGGATTTGGAGCGGTAAAATACAGAAAGATACCTCCTCGAGTTCAGTAAAGAATCCCTTCGCTGGTAAGAAGGAAGCCATTGCTATCTATAGCCCAAGAGGTCATAGCAGAGTTGAATACCGTCTGACGGTAAATGCTGTAATGATACCTAGGTCTACGGCTGATCCACAACACAACAATCAACAAAGGGTAGAAAGACCACAAAGGAAGTTTACCCGAATTAACATGACATTAACAGAGGTTCTACCCCATCTGCTGAGATCCAACTTGGTAACTTTGAAAGAGGCTCCCAAGAATCCTAATACCTCCTATCCTCAGTACAATCCAAATGCTCAGTGTGCCTACCATTCTGAGAGTCCTGGTCACAATACAAATGGCTGTTGGGCTCTAAGAAATAAAGTGTAAGACCTGATTGAAGCCAAGGAGACTGAGTTCGATGCCCTGGAGAAACCCAATATCATAACTGCTCCCATGCCTAAGCACAACCGTGGAGTTAATGTCGTTGATACCGATCTGTTAGTGACCTCAGTTGATGAAGTTTCTACTCCCCTTATGACTGTTAAGAAGAATTTGTTGCTGGCCGGTTTATTTCCGGGTTGTGGTGAAGGTTGCCACATGTGTTCATCTCTGCCTTCTGGTTGCTATTTGCTGAAGACATGTGTCCAGCACCTGATGGACAGTAGAGAAATTTTGTTCGAGAAAACTTTGATTCTAGCTGGTCCGTTCGAAGATGTTGCTATTATAACCATTTCCGCCGATCCTTCCAAGGGCTCCTCGAGAAGACCTGTTTGGTTTGGGCTTTACTTCAGGGGCTGAAAGGGTTGTTGGACGCGCTCGGGCTGGAGGACCTCCCCTACGCATCAGCAATCGTGGGGTCAACGCTATTGAAGACAATGGGGAAGACTTGACATTAACAGCTGGATCTACCCAACTACCAACGGTGGACCGAATAACTGGTCGACTAGAGATTTTATCCCAGTTTCTTTTATTCCGCAGTAATTGTCTTACTTGTGTTCTGAATTTGTAATGAACAATTTTTAACTTTTTGGACTTGTGCCTTACCCGAGGCACAATGGTTCTATCTGCAAGGGTTATTATATGTCATTTCATATGTCATCAATAAAATATTGGACGTTCCTTGCATACAAATTTTGCGTTCTTTGTTTTTTTTTCTTTCTCTTTTCTATTTTTACTTTATCAATACAGCTATGCTCTTACACACACCCACATATCAAACTGCAGATCCATATCCACTCTAGATCCCATTGATTACAATTATGCTACTTCCAGTTATGATTTCGAAAATCTGATCAACCAAGTCGAGAACAAAGGTGAGGACGATTGTGAGGTGCCTGGAGAACTGGCTAGACTGTTACAACAGGAAGAGAGGGCTATACAGCCTCACGAAGAACCAGTTGAGACAATAAACTTGGGCACAGAGGTAGAGAAAAAAGAAGTCAAGATCGGCGCAAATTTGGAAGAAGATCAAACAGCAGTTGATACAGATGTTGCACGACTATGTTGAGATCTTCTCCTGGTTATATGAAGACATGCCTGGTTTAGACACTAACATCGTGGTACACCGTCTGCCGACTAAAGAAGATTGTCCTTCGGTTAAACAGAAGGTCTGCCGTATGCACCCTGAAATGTTAGAGAAGATCAAAGCAGAGGTTATGAAACAGTTTAACGCTGGGTTCTTGGTCTTCATCTCCTATCCGCAGTGGGTTGCCAACGTTGTTCCGATACCTAAAAAGGACGGTATGGTACGGATGTGTGTAGACTACATAGACCTGAACAGGGAAATCCCCAAGGATGACTTCCCGCTTCCTCACATTGATGTTCTGGTTGACAACACCGCATAACATAAAATCTTCTCCTTCATGGATGGTTTCTCTGGCTACAACCAGATCAAGATGGCTCCTGAAGACATGGAGAAGACAACCTTCGTCATACAATGGGGGACCTTCTGTTACAAGGTGATGCCTTTTGGGTTGAAGAATGCTGGGGCAACCTATCAGCGAGCCACTATCGCTTTGTTCCATGATATGTTTCACCGTGAGATCGAGGTCTATGTTGATGACATGATAGCCAGGTCTCAAACCAAAGAAGAGCACCTCGACCATCTACAAAAGTTGTTTGACATGTTAAAGACGTACAAGTTGAGGTTGAATCCGAACAAGTGCACCTTCAGGGTAAGGTCTGGCAAGCTTCTGGGGTTCATCGTCAGTGACAAAGGTATTCAGGTAGAACCCGCAAAGGTAAAGGCCATACAAGAGATTCTGGATCCCCGTACAGAGAAGGAGGTTAGAGGTTTCTTGTGGCGCCTAAATTATATCTCCAAGTTCATTTCACATCTAACTGCTACTTGTGAGCCCATCTTCAAGCTTCTGAAGAAAGATCAAGTGGTAAAGTGGAATGACGAATGCCAGACTACCTTCGAAAGAATCAAGGAATACCTTCAGGAACCACCAATTCTGATTCCTCCAACCGAAGGAATACCTTTGATATTTTACTTAATAGTGCTAGACAATTCAATGGGGTGTGTGCTGGGGCAGCATGATGAGTCTGGTCGAAAATAGAACACAATATACTACCTTAGCAAAAATTTTACCGACTGTGAGACACGATACTCACTGCTCGAGAAAACTTGTTGTGCTTTGGCATGGGCTGCTCACCGACTAAGACAGTATATGCTGACCTACACTACTCTTTTAATATCTAAGATGGATCCAATCAAATACATCTTCGAGAAGCCCGCTCTCTCCGGAAGAATAGCGAGATGACATATGATCTTAACTGAATACGATATACAATATACAACCCAGAAAGCAATCAAGGGAAGTGTATTGGCTGATCATTTGGCTCATCAGGCCGTGGATGACTACCAGTCCACGAATTTTGAGTTCCCAGACGAGAATGTCATGCTAGTGACTGATTACGAAGAACCTGGACTGGATGAAGGACCCGAGGAAGGATCCCGATGGACTATGTTTTTTGACGGAGCTTCGAATGCACTCGGTAATGGCATTGACGCCGTAATAATATCTCCTGAGGGCTGTCATACTCCTTTCACTGCCCGACTATGTTTCAACTGCACTAACAATATGGCGGAGTATGAAGCTTGCATTATGGGTCGCAAAGCCACTATTGACCTCAGGATCAAGTTCTTAAATGTCTTTGGGGATTCAACTTTAGTGATAAGTCAGATCAAAGGCGAATGGGATACAGAGCATCTGAATCTCATCCCATACAGAGAGCACATACTGACATTGCTCCCACACTTTGAGGAAGTAACCTTTGAACATTTCCCGTGAGAGGAGAATCAGTTAGCAGACGCACTAGCTACCATGTCTTCTATGTACAAAATCGGGTGGGATAACGAAGTTCCCTGAATCACCATCGAGAGGTTGGATGAACCAGCACACTGATGCGAGATTGACACCGAAGGGGTAGCAGATAAACCTTGGTTTCATGAAGTGAAGAAGTACCTCGAGACTCAAGAGTATCCCGAAGGGGCATCTGTCAATGATAAGAAGTTTATGAGAAGGTTCGCTGCAAAATTATTTCTCAGTAATGGAATCCTCTACAAGCGCAACCATGACTCTACTGCGGTGTGTAGACAAGAGCGAAGCAGAGAGGATTATGACATAGATACATGAAGGTACCTTCAGAACCCATTCCAGTGGACATACCATGGCTAAGAAGATCCTACGGGCAGGATACTACTGGTACACTATGGAAGCAGCCTGTTATCAACACTCTCGAACCTGTCATAAGTGCCAAATCTATGTTGATAAGGTGCATGTGCCTCGGGTTCCTTTGAATATATTGACGGCTCTGTGGCCCTTTGCAATGTAGGGCATTGACATGATTGGAAAAATCAGGCCTACCACTTCCAATGGGAATCACTTCATCCTGGTAGCTATCGATTACTTCACAAAGTGGGTTGAGGCAGCCTATTTTGCTACTGTGACCAAGAACGTTGTGGCGCGGTTTATCCGACATAATCTGATCCGTCAATACGGTGTGCCAGAGAGAATTATCACAGACAATGGTACGAATCTCAATAATACAATGATCACCGAACTCTGTAAGCAATTCAAGATACACCATCATAACTCTTCTCCCTACCGGCCGAAGATGAATGGCGCTGTTGAAGCGACTAACAAGAACATCAAGAAAATTATACAAAAGATAACGGTAACGTACAAAGACTAGCATGAGATGCTACCATTCTCTCTTCATGGGTACCATACCTCAGCACGGACATCGACAGGGGAAACACCTTACTCTCTGGTATATGGCATGGAGGCAGTCCTACCCATTGAGGTCTAGATTCCTTCTTTAAGGATTTTGAAAGATGCGGGTTTGAACGAAGATGACTGGATCCATACCCGACTTGATCAACTGAATTTTATCAACGAGAAGAGACTTACTGCTGTCTGTCATGGTCATACGTATCAAAAGCGGATGATCAAGGCTTTCAACAAAAAAGTTAGATGACAAAAGTATCAAATCAAGGATCTAGTAATCAAGCGCATCATACAGTCGCAAGGTGATCCCATGGGAAAATGGACTCCCACCTACGAAGGGCCATTTGTAATTAAGAACATTTTCTCGGGTGGAGCCATGATTCTAACCACCATGGACGGTGACGACCTCCCTCACCCTCTTAATGCAGACATAGTGAAAAGATTACGCATGATAAAAGATCCGCTAGGTTGACTGACCTAGGAAAAAAAAGGGCTTCCCGACGAACCAAAAGGGTCCGGGAAAAAATAAGGGATGAAAACAAAAAAATATGTACACCCGGCAAGTCAAAAACCTGAAAAGGTGGCTTGGGCAAAAAAGGGTATCCCGGTGGACCGAAAACCCGAAAGGGAGGTCCAGGCAAAAGTTAGGGATGAAAAGCGTATCACTATGTCCCATTGGATCACCCTGCGATCAGAATTCAGTATCAACTGTCAAGCTCGAACGACATCAATCAACCTAATCAACTTCAGACAAGAAGCAAAGTGATGAGATGCTCGAAGACATAAGGGCAATAGCAGAGTTGGAACCCAATGGAATTGTTGCACATAGTTGTTTTCTTTTACACAATATTGTATAACTTCTATTTTTACGGCGGTGTTATCTTACTAGAGCGTAAACCTCCTTGTACAAAAACGACTATTATAGGCCAACTTCAGAATTCAATACAAATCATTTTTACACAAAAAACTCTGTGTTTTTTTTCTTTTTCTATTCTGTTTTGCGAGAACGTCCAATGGTTTATTCTTGACATATGCATTTGAATATGATTGCTACTCACAAATGTTTGCATAAGAAACGGAAAGACAATTGCTCGTAACTTAAGAAACATAGGAAAAAAACTGTCAAAACCTGACATTTACTTTGTCTAGCCGGTACCAGGGCAGAGACAGCTTTGAAACATAATCATCAGCGCATACGACCTCATAACATTTGTATTCCCCGCAGAGTAAAGGTAATCAAAGCATTGATACCAGTTCTCTCAGAACAGGAAGTAACCTCCCAAGCCAGGGTCGTCCAGAAACCTGACATCTATATCCCCCAGCCAAACTTCATAATCGCGAGCGGATCATCGTAAATTATTATCTCCCCAAGCAGAGTTTATTTCTCTGGATACAGAAGCTCAATCCCCAACAAAGCTTATTACTCCAGCTACGAAAATCCACCTTCCAACAGAGTCATTCCCCCGTGGAGCTATTCTCATACAGAGTCTCTCCCTGGCAGAATATTCATAAACAACAAAGAGCAAATCTCCGGCACAGTCATTTTCGTTCACCATCCCCAACAGAAGTAGAAGAATTATAGTCCTCTACAACAGTCAGGAATGTTATACTCTCCAGCAGCAGTCAGGGATTTATTTTCCCAGACTCAGACATGTCACAATAGCATCTCATGCTCATACATCATGACATGCACATACATATCACATACAACATAATCTCATTTATTTTGAGAATATCATCCCACAACGCATTTCATGCATCACATGTAATTAACCCTGTTATCTTTTCAGGAAAGACAATTATCACCAACGATTCCAGAAGTTATACATGTCATATTTGCAGACAGCTAATGAAAAATCAGTTCCCGAAACCAAATGGGTCAACTAATCTACATGATCAATTGAAGTAACCCTATGATCCAGGTTTCTTCTCATAACCCTACTATCCAGGCTTTCATCTTGAAGTAACCCTACTATCCAGGTTCCTTCTCATAGCCCTACCACCCAGGCTTTCATTTCGAAGCGACCCTATTATCCAGGTTCCTTCTCATAAGCCCTACTATCCAGGCTTTCATCTTGAAGTAACCCTACTATCCAGGTTCCTTCCCATAATCCCTACTATTCAGGCTTTCATCTTAAAGTAACTCTACGATCCAGGTTTCTTATCATAACCCTACTATTCAGGCTTTCATCTTGAAGTAACCTTACTATCCAGGTTCCTTCTCATAGCCCTACCACCCAGGATTTCATTTCGAAGCGACCTACTATCCAGGTTCCTTCCCATAAGCCATACTATCCAGGCTTTCATCTTGAAGTAACCCTACTATCTAGGTTTCTTCTCATAGCCCTACTATCCAGGCTTTCATCTCGAAGTAACCCAACGATCCAGGTTTCTTCTCATAACCCTATTATCCAGGCTTTCATCTTGAAGTAACCCTACTATCCAGGTTTCTTCTCATAACCCTACTATCCAGGCTTTCATCTCAAAGTAACCCCATGATCCGGGTTTCTTCTCATAGCCCTACTATCCAGGCTTTCATCTCGAAGTATCCCTACTATCCAAGTTCCTTCTCCCTTGCCTCCAGACAATAGTCTACAACACTGTAAGGTCTGGACCCGACCAGATACGGTCGATGTCACATTTCCTTAGTAAGTTGTTGTACAACCTGGACCCTGACCAGATATGCGCTCTACTTTCACCTCCTCAATCAAGAGTTAACTCCCCAGCAGAGTAACAGATAACCGAAGCTCCTAGACTATACTTCCTAGGACATAAATCAACATTCCCCGGCGAAGTCCTCCTCAACAGCAGGTACAAGAATTCTCGCCAAGGAATCTCTTATGCAACCGATCTTTTCTGGATGGCATATTTAAGCTCATTCTTAACGATTCTCCATCGCCTTCCAAATGGTATCTGTAAGCCCATTCTCGATATCACCAATCAGTATTACTTCATGCGAGTGCAAATTTTTGGGCACTCTAGTGTTCAATCATCTTCTACCTTTAGATCACGAAAGGCAGACCAACCAATCTACATCCTCAGGTTTAAGAAGATTGAACAGGGGCAACTGTTGTACCCCAAAATTTGCCCTCTCATTTCTCAAAAAATCATCCTGGACCCTCAGGTTTGCTTCTATCAAGTTTCAAGTCTGGAATTACAACTTTTCAAGAAAATCATTCATATGGGCAAAATGGTCAAAAGCACACTGAAAAGTCAAACTTTGACTTTTAAACCAAATTTGAGTCCCAAAAATCACATCGCGTCAAGACGTCCAAAAGGTGAAATTTGATCATCAAAGAATCAAAAATCCAACTTTTGCAAGACTTTGAAATTTTTCTAAGTATTTTCTATACTTGTTAATTTCATTTTCCTCATGTCATTTTACTACAATTTCAAATATTTTAAAATGAGGCAAATAATTCAAGTTGTTACCAAGTGACATTTTTGCAAATTTAAAAATTCTAAAACTATGTCTTGTTTGGATTTTTCTATTTAACTAAAAAAACCTTGCCACAATGTATTGTCCTTGATACAATGTGCATAAAATACTCCACAAGACTAAATTTGTTTCATACTACAAATTTCGCTGTCTAAGTTGAACAAAGCATGATATGCTGCATTGCCCTAACACCCCAAAAGCCAGCTCCATTGCTGTCTGTGATACGGTGGGAGAACTAACTTGAGGGTTTTGCGTTTGTGTTTGCAAATGTTGCGGTTTAGCAAGAGTCGCCACCGACTTTTCTTTTATCCAATAAGGAAAGGTGAAAAAGCACAGGAAAGACCTTTCGAGATGTTTTCTTGAGTTCGGGGGGTAGATTATGAAAAGGGAAGGTATTAACACCCTTTTCATCCATGGTTTTCCATGGGCTCTTAGTTACTTGCTAGATCACTTGCTTTTGTTTGAATGTGCTTGTGGTGTGTGTTTTGAAAGTATTTTGAAAATGTAACTTTGTAATTATTCTCGTTTCTATAAGAATGCATACAAAGTGTTTGTTTCGAAAATGTTTCAAAATGGAAGTGTAGGTGTATAAAATGTTTTGTTGTGAGCAAGCGAGTAAATAAGAGTAAACCTACCTACTCAAAAGGGTCTTAGATGTGCTTTTCCTCCTCCTTTAGATGTTGTTATCTTTACCATTGATTTGGTAAGAAGCCCCATCGTTGGATGTGAAGGGACGGGCGTTGGGTCATCGTATGACCATGATAGCAATGTTGTGAGATGACTTAGCACTTTTTAGGGACTAAGATCATTTTGAAAGGCAACTTCGATAGCATCATTGAGGGACTATGATCTTGTATTTAGATTGTTTGTGCCAAGACATCCCACATGCATAACATGGCCATTTTTAGGCAACAAGTGGAGTTAACCTTAAGGGTGCATGTGTGCAAGTGTGTTTGATTGCATGCATTTTGTCTTTGATTTTTGGTGGTCTACTTGTTGATTTTATCTTGCCATACACGCCCAATTTCTAGCATTTACATTTGAAAGCGATAAATTGCAGAAATGCAAAGTCCTACGCTATTACAATATTTAGGGGATGGGGATACATATTTATGAATAGGGATTAAAAGTAAAAATAAATCCTAAGTTATTATTACAACCATATTGAAATGTAAAATGCAAGAAATAAAAGGAAAGATTTATTTTGTTTTAATAAAAAAAGGAAATAAGTTAAAAGGAAAATGTTTTTATGTATTTTTATGTTGATATTAAAAGAAAGTTAATGTTAAATTGATGAAAAGGAAAATAAATTCAAAATAGAAAAAAGCGTGTTGCTGCAAACAGAGAAACAAGGATCAGAAGTTCTGAAGCCAGGCGCGTGACTCAGCAGGAAAAGTCAGTGGGATCAGAAGTTCTAGATTCATACACTCTGAGGTCCTGCAAAAAATGTCAGAGGGAAAACACAGAGGTTCTGGGTGGTGTCCAACCAGTGAACCAAAAGTCAGAAGTTTTGTATTACATTGAAACAGTGAGAAAACGTCAGTCATTCAGTGTATTTGACATGTAAGGAAAACTTAGAAGTTTTGTGTTGTGTTAAGGTTGTGAGTGACCATCAGAAGTTTAGTATTGTGCTGAGCCAATGGGTGAACATCAGAAGTTCAGTGTGTGTTAACAGTGAGAAAAATCATGGAAGTTCTGTGTGTTAAAACAGTGAAGAGAACTCAGAAGTTCTACGTGCTTAAACAGTGAGAAAATCCTAGAAGTTCTGTGTGTTAAAATGATGAGTGAAAAACAGAAGTTATGTGTTACATTTCAGCTCTTAATCAACACAACAACAATTTATTCAGTTCAGCAAATCAGAATGATCACAACACAACAAATCATAGAAGTTTCAATCCTAAGTCTGAGCCTAGCATTATTCTAGAAGCTCTGATCCATAGTTTTTCTATTCATACAATGATATATACACCATTAATACTATGATATTTACATGTTAATGATGTTCAGAATGAAAAGCAAGTAAAGTCAGAAAGACTTACCTGGGGCGTGCTTGGAACTTTGAGTGGTTGCCTTTGGATGTTCTGAGTCAGCAAGAGAGACGAAAGAGTGGTTGTGTTCTTTGGTTCAAAGGGAAGAACAAAGGTTTGTTTTTGTGTATGAGAAATCTGGATTTTTATGAAAGTTTCAAAACTTCTTTTTCTCTCTTTTGGCCAATCTCTCTCTTCAAAAGCCAGCCGCTTGAACGTGTGATGGAGCCAAGTATTTATAGATGAATTTGTTGTGGTTTTGGGGGGAAAACAAATGAGTTTTTAAACATTTTTGGCATACTTCCCCCTTTGTTTTTAAAATCACAGTATTTGTAGGCTAGTTTAGTGTAATCATGAGATGCAGGCGTAGACTGAGCCAGCTGTTGGTCATAGGTCTGTAGCAAGTTGTATAAGCAAGGTTTTGGGATTTGGTCAAGTTCTGACCAAAGCTTTGAAAATAGCCTTCATGTGCTAAAGCGCTGCCTTGTCTCTGAAGCAAGCATGGTGGTTGTCAGCAGGATTTAAGGAAAAGCAAAAGCAAAGTTGCTATCCCAAGAAAATAGAGGTACACATGGTGAAGATCCTTTGGATAAAGACTCAGAATGTGGTTGTGAGCATTAAATGAGCATTAAATGATGATGAGACTTATCACAATCAGAAAGCTTGCAACACGCTTCTTAGCCTTCTTTGAATTACTCTGGAAAACTCTGACTGAGCTTGCGTAGATGCTGAAGAGCCATGTTCTGACTAAAGATTATGTGTTGAACCATGTTTACAACTTCTGACTGCTCCTTCCTGGAGACTGGCTCAGAAGTTCTGAAGTGTCATTTTTCTTAAACACTTAGAAAAATCCCAAGTATTTAGAAATTTTACTTTTCCATAGTAAATTTGACTTCTGAACTTTTTGATGATACAAACTTCATATTCCAACATGTCTTGATGAAATATGATTCTTGAAACTTGGTTTTGGTCCAAAAGTCAAAGTTAGACTTCTCAGTGCATAAATGACCATTTTGCCCCTTGTGAATGGTTTGCTTGGAAAGAAATGATAATTCAAGGCTTGGAATTGTATGAGAGAAAACTTGATAATCCAGGGTGATTCCTTGAGAAATGAGAGGGCAAATTTTGGGGTACAACAGCTGCCCCTGTTCAATCTTCTTAAATCTGAAGAGTTAGATTGACGAGTTTTTCCATTTGTGACTCAAAGGTGAAAGATGATTGGACACTAGAGTGCCCAAAAATTTACACTTGATGGTGTGTAGTTGAAGGAATGGGCTTAAAGATGCCATTTGGAGAGGTGATAGAGTCTTGTTGGAGATGGGCTTGTAAATGCCATCCAAGAATGCTTGTTGAGATGTAATCTGTAAGTTAAACATCAGAGTGGCGTCCGTGTCTGGAGCCTATCTGTATTGAGTCTGAATAAGTATTAGAATGGCTTCCATGTCTGGAGCGTATCTGAAAGCTGAATCTGAATGAGTATCAGGATGGCATCCGTATCTGGTGCGTATCTGAACTATATCTAAAAGCTGTCTTTGAATGAGTATCAGGATGGCATCCGTATCTGGTGCGTATCTGAACTGTATCTGAAAGCTGTCTTTGAATGAGTATCAGGATGTCATCCGTATCTGGTGTGTATCTGAACTGTATCTGAAAGTTGTCTTTGAATGAGTATCAGGATGGCATCCGTATCTGGTGCGTATCTGAGCTGTATCTGAAAGCTGTTTTTGAATGAGTATCAAGATGGCATCTGTATCTGGTGCGTATCTGAACTGTATTTGAAAGCTGTCTTTGAATGAGTATCAGGATGGCATCCGTATCAGGTGCGTATCTGAACTGTATCTGAAAGTTGTCTTTGAATGAGTATCAGGATGGCATCCGTATTTGGTGCGTATCTGAACTGTATCTGAAAGTTGTCTTTGAATGACTATCAGGATGGCATCCGTATCTAGTGCGTATCTGAACTGTATCTGAAAGCTGTCTTTGAATGAGTATCAGGATGGCATCTGTATCTGGTGCATATCTGAACTGTATCTGAAAGCTGTCTTTGAATGAGTATCAGGATGGCATCCGTATCTGGTGCGTATCTGAAAGCTGTCTTTGAATGAGTATCAGGATGGCATCCGTATCTAGTGTGTATCTGAACTGTATCTGAAAGCTGTCTTTGAATGAGTATCAGGATGGCATCCATACCTGGTGCGTATCTGAACTGTATCTGAAAGCTGTCTTTGAATGAGTATCAGGATGTAATCCGTATCTGGTGCATATCTGAACTATATCTGAAAGTTGTCTTTGAATGAGTATCATTATGGCATCTGTATCTGGTGCATATCTGAACTGTATCTGAAAGCTGTCTTTGAATGAGTATTAGGATGGAATTCGTATCTGGTGCGTATCTGAACTGTATCTGAAAGCTGTCTTTGAATGAGTATCAGGACGACATCCGTATCTGGTGCGTATTTGAACTGTATCTGAAAGCTGTCTTTGAATGAGTATCATAATGGCATCCGTATCTGGTGCATATCTGAATTATATCTGAAAGTTGTCTTTAAATGAGTATCAGGATGGCATCCGTATCTGGTGCGTAACCGAACTATATCTGAAAGCTATCTTTGAATGAGTATCAGGATGGCATCCGTATCTGGTGCGTATCTGAACTGTATCCGAAAGCTTTCTTTGAATGAGTATCAGGATGGCATCTGTATCTGGTGCGTATCTGAAATGTATCTGAAAGCTGTCTTTGAATGAGTATCAAGATGGCACCCGTATCTGGTGCGTATCTGAACTGTATTTGAAAGCTGTCTTTGAATGAGTATCAGGATGGCATCCATATCTGGTGCGTATCTGAACTGCATCTGAAAGATGAGTCTGAATGAGTATCAGGATGGCATCCGCATTTGGTGCGTATCTGAACTGCATCTGAAAGATGAGTCTGAATGAGTATCAGGATGGCATCTGTATCTGGTGCGTATCTGAACTGTATTTCAAAAGTTGATGATCTTTGTCTGGTGATTAGTTCTTTCCTGAAAAGGTAAAGAATTAGTTGTATGCAATATCATGATGTATGCATTGCGTAATGATGTTCTCAAAATAAATGAGGTTGGTGTTATATGTATTTTGTATGCATATTCTATGAGTGTTGTTGAAATGTAATTTTGACTTTGAAAATAAATCCTCGACAAGTGTTAGGGAGTCATTAAATCCCGGATTGCTGTTGAAGACTAGGTGTGTCTTCAAACTTTGTCTAGAATGTTTCCACTGAGGATTCCTGTTTTGTTGAGGAGAACTCTGCCGGGGAATATTGACTTTGTTTTAGAATACTCTATTGGAGAGTGCTGATTCCTGATTGGAAAATAGATCAGGAGTCTCGGTTGTTCGTTTCTCTATTGGGAGTTATCTCTTGATGGACGAAGTTGAACTGATATCTGGTCGGGTCCAGGCTTCACAGTAACTTGCTAGGGATTGTATAGTAGTCTACTGGGGAAGAGGAGTGGTGGTCCTTTGATTTGTAGTAGTCGGAGAAGCGAGCTCAAACTGGGGAATCTGTAGTTTGTTGGGGTAATAAACCCTGTTGCCGGTCTGCTAGAGAGGTGACGACTTCATTGGGGAAAGTCCTTGAGGACTCTTGAGGTTGTCTCGGGTGGGGAAAGGTTTTCAAAGGTTAAACTCTTGTTGGGAAATTATTCTATGAGAAGGACTTTGGGGAGACTTGTCATTGCCCCTAGCAGCAAATGTTTGTGGTATTGTAAAAAATGTTTGACTGAACGCAACCCTTTTACTGAGATTGACGTTCAATGCCCCAAGTGACGGAGATGGAAACCTATCCTTGGTTACTCTGCAATTCTTGAGATATTTTCTTGGAATCTTGACTGGACTGCCCCAGGTGTGCTGGATAGTGACATGTCATGTCCCCCTGCCGATAGGAGATTTTTCAATGGAAGTGTCATCCTTCATGAAGTGATTTGGTTCATTGAGAGAGCTTTCGTTCACTGGATATTCATTGTGTGAATTTCTCCGCTGTCAAACAAATAACCATATGCAAACAATGATATTCAAGTGATGCAAAGTTTATGTTTGTCTTGAAGTTTTGAAAAATGCGTTTTCAGCAAGTAAAGAAGTTTGTAATTCAACTTTGGATTTTGAGTAAAGCCTTACAGGAGTCGGGATACCTTTTATAACAGTATACTTTCGAACTAACCCATGCTTCAATTAGGACTTTTAAAGGGTTGTAACGTGGCTTGGTTCACGGTTTAAGAAACAAAGGATAAAGGCTCAAAGTGTATTTGTACCCACCCGCTCTTCGTGATGTTCTTCAGTCCTAAGCTCGGTTAATTGTGCGTTTGAACTCCCATTGAGTCTGGAATGACGTTTTGGTGATGGTTCAGACAGATTTAGTTTATTGGAAAGCAGTAATTTTTTTTGCAACATTTTTCATGTTGTTGAGGATTTATAGTGACCTCTTTCTTTGGTTTGTTATCCCTAATTTTTTCCTGACTGTTCTTGTTTTGAGATTACAGTCAGCGGGATGCCCCAGTTTTATTAAGTCTCCTTTGTAGGTTTTGACTTAGTGGGTGTTGCACCCCAAAATTTGCCCTCTCATGTTTTCCAAAATCTCCCCCCTGCATGGTTGATCACAAACTCTTTCATAAGGAAAAAAGAAAATTTTTGAGTGGTGCTTTAAGTACCTTTCGATTGGCATTCTGAAAGACCCTTCGATTGGTATTCTGAAGGAGCACTTCGATTGGCATTATGTCAATGCCTTCGATTGGCATTCTGAAAGACCCTTCGATTGGTATTATGAAGGAGCCTTTCGATTGACATTCCAAAAATGCTTCGATTGGCATTATGGACAAGCACTTCGATTGGCATTATGGACAAGCACTTCGATTGGCATTATGGACAAGGAGTTCGATTGGCATTATGCCAAGGCCTTCGATTGGAATTCTAAAAGACCTCTTCATTTGGCACCCTGGGCCAAGCCTTTCAATTGGCATGCCAAGGGATCCTTCGATTAGCATGAATAAGATCCTTCGATTAGCATGAACAAGACCTTTCGATTGGCATCATAAAAGTGTCCTTCGATTGGCACTGAAACAGTGTCCTTCGATTGGTAGGATAACACGTATCTTTCGATTGGTATTATAGCAGTGTCTTTTGATTGGAATTTTAACAAGTACCCTTTGATTAGTATATGGACAAGTACTCTTCAATTGGAATTTCAAAAGGTCCTTGGACTGGAACTTTAGAGTGTCCTTCGACTGGAACTTCAGAGTGTCCTTCGACTGGAACTTCAGAGTTTCCCTTAATAAGAACATCAGAACGAAATGACCTTCGAATGGCATTTCAGTGCAGAGTTTCTCTTAATCTAAGATGCTCTGATGAAGGAAGTTCTGAACACTTCGAATCAGAACTTAGACTCATCACAAGGCCAAGGGCTGGTCGAAGTTGTCTAATAGGGAATGTTCTAAATAGATTCGAATTGGACTTTGAAGCTGGTAAAGAAGGCAGATTCGAAGGAATGAAGTAGGTTGGCATGACTAAGCAAAAACACATATCCTAACCTGTCCAGGTTCACCCAAAGTTCACAATGGCATGTGTCCCTTGCAAATAAGCAATCGAAGCAGGGGGAGTGTCAATTGAAGGGAAGTGGATCTGTAAGTCAGCTTTCGATTTTCATCATGTTGGAGGCCCAAACAGCTCATAACAGGCTAGCAGTAACGCATGAATGCAGATTGACACGTGATTGAATCAAAAATAGAAAGTCTTTATGAGTAAATCAAATCAAGAATCAAGACATTAATGGAGGAATATCGAGGCCAGGTTTTCAACCCTAATTCATTCCATTATATACCAGCAAGCCTCACAAATCAAACACACACGGAAAAACACACAAAAACTCTGCTGAAACGGCGCCACAACTTTGAGAAAAAACCTTGAGAACCTTGGATATGAAATTGCACTTAGAGACCTTTTCAGGATCAAACAAAGGTTCCAATCGCTTCCTTGGACCTCACTGAAGCAGTACCAATCATTATCGTGTGCTCTCCTTGAAGGAAAATTGCGATCAAAAGCGCAGCGGAATTTAAAATTTTCCTTTAGCGATCCTTACGAATGAGCATGGTCAGTGATAGAAATATTTACCTCTTGTGGCGGTTCAGACCTTTGATGTTGTGATCACGAGCGTTGATGAAGAACAACGCCTCTACTCAGTCCACACGAACAGACCGCTTCCGGTCATAGTGCTAGCTGATCACGAACGGAAACCTTGAGTGAGAGAGAGAATCAAAAACGAAATTGCATCAAGTGAAATTGCTTAATCACAAGGGATCTATTTATAGAATCACTCGTGTGGGCTACAAGCTAAAAGCCCAATTAAGGCTATAAGCTAAAAGCCCAATTAAGCTTATGGACATCATACCTTATGATGTACCATATATCACTTATCCACGTGGTACCTTACCACTTTCCGTATTACACTTAAGTGCACCGTACCTTACGGTGCTCCTTATTTATTCTATCTCTCATCAACCTGTCCTTATGTGTGTGACCCTGTAGGTTTTCGCGACGTTGGCAATTATATTAAATCACACATTTAATATAATAAACAATGAGCGGTATCTAGCAACACATCACTGTTACCCAAGTCACGAAAATGTCATGTGATCTGACCAAACCTTTTCTGTGATAATATTTGTGTTGTACAATTACCCTTTTGCCCTCATGTCTATATTGAACACAAGGCATACACTGTGTCACCCTTGTCCAGTTCAATATTGGGCCCTTAGACATTTATCCTGTTATGTAGGATGAGCAAATTCCATCTAGGTCACTCATGTCCCTTAGCATGCTTTGTGAAGTACCCATCAACCGTCTTTATAGTCATCCAGTTACAGATGACGTTTGATCAGCAATAAAGTACTTAACTCTACATCTAGGGTCCATAGTGGTTTCAGGTCGAAGGGTGGTATACACCATTATCATCATGAGAATAACTTATGACACTTTGCATAACATTCTATGTAGTATTCTCATAGCGGGTCAATCCAGTATAAATATTACTCCTAATATTCATACCTATGTCAAGACTAGATAACTCCTTATCTATGATCCATGAGATGTGATCATCAATCTATCTTCATAATAATCTTAATGCTTTAATGTTATCCCACTTCACATTAAAGCTTGACTACGGATACTTTAAGAATAGTGTCTTATGTTTAATGGGATCTCATGATTAAGTCACACTTAACATTTCATTAAACAAATAAACCATTCTAGGGACTTTATTATTTTGGAAAGCAAATATAATAAAGAAATGCCTTTTATTATTAATAAATAATTCGATACAAGTACCAAAAGTGTTGGCCTCTAGGGCTTACACCAACACTCCTGTCCCAAAAATCCATGTAAGTATCGCTCTGAACTGCCATATCCATGGAATCGTAAAGCTTCAATCTTGCATTCATTCTTTAAAATAATTGCATATTTGAACTCCTGACATCATTTGCAAAGTTTCTGTATTATTCAATTTCATTATTATGCCCTATATCACAAAACGCCATGGTAGATTGTTTTAGGGTTCTTTCAGGGATTTTCATTACAGGGCAAATTGGTCAACAAAAGGACCATGTTTGGAACCAGGGCGGAGAGGCGAGCAGAACCATGCCTTTAGTTTGCATTTTAGTGGCTTGTGGCAGATTTCGAGGCAGCATGATGTGTAGCTACAGACAATCATCTGTAGGTATAGGCCAAAGGATTTTTAGTCACAGTCCCCATGACAGGGACGATAACGTGGCATGGCCAGATTGGCCTGTTTGAAATATTAGCGCGTTCTTTCTTATTTTCCAGCATATTCATTGATTTTCCCATATATTATTTATTTCTTATTCCAATAACAAAGAGAACAAGTTGGCTGGTTGGTGAGCGTGTTAGTGCAGGACCCATTGGGACCTGGATTCGAATCCCAGGTCCCCCAAACTTTGTTATCATTTTGTTTCAGGCGTTCACATGCAGCGCTTCAGGCAGGGAGTACCATATACCTCTAGATCTCAAAGGCCAGGTGGTTCCAGATTCAGATCCAATAGTCCAGGATGGAGGTTCACCATGAACCCTGGTCAACAAGCGCACATGCAATCTGAAAGTCAAAGCAGGCTGGAATATGTTTGGGCCAAGAAAATGTTGACCAAACCTCCTGATTTGGGGTCCAACCCCCCCCCTTTGGTTTACTTCTTTTCTATTTTCTTTCTTTATTTAATTTGTTTTCATTATTTTTATCAACCCTTAATTCTTCTCATAAAAAATCAGAAAACACAAAAAATAATATTTATTAACTTCACTATTTTATTTTTGTAAATAAACCATTAACCAATTAATTTAGTTTTTAATTAGGTTTAATCTTAACATTTTTTGTGTGATCGGTGGATCTGGAACTGACTGTTTAACGCTGGTTCACGAAATGTCGCGGAAGCAAGAGTCGCCACCGTCTTTTATTTTCTCCAAATGGAAAGGACAAAAGCACAGAAAAATTCCTTAAAGAGATTGCTCTCGGTTCGGGAGGTAGATTATAGAAAGGGAAGGTGTTAGCACCCTTTCTATCCATGGTTATCCATGGGCTCTTAGATACTTGCTCATTGTGTTTTCAAATTGTTTTGCTTTTCAATGTGGGTTTAAAAAAGTTTCTTTGAAAATTTCAGTTCGACTCTTGTATCGGTCCTCAAGAGTGTTTGAAAAATTGCTTTCGAAAGCTTTTTGAAAAGGTGTTGGTGTGAAAAGTATTTTTAATTTGTTTTGAAATTTAGAGCAAGTATCTACAAGAACTTACCTACCCTAAGGAATTCGTCTGTGTAAATGTCCTTTTAAAGTAATGCCATCCCACTATTGAGAGGTAGGTAGCACCACCGTTGGAGGTGTTCGGGTCAATTCGAGTTTTGGGACATGGTGATCACCAGAGCAATGGGAAGACACCTTAGAAGCTACCCTCATGCCAGGTTCCCGGATCATGAGGACTTACTAAGACGTCCTCTACTCGACGATCACCTTTCGAAAGGCAACAGTGAGGCGTACCCTAGGGGTGGTGTGTGCGAATCGTGTGTCATGTTTCAGTTATTTGTCTTGTCATATTTATTGTGTTCTACGCTTGATTTTATTAAGACATTCATTCTTTCATGCTTGGTTAACAGTTAAATATTTTGCGAGGAAATAAATCTACGACTATTACAAAGGCGCGGGTCCACATCGCCAAAATTAAACCGGACCCGATTTAGCGGAAAATAAATAATGCGAAGAAATAAAGTGCGAAAAATAAATTTACATGGCTTAGGGACAATTACAGAATTATAGTAAGCGATAATAAAATAAATGCGCAATTAAATGAATTAAAACGAAACTAGGGCGTTGGACCCTTTTGCAAATAATCAAAAGTTAATGAGAATTTAAAAATTAAATGATTAAATGTTTTTTGGTATTTTGTATTTTTAGATTTAATGAGAACAAAGGAGAATTAATTAAAATTAAATTAAACGGCAAACCCTAAATTCTAATATTTTTATTTATTATGAAAAAATTAAAATATGACCTAAATTAAACCTAATTCATTTATGTACAATTAAAATAGGAAAATAAATAAATAAATAATAATCAATATTGTGGAAAAAAGGGAAATAAACAGAATTAACAATTAAAACCTAAATTCTACATTTTTGGATTTTTATTAAAAAAAGGAATTAAAATTAAACCTAATTACACTACATAATTTACATTCTAATTTATTTATAAAAATAATTATAATAAAATAAATATTATGTTTTTTTGTATTTTCTGATTTTTATAATGTTTTTAGATTTTTGTTAAAAATAATTAATTAAAACAAATAATTAAGATAAACATAACAATTAAAATAAATGAAATAAAAAAAGAAATCAAACCAGAGTGGGGTGTAGTCCCCAATTTAGGAGGTATGAATTTGGAAAGCCTGGCCCAATAAGCATGGAATTCCATTGACTTTCTGGATCATGTGTCATGCGTTGACTGACATTCATTGCACTCCTGGAATCCATGCCCTTGATTTGGTTGCCTGGGACACGTGGGCGACTTGATGATGGAGGCACATGGTATGCCTACGTTGCTGAAGCGCATGGGAATGGCTTTGGAAAAATAATATGAAGATTTGTAAGACCTGGGGTTCGAACCCAGGTCATGAACAATGCAAACGTTTCCACCTGCCACTGGACCACTTTGAATTCTTTTAACATATAATAACATTTAAACAATATAAAAGAAAAGTGAAAGTTAGTGGAGGAAGCGCGCCAAATTCAAACCAGCGAACCAGCAGCTGACACGATGTTGTCTTCTTCGCGTGCCTAAAAATAAAAACACAGAGGCAACGGTTTTAACGCGTTGCCTAAAGCTATATATCAAAAAATAGCGATTAGACCCTCGACGCTCATAAATTGAGCGCGAGGGTTGGAAGCTTTTCGTCTGGTCATGCTCAATGCAATGGCGAAGGTCTGGAGCTCCAATTTTACGTTATCTCAAAAGCCCCAAATTAGCAAGCCTGCAAACCCTAGTATGTAACAATGGCATAATCGTGTATGTGACTCAAAAACACAATCAAGCGTTGCAGTTAGTTCAGAAACATCAATATAAACATGAATTAATGGACAAAATGCTGTAAAAACATGTAAATCATGATGCACGAGTTTGGAATTTTCTTGGTTCAGTTGGAGTCCCTTTTACCAATTCTTTATCTTTGAGTGAAGGTTAGGGATTGGAATACGTTCAGGAGATCACAAGGAAGCTATTGAGATCAGTCTCACGCCCTGAATCCACCTGCAACCTTGAAAACAGTTTTTGAGTTTTGAGGCAATTTTTTAAGTGTTGTCTTTTGCTTCTGAGCGCAACCAAGAGTCCAAGTGCATTAGGTTTGCATTCCTGAATATGTAGTGATCACTTTAGGTTAACAAATTTCCACAAAATCTCTTGTATTCAATGATTTCAAGATTTGATTTTACAAGATATTTTTTGAATCTTTTTTTCATGGTTTTTGTTCAATCATGATCAATTAGCACCAAAACCTGCTTTTTTAAGATGTGCACGAAATATTGACATTATAATGTGCATAAGAAGATTTTTTAGGTTAGGTTTGATATTTTTCATATATTAAAATCATTTAAATGAATATAAATTAATATTAATTCAAATAAATAATTAAAAATATGAGAATACTTCCCTTTGGGCCTAGTGGTCGTGCATAGGCTTGGCATGAAGAAACTTTGGAAGAAAAATGGGCCCATTTGCATTTTTAGGCCTTTTGCATCAATGTTGACTTTTCAAAATTCCCAAAAATTTCCCAACTTCCACAAGGCATAACTTGGTCAATTTTTAAGCTTTTCACATGTTCTTGGACATTTTGGAAAGGTCTTTGAGTCCTTTAACCAATGCCTTTGGTCCCATGTCATTTTGATTTACCAATCTCAAGTTATGGCCTTTGACTTAAAGTCACTTTTTGTTGACTTTTGAAAATGACCTATAATGTTGAAATTGATAACTTTTTGTGAGAGCATTTCTTGGACTTGGAACATGAAGATGAATTGTAGGAAATGTCTTTCTCTTCAAAATGAGCTTTGGGTGGAATTTTTCTGATAATCCCTGTGAAAGTTATGCCCTGGTCAATTTCAGTTGACTTTTTCAGCTGTCCAAATATAGTAACTTTTGCATCTTTGATGATTTCTGAGCCAAATTTTGAGAATCATGATCAAGCATTGATCAAATGATGTTTGTGGCTTCAAAATGATATATTGACCAAAAATTTGAACTTTTGACTGCCAAATGACCATTTTGCCCCTACAGTTGACTGTAGTGCAATCTAGGGTTTTGACTGTGCAATTTTGAGCTGAATGCCTTGAAACTTGACATGAGGATACTTGACCACATTTATAGGCATATGAGACTTGATTGGGCCTTTGAAAAGTTCATTTGCTTGACCAGAACTCAAACCCTAGTTTTGACTGTATATGAGACAGTTGAGCTGCACAACCCTGGGGGATTTTTATGACCTTGACTTTGACAATTCTTGATGAATATGGGAGGGCAAATTTTGGGGTGCAACAGTTGCCCCTGTTCAATCTTCTTAGACCTGAGGATGCAGATTGGCTGACGTGCCTTTCGTAATCCGAGGGTAGAAGATGATTGGACACTAGAGTGCCCAGAAATTTGCGCTCACATAGTAGCAATGATGATGAGGGAATGGGCTTATAGATGCCATTTGGATGTTGCTTGGATAGGATGATGGGCTTATAGATGCCATCTGGACGTTGATCGCGTAGGAGAGTCCTTAGCGAGAACCTGCATACCTGCAAAAAAGAGAAAATGAGTACCTGACACGTTGCAGGAGTTGATTTTAGATGCTTGGTATAGATATATCCTGACTGGTTACAGGAGCTGAATCTGGAGCTTCAAACGCTGATGAATGAACCAGGGATGATTACTGCCTTAGCATGAATGGTAAGAGAATCCTGAATGATTTTAACTTCAACAACGCTCGTTGAGAAAATCTTGGTGAGGATTATCATCTTCGTAGTGTCAGGAAGAGAACCAAAGGACATTATAATCTGAAAGGAGATATCACCTCACTCACCGTTGGAGAGGGAACTATAGGAAATTGTAATCTGGAAGGGAACATCACCTCACTCGCCGTTGGAGAGGGGACCATAAGAGAATATCACCTCACGCTCATGCCGGAGAGGGAAACATCTGAAGAAGGAATTACCACCTCACACGCCGTTGGAGAGGGGACCATAAGAGAATATCGCCTCACGCTCATGCCGGAGAGGGAAACATCTGAAGAAGGAATTACCACCTCACACGCCGCTGGAGAGGGGACCACAAAAGACTATCACCTCACGCTCATCGTCGGAGAGGAAAACATCTTGAAAAAGGAATTACCACCTCACGCTCACCGTCGGAGAGGGGACCACAAAAGACTATCACCTCACGCTCATCGTCGGAGAGGAAAACATCTTGAAAAAGGAATTACCACCTCACGCTCACCGTCGGAGAGGGGACCACAAAAGACTATCACCTCACGCTCATCGTCGGAGATGAAAACATCTTGAAAAAGGAATTACCACCTCACGCTCACCGTCGGAGAGGGGACCACAAAAGACTATCACCTCACGCTCATCGTCAGAGAGGAAAACATCTTGAAAAAGGAATTACCACCTCACGCTCACCGTCGGAGAGGGGCCCATAAGAAACTTTAACTTCAACAACGCTCGTTGAGGAAAAATCTTGGTGACCTCAACAACGCTCGTTGAGGAAATCTTGGGTGACTTTATCTTCAACAAAGTCTTGGTGTCTTTTACTGGGATAAGAATCAGGGAGGTCTTGGGGACGACTTAACTGAACCGGTCTAGGTCTTGAAATATCATTGAGAATTTGAACTGCATCTTTCCTGAAAGGTAAAGGTCAGTCATATGCGATGCATGATATAGATCAAGCAATGATGTTCTCGACATAAAGGAGATTTGTATGATGTAGTGCGTTATGCATGCTATGATGATGTATGTGATGATTCATGTATGTTTTCGTCTAGGAAGATAAATCTTTGACAGGTGTCGGGAAGTCATATCCTGGGCTGATGTTGAGGAAGAGCTTTTGCTTCCGCTGTGGACGATTGTTGCAAGAATACTGGTAGGAGAAGATAACTCCGTTGAGGAATGAAACTTGTCAAATGAAATAATTCTGCGGGAGAAAAGACACTCTAGTGATCATGCTGGGGAGTGCTACTCTGTGGGGATAGCGATGCTTTGCTGAGTTGATGAAGATAACTCCGCTGGGGATATCCTTGTTGTCGGAAGTGTTGATAGACTTCGCTGGGGGTAGGAAGATATTTTGCCGAAGACGCTCTTTCCGTGGCTTTTGGCTGAGGATAACCCAGTTATATCCTATTGAGGAAATAACTCTTTAAATAAAGCCGGGACGGCGCGTTCGTGCTCTGCGAGGGGATAAGCTTCCAGAATCTACTGGGGATAAGCTTACTGCTTGAGGGATATGACTTCCAACTTTGTTGGTGAAGCTGGATTGGACTCTTCTGGGGAGTTTGATATGCTGGGGAAGTGATTCCTTTGAATATTGAGATACCGCCGGGGAACAATCTTTAGACCAAGACTGCCGGGGATGCTTGTTAAGAACGCGTGCTGCTGGGGGGGTATTGAGATCTACAGGAGAATACTCAATTTCCTTGATATTTGATGATTTGCTCGGAGAAGAATGTATTGTTTTGAACCACTCTCTGGGGAATTAAGATACACTTGGCCGTGTTCTTTAGCTGAACCTACCTCGTTACCTTGGAGGATAGAACAATTAGACTGCTCAGACAACTCTTTATTGCCCCTGTTTCTGAGGTGGGAGAGGAAGACCTGCGGGGCGCTGATAGTTGTTGATGGACCAACCTTCTTCTGGTAGGCAGGTGACAAGATGACAGGACATAGTCGTACGCTTTGATCCCTAACTTTTGCCTGGACTGCCCTTTCGGGTTTTCAGTCCACCGGGATACCCCTTTTTGCCCAAGCCGCCTTTTCAGGTTTTCGACTTGCCGGGTGTACATATTTTTTCGTTTCATCCCTTCATTTTGCCCGAACCCTTTTGGTTCGCCGGGAAGCCCTTATTTTTGCCTAGGTATGTCAACCTAGCGGGTCTTTGATTTTGCGTAGTATCTTTTCGACTATGCCCACGCTTTTAGAATGTAGGGAAGTGCCCCCGGCTGCTTGTGTTTTGTCACCAGAAGATGTTTGATCAGGCGAGATTCGTTGTTGAAATGCCCCAAGTGACTCAGGTGGAGGTTTGCCCCAGGCTATCTGGCCCTTTGAGAGATTCTCCGAATCTTGACTGGATTGCCCCAGATGACGGACCATGATTAGGTCGTGCCCTTTGATTGGAGATGCTCTTGTTCACTAGGTATTTCTCGTGCGAATTTTCCTGCTGTTCAAACGAAAAGTCATATGCAAACAAAGTTATGTCAAAAACGCAAAGCTTATGTCTGTCTCGAAGATTTTGAAAATGCGTCTTTTCATAAAACAAGTGAATGTTTGTAAAACGTGATGTCAACTCCGTATTTACCGTAGGCCTTCAGGAGTCAGGATACCTTTCGTGACAGTATGCTTTCGAACTAACCCATGCTTCAGCTAGGACTTTTTAGGGTTATAACGTGGCCTGGTTCACGGTTTAAGAAACAAAGGATAAAGGCTCAAATTTATTTGTACCCACCCGCTCTTCGTGATGTTCTCCAAACCTAAACTCAGTTGATCATACGTTAGACCTTGTTTGAGTCTGTGCTCTGATTTTCCGGTGATGATTCGGACGTTGATAACTTATTTTGAATAGGCAGTCATTTCCTTTTTTTTGCTGAGGGTTTGTAGGACCTCTTTCTTGATTTTGCTATCCCTTTCTTTTTTTGCCTGAACTGTTTCCCTTTTTTGGAATTACAGTCAGCGGGATGCCCCAGTTTCATAAGTCCCCTTAGTAGGTTTAGACTTTTTTGGGCTTTTTCCATTTATGAATTTTGATGATGACTGCCTGTCCTTTTGATTGCTCTGAACCATCACTGTCTTTGTTCATTTTGTAAAGATCTCTTCAGTGCCATTCGTCATGCGCTTGGATCAACTGAGAGACTACCCTGCCCCAGGTTATGATTAAGGGTTTCAATTTTCGAAAATAAAACTCCTACTTCTTTGGCTCTGATGGGTTGACGAGGGATTATCATCCTTATAACTCCAGTGTTTAGGAATTGAAACTATGCCTGTACCTCATCAGCGGGGTTTGTTCAAAAGCATACTGTAAAGATCGTGGTATCGTTTTCGTCATCCTCCCTCAAGAGGCTTAGAATTATTAATTGAGAGTTGACATCAGAAAAAAATATGAAAACAGTTTGCGTATAGTGAATGCGAATATATTGATTCAGAAATAGACATAAGCGATGCATTAATGGAATAACAATGTTTTAACATGAATAAATGTTTAAACGGTCAAAAGAAAGAAACACAGCTTGAACATTCGAATGAACAAAAAGTTTCCTAGTCTCGGAGTTTGTCACTTCAACTGATGAGCCTTGGAGGAATGGTAGAAAAATTCAACCTGTCCATCTTGTGTGAACTCCACTGTCCCTTCATCGATCAGGTTCTGGATTTTGTTCCTCAGCTCCCAACATTCATTGGTGTCATGTCCTGGGCTAGCAGAGTGGTAGGCACACCTCTTATTGGGGTCATAGGCAGGAGATGCTGTGTTGGGGTTCCGGGGATGAGCCTTTAATGTGATCAGATTCAACCTCAATAGGCGTTGCAAAGCTTGAAACAGCGACATGTTGAGCTGGGTGAATTGCCTCCTGGGCTTGTCTGGCTGAACTCGGCGAGGTTGGTGTTGAATTTGTGGCACTGGAGTCATTTGAGGAGCCTTCCCCTTATCCTCTTGTCTCGAGGATGATTGGATGATGAATGGATTTTTACCCTCAGATGTTTGCCCCAGTAGGTTACCCTGAAGCAGTTGGTTGAAGAGAAACCAGAGTTCCTCTTGTCTTTGAACTAGGCGGTGAATGATATTCTTCTGTCCCAGCATCTGGGCTTTCATAGCATCCATCTCAGCTTGTAGGTGTTCCAACTTTCCATCCTCAACATTGCCCCTGGCGGAGGGCTCTGTGAGCAGTATCCTTAGCTCCTCCTCCCCCTTGGATAGATTCAGGAGGATTTCCCCGAACCGAGTCTCTTGAGCAAGAAAGTCCTGGTTGTCTTGTGGGCAAGCCATTGCTGAAATAAACAGCGAGAAGGGTGAGTGACCTGCAGAAGGGATACCTGTAATGCAATGATGTGTATGATATGCATGCAATGTTTTCCAGGACCTCGCAGGGTAAACAAGAAAATTGTTAGCATTGGAATTTGTAGCTTGATTGAAGGAACTTCATATTTGTTGAGAGTCCTTCTTCAAGAGTCAAAGGCTCACCATATCCAGTGGGTCATAGCCCCTGACAACCTTGGCCGGAGGAAAGTAAATCCTCCTTGCCCCTTGCTGGGATAGTTGTTCATCATGACCTGCATCACAAGCCCTTGAGATCCTTGAAATGGGTTAGGATGTATGCAATGGTATGCAATGGTATGATGTCATGCTATGCATGGGGTGATGTAGGTGAACCCTGTTGTGAGTCCCAATTAAGGACTATAAACAGACCCTGCAAGAAATTCAGTATACTTCGTTATGAGTCCCAATTAAGGGCTATAAACAAAACCTGCAAGAGATCTAGTAAACCCTGTTGTGAGTCCCAGTTAAGGACTATAAACAACACCTGCAAGAAATTTGGTAAACCCTGTCATGAGTCCTAGTCAAGGACTATAACCAAGACCTGCAAGAAATTTGGTAAACCCTGTCATGAGTCCTAGTTAAGGACTATAAACAGAACCTGCAAGTGATTAGTACACCCTGTTATAAGTCCCAATTAAGGACTATGAACAAAACCTACAAGAAATCAAGGGTCAGATAACAAGCATGCAAGTAGTCAAGTACGAAGGCACACAAGTCACACAAAAGAGCCCTTAGGGTTTAGGCCAGCATGAGGTCTGGGTAGTACCCTCTTGAAGTTGGTGGGTTCATACCTGTCCTAATCAAAGTAACCGGGTTCTAAGGTTCCCAATATCACGGGATTGCTTTCATTGTTCATCGTTTCGATTTAGCCACTGAACTGGCGACCGAAATATTCCAGGAAAGCAACCCTCAATTGAGTGTAGTATCGAGTATCAACCAACCTCGGACTGCACCAAAGTCAGTTATCTCACTACCCTAAAGAGGCCAAGATAGTTCAATTAAGGTTCCTAAGGTCTGTTGATGCTTCACGACACCACGCGGAGGCCCCGTACTCTCCTTGACTGAACTCAAGGGTTACCGGTACACACCAAAGTGCCACATCAACGTAGCAGACTGTTTCAACCGTGTCGGTATACCCCGCACAGTTCCCTCACAGCCTTGTTGCTACTTTCTAAGAAAGGTATCCCCCAGATCCGGGTATAGGACCTATAGAACTCCCAAGCAACCCACAATTTAAAGCACACAAGGAAAACAATTGAAAACATAGTTATAAGCTAGCCCTAAGGTACACCTCACTTTAAGTTATCCCCAGCAGAGTCGCCAGTTCTGTGATCGGTGGATCTGGAACTGACTGTTTAACGCTGGTTCACGAAATGTCGCGGAAGCAAGAGTCGCCACCGTCTTTTATTTTCTCCAAATGGAAAGGACAAAAGCACAGAAAAATTCCTTAAAGAGATTGCTCTCGGTTCGGGAGGTAGATTATAGAAAGGGAAGGTGTTAGCACCCTTTCTATCCATGGTTATCCATGGGCTCTTAGATACTTGCTCATTATGTTTTCAAATTGTTTTGCTTTTCAATGTGGGTTTAAAAAAGTTTCTTTGAAAATTTCAGTTCGACTCTTGTATCGGTCCTCAAGAGTGTTTGAAAAATTGCTTTCGAAAGCTTTTTGAAAAGGTGTTGGTGTGAAAAGTATTTTTAATTTGTTTTGAAATTTAGAGCAAGTATCTACAAGAACTTACCTACCCTAAGGAATTCGTCTGTGTAAATGTCCTTTTAAAGTAATGCCATCCCACTATTGAGAGGTAGGTAGCACCACCGTTGGAGGTGTTCGGGTCAATTCGAGTTTTGGGACATGGTGATCACCAGAGCAATGGGAAGACACCTTAGAAGCTACCCTCATGCCAGGTTCCCGGATCATGAGGACTTACTAAGACGTCCTCTACTCGACGATCACCTTTCGAAAGGCAACAGTGAGGCGTACCCTAGGGGTGGTGTGTGCGAATCGTGTGTCATGTTTCAGTTATTTGTCTTGTCATATTTATTGTGTTCTACGCTTGATTTTATTAAGACATTCATTCTTTCATGCTTGGTTAACAGTTAAATATTTTGCGAGGAAATAAATCTACGACTATTACAAAGGCGCGGGTCCACATCGCCAAAATTAAACCGGACCCGATTTAGCGGAAAATAAATAATGCGAAGAAATAAAGTGCGAAAAATAAATTTACATGGCTTAGGGACAATTACAGAATTATAGTAAGCGATCATAAAATAAATGCGCAATTAAATGAATTAAAACGAAACTAGGGCGTTGGACCCTTTTGCAAATAATCAAAAGTTAATGAGAATTTAAAAATTAAATGATTAAATGTTTTTTGGTATTTTGTATTTTTAGATTTAATGAGAACAAAGGAGAATTAATTAAAATTAAATTAAACGGCAAACCCTAAATTCTAATATTTTTATTTATTATGAAAAAATTAAAATATGACCTAAATTAAACCTAATTCATTTATGTACAATTAAAATAGGAAAATAAATAAATAAATAATAATCAATATTGTGGAAAAAAGGGAAATAAACAGAATTAACAATTAAAACCTAAATTCTACATTTTTGGATTTTTATTAAAAAAAGGAATTAAAATTAAACCTAATTACACTACATAATTTACATTCTAATTTATTTATAAAAATAATTATAATAAAATAAATATTATGTTTTTTTGTATTTTCTGATTTTTATAATGTTTTTAGATTTTTGTTAAAAATAATTAATTAAAACAAATAATTAAGATAAACATAACAATTAAAATAAATGAAATAAAAAAAGAAATCAAACCAGAGTGGGGTGTAGTCCCCAATTTAGGAGGTATGAATTTGGAAAGCCTGGCCCAATAAGCATGGAATTCCATTGACTTTCTGGATCATGTGTCATGCGTTGACTGACATTCATTGCACTCCTGGAATCCATGCCCTTGATTTGGTTGCCTGGGACACGTGGGCGACTTGATGATGGAGGCACATGGTATGCCTACGTTGCTGAAGCGCATGGGAATGGCTTTGGAAAAATAATATGAAGATTTGTAAGACCTGGGGTTCGAACCCAGGTCATGAACAATGCAAACGTTTCCACCTGCCACTGGACCACTTTGAATTCTTTTAACATATAATAACATTTAAACAATATAAAAGAAAAGTGAAAGTTAGTGGAGGAAGCGCGCCAAATTCAAACCAGCGAACCAGCAGCTGACACGATGTTGTCTTCTTCGCGTGCCTAAAAATAAAAACACAGAGGCAACGGTTTTAACGCGTTGCCTAAAGCTATATATCAAAAAATAGCGATTAGACCCTCGACGCTCATAAATTGAGCGCGAGGGTTGGAAGCTTTTCGTCTGGTCATGCTCAATGCAATGGCGAAGGTCTGGAGCTCCAATTTTACGTTATCTCAAAAGCCCCAAATTAGCAAGCCTGCAAACCCTAGTATGTAACAATGGCATAATCGTGTATGTGACTCAAAAACACAATCAAGCGTTGCAGTTAGTTCAGAAACATCAATATAAACATGAATTAATGGACAAAATGCTGTAAAAACATGTAAATCATGATGCACGAGTTTGGAATTTTCTTGGTTCAGTTGGAGTCCCTTTTACCAATTCTTTATCTTTGAGTGAAGGTTAGGGATTGGAATACGTTCAGGAGATCACAAGGAAGCTATTGAGATCAGTCTCACGCCCTGAATCCACCTGCAACCTTGAAAACAGTTTTTGAGTTTTGAGGCAATTTTTTAAGTGTTGTCTTTTGCTTCTGAGCGCAACCAAGAGTCCAAGTGCATTAGGTTTGCATTCCTGAATATGTAGTGATCACTTTAGGTTAACAAATTTCCACAAAATCTCTTGTATTCAATGATTTCAAGATTTGATTTTACAAGATATTTTTTGAATCTTTTTTTCATGGTTTTTGTTCAATCATGATCAATTAGCACCAAAACCTGCTTTTTTAAGATGTGCACGAAATATTGACATTATAATGTGCATAAGAAGATTTTTTAGGTTAGGTTTGATATTTTTCATATATTAAAATCATTTAAATGAATATAAATTAATATTAATTCAAATAAATAATTAAAAATATGAGAATACTTCCCTTTGGGCCTAGTGGTCGTGCATAGGCTTGGCATGAAGAAACTTTGGAAGAAAAATGGGCCCATTTGCATTTTTAGGCCTTTTGCATCAATGTTGACTTTTCAAAATTCCCAAAAATTTCCCAACTTCCACAAGGCATAACTTGGTCAATTTTTAAGCTTTTCACATGTTCTTGGACATTTTGGAAAGGTCTTTGAGTCCTTTAACCAATGCCTTTGGTCCCATGTCATTTTGATTTACCAATCTCAAGTTATGGCCTTTGACTTAAAGTCACTTTTTGTTGACTTTTGAAAATGACCTATAATGTTGAAATTGATAACTTTTTGTGAGAGCATTTCTTGGACTTGGAACATGAAGATGAATTGTAGGAAATGTCTTTCTCTTCAAAATGAGCTTTGGGTGGAATTTTTCTGATAATCCCTGTGAAAGTTATGCCCTGGTCAATTTCAGTTGACTTTTTCAGCTGTCCAAATATAGTAACTTTTGCATCTTTGATGATTTCTGAGCCAAATTTTGAGAATCATGATCAAGCATTGATCAAATGATGTTTGTGGCTTCAAAATGATATATTGACCAAAAATTTGAACTTTTGACTGCCAAATGACCATTTTGCCCCTACAGTTGACTGTAGTGCAATCTAGGGTTTTGACTGTGCAATTTTGAGCTGAATGCCTTGAAACTTGACATGAGGATACTTGACCACATTTATAGGCATATGAGACTTGATTGGGCCTTTGAAAAGTTCATTTGCTTGACCAGAACTCAAACCCTAGTTTTGACTGTATATGAGACAGTTGAGCTGCACAACCCTGGGGGATTTTTATGACCTTGACTTTGACAATTCTTGATGAATATGGGAGGGCAAATTTTGGGGTGCAACATTTTGCAATAAATAAAAATTGATTTAGAATTAGGGTTTTGATATATTTTTACCTTTCTAATTTTGTTTCCTTAATTAAAATTAAAAAAAAACCAAAAATATTTTCATTTAATTTAATTATTAATGTAGACTTAATTCTTAAATCAAAAAATGACAAAAAATATGCTTTATTCAATAAAAGGGTCAAAACCCTAAAGGACAATCTGATTCAATTTTCTCGCGCATATTATTTTTGATCCATATAATTGTAATTGCTCCGAGGATGTAATAGTTTTAACTTAGGATTTTATTTACCGCTTTTATTTGCTTTTTCGCATTTAATTTTAAGGGTTTGTTTTTGGCGATGTAAATACCCGACGCCTTGTAATAGCTTAGATTTAAATTTCCTCAATTTAATTTCCGCAACCACTAACTGCTAGATGTATGAATAATAGGCTATGCATGACAAGATCTATCTTAACTTAAAATCAACAGTAGCTCACCATGACATGTAAAGACAATATAACTGAAAATTGACACACTTGCACATGCCACTCCTAGGGTACACCTCACTTGGTTGCCTCGAACGTGGTCATTGAGTATAGGATGTTTTAGAGGTCGCCCTCTTGTCCAAAGATCATAAGTTTCCTCGAAACGGTTGCCTTCGGAAAAATGATCTAAGACATTAGGGTTATCACTAAGGCGTCCTAACGTTGCTTTAGTGACCACACGTCCCTTAAATCGAATTGACCCGAAAAATTCCAACGACGGTGCTACCTACTCCTCAATAGTGGGATAGCACTGTCTAAAGGACATTTGTACAGTTTAATTCCTTTTGAGTAGGTAGATGTTCTTAAGTACTTGCTCTTTTGAAAACAAAAACAAAACTTTTCGCACTTACACTCTCTTTCAAACAAAAACTTCTTTCAAACCCACAATCACAAAGAAAAGCAAACTTTTGAAAACATAGTGAGCAAGTACCTAAGAGCCCGTGGATAACCATAAATAGAAAGGGTGCTAACACCTTCCCTTTCTATAATCTATCTCCCGAACCCGAGAAACATCTCGAAAAGGAATTTTTCTGTGCTTTTGTCCTTTCCTTGTTGGATAAAATAAAAGACGGTGGCGACTCTTGCTTACCGCGACATTTTGCAAAAACAAACGCAAACGCGAACCAGCATTCCAAAACAGTCAGTTCTATTCCCACCGATCACAGAACTGGAGACTCTGTTGGGGAACTTATAAGTGAGGTGTACCTTAGGATTAGATCACTTGTGTTCTCAATTGTATGCTTTGTATACTTTAAAATTTTGTGGGCTTGTATCAGAGTTCTATAGATCCTAACCCAGATCTGGGGATACCCTTTAGGTAAGTAGCAATAAACTGTGAGGGATCTGTCTGGCATAGACCGACACATATGAAGCAGTAGTTACGTTGGTGTGGCACCTTAGTCTGTACCGATATCCCTTGTGTTGAAACGAGGAGAATATGGGTCTTCTGAGGAGTCATTAAGCACCAACTGACCTTAGAACCTTAAATTGACCAACTTGGCCATAGAACAATAGCGGTATGCTACACTCATTGAGACTAAACTCTCGCGATGATTCCGGCCGCAAGAAAAGGTTGCTAAACTGGAATTATGACCGATTGAGGGTAGTCAGTGATATTGAGATCCTCTAGAATCCGGTTACTATTTATAGGACAGGTTTTGAACCAACTGAAACTGAAAGAGGGTAATACCTAAACTCCATGCCAGCCTAAACTTAAGGCTATATGTGTGACTTGTGTTCCTTCAAACTTGAACTACTTGCACATTCTTGTTATCTGACAACATGAGTTCCTTGCAGGTTTTGTTTACAGTCCTTATCCAATAATTTGGAATTATTGCAGGGTTTATTTACACCACCTCACACTTTTGCTTAAACGCATAGCATATACATCATAACATCATGCCTTAACATTTCCTTAACCATTTCAAGGATCTCAAGGGTCTGTGATGCAGGTTATGGTACATCAAATGTCTATCAAGGGGAAAGGGGATTTATTTTCCTCTAGCCAAGGTTGTTTAGAAATCAAAACATGATAATTTGAGTCAGGGGCTATGACCCACTCGATATGGTGAGCTTGACTCTTGAAGAAGGACTCTCAGCAACATGAAGTTCCTTCAATTAAGCTACCAGATTTAGATTCTAAACAGTTTCTTGTTTACCCCGCGAGATCCTTGAAAACATTGCATACATATATCATACATATCATTGCATAACAGGTCTCCGTTACAGGTCTCTTATCTTCTTCGCTATTTATTTCAGCAATCATCATGTCTACTGAACCTTCCACTGAGCAAGCTATTAAGGCCCTCCAGGCCCAGAATGCCCAATTTCAAGAGTTGGTCATGAGCCTAGCTAAGGGTCAGCAGGACCTGAAGACCCTGATTCTGAAAGAGAGGAAGAAGAAGAAGAGGACCATCTTGTTCAATACTGGACGCAGGTTTGGAAACGGGCTGCAGAATGAAGTTGATATGACCACCTCATCTGGGGGGAAGGATAGTCCACAAGAAAGGAGGGCTCCTAGCCCTGAAGTCTCCGACAACGAGACGGACTATGATGAAGAACACTATCCTCCTGCTGAGGATAAGTACAAACAGCTGGAAGACCGTTTGAGCGCTATGGAAATACAGAAGGTGCCCGGTCTGGACTTCGGAGATCTAGGTCTATCCTCTGGGGTGGTGATTCCCCATAAATTCTAGGCACCTGACTTTGCCAAGTACGACGGAGCTTCCTGTCCAAAGCTACACCTCCGGTCATATGTGAGGAACATTCAACCCTATATTGCTGATAGAAATCTCTGGGTTCATTTCTTTCAAGATAGTCTGCCAGGGACTCAACTTGAATGGTTCTGTCAACTGGAAGGAGCTAACATCCGCAACTAGGAGGACCTTGCTGCTGCTTTTTACAAGCAATACCAGTATAATGCCGACCTTGCTCCCATGCGTACTCAGCTTCAGGGTATGTCTATGGGTACAGGCGAAGGCTTTAAGGACTACGCTCAGAAGTGGAGAGATCTTGCCGGAAGAGTCCAACCCCCTCTGTCTGATAGGGAGTTGGTGTATATGTTTCTTGGTACTTTTTCTGGTCCCTATTTCAAACACTTGATCGGAAGCTCTTCAGCCGGGTTCACCGAGCTAATACTGACCAACGAAAGGGTCGAAGCTGGCATCAAAAGTGGGAAGATTCAAGAAGCTACACCTTCTGATGCTCAGAAAAAGCCCTATAATGGGAAGAAAGAGTCCAATGCAGTGATTGGTCAAAAGAGTCGTCATGATCAACATGTAGGGGCAATCCCGATCCCTGATCCCATGCCTGTTCAACAAAGACAGAGCAATAGGCGTAGGGTAAGATATCAAGAAAGGCAATATACTAACATCAACATGCCTCTGTCTCAAGCGTTACAACATTTGCTGAAGTTGAAGCTAATCACGCTAAAGGATCCTCCTCAAAATCCCGATACTTCCTCTTCTAAGTATAATTCGAGTGTGAGATGTGCCTACCATTCTGACAGTCCTGGACATGACACCGACGACTGTTGGACTTTGAAGAACAAGATCTAAGACTTGATTGATGCCAAGGAGATCAAGTTTGATCACTGATCCTACGCCAAATCATTGAGAATGTCTTTGTTTCATTTGAATTTTCAAGATGTAATTTCTTTTGTTATTCAAACTATTATCTATTAATGTCAAACTCTGTTTCATTAATGCATTGCATATGTTTGTCTTGATCCAATCATTTTCATTACATTTAAGCTATGCTTTTTACTCACTTTATGACATTCAACTCTTGCTAAAAGTTACAAGCCTTTAGAAGGAGGATGACGAAACAATGCCATAATCTCATACAGTATGCTTTTGGACAGACCTTGCTGACGATGTACAAGCATTTCTTTCAAATCCTAAACACTGGAGTTATAAGGAAGATAATCCCTAGTCAACCCCTTCGAGCCAAAGAAGTAGGATTTTTCTGTTTTTAAACAAATTGAAACCTTTGATTTAAACCTGGGGCAGGGTAGTCTCTCAGTTAATTCAAAAGATGCGCATTGAAGTCGCAAAACTCTCAGTTCATAATACAACAAACGACATCAAAAGCATTCCTTTGGAATCAAAAGACAATGGTGGTTCCTTATTTCATAGGCAGTCAAAAGAGAAAAGCCCACTGAGCCAAAACCTATAAAGGAGGCTTAAGAAATCTGGGGCATCCCGCTGACTGTAATCTCGAAAACAGGAACAGTCAGGCAAAAATTAGGGATAATAAATCAAAATAAACGAGGTCATTACAAATCCTCGACAACATGAAAAATGTTGCAAAAAATGATGACTGCCTTCAAAAATTCAACTTGTGTGAACCATCATCAAAACATCGTTCTAAATTCGAATAGAGTTCGACGCACAATTAACTGAGTTTAGGATTGAAGAACATCACGAAGAGCGGGTGTGTACAAATATACTTTGAGCATTTATCCTTTGTTTCTTAAACCATGAACCAAGCCACGTTACAACCCTTCAAAAGTCCTAACTGAAGCATGGGTTAGTTCGAAAGCATACTGTTACAAAAGGTATCCTGACTCCTGTAAGGCTTTTCCCTAAATCTTGTGTTGAATTTGTCTTATAAAAAGTTTTCTGCTAAAAAACGCATTTTTCAAAAACTTCGAGACAAGCATAAACGTTGCATTATTTGAATATCACTGTTTGCATTTGGCTATTTGTTTGACAGCGGAGAAATTCACACAACGAATATCCGATAAACGAAAGCCCTCTCAGTGAGCAAAATCACTTCAAAAAGGATGACACTTCCATTGACAAATCTCCTATCAACAAGGGGGCATGACATGCCACTATCCAGCACACCTGGGGCAGTCCAGTCAAGATTCCAGGAAATCCCTCAAAGAAGTACAGAGTAACCAGGGGCAAGTCTCAATCTCCGTCGCTTGGGGCATTGAACATCAATCTCGGTGAAGGGTTATGTACAATTAAACATTTTCTGGCAATGTCACAAACACTTGCTACTAGGGGCAATGACAAATCTCCCCAAAATCCTTCTCATAGGATGATTTCCCAGCAAGAGTTTAATCTCTGAAAACCTTTCCCCAGCTGAGACAACTTCAACCAAAATGTCACCTCTCTAGCGGACTGACGACAGGGTTTATTTCCCCAACAACACCAGGATTCCCCAGCTTGAGTTTGCCTCTCCGACTACTACAAATTAAAGGACCACAACTCCTCTTCCCCAGTAGACTACTCTACAATCCCTAGCAAGTTACTGTGAAACCTAGACCCGACCAGATGTCAGTTTAACTTTGACTCCCCAGTAGAGCAACGAACAACCGCGACTCCTGAACTGGTTCCCCAAGAATGAATCAATACTCTCCACAGAGTTCACAACTTTCCCCAATGGAGTTCTCCTCAACAAAACAAGGATCCTCAATGGAAACATTCTAAGCAAAGTTTGAAGACATACCTACTCTTCAACAACAGTCCAGGATTTAATAAATCCCCAAAACTTGTCAAGAATTTATTCTCCAAGACAAAATTACATTTCAATAACATTCATAGAATATGCATACAAAATACATATAACATGAATCTCATTTATTTTGAGAACATCATTACACAATGCATACATCATGACATTGCATACAACTAACTCTTTACCTTTTCAGGAAAGATCGATCAACAAATAAAAGTCATTACCTTTTGGAGTAGCAGTCGTCAAAGATTCCTTCATCATCCCGTTGAGGTAGTAATCGTCCAAGATTCCTTCACCATCCTGTTGAGGTAGTAATCGTCCAAGATTCTTTCACCATCCCGTTGAGGTAGTAATCGTCCAAGATTCCTTCACCATCCTGCTGAGGTAGTAATCGTCCAAGACTCCTTCACCATCCCGTTGAGGTAGTAATCGTCAAAGATTCCTTCATCATCCCGTTGAGGTAGTAATCGTCCAAGATTCCTTCACCATCCTGTTGAGGTAGTAATCGTCCAAGATTCCTTCACCATCCCGTTGAGGTAGAAATCATCCAAGGTTCCTTCATCATCCTTCTGAGGTAGTAATCGTCCAAGATTCCTTCACCATCCTGCTGAGGTAGTAATCGTCCAAGATTCCTTCACCATCCTGTTGAGGTAGTAATCGTCAAAGATTCCTTCATCATCCTGTTGAGGTAGTAATCGTCCAAGATTCCTTCACCATCCCGTTGAGGTAGTAATCGTCCAAGATTCCTGCACCATCCCGTTGAGGTAGAAATCATCCAAGGTTCCTTCATCATCCTGCTGAGGTAGTAATCGTCCAAAATTCCTTTATCATCCTGCTGAGGTAGTAATCGTCCAAGATTCCTTCACCATCCTGCTAAGGTAGTAATCGTCCAAGATTCCTTCACCATCCTATTGAGGTAGTAATCGTCAAAGATTCATTCACCATCCTGTTGAGGTAGTAATCGTCCAAGATTCCTTCACCATCCTGTTGAGGTAGTAATCGTCCAAGATTCCTTCACCATCCCGTTGAGGTAGAAATCATCCAAGGTTCCTTCATCATCCTGCTGAGGTAGTAATCATCCAAGATTCCTTCATCATCCTGCTGAGGTAGAAGTCGTCCAAGATTCCTTCATCATCCTGCTGAGGTAGTAATCATCCAAGGTTCCTTCATCATCCTGCTGAGGTAGTAATCGTCCAAGATTCCTTCATCATCCTGCTGAGGTAGAAGTCGTCCAAGATTCCTTCATCATCCTGCTGAGGTAGTAATCATCCAAGGTTCCTTCATCATCCTGCTGAGGTAGTAATCGTCCAAGATTCCTTCATCATCCTGCTGAGGTAGAAATCATCCAAGGTTCCTTCATCATCCTGCTGAGGTAGTAATCGTCCAAGATTCCTTCATCATCCTGCTGAGGTAGAAGTCGTCCAAGATTCCTTCATCATCCTGCTGAGGTAGTAATCCCAAGGTTCCTTTATCATCCTGCTGAGGTAGTAATCGTCCAAGATTCGTTCATCATCCTGCTGAGGTATAAGTCCTCCAAGATTCCTTCATCATCCTACTGAGGTAGTAATCATCCAAGGTTCCTTCATCATCCTGCTGAGGTAGTAATCGTCCAAGATTCCTTCATCATCCTGCTGAGGTAGAAATCATCCAAGGTTCCTTCATCATCCTGGTGAGGTAGTAATCGTCCAAGATTCCTTCATCATCCTGCTGAGGTAGAAGTCTTCCAAGATTCCTTCATCATCCTGCTGAGGTAGAAATCATCCAAGGTTCCTTCATCATCCTGCTGAGGTAGTAATCGTCCAAGATTCCTTCATCATCCTGCTGAGGTAGAAGTCATCCAAGATTCCTTCATCATCCTGCTGAGGTAGTAATCGTCCAATATTCCTTCATCATCCTGCTGAGGTAGAAATCGTCCAAGATTCCTTCATCATCCTGCTGAGGTAGAAGTCATCCCAGATTCCTTCATCATCCTGCTGAGGTAGTAATTGTCCAAGATTCCTTCATCATCTGTTTGGAGTAGCAATCGTCTCAGATTCCTTCATCACACATCATTATCAAAAAAGACCTCCTCTGGTTAGATTTATTTCTTCCAGTTAATGACAATCAGAGACCTTCAAATAACAGTCTAGATACGATCCAGATTCGTATGTAATTCTGTCACTCATTCAAATACAGTCCAGCAATCGCCCTTGGATGGCATCTTTAAGCCCATCTCCACCCTCCTACCAACAATCTCTAAATGGCATCTGTAAGCCCATTCCCGACGTCACAATGCTGATACTACACCATGCGAGTGCAAATTTCTGGGCACTCTAGTGTTCAATTATCTTCCACCTTCGGATCACGAAAGGCTCAAAAGCCAATCTATATCCTCAGGTTTAATAAAATTGAATAGGGGCAACTATTGCACCCCAAAATTTGCTCTCTCATGTTTTCCAAAATCTCCCCCCTGCATGGTTGATCACAAACTCTTGCCTAAGGAAAAAAGAAAATTTTTGAGTGGTGCTTTAAGTACCTTTCGATTGGCATTCTGAAAGACCCTTCGATTGGTATTCTGAAGGAGCACTTCGGTTGGCATTATGTCAAGGCCTTCGATTGGCATTCTGAAAGACCCTTCGATTAGTATTCTGAAGGAGCCTTTCGATTGACATTCCAAAAATGCTTCGATTGGCATTATGGACAAGCACTTCGATTGGCATTATGGACAAGCACTTAGATTGGCATTATGGACAAGGAGTTCGATTGGAATTATGCCAAGGCCTTCGATTGGAATTATGAAAGACCTCTTCGTTTGGCACCCTGGGCCAAGCCTTTCAATTGGCATGCCAAGGGATCCTTTTATTAGCATGAGCAAGATCCTTCGATTAGCATGAACAAGACCTTTCGATTGGCATCATAAAAGTGTCCTTCGATTGGCACTGAAACAGTATCCTTCGATTGGCAGGATAACACGTATCTTTCTATTGGTATTATAGCAGTGTCTTTCGATTGGAATTTTAACAAGTACCCTTTGATTGGTATATGGACAAGTACTCTTCAATTGGCATTTCAAAAGGTCCTTGGACTGGAACTTCAGAGTTTCCTTCGACTGGAACTTCAGAGTGTCCTTCGACTGGAACTTCAGAGTTTCCCTTAATAAGAACATCAGAACGAAATGACCTTCGAATGGCATTTCAGTGCAGAGTTTCTCTTAATCTAAGATGCTTGATGAAGGAAGTTCTGAACACTTCGAATCAGAACTTAGACTCATCACAAGGCCAAGGGCTGGTCGAAGTTGTCTAATAGGAAATGTTCTAAATAGATTCGAATTGGACTTTGAAGCTGGCAAAGAAGGCAGATTTGAAGGAATGAAGTAGGCTGGCATGACTAAGCAAAAACACATATCCTAACCTGTCCAGGTTCACCCAAAGTTCACAATGGCATGTGTCCCTTGCAAATAAGCAATCGAAGCAGGGGGAGTGTCAATCGAAGGGAAGTGGATCTGTAAGTCAGCTTTCGATTTTCATCATGTTGGAGGCCCAAACAGCTCATAACAGGCTGGCAGTAACGCATGAAAGCAGATTGGCACGTGATTGAATCAAAAATAGAAAGTCTTTATGAGTAAATCAAATCAAGAATCAAGACATTAATGAAGGAAGATTGAGGCCAGGTTTTCAACCCTAATTCATTCCATTATATACCAGCAAGCCTCACAAATCAAACACACACGGAAAAACACACAAAAACTCTGCTGAAACGGCGCCACAACTTTGAGAAAAAACCTTGAGAACCTTGGATCTGAAATTGCACTTAGAGACCTTTTCAGGATCAAACAAAGGTTCAAATCGCTTCCTTGGACCTCACTGAAGCAGTACCAATCATTATCGTGTGCTCTCATGTCCCAAAAAGCCCTGTAAGTATCGCTCTGAACCGCCATATCCATGGAATCGTAAAGCTTCAATCTTGCATTCATTCTTTAAAATAATTGCATATTTGAACTCCTGACATCATTTGCAAAGTTTCTATATTATTCAATTTCATTATTATGCCCTATATCACAAAACGCCATGGTAGATTGTTTTAGGGTTCTTTCAGGGATTTTCATTACAGGGCAAATTGGTCAACAAAAGGACCATGTTTGGAACCAGGGCGGAGAGGCGAGCAGAACCATGCCTTTAGTTTGCATTTTAGTGGCTTGTGGCAGATTTCGAGGCAGCATGATGTGTAGCTACAAACAATCGTCTGTTGGTATAGGCCAAAGGATTTTTAGTCACAGTCCCCATGACAGGGACGATAACGTGGCATGGCCAGATTGGCCTGTTTGAAATATTAGCGCGTTCTTTCTTATTTTCCAGCATATTCATTAATTTTCCCATATATTATTTATTTCTTATTCCAATAACAAAGAGAACAAGCTGGCTGGTTGGTGAGTGTGTTAGTGCAGGATCCATTGGGACCTGGATTCGAATCCCAGGTCCCCCAAACTTTGTTATCATTTTGTTTCAGGCGTTCACATGCAGCGCTTCAGGCAGGGAGTACCATATACCTCCAGATCTCAAAGGCCAAGTGGTTCCAGATTTAGATCCACTAGTCTAGGATAGAGGTTCACCATGAACCCTGGTCAACAAGCGCACATGCAATCTGAAAGTCAAAGCAGGCTGGAATATGTTTGGGCCAAGAAAATGCTGACCAAACCTCCTGATTTGGGGTCCAACCCCCCCTTTGGTTTACTTCTTTTCTATTTTCTTTCTTTATTTAATTTGTTTTCATTATTTTTATCAACCCTTAATTCTTCTCATAAAAAATCAGAAAACACAAAAATAATATTTATTAACTTCACTATTTTATTTTTGTAAATAAACCATTAACCAATTAATTTAGTTTTTAATTAGGTTTAATCTTAACATTTTTTGCAATAAATAAAAATTGATTTAGAATTAGGGTTTTGATATATTTTTACCTTTCTAATTTTGTTTCCTTAATTAAAATTAAAAAAAACCAAAAATATTTTCATTTAATTTAATTATTAATGTAGACTTAATTTTTAAATCAAAAAATGACAAAAAATATGCTTTATTCAATAAAAGGGTCAAAACCCTAAAGGACAATCCGATTCAATTTTCTCGCGCATATTATTTTTGATCCATATAATTGTAATTGCTCCGAGGATGTAATAGTTTTAACTTAGGATTTTATTTACCGCTTTTATTTTCTTTTTCGCATTTAATTTTAAGGGTTTGTTTTTGGCGATGTAAATACCCGACGCCTTGTAATAGCTTAGATTTAAATTTCCGCAATTTAATTTCCGCAACCATTAACTGCTAGATGTATGAATAATAGGCTATGCATGACAAGATCTATCTTAACTTAAAATCAACAGTAGCTCACCATGACATGTAAAGACAATATAACTGAAAATTGACACACTTGCACATGCCACTCCTAGGGTACACCTCACTTGGTTGCCTCGAACGTGGTCATTGAGTATAGGATGTTTTAGAGGTCGCCCTCTTGTCCAAAGATCATAAGTTGCCTCGAAACGGTTGCCTTCGGAAAAATGATCTAAGACATTAGGGTTACCACTAAGGCGTCCTAACGTTGCTTTAGTGACCACACGTCCCTTAAATCGAATTGACCCGAAAAATTCCAACGACGGTGCTAACTACTCCTCAATAGTGGGATATCACTGTCTAAAGGACATTTGTACAGTTTAATTCCTTTTGAGTAAGTAGATGTTCTTAAGTACTTGCTCTTTTGAAAACAAAAACAAAACTTTTCGCACTTACACTCTCTTTCAAACAAAAACTTCTTTCAAACCCACAATTACAAAGAAAAGCAAACTTTTGAAAACATAGTGAGCAAGTACCTAAGAGCCCGTGGATAACCACGGATAGAAAGGGTGCTAACACCTTCCCTTTCTATAGTCTACCTCCCGAACCCGAGAAACATCTCGAAAAGGAATTTTTTTGTGCTTTTGTCCTTTCCTTGTTGGATAAAATAAAAGACGGTGGCGACTCTTGCATACCGCGACATTTTGCGAAAACAAACGCAAACGCGAACCAGTATTCCAAAACAATCAGTTCTATTCCCACCGATCACAGTGGGCTTTTCTTTTTGAGAGATAATGACTGCCTATGTGGTAGAGAACCATCGCTGTCTTTTGATCCCAGAGGAATGTTTCTTGATGTCATTCGTTGTATTACGAGATGATATTTTGCGGCTTTACATGTGTTTAAATTAACTGAGAGACTACCCTGCCCCAGGTTTTGATTAAAGGTTTCAATTTGTGTTAAAACATAAAACTTCTACTTCTTTGGCTCGAAGGGGTTGACTAGGGATTATCTTCCTTATAACTCCAGTGTTTAGGATTTGAAAGAATGCCTGTACATCGCCAACAAGGTCTGTTCAAAAGCATACTGTATGAGATTATGGCATTGTTTTCGTCATCATCCCTCAAAAGGCTCGTAACTTTTAGCAAGAGTTAAATGTCTTAAAAATGAGTAAAAATCATAGTTTGAGTGGATCAAATCAAGACAAACACATTCAATGCATTAATGAAACAAAATTTGACTTTAATAGATAAATGTTTGAACAACAAAAGAGATTTAAAACTTGAAAATTCAAATGAAACATAAGCCTCTTTGCTTGAACGTGTCACTTTAGGTGGTGAGCCTTTGAGGAACGGCAGAAGAACTCAGTCTGGCCATCTAGTGTGAACTCCAGCATTCCTTCGTCGATCAGGTTTTAAATCTTGTACTTCAGCGCCCAACAATCGTTAGTATCATGCCCCGGGCTGTCAGAATGATAAGCACACCTTACCTCTGGATTGTAGTTAGGAGAGGAAGTCTTCGGGCTCGGATGAGGGTTTATCACCGTAATCAGATTCATCTTCAACATGTGTTGCAATGATTGTGACAGTGGCATGTTGATTTGGGTGAACTGCCTTTGAGGTCTTTCCACCCTTGGCTGATTGTTTCGTTGCTGTTGGCGAGGTCGTTGTTGGACCCGTGAGGTAGTAGCAAATTAGGGAGGTCTACCGGCTTCTTGTCTCGTGGGAGGCTGAGCAGTGACCTGATTTCCAATCCTGATTGTTTGCCCCATACGATTACAACCGTCTTGACGAAGTTGGTTGACAAGAACTTTCATCTCTTCTTGTCGTTGAGCCAGATTTTGGATAAGAGCCATCGTGCCCACCAGTTGTCCCATCATTTGGACCTTCATCATGGCTATCTCGGTTTGTAGCTGTTCCAACTGGTCATCTTTGTTTCCCTCAGGATTCCCCATGGTCATGCCCCTAGTGAGGAGAGCTTTCACCTCTTCTTGCCCCTTGGATAGGTTCAAGAACATCTCTTGAAGTTGAGCATTTTGAGCCTGGATGCCTTTTACCGTCTGTTCCATATCCATCTTATTGAAATAAACAGTAGGAAGATAAGGACACATGTATGGGAGAAACCTGTCATGATATGATGCATGATATGTGGATGCATGTTTTAAAGGATCTCGCGGGGTAAATACAAGAGAAATGTTAGAAGTTGAACTTTGATTAACAACTTTGTTTGGAGAACATTGTATCGGTGGATGTCCTTCCACGAGAATTAAGCTCACCATGTCAAGTGGGTCATAGCCCTTGACTCAAGTTTGTTGTACTTGATCTTTGGCGGCGTTTGATCAGAGGAAAATAAATCCCCCTGCCCCTTGATAGACTTCTGGTTCAACATGACCTACATCAAAGACCCTCGAGATCCTTGAAATGGTTATTGAAAATGCTATGGTATGATTTTATGATGTTATATACAAATATGCGAGGTAAGCAAGTTTATATGCAAATAATCATATACACACAAAGCAGACAAGTCCTTAGTTTTAGGCTTGCACGGGGTTTGTAGGTAAGTACCCTCTTGAAGTTTAGTTGGCTTAACCTGTCCTAGTTAATAGTAATCAGGTTCTAAGGGATCTCAATATCACTGACCTTTCCCACAAGCTTCGTTCAATAAGCAATTGACTCGCAACCGAACAAAACTCAGGGGTCAAGTCTCAATAAGTGTAGCATCGAGTATCAACCAATTTTCAGCTTTACACCGAAATCGGCTATCTCACTACTTCCTAATGGCCATGTTGGTCAAGTAAGGTTCTAAGGTCAGTTGATGCTTCACGACAACACGCGGCGGCCCCGTACTCTCCTTGACTGACTCAAGGGTTACTGGTACCAACCAAAGTGCCACATCAACGTAGCTACTGCTTCAACCATGTCGGTATACGCCACACAGTTCCCTCACAGTTTATTGCTACTTACCTAAAAGGTGCCCCCAAATCCGGGTGTAGGATTTAAAACAAACCTAAACAAGGAACCAAAATGTAAAGCAAACAAATCAAACAATTTAAGCAAGTAAAGGTGATCTAACCCTAAGGTAACCCCACTTTTAGAAATGTCCCCAGCAGAGTCGCGAGTTCTGTGATACGGTGGGAGAACTAACTTGAGGGTTTTGTGTTTCTGCTCGCAAATGATGCGATTTAGCAAGAGTCGCCACCGACTTTTCTTTTATCCAATAAGGAAAGGTGAAAAAGCACAGGAAAGACCTTTCGAGATGTCTTCTTGAGTTCGGGGGGTAGATTATGAAAAGGGAAGGTATTAGCACCCTTTTCATCCATGGTTTTCCATGGGCTCTTAGTTACTTGCTAGATCACTTGCTTTTGTTTGAATGTGCTTGTGGTGTGTGTTTTGAAAGTATTTTGAAAATGTAACTTTGTAATGATTCTCATTTCTATAAGAATGCATATAAAGTGTTTGTTTCAAAAATATTTCAAAATGGAAGTGTAGGTGTATAAAATGTTTTGTTGTGAGCAAGCAAGTAGCTAAGAGCAAACCTACCTACTCAAAAGGGTCTTAGATGTGCTTTTCCTCCTCCTTTAGATGTTGCTATCTTTACCATTGATTTGGTAAGAAGCCCCATCGTTGGATGTGAAGGGACGAGCGTTGGGTCATCGTATGACCATGATAGCAATGTTGTGAGATGACTTAGAACTTTTTAGGGACTAAGATCATTTTGAAAGGCAACTTCGATAGCGTCATTGAGGGACTATGATCTTGTATTTCGATTGTTTGTACTAAGACATCCCACATGTATAACATGGCCATTTTTAGGCAACAAGTGGAGTTAACCTTAAGGGTGCATGTGTGCAAGTGTGTTTGATTGCATGCATTTTGTATTTAATTTTTGGTGGTCTACTTGTTGATTTTATCTTGCCATACACGCCCAATTTCAAGCATTTACATTTGAAAGCGATAAATTGCAGAAATGCAAAGTCCTACGCTATTACAATATTTAGGGGATGGGGATACATATTTATGAATAGGGATTGAAAGTAAAATAAATCCTAAGTTATTATTACAACCATATTGAAATGTACAATGCAAGAAATAAAAGGAAAGATTTATTTTGTTTTAATAAAAAAAGGAAATAAGTTAAAAGGAAAATGTTTTTATGTATTTTTATGTTAATATTAAAAGAAAGTTAATGTTAAAATGATGAAAAGGAAAATAAATTCAAAATAGAAAAAGCGTGTTACTGCAAACAAATAAACAAGGATCAGAAGTTCTGAAGCCAGGCGCATGACTCAGCAGGAAAAGTCAGTGGGATCGGAAGTTCTAGATTAGTACACTCTGAGGTCTTGCAAAAAAACGTCAGAGGGAAAACACAGAGGTTTTGGGTGGTGTCCAACCAGTGAACCAAAAGTCAGAAGTTCTGTATTACATTGAAACAGTGAGCAAACGTCAGTAGTTCAGTGTATTTGACATGTAAGGAAAACTTAGAAGTTTTGTGCTGTGTTAAGGTTGTGAGTGACCATCAGAAGTTCAGTATTATGCTGAGCCAGTGGGTAAACATCAAAAGTTCAGTGTGTGTTAACAGTAAGAAAAATCATGGAAGTTCTGTGTGTTAAAACAGTGAAGAGAACTCAGAAGTTCCACGTGCTTAAACAGTGAGAAAATCCTAGAAGTTCTGTGTGTTAAAATTATGAGTGAAAAACAGAAGTTCTGTGTTACATTTCAGCTCTTAATCAGCACAACAACAATTTATTCAGTTCAGCAAATCAGAATGATCACAGCACAACAAATCATAGAAGTTCCAATCCTAAGTCTGAGCCTAGCATTATTCTAGAAGTTCTGATCCATAGTTTTTCTATTCATACAATGATATGTACAACATTAATACTATGATATTTACATGTTAATGATGTTCAGAATGAAAAGCAAGTAAAGTCAGAAAGACTTACCTGAGGCGTGCTTGGAACTTTGAGTGGCTGCCTTTAGATGTTCTGAGTCAGAAAAGAGATGGAAGAGTGGTTGTGTTCTTTGGTTCAAAGGGAAGAACAAAGGTTTGTTTTTGTGTATGAGAAATCTGGATTTTTATGAAGGTTTCACAACTTCTTTTTCTCTCTTTTGGCCAATCTCTCTCTTCAAAAGCCAGCCGCTTGAACGTGTGATGGAGCCAAGTATTTATAGATGAATTTGTTGTGGTTTTGGGGGGAAAACAAATGAGTTTTTAAACATTTTTGGCATACTGCCCCCTTTGTTTTTTAAATCACAGTATTTGTAGGCTAGTTTGGTGTAATCATGAGATGCATGCGTAGACTGAGCTAGTTGTTGGTCATAGGTCTGCAGCAAGTAGTATAAGCAAGGTTTTGGGATTTGGTCAAGTTCTGACCAAAGCTTTGAAAATAGCCTTCATGTGCTGAAGTGCTGCCTTGTCTCTGAAGCAAGCATGGTGGCTGTCAGCAGGATTTAAGGAAAAGCAAAAGCAAAGTTGCTATCCCAAGAACATAGAGGTACACGTGGTGAAGATCCTTTGAATAAAGACTCAGAAGGTGGTTGTGAGCATTAAATGGGCATTAAATAATGATGAGACTTATCACAACCAGAAATCCTACAACGTGAAACTCTACACCAAGGCTTAGTTCTGGATCAGAAGTTCTGCTTCAGCATGGCATCTCATCTTCTGATCCTCCTATCTTCTGGCTCCAGCATGTTCTGAAGGAGCTTTCAGACTTTCCAGAAAGCTTGCAACATGCTTCTTAGCCTTCTTTGGATTACTCTGGAAAACTCTGACTGAGCTTGCGTAGATGCTGAAGAGCCATGTTCTGACTAAAGATTATATGCTGAACCATGTTTACAACTTCTGACTGCTCCTTCATAGAGACTGGCTCAGAAGTTCTGAAGTGTCATTTTTCTTAAACACTTAGAAAAATCCCAAGTATTTAGAAATTTGGCTTTTCCATAGTAAATTTGACTTTTGAACTTTTTGATGATACAGACTTCATATTCCAACATGTCTTGATGAAATATGATTCTTGAAACTTGGTTTTGGTCCAAAAGTCAAAGTTAGACTTCTCAACGCGCAAATGACCATTTTGCCCCTTATGAATGGTTTGCTTGGAAAGAAATGATAATTCAAGGCTTGGAATTGTATGAGAGAAAACTTGAGAATCCAGGGTGATTCCTTGAGAAATGAGAGGGCAAATTTTGGGGTACAACACTGTCCTACAAAAAAGCTTGTGCTATGTTGCACCACAAATCTGCATATGTTGTCTTATACAGCCCAAAACTGCTCTATGCAGTCTGCACCAGCCTACATCACAACAACCCCAAAATTGCACCAAAATGGAAAAAGAAAATTGTGTGAATAAAGTATAAAAACAGTAGGCAAAAAACAATTTAAAATGACTTATTTTGTTTTCCCACCTAAACCTCAGTCAAGGGTCTACTAAAGGGAATGTTTCATAAGACATAGGGGTTGGAATTTTGGGAGGTAAGAGAGAGTTTGTAAACAGAAAAATTGTGTTCTTTGTAACTTTGGCTCATTCAAAAAAGAAACCAGCTCTAATCTCATTCAAAACATAACTTCAATCTATTATTCCATCTTACAAACTCTCCCATAAACCAAACACCTTAGCACATAGAGATTGTAAAAACACTAAAACAGTTTCTGTTAGTGTCATTGTCCTCACCATCCAAATATAAAAATAATATTCTATAACTTGATTGGGTTCCAACAGTTTGGAACAAGCCTTGACTTGGTTTCAACAGCTTGGAACAAGCTGCATGGAGATTCATTAGAGCCCTCTCAACATCTTGAAAAGTATTCAGATTTCAAACACCAAGTGCAGTTTCAAGGTAAGTATTCTTGACTTGGTATTTTTTTATACATCATTAATGATTTATTCTTGAAGATAAGATGTAGGAATCATTACCCCTTTTAGCTAACCGTTTGCTTGCTGTTTATATTTATCAATCATATAATGTAAACTGACATGTATGGACAATAAAACAATGTTTAAGACAGAAAAATGCAGTATGCATCGACACATACACGCATGTGTCGACTCATCCTAGTAAAAAATAGGGTATGAATCGACACATAAACCCCATGCATCGACTCATACTAATTCCAGGTCCCAAAACAGAAGGTTGAGAAGTCCATGAATCGACACAAAATGTGTATGCATTGACACAAAGAAGGTGTATGAGTCGACACATCCCATTATGTGTCGACTCATACTTATCTTTTTTTCTTTACATGAGCAAGGAAAAGTTATGTGTCGATGCATAACAGCATATGTCGAAACATAATGGTTCAAAAAGCAGTTTCTCCCATTTTCTATACTGTTATGCATGTATTTTTCATTACTGCCCATTAGTTCGACGTGGTTGTAATAATTAGACATTTATTTCATCCCTATTTGTAAATTTTACCCCCATCCCCCTCAAGATGTAATAGCTTAGGATTTTATTTTCCGCATTTTATTTTTGCTTTCATATATTGTTAGTAATTAGGATGTATGGAAAGATAAAATCAACAAATAGATGACTTTTAAATACAAGACAAAGGCATGCAAACAAACACACTTTCACACTAGCACCTATAGGGTAATCTCACTTTATTTGCTTTTTGGAAAACCGTCATGTCCCTTGAATATGGGACGCTTTAGTAAAGACCCTCCGATAAAAGATCGTAGTCCCTCGATGACCCTCGATGTTGCCTTCGACAAAACAATCTAGTCCCTTATGAAAAACTGCTAATGTGTCTCATAAGTTTCCTTCTATGACTATACACATATGTCCCACACCCGTCCCTTCACATCCAACGATGGGGCTTCTTACCAAATCAATGGCAAGTGTGATACGGTGGCAGAACCGACTGTTAATACTGGTTTGCGTTTTGTATTCGCAAATGTCGCGGTAAGCAAAAGTCGCCACCGACTTTTATTTTATCCAATCAGGAAAAGGAAAAAAGAATAGAAAAAACCTTTTTCGAGATGTTTTTGAGTACGGGGGGTAGATTATAGAAAGGGAAGGTGTTTGCACCATTTCTATCCATGGTTTTCCATGGGCTCTTAGGTACTTGCTCATTTTAAAATTGCTTGTATGTGTGCTTGTTTTGAAAAACGTTTTACTTCGTGATAACCCTTGTATCAGTCCTCAAGGGTGTGACAAAGTTGTTTTGAAACTTGTTTTGAAAAGTGTTTGTGTGAAAAGTTTATTTGAGCAAGTACCTAGGAACTAATCTACTTACTCGAAAAAGTTTGTTCGTTTTCCTTTAGACAGCGCTATCCCATTATTAAGGAATAGATAGCACCGTCGTTGGAGTTTTAAGGGACGCTTGAAGGGACAGATACGGTCACAAAAGCAATGTTAGGGAATTTTAGTAACCCTCATAAAACCTTAAAGATCTTTTCCGAGGCAACATCCGAATGGGTCATTTTTAGATCTTTCGGGGCTAGAGGATGACCGCCAACAAACCCTATACTTCATGAACATTTAATCGAAGGCAACCGGAGTGGAGTAAACCCTAGAAGTGAGCATGTGCGAGTGAATTTTTTCCAGTTAATTATCTTTGCACAATTCAGGGTTTTCTACCGTTTTAATTTTCAAGCATTCTTCCCATACAATCCTATTAGCCATGCATCTAGACAGTTAAAAATTACAGGAATTTAAAGTGCGGAAATAGAAATCCTAACTATTACAGGGCCTCGAGGATGGGGATTACATAACCAAAACTGGGGAATAAGAGCAATAAATAAAACCCTAATTTAAAACTATTACAAACCATCAACAATTACATTAATAATAAAAAGTAATTAAAATGCGCGCGGCGAGTTAAATGCGAGGATGATTAAAAATAACCTAAAAACCCTAATGGAAAAAATATTTAAATTAGTTTTGAAGAAAAAATTAATTATATACAAAATTAAACCCTAATTTCTAATTATTTTTAATCATGAAAAATAAGATTTAATTACCCTAATATAACTAAATTAATTAATTCAAGGAAACAAAATATTTTTTATGAAAAAGGTTTTTTGGGGTTTTCGTGATTTTGATTTAATAAATAAAAAATGATTTATGTGTTATTTTGATAAAAGAGAAAATAATTAGTAAATAATAAATAAATAAAAATATGAAAGAAAGAAGATTTGGGCCTGTTTGCTGGATGAAAGGGGGGTGTATTGTTGAAAATGCTTAGGACCAAAGAGCTGGTCAGCCCAGTCAACGCTTGATCCAGTGGTGCTCCCTCCTGATGGTGTACCATAGTCTCTGGCAGGTGGGGCATTGGATTAGATTGATGGTGAATCCCATGGCTGGATGTTGATGGCACACGGTGAGCGTTTGAGAGGATAATGCACCTGATCTATAAAGGAGAAATAAAATGAAGAAAATTGCTGGGACCTGGGATCGAACCCAGGTCCTCCCACTCATTCCACGCTTGCCCTGGCCATCTGTGCTACGCTGCTTACTTGTCAATAAATCAACAACAATATATAATATAAAAAGATAAAGTGGATAAATCAGAATAAAAAAAACACGTGCGTTATATTCAAACAAACCAATGGGGTGATGACAAATCACCATCTTCTTCCTTCTATCTGTTGTCTTAGGTATGTAACTTATACCTACGGACAACGTCCGTAACTAAAATCCTGCAAATTTCCAAAATTCACAAAACAAATGATAAATGAAATTGAAGACCAGAATTCAAATGGTCTTGATGCCACGATCCTCATGGTGGATTGTTCTTGGTCTAATTTTACCTGTGGACAAAAACCCTAAAACGAACACAAAAACCCTAGCAATGGCAAATGCATATATAGGCATCAAAAATTCAATTAAACCATTCAGTCATGTTGCAAACATATCAATGATCACAAATATATCATTCAAATATGCTAATGATTCAACCTGGGTAAGGTTAATTTGTGATAAGTTCGTGTAAAACTTCAGGAGAAACCTGGGTAAGGTTATTTTGGGATAAGTCCGTGTAAGGGTATAGGAAGGAACCTGGATAGTAGGGTTACTTCGTGATGAGTTCATGTGAAACTTTATTTGGAAATGTATGAGAAAGGACCCGTGTAAGATTTTTCAGGATAAACCCGTGTGAAGCTGCATTTAGGAGAAACCCGTGTAAGATTGCTTCGTGACAAACCCGTGTAAAGCTGCATTTGGTCGCGCACATAATTACTCTGTTTAGTTTCAGGAGCTAATCTTGAACTTGCTGGAAGTTGTTGATGATAACCATCTTTCCTGAAAAGATACATGATTAATCGTATATGATGCATTAAATGCATTGTATGATGAAGTTCTCAAAATAAATGATATTATGTTGTATGCAATATGTATGCGCACGTCATAATGTATGAACATGAAATGCTATTGTGGCACGTCCGAGTTTGGGAAAATAAATCCCTAACTGCTGTTGGAGAGTACTGGAAATTACGTTCCTGATCATTGTAGAAAAAGTGGTTCTTCTACTTCCGCTGGGGATGGTGAACAAAGATGACTATAGTGGAGATTTGCTCCTTGTTTACAGCTACGCTTCTGGGGGAGAGACTTTGTTTAAGAATAACTCTGCGAGAGAATAACTTTGTTGGGGACGAGCTTCTGCATTCAGAGAAATAAACACTGCTTGAGAGAAAACTATATGAACCGCTTGCGATTACAAAATTTGACTGGGGAATATAGACATTGGCTCTCCTAAAGAGCTTGGTTGGGGAAAGTAACTCTTGTTTTGGGAAGCAGAGATCAAAAATTTGATTGCCTCTACTCTGTAGGGAGTGTAGATATTACTGGGATGCATGCTGAGGATACGACAATGACTTTGCATCAAAACTTTTCTGCCCCTGTACCTGCTGGAGAAAGTTCCTGCGGAGGCCTTGTAGATTGAGTGTTATCCCAACTTATGAGGTGCTTGGTAACTATCGATCGGAATGATAAGTCTTCTACTGATAGGCAAGTGACAAGATGATAGGACATAGTCGTACACTTTAATCCCTAACTTTTACCCGGACTGTCTTTTCAGATTTTCAGTCCACCGGGAAACCCTTTTTTGCCCAAGCCGCCTTTTCAGGTTTTCGACTTGCCGGGTGTACAGATTTTTCATATGTATATCCATAACTTTTGCCCGAACCTTTTTTGGTTCGCTGAGATGCCCTTATTTTTGCCTAGTCGAGTCAACCTAGAAGGTCTTTTTCATGCATGGTCTTTTTCGACTATGTCCACTGTGATACGATGGTAGAACCGATTGTTTTTACTGGTTTGCATTTTGCGTTTTTTGTTTGCAAAATGTCGCGGTAAGCAAGAGTCACCATCGACTTTTATTTCATCCAATCATGGAAAAGGAAAAAGAACAGAAAAAACCTTTTTTCGAGATATTCTGAGTACGGGGGGTAGATTATAGAAAGGGAAGGTGTTAGCACCCTTTCTATCCATGGTTTTCCACGAGCTCTTAGATACTTGCTCATTTTTTCAAATTGCTTGTGTGTGCTTGTTTTGAAAATGTTTTACTTCGTGATAACCCTTGTATCAGTCCTCAAGGATGTGACGAAGTTTGTTTTGAAAATTTGTTTTGAAAGGTGTTTGTGTGAAAAGTTTTTTATTCAGCAAGTACTTAAGATTCTACCTACTCGAAAAAAGATTGTTTGTTCTCGTTTCCTTTAGACAACGCCATCCTACTATTAAGGAGTAGGTAGCACTGTCGTTGGAGTTGTAAGGGACATTCGAAAGGGACAAGTACAATCACTAAAGAAATAGTTAGAAAACTTTAGTAGTAACCCAAGAGTCTTAGGATCTTTCCGAGGCAACATTTCTGAGGCAACATTTCCGAGGCAACCTTTCCGAGGCAACATTCGAGTGGGACATTTTGATCTTTTAGACTGGAGGGAAACCACTAAAATCTCCTATGCTTAATGATTGTTTACCGAAGGCAACCGAAGTGGGGTAAACCCTAGGAGTGAATATGTGCACGTGAATTGTTTCAGTTAATTAGTCTTTGCACATTAGGTGATCTACCGTTTTAATTTCAAGTAGTATTTCCATACAATCCTATTAGCATACATCAAGACAATTAAATATTTGCAGGAATTTAAAGTGCAAGAAAATAAACCTAGCTATTACGAGGCTTTGACAGTTACATAATTATCTTGACGGAAAATAAAAATGCGGAAGCTTAAAACCCTAGTTACTATTACATCCTCGAAACAGTTACAATAATAATAAAACGAACTGAAATGCGCACATCAAATTAAATGTGAGAATGGTTAGAAACCCTAAAACATCTAATTGAAAAAATATTTAAATTATTTTTTGAGAAAATAATTAATTAAGTTATGTACAATTAAAACCCTAATTCTAATCATTTTTACTTGAAATTAACCTAATTTAAATTAAATTAAACAATTCAAGAAAATAAAATATTTTGTAAAAAAGATTTTATGTATTTTTTATGGTTTTTATTTGAGAAAAAAACAATTTAATCATAGATTTAAAACCTAATTTCTATTTAATTTTAATTAAAACAAATAATCAAATAAACTAATTAACCTAATTTATTTCTAAATAAATATTAATTTGAATAAATAATATTTAATTCTGTATTTTTGTGATTTTTTGGTTTTATAAAAAATAATAATTTTTGTGTTAATTAATTAAAACAATTAAAGAAATTAATTAAAGAAATTAAAAAGAAAATAAAAGAAAAGACAAATTGGGCATGTATGTTGTTAGCAATTGGGGGGTGTGTTTCTAGATTTCCAGGCCCAAAAGCGCTCCAAGCCCGGTCAGCGCTTGGCTCCATGTGGCGTTGACCTAGGGGTGCATCATAGTCCCCCACTGCCTGTGCATTGGATCTGGTACTATGCTGGATCAAGTGGCTGGATGCTGGTGGAGTATGGTGGACACCAGGATGAGAGATACGCTGGATCTGTTGAGAGAAAATAAAATAAAGGGAGTGTTGGACCTGGGATCGAACCCAGGTCCTTATGCTTAATACCAATGCCTCGTTGCCAGCTGCGCTATGCATTTTAATTGTTAGTATAATGAAAAAAAATATAATATAAAGAAAGCAAGTCACTGACTCCCACGCGCGCGAATTTTCAAATAGGCGAATAGCTGGCTGACACATATCTTCTTCTTCCTGGAACTGTCATGTTAGGTATATAACCTATACCTACGGAAAAACGTCCATGGCTAAAAACCTGTGCAATTCAAAAATTCACAAAATGAAATATAAATGGAATTGAAGACCAGGGTTCAATCGATCATGATGTCACGGTCATCCCAGTATCCAGCTTGTGATCTAATTTTGCCTGTAGCCAAAAACCCCCAAAATGCATATGGAAACCCTAACAATGGCAAGTACAACTATAGGCTTCAGAAGTGCAATTAAACTATTCAGTTATCTTGCAAACATGATAAAGATCACAAATATGCCAATCAAATGTGTTAATAGTGCAGGAATTGATGTTATCATTTTCCAAAAATAAGGCAAACCACGTGAATGGTTGCGTGCATTTCTGGGCGCGATGAGGCTTGCAAGTGATCCAGTTGGCTTCAGGGATGCTCCAGGATACAATTGATGGCTTTGAATTGCTCTGAAAGGCCTTGTGGAATGAAAACCGAGTCACACTTTTTGTCCACTTTTTTGAGTTTGTTCTTTCTCTTCTACGACTGCAAAACCTTGTTTTATGTTTTGTCCACGTCCAATATATATCTAGGAATGAATTAGGGTTATGAAATTGGATTGAATCTTTGCAATTATGAGAGATTTGATTTGATTTTCATGCTACATGTAAACTTTCTATTTTGAGCCAAATCATCCCTTTCTTGTACCAATTATGCTTGATTCATTTTGGCCTTGATAACTCAGCATATTTTGATTTCCAACCTGTCCAAAAACCAAATCAAATCATATATTTGCTATTATTCACCAATTATTTTATTTAATTTAATTTTAAATTAATAAAAATCAAAATAAATTGAAAAATGAAGAAAATAATATGTGGGTGAATATTTGGGTCGTGGACCATATTATAAGTGAGGTGCAAGCATAAAAAGTTAGGCCCATTTGGCAAAAAATGTAATTTTGAGCCTATTTGACTTTTGGCAATTTTACAAAAAAAGGTCAACTTTGATAAGGCATATCTCCTCCAATCTTAACCCTAGAGATGTGTTCTTGGACTTTTTAGAAAGCTTAGGATGTCCCCTAAGAAACCCTTTTGGTTTCATCTTAATTGAGTCTTCCATTTTCATGTAAGAAGCTTTGACCCAAAAGGTGTTTTTGTTGACTTTTCAAAAGGACCCATAACGTAGAAATTCATATCTTTTTGTGGGTGCATATTTTGAACTTGTGGGCTAAAGATGAGTTGTAGGGAATTTCATCCTCTTCAAAATGAGCTTTGGATGGAAATTTCTGATGAAGCATGTGGAAGTTATGCTTGGTCAAAGTTTGGTTGACTTTTACTAAGAAAGCTTAATTTAGCAACTTTTGGGTTTTGATGAATTTGGAGCATTCCTTGAGGAATCATGATCAAACCTTGATCAAATGATGAAAGTCACATAAAAATGTTAATGTTGACCAAAAATCTTGAAGTTTGACTGTAAGTGGGTTATAGTTGACTCTTGACCTAATACAATCGATTCTCAAGCATCTGAGCAGTTGACTGAGCAAACTTCTTGTGCAAGGCATGAAACTTGACATGTAGGGTCTTGAGAACATATTAGGACCATGGATAGCATATGAGACCTTTGGAGTCCACCTATCTTGATATAAATGGAAACCCTAATTTGAGACACACTGCCTTAGGAGAGAGTTTGTCTGGTCAACTCTTGGGCAAACTTAAACAAATTGAGGATCTCTAGGGGTATGTATTGAGTAAAATGAGAGGGAAAATTTTAGGGTACAACAGCTGCCCCTGTTCAATCTTCTTAAACCCGAGGATGTAGATTGGCTCGTCTGCCTTTCGTGATCTGAAGGTGGAAGATGATTGAACTCTAGAGTTCCTAGAAATTTGCATTCGCATGAAGTGGCACTTGATTTGTGATATCGGGAATGGGCTTATAGATACCATTTGGAAGTTGATGATAGAAGATTGTCGGAGATGGGCTTAAACATGCCATCCTGGATGTGACGGAGAATCATCGGAGATGGGCTTAAAGACGCCATCTAGAGAATGTCGATTTCCTGAGATATTCCTTTGATGAGAGTCCCTATTACTGTTGTTGATGAGGAATCTGCTGAGGAACGTTGGCATCTGTCTTGGGAGAAATAGAATTTTAGGAGCTTCAATTGTCTGTTACTCTACTGGGGAAATAACTCCGACTTGAGGAAGCGGAAGTGAACTGCATACCTGGTCGATATAAAGGTTGTACCACGACTTACTAGGGAACTGCGAAACCAATCGTGTTTGATCAGATCTCGATTTTACAGTGTTGTGGACTGCTGTTTGGAGATAAGAGAGAAGGAACCTGGATAGTAAGGTTATGAGAAGGAACCTGGATAATGGGGTTACTTTGATATGAAAGCCTGGATAGTAGGGCTGTGAGAAGGAACCTGGATAGTAGGGTTACTTCGATATGAAAGCCTGGATAGTAGGGTTACTTCAATATGAAAGCCTGGATAGTAGGGCTGTGAGAAGGAACCTGGATAGTTGGGTTACTTTGATATGAAAGTCTGGATAGTAGGGCTGTGAGAAGGAACCTGGATAGTAGGGTTACTTCGATATGAAAGCCTAGATAGTAGGGCTGTGAGAAGGAACCTGGATAGTAGGGTTACTTTGATATGAAAGCCTGGATAGTAGGGTTGTGAGAAAGAACCTGGATAGTAGCGTTGCTTCAATGTGAAAGCCTGGATAATAAGGTTGTGAGAAGGAACCTGGATAGTAGGGTTACTTCGATATGAAAGCCTGGATAGTAGGGCTGTGAGAAGGAGCCTAGATAGTTGGGTTTCTTCGATATGAGAGCCTGGATAGTAGGGTTGTGAGAAGGAACCTGGATAGTAGGGTTACTTCGATATGAAAGCCTGGATAGTAGGGCTGTGAAAAGGAACCTGGATAATAGGGTTACTTCGGTATGAAAGCCTGGATAGTAGGGTTGTGAGAAGGAACCTGGATAGTAGGGTTACTTCGATATGAAAGCCTGGATAGTAGGGTTGTGAGAAGGAACCTGGGTAGTAGGGTTACTTCGATATGAAAGCCTGGATAGTAGGGATGTGAGAAGGAACCTGGATAGTAGGGTTACTTCGATATAAAAGCCTGAATAGTAGGGCTGTGAAAAGGAACCTGGATAATAGGGTTACTTCGGTATGAAAGCCTAGATAGTAGGGCTGTGAGAAGGAACCTGGATAGTAGGGTTACTTCGATATGAAAGCCTGGATAGTAGGGTTGTGAGAAGGAACCTGGGTAGTAGGGTTACTTCGATATGAAAGCCTGGATAATAGGGTTGTGAGAAGGAACCTGGATAGTAGGGTTACTTCGATATGAAAGCCTGGATAGTAGGGCTGTGAGAAGGAACCTGGATAGTAGGGTTTCTTCGATGTGAAAACCTGGATAGTAGGGTTGTGAGAAGGAACCTGGATAGTAGGGTTACTTCGATATGAATGCCTTGATAGTAGGGTTGTGATAAGAAACCTGGATAGTAGGTGTGATACGGTGTGAGAACTGACTTGGTGTTTTGCGTTTTGATCGCATTTATGCGGATAGCAAGAGTCGCTACCGACTTTTCTTTTATCCAAAAGGAAAGGTAAAAAGCACAGGAAAGACCTTTCGAGATTATTTCTCGGGTTCGGGGGGTAGATTATGAAAAGGGAAGGTATTAGCATCCTTTTCATCAATGATTTTCCATGGGCTCTTAGTTACTCGCTTAGATCACTTGCTTTTCTTTTGACAATGTACTTGTGATGTGGGCTTTGAAAGTGTTTTGAAATATCTCTTTGTAATGGTTCTCGTTTCTATAAGAACGCTTACAAAGTTTTATTTCGAAAGATAGTTCAAAGATGTGTTTGTGGATTGTATTTTGGAAAGTGGTTTTTGAAAAGTTGTTTTGCAATGGTTCTCGTCTCTATAAGAACGTATAAAAAAGGTTTTGTCTTTTGAAAAGGTTTTGAGATGAAAATGTTGGTCTAAAATGTTTTTGTTGTGAGCAAGCGAGCAACTAGGAGCGAATCGACCTACTCGAAAGGTCTCAAATGTTCTTTTCTTCTTCCTTTAGATGTTGCTATCTTACCATTGATTTGGTAAGAAGCCCCATCGTTGGATGTAGTGGGACAGACGCAGGTCAATTTTACAGTCATCGAAAGCAACTTATGTGATGCTTTAGCAATTTTTGTAAGGGACAAGATCATTTTATCGAAGGCAACGTCGAGGGTCGTCGAGGGACTACGATCTTTTTTGTCGAAGGGCCATTGCTAAAGCGTCCTATATTAGAGGGACATGACTGTATTTCTGAGGCAACGAGTGAGGTTGCCCTAGAGGCGCGCGTGTGAAAAGTGTTTTTGATTCAAGTTAATTTTATCTTTGAAATTAGGTTTATCTAGCTATTGATTTTAAATCTTGCCATGCACGCATAATTACTATACAGTATAAGGAAAATAGTAAATTGCAGGAATTAAAATTCTACACTATTACAGAGCTTTCGGGAATGGGAAATACAAATTTACGAATAGGGATGAAGTGAAAGCCTAATTAAACTATTACAAACTGTACATAGTTACAATAATCGAAAGAATGCGAAAAAATAGTAAACTACGAGTAAATGAAAAGAAAAAGAAATATTATTTTTTTCCGTTGTGTTTTGATAGAAAATAAAATAAAAAAGAATATTGAATAAATATGTAACTAAAACAAAAATTAATTAGGCTAAGTTAAAATTCTAAGATTATCAAAATCGAATCTAAACTAAATAGAGTTATTAAAATAATTATAAATTAACTTAAGATTCTAATTTACTGAATTAAACCTAAGCTAATAAAATATAAATTAAATTAATTATGAAAATACTAACTTAAATCTAAATTACATTAATAATAAATTACTAATCTAGATTTAAATTAAATTAATTATAAAAAAAGAGGCGTGAAACAAAAATTTAAGGGTTGAGTATTAACAAGTTTCGAATGGGCTCAGTGGAACAAAGTCTTCAGGCCCACACACCAATAAAAAAAATGAAAACTTGGGCTTATAGGGGATTGTTATTTCTTCAAATTCATTTTCCTCTCTTGGATCCAACCCGACCCAGTCCCCCATAAGCCCAAGTTTTCGTTTTTTTATTAGTGTGTGGGCCTGAAGACTTTGTTCCACTGAGCCCATTCGAAACTTGTTAATACTCAACCCTTAAATTTCTGTTTCACGCCTCTTTTTTTTATAATTAATTTAATTTAAATCTAGATTAGTAATTTGTTATTAATGTAATTTAGATTTAAGTTAGTATTTTCATAATTAATTTAATTTATATTTTATTAGCTTAGGTTTAATTCAGTAAATTAGAATCTTAAGTTAATTTATAATTATTTTAAAAACTCTATTTAGTTTAGATTCGATTTTGATAATCTTAGAATTTTAACTTAGCCTAATTAATTTTTGTTTTAGTTACATCTTTATTCAATATTCTTTTTTATTTTATTTTCTATCAAAACACACCGGAAAAAAATAATTTTTCTTTTTCTTTTCATTTACTCGTAGTTTACTATTTTTTCGCATTCTTTCGATTATTGTAACTATGTACAGTTTGTAATAGTTTAATTAGGCTTTCACTTCATCCCTATTCATAAATTTGTATTTCCCATTCCCGAAAGCTCTGTAATAGTGTAGAATTGTAATTCCCGCAATTTACTGTTTTCCTTATACTGTATAGTAATTATGCGTGCATGGCAAGATTTAAAATCAATCGCTAGATAAACCTAATTTCAAAGATAAAATTAACTTGAATCAAAAACACTTTTCACACGCGCACCTCTAGGGTAACCTCACTCGTTGCCTCAGAAATACAATCATGTCCCTCGAATATAGGACGCTTTAGCAATGACCCTTTGAAAAAAAAGATCATAGTCCCTCGACGACCCTCGACGTTGCCTTCGATAAAACGATCTTGTCCCTTATGAAAATTGCTAAAGTGTCACACAAGTTGCTTTCGATGACTGTAAAATTGACCTGCGTCTGTCCCTCTACATCCAACGATGGGGCTTCTTACCAAATCAATGGTAAGATAGCAACATCTAAAGGAAGAAGAAAATGACATTTGAGACCTTTAGAGTAGGTCGATTCGCTCCTAGTTGCTCGCTTGCTCACAACAAAAACATTTTAGACCAACACTTTCATCTCAAAACATTTTCAAAAGACAAGACATTTTGTATACGTTCTTATAGAGACGAGAACCATTGCAAAACATATTTTCAAAAACCACTTTCCAAAATACAATCCACAAACACATATTTGAACTATCTTTCAAAATAAAACTTTGTACGCGTTCTTATAGAAACGAGAACCATTACAAAGAGATTTTTCAAAACACTTTCAAAGCCCACACCACAAGTACATTGTCAAAAGAAAAGCAAGTGATCTAAGCGAGTAACTAAGAGCCCATGGAAAATCATTGATGAAAAGGATGCTAATACCTTCCCTTTTCATAATCTACCCCCCGAACCCGAGAAATAATCTTGAAAGGTCTTTCCTGTGCTTTTTACCTTTCCTTTTGGATAAAAGAAAATTTGGTAGCGACTCTTGCTATCCGCATAAATGCGATCAAAACGCAAAACACCAAGTCAGTTCTCCCACCGTATCACACCTACTATCCAGGTTTCTTCTCACAACCCTACTATCCAGGCTTTCATATCGAAGTAACCCTACTATCCAGATTCCTTCTCACAACCCTACTATCTAGGTTTTCACATCGAAGCAACCCTACTATCCAGGTTCCTTCTCACAACCCTACTATCCAGGCTTTCATATCAAAGTAACCCTACTATCCAGGTTCCTTCTTACAACCCTACTATCCAAGCTTTGATATCTAAGTAACCCTACTACCCAGGTTCCTTCTCACAACCCTACTATCCAGGATTTCATATCGAAGTAACCCTACTATCCAGGTTCCTTCTCACAGCCCTACTATCCAGGCTTTCATACCGAAGTAACCCTATTATCCAGGTTCCTTTTCACAACCCTACTATTCAGGCTTTCATATCGAAGTAACCCTAATATCCAAGTTCCTTCTTACATCCCTGCTATCCAGGCTTTCATATCGAAGTAACCCTACTACCCAGGTTCCTTCTCACAACCCTACTATCCAGGCTTTCATATCGAAGTAACCCTACTATCCAGGTTCCTTCTCACAGCCCTACTATCCAGGCTTTCATACCGAACTAACCCTATTATCTAGGTTCCTTTTCACAGCCCTACTATCCAGGCTTTCATATCGAAGTAACCCTACTATCTAGGTTCCTTCTCACAGTCCTACTATCCAGGCTCTCATATCGAAGAAACCCAACTATCTAGGCTCCTTCTCACAGCCCTACTATCCAGGATTTCATATCGAAGTAACCCTACTATCCAGGTTCCTTCTCACAACCTTATTATCCAGGCTTTCACATTGAAGCAACGCTACTATCCAGTTTCTTTCTCACAACCCTACTATCCAGGCTTTCATATCAAAGTAACCCTACTATCCAGGTTCCTTCTCACAGCCCTACTATCCAGGTTCCTTCTCACAACCTTACTATCCAGGCTTTCATATCGAAGTAACCCTACTATCCAGGTTCCTTCTCACAGCCCTACTATCCAGACTTTCATATCAAAGTAACCCAACTATCCAGGTTCCTTCTCACATCCCTACTATCCAGGCTTTCATATTGAAGTAACCCTACTATCCAGGCTTTCATATCGAAGTAACCCTACTATCCAGGTTCCTTCTCACAACCTTACTATCTAGGCTTTCATATCAAAGTAACCCCATTATCCAGGTTCCTTCTCATAACCTTACTATCCAGGTTCCTTCTCTCTTATCTCCAGACAGCAGTCCACAACACTGTAAAACCGGGACCTGATCAAACAAGATTGGTTTCGCAGTTCCCCAGTAAGTCGTGGTACAACCTTTATATCGACCAGGTATGCAGTTCACTTCCGCTTCCTCAAGTCGGAGTTATTTCCCCAGTAGAGTAACAGACAATTGAAGCTCCTAAAATTCTATTTCTCCCAAGACAGATGCCAACGTTCCTCAGCATATTCCTCATCAACAACAGTAACAGGGACTCTCATCAAAGGAATATCTCAGGAAATCGACATTCTCTAGATGGCGTATTTAAGCCCATCTCCGACGATTCTCTGTCACATCCAGGATGGCATGTTTAAGCCCATCTCCGACAATCTTCTATCATCAACTTCTAAATGGCATCTATAAGCCCATTCCTGATATCACAAATCAAGTGCCACTTCATGCGAGTGCAAATTTCTAGGAACTCTAGAGTTCAATCATCTTCCACCTTCAGATCACGAAAGGCAGACAAGCCAATCTACATCCTCGGGTTTAAGAAGATTGAACAGGGGAAGCTGTTGTACCCCAAAATTTGCCCTCTCATTTTACTCAATACATACCCCTAGAGATCCTCAATTTGTTCAAGTTTGCCCAAGAGTTGACCAGACAAACTCTCTCCTAAGGCAGTGTGTCTCAAATTAGGGTTTCCATTTCTATCAATATAGGTGGACTCCAAAGGTCTCATATGATATCCATGGTCCTAATATGTTCTAAAGACCCTACATGTCAAGTTTCATGCATTGCACAAGAAGTTTGCTCAGTTAACTGCTCAGATGCTTGAGAATCGATTGTATTAGGTCAAGAGTCAAATGTAACCCACTTACAGTCAAACTTCAAGATTTTTGGTCAACATTAACATTTTTATGTGACTTTCATCATTTGATCAAGGTTTTATCATGATTCCTCAAGGAATGCTCCAAATTCATCAAAACACAAAAGTTGCTAAATTAAGGTTTCTTAGTAAAAGTCAACCAAACTTTGACCAAACATAACTTCCACATGCTTCATCAGAAATTTCCATTCAAAGCTCATTTTAAAGAGGATGCAATTCCCTACAACTCATATTCAGCCCACAAGTTCAAAATATGCACCCACAAAAAGATATGAATTTCTACATTATAGGTCCTTTTGAAAAGTCAACAAAAACACCTTTTGGGTCAAAGCTTCTTACATGAACATGGAAGACTCAATTGAGATGAGACCAAAAGGGTTGCTTAGGGGACATCCTAAGCTTTCTAAAAATTCCAAGAACACCTCTCTAGGGTTACGATTGGAGGAGATATGCCTTATCAAAGTTGACCTTTTTTGCAAAATTGCCAAAAGTCAAATAGGCTCAAAATTACATTTTTTGCCAAATGGGCCTAACTTTTTATGCTTGCACCTCACTTATAATATGGTCCACGACCCAAATATTCACCCACATATTATTTTCTTCATTTTTCAATTTATTTTGATTTTTTATTAATTTAAAATTAAATTAAATCAAATAATTGGTGAATAATAGCAAATATATGATTTGATTTGGTTTTTGGACAGGTTGGAAATCAAAATATGCTGAGTTATCAAGGCCAAAACGAATCAAGCATAATTGGTACAAGAAAGGGATGATTTGGCTCAAAATAGCAAGTTTACATGTAGCATGAAAATCAAATCAAATCTCTCATAATTGCAAAGATTCAATCCAATTTCACAACCCTAATTCATTCCTAGATATATATTGGACGTGGACAAAACATAAAACAAGGTTTTGCAGTCGTAGAAGAGAAAGAACAAACTCAAAAAAGTGGACAAAAAGTGTGACTCGGTTTTCATTCCACAAGGCCTTTCAGAGCAATTCAAAGCCAACAATAGTATCCTGGAGCATCCCTGAAGCCAACTGGATCACTTGCAAGCCTCATCGCGCCCAGAAATGCACGCAACCATTCCCATGGTTTGCCTTATTTTTTGAAAATGATTACATCAATTCCTGCACTGTTAACACATTTGATTGGCATATTTGTGATCTTTATCATGTTTGCAAGATAACTGAATAGTTTAATTGCATTTCTGAAGCCTATAGCTGTACTTGCCATTGTTAGGGTTTCCATATGCGTTTTGGGGTTTTTGGCTACAGGCAAAATTAGATCACAAGCTGGATACTGGGATGACCGTGACATCATGACCGATTGAACCCTGGTCTTCAATTCCATTTATATTTCATTTTGTGAATTTTTGAATTGCACAGGTTTTTAGCCATGGAAGTTTTCCGTAGGTATAGGTTATATGCCTAACACGACGGTTCCAGGAAGAAGAAGATATGTGTCAGCCAGCTATTCGCCTATTAGAAAATTCGCGCGCGTGGGAGTCAGTGATTTGTTTTCTTTATATTATATTTTGTTTTCATTATACTAACAATTAAAACGCATAGCGCAGTTGGCAACGAGGCATTGGTATTAAGCATAAGGACTTGGGTTCGATCCCAGGTCCAAAGCTCCCTTTACTTTATTTTCTCTCAACAGATCCAGCGTATCTCTCATCCTGGTGTCCACCATACTCCACCAGCATCCAGCCACTTGATCCAGCATAGTACTAGATCCTATGCACAGGCAGTGGGGGACTATGATGCACCCCCAGGTCAACGCCACATGGAGCCAGGCGCTGACTGGGCTTGGAGCGCTTTTGGGCCTGAAAATCTAGAAACAACCCCCCCAATTGCTAACAACATACATGCCCAATTTGTCTTTTCTTTTATTTTCTTTTTAATTTCTTTAATTAATTTCTTTAATTGTTTTAATTAATTAACACAAAAATTATTATTTTTTATAAAACCAAAAAATCACAAAAATACAGAATTAAATATTATTTATTCAAATTAATATTTTTTTGGAAATAAATTAGGTTAACTAGTTTATTTGATTATTTGTTTTAATTAAAATTAAATAGAAATTAGGTTTTAAATCTATGATTAAATTGTTTTTTTCTCAAATAAAAACCATAAAAAATACATAAAATATTTTTTACAAAATATTTTATTTTCTTGAATTTTTTAATTTAATTTAAATTAGGTTAATTTCAAGTAAAAATGATTAGAATTAGGGTTTTAATTGTACATAACTTAATTAATTATTTTCTCAAAAAATAATTTAAATATTTTTTCAATTAGATGTTTTAGGGTTTCTAACCATTCTCACATTTAATTTGATGTGCGCATTTCAGTTTGTTTTGTTATAATTGTAACTGTTTCGAGGATGTAATAGTAACTAGGGTTTTAAGCTTCCGCATTTTTATTTTCCGTCAAGATAATTATGTAACTGTCAAAGCCTCGTAATAGCTAGGTTTATTTTCTTGCACTTTAAATTCCTGCAAATATTTAACTGTCTAGATGTATACTAATAGGATTGTATGGAAATACTACTTGAAATTAAAACGGTAGATCACCTAATGTGTAAAGACTAATTAACTGAAACAATTCACGTGCACATATTCACTCCTAGGATTTACCCCACTTCGGTTGCCTTCGGTAAACAATCATTAAGCATAGGAGATTTTAGTGGTTGCCCTCCAGTCTAAAAGATCAAAATGTCCCACTCGAATGTTGCCTCGGAAAGGTTGCCTCAGAAATGTTGCCTCAGAAATGTTGCCTCGGAAAGATCCTAAGACTCTTGGGTTACTACTAAAGTTTTCTAACTATTTCTTTAGTGATTGTACTTGTCCCTTTCGAATGTCCCTTATAACTCCAACGACGGTGCTACCTACTCCTTAATAGTATGATGGTGTTGTCTAAAGGAAACGAGAACAAACAATCTTTTTTCGAGTAGGTAGAATCTTAAGTACTTGCTGAATAAAAAACTTTTCACACAAACACCTTTCGAAACAAATTTTCAAAACAAACTTCATCACATCCTTGAGGACTGATACAAGGGTTATCACGAAGTAAAACATTTTCAAAACAAGCACACACAAGCAATTTGAAAAAATGAGCAAGTACCTAAGAGCCCATGGAAAACCATGGATAGAAAGGGTGTTAACACCTTCCCTTTCTATAATCTACCCACCGTACTCAGAATATCTCGAAAAAAGGTTTTTTCTGTTCTTTTTCCTTTTCCATGATTGGATGAAATAAAAGTCGGTGGTGACTCTTGCTTACCGCGACATTTTGCAAACAAAAAACGCAAAATGCAAACCAGTAAAAACAGTTGGTTCTGCCATCGTATCACAGTGGACATAGTCGGAAAAGACCATGCATGAAAAAGACCTTCTAGGTTGACTGGCCTAGGAAAAAATAAGGGCATCCCAGCGAACCAAAAAAGGTTTGGGCAAAAGTTATGGATATACATATGAAAAATCTGTACACCCGGCAAGTAGAAAACCTGAAAAGGCGGCTTGGGAAAAAAAGGGTATCCCGGTGGACTGAAAATCTGAAAAGACAGTCCAGGAAAAAGTTAGGGATTAAAGCGTACGACTATGACCTGTCATCGTATCACTTGCCTATCAGTAGAAGACTTATCATTCCGATCGATAGTTACCAAGCACCTCATAAGTTGGGATAACACTCAATCTACAAGGCCTCTGCAGGCACTTTCTCCAGCAGGTACAGGGGCAGAAAAGTCTTGATGCAAAGTCATTGTCGTATCCTCAGCATGCATCCCAGTAATATCTACACTCCCTACAGAGTAGGGGCAACCAAAGTTTTGATCTCTGCTTCCCAAAACAAGAGTTACTTTCCCCAACCAAGCTCTTTAGGAGAGCCGACGTCTATATTCCCCAGTCGAATTTTGTAATCGCAAGCGATTCATATAGTTTTCTCTCGAGCAGAGTTTATTTCTCTGAATGCAGAAGCTCATCCCCAACAGAGTTATTCTCAAACAGAGTCTCTCCCCCGGCAGCGTAGCTGTAAACAAGGAGCAAATCTCCACTATAGTCATCTCCGTTCACCATCCCCAGCGGAAGTAGAAGAACCACTTTTTCTACAATGATCAGGAATGTAATTTCCAGTACTCTCCAACAGCAGTTAGGGATTTATTTTCCCAAACTCGGACGTGCCACAATAGCATTTCATGTTCATACATCATGACATGCGCATACATATTGCATACAACATAATCTCATTTATTTTGAGAACTTCATCATACAATGCATTTCATGCATCATATACGATTAATCATGTACCTTTTCAGGAAAGATGGTTATCATCAACAACTTCCAGCAAGTTCAAGATTAGCTCTTGAAACTAAACAGAGTAATTATCTGCGCGACCAAATGCAGCTTTACACGGGTTTGTCACGAAGCAATCTTACACGGGTTTCTCCTAAGTGCAGCTTCACACGGGTTTATCCTGAAAAATCTTACACGGGTCATTTCTCATACATTTCCAAATAAAGTTTCACATGAACTCATCACGAAGTAACCCTACTATCCAGGTTCCTTCCTATACCCCTACACGGACTTATCCCAAAATAACCTTACCCAGGTTCCTCCTGAAGTTTTACACGAACTTATCACAAATTAACCTTACCCAGGTTGCATAATTAGCACATTTGAATGATATATTTGTGATCATTGATATGTTTGCAACATGACTGAATGGTTTAATTGGATTTTTGATGCCTATATATGCATTTGCCATTGCTAGGGTTTTTGTGTTCGTTTTAGGGTTTTTGTCCACAGGTAAAATTAGACCAAGAACAATCCACCATGAGGATCGTGGCATCAAGACCATTTGAATTCTGGTCTTTAATTTCATTTATCATTTGTTTTGTGAATTTTGGAAATTTGCAGGATTTTAGTTACAGACGTTGTCCGTAGGTATAAGTCACATACCTAAGACGACGGATAGAAGGAAGAAGACGGTGATTTGTCATCACCTCATTGGTTTGTTTGAATATAACGCGCGCGTTTTTTTATTATGATTTATTCACTTTATCTTTTTATATTATATATTGTTGTTGATTTATTGACAAATAAGCAGCGTAGCACAGATGGCCAGGGCAAGCGTGGAATGAGTGGGAGGACATGGGTTCGATCCCAGGTCCCAGCAATTTTCTTCATTTTATTTATCCTTTACAGATCAGGTGCATCATCCTCTCAAACGCTCACCGTGTGCCATCAACATCCAGCCATGGGATTCACCATCAATCTAATCCAACGCCCCACCTGCCAGAGACTATGGTACACCATCAGGAGGGAGCACCACTGGATCAAGCGTTGACTGGGCTGACCAGCTCTTTGGTCCTAAGCATTTTCAACAATACACCCCCCCCCCCTTTCATCCAGCAAACAGGCCCAAATCTTCTTTCTTTCATATTTTTATTTATTTATTTATTTACTAATTATTTTCTCTTTTATCAAAATAACACATAAATCATTTTTTTTATTAAATCAAAATCACAAAAACCCCAAAAAAACCTTTTTCAAAAAAAATATTTTGTTTCCTTGAATTAATTAATTTAGTTAAATTAGGGTAATTAAATCTTATTTTTCATGATTAAAAATAATTAGAAATTAGGGTTTAATTTTGTATATAATTAATTTTTTCTTCAAAACTAATTTAAATATTTTTTCAATTAGGGTTTTTAGGTTATTTTTAATCATCCTCGCATTTAACTCGCCGCGCGCATTTTAATTACTTTTTATTATTAATGTAACTGTTGATGGTTTGTAATAGTTTTAAATTAGGGTTTTATTTATTGCTCTTATTCCCCAGTTTTGGTTATGTAATCCCCATCCTCGAGGCCCTGTAATAGTTAGGATTTCTATTTCTGCACTTTAAATTCCTGTAATTTTTAACTGTCTAGATGCATGGCTAATAGGATTGTATGGGAAGAATGCTTGAAAATTAAAACGCTAGAAAACCCTGAATTGTGCAAAGATAATTAACTGGAAAAAATTCACTCACGCATGCTCACTTCTAGGGTTTACTCCACTCCGGTTGCCTTCGATTAAATGTTCATGAAGTATAGGGTTTGTTGGCGGTCATCCTCTAGCCCCGAAAGATCTAAAAATGACCCATTCGGATGTTGCCTCGGAAAATATCTTTAAGGTTTTATGAGGGTTACTAAAATTCCCTAACATTGCTTTTGTGACCGTATTTGTCCCTTCAAGCGTCCCTTAAAACTCCAACGACGGTGCTATCTATTCCTTAATAATGGGATATTGTTGTCTAAAGGAAAATGAACAAACTTTTTCGAGTAAGTAGATTAGTTCCTAGGTACTTGCTCAAATAAACTTTTCACACAAACACTTTTCAAAACAAGTTTCAAAACAACTTCGTCACACCCTTGAGGACTGATACAAGGGTTATCACAAAGTAAATTTTTTTTCAAAACAAGCACACATACAAGCAATTTTAAAATGAGCAAGTACCTAAGAGCCCATGGAAAACCATGGATAGAAATGGTGCAAACACCTTCCCTTTCTATAATCTACCCCCGTACTCAAAAACATCTCGAAAAAGGTTTTTTCTGTTCTTTTTTCCTTTTCCTGATTGGATAAAATAAAAGTCGGTGGCGACTCTTGCTTACCGCGACATTTGCGAATACAAAACACAAACCAGTATTAACAGTCGGTTCTGCCACCGTATCACACTTGCCATTGATTTGGTAAGAAGCCCCATCGTTGGATGTGAAGGGACGGGTGTGGGACATATGTGTATAGTCATAGAAGGCAACTTATGAGACACATTAGCAGTTTTTCATAAGGGACTAGATCATTTTGTCGAAGGCAACATCGAGGGTCATCGAGGGACTACGATCTTTTATCGGAGGGTCTTTGCTAAAGCGTCCCATATTCAAGGGACATGACGGTTTTCCAAAAAGCAAATAAAGTGAGATTACCCTAGAGGTGCTAGTGTGCAAGTGCGTTTGTTTGCATGCCTTTGTCTTGTATTTAAAAGTTATCTATTTGTTGATTTTATCTTGCCATACATCCTAATTACTAATAATATATGAAAACAAAAATAAAATGCGGAAAATAAAATCCTAAGCTATTACATCTTGAGGGGGATGGGGGTACAATTTACAAATATGGATGAAATAAATGTCTAATTATTACAACCACATCGAACTAATGGGCAGTAATGAAAAATACATGCATAAGTATAGAAAATGGGAGAAACTGCTTTTTGAACCATTATGTTTCGACATATGCTATTATGCATCGACACATAACTTTTCCTTGCTCATGTAAAGAAAAAAAAGTTCAGTATGAGCCGACACATAATGGGACGTGTTGACTCATACACCTTCTTTGTGTCAATGCATACACATTTTGTGTCGATTCATGGACTTCTCAACCTTCTGTTTTGGGATCTGGAATCAGTATGAGTCGATGCATGGGGTTTATGTGTCGATTCATACCCTATTTTTTACTAGGATGAGTCGACACATGCGTGTATGTGTCGATGTATACTGCGTTTTTCTGTCTTAAACATTGTTTTATTGTCCATACATGTCAGTTTACAGCATATGATTGATAAATATAAACAGCAAGCAAACGGTTAGCTAAAAGGGGTAATGATTCCTACATCTTATCTTCAAGAATAAATCATTAATGATGTATAAAAAAAATACCAAGTCAAGAAGACTTACCTTGAAACTGCACTTGGTGTTTGAAATCTGAATACTTTTCAAGATGTTGTGAGGGCTCTAATGAATCTCCATGCAGCTTGTTCCAAGTTGTTGAAACCCAGTTAAGGCTTGTTCCAAACTGTTGGAACCCAATCAAGTTATACAATATTATTTTTATATTTGGATGGTGAGGACAATGACACTAACAAAAATTGTTTTAGTGTTTTTACAATCTCTATGTGCTAAGGTGTTTGGTTTATGGGAGAGTTTGTAAGATGGAATAATGGATTGAAGTTCTGTTTTGAATGAGATTAGAGTTGGTTTCTTTTTTGAATGAGCCAAAGTTACAAAGAACACAATTTTTCTGTTTACAAACTCTCTCTTACCTCCCAAAATTCCAACCCCTATGTCTTATGAAACAGTCCCTTTAGTAGACCTTTGACTGAGGTTTAGGTGGGAAAACAAAATAAGTCATTTCAAATTGTTTTTTGCCTACTGTTTTTATACTTTATTCACACAATTTTCTTTTGCCATTTTGGTGCAATTTTGGGGTTGTTGTGATGTAGGCTGGTGCATACTGCATAGAGCAGTTTTGGGCTGTATAAGACATCATATGCAGATTTGTGGTGCAACATAGCACAAGCTTTTTTGTAGGACAGTGTTGTACCCCAAAATTTGCCCTCTCATTTCTCAAGGAATCACCCTGGATTCTCAAGTTTTCTCTCATACAATTACAAGCCTTGAATTATCATTTCTTTCCAAGCAAACCATTCATAAGGGGAAAAATGGTCATTTGCGCGCTGAGAAGTCTAACTTTGACTTTTAGACCAAAACCAAGTTTCAAGAATCATATTTCATCAAGACATGTTGGAATATGAAGTTTGTATCATCAAAAAGTTCAGAAGTCAAATTTACTATGGAAAAGCCAAATTTCTAAATACTTGGGATTTTTCTAAGTGTTTAAGAAAAATGACACTTCAGAACTTCTGAGCCAGTCTCCATGAAGGAGCAGTCAGAAGTTGTAAACATGGTTCAGCATATAATCTTTAGTCAGAACATGGCTTTTCAGCATCTACCCAAGCTCAGTCAGAGTTTTCTAGAGTAATTCAAAGAAGGCTAAGAAGCGTGTTGCAAGCTTTCTGGAAAGTCTGAAAGCTCCTTCAAAACATGTTGGAGCCAGAAGATAGGAGGATCAGAAGATGGGATGCCATGCTGAAGCAAAACTTCTGAACCAGAACTAAGCCTTGGTGTAGAGTTTCACGTTGTAGGATTTCTGGTTGTGATAAGTCTCATCATCATTTAATGCCCATTTAATGCTCACAACCACCTTCTGAGTCTTTATCCAAAGGATCTTCACCACGTGTACCTCTATTGTCTTGGGATAGCAACTTTGCTTTTGCTTTTCCTTAAATCCTGCTGACAGCCACCATGCTTGCTTCAGAGACAAGGTGGCGCTTCAGCACATGAAGGCTATTTTCAAAGCTTTGGTCAGAACTTGACCAAATCCCAAAACCTTGCTTATACTACTTGCTGCAGACCTATGACCAACAACTAGCTCAGTCTACGCATGCATCTCATGATTACACCAAACTAGCCTACAAATACTGTGATTTAAAAAACAAAGGGGGCATCATGCCAAAAATTTTTAAAAACTCATTTGTTTTTCCCCCCCAAAACCACAGCAAATTCATCTATAAATACTTGGCTCCATCACACGTTCAAGCGGCTGGCTTTTGAAGAGATAGATTGGCCAAAAGAGAGAAAAAGAAGTTGTGAAACCTTCATAAAAATCCAGATTTCTCATACACAGTAACAAACCTTTGTTCTTCCCTTTGAACCAAAGAACACAACCACTCTTCCATCTCTCTTTCTGACTCAGAACATCCAAAGGCAGCCACTCAAAGTTCCAAGCACGCCCCAGGTAAGTCTTTCTGACTTTACTTGCTTTTCATTTTGAACATCATTAACATGTAAATATCATAGTATTAATGTTGTACATATCATTGTATGAATAGAAAAACTATGGATCAGAGCCTATAAAATAATGCTAGGCTCAGACTTAGGATTGGAACTTCTATGATTTGTTGTGCTGTGATCATTCTGAATTGTTGAACTGAATAAATTGTTGTTGTGTTGATTAAGAGCTGAAATGTAACACAGAACTTCTGTTTTTCACTCATCATTTTAACACACAGAACTTCTAGGATTTTTTCACTGTTTAAGCACGCGGAACTTCTGAGTTCTCTTCACTGTTTTAACACACAGAACTTCCATGTTTTTTCTTACTGTTAACACACACTTAACTTTTGATGTTTTCCCACTGGCTCAGCACAATACTGAACTTCTGATGGTCACTCACAATCTTAACACAACACAAAACTTCTAAGTTTTCCTTACATGTCAAATACACTGAACTACTGACGTTTGCTCACTGTTTCAATGTAATACAGAACTTCTGACTTTTGGTTCACTGGTTGGACACCACCCATAACCTCTGTGTTTTCCCTCTGACGTTTTTTGCAGGACCTCAGAGTGTATGAATCTAGAACTTATGATCCCACTGACTTTTCCTGCTGAGTCACGCGCCTGGCTTCAGAACTTCTGATCCTTGTTTCTTTGTTTGCAGCAACACGCTTTTTCTATTTTGAATTTATTTTCCTTTTCATCATTTTAACATTAACTTTCTTTTAATATCAACATAAAAATACATAAAAACATTTTCCTTTTAACTTATTTCCTTTTTTTATTAAAACAAAATAAATCTTTCCTTTTATTTCTTGCATTGTACATTTCAATATGGTTGTAATAATAACTTAGGATTTATTTTACTTTCAATCCCTATTCATAAATATGTATCCCCATCCCCTAAATATTGTAACAGCGTAGGACTTTGCATTTCTGCAATTTATCGCTTTCAAATGTAAATGCTAGAAATTGGGCGTGTATGGCAAGATAAAATCAACAAGTAGACCACCAAAAATCAAAGAAAAAATGCATGCAATCAAACACACTTACACACATGCACCCTTAAGGTTAACTCCACTTGTTGCCTAAAAATGGCCATGTTATGCATGTGGGATGTCTTAGCACAAACAATCGAAATACAAGATCATAGTCCCTCGATGACGCTATCGAAGTTGCCTTTCAAAATGATCTTAGTCCCTAAAAAGTGCTAAGTCATGTCACAACATTGATATCATGGTCATACGATGACCCAACGCTCGTCCCTTCACATCCAACGATGGGGATTCTTACCAAATCAATGGTAAAGATAGAAACATCTAAAGGAGGAGAAAAAGCACATCTAAGACCCTTTTGAGTAGGTAGGTTTGCTCTTAGTTACTCGCTTGCTCACAACAAAACATTTTATACACCTACACTTCCATTTTGAAACATTTTTGAAACAAACACTTTATATGCATTCTTATAGAAATGAGAATCATTACAAAGTTACATTTTCAAAATACTTTCAAAACACACACCACAAGCACATTCAAACAAAAGCAAGTGATCTAGCAAGTAACTAAGAGCCCATGGAAAACCATGGATGAAAAGGGTGCTAATACCTTCCCTTTTCATAATCTACCCCACGAACTCAAGAAGACATCTCGAAAGGTCTTTCATGTGCTTTTTCACCTTTCCTTATTGGATAAAAGAAAAGTCGGTGGCGACTCTTGCTAAACCGCAAGATTTGCGAGCACAAACGCAAAACCCTCAAGTTAGTTCTCCTACCGTATCACAGAACTGGCGACTCTGCTGGGGACATTTCTAAAAGTGGGGTTACCTTAGGGTTATATCACCTTTACTTGCTTACATTGTTTGATTTGTTTGCTTTACATTTTGGTTCCTTATTTAGGTTTGTTTTAAATCCCACACCCGGATTTGGGGGCACCTTTTAGGTAAGTAGCAATAAATTGTGAGGGAACTGTGTGGCGTATACCGACATGGTTGAAGCAGTAGCTACGTTGATGTGGCACTTTGGTTGGTACCGGTAACCCTTGAGTCAGTCAAGGAGAGTACGGGGCCGCCGCGTGTTGTCGTGAAGCATCAGCTGACCTTAGAACCTTACTTGACCAACATGGCCATTAGGAAGTAGTGAGATAGCCGGTTTCGGTGTAAAGTTGAAAATTGGTTGATACTCGATGCTACACTCATTGAGACTTGACCCCTGAGTTTTGTTCGGTTGCGAGTCAATTGCTTATTGAACGAAGCTTGTGGGAAAGGTCAGTGATATTGAGATCCCTTAGAACCTGATTACTATTAACTAGGACAGGTTAAGCCAACTAAACTTCAAGAGGGTACTTACCTACAAACCCCGTGCAAGCCTAAAACTAAGGACTTGTCTGCTTTGTGTGTATATGATTATTTGTATATAAACTTGCTTACCTCATATATTTGTATATAACATCATAACATCATACCATAGCATTTTCAATAACCATTTCAAGGATCTCGAGGGTCTTTGATGTAGGTCATGTTGAACCAGAAGTCTATCAAGGGGCAGGGGGATTTATTTTCCTCTGATAAAACACCGTCAAAGATCAAGTACAACAAACTTGAGTCAAGGGCTATGACCCACTTGACATGGTGAGCTTAATTCTCGTGGAAGGACATCCACCGATACAATGTTCTCCAAACAAAGTTGTTGATCAAAGTTCAACTTCTAACATTTCTCTTGTATTTACCCCGCGAGATCCTTGAAAACATGCATCCACATATCATGCATCATATCATGACAGGTTTCTCCCATACAGGTGTCCTTATCTTCCTACTGTTTATTTCATTAAGATGGATATGGAACAGACGGTAAAAGGCATCCAGGCTCAAAACGCTCAACTTCAAGAGATGTTCTTGAACCTATCCAAGGGGCAAGAAGAGGTGAAAGCTCTCCTCACTAGGGGCATAACCATGGGGAATCCTGAGGGCAACAAAGATGACCAGTTGGAACAGCTACAAACCGAGATAGCCATGATGAAGGTCCAAATGATGGGACAGCGGGTGGGCACGATGGCTCTTATCCAAAATCTGGCTCAACGACAAGAAGAGCTGAAAGTTCTTGTCAACCAACTTCGTCAAGACGGTTGTAACCGTATGGGGAAAACAATCAGGATTGGAAATCAGGTCACTGCTCAGCCTCCCACGAGACAAGAAGCCGGAAGACCTCCCCAATTTGCTACTACCTCACGGGTCCAACAACAACCTCGCCAACAGCAACGAAACAATCAGCCAAGGGTGGAAAGACCTCAAAGGCAGTTCACCCAAATTAACATGCCACTGTCACAAGCATTGCAACACATGTTAAAGATGAATATGATTACGGTGATAAACCCTCATCCGAGCCCGAAGACTTCCTCTCCTAACTACAATCCGGAGGTAAGGTGTGCTTATCATTCTGACAGCCCGGGGCACGATACTAACGATTGTTGGGCGCTGAAGTACAAGATTTAAAACCTGATCGACGATGGAATGCTGGAGTTCACACAAGATGTCCAGACTGAGTTCTTCTATCGTTCCTCAAAGGCTCACCACCTAAAGTGACACGTTCAAGCAAATAGGCTTATGTTTCATTTGAATTTTCAAGTTGTAAATCTCTTTTGTTGTTCAAACATTTATCTATTAAAGTCAAATTTTGTTTCATTAATGCATTGCATGTTGTTGTACCCCAAAATTTTCCCTCCCATATTCTTCAAGAAATTGCCAAGTCAAGCTTCAAAATTCCCCAAGGGTTGCACAGTTCAAGGGCCTCTTAAGCAGTCAAAATTAGGGTTTTGGTTCTGATCAAGAGAATGAAGTTTCCAAAGGTCCAATCAAGTCCCACATGCCTACAAATATGGTCAAGCATCCTCACATCAAGTTTCAAGATTTTCAGCACAAAATTGCACAGTCAAAACCCTAATTGCACTACAGTCAACTGTAGGGGCAAAATGGTCATTTGACAGTCAAAAGTTCAAATTTTTGGTCAACATCTCATTTTTAAGTCACAAACATCATTTGATCAATGCTTGATCATGGTTCTCAAAGCTTGGCTCAAAAATCATCAAGATACAAAAGTTTCCTTATTTGGACAGTTGGAAAAGTCAACTGTAAACTGACCAGGGCATAACTTTCACATGGATTATCAGAAAAATTCCATCCAAAGCTCATTTTGAAGAGAAAGACATTTCCTACAACTCATCTTCATACTCCAAGTCCAAGAAATGCTCTCACAAAAAGTTATCAATTTCAACCTTATAGGGCATTTTCAAAAGTCAACAAAAAGGGACTTTAAGTAAAAGGCCATAACTTGAGATTGGTAAATCCAAATGACATGGGACCAAAGGCATGGGTTAGAGGACTCAAAGACCTTTCCAAAATGTCCAAGAACATGAGCAAAGCTTAAAAATTGAGCAAGTTATGCCTTGTGGAAGTTGGGAAATTTTTGGATATTTTGAAAAGTCAACATTGATTCAAATGACCTAAAATTGCTAATGGGCCTATTTTTCTTCCACAATTCATTATCCAAGGCATGTGCACGACCACTTGGCCCAAAGGGAAGTATTTATTCATTTTTTATTTATTTATTTGAATTTTTATCAATAATAATTCATTTAAATCAATTAAATACATGAAAAATATTTAACCTAAGTTTTTCAATCTTTTTGTGCATGAAATATATTCAATAATTCGTGCATAATCAAATATGGAAAGATTTGAAGAGAATTGATCATGATTAGGAGCAAAAGTGCATGAAAAATATTGAAAAAAGATCTTTGAAAATCAAATCTCAAAAACCATGAATGCAAAAGATTTGGATTGTTTTCTTTGACCTAATTCATTCTATACTTAAGCCTGATCACAAACCTAATGCAAGGAACCACTAAGCTGCGCAAGAACATAAAAAACCAAACTTGAAATTTTCTTTGAAAACTCATATTCTGAAAACAGGTTTGCAGGTCGTTTCAAGCCACGAGACTCATCCTATTGCCTTCCAAGGACCTCAAGCAATCTTCCTGGATCAAAAACATCAATCATAACCCTTTGAATCACTGTACAGAAGTCCAAATTTTCTCACTTTTTTTCATAATCGTGCTTTACAATTTACGCATATTCATGGCATTTTAATTGTGGATTCATACTAAGTGAAGCATTCTGAAGCTAACCCTATCATTTAATTGAGCTTTCATGTGTTGTTGGAGATTTCGCCATTATCGTTTTTTAGGGTTACAGGAATTGCAATTTGGGGCTTTACACTCAAAGAAAAATTGAGACTCAAGACCTGGACCATTGGAATCAGCGTGTCTGGACGATCAAGAATCCACCCTCGCGCTCAATTTATGAGCGTCCTAGAGCTATTCGTTATTTTCTGGAAAGGTACCTTTTAGAACGCTTGCAAAACCGTTGCTTATTGCCTTTGTATTTCAGGAAAAAAAACACAACGAAGAAGATGGTTCGGTGGCATAAGCTGATTGGTTAATTCAAAAGTTCGCGCGGAAAATAGAAGCACTAACGCGTTTTGTTTTATTATGTTTATTAACTATAATATTTACAGATAGATAAGATGGCTCCACTGGCAAGCATAGTGACTGGTAAACCAAAGGACCTGGGTTCGAGCCCCAGGTCCTCACCTCCTTTCACATTATTTTTCAATTAATAATTATATACAGTTTCAGCCTAAAGGACACACCATACGCTCCTCCATCAAGCCGTCCATACGTTCAACATCATCAATCCAAGGGCGTAGAGTTGAGGGACACGATGCACTCTGGTCAATGCATACACACGCTAGTGCCAGAGTCAACGAGGCCAGGCTTGTTTGGGCTCAAATTCATGGGCTTAACCTCCACTTTGGGGACTGCAACCCCCCTAGGTTTGCAAAGTTTATATTTTCTTTATTGTTTTTTTTTATTATTATTTATACTTTCCTTTAATTATTGTTTTCAATTAATTAATTATTTTCATAAAAACCAAAAACATAAAAAAAATCAGAAAAGAAAAAAATAATAAATATTTTTATTTTCATAAATAAATTCATAAATTAATTAGTTTTAAATTAGGTTTTAATTTTAACTTTTTTTTATAAAAATCTAAAAAACATAGAACTAGGGTTTAATTAATTTTCATCCTTTTTTATTTTTATTCCATAATAATTAAATATTAGATATATTTTTATAATTAAATTTGCATGAAAGTTAATTAGGGTTAATATTAGGTTTTAATCTTCTTTTCTTAATAAATTAAAAACAAATAGAATTAGGGTTAGCATTTAATTTCAATTAATTCTTTTTTCACTAAAATCCTAAAATACTAAAAAATGCCAAAAACATCTCCTTTTCTTTTTCTTTATTAATTAATTCCATGTAATTTTAATTTTGCCAAAGGGTCCAACGCCCTCGTTTTGATTCTTATTCGCATATTTATTTTATTTCTTTATAATATTTATGTATCTCTCCCGAAGCCATGTAATTAATCTGTCGCACTTTTAATTCTTTATTTTCATTAATTCTTTATTTTTCTGTCAAATCGGGTTCGAGAAAGTTTGGCGATGTGGACCCGCGCCTTTTGTAATAGCTTAGAATTTTTTACCTTTCCGCAATTTTTAACTGTTAATCAAGGCATGAAAGAATGTATGGACAAAAATAAAAAACAAACGTTAGATCACCAATAACATGACAGAAAGACAAAATACCTGAAAACGACACACAAATCGCACACACCACCCCTAGGGTACGCCTCACTGTTGCCTTGCCTCGAAAGGTGATCGTCGAGTAGAGGATGTCTTAGTAAGTCCTCATGATCCGGGAACCTGTCATGAGGGTAGCTTCTAAGGTGTCTTCCCATTGCTCTGGTGATCACCATGTCCCGAACCTCGAATTGACCCGAACACCTCCAACGGTGGTGCTACCTACCTCTCAATGGTGGGATGGCACTACTTTAAAGGACATTTACACAGACGAATTCCTTAGGGTAGGTAGACGACTCTAGATACTTGCTCTAAATTTTAAAACAAATTCAAAAATACTTTTCACACCGACAACTTTTCAAAAAGCTTTCGAAAGCATTTTTTGAAACACTCTTGAGGACCGATACAAGAGTCGAACTGGAATTTTCAAAGAAACTTTTTAAAACCCACATTGAAAAGCAAACAAACCATTTTTGAAAACACAATGAGCAAGTATCTAAGAGCCCATGGATAACCATGGATAGAAAGGGTGCTAACACCTTCCCTTTCTATAACCTACCTCCCGAACCGAGAGCAATCTCTTTAAGGAATTTTTCTGTGCTTTTGTCCTTTCCATTTGGAGAAAATAAAAGACGGTGGCGACTCTTGCTTCCGCGACATTTCGCGAACCAGCGTTAAACAGTCAGTTCCAGATCCACCGATCACAGAACTGGCGACTCTGCTGGGGATGTACTTAAAGTGAGGTGTACCTTAGGGCTAGTTCATAACTGTGTTTTCAATTGTTTTCCTTGTGTGCTTTAAATTATGGGTTGCTTCGGAGTTCTATAGATCCTAACCCGGATCTGGGGGATACCTTCTTAGAAAGTAGCAACAAGGCTGTGAGGGAACTGTGCGGGGTATACCGACATGGTTGAAACAGTCTGCTACGTTGATGTGGCACTTTGGTGTGTACCGGTAACCCTTGAGTTTAGTCAAGGAGAGTACGGGGCCTCCGCGTGGTGTCGTGAAGCATCAACAGACCTTAGGAACCTTAATTGAACTATCTTGGCCTCTTTAGGGTAGTGAGATAACTGACTTTGGTGCAGTCCGAGGTTGGTTGATACTCGATACTACACTCAATTGAGGGTTGCTTTCTTGGAATATTTCGGTCGCCAGTTCAGTGGCTAAATCGAAACGATGAACAATGAAAGCAATCCAGTGATATTGGGACCCTTAGAACCCGGTTACTTCTAATAGGACAGGTTGAGCCCACCAACTTCAAGAGGGTAATACCCAGACCCCATGCTGGCCTAAACTCTAAGGGTTTCTCTTGTGTGACTTGTGTGCCTTCGTACTTGACTATTTGCATGCTTGTTGTCTGACACTTGAGCTTCTTGCAGGTTTTGTTTATAGTCCTTAATTGGGACTCATAACAAGGTTTTACTTGAGTTTCTTGCAGGGTTTGGGACTCATGACAGGTTTTACTTGAACTTCTTGCAGGTTTTGGTTTGCAATCCTTAATAAGGGCTCATAACAGGGTTTATCTATACTACCCCATGCATCATGACATCATACCATTGCATATATCCTAACCCATTTCAAGGATCTCAAGGGCCTGTGATGTAGGTCATGATGAATCAAACTGTCTAGCAAGGGGCAAAGAGGATTTATTCTCCTCTAGCCAAGGTTGTCAGGGGCTATGACCCACTGGATATGGTGAGCTTTGACACTTGAAGAAGGTTCCCCTAGCCAAGGTTGTCAGGGGCTATGACCCACTTGATATGGTGAGCCTTTGACCCTTGGAAGAAAGACTCTCAACAAATATGAAGTTCCTTCAATCAAGCTACCGGATCCCAGCTCTAACAAATTTCTTGTTTACCCCGCGAGATCCTTGAAAATATTGCATGCATATCATACATATCATTGCACAACAGGTATCCCTTTTGCAGGTCACTTACCTTTCTCGTTGTTTATTTCAGCAATGGCCTTCCAACCAGATAACCAGGACCTTCTCGCTCAAGAGACTCAGTTCAGGGAAATCCTCCTGAATCTATCCGAGGGGCAGGAGGAGCTAAGGACATTTCTCATGGAGACCTTTGTCAGGAACAGTGCTGAGGATGAACGGCTGAAACATCTGCAAACTGAGATGGATGCACTGAAAGCCCAGATGCTGGGGCAGGCGACTGCCATTCAAGGGTTAGCTCAAAGACAAGATGAGCTATGGTTTCTCGTCAACCAACTGCTTCAGGGTAACCAACTGGGGCAAAAGTCTAAGGGTAAAAAGCCAGTCATCATTCAACCACCTTTGAGACAAGGAGGTAAGGGGAGAGCTCCTCAAATGGCTCCAGTGTCACAGATTCAACATCACAACCAACAAAAGAGCGAGAGAAGGCAGTTCACTCGGCTCAGCATGACCTTATCCCAGATATTGCCACAGTTGCTGGAGACCAAGCTGGTAACTCTAAAAGAAGCTCCGAAGAACCAAAATACAACGTCGCCGAAGTATAACCCCAACGCCCGCTGCACTTATCACTCTGACAGCCCGGGGCATACTACAGATGATTGTTGGAGCTTGAAAAATAATATCCAAGATCGACGCTGGAGAGATTCAGTTTAAAGTACCCAAGACTCCCCACGTGATCACTGCTCCCTTGCCAAAACATGGCTAGGATTGAGAAATTTTTGTTCATTCGAATGTTCAAGTTGCAATTCTCTTTTGTTCAAACATTTACTCATGTTAAACATTGTTATTTCATTAATGCATCGCATATGTCTGTTCTGAAACAATATATTTGTATTCACTAAATGCAAATTATTTCCATATTTTTTCTGATGTCAACTCTTGATCTAAAATTCTAAGCCTCTTGAGGGAGGATGACGAAAACGATACCGCTATCTTTACAGTATGCTTTTGAACGGACCCCGCTGATGAGGTACAGGCATTGTTTCAATTCCTAAACACTGGAGTAATAAGGATGATAATCCCTCGTCAACCCATCCGAGCCAAAGAAGTAGGAGTTTTTCTTTTTGAAATTTAAAACCCTTTATCATAACCTGGGGCAGGGTAGTTCTCTCAGTTGATCCAAGTGCATAACGAATGGCACCAAAGAGGTCCTTACAAAACAAAAGAAAGACAATGATGGTTCCGAATAATCAATAAAGAAAGGCAGTCCTTATCTCAAAAATAGAAAACCCATTAAGTCAAAACCTATGAAGGAGACTTACAAAATTGGGGCATCCCGTTGACTGTAATTCCAAAAAAGGAAACAGTTCAGGCAAAAAAAGAAAGGGATAACAAAAAAATCAGACAAGAAAGAGGTCTTACCAACCCTCAACAAAAAAGGAACGACTGCCTATTCAAAATAAGTTATCAACATCCGAATCATCACCGGAAAATCAGAGCAAAGACTCAAACAAGGTCTAACGTATGATCAACTGAGTTTAGGTTTGGAGAACATCACGAAGAGTGGGTGGGTACAAATAATTTGAGCCTTTATCCTTTGTTTCTTAAACCATGAACCAGGCCACGTTATAACCCTCAAAAGTCCTAGCTGAAGCATGGGTTAGTTCGAAAGCATACTGTTACGAAAGGTATCCTAACTCCTTAAGGCTCGCAATAAAATGACGAGTTGACATCACGTTTTACAAACATTCACTTGTTTTATGAAAAAAGAATGCATTTTCAAAATCTTCAAGACAGACATAAGCTTTGCATTTTTGATAATAACATTGTTTACATATGACTATTTGTTTGAACAGCAGGGAAATTCGCACGACGAATGCCGAATGGACAGAAGCACTTCCAATCAAGGGGCAGACATGACCATGGTCCATTATCTGGGGCAGTCCAATCAAGATTCGGAGAATCTCTCAAAAGGCCAAATAGCCTGGGGCAAATCTCCACCTGAGTCACTTGGGGCATTTCGACAACGAACCTTGCCTGATCAAACACCTTCTGGTGGCATGACAAAACACTTCTAACAGGGGCACCTCCCTACATCCTGAGAGCATGGACATAGTCGAAAAAATACTGCGCATAATCAAAGACCCGCTAGGTCGACGTACCTAGGCAAAAATAAGGGCTTCCCGGCGAACCAAAAGGGTTCGGGCAAAATGAAGGGATGAAATAAAAAAATATGTACACCTGGCAAGTCGAAAACCTGGAAAGGCGGCTTGGGCAAAAATGGGTATCCCGGTGGACCGAAAACCCGAAAGGGCGGTCCATGCAAAAATTAGGGATCAAAGCGTACGACTATGTCCTGTCATCTTGTCACCTGCCTATCAGAAGAAGCTTGGTCTATCAACCACTATCAGCGCCTCACAGGCCTTCCTCTCCCACCACTGAAACAGGGGCAATAAAGAGTTGTCTAAGCAATCTGATTGTTCTGTCCTCCAAGGAATCAAGGTAGGTTCAGCTAAAGAACACAACCAGACATCTTAATTCCCCAGAGAGTGAACCAGCAAGAAGTGTACTCTCCTCAAGCAAAGCAGTTATCAACCTTAAGGAAGTTGGGTATCCTCCCGCAGATCTCAACCTTCCCCAGCAGCATATATATTCTTAATAAGCTTCCCCGGCAGTCTTGGTCTAAAGATTGTTCCCCGGCGGCATACCAACATTCAAAGGAATCACTTCCCCCGCAGTTCAAAACTTCCCCAGGAGAGTCCAATCCAGTTCCCCAGGAAAGTTGGAATCCATCTCCCCCAAGCAGCAAGCTTATCCCCAGTAGATTCTGGAAGCTTATCCCTCGCAGAGCACGAACGCGTCGCCCGACTTTACTTAAAGAGTTATTTCCTTAACAGGATATAACTGGGTTATCCTCAGCCAAAAGCCATGGAAAGAGCGTCCCCGACGAAGTTCTCTTACCCCTAGCGAAGTCTATTAGCACTTCCAGCACAACAAGGGTATCCCCAGCAAGTTATTATCAACTCAGCAAAGTATCTCTCTCCCCACAGAATATTGCTCCCCAGCAAGATTGTTAGAGTGCTTTCCTCCCCGCAGGAATATTCCATTCGCCAAGTTTATCCCCCAACAGAGTTATCTTCTCCTGCCGGTATTCTTGCAACTATCACCCCCAGCGGAAGCAAAAATCTATTCTCCAACATCAGCCCAGGAGTGACTTCCCAGCACCCGTCAAGGATTTACTTTCCTAGACGAAGAATACATTCATAAACATCACATACATCATTATAGCATGCATATACGCATCCTATCTTACAAATCTCATTTATGTTGAGAACATCATCGCTTGATTCATATCATGCATTGCATATGACTGACCTTTACCTTTCAGGAAAGATTCAACTAAATTCCCAATCATATTTCAAGACTCTAAGACCTTATCTGTTTCGGTTAAATCGACTCCAAAGATTTCTCTGGTTATTATCCAGTCCAAGGCCTTCTCTGGTTCAGTTAATCGACCCCAAACAGATTTTCCTGATAAAGACCCAGCTGAAGACATTTCAAGGCCTTCTCTAATCCAGCTAAATCGACTCCCAACAGATTTTTCTGATGAAGACTCAGTAGAAGTTATTCAGGTTTTTCTCAAACGTCCGCTTTTGAGATTATAATTTCCTTTGGTTCTCTCCCCAGCGGTGCGGAGATGATAATTCCATTTTAGGTTTTTCTCAAACGTCCGCTTTTGAGATTATAATTTCCTTTGGTTCTCTCCCCAGCGGTGCGGAGATGATAATTCCATTTTATATTTTTCTCAAACGTCCGCTTTTGAGATTATAATTTCCTTTGGTTCTCTCCCCAGCGGTGCGGAGATGATAATTCCATTTTAGGTTTTTCTCAAACGTCCGCTTTTGAGATTATAATTTCCTTTGGTTCTCTCCCCAACGGTGCGGAGATGATAATTCCATTTTAGATTTTTCTCAAACGTCCGCTTTTGAGATTATAATTTCCTTTGGTTCTCTCCCCAGCGGTGCGGAGATGATAATTCCATTTTAGGTTTTTCTCAAACGTCCGCTTTTGAGATTATAATTTCCTTTGGTTCTCTCCCCAGCGGTGCGGAGATGATAATTCCATTTTAGGTTTTTCTCAAACGTCCGCTTTTGAGATTATAATTTCCTATGGTTCTCTCCCCAGCGGTGCGGAGATGATAATTCCATTTCAGGTTTTTCTCAAACGTCCGCTTTTGAGATTATAATTTCCTTTGGTTCTCTCCCCATCGGTGCGGAGATGATAATTCCATTTTAGGTTTTTCTCAAATGTCCGCTTTTGAGATTATAATTTCCTATGGTTCTCTCCCCAGCGGTGCGGAGACGATAATTCCATTTCAGGTTTTTCTCAAACGTCCGCTTTTGAGATTATAATTTCCTATGGTTCTCTCCACAACGGTGCGGAGATGATAATTCCATCCCAGGTTTTTCTCAAACGTCCGCTTTTGAGATTATAATTTCCTATGGTTCTCTCCCCAACGGTGCGGAGACGATAATTCCATTTCAGGTTTTTCTCAAACGTCCGCTTTTGAGATTATAATTTCCTATGGTTCTCTCCCCAGCGGTGCGGAGATGATAATTCCATCCCAGGTTTTTCTCAAACGTCCGCTTTTGAGATTATAATTTCCTATGGTTCTCTCCCCAACGGTGCGGAGATGATAATTCCATCCCAGGTTTTTCTCAAACGTCCGCTTTTGAGATTATAATTTCCTATGGTTCTCTCCCCAGCGGTGCGGAGATGATAATTCCATCCCAGGTTTTTCTCAAACGTCCGCTTTTGAGATTATAATTTCCTATGGTTCTCTCCCCAGCGGTGCGGAGACGATAATGCCAATCCAGGTTTTTCTCAAACGTCCGCTGTTGAGATTATAATTGCCTATGGTTCTCTTCCCGATCCTGCGGAGGTGGTAATCCCAAGATTTTGCTCAATGATTGCTGTTGAAGTTAAAGTCACCCAAGGTTCTCTCACTGTCCATGTTGAGGTAGTAACCACCCCTGGTTCATTCATCACTGTTTGAAGCTCCAAATCCAGCTCCTGTAACCAGTCAGGACACATCTATACCAAGCATCTGAAAACAGCTCCTGCAACATGTCAGGTATTCATTTTTCTTTTGCAGGTACGCAAGTTCTCACTAAGGAATCTCTTACGCGATCAACATCCAGATGGCATCTATAAGCCCATCATCCTATCCATCAACCTCTAAATGGCATCTATAAGCCCATTCCATCATCACACTGCTACTATGTGAGCGCAAATTTCTGGGCACTTTAGTGTTCAATCATCTTCCACCCTCGGATTACGAAAGGCACGTCAGCCAATCTGCATCCTCAGGTCTAAGAAGATTGAACAGGGGCAAATGTTGTACCCCAAAATTTGCCCTCCCATATTCTTCAAGAAATTGCCAAGTCAAGCTTCAAAATTCCCCAAGGGTTGCACAGTTCAAGGGCCTCTTAAGCAGTCAAAATTAGGGTTTTGGTTCTGATCAAGAGAATGAAGTTTCCAAAGGTCCAATCAAGTCCCACATGCCTACAAATATGGTCAAGCATCCTCACATCAAGTTTCAAGATTTTCAGCACAAAATTGCACAGTCAAAACCCTAATTGCACTACAGTCAACTGTAGGGGCAAAATGGTCATTTGACAGTCAAAAGTTCAAATTTTTGGTCAACATCTCATTTTGAAGTCACAAACATCATTTGATCAATGCTTGATCATGATTCTCAAAGCTTGGCTCAAAAATCATCAAGATACAAAAGTTTCCTTATTTGGACAGTTGGAAAAGTCAACTGTAAACTGACCAGGGCATAACTTTCACATGGATTATCAGAAAAATTCCATCCAAAGCTCATTTTGAAGAGAAAGACATTTCCTACAACTCATCTTCATACTCCAAGTCCAAGAAATGCTCTCACCAAAAGTTATCAATTTCAACATTATAGGTCATTTTCAAAAGTCAACAAAAAGGGACTTTAAGTCAAAGGCCATAACTTGAGATTGGTAAATCAAAATGACATGGGACCAAAGGCATGGGTTAGAGGACTCAAGGACCTTTCCAAAATGTCCAAGAACATGAGCAAAGCTTAAAAATTGAGCAAGTTATTCCTTGTGGAAGTTGGGAAATTTTTGGATATTTTGAAAAGTCAACATTGATTCAAATGACCTAAAATTGCTAATGGGCCTATTTTTCTTCCACAATTCATTATCCAAGGCATGTGCACGACCACTTGGCCCAAAGGGAAGTATTTCTTCATTTTTTATTTATTTATTTGAATTTTTATCAATAATAATTCATTTAAATCAATTAAATACATGAAAAATATTTAACCTAAGTTTTTCAATCTTTTTGTGCATGAAATATATTCAATAATTCGTGCATAATCAAATATGGAAAGATTTGAAGAGAATTGATCATGATTAGGAGAAAAAGTGCATGAAAAATATTGAAAAAAGATCTTTGAAAATCAAATCTCAAAAACCATGAATGCAAAAGATTTGGATTGTTTTCTTTGACCTAATTCATTCTATACTTAAGCCTGATCACAAACCTAATGCAAGGAACCACTAAGCTGCGCAAGAACATAAAAAACCAAACTTGAAATTTTCTTTGAAAACTCATATTCTGAAAACAGGTTTGCAGGTCGTTTCAAGCCACGAGACTCATCCTATTGCCTTCCAAGGACCTCAAGCAATCTTCCTGGATCAAAAACATCAATCATAACCCTTTGAATCACTGTACAGAAGTCCAAATTTTCTCACTTTTTTTCATAATCGTGCTTTACAATTTACGCATATTCATGGCATTTTAATTGTGGATTCATACTAAGTGAAGCATTCTGAAGCTAACCCTATCATTTAATTGAGCTTTCATGTGTTATTGGAGATTTCGCCATTATCGTTTTTTAGGGTTACAGGAATTGCAATTTGGGGCTTTACACTCAAAGAAAAATTGAGACTCAAGACCTGGACCATTGGAATCAGCGTGTCTGGACGATCAAGAATCCACCCTCGCGCTCAATTTATGAGCGTCCTAGAGCTATTCGTTATTTTCTGGAAAGGGACCTTTTAGAACGCTTGCAAAACCGTTGCTTATTGCCTTTGTATTTCAGGAAAAAAAACACAACGAAGAATATGGTTCGGTGGCATAAGCTGATTGGTTAATTCAAAAGTTCGCGCGAAAAATAGAAGCACTAACGCGTTTTGTTTTATTATGTTTATTAACTATAATATTTACAGATAGATAAGATGGCTCCACTGGCAAGCATAGTGACTGGTAAACCAAAGGACCTGGGTTCGAGCCCCAGGTCCTCACCTCCTTTCACATTATTTTTCAATTAATAATTATATGCAGTTTCAGCCTAAAGGACACACCATACGCTCCTCCATCAAGCCGTCCATACGTTCAACATCATCAATCCAAGGGCGTAGAGTTGAGGGACACGATGCACTCTGGTCAATGCATACACACGCTAGTGCCAGAGTCAACGAGGCCAGGCTTGTTTGGGCTCAAATTCATGGGCTTAACCTCCACTTTGGGGACTGCAACCCCCCTAGGTTTGCAAAGTTTATATTTTCTTTATTGTTTTTTTTTATTATTATTTATACTTTCCTTTAATTATTGTTTTCAATTAATTAATTATTTTCATAAAAACCAAAAACATAAAAAAATCAGAAAAGAAAAAAATAATAAATATTTTTATTTTCATAAATAAATTCATAAATTAATTAGTTTTAAATTAGGTTTTAATTTTAACTTTTTTTTATAAAAATCTAAAAAACATAGAACTAGGGTTTAATTAATTTTCATCCTTTTTTATTTTTATTCCATAATAATTAAATATTAGATATATTTTTATAATTAAATTTGCATGTAAGTTAATTAGGGTTAATATTAGGTTTTAATCTTCTTTTCTTAATAAATTAAAAACAAATAGAATTAGGGTTAGCATTTAATTTCAATTAATTCTTTTTTCACTAAAATCCTAAAATACTAAAAAATGCCAAAAACATCTCCTTTTCTTTTTCTTTATTAATTAATTCCATGTAATTTTAATTTTGCCAAAGGGTCCAACGCCCTCGTTTTGATTCTTATTCGCATATTTATTTTATTTCTTTATAATATTTATGTATCTCTCCCGAAGCCATGTAATTAATCTGTCGCACTTTTAATTCTTTATTTTCATTAATTCTTTATTTTTCTGTCAAATCGGGTTCGAGAAAGTTTGGCGATGTGGACCCGCGCCTTTTGTAATAGCTTAGAATTTTTTACCTTTCCGCAATTTTTAACTGTTAATCAAGGCATGAAAGAATGTATGGACAAAAATAAAAAACAAACGTTAGATCACCAATAACATGACAGAAAGACAAAATACCTGAAAACGACACACAAATCGCACACACCACCCCTAGGGTACGCCTCACTGTTGCCTTGCCTCGAAAGGTGATCGTCGAGTAGAGGATGTCTTAGTAAGTCCTCATGATCCGGGAACCTGGCATGAGGGTAGCTTCTAAGGTGTCTTCCCATTGCTCTGGTGATCACCATGTCCCGAACCTCGAATTGACCCGAACACCTCCAACGGTGGTGCTACCTACCTCTCAATGGTGGGATGGCACTACTTTAAAGGACATTTACACAGACGAATTCCTTAGGGTAGGTAGACGACTCTAGATACTTGCTCTAAATTTCAAAACAAATTCAAAAATACTTTTCACACCGACAACTTTTCAAAAAGCTTTCGAAAGCATTTTTTCAAACACTCTTGAGGACCGATACAAGAGTCGAACTGGAATTTTCAAAGAAACTTTTTAAAACCCACATTGAAAAGCAAACAAACCATTTTTGAAAACACAATGAGCAAGTATCTAAGAGCCCATGGATAACCATGGATAGAAAGGGTGCTAACACCTTCCCTTTCTATAACCTACCTCCCGAACCGAGAGCAATCTCTTTAAGGAATTTTTCTGTGCTTTTGTCCTTTCAATTTGGAGAAAATAAAAGACGGTGGCGACTCTTGCTTCCGCGACATTTCGCGAACCAGCGTTAAACAGTCAGTTCCAGATCCACCGATCACACATGTGTTTGTCTTGATTTGATCCACTCAAACTATGCTTTTTACTCATTTTTATGACATTTAACTCTTGCTAAAAGTTGTGAGCCTTTTGAGGGAGGATGACGAAAATAATGCCATAATCTTATACAATATGCTTTTGAACAGACCTTGTTGACGATGTACAAGCATTCTTTCAAATCCTAAACGCTGGAGTTATAAGGAAGATAATCCCTAGTCAACCCCTTCGAGCCAAAGAAGTAGAAGTTTTATGTTTTAACACAAATTGAAACCTTTAATCAAAACCTGGGGCAGGGTAGTCTCTCAGTTAATTCAAACACACGTAAAGCCGCAAACTCTCATCTCGTAATACAACGAATGACATCAAGAAACATTCCTCTGGGATCAAAAGATAGTGATGGTTCTCTACCACATAGGCAGTCATTATCTCTCAAAAAGAAAAGCCCACTAAGTCAAAACCTACAAAGGAGACTTAATAAAACTGGGGCATCCCGCTGACTGTAATCTCAAAACAAGAACAGTCAGGCAAAAATTAGGGATAACAAACCAAAAGAAAGAGGTCACTATAAATCCTCAACAACATGAAAAATGTTGCCAAAAAATTAATGCTTTCCAATAAACTAAATCTGTCTGAACCATCACCGAAATGTCATTCCAGACTCAGTGGGAGTTCGAACGCATAATTAATCGAGCTTAGGACTGAAGAACATCACGAAGAGCGGGTGGGTACAAATACACTTTGAGCCTTTATCCTTTATTTCTTAAACCGTGAACCAAGCCACGTTACAACCCTTTAAAAGTCCTAATTGAAGCATGGGTTAGTTCGAAAGTATACTGTTATAAAAGGTATCCCGACTCCTGTAAGGCTTTACTCAAAATCCAAAGTTGAATTACAAACTTCTTTACTTGCTGAAAACGCATTTTTCAAAACTTCAAGACAAACATAAAATTTGCATCACTTGAATATCATTGTTTGCATATGGCTATTTGTTTGACAGCGGAGAAATTCACACAATGAATATCCAGTGAACGAAAGCTCTCTCAATGAACCAAATCACTTCATGAAGGATGACACTTCCATTGACAAATCTCCTATCGGCAGGGGGACATGACATGTCACTATCCAACACACCTGGGGCAGTCCAGTCAAGATTCCAAGAAAATCTCTCAAGAATTGCAGAGTAACCAGGGACAAGTTTCCATCTCCGTCACTTGGGGCATTGAACGTCAATCTCAGTAAAAGGGTTGCGTACAGTCAAACATTTTTGACAATACCACAAACATTTGCTGCTAGGGGCAATGGCAAGTCTCCCCAAAGTCCTTCTCATAGAATAATTTCCCAGCAAGAGTTTAACCTTTGAAAACCTTTCCCCACCTGAGACAACCTCAAGAGTCCTCAAGGACTTTCCCCAACGAAGTCGTCACCTCTCTAGCAGACCGGCAACAGGGTTTATTACCCCAACAAAATACAGATTCTCCAGTTTGAGCTCGCTTCTCCGACTACTACAAATCAAAGGACCACCACTCCTCTTCCCCAGTAGACTACTCTACAATCCCTAGCAAGTTACTGTTAAGCCTGGACCCGACCAAATATCAGTTCAACTTCGTCCATCAAGAGATAACTCCCAGTAGAGAAACGAACAACTGAGACTCCTGATCTCTTTTCCAATCAGGAATCAGCACTCTCCAATAGAGTATTCTTAAACAAAGTCAATATTCCCCAGCAGAGTTCTCCTAAACAAAACAGGAATCCTCAGTGGAAACATTCTAGACAAAGTTTGAAGACACACCTAGTCTTCAACAGCAATCCGGGATTTAATGACTCCCCAACACTTGTCGAGGATTTATTTTCCAAGACAAAATTACATTTCAACAACACTCATAGCATATGCATACAAAATACATATAACACCAATCTCATTTATTTTGAGAACATCATTACACAATGCATACATCATGACATTGCATACAACTAATTCTTTACCTTTTTAGGAAAGAACTAATCACCAGACAAAGATCATCAACTTTTGAGATACAGTTCAGATACGCACCAGATACGGATGCCATCCTGATACTCATTCAAAGACAGCTTTCAAATACAGTTCAGATATGCACCAGATACGGGTGCCATCTTGATACTCATTCAAAGACAGCTTTCAGATACAATTTAGATACGCACTAGATACGGATGCCATCCTGATACTCATTCAAAGAAAGCTTTCAGATACAGTTCAGATACGCACCAGATACGGATGCCATCCTGATACTCATTCAAAGACAGCTTTCAGATACAGTTCATATATGCACCAGATACGGATGCCATCCTGATACTCATTCAAAGACAGCTTTCAGATACAGTTCAGATACGCACCAGATACGGATGCCATCCTGATACTCATTCAAAGACAACTTTCAGATACAGTTCAGATATGCACCAGATATGGATGCCGTCCTGATACTCATTCAAAGACAGCTTTCAGATACAGTTCAGATACGCACCAGATAGGATTCCATCCTAATACTCATTCAAAGACAGCTTTCAGATACAGTTCAGATATGCACCAGATACAGATGCCATAGTGATACTCATTCAAAGACAACTTTCAGATACAGTTCAGATATGCACCAGATACGGATTACATCCTGATACTCATTCAAAGACAACTTTCAGATACAGTTCAGATACGCACCAGATATGGATGCCATCCTGATACTCATTCAAAGACAACTTTCAGATACAGTTCAGATACGCACCAGATACGGATGCCATCCTGGTACTCATTCAAAGACAGCTTTCAGATACAGTTCAGATACGCACCAGATACGGATGCCATCCTGATACTCATTCAAAGACAGCTTTCAGATACAGTTCAGATATGCACCAGATACGGATGCCATCCTGATACTCATTCAAAGACAGCTTTCAGATACAGTTCAGATACGCACCAGATACGGATGCCATCCTTATATTCATTCAAAGATAGCTTTCAGATACAGTTCAGATACGCACCAGATACGGATGCCATCCTGATACTCATTCAAAGACAGCTTTCAGATACAGTTCAGATACACACCAGATACGGATGCCATCCTGATACTCATTCAAAGACAGCTTTCAGATACAGTATAGATACGCACCAGATACAGATGCCATCCTGATACTCATTCAAAGACAGCTTTCAGATACAGTTCAGATACGCACCAGATACGGATGCCATCCTGATACTCATTCAAAGACTACTTTCAGATACAGTTCAGATACGCACCAGATACGGATGCCATCCTGATACTCATTCAAAGACAGCTTTTGGATACAGTTCAGATACGCACCAGATACGGATGTCATCTTGATACTCATTCAAAGACAGCTTTCAGATACAGTTCAGATACGCACCAGATACGGATGTCATCCTGATACTCATTCAGATTCAGCTTTCAGATACAGTTCAGATACGCTCCTGACATGGAAGCCATTTTGATACTTATTCAAACTCAATACAGATAGGCTCCAGACACGGACGTCACTCTGATGTTCAACTTACAAATTACATCTCAACAAGCATTCTTGGATGGCATTTACAAGCCCATCTCCAACAAGACTCTATCACCTCTCCAAATGGCATCTTTAAGCCCATTCCTTCAACTACACGCCATCAAGTGTAAATTTATGGGCACTCTAGTGTCCAATCATCTTTCACCTTTGAGTCACAAATGGAAAAAACTCGCCAATCTAACTCTTCAGGTTTAAGAAGATTGAACAGGGGCAGTTGTTGTACCCCAAAATTTGCCCTCTCATTTCTCAAGGAATCACCCTGGATTCTCAAGTTTTCTCTCATACAATTCCAAGCCTTTAATTATCATTTCTTTCCAAGCAAACCATTCACAAGGGGCAAAATGGTCATTTGCGCGCTGAGAAGTCTAACTTTGACTTTTGGACCAAAACCAAGTTTCAAGAATCATATTTCACCAAGACATGTTGGAATATGAAGTTTGTATCATCAAAAAGTTCAGAAGTCAAATTTACTATGGAAAAGCCAAATTTCTAAATACTTGGGATTTTTCTAAGTGTTTAAGAAAAATGACACTTCAGAACTTCTGAGCCAGTCTCCAGGAAGGAGCAGTCAGAAGTTGTAAACATGGTTCAACACATAATCTTTAGTCAGAACATAGCTCTTCAGCATCTACGTAAGCTCAGACAGAGTTTTCCAGAGTAATTCAAAGAAAGCTAAGAAGCGTGTTGCAAGCTTTCTAGAAAGTCTGAAAGCTCCTTCAGAACATGCTGGAGCCAGAAGATAAGAGGATCAGAAGATGGGATGCCACGCTGAAGCAGAACTTCTGATCCAGAACTAAGCCTTGGTGTAGAGTTTCACGTTACAGGATTTCTGGTTGTGATAAGTCTCATCATCATTTAATGCTCATTTAATGCTCACAACCACATTCTGAGTCTTTATCCAAAGGATCTTCACCACGTGTACCTCTATTGTCTTGGGATAGCAACTTTGCTTTTGCTTTTCCTTAAATCCTACTGACAGCCACCATGCTTGCTTCAGAGACAAGGCAGCGGTTTAGCACATGAAGGCTATTTTCAAAGCTTTGGTCAGAACTTGACCAAATCCCAAAACCTTGCTTATACAACTTGCTTCAGACCTATGACCAACAGCTGGCTCAGTCTACGCCTGCATCTCATGATTACACTAAACTAGCCTACAAATATTGTGATTTAAAAAACAAAGGGGGCAGTATGCCAAAAATGTTTAAAAACTCATTTGTTTTCCCCCCAAAACCACAGCAAATTCATCTATAAATACTTGGCTCCATCACACGTTCAAGCGGCTGGCTTTTGAAGAAAGAGATTGGCCAAAAGAGAGAAAAAGAAGTTGTGAAACCTTCATAAAAATCCAGATTTCTCATACACAAAAACAAACCTTTGTTCTTCCCTTTGAACCAAAGAACACAACCACTCTTTCGTCTCTCTTGCTGACTCAGAACATCCAAAGGCAACCACTCAAAGTTCCAAGCACGCCCCAGGTAAGTCTTTCTGACTTTACTTGCTTTTCATTCTGAATATCATTAACATGTAAATACCATAGTATTAAGGGTGTATATATCATTGTATGAATAGAAAAACTATGGATCAGAGCTTCTAGGATAATGCTAGGCTCAGACTTAGGATTGGAACTTCTATGATTTGTTGTGTTGTGATCATTCTGATTTGTTGAACTGAATAAATTGTTGTTGTGTTGATTAAGAGCTGAAATGTAACACATAGCTTCTGTTTTTCACTCATCATTTTAACACACAGAACTTCTAGGATTTTCTCACTGTTTAAGCACGCAGAACTTCTGAGTTCTCTTCACTGTTTTAACACACAGAACTTCCATGATTTTTCTCACTATTAACACACACTGAACTTCTGATGTTCACCCATTGGCTCAGCACAATACTAAAATTCTGATGGTCACTCACAACCTTAACACAGCACAAAACTTCTAAGTTTTCCTTACATGTCAAATACACTAAACTACTGACGTTTGCTCACTATTTCAATGTAATGCAGAACTTATGAATTTTGGTTCACTGGTTGGACACCACCCAGAACCTCTGTGTTTTCCCTCTGACATTTTTTGCAGGACCTCAGAGTGTATGAATCTAGAACTTCTGATCCCACGGACTTTTCCCGCTGAGTCACGCGCTTGGCTTCAGAACTTCTGATCCTTGTTTCTCTGTTTGCAGCAACACGCTTTTTCTATTTTGAATTTATTTTCCTTTTCATCAATTTAACATTAACTTTCTTTTAATATCAACATAAAAATACATAAAAACATTTTCCTTTTAACTTATTTCCTTTTTTTATTAAAACAAAATAAATCTTTCCTTTTATTTCTTGCATTGTACATTTCAATATGGTTGTAATAATAACTTAGGATTTATTTTTACTTTCAATCCCTATTCATAAATATGTATCCCCATCCCCTAAATATTGTAATAGCGTAGGACTTTGCATTTCTGCAATTTATCGCTTTCAAATGTAAATGCTAGAAATTGGGTGTGTATGGAAAGATAAAATCAACAAGTAGACCACCAAAAATCAAAGACAAAATTCATGCAATCAAACACACTTGCACACATGCACCCTTAAGGTAAACTCCACTTGTTGCCTAAAAATGGCCATGTTATGCATGTGGGATGTCTTAGCACAAACAATCTAAATACAAGATCATAGTCCCTCAATGACGCTATCGAAGTTGCCTTTCAAAATGATCTTAGTCTCTAAAAAGTGCTAAGTCATCTCACAACATTGATATCATGGTCATACGATGACCCAACGCCCGTCCCTTCACATCCAACGATGGGGCTTCTTACCAAATCAATGGTAAAGATAGCAACATCTAAAGGAGGAGGAAAAGCACATCTAAGACCCTTTTGAGTAGGTAGGTTTGCTCTTGGTTACTCGCTTGCTCACAACAAAACATTTTATACACCTACACTTCCATTTTGAAATATTTTCGAAACAAACACTTTGTATGCATTCTTATAGAAACGAGAATAATTACAAAGTTACATTTTCAAAATACTTTCAAAACACACACCACAAGCACATTCCAACAAAAGCAAGTGATCTTGCAAGTAACTAAGAGCCCATGGAAAACCATGGATGAAAAGGGTGTTAATACCTTCCCTTTTCATAATCTACCCCCCGAACACAAGAAAACATCTTGAAAGGTCTTTCCAGTGCTTTTTTACCTTTCCTTATTGGATAAAAGAAAAGTCGGTGGTGACTCTTGCTAAACCGCAACATTTGCAAACACAAACGCAAAACCCTCAAGTTAGTTCTCCCACCGTATCACAGACAACAATGGAGCAGGCTTTTGGGGTGTTGGGGCAATGCAGCATATCATGCTTTGTTCAACTTAGACAGCGAAATTTGTAGTATGAAAAATATTTGGTCTTGTGGAGTATTTTATGCACATTGTATCAAGGACAAAACATTGTGGCAAGGTTTTTTTAGTTAAATAGAAAAATCCAAACAAGACATAGTTTTAGAATTTTTAAATTTGCAAAAATGTCACTTGGTAACAACTTGAATTATTTGCCTCATTTTAAAATATTTGAAATTGTAGTAAAATGACATGAGGCAAATGAAATTAACAAGTATAGAAAATACTTAGAAAAATTTCAAAGTCTTGCAAAAGTTGGATTTTTGATTCTTTGATGATCAAATTTCACCTTTTGGACGTCTTGACGCGATGTGATTTTTGGGACTCAAATTTGGTTTAAAAGTCAAAGTTTGACTTTTCAGTGTGCTTTTGACCATTTTGCCCATATGAATGATTTTCTTGAAAAGTTGTAATTCCAGACTTGAAACTTGATAGAAGCAACCCTGAGGGTCGAGGATGATTTTTTGAGAAATGAGAGGGAAAATTTTGGGGTACAACAGTTGCCCCTGTTCAATCTTCTTAAACCTGAGGATGTAGATTGGCTGGTCTGCCTTTCGTGATCTGAAGGTAGAAGATGATTGAACACTAGAGTGCCCAGAAATTTTCACTCGCATGAAGTAATACTGATTGGTGATATCGAGAATGGGCTTACAGATGCCATTTGGAAGGCGATGGAGAATCGTTGAGAATGAGCTTAAAGATGCCATCCAAAAAAGATCGGTTGCATAAGAGATTCCTTGGCGAGAATTCCTGTACCTGCTGTTGAGGAGGACTTCGTCGGGGAATGTTGATTTATGTCCTAGGAAGTATAGTATAGGAGCTTCGGTTGTCCGTTACTCTACTGGGGAGTTAACTCTTGATTGAGGAGGTGAAAGTAGAGCGCATATCTGGTCAGGGTCCAGGTTGTACAGCGACTTACTAAGGAAATGTGACATCGACCGTATCTGGTCGGGTCCAAGCCTTACAATGTTGTAGACTGTTGTCTGGAGGCAAGGGAGAAGGAACCTGGATAGTAGGGATACTTCGAGATGAAAGCCTGGATAGTAGGGCTATGAGAAGAAACCTGGATCATGGGGTTACTTCGAGATGAAAGCCTGGATAGTAGGGTTATGAGAAGAAACCTGGATAGTAGGGTTACTTCAAGATGAAAACCTGGATAGTAGGGCTATGAGAAGAAACCCGGATCGTGGGGTTACTTCGAGATGAAAGCCTGGATAGTAGGGCTATGAGAAGAAACCTAGATAGTAGGGTTACTTCAAGATGAAAGCCTGGATAGTATGGCTTATGGGAAGGAACCTGGATAGTAGGTCGCTTCGAAATGAAAGCCTGGGTGGTAGGGCTATGAGAAGGAACCTGGATAGTAAGGTTACTTCAAGATGAAAGCCTGGATAGTAGGGTTATGATAAGAAACCTGGATCGTAGGGTTACTTTAAGATGAAAGCCTGGATAGTAGGGATTATCGGAAGGAACCTGGATAGTAGGGTTACTTCATGATGAAAGCCTGGATAGTAGGGCTTATGGGAAGGAACCTGGATAATAGGGTCGCTTAGAAATGAAAGCCTGGGTGGTAGGGCTATGAGAAGGAACCTGGATAGTATGGTTACTTCAAGATGAAAGCCTGGATAGTAGGGTTATGAGAAGAAACCTGGATCGTAGGGTTACTTCAATTGATCATGTAGATTAGTTGACCCGTTTGGTTTTGGGAACTGATTTTTCATTAGCTGTCTGCAAATATGACATGTATAACTGCTGGAATCGTTGGTGATAATTGTCTTTCCTGAAAAGATAGCAGGGTTAATTACATGTGATGCATGAAATGCGTTGTGGGATGATATTCTCAAAATAAATGAGATTATGTTGTATGTGATATGTATGTGCATGTCATGATGTATGAGCACGAGATGCTATTGTGACATGTCCGAGTCTGGGAAAATAAATCCCTGACTGCTGCTGGAGAGTATAACATTCCTGACTGTTGTAGAGGACTATAATTCTTCTACTTCCGTTGGGGATGGTGAACAAAAATGACTGTGCCGGAGATTTGCTCTTTGTTGTTTGTGAATATTCTGCCAGGGAGAGACTCTGTATGAGAATAGCTCTGCGGGGGAATGACTTTGTTGGAAGGTGGATTTCCGTAGCTGGAGTAATAAGCTTTGTTGGGGATTGAGCTTCTGTATCCAGAGAAATAAACTCTGCTTTGGGAGATAATAATTTACGATGATTCGCTCGCGATTATGAAGTTTGGCTGGGGGATATAGATGTCAGGTTTCTGGACAACCATGGCTTGGGAGGTTACTTCCTGTTCTGAGAGAACTAGTATCAATGCTTTGATTACCTTTACTCTGCGGGGAATACAGATGTTATGAGGTCGTATGCGCTGATGATTATGTTTCAAAGTTGTCCCTGCCCTGGTACCGGCTAGACAGAGTAAATGTCGGGTTTTGATGGTTTTTTTCCTCTGTTTCTTAAGTTACGAGTAATTGTCTTTCCGTTTCTTATGCAAACATTTGTGAGTAGCAATCATATTCAAATGCATATGTCAAGAATAAACCATTGGACATTCTCGCAAAACAGAATAGAAAAAGAAAAAAATACATAGTTTTTTGTGTAAAAATGATTTGTATTGATTTCTGAAGTTGGCCTATAATAGTCGTTTTTGTACAAGGAGGTTTATGCTCTAGTAAGATAACACCGTCGTAAAAATAGAAGTTATACAATATTGTGTAAAAGAAAACAACTATGTGCAACAATTCCATTGGGTTCCAACTCTGCTATTTCCCTTATGTCTTCGAGTGTCTCATCACTCTGCTTCTTGTCTGAAGTTGATTAGGTTGATTGATGTCGTTCGAGCTTGACAGTTGATACTGAATTCTGATCGCAGGGTGATCCAATGGGACATAGTGATACGCTTTTCATCCCTAACTTTTGCCTGGACCTCCCTTTCGGGTTTTCGGTCCACCGGGATACCCTTTTTTTCCCAAGCCACCTTTTCAGGTTTTTGACTTGCCGGGTGTACAGATTTTTTTGTTTTCATCCCTTATTTTTTCCCGGACCCTTTTGGTTCGTCGGGAAGCCCTTTTTTTTTCCTAGGTCATTCAACCTAGCGGGTCTTTTATCATGCGTAGTATCTTTTCACTATGTCTGCATTAACAGGGTGAGGGAGGTCGTCACCGTCCATGGTGGTTAGAATCATGGCTCTACCTGAGAAAATGTTCTTAATTACAAATGGCCCTTCGTAGGTGGGAGTCCATTTTCCCATGGGATCACCTTGTGGCTGTATGATGCGCTTGATTACTAGATCCTCGATTTGATACTTTTGTCGTCTAACTTTTTTGTTGAAAGCCTTGATCATCCATTTTTGATACGTCTGACCATGACAGACAGCAGTAAGTCTCTTCTTGTTGATCAAATTCAGTTGATCAAGTAGGATATGGATCCAGTCATCTTCGTTCAAACCCGCATCTTTCAAAATCCTTAAAGAAGGAATATAGACCTCAATGGGTAGGACTGCCTCCATGCCATATACCAGAGAGTAAGGTGTTGCCCCTGTCGATGTCCGTGCTGAGGTACGGTACCCATGAAGAGAGAATGGTAGCATCTCATGCTAGTCTTTGTATGTTACTGTTATCTTTTGTATAATTTTCTTGATGTTCTTGTTATCCGCTTCAACAGCACCATTCATCTTCGGCCGGTAGGGAGAAGAGTTATGATGTTGTATCTTGAATTGCTTACAGAGTTCGGTGATCATTGTATTATTGAGATTCGTACCATTGTCTGTGATAATTCTCTCTGGCACACCGTACTGACGGATCAGATTATGTCGGATAAACCGCGCCACAACATTCTTGGTCATAGTAGCAAAATAGGCTGCCTCAACCCACTTTGTGAAGTAATCGATAGCTACCAGGATGAAGTGATTCCCATTGGAAGTGGTAGGCCTGATTTCTCCGATCATGTCAATGCCCTACATTGCAAAGGGCCACGGAGCCGTCAAGATATTCAAAGGAACCGGAGGCACATGCACCTTATCAACATAGATTTGGCACTTATGACAGGTTCGAGAGTGTTGATAACAGTTTGCTTCCATAGTGTACCAGTAGTATCCTGCCCGTAGGATCTTCTTAGCTATGGTATGTCCACTGGAATGGGTTTCGAAGGTACCTTCATGTAGCTCTGTCATAATCCTCTCTGCTTCGCTCTTGTCTACACACCGCAGTAGAGTCATGGTTGCGCTTGTAGAGGATTCCATTACTGAGGAAGAATTTTTCAGCGAACCTTCTCATAAACTTCTTATCATTGACAAATGCCCCTTCGGAATACTCTTGAGTCTCGAGGTACTTCTTCACTTCATGAAACCAAGGTTTATCTGCTACCCCTTTGGTGTCAATCTCGCATCAGTGTGCTGGTTCATCCAACCTCTCGATGGTGATTCGGGGAACTTCGTTATCCCACCCGATTTTGAACATAGAAGACATGGTAGCTAGTGCGTCTGCTAACTGATTCTCCTCTCACGGGAAATGTTCAAAGGTTACTTCCTCAAAGTGTGGGAGCAATGTCAGTATGGGATGAGATTTAGATGATCTGTATCCCATTCGCCTTTGATCTGACTTATCACTAAAGTTGAATCCCCAAAGACATTTAAGAACTTGATCCTGAGGTGAATAGTGGCTTTGAGACCCATAATGCAAGCTTCATACTCCGCCATATTGTTCGTGCAGTTGAAACATAGTCGGGAAGTGAAAGGAGTATGACAGCCCTCAGGAGATATTATTACGGCGCCAATTCCACTACCTAGTGCGTTCAAAGCTCCGTCAAAAAACATAGTCCATCGGGATCCTTCCTCGGGTCCTTCATCCAATCCAGGTTCTTCGTAATCAGTCACTAGCATGACATTCTCGTCCGGGAACTCAAAATTTGTGGACTGGTAGTCATCCACGGCCTGATGAGCCAAATGATCAGCCAATACACTTCCCTTGATTGCTTTCTGGGTTGTATATTGTATATCGTATTCAGTTAAGATCATATGCCATCTCGCTATTCTTCCGGAGAGAGCGGTCTTCTCGAAGATGTATTTGATTGGATCCATCTTAGATATTAAAAGAGTAGTGTAGGTCAGCATATACTATCTTAGTCGGCGAGCAGCCCATGCCAAAGCACAGCAAGTTTTCTCGAGCAGTGAGTATCGTGTCTCACAGTCGGTAAAATTTTTGCTAAGGTAGTATATTGCGTGCTCTTTTCGACCAGACTCATCATGCTTCCCCAGCACACACCCCATTGAATTGTCTAGCACTATTAAGTAAAATATCAAAGGTATTCCTTCAGTTGGAGGAATCAGAATTGGTGGTTCCTGAAGGTATTCCTTGATTCTTTCGAAGGAAGTCTGGCATTCGTCATTCCACTTTACCACTTGATCTTTCTTCAGAAGCTTGAAGATGGGCTCACAAGTAGCAGTTAGATGTGAAATGAACCTGACGATATAATTTAGGCGCCCCAAGAAACCTCTAACCTCCTTCTCTGTACAGGGATCCGGCATCTCTTGTATGGCCTTTACCTTTGCGGGGTCTACCTGAATACCTTTGTCACTGACGATGAACCCCAGAAGCTTACCAGACCTTACCCCGAAGGTGCACTTGTTCAGATTCAACCTCAACATGTACATCTTTAACATGTCAAACAACTTTTGTAGATGGTCGATGTGCTCTTCTTTGGTTTGAGACCTGGCTATCATGTCATCAACATAGACCTCGATCTCACGGTGAAGCATATCATGGAACAAAGCGACAGTGGCTCGCTGATAGGTTTCCCCAACATTCTTCAACCCAAAAGGCATCACCTTGTAACAGAAGGTCCCCCATTGTGTGACGAAGGTTGTCTTCTCCATGTCTTCGTGGGCCATCTTGATCTGGTTGTAGCTAGAGAAACCATCCATGAAGGAGAAGATTTTGTGTTGTGCGGTGTTGTCAACCAGAACATCAATGTGAGGAAGCGGGAAGTCATCCTTGGGGCTTTCCTTGTTCAGGTCTCTGTAGTCTACACACATCCGTACCTTACCGTCCTTTTTAGGTACCAGAACGACGTTGGCAACCCACTGCGGATAGGAGGTGACGGCCAAGAACCCAACGTTAAACTGTTTCATAACCTCTGCTTTGATCTTCTCTAACATTTCAGGGTGCATACGGCGGACCTTCTGTTTAAACGAAGGACAATCCTCTTTAGTCGGCAGACGGTGTACCACGATGTTAGTGTCTAAACCAGGCATGTCTTCATATGACCAGGAGAAGATCTCAACATAGTCATGCAACATCTGTATCAACCGCTGTTTGATCTTCTTCCAAATTTGTGTCGATCTTGACTTCTTTTCTGTCTACCTCTGTGCCCAAGTTTATTGTCTCAACTAGTTCTTCGTGAGGATGTATAGCCCTTTCTTCCTGTTGTAACAGTCTAGCCAGTTCTCCAGGCACCTCACAATCGTCCTCACCTTTGTTCTCGGCTTGGTTGATCAAATTTTCGAAATCATAACTGGCAGTAGCAGAATTGTAATCAATGGGATCTAGAGTGGATATGGATCTGCAGTTTGATATGTGGGTGTGTGTAAGAGCATAGCTGTATTGATAAAGTAAAAATAGAAAAGAGAAAAGAAAAAAACAAAGAACGCAAAATTTGTATGCAAGGAACTTCCAATGTTTTATTGATGACATATGAAATGACATATAATAACCCTTACAGATAGAACCATTGTGCCTCGGGTAAGGCACAAGGCCAAAAAGTTAAAAATTGTTCATTACAAATTCAGAACACAAGTAAGACAATTACTGCGGAATAAAAGAAACTGGGATAAAATCTCTAGCCGACCAGTTATTCGGTCCACCGTTGGTAGTTGGGTAGATCCAGCTATTAATGTCAAAGTCTTCCCCACTGTCTTCAATAGCGTTGACCCCACGATTGCTGATGCGTAGGGGAGGTCCTCCAGCCCGAGCGCGTCGAACAGCCCTTTTAGCCCCTGAAGTAAAGCCCAAACCAAACAGGTCTTCTCGAGGAGCCCTTGGAAGGATCGACGGAAATGGTTATAATAGCAACATCTTTGAACGGACCAGCTAGAATCAAAGTTTTCTCGAACAAAATTTCTCTACTGTCCATCAGGTGCTGGACACCTGTCTTCAGCAAATAGCAACCAGAAGGCAGAGATGAACACATGTGGCAACCTTCACCATAACCCGGAAATAAACCGGCCAACAACAAATTCTTCTTAACAGTCATAAGGGGAGTAGAAACTTCATCAACTGAGGTTACTAACAGATCGGCATCAACGACATTAACTCCACAGTTGTGCTTAGGCATGGGAGCAGTTATGATATTGGGTTTCTCTGGGGCATCGAACTCAGTCTCCTTGGCTTCAATCAGGTCTTGCACTTTATTTCTTAGAGCCCAACAATCATTTGTATTGTGACCAGGACTCTCAGAATGGTAGGCACACCGAGCATTTGGATTGTACCGAGGATAGGAGGTATTAGGATTCTTGGGAGCCTCTTTCAAAGTTGTCAAGTTGGATCTCAGCAGATGGGGTAGAACCTCTGTCAATATCATGTTAATTCGGGTAAACTTCCTTTGTGGTCTTTCTACCCTTTGTTGATTGTTGTGTTGTGGATCAGCCGTAGACCTATGTATCATTACAGCATTTATCGTCGGACGGTATTCAACTCTGTTATGACCTCTTGGGCTATAGATAGCAATGGCTTCCTTCTTACTAGTGAAGGGCTTCTTTACTGAACTCGAGGAGGTATCTTTCTGTATTTTACCGCTCCAGGTCCCAGCTTCTACCCTTTCTCCAGTTAATATCAGCTTCGTAAAACCAGTCGATGAGCTACCGATTAAATGGTTGAAGAATGGACCAGACAGCATCCCAAGAAACATGTCGACCAACTCCCTATCAGACAAAGGGGGTTGGACTCTCCCAGCCAAATCTCTCCACTTCTGCACATAGTCTTTAAAGCCTTCACCTGCACCCATGGACATACTCTGAAGTTGAGTACGGGTAGGGGCAAGGTCGGCGTTGTATTGATACTGCTTGTAAAAAGCAGCAGCCAAATCCTCCCAATTTCGGACATTGGTTCCCTCCAATTGGTAGAACCATTCAAGCTGAGTCCCTGACAGACTGTTTGAAAGAATTGAACCCACAAGTTCCTATTAGCAATGTGAGGCTGAATCTTCCTTACATAGGAACAGATATGAAGCTTGGGACAAGACACCCCATCATATTTTGCAAAAATCGAAGCTTTAAATTTTTATAGGATGACTACCCCAGACACCAATCCCAGCTCTTCAAAATCCAGCCCTGGTATTCTCTAGAGTTCCATGGCGCTTAACGGATCCTCTAACTGCTTGTACTTATCCTCGGTAGGAGGATACTGCTCATTATTGTAGTTTGTATCGTTGTCAGAGACTTCAGGACTAAGGTTTTCCTCCCTTATTTCTCTCTCTTGATTTTACCCTTCTTTGGACGAGAAGGTCAGATCGACTGGTTTCCTTAGCGGCCCCCCAAATCTTCTACCCGTATTGAGGGCACCGGTGAGCTTCTTCTTCTTATTCTTCTTCTTCTATTTCAGGATAAGGGCCTTTAGATCCTCCTGCCCTTTTGCCATAGCTACGAACATCTGTTGAAATTGGGCATTTTGTGCCTGAAGATCTTTGATGCTTTGTTCAGAAGATATTTTTGCTGAAATAAACAACGAAGAAGATGAGAAACCTGTAACGGTACCTGTTTATGCGATGTTATGGATGATATGTGTTGTACCCCAAAATTTGCCCTCCCATATTCTTCAAGATTTGCCAAGTCAAAGCTTCAAAATTCCCCAAGGGTTGCACAGTTCAAGGGCCTCCTAATAGTCAAAATTAGGGTTTTGGTTCTAACAAAGAAAATGAAGTTTCCAAGGGTCCAATCAAGTCCCATATGCCTGTAAACATGGTCAAGCATCCTCATACCAAGTTTCAAGACTTACAACACAAAATTGCACAGTCAAAAACCCTAATTGCACTACAGTCAACTGTAGGGGCAAAATGGTCATTTGACAGTCAAAAGTCCAAATTTTTGGTCAACATCTCATTTTGAAGCCACAAACATCATTTGATCAATTCTTGATCATGATTCTCAAGGTTTGGCTCAAAAAGTCTCAAGATGCAAAAGTTTCCATATTTGGACAGTTGAAAAAGTCAATTGTAACTTGACCAAGGCATAACTTCCACATGGATTATCAGAAAAATTCCATCCAAAGCTCATTTTGAAGATAAAGACATTTCCTACAACTCCTCTTCACACTTCAAGTCCAAGAAATGCTCTCACAAAAAGTTATCAATTTCAACATTATAGGTCATTTTCAAAAGTCAACAAAAAGGGACTTTAAGTCAAAGGCCATAACTTGAGATTGGTAAATCAAAATGACATGTGACCAAAGGCATTGGTTAGAGGACTCAAAGACCTTTCCAAAATGTCCAAGAACATGAGAAAAGCTTAAAAATTGAGCAAGATATGCCTTATGGAAGTTGGGAAATTTTTGGGTATTTTGAAAAGTCAACATTGCTTCAAAAGTCCTAAAAATGCTAATGGGCCTCTTTTTCTTCCAAAATCCATCATCCAAAACAGGTGCACGACCATTTGGCCCAAAGGGAGGTTTTTTATCATTTTTATTTATTTATTTGGATTTTTAATTATTAATAATTCATTTAATTCAAATAAATATGTGAAAAATACCAAAGCAAGTCAATCAAATCTTTTTATGCATGGGATAACTTCAATATTTCGTGCATGATCAGATTTGGAAAAAATCTTGGTAATTGGACATGATTTGAAGCAAATTTGCATGAAAAAGATTGGAAAATATATGCCATAAAAATCAAATATTCACTTCATCAATTCATTGATTTTTTGATCCAATTTCTAACCCTAATCATTCCAGTACATATATACATGCTAACCCTAGTGATCAGAACCCCCCAGCTGCGCAAGAACATCATCACCACTTTTTCATTTTTGTGAAAAACTCAAAATACTGAAAACCATCTTCCAGTGCGATTCAAGGCCAAATAATCATTCCATTGTGTTCCTGAGGCTTCAAGGAACATATACTGATCCAAACCATTGTCCCTAACACAGGAAATAGGTAGAACGATCTTGACCGGTTCAAGCTTTTTTTCAGATTCTTGAATCATAATCCATGCATTATTTGTAAATTTTAATATTGGATTTGTATTCATTATATCATTCTGAAGCTAACTGTGTGCTTTGATTGAGTTTTTATACACCATACGCGATTTCACCATGGGCGATTATTAGGGTTACCAAGCTGTGAAATTGGGCGTTTTTGCATATTGTAAAATTAGGACACCTCGATGCCATGGTTGAAATCAGGGAGCTTGGACGGTTCTAATCCACACCTCGCGCCCAATTTCTGATCCAAGACGGCCTAATCGCTATTTTGGAAAGAAGCATATTTTGGGGGGGTTTAAAACCCCCGCTAACCTTCTTTTATTTTCAGGGTTCAACGAAGAAGAAGGGTATGTGGCAAGCAATGGTTGGTTGATTTGAATCCAACACGCGTTTTTTTTTGTTTTTTTATGCCACTGACCCATTTTCCATTATAATATTTATGTGCCATGTAATAAACAAAGTGTTCAGGTGGCTCAAATGGCAGGCGTGTGGATTGGTAATCTTTGGGACCTGGGTTCGAACCCCAGGTCCCCCTCCCTTTCCTTATATTTTTCTTCTAATTGTATTCTCATGCAACTTCAGTCCAAAGCGTCCACCATATGTCCCTCATATCCAGCGTGCCACATGGCCTATTACCTCAATCCAAGGGCATTGGTTGGAAGAACATAATGGACCTGAGATCCAGCGTGCCACATGGCCTATTACCTCAATCCAAGGGCATTGGTTGGAAGAACATAATGGACCTGAGTCAACGCACCTACATGCATCCTGAAAAAGTCAATAGGGCCAGGGCTTAATGGGCCAGAATTGCTAGGGTTTTACCTCCAGTTGGGGACAGAAACCCCCAAGGTATTGTATTTTCTTTCTTTTCCTTATTTTATTTATTTCAATTATTTCTCTTTTTAATTAATTCCTTTAATTTAACTTATTTTCATAAAATATAAAAAATAGTAAAAAAAAACAGCAAAGTCATAAAAAATAATATTTATTTAATTCATATTTTTGTAAATAAATCTCACTAATTAATTAGATCTAAATTTAGGGTTAATTTTAATATCTTTTTTTTTTAATAAATTAAAAACTTATAGAATTAGGTTTTAATAATTTTAATTACTTTTTTCTTTTATTTTTTCCTCACTAATAATTAATTATTTATTTTTGTAAATACTTGCAATTAATTAATTAGGGTTAATTTTAGGTTAAAGTTTAATGCTTTTCTTAATAAATAAAAAAGGATTAGAATTAGGGTTAATTAATAGTCTAATTTCATTTAATTCTCATTAAAATCATAAATACCAAAAAACCTCAAAAAATAATTCCTTTTTATGTTATTTTAATTAATTTAATAATCATAATTTAATTTCATTAAAAAGGGTCCAACGCCCTCGCTTGCGATTTTTTTTATTCTCTTTGCGTATTTTATTTATTTCCTTCTTTTTATTTATGTAGTTCTCCCAAAGCCGTGTAATTTATATTTCTCGCACTTTACTTTATTTCTTTATTTACTTTCTGTCAAATCGGGTCCTGGATTAAATTTGGCGATGTGGACCCGCGCCTTTGTAATAGTTTAGAACTTTATATTTCCGCAACTTTTTTAACTGTTAATAATGGCATGCAAGAATGAATGACAAAAATAAAAACAAACGCGTAGATCACCAATTACATGACAAGACAAAAATAAACGAATCTGACACACAAATCACACACCACCCCTAGGGTACGCCTCACTGTTGCCTTGCCTCGAAAGGTGATCGTCGAGTAGAGGATGTCTTAGTGAGTCCTCATGATCCGGGAACCTGGCATGAGGGTAGCTTCTAAGGTGTCTTCCCATTGCTCTGGTGATCACCATGTCCCGAACCTTCGAATTGACCCGAACACCTCCAACGGTGGTGCTACCTACCTCTCAATGGTGGGATGGCACTACTTTAAAGGACATTTACACAGACGAATTCCTTAGGGTAGGTAGACGACTCTAGATACTTGCTCTAAATTTCAAAACAAATTCAAAAAATACTTTTCACACCAACACATTTTCAAAAAGCTTTGGAGAGCAATTTTTCAAACACTCTTGAGGACTGATACAAGAGTCGAACTGGAATTTTCAAAGAAACTTTTTAAAACCCACAGTTGAAAAGCAAACAAACCATTTTTGAAAACACAAATGAGCAAGTATCTAAGAGCCCATGGATAACCATGGATAGAAAGGGTGCTAACACCTTCCCTTTCTATAATCTACCTCCCGAACCGAGAGCAATCTCTATAAAGGAATTTTTCTGTGCTTTTGTCCTTTCCATTTGGAGAAAATAAAAGACGGTGGCGACTCTTGCTTCCGCGACATTTCGCGATCCAGCGTTAAACAGTCAGTTCCAGATCCACCGATCACAGAACTGGCGACTCTGCTGGGGACTTAAACTTAAAGTGAGGTGTACCTTAGGGTTAGTTCATAACTGTGTTTTCAATTGTATTGACTTGTCTGCTTTTAATTTGTGGGTTGCATGGGAGTTACATAGATCCTAACCCGGATCTGGGGATACCCTGTTTAGGTAGCATAAGCTGTGAGGGACCTGTCCGGCATAGACCGACACGGGTGAAGTAGTGGCTACGTTGGTGTGGCACCTTGGTCTGTACCGATATCCCTTGTGTTGCAACGAGGAGAATATGGGTCTTCTGAGGAGTCATTAAGCACCAACAACCTTAGAACCTTAAATGACACAACTTGTCCATTAGAACAGTAGCAGTATGCTACGCCCATTGAGGCTAAACTCTCGTGATGGTTCTGGCCACAAGAAAAGATTGCGATGCTGGAGTTATGACCGATTGAGGGTAGTCAATGATATTGGGATCCTCTAAGAACCCGGTTACTTTAATAGGACAGGTATGAACCAACAAACTGAAAGAGGGTAGTACCTAGACCTCATGCTGGCCTAAACTTTAAGGGCTTGCCTTGTGTGACTTGTGTGCCTTACCATGTTTGTCTTTGTATCTATTTGTGGTGTGCTTTATCATAACATCATAACATCATGAGCATTGCATGCATCCTGTATAAGGACTGACCATTTCAAAGACAAGAGGGTTTCACCTTTGCTCTGTTTTGTAGGACATCATGATGCCTGTGCGAAGGAATACTATCCGGTTCAACTTTGTTCACTCACCTGAGTTGCTTGAAGAGTTGGTTAGCAGAATTCCAAATACCACTTCCTTCATTCAGAGGCATGGTTCTCTTCTCAATTTAGTCACTGCAAAGCGGGATCAACAGTTGATGAGTGTTCTGACCCAGTTCTATGACCCTCTGTACCAGTGCTTCACCTTTCAAGACTTCCAGCTGGTCCCTACCCTGGAAGAGTTCTCTGATTTGCTTGGTATCCCTATCTTGGATCAGACTCCCTTTACTGGTTGGGAAAAGACCCTCAGGCTTGAGGATGTTGCTGCAGCTCTTCCCTTGACACATCAAGAGGTAATGGACAACTGGGTAACTAGAAGCGGAGTCAAGGGTTTCTTGGCCAAGTTCCTGATTGGTAAAGCTAACAGTTTCTGGAATGACCTGGACTTTAGGGCATATGAAGACATCCTAGCTCTCTTAATCTATGGGTTAGTTTTGTTTCCTAATCCTGACAACTTCATCAATGTCACTGCCATAAGGATCTTTGTGTCTCAGAATCCTGTGCCCACTCTCTTGGGTGACATCTTGCAACAACTTCATGCTCGTACTACCCGAAGACGAGGAACTCTATGGTGTTGTATCCCTTTGTTGGTGAGGTGGTTTATTTCGCACCTCCCCAAGTTCGTACTGAAGAACCAAGAAGGAAGAGGTTGGGCTCATAGGTTAATGTCTCTCACCGATAAAGACATCATTTGGACTTGCAGAGGTTTGGATGAGATAGCTATTATTGATCGATGCGGGGAATACCCTAATGTCCCTCTGATTGGTATCCAAGGAGGGATCTCTTACAATCCATGTCTAGCACTCCGTCAGTTTGGAAGAGCCAGAAGAGCAGGCCCCCATGAGATGTTGGTGCCTCACATCAGTTTTGAGTTTCAGGTGGATAGTGACGAGCTGCGTCGTAGGTTCATCAAGGCTTGGGACAAAGTTCATAAAGCTGACCCACAAGAGTTGGGGCCAAAGACTTCTTTACCTATGGAAGCCTACTACAAATGGGTTCGCATTCGTGCTCAGAAGTTAGGTATGCCATACGAAGCCGTCAGACCTATCATTCTTGAGTCTCCTGACAAAGATGGTGTTCCTCCAACTGTCCTTCCTCCTCATATACCTACTGATTATGAGACATTAAAGAGATCTTGGTCGCAACTGCGAGAAGAACGGGATTCTTACCGGGAAAAGTTCAACGAGCAGGAATTAAAGATCCAGAAGCTGACAAAGCAGTTGGAGAATGAGCGAGTCTAGAATGCTTACATCCGTACTGAGAAGAGGAGACCATGGGATCAATAAGGAGTTCTGGATGTTCTTTTACAGTTTTATTTCCCTTTTCAGTATTTTCCTTTTATGTAACGCCTAAGGGCAACCTGTTGAACAATTTAAGTTTTAAAGTTGAATCTAATGAACCGTGTTCCTTTTTTGTTTACAAAGTTGATTCCCGATTGTCTTTGAAAACATAAATCATACGCATTCCATTCATCATGTGCATAGCATGTTTTCTTCTTTTCAGGTTGCTTATCGTTCTTCCCTGTTTATTTCAGCATCATGAATCCTGACTCATCATCAACTGAGATGTCTATCAAGGCTCTTCAGGCGCAGAATGCGCAATTTCAGGAACTAATCATGGGTTTGGCTCAGGGCCAAGAGGAGTTGAAGGCTATGCTCCTGAAGAAGGAAAAGAAGAAGAAGAGAAGAACTGTTCTTTTCAACTCGGGCCGAAGGTTTGGCAATACTCTGCAGAATGAAGAGGCTGGTTCTTCTGTAGGCAAGAGTACCCCTCAAGGGGAAAAAGGTCCAAGTCCGGTAGTCTCCGACAACGAGACTGATTTTGATGAGGAACAATATCCTCCTGCAGAAGACAGATACAAGCAGCTGGAGGACAGATTGAATGCTATGGAGATCCAACAAGTGCCTGGGCTGGATTTCGGAGATTTGGGTTTGTCTACTGGTGTGATCATTCCTCGTAAGTTCAAAGCACCATCTTTTACCAAATATGACGGGGCGTCTTGTCCCAAGCTACATCTCAGATCCTACGTGCGGAAGATTCAACCGTACTCAGTGGACAAGAACTTGTGGATCCACTTCTTCCAGGAGAGTCTTTCAGGGACTCATCTCGAATGGTTCTATCAGCTGGATGGGACCAAGGTTCGTAACTGGGAGGAGTTGGCTACTGCTTTCTATAAGCAGTATCAATATAATGCCGACCTTGCCCCTACACGTACCCAACTCCAGGGTATGTCGTTAGGGTCAAGTGAAGGTTTTAAAGAGTACGCTCAGAAGTGGAGGGATCTGGCTGGCAGGGTACAGCCTCCGTTGACTGACCGGGAGTTGGTAGACATGTTCTTGGGGACCCTATCTGGGCCATTTTTCAACCATCTTATCGGTAACTCATCTGCAGGGTTTACTGATCTTATTCTGACTGGAGAGAGAATTGGGGCTGGGTTGAAGTCTGGTAAGATTCCGAAGGGTGCAGCTACAAGTTCTGAGAAGAAACCCTTCAAAAAGGGGGCCAGTGCTGTATACGGCCCTAGAAGACAAGAGAAACCTGAGTGCCGCCAATCTGTCAACGCGGTGATGATTGCCAAGCCTGCTGCCGCCCCTCGGCAAACCAATCCACCAAGGGCTGAAAGACCCCGGAGAGAGTTTACCCGTTTGAGCATGACTTTGTCGCAGATCTTGCCACAGTTGCTATCCACCAATTTAGTGACTGTCAGAGAGGCGCCAAAAGTTGTGAACACTGCCTCTCCCAAATACAACCCAAATGCCCGATGTGCTTATCACTCCGATAGCCCGGGGCATTCCACTGATGACTGTTGGGCCTTGAGGAATAAGGTGCAAGACCTTATCGATGCAAAAGAGATACAATTTGAAGCGCCTGAGAGGCCGAATGTGGTGACTGCTCCTATGCCCTAGCATGGAGTAAATGCTGTTGATGAAGATGTATACGCCGTTTTTGTGGATGATGTGGTTACTCCCTTAATGACCGTCAAGAGGAACCTACTGTTGGCCGGTTTATTTCCGGGTTGCAGTGAGGGTTGCCTGTTCTGTGTTGTTTCCCTATCTGGTTGTCCTTTGCTGAAGTTGGGCATCCAAAGCCTAATGGACAACAAAGAGATTCTATTTAAGAAGTCCGTTGTTCAGTTGGTTCCAGTAGAAGAAGTTTCTGTGGTTACAATCTTCAATAATCCAATCAAGGCTCTCCCGAGGAAGTCTGTTCAAATCATGACTGTCGCACCTGTTGTTATTACTGTTCCGGGGCCTCTCCCCTACGAATCTGATAAGGCTATCCCCTGGCACTATGGGGCAGATGTGTATGTGAATGGAATCAAGCAAGAGTTCAACACTGGCACCAGTGTCAGCAATATTACTGGTCCAGCCAAGGTTACCCGCAGTGGCAGGCTCTTCTCGCCTGACATTGCACCGCCCGCTGCTCGAAGACCCCTTACTATAACACCTACAAGTGTACCTGTTCCTGTTTCTGATCAAGTTGTTTCCCCTGCTGCCGAGTCATCTAATACTCGGGGCAAAGGGATTGAAGATGAGCCTGCTCGGATGGAGGCACCAAGACCTGTAACTGTTGAGGCCTCCCAACAAGAGATGGAGGAAATTCTAAAAATAATCAAGAAGAGCGACTTTAATGTTGTCGAGCAGCTGGGGCACACGCCCTCTAAGATCTCCATGCTCTCCTTGCTACTGTGTTCAGAGGCCCATGCTAAGGCCTTGATCTCATTTCTCAAGACGGCCCATGTGCCACAGGAGACATCTGCAGTTCAGTTTACTGACTGCGTAGCAAATCTGACAGCGGACAATGGTTTGGGTTTCTCGGATGCTGACCTTACTGCAAAGGGAAGGGACCACAATGATGCCCTGCATGTCTCTATTGAATGCAGGGGCACTACTCTGGCGCATGTGTTGGTGGACACCGGTTCTTCCCTAAATGTCCTACCCAAGAAAGCCTTAGACCGTCTGGATTGTGAAGGCCTGGAACTAAAACCTAGCAATATCATCGTCAGAGCCTTTGACGGTTCCAAGAGGATGGTTCATGGAGAGGTGGACATTCCTATTCGTGTGGTCTCTCAGGTGTTCGACTCCACTTTCTATGTGATGGATATCCGTCCATCGTATTCTTGTCTACTGGGTCGACCTTGGATCCACAAAGCTGGGGCTGTGACCTCTACCTTGCACCAGAAGCTGAAATACCCTGTCAGAGGGAAGATTGTCACTGTGCAGGGAGAGGAGGAGTATATGGTGAGCCATTTGAATTCCTTCAGGTATATCGAGATGGACGGGGAGTTTATTGAAACCCCCTTTCAGCATTTCGAGGAGGTACTTCCAATTTCAGCAGCAGCAGAAACAGTGGTCGAAGAGGATGTTCCTTTGAAGATGGCTTCCCTGAAGGATGCCCGGGCCGTGGTTCAGAAAGGTGAATGTACTAACTGGGGCAGGCTCCCTGATTTTACACAGAAAACTGACAAGTTCGGATTGGGTTTTACTGCAGAGGGACAGAAAGCTATGCGGAAGGCAAAGACCAGAAGACCTCCTGTGCTCATTACCAATCCAGGAGTGAATGCTGTTGGGGAGGATAATGAAGTGGATGAAGCTGAGTTCAATAGCTGGATCTACCCGACAACTGATGGCGGATTGACCAATTGGATTGCCAAAGACCATACTCCTGTTACTTTTGTTACGCAGTAATAAACTTCTTTGTTTTGTTATTTGTAATAAACAATTAAAACTCTATGGCCCGGTGTCTTACCCGAGGCACCGTGGTTTCATTTGTGAGGGCATATAAATTGTCATTTCATATATCATAAATAAAAATCTTGGACGTTTTCTCGCATTTCAAATCTTATGCTCCTTTTTTGTCTTTCCTTTCTTTATATATTGCAAAACAGCTGTATTTACACACACTCACTCATACAGGTTCCAATCCACTCTGGATCTCACTGGTAACGACTCTGCTACTGCCAGTTATGACTTCGAAAATCCGATCAACTTAGCCGAAGACGAAGGTGAAGATGATTGCGAAGTGCCTGGCGAGCTTGCAAGGCTGTTACTTCAGGAAGAGAGGGCAATTCAGCCACATGAAGAGCCAGTGGAAATAATAAACTTGGGTACTGAAGCAGACAGGAAAGAGGTAAAGATTGGTGCCAACCTAGAGCTCAGCGTGAAGCAACGGTTGACTAAGATGCTACATGATTATATGGAGATCTTTGCTTGGTCCTACAAAGACATGCCCGGGTTAGATACCGATATTGTGGTCCATCACTTGCCTACTAAGGAAGACTGCCCTCCAGTTAAGCAAAAAGTCCGCCGGATGCGTCCAGAGATGTCTGAGAAGATCAAAGCCGAGGTTATGAAACAGTTTGATGCTGGGTTCCTTGCAGTGACTTCTTACCCTCAGTGGGTTGCTAATGTGGTGCCGGTACCAAAGAAAGACGGTAAGGTCAGAATGTGTGTCGACTACAGGGATCTGAACAGGGCCAGCCCCAAGGATGACTTCCCTCTACCTCACATTGATGTCCTTGTTGACAATACAGCTCAGCATAAGGTGTTCTCTTTCATGGATGGTTTTTCAGGTTACAATCAGATCAAGATGGCTCCTGAAGACATGGAAAAAACTACCTTTGTTACTCAGTGGGGCACCTTCTGCTACAAGGTCATGCCTTTCGGACTGAAGAACGCTGGGGCAACCTACCAACGTGCCATGGTTGCTTTATTTCATGACATGATCCATCATGAGATAGAAGTGTATGTTGACGACATGATCGCAAGGTCCCAGACTGAGGAAGAGCACCTAGATCATCTGCAGAAATTGTTTGACCGTCTGAAGTTGTACAAGCTGAGGTTGAACCCGAACAAGTGCACCTTCGGGGTAAGATCTGGAAAGTTGCTAGGCTTTGTTGTAAGTGATAAGGGCATTCAAGTGGACCCTGCCAAGGTCAAAGCTATTCAAGAGATGCCAGTTCCTAAGACAGAGAAAGAGGTCAGAGGCTTTTTAGGACGCCTGAATTACATTGCTCGCTTCATCTCTCACCTAACTGCCACCTGTGAACCAATCTTCAAGCTGCTGAAGAAAGATCAGGTAGTACGTTGGAATGATGAATGTCAGGCTGCTTTTGACAGAATTAAATAATATCTCCAAGAACCACCCATCCTTATGCCACCGGTTGAAGGGAGACCTCTGATACTATACCTGACAATACTTGACAACTCAATGGGGTGTGTGCTGGGGCAGCATGACGAGTCTGGCCGAAAAGAGCATGCCATTTATTACCTTAGCAAAAAGTTTACCGACTGTGAGACCCGATACTCACTGCTTGAGAAAACTTGCTGCGCTTTGGTATGGGCTGCTCGCCGGCTGAGACAGTATATGCTGACTCACACTACCTTGTTGATCTCAAAGATGGATCCTATAAAGTACATATTTGAAAAGCCTGCTCTGTCTGGGAGAATAGCAAGATGGCAAATGATCTTGACAGAATATGACATTCAGTACACGACTCAGAAAGCCATCAAGGGAAGTGTATTGGAAGACCACTTGGCACATCAGGCAGTGGACGACTATCAGTCAATGAACTTCGAGTTTCCAGACGAGAGCATCATGATAGTAACTAGTTGTGAAGTACCTGGACCGGATGAAGGACCTGAAGAAGGATCCCGATGGTCTATGCACTTTGACAGAGCCTCCAACGCTTTGGGTAACGGTATCGGCGCTGTAATCATATCCCCTCAAGGCACTCATACTCCACTCACTGCCCGGCTATGTTTCAACTGTACCAACAACATGGCGGAGTATGAGGCGTGCATCATGGGTCTTCAAGCTGCGATCGACTTAAGGATCAAGTTTCTGAGTGTCTTCGGAGATTCCGCTCTTGTGATCAATCAGATCAAAGGAGAGTGGGATACGAAACATCCGAATCTTATTCCTTACAGAGAATGTGTGTTGACGTTGATCCCTCACTTCACGAAGATAACCTTTGAACATTTCCCAAGAGAGGAGAATCAGTTAGCGGACACGTTAGCTACAATGTCTTCTATGTTCAAGGTCAAATGGGATAATGAGGCTCCCCGGATCATCATCTAGAAACTGGACGAACCGGCATACTGCTGTGATCTCGAGACTGAGTTGGTAACTGAGAAGCCTTGGTACCATGAGGTGAAGAGATACTTGGAAGCTCAGGAATACCCTGAAGGTGCATCTGTCAACGATAAAAAGTTTCTGAGAAGGTTCGCAACGAAGTTCTTCCTCAGCAACGGCATCTTGTATAAGCGAAACCATGATTCGACCTTACTGCGTTGTGTGGATAAGAATGAAGCAGAAAGGATCATGGAAGAGCTACATGAAGGGACCTTTGGCACACATTCCAGTGGACACACTATGGCAAAGAAAATTCTTCGGGCAGGGTATTTCTGGTCCACAATGGAAGCTGACTGCTACCAACATTCCCGGACATGCCATAAATGCCAGATATATGCAGACAAGGTGCATGTTCCTCCAGTTCCTCTGAATGTTCTGACTGCGCCTTGGCCGTTTGCAATGTGGGGCATAGACATGATCGGCGAGATTAAACCTACGGCATCCAATGGGCATCGCTTCATCCTAGTGGCGATTGATTACTTTATGAAGTGGTTTGAAGCAGCTTCCTATGCTACGGTAACCAAGACTGTTGTGGCACGGTTCATTCGGCATAACCTGATCTGTCGATACGGCGTACCAGAGAGGATCATTACAGACAACGGTACCAATCTCAATAACAAGATGATCACTGAGCTCTGCGAGCAGTTTAAAATACAGCACCACAACTCTTCTCCTTACAGACCGAAGATGAATGGGGCTGTAGAAGCGGCAAATAAAAATATCAATAAAATCGTGCAGAAGATGACAGTGACTTATAAAGATTGGCACGAGATGTTACCGTTCGCTCTACATGGGTACCGTACCTCAGCCATGACGTCAACCGGGGCAACTCCTTTCTCCTTGGTCTACGGCATGGAGGCAGTCTTACCGATCGAAGTGCAAATACCCTCTCTCCGGATAATGAAGGATGCGAATCTGAACGAAGAGGATTGGATCCAGACACGACTTGATCAGTTAAATCTTATTGATGAAAAGAGACTTGCTGCTATCTGTCATGGTCAGACGTACCAAAAACAGATGATCAGGGCATTTAACAAAAAGGTCAGACCACAGGAATATCAAGTTGGGGATCTGGTAATCAAGCGAATCATCCTTCCTCAGAGTGATCCAAGGGGCAAATGGACCCCTACGTACGAAGGGCCATTTGTGGTTAAACATGTGTTCTCAGGAGGAGCCATGATTCTAACCAACATGGATGGTGACGACCTTCCTCACCCTGCCAATGCAGACATAGTAAAAAGATACTACGCATGAAAAATACCCGCTAGGCTGACATGCCTAGGCAAAAATTAGGGCTCTCGGCGAACCAAAAGGGTTCGGGCAAAATGAAGGGATGAAATGAAAAAATCTGTACACCCGGCAAGTCGAAAACCTGAAAAGGCGGCTTGGGCAAAAATGGGTATCCCGGTGGACTGAAAACCCGAAAGGGCAGTCCAGGCAAAAGTTAGGGATGAAAGCGTAATACTATGTCTCATTGGATCACTTTGCATCCAGAATCCAGTATCTACATCAAGTTCAGACGGCATCGATCGGTCAGCTTCATCTTCAACCAAGGTCATCAAGTGATGAGACTCTCGGAGATATAAAGGCAATAGCAGAGTTGAAACCCAGTGGGATCATTCATTTCACACAGCTGTTTTATTTTCTCTTGTACAAAATTTGTATAAACTCTTTTGTTCGGCGGCGTTCTCTTACTAGGACGTCAGCCTCTTGTACATAAACGCCTATTTTACAGGCAAATTCAAAATCAATACAAAAATCACTTTTTAGTTAAAATTGCCAATTGTTTTTCCTTTTCTGTTTTATCTTGCGAAGAACGTCCAAGGTTCAATTTGTGATATATGCATTGACAATAATTTGCTAACTCATAAATATTTGCATACGAAACAAAGGATTAATTGCAGGTAACATTAGAAATAGGGGCAATAAAGAGTTGTCTAAGCCATCTAATTGTTCTATCCTCCAAAGGTATCAAGGTAGGTTCAGCTAAAGAATATAACCAGATATCTTAATTCCCCAGAGAGTAAGCCAACAAGTCAGTGCACTCTCCTCGAGCAAAGTTACAATCAAACTTAAAGAAGTTGGGTATCCTCCCACAGATCTCGACATTCCCCAGCAGTATATGCATTCTTAACAAGCATCCCCGGCAATCTTGGTCTAAAGATTGTTCCCCGGCGGTATATCAAACATTCAATGGAGTCACTTCCCCGGTACAATTCAAAATTTCCCCAGGAGAGTCCAATCCAGTTTCCCCAAGAAAGTTGGAATCCATCTCCCCAAGCAGTAAGCTTATCCCCAGTAGATTCTGGAAGCTTACCCTCGCAGAGCATGAACGCGTCCCCCGGCTTTATTCAAAGAGTTATTTCCTTACCAGGATATAACTGGGTTATCCTCAGCCAAAAGCCACGGAAAGATCGTCCTCGACGAAGTCTTCTTATCCCCAGCAAAGTCTATTAACACTTCCAACACAACAAAGGTATCCCCAGCAAGTTATTATCAAAAACTCAGCAAAGTATCTCTCTCCCCACAGAGTATAGCTTCCCAGCAAGATCGTTAGAGTACTTTTCTCCCCGCAGGGTAATCCATTCGCCAAGTTTATTCCCCAACGGAGTCATTTTCTCCTACCGGTATTCTTGCAACTATCATCCCCAGCGGAGGCAAAATCTATTCTTCAACATCAGCCCAGGATATGACTTCCCGGCACCCGTCAAGGATTTACTTTCCTAGACGACAAATACACATTCATAAACATCACACTTCCATACCTTATAGCATGCATATACGCATCATATCTTACAAATCTCATTTATGTTGAGAACATCATTGCTTGATCCATATCATGCATTGCATATGACTGACCTTTACCTTTCAGGAAAAGATTCAGTTAAGTTCTCAGCTATTTCAAGACCTAGACCGGTTCAGTTAAATCGACCCTAAGATTTTACTGTTTCTTATCCAGTCCAAGGCCTTCTCTGCTTCAGTCAGATCGACCCTAAGATCTCCATGTTTCTTATCCAGTTGAAGATTTCAAGACCTAGACCGGTTCAGTTAAATCGACCCTAAGATTTTCCTGTTTCTTATCCAGTCAAAGGCCTTCTCTAGTCCAGTTAAATCGACCCCTAACAGATTTTCCTGATAAAGACTCAGTAGAAGATATCCAAGATTCTCTCAATGATTACTGTTGAGGTTGAAGTCGTCCAAGATTCTCTCAATGATTACTGTGGAGGTTGAAGTCGCCTATGGTTATCTCCCCGTTACTGCGGAGGTAGTAATCGTCCCCAGATTCTCTCAGCGTTCCTGCTGAGGTAGTAATCATCCAAGGTTCTCTCAGCGTTCCTGTTGAGGTAGTAACCATCCCTGGTTCATTCATCACCTTTTGAAGATCCAAATCCAGCTCCTGTAACTAGTCAGGACACATCTATACAAAGAGTTTGAAGACCAGCTCCTGTAACAGGTCAGGTACTCATTTTCTTCTTTGCAGGTACGCAAGTTCTCGCTAAGGAATCTCTTACGCGATCAACACCCAGATGGCATCTATAAGCCCATCCACCTATCCATCATCTCTTAGCATGGCATTTATAAGCCCATCATCCTATCCATCAATATCCAAATGGAATCTATAAGCCCATTCCCCCCATCACACTACTATGTGAGCGCAAATTTCTGGGCACTCTAGTGTTCAATCATCTTCCACCTTCGGATTACGAAAGGCACGTCAGCCAATCTGCATCCTCAGGTCTAAGAAGATTGAACAGAGGCAACTGTTGTACCCCAAGATTTGCCCTCCCATATTCTTCAAGATTTGCCAAGTCAAAGCTTCAAAATTCCCCAAGGGTTGCACAGTTCAAGGGCCTCCTAACAGTCAAAATTAGGGTTTTGGTTCTGACAAAGAAAATGAAGTTTCCAAGGGTCCAATCAAGTCTCATATGCCTGTAAACATGGTCAAGCATCCTCATACCAAGTTTCAAGACTTACAGCACAAAATTGCACAGTCAAAAACCCTAATTGCACTACAGTCAACTATAGGGGCAAAATGGTCATTTGACAGTCAAAAGTCCAAATTTTTGGTCAACATCTCATTTTGAAGCCACAAACATCATTTGATCAATTCTTGATCATGATTCTCAAGGTTTGGCTCAAAAAGTCTCAAGATGCAAAAGTTTCCATATTTGGACAGTTGGAAAAGTCAACTGTAACTTGACCAAGGCATAACTTCCACATGGATTATCAGAAAAATTCCATCCAAAGCTCATTTTGAAGATAAAGGCATTTCCTACAACTCCTCTTCACACTTCAAGTCCAAGAAATGCTCTCACAAAAAGTTATCAATTTCAACATTATAGGTCATTTTCAAAAGTCAACAAAAAGGGACTTTAAGTCAAAGGCCATAACTTGAGATTGGTAAATCAAAATGACATGGGACCAAAGGAATTGGTTAGAGGACTCAAAGACCTTTCCAAAATGTCCAAGAACATGAGCAAATCTTAAAAATTGAGCAAGATATGCCTTTTGGAAGTTGGGAAATTTTTGGGTATTTTGAAAAGTCAACATTGCTTCAAAAGTCCTAAAAATGCTAATGGGCCTCTTTTTCTTCCAAAATCCATCATCCAAAATAGGTGCACGACCATTTGGCCCAAAGGGAGGTTTTTTATCATTTTTATTTATTTATTTGGATTTTTAATTATTAATAATTCATTTAATTCAAATAAATATGTGAAAAATACCAAAGCAAGTCAATCAAATCTTTTTATGCATGGGATAACTTCAATATTTCGTGCATGATCAGATTTGGAAAAAATCTTGGTAATTGGACATGATTTGAAGCAAATTTGCATGAAAAAGATTGGAAAATATATGCCATAAAAATCAAATATTCACTTCATTAATTCATTGATTTTTTGATCCAATTTCTAACCCTAATCATTCCAGTACATATATACATGCTAACCCTAGTGATCAGAACCCCCCAGCTGCGCAAGAACTTCATCACCACTTTTGCATTTTTGTGAAAAACTCAAAATACTGAAAACCATCTTCTAGTGCGATTCAAGGCCAAATAATCATTCCATTGTGTTCCTGAGGCTTCAAGGAACATATACTGATCCAAACCATTGTCCCTAACACAGGAAATAGGTAGAACGATCTTGACCGGTTCAAGCTTTTTTTCAGATTCTTGAATCATAATTCATGCATTATTTGTAAATTTTAATATTGGATTTGTATTCATTATATCATTCTGAAGCTAATTGTGTGCTTTGATTGAGTTTTTATACACCATACGTGATTTCACCATGGGCGATTATTAGGGTTACCAAGCTGTGAAATTGGGCGTTTTTGCATATTGTAAAATTAGGACACCTCGATGCCATGGTTGAAATCAGGGAGCTTGGACGGTTCTAATCCACACCTCGCGCCCAATTTCTGATCCAAGACGGCCTAATCGCTATTTTGGAAAGAAGCATATTTTGGGGGGGTTTAAAACCCCCGCTAACCTTCTTTTATTTTCAGGGTTCAACGAAGAAGAAGGGTATGTGGCAAGCGATGGTTTGTTGATTTGAATCCAACGCGCGTTTTTTTGTTTTTTTATGCCACTGACCCATTTTCCATTATAATATTTATGTGTCATGTAATAAACAAAGTGTTCAGGTGGCTCAAATGGCAGGCGTGTGGATTGGTAATCTCTGGGACCTGGGTTCGAACCCCAGGTCCCCCTCCCTTTCCTTATATTTTTCTTCTAATTGTATTCTCATGCAGCTTCAGTCCAAAGCGTCCACCATATGTCCCTCATATCCAGCGTGCCACATGGCCTATTACCTCAATCCAAGGGCATTGGTTGGAAGAACATAATGGACCTGAGATCCAGCGTGCCACATGGCCTATTACCTCAATCCAAGGGCATTGGTTGGAAGAACATAATGGACCTGAGTCAACGCACCTACATGCATCCTGAAAAAGTCAATAGGGCTAGGGCTTAATGGGCCAGAATTGCTAGGGTTTTACCTCCAGTTGGGGACAGAAACCCCCAAGGTATTGTATTTTCTTTCTTTTCCTTATTTTATTTATTTCAATTATTTCTCTTTTTAATTAATTCCTTTAATTTAACTTATTTTCATAAAATATAAAAAATAGTAAAAAAAAACAGCAAAGTCATAAAAAATAATATTTATTTAATTCATATTTTTGTAAATAAATCTCACTAATTAATTAGATCTAAATTTAGGGTTAATTTTAATATCTTTTTTTTTAATAAATTAAAAACTTATAGAATTAGGTTTTAATAATTTTAATTACTTTTTTCTTTTATTTTTTCCTCACTAATAATTAATTATTTATTTTTGTAAATACTTGCAATTAATTAATTAGGGTTAATTTTAGGTTAAAGTTTAATGCTTTTCTTAATAAATAAAAAAGGATTAGAATTAGGGTTAATTAATAGTATAATTTCATTTAATTCTCATTAAAATCATAAATACCAAAAAACCTCAAAAAATAATTCCTTTTTATGTTATTTTAATTAATTTAATAATCATAATTTAATTTCATTAAAAAGGGTCCAACGCCCTCGCTTGCGATTTTTTTTATTCTCTTTGCGTATTTTATTTATTTCCTTCTTTTTATTTATGTAGTTCTCCCAAAGCCGTGTAATTTATATTTCTCGCACTTTACTTTATTTCTTTATTTACTTTCTGTCAAATCGGGTCCTGGATTAAATTTGGCGATGTGGACCCGCGCCTTTGTTTTAGAACTTTATATTTCCGCAACTTTTTTAACTGTTAATAATGGCATGCAAGAATGAATGACAAAAATAAAAACAAACGCGTAGATCACTAATTACATGACAAGACAAAAATAAACGAATCTGACACACAAATCACACACCACCCCTAGGGTACGCCTCACTGTTGCCTTGCCTCGAAAGGTGATCGTCGAGTAGAGGATGTCTTAGTGAGTCCTCATGATCCGGGAACCTGGCATGAGGGTAGCTTCTAAGGTGTCTTCCCATTGCTCTGGTGATCACCATGTCCCGAACCTTTGAATTGACCCGAACACCTCCAACGGTGGTGCTACCTACTTCTCAATGGTGGGATGGCACTACTTTAAAGGACATTTACACAGACGAATTCCTTAGGGTAGGTAGACGACTCTAGATACTTGCTCTAAATTTCAAAACAAATTCAAAAAATACTTTTCACACCAACACATTTTCAAAAAGCTTTCGAGAGCAATTTTTCAAACACTCTTGAGGACTGATACAAGAGTCGAACTGGAATTTTCAAAGAAACTTTTTAAAACCCACAGTTGAAAAGCAAACAAACCATTTTTGAAAACACAAATGAGCAAGTATCTAAGAGCCCATGGATAACCATGGATAGAAAGGGTGCTAACACCTTCCCTTTCTATAATCTACCTCCCGAACCGAGAGCAATCTCTATAAAGGAATTTTTCTGTGCTTTTGTCCTTTCCATTTGGAGAAAATAAAAGACGGTGGCGACTCTTGCTTCCGCGACATTTCGCGATCCAGCATTAAACAGTCAGTTCCAGATCCACTGATCACAATATGTATATGCAATGATTTCAAGGAAATTAGAGATTCAAATTTGCTTTAGACAAAAAGGGAACGCGCGTTATATTAATAAATCAAAGCTTGAGTACATCATGCCTCTTGGGGCTTACAAAGAAATAAAAAAGCTCTAAGATAAAAAGTTTGTACGCATCCTCTTTGGTACGATGTAGGCGTTTAGAGTCCGCTCCTCATGAAGTTGCTTAGTAAGTTCCAAAACCTTCTTCTTGCTGGCGTAGAATTGGGTCTCGAAAGTGTCTCGCTCCCCCTTAAGCTATATACAATCCCTTTGTAAGTCTTCAAGAGAGGTGGGCATGTCATGATGTTGGATAGTGTATGGAATATCTCCTTCCATAACAGGCTATATGATCACCGGGAGAATGGATGGGTAAGGCATCATAAGACATTGAGCACGAGCACGTACCCATTTGAGGTAAGGCTCAAGAGGGATGGAATTCTTATGCCCCAATGTCTTGCTATCTACCTTGTTCAACATCCTCCAGGCTCGGATAAACCTCTGGCGATGACCTTGATTGTCACTCTCGTAGTCAAATACTAACCCTTGAATCAGCATCTCACGTGGCCCATCCCTCCGGGCATAACCAAACTGTCTTAAGGCTAAGCAGGGGTTATAGGTGATACATCCCCTAATTCCAAGTAAGGGGACATTAGGGAATTCTCCACAATGGTCGACGATAATAACATTCTCTATAGATCAGGAACACCAATGGATGTCTGAATGTTTGAGTGTCATCAACCTATGTGACCACCTTGAACCTTGCTCGTTCCTCAATACAGATTGGGGAAGATGCGAAATAAACCATCTTTCCAAGAGAGGATTTCAACACATAAGGATACCTCTTTTCCTCATAGTGCGAGTGTGAAAGGAATGTAGGATGTCTCCAAGCAGAGTGAGCACTGGGTTACGAGACATGAAGATTTTGACGGCGTTCACATCTATGAGTAGGTCAGGATTCGGAAACAAAACCATCCCATAGATGAGGAGAGCCACAATTTCCTCAAAAGCTTGCAAATCCAAAGAGTTCCAACAATTTTGGGCTTTCTCAAACAAGAACTTTGCTAGAAAACCTTTAACACCACTCCTTGTTTCCCAATTAGTTGTGACATCAGATGCTTGTAAGTATAGAGCTTGAGCAATCTCCTCGGGCTTTGAATCTCTTTCTGTATCGTTGAAAGGTAGTTGATTGAGAATGGGAATCCTCAAGAGTTGGGAGAATTCTTCCAAAGTTGGAACAAGTTGATAATCGGGAAATGTGAAGCAATGGTGTAAAGGATCAAAGAACTGGAAGAGCACCTTCATCATGTCCTCATCAGTGTTGGAGGTGACCAAGTTTAGGAGGCGACCGTGTCTTTCGGTAAATGGATAATTCTCAAGAATCTTTGATGCTAACTCTTTAAGTTGAGGAGGGATCCTTACAAGATTGACTTGAATGGTTTTTCTGCGAATAGAATCCATGTCCTACAAAACAGAAGCAAAGATAAATCCCAAAAATCTTTGAAATGGTTAGTGAGTATGAGTATGATGTTATGATGTTCATGATGTTATGTACAGGTTTATATACACAAACAAAGCAAACAAGTCCTTAGGTTTAGACTTGCATGGAGTCTCATAGGTAAGTACCCTCTTGAAGTTTAGTTGGCTCAAACCTGTCCTAGTAATAGTAACCGGGTTCTAGGGAGCTCAATATCACTGGTTTGTTTCCTTGGGTATTGTTTCAGCGTAACCTCTTTAATGGCGACCGAAATATCCCAAAACCAAACCTCAATGAGTGTAGTATCGAGTATCTACCAACTTCGAACTTCACCAAAGCCGGTCATCTCACTATGTCCTAATGGCCAAGTTGGTCAAGTAAAGGTTCTAAAAGTTCATTAGTGCTTCATGACATCACTCAGCGGCCCCATATTCTCCTTGACTACTCAAGGGCTACCGGTACCCACAAATATGCCACACTAACGTAGCTATTGCTTAGACCATGTCGATATACCCCGCATAGTTTCCACAATGTATTGCTACTTACCTATAAGGTATCCCAAATCTGGGTAGAGGATTCAAACCAAAAAAAAGAACCATAATGTAAAGCATACAAGTCAAACAATGAAAGCAAGTAAATGTGATATATCCCTAAGGTAACCCCACTTTTAAATTAATTTCCCCAGCAGAGTCGCCAGTTCTGTGATACGGTGGGAGAACTGACTTGGTCGTTTTGCGTTTGTGTTTGCAAATGTTGCGGTTAGCAAGAGTCGCCACTGACTTTTCTTTTATCCAATAAGGAAAGGCTGAAAAGAACAGGAAAGACCTTTAGAGATGTTTTCTTGAGTTCGGGGGGTAGATTATGAAAAGGGAATGTGTTAGCACCCTTTCCATCCATGGTTTTCCATAGGCTCTTATTTATTTGCTAGATCAGTTGCTTTGTTTGAAAATAGGCTTTGTGTTGTGGGTTTGAGAGTATTTTGAAAATGTCTTTGTAATGGTTCTCGTTTCTATAAGAACGCGTACAGAGTGTTGTTTCGAAAATAGTTCAAATAGCTGTTTGTGGAATGTTTTTTTTGAAAGTGTTCTTGAAAAGATATTTTTGTAATGGTTCTCGTCTCTATAAGAACGTATCCAAAAAACTTTCGTCTTTTGAGGAAAAGGTTTTAATGTAAAAAGTGTTAGTGTAAAATGTTTGCTTATGAGCAAGCGAGCAACTAGGAGAGAATCTACCTACTCAAAAGATCTTAAATGTTATTTTCCTCCTCCTTTAGATGTTGCTATCTTACCATTGATTTGGTAAGAAGCCTCGTCGTTGGATGTGAAGGGACGAGTGTGGGATATTTGTGTATAGTCATAGAAGGCAACTTATGAGACGCTTTAGCAGTTTTTCGTAAGGGACTAGATCATTTTATCGAAGGCAACATCGAGGGTCATCGAGGGACTATGATCTTTTATCGTAGGGTCTTTTCTAAAGCGTCCCATATTCGAGGGACATGATGGTTTTCCAAAAATCAAATAAAGTGAGATTACCCTAGAGGTGCTAGTGTGCAAGTGTGTTTGTTTGCATGCCTTTGTCTTGTATTTAAAAGTTATCTATTTGTTGATTTTATCTTGTCATACATCTTAATTACTAGCAATATATGAAAGCAAAAATAAAATGCGGAAAATAAAATCCTAAGCTATTACATCTTGAGGGGGATGGGGGTACAATTTGCAAATAGGGATGAAATAAATGTCTAATTATTACAGCCACATCGAACTAATGGGAAGTAATGAAAAATACATGCATAACAGTATGGAAAATGGGAGAAACTGTTTTTTGAACCATTATGTGTCGACATACGCTGTTATGCATCGACATATAACTTTTCCTTGCTCTTGTAAAGAAAAAAACAGCTCAGCATGAGTCGACACATAATGGGATGTGTCGACTCATACACCTTCTTTGTGTCAATGCATACGCATTTTGTGTCAATTCATGAACTTCTCAACCTTCTGTTTTGGGACCTGGAATCAGTATGAGTCGATGCATGGGGTTTATGTGTCGATTCATACCTTGTTTTTTACTAGGATGAGTCGACACATGTGTGTATGTGTCAATGCATACTGCATTTTTCTGTCTTAAACATTGTTCTATTGTCCATACATGTCAGTTTACAGCATATGATTGATAAATATAAATAGTAAGCAAACGGTTAGCTAAAAGGGGTAATGATTACTACATTTTATCTTCAAGAATAAATCATTAATGATGTATAAAAAAATACCAAGTCAAGAAGACTTACATTGAAACTGCACTTGGTGTTTGAAATCTGAATACTTTTCAAGATGTTGTGAGGGCTCCAATGAATCTCTAGGCAGCTTGTTCCAAGCTGTTGAAACCCATTCAAGGCTTGTTCCAAACTGTTGGAACCTAGTCAAGTTGTACAGTATTGTTTTTATGTTTGGATGGTGAGGACAATGACACTAACATAAACTGTTTTAGTGTTTTTACAATCTCTATGTGCTAAGGTGTTTGGTTTATGGGAGAGTTTATAAGATAGAATAATGGATTGAAGTTATGTTTTGAATGAGATTAGAGCTGGTTTCTTTTTTGAATGAGCCAAAGTTACAAAGAACACTATTTTTCTGTTCACAAACTCTCTCTTATCTCCCAAAATTCCAACCCCTATGTCTAATGAAACAGTCACTTTTGTAGACCCTTGACTGAGGTTTAGGGGGGAAACAAAATAAGTTATTTTGAATTGTTTTTTGCCTACTGTTTTGATACTTTATTCACACAATTTTCTTTTGCCATTTTGGTGCAATTTTGGGGCTATTGTGATGCAAGCTGGTGCAGACTGCATAGAGCAGTTTTGGACTGTATAGGACAGCATATGCAGATTTATGGTGCAGCATAGCACGAGGTTTTTTGTAGGACAACAATGGAGCAGGCTTTTGGGGTGTTGGAGCAATGCAGCATATCATGCTTTGTTCAACTTAGACAACAAAATTTGTAGTATGAAACAAATTTGGTCTTGTGGAGTATTTTATGCACATTGTATCAAGGACAAAACATTGTGGCAAGGTTTTTTGAGTTAAATAGAAAAATCCAAACAAGACATAGTTTTAGAATTTGTAAATTTTCAAAAATGTCACTTGGTAACAACTTGAATTATTTGCCTCATTTTAAAATATTTGGAATTGTAGTAAAATGTCATGAGGCAAATGAAATTAACAAGTATAGAAAATACTTAGAAAATTTTCAAAGTCTTGCAAAAGTTGGATTTTCGATTCTTTGATGATCAAATTTCACCTTTTGGACGTCTTGACGCAATGTGATTTTTAGGACTCAAATTTGGTTAAAAAGTCAGAGTTTGACTTTTTAGTGTGCTTTTGACCATTTTGCCCTTGTGAATGATTTTCTTGAATAGTTGGAATTCCATACTTGAAACTTGATAGAAGCAAACCTGAGGGTCCAGGATGATCTTTTGAGAAATGAGAGGGAAAATTTTGGGGTACAACAGCTTGGTTCATAACAATAAGATTAATGATGATAATGATGTAGTATTATAGAATAATAATATGTAGAGGTTTGGTAATTAGAGATAAACCTTAGATGATTAATTAATTATAGGAATTATCATGTTGTAGGCCTATGGTCAACGTTGAGGGATTGTTGATCTGTCGTTGTATTGTTGTTATAGCTGAGTTGCTGTGGAATTATGTTGATGAATTATGTTGATGAATTATGTTGATGATTGATGTTGATGAATTATGTTGATGAATTATGTTGATGAATTATGTTGATGATTGATGTTGATGAATTATGTTGATGAATTATGTTGATGAATGATGTTGAGATGCCTCTAATAATTGGCAGTTATTAAGATGTAGGCTTTTGGCCAACGATGATGTTGTGCTGAGATGTTGTTAAGTGTGGTTGTTATTACTACATTCATGATTGTTTCGCATACATTGCATATCAAGATGGAGCCGATGCTCGTTAAGATGGCTTGTATTGGCGAATATTAAGATGAAGGCTTATGCCTTGTTGCTGCTGTAAGTTTAAGATTGCGCCTAAGAGGGGGAGTGAATTAGGTGGTGGTCAATTTTTGACTTATTTTATACTTTCTGGTTTTGATTTAGTGCTTTGAAAACTGTAAAGTGCAGAAAGTAAAGAGACACAGAGATTTATCCTGGTTCCTTCCACACCCCGGAATTACGTCCAGTCCCCTTGCAAACACGCAAGAGATTTTACTATTTTGTTAGAACTTTTACAAGACTCTTCCTAGTCTTATCAACTAAAGAACCTAACAAATACCAAGAACACCCTCTTGGATTTCCAATAAGTCTAATGAGAACAATCCTCTCAAAAGATACCTCTTGTTTCCAACAATGGACAACAAGGAACAAAAGTAATCTAATACTTAATTCCAACAATCCTGGAAATAAGTTACACTTTGTATAATTTTATGAAGTATGATTTCTTGAAAGATGTTGATCACATAGAGTGACTTCTTTGAAGTTTCTTCTTTGTTCTCTTGTAAGCAATTCAAACTGTAACACAATGGTTAGATAATGCTCAAAGATTTCTGTTCTTTATATGTGTGAAAGTGCAGAAAATCTTTGTTCTTAAAAGATAAGAAATATGAAGTTTGAATATTTTACAAAGTTCAGATTTTATTGCATAAGAGAAGAGTTGTTTATGATTTGAAAGATTTTGTAATATATAGTAATCAAGATACCTTTCCAAATGGACACTTTTCTGTTTGAAAAACTTGATAAGATGCAATGTTTGATCATGCAACTATTGGAGAAAAGGTGTGAAGGATATCTTGAAACCAGTTCAGATTTTTCAAATTTTTCAATGTGTAAATCGATTAACATAAGATGCAAATCGATTGCACGGGTTTGTAACGTTCAGAATTTCAAAAAATTTGAAGTGTAAATCGATTAGCATGTTGTGTAAATCGATTTACAAGAGTTAAAAAATCAGTTTGTTCTGTGATCAATCGATTTACACTTCATGTAAATCTATTGCTGGCAGAGACAATCAGTTTTTTGAAAAAGCATGTGTAAATCGATTTACACAAGATGTTAATCGATTTACAGCAGAGAAAAACTTAAAATTTGTTTTGAAATATAAGTGAAGTGTTGCGGCAAGTGTGTATATCATTTTTGAGCATTTCTAATCAATGTAGTTCAAATGAGAATTGATATACTTGATTGCTTGCCATGATCCTTGAAGCTTTGAGTGAATGATGCTTTAAGTTAATTTCACTTCTTTTCCTTCTTGCCATAATGCTTGTTTGTCTTTCATCAAACTAGCTTGTTTGTCTTTCATCAAAACTAAAGTTGAGTTGAGGCTTGAGATTACATTCTCCCCCTTTTTGATGATGACAAACTGTTGTACCCCAAAATTTGCCCTCCCATATTCTTCAAGGTTTGTCAAGAATCATCTTCAACTGGTTCAAGACTACTCAAGGGTTATACAGTCAAACCACCTCCTAAGCCAGTCAAAATTAGGGTTTTGGTTCTTTCAAGGAATTTGAGGTTTCCAATGGTTCAATCAAGTCTCATAAGCCTATATGCATGCTCAAGCACCTACGTGCCAAGTTTCAAGACTCACAGGGCCAATTTGCACAGTCAAAAGCTTCATATGACCTACAGTCAATTGTAGGGGCAAAATGGTCATTTTACAGTCAAAAGTCAGAATTTTTGGTCAACATCTTATTTTGAGTCCACAATCATCATTTGATCAAGTCTTGATCATGATTCCACAATGATAGCTCAAAAATCATCAAGATGCAAAAAGTTACTATTTTTGGACAGCAGAAAAGTCAACTGTATCTTGACCAAGGCATAACTTTTTCATGGTTCATCAGAAAAATTCCATCCAATGCTCATTTTGAAGGGGATGACATTTCCTACAATCCATCTTCACACTCCAAGTTCAAGAAATGCGCTCACAAAAAGTTATCAATTTCTACATTATAGGTCAAATTCAAAAGTCAACAAAAGTGCACTTTAAGTCAAAGACCATAACTTGAGATTGGTAAATCCAAATGACATGGGACCAAAGGCATTGGTTGGAGGACTTCAAGACATTTCCAAAATGTCTAAGAACATGTTCATATGATCAAAATTGAGCAAGATATGCATTGGAGAAGTTGAGAAATTTTTATGAATTTGCAAAAGTCAACTTTGCTCAAAACACTTTGTTTTTGCTAATGGGCCTCAAATTTCTTCTTGAAACTTTATCCATGGCCTATGCATGACCCATCAAGCCTAATGAATTTATTTTCTTATTTTTTATTAATTAATTGGATTTTTTATTATTATTAATTCATTTAATTAATTTAAATTGTAGGAAAATACAAAGATTTGATTTTTCAATCTTTTTGTGAAGCAAGAATGACCTAAAAAGGCTGGAAATTTCGTGTACCAATCAAGGATGCAAAAATCTCCAAATTAGGCAACTTTTTCCAATCATGAAGATTCAAAAATATTTGATTTTCAATCAAATATTCAATCATCATTCCAAGGGATTTTTGTGCAAGATTCTGACCTAATTCCCTTCCTCTATAAATATGCAAGCTAATCCTGATCATGCACATGAGTTCTCAGGGACGTTTTGCAATCAAAACCAAGCATTAAAGCTCGAAGAATCATCAAGAACAGAGTCACGGTTTGCATTTTATTTTGAGAATCGAATAGCTTAATTCATGCATCATTAACATGATTTTATGTTTGTTTTGCATTGCTAGAACTCATATGAAGCTGATGGTATAGTTTAATTGGATTAAAACGCGCAGAATCAAAAGTTGCCATGGTTGAATTTTAGGGTTCATAAGCTTTCAAATTAGGGCTTTGCAATCCAGGAACAATTAGGGTTCATAAGGCATATGGTTGGAATCGTTGAGACCAGACGAACACATTGGACTATTCGCAAAATATTTATATTAATCACGGCCCTAACCGCTATTATTTGTCATTGCATATTGTGGGGGTTAAAAACCCCCCGCTATCTAATATATTTTTACAGGTACCAGCAAAGAAGACGATGACGTGTTTGCTTCTGAGTGGTTGATTCAAAAAAGGCGCGCGTTTTTATTGTGTCACAGCATATTATTTATTTTCTTAATATAATAATCGCTTGTCATTCTAATAACAATTGCAGCGTAATGGCGTAGTGGATGGTGCGTTGGCCAATGATCATTGGGACCTGGGTTCGAATCCCAGGTCCCCCCAAACGCTTATGTTATTTTTCTTTACATATTCTTATGCAGATCTCCAAAGCAGGTTCACCGTGCACCTCAAATATCCAGGCACCAAGTGGCCACAAACTTGAATCTAATGGCCATGAGATGATGACTACCATGCGCTCAGTCAACCAACGAACATCTGATCCAGAAAGTCAAAGCAGGCTTGCTGATAATGAGCTTCAGATTGCCAAACATACCTCCTTGTTGGGCCCAGCACCCCCCATGGTTCATTCATTCTTTTTTCTTTTCTTTTACATTTTTTCATTTAATCTTTTTATTAATTATTATTATTATTGTTATTATTTAATTAACCAAATTATTTTCATAATAAAATCCAGAAAACTAACAATAAAATATTTTTATTATTATTATTTATTAATTTCCCCTTTAATTATTTTTGTAAATAAATTCTAATATAATTAATTTAGTTAATTAGGTTAACTTTGACTTTTTTTCACAATAAATAAAATCCTTGTAGAATTAGGTTTTTGACAACTTTTAATTTCTTTTATTCTTTATTTTCCTTAAGACATTAAAAAACTAAAAAATACTTTTTTTCCTTTTAATTAATTAATTATTTAGTTTTAGGATTAATTTAATTAAATACAAAAAGGACCAAAAACTCATTCTTTCTCAAAAAAGGGTCAAAACCCTAAGGACTTCTCCGATTCAATTTTTTTTTGCGCATATTATTTTTTGATCATATTTATGTAATTGCTCCGAGAATGTAATAGCGTAATTAGGGGCTTTTATCGCTTTCTTTAATTTCTCACAATTTACTTTTCAAGGGTTATGTTTTTGGCGATGTAAATACCCGACGCCTTGTAATAGCGTAAATTTACTTTCCGCAATTTACTTTCCGCCACTATTAACTGTTATATGTATGTTAACTATGCATGACAAGACTTGCCTGAAAATTAAAATCAACTCGTAGCTCACCATAATCTGTACAAAGATAACATAACTGAATTCTGACACACTCGCACATGCCACTCCTAGGGTACGCCTCACTTGGTTGCCTCGACGTGGTCATTGAGTATAGGGTGTTTTAGAGGTCGCCCTCTTGTCTAAAGATCCAAGTTGCCTCGAAACGGTTTCCTCGGATAAAAAGGATCTAGGACATTAGGGTTACCGCTAAGGCGTCCTACTATTGCTTTGGTGACCAGATGTCCCTATAATCGAATTGACCCGAAAAACTCCAACGACGGTGCTACCTACTCCTCAATAGTGGGATGGCACTGTCTAAAGGACATTTACACAGCTTAATTTCTTTTGAGTAGGTAGATTTCTCCTGGGTACTTGCTCTTTCAAAACAAAAACAACTTTTCGCACTTACACTTTTCAAACAAAAGTTTTCAAACAACACTTCATACACTCTTGAGAACTGATACAAGAGTTAAAACGAAGTTTTCAAACAAAATTTTTTTCAAAACCCACAAACACAAGAAAAGCAAAATCTTTTGAAAACATAGTGAGCAAGTACCTAAGAGCCTGTGGATAACCACGGATAGAAAGGGTGCTAACACCTTCCCTTTCTATTATCTACCTCCCGAACCGAGAAACATCTCGAAAAGGAATTTTGTTGTGCTTTTGTCCTTTCCTTATTGGAGAAAATAAAAGACGGTGGCGACTCTTGCTTACCGCGACATTTCGCGAACCAGCATTCCAAAACAGTCAGTTCTATTTCCACCGATCACAGAACTGGCGACTCTGCTGGGGAAACTCTTATAAGTGAGGTGTACCTTAGGATTAGATCGCTCTTGTTTTCAATTGTATGCCTTGAATGCTTTAATTTTGTGGGTTTGTATCGGAGTTTTATAGATCCTAACCCGGATCTGGGGCACCCTTGTTTAGGTAAGTAGCAATAAACTGTGAGGGACCTGTCCAGCGTAGACCGACACGGGTGAAGCAGTAGCTACATTGGTGTGACACCTTGGTCTGTACCGATATCCCTTGTGTTGGAACGAGGAGAATATGGGTCTTCTGAGGAGTCATTAAGCACCAACTGACCTTAGAACCTTAAATTGACCAACTTGGCCATAGAACAGTAGCAGTATGCTACACTCATTGAGGCTAAACTCTCGCGATGGTTCCGGCCGCAAGAAAAGGTTGCGAAGCTGGAGTTATGACCGATTGAGGGTAGTCAGTGATATCGAGATCCTCTAGAACCCGGTTACTATTTCTAGGACAGGTCTTAACCAACTGAAACTGAAAGAGGTTAGTACCTAAACTTCATGCTGGCCTGAACTCTAAGGGTTGTCTTGTGTGACTTGTGTGCCTTAACATGTTTGCCTTTTGTGAATAATTGTGGTGTGACTTTATCGTAACATCATAACATTGCATACATCCTGCATAAAGACTAGCCCATTTCAAGGATCTCAAGGGTTTGTGATGCAGGTCGTGATGAACCAAATGTATAGCAAGGGGCAAAGGGGATTTATTTTCCTCTAGCCAAGGTTGTTCGGAGATTAAAACATGATAACTTGAGTCAGGGGCTATGACCCACTCGATATGGTGAGCTTGACTCTTGAAGAAGGACTCTCAGTAACATGAAGTTCCTTCAATCAAAATGCAAAACTCAAATTCTAACAATTCTCCTGTTTACCCCGCGAGATCCTTGAAAACATTGCATACATATATCATACATATCATTACATAACAGGTCACCCTTTACAGGCCTCTCATGTTCTCGCTGTTTATTTCAGCAATGGATTTCCAACCAGACAATCAGGATCTTCATACTCAAGAGACTCAGTTCAGGGAGATCTTCTTAAGCCTATCCAAGGGGCAGGAAGAGTTGAGAACACTCCTCATGGGGAATTTGATCAAGAAGAGTCCTGAAGACAGCAAGTACGAACGGCTGAAACATCTGCAAGCTGAGGTAGATGCAATGAGAACACAGATGCTGGGGCAGATGGCTCTTATCCAAGGCTTAGCTCGGGAACAAGAAGAGTTACGAGCCATGATCAACCAACTTCATCAAGACAGATACAATAGTATGAAGCAAACGGTCAAGGCTGGGGATCAAACTAGTAATCAGCCTCCAAGAAGACAAGAGTTTGGTATGGTGAAGAATGGACCTCTCCAAGTTGCTACTACATCAAGGGTCCAACAACAACCTCACCAAAAACAATCGGTTGATCAGAGTAAGCCAAACATGCCCAGGAGGCAATTTACCAAGATCAACATGTCACTGACTCAAGCGCTACAACACATGTTGAAGACAGGGCTGATTACATTAAAGGCTCCTCCCCGGAACCTAAATACTTCCGCTCCTACCTATCATCCCAATGAAAGGTGTGCATACCACTCTGACAGTCCGGGACACGACACAAACAACTGTTGGAGTTTGAAGAACAAGATCCAAGACATGATTGATGCCAAGGAGATCAAGTTTGACTCTCCAGAGACTCCCGACATAATCACTGCTCCTATGCCTAATCATTGAAGGCTTTTGTTTATTTGGATTTTCAAGTTGTATTTTTCTTTGCTCATTCAAACAATTATTGTCATGGCAAACTTTCTAATTTCATTAATGCATCGCATATGTCTGTTTTGAACCAATCCATTCGTATTCACTATATTCAAATTGATTTCATTTTTTTGTGATGTTCAAACTCTCGATTAAAAAATTCTAAGCCTCTTGAGGGAGGATGATGAAAACGATACCACGATCTTTACAGTATGCTTTTGAACAGACCCCGCTGATGAGGTACAGGCATTGTTTCAAATCCTAAACAGTGGAGTTATAAGGAAGATAATCCCTAGTCAACCCCTTTGAGCCAAAGAAGTCGGAGTTTTTCTTTTCAAAAATTAAAACCCTTAATCATAACCTGAGGCAGGGTAGTTCTCTCAGTTGATCCAGGTGCACAATGAATGGCATCAAAGGAATCCTTCCAAAACAAGAGACATTGATGGTTCCGAATAATCGTAAGGACAGGCAGTCATTATCTCTCAGAAATAAAAGCCCATTAAGTCAAAACCTATGAAGGAGACTTACACAAAAACTGGGGCATCCCGCTGACTGTAATCACAAAAGAAACAGTTCAGGCAAAAAAAACAGGGATAAAAAAAAGAATGAGATCCTACAGACTCTCAACAAAAAAAGAATTGACTGCCCGAACCATCACCGGAATATCAGAGCAAAGACTCAAACACGATCTAATGCACGATTAACTGAGTTTAGGATTGAAGAACATCACGAAGAGCGGGTGGGAACAAATATACTTTGAGCCTTTATCCTTTGTTTCTTAAACCGTGAACCAGGCCCCGTTATAACCCTTAAAAGTCCTAGCTGAAGCATGGGTTAGTTCAAGAGCATACTGTTACAAAAGGTATCCTGACTCCTTAAGGCTTGCTGTAAAATACTGAGTTGACATCACATTTTACAAAAATTCACTTGTTTTATTGAAAATTGCACTTTCAAAAAAAAATTCAAGACAGACATAAGATTTGCATTCTTAAAATAACATTGTTTGCATATGACTATTTGTTCGAACAACAGAGAAATTCGCACGAAGAATATCTAGTGAACAAAAACACTTCCAATCAAGGGGCACGGCATGATCATTATCCATCATCTGGGGCAGTCAAGTCAAGATTCAAGGAATCTCTCAAAATGCCAAATAACCAGGGGCAGATCTCCATCTGAGTCACTTAGGGCAGTTGGACACGAATTCCAGCAACGAATCTTGCACGATCAAACATCTTCTGGTAATATGATAACACAACGCTACTGACAGTGACAACTCCCTGCACTCTGAGAGTATGGACATAGTCGAAAAAATACTTCACATAATCAAAGACCCGCTAGGTCGACTGGCCTAGGCAAAAATAAGGGCTTCCCGGCGAACCAAAAGGGTTCGGAAAAAATAAGGGATGAAAATGAAAAATCTGTACACCCGGCAAGTTGAAAACCTGAAAAGGCGGCTTGGGCAAAAATGGGTATCCCGGTGGACTGAAAACCCGAAAGGGCGGTCCAGGCAAAAGTTAGGGATCAAAGCGTACGACTATGTCCCGTCATCTCGTCACTTGCCTACCAGAAGAAGATTTGTCAATCGGCAGTTATCATAGGCCTTCTTCTCCCGCAGAAACTGGGGAAATAAGAATTGTCCGAACTGTACAAGCCGTTCTGTCCACCAGATACCAAGGTAAGTTCAGCTGAAGAATATGACCAAGATACCTTCACTCCCCATAGAGTAAGACAAGAGTCAGCAATACTCTCCCCAAGCAGAGTTGACCTCCCATCAGCCCTAAAAAGGAACAGTATCCCCAACAAGTCAGCAATACTCTCCCCCAAGTAGAGTTGGTCTACCATCAGTCCTGAAAAAGTTGGGTACCCCCAGAGGATCTTAATATTCTCCAGCAGAGTATACAAATATTCCTCAGCAAGCGCCCGACAGTCTTAATATTCCTCGACAGAGATATAAGATTGTTCCCCGGCGGAATACAGACACCCCAGTAGAGCCATTTCCCCAGTGCAGTCCAAAAAGTTTCCCCAGGAGAGTTGAATCATCTTACCCAGTAGATTCTGGAAGCTTGTCCCCTGCAGAGTACAAATATCTATCCCCAGCCATATTCAAAGGTTATCCCCCACCAGAGTCTAACTGGGTTATCCTCAGCAAATTGCAACGGAAAGACGTCCTCAGTGAAGTTCTTCCTATCCCCAGTGGAGTTCATCAAATTCCCCAACGAGCTTATCAACGGTATCCCCAACGGAGTTATCATTAAAATCTCAGCGAAGCATCTCTTCCCACAGAGTAATTCCCTACAGAGTAATCTCTTCACCAGGTTTATTCCCCGACGGAGTCATCTCCTTCTACCGGTTTATTCTTGCAATCATCTTCGTTCATCATCCCCAGCGGAAACGAAGAACTCTACTCTTCAACATCAGCCCAGGATTTAACAAGCTCCCGGCATTCGTCAAGGATTTATTTTCCCAAACGAAAATACATTCATAAACATATCACATCTCATACCTCCTATTTACATACATGATAAAGTGCATACGACACGATCTCATTTATTTTTTGAGAACATCATGACATCATGCATCTCATACATCATGACATTGCATACAACTAATGTTTTGCCTTTTCAGGAAAAAGTCAAATCAAAGGATGATTGCCATTAACCTTCTTAAGTTCCAGATTAATACTTATATCTAGCCAGGAAGTATCTGTGGACGATTGATTGTAGATCTATACCTGAAACTAGCCAGGAAAGTTATCTACATGAAGAGATTGAAGATCAATACCTGTAGCAAGCCAGGAAGTCATCTTTCTTTCTCAGGTCAGAGATCTACACCTGTATCCAGCCAGGAAAGCTATCTCGACCAATCTTTCTCAAGTTCCGGATCAACACTTGTATCTAGCCAGGGAATATCTATGAGCGATTTATTGTAGATCTATACCTGAAACCCGACAGGAAAGTTATCTACATTGAAGAGATTGAAGATCAATACCTGTAGCAAGCCAGGAAGTCATCTTTATTTCTCAGGTCAGAGATCTATACCTGAAACCAGACAGGAAAGCTATCTTGACCAACCCTTTTTAAAGTTCCAGATTAATACTTGTATCCATCCAGGAAGCATCTGTGGACGATTGATTGTAGATCTATACCTGAAACCAGACAGGAAAGTTATCTACATGAAGAGATTGAAGATCAATACCTATAGCAAGCCAGGAAGTCATCTTTATTTCTCAGGTCAGAGATCTATACCTGAAACCAGACAGGAAAGCTATCTTGACCAACCCTTTTTAAAGTTCCAGATTAATACTTGTATCTAGCCAGGAAGTATCTGTGGACGATTGATTATAGATCTATACCTGAAACCAGACAGGAAAGTTATCTACATGAAGAGATTGAAGATCAATACCTGTAGCAAGCCAGGAAGTCATCTTTATTTCTCAGGTCAGAGATCTATACCTGAAACCAGACAGGAAAGCTATCTTGACCAACCTTTTTTTAAGTTCCAGATTAATACTTGTATCTAGCCAGGAAGTATCTGTGGACGATTGATTGTAGATCTATACTTGTAACTAGCCAGGAAAGTTATCTACATGAAGAGATTGAAGATCAATACCTGTAGCAAGCCAGGAAGTCATCTTTCTTTCTCAGGTCAGAGATCTATACCTGAAACCAGACAGGACAACTATCTACTCGACCAACTCAAACAATTCAACAATCATTCTTGGATGGCATCTTTGAGCCCATCTCCACAACTATCCATTACATTTCCAGATGGCATCTATAAGCCCATCCCCGACAAGATTCTGTCACACCTCCATATGGAATCTATAATCCCATCCTCCTATCCATCATCTCTCCAAATGGCATCTGTAAGCCCATTCCCGACATCACATTGCTGATACTCCACTATGCGAGTGCAAATTTTTGGGCACTTTAGTGTTCAATCATCTTCCACCTTCGGATCACGAAAGGCCCGCAAGCCAATCTACATCCTCAGGTTTAAGAAGATTGAACAGGGGCAACTGTTGTACCCCAAAATTTTCCCTCCCATATTCTTCAAGGTTTGTCAAGAATCATCTTCAACTGGTTTAAGACTACTCAAGGGTTATACAGTCAAACCACCTCCTAAGCCAGTCAAAATTAGGGTTTTGGTTCTTTCAAGGAATTTGAGGTTTCCAATGGTTCAATCAAGTCTCATAAGCCTATATGCATGCTCAAGCACCTACATGCCAAGTTTCAAGACTCACAGGGCCAATTTGCACAGTCAAAAGCCTCATATGACCTACAGTCAATTGTAGGGGCAAAATGGTCATTTTACAGTCAAAAGTCAGAATTTTTGGTCAACATCTTATTTTGAGTCCACAATCATCATTTGATCAAGTCTTGATCATGATTCCACAATGATAGCTCAAAAATCATCAAGATGCAAAAAGTTACTATTTTTGGACAGTAGAAAAGTCAACTGTATCTTGACCAAGGCATAACTTTTTCATGGTTCATCATAAAAATTCCATCCAATGCTCATTTTGAAGGAGATGACATTTCCTACAATCCATATTCACACTCCAAGTTCAAGAAATGCTCTCACAAAAAGTTATCAATTTCTACATTATAGGTCAAATTCAAAAGTCAACAAAAGTGCACTTTAAGTCAAAGACCATAACTTGAGATTGGTAAATCCAAATGACATGGGACCAAAGGAATTTGTTAGAGGACATCAATAACTTTCCAAAATGTTCAAGAACATGTTCATATGATCAAAATTGAGCAAGATATGCATTGGAGAAGTTGGGAAACTTTTATGAATTTGTAAAAGTCAACTTTGCTCAAAACACTTTGTTTTTGCTAATGGGCCTCAAATTTCTTCTTGAAACTTTATCCATGGCCTATGCACGACCCATCAAGCCTAATGAATTTATTTTCTTATTTTTTATTAATTAATTGGATTTTTTATTATTATTAATTCATTTAATTAATTTAAATTGTAGGAAAATACAAAGATTTGATTTTTCAATCTTTTTGTGAAGCAAGAATGACCTAAAAAGGCTGGCAATTTCGTGTACCAATCAAGGATGCAAAAATCTCCAAATTAGGCAACTTTTTCCAATCATGAAGATTCAAAAATATTTGATTTTTAATCAAATATTCAATCATCATTCCAAGGGATTTTTGGGTAAGATTCTGACCTAATTCCCTTCCTCTATAAATGTGCAAGCTAATCCTGATCATGCACAAGAGTTCTCAGGGACGTTTTGCAATCAAAACCAAGCATTAAAGCTCGAAGAATCATCAAGAACAGAGTCACGGTTTGCATTTTGTTTTGAGAATCGAATAGCTTAATTCATGCATCATTAACATGATTTTGTGTTTGTTTTGCATTGCTAGAACTCATATGAAGCTGATGGTATAGTTTAATTGGATTAAAACGCGCAGAATCAAAAGTTGCCATGGTTGAATTTTAGGGTTCATAAGCTTTCAAATTAGGGCTTTGCAATCCAGGAACAATTAGGGTTCATAAGGCATATGGTTGGAATCGTTGAGACCAGACGAACACATTGGACTATTCGCGAAATTAATCACAACCCTAATCGCTATTATTCGTCATTGCATATTGTGGGGGTTAAAAACCCCCGCTATCTAATATATTTTTACAGGTACCAGCGAAGAAGACGAGGACGTGTTTGCTTCTGAGTGGTTGATTCAAAAAAGGCGCGTGTTTTTATTGTGTCACAACATATTATTTATTTTCTTAATATAATAATCGCTTGTCATTCTAATAACAATTGCAGCGTAATGGCATAGTGGATGGTGCGTTGGCCAATGATCATTGGGACCTGGGTTCGAATCCCAGGTCCCCCCAAACGCTTATGTTATTTTTCTTTACATATTCTTGTGCAGATCTCCAAAGCAGGTTCACCGTGCACCTCAAATATCCAGGCACCAAGTGGCCACAAACTTGAATCTAATGGCCATGAGATGATGATTACCATGCGCTCAGTCAACCAACGAACATCTGATCCAGAAAGTCAAAGCAGGCTTGATGATAATGGGCTTCAGATTGCCAAACATACCTCCTTTTTGGGCCCAGCACCCCCCATGGTTCATTCATTCTTTTTTCTTTTCTTTTACATTTTTTCATTTAATCTTTTTATTAATTATTATTATTATTATTATTTAATTAACCAAATTATTTTCATAATAAAATCCAGAAAACTAACAATAAAATATTTTTATTATTATTATTATTTATTAATTTCCCCTTTAATTATTTTTGTAAATAAATTCTAATATAATTAATTTAGTTAATTAGGTTAACTTTGACTTTTTTTCACAATAAATAAAATCCTTGTAGAATTAGGTTTTTGACAACTTTTAATTTCTTTTATTCTTTATTTTCCTTAAGACATTAAAAAACTAAAAAATACTTTTTTTCCTTTTAATTAATTAATTATTTAGTTTTAAGATTAATTTAATTAAATACAAAAAGGACCAAAAGCTCATTCTTTCTCAAAAAATGGTCAAAACCCTAAGGACTTCTCCGATTCAATTTCTTTTCGCGCATATTATTTTTTGATCATATTTATGTAATTGCTCCGAGAATGTAATAGCGTAATTAGGGCCTTTTATCGCTTTCTTTAATTTCTCGCAATTTACTTTTCAAGGGTTATGTTTTTGGCGATGTAAATATCCGACGCCTTGTAATAGCGTAGATTTACTTTCCGCAATTTACTTTCCGCCACTATTAACTATTAGATGTATGTTAACTATGCATGACAAGACTTGCCTGAAAATTAAAATCAACTCGTAGCTCACCATAATCTGTACAAAGATAACATAACTGAATCCTGACACACTCGCACATGCCACTCCTAGGGTACGCCTCACTTGGTTGCCTCGACGTGGTCATTGAGTATAAGGTGTTTTAGAGGTCTCCCTCTTGTCTAAAGATCCAAGTTGCCTCAAAACGGTTGCCTCGGATAAAAAGGATTTAGGACATTAGGGTTACCGCTAAGGCGTCCTACTATTGCTTTGGTGACCACATGTCCCTATAATCGAATTGACCCGAAAAACTCCAACGACGGTGCTACCTACTCCTCAATAGTGGGATGGCACTGTCTAAAGGACATTTACACAACTTAATTTCTTTTGAGTAGGTAGATTTCTCCTGGGTACTTGCTCTTTCAAAACAAAAACAACTTTTCGCACTTACACTTTTCAAACAAAAGTTTTCAAACAACACTTCATACACTCTTGAGGACTGATACAAGAGTTAAAACGAAGTTTTCAAACAAACTTTTTTCAAAACCCATAAACACAAGAAAAGAAAAATCTCTTGAAAACATAGTGAGCAAGTACCTAAGAGCCCGTGGATAACCACGGATAGAAAGGGTGCTAACACCTTCCCTTTCTATAATCTACCTCCCGAACCGAGAAACATCTCGAAAAGGAATTTTGTTGTGCTTTTATCCTTTCCTTATTGGAGAAAATAAAAGACGGTGGCGACTCTTTCTTACCGCGACATTTCGCGAACCAGCATTCTAAAACAGTCAGTTTTATTTCCACTTGTTGTACCCCAAAATTTGCCCTCGCGCTTTTCCACAAAGAAATCTCAGCTTCAAACATTTCCTGACTTCTCAAACTGACTCAAGAATCGGACAAACGGACTTTTCTTGACGGTCAAGCAAAATTAGGGTTTTACTGATTTTCAGAGCTCTGAATTGTTTCATACAGTGGGCTTAGGGTTTGGTTGGTTTTTGGTTCAATTTTGATCAAGTGAGCGTGATTTGGCATTTAATCAGGAATTAGGGTTTCATAGGCATATTCTCAGAAGAATTTGAATTCCACAACACTTTGCGGTTTATTTCAAGATTCGGATTAAAAGTCGCGTTATCTTGATTTAATCAACAAAAGAGACAGTGGTTTGAATTCAGTACATTTTGATTGGGCCAGTCAGATGCAAGATGCAGTTTTGGAATTCACAGTGTTCATGTGTTTGATCAGTCTATCTGGGTTAATTGTTGCTTTGCTTTGGATTTTGGATTAGACAGACTTAATTGGTCAATGTTGTTTTATTTAAGTTATTTATTATTCTGAAATTAAATGATTGAATTTATTTTTCAATTGTTAATTCTAAGAATTTTAAATAAATAAATAAACAATAAAGAAATTAGATTTAATTAGATAATTTGAATTTTTATTGATATTTAAATTATTTACAAATTGTTGTTACAAACAATAATTTACATTTAATTTAAATATTACAATAAAATGAAAAAAGTATCCTATTTTCTAAATACTCTTCATTCCTCACTCTGCTCCGGCATTCCATTTTTCATCTGCAAAAAGAAAGAGAAACAAGAAAAGTCAAAAGCAGTTAATTGGAAAAGACAGTTAAATTGCTCATCATTAGGGGCCACTGACTGGGATCAGTTGCCCTCTCTGCAAATCACGGGATTTCTCCCGGTTCACAGAGAGGGAAGATTATTTTATCTCATGAAATGCAAATGTCAAAAATGCATAGGTTACAAATTTTAAGCTACATAAGAATCTCAATTTCCAATTTCAAACCATTTAGTTCAAATCCAAATTTCCCATTCAGAACTGAACTGAAATGCCAAGATACCAAAGAAAATCAATAAAAGCATACAAACTGTCATGGAAAGATTTTTGGAAAAGATATCAAAAGGCAAAGTCAGACACAAATTGTCAAAAGAGAGATAAAGGAGATGCAGTAGTGTATTATGCAAGTGATCTTTTCATCATTTCCCACAAAAGCCCCTTCAGAACAGTACAGTAAAACCATATTAAAATCCTAAGCTGTACTTTGAGAGAGAGAAAAGAGATTAAAGCAGCAGGCAGGGTTAGGCAAGACAGTTCAGCAGATAGACAGCAGGCAAGTCACAGAAAAGAAGATACACAAAATCTAAAAGTCCACAAGCAGTTCACAGCAGGCAGTTCATGAGATGGAAAAGAGATAATAAAAGCCAAAACTCAGTTCAGAAGCGACAGAGCAGGTTAGAGGGGAGAGAAGAGAGACATAAAACCAGTTCAACATAGACAGTTCAGGGAAAACAATAAAACAATTCAAGACAGTTCAGCATAGCAGGCAGTCTGTACAAAAGCAAACTCTGCATATAGAAAAGGCACAGTTCAGAAGAAGATTTTTTACAAAAAACTGATACACAAAAACTCTCACATACTCAAACCTGTACCAGTATAATCATACAAATAACACCTAAAGCCATTATCTAACCGATATCCTCACCACCAATACACCACATAGCACATTCTCAAAAACTCAATAACAAAACCTTTATGCCACACAACAAAAACACATAAACCTGCATCCTCCTCAAAAACACCCCAAAACCTGTCTAACCAATACCAAAAACTAAACCTTGTCCACAAAAACAAACCTACTGTACCAAGCTTCAACACCACATAACACATTTTCAAAAACACCATAACCTGAACACCATCAAGCCAACATTAGCCTACAACCCTGTGAAGCTGACCAACCCAAGCCACAAAGCCAAGTTCCAACACTGAACATTCCAACACCTAGCCTCAGAATTTCTTCATCATAGGCGATATTTGTTCAAAATCATCACAAGGCAACGAGAGAAAGATAAGCACACAAATTCCCAAGGCAACAATTCAGGCAACAACTCAAAAGCGTCAAAAGAGCCTCAGAAGCGAAGCTTCATCACAGGCAAGGCAGCAATGTCCTAAACCCTCAAACAATCATCACAGTGGAAGAAGAAGAGGAAAAGAAGCAAGGATTTAGGGTTTCTCAGCACGAAATATCATCATCAAAAACCTAAGCAAGAAGGTAAAGGAACGAAAGTACCCGAAGCAAAGCAAGCTCAAAGTCCCTCACGCCGCTCCGGCCTCCTCAAACGCCTCCACTCTTCTCTCCTCCTCCGCCAAAGATCAGGTAGTAAGCAGTATCCCTCTCCTTCCTTCCCTTCACCTCATAAACGATTAAAAACTCAGTTTACAGCAAATCTAAAACATGCGAAATCAGTAGAAGAAGAAGCATAAAAAACAAAAACCAACCTTGTTTCAAAGGGTGTGGAGTTCTCGCCGTGGAGAGAGGAGAGTACAGGATTGCGTTGGTGGCCGGAGAAAATGCTCAGGGAATTGCTAATCGAAGACGACGAACGTAGCGCCGTTCCCACATGAACCCTCGTCTTCACTCTGAACCAGCGCGTTAACCCTAATTTTCTGCCTTTGGATCAAAGGGCCTGACCCGTTACTGATTTCTCTAAGCCCATCAGATTGCCTTTCTTTTTTTTTAAAAAACAATACTAAACACTAACTATTACATTAAACACTAACCTCATTTTCTAACACTAACCTTATTTTATAAAACACTAACTCTTTTCATTTTCATAAAAAAAAAAACTAACTTTGTTTTATAAACAATAATTATTCTTCTTTTTTATATATAAAACACTAATCTCTCTTTTATTAAGAATACTTTTTATCATAAAATTAAGACAATTTTTGGATAGATATTTTATACATTTATATTATATTAAAAATAGGTTTTTGTACATAACAATAATCAAAATACTTTTTATAAACCATTAATCTTAAAAATGTTAATTTGAATATATTATCTTTTCTTTTTTTTTTGTATCTATACATAATTAAAATTGAAAACTTTTTTTTAATACATATTTGTACATATTATACAATTCTATACATAATTAAAATTAAACCTTTTTTAGTTAATATACATTTTTGTACATAACCATTTAAATACATTTTTCTTCTAATATTTAAAATCCCAAACATTTTGACTAAAATACTCTCCAATTAAAACTTAACACTTAATCAAAACCCTTCATTTATACATAAGCATACAAAAAAAATCAAAATTCATTTAAAAACGTATATCTAAGACAAAACCCTAATACGACTCAATTTCATGATTCATATTTGTACATATTTACACTTACACATCCATTTGCACTTATACAATATATTGCCCTACACACATTTTATCTTGCATTTATACATTTGACATTTATATTTTGATTGCGACATTCGATTTGGTTGTAAGTACTATAAGTCTCATCCCCTTGTACATTTATACCCCCACTCCGGACATTATTTTGTAATAGCGTAGATTTACATTCCGCAATTTACAGCTTTTCAATTATACCATGGTTAGACCTAGGGTTTGTATGTACATAAAATCAAACGCTAGATAACCTAATACAAGACAAATGCATGTAATCAACACACAATCACACTTGCACCCCCTAGGGTAATCCCACATGTTGCCTTCCAAATGGGCCATGCTTGCACGTCGAATGTCTTTGGCAAAACGAATTCAAATGATCATAAGTCCCTCGATGACGCTTTCGAAAGTCGCCTATCAAAAATGATCAAGTCCCCTCAAAACAAATTGCCAAAGACACTTGGCATCATTGCATTCATGGTCCATACAATGACCCGCGCCCGTCCCGAATAAACTTCCTAAACGCAAGATTGCCCATCAATTTCAATGGTGGGACAAAATTGTTAAAAGAGGTTAAAACATGACAAAAACCTTTGAGTACCATAGGGTAGACATAACTCTTAGTTACTTGAGATCAAACTTGCAAAAAGCACTTGCCTTCTTTTCAAAAAAACACAATCCACAACACTTTCAAAAATCAAACTTTTCAAACTTTTGAAACATCTTTTCGAAAAGATATGCACCTTTGTAAAACATTCGAGTAAAGAATTATTACAAGGTTGGCCTAAAACAAGGCATCTTTTTCCAAAACATTTTCAAAAAGCACCCACACACGCACTCTTTTCAAAGCAATCGAAAAACAAGGCAAGTGATCTAAAAAGCCAAGTAACTAAGAGCCCATGGATAACCATGGATGAAAAGGGTGCTAATACCTTCCCTTTTCATAATCTACCCCCCGAACCCACGAAATATCTCAAAAAGGTTTTTGCTGTGCTTTTTAACCTTTCCTTTAGGATAAAATAAAAAGTCGGTGGCGACTCTTGCTAACCGCACAAGTGCGAATACGAATGCAAAACACTAGTCAGTTCTCCCACCGTATCACAGAACTGGCGACTCTGCTGGGGACGTTTTTTTTAGTGGGGTTACCTTAGGGTTTAGATCACCTTTACTTTCAATTGATTGCTTTGTTTGCTTTACATTTGTGGGCTTTGCATCGGAGTTTTATAGATCCTAACCCGGATCTGGGGAAACCCTTTTAGGTAGCAACAAGGCTGTGAGGGAACTGTGCGGGGTATACCGACATGGTTGAAGCAGTCTGCTACGTTGATGTGGCACTTTGGTGTGTACCGGTAACCCTTGAGTTCAGTCAAGGAGAGTACGGGGCCGCCGCGTGGTGTCGCGAAGCATCAACTGACTTTAGAACCTTAATTAACCATCTTGGCCTTTTCAGGGTAGTGAGATGACTACTTTGGTGTACTCCGAAGTCGGTTGATACTCGATACTACACTCAATTGAGGGTTGTTTTCCTGGAATATTTCGGTCGCCAGTTCAGTGGCTAAATCGAAACGGTGAACAATGAAAGCAATCCAGTGATATTGGGACCTCTAGAACCCGGTTACTTTTGATAGGACAGGTTTTAACCAACAAACTGAAAGAGGGTAGTACTTGAACCTCATGCAAGCCTAAACCTAAGGCTTTGTGTGCTTTGTGTGAATATTGTTTGCCTATATATACACTTACTTGCCTGTGCATACATAACATCATGACATCATACCATAGCATTTTAGCATTTTCAATAACCATTTCGAGGAGCTCGAGGGTTCTTTTGATGCAGGGTTACGTTGAACCAGACATCTATCAAGAGGCCAGAGGTCTCTCCTCTAACCAATACAGTAAATGTTCAAGCACAACAACTTGAATCAGTGGCTATGACCCACTCGACATGGTGAGCTTGATTCTCGTGGAAAGACGTCCACCGGTACAGGACTCTCCAATCCAAGAACAAAGTCCAACCTCTAACATTTTCTTGTGTTTACTCCAAGAGATCCTTGAAAGCATACATCCACATGTCATGCATTTCATTTTAACAATCTTTCCTTTTTCAGGGTTCCTTACTCTCCTGCTGTTTATTTCAGCAAGAGATGGCTCTAGAACGGTCTGTCAAGGACATCCAAGACCAGACTGCTCAACTACAGGAGATGTTCATGAACTTGTCACTGGGGCAAGAAGAGATGAAAGCTCTCCTCACCAACGGCTTGGGGAATTCCAACAATGCCAGGAATGATCAGATTGCGGAGCTGCAGTTTGATCTGACAACACTGAGGACCCAAATGATGGGATATTTGGTGGGCCAGATGGCTCTCATCCAAGACCTATCTCAAAGACAAGAGGAACTCGGAGTTCTGGTCCGCCAATTGCTTCAAAACAACCAACTGGGGCAAACATCTGAGGTCGAAGAGCAAGTCACCGCTCAGCCTCCACCCACTCAAGAGGACAAGGGGAAAGCTCCTCTGCTAGCTTCAGGGTCACAAACCCATCAACAACCTCGCCGGCGTCAGCGGAGCAACCGGCGTAGACAAGAAACGTCGGGAAGGCAGTTCACAGAGACTGACATACCGTCATCTCTAATTCTGGAGCGCTTGTTGGAGGTTAATCTGACTGCTTTGAGGGATCCTATCCGGAACCCTAATACCTCCGCTCCTGACTATCATCCCGATGCATTTTGTGTTTACCATTCCTATAGCCCAGGACATGACACCGATAGCTGTTGGGCCTTGAAGAACAAGATTCAAGATCTGATTGACATTGGGGTGCTGAGGTTCATGCCAAACGGCGAGATGAAGATATTCCGTTAAAGGGGTTCTCCGCTTGAAGTGACGAAGCTAGAATTGAAAGACTTTTGCTTCTTTTTGAATTTTTCAAAGTTGTAATTTCTTTTGCTGTCAAACAATTATCTGTTGATGTTAAACTCTGTTTTCATTAATGCATTGCGTATGTTTGTCTTGAATTCATCCATTCGTTTCACTATTCTTATGCTTTTCTTTATGATATTTGACTCTTGATAAAAAGCTGCAAGCCTTTAGAGGGAGGGTGACGAAACAATACCGTGATCTTATACAGTATGTTTTTGAACGGACCTGGCTGATGAGGTACAGGCATTTCTTTCAATTCCCAAACACTGGAGTTATAAGGAAGTTAATCCCTAGTCAACCCCTTCGAGCCAAAGAAGTAGGAGTTTCCCGTTCTAAACAATCGAAACCTTTGATATAAACCCGGGGCAGGGTAGTATCTCAGTTAATTCAAAAGAAAACGCGCATTGAAGTCGCAAACTCTCGGTTCGTAATACAACGAACGACGTCGAAAAAGAAAGCATTCCTTCGGAATCAAAAGACCAGGGTGGTTCCCTATTACATAGACAGTCAATCTCTCAAAAGAGAAAGAGCCCACCAAGCCAAAACCTATGAAGGAGGCTTAAGAAAGCTGGGGCATCCCGCTGACAGTAATCCCGAAAACGGTAACAGTCAGGCAAAAGTTAGGGATAACGAATCAAAATCAAAATAGTGAGGTCACTACAAAATCCTCAACAACATGAAAAATGTTGGAAAAGAAGAGGAGATGATGACTGTCTCCCAAATTCAAACTTGTGAACCATCACCCAAAAGTCGTTCCAAACTCAAGACAGAGTACGACGCATAATTAACTGAGCTTAGGTTGAAGGACATCACGAAGAGCGGGTGGGTACAAATATACTTTGAGCCTTTACCCTTTGTTTCTTAAACCGTGAACCTGACCACGTTACAACCCTTCAAAAGTCCTAATTGAAGCATGGGTTAGTTCGAAAGCATACTGTTACAAAAGGTATCCTGACTCCTGTAGGGCTTTGCTCTAAATCTTGTGTTAACTTGTCTTATAGTTTTTTGCTAAAAAACGCATTTTTCAAAACTTCGAGACAAACATAAACTTCGCGTTGCTTGAATATCACTGTCTGTATTTACCCCTTTTGTTTGACAGCGAAGAAATTCATACAGCGAATGTTCGGAGGAACAAAGACTCTCTCAGTAAGTCAAAATCACCTCGAAGGGATGACACTTCCATCAAATCTCCTATCAACAAAGGGGCATGACATGTCACAATCTAATTAACCTGGGGCAGTCCGGTCAAGATTTCAAGAAATCTCTCAATATGCAGAGTAATCCGATTCAAGACTCCTTCGCAACCACTTGGGACATTCGAATGTCAAAAGTGTTCAACAAATCAACTACAACATTTCCAGACCGACTCCTGTATCCAGCCAGGGCATGTCTGAAGAATTCCAGATCAACACCTGTAATAAACCAGGATTTATCTACAGCACCACTTGGGGCATTCGAATGTCAAAAGTGTTCAAACCCGATGCAGTTTTACACAAGCTCATCATCAGGAAACCCTACACCGGTTCCCCTGCAAGACTTCTGAAAACAGTTCACGGGTTCTCCAAGTAAACGGATGTTAACCTATCACTTGTTCAGATTCTTCTCAAGACTTCTGAAAACAGTTCATGGATTCTTCCCAAGTAACGGATGTTAATCTATCAACTTGTTCAGATGCAACCTTTGAATTTAGTTTTCGGACACTTCCCAACAACGGATGCTGCTCTATTGCTAATTCAACCTCAAGACTTCTGAAAACAGTTCACGGGTTCTCCAAGTAAACGGATGTTAACCTATCACTTGTTCAGATTCAAACTCAAGACTTCTGAAAACAGTTCACGGGTTCTCCAAGTAAACGGATGTTAACCTATCGCTTGTTCAGATCCTTCTTAAAGCTAACCACCACGGAAGATCGCACTCGCCAGATTCTCCCTATCCCCAGCAAAATTCCTTCAATCCCCAGCGGAGTCAGACTTTCAAACTTTCTCCCCACAGAGTTTTAAGGAAGCAATCTTGAGTTCCCCAGTGAAGTCTCCAGGGTTACCTCCCATCAAGTCAAAGATTCTCAATCTGGTCTCCCCGGCATGAGTCTACTAGTTGGAATTCCCCAGTAGAGGTCATTAGGAATTCTCTTCCCCAGCAACAGCCAAGGATTTATTTTCCCCGGCAGCGGTCAAGACGTTTTTATCTTCAGCCATCTCGGAATTATGTATCCTTGGCAAGATTAGCTCATCAGCCTACATGAGCATTCATTACATTCATATCATAAACATTAAATGTCACATGCATTGCATCATGCATCATAACATTACATACAACTAACCCTTTAACTTTTCAGGTAAGATCAGTCGACAAACACAGATCATCTCCTGAGATTCATCCAAAAATAGTTCAGATGTGACCCAGACACGGCAACATTTCGATACTTATTCCAGATTCATTCAGACGCATCAGCAGAAACCCTACACCGGTTCCTCTTCAAACTTCTCAACTTCAAGATTTCTGAAAACAGTTCACGGGTTCTCCAAGTAAACGGATGCTAACCTATCACTTGTTCAGATTCTTCTTCAAGACTTTTGAATTTAGTTTACGGATTCTTCCCAACCACGGATGTCAATCTACCGACTGATTCAGACTCTTCTCAATTTTTGAAAATAGTTTACGGACGTGTCCCAAACAACGGATGCTGCTCTATTGCTTATTCAATCTCAAATAGTTTACAGATTCTCCAGACACGGCCATCAATCTGTTGCTTGTTCAGACCCCCGTTCAGAGATATTCCAAAGCAGGGACGCCCTTCTGATACTCGTCCACTCACCATTGACGTACAGTTCAACATCACCATATGGCATCTATAAGCCCATCCTCCTACCAGCAGTCACCGAATGGCATCTTTAAGCCCATTCTCAGATGGCATCTCTAAGCCCATCCCCCGACAAATTTCTTTCGCACCAGGTGGCATCTTTAAGCCCATCTCCAAATGGCATCTCTAAGCCCATTCCCGCATCCAGTACTATGATAAGTGCAAATTTTCTGGGCACATTAGTGTTCAATCTCCTTTTACCTTCAAGTCGCGAAAGGCAAACTTGCCAATCTAACTCTTCAGGTCCAAGAAGATTGAACAGGGGCAACTGTTGTACCCCAAAATTTGCCCTCGCGCTTTTCCACAAAGAAATCTCAGCTTCAAACATTTCCTGACTTCTCAAACTGACTCAAGAATCGGACAAACGGACTTTTCTTGACGGTCAAGCAAAATTAGGGTTTTACTGATTTTCAGAGCTCTGAATTGTTTCATACAGTGGGCTTAGGGTTTGGTTGGTTTTTGGTTCAATTTTGATCAAGTGAGCGTGATTTGGCATTTAATCAGGAATTAGGGTTTCATAGGCATATTCTCAGAAGAATTTGAATTCCACAACACTTTGCGGTTTATTTCAAGATTCGGATTAAAAGTCGCGTTATCTTGATTTAATCAACAAAAGAGACAGTGGTTTGAATTCAGTACATTTTGATTGGGCCAGTCAGATGCAAGATGCAGTTTTGGAATTCACAGTGTTCATGTGTTTGATCAGTCTATCTGGGTTAATTGTTGCTTTGCTTTGGATTTTGGATTAGACAGACTTAATTGGTCAATGTTGTTTTATTTAAGTTATTTATTATTCTGAAATTAAATGATTGAATTTATTTTTCAATTGTTAATTCTAAGAATTTTAAATAAATAAATAAACAATAAAGAAATTAGATTTAATTAGATAATTTGAATTTTTATTGATATTTAAATTATTTACAAATTGTTGTTACAAACAATAATTTACATTTAATTTAAATATTACAATAAAATGAAAAAAGTATCCTATTTTCTAAATACTCTTCATTCCTCACTCTGCTCCGGCATTCCATTTTTCATCTGCAAAAAGAAAGAGAAACAAGAAAAGTCAAAAGCAGTTAATTGGAAAAGACAGTTAAATTGCTCATCATTAGGGGCCACTGACTGGGATCAGTTGCCCTCTCTGCAAATCACGGGATTTCTCCCGGTTCACAGAGAGGGAAGATTATTTTATCTCATGAAATGCAAATGTCAAAAATGCATAGGTTACAAATTTTAAGCTACATAAGAATCTCAATTTCCAATTTCAAACCATTTAGTTCAAATCCAAATTTCCCATTCAGAACTGAACTGAAATGCCAAGATACCAAAGAAAATCAATAAAAGCATACAAACTGTCATGGAAAGATTTTTGGAAAAGATATCAAAAGGCAAAGTCAGACACAAATTGTCAAAAGAGAGATAAAGGAGATGCAGTAGTGTATTATGCAAGTGATCTTTTCATCATTTCCCACAAAAGCCCCTTCAGAACAGTACAGTAAAACCATATTAAAATCCTAAGCTGTACTTTGAGAGAGAGAAAAGAGATTAAAGCAGCAGGCAGGGTTAGGCAAGACAGTTCAGCAGATAGACAGCAGGCAAGTCACAGAAAAGAAGATACACAAAATCTAAAAGTCCACAAGCAGTTCACAGCAGGCAGTTCATGAGATGGAAAAGAGATAATAAAAGCCAAAACTCAGTTCAGAAGCGACAGAGCAGGTTAGAGGGGAGAGAAGAGAGACATAAAACCAGTTCAACATAGACAGTTCAGGGAAAACAATAAAACAATTCAAGACAGTTCAGCATAGCAGGCAGTCTGTACAAAAGCAAACTCTGCATATAGAAAAGGCACAGTTCAGAAGAAGATTTTTTACAAAAAACTGATACACAAAAACTCTCACATACTCAAACCTGTACCAGTATAATCATACAAATAACACCTAAAGCCATTATCTAACCGATATCCTCACCACCAATACACCACATAGCACATTCTCAAAAACTCAATAACAAAACCTTTATGCCACACAACAAAAACACATAAACCTGCATCCTCCTCAAAAACACCCCAAAACCTGTCTAACCAATACCAAAAACTAAACCTTGTCCACAAAAACAAACCTACTGTACCAAGCTTCAACACCACATAACACATTTTCAAAAACACCATAACCTGAACACCATCAAGCCAACATTAGCCTACAACCCTGTGAAGCTGACCAACCCAAGCCACAAAGCCAAGTTCCAACACTGAACATTCCAACACCTAGCCTCAGAATTTCTTCATCATAGGCGATATTTGTTCAAAATCATCACAAGGCAACGAGAGAAAGATAAGCACACAAATTCCCAAGGCAACAATTCAGGCAACAACTCAAAAGCGTCAAAAGAGCCTCAGAAGCGAAGCTTCATCACAGGCAAGGCAGCAATGTCCTAAACCCTCAAACAATCATCACAGTGGAAGAAGAAGAGGAAAAGAAGCAAGGATTTAGGGTTTCTCAGCACGAAATATCATCATCAAAAACCTAAGCAAGAAGGTAAAGGAACGAAAGTACCCGAAGCAAAGCAAGCTCAAAGTCCCTCACGCCGCTCCGGCCTCCTCAAACGCCTCCACTCTTCTCTCCTCCTCCGCCAAAGATCAGGTAGTAAGCAGTATCCCTCTCCTTCCTTCCCTTCACCTCATAAACGATTAAAAACTCAGTTTACAGCAAATCTAAAACATGCGAAATCAGTAGAAGAAGAAGCATAAAAAACAAAAACCAACCTTGTTTCAAAGGGTGTGGAGTTCTCGCCGTGGAGAGAGGAGAGTACAGGATTGCGTTGGTGGCCGGAGAAAATGCTCAGGGAATTGCTAATCGAAGACGACGAACGTAGCGCCGTTCCCACATGAACCCTCGTCTTCACTCTGAACCAGCGCGTTAACCCTAATTTTCTGCCTTTGGATCAAAGGGCCTGACCCGTTACTGATTTCTCTAAGCCCATCAGATTGCCTTTCTTTTTTTTTAAAAAACAATACTAAACACTAACTATTACATTAAACACTAACCTCATTTTCTAACACTAACCTTATTTTATAAAACACTAACTCTTTTCATTTTCATAAAAAAAAAAACTAACTTTGTTTTATAAACAATAATTATTCTTCTTTTTTATATATAAAACACTAATCTCTCTTTTATTAAGAATACTTTTTATCATAAAATTAAGACAATTTTTGGATAGATATTTTATACATTTATATTATATTAAAAATAGGTTTTTGTACATAACAATAATCAAAATACTTTTTATAAACCATTAATCTTAAAAATGTTAATTTGAATATATTATCTTTTCTTTTTTTTTTGTATCTATACATAATTAAAATTGAAAACTTTTTTTTAATACATATTTGTACATATTATACAATTCTATACATAATTAAAATTAAACCTTTTTTAGTTAATATACATTTTTGTACATAACCATTTAAATACATTTTTCTTCTAATATTTAAAATCCCAAACATTTTGACTAAAATACTCTCCAATTAAAACTTAACACTTAATCAAAACCCTTCATTTATACATAAGCATACAAAAAAAATCAAAATTCATTTAAAAACGTATATCTAAGACAAAACCCTAATACGACTCAATTTCATGATTCATATTTGTACATATTTACACTTACACATCCATTTGCACTTATACAATATATTGCCCTACACACATTTTATCTTGCATTTATACATTTGACATTTATATTTTGATTGCGACATTCGATTTGGTTGTAAGTACTATAAGTCTCATCCCCTTGTACATTTATACCCCCACTCCGGACATTATTTTGTAATAGCGTAGATTTACATTCCGCAATTTACAGCTTTTCAATTATACCATGGTTAGACCTAGGGTTTGTATGTACATAAAATCAAACGCTAGATAACCTAATACAAGACAAATGCATGTAATCAACACACAATCACACTTGCACCCCCTAGGGTAATCCCACATGTTGCCTTCCAAATGGGCCATGCTTGCACGTCGAATGTCTTTGGCAAAACGAATTCAAATGATCATAAGTCCCTCGATGACGCTTTCGAAAGTCGCCTATCAAAAATGATCAAGTCCCCTCAAAACAAATTGCCAAAGACACTTGGCATCATTGCATTCATGGTCCATACAATGACCCGCGCCCGTCCCGAATAAACTTCCTAAACGCAAGATTGCCCATCAATTTCAATGGTGGGACAAAATTGTTAAAAGAGGTTAAAACATGACAAAAACCTTTGAGTACCATAGGGTAGACATAACTCTTAGTTACTTGAGATCAAACTTGCAAAAAGCACTTGCCTTCTTTTCAAAAAAACACAATCCACAACACTTTCAAAAATCAAACTTTTCAAACTTTTGAAACATCTTTTCGAAAAGATATGCACCTTTGTAAAACATTCGAGTAAAGAATTATTACAAGGTTGGCCTAAAACAAGGCATCTTTTTCCAAAACATTTTCAAAAAGCACCCACACACGCACTCTTTTCAAAGCAATCGAAAAACAAGGCAAGTGATCTAAAAAGCCAAGTAACTAAGAGCCCATGGATAACCATGGATGAAAAGGGTGCTAATACCTTCCCTTTTCATAATCTACCCCCCGAACCCACGAAATATCTCAAAAAGGTTTTTGCTGTGCTTTTTAACCTTTCCTTTAGGATAAAATAAAAAGTCGGTGGCGACTCTTGCTAACCGCACAAGTGCGAATACGAATGCAAAACACTAGTCAGTTCTCCCACCGTATCACACCACTGATCACACAAACCATTTTCCTTTATGAGTTGTTCAGAATATGAGCAAAATGTGTTTTCTCCCCCTGAGAAGATTTCTCCCCCTATGGAAAAAAAAGATTTGAAAGCTTGCTCTGTAAAGACAATGAAAACAAACAACCATAAAGTGCTATTACATCCTTCTCCCCCTTTGACATTATCAAAAAGAAGGGAAAGATGCAACAAAAAAAGATATTAAAAGCCCATACAAGTTTCACATGCTAAAAATTAATTTGCATAGAAAAAGTACATAGAAAATGCTTCGGGTTCTGTGATAAATCGATTTGCCCCTTGGTTAAATCGATTTACACAGAACATTTTTATGAAAAATAATTTTCGTTCAGTGGTAAATCGATTTACATATTGTGTAAATATATTTACACAAAAGATTTAATTAAAAAAAATGATTTGCTTCAGTGGTAAATCGATTGACATATTGTGTAAATCGATTTAATTAAAGAAAAAGATTTAAAAATCATTATTTTTAACATTTGAACCAATGTCTAAACACATATATATGTACATTAAGGTATAATTAAGGATTGAGTGCACCTTATATATCTTGTTCATCGAGGATTCCGAGTTCACGACGAATTTTAAAGAATGCATCCTTTGCAAGTGGTTTTGTGAAGATGTCCGCGAGTTGATTTTGAGAGTCCGCGAAAGTGATCTCGACATCTCCTTTGAGTACATGATCTCGGATAAAATGATGTCTGATGTCAATGTGTTTTGTCCGGGAATGCACAACTGGATTTTTCGTAATATTGATCGCGCTTGTGTTATCACATCAAAGCGGAATGCATCCAAGGTTTAATCCATAGTCAAGTAATTGTTGTTTTAGCCAAAGAATTTGAGCGCATCCACTTCCAGCCGCAATGTATTCTACTTCGGCAGTGCTGAGAGCGACGCTTGCTTGCTTTTTGCATGACCATAAAACCAAGGCATTTCCAAGAATGTGACATGTTCCACTCGTACTTTTGCGATCAGTCTTATAACCTGCATAGTCAGCATCAGAATAACCAACTAGATTTCACATACTACCTTTTGGATACCATAATCCGACGTTGGTTGTTCCTTTGAGATATTTTATTATGTGCTTGACTGCTGCAAGGTGAGACTCTTTAGGATTGGCTTGATATCTTGCACATAGGCATACGCTGAACATGATGTCAGGTCTACTTGCTGTTAAATAGAGGAGTGAGCCAATCATTCCATGATACTTAGTTATATCAATAGAGTTCCCTGATTCATCTGGATCAAGATAGGTGCCGAATCCCGTAGGAATTGCACTTTCTTTGCTGCTTTCCATCTCAAACTTCTTTATAAGGTCTTTGCAATATTTTGATTGGTTTACGAAGATATCATGTTTGAGTTGCTTAATTTGAAGACCGAGAAAGAAATTCAATCTTCCCATCATAGACATCTCAAACTCTCCTTGCATCATAGACGAAAATTCCTTGCACATATTTTGGTTAGTTGAACCGAAAACAATATCATCTACATAGATTTGTACAAGTAAGGTATGATGATTAACATTTTTTATGAAGAGAGTGGTATCAACTTTACCCTTTACAAACCCCTTTTCACATAGGAATGTGCTTAGTCTATCATGCCAAGCCCTTGGTGCTTGCTTCAGCCCATAGAGAGCTTTCTTCAGTTTGAAGACATGATTAGGATGTTTGAAGTCTTCAAATCCGGGAGGTTGCTTTACATAGAATTCTTCATTTATGAATCCGTTGAGAAATGCGCTTTTTACATCCATTTGAAAAAGTTCAAAGTCCAATGAGCATGCATATGCAAGTAATAGTCTTATTGCTTCCAGACGTGCTACCGGAGCAAAAGTTTCTTCAAAGTCAATTCCTTCCTCTTGGTTGTATCCTTGAGCAACTAGTCTTGCCTTGTTTCGAGTGATTATTCCATTTTCATCCATCTTGTTTTTGAAAACCCATTTGGTTCCAATGATACGTTTATTTCCTGGATTAGGAACAAGTTCCCAAACTTCGTTCCGCTCGAATTGGTTTAACTCCTCTTGCATGGCAAGGATCCATTGATCATCTTCTAGTGCTTGAGCCACTTTAGTAGGTTCAACTTGAGATACAAACTCCATATTCAAACATGCATCCTTAAGATTTAGCCGTGTAGATACTCCTTTACTAATATCTCCAATTATGTTGTCAATAGGATGATCACGATGAGTTCTCCATTCTTGAGGAAGATCATCATCATTTTCATTTTGATGTGAAAGTTCATGTGTTTATTCTGGATTGACAATTTTGCCATCTCCGTAAGAATTCTCATGAGATAGATCTATAGAATCATCATCATCACAAATAACAACTTCCTCCTTGGAGGTGTTAGATTCATCAAAAGAAACATGCATTGATTCTTCTATAGTTAAAGTTCTTTTATTGTAAATTCTAAAAGCTTTGCTAGAAAGGGAGTAACCAAGAAAAATACCTTCATCCGATTTTTCATCGAACTTACCGAGGTTGTCTTTGTCGTTGTTAAGGACAAAACATTTGCACCCGAAAATATGAAAGTGAGAGATGTTTGGTTTTCTTCCTTTGTAAATCTCATATGGAGTTTTCTTTAGTATAGGTCTTATGATCACGCGATTGCTTACATAACATGTCGTGCTTACCGCATCCGCCCAAAAATATTTAGGCAAACTTGAGTCACTTAGCATGGTTCTAGCAAGCTCCGCCAAAGACCTATTTTTCCTTTCAACTACTCCATTTTGTTGTGGAGTTCTTGGTGCTGAAAAATTGTGGAAGATCCCATTTTCTTCACAAAATTCTTCAAATAGACTGTTTTGGAACTCTCCACCATGATCACTTCGGATTGATGTTATCTTTAATGACTTCTCATTTTGAACTTGTTTTGCATATATCTTGAATGCCTTGAATGCTTCATTTTTGTGAACTAAAAATAAAGTCCAAGTGAAATGGGAAAAATCATCTACAATAACTAAAGCATAAATGTTACCTCTGAAGCTTCTTGTTCTAGATGGACCAAAAAGATCCATGTGCAACAATTGAAGTGGTCTTGTTGTTGAAACCACATTCTTTGGTTTGAAAGTTGATTTGGTCTGTTTGCCCTTTTGGCATGCACTACATAATTTGTCTTTGATGAACTTCATCTTTGGTAGACCAATAACTAAGTCATGCTTAACCAATTTGTTCAAGTGCTCCATGTGAATGTGAGCAATCCTCTTGTGCCATAACCAAGCATCATTGTTGTTTACCATAAGACATTGTACCTTCATAGACAAATCATCTAAAGTAATCATAAAAATATTGTTAGATCTTATACCTTTGAGTTTTACCTCATTGGTTGCCTCATCCATAATAAGGAATTCTTCTTTGTTGAATTTGATCTTGAACCCTCTATCGCAAAGTTGACTTAGGCTAAGAAGGTTGTGTTTTAATCCTTCAACATAGAGAACATCCTCAATTTGAATGGATGGAGGTGTGCCAACTATACCAACGCCAAGAATCTTTCCTTTGATGTTGTCTCCATAGGTGACATACCCTTTGGCTTTATGTACTAGATATGAAAATTGGTGTACATCTCCTGTCATATGCTTTGAACATCCACTGTCAAGATACCAAAGATTTGATGTGGATTTCAAGCATACCTACAAAAACAAATTATTTCTTGTTAGGTACCCAAGTTGCCTTGGGTCCTTCATAGTTAGTTCCCTTTTTTACCCATGCATAATGTCCACTAGCCATACTGAAATTTCTAATATAGCATGCATTGGGTGTGTGTCCAATAATACCACAGTAAAAACAGTTTGGAACAAATTTGCTCTTGTATCTAGGAATTTGTTTTCTATTAGATACATTAGTCTTTTTCTTTTGATGATTATGAACAACTTGCTTCTTTTCTACTTTCTTGGGATTGGAACTATTACTAGCCTTTACAAAAACAGTGGGATTGTTACTTGGTTTCTTAGAATTCACATAACCAAGACCTCTTTTATCATTTGGATAACTTTGTTGGCTTAGTAATCCTTCCAATCTTATTTATCCTTTTTCATATCGTTCAATGACTCTCTTCAATTGAACAATTTGAAAGACATTTGATTCACACTTGGAGCATGCAAAGTTTTCCTTTTCTTTTATAAAATTCTGTTTTTGAAGATCAAAATCTTTAGTCATGGTGTCAATTTTTTCTAGACAAATTAGAAGTTCTTTTTCTTGGTTTGACACCTTTTTGTATAAAATTTTGCATTCTTTCAAGAGTTCATCAATAGCACCTTGAACATCATCATCAAAAAGACTAAATTCATTACTAACCTCTTCTTCGTTGTCGGAGTGATGCGATGCCATTAAGGCTAAATTTTCACATTCGTCGCTTTCCGATTCCGATGTATTGCTCATATCATTATCTTCCCATGCTATGTAGGCTTTCTTTTGTTTTGAGTCCTTTCCTTTGAATCCGTTTTTCTTTGGGAGATTTGGACAGTTTGGCTTGATGTGTCCTTGCTTTCCACATTCATAACATGAGACATCTTGTGTTGATGTGGAGGCTTCTCTTTTCTTGAAGTGCTTTCTCTTATGTGCATGAGATCCGCCTTTGTCATTTCTGCCAAAAAACTTCCCAAGTCTTTTCACAAGAAGCATGAAATTTTCATCTTCTTCCGGATTGTCTTTTTTTACCACTTCCTTTGAATCAATTTTTAAAGCAATGTTTTTGGACTTCTTTTCTAGATTCTCATGTTTTTCAAGTCTACCGAGTTCCGTTTCGTATTCTTGAAGTTTGACAAATAGTGTAGCATAAGTCATTGCGGAGAGACTCTTCTTTTCCGAGATTGCCGTTACCTTTGGTTGCCATTCCCTAGTCAATGATCTAAGGACTTTCAAGTTGAGTTCATCATTTGACAAGGTTTTAACAAGAGCACTTAAGTGATTTGTCAAATGCACAAATCTCTTTTGTAAGTCAAGAATGGATTCTCCGGGCTGCATTCGAAATAGTTCATATTCTTGACTTAAGGTATTTAGCCTTGATCTTTTTACTTCAGTCGTTCCTTCATGAGTTTGAACCAAGGTATCCCATATTTCCTTTGTTGTTCTGCATGTCGAGACACGGAAAAATTTGTCCATACTGAGTGCACCTTGAAGAAGGTTTATTGCCCTTTTGTCATAGAGAACTTTCTTTTTATCATCGTCGTCCCATGCAGTTTTAGGCTTTGAAGAGCCAACACCATTGATTACCGTTACCGGGATAAATGGACCATTTTCAACAGCATCCCATACTTCCTCTCCTTGTGCTTCTAAATGCGCCTTCATGCGTATTTTCCAAAAGTCAAAATATTCACCACAGAATAGAGGAGGCTTATTGTTACTACCACCATCTCTGAAAACGGGTTGATGATTTGCGGAAGCCATTCTGGATCTCTAGGAGCAGGTTACCTATAACCTGCTCTGATACCAAATGTAAGTTTAAGATTGCGCCTAAGAGGGGGGTGAATTAGGTGGTGGTCGATTTTTGACTTATTTTATACTTTCTGGTTTTGATTTAGTGCTTTGAAAACTGTAAAGTGCAGAAAGTAAAGAGACACGGAGATTTATCCTGGTTCCTTCCACACCCCAGAAGTACGTTCAGTCCCCTTGCAAACGCGCAAGAGATTTTACTATTTTGTTAGAACTTTTACAAGACTCTTCCTAGTCTTATCAACTAAAGAACCTAACAAATACCAAGAACACCCTCTTGGATTTCCAATAAGTCTAATGAGAACAATCCTCTCAAAAGATACCTCTTGTTTCCAACAATGGACAACAAGGAACAAAAGTAATCTAATACTTAATTCCAACAATCCTGGAAATAAGTTACACTTTGTATAATTTTATGAAGTATGATTTCTTGAAAGATGTTGATCACATAGAGTGACTTCTTTGAAGTTTCTTCTTTCTTCTCTTGTAAGCAATTCAAACTGTAACACAATGGTTAGATAATGCTCAAAGATTTCTGTTCTTTATATGTGTGAAAGTGCAGAAAATCTTTGTTCTTAAAAGATAAGAAATATGAAGTTTGAATATTTTACAAAGTTCAGATTTTATTGCATAAGAGAAGAGTTGTTTATGATTTGAAAGATTTTGTAATATATAGTAATCAAGATACCTTTTCAAATGGACACTTTTCTGTTTGAAAAACATGATAAGATGCAATGTTTGATCATGCAACTATTGGAGAAAAAGTGTGAAGGATATCTTGAAACCAGTTCAGATTTTTTAAAATTTTCAATGTGTAAATCGATTAACATAAGATGCAAATCGATTGCACGGGTTTGTAACGTTCAGAATTTCAAAAAATTTGAAGTGTAAATCGATTAGCATGTTGTGTAAATCGATTTACAAGAGTTAAAAAATCAGTTTGTTCTGTGATCAATCGATTTACACTTCATGTAAATCGATTGCTGGCAGAGACAATCAGTTTTTTGAAAAAGCATGTGTAAATCGATTTACACAAGATGTTAATCGATTTACAGCAGAGAAAAACTTAAAATTATTTTTGAAATATAAGTGAAGTGTTGCGGCAAGTGTGTATATCATTTTTGAGCATTTCTAATCAATGTAGTTCAAATGAGAATTGATATACTTGATTGCTTGCCATGATCCTTGAAGCTTTGAGTGAATGATGCTTTAAGTTAATTTCACTTCTTTTCCTTCTTGCCATAATGCTTGTTTATCTTTCATCAAACTAGCTTGTTTGTCTTTCATTAAAACTAAAGTTGAGTTGAGGCTTGAGATTACAGCTGCCTCTATTTGTTGGCAATTATTTTGAGATGAGAGTTCTGCTCCAATGGTACCACATGCATTTGCATAGTATTGAGTCACATGATATGATTGCATAAAGAAGTTGTGTATTGATGCGGTAAATGTGTATATTGTTGGTATTCTGTTGCAATTATTGTTGTTTATGAGATGTGAAGTGGTGTTATTATATGAGTTGATCTAACATATTATTCATCATACATTTTATTATATTGTTAGATATCTCACCCCTTTTGTTTGAATGTTACCCTTACGTTGGTAAAGTGCAGGTAATCCAGAGTGAAGGCAGTATACCTTCGGTAGTTCGAGTCGGTGTCATTGCTTTGATACATAACACTCGGGGGGATGAACATTTGTTTCTTTTAATTATTGATTATTTCAGTTGTTGAACTTTAATTTGATTATTGCTAAGTATGTGTTATTTTGAAGTTGCTGTAATTGTTGGACAAAGACGTTATTATGATTCTGCTGTGTAGTTGTTCAAGTTGTTGAATTAAGAGATTAAATTATTCTGTTGTTGGTTCATCTGAAATTTAAAGTGTTATGTATCCATGTTGAATGCAATGTGTTTTAAAAGTTGAATTTGTGACATCCAGATTCAGTTGTATGAATTTTAAAACTCTGATTTACATTCATAATTGCCGGGTAGATTGGAGTGTTACACACGCTTCTTTTCAAAGGTGAGGGTAATATCGTCAGTATTTTCCTTGGATGGTTTACCAATTGCTACTGTTAAAGCGTGTGCAACTTTATTGTCTTCTTTTATATGTTAATTCATATATCCAACAAATTTATTGTTGTTTAAATAAAATTAACTAAAAATTCAAGTAGGGTAAAAATATATATTTAAGATATCAAAAGATAATTTTATTGATTATGGAAGTAACGTGAATCAAATAATTTTGTTAATGACTAAAAGATCAATCGAGTCTATTTATTCTAAAGACATATGTTAAATTTTTATTTTATAGTAGTACATTAACATTTTTGAATATTTATTTATTTTTGGTTATATCATTACAAATATATAAAATAAATAAATTAAATTATATTTATTCATCATTAAATTTCAGTACTAGTCACTAAACTAGTTGATAAAAAAATTTAGTAAACTTAAAAAATAAAATTGAACACTTAGTTGAGTCTTATCTAATATGCTTATATATATATATATATATATATATATATATATATATATATATATATATATATATATATATATATATATATATATATATATATATATATATATATTCGTAAGAAATCTGTGCTAACGGATTCTGTCTGCGCTCATATTACATGTCTATTAAACCATCATTTATAAAGTTTATCTTTGTTTATTCAGTTAGTTAACATTTACATAGTTTCAAATATAGGCTAATAATATATATCGACTTTTAAACATTGATTTGTACTTATAATAAAAGGTACAATTGATTCTATAAATTCAATTATATAAAATAGTAGCAAAAGAAATATTACAAAGAGGGACATTAAAATTAACAGTCTACAGTCGATATTTCATAGATACGTTCACATCTATCAGTGAATTTATACCTGAAAGGATCTTCATTAGGATGAGAAATGTTTCGCAGTTAAATTGAGAAATAAAAAGAACCCTTAGATTAATATACTTGTCCAAAAAAGTATTAAGTCTTTAATGTTAATCAAATTTTATTAAAAAATTCTAAAATTTAATTAAAAAATATGAATTTTAAAATTGTATTTCATGATTAATAAAATGACAAAAATCGTTATATATATATATATATATATATATATATATATATATATATATATATATATATATATATATATATATATATATATATATATATATATATATATATATATATATATATATATATATATATATATATATATATATATATATATATATATATATATATATATATATATATATATATATATATATATAAAAGATTAAAAACAAATTTAATTATATAATTAAATATTATTAAATAAAAATTTCAAATTAAAAATAAATATTTAATATAGTTTATTAAAATCAATTGAGTAGTTTAATGTTGTTTTAATTTACATAAACATTAAAATACATTCCAAGTTAATAAAAATAAATTTCAAATTCAAATAGTATCTTTATTACTTGAAAATTTAATTTCTTAAGGAACTCCACAATACAATTTATTTACCTAACAATTTTGTAAATATGAATTGATATACTTAACTGTGTAATGAACAATCATCATAAAAAAAAAACTAATAGTATTAGAATAATCATACAAATAAATTTTTTATTACACATGAAATATTAACGAACAATTAAAAAAGATGTACTACTATATAAAATTAGTTCTCAGAGAAGGGAAACACTCAAAATATTAATACGCAAAAAGGAAAATTGTCTTTGAATGATATTGCCTTATCAAACTATTGCATATTTAAGAGTTGTTATATCACTCAAACTGGGATTAGATTAAGATACATTTATTTAAAGTCAAATAACATTAACAAAATACCATATGAAAAACGAAGATTTGGTTAAATATAGAGAAGTTATATGCTGAGTAGTTGAAGTTGTAGTTGGAGTTGGTTGACCCAAATCTATACATATATGTCAAAGTATTCTTTTATTTGTATATAAATGAGATATTAACGTGGAAATTCAGTATATTTAACTTTGGTCTACAATGTAATAGATAAACCAAATATAATTTTTTCTACTAATTCCATGTAGTGTAAGATGCATGCAACATCCAAAATTACTTCAGGATTTCTTTGAAACTGCATCCAAAGTTGCATCGCTCTATTTGAATGCATTGATGTACCTTTCTCGATAGTCACAGTTTGCATTAGAAGATTCATTTTATGAGAGGTTGTTGATATAAAAAAATTCTTGTTCTAGAACAACCACCACCAGCTTCTAGTATTAACTTCTTAACAAATTATATCTTTAAATCAAAAACATTTATTGTTATAGACAAATAGCAGAATAATAGATAAATCTCTACTTCAATACATTGTCTCAGTTAAAGTAGTTCTCAAAAAGACACACATATTATAACTACTTGAGAGTTGAGACATTGAGACACCTCTTATCATAAGGAATTCACATATCAGTTGCTATAATACAATTTAAAATAACTTAGAATACAAAAGGTGATTTGAACAACTAAAATTAGACTACGTGAGAAGGTTGATAAAATATTATTTCACTTCATTCGTGGAACCTGAAATTGCATCAAAGGTGATATTCAACGGAACCCCTTCTAAGATGTTCAATGAAAATTGCACAGTTCTTAGAAGTGTTTTTTGATAGAGCTGCAACCGTTATAGTAAGAAATCAAAGTCATACACCAAACAGATCAAACGTCAATGTAAAATTTAATTATATAATCACAAGTCAATGTTGAAAATTAAGAAGTAATGATAAAATGAGTAAGAGAAACGTGGAAACCTGATTGCGTCCATCACATGTGAAGGGTAAGAAATCAATTAGCTTGCAATCAAAAAAGTGAGTGTTTTCTCCAAGTTATTGACATTCATCTCCCTACAATAAGTATTAAGTTGTTGTTACTCAATAATTTAAATAATGATAACAACATAATCAACATTCTCTCTTATTAAATTTTGGTGATTTAACACCATGGAAAAAAAGTAATTATTTGATAACTTACATCAATACTTGCAGTAACGATAACAAATCCAATACTAGCCAAAGAAAAACATACACCAATTTCTATATCTGGAACAGGTATTGTATCCACCTTTGTATAGACTCGAAAAGGGCCAAACGAATCTGTCAACATCATCCAACTACAACATATGACAAATATGAAGGAGATGAAATAAATAAAAAAAGACATTTGATCCATAGTAACTGTCATGACGAATCACTGCGAGAAAGTATTATTAGCATAATAGGTACATAAGCTATCATACTTCAACAATAATAGATCCAAAAACTTGTAAGAGTATTAAACTAAGTAGTTGGACATCCAAATGAAAATTCTTTGAGAAAATTAAATAAGCTTCATTACAACAAAAAAAACTACTGATATATGTAAGTAGGAATCCTAGCTTCTTTATTAAAAACAATTAATTTCAGTTTGTGAACAAATGTCCTTTTTTAAACCTTACTCATAAAGCTTTGTTGCACTTATAACAATCTTTCACACGAGATCAAGGAAAATCCAAATAAATTTCACCATTCCAACAAAAGTACTATCATCTAAAACTTATTTTTACAGTTTGATTGTTAAGAGATAATTGTCATCTAACTAAAACCAGTTTCTTTGAAAATAATCATTGTCTAACTGTTCTAATATTAAATTGTTAAGGTTATTTATGTATTGAGCCATTAGACACTTCATATTTAGAAATATTTCATACTAAATTAAAATATGAAACTGAAAACTAAACGACAAAAAATATAACCAAAAAAGAATTAAAATAATGGAAGTGCATAAGTAACATGGCAATAGATGTTAAATTGATCCAACTTCACTTTCTCTATTTGAACTTTAATGGAATCTTATTAGCAAGTTATCCAAGGATTTTTTGTTCAAGCAAATCCATACAAACATGTTATAATATACTCACATGAAAAAAATCCCAACAAATTATAGTCATATCTCTTTATCAGTATAATAGAAATAGTGTATAAAATACAATAAATTAAATGCAAAACTTAGATTAAATTTTATATTATTATATCTCTAACAATATAGAGGAACATTTTAAATAATAAAGTTTCAGCCTTTAGAAAACTTAAAAACCATCTTACCTGTATTCTCAGTTTTCAGTTCTATATTCAAAATTCACTTAATAATAACAGCAAAAGTTGAACGCATCATACTTAGTAATTTCATTGACCCTTACTAATTGCAGGAAGAAATACTTGCCCAAAACTCCCAATAACACAACAATGAATTTCATTGACCATAGTTAACATAATGATGTACAATGAGCATTCAGTTAACTTTCAGAATTCAAAATAAATAAATTATGACATTGAGGATAGTGATTATGGTAGTTACTCAAGATCATCAATGATTGTTTAGATTCTTACTCTTGGTAACGGCTACCCAGGTACTTGAATCATAAATGATTATGATTGTATAGTTGGTTAGAACCACCTTGGTTAGAATCACTTGCTCTAATTAAAATATATAAGAGTTGAGGAATGAATCATATAATGACTCATTTTATTTTCAAACACAGCCTATATAAATAGGTATAACAGGAAAACTATATTATAGGAAGAAACTTCCATTGATATTTTACGTCAGAGTCATCCATCAAATGTCAAGCTTTTTCATCAGAACGCACATAGTCAAAGTAATGCCTTGAATTAGTTGTGTATTCGCTATGCACAACAACTGCGTATAGATCATACATCAAGTTTGGCTGTTACATAAGAATGAGTAAAAAAACATCAAATTTGAATGGAGAAATTGGGATAGTTATTACAGTATAAATTGTAATTGCAGCCTAATATAAATAATTGTTTGGAGTGTAATCACATGGAAACCACAATATAAAACTATAATTGGATGTAACATAATTGAATTTGAAATACCTGCAGAAAAATTGAAAATAAATGCAGGAGGGAATAAAATGATTTATGAACTTACATTTTTCCTGCAGAGATATAAGGCTCCAAATCCAACTATAGTGAAATAAACATGATTTTCAATCTTTCCATAATATGCTATGTCCATTTTAAACTTTCTCAAATGTAGTACTGGAATTTCTAGTGTTATATCAATCAAAAGTTGTTTCTCCGTGTATACATCTTAGTCGCAGCCACTACATTTAAAAATCCCATCCATACTTTCTACCATGATATAAGCATCCAAAGTTCTTTGAACGGTATTCACATCTTCTACCGTTAAACCCAAGTCAAATATTGGATCAACGATATCAAAAGAGAAACCACAACTGCGACATCAAAGTTGAATAATAACAAACATCAAAATCAGAAGATAAAATCATCTATGAATAACTAAAATAGAAAAGAATTAATATTCGCAATTAGCATCATACTTTGCTAACAATTTCACCTCCAAATATTTGTTCATCTTTCTTGAATCCTGAAAGCCTCAAATTAAATTTAAAAAATTAAAACTCATTTTTATCCAGAACAGTAGCAAAAACAATTACGAATATTTTCTATCTCGGTCTTCAGCTTCTCTTCAGCTTCATCCATTTCCCGTAACCCAAAAATAAATTAGTCTCATATAAAAATTGAAACCAAACACACCCTCAATTAAAACCCTAAAATAGCAGTAGCCAATTTAATATTTTGAACTAAAAAATTCACAAAATAATTCAAAAAATTGAAAAACCCATATCAAATCAATCATTCGAAACAATTACATAACAAAATTGATCAACTATAGAAAACTTATTACTGTAAATCAAGCATTTTCAATATAACCAAAGCAAGGAAAGCAAATAGAAAACGACAATCAAAAAATAAAAAATATGTGCCACATTTCTAACATTAATCGGAAAAGGAGATGGAAGCATATATTTATGTTTTACAAGAAAAGATAGAAACTTGGAAAGTTATGGATTTGAATGGAAAGTTATAGGTTCGAAGAAGAGAGGTTTTTGAACGAAAAAGAAAACATAATGATACAATATGAAAAGTTGTGGTATTTGTTATTGCCTTTTTAAAACCCAATGTATTATAACAGCCTTTTCAAAACCTAATATCCAATTCTATACACATTTAATGAAATGAATCGGTTCCAATAACCAACAATTATGGACAGCTTTGTTAGGGTTAATTAGTGATTATTAGTGATTAAAAAAATAAAAAATATTGTAAAAATCTATTGTATTGACACATCACCAGCATTAAATGTCAAAACAACGTAGTGATGGTACTAGTTCAAAAAACCTATTTTATGTTTATATTAATAAAATTAAAGATTATATATATATATATATATATATATATATATATATATATATATATATATAATTTAACAATGATATATAAAAAAGATTATATTAAATATTTTAAGAAGATTATATAAAATATATAGTATGTTGGTTAGAAATCATTCTCAATTTGTTTCACAAAATTTCATATCATCCAAGAACAACCAATTAATTGCAGTGGAATATAACATGGATTAGTTTGTATTGAAAACATTCAACGTATTGAATGAGAAATGAGCGGAGCCACTTATAATATTTTACAAAATATAATTGATTGTTGTGATTATTTATATTTTTATCTCACCTAAATTATTTAGAGTCAATTATTTTATAGAAAATAATTTTTTTATTTATTTTTATTTTCACCAAAATTTATCATTTTTTTGTCTATAAATAGAGTCGCAGTTCATTTGATTTGGACAAAAAAAATCTATTTTTTCTCTCTAAATTTTCTATTTAACCTCCAATAAATTATTGTTTATAGCTCTAAACAATTTTTTAGTGAAATGAATCCCAACAATAACTCTCTTATAATAAAAAAGACAAAAACATAAAAAGAAAAATAAAAATAAAAAATAAAAGTGGTGGGATAAAGTGTTGAATTTAATTAAACAAAACTATTGTAGTGAGTAAAAGTTAAAAGAGTGTTGAATTATTAGGTGGAAGAGAGAAGATGATGTGGAGTGTAAAAAACAAAAACAAAACGGATGTCAAATAATTTTATCATTGAGTGTATTTAAATGCATTTAAATAAAAGTCAAACATAAACATCATTACTCATCAACTTCATCCCTTAGTGTATTTAAATGGGATTAAATAAAAGTCAAACATTCCTAGAAAATAAAAAGAAAAATAAAAATATGAAATAAAAGTGGTGGGATAAAGTGTTGAATTTAATTAAACAAAACTATTGTAGTGAGTAAAAGTTAAAAGAGTGTTGAATTATTAGGTGGAAGAGAGAAGATGATGTGGAGTGCAAAAAACAAAACCAAAAACAGATGTCAAATAATTTTGTCATTGAGTGTATTCAAATGCATTTAAATAAAAGTCAAACATAAACATCATTACTCATCAACTTCATCCCTTAGTGTATTTAAATGGGATTAAATAAAAGTCAAACATTCCTAGAAAGTAAATTTTTTATTTATTTTTATTTTCACCAAAATTTATCATTTTTTTTTGTCTATAAGTAGAGTCTTAGTTCGTTTGATTTGGACAAAAAAAAATCTATTTTTTCTCTCTAAATTTTCTATTTAACCTCCAATAAATTATTGTTTGTAACTCTAAACAATTTTTTAGTGAAAAGAATCCCAACAATAACTCTCTTATAATAAAAAAAACAAAAACATAAAAAAGAAAAATAAAAATATGAAATAAAAGTGATGGGATAAAGTGTTGAATTTAATTAAACAAAACTATTGTAGTGAATAAAAGTTAGGGTTGAATTATTAGGTGGAAGAGAGAGAAGATGATATGGAGTGTAAAAAATGGAAAAAAACGGATGTCAAATAATTTTGCCATTGAGTGTATTTAAATGCATTTAAATAAAAGTCAAACATAACATTCATTATTCATCAACTTCATCCCTTAGTGTATTTAAATGGGATTAAATAAAAGTCAAACATTCCTAAAAATCTATCCTTAATTGCAACTGTCACAGTTTTCAAAACCTATGATAAATATAATGAAGGACAGAACACCACTGCCAAACTCTAACAGTCCATCCTTAATAATACAACCTTCCAAAATTTAAATACTCCTAAACTACAAAAAGCATTGAAGCTCATTATATAGTAAAAAGAAACAAAATATGCATCTTAAGCGGGTTGGTTCCTGCTGTATTTCTCATATCTTCGAGAGACACCTTCGTTGACTAAGGTGTCCCATAACTGCAACATAGCTAGATATTAGTATCAATTTCGAAGAGGGAACTATTGAGAATACCAAAGTTAAAGGTCTTCTCTTTTCACTTACTTCTAATTTTCCCTTTGAGCCTCCTATTGCCAACAAGAATGGGTTGTCCTCTGCGAAAGAGATAGAAAAGACAGACCCCTAACAAACACCGAGAGCAAAAAAACCGTCAGTGCCAATGCAACAAAAGACTTCATGATTCATCAAATATGGACTTACAGCTTTTGGTTCTTTCGTTGCGACACAAGATGGTTGGTTGTTAGACAAATCCCATAGTTTTACCTGAGACAAATAACAGAAGTAAAATAAGATGAATACCAATCTGCAGCGTACGGTATTCAGGAAAACAACAAATTTGACATCACTATTACCGTTTTATCCGTGGATCCAGTAGCAAGAAGCTGCATGAGGTTGGGTCAACAGGGAAGGGTCAAACTAAAGGAAATAATAAGATTGTAATAACACCGAAGATTTGAAATACATACATTCGGAGCTGACATATTATAGGCTAGGGAGGTAACAGATTTGTCGTGTGCATGAAGTGTAAAAGTAGCACTCTGCTCAGATGTGACATTGGACATGGCATTCCGGACATCAAAACACTTGACGGTACCATCTTCAAGACTCACCTAACAGGACAATTAAATCATGATTAGTAAACATTCATCTAACAGAAAAAGAATTGGTTAATAAATAAATAAATAAAACATAAGGGGAAGTTAGTATAATATCTTTATCAGAAAAGAAAAAAGAGGCTAGTTTGTTTAATTTATCAGATATTTAAAGTAAAATTAGTTCACAAGGGACATAAATTATCATAACGCACCGCAAAAAGGTTCTCAGCGTGTGGATCCCATGCCAAGCTCTCTACATCAGCACCGACTGACCACGTACAGCCTGAGTGTGACGGATTCCTTACATCCTTCTGCAGGTTTAATATAACTAAAACCATTAAATTGCTGAAATCTTAAATAAAAATTAATACTTCCGAAGTATAATAAGTAATCAGTACTAAATATAAAGGCCAAGTAACAAGAAAACATAGGATCATTACCAAAACAACTGTATGATCAAATGCGCCACTAAGAAGAACATGTTGTCTATGATGATTCCAAGCAACTGCTTGAACCTGTGAGGATAGTTGAAAGGCATCAGCAAAAACATTGACTCAAACAATTTTAATTATTCAATGATGGGAATTTAAAGAATATTGCATTTTACAATTTAACTAAAAAATATGTCTCATCTTTTTCCTTATCAAAGATATGCATTGTAAATTGATTCTTACCTTGTCAGTGTGATGCTCCATTGTAAGAGTACACTTTCCAGCGACGACATCCCAAATTTTTACGCTCTTGTCAGCACTAGCACTTGCAAGTAGATTGCTGTAATTTTTAAGAATATTTGTCAAACTTGAGGTGTCAAGGAAGGGAGATAAAAAAATTGTAAAAAAAAAACCATTATGTTCCCTGAAAGCGGAGAACAGAGAAAATAAAGCAGAATCCAAATCTAACAAACCTGAACTCCTTGTTCCAAGCAAGACCAAGTACTGAGCCAGTGTGACTGTCCTCTCTGTATTTTATTGATTTCTTTTACGAAAGAAATTGCAAAATCAGTTGAAGAGATTCAAATGATAGATTGAAATCAAATTTTAATAAAAAGAAATTGCTAAAAATATTTGTTTTAAATCTAAAAGGATTAAATACAATAATAATGAGAGGAGTAAATCTAGCTTAAAAAGCTTCTGTTGGGATATACAATTTAGTAAGCAAGTAACTTTATGCTGATTGATTAACAAGGATGTATAACAAACCTTTTTCCCATGTTTCCCCTTTTTGCTTTGCTCTTTGCCACCTAACACCACACATGGTTCTACCTCATCAATCTGAGAACAAAAGAAAATTACAACATATTCTGCACCCAAAAAAAACCCTCCATTTAAGCTTAGGAGCTTTAGGATAGTGCAGCAACATTTATACACTTACAACATCAAGATCCCAAATTTCTATCGATGGTCCCATTGAACCAACGGCCAAGAAGTTTCCTGTTATCATTACGAAACAATTTTAAGATAGTAAGATGATGCAAAGGTTGAATCTTAAACATAAATTGCAATAATCTAAAACATAAAGCATTAATCTCCTTATTTTCTACCAAATCGTTATTCATAACTTAAGTTTGTTAATCTCCTTGTGTTATTCATATTTCCATTAACCCATACATTTACTAGCAAAGAAACAGAAGATAGAAAGACTGAATAGCAAAAAACATTACAAACCATCCATCTACACATATGAAGCAAAAAACTCATAGGGTTCGAACCTTTTTCTTCTCCTTTAAGGGGACAATCAAGCCAAGCCGTGCAAAGTGGAAATTCCGGAATAATAATATCATGGTGAATATACAAGTTCATATCACGAGTATTGGCATCCTCAAGTATCCAAACCTGCCAAAGCCAACAAAAGTGTGTGATAAATCTAAAAAGTAATAGTAAAAATATGACCAAATGTGTCATGCACTCTTTTTAATTAAATGATTATAACAAGTTAGTCCTATAAATACATTCTTTACAAAAAAAAAAAGCTCATTATTTACACTAGGTTATGGAAATTAAGTACTTAGTTCATCTTAATGTAAGTCTACATGATCTAAAACTACGTCTAAAAACATCAATACACTTAAAACCTTCAAAATTTTGATAACATAAAACTGCATCCAAATTTACACATGCTATCTTGCCCCTCTTCTAGAGGCACATTAGACATTCATGTGCATGCATGTGTTTTTAGTGATTATGCAGAATTAGTAATAACTTCATTTGCATGGAAAAATTGCTTTTCAGAAGAAGTAAAAAACAATATTTTGAGCATTTTGCATATAATATGAGCCTCTAAACGTCATTCATAAAATCACAGGGTATATGTTTCTATACAAACTACTTTTCAGTTTGGATATCCAAAAGTTTCACAAATGAAGCAATTTTAAAAGAACCCAAGCAGCAACCCCATTGGATAAATTTAAGGCATACACTCTTGTACCCTTAAATTTAGTTGACTTCGAATCATTCATAGCCTCTGAGATGCCGAGAGACACAAAAGACATACATGTAGAAGGGGTTGATGATGTACATGTAGGATGCGCTAAACATACTGCTGAAGTCACATAATGTATAGTATAACATAAAACTAACTTACTTCAAGGTAATTGACATCGTCTTCCGTACGCGCGCAAACAACAACAGAATCAGTTGGATTAATAATCATGTCTTCAACATCTTCAGAATCATACTCTTCCTAAACAACATATAAATGATACAGAAATCAGTAAACAAATCAAATTAACCTAAGAATACATTAAAGTGTTTGAATTTATCTCACATTCTTATCTTTGATATATGGATCTAATTCATTACTCTGATAATAAAGATCACCCGTCCCTGAACTGAACAACTCAAAACCTAACATCAATAGAAAAATCAAACATAATTAATTACGCATCCTGACACTACCACGACAACACCGATAATAATTTAAAAAATGAATAAATTAATCGTAATAACAACGGACACAGACACACTTCTTTTCAAAGGTGTCGGTGCTATATTAAAAAGACACCTTTATCATCTTCATCATCATAGGTTTCCATGTTGAGCTCTTGCAAGGCGAGGGTAATATCGCCAGTATTTTCCTTGGATGGTTTACCAATTGCATCAGCTACTGTTAAAGCATGTGCAACTTCATCGTCTTCTTCCATATCCTTCTCTTCATCCACACTGCAATAATTTTATACAAGAGAATGTTAATGTTAATGTTAATTATTGATGGTGATTGGTTAGTGAAAAGGAACAAACTCACGCGTGTTTGAGATGAGTTCATCGATTTCCTCTTTGGAAGGGGGTTCGGCGAAAACAGGTTCCGCTTTGAAGACTCCTTTAGGAATCCATGAAATTGCGGCGATCATGGCTCTCTGATTCTACCGCAGAGTGAAAGGTAGCGGTGGGTGGCTGGCGGCTGAAAACAAACAGTGTAACCAACAACAAATGAAGCTAAACCCTTTTGATTAATTTTTCATTATTTATTTATCTCGTAAAAAATAGTACATATTTATTTAGACACAATTGTTTAGTGAATATATAACAGTATAACTCTACAGTATAACTCTGAAGCTGTTATATATTTCAACACAGGAGCTGTTATATGGTTTTAACTTCTGCATTGAGTAATAATTAAGTGAATGCGGAAGATAACATGAATGAAAATTATCAAATAAGTTTGAGAGCATGCTTTGTATATGGTAAAGTTTGTTGCATAAAAATGCATATATTTACCTGTAAACAGTCAAATTAATAGAAAACTAGTATAATGTTACAAACATAATCTAACTCCAAAAACTAGTAAAAGAAATTTAATTTTGTTTAAATTAATAGTATACATTCAGCAGGAATCCTCTTGATAAGAAGTAGCTCTGATAATTTCAATAGTTAAGTTCAAACCCCACCAAGAATCAGCAACATGGATTCAGATCTCAAAATATAACAAAATGAACAGTGCCAATACATGAAGACAATAATACATAACAAAAAGAACAGTGCCAATACATGAAGACAATAATACATAACAAAAAGAACAGTGCCAATACATTAAGACAATAATACAAGAACAATCACAACAATATAACAACATGGATTCAGATTTCAAAATATAACAACAAGAGTTCTTGTATTATTTAATAAATTTAGTCATTTTCTCATATTTCGTACTAAAATGTTAAAGGTTCTACGCTTGTTATGATGCAGCAAAAGACTATTTAAGTCTATGTTTGGATATTTCAAAACAAGCGGAGTGGAACATAGCAGATCATAAGGAATATCTCATTCCATTGTTTGGATATTTTAGGATGGAATGTAACAAAAATGGTATTCAGCCCAAATCACAAAAATGAGTGTAATTAATAGAATTGGATAGAATGTATTCCATCATGTTCATTTCCATTACATCCTCATTTAATCAATCCAAATGAAGGAACATACCCTTATTCCATTCCATTCCATTCCGCTCCATTTCATTGCATTCCATCAATCCAAACATAGCCTAAGTCACTAATGTTTAGGAAAGAAATATTTTTATGGAGGTACTGAATTGATTGAAATTTCTAATTGAAGAAACTAAAACCGTTGTTTTACAAACTCGAGAGACTAAAGCGAGCAACTCTTGCAATTTCAACTACTAAAATGACAATTAAATCCATAAATACAATCTAAAAATATAAAACAACTCACTGGTAGGAAGCACAGGGGTGACAATATGTCGAATATTCAATGCCTGGACAAGTGAGATAACTTCGTCCTTACCGGTTGCTACAAACAGTTTGAGAACTTTTTCAGTCAGTTTTCCTGCTTTCAATATTCTCTGGACATGAAAAATCATGAAATCACAAAACAACAAACAAAAGATTAGACGACAAAAAATTGAAACCAGATCAACAATACAGCATCTCCAAATTAGACATAAGTAATTATAACAATACTACAACAAAGTAATTGAAATGGATCATTAACCCTAACCGTAACCCTAAATCTGAGAAAGGGTTAACTACCTATGAAGTTAGAGAGAGAGAGAGACTTAGAGAGAGAGAGAGAGAGAGAGAGAGAGAGAGGTGAGAATAAGAATAGGTACGAACGAGGAAGAGATCGAGGAGGATGTGATCAGGGATGGGAGAGAGATCGGAGATGTCGGAGAGATTGTGAACGGCAGTCAATTGTGAACGGCAGAGTCAATTGTGAACATAAGTAAATATCACAAATGTTATTCCTACATCACAATTTGACACCAATACATACATAAATATTGTTTACGTGTGTGAATAATATAAAAAATTGATTAATTAAATGATGAAATTGTTTAATATATATTTAGATTTTAAAAATAATTTTTAATAATAAAATAAAATTAATTAATAAAATATAAAAATTTGATTAACGAAATTATGAGATTGATTAACAGACTACTCGGATTTTGGCACTCTTCTTGTTGTTATATTTTGAAATCTGAATCCATGTTGTTATATTGTTGTGATTGTTCTTGTATTATTGTCTTAATGTATTGGCATTGTTCTTTTTGTTATGTATTATTGTCTTCATGTATTGGCACTGTTCATTTTGTTATATTTTGAAATCTGAATCCATGTTGCTGATTCTTGGTGGGGTTTGAACGTAACTATTGAAATTATGAGAGCTATTTCTTATCAAGAGGATTCTTGCTGAATGTATACTATTAATTTAAACAAAATTAAATTTCTTTTACTAGTTTTTGGAGTTAGATTATGTTTGTAACATTATACTAGTTTTCTATTAATTTGGCTGTTTACAGGTAAATATATGCAATTTTATGCAACAAACTTTACCATATACAGAGCATGCTCTCAAACTTATTTGATAATTTTCATTCATGTTATCTTACGCATTCACTTAATTATTACTCAATGCAGAAGTTAAAAACATATAACAGCTCCTGTGTTGAAATATATAACAGCTTCAGAGTTATACTGTAGAGTTATACTGTTATATATTCACTAAACAATTGTGTCTAAATAAATATGTACTATTTTTTACGAGATAAATAAATAATGAAAAATTAATCAAAAGGGTTTAGCTTCATTTGTTGTTGGTTACACTGTTTGTTTTCCGCTGCCAGCCAATCACCGCTACCTTTCACTCTGCGGTAGAATCAGAGAGCCATGATCGCCGCAATTTCATGGATTCCTAAAGGAGTCTTCAAAGCGGAACCTGTTTTCGCCGAACCCCCTTCCAAAGAGGAAATCGATGAACTCATCTCAAACACGCGTGAGTTTGTTCCTTTTCACTAACCAATCACCATCAATAATCAATAATTAACATTAACATTAACATTCTCTTGTATAAAATTATTGCAGTGTGGATGAAGAGAAGGATATGGAAGAAGACGATGAAGTTGCACATGCTTTAACAGTAGCTGATGCAATTGGTAAACCATCCAAGGAAAATACTGGCGATATTACCCTCGCCTTGCAAGAGCTCAACATGGAAACCTATGATGATGAAGATGATAAAGGTGTCTTTTTAATATAGCACCGACACCTTTGAAAAGAAACGTGTCTGTGTTAGTTGTTATTACGATTAATTTATTCATTTTTTAAACTATTATCGGTGTTGTCGTGGTAGTGTCAGGATGCGTAATTAATTATGTTTGATTTTTCTATTGATGTTAGGTTTTGAGTTGTTCAGTTCAGGGACGGGTGATCTTTATTATCAGAGTAATGAATTAGATCCATATATCAAATATAAGAATGTGAGATAAATTTAAACACTTTAATGTATTCTTAGGTTAATTTGATTTGTTTACTGATTTCTGTATCATTTATATGTTGTTTAGGAAGAGTATGATTCTGAAGATGTTGAAGACATGATTATTAATCCAACCGATTCTGTTGTTGTTTGTGCGCGTACGGAAGACGATGTCAATTACCTTGAAGTAAGTTAGTTTTATGTTATACTATACATTATGTGACTTCAGCAGTATGTTTAGCGCATCCTACATGTACATCATCAACCCCTTCTACATGTATGTCTTTTGTGTCTCTCGGCATCTCAGAGGCTATGAATGATTCGAAGTCAACTAAATTTAAGGGTACAAGAGTGTTTGCCTTAAATGTATCCAATGGGGTTGCTGCTTGGGTTCTTTTAAAATTACTTCATTTGTGAAACTTTTGGATATCCAAACTGAAAAGTAGTTTGTATAGAAACATATACCCTGTGATTTTATGAATGACGTTTAGAGGCTCATATTATATGCAAAATGCTCAAAATATTGTTTTTTACTTCTTCTGAAAAGCAATTTTTCCATTCAAATGAAGTTATTACTAATTCTGCATAATCACTAAAAACACATGCATGCACATGAATGTCTAATGTGCCTCTAGAAGAGGGGCAAGATAGCATGTGTAAATTTGGATGCAGTTTTATGTTATCAAAATTTTGAAGGTTTCAAGTGTATTGATGTTTTTAGACGTAGTTTTAGATCATGTAGACTTACATTAAGATGAACTAAGTACTTAATTTCCATAACCTAGTGTAAATAATGAGCTTTTTTTTGTAAAGAATGTGTTTATAGGACTAACTTGTTATAATCATTTAACTAAAAAGAGTGCATGACACATTTGGTCATATTTTTACTATTACTTTTTAGATTTATCACACACTTTTGTTGGCTTTGGCAGGTTTGGATACTTGAGGATGCCAATACCCGTGATATGAACTTGTATATTCACCATGATATTATTATTCCGGAATTTCCACTTTGCACGGCTTGGCTTGATTGTCCCCTTAAGGGAGGAGAAAAGGTTCGAACCCTATGAGTTTTTTGCTTCATATGTGTAGATGGATGGTTTGTAATGTTTTTTGCTATTCAGTCATTCTATCTTCTGTTTCTTTTCTAGTAAATGTATGGGTTAATGGAAATATGAATAACACAAGGAGATTAACAAACTTAAGTTATGAATAACGATTTGGTAAAAAATAAGGAGATTGATGCTTTATGTTTTAGATTGTTGCAATTTATGTTTAAGATTCAACCTTTGCATCATCTTACTATCTTAAAATTGTTTCGTAATGATAACAGGAAACTTCTTGGCCGTTGGTTCAATGGGACCATCGATAGAAATTTGGGATCTTGATGTTGTAACTGTATAAATGTTGTTGCACTATCCTAAAGCTCCTAAGCTCAAATGGAGGGTTTTTTTGGGTGCAGAATATGTTGTAATTTTCTTTTGTTCTCAGATTGATGAGGTAGAACCATGTGTGGTGTTAGGTGGCAAAGGGCAAAGCAAAAAGGGGAAACATGGGAAAAAGGTTTGTTATACATCCTTGTTAATCAATCAACATAAAGTTACTTGCTTACTAAATTGTATATCCCAACAGAAGCTTTTTAAGCTAGATTTACTCCTCTCATTATTATTGTATTTAATCCTTTTAGATTTAAAACAGATATTTTTAGCAATTTCTTTTTATTAAAATTTGATTTCAATCTATCATTTGAATCTCTTCAAGTGATTTTGCAATTTCTTTCGTAAAAGAAATCAATAAAATACAGAGAGGACAGTCACACTGGCTCAGTACTTGGTCTTGCTTGGAAAAAGGAGTTCAGGTTTGTTAGATTTGGATTTGCTTTATTTTCTCTGCGCTCCGCTTTCATGGAACATAATGGTTTTTTTTACAATTTTTTTATCTCCCTTCCTTGACACCTCAAGTTTGACAAATATTCTTAAAAATTACAGCAATCTACTTGCAAATGCTAGTGCTGAATAAAGCGTAAAAATTTGGGATGTCGTCGCTAGAAAGTGTACTCTTACAATGGAGCATCACACTGACAAGGTAAGAATCAATTTACAATGCATATATTTGATAAGGAAAAAGATGAGACATATTTTTTAGTTAAATTGTAAAATGCAATATTCTTTAAATTCCCATCATTGAATAATTAAAATTGTTTGAGTCAATGTTTTTGCTGATGCCTTTCAATTATCCTCACAGGTTCAAGCAGTTGCTTGGAATCATCATAGATAACATGTTCTTCTTAGTGGCGCATTTGATCATACAGTTGTTTTGGTAATGATCCTATGTTTTCTTGTTACTTGGCCTTTATATTTAGTACTGATTACTTATTATACTTCAGAAGTATTAATTTTTATTTAAGATTTCAGCAATTTAATGGTTTTAGTTATATTAAACTTGCAGAAGGTTATAAGGAATCCGTCACACTCAGGCTGTACGTGGTCAGTCGGTGCTGATGTAGAGAGCTTGGCATGGGATCCACACGTTGAGAACCTTTTTGCGGTGTGTTATGATAATTTATGTCCCTTGTGAACTAATTTTACTTTAAATATCTGATAAATTAAACAAACTAGCCTCTTTTTTCTTTTCTGATAAAGATATTATACTAACTTCCCCTTATGTTTTATTTATTTATTTATTAACCAATTCTTTTTCTGTTAGATGAATGTTTACTAATCATGATTTAATTGTCCTGTTAGGTGAGTCTTGAAGATGGTACCATCAAGTGTTTTGATGTCCGAAATGCCATGTCCAATGCCACATCTGAGCAGAGTGCTACTTTTACACTTCATGCACATGACAAATCTGTTACCTCCCTAGCCTATAATATGTCAGCTCCGAATGTATGTATTTCAAATCTTCTGTGTTATTACAATCTTATTATTTCCTTTAGTTTGACCTTTCCCTGTTGACCCGGCCTCATGCAGCTTCTTGCTACTGGATCCACGGATAAAACGGTAATAGTGATGTCAAATTTGTTGTTTTCCTGAATACCGTATGCTGCAGATTGGTATTCATCTTATTTTACTTCTGTTATTTGTCTCAGGTAAAACTATGGGATTTTTCTAACAACCAACCATCTTGTGTCGCAACGAAAGAACCAAAAGTTGTAAGTCCATATTTGATGAATCGTGAAGTCTTTTGTTGAATTGGCACTGACGGTTTTTTTGCTCTCGGTGTTTGTTAGGGGTCTATCTTTTCTATCTCTTTCGCAGAGGACAACCCATTCTTGTTGGCAATAGGAGGCTCAAAGGTAAAATTAGAAGTAAGTGAAAAGAGAAGACCTTTAACTTTGGTATTCTCAATAGTTCCCTCTTCGAAATTGATACTAATATCTAGCTATGTTGAAGTTATGGGACACCTTAGTTAACGAAGGTGTCTCTCGAAGATATGAGAAATACAGCAGGAACCAACCTCAATCCTGTTGGCTGAAGATTTTGATAATATTATTAGAAGCCAAGTGAATTGAACGTTTCGATCGAAATGAAACAAATTGGTCATGTTTTGAAGTAGCAGAAGCAGTGTTTCGAATAAGCATATCAAAGCTTGAGCTTCGAGTGGCGATTATGGGAACATATCTAAAGAAGTCTCGAAATAACAACGAGGTTGTGTCTGAGAAGTGCGTTCGAAACGGAGAAGTACCAAAGCATTTGAAATTCAAATGGAAGCGGGACATTCGAAGTTTGAAATTTATGTGCTGGAGCATTTGGAGACACGTGGAAAGAAGAGAGAGGCATTGTTCTGCATGTTCTGAACGTGGCATAATCCTATAGCAAGACCATTATGGTCGAATTAGTATAAATAGAAGTCTTAGTATTAGGATTTCGTGTGTCATATCTATTGTACTAAATACTCAGTAACATTCAAATTACCACATGGCAAGGGAAACGAATGCAAGAGCAATGTACGTATGATAGCACCACATATTTATGATTTAATGAAAACCTTTTATCATTTCCAGCACTTTCCTTCATCTTTCTGCCAAATAACATTTACAAGTTTTCTCTTTCAAAGTCTTTTTATTTCGAAATCTCTTCATTAAAGCTTTACATTTCAATGCTTTCTTTACGTTTCAAGCACTTTACATTTCAGAAAACTGTCATACTTTTCATGCCTTTATCTTCAAGTTTTGTCTTTCGAAAGTTTATTTTTACTTAAAGTCATTTACAGATTTCTTGCATTAAACGCTTTCTTCGTATTTCAAATCTTTTACGTTCTAGAGCATCTTTTACATTAACTGTTTTTATAATTCGAAGCCATTTACTTGCCTTTTATGCAATTTTACATGTCTTTACAATTAACGTTTATTCATGCAATTTAGTTTCGTACACGCATATTTTGATTACACCTTTAGATCTTTAAGAGAGAAATCGAAATAAGCCAAACACATATACAACACTCAAAGACCAACTATGAATATCTGTTCGATCATGAGAGTTACCCAAACGACCAAGGAATCCTAGGATCAATCTAGTCGATCCTGTGAGTTACCAGAGAAATTGAATAACAGTCAGTAAGTTTATTCGATAGTTTGGAAGACTAGCGGTTGTTTACCAGAAATCACTGGAAACAAATCCGGGGCCTGATATTGTATTGACTCGTACGCTTAAGATGCATATTTTATTTCTTTTTACTATATAATGAGCTTCAATGCTTTTTGTAGTTTAGGAGTATTTAAATTTTGGAAGGTTGTATTATTAAGGATGGACTGTTAGAGTTTAGCAGTGGTGTACTGTCCTTCATTATATTTATCATAGGTTTTGAAAATTGTGACAGTTGCAATTAAGGATAGAATTTTAGGAATGTTTGATTTTTATTTAATCCCATTTAAATACACTAAGGGATGAAGTTGATGAATAATGATGTTTATGTTTGACTTTTATTTAAATGCATTTAAATACACTCAATGGCAAAATTATTTGACATCCATTTTTTTTCATTTTTTACACTCCATATCATCTTCTCTCTCTTCCACCTAATAATTCAACCCTCTTTTAACTTTTATTCACTACAATAGTTTTGTTTAATTAAATTCAACACTTTATCCCACCACTTTTATTTCATATTTTTATTTTTATTTTTATGTTTTTTTTTATTATAAGAGAGTTATTGTTGGGATTCATTTCACTAAAAAATTGTTTAGAGTTACAAACAATAATTTATTGGAGGTTAAATAGAAAATTTAGAGAGAAAAAATAGATTTTTTTTGTCCAAATCAAACGAACTAAGACTCTACTTATAGACAAAAAAAAATGATAAATTTTGGTTAAAATAAAAATAAACAAAAAATTTATTTTCTAGGAATGTTTGACTTTTATTTAATCCCATTTAAATACACTAAGGGATGAAGTTGATGAGTAATGATGTTTATGTTTGACTTTTATTTAAATGCATTTAAATACACTCAATGACAAAATTATTTGACATCTTTTTTTTTTTACACTCCACATCATCTTCTCTCTTCCACCTAATAATTCAACACTCTTTTAACTTTTACTCACTACAATAGTTTTGTTTAATTAAATTCAACACTTTATCTCACCACTTTTATTTCATATTTTTATTTTTCTTTTTATGTTTTTGTCTTTTTTATTATAAGAGAGTTATTGTTATGATTCATTTCACTAAAAAATTGTTTAGAGCTATAAACAATCATTTATTGGAGGTTAAATAGAAAATTTAGAGACAAAAAATAGATTTTTTTGTCCAAATTAAATGAACTGCGACTCTATTTATAGACAAAAAAATGATAAATTTTGGTGAAAATAAAAATAAATAAAAATTTTATTTTCGATAAAATAATTGACTCTAAATAATTTAGGTGAGATAAAAATATAAATAATCACAACAATCAATTATATTTTGTAAAATATTATAAGTGGCTCCGCTCATTTCTCATTCAATATATTGAATGTTTTCAATACAAATTAATCCATGTTATATTCCACTACAATTAGTTGGTTGTTCTTGGATGATATGAAATTTTGTGAAACAAATTGAGAATGATTTCTAACCAACATACTATATATTTTATATAATCTTCTTAAAATATTTAATATAATCTTTTTTTATATATCATTGTTAAATTATTTTTAAATATATATATATATATATATATATATATATATATATATATATATATATATATATATATATATATATATATATATATATATATATATATATATATATATATATATATATATATATATATATATATATATATATATATATATATATATATATATATATATATATGTTGTGAATTCAATGCCAATAACAAAGTATAGAAATAAGGGAGGAATATCAAACAAGGAAGAAGAAGAACACAAGAATTGGTTATAACTGCTATTCTTTACTTTCTCTTAGAAAACAAGATTACAAGTTTACAAGAATAACAAATAACCCTCTCACCCTAAATTAGGATTTGCTGTGATGCAATGATGAGAGACTAGTATGCTATTTATAATAAAACCTAACATACTAACTAATGGGCTTTTTCACAAGGCCCATTATACAAGCTAACTTAATAATCAAGCTAACTTAACAAATTAGGGTTTAAACACTAAAACCTAATTTAACAAGCATTCTTCGACAAATACATGCTAGACCCTTCTTCGACTACAGCATGTACTTCGATCATACTAGAGTTCGATCCAAAATCCCACAAATCTCCACCTTGGACCTAACTCTACAGCATCAAGAGACACTAACTAGCTTTCTTCATGCAGCTTTATCAACTGCATACAGTGGAAAAACTTGTAACTTGGCAATGTTTTGGTGATCATATCAGCAGCATTGTGATCTGTCGAGACCTTCAGCACTTGGACTTCTCCACGCTCGATTACCACTCTGACGAAATGCAGCCTCACATCTATGTGCTTGGTTCGCTCATGATAGGCTGAGTTCTTCGACAGGTGTATTGCACTTTGACTATCACATTTAACAGTGATACCTTGACCTTGAAGTTTCAGCTCCTTTGCAAAACCTTCAAGCCACAATGCTTCTTTCACAGCTTCAGTTAGGGCAATATATTCTGCTTCAGTAGTTGATAAGGCAACAACCTTCTGAAGAGTTGCTTTCCAACTAATTGCTGTACCAAACATAGTGAAAACATATCCAGAAATAGATTTTCTGGAATCCATACAGCCTGCATAATCAGAGTCAACATAGCCTTCGACTGCTGCTTTACTATCTTCACCCAAGGCTCCACCATAAATTAAGACTCTGTTCAGAGACCCATTTATGTACCTTAGAATCCACTTTAACGCTTGCCAGTGAGCCTTTCCAGGATTCGCCATGTACCTGCTTACAAGACTTACTGCATATGCTATGTCGGATCTAGTACAGACCATAGCATACATCAAAGAACCAACTATATTAGCATATGGGATGCTGTTCATATAGGTTCTTTCGACATCAGTACTGGGACATTGATCAATGCTCAGCTTGAATTGAGGGTTTGTTGGAGTCACAACAGGCTTTGAATTCGACATACCAAACTTGTCAAGAATCTTTCGTAGGTATGCCTCTTGAGATAAGCATAATTTCGACTGCTTTCTATCTCTTCGAATGTCAATTCCAAGAATCCTAGATGCAGCTCCCAGATCCTTCATGTCGAACTCCTTATTGAGTTCAGCCTTCACCCTTATTACATCTTCGACATTGTTGCTTGCTATCAGAATATCATCAACATAAAGCAACAAAATAACAAATGAATTTTCAGGTCGAAATCTGGAGTAAACACAGTGGTCGAACTGACTTCTAATGAAACCTATGTGTTCCATGAACTTGTCGAATCTCTTATTCCACTGTCGAGGAGATTGTTTAAGTCCATATAAAGATTTCTTCAGTTTGCACACATAATCTTCTTTCCCCTTTTCGACATACCCTTCAGGTTGCCTCATCAGGATCGTTTCATCTAAGTCACCATACAAGAACGCAGTCTTCACATCCATTTGTTCCAGTTCAAGGTCGAACTGAGCCACCATGGCAAGCAACATTCGAATGGATATGTGCTTCACAACAGGGGAAAATACATCATTGAAGTCGACACCTTCTTTCTGAGTGAAACCCCTTGCGACTAATCTTGCCTTGTACCTCTTCGACATTACTCCTTCAATTCCTTCCTTAACTTTGAAAATCCACTTACAGCTGACTAACCTTGCCCCAACAGGTTTCTTGATTAGTTCCCAAGTGTGATTATCATGGAGAGATTTCATCTCATCATGCATGGCCTTTAGCCATTCAGTCTTCATTCGACTCCTTATAACTTCCTTATAATCTCTAGGTTCTTCGTCTAGAACTTCACTTGCAGAGATTAAGGCATAAGCTACAAGATCTGCATATCCAAGTCTCTGAGGTGGTTTTATGACTCTTCTTTGCCTATCTCTCGACAATAGGTAGTCATCAACAGTTTCCTCAACATCATCAGAATCTTCTGTTTCTTCTTCGACTTCATCTGGGATACGCAATTCAGCATCAACATGCTCCACCTCAACAGGAATCTCTACCTGTTCCAGCTCTTCGTCAACATCATCAGTTTTCTTGAAAGCCATTTCAGTTTCATTGAAAACTACATCTCGACTGGTGATACACCTCCTGTGACCTGGCTCTAGGCACCATAGCTTATAAGCTTTCACTCCTTCAGGGTATCCCATAAACATGCATTTCAGAGCTCTAGGTTCGACCTTGTCTTGCCTAATGTGAGCATAGGCTACACAGCCAAATACTCTTAGTTTGTCGAGATCTGGTGGATGTCCCGACCAAACTTCTTCAGGTGTCTTCATATCTAACGCTGTCGAAGGACATCTGTTTATCAGATATGCTGCTGTCGAAACAGCCTCAGCCCAAAACACCTTCTTTAATCCCGCACTAGTCAACATGCATCTAACTCTCTCCAAAATAGTTCGATTAAACCTTTCAGCCAAACCATTTTGTTGTGGAGTACCTGCGGTAGTTCTGTGCCTTGCAATACCAGAGGCAACACAAAAACTGTCGAACGCCTCATTGCAAAACTCAAGGCCATTGTCGGTTCTCAACCTCTTTACCTTTCTGCCAGTTTGATTTTCGACAAGAGTCTTCCAACTTTTGAAATTCTCAAAAGTTTCATCCTTAGTCTTCTGGATGAATACCCATAACTTTCTGGAATAGTCATCTACTATGGATAGAAAATACTTTGCTCCTGAATGTGATGGACACCTTGCAGGCCCCCAAAGATCAGCATGGATGTAATCAAGGGATCCATGTGTTCTTTGTTTGCCTTTGTTGAACTTCATTCTACAGGACTTTCCAAGTACACAGGGTTCACAAAACTTCAGCTTTTCGACTTTATCTCCACCAAGCAGATTTTGTTTCCCTAATTCGACCAGACCCCTTTCACTGACATGGCCCAATCTCATGTGCCAAATTTCTGTCTTCGACAAAGGTTTCGTGGATGCAACATTTGTCGAACCACTTACAACTTCAGCCTCAAGGGTATACAAGCCTTGTTTCTTCACGCCTCTCAAGACTTCCTTCGACCCTTTCATGACTCTTAGGATACTTTTCTCTCCTTGAAAAACATATCCTTTCTTGTCGAATTCACCAAGAGAAATCAAATTTCTCTTCAAATCAGGTACATACCTGACTTCAGTCAGCAATCTTATTGACTCATCATGGAGCTTGAATCTCACAGATCCAACGCCTGCAATCTTGCAAGCTTTGTTGTTTCCCAGCAATACAGATCCACCATCTTGATCACATAATTCCTCGAACAAGTCTTTGTTTGGAGTCATGTGCCAAGTGCATCCAGAATCCATAATCCATTCCTTCGACGAGTTTTTGCTTGAAACCACAAGAACATCAGATGATTCGAAATCATCTTGGACAATAGCTGCATTGCCATTATCCTTACCTCCATGATCTTTCAGGCATTCAGGGCACACCTTTCTTGTGTGACCTACTTTCTTACAGTGGTAGCATCTAATACCAGATGCGTCACCACTATAAGACTTCGACTGATTTTTACCTTTCCTCTTGTCGAATTTTCCTTTAACAGTCAAACCTTCACCAATCGTCGAAGGTTTATGCTCCTTACGTTCGTTCAAGTCCTTAGAGTACAAAGCTGATTGAACTTCTTCAAAGGTCAGGGACTCTCTTCCATACAAGAGGGTTTCTTTGAAGTGAGCATGTGATCTGGGCAAAGCGCACAATAATAACAACGCTTGATCTTCATCATCAATCTTTACATCAATATTTTCAAGATCAAGAATCAGCTTGTTGAACATATCCAACTGCTCAGCCAACACTTTGTCTTCAATCATCTTGAATGAATACAAAGCTTGCTTCAGGTAGAGTCGATTTACCAGAGATTTGGTCATATACAAACTTTCAAGTTTCACCCATAACCCTGATGCCGTCGTCTCCTTTGATACCTGTCGAAGAACCTTATCACCAAGGCTCAACAAAATTGCGCTGTGTGCTTTCTCGATCATGGCCGTCTTCTCTCTTTCTGTTAACGCAGCGTCCATCGCCGTCGCTCCCTTCAACGCTTCCAAACAACCCTGCTGAACCAGTAGGGCTTTCATCTTCAAGCGCCATAGACCGAAATCATTCACTCCGGTGAACTTTTCAATCTCATATTTTGTTGAAGGCATCTTCTCCACGCTCACCGCACCAATTTGTTGTGAATTCAATGCCAATAACAAAGTATAGAAATAAGGGAGGAATATCAAACAAGGAAGAAGAAGAACACAAGAATTGGTTATAACTGCTATTCTTTACTTTCTCTTAGAAAACAAGATTACAAGTTTACAAGAATAACAAATAACCCTCTCACCCTAAATTAGGATTTGCTGTGATGCAATGATGAGAGACTAGTATGCTATTTATAATAAAACCTAACATACTAACTAATGGGTTTTTTCACAAGGCCCATTATACAAGCTAACTTAATAATCAAGCTAACTTAACAAATTAGGGTTTAAACACTAAAACCTAATTTAACAAGCATTCTTCGACAAATACATGCTAGACCCTTCTTCGACTACAGCATGTACTTCGATCATACTAGAGTTCGATCCAAAATCCCACAATATATATATATATATATATATATATATATATATATATATATATATATATATATATATATATATATATATATATATATATATATATATATATATATATATATAAAGATATTACTAACTTTTTAATTAAAATCTTTAATTTTATTAATATAAACATAAAATAGGTTTTTTGAACTACTACCATCACCACGTTGTTTTGACATTTAATGCTGGTGATGTGTCAATACAATAGATTTTTACAATATTTTTTATTTTTTTAATCACTAATAATCACTAATTAACCCTAACAAAACTGTCCATAATTGTTGGTTATTGGAACCGATTCATTTCATTAAATGTGTATAGAATTGGATATTAGGTTTTGAAAAGGCTGTTATAATACATTGGGTTTTGAAAAGGCAATAACAAATACCACAACTTTTCATATTGTATCATTATGTTTTCTTTTTCGTTCAAAAACCTCTCTTCTTCAAACCTATAACTTTCCATTCAAATCCATAACTTTCCAAGTTTCTATCTTTTCTTGTAAAACATAAATATATGCTTCCATCTCCTTTTCCGATTAATGTTAGAAATGTGGCACATATTTTTTATTTTTTGATTGTCGTTTTCTATTTGCTTTCCTTGCTTTGGTTATATTGAAAATGCTTGATTTACAGTAATAAGTTTTCTATAGTTGATCAATTTTGTTATGTAATTGTTTCGAATGATTGATTTGATATGGGTTTTTCAATTTTTTGAATTATTTTGTGAATTTTTTAGTTCAAGATATTAAATTGGCTACTGCTATTTTAGGGTTTTAATTGAGGGTGTGTTTGGTTTCAATTTTTATATGAGACTAATTTATTTTTGGGTTACGGGAAATGGATGAAGCTGAAGAGAAGCTGAAGACCGAGATAGAAAATATTCGTAATTGTTTTTGCTACTGTTCTGGATAAAAATGAGTTTTAATTTTTTAAATTTAATTTGAGGCTTTCAGGATTCAAGAAAGATGAACAAATATTTGGAGGTGAAATTGTTAGCAAAGTATGATGCTAATTTGGAATATTAATTCTTTTCTATTTTAGTTATTCATAGATGATTTTATCTTCTGATTTTGATGTTTGTTATTATTCAACTTTGATGTCGCAGTTGTGGTTTCTCTTTTGATATCGTTGATCCAATATTTGACTTGGGTTTAACGGTAGAAGATGTGAATACCGTTCAAAGAACTTTGGATGCTTATATCATGGTAGAAAGTATGGATGAGATTTTTAAATGTAGTGGCTGCGACTAAGAAGTATACACGGAGAAACAACTTTTGATTGATATAACACTAGAAATTCCAGTACTACATTTGAGAAAGTTTAAAATGGATATAGCATATTATGGAAAGATTGAAAATCATGTTTATTTCACTATAGTTGGATTTGGAGCCTTATATCTCTGCAGGAAAAATGTAAGTTCATAAATCATTTTATTCCCTCCTGCATTTATTTTCAATTTTTCTGCAGGTATTTCAAATTCAATTATGTTACATCCAATTATAGTTTTATATTGTGGTTTCCATGTGGTTACACTCCAAACAATTATTTATATTAGGCTGCAATTACAATTTATACTGTAATAACTATCCCAATTTCTCCATTCAAATTTGATGTTTTTTTACTCATTCTTATGTAACAGCCAAACTTGATGTATGATCTATACGCAGTTGTTGTGCATAGCGAATACACAACTAATTCAAGGCATTACTTTGACTATGTGCGTTCTGATGAAAAAGCTTGACATTTGATGGATGACTCTGACGTAAAATATCAATGGAAGTTTCTTCCTATAATATAGTTTTCCTGTTATACCTATATTTATATAGGCTGTGTTTGAAAATAAAATGAGTCATTATATGATTCATTCCTCAACTCTTATATATTTTAATTAGAGCAAGTGATTCTAACCAATGTGGTTCTAACCAACTATACAATCATAATCATTTATGATTCAAGTACCTGGGTAGCCGTTACCAAGAGTAAGAATCTAAACAATCATTGATGATCTTGAGTAACTACCATAATCACTATCCTCAATGTCATAATTTATTTCTTTTGAATTCTGAAAGTTAACTGAATGCTCATTGTACATTATTATGTTAACTATGGTTAATGAAATTCATTGTTGTGTTATTGGGAGTTTTGGGCAAGTATTTCTTCCTGCAATTAGTAAGGGCCAATGAAATTACTAAGTATGATGCGTTCAACTTTTGCTGTTATTATTAAGTGAATTTTGAATATAGAATTGAAAACTGAGAATACAGGTAAGATGGTTTTTAAGTTTTCTAAAGGCTGAAACTTTATTATTTAAAATGTTCCTCTATATTGTTAGAGATTTAATTATATAAATTTTAATCTAAGTTTTGCATTTAATTTATTGTATTTTATACACTATTTCTATTATACTGATAAAGAGATATGACTATAATTTGTTGGAATTTTTTTCATGTGAGTATATTATAACATGTTTGTATGGATTTGCTTGAACAAAAAATCCTTGCATAACTTGCTAATAAGATTCCATTAAAGTTCAAATAGAGAAAGTGAAGTTGGATCAATTTAACATCTATTGCCATGTTACTTATGCACTTCCATTAATTTAATTCTTTTTTGGTTATATTTTTTGTCGTTTAGTTTTCAGTTTCATATTTTAATTTAGTATGAAATATTTCCAAATATGAAGTGTCTAATGGCTCGATACATAAATAACCTTAACAATTTAATATTAGAACAGCTAGACAATGATTATTTTCAAAGAAACTGGTTTTAGTTAGATGACAATTATCTCTTAACAATCAAACTGTAAAAATAAGTTTTAGATGATAGTACTTTTGTTGGAATGGTGAAATTTATTTGAATTTTCCTTGATCTCATGTGAAAGATTGTTATAAGTGCAACAAAGCTTTATGAGTAAGGTTTAAAAAAGGACATTTGTTCACAAACTGAAATTAATTGTTTTTAATAAAGAAGCTAGGATTCCTACTTACATATATCATTAGTTTTTTTTTGTTGTAATGAAGCTTATTTAATTTTCTCTTTTCTCAAAGAATTTTCATTTGGATGTCCAACTACTTAGTTTAATACTCTTACAAGTTTTTGGATCTATTATTGTTGAAGTATGATAGCTTATGTACCTATTCTGCTAATAATACTTTCTCGCAGTGATTCGTCATGACAGTTACTATGGATCAAATGTCTTTTTTTTTATTTCATCTCCTTCATATTTGTCATATGTTGTAGTTGGATGATGTTGACAGATTTGTTTGGCCCTTTTCTAGTCTATACAAAGGTGGATACAATACCCGTTCCAGATATAAAAATTGGTGTATGTTTTTCTTTGGCTAGTATTGGATTTGTTATCGTTACTGCAAGTATTGATGTAAGTTATCAAATAATTACTTTTTTTCCATGGTGCTAAATCACCAAAATTTAATAAGAGAGAATGTTGATTATGTTGTTATCATTATTTAAATTATTGAGTAACAACAACTTAATACTTATTGTAGGGAGATGAATGTCAATAACTTGGAGAAAATGCTGACTTTTTTGATTGCAAGCTAATTGATTTCTTACCCTTCACATGTGATGGATGCAATCAGGTTTCCACGTTTCTCTTACTCATTTTATCATTACTTCTTAATTTTCAACATTGACTTGTGATTATATAATTAAATTTTAAATTGACGTTTGATCTGTTTGGTGTATGACTTTGATTTCTTACTATAGCGGTTGCAGCTCTATCAAAAAACACTTCTAAGAACTGTGCAATTTTCATTGAACATCTTAGAAGGGGTTCCGTTGAATATCACCTTTGATGCAATTTCAGGTTCCACGAATGAAGTGAAATAATATTTTATCAACCTTCTCACGTAGTCTAATTTTAGTTGTTCAAATCACCTTTTGTATTCTAAGTTATTTTAAATTGTATTATAGCAACTGATATGTGAATTCCTTATGATAAGAGGTGTCTCAATGTCTCAACTCTCAAGTAGTTATAATATGTGTGTCTTTTTGAGAACTACTTTAACTGAGACAATGTATTGAAGTAGAGATTTATCTATTATTCTGCTATTTGTCTATAACAATAAATGTTTTTGATTTAAAGATATAATTTGTTAAGAAGTTAATACTAGAAGCTGGTGGTGGTTGTTCTAGAACAAGAATTTTTTTATATCAACAACCTCTCATAAAATGAATCTTCTAATGCAAACTATGACTATCGAGAAAGGTACATCAATGCATTCAAATAGAGCGATGCAACTTTGGATGCAGTTTCAAAGAAATCCTGAAGTAATTTTGGATGTTGCATGCATCTTACACTACATGGAATTAGTATAAAAAATTATATTTGGTTTATCTATTACATTGTAGACCAAAGTTAAATATACTGAATTTCCACGTTAATATCTCATTTATATACAAATAAAAGAATACTTTGACATATATGTATAGATTTGGGTCAACCAACTCCAACTACAACTTCAACTACTCAGCATATAACTTCTCTATATTTAACCAAATCTTCGTTTTTCATATGGTATTTTGTTAATGTTATTTGACTTTAAATAAATGTATCTTAATCTAATCCCAGTTTGAGTGATATAACAACTCTTAAATATGCAATAGTTTGATAAGGCAATATCATTCAAAGACAATTTTCCTTTTTGCGTATTAATATTTTGAGTGTTTCCCTTCTCTGAGAACTAAATTTATATAGTAGTACATCTTTTTTAATTGTTCGTTAATATTTCATGTGTAATAAAAAATTTATTTGTATGATTATTCTAATACTATTAGTTTTTTCTTTTATGATGATTGTTTATTACACAGTTAAATATATCAATTCATATTTACAAAATTGTTGGTAAATAAATTGTATTGTGGAGTTCCTTAAGAAATTAAATTTTTAAGTAATAAAGATACTATTTGAATTTGAAATTTATTTTTATTAACTTGGAATGTATTTTAATGTTTATGTAAATTAAAACAACATTAAATTACTCAATTGATTTTAATAAACTATATTAAATATTTATTTTTAATTTGAAATTTTTATTTAATAATATTTAATTATATAATTAAATTTGTTTTTAATCTTTTAAATATATATATATATATATATATATATATATATATATATATATATATATATATATATATATATATATATATATATATATATATATATATATATATATATATATATATATATATATATATATATATATATATATATATATATATATATATATATATATATATATAACGATTTTTGTCATTTTATCAATCACGAAATACAATTTTAAAATTCATATTTTTTAATTAAATTTTAGAATTTTTTCATAAAATTTGATTAACATTAAAGACTTAATACTTTTTTGGACAAGTATATTAATCTAAGATTTCTTTTTATTTGTCAATTTAACTGCGGAACATTTCTCATCCTAATGAAGATCCTTTCAGGTATAAATTCACTGATAGATGTGAACGTATCTATGAAATATCGACTGTAGACTGTTAATTTTAATGTCTCTCTTTGTAATATTTCTTTTGCTGCTATTTTATATAATTGAATTTATAGAATCAATTGTACCTTTTATTATAAGTACGAATCAATGTTTAAAAGTCGATATATATTATTAGCCATTATTTGAAACTATGTAAATGTTAACTAATTGAATAAACAAAGATAAACTTTATAAATGATGGTTTAATAGACATGTAATATAAGCGCAGACAGAATCCGTTAGCACGGATTTCTTACGAATATATATATATATATATATATATATATATATATATATATATATATATATATATATATATATATATATATATATATATATATATATATATATATATATATATATATATATATATATATATATAAAAGCATATTAGATAAGACTCAACTAAGTGTTCAATTTTATTTTTTAAGTTTACTAAATTTTTTTATCAACTAGTTTAGTGACTAGTACTGAAATTTAATGATGAATAAATATAATATAATTTATTTATTTTATATATTTGTAATGATATAACCAAAAATAAATAAGTATTCAAAAATGTTAATGTACTACTATAAAATAAAAATTTAACATATGTCTTTAGAATAAATAGACTCGATTGATCTTTTAGTCATTAACAAAATTATTTGATTCACGTTACTTCCATAATCAATAAAATTATCTTTTGATATCTTAAATATATATTTTTACCCTACTTGAATTTTTAGTTAATTTTATTTAAACAACAATAAATTTGTTGGATATATGAATTAACATATAAAAGAAGACAATAGAGTTGCACACGCTTTAACAGTAGTAATTGGTAAACCATCCAAGGAAAATACTGACGATATTACCCTCACCTTTAAAAAGAAGCGTGTGTAACACTCCAATCTACCCGGCAATTATGAATGTAAATCAGAATTTTAAAATTCATACAACTGAATCCGGATGTCACAAATTCAACTTTTAAAACATATTGCATTCAACATGGATACATAACACTTTAAATTTCGGATGAACCAACAACAGAATAATTTAATCTCTTAATTCAACAACTTGAACAACTACGCAGCAGAATCATAATAACGTCTTTGTCCAACAATTACAACAACTTCAAAATAACACATACTTAGCAATAATCAAATTAAAGTTCAACAACTGAAATAATCAATAATTAAAAGAAACAAATGTTCATCCCCCCGAGTGTTACGTATCAAAGCAATGACACCGACTCGAACTACCAAGGTATACTGCCTTCACTCTGGATTACCTGCACGTTACCAATGTAAGGGTAACATTCAAACAAAAGGGGTGAGATATCTAACAATATAATAAAACGTATGATGAATAATATGTTAGATCAACTCATATAATAACACCACTTCACATCTCATAAACAACAATAATCGCAACAGAATACCAACAATATACACATTTACCGCATCAATACACAACTTCTTTATGCAATCATATCATGCGACTCAATACTATGCAAATGCATGTGGTACCATTGGAGCAAAACTCTCATCTCAAAATAATTGCCAACAAATAGAGGCAGCAACAAGGCATAAGCCTTCATCTTAATATTCGCCAATACAAGCCATCTTAACAAGCATCAGCTCCATCTTGATATGCAATGTATGCGACACGATCATGAATGTAGTAATAACAACCACACTTAACAACAGCTCAGCACAACATCATCGTTGGCCAAAAGCCTACATCTTAATAGCTGCTAATTATTAGAGGCATCTCAACATCATTCATCAACATAATTCATCAACATAATTCATCAACATCAATCATCAACATAATTCATCAACATAATTCCACAGCAACTTAGCCATAACAACAATACAACGACAGATCAACAATCCCTCAACGTTGACCATAGGCCTACAACATGATAATTCCTATAATTAATTAATCATCTAAGGTTTATCTCTAATTACCAAACCTCTACATATTATTATTCTATAATACTACATCATTATCATCATTAATCTTACTGTTATGAACCAAGCTGTTGTACCCCAAAATTTGCCCTCTCATTTCTCAAAAGATCATCATGTACCCTCAGGTTTGCTTCTATCAAGTTTCAAGTCTGGAATTCCAACTATTCAAGAAAATCATTCACAAGGGCAAAATGGTCAAAAGCACACTAAAAAGTCAAACTTTGACTTTTTAACCAAATTTGAGTCCTAAAAATCACATTGCGTCAAGATGTCCAAAAGGTGAAATTTGATCATCAAAGAATCAATCCAACTTTTGCAAGACTTTGAAAATTTTCTAAGTATTTTCTATACTTGTTAATTTCATTTGCCTCATGACATTTTACTACAATTCCAAATATTTTAAAATGAGGCAAATAATTCAAGTTGTTACCAAGTGACATTTTTGCAAATTTACAAATTCTAAAACTATGTCTTGTTTGGATTTTTCTATTTAACTCAAAAAACCTTGCCACAATGTTTTGTCCTTGATACAATGTGCATAAAATACTCCACAAGACCAAATTTGTTTCATGCTACAAATTTTGCTGTCTAAGTTGAACAAAGCATGATATGCTGCATTGCTCCAACACCCCAAAAGCCTGCTCCATTGCTGTCCTAGAAAAAACCTCGTGCTATGCTGCACCATAAATCTGCATATGCTGTCCTATACAGTCCAAAACTGCTCTATGCAGTCTGCACCAGCCTGCATCACAACAGCCCCAAAATTGCACCAAAATGGCAAAAGAAAATTGTGTGAATAAAGTATCAAAACAGTAGGCAAAAAACAATTCAAAATAACTTATTTTGTTTCCCCCCTAAACCTCAGTCAAGGGTCTACAAAAGTGACTGTTTCATAAGACATAGGGGTTGGAATTTTGGGAGATAAGAGAGAGTTTGTGAACAGAAAAATAGTGTTCTTTGTAACTTTGGCTCATTCAAAAAAGAAACCAGCTCTAATCTCATTCAAAACAGAACTTCAATCCATTATTCCATCTTACAAACTCTCCCATAAACCAAACACCTTAGCACATAGAGATTGTAAAAACACTAAAACAGTTTATGTTAGTGTCATTGTCCTCACCATCCAAACATAAAAACAATACTGTACAACTTGACTAGGTTCCAACAATTTGGAACAAGCCTTGAATGGGTTTCAACAGCTTGGAACAAGCTGCCTAGAGATTCATTGGAGCCCTCACAACATCTTGAAAAGTATTCAGATTTCAAACACCAAGTGCAGTTTCAATGTAAGTCTTCTTGACTTGGTATTTTTTTATACATCATTAATGATTTATTCTTGAAGATAAAATGTAGTAATCATTACCCCTTTTAGCTAACTGTTTGCTTACTATTTATATTTATCAATCATATGCTGTAAACTGACATGTATGGACAATAGAACAATGTTTAAGACAGAAAAATGCAGTATGCATTGACACATACACACATGTTTCGACTCATCCTAGTATAAAACAGGGTATGAATCGACACATAAACCCTATGCATCGACTCATACTGATTCTAGGTCCCAAAACAGAAGGTTGAGAAGTCCATGAATTGACACAAAATGCGTATGCATTGACACAAAGAAGGTGTATGAGTCGACACATCCCATTATGTGTCGACTCATGCTGAGCTATTTTTTTCTTTACAAGAGCAAGGAAAAGTTATGTGTCGATGCATAACAGCATATGTCGACACATAATGGTTCAAAAAGCAGTTTCTCCCATTTTCTATATTGTTATGCATGTATTTTTCATTACTGCCCATTAGTTCGATGTGGTTGTAATAATTAGACATTTATTTCATCCATATTTGCAAATTGTACCCCCATCCCCCTCAAGATGTAATAGCTTAGGATTTTATTTTCCGCATTTTATTTTTGCTTTCATATATTGCTAGTAATTAAGATGTATGACAAGATAAAATCAACAAATAGATAACTTTTAAATACAAGACAAAGGCATGCAAACAAACACACTTGCACACTAGCACCTCTAGGGTAATCTCACTTTATTTTCTTTTTGGAAAACCGTCATGTCCCTCGAATATGGGACGCTTTAGAAAAGACCCTCCGATAAAATATCATAGTCCCTCGATGACCCTCGATGTTGCCTTCGATAAAATGATCTAGTCCCTTACAAAAAACTGCTAAAGCGTCTCATAAGTTGCCTTCTATGACTATACACAAATATCCCACGCTCGTCCCTTCACATCCAACGACGGGGCTTCTTACCAAATCAATGGTAAGATAGCAACATCTAAAGGAGGAGGAAAATAACATTTAAGATCTTTTGAGTAGGTAGATTCTCTCCTAGTTGCTCGCTTGCTCATAAGCAAACATTTTACACCAACACTTTTTACATTAAAACCTTTTCCTCAAAAGACGAAAGTTTTTTGGATACGTTCTTATAGAGACGAGAACCATTACAAAAACATATTTTCAAGAACACTTTCAAAAAACACATTCCACAAACAACTATTTGAACTATTTTCGAAACAACACTCTGTACGCGTTCTTATAGAAACGAGAACCATTACAAAGACATTTTCAAAATACTCTCAAACCCACAACACAAAGCCTATTTTCAAACAAAGCAACTGATCTAGCAAATAAATAAGAGCCTATGGAAAACCATGGATAGAAAGGGTGCTAACACCTTCCCTTTTCATAATCTACCCCCCGAACTCAAGAAAACATCTCTAAAGGTCTTTCCTGTTCTTTTCAGCCTTTCCTTATTGGATAAAAGAAAAGTCAGTGGCGACTCTTGCTAACCGCAACATTTGCAAACACAAACGCAAAACGACCAAGTCAGTTCTCCCACCGTATCACAGAACTGGCGACTCTGCTGGGGAAATTAATTTAAAAGTGGGGTTACCTTAGGGATATATCACATTTACTTGCTTTCATTGTTTGACTTGTATGCTTTACATTATGGTTCTTTTTTTGGGTTTGAATCCTCTACCCGGATTTAGGATACCTTATAGGTAAGTAGCAATACATTGTGGAAACTATGCGGGGTATATCGACATGGTCTAAGCAATAGCTACGTTAGTGTGGCATATTTGTGGGTACCGGTAGCCCTTGAGTAGTCAAGGAGAATATGGGGCCGCTGAGTGATGTCATGAAGCACTAATGAACTTTTAGAACCTTTACTTGACCAACTTGGCCATTAGGACATAGTGAGATAACCGGCTTTGGTGAAGTTCGAAGTTGGTAGATACTCGATACTACACTCATTGAGGTTTGGTTTTTTGGGATATTTCGGTCGCCATTAAAGAGGTTGCGCTGAAACAATGCCCAAGGAAACAAACCAGTGATATTGAGCTCCCTAGAACCCGGTTACTATTACTAGGACAGGTTTGAGCCAACTAAACTTCAAGAGGGTACTTACCTATGAGACTCCATGCAAGTATAAACCTAAGGACTTGTTTGCTTTGTTTGTGTATATAAACCTGTACATAACATCATGAACATCATAACATTATACTCATACTCACTAACCATTTCAAGGATTTTTGGGATTTATCTTTGCTTCTGTTTTGTAGGACATGGATTCTATTCGCAGAAAAACCATTCAAGTCAATCTTGTAAGGATCCCTCCTCAACTTAAAGAGTTAGCATCAAAGATTCTTGAGAATTCTCCATTTATCGAAAGACACGATCGCCTCCTAAACTTGGTCACCTCCAACACTGATGAGGACATGATGAAGGTGCTCTTCCAGTTCTTTGATCCTTTACACCATTGCTTCACATTTCCCGATTATCAACTTGTGCCAACTTTGGAAGAATTCTCCCAACTCTTGAGGATTCCCATTCTCAATCAACTACATTTCAACGATACAGAAAGAGATTCAAAGCCCGGGGAGATTGCTCAAGCTCTACACTTACAAGCATCTGATGTCACAACTAATTGGGAAACAAGGAGTGGTGTTAAAGGTTTCCTAGCAAAGTTCTTGTTTGAGAAAGCCCAAAACTGTTGGAACTCTTTGGATTTGCAAGCTTTTGAGGAAATTGTGGCTCTCCTCATCTATGGGATGGTTTTGTTTCCGAATCCTGACCAACTCATAGATGTGAAAGCCATCAAAATCTTCATGTCTCGTAACCCAGTGCCCACTCTGCTTGGAGACATCCTACATTCCTTTCACACTCGCACTATGAGGAAAAGAGGTATCCTTATGTGTTGAAATCCTCTCTTGGAAAGATGGTTTATTTTTCATCTTCCCCAATCTGTATTGAGGAACGAGCAAGGTTCAAGGTGGTCACATAGGTTGATGACACTCAAACATTCAGACATTCATTGGTGTTCCTGATATATAGACAATGTTATTATCGTCGACCATAGTGGAGAATTCCCTAATGTCCCCTTACTTGGAATTAGGGGAGGTATCACCTATAACCCCTGCTTAGCCTTAAGACAGTTTGGTTATGCCCGGAGGGATGGGCCACGTGAGATGCTGATTCAAGGGTTAGTATTTGACTATGAGAGTGACAATCAAGGTCATCGCCAGAGGTTTATCCGATCCTGGAGGATGTTGAACAAGGTAGATAGCAAGACATTGGGGCATAAGAATTCCATCCCTCTTGAGCCTTACCTAAAATGGGTACGTGCTTGTGCTCAATGTCTTATGATGCCTTAGCCCTCCATTCTCCCGGTGATCACAGAGCCTGTTATGGAAGGAGATATTCCATACACTATCCAACATCATGACATGCCCACCTCTCTTGAAGACTTACAAAGGGATTGTATATAGCTTAAGGGGGAGCGAGACACTTTCGAGGCCCAATTCTATGCCAGCAAGAAGAAGGTTTTGGAACTCACTAAGCAACTTCATGAGGAGCGGACTCTAAACGCCTACATCGTACCAAAGAGGATGCGTACAACCTTTTTATCTTAGAGCTTTTTTATTTCTTTGTAAGCCCCAAGAGGCATGATGTACTCAAGCTTTGATTTATTAATATAATGTGTGTTCCCTTTTTGTCTAAAGCAAATTTGAATCTCTAATTTCCTTGAAATCATTGCATATACATATCATCCATAACATCGCATAAACAGGTACCGTTACAGGTTTCTTATCTTCTTCGCTATTTATTTCAGCAAAAATATCTTCTGAACAAAGCATCAAAGATCTTCAGGCACAAAATGCCCAATTTCAACAGATGTTTGTAGCTCTGGCAAAAGGGCAGGAGGATCCGAAGGCCCTTATCCTGAAATAGAAGAAGAAGAAGAAGAAGAAGCTCACCGGTGCCCTCAATATGGGTAGAAGATTTGGGGGGCCGCTAAGGAAACCAGTCGATCTGACCTTCTCGTCCAAAGAAGGGGAAAATCAAGAGAGAGAAATAAGGGAGGAAAACCTTAGTCCTGAAGTCTCTGACAATGATACCGACTACAATAATGAGCAGTATCCTCCTACTGAGGATAAGTACAAGCAGTTAGAGGATCGGTTAAGCGCCATAGAACTCTAGAGAATACCAGGGCTGGATTTTGAAGAGCTGGGATTGGTGTCTGGGGTAGTCATCCTATAAAAATTTAAAGCTTCGATTTTCGCAAAATATGATGGGGTGTCTTGTCCCAAGCTTCATATTTGTTCCTATGTGAGGAAGATTCAGCCTCACACTGCTAATAGGAACTTGTGGGTTCAATTCTTTCAAACATTCTGTTAGGGACTCAGCTTGAATGGTTCTACCAATTGGAGGGAACCAATGTCCGAAATTGGGAGGATTTGGCTGCTACTTTTTACTAGCAGTATCAATACAACGCCGACCTTGCCCCTACCCATACTCAACTTCAGAGTATGTCCATGGGTGCAGGTGAAGGCTTTAAGGACTATGTGCAGAAGTGGAGAGATTTGGCTGGGAGAGTCCAACCCCCTTTGTCTGATAGGGAGTTGGTCGACATGTTTCTTGGGATGCTGTCTGGTCCATTCTTCAACCATTTAATCGGTAGCTCATCGACTAGTTTTACGAAGTTGATATTAACTGGAGAAAGGGTAGAAGCTGGGATCTGGAGCGGTAAAATACAGAAAGATACCTCCTCGAGTTCAGTAAAGAAGCCCTTCGCTGGTAAGAAGGAAGCTATTGCTATCTATAGCCCAAGAGGTCATAGCAGAGTTGAATACCGTCTGACGGTAAATACTGTAATGATACCTAGGTCTACGGCTGATCCACAACACAACAATCAACAAAGGGTAGAAAGACCACAAAGGAAGTTTACCCGAATTAACATGACATTGACAGGGGTTCTACCCCATCTACTGAGATCCAACTTGGAAACTTTAAAAGAGGCTCCCAAGAATCCCAATACCTTCTATCCTCAGTACAATCCAAATGCTCAGTGTGCCTACCATTCTAAGAGTCCTGGTCACAATACAAATGATTGTTGGGCTCTAAGAAATAAAGTGCAAGACCTGATTGAAGCCAAGGAGACTGAGTTCGATGCCCCGGAGAAACCCAATATCATAACTGCTCCCATGCCTAAGCACAACCGTGGAGTTAATGTCGTTGATACCGATCTGTTAGTGACCTCAGTTGATGAAGTTTCTACTCCCCTTATGACTGTTAAGAAGAATTTGTTGCTGGTCAGTTTATTTCCGGGTTGTGGTGAAGGTTGCCACATGTGTTCATCTCTGCCTTCTGGTTGCTATTTGCTGAAGGCAGGTGTCCAGCACCTGATGGACAGTAGAGAAATTTTGTTCGAGAAAACTTTGATTCTAGCTGGTCCGTTCGAAGATGTTGCTATTATAACCATTTCCACCGATCCTTCCAAGGGCTCCTCGAGAAGACCTGTTTGGTTTGGGCTTTACTTCAGGGGCTGAAAGGGATGTTCGACGCGCTCGGGCTGGAGGACCTCCCCTACGCATCAGCAATCGTGGGGTCAACGCTATTGAAGACAGTGGGGAAGACTTTGACATTAACAGCTGGATCTACCCAACTACCAACGATGGACCAAATAACTGGTCGACTAGAGATTCTATCCCAGTTTCTTTTATTCCGCAGTAATTGTCTTACTTGTGTTCTGAATTTGTAATGAACAATTTTTAACTTTTTGGCCTTGTGCCTTACCCGAGGCACAATGGTTCTATCTGCAAGGGTTATTATATGTCATTTCATATGTCATCAATAAAACATTGGACGTTCCTTGCATACAAATTTTGTGTTCTTTGTTTTTTTTTCTTTCTCTTTTCTATTTTTACTTTATCAATACAGCTATGCTCTTACACACACCCACATATCAAACTGCAGATCCATATCCACTATAGATCCCATTGATTACAATTCTGCTACTGCCAGTTATGATTTCGAAAATCTGATCAACCAAGGCGAGAACAAAGGTGAGAACGATTGTGAGGTGCCTGGAGAACTGGCTAGACTGTTACAACAGGAAGAGAGGGCTATACAGCCTCACGAAGAACCAGTTGAGACAATAAACTTGGGCACAGAGGTAGACAGAAAAGAAGTCAAGATCAACGCAAATTTGGAAGAAGATCAAACAGCGGTTGATACAGATGTTGCACGACTATGTTGAGATCTTCTCCTGGTCATATGAAGACATGCCTGGTTTAGACACTAACATCGTGGTACATCATCTGCCGACTAAAGAGGATTGTCCTTCGGTTAAACAGAAGGTCCGCCGTATGCACCCTGAAATGTCAGAGAAGATCAAAGCAGAGGTTATGAAACAGTTTAACGCCGGGTTCTTGGTCGTCACCTCCTATCCGCAGTGGGTTGCCAACGTCGTTCCGGTACCTAAAAAGGACGGTAAGGTACTGTCATACCCCAATTTTTGACCTAAGATATCACCTCCCATCTGCATCATTACATTGCAAGTGTTTTGACCTATTTTTTATCAATTTTCAAAGCAGATTTTAAATTCATAACTTTTTCTTTAGTCAAGAGCTGGTTATTTTTTTGAAACGCCAAGTTTATTAACTGATCAATGCTAAAACAATGTTTATTTAATTATTTATTATTCTAAGTTTAAATAGTTGGAATTTATTTTCAGTTATTTTAATTTAAAGAATTATAAATAATAAAGTAAATATTTGAAAAGAAGTTTATTAATTGATCAATGATGTTTATTTAATTATTTATTATTCTGAGTTTAAATAATTGGAATTTATTTTCAGTTATTATATAATTTAAAGAATTATAAATAATAAAGTAAATATTTGAAAAGAAGTTTATTAATTGATCAATGATGTTTATTTAATTATTTATTATTCTGAATTTAAATAGTTGGAATTCATTTTCAGTTGTTATAATTTAAAGAATTATAAATGATAAAGTAAATAATTGGAAAGAAGAAAAGAATTAACTGGTAAAATAATAGAGTTTTATTCATCTTTATTCTAATTGTTACAATTGTTGTTTAAATACTGTATTTATTTACAAAGTATTTACAATGACAAATATATAAAATGTTTAAAGTGAAATAAAAACTATTTTATTTTTTCTAAGATTCTAAATCTTCATCTTCTATCCAATACTTCTTTGATGCTCATTTGATTTTACCTGCAAAGAATTAAAAGAAAAGTCAGAAATAGATATATAATTAAAAGCAGACAATTAATTTAGAGTTCATCATTAAAAGCAACGGCTGGAATCAGTTTTTACCCTCTTTGCAAATCACGGGATTTCTCCCGGTTCACAAAAAGGGATGAATATTTATTGATAAATATGAATGCACAAGTTAAAAATATGCACAAATTCAATTTTGCCAAAACCAACTGCATATTTCAAAACCAACTGCATATTTCAAAACCAACAGCATATGCAAGTCAAAGTTACATTTTCAAAATAAAGTCCAACGTAAACTATCCAACACATGGGAAGAGGTCAAAATACAAGGCTCCTCCATACTGTAACAATGCAGGAAAGCTAAAGAAGGAAATGTGCAGATTAAAACCACATATGCAAGCCAAATATTTCTAATTTCATCATTTTCCAGCCTTGCTTTTTCAGAACACAAAGTACATAACATCATTTTAATGTTTCAAACTGTACTAAGGAGAGAGAAGAGAGAAAAGAGTTGGGTTTACAGGTTTTGGCCTTAGGCAGAAAAGAGATAGAAAACAAAACTGCAGTGACACAGTAAAAAAAGGGAAGCATAGAAAAAGGATACAAAGCAAACTGAATGGAACAGTTGAAATGTAGAGGTATCAAAAGGAAAATAGTTAAAATATACAAAAAACCTGAACTGTCAAAGGGTAGGCCAGCAACGGATATTATAACAACAAAAACTTCTCAAGCAAAAAGGCAAGAGTTCAAAAAAACCTGTTGGAAGCCTTAAATCAAAACTGTCAAACAAATACCAAGCCAATTCTCAAGGTACAAAAAAAACCTCAAGAACCTGCATTCAAGATGTATGTACAACCGGCTGTCTCAAGCCAAATACCATAAAACCATGGTCTAAAAAACCAGTAAACACTAAGCTGTCCAGCCAAAGCCTTAAGCCTTTCAAACCATAACCTGTTGAAACCTGTAAAAGCCTTAACCATCAAACAACACAAGCCATCACCAACAAATCATGCCAAGTTAAAAACCAGTAAACACAACCTGCTGAAAAGCCATATCCCAAACAACATCAAGCCTAACCAGAAAACCAGTAAAGCTGTCACCAACAACCTTAAACCTGTCAAGCCTCAAGAACCTGAACCAAGCTAACAAAGCAGCTTAAGCCTAAAAGCCAAAAACCTTGTCAATCCTTACCTGCATCAAACCAGATGAACACTAAACCTGCTTAAGCCTCCAAATCCATTAGGACCCTCAGAAAAACATCATTGGGCTACCAAATATAACAGTCAAGCATGTCATCAACGAGTGTTTCAAGGCATATCATAGCATCAAGCTGAGCAAGCTAAGTATCAAGGCAAGGAGAAGAAGAGGAAAAAGCATACCCAGAAATTTACAAGGCATCAAGCATACAAACGAAGGCAACATACCAACAAGCAATAGTCAGAGCAATAACATCATGTTCAGAGGCAACATAAGCGATTAAAGAAGAAGAAGATAAAAAACATCACAAGGTACACAGACAACTCAGAAGGGTAAGCAAAGTACCAGGTTCTAGTAAAAGCGAGCTAACTTCAGCGTCACTGCCCCCTCGCCATCCAGCCGCCTGAGCGCCTCCACCACCGTTCATTCCCCTCCTCCGTCAAGGTAATGTAACCTCCTTTCTTCCATTTTATACACCTTGACCGGAACAACATGTTAAAACTAGAGTCAGAATCAAAATGGATGTAAAATCATAAACATGCAAAAATCATAAAAACCCTAACGCGCTAAAGAGCGAAATCGTCACCTTTGCACTATCACCGAGCGACCCATGGAGAAGGAGATGCAGTTGGTGGCGCTGGCAACTTTGAGGCGAAGGGCTTTGCCCCTGGACATGTTTGGCTTAAGAGAAGAAGAAGAAAGACGAAGACGAATCAAGAACAAAGAAGAGCGCCGCTCTGTACCCTTTGCTAACCCTAATCCAAGTGAAACAAAAACCTGATAACCCTAAAACTTTGTTTCATTATTTGGGCTTAACCCGTTTCCTAGGCCTGAAACCCAAACGAATTTCTTTAAACCCCCCATCCTGCTTCTGATTGTTCTTGGTTTGGGCCCTTAAAAACTCTTTGGCCCTTTCATTTTTCCTTTTATTTTTGTTTTAAACATTCATAAACCAAATTTGATTTACCCTTTTTTATAATTCTAAATAATATAAACCATTTTTCATATATAGTTTACTTAAATATATTAATTTTATTTATGTTAATTCCTAATGAACAATACTTTTTTTATTTATTAATTAAGACTTTATGTATAAAAAGATTAGTTAAAAAAAACTTGAATTAATATAAAACATTAGTATATTTTATTATTCGCATATTAATACTAAAAAAATACATATAAAAATAAAAATTTAAAAAAACATTTTATTTTCTTTAATTAATTCTCTTGCTTTGTACATATTAAATAAAAATATAAAAATGCATGTTCACACCATTTAGTCTGTTATTTAATCATTGTTGTGGTCATATATCACTTAGCTACTTAATCATTATCTATCTAATTTTCGGTTTGATTATTCAGTCTTTACTTGGTTATTCTGTTTACGTCTAAATCCAAGAGAAAAAATGATTAAATTTGTTGACTTCATGTCCTCAAATCCAATCACGCGAATATCTTCATTTCATTAAAACTTAAGATAATTTTTCCCCAAATATTCAATTTTTTCAAAACTTATACCTTTTAAGTCAAAACTTCGACATTAGGTCGTCATACCTTCAAAAACCCGTCCGTACCCCTTTTCGGCCAAAACAATTTATTTTTAATCAAACGAACATTTTAATAAACAGATATTTCAAAAGGTTCCTATAGAATACTATAGATACATTGGGTGCTAATACCTTCCCATTGTATAACCAACCCCCGAACTCTAGACCTCTTTTCAAAACGCCTTGTATTTTTATTACTTTTAAAAGTATCATTTTACATTGCATACTTTAGGGTTTTATTTCGCTCTTTCCACTTTTCCCTTGGAAATAATAAAGCGCGGTGGCGACTCTTGCTTTTGTGAGACGAATTAATTAATAGTTCGATCTCCGATTTACCCTGCTACATTTTTTATCGCTACAGAATTGGCGACTCATCTGGGGAAAGATTGACCTCTTGCTGGTCCATCCCTAAGTGGGTTAAGCCTAGTTTGTTTTATCTGTTTTATTATTATTTATTTTGTTTGATTATGTGTTTAAATTGGGGTTGTTTGGGTTTTTTGCAAAGGACGAATCCTATACCCGGATTAAGTTACACTTAAGAATAGGACGGGCGGTACAGTCATGTTAACTTTGAGGGAGTAATCCCGAAGAAGGAGGCATGAGATCCCCCACTCAATGGAAGGCCCTTTTGAACATAATATTCGTTTACCGAGTAATCGGGAAGACATTATTATTTTCGACCTGGGAGCCAGAGAAATTGAGAACCATAGAACCCTAACCCATCTTGGCCTTTTTAGGTGTAGCGCGGAGACTATAACGGAGTAATTCAGAAGTAGTTGTTACGCGATGCTACGCTCGGATGAGTTTCTCTTGAGAATATTGCTAATTATTGAGTAATCAAGACGTTGGTAACATCCGAAGGAGGAATGTAGACTCTGGGAACTCTTAGAACCTTGTCTTACAGGTGTGATTAAACCGTTAGTACATACCTTGGGGTGGGCTTTACCCTTGACTCCATGCACAAACGTTGAACCTTTGAACCTCGTGTTTGTGAACTTGTGTGTAACTGTTGCATTATCATTCATCCATACATCCATAAACATTTTTGTAAAAAACTTGTTTTTCAAGGAACTTAAGAATGATTCTTGCAGACATCTCAGGTACTATTATTATGGAATTTGGAAGGAGAAACACTCGAAGTTTTAGTTTTAAGGAGCCCGAGATTGAAGAACTGAAGAGTTTAATTCCTAAGATCAAGAACCCGACGGATTTTCAGAAAAAGTATGGGTCCATTATACCTCTCATGAAGCGCAAGATGAAAGAAGGCATCCTTAGTACATTAGTCCAATTTTACGATCCTTTGTACCGATGTTTCACCTTTCCGGATTACCAGTTAATGCCCACCTTAGAAGAGTACTCCTACATACTTGGTTTGCCGATCACCAACTGTGTTCCTTTTTCTGGATTAGAAGAGGAACCCAAATCTCACGAGATAGCGACCATCACCCACTTGAAGAAGTCAGAGATATAGGAGAACATGACTACAAAAGGGGGAATCTGAGGTTTGTCTGCGCAGTTTTTGTTGAGGAAAGCTCGTCATTTCGCTGAAATAAAAGATAATATTGCCTTCGAAGACGTCTTTGCTTTACTCGCTTATGGTCTATTCTTGTTCCCTAACGTTGATAAGTTTGTGGATATCAACGCCATCCGAATTTTCTTGATTGGAAATCCGGTCCCTACGTTGCTAGGAGATACCTACTACTCCATCCATCTTCGAAACTCTTATCAAGGAGGGATGATTATTTGTTGTGCACAGTTGCTGTATCAGTGGTATGTTTCTCATCTACCTAGGTCTGATGTTTTCTGGGATCTCGAGAAGGAGCCGCGATGGGCGCCAAAAATTATGGCTCTCACTCATTTCGACATTGATTGGTATAATCGAGTTTACTATGACGTGAAGATCATCGATAGATGTGGTGCTTTTCCTAACGTGCCTCTTCTTGGTACGAAAGGTGGAATTAACTATAACCCTGTTCCCGCGCACTGTCAGTTTGGATACCCGATGAGGGACAAGCCAAACAACATCCATGTGAGTGGTTTCTTTTTACAAGAAGGACAAGATCACCAGGCAGCTAAGAGGGAGATCGAAGGAGCTTGGCGCCACATCCATAGGAAAGGGAGAGATATGTTAGGACATAGAGGTGCCGTTTCTTTGGAGCCTTACCTACAATGGGTCTGTGCTAGGGCTTGTGCTCTCAAGATGCCCTATAAACCTGAGAAACCTTTATTCCCTACTGTTGCATCATCATCTGTTGATATCCCTATCGAGAATATGGGAGAATACCAAGGAAATCTGGCTAGGATGAAGTCCGAGAGAGATGCTTGGAAAGAAAAGTATAATATGTCTGAATATGAGAATCGGGTCCTGGCTCGACAACTAAAGGAAAAGGAGGATTTGCTATTTATTCAAGACGGCTGGTTCATTGATCATGATGAGAAGCTTCGTCAAAAGGATGCTTTACTGAATAAATATGCTAGTGAAAGGAAGAGAAAGAAGGAAGGTTCGGTAAGCGTTGCTCTCGTTCCTAATCCACAAAAGGAAATCATTGATCGATTGGTAACTGAGAAGAAAGAGATGGAAGACTTTTATGAAGAGAAGATCAGGAAGCTCCAGTTGCAGCTGGCATTTGGTCCTCCATCTGATGATTCTGAGTGATCTTTAGCTTTTAGTTTTATTTTATTGATGTCATTTTGTAAAACTCTGTAAAAGGGCTTCATGTTCCGAAGTTGTAATTTACTGCTTTATTATGGGCTTCATGTTTCAAAGTTGTAATTTACTGCTTTATTATGGGCTTCATGTTCCAAAGTTGTAGTTTACTGCTTTTATTATTGGGTTGTTATCTCAAAGTTGTAATTTTTTGTTTTGTTGTTCCGAAGTTGTGAGTTGTAATTTACCGCTTTTGATTAATGAAAGGAGTTTTTGTTGTTCCAAATTCCTTTACCATTGATGTGTGCAAAATTATTGAAGTTCCTTGAAAAACTATTAAAATGAATTATCATTTGCATCACATATCATGCATCATCCAACATTCCACTTCACATGTTTTCTAGAGTCTTATCCTTGTTTCTTTTTCCACTCTGAAGATTGTCAAGCTGTCTCATCGATACGATACTCGAGCCAATCGTCAGAGGAAGATGGAAGATCTGGAACAGGAAAACCACGAGCTTCGTGAGGAGGTCGCTACCCTTCGTGTCGGTATGGAAAAGTTAACCGCGCTAGTGGAAAGTTTGATGGCTGCTCAGAATCAGCCATCAACTGCAGCTGCTGAGATTCAGACTTCAACTACTGTGGTTTCCGAGATTGTCACCGTTCCAACATCTGTGACTCAAGTCAACTCTCCGCTTCAACATCAGATGCCAAAAGGTTTTCCGTGGGGAATGCCTTACAACTTTGTGCCAGAGGGGTATCAGCCTGTCGTACAGCCTTTGTTTCAACCTACTATGTCTTTTCCTCAACCAGAGACAACTGCTATGCCGCCGGTAATCCCGTCTGTGACACCTTTCCTGCAACCGGTGATGACAACTGTCGCTCCTGTGGTTCACTCTATGCCATACTTAAATGAACCTACTTATCCTGCCGAGCCTGCTGAAAGTCTGGGTCTTTTTGATAGAATGGAAGATTTTCAAGACCAATTCCAAGAAATGCAGAGGGAGCTCAGAGCGTTAAAAGGGAAGGACTTGTTTAGAAAGAACACTCAGGACCTGTGTTTAGTTCCGAATGTCAAGATTCCAGCAAAGTTCAAAGTGTCGGACTTTGAAAGATATAAGGGTGATTCGTGTCCACGGAGTCATTTGACTATGTACGTGAGAAAGATGTCTACATATTCTGATGATCATGACTTGTTGATTCACTATTTTCAAGACATTTTGACTGGTGCCGCTCTAAAGTGGTATATGGGTTTGGACAGCATTCGGATCCGCAACTTCAACGATCTTAGTGAAGCTTTTGTTCACCAGTATAAGTACAACGTTGACATGGCGCCGAACAGGGATCAACTCCGGGCGATGTCCCAGAGAGACAGAGAGTCCTTTAAGGAATACGCCCAGAGGTGGCGCGAAATTGCTGCTCAAATCTATCCTCCTCTTGAGGAGAAAGAGATGACGAAGATATTCTTGAAGACTTTAGGTTCCTTTTACTATGAAAGAATGATTGCCAGCGCACCCAGTGACTTCACCGAAATGGTAAGTATGGGCATGCGGTTGGAGGAAGGGATTCGTGAAGGACGTTTGGTTAAAGAAGGGAGTCCGTCTAGCAGTACCAAGAAGTTTAGAAGTGTTTTCCCAAAAAGAAAAGAGCAGGATGTCAGCGTGATCTTCCCATGGAGACCAAGAAGAGGTTACTCACACGTTGCGGCAGTCACTCCGGCTGTTCGCCCAACATTGATGACCCCAACTCATCAAACCCCACCAACTCAACAACGGCCATTTCAGCAGCAGCCTCGACAACAGGCTTATCAGTTTAACAACCAAAACCGTTCAGCAAGGAAACCGCAATTCGATGTTATTCCCATGACTTATACTGAATTATTCCCTGCTCTTATCAGAAAGAACCTCATAACGACGAAACCTCCTCATGTCGCACCAAATAGTACTTCTCCGTGGTACAAGGCAGATCAGTTTTGTGAATATCATCAAGGGTCGCCGGGGCACAACATTGAAAATTGTTTTGCTTTAAAGGCGGACGTGCAGAGGTTGATTAAGAATGGTATATTGTCTTTCAAGGATGTTAACCCAAATGTTAGAGATAATCCTTTGCCTCGACATGGGGCAGCATCAGTGAATATGGTGGAAGGTTGTCCGGGAAAGTTTCGAGTTTTTCAAGTTGAACACATAAGAGATTCGTTGATCAGGTTACATCAGAGCTTAAGAAGACTTGCCTTTTTTAGGCATCAGCATGATTATGATGTTTGTGAATTTTGTTCAAGAGAGGTTGATTGCCCTATTGTGAAGGAGGATATTCAAAAATTGTTAGACCAGAGGGTTATCACTATTACATATGACAGAGATCCGGAGGATGAACTGAATGTTATAATACCACAATTCAATTTGCCTGAACCAGTTGAGATCGTTTACGACAGTCAGACTGCACCTGTTGCTCCTTTGATCATTTATCCACCTGGTCATGTGCCTTACAACTCAGACCAAGCTATACCGTATAAGTATAATGCCACAATGATTGAGAATGGGGTAGAAGTCCATATACCAACAAGGCCGTCTTTTGTTAACATCGCTGATGTGAGTAGAGTTACGAGAAGCGGACGTGTCTTTGCAATAGTACCTTTGAAGAGACCAGAAGTTCAAGTCAGGAGGCCCATACCGGCAGAAATTCCAGTGAGAAATGCTGAACCAAGGGTTGAGATAGGCTGATCCAATGAACCTATCCCACATCCCGATGATGATGAGATTCTGAAGCTCATCAAGAGAAGTGAATATAAGATTGTGGACCAACTATTGCAAACTCCTTCCAAGATTTCTTTGCTTGCTTTACTGAGAGATTCTGGTGCCCATAGAGAAGATTTGATGAAGGTCTTGGACCAGGCATTCGTGGATCATGATATGACGGTTGACCAATTTGATGGAATTGTGGGAAATATTACTTCGTGTAACAATCTTGGTTTCAGTGATGAAGAACTTCCGGAGGAGGGAAGGAGGTTAGAGGTTTCTTGGGGCGCCTAAATTATATCGCCAGGTTCATTTCACATCTAACTGCTACTTGTGAGCCCATCTTCAAGCTTCTGAAGAAAGATCAAGTGGTAAAGTGGAATGACGAATGCCAGACTGCCTTCGAAAGAATCAAGGAATACCTTCAGGAACCACCAATTCTGATTCCTCCAACTGAAGGAATACCTTTGATATTTTACTTAATAGTGCTAGACAATTCAATGGGGTGTGTGCTGGGGCAGCATGATGAGTCTGGTCGAAAAGAGCATGCAATATACTACCTTAGCAAAAAATTTACCGACTGTGAGACACGATACTCACTGCTCGAGAAAACTTGTTGTGCTTTGGCATGGGTTGCTCGACGACTAAGACAGTATATGCTGACCTACGCTACTCTTTTAATATCTAAGATGGATCCAATCAAATACATCTTCGAGAAGCCCGCTCTCTCCGGAAGAATAGCGAGATGACATATGATCTTAACTGAATACGATATATAATATACAACCCAGAAAGCAATCAAGGGAAGTGTATTGGATGATCATTTGGCTCATCAGGCCATGGATGACTACCAGTCCACGAATTTTGAGTTCCCAGACGAGAATGTCATGCTAGTGACTGATTACGAAGAACCTGGACTGGATGAAGGACCCGAGGAAGGATCCCGATGGACTATGTTTTTTGATGGAGCTTCGAACGCACTCGGTAATGGAATTGGCGCCGTAATAATATCTCCTGAGGGATGTCATACTCCTTTCACTGCCCGACTATGTTTCAACTGCACTAACAATATGGCGGAGTATGAAGCTTGCATTATGGGTCTCAAAGCCACTATTGACCTCAGGATCAAGTTCTTAAATGTCTTTGGGGATTCAACTTTAGTGATAAGTCAGATTAAAGGCGAATGGGATACAGAGCATCTGAATCTCATCCCATACAGAGAGCACGTACTGACATTGCTCCCACACTTTGAGGAAGTAACCTTTGAACATTTCCCGTGAGAGGAGAATTAGTTAGCAGACACACTAGCTACCATGTCTTCTATGTTCAAAATCGGGTGGGATAACGAAGTTCCTCGAATCACCATTGAGAGGTTGGATGAACTAGCACACTGATGCGAGATTTACACCAAAGGGGTAGCAGATAAACCTTGGTTTCATGAAGTGAAGAAGTACCTCGAGACTCAAGAGTATCCCGAAGGGGCATCTGTCAATGATAAGAAGTTTATGAGAAGGTTCGCTGCAAAATTCTTCCTCAGTAATGGAATCCTCTACAAGCGCAACCATGACTCCACTGCGGTGTGTAGACAAGAGCGAAGCAGAGAGGATTATGATAGAGCTATATGAAGGTACCTTCGGAACCCATTCCAGTGGATATACCATGGCTAAGAAGATCCTACGGGAAGGATACTACTGGTACACTATGGAAGCAGACTGTTATCAACACTCTCAAACCTGTCATAAGTGCCAAATCTATGTTGATAAGGTGCATGTGCCTCCGGTTCCTTTGAATATCTTGACGGCTCCGTGGCCCTTTGCAATGTAGGGCTTTGATATGATCGGAGAAATCAGGCCTACCACTTCCAATGGGAATCACTTCATCCTGGTAGCTATCGATTACTTCATAAAGTGGGTTGAGGCAGCCTATTTTGCTACTGTGACCAAGAACGTTGTGGCGCGGTTTATCCGACATAATCTGATCCGTCAGTATGGTGTGCCAGAGAGAATTATCACAGACAATGGTACGAATCTCAATAATACAATGATCACCGAACTCTGTAAGCAATTCAAGATACAACATCATAACTCTTCTCCCTACCGGCCGAAGATGAATGGCGCTGTTGAAGCGGCTAACAAGAATATCAAGAAAATTATACAAAAGATAACGGTAACATACAAAGACTAGCATGAGATGCTACCATTATCTCTTCATGGGTACCGTAACTCAGCACGGACATCGACAAGGGAAACACCTTACTCTCTGGTATATGGCATGGAGGCAGTCCTACCCATTGAGGTCCAGATTCCTTCTTTAAGGATTTTGAAAGATGCGGGTTTGAACGAAGATGACTGGATCCATACCTGACTTGATCAACTGAATTTGATCAACGAGAAGAGACTTACTGCTGTCTGTCATGGTCAGACGTATCAAAATCGGATGATCAAGGCTTTCAACAAAAAAGTTAGACGACAAAAGTATCAAATCGAGGATCTAGTAATCAAGCGCATCATACAACTGCAAGGTGATCCCATGGGAAAATGGACTCCCACCTATGAAGGTCCATTTGTAATTAAGAACATTTTCTCGGGTGGAGCCATGATTCTAACCACCATGGACGGTGACGACCTCCCTCACCCTGTTAATGCAGACACAGTGAAAAGATACTGCGCATGATAAAAGACCCGCTAGGTTGACTGACCTAGGGAAAAAAAGGGCTTCCCGACGAACTAAAAGGGTCCGGGAAAAAATAAGGGATGAAAACAAAAAAATCTGTACACCCGGCAAGTCAAAAACCTGAAAAGGTGGTTTGGGCAAAAAAGGGTATCCCAGTGGACCGAAAACCCGAAAGGGAGGTCCAGGCAAAAGTTAGGGATGAAAAGCGTATCACTATGTCCCATTGGATCACCCTGCAATCAGAATTCAGTATCAACTATCAAGCTCGAACGACATCAATCAACCTAATCAACTTCGGACAAGAAGCAGAGTCATGAGACGCTCGAAGACATAAGGGCAATAGCAGAGTTGGAACCCAATGGAATTGTTGCACATAGTTGTTTTCTTTTACACAATATTGTATAACTTCTATTTTTACGACGGTGTTATCTTACTAGAGCGTAAACCTCCTTGTACAAAAACGACTATTATAGGCCAACTTCAGAAATCAATACAAATCATTTTTACACAAAAAACTATGTGTTTTTTTCTTTTTCTATTCTGTTTTGCGAGAACGTCCAATGGTTTATTCTTGACATATGCATTTGAATATGATTGCTACTCACAAATGTTTGCATAAGAAATGGAAAGACAATTGCTCGTAACTTAATAAACAGAGGAAAAAAACCGTCAAAACCCGACATTTACTCTGTCTAGTCGGTACCAGGGCAGAGACAGCTTTGAAACATAATCATCAGCGCATACGACCTCATAACATTTGTATTCCCTGCAGAGTAAAGGTAATCAAAGCATTGATACCAGATCTCTTAGAACAGGAAGTAACCTCCCAAGCCAGGGTCGTCCAGAAACCTGACATCTATATCCCCCAGCCAAACTTCATAATCGCGAGCGGATCATCATAAATTATTATCTCCCCAAGCAGAGTTTATTTCTCTGGATACAAAAGCTCAATCCCCAACAAAGCTTATTACTCCAGCTACGGAAATCCACCTTCCAACAGAGTCATTCCCCCGCAGAGCTATTCTCATACATAGTCTCTCCCTGGCAGAATATTCACAAACAACAAAGAGCAAATCTCTGGCACAATCATTTTCGTTCACCATCCCCAATGGAAGTAGAAGAATTATAGTCCTCTACAACAGTCAGGAATGTTATACTCTCCAGTAGCAGTCAGGGATTTATTTTCCCAGACTCGGACATGTCACAATAACATCTCATGCTCATACGTCATGACATGCACATACATATCACATACAACATAATCTCATTTATTTTGAGAACATCATCCCACAATGCATTTCATGCATCACATGTAATTAACCTTGCTATCTTTTCAGGAAAGACAATTATCACCAACGATTCCAGCAGTTATACATGTCATATTTGCAGACAGCTAATGAAAAATCAGTTCCCGAAACCAAACGGGTCAACTAATCTACATGATCAATTGAAGTAACCCTACGATCCAGGTTTCTTCTTATAACCCTACTATCCAGGCTTTCATCTTGAAGTAACCCTACTATCCAGGTTCCTTCTCATAGCCCTACCACCCAGGCTTTCATTTCGAAGCGACCCTATTATCCAGGTTCCTTCCCATAAGCCCTACTATCCAGGCTTTCATCTTGAAGTAACCCTATTATCCAGGTTCCTTCTCATAATCCCTACTATCCAGGCTTTTATCTTAAAGTAACCCTACGATCCAGGTTTCTTATCATAAACCTACTATCCAGGCTTTCATCTTGAAGTAACCTTACTATCCAGGTTCCTTCTCATAGCCCTACCACCCAGGCTTTCATTTCGAAGCGACCTACTATCCAGGTTCCTTCCCATAAGCCATACTATCCAGGCTTTCATCTTGAAGTAACCATACTATCTAGGTTTCTTCTCATAGCCCTACTATCCAAGCTTTCATCTCGAAGTAACCCCACGATCCGGGTTTCTTCTCATATCCCTACTATCCAGGCTTTCATCTTGAAGTAACCCTACTATCCAGGTTTCTTCTCATAACCCTACTATCCAGGCTTTCATCTTGAAGTAACCCCATGATCCGGGTTTCTTCTCATAGCCCTACTATCTAGGCTTTCATCTTGAAGTATCCCTACTATCCAGGTTCCTTCTCCCTTGCCTCCATACAACAGTCTACAACACTGTAAGGCCTGGACCCGACTAGATACGGTCGATGTCACATTTCCTTAGTAAGTCGCTGTACAACCTGGACCCTGACCAGATATGCGCTCTACTTTCACCTCCTCAATCAAGAGTTAACTCCCCAGCAGAGTAACAGACAACCGAAGCTCCTAGACTATACTTCCTAGGACATAAATCAACATTCCCCGGTGAAGTCCTCCTCAATAGCAGGTACAAGAATTCTCGCCAAGGAATCTCTTATGCAACCGATCTTTTCTGGATGGCATCTTTAAGCTCATTCTCAATGATTCTCCATCGCCTTCTAAATGGCATCTGTAAGCTCATTCTCGATATCACCAATCAGTATTACTTCATGCGAGTGCAAATTTCTGGGCACTCTAGTGTTCAATCATCTTCTACCTTCAGATCACGAAAGGCAGACCAGCCAATCTACATCCTCAGGTTTAAGAAGATTGAATAGGGGAAACTGTTGTACCCCAAAATTTGCCCTCTCATTTCTCAAAAAATCATCCTGGACCCTCAGGTTTACTTCTATCAAGTTTCAAGTATGGAATTACAACTTTTCAAGAAAATCATTCATATGGGAAAAATGGTCAAAAGCACACTGAAAAGTCAAACTTTGACTTTTAAACCAAATTTGAGTCCCAAAAATCACATCGCGTCAAGACGTCTAAAAGGTGAAATTTGATCATCAAAGAATCAAAAATCCATCTTTTGCAAGACTTTGAAATTTTTCTAAGTATTTTCTATACTTGTTAATTTCATTTGCCTCATGTCATTTTACTACAATTTCAAATATTTTAAAATGAGGCAAATAATTCAAGTTGTTACCAAGTGACATTTTTGCAAATTTAAAAATTCTAAAACTATGTCTTGTTTGGATTTTTCTATTTAACTAAAAAAACCTTGCCACAATGTTTTGTCCTTGATACAATGTGCATAAAATACTCCACAAGACCAAATTTGTTTCATGCTACAAATTTAGTTGTCTAAGTTGAACAAAGCATGATATGCTGCATTGCTCCAACACCCCAAAAGCCTACTCCATTGCTGTCTGTGATACGGTGGGAGAACTAACTTGAGGGTTTTGCGTTTGTGTTTGCAAATGTTGCAGTTTAGCAAGAGTCGCCACCGACTTTTCTTTTATCCAATAAGGAAAGGTGAAAAAGTACATGAAAGACCTTTCGAGATGTTTTCTTGAGTTAAGGGGGTAGATTATGAAAAGGGAAGGTATTAACACCCTTTTCATCCATGGTTTTACATGGGCTCTTAGTTACTTGCTAGATCACTTGCTTTTGTTTGAATGTGCTTGTGGTGTGTGTTTTGAAAGTATTTTGAAAATGTAACTTTGTAATTATTCTCGTTTCTATAAGAATGCATACAAAGTGTTTGTTTCGAAAATGTTTCAAAATGGAAGTGTAGGTGTATAAAATGTTTTGTTGTGAGCAAGCGAGTAACTAAGAGCAAACCTACCTACTCAAAAGGGTCTTAGATGTGCTTTTCCTCCTCCTTTAGATGTTGCTATCTTTACCATTGATTTGGTAAGAAGCCCCGTCATTGGATGTGAAGGGACGGGCGTTGGGTTATCGTATGACCATGATAGCAATGTTGTAAGATGACTTAGCACTTTTTAGGGACTAAGATCATTTTGAAAGGCAACTCCGATAGCATCATTGAGGGACTATGATCTTGTATTTAGATTGTTTGTGCTAAGACATCCCACATGCAAAACATGGCCATTTTTAGGCAACAAGTGGAGTTAACCTTAATGGTTCATGTGTGCAAGTGTGTTTGATTGCATGCATTTTGTCTTTGATTTTTGGTGGTCTACTTGTTGATTTTATCTTGCCATACACGCCCAATTTCTAGCATTTACATTTGAAAGCGATAAATTATAGAAATGCAAAGTCCTACGCTATTATAATATTTAGGGGATGGGGATACATATTTATGAATAGGGATTGAAAGTAAAAATAAATACTAAGTTATTATTACAACCATATTGAAATGTACAATGCAAGAAATAAAAGGAAAGATTTATTTTGTTTTAATAAAAAAGGAAATAAGTTAAAAGGAAAATGTTTTTATGTATTTTTATGTTGATATTAAAAGAAAGTTAATGTTAAATTGATGAAAAGGAAAATAAATTCAAAATAGAAAAAGCGTGTTGCTGCAAACAGAGAAACAACGATCAGAAGTTCTGAAGCCAGGCGCGTGACTCAGCAGGAAAAGTCAGTGGGATCAGAAGTTCTAGATTCATACACTCTGAGGTCCTGCAAAAAATGTCAGAGGGAAAACACAAAGGTTCTGGGTGGTGTCCAACCAATGAACCAAAAGTCAGAAGTTCTGTATTACATTGAAACAGTGAGCAAATGTCAGTAGTTCAATGTATTTGACATGTAAGGAAAACTTAGAAGTTTTGTGCTGTGTTAAGGTTGTGAGTGACCATCAGAAGTTTAGTACTGTGCTGAGCCAATGGGTGAACATCAGAAGTTCAGTGTGTGTTAACAGTGAGAAAAATCATGGAAGTTATGTGTGATAAAACAGTGAAGAGAATTCAGAAGTTCTGCGTGCTTAAACAGTGAGAAAATCCTAGAAGTTCTGTGTGTTAAAATGATGAGTGAAAAACAGAAGTTATGTGTTACATTTCAGCTCTTAATCAACACAACAACAATTTATTCAGTTCAGCAAATCAGAATGATCACAGCACAACAAATCATAGAAGTTCCAATCCTAAGTCTGAGCCTAGCATTATTCTAGAAGCTCTGATCCATAGTTTTTCTATTCATACAATGATATATACACCATTAATACTATGATATTTACATGTTAATGATGTTCAGAATGAAAAGCAAGTAAAGTCAGAAAGACTTACCTGGGGCGTGCTTGGAACTTTGAGTGGCTGCCTTTGGATGTTCTGAGTCAGCAAGAGAGACGAAAGAGTGGTTGTGTTCTTTGGTTCAAAGGGAAGAACAAAGGTTTGTTTTTGTGTATGAGAAATCTGGATTTTTATGAAGGTTTCACAACTTCTTTTTCTCTCTTTTGGCCAATCTCTCTCTTCAAAAGCCAGCCGCTTGAACGTGTGATGGAGCCAAGTATTTATAGATGAATTTGTTGTGGTTTTGGGGGGAAAACAAATGAGTTTTTAAACATTTTTGGCATATTACCCCCTTTGTTTTTTAAATCACAGTATTTGTAGGCTAGTTTAGTATAATCATGAGATGCAGGCGTAGACTCAGCCAGCTGTTGGTCATAGGTCTGTAGCAAGTTATATAAGCAAGGTTTTGGGATTTGGTCAAGTTCTGACCAAAGCTTTGAAAATAGCCTTCATGTGTTAAAACGCTGCCTTGTCTCTGAAGCAAGCATGGTGGCTGTCAGCAGGATTTAAGGAAAAGCAAAAGCAAAGTTGCCATCCTAAGACAATAGCGGTACACGTGATGAAGATCCTTTGGATAAAGACTCAGAACGTGAAACTCTACACCAAGGCTTAGTTCTGGATCAGAAGTTCTACTTCAGCGTGGCGTCTCATCTTCTGATCCTCTTATCTTCTGGCTCCAGCATGTTCTGGAGGAGCTTTCAGACTTTCCAGAAAGCTTGCAACACGCTTCTTAGCCTTCTTTGAATTACTCTGGAAAACTCTGACTGAGCTTGCGTAGATGCTGAAGAGCCATGTTCTGACTAAAGATTATATGCTGAACCATGTTTACAACTTCTGACTGCTCCTTCTTGGAGACTGGCTCAGAAGTTCTAAAGTGTCATTTTTCTTAAACACTTAGAAAAATCCCAAGTATTTAGAAATTTGGCTTTTCCATAGTAAATTTGACTTCTGAACTTTTTGATGATACAAACTTCATATTCCAACATGTCTTGATGAAATATGACTCTTGAAACTTGGTTTTAGTCCAAAAGTCAAAGTTAGACTTCTCAGCGCGCAAATGACCATTTTGCCCCTTGTGAATGGTTTGCTTGGAAAGAAATGATAATTCAAGGCTTGGAATTGTATGAGAGAAAACTTGAGAATCCAGAGTGATTCGTTGAGAAATGAGAGGGCAAATTTTGGGGTACAACAGCTGCCCCTGTTCAATCTTCTTAAACCTGAAGAGTTAGATTGGCGAGTTTTTCCATTTGTGACTCAAAGGTGAAAGATGATTGGACACTAGAGTGCCCAGAAATTTACACTTGATGGTGTGTAGTTGAAGCAATGGGCTTAAAGATGCCATTTGGAGAGGTGATAGAGTCTTGTTGGAGATGGGCTTGTAAATGCCATCCAAGAATGCTTGTTGAGATGTAATCTGTAAGTTGAACATCAGAGTGGCATCCGTGTCTGGAGCCTATCTGTATTGAGTCTGAATAAGTATCATAATGGCTTCCATGTCTAGAGCGTATCTGAACTGTATCTGAAAGCTGAATCTGAATGAGTATCAGGATGGCATCCGTATCTGGTGCATATCTGAACTGTATCTGAAAGTTGTCTTTGAATGAGTATCAGGATGGCATCTGTATCTGGTGCGTATCTGAAATGTATCTGAAAGCTGTCTTTGAATGAGTATCAGGATGGCATCCGTATCTGGTGCGTATCTGAACTGTATCTGAATGTTGTCTTTGAATGAGTATCAGGATGGCATCCGTATCTGGTGCGTATCTGAACTGTATCTGAAAGCTGTCTTTGAATGAGTATCAGGATGGCATCTGTATCTGGTGCGTATCTGAAAGCTGTCTTTGAATGAGTATCAAGATGGCATCCGTATCTGGTGCATATCTATACTGTATCTGAAAGCTGTCTTTGAATGAGTATCAGGATGGCATCAGTATCTGGTGCGTATCTGAACTGTATCTAAAAGTTGTCTTTGAATGACTATCAGGATGGCATCCGTATATGGTGCGTATCTGAACTGTATCTGAAAGCTGTCTTTGAATGAGTATCAGGATGGCATCCGTATCTGGTGCATATCTGAACTGTATCTGAAAGCTGTCTTTGAATGAGTATCAGGATGGCATCCGTATCTGGTGCGTATCTGAACTGTATCTGAAAGCTGTCTTTGAATGAGTATCAAGATGGCATCCGTATCTGGTGCGTATCTGAACTGTATCTGAAAGCTGTCTTTGAATGAGTATCAGGATGGCATCCATATTTGGTGCGTATCTGAACTGTATCTGAAAGCTATCTTTGAATGAGTATCAGGATGTAATTCATATCTGGTGCATATCTGAACTGTATTTGAAAGTTGTCTTTGAATGAGTATCACTATGGCATCTGTATCTGGTGTATATCTGAACTGTATCTGAAAGCTGTCTTTGAATGAGTATTAGGATGGAATCCGTATCTGGTGCGTATCTGAACTGTATCTGAAAGCTGTCTTTGAATGAGTATCAGGACGACATCCGTATCTGGTGCGTATCTGAACTGTATCTGAAAGCTGTCGTTGAATGAGTATCAGGATGGCATCCGTATCTGGTGCGTATCTGAACTGTATCTGAAAGCTGTCTTTGAATGAGTATCAGGATGGCATCCGTATCTGGTGCGTATCTGAACTGTATCTGAAAGCTTTCTTTGAATAAGTATCAGGATGGCATCCGTATCTGGTGCGTATCTGAACTGTATCTGTAAGCTGTCTTTGAATGAGTATCAAGATGGCACCCGTATCTGGTGCGTATCTGAACTGTATTTGAAAGCTGTCTTTGAATGTGTATCAGGATGGCATCCGTATCTGGTGCGTATCTGAACTGCATCTGAAAGATGAGTCTGAATGAGTATCAAGATGGCATCCGTATCTGGTGCGTATCTGAACTGTATCTCAAAAGTTGATGATCTTTGTCTGGTGATTAGTTCTTTTCTGAAAAGGTAAAGAATTAGTTGTATGCAATGTCATGATGTATGCATTGCGTAATGATGTTCTCAAAATAAATGAGATTGGTGTTATATGTATTTTGTATGCATATGCTATGAGTGTTGTTGAAATGTAATTTTGTCTTGGAAAATAAATCCTCGACAAGTGTTGGGGAGTCATTAAATCCCGGATTGCTGTTGAAGACTAGGTGTGTCTTCAAACTTTGTCTAGAATGTTTCCACTGAGGATTCCTGTTTTGTTGAGGAGAACTCTGCTGGGGAATATTGACTTTGTTTAAGAATACTCTGTTGGAGAGTGCTGATTCCTGATTGGAAAAGAGATCAGGAGTCTGGTTGTTCGTTTCTCTACTGAGAGTTATCTCTTGATGGACGAAGTTGAACTGATATCTGGTCGGGTTCAGGCTTCACATTAACTTGCTAGGGATTGTAGAGTAGTCTACTGGGGAAGAGGAGTGGTGGTCCTTTGATTTGTAGTAGTCGGAGAAGCGAGCTCAAACTAGGGAATCTGTAGTTTGTTGGGGTAATAAACCCTGTTGCCGGTCTTCTAGAGAGGTGACGACTTCGTTGGGGAAAGACCTTGAGGACTCTTGAGGTTGTCTCAGGTGGGGAAAGGTTTTCAAAGGTTAAACTCTTGTTGGGAAATTATTCTATGAGAAGGACTTTGGGGAGACTTGTCATTGCCCCTAGCAGCAAATGTTTGTGGTATTGTCAAAAATGTTTGACTGTACGCAACCCTTTTACTGAGATTGACGTTCAATGCCCCAAGTGACGGAGATGGAAACCTGTCCCTGGTTACTCTGCAATTCTTGAGAGATTTTCTTGGAATCTTAACTGGACTGCCCCAGGTGTGTTGGATAGTGACATGTCATGTCCCCCTGCCGATAGGAGATTTTTCAATGGAAGTGTCATCCTTCATGAAGTGATTTGATTCATTGAGAGAGCTTTCGTTCACTGGATACTCATTGTGTGAATTTCTCCGCTGTCAAACAAATAGCCATATGCAAACAATGATATTCAAGTGATGCAAAGTTTATGTTTGTCTTGAAGTTTTGAAAAATGCGTTTTCAGCAAGTAAAGAAGTTTGTAATTCAACTTTGGATTTTGAGTAAAGCCTTACAGGAGTCGGGATACCTTTTGTAACAGTATACTTTCGAACTAACCCATGCTTCAATTAGGATTTTTAAAGGGTTGTAACGTGGCTTGGTTCACGGTTTAAGTAACAAAGGATAAAGGCTCAAAGTGTATTTGTACCCACCCGCTCTTCGTGATGTTCTTCAGTCCTAAGCTCGGTTAATTGTGCGTTCGAACTCCCATTGAGTATGGAATGACGTTTTGGTGATGGTTCAGACAGATTTAGTTTATTGGAAAGCATTAATTTTTTTTGCAACATTTTTCATGTTGTTGAGGATTTATAGTGACCTCTTTCTTTTGGTTTGTTATCCCTAATTTTTGCCTGACTGTTCTTGTTTTGAGATTACAGTCAGTGGGATGCCCCAGTTTTATGAAGTCTCCTTTGTAGGTTTTGACTTAGTGGGCTTTTCTTTTTGAGAGATAATGACTGCCTATGTGGTAGAGAACCATCACTGTCTTTTGATCCCAGAGGAATGTTTCTTGATGTCATTCGTTGTATTACGAGATGAGAGTTTGCGGCTTTACGCGTGTTTGAATTAACTGAGAGACTACCCTGCCCCAGGTTTTGATTAAAGGTTTCAATTTGTGTTAAAACATAAAACTTCTACTTCTTTGGCTCGAAGGGGTTGACTAGGGATTATCTTCCTTATAACTCCAGCGTTTAGGATTTGAAAGAATGCTTGTACATCGTTAACAAGGTCTGTTCAAAAGCATACTGTATGAGATTATGGCATTGTTTTCGTCATCCTCCCTCAAAAGGCTCGTAACTTTTAGCAAGAGTTAAATGTCATAAAAATGAGTAAAAAGCATAGTTTGAGTGGATCAAATCAAGACAAACACATGCAATGCATTAATGAAACAAAATTTGACTTTAATAGATAAATGTTTGAACAACAAAAGAGATTTACAACTTGAAAATTCAAATGAAACATAAGCCTCTTTGCTTGAACGTGTCACTTTAGGTGGTGAGCCTTTGAGGAATGGCAGAAGAACTCAGTCTGGCCATCTTGTGTGAACTCCAGCATTCCTTCGTCGATCAAGTTTTAAATCTTGTACTTCAGCGCCCAACAATCGTTAGTATCGTGCCCCGGGCTGTCAGAATGATAAGCACACCTTACCTCCGGATTATAGTTAGGATATGAAGTCTTCGGGCTCGGATGAGGGTTTATCACCGTAATCAGATTCATCTTCAACATGTGTTGCAATGCTTGTGACAGTGGCATGTTGATTTGGGTGAACTGCCTTTGAGGTCTTTCCACCCTTGGTTGATTGTTTCGTTGTTGTTGGCGAGGTTGTTGTTGGACCCGTGAGGTAGTAGCAAATTGGGGAGGTCTTCCGGCTTCTTGTCTCGTGGGAGGCTGAGCAGTGACCTGATTGTTTTCCCCATACGATTAAAACCGTCTTGATGAAGTTGGTTGACAAGAACTTTCAGCTCTTCTTGTCGTTGATCCAGATTTTGGATAAGAGCCATCGTGCCCACAAGTTGTCCCATCATTTGGACCTTCATCATGGCTATCTCGGTTTGTAGTTGTTCCAACTGGTCATCTTTGAAGAAGTGAAAAACACAAGAAGGGGGGTTGAATTGTAAAACTTAAAATCAAATGCAGACAACACGTTATTTTTATCCTGGTTCGTTTGTTCTCAAACTACTCCAGTCCACCCGTCAAGGTGATTTCGCCTCTCTCCAATGAGGTCTTAATCCACTATATTCAACTGAATACAACAACTGCTTTAACAACTGTCAAAGCCTTCTTGAGTCTAACCACAGACCGGTTTATCTCAAGGAAATTCTTTTACAGATATATGAACAAATGTGTGTTTGATGTTTTCTAGAAAAAACTATATATCACAATTGTGACAATACACAATATTAAGCTTGGATAATACTAGATTGCTAGAGCTATAGAGTAAGCGCTTGAGAACTTTAGCAAACTGGATGAGTGAGAACGTGAAGATGATTGGCTTATGTGTATGTGCGTAAAGAAGTATTAGCCATTTCTTTTCTCACTGACTAGTTTAAGTAGCCTAGGAATAGATACATTACTGTCCATAAATCCATTTCAACGCTCATAACGTTCTTTCCTTTTTGAGAAGATCTTTGTCTTGGAATACAGCCGTTGGTAATTAATCTGTCTTGAATGCATAGTAACATTGACACTTCAGAGTGTTCTGCTAATGCTAATCAGAGTGTTCTTGGCTTTAGCTTATTCTGGCGTTTCTAAGTGCTGATGACATGGTTAGGATCTTGATCAGAGTCAGAGTATGTTTTGCGCAGATTCTGTTCATCAGGCTTCAGCGTAGCACATGTATTGATCTTCTGATGCTGACATATCTTCTGATGCTGATGTTGATACTGATATTCTGATGCTGATTCCATCAGAGTTTCTGTAAATACACAACATAATTTTGAGTAGCATATATGTCTTATATAAATCTCATAATTCATTTAATCTTGTATTTTGTTATCACCAAAACTCTAACTGAGGGTTGTAGAATCAAACTATGTTCTAACAATCTTCCCCTTTTTGATGATGACAAAAACCATATTTTTTTCAATTAAAATAAAATGATGAAAGGTATCAGAGCTTAAGGATAGAGAAGAAAAAGTATCAGAGATAATCAATTAACAAATAGAAGGTATCAGAGATAAGAAGATAAGGAATAAAAAGTATCAGAGTAATAAAGAGAAAAACTCCCCCTGAGTTGATTACTTCCCTTTGATTCCTTGAGACCTTGAGCATCAGAACTTTACTTGAACTTTCTTTGAGCATCAGAGTTTTACTTTATCAGAGTTCATCAGATTCTTGTACCTGTAAGCTTTTCAGAATAAAGAAATTCAAATATATAAGAATGTTAGAATGTTTGAGACTTTTGTCTCAGTAATCCGTTATTGAAAAATATCGTTCTTTCTCCCCCTTTTTGTCAGTTATCAAAAAGCACAAATAAGCAGAGTTAAAATGATCAGAGAAAAAAAACGTTTGTATTAAAACAGAAGCAATGATATTTTAGAACAAGTAGAAATATTACAGACAAACATGTAAAGAGAATAAGTAAAACACAGGAAAATTCTAAGAAGAAGGAGGAAGTCGTATGAACAGAGCTTCCAACATGCTCTTGATTTGATTGCTAGTTTCCTGTTGCTGAGATACCATGTTTGCTATAGAATCAATCTTGATATCATGCTTATCCATCCTTTCATTCATCAGCATATCAGATCTCTTCAAATCCTCCAGAGTCTGCCTGTCAAGAGAGGAAGCTTGAGGATCTTCAGATATAGGCTGCTTCTCAGAGTTTCTGTAGTTTCTTCTGCTTGACCCAAGTCTTCAGCTTGAATTATCTGTTCTTCTGCAGGTTGAACATTAGATGCTGGACGCTTTTCAGACCAAGGCGCAATGTCCAGATGGAGAGCTTCTTCCTTCAGCAGCTTGCTCAGAACCGGACCTTCCATTTCCTTCAACAGATTGCTGAAGTTCTGTTGAGCCTATCCATAGCTGTGGTCTTGCAACTTGAAGGTTTCAGCGCAAACCCATCTTCTGAATTTTGTCCAGAGGAAGTCTGATACAGCAGGATCAACCACTTCCAGACTTGCTTGTTTCAAAGAAGTGATCCACTTCTATATATCTGTTTCAAAGTTCAAAATGCTGGGACCAACATCTAGTTGTTTTGGTTTAGGGATGGCTGTTTTCTGGTTTATTACAGCAAGGCGTTCAAAGACTGTTAGATTAATGACTGTCTTCCTGTGGTTTTCTGTATTGGCTTTTGGTGAGGGAGTGGAAGAGTCAGAAATGACGATTGGACTTGATGGGGTATTTGGTGGAGTTGTTTATGGTGAAGAGGGAAGTTGAGACATATTTACAGTGGTACCACGGGGCAATTGAATGGCCAAAGGTTGTGGTTCAGGGGATTCAGAGGTTTGAGCCTCAGAGGTTTGAGTCTCAGGTTGTGGAGTTTGTTCATGTTGAGGAGAGGGTGGATTAATATCTGGTTGAGGAGAGGAAGGTTGTGGGATTTCTGGTATTGGTGAGAGTGGAGTTTCTGGTATTGGTGAGAGTGGAGTGTCAGGTTGTGGTGAGATGGGAATTTCTGTGTTTGGATTTGGATTTTCTGTTTCGGGAACGGAAGTGTGTTGGTCTATATCAGAAAGAACTTGTGCAAGTTCTGGTTCTGGTATGGTTGTAGTATTTGGATTTTGTGGTTTGGAGCGGGATCTTCTGAGGGTTAATGACTCAGAAGGGTCAAAGTCAACGTCAAAATCATCAAAGGTTTGAGGTGTTGGGATTTCAGATGGAGTTGGAATTGGAGTAGGAATAGATGTGGAAACAGCAGTTGAATCTAAAACAGTTACAGAAACAGGATTACCTCTTTTCTTTGGAGTCTGTTGAGATGATCCTTCTGGAGCATCTTTTCTTTTCTTCGTCTTCTTCAGAACAACCTCTAGTGCCTTCTGCTGAAGATCTTGAATATTCAGATTAGGTGTTGTACCATCAGCTTTACAGGCATCCAAATATCTCAGAATGATTTGAGGCTTAGAGTCAATTTCTGAGAACATAGGGAAGTCGTCCAGAGGGACTCTTCTGCTGGAGATTTCAGCAAAAGGAGTGACGCTAGGCTCCTTCTTAATGTTCTCTATCAGCTTCATTTTCTTCAGATTTTTGGCATTCAACTGCTTGCCAACAGAAGGTTCCAGGGTGCTGATTTCTTGTGCCTCTGTCAAATGTTCTATCAGCCTATTCTCTGTAAGAATGTCTGATATCAGTCTTCCCAAGGGTATCCAATCCCTTTTTGTACGTTCCTCTTCCCTTGTTTCCTTGACACTTATTCTGAGATGGTTGAACAGAAGATGAGCTAGATTAATCTTGACCTTCTGAGAAATAAAATAAATTAGAAACTGCTGATCTATGTTTATGTAATCAGGAGAGCTGGTAGGCTTCCTGTGGTTGAAACAAACCAGAGTGATCTTTGCCCAAATTTTGTGCTTGTCTTTCAAGTCCCTTATCTTGCTGGAGGGAAGCCCCAGCGTGAAAATTTCCCTTACAATCACAACAGCATCTGCACACCTTTCTGCCATATCTATACAGTGAATACCACCTCCATTGTACCCTATCAAACGAGCAATCAGGTCTTCAGTAATCACAATCTTTTCCCCCATGATATAGGATGTAACTTGGTGATTTGAAGAAGAAGCGTGAATCCAAAATTCCTTTACCAAAATAGGAAATGTTGGATCCACCAGCCTGTCAAAGTACTTTTCCCAACCTTGAGCTTGAACCTCTTCAGATAAATCAAAACCATTCTCCTTGAGACTGTTGAAATCCACTATTATTTCAGACAGAACTTCAAGGTTCTTGATTGGAGTGAGAAGCATTCTGAGAGGAACTTCATATTGTTCAGATGATGCATCTTTCTGGGAACCTGAAGAAGGATTGCTGGAAGAAGCCATGTTCACACGAGGTTTTTGAAAGAGATTGAAGGGTTTTCTTGAGTAAATAAGAACACAGAAAACAGAAATATTGAGAGAAAACGAAAGTAAGGGTAAAAGGTGTGAATGGTGTGAAGTGTTTAAATAGATTTCTAAAAAGTTTTTGAAAACATAAACGTTTAAGAGAGAAAAATAAATCATGATTATTAGAATTTAATGATAGCTGATTTTAGGGGATTCAGAAAGATACTTAAACGGTTACCCATGACATGTGTCTCAATGCATCCAATCAGTGCTTTGCCTTTTCAGAAGCGTGAACGCGTGTTCAGCCTCAGGAAACAGCTGATGACTGGATGACACTTGTTTGCTTGAGTGAACAACACTTCTATCCTTGAACTGAAGAGCTCAGATCTTCATGGATAGATTCTGATACAATCTGCATTTCTAAAATTCTGAAAGAGGATTGATCAGAAGTTCACAGAGAAATAAACACAATTCTGAAGGTTAATATATAAAATTAAAACAGTTTTATTCTGGACAGTGCTTCATGCTGAGATGTTTCATAATGAAGTTGAACCTATCTTCAGAAAGTGGTTTTGTGAAAATATCAGCCCATTGATGGTCTGTGTCAATAAATTTTAAATTTTAAATCCCTTTTTGAATATAGTCCCTAATAAAATGATGTTTTATTTCTATATGCTTATCCCTAGAATGTAAAATTGGATTTTTACTTAAGCAAATAGCAGAGGTATTGTCACAGAGGATATGAATGTTACTCTCATATATCTGGAAGTCCTCAAGTTGACTTTTCATCCAGATCATTTGTGTGCTGCATCCAACTGCTGCTATGTATTCAGCTTCTGTTGTTGATAGAGCAATTGTGGATTGTCTTTTGCTGGACCAAGAGATCAGATTTTCTCCCAGAAACTGGCAGCTTCCAGAAGTGCTTTTACATTCTACTATGTCTCCAGCAAAGTCAGCATCACAGTATCCTACTAAGCTGTAATCACTTGATTTTCTATAAAATAGACCCAGATTAGTAGTACCTTTCAGATACTTGAAAATTCTCTTAACAGCTGTTAAGTGAGATTCTCTAGGATCTGATTGGAATCTAGCACAAATGCATACACTGAATAAAATGTCAGGCCTTGAAGCCATCAGATAGAGAAGAGAACCAATCATACCTCTGTAGACCTTCTGTTCTACCTTTTTGCTTACCTCTTCTTTTTCCAGAATGCACGTGGGATGCATTGGAATCTTTGATGGCTTACATTCTGAGAGATCAAATTTCTTCAGAAGTTCTCTGAAATATTTGCTCTGATGAATGTAAGTTCCTTCTGGGGTTTGATTGATCTGAATGCCCAGAAAGAATTTCAGTTCCCCCATTAGGCTCATCTCAAATTCTGCCTGCATACACTTAGCAAACTCCCTGGCGACTGGAGCAAAGGTTTATGTATAGTCTATTCCCTCTTGCTGACTATAACCTTGTGCTACCAATCGTGCTTTGTTTCTGATGACTTCACCTTGTTCATTCAGTTTGTTTCTGAACACCCATTTAGTTCCAATGACGTTGAATCCTTTTGGTTTAGGAACTAGATCCCATACGTCATTTCTTGTGAATTGATTCAGCTCCTCTTGCATTGCTAGAATCCAGTCATTATCCAGAAGTGCTTCATCAATTGTTGATGGTTAAATTAGACAAACAAGTCCCATGAGGGATTCTTCAGAGTTTCTGAAGCTGGCTCTTGTTCTGATTGGATCTTCCTTTCTTCCTAAGATAGTTTCTTCAGGGTGATCCATGCTGCTTCTGGATGGTCTTTTCTGAGATTGATCAACAGAAGGTGCTGGATTGCTTGCAGTGCCTCTTTCTGATGTTGAGGGAGTGTCTCTGTTAAGAGCTTCTGATGACTTGTCTTCAGTACCTGTGAATTCAACTTCCATACCTGCAAGTAATTCATTCTGCTTTGACTTTTGAGAGTCAAGCTTATCATCAAAACAAACACTGATTGATTCTTCCACAATTTGTGTTTCTGTATTGTATACTTTGTACCCTCCTGAGCGTTCAGAGTATCCTAACATAATACACTTTTGTGCTTTAGAGTCAAACTTGTTCAGATAATTTTTAGTATTTAAAATAAAGCAAGTACATCCAAATGGATGAAAATAAGAAATGTTGGGCTTTTTGTTCTTCCACAATTCATATGGAGTCTTTTCCATAATAAGTCTTATATAGATTCTATTCTGAATGTAGCACACTGTGTTTATTGCCTCTGTCCAGAAGATCTTAGCAACGTTAGTCTCGTTGATCATGGTTCTGGCCATTTCTTGCAATGTTCTATTCTTTCGTTCTACAACTCCATTTTGCTGGGGAGTTCTAGGACAAGAGAAATCATGCAGAATGCCTTTGTCATTAGAAAATGATTCAAAATCTTTGTTTTCAAACTCTCCACCATGATCACTTCTGACTTTGACGATTCTAAGATCCTTTTCATTCTGAACTTGGTTGCAGAAGGTGACAAACACAGAGTGTGACTCGTCCTTGTGTCTTAAGAACTTTACCCATGTCCATCTGCTATAGTCATCTACGATTACTAACCCATACTTCTTACCACTGACTGAAGCAGTTTTAACTGGTCCAAATAAGTCAATGTGCAGAAGTTCTAATGGCTTAGAGGTGGAAACAACGTTTTTAGATTTGAAAGCTGGTTTTGCAAACTTGCCTTTCTGACATGCTTCACACAGAGCATCTGAATTGAACTTCAGGTTAGGAAGTCCTCTAACCAGATTGAGTTTGTTAATCTGAGATATTCTTCTCATACTAACATGCCCCAATCTTCTGTGCCAGATCCATTGCTCGTTGTTAACAGACAAAAGACACTTTACATTCTAACTTTTCAGTTCAGAAAGTTTTATTTTATAAATGTTGTTTCTCCTCTTTCCATTAAATATGATAGTCCCATCTTTCTGACTAACAGCTTTGCATGAATTTTGATTAAAGATTATATCATAACCATTATCACTTAATTGACTTATGGATAACAAGTTATGCATTAATCCATCTACTAATAAAACATTACTTATAGAGGGAAGATTTCCATTACCTACTATTCCAGAGCCAATGATCTTTCCCCTCTGATTGCCTCCAAAGCCTACGTGGCCTCCAGGCTTAAGTTCCAGGCTTTGGAACATATGCTTTCTTCCAATCATGTGTCGTGAGCAGCCAGAGTCCAGGTACCATGACTGGTGTTTCTGCTTTGCTGCTAAAGATATCTGCAACATGTATTATTTTATCCTTAGGTACCCATATTTTCTTGGGTCCTGATTTGTTAGTTTTACCAAAACTCTGGATGAATTTTGGTTTGACAGAATAATTACTACTAGTATATTTGATGTCGTGTGTGTGCCCATATACAAAGTGAGAATCAAGTGAAGTGCATTTTATCACTAAATCCATGGCATTCTTTGGTGTAGGTACCTTACCTTGGTATCCTATTCCTTTTCTGCCATTTCTGCTAACTCCATAGATCATTGAAGCCATCTTGCTTCTATCTATGTTTTTAGTTAGAAACTTCTGAAAGCTGTGATCATACTCCTTGATGATCTCATCAGCACTGCTGGGAGTTTTAGGGATTTTTTCCTTCTGAGAGTTTTGTAATAGATTTTCTAATTTTGAAATTTTATTTTTCAACTCAGAATTCTCCAATTTGAGACTCTCAGTTTTATCAGAGTCAGAAGCAAGATTCCTTTTCAGGTTTCTGAATTTGACTCTGATCTGCTGATATCTTTTCAAAATTTCATTAAGGTTTTCAGCTAGTTCATCCTTAGTAAAGTTAATAGCAAAGTCAGGAAATACCTCTTCTGTGTCTAATTCAGAGTCTGATTCAGAAGCTTCATTGTCTTCTATTATGTTTTCCATGAGAGCTATGTTTGCTCTCTCATCATCTGATTCTGAGTCAGCTTCAGATGTATCAGAGTCATCCCATGTAGCCATGAGACTTTTCTTCTTTTCCTTTCCAAACTTCTTTTTGGGCTTTTCCCTCTGAAGCTTTGGGAAATCACTCTTGTAGTGTCCTTGCTCGTTACATTCATAGCAGATGATGTCTTTGTTGTTTGGCTTTCTGCTTCCTGAAGAGCCTTCAGATCTTCTGTATCCAGAGGAGGGTTCTGACCTTCTGTATCTGGAGGAGGATTCATTCTGATTCTCTGATCTTCTTGGATTCCTGAACTTTCTTTGCCTCTGCTTCCACAGTTGGTTCACCCTTCTGGAGAGGAGAGACAATTCATCTTCTTCTGATGAGGACCCATCAGAGGTTTCTTCTACAGCCTGCAAAACTTTGGAGTCAGATTTTCTGTTAGATTTTAAAGCTAATGGCTTACCTTGCTTTTGAGGTTCATCAGCTTCTAACTCCATCTCGTGACTTCTGAGGGAGATGACAAGTTCCTCCAAAGAGATTTTGTTGAGATCCTTAGCTAGCTTCAGCGCTGTGACCATTGGCCTCCACTGTTTTGGCAAGCTTCTGATGATCTTCTTGACATGATCAGCAGTAGAATACCCTTTGTCCAGAACTTTGAGACCAGCAACCAGAATTTGAAATCTTGAGAACATCGTTTCAATTGATTCACTTTCTTCCATCTTGAATGCCTCATACTTCTGGATGAGCGCAAGAGCTTTAGTTTCTTTAACTTGAATGTTGCCTTCATGCGTCATTCTCAGAGAGTCAAACATATTCTTTGCAGTGTCTCTGTTTGATATCTTTTCATATTCAGAGTAAGAGATGGCGCTGAGAAGAATTGTTCTTGCTTTGTGATGATTTATGAAGTCACGCTTTTGTTGATCAGACATTGCTTTCCTGTCAATCTTCTGACCACTTGCATTCATTGGGTGCATGTATCAATCAGTTACCATATCCCACAAATCAGCATCATGGGCCAGAAAGAAGCTTTCAATTCTGTCTTTCCAGTAATCAAAGTTCTCTCCATCAAAGACTGGAGGTGTGCCACTGAATCTGTCTCTTTCTTCATTGTTGTAATTGCTGATGTTTTGATGTGGTCCTGCCATAGTGTTTTTCTAACGCTGGATCTTGTACTGACACGGTTAAGTGTTATAAGCTCAGAACCAGGCGCTCTGATGCCAATTGAAGAAGTGAAAAACACAAGAAGGGGGGTTGAATTGTAAAACTTAAAATTAAATGCATACAACACGTTATTTTTATCCTGGTTCGTTTGTTCTCAAAGTACTCCAGTCCACCCGTCAAGGTGATTTCGCCTCTCTCCAACGAGGTCTTAATCCACTATATTCAACTGAATACAACAACTGCTTTAACAACTGTCAAAGCCTTCTTGAGTCTAACCACAAACCGGTTTATCTCAAGGAAATTCTTTTACAGATATATGAACAAATGTGTGTTTGATGTTTTCTAGAAAAAAACTATATATCACAACTGTGACAATACACAATATTAAGCTTGGATAATACTAGATTGCTAGAGCTATAGAGTAAGCGCTTGAGAACTTTAGCAAACTGGATGAGTGAGAACGTGAAGATGATTGGCTTATGTGTATGTGCGTAAAGAAGTATTAGCCATTTCTTTTCTCATTGACTAGTTTAAGTAGCTTAGGAATAGATACATTACTGTCCATAAATCCATTTCAATGCTCATAACGTTCTTTCCTTTTTGAGAAGATCTTTGTCTTGGAATACAGCCGTTGGTAATTTATCTGTCTTGAATGCATAGTAACATTGACACTTCAGAGTGTTCTGCTAATGCTAATCAGAGTGTTCTTGGCTTTAGCTTATTCTGGCGTTTCTAAGTGCTGATGACATGGTTAGGATCTTGATCAGAGTCAGAGTATGTTTTGTGCAGATTCTGTTCATCAGGCTTCAGCGTAGCACATGTATTGATCTTCTGATGCTGACATATCTTTTGATGCTGATGTTGATACTGATATTCTGATGCTGATTCCATCAGAGTTTCTGTAAATACACAACATAATTTTGAGTAGCATATATGTCTTATATAAATCTCATAATTCATTTAATCTTGTATTTTGTTATCATCAAAACTCTAACTGAGGGTTGTAGAATCAAACTATGTTATAACAATCTTTGTTGCCCTCAGGATTCCCCATGGTCATGCCCCTAGTGAGGATAACTTTCACCTCTTCTTGCCCCTTGGATAGGTTCAAGAACATCTCTTGAAGTTGAGCGTTTTGAGCCTGGATGCCTTTTACCGTCTGTTCCATATCCATCTTACTGAAATAAACAGTAGGAAGATAAGGACACCTGTATGGGAGAAACCTGTCATGATATGATGCATGATATGTGGATGCATGTTTTCAAGGATCTCGCGGGGTAAATACAAGAGAAATGTTAGAAGTTGAACTTTGATCAACAACTTTGTTTGGAGAACATTGTATCGGTGGATGTCCTTCCACGAGAATTAAGCTCACCATGTCAAGTGGGTCATAGCCCTTGACTCAAGTTTGTTGTACTTGATCTTTGACGGTGTTTGATCAGAGGAAAATAAATCCCCCTGCCCCTTGATAGACTTCTGGTTCAACATGACCTACATCAAAGACCCTCGAGATCCTTGGAATGGTTATTGAAAATGCTATGGTATGATGTTATGATGTTATATACAAATATGTGAGGTAAGCAAGTTTATATACAAATAATCATATATACACAAAGCAGACAAGTCCTTAGTTTTAGGCTTGCACGGGGTTTGTAGGTAAGTACCCTCTTGAAGTTTAGTTGGCTTAACCTGTCCTAGTTAATAGTAATCAGGTTCTAAGGGATCTCAATATCACTTACCTTTCCCACAAGCTTCATTCAATAAGCAATTGACTCGCAACCGAACAAAACTCAGGGGTCAAGTCTCAATGAGTGTAGCATCGAGTATCAACCAATTTTCAGCTTTACACCGAAACCGGCTATCTCACTACTTCCTAATGGCCATGTTGGTCAAGTTAGGTTATAAGGTCAGCTGATGCTTCACAATAACACGCGGCGGCCCCGTACTCTCCTTGACTGACTCAAGGGTTACCGGTACCAACCAAAGTGCCACATCAACGTAGCTACTTCTTCAACCATGTCGGTATACGCCGCACAGTTCCCTCACAGTTTATTGCTACTTACCTAAAAGGTTCCCCCAAATCCGGGTGTAGGATTTAAAACAAACCTAAACAAGGAACCAAAATGTAAAGCAAACAAATCAAACAATGTAAGCAAGTAAAGGTGATCTAACCCTAAGGTAACCCCACTTTTAGAAATGTCCCCAGCAGAGCCGCCAATTTTGTGATACAGTGGGAGAACTAACTTGAGGGTTTTGCGTTTGTGCTCGCAAATGTAGCGGTTTAGCAAGAGTCGCCACCGACTTTTCTTTTATCCAATAAGGAAAGGTGAAAAAGCACAGGAAAGACCTTTCGAGATGTCTTCTTGAGTTCGGGGGGTAGATTATGAAAAGGGAAGGTATTAGCACCCTTTCCATCCATGGTTTTCCATGGGCTCTTAGTTACTTTCTAGATCACTTGCTTTTGTTTGAATGTGCTTGTGGTGTGTGTTTTGAAAGTATTTTGAAAATGTAACTTTGTAATGATTCTTATTTCTATAAGAATGCATATAAAGTGTTTGTTTCGAAAATGTTTCAAAATGGAAGTGTAGGTGTATAAAATGTTTTGTTGTGAGCAAGCGAGTAACTAAGAGCAAACCTACCTACTCAAAAGGGTCTTAGATGTGCTTTTCCTCCTCCTTTAGATGTTGTTATCTTTACCATTGATTTGGTAAGAAGCCCCATCGTTGGATGTGAAGGGACGAGCGTTGGGTCATCGTATGACCATGATAGAAATGTTGTGAGATGACTTAGCACTTTTTAGGGACTAAGATCATTTTGAAAGGCAACTTCGATAGCGTCATTGAGGGACTATGATCTTGTATTTCGATTGTTTGTGCTAAGACATCCCACATGCATAACATGGCCATTTTTAGGCAGCAAGTGGAGTTAACCTTAAGGGTGCATGTGTGCAAGTGTGTTTGACTGCATGCATTTTTTCTTTGATTTTTGGTGGTCTACTTGTTGATTTTATCTTGCCATACACGCCCAATTTCTAGCATTTACATTTGAAAGCGATAAATTGCAGAAATGCAAAGTCCTACGCTATTACAATATTTAGGGGATGGGGATACATATTTATGAATATGGATTGAAAGTAAAATAAATCCTAAGTTATTATTACAACCATATTGAAATGTACAATGCAAGAAATAAAAGGAAAGATTTATTTTGTTTTAATAAAAAAAGGAAATAAGTTAAAAGGAAAATGTTTTTATGTATTTTTATGTTGATATTAAAAGAAAGTTAATGTTAAAATGATGAAAAGGAAAATAAATTCAAAATAGAAAAAGCGTGTTGCTGCAAACAAAGAAACAAGGATCAGAAGTTGTGAAGCCAGGCGCGTGACTCAGCAAGAAAAGTCAGTGGGATCAGAAGTTCTAGATTCATACACTCTGAGGTCCTGCAAAAAACATCAGAGGGAAAACACAGAGGTTCTGGGTGGTGTCCAACCAGTGAACCAAAAGTCAGAAGTTCTGTATTACATTGAAACAGTGAGCAAACGTCAGTAGTTCAATGTATTTGACATGTAAGGAAAACTTAGAAGTTTTGTGCTGTGTTAAGGTTGTGAGTGACCATCAGAAGTTCAGTATTGTGCTGAGCCAGTGGGTAAACATCAAAAGTTAAGTGTGTTAACAGTAAGAAAAATCATGGAAGTTCTGTGTGTTAAAATAGTGAAGAGAACTCAGAAGTTCCGCGTGCTTAAACAGTGAGAAAATCCTAGAAGTTCTGTGTGTTAAAATGATGAGTGAAAAATAGAAGTTCTGTGTTACATTTCAGCTCTTAATCAGCACAACAACAATTTATTCAGTTCAACAAATCAGAATGATCATAGCACAACAAATCATAGAAGTTCCAATCCTAAGTCTGAGCCTAGCATTATTCTAGAAGCTCTGATCCATAGTTTTTATATTCATACAATGATATGTACAACATTAATACTATGATATTTACATGTTAATGATGTTCAGAATGAAAAGCAAGTAAAGTCAGAAAGACTTACCTGGGGCGTGCTTGGAACTTTGAGTGGCTGCCTTTGGATGTTCTGAGTCAGAAAGAGAGATGGAAGAGTGGTTGTGTTCTTTGGTTCAAAGGGAAGAACAAAGGTTTGTTTTTGTGTATGAGAAATCTGGATTTTTATGAAGGTTTCACAACTTCTTTTTCTCTCTTTTGGCCAATCTCTCTCTTCAAAAGCTAGCCGCTTGAACGTGTGATGGAGCCAAGTATTTATAGATGAATTTACTGTGGTTTTGGGGGGGGGGGGGGAGGGGGAAACAAATGAATTTTTAAACATTTTTGGCATACTGCCCCTTTGTTTTTTAAATCACAGTATTTGTAGGCTAGTTTAGTGTAATCATGAGATGCATGCGTAGACTGAGCTAGCTGTTGGTCATAGGTCTGCAGCAAGTAGTATAAGCAAGGTTTTGGGATTTGGTCAAGTTCTGACCAAAGCTTTGAAAATAGCCTTCATGTGCTGAAGCGCTGCCTTGTCTCTGAAGCAAGCATGGTGGCTGTCAGCAGGATTTAAGGAAAAGCAAAAGCAAAGTTGCTATCCACAGACAATAGAGGTACACATGGTGAAGATCCTTTGGATAAATACTCAGAAGGTGGTTGTGAGCACTAAATGGGTATTAAATGATGATGAGACTTATCACAACCAGAAATCCTACAACGTGAAACTCTACACCAAGGCTTAGTTCTGGATCAGAAGTTCTGCTTCAGCATGGCATCCCATCTTCTGATCCTCCTATCTTCTGGCTCCAGCATGTTCTGAAGGAGCTTTCAGACTTTCCAGAAAGCTTGCAACACGCTTCTTAGCCTTCTTTGAATTACTTTGGAAAACTCTGACTGAGCTTGCGTAGATGCTGAAGAGCCATGTTCTGACTAAAGATTATATGTTGAACCATGTTTACAACTTCTGACTGCTCCTTCATGGAGACTGGCTCAGAAGTTCTGAAGTGTCATTTTTCTTAAACACTTAGAAAAATCCCAAGTATTTAGAAATTTGGCTTTTCCATAGTAAATTTGACTTCTGAACTTTTTGATGATACAAACTTCATATTCCAACATGTCTTGATGAAATATGATTCTTGAAACTTGGTTTTGGTCCAAAAGTCAAAGTTAGACTTCTCAGCGCGCAAATGACCATTTTGCCCCTTATGAATGGTTTTCTTGGAAAGAAATGATAATTCAAGGCTTGGAGTTGTATGAGAGAAAACTTGAGAATCCAGGGTGATTCCTTGAGAAATGAGAGGGCAAATTTTGGGGTACAACACTGTCCTACAAAAAAGCTTGTGCTATGTTGCACCACAAATCTGTATATGCTGTCTTATACAGCCCAAAACTGCTCTATGCAGTCTGCACCAGCCTACATCACAACAACCCTAAAATTGCACCAAAATGGCAAAAGAAAATTGTGTGAATAAAGTATTAAAACAGTAGGCAAAAAACAATTTAAAATTACTTATTTTGTTTTCCCACCTAAACCTCAGTCAAGGGTCTACTAAAGGGACTGTTTCATAAGACATAGGGGTTGGAATTTTGGGAGGTAAGAGAGAGTTTGTAAACAGAAAAATTGTGTTCTTTGTAACTTTGGCTCATTCAAAAAAGAAACCAACTCTAATCTCATTCAAAACAGAACTTCAATCCATTATTCCATCTTACAAACTCTCCCATAAACCAAACACCTTAGCACATAGAGATTGTAAAAACACTAAAACAGTTTTTGTTAGTGTCATTGTCCTCACCATCCAAATATAAAAATAATATTGTATAACTTGTTTGGGTTCCAACAGTTTGGAACAAGCCTTGACTGGGTTTTAACAGCTTGGAACAAGCTGCATGGAGATTCATTAGAGCCCTCACAACATCTTGAAAAGTATTCAGATTTCAAACACCAAGTGCAGTTTCAAGGTAAGTCTTCTTGACTTGGTATTTTTTTTATACATCATTAATGATTTATTCTTGAAGATAAGATGTAGGAATCATTACCCCTTTTAGCTAACTGTTTGCTTGCTGTTTATATTTATCAATCATATGCTGTAAACTGACATGTATGGACAATAAAATAATGTTTAAGACAGAAAAATGCAGTATGCATCGACACATACACGCATGTGTCGACTCATCCTAGTAAAAAATAGGGTATGAATCGACACATAAACCCCACGCATCGACTCATACTGATTCCAGGTCCCAAAACAGAAGGTTGAGAAGTCCATGAATCGACACAAAATGTGTATGCATTGCCACAAAGAAGGTGTATGAGTCGACACATCCCATTATGTGTCGACTCATACTGATCTTTTTTTTTCTTTACATGAGCAAGGAAAAGTTATGTGTCGATGCATAACAGCATATGTCGAAACATAATGGTTCAAAAAGCAGTTTCTCCCATTTTCTATACTGTTATGCATGTATTTTTCATTACTGCCCATTAGTTCGATGTGGTTGTAATAATTAGACATTTATTTCATCCCTATTTGTAAATTGTACCCCCATCCCCATCAAGATGTAATAGCTTAGGATTTTATTTTCCGCATTTTATTTTTGCTTTCATATATTGTTAGTAATTAGGATATATGGCAAGATAAAATCAACAAATAGATAACTTTTAAATACAAGACAAAGGCATGAAAACAAACGCACTTGCACACTAGCACCTCTAGGGTAATCTCACTTTATTTGCTTTTTGGAAAACCGTCATGTCCCTTGAATATGGGACGCTTTAGCAAAGACCCTCCGATAAAAGATCGTAGTCCCTCGATGACCCTCGATGTTGCCTTCGACAAAACAATCTAGTCCCTTATGAAAAACTGCTAATGTGTCTCATAAGTTGCCTTCTATTACTATACACATATGTCCCACACCCGTCCCTTCACATCCAACGATGGGGCTTCTTACCAAATCAATGGCAAGTGTGATACGGTGGCAGAACCGACTGTTAATACTGGTTTGCGTTTTGTATTCACAAATGTCGCGGTAAGCAAGAGTCGCCACCGACTTTTATTTTATCCAATCAGGAAAAGGAAAAAAGAACAGAAAAAACCTTTTTCGAGATGTTTTTGAGTACGGGGGGTAGATTATAGAAAGGGAAGGTGTTTGCACCATTTCTATCCATGGTTTTCCATGGGCTCTTAGGTACTTGCTCATTTTAAAATTGCTTGTATGTGTGCTTGTTTTGAAAAAAGTTTTACTTCGTGATAACCCTTGTATCAGTCCTCAAGGGTGTGACGAAGTTGTTTTGAAACTTGTTTTGAAAAGTGTTTGTGTGAAAAGTTTATTTGAGCAAGTACCTAGGAACTAATCTACTTACTTGAAAAAGTTTGTTCGTTTTTCTTTAGACAGCGCTATCCCATTATTAAGGAATAGATAGCACCGTCGTTGGAGTTTTAAGGGACGCTTGAAGGAACAGATACGGTCACAAAAGCAATGTTAGGGAATTTTAGTAACCCTCATAAAACCTTAAAGATCTTTTCCGAGGCAACATCCGAATGGGTCATTTTTAGATCTTTCGGGGCTAGAGGATGACCGCCAACAAACCCTATACTTCATGAACATTTAATCAAAGGCAACCGGAGTGGAGTAAACCCTAGAAGTGAGCATGTGCGAGTGAATTTTTTCCAGTTAATTATCTTTGCACAATTCAAGGTTTTCTACCGTTTTAATTTTCAAGCATTCTTCCCATACAATCCTATTAGCCATGCATCTAGAGAGTTAAATATTACAGGAATTTAAAGTGCGGAAATAGAAATCCTAACTATTACAGGGCCTCGAGGATGGGGATTACATAACCAAAACTGGGGAATAAGAGCAATAAATAAAACCCTATTTTAAAACTATTACAAACCATCAACAGTTACATTAATAATAAAAAGTAATTAAAATGCGCGTGGCGAGTTAAATGCGAGGATGATTAAAAATAACCTAAAAACCCTAATTGAAAAAATATTTAAATTAGTTTTGAAGAAAAAATTAATTATATACAAAATTAAACCCTAATTTCTAATTATTTTTAATCATGAAAAATAAGATTTAATTACCCTAATTTAACTAAATTAATTAATTCAAGGAAACAATATATTTTTTATGAAAAAGGTTTTTTGGGGTTTTTGTGATTTTGATTTAATAAATAAAAAAAATGATTTATGTGTTATTTTGATAAAAGAGAAAATAATTAGTAAATAAATAAATAAATAAAAATATGAAAGAAAGAAGATTTGGGCCTGTTTGCTGGATGAAAGGGGGGTGTATTGTTGAAAATGCTTAGGACCAAAGAGCTGGTCAGCCCAGTCAACGCTTGATCCAGTGGTGCTCCCTCCTGATGGTGTACCATAGTCTCTGGCAGGTGGGGCGTTGGATTAGATTGATGGTGAATCCCATGGCTGGATGTTGATGGCACACGGTGAGCGTTTGAGAGGATGATGCACCTGATCTGTAAAGGAGAAATAAAATGAAGAAAATTGCTGGGACCTGGGATTGAAACCAGGTCCTCCCACTCATTCCACGCTTGCCCTGGCCATCTGTGCTACGCTGCTTAGTTGTCAATAAATCAACAACAATATATAATATAAAAAGATAAAGTGGATAAATTAGAATAAAAAAACGTGCGCGTTGTATTCAAACAAACCAATGGGGTGATGACAAATCACCATCTTCTTCCTTCTATCTGTCGTCTTAGGTATGTGACTTATACCTACGGACAACGTCTGTAACTAAAATCCTGCAAATTTCCAAAATTCACAAAACAAGTGATAAATGAAATTGAAGACCAGAATTCAAATGGTCTTGATGCCACGATCCTCATGGTGGATTGTTCTTGGTCTAATTTTACCTGTGGACAAAAACCCTAAAACAAACACAAAAACCCTAGCAATGGCAAATGCATATATAGGCATCAAAAATTCAATTAAACCATTCAGTCATGTTGCAAACATATCAATGATCACAAATATATCATTCAAATATGCTAATGATGCAACCTGGGTAAGGTTAATTTGTGATAAGTTCGTGTAAAACTTCAGGAGGAACCTGGGTAAGGTTATTTTGGGATAAGTCCGTGTAGGGGTATAGGAAGGAACCTGGATAGTAGGGTTACTTCGTGATGAGTTCATGTGAAACTTTATTTGGAAATGTATGAGAAAGGACCCGTGTAAGATTTTTCAGGATAAACCCGTGTGAAGCTGCATTTAGGAGAAACTCGTGTAAGATTGCTTCGTGACAAACCCGTGTAAAGCTGCATTTGGTCGCGCAGATAATTACTCTGTTTAGTTTCAGGAGCTAATCTTGAACTTGCTGGAAGTTGTTGATGATAACCATCTTTCCTGAAAAGGTACATGATTAATCGTATATGATGCATGAAATGCATTGTACGATGAAGTTCTCAAAATAAATGAGATTATGTTGTATGCAATATGTATGCGCACGTCATGATGTATGAACATGAAATGCTATTGTGGCACGTCCGAGTTTGGGAAAATAAATCCCTAACTGTTGTTGGAGAGTACTGGAAATTACATTCCTGATCATTGTAGAAAAAGTGGTTCTTCTACTTCCGCTAGGGATGGTGAACGGAGATGACTATAGTGGAGATTTGCTCCTTGTTTACAGCTACGCTGCCGGGGGAGAGACTCTGTTTGAGAATAACTCTACGAGAGAATAACTCTGTTGGGGATGAGCTTCTGCATTCATATAAATAAACTCTGCTTGAGAGAAAACTATATGAACCGCTTGCGATTACAAAATTCGACTGGGGAATATAGACGCCGGCTCTCCTAAAGAGCTTGGTTGGGGAAAGTAACTCTTGTTTTGGGAAGCAGAGATCAAAACTTTGGTTGCCTTTACTCTGTAGGGAGTGTAGATATTACTGGGATGCATGCTGAGGATACGACAATGACTTTGCATCAAGACTTTTCTGCCCTTGTACCTGCTAGAGAAAGTGCATGCGGAGGCCTTGTAGATTGAGTGTTATCCCAACTTATGAGGTGCTTGGTAACTATCGATCGGAATGATAAGTCTTCTACTGATAGGCAAGTGACAAGATGACAGGACATAGTCGTACGCTTTAATCCCTAACTTTTGCCTGGACTGTCTTTTCAGATTTTTAGTCCACCGGGATACCCTTTTTTGCCCAAGCCGCCTTTTCAGGTTTTCGACTTGCCGAGTGTACAAATTTTTCATATGTATATCCATAACTTTTGCCCGAACCTTTTTTGGTTCGCTGGGATGCCCTTATTTTTTCCTATGCCAGTCAACCTAGAAGGTCTTTTTCATGCATGGTCTTTTCTGACTATGTCCATTGTGATACGATGGCAGAACCGACTGTTTTTATTGGTTTGCATTTTGCGCTTTTTGTTTGCAAAATGTCGCGGTAAGCAAGAGTCACCACCGAATTTTATTTCATCCAATCATGGAAAAGGAAAAAGAACAGAAAAAACCTTTTTCGAGATATTCTGAGTACGGGGGGTAGATTATAGAAAGGGAAGGTCTTAGCACCCTTTCTATCCATGGTTTTCCATGGGCTCTTAGGTACTTGCTCATTTTTTCAAATTGCTTGTGTGTGCTTGTTTTGAAAAAAATTTACTTCGTGATAACCCTTGTATCAGTCCTCAAGGATGTGACGAAGTTTGTTTTGAAAATTTGTTTTGAAAGGTGTTTGTGTGAAAAGTATTTTATTCAGCAAGTACTTAAGATTCTACCTACTCGAAAAAAGATTGTTTGTTCTCGTTTCCTTTAGACAACGCCATCCTACTATTAAGGAGTAGGTAGCACCGTCGTTGGAGTTGTAAGGGACATTCAAAAGGGACAAGTACAATCACTAAAGAAATAGTTAGAAAACTTTAGTAGTAACCCAAGAGTCTTAGGATCTTTCCGAGGCAACATTTCTGAGGCAACATTTCCGAGGCAACCTTTCCGAGGCAACATTCGAGTGGGACATTTTGATCTTTTAGACTGGAGGGCAACCGCTAAAATCTCCTATGCTTAATGATTGTTTACCGAAGGCAACCGAAGTGGGGTAAACCCTAGGAGTGAATATGTGCACGTGAATTGTTTCAGTTAATTAGTCTTTGCACATTAGGTGATCTACCGTTTTAATTTCAAGTAGTATTTCCATACAATCCTTAGCATAAATCTAGACAGTTAAATATTTGCAGGAATTTAAAGTGCAAGAAAATAAACCTAGCTATTACGAGGCTTTGACAGTTACATAATTATCTTGACAGAAAATAAAAATGCGGAAGCTTAAAACCCTAGTTACTATTACATCCACGAAACAGTTACAATAATAATAAAATGAACTGAAATGCGCACAACAAATTAAATGTGAGAATGGTTAGAAACCCTAAAATATCTAATTGAAAAAATATTTAAATTATTTTTTGATAAAAGAATTAATTAAGTTATGTACAATTAAAACCCTAATTCTAATCATTTTTAACTTGAAATTAACCTAATTTAAATTAAATTAAATAATTCAAGAAAATAAAATATTTTGTAAAAAAGATTTTATGTATTTTTTATGGTTTTTATTTGAGAAAAAAACAATTTAATCATAGATTTAAAACCTAATTTCTATTTAATTTTAATTAAAACAAATAATCAAATAAACTAATTAACCTAATTTATTTCCAAAAAAATATTAATTTGAATAAATAATATTTAATTCTGTATTTTTGTGATTTTTTGGTTTTATAAAAAATAATAATTTTTGTGTTAATTAATTAAAACAATTAAAGAAATTAATTAAAGAAATTAAAAAGAAAATAAAAGAAAAGACAAATTGGGCATTTATGTTGTTAGCAATTGGGGGGGGGGGGGTGTTTCTAGATTTTCAGGCCCAAAAGCGCTCCAAGCCCAGTCAGCGCCTGGCTCCATGTGGCGTTGACCTGGGGGTGCATCATAGTCCCCAACTGCCTGTGCATTGGATCTGGTACTATGCTGGATCAAGTGGCTGGATGCTGGTGGAGTATGGTGGACACCAGGATGAGAGATACGCTGGATCTATTGAGAGAAAATAAAATAAAAGGAGCGTTGGACCTGAGATCGAACCCAAGTCCTTATTCTTAATACCAATGCCTCGTTGCCAGCTGCGCTATGCGTTTTAATTGTTAGTATAATGAAAACAAAATATAATATAAAGAAAACAAATCACTGACTCCCACGCGCGTGAATTTTCAAATAGGTGAATAGCTGGCTGACACATATCTTCTTCTTCCTGGAACCGTCGTGTTAGGTATATAACCTATACCTACGGAAAAACTTCCATGGCTAAAAACCTGTGCAATTCAAAAATTCACAAAATGAAATATAAATGGAATTGAAGACCAGGGTTCAATCGGTCATGATGTCACGGTCATCCCAGTATCCAGCTTGTGATCTAATTTTGCCTGTAGCCAAAAACCCCAAAACGCATATGGAAACCCTAATAATGGAAAGTACAACTATAGGCTTCAGAAATGCAATTAAACTATTATCTTGCAAACATGATAAAGATTACAAATATGCCAATCAAATGTGTTAACAGTGCAGGAATTGATGTAATCATTTTCAAAAAATAAGGCAAACCATGGGAATGGTTGCGTGCATTTCTGGGCGTGATGAGGCTTGCAAGTGATCCAGTTGGCTTCAGGGATGCTCCAGGATACGATTGTTGGCTTTGAATTGCTCTGAAAGGCCTTGTGGAATGAAAACCGAGTCACACTTTTTGTCCACTTTTTTGAGTTTGTTCTTTCTCTTCTACGACTGCAAAACCTTGTTTTATGTTTTGTCCACGTCCAATATATATCTAGGAATGAATTAGGGTTGTGAAATTGGATTGAATCTTTGCAATTATGAGAGATTTGATTTGATTTTCATGCTACATGTAAACTTGTTATTTTGAGCCAAATCATCCCTTTCTTGTACCAATTATGCTTGATTCATTTTGGCCTTGATAACTCAGCATATTTTGATTTCCAACCTGTCCAAAAACCAAATCAAATCATATATTTGCTATTATTCACCAATTATTTGATTTAATTTAATTTTAAATTAATAAAAAATCAAAATAAATTGAAAAATGAAGAAAATAATATGTGGGTGAATATTTGGGTCGTGGACCATATTATAAGTGAGGTGCAAGCATAAAAAGTTAGACCCATTTGGCAAAAAATGTAATTTTGAGCTTATTTAACTTTTGGCAATTTTGCAAAAAAGGTCAACTTTGATAAGTCATATCTCCTCTAATCTTAACCCTAGAGAGGTGTTCTTGGACTTTTTATAAAGCTTAGGATGTCCCCTAAGCAACCCTTTTGGTCTCATCTCAATTGAGTCTTCCATGTTCATGTAAGAAGCTTTGACCCAAAAGGTGTTTTTGTTGACTTTTCAAAAGGACCCATAATGTAGAAATTCATATCTTTTTGTGGGTGCATATTTTGAACTTGTGGGCTGAAGATGAGTTGTAGGGAATTGCATCCTCTTAAAAATGAGCTTTGGATGGAAATTTATGATGAAGGATGTGGAAGTTATGCTTGGTCAAAGGTTGGTTGACTTTTACTAAGAAACCTTAATTTAGCAACTTTTGGGTTTTGATGAATTTGGAGCATTCCTTGAGGAATCATGATCAAACCTTGATTAAATGATGAAAGTCACATAAAAATGTTAATGTTGACCAAAAATATTGAAGTTTGACTGTAAGTGGGTTACAATTGACTCTTGACCTAATAGAATCGATTCTCAAGCATCTGAGCAGTTGACTGAGAAAACTTCTTGTGCAAGGCATGAAACTTGACATGTAGGGTCTTGAGAACATATTAGGACCATGGATAGCATATGAGACCTTTGGAGTCCACCTATCTTGATAGAAATGGAAACCCTAATTTGAGACACACTGCCTTAGGAGAGAGTTTGTCTGGTCAACTCTTGGACAAACTTGAACAAATTGAGGATCTCTAGGGGTATGTATTGAGTAAAATGAGAGGGCAAATTTTCGTTTTCCTCTCTTGGATCCAACCCGACCCAGTCCCCTATAAGCCCAAGTTTTCGTTTTCCTCTCTTGGATCCAACCCGACCCAGTCCCCTATAAGCCCAAGTTATCGTTTTTTTTTGGTGTGTGGGCCTGAAGACTTTGTTCCACTGAGCCCATTCGAAACTTGTTAATACTCAACCCTTAAATTTCTGTTTCACGCCTCTTTTTTTTATAATTAATTTAATTTAAATCTAGATTAGTAATTTGTTATTAATGTAATTTAGATTTAAGTTAGTATTTGCATACTTAATTTAATTTATATTTTATTAACTTAGGTTTAATTCAGTAAATTAGAATCTTAAGTTAATTTATAATTATTTTAATAACTCTATTTAGTTTAGATTCGATTTTGATAAACTTAGAATTTTAACTTAGCCCAATTAATTTTTGTTTTAGTTACATCTTTATTCAATATTCTTTTTTATTTTATTTTCTATCAAAACACACCGGAAAAAAATAATTTTTCTTTTTCTTTTCATTTACTCGTAGTTTACTATTTTTTCACATTCTTTCGATTATTGTAACTATGTACAGTTTGTAATAGTTTAATTAGGCTTTCACTTCATCCCTATTCGTAAATTTGTATTTCCCATTCCCGAAAGCTCTGTAATAGTGTAGAATTTTAATTCCCGCAATTTACTGTTTTCCTTATACTGTATAGTAATTATGCGTGCATGGCAAGATTTAAAATCAATCGCTAGATAAACCTAATTTCAAAGATAAAATTAACTTGAATCAAAAACACTTTTCACACGCACACCTCTAGGGTAACCTTACTCGTTGCCTCATAAATACAGTCATGTCCCTCGAATATAGGACGCTTTAGCAATGACCCTTCGACAAAAAAGATCGTAGTCCCTCGACGACCCTCGACATTTCCCTCGATAAAACGATCTTGTCCCTTACGAAAATTGCTAAAGCGTCACATAAGTTGCTTTCGATGACTGTAAAATTGACCTGCGTCTGTCCCTCTACATCCAACGACGGGGCTTCTTACCAAATCAATGGTAAGATAGCAACATCTAAAGGAAGAAGAAAAGAACATTTGAGACCTTTCGAGTAGGTCGATTCGCTCCTAGTTGCTCGCTTGCTCACAACAAAAACATTTTAGACCAACATTTTCATCTCAAAACATTTTCAAAAGACAAGACCTTTTGTATACGTTCTTTTAGAGACGAGAACCATTGCAAAACATCTTTTCAAAAACCACGTGAGTAATTTAAATCCCATTTCTTTTGCAAACTCTTGCATTTTTTGCCCTGTGAAAACTGAACCTTGATCTATTGTAATACTTTCTAGTATTCCAAACCTGTAAATTATTTGCCTCTGGATAAATTCCATAATGACCTCTTGATCAATGTTCACTAGAGGAATTGCTTTGACCCATTTTGTAAAATAATCTATACCCACAAGGATATATTTCTGTCCTTTGGATGATGCTGGTCGAATTTCACCAATTAGATCTAATGCCCATCCTCTAAAAGGCCAAGGCTTAACAATTGAATGTAACTCACTTGCAGGAGCATGTTGAATACTGGCATGAACTTGGCATTGTTCGCAACCTTTAGCAAATTCTATGAAGTCTTTGAGCATAGTGGGCCAATACATTCCATATCGAAACAAAAACCATTTCATTTTGTAACCTGCTTGATGTGCCCCACATGCCCCACTGTGCACACTGGATACTTCTAAATATGCTTCATTTTCTCCTAAACACTTGAGTAATATACCTTCTGGGGTTTTCTTAAAAAGTTTATTTCCTATTAGGACATAAGACAATGCCCTATATTTGGTCTTTTTATCTGTACTTACTGAAGGTTCTTTCAGGTAATTTACTATGGGACTTCTCCAATCTGTATCTGCCAAAGTATCAATATTTAGAACTTCGAATTCTTTCTGATCTGCATAACCTAGTTTCGAATTTTCCAAGTCTAATGGTGATAATTTGGTAGCCAATATTCTGCCTCTTGTTTTTATGAGATATTGGAGTTTTTCTCTAGATGTCTTATATCCTGAAGCTATTTGAGCCAAGTCATTTGCCTCCTGATTATCAATTCTGGGAATATGTTTTATATCCAGATATTCAAATTTTTTGAGTAATCTATTAGCAATAACGAAGTACATGATCAAATTTTCCTTGATACACTTATATTCTTTGGTTATCTGTTTGATGACCAGCTCTGAGTCTCCCCTAATTTCGACTCTGGTTGCCCCTAATTCTAACAAAGCTTCAAGTCCAGCAATTAATGCTTCATACTCAGCTTCGTTGTTCGAACAAGGAGGGCCTTCTAACTTGTACTTGAATTTCGTTGGAATTCCCTCAGGAGAAATTATAAGGACTCCAACACCACTTCCATATTTATGTGTTGACCCATCGAAGGATAATTTCCAAGGCTGGACCTCAACATAATCTAACGCGAAGTCCTCACTCACAAAGTGATCCACTATGAAATCTGAAACTACTTGTCCTTTCATAGCTTTTAAAGGCTTGAAGGTCAAATTGTACTCAGTGAGCGCTAAGGCCCATTTGCCAATCCTGCTGTGCATGATTGGTTTTGAAAGCATATGTTTAATAACATCAAAGTGAGATGAAACATAAAAATCAACTGGTTTAATATAATATTTAAGTTTTGTACAAGAGAAATACAGACAGAGGCATAGTTTTTCAATGCTACTATACTTAGCCTCTGCTTTATTTAGGACCCTACTAAGATAATACATGGCTCTTTTGACGCCATCATCATTTTCTTGGGCCAACATACTACCTATAGTTACATTGGAGGCAGAGATGTACAGCCTCATTGGTTTATCTTTCGAAGGGGGTGCAAGTATAGGAGGATGCATCAAATAAGCTTTGATTTTCTCGAATGCCTCCTGATGCTGCGCAGTCCATTCAAAATTCCCTTGGTTGAGACGGAGGAGTGGAGAGAAAGCTTGAGTTCGACCACTCAAATTAGATATTAATCTCCTTAAAAAGTTAATTTTACCCAATAGAGATTGCAACTCTTTCTTTGTTGAAGGAGGTTTCGTCTCCATAATAGCCTTCGTCTTGTTCAAGTTAATTTTGATCCCCTTCTTGTGGACCACAAAACCTAGGAAATCCCCAGCCTGAACAAAGAAAGCACATTTAAGAGGATTCATCTTTAAGCCATGTTTTCTCATTCTTTCAAATGACTGGCAAAGGTGTCAAATGATCCTCATCAGAAACAGATTTGACCACTATGTCATCTATATAAATCTGCATAAATGACTCAATGAAATCATGAAAAATAGTGTTCATTGCCCTCTGATATGTTGCCCCAGCATTTTTTAGTCCAAAGGGCATAACTACCCATTCATAAGTGCCTAAAGCGCCTGGACATCTGAATGCAGTTTTGGGAACATCATCCTCAGCAATAAAAATCTGATTATACCCAGAGTATCCATCTAACATACTCAGGTATTCGAAACCCGCAGCACAATCAATCAGCATTTCTGCTATAGGCATGGAATATTCATCTTTTGGGGTGACAGTGTTTAAATCCCTAAATGTTGTACCCCAAAATTTTCCCTCCCATATTCTTCAAGGTTTGCTAAGATCATGCTTCAAAATCTCTCAAGGGTTGCACAGTCCAATGGCCTCCTAACAGTCAAAAATTAGGGTTTTTGTTCTGGCAAAGAAATTGAAGTTTCCAAGGGTCCAATCAAGTCCCACATGCCTACATACATTGTCAAGCATCCATATGCCAAGTTTCAAGACTCACAGCACCAGATTGCACAGTCAAAAACCCTAATTGCTTCACAGTCAACTGCAGGGGCAAAATGGTCATTTGACAGTCAAAAGTCCAAATTTTTGGTAAACATCTTATTTTGAAGCCACAAACATCATTTGATCAATTCTTGATCATGATTCTCAAAGTATGGCTCAAAAAGTCTCAAGGTGCAAAAGTTTCTATTTTTGGACAGGTGAAAAAGTCAACTGCAAATTGACCAAGGCATAACTTCCACATGGTTTATCAGAAAAATTCCATCCAAAGCTCATTTTTAAGAGAATTACATTTCCTACAACTCATATTCACACTTCAAGTCCAAGAAATGCTCTCACAAAAAGTTATCAATTTCAACATTATAGGTCATTTTCAAAAGTCAACAAAAAGGCACTTTAAGTCAAAGACCATAACTTGAGATTGGAAAATCAAAATGACATGGGACAAAAGGCATTGGTTAGAGGACTTCAAGACCTTTCCAAAATGTCCAAGAGCATGATCAAAGCTTAAAAACTGAGCAAGATATGCCTTGTGGAAGTTGGGAAATTTTTGGGAATTTTGAAAAGTCAACTTTGCTTCAAATGCCTCAAAAATGCTAATGGGCCTCAATTTCTTCCATGAAACATTATTCAAAGGCTATGCACGACCCATTAAGCTAAAAGGGAGTTATTTTCTTATTTTTAATTAATTAATTGAATTTTTAATCTTATTAATTCATTTAATTAAAATTAATTATGAGAAAAATACTAAATCATGTTTTCCAAATCTTTTTGTGCAGCATATTCACTCTTTATGAATCAAATATTTTGTGCATCACTCAAAAGGAAAGATTCTATGCAATTGGCAATGGTTTCATGGCAAAAAGATTGGATTTGATATCATTGAAAACCAAATATCCAAATCATCAATGCATGGATTATGGGCTTGCTTTTCTTAACCTAATCATGTTCAGATACATATAGCAGAACCCTAATGCTCACATAACAAGAAGCTGCGCCCAAGACCAAGAACAACATTGCATTTTTTTACAAAAAATCTCAAAACTGAAAACCTAGCTAGAGCTCGTTTCAAGGCCTAAAAGCTATTCCAAAAGCTTGCTAGGACATCCAGGAAACGATTCCAATCAAAACCAACCCTTCATACTCAAGGAATTGGTAGAACGACATCACCCTTTGTTTGAAATTGTCCATTATCGTTTTGTGATTAACATGCATTTTTCATGTGTTTTTAATGTTGATTTATACTAATATGCACTTTCTGAAGCTAATGGTATCCTCGAATTGAATTAATATTGCCTGTACAAGAATTCACCATGGACGTTTCTTAGGGTTTCAGAGTTCCAGATTTGGGGCTTTACATATATGGAAAAATTGGCCATTCAAACTGGCACCATAGAAATCAGGACGTCCAGACGAATCAATTGACTACCTCACGCCCTTTTTATAATTCACCATGCTCTAATCGTTATTTTTGTACATTGCAGTTAGTGGGGGTTTAAAACCCCCGCTATTTAGTGTTATTTACAGGAAAAAAGGAAGAAGAAGGCTAGCGTGTATGAACGTGATTGGACCATTCAAAAATTTAGCGCGTTTTTGTTGTTTCAGCGTGATCACCTTGGTTTTCATATATTATGTTATTTGTCCATTCCACATACAACACGCGCGCATAGCTCAGATGGTTGGACGTTCATTTGGTAAACGCTGGGACCTGGGTTCGATTCCCAGGTCCCCTTGTATATTTCATGATTTTTTCTATAATATGCTTCTGTGCAGCGCCTCTCCTAGGGTTCATCATGCGCCCTCACCTGCTTCCTTGCCACGCGCCCAGGAGATCAATCCAATGGCCAGAACCTGGACTTCATCATGCACGCTAGTCAACCCCTCCAAACACAATTCCTGAAAGTCAATAAAGGCCTTATTCTTGGGCCAAAAATACTTCAAACACACCTCTCAATTGGGTCAGCCACCCCCATGGTTTGCATATTTTTATTCTTTATTTTAATTTTCCTTTTTATTCTTTTATTTGCTTTATTGTTTTATTTAATTCACAAAATAATTTTCTTAACACAAAAAAATCAGAAATCAAAAAATAAAATATGTTTATTTAATATTTAATGCATTAATATTTTTTGTAAAGAAATTTAATAATCAACTTAGTAAAATTAGGTTAAAATTTTAATGTTTTTCTTAAATAAACTAAAATATGTAGAAATTAGGTTTTTAGCATTTTTTTCTTTTTCCTAATAAAATAATTTCTTCTTATTCTTATTATTATTAATTATTAATTATTTTGTAAATAAACATGTAATTAATTAATTAGGGTAAATTAGGTTAAAACTTAAATATTTTTCTTTAACAATTAAAAATAATTTAGAACTAGGGTTTTATTTAATTTCTAATTTCAATTAATTTTCTTTATTTCATAAATACCAAAAACCATAAAAAACATTCCTCTTCTTTATTAAATAATTAATTAATTTTTAATTTCATTTAATTTCTTTAAAGGGTCCAACGCCCTCGCACATTCGATTCTAATTTCTTTTCGCGCGTTTGTTCTTATTTTTCGTTTTAAATATAATGTAATTGCTCAAGCCTTGTAATAGTAATTAGGAAATTTATTTATTTTCCGCATTTTATTAAAAAACGGGTCTTTGTTAATTTGGCGATGTATAGACCCGCGCCTTGTAATAGCGTAGGACTTTATTTTCTGTACTTTAATTTCCGCACCCCTTAACTGCTAAATTTTGCATGAAAGAATGAATGGCCCAAATAAAATCAAAGCGTAGCTCACCCAATGCATGATCAAGATAAAACATAACTGAAAATGACACACAATTCACACACCACTCTTAGGGTACGCCTCACTGTTGCCTTGCCCCTCGAAACGTGGTCGTCGAGTATAGGACGTTTTAGTAAGTCCTTATGTCCATGAACATGGCATAAGGGTAGCTTCTAAGGTGTCCTATTGTTGCTCTGGTGACCACACTGTCCCTAAACTCGAATTGACCCGAACACCTCCAACGGTGGTGCTACCTACCTCTCAATGGTGGGATGGCACTACCTCAAGGACATTTACACAGCCTAATTCCTTAGGGTAGGTAGATGACTCATAGATACTTGCTCTAATTCAAAACAAATCAAAAACTCTTTTCACACCGACACTTTCAAAAAGCTTTCAAAAACAATTTTTCAAACACTCTTGAGGACTGATACAAGAGTCGATCTGAAACTTTAAACGAGACTTTTTCAAACTCACTCACACATTGAAAAGCAAACATTTTGAAAACACAAATGAGCAAGTACCTAAGAGCCCATGGATAACCATGGATAGAAAGGGTGCTAACACCTTCCCTTTCTATAAATCTACCTCCCGAACCGAGAAACTAATCTCATAAGGAATTTTGTTGTGCTTTTGTCCTGTCCATATTGGAGAAAATAAAAGACGGTGGCGACTCTTGCTTCCGCGACATTTCGCGAACCAGCGTTAAACAGTCAGTTCCAGATCCACCGATCACAAAACTGGCGACTCTGCTGGGGACTATATAAAAGTGAGGTGTACCTTAGGACTAAGATCACTTGTGTTTTCAATTGTTGTGTTTGTTTGCTTTATATTTGTGGGCATTGTCTTGGAGTTTCATAGATCCTAACCCGGATCTAGGGATACCCTGTTAGGTAGCATAAGCTGTGAGGGACCTGTCCGGCGTATACCGACATGGGTGAAGCAGTGGCTACATTGGTGTGGCACCTTGGTCTGTACCGATATCCCTTGTGTCGCAACGAGGAGAATATGGGTCTTCTGAGGAGTCATTAAGCACCAACCGACCTTAGAACCTTAAATGACCCAACTTGGCCAATAGAACAGTAGCAGTATGCTACGCCCATTGAGGCTAAACTCTCGTGATGGTTCTGGCTGCAAGAAAAGGTTGTGATGCTGGAGTTATGACCGATTGAGGGTAGTCAGTGATATTGGGATCCTCTAGAACCCGGTTACTTCTGATAGGACAGGTCTGAACCAACAAACTGAAAGAGGGTAATACCTAGACCCCATGCTGGCCTAAACTCTAAGGGCTTGTCTTGTGTGACTTGTGTGCCTTATCATGTTTGCCTTTGTGAATATTTGTGGTGTGCTTTATCATAACATCATGCCATCATGAACATTGCATGCATCCTGCATAAGGACTGACCATTTCAAAGACAAGAGGGTTTCACCTTTGCTCTGTTTTGTAGGACATCATGATGCCTATGCGAAGGAACACTATCCGGTTCAATTTTGTTCACCCACCTGAGTTGCTTGAAGAGTTGGTTAGCAGAATTCCAAACACTACTTCCTTCATCCAGAGGCATGGTTCTCTTCTCAGTTTAGTCACGGCAAAATGGGACCAACAGTTGATGAGTGTCCTGACCCAGTTCTATGACCCTCTATACCAGTGCTTCACCTTTCAAGACTTCCAGCTAGTCCCTACCCTGGAAGAGTTCTCTGATTTGCTGGGCATCCCTGTTTTGGATCAGTCTCCCTTCACTGGTTGGGAAAAGACTCTTAGGCTTGAGGAGGTTGTTGCAGCTCTCCCCTTGACCCACCAAGAAGTAATGGACAACTGGGTGACTAGAAGCAAAGTTAAGGGTTTCTTGGCCAAGTTTCTGATTGGTAAAGCTAACGGTTTCTGGAATGACTTGGACTTTAGGGCATATGAAGACATCCTGGCTCTCTTAATCTATGGTCTAGTCTTGTTCCCTAATCCTGATAACTTCATTAACGTCACTGCCATAAGGATCTTCATGTCTCGGAACCCTGTGCCCACTCTCTTGGGTGATATCCTGCAACAACTTTATGCTCGTACTGCCCGAAGACGAGGAACTCTGTGGTGTTGTATCCCTTTGTTAGTGAGGTGGTTTATTTCGCACCTCCCTAAGTTCGTGTTGAAGAACAAAGAAGGAAGAGGTTGGGCTCATAGGTTAATGTCTCTCACTGATAAGGACATCATTTGGACTTTCAGAGGTTTGGATGAGGTAGCTGTTATTGATCGTTGCGGAGAATACCCTAATGTTCCTCTGATTGGTACCCAAGGAGGAATCTCTTATAATCCATGTCTAGCTCTCTGTCAGTTTGGAAGAGCCAGAAGAGCAGGGCCTCATGAGATGTTGGTGCCTCACCTCAGTTTTGAGTTTCAGGTGGATAGTGACGAGCTGCGTCGTAGGTTCATCAAGGATTGGGACAGAATTCACAAAGCTGACCCATAAAAGTTGGGACCAAAGACTTCTCTACCTATGGAAGCCTACTACAAATGGGTCCGCATCCGTGCTCAGAAGTTAGGTATGCCATATGAAGCTGTTAGACCCATCATTCTTGAGTATCCTGATAAAGATGGGGTTCCCCCAACTGTTCTCCCTCCTCAGATACCTACTGATTATGAGACATTAAAGAAGTCTTGGGCGTAACTGCGAGAAGAACGGGATTCTTATCGGGAAAAGTTCAACGAGCAGGAATTGAAGATCCAGAAGCTGACAAAGCAGTTGGAGAATGAGCGAGCTCTGAATGACTACATCCGTACTGAGAAGAGGAGACCCTGGGATCATTGATGAGTTTTGGATATTCTTTTACAGTTTTATTTCCCTTTTCAGTATTTCCATTTTCTATGTAACGCCTAAGGGCAATCTGTTGAACAATTTAAATTTCAAAATTGAATCTAATGAAGTGTGTTCCTTTTTGTTTACAAAGTTGATTCCCGATTGTCTTTGAAAACATAAATCATACGCATTCCATTCATCATGTGCATAGCAGGTACTCTTCTTTTCAGGATGCTTACTGTTCTTCGCTGTTTATTTCAGCATCATGAACCCTGAATCATCTACCGAGCAGTCTATCAAAGCCCTTCAGGCGCAGAACGCACAGTTTCAAGAGCTGATCATGGGTTTGGCTCAAGGTCAAGAGGAGCTGAAGGCTCTGCTGGTTAAGAAGAAGAAGAAGAAGAAGAAGAAGAGAACCGTTCTATTCAACACAGGCCAGAGGTTTGGTAACACACTGCAGAATGAGGAAGCTGGTTCTTCTGTAGGCAAAGACAGTCCCCAGGGGGGAAGGGCTCCTAGTCCGGTGGTCTCTGACAATGAGACTGATTTTAATGAGGAACAGTATCCTCCAGCTGAAGACAGATACAAGAAGTTGGAAGACCGTCTGAATGCCATGGAAATTCAACAAGTGCCTGGTTTGGATTTCGGAGACTTGGGTTTATCTTCTGGTGTGATCATCCCGCACAAGTTCAAAGCACCATCTTTCGCCAAGTATGACGGGGCGTCCTGCCCTAAATTACATCTCAGATCTTATGTGCGGAAGATTCAGCCGTATACAGTGGACAAGAACCTGTGGATCCACTTCTTCCAGGAGAGTCTTTCAGGGACTCATCTCGAATGGTTCTATCAGCTGGATGGAACCAAGGTTCGTAACTGGGAGGAGTTGGCTACTGCTTTTTACAAGCAGTATCAATATAATGCCGACCTCGCTCCTACACGTACCCAACTCCAGGGTATGTCGCTAGGATCGGGAGAAGGTTTTAAAGAGTATGCGCAGAAGTGGAGGGACCTGGCTGGCAGGGTGCAGCCTCCGTTAACAGACCGTGAATTGGTGGATATGTTCTTGGGGACCCTATCCGGGCCATTCTTCAATCATCTTATCGGTAATTCATCTGCAGGGTTCACAGACCTTATCTTGACTGGGGAAAGGATAGAGGCTGGCATGAAGTCAGGAAAGATTCAGAAAGGTGCGTCTTCAAGTTCTGAGAATAAGCCCTTCAAAAAGGAGGCCAGTGTTGTGTATAGGCCTAGGAGGCAAGACAAACCAGAGCGCCGCCAATCTGTCAACGCGGTGGTGATTGCTAAACCTGCTGCCGCTCCTCGGCAAACCAATCAACCAAGGGCTGAGAGACCCAGAAGAGAATTTACCCGGCTGAGTATGACCTTGTCACAAATCTTGCCGCAACTGCTATCAACCAACTTGGTGACCGTTAGAGAGGCTCCAAAGGTTGTGAATACTGCATCCCCCAAGTATAATCCAAATGCCCGCTGTGCTTATCACTCCGATAGCCCGGGGCATTCTACTGATGATTGCTGGGCCCTAAGAAATAAGGTGCAAGACCTTATTGATGCGAAGGAGATACAATTTGAGGCGCCTAAGAGGCCAAATGTTGTGACTGCTCCTATGCCCCAGCATGGAGTAAATGCCGTCGATGAAGACTTGTATGTCGTTTCTGTGAATGATGTAGCTACCCCTTTGATGATTGTTAAGAGGAACTTGTTGCTGGCCGGTTTATTTCCGGGTTGTAGAAAGGGTTGCCTTTTGTGTGCTGTTACCTCTACTGGTTGTCCGTTGCTGAAGTTAGGCATCCAAAGCCTGATGGACATCAAAGAGATTCTATTCAAGAAGACCGATGTTCCTTTTGTTCCTGTGGAAGAAGTATCTGTCGTTACAATTTTCAACAATCCAATCAAGGCTCCCCCGAGGAAGCCAGTTAAAATCATGACTGTTGCACCCATTGTTATTACTGTTCCGGGGCCCCTCCCCTATGAATCTGACAAGGCTGTCCCATGGCACTATGGGGCAGATGTGTATGTACTTGAATAAAGCAAGAGTTCAACACCGGTACCAGCATCAGCAATATTACCGGTCCAGCCAAAGTAACTCGCAGTGGCAGGCTCTTCTCGCCTGACATTGCTCCACCAGTTATCCGAAGACCTCTTATAATAACGCCTGCAAGTGCACCTGTTTCCACTTCTGATCAAGTTGCTTCCCCTGCTGCCGAGTCATCTAATGCTCGGGGCAAAGGGATTGATGATGAGCCTGCCCGGATGGAGGCACCAAAGTCTGTGAATGTTGAAGCCTCCCAGCAAGAGATGGAGGAAATTCTTAAGATAATCAAGAAGAGTGACTTCAATGTCATTGAACAGCTGGGGCATACCCCCTCCAAGATCTCTATGCTCTCATTGCTGTTGTGCTCAGAGGCCCATGCCAAGGCCCTGATTTCATTTCTAAAGACGGCCCATGTGCCACAAGAGACCTCTGCAGATCAATTCACCGACTGTGTAGCCAATTTGACAGCTGACAATGGTTTGGGTTTCTCGGATGCTGACCTCACCGCCAAAGGAAAAAACCACAATGATGCCCTGCATGTCTCCATAGAATGCAGGGGCACTACTCTCGCTCACGTGTTGGTGGACACCGGTTCTTCCCTGAATGTGTTACCCAAGAAGGCCTTAGATAGGTTGGACTGTGAGGGCCTGGAGTCGAAACCCAGCAACATCATTGTCTGAGCCTTTGACGGATCGAAGAGGATGGTTCATGGTGAGGTAGACATTCTTATTCGTGTGGGTTCTCAAGTATTTGACTCGACTTTCTATGTGATGGATATTCGTCCATCTTATTCCTGTTTACTGTGTCGACCTTGGATCCACAAAGCTGGGGCAGTGACCTCTACCCTACACCAGAAGCTTAAGTACCCTGTCAGAGGGAAGATTGTCATTGTGCATGGGGGAGGAAGAATACATGGTTAGTCATCTGAATTCCTTCCGGTATATTGAGATGGACGGGGATTTTATTGAGACCCCTTTCAACATTTTGAAGAGGTACCTCCAACATTGGCAGCGGCAGAAGCAGTAACTGAAGAGAGCTTTCCTCTGAAGATGGCCTCCTTGAAGGACGCCCGGGCTGTAATCGAGAAAGGTGAATGTGCTAGCTGGGGCAGGCTCCCTGATTTCACTCCTAAAACTGACAAGTTTGGACTGGGTTTTACTGCAGAGGCTCAGAGGGTTGTGCGCAAGGCTAGGACCGGAAGACCTCTTGTGCTCATCACCAATCCAGGAGTGAATGTTGTTGGGGATGAAGACGAAGTGGAAGAATCGGAGTTCGATAGCTGGATCTACCCGACGACTGATGGTGGATTGAACAATTGGACCGCCAAAGATCATACACCTGTTACTTTTGTTAAGCAGTAATGAATTCCTTTGTTTTTGTTATTTGTAATAAACAATAAATTGAAACTTTATGGCCCGGTGTCTTACCCGGGGCACCGTTGGCTTCATTTGTAAGGGCTTATAACTGTCATTTCCATATATCATGAATAAAGACCTTGGACGTTTTTTCGCATTTCAAATCTTGTGCTCCCTTTCTTTCTTTCTTTCTTTCTTTATATATTGCAAAACAGCTATATTTACACACACTCACCCATACAGGTTTCAATCCACTCTGGATCTCACTGGTAACGACTCTGCTACTGCCAGTTATGACTTCGAAAATCCGATCAACTTAGCCGAAGACGAAGGTGAAGATGATTGTGAAGTGCCTGGTGAGCTTGCAAGAATATTACTCCAGGAAGAGAGGGCAATTCAACCACATGAAGAGCCAGTGGAAACGATAAATCTGGGTACTGAGACAGATAGGAAGGAAGTTAAGATTAGTGCCAATCTGGAGCTCAGCGTAAAACAACGGTTGACTCAGATGTTACATGATTATGTGGAGATCTTTGCCTGGTCCTACAAAGACATGCCTGAGTTGGATACTGACATTGTGGTCCATCATTTGCCTACCAAGGAAGACTGCCCTCCGGTTAAGCAAAAGGTCCGCCGTATGCGTCCAGAGATGTCTGAGAAGATCAAAGCTGAGGTTATGAAGCAATTCGATGTCGGGTTTCTAGCAGTGACTTCTTACCCTCAGTGGGTTGCTAATGTGGTACCGGTACCGAAGAAGGATGGTAAGGTCAGAATGTATGTTGACTACAGGGATCTGAACAGGGCCAGCCCCAAGGATGACTTCCCCCTACCTAACATTGATGTTCTGGTTGATAATACTGCTCAGCATAAGGTGTTCTCTTTCATGGACGGTTTCTCAGGTTATAATCAGATCAAGATGGCCCCTGAAGACATGGAAAAGACTACCTTCGTTACTCAGTGGGGCACCTTCTACTACAAGGTCATGCCATTCGGGTTGAAAAATGTTGGGGCAACCTACCAACATGCCATGGTTGCTTTATTTCATGACATGATCCATCATGAGATTGAAGTGTATGTTGATGATATGATTGCAAGGTCCCAAACTGAGGAGGAACACCTTGACCATCTGCAGAAACTGTTTGACCGTTTGAAACTGTACAAGTTGAGGTTGAACCCGAACAAGTGCACCTTCGGGGTCAGATCTAGAAAGTTGCTAGGCTTCATTGTAAGTGATAAGGGTATTCAAGTGGACCCTGCCAAGGTTAAAGTCATTCAAGAGATGCCAATTCCTAAGACAGAGAAAGAGGTCAGAGGCTTTCTAGGACGTCTGAATTACATTGCTCGATTCATCTCGCACTTAACCGCTACCTGTGAACCAATCTTCAAGCTGCTGAAGAAAGATCAGGTAGTACGTTGGAATGATGAATGTCAGGCCGCTTTTGACAGAATCAAAGAGTATCTCCAAGAACCACCCATCCTTATACCACCGGTTGAAGGGAGACCTCTGATACTATACTTGACAGTACTTGACAGCTCAATGGGGTGTGTGCTGGGGCAGCATGACGAGTCTGGCCGAAAAGAGCACGCCATTTATTACCTTAGAAAAAAGTTTACCGACTGTGAGACCTGATACTCACTGCTCGAGAAGACTTGTTGCGCTTTGGTATGGGCTGCTCGCCGGCTGAGACAGTATATGCTGACTCACACTACCTTGTTGATTTCAAAGATGGATCCAATAAAGTACATATTCGAAAAGCCTGCTCTGTCTGGAAGAATAGCAAGATGGAAAATGATCTTGACAGAATACGAAATCCAGTACACGACTCAGAAAGCTATCAAAGGAAGTGTATTGGCAGACCATTTGGCACATCAGGCAGTAGACGACTATCAGTCAATGAACTTCGAGTTTCCGGACGAGAGCATCATGATAGTGACTGATTGTGAAGTACCTGGACCGGATGAAGGACCTGAGGAAGGATCCCGATGGTCTATGCACTTTGACGGAGCCTCCAACGCTTTGGGTAACGGTATCGGCGCTGTGATCATATCCCCTCAAGGCACTCGTACTCCACTTACTTCCCGACTATGTTTCAACTGCACCAATAACATGGCAGAGTATGAGGCATGCATCATGGGTCTTCAAGCTGCAATCGACTTAAGGATCAAGTTTCTGAGTGTCTTCGGAGATTCCGCTCTTGTGATCAATCAGATCAAAGGCGAGTGGGATACGAAACATCCGAATCTTATTCCTTACAGAGAAGGTGTGTTGACATTGATCCCCCATTTCACAGAGATAACTTTTGAACACTTCCCGAGAGAGGAGAATCAGTTGGCGGACGCGTTAGCTACGATGTCTTCCATGTTCAAAGTCAAATGGGACAATGAGGCTCCCCGGGTCATTATCTGGAAACTGGACGAACCGGCATACTGTTGTGATCTTGAGGCTGAGGTAGTGACTGAGAAACCTTGGTACCATGAGGTAAAGGGATACTTGGAAGCTCAGGAGTATCCTGAAGGTGCATCTGTCAATGATAAGAAGTTTCTGAGAAGGTTCGCTGCAAAGTTCTTCCTTAGCAACAGCATCTTGTACAAGCGAAACCATGATTCGACCTTACTGCGTTGTGTGGATAAGACTGAAGCAGAAAGGATCATGGCAGAATTACACGAAGGTACCTTCGGAACATATTCCAGTGGACACACCATGGCAAAGAAGATCCTTCGGGCAGGATATTACTGGTCCACCATGGAAGCCGACTGTTACCAACATTCTCGGACATGTCATAAGTGCCAGATTTACGCAGATAAGGTGCACGTTCCTCCAGTTCCTCTGAATGTCTTGACAGCACCTTGGCCTTTTTCTATGTGGGGCATTGATATGATCGGTGAGATTAAACCTACAGCATCCAACGGGCATCGCTTCATCCTGGTAGCGATTGATTACTTCACGAAGTGGGTTGAAGCAGCTTCCTACGCCACTATAACCAAGAATGTCGTGGCACGGTTCATTCGGCATAACCTGATCTGTCGATACGGCGTCCCAGAAAGGATCATTACAGACAACGGTACCAATCTCAATAACAAGATGATCACTGAGCTCTGCGAGCAATTCAAGATACAGCACCACAACTCTTCTCCTTACCGGCCGAAGATGAATGGGGCTGTAGAAGCAGCTAATAAGAATATCAAGAAGATTGTGCAGAAGATGACAGTGACCTATAAAGATTGGCACGAGATGTTACCGTTTGCTCTTCATGGGTACCGTACCTCAGCAAGAACGTCAACCGGGGCAACTCCTTTTTCCTTGGTCTACGGCATGGAGGCAGTCTTACCAATCAAAGTGCAGATACCCTCTCTCCGGATAATGAAGGATGCAGATCTGAGCGAAGATGATTGGATCCAGACTCGACTTGATCAGCTAAACTTAATTGACGAAAAGAGACTTGCTGCTATTTGTCATGGTCAGACGTATCAAAAACGGATGATCAGGGCATTTAACAAAAAGGTCAGACCACAAGAATATCAAGTTGGGGATCTGGTAATCAAGCGCATCATTCTTCCTCAGAGTGATCCCAGGGGAAAATGGACCCCTACGTACGAAGGGCCATTTGTGGTTAAACATGTGTTCTCAGGAGGAGCCATGATTCTAACCACCATGGATGGTGACGACCTTCCTCACCCCGCCAATGCAGACATAGTAAAAAGATACTATGCATGATAAAAGACCCGCTAGGTTGACATACCTAGGCAAAAATTAGGGCTTCCCGGCGAACCAAAAGGGTTCGGGCAAAATGAGGGATGAAATAAAAAAATATGTACACCCGGCAAGTCGAAAACCTGAAAAGGCGGCTTGGGCAAAAATGGGTATCCCGGTGGACTGAAAACCCGAAAGGGCGGTCCAGGCAAAAGTTAGGGATTAAAGCGTAATACTATGTCTCATTGGATCACTTCGCATCCAGAATCCGGTATCAACATCAAGTTCAAACGGCATCGATCGATCAGCTTCATCGTCAACTGAGCAGTAAAGTGATGAGACGCTCGAAGATATAAAGGCGATAGCAGAGTTGAAACCCAGTGGGATTATTCTTTTCACATAGCTGTTTTATTTTCACAAATTGTATAAATTCTTTTGTTCGGCGGCGTTCTCTTACTAGGACGTCAGCCTCTTGTACATAAAACGCCTATTTACAGGAAAATTCAAAAATCAATATAAATTCACTTTTCAGACAAATTGCCAATTGTTTTTCCTTTTTCTGTTTTGTTTTGCGAAGAACGTCCAAGGTTCAATTTGTGATATATGCATTTGACACTAATTGCTAACTCATAAATATTTGCATACGAAACAAAGGATTAATTACAGGTAACATTAGAAACAGGGGCAATGATGAGTTGTCTAAGCGATCTAATTGCTCTGTCCATCAAGGTACCAAGGTAGGTTCAGCTGAAGAACATGACCAAGATATCTTAAGTCCCCAGAGAGTGAGCCAGCAAGTCAATGCATACTCCCCAAGCAGAGTTAGCCTACTCAGTCAGCCTTAAGGAAGTTGGGTATCCTCCAGTAGATCTCAACATTCCCCAGCACAATATACGAACATTCCTAACAAGCATCCCCGGCAGTCTTGATCTAAGATTATTCCCCGGCGGTATATCAGACATTCAGTGGAGCCACTTCCCCAGTACAGTTCAAAATTTTCCCCAGGAGAGTCCAGTCTGAAGATTTCCCCAGGAAAGTTGAATCATCTCCCCAGCAGTAAGCTTATCCCCAGTAGATTCTGGAAGCTTCCCCCCTACAGAGCACGAACGCGTCTCCCGGCTTTATTCAAAGGTTATTTCCCTACCAGGATATAACTGGGTTATCCTCATCCAAAAGCTACGGAAAGATCGTCCTCAGTGAAGTCTTCTTATCCCCAGCGAAGTCCATTAAAACTTCCAACATAATGCATAACAATGGTATCCCCAGCGGAGTTATCATCAACATCTCAACAGAGTATCTCTCTTCCCACAGAGTATTGTTCCCCAGCAAGATCGCTAGAGTAATTTTCTCCCCGCAGAGTAATCCATTCGCCAAGTTTATTCCCCAACGGAGTTATCTTCTCCTACCGGTATTCTTGCAACCATCATCCCCAGCGGAAACAACAAAGCACTATTCTTCAACATCAGCCCAGGATGTGACTTCCCGGCACCCGTCAAGGATTTACTTTCCTAGACAAAAACATACATTCATAAACATCGCATTTCCATACATTATAGCATGTATATACGCATCATGAACCTATAATCTCATCACACATGTCATACATCATGACGTCGCATACAACTACGTTTTGTCTTTTTAGGACAAAAGTTAATACAAAGATGATTGCTATCAATATTTGTGATTCCAGATCCGATTCCTGTATCTCGCCAGGGTGTATCTGTTGACGACTAGCATTACCAGACCCGATTCCTGTATCTTTCCAGGGTGCGTCTGAAGAGTTTGAGGATCCGATTCCTGTATCTTGCCAGGGTGTATCTGTTGACGACTAGCATTACCAGACCCGATTCCTGTATCTTGCCAGGGTGCGTCTGAAGAGTTTGAGGATCCGATTCTTGTATCTTGCCAGGGTGTATCTGTTGACGACTAGCATTACCAGACCCGATTCCTGTATCTTGCCAGGGTGCGTCTGAAGAGTTGGAGGATCCGATTCCTGTATCTTGCCAGGGTGTATCTGTTAACGACTAGCATTACCAGACCCGATTCCTGTATCTTGCCAGGGTGCGTCTGAAGAGTTTGAAGATCCGATTCCTGTATCTTGCCAGGCTGTATCTGTTGACGACTAACATTACCAGACCCAATTCCTGTATCTTGCCAGGGTGCGTCTGAAGAGTTTGAGGATCCGATTCTTGTATCTTGCTAGGGTGTATCTGTTGACGACTAGCATTACCAGACCCAATTCCTGTATCTTGCCAGGGTGCGTCTGAAGAGTTGGAGGATCCGATTCCTGTATCTTGCCAGGGTGTATCTGTTGACGACTAGCATTACCAGACCCGATTCCTGTATCTTGCCAGGGTGCGTCTGAAGAGTTTGAAGATCCTATTCCTGTATCTTGCCAGGGTGTATCTGTTGACGACTAACATTACCAGACCCGATTCCTGTATCTTGCCAGGGTGCGTCTGAAGAGTTTAAAGATCCGATTCCTGTATCTTGCCAGGGTGTATCTGTTGACGACTAGCATTACCAAACCCGATTCCTGTATCTTGCCAGGGTGCGTCTGAAGAGTTTGAGGATCCGATTCCTGTATCTTGCCAGGGTGTATCTGTTGACGACTAACATTACCAGACCCGATTCCTGTATCTTGCCAGGGTGCGTCTGAAGAGTTCGAAGATCCGATTCATGTATCTTGCCAGGGTGTATCTGTTGACGACTATATTCTCTAGACTCGATTCCTGTATCTCGCCAGGGCACGTCTGAAGAGTTTAAAGATTCAATTCCTGTAACCAGCCAGGGCACATCTACATAAAAAGTTTGAAGATCAACTCCTGTAACAGGCCAGGTAATTATCCTTCTTTTTCAGGTACGCAAGTTCTCGCTAAGGAAACTCTTACGCGATCGACACCCATATGGCATCTATAAGCCCATCCACCTATCCATCACCTCTCAACATGGCATCTGTAAGCCCATCTTCCTATCCATCAATCTCCAAATGGAATCTGTAAGCCCATTCCCACCATCGCACTGCTGACACTCTACTATGTGAGTGCAAATTTCTGGGCACTCTAGTGTTCAATCACCTTCCACCTTCGGATTACGAAAGGCACGCCATCCAATCTACATCCTCAGGTCTAAGAAGATTGAACAGGGGCAACTGTTGTACCCCAAAATTTTCCCTCCCATATTCTTCAAGGTTTGCTAAGATCATGCTTCAAAATCTCTCAAGGGTTGCACAGTCTAATGGCCTCCTAACAGTCAAAAATTAGGGTTTTGGTTCTGGCAAACAAATTGAAGTTTCCAAGGGTCCAATCAAGTCCCACATGCCTACATACATTGTCAAGCATCCATATGCCAAGTTTCAAGACTCACAGCACCAGATTGCACAGTCAAAAACCCTAATTGCTTCACAGTCAACTGCAGGGGCAAAATGGTCATTTGACAGTCAAAAGTCCAAATTTTTGGTCAACATCTTATTTTGAAGCCACAAACATCATTTGATCAATTCTTGATCATGATTCTCAAAGTATGGCTCAAAAAGTCTCAAGGTGCAAAAGTTTCTATTTTTGGACAGTTGAAAAAGTCAACTGCAAATTGACCAAGGCATAACTTCCACATGGTTTATCAGAAAAATTCCATCCAAATCTCATTTTGAAGAGAATAACATTTCCTACAACTCATATTCACACTTCAAGTCCAAGAAATTCTCTCACAAAAAGTTATCAATTTCAACATTATAGGTCATTTTCAAAAGTCAACAAAAAGGCACTTTAAGTCAAAGACCATAACTTGAGATTGGTAAATCAAAATGACATGGGACCAAATGCATTGGTTAGAGGACTTCAAGATCTTTCCAAAATGTCCAAGAGCATGATCAAAGCTTAAAAATTGAGCAAGATATGCCTTGTGGAAGTTGGGAAATTTTTGGGAATTTTGAAAAGTCAACTTTGCTTCAAATGCCACAAAAATGCTAATGGGCCTCAATTTCTTCCATGAAACATTATCCAAAGGCTATGCACGACCCATTAAGCTAAAAGGGAGTTATTTTCTTATTTTTAATTAATTAATTGAATTTTTAATCTTATTAATTCATTTAATTAAAATTAATTATGAGAAAAATACTAAATCATGTTTTCCAAATCCTTTTGTACAGCATATTCACTCTTTATGAATCAAATATTTCGTGCATCACTCAAAAGGAAAGATTCTATGCAATTGGCAATGGTTTCATGGCAAAAAGATTGGATTTGATATCATTGAAAACCAAATATCCAAATCATCAATGCATGGATTATGGGCTTGTTTTTCTTAACCTAATCATGTTCAGATACATATAGAACAGAACCCTAATGCTCACATAACAAGAAGCTGCGCCCAAGACCAAGAACAACATTGCATTTTTTCACAAAAAATCTCAAAACTGAAAACCTAGCTAGAGCTCGTTTCAAGGCCTAAAAGCTATTCCAAAATCTTGCTAGGACATCCAGGAAACGATTCCAATCAAAACCAACCCTCCATACTCAAGGAATTGGTAGAACGACATCACCCTTTGTTTGAAATTGTCCATTATCGTTTTATGATTAACATGCATTTTTCATGTGTTTTTAATGTTGATTTATACTAATATGCACTTTCTGAAGCTAATGGTATCCTCGAATTGAATTAATATTGCCTGTACAAGAATTCACCATGGACGTTTCTTAGGGTTTCAGAGTTCCAGATTTGGGGCTTTACATATATGGAAAAATTGGCCATTCAAACTGGCACCATTGAAATCAGGACGTCCAGACGAATCAATTGACTACCCCGCGCCCTTTTTATAATTCACCATGCTCTAATCGTTATTTTTGTACATTGCAGTTAGTGGGGGTTTAAAACCCCCGCTATTTAGTGTTATTTACAGGAAAAAAGGAAGAAGAAGGCTAGCGTGTATGAACGTGATTGGACCATTCAAAAATTTAGCGCGTTTTTGTTGTTTCAGCGTGATCACCTTGGTTTTCATATATTATGTTCTTTGTCCATTCCATATACAACACGCGCGCATAGCTCAGATGGTTGGACGTTCATTTGGTAAACGCTGGGACCTGGGTTCGATTCCCAGGTCCCCTTGTATATTTCATGATTTTTTCTATAATATGCTTCTGTGCAACACCTCTCCCAGGGTTCATCATGCGCCCTCACCTGCTTGCTTGCCACGCGCCTAGGAGATCAATCCAATGGCCAGAACCTGGACTTCATCATGCACGCTAGTCAACCCCTCCACACACAATTCCTGAAAGTCAATAAAGGCCTTATTCTTGGGCCAAAAATACTTCAAACACACCTCTCAATTGGGTCAGCCACCCCCATGGTTTGCATATTTTTATTCTTTATTTTAATTTTCCTTTTTATTCTTTTATTTGCTTTATTGTTTTATTTAATTCACAAAATAATTTTCTTAACACAAAAAAATCAGAAATCAAAAAATAAAATATGTTTATTTAATATTTAATGCATTAATATTTTTTGTAAATAAATTTAATAATCAACTTAGTAAAATTAGGTTAAAATTTTAATGTTTTTCTTAAATAAACTAAAATATGTAGAAATTAGGTTTTTAGCATTTTTTTCTTTTTCCTAATAAAATAATTTCTTCTTATTCTTATTACTATTAATTATTAATTATTTTGTAAATAAACATGTAATTAATTAATTAGGGTAAATTAGGTTAAAACTTAAATATTTTTCTTTAACAATTAAAAATAATTTAGAACTAGGGTTTTATTTAATTTCTAATTTCAATTAATTTTCTTTATTTCATAAATACCAAAAACCATAAAAAAACATTCCTCTTCTTTATTAAATAATTAATTAATTTTTAATTTCATTTCATTTCTTTAAAGGGTCCAACGCCCTCGCACATTCGATTCTAATTTCTTTTCGCGCGTTTGTTCTTATTTTTCGTTTTAAATATAATGTAATTGCTCAAGCCTTGTAATAGTAATTAGGAAATTTATTTATTTTCCGCATTTTATTAAAAAACGGGTCTTTGTTAATTTGGCGATGTATAGACTCGCACCTTGTAATAGCGTAGGACTTTATTTTCTGTACTTTAATTTCCGCACCCCTTAACTGCTAAATTTTGCATGAAAGAATGAATGGCCCAAATAAAATCAAAGCGTAGCTCACCCAATGCATGATCAAGATAAAACATAACTGAAAATGACACACAATTCACACACCACTCTTAGGGTACGCCTCACTGTTGCCTTGCCCCTCGAAACGTGGTCGTCGAGTATAGGACGTTTTAGTAAGTCCTTATGTCCATGAACATGGCATAAGGGTAGCTTCTAAGGTGTCCTACTGTTGCTCTGGTGACCACACTGTCCCTAAACTCGAATTGACCCGAACACCTCCAACGGTGGTGCTACCTACCTCTTAATGGTGGGATGGCACTACCTCAAGGACATTTACACAGCCTAATTCCTTAGGGTAGGTAGATGACTCATAGATACTTGCTCTAATTCAAAACAAATCAAAAACTCTTTTCACACCGACACTTTCAAAAAGCTTTCAAAAACAATTTTTCAAACACTCTTGAGGACTGATACAAGAGTCGATCTGAAACTTTAAACGAAACTTTTTCAAACTCACTCACACATTGAAAAGTAAACATTTTGAAAACATAAATGAGCAAGTACCTAAGAGCCCATGGATAACCATGGATAGAAAGGGTGCTAACACCTTCCCTTTCTATAAATCTACCTCCCGAACCGAGAAACTAATCTCATAAAGAATTTTGCTGTGCTTTTGTCCTGTCCATATTGGAGAAAATAAAAGATGGTGGCGACTCTTGCTTCCGCGATATTTCGCGAACCAGCGTTAAACAGTCAGTTCCAGATCCACCGATCACACTAAAATCTATGCAAATTCGTAAAGAGCCATTTTTCTTAATAACAGGTACAATGTTAGCAAGCCATTCTACGTACCTTGTGGTCCTGATAAATTTGCATCGAAGGAGCCGTTCCACCTCTGCCTTTATTTTTGAGAGGATTTCTGGAGCAAATCGTCTAGGCATCTGCTTGATGGGCTTCTCGCCATCCTTGATTGGAAGCCTATGTTCTACCAGTTCCCTCTTTAAACCAGGCATTTCATCGTAGTCCCAGGCGAAGCAATCTCTATTTTGTTTGAGCATTTCAACCACTTTTCCTTTTAAATTGGGACTAAGTTTCGCACTGATGTATGTAATCCTTTTTTCAACACCATCCCCAATATCAACTTCCTCCAAAGGATCTTGGGCCAACATCTTAGCGCTTGATGACTTTGGATCCTTTTCGAACCCCAAAGGCTCTTGATCATAAATGGCATCTAGTCTTTGATCCATCAGTTCAGAAGTTTGTCCATCACATGGTGAGGATGAATGGTTTCCTTCAGGATTTGCTATTTCTTTTTTGTCTATGGCTTCGACAGCCATGTTTTGTATTTCGGCTTCGAGAGCCGTTCTTCGTTTGTTCTCAGCCAAATAGGCCGAAATCTTTTGGTAGTAATCTGATTCAGTCATAATAACCTTCACTTGCCCAGCCAGTTGGCCGTATCCTCGAAGTCTCTCCATCTTTTTCAGTCACCTGCCTGTTCCACATGATTTCCCTATCCCATTGGAATCCATTGGGATGCAAGGTTAGGGAATAATAAGCGTTCTCATTTGGCTCTAAATATTCCTCAGGTGGGTGACATGGCCCTATGTTAGCCATATTTCTGTCGAAATTTCTCTTGTCCACATTGTTGATTTCTGCCATATAGTAACGTTGGTCTGCTTCTATATTTTCAACAATCCCATCATCTCTCCACAACACCAGCCTTTGATGCATTGAAGAAGGTACAACTCCAACTCCATGGATCCATTCCCTGCCAAGCAATAGATTGTAATTTGCTTTTGCAGTAATGACCATAAACATTGTTGGCCTTGTGAGGGAACCAACTGTCAGGTTAACTTGTATTACTCCCAAAGTCTGGCCAACCTTCCCTTCATAATTCGAAAGCACCATGTTGTGAGGTCTAACATCTGAATCCTGCATTCCTATTCTCTTCAGTATGAATTGGGGCATCAGATTGACAGCAGCTCCACCATCTACCAGCACCTTGTTCACACCATATTGTTCCACCTTTGCCCTGATGAATAAGGGTTTGAGATGGTTTTTCATTCCTTCATCTGGCTTTTCAAAGAAAGCATTCTGCTCTTCGACCGCTCCATTGTTCATCACATAATAGCATATTAGCCTATGTCTGGCCATTTTGTCCTCATCAGTCTCCTCATCAGCATAAACCCCTGTTTCCTGATTGTACTCACAAGGCAGCACCGAAACTACATTGCAGTTTGCATTGAAGAAGGATTCCCCCTCAGATTCGAAGGCATCAGTCATCAACTCCTCTTTGTTCGCAGCTTCCTTCTGAGTCCTATTTTTTTTAGCGTCCTTCTGTGGAGAAAAAAGTTTCCTGGACATTGGGGGTTTGCCCCCAGTCTGGTTCAGTGATGTTGGGTTATTTGTGTTGGATTCTCCTACTCCTGTAGGTTTCGAATCCCTTGCATCTTTTTGGTTTCTCTGGTGTCTGCGCCACTGAGAGCGAGACATTGGGTTTCTGACTTTATAATTCTCCAATCTTATTTCTTCCCTCCTGTTTGAATTGAATTGCCTCCTGTAAGCCATTGCAGTCCTGCCTCCTCGATCGAAGCTGCGCCACTTCCCTTTTCCCTTATCAGCATTCACTTGCAGCCATCTATCAGTGGGGATTTCTGCATGTAGTTTAAAGGAAACTCTCTTTGCTCCCCTGGGATAAGGGTTATCTGGCCTCCTTGGCATACTTCTGTCTGTGCTAACAAGATTCGAAGGCATTCCGCCTTGGTGCCCCCAGCCTGACGCAAATGGAATTATCTCGAATACTTCAGCCATTTCCTTATCATACACTGCTGCACATCTGGGACATATCAAGCATTATGTTCCAATCTTGTGGCAATGAACCAGGAATTCGAGCAGACTTTCATCACCTTTTGGATAGACTTTGTATAGTTGGTTGTCTTGCCTCCAGTTGACTCATGTTCGTTCATGCTGGGCCCTTTCGAATTCAGCAGCAATTCTGGGGTTGCATATGATACTGCACCTTGGGCATAGCAACTTTTCCTGATTTTTCTTATGACAGTGGAAGAGGTATTCACGCAAACCTGCGTCCTTTCTAGGTAAGTTCTCTCTTCTCTGTTCTCTTTCCCTCTCTAAACAATGTCATACTTCTTCCATTTCAGCATTAGGCTGTTCGAAGTCCACCATATTCACTCCCAGCATTTGGTCATCAGAAATTTTGACTTCTTCAAATTTCATCCTAAGACCTTCAGTGGCCTCAGCTAACTTTCTGTCACTTAAAATCTTTGCTTTGAGCACCTTTGGGAGGCCATCAGTAGCTTCTGTTTCGTTTTTTATCAATGGGAGACCATCAGTAGCCTCTTTTTCGTTTTTGATTAGGATGAAGTCCCCATCCTCTTCGAATTCCACTTTTGATTCAAAATTCCTCTCAGCAATTTCTACCACATTGATGTCTAGTGGTTCAGCATAGTTAGTCTTCGCCATCAGCAACGGATCCGTATCAACTTTCATTTGATTCTTTCCCTTGTCTGAGAACTTCAGCCTGCCATCCTTGCTCGCACTCTGTATCAAATGCCTGAAAAGAAAACATTGTGAGGTTTTATGGCCTAAAAAGTTGTGATATTTACAAAAGCCCCTCTTTTTCCTTTGTTCTAACGGAGGAACCTTAAGGTTAGGAGGAACTATTAACTGGCCATCTTTAACAAGTAGATCAAATATCTCATCACATTTAGTTATATCGAAAGTATAGATTTTCTTGGGGAATTTATCATTCCTTTCACTTTCGAGAGAATCCTTTCCATTGGAAGGAAGTAGAACTTTGCAAGCATAAGGGGGTGCTTCTTTTAGTTCTGCAAGATCTATTTCGAACTGATCGAAATCATAAGGGTCTTGAGAATCATCTATGTTTTCCTCTTCAGCCTCTATGTAGGCTATTCTCTCTTTCTTATGATTTTTACTAGCCCTAGCTTTTTCAGCTTTTAATCTTTCGACCTGACGCACTCTGTCTGCTAGTTGGGCCATATCTCTAAGATACTGTGTATCCAATTTCTTTCGAATGGAATAATCTAGTCCCCCAGCAGCCATTTCGACCAATTCATGTTCAGGGACCACTGTGAAGCATCTGGATTTTAATAAACGGAATCTATTCAAATATTCATCTATTGGTTCCGTGAATTTTCTCTTAATGCTTGCTAGTTCCTTGAGACTGATTTTAGACTGACCCATATAAAATTGTTCATGGAAAAGCCTTTCTAAATAAGGCCAGGTGTCTACAGATCCAGGGGGCAAGGTGGTGAACCAAGTGAACGCGTTCTTTGTCAAAGAACTTGGGAAGTATTTTATCCTAAGATTTTCATTATTTGCTATATCTCCTGCTTCTGTTAAATATCTTGCTATATGTTCCACTGTTGATTCACTTGTATCTCCAGCAAATTTCGTGAATTTAGGAACTTTAACGCCCCTGGGTAATTTTGTTTGCATAATATAATCTATAATAGGAGATGTGTAGTTTGGCATCCTAAAACCTGAATTTAAACCATTTTGGGCCATTATTCGTTCAATCATGATGGTGAGGTTATTTTCTGCCACTAAATTGTCATTTCTAATTCTATGAACAATTTCGTCTGCATTTTGGTCCCTATTCACCATCATTATAGGTCTAGGCTGTTCATTCTAAACTTCCTGAATTCCCTGATCTCTTAATCTCACCCCTATATTTCTTTCTTCGACCACTTGCACAGGGGGTCGAATTCGTTCGATTATGGGTTCTTCATTTTGAATTTCCATTGGGTTTTGCTTACGCCTTGCAGGCGCATTAGGGGCACCAAAGAAATCTGCTATTCTGGCCATCTGGGCTGCATTTTCTTGGTTTGTTCTATTTATATTCTGGATTAGGTGATTGAAAATAGCATTCATTTCGCGGGCTAAGATTACTACCATGTCATGATTTCTATCATCCATCTGTTGTCTAAGTGCTGCCTGACTATTAGTTGTAAGAGTAGGCATTTGGGCAAAGTTTCCTATATTCTGGAAATTTGTACCCAAATGGTTAATTCCTGAACCAGATCCTTGGAGTGGGGATGAAGTTGTTGTATTATGTAACCCTGCCATAAACGAAGTTGGCATCCCATACTGAGGATTTCTGGGTCTCAAAGGTTCAAAACCTGGAGGCCTAGGGGGGTCGAATATTGTTGATTCGCTATGTGTGGCGTAGTTTGCACTGAAGACACGTTTGATGGCATGTCTAATGTACTTACTGGGATCGTATTCGAACTGCCAACAGGAATGGCATTGAAGGCATCAATCGAACTTGAAACGATTGTTGCAGCCCCCTGTGGGGGATTCTGTACCCCATCTTGGTTGGTTGTATTAACCATTATTTTGGTACGTTGTTTTCTAGGTATATGTGGATTGTTATTCTTTATTTTTCCGCTTCGAAGGTTCATGTACCGAAACGCGCTCCACACTCAGAAAATCCTAAAACTTCTCTAATATGTTTGTTTGATAAAACTTTTTGTTATGACACTGTACCACCAGGTGTGCCAATTTGTTTACGGTGATTTCTAGTAAACAACTGCTAGTCTTCCAATTTACTAATTATTATTGGTTACTTGCAGGATCGACTAGATTGATCCTAGAACACATGTGTCATAACTTATTTCCATGTTCATATCTATTATATTGATAGACTTATATTGTATGTTAAGTTCGAATACGAGATTCTTAGGAAAGATTTCTAAAATGGTCTATAGGAATAAACTAACTGAATGTAGGCAGGAAAGGCTTCGAATTAGACTTGGGCTTGAATGTAAAGATAAGTGTTTGACTCAAAGGATAAAGTAAAAGTAAAGTTTCTAACGAAGTGACTGTGTTTAAAGGCAAGTAAAACAAGGGAATGCAAGGAAATCGAAGGATTTAAAGGGCAATTTGAATTAGACTGTATTTAAAGGCAAGTAAAACAAAGAAATGCAAGGAAATCGAAGGATTTAAGGGAAACGAAGTGACTGTGTTTAAAGGAAAGTAAAACAAAGAAATGCAAGGAAATTGAAGGATTTAAAGGGCAGAAATGTTGTAATGGCGAACTAAATATAACAAGACTTGTATTGAAATTGTAAAAAAGTAATGATGTTCAACACGTACATTGTATCTTCTGACTCGTTTTCCTTAATTCACAGAAGTTTGAGTATTTTCAGATCTTTTAGTACATAAAAGTGAACATCTTAAATCTAACATAAGAACACCTATTTATAATGTCTTGACCCTAACGGCCCTAATCTAAAATCACGCCACATTCGAAGCATGCAGGCTTCCTATGTTTGCTGACTTCCACGCGTCTTCTAGAATGGCGCTCTTTATTTGAAATTCGAAATTTGTACCAATCGAAGCATCTTGTTTCTTCATTGCTTTCGAAATAACCCAAATACCTGGACCGTTTCCAACTTCTAGCACACTTACATAAATGAGCTCTTTTATAATTCGAACACTAAAACAAGTCCAAATCGAAATCTGCTGGAAATTGAATAATCCTTCAACATAATGACTCCAAATCTCCCACCAATATCCAATATTGATATTATTCTCCTTAGGTACTTTATTCGAAATATTATTTTGATAGTGGTTTCTTCCTTATTCGAAATAGCCAGCTAACAGCGCATCATGGACTTTGGATTGAGATCCTGTGGATGTGATGGTTGAAGGAGCATGGTACTATGGTGGATTTACGCGCACAAGATAATACATCATAATATAATTTTGTTTTTCATTTCATTCATTTCATTTGTCCCTCTCTCTCTCTCTCTTCACCCGGTCTCTCGTTCTTTCCTCTCTCTCCACACAACCAAAAAATCTTAACACAGCAAATGTCCTAAATCGCCGACGTTTAACCCTAACCCCCTTAATTGGAACCCCAAATCATACTCCACAATAACAATTACTCAGTGAATAAATTTTTACAAAATCTAAGTTTTACGGCTTACTGTGAACCTTTTTGTATTCTCCTTGGTTCGCCTGATTTGCCTGGTTCTGATCCCGTCTCCTTTGTTTGTGTGTGCAGGTTCGAACAACGAATCAAGGAAGGAAAGACTAGGGTTTCAGATGTTGAAACTCTAGATCTTTGTTGAGGGTAGCTCTGGTGAGGAGATATCCGGCAAGGCAACGCGGCGGCGGTTCCAGGAGCAACGGGTTAATGAAGATTCGAGCGAGAGTCTCTTTTACTCTAAAAATTCTTCTCTCCATAAACTCTTTTTCTATCAAATTTCCTCCGTCCTTGTTCTGTTTATGATTTTAGGTTTTATAGCGTTCTTTGATTAGGTATATAGGAAACAAATTCAAGTTGTTATTAATCTGTTGATTAGGGAATTAGAGAATTATGAAATGTTTTAATTTATCTGTAATTCGTATAAGGTTTTAATTATGTTTATATATTAGTAAATGGATTGTAACTATTTTGTTTGTATTTGATGCAAAGTTTAATGATTTGATTATGTATGTTTTGGACAATTGAATATAAAGATTTGCCTCTGTTTTATTACTTGATTCAAACAATCCTGTTAGCCCTAAAACATGCACTCTTATTTCCTTAATGATTTGTACAGTAATGATTTAAAACTATAAATCGTGCATTTTTCATTTAATCTGAACAGTAACCATTTTAGAATTTGGGCCACGCGTTCTCTATTATGCACTCGGGGCCTTGAAAGGGTTTGGACTTGTGAGCCTCTTCGATAATGTTTAAAACAAATATATCTTTTTTAATTAAGTGATATAATAATGATCTAAAAAATTAATAATAGTAATTAATGAAGTAATAGTAATGTTTAATAATAATGTTAAAATAATTCCCAAAACAGTCCAACAAACTAAACGGGACATACTGTTTTATTATTGGGTCTAAAAATAAGACTTGTTTTATGGACCTCCATAACTTATATTGGGCCTTTAAACAAAATGAATTGCTTAGACACCTTTAAATTTATATAAAACCTAAATGGACCATATCGTTTTTAAATATTGGGCTCTACATGAAGCGATATGTTTTATACACCCTTCAACTGCATCTAAAACCTAAATGGGCCATTCTGATTTAGAAATGGCCCGGTATTTTCTCAATGGCGTGAACCCCCTTCTTTAGCATTTGAAAAAGGCTATTACATTTTAACAAATACACTCCCCTTGTGAAACGAATAGATTTTAACAAAACACGTGGGCCTTCTCTGGTTTAGAAAGGTCCATGACTTTTTAATGATAATTCTGAAAAAGAAGAGATAGAAACTAGTAGGGAAATTTTGGGGTATGACACCAACTGCCTTGACAAAGTCGCTTCGAGGACGTAATCTGCACTCGAGCAAATATTTTTTCATATCATTAGTCGTGAAGACTTAGACGGCTTCTTTGTTGAATCTTTCTATATGCCTGGAGGGACTCGTGCTTTCCCTGGATGATGGCTTTCAGCGAAGCTTCGAATTTTAGATGTCGGCGAGAGGCAGTAAAGTGCCTGGAGAATTATTACCCTAGGTTCTTCCATGATGTGATTTGTAACTCCCGTAATTTAATTAATTATTTAATTAAATTATTTTTGGAATATTTATGAAGGTGTGTATAATTAAATTGGATTTATTTTATTAAGTGGAGAAATAATAATATTAGAGGTATAATATTATTATATGGTGAAATAATATTAGAATTGTAATATTATCAAGGTGGGCTTAATTTGAGATAGTAGATGTAATAAGGGGGTGTAGGTTTGGAGCCCAATAAGAATAATATAATAATAGGGTTATATTATTATTTGTGAGAAGGAATAGAAGAAGGAAACAGTAAGAAGAAAATAAGGATTTGAGGAGAACGTGAAGCTACTGGAAATAGAAGGAAACGGCAAGAACGAAGATTCAACCCGGAAATTATAGAGCGACCTTCAATCTAAGGCAAGAGTGGGGTTTTGACTTTATAATTGGGTTCATGATCTTTGATATGTGGGGTTAGAGGATTGTTGTTTTTGTTATTAAATTGAATGATGTATGATGAAGATTGATGAATTCTTGATGAATAATGATGTTATTATGTTGTTTGATTGATGGAGTAATAGAGTATAATGTTAAGTGATGAATTATCATGGTTATAATGAGGTTTGTAGGACTGTAACATAATTCCCGTAGTGAAACTACATAAGAAAACGCATAAAATTATGCAGACTGTATCAAGATGCGTCGACCCCAAGTTGGATGTGTCGATACATGGAGGATGTTAGACTCGGGATGAGTCGATACAAGGAGGGCTTGCATCGATGCATGATAGTTACAAGACTCAGGATGAGTCGACACGAAGAGAGGATGTGTCGATACATGCTGTGTTTTGAAGTCAGGATGAGTCGATCTATAGGGTTTTGTGTCGACCCATGTTGTAAAGGAGAAGCATGATGAGTTGATCCATAAGGTTTTGTGTCGACCCATAAGGTTTGATTTTTGACATAATCAGTTTTTAGTTGCTGTAACTTGAGTTTTAAGATGTTGTTTGAGACGTCGTTCGAAGCGTTGATTTACTAACACGATGAACTCTAGTCTAGATGATTTAGATGATGATTAAGAAGTGTAATCCTAGTAACCAATTTAAGATTTAGAAATTAATTCCCGCGTTGGCCGTTGTGCTGTTTTTGGTCAGAATGATGAATATGAGATGTTTAGAGGTTGCTGTTAGAATTATGACAGTAGGATTGGTGACAGTAAAGATGTAAAATTGCAGAATAATAGTATGGATTACTGTAGTAGTAATATACAACTGAGTTATTAGTGAGATGTGGTTATTAAAGTTGTGTTTGATAATTATGATGAACAAACGATGTTTGATAAATAAATGATGTTTAATAAATTTTTGAGATGTTTATGAGATGTTGTAATTGAGATGTTTTGAGATGATTGAGATGTTGTTATTTTGAGATGTATTTTGAGATGATTGAGATGTTGTTATTTTGAGATGATTTAAGATGTTGTTAATTTGAGTGTTGATATTACATTCATGTTGAGTCGCATACATTGCATTTTTTGAGATGGAGCTTATGCTCGTTGAGATGGCCTGGATTGACAAATTTTGAGATGAAGGCTATGCCTTGTTAATGCATCTATTAATTTGCAGATTTTTTGAGATGGGAGTTCTGCTCCATTGGTACCACATGCATTTGCATAGTTTTGAGTCGCATTATATGAGTGAATGATGAAGTGTATTTTGATTTTGATGTATATATATATATATATATATACGTTGTAATTGTTATTGATTTTGAGATGAGAAGTGGTGACGTTTCTGATCTAACTTAATATATTGATGATCATGCACTTTATTATATTGTTAGATATCCCACCCCTTCTGTTTGAATGTTGCCCCTATGCTAGTAACGTGCAGGTAATCGAGAGTGAATGTTGTATACCTTCAATAGTTCGAGTCGGTGTCATTGCTCTGATATGTAACACTCGGGGGGATGAACGTCTGCTGATTTTTTATTGTTGATTTTCAATTGCTGAGTTTTAAATTGATTATTATTAAATATGTGATGTTTCGAAGTTGTTGTTTTGCTTAAAGAAGTTTATTGAGAATTCCGCTGCGTAGATGTTGAACTATTTATTAAAGATGTTATGATGGTTCATCCGATGTTTTGAAAGTGTTATATATCCACGATGAATGCAATGAGTGTTGTTAAAAGAATTTGTGATGTCCCGATTCATTTGTATGATTGAAATTTTATAACTCTGATTTATTTTGCATAATTTGCTTGGGGGTAGAATTGGGGTGTTACAAAGTTGGTATCAGAGCAAAAGTTTGGTCTGACCTTGTCGTCGAGTCTTAATTGTCTAACAATCGAGTATTGTTATTTTGAGTTCTAATATTTATTTGTGTTGTAGTGAGAAATTTAGATGTCGGAAGGAATGATGCTGCACTTGCTGCTGCTCTAGAAGCAATGGCTCATGCGATGGAAAATTAGCCGAATGTTGACGGGAATGCTAGATCTTGTAGTTTAGTGACTTTCTAGAGAGAGAATCCACCTACGTTCAAGGGAAAATATGATCATGACGGAGCATTGGAATGGTTGAAAGAGATTGAGAGAATCTTTCGCGTGATGGACTGCACTCCAGCGCAGAAGGTTCGTTATGGGACTCATATGCTAGCAGTCGAGGCTGATGACTGGTGGCTAGAGACTTGTCGGAAGTTGGAAGCTGCAGGTGAGAATGTCACTTGGGCTGTGTTCTGTAGGGAGTTTTTGAGAAAGTATTTTCCTGAAGATGTCCGTGGTAAGAAGGAGATTGAGTTCCTTGAGCTAAAGCAAGGAAGTATGTCTGTTGTTGAGTATGCTGCCAAGTTTGCTGAGTTGACTAAGTTTTATCCGCATTACGCTGAGGAAAATGCTGAATTTTCAAAGTGTATTAAGTTTGATAATGGGTTGCGCCCGAAGATTAAGAAAGCAGTTGGATATCAGAAAATATGTGTCTTCGCTGATTTGGTTGATAGCTGCAGGATTTATGAGGAAGACAATAATGCTCATTATAAGATTATCAGCGAGAAGAGGGGTAAGCACCCACAGAATCATGGTAAACCTTATGATGCCCCAGCTGGTAAGGGTAAACAGAGAGTTGCTCATGGTCAGAGGACTAGTGGGGGAGATGCTCCTGCTGGTGTGATTTATTTTAAGTGTGGGAAACCTGGACACAAGAGTAATGTGTGCGCTACTGAAGTGAAGAGGTGTTTCCGTTGTGGCAAGAACGGACATGTTGTATCTGAGTGTGAACACAAGAACATGATTTGTTTCAACTGTAGAGAAGAAGGGCACATCGGTAGTCAGTGTCTGAAACCGAAGAGGGCTCAGTCAAGTGGTAAAGTGTTTGCTTTGGTTGAGGATCAGACAACTGCTGAGGACAGACTTATTAGAGGTACATGTTTCATTAATAGTACTCCTTTAATTAATATTATTGATACTAGTGCTACGCATTGTTTTATTGCTGCTGATTATGTTGAAAGATTGGGTCTTGTGTTGTCTTCTTTGAATGGAGAAATGGTCGTCGATACTCCAGCCAAGGGGTCGGTGACTACTTCTTTTGTGTGTGCTAAGTGCCCCTTGTCGATCTTCGACAGAGACTTTGTTGTTGATTTGGTTTGTTTACCATTAAGAGGTTTGGATGTGATTCTGGGTATGAACTGGTTAGAGCATAACTGTGTTCATATTAACTGTTATGACAAGTCGGTGAAGTTTTCTACTCCCGAAGAAGAGGAAGACGGTTTGTTATCTACTAGACAGTTGAGAAAGTTGATGCAAGGGGAAGCAAAAATGTTTTCGTTGATGGCGTCGCTATTTGTAGAGACTCAAGCTATAATTGAGGAATTGCAGGTGGTATGTGAATTTCCTGAAGTTTTCCCTGATGAGATTCCTGATGTACCACCAGAGAGGGACGTTGAATTTACAATTGATCTTGTACTTGGTACCAGACCCGTGTCTATGGCACCATACAGGATGTCTGCATCTGAGTTGTCAGAGTTGAAGAAGCAACTGGAAGAGTTACTAGAGAAGAAGTTTATAATACCAAGTGTATCGTCGTGGGGAGCTCTAGTGTTGTTAGTAAATAAGAAAGATGGGAGTATGAGGCTTTGTGTTAATTATAGACAGTTGAATAAAGTGAAGATTAAGAACAAGTATCTGCTTCTAAGAATAGATGACTTGATGGACCAATTGGTGGATGCTCGTGTGTTTAGTAAGATTGATCTGAGGTCGGGTTACCATCAGATTAAAGTGAAGGATGAAGATATTCAGAAGACGAATTTCAGAACGCGTTATGGATATTACGAGTATTCGGTGATGCCTTTCGGTGTTACTAATGTGTCGGGAGTATTCATGGAATATATGAATCGTATCTTTCATACTTATTTGGATCGGTTCGTAGTGGTGTTCATTGATGATATTTTGATTTACTCTAAGTCAGAAGAAGAGCATACCAAGCACTTAAGAGTAGTATTGCAGATATTGAAAGAGAATAAGTTGTATGCAAAGTTCTCCAAGTGTGAATTTTGGTTAGAAGAGGTTAGTTTTCTTGGTCATGTGATTTCAGGTAGTGACATTGTTGTAGATCCATCGAAGGTTGATGATGTGTTGCAATGGGAAACTCCAAAGTCAGCTACTGAGATTATAAGCTTCTTGGGTTTAGCTGGTTATTATAGAAGGTTTATCGAACGGTTTTCTAAGTTGTCACTTCCGTTGACTAAGTTAACTTGTAAAGGTAGAGCGTTTGTATGGGATGTTCAGTGCGAAGAAAGTTTTACAGAATTGAAGAAGAGGTTGACGTCGGCTCCGACTTTGACATTGCCTAATCCAGGAGAGCCTTTTGTGGTTTATTGTGATGCTTCTAAGATGGGTTTGGGAGGTGTGCTTATGCAGAATGGCAAGGTAGTTGCTTATGCGCCAAGGAATTTAAGGACTCATGAGAAGAACTATCCTACGCATGATTTAGAGCTTGATGCTGTTGTTTTTGTGTTGAAGATTTGGAGGCATTATCTTTATGGTTCTAGATTTGAAGTGTTTAGTGACCATAAGAGCTTGAAGTATTTGTTTGATCAGAAAGAGATAAATATGAGGCAACTAAGATGGTTGGAATTGTTAAAGGATTGTGATTTCGGTTTGAATTATCATCCAGGAAAAGCGAATATGGTAGATGATGCGTTTAGTCGAAAGACTTTACATGTGTCAGCAATGATGATTAAAGAGTTGGAATTGATTGAGCAGTTCAGAGATATGAGCTTAGTTTGCGAGGTTACTCCGCAAAGTGTTATGTTGGGTATGTTTAAGATTAATAATGAATTTCTAGACAGTATCAGAGAAGCTTAGAAGTTGGATGTGAAACTGGTAGATTTGATGGTTGGGATTGATCAAGCTGAGAATTGTGATTTTAAGCTAGATGAGCAAGGTGTGTTGAGATTTCGTAACCGGATTTGTATTCCTGATGATGCTGAGATAAAGAAAGTGATACTTGAGGAGAGCCATAGAAGTAAGTTGAGTATTCATCCAGGAGCTACGAAGATGTATCAAGATTTGAAAGGTTTGTTTTGGTGGCTTGGGATGAAGAGTGATGTGGCTCGGTTTGTGTATGCATGTTTGACTTGTCAGAAGTCGAAAGTTGAACATCAGAAGCCTGCAAGATTGATGCAACCATTGGAAGTTCCAGAATGGAAATGGGATAGCATTTCAATGGACTTTGTGATGGGGTTTCCTAGTACTTCGAGAGGACGTGATTCTATTTGGGTTATTGTTGATAGGCTTACGAAGTCAACTCATTTTATTCCTATTAACATCAGTTTTCCAGTGCCGAAGTTGGCTGAGATTTATATCAGTGTGATTGTGAAGCTGCATGGTGTTCCTTTGTGCATTGTGTCAGATAGAGATCCAAGATTTACTTCTGATTTTTGGAAGAGTTTTCAAGAAGCGTTGGGTTCTAAGTTGAGGTTGAGTTCAACGTATCATCCTCAGACAGATGGTCAGACTGAACAGACTATTCAATTGTTGGAAGATTTGCTGAGGGCATATGTTCTTGAGCAGGGAGGTTCGTGGGATACTTATCTTCCGTTGATAGAGTTCACTTATAATAACAATTATCATTCCAGTATTGGGATGGCACCTTTTGAAGCGTTGTATGGTCGGAGATGTAGAACTCCTTTATGTTGGCATGAATCTGGTGAAAGTGTAGTGCTTGGACCTGAACTTGTTTGTGAGACTAATGAGAAGGTGAAGTTGATTCGAGAAAAGATGAAATCTTCACAAAGTAGACAGAAGAGTTATCATGACAAGCGAAGGAAGGATTTAGAATTTCAAGCTGGTGATCATGTGTTTTTGAGAGTTACACCTGTGACTGGTGTTGGGCGAGCATTAAAGTCTAAGAAGCTCACTTCTCGTTTTATTGGACCGTATCAGATTTCATAGAGAGTGGGAAATGTTGCTTATAGAGTGGCTTTACCACCTAATCTTTCGAATTTGCATGATGTGTTTCATGTGTCGCAACTCCGAGAGTATATTTCAGATCCATCTCATTTGATTCATATGGACGATGTGCAAGTACGAGATAATCTTACGGTGGAGACGATGCATGTACGGATCGCGGATCATGAAATAAAGACTTTGAGGGGCAAAGAGATTGCCTTGGTTAAAGTGGTTTGGCTAGGAGCTGCTGGTGAAAGCATGACTTGAGAATTGGAGAGCAAGACACGAGACTCCTATCCTGAATTGTTTGATTGAGGTAAATTTTCGAGGACGAAAATATTCTAAGTGGGAGAGAGTTGTAACGCCCGTAATTTAATTAATTATTTAATTAAATTATTTTTGGAATATTTATGAATGTGTGTATAATTAAATTGGATTTATTTTATTAAGTGGAGAAATAATAATATTAGAGGTATAATATTATTATGTGGTGAAATAATATTAGAAGTGTAATATTATCAAAGTGGGCTTAATTTGAGATAGTAGATGTAATAAGGGGGGTGTAGGTTTGGAGCCCAATAAGAATAATATAATAATAGGGTTATATTATTATTTGTGAGAAGGAATAGAAGAAGGAAACAGTAAGAAGAAAATAAGGATTTGAGGAGAACGTGAAGCTGCTGGAAATAGAAGGAAACGACAAGAACAAAGATTCTACCCAGAAATTATAGAGCGAACTTCAATCCAAGGTAAGGGTGGGGTTCTGACTTTATAATTGGGTTCATGATGTTTGATATGTGGGGTTAGAGGATTGTTGTTTTTGTTATTGAATTGAATGATGTATGATGAAGATTGATGAATTCTTGATGAATAATGAAGTTATTATGTTGTTTGATCGATGGAGTAATAGAGTATAATGTTAAGTGATGAATTATCATGGTTATAATGAGGTTTGTAGGACTGTAACATAATTCCCGTAGTGAAACTACAGAAGAAAACGCACAAAATTATGCAGACTGTAGCAGGAGGCGTCGACCCCAAGCTGGATGTGTCGATACATGAAGGATGTTAGACTCAGGATGAGTCGATACAAGGAGGGCTTGCGTCGATGCATGATAGTTACAAGACTCAGGATGAGTCGACACGAAGAGAGGATGTGTCGATACATGCTGCGTTTTGAAGTCAGGATGAGTCGATCCATAGGGTTTTACGTCGACCCATGTTGTAAAGGAGAAGCAGGATGAGTTGATCCATAAGGTTTTGTGTCGACCCATAAGGTCTAATTTTTGACAGAATCGGTTTTTAGTTGCTGTAACTTGAGTTTTAAGATGTTGTTTGATATGTCGTTCGAAGCGTTGATTTACTAACGCGATGAACTCTAGTCTAGATGATTTAGATGATGATTAAGAAGTGTAATCCTAGTAACCAATTTAAGATTTAGAAATTAATTCCAGCATTGGCTGTTGGCTGTTTTTGGGCAGAATGATGAATATGAGATGTTTAGAGGTTGCTGTTAGAATTATGACAGTAGGATTGGTGACAATAAAGATGTAAAATTGCAGAATAACAGTATGGATTACTGTAGTAGTAATATACAACTGAGTTATTAGTGAGATGTGGTTATTAAAGTTATGTTTGATAATTATGATGAACAAACGATGTTTGATAAATAAATGATGTTTAATAAATTTTTGAGATGTTTATGAGATGCTGTAATTGAGATGTTTTGAGATGATTGAGATGTTGTTATTTTGAGATGTATTTTGAGATGATTAAGATGTTGTTATTTTGAGATGATTTGAGATGTTGTTAATTTGAGTGTTGATATTACATTCATGTTGAGTCACATATATTGTATTTTTTGAGATGGAGCTTATGCTCGTTGAGATGGCCTGGATTGGAAAGTTTTGAGATGAAGGCTATGCCTTGTTGATGCCTCTATTAATTGGCATATTTTTTTAGATGGGAGTTCTGCTCCAATGGTACCACATACATTTGCATAGTTTTGAGTCGCATTATATGAGTGAATGATGAAGTGTATTTTGATGTTGATGAATATATATATATATATATATATATATATATATATATATATATATATATATATATATATATATATATATATATATATATATATATATATATATATATATATATATACACACGTTGTAATTGTTGTTGATTTTGAGATGAGAAGTGGTGACGTTTATGATCTAACTTAATATATTGATGATCATGCGCTTTATTATATTGTTAGATATCTCACCCCTTCTGTTTGAATGTTTCCCCTATGCTGGTAACGTGCAGGTAATCGAGAGTGAAGGCCGTATACCTTCAATAGTTCGAGTCAGTGTCATTGCTCTGATATGTAACACTCGGGGGATGAACGTTTGCTGATTTTTTATTGTTGATTTTCGATTGCTGAGTTTTAAATTGATTATTATTAAATATGTGATGTTTCGAAGTTGTTGATTTGCTTAAAGAAGTTTATTGAGAATTCCGCTGCGTAGATGTTGAACTATTTATTTAAGATGTTATGATGGTTCATCCGATATTTTGAAAGTGTTATATATCCACGATGAATGCAATGAGTGTTGTTAGAAGAATTTGTGACGTCCTAATTCATTTGTATGATTGAAATTTTATAACTCTGATTTATTTTGCATAATTTGCTTGGGGTAGAATTGGGGTGTTACATGATTGACTCGTCAAAGAGGATTTTATACCAAGTCATAGCCCCATTTCTCAGAGTGGTGGGAAAAAGTCGGCACTTGATAGCTCCCCGTGAGCCTCTGTAATCGAGCAGGGTATTGATGTTCTCGATGTGCTCGTCAGGATCGGTAGTCCTGTCGTATGTCCCTATATTTAGGGGTTTCTCCAGGCCGACGGGTATGGGAGTCTCCATGATTTCTTTTGATAACGGGTCACATGGCTCGTCATCATTGATACGGTATGGAGAATATGGTGGAGAGTAATTGTTCCTACCCCATCGAGGATTATTGACTCGATGGGGAGACATACTCCTTAGATGATGCTTCGACTTGGGAGAGGGTGAACGGTAGTTATCTATCCGTTGATTTCCCTTTGTCTTTTTGGTGACCGAGAAACGTAGATCTCTGCGGGGTGGAGTACGATCTCGTTTCTTGAGAAACAAAACTTCTGGCTTTGCTTGCGTTGAGCGACGACCAGATCTTGATGGTGATGGACTACGTGATCCACGTTGTCAGTGTCTCCAGCAAGGAGACTTCGGGCGGCATCTTATCCTGGTATTCGATTGACGGATCACAGCGTTGGTCTGATTGAGTGCAGTGAGTAGTGTTGTTATGGCTGAGTCGATGTTGGTCGGTATCAGAACTGGTTGGAGGAACAACGTACAAATAACAACCACACAATAGGAGACAAATGAAATGTGAAATAACACAGAAAAACATAGTCTTTAATAATTCAATAAGGACAATTTTGGAATAAAAAAATGATTAAGGATAAATTAGAAAAAATAATAAAATTTTAATAAATGAATCTCCTCTCCCCTCCCCTCCAAATCTCTCAAATTTGAAGGGGAGCAAAAAATGAATTTATAAGGAATTTGGCTCACTTCCCCTTTCATCTCCTTATAAAAAATAACCAAACAAATATATTTATAAATATCCTTCCCCTCCCCCTTCATCCACTCTCAATTAAACAAATCCTAAAAAAATTAAATTTTAATTTTTTTAATAAATTAAAAATAAAAATTAATATATTTTGAAAACTCATACTTTTAAGAACTAAAAATGTATTCAACAAATATAAAACAAAAATATAAATTATGTAAATTTACTTTCTCTATAGAATTAATAATAATTAAAAATTAAATTTGAGATTAATTAAAACTTATTTAAATTTATTTTATATAATTTATTAATAATTAATGCCAACATTTATAGTCAACATAAATGAATTTTATTAATTTTCTTAAAATATAAACGATACAAAATTAATTAGCTCTTATAAATATTTTGTTGTATCAAAGATAAATTTTAGTAATTAAATTATTGTATCTTTTTGTTTTATCATTATTATTACATTTAGAAACAAATTAGTGTAACACTTCAGTATCACAGTATTAGTACAAATGCACGGCTATTCATATTAAAATTCATGTAATATACGTGTTATTATATTTTTTGTGTTATTAAAGAAGATAAAAGTAATTATATTTTAAATAATGTATGAATAAAAAACACGAATAAAATGTATTTATTTATATTACTAATATTTATTTATATAATTAAAATAATATTTTTTAAATACTATGTTATTAGTTAATATTTATAAAATTAAATATTTGTATAAATATTTTTATAAATAATATATTTGACTTTTTTGGTTTCTTATTATATTTTATAAACAAATGTGCGTAACACATCAATACACGTTCGAACGCACGGGTATATAGACCAGAATTCATGCTAACCTATAAGTTATTACATTTTTGGTATAATTAAAATCATAAAAGTAAATATATTTAAAATAATACTATCTATGTCCTTAAATATAAGATTCCATAGATTAAATTGCGCTAATAAAGTTTGTTAGAGTATTAAATTTATTGACTATTTTTATAATTTTACAAATATATCATCAAGAAAGAGAAATAATTATTATTTATACAAGTGTATTTATTACACATTATAAAAATATATATAATATATTTAGGAGTATGTTTGAAAAAAATAATTAATGGAGTTTAAAAGTTCAAAGAATGGAAGAAAAAAAAAAAACTCAAAAGAATTTTATTATTAGAGAAGGAGGTAGTATATGAATTCAAACATGAAAAAATATGTTTTTTTTAATTATTTATATTACTAATATTTATATTTTAAAATTATTTTTAATTTAATATATAATATTTTTTAAGATAATATATGAAAAATGAGTTATATATAAAAAAAAATTATATAAATTAAAATATATCTTTTTGTTTAAAAAATGATAAACTCTTTTAATAAAACAATTTTATTTTTATTTTATCTATTTTTATTATATTTTAAAAATAAAAACATTCGTGCAAAGACATATATAATATTATTTTAAATTAATGATTTTCATATATACATGTTCAAAATAATCTTGGGAATTATGTTATATAGATTCTCAGATGAATCTCTAGATTGAATTTTAGCAAAACATGTGTTGCTTATGAATATGAGATGAAGAGCGTGTGAAAAAAGATGTAGCATTCGAAATGTAACCCCAAGAAGTTATCACCTTGGAATCGAAGAGTAAAATAAGCAGTGGCATGTCAGTGTTGAAGAGTAAAATAAGCAATCTCCGTGGTTTAAGACAAGTCCATGCACAACTGGTCCACCAATCACTGCACCACCATAACCACTTGGTGGCGCTTCTCCTTACCCACTGCACTCGCCTTCTTGCACCCCCAACCTACACCTCCCGCATTTTTCATCTTGCAACACACCCTGATCTGCGTCTCTTCACCTGCATACTCAGATATTATTCCCAAATTGGTGCTCACACACGACTACTACTCTCTTTCTTTAAACATATGCTACACCACCACTACCACGTAAAGCCCGATGCATCTTTCTATGCGGTTTTGATGAAATCTGCTGGAAACGAAAGCATATTATTTCTTGCTCATGTACTCAAATCGGGACATTCTCGTGATCATTATGTTCGAAATGCAATTTTGGCCATGTATGTTAAGTGTCGGCCTATCGAGCTTGCCAGGAAACTGTTTGATGAAATGCCTGATACAACCGTTGCAGATTGGAATCTGATGATCTCTGGATACTGGAAGTGCGGGGACGAAGATGAAGCAACTAAGCTTTTCTATCTTATGGGCGAGCAGAGGAATGTTATTACTTGGACCACCATGATTACCGGGTATGCAAAGAACAACAATTTGAAGACTGCAAGGATGTATTTTGACAAAATGCCAGAAAGAAATGTGGTATCATGGAATGCAATTCTATCAGGGTATGCTCAAGGAGGGGCACCACAAGAGACTGTAAGATTGTTCCATGAAATGCTTAGCGATGGAAATGTCGAACCAGACGAAACAACATGGGTAACTGTCATATCATCCTGTTCATCTCTTAGTGACCCTTGTCTTTCAGAATCGATTGTCAGAAAGCTAGACAACAGAATAAGCGTCCGCTCTAATTATTTTGTCAAGACAACCCTTCTTGATATGTATGCAAAATGCGGGAATCTTGAGGCAGCTCATGAGATTTTTGAGCAATTAGGTGTGTATAAGTATAGGAGTTCTGTTCCATGGAATGCCATGATATCCGCATATGCAAGAGTAGGGGATTTATCTTTGGCAAGGCACCTCTTTGAAAAGATGCCACACCGAGATACCATCTCTTGGAATTCAATGATTGCTGGTTATACTCAAAACGGCGAGTCATTCATGGCCATCAAGCTGTTTGAGAAAATGATCTCTAGTGAAGATTCAAAACCAGATGAGGTGACCATGGTGAGTGTTTTTTCTGCTTGTGGACACCTTGGAGAACTAAGTTTAGGTCATTGGGCTTTGAGCGTCCTCAAAGAAAATCACATCCGGATTAGCATTTCAGGATACAACTCTTTGATTTACATGTACTCAAGATGTGGGAGCATGGAAGATGCTACATTAATTTTTCAAGAAATGGTAACAAGAGATTTAGTTTCCTATAACACATTGATTTCCGGGTTTGCTGAGCATGGACAAGGATTGGAAAGCATCAAACTACTGTCAAAAATGAAAAAAGACGGTATTGAACCGGACCGCATAACATATATTGCTATACTAACTGCATGCAGTCATGCCGGATTACTGGAAGAAGGTCAAAAAGTTTTTGAATCAATCAAATTCCCTGATGTAGACCACTATGCTTGTATGATTGATATGCTGGGTCGAGTTGGTAGATTAGAAGAAGCTGTGGAGTTGATTCAAAGCATGCCAATGGAACCCCATGCAGGAATTTATGGATCTCTTTTAAATGCTACTAGCATTCACAAAAGAGTGGAACTTGGAGAACTTGCTGCAGCTAAACTGTTCAAGATAGAGCCGCTTAATTCTGGAAATTATGTGTTGCTAGCTAACATATATGCTTTGGCTGGTAGATGGAAGGATGTTGACAGAGTTAGGGATGCAATGACAAAACACGGAGTGAAGAAAACAACTGGCTGGAGCTGGTTGGAGAATAACTCATAAGGTTATGGAAAATATCTATTGGTGGTTAGGTGTGTGTTTGTGTTGAGATCATAGCACCCACAAAAGTACAGTTCCCCTTTCACCGGTTCTCATTTATGCTGCTGGAGACTTTAGTGATGCCTTTAAGCCACGGAAAGCACTTAGACTAATCCAATTGGAACATTTAAAAGAAGTTTTTGGAGGTGAACCAACCAAACCAATTGTACTTTTTCCGTCAAACAAATTTACAAATGACATATCAATAAAACTTATTTGTCACCTTTCTTACAATCAATAATTTTGTTCATTATTTCATTTCTTTTGTTATTTATTTATTTATTTATTTATAATAATTTTAAATTTTCTTTATGCAATCAATTTGTATAGAAATGATAAATAAATTGAATGCTTGCACTACAATATAACACTACTCATTTTAATCAAATTGTACCCAAAGTAATATTATGCCTTGACATCTTAAATCAATTTGAAGGCCTATTTTAAAATAATAGTATGCCTTAACATTCTCTTAAATGACACATCTAATAATTGAAGTGTTAAATTTAAAATTGTCATAAAATAATTGCTATTTGGATTACAAATGATATCTAAAAAATTGAACAAAAATTAGAGTGCACAAACATCACAATCATTGAGGAAATTTCATGAACTGGAAGTTCACATTCTATGGTTATTGCAAAGCATGCAAATAAACGAAAAATACGGACGATGGACTGCATGCACAAGAGAAACAAAACGCCCACACTTGCCTTGTTTCTTAAAAAAAAAAAGGCATGCAATGAAGCTCAAACGTTTAAGTATTATGTGTGCAGCATTGATAACAATTTTAATCTAGTGCAACTTCTCTGAATTTTAGTATACAATCCAGTGCTTTCTTGAAATCATTTTCTTCAAGAGCAATATTGAACCGACAATATCCAGGAATTCCAGTCCAAGAGCCACTATTGATGCATAAACCAGTGGCTTCGAGAATGGCATTCCTAATACTTGAGTCGTCAAGCGTTATTTCTTTAGCAGCATCTCCTTGGCTGACTTCACCTTTTGATGACAACTTTATCTTAATAGTCTTTTTGAGATAGGCGGAGGGTTTGGCCACAACAGAAACGCCAGCACATGATTCAAGTACCTCCCATCCATTCTTCTCAAGTACCTAGGAAAGTATACCGCCAAAAAATGGTTTAGCTTTATTTTAATAAAAGAAGAAAAAAAACTACCACCATAAAAAACAAATCATTTAAAAGGAAATTCGGACAGAAATGTTTAGCAGATAAAACATTACCTCCTTCAAGCGAGCAGACCTACTTCTCAAAATTTGTGTATGTTCAACAATAGCATCTGATAGAATTGATGATTTCTGCTCTCTAAGATCCAGCAACTTCTTTGTAGCATATCTAACAGTACTATGGGGTTTACTTAATCCTGGATAACTATAAAATGAGTCAACCAAAACCGACTGGTTAAGAATAAGAAACCCAAGTCTGAGAACACCATTGAGCATCTTAAGAGACAGTCCTCCAAGAAGAGACACACAGAACGATGGCTTCATTGAAGAATTCAGATTAGACAAACACCCCTCCAAATCCCATCCCCCCCAGCCTTTAATGTCAAATTCTAAACCAGAAGATGATGTGTCAATTATAACTCTTGCACCAAATCTAGCACAGGTACCCAAAATCTCTCCTATCTCCTTGTTGCTATAAACTAAGCCAGTGGGATTGATTGTAGGTCCAGAAATATACACCCATGGGTTTTTCACAGTGCCAAGGACTCCAGTCAGTGCCTTTTCTGTGTACTTAAAACCTACGCTGGCATCAGTCGGAACTGTCACTATGTTCGCTTTCAAAAATGTAGCAGAAGAAACATAGTTCCCATTTGATCCAGCTGGAAAACAGAGGGTGCCACCTTCTTTATTGCAGCAGAGGACCAGTTTATTGAAAATTGCTTTTGAATTGTCAGCATATATAAATTCTGTGCGGCTATCAGTTGGAAAACCATAGTTGCTTTTGACAAAAAAATTTATGCTTGGGGTGACATCAATTTCAGACTCAGACATGTTTTGTCGAGCAAAACTTTCAAAAATAGCAGCCTTAACAGGAGATGGAATGGGCAAAAAGATTTGATCAACGTCCATGTGGATCAGGGAACCATTATCCACCTCATCAATTGCTAGCTCAACATTATTAAGGACTGACACGGCTGATTTAGCAAATCCTATCATATCAATTGATTTGACATTTTCACAGCTTCTCTGGAGGACACAAGTTAAATTTGAGTAACAAGGAAACTAACCATGGTAATCAACTATTTCATATAAATAGCTATACATAAGATATACTGCCCCGTTTCACAATGAATGTCACTTTAACAGAGAAAATTTGTTTCAAAATGAATGTCATTTTCACTTTTCAATCTAGAATAAATTTGTTCCCAATTATGCCATCTAATTATTGCTATGTACACTACTTCCAAAATAATATGCAACACATTACAAAAATGATTGTGGGAACCACCAATAATTGATAAGGGTAATTTAGTAAATGTCTCGTGTCTTTTGGCAACTATATTGCATTTCTTAATTTGTGCGCAGGAACCTTAAACAACGTTTTTTTGAAACGGAGGGAGTATGTGTGTTGGTCAGAAAAAAATATGTGTTAATTTTCATAGCTTTCACAGTATACTCAGCCTAAAAAGGAAGAGGGGCTTTGGTGCAATGGTTGTACTTATTGTTATGTGAAATTGAGGTCACACAAACAATCTTTTGCAATTATAAGGTAAGGTTATTGTTGTCCCTGGATCCTGTCATAGCACGAACTTAGGATCCATGTAAATAGGGATTGAGATATCACATCTTATCTTTAAAATAAGGATAAAATTCTATGCAATTATCTTATTTATTGTTTTTAAGCCTATATAAAAAGGTTATGTGTAGTTTAAAACATTCGGTTGCACCATCTGGCCTTTCTGTTTTTCACTCATTCAACAATATGGAACCCAGTAATCCTTTTCTCAGTTCGTTTGATTCACTATTAGTGAAATTCAAACCATAAACACATGTAGCAACTAGTAAAAGCATATAGCTACTAGTCCATGATTGACAACGATACAAATCCTTGTGTGAATTTGCAAGGAAAATTATAACAGGAAATTGGGAAGTTCTTTCAGGAAATTAGGTTCTCAATTCAAGCTTTTAAAAATATTCTTTCTTCAAAATTATTGTGGTCCAAATAAATACGGTGCCACAAATGAAAGAACTGATGAATATTAGGAACAGATGTTACACACAAAAATAATTTTGGTTTTCAAGCCTAAAGGAAAATGAAAAGGGCAGGAAGACAGACCTCAGAAGGTACACGCCGAGAGGCAAGCTGAAAAGCAAGAAGCTCGTGAAAAATACATCCATAATAGTACTGACTGATTAATGCGGTATTGCCTTCTAGTAACTCAACAGTTTTGGACAGTGCATTAAAGAGGGACTCTTCTTCTGAAATGACAAAAGCTACTTCTAAATCTGGATAAACCTGGAAAACATGTATGCCAGTGCCATTAATAAGAAACTAATTAAAGTCAAACAAGAATAGAAGCCTACCACACAACCTAAGCAGGCCAATAAGTTAATATGGAATAGTACCTTGTTCTTTACCAGTCCGCAAATAATTGCGGCATGAGAGGGTAGAGGACTTCCCGAAAGATACTTCATGACCCCATTTGATCCCGGAAGGCTGGATAGCTCAAAGTGATCTGATATGTCCAAGAAAAGACGAGATCCGACATCTCGTGTTGTATCTAAGAGGTGCACAAAAGCTGAACTAGTAACAGCCTCAAAAATAGCAATTCCAGTCACCACCACTTGAGGCTTCAATTTCTTTATTAGTTCTATCAATAAGTCTGATTGCCGAGGGGCATCAATTACTGTTATTGTTTCATCTAAAGAGCAATTAGTTCCCGTATTCTGCAAGAAAGATAAAAACTTGTTAAGGTTCATGCAACAATCTGATAAAACTGATTGGAAATTAAATTAAATGCACTGAAAAGATTTATTTATTATTGATATAACTTCCAGCAATCCTCAAAACAGAGAAATACAACACACTTATTGTGGAAATTAGAAAGAAAGAAATAAAAACATAAGGAAGCACTAGGAATTCGAGAGCCTGGTCTCTCCCAACTGTATTTCTTTCACAGGTTATATTTCTTTCACAGGTTATAAGACCTGTAGTGTTGTATGGAAATGAAGCAGTGTTAAGGGGATTAAACCAGATGGAGCATGGTTCAATAGTTAAAGGCAGGTGAGATGAGGACAACTACAGGCCGGATCTTAAGATTGATTTAGAGATTAATATTTTATCTGTGGTTCAAATACATGATAGGTTTTTGTGACATCAATTGCTCCAAGCAACCGATCCCACCTAATGGGAAAAAACCTGGTTGCTGTTGTTGTAGTATATATATGTTTTTGAAACATTGGATTACTTACACTGAAAAGTGATGATGTGATTTTCTCCACTGGTGTACTGTGTCAACAACTTTTAATTTGATTGTGTTAGAAGTAGGCCTCCAATTAAAAGGATCTAAGTTAGGAAAAAGCCTCAAATTACAATTAGGCTCGGGGTAGACATTATATAGCTATTAGTAGGAAGATTACTTTATTGCTATTATACTATACTATAGGAAATTATAACAATTGCATGATAATACCCAAAAAAACACAGGCATGACATTCATACCTCAAGCGCCAAAGATGTTAACCACTGCCTAGGTAGGTGTCGAGTCAGATGTTCATCAACAATTGCAAGCCGAGGTGAGAACAATCGAAGAGCATTCTCAATAGCCGCATTCCTTGAAGGAAAAATGACAACATTCTTGCACAGGATTTCAAAAGATGATGTCAATATTGCAGTATATTATATGAACCAAACAAATATAATATGGGGCTTGTAGTTCCTAATCACTAGCCTGAGTAGAATGGCTTAAATGTAACGTGTATCAACAGAATTAAACTTAAGTATGGATATAAACCATAATGCAAGTTGATCGTCCAATAATAGAAAGATTTCTCTCGTGCCATTCAAATGAATGATGGAAAAGGGCTACTTTAAGTGGGAAGCTTCTGTAGTCTACCAAGAGACCAATTATGAAATAAAACCTTGTTTCTTCTAGTTATTTGTATTTCACTTTTTTTATTATTATTCGTTTGTGGATAACATCAGTTTTTTAAAGACAATTTCACCTGAACTAAAGCCAACATATCCTTATCCTTACTTCTCTTATAGATTTTGTGTTTGCATTTAAGAGATATAGAATCAGAAGAGCATGTAGGATTATATGGGATTTGAGCTATAACTTATATGACAACTTGCCCTACTGACATATTGACATATGGAAATAGTTTGGACAGGGTTCTAACAAGGAGAGGAGAATGAGTTAAATGCAGCAACAGAATTTATTATATAACACTGGTTTCTTCTTACACTGGCAGTGAGTGGAACATGATGATAAGTCTTTAAGAATCCAGCAATGAGATTGCGGAAGCGTTTGCTTCCGGCCGGTGGCTCATATGGAAAATAGGAATCATCTTTAAGAATGCTTGCAAGATAAGCAAGGAAAGGAATTTTCTCATCAGCAACAGAATCATCCTCAAAAGACAAATCTAGAGAGCTGCTGATCTCTTGAAATCCATTTTTTAGAAACTCAAATATAACTTTAACCTGCAAGTATCAAATTACTTTGTGCTTCAGAATTCCTTCAGGGCAACAAATATTCTTAAAGGAATTGACAGATTTTAGTGAATCACCCCACCTGGTTAGGTTGACGAAGTTGACAACTGTAAACTGATAAAGCATGGGAAATGCTGCCCCCAGACTTTCCATAAGCCCAAGCTGTCCGTGCACAAATAGGCTGCTCTCCAGAGAGTCCCATAAAGAACTCAAAACGGTGTGGGCTGTTCTTCTCAATTTCAACTAAGGCTGCAATATCTGTGTCGCCAGCCTATACCAGTACAACTCAATAAGACTACATTTTCACAGGAGAAAGATCATTAGTAAAACATATGATTACTAGCCTGGATGATTTTAGTTTGCCAAAGCTTTGTAATGCGAAAACCCCGACGCTCAAACAATCGTTTGCAAACAGCTTGACCTGGGCGGCCTCCCATATTAAAGATCATAATTCCATTTGGTTTGATTACTGATATCCCTTCTTCAACTGCCCTAGCAATTAAGCCTAATCCAAACTGGTCCTCCACAAAACCCTACACACAGCAAAAGAAAAAATAAACATGAAAATGCAGTATGTGTCATAAATAGGCTCAATGCTGTCAAGACCGGTGAATAAGGGTTAGACTCTGTAAGTGATACTTCAATTAAAAATATATATTTTTGAGCTTCATGCATAGAAATCATCAAATGAATATGAATACATCTGCTACGCCTACAGGTTTATGACCAGTGCAAAAAATGATCTAAGGAAACAACATCATAAATAGTAGAATGCTGATGTTAAAAAGATAGCAATATTGAATTTACCTGAAGTGCACAATAATTACTCAAAGAATGAAGGAATTCCTCACTTGCATTTTCTGTTATCATCTTAGTCATTGCATCTGGATTTGGATTAAGAATCTGCAGGGGATCCAACCACAATAATTACTCAAAGATAGATATTAATCAAATGATTAAGCTAAAACACGAAGCCAAGTTGGTTGGGTAAATGGTCTAAGCCAAGCAAAGTTGTGTTAACCCCTATTCTAGTATATGTGTACTGTGGGGACTCAATGTACTATACTTTCGAAGCTATCATAACTTGGCAAACTTTAAAGAAACTTAGACATGTGATAGATAAAAAAATTCCAAGCATAATGTGTGAGTACATGTTCTGTTTTGGAAATACCTGAGGAATACAGCCTACAATTCTTTCAAGTTGAATTCCATTTTCTCTGCAATAGGATAGAAGATCGGATTCGTGAAACTCTACCCTATCCAACAGAGTTTTCATCTCCTCGTCATAGATGAGGTGGCCATTTTCATCTAAAGCATTCAAGTATAGATTTATCCAGGAAATTTTGATGGCTCTAGGATTGATATCAAGGCCATAGATCTGCAGAAATGATTAATGTTAGCAGAGAAAAAAGGTAGGTAGTAGTTGAAGAGGAAACAAAGACATTGTGGTGGAAGGAAACCTTGGAAGGCAGCCACTTGTCGGCCATGGCAATGGAGATCCATCCATTTCCACAACCTAACTCAGTAACAGTCCTGTCCTTGAAAATGGAGTCGGAATGTCTGTTAATCCCTTCATAAAATGTAAATGACCAGTCTTCGGGAAGAAAAATGCTAGGAATGACCATCATGGTCAATTTGTTTCTCCCTTTGTACCCTGCATTATTGTAAAGTACATAATAAAAATCTATGTATGAAACAGGTAAGAATTCGAATAGATACCTTCATATTGATCTAATAAGATGTCTTCGATGCGAAAATGGTAGGTGTGAAAGCATTGATCGCAAGAGTCTTTCGTGGGAAATCGCTTCTGAAGATGGGAAAGGAAGATCCGAGCTTGGGAGCGGGTATCGGGATTGTCAAGGCCGTCAAGCAAGGATCGGAGGGCGGCGTAGGCAGCATCGCCAGATTGGTTGCACTGCTCCAGGAACTCGTCCACGGTCGGCGTCGTCCAACCCATTTTCCTAAAGTTGCGCTGAGAACGAGAAAACTCACACGTGAGTTAGTTGCGCTGAGAACGAGAAAAGTCAGAAGTAAGTTAGTTGGTGAAGCTCGCTACTCCTACAAACTCTTTCTTATATAACATTCTGTTCTTTGACGTAATATTTCCATTTTTATTTATCAACAATTTCATTATGATATATAAATTGTTTTTTAAAAATTAAATATTCAATTCTGTATTAATATTTCTTCAACCATGCTATTATGGGCCAATGGAGGATCAAGTCCAAGAACAGAATGTTTTACCCCGTGGCACCTTCACAAATTCGGCTAATATGCTGTCAAAATGGGCTCTTTAGAGTTGGCCAGAAAAATCTGTTCTAGTCCAAGATAGGTTTCAGGATATCGGCCTTTAAATTACTCTCCGAACTCGACTTTAGATAGACTTTGATATAAAATAATATTCAACTATTTATAATAAAAGAAACTAATAAAATACGAGGAAAGAGTATTGATTATATTAATTTATAATATTTAAAAGAAAAAGATTAAATACAATAAATATAAATATAAAATTTAGTGAGTGAAAAAAACAATGTGATATATATAAGTATTAATATAAGTATTTATATAAGTACTAATAGATTATCTACGGCGGCCAATATAGAATAGCCCTAATGAGTAGAGGACTTTTTAGAGACGGGTTAAAAAAGCCTTGGAAATTATAGGCTCTAATTTTAACGCTCAAACCCTTAGATTTTTTTAGTCTGGCGGATCGGTTCATATGGGCTAGTCCATTTTGACAACTCTAGTTCACATGATGTTGAAATTATCTATATATCTTTATTGAATATTTTTAGATTTCTTTTTGCGTTTGTCAGATTTTTTAAAAGAAATATTAGAAATTTTTAGTAAAAACACACTGATTTCTAATAAATGTTTGAAGAAATATCATATTTTTTGAAATGTTTGATAGTTTTTCAAAATTTTAAAAAATATTAGTAGTTCATATTCGACAGACCAAAAAAATTTAACACTACCGAATTTATCAAAAAATTCAATAAACTACAACACTTTTTGAAAAATCTAATAATGTTAATTTTTTTTACTTATTGCATATGAATTACCAATTTTTTTAAAAATCTAGAAAATAAATAAAGATATAGGATTTATAAAAAAAAATTATTAAATTTATTTTTCAAAATAATCGGTAAAACGCATACCGTAATTTTAAAATACACTATAAGATTTTTCTATTCATTATCGGATTTTTCAATTGCATTGCTGGCTTTTTTGTTCACTCTTTTTTGGATTAACTTTTGACAACAAAATTTTGTCATTATGAAAGTATGTGGGGTGGCTATAACACCTTTCAAAAACTCTACTAATAATATAATTAAATAATTAGAGTATTGTACCAAAAGGGTGTCATATACTTCATAAAACATCATACATGAAATCTTGCTCCGTAACTCGGACTTTTCAACATTTATAATCAATTCCCTTTCAGAATATCAACAACACAATATTCATTTATTATGCCGTGGAAAATTAGTTTTAATATAACTTCATTAATACTTAAAAAACATCACAATTTCTCATCATACGAGAGTTATAACTGAAAACATCCTCAATTAAGAAATGACATCTAATTCATGTCAACAATATGGAACACACGGTTCAAATCACATGTTCCCGACCCCGATATTACATATCAGAGCAAGACCTTCTAAAAATCAACAGAAAGTAAATAACACACTACAAGCTATCTTCTAAGCTTCTACGAATTACTTCTGATCACCTGCGCGTTACCCACATGGAGGCAACATTCAAACAGAAAGGTTGAGTAATCACATTCATTACAAAAGATATACGGAATAGACATAGTAGTTCAAACAACAACATCATGGCATCAAAACCAACAATATTATCAACACTTCATCAATTAACACAACAACATATACAACTTCATCTAGTCAACGATTATGCAATGCCACATAAGATATTATGAAAAAACATAGACTCATGCATGTGATACCAATTTGTTATGAGTACTTGACTCATCACCCTCCAAAGATCCATATCTTAGGATCTATTCCCTCTTGGAACCAGAGCACAACATCAAACGCACTCGATCCACACAATGGGATTGAGGCCAACACTGGACTAACGTCCTTAACAACATTGGACTTATGTCCTAAATCAACACTGGACTTTCGTCCTAACAATGCTATAAATGCATGATGAACAATCAACATAATATTCGTGACCACAGCTAGTCAAATGCATCACCATTCACCGAGTCATCAACCATGTTCACATGGCGTGTATATACATAAAACATGCTAACATCAACCTCATTAAACATTACACAGTCACAACATACTACCATCAAAGTATTTACAATTCATCATAGCAACATACATCATTATGGCCTACATCTTAAGAATCTAAGTCTATCTTAGCTTAGGTACTAGAAATATATATCTTTTTACTCATTTTATTATACCTACATATAGTCCGTCGTGTTAGCTACCCAACGCTTTGAACGGCACATCAAAGGGAGTTCTAAAACTCAAGTTATGACATTTACAAATTTCCGCAAGTAGTCATGCTCGCTACTACTTCGCCCAGCTAATGGGTCCTCTCGTCTTATGCTCGTTCGACGATGCATAGGCGACGGGATTTCGCCTCTTGCTCGCCTGGTGAGGCTGGAACGAAGCTCATCCTCCCATTTATTTTTCCAGGAGCACCATTTTTCCATCCATTGCTTCGCCCCTTGTCTCTCCCGGTGAAGACCAGGTGGCGTTGTCTCGCCCGACGATGCGCACTAGACAACAACTCCCTGTTGCAATTTTGCACTTGTTCAACCCCAAATCCTCTTGCGGTTACATACAAATACAGTCCAGATTTTTATATTTTTTAATATATAATCATAATACAACAACCACACAATATTATAGGCATTATTATATACATAAACTAATGGCAATTTAACATGGTATTTTCATCAATTTCATCATAAACTCTTCATAATTCAACATATCATCAAAATCATCATAACTCCAAACAAATCCCTACATACCTCTAAACCCTATATCAATTATAATGACATATCACCCTCTAACCTTAGATTTTTGGTAATTGATCTTCTCCAAGCGTTATATTGAATTTCTCTATCGTTCTTCGTGCTCTAACTTTTTCTCTGTTCTTCCAATATTTTCACGATCGTACACAATAACACTCTTTTCTTTCTATTCCTTGTTTAACCTTAGGACCCCTAATATGAACTTCTCATCTTATCCTCACTTAATATTTCATCAATTATAACATTTCCATTATCTTCTCTACACCAATTATTCCTTTATTTTAATAATTATAATAATTTTCAATAATTATTAACTAATTATTTAAATTATTAACATTCTCATATTCACTCAAATCCAACATTATCCCACAACCTAACATCACAACACACATCATACTCAATAAAATATCACATATTTGTCGATAATTTATAAATATTCTTAATAATTCATTTAAATAAATAATTCTAAAAAAACTAAAGTGTTATAGTGGCAAGATAAAACCTCAAAGAAGAGGAAAAAGTAATACCTCCATTGAGGATCAAAAGAAACATAAACAAGCTCAAGCATTTCAAAGACTTGTTATGACTAAATAATAAAAAGAAAATAGCATTTTGTAGAATATTCCTAAGTTGTGACTCACCAACTAAGTTTGTTAGAAGTGTCCTTGAGTTCTATTACATGATTGTACTATTTAAGCACTACCATGCACAATGAATAAGGAAGGAATTTGATGCAACTAGTAGTATTTAGTGATAGCCTTATCAATACCTGTATTTCATAACAAATTCATTACAATTGATGTTCTCATTACTATAACACCACCTCCCCTCCATCAAAGAACTATCTATCAGACTACCACCATCACTCAACTTTTTCATATTCAATAATCTTTCTAAGCCATTGTAACATCAACAACCTCATATCTAAATTCTATGACATTCACTCACGTATTCCACCTCCTGGTTTTACTCACCCTTCACACCACAAGGGTCTAACATTTAGCCACCACTAACAACCACCATGAAACTTGACATCCCTCGATTTAATAGCTCAGATCCATTAGGGTGGATTTTCAAAACCAACCAATTATTCAATTACCACCTAACATCAAAGGAACAACGCATGTGTATTGCCTCTTTTTACATGGAAGGAAAAGCCTTAACATGTTTCAGTGAATGCATTCCAATGGCCAACTTTGCACCATTCTTAGAATCCTTATAATCCATATACGAGGACCCTAAAAGTGCTCTCTTCAAAATTTTCCAAACTTCTCCAGTTAAGGAATATCAAGCTCAAATTGAGGCCTTAGCTAATCGAATTGTTGGACTACCACCACCATTTTACCTCAGTTGCTTTATCTTCTATCTCAAACTGGAAATCAGTCGCGAGGTCTAAGTTTTCCAACCAATATCTCTCGTGCGGGCTATCCATTTGGAAAAGTTGCAAAAAGGGAAATTTTTTGATCACACATCATTTTCACCGAAATCCTTCCAACCTACCTCTACCATTAACACTATTTCTTTTTTTAACCCAGCCATTTCTATCACACCACCAAAACCTCAAACACCAGTGAGACGCCTTTCACCGGGGGAACTGCAAGCCAGACACAAAAAAGTTAGTGTTACAAATGAAATGAGCGCTACCAATATGTCCACCATTATAAACGGCAAGTTCATCATCTCATCATGGAACCTAGAGACTTGTGGAACCACTCGTGGATTTTGAACTTCCAAGTCCAATGAATCTTGACCTGACTCTGATTAGCCTTCATGCCCTCATGTTGTGGGTGAGATTCACAAAAGACCACTTGAAATCCTTATTGATAGTGGAAGCACACATAATTTTATGCAAGACTATGTTGCCAAACAATTAGCCTTTTCCTCTGAACCAGCATATTCGTTTAAAGTTTTAGTAGGAAACAGAGAAGAACTTCATTGTACCACTATTTTCCCTCACATGTCATGGTTATTGGGCGAGGATGAGTTCTTTTTGGACCTTTTTGTCCTACTCCTCGGTGGTGTTGAATTGGTTTTATGGGTGCAATGGTTAAAAACTTTAGGCCCAATTGTTACTTGTTTGGTGAGAATATGGAGTACATGAAATGTCTAGAGGGGAGTGAATAGACCCTTATTACAAATTCGATTAATTTTTCAAAAATATAATATTAGAGATTTTTCAAAAACAAGTTGAAGTCTTAAAGCGAAAATAGATATCTTATGCTTGTATAGAAAGTCAACCACGTTTACAAATACACAATTTACAAATCTCACAAATTATTTAAAGACAATGATTAATTGAGTAATTGTAGATTACGTGATATGTAGCTTGTATAATGATTCAATTAATACCAGATTCTAAAAAGAGATTGAAGATGAAAAAATTTCTATTTGCAAGAGATTTTGAGTTTTCAAATGGAGGTTGTTAATTCTAACAAAATCACTATAAAAATGTTATAAGTTATGTGAGTAGTGTTTGGAATGAGATGACAAAGTGAGTTTATATATGCTTTATATTAAGCACAAAAATGAACGGAAAAAGTTAGTTAGATTCGAGTCAACAAAATTTCATAATTTGAGTTAAAAGAGCAACTAGAGTGAAACAATATCTCATAAAGAAATGCTACTCATTTTCCTTTTATTCGAGTTAGTTGTGAGCTTGATTTGAGTCATGAAATCTCGTGATTTGAGTCATGTACAAAGCTTGATTCGAATCAAACTGGACAAATCCAAACATGAAAAACATGGAAAGCATTGTGATTTGAGTCAATTGAAAGTGTAATTCAAGTCAAACTATGAAGTGGCTAACAAGAGGTGTGTGGTTTTATTTAGTTCAACTTGTGATTCGAGTCACAATGTTGCATAATACGAATAAGTGTAATATTCTGAATCTTATTGTGAATTATGACAAAATTCAACATTAATTTGTGATGCAAAGAATGTAGCAACCAAAGCAAATGGTCTACAACAATAATAATTTGTACACAAATAATATAACAAAATAAGGCAAGAAAAAGACGAAAGTTTGTTTACCCAGTTCGATCAAATGATCTACTATGGGGGAGAGAGTAACTCTCAAATTCACTATACTCAGAAAGTTGTTACAAAAGATTACAAATGAGTTACAAGAAAATAGACTTCGTCTTCAGGTTCTCAAGAACAACTCTGAAGTCGCCATATAACAATCATATTTTCTACTCACTTATTTCCCAACCTCTTCAACCTTTAATATATGAATAATTCAAACCCAAGGTGTAAACAAGTGTTTCCTAATTCTACAATTCCCTTAGATAACTCCAAAGGTTTCCCAAAAACTCTTGCCTTTCTAAGATTTCCATTGAGAATAGCCAAAAACCTATGCTATACCTTTAAACCCTTACTCTCCCTTGTTGTTGTAAGCTATAAGATTGTCACACCTGCAAGCATATAAGAGATACATATTTATAATAGAAAATACCTGTAATACGGTGGGAGAACTGACTTGTTTTTGCGTTTTATCACAAATGTTGTGAATAGCAAGAGTCGCCACCGACTTTTCTTTTATCGAATAAGAAAAGGGTGAAAAGAACAGGAAAGACCTTGAAGATTTTGAGTTCAAGGGGTAGGTTATGAAAAGGGAATGTGTTAGAACCCTTTTCATCTGTAGTTATCTATGGGCTCTTAATCTCTTAGTTCACTTTTTTTGAAAATTTGCTTTTTGTGTGTGCGTTTGAAAATATTTTGAAAAGTTTCCAATGTAAGGAGAAACTTTGTAATGATTCTCGTATATGTCCTCGAGAATGCGTACAAAGTGTTGATTGAAAAATATTTTGATAAAGTGTTGGTGTGAAATGTTTTTATTTTAGAGAGCTTTGTGAGAAAGCGATTACGAGTATCTACCCACTCAAGGTCATTCTTGTAATTTTCCTCCTCCTTTAGATAGTGATATACGTACCATAAGTTGGTAAGAAACCCTATCGTTGGATGTGAAAGGACAGGCGAAGGTCATTGTACAGTCATCGAAAGCAACTAGTATGGATGCTTTAGCAATTTTCGTAAGGGGCTAGATCATTTACCGAAAGACAACATCGAAAGGATCATTGAGGGACTATGATCTTTGTATCGAGGGACTTTGATAAAGCGCCCCTACGTTCGAGAGACATGATTGTTTTCCGAAGGCAACAAGGGAGGTTAACCTAGAGGCGCGAGTGTGTGAATGTGTTGTTTTCAATTATTTTAGCCTTTGCAGTTTAGGTTATCTACCGTTTAATTTTATCTTGCCATACAATCCTAGTTGCTAAGCAGTAGTAGCAAATATAGATTACAAAAATGTAAAGTGCGAAAAGTAAAGGCAAAAAGTAAATCCTAAACTATTACATCGCTTCGGGGAAGTTACAAAATAGTAGAGAGGAAAAGAAAAACTCTAAGTTATTACAACCCGTAAACAGTTACATAATGGTGGAAAAAGGAAAACGACGAATAAAAATTACATTCGCAAAACCTATACAGTCGATCTAAAAATGTTGAAAGAAAAAAAAGCTTTTTGATATTTTTTATGAAAAAAGGTTTTCTGAATGATGATTTAGAATAAACCTAAAGAATCAATTAATTTTAATTAATAAAAGGAAAATTTAATCAATTAAATTAATTTAAAAAACTAATGGTAAAAATCTAAAACGTGATTATTTTAGGGTTTGTAAAAGAAAGGGTTTATGGTTTATGGTTAAGTGAATTTGGGGTTTTTAAGGGAAAAGAGAAAACAAAGTTGAAAAATAGGAAAATGCCAGGGGTGGGTGTTGAACCCACGCCCTTATCCTTTCCTCCTACAAGCCTTGCCACTGCTCCAAGCGTGCTTTGGTGTAAAAGTAATGGAATCAACGCATTTTGTATGTTAAAAATCTGCAAAACATGAAAAATGTAAGAAAAACCCCAAAACACCAAAAGGCATGGATCGAACCCACGCCCTGGTATAGTAATGCCTTAACGCGCGCGCCTTTGCCACTGGGTGGCTGTACATCCATTATCATCAGCGAAACAAAATGAATATAAAATGAAACCAAACAACTGGACTGGAGAAGCACCGGAGCCCTAGCTCCGGTCGTCTTCTCCGGTGACTGTTTTTTTTTGTTCCTGTAAAACAACAAATATAAGAGATCCAAAGGGACCCTACCCCCCTAAATTAAGCCATGCGAGTTCAATGGGAGTGCTATTTTTGGCTAAAATATGCTTGTTTGTAAGTTATGACAAAAACAATGTGGATCGGTGTAAGCATGGCAGTCCAAGGTTCTGGTAGCATGGGAATTATGCGATGATCTTAGCCTGCATAAATACATCTCAAACACATTAATAGGGTTAGCTTCAGTCAAAACATAAAGAAAACAAAAATAAGAATTTATGAAATAATGGGAAAAATAATGATGCATGTAGTGCGTTTCGAGCTCTATGGATCATTAAGGATGGTCCATTCTCACCCTATTGTGCTTCAGGAAGTGAATGGAAGGGTTAGTTTGCCTCGAGAGTGGATGCAATTAGGGTTTACAAGTTGCCTAGCTCTTTGATACTTTTGAGATTTTAGAGAGGTGTTTTTGCGCAAGGGCTTGTGTCATTTGATGTGTGAATGAATGAGATATATAAAGGAGAATTAGGTCAAATCATTTGGGCTTGAACCTTTGTAAGAAGCCTTGGTTTATCCTTTTAATTTTGATTTTAAATTAATAAAAAATCAAAATAAATAGAATAAAAAATCCATAGGGTGTATGAGTAAGTTCTGAGGTTCACAATGAGGTATATATCACGCATGGACCTTGAAATAATTGCCCATTAGCCCAAAAATTCAAGTTTGATCACTTTTGGTTTCACGCATTTGCTCAAACTTTCCCAACTTTCACCAATCATAACTCTCTCAATTTTTTTCATTTGAAGATGATCTTTGAATTTTTGGAAATCTCAAGATGTCCTCTACAACCTCTACTTTGATCATTTTTACATTTGAAGAATTTATCTTGATGTAAGTTGCCTTGACAAAAAGTATCTTTTTGTTGACTTTTGAAATGACTTATAATGTATTGGCCCATATGTCCCAAATGAAGCACTTTTTAGAGTTGAGCTTAGAGAGACAAAGTTGTAGAGAATTGAATTTCCTTCAAAATTAGCTTTGGTTGAGGCAAATCTAATAAAGTGTGTGAAAGTTATGCCTGGTCAAAGTTCAGTTGACTTCTCCTTAAGAAAACTCTAATTTGGCAACTTTTGACTTTTCATGATTTGAGAGTTTTCTTGATGCGGTAGTTTTCCATATCAACATAAGAAGTCACATGTTATAAATGCAGTAAGCAAGGTCATATAAAGTCGGATTATCCAAAACTCTCCAAGAAAGGTGGATACAAAGGCAACAAATATTTTAAGAACAAAAAGGCCTATGTTGCATGGGAGGGTAATGAGATAAGTTCTTCGTCCGATTCCGACAATGACGAAAGTGAAAATCTAGCATTGATGGCCTCACACCATTCAGATAGTGAAGATGATGAGGTTAGTAATGAATTTTCTCTTTTTGATAATTATGCACAAGGTGCTATAGATGAACTATTAAGTGAATGCAAAATTATGTACAAAACTATTTCATCTCAAAAGAAACAAATTTCATCTTCAGAAGAAAAATGTGAAACTATGGAAAAAGATCTCAAAGATGAAAAATAAAAGTTAAGTGATGAACAAAAACAAAATTTTGTATGAAAAAATTGTGAATCACTTTCTTTCCAAATTGTCCAATTAAAAAGAGTTCTTGAGAGATATGAAAAAGATCAAATTGGATTGGAAGGTGTTCTTAGCCAACAAAGACATTCCAATGATAAAAGTGGACTTGGATATTCAAAGTTTTCAAAACCAAGTTCTAACAAAACTATATTTGTTAAGGCTAGTGATTAATCATCCAAAGAGAAAGTGAACATACCTAAAGTGGTTCATCATTATCCTAAAAAGAAAAAAATCTCCTAATAAGAAATCTCATCCTTCTAGATATAAAAGTAACTTTGAACCTAATTGTTTTTATTGTGGTATTAAAGGCCACACACCTAATGCTTGCAATGTTAGAAACTTTAGTATGGCAAGTGGGTATTATATGTGGATAAAGAAAGGTACTAATTATGAAGGACCCAAAGCAAATTGGGTACCTAATAAAACCTAATTTGTTTTGTAGGTATGCTTGAAGACCACTTTGAATCTATGGTATCTTGATAGTGGTTGTTCAAAGCATATGACGGGAGACATAAAGCAATTTTCAAACCTAATGCTAAAGGCCAAGGGTTTTGTCACTTATGGAGACAATAATAAGGGAATAATTCTTGGCAAGGAAAAGTTGGTGCACCACCTTTCACGTCCATTGAAGATATTCTTTATGTTGAAGGACTAAAGCACAATCTTCTTAGTATTAGCCAACTATGTGACAAAGGCTTCAAGATCAAGTTCACCAAAGATGAATGCTTGATAGAAGATGAAGTCACACATGAGGTTATACCTATAGGTAAAAGAATTAATCATATATTTATGATTTCCCTTGATGATCCATCTTTGAAGGTCAAATGTCTCATGGCGAACAATGACGATTCATGGCTTTGGCACAAAATAATTGCTCATATTCACATGGAACACTTGAATAAATTAATCAAGCATGATCTTGTCATTGGATTTCCTAAGAGAAAATTTGTCAAAGATAGACTTTATGATGCTTGTCAAAAAGGGAAACAAACAAAATCAACTTTAAAATCTAAGAATATGGTGTCTACTACAAGGCCACTAAAATTGTTGCATATGGACCTATTTGGTCCATCAAGAATAAGAAGTTTCGGAGGTAATGTATATGCATTGGTTATTGTTGACGATTTCTCTAGATATACTTGGACATTCTTTTTAGTGCAGAAAAGTGATGCATTCAAGGCTTTCAAGAAGTATGCTAAGAAAATTCAAAATGAGATGTCTCTATGACTATATTTTGTTATATTTAATGATGTTGTACCCCAAATTTTCCCTCTCATTTTACTCAAAGCATACTCCTATAGGTCCTCAATTGCTTAAGGATGCCCAAGAATTAGCCAAACAAATTCTCTCCTAAGGCAATGAACCTTCAACTAGGGTTTCCACTTTCATCAAGATATGTGAACTACAAATGTCTCAAATCTTTTCCATGGTCCTAATATTTTATCAAAACCATCCATGTCAAGTTTCATGCCTTGCACGAGAAGTTTTCTCAGTCAACTGCTCAAATGCCTAAAAATCAACTATATTAGGTCAAAAGTCAACTGTGACCCTCATGCAGTAAAACTTCAAGATTTTTGGTCAACATAAACATTTTTAAGTAGAATCCATCATTTGATCAAGGGTTGATCATGATTCCTCAAGGAATGCCCCAAATTCATCAAAACTCAAAAGTTGCTAAATTAGGGTTTCTATAGGAAAAGTCAACCAAACTTTGACCAGGCATAACTTCCTCATACTTTATCATAAATTTCCCATCCAAGGCTCATTTTGAATAGGATTCAATTCCCTACAACTCATCTTCAGTCCTCAAGTTTAAGAAATGCACTCATGAAAAGATATAAATTCAGACATTATAGGTCATTTTCAAAAGTCAACAAAAACACCTTTTGGGTCAAAGCTTCTTATATGAACATGGAAGACCCATTGGAGATGAAACCAAAAGGGTTGTTTAGAGGACATCCTAAGATTTCTAAAAATTCCAAGAACACCCTCTTAGGGTCAAAATTTAAGGAGATATGCATTGTCAAAGTTGGCTATTTTTGGAAATTTGCACGAAGTCAACAATGCCCAAAATTGCATTTTTTTTCCAAATGTACACAACTTTTTATGCTTGAAACACACTCCTAGCCTGGTCCACGACCCAAATAACTTTCCATGCATTATTGGCTTTATTTATTTAATTTAGTTTGATTTTAATCATTTAAAAATCAAATTAAATCAAGTAAATGATATAAAAATAATGAAGATTTGTTTTGATTTGATTTTGAATTGAATTACAATCCAATTATGTTGTGTAATACCAAGAAAATTCGTGCAAGATTGGAAAGAGAGGAAATCTTCACATTTGGAAAGATTTGAAGCATAATGAAAGCACATTCATATCTTTGATTCTTGCCAAAAACAATACTCTAATTTGATTCACATACATATAGAGAGGTAATGTGAACCCTAACAAAGACAACACAGACGCGCAGCCTGCCTCAAGAAGTCAAACAAATTTCAAAATTTTCAAAGAAAAGTGAGACTTGAATTTATCTCTACAGGTCGAGTCAAGCCATTCCAAGGATCAAATCACGTTCCTGGACGTTCATTGAAGCGATTCCATCCCTTGCCAAGCTCTAAAGCATCAAGGATCACGTTCAACATCCACCAAGGTTTGCCTCTTATGCTCAGTTTCGATTTCAATGATTTAACCATCATAAGTATGTTTTAATCATGTATCCATGTCTAATATCACATTTGCAATGTTTCTGGATGGTTTAATCTGAGTATGGCTGCAGGAATGGTACAATGCCATTGTTAGGGTTTCAAGGTCTCAAATTGGGGATTCTCTATAGAGACGAAATTAGGTTAGATCAAGGATACCAATGAACTCAGGGCATAATTTCTAGTTGATCTATGCCCTTAGTTAGGATTTATTTGGCTTGTATTACATTTTTAAATGTTGCAAGGATATAACTATGGACAAAAACTGTCACTATAGCCTTTAGTGACAATTTTGTTCGTAGGTAAAGGTCTGGTATCAAAGACAACAGTTCTGGGGAGAAGACAATGATGTGGCTGATAACCATTGGAGGATTTGAATTGCGCGCACTTCCTGAGGCATAAAATTTGTTTCTTTTATAATTTCATTATGTTATTATATTAACAAATAAATAATGTAGCACGAATGGCAAAGGATAATACTGGTAAGAGGAAGGACATGAGTTCGATCCCAGGTCCAGGCATTTTGTTATTTTCCTAACATGCTTTGCAGGATCCCATACGCCTCACTTTTAAAGGACCATCATGCGTTCTCAGATCCATCCATTGGATCTATCTCCAGCCAGATCTAACACTCAGCAAGCAAGGAGCGTGGTAGACCCTCCAAAGGTGAACCTCATGGAATCAAACGCAGATCTTGGGCCAGCATATGGGCTTAACAATTCAACTTCACACCCCCAGATTGCTAACAATAGTAACATGCCCATTTTTTTTTCTTTTTTAAATTTCTTTTGTTTTAATTATTTGTTTAATTATTTTTACAAAAACAAAATCATTTTTTATTAAATCAAAAAATCACAAAAATAGAATTAGGGTTTTTATAATTAAAATTAATTTTTGAAAATTAATTATTTTAAATTATTTCAACATTGATTATTTTGTTAAATAAAATTAATTAGAAAATTAGGTTTAACTTGCGAATTTCAACTATTTTTCTCAATAAAAAAATACAAAAATATTTCCTTTAATTAATTAGATTCATTAGGATATTTAATTCTCGTGTTCCTTCTCGCACGCATTTTATTTATTTATTTTTCCAATTATTGTAACTGCCAAGGGTTGTAATAGTTTCAAATTAGGATTTTATTTACTGTTTATCCCCAAGTTTTGGTTATGTAACCCCCTCCCTGGGGCCTTGTAATAGTTAGGACTTTAATTTCTCGCACTTTTACTTTCTGCTATTATAAACTGCTAGATGATTGTGCAAAGATTAAATAAACTGAAAACAAACACTTGCACATGCTTACTCCTAGGGTTTGCCCCACTTAGGTTGCCTTCGATAAACGGTCATGAAGTATAGGGAGTTTTAGTGGTTGCCCTCTAGTCTAAAAAGATAAAAAATGACCCATTCGAATGTTGCCTCAGAAAGATCTTTAAGACTATAGAGTAACTACTAAGGTTTCCTAACCATTGCTTTTGTGACCGTAATTGTCCCTTTGAATGTCGCTTAAACTCTAACGATGGGGCTACCTACTCCTTATTAGTAGGATAGCGTTGTCTAAAGGAAACGAGAAAACAAACAATCTTTTTCGAGTAGGTAGAAACTCTTAAGTACTTGCTCAAAACAACAAAAACTCTTTCACACAAACACTTCCAAAATAGTTTTCAAAAGCAACTTCGTCATACTCTTAAGGATATATACAAGGGTTACCACGAAGTTAAACAAAAACTTTTCAAAACACACACAAGCAATTTCAAAATGAGCAAGTACCTAAGAGCCCATGGAAAACCATGGATAGAAAGGGTGCTAACACCTTCCCTTTCTATAATCTACCCTCCGTACTCAGAAACATCTCGAAAAAGGTTTTTCTATTCTTTTTCCTTTTCCTCTGTTGGATAAAATAAAAGTCGATGGTGACTCTTGCTTACTACAACATTTGCGAACAAAAAATGTAAACCAGTATAACAGTCGGTTCTGCCACCGTATCACAAATGAATATTATGGTTAAGCCTTCAATATTATTATATGTATTTTGTCCATTTTTTATGCATCTTTCCCTTCTTTTTGATAATGTCAAATGGGGAGAAGTATGTTATACTTTATGCTTGTGTATTTCCTTGTCTTAAATTTTTAAGGTACAAAGAATCCTTCAAGATGAGCAAATCCAAATGATTATAAAGCTTCTCATACAAAGGAGGAGTTATACATCTTAGGAGGAGAAGTCTTTTTCCGGAAATAACAAAGCATCAAGGAAGATTGTTTATCATCATCAAAAAGGGGGAGAATGTAATATCAAGCCTCTCAATGAACTTTGTTTTGATGAAGACAAACCATAATGGCAAGAAGGCAAAGATGTTGATCAATCTAAAGCATCATTGGATAAAAGTCTTTGGTGCAAGCTCTTGGAAAATTTCATAAGTTATAATAACAATTCTTACTATGAAATTAAGTCTTAGATGCTTAATGATCAAAAGAAGTTTTTAAACTTGTCCAAACTATTTATTAAGTTTCTTAAGCAAAAAATTAATTTTTATTACTGAGCAATTGATTTACATGTTGAAGCAACCGATTGCTTGCCTCACATTTTCAGGTTTTTTGCTTTTGTTTGCCCGTGCAATCGATTTGCATAAATGTGTAATCGATTGCTCTCTGTTTGAAAAAGCTTATGTTTTTAAGTGCAATCGATTTACACAAAGGTGCAATCAATTGCTCACTAAAAATATTTGAAATTTCTGGCTGTTAGAACCTGTGCAAATCGATTTGCATCAAGGGTGCAATCGATTGCTTGCTGTACATTTTTGAAAATCAGTATATTTTCATATACCTCTTCAAATACACCTTTTGAATAATGGATTATACTGAATCTTGGCAATTATTCATGATCGTTGTACAGAAAATCATGTTGTTTCAAAGGGGTATTATGAAGATACAAATAACCAAAGATTCAAATGATTTTACAACCTCTTCCAATCAATCTTTTTCTGAAATTTTCAAATGCTCAACTCAAGCTTTCTTCATTTTTATTCAAAACGTTTTCTGCACATTTTCACATCTTGTATAACAGAAAACTTTGAGCAATATAAGTCCTGAGTCATTGTATATCATTGTTATCGGAAGGGAAGATCAAGTTATTGATAAAATCACTTAAAATGATTATTACTCTACAAACTTACTCACTCAAATATTGCTGCACACTTTCTTATTTTTCAGGATTGTTGAAAATAATATTAGTGGTTTTTATACTCTTTTTTTTCCCAGGATTGTTGGAAACAAGTAGGTCACCTTGAGAGGATTGTTCTCATTGTTGACATAGTGAAAATCCAAGAGGATTGTTCTTGGTCCAAGAGGATTGTTCTCGGTTTTTGGTAGTTCTTATATAAGTTGCCAACTATAAGGAAATCTCTTTCATGTTGAAAGGGGACTGGAGTACTCTCGGACTGTGAGGGGAACCAGGATAACTCTCTTGTGTCTCTTTATTTTTCTGCACTTTACTACTTCCATAAACACCATAAACCAGAAAAATAATATCCACCATCACTAAAACCAATTTTTTTTAAAGTACCTAATTCACCCTCCCCCCTCTTAGGTGCCCTTCGTACTTACATGTTATATAGATAATTTCTCCGTCCTATTTCAGGAATTATTCTCTGACCTATTTGAGAATTACTGATGATATTCGTCTATTTGTAGACTTTACCTAAAAAGACAAAGTTAGTCTTTATGCAATGTCATGATGTATTCATTGTGTAATGATGTTCTAAAAGTAAATGAGAATGTGTTATATGCGTTTCATACACATATGCTATGATATCTTGTAAATGATGTATGAATGTGGGATGTTGCTGACGACAGCGGTAACTTCGTGTAACATCTTTGGCTGGGGAAAATAAATCCTTGACCGTTGCTAGGGATGAAGAATATGACTCTTCAATTTTGTTTAGAATTTCTTCGCTGGGGATTCCTGCTTTCTGTGCTGGGAATGTTTGACTTCTGCTCGGGGATAGAAGAGTTCAGGAACATTGGTCGTTCACCACTCTACTGGGGAATTTTAGTACTTATATGCCCTGACTGGGGACAAAAGAGATGGATAACCTTCTGAGGCATTGTCTGACCAATTTTCTGATATGGATGCCAACTCTTCTGGGGAGGATAACATTAAATGATACCTGGCCCGATTTTAGATTCCATAGCAATTCTCTGGGGATAACAACCTTGAATCCACTTTGTTGGAGAAGAGAATTCTACCGGGGATTTGCAGCAATCGGAGAAATGAACTTTGTTGGGGAAATACATCCTGTTAGGGAAATAAACCCTGTTGGAGAAGTAAACTTTGATGGAGAAGAGATTTCTGTAGGGGATTTTACAGTGTTGGAGGAATAAACTCCACTGGAGAATTAAATTCCTGTAAACTATGTTGAGGGAATCATTTCTGATGGAAAATGGAATTTCATAGGTTGTGCGGAGAAAGTTTCCACTATCCATTAAGGAAATGATCAAACTTCCTTGTACACTAAGGGGCTTATTGGAGGAGATGATCGTGTGAATTGCTGGAAGATGCCCCAATTCCTGTCTGAAGGAATATTAGACTTATTAGGGAATGTATCTCTGCCTAGGATGAGCTTGTGAAGGCAGCTCTACGGGGAATTTTCTGCGGAGATTGCTCTGTGGGTATTTTTGGACGACTTGAACACTCCAACTCCTAGAGTCTTTAGTAAATGCTTATTCCTATTTTTATGCACATATTTGTTAACAGTAATCATATTTATATGCATATGTTCATTCAATTTAGTCATTGGACGTTTTTACAAGCAAAACAGAGAAAGTAAAACAAATTTGAATTTTGAAATGGACTTTGTATTGAAAGTTTTCCTATTGTTACACGGTGGCAGAACCGACTGGTATATATACTGGTTTTTGCGTTTTTTGTTCGCAAATATGCGGTAAGCAAGAGTCGCCACTGTCTTTTCTTTTATTTAACAAAGGAAAGGGTGAAAAGAACAAAAAAAAGACCTTTTCGAGATGTTTCTGAGTAAGGGGGGTAGATTATGGAAAGGGAAGGTGTTAACACCCTTTCCATCCGTGGTTTTCCATGGGCTCTTAGAGGTTTGCTCATTTTTAAAGATGCTTTTGTGCTTTGTGTTTGAAAATGTTTTGAAAAGCCTTAGTGCAGAGATTTGCTTTGTGTTTAACTCTTGTATTAGTCCTCAAGAGTGTTAACAAAGCAAATGTTTTGAAATTGTTTTTGAAAAGTAGTTTTTGTGTGTAAGTGCAAAAAAGTATTTTTGAGCAAACTTCTAACAGCTATCTACTTTGGTACTCGAAAAGGGTCGTTCTTTTCCTATTTTCCTTTAGACAGTGTTATCCTACTATTAGTGAGTAGGTATCCTTGTCTTTGGATGTTTTGAGGGACATTCGAAGGGACGTTACATTCATAAAGGAAATTTTATGGAGATGTTTTAGCAATTCTGTTTTAGGGACTAGATCATTTACCAAGAAGACAACTGTAGGGTCATCGAGAGACTATGATATTTTGATTATACGGGTCTTTGCTAACCTCATTCCTGCCTTCATAGTCCTCTCTGCTTCGCTCTTGTCTACACACCGTAGTAAGGTAGAGTCATGATTGCACTTGTAGAGGATTCCATTACTGAGGAAGAATTTTGCGACGAACCTTCTTAGAAACTTCTTATCATTGACAGATTCCCCTTTGGGATACTCCTGAGTCTCAAGGTACTTCTTCACTTCATGAAACCATGGTTTGTCTGCCACCTCTTCGGTATCAATCTCACAACAGTGTGCTGGTTCATCCAACCATGGCGATTCGGGGAGCTTCGTTGTCCCACCTGACTTTGAACATAGAAGACAAGGTAGCTAGATCGTCCACTAACTGATTCTCCTCTCATGGGAAATGTTCAAAGGTTACCTCCTCAAAGTGTGTGAGCAATGTCAGCACATGCTCTTTGTATGGGATGAGATTCAGATGCTTCGTATACTATTCTCCTTTGATCTGACTTATCTTCAAGGCTGAATCCCCGAAGACATTTAAGAACTTGATCCTGAGGTCAATAGCGGCTTTGAGACCCATGACACAAGCTTCATACTCCACCATGTTGTTAGTGTAGTTGAAACATAGTTGGGCGGTGAAAGGAGTATGACAACCCTCAGGATATATGATTACAATGCTGATTCCGTTACCAAGTGAGTTTAAAGCTCCATCAAAAACCATAGTCCATCGGGATCCCTCTTCAGGTCCTTCATCCGGTCCAAGTTCTTCGTAGTCAGTCACCAGCATATTATTCTCATCCGGGAACTTAAAATTCATGGACTGGTAGTCATCCACGGCCTGATGAGCCAAATGATCAGCCAATACACTCCCCTTGATTGCTTTCTGGGTTGTATATTGTATATAGTATTCAGTTAAGATCATCTGCCATCTTGCTATTCTTCTGGAGAGAGCAGCTTCTCGGAGATGTATTTAATTGGATCCATCTTAGATATCAACAAAGTAGTGTATGTCAACATATACTGTCTTAGTCGACGAGCAGCCCATGCCAAAGCGCAACAAGTTTTCTCAAGCAGTGAGTATCATGTCTCACAATTGGTAAATGTTTTGCTAAGGTAGTATATTACGTGCTCTTTTCGACCAGACTCGTCATACTGCCCTAGCACACACCCCATTGAATTGTCTAGCACTGTTAAGCATAGTATCAAAGGTCTTCCTTCAACCAGAGGCATCAGAATTGGAGGTTCTTGGAGATATTCTTTGATCCTTTCGAAATCCGTCTGGCACTCGTCATTCCATTTTACCACTTGATCTTTCTTCAGAATCTTGAAGAGGGGTCTACAAGTAGCAGTCAGATGTGAAATGAACCTGGAAATATAATTTAAACGTCCCAAGAAACCTCTAACTTCCTTCTCTGTACGGGGAGCCGACATCTCTTGTATGACCTTTACTTTTGTGGGGTCCACTTGAATACCTCTGTCACTGACAATGAAACCCATAAGTTTGCCAAACCTTACCCCGAAGGTGCATTTGTTCGAATTCAACCTCAGCTTGTACGTCTTCAACCTGTCGAACAACTTTTATAGATGATCCAGTTGTTCCTCTTTAGTTTGAGACCTAGCTATCATGTCATCAACATATACCTCGATCTCGCGGTGAATCATATCATGGAACAAGGTGACCATGGCTCGCTGATAGGTTTCCCCAACATTTTTCAACCCTAAAGGCATCACCTTGTAACAGAAGGTGCCCCACTATATGACAAAGGTTTTCTTCTCCATGTCTTCAGGAGCCATCTTGATCTGGTTGTAGCCAGAAAAGCCATCCATGAAGGAGAAGATTTTGTGTTGCGCGATGTTGTCGACTAGAACATCAATGTGAGGAAGCGGGAAGTCATCCTTGGGGCTTGCCCTGTTCAGATCTCTGTAATCCATGCACATTCGTACCTTGTCGTCCTTCTTAGGTACCGGAACAACGTTAGCAACCCACTGTGGATAAGAGGTGACTACTAAGAACCCTGCGTCGAGCTGTTTCATGACCTCTGTCTTGATCTTCTCTGACATTTCAGGGTGAACACGGCGGACCTTATGTTTAACCGGAGGACAGTCTTCCTTGGTCGGTAGACGATGTACCACAATATCAGTGTCTAAACCAGGCATGTCTTTATATGACCAGGAGAAGATCTCAACATAGTCGTGCAACATCTGTAACAACCGCTGTTTGGTCTTAGCTTCCAGATTTGCGCTGATCTTGACTTCTTTTCTGTCCACTTCTGTGCCTAAGTTTATCGTCTCAACTGGCTCTTCATGGGGCTGTATAGCCCTCTCCTCTTGCTGTAACAGTCTAGCAAGTTCTCCCGACACATCAGAATCGTCCTCACCTTCGTCCTCAGCTTGGTTGATTGGATTTTTGAAGTCATAACTAGAAGTAGCAGAACTGTTGTCAATGGGATCCAGAGTGGATATGGATCTGCAGTAGAGACATGAGTGTGTGTAGAGTATAGCTGTTTTGATAAAGTGAAAGCGGAAAAGAAAAAAATAAAGAGCACAAGATTTGTATGCAAGGAACGTCAAATATTTTATTAATGATATATGAAATGACACATAATAGCCCTCACAAACAAAACCATTGTGCCTCTGGCAAGACACAAGGCTGTAGAGTTTAAATTGCTTATTACAATCTTAAAAACAAGTATGACAATTACTGTGAAATAAAATAAACTGGTATAAAATCCCTAGCCGTCCAGTTACTCGGTCCACCATTGGTAGTTGGGTAGATCCAGCTATCAATGTCAGAGTCTTCCTCACTGTCTTTAATGGCATTAATTCCCCGATTGCTGATGCGTAGGGGAGGTTCTCCAGCTCGAGCGCGTCGAACAACCTTTTGAGCTCCTGAAGTAAAGCCTAAACCAAACTTGTCAGTTTTGTGAGTAAAATCAGGGAGTTGTCCCCAGTTGGTATACCTACCTTCTTCAACTACTGCTCTGGCATCTTTGAGAGAAGCCATCTTTAGACGAGGTTTGGTGCTGGTAGTGGTCTCAATCGATGCTAAGATCTGGGGAACCTATTTAAAGATCTCGCAAGGAGTCTCTATGAATTCCCCATCCATCTCTATGTACCTGAAGGAGTTGAGGTGACTCACCATATACTCCTTTTCACCACGTACAGTGACAATCTTCCCATTTACTGGATACTTCAGCATTTGGTGCAGTGTAGAAGTAACAACCCCAACTTCATGGATCCAGGGATGACCCAACAAACAAGAGTATGACTGTCGGATGTCCATTACATAGAAAGTGGACTCAAAGGTCTTATAACCTACCTTGACAGGGATGTCCACCTCCCCATGCACCATTCTCTTTGACCCGTCAAAAGCCCTTACCACAATGTTACTAGGATTTAGGGTCAAGCCCTCACAATCTAGTCGGTCGAGAGCCTTCTTCGGAAGGACATTCAGTGAAGACCCAATATCTACCAGCACATGAGCCATAGTGGTGCCCCTGCATTCGATCGAGACATGCAGGGCATCATTATGCTTCCTCCCTTTTGGTGTCAAATCGACATTTGAAAAACCCAACCCATTGTCAGTAGTCAGGCTGGCCACACAGTCTTTGAATTGATCAGCCAAGGTCTCCTGCAGCATGTGCGCAGTCTTGAGGAATGCGATCAAAGCCTTCACATGGGCCTCAGAGCACAACATCAGAGACAGCATGGATATCTTTGAGGGGGTCTTCCCCAACTGCTCGACCACATTGTAGTCGCTCTTTTTAATTATTTTTAATATTTCCTCTATCTCTTGCTTAGAGGCTTCTACGACAATTTTTATAGGTGCCTCCGTCCGAGAAGGCTCACCTATAGCTTCTTTGTCTCGGGTACCAAATGACTCATCGACAGAGGTAACAATTGGGGTAAGAACAAGAGTAATAGTTGAAGTATCGGTAGGAATAACAGGTGAAATAACAACATGCCTATTGACAGTCCTTGGGGAAATCTCGGGAGAGAAAACCCTCCCACTTATGGTAATCTTACTGGTCCCGACAATGTTACTGACATCGGGATCAGCCTCTTCATTCTTCAAGTCTTGTTTAATGCCATGATAGTAGACATTGGTGCCATAATGCCAAGGGACAACTTTGTCTGAGGCGTATGGGACAGGAACAGGAAGGGTGATTATTAACGGAGCGACTCTTGGAGCAGATGTAATCCTAACAGGTCTTCTCGAGGAGACCTTTGAAGGATTGGAGGAAATGGTTATAATTGCAATATCTTCACATGGAACAGTTGGAATCAAAGTTTTCTCGAACAAAATCTCTCTGATGTCCATCAGGCATTGGACACCTGTTTTCAACAAATGGCAACCAGAAGGCAGAGATGAACACACATGGCAACCTTCACCACAACCCGGAAATAAACCAGCCAACAAAAAATTCTTCTTAATAGTCATAAGAGGAGTAGAAACTTCATCAACTGAGGTCACAAACAGATCGGTATCAACATCATTAACTCCACGATTGTGCTTAGGCATGGGAGCAGTTATGACATCGGGCTTTTCCGGAGCATCAAACTCAATCTCCTTGGCCTCAATTAGATCTTGTACCTTATTTCTCAGAGCCTAACTGTCATTTGTATCGTGTCCAGGACTCTCGAAATGGTAGGCACACCGAGCGTTTGGATTATATCAAAGAGATGTGGTATTCAGATTCTTGGGAGCCTCTTTCAAGGTTGCCAAGTTGGATCTCAACAGACGGGGTAGAACTTCAGCCAATGTCATGTTAATCCGAGTAAACTGCCTTTGTGGTCTTTCTACCCTTTGTTGATTGTTGTGTTGTGGAGCAGCCGCAGGTCTAGGTATCATTACAACACTTACTGTCTGAAGGTGTTCAGCTCTGATTTGGCTTCTCGGGCTATAGATGGTGTTGTACCCCAAAATTTGCCCTCCCATATTCTTCAAGGTTTGTCAAGAATCATCCTCAAATGGTTCAAAGTTTCTCAAGGATTGCACAGTCCAAATACCTCCTAAGCTAGCTGAAATTAGGGTTTTGGTTCTTTCAAGGAATTTGGGGTTCCCAATGGTTCAATCAAGTCTCATATACCTATATACATTCTCAAGCACCTACATGCCAAGTTTCAAGACTCACAATGCCAATTTGCACAGTCAAAAGCCTTATTTGGTCAACAGTCAACTGCAGGGGTAAAATGGTCATTTTACAGTCAAAAGTCAAAAAAATTTGTCAACATCTTATTTTGAGTCCACAATCATCATTTGATCAAGTCTTGATCATGATTCCATAAGGATAGCTAAAAAATCCTCAAAGATGCAAAAGTTACTATTTTTGGACAGCAGAAAAGTCAACTGTATCTTGACCAGGGCATAACTTTTTCATGGTTCATCAGAAAAATCCCATTCAATGCTCATTTTGAAGAGGATGACATATCCTAAAATCCATCTTCACATTCCAAGTCCAAGAAATGCTCTCATAAAAAGTTATCAATTTCTACATTATAGGTCAATTTCAAAAGTCAACAAAAATGCACTTTAAGTCAAAGACCATAACTTGAGATTGGTAAATCCAAATGACATGGGACCAAAGGAATTGGTTAGAGGACTTCAAGACCTTTTCAAAATGTCTAAGAACATGTTCATATGATCAAAATTGAGCAAGATATGCATTGGAGAAGTTGGAAAATTTTCATGAATTTGCAAAAGTCAACTTTGCTCAAAACACCTTGTTTTTGCTAATGGGCCTCAAATTTCTTATTGAAACTTTATCCATGGCCTATGCACGACCCATCAAGCTTAATTGAATTATTTTCTTTTTTTTTATTAATTAATTGGATTTTTTATCAATTTTAATTCATTTAATTAATTTAAATTGTAGGAAATACAAAGATTTGATTTTTCAATCTTTTTGTGAAGCAAGAATGACCTAAAAAGGCTGGCAAATTCGTGTACCAATCAAGGATGCAAAAATCTCCAAATTAGGCAACTTTCTTCAATAAAAAAGATTCAAAATTATTTGATTTCCAATCAAATATTTAATCATCATTCCAAGGGATTTTTGCTCAAAGATTTGACCTAGTTTCATTCTCCTATAAGTACACAAGCCAACCTTATTCATGCATACGTGAAATTTCTGCAGAAAAAGCCATAACCAATTCAAGAAAATCCAAGAAAACTTGAAAACTGTTTTCTATATTCCAGGCCAATTCAAGGAATTTTGTTGGTTCAAACACATTGCAGGAAGTGTGAGGAACGTGTAGCAATCAAATTCATGTGCTAAAGCTCAAGAAATCATCAAGAACAGTCACACAGTTTGTCACTTTTTTTCATAATCGTAACTCATGATTCACAAGCATTTAACATGATTTATGGTTCGTTTTGCATTGCTTGAATCCTTATGAAACTAATGGTATAAGTTAATTGACTTATAGTGTACAGAATCACAAGTTACCATGGACAAATTCTAGGGTTCCTGAGCTTTGGATTTGGGGCTTTGCAGTCCAGGAAAAATTAGAACCCTTAAGGCATATGGTTGGAATCGTTGAGACCAGACGAACACAAAGCCACCCTCGCGAAATATTTATATACAACACAGGGCTAATCACTATTTTTGGTCATTGCAGATTGTGGGGGTTAAAAACCCCCGCTATCTATTTGTTTTTTTACAGGCATCAGCGAGGACGATGATGAGGTGTTGGTTCATGGTTGGATAATTCAAATAAGCGCACGTTTTATTGGTTTGACAGCTTAGCGTTTTGTTTCTTAATATTATAATTGATTGTTATTATATTATCAAAAGCAAGCACATGGCGTAGTGGAGGATGCGTTGGATGGGAATCATTGGGACCTGGGTTCGAATCCCAGGTCCCCCAAAACGTTTCTATTATTTTTCTTAACGTGTTCACATGCAGGCATTCCAAAAGCGTTCCATCATGTACCTCACGCCTCAGCATGCCAAGTGGCCACAAACTTGAATCTAATGGCCATGAGATGATGACTACCATGCTCCCAGTCAACCAACGCCTTGGACAATTACCAAGGTCAAACAGGCTTGAGAGATTAATGGGCCAGAATTGCTAACAAACCTCCAAAGATGGGCCAACACCCCCCTGGTTTATTATTTTCTTATTTTCTTTCTCTTTTATATTTTCTTTTAATTAGTTTACTAATTATTATTATTATTATTATTTAATTAACTCATAATAATTATTTTCATAATAACTTCAGAAAACTAAAAATGTAAATATTTTTATTATTATTATTAATTTTACCTTTAATTTATTTTTTTTGTAAATAAATACTAACAAATTAATTTAGTTTAATTAGGTTTAATTTTGACTTTATCATAATAAATAAAATCAACATAGAATTAGGGTTTTCTTGACACTTTTAATTTATTTTAATTTATTTTTATTAAAAACATAAAAAACTAAAAATATTCTTTTTTTCTTTTAATTAATTAATTAATTAGTTTTTAGGATTAATTTAACTTAATGCAAAAATAACCAAAAATTCATTCTTTTCTCAAAAAAGGGTCAAAACCCTAAGACTTTCTCCGATTCAATTTCCTCTCGCGCACATTATTATTTTTTGATCATTATGTAATTGCTTCGAGGATGTAATAGCGTAATTAGGATCTTTTTATCGCTTCCTTTAAATTTCCGCAATTTACTTTTCAAGGGTTATTTTTGGCGATGTAAATACCCGACGCCTTGTAATAGCATATATTTACTTTCCGCAATTTATTTTCCGCAATTTACTTTCTGCAACTATTAAATGTTATGCATGACAAGACTTGCCTGAAAATCAAAATCAAAACGTAGCTCACCAATAACATGTACAAGATAACTTAACATGAAACCTGACACACTCGCACATGCCACTCCTAGGGTACGCCTCACTTGGTTGCCTCGACGTGGTCATTGAGTATAGGGTGTTTTAGAGGTCGCCCTCCTGTCTAAAGATCCAAGTTACCTCGAAACGGTTGCTTCAGATAAAAAAGATCTAGGACATTAGGGTTACCGCTAAGGCGTCCTACTATTGCTTTGGTGACCACACATGTCCCTATAATCGAATTGACCCGAAAACTCCGACGACGGTGCTACCTACTTCTCAATAGTGGGATGGTACTGTCTAAAGGACATTTACACAGCTTAATTTCTTTGAGTAGGTAGATTTCTCCTGGGTACTTGCTCTTTCAAAAAACAAAAAGACTTTTCGCACCTACACTTTTCTGACAAAAGTTTTCAAACAAACACTTCATACGCTCTTGAGGACTGATACAAGAGTTAAAACGAAGTTTTCAAACAAGACTTTTTCAAAACCCACAAACACAAGAAAAGCAACATTTTTGAAAACATAGTGAGCAAGTACCTAAGAGCCCGTGGATAACCACAGATAGAAAGGGTGCTAACACCTTCCCTTTCTATAATCTACCTCCCGAACCGAGAAACATCTCGAAAAGGAATTTTGCTGTGCTTTTGTCCTTTCCTTGTTGGAGAAAATAAAAGACGGTGGCGACTCTTGCTTACCGCGACATTTTGCGAACCAGCATTCCAAAATAGTCAGTTCTATTTCCACCGATCACAGAACTGGCGACCTTGCTGGGGATATTAATAAGTGAGGTGTACCTTAGGATTAGATCTTTCATGTTTTCAATTGTATGCCTTGGATGCTTTAATATTGTGGGCTTGCATCGGAGTTTCATAGATCCTAACCCGAATCTGGGGAATACCCTTTAGGTAGCAATAAACTATGAGGGACCTGTCCGGCGTAGACCGACACGGGTGAAGCAGTAGCTACGTTGGTGTGACACCTTGGTATGTACCGATATCCCTTGTGTTGGAACGAGGAGAATATGGGTCTTCTGAGGAGTCATTAAGCACCAACCGACCTTAGAACCTTAAATTGACCCAACTTGGCCATAGAACAGTAGCAGTATGCTACACTCATTAAGGCTAAACTCTTGTGATGGTTCCGGCCGCAAGAAAAGATTACGAAGCTGGAGTTATGACCGATTGAGGGTAGTCAATGATATTGAGATCCTCTAGAACCCGGTTACTATTTTCTAGGACAGGTCTTAACCAACTGAAACTGAAAGAGGGTAGTACCTAAACTTCATGCTGGCCTGAACTCTAAGGGCTGTCTTGTGTGACTTGTGTGCCTTACCATGTTTGCCTTTTGTGAATACTTGTGGTGTGCTTTATCATAACATCATAACATCATACCATTGCATGCATCCTGCATAAGGACTAACCCATTTCAAAGACAAGAGGGTTTCATCTTTGCTCTGTTTTGTAGGACATCATGATGCCCGTGCGAAAGAATACTATCCGGCTCAACTTTGTTCAACCACCTGATTTGCTTAAAGAATTGGTTGACAGAATTCCAAATACTACTTCCTTCATCAAGAGGCATGGTTCTCTTCTCGGTTTAGTCACTTCAAAGTGGGACCAACAATTGATGAGCGTCCTGACCCAGTTTTATGATCCGCTATACCATTGCTTCACCTTTCAAGACTTCCAGTTGGTCCCTACCCTGGAAGAATTCTCTGATTTGCTTGGTATCCCTGTTTTGGAATAAACTCCATTCACTGGTTAGGAAAAGACTCTTAGGCCTGAGGAGATTGCTGCAGCCCTTCCTTTGACCAAAGAAGAGGTAATGGCTAACTGGGAGACTAGAAGCGGAGTTAAGGGCTTTTTGGCTAAGTTTCTGGTTGGCAAAGCTAATAGTTTCTGGAATGACATAGACTTCAGGGCGCACGAAGACATCCTAGCTCTCTTAATCTATGGTTTAGTATTGTTTCCAAATCCTGATACCTTTGTTAATGTCAACGCCATAAGGATCTTCATATCTTGGAACCCTGTACCCACTCTCTTGGGTGATATCCTACAACAACTCTATGCTCGTACTACTCGAAGACGGGGAACTTTGTGGTGTTGTGCTCCTTTGTTGGTGAGGTGGTTTATTTGCACCTCCCTAAGTTTGTGCTGAAGAACAAAGAAGGAAGAGGTTGGGCTCATAGGATAATGTCTCTCACTGATAATGACATTATTTGGACTCTCAGAGGTTTAGATGAGGTGGCTGTTATTGATTGTTGCGGAGAATATCCTAATGTTCCATTGATCGGTACCCAGGGAGGAATCTCTTATAACCCATGTTTAGCTCTCCGTCAGTTTGGAAGAGCTAGAAGAGCAAGGCCTCATGAGATGTTGGTACCTCACATCAGTTTTGAATTTCAGGTAGATAGCGATGAGCTGCGTTGTAGATTCATCTGGGCTTGGGACATAGTTCACAAAGCTGACCCACATGAGTTGGGACCGAAGACTTCTCTACCAATGAAATCCTACTTCAGATGGGTCCGCATCCGTGCTCAAAAGCTAGGTATGCCATACGAAGCTGTCAGACTGATTACTCTTGAAGTTCCTGATAGAGACGGGGTTCCTCCAACTGTCCTCCATCCTCAGATACCCATTGATGTTGATACACTAAAGAGATCTTGGGCGCAACTGTAGGAAGAACGGGATTCTTATCGGGAAAGGTTCAATGAACAAGAACAGAAAATCCAGAAGCTGACTAAGCAATTGGAGAACGAACGGATCCTGAATGACTATATCCGCACTGAGAAGAGGAGGCCATGGGAGCATTGATGGGCCTTGGATGTTTCTTTTACAGCTTTTATTTACTTTGCAAAATTTTCATTCTTGTAACGCCTAAGGGAAATTTGTTGAACAATTTAAATTCCAAAGTTGAATCTAATAAAGTGTGTTTCCGTTTTTGTCTACAAAGTTGAATCCCGATTGTCTTTGAAAACATAAATCATACGCATTCCATTCATCATATGCATAGCAGGTACCCCTTTTTACAGGTCACTTATCTTCTTCGCTGTTTATTTCAGCAATCATCATGACTTCTGAACCTACTACTGAACAAGCTATCAAGGCCCTCCAGGCCCATAATGCCCAGTTCCAAGAGATGGTTATGATCCTAGCCCAGGGTCAACAGGAGTTGAAGACCTTGCTTTTGAAGAAGAAGAAGAAGAGGACTGTCTTGTTCAATACTGGACGCAGGTTTGAGAATGCACTGCAGAATGAGGTTGAGCTGACTACTCCATCTGTAGGGAAGGACAGTCCCCAAGAGAGAAGGGTTCCTAGTCCCGTGGTCTCCGACAACGAGATGGATTATAATGATGAACAGTACCCTCCTGCTGAGGATAGGTACAAACAGCTAGAGGACCGCTTAAGTGCTATGGAGATACAAAATGTTCCCGAGTTGGACTTTGGAGACCTAGGCTTATCCTCTGGGGTGGTGATTCCCCATAAGTTCAAGGCACCTACTTTTGCAAAGTACGACAGAGCTTCCTGTCCTAAGCTGCACCTCCGATCGTATGTAAGGAAGATCCAACCTTATACAGCCGACAAGAATTTATGGATCCACTTCTTCTAGGATAGTCTTTCAGGGACTCAACTCGAATGGTTCTATCAGCTGGATGGAGCCAGCATTCGTAACTGGGAGGATTTGGCTACTGCGTTTTATAAGCAGTATCAGTATAATTCCGACCTCGCTCCTACTCGTACCCAACTCCAGGGTATGTCACTAGGGACGAGTGAAGGATTTAAGGAATATGCCCAAAAGTGGAGAGACCTGGCTGGAAGGGTGCAGCCACCTCTGACTAACCGTGAGCTTGTTGATATGTTCTTGGGGACCCTGTCTGGTCCGTTCTTCAACCATCTGATCGGGAATTCTTCTGCCGGGTTTACAGACCTTATCTTGACTGGAGAGAGAATAGAAGCTGGTATCAAGTCTGGGAAGATACAGAAGGGTGCTTCCTCGAGCTCTGAGAAGAAACCATTCAAGAAGGAATCTAGTGCTGTCTATGGTTCAAGGAGACATAAATCGGAACGCCGCCAAGCTGTCAACGCGGTGGTCATTTCAAAGCCTGCTGCTGCTGCTCCTCAGCAACATAACCAGCAAAGGGGTGAGAGACCTAGAAGGCAGTTCACTCGACTCAGCATGACCTTATCCCAGATATTACCGCAGTTATTAATAACCAATCTGGTGACTCTGAAAGAAGCTCCGAAGATTGTGAACACAACCTCTCCAAAGTACAATCCCAATGCCCGCTGCGCTTATCACTCTGACAGCCCGGGGCATAACACAGATGATTGTTGGGCTCTGAAGAATAAGGTTCAGGACCTTATTGATGCTAAAGAGATAGAGTTCGAGGCGCCCGAAAGGCCCAATGTTGTGATCGCTCCCATGCCCAAGCATGGAGTGAATGTTGTAGGGGAAGACCTGTATGTAGCCTCTGTGGATGATATTATTACTCCGCTATTTACCGTCAAGAGGAACCTGTTACTAGCCGGTTTATTTCCGGGATGTAGCAAAGGTTTCCATCTATGTTCTGTTTCACCTGCTGGTTGTCCATCTTTGAAGTCAGGTATCCAAAGCCTGATGGATAATAAAGAGATCTTGTTCGAGAAGATTGCTGTTCCTGCTACCCATACTGAAGAAGTGTCCATTATTACTATTTTCAATAATTCTCCCAAGGCTCCCTCAAAGAAGCTTGTCAAAATCATGTCTGCTCAGAAGGTTGCTCCTATCATCATCACTGTTCCAGGGCCCATCCCCTATACATCTGACAAAGCTGTCCCGTGGCACTATAGGGCAGATGTTTATGTGCTTGGAGTTAAACAAGAGTTTGATACTAGTACCGGCGTCAGTAACATCACCGGGCCTGCCAAAGTCACCCGCAGTGGCAGGCTCTTCTCACCAGATATTGCACCTCCAGCTATCTAGAGACCTCTTGTCATCACACCTGCAAGTGTGCCTATTTCTCCTCCTGACTAAGTTCTTAGTTCTACCCCTGCTACCGAGTCATCTGACGCTCAGGGCAAAGGGATCGCTACTGATATGCCTTCCCAGACGGAGGCACCAAAGACAACCATTGTTGAAGCTTCCAAACAAGAGATGGAAGAGATTCTTAAGATTACCAAGAAGAGTGATTTTAATGTAGTTGAGCAGCTGGGGAACACCCCATCTAAACTTTCTATGCTATCACTGTTGTTGTGTTCAGAGGCCCATGCCAAGGCTCTGATTTCCTTCCTGAAGACGGCCCATGTGCCACAAGAGACGTCAGCAGATCAATTTACCGATTGTGTGGCCAACTTAACTGCTGATAATGGTTTGGGTTTCTCCGACGCTGATCTGACTGCTAAAGGGAAGAACCATAATGATGCCCTGCATGTCTCCATTTAATGCAGGGGCACTACTCTTGCCCATGTGCTGGTTGACACTGGTTCCTCGTTGAATGTATTGCCCAAGAAAGCTCTAGACAGGCTTGATTGCGAGGGTTTGGAGCTAAAGCCAAGTAACATTGTTGTCCGGGCCTTTGACGGGTCTAAAAGGATGGTACATGGCGAGGTCGATATTCCAATCAGGGTTGGTTCTCAGGTCTTTGATTCTACATTCTATGTGATGGACATTCGTCCATCCTATTCTTGTTTGCTGGGTCGTCCATGGATCCATAAGGCTGGAGCTGTAACCTCCACACTACATCAGAAGCTTAAATACCCGGTCAGAGGGAAGATTGTGACAGTGCAGGGGGAGGAAGAATATATGGTCAGCCACCTAAACTCGTTCCGGTACATAGAGATGGATGGGGAGTTCATTGAGACCCCATTCCAGCACTTTGAAGAGGTTCCTCAGACGCTGGCATCAGCAGAAACTGTGATTGAAGGTTCTCCTTTGAAGATGGCTTCCTTAAAGGATGCCCGGGCTGTTATCGAGAAGGGTGAGTATGCAAACTGGGGCCGACTTCCGGATTTCACTCCGAAGACTGACAAATTTGGTTTGGGTTTCACTGCAGAAGCTCAGAGGGCTGTTCGTCGTGCAAGGGTTGGGAAACCTCATGTGTTCATCAGCAACTCGGGAGTAAATGCTATTGAAGACGACGTGGAGGAATCTGAATTCGACAGCTGGATCTACCCTACGACTGATGGTGGACCGAACAATTGGACTGTGAAAGACTTCGTCCCTATTACTTTTGTCACTGAGTAATGAATTCCTTTGTTTTAAATTTGTAACAAACAATAATTTGAAACTTTATGGCCCGGTGTCTTACCCGGGGCACCGTGGCTTCATTTGTGAGGGCTTTTTGTGTGTCATTTTCATATATCATTAATAAAAGCATTGGACGTTTTTTGCATTTTAAATCTTGCGCTCCTTGTCTTTCTTTATTATATATTGCAAAACAGCTATTTACACATACTCACATATACAGGTCCCAATCCACTATGGATCTCACTGGTAACGACTCTGCTACTGCCAGTTATGACTTCGAAAATCCGATCAACTTAGCCGAAGACGAAGGTGAAGATGATTGTGAAGTGCCTGGTGAGCTTGCAAGACTGCTACTCCAGGAAGAGAGGGCCATTCAGCCACATGAAGAGCTAGTGGAAACGGTAAATCTGGGTACTGAGACAGACATAAAGGAAGTCAAGATTGGTGCCAATCTGGAGTCTAGTGTGAAACAACGGTTGATTCAGATGCTGCATGACTACATGGAAATCTTTGCCTGGTCTTACGAAGATATGCCTGGGTTGGATACCGACATTGTGGTTCATCACTTGCCTACCAAGGAAGACTGCCGTCCGGTAAAACAGAAAGTCTGTCGTATGCGCCCAGAGATGTCCGAGAAAATCAAAGCTGAGGTTATGAAACAATTTGACGCTGGTTTTCTAGCAGTGACTTCTTACCCTCAGTGGGTCGCCAATGTGGTTCCAGTGCCGAAGAAAGACAGTAAGGTCCGAATGTGTGTTAACTACAGGGATTTAAACAGGGTGAGCCCTAAAGATGACTTCCCTCTGCCTCATATCGACGTCCTGGTTGACAACACTGCTCAGCATAAGGTATTCTCCTTCATGGACGGTTTCTCCGGTTATAATCAGATCAAGATGGCTCCCGAAGACATGGAGAAGACCACTTTTGTTACTTAGTGGGGCACCTTTTGCTACAAGGTCATGCCTTTTGGGTTGAAAAATGCTGGGGCAACGTGCCATGGTTGCTTTGTTTCATGACATGATCCATCATGAGATTGAAGTATATGTCGACGATATAATTGCAAGGTCCCAAACTGAGGAAGAACACCTTGACCATCTACAGAAGCTGTTTGACCGGTTGAAGTTATACAAGCTGAGATTAAACCCGAACAAATGCATCTTCGGAGTGAGATCTGGAAAACTACTGGGCTTCGTCGTGAGTGACAAAGGCATTCAAGTGGACCCTGCCAAAGTGAAAGCCATACGAGAGATGCCAGTTCCCAAGACAGAGAAAAAAGTCATAGGCTTTCTAGGACGGCTGAACTACATTGCCCGATTCATCTCACATCTAACTGCTACTTGTGAGCCAATCTTCAAGCTACTGAAGAAAGATCAAGTGGTACGTTGGAACGATGAATGTTAGGCCACTTTTGAAAGAATCAAAGAGTATCTCCAAGAACCACCCATTCTTATGCCACCGGTTGAAGGGAGACCTCTAATCTTGTACTTGACAGTACTTGACAGCTCAATGGGGTGTGTGCTGGGGCAGCATGACGAGTCTGGCCGAAAAGAGCACGCTATTTATTACCTTAGCAAAAAGTTTACCTACTGTGAGACCCGATACTCACTGCTCGAGAAAACTTGCTGCGCTTTGGTATGGGCTGATCGCCGGCTGAGACAGTATATGTTGACTCACACTACTCTATTGATTTCAAAAATGGATCCAATCAAGTACATCTTCGAAAATCCTGCCTTGTCCGGAAGAATAGCAAGATGGCAGATGATCTTGACCGAATACGACATCCAGTACACGACTCAAAAAGCAATCAAGGGAAGTGTGTTGGCAGACCATTTGGCACATCAGGCAGTGGATGATTACCAGTCCATGAACTTTGAATTTCCAGACGAGAATATCATGATAGTGACTGATTGTGAAGTACCTGGACCGGATGAAGGAGCTGAGGAAGGATCCCGATGGTCTATGCACTTTGACGGAGCCTCAAACGCTTTGGGTAACAGTATTGGCGCTATGATTATATCCCCTAAAGGCACTCATACTCCACTTACCGCCCAACTATGTTTCAACTGCACCAACAACATGGTGGAGTATGAAGCGTGCATCATGGGTCTTCGAGATGCAATTGACCTAAGGATCAAGTTTCCGAGTGTCTTCGGAGATTTTGCTCTCGTGATCAGTCAGATCAAAGGCGAGTGGGATACGAAACACCCAAATCTTATTCCTTACAAGGAGTATGTATTGACGTTGATTCCCTATTTCGAGGAGATAACCTTTGAACATTTCCCAAGAGAGGAGAATCAGTTGGCGGACGCACTGGCTACGATGTCTTCTATGTTCAAAGTCAAATGGGACAACGAGGCTCCCCAGATCATTATTTGGAAATTGGATGAACCTGCACATTGCTGTGATCTTGAAACCGAAGAGGTAACAGAAAAACCTTGGTATCACGAAGTGAAGAGGTACCTGGAAGCTCAAGAATACCCCGAGGGGGCATCCGTTAATGACAAGAAGTTTCTAAGAAGGTTCGCAGCAAAGTTCTTCCTCAACAATGGCATTCTGTATAAACGAAACCATGATTCAACCTTATTGCGTTGTGTGGATAAGACTGAAGCAGAAAGGATCATGGCAGAGCTGCATGAAGGTACCTTCAGAACTCATTCCAGTGGACATACTATGGCAAGGAAAATCCTTCGGGCAGGATATTACTGGTCCACAATGGAAGCCGACTGTTATCAACATTCTCGGACGTGTCACAAATGCCAGATCTATGCTGATAAGGTGCACATTCCTACAGTTACTTTGAACGTCTTGACAGCACCTTGGCCTTTTGCAATGTGGGGCATTGATATGATCGGCGAGATCAGACCTACGGCATCCAACAGGCACCGTTTCATCCTGGTAGCAATTGATTACTTTACGAAGTGGGTTGAAGCAGCTTCCTTTGCCACCGTAACCAAGAACGTCGTGGCACGGTTCATTCGGCATAACCTGATCTGTCGATGCAGTGTACCAGAGAGGATCATTACGGATAATGGTACCAATCTTAACAACAAGATGATCACTGAGCTCTGCGAGCAATTCAAGATACATCACCATAACTCTTCTCCCTACCGGCCGAAGATGAATGGGGCTGTAGAAGCAGCTAATAAAAACATTAAGAAGATTGTGCAGAAGATGACAGTGACCTACAAAGATTGGCACGAAATGTTACCATTTGCTCTTCACGGGTACCGTACCTCAGCACGGACGTCAACAGGGGCAACACCCTTTTCCTTGGTATACGGCATGGAGGAAGTCCTGCCCATTGAAGTTCAGATACCCTCTCTTCGGATCATTAAGGATGCAGGTTTGAGCGAAGACGACTGGATCCAGACCCGGCTTGATCAACTAAACCTAATCGAAGAAAAGAGACTTACTGCTATTTGTCATGGTCAGACGTACCAAAAACGGATGATCAAGGCATTTAACAAGAAAGTCAGACGACAAGAGTATCAAGTTGGGGACTTGGTAATCAAGCGCATCATTCTACCTCAAGGTGATCCCAGGGGCAAATGGACCCCTACGTACGAAGGGCCATTTGTGGTTAAGAACATCTTATCAGGAGGAGCAATGATATTAACCACCATGGATGGTGACGACCTTCCTCACCCCGCCAATGCAGACATAGTAAAAAGATACTACGCATGATTAAAGACCCGCTAGGTCGACTGGCCTAGGCAAAAATAAGGGCTTCCCGGCGAACCAAAAGGGTTCGGGCAAAAATAAGGGATGGAATAAAATTAAAAAAATCTGTACACCCGACAAGTCGAAAACCTGAAAAGGCGGCTTGGGCAAAAATGGGTATCCCGGTGGACTGAAAACCCGAAAGGGCGGTCCAGGCAAAAGTTAGGGATAAGCGTAATACTATGTCTCATTGGATCACCCTGCATCCAGACTTCGGTATCGACTATCAGGCTCAGACGGCATCGATCAATCAGCTTCATCTCCAACTAAGCAGCAAAGTGATGAGACGCTTGAAGACATAAAGGCGATAGCAGAGTGGGAACCCAGTGGGATTATTTTTCACATAGCTGTTTTATTTTCTTTTCACAAATTGTATAAACTCTATTTTGTTCGGTGGCGTTCTCTTACTAGGACGTCAGCCTCTTGTATACAAAACGCCTATTTACAGGCAAATTTCAAAATCAATATAAACTCACTTTTCAGACAAATTGCAAATTGTTTTTCCTTTATCTGTTTTGTTTTGCAAAGAACGTCCAATGTTCATTTTTGATATATGCATTTGACATTAACTGCTAATCATAAATATTTGCATGCGAAACAAAGGACTAATTACGGGTGACAGCGGAAGTAGGAGTAATAAGAATTGTCTAAGCGATCTGGTTGCTTTGTCCACCAAGGTACCGAGGTAAGTTCAGCTGAAGAATATGACCAAGATACCTTCACTCCCCAAGGAGTAAGACAAGATTCGGCAATACTCTCCCCAAGCAGAGTTGGCCTCCCATCAGCCCTAAAAAGGCACAGTGTCCCCAGCAAGTCAGCAATGCTCTCCCCCAAGCAGAGTTGGTCTACCATCAGTCCTGGAAAAGTTGGATATCCCCAGAAGATCTTAATATTCCCTAGCAGAGTATACAGATATTCCTCAGCAAGCATCCCCGGCATTCTTAATATTCCTCGACAAAAATATAAGATTGTTCCCTGGTGGAATACAAGATACCCCCAGTGGAGTCATTTCCTCAAAAGTTTCCCTAGGAGAGTTGAATCATCCTCCCCAGTAGATTCTAGAAGCTTATCCCCTGCAAAGTGCAAATGCATATCTCCCAGCCATATTCAGAAGGTTATTCCCAACCAGAGTCTAACTGGGTTATCCTCAGCAAATTGCAACTGAAAGATCGTCCCCAGTGAAGTTCTTTCTATCCCCCAGCGGAGTTCATCAAAATCCCCAACAGAGCTTATCAACGGAATCCCCAGCGGAATTTATCGTTCAAATCTCAGCAAAGCAGCTCTTCCCACAGAGTAATTCCCCGCAGAGTAATCTCTTCATCAGGTTTATTCCCCAACGGAGTCATCTTCTCCTACCGGTTATTCTCACAATCATCTTCGTTCATCATCCTCAGCGGAAACGAAGAACTCTACTCTTCAACATCAGCCCATGATTCAACGAACTTCCCGGCATTCGTCAAGGATTTATTTTCCTAGACAAAAATACATTCATAAACATTTCGCATTTCATATTTCCTACTTACATACATGATAAAGTGCATACGACACAATCTCATTTATTTTTGAGAACATCATGACATCATGCATTTCATACATCATGATATTGCATACAACTAATGTTTTGCCTTTTCAGGAAAAAGTCAATCCAAAGATGATTACCATCAACTTTTTCTTTAGTTCCAGATTAATACCTGTATCTAGCCAGGAAATATCTGTGAATGATTGATTGTAGATCTATACCTGTAACTAGCCAGGAAAGTTATCTACATGAAGAGATTGAAGATCAATACCTGTAGCAAGCCAGGAAGTCATCTTTATTTCTCAGGTCAGAGATCTACACCTGTATCTAGCCAGGAAAGCTATCTCGACCAACTTTTTCTTTAGTTCCAGATTAATACCTGTATCTAGCCAGGAAATATCTGTGAACGATTGATTGTAGATCTATACCTGTAACTAGCCAGGAAGGTTATCTACATGAAGAGATTGAAGATCAATACCTGTAGCAAGCCAGGAAGTCATCTTTATTTCTCAGGTCAGAGATCTACACCTGTATCCAGCCAGGAAAGCTATCTCGACCAACTTTTTCTTTAGTTCCAGATTAATACCTGTATCTAGCCAGGAAATATCTGTGAATGATTGATTGTAGATCTATACCTGTAACTAGCCAAGAAAGTTATCTACATGAAGAGATTGAAGATCAATACCTGTAGCAAGCCAGGAAGTCATCTTTATTTCTCAGGTCAGAGATCTACACCTGTATCCATCCAGGAAAGCTATCTTGACCAACCTTTTTTTTAAGTTCCGGATTAATACCTGTATCTAGCCAGGAAGTATCTGTGGATGATTGATTGTAGATCTATACCTGTAACTAGCCAGGAAAGTTATCTATGTTGAAGAGATTGAAGATCAATACCTGTAGCAAGCCAAGAAGTCATCTTTGTTTCTCAGGTCAGAGATCTATACTTGAAACCAGACAGGAAAGCTATCTCGACCAGCCTTTTCTTAAGTTTCGGATTAATACCTATAACTAGCCAGGAAGTATCTGGGAGCGATTGATTGTAGATCTATACCTGTAACTAGCCAGAAAAGTTATCTACGTTGAAGAGATTGAAGATCAATACCTGTAGCAAGCCAGAAAACTATCTTTCTTTCTCAAGTCAGAGATTAATACCTGAAACCAGACAGGACAACTATCTACTCGACCAGCTCAAATAATTCAACAATCACTTTTAGATGGCATCTTTAAGCCTATCTCCACAACTATCCATTACATTTCCCGATGGCATCTATAAGCCCATCCCCGACAAGATTCTGTCACATCTCCAGATGGCATCTATAAGCCCATCCTTCTATCCATCATATCTCCAAATGGCATCTATAAGCCCATTCCCGACATCACATTGCTGATATTACACCATGCGAGTGCAAATTTCTGGGCACTTTAGTGTTCAATCATCTTCCACCTTTGGATCACGAAAGGCACGCAAGCCAATCTACATCCTCAGGTTTAAGAAGATTGAACAGGGGAAACTGTTGTACCCCAAAATTTTCCCTCCCATATTCTTCAAGTTTTGTCAAGAATCATCCTCAAATGGTTCAAAGTTTCTCAAGGATTGCACAGTCCAAATACCTCATAAGCCAGCTGAAATTAGGGTTTTGGTTATTTCAAGTAATTTGGGGTTCCCAATGGTTCAATCAAGTCTCATAGGCCTATATACATTCTCAAGCACCTACAGGCCAAGTTTCAAGACTCACAATGCCAATTTGCACAGTCAAAAGCCCTATTTGGTCAATAGTCAACTGCAGGGGTAAAATGGTCATTTTACAGTCAAAAGTCAAATTTTTTGGTCAACATCTTATTTTGAGTCCACAATCATCATTTGATCAAGTATTGATCACGATTCCACAAGGATAGCTCAAAAATCCTCAAAGATGCAAAAGTTACTATTTTGGACAGTAGAAAAGTCAACTGTATCTTGACCAGGGCATAACGTTTTCATGGTTCATCAGAAAAATCCCATTCAATGCTCATTTTGAAGAGGATGACATATCCTACAATCCATCTTCACATTCCAAGTCCAAGAAATGCTCTCATAAAAAGTTATCAATTTCTACATTATAGGTCAATTTCAAAAGTCAACAAAAATGCACTTTAAGTCAAAGACCATAACTTGATATTGGTAAATCCAAATGACATGGGACCAAAGGAATTGGTTAGAGGACTTCAAGACCTTTCCTAAATGTCAAAGAAAATGTTCATATGATCAAAATTGAGCAAGATATGCATTGGAGAAGTTGGGAAATTTTCATGAATTTGCAAAAGTCAACTTTGCTCAAAACACCTTGTTTTTGCTAATGGGCCACAAATTTCTTCTTGAAACTTTATCCATGGCCTATTCACGACCCATCAAGCTTAATTGAATTATTTTCTTATTTTTTTATTAATTAATTGGATTTTTTATCAATTTTAATTCATTTAATTAATTTAAATTGTAGGCAATACAAAGATTTGATTTTTCAATCTTTTTGTGAAGCAAGAATGACCTAAAAAGGCTGGAAAATTCGTGTACCAGTCAAGGATGCAAAAATCTCCAAATTAGGCAACTTTCTTCAATCAAAAAGATTCAAAATTATTTGATTTCCAATCAAATATTTAAACATCATTCCAAGGGATTTTTGCTCAAAGATTTGACCTAGTTTTATTCTCCTATAAGTACACAAGCCAACCCTATTCATGCATACGTGAAATTTCTGCAGAAAAAGCCATAACCAATTCAAGAAAATCCAAGAAAACTTGAAAACTATTTTCTATATTCCAGGCCAATTCAAGGACTTTTGTTGGTTCAAACACATTGCAGGAAGTGTGAGGAACGTGTAGCAATCAAATTCACGTGCTAAAGCTCAAGAAATCATCAAGAACAGTCGCACGGTTTGTCACTTTTTTTCATAATCGTAACTCATGATTCACAAGCATTTAACATGATTTATGGTTCGTTTTGCATTGCTTGAATCCTTATGAAACTAATGGTATAAGTTAACTGACTTATAGTGTACATAATCACAAGTTACCATGGACAAATTCTAGGGTTCCTGAGCTTTGGATTTGGGGATTTGTAGTCCAGGAAAAATTAGAACCCTTAAGGCATATGGTTGGAATCGTTGAGACCAGACGAACACAAAGCCACCCTCGCGAAATATTTATATACAACACAGGGCTAATCGCTATTTTTGGTCATTGCAGTTTGTGGGGGTTAAAAACCCCCGCTATCTATTTGTTTTTTACAGGTATCAGCGAGGACGATGATGAGGTGTTGGTTCATGGTTGGATAATTCAAATAAGCGCGCGTTTTATTGGTTTGACAGCTTAGCGTTTTGTTTCTTAATATTATAATTGATTGTTATTATATTATCAAAAGCAAGCACATGGCGTAGTGGAGGATGCGTTGGCTGGGAATCATTGGGACCTGGGTTCGAATCCCAGGTCCCCTAAAACGTTTCTATTATTTTTCTTAACATGTTCACATGCAGGCATTCCAAAAGCGTTCCATCATGTACCTCACGCCTCAGCATGCCAAGTGGCCACAAACTTGAATCTAATGGCCATGAGATGATGACTACCATGCTCCCAGTCAACCAATGCCCTGGACAATTACCAAGGTCAAACATGCTTGAGAGATTAATGGGCCAGAATTGCTAACAAACCTCCAAAGATGGGCCAACACCCCCCTGGTTTATTATTTTCTTATTTTCTTTCTCTTTTATATTTTCTTTTAATTAGTTTACTAATTTTTATTATTATTATTATTTAATTAACTCATAATAATTATTTTCATAATAACTTCAGAAAACTAAAAATGTAAATATTTTTATTATTATTATTATTATTAATTTCACCTTTAATTTATTTTTTTTGTAAATAAATACTAACAAATTAATTTAGTTTAATTAGGTTTAATTTTGACTTTTTTATAATAAATAAAATCAACATAGAATTAGGGTTTTCTTGACACTTTTAATTTATTTTATTTTATTTTTATTAAAAACATAAAAAACTAAAAATATTCTTTTTTTCTTTTAATTAATTAATTAATTAGTTTTTAGGGTTAATTTAACTTAATGCAAAAATAACCAAAAATTCATTCTTTTCTCAAAAAAGGGTCAAAACCCTAAGACTTTCTCCGATTCAATTTCCTCTCGCGCACATTATTATTTTTTGATCATTATGTAATTGCTCCGAGGATGTAATAGCGTAATTAGGATCTTTTTATCGCTTCCTTTAAATTTCCGCAATTTACTTTTCAAGGGTTGTTTTTGGCGATGTAAATACCCGACGCCTTGTAATAGCATAGATTTACTTTCCGCAATTTATTTTCCGCAATTTACTTTCCGCAACTATTAACTGTTATGCATGACAAGACTTGCCTGAAAATTAAAATCAAAACGTAGCTCACCAATAACATGTACAAGATAACTTAACATGAAACCTGACACACTCGCACATGCCACTCCTAGGGTACGCCTCACTTGGTTGCCTCGACGTGGTCATTGAGTATAGGGTGTTTTAGAGGTCACCCTCCTGTCTAAAGATCCAAGTTGCCTCGAAACGGTTGCTTCGGATAAAAAGGATCTAGGACATTAGGGTTACCGCTAAGGCGTCCTACTATTGCTTTGGTGACCACACATGTCCCTATAATCGAATTGACCCGAAAACTCCGACGACGGTGCTACCTACTTCTCAATAGTGGGATGGTACTGTCTAAAGGACATTTACACAGCTTAATTTCTTTGAGTAGGTAGATTTCTCCTGGGTACTTGCTCTTTCAAAAAACAAAAAGACTTTTTGCACCTACACTTTTCTGAGAAAAGTTTTCAAACAAACACTTCATACGCTCTTGAGGACTGATACAAGAGTTAAAACAAAGTTTTCAAACAAGACTTTTTCAAAACCCACAAACACAAGAAAAGCAACATTTTTGAAAACATAGTGAGCAAGTACCTAAGATCCCGTGGATAACCACGGATAGAAAGGGTGCTAACACCTTCCCTTTCTATAATCTACCTCCCGAACCGAGAAACATCTCGAAAAGGAATTTTGCTGTGCTTTTGTCCTTTCCTTGTTGGAGAAAATAAAAGACGGTGGCGACTCTTGCTTACCGCGACATTTTGCGAACCAGCATTCCAAAACAGTCAGTTCTATTTCCACCGATCACAGATGGCACTGGCTTCCTTCTTACCAGTGAAAGGCTTCTTTATCGAACTCGAAGAGGCGTCTTTCTGTATCTTACCACTCTAAATCCCAGCTTCTACCCTTTCTCCTGTTAATATCAGCTCGGTGAAACCAGCTGATGAGCTACCAATCAAATTTTTAAAGAAAGGACCAGACTGCGTCCCAAGAAACATATCGACCAACTCCCTGTCAGATAAAGGGGGTTGGACTCTTCTAGCCAAGTCTCTCCACTTCTACGCATAGTCCTTAAAGCCTTCACCTGCACCCATGGTCATACTATGGAGTTGAGTACGAGTGGGGGCAAGGTCGGCGTTATATTGATACTGCTTATAAAAAGCAGCGGCCAAATCCTCCCAGTTTTGGACATTTGTTCTCTCCAGTTGATAGAACCATTCAAGCTGAGTCCCTGACAGACCATCTTGAAAGAAGTGAACCCACAAGTTTCTATCAGTGGTGTGGGGTTGGATCTTCCTTACGTAGGAACAGAGATGAAGCTTAGGGCTAGTGTTGTACCCCAAAATTTGCCCTCTCATTCTTCAAGGCCTTTCTCACAAGGATTCTCAAAGTTCAAGCTTGAACAAGTGCATTGGGATTTTCCAGTACCAAAATTAAGAGGAAACTGTCAAAAAGGGAGAAAACAGATAAAAATATTATTTTGACAAAAATTGGAGAAATACAAGTGTTCTTCGTTTCAGCTCTTTCGATTGACCTTTAGGCCTCTTTCGATCAGCATCCTTCGATTGACTCTTGGCCTCCTTCGATTTCTCAAAGTGGCTGCTAGAGTGCCTCTTTCGCTTGGGCATGTGACTTCTTGTTGCAGGTTTTGTTTGTGTCTTTTGCTGCCTGCATGCTTGCAATCGAAGGCCATGACCTACTGGTCACATGTACCCCCTGCAAGGCAAGTCTTCGTTTGGGCACTCACCTTCTGTGTGCCTGGATGAAAACATCAGTTGAGCAAGAGCCTCCTTCGAATGCAACTTGGATTACATTCTTCATTCTGTGCAACAACTTCCTTCGAGTTAACTTGTTTCGACCACAAGCTTCGACTGAGGCAAAGACTTCCTTCGATTCCAAGGAAAAAAGCTCCCTTTTGATGTCCTTCGATCCAGGAGGAAAAAGCCTCTCTTTTGCCCTCTTTCGATCACACATCCTGCCCTTGCACGCCTTTTTCGTTTGGGGGAGTGACTTCTCCAACGTTGCAAGCTTCGATTGAGCCTTCCATCCCAAGAGCATTAATTTTGCCCATTCGAAGGATTGTCTAGGGAAGTCATTCGAACGTCACTTCGATTGAAAAAAGGAGGTAGTTACTGAAAGTCTGGTCGAAAGTTGAGTCTAGGGAGTCAAGACAGAAGGACGAGAGGACAAAGGCATTTGTCGACCAAGTCACATGCGCTGCCAGGCTCGGGCCTGATTCACTGGCCATAAAACTCCAAAACTGCTGCACATCAGTCCTGCACTGACGCCCAATTCCTTGCACCAGAATGGCAATAAAGCACTGTCCCTCAAAGGCTACAAAGAGCAGGTTACTCAAACTGTTCAAATTATTTTATTTTCCCTCCAAAAGCTTCAGCCAACTTTGCCTATAAATAAGAGGCTCCAACACTGTTAAAAGGGGGACCTTTCGACCAGGCGAACGAATCTTCAAAAAATTCTCAAAAACACTTAAACACTCATCAAACACATATCCAGAATCCAAACACATGTCCAGAATCCAAACACATATCCAGAATCCAAACGCATATCCAGAATCCAAACACATATCCAGGATCCAAACACATATCCAGAATCCAAACACATATCCAGAATCCAAACACTTGTCCCCTTAGAATCTGAAACATCCCTATACATTGTTACCCTTCAAATCCAGTAGGAAGAACCTCACCCTTGTTCTTCTCTTTCGAATCCAGTATCAAAGACATAACCCCCGGTTCCTCCCTTCGAATCCACAAGCATTCAAGAAAACCACTTAAAGGCCCAACACACGTTCTAGCCTCAAGCAAGGTAAGTCATCCTTAACCTTGAACCTTTCATTTCTAGCATAACATGTACATAACACTTTGGTTCTTTTTGTTTCCACCTACTTAATATGTTTTCAGAGCTAACCCCCTTTAGTTTTGCTGCTTGTTTACTTAAATATGCATTAAGTGTTAACTGATTGTAAGGCAATATTAGCATGGCCTTATGCCATGTTGCTGTTCAAAAAGTTCAAACGAATGAAATAGGAGACAGGAGTATGAAATGAAGCCTTTGGTTTCCATACTGACTTCCAGGCCCCAGTCGAAGGATACAACTTGCTGCTGCCTTTGCCTAATCGAAGGACAGGACCTCGCCCCTGCCAAAGCCCAATCGAAGGACAGAACCTCACTGGTGCTGGCCCTAATCGAAGGAGGCCAACATAATGCAAATCAAAGGGTGCTGCTGCCTGGGTCGAAAAACTCATTTTCCTTGTTTTTTATTATTTTGTTTTTGCCTTTACATTTTTCTTGCCTTTCAATATGGTTGTAATAGTGTAGGATATTTATTTCTTGAATTTTTATTGCTTTGTACAAATGCTAGTAATTAGGTGTGTATGGTAAGATAAAACCAACAAATAGGCCACCCTAATCAAAGACTAAATGCATGCAATAAAATACACTTTGCACACGTGCACCCTTAGGGTAACCTCACTTGTTACCTCGGAAAATAGTCATGTCCCTCGAGCATGGGAGTTTTAGCAAAGACCCTCGATAAAAGATCGTAGTCCCTCGATGACCTTCGATGTTGCCTTCGGTAAACGATCTAGTCCCTAAAACGACATTGCTAAAACATCCCACATGTTGCCTTCTATGACTATATAAACGTCCCAACGCCCGTCCCGTTCAACATCCTAACGCAAGGTTGTTCACCAAATACAATGGTGAAACAACACTATTAAAAGGGTTAAAAACATGAGAAAGATCTTTGAGTAAAATAGGGTAGATAACTCTTAGTTACTTGATCAAAAACTTGCAAAACATCCTTGCCATTTTCAAACACACTTCACAACATAATTTCAAAACAAACTTTCAAAAACATTGAAACATCTTTTCAAAAAGACAAACACCTTTGTAAAACATTCAAATAAGAATTGTCACAAAGGTTGCCTAGACAAGGCATATTTTTCAAAACATTTTCAAAACCACACACACAAAGCACCATTTCAAACAATTGAAAAGCAAAGGCAAGTGATCTAAAACAAGTAACTAAGAGCCCATGGATAACCATGGATGAAAAGGGTGCTAGCACTTCCCTTTTCATAATCTACCCCTCGAACCCACGAAAACATCTCAAAGGTATTTCCTATGCTTTTTGACCTTTCCTTAGGATAAAATAAAAAGTCGGTGGCAACTCTTGCTAAACCGAAACATTTGCGAACACAAACGCAAACCTCAAGTCAGTTCTCCCACCGTATCACAGAACTGGCGACTCTGCTGGGGAAACATTTCTAAAAGTGGGGTTACCTTAGGGTTTTAGATCACCTTTACATGCTTACTTTGTTTGCTTTGATTGTTTTACTTTTTGGGTTCCTTGCTTGGGTTTGTTTTAAATCCTACACCCGGATTTGGGGGCACCTTTTTAGGTAAATTACAATAAATTGTGAGGGAACTGTGTGGGGTATACCGACATGGTTGAAGCAGTAGCTATGTTAGTGTGACATATTTGTGGGTACCGATAGCCCTTGAGTAGTCAAGGAGAATACGGGGCCGCTGAGTAATGTCATGAAGCACTAACGAACTCTTAGAACCTTACTTAACCATCTTGGCCTTTTTTAGGGGTAGTGAGATGACCGACTTTGGCGCAGTCCGAAGTTGGTAGATACTCGATACTACAATCATTAAGGATTGTTTTCTTGGAATATTTCGGTCGCCAGTAAAGTGGCTAAACTGAAACCATGAACACAAAATAATCCAGTGATATTGAGCTCCTTAGAACCCGGTTTCTATTTTAGGACAGGTTAAGCCAACTAACTTTAAGAGGGTACATACCTACAAACCCCATGCAAGCCTAAACCTAAGAACTTGTCTGCTTTGTGTGAATATGACTGTCTATATATACACTTGCTTACTTTTGCATACATGTACATAACATCATAACATGGCATTTTCAATAACCATTTCAAGGATCTCGAGCGTCTTTCGATGCAGGGTCACGTAGAACCAGACATCTACCAAGGGGCAAGAGGGTTCCCCTCTAAACAAACGCCGTCAAAGATCAAGTGCAAAAACTTGAATCAGGGGCTATGACCCACTTGGCATGGTGAGCTTGATTCTCGTGGAAAGACATCCACCGGTACAAAGTTCTCCAATCAAAGATGTTGATCAAAGTTCAACCTCTAACATTTTTCTTGTGTTTACCCCGCGAGATTCTTGAAAACATGCATCCACATATCATGCATTATATCATAACAGGTTTTCCATACAGGTCTCCTTATCTTCCTGCTGTTTATTTCAGTAAGATGGAAATGGAACAAACGGTGAAAGATCTCCAAGCTCAAAATGCTCAATTCCAACAAATGCTTCTGGCTATGGGTAGGGCAAGAGGATCTGAAAGCTCTCCTTCTCAAAGACAAGAATAAGAAGTCCAAGAAGGCAGCGGGCATCCTGAACTTGAGAGGAATACCTGGAGGACCAGTCAGGAAAGCTCTAGATCTTTCAACTCCATCCAACATAGGGGTTAGTCTTGAAGAAGACCACAATTTGGAGATTGATGAAGTTGAAGCTGACTACTCCGAGGAACAATATCCTTCCACTGATGACTAGTATAAACAGTTGGAGGATCGCCTCAGTGCTATGGAGATTCAACAAATACCTGGCTTGGATTTAGGAGACATGGGTTTAGTTTTTGGATTGGTCATCTCGCCAAAGTTCAAAGTCCCTACCTTTTCCCTGTACAATGGAGTCTCTTGCCCTAAGATGCACCTAAAGTCTTATGTCCGCAAGATTCAACCATACACAACCAATTCAAAGCTTTGGATCCATTTCTTCCAAGAAAGCTTGGTAGGGACTCAACTCGAGTGGTTTTATCAATTGGAGAGTTCTCGCATCCACACCTGGGAGGATTTAGCTGCTGCTTTTTACAAACAGTATCAGTACAATGCTGATCTTGCACCAACTCGTGTGCAATTGCAGAACATGACCATGGGTTCCAACGAGAGCTTCAAAGGATACGTTCAAAAGTGGAGAGATCTGGCTGGTAGGGTACAACCTCCTTTAACTGACAGAGAGCTGATTGACATCTTCATGGGAACTTTGACATGGCCTTTCTTCAAACACTTGATCGGAAGCTCTTCAGCCGGATTCACCGAGCTAATACTGACCGACGAAAGGGTCGAAGCTGGCATCAAAAGTGGAAAGATTCAAGAAGCTACACCTTCTGATGCTCAAAAAAAGCCTTACAGTGGGAAGAAAGAGTTTAATACTGTGTACAGTCAAAAGAGTCGCCATGACCAACACGTAGGGGCAGTCCTGATCTCTGGTTCTACATCACACCGACAACAACAAAGGGGAAATCAACGAAGGCCATACGCGCCTAAAATACAATATACTAAGATCAACATGTCACTAGCTCAAGCGCTACAACACATGTTGAAGAAAGAGCTGATTACATTAAAGGATCCTCATCCGAACCCTAAGACTTCTTCTCCTAACTACGACCCGGATGCAAGATGTGCTTATCATTTTGGTAGCCCAGGGCATGACACAAACAACTGTTGGGCTCTGAAGAACAAGGTCCAAGACATGATTGATGCCAAGGAGATCGAGTTTGACCCTCAGGAGACTCTAGCATAATCACTGCTCCTTTGATGAATCATTGAGAGCATCTTTGTTTCATTTGAATTTTCAAGTTGTAATCTCTTTTGTTATTTAAACAATTATCTATTAATGTCAAACTTTGTTTCATTAATGCATTGCATATGTTTATCTTAAATTCATCCACACGTTTTCACTATTCTTATACTGTCTTTATGATATTCAACTCTTGCTAAAAGTTACAAGCCTTTAGAGGGAGGATGACGAAACAATGCCATAATATCATACAGTATGCTTTTGGACAGACCTTACTGACGATGTACATGCATTTCTTTCAAATCCTAAACACTGGAGTTATAAGGAAGATAATCCCTAGTCAACCCCTTCGAGCCAAAAAAGTAGGAGTTTTCTGTTTTAAACAAAAATTAAAACCTTTAATCAAAACCTGGGGCAGGGTAGTCACTCAGTTAATTCAAAAAATGCGCATTGAAGTCACAAAACTCTCAGTTCATAATACAATGAATGACATCAAAAGCATTCCTCTGGAATCAAAAGACAGTGATGGTTCCTTATCTCATAGGCAGTCATTATCTCTCAAAAGAAAAAGCCCACTAAGTCAAAACCTACAAAGGAGGCTTAAGAAATTTGGGGCATCCCGCTGACTGTAATCTCGAAAATAGGAACAGTTAGGCAAAAGTTAGGGATAACAAATCAAAAGAACGAGGTCGCTACAAATCCTCAATAACATGAAAAATGTTGCAAAAATGACTGCCTTCCAACAAATTCAACTTGTGTGAACCATCACCAAAAACGCCGTTCCAGACTCATTTGGAGTTCAAATGCACAATTAACTGAGCTTATGATTGAAGAACATCACGAAGAACGGGTGGGTACAAATACACTTTGAGCCTTTATCCTTTGTTTCTTAAACCGTGAACCAGTCTACGTTACAACCCTTCAAAAGTCCTAACTGAAGCATGGGTTAGTTCAAAAGCATACTATTACAAAAGGTATCCTGACTCCTGTAAGGCTCTACTCTAAATCCTGAGTTTGAATTTTCTTAAGCAAAATTTCTTTACTCGCTAAAACGCATTTTCAAAAAAAAACTTCAAGACAAACATAAACTTTGCATTACTTGAATATCATTGTTTGCATATGGCTATTTGTTTAACAACGGAGAAATTCACACAATAAATATCTAGTGAACAAAAGCTCTCTCAGTGAACAAAATCACTTCAAAAAGGATGACACTTCCACGACAAATCTCCTATCAACAAAGGGGCATGACATGTCACTATCCAGCACACCTGGGGCAGTCCAGTCAAGATTCCAGGAAATCTCTCAAAGTAGTGCAGAGTAACCAGGGGCAAGTCTCCATCTCCATCACTTGGGGCATTGAACGTCAACCCCGACAAAGGGTTACATACAATCAAACTTTTTGGAAATACCACGAACATTCGCTACTAGGGGCAATGACAAGTCTCCCCAAAGTCCTTCTCATAGGATGATTCCCCAGCAAGAGTATAATCTCTGACCCCCTTTCCCAGCTGAATCAACCTCAAGAATCCTCGAGGACTTCCCCCAACAAAGATGTCACCTCTCTAGCGGACTGACGACAGGGTTTATTTCCCCAACAAACACCCGGATTCCCCAGCTTGAGTTTGCCTCTCCGACTACTACAAATCAAAGGACCACAACTCCTCTTCCCCAGTAGACTACTCGACAACCCCCAGCAAGTTACTGCGAAACCTGGACCCGACCAAATATCAGTTCAACTTCGACTCCCCAGTAGAGCAACGGACAACCGAGACTCCTGAACTCTTTTTCCAAGCAGAAATAAACATACTCCCCATAGAATTTTCAACTTCCCCCAACAGAGTTCTCCTCAAACAACAAAACAGGAATCCATTGGAAATATTCTAAGCAAAGTTTGAAGATACACATACTCTTCAACAGCAGTCCAAGATTTAATGACTCCCCAGCTTTTGTCAAGGATTTATTTTCCCAGACAAAAATACATTCATTAACATTTCACATTTCATACATCCTATTTACATACATGATAAGTGCATACAACACAATCTCATTTGCTTTTGAGAACATCATGACATTATGCATTTGATACATCATGACATTGCATACAGCTAACGTTTTACCTTTTCAGGAAAAGGTCAATCAACGAATGGCTACCATCAACCTTTTCAAGTTCCAGATTAATACCTGTAGCAAGCCAGGAAAACTATCTGTGGACGATTGATTGTAGATTAATACCTGAAACCAGCCAGGAAAACTGTCTACATGAAGAGATTGAAGATTAATACCTGTAGCAAGCCAGGAAAACTATCTTTCTTTCTCAGGTCAGAGATTAATACCTGAAACCAGACAGGACAACTATCTCATCGGCCAACCTTTTCAAGTGCCAGATTAATACCTGTAGCAATCCAGGAAAACTATCTGTGGACGATTGATTGTAGATTAATATCTGAAACCAGCCAAAAAACTATCTACACGAAGAGATTGAAGATTAACACCTGTAACAAGCCAGGAAGCTATCTTTCTTTCTCAGGTCAGAGATTAATACCTGAAACCAGACAAGACAACTATCTCATCGGCCAACCTTTTCAAGTTCCAGATTAACACCTGTAACAAGCCAGGAAACTATCTTTCTTTCTCAGGTCAGAGATTAATACCTGAAACCAGACAGGACAACTATCTCGTCGACCAACCTTTTCAAGTTCAAGATTAATACCTGTAGCAAGCCAGGAAAACTATCTGTGGACGATTGATTGTAGATTAATACCTGAAACCAGCCAGGAAAACTGTCTACATGAAGAGATTGAAGATTAACACCTGTAACAAGCCAGGAAAACTATCTACATGAAGAGATTGAATATTAACACCTGTAACAAGCCAGGAAAACTATCTTTATTTCTCAAGTTATAGATTAATACCTGTAACAAGCCAGGAAAACTATCTTTCTTTCTCAGGTCAGAGATTAATACCTGAAACCAGACAGGACAACTATCTACTCGGCCAACTCAAACAACCCAACTTTCCAATACAGTTCAGAGGCGCTCCAGACACGGACGCCATGTTGGCAATCATCCACTTCCAGCTTATAGATACAGTCTAGCATTCACCTCTGGATGACATCTTTAAGCCCATCTCCACAACTATCCATTACCTCTCCAAATGGCATCTATAAGCCCATCCTCCTACCAACAATATCCAAATGGCATCTGTGATCGGTGGAAATAGAACTGACTGTTTTGAAATGCTGGTTCGCGTTTGCGTTTGCAAAATGTCGCGGTAAGCAAGAGTCGCCACCGTCTTTTATTTTATCCAACAAGGAAAAGACAAAAGCACAGAAAAATTCCTTTTCGAGATGTTTCTCGGGTTCGGGAGGTAGATTATAGAAAGGGAAGGTGTTAGCACCCTTTCTATCCGTGGTTATCCACGGGCTCTTAGGTACTTGCTCACTATGTTTTCAAAAAGTTTTGCTTTTCTTGTGTTCGTGGGTTCAAAAAGAGTTTTGTTTGAAAACTTCGATTTAACTCTTGTTTCTGTCCTCAAGAGTGCATGAAGTGTCGTTTGAAAAAAATTTTGTTTGAAAAGTGTAAGTGCGAAAAGTTTGTTTTGTTTTGAAAGAGAAAGTACATGAGAACCTCTACCTACTCAAAAGGAATTAAGCTGTGTAATGTCCTTTAGACAGTTCCATCCCACTATTGAGGAGTAGGCAGCACCGTCGTTGGAGTTTTCGGGTCAATTCGATTAAGGGACAAGTGGTCACTAAAGCAATGTTAGGACGCCTTAGCGGTAACCCTAATGTTTTAGATCATTTTTATCGAGGCAACCGTTTCAAGGCAACTTTGATCTTTAGACAGGAGGGCGGCCTCTAAGACTTCCTATACTCAATGACCACGTTCGAGGCAACCAAGTGAGGCGTACCCTAGGAGTGGCATGTGCGAGTGTGTCAAGTTTCAGTTAGGTTATCTTTACATGTCATGGTGAGCTACGATTGATTTTAATTTAAGATAGATCTTGTCATGCATAGCCTATTATTCATACATTTAGCAGTTAATGATTGCGGAAAATAAAACTAAACTATTACAAGGCGTCGGGTATTTACATCTCCAAAAACAAACCCTTGAAAAGTAAATGCGGAAAAGGTAAATGAAAGCGGTAAAAAGTCCTAATTAAGACTATTACATCCTTGGAGCAAATACAATTATATGGATCAAAAAATATGAATCAATCAAAAATCATACGCGCGAGAAAAATTGAGTCGGAGAGTTTTTAGGGTTTTGACCCCTTTTTAGGAAAGAAAAAGATTTTTTTGTTATTTCTTGCATTAAATTAAACCTAAGTTAATTAATTAATTAAATAAAAAGAGAAATATTTTTTGGGTTTTTAGAATATTTAAGGAAATAAAAAATAAAATGATTAAAAACCTAATTCTACACCAATTTTAATTTATTGCGAAAATATCATTATTATGCCTAATTAAAACTAAACAAATTATATTAATATTTATTTACAAAATAAACTAATTAAATTTAATAAATAAAAATATTATATTTTTTGTGTTTTTCTGATTTTTTATAAAAAAGGGGTTAATTTGTTAATTGGTTAATTGGTTAATTGGTTAATTAAAATAATAGTAATAAAAATAATTAAATGAAAGAAAAAATAAAAAAGAAAGGAAAATGAATAAACTCATGAATGGGGTGTTGGGCCCAATTTTGTGGTGTATCAGCAATTCCCGAGGCCCATTATGCTTCAGCCTCATTGACTTTCCAGGATCTCACGCACATGCATTGACTAGGGAGTATGATGATCTTTCACTCATGACCATTGGATCTAGGTTTGGAGACCCATGTGCATTGAAGATTAAATCTTTGATTGATAAATCAAATATTCTTGATTTTTCATGATTGAACAAGTTGCCAAAATTGGATATTTTTGTATCTTTTAGCTTGTGCACGAATTGGTCAGCATATTTGGATCATATTTGGTTCACAAATAGGTTTAAGAAACAAATCTTTTATTTTCTTATGATTTAAATTAATTAAATGAATTAATATATATATATTAAAAATCCATTTAATCAATAAATTTAAGAAAATAAATCCCATTTAACTTGGTGGGTTGTGCATAGGTCATGGGTGAAGTTTTAACAAGAGATTTGAGGTCCATTAGCAAAAAGAAGGTGTTTTGAGCAAAGTTGACTTTTGCAAATTCATGAAAATTGCCCAACTTCTCCAATGCATAACTTGCTCAATTTTGATCATATGACCATGTTCTTGGACATTTTGGAAAGCCCTTGAAGTCCCCTAACCAATACTTTTGGTCCCATGTCATTTGAATTTACCAATCTCAAGTTATGGCCTTTGACTCAAAGTGTACTTTTGTTGACTTTTGAAATTAACCTATAATGTAAAAATTTGTAACTTCTTGTGAGTGCATTTCTTGATCTTGGAGTGTGAAGATGGATTGTAGGAAATTGCATCCTCTTCAAAATGAGCTTTGGATGGAATTTTTATGATAAACCATGAAAGAGTTATGCCCTTGTCAAAGTACAGTTGACTTTTCTGCTGTCCAAAAATAGTAACTTTTGCATCTTGATGACTTTTGAGCTATTCTTGTGGGATCATGATCAAGACTTGATCAAATGATGATTGTGAACTCAAAATAAGATGTTAACCAAGAATTCTGGCTTTTGACTGCAAAATGACCATTTTGTCCTTGTAGTTGACTGTAGATCAAATGGGGCTTTTGACTGTGCAAACTGGCACTGTGAGTCTTGAAACTTGGCATGTAGGTGCTAGAGAATGTATATAGGCCTATGAGACTTGATTGAACCATTGAACACCCCAAATTCCTTGAAATAACCAAAACCTTAATTTTGAATTGACTGCCTTAGGAGGGGATTTGACTGTACAACCCTTGAGCAATCTTGAACCATTTAGAGATGATTCTTGACATATCTTGAGGAATATGGGAGCGAAAATTTTGGGGTACAACAGTTGCCCCTGTTCAATCTTCTTAAACCTGAGGATATAGATTGGCTTGCGTGCCTTTCGTGATCCGAAGGTGGAAGATGATTGAACACTAAAGTGCCCAGAAATTTGCACCCGCATGGTGTAGTATCAGCAATGTGATGTCGGGAATGGGCTTACAGATGCCATTTGGAGATTGTTGGTAGGAGGATGGGCTTATAGATGCCATCTGGAGATTGTTTGTTGAATTGTAAATTTGTAAATTGAAAGAAGGAACCTGTGCAGGGTTGCCTGATGATGAGTTCGTGTAAAACTGCATCTGAAAGAGAGAAGGAACCAGTGTAGGGTTCTGTGATCGGTGGATCTGGAACTGACTGTTTAACGCTGGTTCGCGAAATATCGCGGAAGCAAGAGTCGCCACCGTCTTTTATTTTCTCCAACATGGAAAGGACAAAAGCACAGCAAAATTCCTTATGAGATTGTTTCTCGGTTCAGGAGGTAGATTTATAGAAAGGGAAGGTGTTAGCACCCTTTCTATCCATGGTTATCCATGGGCTCTTAGATACTTGCTCTTATGTTTTCTAAATCTGTTTGCTTTTCAAATGTGTGTGGGTTTTGAAAAAGTTTCGTTTAAAGATTACAGATCGACTCTTGTATTAGTCCTCAAGAGTGTTCGAAAAATTATTTTGAAAGCTTTTTTTGAAAGTGTCGGTGTGAAAAGAAGTTTTGATTTGTTTTTGAATAGACTAAGTACTTAAGAGACATCTACCTACTCTAAGGAATTAGGCTGTGTAAATGTCCTTAAGGTAGTGCCATCCCACCATTGAGAGGTAGGTAGCACCACCGTTGGAGGTGTTCGGGTCAATTCGTTTGTAGGGACAGTGTGGTCACCAGAGCAACAGTAGGATACCTTAGAAGCTACCCTTATGCCATTGATCCTTTTTAATTCGAGGCAACTTTTCCGAGGCAACTTGTTTTGAGGCATATGGATCAACGAACATAAGGACTTACTAAGACGTCTTATACTCGACGACCACGTTTCGAAGGTAAGGCAACAGTGAGGCGTACCCTAGAAGTGGTGTGTGTATTTGTGTGTTGTTTTCATGTTAAGCATTTATCTTTGATCATGCATTATGGTGAGCTACGCTTGTTTTTAATTGGCATGCATTCTTTCATACAAGTTAACAGTTAAGGGGGTGCGGAAAGTAAATTACGGAAATGTAAATCCTACGCTATTACAAGGCGCGGGTCTATACATCGCCAAAAATTACAAAGACCCATTTTAGTAAATGAATACAGAAAGTAAATGAAAACGGTAAAATTCCTAATTACTATTACATGGCTTGAACAATTACATAATAATCGAACAAATTAAATGCGCGCGAATGAATTAATCGGGAATGTCCAAGGGTATTGACCCTTTTAAGAAAAGGAAATTAATTTTTGGTCTTTTTTATAATTAAAATGAAATGGAAACTAATTAATAACTAATTAAATTTAATTTGATTAAAAGAATTTTTGTTTTGTTTTTTATGTTTTTATGAAATAAAATAGAAAAAAGAAATAAAATTCTAGGTTAACCTAAATCTAAATCTATTTTAATTAAAAAAGTCAAAATGGCCTAATTAAAAAAACTAATTCAATTATGGTTTATTTACAAAATAAAAATAATAATAATAAAAGGGTTAATTCTATTTTTTTGGTTTTTTATTAAAATGTTAGTTAAATTAATTACTAATAATAAAAAAAATAAAAAAGGGGTAAGAAATTAAATTGACAAATAAAATGAAAGGAAAATAATGAACCAAATGGAGGGGGTGCTGGGCCAGAAATGGGGGTAAAATGCTGGAATTCAGGCCCATTGAGGCAAAGGCCTCGTTGACTTTTCAGCGTGTGTGTATGTGGTTGACTGAGTGTGTATCATGGACTGCATGTTCTAGCCTTCAGATTGATCCTCATGGCCATGTGGCAAGCTAGCGTTTGAGGTTGCATGATGATCCCTGGGACGTGCACTGCATGGAAACATGTTAAGAGGAAAAATATGAAATATGTGGGGGGACCTGGGAATCGAACCCAGGTCCCAATGTTTACCAGCGAATGCCTTGACCAAGTGAGCTGTTTGCGCGCGTTTGTAGTGTAATAGATAACAAATATTATAAAACAAAACCAACGTTAATGACATGAAACAAAAAAACGCGCTGAAGTTTTGAATGCCCCAACCATGTTATGACACGCAGGCTTCTTCTTCATTTGTGTACCTGTAACATAAGCAAATAGCGGGGGTTTTAAACCCCCACTAAACACAACCTGCAAAAAATAGCGAATAGCACATGCTTGAACATAAATTGAGCGCGAGGTCATGGTTGTGTTCGTTTGGATGTCACGATTTCAATGGCATACGTTTGGTTGTCCAATTTTTCCATATGGGGAAAGCCCCAATTTGGAGCTCTGAAAAACCTAGCTTTTGACAATGGTGGATTCTGATACACGCATCGTTAGTTCAATCAAATGCTACCAATAGCTTCAGAATGTCCCTATGAGTATAAATCAATTCAAAAAGAATGTTAAAAGCGCATGAATGATCATATAGAAATCAAGAAAAAAATGCAAACCGTTTGGCCTGAGTTCTAAGATTCTGGGCACGTTTGGATTGGTTTTTGATTGTAAAAGCTTCCTTGGGATACCAGGAATGTGTTTTGATTGGAATGGAGGCTTGAAATGCGCTGCCACTATGATTTCAGTTTTCAAGTTTTTGTGTAAATTTTGCAACTTGGTTTTCAGTTTGTATGGCTCTCTAGGTCGTGAATTCCTTTGTGATGGCTTGCATACATGTTATGTAAAGTCTTTTGATCAGAATTAAGGCCATTAACCCTATGCATTCATGTTTGAGATTTGCCATAACCTCCATTGAAACACTTTCCATTTTTGTGTCAAAATTTGAATTCTTGCTTGATTTAACCCTTTGCACGAATTTGGAATGGTCATGATGGTGTATCAAAGCATTTCAATACAAAATATATCCCCTAATTAACTTCTTTGATTTTTATTTGATTTTAAAGGATTTAAAATGAATTAAATCAAATAAAATTAAATAAAAATGGAAAAATTAATTTTAAATCTTGAAATAATTTGTGGGACACGTGGGAAGCATGGCCAAGCTGAAACAAGTGGAAAAAGTGGGCCCCTTTTGTCAAAAATGAAATTTCAAGGATAATTGACTTTGGCCATTTCACAAAAATTTCCCAACTTCTCCAATGCATATCTTGCTCAATTTTGAAGCTATGAACATGTTCTTGGACATTTTGGAAAGGTCTTGAAGTCCTCTAACCAATGTATTTAGTCCCATGTCATTTTGATTTACCAATCTCAAGTTATGGTCTTTGACTTAAAGTCCCTTTTTGTTGACTTTTGAAAATGACCTATAATGTTGAAATTGATAACTTTTTGTGAGAGCATTTCTTGGACTTGGAATGTGAAGATGAGTTGTAGGAAATGTCCTCCCCTTCAAGATGAGCATTGGATTGGATTTTTATGATGAACCATGAAAAATTTATGCCTTGGTCAAGTTACAGTTGACTTTTCAACTGTCCAAAAATAGAAACTTTTGCATCTTGATGATTTTTGAGCCATTCTTGTGGAATCATGGTCAAGACTTGACCAAATCATGATTGTGGCTTCAAAATAAGATGTTGACCAAAATTTTTGACTTTTGACTGCCTAATGACCATTTTGCCCCTACAGTTGACTGTGGAGCAATTAGGGTTTTTGACTGTGCAACTTGACCTTGCGAGCCTTGAAACTTGACATGTAGGTGCTTGACAATGTGTATGAGCATATGGGACTTGATTGAGACCTTGAAAACTTCAATTTCCTTGCAAGAACCAAAACCCTAATTTGCATGGCTTAGGAGGATGGTTGACTGTGTAGCCCTTGAGTAGACTTTGAACCATTTGAGGTGATGCTTGTCAAAACTTTGAAGATTATGGGAGGGAAAATTTTGGGGTACAACAGTTGCCCCTGTTCAATCTTCTTATACCTGAGGATGTAGACTGGCTTGTGTGCCTTTCGTGATCCGAAGGTGGAAGATGATTGAACACTAGAGTGCCAAGAAATTTGCACTCACATAGTGAGTATCAGCAGTGTGATGGTGAGAATGGGCTTACAAATGCCATTTGGAAAGATGATGGATATGGGGATGGGCTTATAGATGCCATCTGGGTGTCGATCGCATAAGAGATTCCTTAGCGAGAACTTGCGTACCTGAGAAAGAAAATAATTACCTGGCCTATTACAGGAGTTGATCTTCAAACTCTTTATGTAGATGTGCCCTGGCTGGATACAGGAATCGAATCTTTAAACTCTTCAGACGTGCCCTGGCAGGATACAGGAATCGAGTCTGGAATCAGTCGTCAACAGATACCCCCTGGCAAGATACAGGAATCAGATCTTCGAACTCTTCAAACGTGCCCTGGCAGGATACAGGAATCGAGTATGGTAATGTAGTCGTCAACAGATACACCCTGGCAAGATACAGGAATCGGATCTTCGAACTCTTCAGACGTGTCCTGGCAGGATACAGGAATCGAGTCTGGTAATGTTAGTCGTCAACAGATACACCCTGGCAAGATACAGGAATCGGATCTTCGAACTCTTCATACGTGCCCTGGCAAGATACAGGAATCGAGTCTGGTAATGTAGTCGTCAACAGATACACCCTGGCAAGATACAGGAATCGGATCTTCGAACTCTTCAGACGTGCCCTGGCAAGATACAGGAATCAAGTCTGGTAATGTAGTCGTCGATAGATACACCCTAGCAAGATACAGGAATCAGATCTTCGAACTCTTCAGACATGCCCTGGCAGGATACAGGAATCGAGTCTGGAATCAGTCGTCAACAGATACACCCTGGCAAGATACAGGAATCGGATCTTCGAACTCTTCAGACGTGCCCTGGCAGGATACCGGAATCGAGTCTGGTAATGTAGTCGTCAACAGATACACCCTGGCAAGATACAGGAATCGGATCTTCGAACTCTTCAGACGTGCCCTGGCAGGATACAGGAATCGAGTCTGGTAATGTAGTCGTCAACAGATACACCCTGGCAAGATATAGGAATCGGATCTTCGAACTCTTCAGACGTACCCTGGCATGATACAGGAATCGAGTCTGGTAATGTAGTCGTCAACAGATACACCCTGTCAAGATACAGGAATCGGATCTTCGAACTCTTCATACATGCCCTGGAAAGATACAGGAATCGAGTCTGGAATCAGTCGTCAACAGATACACCCTGGCAAGATACAGGAATCGGATCTTCGAACTCTTCAGACGTGCCCTGGCAGGATACAAGAATCGAGTCTGGTAATGTAGTCGTCAACAGATACACCCTGGCAAGATACAGGAATCGGATCTTCGAACTCTTCAGACGTGCCCTGGCAAGATACAGGAATCGAGTCTGGAATCAGTCGTCAACAGATACACCCTGTCAAGATACAAGAATCGGATCTTAGAACTCTTCAGACGTGCCCTGGCAGGATACAGGAATCGAGTCTGGTAATGTAGTCATCAACAGATACACCCTGGCAAGATACAGGAATCGAATCTTCGAACTCTTCAGACGTGCCCTGGCAAGATACGGGAATCGAGTCTGGAATCAGTCGTCAACAGATACACCCTGGCAAGATACAGGAATCGGATCTTTAGTTGTGACCGTTGATAGCAATTATCTTTGTACTGATCTTTGTCCTGAAAAGACAAAACGTTAGTTGTATGTAATGTCATGATGTATGACATGCGTGATGTTCTCAGAATGAATGAGATTGTATGTTCATGATGCGTATGTGCATGCTATAATGTATGAAGATATGATGTTCATGAATGTATGTTTCGTCTAGGAAAGTAAATCCTTGACGGGTGCCGGGCAGTTAACTCCTGGGCTGCTATTGAAGAGTAGAGCTTTGTTGTTTCCGCTGGGGGTGATGGTTGCAAGAATACCGGTAGGAGAAGATGACTCCGTTGGGGAATGAACTTGGCGAATAGAATACTCTGCGGGGAATACTCTGTGGGGAAGAGATGTGCTTTGCTGAGATGCTGATGATAACTCCGCTGGGGATACCATTGTTAAGCTCTGTTGGAAGATTGGATGAACTTCGCTGGGGATGGGAAGACTTCGCCGGGGACGATCTTTCCGTGATTTTTAGCTGAGGATAACCCAGTTATATCCTGGTGGGGAAATAACCTTTGAATAAAACCAGGGAGACGCGTTCGCTCTGCAGGGGATAAGCTTCCAGAATCTACTGGGGATAAGCTTACTACTGGGGAGATTGATTGAACTCTCCTGGGGGAATCTTTTAGACTGGACTCTCCTGGGGAAATTTTTCAGCTTGGACTGGGGAATGGCTCCACTGGATGTCTGTATACCGCCGAGGAACAATCTTAGATCAAGACTGCCGGGGATGCTTGTATATTGCGCTGGGGAATGTTGAGATCTGCTGGGGATATCCAACTTCCTTAAGGCTGATAGAGCAGGCTAACTCTGCTTGGGGAGAGTATTGTTGACTTGCTAGCTCACTCTCTGGGGAATTAAGGTATCTTGGTTACATTCTTCAGCCGAACTTACCTTGGTCCTTGGTGGACATAGCAATTAGATCGCTTAGACAACTCATTATTGCTTCTAATGTCACCTGTAATTAATCCTTTGTTTTGCATGCAAATATTTATGAGTTAGCAATTAGTGTCAAATGCATATATCAAAAATTGAACATTGGACGTTCTTCGCAAAACAAAACAGAAAAAGGAAAAAACAATTGGCAATTGGTCTGAACTGTGATTTTGTATTGATTTTTGAATTTGCCTGTAAATAGGCGTTTTTGTACAAGAGGCTGACGTCCTAGTAAGAGAACGACGCCGAACAACAGAGTTTATACAATTTGTACAAGAGAAAACAAAACAGCTATGTGAAGAGAATAATCCCAATGGGTTCCAACTCTGCTATCGCCTTTATGTCTTCGAGCGTCTCATCACTTTGCTACTCAGTTGACGATAAAGCTGATTGATCGATGCCGTTTGAACTTGATAGTTGATACCGGATTCTGGATGCAAGGTGATCCAATGAGACATAGTATTACGCTTTAATACCTAACTTTTACCTGGACCGCCCTTTCGGGTTTTCAGTCCACCGGGATACCCATTTTTGCCCAAGCCGCCTTTTCAGGTTTTCGACTTGCCGGGTGTACAAATTTTTTTCATTTCATCCCTCATTTTGCCCGAACCCTTTTGGTTCGCCGGGAAGCCCTAATTTTTGCCTAGGTATGTCAACCTAGCGGGTCTTTTATTATGCGTAGTATCTTTTTACTATGTCTGCATTGGCGGGGTGAGGAAGATCGTCACCATCCATGTTGGTTAGAATCATGGCTCCTCCTGAGAACACATGTTTAACCACAAATGGCCCTTCGTACGTGGGGGTCCATTTTCCCCTGGGATCACTTTGAGGAAGAATGATGCGTTTGATTACCAGGTCCCCAACTTGATACTCTTGTGGCTTGACTTTCTTGTTAAATGCCCTGATCATCCGTTTTTGGTACGTCTGACCATGGCAAATAGCAGTGAGTCTCTTTTCGTCAATCAGGTTTAATTGATCAAGTCGTGTCTGGATCCAGTCATCTTCGCTCAGATCTGCATCCTTCATTATCTGGAGAGAGGGTATCTGCACTTCAATCGGCAAGACTGCCTCCATGCCATAGACCAAGGAAAAAGGAGTTGCCCCGGTTGACGTTCTTGTTGAGGTGCGGTACCCATGAAGAGCGAACGGTAACATCTCGTGCCAATCTTTATAGGTCACTGTCATCTTCTGCACAATCTTCTTGATATTCTTATTGGCTGCTTCTACAGCCCCATTTATCTTCGGCCGGTAAGGAGAAGAGTTGTGGTGCTGTATCTTGAATTGTTCGCAGAGCTCAGTGATCATCTTGTTATTGAGATTAGTACCATTGTCCGTAATGATTCTTTCCGGGATGCCGTATCGACAGATCAGGTTGTGTCGAATGAACCGTGCCACGACGTTCTTGGTTACTGTGGCGTAGGAAGCTGCTTCAACCCACTTTGTAAAGTAATCGATCGCCACAAGGATGAAGCGATGCCCGTTGGATGCCGTAGGTTTAATCTCGCCGATCATATCAATACCCCACATTGCAAAAGGCCAAGGCGCTGTCAAGACATTCAGAGGAACTAGAGGAATGTGCACCATATCTGCATAAATCTGGCACTTATGACATGTCCGAGAATGTTGGTAACAGTCAGCTTCCATAGTGGACCAGAAATACCCTGCCCGAAGGATCTTCTTTGCCATGGCGTGTCCACTGGAATGTGTTCCGAAGGTACCTTCATGCAGCTCTGCCATGATCCTTTCTGCTTCAGCTTTATCCACACAACGCAGTAAGGTCGAATCATGGTTTCGCTTGTATAGAATGCCGTTGCTGAGGAAGAACTTTGCTGTGAACCTTCTCAGAAACTTCTTGTCGTTGACGGATGCACCTTCAGGATATTTTTGAGCTTCCAAGTGCCTCTTCACCTCATGATACCAGGGTTTTTCAGTTACTACCTCAGCCTCAAGGTCACAACAGTATGCAGGTTCGTCCAGTTTCCAGATAATGATCCGAGGAGCCTCGTTGTCCCATTTGACTTTGAACATGGAAGACATCGTAGCTAACGCGTCCGCCAACTGATTCTCCTCTCTTGGGAAATGTTCAAAAGTTATCTCTGTGAAATGGGGGATCAATGTCAACACACATTCTTTGTAAGGAATAAGATTCAGATGTTTCGTATCCCACTCGCCTTTGATCTGATTGATCACGAGAGCGGAATCTCCGAAGACACTCAGAAACTTGATCCTTAAGTCAATCGCAGCTTGAAGACCCATGATGCACGCCTCATACTCCGCCATGTTGTTGGTGCAGTTGAAACATAGCCGGGCAGTGAGTGGAGTATGAGTGCCTTGAGGGGATATGATCACAACGCCGATACCGTTACCCAAAGCGTTGGAGGCTCCATCAAAGTGCATAGACCATCGGGATCCTTCCTCAGGTCCTTCATCCGGTCCAGGTACTTCACAGTCAGTCACTATCATGATGCTCTCGTCAGGAAATTCAAAGTTCATTGACTGATAGTCGTCTACTACCTGGTGTGCCAAGTGGTCTGCCAATACACTTCCTTTGATAGCTTTCTGAGTCGTGTACTGGATGTCGTATTCTGTCAAGATCATCTGCCATCTTGCTATTCTTCCAGACAGAGCAGGCTTTTCGAATATGTACTTTATTGGATCCATCTTTGAAATCAACAGAGTAGTGTGAGTCAGCATATACTGTCTCAGCCGGCGAGCAGCCCATACCAAAGCGCAACAAGTTTTCTCGAGCAGTGAGTATCGGGTCTCACAATCAGTAAACTTTTTGCTAAGGTAATAAATGGCGTGCTCTTTTCGGCCAGACTCGTCATGCTGCCCCAGCACACACCCCATTGAGCTGTCAAGCACTGTCAGGTATAGTATCAGAGGTCTCCCTTCAACCAGTGGTATAAGGATGGGTGGTTCTTGGAGATACTCTTTGATTCTGTCAAAAGCGGCCTGACATTCATCATTCCAACGTACTACCTGATCTTTCTTCAGCAGCTTGAAGATTGGTTCACAAGTAGCAGTTAGGTGCGAGATGAATCAGGCAATGTAATTCAAACGTCCTAGAAAGCCTCTGACCTCTTTCTCTGTCTTAGGAACTGGCATCTCTTGAATGGCTTTAACCTTGGCAGGGTCCACTTGAATACCTTTGTCGCTCACGACGAAGCCTAGCAACTTTCCAGACCTTACCCCAAAGGTACACTTGTTTGGATTCAATCTTAGCTTGTACAACTTCAGACGGTCAAACAACTTCTGTAGATGGTCAAGGTGTTCCTCCTCAGTTTGAGACCTTGCAATCATATCGTCGACATATACTTCAATCTCATGGTGGATCATGTCATGAAATAAAGCAACCATGGCACGTTGGTAGGTTGCCCCAGCATTTTTCAACCCGAATGGCATGACCTTGTAACAGAAGGTGCACCACTGAGTAACAAAGGTAGTCTTTTCCATATCTTCAGGAGCCATCTTGATCTGATTATAACCTGAAAAACCATCCATGAAGGAGAACACTTTATGCTGGGCAGTATTGTCAACCAGAACGTCAATGTGAGGTAGGGGAAGTCATCCTTGGGGCTTGCCCTGTTCAGATCCCTGTAATCGACACACATTCTGACCTTACCATCTTTTTTCGGCACCGGCACCACATTGGCAACCCTCTGAGGGTAAGAAGTCACTGCTAGAAACCCGGCATCAAATTGCTTCATAACCTCAGCTTTGATCTTCTCAGACATCTCTGGACGCATACGGCGGACCTTTTGTTTTACCGGAGGACAGTCTTCCTTGGTAGGCAAATGATGAACTACGATGTCGGTATCCAACCCAGGCATGTCTTCGTAAGACCCGGCAAAGATTTCCATGTAGTCATGCAACATCTGGATCAGTCGTTGTTTCACACTGAGCTCTAGATTAGCATCAATCTTGACTTCTTTTCTGTCTGTCTCAGTACCCAGATTTACCGTTTCCACTGGCTCTTCATGCGGTTGAATGGCCCTCTCTTCCTGGAGTAACAGTCTTGCAAGTTCGCCAGGCACTTCGCAATCATCTTCACCTTCGTCTTCGGCTAAGTTGATCGGATTTTCGAAGTCATAACTGGCAGTAGCAGAGTCGTTACCAGTGAGATCCAGAGTGGATTGAAACCTGTATGAGTGAGTGTATGTAAATACAGCTGCTTTGCAATATATAAAGAAAGAAAGGGAGTGCAAGATTTGAAATGCGAAAAACGTCCGATGCTTTTATTCATGATATATGAAAGTGACAAACAAAAGCCCTCACAAATAAGACCACGGTGCCCCGGGTAAGACACCGGGCCATACAGTTTCAAATTATTGTTTATTACAAATCCAAAACAAAGAAGTTCATTACTGGGTGACAAAAGTAACAGGCATAGAGTCTTTGGCAGTCCAGTTGCTTGGTCCACCGTTGGTCGTTGAGTAGATCCAGCTGTCAAACTCGGATTCTTCCACTTCGTCTTCATCCCCAATAGCATTTACTCCATGGTTAGGCATGGGAGCAGTCACCACATTAGGCTTCTCGGGCGCCTCGAACTGAACCTCTTTAGCATCAATAAGGTCTTGAACCTTATTCCTCAGAGCCCAACAATCATCTGTGTTATGTCCTGGGCTATCAGAGTGATAAGCGCAACGGACGTTGGGGTTGTACTTCAGAGATGTTGTGTTTACCATCTTCGGAGCCTCTTTGACGGTTACCAGGCTGGTTGACAGCAGTTGCGGCAGGATCTGAGAGAGAGTCATGCTAAGCCGAGTATACTGCCGTTTGGGCCTCTCAGCTCTGGGCTGGTTGTACTGTTATGGAGCAGCAGCAGGCTTAGAAATAACCACCGCGTTGACAGCTGGGCGGCGTTCAGGTTTGTTTTGCCTTCTTGGACCATACACAACACTTGCCTCCTTCTTGAAGGGCTTCTTTTCAATATTTGAGGAGGCAACCTTCTGTATCTTCCCCGATTTTAAACCAGCCTCGATCCTCTCACCAGTCAGGATCAGATCAGTAAACCCAGCAGAGGAATTACCAATGAGATGGTTGAAGAATGGACCAGATAGGGTCCCCAAGAACATGTCTACTAGCTCATGATCTGTCAATGGTGGCTGCACCCTACCAGCCATATCTCTCCATTTCTGTGCATACTCCTTAAAACCTTCACCCGTTCCCAGTGACATACCCTGGAGTTGGGTACGCGTGGGAGCGAGGTCGGAATTATATTGATACTGCTTGTAGAAAGCAGTGGCCAAATCCTCCCAGTTACGAATGTTGGTTCCGTCCAGCTGATAGAACCATTCGAGGTGAGTCCCTGAAAGACTCTCCTGGAAGAAGTGGATCCATAAGTTCTTGTCTGCTGTGTAAGGCTGGATCTTCCTTACATAAGAACGGAGGTGCATCTTGGGACAGGAAGCCCCGTCATACTTCACAAAGGCAGGCGCCTTGAACTTGTGTGGGATCACTACCCCAGAAGATAACCCCAAGTCTCCGAAATCCAACCCAGGCACACGTTGAATCTCCATAGCATTTAACCTGTCCTCCAGCTGTTTGTACCGGTCCTCAGCAGGAGGGTACTGTTCATCGTTGAAGTCTGTCTCAGTGTCAGAGACCACAGGACTAGGGGCCTCTCTCCCTTGGTGACTACCTTCCCCCACAAATGGAGTGGTCCTCTCAGCTTCATTCTGCAATGTGTTCCCGAGTCTGTGCCCAGTGCTGAATAGCACAGTCCTCTTCTTCTTCTTATTCTTCTTCAGGAGCAAAGCCTTCAGCTCTTGTTGTCCCTGGGCCAAGTTCATGACCATCTCCTGCAATTGGGCATTCTGGGCCTGGAGGGCCTTGATTGCTTGCTCGGTAGTGCGTTCAGGATTCATAATGCTTGAGTGCTGAAATAAACAACGAAGAAGATTAAGCAACCCGTAGGAAAAGGGTACCTGTAATGCATATGATGAATGAAATGCGTATGAATTATGTTTTCAAAGACAATCCGGAATCAACTTTGTAAACAAAAGGAACACACTTTATTAGATTTAAACTTTAAATTGTTCAACAATTTACCCTTAGGCGTTACAAGAATGAAAATACTGAAAAGGAAATAAAGCTGTAAAAGAAACATCCAAAGTCTATTAGTGCTCCCATGGCCTCCTCTTCTCAGTACGGATATAGTCATTCAGGGTTCGCTCGTTCTCCAGTTGCTTGGTCAGCTTCTGGATCTTCTGTTCCTGTTCGTTGAACTTTTCCCGATAATAATCCCGCTCTTCCTGTAGTTGCACCCAAGACCTCTTTAGTGTATCAACATCAGTGGGTATCTGAGGAGGGAGAACAGTTGGAGGAACCCCATCTCCATCAGGACCTTCAAGAATGATAGGCCTGACAGCTTCATATGGCACACCTAACTTCTGAGCACGGATGCGGACCCATCTGTAGTAGGCTTCCATAGGTAGAGAAGTCTTTGGTCCCAACTCTTGTTGGTCAGATTTGTGAATTCTGTCCCAAGCTTTGATGAATCTACGACGCAGTTCGTCACTATCTTTCTGAAACTCAAAACTGATGTGAGGCACCAGCATCTCATGAGGCCCTGCTCTTCTGGCTCTTCCAAACTGACGGAGAGCTAAACATGGATTATAAGAGATTCCGCCCTGAGTGCCAATCAATGGAACATTAGGATATTCTCCGCAGCGATCAATAACAGCCACCTCATCTAAACCTCTAAGAGTCCAAATGATGTCATTATCAGTGAGAGACATTAACCTATGAGCCCAGCCTCTTCCTTCTTGGTTCTTTAGCACGAACTTGGGGAGGTGCGAAATAAACCACCTCACCAACAAAGGAGTATAACACCACAGAGTTCCTCGTCTTCGGGCAGTACGAGCATAGAGTTGTTGCAGGACGTCACCCAAGAGAGTGGGTACAGGGTTCCGAGACATGAAGATCCTTATGGCAGTGACGTTAATGAGGTTATCAGGATTAGGAAACAAGACTAGACCATAGATTAAGAGAGCCAGAATGTCTTCATACGCCCTAAAGTCTAAGTCATTCCAGAAACTGTTAGCCTTACCAATCAGAAACTTGGCCAAGAAACCCTTAAGTTTGCTTCTAGTCACCCAGTTGTCCATTACCTCCTGGTTGGTCAAGGGAAGGGTTGCTGCAACCTCCTCAGGTCTAAGAGCCTTTTCCCAACCAGTGAAGGGAGTCTGATCCAAGATAGGGATACACAACAAATCAGAGAACTCTTCCAGGGTAGGGACCAACTGGAAGTCTTGAAAGGTGAAGCACTGATACAGAGGGTCATAAAACTGGGTCAGGACACTCATCAGTTGTTGGTCCCATTTTGCCGTGACTAAACCGAGAAGAGAACCATGCCTCTCGATGAAGGAAGTAATATTTGGAATTCTGCTAACCAACTCTTCAAGCAACTCAGGTGGGTGAACAAAATTGAACCGGATAGTGTTCCTTCGCATAGGCATCATGATGTCCTACAAAACAGAGCAAAGGTGAAACCCTCTTGTCTTTGAAATGGTCAGTCCTTATGCAGGATGCATGCAATGTTATGATGGCATGATGTTATGATAAAGCACACCACGAGTATTCACAAAGGAAAACATGATAAGGCACACAAGTCACACCACAACCCTTAGAGTTTAGGCCAGCACGGAGTTTAGGTACTACCCTCTTTCAGTTTGTTGGTTAAGACATGTCCTAATCAAAAGTAATCGGGTTCTAGAGGATCCCAATATCACTGACTACCCTCAATCGGTCATAACTCCAGCATCGCAATCTTTTCTTGCAGCCAGAACCATCGCGAGAGTTTAGCCTCAATGGGTGTAGCATACTGCTACTGTTCTATTGGCCAAGTTGGGTCAATTAGGGTTCTAAGGTCGGTTGGTGCTTAATGACTCCTCAGAAGACCCATATTCTCCTCGTTGCGACACAAGGGATATCGGTACAGACCAAGGCGCCACACCAACGTAGCCACTGTTTCACCCGTGTCGGTCTACGCCGGACAGGTCCCTCACAACTTATGCTACCTAACAGGGTATCCCCATATCCGGGTTAGGATCTATGTAACTCCGATGCAGCCCACAATAATAAAGAAAACAAGCACAACAATTGAAAACACAAGTGATCTTAGTCCTAAGGTACATCTCACTTTATAAGAATCCCCAGCAGAGTCGCCAGTTCTGTGATCGGTGGATCTGGAACTAACTGTTTAACGCTGGTTCGCGAAATGTCGCGGAAGCAAGAGTCGCCACCGTCTTTTATTTTCTCCAATATGGAAAGGACAAAAGCACAGCAAAATTCCTTATGAGATTATTTCTCGGTTCGGGAGGTAGATTTATAGAAAGGGAAGGTGTTAGCACCCTTTCTATCCATGGTTATCCATGGGCTCTTAGATACTTGCTCTTATGTTTTCAAAATCTGTTTGCTTTTCAAATGTGTGTGGGTTTTGAAAAAGTTTCGTTTAAAGATTTCAGATCGACTCTTGTATCAGTCCTCAAGAGTGTTCGAAAAATTGTTTTGAAAGCTTTTTTTGAAAGTGTCGGTGTGAAAAGAAGTTTTGATTTGTTTTTGAATAGAGAAAGTACTTAAGAGAAATCTACCTACTCTAAGGAATTAGGTTGTGTAAATGTCCTTAAGGTAGTGTCATCCCACCATTGAGAGGTAGGTAGCACCACCGTTGGAGGTGTTCGGGTCAATTCGTTTGTAGGGACAGTGTGGTCACCAGAGCAACAGTAGGATACCTTAGAAGCTACCCTTATGCCATTGATCCTTTTTAATTCGAGGCAACTTTTCAGAGGCAAGTTGTTTTGAGGCATATGGATCAACGGACATAAGGACTTACTAAGACGTCCTATACTCGACGACCACGTTTCGAAGGTAAGGCAACGGTGAGGCGTACCCTAGAAGTGGTGTGTGTATTTGTGTGTTGTTTTCATGTTAAGCATTTATCTTTGATCATGCATTATGGTGAGCTACGCTTGTTTTTAATTGACATGCATTCTTTCATACAAGTTAACAGTTAAGGGGGTGCGGAAAGTAAATTGCGGAAATGTAAATCCTACGCTATTACAAGGCGCGGGTCTATACATCGCCAAAAATTACAAAGACCCATTTTAGTAAATGAATACGGAAAGTAAATGAAAACGGTAAAAGTCCTAATTACTATTACATGGCTTGAACAATTACATAATAATCGAACAAATTAAATGCGCGCGAATGAATTAATCGGGAATGTCCAAGGATATTGGCCCTTTTAAGAAAAGGAAATTAATTTTTGGTCTTTTTTATAATTAAAATGAAATGGAAACTAATTAATAACTAATTAATTTAATTTGATTAAAAGAAAATATTTTTTTGTTTTTTATGTTTTTATGAAATAAAATAGAAAAAAGAAATAAAATTCTAGGTTAACCTAAATCTAAATCTATTTTAATTAAAAAAGTCAAAACGGCCTAATTAAAAAAACTAATTCAATTATGGTTTATTTACAAAATAAAAATAATAATAATAAAAGGGTTAATTCTATTTTTTTGGTTTTTTATGAAAATGTTAGTTAAATTAATTACTAATAATAAAAAAAATAAAAAAAGGGGTAAGAAATTAAATTGACAAATAAAATGAAAGGAAAATAATGAACCAAATGGAGGGGGTGCTGGGCCAGAAATGGGGGTGAAATGCTGGAATTCAGGCCCATTGAGGCAAAGGCCTCGTTGACTTTTCAGCGTGTGTGTATGTGGTTGACTGAGTGTGTATCATGGACTGCATGTTATGGCCTTCAGATTGATCCTCATGGCCATGTGGCAAGCTAGCGTTTGAGGTTGCATGATGAGCCCTGGGACGTGCACTGCATGGAAACATGTTAAGAGGAAAAATATGAAATATGTGGGGGGACCTGGGAATCGAACCCAGGTCCCAATGTTTACCAGCGAATGCCTTGACCAAGTGAGCTGTTTGCGCGCGTTTGTAGTGTAATAGATAACAAATATTATAAAACAAAACCAACGTTAATGACATGAAACAAAAAAACGCGCTGAAGTTTTGAATGCCCCAACCATGTTATGACACGCATGCTTCTTCTTCATTTATGTACCTCTAACATAAGCAAATAGCGGGGGTTTTAAACCCCCACTAAACACAACCTGCAAAAAATAGCGAATAGCACATGCTTGAACATAAATTGAGCGCGAGGTCATGGTTGTGTTCATTTGGATGTCACGATTTCAATGGCATACGTTTGGTTGTCCAATTTTTCCATATGGGGAAAGCCCCAATTTGGAGCTCTGAAAAACCTAGCTTTTGACAATGGTGGATTCTGATACACGCATCGTTAGTTCAATCAAATGATACCAATAGCTTCAGAATGTCCCTATGAGTATAAATCAATTCAAAAAGAATGTTAAAAGCGCATGAATGATCATATAGAAATCAAGAAAAAAATGCAAACCGTTTGGCCTGAGTTCTAAGATTCTGGGCACGTTTGTATTGGTTTTTGATTGCAAAAGCTTCCTTGGGATACCAGGAATGTGTTTTGATTGGAATGGAGGCTTGAAATGCGCTGCCACTATGATTTCAGTTTTCAAGTTTTTGTGTAAATTTTGCAACTTGGTTTTCAGTTTGTATGGCTCTCTAGGTCGTGAATTCCTTTGTGATGGCTTGCATACATGTTATGTAAAGTCTTTTGATCAGAATTAAGGCCATTAACCCTATGCATTCATGTTTGAGATTTGCCATAACCTCCATTGAAGCACTTTCCATTTTTGTGTCAAAATTTGAATTCTTGCTTGATTTAACCCTTTGCACAAATTTGGAATGGTCATGACGGTGTATCAAAGCATTTCAATACAAAATATATCCCCTAATTAACTTCTTTGATTTTTATTTGATTTTAAAGGATTTAAAATGAATTAAATCAAATAAAATTAAATAAAAATGGAAAAATTAATTTTAAATCTTGAAATAATTTGTGGGACACGTGGGAAGCATGGCCAAGCTGAAACAAGTGGAAAAAGTGGGCCCCTTTTGTCAAAAATGAAATTTCAAGGATAATTGACTTTGGCCATTTCACAAAAATTTCCCAACTTCTCCAATGCATATCTTGCTCAATTTTGAAGCTATGAACATGTTCTTGGACATTTTGGAAAGGTCTTAAAGTCCTCTAACCAATGTCTTTGGTCCCATGTCATTTTGATTTACCAATCTCAAGTTATTGTCTTTTACTTAAAGTCCCTTTTTGTTGACTTTTGAAAATGACCTATAATGTTGAAATTGATAACTTTTTGTGAGAGCATTTCTTGGACTTGGAATGTGAAGATGAGTTGTAGGAAATATCCTCCCCTTATATATGAGCATCGGATGGGATTTTTCTGATGAACCATGAAAAAGTTATGCCTTGGTCAAGTTACAGTTGACTTTTCAGCTGTCCAAAAATAGAAACTTTTGCATCTTGATGATTTTTGAGCCATTCTTGTGGAATCATGGTCAAGACTTGACCAAATGATGATTGTGGCTTCAAAATAAGATGTTGACCAAAAATTTTGACTTTTGACTGCCAAATGATCATTTTGCCCCTACAGTTGACTGTGGAGCAATTAGGGTTTTTGACTGTGCAACTTGACCTTGTAGGTGCTTGACAATGTGTATGAGCATATGGGACTTGGTTGAGCCCTTGAAAACTTAAATTTCCTTGCAAGAACCAAAACCCTAATTTGCATGGCTTAGGAGGATGGTTGACTGTGTAGCCCTTGAGTAGACTTTGAACCATTTGAGGTGATGCTTGTCAAAACTTTGAAGATTATGGGAGGGCAAATTTTGGGGTACAACAGGTTGCTTCATGATGGTCAAGTATATTCCTGTCTGGTTTCAGGTATCAATCTCTGACCTGAGAAAGAAAGTCTTCCTGGCTTGTTACAGGTATTGATCTTCAATCTCTTCATGTAGATAACTTTCCTGGCTTGTTACAGGTATTGTTCTACAATCAGTCGTCCACAGATGCTTTTCCTGGCTTGTTATAGGTATTAATCTGGAATTAGTAGTCCACAGATGCTTTTCCTGGCTTGTTACAGGTATTAATCTGGGATTTGAAAAGATTGGCCGATGAGATAGTTATCCTGGCTGGTTTCAGGTATTAATCTCTGACCTGAGAAAGAAAGATAGTCTTCCTGGCTTGTTACAGGTATTGATCTTCCATCTCTTCATGTAGATAACTTTCCTGGCTTGTTACAGGCATTTATCTACAATCAGTCGTCCACAGAATTTTCCTGGCTTGTTACAGGTATTCATCTGGAACTTAAGAAAGGTTGGTCGATGAGATAGTTGTCCTGGATGGTTACAGGTATTAATCTCTGACTTGAGAAAGAAAGATGGTCTTCCTGGCTTGTTATAGGTATTGATCTCTGCCCTGAGAAAGAAAAATAGTTTTCCTGGTTTATTACAGGTATTAATTTTCAATCTCTTCGTGTAGCTGGTTTTTCTGGCTTGTTTCAGGTATTAACCTACAATCAGTCGTCCATAGAATTTTCCTGGCTTGTTACAGGTATTGATCTGGGACTTGGAAAGGTTGATGGTAGTCATCTTTTGATTGACCTTTTCCTGAAAAAAGGTAAAACGTTAGTTGTATGCAATGTCATGATGTATGAAATGCATGATGTCATGATGTTCTCAAAAATAAATGAGATCGTGTCGTATGCACTTGATCATGTATGTAAATAGGAGGTATGGAATGTGAAATGTTTATGAATGTATTTTCGTCTGGGAAAATAAATCCCGGCACTACTGGAGAATAGAGTTGAGTTCTTCGTTTCCGCTGGGGATGATGAACAAAGAGGATTGGGAGAATAAACCTGCAGGAGAAAAGAATTCCGTTGGGGAATAAACTTGATGAAGAGATTACTCTGAGGGGAATTACTCTGTGGGAAGAGATGCTTTGCTGAGATTTTAAAGATAACTCCGCTGGGGATTCCGTTGGTAAGCTCTGTTGGGGATTTTGATGATGAACTCCGCTGGGGATAGAAAGAACTTCGTTGGGGATGATCTTCCGGTTGCAACTTGTTGAGGATAACCCAATTAGACTCTTGTGGGGATAACCTTTGAATTTGGCTGAGGAGATGCATTTGTATTCTGCAGGGGACAAGCTTCCAGAATCTACTGGGTAAGATGATTCAACTCTGGCGGGGAAGCTTTTTTAGACAGTGCTGGGGAATGGCTCCACTGGGGGTATCTTGTATTCCGCCGGGGAACATTCTTATACTCCGTCAAGGAATATTAAGACTGCCGGGGATGCTCTTTACGCTTGCTGGGGAATATCTTTATACTCCGCTGGGGAATATTTTTGTACTCCGCTGGGGAATATTAAGACCTTCTGGGAATACCGAGCCTTTTTAGGGCTGATGATGGGCCAACTCTGCTTGGGGGAGAGTATTGCAGATTCGTCCGTGATTGCAGGTCTCAGTGGGGAGAGCTTCCCTTATTGTCTTATTCTGCGGGGAGTGAAGGTATCTTGGTCATATTCTTCAGCTGAACCTACCTTGGTACCTTGGTGGACAGAGCAACTAGACCTCTCAGACAATTCTTATTGCCCCTACTTCTGATATCACCCGTAATTAGTTCTTTGTTTCGCATGCAAATATTTATGAGCAACAATTAATGTCAAATGCATATATCAAAAATGAACATTGGACGTTCTTTGCAAAACAAAACAGATAAAGTAAAAAACAATTTGCAATTTGTCTGAAAAATGAACTTGTATTGATTTTGAAATTTGCCTGTAAATAGGCGCTTTTGTACAAGAGGCTAACGTCCTAGTAAGAGAACGCCGCCGAGCAAATAGAATTTATACAATTTGTAAAAAGAAAACAAAACATCTATGTGAATAATCCCACTGGGTTCCAGCTCTGCTACTGCCCTTATATCTTCAAGCATCTCATCACTTTGCTGCTTAGTTGGAGATGAATCTGATTAATTGGTGCCGTCCGAGCCTGATAGCTGATACCAAAGTCCGGATGCAAGGTGATCCAATGAGACATAGTGTTACGCTTGTCCCTAACTTTTTCCTGGACCGCCCTTTCGGGTTTTCAGTCCACCGGGATACCCATTTTTGCCCAAGCCGCCTTTTCAGGTTTTCGACTTGCCGGGTGTACAATTTTTTTTATTATTTTTATTTTCATCCCTTATTTTTACCCGAACCCTTTTGGTTTGCCGGGAAACCCTTATTTTTGCCTAGGCCAGTCAACCTAGCGGGTCTTTAATCATGCGTAGTATCTTTTTACTATGTCTGCATTGACGGGGTGAGGAAGGTCGTCACCATCCATGGTGGTTAGAATCATCGCTCCTCCTGAGAAGATGTTCTTAACCACAAATGGCCCTTCGTACGTAGGGGTCCATTTGCCCCTGGGATCACCTTGAGGTAGAATAATGCGCTTAATTACCAGGTCCCCGACTTGATACTCTTGTCGTCTGACTTTTTTGTTAAATGCCTTGATCATCCGTTTTTGGTACGTCTGACCATGACAAATAGCAGTGAGTCTCTTTTCGTCGATTAGGTTTAGTTGATCAAGCCGGGTCTGAATCCAGTCTTCTTCGCTTAAACCCGCATCCTTCATGATCCGGAGAGAGGGTATCTGAACTTCAATGGGCAGGACTGCCTCCATGCCATATACCAAGGAATAGGGTGTTGCCCCTGTTGACGTCCGTGCTGAGGTACGGTACCTATGAAGAGCAAATGGTAACATCTCGTGCCAATCTTTGTAGGTCACTGTCATCTTCTGCACAATCTTCTTAATGTTCTTATTAGCTGCTTCTACAGCCCCATTCATCTTCGGCCGGTAGGGAGAAGAGTTATGGTACTGTATCTTGAATTGCTCGCAGAGCTCAGTGATCATCTTGTTGTTAAGATTGGTACCATTATCCATAATGATACTATCTGGTATGCCGTATCGACATATCAGGTTGTGCCGAATGAACCGTGCCACGACGTTCTTGGTTACGGTGGCAAAGGAAGCTGCTTCAACCCACTTCGTAAAGTAATCAATCACTACCAGGATGAAACGATGCCCGTTGGATGCCGTAGGTCTGATCTCGCCGATCATATCAATGCCCCACATTGCAAAAGGCCAAGGTGCTGTCAAGACGTTCAAAGGAACTGGAGGAATGTGCACCTTATCAGCATAGATCTGGCACTTGTGACATGTCAGAGAATGCTGATAACAGTCGGCTTCAATTGTGGACCAGTAATATCCTGCCCGAAGGATTTTCTTTGCCATGGTATGTCCACTGGAGTGAGTCCCGAAAGTACCTTCATGGAGCTCTTCCATGATCCTTTCTGCTTCATTCTTATCCATACAACGCAATAAGGTTGAATCATGGTTACGTTTGTAAAGAATGCCATTGCTGATGAAGAACTTTGCCGCGAACCTTCTCAGATTCTTCTTGTCATTAACGGATGCACCCTCGGGGTATTCTTGAGCTTCAAGGTACCACTTCACTTCATGATGCCAAGGTTTTTCCGTTACCTCTTCGGTCTCAAGATCACAACAATGTGCAGGTTCATCCAATTTCCAAATAATGATCCGGGGAGCCTCGTTGTCCCACTTGACTTTGAACATAGAAGACATTGTAGCTAACGCGTCCGCCAATTGATTTTCCTCTCTTGGGAAGTGTTCAAAGGTTATCTCCTCGAAATGGGGAAGCAACGTCAATACATACTCCTTGTAAGGAATAAGATTTGGGTGTTTCGTATCCCATTATCCTTTGATCTGACTGATCACGAGAGCGGAATCTCCGAAGACACTCAGAAACTTGATCCTTAGGTCAATTGCAGCTCGAAGACCCATGAAGCATGCTTCATACTCCGCCATGTTGTTGGTGCAGTTGAAACACAGTCGGGCGGTGAGCGGAGTATGAGAGCCCTTAGGAGATATGATCACGGCGCCAATACCGTTACCCAAAGCGTTTGAAGCTCCATCAAAGTGCATAGACCATCGGGATCCTTCCTCAGGTCCTTCATCCGGTCCATGTATCTCGCAGTCAGTTACTACCATGATATTCTCGTCTGGAAATTCAAAGTTCATAGACTGGTAGTCATCCACTGCCTTATGTGCCAAATGGTCTGCCAATACACTTCCCTTGATTGCTTTTTGAGTTGTGTACTAGATGTCATACTAAGTCAAGACCATCTTCCATCTTGCTATTCTTCCGGACAAGGCAGGCTTTTCGAAGATATACTTGATTGGATCCATTTTTGAAATCAATAGAGTAGTGTGAGTCAACATATACTATCTTAGCCGGCGAGCAGCCCATGCCAAAGTGTAACAAGTTTTCTCGAGCAGTGAGTATTGGGTCTCACAGTCGGTAAACTTTTTGCTAAGGTAATAAATAGCATGCTCTTTTCGGCCAGACTCGTCATGCTGACCCAGCACACACCCCATTGAATTGTCAAGTACTGTCAAGTATAAGATTAGAGGTCTCCCTTCAAACGGGGGCATAAGAATGGGTGGCTCTTGGAGATACTCTTTGATTCTCTCGAAAGTGGCCTGGCATTCATCGTTCCAACATACCACTTGATCTTTCTTCAACAGCTTGAAGATTGGATCACAAGTAGCAGTTAGATGTGAGATGAATCGGGAAATGTAGTTCAGACGTCCTAGAAAGCCTCTGACTTCTTTCTCTATCTTGGGAGCTGGCATCTCTTGTATGGCTTTCACTTTGGCAGGGTCCACTTGAATACCTTTGTCACTCACGATGAAACCTAGAAATTTACCGGACCTCACCCCGAAGGTGCACTTGTTCGGGTTCAACCTCAATTTTTATAACTTCAAACGGTCAAACAGCTTCTGTAGATGGTCAAGGTGTTCCTCCTCCGTTTGGGACCTTGCAATCATATCGTCGACGTATACTTCAATCTCATGATGGATCATGTCATGAAACAAAGAAACCATGGCACGCTGATACGTTGCCCCAGCATTTTTCAACCCAAAAGGCATGACCTTGTAGCAAAAGGTACCCCACTGAGTAACAAAAGTGGTCTTTTCCATGTCTTCGGGAGCCATCTTTATCTGATTATAACCGGAGAAACCGTCCATGAAGGAGAATACCTTATGCTGAGCAGTGTTGTCAACCAGAACATCGATGTGAGGCAGAGGGAAGTCATCCTTAGGGCTTGCCCTGTTCAAATCTCTGTAATCAACACACATTCTGACCTTACCATCTTTCTTCGGCACTGGAACCACATTGGCGACCCACTGAGGGTAAGAAGTTACTGCTAGAAAACCGGCATCAAATTGTTTCATAACCTCAGCCTTGATTTTCTCGGATATCTCTGGGCGCATACGGCGAACCTTCTGTTTTACCGGAGGGCAGTCTTCTTTGGTAGGCAGGCGATGAACCACAATGTCAGTGTCCAACCCAGGCATATCTTCGTAGGACCAGGCAAAGATTTCCACGTAGTCATGCAGCATCTGAATCAACCGTCGTTTCACACTAAGCTCCAGATTTTCACCGATCTTGACTTCCTTTTTGTCTGTCTCAGTACCCAGATTCACTGTTTCCACCGGCTCTTCATGTGGCTGAATAGCCCTCTCTTCTTGAAGTAGCAATCTTGCAAGCTCACCAGGCACTTCGCAATCATCTTCACCTTCGTCTTCGGCTAAGTTGATCGGATTTTCGAAGTTATAACTGGCAGTAGCAGAGTCGTTACCAGTGAGATCCATAGTGGATTGGGACCTGTATGTGTCAGTGTGTATAAATAGCTGTTTTGCAATATATAATAAAGAAAGACAAGGAGCGCAAAATTTGAAATGCAAGAACGTCCAATGCTCTTATTAATGATATATGAAAATGGCACACAAAATCCCTCACAAATGAAGCCACGGTGCCCCGGGTAAGAAACCGGGCCATGAAGTTTCACAATATTGTCTGTTACAAATTCAAAACAAAGGGTTCATTACTGAGTAACAAAAGTAATAGGGATGAAGTCTTTCGCTGTCCAGTTGTTTGGTCCACCGTTGGTCGTAGGGTAGATCCAGCTGTCGAATTCAGATTCCTCCACGTCATCTTCGATGGCATTTACTCCCGAGTTGCCGATGAACACAGGAGGTCTTCCAATCCTTGCACTACGAACAACCCTTTGAGCTTCTGCACTGACACCCAAACCAAACTTGTTAGTCTTCTGAGTGAAATCAGGAAGTTGGCCCCAGTTTACATACTCACCCTTCTCAATAACAGCCCGGGTATCCTTTAAGGAAGCCATCTTCAAAGGAGAATCTTCAACCACAGTCTCAGCTGATGCCAGTGTCTGAGGAACCTCTTCAAAGTGTTGAAATGGGGTCTCAATGAACTCCCCATCCATCTCTATGTACCAGAACGAGTTGAGGTGGCTGACCATGTACTCTTCTTCCCCCTGTACTGTCACAATCTTCCCTCTGACCGGGTACTTCAGCTTCTGATGGAGTGTGAAGGTCACAGCTCCAGCTTTATGGATCCATGGACGACCCAGCAAACAAGAATAGGATGGCTGAATGTCCATCACGTAGAATGTAGAATCGAAGACCTGAGAACCAACTCTAATTGGAATATCGACTTCACCATGCACCATCCTTTTAGACCCCTCAAAGGCCCGGACAATAATGTTACTTGGCTTTAGCTCCAACCCTTTGCAATCCAACCTGTCTAGAGCTTTCTTGGGCAAGACGTTCAACGAAGACCCCGTGTCAACCAACACATGTGCAAGAGTAGTACCCCTGCATTCAATGGAGACATGCAGGGCATCGTTATGGTTCTTTCCTTTAGCAGTCAGATCAGCGTCGGAGAAACACAAACCATTATCAGCAGTTAAGTTGGCCACACAATCGGTAAACTGATCAGCTAATGTCTCTTGTGGCACGTGGGCCGTCTTCAGGAAGGTAATCAGGGCCTTGGCATGGGCCTCTGAACACAACAACAGTGATAACATAGAAATCTTGGATAGGGTTTTCCCCAGCTGCTCAACTACATTATAATCACTCTTCTTAATGATCTTCAGAATCTCTTCCATCTCCTGTTTGGAAGCTTCAACATTGATTGTCTTTGGTGCCTCCGTCTGGGCAGGCATATCAGTGGCGATCCCTTTGCCCCGAGCGTCAGATGACTCGGTTCCAGGGGTAGAACTAAGAACTCGATCAAGAATGGAATTAGGCACACTTGTAGGTGTGATGACAATAGGTCTTCGGACAGTTGGTGGCGCAATATCGGGTGAGAATAGTCTACCACTGCGGGTGACTTTAGCAGGCCTGGTAATGTTGCTGATGCCGGTATTAGTATCAAACTCTTGCTTAACTCCAAGAACATGAACATCTGCCCCATAGTGCCACGAGACAGCTTTGTCAGAGGTGTAGGGAATAGGCCCCAAAACAATGATGATTATGGGTGAAATCTTCTGAACAGGCGTAATTCTGTCAGGCTTCCTTGAGGGAGCCTTGGGAGAATCATTGAAAATGGTGATAATGGAAACTTCTTCAGTAGGGGTGGCTGGAACAACAATTTTCTCAAACAAGATTTCCTTATTATCCATCAGGTTTTGGATACCTGACTTCAAAGATAGGCAACCAGTAGGTGAAACAGAACACAAATGGCAACCTTCACTACACCCCGGAAATAAACCGGCTAGCAACAGGTTCCTTTTGACGGTCATCAGCGGGGTAACAATATCATCCACAGAGGCTACAAACAAGTCTTCCTCTACAGCATTTACCCCATGTTTGGGCATGGGGGCAGTCACAACATTAGGCCTCTCGGGCGCCTCGAACTCAATCTCATTTGCATCGATTAGGTCCTGAACCTTATTCTTCAAAGCCCAACAATCATCCGTATTATGCCCCGGGCTGTCAGAGTGATAAGCGCAGCGGGCGTTAGGATTGTACTTTGGAGATGTTGTGTTTGAAATCTTCGGAGCTTCTTTTAGAGTCACCAGATTGGTTGTCAATAACTGCGGCAATATCTAGGACAAGGTCATGTTGAGACGAGTGAACTGCCTTCGAGGTCTCTCGCCCCTTTGTTGGTTGTGATGCTGAGGAGCACTAGCAGGTTTTGAAATAACAACCGCGTTGACAGCTTGGCGGAGTTCCGGTCTGTTCTGTCTTCTAGAACCGTAGACAGCACTGGATTCTTTCTTGAATGGTTTCTTCTCGGTGCTCGATGAGGCACCCTTCTGTATCTTCCCAGCCTTGATACCAGCTTTGATCCTCTCACCAGTCAAGATAAGGTCTATAAACCCGGCTGAAGAGTTTCCAATCAAATGGTTGAAGAATGGACCAGACAGGGTCCCCAAAAACATATCAACAAGTTCACGATCAGTTAACGGTGGCTGCACCCTTCCGACAAGGTCTCTCTATTTTTGAGCATACTCTTTAAACCCTTCACCCGTCCCTATTGACATACCCTGGAGTTGGGTACGCGTAGGAGCAAGGTCGGAATTATATTGATACTGCTTATAGAACGCAATAGCCAAATCTTTCCAGTTACGGATACTGGCCCCATCCAGCTGATATAACCACTCGAGCTGAGTCCCTGAAAGACTGTCCTGAAAGAAATGGATCCACAAATTCTTATCAGCTGTGTAAGGCTGGATCTTCCTTACATATGACCGAAGATGCAGCTTGGGACAGGAAGCTCCGTCATACTTGGCAAAGGCAGGTGCCTTAAACTTATGGGTAATTACCACCCCAGAGGATAAACCTAGGTCTCCGAAGTCCAGCCCGGGCACGTTCTGTATCTCCATAGCGCTCAAGCGGTCCTCCAACTGTTTGTACCTATCCTTAGCATGAGGGTACTGTTCTTCATCATAATCCGTCTCGTTGTCAGAGACTACGGGGATAGGAACCCTTCTCTCTTGTGGACTGTCTTTCCCTACAGACAAGGTGGTCAGATCAACCTCATTCTGCAGTCCATTTCCAAACCTGCGTCCAGTGTTGAACAAGACGGTCCTCTTCTTCTTCTTCTTCTTCCTCTCTTTCAGAATCAGGGTCTTCAAGTCCTGTTGACCCTGGGCTAGGCTCATAACCAACTCTTGGAACTGGGCATTCTGGGCCTGGAGGTCCTTGATAGCTTGCTCAGTGGAAGGTTTAGTAGACATGATGATTGCTGAAATAAACAGCGAAGAAGATAAGCGACCTGTAAGAAAGGGTACCTGTTTATGCAGTGCATGAGATGAAATGCGTATGATTTATGATTTCAAAGACAATCGGGATTCAAATTTGTAGACAAGAAAGGAAACACACTTTATTAGATTTAACTTTAGAATTTAAATTGTTCAACAAATTGCCCTTAGGCGTTACAAGAATGGAAATATTGAAAAGTAAATAAAACCGTAAAAGAAATCATCAATAGGTCCATCAAAGTTCCCATGGCCTCTTCTTCTCAGTGCAAATATAATCATTCAGGATCCGCTCATTCTCCAATTTCTTAGTCAGCTTCTGAATCTTCTGTTCTTGTTCATTGAACCTCTCCCGATAAGAGTCCCGTTCTTCCTGCAGTTGCGCCCAAGACCTCTTTAGTGTGCCAACATCAGTGGGTGTATGAGGATGGAGAATAGTTGGAGGAACCCCGTCTTTATCAGCAACTTCAAGAGTAATAGGCCTGACAGCTTCGTATGGCATACCTAACTTCTGGGCACGGATGCGGACCCATCTGAAATATGACTCCATTGGTAGAGAAGTCTTTGGTCCCAACTCATGTGGGTCAGATTTGTGAACTCTATCCCAAGCCCTGATGAATCTACGATGCAGCTCGTCGCTATCTACCTGAAAATCAAAGATGATATGAGGTATCAACATCTCATGAGGCCCTTCTCTTCTGGCTCTTCCAAACTGACGGAGAGCTAAACATGGGTTATAAGAGATTCCTCCACGGGTTCCGATCAATGGAACATTAGGATACTCTCCACAACGATCAATGACGGCCACCTCATCTAAGCCTCTGAGAGTCCAAATAATGTCATTATTAGTAAGAGACATTATCCTATGAGCCCAGCCCCTTCCTTCTTTGTTCTTCAGTACGGACTTAGGGAGGTGCGAAATAAACCACCTCGACAATAAAGGAGCACAACACATTAAAGTTCCCCGCTTTCGGGCGGTACGAGTATAGAGCTGATGAAGGATATCACCCAAGAGAGTGGGTACAGGGTTCTGAGAGATGAAGATCCGAATGGCATTAACATCAACAAAGGTGTCAGGATTTGGAAACAATACCAGACCCTAGATTAAGAGAGCCATAATGTCCTCGTACGCTTTGAAGTCTAAGTCATCCCAGAAACAATTAGCTTTGCCAACCAGAAACTTAGCCAAAAAGCCCTTAACTCCACTTCTAGTCTCCCAGTTAGCCATTACTTCCTCTTTGGTCAAGTGAAGGGCTGCAACAATCTCTTCAGGCCTGAGAGTCTTTTCCCAACCAGTAAATGGAGTCTGCTCCAAAACAGAGATACCAAGCAACTTGGAGAATTCTTCCAGGGTAGGGACCAACTGGAAGTCTTGAAAGGTGAAGTAATGGTATAGCGGATCATAAAACTGGACCAGGACACTCATCATTTGTTGGTCCCATTTTGAGGTGACTAAACCGAGAAGAGAGCCATACCTCCTGATGAAGGAAGTAGTGTCTAGAATCTTGTCAACCAATTCTTTAAGCAAAGTGGGTGGTTGAACAAAGTTGAGCCGGATAGTATTCCTACGCATGGGCATCATGATGTCCTACAAAACAGAGCAAAGATGAAACCTTCTTGTCTTTGAAATGGGTTAGTCCTTATGCAGGATGAAATGGGTAATTTGTTAATTGGTTAATTGGTTAATTGGTTAATTAAAATAATAGTAATAAAAATAATTAAATGAAAGAAAAAATAAAAAAGAAAGGAAAAGGAATAAACTCATGAAGGGGGTGTTAGGCCCAATTTTGTGGTGTATCAGCAATTCCCCAGGCCCATTGTGCTTCAGCCTCATTGACTTTCTAGGATCTCACGCACATGCATTGACTAGGGAGTATGATGATCTTTCACTCATGACCATTGGATCTAGGTTTGGAGACATCAGGCGCACTGAGATTTGAAGCGTATGGTGGACTCCCCTTTGAAAACTACACATGAACACCTGAAGGGGAAAAATAAACAAGATTTTGGGGGACCTGGGATTCGAACCCAGGTCCAAATACACATTGGCCAGCGTCCCAACCACTCAACTACCTGCATCTTTTTGTTATTATAATATACAGTAATTAACATATATCAAACAAACGCTTGTGCCTGGAAAAAAAAATAAAACGCGCGCTAATTCAGACCCACGAACCAGATGACAACACGTCATCATCTTCAACCTTGGTTTTGCATAATTAGAATCAGATAGTGGGGGTTTTTAACCTCCACTACCTCCCTGCACGAAAAATAGCGAATAGACACAGAGCAAACATAAATATTTCGCGAGGTATGTGTTGGAATCGTCTTGGCCTCACGATTTCAACCATGTATCCCATTGGTTCCAATTTTTCCTGGTCTGGAAAGCCCTATTTGAAAGCTCGAAAACCCTAGAAATTCAATCATGGCATCTCTCGATTCAGGGCACTATGGTTCAATTCAATCATTCCATTAGCTTTGTATGATCTCTAGCAATGAAAATCAATCACAAAAACATGTCAAATGCGTATGAATTAAGAGATACGATTTTGAATTATAAGTGCAAACTGTGAGATGGTATGTCGCGATTCCTTAAGCTTTGAGGCTTGAATTTGGTTGCAAATCACTCCTGGTACCTCCTGCAATGTGTTTGGATGGACAAGGCACCTTGAATTGGCCTAGATTGCAAGAACAAGTTTTGAGTTTTCTTGGAATTTCTTGAAATTGGTATGGCCGTTCTGCAGTCTTTCAGTCATGTCTTAGGTTATGGTTGGCTTGCTTGCATATAAGGGAATCAGTTTAGGTCAAAATTTGGACCCATACCCATGTGCATTGAAGATTAAATCTTTGATTGATAAATCAAATATTCTTGATTTTTCATGATTGAACAAGTTGCCAAAATTGGATATTTTTGTATCTTTTAGCTTGTGCACAAATTGGTCAGCATATTTGGATCATATTTGGTTCACAAATAGGTTTAAGAAACAAATCTTTTATTTTCTTATGATTTAAATTAATTAAATGAATTAATATATATTAAAAATCCATTTAATCAATAAATTTAAGAAAATAAATCCCATTTAACTTGGTGGGTCGTGCATAGGTCATGGGTGAAGTTTTAACAAGAGATTTGAGGCCCATTAGCAAAAAGAAGGTGTTTTGAGCAAAGTTGACTTTTGCAAATTCATGAAAATTGCCCAACTTCTCCAATGCATAACTTGCTCAATTTTGATCATATGACCATGTTCTTGGACATTTTGGAAAGCCCTTGAAGTCCTCTAACCAATTCTTTTGGTCCCATGTCATTTGGATTTACCAATCTCAAGTTATGGCCTTTGACTCAAAGTGTACTTTTGTTGACTTTTGAAATTAACCTATAATGTAAAAATTTGTAACTTCTTGTGAGTGAATTTCTTGATCTTGGAGTGTGAAGATGGATTGTAGGAAATTGCATCCTATTCAAAATGAGCTTTGGATGGAATTTTTCTGATAAACCATGAAGGAGTTATGCCCTTGTCAAAGTACAATTGACTTTTCTACTGTCCAAAAATAGTAACTTTTGCATCTTAATGACTTTTGAGCTATTCTTGTGGGATCATGATCAAATGATGATTGTGAACTCAAAATAAGATGTTGACCAAGAATTCTGGCTTTTGACTGCAAAATGACCATTTTGCCCTTGCAGTTGACTATAGATCAAATGGGGCTTTTGACTGTGCAAACTGGCACTGTGAGACTTGAAACTTGGCATGTAGGTGCTAGAGAATGTATATAGGCCTATGAGACTTGATTGAACCATTGAACACCCCAAATTCCTTGAAAGAACCAAAACCCTAATTTTGAATTGACTTCCTTAGGAGGGGATTTGACTGTACAACCCTTGAGCAATCTTGAACCATTTGGAGATGATTCTTGACATATCTTGAGGAATATGGGAGGGCAAATTTTGGGGTACAACAGTTGCCCTTGTTCAATCTTCTTAAACCTGAGGATATAGATTGGCTTGCGTGCCTTTCGTGATCCGAAGGTGGAAGATGATTGAACACTAAAGTGCCCAGAAATTTGCACTCGCATAGTGTAATATCAGCAATGTGATGTCGGGAATGGGATTACAGATGCCATTTGGAGATTGTTGGTAGGAGGATGGGCTTATAGATGCCATCTGGAGATTGTTTGTTGAATTGTAAATTTGTAATTTGAAAGAAGGAACCTGTGCAAGGTTGCCTGATGATGAGTCCGTGTAAAACTGCATCTGAAAGAGAGAAGGAACCAGTGTAGGGTTGCTTCATGATGGTCAAGTAGATTCCTGTCTGGTTTCAGGTATCAATCTCTGACCTGAGAAAGAAAGTCTTCCTGGCTTGTTACAGGTATTGATTTTCAATCTCTTCATGTAGATAACTTTCCTGGCTTGTTACAGGTATTGTTCTACAATCAGTCGTCCACAGATGCTGGCTTGTTACAGGTATTAATCTGGAATTAGTTGTCCACAGATGCTTTTCCTGGCTTGTTACAGGTATTAATCTGGGACTTGAAAAGATTGGCCGATGAGATAGTTGTCCTGGCTGGTTTCAAGTATTAATCTCTGACATGAGAAAGAAAGATAGTCTTCCTGGCTTGTTACAGGTATTGATCTTCCATCTCTTCATGTAGATAACTTTCCTGGCTTATTACAGGCATTGATCTACAATCAGTCGTCCACAGAATTTTCATGGCTTGTTACATGTATTCATCTGGAACTTAAGAAAGGTTGGTCGATGAGATAGTTGTCCTGGCTGGTTACAGGTATTAATCTCTGACTTGAGAAAGAAAGATGGTCTTCCTGGCTTGTTACAGGTATTGATCTCTGCCCTGAGAAAGAAAAATAGTTTTCCTAGCTTGTTACAGGTATTAATTTTCAATCTCTTCGTGTAGGTGGTTTTCCTGGCTTGATTCAGGTATTAACCTACAATCAGTCGTCCACAGAATTTTCCTGGCTTATTACAGGTATTGATCTGGGACTTGGAAAGGTTGATGGTAGTCATCTTTTGATTGATCTTTTCCTGAAAAAAGGTAAAACGTTAGCTGTATGCAATGTCATGATGTATGAAATGCATGATGTCATGATGTTCTCAAAAATAAATGAGATCGTGTCATATGCACTTTATCATGTATGTAAATAGGAGGTATGGAATGTGAAATGTTTATGAATGTATTTTCGTCTGGGAAAATAAATCCCGGCGCTGCTGGAGAATAGAGTTGAGTTCTTCGTTTCCGCTGGGGATGATGAACGAAGAGGATTGGGAGAATAAACCTGCAGGAGAAAAGAATTCCGTTGAGGAATAAACTTGATGAAGAGATTACTCTGAGGGGAATTACTCTGTGGGAAGAGATGCTTTGCTGAGATTTTAACGATAACTCCGCTGGGGATTCCGTTGGTAAGCTCTGTTGGGGATTTTGATGATGAACTCCGCTGGGGATAGAAAGAACTTCGCTGGGGATGATCTTCCGGTTGCAACTTGTTGAGGATAACCCAGTTAGACTCTTGTGGGGATAACCTCTGATTTGGCTGAGGAGATGCATTTGTATTCTGCAGGGGACAAGCTTCCAGAATCTACTGGGTAAGATGATTCAACTCTGGCGGGGAAGCTTTTTTAGACTACACTGGGGAATGGCTCCATTGGGGGTATCTTGTATTCCGACGGGGAACATTCTTATACTCTGTTGAGGAATATTAAGACTACCGGGGATGCTCTTTACGCTTGCTGGAGAATATCTTTATACTCCGCTAGGGAATATTTTTGTACTCCGCTGGGGAATATTAAGACCTTCTGGGAATACCGAGCCTTTTTAGGGCTGATGATGGGACAACTCTGCTTGGGGGAGAGTATTGCTGATTCGTCCGTGATTGCAGGTCTCAGTGGGGAGAGCTTCCCTTACTGTCTTATTCCGCGGGGAGTGAAGGTATCTTGGTCATATTCTTCAGCTGAACCTACCTTGGTACCTTGGTGGACTGAGCAACTAGACCTCTCAGACAATTCTTATTGCCCCTACTTCTGATATCACCCGTGATTAGTCCTTTGTTTCGCATGAAAATATTTATGAGCAGCAATTAATGTCAAATGCATATATCAAAAATGAACATTGGACGTTCTTTGCAAAACAAAACAGATAAAGGAAAAAACAATTTGCAATTTGTCTGAAAAATGAACTTGTATTGATTTTGAAATTTGCCTGTAAATAGGCGCTTTTGTACAAGAGGCTGACGTCCTAGTAAGAGAACGCCACCGAGCAAATAAAATTTATACAATTTGTAAAAAGAAAACAAAACAGCTATGTGAATAATCCCACTGGGTTCCAACTCTGCTACTGCCCTTATATCTTCAAGCATCTCATCACTTTGCTGCTTAGTTGGAGATGAATCTGATTGATTGGTGCCGTCTGAGCCTGATAGCTGATACCAAAGTCCGGATGCGAGGTGATCCAATGAGACATAGTGTTACGCTTGTACCTAACTTTTGCCTGGACCGCCCTTTCGGGTTTTCAGTCCACCGGGATACCCATTTTTGCCCAAGCCGCCTTTTTAGGTTTTCGACTTGCCGGGTGTACAGATTTTTTTATTTTTTTATTTTCATCCCTTATTTTTGCCCGAACCCTTTTGGTTCGCCGAGAAGCCCTTATTTTTGCCTAGGCCAGTCAACCTAGCGGGTCTTTAATCATGCGTAGTATCTTTTTACTATGTCTGCATTGACGGGGTGAGGAAGGTCGTCACCATCCATGGTGGTTAGAATCATCGCTCCTCCTGAGAAGATGTTCTTAACCACAAATGGCCCTTCGTACGTAGGGGTTCATTTGCCCCTGGGATCACCTTGAGGTAGAATAATGCGCTTAATTACCAGGTCCCCGACTTGATACTCTTGTCGTTTGACTTTTTTGTTAAATGCCTTGATCATCTGTTTTTGGTACGTCTGACCATGACAAATAGCAGTGAGTCTCTTTTCGTCGATTAGGTTTAGTTGATCAAGCCGGGTCTGAATCCAGTCATCTTCGCTTAAACCCACATCCTTCATGATCCGGAGAGAGGGTATTTGAACTTCAATGGGCAGGACTGCCTCCATGCCATATACCAAGGAATAGGGTGTTGCCCCTGTTGACGTCCGTGCTGAGGTACAGTACCCATGAAGAGCAAATGGTAACGTCTCGTGCCAATATTTGTAGGTCACTGTCATCTTCTGCACAATCTTGGGATTGGAACCCAGGTCCCAATACATATTGGCCAGCGTCCCAACCACTCAATCACCTGCATCTTTTTGTTATTATAATATACAATAATTAATATATCAAACAAACGCTTGTGCCTGGAAAAAAAATAAAACGCGTGCTAATTCAAACCCACGAACCAGATGACAACACGTCATCATCTTCAACCTTGGTTTTTCATAATTAGAATCAGATAGCGGAGGTTTTTAACCTCCACTACCTCCCTGCACGAAAAATAGCGAATAGACACAGAGTAAACATAAATATTTCGCGAGGTATGTGTTGGAATCGTCTTGGCCTCACGATTTCAACCATGTATCCCATTGGTTCCAATTTTTCCTGGTCTGGAAAGCCCTATTTGAAAGCTCGAAAACCCTAGAAATTCAATCATGGCATCTCTCGATTCAGGGCACTATGGTTCAATTCAATCATTCCATTAGCTTTGTATGATCTCTAGCAATGCAAATCAATCACAAAAACATGTCAAATGCGTATGAATTAAGAGATACGGTTTTGAATTATAAGTGCAAACCATGAGATGGTATGTCGCGATTCCTTGTGCTTTGAGGCTTGAATTTGATTGCAAATCACTCCTGGTACCTCCTGCATTGTGTCTGGATGGACAAAGCACCTTGAATTGGCCTAGATTGCAAGAACAAGTTTTGAGTTTTCTTGGAATTTCTTGAAATTGGTATGGCCGTTCTGCAGTCTTTCAGTCGTGTCTTAGGTTATGGTTGGCTTGCTTGCATATAAGGGAATCAGTTTAGGTCAAAATTTGGACCCATACCCATGTGCATTGAAGATTAAATCTTTGATTGATAAATCAAATATTCTTGATTTTTCATGATTGAACAAGTTGCCAAAATTGGATATTTTTGTATCTTTTAGCTTGTGCACGAATTGGTCAGCATATTTGGATCATATTTGGTTCACAAATAGGTTTAAGAAACAAATCTTTTATTTTCTTATGATTTAAATTAATTAAATGAATTAATATATATATATTAAAAATCCATTTAATCAATAAATTTAAGAAAATAAATCCCATTTAACTTGGTGGGTCGTTCATAGGTCATGGGTGAAGTTTTAACAAGAGATTTGAGGCCCATTAGCAAAAAGAAGGTGTTTTGAGCAAAGTTGACTTTTGCAAATTCATGAAAATTGCCCAACTTCTCTAATGCATAACTTGCTCAATTTTGATCATATGACCCTGTTCTTGGACATTTTGGAAAGCCCTTGAAGTCCTCTAACCAATGCTTTTGGTCCCATGTCATTTGGATTTACCAATATCAAGTTATGGCCTTTGACTCAAAGTGTACTTTTGTTGACTTTTGAAATTAACCTATAATGTAAAAATTTGTAACTTCTTGTGAGTGCATTTATTGATCTTGGAGTGTGAAGATGGATTGTAGGAAATTGCATCCTCTTCAAAATGAGCTTTGGATGGAATTTTTCTGAAAAACCATGAAGGAGTTATGCCCTTGTCAAAGTACAGTTGACTTTTCTACTGTCCAAAAATAGTAACTTTTGCATCTTGATGACTTTTGAGCTATTCTTGTGGGATCATGATCAAGACTTGATCAAATGATGATTGTGAACTCAAAATAAGGGGTTGACCAAGAATTCTGGCTTTTGACTGCAAAATGACCATTTTGCCCTTGCAGTTGACTGTAGATCAAATGGGGTTTTTGACTGTGCAAACTGGCACTGTGAAACTTGAAACTTGGCATGTAGGTGCTAGAGAATGTATATAGGCCTATGAGACTTGATTGAACCATTGAACACCCCAAATTCCTTGAAAGAACCAAAACCCTAATTTTGAATTGACTGCCTTAGGAGGGGATTTGACTGTACAACCCTTGAGCAATCTTGAACCATTTGGAGATGATTCTTGACATATCTTGAGGAATATGGGAGGGAAAATTTTGGGGTACAACAGTTGCCCCTGTTCAATCTTCTTAAACCTGAGGATATAGATTGGCTTGCGTGTCTTTCGTGATCCGAAGGTGAAAGATGATTGAACACTAAAGTGCCCAGAAATTTGCACTCGCATGGTGTAGTATCAGCAATGTGATGTCAGGAATGGGCTTACAGATGCCATTTGGAGATTGTTGGTAGGAGGATGGGCTTATAGATGCCATCTGGAGATTGTTTGTTGAATTGTAAATTTGTAAATTGAAAGAAGAAACCTGTGCAGGGTTGCCTGATGATGAGTCCGTGTAAAACTGCATCTGAAAGAGAGAAGGAACCAGTCTAGGGTTGCTTCATGATGGTCAAGTAGATTCCTGTCTGGTTTCAGGTATCAATCTCTGACCTGAGAAAGAAAGTCTTCCTGGCTTGTTATAGGTATTGATCCTCAATCTCTTCATGTAGATAACTTTCCTGGCTTGTTACAGGTATTGTTCTACAATCAGTCGTCCACAGATGCTTTTCCTGGCTTGTTACAGGTATTAATCTGGAATTAGTTGTCCACAGATGCTTTTCCTGGCTTGTTACAGGTATTAATCTGGGACTTGAAAAGATTGGCCGATGAGATAGTTGTCCTAGCTGGTTTCAGATATTAATCTCTGACCTGAGAAAGAAAGATAGTCTTCCTGGCTTGTTACAGGTATTGATCTTCCATCTCTTCATGTAGATAACTTTCCTGGCTTGTTACAGGCATTGACCTACAATCAGTTGTCCACAGAATTTTCCAAGCTTGTTACAGGTATTCATCTGGAACTTAAGAAAGGTTGGTCGATGAGATAGTTGTCCTGGCTGGTTACAGGTATTAATCTCTAACTTGAGAAAGAAAGATGGTCTTCCTGGCTTGTTACAGGTATTGATCTCTGCCCTGAGAAAGAAAAATAGTTTTCCTAGCTTGTTACAGGTATTAATTTTCAATCTCTTCGCGTAGGTGATTTTCCTGGCTTGTTTCAGGTATTAACCTACAATCAGTCGTCCACAGAATTTTCCTGGCTTGTTACAGGTATTGATCTGGGACTTGGAAAGGTTGATGGTAGTCATCTTTTGATTGACCTTTTCCTGAAAAAAGGTAAAACGCTAGCTGTATGCAATGTCATGATGTATGAAATGCATGATGTCATGATGTTCTCAAAAATAAATGAGATCGTGTCGTATGCACTTTATCATGTATGTAAATAGGAGGTATGGATAAATAGGAGGTATGGAATGTGAAATGTTTATGAATGTATTTTCGTCTGGGAAAATAAATCCCGGCGCTGCTGGAGAATAGAGTTGAGTTCTTCGTTTCTGCTGGGGATGATGAACGAAGAGGATTGGGAGAATAAACCTGCAGGAGAAAAGAATTCTGTTGGGAAATAAACTTGATGAAGAGATTACTCTGAGGGGAATTACTCTGTGGGAAGAGATGCTTTGCTGAGATTTTAACGATAACTCCGCTGGGGATTCCGTTGGTAAGCTCTGTTGGGGATTTTGATGATGAACTCCGCTGGGGATAGAAAGAACTTCGCTGGGGATGATCTTCCGGTTGCAACTTGTTGAGGATAACCCAGTTAGACTCTTATGAGGATAACCTCTGAATTTGGCTGAGGAGATGCATTTGTATTCTGCAGGGGACAAGTGTTGTACCCCAAAATTTGCCCTCCCATATTCTTCAAGATTTGCCAAGTCAAAGCTTCAAAATCCCCCAAGGGTTGCACAGTTCAAGGGCCCCCTAACAGTCAAAAACTAGGGTTTTGGTTCTGACAAAGAAAATGAAGTTTCCAAGGGTTCAATCAAGTCCCATATGCCTACAAATATGGCCAATCATCCTCATACCAAGTTTCAAGACTTACAGCACAAAATTGCACAGTAAAAAACCCTAATTGCACTACAGTCAACTGTAGGGGCAAAATGGTCATTTGACAGTCAAAAGTTCAAATTTTTGGTCAACATCTCATTTTGAAGCCACAAACATCATTTGATCAATGCTTGATCATGATTCTCAAAGCTTGGCTCAAAAAGTCTCAAGATGCAAAAGTTTCCATATTTGGATAGTTGAAAAAGTCAACTGTAACTTGACCAAGGCATAACTTCCACATGGATTATCAGAAAAATTCCATCCAAAGCTCATTTTGAATAGAAAGACATTTACTACAACTCATCTTCACACTTCAAGTCCAAGAAATGCTCTCACAAAAAGTTATCAATTTCAACATTATAGGTCATTTTCAAAAGTCAACAAAAAGGGACTTTAAGTCAAAGGCCATAACCTGAGATTGGTAAATCAAAATGAAATGGGACCAAAGGCATTGGTTAGAGGACTTCAAGACCTTTCCAAAATGTCCAAGAACATGAGCAAAGCTTAAAACCTGAGCAAGATATGCCTTGTGGAAGTTGGGAAATTTTTGGATATTTTAAAAAGTCAACTTTGCTTCAAATGTCTTAAAAATGCTAATGGGCCACATTTTCTTCCAAGAATCATCATCCAAAGCATGTGCACGACCATTTGGCCCAAAGGGAAGTTTTTCATCATTTTTATTTATTTATTTGGATTTTTAATTGCTAATAATTCATTTAATTAATTAAAATACATGAAAAATACCAAACCTAAGTTTTTAAATCTTTTTATGCATGATATACACTCAATATTCCGTGCATGATCAGATTTGGAAAGAATCAAGGCAATTGGATATGATTGGCATCAAAAACATGTGAAAAAGATTGAAAAATTATGGCATGAAAATCCAATATCCTTTACATCAATGCTTGGATCCTTTGGCTCAAAAATTCAACCCTAATCAGTCCATACATAAGTGCAAAGCCAACCCTAATGCCAAGAACCACAAAGCTGCGCCAGAAAAGCATAGCCAAGTTTGAGTTTTTTTGCCAAAAAATTGGAAACTGAAAACAATATTCTAGCACGATTCAGAGCAAGAGACCAATTGCAAAAGCTTCCTAGTGTATTACTGAACCTAACTGCATTGTTTTTCAACCCTTACACGCCCAGAATTGGTATAGGGAATTCAAACTTTTTCACATTTTTTTCATATTCGTGTTTCAATATTCAAGCATTCTCATTGCATTTTTCTTGTGGATTCCTACTAATTGATTGATTCTGAAACTAACTGCATACTTTAATTGAGTTTTCATGCCAAATTAGAGGATTCGCCATTGAAACAGGTTAGGGTTCTTCAAATTTCAAATTGGGTACTTTCACCTACTGTAAAATTGAGACACCTCAATGCCATGGTTGAAATCAGGGAGCTTGGACGATTTGAGAACACCCATCGCGCCTAATTTATGTGGCCATATGGCTTATTCGCTATTATTGAAAAGTGCATATTTTTTTTTTTGGGGGGGGGGGGGTTTAAAACCCCCGCTAAGTCTTTTATGTTTCAGGTAAAACACGAACGAGGAAGAAGAAGACTAGGTAGCGAGGCATAAGTGGTTCGTTTGAATTTTCGCGCTAAAGTTCCATTAACCATTGTTTTATCTTATATTATTTGTTTCCTATTATATAACCAAAACGCGTAGTTGGAGCAGTTGGCAAGGCATAGTATTGGTAAGCAACAGGACCTGGGTTCAAATCCCAGGTCCCCCTTTCTATTCCATAATATTTTTCATAATGTCATCCTATGCAGTGCAAGTTTCAGCGTCCACCATGCAACTCACAATCCAGCTTGCCACGCACATATCAAGATCAGTCAAAGGCCTATGATCTGAAGAACATAGTGGACATGAGTCAATGCACACACACGCTAGCCAAGAAGTCAACAAGGCCAAAGGGTCATTGGGCCTAAAATGCTACAATTATACCTCTCAATTGGGGACAGAACCCCCCAAGGTATTGTATTTCTTTTATTTTCTTTATTTTATTTGTTTCAATTATTTCCTTTTTTTAATTAATTCCTTTAATTTAATTTATTTTCATAAAATATAAAAATAATTGGAAAAATCAGAAAAGACAAAAAAAATAATAAATATATTTGATTTAGTATTTTTGTAAATAAATTATATCATTTAATTTAGTTTTCAAATTTAGGTTTAATTCAAATATTTTCTTAATAAATTAAAAAAACTTGTAGAATTAGGTTTAATTAGTTTAATTACTTTTTTTCTTTTATTTTCTCATCACTAATAATTAATTATTTATTTTTATAAATCAAATTGCATTAATTAATTAGATTTAATTTTAGGTAATTTTCATATTTTCTTAATAAATTAAAAAATAGCTAGAATTAGGGTTAATTAATATTTTAATTCCATTTAATTCTCATAAAAAACCATAAATACAAAAATCTCAAAAATAATTTCTTTTTTCTTTAATTTAATTAATTTGTTATTAATAATTTAATTTCATTTAAAAAAGGGTCCAACGCCCTCGCTTTCAATTTTAATCCAATTCGCGCATTTTATTTTATTTCTTTTAAATATTGATGTAACTCTCCCAAAGCCGTGTAAATTTAATTTCTCGCACTTTCCTTTATTTTCTGTCAAATCGGGTCCTGGATTAAATTTGGCGATGTGGACCCGCGCCTTTGTAATAGTTTAGAACTTTTAATTTCCGCATCTTTTTAACTGTTAATAAATGCATGCAAGAATGAATGACAAAAATATAAACTAACGCGTAGATCACCTATGACATGACAAGACAAAATAAATGAAAACGACACACAAATCACACACCACCCCTAGGGTACGCCTCACTGTTGCCTTGCCTCGAAAGGTGATCGTCGAGTAGAGGATGTCTTAGTAAGTCCTCATGATCCGGGAACCTGGTATGAGGGTAGCTTCTAAGGTGTCTTCCCATTGCTCTGGTGATCACCATGTCCCGAACATCGAATTGACCCGAACACCTCCAACGGTGGTGCTACCTACCTCTCAATGGTGGGATGGCACTACTTTAAAGGACATTTACACAGACGAATTCCTTAGGGTAGGTAGACGACTCTTGATACTTGCTCTAATTTCAAAAAAACAAATTCAAAAATACTTTTCACACCGACACCTTTTCAAAAAGCTTTCGAAAGCAATTTTTCAAACACTCTTGAGGACCGATACAAGAGTCGAACTGGAATTTTCAAAGAAACTTTTTTAAAACCCACATTGAAAAGCAAACAAACCATTTTTGAAAACACAATGAGCAAGTATCTAAGAGCCCATGGATAACCATGGATAGAAAGGGTGCTAACACCTTCCCTTTCTATAACCTACCTCCCGAACCGAGAGCAATCTCTTTAAGGAATTTTTCTGTGCTTTTGTCCTTTCCATTTGGAGAAAATAAAAGACGGTGGCGACTCTTGCTTCCGCGACATTTCGCGAACCAGCGATAAACAGTCAGTTCCAGATCCACCGATCACAGAACTGGCGACTCTGCTGGGGAAAAACTTAAAGTGAGGTGTATCTTAGGATTAGGTCATAACTGTGTTTTCAATGGTATTGATTTGTGTGCTTTAAATTGTGGGTACTGTCTTGGGAGTTCTATAGATCCTAACTCGGATCTGGGGGATACCTTCTTAGAAAGTAGCAACAAGGCTGTGAGGGAACTGTGCGGGGTATACCGACATGGTTGAAACAGTCTGCTACGTTGATGTGGCACTTTGGTGTGTACCGGTAACCCTTGAGTTCAGTCAAGGAGAGTACGGGGCCTCCGCGTGGTGTCGTGAAGCATCAACAGACCTTAGGAACCTTAATTGAACTATCTTGGCCTCTTTAGGGTAGTGAGATAACTGACTTTGGTGCAGTCCGAGGTTGGTTGATACTCGATACTACACTCAATTAAGGGTTGCTTTCCTGGAATATTTCGGTCGCCAGTTCAGTGGCTAAATCGAAACGATGAACAATGAAAGCAATCCCGTGATATTGGGACCCTTAGAACCCGGTTACTTCTAATAGGACAGGTTGAACCCACCAACTTCAAGAGGGTACTACCCAGACCCCATGCTGGCCTTAAACCCTAAGGGCTTGTCTTGTGTGCCTTGTGTGCCTTACATGTTTGTCTTTGTAAATATCTGTGGTGTGTTTAATCATAGCACCATGACATCATCCAACATCATATGCATTGACTAACCATTTCAGGGGTTCGAATCTTCATCTTTGTTGTTATTTTGTAGGATATGGAAACTGTTCGCAGAAAGACAATTCAAATCAGTCTTGTAAGGATCCCTCCTCAGCTTAAGGAACTTATATCCAGGATCCACGAGAGCTCTTCATTCAGTGAGAGACATGGAAGACTCATCAGCTTGGTCAATACCAACATTGAGGAAGATATGATAAAGGTCCTGTTCCAGTTCTTTGACCCTCTGCATCACTGTTTCACTTTCCTGGATTATCAGTTGGTACCTACATTGGAGGAGTTCTCTCGGCTCCTGAAGATCCCTATCCTTGATCAACTACCCTACAACGGTACGGAAAAGGAACCCAAGCTTGAAGAGATTGCTAAAGCCTTACACCTACAATCATCTGACCTCAAGGGACATTGGGAAGTTAGAAGTGGTATCAAAGGGTTCTTAGCCAGGTTTCTGTTTGAAAAGGCCCATGAATGTTGGAACTCCCTTGACTTACAAGCTTTTGAAGAAGTTGTGGCCCTCCTTGTCTATGGTTTGGTGTTGTTCCCTAACCCAGATCAGCTTATAGACATCACTGCTGTCCAGATCTTCATGTCCAGGAATCCTATACCTACGTTGCTGGGGGACATCCTTCACTCATGTTACACTCGAACCATGAGAAAAAGAGGTGTCCTTATGTGTTGCACTCCTCTCCTAGGAAGGTGGTTTATTTCGCACCTTCCACAATCAGTCTTGAAGAATGAGCGGGGTTTGAGATGGTCACAATGGTTGATGACTCTTACACATGCAGATATACATTGGTGCCCTAGGTCCAGAGAGGATGTCACTATCATTGATTGTTGCGGGGAGTACCCTAATGTTCCTTTACTTGGAATCATAGGAGGTATTACTTACAACCCATGCCTGGCTTGGAGACAGTTTGGTTATGCTCGGAGGGATGGTCCTCATGACATGTTAATTCCTGACATAGTTTTTGACTTCGACAATGATGCACAAGGACTTCGCCAGAGATTTATCAGAGCTTGGAGGATGCTAAGTAGGATAGACAACAAGACACTGGGGCACATGAACTCCATCCCGTTGGAACCTTATCTCAAGTGGGTACGAGCCCGCTCCCAGAAGTTAGTGATGCCGTATCCTCATATGCTCCCAGCAATCAAAGAGCCAGTCTTGGAAGGAGAGGTGTCCTACACCATTCAGCATCCTGATATGCCCACATCCTGGGAAGAGATGCAGAAGAGCTGGATCCAGCTTAAGGAAGAACGGGATTCTCTTGAGACCAGTCTATATGCTAGTGAAAAGAAGGTCTTGGAGCTCACCCGCCTATTGCATGAGGAGAGGAATCTCAACACCTACATAGCTCCAAAGAGGATGCGTAGTGTCTTTTGGGATTGATTTGCTTTGTAATTTGTGCCCATGAGGCTTTGATGTACTGAACAATTATTTCCTTAATGATAACGTGTGTTCTTTTTTGTCTACAACAAATTTGAACTTTCGAACCCTTGAATGCATTGCATAAACACATATCATTCATCATGTGCATAGCAGGTTTTCTTCTTTTCAGGTTGCTTACCGTTCTTCGCTGTTTATTTCAGCATCATGAATCCTGACTCATCATCAACCGAGATGTCCATCAAGGCTCTTCAGGCGCAGAATGCGCAATTTCAGGAACTAATCATGGGTTTGGCTCAGGGCCAAGAAGAGCTGAAGGCTCTGCTCCTGAAGAAGGAGAAGAAGAAGAGGAAAACTGTTCTTTTCAACTCGGGCCGAAGGTTTGGAAACACTCTGCAGAATGAAGAGGCTGGTTCTTCCATAGGCAAGAGTAGTCCCCAAGGGGGAAAAGGTCCTAGTCCGGTGGTCTCCGACAACGAGACTGATTTTGATGAGGAACAGTATCCTCCTGCAGAAGACAGATACAAGCAGTTGGAGGATAGGTTGAATTCTATGGAGATCCAACAGGTGCCTGGGCTGGATTTTGGAGATTTGGGTTTGTCTATTGGTGTGATCATTCCTCATAAGTTCAAAGCACCATCCTTTACCAAGTATGACGGGGCGTCTTGTCCCAAGTTACACCTCAGATCATATATGCGGAAGATTCAACCGTACTCAGTGGATAAGAACTTGTGGATCCACTTCTTTCAGGAGAGTCGTTCAGGGACTCATCTCGAATGGTTCTATCAGCTGGATGGGACCAAGGTTCGTAACTGGGAGGAGTTGGCTACTGCTTTCTATAAGCAGTATCAATATAATGCCGACCTTGCTCCTACGCGTACCCAACTCCAGGGTATGTCGTTAGGGTCAAGCGAAGGTTTTAAAGAGTACGCTCAGAAGTGGAGGGATCTGGCTGGCAGGGTGCAGCCTCCGTTGACTGACCGGGAGTTGGTAGATATGTTCCTGGGGACCCTCTCTGGGCCGTTTTTTAACCATCTTATCGGTAACTCGTCTGCAGGGTTCACTGATCTTATTCTGACTGGAGAGAGAATTGAGGCTGGGTTGAAGTCTGGTAAGATTCAGAAGGGTGCATCGTCAAGCTCTGAGAAGAAACCCTTTAAAAAAGAGGCCAGTGCTGTGTACGGGTCCAGGAGACAAGAGAAATCCGAGCGCCGCCAATCTGTAAGTGCGGTAATGATTGCTAAGCCTGCTTCCGCTCCTCGACAAACCAATCCACCAAGGGCTGAAAGACCCCGGAGAGAGTTTACCCGTTTGAATATGACTCTATCCCAGATCTTGCCGCAGTTACTATCCACCAACCTAGTGACTGTTAGGGAGGCCCCGAAGGTTGTGAACACTGCCTCCCCCAAATACAATCCAAATGCCCGCTGTGCCTATCACTCCGATAGCCCGGGGCACTCCACTGATGATTGTTGGGCATTAAGGAACAAGCTGCAGGACCTTATTGACGCCAAGGAGGTACAGTTTGAGGCATCTGAGAAGCCTAATGTAGTGACAGCTCCCCTGCCTGCTCATGGAGTGAATGCTATTGGGGACGAAGATGAAGTGGATGAAGCTGAGTTTGATAGCTGGATTTACCCGGCAACCGACAGTGGACCTAACAATTGGAGTGCAAAGGACAATCTACCTGTTTCTCTTGTTACTAAGTAATGAATTCCCATGTTTTGTTATTTGTAATAAACAATAATTAAAACTCTATGGCCCGATGTCTTACCCGAGGCACCGTTGGCTTCATTTGTGAGGGCATATTGTGATCGGTGGATCTGGAACTGACTGTTTAACGCTGGTTCGCGAAATGTCGCGGAAGCAAGAGTCGCCACCGTCTTTTATTTTCTCCAAATGGAAAGGACAAAAGCACAGAAAAATTCCTTATAGAGATTGCTCTCGGTTCGGGAGGTAGGTTATAGAAAGGGAAGGTGTTAGCACCCTTTCTATCCATGGTTATCCATGGGCTCTTAGATACTTGCTCACTTGTGTTTTCAAAAAGGTTTGTTTGCTTTTCAATGTGGGTTTTAAAAAGTTTCTTTGAAAAATTTCAGTTCGACTCATACGTCAGAGTGTTTGAAAAATTTGCTTTGAAAGCTTTTGAGAAGTGTTGGTGTGAAAAGATGTTTTGATTTGTTTGAAATTAGAGCAAGTATCCTTGAGAACCTACCTACCCTAAGGAATTCGTCTGTCTAAATGTCCTTAAAAGTAGTGCCATCCCACCATTGAGAGGTAGGTAGCACCACCGTTGGAGGTGTTCGGGTCAATTCGAGGTTCGGGACATGGTGATCACCAGAGCAATGGGAAGACACCTTAGAAGCTACCCTCATGCCAGGTTCCCGGATCATGAGGACTTACTAAGACATCCTCTACTCGACGACCACCTTTCGAGGCAAGGCAATAGTGAGGCGTACCCTAGGGGTGGTGTGTGCGAATTGTGTGTCATGTTTCAGTTATTTGTCTTGTCATGTTTGTCATGTTCTACGCTTGATTTTATTAAGACATTCATTCTTTCATGCTTGGTTAACAGTTAAATATTTTGCGAGGAAATAAATCTAAACTATTACAAATGGCGCGGGTCCACATCGCCAAAATTAAACCGGACCCGATTTAGCGGAAAAATAAATAATGCGAAGAAATAAAGTGCGAAAAGTAAATTACATGGCTTAGGGACAATTACATAATTATATAAACGATAAAAAGTAAATGCGCGAAATAAAGGATTTAAACAAAACTAGGGCGTTGGACCCTTTTGCAAGATATTTAAAATTAATAAGGATTAAAAATTAAATGATTAAATGAGAATGATATTTTTTGTGTTTTTTAGATTTAATAAGGAACAGAAATTAATTGAAATTAAATTAAAAGACAAACCCTAATTCTAGTATTTTTTATTTATTATGAAAGAATTAAAATATGGCCTAAATTAAACCTAATTCATTTATGTACAATTTAAATAGGAAAATAAATAAATAAATAATAATTATTATTGTGGAAAAAAGGGAAATAAAAAGAATTAATAATTAAAACCTAAATTCTACATTTTTTGGATTTTTATTAAAAAGGAATTAAAATTAAAACCTAATTACACTACATAATTTACATTCTAATTTATTTATGAAAATAATTATAATAAAATAAATATTATATTTTTTTGTATTTTCTGATTTTTATAATGTTCTTAGATTTTATAGAAAAAATAAATTAATTGAATTAAGACAATAAAATAAATAAAACAACAAAAATAAAAGTGAGAAGAAAAAAATATAAAATGCAAACCAGGGTGGGGTGTTGCCCCAAATCAGGAGGTATAGGTCCAAAGATCAGGCCCAATAAGCTTCAGTTTTCGTTGACTTTTTTTGAATTCTGTATGACGTGTTGACTGGAGTTTATTGTACTCCTTTGATCATGGCCCTTGGATTATTACTGGTGGACGCGTGTATGGCCATGCTTTGAGAGAATATGATGTACCTGGATATTAGCGTAGCATGGGATAACATATTGAAAAATAATGTGAGAATTTTGCCAGACCTGGGACTTGAACCCAGGTCTTGAGAGTCACATGCATAAGGTGTTACCAACTGCGCTGCTGCTTTTCATTTAATATATTATGACTAATAAACAACAAAAATCAAAACTAACGCATGATGGTCAAAGCGCGCGAACTTTTAAACGGACGTATCACTGATTGACACGCCATCTTCTTCCTCACCACCCCTGTAACATAAAGCACTATGGGAACGGTTTTTGAAGCGTGGCCTTAAGGTGCCTATTGAAAAATAACGATTAGAACCCTGGGCATCATAAATTGTTCGCGAGCACATGGATCTTCTCGTCTTTGAGCACTGAATTCAACCATGGTGGTTTGGAGTTCTGATTTTTCTTCTACACAAAATCCCCAATTCAAGCAACCTGTAACCCTAAAAAACGCATATGGTGGAATCGTGTATGATCAATGAAAATGCAATTAAACACCACAGTTAGCTTTAGAACATTAATATGAACATGAATCAACAAAGAAAAATGCATGAAGATGATGGAATCATGCTGTGCGATTTCAAAAATTCCAAGGTACAGTTGGACTTAATGGTACCAATTCAATGAGTTTTTGTTGATGTTAATGATTGGGAAAGGTCCAAGGATGTCTCAGGATGCCAATGGAACAAAGATTGAAGCTTTAATCGACCTCTAAGGCACTTTTCAGTGTTTGAGTTTTTTTTGAGAAATTTCCAATTTGCAATGGAGTTTGGGGCGCAGCTTCCAGTCTCCTTGGCATTAGGTCTTCATTCTGATCATATAGGGAGTGATTAGGTTAAGAAAAATTGGACAAAATCTTATGCATTGATGAATTTCAATATTTGATTTTACAAAATCTTTTTCAAATCTTTTTCTCATGGCTTTTGGTTCAATCATGCTCAAATCTTATCAAAACTTGCCATAATCAATCAAGCACGAAATATTGAGGTTAAACATGCATGAAAAGATTTTTTAGGTTAAGTTTGATATTTTTCATGTATTAAAATGATTTAAATGAATATAAATTAATATTAATTCAAATAAATAATTAAAAAATATGAAAATACTTCCCTTTGGGCCTAGTGGTCGTGCATAGGTTTGGCATGAAGAAATTTGGAAGGAAAATAGGCCCATTTGCATTTTTAGGCCTTTTGCATCAATGTTGACTTTTCAAAATTCCTAAATATTTCCCAACTTCCACAAGGCATAACTTGGTCAATTTTTAAGCTTTTCACATGTTCTTGGACATTTTGGAAAGGTCTTTGAGTCCTTTAACCAATGCCTTTGGTCCCATGTCATTTTGATTTACCAATCTCAAGTTATGGCCTTTGACTTAAAGTCACTTTTTGTTGACTTTTGAAAATGACCTATAATGTTGAAATTGATAACTTTTTGTGAGAGAATTTCTTGGACTTGGAACATGAAGATGAATTGTAGGAAATGTCTTTCTCTTCAAAATGAGCTTTGGATGGAATTTTTCTGATAATCCATGTGAAAGTTATGCCTTGGTCAATTTCAGTTGACTTTTTCAGCTGCCCAAATATAGCAACTTTTGCATCTTTGATGATTTCTAAGCCAAATTTTGAGAATCATGATCAAGCATTGATCAAATGATGTTTGTGGCTTCAAAATGATATATTGACCAAAAATTTGAACTTTTGACTGTCAAATGACCATTTTGCCCCTACAGTTGACTGTAGTGCAATCTAGGGTTTTGACTGTGCAATTTTGAGCTGAATGCCTTGAAACTTGATATGAGGCTACTTGACCATCTTTGTAGGCATATGAGACTTGATTGGGCCTTTGAAAAGTTCATTTGCTTGACCAGAACTCAAACCCTAGTTTTGACTGTATAAGAGACAGTTGAGCTGCACAACCCTGGGGGAATTTTGTGACCTTGATTTGGCAATTTCTTGATGAATATGGGAGGGCAAATTTTGGGGCACAACAGTTGCCCCTGTTCAATCTTCTTAGACCTGAGGATGCAGATTGGCTGACGTGCCTTTCGTAATCCGAGGGTAGAAGATGATTGGACACTAGAGTGCCCAGAAATTTGCGCTCACATAGTAGCAATGATGATGAGGGAATGGGCTTATAGATGCCATTTTAGAGGTTGCTGGATAGGATGATGGGCTTATAGATGCCATCCGGACGTTGATCGCGTAGGAGATTCCTTAGCGAGAACCTGCATACCTGCAAAACAGAAAAATGAGTACCTGACACGTCGCAAGAGCTGATTTTAGATGCTTGATATAGATATGTCCTGATTGGTTACAGGAGCTGAGTCTGGAGCTTCAAACGCTGATGAATGAACCAGGGATGGTTACTGCCTTAGCATGAATGGTAAGAGAATCCGGAATGATTTCAACCTCAACAACGCTCGTTGAGAAAACCTTGGTGAGAGTTACCATCTTCGTAGTGTCAGGAAGAGAACCAAAGGACACTATAATCTTTAAAGGGAGTCGCCTCACTCACCGTTGGAGAGGGAACTATAGGAAATATCACCTCACTCGCCGTTGGAGAGGGGACCATAAGAGAATATCACCTCACGCTCATGCCGGAGAGGGAAACATCTGAAAAAGGAATTACCACCTCACACGCCGTTGGAGAGGGGACCATAAGAGAATATCACCTCACGCTCATGCCGGAGAGGGAAACATCTGAAAAAGGAATTACCACCTCACACGCCGTTGGAGAGGGGACCATAAGAGAATATCACCTCACGCTCATGCCGGAGAGGGAAACATCTGAAAAAGGAATTACCACCTCACACGCCGTTGGAGAGGGGACCATAAGAGAATATCACCTCACGCTCATGCCGGAGAGGGGAACATCTGAAAAAGGAATTACCACCTCACACGCCGTTGGAGAGGGGACCATAAGAGAATATCACCTCACGCTCATGCCGGAGAGGGAAACATCTGAAAAAGGAATTACCACCTCACACGCCGTTGGAGAGGGGACCATAAGAGAATATCACCTCACGCTCATGCCGGAGAGGGGAACATCTGAAAAAGGAATTACCACCTCACACGCCGTTGGAGAGGGGACCATAAGAGAATATCACCTCACGCTCATGCCGGAGAGGGGAACATCTGAAGAAGGAATTACCACCTCACACGCCGTTGGGGAGGGGACCATAAGAGAACTACTACTGAGTCTTTATCAGAAAAATCTGTTTGGAGTCGATTTAACTGGACTAGAGAAGTCTTTGAAATATGTTTGAGAATTTCAACTGCATCCTTCCTGAAAGGTAGAGGTCAGTTATATGCAATGCATGATATGGATCAAGCAATGATGTTCTCAACATAAATGAGATTCGTATGATATGATGCAGTGCGTTATGCATGCTATGATGATGTATGTGAAGTTTTATGTATGTTTTCGTCTAGGAAAATAAATCCTTGACGGGTGCCGGGAAGTCATATCCTGGGCTGATGTTGAGGAAGAGATTTTGCTTCCGCTGGGGGTAGGAAGATACTTTGCCGAGGACGCTCTTTCCGTGGCTTTTGGCTGAGGATAACCCGGTTATATCCTGTTACGGAAATAACTCTTTAAATCAAGCCGGGACGACGCGTTCGTGCTCTGAGGATAAGCTTCCAGAATCTACTGGGGATAAGCTTACTGCTTGGGGAGATATGAATTCCGACTTTGTTGGTGAAGCTGGGTTGGACTCTTCTGGGGAGTTTTGAACTGCAGGGGAAGTGATTCCTTTGAATGTTGATATACTGCCGGGGAACAAGACTGCTGGGGATGCTTGTTATGAGTATGTATGCTGCTGGGGAAGTATTGAGATCTACTGGAGGATACGCAACTTCCTTGAGATTTGATAACTCTGCTTGGAGAAGAATGCACTGACTTGTTGGCTCACTCTCTGGGGAATTGAGATGTACTGGTTATGTTTTTCCATGGAACCTACCTTGATACCTTGGAGGACAGAAACAATCAGATTGCTTAGACCACCCGTTATTGCCCCTGTTTCTGAGGAGAGGAAGACCTGTGAGGCGCTGATAGTGGTTGATGGACAAACCTTCTTCTGGTAGGCAAGTGACAAGATGCCGGGACATAGTCGTACGCTTTGATCCCTAACTTTTGCCTGGACCGCCCTTTCGGGTTTTCAGTCCACCGGGATACCCATTTTTGCCCAAGCCGCCTTTTCAGGTTTTCGACTTGCCGGGTGTACAGATCTTTTCATTTCATCCCTTCATTTTGCCCGAACCCTTTTGGTTCGCCGGGAAGCCCTTGTTTTTGCCTAGGTGTGTCAACCTAGCGGGTCTTTGATTTTGCGTAGTATTCTTTTGACTATGTCCATGCTCTCCGAATGTAGGGAGTTGCCCCTGTTAGAAGTGTTTTGTCATGCCACCAGAAGGTGTTTGATCAGGCCGGATTCGTTATTGAAATGCCCCAAATGACTCAGGCGGAGATTTGCCCCAGGCTATTTGGCCTTTTGAGAGATTCCTTGAATCTTGATTGGACTGCCCCAGATAATGGACCATGATCATGTCATGCCCCTTGATTGGAAGTGCTCTTGTTCATTAGGCATTCGTCGTGCGAATTTCTATGCTGTTCAAACAAAAAGTCATATGCAAACAAGGTTATGTCAAAAATGCAAAGCTTATGTCTGTCTTGAAGGTTTTGAAAATGCGTTCTCTTTCATAAAGCAGGTGATTGTTTATAAAATGTGATGTCAACTCTGTACTTTACCGTAGGCCTTCAGGAGTCAGGATACCTTTTGTCACAATATGCTTTTGAACTAACCCATGCTTCAGCTAGGACTTTTTAGGGTTATAACGTGGCCTGGTTCACGGTTTAATAAACAAAGGATAAAGGCTCAAATTTTATTTGTACCCACCCGCTCTTCGTGATGTTCTTCAAACCTAAACTCAGTTGATCATACGTTAGACCTCGTTCGAGTCTTTGCTTTGGTTTTCCGGTGATGGTTCAAACATTGATGATTTATTCTGACTAGGCAGTCATTTTTTGTTGAGGGTTTGTGAGACCTCTTTCTTGATCTTTGTTATCCCTTTCTTTTTTGCCTGAACTGTTTCCTTTTTTTGGAATTACAGTCAGCGGGATGCCCCAGTTTCATAAGTCCCCTTTGTAGGTTTAGACTTTTTGGGCTTTTCATTTATGAATTTTGATGATGACTGCCTGTCCTTTTGATTGTTCTGAACCATCACTGTCTTTGTTCGTTTTGTAAAGATCTCTTCGGTGCCATTCGTTATGCACTTGGATCAACTGAGAGAACTACCCTGCCCCAGGTTATGATTAAGGGTTTTGATTTTCGAAAATAAAAACTCCTACTTCTTTGGCTCTGATGGGTTGACGAGGGATTATCATCCTTATAACTCCAGTGTTTAGGGGTTGAAACAATGCCTGTACCTCATCAGCGGGGTTTGTTCAAAAGCATACTGTAAATTGCGGTATCGTTTTCGTCATCCTCCCTCAAGAGGCTTAGGATTAAAGATCAAGAGTTGTCATCAGGAAAAATATGAAAACAGTTTGCATATAGTGAATGCGAATATATTGATTCAAAACAGACATAAGCGATGCATTAATGAAATAACAACGTTTGACATGAATAAATGTTTAAACAATCAAAGAAAAATGCAACTTGAACATTCGAATGAACAAAAGTTTTCTAGTTTGACTTAGTCCCTTCAGATGGGAGATTCTCAACAGAAGCATTTCATTTGGCCACCCGGCATGAACTCCAGCACCCTTCCGTCGATCAAGTCTTGGATCTTGTTCTTCAAGCTCCAACAGTCATTGGTGCCATGTCCAGGACTGTCAGAATGGTAGGCACATCTTTTATCAGGGTTATAAGTAGGAGCAGAGATGTCAGGATTCTGGGGAGGACCCTTTAAAGTAATCAGATTGACCTCCAACAAGTGTTCCAGCATTAGAGATGGTGGTATGCCAGTCTCAGTGAAATGTCTTCCAGGCGTGTATCGCTTGCGTCGATTACCCCGTTGATACTGGGCTTGTGAAGTAGTAGCAATTTGGAGAGGTTCATTCTTCCCCATACCAGACTTTGGTCCTCTTGGTGGCTGATCAAAGACTTGGTCCCTGACTTGGGCTGGTTGCTTCATATCTTGATGAAGCTGACTGATCATGGCCCTCAGCTCTACTTGCTCCTGAGCTAAACCTTGAATGAGGGCCCTTTGCCCCAGCATCTGGGTTTTCAATGTGTCTACCTCAGCTTGTAGACGTTTCAGTTGTTCGTCCTTGTCATCTTCAGGACTCTTTCTGATCAGATTCCCCATGAGGAGTGCCCTCAACTCTTCCTGCCCCTTGGATAGACCTAGGAAGATTTCCCTGAACTGAGTCTCTTGAGCATGAAGACCCTGGTTACCTTGTTGGGAAGCCATTGCTGAAATAAACAGCGAGAAGGGTAAGTGACCTGCAACAAGGATACCTGCTATGCAATGATGTGTATGATATGCATGCAATGTTTTCAAGGACCTCGCAGGGTAAACAGAGAAACTTGTTAGAGTTGAGAACCAGTAACTTGATTGAAAGAACTTCCTGTTGTTGAGAGTCCTTCTTCAAGGATCAAAGGCTCACCATATCCAGTGGGTCATAGCCCCTGACAACCTTGGCTAGAGGAAAATAAATCCTCTTTGCCCCTGGCTAGACAGTTGGTTCATCATGACCTGCATCACAAGCCCTTGAGATCCTTGAAATGGGTTAGGATGTATGCAATGGTATGATGGTATGATGTCATGCTATGCATGGGGTGATGTAGGTAAACCCTGCTATGAGTCCCAATTAAGGACTATAAACAAACCCTGCAAGAAACTCAGTATACTTTGTTATGAGTCCCAATTAAGGACTATAAACAACCCTGCAAGAATTTTAGTACCCTGTTATGAGTCCCGATTAAGGACTGTAAACAACCCTGCAAGAATTTTAGTACCCTGTTATGAGTCCCAATTAAGGACTATAAACAAGACCTGCAAGAAACAAGTGTCAGGTAACAAGTACGCAAGTAGGCAAGTACAAAGGCACACAAGTCACACAAGAGAAACCCTTAGGGTTTAGGCCAGCATGGGGTCTGGGTAGTACCCTCTTGAAGTTGGTGGGCTCAACCTGTCCTAATCAAAGTAACCGGGTTCTAAGGTTCCCAATATCACGGGATTGCTTTCATTGTTCATCGTTTCGATTTAGCCACTGGACTGGCGACCGAAATATTCCAGGAAAGCAACCCTCAATTGAGTGTAGTATCGAGTATCAACCAACCTCGGACTGCACCAAAGTCAATTATCTCACTACCCTAAAGAGGCCAAGATAGTTCAATTAAGGTTCTTAAGGTCTGTTGATGCTTCACGACACCACGCGGAGGCCCCGTACTCTCCTTGACTGAACTCAAGGGTTACCGGTACACACCAAAGTGCCACATCAACGTAGCAGACTGTTTCAACCATGTCGGTATACCCCGCACAGTTCCCTCACAGCCTTGTTGCTACTTTCTAAGAAGGTATCCCCAGATCCGGGTTAGGATCTATAGAACTCCCAAGCAACCCACAATAATAAAGCAAGCAAGGAAAGCAATTGAAAACACAGTGATCTTAGTCCTAAGGTACACCTCACTTTAAGTTATATCCCCAGCAGAGTCGCCAGTTCTGTGATCGGTGGATCTGGAACTGACTGTTTAACGCTGGTTCGCGAAATGTCGCGGAAGCAAGAGTCGCCACCGTCTTTTATTTTCTCCAAATGGAAAGGACAAAAGCACAGAAAAATTCCTTATAGAGATTGCTCTCGGTTCGGGAGGTAGGTTATAGAAAGGGAAGGTGTTAGCACCCTTTCTATCCATGGTTATCCATGGGCTCTTAGATACTTGCTCACTTGTGTTTTCAAAAAGGTTTGTTTGCTTTTCAATGTGGGTTTTAAAAAGTTTCTTTGAAAAATTTCAGTTCGACTCATACGTCAGAGTGTTTGAAAAATTTGCTTTGAAAGCTTTTGAGAATGTGTCAGTGTGAAAAGTCTTTTTGAATTTGTTTTGAGATTAGAGCAAGTATCCTTGAGAACCTACCTACCCTAAGGAATTCGTCTGTGTAGATGTCCTTTAAAGTAATGCTATCCCACCATTGAGAGGTAGGTAGCACCACCGTTGGAGGTGTTCGGGTCAATTCGATTTGGAGGGACATGGTGATCACCAGAGCAATGGGAAGACACCTTAGAAGCTACCCTCATGCCAGGTTCCCGGATCATGAGGACTTACTAAGACGTTTTCTACTCGACGACCACCTTTCGAAAGGCAACAGTGAGGCGTACCCTAGGGGTGGTGTGTGATTTGTGTGTCATGTTTCAGTTATTTGTCTTGTCATGTTTGTCATGTTCTACGCTTGATTTTATTAAGACATTCATTCTTGCATGCTTGGTTAACAGTTAAATATTTTGCGAGGAAATAAATCTAAACTATTACAAATGGCGCGGGTCCACATCGCCAAAATTAAACCGGACCCGATTTAGCGGAAAATAAATAATGCGAAGAAATAAAGTGTGAAAAGTAAATTACATGGCTTAGGGACAATTACATAATTATAATTAAACGACATAAGATAAATGCGCAAATTAAATAATTAAAACGAAACTAGGGCGTTGGACCCTTTTTGCAAATAATTAAAATTAATAAGGACTTAAAAATTAAAATTAAATGAGAATGATATTTTTGTGTTTTTTAGATTTAATGAAAAAAGAAATTAATTGAGATTTAAATTAAACGGCAAACCCTAATTCTAATATTTTTTATTTATTATGAAAGAATTAAAATATGACCTAAATTAAACCTAATTCATTTATGTACAATTTAATTATAAAAATAAATAATAGTAAATAATAATTATTATTGTGGAAAAAAGGGGAATAAAAAGAATTAACAATTAAAACCTAAATTCTACATTTTTGGATTTTTTTATTAAAAAAGGAATTAAAATTAAACCCTAATTAAACTAAATTATTTACATTCTAATTTATTTATGAAAACAATTATAATAAAATAAATATTATATTTTTTTTGTATTTTCTGATTTTTATAATGTTTTTAGATTTTGTTGAAAATAATTAATTAAAACAAATAAAGTAAATAAAATGGCAAAAATAAAATAAGAAAAACAATAGAAAAAAAATGCAAACCAGGGGGGTGTTCTGTCCCATTGTGGAGGTTCAGGCCTTAGAACATAGGCCCATTAAGCCTTGAATCTATTGACTTTTCAAGATTCCATATGATGCATTTGACCAGGCGTAGGTATTCTTCAGCTTCCAACCTTTAGATTGACCTCCAAGCAGACGTGGCATGTTGATGAGGGAGGGACTATGGTGTACCTGGATATTAGCGTAGCATGGAATAACGTTTTGAAAAATAACATTGAGATTTTTCCAGACCTGGGACTTGAACCCAGGTCTTGAAGGTTACAAGCGTAGCACTTAACCACTGAGCCATCACGTTCATATTTAACATATAATATAACATAAATAATATAATAAGAACGCGTTAGTGCTTTGGAATTTCGCGCGAAAATTCAAAATATCCAATCAGGTTCAGACACGACTTCTTCTTCTTTGTTTTCCTGAAATAAGAAACACATGGGCAACGGTTTTTGGAATGTTGTTTTAGAGGGTATTCAAGAAAATAGCGACTAGCCCCTCGTCGCTCATAAATTGAGCGCGAGGGTGCCAACTTCTTCGTCTCAACCTGCTTAAGCTATTGGCATGGGTCTGGAGGCGTAATTTTTCTTTTACACAAAAGCCCCAAATTTGAAACCTGCAAAACCTAAAAATCGCATATGGTGGAATCGTGTATATACCACAAAAACTCAATTGAATATAATGGTTAGTTCACAAACTTCATTGTAAGCAATAATCCACAAAGAAAAATGCAAAAAGATGCTTAGATTATGATATGCGATTTGGAAAAATTTGTGACAAAGTCTGAGTTCCTGGTACCGTTTCAAGGCGTTTGGCTTGTTGTTTTTGATTGAGAAACGTTTTGGGATATCTCAGGATGCTAATGAAACAAAAATCAAAGCTTGAATCGACCTAAAACCTAGATTTCAGTGTTTGAGTTTTTAGGAGAATTTTCAATATTCTCCTGCTTGTTTTGGGCGCAGCTTCAGTCTTATAGCATTAGGGTTCTCATCCAGTACTTGTATGGAATGGTTTAGGTTAAAAAGATTCAATAAAATCCATGTCCATAATTGTTTTCAATCTTTGATTTGTTAAGGATCTTTTACAATCTTTTTTCATGGTTCTTGTGTCAATTAGGTTTCAATCAAGCCAAAACCTTCTATATCAGCATGTGCACGAAATCTCAAGTCCAAATCATGCATAAAAAGATTTGTTTAGGTTAAGGTTATATTTTTCATGAATTAAAATGATTTAAATGAATATAAATTAATATAAATTCAAATAAATAATTAAAAAATATGAAAATACTTCCCTTTGGGCCTAGTGGTCGTGTATAGGCTTGGCATGAAGAATCTTGGAGGAAAAATGGGCCCATTTGCATTTTTAGGCCTTTTGCATCAATGTTGACTTTTCAAAATTCCTAAAAATTTCCCAACTTCCACAAGGCATAACTTGGTAAATTTTTAAGCTTTTCACATGTTCTTGGACATTTTGGAAAGGTCTTTGAGTCCTTTAACCAATGCCTTTGGTCCCATGTCATTTTGATTTACCAATCTCAAGTTATGGCCTTTGACTTAAAGTCACTTTTTGTTGACTTTTGAAGATGACCTATAATGTTGAAATTGATAACTTTTTGTGAGAGCATTTCTTGGACTTGGATCATGAAGATGAATTGTAGGAAATGTCTTTCTCTTCAAAATGAGCTTTGGATGGAATTTTTCTGATAATCCATGTGAAAGTTATGCCCTGGTCAATTTCAGTTGACTTTTTCAGCTGTCCAAATATAGTAACTTTTGCATCTTTGATGATTTCTGAGCCAAATTTTGAGAATCATGATCAAGCATTGATCAAATGATGTTTGTGGCTTCAAAATGATATGTTGACCAAAAATTTGAACTTTTGACTGTCAAATGACCATTTTGCCCTTACAGTTGACTGTAGTGCAATCTAGGGTTTTGACTGTGCAATTTTGAGCTGAATGCCTTGAAACTTGACATGAAGACACTTGACCATCTTTTTAAGCATGTGAGACTTGATTGGGCCTTTGGAAAGTTCATTTGCTTGACCAGAACTCAAACCCTAGTTTTGACTGTATAGGAGGCAGTCGAGCTGCACAACCCTTGGGGAATTTTGTGACCTTGACTTTGACAATCCTTGATGAATATGGGAGGGCAAATTTTGGGGTACAACAGTTGCCCCTGTTCAATCTTCTTAGACCTGAGGATGCAGATTGGCTGACGTGCCTTTCGTAATCCGAGGGTAGAAGATGATTGGACACTAGAGTGCCCAGAAATTTGCGCTCACATAGTAGCAATGATGATGAGGGAATGGGCTTATAGATGCCATCTGGACGTTGATCGCGTAGGAGATTCCTTAGCGAGGACCTGCATACCTGCAAGAGAGAAAATGAGTACCTGACACGCTGCAGGAGCTGATTTTTAGATGTTTGGTATAGATGTGTCCTGACTGGTTACAGGAGCTGAGTCTGGAGCTTCAAACGCTGATGAATGAACCAGGGATGGTTACTGCCTTAGCATGGATGGTAAGAGAATCCTGAATGATTTCAACCTCAACAACGCTCGTTGAGAAAATCTTGGTGAGGATTACCATCTTTGTAGTGTCAGGAAGAGAACCAAAGGACATTATAATCTCAAAGGGAGTCACCTTACTCACCGTTGGAGAGGGAACTATAGGAAATTATAATCTGAAAGGAAATATCACCTCACGCTCATGCCGGAGAGGGAAATATCTGAAGAAGGAATTACCACCTCACACGCCGTTGGAGAGGGGACCATAAGAGAATATCACCTCACGCTCATGCCGGAGAGGGGAATATCTGAAGAAGGAATTACCACCTCACACGCCGTTGGAGAGGGGACCATAAGAGAATATCACCTCACGCTCATGCCGGAGAGGGGAACATCTGAAGAAGGAATTACCACCTCACACGCCGTTGGAGAGGGGACCATAAGAGAATATCACCTCACGCTCATGCCGGAGAGGGGAACATCTGAAGAAGGAATTACCACCTCACACGCCGTTGGAGAGGGGACCATAAGAGAATATCACCTCACGCTCATGCCGGAGAGGGGAACATCTGAAGAAGGAATTACCACCTCACACGCCGTTGGAGAGGGGACCAAGAGAATATCACCTCACGCTCATGCCGGAGAGGGAAACATAAGAGAACTTCTACTGAGTCTTTATCAGAAAAATCTGTTTGGAGTCGATTTAACTGGACTAGAGAGGTCCTTGAAATATGTTTGAGAATTTCAACTGCACCCTTCCTGAAAGGTAGAGGTCAGTTATATGCGATGCATGATATGGATCAAGCAAACGTGGATACGATTTATATGATATGATGTGTACATGCATGCTATAATGATGTATGTGATGATTCATGTATGTTTTCGTCTAGGAAAATAAATCCTTGACGGGTGCCGGGAAGTCATATCCTGGGCTGATGTTGAGGAAGAGATTTTGCTTCCGCTGTGGATGATCGTCATAAGAATACCGGTAGGAGGAGATAACTCTTGTTGAGGAATAAACTTGGCGAATGAAATAATTCTGCGGGAGAAAAGATACTCTAGCGATCATGCTGGGGAGTGCTACTCTGTGGGGACAGCGATGCTTTGCTGAGTTGATGAAGATAACTCCGATGGGGATACCGTTGACGAGTTATGCTGGGAGATTTGACGAATTCCGCTGGGGATATCCTTGTTGTGCTGGAAGTGTTGACAGACTTCGCTGGGGGTAGGAAGATACTTTGCCGAGGACGCTCTTTCCGTGGCTTTTGGCTGAGGATAACCCAGTTATATCCTGTTACGGAAATAACTCTTTAAATCAAGCCGGGACGACACGTTCGTGCTTTGAGGATAAGCTTCCAGAATCTACTGGGGATAAGCTTACTGCTTGGGGGTATGAACTCCAAATTTCTTGGGGAACTGGATTGGACTCTCATGGGGAGTTTTGATATGCTGGAGGATTATCCCTTTGAATGGTGGTATACCGCCGGGGAACAATCTTTAGACCAAGACTGCCGGGGATACTTGTTAAGAACATATGTATTGCTGTTGAGGAATGTTTGAGATCGGCTGGAGGATACTCAATTCCCTTGATATTTGACAATTTTGCTTGGAGAGAGATGTACTGTTTTGCTGAACTACTCTCTGGGGAATTTAAGATCCTCTGTCATGTTCTTTAGCTGAACCTACCTTGGTACCTTGGAGGGCAGAACCATTAGGTTGCTTAGACAACTCTTTATTGCCCCTGTTTCTGTGGGAGGAGGCACCTGTGAAAATGTTTGATAGTTGTTGATGGACAAACTTTCTTCTGGTAGACAGGTGACAAGATGACAGGACATAGTCGTATGCTTTGATCCCTAACTTTTGCCTGGACCGCCCTTTCGGGTTTTCAGTCCACCGGGATACCCATTTTTGCCCAAGCCGCCTTTTCAGGTTTTCGACTTGCCGGGTGTACATATTTTTTCATTTCATCCCTTATTTTTGCCCGAACCCTTTTGGTTCGCCGGGAAGCCCTTATTTTTGCCTAGGTGTGTCAACCTAGCGGGTCTTTGATTATGCGTAGTATTTTTTCGACTATGTCCACGCTTTCAGAATGTAGGGAGTTGCCCCTGTTTAGAAGTGTTTTGTCCTGTCACCAGAAGATGTCTGACCAGGCAAGATTCGTTGCTGGGGTGCCCCAAGTGACTCAGATGGAGATTTGCCCCAGGCTATTTGACCTCTGAGAGATTCTCCGAATCTTGATTGGACTGCCCCAGATGATGGGCAATAGTCATGTCATGCCCCTTGATTGGAAGCGCTTTTGTTCACTAGGTATTCATCGTGCGAAGTTCCCTGCTGTTCAAACAAAAAGTCATATGCAAACAAAGTTATGTCAAAAATGCAAAGCTTATGTCTGTCTTGAAGATTTTGAAAATGCGTTCTTTTTTTTCATAAAACAGGTGATTGTTTATAAAATGTGATGTCAACTCTGTACTTTACCGTAGGCCTTCAGGAGTCAGGATACCTTTTGTCACAATATGCTTTTGAACTAACCCATGCTTCAGCTAGGACTTTTTAGGGTTATAACGTGGCCTGGTTCACGGTTTAAGAAACAAAGGATAAAGGCTCAAATTTTATTTGTACCCACCCGCTCTTCGTGATGTTCTTCAAACCTAAACTCAGTTGATCATACGTTAGACCTCGTTCGAGTCTTTGCTTTGGTTTTCCGGTGATGGTTCAAACATTGATGATTTATTCTGACTAGGCAGTCATTTTTTGTTGAGGGTTTGTGAGACCTCTTTCTTGATCTTTGTTATCCCTTTCTTTTTTGCCTGAACTGTTTCCTTTTTTTGGAATTACAGTCAGCGGGATGCCCCAGTTTCATAAGTCCCCTTTGTAGGTTTAGACTTTTTGGGCTTTTCATTTATGAATTTTGATGATGACTGCCTGTCCTTTTGATTGTTCTGAACCATCACTGTCTTTGTTCGTTTTGTAAAGATCTCTTCGGTGCCATTCGTTATGCACTTGGATCAACTGAGAGAACTACCCTGCCCCAGGTTATGATTAAGGGTTTTGATTTTCGAAAATAAAAACTCCTACTTCTTTGGCTCTGATGGGTTGACGAGGGATTATCATCCTTATAACTCCAGTGTTTAGGGGTTGAAACAATGCCTGTACCTCATCAGCGGGGTTTGTTCAAAAGCATACTGTAAATTGCGGTATCGTTTTCGTCATCCTCCCTCAAGAGGCTTAGGATTAAAGATCAAGAGTTGTCATCAGGAAAAATATGAAAACAGTTTGCATATAGTGAATGCGAATATATTGATTCAAAACAGACATAAGCGATGCATTAATGAAATAACAACGTTTGACATGAATAAATGTTTAAACAATCAAAGAAAAATGCAACTTGAACATTCGAATGAACAAAAGTTTTCTAGTTTGACTTAGTCCCTTCAGATGGGAGATTCTCAACAGAAGCATTTCATTTGGCCACGCGGCATGAACTCCAGCACCCTTCCGTCGATCAAGTCTTGGATCTTGTTCTTCAAGCTCCAACAGTCATTGGTGCCATGTCCAGGACTGTCAGAATGGTAGGCACATCTTTTATCAGGGTTATAAGTAGGAGCAGAGATGTCAGGATTCTGGGGAGGACCCTTTAAAGTAATCAGATTGACCTCCAACAAGTGTTCCAGCATTAGAGATGGTGGTATGCCAGTCTCAGTGAAATGTCTTCCAGGCGTGTATCGCTTGCGTCGATTACCCCGTTGATACTGGGCTTGTGAAGTAGTAGCAATTTGGAGAGGTTCATTCTTCCCCATACCAGACTTTGGTCCTCTTGGTGGCTGATCAAAGACTTGGTCCCTGACTTGGGCTGGTTGCTTCATATCTTGATGAAGCTGACTGATCATGGCCCTCAGCTCTCCTTGCTCCTGAGCTAAACCTTGAATGAGGGCCCTTTGCCCCAGCATCTGGGTTTTCAATGTGTCTACCTCAGCTTGTAGACGTTTCAGTTGTTCGTCCTTGTCATCTTCAGGACTCTTTCTGATCAGATTCCCCATGAGGAGTGCCCTCAACTCTTCCTGCCCCTTGGATAGACCTAGGAAGATTTCCCTGAACTGAGTCTCTTGAGCATGAAGACCCTGGTTACCTTGTTGGGAAGCCATTGCTGAAATAAACAGCGAGAAGGGTAAGTGACCTGCAACAAGGATACCTGCTATGCAATGATGTGTATGATATGCATGCAATGTTTTCAAGGACCTCGCAGGGTAAACAGAGAAACTTGTTAGAGTTGAGAACCAGTAACTTGATTGAAAGAACTTCCTGTTGTTGAGAGTCCTTCTTCAAGGATCAAAGGCTCACCATATCCAGTGGGTCATAGCCCCTGACAACCTTGGCTAGAGGAAAATAAATCCTCTTTGCCCCTGGCTAGACAGTTGGTTCATCATGACCTGCATCACAAGCCCTTGAGATCCTTGAAATGGGTTGGGATGTATGCAATGGTATGATGGTATGATGTCATGCTATGCATGGGGTGATGTAGGTAAACCCTGCTATGAGTCCCAATTAAGGACTATAAACAAACCCTGCAAGAAACTCAGTATACTTTGTTATGAGTCCCAATTAAGGACTATAAACAAAACCTGCAAGAAATCTAGTAAACCCTGTTATGAGTCCTAATTAAGGACTGTAAACAACCCTGCAAGAATTTTAGTACCCTGTTATGAGTCCCAATTAAGGACTATAAACAAAACCTGCAAGAAATCTCAGTATACTTTGTTATGAGTCCCAATTAAGGACTATAAACAACCCTACAAGAATTTTAGTACCCTGTTATGAGTCCCGATTAAGGACTGTAAACAACCCTGCAAGAATTTTAGTACCCTGTTATGAGTCCCAATTAAGGACTATAAACAAGACCTGCAAGAAACAAGTGTCAGGTAACAAGTACGCAAGTAGGCAAGTACAAAGGCACACAAGTCACACAAGAGAAACCCTTAGGGTTTAGGCCAGCATGGGGTCTGGGTAGTACCCTCTTGAAGTTGGTGGGCTCAACCTGTCCTAATCAAAGTAACCGGGTTCTAAGGTTCCCAATATCACGGGATTGCTTTCATTGTTCATCGTTTCGATTTAGCCACTGGACTGGCGACCGAAATATTCCAGGAAAGCAACCCTCAATTGAGTGTAGTATCGAGTATCAACCAACCTCGGACTGCACCAAAGTCAGTTATCTCACTACCCTAAAGAGGCCAAGATAGTTCAATTAAGGTTCTTAAGGTCTGTTGATGCTTCACGACACCACGCGGAGGCCCCGTACTCTCCTTGACTGAACTCAAGGGTTACCGGTACACACCAAAGTGCCACATCAACGTAGCAGACTGTTTCAACCATGTCGGTATACCCCGCACAGTTCCCTCACAGCCTTGTTGCTACTTTCTAAGAAGGTATCCCCAGATCCGGGTTAGGATCTATAGAACTCCCAAGCAACCCACAATAATAAAGCAAGCAAGGAAAGCAATTGAAAACACAGTGATCTTAGTCCTAAGGTACACCTCACTTTAAGTTATATCCCCAGCAGAGTCGCCAGTTCTGTGATCGGTGGATCTGGAACTGACTGTTTAACGCTGGTTCGCGAAATGTCGCGGAAGCAAGAGTCGCCACCGTCTTTTATTTTCTCCAAATGGAAAGGACAAAAGCACAGAAAAATTCCTTATAGAGATTGCTCTCGGTTCGGGAGGTAGGTTATAGAAAGGGAAGGTGTTAGCACCCTTTCTATCCATGGTTATCCATGGGCTCTTAGATACTTGCTCACTTGTGTTTTCAAAAAGGTTTGTTTGCTTTTCAATGTGGGTTTTAAAAAGTTTCTTTGAAAAATTTCAGTTCGACTCATACGTCAGAGTGTTTGAAAAATTTGCTTTGAAAGCTTTTGAGAATGTGTCAGTGTGAAAAGTCTTTTTGAATTTGTTTTGAGATTAGAGCAAGTATCCTTGAGAACCTACCTACCCTAAGGAATTCGTCTGTGTAGATGTCCTTTAAAGTAATGCTATCCCACCATTGAGAGGTAGGTAGCACCACCGTTGGAGGTGTTCGGGTCAATTCGATTTGGAGGGACATGGTGATCACCAGAGCAATGGGAAGACACCTTAGAAGCTACCCTCATGCCAGGTTCCCGGATCATGAGGACTTACTAAGACGTTTTCTACTCGACGACCACCTTTCGAAAGGCAACAGTGAGGCGTACCCTAGGGGTGGTGTGTGATTTGTGTGTCATGTTTCAGTTATTTGTCTTGTCATGTTTGTCATGTTCTACGCTTGATTTTATTAAGACATTCATTCTTGCATGCTTGGTTAACAGTTAAATATTTTGCGAGGAAATAAATCTAAACTATTACAAATGGCGCGGGTCCATATCGCCAAAATTAAACCGGACCCGATTTAGCGGAAAATAAATAATGCGAAGAAATAAAGTGTGAAAAGTAAATTACATGGCTTAGGGACAATTACATAATTATAATTAAACGACATAAGATAAATGCGCAAATTAAATAATTAAAACGAAACTAGGGCGTTGGACCCTTTTTGCAAATAATTAAAATTAATAAGGACTTAAAAATTAAAATTAAATGAGAATGATATTTTTGTGTTTTTTAGATTTAATGAAAAAAGAAATTAATTGAGATTTAAATTAAACGGCAAACCCTAATTCTAATATTTTTTATTTATTATGAAAGAATTAAAATATGACCTAAATTAAACCTAATTCATTTATGTACAATTTAATTATAAAAATAAATAATAGTAAATAATAATTATTATTGTGGAAAAAAGGGGAATAAAAAGAATTAACAATTAAAACCTAAATTCTACATTTTTGGATTTTTTTATTAAAAAAGGAATTAAAATTAAACCCTAATTAAACTAAATTATTTACATTCTAATTTATTTATGAAAACAATTATAATAAAATAAATATTATATTTTTTTTGTATTTTCTGATTTTTATAATGTTTTTAGATTTTGTTGAAAATAATTAATTAAAACAAATAAAGTAAATAAAATGGCAAAAATAAAATAAGAAAAACAATAGAAAAAAAATGCAAACCAGGGGGGTGTTCTGTCCCATTGTGGAGGTTCAGGCCTTAGAACATAGGCCCATTAAGCCTTGAATCTATTGACTTTTCAAGATTCCATATGATGCATTTGACCAGGCGTAGGTATTCTTCAGCTTCCAACCTTTAGATTGACCTCCAAGCAGACGTGGCATGTTGATGAGGGAGGGACTATGGTGTACCTGGATATTAGCGTAGCATGGAATAACGTTTTGAAAAATAACATTGAGATTTTGCCAGACCTGGGACTTGAACCCAGGTCTTGAAGGTTACAAGCGTAGCACTTAACCACTGAGCCATCACGTTCATATTTAACATATAATATAACATAAATAATATAATAAGAACGCGTTAGTGCTTTGGAATTTCGCGCGAAAATTCAAAATATCCAATCAGGTTCAGACACGACTTCTTCTTCTTTGTTTTCCTGAAATAAGAAACACATGGGCAACGGTTTTTGGAATGTTGTTTTAGAGGGTATTCAAGAAAATAGCGACTAGCCCCTCGTCGCTCATAAATTGAGCGCGAGGGTGCCAACTTCTTCGTCTCAACCTGCTTAAGCTATTGGCATGGGTCTGGAGGCGTAATTTTTCTTTTACACAAAAGCCCCAAATTTGAAACCTGCAAAACCTAAAAATCGCATATGGTGGAATCGTGTATATACCACAAAAACTCAATTGAATATAATGGTTAGTTCACAAACTTCATTGTAAGCAATAATCCACAAAGAAAAATGCAAAAAGATGCTTAGATTATGATATGCGATTTGGAAAAATTTGTGACAAAGTCTGAGTTCCTGGTACCGTTTCAAGGCGTTTGGCTTGTTGTTTTTGATTGAGAAACGTTTTGGGATATCTCAGGATGCTAATGAAACAAAAATCAAAGCTTGAATCGACCTAAAACCTAGATTTCAGTGTTTGAGTTTTTAGGAGAATTTTCAATATTCTCCTGCTTGTTTTGGGCGCAGCTTCAGTCTTATAGCATTAGGGTTCTCATCCAGTACTTGTATGGAATGGTTTAGGTTAAAAAGATTCAATAAAATCCATGTCCATAATTGTTTTCAATCTTTGATTTGTTAAGGATCTTTTACAATCTTTTTTCATGGTTCTTGTGTCAATTAGGTTTCAATCAAGCCAAAACCTTCTATATCAGCATGTGCACGAAATCTCAAGTCCAAATCATGCATAAAAAGATTTGTTTAGGTTAAGGTTATATTTTTCATGAATTAAAATGATTTAAATGAATATAAATTAATATAAATTCAAATAAATAATTAAAAAATATGAAAATACTTCCCTTTGGGCCTAGTGGTCGTGTATAGGCTTGGCATGAAGAATCTTGGAGGAAAAATGGGCCCATTTGCATTTTTAGGCCTTTTGCATCAATGTTGACTTTTCAAAATTCCTAAAAATTTCCCAACTTCCACAAGGCATAACTTGGTAAATTTTTAAGCTTTTCACATGTTCTTGGACATTTTGGAAAGGTCTTTGAGTCCTTTAACCAATGCCTTTGGTCCCATGTCATTTTGATTTACCAATCTCAAGTTATGGCCTTTGACTTAAAGTCACTTTTTGTTGACTTTTGAAGATGACCTATAATGTTGAAATTGATAACTTTTTGTGAGAGCATTTCTTGGACTTGGATCATGAAGATGAATTGTAGGAAATGTCTTTCTCTTCAAAATGAGCTTTGGATGGAATTTTTCTGATAATCCATGTGAAAGTTATGCCCTGGTCAATTTCAGTTGACTTTTTCAGCTGTCCAAATATAGTAACTTTTGCATCTTTGATGATTTCTGAGCCAAATTTTGAGAATCATGATCAAGCATTGATCAAATGATGTTTGTGGCTTCAAAATGATATGTTGACCAAAAATTTGAACTTTTGACTGTCAAATGACCATTTTGCCCTTACAGTTGACTGTAGTGCAATCTAGGGTTTTGACTGTGCAATTTTGAGCTGAATGCCTTGAAACTTGACATGAAGACACTTGACCATCTTTTTAAGCATGTGAGACTTGATTGGGCCTTTGGAAAGTTCATTTGCTTGACCAGAACTCAAACCCTAGTTTTGACTGTATAGGAGGCAGTCGAGCTGCACAACCCTTGGGGAATTTTGTGACCTTGACTTTGACAATCCTTGATGAATATGGGAGGGCAAATTTTGGGGTACAACAGTTGCCCCTGTTCAATCTTCTTAGACCTGAGGATGCAGATTGGCTGACGTGCCTTTCGTAATCCGAGGGTAGAAGATGATTGGACACTAGAGTACCCAGAAATTTGCGCTCACATAGTAGCAATGATGATGAGGGAATGGGCTTATAGATGCCATCTGGACGTTGATCGCGTAGGAGATTCCTTAGCGAGGACCTGCATACCTGCAAGAGAGAAAATGAGTACCTGACACGCTGCAGGAGCTGATTTTTAGATGTTTGGTATAGATGTGTCCTGACTGGTTACAGGAGCTGAGTCTGGAGCTTCAAACGCTGATGAATGAACCAGGGATGGTTACTGCCTTAGCATGGATGGTAAGAGAATCCTGAATGATTTCAACCTCAACAACGCTCGTTGAGAAAATCTTGGTGAGGATTACCATCTTTGTAGTGTCAGGAAGAGAACCAAAGGACATTATAATCTCAAAGGGAGTCACCTTACTCACCGTTGGAGAGGGAACTATAGGAAATTATAATCTGAAAGGAAATATCACCTCACGCTCATGCCGGAGAGGGAAATATCTGAAGAAGGAATTACCACCTCACACGCCGTTGGAGAGGGGACCATAAGAGAATATCACCTCACGCTCATGCCGGAGAGGGGAATATCTGAAGAAGGAATTACCACCTCACACGCCGTTGGAGAGGGGACCATAAGAGAATATCACCTCACGCTCATGCCGGAGAGGGGAACATCTGAAGAAGGAATTACCACCTCACACGCCGTTGGAGAGGGGACCATAAGAGAATATCACCTCACGCTCATGCCGGAGAGGGGAACATCTGAAGAAGGAATTACCACCTCACACGCCGTTGGAGAGGGGACCATAAGAGAATATCACCTCACGCTCATGCCGGAGAGGGGAACATCTGAAGAAGGAATTACCACCTCACACGCCGTTGGAGAGGGGACCAAGAGAATATCACCTCACGCTCATGCCGGAGAGGGAAACATAAGAGAACTTCTACTGAGTCTTTATCAGAAAAATCTGTTTGGAGTCGATTTAACTGGACTAGAGAGGTCCTTGAAATATGTTTGAGAATTTCAACTGCACCCTTCCTGAAAGGTAGAGGTCAGTTATATGCGATGCATGATATGGATCAAGCAAACGTGGATACGATTTATATGATATGATGTGTACATGCATGCTATAATGATGTATGTGATGATTCATGTATGTTTTCGTCTAGGAAAATAAATCCTTGACGGGTGCCGGGAAGTCATATCCTGGGCTGATGTTGAGGAAGAGATTTTGCTTCCGCTGTGGATGATCGTCATAAGAATACCGGTAGGAGGAGATAACTCTTGTTGAGGAATAAACTTGGCGAATGAAATAATTCTGCGGGAGAAAAGATACTCTAGCGATCATGCTGGGGAGTGCTACTCTGTGGGGACAGCGATGCTTTGCTGAGTTGATGAAGATAACTCCGCTGGGGATACCGTTGACGAGTTATGCTGGGAGATTTGACGAATTCCGCTGGGGATATCCTTGTTGTGCTGGAAGTGTTGACAGACTTCGCTGGGGGTAGGAAGATACTTTGCCGAGGACGCTCTTTCCGTGGCTTTTGGCTGAGGATAACCCAGTTATATCCTGTTACGGAAATAACTCTTTAAATCAAGCCGGGACGACACGTTCGTGCTTTGAGGATAAGCTTCCAGAATCTACTGGGGATAAGCTTACTGCTTGGGGGTATGAACTCCAAATTTCTTGGGGAACTGGATTGGACTCTCATGGGGAGTTTTGATATGCTGGAGGATTATCCCTTTGAATGGTGGTATACCGCCGGGGAACAATCTTTAGACCAAGACTGCCGGGGATACTTGTTAAGAACATATGTATTGCTGCTGAGGAATGTTTGAGATCGGCTGGAGGATACTCAATTCCCTTGATATTTGACAATTTTGCTTGGAGAGAGATGTACTGTTTTGCTGAACTACTCTCTGGGGAATTTAAGATCCTCTGTCATGTTCTTTAGCTGAACCTACCTTGGTACCTTGGAGGGCAGAACCATTAGGTTGCTTAGACAACTCTTTATTGCCCCTGTTTCTGTGGGAGGAGGCACCTGTGAAAATGTTTGATAGTTGTTGATGGACAAACTTTCTTCTGGTAGACAGGTGACAAGATGACAGGACATAGTCGTATGCTTTGATCCCTAACTTTTGCCTGGACCGCCCTTTCGGGTTTTCAGTCCACCGGGATACCCATTTTTGCCCAAGCCGCCTTTTCAGGTTTTCGACTTGCCGGGTGTACATATTTTTTCATTTCATCCCTTATTTTTGCCCGAACCCTTTTGGTTCGCCGGGAAGCCCTTATTTTTGCCTAGGTGTGTCAACCTAGCGGGTCTTTGATTATGCGTAGTATTTTTTCAACTATGTCCACGCTTTCAGAATGTAGGGAGTTGCCCCTGTTTAGAAGTGTTTTGTCCTGTCACCAGAAGATGTCTGACCAGGCAAGATTCGTTGCTGGGGTGCCCCAAGTGACTCAGATGGAGATTTGCCCCAGGCTATTTGACCTCTGAGAGATTCTCCGAATCTTGATTGGACTGCCCCAGATGATGGGCAATAGTCATGTCATGCCCCTTGATTGGAAGCGCTTTTGTTCACTAGGTATTCATCGTGCGAAGTTCCCTGCTGTTCAAACAAAAAGTCATATGCAAACAAAGTTATGTCAAAAATGCAAAGCTTATGTCTGTCTTGAAGATTTTGAAAATGCGTTCTTTTTTTTCATAAAACAGGTGATTGTTTATAAAATGTGATGTCAACTCTGTACTTTACCGTAGGCCTTCAGGAGTCAGGATACCTTTTGTCACAATATGCTTTTGAACTAACCCATGCTTCAGCTAGGACTTTTTAGGGTTATAACGTGGCCTGGTTCACGGTTTAAGAAACAAAGGATAAAGGCTCAAATTTTATTTGTACCCACTCGCTCTTCGTGATGTTCTTCAAACCTAAACTCAGTTGATCATACGTTAGACCTCGTTCGAGTCTTTGCTTTGGTTTTCCGGTGATGGTTCAAACATTGATGATTTATTCTGACTAGGCAGTCATTTTTTGTTGAGGGTTTGTGAGACCTCTTTCTTGATCTTTGTTATCCCTTTCTTTTTTGCCTGAACTGTTTCCTTTTTTTGGAATTACAGTCAGCGGGATGCCCCAGTTTCATAAGTCCCCTTTGTAGGTTTAGACTTTTTGGGCTTTTCATTTATGAATTTTGATGATGACTGCCTGTCCTTTTGATTGTTCTGAACCATCACTGTCTTTGTTCGTTTTGTAAAGATCTCTTCGGTGCCATTCGTTATGCACTTGGATCAACTGAGAGAACTACCCTGCCCCAGGTTATGATTAAGGGTTTTGATTTTCGAAAATAAAAACTCCTACTTCTTTGGCTCTGATGGGTTGACGAGGGATTATCATCCTTATAACTCCAGTGTTTAGGGGTTGAAACAATGCCTGTACCTCATCAGCGGGGTTTGTTCAAAAGCATACTGTAAATTGCGGTATCGTTTTCGTCATCCTCCCTCAAGAGGCTTAGGATTAAAGATCAAGAGTTGTCATCAGGAAAAATATGAAAACAGTTTGCATATAGTGAATGCGAATATATTGATTCAAAACAGACATAAGCGATGCATTAATGAAATAACAACGTTTGACATGAATAAATGTTTAAACAATCAAAGAAAAATGCAACTTGAACATTCGAATGAACAAAAGTTTTCTAGTTTGACTTAGTCCCTTCAGATGGGAGATTCTCAACAGAAGCATTTCATTTGGCCACCCGGCATGAACTCCAGCACCCTTCCGTCGATCAAGTCTTGGATCTTGTTCTTCAAGCTCCAACAGTCATTGGTGCCATGTCCAGGACTGTCAGAATGGTAGGCACATCTTTTATCAGGGTTATAAGTAGGAGCAGAGATGTCAGGATTCTAGGGAGGACCCTTTAAAGTAATCAGATTGACCTCCAACAAGTGTTCCAGCATTAGAGATGGTGGTATGCCAGTCTCAGTGAAATGTCTTCCAGGCGTGTATCGCTTGCGTCGATTACCCCGTTGATACTGGGCTTGTGAAGTAGTAGCAATTTGGAGAGGTTCATTCTTCCCCATACCAGACTTTGGTCCTCTTGGTGGCTGATCAAAGACTTGGTCCCTGACTTGGGCTGGTTGCTTCATATCTTGATGAAGCTGACTGATCATGGCCCTCAGCTCTCCTTGCTCCTGAGCTAAACCTTGAATGAGGGCCCTTTGCCCCAGCATCTGGGTTTTCAATGTGTCTACCTCAGCTTGTAGACGTTTCAGTTGTTCGTCCTTGTCATCTTCAGGACTCTTTCTGATCAGATTCCCCATGAGAAGTGCCCTCAACTCTTCCTGCCCCTTGGATAGACCTAGGAAGATTTCCCTGAACTGAGTCTCTTGAGCATGAAGACCCTGGTTACCTTGTTGGGAAGCCATTGCTGAAATAAACAGCGAGAAGGGTAAGTGACCTGCAACAAGGATACCTGCTATGCAATGATGTGTATGATATGCATGCAATGTTTTCAAGGACCTCGCAGGGTAAACAGAGAAACTTGTTAGAGTTGAGAACCAGTAACTTGATTGAAAGAACTTCCTGTTGTTGAGAGTCCTTCTTCAAGGATCAAAGGCTCACCATATCCAGTGGGTCATAGCCCCTGACAACCTTGGCTAGAGGAAAATAAATCCTCTTTGCCCCTGGCTAGACAGTTGGTTCATCATGACCTGCATCACAAGCCCTTGAGATCCTTGAAATGGGTTGGGATGTATGCAATGGTATGATGGTATGATGTCATGCTATGCATGGGGTGATGTAGGTAAACCCTGCTATGAGTCCCAATTAAGGACTATAAACAAACCCTGCAAGAAACTCAGTATACTTTGTTATGAGTCCCAATTAAGGACTATAAACAAAACCTGCAAGAAATCTAGTAAACCCTGTTATGAGTCCTAATTAAGGACTGTAAACAACCCTGCAAGAATTTTAGTACCCTGTTATGAGTCCCAATTAAGGACTATAAACAAACCCTGCAAGAAACTCAGTATACTTTGTTATGAGTCCCAATTAAGGACTATAAACAACCCTGCAAGAATTTTAGTACCCTGTTATGAGTCCCGATTAAGGACTGTAAACAACCCTGCAAGAATTTTAGTACCCTGTTATGAGTCCCAATTAAGGACTATAAACAAGACCTGCAAGAAACAAGTGTCAGGTAACAAGTACGCAAGTAGGCAAGTACAAAGGCACACAAGTCACACAAGAGAAACCCTTAGGGTTTAGGCCAGCATGGGGTCTGGGTAGTACCCTCTTGAAGTTGGTGGGCTCAACCTGTCCTAATCAAAGTAACCGGGTTCTAAGGTTCCCAATATCACGGGATTGCTTTCATTGTTCATCGTTTCGATTTAGCCACTGGACTGGCGACCGAAATATTCCAGGAAAGCAACCCTCAATTGAGTGTAGTATCGAGTATCAACCAACCTCGGACTGCACCAAAGTCAGTTATCTCACTACCCTAAAGAGGCCAAGATAGTTCAATTAAGGTTCTTAAGGTCTGTTGATGCTTCACGACACCACGCGGAGGCCCCGTACTCTCCTTGACTGAACTCAAGGGTTACCGGTACACACCAAAGTGCCACATCAACGTAGCAGACTGTTTCAACCATGTCGGTATACCCCGCACAGTTCCCTCACAGCCTTGTTGCTACTTTCTAAGAAGGTATCCCCAGATCCGGGTTAGGATCTATAGAACTCCCAAGCAACCCACAATAATAAAGCAAGCAAGGAAAGCAATTGAAAACACAGTGATCTTAGTCCTAAGGTACACCTCACTTTAAGTTATATCCCCAGCAGAGTCGCCAGTTCTGTGATCGGTGGATCTGGAACTGACTGTTTAACGCTGGTTCGCGAAATGTCGCGGAAGCAAGAGTCGCCACCGTCTTTTATTTTCTCCAAATGGAAAGGACAAAAGCACAGAAAAATTCCTTATAGAGATTGCTCTCGGTTCGGGAGGTAGGTTATAGAAAGGGAAGGTGTTAGCACCCTTTCTATCCATGGTTATCCATGGGCTCTTAGATACTTGCTCACTTGTGTTTTCAAAAAGGTTTGTTTGCTTTTCAATGTGGGTTTTAAAAAGTTTCTTTGAAAAATTTCAGTTCGACTCATACGTCAGAGTGTTTGAAAAATTTGCTTTGAAAGCTTTTGAGAATGTGTCAGTGTGAAAAGTCTTTTTGAATTTGTTTTGAGATTAGAGCAAGTATCCTTGAGAACCTACCTACCCTAAGGAATTCGTCTGTGTAGATGTCCTTTAAAGTAATGCTATCCCACCATTGAGAGGTAGGTAGCACCACCGTTGGAGGTGTTCGGGTCAATTCGATTTGGAGGGACATGGTGATCACCAGAGCAATGGGAAGACACCTTAGAAGCTACCCTCATGCCAGGTTCCCGGATCATGAGGACTTACTAAGACGTTTTCTACTCGACGACCACCTTTCGAAAGGCAACAGTGAGGCGTACCCTAGGGGTGGTGTGTGATTTGTGTGTCATGTTTCAGTTATTTGTCTTGTCATGTTTGTCATGTTCTACGCTTGATTTTATTAAGACATTCATTCTTGCATGCTTGGTTAACAGTTAAATATTTTGCGAGGAAATAAATCTAAACTATTACAAATGGCGCGGGTCCACATCGCCAAAATTAAACCGGACCCGATTTAGCGGAAAATAAATAATGCGAAGAAATAAAGTGTGAAAAGTAAATTACATGGCTTAGGGACAATTACATAATTATAATTAAACGACATAAGATAAATGCGCAAATTAAATAATTAAAACGAAACTAGGGCGTTGGACCCTTTTTGCAAATAATTAAAATTAATAAGGACTTAAAAATTAAAATTAAATGAGAATGATATTTTTGTGTTTTTTAGATTTAATGAAAAAAGAAATTAATTGAGATTTAAATTAAACGGCAAACCCTAATTCTAATATTTTTTATTTATTATGAAAGAATTAAAATATGACCTAAATTAAACCTAATTCATTTATGTACAATTTAATTATAAAAATAAATAATAGTAAATAATAATTATTATTGTGGAAAAAAGGGGAATAAAAAGAATTAACAATTAAAACCTAAATTCTACATTTTTGGATTTTTTTATTAAAAAAGGAATTAAAATTAAACCCTAATTAAACTAAATTATTTACATTCTAATTTATTTATGAAAACAATTATAATAAAATAAATATTATATTTTTTTTGTATTTTCTGATTTTTATAATGTTTTTAGATTTTGTTGAAAATAATTAATTAAAACAAATAAAGTAAATAAAATGGCAAAAATAAAATAAGAAAAACAATAGAAAAAAAATGCAAACCAGGGGGGTGTTCTGTCCCATTGTGGAGGTTCAGGCCTTAGAACATAGGCCCATTAAGCCTTGAATCTATTGACTTTTCAAGATTCCATATGATGCATTTGACCAGGCGTAGGTATTCTTCAGCTTCCAACCTTTAGATTGACCTCCAAGCAGACGTGGCATGTTGATGAGGGAGGGACTATGGTGTACCTGGATATTAGCGTAGCATGGAATAACGTTTTGAAAAATAACATTGAGATTTTGCCAGACCTGGGACTTGAACCCAGGTCTTGAAGGTTACAAGCGTAGCACTTAACCACTGAGCCATCACGTTCATATTTAACATATAATATAACATAAATAATATAATAAGAACGCGTTAGTGCTTTGGAATTTCGCGCGAAAATTCAAAATATCCAATCAGGTTCAGACACGACTTCTTCTTCTTTGTTTTCCTGAAATAAGAAACACATGGGCAACGGTTTTTGGAATGTTGTTTTAGAGGGTATTCAAGAAAATAGCGACTAGCCCCTCGTCGCTCATAAATTGAGCGCGAGGGTGCCAACTTCTTCGTCTCAACCTGCTTAAGCTATTGGCATGGGTCTGGAGGCTTAATTTTTCTTTTACACAAAAGCCCCAAATTTGAAACCTGCAAAACCTAAAAATCGCATATGGTGGAATCGTGTATATACCACAAAAACTCAATTGAATATAATGGTTAGTTCACAAACTTCATTGTAAGCAATAATCCACAAAGAAAAATGCAAAAAGATGCTTAGATTATGATATGCGATTTGGAAAAATTTGTGACAAAGTCTGAGTTCCTGGTACCGTTTCAAGGCGTTTGGCTTGTTGTTTTTTATTGAGAAACGTTTTGGGATATCTCAGGATGCTAATGAAACAAAAATCAAAGCTTGAATCGACCTAAAACCTAGATTTCAGTGTTTGAGTTTTTAGGAGAATTTTCAATATTCTCATGCTTGTTTTGGGCACAGCTTCAGTCTTATAGCATTAGGGTTCTCCTCTAGTACTTGTATGGAAGCAATTAGGTTAAAAAGATTCAATAAAATCCATGTCCATAATTGTTTTCAATCTTTGATTTGTTAAGGATCTTTTACAATCTTTTTTCATGGTTCTTGTGTCAATTAGGTTTCAATCAAGCTAAAACCTTCTATATCAGCATGTGCACGAAATCTCAAGTCCAAATCATGCATAAAAAGATTTGTTTAGGTTAAGGTTATATTTTTCATGAATTAAAATGATTTAAATGAATATAAATTAATATAAATTCAAATAAATAATTAAAAAAATATGAAAATACTTCCCTTTGGGCCTAGTGGTCGTGCATAGGCTTGGCATGAAGAAACTTGGAAGAAAAGTAGGCCCATTTGCATTTTTAGGCCTTTTGCATCAATGTTGACTTTCAAAAATTTCCAAAAATTTCCCAACTTCCACAAGGCATAACTTGGTCAATTTTTAAGCTTTTCACATGTTCTTGGACATTTTGGAAAGGTCTTTGAGTCCTTTAACCAATGCCTTTGGTCCCATGTCATTTTGATTTACCAATCTCAAGTTATGGCCTTTGACTTAAAGTCACTTTTTGTTGAATTTTGAAAATGACCTATAATGTTGAAATTGATAACTTTTTGTAAGAGCATTTCTTGGACTTGGAACATGAAGATGAATTGTAGGAAATGTCTTTCTCTTCAAAATGAGCTTTGGATGGAATTTTTCTGATAATCCATGTGAAAGTTATGCCCTGGTCAATTTCAGTTGACTTTTTCAGCTGTCCAAATATAGCAACTTTTGCATCTTTGATGATTTCTGAGCCAAATCTTGAGAATCATGATCAAGCATTGATCAAATGATGTTTGTGGCTTCAAAATGATATGTTGACCAAAAATTTGAACTTTTGACTGTCAAATGACCATTTTGCCCCTACAGTTGACTGTAGTGCAATCTAGGGTTTTGACTGTACAATTTTGAGCTGAATGCCTTGAAACTTGACATGAAGACACTTGACCATCTTTTTAAGCATATGAGACTTGATTGGGCCTTTGAAAAGTTCATTTGCCTGACCAGAACTCAAACCCTAGTTTTGATTGTATAGGAGACAGTTGAACTGCATAGTCCTTGGGGAATTTTGTGACCTTGACTTGGCAATTTCTTGATGAATATGGGAGGGCAAATTTTGGGGTACAACAGTTGCCCCTGTTCAATCTTCTTAGACCTGAGGATGCAGATTGGCTGACGTGCCTTTCGTAATCCGAGGGTAGAAGATGATTGGACACTAGAGTGCCCAGAAATTTGCGCTCACATAGTAACAGTGTGATGGGGGAATGGGCTTATAGATGCCATTTAGAGATTGCTGGATAGGATGATGGGCTTATAGATGCCATCTGGATGTTGATCGCGTAGGAGAGTCCTTAGCGAGAACCTGCATACCTGCAAAAGAGAAAATGAGTACCTGACACGTTGCAGGAGTTGATTTTAGATGCTTGGTATAGATATATCCTGACTGGTTACAGGAGCTGAATCTGGAGCTTCAAACGCTGATGAATGAACCAGGGATGATTACTGCCTCACGCTCATGCCGGAGAGGGAAACATCTGAAAAAGGAATTACCGCCTCACACGCCGTTGGAGAGGGGACCACAAGAGAATATCACCTCACGCTCATGCCGGAGAGGGGAACATCTGAAGAAGGAATTACCGCCTCACACGCCGTTGGAGAGGGGACCATAGGAGAATATCACCTCACGCTCATGCCGGAGAGGGGAACATCTGAAGAAGGAATTACCGCCTCACACGCCGTTGGAGAGGGGACCACAAGAGAATATCACCTCACGCTCATGCCGGAGAGGGGAACATCTGAAGAAGGAATTACCGCCTCACACGCCGTTGGAGAGGGGACCATAAGAGAATATCACCTCACGCTCATGCCGGAGAGGGGAACATCTGAAGAAGGAATTACCGCCTCACACGCCGTTGGAGAGGGGACCATAGGAGAATATCACCTCACGCTCATGCCGGAGAGGGGAACATCTGAAGAAGGAATTACCGCCTCACACGCCGTTGGAGAGGGGACCACAAGAGAATATCACCTCACGCTCATGCCGGAGAGGGGAACATCTGAAGAAGGAATTACCGCCTCACACGCCGTTGGAGAGGGGACCATAAGAGAATATCACCTCACGCTCACGCCGGAGAGGGGAACATCTGAAGAAGGAATTACCACCTCACACGCCGTTGGAGAGGGGACCATAAGAGAATATCACCTCACGCTCAAGCCGGAGAGGAGAACATCTGAAGAAGGAATTACCACCTCACACGCCGTTGGAGAGGGGACCACAAGAGAATATCACCTCACGCTCATGCCGGAGAGGGGAACATCTGAAGAAGGAATTACCACCTCACACGCCGTTGGAGAGGGGACCATAAGAGAACTTCTACTGAGTCTTTATCAGAAAAATCTGTTTGGAGTCGATTTAACTGGACTAGAGTAGTCCTTGAAATATGTTTGAGAATTTCAACTGCACCTTTCCTGAAAGGTAGAGGTTAGTTATATGCGATGCATGATATGGATCAAGCAAACATGGATACGATTTATATGCTATGGTGTGTATATGCATGCTATAATGATGTATGTGATGATTCATGTATGTTTTTGTCTAGGAAAATAAATCCTTGACGGGTGCCGGGAAGTCATATCCTGGGCTGATGTTGAGGAAGAGATTTCGCTTCCGCTGTGGATGATTGTTGCAAGAATACCGGTAGGAGAAGATGAATTCGTTGAGGAATAAACTTGGCAAATGAAATAACTCTGCGGGAGAAAAGATACTCTAGCGATCATGCTGGGGAGTGCTACTCTGTGGGGATAGCGATGCTTTGCTGAGTTGGTGAAGATAACTCCGCTGGGGATATCCTTGTTGTCGGAAGTGTTGATAGACTTCGCTGGGGGTAGGAAGATACTTTGCCGAGGACGCTCTTTCCGTGGCTTTTGGCTGAGGATAACCCAGTTATATCCTGTTACGGAAATAACTCTTTAAATCAAGCCGGGACGACACGTTCGTGCTTTGAGGATAAGCTTCCAGAATCTACTGGGGATAAGCTTACTGCTTGGGGGATATGACTTTCCACTTTGTTGGTGAAGCTGGATTGGACTCTTCTGGGGAGTTTGATATGCTGGGGAAGTGATTCCTTTGAATATTGAGATACCGCCGGGGAACAATCTTTAGACCAAGACTGCCGGGGATGCTTGTTAAGAATGCGTGCTGCTGGGGAGGTATTGAGATCTACAGGAGGATACTCAATTTCCTTGATATTTGACGATTTGTTTGGAGAGGGTGTACTGACTTACTGAACCACTCTCTGGGGAATTAATATGTACTTGGTCGTGTTCTTTAGCTGAACCTACCTTGATACCTTGGAGGATAGAACAATTAGACTGCTCAGACAACTCTTTTATTGCCCCTGTTTCCAGTGTCACCTGCAATTAATTCCTTTGTTTCGTATGCAAATATTTATGAGTTAGCAAATTATTGTCAATGCATACATCACAAATTGAACCTTGGACGTTCTTCGCAAAACAAAACAGAAAAAGAAAAACACTTGGGCACGTTTAACTGGAAATATATTTTTATTGATTTTGAATGGCCTGAATAGGCGTTTTGTGTACAAGAGGCTGACGTCCTAGTAAGAGGTACGTCGCCGATCAAAAGAGTTTATACAAGTTTTGTACAAATGAAAATAAAACAGCTGTGTGAAAGATGAATGATCCACTGGGTTTCAACTCTGCTATTGCCTTTATAACTCTGAGCGTCTCATCACTTGATGACCTTGGTTGAAGGTGAAGCTAACTGATCGATGCCGTTTGAGCTTGATGTAGATACCGGATTCTGGATGCAAAGTGATCAATGAGACATAGTTTTACGCTTTATCCCTAATTTTTGCCTGGACCGCCCTTTCGGGTTTTCAGTCCACCGGGATACCCATTTTTGCCCAAGCCGCCCTTTCAGGTTTTCGACTTGCCGGGTGTACAGATTTTTTCATTTTCATCCCTACATTTTGCCCGAACCCTTTTGGTTCGACGGGAAGCCCTAATTTTTGCCTAGGCATGTCAGCCTAGCGGGTCTTTTTCATGCGTAGTATTTTTTAACTATGTCTGCATTGGCGGGGTGAGGAAGGTCGTCACCATCCATGTTGGTTAAGATCATTGCTCCTCCTGAGAATACATGCTTAACCACAAATGGCCCTTCGTATGTAGGGGTCCATTTGCCCCTTGGATCACTCTGAGGAAGGATGATTCTCTTGATAACCAGATCCCCAACTTGATATTCTTGTGGTCTGACCTTTTTGTTAAATGCCCTGATCATCCGTTTCTGATACGTCTGACCATGGCAGATAGCAGCAAGTCTCTTTTCGTCAATGAGGTTAAGTTGGTCAAGTCGTGTCTGAATCCAATCATCTTCGTTCAGATTTGCATCCTTCATTATCCGGAGAGAGGGAATTTGCACTTCGATCGGCAAGACTGCCTCCATGCCATAAACCAGAGAGAAAGGAGTTGCCCCGGTTGACGTCCTAGCTGAGGTACGGTACCCATGCAGAGCGAACGGTAACATCTCGTGCCAATCTTTGTACGTTACTGTCATTTTCTGCACGATCTTCTTGATGTTTTTGTTAGCTGCTTCTACAGCCCCATTCATCTTCGGTCTGTAAGGAGAAGAATTGTGGTGCTGTATCTTGAACTGTTCGCAAAGCTCAGCAATCATCTTATTGTTCAGATTGGTACCGTTGTCTGTAATAATCCGTTCAGGGACGCCGTATCGACAGATCAGGTTGTGCCGAATGAACCGTGCCACAACAGTCTTGGTCACCGTAGCATAGGATGCTGCCTCAACCCACTTCGTAAAATAGTCGATCGCCACTAGGATGAAGCGATGTCCATTGGATGCCGTAGGTTTTATCTCGCCGATCATGTCTATGCCCCACATCGCAAATGGCCAAGGCGCAGTCAGAACATTCAGGGGAACCGGAGGAACATGCACTTTATCTGCGTAGATCTGGCACTTGTGGCATGTCCTAGAGTGTTGGTAGCAATCAGCTTCCATTGTGGACCAGTAATATCCTGCCCGTAGGATCTTCTTAGCCATGGTGTGTCCACTGGAATGCGTACCAAAGGTCCCTTCATGTAGCTCTTCCATGATTCTTTCTGCTTCAATTTTGTCCACACAACGCAGTAAGGTTGAATCATGGTTTCGCTTATACAAGATGCCGTTGCTTAGGAAGAACTTGGCTGCGAACCGCCTCAGGAATTTCTTATCATTGATGGAGGCACCTTCAGGGTATTCCTGAGCTTCCAGATATCTCTTCACTTCGTGGTACCAAGGTTTCTCAGTTACCAATTCAGTTTCGAGATCACAACAGTATGCCGGTTCGTCCAGTTTCCAGATGATGATCCGAGGAGCTTCATTATCCCATTTAAACTTGAACATTGAAGACATTGTAGCTAACGCGTCCGCTAACTGATTCTCTTCTCTTGGAAAATGCTCAAAGGTTATCTCTGTGAAGTGGGGGATCAGGGTCAACACACATTCTCTGTAAGGAATCAAGTTTGGATGTTTCGTATCCCACTCTCCATTGATCTGATTGATCACAAGAGCGGAATCTCCGAAGACACTGAGGAACTTGATCCTTAAGTCGATCGCAGCTTGAAGACCCATGATACACGCCTCATACTCTGCCATGTTGTTGGTACAGTTGAAACACAGCCGGGCAGTGAGTGGAGTATGAGTACCTTGTGGAGATATGATAATGGCGCCGATACCATTTCCCAAAGCATTGGAAGCTCCGTCAAAGTGCATAGACCATCGGGATCCTGGTTCAGGTCCTTCATCCGGTCCAGGTACTTCACAATCAGTCACTATCATGATGCTTTCATCCGGAAACTCGAAGTTCATTGATTGGTAGTCATCTACAGCTTGATGAGCCAAGTGGTCTGCCAATACACTCCCCTTGATGGCTTTCTGGGTTGTGTACTGAATGTCGTATTCCGTCAAGATCATTTGCCATCTTGCAATTCTCCCAGACAGAGCAGGCTTTTCGAATATGTATTTTATCGGATCCATCTTTGAGATCAATAAGGTAGTGTGAGTCAGCATATACTGTCTCAGCCGGCGAGCAGCCCATACCAAAGCGCAGCAAGTTTTCTCAAGCAGTGAGTATCGGGTCTCACAGTCGGTAAACTTTTTGCTAAGGTAATAAATGGCATGCTCTTTTCGGCCAGACTCGTCATGCTGCCCCAGCACACACCCCATTGAGTTGTCTAGCACTGTCAGATATAGTATCAGAGGTCTCCCTTCAACCGGTGGCATAAGGATAGGTGGTTCTTGGAGATACTCCTTGATTTTGTCGAAAGCAGCCTGACATTCATCGTTCCAATGTACTACCTGATCTTTCTTCAGCAGCTTGAAGATTGGCTCACAGGTAGCAGTCAGATGAGAGATGAATCGAGCGATGTAATTCAGGCGTCCTAAAAAGCCTCTGACCTCCTTCTCTGTTTTAGGAACTGGCATCTCTTGAATAGCTTTGACCTTAGCAGGATCCACTTGAATACCTTTATCACTGATCACGAAGCCTAGCAACTTCCCAGATCTTACCCCGAAGGTGCACTTGTTCGGGTTCAATCTCAGTTTGTACAGTTTCAACCGGTCAAACAACTTCTGCAGATGATCTAGGTGCTCTTCCTCAGCCTGGGACCTAGCGATCATGTCGTCCACATACACTTCGATCTCATGATGGATCATATCATGAAATAAGGCAACGATGGCATGCTGGTAGGTTGCCCCAGCATTCTTTAATCCGAACGGCATGACCTTGTAACAGAAGGTGCCCCACTGAGTAACAAATGTAGTCTTTTCCATGTCTTCAGGTGCCATCTTTATCTGATTGTAGCCTGAAAAGCCATCCATGAAAGAGAATACCTTGTGCTGAGCTGTATTATCAACAAGGACATCAATGTGAGGTAAGGGGAAGTCATCCTTGGGGCTGGCCCTGTTCAGATCCCTGTAGTCGACACACATTCTGACTTTACCGTCCTTCTTAGGTACCGGCACCACATTAGCAACCCACTGAGGGTAAGAAGTTACTGCAAGGAACCCGGCATCAAACTGTTTCATGACCTCGGCCTTAATCTTCTCTGACATCTCTGGACGCATCCGACGGACCTTTTGTTTAACTGGAGGGCAGTCTTCCCTAGTTGGCAAATGATGGACGACAATATCGGTATCCAACCCTGGCATGTCTTCGTAGGACCAGGCAAAGATCTCCATATAGTCATGTAACATCTTGGTTAACCGTTGCTTCACGCTGAGCTCTAGGTTAGCACCAATCTTTACCTCTTTTCTGTCTGCCTCAGTACCCAGGTTTATGGTCTCCACTGGCTCTTCATGGGGTTGAATTGCCCGCTCTTCCTGAAGTAACAATCTTGCAAGCTCGCCAGGTACTTCGCAATCATCTTCACCTTCGTCTTCGGCTAAGTTGATCGGATTTTCGAAGTCATAATTGGCATTAGCAGAGCTGTTATCAGTGAGATCCAGAGTGGATTGGAACCTGTATGAGTGAGTGTGTGTGTAAATACAGCTGTTTTTTTGAAAATTATGTAAAAGAAAAGAAAGACAGAAAAGGAACACAATATTTGCAATGCGAAAGACGTCCAAGATTTTCATTCATGATGCATAAAATGACAGTTCATATGCCCTCACAAATAGAACCACGGTGCCTCGGGTAAGACACCGGGCCATAGAGTTTATCATTGTTTATTACAAAATATCAAAACAAAGAAATTTATTACTTAGTGTCAAAAGAAACAGAGAGATTGTCCTTGGCGCTCCAATTGTTAAGTCCACCATCAGCAGCCGGGTAGATCCAGCTATCGAACTCAGCTACATCAACTTCCTCTTCATCACCAATAGCATTAACTCCATGAGCAGGCAGGGGAGCTGTCACCACATTAGGCTTGTCAGATGCCTCAAACTGTACCTCTTTAGCGTCAATGAGGTCCTGCAGCTTATTCCTTAGTGCCCAACAGTCATCAGTGGCATGCCCCGGGCTATCTGAATGGTAAGCACAACGGGCATTCGGGTTGTACTTAGGAGAGGTAGTGTTAGGGAACTTTGGTGCCTCCTTGACAGATACCAAATTGGTTGCGAGCAGTTGTGGCAGAATCTGCGATAGGGTCATGCTTAACCGGGTAAACTCTCTCCGGGGTCTATCAACCCTTTGAGGATTGTTTGGCTGGGGAGCGGCAGCAGGCTTAGCGATCATTACCGCGCTGACAGATTGGCGATGATCAGGTCTTTCGGATTTTCTGGAGCCATACACAGCACTAGACTCCTTTTTAAATGGTTTCTTGTCTGGCCCAGATGATGATGCAGCCTTTGCAATCTTCCCAGACTTCAACCCGGCTTCAATTCTCTCTCCAGTCAAGATCAAATCAGTGAAACCAGCCGAGGAATTCCCAATGAGATGGTTAAAGAATGGCCCAGATAGGGTCCCCAAGAACATGTCCACTAACTCTCGATCAGTCAAAGGTGGCTGCACCCTGCCAGCCAGGTCTCTCCACTTCTGCGCGTACTCTTTAAAACCTTCACTTGCACCTAACGACATACCCTGGAGTTGGGTACGTGTGGGGGCAAGGTCGGCATTATACTGATACTGCTTGTAAAAAGCAGTAGCCAGCTCCTCCCAGTTACGAACTTTGGTCCCATCCAGCTGATAGAACCATTCGAGATGAGTCCCTGAAAGACTCTCCTGGAAGAAGTGGATCCATAGATTCTTGTCAGCAGAGTACGGCTGAATCTTCCGAACATAGGACCTCAAATGCAGCTTGGGACAGGATGCCCCGTCATACTTGGAGAAGGTGGGTGCTTTGAATTTATGTGGAATGATCACACCAGTCGACAAACCCAGATCTCCGAAGTCCAGCCCAGGTGCCTGTTGCACCTCCATAGCCTTTAACCTGTCCTCCAGTTGTTTGTATCTGTTGTCTTCAGGAGGGTACTGCTCTTCATCAAAATCCGTCTCGTTGTCGGAGACCACTGGAGTAGGAACCTTGACTTCTGCCTGAGAAGGACTCCTGCCAACAGAAGAACCAGCCTCTTCATGTTGTAGAGTATTACCCAACCTTCGGCCCGTGTTGAATAGAACAGTTCTTCTTTTCTTCTTCTTTTTCAGGAGCATAGTCTTTAATTCCTCTTGGCCCTTAGCTAGACCCAGGATTAGCTCTTGAAACTGCGCATTCTGCGCTTGGAGAGCCTTGATTGATGTCTCTGTTGATTCAGATCCGGGATTCATGATGCTGAAATAAACAGCGAAGAACTGTAAGCAACCTGAAAAGGGGAAAAACCTGCTATGCACATGATGTATGAAATGCGTATGCAATGCATTCAAGGGTTCGAAAGTTCAAATTCGTTGTAGACAAGGAAAGAACACACGTTATCATTAAAGAAATCATTGTTTAATACATCAAGGCCTCATGGGCAAAAAGAAATACAAAAGTCAAGTCAATCCCAAAATACACTGCGCATCCTCTTCGGAGCTATGTAGGTGTTGAGATTCCTCTCTTCATGCAACAGACGGGTGAGCTCCAAGACCTTCTTTTCACTGGCATGCAGACTAGTCTCAAGAGAACTCCTTTCTTCCTTAAGCTGGATCCAGCTCTTCTGCATCTCTTCCCAGGATGTGGGCATATCAGGGTGCTGAACAACATGAGACACTTCCCCTTCCAAGACAGGTTCTTTGATTACTGGAAGCATGTGAGGATAAGGCATGACCAACTTCTGAGAACGGGCGCGTACCCATTTGAGATAAGGCTCCAAAGGGATGGAGTTCCTGTGCCCCAGTGTCTTGCTGTCTATCCTACTGGGCATCCTCCAGGCTCTGATAAATCTCTGACGAAGTCCTTGAGTATCACTGTCGAAATCAAAAACTATGTCGGGAATTAACATGTCATGAGGACCATCCTTCCGAGCATAACCAAACTGTCTCCAAGCCAGGCATGGGCTATAAGTAATACCTCCTCTGATTCCAAGTAAAGGAACATTAGGGTACTCCCCACAACGATCAATGATAGTGACATCTCCTCTGGATCTAGGACACCAATGTATATCTGCATGTGTAAGAGTCATCAACCGTTGTGACCATCTCAAACCCCGTTGATTCTTCAGGACTGATTGGGGAAGGTGCGAAATAAACCACCTTCCCAGGAGAGGAGTGCAACACATAAGGACACCTCTTTTTCTCATGGTTCGAGTGTAACATGAGTGAAGGATGTCCCCCAACAACGTAGGTATAGGATTCCTGGACATAAAGATCTGAACGGCACTGATATCAATGAGCTGATCTGGGTTAGGGAACAGTACCAAACCATAAACAAGGAGGGCTACCACTTCTTCAAAAGCTTGCAGGTCAAGGGAGTTCCAACATTCATGGGCCTTCTCAAACAGAAACCTGGCTAAGAACCCTTTGATACCACTTCTAACTTCCCAATGTCCCTTGAGGTCAGATGACTGTAGGTGCAAGGCTTTAGCAATCTCCTCAAGCTTAGGTTCCTTTTCTGTACCGCTGAAGGGTAGCTGATCAAGGATAGGGATCTTCAGGAGCCGGGAGAACTCCTCCAATGTAGGTACCAACTGATAGTCCAAGAAGGTAAAGCAGTGATGCAGAGGGTCAAAGAATTGGAACAAGACCTTAATCATATCTTCCTCAATGTTGGTGTTGACCAAGCTGATGAGGCTTCCATGCCTGTCACTGAATGAAGAGTTCTCGGGAATCCTGGATATAAGCTCCTTAAGCTGAGGAGGGATCCTTACAAGATTGACCTGAATTGTCTTTCTACGAGCAGTTTCCATGTCCTACAAAACAAGAACAAAGATGAAAATTCGAACCCCTGAAATGGTTAGTCAATGCATATGATGCTGGATGATGTCATGATGCTATGATTAAACACACCACAGATATGTACAAAGACAAACATGTAAGGCACACAAGGCACACAAGACAAGCCCTTAAGGTTTAAGGCCAGCATGGGGTCTGGGTAGTACCCTCTTGAGTTGGTGGGTTCAACCTGTCCTAATCAAAGTAACCGGGTTCTAAGGTTCCCAATATCACGGGATTGCTTTCATTGTTCATCGTTTCGATTTAGCCACTGAACTGGCGACCGAAATATTCCAGGAAAGCAACCCTCAATTGAGCGTAGTATCGAGTATCAACCAACCTCGGACTGCACCAAAGTCAGTTATCTCACTACCCTAAAGAGGCCAAGATAGTTCAATTAAGGTTCCTAAGGTCTGTTGATGCTTCATGACACCACGCGGAGGCCCCGTACTCTCCTTGACTGAACTCAAGGGTTACCGGTACACACCAAAGTGCCACATCAACGTAGCAGACTGTTTCAACCGTGTCGGTATACCCCGCACAGTTCCCTCACAGCCTTGTTGCTACTTTCTAAGAAAGGTATCCCCCAGATCCGGGTGTAGGATCTATAGAACTCCCAAGCAACCCACAATTTAAAGCACACAAGGAAAACAATTGAAAACATAATTATAAGCTAGCCCTAAGGTACACCTCACTTTAAAGATCTCCCCAGCAGAGTCGCCAGTTCTGTGATCGGTGGATCTGGAACTGACTGTTTAACGCTGGTTCGCGAAATGTCGCGGAAGCAAGAGTCGCCACCGTCTTTTATTTTCTCCAAATGGAAAGGACAAAAGCACAGAAAAATTCCTTTTAAGAGATCGCTCTCGGTTCGGGAGGTAGGTTATAGAAAGGGAAGGTGTTAGCACCCTTTCTATCCATGGTTATCCATGGGCTCTTAGATACTTGCTCACTTGTGTTTTCAAAAAGGTTTGTTTGCTTTTCAATGTGGGTTTTAAAAAGTTTCTTTGAAAAATTTCAGTTCGACTCATACGTCAGAGTGTTTGAAAAATTTGCTTTGAAAGCTTTTGAGAAGTGTTGGTGTGAAAAGATGTTTTGATTTGTTTGAAATTAGAGCAAGTATCCTTGAGAACCTACCTACCCTAAGGAATTCGTCTGTCTAAATGTCCTTAAAAGTAGTGCCATCCCACCATTGAGAGGTAGGTAGCACCACCGTTGGAGGTGTTCGGGTCAATTCGAGGTTCGGGACATGGTGATCACCAGAGCAATGGGAAGACACCTTAGAAGCTACCCTCATGCCAGGTTCCCGGATCATGAGGACTTACTAAGACATCCTCTACTCGACGACCACCTTTCGAGGCAAGGCAATAGTGAGGCGTACCCTAGGGGTGGTGTGTGCGAATTGTGTGTCATGTTTCAGTTATTTGTCTTGTCATGTTTGTTGTGTTCTACGCTTGATTTTATTAAGACATTCATTCTTTCATGCTTGGTTAACAGTTAAATATTTTGCGAGGAAATAAATCTAAACTATTACAAATGGCGCGGGTCCACATCGCCAAAATTAAACCGGACCCGATTTAGCGGAAAAATAAATAATGCGAAGAAATAAAGTGCGAAAAGTAAATTACATGGCTTAGGGACAATTACATAATTATATAAACGATAAAAAGTAAATGCGCGAAATAAAGGATTTAAACAAAACTAGGGCGTTGGACCCTTTTGCAAGATATTTAAAATTAATAAGGATTAAAAATTAAATGATTAAATGAGAATGATATTTTTTGTGTTTTTTAGATTTAATAAGGAACAGAAATTAATTGAAATTAAATTAAAAGACAAACCCTAATTCTAGTATTTTTTATTTATTATGAAAGAATTAAAATATGGCCTAAATTAAACCTAATTCATTTATGTACAATTTAAATAGGAAAATAAATAAATAAATAATAATTATTATTGTGGAAAAAAGGGAAATAAAAAGAATTAATAATTAAAACCTAAATTCTACATTTTTTGGATTTTTATTAAAAAGGAATTAAAATTAAAACCTAATTACACTACATAATTTACATTCTAATTTATTTATGAAAATAATTATAATAAAATAAATATTATATTTTTTTGTATTTTCTGATTTTTATAATGTTCTTAGATTTTATAGAAAAAATAAATTAATTGAATTAAGACAATAAAATAAATAAAACAACAAAAATAAAAGTGAGAAGAAAAAAATATAAAATGCAAACCAGGGTGGGGTGTTGCCCCAAATCAGGAGGTATAGGTCCAAAGATCAGGCCCAATAAGCTTCAGTTTTCGTTGACTTTTTTGAATTCTGTATGACGTGTTGACTGGAGTTTATTGTACTCCTTTGATCATGGCCCTTGGATTATTACTGGTGGACGCGTGTATGGCCATGCTTTGAGAGAATATGATGTACCTGGATATTAGCGTAGCATGGGATAACATATTGAAAAATAATGTGAGAATTTTGCCAGACCTGGGACTTGAACCCAGGTCTTGAGAGTCACATGCATAAGGTGTTACCAACTGCGCTGCTGCTTTTCATTTAATATATTATGACTAATAAACAACAAAAATCAAAACTAACGCATGATGGTCAAAGCGCGCGAACTTTTAAACGGACGTATCACTGATTGACACGCCATCTTCTTCCTCACCACCCCTGTAACATAAAGCACTATGGGAACGGTTTTTGAAGCGTGGCCTTAAGGTGCCTATTGAAAAATAACGATTAGAACCCTGGGCATCATAAATTGTTCGCGAGCACATGGATCTTCTCGTCTTTGAGCACTGAATTCAACCATGGTGGTTTGGAGTTCTGATTTTTCTTCTACACAAAATCCCCAATTCAAGCAACCTGTAACCCTAAAAAACGCATATGGTGGAATCGTGTATGATCAATGAAAATGCAATTAAACACCACAGTTAGCTTTAGAACATTAATATGAACATGAATCAACAAAGAAAAATGCATGAAGATGATGGAATCATGCTGTGCGATTTCAAAAATTCCAAGGTACAGTTGGACTTAATGGTACCAATTCAATGAGTTTTTGTTGATGTTAATGATTGGGAAAGGTCCAAGGATGTCTCAGGATGCCAATGGAACAAAGATTGAAGCTTTAATCGACCTCTAAGGCACTTTTCAGTGTTTGAGTTTTTTTTGAGAAATTTCCAATTTGCAATGGAGTTTGGGGCGCAGCTTCCAGTCTCCTTGGCATTAGGTCTTCATTCTGATCATATAGGGAGTGATTAGGTTAAGAAAAATTGGACAAAATCTTATGCATTGATGAATTTCAATATTTGATTTTACAAAATCTTTTTCAAATCTTTTTCTCATGGCTTTTGGTTCAATCATGCTCAAATCTTATCAAAACTTGCCATAATCAATCAAGCACGAAATATTGAGGTTAAACATGCATGAAAAGATTTTTTAGGTTAAGTTTGATATTTTTCATGTATTAAAATGATTTAAATGAATATAAATTAATATTAATTCAAATAAATAATTAAAAAATATGAAAATACTTCCCTTTGGGCCTAGTGGTCGTGCATAGGTTTGGCATGAAGAAATTTGGAAGGAAAATAGGCCCATTTGCATTTTTAGGCCTTTTGCATCAATGTTGACTTTTCAAAATTCCTAAAAATTTCCCAACTTCCACAAGGCATAACTTGGTCAATTTTTAAGCTTTTCACATGTTCTTGGACATTTTGGAAAGGTCTTTGAGTCCTTTAACCAATGCCTTTGGTCCCATGTCATTTTGATTTACCAATCTCAAGTTATGGCCTTTGACTTAAAGTCACTTTTTGTTGACTTTTGAAAATGACCTATAATGTTGAAATTGATAACTTTTTGTGAGAGCATTTCTTGGACTTGGAACATGAAGATGAATTGTAGGAAATGTCTTTCTCTTCAAAATGAGCTTTGGATGGAATTTTTCTGATAATCCATGTGAAAGTTATGCCTTGGTCAATTTCAGTTGACTTTTTCAGCTGCCCAAATATAGCAACTTTTGCATCTTTGATGATTTCTAAGCCAAATTTTGAGAATCATGATCAAGCATTGATCAAATGATGTTTGTGGCTTCAAAATGATATATTGACCAAAAATTTGAACTTTTGACTGTCAAATGACCATTTTGCCCCTACAGTTGACTGTAGTGCAATCTAGGGTTTTGATTGTGCAATTTTGAGCTGAATGCCTTGAAACTTGATATGAGGCTACTTGACCATCTTTGTAGGCATATGAGACTTGATTGGGCCTTTGAAAAGTTCATTTGCTTGACCAGAACTCAAACCCTAGTTTTGACTGTATAAGAGACAGTTGAGCTGCACAACCCTGGGGGAATTTTGTGACCTTGATTTGGCAATTTCTTGATGAATATGGGAGGGCAAATTTTGGGGTACAACAGTTGCCCCTGTTCAATCTTCTTAGACCTGAGGACGCAGATTGGCTGACGTGCCTTTCGTAATCCGAGGGTAGAAGATGATTGGACACTAGAGTGCCCAGAAATTTGCGCTCACATAGTAGCAATGATGATGAGGGAATGGGCTTATAGATGCCATTTTAGAGGTTGCTGGATAGGATGATGGGCTTATAGATGCCATCCGGACGTTGATCGCGTAGGAGATTCCTTAGCGAGAACCTGCATACCTGCAAAACAGAAAAATGAGTACCTGACACGTCGCAGGAGCTGATTTTAGATGCTTGATATAGATATGTCCTGATTGGTTACAGGAGCTGAGTCTGGAGCTTCAAACGCTGATGAATGAACCAGGGATGGTTACTGCCTTAGCATGAATGGTAAGAGAATCCGGAATGATTTCAACCTCAACAACGCTCGTTGAGAAAACCTTGGTGAGAGTTACCATCTTCGTAGTGTCAGGAAGAGAACCAAAGGACACTATAATCTTTAAAGGGAGTCGCCTCACTCACCGTTGGAGAGGGAACTATAGGAAATATCACCTCACTCGCCGTTGGAGAGGGGACCATAAGAGAATATCACCTCACGCTCATGCCGGAGAGGGAAACATCTGAAAAAGGAATTACCACCTCACACGCTGTTGGAGAGGGGACCATAAGAGAATATCACCTCACGCTCATGCCGGAGAGGGAAACATCTGAAAAAGGAATTACCACCTCACACGCCGTTGGAGAGGGGACCATAAGAGAATATCACCTCACGCTCATGCCGGAGAGGGAAACATCTGAAAAAGGAATTACCACCTCACACGCCGTTGGAGAGGGGACCATAAGAGAATATCACCTCACGCTCATGCCGGAGAGGGGAACATCTGAAAAAGGAATTACCACCTCACACACCGTTGGAGAGGGGACCATAAGAGAATATCACCTCACGCTCATGCCGGAGAGGGAAACATCTGAAAAAGGAATTACCACCTCACACGCCGTTGGAGAGGGGACCATAAGAGAATATCACCTCACGCTCATGCCGGAGAGGGGAACATCTGAAAAAGGAATTACCACCTCACACGCCGTTGGAGAGGGGACCATAAGAGAATATCACCTCACGCTCATGCCGGAGAGGGGAACATCTGAAGAAGGAATTACCACCTCACACGCCGTTGGAGAGGGGACCATAAGAGAACTACTACTGAGTCTTTATCAGAAAAATCTGTTTGGAGTCGATTTAACTGGACTAGAGAAGTCTTTGAAATATGTTTGAGAATTTCAACTGCATCCTTCCTGAAAGGTAGAGGTCAGTTATATGCAATGCATGATATGGATCAAGCAATGATGTTCTCAACATAAATGAGATTCGTATGATATGATGCAGTGCGTTATGCATGCTATGATGATGTATGTGAAGTTTTATGTATGTTTTCGTCTAGGAAAATAAATCCTTGACGGGTGCCGGGAAGTCATATCCTGGGCTGATGTTGAGGAAGAGATTTTGCTTCCGCTGGGGGTAGGAAGATACTTTGTCGAGGACGCTCTTTCCGTGGCTTTTGGCTGAGGATAACCCAGTTATATCCTGTTACGGAAATAACTCTTTAAATCAAGCCGGGACGACGCGTTCGTGCTCTGAGGATAAGCTTCCAGAATCTACTGGGGATAAGCTTACTGCTTGGGGAGATATGAATTCCGACTTTGTTGGTGAAGCTGGGTTGGACTCTTCTAGGGAGTTTTGAACTGCAGGTGAAGTGATTCCTTTGAATGTTGATATACTGCCGGGGAACAAGACTGCTGGGGATGCTTGTTATGAGTATGTATGCTGCTGGGGAAGTATTGAGATCTACTGGAGGATACGCAACTTCCTTGAGATTTGATAACTCTGCTTGGAGAAGAATGCACTGACTTGTTGGCTCACTCTCTGGGGAATTGAGATGTACTGGTTATGTTTTTCCATGGAACCTACCTTGATACCTTGGAGGACAGAAACAATCAGATTGCTTAGACCACCCGTTATTGCCCCTGTTTCTGAGGAGAGGAAGACCTGTGAGGCGCTGATAGTGGTTGATGGACAAACCTTCTTCTGGTAGGCAAGTGACAAGATGCCGGGACATAGTCGTACGCTTTGATCCCTAACTTTTGCCTGGACCGCCCTTTCGGGTTTTCAGTCCACCGGGATACCCATTTTTGCCCAAGCCGCCTTTTCAGGTTTTCGACTTGCCGGGTGTACAGATCTTTTCATTTCATCCCTTCATTTTGCCCGAACCCTTTTGGTTCGCCGGGAAGCCCTTGTTTTTGCCTAGGTGTGTCAACCTAGCGGGTCTTTGATTTTGCGTAGTATTTTTTTGACTATGTCCATGCTCTCCGAATGTAGGGAGTTGCCCCTGTTAGAAGTGTTTTGTCATGCCACCAGAAGGTGTTTGATCAGGCCGGATTCGTTATTGAAATGCCCCAAATGACTCAGGCGGAGATTTGCCCCAGGCTATTTGGCCTTTTGAGAGATTCCTTGAATCTTGATTGGACTGCCCCAGATAATGGACCATGATCATGTCATGCCCCTTGATTGGAAGTGCTCTTGTTCATTAGGCATTCGTCGTGCGAATTTCTATGCTGTTCAAACAAAAAGTCATATGCAAACAAGGTTATGTCAAAAATGCAAAGCTTATGTCTGTCTTGAAGGTTTTGAAAATGCATTCTCTTTCATAAAGCAGGTGATTATTTATAAAATGTGATGTCAACTCTGTACTTTACCGTAGGCCTTCAGGAGTCAGGATACCTTTTGTCACAATATGCTTTTGAACTAACCCATGCTTCAGCTAGGACTTTTTAGGGTTATAACGTGGCCTGGTTCACGGTTTAAGAAACAAAGGATAAAGGCTCAAATTTTATTTGTACCCACCCGCTCTTCGTGATGTTCTTCAAACCTAAACTCAGTTGATCATACGTTAGACCTCGTTCGAGTCTTTGCTTTGGTTTTCCGGTGATGGTTCAAACATTGATGATTTATTCTGACTAGGCAGTCATTTTTTGTTGAGGGTTTGTGAGACCTCTTTCTTGATCTTTGTTATCCCTTTCTTTTTTGCCTGAACTGTTTCCTTTTTTTGGAATTACAGTCAGCGGGATGCCCCAGTTTCATAAGTCCCCTTTGTAGGTTTAGACTTTTTGGGCTTTTCATTTATGAATTTTGATGATGACTGCCTGTCCTTTTGATTGTTCTGAACCATCACTGTCTTTGTTCGTTTTGTAAAGATCTCTTCGGTGCCATTCGTTATGCACTTGGATCAACTGAGAGAACTACCCTGCCCCAGGTTATGATTAAGGGTTTTGATTTTCGAAAATAAAAACTCCTACTTCTTTGGCTCTGATGGGTTGACGAGGGATTATCATCCTTATAACTCCAGTGTTTAGGGGTTGAAACAATGTCTGTACCTCATCAACGGGGTTTGTTCAAAAGCATACTGTAAATTGCGGTATCGTTTTCGTCATCCTCCCTCAAGAGGCTTAGGATTAAAGATCAAGAGTTGTCATCAGGAAAAATATGAAAACAGTTTGCATATAGTGAATGCGAATATATTGATTCAAAACAGACATAAGCGATGCATTAATGAAATAACAACGTTTGACATGAATAAATGTTTAAACAATCAAAGAAAAATGCAACTTGAACATTCGAATGAACAAAAGTTTTCTAGTTTGACTTAGTCCCTTCAGATGGGAGATTCTCAACAGAAGCATTTCATTTGGCCACCCGGCATGAACTCCAGCACCCTTCCGTCGATCAAGTCTTGGATCTTGTTCTTCAAGCTCCAACAGTCATTGGTGCCATGTCCAGGACTGTCAGAATGGTAGGCACATCTTTTATCAGGGTTATAAGTAGGAGCAGAGATGTCAGGATTCTGGGGAGGACCCTTTAAAGTAATCAGATTGACCTCCAACAAGTGTTCCAGCATTAGAGATGGTGGTATGCCAGTCTCAGTGAAATGTCTTCCAGGCGTGTATCGCTTGCGTCGATTACCCCGTTGATACTGGGCTTGTGAAGTAGTAGCAATTTGGAGAGGTTCATTCTTCCCCATACCAGACTTTGGTCCTCTTGGTGGCTGATCAAAGACTTGGTCCCTGACTTGGGCTGGTTGCTTCATATCTTGATGAAGCTGACTGATCATGGCCCTCAGCTCTCCTTGCTCCTGAGCTAAACCTTGAATGAGGGCCCTTTGCCCCAGCATCTGGGTTTTCAATGTGTCTACCTCAGCTTGTAGACGTTTCAGTTGTTCGTCCTTGTCATCTTCAGGACTCTTTCTGATCAGATTCCCCATGAGGAGTGCCCTCAACTCTTCCTGCCCCTTGGATAGACCTAGGAAGATTTCCCTGAACTGAGTCTCTTGAGCATGAAGACCCTGGTTACCTTGTTGGGAAGCCATTGCTGAAATAAACAGCGAGAAGGGTAAGTGACCTGCAACAAGGATACCTGCTATGCAATGATGTGTATGATATGCATGCAATGTTTTCAAGGACCTCGCAGGGTAAACAGAGAAACTTGTTAGAGTTGAGAACCAGTAACTTGATTGAAAGAACTTCCTGTTGTTGAGAGTCCTTCTTCAAGGATCAAAGGCTCACCATATCCAGTGGGTCATAGCCCCTGACAACCTTGGCTAGAGGAAAATAAATCCTCTTTGCCCCTGGCTAGACAGTTGGTTCATCATGACCTGCATCACAAGCCCTTGAGATCCTTGAAATGGGTTAGGATGTATGCAATGGTATGATGGTATGATGTCATGCTATGCATGGGGTGATGTAGGTAAACCCTGCTATGAGTCCCAATTAAGGACTATAAACAAACCCTGCAAGAAACTCAGTATACTTTGTTATGAATCCCAATTAAGGACTATAAACAAAACCTGCAAGAAATCTAGTAAACCCTGTTATGAGTCCTAATTAAGGACTGTAAACAACCCTGCAAGAATTTTAGTACCCTGTTATGAGTCCCAATTAAGGACTATAAACAAAACCTGCAAGAAATCTCAGTATACTTTGTTATGAGTCCCAATTAAGGACTATAAACAACCCTGCAAGAATTTTAGTACCCTGTTATGAGTCCCGATTAAGGACTGTAAACAACCCTGCAAGAATTTTAGTACCCTGTTATGAGTCCCAATTAAGGACTATAAACAAGACCTGCAAGAAACAAGTGTCAGGTAACAAGTACGCAAGTAGGCAAGTACAAAGGCACACAAGTCACACAAGAGAAACCCTTAGGGTTTAGGCCAGCATGGGGTCTGGGTAGTACCCTCTTGAAGTTGGTGGGCTCAACCTGTCCTAATCAAAGTAACCGGGTTCTAAGGTTCCCAATATCACGGGATTGCTTTCATTGTTCATCGTTTCGATTTAGCCACTGGACTGGCGACCGAAATATTCCAGGAAAGCAACCCTCAATTGAGTGTAGTATCGAGTATCAACCAACCTCGGACTGCACCAAAGTCAGTTATCTCACTACCCTAAAGAGGCCAAGATAGTTCAATTAAGGTTCTTAAGGTCTGTTGATGCTTCACGACACCACGCGGAGGCCCCGTACTCTCCTTGACTGAACTCAAGGGTTACCGGTACACACCAAAGTGCCACATCAACGTAGCAGACTGTTTCAACCATGTCGGTATACCCCGCACAGTTCCCTCACAGCCTTGTTGCTACTTTCTAAGAAGGTATCCCCAGATCTGGGTTAGGATCTATAGAACTCCCAAGCAACCCACAATAATAAAGCAAGCAAGGAAAGCAATTGAAAACACAGTGATCTTAGTCCTAAGGTACACCTCACTTTAAGTTATATCCCCAGCAGAGTCGCCAGTTCTGTGATCGGTGGATCTGGAACTGACTGTTTAACGCTGGTTCGCGAAATGTCGCGGAAGCAAGAGTCGCCACCGTCTTTTATTTTCTCCAAATGGAAAGGACAAAAGCACAGAAAAATTCCTTATAGAGATTGCTCTCGGTTCGGGAGGTAGGTTATAGAAAGGGAAGGTGTTAGCACCCTTTCTATCCATGGTTATCCATGGGCTCTTAGATACTTGCTCACTTGTGTTTTCAAAAAGGTTTGTTTGCTTTTCAATGTGGGTTTTAAAAAGTTTCTTTGAAAAATTTCAGTTCGACTCATACGTCAGAGTGTTTGAAAAATTTGCTTTGAAAGCTTTTGAGAATGTGTCAGTGTGAAAAGTCTTTTTGAATTTGTTTTGAGATTAGAGCAAGTATCCTTGAGAACCTACCTACCCTAAGGAATTCGTCTGTGTAGATGTCCTTTAAAGTAATGCTATCCCACCATTGAGAGGTAGGTAGCACCACCGTTGGAGGTGTTCGGGTCAATTCGATTTGGAGGGACATGGTGATCACCAGAGCAATGGGAAGACACCTTAGAAGCTACCCTCATGCCAGGTTCCCGGATCATGAGGACTTACTAAGACGTTTTCTACTCGACGACCACCTTTCGAAAGGCAACAGTGAGGCGTACCCTAGGGGTGGTGTGTGATTTGTGTGTCATGTTTCAGTTATTTGTCTTGTCATGTTTGTCATGTTCTACGCTTGATTTTATTAAGACATTCATTCTTGCATGCTTGGTTAACAGTTAAATATTTTGCGAGGAAATAAATCTAAACTATTACAAATGGCGCGGGTCCACATCGCCAAAATTAAACCGGACCCGATTTAGCGGAAAAATAAATAATGCGAAGAAATAAAGTGCGAAAAGTAAATTACATGGCTTAGGGACAATTACATAATTATATAAACGATAAAAAGTAAATGCGCGAAATAAAGGATTTAAACAAAACTAGGGCGTTGGACCCTTTTGCAAGATATTTAAAATTAATAAGGATTAAAAATTAAATGATTAAATGAGAATGATATTTTTTGTGTTTTTTAGATTTAATAAGGAACAGAAATTAATTGAAATTAAATTAAAAGACAAACCCTAATTCGAGTATTTTTTATTTATTATGAAAGAATTAAAATATGGCCTAAATTAAACCTAATTCATTTATGTACAATTTAAATAGGAAAATAAATAAATAAATAATAATTATTATTGTGGAAAAAAGGGAAATAAAAAGAATTAATAATTAAAACCTAAATTCTACATTTTTTGGATTTTTATTAAAAAGGAATTAAAATTAAAACCTAATTACACTACATAATTTACATTCTAATTTATTTATGAAAATAATTATAATAAAATAAATATTATATTTTTTTGTATTTTCTGATTTTTATAATGTTCTTAGATTTTATAGAAAAAATAAATTAATTGAATTAAGACAATAAAATAAATAAAACAACAAAAATAAAAGTGAGAAGAAAAAAATATAAAATGCAAACCAGGGTGGGGTGTTGCCCCAAATCAGGAGGTATAGGTCCAAAGATCAGGCCCAATAAGCTTCAGTTTTCGTTGACTTTTTTTGAATTCTGTATGACGTGTTGACTGGAGTTTATTGTACTCCTTTGATCATGGCCCTTGGATTATTACTGGTGGACGCGTGTATGGCCATGCTTTGAGAGAATATGATGTACCTGGATATTAGCGTAGCATGGGATAACATATTGAAAAATAATGTGAGAATTTTGCCAGACCTGGGACTTGAACCCAGGTCTTGAGAGTCACATGCATAAGGTGTTACCAACTGCGCTGCTGCTTTTCATTTAATATATTATGACTAATAAACAACAAAAATCAAAACTAACGCATGATGGTCAAAGCGCGCGAACTTTTAAACGGACGTATCACTGATTGACACGCCATCTTCTTCCTCACCACCCCTGTAACATAAAGCACTATGGGAACGGTTTTTGAAGCGTGGCCTTAAGGTGCCTATTGAAAAATAACGATTAGAACCCTGGGCATCATAAATTGTTCGCGAGCACATGGATCTTCTCGTCTTTGAGCACTGAATTCAACCATGGTGGTTTGGAGTTCTGATTTTTCTTCTACACAAAATCCCCAATTCAAGCAACCTGTAACCCTAAAAAACGCATATGGTGGAATCGTGTATGATCAATGAAAATGCAATTAAACACCACAGTTAGCTTTAGAACATTAATATGAACATGAATCAACAAAGAAAAATGCATGAAGATGATGGAATCATGCTGTGCGATTTCAAAAATTCCAAGGTACAGTTGGACTTAATGGTACCAATTCAATGAGTTTTTGTTGATGTTAATGATTGGGAAAGGTCCAAGGATGTCTCAGGATGCCAATGGAACAAAGATTGAAGCTTTAATCGACCTCTAAGGCACTTTTCAGTGTTTGAGTTTTTTTTGAGAAATTTCCAATTTGCAATGGAGTTTGGGGCGCAGCTTCCAGTCTCCTTGGCATTAGGTCTTCATTCTGATCATATAGGGAGTGATTAGGTTAAGAAAAATTGGACAAAATCTTATGCATTGATGAATTTCAATATTTGATTTTACAAAATCTTTTTCAAATCTTTTTCTCATGGCTTTTGGTTCAATCATGCTCAAATCTTATCAAAACTTGCCATAATCAATCAAGCACGAAATATTGAGGTTAAACATGCATGAAAAGATTTTTTAGGTTAAGTTTGATATTTTTCATGTATTAAAATGATTTAAATGAATATAAATTAATATTAATTCAAATAAATAATTAAAAAATATGAAAATACTTCCCTTTGGGCCTAGTGGTCGTGCATAGGTTTGGCATGAAGAAATTTGGAAGGAAAATAGGCCCATTTGCATTTTTAGGCCTTTTGCATCAATGTTGACTTTTCAAAATTCCTAAAAATTTCCCAACTTCCACAAGGCATAACTTGGTCAATTTTTAAGCTTTTCACATGTTCTTGGACATTTTGGAAAGGTCTTTGAGTCCTTTAACCAATGCCTTTGGTCCCATGTCATTTTGATTTACCAATCTCAAGTTATGGCCTTTGACTTAAAGTCACTTTTTGTTGACTTTTGAAAATGACCTATAATGTTGAAATTGATAACTTTTTGTGAGAGCATTTCTTGGACTTGGAACATGAAGATGAATTGTAGGAAATGTCTTTCTCTTCAAAATGAGCTTTGGATGGAATTTTTCTGATAATCCATGTGAAAGTTATGCCTTGGTCAATTTCAGTTGACTTTTTCAGCTGCCCAAATATAGCAACTTTTGCATCTTTGATGATTTCTAAGCCAAATTTTGAGAATCATGATCAAGCATTGATCAAATGATGTTTGTGGCTTCAAAATGATATATTGACCAAAAATTTGAACTTTTGACTGTCAAATGACCATTTTGCCCCTACAGTTGACTGTAGTGCAATCTAGGGTTTTGACTGTGCAATTTTGAGCTGAATGCCTTGAAACTTGATATGAGGCTACTTGACCATCTTTGTAGGCATATGAGACTTGATTGGGCCTTTGAAAAGTTCATTTGCTTGACCAGAACTCAAACCCTAGTTTTGACTGTATAAGAGACAGTTGAGCTGCACAACCCTGGGGGAATTTTGTGACCTTGATTTGGCAATTTCTTGATGAATATGGGAGGGCAAATTTTGGGGTACAACACATATAAATTGTCATTTCATATATCATGAATAAAGATCTTGGACGTTTTCTCGCATTTCAAATCTTATGCTCCTTTCCTGTCTTTCCTTCCTTTATATATTTCAAAAACAGCTGTATTTACACACACTCACTCATACAGGTTTCAATCCACTCTGGATCTCACTGGTAACGACTCTGCTACTGCCAGTTATGACTTCGAAAATCCGATCAACTTAGCCGAAGGCGAAGGTGAAGATGATTGCGAAGTGCCTGGCGAGCTTGCAAGACTGTTGATCCAGGAAGAGAGGGCAATTCAACCACATGAAGAGCCAGTGGAAACAATAAATCTGGGTACTGAGACGGACAGGAAGGAGGTAAAGATTGGTGCCAACCTAGAGCTCAGCGTGAAGCAACGGTTGACTCAAGTGTTACATGATTATATGGAGATCTTTGCCTGGTCCTACGAAGACATGCCCGGGATGGATACCGATATTGTGGTCCATCATTTGCCTACCAAGGAAGACTGCCCTCCGGTTAAGCAAAAGGTCCGCCGTATGCGTCCAGAGATGTCTGAGAAGATCAAAGCCGAGGTTATGAAACAGTTTGATGCCGGGTTCCTTGTAGTGACTTCTTACCCTCAGTGGGTTGCTAATGTGGTGCCGGTACCAAAGAAGGACGGTAAGGTCAGAATGTGTGTCGATTACAGGGATCTGAACAGGGCCAGCCCCAAGGATGACTTCCCCCTACCTCACATTGATGTCCTTGTTGACAATACAGCTCAGCATAAGGTGTTCTCATTCATGGATGGTTTCTCAGGTTACAATCAGATCAAGATGGCTCCTGAAGACATGGAGAAAACTACTTTTGTTACTCAGTGGGGGGCCTTCTGCTACAAGGTCATGCCTTTTGGGCTGAAGAACGCTGGGGCAACCTACCAACGTGCCATGGTTGCTTTATTTCATGACATGATCCATCATGAGATAGAAGTGTATGTTGACGACATGATCGCAAGGTCCCAGACTGAGGAAGAGCACCTAGATCATCTACAGAAGTTGTTTGACCGTCTGAAACTGTACAAGCTGAAGTTGAACCCGAACAAGTGCACCTTCGGGGTAAGATCTGGAAAGTTGCTAGGCTTCGTTGTAAGTGACAAGGGTATTCAAGTGGACCCTGCCAAGGTCAAAGCTATTCAAGAGATGCCAGTTCCTAAGACAGAGAAAGAGGTCAGAGGCTTTTTAGGACGCCTGAATTACATTGCTCGATTCATCTCACACCTGACTGCTACCTGTGAGCCAATCTTCAAGCTGCTGAAGAAAGATCAGGTAGTACGTTAGAATGATGAATGTCAGGCCGCTTTTGACAGAATCAAGGAGTATCTCCAAGAACCACCCATCCTTATGCCACCGGTTGAAGGGAGACCTCTAATATTATACCTGACAGTACTTGACAACTCAATGGGGTGTGTGCTGGGGCAGCATGACGAGTCTGGCCGAAAAGAGCACGCCATTTATTACCTTAGCAAAAAGTTTACCGACTGTGAGACCCGATACTCACTGCTTGAGAAAACTTGCTGCGCTTTGGTATGGGCGGCTCGCCGGCTGAGACAGTATATGCTGACTCACACTACCTTGTTGATCTCAAAGATGGATCCTATAAAGTATATATTCGAAAAGCCTGCTCTGTCTGGGAGAATAGCAAGATGGCAAATGATCTTGACGGAATACGACATTCAGTACATAACCCAGAAAGTCATCAAAGGAAGTGTATTGGCAGACCACTTGGCACATCAGGCAGTAGATGACTATCAGTCCATGAACTTTGAATTTCCTGACGAAAGCATCATGATAGTGACTGATTGTGAAGTACCTGGACCGGATGAAGGACCTGAGGAAGGATCCCGATGGTCTATGCACTTTGACGGAGCCTCCAACGCTTTGGGTAACGGTATCGGCGCTGTAATCATATCCCCTCAAGGCACTCATACTCCACTCACTTCCCGGCTATGTTTCAACTGTACCAACAACATGGCGGAGTATGAGGCGTGCATCATGGGTCTTCAAGCTGCGATCGACTTAAGGATCAAGTTTCTGAGTGTCTTCGGAGATTCCTCTCTCGCGATCAATCAGGTCAAAGGAGAGTGGGATACAAAACATCCGAATCTTATTCCTTATAGAGAATGTGTGTTGACCCTGATCCCCCACTTCACGGAGATAACCTTTGAACATTTCCCAAGAGAGGAGAATCAGCTGGCGGACGCGTTAGCTACAATGTCTTCTATGTTCAAGGTCAAATGGGATAATGAGGCTCCCCGGATCATCATCTGGAAACTGGACGAACCGGCATACTGTTGTGATCTCGAGACTGAATTGGTGACTGAGAAGCCTTGGTACCATGAGGTGAAGAGATACTTGGAAGCTCAGGAATACCCTGAAGGTGCCTCTGTCAATGATAAGAAGTTCTTGAGAAGGTTCGCAACAAAGTTCTTCCTTAGCAACGACATTCTGTACAAGCGAAACCATGATTCGACCTTACTGCGTTGTGTGGACAAAACAGAAGCAGAAAGGATCATGGAAGAGCTACACGAAGGGACCTTTGGTACACATTCCAGTGGACACACTATGGAAAAGAAGATCCTACGGGCAGGGTATTTCTGGTCCACCATGGAAGCCGACTGTTACCAACACTCTCGGACATGCCATAAATGCCAGATATATGCAGACAAGGTGCATGTTCCTCCAGTTCCTCTAAATGTTCTGACTGCGCCTTGGCCGTTGCAATGTGGGGCATAGATATGATCGGTGAGATTAAACCTACGACATCCAATGGGCATCGCTTCATCCTGGTAGCGATTGATTACTTCACGAAGTGGGTTGAAGCAGCTTCTTACGCTACGGTAACCAAGACTGTTGTGGCACGGTTCATTCGGCACAACTTGATCTGTCGGTACGGCGTCCCAGAAAGAATTATTACAGACAACGGTACCAATCTGAATAACAAGATGATCACTGAGCTCTGCGAACAGTTTAAGATACAACACCATAACTCTTCTCCCTACAGACCGAAGATGAATGGAGCTGTAGAAGCAGCAAATAAAAATATCAAGAAAATCGTGCAGAAGATGACAGTGACTTATAAATATTGGCACGAGATGTTACCGTTCGCTCTACATGGGTACCGTACCTCAGCCAGGACGTCAACCGGGGCAACTCCTTTTTCCTTGGTCTACGGCATTTAGGCAGTCTTGCCGATTGAAGTCCAGATACCCTCTCTCCGGATAATGAAGGATGCAAATCTGGACGAAGATGATTGGATCCAGACACGACTTGATCAATTAAACCTCATTGATGAAAAGAGACTCGCTGCTATCTGTCATGGTCAGACATACCAAAAACGGATGATCAGGGCATTTAACAAAAAGGTCAGACCACAGGAATATCAAGTTGGGGATCTGGTAATCAAGCGAATCATCCTTCCTCAGAGTGATCCAAGGGGAAAATGGACCCCTACGTACGAAGGGCCATTTATGGTTAAACATGTGTTCTCAGGAGGAGCCATGATTTTAACCAACATGGACGGTGACGACCTTCCTCACCCCGCCAATGCAGACATAGTAAAAAGATACTACGCATAAAAAAGACCCGCTAGGCTGACATACCTAGGCAAAAATTAGGGCTTCCCGGCGAACCAAAAGGGTTCGGGCAAAATGAAGGGATGAAATGAAAAATCTGTACACCCGGCGAGTCGAAAACCTGAAAAGGCGGCTCGGGCAAAAATGGGTATCCCGGTGGACTGAAAACCTGAAAGGGCGGTCCAGGAAAAAGTTAGGGATAAAGCGTAATACTATGTCTCATTGGATCACCTTGCATCTAGAATCCGGTATCAACATCAAGTTCAGACGGCATCGATCAGTCAGCTTCATCTTCAACCAAGGTCATCAAGTGATGAGACGCTCGGAGATATAAAGGCGATAGCAGAGTTGAAACCTAGTGGGATCATTCATTTCACACAGCTGTTATATTTCCTTTTGTACAAATTGTATAAACTCTTTTGTTCGACGGTGTTCTCTTACTTGGACGTCAGCCTCTTGTACAAAAACACCTATTTTATAGGCAAATTCAAAAATCAATACAAATACACTTTTCAGTTAAAATTGCCAATTGTTTTTCCTTTTCTGTTTTGTTTTGCGAAGAACGTCCAAGGTTCAATTTGTGATATATGCATTGACAATAATTTGCTAACTCATGAATATTTGCATACGAAACAAAGGATTAATTACAGGTAACATTAGAAGCAGGGGCAATAAAGAGTTGTCTAAGCAATCTAATTGTTCTATCCTCCAAGGTATCAAGGTAAGTTCAGCTGAAGAACATAACCGGATATCTTAATTCCCCAGAGAGTGAGCCAGCAAGTCAGTGCACTCTCCCTAAGTTATACCAATCAGCCTTAAGGAAGTTGGGTATCCTCCAGCAGATCTCAATATTCCCCAGCAATATACGAACATTCTTAACAAGCATCCCCGACAGTCTTGACCTAAAGATTGTTCCCCGGCGGTATATCAAACATTCAGTGGAGTTACTTCCGATACAGTTCAAAATTTCCCCAGGAGAGTCCAATCTAGGAAAGCTGGAATTCCTCTCCCCAAGCAGTAAGCTTATCCCCAGTAGATTCTGGAAGCTTATCCTCGCAGAGCACGAACGCGTTTCCCGACTTTATTCAAAGAGTTATTTCCTTACCAGGATATAACTGGGTTATCCTCAGCCAAAAGCCACGGAAAGAGCGTCCTCAACGGAGTCTTCTTATCCCCAGCGAAGTCTATCAACACTTCCAACAACAACAAGGGTATCCCCAGCAAGTTACCATCAACAACTCAACAAAGTATCTCTCTCCCCACAGAGTATTGCTCCCCAACAAGATCGTTAGAGTACTTTTCTCCCCGCAGAGTAATCTATTCGCCAAGTTTATTCCCCAACAGAGTTATCTTCTCCGACCGGTATTCTTGCAACTATCACCCCCAGCGGAAGCAAAGATCTTTTCTTCAAAATCAGCCCAGGAGTGACTTCCCGGCACCCGTCAAGGATTTATTTTCCTAAGACGAAAAACATACGTTCATCACATACATCATTATAGCATGCATATACGCATCATATCTTACAAATCTCATTTATGTTGAGAACATCATTGCTTGATCCATATCATGCATTGCATATGACTGACCTTTACCTTTCAGGAAAGATTCAGTTAAGTTCTCAGCTATATTTCAAGACCTAGACCAGTTCAGTTAAATCGACCCTAAGATTTTTCTGTTTCTTATCCAGTCAAAGGCCTTCTCTGGTTCAGTCAGATCGACCCTAAGATCTCACTGTTTCTTATCCAGTTGAAGACATTTCAAGACCTAGACCGGTTCAGTTAAATCGACCCTAAGATTTTACTGTTTCTTATCCAGTCAAAGGCCTTCTCTGGTTCAGTCAGATCGACCCTAAGATCTCCCTATTTCTTATCCAGTTGAAGATTTCAAGACCTAGACCGGTTCAGTTAAATCGACCCTAAGATTTTCCTGTTTCTTATCCAGTCAAAGGCCTTCTCTAGTCCAGCTAAATCGACCCCTAACAGTTTTTTCTGATGAAGACTCAGTAGAAGATATCCAAGATTCTCTCAATGATACTGTTGAGGTTGAAGTCGCCTATGATTCTCTCCCCGTTACTGTGGAGGTAGTAATCATCTCAAGATTCTCTCAGCGTTACTGTTGAGGTAGAAGTCGCCCAAGATTCTCTCAGCGTTACTGTTGAGGTTGAAGTCGCCCAAGATTCTCTCAGCGTTACTGTTGAGGTAGAAGTCGCCCAGGATTCTCTCAGCGTTACTATTGAGGTTGAGGTCGTCCAAGATTCTCTCAATGATTACTGTTGAGGTTGAAGTCGCCCCAGATTCTCTCCCCGTTACTGTAGAGGTAGTAATTGTCTAAGGTTCTCTCAGCGTTCCTGTCGAGGTAGTAACCATCCCTGGTTCATTCATCACCGTTTGAAGCTCCAGATCCAGCTCCTGTAACCAGTCAGGACACATCCATACAGAGGGTCTGAAGACCAGCTCCTGTAACATGCCAGGCAATCCTTTTCTTTTGCAGGTACGCAAGTGCTCGCTAAGGAATCTCTTACGCGATCGACGCCTAGATGGCATCTATAAGCCCATCATCCTATCCATCAATCTCCAAATGGCATCTGTAAGCCCATTCCCCACATCACACTACTATGTGAGCGCAAATTTCTGGGCACTCTAGTGTTCAATCATCTTCCACCTTCGGATTACGAAAGGCACGTCAGCCAATCTGCATCCTCAGGTCTAAGAAGATTGAACAGGGGCAACTGTTGTACCCTAAAATTTGCCCTCCCATATTCTTCAAGATTTTCCAAGTCAAAGCTTCAAAATCCCCCAAGGGTTGCACAGTTCAAGGGCCCCCTAACAGTCAAAAACTAGGGTTTTGGTTCTGACAAAGAAAATGAAGTTTCCAAGGGTCTAATCAAGTCCCACATGCCTACAAATATGGCCAAGCATCCTCATACCAAGTTTCAAGACTTACAGCACAAAATTGCACAGTCAAAAACCCTAATTGCACTACAGTCAACTGTAGAGGCAAAATGGTCATTTGACAGTCAAAAGTTCAAATTTTTGGTCAACATCTCATTTTGAAGCCACAAACATCATTTGATCAATGCTTGATCATGATTCTCAAAGCTTGGCTCAAAAAGTCTCAAGATGCAAAAGTTTCCATATTTGGACAGTTGAAAAAGTCAACTGTAACTTGACCAAGGCATAACTTCCACATGGATTATCAGAAAAATTCCATCCAAAGCTCATTTTGAAGATAAAGACATTTCCTACAACTCATCTTCACACTTCAAGTCCAAGAAATGCTCTCACAAAAAGTTATCAATTTCAACATTATAGGTCATTTTCAAAAGTCAACAAAAAGGGACTTTAAGTCAAAGGCCATAACTTGAGATTGGTAAATCAAAATGACATGGGACCAAATGCATTGGTTAGGGGACTTCAAGACCTTTCCAAAATGTCCAAGAACATGAGCAAAGCTTAAAAATTGAGCAAGATATGCCTTGTGGAAGTTGGGAAATTTTTGGATATTTTAAAAAGTCAACTTTGCTTCAAATGTCTTAAAAATGCTAATGGGCCACATTTTCTTCCAAGAATCATCATCCAAAGCATGTAGATGACCATTTGGCCCAAAGGGAAGTTTTTCATCATTTTTATTTATTTATTTGGATTTTTAATTGCTAATAATTCATTTAATTAATTAAAATACATGAAAAATACCAAACCTAAGTTTTTAAATCTTTTTATGCATGAAATACACTCAATATTCCGTGCATGATCAGATTTGGAAAGAATCAAGGCAATTGGATATGATTGGCATCAAAAACATGTGAAAAAGATTGAAAAATTATGGCATGAAAACCCAATATCCTTTACATCAATGCTTGGATCCTTTGGCTCAAAAATTCAACCCTAATCAGTCCATACATAAGTGCAAAGCCAACCCTAATGCCAAGAACCACAAAGCTGCGCCAGAAAAGCATAGCCAAGTTTGAGTTTTTTTGCCAAAAAATTGGAAACTGAAAACAATATTCTAGCACGATTCAGAGCAAGAGACCAATTGCAAAAGCTTCCTAGTGTATTACTGAACCTAACTGCATTGTTTTTCAACCCTTACACGCCCAGAATTGGTATAGGGAATTCAAACTTTTTCACATTTTTTTCATATTCGTGTTTCAATATTCAAGCATTCTCATTGCATTTTTCTTGTGGATTCCTACTAATTGATTGATTCTGAAACTAACTGCATACTTTAATTGAGTTTTCATGCCAAATTAGAGGATTCACCATTGAAACAGGTTAGGGTTCTTCAAATTTCAAATTGGGTACTTTCACCTACTGTAAAATTGAGACACCTCAATGCCATGGTTGAAATCAGGGAGCTTGGACGATTTGAGAACACCCATCGCGCCTAATTTATGTGGCCATATGGCCTATTCGCTATTATTGAAAAGTGCATATTTTTTTGGGGGGGGGGGGGGGGGGGGTTTAAAACCCCCGCTAAGTCTTTTATGTTTCAGGTAAAACACGAACGAGGAAGAAGAAGACTAGGTAGCGAGGCATAAGTGGTTCGTTTGAATTTTCGCGCTAAAGTTCCACTAACCATTGTTTTATCTTATATTATTTGTTTCCTATTATATAACCAAAACGCGTAGTTGGAGCAGTTGGCAAGGCATAGTATTGGTAAGCAACAGGACCTGGGTTCGAATCCCAGGTCCCCCTTTCTATTCCATAATATTTTTCATAATGTCATCCTATGCAGTGCAAGTTTCAGCGTCCACCATGCAACTCACAATCCAGCTTGCCACGCACATATCAAGATCAGTCAAAGGCCTATGATCTGAAGAACATAGTGGACATGAGTCAATGCACACACACGCTAGCCAAGAAGTCAACAAGGCCAAAGGGTCATTGGGCCTAAAATGCTACAATTATACCTCTCAATTGGGGACAGAACCCCCCAAGGTATTGTATTTCTTTTATTTTCTTTATTTTATTTGTTTCAATTATTTCCTTTTTTTAATTAATTCCTTTAATTTAATTTATTTTCATAAAATATAAAAATAATAGGAAAAATCAGAAAAGACAAAAAAAATAATAAATATATTTGATTTAGTATTTTTGTAAATAAATTATATCATTTAATTTAGTTTTCAAATTTAAGTTTAATTCAAATATTTTCTTAATAAATTAAAAAACTTGTAGAATTATGTTTAATTAGTTTAATTACTTTTTTTCTTTTATTTTCTCATCACTAATAATTAATTATTTATTTTTATAAATCAAATTGCATTAATTAATTAGATTTAATTTTAGGTAATTTTCATATTTTCTTAATAAATTAAAAAATAGCTAGAATTAGGGTTAATTAATATTTTAATTCCATTTAATTCTCATAAAAAACCATAAATACAAAAATCTCAAAAATAATTTCTTTTTTCTTTAATTTAATTAATTTGTTAGTAATAATTTAATTTCATTAAAAAAGGGTTCAACGCCCTCGCTTTCAATTTTAATCCAATTCGCGCATTTTATTTTATTTCTTTTAAATATTGATGTAACTCTCCCAAAGCCGTGTAAATTTAATTTCTCGCACTTTCCTTTATTTTCTGTCAAATCGGGTCCTGGATTAAATTTGGCGATGTGGACCCGCGCCTTTGTAATAGTTTAGAACTTTTAATTTCCGCATCTTTTTAACTGTTAATAAATGCATGCAAGAATGAATGACAAAAATATAAACTAACGCGTAGATCACCTATGACATGACAAGACAAAATAAATGAAAACGACACACAAATCACACACCACCCCTAGGGTACGCCTCACTGTTGCCTTGCCTCGAAAGGTGATCGTCGAGTAGAGGATGTCTTAGTAAGTCCTCATGATCCGGGAACCTGGCATGAGGGTAGCTTCTAAGGTGTCTTCCCATTGCTCTGGTGATCACCATGTCCCGAACATCGAATTGACCCGAACACCTCCAACAGTGGTGCTACCTACCTCTCAATGGTGGGATGGCACTACTTTAAAGGACATTTACACAGACGAAATCCTTAGGGTAGGTAGACGACTCTTGATACTTGCTCTAATTTCAAAAAAACAAATTCAAAAATACTTTTCACACCGACACCTTTTCAAAAAGCTTTCGAAAGCAATTTTTCAAACACTCTTGAGGACCGATACAAGAGTCGAACTGGAATTTTTAAAGAAACTTTTTTAAAATCCACATTGAAAAGCAAACAAACCATTTTTGAAAACACAATGAGCAAGTATCTAAGAGCCCATGGATAACCATGGATAGAAAGGGTGCTAACACCTTCCCTTTCTATAACCTACCTCCCGAACCGAGAGCAATCTCTTTAAGGAATTTTTCTGTGCTTTTGTCCTTTCCATTTGGAGAAAATAAAAGACGGTGGCGACTCTTGCTTCCGCGACATTTCGCGAACCAGCGATAAACAGTCAGTTTCAGATCCACCGATCACAACAAGCTTCCAGAATCTACTGGGTAAGATGATTCAACTCTGGCAGGGAAACTTTTTTAGACTGCGCTGGGGAATGGCTCCACTGGGGGTATCTTGTATTCCGCCGGGGAACATTCTTATACTCCGTTGAGGAATATTAAGACTACCGGGGATGCTCTTTAAGCTTGCTGGGGAATATCTTTATACTCCGCTGGGGAATATTTTTGTACTCCGCTGGGGAATATTAAGACCTTCTGGGAATACCGAGCCTTTTTAGGGCTGATGATGGGACAACTCTGCTTGGGGGAGAGTATTGCTGATTCGTCCGTGATTGTAGGTCTCAGTGGGGAGAGCTTCTCTTACTGTCTTATTCTGCGGGGAGTGAAGGTATCTTAGTCATATTCTTCAGCTGAACCTACCTTGGTACCTTGGTGGACAGAGCAACTAGACCTCTCAGACAATTCTTATTGCCCCTACTTCTGATATCACCCGTGATTAGTCCTTTGTTTCGCATGCAAATATTTATGAGCAGCAATTAATGTCAAATGCATATATCAAAAATGAACATTGGACGTTCTTTGTAAAACAAAACAGATAAAGGAAAAAACAATTTGCAATTTGTCTGAAAAATGAACTTGTATTGATTTTGAAATTTGCCTGTAAATAGGCGCTTTTGTACAAGAGGCTGACGTCCTAGTAAGAGAACGTCGCCGAGCAAATAGAATTTATACAATTTGTAAAAAGAAAACAAAACAGCTATGTGAATAATCCCACTGGGTTCCAGCTCTGCTACTGCCCTTATATCTTCAAGCATCTCATCACTTTGCTGCTTAGTTGGAGATGAATCTGATTGATTGGTGCCGTCCGAGCCTGATAGCTGATACCAAAGTCCGGATGTGAGGTGATCCAATGAGACATAGTGTTACGCTTGTCCCTAACTTTTGCCTGGACCGCCCTTTCGGGTTTTCAGTCCACCGGGATACCCATTTTTGCCCAAGCCGCCTTTTAAGGTTTTCGACTTGCCGGGTGTACAGATTTTTATTTATTTTTATTTTCATCCCTTATTTTTGCCCGAACACTTTTGGTTCGCGGAAAAGCCCTTATTTTTGCCTAGGCCAGTCAACCTAGCGGGTCTTTAATTATGCGTAGTATCTTTTTACTATGTCTGCATTGACGGGGTGAGGAAGGTCGTCACCATCCATGGTGGTTAGAATCATCGCTCCTCCTGAGAAGATGTTCTTAACCACAAATGGCCCTTCGTACGTAGGGGTCCATTTTCCCCTGGGATCACCTTGAGGTAGAGTAATGCGCTTAATTACCAGGTCCCCGACTTGATACTCTTGTCGTCTGACTTTTTTGTTAAATGCCTTGATCATCCGTTTTTGGTACGTCTGACCATGACAAATAACAGTGAGTCTCTTTTCGTCGATTAGGTTTAGTTGATCAAGCCGGGTCTGAATCCAGTCGTCTTCGCTTAAACCCGCATCCTTCATGATCCGGAGAGAGGGTATTTGAACTTCAATGGGCAGGACTGCCTCCATGCCATATACCAAGGAATAGGGTGTTGCCCCTGTTGACGTCCGTGCTGAGATACGGTACCCATGAAGAGCAAATGGTAACGTATCGTGCCAATCTTTGTAGGTCACTGTCGTCTTCTGCACAATCTTGGGATTCGAACCCAGGTCCCAATACATATTGGCCAGCGTCCCAACCACTCAACCACCTGCATCTTTTTGTTATTATAATATACAACAATTAACATATATCAAACAAACGCTTGTGCCTGGAAAAAAAAAAAAAACGCGTGCTAATTTAAACCCACGAACCAGATGACAACACGTCATCATCTTCAACCTTGGTTTTGCATAATTAGAATCAGATAGCAGGGGTTTTTAACCTCCACTACCTCCCTGCACGAAAAATAGCGAATAGACACAGAGCAAACATAAATATTTCGCGAGGTATGTGTTAGAATCGTCTTGGCCTCACGATTTCAACCATGTATCCCATTGGTTCCAATTTTTCATGGTCTGGAAAGCCCTTTTTGAAAGCTCGAAAACCCTAGAAATTCAATCATGGCATCTCTCGATTCAGGGCACTATGGTTCAATTCAATCATTCCATTAGCTTTGTATGATCTCTAGCAATGCAAATCAATCACAAAAACATGTCAAATGCGTATGAATTAAGAGATATGGTTTTGAATTATAAGTGCAAACCGTGAGATGGTATGTCGCAATTCCTTGAGCTTTGAGGCTTGAATTTGATTGCAAATCACTCCTGGTACCTCCTGCATTGTGTTTGGATGGACAAAGCACCTTGAATTGGCCTAGATTGCAAGAACAAGTTTTGAGTTTTCTTGGAATTTCTTGAAATTGGTATCGCTGTTCTGCAGCCTTTCAGTCGTGTCTTAGGTTATGGTTGGCTTGCTTGCATATAAGGGAATCAGTTTAGGTCAAAATTTGGACCCATACCCATGTGCATTGAAGATTAAATCTTTGATTGATAAATCAAATATTCTTGATTTTTCATGATTGAACAAGTTGCCAAAATTGGATATTTTTGTATCTTTTAGCTTGTGCACGAATTGGTCAGCATATTTGGATCATATTTGGTTCACAAATAGGTTTAAGAAACAAATCTTTTATTTTCTTATGATTTAAATTAATTAAATGAATTAATATATATATTAAAAATCCATTTAATCAATAAATTTAAGAAAATAAATCCCATTTAACTTGGTGGGTCGTGCATAGGTCATGGGTGAAGTTTTAACAAGAGATTTGAGGCCCATTAGCAAAAAGAAGGTGTTTTGAGCAAAGTTGACTTTTGCAAATTCATGAAAATTGCCCAACTTCTCCAATGCATAACTTGCTCAATTTTGATCATATGACCATGTTCTTGGACATTTTGGAAAGCCCTCGAAGTCCTCTAACCAATGCTTTTAGTCCCATGTCATTTGGATTTACCAATATCAAGTTATGGCCTTTGACTCAAAGTGTACTTTTGTTGACTTTTGAAATTAACCTATAATGTAAAAATTTGTAACTTCTTGTGAGTGCATTTCTTGATCTTGGAGTGTGAAGATGGATTGTAGGAAATTGCATCCTCTTCAAAATGAGCTTTGGATGGATTTTTTCTGATAAACCATGAAGGAGTTATGCCCTTGTCAAAGTACAATTGACTTTTCTATTGTCCAAAAATAGTAACTTTTGCATCTTGATGACTTTTGAGCTATTCTTGTGGGATCATGATCAAGACTTGATCAAATGATGATTGTGAACTCAAAATAAGATGTTGACCAAGAATTCTGGCTTTTGACTGCAAAATGACCATTTTGCCCTTGTAGTTGACTGTAGATCAAATGGGGCTTTTGACTGTGCAAACTGGCACTGTGAGACTTGAAACTTGGCATGTAGGTGCTAGAGAATGTATATAGGCCTATGAGACTTGATTGAACCATTGAATACCCCAAATTCCTTGAAAGAACCAAAACCCTAATTTTGAATTGACTGCCTTAGGAGGGGATTTGACTGTACAACCCTTGAGCAATCTTGAACCATTTGGAGATGATTCTTGACATATCTTGAGGAATATGGGGGGGCAAATTTTGGGGTACAACAGTTGCCCCTGTTCAATTTTCTTAAACCTGAGGATATAGATTGGCTTGCGTGCCTTTCGTGATCCGAAGGTGGAAGATGATTGAACACTAAAGTGCCCAGAAATTTGTACTCGCATGGTGTAGTATCAGCAATGTGATGTCGGGAATGGGCTTACAGATGCCATTTGGAGATTGTTGGTAGGAGGATGGGCTTATAGATGCCATCTGGAGATTGTTTGTTGAATTGTAAATTTGTAAATTGAAAGAAGGAACCTGTGAAAGGTTTCCTGATGATGAGTCCGTGTAAAACTGCATCTGAAAGAGAGAAGGAACTAGTGTAGGGTTGCTTCATGATGGTCAAGTAGATTCCTGTCTGGTTTCAGGTATCAATCTCTGACCTGAGAAAGAAAGTCTTCCTGGCTTGTTACAGGTATTGATCTTCAATCTCTTCATGTAGATAACTTTCCTGGCTTGTTACAGGTATTATTCTACAATCAGTCGTCCACAGATGCTTTTCCTGGCTTGTTACAGGTATTAATCTGGAATTAGTTGTCCACAGATGCTTTTCCTGGCTTATTACAGGTATTAATCTGGGACTTGAAAAGATTGGCCGATGAGATAGTTGTCCTGGCTGGTTTCAGGTATTAATATCTGACCTGAGAAAGAAAGATAGTCTTCCTGGCTTGTTACAGGTATTGATCTTCCATCTCTTCATGTAGATAACTTTCCTGGCTTGTTACAGGCATTGATCTACAATCAGTCGTCCACAGAATTTTCCTGGCTTGTTACAGGTATTCATCTGGAACTTAAGAAAGGTTGGTCGATGAGATAGTTGTCCTGGCTGGTTACAGGTATTAATCTCTGACTTGAGAAAGAAAGATGGTCTTCCTGGCTTGTTACAGGTATTGATCTCTGCCCTGAGAAAGAAAAATAGTTTTCCTAGCTTGTTACAGGTATTAATTTTCAATCTCTTCGTGTAGGTGGTTTTCCTGGCTTGTTTCAGGTATTAACCTACAATCAGTCGTCCACAGAATTTTCCTGGCTTGTTACAGGTATTGATCTGGGACTTGGAAAGGTTGATGGTAGTCATCTTTTGATTGACCTTTTTCTGAAAAAAGGTAAAACGTTAGCTGTATGCAATGTCATGATGTATGAAATGCATGATGTATGAAATGCATGATGTCATGATGTTCTCAAAAATAAATGATATCATGTCGTATGCACTTTATCATGTATGTAAATAGGAGGTATGGAATGTGAAATGTTTATGAATGTATTTTCGTCTGGGAAAATAAATCCCGGCGCTGCTGGAGAATAGAGTTGAGTTCTTCGTTTCCGCTGGGGATGATGAACGAAGAGGATTGGGAGAATAAACCTGCAGGAGAAAAGAATTCTGTTGGGGAATAAACTTGATGAAGAGATTACTCTGAGGGGAATTACTCTGTGGGAAGAGATGCTTTGCTGAGATTTTAACGATAACTCCGCTGGGGATTCCGTTGGTAAGCTCTGTTGGGGATTTTGATGATGAACTCCGCTGGGGATAGAAAGAACTTCACTGGGGATGATCTTCCGGTTGCAACTTGTTGAGGATAACCCAGTTAGACTCTTGTGGGGATAACCTCTGAATTTGGCTGAGGAGATGCATTTGTATTCTACAGGGGATAAGCTTCCAGAATCTACTGGGTAAGATGATTCAACTCTGGCGGGGAAACTTTTTTAGACTGCGCTGGGGAATGGCTCCACTGGGGGTATCTTGTATTCCGCCGGGGAACATTCTTATACTCCGTTGAGGAATATTAAGACTGCCGGGGATGCTCTTTACGCTTTATGGGGAATATCTTTATACTCCGCTAGGGAATATTTTTGTACTCCGCTGGGGAATATTAAGACCTTCTGGGAATACCGAGCCTTTTTAAGGCTGATGATGGGACAACTCTGCTTGGGGGAGAGTATTGCTGATTCGTCCGTGATTGCAGGTCTCAGTGGGGAGAGCTTCCCTTACTGTCTTATTCTGCGGGGAGTGAAGGTATCTTGGTCATATTCTTCAGCTGAACCTACCTTGGTACCTTGGTGGACAGAGCAACTAGACCTCTCAGACAATTCTTATTGCCCCTACTTCGGATATCACCCGTGATTAGTCCTTTGTTTTGCATGCAAATATTTATGAGAAACAATTAATGTCAAATGCATATATCAAAAATGAACATTGGACGTTCTTTGCAAAACAAAACAGATAAAGGAAAAAACAATTTGCAATTTGTCTGAAAAATGAACTTGTATTGATTTTGAAATTTGCCTGTAAATAGGCGCTTTTGTACAAGAGGCTGACGTCCTAGTAAGAGAACGCCGCCGAGCAAATAGAATTTATACAATTTGTAAAAAGAAAACAAAATAGCTATGTGAATAATCCCACTGGGTTCCAGCTCTGCTACTGCCCTTATATCTTCAAGCATCTCATCACTTTGCTGCTTAGTTGGAGATGAATCTGATTGATTGGTGCCGTCCGAGCCTGATAGCTGATACCAAAGTCCGGATGCGAGGTGATCCAATGAGACATAGTGTTACGCTTGTCCCTAACTTTTTCCTGGACCGCCCTTTCGGGTTTTTAGTCCACCGGGATACCCATTTTTGCCCAAGCCGCCTTTTCAGGTTTTCGACTTGCCGGGTGTACATATTTTTTTATATTTTTATTTTCATCCCTTATTTTTGCCCGAACCCTTTTGGTTCATCGGGAAGCCCTTATTTTTGCCTAGGCTAGTCAACCTAGCGGGTCTTTAATCATGCGTAGTACCTTTTTACTATGTCTGCATTGACGGGGTGAGGAAGGTCGTCACCATCCATGGTGGTTAGAATCATCGCTCCTCCTGAGAAGATGTTCTTAACCACAAATGGCCCTTCGTACGTAGGGGTCCATTTTCCCCTGGGATCACCTTGAGGTAGAGTAATGCGCTTAATTACCAGGTCCCCGACTTGATACTCTTGTCGTCTGACTTTTTTGTTAAATGCCTTGATCATCCGTTTTTGGTACGTCTGACCATGACAAATAGCAGTGAGTCTCTTTTCGTCGATTAGGTTTAGTTGATCAAGCCGGGTCTGAATCCAGTCATCTTCGCTTAAACCCACATCCTTCATGATCCGGAGAGAGGGTATCTGAACTTCAATGGGCAGGACTGCCTCCATGCCATATACCAAGGAATAGGGTGTTGCCCCTGTTGACGTCCGTGCTGAGGTACGGTACCCATGAAGAGCAAATGGTAACATCCCGTGCCAATCTTTGTAGGTCACTGTCATCTTCTGCAAAATCTTGGGATTTGAACCCAGGTCCCAATACATATTGGCCAGCGTCCCAACCACTCAACCACCTGCATCTTTTTGTTATTATAATATACAACAATTAACATATATCAAACAAACGCTTGTGCCTGGAAAAAAAATAAAACGCGCGCTAATTCAAACCCACGAACCAGATGACAACACGTCATCATCTTCAACCTTGGTTTTGCATAATTAGAATCATATAGCGGGGGTTTTTAACCTCCACTACCTCCCTGCACGAAAAATAGCGAATAGACACAGAGCAAACATAAATATTTCGCGAGGTATGTGTTGGAATCGTCTTGGCCTCACGATTTCAACCATGTATCCCATTGGTTCCAATTTTTCCTGGTCTGGAAAGCCCTATTTGAAAGCTCGAAAACCCTAGAAATTCAATCATGGCATCTCTCGATTCAGGGCACTATGGTTCAATTCAATCATTCCATTAGCTTTGTATGATCTCTAGCAATGCAAATCAATCACAAAAACATGTCAAATGCGTATGAATTAAGAGATATGGTTTTGAATTATAAGTGCAAACCGTGAGATGGTATGTCGCGATTCCTTGAGCTTTGAGGCTTGAATTTGATTGCAAATCACTCCTGGTACCTCCTGCATTGTGTTTGGATGGACAAAGCACCTTGAATTGGCCTAGATTGCAAGAACAAGTTTTGAGTTTTCTTGGAATTTCTTGAAATTGGTATGGCCGTTCTGCAGTCTTTCAGTCGTGTCTTAGGTTATGGTTGGCTTGCTTGCATATAAGGGAATCAGTTTAGGTCAAAATTTGGACCCATACCCATGTGCATTGAAGATTAAATCTTTGATTGATAAATCAAATATTCTTGATTTTTCATGATTGAACAAGTTGCCAAAATTGGATATTTTTGTATCTTTTAGCTTGTGCACGAATTGGTCAGCATATTTGGATCATATTTGGTTCACAAATAGGTTTAAGAAACAAATCTTTTATTTTCTTATGATTTACATTAATTAAATGAATTAATATATATATTAAAAATCCATTTAATCAATAAATTTAAGAAAATAAATCCCATTTAACTTGGTGGGTCGTGCATAGGTCATGGGTGAAGTTTTAACAAGAGATTTGAGGCCCATTAGCAAAAAGAAGGTGTTTTGAGCAAAGTTGACTTTTGCAAATTCATGAAAATTGCCCAACTTCTCCAATGCATAACTTGCTCAATTTTGATCATATGACCATGTTCTTGGACATTTTGGAAAGCCCTTGAAGTCCTCTAACCAATGCTTTTGGTCCAATGTCATTTGGATTTACCAATATCAAGTTATGGCCTTTGACTCAAAGTGTACTTTTGTTGACTTTTGAAATTAACCTATAATGTAAAAATTTGTAACTTCTTGTGAGTGCATTTATTGATCTTGGAGTGTGAAGATGGATTGTAGGAAATTGCATCCTCTTCAAAATGAGCTTTGGATGGAATTTTTCTGATAAACCATGAAGGAGTTATGCCATTGTCAAAGTACAGTTGACTTTTCTGCTGTCCAAAAATAGTAACTTTTGCATCTTGATGACTTTTGAGCTATTCTTGTGGGATCATGATCAAGACTTGATCAAATGATGATTGTGAACTCAAAATAATATGTTGACCAAGAATTCTGGCTTTTGACTGCAAAATGACCATTTTGCCCTTGTAGTTGACTGTAGATCAAATGGGGCTTTTGACTGTGCAAACTGGCACTGTGAGACTTGAAACTTGGCATGTAGGTGCTAGAGAATGTATATAGGCCTATGAGACTTGATTGAACCATTGAACACCCCAAATTCCTTGAAAGAACCAAAACCCTAATTTTGAATTGACTGCCTTAGGAGGGGATTTGACTGTACAACCCTTGAGCAATCTTGAACCATTTGGAGATGATTCTTGACATATCTTGAGGAATATGGGAGGGCAAATTTTGCGGTACAACAACATCTATAAGCCTATTCCCGACATCACAATGATGATACTACACCATACGAGTGCAAAATTTTGGGCACTCTAGTGTTCAATTATCTTCCACCTTCGGATCACGAAAGGCTCGAAAGCCAATCTATATCCTCAAGTTTAAGAAATTTGAACAGGGGCAACTGTTGTACCCCAAAATTTGCCCTCTCATTCTTCAAGGCCTTTCTCACAAGGATTCTCAAAGTTCAAGCTTGAACAAGTGCATTGGGATTTTCCAGTACCAAAATTAAGAGGAAACTGTCAAAAAGGGAGAAAACAGATAAAAATATTATTTTGACAAAAAATGGAGAAATACAAGTGTTCTTCGTTTCATCTCTTTCGATTGACCTTTAGGCCTCTTTCGATCAGCATCCTTCGATTGACTCTTGGCCTCCTTTGATTTCTCAAAGTGGCTGCTAGAGTGCCTCTTTCGCCTGGGCATATGACTTCTTGTTGCAGGTTTCGTTTGTGTCTTTTGCTGCCTGCATGCTTGCAATCGAAGGCCATGACCTACTGGTCACATGTACCCCCTGCAAGGCAAGTCTTCGTTTGGGCACTCACCTTCTGTGTGCCTGGATGAAAACATCAGTTGAGAAAGAGCCTCCTTCGAATGCAACTTGGATTACATCCTTCATTCAGTGCAACATCTTCCTTCGAGTTAACTTGTTTCGACCACAAGCTTCGACTGAGGCAAAGACTTCCTTCGATTCCAAGGCAAAAAGATCCCTTTTGATGTCCTTCGATCCAGGAGGAAAAATCCTATCTTTTGCCCTCTTTCGATTACACATCCTGCCCTTGCTTGCCTTTTTCGTTTGGGGGAGTGACTTCTCCAACGTTGCAAGCTTCGATTGAGCCTTCCATCCCAAGAGCATTAATTTGGCCCATTCGAAGGATTGTCTAGGGAAGTCATTCGAACGTCACTTCGATTAAAAAAAGGAGGTGGTTACTGAAAGTTTGGTCAAAAGTTGAGTCTAGGGAGTTAAGACAAAAGGACGAGAGGCCAAAGGCATTTGTCGACCAAGTCACATGCGCTGCCAGGCTCGGGCCTGATTCACTGGCCATAAAACTCCAAAACTGCTGCACAACAGTCCTGCACTGACGCCCAATTCCTTGCACCAGAATGGCAATAAAGCACTGTCCCTCAAAGGCTACAAAGAGCAGGTTACTCAAACTGTTCAAATTATTTTGTTTTCCCTCCAAAAGCTTCAGCCAACTTTACCTATAAATAAGAGGCTCCAACACTGTTAAAAGGGGGACCTTTCGACCAGGCGAACGAATCTTCAAAAAATTCTCAAAAACACTTAAACACTCATCAAACACATATCCAGAATCCAAACACATATCCAGAATCCAAACACATATCAAGAATCCAAACGCATATCCAGAATCCAAACACATATCCAGGATCCAAACACATATCCAGAATCCAAACACATATCCAGAATCCAAACACTTATCCCCTTAGAATCTGAAACATCCCTATACCTTGTTACCCTTTAAATCCAGTAGGAAGAACCTCACCCTTGTTCTTCTCTTTCGAATCCAGTATCAAAGACATAACCCCCAGTTCCTCCGTTCGAATCCAGAAGCATTCAAGAAAACCACTTAAAGGCCCAGCACACGTTCTAGCCTCAAGCAAGGTAAGTCATCCTTAACCTTGAACCTTTCATTTCTAGAATAACATGTACATAACACTTTGGTTCTTTTTGTTTCCACCTACTTAATATTTTTTCAGAGCTAACCCCCTTTCGTTTTGCTGCTTATTTACTTAAATATGCATTAAGTGTTAACTGATTGTAAGGCAATATTAGCATGGCCTTATGCCATGTTGCTGTTCAAAAAGTTCAAGCGAATAGAACAGGAGACATGAGTATGAAATAAAGCCTTTGGTTTCCATACTGACTTCCAGGCCCCAATCGAAGGATACAACTTGCTGCTGCCTTTGCCCAATCGAAGGACAAGACCTCGCCCCTGCCAAAGCCCAATTGAAGGACAAAACCTCACTGGTGCTGGCCCCAATCGAAGGAGGCCAACAGAATGCAAATCGAAGGGTGCTGCTACCTGGGTCTAAAAACTCATTTTCCTTGTTTTTTTTATTTTGTTTTTGCCTTTACATTTTTCTTGCCTTTCAATATGGTTGTAATAGTGTAGGATATTTATTTCTTGCATTTTTATTGCTTTGTACAAATGCTAGTAATTAGGTGTGTATGGTAAGATAAAACCAACAAATAGGCCACCCTAATCAAAGACTAAATGCATGCAATAAAATACACTTTGCACACGTGCACCCTTAGGGTAATCTCACTTGTTGCCTCGGAAAATAGTCATGTCCCTCGAGCATGGGAGTTTTAGCAAAGACCCTCGATAAAAGATCGTAGTCCCTCGATGTTGCCTTCGGTAAACGATCTAGTCCCTAAAACGACATTGCTAAAACATCCCATATGTTGCCTTCTATGACTATATAAACCTCCCAACGCCCGTCCCGTTCAACATCCTAACGCAAGGTTGTTCACTAAATACAATGGTGAAACAACACTGTTAAAAGGGTTAAAAACATGAGAAAGATATTTGAGTAAAATAGGGTAGATAACTCTTAGTTACTTGATCAAAAACTTGCAAAACATCCTTTCCATTTTCAAACACACTTCACAACACAATTTCAAAACAAACTTTCAAAAACATTGAAACATCTTTTCAAAAAGACAAACACCTTTTGTAAAACATTCAAATAAGAATTGTCACAAAGGTTGCCTAGACAAGGCATCTTTTTCAAAACATTTTCAAAACCACACACACAAAGCACCATTTCAAACAATTGAAAAGCAAAGGCAAGTGATCTAAAAACAATTAACTAAGAGCCCATGGATAACCATGGATGAAAAGGGTGCTAGCACCTTCCCTTTTCATAATCTACCCCCCGAACCCATGAAAACATCTCAAAGGTCTTTCCTGTGCTTTTTGACCTTTCCTTAGGATAAAATAAGAAGTCGGTGGCGACTCTTGCTAAACCGAAACATTTGCAAACACAAACGCAAACCTCAAGTCAGTTCTCCCACCGTATCACCGCTAGACACCCCATCGTACTTTGCAAAAATTGGAGCCTTAAATTTCCGCGGGATAACCAATCTCGACACCAATCCCAGTTCTTCGAAATCCAACCCAGGTATCCTCTGGACTTCCATAACACTTAAACGATCTTCCAACTACTTGTATCTATCATCAGTGGGAGGATACTGCTCATCATTGTAGTCTGTATCATTGTCAGAAACTTCAAGACTAGGGTCCTTTTCCCTTGTCTCCCTTTCTTGATTCTCCCCTTCCTTGGATGAGGAGGTTAGATCGACTGGTTACTTTAATGGCCCTCTGAACCTTCTGCCCATATTCAGAATACCAGAGACCTTCTTTTTCTTCTTCTTCTCCTTCAGGATGAGGGCTTTCAGATCCTCCTGCCCTTTCGCCAGAGTTATGAACATTTGTTGGAATTGGGCGTTTTTTGCCTGAAGATCTTTGATGCTTTGTTCAGAAGACATTTCTGCTGAAATAAATAGCGAAGAAGATGAGAAGCCTGTAATGGTACCTATATATGCAGTGTTTATGGATGGGATGCGTATGTAATGATTTCAAAGACTTTGGGAAATTTAAATTTGCAAATCAAAATAAACAAAGATTTTATTAGTGGATTTCAAAGTTCAATCGCCTTTTAGGCGTTACAATTAAAAACAATTCTAAAAAACTAGAAAAAATCAAATTTCCCATGGATGCTTCCTTTTCATGCCGAGATAGACATTAAGGCTTATTTCCTCATGAAGCTGCTTTGTGAGCTCTAAAACCTTCCTCTCTTGGGCATAAAACTGATCCCTATAAGTATCCCGCTCTTTCTTCAACTGAATCCAAGACCTATGTAGTTCTTCAAGATCAATGGGCATAACAGGATGGAGAACCGTGTAAGGAATGCGCCCTTCAGTAGTGGGTTCCACAATCACTGGTAAAACGGACATGTAGGGCATCATAGGTTTTTGGGCGTGAGCTCGTACCCATTGGAGATAAGGTTCCATAAAAATAGAAGCCTTCGGCCCCAAAGCCTTGGTGCCAGATCTATTTACCATGCTCCAAGCTCGTATGAACCTCTGGCGACACCCTTGAACATCATCCTCATAGTTAAATACAATGCCCTCGATAAGTAACTCATGGGAACCATCCATTCGAGCGTAACCAAATTGTCGCAGATCTGAACAAAGATTGTAAGTTATTCCCCCTCTAATGCTAAGTAATGGGACATTAGGGTACTCCCCGCAGCGGTCAATAATAGCAGTATCTCCTATAGCTCGGGAATACCAGAGAATATTCGTGCGAGCGAGTGACATTATCCTTTGCGACCAACCCAAACCTTCTTCATTATTCAGTACAGACTTAGGGAGGTGAGAAATAAACCACCTCAACAAAAATGGCATGCAGCATATAAGAACCCCTCTTCTCTTCATGGTACAAGTATGGGGAGCGTGCAAGATATCTCCGAGCAAGGTAGGTACAGGTTTGCGAGAGAGGAAGATCTTGATAGCATTCACATCTATGAGTGAGTATGGATTAGGGAATAGTACTAACCCAGAGATTAGAAGGGCCAAGACCTCCTCAAAAGCCTGAAAGTCTATATCATCCCAAAACAGATGGGCCTTGTCTATTAGGAACTTGGCTAGAAAACCCTTGACTCCGCTTCTTGTTTCCCAATTGGATACCACGTCGGCCCGTTTCAGATGCAAGGCTAAGGTAGTGACTTCTAGCTTAGGAACTTCTTCCAAACCTATGAAAGGAAACTGTTCAAGAATTGGTACATCCAATAACTGAGAGAACTCTTCCATGGTTGGCACCAACTGATAGTCTGGGAAGGTGAAGCAGTGGTGCTTGGGATCAAAGAACTGGAAGAGTACACCCATCATCTTTTCATCAAAGTTTGAAGTAACTAGGTTGAGAAGTCGACCATGTCTCTTAGTGAACGTAGAAGTTTCAGGAACCCTCGATACTAGCTCCTTGAGTTGGGGAGGTATTCTCACAAAGATGATTCAGATAGTGTTTCTACGAGCGGAAGCCATGATCTGCAAAACAGAACAAAGATAAATCCCATTGGTCCTTGAAATGATTAGTGTGATAAGAATGGATGCTATATTATGATGCATGATGTTATGTTTAAACATAATAAATCATACACAGGTAAAACATATAACAAACCTTAGGTTCAAAGGCTTGCATGAGGTTAAAGTTAAGTACCCTCTTGAAGTTTAGTTGGTTTCAAACCTGTCTTAGAAAAGTAACCGGGTTCTAAAGATTCTCAATATCACTAATCATCCTTTACCGGGCATTGTTTCAGCTTAGACAATATTTTCTTGCGGCCGAAATATCCCGAAAGTCTGATCTCAATGAGTGTAGCATCGAGTATCAACCGATCCTAAGCTTTATACCGAGGCCGACTATCTCACTACTTTCTAATGGCTAAGTTTGTTCAACTAAGGTTCTAAGGTCCATTAGTGCTTCGAAACACCACACGGCGGCCCCTTATTCTCCTCGTTTCCACACGAAGGATACCGGTACCAACCAAAGTGTCACACCAACACAGCCACCGCTTAAACCATATCAGTCTATGCCGTACAGTCTCCATGATCTATTGCTATTTACATAAAAAGTTCCCCCAGATCCAGGTGTAGGATCTTCAACAATACCCAAGCAAAACCCTTAAAGATAAAGCAGGCAAAACAAACAAGAAAGAAATTTAAAAATGACCTAGATCCTAAGGTAAACCCCACTTAAAAAGATCCCCAACAGAGTCGCCAGCTATGTGATACGGTGGCAGAACCAACTATTAATACTGGTTTGCATTTTGTATTCGCAAATGTCGCGGTAAGCAAGAGTCGCCACCGATTTTTATTTCATCCAACAAAGGAAAAGGAAAAAGAACAGAAAAAACCTTTTTCGAGATATTTCTGAGTACGGGGGGTAGATTATAGAAAAGGAAGGTGTTAGCACCCTTTCTATCTGTGGTTTTCCACGGGCTCTTAGGTACTTGCTCATTTTGAAATTGCTTGTGTTTGCTTGTGTTGCACCCCAAAATTTGCCCTCTCATGTTTCCCAAAGCCTTCCCCTTGCATGGTTGATCACAAACTCTTGCCTAAGGAAAAGGAAATTTTTTGAGTGGTGCTTTAAGGACATTTCAATTGGCATTCTGAAGGAGCATTTCGATTGGCATTCTGAAGGAGCATTTCGATTGGTATTCTGAATGATCACTTCGATTGGCATTCTGAAGAAGCATTTCGATTGGAATTCTGAAGGATCATTTTGATTGGCATTCTGAAGGAGCATTTCGATTGGCACTCTGAAGAAGCATTTCTATTGGCATTAAGGACAAGTACTTCGATTGGAATTCCAAAAAGGTCCATTCGAAGAAGCATTCAAAGGGTCCATTCGAAGAAGCTTTCGAAGAGCATTCGAAGGAGGTCATCAGCCCATTCAAAAGGGAGCATTCGAAGGAGACCATCAGCCTATTCGAAAGGGAGCATTTGAAGGCCAGCTACATGTCATTCAAAATTCAAAAAGGGACAAGATCCCATGTGTTTAGCCAACGTTACGAACTCTCATTCATGGCTTTCAAAATTAACGTTACGAATTCTCCTTCATGGCTGTCAAAACACATAATCAAGGTCATTTAAACCTTTGTCTCCCTGTCCCCTCTACCCCATCTATATAAAGAGATCACAAGTGGAACGAAAAAAGACGGAGACGAAAAATATACAGAAAAATAGAGAACTTGGAGAGACGCTGCCCAGAATTTTCCAAGCCAAAGCTGCCACTCAGCGAACGCCTCCCCCCTCAGAACTACAGGTCGAAGCACCTCTGTTTGGTAAAAGAAAAATCTAATCTCAAGCTCACTCTCAGATTCATTTCGATTGCATATTCATATTCTTATTTCTGTTTGTGAATGATTTAATGTGCTTCATGTGAGCTACAGTGCAGAGTTGAGATTGTACCATTGCTTGGGCATAATTTGAGTTTATCCTTAGAATCCCAGGATAAAACGAACCCAGACCCAGATTCAGTAGGTGCCAAGAAGAGGAGATTCGAACCAGGGGGGTTAAGTCCCCCCTGGACTTTTAATATGTGTTTCGTTTTGCAGGAACCATATGCTCAGCTTCATGTTCAGAGCTTCGAAGCTCAACAGTTTAGCTTCGAACTGGACCCAGGACTTCCAGTTCGAAGGATGACATGTCCAGATCGAATCCCCTCAGAGTGCTGCCCCTCATGCACCTTCGATTCAGACTCTTCACTGGGTCGAAAGACAGCCTGCATCTCTTTCGACCCAGGCCTCCAGAATTACATTTTTTCTTATTTTGCTACCTGGCCCATTTGTACTCTGTTTATTTTGTTTCTGTTTATTCCTTTTAGTTTTAGTTTTAATTAACATAAAAATCATAAAAAATAAACAACTTAGAATTAGGATTTAATTTAGTTAATTATTTTAACTTATTTTCTTCAATTTTAAAATCAGTTAGACTTAGGATTTATTCAAATTCAATCTTTTTCATAAACAAAAATACAAAAAAATATTAGTTTTGTTTTAAGAGTAAATTTTAATCAGTATTTTTTTTAATTAATCAAATTCGACTTAATTGAATATTTAGCATTTTCTCAAAAAAAAAAAATAAAAATAAAAATAAAACAACAAAAAAATAGTTCTTATTCTTAGGATTTTCTAGATTCACGCACGTTTATTGTAACTGCTTATTATTCCCCCAATTTTTAGACATGTAAATAATCCCCTTCCTCGAAGCCTTGTAATAGTGTAGAATTTACGGTTTCTGCACTTTAAATTCCTGTATATATATTAACTGCTTAGATGTATGCTAATTAGGATTATATGACAAGATCTAAAAACAAATGATAGAACACCTAAATAAACGAAGATAATATAACTGAAAATTGACACACTTGCACATGCCACTCCTAGGGTACACCTCATTTGGTTGTCTCAAATGTGGTCATTAAGTATAGGATATTTTAGAGGCCGTCCTTTTGTCCCAAGATCATAAGTTGCCTCGAAATGGTTGCCTCGATAAAAATGATCTAAGACATTAGGATTACCACTAAAACGTCCTAGCGTTGCTTTAGTGACCACAAGTCTCTTAAATCGAATTGACCCGAAAACTCCAACGATGGTGCTACCTACTTCTCAATAGTGGGATAGCACTGTCTAAAGGACATTTGCACAATTAAATTCCTTTTTGAGTAGGTAGAGGTTCTCAAGTACTTGCTCCTTTTAAAAACAAAATAAAAACTTTTCACACTTACACTTTCTTCAAAAAACAAAACTCTTTTCAAAAACCCACAATCACAAAGAAAAGCAAACCTTTTGAAAACACAGTGAGCAAGTACCTAAGAGCCCGTGGATAATCACGGATAGAAAGGGTGCTAATACCTTCCCTTTCTATAATCTACCTCCTGAACCCGAGAAACATTCTCGAAAAGGAATTTTTTCTGTGCTTTTGTCCTTTCCCTTTTGGATAAAATAAAAGACGGTGGCGACTCTTGCTTACCGCGACACTTTGCGAAAACAAACGTAAAAGTGAACCAGCATATTAAAAAATAGTCAGTTCTTGTTCCCACCGATCACAGAACTGGCGACTCTGCTGGGGAAAATTATAAGTGAGGTGTACCTTAGGACTAGATCACTTGTGTTTTCATTTGTATTGCTTTGTATGCTTTTTATTTTATGGGCTTGTATCAGAGATCTATAAATCCTCCACCCGGATTTTGGGAAACATTCATAGATAGAAATACGTTGTGGAAACTGTGCGGGGTATACCGACACGGTTGAAGCAACAGCTATATTAGTGCGACATATTTGTGAGTACCGGTAGCCTTTGAGTCAATCAAAGAGAATACGGGGCCGCCGAGTGATGTCACTAAGCACTAATGACCTAGAACCTTACTTGACCATCTTGGCCTTTTTAGGGGTAGTGAGATGACCGACTTTGGTGCAGTCCGAAGTTGGTAGATACTCGATACTACACTCATTGAGGATTGTTTTCTTGGAATATTTTGGTCGCTAGTTCAGTGGCTAAACCAAAACAATGAACATAGAAAACAATCCAACGATATTGAGCTCCTTAGAACCCGGTTACTATTTATAGGACAAGTTTTTGAGCCAACTACACTCAAGAGGGTACTTACCTATGAAACCTCCTGCAAGCCTGAAACTAGGGTTTTTGTGTGACTTGCTTGTACATGTGTTTTTGCATACATCATAAAGCATCATATGCATCTGCTAACCATTTCAAGGGTTTAGATCTTCATCTTTGTTCTTGTTTTGTAGGACATGGAGTCTCTCCGCAGGAAAACAGTTCAAGTCAACCTTGTAAGGGTCCCTCTTCAACTCAAAGAGCTTACATCCAGGATTCCCGAGAATTCTCTCTTCAGTGAAAGACATGGTAGACTCCTCAGCTTGGTCAACACCAACTTTGAAGAAGACATGATGAAAGTTCTCTTCCAGTTCTTTGACCCCCTACACCACTGTTTCACATTCCCTGATTATTAATTGGTGCCTACTTTGGAGGAATTTTTTCAACTCCTGAGAATTCCTATTCTTAGTCAACTACCCTACAACGGTACGGAAAAGGAACCAAAACTTGAAGATGTTGCTCAAGCATTACGCTTGCAACCATCCGACATCAAAGGGCATTGGGAAACCAAAAGTGGTATCAAAGGATTCTTGGCAAAGTTTCTGTTTGAGAAGGCACGAGAATGGTGGAATTCTCTTGATCTACAAGCCTTTGAAGAGATTGTGGCACTCCTTATCTATGGTTTGGTTTTGTTCCCAAATCCTGATCAACTTATAGATGTGAATGCTGTCAAGATTTTCATATCCAGGAATCCCATACCTACATTGCTTGGGGATATCCTCCACTCATTTTACACACGAACAATGAGGAAAAGAGGTGTTCTCATGTGCTGTACTCCTCTCTTAGCAAGGTGGTTTATTTCTCACCTTCCACAATCAGTTTTGAAGAATGAGCAGGGTTTAAGGTGGTCACAACGATTGATGACCCTCACACATTCTGATGTAGATTGGTGTTCTCGGTCCAGAGAAAATGTCACTATCATTGATCGTTATGGAGAATTTCCTAATGTTCTGTTACTTGGAATTATGGGAGGCATTACCTACAACCCCTATCTAGCTTTGAGACAATTTGGATATGCTTGGAGGGATGACCCTCATGACATGCTGATCCCTGACCTAGTTTTTGACTTCGGCAACGATGCGCAAGGACTTCGACAAAGGTTCATCAGAGCTTGGAGAATGCCTAATAGAGTGGATAGTAAGACACTGGGGCACAATAATTTTATCCCCCTTTAGCCTTACCTCAAGTGGGTACGAACCCGCTCCCAGAATCTTATGATGCCATATCCTCACATTCTCCCCTTGATCAAAGAGCCTGTTATGGAAGGAGAGGTTCCATACGCCATCCTACATCCTGACATGCCAACATCATGGGAAGAAATGCAAAAGAGTTGGATCCAACTCAAGGAAGAGCGGAATACTTTTGAAACCAGCTTCTATGCCAGTGAAAAGAAGGTTTTGGAGCTTACCCGCCGACTTCACGAGGAGGAGACCCTCAACACTTACATCGCTCCAAAGAGGATGCGCAATGTGTTTTTACATTAAGAGTTTTGTAATATTTCGCCCATGGGGCACTTATGTACTAACAAATTGCTTCTTAATGTGACGTGTGTTCTCTTTTGTCTGCAACAAATTTGAATTTTTGAACCCTTGAATGCATTACATAAATAGCATACCATTCATCATATGCATAACAGGTACCCTTTTACAAGTCTCTTATCTTCTTCGCTGTTTATTTCAGCAATCATCATGTCTGCTGAAACTTCCACTGAGCAAGCTATCAAGGCCCTCCAGGCCCAAAATGCCCAATTTCAAGAGTTGGTCATGAATCTAGCTAAGGGTCAGCAGGACCTGAAGACCCTGGTCCTGAAAAAGAAGAAGAAGAAGAAGAGGACCGTCCTGTTCAATACTGGACGCATGTTTGGAAATAGGCTGCAGAATGAAATTGATCTGGCCACCCCGTCTGGAGAGAAAGACAGTCGACAAGAAAGGAGGACTCCTAGCCCTGAAGTCTCTGACAACGAGACGGACTATGATGAAGAACAGTATCCTCCTGCTGAGGATAAGTACAAACAGCTGGAGGACCGTTTGAACGCCATGGAAGTACAAAAGGTGCCCGGTCTGGACTTCGGAGATTTGGGTTTATCATCTGGGGTGGTGATTCCCCACAAGTTCAAGGCACCTGCCTTTGCCAAATATGATGGAGTTTCCTATCCCAAGCTGCACCTCCGGTCATATGTGAGGAAGATCCAACCATACACTACTGATAAGAATTTATGGATCCATTTCTTTCAGGACAGTCTCTCAGGGACTCAGCTTGAGTGGTTCTATCAGTTGGATGGAGCCAGTATCCGCAGCTGGGAGGATTTGGCTGCTGCATTCTTTAAGCATTATCAGTATAATTCCGACCTCGCTCCTACGCGCACCCAACTCTAGGGTATGTCAATAGGGACGAGCGAAGGATTTAAAAAGTATGCTCAAAAATGGAGAGACCTTGCCGGAAGGGTCCAACCACCTTTGGCTGATCGTGAACTGGTTAATATGTTTCTGGGGACCCTGTCTGGTCCATTCTTTAACCATTTGATTGGAAGCTCTTCAGCCGGGTTTACAGACCTTATCTTGACTGGCGAGAGGATTGAAGCTGGAATTAAGGCTGGGAAGATACAGAAGGGTGCCTCATCGAGCACCGAGAAGAGACCATTTAAGAAAGAGTCCAGTGCGGTCTACAGTTCGAGAAGAAAGAATAGACCTGAACACCGCCAAGCTGTCAATGCGGTTGTTATCTCAAAACCTGGCGGTGCTCCTCAGCATCACAACCAACGAAGGGACGAGAGACCTCAAAGGCAATTCACTCGTCTCAGCATGACCTTGTCTCAGATTCGGCCACAATTGCTGAAGACCAATCTGGTGACCCTAAAAGAAGATCCAAAGAATCCAAATACAATGTCACCAAGGTATAACCCTAATGCCCACTGCGCTTTTCACTCTGATAGCCCGGGGCATAATACAAACGATTGTTGGGTTCTGAAGAACAAGGTGCAGGACTTAATCGATGCAAAGGAGATTGAGTTCGAGGCGCACGAGAGGCCTAATGTTGTGACTGCTCCCATGCCCAAACATGGGGTAAATGCTATTAGGGATGATGATGATGAAGAGTTTGATATCGACAGCTGGATCTATCCTACGACCGACGGTGGACCAAACAACTGGACAGCAAAGGATTTCATCCCTATTACTTTTATTACTCAGTAATGAGCTCTTTGTTTCGAATTTGTAACAGACAATGTTTTGAAACTTTATGGCCCGGTGTCTTACCCGAGGCACCGTGGCTTCATTTGTGAGGGCTTTTGTATGCCATTTTCATATACCATCAACAAAAGCATTGGACGTTTTTGCATTTCAAATTTTGTGCTCCTTGTCTTTCTTTATTACATATTGCAAAACAACTATTTACACACACTCACATATACAGGTCCCAATCCACTCTGGATCTCACTGGTAACGACTCTGCTACTGCCAGTTATGACTTTGAAAATCCGATCAAATTAGACGAAGACAAAGGTGAAGATGATTGCGAAGTGCCTGGTGAGCTTGCAAGACTACTACTCCAGGAAGAGAGGGCCATTCAGCCACATGAAGAGCCGGTGGAAACAGTGAATCTGGGTACCAAGACAGACAAGAAGGAAGTCAAGATCGGTGCAAACCTGGAGCTTAGTGTGAAATAGCGGTTGATTCAAATGCTGTATGACTACGTAGAGATATTTGCCTGGTCTTACAAAGATATGCCTGGGTTGGATACTGACATTGTGGTTCATCGCCTGCCTACCAAGGAAGAATGTCCTCCCGTAAAACAGAAAGTTCGCCGTATGCGCCCAGAGATGTCTGAGAAAATCAAGGCCGAAGTTATGAAACAGTTTGACGCCGGTTTTCTAGAAGTAACTTCTTACCCTCAGTCGATTGCCAATGTGGTTCCGGTACCTAAGAAAGACGGTAAGGTCATAATGTGTGTTGATTACAGAGATTTGAACAGGGCAAGCCCTAAGGATGACTTCCCTCTGCCTCACATCGACGTTCTGGTTGACAATACTGCTCAGCACAAGGTATTCTCCTTTATGGATGGTTTCTCCGGTTATAATCAAATAAAATTGGCTCCTGAAGACATGGAAAAGACCACTTTCGTTACCCAGTGGGGTACCTTTTGTTACAAGGTCATGCCTTTTGGGTTGAAGAATGCTGGGGAAATATATCAGCGTGCCATGGTTGCTTTATTTCATGACATGATCCATCATGAGATTGAAGTATATGTCGACGATATGATTGCGAGGTCCCAAACTGAGGAGGAACACCTTGACCATCTACAGAAACTGTTTGACAGGTTGAAGTTATACAAGCTGAGATTGAACCCAAACAAATGTACCTCCGGGGTGAGGTCTGGCAAATTGCTAGGTTTCATCGTGAGCGACAAAGGTATTCAAGTGGACCCTGCCAAGGTGAAAGCCATACAAGATATGCCAGCTCCCAAGACAGAGAAAGAGGTCAGAGGTTTTCTAGGACGTCTGAACTACATTGCCCGATTCATCTCGCATCTAACTGCTACTTGTGAGCCGATCTTCAAACTATTGAAGAAAGATCAAGTGGTACGTTGGAACGATGAATGCCAGGCCGCTTTCGAAAGAATTAAGGAGTATCTCCAGGAGCCACCCATTCTGATGCCACCAGTGGAAGGGAGACCTCTAATCTTATACTTGACAGTACTTGACAACTCGAGGGGGTGTGTGTTGGGGCAACATGACGAGTCTGGCCGAAAAGAGCATGCTATTTATTACCTTAGCAAAAAGTTTACCGACTGTGAGACCCGATACTCACTGCTCGAGAAAACTTGCTGCGCTTTGGCATGGGCTCCTCGCCGGCTGAGACAGTATATGTTGACTCACACTACTCTGTTGATTTCAAAAATGGATCCCATCAAGTATATCTTCGAAAAGCCTGCCTTGTCTGGAAGAATAGCAAGATGGCAGATGATCTTGACTGAATATGACATCCAGTACACGACTCAAAAAGCAATTAAGGGAAGTGTATTGGCAGACCATTTGGCACATCAAGCAGTGGATGATTACAAGTCTATGAACTTTGAATTTCCAGACGAGAATATCATGTTCATAACTGATTGCGAAACACTTGGACCAGATGAAGGACCTGAGGAAGGATCCCGATGGTGTATGCACTTTGATGGAGCTTCAAACGCTTTGGGTAATGGCATCGGCGCTGTGATCATATCTCCTAAAGGCTCTCATACTCCGTTTACCGCCCGACTGTGTTTCAACTGCACCAACAACATGGCGGAGTATGAAGCATGCATTATGGGTCTCCGAGCTGCAATTGACCTAAGGATTAAGTTTCTAAGTGTCTTCGGAGATTCCGCCCTCATGATCAGTCAGATCAAAGGACAGTGGGATACGAAACACCCAAATCTTATTCCTTACAAGGAGTATGTATTGACGTTGCTTCCCCATTTCGAGGAGATAACCTTTGAACACTTCCCAAGAGAGGAGAATCAGTTGGCGGACGCGTTAGCTATGATGTCTTCTATGTTCAAAGTCAAGTGGGACAACGAGGCTCCCCAGATCATTATTTGGAAATTGGATGAACCTGCACATTGCTGTGATCTTGAGACCGAAGAGGCAACAGAAAAGCCTTGGTATCATGAAGTGAAGAGGTACCTTGAAGCTCAAGAATACCCCGAGGGTGCATCTGTTAATGACAAGAAGTTTTTGAGAAGGTTCGCGGCAAAGTTCTTCATCAGCAATGACATTCTTTACAAACGTAACCATGATTCAACCTTACTGCGTTGCGTGGATAAAATTGAAGCAGAAAGGATCATGGCAGAGCTGCATGAAGGTGCTTTCGGAACTCATTCCAGTGGACATACCATGGCAAAGAAAATCCTTCGGGCAGGATACTACTGGTCCACAATGGAAGCCGACTGTTATCAGCATTCTCGAACATGTCACAAGTGCCAGGTCTATGCTGATAAGGTGCATATTCCTCCAGTTCCTCTGAATGTTTTGACAGCACCTTGGCCCTTTGCAATGTGGGGCATTGATATGATCGGCGAGATCAGGCCTACGGCATCCAACGGGCATCGTTTCATCCTGGTAGCGATTGATTACTTTACCAAGTGGGTTGAAGCAGCTTCCTTTGCTACCGTAACCAAGAACGTCGTGGCACGGTTCATTCGGCACAACCTGATTTGTCGATACGGTGTACCAGAGAGGATCATTACGGACAATGGTACCAATCTTAACAACAAGATGATTACTGAGATCTGCGAACAATTCAAGATACAACATCATAACTCTTCTCCCTACCGACCGAAGATGAATGGGGTTGTAGAAGCAGCTAATAAGAACATTAAGAAGATTGTGCAGAAGATGACAGTGACATACAAAGAATGGCATGAGATGTTACCATTTGCTCTTCATGGGTACCGTACCTCAGCACAGACGTCAACATGGGCAACACCCTATTCCTTGGTTTATGGCATGGAGGCAGTCTTGCCCATTGAAGTTCAGATACCCTCTCTTCAGATCATGAAGGATGCAGGTTTGAGCGAAGACAACTGGATCCAGACCCGACTTGATCAATTGAATCTAATCGACGAAAAGAGACTCACAACTATTTGTCATGGTCAGACGTACCAAAAACGGATGATCAAGGCATTTAACAAGAAAGTCAGATGACAAGAATATCAAGTTGGGGACCTGGTAATCAAACACATTATTCTACCTCAAGGTGATCCCAGGGGAAAATGGACCCCTACTTACGAATGGCCATTTGTGGTTAAGAACATATTCTCAGGAGGAGCGATGATTCTAACCACCATGGATGGTGACGACCTTCCTCACCCCGTCAATGCAGACATAGTAAAAAGATACTACGCATAATCAAAGACCCGCTAGGTTGACTGGCCTAGGCAAAAATAAGGGCTTCCCGGCGAACCAAAAGGGTTCGGGCAAAAATAAGGGATGAAAATAATAAAAAATCTGTACACCCGGCAAGTCGAAAACCTGAAAGGCAGCTTGGGCAAAAATGGGTATCCCGGTGGACTGAAAACCCAAAAGGGCGGTTCAAGCAAAAGTAAGGGATTAAAGCGTAATACTATGTCTCATTGGATCACCTTACATCCGGACTTCAGTATCAACTATCAGGCTCGGACGACACCAGTCAATCAGATTCACCTTCAATTAAGCAACAAAGTGATAAGATGCTTGAAGATATAAAGGCAATAGTAGAGTTAGAACCCAGTGGGACTGTTCACATAGTTGTCTTGTTTTCTTTTCACAAATTGTATAAATTCTATTTGTTAGGCGACGTTCTCTTACTAGGACGTCAGCCTCTTGTACAAAACGCCTATTTACAGGCAAAACTTCAAAGTCAATACAAACTCATGTTCAAACAAATTTCAAATTGTCTTCCCTTTATCTGTTTTGGTTTGCAAAGAACGTCCAATGTTCATTTTTGATATATGCATTTGACATTAAATTGCTGATCATAAATATTTACATGCAAAACAAAGGACTAATTACAGGTGATATCAGAAACAGGGGCAATAAGATTTGTCTGAGCGGTCTAATTGCTCTGTCCACCAGGTACCAAGGTATATATTCAGCTGAAGAATATGGCTAAGATACTTTCACTCCCCCAGAGTAAGACAACAATGGTGGCTCTCCCAGCTGAGACTTGCAACTATGAACAAATCAACAATGCTCTCCCCAAGCAGAGCTCATCCACCATCAGCGCTAAAAAGGTTGGGTATCCCTCAGAAGGTCTTAATATTCCCCGGCGGAGTATAAGGATATCCCCCAACAAATATAAGAGTATTCCTGGCAGTCTTAATATTCCTTAACGGAATATAAGAATGTTCCCCGACAGAATGCAAGACACCCCCAGTGGAGCCATTTCCCCAGCACAGTCTAAAAAAAAAAGCTTCCCCAATGGAGTTGGATCATCTATCCCCGGTAGATTCTGGAAGCTTGTCCCTTGCAGAATACAAATGTATCTCCCCAGCCAAATTCAGAAGGTTATCCTCACAAGAGTCTAACTGGGTTATCCTCAACAAGTTGCAACTGAAAGATCATCCCCAGCGAAGGTCTTTCTTTCCCCAAGCAGGACTTCTATCCTCAACAGATTCAATATCACCAGCAATGATAATCAATCCCCAGCGGAGTTTATCATCAATCCCCAGCGGAGTTTATCATCAATCCCCAACAGAGTATATCTTCCCCAGCGGAGTTCATCGTTAAAATATCCGCAAAGTATCTCTTCCCCACAAAGTATTTCCCCGCAGAGTAATCTCTTCATCAAGTTTATTCCCCAACGGAGTTCTTCTCTCCTGCAGGTTTATTCTCACAATCATCTTCGTTCACCATCCCCAGCGGAAATGAAGAATTCAACTCTATTATCCAGCAAGCTATCCGAGATTTATTTTCCCCAGCTAAAACATCACATTTCCATACATCATGATACATGCATATACGTATCATGCAAATACAATCTCATTTATTTTGAGAACATCATTGCCTGATCCATATCATGCATTGCATATGACTGACCTTTACCTTTCAGGAAAAATGCAGTTAAGTTCTCAGCTTAGTCGAAGATCTGACCAGTTCTTAAATCTCAATTGAATTATCATCAGTTGAATTTTCAGATAAGGTTCTCAATCTCGACAATTTCCTCCATCATAGTGTGGACAAGTTATATAACCTCAACGGTATACTCCCGGTGGGCACGAGATAGTTCCTAGATCTTGATGTTTTCCTCCGTCATAGTGTGGACGAGTTCTATAACCTCAGCGGCTTACTCCATTGAGCACGAGACAGTTCCTAGATCTTGATAAAGATGTTTCCCTATGTCATAGTGTGGACAAGTTCTATAACCTCAACGGTATACTCCCGGTGGGCACGATACAGTTCCTAGATCTTGATGAAGATGTTTCCCTACGTCATAGTGTGGACAAGTTCTATAACCTCAACGGTATACTCCCGGTGGGCACGAGACAGTTCCTAGATCTTGATGAAGATGTTTCCCTATGTCATAGTATGGACAAGTTCTATAACCTCAACAGTATACTCCCGGTGGGCACGAGACAGTTCCTAGATCTTGATGAAGATGTTTCCCTATGTCATAGTGTGGACAAGTTCTATAACCTCAACAATATACTCTCGGTGGGCACGAGACAATTCCTAGATCTTGATGTTTTCCTCCGTCATAGTGTGGACGAGTTCTATAACCTCAACGGTTCACTCCATTGAGCACGAGACAGTTCCTAGATCTTGATGAAGATGTTTCCCCCCAATTGAATTATGAACAGGTTCTTAAAACTCAGCTGAGGCATTCTCCCAGTTGAAGTACAGGCAGGTTCCTAAATCTCAATGAAGTTAGACTTCCCCAGTGGAATCTTCTACAACAACAGGTATGCAAGTTTTCGCTAAGGAATCTCTTATGCGATCTACATTCCTGCAGATGGCATCTATAAGCCCATCCTCCTACCAACAATCTCCAAATGGCATCTGTAAGCCCATTCTTGACATCACAATGATGATACTTCACCATGCGAGTGCAAATTTCTGGGCACTCTAGTGTTCAATTATCTTCCACCCTCGGATCACGAAAGGCTCGAAAGCCAATCTATATCCTCAGGTTTAAGAAAATTGAACAGGGGAAACTGTTGCACCCCAAAATTTTCCCTCTCATGTTTCCCAAAGCCTTCCCCTTGCATGGTTGATCACAAACTCTTGCCTAAGGAAAAGGAAATTTTTTGAGTGGTGCTTTAAGGACATTTCGATTGGCATTCTGAAGGAGCATTTCGATTGGCATTCTGAAGGAGCATTTCGATTGGTATTCTGAAGGATCACTTCGATTGGAATTCTGAAGAAGCATTTCGATTGGAATTCTGAAGGATCATTTCGATTGGCATTCTGAAGGAGCATTTCGATTGGCACTCTGAAGAAGCATTTTGATTGGCATTAAGGACAAGTACTTCGATTGGAATTCCAAAAAGGTCCATTCGAAGAAGCATTTAAAGGGTCCATTCGAAGAAGCTTTCGAAGAGCATTCGAAGGAGGTCATTAGCCCATTCAAAAGGGAGCATTCAAAGGAGACCATCAGCCTATTCGAAAGGGAGCATTCGAAAGCCAGCTACATGTCATTCAAAATTCAAAAAGGGACAAGATCCCATGTGTTTAGCCAACGTTACGAACTCTCATTCATGGCTTTCAAAATTAACGTTACGAATTCTCCTTCATGGCTGTCAAAACACATAATCAAGGTAATTTAAACCTTTGTCTCCCTGTCCCCTCTACCCCCTCTATATAAAGAGATCACAAGTGGAACGAAAAAAGAAGGAGACGAAAAATATACAGAAAAATAGAGAACTTGGAGAGACGCTGCCCAGAATTTTCCAAGCCAAAGCTGCCACTCAGCGAACGCCTCCCCCCTCAGAACTACAGGTCGAAGCACCTTTATTTGGTAAAAGAAAAATCTAATCTCAAGCTCACTCTCAGATTCATTTTAATTGCATATTCATATTCTTATTTCTGTTTGTGAATGATTTAATGTGCTTCATGTGAGCTACAGTGCAGAGTTGAGATTGTGCCATTGCTTGGGCATAATCTGAGTTTATCCTTCGAATCCCAGGATAAAACGAACCCAGACCCAGATTCAGTAGGTGCGAATAAGAGGATATTCGAACCAGGGGGTTAAGTCCCCCCTGGACTTTTAATATGTGTTTCGTTTTGCAGGAACCATATGCTCAGCTTCTTGTTCAGAGCTTCGAAGCTCAACAGTTTAGCTTCGAACTGGACCCAGGACTTCCAGTTTGAAGGATGACATGTCCAGATCGAATCCCCTCAGAGTGCAGCCCCTCATGCACCTTCGATCCAGACTCTTCATTGGGTCGAAAGACAGTTGCATCTCTTTCGACCCAGGCCTCCAGAATTACATTTTTTCTTACTTTGCTGCCTGGCCCATTTATACTTTGTTTATTCCTTTTAGTTTTAGTTTTAATTAACATAAAAATCATAAAAAATAAACAACTTAGAATTAGGATTTAATTTAGTTAATTATTTTAACTTATTTTCTTCAATTTTAAAATCAGTTAGACTTAAGATTTATTGAAATTCAATCTTTTTCATAAACAAAATTACAAAAAAATATTAATTTTGTTTTAAGAGTAAATTTTAATCAGTATTTTTTTTTAATTAATCAAATTCGACTTAATTGAATATTTAGCATTTTCTCAAAAAATAAATAAATAAATAAAATAAAACAACAAAAAAAAGTTCTTATTCTTAGGATTTTCTAGATTCACGCACGTTTATTGTAACTGCTTATTATTCCCCCAATTTTTGGACATGTAAATAATCCCCTTCCCCGAAGCCTTGTAATAGTGTAGAATTTACGATTTCTGCACTTTAAATTCCTATATATATATTAACTGCTTAGATGTATGCTAATTAAGATTGTATGACAAGATCTAAAAACAAATGATAGAACACCTAAATAAACAAAGATAATATAACTGAAAATTGACACACTTGCACATGCCACTCCTAGGGTACACCTCATTTGGTTGCCTCAAGTGTGGTAATTAAGTATAAGATATTTTAGAGGTCGTCCTTTTGTCCCAAGATCATAAGTTGCCTCGAAATGGTTGCCTCGATAAAAATGATCTAAGACATTAGGATTACCACTAAAACGTCCTAACGTTGCTTTAGTGACCACAAGTCCCTTAAATCGAATTGACCCGAAAACTCCAACGATGGTGCTACCTACTTCTCAATAGTGGGATAGCACTGTCTAAAGGACATTTGCACAATTAAATTCCTTTTTGAGTAGGTATAGGTTCTCAAGTACTTGCTCCTTTTAAAAACAAAATAAAAACTTTTCACACTTACACTTTCTTCAAAAAACAAAACTCTTTTCAAAAACCCATAATCACAAAGAAAAGCAAACCTTTTGAAAACACAGTGAGTAAGTACCTAAGAGCCCGTGGATAACCACGGATAGAAAGGGTGCTAATAACTTCCCTTTCTATAATCTACCTCCCGAACCCGAGAAACATTCTCGAAAAGGAATTTTTTCTGTGCTTTTGTCCTTTCCCTTGTTGGATAAAATAAAAGACGGTGGCGACTCTTGCTTACCACGACACTTTGCGAAAACAAACGCAAACGCGAACCAACATATTAAAAAATAGTCAGTTCTCGTTCCCACCGATCACAGCTTGTTTTGAAAAGTTTTATTTACTTCGTGATAACCTTTTTATCTGTCCTCAAAAGTGTGACGAAGTTGTTTTTGAAAATTGTTTTGAAAGTGTTTGTGTGAAATTTGTTTGTTTGAGCAAGTACCTAGGAACTATCTACCTACTCGAAAAAGTCTGTTCGTTTTCCTTTAGAAATCACTATCCTACTATTAAGGAGTAGGTAGCCCTATCATTGGATTTGTAAAGGGACGTTCGAAGGGACGAAATGGTCTCTGAAGGCAACAAGTAAAGATACCTTAGAATTTTGAAGTGACTATCATCATAAGATCAATACGTAGGCAACTCGAGGGACAAGTAGGGACTATGATCTTTACGACGATTTCGAGTTGCGGGTCATTGCTAAGGTATCCCTATATTCAAGGGACACGACCATTATTTCTGAGCCAACCAAGTGGGGGTAAACCCTAGGAGTGAGCATGTGCAAGTGTGTTTTTTCAGTTAATTATCTTTGCATAATTAGGGTTTTCTACTGTATTAATCCTTTATCCTTTGCATGCAAGCCTAATGTCCATACATCTAATAGTTTAATAGTTGCGGAAACTGAAAGCGGAAAAGAAAATCTACGCTATTACAAGGCTTTTGGACAGATACACAAATATTTGACTGAAAATAAAGATGTGGAGATTCAAAATCCTAATTAATCTATTACAAACCCAAAGCAGATACAATAATTTGAATTAAAAGAAAGTAAGGCGCGCGCGACGAAACAAATACGAGAATGAAGTCTAAGTCCTAAAAAATCTAATTAATTAAAGAGAAAATATTTTTTTGTATTTTATTATTGAGAAAAATATTTGAAATCTTAACCTAAATCTAATTAATTAAAAAAAACATTTTTTGGTATTTTATTGAGAAAATTAAATATTTATGAATTAAACCTAATTTGTCTAATTAATTTTAATTGTGAAAACAATTAAATCAAAATTAATTAATTTCCCACAAAAAACTAATTTTAATAAAAAAACCTAGTTCTACATTTTTGTGATTTTCTGATTTTCTGATTTAATTAAAAAAAGATTTTTATTTAAAATAATTAAAACAAATGATTTTGTAAAATAATTAAAACAAATAAAGAAATGAGAAATTAAAATAGAAATGAAACTTGGGCATGTTGCTGGAAGGAATTAAGGGGGTGTGCTGCCAAATTTCTTGTTAGGCCCAAAGCTGGAGGCCCAGAGTCTGCGCCTGATCCAATGCACCTCTCTTCTGATGATTCATGGTGGACCTTCAAGGTTGTAGCATGAGATCTACATGATGATGGATCACAGGGATGAGATCTGGGGCATACGGTGGACGTTGGGCATTGAGATACGCTGGATCTGCAAGGAAATATTATGGAAAATAAAATGTATAAGGCATGGATCGAACCCATGACCTCCTACACATGAATTCTTTAAGACCATTCGCTTCACCAACTGAGCCAACTTCCTATTTGTTAACAGAAACACACAATAAATAATATATTGAAAGATGGTCAGTGATTGTAACCAAAACGCACGCAAAGTTTAAACTGTGCACTCAGGTTATGACACGCATTCGTCTTCTCCAGGGGACTGTCGTCTTAGGTCCACAGCTTTTACCCACGGACATTGGCCATAGCTACAAACCTGGAATCCTCAAATATCCTGTCTAGGCAACATAAATTAGATTCAAGATCATGGATCGATTGGGTTTGATCCTCTGATCATGATAGTATCCATCTTGAGATCCAATTATTCCTGCATTTGAAAGCCCTAAAACAGCCTTGTAAACCCTAGCAATGACGTTTCATCCAACATGCACCAAAATATGCCATTAAGTATGCAAAAACATTATAAAGGATGATATAAACACGAACATATACTTATAACTCATTTATCATACGTGAATTGTAAAAACCAATTTCAAAAATATGAACAAATCGTGTTATGGCTAGCTCTCATTTCTTGATGCTTCAGGCCTTGATGATGCTTGCTATCGCCCCAATGATCGCCCAGGAACAAGATTTGACCTTCAGAACTTCGTGAACTAGCATGTGGAAGAAGATATGTCTTACACTTTTGGACAAAAAATTTGAGTTATGTTTCTTGCTTTGGAGGAAGGTTGCGCACGCAAATTCTCTTCCTTTAGGGTTAAAATGATCTTGTATATATGTGAGAATAAAATTAGGTCCATAAAATTGGAATGAATCCAAAGAATAATGAATTTCAATTCTTACATCCAATCTTTCCAAACTTAGAGATTTCTTCTCTTTTCAATGTGGCATGTTTCTCTTGGCTATTGACAGCATATAAGATCTCTATTCAATACAAAAATCTTTCCTAAAACAAATTATATGATTTATTTGGATTTATTTGATTTTATTTGATTTTTAAATGAATAAAAATCAAAATAAATTAAATAAGAAAATAAATAAATCATGGAGGGTCCCATAGGTCGTGGACTATGCTAGGACTGAGATTCAATCTTGAAAAGATGGGCCCATGTGAAAAAAAAATGCAATTTTGGGCATTGTTGACTTCATGCAAATTTCCAAAAATGGCCAACTTTGACAATGCATATCTCTCTCAATTTTGACCTTAAGAGAGTGTTCTTGGACTTTTTAGAAATCTTAGGATGTCCCCTAAGCAACCTATTTGGTTTTATCTCAATTGGATCTTCCATGTTCATGTAAGGAGCTTTGACCCAAAAGGTGTTTTTGTTGACATTTTAGAATGACCTATAATGTATGAATTCATATCTTTCCATGAGTGAAATTTTTGAGCTTGAGAGCTGAAGATGAATTATAGGGAATTGGATTCTACTCAAAATGAGCCTTGGATGGGAAATTTCTGATAAAGTATGAGGAAGTTATGCCTAGTCAAAGTTTGGTTGACTTTTCCTGAGAAACCCTAATTTAGCAACTTTTGAGTTTGGTGAATTGGGAGCATTCCTTGGGGAATCATGGTCAAACCTTGATCAAATAATGGATATCACTTCAAAATATTGTTGTTGACCAAAAATCTTGAAGTTTGAATGTATGTGGGCCACAATTGACTTTTGACCTAATATAGTTAATTTTCAAGCATCTGAGCAGCTGACTGAGCAAACTTCTTGTGCAAGGCTTGAAACTTGACATCGAGGGTCTTGAGAACATATTAGGACTATGGAGAGAATATGAGGCCTTTGGAGCTCACCCATCTTGATGAAAATGGAAACCCTAGTTGAAGGTTCATTGCTTTAGAAGAGAGTTTGTCTGGTCAACTCTTGGGCATCGTTGAGCAAGTTGAGGATCTCAATGAACATATGTTGAGTAAAATGGGAAGGCAAATTTTGGGATACAATAGCTAACATTTTAATTTACAGTCTTTCCATGAAATCCTAATTACTAACAGTAATATTGTACAAAAAATGTAAAGTACGGAAAATAAAAAGTAGAAGCGTAAACCCTAAACTATTTAAGCGCTTTGGGACAGTTACATAAAAAAATGCAAGAGACTAAGAGTGCGGAATTTAAAATCAAAAGCTATTACAACTGTGAGCAGTTACAGTAAAATAAAATGCGCGCGAATTTGAAAATAACGTCTAATAATCCTAAGAATAAAATCTTTTTGTTGTTTTTGGTATAAAAGAAAATAAAGCCTAAGTCTACTTAGTTTTTAATTTTTTAAGAAAAATGTTAAATTAATTAATTAATTAATTTACAAAATTAATTTAGTTGGAAAAATAACTAGCCTAAATATTTTTTGTGATTTTTGTTTCAATATTAATAAAAAAAGCAAGAAAATAAAATAAACAAGTAAAAACCAAAAATATAAGAAAATGGAAAGAGGCTCTATCGATCTAGGAGGGATGGTCTTTCGATCCTGGGCAAGGTATGGTTCTTCAACCCAGGGAAAAAAGTCTTCTTTAATCCAGGGAAGGGAGTTATTCCTTTCGATCTGGGGGAGGAACGGTCTTTCGATCCTGGGCAAGGTCTGGTTCTTCGACCCAGGGGAAAAGGTCTTCTTCGATCCAGGGGAGGGAGTTATTCATTTCGATCTAGGGGAGGAAGGAATTTTCACTCTAGACCTGCAAGACAAATATTAGCAAAAATATAACTTGGGCGTCGAACCCAGGACCTTCGACCCTGCGTGCATTGGTTTATCTGGGCCAGATCTGCAGTATGGGCGTTAGAGACAAAAGAAAACAAAAGTGGACTTGGTGTCAAAACCAGGACCTTAGCTGTGAAACCAAATCGAACAAAGTCACATGATATCCTAGGCGTGAATCAAGCACTAAACTAATACATTATGAAATTATAAACATGGATTTGAAATTTTACCAACAATAGGATGCTTCGATTTGGCACCTTTGGGCGTGGATTGAGGTTGTTAGGTGATTCAATTTGACACTCCTGGGTGTGGAGATATTCACTTAGGAGTTTAGTGTAAACTCCTGGACGGCTCAGGAACGAGGATCTGGTCTTCGTTTGGGCTGAAGGTGCCTGTACAAAAAGTATTTTGATTTGACCCTCCAGGGGTTTCTATGAGAAATATGGCAGCATGATCCGTTCATGTGGCGAAAGTATATGTGCCTCTCTTTTGTTTGCTCTTTCGTCCCTGCCCCCCCCCCCCCCCCCCCAATACTGTGTCCTTGCCTTGTATTTATAGTAGAGTGATGGTCCAGTAACGGCAAGAGACAACAAATTAACCATGCTTTTAAGACCATGAGACAAGAATTAAACATATTAAAAGCATTCATTTTTTGAAACGTTCATGTCTCTTTGGAAATCTTGGGATGAACCTGGAAACTTGACTCCTTTGAACACCCTCCAGCATTTCTCTTTGATTGTTCTATGAGTTGCCATCTTCGAATGGAATTCTTATGCATGCTTCAAATGGACTTCTTATGTATGCTTCGAATGGGCTTCTTGTGCATGCTTCAAATGGGCCTTCTGAAGGCTTCTTCGAATGGACCTTCTATGCATGCTTCGAATGGACCTTTTTGAATGCCAATTGAAGGGTACTTGGTTAACATGCCTGTCGAAGCTGCCTGGTTTGAGATGCTAAATCGAAGGATTCTTTGACATGCCAATCTAAGGGCTTGGCCATGAGACCAATCGAAAGGCCTTGTATCCATGCCAATCGAAGAATCTTGTTACAAGGCCAATCAAAAGGCTTTACTAAAATGCCAATCAAAAAACCTTGTTAACAGGCCAATCAAAGGACCTTTTTCCATGCCAATCGAAGGGCGCTATACAGATTCCAATCGAAAGACATTTTAGAGATGCCAATCGAAAGGCATTTTGCAGATGCCAATCGAAAGGCATTTTGGAGATGCCAATCGAAAGGCACTTTGGAGAGGCCAATCAAAAAGCACTTTGACCAACTTCAAAATTAGTTATTTTTCTTCAAACAAGTGTTTGTAGCCACCCATGTAAGAGAATATATTGTAAAAAAATGTGAGGGCAAATTTTAGGGTACAACAATTGCCCCTCTTCAATCTTCTTAAACCTGAGGATGTAGATTGGCTTGTCTTCCTTTCGTGATCTGAAGGTGGAAGATGATTGAACACTAGAGTGCCCAGAAATTTGCACTCGTCTGAAGTGATACTGTTGGTGAATAATATTGGGAATGGGCTTATAGATGCCATCCATAGAGCATGACTGAGAGTCATCAAAGATGGGCTTAAAAATGTCATCCAAAATACTGTTGATTTCATGAGATACTCCTTTGTGGGGATTCCTATTCCTGCTGTCTGAGGAGGATTCCCATGAGGAATGTTGATCTTTGTCTTGGAACATAGAGTTTTAGGAGCTTTAGTCGTCTGTTACTTTATTGGGGAGTCATCTCTAGATTTGAAGAGACAGAAGTGAACTGCTATCTGGTCAGGATCCAGGCTTCACAGTGACTTGTTGAGGATGATAAGTCTGACTGTTATCTGGTCGTCCTCTGGGCTTCACAGTGACTTACTGGGGAGATGAGATTAAACTGTTAAGAAATCAGCAACGAATCCATATTCGATTAGAACTGAACCAACGGAGATCTTGAATTAACTTTGACTGGATAAGAATCAGAAAAATATTAGGGTCGATTTAACTGAACCAGTAAAGGTCTACCGGAAAAGAATCAGTAACAAATCAATGGTAAACTTGAACTGAACCAGCATAGGTCTTGAATTAAATTTGACTGGATAAGAATCAGAAAAATCTTAGGATCAATTTAACTGAACCAGTAAAGGTCTATGAATTAACTTTGACTGGATAAGAATCAGAAAAATCTTAGGAACGATTTAACTGAACCAATAAAGGTCTACCGAAAAAGAATCGGTAACAAATCAATGGTTGACTTAAACTGAACCAGCAAAGGTCTTGAATTAACTTTGACCGGATAAGAATCAGAAAAATCTTAGGATATGTTGTACCCTAAAATTTTCCCTCTCATTTCATCAATATTACTCATCACAAGACTCTTGGAATTCAAGATCAAGCTAGGGTTTGCTCTGCTCAAGACACCTCCTTGCACTGTTGACCTAAATTAGGGTTTGAGTTTGCACAAGGATGTTTTGACGTACAATGCCCAAAATGACTTTCATACTTCATGTTGGACTCACAAGTTTGTCCATACCAAGTTTCAAGCCTTGATTCAAATTTTTGCCCAGTCAATTGGACAGTTGACCTAGAAATCAGCTGTATTGGGGAAAAAAGTCAATTGTGGCTAATTGACAGTCAAACCTCATGGATTTTGACCCACATCAACATTATGAACTCATATGAACCATTTGATCAAGTTTGGATCACAATTCCACAAGAAATTTAATCAGATCACCAAAAGGGCAAAATGATCATTTTTAGGGTTTTGACTGTACAAAGGCAATTTTTGACTGTTTGACCTAGCCAATGGAAAATCAATTTCAACCATGGACTCAAGGACTCAATTACATTGTCTTTACCCATTCAACAAGTTCAAAAGATCTCAAATGCATAGGATTGACAGATGAATTTTTCAGTCAACTGATCAAAATTTGACTATATACTGAAAAGTCAAACTTTGACTTTTTGGTCAAAATCAAGTGCCAAGGGTCATTTTTCATCAAGAAATGTCAAATTAGGAAACTTGTTCATCAAGAAACCCAAAAATGCAAATTAGGGTTTAAAATGGAAAATTTTCATAACTTAGAAATTTTCTAAGTTATAAAATTTTCTTATTTTTTCCTAACTTTGTCCCATTTTTTTCACCAAGATGCAAATGGATTCAAACAAAACTTACAACATGAAAGTTGTAGTACATCACAAAGCCTACAACTTTGATACATAAAGTTTTCTCAAAAGAAGCTTGGATCTCAAGTTATGATTTTTGGAACAAGGGCATCTAAAACTTTTAACTTAGAGAAATTTTGCCCTAGTTTAGGCAGGATTTTGAGCCATCTTCTTGGCCATTTTTCACATAGTTACACTTGGAGTTTCAAGTTCCATTTCAAAGATGGATTATAGTACATGTTTCAAGATTTCCAAATTGTCTAAGAACTCCTCAAACATCTTGTGGTTAGGGAGAATCGAATGCTTGAAGTTGGCAAAAACTCACTTTGATCCATGGCCAATACATGTTCATACCAAGTTGCAAATCTGACCAAGATAGCTTTGTACACAATTACAGGCCTCAAAACCAGTTTTTACTCCATAATTTAATGCAAACCCATTGAGATAATGTATTTTCTTGGTCATTACGGTATTATACACAAGTTTAATCCCTAAATGGTAAAAGGCATAGTTCCATTTTTGAAAAGTTATACTTTATGTCAAACCAAGATCTTTGAAGCATGAGGACATATCTCCGAGGCAAGATCAAATCCATAAATTGCAAGTGGCAAGGGAAAAGTATGCAGCTTAATAGAGAGAGTGTACAGGCCTGCATTGAGTAGTTACACATTCTTGCTTCACAAAGAAGAAATTGGTCCAAATCTTGCAAACTTGAAAACCAACCATAGTCAGCTTATACAAACATTGCAAACACATTTCACACAACCCTTTGAGTCATAAACACGAGCTCTTCACCACTCAAACCTCCTTGTACACAAAATCACCATTTTTATGCAAAAATATGGTAAGCCCTGCAGAACCACCTCAATCTCCACGTTCCCCTCGTGCGTTTTGCCTCAAACTTGTCCCAATACCTTCCATTCAACTCACCTGAACTATTCCAAACCTCCATTTCCAGCTGTAACACCATTAACACACATTGACATTTTTGTTTGAAAGCTTTGCAGGTTGAGTTCTGTAGCACGATTCAGGCTACTTCAAAACAAGCCAAGCATTGGGAAAGCATCAGTGGACATCAAGCAAGCTCAAAAGAACCTCAAGCACCCTTGGAAGTTGCTGCATTGTCCAGCTCGAAGTCAACTGAAACAGGTATTTCATGAACTTCCATCTCTCTATTTAGGAATAGTTAGGCTTAGGTTTGTGAATGAAAGATGTTGTATTCATAGCCCTGAAACCATACATGTGCTTAATTTTCATTTATATTAATCATGCTAGTAGAATTTAGTTCATGAACTTTCTGAAAAAACTAGGTTAAGAATTAGGGCCAGAGAAATTCTATCTGGTCTTTGAGAGTTAGCTTAAGTTTTTTATATGGTTAGATTCGTTGTTTGATGCTCTACAAGTTTCATGTTATGAGTTTTATCAAAAAAGCACAGAATCAGGAGATAGCATTTTGTACATAGAGCGCGCGTGTTTCTGTTCAAAGGAAGAAGATGAAGTTGGTTTTGGGATTGGCCTGGACAAGTTTGCTTTTGGCACCCCCCCCCCCCCCCCCACTTTTCTTTTTGTACCCCCCTGGCCCTTTTCTTGTATATTTCTCATTTTTGCATTTTTATTTTATTTCTGACCTTGATATTTTATTCTCAAATATAAAAAATACTTCAAAAATATTTTCATAAAAATTTATATTTATTTGGTATTTATTTCAATTGTTTCTAGTATTAATACATTAAATACATTATACTTACTTTTGTTTAAATGAAAAAATAATGTAAAAAATACTTTTATTTTTATTTGTTATTTTTTTTACACATTTGAAAATATTTTCTTAAAATATATACATTTTCTTTGTAAACAATTTATTTTATTTTTTATACACTTAATATATTTAATACATATATATACATATATGATATATTTTATTAAATAATTAGAACAAAAAAACACAAGAATAATACATTTTTATTTTTATTAATATTTTATACTAAAAATACCCTTTTTTCAATATACTTTTATTTTTTGCACAAATTGATAAATTATTGTATATAAATAATAAATAATACTATTTATTTAAGAAATTAGGGTTTTTGCCCTAAAAAAAACAAAATAATTAAAATTGACTTTTATTTATTTATTTACCTTTCACATAAAAATACTTTTTACATACATAAAAAACTTTTTTTGCATAGTACAATTTATTTGATATTTATTTAATTGTGTTTATTTAAATATTGTATTGTACCTTACCCATTCAATATGGTTGTAATAATTTAGGATTTAATTTCTTGCAAAATAATCCCCAATTCAAATTTGTACCCCCCTCCCTATATCATGTTGTAATAGTGTAGAATTTAAATTCCCGCACCTTTAAGCTTTCAATTATGCCATGATTAGACTTAGGGCTTTGTATGCAAAATCAAATTAACAAATAGTTTGACCTAATCCATAACAATGCATGAAAAACAAACACAATGCACACTTGCACCCCTAGTGTTACAATCCACTTGTTGCCTTCAAAAATGGGCCATGATATGCATGTCAAGTACTTTTGGCAAAACAAAAACAAACAAAAGATCATAGTCCCTCGATGACGCTATCTGAGTTGCCTAAACAAAATGATCAAGTCCCTCAAGAAAATTGCCAAAAATACTTGACACAATTGCTATCATGGTCTATACGATGACCCGCGCCTGTCCCGTTTAACATCCTAACACAAGGTTGTTCACCAAATACAATGGTGAAGCAACACTGTTAAAAGGGTTAAAAACATAAGAAAGATCTTTGAGTAAAATAGGGTAGACGACTCCTAGTTACTTGATCAAAACTTGCAAAAAACATCCTTGCTATATTTAAAACACACTTCACAACACAATTTCAAAACCCTACTTTCAAACATTGAAAACTTTTCAAAAGACAAAAACACCTTTGTATATATTCAAACAAGAATCATTACAAAGGTTGCCACAACGATGGCCTCTTTTCAAAACATCTTTCAAAATCACACATAAAGCATCATTTCAAACAATTGAAAAGCAAAGCAAGTGATCTAAGCAAGTAACTAAGATCCCATGGATAACCATGGATAGAAAGGGTGCTAATACCTTCCCTTTCTATAATCTACTCCCCGAACCCAAGAAAACATCTCAAAGGTCTTTCCTGTGCTTTTTGACCTTTCCTTAGGATAAAATAAAAAGTCGGTGGTGACTCTTGCTAAACCGAAACATTTGCGAACACAAACACAAAATCCCAAGTCAGTTCTCCCACCATACCACATGATTGATTTAACTGAACTAGTAAAGGTCTACCAGAAAAGAATCAGTAAAAAATCAATGGTCGACTTGAACTGAACCAGCAGAGGTCTTGAATTAACTTTGACTGGATAAGAATCAGAAAAATCTTAGGATCGATTTTACTAAACCAGTAAAGGTCTACCGGAAAGGAATCAGTAACAAATCAATGTTCGACTTGAACTGAACCAGCAGAGGTGTTGAATTAACTTTGACTGGATAAGAATCAGAAAAATCGTAGGATCGATTTAACTGAACCAGACGAAAGTCTTGGAATATCTTTAACTGGAATAAGAATCAGGGAGATCTTAGTGTCGATCTGACTGAACCAGAGAAGGTCTACGATTAACTTTGACTGGATAAGAATCAGAAAATTCTTAAAATTGATTTAACTGAACCAAACGAAAGTCTTGGAATATCATCAACTGGAATAAGAATCAGAGAGATCTTAGTGTCGATCTGACTGAACTAGATAAGGTCTTAGATTAACTTTGACTGGATAAGAATCAGAAAAATCTTAGGATCGATTTAACTGAACCAGACGAAAGTATTGGAATATCTTCAACTGGAATAAGAATCAGGGAGATCTTAGTGTCGATCTGACCACATTAGCAACCCACTGAGGGTAAGAAGTCACTGCTAGAAAACCGGCATCAAATTGTTTCATAACTTCGGCTTTGATTTTCTCAGACATCTCTGGACGCATACGGCGAACCTTATATTTTACCGGAGGGAAGTCTTCCTTGGTAGGCAGACGATGAACAACGATGTCAGTATCCAACCTAGGCATATCTTCGTAGGACCAGGAAAAGATCTCAACATAGTCATGCAGCATCTGAGTCAATCGCTGTTTCACACTAAGCTCCAGATTTGCACCGATATTGAATTCCTTCTTGTCTGTCTCAGTACCCAGATTTACCGTTTCCACTGGCTCTTCATGTGGCTGAATGGCCCTCTCTTCCTGAAGTAGCAGTCTTGCAAGCTCACCAGGCACTTCACAATCATCTTCACCTTCGTCTTCGGCTAAGTTGATCGGATTTTCGAAGTCATAACTGGCAGTAGCAGAGTCGTTACCAGTGAGATCCAGAGTGGATTGGGACCTGTATATGTGAGTGTGTGTAAATAGCCGTTTTGCAATATATAATAAAGAAAGACAAGGAGCGCAAAATTTGAAATGCAAGAAACTTCCAATGCTTTTATTAATGATATATGAAAATGGCACACAAAATCCCTCACAAATGAAGCCACGGTGCCCCGGGTAAGATACCGGGCCATAAAGTTTCAAAACATTGTCTGTTACAAATTCAAAACAAAAGAGTTCATTACTGAGTAACAAAAGTAATAAGGACTAAGTCCTTTGCCGTCCAGTTGTTTGGTCCACCGTTGGTCGTAGGGTAGATCCAGCTGTCGAATTCAGATTCCTCCACGTCACCTTCGATGGCATTTACTCCCGAGTTGCTGATGAACACAAGAGGTCTTCCAATCCTTGCACTACGAACAGCCCTTTGAGCTTATGAAATGAAACCCAAACCAAACTTGTTAGTCTTCTGAGTGAAATCAGGAAGTCGGCCCCAGTTTGCATACTCACCCTTCTCAATAACAGCCCGGGCATCCTTTAAGGAAGCCATCTTCAAAGGAGAATATTCAACCGCAGTCTCAGCTGATGCCAGTGTCTGAGGAACCTCTTCAAAGTGTTGGAATGGGGTCTCAATGAACTCCCCATCCATCTCTATGTACCGGAACGAGTTGAGGTGTCTGACCATGTACTCTTCCTCCCCCTGTACTATCACAATCTTCCCTCTGACCGGGTACTTCAGCTTCTGATGGAGTATGGAGGTCACAGCTCCAGCTTTATGGATCCATGGACGACCCAGCAAACAAGAATAGGACGGTCAAATGTCCATCACGTAGAACGTAGAATTGAAGACCTGGGAACCAACCTTGATTGGAATGTCAACCTCACCATGCACCATCCTTTTAGACCCATCAAAGGCCCGGACAACAATGTTACTTGGCTTTAGCTCTAAACCTTCACAATCCAACCTATCTAGAGCTTTCTTGGGCAAGAGGTTCAACGAGGACCCCGTGTCAACCAACACATGTGCAAGAGTAGTGCCCCTGCATTCAATGGAGACATGCAGGGCATCGTTATGGTTCTTCCCTTTAGCAGTCAGATCAGCGTCGCAGAAACCCAAACCGTTATCAGCAGTTAAATTGGCCATACAATCGGTAAACTGACCAGCTGATGTCTCTTGTGGCACGTGGGCCGTCTTCAGGAAGGTAATCAGAGCCTTGGCATGGGCCTTTGAACACAACAATAATGATAACATAGAAATCTTAGATGGGGTTTGTCCCAGCTGCTCAACTACATTATAATCACTCTTCTTAATGATCTTCAGAATATCTTCCATCTCCTGTTTGGAAGCTTCAACATTGATGGTCTTTGGTGCCTCCGTCTGGGCAGGCATATCAGGGGCGATCCCTTTGCCCCGAGCGTCAGATGACTCGACGACAGGGGTAGGAATAGGAACTTGATCAGGAATGGAAGTAGGTACACTTGCAGGTGACATGACAACAGGTCTTCGGGCAGCTGGTGGAGCAATATCAGGTGAGAAAAGTCTACCGCTGCAGGTGACTTTAGCAGGCCCAGTAATGTTGTTGACGTTAGTATCAGCATCAAACTCTTGCTTAACTCCAAGAATATAAACATCCGCCCCATAGTGCCACGGGACAGCTTTGTCAGAGGTGTAGGGAATAGGCCCCGGAACAGTGATGATTATGGGTGTAATCTTGTGAACAGGCGTAATTCTGACAGGTTTCCTCGAGGGAGCCTTGGGGGAATCGTTGAAAATGGTAATAATGGAAACTTCTTCAATAGGGGTGGCGGGGAACAACAATCTTCTCAAACAGGATTTCCTTATTATCCATCAGGTCTTGGATGCCTGACTTCAAATATAAGCAACCAGTAGGTGAAACAGAACACAAATGGAAATCTTCACCGCAACCCAGAAATAAACCGGCTAGCAACAGATTCTTCTTGACGGTCATCAGTGGGGTAACAATATCATCCACAGAGGCTACAAACAAGTCTTCCTCTACAACATTCACTCCATGCTTGGGCATGGGAGCAGTCACAATGTTAGGCCTCTCGGGCGCCTCAAACTCAATCTCTTTTGCATCAATCAGGTCTTGGACCTTATTCTTCAAAGTCCAACAATCATCCGTATTATGCCCCGGGCTCTCGGAATGATAAGCGCAATGGGCGTTGGGGTTATACTTTGATGATGTAGTATTCGGATTCTTTGGGGCTTCCCTTAGAGTCACCAAATTGGTCTTTAGTAACTGTGGCAATATCTGGGACAAGGTCATGCTGAGACGAGTGAATTGCCTTCTAGGTCTCTCTTCCCTTTGTTGGTTGTGATGCTGAGGAGCACCGACAGGTTTCGAAATTACAACCGCGTTGACAGCTTGGCGGTGTTTCGGTCTATTCTGTCTTCTTGAGCTGTAGACCGCACTAGACTCTTTCTTAAACGGTTTTTTCTCGGTGCTCGATGAGGCACCCTTTTGTATTTTCCCATCCTTAATACCTGCTTCAATCCTCACACCAGTCAAGATAAGGTCTGTAAACCCGGCTGAAGAGATTCCAATCAAATGGTTAAAGAATGGACCAGACAGGGTCCCCAAAAACATGTCAACAAGTTCACGATCAGCTAAAGGTGGTTGTACCCTTCCGGCAAGATCTCTCCATTTTTGAGCATATTCTTTAAATCCCTCACCCGTCCCCATTGACATACCCTGGAGTTGGGTACGCATAGGAGCGAGGTCGGAGTTATACTGGTACTGCCTATAGAACGCAGTAGCCAAATCCTCCCAGCTGCGGATACTGACTCCATCCAACTGATAGAACCACTCAAGCTGAGTCCCTGAAAGACTGTCTTGAAAGAAGTGGATCCATAAGTTCTTATCAGCAGTGTAAGGTTGGATCCTCTCCACATATGACCGGAGGTGCATCTTTGGACAGGAAGCTCCGTCATACTTGGCAAAGGCAGGTGCCTTAAACTTATGGGGAATCACCACCCTAGATGATAAACTTAGATCTCTGAAGTCCAGACCGGGCACCTTCTGTATTTCCACAACGCTCAAACGGTCTTCCAGCTGTTTATACTTATCCTCAGCAGGAGGATACTGTTCTTCATCATAGTCTGTCTCATTGTCAGAGACTTCAGGGCTAGGAGCCTTCCTTTCTTGTGGGCTATACTTCCCTCCAGATGAGGTGGTTAGCTCAACTTCATTTTGCAGCCCGTTTCCAAACCTGCGTCCGGTGTTGAACAGGACGGTCCTCTTCTTCTTCTTCTTCTTCTTCCTCTCTTTCAGAATCAGGGTCTTCAAATCCTGCTGACCCTTAGCTAGGCTCATAACCAACTCTTGAAATTGGGCATTCTGGGCCTGGAGGGCCTTGATAGCTTGCTCAGTGGAAGGTTCAGTAGACATGATGATTGCTGAAATAAACAGCGAAGAAGATAAGTGACCTGTAAAAAGGGTACCTGTTATGCATATGATGAATAGTATGCTTTTTATGTAATGCATTCAAGGGTTCAAAAATTCAAATTCGTTGCAGACAAAAAAAGAATACACGTCATATTAAGAAGTAATTTGTTTAGTACATCAATGCCTCATGGGCGAAATATTACAAAATACTTAATGTAAAAAGACATTGCGCATCCTTTTTGGAGCGATGTAAGTGTTAAGGGTCTCTTCCTCGTGAAGTCGGCGGGTGAGCTCCAAAACCTTCTTCTCACTGGCATGTAAGCTGGCTTCAAAAGCATTCCGTTCTTCCTTGAGTTGGATCCAACTCTTTTGCATTTCTTCCCATGATGTTGGCATGTCAGGATGTAGAATGGTGTATGGAACCTCTCCTTCCATAACAGGCTCTTTGATCACGGGGAGAATGTGAGGATATGGCATCATAAGATTCTGGGAGCGGGTTCGTACCCATTTGAGGTAAGGCTCAAGGGGGATGGAATTCTTGTGCCCCAGTGTCTTACTATCTACCTTGTTAGGCATCGTCCAAGCTCTGATGAACCTTTGTTGAAGTCCTTGCGCATCGTTGTCGAAGTCAAAAACTATGCCAGGAATCAGCATGTCATGAGGGCCATCCCTCCGAGCATATCCAAATTATCTCAAAGCCAGGCAGGGGTTGTAGGTAATGCCTCCTCTAATTCTAAGTAAAGGAACAATAGGAAATTCTCCGCAACGATCAATAATAGTAACATTTTCTCTGGACCGAGAACACCAATGTACATCAGAATGTGTGAGGGTCATTAATCGTTGTGACCACCTTAAACCCTGCTCATTCTTCAAAAATGATTGTGGAAGGTGAGAAATAAACCACCTTGCCAGGAGAGGAGTACAACACATGAGAACACCTCTTTTCCTCATTGTTCGTGTGTAAAATGAGTGGAGGATGTCCCCAAGCAATGTAGGTATGGGATTCCTGGACATAAAAATCTTGACAGCATTCACATCTATAAGTTGATCAGGATTTGGGAACAACACCAACCCATAGACAAGGAGTGCCACAATCTCCTCAAAGACTTGTAGATGAAGAGAATTCCAACATTCTTGTGCCTTCTCAAATAGAAACTTTGCCAAGAATCCCTTGATACCACTTCTGATTTCCCAATGCCCCTTGATGTCAGATGGTTGCAGACGTAATGCTTGAGCAACATCTTCAAGTTTTGGTTCCTTTTCCGTACCGTTGTAGGGTAGTTGACTAAGAATAGGAATTCTCAGAAGTTTAGAAAATTCCTCCAAAGTAGGCACCAATTGATAATCAGGGAATGTAAAACAGTGGTGTAGGGGGTCAAAGAACTGGAAGAGAACTTTTATCATGTCTTCTTCAATGTTGGTGTTGACCAAGCTGAGGAGCCTACCATGTCTTTCACTGAAGAGAGAGTTCTCGGGAATCCTGGATGTAAGCTCCTTGAGTTGAGGATGGATCCTTACAAGGTTGACTTGAATTGTTTTCCTGCGAAGAGACTCCATGTCCTATAAAACAAGAACAAAGATGAATATCCAAACCCTTGAAATGGTTAGCCAATGCATATGATGCTTTATGATGTTATGTACATGTATGCAAAAGTAAGCAAGTGTATATACAGACAGTCATATTCACACAAAGCAAACAAGTCCTTAGGTTTAGGCTTGCATGGGGTTCGTAGGTAAGTACCCTTTTGAAGTTAGTTGGCTCAAAACCTGTCCTATAAATAGTAACCGGGTTCTAAGGAGCTCAATATCATTGGATTGTTTTCTATGTTCATTGTTTTGATTTAGCCACTTAACTGGCGACCAAAATATTCCAAGAAAACAACCCTCAATGAGTGTAGTATCGAGTATCTACCAACTTCGGACTGCACCAAAGTCGGTCATCTCACTACCCCTAAAAAGGCCAAGATGGTCAAGTAAGGTTCTAAGGTCAGTTGATGCTTCACGACACCACGCGGCGGCCCCGTACTCTCCTTGACTTGACTCAAGGGTTACCGGTACTAACCAAAGTGCCACATCAATGTAGCTACTGCTTCAACCATGTCGGTATACCCCGCACAATTCCCTCACAGTTTGTTGCTACTTCTAAAGGGTATCCCCAGATCTGGGTTAGGATCTATAGAACTCCGATACAAACCCACAAAATTTAAAGCATACAAAGCATACAATTGAAAACACAAGTGATCTAATCCTAAGGTACACCTCACTTATTTAAATTCCCCAGCAGAGTCGCCAGTTCTGTGATCGTTGGGAAAGAACTGACTATTTTTTAATGCTGGTTCGCGTTTGCGTTTCGCAAAATGTCGCGGTAAGCAAGAGTCGCCACCGTCTTTTATTTTATCCAACAAGGAAAGGACAAAAGCACAGAAAAATTCCTTTTCGAGATGTTTCTCGGGTTCGGGAGGTAGATTATAGAAAGGGAAGGTGTTAGCACCCTTTCTATCCGTGGTTATCCACGAGATCTTAGGTACTTGCTCACTATTTTTTCAAAAAGTTTTGCTTTTCTTGTGTTTGTGGGTTTTGAAAAGAGTTTTGTTTGAAAACTTCGATTTAACTCTTGTTTCTGTCCTCAAGAGTGTATGAAGTGTTTGTTGAAAACCTTGTTTGAAAAGTGTAAGTGCGAAAAAGTTGTTTTGTTTTGAAAGAGCAAGTATCTAAGAACCTCTACCTACTCGAAAAGGAATTAAACTGTGTAAATGTCCTTTAGACAGTGCTATCCCACTATTGAGGAGTAGGTAGCACCGTCGTTGGAGTTTTCGGGTCAATTCGATTTAAGGGACATGTGGTCACTAAAGCAACGTTAGGACGCCTTAGTGGTAACCCTAATGTCTTAGATCATTTTTATCCGAGGCAACCGTTTCGAGGCAACTTTGATTTTTAGACAGGAGGGCGACCCCTAAAACATCCTATACTCAATGACCACGTTCGAGGCAACCAAGTGAGGCGTACCCTAGGAGTGGCATGTGCAAATGTGTCAATTTTCAGTTATGTTATCTTTATACATGTTATGGTGAGCTACAGTTGATTTTAAGTTAAGGTAGATCTTGTCATGCATAGCCTATTATTCATACATCTAGCAGTTAATGGTTGCGGAAAATAAAACTAAGCTATTACAAGGCGTCGGGTATTTACATCGCCAAAAACAAACCCTTGAAAAAGTAAATACGGAAAAGGTAAATAAAAGCGATAAAAGGTCCTAAGTTAAAGCTATTACATCCTCAGAGCAGTTACAATATTGAAATATGAATCAAAAAATCATACGCGCGAGAAAAATTGAATCAGAGAGTTTTAGGGTTTTGACCCTTTTTAGGAAAGAAAGAGATTTTTTTTTGTTATTTTGAATTAAACGGAATTAAACCTAAATTAATTAATTAATAAAATAAAAAAAGATTTTTTTTTTGGATTTTTTAGAATATTTAAGGAAATAAAAATAGAATGATTAAAATTGTTAAAAACCTAATATTCTAATTAATTTTAAATTATTGCAAAAAATATTAAAATTATGCCTAATTAGAAACTAAATTAATTAAGTTATTTATTTACAAAAATAATGAAATTAGTGAAATTAATTTTAATAAATAAAAATATTATATTTTTTTGTTTTCTGATTTTATTAGGAAAATATTAATTATTTTAGTTAGTAGAAAATAAATCAAGTAAATAAAAAATATAATGAAAGAAAATAAAAGAAAAGGCAAACTCAGGGGGTTTGGGCCCAATTTGGAGGTAGAATCAGCAATTTCCCAGGCCCATTATGCTTCAGCCTCATTGACTTTTCAGGATCTCACGCGCATGCATTGACTAGGGAGTATGATGATCCTTCATTCATGACCATTGGATCTAGGTTTGGAGCCATCTGGCGCACTGAGATTTGAGGTGTATGGTGGACCTCCCCTTGCAAACTGCACATGAATACCTGAAGGAGAAAAATAAACAAGATTTTGGGGGACCTGGGATTCGAACCCAGGTCCCATTGCTCATTGGACGTTCACCTTGCCAACTCTACTACGCTGCTTCTTTGTAATTAAGATACATAACAAATATTATATGGACAAACGTTAACTATGCCTGAAAAAAAATAAAAAGCGCGCGATTTCAAATTGACCAATGGGAAGAGGACGCATAGTCGTCTTCTTCGCTGAAAATAACCAGGTTTTTACCTGCGGATTTTGTCCGCAACTAAATTCCTAGGTGTGTCCTAGAATTCACCCTAGGCCATAGAAATACCATCCAAAGCCATGATTGACCTCGTCTTTGTCTCCTGATCACTCCTATACCAATTATTGGAGCCAATTATACCTATATCAAAACACCTAAAAAGCAAGACTATGAACCCTAGAATCGGGCATCACGATACAGGGCATACACATAAAATTGAATATTGCAGTCATGTTAGAAATCAAATAATAAACATGAATATGCCAATGTTTTAAAGAAAAAGTGCAAGAATTGGAAGTTGGGATTCCATGTTCAGAGGTCCATTCGTGACGACTTATAGTGCGATATAGGTGATGAAAAAGACTGGTTTTGATTGCTATAGCACCACTGGATGTCAAGGAAGGGAGCTGCGTTCGTCTTTTTGTCTGAAAGTGTCTCCAATATCGCTTTTGGTCTCACACTTTTTCAAAGATTTTTGCAATTTGCTCTGGCCGTTTTTAGCAGTTCTTCGTGCGTGAATTAGGTTTGTGTGGCTTGTTTATGTATAAGGCAATGATTTTAGGTCAAGAGTTGGGCCAATATCCATGTACATTCAAGGTTTAGGATTTGATTTTATCACCATTGTTAACGTTTCCAAAAATAGGCCAAATCTGAGATTTTGTGTACAAATAAGCCTTAACACGAGTTGGGTGGTTGTCATATGATGTTTGCAAGCTGTACAAATCACAAAGATCCCTTTTCAATAATTATTGGATTTTATTTGATTTAATATTGATTAATAATGAATTAAATCAATAAAAATGAAATAAAATAGAAAAATAAATGTTTGGTCATGAAATTAAGCATGGGACACGTGTGTGGCATGACAAGACTAAATCAAGTGGAAAAGGTGGGCCCTTTTGTCAAAAATTGGAGTTTTGAGGATAGTTGTATTTTGGCAATTTTGGAAAAATGCCCAACTTCAACAATGCATAACTTCTTCAATTTTGAACTTTTGGAGGTGTTCTTGGACTTTTTAGAAACCTTGGGATGTTCTCTAATCAACCCGTTTGGTATCATCTCATTTTGATCTTCCATTATCAAGTTATAAGTTTTGGCACAACAGGTGTTTTTGTTGACTTTCAAAAATGACCTATAATGTCCAAATTTGTAACTTCTTGTGAGTGCATTTTCTGATCTTGGGGTATGAATATGGATTGTAGGGAATTTCATCCTATTAAAAATGAGCTTTGGATGTGTCATTTCTCATAAAGTATGAGAAAGTTATGCTTGGTCAAAGTTGAGTTGACTTTTCCTACAAAACCCTAATTTAGCAACTTTTGAATCTTGATGAATTTTGAGCAATCCTTGATGAATCATGATCAAACCTTGATCAAATGATGAATTATCCTTCAAAGTGAGAATGTTGAAAAAAAATCTTGAGGTTTGACTGTATTTAGGTCACAGTTGACTTTTGACCCAGCACAGTCAATTTTTGGGCCCCTTGAGCAATTGGCTGACCAAAGTTTCTCTGCAAGGCTTGAAATTTGTCATGGATGAACTTAAGAACATATTAAGACATTGGGAAGCACTTGAGGCCATTTGGATATGAGGACCCTAATGCAACACAAAACCCTAATTTTGACTTGACTGTCTTAGGAGGTGATTTGACTGTCCAACCCTTGAGCCAACTTGAGCAACTTAAAGATTATTCTTGACATGTCTTGAGGAATATGGGAGGGCAAATTTTGGGGTACAACACACGGTAATAATGTTCATGCTGTTATGGAGGACCTTCATGTTACTGATGTTGTTGACCTGTTGACACCGTTACTTATGATTAAAGAGAATTTGATAAGAGCCGAGATCTTTCCTGGTTGTGGTAAAGACTGCTATTTTTGTTTGAACATACGAGGTGATTGCCCAATGTTGAAGTCAGGTGTCCAACGCCTGATGGATACCCAAGAGATACTTTTCCAAAAAACCCTTGTTGATACCTCCAATCCTGTTACTCCTGCTACTTTTGCTACTTCAACCAACGATATTGCGATCATAACCATTTCCGACAATCCTCCCAAGTCTTGTAAAAGGCTTGTCAGGATTACGCCCGACCTTAAGTTTTTACCTTTAAAGATCACCATGCCGGGACCTGTCCCGTACCAATCCAGCAAAACGATACCATGGAACTATGGAGGAGAAATCTTCTATCATGGTATCAAACAAATTGAGGCAGTCCAAGAGATTTCTGAAGAAGAAGACCCTGATATAGGGAACATTGTGGGTACAAGCAAGATAACCCGCAGCGATCGGATCTTTTCTCCGGAGATTGCTCCCCCTCGAGCAGTTTTCGGACCCTCGAAAGCTTCTGCACCTGTTAAGTCATCTGTGCGAGACCCGATAATTGAAGAATTGGATGCTCCTGAAGTAAGACCATCTGCTGATAATACCGATAAGGGTAAGGGGATACTTGAAGATCCTGTCAGGACGAAGGCTCATGCTGTGGTGATCCCCGAAACCACTCAGAAAGAAATGGATAGAATCTTGAAAATAATCAGAAAAAGTGACTACGACATTGTGGAACAGCTAGGGCAGACCCCTTCTAAAATTTTAATGTTGGCTCTTCTACTCTGCTCCGAGGCCCATGCTAAGGCCCTTATCAAATTCTTGAAGGCGGAACATGTACCCCAAGAGACTTAGACTGACCAGTTTCAGGAATGTGTGGCCAGTCTTACTGCTGATAATGGCATTGGATTTTCCGACGCTGACTTAACTCCCAAAGGAAGGAAACACAACGACGCGCTACATGTCTTAGTTGAATGCAGGGGAACCACCCTCGCCCATGTCTTAGTTGGTACTGGTTCTTCCTTGAATGTGCTGCCGAAGAAAGCCTTAGACCGTTTGGATTGCGAAGGACTGACCCTCAAACCTAGTAACATCGTTGTTAGGGCCTTTGATGGGTCCAAAAGAATGGTTCATGGAGAGGTTGATATTCCTATCAAAGTAGGCACACAAGTTTTTAACTCCACCTTTTACGTGATGGACATCCGTCTGTCATATTTGTGTTTGTTAGGAAGACCGTGGATCCATTATGCCGGGGCAGTTACCTCCTCTTTGCACCAAATACTGAAGTATCCTGTTAAGGGTAAGATTTTAACAGTGCACGACGAGGAAGAGTACATTATAAGTCATCTCAATTCCTTTCGCTATGTGGAGTTGGATGGTGAGTTCATCGAAACGCCTTTCCAACATTTTGAGGAAGTTTCTCCTGAGGTAGCAGTTGCGAAGACAATGGTTGAGGTGCCTGTCGTTCCCAAGCATGTATCTACGATGGCATCTCTCAAAGACGCAGAGGCTGTAATTAAAGAGGGGAAGAGCACAGTGTGGGGGCAGTTGCCTGATTTTCCCCATTAGACGGACAAGTTTGGATTAGGGTTCACTGCTGCAGGACAAAAGGCTATGCGTCGCTCCAAGGCTGGAGGACCACCTGTCAAGATCTCTCACCATGGAATCAATACTGTAGAAGATGAATATGAAGAGAGCCACTTTGAAGATTGGATCTTTCCGACCGTCGAAGGGGGTTTAAGCAACTGGGAAGCAAAGGATTTTATTCCCATCACCTTTATCAACCAGTAATTTTATCTTTGAACAATTTCTTATTTTTGTCTGTAATAACTAAAACAATCTGTACATTATTTTCACCTCATGCCTTGCCCGGGGCATGTAGGTCCATTTGTAAGGGCTTGATTTACTTCATTATCATATGCCATGTTTTAATGAATCATTGGACGTTTTCATAAACTGTTGTGTTCATTTTCTTTCCTTTTGCATTTTTGTTTTGTTTAAGGATGGCTATCCCTCACACACACACACACACACACACACACACACACACACACTCACAAATATAGGTACCCATCCATTCCGGATTCCATGGGTGACTATTTTGTTTTAGCCTTCGATAACTCTGAAGACTTGGTCAATCATGCTGAGTACGAAGTTGACGAAGACTGTGAAGTGTCGGGAGAGTTAGCCAGACTTTTACAACAAGAGGAGAGGGTTATTCTGCCTCACGAAGAGTTGCTAGAAACCATCAACTCAGATACAAAGGAGGACATGAAAGAGGTAAAAGTGGGTGCCAACCTGGAACCGAGTGTCAAGGAGCGCTTAGTGCAGTTGTTGAATGAATATGTTGAAATCTTCGCCTGGTCTTATGAAGACATGCCAGGGTTAGACACAGATATCGTGGTTCACCATCTCCCTACAAGAGAAGATTGTCCACCGATCAAGCAAAAAGTCCGCCGAATGAGGCCTGACATGTCTGAGAAGATTAAAGCTGAAGTAATGAAGTAATTCAACGCTGTCTTTCTGGCTGTTACTTCCTATCCACAATGGGTTGCTAACATTGTGCCTATGCCTAAAAAGGACGGCAAAGTCAGAATGTGTGTGGACTATCGGGATTTAAACAGGGCTATCCCTAAAGACGATTTTCCACTGCCACATATCGACATTTTTGTTGACAACACAGCTCAACACAAGGTTTTTTCCTTCATGGATGGATTCTCGGGATATAACCAGATCAAAATGGCCCCCGAGGACATGGAGAAAACTACTTTTGTCACGCAATGGGGTACCTTCTGCTACAAAGTGATGCCATTCGGACTGAAGAATGCAGGGGCAACCTATCAACGCGCCATGGTAGCTTTGTTTCATGATATGATACATCATGAAATCGAAGTTTACGTAGACGACATGATAGCTCGATCACAGACAGAAGAAGAAAACCTTGATCATTTGCAAAAGCTGTTTGCCAGGTTGAAGGAGTATAAGCTCAAACTAAACCCAAGCAAGTTCACATTTGGAGTTAGGTCTAGTAAACTTCTGGGATTTATTGTCAGCAGCAAAGGCATTAAGGTTGATCCAGCTAAAGTAAAGGCTATACAAGAAATTCCTGCTCCCCGTACTGAAAAGGAGGTTAGAGTATTCTTGGGACGCTTGAACTATATTGCAAGGTTCATCTCTCACCTGACATCTACCTGTGAGCCAATCTTCAAGCTATTGAAGAAAGATCAGGTAGTTGAATGGAACAACGATTGTCAAGTTGCTTTTGATAAAATCAAGGAGTACTTACTAGAACCTCCTATTTTGATGCCACCCGTCGAAGGAAGGCCGTTAATCATGTATCTGACTGTTTTGGATAACTCAATGGGGTGCGTGCTGGGCCAACATGACGAGTCTGGCCGAAAAGAGCATGCCATTTATTACCTTAGCAAAAAGGTTACCGACTGTGAGACTCTCTACTCACTGCTCGAGAAAACTTTCTACGCTTTGGTATGGGCTGCTCACCGGCTAAGGCAGTATATGCTGACTCATACCACTTTGCTGATTTCCAAAATGGACCCGATCAAGTATATCTTCGAGAAGCCTGCTTTATCTGGAAGAATCGCTAGATGGCAAATGACCCTGACTGAGTATGATATCCAGTATACTACCCAAAAAGCTATAAAGGGGAGTGTACTAGCTGACCATCTAGCTCATCAAGCCGTCGAAGATTACCAATCTATGAGATTCGACTTCCCTAACGAGGACATCATGACTTTGGACAACATCGAAGGTAACATATCGTATGACAGACCTGAACAAGGATCCCGATGGACCCTATACTTTGATGGTGCTTTAAATGCACTTGGCAACGGTATCGGTGCGGTGCTCATTTCTCCGGAAGGCTGCCATACACCCTTCACTGCCCGACTTTGCTTCAGCTGTACCAACAACATGGCTGAATATGAAGCTTGCATCTTTGGTCTCAAGGCTGCTATAGACTTGGGAATCAAATCTTTGGTCGTATTTGGGGACTCGACTTTGGTTATCAGTCAAGTCAAAGGAGAGTGGGACACTAAACATCCTAATCTTATCCCATACAAAGAACATGTCTTGACGTTATTGCCTCATTTCGAGCAGATTACTTTCGAACACTTCCCGCAAGAAGAAAATCAGCTAGCAGATGCTCTGGCTACAATGTCTTCCATGTTTAAACTCAACTGGGATAACGAGGCTCCCCAAATTACCATCGAGCGAATGGACGGACCTGCACACTGTCACGAGATTAACACCGAAGAAGTAGTGGAACAACCTTGGTTTCATGAAATCAAAAGGTATCTCCAGACTAGAGAATATTCTGAAGGAGCTTCAATCAATGACAAAAAGTTCTTAAGGAGATTTGCTGCCAAGTTCTTCCTAAGCAATGACATCCTTTATAAGCGCAACCATGATTGTGTTCTACTTTGTTGTGTGGACAAGGTTGAAGCAGAGTTGATCATGACCGAAATACATAGTGGCACATTTTGCACCCACTTGAGCGGACATACGATGGCTAAGAAGATTCTAAGGGCAAGCTACTACTATTCTACCATGGAAGCTGATTGTCATCAACATTCCCGTACTTGCCACAAATGTCAAGTCTACACCGACAAGGTACATATTCCCCATGTTCCTCTCAACGTTCTGACAGCTCCTTGGCCATTCGCAATGTGGGGCATTGACATGATTGGAGAGATCAAACCTACGGCATCCAATGGACATTGCTTCATCTTGGTCGCTATTGATTATTTCACCAAGTGGGTTGAAGCAGCTTCCTTTGCCTCTGTTACAAAGAATGTGGTGGCCCGTTTCATCAAGCAGAACCTCATATGCCGTTATGGTGTCCCCGACATGATTATCACGGACAACGGTACAAATTTGAACAACACTATGATCACCGCTCTATGCGAACAATTCAAAATTTATCATCATAATTCATCTCCCTATCGGCCGAAGATGAACTGTGTTGTTGAAGCCGCGAACACAAATATTAAGAAGATCATTCAAAAGATGACAGTCACCTACAAGGACTGGCATGGGATGTTACCATTTGCTCTGCATGGATATTGTACCATGGCACGTACTTCAACAGGGGCAACCCCATTTTCTTTGGTGTACGGCATGGAAGCTGTTCTACCCATGGAAGTTCAGATTCCTTCCTTAAGGATTATGAAGGACGCTGGTTTGAGTGAAGACGATTGGATTCAAACCCGGCTTGATCAACTTAATTTGAACGACGAGAAGTGACTTACTGCTGTTTGTCATGGTCAGACGTATAAAAAATGGATGATCAAGGCTTTCAACAAGAAAGTCAGACGTGAGGTATATCAAGTCAGAGATCTTGTAACCAAGCGGATCATCTTACCGCAAAGTGATCCCAGGGGCAAGTGGACTCCTACCTACGAAGGACCATTTGTGATCAAGAGCATCTTTTCTGGTGGGGCAATGATTCTGACCACCATGGACGACAATGATTTGCCGCACCCTGCAAACGCAGACATAGTTAAAAGAAACTACGCATAAAACGACCCGACAAGTTGAAAACCCGAAAGGGCGACTTGGGCAAAAATGGACATCCCGGTGAATCGAAAACCCGAAAGGGCGGTTCAGGCAACAATTAGGGATAAAACAAAAAAATCCGTACACCCAGAAAGTTGAAAACCCGAAAGGGCGACTTGGGCAAAAAAGGGTTTCCCGGTGGATCGAAAACTCGAAAGGGCGGTCCAGGCAAAAGTTAGGGAATTAAAGCGTATGACTATGTCTCGTCGGATCACTTTAAAGAACAACTTATTCACCAACAAGCTCCAAACTTCTGATCAATCCAGTCATCGGCGGGCGAAGCAGCGAATGGACAAGATATTCAGAGTTCTGAAGGCTATAGCAGAATGGGAATCCCATGGAATTGTTACACATAGCCATCTTTTCTTTTGTATAAAATTTTTCAATTTTTTACGACAACATTCTCTTACTAGGATGTCTGTCTCCTTTGTACAAAGATACTCACAAAATTTAAATACAAATATACTTCAAAGTGCAATAATTTGCTTTCCTTTCTTTTCTTTTTTACACTTATGTTTCATTTGAAAAACGTCCAATGTTTTGTTGAATAGGCATATGCATTTGAATATAATCACTGCTTACAAATAAAACGAAATTGAGAAAGGATAATTACTGATAGGTTGAAGGTGTAGGAAGATATCTTTATGCCATTCCAGAAGAAATCCCCTACAATACATCATCCAGATCCTCAACAAAGCTAAAATTTGGAGTATATTTCCCATCAGAGTTAAGCTTCAAGATCCCAGGTGGAGCCCGAAAACCCTGAAAATCCTATCCCCAGCGGAGCCAGAATAGTGAACATTTCCCCCACAGAGTTATATCCCAGCAAGATCGAAGATTCTCGGTCTCATTTCTCCAAGAAGAAGCCTACTAGGTTTTAACTCCCTAGTAGAGATTTTCAGAGTTTTCCCTATATCCCAGGAAATTCAGGAAGGATTCTCATTCCCTGCAGAAGTAGTCAAGGGCTTTGTTAATCCCCACGAATCACCGAGGATTTTCAATCTCCAGCAGTGATCTAAGGATTTCTCCTTCTCAAGCAATCAGAGATATTTAATCCTCAAGCAGCCAGCAAGGAGTTCTCATCTTCAATATTCAAAGATTTTTGGAATCCCCAGCATCAGTCAAAGATTTACTTTCCCCGACAGCAGTCAAAGATTTCATTATCTCCATTTATCAAGGATTTATTTTCCTCAGCAAGACAACTACTCAGCTTACATGCACATCCTTACATTCATATATCATAAACATTTATGAAACACAGTTCATTGCATCATACGTATCATACATCATAACTTTATGTTTTAGCTAACATTTTACCCTTTTCAGGATAAGATTAGAAGGCCATTGTTAACAATTATTCAAATACAGTACATATATACCCCAGACACGGCGGTCATTCTACTACTCATTCAGGCTTCAGCCATCTGATACAGACTAGATATGCTCCAGACACAGCGGCCATTCTATCTCTCATTCAGATTCAACTATCAACTTCAAGTTCAGATATGCTCCAAACACGGATGCCATTCTGACATTTACACCAGCAGTTTGATTATCCTCAGCGCAGTCGCCACGGAAGTCATTCTGCTACTCATACAGATCTCAACTCCAGTTATAGTCTCAGATATACTCCAGACACGGAATTCATTCTGCTACTCATAACAACTCTCAACTCCAGTTACAGTCTCAGATATACTCCAGACACAGAAGTCATTCTGCTACTCATACAAATCTCAACTTCAGATACAGTCCAGATACGCTCCGGACACGGTCGCCATTCTTTCACTCATTTGGAATTTATCCCCAGTCCAGAGATGCTCCATACACAGATGTTTCTCTGTCGCCCATTCAGAATTCAGATACAATACAGATATACTCCAAACACGGCAGTCATTCTGATATTCATTCAAAGTTCAAATATTGTTACAGCTCAGATACGCTCCAGACACGAACGCCATTCTTTCGCTCATACAGACTCAGTCTCCAGATACAGTTCAAATGCATTCCAGAGACGAATACCATTTTAAATGCTCATTCTTCTGGCCTACCACATTGCAATTCAATAAACATTCTTGGATGGCATCTTTAAGCCCATCTCCAGCAAGATTCTACCATCTCTAAATGGCATCTCTATGCCCATTTCCTCAGCTATACTTTGACGAGTGCAAATTTACGGGCACTCTAGTGTCCAATCCTCTTTTACCTTCGAGTCACGCAAGGAAAACTTACCAATCTAAATCTTCAGGTTCAAGAAGATTGAACAGGGGCAACTATTGTACCCCAAAATTTTCCCTCTCATTTCATCAACATTACTCATCACAAGACTCTTGGAATTCAAGATCAAGCTAGGGTTTGCTCTGCTCAAGACACCTCCTTGCACTGTTGACCTAAATTAGGGTTTGAGTTTGCACATGGATGTTTTGACCTACAATGCCCAAAATGACTTTCATACTTAATGTTGGACTCACAAGTTTGTCCATACCAAGTTTCAAGCCTTGATTCAAATTTTTGCCCAGTCAATTGGACAGTTGACCTAGAAATCAACTATATTGGGGAAAAAGTCAACTGTGGCTAATTGATAGTCAAACCTCATGAATTTTGAACCATATCAACATTATGAACTCATATGAACCATTTTATCAAGTTTGGATCACAATTCCACAAGAAATTTGATCAGATCACCAAAAGGGCAAAATGGTCATTTTTAGGGTTTTGACTGTACAAAGGCAATTTTTGACTGTTTGACCTAGCCAATGGCAAATCAAGTTCAACCATGGACTCAAGGACTCAATGACATTGTCTTGACCCATTCAACAAGTTCAAAAGATCTCAAATGCATAAGATTGACAGATGAATTTTTCAGTCAACTGATCAAAATTTGATTGTAAACTGAAAAGTCAAACTTTGACTTTTTGGTCAAAATCAAGTTCCAAGGGTCATTTTTCATCAAGACATGTCAAGTTAGGAAACTTGTTCATCAAGAAACCCAAAAATGCAAATTAGGGTTTAAAATGGAAAATTTTCATAACTTAGAAATTTTCTAAGTTATAAAATTTTCTTATTTTTTCCTAACTTTGTCCCATTTTTTCACCAAGATGAAAATGGATTCAAACAAAACTTAGAACATGAAAGTTGTAGTACATCACAAAGCCTACAACTTTGATTCACAAAGTTTTCTCAAAAGAATCTTGGATCTCAAGTTATGATTTTTGGAACAAGGGTATCTAAAACTTTTAATTTAGAGAAATTTTGCCCTAGTTTAGGCAGGATTTTGACCCATCTTCTTGGCCATTTTTCACATAGTTAAACTTGGAGTTTCAAGTTTCATTTCAAAGATGTATTATAGTACATGTAGCAAGCTTTCCAAATTGTCCAAGAACTCCTCAAACACCTTTGTGGTTAGGGAGAATCGAATGCTTGAAGTTGGCAAAAACTCACTTTGATCCATGGCCAATACATGTTCATACTAAGTTGCAAATCTGACCAAGATAGCTTTGTACACAATTACAGGCCTCAAACCCAGTTTGTAATCCATAATTTAATGCAAACCCATTGAGCTAATGCATTGTCTTGGTCATTAGAGTATTATACACAAGTTTAATCCTTAAATGGTAAAAGGCATAGTTCCATTTTTGAAAAGTTATACTTTATGTCAAACCAAGATCTTTGAAGCATGGGGCCATATCTCTGAGGCAAGATAAAATCCACAAATTGCAAGTATCAAGGGAAAAGTATGTAGCTTACAAGAGAGAGTGTACAGTCCTGCATTGAGTAGTTACACATTCTTGCTTCACAAAGAAGAAATTGGTCCAAATCTTGCAAACTTGAAAACCAGCCATAGTCAGCTTACCCAAACATTGCAAACACATTTCACACAACCCTTTGAGTCATAAACACGAGCTCTTCACCACTCAAGACTTCTTGTACACAAAATCACCATTTTTCTTTAAAAACAGGGCAAGCCCTGCAGAACCACCTCCATCTCTACTTTCCCTCGTGCGTTTTGTCTCAAACTTATTCCAATACCTTCCATTCAACTCACCTGAACTATTCCAAACCTCCATTGCCAGCTGTAACACCATTAACACACATTTCCATTTTTGTTTGAAAGCTTTGCAGGTTGAGTTCTGTAGCACGATTCAGGCTACTTCAAAACAAGCCAAGCATTGAGAAAGCATCAGTGGACATCAAGCAAGCTCAAAAGAACCTCAAGCACCCTTGGAAGTTGCTGCATTGTCCAGCTCGAAGTCAACTGAAACAGGTATTTCATGAACTTCTATCTCTCTATTTAGTTTTCATTTATATTAATCATGCTAGGAGAATTTCATTCATGAACTTTCTGAAAAAACTAGGTTAAGAATTAGGGCCAGAGGAATTCTCTCTGGTCTTTGAGAGTTAGCTTAAGTTTTTTATATGGTTAGATTCGCTGTTTGATGCTCTACAAGTTTCATGTTATGAGTTTTGTCAAAAAAGCACAGAATCAAGAGATAACATTTTGTATATAGAGCGCGCGTGTTTCTGTTCAAAAGAAGAAGATGAAGTTGGTTTTTGGCTGGGCCTGGACAGGCTTGCTTTTGGCACCCCCCACTTTTCTTTTTGTACCCCCCTGGTCCTTTTCTTGTATATTTCTTATTTTTGCATTTTTATTTTATTTCTGACCTTGATATTTTATTCTCAAATATAAAAAATACTTAAAAAATATTTTCATAAAAATTTATATTTATTTGGTATTTATTTCAATTGTTTATAGTATTAATACATTAAATACATTATATTTACTTTTGTTTAAATGAAAAAATAATGTAAAAAATACTTTTATTTTTATTTGTTATTTTTTTTACACATTTGAAAATATTTTCTTAAAATATATACATTTTCTTTGTAAACAATTTATTTTATTTTTTATACACTTAATATATTTAATACATATATATATATATATATATATATATATATATATATATATATATATATATATATATATATATATATATATATATATATATATATATATATATATATATATATATATATATATATATATAGATATATATATATATATATATATATATATATATATATATATATATATATATATATATATACATATATATATATATGATATATTTTATTAAATAATTAGAACAAAAAACACAAGAATAATACATTTTTATTTTTATTAATATTTTATACTAAAAATACTCTTTTTTTAATATACTTTTATTTTTTGCACAAATTGAGACATTATTGTATATAAATAATAAATAATACTATTTATTTAAGAAATTAGGGTTTTTGCCCTAAAAAAAACAAAATAATTAAAATTGACTTTATTTATTTATTTACCTTTCACATAAAAATACTTTTTACATACATAAAAAACTTTTTTTACATAGTACAATTTATTTGATATTTATTTAATTGTGTTTATTTAAATATTGTATTGTACCTTACCCATTCAATATGGTTGTAATAATTTAGGATTTAATTTCTTGCAAAATAATCCCCAATTCAAATTTGTACCCCCCTCCCTATATCATGTTGTAATAGTGTAGAATTTAAATTCATGCACCTTTAAGCTTTCAATTATGCCATGATTAAACTTAGGGCTTTGTATTCAAAATCAAATTAACAAATAGTTTGACCTAATCCAAGATAACAATGCATGAAAAACAAACACAATGCACACTTGCACCCCTAGGGTTACAATCCACTTGCTGCCTTCAAAAATGGGCCATGATATGTATGTCAAGTACTTTGGCAAAACAAAAACAAACAAAAGATCATAGTCCCTCGATGACACTATCTGAGTTGCCTAAACAAAATGATCAAGTCCCTTAAGAAAATTGCCAAAAATACTTGACACAATTGCTATCATGGTCTATACGATGACCCACGCCTGTCCCGTTTAACATCCTAACACAAGGTTGTTCACCAAATACAATGGTGAAGCAACACTGTTAAAAGGGTTAAAAACATAAGAAAGATCTTTGAGTAAAATAGGGTAGACGAATCCTAGTTACTTGATCAAAACTTGCAAAAAACATCCTTGCTATCTTCAAAACACACTTCACAACACAATTTCAAAACCCTACTTTCAAACATTGAAAACTTTTCAAAAGACAAAAACACCTTTGTATATATTCAAACAAGAATCATTACAAAGGTTTCCATAACGATGGCCTCTTTTCAAATCATCTTTCAAAATCACACATAAAACACAATTTCAAACAATTGAAAAGCAAAGCAAGTGATCTAAGCAAGTAACTAAGAGCCCATGGATAACCATGGATAGAAAGGGTGCTAATACCTTCCCTTTCTATAATCTACTCCCCGAACCCAGGAAAACATCTCAAAGGTCTTTCCTGTGCTTTTTGACCTTTCCTTAGGATAAAATAAAAAGTCGGTGGTGACTCTTGCTAAACCGAAAAATTTGTGAACACAGACGCAAAATTCCAAGTCAGTTCTCCCACCGTACCACAGGATCGATTTAACTGAACCAATAAAGGTTTACCGGAAAAGAATCAGTAAAAAATCAATGGTCGACTTGAACCGAACCATCAGAGGTCTTGAATTAACTTTGACTGGATAAGAATCTGAAAAATCTTAGGATCGATTTAACTAAACCAGTAAAGGTCTACCGGAAAGGAATCAGTAACAAATCAATGTTCGACTTGAACTGAACCAGCAGAGGTGTTGAATTAACTTTGACTGGATAAGAATCAGAAAAATCTTAGGATCTATTTAACTGAACCAGACGAAAGTCTTGGAATATCTTCAACTGGAATAAGAATCAGGGAGATCTTAGTGTCGATCTAACTGAACCAGAGAAGGTCTATGATTAACTTTGACTTGATAAGAATCAGAAAAATATTAGAATTGATTTAACTGAACCAAACGAAAGTCTTGGAATATCATCAACTAGAATAAAAATAAGAGAGATCTTAGTGTCGATCTGACTGAACCAGATAAGGTCTTGGATTAACTTTGACTGGATACGAATCAGAAAAATCTTAGGATCGATTTAACTGAACCAGACGAAAGTATTAGAATATCTTAAACTGGAATAAGAATCAGGGAGATCTTAGTGTCGATCTGACTGAACCAGAGAAGGTCTTGGATTAACTTTGACTGGATAAGAATCAGAAAAATCTTAGGATCAATTTAACTGAACCAGATGAAAGTCTTTGAATATATTCAACTGGAATAAGAATCAGGGAGATCTTAGTGTCGATTTGTCTGAACCAGAGAAGGTCTTGTATTAACTTTGAATGGATAAGAATCAGAAAAATCTTAGAATGGATTTAACTGAACCATACGAAAGTCCTGGAATATCTTCAACTGGAATAAGAATCAGGGAGATTTTAGTGTCGATCTGACTAAACCAGAGAAGGTCTTGGATTAACTTTGATTGGATAAGAATCAGAAAAATCTTAGGATTGATTTAACTGAACCAGACGAAAGTCTTGGAATATCTTCAACTGGAATAAGAATTAGGGAGATCTTAGTGTCGATCTGACTGAACCAGAGAAGGTCTTGGATTAACTTTGACTGGATAAGAATCAGAAAAATTTTAGGATCGATTTAACTGAACCAGACGAAAGTCTTGGAATATCTTCAACTGGAATAAGAATCAGTGAGATTTTAGTGTCGATCTGACTAAACCAGAGAAGGTCTTGAATTAACTTTGACTGGATAAGAATCAGAAAAATCAGGATTGATTTAACTGAACCAGACGAAAGTCTTGGAATATCTTCAACTGGAATAAGAATCGGGGAGATCTTAGTGTCGATTTGACTGAACCAGAGAAGGTCTATGATTAACTTTGACTGGATAAGAATAAAAAAAATCTTAGAATCGATTTAACTGAACCAGATGAAAGTCTTGGAATATCTTAATCTGGAATAAGAATCAGGGAGATCTTAGTATTGATCTGACTGAACCAAAGAAGGTATATGATTAACTTTGACTGGATAAGAATCAAAAGTATTAGAATCAATTTAACTGAACTAGACGGAAGTCTTGGAATATCTTCAACTGGAATAAGAATCAGAGAGATCTTAATGTCGATCTGACTGAAACAAAGAAGGTCTTGGATTAACTTTGACTGGATAAGAATCAAAAAAATCTTAGAATCGATTTAACTGAACCAGACAAAAGTCTTGGAATATCTTCAACTGGAATAAGAATCAGGGAGATCTTAGTGTCGATCTAACTGAACCAGAGAAGGTCTTGGGTTAACTTTAACTGGATAAGAATTAGAAAAGTCTTAGGATCAATTTAACTGAACCAGGAGAAAGTCTTGGAATATCTTCAACTGGAATAAGAATCAGGGAGATCTTAGTGTCGATCTGTCTGAACCAGAGAAGGTCTTGTGAGGGCATCTTTCTGAGGAAACTACTGAAACAGCCCTTCATTAGACGTAGTTTTTCAGAGGACTACTAAGTCGCATAAGTAGTCAACTGTGTTTGTTGATTTTTATTTCTATGAAAAGGTAAAGAGTTAGTCATATGCAATGTCATGATGTATGTAATGTATTGCGTAATAATGTTCTCAAAATAAATGAGATTGTGTTGTATGCGATGTGTATGCACATGCCATGATGTATGGATATGGGATGTTATTGAGATGTTTCCCAGTCTGGGAAAATAAATCCTGGACTACTGTTGGAGAGTGTTGGGAAGCTGAATCCTTCATTTCTGCTGGGGATGATGAATGGAGATGATTCACTAGGGACTTCATCTTTCTGTTTGACGATAACCTGTTCGGGATTGAATCTTCTTGAGAATTGATTCTACTTGAGAGTTGATTCTGCTTGAGAAGTGATTCTTCTTGAGAATTGGTTCTGCTTGAGAATCAGTCTGTGGAGAGAGATGCTTATTGGAAGATTCTACCAATGCAGAGAAATAAACTCTGTTGGGAAATGAGCTTTCGCAGTTTGAGAAATAAACTCTACCCGGGAGGAGGTTTTATAACTTTTCGAACTTGGCTGGGGAAAACAGACTTCAGTTGGAGAAGGTAATCCCTGCTTGGGGAAGAAGAGGGTAAAACTCTGGTTGTTTCTTCTCTGTGGGGAACATAGATGTCACTTACGTATGCTGAGGATACGACAATGACTTTGCATTAGGATGTTTCTGCCCCTGTGCCTGCTGGCGATTTTGTCATGATTGTACTTGAACATGTATTGAATGAGTGTCAAAATGAAATCCATCTTTGGATCGTATCTGCATTGTACTTGAAACACGTGTCGAATGAGTGTCAGAATGACATCCTTCTCTGGATTGTATATGAATTATTTCGCAGATAATTTGGACTAAGTATTAAGATGACATCTGTTTTGGATCATACCTGAACTGTTGCTAGAAGATGATATGAATAAGTTTCAGGATGATATCCGTCTCTTGGATCGTACCTAAACTGTTTCTAGATGAGAATCTGGAGTAAGTGTCAGGATGAAATTTGTTCCTGGATCATACCTGAATTGTTTCTAGATGAGAGTTTGTAGTAAGTGTCAGGATGACATCCGTCTCGGGATCGTACCTGAGCTGTTTCTAGATGAGAATCTAGAGTAAGTGTCAGGATGACATCCGTTCCTGAATCGTACCTGAACTGTTTCTAGATGAGAGTCTGGAGTAAGTGTCAGGATGACATTCGTCTCTTGGATCGTACTTGAGGCGTTTCTAGATGAGAATCTGGAGTAAGTTTCAGGATGACATTCGTTCATGGATCGTACCTGAACTGTTTCTAGATGAGAGTCTGGAGTAAGTGTTAGGATGACATCCGTCTCTTGGATCATACCTGAACTGTTTCTAGATGAGAATCTACCTTATTTAGAAGTTTTCCATTGAGAAAGTGAAACTCTGTAATCCGCTTGGGGAATCCAGAGAAACTTGGTGACTTCATTGAGGAATTTTCGTTGGAGAAGTAATTTGGAGATGTTTCTCTTCCGAGGGTATGATAACACCTGGCCTCAATAGGATGCATGCTAAGAACATGGCAGTGACATTGTAGTAGAATGCCCCTGTCTCGATACTTGTTGTAGAAAATATCAACCGGGGATTTTGTAGATGGTGATCAATATGATAAGTCTTCTATTGATGAAAATGACAAGATGACAGGATGTAGTCGTTTGATTTAATCCCTAACTTTTTCCTGGACTGTATTTTCATATTTTCAGTCCACAGGGATACCCTTTTTTGCCCGAACCTTTTTGGTTCGCCGGGATGCTCTTATTTTTGCCTAGGCATGTAAACTTAGCGGGTCTTTTTCATGTGTAGTATTTTCCGACTATGTCCATGTTCACTGGGTAGGGAGAATTGTCACTGTCCATAGTAGTGAGTGTTACCACACTGCCAGAAGATGTTTGTTTGATTGTATAGGATTCACTGCTGGAATTCATGTCTAATGCCCCAAGTGATTCAAATGGAGATCTTCCCCTGGCTATTTGGCATTTTTGAGGGTTTCCTTGAATCATGACTTGACTGCCCCAGATGATGGATAATGATCATGCAGTGCCCCTTGGTTGGAAGTGTTTTTACACTTGAGGTGATTCTTTTCATTGAGAAAGTTTTTGTTCATTGAATATTCGTCTGCAAATTTCTCTACTGTTGAACAAATAGTCATATGCAAACAATGGTATTTTAAGAATGCAAAGCTTATATCTGTCTTGAAGTTTGAAAATTCAATTTTTAGTGAAACAAATTTTTTTTGTAAAAGTGATATCAACTCAGGATTTATAGCAAGTCCTACAGGAGTCAGGATACCTTTTGTAACAGTATGCTCTCGAACTAACCCATGCTTCAGTTAGGACTTTTAAGGTTTGTAGCATGGCCTAGTTCACGGTTCAAGAAACAAAGGATAAAGGCTCAAAGTTTATTTGTACCCAACCTGCTCTTCGTGATGTTCTTCAGTCCTATGCTCAATTAATTATGCATTTAGATCCCAATTAAGTATGGCATCTTGTCCTTGATGTTCCGGTGATGGTTCAGATGCTTACAGTTAATTTTGAATAGGAATTCATTTTTGTAACCTTCTTTTTGTTTAGGATTTGTAGCGACCTCTTTTTTTGGTTTTCGTTATCCCTTCTTTTGCCTGAACTGTTTTTTTTGTGATCACAGTCAGCGGGATGCCCCCGTTTTTTTAATTTTTCTTAAGTCTCCTTCATAGGTTTTGACTTAGCGGGCTTTTGTTTTGAGATATAATAATTTCCCGTCTTGACGATTATGCGGAACCATCGCCGTCTTTTGATTTGGAAGGACATCTTCGATGCCATTCATTGTGTACGAAGCGGAAGATTGTGACTGAATGCGCGTCTGAGTTGACTGAGACACTACCCTGCCCTAGGTTATTAATAAGGGTTTTAATTTGTGTGAAAGAAAAACTCCTACTTCTTTGGCTCAAAGGGGTTGACTAGGGATTATCGTCCTTATAACTCTAATGTTTGGGATTTGAAACAATGCATGTACATCGTTAGCAAGGTCTGTTCAAAAGCACACTGTATGGATTGTGGTATCGTTTTCATCATCCTCCCTCTAAAGGCTCAGAGCTTTTGATCGAGAGTTGAGTATCACAAAAGGAAGTAAGAAAGCAGTTTAAGCATGATGATAACAAATTAATTCAAGATAAACATGTGCAATGCATTGATGAAATAACAAGGTTTGATATGAATAAATGTTCAAACAATCAAAAGAAAATCACACATTGAAAATTCTAATAAACGAAAAGTCTTCTTGTGAGAACTTGTCACTTCAGATGGTGTGCCTTGGAGGAATGACAGAAAAATTCCAGTTGACCATCTTGTGTAAACTCCAGCACTCCTTCATCAATCATGTTTTGAACTTTATATTTCAACATCCAACAAACATCATTATCATACCCCGAGCTGTTAGAGTGGTATGCACACTTTGTATCAGGATTATAGTTAGGCGAAAAAGTCTTGGGATTCAGATGAGGCTCTATCAATGTAACCAGATTCATCCTGAACATGTGTTGTAAACTTTGAGACATCGGCATGTTGAGTTTGGTAAACTTCCTCTTGGGTGTATCCGGTTTACTCTAATTAACCCGTGGTTGTTGGTGAAGTTGTGGTTGAACCCTTGGCATAACAGCCGTCTAGAAAGGCCTGCTCTCCGAGCTAACTCTTTGTCTCATCAGGGGTTGATTAATGACTTGATCCCCAACCTCGACTACTTGCTTCATACGGTTGTATCCGTCTTGATGAAGTTTGTTGATAATGGCTCTCAGCTCTTCTTGTCCCCGAGCTAGGCCTTGGATAAGAGCCATCTGCCCCAGCATCTGGGTTCTCATTGCTTCTACTGTGAAATCAAGCTTTCCAAATGTTTTGATTAAGACAAGCTAGCATGCAAAAATGAATGGATCAAGATAGAAGATTTATCTCAAGCAAAGATTCATTGATCAAGATCAACATTTCAAGACTTATGGCTTAAGATATATGAGATTTTTGATCTTATGCTCTTAGTGCTCAAAACTATTTTTAATCATGCATTTAATTTATTAAAATAATATTTTGAGTATATACTAAGTATGATTAAAGAAGAATAGTTTAAATTGTTTAAAATCTTTGAAAATAATATTTTTTCAATTTTTGTACTGAAGCAATTGATTGTCATAAAACGAAAATCGGTTGCATCCAAGAAACATTTGATTATGTTTGATATGCAATCAGTTGTCGTCTGGAAGCAATCGATTGTCATATGTTTTATTTTCAAATTTTTTGAACGTTGGCTTTAGAGCAACCGATTGCTCCTCAATGACAATCGGTTGTCCTAGTTATAATTTTTAATTTTTTAAAATGTTGCTATGCTGCAATCGATTACTGCTCTGGTGTAATCGGTTGTTGTGCCTTAAATTTTGAAAATTTTTATTTTTCCAGCAACCTTTGGTAACACCTTTTCATGGCAATGCTTGTATCTTTTCATATACATTGTTCTAGTAAAAATGGTCTAAACATTGCCATGTTTCATTAAAAAGGCATTACTATACTATAAATTATTTTCTCTTTAGAATTTTGAAAATCAATCAAAAATAAATCAAAAAGAATCAATCACAAAAATGTAACAATTACTTTCTATTCTTTTGATTATACTCTTTATACTCAAGATATTTTGTTCATCATTTTCATATGCATTCTGAAAATTGTTCTTGAGCACTTAGAAGAGTATTCCATCTTAAATTTCATATTGATAAGAAAAGATCAATCAAGTGATTGACATTGCTTCTTCATTATTCAAACTCTTATACAAAATCAAACAAACTATTGTACTTGTTTTCAGGATTGTTGGAAACAAGAAATACACTCAGGGAGGATTGTTCTCTTTATGGTCTTAATGAAAATCCAAGAGGATTGTTCTTTGCTTGTTAGGTAGTCTTGTACAAATTACCAACAATAAGGAAATCTCTTTCATATTGAAAGGGGACTGGAGTACTCTCGAACTGTGAGGGGAACCGGGATACATCATTGTGTTCTTTACTTTCTGCATTTACTGCTTTCATCACTTATCACAAAAAGAAAGAAAAGAAACACTTGCAAAAATATTCATACAATTCAGAAAAAGTTTTAAAGAACCTAATTCACCCCCCCCCCCTCTTAGGCGCATCTAAACTTACATCTACCTCAGCTTGCAGTTGTTCCAACCGTTCGTCCTTATTGTCTTCAGGAATTTTCTTGGCCAAGTCCTGAGCAAGGAGTGCTTTCAACTCTTCCTGCCCCGGAGTCAGAGTCAGGAACATTTGTAGGAATTGAGTGTTTTGAGCCTGAAGGTCTTTGATTGTTTGTTCAAGAGCCATTTCTTTACTTGTTGAAATAAACAGCGAAGAAGATGAGAACCCTGCTTTGAAACCTGTTTTATGCAATAACATATATGATATGCGTATGCAATGTTTTCAAGGACCCGCGGGGTAAACAAGAAGATGTCAGCATTTGAAGTTTGTAGCTTTGATTGAAGAACTTTCATGTCGTTGAACGCCCTTCTACGAGAGTCAAGATCACCATATCGAGTGTGTCATAGCCCCTGACTCAAGTTATCATGTTTTGATCTTTTGACGGCATTGGCTAGAGGAAAATAAACCCCCTTGCCCCTTGCTAGACGTCTGATTTATCCTAACCCGCATCACAAACCCTTGAGATCCTTGAAATTGTTAAGGAGTGGGATGATGTTATGATGTGTATGATATGCGTTAAGCAAAAGTGTAAGGTTATGTAAGCAAGTAATCCCTGCAAAGAATTCAAGTTATTAGACAATGAAGGCAAACAAGTCACATAAGCAGCCTTAGGTTTAGGCTTGCATGGGGTTTGTAGGTAAGTACCCTCTTGAAGTTTAGTTGGTTCAACCTGTCTTAGAAATAGTAACCGGGTTCTAAGGAGTCTCAATATCATTGATCTTCCTTTATCAAGTTATTTCAGCTTAGCAATCTTTACTTGCGGCTGAAACATCTCGAAAGTCCGATCTCAATGAGTGTAGCATCGAGTATCAACCAATTCCCAGCTTTACACCGATACCGGCTATCTCAATACTTTCTAATGGCCAAGTTTGTTCAACTAAGGTTCTAAGGTTCGTTAGTGCTTCACGACACCACGCGGCGGCCCCGTATTCTCCTCGATTCAACACAAGGGATACCGGTACCAACCAAAGTGTCACACCAACACAACCATCGCTTCAACCATATCGGTATATGCCATACAATCTCCAAGGTCTATTGTTGTTTACCTAAAAAGTGTGCCCCAGATCCGGATGTAGGATCTATAGAAACAACCCAAACAGCCCTGAAAGGGTAAAACAAACAAAGCACAACAAAGCAGTTAAGTAATGAACTAACTCTAAGGTAAACCCACTTTATATTCCATCCCCAACTGAGTCGCCAGTTTTGTTACACGGTGGTAGAACCGACTGTTATATATACTAGTTTTTGCGTTTTTTGTTCGCAAATATGCGGTAAGCAAGAGTCGCCACCGTCTTTTCTTTTATCCAACAAAGGAAATGGTGAAAAGAATAGAAAATACCTTTTCGAGATGTTTCTGAGTAAGGGGGTAGATTATGGAAAGGGAAGGTGTTAGCACCCTTTCCATCTAGGGTTTTCCACTGGCTCTTAGAGGTTTGCTCATTTTTCAAGATGTTTTTGTGCTTTGTGTTTGAAAATGTTTTGAAAAGTCTTAGTGCAGAGATTTGCTTTGTGTTTAACTCTTGTATCAGTCCTCAAGAGGGTTAAAAAAGAAAATGTTTTAAAATTGTTTTTTAAAAGTAGTTTTTGTGTGTAAGTGCAAAAAAGTATTTTTGAGCAAACTTCTAACAACTATCTACTTTGGTACTCGAAAAGGGTCGTTCTTTTCCTCTTTTCCTTTAGATAGTGCTATCCTACTATTAGTGAGTAGGTAGCCTTGTCGTTGGATGTTTTGAGGGACATTCAAAGGGACGTTACAGTCACGAAGGAAATTTTATGGAGATGCTTTAGCAATTCTATTTTAAGGACTAGATCATTTACCGAGCAGGCAACTGTAGGGTCATCATGGAACTATGATATTTTGATTATACGGGTCTTTCTAAATCATTCCTGCCTCATGAATATTTTTTAAAGGCAACCAAAGTGGGCGTACCTTAGAGGTGTATATGTGCAAGTGTGTTAAGATTCAGTTATTTTTATCTTTTATTAAGTTAGCTAACATTTTAATTTACAGTCTTTCCATGCAATCCTAATTACTAACAGTAATATTGTACAGGAAATGTAAAGTACGGAAAATAAAAAGCAGAAGCATAAACCCTAAACTATTACAGCGCTTTGGGACAGTTACATAAAAAAATGCAAGAGACTAAGAGTGCGGAATTTTAAATCTAAAGCTATTACAACTGTGAGCAGTTATAGTAAAATAAAATGCGCACAAATTTGAAAATAACGTCTAATAATCCTAAGAATAAAATCTTTTTGTTGTTTTTGGTATAAAAGAAAATAAAGCATAAGTCTACTTAATTTTTAATTTTTTAAGAAAAATGTTAAATTAATTAATTAATTTATTTACAAAATTAATTTAGTTGGAAAAACAACTAGCCTAAATATTTTTTGTGATTTTTTTTTCAATATTAATAAAAAAAAAGCAAGAAAATAAAAGAAACAAGCAAAAACCAAAAAAATAAGAAAATGGAAAGAGGCTCTTTCGATCCAGAGGGGACGGTCTTTCGATCCTGGGCAAGGTATGGTTCTACGATCCAGGGCGATCCCTTAGCTTTGAAACCAAATCGAACAGAGTCACATGATATCCTAGGCGTGAATCAAGCACTGAACTAATACATTACAAAATTATAAACATGGATTTGAAACTTTACCAACAATAGGATGCTTCGATTTGGCACCTTTAGGCATGGATTGAGGTTGTTAGGTGCTTCGATTTGACACTCCTGGGTGTGGAGATGTTCGCTTAGGAGTTTGGTGTAAACTCCTGGACAGATCGGGAACGAGGATCTAGTCTTCGTTTGGGCTGAAGGTGCCTGCACAAAAAGTGTTTTGATTTGACCCTCCTGGGGTTTCTATGAGCAATATGGCAGCGTGATCCGTTCGTGTGGAGAAAGTATTTGTGCCTCTCTTTCATTTTCTCTTTCGTCCCCCCCCCGTACTGTGTCCTTGCCTTGTATTTATAGTAGAGTGATGTTCCAGTAACGACAAGAGATATCAAATTAACCATTCTTTTAAGACCATGAGACAAGAATCAAACATGTTAAAAGCATTCCTTTTTTGAAACGTTCATGTCTCTTTGGAAATCTTGGGATGAACCTGGACACTTGACTCCTTTGAACACCCTCTAGCATTTCTCTTGGATTGGCCTATGAGTTGCCATCTTCGAATGGACTTCTTATGCAAGCTTTTAATGGACTTCTTATGTATGCTTCAAATGGGCTTCTTATGCATGCTTCAAATGGGCCTTCTGAAGGATTCTTCGAATGGACCTTCTATGCATGCTTCGAATGGGCCTTCTGAAGGCTTCTTCAAATGGACCTTTTGGAATGCCAATCGAAGGGTACTTGGTTAACATGCCTGTCGAAGCTGCCTGGTTTGAGATGCTAAATCAAAGGATTCTTTGCCATGCCAATCGAAGGACTTGGCCATGAGACCGATCGAAAGGCCTTGTATCCATGCCAATAGAAGACCTTGTTGAAATGCCAATCAAAGGATCTTATTACAAGGCCAATCGAAAGACTTTGCTAAAATGCCAATCGAAAAACCTTGTTAACAGGCCAATCGAAGGACCTTTTTCCATGCCAATTGAAGGGCGCTATGCAGATGCCAATCGAAAGGCATTTTAGAGATGCCAATCGAAAGGCATTTTAGAGATGCCAATCGAAAGGCATTTTAGTGATGCCAATCGAAAGGCACTTTGGAGAGGCCAATCGAAAAACACTTTGACCAACTTCAAAATTTGTTATTTTTCTTCAAACAAGTGTTTGTAGTCACCCATGTAAAAAAAGATCTTGTAAAAAAATGAGAGGGCAAATTTTGGGGTACAACACCTATAAATAGGCGGTTTTTTACAAAGAGACATAAATCCTAGTGTTGTACCCCAAAATTTTCCCTCTCATTTAGCAAGATTATTCTCACAAGATCTTTTAAACTCAAGACTGGATTAGGGTTTGACCAGCTCAAGACCTCTCATCATGCATTGATCACCCAAAATTAGGGTTTAATATTGCACAAGGATTTTTGGACTATAAATAATTCATATGACTTTCAAACATCATTATGAACCCCTAAGTTTACTCATGATAAGTTTCAGGCCTTGAACCATATTATTGATCAGTCAATTGGACAGTTGACCTAAAAACCAGCTGTATTGGGGAAAAAGTCAACCATGGCCAATTTACAGTCAAACTTCATAATTTTTGATCCACATCAACATTTTAGACTCATATGTATCATTTTATCAAGTTTGGATCACAATTCCTTAAGAAATTTGATCAAATCATCAAAAGGGCAAAATGGTCAAAATTAGGGTTTTGACTAAGGAAGGGCAATTTCTGATATTTGACCTAGCAAATGACCAATTGATTTGAAGCATGATTCCAAGGGTTCAATTGCATCATCTTGACCTAATTACATGGTCCAAAATATTGCAAATCCATTGGATAGACAGATGAAATTTGTAGTCAACTGATAAAAAGTCAATTGTATACTGAAAAGTCAAACTTTGACTTTTTGTTCAAAATCAAGTGTCAAGGATCACAATTCATCAAAACATGTAAAAATGTGAAACTTGTTCAGCAAGAAATCAAAGATTTGAAGATTTTGTTTTGAAATTTGAAATTTTCTTAACTTAGAAAATTTTCTAAGTATAGAAAATTTCTTATTTTTCCTCAACTTTAAGCCAAATTTCCATCATGATACAAGATGATTCAAAGAAAGTTCCTGTTGTACCCCAAAATTTTCCCTCTCATTTCATCAACACTTTCTCATCACAAGACTCTTGGAATTCATGATCAAGCTAGGGTTTACTCTGCTCAAGACCCCTCCTTGCACTGTTAACCCAAATTAGGGTTTGAGTTCGCACAAGGATATTTTGACCTACAATACCCAAATTGACTTTAATGCTCCATGTTGGGTTCACAAGTTTTCCCATACCAAGTTTCAAGCCTTGATTCAAATCTTTGCCCAGTCAATTGGACAGTTGACCTAGAAATCAGTTGTATTGGGGAAAAAGTCAAATGTGGCCAATTGATAGTCAAACCTCATGAAATTTGACCCACATCAACATTATGAACTCATATGAACCATTTGATCAAGTTTGGATCACAATTCCACAAGAAATTTGATCAGATCATCAAAAGGGCAAAATGGTCATTTTTAGGGTTTTGATTGCACAAAGGCAATTTTTGACTGTTTGACCTGACCAATGGAAAACCAAGCTCACATATGGACTTAAGGACTCAATGACATTGTTTTGACCCATTCAACAAGTTCAAAAGATCTCAAATGCATAGGATTGACACATGAATTTTTCAGTTAACTAATCAAAATTTGACTGTATACTGAAAAGTCAAACTTTGACTTTTTGGTCAAAATCAAGTGCCAAGGGTCATTTTTCATCAAGACATGTAAAATTATGAAACTTGTTCATCAAGAAACCCAAAAATGGAAATTAGGGTTTGAAATGGAAAACTTTCATAACTTAGAATTTTTCTAAGTTATGAAATTTTCTTATTTTTTCCTAACTTTGTCCCATTTTGTTCACCAAGATGAAAATGGATTCAAACAAAACTTGCAACATGAAAGTTGTATTCCATCACAAAGTCTACAAATTTGATTCACAAAGTTTTCTCAAAGGAAGCTTGTATCTCAAGTTATGATTTTTGGAACAAGGGTACCTAAAACTTTTAACTTAGAGAAAATTTGCCCTAATCTAGGCAGGATTTTGACCCATCTTCTTGGCCATTTTTCACACAGTTACACTTGGAGTTTCAAGTTGCATTACAAAGATGGATTGTATTACATGTTCCAAGCTTTCCAAATTGTCCAAGAACTCCTCAAACACCCTTGTGGTTAAAGAGAATCGAATGCTTGAAATTGGAAAAAACTCACTTTTGTCCATGGCCAATACATGTTCATAACAACTTGCAATTCTGATCTAGCTAGCTTGGTTCAACATTACAGGTCTCAAAACCATTTTTTACTCCTTAATTTAATGCATATCCATTGTATTAAGGTATTGTCTTGGTCATTAGGGCATTATACATTAGTTTAAGCCTTAAAAGGAAAAAGCAACAATGCCATTTTGGCTTAACTTCACTTTATGTCAAAACCAAATCCTTGAGGCATGGGGCCAAATCTTTGGGGCAAGATCAAGTACACTAACTCCAGTAACCAAGAACAAAAGTTGCAGCATGATATGAGGGCTTGTACAGGGCTATAACATCATTTCCATTTTCTTGCTTCAAGTAGAAGAAAAGTGGCAAAACATAAGGGATCTCTCATATCTGTTAACACAAGCTTACAAGAACTTTGTGAACAAATTCCATACCTCCCAACAAGCCTAAAGCACGACCCTTTTACCCCTAAAACCTCCTCATACTCAGAACCACTGTTTTTCTGCAAAACAGGGCAGGTTCTGCATTTTGCAAGCCACAACAAAATTCCATCGTGCGTTTTGTCCCAAGATAGTTCCAACACCTTCCAATCAACTCACCTGAACTATCCCAAGCCCCCATTGCAAGCTGTAACACCTCTAACACACTTTTCCATTTTCATTTCAAAGTTCCGCAAGTTGAGTTCTACAGCACGATTCAAGGTGTTTCAAAGCAAGCCAAGCATTGGAGAAGCTTCCTTGGACCTCAAGCCAGCTCAACAAAAGCTCAAACACCATTGAAGGTTGCTGCATTGTCCAGCTCGAAGTCAACTGAAACAGGTATTTCATGGACTTCTATCTCCCTATTTAGGAATGGTTAGGCTTAGGTTTTTGATGAAATATGTTGTACTCATAGCCCTGAAGCCATACATATGCTTAGTTTTCATTTACATTAATCGTGCTGAGAGAATTTCACTTATGAACTTTCTGAAAAAACTAGGTTAGAAATTAGGGCCAGATAAATTCTCTCTGGTCTTTGAGAGTTAATCCAAGTTTTTTATATGGTTAGATTCGTTATTTGATGCTCTACAAGTTTTATGTTTTGAGTTTTGGCAAAAGATCAAAGAATCAGGAGATACAGGTTGGGGTAGCTAGCGCGCGTTTTTGTTCAAGTTCTGTTGGACAGAGGAAGAAGATGAAGTAGCTGGGCTGGGCCTGGCTACTTCCTACTTTTGGTACCCCCCCACTTTCAGTTTCACACCCCCTAGCCCATTTTCTTATATTTTGATATTTTTTCATTTTTATTTTCTTTTCTGACTTTAATATTTTATTGTCAAATATAAAAAATGATCCAAAAATATTTTTATAATTTTTTACATTTATTTGGTATTTATTTTTAGTATTACTAGCATTTAAACATTTTATATGTCTTTATATTATTTTGTTTAAATTTAAAAATAATACAAATGATACTTTTATTTCTTATTTTTAATTTTATTCACACTAAAATATTTTCTTGAATATATTTTATCTTTGTAAATATTTTATCTTGTTTTATACATATTTATTACACTTAATATATTTAATATATATATATATATATATATATATATATATATATATATATATATATATATATATATATATATATATATATATATATATATATATATATATATATATATATATATATATATATATATATATATATACTTATATATTTTTATCTTGTTAAATAATTAGGTCAAAAATACAAAAAAAGATTACATTTTCCTTTTTATTATTATTTTGGACCAAAAATATCATTTTTACAACATGCTTTTATTTTTTGTATAAATTAGTATATTATTGCACATAAATAATAAATAATACTATTTCTTAAGAATTAGGGTTTCTTGCCCTAAATAGAAAATAATTAAAATTGACATTTTCATTTACATACACTTCACATTGAAAAAAATACTTTTTACATACTAAAAAAACATTTTTGCATAATACATTTTATTTACATTCATTTATTGTATTTATTTCAATTATTGTGCATTTAAATATTGTATCTTGTACATTCGATATGGTTGTAATAACTTAGAATTTATTTTCTTGTCAAATACTCCCAATTCAAATTTGTACCCCCTCCCTATATCATGTTGTAATAGTGTAGCATTTAAATTCCCGTACATTTAAAAGCTTTCAATTATGCCATGTTTAGACCTAGGGTTCGTATGCAAATAAAATCAACAATTAGTTTGACCTAATCCAAGATAACATGCATGAAAAACAAACACAATACACACTTGCACCCATAGGGTTTCATCCACTTGATGCCTTCAAAAATGGGCCATGGTCGCATGTTGAGTACTTTGGAAAAACAAAAAACAAAACAAAAAGATCATAGTCCCTCGATGATGCTATCTGAGTTGCCTAAACTAAATGATCAAGTCCCTCAAGAAAATTGCCAAAGATACTTGACACAATTGCTATCATGGTCTATACGATGACCCGCGTCTGTCCCGTTAACATCCTAACACAAGGTTGTTCACCAAATGCAATGGTGAAACAACACTGTCAAAAGGGTTAAAAACATAAAGATCTTTGAGTAAAATAGGGTAGATAGCTCTTAGCTACTTGATCAAACTTGCAAAATCATCCTTGCTACTTTTCAAAACACACTCCACAACACAATTTCAAAACCCTACTTTCAAACATTGAAAACCTTTCAAAAGACAAAAACACCTTTGTATACATTCAAACAAGAATCATTACAAAGGATACCACGACGATGGCCTCTTTTCCAAACATTTTCCAAAATCACACACAAAGCACCATTTCAAACAATTGAAAAGCACCATTTCAAACAATAGAAATGCAAAGCAAGTGATCTAAGCAAGTAACTAAGAGCCCATGGATAACCATGGACAGAAAGGGTGCTAGTACATTCCCTTTCTATAATCTACTCCCCGAACCCAAGAAAACATCTAAAAGGTCTTTCCTGTGCTTTTTGACCTTTCCTTAGGATAAAATAAAAAGTCGGTGGAGACTCTTGCTAAACCGAAACATTTGCGAATACAAACACAAAATCCCAAGTCAATTCTCCCACCGTATCACAGACCTGGCGACTCTGATGGGGATAAAATCTAAAAGTGGAGTAACCTTAGGGTTTAGATCACCCTTTGCATGATTATTATTTGCTTTGATTGCTTTACATTTTGGTTCTCTTGTTTGGGCTTGAAATCCTCCACCCGGATTTGGGAAACATTCATAGGTAGCAATACATTGTGGAAACTGTGCGGGGTATACCGACACGGTTGAAGCAATAGCTATATTAGTGCGACATATTTGTGAGTACCAGTAGCCTTTGAGTCAATCAAAGAGAATACGGGGCCGCTGAGTGATGTCATTAAGCACTAATGAACTAGAACCTTACTTGACCATCTTGGCCTTTTCATTAGGAGTAGTGAGATGACCGGCTTTGGTGCAGTCCGAAGTTGGTAGATACTCGATACTACACTCATTGAGGGTTGTTTTCTTGGAATATTTTGGTCGCTAGTTAAGTGGCTAAACCAAAACAATGAACATATAAAACAATCCAATGATATTGAGCTCCTTAGAATCCAGTTACTATTTATAGGACAGGTTTTGAGCCAACTAAACTCAAGAGGGTACTTACCTATGAAACCTCATGCAAGCCCGAAACTAGGGTTTTGTGTGATTTGCTTGTACATGTGCTTGTACATACATCATGAACATAATAAAGCATCATATGCATCCACTAACCATTTCAAGGGTTTGGATCTTCATCTTTGTTCTTGTTTTGCAGATCATGGAATCTCTTCGCAGGAAAATAATTCAAGTCAATCTTGTGAGAATCCCTCCTCAACTCAAGGAGCTTACATCCAGGATTCCCTAGAATTCTCTCTTCAGTGAAAGACATGGTAGACTCCTCAACTTGGTCAACACCAACATTGAAGAAGACATGGTAAAAGTACTTTTCCAGTTCTTTGACCCCCTACACCACTGTTTCATATTCCCTGATTATCAGTTAGTGCCTACTTTGGAGGAATTTTCTCAACTCCTGAGAATTCCTATTCTTAATCAACTACCCTACAATGGTACGGAAAAAGAACCAAAGCCTGAAGATGTTGCTCAAGCATTACACTTGCAACCATCTAACATCAAGGGGCATTAGGAAACCAGAAGTGGTGTCAAGGGATTCTTGGCAAAGTTTCTGTTTGAGAAGGCACAAGAATGCTGGAATTCTCTTGATCTACAAGCCTTTGAAGAGATTGTGGCACTCCTTATCTATGGGTTGGTTTTGTTCCCAAATCCTGATCAACTTATAGATGTGAATGCTGTCAAGATTTTCATATCCAGGAATCCCATACCTACATTGCTTGGGGATATCCTACACTCATTTTACACACGAACAATGAGGAAAAGAGGTGTTCTCATGTGCTGTACTCCTCTCCTAGCAAGGTGGTTTATTTCTCACCTTCCACAATCAGTTCTGAAGAATGAGCAGGGTTTAAGGTGGTCACAAAGATTGATGACCCTCACACATTCTGATGTACATTGGTGTTCTCGGTCCAGAGAAAATGTCACCCTCATTGATCATTGTGGGGAATTCCCTAATGTCCCACTACTTGGAATTAGGGGCGGCATCACCTACAACCCATGTCTAGCTTTGAGACAATTTGGATATGCTCGGAGGGATGGTCCTCATGACATGCTGATTCCTGACCTAGTTTTTGACTTCGACAACGATGCGCAAGGACTTCAACAAAGGTTCATCAGAGCTTGGAGGATGCCTAACAAGGTGGATAGTAAGACACTAGGGCACAAGAATTCCATCCCCCTTGAGGCTTACCTCAAGTGGGTACGTACCCGCTCCCAGAATCTTATGATGCCATATCCACACATTTTCCCCTTGATCAAAGAGCCTGTTATGGAAGGAGAGGTTCCATACACCATCCTACATCCTGACATGCCAACATCATGGGAGGAAATGCAAAAGAGTTGGATCCAACTCAAAGAAGAACGGGATACTTTTGAATCCAACTTCTATGCCAGTGAGAAGAAGGTTCTAGAGCTTACCCGTCGACTTCACGAGGAGGAAACTCTCAACACCTACATCGCACCAAAGAGGATGCGCAATGTCTTTTTACATTAAGAATTTTGTAATATTTCACCCATGGGGCATTTATGTACTAACAAATTTCTTCTTAATATGACGTGCGTTCTTTTTGTTTGCAACAAATTTGAATTTTTGAACCCTTTAATGCATTACATGAATAACATACCATTCATCATATGCATAAACAGGTCTTCAAGCCAGGTTTCCTTATCTTTCTGCTATTTATTTCAGCAAGATGGATTTGGAGCAAACAATAAAGGACCTACAGGCACAAAATTCACAATTTCAGCAAGAGGATCTCAAAGTTCTGCTAGAGAAGAATAAAGAGAAGAAAAAGAAAAAGAGACAGGGGGTAGCCAATTTCGGAAGAAGGTTTGAGGGAGATGCTAGAAGGACTCTGGAGTTCCCTTCGACGTCTGACGAAGGGGCTGGCAAGGGGAAAGGAGTTAGGAAGAAGACTATTCAGAACAATAGTATCCACCAGCGAATGACAAGTATAATAACCTTGAAGACAGATTGGCAGCTATGGAGTTGCAGAGGGTGTCCGGATTGGATTTTGAGAACTGGGGTTGGTAGCTGGGATTGTTATCCCTCCCAAGTTCAAGGTGCCAACATTTTCCAAGTACGACGGTCTGTCTTGCCCTAAGATGCACCTGAGGTCGTATGTTAGAAAGATCCAACCACATTCATCTGATAAAGACCTTTGGGTACACTTTTTCCAAGACAGCTTGTCTGGCACTCAGTTAGAATGGTTTTATCAACTTGAGAGATCAGAAGTTCACAATTGGGAAGACTTGTCAGTTGTTTTTTTATCGTCAGTATCAGTACAACGGTGATTTGGTGCCTACCCGTACTCAGCTACAAAATATGGGGATGGCTTCAAATGAAGGGTTTAAGGAGTACGCCCAGAAGTGGCGTGATCTGGCTGGAAGGGTGCAGCCACCGCTATCAGATAGGGAATTAGTTGACATGTTTTTGGGGACCCTGTCTGGCCCCTTCTTCAACCATCTAATCGGGAGCTCTTCTGCGGGATTCACTGAACTAATTTTGACCGGCGAAAGGGTGGAGGTCGGTATTAAAAGTGGAAAGATTCAAAAGGATGCTTCCACATCCATAGCTGTTAAAAAACCTTTCCCAGCCAAGAAAGAAGCATCTAATGTGTACTCTCAGAATGGATTGGGAAGAACTGAGCATCGGCCGACTGTAGGGGCCGTGATGATTCAAAATTCGTCAAATGATCAACCTCGTAACAATCAGTAGAGACCTAATCAACAACGGGTAGAACGGCCGCAACGAAAGTTCACCCGCATCAACATGGCACCTGCACAGGTTCTTCCCCATTTGTTGAAGCTGAATCTGACTAGTTTGAAAGAGGCGCCAAAAAACCCTAACACCTCCTCTCTGTACTATCACTCCAATGCCAAGTGTGCTTACCATTCCGACAGTGTTGGGCACGACACCAATAATTGCTGGGCACTTAAGAACAAAATTCAGGACTTAATTGACGCCAAAGAGGTTGAGTTTGATGCTCCTGAAAAGCCCAATGTTATATCTGCTCCAATGCCCAAGCACGGCTACAATGTGCATGCCATTTCGGAAAACCTCCATGTTACTGATGTTGCCAATCTGTTGACTCCATTGCTTGTGATTAAAGAAAATTTGTTGAGAGCCAGGATCTTCCCTGGTTGTGGTAAAGACTGTTACTTTTGTTTGAACATTCAAGGTGATTGTCCAATGTTGAAGTCGGGTGTCCAACGCCTGATGGATACTCAAGAAATACTTTTCCAGAAAACCCCTGTTAACACTTTCAATCCGATTACTCCTGATACTTGTGATACTTCAACCAACGATATTGCTATTATAACCATTTCCGACAATCCTCCCAAGGCTTGCAAAAGGCCTGTCAGGATTACACCCAACTCTGAATGTGTACCTTTAAAGGTCACCATGCCGGGACCTGTCCCGTACCAATCAAGCAAAATGATATCGTGGAACTATGGGGGAGAAATCTTCTACCACGGCATCAAACAAATCGAAACAGTCCAAGAGATTTCTGAAGAAGACCCTGATATAGGGAACATCGCGGGTATAAGCAAGATAACCCGCAGTGGTCGGATCTTTTCTCCAGAGATTGCTCCTCCTCGAGCAATTTTCGGACCCTTAAAAGCTTCTGCACCTGTTGGACCCTCTATGCAAGGCCCAGTGATTGAAGAAGTGGTTACTCCTGAAGAAAGACCATCCGCTGATAATACCGACAAGGGTAAGGGGATACTGGAAATGCCTGTCAGGATGAAGGCTCATGTTGTGGTTATCCCCGAAACCACTCAGAAGGAAATGGATGAAATCCTAAAAATAATCAGAAAAAGTGACTACGACGTTGTGTAACAATTAGGGCAAACCCCTTCTAAAATTTCAATGTTATCTCTCCTGCTATGTTCAGAGGCCCATGCTAAGGCCCTGATTAAGTTCTTGAAGACGACACATGTACCCCAAGAGACTTCGGATGACCAATTTCAAGATTGTGTGGCCAGTCTTACCGCTGACAATGGCCTGAGTTTTTCTGACGCTGACTTAACTCCCAAAGGAAGGAAGCACAATGATGCGTTACATGTTTCATTTGAATACCGAGGAACCACTCTCGCCCATGTCTTGGTTGATATTGGTTCTTCCCTGGATATGCTACCAAAGAAGGCCTTAGACAGTTTGGATTGCGAAGGTTTGACCCTAAAGCCTAGTATCATCGTCGTTAGGGCTTTCGATGGTTCCAAAAGAATGGTGCATGGAGAGGTCGATATTCCTATCAAGGTAGGAACCGAAGTGTTCAACTCCACCTTCTACGTAATGGTCATCCGTCCGGCATACTCATGTTTTCTAGGAAGACCGTGGATCCATTATGCCGGGGCAGTTACATCCTCTTTGCATCAGATGCTGAAATACCCTGTTAAGGGTAAAATCATAATTGTGCACGGCGAGGAAGAGTACATGATCAGTCATCTCAATTCCTTTCGATATGTGGAAGTGGATGGCGAGTTCATCGAAACGCCTTTTCAACATTTTGAGGAAGTTTCTCCCGAGGTAGTAGTTGCGAAGATAGTGGTTGAGGTACCTATCATTCCCAAGCATGTGGCTAGGATGGCATCTCTCAAGGACGCAGAGGCTGTGATTAAGGAGGGGAAGAGCACAGTATGGGGACAATTTCCTGACTTTCCCCACAAGACGGACAAGTTTGGTTTAGGGTTTACTGCTGCAGGACAAAAGGCTATGCGTCGCTCTAAGATTGGAGGACCGCCCGTCAAGATCTCACACCACGGAATTAACGTTGTAGAAGATGAAGGTGAGGAGAGCCATTTTGAGGATTGGATCTTTCCGACTGTCGAAGGGGGTTTGAGCAATTGGGAAGCAAAGGATTTTGTTCCTATCACCTTTATCAACCAGTAATTTTATCTTTGAATAATTTCCCGTTTTTTATGGTCTGTAATAACTAAAACAATTTGCACACTATTTTCACCTCATGCTTTGCCTGGGGCATGTAGGTCCATTTCTAAGGGCTTGATTTTCTTCATAATCATATGCCATGTTTTAGTGAATCATTGGACGTTTTTCATCTATAAACTGCTGTTGTACCCCAAAATTTGCCCTCCCATATTCTTCAAGAAATTGCCAAGTCATGCTTCAAAAGTCCCCAAGGGTTGCACAGTGCAAGGGCCTCCTAAACAGTCAAGATTAGGGTTTTTGTTCTAATCAAGAAAATGAAGTTTTCAAGGGCCCAATCAAGTCTCACATGCCTACAAATATGGTAAAGCATCCTCATATCAAGTTTCAAGACTTTCAGCACAATTGCACAGTCAAAAACCCTAATTGCACTACAGTCAACTGTAGGGGCAAAATGGTCATTTGACAGTCAAAAGTTCAAATTTTTGGTCAACATATAATTTTGAAGCCACAAACATCATTTGATCAATTCTTGATCCTGATTCTCAAAACTTGGCTCAAAAATCATCAAGATGCAAAAGTTTCTATTTTTGGACAGCTGAAAAAGTCAACTGAAATTGACCAAGGCATAACTTTCACATGGATTATCAGAAAAATTCCATCCAAAGCTCATTTTGAAGAGAAAGACATTTCCTACAACTCATCTTCATACTTCAAGTCCAAGAAATGCTCTCACAAAAAGTTGTCATTTTCAACATTATAGGTCATTTTCAAAAGTCAACAAAAAGGGACTTTAAGTCAAAGGCCATAACTTGAGATTGGTAAATCAAAATGACATGATACCAAAGACATTGTTTAGAGGACTTCAAGACCTTTTTAAAATGTCCAAGAACATGAGCAAAGCTTAAAAATTGAGCAAGTTATGCATTGGAGAAGTTGGGAAATTTTTGTGAAATGGCCAAAATCATTTATCCTTGAAATCTCATTTTTGACAAAAGGGGTCCACTTTTTCCACTTGAATTAACTTGGCCATGCTTCCCACGTGTCCCACCTTTTATTTCAGATTTTTTTTATTAATTTTTTCATTTTTATTGATTTTATTGGATTTAATTAATTTTAAATCTTTTAAAATCAAAAGAAATTCAAAAATTAATTTAAAAGGGAATATTTGGTTCTTAACTAGCCTTGAAACATCATTATGTGCCTACCAAAATTCGTGCAAGGGAGTAAACAAGGCAAGAATTCAAAAATGGACTCAAAATGGAAAGTTGATAATGGTGGTTTATGTGAAAATCCAAAACATCAATGCAAGGCATTATTGGCCATAATTTTCATTCATACACATTGCATAAGACATGTACAAGTGATACAGACCAAGATTAGACAAGAAGCTGCGCAGGAACCTTGAACACAAACTCACACTTTTCACAAAAAAATCTCAAATCTGAAAACCAAGTTAGAGGTGGTTTCAAGCCACGATTCTCTTCCCATTAGCTTCCTTGAGCATCATTGGACGTATTCCAATCAAAAACATCAATCCAAAAGCTGTGAAACGGTATCCAGAAGTCACCCTTTTGCCATTTTTTTCATTGTCGTGTTTTAATATCCATGCACATTTATAACATTTTGCTTATATATTCATGATCAGTGAAGTGTTTGCAAGCTAACCCATGCGTTTAATTATGTTTTTTGAGCTGTATAGACGATTTCACCATGGTTGATTTCTAGGGTTACAGGACCTTGGAATTGGGGCTTTTCACCCAAGGAAAAATTGAGACTCATGACCACCATCACTCAAATCAGCGCGCTTGGACGATCTCAAATGCACCCTCGCGCTCAATTTATGAGCGTCTGAGCTCTAATCGTTATTTTTTGTAAGGGCCTCTTAGGCCACGCATGAAAAACCGTTGCCATGTTCTATTTGTTTTTTTCAGGAAAATAATACATGAAGAAGATGATGTGTTGGCGAATGGTGATAGGCTGATTCAAAAAATTCGCGCGCTGGAGCCCATTGACCATTGTTTATTTTATATTATTTGTTTGTTGTTTAAATTACAGATGGTGCGTCTAGAACAACTGGCAAAGCATATGCGTGTTAATGTCCAAGACCTGGGTTCGAGCCCCAGGTCTATATTGCTTCTATATTATTTTTCAATAAGCAATCACATGCAGGCTCAATATCAAGGCACATCATGCACCCTCAGAATCCAATGTCCACGCGTCCACTGGGATCAAATCAAAGGCGCAGATTGGAGGAATACCATAGGCTTGAGTCAACCATCTCATATGCCAACGCAAAAGTCAGAAGGGCCAAGACATAATGGGCCTAATCACATGGACTTTACCTCCAAATTAGGGGCTTCACCCCTTAGGTTTTTACAATTTTCTTTCTTTTCTTTGTTTCTTTTTATTATTTTTATATTCTTTTAATTGTTGCTTTCTTTTAATTAATTAATATTTTCAAAATATAAAAAACATAAAAAATCAGAAAAAAGTAAAAAAATAATAAATATTTTATTTTTAATTTTGTAAATAAATTTTATAATTAATTAGTTTTAATTCTAGGTTTTAACTTTAATGCATTTTCTTTAATAAATTAAAAACAATTAGAATTAGAATTAATTACTTGACTTTTAATTAATTTAATTTTCTTTAATATCATAAATACAAAAAAAAACATAAAAATAAGTTCTTTTTTATTTATTTTAACTTAATTATCTTAATTCCTTCAAAGGGTTCAACGCCCTCGCATTCGATTATGTTTTTGTTCGCGCGTTTTATTTATTTCTTTTGTGAATATACTGTATTTGTTCCAAAGCCATGTAATAGCTATTAGACATTTATTTTCTACAATTTATTTTAAATCGGGTCTGGATTAATTTGGCGTTATAGACCCGCGCCTTTGTAATAGCGTAGGACCTTTATTTTTTCCGCACTTTAAATTCCCGCATCTTTAACTGTTAAACAACAACATGAAAGAATGAATGCCCAAAAATAAAATCAAAGCGTAGATCACCAATACATGACAAGACAAACAATAAACTGAAAATGACACACAATTCACACACCACCCCTAGGGTACGCTTCACTGTTGCCTTGCCCCTCGAAAGGTGGTCGTCGAGTAAAGGATGTCTTAGTAAGTCCTCATGATCCGGGAACCTGGCATGAGGGTAGCTTCTAAGGTGTCTTCCCATTGCTCTGGTGATCACCATGTCCCGAACCTCGAATTGACCCGAACACCTCCAACGGTGGTGCTACCTACCTCTCAATGGTGGGATGGCACTACCTCAAGGACATTTACACAGACTAATTCCTTAGGGTAGGTAGATTCTCATAGATACTTGCTCTTTTCAAAAACAAACAAAATACTTTTCACACCTACACTTTCTAAAAGTTTTCAAACAAATTTTTCATACACTCTTGAGGACAGATACAAGAGTTACTTAGAGATTTTTCAAACGAAACTTTTTCAAAACCCACTCACATTGAAAAGCAAACAAACAATTTTGAAAACACAAATGAGCAAGTATCTAAGAGCCCATGGATAACCATGGATAGAAAGGGTGCTAACACCTTCCCTTTCTATAATCTACCTCCCGAACCGAGAAACAAATCTCATAAGGAATTTTTATGTGCTTTTGTCCTTTCCTTGTTGGAGAAAATAAAAGACGGTGGCGACTCTTGCTTACCGCGACATTTCGCGAAACCAGCTTTAAAACAGTCAGTTCCAGATCCACCGATCACAACTGCTGTGTTCATTTTCTTTCCTTTTGCATTTTTTTTTGTTTAAGGATGGCTATCCCTTACACACACCCACACTCACAAATGCAGGTACCCATCCACTCCGGATTCCATGGGTGACTATTCTGCTTTAGCTTTCGATAACTCTGAAGATTTGGTCAATCAAGTTGAGTACGAAGTTGACGAAGATTGTGAAGTGCCGAGAGAGTTAGCCAGACTTCTACAACAAGAAGAGAGGGCCATCTTGCCTCATGAAGAGTTGCTAGAAACCATCAACTTAGGGACATAGGAAGACAAGAAGGAAGTAAAAGTAGGTGCCAACCTGGAACCAAGTGTCAAGGAGTGCTTAGTGCAGTTGTTGAACGAATATGTTGAAATCTTCGCTTGGTCTTATGAAGACATGCCAGGGCTAGACACCGATATCGTGGTTCACCGTCTCCCCACAAGAGAAGATTATCCACCGATCAAGCAAAAGGTTCACCGAATGAGGCCTGACATGTCTGAGAAGATTAAGGCTGAAATAATGAAGCAATTCAACACTGGTTTTCTGGATGTTACAACCTATCCACAATGGGTTGCTAACATTGTGCCCGTACCCAAAAAGGACGGAAAGGTCAGAATGTGTGTGGACTATAGATATTTGAACAGGGCCATCCCTAAAGACGATTTTCCACTACCGCATATCAACATCTTAGTTGACAACACAGCTCAACACAAGGTTTTTTCCTTCATGGATGGATTCTCGGGCTACAACCAGATTAAAATGGCCCCCGAGGACATGGAGAAAACTACCTTTGTCACGCAATGGGGTACCTTCTGCTACAAAGTGATGTTGTTCGGACTGAAGAACGCAGGGGCAACCTACCAACGCGCCATGGTAGCTTTGTTTCATGATATGATACATCATGAGATCGAAGTTTACGTGGACGACATGATAGCTCGATCACAGACAGAAGAAGAACACCTTGAACATTTGCAAAAGCTGTTTGCCAGATTGAAGGAGTATAAGCTCAGACTGAATCCAAGCAAGTGCACTTTTGGAGTTAAATCTGGTAAACTTCTGGGATTTATTGTCAGCAACAAGGGCATTGAGGTTGATCCAGCTAAAGTAAAATCTATACAAGAAATGCCTGCCCCCCGTACTGAAAAGGAGGTTAGAGGATTCTTGGGACGCTTGAACTATATCGCCAGGTTCATCTCTCACCTGACGTCTACCTGTGAGCCAATTTTTAAACTGTTAAAGAAAGATCAGGTAGTTGAATGGAACAACGATTGTCAAGTTGCTTTTGATAAGATCAAGGAGTACTTATTGGAACCTCTTATTCTGATGCCACCCGTCGAAGGAAGGCCGTTGATCATGTATCTGACTGTTTTGGATAACTCGATGGGGTGCGTGCTGGGCCAACATGACGAGTCTGGTCGAAAAGAGCATGCCATTTATTACCTTAGCAAAAAGTTTACCGACTGTGAGACTCGCTACTCACTGCTCGAGAAAACTTGTTGTGCTTTGGTATGGGTTGCTCGCCGACTAAGGCAGTATATGTTGACTCATACCACTTTGCTGATTTCTAAGATGGATCCGATCAAGTATATCTTCGAGAAGCCTGCTTTATCTGGAAGAATCGCTAGATGACAGATGATCCTGACTGAGTATGAAATTCAGTATACTACATAAAAAGCTATAAAAGGGAGTGTACTAGCTGACCATCTGGCTCATCAAGCCGTCGAAGATTATCAATCTATGAGATTCGACTTCCCAGACGAGAACATTATGACATTAGACAACATTGAAGGTAACAGACCGTATGACAGACCTGAACAAGGATCCCGATGGACCCTGTACTTCGATGGTGCTTCAAATGCACTTGGCAACGATATCGGTGCGGTACTCATCTCTCCGGAAGGTTGCCATACACCCTTCACTGCCCGACTTTGTTTCAGCTGTACCAACAACATGGCCGAATACGAAGCTTGCATATTTGGTCTCAAGGCTGCTATAGACCTGGGGATCAAATCTTTGGTTGTATTTGGGGACTCGGCTTTGGTTATCAGTCAAGTCAAAGAAGAGTGGGACACCAACAATCCTAATCTTATCCCATACAAAGAACATGTCCTGACTTTGTTGCCTCATTTCGAGCAGATTACTTTCGAGCATTTCCCACGAGAAGAGAATCAACTAGCAGATGCTCTAGCTACAATGTCTTCCATGTTTAAACTCAACTGGGATAACGAGGCTCCCCAAGTTACCATCGAGCGAATGGACGAACCTGCGCACTATCATGAGATTAATATCGAAGAAGTAGTGGAACAACCCTGGTTTCATGAAATCAAAAGGTATCTCCAGACTAGAGAATACCCTGAAGGAGCTTCTGTCAATGACAAAAAGTTCTTAAGGAGATTTGCTGCCAAGTTCTTCCTAAGCAATGGCATCCTTTATAAGCGCAGTCATGATTGTGTTTTACTCCGATGCATGGATAAAGCTGAAGCATAGTTGATCATGACTGAGATACACAGTGGCACATTTGGCACCCATTTAAGCGGACATACGATGGCTAAGAAGATTCTAAGGGCAGGCTACTAATGGTCTACCATGGAAGCTGATTGTCACCAACATTCCCGTACTTGCCACAAATGCCAAGTCTACGCCGACAAGGTACATATTCCTCCTGTTCCTCTCAATGTTCTGACAGCTCATTGGCCATTCACAATGTGGGGCATTTACATGATTGGAGAGATCAAGCCCACGGCGTCCAATGGACATCGCTTCATCTTGGTCGCTATTGATTATTTTACCAAGTGGGTCGAAGCGGCTTCCTTTGCCTCTGTTACAAAGAATGTGGTTGCCCGTTTCATCAAGCAGAACCTCATATGCCGGTATGGTATCCCTGACAGGATCATCACAGACAATGGTACAAATCTGAACAATACTATGATCACCGCTCTGTGCAAGCAGTTCAAGATTTATCATCACAATTCATCTCCCTATCGGCCGAAGATGAACGGTGATGTTGAAGCCGTGAACAAAAATATTAAGAAGATCATTCAAAAAATGACAGTTACCTACAAAGACTGGCATGAAATGTTACAGTTTGCTCTGCATGGATATCGTACCACGACACGTACTTCAACAGGGGCAACCCTATTTTCTTTGGTGTATGGCATGGAGGCCATCCTACCCATGGAAGTTCAGATTCCTTCCTTAAGGATTATGAAGGACACTGGTTTAAGTGAGGACGATTGGATTCAGACCCGGCTTGATCAACTCAATTTGATCGATGAGAAGCGACTTACTGCTGTTTGCCATGGTCAGACGTATCAAAAACGGATGATCAAGGCTTTCAACAAGAAAGTCAGGCGTCAGATATATCAAGTCGGAGATCTTGTAATCAAGCGGATCATCTTACCGCAAAATGATCCCAGGGGCAAATGGACTCCTACTTACGAAGGACCATTTATGATCAAGAGCATCTTTTCTGGTGGGGCAATGATTTTGACCACCATGGACGTCGACGATTTGCCAGACCCTGCGAATGCAGACATAGTCAAAAGATACTACGCATAAAACAACCCGACAAGTTGAAAACTCGAAAGGGCGACTTGGGAAAAAATGGGCATCCCGGTGAACCGAAAACCCGAAAGGGCGGTTCAGGCAAAAATTAGGGATAAAACAAAAAAATTTGTACACCCGGAAAGTTGAAAACCCGAAAGGGTGGTCTGGGAAAAAGTTAGGGAATTAAAGCGTATGACTATGTCTCGTCGGAGCACTTTAAGGACAATCTCTTCACCAGACAAGCTCCAAGGCTCTGATCAATCCAGTCATCGACGGACGAAGCAACGAATGGACAAGATATTCAGAATTGTGAAGGCTATAACAGAAGGGGAATCCCATGGAATTGTTACACATAGCCATCTTTCTTTTGTATAAAATTTTTCAATTTTTACGACAACATTCTCTTACTAGGATGTCTGTCTCCTTTGTATAAAGATACTCACAAAGGTTAAATACAAATATACTTCGAAGTGCAGAAATTTGCTTTCCTTTCTTTTCTTTTTACACTTATGTTTTATTTGAAAACGTCCAATGTTTTGTTAAAAAGGCATATGCATTTGAACATAATCACTGCTTACAAATAAAACGAAATTGAAAAAAGATAATTACTGATAGGTTGAAGGTGTAGGAAGATATCTTTATGCCATTTCAGAAGAAATCCCCTATGATGCATCATTCAGATCCTCAACAAAGCTAAAATTGGAATGTATTTCCCCAGCGGGGTTAAGCTTCAAGATCCTCGACGGAGCCATTGCTTTCTAAATCATGATTCCCCAGCTAAGCTGAATTTCAAAATTCCCATCAGAGTTAAGTTTCAGGATCCCCCAGTGGAACCCAAAAAACCCTGAAAATCTTATCCCCGGCGGGGCCAGAATAGTGAGCATTTCCCCACAGATTTATTTCCCAGCAGATTGAAGATTCTCAGTCTCATTTCTCCAGCGAGGGTCTCCCAGGTTTTAACTCCCCAGTAGAGATTCTTCAGAGTTTCCCGTATTCCCCAAGCAGTCAGCAAGGGTTTCTCATCTTCAAATCCTCAGCATCGGTCAAGGATTTATTTTCCCCGACAACAGTCAAAGATTTCGTTATCTCCAGCTATCCGTATTTTAGCTTCCTCAACAAGACAACTACTCAGCTTACATGCATAACCATTACATTCATATATCATAGACATTGATGAAATACAGTTCATTGCATCATACATATCATGCAACATAACTTTGTGTTTTAGCTAGCATTTTACCCTTTTTAGGATAAGATTAAAAGGCTATCGTTAACAATTATTCAGATACAGTATGGATACACCCCAGACACGACAGTCATTCTACTACTCATCCAGACTTCAGCAATCCGATACAGACTAGATACGCTCCAGACACGGCGGCCATTCTATCTCTCATTCAGATTCAATTATCAACTTCAAAGTTCAGATATGCTCCAGACACGGATGCCATTCTGACCCTTACATTAGCGGTTTGATTCCCTCAGTGCAGTCGCCACGGAAGTTATTCTATCGTTCATCCAGATCCCAGTTACAGTACAGATACACTCCAGACACAGAAGTTATTCTACTACTCATACAGATCTTAACTTCAGACACAGTCCAGATACGCTCCAGACGCGGTTTCCATTCTGTCACGTATTCAGAGTTTATCCCCAGCACACAGTTGCTCCATACACAGATATTTCTCTGTTACCCAGATACAATACAAATACACTCCAGACACGACAGTCATTCTGATATTAATTCAACATTCAAACACAGTTATAGCTCAGATACGCCCCAGACGCAGACGCCATTCTTTTGCTCATACAAACTCAGTCTCCAGATACAGTTCAAGTGCATTCCAGACACGGATACCATTTTGATACTCATTCTTTTGGCCTACAACATTACAATTCAACAAAGGTTCTTGGATGGCATCTTTTAAGCCCATCTCCAGCAAGATTCTGCCATCTCCAAATGGCATCTTTAAGCCCATTCCCGCACTTATGTTTAGACGAGTGCAAATTTACGGGCACTTTAGTGTCCAATCCTCTATTACCTTCGAGTCGCGAAAGGCAAACTTGCCAATCTAACTCTTCAGGTTCAAGAAGATTGAACAGGGGCAACTGTTGTACCCCAAAATTTTCCCTCTCATTTCATCAACACTTTCTCATCACAAGGCTCTTGGAATTCAGGATCAAGCTAGGGTTTGTCTGCTCAAGACCCCTCCTTGCACTGTTAACCCAAATTAGGGTTTGAGTTCGCACAAGGATTTTTTGACCTACAATACCCAAATTGACTTTCATGCTCCATGTTGGGTTCACAAGTTTGCCCATACCAAGTTTCAAGCCTTGATTCAAATCTTTGCCCAGTCAATTGGACAATTGACCAAGAAATCAGTTGTATTGGGGAAAAAGTCAACTGTGGCCAATTGACAGTCAAACCTCATGAAATTTGACCCACATCAACATTATGAACTCATATGAACCATTTGATCAAGTTTGGATCACAATTCCACAAGAAATTTGATCAGATCATCAAAAGGGCAAAATGGTCATTTTTAGGGTTTTGACTGCACAAATGCAATTTTTGACTGTTTGACCTGACCAATGGAAAACCAAGCTCACATATGGACTCAAGGACTCAATGACATTGTTTTTACCAATTTAACAAGTTTAAAAGATCTCAAATGCATAGGATTGACAAATAAATTTTCCAGTCAACTGATCAAAATTTGACTGTATACTGAAAAGTCAAACTTTGACTTTTTGGTCAAAATCAAGTGCCAAGGGTCATTTTTCATCAAGACATGTCAAATTATGAAACTTGTTCATCAAGAAACCCAAAAATGGAAATTAGGGTTTGAAATGGAAAAGTTTCATAACTTAGAATTTTTCTAAGTTATGAAATTTTCTTATTTTTTCCTAACTTTGTCCCATTTGTTTCACCAAGATGAAAATGGATTCAAACAAAACTTGCAACATGAAAGTTGTAGTCCATCACAAAGTATACAACTTTGATACACAAAGTTTTCTCAAAGGAAGCTTGTATCTCAAGTTATGAGTTTTGGAACAAGGGTACCTAAAACTTTTAACTTAGAGAAAATTTGCCCTAATCTAGGCAGGATTTTGACCCATCTTCTTGGCCATTTTTCACATAGTTCCACTTGGAGTTTCAAGTTGCATTACAAAGATGGATTGTATTACATGTTCCAAGCTTTCCAAATTGTCCAAGAATTCCTCAAACACCCTTGTGGTTAGAGAGAATCGAATGCTTGAAATTGGCAAAAACTCACTTTTGTCCATGGCCAACACATGTTTATAACAACTTGCAATTTTGATCTAGCTAGCTTGGTTCAACATTACAGGCCTCAAAACCATTTTGTACTCCTTAATTTAATGCATATCCATTGTATTAAGGTATTGTCTTGGTCATTAGGGCATTATACATTAGTTTAAGCCTTAAAAGGAAAAAGCAACAATGCCATTTTTGCTTAACTTCACTTTATGTCAAAACCAAATCCTTGAGGCATGAGGCCAGATGTTTGGGGCAAGATCAAGTCCACTAATTCCAGTAACCAAGAACAAAAGTTGCAGCATGATAGGAGGGCTTGTATAGGGCTATAACATCATTTCCATTTTCTTGCTTCAAGTAGAAGAAAAGTGGCAAAACATAAGGGATCTCTCATATTTGTTAACACAAGCTTACAAGAACTTTGTGAACAAATTCCATACCTCCCAACAAGCCTAAAGCACGACCCTTTTACCCCTAAAACCTCCTCATACTCAGAACCACTGTTTTTCTGCAAAACAGGCCAGGTTCTGCATTTTGCAAGCCACAACAAAATTTCATCGTGCGTTTTGTCCCAAGATAGTTCCAACACCTTCCAATCAACTCACTTGAACTATCCCAAGCCCCCATTGCAAGCTGTAACACCTCTAACACACTTTGCCATTTTCATTTCAAAGTTCTGCAGGTTGAGTTCTACAGCACGATTCAAGGTGTTTCAAAGCAAGCCAAGCATTGGAGAAGCTTCCTTGGACCTCAAGCCAGCTCAACAGAAGCTTAAACACCATTGAAGGTTGTTGCATTGTCCAGCTCGAAGTCAACTGAAACATGTATTTCATGGACTTCTATCTCCCTATTTAGGAATGGTTAGGCTTAGGTTTGTGAATGAAATATGTTGTACTCATAGCCCTGAAGCCACACATATGCTTAGTTTTCATTTACATTAATCGTGCTGAGAGAATTTCACTTATGAACTTTATGAAAAAACTAGGTTAGAAATTAGGGCCAGAGAAATTCTCTCTGGTCTTTGAGAGTTAATCCAAGTTTTTTATATGGTTAGATTCATTATTTGATGCTCTACAAGTTTTATGTTTTGAGTTTTGGCAAAAGATCAAAGAATCGGGAGATACAGGTTGGGGTAGCTAGCGCGCGTTTTTGTTCAAGTTCTGTTGGACAGAGGAAGAAGATGAAGTAGCTGGGCTGGGCCTGGCTACTTCCTACTTTAAGCACCCCCCCCCCCCCACTTTCAGTTTCACACCCCCTAGCCCATTTTCTTATATTTTGATATTTTTGCATTTTTATTTTCTTTTCTGACTTTAATATTTTATTGTCAAATATAAAAAATGATCCAAAAATATTTTTATAATTTTTTACATTTATTTGGTATTTATTTTTAGTATTACTAGCATTAAAATATTTTATATGTCTTTATATTATTTTGTTTAAATTTAAAAATAATGCAAATGATACTTTTATTTCTTATTTTTAATTTTATTCACACTAAAATATTTTCTTGAATATATTTTATCTTTGTAAATATTTTATCTTGTTTTATACATATTTATTACACTTAATATATTTAATATATATATATATATATATATATATATATATATATATATATATATATATATATATATATATATATATATATATATATATATATATATATATATATATATATATATATATATATATATATATATATATATATATATATATATATATATATATATATATATATATATATATATATATATATATATATATATATATATATATATATATATATATATATATATATATATTTTTTTTTATCTTGTTAAATAATTAGGTCAAAAATACAAAAAAAATATTACATTTTCCTTTTTATTATTATTTTGGACCAAAAATATCATTTTTACAATATACTTTTATTTTTTGTATAAATTAGTATATTATTGCACATAATTAATAAATAATACTATTTCTTAAGAATTAGGGTTTCTTGCCCTAAATAGAAAATAACTAAAATTGATATTTTCATTTACATACACTTCACATTGAAAAAATACTTTTTACATACTAAAAAAACATTTTTGCATAATACATTTTATTTACATTTATTTATTGTATTTATTTCAATTATTGTGCATTTAAATATTGTATCTTGTACATTCGATATGGTTGTAATAACTTAGAATTTATTTTCTTGTCAAATACTCCCAATTCAAATTTGTACCCCCCTCCCTATATCATGTTGTAATAGTGTAGCATTTAAATTCCCGTACATTTAAAAGCTTTCAATTATTCCATGCTTAGACCTAGGGTTTGTATGCAAATAAAATCAACAATTAGTTTGACCTAATCCAAGATAACATGCATGAAAAACAAACACAATACACACTTGCACCTCTAGGGTTTCATCCACTTGTTGCCTTCAAAAATGGGCCATGGTCGCATGTTGAGTACTTTGGCAAAACAAAAAACAAAACAAAAAGATTATAGTCCCTCGATGACGCTATCTGAGTTGCCTAAACGAAATGATCAAGTCCCTCAAGAAAATTGCCAAAGATACTTGACACAATTGCTATCATGGTCTATACGATGACCCGAGCCTGTCCCATTAACATCCTAACACAAGGTTGTTCACCAAATGCAATGGTGAAACAACACTGTCAAAAGGGTTAAAAACATAAAGATCTTTGAGTAAAATAGGGTAGATAGCTCTTAGCTACTTGATCAAGCTTGCAAAAACATCCTTGCTACTTTTCAAAACACACTCCACAACACAATTTCAAAACCCCACTTTCAAACATTGAAAACCTTTCAAAAGACAAAAACACCTTTGTATACATTCAAACAAGAATCATTACAAAGGTTGCCACGACGATGGCCTCTTTTCAAAACATTTTCCAAAATCACACACAAAGCACCATTTCAAACAATTGAAAAGCACCATTTCAAACAATAGAAATGCAAAGCAAGTGATCTAAGCAAGTAACTTAGAGCCCATGGATAACCATGGATAGAAAGGGTGCTAATAACTTCCCTTTCTATAATCTACTCCCCGAACCCAAGAAAACATCTCAAAGGTCTTTCCTGTGCTTTTTGACCTTTCCTTAGGATAAAATAAAAAGTCGGTGGCGACTCTTGCTAAACCGAAACATTTGCGAATACAAATGCAAAATCCCAAGTCAGTTCTCCCACCGTATCACAGTTACCAACATGAAAGTTGTAGATCTCCATGAAATATATAACTTTGTTTCACACATTTTTCCCTAAAGATGCTTGGATCTTAAGATATAATTTTATGAATACATGCTCATGAACTAATTAACTTAGTGAAATTTTGCCCTAATTTAGGCAGGTTTTAGACCTAACTTCATGGCAATTTTTCACCTAGTTCTAAGAGGAATATTGAAATGAATTTCAAATATGAGTTATAGAGCACACTGCAAGCTTTCCAAAATGTCCAAGAACTCCTTGAGATCATTTTTTAGTAGGGAGAATCGAAGAGATGAAGTTGTAAATTTCTCACTTTGAATTCAAGCCATTTCATGAAGAACAAATTTCAAATCAGTACCTATGCTGCCTAATCCATGTTTACAGGTCCCAAAATTGTTTCTCACTTCATAATTTAATGCTTACTCAATTGACAAATCTTTAATCCAAGCCGTAGAGTCTTTATCCAAGTTGTAATTCCATAAATGGCACAAAGTTGCAATTGCCATTTTGGAAAAGGTTCACTTTTGCAACTTTTCAATTCTTGAGCTTTGAACCTATATTCTCTGCACACACAAGTACTACAGACATAAGGCAACTTGTATAGAGCTCATACCAACTCCAAGCAAGCCAATACAAGCAGGTAGAGACTTGTCCCTTCACTTTGCTTTAAAAGCAAGAAAGTGTGCAAAAAGCCTAGGAGTGAAAAATCTGTTGAAGAGCTGAATTGAAACCTTTTCCATACTAATACACAAACATATTACAGTTGAGAGCACGATTGAAAGAGGGTTGAAACACTCCAAAACTCCATATCACCAAAAAACTGTCAAAAACTTGCAGTTTGTGTCCAAGCATAGCAATCCATCAATTTGCTCGTGCATTTCAAGTTTCAATCATCCAAACACTTTACCTACTTCATATCTAAGTGATTCAGACCATCATCCTTGCACTGTAACTCTTTCTCCTTCATCTGCCATTTTTGTTTTCCAAGTTTGCAGGTTGACTTGGATAGAGAGTTTCAAACACTTTCAAAGCAAGATAAGGGTTGGAACACACTCAGGGAGGTTCAAGCAAGCTAAAGCAACCTTCAGACCTTCCTAAATCTCACTCAAACTCTATTCACGATCTCAGCTGAAAGAGGTAAGAATCTCAATTTCTATCTCTTCATACAGGCATCCATTGGCCACGATTTGTGAATAAACAATGTAGATATCATTACTACGAAGCTGTACATATATATAACTTGCATTTATTTGGCCTAAGTTGAGAGAATTTTGAACTTGAAGTTCCTGGAAAAATTAGGTTTAAATTTAGGGCTTTTAAAATTCGTTTTGATCTTTGATTATTAGCTTGCATGATTTACATGGTTGAAATCGTGGGAATGAGTACTACCATTTTCATGTTGGATGTTTTCATTTTCATGGAGAAATGAGAAAGTTATAGAGATTCTGGCCAGCTTGAGGAAGAAGATGAAGTATAGAGTAAGGACATTGTTTGTGTTATGTTTTTGTTGTTTCATATAAATCAACGGATGTATAGCCACCACAGTGGCAAGGTAGCGCGCTGGTGAGGCTCAGGTCATGGGTTCGAACCTTGGCGCTACCTTTTGTTTTTTTCTTCATATTTTTCCATTTCCATTTTTTGCTATTTTGAAGGATGGGCTTGTTTCTTTGGGCCTTTGTGTTTTTGCTAACATACTACTCCTTGTCTCCTTACAGCACCCCTGACCCAACTATTTTGTTTATTTGTTTTATTTTCTTTTTTTGTTTAATTAAATATTTTCTTTAATACATCAAATCATGAAAAATATAAAACTTGATAAATATTGTATTTTGTTTATGTTATTTTATTTTTACATAAAAAATATTTTTATTAAACTATATATATATATATATATATATATATATATATATATATATATATATATATATATATATATATATATATATATATATATATATATATATATATATATATATATATATATATATATATATATATATATATATATATATATATATATATATATATATTAATTATGTTTCTTAAATAAACTTGTAAACATAAATAAAATAGGTTTAGTTTAATTTATTTTATTTCCTTTTCATTCCATACTTGTAAATATTTATTTAGGCATATATAAAAACTAAATATTTTCATAAAATATTACTCATTATTTTTAATACAAAAAAATAATACATAAAAACTTTATTTTCTTTCAAACTAGAAATTAAGGTTAACCTTTTTTTTAAGTTATAATTTCCTTTTTTATATATATCTTTAGAATTAGGTTAAAAATCCTTTTCACATAAAAAATAAAACAAAATCTTTTCTTGCATATGCATAATATTGTATATTTAAATATTGTATTTGTTTATTCCAATATTTGTACAAATTCGATTTGGTTGTAATAGTTTAATTAGATTTATATTATTGCAAATCCCCATTCACAATTTGTATTCCCCCCTCCCATAAAAATGTTGTAATAGCGTAGGACATTTAAATTTCACAATTTACCACTTTATATACCATGCTAGTAATTAAGGTTTGTATGGCAAGATCAAAACAAAACAAATAGAAAACCCTAATACAAGACAAAATCAAGGCATGAAAATAACACACTTGCACACAAGCATCCTTAGGGTTTCTCCACTTGGTTGCCTTATACAAAAATGGCCATATTACGCATGCGAAGTATCTTGGCAAAACAAACAAATATGAGATCATAGTCCCTCGATGACGCTATTCAAAGTTGCCTTACAAAATGATCTTGGTCCCTCAAAAATGCTAAGATACTTTGCAACATTGCTAATCATGGTTATACGATGATCCACGCCCGTCCCGTTTACATCCAAAGATAGGGTTGATTACCGAATCAATGGTATGACAACAATGTCAAAGGAATAGGAAATGCACAAAAAATACATTTGAGTAGGTAGATTACTTCTAGTTATTTGCTCTATTTCCAAACAACTATCCTTGCTATTTTCAAAATAAACACACACATTTTCAAACATTTTACAAACATTGAAAACATTTTCAATAAGACAAACATCTTTGTATACATTCTTACGAACGAGAATCATTACAAAGATTGCCTAAACGAATGGCCTCTTTTACAAAATACTTTCAAAACCACACCAAACACATTTTCAAACAACAAAAGCAAGTGATCTAGCAAGTAACCAAGAGCCCATGGAAAACCATGGATGAAAAGGGTGCTAACACCTTCCCTTTTCATAATCTACCCCCCGAACTCAAGAAATAATCTCAAAGGTCTTTCCTGTGCTTTTTCACCTTTCCTTTTGGATAAAAGAAAAGTAGGTTGTGAATCTTTCTAAACCGCAACATTTGCAATAAAACGCAAAACCCTCAAGTCAGTTCTCCCACCGTATCACAGAAATGGAGACTCTGCTGGGGAATTTTATAAAAGTGGGGTTACCTTAGGGCTAGATCACATTTATTTGCTTACATTTGTTTGACTTGTTTGCTTTACATTATGGTTCTTTGTTTGGGTTTGAATCCTCCACCCAATTTGGGAAACATTATAGGTAAATAGAAATACATTGTGGAAACTGGGTATACCGACATGGTCTAAGCAATAGCTATGTTAGTGCGACATATTTGTGGGTACCAGTAGCCTTTGATTCAATCAAAGAGAATACGGGGCCACTGAGTGCTGTCATGAAGCACTAATGAACTTCTAGAACCCTTTACTTGACCAACTTGGCCTTTAGGATGTAGTGAGATGACCGGCTTTGGTGAAGTCCGAAGTTGGTAGATACTCAATAGTACACTCATTGAGGGTTGGTTTCTTGGGATATTTTGGTTTCCATTAAAGAGGCTTGAGATGAAACAATGACCAAGGAAACAATCCAGTGATATTGAGTTTCTTAGAACCCGGTTACTATTACCAGGACAGGTTTAAGCCAACTAAACTTCAAGAGGGAACTTACCTATAAAACTCCATGCAAGCATAAACTAAGAACTTATTTGTTTTGCTTGTATATGCATACTTGTACATAACATCATGGACATCATGAGCATCATATGCATCCACTAATAATTTCAAGGATTTTGGAGATTCATCTTTGTTCTTGTTTTGTAGGATATGGATTCACTTTGCAGGAAAACTATCCAAGTCAACCTTGTAAGAATTCCTCCACAACTCAAGGAGCTAACTTCAAGGATCCTGAGAACTCTCCATTCACTGAGAGACATGGTCATCTACTCAACTTGGTCATCTCCAACACAGATGAGGATATGATAAAGGTGCTCTTCCAGTTCTTTGACCCTTTGCACCATTTCTTCACATTTCCTGACTATCAGCTTGTGCCCACTTTGGAAGAATTATCTCAACTCTTGAGGATTCCTATTCTCAATCAACTACCTTTAAACGGTACGGAAAGAGACCCAAAGCCAGAAGAGATTGCTCAAGCTCTGCATTTGCACTCATCTGATGTCACAACTCATTGGGAAACTAGGAGTGGTGTGAAAGGCTTCTTAGCAAAGTTTCTGTTTAAGAAAGCCCAAAGCTGTTGGAATTCCTTAGACTTGCAAGATTTTGAGGAAATTGTGGCTCTCCTCATATATGGGATGGTTTTGTTTCCCAATCGTGACCAACTCATAGATGTGTGTGCCGTCAAAATTTTCATGTCACGCAATCCGATGCCCACATTGCTAGGGGATATCCTACACTCTTTTCACACTCGTACAATGAGGAAAAGAGATGTCCTTATGTGTTGCACTCCTCTCCTGGCAAGATGGTTTATTTCTCATCTTCCCCAATCAATCTTAAAGAATGAGCAAGGTTTGAGGTGGTCACAAAGGTTAATGACGCTCAAACATTCAGATATTCATTGGTGCTCCCGATCCAAAGAGAATGTTATCATTGTTGACCGTTGTGGGGAATTACCTAATGTCCCTCTACTTGGCATTAGGGGAGGCATCACCTACAACCCATGCTTAGCTCTAAGACAGTTTGGTTATGCCCGAAGGGATGGCCCGCATGAGATGCTGGTTCAAGGCTTGGTATTCGACTACAATAACGATGATCAAGGTTTTCGCCAGAGATTCATCCGAGCTTGGAGGATGCTAAACAAGGTGGATAGCAAGACTTTAGGACACAAGAATTCCATCCCTCTTGAGCCTTACCTCAAGTGGGTACGAACCTGCGCTCAAAGTCTTATGATGCCTTATCCTTCCATCCTACCGGTGATCATTGAGTCTGTTAAGGAAGGAGAAGTTCCATACACTATCCTACATCCTGACATGCCCACATCTCTTGAAGACCTACAAAGGGATTGGATATAGCTCAAAGGAGAGCGAGATACTTTCGAAGCCCAATTCTACGCATGAGGAGCAGACTCTAAATGCCTACATTTCACCAAAGAGGATGCACACTACTTTTTTATGTTAGAGTTCTGTATTATTTTTCCCAAGGGGCATTGATGTACTCAAACTCTATCTTATTAATATAACATGTGTTTCTTTTTGTCTAAAACGAACTTGAATCTTTAAAAATCCTTGAAAACATTACATATGCACATATCATTCATCATAACATAAACAGATCTTTTGCAACGAGTTTCCTCATCTCTCTATTGTTTATTTCAGTAAGATGGATCTCGAACAGACAGTCAAAGATCTTCAAGTTCAAAACACGCAGTTTCAACAGTTACTCACAACCCTGGCCAAAGGACAAGAGGAGTTGAAGACTCTGTTGGCTAAAGAGAAGAAGAAAGTGAAGAAACCAACCGGTGTTGTAATCAATGGGAGAAGGTTTCAAGGACAGACTAGAATAACCTTGAATTTCGCAACAACATCTGATGAAGGAAAAGGAAAGGAAACAACGGTTTCGTCAGAATCTGAAGAGGAGGAAGAAGAGGAAGACTACTCTGAGGAACAATATCCTCCAGCTGATGATAAGTACAGACACCTCGAAGAGCATTTAAACGCAATGGAAATACAAAGGGTACCAGGTCTAGACTTTGAAGAATTGGGACTAGTGTCGGGAATTGTGATCCCACCGAAGTTCAAAGTATCGTTGTTTGCAAAATATGATGGGGTGTCATGTCCTAAGATGCACTTCTGATCATATGTGAGAAAGATCCATCCGCCCTCCACCGATAAAGACCTGTGGGTGCATTTTTTCCAAGATAGCCTATTTGGAACACAACTCGATTGGTTTTACCAATTGGAAAGGGCCAACATCCACAACTGGGAAGATCTTGCCGCAACTTTCTATAAGCAATACCAATATAATGCAGATTTGGAACCTACCCGTACTCAACTTTGGAGTATGGCCATGGCTTCCAATGAGGGTTTCAAGGATTACGTGCAGAAATGGAGAGATCTATCTGGGAGAGTACAACCCCCTCTGTCTGAAAAGGAGTTAGTGGATATGTTCTTAGGCACTCTATCAGGCCCTTTCTTCAACCATCTGATTGGAAGCTCATATGCAGGATTTAGTGAATTAATACTAACCGGAGAGAGGGTGGAAGCTGGCATAAAAAGTGGAAAGATTAAGAAGGATTCATCTGCCTCTACAACTGTAAGAAAGCCTTTCACTGGGAAGAAGGAGGTATCTGCTGTTTATCCACGAAGGAACCAAGGGAGAGCTGAACGCCAACCAATGGTAGAAGCTGTTATGATCCCAAAGCCTACATCTGATCAACCAAGAAGTAATCAACCGAGGGTGGAAAGGCCAGTCTGGCAATTCACCAGAATCAATATGACTCTAGCCCAGGTTTTACCACACCTTCTGAAGTCCAATTTGGTAACTTTAAAAGAAGCTCCAAAAAACTCCAACACAACGTCCCCTCATTATCACCCAAATCCCAGATGCGCATATTATTCTGAAAGTCCGGGTCATGACACTAACAACTGTTGGGCCCTGAAAAACAAGATTCAAGACCTTATAGACGCAAAAGAGATTGAGTTTGATGCATCCGAGAAGCCAAACGTCATTTCTGCTCCTATGCTTAGACATGGTCACCACACAAATGTTGTTGAAGAAGATTTGTTTGTTACCACAGTTGATGAACTCGTGACTCTGCTCCTGATCATTAAGATAAACTTGTTGAAATCCGGTGTGTTGTACCCCAAAATTTGCCCTCCTATTTTTCTCAAAACATTTCAAGAAAGATTCACAAGTCCAACCCGGCGCGTCATATTCAGGTGTTCTTTCGCCAGGATATCTCTGATAACGTATTCTCAAATTCAGGTTCGGCTCAAGAGTCAATTCTTTAAAGAAGGTATCTGAATGTGTGAGTTTTCTCGAAGAAATATGGTGAAAAAGTGTGCTGAAAGTGCAGTTTTTACGCGCTAAAAAATTCATAACTTGAAGATCGCTAGAAAATTTGTGACAGAAGTTTATTTGCAACATGTTCAGAAAATCATAACTTGGTCGATTTTCATCGTATCGAGCTAGTTCCGGCGCCTAAATTTCACAAATTGAGTTGGCTAAGTTTTCACAGAAGGTATTGAGTTCGAACGGTATCCAAAAGGTATTCGTTGTTTGCTCAGAGAACGCATGACACGCCGAAAATCCTGAATGCTGAATATTATTTTATCTGGGTCGAAACTTCGAAAATTCATAACTCGGTCAATTTTTATCGGATTGGGCTCATATTTTTACACAAGGTCACTAACTCATAGATCTACAAATTTTCTTTAAAATTCGAGACCGAATTATACTCCGATCAATACCAGTTTTTTATTGAAGAACGTGTCAGAGTCGACACTAGAGCCTAAAATAAGTTTGTCTGAGCTGAAACTTCAAAAATTCATAACTAATTCACCGTTTATTTGATTGAGCCGATTTTCGGACAACAGTTATTTCTTGATGTCAGCTACATTTTGTTTTAAAATTTCAACTTCAAAAATTGCACTTAAGCCCCTGCAATTTTTCCTAGAACGTGACGGATTTAAGTGAATATTGGAGGCCCAATTGCACATTCAAAGCCCATTTTTTGCTCTCTAATTTCTATTATATAATCCCATTCTTTTCACACAAAGGAGAAAAAAACCCTTGCCACAATGCTGTCAGAATATCAAATTCTTTCAAGAACCCTAAAACTTTGAAATCCTTATTACAAATCCCTCTCTCACTACAAACAAGTCATCCCGGTTAAAAACCAACATTTCACTACAAACAAGCCATCCCGGTTACAAACCAACATCTCACTACTTCTCTAGTAAGGGTAAGGCTGGCTTGATCTCCATGATCAAAAGGCATAAAAGCATTCATATCACTACTTCTCCAAGGGTAAGGCTGATTTGATCTCCATGATCAAAAGGGTATAATCATTAATACATGCCATATTGGGCCTAAACATTAAATTTCTTCATATATTGGCTTTATTTGTATTTTATGATATATAATAATTTATTTAATGTGTTCATGAGATTCAACACTGCAGATTTAGACAGGATCCCATGCAGGTTCATTAAGGAACGTTGAGGCCAAAACACAAATGGCCAAAAGCCAAAACACAAATGGCCAAAACAGAACAGTTTACACATGACACCAATACATGGCGAGACAGACATCCTGAGAAGGTTAAGGAACGTTGAGGCCAGAACACAAATGGCCAAAAGCCAAAACACAAACGGCCAAAACAAAACAGTTTACACATGACGCCAACAGTTGTTTCACCCCTCCAATCAGGCCCGTATATTCCTAAACTCTCTCTCTCTCTATTTTTATTATTTTCCTTTAATTAATTAATTGTTATTCTTTTTATTAATCACTAACCAATTAATCTTTTTTCTTAATAAAATCAAAAAACAAAAATATATATTTTATTTATTAAAATTAAATTCAGCACTTTATTTTTGTAAATAAATATTAATTCAATTAGTTTAGTTTAATTAGGAAATAACTTTAATATTTTTGCAATAATTAAAATTAATTTAGATAATTAGGTTTTTATTAGCTTTGATTAATTTATTTTATTTTTTTAAATACTCAAAAATCCAAAAATATTTTCATTATTTAATTTAATTTAATTATTCGTTTAATTTAATTCCATAATTTCCAAAAATAACAAAAAAACATGCTTTCTTTCAAAAAAGGGTCAAAACCCTAAAAAATGCGCCGATTTAATTTTCTTGCACGCGATATATTTTATCCATATTGATGTAACTGTTTCCCGGAATGTAATAGTTTAATTAGGACAGTATTTATCGCTTTCTTTTATTTTCCGCAATTTAAATTAAATGGTTTGTTTTTGGCGATGTAAATACCCGACGCCTTGTAATAGTTTAGATTTAATTTCCCGCAATTTAATTTTCGCACAATATCAACTGTTAGATGTTTGATAACTAGGCAATGCATGACAAGATCAATCTTTAACCTAAAATCAATATAGCTCACCCATGACATGTACAGATAAAATTAACCAAAGTAACACACTTGCACATGCCACTCTTAGGGTACACATCACTTGGTTGCCTTCGAACGTGGTCATTGAGTATAGGAAGTTTTAGAGGTCGCCCTCTCGTCCAAAGATCATAAGTTTCCTCGAAATGGTTGCCTCGGAAAAAATGATCTAAGACATTAGGGTTACCACAAAGGCGTCCTAACATTGCTTTAGTGACCACACGTCCCTTAATCGAATTGACCCGAAAACTCCAACGACGATGCTACCTACTCCTCAATAGTGGGATAACATTGTCTAAAGGAAATTAGCACAGTTTAATTCCTTTTTCAAGTAGGTAGATGGTTCTTAAGTGCTTGCTCCTTTTAAAACAAAACAAAACTTTTCGCACTTACACACTCTTCAAAACAAAAACTCTTTTCAAACCCACAAACACAAAGAAAAGCAAACTTTTGAAAACACATTGAGCAAGTACCTAAGAGCCCGTGGATAACCACGGATAGAAAGGGTGCTAACACATTCCCTTTCTATAATCTACCTCCCGGACCCGAGAAACATCTCGAAAAATGAATTTTTCTGTGCTTTTTTCCTTTCCTTGTTGGATAAAATAAAAGACGGTGGCGACTCTTGCTTACCGCGACATTTTGCGAAAACAAACGCAAACGCGAACCAGCATTCCAAAATAGTCACTTCTCATTCCCACCAATCACAGAACTGGCGACTCTGCTGGGGATTTAATAAGTGAGGTATACCTTAGGATTAGATCATTGTGTTTTCAATTATATGCTATGTATGATTTATATTTGTGGGATTGTATCGGAGTTCTATAGATCCTAACCCGGATCTGGGGATACCCTTTAGGTAAGTAGCAATAAACTGTGAGGGAACTGTCCGGCGTAGACCGACACGGTTGAAGCAGTAGCTACGTTGGTGTGGCACTTTAGTCCGTACCGATATCCCTTGTGTTGGAACGAGGAGAATATGGGTCTTCTAAGGGGTCATTAAGCACCAACTGACCTTAGAACCTTAAATTGACCAACTTGGCCATAGAACATTAGCAGTATGCTACACTCATTGAGACAAAACTCTCGCGATGATTCCGGCTGCAAGAAAAGGTTGCTAAATTGGAATTATGACCGATTGAGGGTAGTCAGTGATATTGAGATCCTCTAGAACCCGGTTACTATTTTTAGGACAGGTTTAAACCAACTAAACTGAAAGAGGGTAATACCTAAACTCCATGCCAGCCTAAACTTAAGGCTATTTGTGTGACTTTTGTGCCTTCAAACTTGAACTACTTGCACATTCTTGTTATCTGACAACATGAGTTCCTTGCAGGTTTTGTTTACAGTCCTTATCCAATAATTTGGATTTATTGCAGGGTTTACTTACATCGCTTCACACTTTTGCTTAAACGCATAGCATACACATCATAACATCATACCTTAACATTTCCTTAACCATTTCAAGGATCTCAAGGGTCTGTGATGCAGGTTATGGTAAATCAAATTCCTAGCAAGGGGAAAAGAGGATTTATTTTCCTCTAGCCAAGGTTGTCTAGAAATCAAAACACGGTAATTTGAGTCAGGGGCTATGACCCACTCGATATGGTGAGCTTAACTCTTGAAGAAGGATTCTTAAAAACATGAAGTTTCTTCAATCAAAGCTGTGAAATTCAAATTCTTACAAGTTTCTTGTTTACCCCGCGGGATCCTTGAAAACATTGCATACATACATATCATTGCATAACAGGTCTCCCAGTACAGGTCACTCATGTTCTCGCTGTTTATTTCAGCAATGACTCTCCTACAAGACAACCAAGATCTCCAGGCTCAAAACGCTCAACTTCAAGAAATGTTCTTGAACCTATCCCAGGGGCAGGAAGAAATAAAAGCTCTCCTCACAAGGGGCTTAGTCCTAGGGAATCCAGGCGGCATCAGGAATGATCAGTTGGAAGGGCTACAAATTGAGTTGGCAATAATGAAGATCCAGATGATGGGACAGCTGGTGGGCCAGATGACTCTCATTCAAGACCTGGCTCAAAGACAAGAAGAGCCCAGGGTCCTCGTCATCAAACTAGTTCAAAATAACCAAGTGGGGAAAACAACTAGGGTTGAAGATCAAGTCATCATTCAACCTCCTTTGAGACAAGAAGACAAGGGAAAAGCTCCCCAGCTTGCTTCAGGGTCACAAGCCCAGCAACAACCTCGCCAGTGTCAACGAGGTAATCGGCGTAAGCAAAATACATCTAGAAGACATTTTCTGAGACTGATATACCATCATCTCTAATACTGAAACGCTTGTTGGAGGTCAATCTGATTCCTTTAAAGGATCCTCTCCAGAATCCCAATACCTCTGCTCCTGGCTATCACCCCGATGCATTTTCTGTATACCACTCCTATAGTCCTGGACATGACACCGACGACTATTGGGATTTGAAAAACAATATCCAAGACTTGATTGACAGAAGAGTGCTGGAATTCATGCCGGATGGCGAGATGAAAATCTTCCGCTGAGGGTTCTCCACCTGAAATGACTAGTTCGAACTAAGAGGCTTTTGCTCATTAGAATTTTCAAGCTGTAATTTTCTTTTGACTGTTCGAACATTTATTCATGTCAAACTTTATTACTTTACCAATGCATTGCATATGTCTGTTTTGAATCAATCCATTCGTATTTCACTATATTCAAATTGCTTTCATTTTTTGTGATGATCAACTCTCGATTAAATTTTTTTCCTAAGCCTTTAGAGGGAGGATGACGAAAATGATATTAAAATCTCTACAATATGCTTTTGAACAGACCCCGCTGACGAGGTACATGCATTGTTTCAAATCCTAAACAGTGGAGTTATAAGGAAGATAACCCCTAGTTAACCCCTTTGAGCCAAAGAAGTTGGAGTTTTTCTTTTCACAAATTAAAACTCTTAATCACAACCTGGGGCAGGGTAGTTTTCTCAGTTGATCTAGGTGCACAATGAATGGCATCAAAGAAGTCCTTCCGAAACAAAAGACGATGTTGGTTCCGTATAATCGTAAGGACATGCAGTCATTATCTCTCAAAAATAAAAGCCCATCAAGTCAAAACCTATGAAGGAGACTTATAAAACTGGGGCATCCCGCTGACTGTAATTACAAAAGAAACAGTTCAGGAAAAAGGCAGGGATAATAAAATCAAAAAGAAAGAGATCATGCAAACTCTCAACAAAATGACTGCATGTTCAAAATAAATTGTCAGTATCCGAACCATCACTGGAATATCAGAGCAAAGACTCAAACGGGATCTAAATGCACGATTATCTGAGTTTAGGATCGAAGAACATCATGAAGAGCGAGTGGGTAGAAATAAATTTTGAGCCTTTTCCTTTGTTTCTTAAACCGTGAACTAGGCCACGTTATAACCATTAAAAGTCCCAGCTGAAGCGTGGGTTAGTTCGAAAGCATACTGTTACAAAAGGTATCCTGACTCCTATAGGGCTTGCTTTAAATCCTGAGTTGACATCACATTTTACAAAAAATTCGCTTGTTTTATTGAAAACAGCATTTTCAAAAATTTCAAGACAGACATAAGCGTTGCATTCTTAAAATAACATTGTTTGCATATGACTATTTGTTCAACAACAGAGAAATTCGCACGACGAATATCTAGTGGAAAAAAAAACCTTCTCAATAAAAAGGATCACCTCAAGTGGAAAAACACTTCCAATCAAGGGGCACGACATGATCATTGTCCATCATCTGGGGCAGTCAAGTCAAGATTCAAGGAATCTCTCAAAATGCCAAATAGCCAGGGGAAAATCTCCATCTGAATCAATTTGGGCATTGGACATGAATTCCAGCAACGAATCTTACATGATCAAACGAAGATCTTCTGGTAGTATGGTAACACAACACTACCGACAGTGACACCTCCATATATCCTGAGAGCGTGGACATAATCAGAAAATACTACGCATAATCAAAGACCCGCTAGGTCGACTGGCCTAGGCAAAAATAAGGGCTTCCCGACGAACCAAAAGGGTTTGGGCAAAAATTAGGGATAAAAATGGAAAAAATCTGTACACCCGGCAAGTCGAAAACCTGAAAAGGCGGCTTGGGCAAAAAAGGGTATCCCGATGGATTGAAAACCCGAAAGGGCGGTCCAGGCAAAAATTAGGGATCAAAGCGTACGACTATGTCCCGTCATCTTGTCACTTGCCTACCAGAAGAAGACTTGTCATTTCAATCGAAAGATACCAAGCACCTCATAGGTTGGGATAATACTCGATCCACAAGGCCTCCGCATACACCTTCTCCCGCAGAAACAAGGGCAATAAGATTGTCCAAACTGTACAGCTGCTCTGCTCACCAGGTACAAAGGTAGATTCAGCTGAAGAATATGGCTAAGATACCTTCAATCCCCGCAGAGTAAGACAATAATGATAGCTCTCTCTCAGCTGAGACTTGCAACCGTGAACGAATCAGCAATACTCTGCCCAAGCAGAATTTATCTACCCTTAACACTGAAAGGGTCTTAATATTCCCCAGCGGAGTATAAGAATATTCCCCAGCAAGTATAAGAGTAACCCCAGAAGTCTTGATATTCCTCAACAAAGTATAAGAATGTTCCTCGGCAGAATACAAGATACCCCAGTGGAGTCAATATTTTCCCAGCACAGTCTGAAGAAGGCTTCCCCAATGAAGTTGAATCATTATCCCCAGTAGACTTTGGAAGTTTATCCCCTGCAGAGCACGAATAAATCTCCCTAGTTAAATTCAGAGGGTTGTCCCCGCAAGAGTCTAACAGGATTATCCATAGCAAGTTGCAACTGAAAGATCATCCCCAGCGAAGTTCTTTCCTTTCACAAGCAGGAATTCAATCCTCAATAGATTTAATATCACCGGAAACGGTAATCCATCCCCAGCAGAATTTATCATTGAAATCCCCAGCGGAGTTTATCATTGAAATCCCCAGCGGAGCTTATCAGCGGAATCCCCAGTGGAGTTTATCGTTAAAATCCTCAGTAGAGCATCTCTTCCCCACAGAGTAATTACCCTCAGAGTAATCTTCTCATCAGTTTATTCCCCAACGGAGTTATACTCTCCCGCAAGTTTATCATCTTCGTTCATCATCCCCAGCAGAAACGAAGAATCCAACTCTATTCTCCAGCAGCTCCGGGATTTATTTTCCCAGCTAAAATATCACATTTTCATACATCATGATTCATGCATATACGTATTATACCATACTATCTCATTTATGTTGAGAACATCATTGCTTGATCCATATCATGCATTGCATATGATTGACCTTTACCTTTCAGGAAAGATGCAGTCAAATTCTCAACTATGTCAATGGAGACAAAATCAGTTAAATCGATTCCTAAAGATTTTTCTGAGGCAAAGCCAGTCAATGGAGACAAAATCAGTTAAATCGATTCCTAAAGATTTTTCTGAGGCAAAGCCAGTCAATTGAGACAAAATCAGTTAAATCGATTCCTAAAGATTTTTCTGAGGCAAAACCCGTCAATGGAGACAACCTGTCAATAGAGACAACCCGTCAATGGAGACAACCCGTCAATGGAGACAACCCGTCAATGGAGACAACCCGTCAATGGAGACAACCCGTCAATGGAGACAACCCGTCAATGGAGACAACCTGTCAATGGAGACAACCTGTCAATAGAGATAACCCGTCAATGGAGACAACCTGTCAATGGAGACAACCCGTCAATGGAGACAACCTGTCAATAGAGACAACCCATCAATGGAGACAACCCATCAATGGAGACAACCCGTCAATGGAGACAACCCGTCAATGGAGACAAGCCATCAATAGAGACAACCTGTCAATAGAGACAACCCGTTAATGGAGACAACCCGTCAATGGAGACAACCCGTCAATAGAGACAACCCGTCAATGGAGATAACCTGTCAATGGAGACAACCCGTCAATAGAGACAACCCGTCAATGGAGACAACCCGTCAATGGAGACAACCCATCAATAGAGACAACCCATCAATGGAGACAACCTGTCAATAGAGACCACCCGTCAATCGAGACAACCCGTCAATAGAGACAACTCGTCAAAGGAGGCACCCCGTCAAAAGAGACAACCCGTCAGCAAAGACAAAACCACCTACCAATAATCTCCAAATGGCATCTGTAAGCCCATTCTCGACATCACCAGGCTGATACCACTTCATGCGAGTGCAAATTTCTGGGCACTCTAGTGTTCAATTATCTTCCACCTTCGAATCACGAAAGGCTCGAAAGTCAATCTATATCCTCAGGTTTAAGAAAATTGAACAGGGGCAACTGTTGTACCCCAAAATTTGCCCTCCCATTTTTCTCAAAACATTTCAAGAAAGATTCACAAGTCCAACCCGGTGCGTCATATTTAGGTGTTCTTTCGCCAGGATATCTCTGATAATGTATTCTCAAATTCAGGTTTGGATCAAGAGTCAATTCTTTAAAGAAGGTATCCGAATGTGTGAGTTTTCTCGAAGAAATATGGTGAAAACGTGTGCTGAAAGTGCAATTTTTACGCGCTAAAAAATTCATAACTTGAAGATCGTGGCTCGTTTTGAACCCGTTCCGGTGGCCAAAATTCCTTCTTGACATCATCTATGTTTTCATCTCTCACGGCTGGAAGCCAATTTCGATCAGAAGGTCTTCAAAAATGTGGATTTATCAAGTATTTTCATACAGAAAATTTGTGATAGAAGTTTATTTGCGTCATGTTCAGAAAATCATAACTTGGTCGATTTTCATCGTATCGAGCTGGTTCCGGCGCCAAAATTTCACAAATTGAGTTGGCTAAGTTTTCACAGAAGGTATTGAGTTCGAACAGTATCCAAAAGGTCTTCTTTGTTTGCTCAGAGCACACGTGACGCGCCGAAAATCCTGAATGCTGAATATTATTTCATCTGGGCCAAAACTTCGAAAATTAATAACTCGATCAATTTTTATCGGATTGGGCTCATATTTTTACACAAGGTCACTGACTCATAGATCAACAAATTTGCTTTTAAAGTCGATACCGAATGATACTCCGATCAATACCAGTTTTTTATTGAAGAACGTGTCAGAGTCGACACTGGAGCCCAAAATAAGTTTGTTTGAGCTGAAACTTCAAAAATTCATAACTAATTCACCGTTTATCCGATTTAGCCGATTTTCGGGCAGCAGTTAGTTCTCGATGTAGGCTACATTTTGTTTTCAAATTTCAACTTCAAAAATTGCAATTAAGCCCCTGCGATTTTGCCTAGAACGTGACGGATTCAAGTGAATATTTGAGGCCCAATTGCACATTCAAAGCCCATTTTTTGCTCTCTAATTTCTATTATATAATCTCATTCTTTTCACACAAAGGAGAAAAAAAAACCTTGCCACAATGCTGTCAGAATATGAAATTCTTTCAAGAACCCTAAAACCTTGAAATCCTTATTACAAATCCCTCTCTCACTACAAACAAGCCATCCCGGTTACAAACCAACATCTCACTACAAACAAGTCATCCCGGTTACAAACCAACATCTCACTACTTCTCCAGTAAAGGTAAGGCTGGCTTGATCTCCATGATCAAAAGGCATAAAAACATTCATATCACTACTTCTCCAAGGGTAAGGCTGATTTGATCTCCATGGTCAAAAGGGTATAATCATTCATACATGCCATATTGGGCCTAAGCATTAAATTTCTTCATATATTGGCTTTATTTGTATTTTATGATATATAGTAATTTATTTAATGTGATCATGAGATTCAACACTATAGATTTAGACAGGATCCCATGCAGGTTCATTAAGGAACGTTGAGGCCAAAACACAAATGACCAAAACAGAACAGTTTACACATGGCACCAATACATGGCGAGACAAACATCCTGAGAAGGTTAAGGAACGTTGAGGCCATAACACAAATGGCCAAAAGCTAAAACACAAATGGCCAAAGCAAAACAGTTTACACATGACGCCAACAGCTGTTTCACCCCTCCAATCAGGCCCGTATATTCCTAAACTCTCTCTCTATTTTTACTATTTTCCTTTAATTAATTAATTGTTATTCTTTTTATTAATCACTAACCAATTAATCTTTTTTCTTAATAAAATCAAAAACAAAAATATATATTTTATTTATTAAAATTAAATTCAGCACTTTATTTTTGTAAATAAATATTAATTCAATTAATTTAGTTTAATTAGGAAATAACTTTAATATTTTTGCAATAATTAAAATTAATTTAGATAATTAGGTTTTTATTAGCTTTGGTTAATTTATTTTATTTCTTTAAATACTCAAAAATCCAAAAATATTTTCATTATTTAATTTAATTTAATTGTTCGTTTAATTTAATTCCATAATTTCCAAAAATAACAAAAAAACATGTAATAGTTTAGATTTAATTTTCTGCAATTTAATTTCCGCACAATATCAACTGTTAGATGTTTGATAACTAGGCAATGCATGACAAGATAAATCTTTAACCTAAAATCAATATAGCTCACCCATGACATGTACATATAAAATTAACCAAAGTAACACACTTGCACATGCCACTCTTAGGGTACACCTCACTTGGTTGCCTTCGAACGTGGTCATTGAGTATAGGAAGTTTTAGAGGTCGCCCTCTCGTCCAAAGATCATAAGTTGCCTCAGAAAAAATGATCTAAGACATTAAGGTTACCACTAAGGCGTCCTAACATTGCTTTAGTGACCACACGTCCCTTAATCGAATTGACTCGAAAACTCCAACGACGATGCTACCTACTCCTCAATAGTGGGATAGCATTATCTAAAGGATATTAGCACAGTTTAATTCCTTTTCCGAGTAGGTAGATGGTTCTTAAGTGCTTGCTCCTTTTAAAACAAAATAAAACTTTTCGCACTTACACTCTCTTCAAAACAAAAACTCTTTTCAAACCCACAAACACAAAGAAAAGCAAACTTTTGAAAACACATTGAGCAAGTACCTAAGAGCTCGTGGATAACCACGGATAAAAAGGGTGCTAACACCTTCCCTTTCTATAATCTACCTCCCGGACCCGAGAAACATCTCGAAAAAGGAATTTTTCTGTGCTTTTTTTCTTTCCTTGTTGGATAAAATAAAAGACGGTAGAGACTCTTGCTTACCACGACATTTTGCAAATTCAAACGCAAACGCGAACCAGCATTTCAAAACAGTCAGTTCTCATTCCCATCGATCACACGGTGTATTCTCGGGTTATAATGAAGACTGCCATCTCTGCTTATTCTCACCAACTGTTTTCCCTTTGTTGAAAACAGGCATTCAACGCTTGATAGACAACAAAGAGATTCTGTTTGAAAGTACTCCTGTTTTACCTGTTCCTGTTGAAGACATTTCAATCATCACCATCTCCGCCAATTCTTCCAGGGTCCCCAAAAGACCCGTTAGGATTACATCGGTTCCAAAAACTACTCCTCTTATAATCACAATGCCTGGGTCGGTCCCGTATGAATAAGACAAAACTGTGCCGTGGAATTACGGTGGGAACATTTATTACCATGGCGTCAAACAAGATGGGTTGGCCGTCGAAGAGATGAGCTCCAAAGAAGAAGAATCCGACATTAGCAATATTGCCAGAACCAGTAAGATTACCCAAAGCGGTAGAATCTTCTCTCCATAAATTGCCCCCTCCCCCCAAAGGCTGTTTTTGGACCCGTGGCTGCTCCAAAGATTACCTCCGTACCAATAATCATATCTGCAAGTGCTCCTATTGACAAAAACGACACAACCCCTGCTGTTATCCCTACCAACACTCCTACTGCTGAAACTCGAGGAAAAAGTATTCAAGAAGAGCCTGTCTGGACGAAGGCTCAACCACTGACTATCCCTGAAACCTCCAAGAAGGAAATGGATGAGATCTTGAGAATAATAAATAAGAGCGACTACGACGTAGTTGAACACTTGGGGAAAAATCCCTCCAAAATCTCCATGCTGGCATTGTTACTATGCTCCGAGGCACATGCGAAAGCCCTGGTGAAGTTCCTAAAGACAGCCCATGTGCCTCAAGAGACGTCTGCTGACCAATTTCAAGATTGTGTGGCCAGTTTGACGGTGGATAACGGTCTAGGCTTCTCGGATGCTGATCTGACACCAAAGGGAAGAAAGCACAACGAGGCATTTCATATCTCTGTGGAATATAGAGGAACAACTATGGCCCATGTCTTGGTGGACACTGGCTCATCTTTGAATGTTTTACCGAAGAAAGCTCTCGACAGACTAGACTGTGAAGGACTGACGTTGAAACCCAGTAACATAGTCGTAAGAGAATTTGATGGCTCAAACAGGATGGTCCACAAGGAGGTGGACATCCCCATAAAGGCTGGGACTCAAAATTTCAACTCAACCTTCTATGTAATGAACATCTTCCCCCTCTTACTCCTGTCTACTAGGACGGTCGTGGATCCATAATGCTGACGCTGTCACCTCTACACTACACCATATGCTAAAATATCCGGTCTGTTGTACCCCAAAATTTGCCCTTCCATTTCTCATTGATTTCTCACCACAAAGCCCTTGAAGTTCAAGATCCAGTTAGGGTTTCATCTGCTCAAGACCTCTCCTTGCACTGTTGACCCAAATTAGGGTTTGTGTTTGTACCAAGATGTTTTGACCTAAAGTGCTTAAGATGACTTTCATGCTTCATATTGGACTCCCAAGTTCATCCATATCAAAGTTTCAAGCTTTGATTCCAAGTTTTGCCCAGTCAATTGGACAGTTGACCTAGAAATCAGCTGTCTTTGGGAAAAAGTCAACTGTGGCCAATTGACAGTCAAACCTCATGAAATTTGACCCACATCAACATTATGAACTCATATGAATCATTTGATCAAGTTTGGATCACAATTCCCCAAGAAATTTGATCAGATCACCAAAAGGGCAAAATGGTCATTTTTAGGGTTTTGACTGCACAAAGGCAATTTTTGACTGTTTGACCTAGCCAATGGCAAACCAAGCTCACACATGGACTCAAGGACCCCATGGAATTATCTTGACATGATCAACAAACTCAAAAGATCCCAAGTACACATGATTGACAGTTGAATTTCCCAGTCAATTGATCAATTTTGACTGTATACTGAAAAGTCAAACTTTGACTTTTTGGTCAAAATCAAGAGTCAAGATTCATTTTTCATCAAAACTTGCCAAATCATGAAACTTGTTCACCAAGAAACCAAGAAATGCAAATTAGGGTTTAAAATGGAATTTTTCATAACTTAGAATTTTTCTAAGTCATGGAAAACCCTAGTTTTTTCCCAACTTTGCCCCACTTTTTTACCATGATTCATTTGGATTCAAACAAAAGTCAAAACATGAAAGTTGTAGCTTGTTGCATAATCTACAACTTTTATTCACAAAGTTTTCTCATTTGAAGCTTGTATCTCAAGTTACAAGTTTTTGAATAAGGGCACTAAACCATTCTTAACTTAGTGAAATTTGACCTATTTTGACAAGGTTTTCTACCCCACTTCAAGGCTATTTTCCATACACTTCCACTTGGAATTTCAAATTGCACTTCAAAGATGGATTGTAGTACACATTCCAAGCTTTCCAAAATGTCCAACAACTTCTCAAACAACCTCATGGTTAGAGAGAATCGAATTTCACAATATAGCAAAAAAACACTTTGTTCATGACCAAGTTACATGTTCATAACCTTGCAATTTGAACTCAGCATGCTTTAGATTAGATTACAGGTCCTTAAACCAAGTTACACTCATAAATTTAATACATATTCTTTGTGCCAAGACCAAGTTCTTTGAGTTCAAGCTTTGTCTAGGGGATTAATCCCAATTTGGAAAAAGTAAACTATCCATTTTTGCAAAAGTTCACTTTATGTCAAATTGAAAATCAAGCAAGTACAAACTAAATCTCTTTGGCACAAGATTATGGACAAATTACTCTGATCAAGAGAAGCTTTGCAGCAGGATTAGAGGTCCCCTACTGACCTAAAACATCAAGTTGCATTTTGTTGCTTAAGAGTGAAGAAAAGTGCCATAACATAACACAACTTCCATCTCAGCATAGAGACACAAGAACTAAGTTATCAAACACACTACACACATCATAACCAAGCCTTGGCACGAGCCATTTACCTCCAAAACATCATCAAACCAAAAAACACCATCAAACTGCAAAAACAGAGTTGCCTCTGCAGTTTGAGTGCCAACTTCTATTCCTCTCAAGCATTCTTGCCAAAACCAGTTCATATACCTTCCTTATCACTTATGCAAGCTATCCAAAAGCTAAGGCACGACCTGTAATTGCTCTAACCACTTCCACCATTTTCACATTTCTGACTTGCAGGTGAAGTTCTCTAGCTTGATTCAGAAGCTTTCAAGACAAAGTAAACATTGGAATAGCATCCCTGGACCTCAAGGAAGCTTCTCCAATCATCACCTTGCACTGAAAGTTCCTACATCTCCAGATAGAAGTTCAACTGAATAGGTAAAATTTTGAATTCGTATCTCTCTTATTAGGCATCATTAGCTTTAAGTTTGTGAAGAAACAAGGTTCTACTCATGCCACTGAATATGTACATGTTTTTACTTTCCATTTCTTTTGCTTGAGTTTTGAGAATTTGGAGTTTGAAAATGGCAGAAAAACTAGGTTAAGATTTGGGGAAGGAGAAATTCTCCCTCATCTTAGAGAGTTAGATCAAGTTATGCATATGGTTAGAATCGTGGTTTCATGCTTAACATTTTTTGTGTTGGAAGTTTGTTCAAAAAATCAAAGAATCAGGACATTCAAATGGAGCTCTTGGCGCGTGTTTTCTGAACATTTTTGTTCAAAGGTTGAAGAAAGGTGATTTTGGGCTGGGCTTGCTTCTGAGTTGCTTTTCACACCACCCTTTTTGGTTTTGCACCCCTGAACCCATTTGCTTCATTTTTAATATTTTTTTTGACTTTTGCCTTTTTGTGATTGGTTCATTTATTTTTTCTCAACATATTAAAAACATAAAAATATTTTTCCCATCATTTTTTGAATTTATTGCATATTTATTTGATTATTTCTTTTGTTTGTACATAAATAAATAAAATATACATATATATACCTTTTTTTGTTTAAAATATTAAGATAATACCAAATATATTTTTATACATATTTTTATCTTATTTTTACTTCCTGAAAATATTTCATAAAAAAAATAATAAATACTTTTTATATTGAATATTATTAATTAATGTGTATAAAACATAATTTTTATAAATGATATAAATAAATAGGTATATTAATATACTTAGGATAAAAATACCAAAAAAACGTATATATTTTATTTTTTAATATTTAATACTAAAAAATGCCTTTTTACAAATATACCATATTTTATTTTATTTTTGTATATAAATAATAAGTATTACATGAATTAATTGATTAAATACTCCTTTGATTAAAATTAGGGTTTTTGCCCTAAATTCAAAAATACTCCAAAATAATATCTTTTTATTTTCTTGTTTATTTCACATAAATAATACCTTTTTTTTTCATACATACAAAACATTTTTGCATCTTACATATTTTATTCCATTTTTATTTAACTATTGTACATTAAATTGTATAAATTCAAAATTGATGTAATAGTCTTAGGTTTCAATTTCTTGTCTAAATATCCCCATTTGAAACATTGTACCCCCCTCCCCATATTATTATGATGTAATAGCGTAGGAATTTAAATTTCGCACGTTATCGCTTTCTAAACATATTATGCTAGAATTAGGGTTTTGTATGCGAATAAAAATGAACAAAATAGTTGGACCTAATACAAGATAAATGAGTATGAAAAATGGACAACACATTTCACACTTGCACCCCTAGGGTATTCCACTTTATTGCCTTCAAATAATTGGGCCATGTTGCATGTTGAACTTCTTTGGGTAAAACAAACAATCAAATGATCATAGTCCCTCAAAAATGTTGCTTAAATGAATGATCAAGTCCCTTTTAAAAGAAAATTTCCCGAAGACATTTAACACTATTGCAACTATGGTCTAAACGATGACCCGCGCCCGTCCCTTTAATCTCCTAAAACAAGATTGTCCACCAAATGCAATGGTGGAACAAAATTGTCAAAAGGTTTAAAACATAACAAAAATCTTTGAGAAAACTTTAGGGTAGATAACTCTTAAGTACTTGCCAATTTGCAAAGAAAACACTTGCCTAATTTCAAAACCCACTTCACAAACACTTTCAAAATCAACTTTCAAAAACCTTGAAACATCTTTTTAAAAGACAAAACACCTTTTGTAAAACATTCGAGTAAAGAATTGTTACAAGGGTAGCCTATACAAGGCATCTTTTCAAAACATTTTCAAAACCACACATCAAGCACCATTTCAAACAATTGAAGACCAAGGCAAGTTGATCTAAGCAAGTACCTAAGAGCCCATGGATAACCATGGATAGAAAGGGTGCTAATACCTTCCCTTTCTATAATCTACTCCCCGAACCCAAGAAAAATCTCAAAGGTTTTTGCTGTGCTTTTTAAACCTTTCCTTAGGATAAAATAAAAAGTCGGTGGCGACTCTTGCTCAACCGAAACATTTGCGAAAACAAACGCAAAACCCTAGTCAGCTCTCCCACCGTATCACAGAACTGGCGACTCTGCTGGGGACAATTTTTTAAGTGGAGTAACCTTAGGGCTTAGATCACCCTCTTGCATGACTAATTGTTTGATTTGCTTGCTTTATACTTTGGCTCTATTGTTTGGGTTTACAATCCTCCACCCGGATTTTTGGGAAACATTCATAGATAGCAATACATTGTGGAAACTGTGCGGGGTATACTGACACGGTCTAAGCAATAGCTATATTAGTGCGACATATTTGTGAGTACCGGTAACCCTTGAGTTCAATCAAGGAGAGTACGGGGCCGCTGAGTGATGTCACTAAGCACTAATGACCTAGAACCTTACTTGACCATCTTGGCCTTTTATTAGAGGTAGTGAGATGATCGGCTTTGGTGCAGTCCGAAGTTGGTAGATACTCGATACTACACTCATTGAGGGTTGTTTTCTTGGAATATTTTGGTCGCTAGTTAAGTGGCTAAGCCAAAACAATGAACATTGAAAACAATCCAATGATATTGAGCTCCTTAGAACCCGGTTACTATTTATAGGACAGGTTTTTAAGCCAACTACACTCAAGAGGGTACTTACCTATGAAACCCCATGCAAGCCTGAAATTAGGATTTGGTGTGATTTGCTTGTACATATGTTTTGTGCATACATCATAAACATCATAAACATCATATGCATTCACTAACCATTTCAAGGGTTTTGGATCTTCATCTTTGTTCTTGTTTTATAGGACATGGAAATCCCTCGCAGAAATACCATTCAAGTCAACCTTGTGAGAATCTCTCCTCAACTCAAGGAGATCACCTCAAGAATTCCGGAAAATTCATCCTTCAGTGAAAGACATGGTAGACTGCTCAGCCTAGTCAACACCAACATTGAAGAAGACATGATGAAAGTGCTATTCCAGTTCTTTGACCCTCTTCACCACTGCTTCACTTTCCCTGATTATCAGTTGGTACCCACTTTGGAGGAGTTTTCTCAACTCCTAAGAATCCCTATTCTTAATCAACTACCCTTCAACGGTATGGAAAAGGAACCAAAGCCGGAAGATGTCGCTCGAGCATTACATCTACAACCATCCGACATCAAGGGGCATTGGGAAACCAGAAGCGGCGTCAAAGGATTCTTAGCAAAATTCTTGTTTGAGAAGGCACAAGAATGTTGGAACTCATTGGACCTACAAGCCTTTGAAGAGATTGTGGCACTCCTTATCTATGGGTTGGTCTTGTTCCCAAATCCTGACCAATTGGTAGATGTCAACGCCGTCAAAATCTTCTTGTCCAGAAATCCAATACCAACATTGCTTGGGGACATCCTTCACTCATTTTACACACGAACAATGAGAAAGAGGGGTGTTCTCATGTGCTGTACTCCTATCCTCGCAAGGTGGTTTATTTCGCACCTTCCACAATCTGTCTTGAAGAATGACCAAGGTACAAGGTGGTCCCAACGATTGATGACTCTTACTCATTCTGATGTGCATTGGTGTTCTCGGTCCAGAGAAAATGTCATCATCATCGATCGTTGCAGAGAATTTCCTAATGTTCCTTTACTTGGAATTAGGGGAGGTATCACCTACAACCCTTGCCTAGCTTTGAGGCAATTTGGATATGCACGGAGGGATGGCCCTCATGATATGTTGATTCCTAGCCTAGTTTTTGACTTCGACAACGATGCGCAAGGACTCCGCCAAAGATTCATCAGAGCTTAGGGAAAACTCAACAAGGTTGATAGCAAGACTCTGGGACACAAGAACTCCATCCCTCTTGAGCCCTATCTCAAGTGGGTACGAGCCCGAGCCCAAAGTCTAATGATGCCTTATCCTCATGTTCTCCCTATGATTAAAGAGCCCGTCAATGAAGGAGAGGTTCCCTACACTATCCTACATCCAGACATGCCTACATCATGGGAGGAAATGCAGAAAAGTTGGATTCAGCTCAAGGAGGAACGGAACACTTTTGAAGCTAGCTACTACGCCAGTGAAAAGAAGGTTCTAGAGCTCACCCGCCGACTCCACGAGCAAGAGGCCCTCAACACCTACATCGCACCGAAGAGGATGCACAATGTCTTTCTGCCTTAAGAAGTTTATTTTGTAACATTTGGCCCATGGGGCATTTATGTACTAACAAATTTCTTCTTATTAATATGACGTGCGTTCTTCTTTGTCTGAAACAATTTTGAATGTCCTGAATCCTTGAATGCATTGCATACATCAGCATACCATTCATCATGTGCATAAGCAGGTCCCACCCCAGGTTTCCTTATCTGTCTGCTGTTTATTTCAGTAGGATGGATCTCGAGCAAACAGTCAAAGACCTACAAGCCCAGAATGCACAGTTCCAGCAACTCTTGATGACTTTGGTTAAAAGTCAAGAGGATATCAAGGCTCATCTGGAGAATAAGGACCCAGTGAAGAAGAAAAAGAGGGTCGGAGTGGCTACTTTGGGGAGAAGATTCGACAGAGAAGCTCGGAGGGTGCTTGAATTTCCTCCTACTTCTGATGAAGGGACTAGTAAAAGGGATCGGGTTGCGGTGCCTTCCGAGTCTGATGCAGAGGAGGAAGAGGTTGAAGAGGATGAAGATTATTCTGACCAGCAATACCCTCCAGCTGATGATAAGTATAAGGGTTTAGAAGATAGATTGGCTGCCATGGAATTGCAAAGGGTACCGGGTTTGGATTTTGAAGACATGGGCTTGGTCGCCGGAATTGTGATTCCCCCAAAATTCAAAGTGCCAGTGTTTGTGAGGTATGATGGGCTGTCCTGTCCCAAAATGCATCTCAGGTCCTACGTGAGAAAAATTCAACCCTATACGGCAGACAAAAATCTCTGGATTCATTTCTTCCAAGACAGCCTATCGGGAGCCCAGTTGGAGTGGTTTTATCAGCTAGAAGGAACCAGTGTCAGAAATTGGGAAGATTTGGCCACCGCTTTCTACAAACAATACCAGTATAATTCTGATCTTGCTCCTACTCGTACCCAACTTCAGGGTATGTCACTAGGAACGAGTGAGGGATTCAAAGAATATGCACAAAAATGGAGGGATTTGGCTGGCAGGGTGCAACCTCCTTTAACCGATCGTGAGCTCGTTGATATGTTTCTTGGGACCCTATCTGGGCCATTTTTCAATCATCTAATTGGTAACTCTTCCGCAGGGTTTACCGATTTAATCTTAACCGGCGAAAGAATAGAAGCTGGCATCAAGTCAGGAAAGATTCAGAAGGGTGTTGCTGCAAGTGTTGAGAAGAAGCCTTTTAAGAAGGAGACAACTATGGTATATTCTCAGAGAAGAGCAGGAAAGATAGAGCGTCGGCCAACTGTGGGGGCCGTAATGATTCAAAACACTCCAAGTGAGCAGCCTCGCTATAACCAGTCCAGACCAAATCAACAACGGGTGGAAAGGCCACAACGGCAATTCACCCGTATTAATATGACTCCAGCGCAGGTGCTTCCCCATCTATTGAAGTTGAATCTTGCCACCATCAAGGAGGCGCCAAAGAATGTAAATACGTCCTCCCCGCATTATCATGCCAATGCTAAATGCGCTTATCATTCAGACAGTGTTGGACACGACACCAATGATTGTTGGGCACTCAAGCATAAGATCCAAGACTTGATAGAGGCTAAGGAGGTAGAGTTTGACGCTCCAGAGAAGCCTAATGTGATATCTGCACCTATGCCGAAGCACGGCCGAAATATCAACGCCATTGATGAGGATTTGTATGTTGCTGACGTCAGTGATCTGACTACTCCACTGCTAACCATTAAGTTAAATTTGTTAAGGGCCGGGATCTTCCCGGGATGTAAAGAAGACTGCTACTGTTGCCACTCTCTGCCATTTGATTCTCCGCTATTAAAGAAAGGCATCCAAGGCCTTATGGATAGCCGACAAATTCTGTTCGAAAAAGTTTCTGCTGTTCCAGTTCATGTTGAAAATGTCTCAATCATAACCATTCACGCCAATCTTTCCGAGGCCGTCAAAAAGCCAGTTAAGATTACACCAGCTGCAAAATCTGTTCCTTTAAAGATAACGATGCCAGGGCCTGTTCCCTATGTTTATGAGAAGTCGATACCTTGGAACTATGGTGGTGACGTCTACTACCATGGTATCAAGCAAGTCGAAGTAATTGAAGAAAATTCGGAGGACGAAGAAGCCAGCATTAGTAACATTGCGGGCACCAGCAAAATCACCAGGAGCGGGAGAATATTTTCTCCAGAGATTGCCCCTCCAAGAGCAGTCTTTGGACCCTCATCAGCTAAAGAAGTCATCCCTGCACCAGTAAAGCTCTCTGCCAGAACTCCTTTGATCGAAGAGGTTGTTGTTCCTAGTGCTGTCTTTCCTACCATTGCTAATAAAGGAAAGGGAATACAAGATGAGCCCGTCAGGACGAGGGCTCAACCTTTGGTGATTCCGGAAGCCTCCAAGAAAGAAATGGACGAGATTTTGAGGATAATCAAGAGAAGTGATTACGATGTGGTGGAACAGTTGGGGCAAACTCCCTCCAAGATCTCCATGCTGGCACTATTGCTTTGCTCAGAAGCGCACGCTCAAGCTTTGATTAAGTTTCTGAAGGCAGCTCATGTGCCCCAGGAAACCTCTGCGGATCAATTTCAACATTGCGTGGCTAGCCTGACTGTGGACAATGGATTAGGTTTTTCTGATGCCGACCTAACCCCTAAAGGCCGAAACCACAATGATGCTTTGCATATTTCAATCGAGTGTCGCGGAACCACCCTGGCACATGTTTTGGTTGATACCGGTTCGTCACTGAATGTTTTGCCTAAGAAGGCCTTGGACCGGCTAGATTGCGAAGGGTTGGAATTGAAGCCGAGTGATATTATCGTCAGAGCTTTCGATGGGTCGAAAAGAATGGTCCATGGAGAGGTTGAAATTCCCATCAAGATAGGTACTGAGGTGTTTAAATCCACTTTCTATGTAATGGACATCCGTCCATCATACTCCTGCCTGCTGGGTAGACCTTGGATACATCATGCTGGGGCAGTCACCTCCTCCTTGCATCAGATGCTGAAGTATCCTGTCAAGGGAAAGATCATCACTGTCCATGGCGAAGAAGAGTACATGATTAGTCACTTAAATTCTTTCCGATATGTGGAGGTTGAAGGAGAGTTCATTGAGACGCCGTTTCAACATTTCGAAGAAGTTCTTCCTGAGGTAGCAGTGGCAAAGTTGGCAGCTGAGGCACCAAGACAGATGGCCAGGATGGCATCTCTGGAGGATGCAAGAGCCGCAATCAAAGAAGGGAAGAATTCAGCATGGGGGCAGTTACCCGATTTTCCGCATAAGACTGATAAGTTTGGATTAGGTTTCACAGCCACTGGCCAGAAAGCTATGCGCCAGTCAAAGATTGAAAGAGCGCCAATCAAAATTTCTCCTTACCGAATCAACGCCCTGGAAGATGAAGACAAGGAAAGCAACTTTGAAGAGTGGATTCATCCAACTGTCAGAGGAGGATTGAGCAATTGGGAGGCTAAAGAATTTGTCCCCATCACTTTTATTCATCAGTAATTTATCTGTTAAACATTTCTTATTTGGTCTATAATATTTTACTTTCAAACAATCCGTACACTATCTTTTCACCTCCTGCCTTGCCCGGGGCATGTAGGTCCACTTGTAAGGGTTTTGACTATTTTTCATATTCATATGCCATGTTTAATGATTCATTGGACGTTTTTCATTTGATAAACTGCTTATGTTCATTTTCTTTCCTTTTGCATTTTTTGTTTAAGGATGGCTATCCCTTACACACACCCACACTCACCAATGCAGGTACCCATCCACTCCGGATTCCATGGGTGACTATTCTGCTGTATCTTTCAATAACTCTGAAGATCTGGTCAATCTAGCCGAGTATGAAGATGACGAAGGTTGTGAAGTACCCGGGGAACTAGCCAGACTTCTGCAACAAGAGGAAAGGGCCATCTTACCGCATGAAGAGCCATTGGAAGCTGTTAACTTGGGAACCGAGGAGAATCGGAAGGAGGTGCAAGTGGGTGCCAACCTGGAACCAAAAGTCAAGGAACGCTTGGTACAGTTACTGAATGAGTATGTTGAAATCTTCGCTTGGTCCTATGAAGACATGCCGGGTCTAGACACCGACATCGTGGTTCACCGCCTCCCCACAAGAGAAGACTGTCCACAAATCAAGCAAAAAGTTCGCCGAATGAGGCCTGACATGTCCGAAAAGATCAAAGCGGAAGTAATGAAGCAATTCGATGCTGGCTTCCTGGCTGTTACATCCTATCCTCAAGGGGTCGCTAACATTGTACCGGTACCAAAGAAAGATGGCAAAGTCAGAATGTGTGTGGACTACCGAGATTTGAATAGGGCCAGCCCTAAAGATGATTTCCCGCTGCCTCATATTGACATCTTAATCGACAATACAGCTCAGCATAAAGTGTTTTCCTTCATGGACGGATTCTCGGGCTACAACCAAATCAAAATGGCTCCCGAAGATATGGAGAAAACAACTTTTGTTACACAATGGGGCACTTTCTGTTACAAGGTAATGCTGTTCGGGCTGAAGAACGCAGGGGCAACTTATCAACGCGCCATGGTAGCTTTATTTCATGACATGATACATCATGAGATTGAAGTTTACGTAGACGATATGATAGCTCGATCACAAACAGAGGAAGAGCACCTTGAACATCTGGAAAAGCTGTTTGCCAGGTTGAAAGAGTACAAGCTCAGGCTGAATCCAAGTAAATGCACTTTTGGAGTTAGGTCTGGTAAACTCCTGGGATTTATTGTAAGCAACAAAGACATTGAAGTCGATCCGGAAAAAGTAAAAGCAATACAAGAGATGCCTGCTCCCCGTACTGAAAAGGAGGTTAGAGGATTCTTGGGGCGCATAAACTATATTGCCAGATTCATCTCACATCTGACTTCTACCTGTGAGCCAATTTTCAAACTCTTGAAAAAAGATCAGGTAGTGGAATGGAACGACGATTGTCAAGCTGCTTTTGATAGAATCAAGGAGTATTTGCTAGAACCTCCTATTCTGATGCCACCCGTCGAAGGAAGACCATTGATCATGTATTTGACCGTCTTGGATAACTCAATGGGGTGTGTTTTGGGCCAGCATGACGAGTCTGGTCGAAAAGAGCATGCTATTTATTACCTTAGTAAAAAGTTTACCGACTGTGAGACTCGCTACTCACTGCTCGAGAAAACTTGATGCGCTTTGGTATGGGCTACTCGCCGACTAAGACAGTATATGCTGACCCATACTACCTTGTTAATATCCAAAATGGACCCTATCAAGTATATCTTCGAGAAGCCCGCTTTATCTGGAAGGATAGCTAGATGGCAAATGATCTTAACCGAGTATGACATCCAGTACACCACCCAAAAAGCTATAAAAGGGAGTGTACTAGCTGACCATCTGGCTCATCAGGCTATTGAAGACTATCAACCCATGAGATTTGACTTCCCAGACGAGGACATCATGAATTTGGACAACATTGAAAGTGACGGACCGTATGACGGACCCGAAAAGGGATCCCGATGGACCCTGTACTTTGATGGTGCTTCAAATGCACTTAGAAATGGTATTGGCGCAGTACTCATTTCTCCGGAAGGTTGTCACACTCCTTTCACGGCCCGACTTTGTTTCAGCTGCACAAACAACATGGCTGAGTATGAAGCTTGCATCTTTGGTCTCGAGGCTGCTATAGACTTGGGGATCAAATCTTTGGTCGTATTTGGGGACTCGGCTTTGGTCATCAGCCAAATCAAAGGAGACTGGGATACCAAGCATCCTAATCTTATCCCATACAAAGAACATGTCCTGACATTGTTGCCGCATTTCGAGCAAATTACCTTCGAGCATTTCCCGCGAGAAGAGAATCAGCTAGCCGATGCTCTAGCCACAATGTCCTCCATGTTTAAACTCAACTGGGATAACGAGGCTCCCCAAATCACCATCAAGCGAATGGATGAACCGGCACATTACCACGAGATTAATACCGAAGAAGTAGTGGAACAACCTTGGTTCCATGAAATCAAAAGGTATCTCGAGACTAGGGATTATCCTGAAGGAGCTTCCGTGAATGACAAGAAGTTCTTAAGGAAATTTGCTGCTAAGTTCTTCCTGAGCAACGACATCCTTTACAAACGAAGCCATGATTGTGTATTACTCCGATGTGTGGATAAAGCTGAAGCAGAGTTGATCATGACTAATATACACAGTGGCACATTCGGCACTCACTTGAGCGGGCATACAATGGCTAAGAAGATCCTAAGGGCAGGCTATTACTGGTCTACCATGGAAGCTGACTGCCATCAACATTCCCGTACTTGTCACAAGTGTCAAGTCTATGCTGACAAAGTTCATATTCCTCCGGTTCCCCTCAACGTCCTGACTGCTCCGTGGCCCTTTGCAATGTGGGGCATTGATATGATTGGAGAGATCAAGCCCACGGCTTCCAACGGACATCGCTTCATCCTGGTTGCCATTGACTACTTCACTAAATGGGTCGAAGCAACTTCCTTTGCCTCTGTGACCAAAAATGTGGTTGCTCGCTTTATCAAGCAAAATCTCATATGTCGGTATGGTGTTCCAGACAGGATCATTACGGACAACGGTACAAATCTGAATAACACAATGATCACTGCATTATGCGAACAGTTCAAGATTTATCATCACAATTCATCTCCCTATCGGCCGAAGATGAACGGTGCTGTTGAAGCTACGAACAAAAACATTAAGAAGATCATTCAGAAAATGACAGTCACTTACAAAGACTGGCATGAGATGTTACCGTTTGCTCTGCATGGATACCGTACGACGACACGTACTTCAACTGGGGCAACCCCATTTTCTTTGGTTTATGGCATGGAAGCTGTTTTGCCTATGGAGGTCCAGATCCCCTCTCTAAGAATTATGAAGGATGCAGGTTTGAATGAAGATGATTGGATGCAGACCCGACTTGATCAACTCAATCTGATCAACGAGAAGCGACTTGCTGCTATATGCCATGGTCAGACGTATCAAAAGCGGATGATCAAGGCCTTCAATAAGAAAGTCAGACGTCAAGCGTATCGAGTCGGGGATCTCGTAATCAAGCGGATTATCTTGCCGCAAAGTGATCCCAGGGGCAAATGGACTCCTACATATGAAGGACCATTTGTGATCAAAAGCATATTTTCTGATGGTGCAATGATTCTAACCACCATGGACGGCGACGATTTTCCGCACCCTGCGAACGCAGACATAGTCAAAAGATACTACGCATAAAATAACCCGACAATTCGAAAACCCGAAAGGGCGGCTTGGGCAAAAATGGGCATCCTGGTGAACCGAAAACCCGAAAGGGCGGTTCAGGCAAAAATTAGGGATAAAAACGAAAAAATCTGTACACCCGGCAAGTCGAAAACCCGAAAGGGCGGCTTGGGCAAAAAGGGGTTTCCCGGTGAATCGAAAACCCGAAAGGGCGATTCAGGCAAAAGTTAGGGAATTAAAGCGTATGATTATGTCTCGTCGGATCACTTCAAAGACAATCTCTTCATCAACCGGTTCCAGGCTTCTGATCAATCCCGTCATCGTCAAGTAAAGCATTGAATGGACAGATATTCAGAGTTGTGAAAGCTATAGCAGAGCGGAGTCCCATGGAATTATTTCACATGGCCATCCTTTATTTTGTATAAATCTTTCAATATTTACGACAGAATTCTCTTACTAGGATGATTGTCTCCTTTGTACAAACATACTCAAAGAAAATCAATACAAATACTTTCCCCAGAAATTTGTGTCATTTCCCTCTTCTTTTTCTCTTGCACTATTTGTTTTATTTTGAGAAACGTCCAATGTTTTGTTAAATAGGCATATGCATTTGAAACATAATCACTTCCTAAATGAACCTAAGAAAAAGGATTACTGATAGGATGAAGGTACAAATGGATATCTTGACACCCTTCCGAAGGAAACCCCCCAAGAGATTTGGAATCCACATCCCTAGCAAACCCTGAGGCTTATCTCCAGCGGACTCCCGAAGCTTATCCCCAGTAAGGTTCTGGAAGGTATCTCCCCGCAGAGCACGAACATCTCTCCCGAGTTTTATTCAAAGTTATTCCCCACAAAGGCTTATAACTGGGTTATCCTCAGCTAACAGCCACAGAAGATCGCACTCGCCAGAATTCTTCCTATCCCCAGCGGAGTTCATCAAGAGTTTCCCAACACAATTTATCAATATGATCCCCAGAGGAGCTTATCCTTGTTATCCCCAGCCAGAGGATCCTCCAGAATTAATTTCCCCTCAGAGTTTAAGTTTCGGTAGCCTCAGCCGGGCTAAAACTTCAAATTGTCAATCCCCAGCGGAGCCAGACTAATGAGCCTTCTCCCCACAAAGTCTTAGAAAGAGAAATCTTGAGTTCCCCAGTGAGATCGCCAGAGTTACTTCCCATCAAATTGAAGATTCTCAGTCTTACCTCCCCAGCATGAGTCTACTAGATTGATACTCCCCAGTAGAGGTCATCAGGAATTCTCTTTTCCAGCGGCAGCCAAGGAATTATTTTCCCGGCAGCGGTCAAGATTCTTTTATCTTCATCCGTCCAAGATTCATTTATCCTCAGCAAGATAGCTCATCAGCTTACATGCAAATTCTTCACATTCATGTCATAAACATTGATGTCACATATATTGCATCATGCATCATAACATTGCATACAACTAACTCTTTACCTTTTTAGGAAAGATCAGTCGACAGACTAAAATCATTCAACTTCAAGATTTCTGAAAACAGTTCACGGGTTCTCCAGTAACAGATGTTAACCTATCGCTTGTTCAGATTCTTCTCAAGACTTCTGAAAATAGTCTATGGATTCTTCCCAATAACAGATGTTAATCTATCGACTTGTTCAGATGCAACCTTTGAAAACAGTTTACGGACGCTTCCCAACAACGGATGCTGCTCTATTGCTTATTCAACTTCAAGATTTCTGAAAACAGTTCGCGGGTTCTCCAAGTAAACGGATGTTAACCTGTCACTTGTTCAGATTCTTCTTCAAGATTTCTGAAAACAGTTTATGGATTCTTCCCAACAACGGATGTTAATCTATCGACTTGTTCAGATGCAACCTTTGAAAACAGTTTACAGACGCTTCCCAACAACGGATGCTGCTCTATTGCTTATTCAACTTCAAGACTTCTGAAAACAGTTTACGGGTCCTCCAAGTAACGGATGTTAACCTATCGCTTGTTCAATTTCTTCTCCAAACTACTGAAAACAGTTTACAGATTCCTCCCAACAACGGATGTCAATCTTTTGCTTGTTCAGACCCCCCAGTTCAGAGATGGTCCCAAGCCTGGACATCTTCCTGATATTCCCTTCCAGATGGCATCTCTAAGCCCATCCCCGACAAGATTTCTGTCACTCTCCCAGATGGCATCATTAAGCCCATCTCCAAATGGCATCTCTAAGCCCATTCCCGCATCCGTTGCTTTGACGAGTGCAAATTTCCGGGCACTCTAGTGTCCAATCTCCTTTTACCCTCGAGTCACGAAAGGCAAGCTTTCCAATCTAACTCTTCGGATTCAAGAATATTGAACAGGGGCAACTGTTGTACCCCAAAATTTGCCCTTCCATTTCTCATTGATTTCTCACCACAAAGCCCTTGAAGTTCAAGATCCAGTTAGGGTTTCATCTGCTCAAGACCTCTCCTTGCACTATTGACCCAAATTAGGGTTTGTGTTTGTACCAAGATGTTTTGACCTAAAGTGCTTAAGATGACTTTCATGCTTCATATTGGACTCCCAAGTTCATCCATACCAATGTTTCAAGCTTTGATTCCAAGTTTTGCCCAGTCAATTGGACAGTTGACCTAGAAATCAGCTGTATTGGGGAAAAAGTCAACTGTGGCCAATTGACAGTCAAACCTCATGAAATTTGACCCACATCAACATTATGAACTCATATGAATCATTTGATCAAGTTTGGATCACAATTCCCCAAGAAATTTGATCAGATCACCAAAAGGGCAAAATGGTCATTTTTAGGGTTTTGACTGCACAAAGGCAATTTTTGACTGTTTGACCTAGCCAATGGCAAACCAAGCTCACACATGGACTCAAGGACCCCATGGAATTATCTTGACATGATCAACAAACTCAAAAGATCCCAAGTACACAGGATTGACAGTTGAATTTCCCAGTCAATTGATCAATTTTGACTGTATACTGAAAAGTCAAACTTTGACTTTTTGGTCAAAATCAAGAGTCAAGATTCATTTTTCATCAAAACTTGCCAAATCATGAAACTTGTTCACCAAGAAACCAAGAAATGCAAATTAGGGTTTAAAATGGAATTTTTCATAACTTAGAATTTTTCTAAGTTATGGAAAACCCTAATTTTTCCCCAACTTTGTCCCACTTTTTCACCATGATTCATTTGGATTCAAACAAAAGTCAAAACATGAAAGTTGTAGCTTGTTGCATAATATACAACTTTGATTCACAAAGTTTTCTCATTTGAAGCTTGTATCTCAAGTTACAAATTTTTGAATAAGGGCACTAAACCATTCTTAACTTAGTGAAATTTGACCTATTTTGACAAGGTTTTCTACCCCACTTCAAGGCCATTTTCCATACACTTCCACTTGGAATTTCAAATTGCACTTCAAAGATGGATTGTAGTACACATTCCAAGATTTCCAAAATGTCCAAAAACTTCTCAAACAACCTCATGGTTAGAGAGAATAGAATTTCACAATATAGCAAAAAAACACTTTGTTCATGACCAAGTTACATGTTCATAACCTTGCAATTTGAACCCAGCATGCTTTAGATTAGATTACAGGTCCTTAAACCAAGTTACAATCATAAATTTAATGCATATTCTTTGTGCCAAGACCAAGTTCTTTGAGTTCAAGCTTTGTCTAGGGGATTAATCCCAATTTGGAAAAAGTAAACTATCCATTTTTGCAAAAGTTCACTTTATGTCAAATTGAAAATCAAGCAAGTACAAAATAAATCTCTTTGGCACAAGATTATGGACAAATTACTCTGATCAAGAGAAGCTTTGCAGCAGGATTAGAGGTCCCCTACTGACCTAAAACATCAAGTTGCATTTTGTTGCTTAAGAGTGAAGAAAAGTGCCATAACATAACACAACTTCCATCTCAGCATAGACACACAAGAACTAAGTTATCAAACACACTACACACATCATAACCAAGCCTTGGCACGAGCCATTTACCTCCAAAACATCATCAAACCAAAAAACACCATCAAACTGCAAAAACAGAGTTGCCTCTGCAGTTTGAGTGCCAACTTCTATTCCTCTAAAGCATTCTTGCCAAAACCAGTTCATATACCTTCCTTATCACCTATGCAAGCTATCCAAAAGCTAAGGCACGACCTGTAATTGCTCTAACCACTTCCACCATTTTCACATTTCTGACTTGCAGGTGAAGTTCTCTAGCTTGATTCAGAAGCTTTCAAGACAAAGTAAACATTGGAATAGCATCCCTGGACCTCAAGGAAGCTTCTCCAATCATCACCTTGCACTGAAAGTTCCTACATCTCCAGATAGAAGTTCAACTGAATAGGTAAAATTTTGAATTCGTATCTCTCTTATTAGGCATCATTAGCTTTAAGTTTGTGAAGAAACAAGGTTCTACTCATGCCACTGAATATGTACATGTTTTTACTTTCCATTTCTTTTGCTTGAGTTGTGAGAATTTGGAGTTTGAAAATGGCAGAAAAACTAGGTTAAGATTTGGGGGAGGAGAAATTCTCCCTCATCTTAGAGAGTTAGATCAAGTTATGCATATGGTTAGAATCGTGGTTTCATGCTTAACATTTTTTGTGTTGGAAGTTTGTTCAAAAAATCAAAGAATCAGGACATTCAAATGGAGCTCTTGGCGCGTGTTTTCTGAACATTTTTGTTCAAAGGTTGAAGAAAGGTGATTTTGGGCTGGGCTTGCTTCTGAGTTGCTTTTCACACCACCCTTTTTGGTTTTGCACCCCTGAGCCCATTTGCTTCATTTTTAATATTTTTGACTTTTGCCTTTTTGTGATTGGTTCATTTATTTTTTCTCAACATATTAAAAACATAAAAATATTTTTCCCATCATTTTTTGAATTTATTGCATATTTATTTGATTATTTCTTTTGTTTGTACATAAATAAATAAAATATACATATATATACCTTTTTTTGTTTAAAATATTAAGATAATACCAAATATATTTTTATACATATTTTTATCTTATTTTTACTTCCTGAAAATATTTCATAAAAAAAATTATAAATACTTTTTATATTGAATATTATTAATTAATGTGTATAAAACATAATTTTTATAAATAATATAAATAAATAGGTATATTAATATACTTAGGATAAAAATACCAAAAAAACGTATATATTTTATTTTTTAATATTTAATACTAAAAAATGCCTTTTTACAAATATACCATATTTTATTTTATTTTTGTATATAAATAATAAGTATTACATGAATTAATTGATTAAATACTCCTTTGATTAAAATTAGGGTTTTTGCCCTAAATTCAAAAATACTCCAAAATAATATCTTTTTATTTTCTTGTTTATTTCACATAAATAATACCTTTTTTTTTCATACATACAAAACATTTTTGCATCTTACATATTTTATTCCATTTTTATTTAACTATTGTACATTAAATTGTATAAATTCAAAATTGATGTAATAGTCTTAGGTTTCAATTTCTTGTCTAAATATCCCCATTTGAAACATTGTACCCCCCTCCCCATATTATTATGATGTAATAGCGTAGGAATTTAAATTTCGCACGTTATCGCTTTCTAAACATATTATGCTAGAATTAGGGTTTTGTATGCGAATAAAAATGAACAAAATAGTTGGACCTAATACAAGATAAATGAGTATGAAAAATGGACAACACATTTCACACTTGCACCCCTAGGGTATTCCACTTTATTGCCTTCAAATAATTGGGCCATGTTGCATGTTGAACTTCTTTGGGTAAAACAAACAATCAAATGATCATAGTCCCTCAAAAATGTTGCTTAAATGAATGATCAAGTCCCTTTTAAAAGAAAATTTCCCGAAGACATTTAACACTATTGCAACTATGGTTTAAACGATGACCCGCGCCCGTCCCTTTAATCTCCTAAAACAAGATTGTCCACCAAATGAAATGGTGGAACAAAATTGTCAAAAGGTTTAAAACATAACAAAAATCTTTGAGAAAACTTTAGGGTAGATAACTCTTAAGTACTTGCCAATTTGCAAAGAAAACACTTGCCTAATTTCAAAACCCACTTCACAAACACTTTCAAAATCAACTTTCAAAAACCTTGAAACATCTTTTTAAAAGACAAAACACCTTTTGTAAAACATTCGAGTAAAGAATTGTTACAAGGGTAGCCTATACAAGGCATCTTTTCAAAACATTTTTAAAACCACACATCAAGCACCATTTCAAACAATTGAAGACCAAGGCAAGTTGATCTAAGCAAGTACCTAAGAGCCCATGGATAACCATGGATAGAAAGGGTGCTAATACCTTCCCTTTCTATAATCTACTCCCCGAACCCAAGAAAAATCTCAAAGGTTTTTGCTGTGCTTTTTAAACCTTTCCTTAGGATAAAATAAAAAGTCGGTGGCGACTCTTGCTCAACCGAAACATTTGCGAAAACAAACGCAAAACCCTAGTCAGTTCTCCGACCGTATCACACGGTCCATGGAAATATTATCACTATCCACTGAGAGGAAGAATATATGATTAGCCACCTCAATTACTTCAGGTATGTGGAATTGGATGGCGAGTTCATTGAAACTCCTTTTCAACATTTTGAAGAAGTCCCCCAAGAGGTAGCAGCAACCAAGACTGTGTCCCAGATTCCCAAGATTATAAGACCTCCACTCCAGATTTCATCTCTGAAGGACGCCAAGGCAGTAGTAGAGGAGGGTGGATGCACCATCTGGGGGAAACTTCTGGATATTCCGTATAAATTTGACAAGTTTGGTTTAGGGTTCACTTCAAGTGCTCAGAAGGTTGTGCGCCGTGCCCGTATGGGAGGGACACTCTTGAAGATTAGCAACCGAGAGGTCAATGCGGCGGAAGATGCTGAAGAGGATTGCATCTTGAAAGATTGGATCTTTCCTACTATCAACGGAGGACTTCGCAATTGGGAAGCCAGAGACTTTGTCCCAATAACTTTCATCCCTCAGTAATTTATCTTTTACATTTCTATTGGACTTGTAATATTCACAAACAATTCGCACATTTTAAACCTTGTGTCTTTCCCGAGGCACAATGGTCCATTTGTAAGGGTTTATATTTCATCTTCATATGAAATTCAATGAATCATGGACGTTTTTCACATATAAACTTTTTGTGCTCATTGTTTTTATTTTACATTTTATTTTTAAGGATGGCTATACCCTTACACACACCCACACTCACAAATGCAGGTACCCCTCCATTCCGGATCCCATGGGTAACGATACTTCTATGGCCTTTTATGACTCTGAGGATATAATCTACCAAGCCGAAGACGAAGGTGAGGAAGATTGTGAAGTACTAGGGGAACTGGCCAGACTATTACAATAAGAGGAAAGAGCTATTCAGCCTCATGAGGAACCGGTGGATACAATCAATCTGGGTACCGAGGAGGATAAAAAAGAAATCAAGTTGGGTGCCAATCTAGAGGCCAGTGTCAAGGAGCGTCTGATTCAACTGTTGCATGATTATGTTGAGATCTTTGCCTGGTCATATGAAGACATGCCAGGACTTGATACAGACATCGTGGTACATCATCTGCCAACAAGAGAAGACTGTCCACCAGTAAAACAAAAGTCCTCCGCATGAGACCTGATATGTCGGAGAAGATCAAAGCGGAAGTCATGAAACAATTCAATGCTGGATTCTTGGCTGTCACTTCCTATCCCCAATGGGTTGCCAACATTGTTCCTGTGCCCAAAAAGGACAGAAAAGTAAGAATGTGCATGGACTATAGAGATTTGAATAGGGTCAGCCCTAAAGATGATTTTCCACTCCCCCACATCGATATCCTGGTTGACAATACGGCCCAACACAAAGTGTTTTCCTTCATGGACGAATTCTCAGGTTATAATCAAATCAAAATGGCACCTGAGGACATGGAGAAAACTACATTTGTCACACAGTGGGGCACATTCTACTACAAAGTGATGCCATTCGGACTGAAGAATGCTGGGGCCACCTATCAACGCGCCATGGTAGCTTTATTTCATGATATGATACATCATGAAATAGAGGTCTATGTAGACAATATGATAGCCTGATCACAAACTGAAGAAGAGCACCTTGATGACTTGCAAAAGTTGTTTGAGATATTGAAGAAGTACAAGTTAAGGTTGAACCCAAACAAGTGCACATTCGGAGTACGGTCCGGTAAACTTTTAGGTTTTGTCGTTAGTAACAAAGGAATCGAGGTTGATCCTGCCAAGGTTAAAGCAATACAAGAAATGCCTTCTCCTCGTACTGAGAAGGAAGTCAGAGGATTCTTGGGGCGCTGAACTATATTTCCAGATTCATTTCTCACCTAACAGCTACTTGTGAGCCAATCTTCAAACTATTGAAGACAGATCAAGTAGTCAGATGGAACGATGAATGTCAGGCTGCTTTTGACAAAATTAAAGAGTACTTATAAGAGCCTCCTATTTTGATGCCACCAGTCGAGGGAAGACCACTGATCATGTATTTGACCGTTTTAGAGAACTCAATGGGGGTGTGTATTGGGGCAGCATGACGAGTCTGACCGAAAAGAGCACGCTATTTACTATATGAGCAAAAAGTTTACCGACTGTGAAACCAGATATTCACTGCTCGAGAAAACATGTTGCGCTCTGGCATGGGCTGCTCGCCGGCTAAGACAATATATGCTGACTCATACTACCTTATTGATATCTAAGATGGATCCGATAAAATACATCTTCGAAATGCCTGCTCTGTCTGGGAGGATAGCTAGATGGCAGATGATCCTAACAGAATATGACATACAATATACTACCCAGAAAGCTATAAAGGGAAGTGTATTGGCTGATCACCTTGCTCACCAAGCTGTAGAAGATTATCAATTCATGAAGTATGAATTCCCGGATGAAGACATCATGGCATTAGACAACTTTGAAGAAATCAGACCATATGACGGACCTGAACAAGAATCCCGTTGGACTCTGTTCTTTGATGGGGCATCCAATGCACTTGGTAATGGTATCGACGTTGTACTCATATCTCCAGAAGGGTGTCATACTCCTTTTACTGCCAGACTTTGCTTCAACTGTACAAACAACATGGCAGAATACGAAGCGTGCATCTTTGGTCTCAGAGATGCCATAGACTTAGGAATCTAATCCTTGGACGTGTTTGGAGATTCATCTTTGGTCATCAGTCAGATCAAAGGAGAATGGGACACTAAGCACCCAAATATTATCCCTTACAAAGAACATGTTTTGACATTGCTACCACATTTTGAGAAGATTACCTTCGAGCATTTCCCGCGAGAAGAAAATCAGCTAGCAGACGCTCTAGCCACAATGTCATTTATGTTTAAACTTAATTGGGATAACGAGGCTCCCCAAGTAACCATCGAACGAATGGACGAACCAACACATTATCATGAGATTAATACTGAAGAGGTAGTGGACCATCCTTGGTCATGAAGTCAAGAGGTATCTCGAGGCTCAAGAATATCCAGAAGGAGCTTCAATCAATGATAAGAAGTTCTTAAGGAGATTCTCTGATAAGTTCTTCTTAAGTAATGGCGTCCTGTACAAGTATAATCATGACTCCATTCTGCTTCGGTGTGTGGATAAGATTGAAGCGGAAAAGATCATGGCTGAATTACATGAAGGTACTTTTGGCACCCACTCCAGTGGGCATACGATGGCAAAGAAAATTCTACGGGCAGGCTATTATTGGTCTACTATGGAAGCAGATTGCTATCAACACTCTCAGACTTGTCATAAGTGTCAAATTTATGCTGACAAGATGCACGTACCTCTGGTTCCTCTAAATGTCTTGACGGCTCCTTGGCCCTTTGCTATGTGGGGAATTGATATGATTGGGGAGATCAAGCCAACAACCTCCAATGGACACTATTTCATCCCAATGGCCATTGATTACTTTACAAAGTGGGTCGAAGCAGCTTCCTTCGCTTCCGTCACTAAGAATGTTGTTTCCCGCTTCATCAAGCAAAATCTCATTTGCCGGTACGGTATCCCGGAAAGGATCATCACTGACAATGGTACAAATATTAACAACACTATGACCACCGCCTTGTGCGAGCAATTCAAAATTCAGCATCACAATTCTTCTCCCTACCGGCCAAAGATGAATGGTGTTGTTGAAGATGCAAATAAGAACATTAAAAAGATCATACAAAAGATGACAGTCACTAACAAAGACTGGCATGAGATGTTACCATTCACTCTCCACGGGTACCGTACCACGGCTCGCACATCAACTGGGGCAACACCCTATTTTTTGGTATATGGCATGGAAGTTGTTTTACCTATTGAGGTTCAAATCCCCTCTCTGAGGATTATGAAAGATGTAGGTTTGAATGAAGACGACTGGATCCAAACTCGACTTGATCAACTGAACTTAATTGATGAAAAGAGACTTGTTGCTGTTTACCATGGTCAAATGTATCAAAAACGGATGATCAAGGCTTTCAACAAGAAAGTCAGACGTCAAGTATATCAAGTTGGGGATCTAGTGATCAAACGTATCATCTTGCCACAAAGTGATCCCAGGGGCAAATGGACTCCTACCTATGAAGGACCATTTGTAATCAAAAGCATATTCTCCGGTGGGGAAATGATCTTAACCACCATGGACGGTGATGACCTGCCACACCCTACGAACGCGAACATAGTCAAAAGATACTATGCATAAGAGACCCGCTAGGTTTACATACCTAGGCAAAACAAGGGCATCCCGACGAACCAAAAAGGTTCGGGCAAAAATTAGGGATAAAATAATAAAAAAAATTGTACACCCGGCAAGTTGGAAACCCGAAAGGGAGACTTGGGAAAAAAAGGGTTTCCCGGTGGACTGAAAACCCGAAAGGGCGATCTAGGAAAAAGTTAGGGAATTAAAGCATATGACTATGTCCCATCGAATCACTTCACGGACAACCTTTGAATTCCACTGACAAACTCGGAGTTTCTGATCAATTCAATCATCTTCGGACGAAGCAAAAAATAGACAAGATATTCGGAGATATAAAGGCTATAGCAGAATGGGAACCCCATGGGATTATTATACATAGCTATCCTTCTCTGTATAAATTTTTCTTGTTTTTGACAGCATTCTCTTACTAGAATGTTTGTCCCCTTTGTACAAAAATACTTACTCAAAGTCAATACAAAGATATCCCTTTGAAAGTGCAAAAACTTTTGTCTTTTTCTTTACTATTGTGTTTTGATGAACATATACATTTGAACATAATTACTGTTTACAAATAAACAAAATGAGAAAGACAATTACTGATAAGTTGAAAGGACAGGAAAACATCTCTAGGCTATTCCATAAGTAATCCCCACAGTACGTCATTTGAATCCCCTGTGGAACTAACACTTCAAATTATTAATCCCTAGTAGAAATCGTCAAATTTCTCAAGATTCCCCAAGCAGATCTTACAAGCAGTACATGGCATTGCCCTTACAAATGTAATTTACTTCTCTCAACAAGAGTTCGTTCATACTTCAAGACATGGAAATTCAACATATCCTCAGTAGCATTCAAGGATTTATTTTCCTCAATCAAACAACAATACATCAAATCAACTTATATGCGCATGCATTGCATCCATATATCATAAACATTGATAAAGCAAATACATTGAATCATACATTTCATGCAATATAACTTTGTTTCAGCTAACATTTTACCCTTTTCAGGATAAGATTAAACAGCTACCATTAATAATATGCAATCAGGATACAGTTCAGATACGCTCCAGACTCGAATACCATTCTGTTACTCATCCAGATTCAACTTTCAGATACATTACAGATACGCTCCAGACTCGGATGCCATTATGTTACTCATTCAGATTTCAAGGTCAGATACAGTTCATATACACTCTAGACACGGATGCCATTCTGACACTCATTCAGATTTCAAGGTCAGATACATTTCGGATACGCTCCAGACACGGGTGCCATTATGATACTCATTTAGATTCAGACTTCATGATACAGTTCGGATACGCTCCAGACATGGATGCCATTCATATACTCATTCAAAGTTCAAATCCAGATACAGTTCAGATACGCTCTAGACACAGACGCCATTCTGATACTCATTCTTTCAGCTTACAACTTACAATTCAACAAACATTCTTGGATGGCATCCACAAGCCCATCTCCAACAAGATTCTATCACCGCTCCAAATGGCATCTTTAAGCCCATACCCTTAACTACACATCTTCGAGTGCAAATTTTTGGGCACTCTAGTGTCCAATCATTCTTTCACCTTCAAGTCACGAATGGCAAAACTCGCCAATCTAAATCTTCAAGTTCAAGAAGATTGACCAGGGGAAGTTTTTGTACCCTAAAATTTTCCCTCTCATTTATCAAGATTACTCTCACAAGATCTCTTAAACTCAAGACTGGATTAGGGTTTGACCAGCTCAAGACCTCTCATCATGCACTAATCTCCCAAAATTAGGGTTTGAGATTGCACAAGGATTTTTGGACTATCAATACTTCATATGACTTTCAAACATCATTATGAACCCCTAAGTTTACTCATGACAAGTTTCAGGCCTTGAACCATATTTTTGATCAGTCAATTGGACATTTGACCTAAAAATCAGCTGTATTGGGGAAAAAGTTAACCATGGCCAATTTACAGTCAAACTTCATAATTTTTTATCCACATCAACATTTTATACTCATATGTATCATTTTATCAAGTTTGGATCATAATTCCTCAAGAAATTTGATCAAATCATCAAAAGGGCAAAATGGTCAAAATTAGGGTTTTGACTGAGGAAGGGCAATTTCTGATTTTTGACCTAGCAAATGACCAATTGATTTGAAGCATGATTCCAAGGGTTAAATTGCATCATCTTGACCTAATTACATGGTCCAAAATATTTCAAATCCATTGGATAGACAGATGAAATTTGCAGTCAACTAATCAAAAGTCAATTGTACACTGAAAAGTCAAACTTTGACTTTTTGTTCAAAATCAAGTGTCAAGGATCACAATTCATCAAAACATGTCAAAATGTGAAACTTGTTCAGCAAGAAATCAAATATTTGAAGATTTTGTTTTGAAATTTGAAATTTTCTTAACTTAGAAATTTTTCTAAGTATAGAAAATTTCTTATTTTTTCTCAACTTTAAGCCAAATTTTCATCATGATACAAGATGATTCAAAGAAAGTTCCTGTTGTACCCCAAAATTTTCCCTCTCATTTCATCAACACTTTCTCATCACAAGACTCTTGGAATTCAGGATCAAGCTAGGGTTTGCTCTGCTCAAGACCCCTCATTGCACTGTTAACCCAAATTAGGGTTTGAGTTCGCACAAGGATATTTTGACCTACAATACCCAAATTGACTTTCATGCTCCATGTTAGGTTCACAAGTTTTACCTACCAAGTTTCAAGCCTTGATTCAAATCTTTGCCCAGTCAATTGGACAGTTGACCTAGAAATCAGTTGTATTGAGGAAAAAGTCAACTGTGGCCAATTGACAGTCAAACCTCATGAAATTTGACCCACATCAACATTATGAACTCATATGAACTATTTGATCAAGTTTAGATCACAACTCCACAAGAAATTTGATCAGATCATCAAAAGGGCAAAATGGTCATTTTTAGGGTTTTGACTGCACAAAGGCAATTTTTGATTGTTTGACCTGACCAATGGCAAACCAAGCTCACATATGGACTCAAGGACTCAATGACATTGTTTTGACACATTCAACAAGTTCAAAAGATCTCAAATGCATAGGATTGACAGATGAATTTTTCAGGCAACTGATCAAAATTTGACTGTATACTGAAAAGTCAAACTTTGACTTTTTGGTCAAAATCAAGTGCCAAGGGTCATTTTTCATCAAGACATGTCAAATTATGAAACTTGTTCAATAAGAAACCCAAAAATGCAAATTAGGGTTTGAAATGGAAAAATTTCATAACTTCGAATTTTTCTAATTTATGAAATTTTCTTATTTTTTCCTATCTTTGTCCCATTTTTTTCACCAAGATGAAAATGGATTCTAAAAAAACTTGAAACATGAAATTTGTAGTCCATCACAAAGTCTACAACTTTGATTCACAAAGTTTTCTCAAAGGAAGCTTGTATCTCAATTTATGAGTTTTGGAACAAGGGTACCTAAAACTTTTAACTTAGAGAAAATTTGCCCTAATCTAGGCAGGATTTTTACCCATCTTCTTGGCCATTTTTCACATAGTTCAACTTGGAGTTTCAAGTTGCATTACAAATATGGATTGTAGTACATGTTCCAAGCTTTCCAAATTGTCCAAGAAATCCTCAAACACCCTTGTAGTTAGAGAGAATCGAATGCTTGAAATTGGCAAAAACTCACTTTTGTCCATGGCCAATACATGTTCATAACAACTTGCAATTCTGATCTAGCTAGCTTGGTTCAACATTAAAGGCCTCAAAACCATTTTTTACTCCTTAATTTAATGCATATACATTGTATTAAGGTATTATCTTGGTGATTAGGGCATTATACATTAGTTTAAGCCTTAAAAGGAAAAAGCAACAATGCCATTTTTGCTTAACTTCACTTAATGTCAAAACCAAATCCTTGAGGCATGGGGCCAGATCTTTGGGGCAAGATCAAGTCCACTAATTCACGTAACCAAGAACAAAAGTTTTAGCATGAAAAGAGGGCTTGTACAGGGCTATAACATCATTTCCATTTTCTTGCTTCAAGTAGAAGAAAAGTGGAAAAACATAAGGGATCTCTCATATTTGTTAACATAAGCTTACAAGAACTTTGTGAACAAATTCCATACCTACCAACAAGCCTAAAGCATGACCCTTTTACCCCTAAAATCTCCTCATTTCCACCGATCACACGGTGTATTCCCGGGTTATAATGAAGACTGCCATCTCTACTTATTCTCACCAACTGTTTTCCCTTTGTTGAAAACAGGCATTCAACACTTGATAGACAACAAAGAGATTCTGTTTGAAAGTACTCCTGTTTTACCTGTTCCTGTTGAGGACATTTCAATCATCACCATCTCCTCCAATTCTTCCAGGGTCCCCAAAAGACCCGTTAGGATTACATCGGTTCCAAAAACTACTCCTCTTATAATCACAATGCCTGGGCCAGTCCCGTATGAATCAGACAAAACTGTGTCGTGGAATTACGGTGGGGACATTTATTACCATGGCATCAAACAAGATGGGTTGGCCGTCAAAGAGATGAGCTCCGAAGAAGAAGAATCCGACATTAGCAATATTGCCAGAACCAGTACGATTACCCAAAGCGGTTGAATCTTCTCTCCATAAATTGCCCCCTCCCCCCAAAGGCGGTTTTTGGACCCGTGGCTGCTCCAAAGATTACCTCCCTACCAATAATCATATATGCAAGTACTCCTATTGACAAAAATGACACAACCCCTGCTGTTATCCCTACCAACACTCCTACTGCTGAAACTCGAGGAAAAAGTATTCAAGAAGAGCCTGTCTGGACGAAGGCTTAACCACTGACTATCCCCAAAACCTCCAAGAAGGAAATGGATGAGATCTTGAGAATAATAAATAAGAGCGACTACGACGTAGTTGAACACTTGGAGAAAATCCCTCCAAAATATCCATGCTGGCATTGTTACTATGCTCCGAGGCACATGTGAAAGCCCTGGTGAAGTTCCTAAAGACAGCCCATGTGCCTCAAGAGACATCTGCTGACCAATTTCAAGATTGTGTGGCCAGTTTGACGGTGGATAACGGTCTAGGCTTCTCGGATGCTGATCTGACACCAAAGGGAAGAAAGCACAATGAGGCATTTCATGTCTCTGTGGAATATAGAGGAACAAATCTGGCCCATGTCTTGGTGGACACTGGATCATCTTTGAATGTTTTACCGAAGAAAGCTCTCGATAGACTAGACTGTGAAGGACTGACGTTGAAACCCAGTAACATAGTCGTAAGAGAATTTGATGGCTCAAAGAGGATGGTCCATGGGGAGGTGGACATCCCCATAAAGGTTGGGACTCAAACTTTCAACTCAACCTTCTATGTAATGAACATCTGCCTCTCTTACTCCTGTCTACTAAGACGGCCGTGGATCAATAATGCTTGCGATGTCACCTCTACACTACACCATATGCTGAAATATCCGGTCCATGGAAAGATTATCACTATCCACAGAGAGGAAGAATATATGATTAGCCACCTCAATTACTTCAGGTATGTGGAATTGGATGGCGAGTTCATTGAAACTCCTTTTCAACATTTCGAAGAAGTCCCCCAAGAGGTAGCAGCAACCAAGACTGTGTCCCAAATTCCCAAGATTACAAGACCTCCACTCCAGATTTCATCTCTGAAGGACGCCAAGGTAGTAGTAGAGGAGGGTGGATGCACCATCTGGGGGAAACTTCCGGATATTCTATATAAATCTGACAAGTTTGGTTTAGGGTTCACTTCAAGTGCTCAGAAGGTTGTGCGTCGTGCCCGTATGGGAGGGCCACCCTTGAAGATTAGCAACCGAGAGGTCAATGCGGCGGAAGATGGTGAAGAGGATTGCATCTTAGAAGATTGGATCTTTCCTACTATCAACGGAGGACTTCGCAATTGGGAAGCCAGAGACTTTTTCCCAATAACTTTCATCCCTCAGTAATTTATCTATTACATTTCTATTGGACTTGTAATATTCACAAACAATTCGCACATTTTAAACCTTGTGTCTTTCCCGAGGCACAATGGTCCATTTGTAAGGGTTTATATTTCATCTTCATATGAAATTCAATGAATCATGGACGTTTTTCACATATAAACTTTTTGTGCTCATTGTTTTTCTTTTACATTTTATTTTTAAGGATGGCTATACCCTTACACACACCCACACTCACAAATGCAGGTACCCCTCCATTCCGGATCCCATGGGTAACGATACTTCTATGGCCTTTTATGACTCTGAGGATCTAATCTACCAAGCCGAAGACGAAGGTGAGGAAGATTGTGAAGTACCAGGGGAACTGGCCAGACTACTACAATAAGAGGAAAGAGCTATTCAGCCTCTTGAGGAACCGGTGGATACAATCGATCTGGGTACCGAGGAGGATAAAAAAGAAATCAAGTTGGGTGCCAATCTAGAGTCCAGTGTCAAGGAGCGTCTGATTCAACTGTTGCATGATTATGTTGAAATCTTTGCCTGGTCATATGAAGACATGCCGGGACTTGATACAGACATCATGGTACATCATCTGCCAACAAGAGAAGACTGTCCACCAGTAAAACAAAAAGTCCTCCGCATGAGACCTAATATGTCGGAGAAGATCAAAGCGGAAGTCATGAAACAATTCAATGCTGGATTCTTGGCTGTCACTTCCTATCCCCAATGGGTTGCCAACATTGTTCCTGTGCCCAAAAAGGACGGAAAAGTAAGAATGTGCGTGGACTATAGAGATTTGAATAGGGTCAGCCCTAAAGATGATTTTCCACTCCCCCACATCGATATCCTGGTTGACAATACGGCCAAACACAAAGTGTTTTCCTTCATGGACGGATTCTCAGGTTATAATCAAATCAAAATGGCACCTGAGGACATGGAGAAAACTACATTTGTCACACAGTGGGGCACATTCTGCTACAAAGTGATGCCATCCGGACTGAAGAATGTTGGGGCCACCTATCAGCGCGCCATGGTAGCTTTATTTCATGATATGATACATCATGAAATAGAGGTCTATGTAGACAATATGATAGCCTGATCACAAACTGAAGAAGAGCACCTTGATCACTTACAAAAGTTGTTTGAGAGATTGAAGGAGTACAAGTTAAGGTTGAACCCAAACAAGTGCACATTCGGAGTACGGTCCGGTAAACTTTTAGGTTTTGTCGTTAGTAACAAAGGCATCGAGGTTGATCCTGCCAAGGTTAAAGCAATACAAGAAATGCCTTCTCCTCGTACTGAGAAGGAAGTCAGAGGATTCTTAGGGCGCTGAACTATATTTCCAGATTCATTTCTCACCTAACAGCTACTTGTGAGCCAATCTTCAAACTATTGAAGACAGATAAAGTAGTCAGATGGGACGATGAATGTCAGGCTGCTTTTGACAAAATTAAAGAGTACTTACAAGAGCCTCCTATTTTGATGCCACCAGTCGAGGGAAGACCACTGATCATGTATCTGAACGTTTTAGAGAACTCAATGGGGTGTGTATTGGGGCAACATGACGAGTCTGACCGAAAAGAGCACGCTATTTACTACCTGAGCAAACAGTTTACCGACTGTGAAACCAGATATTCACTGCTCGAGAAAACTTGCTGCGCTCTGGCATGGGCTGCTCGCCGGCTAAGACAGTATATGCCGACTCATACTACCTTATTGATATTTAAGATGGATCCGATAAAATACATCTTCAAAAAGCCTGCTCTGTCTGGGAGGATAGCTAGATGGCAGATGATCCTAATAGAATATGACATACAGTATACTACCCAGAAAGCTATAAAGGGCAGTGTATTGGCGGATCACCTTGCTCACCAAGCTGTAGAAGAATATCAATTCATGAAGTTTGAATTCCCGGATGAAGATCATGGCATTAGACAACTTTAAAGAAATCAGACCATATGACGGACCTGAACAAGGATCCCGTTGGACTCTGTTCTTGTATGGGGCATCCAATGCACTTGGTAATGGTATCGGCGTTGTACTCATATCTCCATAAGGGTGTCATACTCCTTTTACTGCCAAACTTTGCTTCAACTGTACAAACAACATGGCAGAATACGAAGCGTGTATCTTTGGTCTCAGAGCTGCCATAGACTTGGTAATCAAATCCTTGGACGTGTTTGGAGATTCAGCTTTGGTCATCAGTCAGATCAAAGGAGAATGGGACACTAAGCAGCCAAATATTATCCCTTAAAAAGAACATGTTTTGACATTGCTACCATATTTTGAGAAGATTACCTTCGAGCATTTCCCGCGAGAAGAAAATCAGCTAGCAGACGCTCTAGCCACAATGTCATTTATGTTTAAACTTAATTGGGATAACGAGGCTCCCCAAGTAACCATCGAACGAATGGACGAACCAACACATTATCATGAGATTAATACTGAAGAGGTAGTGGACCATCCTTGGTTTCATGAAGTCAAGAGGTATCTCGAGGCTCAAGAATATCCAGAAGGAGCTTCAATCAATGATAAGAAGTTCTTAAGGAGATTCTCTGATAAGTTCTTCTTAAGTAATGGCGTCCTGTACAAGTATAATCATGACTCCATTCTGCTTCGGTGTGTGGATAAGATTGAAGCGGAAAAGATCATGGCTGGATTACATGAAGGTACTTTTGGCACCCACTCCAGTGGGCATACGATGGCAAAGAAAATCCTACGGGCAGGCTATTATTGGTCTACTATGGAAGCAGATTTCTATCAACACTCTCAGACTTGTCATAAGTGTCAAGTTTATGCTGACAAGGTGCACGTACCTCTGGTTCCTCTAAATGTCTTGACGGCTCCTTGGCCCTTTGCTATGTGGGGAATTGATATGATTAGGGAGATAAAGCCAACAACCTCCAATGGACACTATTTCAACCCAGTGGCCATTGATTACTTTACAAAGTGGGTCGAAGCAGCTTCCTTCGCTTCTGTCACTAAGAATGTTGTTTCCCGCTTCATCAAGAAAAATCTCATTTGCCGGTACGGTATCCCGAAAAGGATCATTATTGACAATGGTACAAATCTTAACAACACTATGACCACCGCCTTGTGCGAGCAATTCAAAATTCAGCATCACAATTCTTCTCCCTACCGGCCAAAGATGAATGGTGTTGTTGAAGATGCAAATAAGAACATTAAAAAGATCATACAAAAGATGACAGTCACTAACAAAGACTGGCATGAGATGTTACCATTCACTCTCCACGGGTACCGTACCACGGCTCGCACATCAATTGGGGCAACACCCTATTTTTTGCTATATGGCATGGAAGCTGTTTTACCTATTGAGGTTCAAATCCCCTCTCTGAGGATTATGAAAGATGCAGGTTTGAATGAAGACGACTGGATCCAAACACGACTTGATCAACTGAACTTAATTGATGAAAAGAGAATTGTTGCTGTTTACCATGGTCAAATGTATCAAAAACGGATGATCAAGGCTTTCAACAAGAAAGTCAGATGTGAAGTATATCAAGTTGGGGATCTAGTGATCAAACGTATCATCTTGCCACAAAGTGATCCCAGGGGCAAATGGACTCCTACCTATGAAGGACCATTTGTAATCAAAAGCATATTCTCTGGTGGGGAAATGATCTTAACCACCATGGACGATGATGACCTGCCACACCCTGCGAACGCGGACATAGTCAAAAGATACTATGCATAAGAGACCCGCTAGGTTGACATACCTAGGCAAAACAAGGGCATCCCGACGAACCAAAAAGGTTCGGGCAAAAATTAGGGATAAAATTTAAAAAAAAATTGTACACCCGGCAAGTTGGAAACCCGAAAGGGAGACTTGGGAAAAAAAGGGTTTCCCGGTGGACTGAAAACCCGAAAGGGCGGTCTAGGCAAAAGTTAGGGAATTAAAGCATATGACTATGTCCCATCGGATCACTTCACGGACAACCTTTGAATTCCACTGACAAACTCGGAGTTTCTGATCAATTCAATCATCTTCGGATGAAGCAAAAAATAGACAAGATATTTGGAGATATAAAGGCTATAGCAGAATGGGAACCCCATGGGATTATTATACATAGCTATCCTTCTCTGTATAAATTTTTCTTGTTTTTGACAACATTCTCTTACTAGAATGTTTGTCCCCTTTGTACAAAAATACTTACTCAAAGTCAATACAAAGATATCCCTTTGAAAGTTCAAAAACTTTTGTCTTTTTCTTTACTCTCGTGTTTTGATGAACATATGCATTTGAACATAATTACTGTTTACAAATAAACAAAATGAGAAAGACAATTACTGATAAGTTGAAAGGACAGGAAAACGTCTCTAGGCTATTCCATAAGTAATCCCCACAGTACGTCATTTGAATCCCCTGTGGAACTAACACTTCAAATTATTAATCCCTAGTAGAAATCGTCAAATTTCTCAAGATTCCCCAAGCAGATCTTACAAGCAGTACATGGCATTGCCCTTACAAATGGAATTTACTTCTCTCAACAAGAGTTCGTTCATACTTTAAGACATGGAAATTCAACATATCCTCAGTAGCATTCAAGGATTTATTTTCCTCAATCAAACAACAATACATCAAATCAACTTACATGCGCATGCATTGCATCCATATATCATAAACATTGATAAAGCAAATACATTGCATCATACATTTCATGCAATATAACTTTGTTTCAGCTAACATTTTACCCTTTTCAGGATAAGATTAAACAGCTACCATTAACAATATGCAATCAGGATACAATTCAGATACGCTCCAGACTCGGATGCCATTCTATTACTCATCCAGATTCAACTTTCAGATACAGTATGGATACGCTCCAGACTCGGATGCCATTATGTTACTCATTCAGATTTCAAGGTCAGATACAGTCCATATACACTATAGACACGGATGCCATTCTGACGCTCATTCAGATTTCAAGGTCAGATACATTTTGGATACGCTCCAGACACGGGTGCCATTATGATGCTCATTCAGATTCAGACTTCATGATACAGTTCGGATACGCTCCACACATGGATGCCATTCATATACTCATTCAAAGTTCAAATCCAGATACAGTTCAGATACGCTCTAGACACAGACGCCATTCTGATACTCATTCTTTCAGCTTACAACTTACAATTCAACAAACATTCTTGGATGGCATCCACAAGCCCATCTCCAACAAGATTCTATCACTGCTCCAAATGGCATCTTTAAGCCCATACCCTCAACTACACATCGTCGAGTGCAAATTTCTGGGCACTCTAGTGTCCAATCATTCTTTCACCTTCAAGTCATGAATGGCAAAACTCGCCAATCTAAATCTTCAAGTTCAAGAAGATTGACCAGGGGAAGTTGTTGTACCCTAAAATTTTCCCTCTCATTTATCAAGATTACTCTCACAAGATCTCTTAAACTCAAGACTGGATTAGGGTTTGACCAGCTCAAGACCTCTCATCATGCACTGATCTCCCAAAATTAGGGTTTGAGATTGCACAAGGATTTTTGGACTATCAATACTTCATATGACTTTCAAACATCATTATGAACCCCTAAGTTTACTCATGACAAGTTTCAGGCCTTGAACCACATTTTTAATCAGTCAATTGGACAATTGACCTAAAAATCAGTTGTATTGGTGAAAAAGTCAACCATGGCCAATTTACAGTCAAACTTCATAATTTTTTATCCACATGAACATTTTAGACTCATATGTATCATTTTATCAAGTTTGGATCACAATTCCTCAAGAAATTTGATCAAATCATCAAAAGGGCAAAATGGTCAAAATTAGGGTTTTGACTGAGGAATGGCAATTTCTGATTTTTGACCTAGCAAATGACCAATTGGTTTGAAGCATGATTCCAAGGGTTCAATTGCATCATCTTGACCTAATTACATGGTCCAAAATATTGCAAATCCATTGGATAGACAGATGAAATTTGCAGTCAACTGATCAAAAGTCAATTGTACACTGAAAAGTCAAACTTTGACTTTTTGGTCAAAATCAAGTGTCAAGGATCACAATTCATCAAAACATGTCAAAATGTGAAACTTGTTCAGCAAGAAATCAAAGATTTGAAGATTTTGTTTTGAAATTTGAAATTTTCTTAACTTAGAAATTTTTCTAAGTATAGAAATTTTCTTATTTTTTCTCAATTTTAAGCCAAATTTCCATCATGATACAAGATGATTGAAAGAATGTTCCCAAAATGAAAGTTATAGATCTCCATGAAATCTACAACTTTGCTTCAAAAAATTTTCCCTAAAGATGCTTGGATCTCAAGATATAATTTTATGAATACATGCTCATGAACTAAATAACTTAGTGAAATTTTGCCCTAATTTAGGCAGGTTTTAGACCCAACTTCATGGCAATTTTTCACCTAGTTCTAAGAGGAATCTTGAAATTCATTTCAAATATGAGTTATATAGAACTTTGCAAGCTTTCCAAAATTTCCAATAACTCCTTGAGATCATTTTTGAGTAGGGCGAATCGAAGAGATGAAGTTGGCAATTTCTCACTTTGAATTCAAGCCATTTCATGAAGAACAAATTTCAAATCAATACCTATGCTGCCTAATCCATGATTTACAGGTCCCTAACTTGTTTCTCACTTCATAATTTAATGCTTACTCAGTTGACAAAGCTTTAATCCAAGCCCTAGAGTCTTTATCCAAGTTGTAATTCCATAAATGGCACAAAGTTGCCATTGCCATTTTGGAAAAGGATCACTTTTGCAACTTTCCAATTCTTGAGCTTTGAACCTGTCTTCTCTGCACATACAAGTACTACAGACCTAAGGCAACTTGTATAGAGCTCATACCAACTCCAAGCAAGCCAACACAAGCAGGTAGAGACTTGTCCCTTCACTTTGCTTTAAAAGCAAGAAAGTGTGCAAAAAGCCTAGGAGTGAAAAATCTGTTGAAGAGCTGACTTGAAACCTTTTCCATACTAATACACAAACATATTACAGTTGAGAGCACGGTTGAAAGAGGGATGAAACACTCCAAAACTCCATATCACCAAAAAACTGTCAAAAACTTGCAGTTTGTGTCCAAGCATAGCAATCAATCAATTTGCTCGTGCGTTTCAAGTTTCAATCATCCAAACACTTTACCTACTTCATATATTAGTGATCCAGACAATCATTATTGCACTGTAACTCTTTCTCCTTCATCTACCATTTTTGTTTTCCAAGTTTGCAGGTTGACTTGGATAGAGAGTTTCAGACACTTTCAAAGTAAGATAAGGGTTGGAACACACTCAGGGAGGTTCAAGCAAGCTAAAGCAACCTTCAGGCCTTCCTTAATCCCACTCAAACTCCATTCACGATCTCAGCTGAAAGAGGTAAGAATCTCAATTTCTATCTCTTTATACAGGCATCCATTGGCCACGATTTGTGAATAAACAATGTAGATATCATTACTACGAAGCTGTACATATATATAACTTGCATTTATTTGGCCTGAGTTGAGAGAATTTTGAACTTGAAGTTCCTGGAAAAATTAGGTTTAAATTTAGGGCTTTTAAAATTCGTTTTGATCTTTGATTGTTAGCTTACATGATTTACATGGTTGAAATCGTGGGAATGAGTACTATCATTTTCATGTTGGAAGTTTTCATTTTCATGGAGAAATGAGAAAGTTACAGAGATTCTGGCCAGCTTGAGGAAGAAGATGAAGTACAGAGTAATGACATTGTTTATGTTATGTTTTTGTTGTTTCATATAAATCAACAGATGTATAGCCACCCCAGTGGCAAGGTAGCGCGCTGGTGAGGCCCAGGTCATGGGTTCGAACCTTTTGTTTTTTTTTTCATATTTTTCCATTTCCATTTTTTACTGTTTTGCAGGATGGGCTTGTTTCTTTGGGCCTTAGTGTTTTTGCTAACATACTACTCCCTGTCTCCTTACAGCACCCCTGACCCAACTATTTTGTTTATTTGTTTTATTTTTTTTTGTTTTATTAAATATTTTCTTTAATACATAAAATCATGAAAAATATAAAACTTGATAAATATTGTATTTTGTTTATGTTATTTTATTTTTACATAAAAAATATTTTTATTAAACTATATATATATATATATATATATATATATATATATATATATATATATATATATATATATATATATATATATATATATATATATATATATATATATATATATATATATATATATATATATATATATATATATATATATATATATATATATATATATATATATATATATATATATATATATATATATTATGTTTCTTAAATAAACTTGTAAACATAAATAAAATAGGTTTAGTTTAATTTGTTTTATTTCCTTTTCATTCCATACTTGTAAATATTTATTTTGGCATATATAAAAACTAAATGTTTTCATAAAATATTACTCATTATTTTTAATACAAAAAAATAATACATAAAAACTTTATTTTCTTTCAAACTAGAAATTAGGGTTAACCTTTTTTTAAGATATAATTTCCATTTTTTAATATATCTTTAGGATTAGGTTAAAATTCTTTTTCACATAAAAAATAAAACAAAATCTTTTCTTGCATATGCATAATATTGCATATTTAAATATTGTATTTGTTTATTTCAATATTTGTACAAATTTGATTTGGTTGTAATAGTTTAATTAGATTTATATTATTGCAAATCCCCATTCACAATTTGTATTCCCCCCTCCCATAAAAATATTGTAATAGCGTAGGACATTTAAATTTCGCAATTTACCGTTTTATATACCATGCTAGTAATTAGGGTTTGTATGGCAAGATGAAAACAAAACAAATAGAAAACCCTAATACAAGACAAAATCAAGGCATGAAAATGACACACTTGCACACAAGCATACTTAGGGTTTCTCCACTTGGTTGCCTTATACAAAAATGGCCATATTACGCATGCGAAGTATCTTGGCAAAACAAACAAATATGAGATCATAGTCCCTCGATGACGCTATTTAAAGTTGCCTTACAAAATGATCTTGGTCCCTCAAAAATGCTAAGATACTTTGCAACATTGCTAATCATGGTTATACGATGACCCACGCCCGTACCGTTTACATCCAAAGATACGGTTGCTTACCGAATCAATGGTAAGACAACAATGTCAAAGGAATAGGAAATGCACAAAAAAGACATTTGAGTAGGTAGATTACTTCTAGTTACTTGCTCTATTTCCAAACAACTATCCTTGCTATTTTCAAAACAAACACACACATTTTCAAACATTTTTACAAACATTGAAAACATTTTCAAAAATACAAACATCTTTGTATACATTCTTACGAACGAGAATCATTATAAAGATTGCCTAAATGAATGGCCTCTTTTACAAAATACTTTCAAAACCACACCAAACACATTTTCGAACAACAAAAGCAAGTGATCTAGCAAGTAACCAAGAGCCCATGGAAAACCATGGATGAAAAGGGTGTTAACACCTTTCCTTTTCATAATCTACCCCCTGAACTAAAGAAACAATCTCAAAGGTCTTTCCTGTGCTTTTTCACCTTTCCTTTTGGATAAAAGAAAAGTCGATGGCGACTCTTGCTAAACCGTAACATTTGCGATAAAACGCAAAACCCTCAAGTCAGTTCTCCCACCGTATCACACCTAGTAAGAGGACATAATCGTAAAATGAAAAGAGTATAGAGAAAAATAGCTATGTGGGAACGATCCCATTGAGTTTCAACTCTGCTATTTCCCCTATATCTTCAAGCATGTAACCCCTTGCTGTCGGAAGAAGTTGACTGAATTGATCCGTACCATTTGAACTTGACGTTGGTAACAAAGCTTATTGTATGTAGGTGATCCTACGAGACATAGTCATATTGTTTAATCCCTAACTTTTTCCTGGAACTCCCTTTCGGGTTTTCAGTCCACCGGGATACCCTTTTTTGCCCAAGTCGCCTTTTCAGGTTTTCGACTTGTCAGGTGTACTAATGTTCATATATATCCTTAATTTTTGCCCGAACCTTTTTGGTTCACCAGGACTCCCTTATTTTTGCTTAGGCCAGTCAACCTAGCGGGTCTCTTTCATGCGTAGTATTTTTTTACTATGTCCATGTTCACAAGGTGTGGAAAGTCTTCACTGTCCATGGTGATCAGTATCATAGCGCTGCCAGAAAATATATTCTTGATTACAAATGGCCCATCATATGTGGGAGTCCATTTGTCCCTGAGATCACCTTGTGGTAGGATGATGCACTTTATTACCAAGTTTCCAGCTTGATATACTTGACATTTGACTTTCTTGTTGAAAGCTTTGATCATATGCTTCTGATACATCTGCCAATGACAAACAGCCACAAGCCTTTTCTCGTCGATCAAACTTATCTAGTCCAGCCTAGTCTAAATCCATTCGTCTTTGTCTAAATCTGCATCTTTCATAATCCTTAAAGAAGGAATCTGGACTTCGACAGGTAGGACAACTTCCATACCGTAGACTATAGAGAATGTGGTTGCCCTAGTCGATGTCCGTAATCAAGTGCGATAGACATGAAGATAAAATGGTAACATCTCATGCCAATCTTTGTATGTCACTGTCATCTTCAGCAAGATCTTCTTGATGTTCTTATTGGCGGCTTCCATTGTGCAATTCATCTTTGGTTGATACGGAGAAGAGTTGTGGTGCTTGATCTTGAACTGCGTGAAATGTTTCGTGATCATAGTGTTGTTGAGATTGGTACCATTGTATGTGATAATCCTTTTGGGGATGTCATACTGACAGATGAGGTTATGTTTAATGAATCGGGCCACTACATTCTTGGTAACAGAGGAAAATGAGGCTGCTTCAACCTACTTGGTGAAGCAATCGATATCGACTAGGATGAAATAATGTCCGTTGGAAGCAGTAGGCTTAATTTATCCAATCATATCGATGCCCCACATTACAAATGGCCAAGGAGCAATGAATACATTCAGAGGAACCGGATGAACATGTACTTTATCGGTGCAGATCTTGCATTTGTGAAAAGTTCTAGAATGGTGATGGAAATTGAATATGTGAAAAACACAAGAAGGGGGGGTTGAATTGAAAACTTGAAATCAAAAGTGCAATGATACACTATTTTTATCCTGGTTCGTTTGATCTCAAACTACTCTAGTCCACCCGTAAAGGTGATTTCGCCTCTCTCCAACGAGGTCTTAATTCACTAATCGCAAAAGGATTACAATCACTACTTTAACAAGTGTTAAAGTCTTCTTGAGTACAACCACGATCCGGTTAATCTCAAGGAATACTGTTTCAAAATAATTATACAAGAATGTGTGTTGTTATTTTTCGTTACAAAAACTGTTATCACAATTGTGATAATTTACACAAAATTATAGCTTGAAAGATGATGAATATTGCTTGCAGCTTTTTGAATATGCGTGAGTGATAATGGCAAATTGTCAACTATTTTGATCACTGACTTTGTTTATATAGGCAGTGGATTAACGTTGATCATCAAGCGTGTTTAATTTCATTAACTCACTTTTCATTTGGAGAAGATCCTGTCTAAAAGAAGCCGTTGGAATTGATGTTGTCTTGAATGATCAGTAACACTTCAGAATCTTATATCCTTGCCTGCTGCTGACGCTTCAGAACATTGATGACTTGGATTAACATGTTCTTGTTCAGAATCAGAGTTTACTTTGCTTAAGTGCAGGTTCTGGTCATCAATCTTCAGTGCATGTTCTGATTGCTTCAGCGTGTGTTCTGATAGCTTTAACGCATAACTCTTATGGCTTAACTTCTGATGCTGCTGTAGCGATAAAAAATGTAGCGGGGTAAATCGGAGATCGAATTATTGATTAATTCGTCTCACAAAAGCAAGAGTCGCCACCGTGCTTTATTGTTTCCAAGGGAAAAGGGAAAAGAGCGAAATAAACCCTAAATATGCAATGTAAAATAATACTTTTTAAAAGTAATAATAATACAAGGAGTTTTTTGAAAAGAGATCTATGGTTCGGGGGTTGGTTATACAATGGGAAGGTATTAGCACCCAATGTATCTATAGTACTCTATAGGAACCTTTTGAAATATCTGTTATTTTAAAAATTGATCGCTTGATTAAAAAATGAATTGTTTTGGCCGAAAAGGGGTACGGACGGTTTTTTGAAGATGCGACGACCTAATGTCGAAGTTTTTGCTTAAAAGGTATAAGTTTCGAAAAGATTGAATATTTAAGGAAAAATTATCCTAAGTTTTAATGAAATGCGAAAGTTCGCGCAATTAGACTTGAGGACATGAAGTCAACAGATTTATTGTTTTTCCCTTAGATTTAAACGTAAACAGAATAAACAAATAAATATGAAATAAATAAACAGAAAAATTATGCGGATAATGATTAAATAACAATAATTAAATGATGTGAATAATGCATTTTTTATGATTTTTGTTTAATATTAATGAGAAGAAAGTATTTTTAATAGTTTTCAATTTTATGCATTTTAAAAATGGATAAAAGTAAAATGAGAATTAATTAGAGGAGTCAAAATATTTTTTAGTTTTTTAAGTCTCTATATTTTTTATATATTTGTATTAATATTTAACTAAAACGAGTGAATTAATTAAATAAAATATTTTTCATTTCTATATGTTTCTAAATTTAATATGCTTTCTTTTTTTAATATAAAATATTATTAAAAGATGACCTAATGTCTTATACTAAATTGAGTATTTTTTAACTAATTTTATAAAAGGTCTTAATTAATATAACAAAATTGTTCATTAGTCATTAATACCATTAAGAATAAATATATTTAATTAACTATATAAAAAGGTTGTTTATTATTACTAATTAGAAACAAAAGTGAATTAAGCTGAATCATTAAAACAAACTAAAGGAAATAACAAAATGGGCCAAAAGGGGTTTTAGGAGGCCTAAGCTTAATAGTATCAGAAGCAGGATAGGGGGGTGGATGAAGCAAATCGTTGGGCTTAGGCAGCAAAAAGGGGTAAGGCCCATTTCATAACTTGTTTCTTTTAGGGGTTAAACAAAGTTTAGGGAAAGCAAATTAGGGTTAAGGCTTCTTGGTCAGAAACGGCTCTCCTTGTTGTCCGTATCGTCTTCTTCGTCTTCGCGCGTTATCTTCTTCAATCGCTTCTGAAATCTCCTCCTGTCTAATGGCCACCAGCTCCCACTGTCTTCTTCCCTCCAGCCAAACGTTAAGGGGCGACGGATTCTACGGTACAAATTCGTTTTATCACTCGTTTTAGGGTTCATTGTAAATGCATGTTGTAATCTTTGATCCACTTTGATTCTGATTTCGTTTTATTGTTTGTGGGAGGTGTTATGAAAGTAAAAGGGGGAAAGGAAATCGTTACCTAGAGGCGGAGATGGAGGAGGAACAGTTGGGTGCGACGGAGGCCACGACAAGGAAGGACGGGCGCGAGCTTGCTTCGGACTACTGGACCCTAGTTTGTGTATTTGTGTCCTTCTTCTTCTTGCTTTGGTATTCTGTATGCTTTTGCTTTGGACGTTTGAGTGCTACTGTTAAAAAATGCTTTTTGACTAGTTTTCTCCTCCGTTCTCACTTTTGTATGCTTTTGCTTTTGGCCAATGATGCTATGCTGAGACTTTTCCGGTTGCCTTGAATATGCTATGTTGGAACACTTTGTTTTGATTAGCTTTCCTCTTCTTCTCCTCCTTGCCTTGTTACTGTTGCCTTATGATAGCTTATGATGACAAGTTCTGAGGCCTTATGTGTGTTTAGACATGGTTTCAATGGTTTATGCTTTGCTGGTTTGAAATGGTGATGGTGTTTGTTGGTTTATGATTCTACTGGTTTTTGAAAATGCAGTTGGTTTGAAATGGTGATGCAGGTTTTACTGGTTTTACTGGTTCAGGCCATGTTTTGATTCATGTTATATCAGTTTTTTTTGTGGTTTGGCAGTATGCTACGGTTCTCATGTGATATTGGTTTGATGGCTCAATCAGGTTTTCTGAGGTTTAGGCCATATTGTTTGATTTATGTGGGTTTGGCGTTTGACCGTAGGCTATGGTTTTTTTGGTGTATCAAATGGTTGAGGTTTTTGATGATGTAGTTGAATGGTTTAGGCCATGTTGTGGTTTTGGTTCCACAATGGTTCTATGCAGATTGCAGGTTTATGCAGTAACAGGTTTAGGAGGGCTTGAGGAAAAAAAGCTTTTTGCTTTTTGATAGTTTTTTGCTTGGAGATAGATTGATGAATGTGTGTAGTGATTTTTGTTATGTTATAACCACTTTTGGCCTTCAGGTTTCCGTTGAGGGCTTTGGTATATTTTTAATATATTCTTGGTACTTCTGCACCCTTACTGCTCCATATGGTTTGTCTCTATTCCTATTTCATGTTTTTACTTCCTACTGACTGTGTTACTGCAGTTTGTCTTGTATCTCTTCCTGCCTAAACCAAAACCTGCAAAAACCAATTTTCTTTCTCTCTTCCCTCTCTCAAGTACATTGATACATAAAATGATGTGTACTATTTTTTCTGAAATTGTAACAGAGCTGGAATATGATGAATGAGGAAATATTATTGCTTGCATAATGGTTTTGAACTGCATCTTTCTTTGACTTCCAATGCAACAGTAGAGCCTATTGTTTTGGCTTCTACTATGTGCATGGCATGTAGGTTTACGTTGGAATTTTGTTTGTGCTTGCATATGCTGTGTATATTTTAAATATGCATGAGACTTTGAAAAATGCAATGGATTTTTAATTATGCAGTTTTGAAAAGTAAAATGATTTTGTGCATGTTTCACAATTGTGCATTCATTTATGAAATAAAAAAAATTCCTCCCTTTTTTGTGAACCGGGAGAAATCCCGTGATTTGCAAAAAAGGGTAAACTGATTCCAGCCGTTGCTTTTAATGATGAACATTAAATAATTTTTGCTTTTAATTATTTGTTCAATTCTAATTTCTTTTAATCGTCTTTGCAGGTAAAATCAAATGAGCAGACAAAAAGGCATTGGATAGAAGATTTAGAATTAGGAAACATTAGATTAATTTTTATTTCATTTTAACTTTGTAAAATTATTATTGTAAATTTGTTGTAATAAATACAATATTTACACAATAATTGTACAATTAGAAGAAAATGAATAAAATTCCAATATTTGCCAATTAGTTTCTTCCTTCTCTAATTATTTATTTTATCGTTTACAATTCTTTAAATCGTATAATAATTGAAAATGAATCTCAATTACCTAAATTCAGAATAATAAACAAATAAATAAATAATGTCATTGATCAATTAATAGTTTCAATTATTTAATTCATTATTCATAATTTTCTAAATTATAATAATTAAAATAGAATTTCAATTATTTAACTTAGAATGATAAATAATTAAATAATCATTATTGACCAATTAATGAACTTTTTTTTCAAGTACTTATTATATTATTCATAAATCTTTAAATTATGTAATAACTGAGAATAAATTCCAGTTATTTAAATTTAAGATAGTGAATAATAAATAAACACTGTTTGCATGATTAATACCCCTCCTTTCTAATATTTATTTTATTATCTATACATCTTTAAATTATATAATAATGGAAAACAAATTCCGATTATTTAAATTTAAGATAATAAATAATTAATAAACATTGTTTTAGCATGAATCGATTAAATAATTTAGTGTTCAAAATAAATAGCTCTCGGCCTGAAAAAGTTATGAATTTTTAAAATCAATAGATCAAAACACTTGTAATGTAATGATGCAGATGAGAGATGGTATTTTAGGTCAAAATTTGGGGTACAACAGCTGCTTTAGTCAGAACTTCTGCATACACAAAAACATAATTTGTTATCATCAAAACTCTAACTAAGGGTTGTAGAATCAAACTATGTTCTAACAATCTCCCCCTTTTTGATGATGACAAAAACTAGATTTTTCAATTAAAAATAAAGAACAAAAGGTTTAAGAGAAACTCCCCCTGAGTTGATTACTTCCCTTAAGTTCCTTCTCATCAAAGTTTTAGCTGCATCTCCTATCATAAGTTGTACCTGTTCAAACTTTTCAGAAGATAGAGGTTTAGTAATACATAATGTTTGAGACTTTTGTCTCAGTAAACCATTATTGAAAATATCTCACTTTCTCCCCCTTTTTGTTAGTTATCAAAAAGGAAATATAATCATAACCAAAATAGTTGAATTATATTAAAAAACATGATGCAATGACAAGTTCCAGAACATAAGAGATAAAAATTAAGAGTTACAGATAAACAATTTTCAAAAAGAAATCTAAGAAGGAGGGGGAAGACGTGTGAACAACGCCTTCAGCAAGCTCTTGATCTGAGTATTAGACTCTTCTTGCTTGCCCAATATGCCTCTGATTTCCTTTGTGGTGTTTTCCTGTTTACCCATAATACTTTTAATCTCTTTGTTTGTGTCCTCCTGCTTATCCAACCTTGCGTGGATTAGAGCATTTTCTTTCTTCAACTCTTCCGGAGTTTGCATAACTAAGGAAGGTGTTGGAGTTTCTTCAGGAGTTGGACGTTGCTCAGAGAATTCTACAGCTTGTTCAGAGTGAATCATTTCTTCTGCTGTAATCATGTCTTCTGGAGCAGCAGTTAGGGAGAGACTTTTTGATTCTGGTTGAACTTCAACTGAAGGATGATGCTCTTTCCAGGGAGCATTATCCAGCGAGAGAATGTCTTTCTTGAACAGTTGGGTCAGAACTTGGTCTTGAAAAGCCTTCAGCTTATCACTAAAGTTCTGCTTAACCTGTTCATAACTCTGTTCCTTCAGCTTCATTATTTCAGAACTAATCCAGTTTATAAATCTTGTCCACATATAATCAGAAGCAGCAGGATTAGTCATCTCTTGACTAGCATGCTTCAAAGAGTTTATCCATTTCTGCATTCTTGTTTCAAAAATCAACAAATGTATACCAGCATCTGAATGGTCTGATGTGGTTTAAGTTGGTTTGGGTTTGGGAATGGTAGTTTTGAGAGATGTGGAGGCTAGTCTTTCCAGCAAGATTGGATCAATGACAAGTCTTAAGTTGTCAGCTGGATGGCTAGTAGGTGAAGGAGTAGGAGAGTCAGGTGTGATGATTGGTCTAGTGGGGGTGTTTGGAGGTGTGGATTCCAGAGATGAAGGAATTTATGGAATGTCATGGATGGTAAGAGGCATGTGAACCGCAAGAGGTTCTGTGATTCCAGGTATTGGGATTGTATCAGAATCTGAAGGAGATTCTTCAGATTGGTTTGTTGTAGCATGTTGTGGTTCTAGTTCATGGATAGCAAAATATTGATTTTCAGAAGGTTGAGTTTCTGGTTGTTGTGAGATGGAGTTTAGATCTTCTGGTTGTGGTATTTCTGGTTGAGGAATTTCTTGTTGAGGTGATTGTGGTTGTGAAATTTCTGGTTGAGGAATTTCTGTTTGTGGAGAGAGTGGTTGCGGAATTACTGGTGTGGTATCAGAGTTTGGATTTTCTGGGAGTTGAGAATTTGGATTTTGTGGTAAGGGAGAGGAAAAGTCTTTGTCAAATAAACCAATATCAGACAGAACTTTGGCAAGTTCTGGTTGGTTTTGTTCAGGATTTGGATTTTAAGAAAGGGAGTGAGTTTCATTTAGACCTAGAGTTTTTGATGGATAAAACCCTATGCCAAAATCTTCAAATGTTTGAGGTGATGGGTTTTCTGGTTGAGAAGGCATGGCTTCAGATGTTGATACATTTATTGATTCTATAACAGAAATAGAGGAGGGGTTACCTTTCTTTTTGGCAGCTTTTGGTGTCCTCTGTCATGGTCCTTCTCCTGCTGCTTTCTTCTTCTTGTTCTTCTTTAAAGCAACTTCTGGAGGAGCCTTATGCAAATCCTGGATGTTGATTTCTGGTGCAGTACCATCTTCCTTGCAAGCGTCCATATATATGACTATTATTTCTGGTTTGGAGTTAATCTTAGAAAATAGAGGAAAATGATCCCGAGGTATCCTTCTGGAAGTGATGGTTGCATGAGAAGTAACCGTAGGTTCCTTCTTGATATTCTCAATGATTTTCATCTTCTTCATATTTTTAGCGTTCAGGGGCTTCCCAGCGGTTTCTTCTAATGTGCTAATTTCCTGGCCCTCAGTCAAATGTTCTATCAGCCTATTCTCTGTCAGAATATCTGGTATGAGCCTTCCTAAGGGTATCCAGTCCCTCTTGATCCTTTCGTCTTCTCTTGTTTCCTTCATACTAGTTCTAAGATGATTAAATAGAAAGTGTGGGAGATTTACCTTTGTCCTCTTAGCAATGAAATAGATCAGAAATTGTTGATCAATGTTGATATAATCAGGAGAGCTAGTTGGCTTCCTGTGGTTGATACACCCCAGAATGATTTTGGCCCAAATTCTATGGTGATCCTTCAAATCTCTAATTTTACTAGAGGGTAGTCCATGAGTAAAAATTTTCCTTACAATATAGCCTACGTCAGAGCATCTCTCAGCCATGTTAATGCATCTGAAACCTCCACCATTGTATCCCAGGAGCTTTGCAATTAGGTCTTCTGTAATAACAATTTTCTTCCCCATGACATAAGAGGTAACCTGATGATTTGAAGAAGAAGCATGTATCCAGAATTCCTTGACAATAATGGGAAAGGTTGGCCCCAGTAGATGGTCAAAGTACATGTTCCATCCTTGAGCAGTAACATCTTCATACAGATTGAAGCCATTTTCTTGCAAGCTTTCAAAGTCAATAATCAGTTCTGAGAGAACTTCCAGATTATCAATGGGTGTGAGGAGCGTTCTTTAGGGTTCTTCATACTGTTCCATTGAAGCAGATTCATGAGCACTGACATTTTTGACACTTGAAGAAGCCATTATTCACACGAGATTTTGAGGAAGATGAAAGGGGTTTTTGAAAGTAAGAACTTGAAACGAGAGAAAATATTGATGAGAGTAAAAAGAAGTGAATGTAAAAAGTAAAATTTGAGTTTAAATAGGTTTCTTTAAAACGTAAATAGTAAGAGAGAGAAATAATTAGTCATGATTATAAGCATTAATGACAGCTGAAATTAGGGGATTTAGGAAGATACTTGAATGGTTACCCTTGACAAGTGTCTCAATGCACCCAATCAGCGTCTTTGACCTTTCAGAAAATTGAACGCGTGTTCAGCCTCAGAAAGTAGCTGATGAATGGATGACAACTGTTTGATTATGTGAACTGAACGCTTCTATCCTTGAAATGAAACATTCAGATCTTCATGGATAGATTCTAATGCAATCTGTACTTCTAAACTCTGAAGACAAGTTGATCAATAGTTCACAGAACATAATAAAGTTCTGAAGGTTAAGATATACAAATAAAATATTTTATTCTGGGCATAGCTTCATGCTGAGATGATTCAAAATGAAGTTAAACCTATTTTTAGAAAGAGGTTTTGTAAAGACATCAGCCCATTGATGGTCTGTGTCAATAAATTTTAAGCTAAGAATCCCTTTCTGAATATAGTCCCTAATAAAATGATGTTTTATTTCTATATGCTTAGCCCTAGAATGCAAAATTGGATTCTTACTGAGACAAATAACATAAGTATTATCACAGAGGATATGAATGTTACTCTCAAATATGTTGAAGTCTTCAAGTTGACTTTTCATCCAGAGCATTTGCGTGCTACATCCAGCAACTGCTATGTATTCAGCTTCTGCTGTTGATAGTGCAATTGTGGGTTGTCTCTTGCTGGTCCATGAGATCAGTTTTTCTCCCAGAAACTGGCAGCTTCCAGAAGTGCTTTTACGCTCTACTCTGTCTCCAGCGAAGTCAGCGTCACAATATCCTACTAAGTTGTAATCATTTGATTTTCTATAAAACAAACCCAGATTAGTAGTACCTTTCAGATACTTGAAAATTCGCTTAACTGCTGTTAAGTGAGATTCTTTAGGATCTTATTGGAATCTAGAACATAAGAAAACACTAAATAAAAGGTCAAGCCTTGAAGCCATCAGATAGAGAAGAGAACCAATCATACCTCTATAGACCTTCTGTTCTACCTTTTTACTTACCTCTTCCTTTTCCAGAATGCACGCGGGGTGTGTTGCACCCCAAAATTTGCCCTCCTAGTTTCTTATATTTGGCTTAGACTATCACATTCATTTGTATATATTCCATTAGGCCATTAACATACATCTTCATTCAGTAAAGTGCTTGAGGTTCAAAGTTCAGTGGTTGTGCGATATTAGGGTTTCGCAATGGATAAGGTGTTCGTATCCAATAAGGCATGATTCTTCTGATTATCCTTCAAGCAGTGAAATATGGAATTAGGGTTGCAACCTATGTTTATTGAGGGTTCTGTTCTCTTCAAGTTAAGAGGGTTATTACTCATTCAAGACAAGATTCAGAGTGTTTCTCCACCAAGTTTGTGCTTGACAACATTTCATCAATCGAGGTTCATTAGGTTTTCTAAGTCCTGGCCAGCTTGGTCATATTCCCTTATGTATCCCCATGTTCACTTCCAAATTGTTCTACGGGGTCATCTAAAGGCTACTAAATCAGGCATTCCTTATCTCCTCATGCTCAACACCATCCTTTGATGAGGGTTTATTTCTCTAAATCATGTACCATTCAGGAGAGGTTTCTCTGTGAAGTTGTGATTATCAGGCAAGGCTACCATAAGGGGATATCGTCCATGAATAACCAGGGTTTCAATTGATATATATTTGGAAAATAAGAAGGAGATCATTGCTTAAATCTCTAGTTATGCGGGAAACAATTCTATTCTAGAGAAGAATATTCAGTTGGACCTTCTTCACGAATTAGGGTTTTTATACCTTATGATGTAAAGCTCTTCATCTGGTCGATTGGCTTACTTGCGATATAACCTATTTTCTTCAGATTTCATTTCAATACTTTGAAGATCAAAATCTAAAAGCTTTGTGTGAAAGTTTAGGATTTATATCCTATCGTACTTGGGTTTATCAACATCTTCAATGGAGGTTCATGGGATGATAAGGCGTAATATAAGAATGGCATTGTGAATTCACCAGGATCAAGGGCATTATCGTTCTCAATTGTTTGATCGCTTGTATTGCAAGTTGGCCTGGAGCAGGGAAGACTAAGACAGCAAAAACAGCAATGCAATGCCTGGCTGCCCTTGGTGGTGGAAGTGGAATATAGCATGAAATATTAAAGACTAATCTAATACTGGAAGTCTTTGGAAATGGAAAACATTCAGAAATGACAACTCAAGTCGTTTTGGAAAACTCATTGAGATTCACTTCAGTGAAACAAGAAAAAATATCTGGTGCTAATATTCAAACATTTTGTTGGAAAAGTCTAGAGTAATCCAATGCAACGAAGGGGAAAGGTCATATAATATATTTTATCAGCTATGTGCTGGAGCACCACAACCTCTCAAGGAGAAGCTAAATCTACAAAGTGTGGAAGACTATAAATATTTGAGGCAGAGCAATTGTTATTCAATTACTGGCGTTGATGATGCAGAAGAATTTCGTATAGTCATGGATGTTCTAGATGTTGTCCACATTAGCAAAGGAGACCAAGAGAATGTATCTGCAATGCTTGTTGCAGTGTTATGGTTGAGAAACATATCATTTACTGTGATCAATAATGAAAATCATATTCAAGCCGTTGAAGATGAGGGGCTATTCAGCACTACCAAGTTGATTGGATGTGAAATTAAAGATCTGAAGTTGACTTTGTCAACTCGCAAAATGAAAGTTGGTAATGGTATTATTGTCCAAAAGTTGACGCTATCTCAGGCCAGTGATGCAAGAGATACTTTAGCGAAATCTATTTATGCACATCTGTTTGATTGGCTGATCAAACAAATAAACAAATCACTAGTTGTTGGCAAAAGAAGAACATGTAAATCTATCAGTATTCTAGATATATATGGCTTTGAGTCATTCAATAGGAACAATTTTGAGCAATTCTACATAAATTATGTAAATAAAAGATTACAGCAATTCAATCGGCATTTGTTCAAGCTAGAACAGGAGGAATACATGAATATATCCAAGATGTAACTGATTGGGCTAAAGTTGAATTTGAAGATAACTAAGACTGCCTTAATCTTTTGAAAAGAAACCAATGGAACTACTATCCTTGACAATGTGGTTCTCATTCACACTCAGTTATTTGGATCCGATGATCTAGTCCAAGCTCGTGGAATCTTTAAAATTTCTGATGAAGACCGGTTGCATTCCTTTAGCGAGTCATATAAATTGGTTACCAATTTAGTCGAAGGTGTCCATTCTCCAAATTTGGCCAGTTAGATGCTAAACTTGTTCCAGAGCACTTGCTTTATCTCTCTATTAACCGCGGAAGGAAGTTTCTTTCGTCATCCAAATCTGCAAATAGATACAATTTTTACAAGGATTCAAATGCTCACGAGATTGAACGAATGTTGAAAGTACTTGCACCCCTAAGACATCAGATTCTGTCCAATCTAAATGAGTAGGAAGAACAAAATGATCTTCAAAAAATTTTGGCTGTCATTGACATGCTCATGATTCTTCCATCAGATATCCCTCTAAGCCTATAATGCTATAACCGCCAGCCTCTTGAATTATGACCCAGTCTGGAATTAATCAAGGTCGGCTTGTCTTCAGCCTTCGATGATCGTACCCTGCTTCTACAAGGGTAGTCGTAAATATACGGCCAAGACCAATTTACCTTGCCTCGTATTTGAATCTGCAGCATTTTAAAAAGTCAAACCAAATTCTTCTAAACAGTTTTAAACTAACAAGAATTTCACTGCTAGAACCAAAACTGCCAAAGCTGATTTCTAACTGACTATACCAAAATTTATTGAACTCAGAAATCTCAAAATTTCCCAACATTTAACAAACAGAATTGTAACAGAATTTATAACTTCCCCACTAGAAAACCCTGCATTACCAGTTCATCCCTGTATTAAAATTTATAAAACCAAACATAAAAAAAAAACTGAGCATAACAATTCTCTAACTAACAGTTAGCCAAATTATAGCTTTGTTCTAACTGCTTCTAACAAACTTCAACAAAATTTCCTAACTGTCTATAACAAACTCCAAACTGTTTTCCTAAAGCCAATTTTCTATAACAAACCAAAAACAGAATTCCCAACTAATCCATAACCAACTCTCAGCCCTCTATATAATAGAAATTCAGAGATTGCAGATATATATATATATATATATATATATATATATATATATATATATATATATATATATCATCATTCAGTTCAGATTCATTACAGTTATTCAACACACAGAAAAGTCTCAAGAAACTCACCAAAAAATATCAAGTTTCTCTATGCAATCTCTAAAAATCTGAGTTTTTCTTTGCATCATCTTCAAGCAACATTATCGATCTTTCTCTCTGAACCTCTTCATCAACTTACTTCCTCTCTCTGCGACATCAACACCCCAAGCGCATCAATTTGAAATTCATCTACGATTCTTCAACATCAATATTCACCTTTCCTCACCTTCTGCAAGAGTTCTACATCCCCAAAATCATGGCCAAAACAAGCAAACAACAATAACGATATCATCATCATCTTCGAATTCGTTTCTAAAATCACGACATAACACTCATGAAGACAAGGTAGAAGGCGAAGTAGAAAGTTCAAAGTGAGAGAAAAGATTGAAACAAAGGTCTCAGAAGCATACCTGTGAGTTTCGTTCAAACCTCCTCCATCTCCTTCGGTAAAGGTGCAATTTTTGATACCTTTTCAGTCCATTCTTGATATGGTTTCATCGAGGGAATTAAGAGGAGTGGTAACCCCTTTTAATTGAGCTTCGAAACGCTATCATGGGCATTTAATCTGAGTATAACAAAAACTAGGGTTTATTCAGTTCTTGTTGGATACGAGCAAAATCAAAAGAAAAGAGCCACACATATGAACTCGGCAAGATGAGATTGAATAGAAGTTGTTCGAGGCGAGGTAGAGAGAACAGAGCAGAAGATGAGATGGACAGAGTTGATCAACGATGGAGATACGGCGCCGTTGAATATTGCGAGAGAGAACGTGAGATTTCGTGTTGTTACAAGGAGTTGGATAGCCACAAGCTGAAACCTCATTCCTTTCCAAACGCACCGTTTCATAATTTAATTTTTTATTTTAATTTTTCTTAAGTTTTTTTATTCAATATGAACAAATCATTGCTGAAATATTTGATGGGCTTGTGTTGCTGCAAATTGAACCGAGGCCCATTGGCTTGGAAGCTTGCAACAAAAAGACCTTCTTGGACTTATTCTGCATTGGGCTCAACACCAATTTGTTTCAGCACACATGTTTCCTGGTTCACCCCCCCTTGGCTCTTTTTCATTTGATTTTAGTCAATTTCTTGTTTTTTTAATTTTTGTTAATAAAAAAAACATTAATGTAATAAAAACATTAATAAAAAAATGTTAGATTTTATGAGATATTTCAGGAATTAAATCATGATTATCTGATTACGTGAGATTTGTGACTTACTTTTTCTTGTTGAGATTTGAGTCTTATGCAGGATATACGGATACACTTGAGTTTTCGATTGCGATTTATTTTCGCACTGATGATGCTTCGACACTTATTTCGAGCGTTTGACTTCTGACTCATTTCTTGGATTGGTGAAGTTGTCGCAAAGGTCGTCAGGCTTCTTTGTTTTGATACGCTTCGTTACAGATTGGTATCCGTTCGGTATCGTCACAACTCTATTTTGTTCTTCATTTCCGTATTTTACCGCAAGCTATGCATGCTAACATCAGGTAGAATTCCTTTGAAATTCTAACTTTAGGTCTAACAATGCATGATAAAATTAGGTTTAGAAATAGGCTAGTCTCACCTTGACTTTTATTTTTCTTTTTTGCATATGCATTTAAAATAAAAACTTCTTTCTTGTGCAAACTTCAAAAACACTTAAAAATTTTACTGATGAGAATCATGCCTTTGTTGAACATGAGAGATGATAAGTGGGTCTCTTCTTGATCTTATCGTTTTTTCCTTCTAAGCCTTGGCATGGTTCAAGTCTCAAAGAATCATTTCATGAATAAGTGGAGAAATGACTAAAATCTCTCTCTTGAGATTAAATAGCTGTTATCCACAAGCAAAACACCAATCAATGCAAACTCTTTTTGCCTTTGGGCTTTCCTTTCAAACTCTTTTCAAAAGAGCGTATTAATTCACTTCTGTGCTGATGCGTAAGTCTCCAAAGGTCGAGTTGCGGCAGAAGGCGAAATTAATATCATTCGCTACAAACACAAACAAATTCAAACTTTTTGTGCGCCAAGGCACATTTTCTCCAAACACTTTTCAGAAAGAATATGTTAATTCACTTCTGTGTTGACGCATAAGTCTCCAAAGGTCGAGTTGCGGCAGAAGGCGAAATTAATATTGTTCATTAAAAAAATACAAATCAATAAGAACACATAAGCCAAACTACGGCTGCTCTGATTCCTTAAAAGGGATACGTAGGCATCGGGGTAGGGCCCGAACTAGTACAACTTTTATTTTCCCTACATTCTTTTCTCACTTATTTTGCATGCATTCTCCCTTCAGTAGTATAATAAACAGTAAGCATAGATTGAACACACCCATAAGATAGACAACAAGAGTGGATACTGTAGAGTACTACGGGCGTGTGGGGTGCTAATACCTTCCCCTCGTGTAACAGACTCCCTTAACCTGATCTCTCGGTCGCAAGACCGTGACTTCTCCCTTCTCAGGTTTTCTCGATGTTTACCTTTCCCTACATATGGGATAAAAGACGTTCGATGGCGACTTCATTGTTTGATGATTTTCATCCGGTTGTTTCAGCTAGCGACTCTGCTGGGGACAGGTCGACCAAATGCTGGTCCATCCCGAAGTCAATCCTAGCTCTTGTTTTCTTTTCTATGGGTGTTTATTTTTATGCTTTCAATTTACTCATTTGTACATGTTTATCTGAGCATAAGTTTGCATTGCATTTTATTGCTTTCCCTATTTGTTATCTATTATGCTGGACTCTGGTTTTCCATGTTGGGTGGGGATGTTACTATTGAGGTAAAAGGCCCAGTGCCCAGGCCAGAGAGCAAGAGGACACTAGGAATAGAGTGGGGGCATGACGGCTATAGGACGTGGTCCGATTAGTGTAGTCATGTCATATACCACGCTCGGATGAGGTTCAAATGCATTACTATCGGCACCCACGTCTGTGGGTAAGCCCATAACACTTTCAGGAGAACCCGTGATTTTCGAGTTACCATTACCTTACCCTGACCTAGTCTTCACCCATGAGCGGGGAGGAAATTTTTATCACAGGTACAATTGGTGACTATGTTCAGATGATTACTCATGCCCAGATGGAGGCTATGCTTAGACGGTGATTATTGGTTCTAATGATTATGTTCTGCATCTCTGTTAATGACTTATGCATATGGTATTTTGTTGATGACTATATGGTTCTCAGATTTATTTTATGAGCTCCTGACTTGCTTACTTGGAAGTTCATTCAAGCCTTTGATCTTGGAATTCCCAGCATATTCAGAAAATGCTCAACAATATCTGATGTTCCAGAAGCCTTGACCCCGTACAATGGGAGATCTACATGGTACTTGGTTCTTATATGTGAGGAAGCTATGACAAACCTTTGACTTGATGATACTCGCAGCAATCATATTCAGAAATGATGGAACCTTGATCCCATTTGATCTCATGCCTTTGCATACATAACATGGTTAACCACATACTTAACATACATGTTCTGTGATTTCCAAGGAATCGTATTTGTGAGCCTAGTGCCAAACTTTTCCATCCTTACTTACGTAAAATCAAAATCAAAGCACGTAAATTCCTCGGAAATAACGGAACATGACAAAGAATCCGTTCATGCATCCCATGTATATTCATGCATCCATAACAGGTACTCGAAGATTGAGGATTCTTGCTCAGACCATGTGTTTTCTTCAGATGTTCAACTTGATTCTTACTATCACATGCTCAGAGATCAGTTATGGAATAACTCTGGGTATACATACAAGCTTCGGCCCGTGGACAGAAGTCTCTTCAAGAAGGAACATAATTGATTAAAGACTCAGATGAACCAGTTCATGGAAGCTCTGATGATGATGCAATAAACTTACTACCGCAGCGGGTTCTCTCTTCTGCTCGTCTTTTGGAAATTGCTTCCAACCATGGAGTGTTACATAATCTCAAGTTCTTGGAACATCTTATCAGCAGATGATTCCCATTTACTATAGGATCTTATATCAGTACTCCGTTCTTGTTCACCAACGTCAGATGTGGTCTCCACATTGGGGCATCCGACTATTCATTCAGGGGCATCCTCCATAACTTTGTGTTCCCTAATTTGTTCAACAATAGCCAGTCTTTATTCCCCAAGTGAATTCATGGGGGCAAAGCTTTTAAGAAAATACAGAAGAATCCCGATGAGCATTCTGATGTGAGCCCAATGCATTACATCCTATTATTCCCAGCTTTTCCTAGCTCTGATCTTTGAGGTCTTCCTCCCACAAACATATCTTCTAATAATGATATGTATGCTAGATACATCCCCTATTCTGGGGTACCCAATTTTGATATTGAAGACTACAAAGGGGTTGAAATATAAAGCCAAGCACCTGTTTGGCGTCTCTTCTAAAGGACCAATTCTCATTTGGCCAATTGCCACACTCTTTTTCACCGGTTTACGTTGGTTCGCTTGGAAAAGCATTCATGTGTTCTCCTAAAAAATCTTCTACGCATATTATCATGGGGTAATTGATCATTTGATTGAAGATGGTACGTCATCTAGAGACAAGGCCCAAGACGAGATCAATCCGGAGATTGTGGTGTCCAAATCATATCAGAGGGAGAATTTTCTCACTCACCTCGTGTATATTCATGCATCCATGGAAGGTACTCAAAAGGTACTCAAAATGGGGAATCCTTATTCAGGCCCAATATTTTCTCTTTAGAATAGTGAATCTTGACCTCTCATCGCTCTGTTATCCGAAAAAGCTGTGGAATAACTTCGTGGGGAGTTCGATGAGATAAAAAAAAGATGGGGTTGTTTATCATGGACATGCAAGTAATGGCCTGTAGTCAGAAATCCTCAAGGAGAAGGATAACCAGTTGAAGACTCGGTTGAGTCGGGTATGGAATTTATAAAGGTAGTATCAGCAAGGGAAAGTGGCCTTGTATATGGTGTTGCTACAGAAGTTATCATTCATCCCCAGCCTATGGGACTTTTTTTCAAATCATGAGATACTTTGTGGGTCTCACCCAGAGCTTTGTGTTCTCGAATTTTCTTGCTAGCAGCTAGTTTCTGGTCTCCAAGTGAACCCATGGGGTAAAACTTACCAGTAGAGACAGAGAAAGCTTGAGAAGCAGGTTGATAAAATCTTTATACCTTGTATCTAATTACTTCCTCGCATGTTGGAAGCTCAGTTGATTAAGCTGCGTACTTTGGGTCACCTTCCAACAAATTTCTCCCCTAATTTCTATGCAAATGCTAGACGTGTCTCCCATTCTGGGGCACTTAGTTAGAATATTGAATGCTGCAAGGGGTTGAAGTATGAAGCTTGGTACTTGTTTGGATTCCTTTCCAAGGTTCAGTCCATGTTTGGAAAACCATTTCAGACTCTTTTTTCCTCAGCTGGATGCTTTTTATGTGTAAGTATAAGATATGGTGATGCTTCTGTGATGAAGAAGTATAAGATATCGAGTTCTTGGATATCTGCTGTTGTGTAGAAGAAAAATACCTCAAAGGTCGAATGGTATATTCGAAGTTTACTTTCTTCTATGTAGTAGAAGATTCTTTGTTACAGTTTCTGAATTTTGCTTCTGTGTAGTAAAAGACGGAGACTCTTTTGTGAAGTAGGAGATTCCCCGTAATTCGGTTGCTAAAACTTCTCTCTTGTGAAGTAGGAGATGAAGTTTACTCTCTTTTGTGTAGTAGAAGATTCTTTGGTATGGTTGCTGGATGTCGCTTCTATGTAATAGAAGACGTCGCTTCTTTTGTGTAATGGGAGACGCTCCGGAATTCAGCGGCTGTATTTCTCTTCTGTGTGATTGAAGATGGTTGGAATTTCTTCTCTATGGTAGAAGATACTTTGTGATGCAATTTATGCAAGTTCGCTTGATAAAACCCTAATCACATATGGTGAAGGAATTCGATGTGATTACCATACTAGGACACTAGGACATTCCATTGAAGACTGATGGGCATTCAAAGAAAATGTGCAAGACCTGCTTGATGCAAAAGCTATCAATTTCAAGTCAGACAGTCAGATTTGAGGTCTCCCTTGACTAAGTAAATGTCAAGACTGGCAGATCATCGTCCGAAGAAACAAGTCCATACGGAGATTAGTCTCCTCAACATGGAAATTTCAAATTACATTTGCATTCTCATTTGTAATCTCTCTTGTTTTGGGTTCTGTTGTACCCCAAAATTTGCCCTCCCGTAATCTTCAAAGTTTTGACTAAAATCATCCACAATTGGTTCAAGTTTACTCAAGGGCCACACAGTCAAACCATCCTCCTAAGACAGTCAAACTAGGGTTTTGGTTCTCACAAGGAAGCTGAAGTTTTCAAGGGCTCAATCAAGTCATGCTCATATACATTGTCAAGTATCTACATGCCAAGTTTCAAGGCTCAAAAGGTCAAGTTGCACAGTCAAAAGGCCCATTTGCTCAATAGTCAACTGTAGGGGCAAAATGGTCATTTGGCAGTCAAAAGTCAAAATTTTTGGTCAACATCTTATTTTGAAGCCACAAACATCATTTGATCAATTCTTGATCATGATTCTCAAGGCATGGCTCAAAAAGTCTCAAGATGCAAAAGTTTCTATTTTTGGACAGTTATAAAAGTCAACTGTAACTTGACCAAGGCATAACTTTTTCATGGTTCATCAAAAAAATCCCATCCAATGCTCATTTTGAAGGGAATTACATTTCCTACAACTCATCTTCACATTCCAAGTCCAAGAAATGCTCTCACAAAAGGTTATCAATTTCAACATTATAGGTCATTTTCAAAAGTCAACAAAAAGGGACTTTAAGTCAAAGGCCATAACTTGAGATTGGTAAATCAAAATGACATGGGACCAAAGACATTGATTAGAGGACTTCAAGACCTTTCCAAAATGTCCAAGAACATGTTCATAACTTCAAAATTGAGCAAGATATGCATTGGAGAAGTTGGGAAATTTTTGTGAAATGGCCAAAATCAATTATCCTTGAAACTTCATTTTTGACAAAAGGGGCCCACTTTTTCCACTTGTTTCAGCTTGGCCATGCTTCCCACGTGTCCCACAGTTTATTTCAAGATTTAAAATTAATTTTTCCATTTTTATTTAATTTTATTTGATTTAATTCATTTTAAATCTTTAAAATTCAAATAAAAATCAAAGAAATTAATGGAGGGATATATTTTGTGTTGATTAGCTTTGATTCACCTTGAAGTACCTTCCAAATTCGTGCAAGGCCTATTCCAAGCAAGAAAATTCAAATTTTCACAAATATGGCAAGTTGTTTCAATGGTGATTATGGAGAAAATCAAAACTTCATTGCAAGGCTTAAAAGCTCCTTAATGTGACTGATTCTCATCCAAGCCTATATATACAAGCCTTGCAAGCCTCATTCACAACCTAGAAAAAGTGCACAAACTGCCAGAGCAAAAACTAAAAAGTGTCAAAAAAAAGTGTGAGATCAAAAATCCATCATACCGCGCTGTAAGTTCTTCCCAGGTCCCCTATAATTTCCATATTATTTTTTCAATTGCTTTCATGTGCAGATTCTCAAAAGAGGAACACCATAAACCTCATATCCCAGCGCTCCAAGTGTTCACCAGCACAGATCTAAGGGCCAACACCCCCCATGGTTTGCATCACATTTTCTTTTTTCTTTTTTCTTTTCTTCTTTTTATTTTAATTGTTTTCCTTTTGTTTTATTTAAATCATCAAATTAATTTTTATAACACAAAAATACAAAAAAATCAGAAATCAAGAAAACACAAAAAATATGTTTTATTAATATTAATTTCTATTGATTTTGTAAATAAATTCCAATAAAACAATTAGTTTAAATTTAGGTTTTTAACTTTAATGTCTTTTTCTAAATAATTAAAAAAAACATAAAAATTAGGTTATTAGTATCTTTATTCTTTTCTCAATAAATAACTTTTTCTCCTTATTATTATTATTAATTAAATTTGTGAATACTCTTGTAATTAAACAATTATTAAATTAGGTTTAAACTTAAATATTTTCTTTAATAATTAAAAACAATTTAGAACTAGTTTTTTTTTTATTTAATTTCAAAATCCAATTAATTTTCTTTATGTCCATTAAATACAAAAAATATCAAAAAATAACTTCTTTTCTTATTAAATCATTAATTAATTTTCAATTTCAATATTTAATTTCTTTAAAGGGTCCAACGCCCTCGCACTCGATTCTAATTTCCTTTCGCACGTTTATTTTGATTTCCTTTTCTAAATATAATGTAATTGCCCCAAGGCCTTGTAATAATAATTAGAGACTCATTTACTTTCCGCACTTTTATTTTAAATCGGGTCTTTGTATATTTGGCGATGTAGACCCGCGCCTTGTAATAGCGTAGGACCTTTATTTTTCGCATTTTAATTTCCGCACCCTTTAAACTGTTAATCACATGAAAGAATGTATGCCCAAATAAAATCAAAGCGTAGCTCACCAAATGCATGACAAACAAATAATAACTGAAAATGACACACAATTCACACACCACTCCTAGGGTACGCCTCACTGTTGCCTTGCCCCTCGAAATGTGGTCGTCGAGTACAGGACGTCTTAGTAAGTCCTTATGTCTATGAACATGGCATAAGGGTAGCTTCTAAGGTGTCCTATTGTTGCTCTGGTGATCACACTGTTGCCTTGCCTCGAAAGGTGATCGTCGAGTAGAGGATGTCTTAGTAAGTCCTCATGATCCGGGAACCTGGCATGAGGGTAGCTTCTAAGGTGTCTTCCCATTTCTCTGGTGATCACCATGTCCCGAACCTCGAATTGACCCGAACACCTCCAACGGTGGTGCTACCTACCTCTCAATGGTGGGATGGCACTACTTTAAAGGACATTTACACAGACGAATTCCTTAGGGTAGGTAGGTTCTCGTAGATACTTGCTCTAAATTTTAAACAAAAATTCAAAATACTTTTCACACCAACACATTTTCAAAAAGCTTTCGAAAGCAAATTTTCAAACACTCTTGAGGACTGATACAAGAGTCGAACTGAAATTTTCAAAGAAACTTTTTAAAACCCACAATTGAAAAGCAAACAAACCATTTTTGAAAACACAAGTGAGCAAGTATCTAAGAGCCCATGGATAACCATGGATAGAAAGGGTGCTAACACCTTCCCTTTCTATAATCTACCTCCCGAACCGAGAGCAATCTCTATAAGGAATTTTTCTGTGCTTTTGTCCTTTCCATTTGGAGAAAATAAAAGACGGTGGCGACTCTTGCTTACCGCGACATTTCGCGAATCAGCGTTAAACAGTCAGTTCCAGATCCGCCGATCACAGAACTGGCGACTCTGCTGGGGATATTTTTAAAGTGAGGTGTACCTTAGGACTAAGATCACTATGTTTTCAATTGCTTTGACTTGTTTGCTTTAAATTGTGGGACTGTCTTGGGAGTTCTATAGATCCTAACCCGGATCTGGGGATACCTTCTTAGAAAGTAGCAACAAGGCTGTGAGGGAACTGTGCGGGGTATACCGACATGGTTGAAGCAGTCTGCTACGTTGATGTGGCACTTTGGTGTGTACCGGTAACCCTTGAGTCAATCAAGGAGAGTACGGGGCCTCCGCGTGGTGTCGTGAAGCATCAACAGACCTTAGGAACCTTAATTGAACCATCTTGGCCTCTTTAGGGTAGTGAGATGACTACTTTGGTGTACTCCGAAGTCGGTTGATACTCGATACTACACTCAGTTGAGGGTTGTTTTCTTGGGATATTTTGATCGCCAGTCAGTGGCTAAATCGAAACGATGAACAATGAAAGCAATCCAATGATATTGAGATCCTTAGAACCCGGTTACTTTGATAGGAAAGGTTTGAGCCCACCAACTTCAAGAGGGTAATACCCAGACCCCATGCTGGCCTAAACTCTAAAGGCTTCTCTTGTGTGACTTGTGTGCCTTCCAACTTGACTACTTGTTATCTGACATTTGAGTTTTCTTGCAGGTCTTGTTTATAGTCCTTAATTGGGACTCATAACAGGGTTACTGAGTTTCTTGCAGGTTTTGTTTATAGTCCTTAATTGGGACTCATAACAGGGTTACTGAGTTTCTTGCAGGTTTTGTTTATAGTCCTTAATTGGGACTCATAACAGGGTTACTGAGTTTCTTGCAGGTTTTGTTTAGAGTCCTTAATTAGGGACTCATAACAGGGTTTACCCACATTACCCCATGCATCATGACATCATACCAGTGCATGCATCCTACATAAAGACTAACCCATTTCAAGGATCCCAAGGGCTTGTGATGCAGGTCATGATGAACCAACTGTCCAGCAAGGGGCAAAGGGGATTTATTTTCCTCTAGACAAGGTTGCCAGGGGCTATGACCCACTGGATATGGTGAGCCTTGACCCTTGAAGAAGGACTCTCGACAACATGAAGTTCCTTCAATCAAGTTACCAGTTTCCAACTCTAACAATTTTCTTGTTTACCCTGCGAGATCCTTGAAAACATTACATGCATATCAAACATATCATTGCATTACAGGTACTCCTTTGACAGGTCACTTACCTTCGTCGCTGTTTATTTCAGCAATGGCTTCCCAACAAGATAACCAGGGTCTTCGTGCTCAAGAGACTCAGTTCAGGGAGATCTTCGTAAGCCTATCCAAGGGGCAAGAAGAGTTAAGAACACTCCTCATGGGGAATTTGGCCAAGAGCAGTGCTGAAGATGACAAGGACGAACGGTTGAAACGTCTACAAGCTGAAGTAGATACATTGAAAACCCATATGCTGGGGAAAAGGGCTCTCATCCAAGGTCTAGCTCGGGAGCAAGAAGAGTTGAGGACCATGATCAGTCAGCTCCACCAAGAGAGGCACCATATGAAGCAACCTGCCCAAGTCAGGGACCAGGTCTTTGATCAGCTTCCAAGAGGACAAGAACTTGGCATGGTGAAGAATAGAACTCTCCAAATTGCTACTACCTCACAGGTCCAATTACAACCTCGCCCAGAGCAACAGGCTGATCTGAGTAGGTCAAGCAGGTCCAAGAGGCAGTTCACCCAGCTCAACATGCCTTTGTTTCAAGCACTGCAACACCTGCTGAGGTTGAATCTGATTACATTAAGGGTTCCTCCCCGGAACCCCAACATCTCTGCTCCTAACTATCATCCCAACAAAAGGTGTGCATATCACTCTGATAGTCCTGGACACGACACTGCCGACTGTTGGGCTCTGAAGAACAAGGTCCAGGATCTGATTAACAAAGGAGTAGTGGATTTCACCCAAGTGGGTCAAGCTGAGGTCTTCTGCCATCCCTACAAGATGCACCAGTTGAAGTAACAAGTCCTGAGACTAGAAGACTTTTGTTCATTAGAATTTTTCAAGTTTTAATTTTCTTTTGATTGTTCAAACATTTGTTCATGTTATCCGTTGTTACTTCATTAATACATCGCATATGTCTGTTTTGAAGCAATATATTCGTATTCACTATATGCAAATTATTTTCATATTTTTTCTGATGATCAACGCTCGATTAATAATTCTAAGCCTCTTGAGGGAGGATGACGAAAACAATACCACGATCCTTACAGTATGCTTTTGAACAGACCCCGCTGATGAGGTACAGGCATTGTTTCAATTCCTAAACACTGGAGTTATAAGGAAGATAATCCCTCGTCAACCCCTTTGAGCCAAGGAAGTCGGAGTTTTTCTTTTCGAAAATTAAAACCCTTAATCATAACCTGGGGCAGGGTAGTCTTCTCAACTGATCAAGGTGCACAACAAATGGCACCAAAAAGAGTCCTTACAAAGAAAGACAGTGATGGTTCCGAACAATCATAAAGACAGGCAGTCATTACTTCTCAAAATAAAAACCCATTAAGTCAAAACCTATGAAGGAGACTTACAAAACTGGGGCATCCCGCTGACTGTAATCACAAAAGAACAGTTTAGGCAAAAAAAAAGGGATAATCAAAAAAAAAAAAAAAAAGAGGTCCTACAAACCCTCAACAAAAACCAAAAAAATGACTGCCTATTCAGAATAAATCATCAATATCTAAACCATCATTGGAACATCAAGACAAAGACTCAAACAAGGTCTAACGCACGATCAACTGAGCTTAGGTTTGAAGAACATCACGAAGAGCGGGTGGGTACAAATAATTTGAGCCTTTATCCTTTTGTTTCTTAAACCGTGAACCAGGCCACGTTATAACCCTCAAAAGTCCTAGCTGAAGCATGGGTTAGTTCGAAAGCATACTGTTACGAAGGTATCCTGACTCCTGAAGGCTTGCTGTAAAATCTTGAGTCGACATCACGTTTTACAAACATTCACTTGTTTTATGAAAAAGAATGCATTTTCAAAATCTTCAAGACAAACATAAGCTTTGTATTTTTGATGTAACATTGTTTGCATATGACCATTTGTTTGAACAGCAGGGAAATTCGCACGATGAATACCTAGTGAACAAAAGCACTTCCAATCAAGGGGCACGACATGATCATGGCCCATCGTCTGGGGCAATCCAATCAAGATTCGGAGAATCTCTCAAAGGCCAAATAGCCTGGGGCAAATCTCCTCCTGAGTCACTTGGGGCATTCCAGCAACAAATCTTGCATGACCACCCATCTTCTGGTAGCAGGGCAACACAACACTATCAACAGGGGCACCCCCCTACACCCTGAGAGCGTGGACATAGTCGAAAAAGAATACTACGCGTAATCAAAGACCCGCTAGGTTAACACACCTAGGCAAAAATAAGGGCTTCCCGGCGAACCAAAAGGGTTCGGGCAAAATAAGGGATGAAAAAGAAAAATTTGTACACCCGGCAAGTCGAAAACCTGAAAAGGCGGCTTGGGCAAAAATGGGTATCCCGGTGGACTGAAAACCTGAAAGGGCGGTCCAGGCAAAAGTTAGGGATCAAAGCGTACGACTATGTCCCGGCATCTCGTCACTTGCCTACCAAAAGGAAGATTTGTCAATCGGCAGTCATCCAGCACCTCCACAAGATATCTTTTCCCCTCACCTCAGAAACAGGGGCAATAATGAGTCGTCCAGGCGATCCAGTTGCTCTGTCAACCAGAGTATCAAGGAAAGGTTAATACAAAGATGATTACCATCTACCTTTACAAATTCCAGATCAAGGGTTAACATCTGAAACCAAACAGGACAATCATCCACTTGATCATCATCAAGCAACCCTACACCGGTTCCTTCTCAACTTTCAGACAAAGTCTTACACGGACTCATCCACAAGTAACCCTACACCGGTTCCTTTTCTTTCAGAAAAAGTCTTATACGGACTTATCATCAAAGTAACCCTACACCGGTTCCTTCTCAACTTTCAGACAAAGTCTTACACGGACTCATCCACAAGTAACCCTACACCGGTTCCTTTTCTTTCAAAAAAGTCTTACACGGACTTATCATCAAAGTAACCCTACACCGGTTCCTTCTCAATTTTCAGACGAAGTCTCACACGGACTCATCTTAAGATAACCTTACCCCGGTTCATCACGAAGTCTTACACGGACTCACCCTCCACAAGTAACCTTACCGCGGTTTCATCCGGAAGTCTTACACGGACTTACCTCAAAGATAACCTTACCCCGGTTCATCAAGAAGTTTTATACGGACTTATCCTGAAATAACCCTACACAGGTTATCTCTTTCTAGACGTAGTTTTACACGGACTCGTCATCAGTAAACCCTACACAGGTTTCCTTCTCAAAACTCCAGATGTAGTTTTACACGGACTCGTCACCCAGAAACCCTACACAGGTTCTCTATTTTTAAGGATGCAGTTTTACACGGACTCGTCATCAGTAAACCCTACACAGGTTTCCTTCTCAGCTCTAGATACAGTCTTATACGGACTCATTGTCAGTAAACCCTACACAGGTTTCCTCCCTCCAAAGATGCAGTTTTACACGAACTCGCCATCAAGAAACCCTACATAGGTTTCCTCCCTCCAAAGATGCAGTTTTACACGAACTCGCCATCAAGAAACCCTACACAGGTCCTCTCTTTCCAAAGATGAAGTTTTACACGAACTCGTCATCAAGAAACCCTACACAGGTTTCCTTCAACTCCAAATGCAGCTTCACGCGAGCCCAACCTCAAAGTAACCCTACATAGGTTCCCTCTTTCAACTTACAAAAGATACATCTCAAAAATTTCCCCAGTAGATTCTGGAAGCTTATCCCCCACAGAGCACGAACGCGTCCCCCGGCTTTTTTTCAAAGGTTATTTCCCTACCAAGATATAACTGGGTTATCCTCATCCAAAAGCCACGGAAAGATCGTTCTCGAAAAAGTCTTTTTATCCCCAGCGAAGTCTATTAACACTTCCAACGTAACAACGGTATCCTCAGCAGAGTTACCATCAACATCCCAGCAAAGTACCTCTCTCCCCACGGAGTACTGTTCCCCAGCAAGATCGCTAGAGTGGTTATTCCCCACAGGGTAATCTCTTCATCAAGTTTATTCCTCAACGGAGTCATCTTCTCCTACCGATATTCTTGCAACTATCATCCCCAGCGGAAACAAGAAGCTCTATTCTTCCACATCAGCCCAGGATTCAACTTCCCGGCATCCGTCAAGGATCTATTTTCCTGAGACGAAAACATGCATTCATAAACATCACATCTTCATACATTATAGCATGCATATACGCATCATGAACATACAATCTCATTCATTCTGAGAACACCTCGCATGTCATACATCATGACATCACATACAACTAACGTTTTGTCTTTTCAGGACAAAAGTTAATACAAAGATAATTGCTATCAACTGTCGTGATTCCAGATCCGATTCCTGTATCTTGCCAGGGAGTATCTGTTGACGACTACAGTACCAGGCTCGATTCCTGTATCTTGACAGGGCACGTCTGAAGAGTTCGAAGATCCGATTCCTGTATCTTGCCAGGGAGTATCTGTTGACGACTACAGTACCAGGCTCGATTCCTGTATCTTGACAGGGCACGTCTGAAGAGTTCGAAGATTCGATTCCTGTACCTTGCCAGGGAGTATCTGTTGACGACTACAGTGCCAGACTCGATTCCTGTATCTTGACAGGGCACGTCTGAAGAGTTCGAAGATCCGATTCCTGTATCTTGCCAGGGAGTATCTGTTGACGACTACAGTGCAAGACTCGATTCCTGTATCTTGACAGGGCACGTCTGAAGAGTTCGAAGATCCGATTCCTGTATCTTGCCAGGGAGTATCTATTGACGACTACAGTACCAGACTCGATTCCTGTATCTTGACAGGGAACGTCTGAAGAGTTCGAAGATCCGATTCCTGTATCTTGCCAGGGAGTATCTGTTGACGACTACAGTACCAGACTCGATTCCTGTATCTTGACAGGGTACGTCTGAAGAGTTCGAAGATCCGATTCCTGTATCTTGCCAGGGAGTATCTGTTGACGACTACAGTACCAGACTCGATTCCTGTATCTTGACAGGGCACGTCTGAAGAGTTCGAAGATCCGATTCCTGTATCTTGCCAGGGAGTATCTGTTGACGACTACAGTACCAGACTCGATTCCTGTATCTTGACAGGGCATGTCTGAAGAGTTTAAAGATTCGATTCCTGTATCCAGCCAGGGCACATCTACATAAAGAGTTTGAAAGTCAACTCCGGTAACAGACCAGGTAATTTGCTTTCCTTCTCAGGTACGCAAGTTCTCGCTAAGGAATCTCTTACGCGATCGACACCTCCCGATGGCATCTATAAGCCCATATCCACAATCATCCACTCCATCTCTCCAAATGGCATTTGTAAGCCCATTCCCGCTATCACACTGCTAATACTCAACTATGTGAATGCAAATTTCTGGGCACTCTAGTGTTCAATCATCTTCCACCTTCGGATCACGAAAGGCACACACGCCAATCTACATCCTCAGGTCTAAGAAGATTGATTAGGGGCAACTGTTGTACCCCAAAATTTGCCCTCCCATAATCTTCAAAGTTTTGACTAGAATCATCCACAATTGGTTCAAGTTTACTCAAGGGCCACACAGTCAAACCATCCTCCTAAGACAGTCAAACTAGGGTTTTGGTTCTCACAAGGAAGCTGAAGTTTTCAAGGGCTCAATCAAGTCTCCCATGCTCATATACATTGTCAAGTATCTACATGCCAAGTTTCAAGGCTCAAAAGGTCAAGTTGCACAGTCAAAAGGCCCATTTGCTCAATAGTCAACTGTAGGGGCAAAATGGTCATTTGGCAGTCAAAAGTCAAAATTTTTGGTCAACATCTTATTTTGAAGCCACAAACATCATTTGATCAATTCTTGATCATGATTCTCAAGGCATGGCTCAAAAAGTCTCAAGATGCAAAAGTTTCTATTTTTGGACAGTTATAAAAGTCAACTGTAACTTGACCAAGGCATAACTTTTTCATGGTTCATCAAAAAAATCCCATCCAATGCTCATTTTGAAGGGGATGACATTTCCTACAACTCATCTTCACATTCCAAGTCCAAGAAATGCTCTCACAAAAAGTTATCAATTTCAACATTATAGGTCATTTTCAAAAGTCAACAAAAAGGGACTTTAAGTCAAAGGCCATAACTTGAGATTGGTAAATCAAAATGACATGGGACCAAAGACATTGATTAGAGGACTTCAAGACCTTTCCAAAATGTCCAAGAACATGTTCATAACTTCAAAATTGAGCAAGATATGCATTGGAGAAGTTGGGAAATTTTTGTGAAATGGCCAAAATCAATTATCCTTGAAACTTCATTTTTGACAAAAGGGGCCCACTTTTTCCACTTGTTTCAGCTTGGCCATGCTTCCCACGTGTCCCACAATTTATTTCAAGATTTAAAATTAATTTTTCCATTTTTATTTAATTTTATTTGATTTAATTCATTTTAAATCTTTAAAATTCAAATAAAAATCAAAGAAATTAATGGAGGGATATATTTTGTGTTGATTAGCTTTGATTCACCTTGAAGTACCTTCCAAATTCGTGCAAGGCCTATTCCAAGCAAGAAAATTCAAATTTTCACAAATATGGCAAGTTGTTTCAATGGTGATTATGGAGAAAATCAAAACTTCATTGCAAGGCTTAAAAGCTCCTTAATGTGACTGATTCTCATCCAAGCCTATATATACAAGCCTTGCAAGCCTCATTCACAACCTAGAAAAAGTGCACAAACTGCCAGAGCAAAAACTAAAAAGTGTCAAAAAAAAGTGTGAGATCAAAAATCCATCATACCGCGCTGTAAGTTCTTCCCAGGTCCCCTATAATTTCCATATTATTTTTTCAATTGCTTTCATGTGCAGATTCTCAAAAGAGGAACACCATAAACCTCATATCCCAGCGCTCCAAGTGTTCACCAGCACAGATCTAAGGGCCAACACCCCCCATGGTTTGCATCACATTTTCTTTTTTCATTTTTCTTTTCTTCTTTTTATTTTAATTGTTTTCCTTTTGTTTTATTTAAATCATCAAATTAATTTTTATAACACAAAAATACAAAAAAATCAGAAATCAAGAAAACACAAAAAATATGTTTTATTAATATTAATTTCTATTGATTTTGTAAATAAATTCCAATAAAACAATTAGTTTAAATTTAGGTTTTTAACTTTAATGTCTTTTTCTAAATAATTAAAAAAAACATAAAAATTAGGTTATTAGTATCTTTATTCTTTTCTCAATAAATAACTTTTTCTCCTTATTATTATTATTAATTAAATTTGTGAATACTCTTGTAATTAAACAATTATTAAATTAGGTTTAAACTTAAATATTTTCTTTAATAATTAAAAACAATTTAGAACTAGTTTTTTTTTAATTTAATTTCAAAATCCAATTAATTTTCTTTATGTCCATTAAATACAAAAAATATCAAAAAATAACTTCTTTTCTTATTAAATCATTAATTAATTTTCAATTTCAATATTTAATTTCTTTAAAGGGTCCAACGCCCTCGCACTCGATTCTAATTTCCTTTCGCACGTTTATTTTGATTTCCTTTTCTAAATATAATGTAATTGCCCCAAGGCCTTGTAATAATAATTAGAGACTCATTTACTTTCCGCACTTTTATTTTAAATCGGGTCTTTGTATATTTGGCGATGTAGACCCGCGCCTTATAATAGCGTATGACCTTTATATTTCGCATTTTAATTTCCGCACCCTTTAAACTGTTAATCACATGAAAGAATGTATGCCCAAATAAAATCAAAGCGTAGCTCACCAAATGCATGACAAACAAATAATAACTGAAAATGACACACAATTCACACACCACTCCTAGGGTACGCCTCACTGTTGCCTTGCCCCTCGAAATGTGGTCGTCGAGTACAGGACGTCTTAGTAAGTCCTTATGTCTATGAACATGGCATAAGGGTAGCTTCTAAGGTGTCCTATTGTTGCTCTGGTGATCACACTGTTGCCTTGCCTCGAAAGGTGATCGTCGAGTAGAGGATGTCTTAGTAAGTCCTCATGATCCGGGAACCTGGCATGAGGGTAGCTTCTAAGGTGTCTTCCATTGCTCTGGTGATCACCATGTCCCGAACCTCGAATTGACCCGAACACCTCCAATGGTGGTGCTACCTACCTCTCAATGGTGGGATGGCACTACTTTAAAGGACATTTACACAGACGAATTCCTTAGGGTAGGTAGGTTCTCGTAGATACTTGCTCTAAATTTCAAACAAAAATTCAAAATACTTTTCACACCAACACATTTTCAAAAAGCTTTCGAAAGCAAATTTTCAAACACTCTTGAGGACTGATACAAGAGTCGAACTGAAATTTTCAAAGAAACTTTTTAAAACCCACAATTGAAAAGCAAACAAACCATTTTTGAAAACACAAGTGAGCAAGTATCTAAGAGCCCATGGATAACCATGGATAGAAAGGGTGCTAACACCTTCCCTTTCTATAATCTACCTCCCGAACCGAGAGCAATCTCTATAAGGAATTTTTCTGTGCTTTTGTCCTTTCCATTTGGAGAAAATAAAAGACGGTGGCGACTCTTGCTTACCGCGACATTTCGCGAACCAGCGTTAAACAGTCAGTTCCAGATCCGCCGATCACAGAACTGGCGACTCTGCTGGGGATATTTTTAAAGTGAGGTGTACCTTAGGACTAAGATCACTATGTTTTCAATTGATTTGACTTGTTTGCTTTAAATTGTGGGACTGTCTTGGGAGTTCTATAGATCCTAACCCGGATCTGGGGATACCTTCTTAGAAAGTAGCAACAAGGCTTTGAGGGAACTGTGCGGGGTATACCGACATGGTTGAAGCAGTCTGCTACGTTGATGTGGCACTTTGGTGTGTACCGGTAACCCTTGAGTCAATCAAGGAGAGTACGGGGCCTCCGCGTGGTGTCGTGAAGCATCAACAGACCTTAGGAACCTTAATTGAACCATCTTGGCCTCTTTAGGGTAGTGAGATGACTACTTTGGTGTACTCCGAAGTCGGTTGATACTCGATACTACACTCAGTTGAGGGTTGTTTTCTTGGGATATTTTGATCGCCAGTCAGTGGCTAAATCGAAACGATGAACAATGAAAGCAATCCAATGATATTGAGATCCTTAGAACCCGGTTACTTTGATAGGACAGGTTTGAGCCCACCAACTTCAAGAGGGTAATACCCAGACCCCATGCTGGCCTAAACTCTAAAGGCTTCTCTTGTGTGACTTGTGTGCCTTCCAACTTGACTACTTGTTATCTGACATTTGAGTTTTCTTGCAGGTCTTGTTTATAGTCCTTAATTGGGACTCATAACAGGGTTACTGAGTTTCTTGCAGGTTTTGTTTATAGTCCTTAATTGGGACTCATAACAGGGTTACTGAGTTTCTTGCAGGTTTTGTTTATAGTCCTTAATTGGGACTCATAACAGGGTTACTGAGTTTCTTGCAGGTTTTGTTTAGAGTCCTTAATTAGGGACTCATAACAGGGTTTACCCACATTACCCCATGCATCATGACATCATACCAGTGCATGCATCCTACATAAAGACTAACCCATTTCAAGGATCCCAAGGGCTTGTGATGCAGGTCATGATGAACCAACTGTCCAGCAAGGGGCAAAGGGGATTTATTTTCCTCTAGACAAGGTTGCCAGGGGCTATGACCCACTGGATATGGTGAGCCTTGACCCTTGAAGAAGGACTCTCGACAACATGAAGTTCCTTCAATCAAGTTACCAGTTTCCAACTCTAACAATTTTCTTGTTTACCCTGCGAGATCCTTGAAAACATTACATGCATATCAAACATATCATTGCATTACAGGTACTCCTTTGACAGGTCACTTACCTTCGTCGCTGTTTATTTCAGCAATGGCTTCCCAACAAGATAACCAGGGTCTTCGTGCTCAAGAGACTCAGTTCAGGGAGATCTTCGTAAGCCTATCCAAGGGGCAAGAAGAGTTAAGAACACTCCTCATGGGGAATTTGGCCAAGAGCAGTGCTGAAGATGACAAGGACGAACGGTTGAAACGTCTACAAGCTGAAGTAGATACATTGAACACCCATATGCTGGGGAAAAGGGCTCTCATCCAAGGTCTAGCTCGGGAGCAAGAAGAGTTGAGGACCATGATCAGTCAGCTCCACCAAGAGAGGCACCATATGAAGCAACCTGCCCAAGTCAGGGACCAGGTCTTTGATCAGCTTCCAAGAGGACAAGAACTTGGCATGGTGAAGAATAGAACTCTCCAAATTGCTACTACCTCACAGGTCCAATTACAACCTCGCCCAGAGCAACAGGCTGATCTGAGTAGGTCAAGCAGGTCCAAGAGGCAGTTCACCCAGCTCAACATGCCTTTGTTTCAAGCACTGCAACACCTGCTGAGGTTGAATCTGATTACATTAAGGGTTCCTCCCCGGAACCCCAACATCTCTGCTCCTAACTATCATCCCAACAAAAGGTGTGCACATCACTCTGATAGTCCTGGACACGACACTGCCGACTGTTGGGCTCTGAAGAACAAGGTCCAGGATCTGATTAACGAAGGAGTAGTGGATTTCACCCAAGTGTGTCAAGCTGAGGTCTTCTGCCATCCCTACAAGATGCACCAGTTGAAGTAACAAGTCCTGAGACTAGAAGACTTTTGTTCATTAGAATTTTTCAAGTTTTAATTTTCTTTTGATTGTTCAAACATTTGTTCATGTTAAGCGTTGTTACTTCATTAATACATCGCATATGTCTGTTTTGAAGCAATATATTCGTATTCACTATATGCAAATTATTTTCATATTTTTTCTGATGATCAACGCTCGATTAATAATTCTAAGCCTCTTGAGGGAGGATGACGAAAACGATACCACGATCCTTACAGTATGCTTTTGAACAGACCCCGCTGATGAGGTACATGCATTGTTTCAATTCCTAAACACTGGAGTAATAAGGAAGATAATCCCTCGTCAACCCCTTTGAGCCAAGGAAGTCGGAGTTTTTCTTTTCGAAAATTAAAACCCTTAATCATAACCTGGGGCAGGGTAGTCTTCTCAATTGATCAAGGTGCACAACAAATGGCACCAAAAAGAGTCCTTACAAAGAAAGACAGTGATGGTTCCGAACAATCATAAAGACAGGCAGTCATTACTTTTCAAAATAAAAACCCATTAAGTTAAAACCTATGAAGGAGACTTACAAAACTGGGGCATCCCGCTGACTGTAATCACAAAAGAACAGTTTAGGCAAAAAAAAAGGGATAATCAAAAAAAAAAAAAAAAGAGGTCCTACAAACCCTCAACAAAAACCAAAAAAATGACTGCCTATTCAGAATAAATCATCAATATCTAAACCATCATTGGAACATCAGGACAAAGACTCAAACAAGGTCTAACGCACGATCAACTGAGCTTAGGTTTGAAGAACATTACGAAGAGCGGGTGGGTACAAATAATTTGAGCCTTTATCCTTTTGTTTCTTAAACCGTGAACCAGGCCACGTTATAACCCTCAAAAGTCCTAGCTGAAGCATGGGTTAGTTCGAAAGCATACTGTTACGAAGGTATCCTGACTCCTGAAGGCTTGCTGTAAAATCTTGAGTCGACATCACGTTTTACAAACATTCACTTGTTTTATGAAAAAGAATGCATTTTCAAAATCTTCAAGACAAACATAAGCTTTGTATTTTTGATGTAACATTGTTTGCATATGACCATTTGTTTGAACAGCAGGGAAATTCGCACGATGAATACCTAGTGAACAAAAGCACTTCCAATCAAGGGGCACGACATGATCATGGCCCATCGTCTGGGGCAATCCAATCAAGATTCGGAGAATCTCTCAAAGGCCAAATAGCCTGGGGAAAATCTCCTCCTGAGTCACTTGGGGCATTCCAGCAACAAATCTTGCATGACCAACCATCTTCTGGTAGCAGGGCAACACAACACTATCAACAGGGGCACCCCCCTACACCCTGAGAGCGTGGACATAGTCGAAAAAGAATACTACGCGTAATCAAAGACCCGCTAGGTTAACACACCTAGGCAAAAATAAGGGCTTCCCGGCGAACCAAAAGGGTTCGGGCAAAATAAGGGATGAAAAAGAAAAATTTGTACACCCGGCAAGTCGAAAACCTGAAAAGGCGGCTTGGGCAAAAATGGGTATCCCGGTGGACTGAAAACCCGAAAGGGCGGTCCAGACAAAAGTTAGGGATCAAAGCGTACGACTATGTCCCGGCATCTCGTCACTTGCCTACCAAAAGGAAGATTTGTCAATCGGCAGTCATCCAGCACCTCCACAAGATATCTTTTCCCCTCACCTCAGAAACAGGGGCAATAATGAGTCGTCCAGGCGATCCAGTTGCTCTGTCAACCAGAGTATCAAGGAAAGGTTAATACAAAGATGATTACCATCTACCTTTACAAATTCCAGATCAAGGGTTAACATCTGAAACCATACAGGACAATCATCCACTTGATCATCATCAGGCAACCCTACACCGGTTCCTTCTCAACTTTCAGACAAAGTCTTACACGGACTCATCCACAAGTAACCCTACACCGGTTCCTTTTCTTTCAGAAAAAGTCTTATACGGACTTATCATCAAAGTAACCCTACACCGGTTCCTTCTCAACTTTCAGACAAAGTCTTACACGGACTCATCCACAAGTAACCCTACACCGGTTCCTTTTCTTTCAAAAAAGTCTTACACGGACTTATCATCAAAGTAACCCTACACCGGTTCCTTCTCAATTTTCAGACGAAGTCTCACACGGACTCATCTTAAGATAACCTTACCCCGGTTCATCACGAAGTCTTACACGGACTCACCCTCCACAAGTAACCTTACCCCGGTTTCATCCGGAAGTCTTACACGGACTTACCTCAAAGATAACCTTACCCCGGTTCATCAAGAAGTTTTATACGGACTTATCCTGAAATAACCCTACACAGGTTATCTCTTTCCAGACGTAGTTTTACACGGACTCGTCATCAGTAAACCCTACACAGGTTTCCTTCTCAAAACTCCAGATGTAGTTTTACACGGACTCGTCACCCAGAAACCCTACACAGGTTCTCTATTTTTAAGGATGCAGTTTTACACGGACTCGTCATCAGTAAACCCTACACAGGTTTCCTTCTCAGCTCTAGATACAGTCTTATACGGACTCATTGTCAGTAAACCCTACACAGGTTTCCTCCCTCCAAAGATGCAGTTTTACACGAACTCGCCATCAAGAAACCCTACACAGGTTTCCTCCCTCCAAAGATGCAGTTTTACACGAACTCGCCATCAAGAAACCCTACACAGGTCCTCTCTTTCCAAAGATGAAGTTTTACACGAACTCGTCATCAAGAAACCCTACACAGGTTTCCTTCAACTCCAAATGCAGCTTCACGCGAGCCCAACCTCAAAGTAACCCTACATAGGTTCCCTCTTTCAACTTACAAAAGATACATCTCAAAAATTTCCCCAGTAGATTCTGGAAGCTTATCCCCCACAGAGCACGAACGCGTCCCCCGGCTTTTTTTCAAAGGTTATTTCCCTACCAAGATATAACTGGGTTATCCTCATCCAAAAGCCACGGAAAGATCGTTCTCGAAAAAGTCTTTTTATCCCCAGTGAAGTCTATTAACACTTCCAACGTAACAACGGTATCCTCAGCAGAGTTACCATCAACATCCCAGCAAAGTACCTCTCTCCCCACGGAGTACTGTTCCCCAGCAAGATCGCTAGAGTGGTTATTCCCCGCAGGGTAATCTCTTCATCAAGTTTATTCCTCAACGGAGTCATCTTCTCCTACCGATATTCTTGCAACTATCATCCCCAGCGGAAACAAGAAGCTCTATTCTTCCACATCAGCCCAGGATTCAACTTCCCGGCATCCGTCAAGGATCTATTTTCCTGAGACGAAAACATGCATTCATAAACATCACATCTTCATACATTATAGCATGCATATACGCATCATGAACATACAATCTCATTCATTCTGAGAACACCTCGCATGTCATACATCATGACATCACATACAACTAACGTTTTGTCTTTTCAGGACAAAAGTTAATACAAAGATAATTGCTATCAACTGTCGTGATTCCAGATCCGATTCCTGTATCTTGCCAGGGAGTATCTGTTGACGACTACAGTACCAGGCTCGATTCCTGTATCTTGACAGGGCACGTCTGAAGAGTTCGAAGATCCGATTCCTGTATCTTGCCAGGGAGTATCTGTTGACGACTACAGTACCAGGCTCGATTCCTGTATCTTGACAGGGCACGTCTGAAGAGTTCGAAGATTCGATTCCTGTATCTTGCCAGGGAGTATCTGTTGACGACTACAGTGCCAGACTCGATTCCTGTATCTTGACAGGGCACGTCTGAAGAGTTCGAAGATCCGATTCCTGTATCTTGCCAGGGAGTATCTGTTGACGACTACAGTGCCAGACTCGATTCCTATATCTTGACAGGGCACGTCTGAAGAGTTCGAAGATCCGATTCCTGTATCTTGCCAGGGAGTATCTATTGACGACTACAGTACCAAACTCGATTCCTGTATCTTGACAGGGAACGTCTGAAGAGTTCGAAGATCCGATTCCTGTATCTTGCCAGGGAGTATCTATTGACGACTACAGTACCAGACTCGATTCCTGTATCTTGACAGGGTACGTCTGAAGAGTTCGAAGATCTGATTCCTGTATCTTGCCAGGGAGTATCTGTTGACGACTACAGTACCAGACTCGATTCCTGTATCTTGACAGGGCACGTCTGAAGAGTTCGAAGATCCGATTCCTGTATCTTGCCAGGGAGTATCTGTTGACGACTACAGTACCAGACTCGATTCCTGTATCTTGACAGGGCATGTCTGAAGAGTTTAAAGATTCGATTCCTGTATCCAGCCAGGGCACATCTACATAAAGAGTTTGAAAGTCAACTCCGGTAACAGACCAGGTAATTTTCTTTCCTTCTCAGGTACGCAAGTTCTCGCTAAGGAATCTCTTACGCGATCGACACCTCCCGATGGCATCTATAAGCCCATATCCACAATCATCCACTCCATCTCTCCAAATGGCATTTGTAAGCCCATTCCCACTATCACATTGCTAATACTCAACTATGTGAATGCAAATTTCTGGGCACTCTAGTGTTCAATCATCTTCCACCTTCGGATCACGAAAGGCACACACGCCAATCTACATCCTCAGGTCTAAGAAGATTGAACAGGGGCAACTGTTGTACCCCAAAATTTGCCCTCCCATAATCTTCAAAGTTTTGACTAGAATCATCCACAATTGGTTCAAGTTTACTCAAGGGCCACACAGTCAAACCATCCTCCTAAGACAGTCAAACTAGGGTTTTGGTTCTCACAAGGAAGCTGAAGTTTTCAAGGGCTCAATCAAGTCTCCCATGCTCATATACATTGTCAAGTATCTACATGCCAAGTTTCAAGGCTCAAAAGGTCAAGTTGCACAGTCAAAAGGCCCATTTGCTCAATAGTCAACTGTAGGGGCAAAATGGTCATTTGGCAGTCAAAAGTCAAAATTTTTGGTCAACATCTTATTTTGAAGCCACAAACATCATTTGATCAATTCTTGATCATGATTCTCAAGGCATGGCTCAAAAAGTCTCAAGATGCAAAAGTTTCTATTTTTGGACAGTTATAAAAGTCAACTATAACTTGACCAAGGCATAACTTTTTCATGGTTCATCAAAAAAATCCCATCCAATTCTCATTTTGAAGGGGATGACATTTCCTACAACTCATCTTCACATTCCAAGTCCAAGAAATGCTCTCACAAAAAGTTATCAATTTCAACATTATAGGTCATTTTCAAAAGTCAACAAAAAGGGACTTTAAGTCAAAGGCCATAACTTGAGATTGGTAAATAAAAATGACATGGGACCAAAGACATTGATTATAGGACTTCAAGACCTTTCCAAAATGTCCAAGAACATGTTCATAACTTCAAAATTGAGCAAGATATGCATTGGAGAAGTTGGGAAATTTTTGTGAAATGGCCAAAATCAATTATCCTTGAAACTTCATTTTTGACAAAAGGGGCCCACTTTTTCCACTTGTTTCAGCTTGGCCATGCTTCCCACGTGTCCCACAATTTATTTCAAGATTTAAAATTAATTTTTCCATTTTTATTTAATTTTATTTGATTTAATTCATTTTAAATCTTTAAAATTCAAATAAAAATCAAAGAAATTAATGGAGGGATATATTTTGTGTTGATTAGCTTTGATTCACCTTGAAGTACCTTCCAAATTCGTGCAAGGCCTATTCCAAGCAAGAAAATTCAAATTTTCACAAATATGGCAAGTTGTTTCAATGGTGATTATGGAGAAAATCAAAACTTCATTGCAAGGCTTAAAAGCTCCTTAATGTGACTGATTCTCATCCAAGCCTATATATACAAGCCTTGCAAGCCTCATTCACAACCTAGAAAAAGTGCACAAACTGCCAGAGCAAAAACTAAAAAGTGTCAAAAAAAAGTGTGAGATCAAAAATCCATCATACCGCGCTGTAAGTTCTTCCCAGGTCCCCTATAATTTCCATATTATTTTTTCAATTGCTTTCATGTGCAGATTCTCAAAAGAGGAACACCATAAACCTCATATCCCAGCGCTCCAAGTGTTCACCAGCACAGATCTAAGGGCCAACACCCCCCATGGTTTGCATCACATTTTCTTTTTTCATTTTTCTTTTCTTCTTTTTATTTTAATTGTTTTCCTTTTGTTTTATTTAAATCATCAAATTAATTTTTATAACACAAAAATACAAAAAAATCAGAAATCAAGAAAACACAAAAAATATGTTTTATTAATATTAATTTCTATTGATTTTGTAAATAAATTCCAATAAAACAATTAGTTTAAATTTAGGTTTTTAACTTTAATGTCTTTTTCTAAATAATTAAAAAAAACATAAAAATTAGGTTATTAGTATCTTTATTCTTTTCTCAATAAATAAATTTTTCTCCTTATTATTATTATTAATTAAATTTGTGAATACTCTTGTAATTAAACAATTATTAAATTAGGTTTAAACTTAAATATTTTCTTTAATAATTAAAAACAATTTAGAACTAGTTTTTTTTATATTTAATTTCAAAATCCAATTAATTTTCTTTATGTCCATTAAACACAAAAAATATCAAAAAATAACTTCTTTTCTTATTAAATCATTAATTAATTTTCAATTTCAATATTTAATTTCTTTAAAGGGTCCAACGCCCTCGCACTCGATTCTAATTTCCTTTCGCACGTTTATTTTGATTTCCTTTTCTAAATATAATGTAATTGCCCCAAGGCCTTGTAATAATAATTAGAGACTCATTTACTTTCCGCACTTTTATTTTAAATCGGGTCTTTGTATATTTGGCGATGTAGACCCGCGCCTTGTAATAGCGTAGGACCTTTATTTTTCGCATTTTAATTTCCGCACCCTTTAAACTGTTAATTACATGAAAGAATGTATGCCCAAATAAAATCAAAGCGTAGCTCACCAAATGCATGACAAACAAATAATAACTGAAAATGACACACAATTCACACACCACTCCTAGGGTACGCCTCACTGTTGCCTTGCCCCTCGAAATGTGGTCTTCGAGTACAGGACGTCTTAGTAAGTCCTTATGTCTATGAACATGGCATAAGGGTAGCTTCTAAGGTGTCCTATTGTTGCTCTGGTGATCACACTGTTGCCTTGCCTCGAAAGGTGATCGTCAAGTAGAGGATGTCTTAGTAAGTCCTCATGATCCGGGAACCTGGCATGAGGGTAGCTTCTAAGGTGTCTTCCCATTGCTCTGGTGATCACCATGTCCCGAACCTCGAATTGACCCGAACACCTCCAACGGTGGTGCTACCTACCTCTCAATGGTGGGATGGCACTACTTTAAAGGAAATTTACACAGACGAATTCCTTAGGGTAGGTAGGTTCTCGTAGATACTTGCTCTAAATTTCAAACAAAAATTCAAAATACTTTTCACACCAACACATTTTCAAAAAGCTTTCGAAAGCAAATTTTCAAACACTCTTGAGGACTGATACAAGAGTCGAACTGAAATTTTCAAAGAAACTTTTTAAAACCCACAATTGAAAAGCAAACAAACCATTTTTGAAAACACAAGTGAGCAAGTATCTAAGAGCCCGTGGATAACCATGGATAGAAAGGGTGCTAACACCTTCCCTTTCTATAATCTACCTCATGAACCGAGAGCAATCTCTATAAGGAATTTTTCTGTGCTTTTGTCCTTTCCATTTGGAGAAAATAAAAGACGGTGGCGACTCTTGCTTACCGCGACATTTTGCGAACCAGCATTAAACAGTCAGTTCCAGATCCGCCGATCACAGAACTGGCGACTCTGCTGGGGATATTTTTAAAGTGAGGTGTACCTTAGGACTAAGATCACTATGTTTTCAATTGCTTTGACTTGTTTGCTTTAAATTGTGGGACTGTCTTGGGAGTTCTATAGATCCTAACCCGGATCTGGGGATACCTTCTTAGAAAGTAGCAACAAGGCTGTGAGGGAACTGTGCGGGGTATACCCACATGGTTGAAGCAGTCTGCTACGTTGATGTGGCACTTTGGTGTGTACCGGTAACCCTTGAGTCAATCAAGGAGAGTACGGGGCCTCCGCGTGGTGTCGTGAAGCATCAACAGACCTTAGGAACCTTAATTGAACCATCTTGGCCTCTTTAGGGTAGTGAGATGACTACTTTGGTGTACTCCGAAGTCGGTTGATACTCGATACTACACTCAGTTGAGGGTTGTTTTCTTGGGATATTTTGATCGCCAGTCAGTGGCTAAATCGAAACGATGAACAATGAAAGCAATCCAATGATATTGAGATCCTTAGAACCCGGTTACTTTGATAGGACAGGTTTGAGCCCACCAACTTCAAGAGGGTAATACCCAGACCCCATGCTGGCCTAAACTCTAAAGGCTTCTCTTGTGTGACTTGTGTGCCTTCCAACTTGACTACTTGTTATCTGACATTTGAGTTTTCTTGCAGGTCTTGTTTATAGTCCTTAATTGGGACTCATAACAGGGTTACTGAGTTTCTTGCAGGTTTTGTTTATAGTCCTTAATTGGGACTCATAACAGGGTTACTGAGTTTCTTGCAGGTTTTGTTTATAGTCCTTAATTGGGACTCATAACAGGGTTACTGAGTTTCTTGCAGGTTTTGTTTAGAGTCCTTAATTAGGGACTCATAACAGGGTTTACCCACATTACCCCATGCATCATGACATCATACCAGTGCATGCATCCTACATAAAGACTAACCCATTTCAAGGATCCCAAGGGCTTGTGATGCAGGTCATGATGAACCAACTGTCCAGCAAGGGGCAAAGGGGATTTATTTTCCTCTAGACAAGGTTGCCAGGGGCTATGACCCACTGGATATGGTGAGCCTTGACCCTTGAAGAAGGACTCTTGACAACATGAAGTTCCTTCAATCAAGTTACCAGTTTCCAACTCTAACAATTTTCTTGTTTACCCTACGAGATCCTTGAAAACATTACATGCATATCAAACATATCATTGCATTACAGGTACTCCTTTGACAGGTCACTTACCTTCGTCGCTGTTTATTTCAGCAATGGCTTCCCAACAAGATAACCAGGGTCTTCGTGCTCAAGAGACTCAGTTCAGGGAGATCTTCGTAAGCCTATCTAAGGGGCAAGAAGAGTTAAGAACACTCCTCATAGGGAATTTGGCCAAGAGCAGTGCTGAAGATGATAAGGATGAACGGTTGAAACGTCTACAAGCTGAAGTAGATACATTGAAAACCCATATGCTGGGGAAAAGGGCTCTCATCCAAGGTCTAGCTCGGGAGCAAGAAGAGTTGAGGACCATGATCAGTCAGCTCCACCAAGAGAGGCACCATATGAAGCAACCTGCCCAAGTTAGGGACCAGGTCTTTGATCAGCTTCCAAGAGGACAAGAACTTGGCATGGTGAAGAATAGAACTCTCCAAATTGCTACTACCTCACAGGTCCAATTACAACCTCGCCCAGAGCAACAGGCTGATCTGAGTAGGTCAAGCAGGTCCAAGAGGCAGTTCACCCAGCTCAACATGCCTTTGTTTCAAGCACTGCAACACCTGCTGAGGTTGAATCTGATTACATTAAGGGTTCCTCCCCGGAACCCCAACATCTCTGCTCCTAACTATCATCCCAACAAAAGGTGTGCATATCACTCTGATAGTCCTGGACACGACACTGCCGACTGCTGGGCTCTGAAGAACAAGGTCCAGGATCTGATTAACGAAGGAGTAGTCGATTTCACCCAAGTGGGTCAAGCTGAGGTCTTCTGCCATCCCTACAAGATGCACCAGTTGAAGTAACAAGTCCTGAGACTAGAAGACTTTTGTTCATTAGAATTTTTCAAGTTTTAATTTTCTTTTGATTGTTCAAACATTTGTTCATGTTAAGCGTTGTTACTTCATTAATACATCGCATATGTTTGTTTTGAAGCAATATATTCGTATTCACTATATGCAAATTATTTTCATATTTTTTCTGATGATCAACGCTCGATTAATAATTCTAAGCCTCTTGAGGGAGGATGACGAAAACGATACCACGATCCTTACAGTATGCTTTTGAACAGACCCCGCTGATGAGGTACAGGCATTGTTTCAATTCCTAAACACTGGAGTTATAAGGAAGATAATCCCTCGTCAACCCCTTTGAGCCAAGGAAGTCGGAGTTTTTATTTTCGAAAATTAAAACCCTTAATCATAACCTGGGGCAGGGTAGTCTTCTCAACTGATCAAGGTGCACAACAAATGGCACCAAAAAGAGTCCTTACAAAGAAAGACAGTGATGGTTCCGAACAATCATAAAGACAGGCAGTCATTACTTCTCAAAATAAAAACCCATTAAGTCAAAACCTATGAAGGAGACTTACAAAACTGGGGCATCCCGCTGACTGTAATCACAAAAGAACAGTTTAGGCAAAAAAAAAAGGGATAATCAAATAAAAAAAAAAAAAGAGGTCCTACAAACCCTCAACAAAAATCAAAAAAATGACTGCCTATTCAGAATAAATCATCAATATCTAAACCATCATTGGAACATCAGGACAAAGACTCAAACAAGGTCTAACGCACGATCAACTGAGCTTAGGTTTGAAGAACATCACGAAGAGCGGGTGGGTACAAATAATTTGAGCCTTTATCCTTTTGTTTCTTAAACCGTGAACCAGGCCACGTTATAACCCTCAAAAGTCCTAGCTGAAGCATGGGTTAGTTCGAAAGCATACTGTTACGAAGGTATCCTGACTCCTGAAGGCTTGCTGTAAAATCTTGAGTCGACATCACGTTTTACAAACATTCACTTGTTTTATGAAAAAGAATGCATTTTCAAAATCTTCAAGACAAACATAAGCTTTGTATTTTTGATGTAACATTGTTTGCATATGACCATTTGTTTGAACAGCAGGGAAATTCGCACGATGAATACCTAGTGAACAAAAGCACTTCCAATCAAGGGGCACAACATGATCATGGCCCATCGTCTGGGGCAATCCAATCAAGATTCGGAGAATCTCTCAAAGGCCAAATAGCCTGGGGCAAATCTCCTCCTGAGTCACTTGGGGCATTCCAGCAACAAATCTTGCATGACCAACCATCTTCTGGTAGCAGGGCAACACAACACTATCAACAGGGGCACCCCCCTACATCCTGAGAGCGTGGACATAGTCGAAAAAGAATACTACGCGTAATCAAAGACCTGCTAAGTTAACACACCTAGGCAAAAATAAGGGCTTCCCGGCGAACCAAAAGGGTTCGGGCAAAATAAGGGATGAAAAAGAAAAATTTGTACACCCGGCAAGTCGAAAACCTGAAAAGGCGGCTTGGGCAAAAATGGGTATCCCGGTGGACTGAAAACCCGAAAGGGCGGTCCAAACAAAAGTTAGGGATCAAAGCGTACGACTATGTCCCGGCATCTCGTCACTTGCCTACCAAAAGGAAGATTTGTCAATCGGCAGTCATCCAGCACCTCCACAAGATATCTTTTCCCCTCACCTCAGAAACAGGGGCAATAATGAGTCGTTCAGGCGATCCAGTTGCTCTGTCAACCAGAGTATCAAGGAAAGGTTAATACAAAGATGATTACCATCTACCTTTACAAATTCCAGATCAAGGGTTAACATCTGAAACCAAACAGGACAATCATCCACTTGATCATCATCAGGCAACCCTACACCGGTTCCTTCTCAACTTTCAGACAAAGTCTTACACGGACTCATCCACAAGTAACCCTACACCGGTTCCTTTTCTTTCAGAAAAAGTCTTATACGGACTTATCATCAAAGTAACCCTACACCGGTTCCTTCTCAACTTTCAGACAAAGTCTTACACGGACTCATCCACAAGTAACCCTACACCGGTTCCTTTTCTTTCAAAAAAGTCTTACACGGACTTATCATCAAAGTAACCCTACACCGGTTCCTTCTCAATTTTCAGACGAAGTCTCACACGGACTCATCTTAAGATAACCTTACCCCGGTTCATCACGAAGTCTTACACGGACTCACCCTCCACAAGTAACCTTACCCCGGTTTCATCCGGAAGTCTTACACGGACTTACCTCAAAGATAACCTTACCCCGGTTCATCAAGAAGTTTTATACGGACTTATCCTGAAATAACCCTACACAGGTTATCTCTTTCCAGACGTAGTTTTACACGGACTCGTCATCAGTAAACCCTACACAGGTTTCCTTCTCAAAACTCCAGATGTAGTTTTACACGGACTCGTCACCCAGAAACCCTACACAGGTTCTCTATTTTTAAGGATGCAGTTTTACACGGACTCGTCATCAGTAAACCCTACACAGGTTTCCTTCTCAGCTCTAGATACAGTCTTATACGGACTCATTGTCAGTAAACCCTACACAGGTTTCCTCCCTCCAAAGATGCAGTTTTACACGAACTCGCCATCAAGAAACCCTACACAGGTTTCCTCCCTCCAAAGATGCAGTTTTACACGAACTCGCCATCAAGAAACCCTACACAGGTCCTCTCTTTCCAAAGATGAAGTTTTACACGAACTCGTCATCAAGAAACCCTACACAGGTTTCCTTCAACTCCAAATGCAGCTTCACGCGAGCCCAACCTCAAAGTAACCCTACATAGGTTCCCTCTTTCAACTTACAAAAGATACATCTCAAAAATTTCCCCAGTAGATTCTGGAAGCTTATCCCCCACAGAGCACGAACGCGTCCCCCGGCTTTTTTTCAAAGGTTATTTCCCTACCAAGATATAACTGGGTTATCCTCATCCAAAAGCCACGGAAAGATCGTTCTCGAAAAAGTCTTTTTATCCCCAGCGAAGTCTATTAACACTTCCAACGTAACAACGGTATCCTCAGCAGAGTTACCATCAACATCCCAGCAAAGTACCTCTCTCCCCACGGAGTACTGTTCCCCAGCAAGATCGCTAGAGTGGTTATTCCCCGCAGGGTAATCTCTTCATCAAGTTTATTCCTCAACGGAGTCATCTTCTCCTACCGATATTCTTGCAACTATCATCCCCAGCGGAAACAAGAAGCTCTATTCTTCCACATCAGCCCAGGATTCAACTTCCGGGCATCCGTCAAGGATCTATTTTCCTGAGACGAAAACATGCATTCATAAACATCACATCTTCATACATTATAGCATGCATATACGCATCATGAACATACAATCTCATTCATTCCGAGAACACCTCGCATGTCATACATCATGACATCACATACAACTAACGTTTTGTCTTTTCAGGACAAAAGTTAATACAAAGATAATTGCTATCAACTGTCGTGATTCCAGATCCGATTCCTGTATCTTGCCAGGGAGTATCTGTTGACGACTACAGTACCAGGCTCGATTCCTGTATCTTAACAGGGCACGTCTGAAGAGTTCGAAGATCCGATTCCTGTATCTTGCCAGGGAGTATCTGTTGACGACTACAGTACCAGGCTCGATTCCTGTATCTTGATAGGGCACGTCTGAAGAGTTCGAAGATTCGATTCCTGTATCTTGCCAGGGAGTATCTGTTGACGACTACAGTGCCAGACTCGATTCCTGTATCTTGACAGGGCACGTCTGAAGAGTTCGAAGATCCGATTCCTGTATCTTGCCAGGGAGTATCTGTTGACGACTACAGTGCCAGACTCGATTCCTGTATCTTGACAGGGCACGTCTGAAGAGTTCAAAGATCCGATTCCTGTATCTTGCCAGGGAGTATCTATTGACGACTACAGTACCAGACTCGATTCCTGTATCTTGACAGGGAACGTCTGAAGAGTTCGAAGATCCGATTCCTGTATCTTGCCAGGGAGTATCTATTGACGACTACAGTACCAGACTCGATTCCTGTATCTTGACAGGGTACGTCTGAAGAGTTCGAAGATCCGATTCCTGTATCTTGCCAGGGAGTATCTGTTGACGACTACAGTACCAGACTTGATTCCTGTATCTTGACAGGGCACGTCTGAAGAGTTCGAAGATCCGATTCCTGTATCTTGCCAGGGAGTATCTGTTGACGACTACAGTACCAGACTCGATTCCTGTATCTTGACAGGGCATGTCTGAAGAGTTTAAAGATTCGATTCCCGTATCCAGCCAGGGCACATCTACATAAAGAGTTTGAAAGTCAACTCCGGTAACAGACCAGGTAATTTTCTTTCCTTCTCAGGTACGCAAGTTCTCGCTAAGGAATCTCTTACGCGATCGACACCTCCCGATGGCATCTATAAGCCCATATCCACAATCATCCACTCCATCTCTCCAAATGGCATTTGTAAGCCCATTCCCGCTATCACACTGCTAATACTCAACTATGTGAATGCAAATTTCTGGGCACTCTAGTGTTCAATCATCTTCCACCTTCGGATCACGAAAGGCACACACGCCAATCTACATCCTCAGGTCTAAGAAGATTGATTAGGGGCAACTGTTGTACCCCAAAATTTGCCCTCCCATAATCTTCAAAGTTTTGACTAGAATCATCCACAATTGGTTCAAGTTTACTCAAGGGCCACACAGTCAAACCATCCTCCTAAGACAGTCAAACTAGGGTTTTGGTTCTCACAAGGAAGCTGAAGTTTTCAAGGGCTCAATCAAGTCTCCCATGCTCATATACATTGTCAAGTATCTACATGCCAAGTTTCAAGGCTCAAAAGGTCAAGTTGCACAGTCAAAAGGCCCATTTGCTCAATAGTCAACTGTAGGGGCAAAATGGTCATTTGGCAGTCAAAAGTCAAAATTTTTGGTCAACATCTTATTTTGAAGCCACAAACATCATTTGATCAATTCTTGATCATGATTCTCAAGGCATGGCTCAAAAAGTCTCAAGATGCAAAAGTTTCTATTTTTGGACAGTTATAAAAGTCAACTGTAACTTGACCAAGGCATAACTTTTTCATGGTTCATCAAAAAAATCCCATCCAATGCTCATTTTGAAGGGGATGACATTTCCTACAACTCATATTCACATTCCAAGTCCAAGAAATGCTCTCACAAAAAGTTATCAATTTCAACATTATAGGTCATTTTCAAAAGTCAACAAAAAGGGACTTTAAGTCAAAGGCCATAACTTGAGATTGGTAAATCAAAATGACATGGGACCAAAGACATTGATTAGAGGACTTCAAGACCTTTCCAAAATGTCCAAGAACATGTTCATAACTTCAAAATTGAGCAAGATATGCATTGGAGAAGTTGGGAAATTTTTGTGAAATGGCCAAAATCAATTATCCTTGAAACTTCATTTTTGACAAAAGGGGCCCACTTTTTCCACTTGTTTCAACTTGGCCATGCTTCCCACGTGTCCCACAATTTATTTCAAGATTTAAAATTAATTTTTCCATTTTTATTTAATTTTATTTGATTTAATTCATTTTAAATCTTTAAAATTCAAATAAAAATCAAAGAAATTAATGGAGGGATATATTTTGTGTTGATTAGCTTTGATTCACCTTGAAGTACCTTCCAAATTCGTGCAAGGCCTATTCCAAGCAAGAAAATTCAAATTTTCACAAATATGGCAAGTTGTTTCAATGGTGATTATGGAGAAAATCAAAACTTCATTGCAAGGCTTAAAAGCTCCTTAATGTGACTGATTCTCATCCAAGCCTATATATACAAGCCTTGCAAGCCTCATTCACAACCTAGAAAAAGTGCACAAACTGCCAGAGCAAAAACTAAAAAGTGTCAAAAAAAAAGTGTGAGATCAAAAATCCATCATACCGCGCTGTAAGTTCTTCCCAGGTCCCCTATAATTTCCATATTATTTTTTCAATTGCTTTCATGTGCAGATTCTCAAAAGAGGAACACCATAAACCTCATATCCCAGCGCTCCAAGTGTTCACCAGCACAGATCTAAGGGCCAACACCCCCCATGGTTTGCATCACATTTTCTTTTTTCATTTATCTTTTCTTCTTTTTATTTTAATTGTTTTCCTTTTGTTTTATTTAAATCATCAAATTAATTTTTATAACACAAAAATACAAAAAAATCAGAAATCAAGAAAACACAAAAAATATGTTTTATTAATATTAATTTCTATTGATTTTGTAAATAAATTCCAATAAAACAATTAGTTTAAATTTAGGTTTTTAACTTTAATGTCTTTTTCTAAATAATTAAAAAAACATAAAAATTAGGTTATTAGTATCTTTTTTCTTTTCTCAATAAATAACTTTTTCTCCTTATTATTATTATTAATTAAATTTGTGAATACTCTTGTAATTAAACAATTATTAAATTAGGTTTAAACTTAAATATTTTCTTTAATAATTAAAAACAATTTAGAACTAGTTTTTTTTTAATTTAATTTCAAAATACAATTAATTTTCTTTATGTCCATTAAATACAAAAAATATCAAAAAATAACTTCTTTTCTTATTAAATCATTAATTAATTTTCAATTTCAATATTTAATTTCTTTAAAGGGTCCAACGCCCTCGCACTCGATTCTAATTTCCTTTCGCACGTTTATTTTGATTTCCTTTTCTAAATATAATGTAATTGCCCCAAGGCCTTGTAATAATAATTAGAGACTCATTTACTTTCCGCACTTTTATTTTAAATCGGGTCTTTGTATATTTGGCGATGTAGACCCGCGCCTTGTAATAGCGTAGGACCTTTATTTTTCGCATTTTAATTTCCGCACCCTTTAAACTGTTAATCACATGAAAGAATGTATGCCCAAATAAAATCAAAGCGTAGCTCACCAAATACATGACAAACAAATAATAACTGAAAATGACACACAATTCACACACCACTCCTAGGGTACGCCTCACTGTTGCCTTGCCCCTCGAAATGTGGTCGTCGAGTACAGGACGTCTTAGTAAGTCCTTATGTCTATGAACATGGCATAAGGGTAGCTTCTAAGGTGTCCTATTGTTGCTCTGGTGATCACACTGTTGCCTTGCCTCGAAAGGTGATCGTCGAGTAGAGGATGTCTTAGTAAGTCCTCATGATCCGGGAACCTGGCATGAGGGTAGCTTCTAAGGTGTCTTCCCATTGCTCTGGTGATCACCATGTCCCGAACCTCGAATTGACCCGAACACCTCCAACGGTGGTGCTACCTACCTCTCAATGGTGGGATGGCACTACTTTAAAGGAAATTTACACAGACGAATTCCTTAGGGTAGGTAGGTTCTCGTAGATACTTGCTCTAAATTTCAAACAAAAATTCAAAATACTTTTCACACCAACACATTTTCAAAAAGCTTTCGAAAGCAAATTTTCAAACACTCTTGAGGACTGATACAAGATTCGAACTGAAATTTTCAAAGAAACTTTTTAAAACCCACAATTGAAAAGCAAACAAACCATTTTTGAAAACACAAGTGAGCAAGTATCTAAGAGCCCATGGATAACCATGGATAGAAAGGGTGCTAACACCTTCCCTTTCTATAATCTACCTCCCGAACCGAGAGCAATCTCTATAAGGAATTTTTCTGTGCTTTTGTCCTTTCCATTTGGAGAAAATAAAATACGGTGGCGACTCTTGCTTACCGCGACATTTCGCGAACCAGCGTTAAACAGTCAGTTCCAGATCCGCCGATCACAGGTTCAATACTTTCTTGTATGCAAAACTTGCTTATTTTTTAATATTAAATCACAATGCATTGAATATGTTTGTCTTGTATTAATCCATTCGTATTCACTCATGAATGTTTTTCTTTGATTTGTGGTACTTCACTCTTGTTAAATAAAGAAAAAAAACCACTGGAGGGAGGATGATGAGTAATATACCGAAATTTAAACGGTGTGCTTTTAAGTAAGACCCTGCTGATGATGTACATGCCTTGTTTCAAATTCCCAAACACCAGAGATATAAGGGAGATAGACCCTCGTCAACCCCTTTAAGCCTTCAAGTAGGAGTTTCTTTTCTTTTCAAGAAAAACCCTCACATTTAACCCGGGGCAGGGTAGATTTCAGTTAATCTGATTGAGCGTTCAAAATTCATTAAGAGTGCACATCAAAGGATACAACAATGGTTATCCTTCAGAAGGTTGAGAAAGAACCAAACCACAATGGTTAACTCTCATCTATCAGCAGTGTGCATCAACGAGAATAATATTCCAAGGAGTATCTCTCACACATTAAAAGGTCAAAAGATGACGATACCATAATGGTTATTCCTCGTCAACCAAACAGCAAGGCAGTTACACCTTTTCAGCAAGTTAAAAAAAATACTCGAAATCACATGACTGGTTTAAACCAAAAGAAATAATGAAAGAAAGAGACAAAAAGCCCCACTAAGCCGAAACTTGAAAGGACAAGTCGCTTAGGCAAAAGTCAGGGCATCCCGCTGGACTTCAAAATCAAATTCAAAAGGGATTTGTCCAGGAAAAAGTTAGGGAATACAAAAAGAAAGCGAAAAGAGCGAAAAGAAAAAGGGGATTACCAAGTAAAGATCCTCCGCAAAGAATAAAGTCGTGTGATCAGACACCAAAAATGAAAGAGGCGAGTGACTTCCATATCCTCCTCAACCATGGTAAACTCCTTTTGAGAGATGAGTGCTCGTATTGGTTTAACTGAATTTAGGACTGGAGAACATTGCAGAGAATGGGTGGGCACTAAATATTTTGAGCCTTAAATATTTTTTTTTCTGAAACCATGAACCAAGCTACGTTACAACCCTGAAAAGTCCTAACTGAAGCAAGGGTTAATTTGAAAGCACACTGTAATGAGAATACGGTAATCTGACTCCTAGGAGGCTCGCTATTTTTTTTTGAGTTGGTATCACTCCATCTTTTTACTATCTTTTGTACAAAATATTTTGATGTTTCAACATTTTTTTATACAAGTTTTTAAAACTTCAAGACAAACATGAGCTTTGCATTACAATTATCATTCTTAGAATAAACATTCTTTGCATATGAGCAAGTGCTTAAACACCAAGTAAGTTTGCATAATGAGCATCAGATGAAAATATGATCATCTCCAGGAACAAATTGCTTCAGGATACCGTTTAAAGGTAAATCATTTGTGAGAATGGTCTTAATCTAGGGAAAATCTTCTATTAACTCTGTTCAGTAAAAGAATACCAGTTTGAGAGATAATCTGAAGTAGATTGCAAAAGGTGGTTGCCCAGAGCCTTTGTCAACCAGTGGTGCATTACTTTCAGTTGGTCCCAAGGGACGTATTGTTTTAAGTATTTGCGCGAGAAAGAAGCAATTCAAGTCGAGAAGTATGGTTGTGAAGTAATCTACTTTCAAGACATAAGCCAACCACTCTAAAGTTACGTTGCCTTCGAAAAACCTCAAGCTTTCATCTCTCCATGAGCATGAGACAAAGAAAATGTTTGTCGAGAATCTGTTGATCAGGGGCAAGCGTGTCGAATACTCCATCGAGTAGGTATTCAGTCGATCTGAGGCATTCAAGTCGGGACTTTATCCCTCAATATGCAGTCAAACTGGGGCAGTTATGCTAATATTTGACAAATCTCTCTGAGAATGCGTTGATTAGAGGAGAATCTTTCCAAAATTTGAAGGTGTATGGGCATTCACTCAAGCATAGTTGGAGCCATCTCCAATTTTGGTTACCTAAACATCATGTTCCAAAGTTCGTAACACTGGGGCAAATTGTCTTCAACAGTATAAATCTCAAAAAATCCTCTCGAGGCATTTTTTCTACAAAAGCCTTACAGACTGGGGCAAGAATTTATGTAAGGGCTTTCTCTCTTCTTCAGTGGTTGATCAGACCAAGTCCATACGCAAGCTAAATGACCCATGAATTTGAAGATCATGCCAAGAAGTCAGGATTGTTATCTTCGACTTATCAGAGACTCAAGTCTATTTGCTGATGTCATTTATCCTTTTTCAAGGTTATTATCCCAAGTTGAAGTTTGGATTGTTATCCTCAGTAGTATACGAGCAGTAACACAAAGATCATTTGGGTTTGTTTACTCGTATGAGACGCGATGGAAATATTGCTTCCTAGGGTGATGCCGCTTCCCAGTAAAAGATCTGTTGCTACCTGACATGGACCTATCTACCAAGGGGTTTCTCTTTTGAGATATTTTCTCCCCAGTGAGGCATCCTGATTTCTCTGCGGAAGAAGAATGTTCTTTCTCCCTGGAAATGTAAAAGTTGTGTAAAGTCTATATTGATCCCTTTTCATTGGACTGCAATTTATTTTTGCAGCATCTTCTCTAAAGTCCACTGTTTAGTGGCATTTCTCCTTAGGAGTCGACGTGTTGAAGTTGCAATCTTGCATCACAGTTACCCGGTGATTGGTAGTTTAAATTATCTATTCTTCGGTAAGGTTTTTCATTCCAAACAGGGGCATGTCGCCCCAACTTCTGTTTTTGCAAGTACCGTTGGTCTCGTATGACCAGAAGCATACCAACAAATGAATCAAGAAGGGTAACATTAGGATTTTCGTATAATGAAATCCAATTTCCCCAGTGGAGCTATTCTTCCTTCCCTAGTGGAGAAAGTGTCCTATCTCTATGGTGAGGTGTACATGAGAATTCCAGTCATAACTCTTTCGTTACCAGTGGTAGAAGATTTTGTTGAGATATCCCCAATGGAGTTTTTAGCCCAGAATGTTCATTTCTTCCCCGAATAAGGATCTTTTACCTCCCAGCAATGTTATCCCCAAGGTGGTCTGAGTAGAATTCTTTTTATTTAAGAATTTCTATACTCCCCAACAGAAGTTATCTTCGTCAAAGAATTTCTATGCCAGAAGTTTCCATTCCCAGCAAAGCCCTTCTCTTTACCAACAGAGGATAAAGAATTTATTCCCCATGAAGTGGGGAGTTTGATCAGAATTCAAGATTTTCTCTGAACTACAATTTACGTTTGCAGTATTCTTCCCAAGAAGCTACTTCCCCAGTGATATCAATCGTTCGAGGTTGATGGTTCCGGGTCTCGGTGCCCCATTGAAGTTTATTTTGCCTTTTTGTAGCGGTAGAAATGTGCAAGACTAAGCCATTGGATTGACTAGACTTTATACAAATCAAAATAAAAAGCGTCACCGCGCTTTATTGTTTCCGAAGGAATGGGAAAAGAGCGAATAACCCGAAAAGAGGGGGAAAGATTCAAGGTAAGGGGGTTTGTTATGAAAAGGGAAGGTATTAGCACCCTAAACATCTACGGTACTCCGCAGGAACCTCTTTGAAAAATCTGTATATTTTGGCTATAAAAATGTGTTGTATATAAAATGGATGGTGGAGGTGAGAAAAGAAATATTTTTATGATTTTTGCACCCGCCGCGGTTGCGAACCTTTAGTGCCTACGTACCACCTTTCGTGCAATAGGGGATCAGGGTACACGTAGTTCCTCTTTTAAAAATTTGAAACACAAGTGTGTTGGTTGATTTTATGAGATAAGACATCATCACAATTGTCCGTGTGAAAAACATACTTACTACCCACAATCATGAGAAAGGAGAATTTGCATCATCTCAAAGTGGAGGATAGGGCTTGGATTTTAAAATCAACAATGCCTCACTCAACACCCAAGTGGAAAATATCTCACTTCACTACATATTGTAGAAGTATAGTTGTTTGCATCACTACAAGGATTGACAAGAGTCTAATCTTTTGAGAAAAGTTTAAAGATAAAAGCCAAAGTGGCAAAATGGTTTGAAATGAGATTGATTGACTTTTAGTCTTCTCACAAAAAAAAGGGTCAAGGTATTATTAAATTGATTGAAATTTATTTATGAAAATGTTTTGAAGATGCATGGACCTAAGTCCAAGTTTATTATGAAAATGTTTCAAGTTTCAAAACAAGAAGAGTTTTTTTTAAAGGAGGGAGAAGATTTTTGAAATTAAATAAGATGGGAGGAGAAGAAGAGGCTATCCTAAAGCATAAGATAAAAGCTAGGGATAAGAACCATCTAACCAACAAGAAGCCAATACTTGACATTATGAGTCAATATAGAATTCCCATTCTTCGGATTGAAACCAAGCAAGCAAAGATACTAGACCTCTTGAGAGAACCAAACTTCAAGTGTTTTAAGTCTTCGCAAAAAATTGGGCAGAGTAACGGCTATATACGGGTGAATTCCAGATTACAAACAAAGATCGTAATCTCAATAACCTGCACACAAAACAAACAAACAACCCAATGTCTTGAGGTAAACCTCAATAACTCCAGACAAAATATCAAATAAAGTCACAAAGTCTCCAAGAAAGGCCAAGGTCTCTAATCCTAAGTCCAAGAAGTCCATCACTCCATAATGAAAAGGATAGTAACCATGTAGTCCAAGTATCATTAATGATTTTTATGGTTCATGTTGATTATTAGGTGTCTTTAAAAAGAAATAAAAGCTCAAGTGAGCAAAATAAAAATGACATAAAAGTAAATTCTCAAGTGAGCAAAGATGAAAATAGCATGAAATGTAAAATGCTAAAAGTAAATGGTACATAAAGCATGAAAATAAAAGTGTAAAGTAAAGTTAATTGTTAGTAATTAGTGGTTAGTTGGATGACCATCTTGAAACTTGCATTTGGAACTCATTAGAGGATTGGTAGAACCAAAGCCTCCACACAACAAGTTGCATTTGCTTTTTGTCAAGTATATCATCCATTTTGGAATTCTCACAAGGCAACATGTAATGATCAATGATGTTTAAGTGATCCGCGTTGACCAAAGGTGTTGTAGATCCATTAGAGGATTGGTAGAACCAAAGCCTCCACACAATTAATCTCAAGGTTATTGGATCAAAGAGATCAAATTAACATACTTGGGCTTGCAATCATCAGTTTGGGCCACGAATGATCATTTATTCGAATTGGGACAAAATTTAGCACTATGTTAAGTAATCGTAAGTGGACTTATATAGAAGTCACACCTTTTTTGAGGTCGGTCAATAGCAATCTATGTACTTCATGTTTGGATAAATGATATAGAGATCACCATCCCTTAACATGTAGCACAATTAAAAAAGAAAGGGATAAGATGAAGAGGGATGGGAATGATAAGCTAATTTGGATCACCATTTGAAAATTCTTTCATCTTTAAATTCAACCACTCCTCTAGATGGATTAAAGCACTAAACATATCATTAATCCAAAGCACCAAAAATGAATTAAATAATTCACTCTTAGGTAGATTTGAATTGATGAACATTTATCCAACTTCATCTACATCACAAAGTCCATTGAGTTTAAAGACAAATTGGACATTTAAAATTGCAATCCAAACCAACAATCAAAAGGAATGAGTAGAAAAAACATTTTGGATCAAAGCTGCCCCAAAACAAGGCAAAAAAGTGCATTTTGTCCCTGTGTAAATCGATTGAACTATTGTGTAAATCGATTTACACAGTACAGTTTTCAAAAATCTGCGTGAAATTTCTTCTATGCAATCGATTGCACTATAGTGCAAATCGATTGCACACAGTTACAGTAGCAAAAACAGCATTTTAAAAGGATAATTTCTTGTTCAAACTTTCCATCAAACACCTTATGATCATGGATCCACTTGAGCACAAAAATTCCATCAAATTATGAGAAAATAACACCATTGAAATCAGAAAATAATGCTCAAAGAATCAATCCCAAAGATCACCAGGAGATCACATTGTGAAAGATGAATTATCCAACTTACCAAAGGTAGATATAGAGAATTATCAAAACAACTTGAAGAATTTGCTTTAATTCAACCACAAGAATCAATTGACCAAGCTTGGATGTAGAGAATTGATGGAGAAAAAGTGTTTGGATGAAGGTTTAGCTCAAAGATTAGTAAGCTTCAATGCAAAGCTTACTAACTTTTTGAAAATGGAGCTTTGAGTGAATTTGGTAGATGGAGAGAATTGAGAGATTTTTTAGCAAGGTGGATTTGGCTATCAAAAGCTTCAAATTTGAATGAAATGAGAGCTCTATTTATAGAGTTTTAGGATTGGGATTAGTGGTAATTTGGTAATTGATTCTTGGAGCCAAAATTTGAATTAATGATAACTCTTTTAAAAATTAGAGCCAAAATTTGAATTAATGATAATTCTTTCAAATATTAGAGTCAAAATTTGAATTAATGATAATTCTTTTTAAAAATTAAAGATTGACACTAAAATTTGAATTAATGATACATCTTTCAAAAGTGAAGGAAAATTGGAGCCAAAATTTGACAAGTTTAAAATGCTGATTTTTTTTATTTTAGTTTTCACGCTATGCAATCGATTGCATAATGTATTTTTTTTCAAAAATGGCACAAAATACACTATGTGCAATTGATTGCACTTTAAGAGCAATCGATTGCATCGGTGAAAAAAATGAAAAATTTTAATTCTTTTTCTTTGCAAATAGAGATTTTAGGAAAATAATACCAGAAATCCTTATTTGTCAGATGCTTCGACTTGGTACCTACAAAACAAAAATATACAAAGACAAAGACAAATATTTTTTGTATTTTGATTAGAAGTTAGTCAACAACACATATACAAAATACACAACTAAGGTGCTTGGAGATTCCTCAAGAGCAAACTTAAAGATAAGAAAAAAGAGGAAGAACCAACCCTAATGTGATCTTGTTATGATCGAGTTGATATGATATGATAGAGGAATCTTAGGGGGGAAAATTGGGGTACAACACTTTTCTCTACCATAAGATCGGATGTGCAAGAATAATCATTCAAAATTTCATTGTTTTCTCAGCATCCGATTATTGATATGTTTTCCAGTGCATTATTAAACATGCATCATTACATTGTATCATTACATTGCATCTACTAAAATGCGTAGCATTTCCATTATATGGAGCATTACGCTATAAAAATTCAAACATGCATGAGTATAAGTCAATTATGTTTACTTGCAGTGACCAAATTTGTTATGCGCTCAGATTTGATTTATCTCTACAACAAACCTAGGGTAATTCTATTACGTTTCCCCAGCGGAGTTTGTTTTGATTCACCACCAGTCGGGTCTTTGGTATTTCTCCATTTCCCCAGTAAGTTTATGGTTGGCGCTTGCCTTTGCAAGCCTTTGGTTATTTTACCCGCATTTGCTTTTCCCTTAGAGTGCGAGTAAGGGTCAGCGTATAGCCTTTCTTATTTCTCAAATATTTGCGTATCCATATTTGGTGTGTGGTAACTCAGATGATTTTCACTCTTGAAGAATCACACCCCGCCTTTGGCCTGAGGGATTTTGTAGTTCTCGCATATTTACAACCTATCGAAAGCCCAATGTATTTTGGCAATCTTTGTTAGAGTCTGCTTTGACTAGTCTCTTTCTCTTGTAGAGTTCACCTTCGATTGGTGCTCCTTGAAGGTCCTGCTTAGTCGGTTCCTTGTTTTAGTTTATCCACGTTAGTCGGGCCCTCATTTCGTTAGCCTAGCTAACTTTTTATGATTAAGAGTCTTTCAGTGTCTCTTCAAAGTCCAATTGTCTGGCGTCCTTGTTTAGGCGGATGTGTCCTTTTTATTGGGGCTTTCTTTGGTTAGTCTCGTTCCTGTGTTCACTATCAACTCTAAACATTTGTTTCTTGATGCTCAATTTCACTCTTGTGTATGTAACTCTGACCAGATATGCATACCTTTATCCTTCAAAACCCCGCTTCGGCTGGTACCCTTTGTTAAAACCCCGCTTTGGCTGGTATCCTTTAAAACCCCGCTTCGGCTGGTATCCTTTGTTAAAACCCCACTTCGGCTGGTATCCTTTGTTAAAATCCCGCTACGGTAGGTATCCTTTAAAACCCCGCTTCGGCTGGTACCCTTTGTTAAAACCTGGCTTCGGCTGGTATCCTTTAAAACCCGGCTTCGGCTGGTATCCTTTGTTAAAACCCTGCTTCGGCTGGTATCCTTTAAAACCCCGCTTTGGCCGGTACCCTTTGTTAAAACCCCGCTTCGGCTGGTATCCTTTGTTAAAATCCCGCTCCGGCAGGTATCCTTTAAAACCCCGCTTCGGCTGGTACCCTTTGTTAAAATCTCGCTCCGACAGGTATCCTTTAAAACCCCGCTTCGGATGGTACCCTTTGTTAAAATCCCTCTCCGGCAGGTATCCTTTAAAACCCCGCTTCCGCTGGTACCCTTTGTTAAAATCCCGCTCCGGCAGGTATCCTTTAAAACCCCGCTTCGGCTGGTACCCTTTGTTAAAACCCCTCTTCGGCTGGTATCCTTTAAAACCCTGCTTCGGCTGGTATCCTTTGTTAAAACCCCGCTTCAGCTGGTATCCTTTGTTAAAATCCTACTCCGACTGGTATCCTTTAAAACCCCGCTTCGGCTGGTACCCTTTGTTAAAATCCCGCTCCGGCAGATATCTTTTAAAACCCCGCTTCGGTTGGTACCCTTTGTTAAAACCCCGCTCCGGAAGGTATCCTTTAAAACCCCACTTCGGTTGGTACCCTTTGTTAAAACCCCGCTTCTGCTAGTACCCTTTGTTAAAATCCCGCTCCGGCAGGTATCCTTTAAAACCCCGCTTTGGCTGGTACCCTTTGTTAAAACCCCGCTTCGGCTGGTATCCTTTGTTAAAACCCCGCTTCAGCTGGTATCCTTTGTTAAAACCCCGCTCCGACAAGTATCCTTTAAAACCCCGCTTCGACTGATATCCTTTAAAACCCTACTTCGGCTGGTATCCTTTGTTAAAACCCCGCTTCGGCTGGTATCCTTTGTTAAAATCCCGCTCCAGAAGGTATCCTTTAAAATATACCTTTGGCTGGTACCATTTGTTGAGAGTCCCCTTCAGCTGGTCTCTTTTCAGTTGTAAGTTCGCCTTTGACCGACGTTCTTTTCTTAGGAATCTACCTTCGGCATAGTATTCCTTGATGAAGATTCCCCTTCGGCTGGTTTCTTCGCCCTTAAAGTCTACCTTCGGCTGGCATCCTTAAAATCCACCTTCGACTGGTACCATTTGTTGAGAGTCCCCTGCGGCTGGTCTCTTTTCAGTTGTAAGTTCGCCTTTGACCGACGTTCTTTTCTTTGGAATCTACCTTCGGCATAGTATTTCTTGATGAAGATTCCCCTTCGGCTGGTTTCTTCGCCCTTAAAGTCCACCTTCGGCTGGCATCCCTAAAATCCACCAGTATCATTTGTTGGGAGTCCCATTCATTTGGTCTCTTTCCTCAGTAAGTCCTCCTTTGATTGGTGCCCCTTCATCAAAATCTCCTTCAGTCGGTCTCTTTCTTTTGTATGTCTAACTTTGACCTGACGTCCAAGATATTTACTTAGCTAACTACTGTAATCCAAAAAGAAAAAAATATAATAAAAAAAATATATTCAGAACATGAAAAATAATAATACCTGACTGGCTTTGGAGCGCAAATTTTCGGGTTCTTTTAAGTATTTAATCTTCTTCTACCTTGAAAGTTCGAAAGGCTGGCGCCAATCTCACCTTCAGGTTGAAGGCGATTAAATAGGGGCAGTTGTTGCACCCCAAAATTTCCCCTCCTAGTTTCTTATATTTGGCTTAGACTATCGCATTCATTTGTATATATTCCATTAGGTCATTAACATACATCTGTATTCAGTAAAGCGCTCGAGGTTCAAAGTTCAGTGGTTGTGCGATATTAGGGTTTCGCAATAGATAAGGTGTTCGTATCCAATAAGGCATGATTCTTCTGATTATCCTTCAAGCAGTGAAATATGGAATTAGGGTTGCACCCTATGTTTATTGAGGGTTCTGTTCTCTTCAAGTTAAGAGGGTTATTACTCATTCAAGACAAGAGTCAGAGTGTTTCTCCACCAAGTTTGTGCTTGACATCATTTCATCAATCGAGGTTCATTAGGTTTTCTAAGTCCTGGCCAGCTTGGTCATATTCCCTTATGTATTCCCATGTTCACTTCCAAATTGTTCTACGGGGTCATCTAAAGGCTACTAAATCAGGCATTCCTTATCTCCTCGTGCTCAACGTCATCCTTTGATGAGGGTTTATTTCTCTAAATCATGTACCATTCAGGAGAGGTTTCTCTGTGAAGTTGTGATTATCAGGCAAGGCTACCATCAGGGGATGTCGTCCATGAATAACCAGGGTTTCAATTGATATATCTTTGGAAAATAAGAAGGAGACAATTTCTTGAATCTCTAGTTATACGGGAAACAATTCTATTCCAGAGAAGAAGATTCCGTTGGACCTTCTTCACGAATTAGGGTTTGTATATCTTATGATGCAAAGCTCTTCATCTGGTCGATTAGCTTACTTGTGATATAACCTATTTTCTCCGGATTTCATTTCAATACTTTGAAGATCAAAATCTAAAAGCTTTGTGTGAAAGTTTAGGATTTATATCCTATCGTACTTGGGTTTATCAACATCTTCAATGGAGGTTCATGGGATGATAAGGCGTGATATAAGAATGGCATTGTGAATTCACCAGGATCAAGGGCATTATCATTCTCAATTGTTTGATCACTTGTATTGCAAGTTGGCCTAGAGCAGGGAAGACTAAGACAACAAAAATAGCAATGCCTGGCTGCCCTTGGTGGTGGAAGTGGAATAGAGCATGAAATATTAAAGACTAATCCAATACTGGAAGTCTTTGGAAATGGAAAAACATTGAGAAATGACAACTCAAGTCATTTTGGAAAACTCATTGAGATTCACTTCAGTGAAACAAGAAAAAATATCTGGTGCTAATATTCAAACATTTTGTTGGAAAAGTCTAGAGTAATCCAATGCAACGAAGGGGAAAGGTCATATAATATATTTTATCATCTATGTGCTGGAGCACCATAACCTCTCAGGGAGAAGCTAAATCTACAAAGTGTGGAAGACTATAAATATCTGAGGCAGAGCAATTGTTATTCAATTACTGGCGTTGATGATGCAGAAGAATTTCGTATAGTCATGGATGTTCTAGATGTTGTCCACATTAGCAAAGGAGACCAGGAGAATGTATCTGCAATGCTTGTTGCAGTGTTATGGTTGAGAAACATATCATTTACTGTGATCAATAATGAAAATCATATTCAATCCATTGAAGATGAGGGGCTATTCAGCACTGCCAAGTTGATTGGATGTGAAATTAAAGATCTGAAGTTGACTTTGTCAACTCGCAAAATGAAATTTAGTAATGGTATTATTGTCCAGAAGTTGACGCTATCTCAGGCCAGTGATGTAAGAGATACTTTGGGGAAATCTATTTATGCACATCTGTTTGATTGGCTGATCGAACAAATAAACAAATCACTAGCTGTTAGCAAAATAAGAACTGGTAAATCTATCAGTATTCTAGATATATATGGCTTTGAGTCATTCAATAGAAACAGTTTTGAGCAATTCTGCATAAATTATGTAAATAAAAGATTACAGTAATTCAATCGGCATTTGTTCAAGCTAGAACAGGAGGAATACATGAATATATCCAAGATGTAACTGACTGGGCTAAAGTTGAATTTGAAGATAACTAAGACTGCCTTAATCTTTTGAAAAGAAACCAATGGAACTACTATCCTTGACAATGTGGTTCTCATTCACAATCAGTTATTTGGATCCGATGATCTAGTCCAAGCTCCTGGAATCTTTAAAATTTCTGATGAAGACCGGTTGCATTCCTTCAGCGAGTCATATAAATTGGGTACCAATTTAGTCGAAGGTGTCCATTCTCCAAATTTGGCCAGTTTAGATGCTAAACTTGTTCCAGAGCACTTGCTTTATCTCTCTATTAACCGTGGAAGGAAGTTTCTTTCGTCATCCAAATCTGCAAATAGATACAATTTTTACAAGGATTCAAATGCTCACGAGAATGAACAAATGTTGAAAGTACTTGCACCCCTAAGACAGCAGATTCTGTCCAATCTAAATGAGTAGGAAGAACAGAATGATCTTCAAAAAAATTTGGCTGTCATTGACATGCTCCTGATTCTTCCATCAGATATCCCTCTAAGCCTATAATGCTATAACCGTCAGTGTTGTACCCCAAAATTTGCCCTCTCATGTTTTCAAAGGTCTCCCCTTACATGGTTGGTCACAAACCCTTGCCTAAGGAAAATAAATTTTTTTTGAAGATGAACAAAGTGTCTTTCGATTGGCATCTGGGAAAAGTCTTCGACTGGGCATCCAAAATCCTTCGATCAGGCTTGGTTCACCAGTCTTCGATTGGGAATTTGGCACTCTTCGATCAGGCTTTGATTAGTAAGCTTCGATTAGATGTTTGGAACCCTTCGATCAAGCTTTGGTGTGCAACACTTTGATTGGCATTAAGGACAAACACTTCGATTGAGCGCTGGACCTCCTTCGATCAAGCCTTGGTGTGCAAGTCTTCGATTGAGCGCTGGACCTTATTCGATCAAGCCTTGGTGTGCAAGTCTTCGATTGAGCGCTGGACTCCTTCAATCAAGTCAATCTCACAATGCTTCGATTAGTACTTCAGAGGGTCCTTCGACTGGAACTTCATATTTTACCTCAATCAGAACATAAGAACGAAATGACCTTCGAATGGCATTTTAGTTCAGAGTTTCCCTTAATAAGAACATCATAACGAAATGACCTTCGAAGGGCATTTCAGTGCAGAGTTTCTCTTAATCTAAGATGCTCTGATGAAGAAAGTTCTGGCCACTTCGAATCAGAACTCAGATTCATCACAAGGCCAAGGGCTGGTCGAATTTGTCTAATAGGGAATGTTCTAAACAGATTCGAATTGGACTTTGAAGCTGGCAAAGAAGGCAGATTCGAAGGAATGAAGTAGGCTGGCATGACTAAGCAAAAACACATATCCTAACCTGTCCAGAATACCCAAAGTTCACAATGGCATGTGTCCCTTGCAAGTATGCAATCGAAGCAGAGGAAGTCTCAATCGAAGGGGATGTGACTGGAGTGATTCGAATTGGACTTTGAAGCAATCGAAGAGAGAAAATTCGAAGGGGCAAGTCAGCTTTTGATTTTCATCAAGTTGGAGGCCCAAAACAACTCAGAGCAAGCTGGCAGTAATGCATGAAGATAGATTGGAACCTGATTGGATCAAATATGGCAAGTTTTCATGAAGATCAAATCAAATCTCTTCACCATAATGGACCAAGATTTGATACACAAATGTTGACCTAATTTCCTTGGCTATATAAACCTCAGCTCATAAACAAATCACACAAAAAAAACCCTGCGGCACACACGTGAAGAACGGATAAAAAAAAACTTTGCACACACTAAAAAATGCATAAAACCTTGCAGAAACGGCCATACCAATTTGGTGAAAAACTTGAAAAGTGTGAGATCAAAAACAACCTTGGAGGCCAATTCAGACCAAAAGAAAAACGTAGCACCCTTGCCTGATATCCTGTGAAGCTGTAGGGATCAAAACCAAGCATTTCCTTCGTCCATAACACGCTGTAAGTGTTCTTGAGATTGCCTCTGCACATGAAATCGTAAAACACTTTCCTTGAATCTTTTTGCCAAATGGTTTGCACATTCATACTCACCATGTAATTTACATTGATTCTGCATTATTTGATTTGATTTTTGTGGCCCCTAACCCCCTACCCAGAACCTAGGTTTCTTGCATATGTTTTTTTAGGCGTTTTAATTGCAGGCAAAATCAAGGACAACAATGGCCATGGATGAGTTCAAGGGAGTGAGACGAGTACAGTGGTACTCTTAGCCTGCGTTTATATGGCCTAGGGAGAATTTTTGAGAGAGGCTACGAATCTTCCTGTGGAACAAAATCTGCAGGTAATCGAACCAGGTTTTGTGAAGAAGATGAAGAGGTGTCATAACGTGATTGGCCTGTTTGAAGATTAGCGCGTTTTTTCTTATTTTCCAGCATATTCATTAGTTTTCCCATATATTATTTATTTCTTATTCCAATGACAAATTGAACAAACTGGCTGGTTGGTGAACGCGTTAGTGCAAGACCCCTTGGGACCTGGATTCGAATCCCAGGTCCACCAAAACTTTGTTGTGTTTTTCCTTCAGGTATTCACATGCAGCGCTTCAGGCAGGGACTACCATACGTCCTCAGATCTCAACGTGCCAGGTGGTTCCAGATCCAGGATGAGGTTCACCATGAACCCCGGTCAACCAGCGCACATGCAATCTGAAAAGTCAAAGCAGGCTGGAATATGTTTGGGCCAAGAAAATGCTGACCAAACCTCCTGATTTGGGGTCCAACCCCCCCCCCCCCCCCTTTGGTTTACTTCTTTTCTATTTTCTTTCTTTATTTAATTTGTTTTCATTATTTTTATTGTTAATTAATCAACCCTCAATTTTTCATAAAAAAATCAGAGATAACAAAAAATAATACTTATTAACTTCACTGTTTTATTTTTGTAAATAAACTATTAACCAATTAATTTAGTTTTTTAATTAGGTTTAATCATAACATTTTTTACAATAAAATAAAATTGACTTAGAATTAGGTTTTTTTAATGTTTTTTCCATTCTAATTTTATTTCTTTAATTAAAATAAAAACCCAAAAAATATTTTCTTTAATTCCATTATTAATTTAGACTTGATTCTTAATTCAAAAAAGACCAAAAATATGCTTTCTTTAAATAAAAAGGGTCAACACCCTAAAGGACAATTTGATTTAACTTTTCTCGCGCGTATTATTTTTTGATCTATATTTGTGTAATTGCTCTGAGGATGTAATAGTTTTAACTTAGGACTTTATTTACCGCTTTTATTTATTTTTCGCATTTAATTTTAAGGGTTTGTCTTTGGCGATGTAAATATCTGACGCCTTGTAATAGCATAGTTTTATTTTCTGCAATTTATTTTCCGCAACCATTAACTGCTAGATGTATGAATAATAGGCTATGCATGACAAGATCTATCTTAACTTAAAATCAACCGTAGCTCACCATGACATGTAAAGATAACATAACTGAAAATTGACACACTTGCACATGCCACTCCTAGGGTACGCCTCACTTGGTTGCCTCGAACGTGGTCATTAAGTATAGGATGTTTTAGAGGTCGTCCTTTTGTCCCAAGATCATAAGTTGCCTCAAAACGGTTGCCTCGGAAAAATGATCTAAGACATTAGGGTTACCGCTAGGGCGTCCTAATGTTGCTTTAGTGACCACACGTCCCTAAAATCGAATTGACCCGAAAAACTCCAACGACGGTGCTACCTACTCCTTAATAGTGGGATAGCATTGTCTAAAGGACATTTGCACAGTTTATTTCCTTTTTGAGTAGGTAGATGTTCTTAAGTACTTGCTCCTTTTAAACAAAACAAAAACTTTTCACACTTACACTTTTCGAACAAAGTTTTCAAAAACACTTCATACACTCTTGAGGGCAGAAGCAAGAGTTAAAATGAAGTTTCAAACAAAACTCTTTTCAAAACCCACAAACACAAAGAAAAGAAAACTTTTGAAAACATAGTAAGCAAGTACCTAAGAGCCTGTGGATAACCACGGATAGAAAGGGTGCTAACACCTTCCCTTTCTATAATCTACCTCCCGAACCCGAGAAACATCTCGAAAAGGAATTTTTCTATGCTTTTGTCCTTTCCTTGTTGGATAAAATAAAAGACGGTGGCGACTCTTGCTTACCGCGACATTTTGCGAAACGCAAACGCGAACCAGCATTCCAAAACAGTCAGTTCTATTCCCACCGATCACAGAACTGGCGACTCTGCTGGGGATTATTATAAGTGAGGTGTACCTTAGGATTAGATCACTTGTGTTTTCAATTGTTTGCTTTATATGATTTATCTTTGTGGGCTTGTATAGGAGTTTCTATAGATCCTAACCCGGATTTGGGGGATACCCTTTAGGTAAGTAGCAATAAACTGTGAGGGAACTGTCTGGCATAGACCGACACGGTTGAAGCAGTAACTACGTTGGTGTGGCACTTTAGTCTGTACCGATATCCCTTGTGTTAGAACGAGGAGAATATGGGTCTTCTAAGAGGTCATTAAGTACCAACTGACCTTAGAACCTTAAATTGACCAACTTGGCCATAGAACAGTAGCGGTATGCTACACTCATTGAGACTAAACTCTCGCGATGATTCCGGCCGCAAGAAAAGGTTGCTAAACTGGAATTATGACCGATTGAGGGTAGTCAGTGATATTGAGATCCTCTAGAACCCGGTTACTATTTTTAGGACAGGTCTTAACCAACTGAAACTGAAAGAGGGTAATACCTAAACTCCATGCAAGCCTGAAATCTAAGGGCTCTTTTGTGTGACTTGTGTGCCTTCAAACTTGAACTACTTGCACATTCTTGTTATCTGACAACATGAGTTCCTTGCAGGTTTTGTTTACAGTCCTTATCCAATAATCTGGATTTATTGCAGGTCTTACTTACATCACTTCACACTTTTGCTCAAACGCATATCATACACATCATAACATCATACCTTAACATTTCCTTAACCATTTCAAGGATCTCAAAGGTTTGTGATGCAGGTCATGATGAACCAAATGTCTAGCAAGGGGCAAAGGGGATTTATTTTCCTCTAGCCAAGGTTGTTTGGAAATCAAAACATGATAACTTGAGTCAGGGGCTATGACCCACTCGATATGGTGAGCTTGACTCTTGAAGAAGGACTCTCAGCAACATGAATTTCCTTCAATCAAGCTATCAGATTCAAACTCTAACAGTTTTTTGTTTACCCCGCGAGATCCTTGAAAACATTTCATACATATATCATACATATCATTGCATAACAGGTCTCCAAGTACATGTCTCTTATCTTCTTCGTTGTTTATTTCAGCAATCATCATGTCTACTGAACCTTCCACTGAGCAAGCTATCAAGGCCCTCCAAGCCCAGAATGCCCAATTTCAAGAGTTGGTCATGAGCCTAGCTAAGGGTCAGCAGGACCTGAAGACCCTGATTCTGAAAGAGAGGAAGAAGAAGAAGAAGAGGAACGTCCTGTTCAACACCGGACGCAGGTTTGGAAACGGGCTGCAGAATGAAGTTGATCTGGCCACCTCATCTGGGGGGAAAGATAGTCCACAAGAAAGGAGGGCTCCTAGCCCTATAGTCTATGACAACGAGACGGATTATGATGAAGAACAGCATCCTCCTGCTGAGGATAAGTACAAACAGCTGGAAGACCGTTTGAGCGCTATGGAGATACAGAAGGTGCCTGGTCTGGACTTCGGAGATCTGGGTCTATCATATGGGGTGGTGATTCCCCATAAGTTCAAGGCACCTGCCTTTGCCAAGTATGATGGAGCGTCCTGTCCAAAGCTGCACCTTCGGTCATATGTAAGAAAGATCCAGCCTTACACTGCTGATAAGAACTTGTGGATCCATTTCTTTCAAGACAGTCTCTCAGGGACTCAGCTTGAATGGTTCTATAAGCTGGATGGAGCCAGTATCCCCAGCTGGGAGGATTTGGCTACTGCATTCTATAGACAGTATCAGTATAACTCCAACCTCGCTCCTACGCGTACCCAACTCCAGGGTATATCAATAGGGACGGGTGAAGGATTTAAAGAGTATGCTCAAAAATGGAGAGACCTTGCCGGAAAGGTGCAACCACCTTTAGCTGATCGTGAACTTGTTGATATGTTTTTGGGGACCCTGTCTGGTCCATTCTTTAACCACTTGATCGGAAGCTCTTCAGCCGGATTCACCGAGCTAATACTGACCGGCGAAAGGGTCGAAGCTGGCATAAAAAGTGGGAAGATTCAAGAAGCTACACCTGCGGATGCTCAAAAAAAGCCTTACAGTGGGAAGAAAGAGTCCAATGTTGTGTATGGTCAAAAGGGTCGCCATGACCAACACGTAGGGGCAGTCCTGATCTCTGGTTCTGTGTCACACTGACAACAGCAAAAGGGAAATCAACGAAAGCCATATGAGCCTAAAAGACAGTTCACCAACATCAACATGCCATTGTCACAAGCATTGCAGCAGATGTTGAAGATGAATCTGATTACGGTGATAAAACCTCACCCAAACCCCAAGACCTCTTCTCCTAACTACAATCCTAATGCGACATGCGCTTATCATTCTGACAGTCCCGGGCATGATACTAACGATTGTTGGGCATTGAAGTACAAGATTCAGAATTTTATTGATGCCAAGGAGATTGAGTTTGGTCCTCCGGAGACTCTAGCATAATCACTGCTCCTACGCCAAATCATTGAGAATGTCTTTGTTTCATTTGAATTTTCAAGTTGTAATCTCTTCGTTATTCAAACAATTACCTATTAATGCCAAACTTTGTTTCATTAATGCATTGCATATGTTTGTCTTGATTTTATCCAATCATTTTAATTACATTTAAACTGTGCTTTTTACTCACTTTATGACCTTCAACTCTTGCTAAAAGTTACAAGCCTTTAGAGGGAGGATGACAAAACAATGCCATAATCTCATACAATATGCTTTTGGACAGACCTTGCTGACGATGTACAGACATTTCTTTAAAATCCTAAACACTGGAGTTATAAGGAAGATAATCCCTAGTCAACCCCTTCGAGCCAAAGAAGTAGGAGTTTTCTATTTTTAAACAAATTGAAACCTTTGATTTAAACCTGGGGCAAGGTAGTCTCTCAGTTAATTCAACAGATGCGCATTGAAGTCGCAAAACTCTCAGTTCATAATACAATGAACGACATCAAAAGCATTCCTCTGGAATCAAAAGACAGTGGAGGTTCCTTATCTCATAGGCAATCAAACTCTCAAAAGAAGAAGAGAAAAAAAGCCCACTGAGCCAAAACCTATAAAGGAGGCTTAAGAAAGCTGGAGCATCCCGCTGACTGTGATCTCGAAAATAGGAACAGTCAGGAAAAAGTTAGGGATAACAAATCAAAAGAACGAGGTCGCTACAAATCCTCAACAACATGAAAAATGTTGCAAAAAATGATGATTGCCTTCCAACAAATTCAACTTGTGTGAACCATCACCAAAAACGTCGTTCCAGATTCATTTGGAGTTCAAATGCGCAATTAACTGAGTTTAGGATTGAAGAACATCATGAAGAGCGGGTGGGTACAAATATACTTTGAGCCTTTATCCTTTGTTTCTTAAACCGTGAACCAAGCCATGTTACAACCCTTCAAAAGTCCTAACTGAAGCATGGGTTAGTTCGAAAGCATACTGTTACAAAAGGTATCCTGACTCCTGTAAGGCTTTTCCCTAAATCTTGTGTTGAATTTGTCTTATAAAGAGTTTTCTGCTAAAAAACGCATTTTTCAAAACTTCGAGACAAGCATAAACTTTTCATTACTTGAATACCACTGTTTGCATATGGCCATTTGTTTGACAGCGGAGAAATTCATACAATGAATATCCGATGAACGAAAGCCCTCTCAGTGAACAAAATCACTTAAAGGATGACACTTCCATTGACAAATCTCCTATCAACAAGGGAGCATGGCATGTCACTATCCAGCACACCTGGGGCAGTCCAGTCAAGATTTCAAGAAATCTCTAAAGAAGTGCAGAGTAACCAGGGGCAAGTCTCTATCTCCGTCACTTGGGGGCATTAAACATCAATCTCAGTGGAGGGTTACGTACAATTAAACATCTTCTGGCAATGTCACAAACACTTGCTACTAGGGGCAATGACAAATCTCCCCAAAATCCTTCTCATAGGATTCCCCAGCTTGAGTTTTCCTCTCCGACTACTACAAATCAAAGGACCACAACTCTTGTTCCCCAGTAGACTCTGGAAGCTTGTCCCCCAGCGAAGTTCTTTCTATCCCCAACAGGGTTCACTGTCACCATCAACAGTAATTCATCCCCAGCTGAGTTTTATTCCTCCAAATCAGCAGATCTTCTAGCAGAGTATACTCCCCACAGAGTCATTTCCTCGTCAGTCCATTCCCCAACGGAGTTATTCTCTCCTGCAGGATTATTCTCCCAATCATCTTCGGTCGTTATCTCCAGCAAGAGAAACTCTTTATTCTCCAACAACAGTCAGGGATTTATTTTCCCAAACTCGGACATACCACAATAGCATTTCATGTTCATACATCATGACGTGCGCATACATATTGCATACAGCATAATCTCATTTATTTTGAGAACATCCTTATACAATGCATGTCATGCATCATATACGATTAATCATGTACCTTTTCAGGAAAGATGGTTATCATCAACAACTTCCAGCAAGTTCAAGATTAACTCCGGAAACTAAACAGACTTCACACGGGTCTATCCTGAAAAATCCTACACGGGTCCTTTATCATATATTTCTGAATGAAGTTTTACACGAACTTATCACAAAGTAACCTCACCCAGGTTCATTCTGAAGTTTTACACAAACTTATCTCAAAGTAACCTTACCCAGGTTCATTCTGAAGTTTTACACGAACTTAGCCCGAAGTAACCTTACCCAGGTTCCTCCTGAAGTTTTACACAAACTTATCCCAAAGTAACCTTACCCCGGTTCATCCTGAAGTTTTACACGAACTTATCACAAAGTAACCTTACCCAGGTTCATCCTGAAGTTTTACACGAACTTATCACATAGCAACCTTACCCCGGGTCATTCTGAAGTTTTACACAAACTTATCTCACAGTAACCTTACCCAGGTTCCTCCTGAAGTTTTACACGAACTTATCCTGCGACAACCCTACACTGGTTCCCTCTCTTTCCAAGATGCAGTTTTACACGGACTCATCATCAGGAAACCCTACATAGGTTCCTCCTTTCCAGATGAAGTTTTACACGGACTCGTCATCAGTAACCCTACACAGGTTCCTCCTTTTCCAGATGAAGTTTTACACGGACTCGTCATCAGTAACCCTACACAGGTTCCTCCTTTCCAGATGAAGTTTTACATGGACTCATCATGAAGTAACCTTACCCAGGTTCCTTCTCAGTCCCTGATACAGTTCAAATGCATTTCAGACATGGATACCATTTTGATGCTCATTCTTCTGACCTACAACATTGCACGTACAACAAACATTCTTGGATGGAATCCTTTAAGCCCATCTCCGACAAGATTCTGTCACATTCTTGGATGGCATCTTTAAGCCCATCTCCAGCAAGACTCTACCATCAACCTTTTCAAGTCCCAGTGTAATACCTGTAACAAGCCAGGAAAACCATCTACACAAAGAGATTGAAGATTAACACCTGTAACAAACCAGGAAGACCATCTTTCTTTCTCAAGTATGCAAGTTCTCGCTAAGGAATCTCTTATGCGATCGACACTCCTGCAGATGGCATCTATAAGCCCATCCTTCTACCAACAATCTCCAAATGGCATCTGTAAGCCCATTCCCGACATCACAATGCTGATACTACACCATGCGAGTGCAAATTTCTGGGCACTCTAGTGTTCAATCATCTTCTACCTTCGGATCACGAAAGGCACGCCATCCAATCTACATCCTCAGGTTTAAGAAGATTGAACAGGGGCAGCTGTTGTACCCCAAAATTTTCCCTCTTATGTTTTCAAAGGTCTCCCCTTACATGGTTGGTCACAAACCCTTGCCTAAGGAAAATAAAAATTTTTTTGAAGATGAACAAAGTGTCTTTCGATTGGCATCTTGGAAAAGTCTTCGACTGGGCATCCAAAATCCTTCGATCATGCTTGGTTCACCAGTCTTCGATTGGGCATTTGGCACTCTTCGATCAGGCTTTGATTAGTAAGCTTCGATTAGATGTTTGGAACCCTTCGATCAAGCTTTGGTGTGCAACACTTCGATTGTCATTAAGGACAAACACTTCGATTGAGCGCTGGACCTCCTTCGATCAAGCCTTGGTGTGCAAGTCTTTGATTGAGAGCTGGACCTTCTTCGATCAAGCCTTGGTGTGCAAGTCTTCGATTGAGTGCTGGACTCCTTCGATCAAGTCAATTTCACAATGCTTCGATTAGTACTTTAGAGGGTCCTTCGACTGGAACTTCATACTTTACCTCAATCAGAACATAAGAACGAAATGACCTTCGAATGGCATTTTAGTTCAGAGTTTCCCTTAATAAGAACATCAGAACGAAATTACCTTCGAAGGGCATTTCAGTGCAGAGTTTCTCTTAATCTAAGATGCTCTGATGAAGAAAGTTCTGGCCACTTCGAATCAGAACTCAGATTCATCACAAGGCCAAGGGCTGGTCGAATTTGTCTAATAGGGAATGTTCTAAACATATTCGAATTGGACTTTGAAGCTGGAAAAGAAGGCAGATTCGAAGGAATGAAGTAGGCTGGCATGACTAAGCAAAAACACATATCCTAACCTGTCCAGAATACCCAAAGTTCACAATGGCATGTGTCCCTTGCAAGTATGCAATCGAAGCAGAGGAAGTCTCAATCGAAGGGGATGTGACTGGAGTGATTCGAATTGGACTTTGAAGCAATCGAAGAGAGCAAATTCGAAGGGGCAAGTCAGCTTTTGATTTTCATCAAGTTGGAGGCCCAAAACAACTCAGAGCAAGCTGGCAGTAATGCATGAAGATAGATTGGAACCTGATTGGATCAAATATGGCAAGTTTTCATGAAGATCAAATCAAATCTCTTCACCATAATGGAACAAGATTTGATACACAAATGTTGACCTAATTTCCTTGGCTATATAAACCTCTGCTCATAAACAAATCACACAAAAAAAACCCTGCGGAACACACGTGAAGAACAGATAAAAAAAACTTTGCACACACTAAAAAACGCATAAAACCTTGCAGAAACGGCCATACCAATTTGGTGAAAAACTTGAAAAGTGTGAGATCAAAAACAACCTTGGAGGCCAATTCAGACCAAAAGCAAAACGTAGCACCCTTGCCTGATATCCTGTGAAGCTGTAGGGATCAAAACCAAGCATTTCCTTCGTCCATAACACGCTGTAAGTGTTCTTGAGATTGCCTCTGCACATGAAATCGTAAAACACTTTCCTTGCATCTTTTTGCCAAATGGTTTGCACATTCATACTCACCATGTAATTTACATTGATTCTACATTATTTGATTTGATTTTTGTGGCCCCTAACCCCCTACCCAGAACCTAGGTTTCTTGCATATGTTTTTTTAGGCGTTTTAATTGCAGGCAAAATCAAGGACAACAATGGCCATGGATGAGTTCAGGGGAGTGAGACGAGTACAGTGGTACTCTTAGCCTGCGTTTATATGGCCTAGGGAGAATTTTTGAGAGAGGCTACGAATCTTCCTGTGGAACAAAATCTGCAGGTAATCGAACCAGGTTTTGTGAAGAAGATGAAGAGGTGTCATAATGTGATTGGCCTGTTTGAGGATTAGCGCGTTTTTTCTTATTTTCCAGCATATTCATTAGTTTTCCCATATATTATTTATTTCTTATTCCAATGACAAATTGAACAAACTGGCTGGTTGGTGAACGCGTTAGTGCAAGACCCCTTGGGACCTGGATTCGAATCCCAGGTCCACCAAAACTTTGTTGTGTTTTTCCTTCAGGTATTCACATGCAGCGCTTCAGGCAGGGACTACCATACGTCCTCAGATCTCAACGTGCCAGGTGGTTCCAGATCCAGATCCAATGGTCCAGGATGAGGTTCACCATGAACCCCGGTCAACCAGCGCACATGCAATCTGAAAATTCAAAGCAGGCTGGAATATGTTTGGGCCAAGAAAATGCTGACCAAACCTCCTGATTTGGGGTCCAACCCCCCCCCCCCCCTTTGGTTTACTTCTTTTCTATTTTCTTTCTTTATTTAATTTGTTTTCATTATTTTTATTGTTAATTAATCAACCCTCAATTTTTCATAAAAAAATCAGAGATAACAAAATATAATACTTATTAACTTCACTGTTTTATTTTTGTAAATAAACTATTAACCAATTAATTTAGTTTTTTAATTAGGTGTAATCTTAACATTTTTTACAATTAATTAAAATTGACTTAGAATTAGGTTTTTTTAATGTTTTTGCCATTCTAATTTTATTTCTTTAATTAAAATAAAAACCCAAAAAATATTTTTCTTTAATTCCATTATTAATTTAGACTTGATTCTTAATTCAAAAAAGACCAAAAATATGCTTTCTTTAAATAAAAAGGGTCAACACCCTAAAGGACAATTTGATTTAACTTTTCTCGCGCGTATTATTTTTTGATCTATATTTGTGTAATTGCTCCGAGGATGTAATAGTTTTAACTTAGGACTTTATTTACCGCTTTTATTTATTTTTCGCATTTAATTTTAAGGGTTTGTCTTTGGCGATGTAAATACCCGACGCCTTGTAATAGCTTAGCTTTATTTTCCGCAATTTATTTTACGCAACCATTAACTGCTAGATGTATAAATAATAGGCTATGCATGACAAGATCTATCTTAACTTAAAATCAACCGTAGCTCACCATGACATGTAAAGATAACATAACTGAAAATTGACACACTTGCACATGCCACTCCTAGGGTACGCCTCACTTGGTTGCCTCGAACGTGGTCATTAAGTATAGGATGATTTAGAGGTCGTCCTTTTGTCCCAAGATCATAAGTTGCCTCGAAACGGTTGCCTCGGAAAAATGATCTAAGACATTAGGATTACCGCTAGGGCGTCCTAATGTTGCTTTAGTGACCACACGTCCCTAAAATCGAATTGACCCGAAAAACTCCAACGACGATGCTACCTACTCCTCAATAGTGGGATAGCATTGTCTAAAGGATATTTGCACAATTTAATTCCTTTTTGAGTAGGTAGATGTTCTTAAGTACTTGCTCCTTTTAAACAAAACAAAAACTTTTCACACTTACACTTTTCGAACAAAGTTTTCAAAAACACTTCATACACTCTTGAGGACAGAAGCAAGAGTTAAAATGAAGTTTCAAACAAAACTCTTTTCAAAACCCACAAACACAAAGAAAAGCAAACTTTTGAAAACATAGTGAGCAAGTACCTAAGAGCCCGTGGATAACCACTGATAGAAAGGGTGCTAACACCTTCCCTTTCTATAATCTACCTCTCGAACCCGAGAAACATCTCGAAAAGGAATTTTTCTGTGCTTTTGTCCTTTCCTTGTTGGATAAAATAAAAGACGGTGGCGACTCTTGCTTACCGCGACATTTTGCGAAACGCAAACGCGAACCAGCATTCCAAAACAGTTAGTTCTATTCCCACCGATCACAGTCAGCCTCTTGAATTATGACCCAGTCTGGAATTAATCAAGGCTGGCTTGTCTTCAGCCTTCGATGATTGTACCCTGCTGCTACACGGGTAGTCGTAAATATACGGCCAAGACCAATTTACCTTGCCTCGTATTTGAATCTGCAGCATTTTAAAAAGTCAAACCAAATTCTTCTAAACAGTTTTAAACTAACAAGAATTTCACTGCTAGAACCAAAACTGCCAAAGCTGATTTCTAACTGACTATACCAAAATTTATTGAACTCAGAAATCTCAAAATTTCCCAACATTTAACAAACAAAATTGTAACAGAATTATAACTTCCCCACTAAAAAACCCTGCATTACCAGTTCAGCCCTGTATTAAAATTAATAAAACCAAACATAAAATAAAACTGAGCATAACAATTCTCTAACTAACAGTTAGCCAAATTCTAGCTCTGTTCTAACTGCTTCTAACAAACTTCAACAGAATTTCCTAACTGTCTATAACAAACTCCAAACTGTTTTCCTAAAGCCAATTTTCTATAACAAACCAAAAACAGAATTCCCAACTAATCCATAACCAACTCTCAGCCCTTTATATAATAGAAATTCAGAGATTGTAGAGAGAGAGAGATATATCATCATTCAGTTCAGATTCATTACAATTATTCAACACACAGAAAAGTCTCAAGAAACTCACCAAAAAATATCAAGTTTCTCTATGCAGTCTCTGAAAATCTGAGTTTTTCTTTGCATCATCTTCAAGCAACATTGTCGATCTTTCTCTCTGAACCTCTTCATCAACTTACTTCCTCTCTCTGCGAAATCAACACCCCAAGCGCATCAATTTGCAATTCATCTACGATTCTTCAACATCAATATTCACCTTTCATCACCTTCTGCAAGAGTTCTTCATCACCAAAACCATCGCCAGAACAAGCAAACAACAATAACAATATCATCATCATCTTCGGATTCGTTTCTAAAATCACGACACAACACTCATGCAGACAAGGTAGAAGACGAAGTAGAAAGTTCAAAGTGGGAGAAAATATTGAAAAAAAGGTCTCAGAAGCATACCTGTGAGTTTCGTTCAAACCTCCTCCATCTCCTTCGGTAAAGGTGCAATTTCCGATACCTTTTCAGTCCATTCTTGATATGGTTGCATCGAGGGAATTAAGAGGAGTGGTAACCCCTTTTAATTGAGCTTCAAAACGCTATCATGGGCATTTAATCTGAGTATAAAAAAAACTAGGGTTTAGTCTATTCTTGTTGGATACAAGCAAAATCAGAAGAAAAGAGCCACAAATATGAACTCAGCAAGATGAGATTGAATAGAAGTTGTTCGAGGTGAGGTAGAGAGAACGGAGCGGAAGATGAGATGAACAAAGTTGATCGATGATAGAGATACGACGCCATTGAATATTGCGAGAGAGAACATGAGATTTCGTGTTGTTACAAGGAGCTGGATAGCCACAAGCTGAAACCTCATTCCTTTCCAAACGCACCGTTTCATAATTTATTTTTTTCTTTTAATTGTTCTTAAGTTTTTTATTCAATATGAACAAATCATTGTTGAAATATTTGACGGGCTTGTGTTGCTGCAAATTGAACCGAGGCACATTGGCTTGGAAGCTTGCAACAAAAAGACCTTCTTGGACTTATTCTGCATTGAGCTCAACACCAATTTGTTTCAGCACACATGTTTCCTGGTTCACCCCCCTTGACTCTTTTTCATTTGATTTTAGTCAATTTCTTGTTTTTTATAATTTTTGTTAATAAAAAAATACATTAATGTAATAAAAACATTAATAAAAAAAGTTAGATTTTATGATATTTAGGGAATTAAATCATGATTATCCGATTACGTGAGATTTGTGACTTACTTTTTCTTGTTGAGATTTGAGTCTTATGCAGGATATACGGATACACTTGAGTTTTCGATTGCGATTTATTTTTGCACTGATGATGCTTCGACACATATTTCGAGCGTTTGACTTCTGACTCTTTTCTTGGATTGGTGAAGCTGTCGCAAAGGTCGTCGGGCTTCTTTGTTTTGATACGCTTCGTTACAGATTGGTATACGTTCGGTATCGTTGCAACTCTATTTTGTTCTTCATTTCCCTATTTTACCGCAAGCTATGCATGCTAACGTCAGGTAGAATTCCTTTGAAATTCTAACTTTAGGTCTAACAATGCATGATAAAATTAGGTTTAGAAATAGGCTAGTCTCACCTTGATTTTTTTTCTTTTTTGCATATGCATTTAAAACAAAAACTTCTTTCTTGTGCAAACTTCAAAAACACTTAAAAATTTTACTGACGAGAATCGTGCCTTTGTTGAACATGAGAGATGATAAGCGGGTCTCTTCTTGATCTTATCATTTTTTCCTTCTAAGCCTTGGCATGGTTCAAGTCTCAAAGAATCATTTCATGAATAAGTGGAGAAATGACTAAAATCTCTCTCTTGAGATTAAATAGCTGTTATCCACAAGCAAAACACCAATCAATGCAAACTCTTTTTGCCTTTGGGCTTTCCTTTCGAACTCTTTTCAAAAGAGCGTATTAATTCACTTCTGTGCTAACGCGTAAGTCTCCAAAGTTCGAGTTGCGGCATAAGGCGAAATTAATATCATTCCCTACAAACACAAACAAATTCAAACTTTTTGTGCACCCAGGCACATTTTCTCCAAACACTTTTCAGAAAGAATATGTTAATTCACTTCTGTGCTAACACATAAGCCTCCAAAGGTCGAGTTGCGACAGAAGGCAAAATTAATATTGTTCATTAAAAAAATACAAACCAATAAAAACACATAAGCCGAACTACGACTGCTCTGATTCCTTAAAAGGGATACATAGGCATCGAGGTAGGGCCCGAATGAGCACAAATTTTATTTTCCCTACATTCTTTTCTCATTTATTTTGCATGCATTCTCCCTTCAGTAGTATAGTAAACAATAAGAATAGATTGAACACACCCATAAGATAGACAACAAGAGTGGATAACGTAGAGTACTACAGGCGTGTGGGGTGCTAATACCTTCCCCTCGTGTAATAGACTCCCTTACCCTGATCTCTCGGTCACAAGACCGTGACTTCTCCCTTCTCAGTTTTTCTCGATGTTTACCTTTCCCTACATATGGGATAAAAGATGTTCGATGGCGAATTCATTGTTTGATGATTTTCAGCCGATTGTTTTATGGTGCATTAGAATCTTTGAGGGCTTACATTATGATAGATCAAATTTCTTCAGAAGTTCTCTGACATATTTTCTATGATATCTTTGTATTGACTTTGAATAAGTATTTTGTACAAAGGAGATAAACATTCTAGTAAGAAAATGGTGCCATAAAACAAGAAGAGTTTATACAAAGAAAGATAGCTATGTGAAATAATCCCATGGGGTTCCCATTCTGCTATAGCCTTCGCAACTCTAAGCATCTTGTCTACTTGTTGCTTCTTCCGAAGATGATTGAATTGATCAGAAACTCTGAGTTTGTGAGTGGAAGTCAAAGGTTGTCTGTAAAGTGATCCTACGGGACATAGTCATACGCTTTAATTCCCTAACTTTTGCCTGGACCGCCCTTTCAGGTTTTCAGTCCACCGGGAAAACCTTTTTTGCCCAAGTCGCCCTTTCGGGTTTTCAACTTGCCGGGTGTATAGATTTGTTTATATATTTTATCCCTAATTTTTGCACGAACCTTCAATCTCTCAAACAACTTTTGCAAGTGATCAAGGTGCTCTTATTCAGTTTGTGATCGGGCTATCATGTCATCTACATAGACCTCTATTTCATGATGTATCATATCATGAAACAAAGCTACCATGGCGCGTTGATAGGTTGCCTCAGCATTCTTCAGTCCGAATGGCATCACCTTGTAGAAGAATGTGCCCCACTATGTGACAAATGTAGTTTTCTCCATGTCCTCAGGTGCCATTTTGATTTGGTTGTAACCTGACAATCCGTCCATGAAGGAAAACACTTTGTGCTGGGCTGCATTGTCAACCAGGATATCTATGTGGGGAAGTGGAAAATCATCTTTAGGGTTGGCCCTATTCAAATATCTATAGTCCATGCACATTCGTACTTTTCCGTCCTTTTTAGGCACGAGAACAATGTTGGCCACCCATTGAGGATAGGAAGTGACAACCAAGAATCCAGCATTGAATTGTTTCATGACTTCTGCTTTGATCTTTTCTGACATATCAGGTCTCATGCGGCAGAATTTTTGTTTTACAGGTGGACAGTCTTCTCTTATTGGTAGATGATGTACCACGATGTCTGCATCAAGTCCTGACATGTCTTCATATGACCAGGCAAAGATCTCAACATAATCATGCAACAGCTGAATCAGACGCTCCTTAACACTAGGCTCCAGATTGGCACCCACCTTAACCTCTTTTTTATCCTCCTCGGTACCCAAGTTGATTGTATCCACAGGTTCCTCATGAGGCTGAATAGCTCTTTCTTCTTGTTGTAGTAGTCTAGCCAGTTCCCCTGGTACTTCACAATCTTCCTCACCTTCGTCTTCGACTTGGTGGACTAGATCCTCAGAGTCACAAAAGGCCATAGCAGTATCGTTACCCATGGGATCCGAAATGGAGGGGTACCTGCATTTGTGAGTGTGGGTGTGTGTAAGGGTATAGCCATCCTTAAAGAATAAAATGTAAAAGAAAAACAATGAGCATAAAAAGTTTGTATGTGAAAAACGTCCATGATTCATTGAATGTCATATGAAGATGAAATAAAAACCCTTACAAATGGACCATTGTGCCTCGGGTAAGACACAAGGTTTTAAATGTGCGAATTGTTTGTGAATATTACAAGTCCAACAGAAATGTAAAAGATAAATTACTGAGAGATGAAAGTTATTGGGACAAAGTCTCTGGCTTCCCAATTGTGAAGTCCTCCGTTGACAGTAGGAAATATCCAATCTTCCAAGCTGCAATCTTCTTCACCATTTTCCACTACATTGATCTCTCGGTTTCTAATCTTCAAAGGTGGCCCTCCAGCACGGGCATGACACACAGCCTTCTGAGCACTTGAAGTAAACCCTAAGCCAAACTTGTCAGATTTATACGGAATGTCCGGAAGTTTCCCCCAGATGGTGCATCCATCCTCCTCTACTACTGCCTTGGCGTCCTTCAGAGATGACATCCGGAGCGGAGGTCTTGTGATCTTGGGGATCTGGGATACCGTCTTGGTTACTGCTACCTCTTGAGAGACTTCTTCGAAATGTTGAAAAGGAGTTTCAATGAACTCGCCGTCCAGTTCCACATACCAGATGGAATTGAGGTGGCTAATCATATACTCTTCCTCTCCGTGGACAATGATAATCTTTCCATGGACCGGATATTTCAGCATCTGGTGTAGTGTAGAGGTGACAGCACCGGCATTATGGATCCACGGCCGTCCTAGCAGACAGGAGTAAGAGGGGCGGATATCCATTACATAGAAGGTTGAGTTGAAAGTCTGAGTCCCAACCTTTATGGGGATGTCCACCTCCCCGTGGACCATCCTCTTTGAGCCATCAAATGCTCTCACGACTATGTTACTGGGTTTCAACGTCAGTCTTTCGCAGTCTAATCTGTCGAGAGCTTTCTTCGGTAAAACATTCAAAGATGAGCCGGTGTCCACCAAGACATGGGCCAGAGTTGTTCCTTTACATTCCACAGAGACATGCAATGCCTCGTTGTGCTTTCTTCCCCTTGGTGTCAGATCAACATCCGAGAAGCCTCTGACGTTATCAGCTGTCAAACTGGCCACACAATCTTGAAATTGGTCAGCAGACATCTCTTGAGGCACATGGGCTGTCTTTAGAAACTTCACCAGAGCTTTCGCATGTGCCTCAGAACACAGCAACAATGCCAGCATGGAGATTTTGGAGGGAGTTTTCCCCAACTGTTCAACCACATCGTAGTCACTCTTCTTTATTATTCTCAGGATCTCCTCCATTTCCTTCTTGGAGGTTTCGGGGATAGTCAGTGGTTGAGCCTTCGTCTGGACATGCTCTTCTTGAATGTTTTTTCCTCGAGTTTCAGTAGTAGAAGTGTTGGTAGGGATAACAGCAGGGGTTGTGTCGTCCTCGTTAATAGGAGCACTTGCAGATATGATTATTGGTACGGAGGTAACCTTTGGAACAGCCACGGGTCCAAAAACTGCCTTTGGAGGGGCAATTTTTGGAGAGAAGATTCTACTACTATGGGTAACCTTACTGGTTTCGGCAATATTGCTAATGTCGGAGTCTTCTTCTTTGGAGCTTATTTCTTCGGCGGCCAGCCCATCTTGTTTGATACCATGGTAGTATATGTCTCCACCGTAATTCCACGGTACTGTTTTGTCTGATTCGTACGGGACCAGCCCAGGCATTGCGATTATAAGAGGAGTAGTTTTTGGAACCGATGTAATCCTAACGGGTCTTTTGGGGACCCTGGAAGAATTGGCATAGATGGTTATGATTGAGATGTCTTCAACAGGAACAGGTAAAACAGGGGTACTTTTAAACAGAATCTCTTGGTTGTCTATCAAGCATTGAATTCCTGTCTTCAACAAAGGGCAAACAGTTGGAGAGGATAAGCAAAGATGGCAATCTTCATTACAACTCGGGAATACACCAGCTTTCAACAAGTTTATCTTAATGATTGGGAGTGGAGTAAAGAGTTCATCAACTGTGGTAACAAACAAATCTTCTTCGGTAGCATTGGTGTTGTGACCATGCCTAGGCATAGGAGCGGAAATGACGTTTGGCTTTTCGGGTGCATCAAACTCAATCTCTTTTGCATCTATAAGGTCTTGAATTTTGTTTTTCAGGGCCCAACAGTTGTTAGTGTCATGACCCGGACTTTCAGAATGATATGCGCATCTGGCATTTGGGTGGTAATGAGGGGACGCAATGTTGGGGTTCTTTGGGGCTTCTTTCAGAGTTGTCAAATTGGATTTCAAAAGATGTGGTAAAACTTGGGCTAGAGTCATATTGATTCTGGTGAATTGCCAGACTGGCCTTTCCACCCTCGGTTAACTACTTCTTGGTTGATCAGATGTAGGCTTTGGGATCATAACAGCTCCTACCATTGGTCGGCGTTCAGCTCTCCCTTGGTTCCTTTGTGGATAAACAGCAGACCTCTTTCTTCCTAGTGAAAGGCTTTCTCACAGCTGTAAAGGCATATGAATCCTTTTGAATCTTTCCACTTTTTATGCCAGCTTCCACCCTCTCTCTGGTTAGTATTAACTTAGTAAATCCTGCGGATGAGCTTCCAATCAGATGGTTGAAGAAAGGGCCTGATAGAGTGTCTAAGAACATATCCACCAACTCCCTTTCAAATAGAGGGGGTTGCACTCTCCCAGCTAGATCTCTCCATTTCTGCGTGTAATCCTTGAAACCTTCGTTGGAATTCATAGCCATACTCTGAAATTGAGTACGGGTAGGCGCCAAATCTGCATTATACTGGTATTGCTTATAGAAAGCTGCTGTAAGATCTTCCCTGTTGTGGACGTCGGCCCTTTCCAATTGGTAAAACCAATTGAGTTGTGTTCCAGATGGGCTATCTTGGAAAAATTGCACCCATAGGTCTTTATCGGCGGAGTGCGGCTGGATCTTTCTCACATATGATCGGAGGTGCATCTTAGGACATGACACCTCGTCATATTTTGCAAACAATGGCACTTTGAACTTTGGTGGGATCACAATTCCCGACACTAGTCCCAATTCTTCAAAGTTTAGACCTGGAACCCTCTGTATTTCCATAGTGCTCAGACGCTCTTCAAGATGTTTGTACTTATCATCTGCGGGAGGATACTGTTCCTCGGAGTAGTCTTCCTCTTCTTCCTCCTCCTTAGATTCTGACGAAATTGTTGTTTCTTTCCCTTTTCCTTCTCCTTCATTAGATGTTGTTGCGAAATTCAAGATTCTTCTAGTATGTCCTTGAAACCTTCTCCCCATGATTACAACACCGGTTGGTTTCTTCTCTTTCTTCTTCTTCTCTTTGGCCAACAGAGTCTTCAATTCCTCTTGTCCTTTGACCAGGGTTGTGAGTAACTGTTGAAACTGCGTGTTTTGAATTTGAAGATCTTTGACTGTTTGTTTGAGATTCATCTTACTGAAATAAACAGTAGAGAGATGAGGAAACTCGTTGCAAAAGACATGTTTATGTTATGATGAATGATATGTGCATATGTAATGTTTTCAAGTATTTTAAAAGATTCAAGTTCGTTTTAGACAAAAAGAAACACACGTTATATTAATAAGATAGAGTTTGATTACATCAATGCCCCCTTAGGCTAAATAATACAAAACTCTAAGATAAAGAGTAGTGTGCATCCTCTTTGGTGCTATGTAGGCATTTAGAGTCTGCTCCTCATGAAGTAGCCTAGTGAGTTCTAAAACCTTCTTCTCGCTTGCGTAGAATTGGGCTTCGAAAGTATCTCGCTATCCTTTGGCTGTATCCAATCCCTTTGAAGGTCTTAAAGAGATGTGGGCATGCCAGGATGTAGGATAGTGTATGGAACTTCTCCTTCCTTAACAGGCTCAATGATCACCGGGAGAATGTAAGGATAAGGCATCATAAGACTTTGAGCGCGAGTTCGTACCCACTTGAGGTAAGGCTCAAGAGGGATGGAATTCTTGTGTCCCAAAGTCTTGCTATACACCGTGTTTAGCATCCTCCAAGCTCGGATGAATCTCTGGCGAAGACCTTGATCGTTGTTGTCATAGTCGAATACCAAGCCTTGAATCAACATCTCATGCGGGCTATCCCTTCGGGAATAACCAAACTGTCTTAGAGATAAACATGGGTTGTAGGTGATTCCTCCCCTAATGCCAAGTAGAGGGACATTAGAGAATTCTCCATAATGGTCAACAATGATAACATTCTCTCTGGATCAGGAGCACCAATGAATATCTGAATGTTTGAGCGTCATTAACCTTTGTGACCACCTTAATCCTTGCTCATTCTTTAAGACTGATTGGGGAAGATGAGAAATAAACCATCTTTCCATGAGAGGAGTGCAACACATAAGGACACCTCTTTTCCTCATTGTGCGAGTGTGAAAAGAGTGTAGGATATCCCCTAGAAATGTAGGCACCGGATTGCGTGACATAAAGATTTTGACGGCACTCACATCTATGAGTTGGTCAGGATTGGGGAAAAAAACCATCCAATAGATAAGAAGAGCCACAATTTCTTCAAAGGCTTGCAAGTCTAGGGAATTCCAACAGCTTTGGGCTTTCTTAAACAGAAACTTTGCTAAGAAGCCTTTGACACCACTTCTAGTTTTCCAATGAGTTGTGACATCAGATGAGTGCAAGTGCAGAGTTTGAGCAATCTCTTCTGGCTTTGGGTCTCTTTCCATACTTTTGAAAGGTAGTTGATTGAGAATGGGAATCCTCAACAGTTGAGAGAATTCTTCCAAAGTAGGCACAAGCTGATAGTCAGGAAATGTGAAGCAATGGTGCAAAGGATCAAAGAACTGGAAGAGCACCTTCATCATATCCTCGTCTGTGTTGGAGGTGACCAAGTTGAGTAGACGACCATGCCTCTCGGTGAATGGAGAATTCTCAAGGATCCTTGAAGCTAGCTCCTTGAGTTGTGGAGGAATTCTTACAAGGTTGACTTGGATAGTTTTCCTGCGAAGTGAATCCATATCCTACAAAACAAGAACAAAGATGAATCTCCAAAACCCTTGAAATGGTTAGTAGATGCATGTGATGCTCATGATGTCCATGATGTTATGTACAAGTATGCATATACAAGCAAAGCAAACAAGTTCTTAGTTTAGGCTTGCATGGGGTTTTATAGGTAAGTACCCTCTTGAAGTTTAGTTGGCTTAAACCTGTCCTAGTAATAGTAACCGGGTTCTAAGGAGCTCAATATCACTAGATTGTTTCCTTGGTCATTGTTTCAGCTCAAGCCTCTTTAATGGCGACCGAAATATCCCAAGAAACCAAACCTCAATGAGTGTAGTATCGAGTATCTACCAACTTTGGATTGCACCAAAGTCCGTCATCTCACTACATCCTAAAGGCCAAGTTGGTCAAGTAAAGGGTTCTAGAAGTTCATTAGTGCTTCATGACATCACTCAGCGGCCCCGTATTCTCTTTGATTGACTCAAAGGCTACCGGTACCCACAAATATGTCACACTAACATAGTTATTGCTTAGACCATGTCGGTATACCCCGCACGGTTTCCACAACGTATTGCTATTTACCTATAATGTTTCCCAAATCCGGGTAGAGGATTTCAAACCCAAACAAAGAACCAAAATGTAAAGCATACAAGTCAAACAATGTAAGCAAATAAATGTGATCTAGCCCTAAGGTAACCCCACTTTTATAAAATTCCCCAGTAGAGTCGTCATTTCTATGATATGGTGGGAGAACTGACTTGAGGGTTTTGCGTTTTATCGCAAATGTTGCGGTTAGCAAGAGTCACCGTCGACTTTTATTTTATCCAAAAGGAAAGGTGAAAAAGCACAGGAAAGACCTTTAAGATTGTTTCTTGAGTTCGGGGGGTAGATTATGAAAAGGGAAGGTATTAGCACCCTTTTCATCCATGGTTTTCCATGGGCTCTTAGCTACTTGCTAGATCACTTGCTTTTGTTGTTTGAAAGTGTGTTTGGTGTGGTTTTGGAAGTATTTTGTAAAAGAGGCCATTCGTTTAGGCAATCTTTGTAATGATTCTCGTTCGTAAGAATGTATACAAAGATGTTTGTCTTTTGAAAATGTTTTCAATATTTGTAAGATGTTTTTTTAAAATATGTGTCTTTGTTTTGGAAAATAGCAAGGATAGTTGTTTGAAAATAGAGCAAGTAACTAGAAGTAATATACATACTCAAAATGTCTTTCTTACGCACTTTCTATTCCTTTGACATTGTTGTCTTACCATTGATTTGGTAAGCAACCCTATCTTTGGATGTAAACGGGACGGGCGTGGGTCACCGTATAACCATGATTAGCAATGTTGCAAAGTATCTTATCATTTTTGAGGGACTAAGATCATTTTGTAAGGAAACCTTAAATAGCGTCATCGAGGGACTATGATCTTATATTTGTTTGTTTTGCCAAGATACTTCACATGCGTAATATGGCTATTTTATATAAGGCAATCAAGTGGAGAGACCCTAAGGGTGCTTGTGTGCAAGTGTGTCATTTTTATGCCTTGATTTTATCTTACATTAGGGTTTTCTATTTGCTTTGCTTTGATCTTACCATACAAACCCTAATTACTAACATGGCATGTAAAGCGGTAAATTGCATAATGTAAAAAATTACTAAGCTATTACAACAATTTATGGGAGGGGTAAATACAAATTTGAATGGGGATTTTGTTGACTCCTTAATTCGACACCTACTATATTTGGTCTTTTAGACCAAAACTATAATAAATAAAGCCAAGCTGAAGAATGTTTCGACGTGTGAAATGACTTAGAAAAAATATCTAAGTTATATTTGAGTTTGCGACCAGGACTCAGTTTCAATATTTCGACGGAGAAGGTCCGATGACCTTCGACTAGAAGAAAATATCCTCGCGTCGACACAAAAGGTGAGGGACATTTGAATTTGAATTATTGGAGGGAAAGACAGTTTCTCCAGTGGCTAAAGGAAAGCAACGTGGCTGGAAGCTAGAGGTCGAGGGACATGTAGAGGACACTTGTCCTCATTTTAGCGCAGAACCACCCCTCAACGGTTACATAGTTTTTATTATAAATTAGGAAATCTGTGTATTTTTTATGGGTGTGTTCAACCTATTGTGCTAGTTACTCAAATATTGTCCAAGTACCTGCTGTGTGAGAAAGGATAAACTGAGAAATGTACGTTGGAAACACCTCTTTTCATTAATAAAAGTCTTTTACATTGCTTTAATCTTATTCTGCAAAGTTATTTTTCCTGCATCTTTACTTGCATTTCTACATTTCTATTTATTTCCTTACTTTCCAAAACCACAAGTGTCTCGTCTTTGGTCGAACGTGCGTTCTTCCTAGATTTATTTTCTTACTTACATCAAAACAGTATAAAAGTTAGCTTATGTTCTAGGATCAATCTGATCGATCTCGCGAGTAACCAAAAAGACTTTCCTTTTTGGAAGATCAGCGGTTGTTTACCAAAAACCACGGTAAACAAATTGGCACACCTGGTGGGACCTTGCTAATTTTTATTAAATATCTTGTTCATGTTATTGCGTTTCTTCTTTACATTTATAACGTTGCATGTTATTAAGAAGTGGTAGAGTAACCAACGAGTGTACTGTTAGGAAGAAAAATAGCGAGAGTAGTATGGCTAACGAGCCAAATCATGGAGAAATACCTCCGGCAACTACTGGAAAAGTGGTTACAACTGAAGAAGTGAAAAACACAAGAAGGGGGTTGAATTGTAAAACTTAAAACAAATGCTAGACAACACTGTATTTTTATCCTGGTTCGTTTGATCTCAAACTACTCCAGTCCACCCGTCAAGGTGATTTCGCCTCTCTCCAACGAGGTCTTAATCCACTATTTTCAAAGGATTACAACACTACTTTAACAACTGTTAAAGCCTTCTTGAGTATAACCACAAACCGGTTTATCTCAAGGAAATCTCTTACAAACAATTGAACAAGAATGTGTTTAACGTTTTCTAATAAAATAGTATATCACAACTGTGATAATTACACAATTTTAAGCTTAGAGTAAACTGAATTTGCTAAAGCGTTTGAGTAAGTGTGGTGTTTGAAGGCTTGGCAAATTATGCGTGCATGCGTGCGTCTTTTCTAAAGGAGACTTGTTTATATAGCCAAGTAAATGAACGTTGTCCATAAAGCCAATTTACTGATAATAACACACTTTCCTTTTTGAGAAGATCTTGTCTGAAGAGAGTCGTTAGCAATTAATTTTGTCTTGAATACTTTAATAACGCTTCAGAGTTTTCTTTGTTTATGACTTAAGATAACGCTTCAGAGTGCTGATGACTTGGTAGAGATCTTTGATCAGAGTCAGAGTGTTTTATGCGCAGACTCTGGTCATCAAGCTTCAGCGTATAATCTGGTAGCTTCAGCGTTACTGATCTTCTGATGTTGATGCTGATGCTGATTCCATCAGAACTTCTGTATACACAGAACATAATTTTAATAAGCATATTTGTCTTATATATAATCTTACAATTTATTTATTCTTTGTATTTTGTTATCATCAAAACTCTAATTAAGGGTTGTAGAATCAAACTATGTTCTAACAATCTCCCCCTTTTTGATGATGACAAAAACCAGATTTTTTCAATTAAAAATAAAGAATAAAAAGTATAGAATAAAGAAGAGAAAACTCCCCCTGAGTTGATTACTTCCCTTTAATTCCATGAGTCTTTGAGCATCAGAACTTTACTGTATCTTTCATCAGAGTTTTGTACCTGTAAGCTTTTCAGAAGAGAGAATTTTAAATGGATCGGAATGTTTGAGACTTATGTCTCAGTAATCCGTTATTGAAAAATATCATTCTTTCTCCCCCTTTTTGTCAGTTATCAAAAAGGACAAATAATCAGAGTCAAAATGGATTTATATTAAAAACGGAAGCAATGATAAGTTCATAACAATGTAATAATATTACAGATAAACATGTTATAAAAATGAAGAAATTCTAAGAAGGAGGAGGAAGACGTGTGAACAGAGCTTCTAGCATGCCCTTGATCTGGTTGTTTGTTTCCTGTTGCTGGGTTAACATGCTCGCTATTGCATCAATTTTGTTGTCCTGTTTGTCCATTCTTTCCTTCATCAGAATATCAGATCTTTTCAGATCTTCTAGAGTCCGCCTGTCCAAGGAAACTTGAGAATCTTCAGTGACAGGATGCTTCTCATAGCTTTCTGCAATATCCTTTTCTTGACCCAAGTCTTCAGCAGGAATCATCTTCTCTTGAGTATCAGGTTGAACTTTGGATGCTGGACGATGTTCAGACCAGGGAGCAATGTCCAGAGTGAGAACTTCTTCCTTAAGTAGCTGGCTTAGAACTAGACCTTCAATCTCTTTCAGCAGATTGCTGAAGTTCTGTTGAGCTTGTCTGTAGCTCTGTTCCTGCAACTTATGAGTTTCAGAAGATACCCATCTTCTGAACCTTGTCCAGAGGTAGTCTGATGCAGCAGGATCAACCAGCTCAAGACTAGCTTGTTTCAGAGAAGTGATCCACTTATGTACTTCTGTTTCAAATGTCAATAAGCTGGTACCAACATCTGCATGTTTTGGTTTTGGGATAGCTATTTTGTGGGTTATGGCAGCAAGACGTTCAAAAACTGTTAAGTCAATGACAATCTTGATGTTGTCTTCTGGATTGTTCTTTGGTGAGGGAGTGGGAGAGTCAGGAATTATGATTGGACTTGATGGGGAGTTTGGTGGAGTTAATTCTGGTGAAGAGGGAAGTTAGGGAATATTCACAAGGGTACCAAGGGGCATACGAATGGCCAAAGGTTCTGTGATTCCAGGAATGGGAGTGGGATCAGAATCATCAGTTTGGTTTGATTGATCGTTATGAGGTCCTGGTTCAGAGGATGCAGAGGGTTGAGCCTCAGAAGTTTGAACTTCTGGGTGAGATGTTTCAGGTTGTGGAGAGGGTGGATTAATTTCTGGTTGAGGAGATGGAGGTGTTTCTGGTAGTGGAGAAAGGGGAATTTCTGGTTGTGGTGAGAGAGGGATTTCTGGTTGTGCTTCTGTGTTTGGATTTTTTGGCGTGGGAGCAGAAGTATGTTGGTCTATACCAGATAGAACTTTTGCAAGTTCTTGTTGGGTTGCTTCAGTATTTGGATTTGGAGGTTGGGAGCGAGATCTTCTAAGAGTTAAGGATTCAGAAGGGTCAAAATCAATGTCAAAGTCATCAAAAGTTTGTGGTGTGGGGTTTTCTGATTGAGTTGGAATTGGGATAGATGTTGATACAGAAATTGAATCTAAAACAGTTACAGATGAAGGATTACCTTTCTTTTTAGGAGTCCGCTGGGATGGTCCTTCTACTACAGGTTTCCTTTTCTCGGTCTTCTTCAGAACAACTTCTGGAGCCTTCTGCTGCAGATCCTGAATGTTCAGATTTGGTGCTGTACCATCCGCCTTGCAGGAATCCAGATATCTGACAATTATTTCAGGTTTAGAATCAATCTCTGAGAACATAGGAAAGTCATCCAGAGGAATTCTTCTGCTGGAGATTGCTGCAAAAAGAGTGACGTTGGGTTCCTTCTGAATGTTCTCAATCAACTTCATTTTCTTCAGATTCTTCGCATTCAGCTGTTTGTCAACAGTAGCTTCCAAAGAGCTGATTTCCTGAGCCTCAGTCAGATGATCAATCAGCTTATTCTCTGTTAGAATATCTGATATCAGCCTTCCTAGGGGTATCCAATCCCTTTTTGTGCGTTCCTCTTCTCTTGTTTCTTTAACACTTGTCCTTAGATGATTAAACAGCAGATGAGCCAAATTCACCTTGACCTTCTGGGAGATGAAATAGATCAGAAATTGCTGATCAATATTGATGTAATCAGGAGAGCTGGTAGGCTTCTTGTGGTTGATGCATCCCAGAATGAACTTGGCCCAAATTATGTGATGGTCTTTTAAATCTCTTATCTTGCTGGAAGGAAGCCCCAGGGTGAAGATTTCTCTGGAAATTAGGGCAACATCAGCGCATCTTTCAGCCATGTCAATGCAACGAACACCACCACCACTGTAGCCTATTAACCTTGCAATAAGGTCCTCAGTAATAACTATCTTTTTCCCCATTATGTATGAAGTAACTTGATGGTTTGAAGAAGAAGCGTGAATCCAAAATTCCTTTACCAGAATTGGGAATGTTTGACCCACCAGTCTGTCAAAGTATCTTTCCCAACCTTGAGCCATAACCTCTTCAGAGAGATCAAATCCATTCTCTTGAAGACTGTTGAAATCAACGATCAATTCTGACAAAACTTCTAGATTTTTGATAGGTGTGAGAAGAGTTTTGTAGGGTTCTTCGTATTGTTCAGAAGAATCTATTTTCTGGGTACTTGCAGTAGGGATGCTTGAGGAAGCCATTGTTCACACTGAAGGTTTTGTGGGGAAAAATTGAAAGGGTTTTGAGAGAGAATGCAAACTGAAAACAGTAAGTTTATAGCGAAAATGAAAGTGAAGGTAAAAGAGTGTAAATGGTGAGAAGTGTGTTTAAATAGATTTCTAAAAAGGTTTTGAAAACATAAACGGCAAGAGAGAGAAATTAATTATAATGATTATGCGCATTTAATGATAGCTGAGTTAGGGGGATTCAGAAAGATATTGGAACGGTTACCCATGACATGTGTCTCAATGCATCCAATCAGCGCTTTTGACCTTTCAGAAACGTGAACGCGTGTTCAGCCTCATAAAGTAGATGATGACTGGATGACACTTGTTTGCTTGAGTGAACTGCACACTTCTATCCTTGAAATGAAGCACTCAGATCTTCATGGATAGATTCTGATACAATCTGTACTTCTAAAGATGTGAAGAAGGATTGATCAGTAGTTCACAGAAAAATAAACAAAGTTCTGAAGGTTAAGATATGGAATCAAAACAATTTTATTCTGGGCAGAGCTTCATGTTGAGATGTTTCAGAATGAAGTTGAACCTATCTCCAGAAAGAGGTTTTATAAAAATATCAGCCCATTGATGGTCTGTGTTAATAAATTTAAAATTTAAAATCCCTTTCTGAATATAGTCCCTAATAAAATGATGTTTTATTTCTATATGCTTAGCCCTAGAATGCAAAATAGGATTTTTACTAAGACAAATAGCAGAAGTATTGTCACAGAGGATAGGGATATTACTCTCAAATATCTAGAAGTCCTCAAGTTGACTTTTCATCTAGAGCATTTGTGTGTTGCATCCAGCTGCTGCTATGTATTCAGCTTCTGCTGTTGATAGAGAAATTATGGATTGTCTTTTGCTAGACCATGAGATCAGATTTTCTCCCAGAAAATGGCAGCTTCTAGAAGTGCTTTTACGTTATACTCTGTCTCCAGCGAAATCAGCATCACAATATCCTATCAGGCTGTAATCACTTGATTTTCTATAAAACAAACCCAGATTAGTAGTACCTTTCAGATACTTGAAAATTCGCTTAACTGCTGTTAAGTGAGATTCTCTAGGATCTGATTGGAATCTAGCATAAACGCAAACACTGAATAAAATGTCAGGCCTTGAAGCCGTCAGATAGAGAAGAGAACCAATCATACCTCTGTAGACCTTCTGTTCTACCTTTTTACTTACCTCTTCTCTTTCCAGAATGCACGTGGGATGCATTGGAATCTTTGATGGCTTACATTCTGAGAGATCAAATTTCTTCAGAAGTTCTCTGACATATTTGCTCTGATGAATGTAAGTTCCTTCTGGGGTTTGATTAATCTGAATGCCCAGAAAGAATTTCAGTTCCCCCATTAGGCTCATCTCAAATTCTGCCTGCATACATTTAGCAAACTTTCTTCCCAGAGAGGGTTTAGTGGATCCAAAAATGATGTCATCAACATAAATCTGACATACTAAAATGTCATTCTTAACTGTCTTACAAAATAAGGTTGTGTCCACTTTTCCTCTGGTGAATTCCTTTCCTAACAGGAAGTTACTTAGTCTTTCACACCAAGCTCTGGGAGCTTGTTTCAGACCATAGAGTGACTTCTTTAGTTTGAAAACATATTCTGGATTTTTGGAACTTTCAAAACCAGGGGGTTGGTGCACATATACCTCTTCTTCTATATAACCATTTAAGAATGCACTTTTAACATCCATCTGATACAGAGTGATGCCTTTATTAACAACAAATGAAATTAAGAGTCTGATAGATTCTAACCTGGCGATTGGAGCAAAGGTTTCTATATAGTCTATCCCCTCTTACTGACTATAACCTTGTGCTACCAGTCATGCTTTGTTTCTGATGACTTCACCTTGTTCATTCAGTTTGTTTCTGAACACCCACTTTGTACCAATGGCGTTGAATCCTTTTGGTTTGGGAACTAGATCCCATACGTCATTTCTTGTGAATTGGTTTAGCTCCTCTTGCATTGCTAGAATCCAGTCATTTTCCAGAAGTGCTTCATCAATTTTTGTTGGTTCAATTAGAGAAACCAGTCCCATGAGGGATTCTTCAGAGTTTCTGAAGCTAGATCTTATTCTGATTGGATCTTCCTTTCTTCCTAAGATTGTTTCTTCTGGGTGATCCATGATGCTTCTGGATAGTCTTTTCTGGAGTTGATCAACAGAAGGTGCTGGATTGCTTGCAGTTACTCTTTCTGATGTTGAGGGAGTGTCTCTATTGAGAGCTTATGATGAATTGTCTTCAGTACCTGTAAGTTCAACTTCCATACCTGCAAGGAATTCATTCTGCTTTGACTTTTGAGAGTCAAGCTTATCATCAAAACGAACACTGATTGACTCTTCCACAATCTGTGTTTCTGTATTGTATACTCTGTACCCTCTTGAGCGTTCAGAGTATCCTAACATGTTACACTTTTGTGCTTTAGAGTCAAACTTGTTCAAATAGGAAATGTTGTATTCAGAATAAAACATGTACATCCAAATGGGTGAAAATAGGAAATGTTGGGCTTTCTGTTCTTCCACAATTCATATGGAGTCTTTTCCAGAATAGGTCTTATGGAGATTCTATTCTGAATGTAACACACTGTGTTTATTTCCTCTGCCCAGAAGATCTTAGCAACGTTAGTCTCGTTGATCATGGTTCTGGCCATTTCTTGCAATGTTCTGTTCTTTCGTTCTACAACTCCATTTTGCTGGGGAGTTCTAGGACAAGAGAAATCATGCAGAATGCCTTTGTCATTAAAGAATGACTCAAAATCTTTGTTTTCAAATTCTCCACCATGATCACTTCTGACTTTGACGATTCTAAGATCCTTTTCATTCTGAACTTGGTTGCAGAAGGTAACAAACACAAAGTGTGACTCGTCCTTGTGCCTTAAGAACTTTACCCATGTCCATCTGCTATAGTCATCTACGATTACTAACCCATACTTCTTGCCACTGACTGAAGCAGTTTTAACTGGTCCAAATAAGTCAATGTGCAGAAATTCTAATGGCTTGGAGGTGGAAACAACGTTTTTGGATTTGAAAGCTGGTTTTATAAACTTGCCTTTCTGACATGCTTCACACAGAGCATCTGAATTGAACTTCAGGTTAGGAAGTCCTCTGACCATATTGAGTTTGTTAATCTGAGATATTCTTCTCATACTAACATGTCCCAATCTTCTGTGCCAGATCCATTTCTCGTTGTTAACAGACAGTAGGCATTTTACATTCTGACTTTTCAGTTCAGAAAGTTTTATTTTATAAATGTTGTTTTTCCTCTTTCCATTAAATAGGATAGTCCCATCTTTCTGACTAACATCTTTGCATGAATTTTGATTGAAGATTATATCATAATCGTTATCACTTAATTGACTTATGGATAACAGGTTATGCATTAATCCATCAACTAATAAAACATTACTTATAGAGGGAAGATTTCCATTACCTATTGTTCTAGAGCCAATGATCTTTCCTCTCTGATTGCCTCCAAAGCCTACGTGGCCTCCAGGCTTAAGTTCAAGGCTTTAGAACATATGCCTTCTTCCCGTCATGTGTCGTGAGCAGCCAGAGTCCCGGTACCATGACTGGTGTTTTTGCTTTGCTGCTAAAGATATCTGCCACATGTATTATTTTATCCTTAGGTACCCATATTTTCTTAGGTCCTGATTTGTTAGTTTTACCAAAACTCTGGTTGAATTTTGGTTTGACAGAATAATCACTACTTGTATATTTTATGTCATGTGTGTGCCCATATATAAAGTGTGAATCAAGTGGAGTACGTTTTATAACTAACTCCATGGAATTTTTTGGTGTAGATACCTTACCTTGATATCCTATCCCTTTTATGCCATTTCTGCTAACTCCATAGATCATTGAAGCCATTTTACTTCTGTCTATGTTTTTAGCTAGAAACTTCTGAAAGTTGTGATCATACTCCTTGATGATCTCATCAGCATTGCTGGGAGTTTCAGGGATTGTTTCCTTCTGAGAGTTTTGCAATTGGTTTTCCAATTTTGAAATTATATCTTTTAACTCAGAATTCTCCAATTTGAGACTCTCAGTCTTATCAGAGTCAGAAGCAAGATTCCTTTTCAGGTTTCTGAATTTGACTCTGATATCCTGATATCTTTCCAGAATTTCATTGAGGCTTTCAGCTAGTTCAGCCTTAGTAAAGTTTATAGTAAAGTCAGGGAATACCTCTTATGTATCTGATTTATAGTCTGACTCAGAAGCTTCACTGTCTTCTGTTATGTTTTCCATGAGAGCTATGTTTGCTCTTTCATCATTTGATTCTGAGTCAGCTTCAGATGTGTCAGAATCATCCCATGTAGCCATGAGACTTTTCTTCTTTTCCTTGCCAAACTTCTTTTTGGGCTTCTCCTTCTGAAGCTTTGGGAAATCACTTTTGTAGTGCCCTTGTTCGTTACATTCATAGCAGATGATGTCTTTGATGTTTGACTTTCTGTTTCCTGAAGAACCTTCAGATCTTCTGTGTCTAGAGGAGGATTCAGACCTTCTGTATTTGGAGAAAGATTCATTCTGATTTTCTGATCTTTTGGGATTCCTGAACTTCCTTTGCCTCTGCTTCCATAATTAGTTCACTATTCTGGAGAGGAGGGACAGTTCGTCTTCTTCTGATGAGGACCCATCAGTGGTTTCTTCCACAGCCTGCAAAACTTTGGAGTCAGATTTTCTGTTAGATTTTAAAGCTAATGGCTTACATTGCTTTTGAGGTTCATCTGCTTCTAGCTCTATCTCGTGACTTCTGAGGGAGCTGATAAGTTTCTCCAGAGAGATTTTGTTGAGATCCTTGGCTAGCTTAAGCGCTGTGACCATTGGCCTCCATTGTTTTGGCAAGCTTCTGATGATCTTCTTAACGTGATCAGCAGTGGAATACCCTTTGTCAAGAACTTTTAGACCAGCAACAAGAATCTGAAATCTTGAAAACATAGTTTCTATTTATTCACTCTCTTCCATCTTGAATGCCTCATACTTCTGAATGAGTGCAAGGGCTTTGGTTTCTTTGACTTGAATGTTGCCTTCATGCGTCATTCTCAGAGAGTCAAACATATTATTTGCAGTGTCTCTGTTTGATATCTTCTCATATTCTGAATAAGAGATGGCGCTGAGAAGAATTGTTCTGGCCTTGTGATGATTTCTGAACTCACGCTTTTGCTGATCAGTCATTGTTTTCCTGTCAATCTTCTGACCACTTCCATCCACTGGGTGCGTGTCCATCAGTCACCATATCCCACAGATCAGCATCATGAGCCAGAAAGAAACTCTCAATTCTGTCTTTCCAGTAGTCAAAGTTCTCTCCATCAAAGACTGGAGGTTTGCCACTGAATCTGTCTCTTTCTTCATTGTTGTCATTGCTGATGTTTTGATTTGGTCCTGCCATTGTGTTTTTCTGATGGTGGATCTTGTACTGACACGGTTAAGTGTTATAAGCTCAGAGCCAGGCGCTCTGATGCCAATTGAAGAAGTGAAAAACACAAGAAGGGGGTTGAATTGTAAAACTTAAAACAAATGCTAGATAACACTGTATTTTTATCCTGGTTCGTTTGATCTCAAACTACTCCAGTCCACCCGTCAAGGTGATTTCGCCTCTCTCCAACGAGGTCTTAATCCACTATTTTCAAAGGATTACAACACTACTTTAACAACTGTTAAAGCCTTCTTGAGTATAACCACAAACCGATTTATCTCAAGGAAATCTCTTACAAACAATTGAACAAGAATGTGTTTAATGTTTTCTAATAAAACAGTATATCACAACTGTGATAATTACACAATTTTAAGCTTAGAGTAAACTGAATTTGCTAAAGCGTTTGAGTAAGCGTGGTGTTTGAAGGCTTGGCAAATTATGCGTGCATGCGTGCGTATTTTCTAAAGGAGACTTGTTTATATAGACTAGGTAAATGAATGTTGTCCATAAAGCCAATTTACTGATAATAACGCACTTTCCTTTTTGAGAAGATCTTGTCTGAAGAGAGCCGTTAGCAATTAATTCTGTCTTGAATACTTTAATAATGCTTTAGAGTTTTCTTTGCTTATGACTTAAGATAACTCTTTAGAGTGTTGATGACTTGGTAGAGATCTTTGATCAGAGCAGAGTGTTTTATGCACAGATTCTAGTCATCAAGCTTCAGCGTATAATCTGGTAGCTTCAGCGTTACTGATCTTCTGATGCTTCTGATGCTGATGCTGATTCCATCAGAACTTCTGTATACACAGAACATAATTTTAAGAAGCATATTTGTCTTATATATAAATCTTACAATTTATTTATTATTTGTATTTTGTTATCATCAAAACTCTAATTAATGGTTGTAGAATCAAACTATGTTCTAACAACAACCACTGTCAAAGGGAATATCCCAACTTCCGTTGAGTCAATACCGACGCTAACCACAAATCAAACAGGATCCTTACTTTCATATGTGGGTCCAAGAGGTCCATTAGGAATGCCCCCACCAAGGGAAAATCCAGGATCTCGACCATTTGTGCCTCCAGGATTTTTGACAGCCTGGATGGGTCGAGAACAGCCATATGGCATGTCGACCACTGAAATGGCTAGCCTTATGAACGCTGCTTCCACTTTTTCAGAACCTTTGGTGAATGCATCATCGCCATTACAGGGATCTGGAGCCAGTATGGAAAATTTGGGTAGAAACCAATTCTTAGGAGGGCCATCTCATACAATACCAAGCCTCACAAATGCTTCGACAACAATTTTGAGGCAACAGATGGACGAAAGTAATCATGATATGGTGCAAATGTTCGCATAAACTCTAAGTACAGTGCTAAATACCCTCATTCAAAATACTACTCAGTCGAACCAACAAATGACAGTGCAAATGACGTGCATGGATGAATTCTTTGAGGTACCCCAAACTATTCGACAACCCCAAAGGATACAAATAAGAGCAAACCAAGGGGCAGTCATGGAAGAAGATTTGACTGTTAATCCAAACCCTCAGATCCCTAGAGTAGAAATGGAACAACCGAGGGTCGAAATACCATGAAATCCCCCACCAATTCCTAGAGAAATCGATCAAGGAGTGATTATGGTAAATAGAGACCAAAATGCTGATGAATTGATACAGCAAGTTCGATACCAAAATTATGGAACAAATAATAATTTGACTGCCGTGATTGAAAGGATTATGATTCAAAACGGGATGAACATTGGTTTTCACAGACCAAACTTCACATACCCATTGTCAGAATATATTCTGCAAACAGACTTACCCCCTAGGGGAAAGGTTCCCAAGTTTACCAAATTTTCAGGGGATACGACAGAATCTACTATTGAACATGTAGCTAGATATTTGATAGAGGCCGGGGAAATAGTAAACAACGAAAAGCTTAGGATCAAATATTTCCCAAGTTCCCTAACAAATAATGCTTTCACTTGGTTCACTACCCTCCCAGCCAATTCAATCCATAATTGGAATCAATTGGAAAGATTGTTCCATGAACAATTTTACATGGGACAAACCAAGATTAGTCTAAAAGAATTGGCTAGTGTGAAGAGAAGATTCACTGAGCCAATCGATGAGTATTTAAATAGGTTTAGATTACTTAAAGCCAGATGCTTTACCCAAGTTCCTGAGCATGAGTTGGTCGAAATGGTAGCAGGGGGACTAGATTATTCAATTAGGATAAAGTTAGATACTCAATACCTTAGAGACATGGCCCAACTGGCCGATAGAGCTCGACAGGTAGAACGCCTTAAAGTTGAGAAAGATAAAGCTACTAAAACTCATCGAAGAGAAAGGGTAGCCTATGTCGAAATGGATGATGACGATCCAGAGATATCTAGTGATCCTATAGATGTTGAAGAAGGCGAGATAGATTTAGCAGAATTAAAACAAGGACCACCATATTCTTGTAAATTGCTAGTGCCATCAAATGGAAAGAATCATGTAGAGTCTGAGAAAAACAGCGACAAATTACCTAAGAAAACTTATAGTTTTGATATATCCAAATGTGACAAAATATTCGATTTATTAGTTAAATATGGCCAGATGATAGTGCCCCCAGGGGAAAAGTTGCCTCCTTTAGAACAGAGAAAGAAAAGAGGTTTTTGTAAATACCATAATTTTTTGGGCCATAAAACCTCACAATGTTTCCTTTTCAGGGACCTTGTTCAACAAGCGCTAAAAGAAGGCAGGCTAAAATTCACTGATAATCCAACAATGAAAATTGACGCAAACCCACTGCAAATGGAGGCACATTATGCTGAGCCAGTCGGTATTCACATGGTGGAAGTGTCTGAAGACTTCATTACAAAACCCATCTTTGGAAGTTTTACTGGAAACATATTCAGGAAGATTATCGAAGGGGTGATAAAGGCCACTGAAGTCCTAGATCTGAACAAGGGAGTCACCCAAGGCTAAAACAAAAAGGCCATTGAAGGCCTGAAACTGAATAAAAGGGTTACTGAAGACCCACACAAAAACAAAGGAGTTACTGAGAGCTCCAACAAAAGAACCACCACAGATTCCTACTTGGCTGCTATGAAGGGTTCGACAGAGAGTTTAGAGGCCAAAATGCAGAAAATGAATCTCGTTGTGAAAAGCAACATGGAGGTCAACATGGTCGAAGTCTCTGACGCCAAGGCCTCAGAGGAAGCTATTCGATAGGAGGAAGTGAATAAAATGGCATTTCCAAAGGAGAACGAAGATCTGGCGGACTTTCTACACAGATGCCAGAAGAAAAAATTGGAAGTAATGTTGTGCCCTAGATGCAGCTCTATTTTCGACAAGAAAGCCGCAGAACACATACAAGGTATGAGAATTTTGAAAGCGAAACAGGGCACCAATGCCCAACAAAGAATGGGTCCAGAAGTCAGATTCGATCCCAGAAGAGGGCATCAACAAGGATCCATGAGTCAGGTAAAGAGGCCACCAACTTTTAGGCCTCCAACTAATGTACCTAGGGATACTTGGCTTAACACCATGGGAATAAAGAGGCCAAATGAAGAGAGATGTCAGGCGTTCGATGTACCAAGAGGTTCCTCTTTAGACTACAGAAAGGAGTACCATGCTTCTATGTCAAATAAAATGGCTCATATATCGAGCAATTACAAAGGGAAAAACCCTATGTCCCGTTCGTAATGGACAAGATTCCAAAGATGGCGAAAAGCCAAAAAAGAGGCAGTTGGGCCTCACCCAGAAGTTAGCACCAATGTGCAAAGAAAATAAAGGAAGCCTCTAGAGAGGAATCCTATGGCATGGTCGGAAGAATGTAGGTCAAATGATAAAGGTAACTCCGACTCCGATGACACTTTAGACATCATGGTGAATGTCATATCGAGGCTGCCTAAAGAATACAACCGCCAGGTCGAGGTTGAGGAAACTGACTTAATGGTTGAGCAAGAAATGGCCAGACACAGGCCAGTGTGTTACTATGTAATGAATAATGGTTGCATGGAGGAACATAACGCCTTCTTCGAGCCACCAACGGAGGCGATGAAAAATCACCTAAAACCCCTGTTCATCAGAGCAAAGATAGGGGAAATAACTATAAATAAAATCCTGGTCGATTGTGGGGCGACCATAAATATCATCCCACAATTCATGCTGGGAAAGCTAGGAAAGGGAGATGCTAACATCAAGCCCCATAACATGGTCTTGTCTAATTATGAAGGAGGCATTGGCACCACAATGGGCGTCATACAACTAGACCTCAAAGTGGGATCAATCCTTCGACCCACCATGTTCATGGTGATCTCAGTAAAACCAAACTACAATCTGCTCTTGGGTCAAGAGTGGATACATGGCATCGGTGCAGTGCTATCCTCGATGCACCAGAGGGTCACAATATGGCGCCCCGATGGTATCGTGGAAAACATTGAGGCAGATCAGAGCTATTACTTAGGCGAAATCAACAATGTCGGAAAGAATAGTTTCGACAGAAATTTGGCTCATATAGGGCCATGTAATCCACCAGAGTTTGATCTAACTCCAGCACCTAACACATTCTACTCTCTATACCTACACTCCGACTACGGTTTTCAGTGGGATAGAGAAGACTTGTCAAACATCTACTATGGAGGAGTTGATGATATACGACCAACAGGATGGGGAAGTGAGTTTGGTGACGATAACTGAGTCACAAACTTTGCGAAAGATTTCAGCATACGTAGCCGAAAGTAGAATGATAGCGGCCTTGAAGGCTGAAGTTAAGTATATGGCTCTCGAAGCCAATGAACAGGTCCCTTCTCAAAAAGGCCATGGGAAAGATTTCGACCCAGAGCCTCCCGACTTAGAAATGAAAGACCTTCGAGATCAGAGGTTAGACGCCATCTATGATGATGAACCTCTAGGTTTCGAAAAGGACCCATTGGCGAACAATGTTAAAATTTTAGCACAAGACCCTTTGGAGGAGGTAAACCTAGGCGAGGGTCCTGTAAAAAGGCCAACGTACATCAGCACAAAGATAGATCCAGGACTCAGGGTCGAAATGATCCAATTTCTAAAAGAATTCAAGGAGTATTTTGCATGGGATTATGACGAGATGCCTGGTCTCGACAGAAGTTTGGTAGAACTGTAATTTCCAATAAAGCCTGGAAAGAAGCCCGTCAAGCAAACTCCAAGGCGTTTTGCACCAGAGACTCTGTCAAAAATCAAAACGGAAGTCGAAAGACTGCTGAGATGCAAGTTCATCCGAACGACCAGGTATGTCGAATGGATTGCAAATATCGTGCATGTTATAAAGAAAAATGGTACCTTAAGGGTGTGCATTGATTTCAGAGACTTGAATGCTGCAACACCCAAAGATGAATATCCAATGTCGGTGGCGGAAATGCTTGTTGATTCTGCCGCTGGTTTCGAGTACATGAGTATGCTTGACGGCTACTCTGGATATAATCAAATTTTTATTGCTGAAGAGGATGTGTCAAAAACAGCATTCTGTTGCCCTGGGGCCTTAGGCACTTACGAATGGGTTGTGATGCCCTTTGGCCTAAAAAATGCAGGGGCAACATATCAGAGAGCCATGAATTCGATCTTCCATGATTTTATTGAAACGTTCATGCATATTTATATTGATGATATTGTTGTCAAATATATTTCAGGGAAGACTCACATGGATCATCTTCGACAGTCTTTCAAGAGGATGAGACCCTATGGTCTGAAGATGAACCCTCTAAAGTGTGCTTTTGGTGTCAAAGCAGTAGATTTCTTAGGCTTTGTGGTCCATAAAAAGGGAATCAAGATAAACCAGAACAAGACCAAAGCTATCTTGGGAGCCAAAGCGCTAACTAACAAGAAGGAATTGCAGTCCTTACTTGGGAAGATAAATTTATTAAGGAGATTTATATCCAACCTCAGTGGGAAAATGCAAGCCTTTTCGCCACTACTTCGACTCAGCAAAGGAGGATTTGAATGGGGGCAAGAACATCAAGAATCCTTCGACAAAATCAAAGAGTACCTCACCAAGCCACCTATTTTGGTACCTCCTTGTCGAACTAGAAGTATGAGATTGTACATAGTTGTGTTTGATAAAACTTTAGGGAGCATTCTGGATCAAGAGGATGAGCATGGTGTCAAAAGGCCCATCTATTACCTCAGTAGAGTTTTAAATGATGCAGAAACTAGATATAACAAGGTTGAAAAACTATGCTTATGTCTTTATTTTTCATGTACAAAACTCAAGCAATATATAAAGCCAGTTGATGTTTATGTTTCATCTCATTTTGATGTTTTCAAATATATGTTGTCAAAACCTATTTTGCACAGTAGAATTGGCAAATGGGAACTTGAATTAACTTAGTACTCATTAACCTTTATGCCTCTCAAGGCTGTGAAAGGTCAAGTGGTAGCATAATTTATAGTCGACCACTCTATAAAAGAGGAATCACTGAATTATTTGGAGATTGAACCTTGGAAGTTGTACTTTGATGGTTCTAGTTATAAAGATGAAACTGGAGTCGGGGTCCTCATTATTTCTCCAAGCAAAATTCCAACAACATTTAAGTACAAGATATAAGGGGATTACTCTAATAATGAGGCTGAATATGAAGCGTTAATCGTAGGCCTTGAAATCTTGTTGGAATTGGGGGAAACTCAAGTCAAAATAATGGGAGAATCAGAGTTATTCCTAAAACAAATTACGAAAGAATACAAATGCATAAAGGAAAATCTTATCATGTATTTCGTGATAGACAGACGATTTTTGAAGAACTTCGAAGTAGTTAACATTTGACATATACCCAGATTGGAAAATCAAGTAGCTAATGATTTAGCGCAGATCGCTTCCGGTATAAAGTTTCAAAAGACAGACTACAACAAGCGATCGAAGTTAGATGAAGAGTAACATCCACTAAGTTGTCTCCAATGGATTTGAGGACCACAACGTTGGGATGCACTGATCACGAAAATTTTGAAATTTCGTTCATAGACAATCTAACAGAACAAGATTGGAGAAAGCCCGTGGTAGATTATTTACAGAATCCAACGGCTTCGACAGAATAAAAAATAAAATATATGGCACTGAGCTATGTATTGATGGGAAATGAATTATTCAAGAAAACACCTGAAGGTGTGCTTCTGAAATGCCTAAGTGAAACAAAAGCGTACATAGAACTTTCCACCACACACGCCGGGGCGTGTGGAGCACACCAAGTAGGCCAAAAGATGAAATGGTTGTTGTTTCGACAAGGACTATATTGGCCCACTATGTTAAAAGATTGTGTTGAGTTTGCAAAAGGATGCCAAGAATGTCAAGTACATATAGGTATTCAGCATGTGCGGCGAGTGAACTTCACTCGATTGTGAAACCTTGTCCTTTTAGAGGATGGGCTTTAGATCTTATTGGAGAAATTCGACCAACATCTTCTAAAAGCCAGAAATATATATTGGTGGGCATTGATTATTTTACTAAGTGGATTGAAGCAATCCCTTTAGTCAATGTAGACCAAGAGAATGTCATTGAATTTATTCAAAAGTACATTATATATAGATTTGGGATTCCTGAAACAATAACTACAGACCAAGGATCAGTCTTTACTGGTCGAAAGATGCAAGACTTTGCTACGAAAATGGGGTTCAAATTGTTGACGTCTACACCTTACTATGCGCAAGCTAATGGCCAGGTCGAAGCAGCAAATAAAGTAGTGATCAGTTTAATAAAGAAACACGTGGTAAGGAAACCTAGAAACTGGTACAAAACATTAGATCAAGTTCTATGGGCTTGTCGAACTTGTCCTAAAGAGGCCACAGGAACAACACCATTTCGCATAACCTATGGTCATGATGCAGTGTTGCCAGTGGAAATCCACCTACGGGCGATGAGGATTCTGATACATTAGGATATCCCTTCTAAGGTCTATTGGAATAGAATGTTAGACGAACTAGTTGACCTGGACGAAGAAAGGTTGAGAGCTTTAGATCTTTTGAGACTGCTGAAGAAACGGGATGAGAAATCCTATAATTGCAAAGTAAAACCTAAGACATTTCTTCCTGAGGATCTAGTATGGAAGGTAATTCTTCCGAAGGAGAGAAAAGATATAAATTTGGGAAAATGGTCTCCTAAGTGGGAAGGACCTTTCAGGATTATCCAATCTTTCTCTGGTGGAGCCTATGAGATTGAGGAGTTAAATGAAGATCAAAGACTTCTAAGGGTGAATGGTAAATACCTGAAAAAATATAGACTTATGCTTCAAGAGGTCAAAATAACTAATATATAGTCACCATCGAATAGAGAATGCCAAAATGGAAACTTAAATTTTCATTAAAATAGCCAAAATGGCTATGAAGTCATTACAACGAGTGATTACATAGATGAAAGAAACAGGATTCAAAAAGGGAGATTTGCCTTGATCTGAAGGTATTTAATTCTTTGTAATTCCAGGCGCCAATCACATAAAGCCTTTGATTGATGGAGGGTTTCAAGCTTAGCATCGAGTGATTGGGCCCGATCAGCGTGTCTTAACCCTTCAGCCAATTCCTCTTGGCTCTCTGACTCAGTGTTAACGGAGAGGAGTTCTTCTTTCGTTTTATCATTGGCAGCAATCTTATCTTCCAACTCTTTAATCTGCACCCTCATTTGAGCAGTGTCTCGATCTATCTCTTCAGCCTCCTTCTGTCTAGCCTCTTGGGCCTTCGACAACCCTTTTACTTTAGAGGCTGATTCGATAGCAGCGTGCTAGGCAGCAGCCACATGACCATTGGTTTCTGCAATCTCACGATTAAGATTCCTTTGACGGTTATAGTCCGCTGACACTTGGTCAATAATGGAGATTAAATCTAAGATAACGTTGGCCACGTCTGGAGAAGCAATAAGGAGATCGACAACCCTCAGAGTAGTCTTCGGAAAGGAAGGAGCAGTGGGTTACCCCTCCAGGGTTAGCATTAAATCTCTCTTGAAGATTTGTGCCTTAACTTTCTGAAGGGCCTCATCGAGATGAGAGGTCAAAGTAGACTTTCCAGACGTAGTCGAGACACTATGGTTGGAGGAACTCTCTCGACCTTCTAGAATTGCAGTCAAATAGCCTAAAGGATTTTTCTGTTTCAGCAAGGCCAAATCCTCTTTGGTTCTAGACCCTGTCGAAGGGACACCTTCGTTGACAGCAGCAACCACGTTGGCTACTTGTGCTGGAATTGCTTCAGTGTTTGTAGGATTCTGGGTCCCTTCAGTAGAGCCTTCTCTACCATCAGCTTCTGGAATCCTTTCATCTTGGTTCCCCACCTCCAGTACATTTTCCCTCTCTATCACAGTTTCAGCATTGAGGGTCCCTTCCTCTTCAGTTTCTTGTACGTCAACCAACGGAGCCCTATTTTCTTCATGATTTCCTATAGGGCCTTCTTCATCGACTTCATCTATGGTTTCATGCTGAAGTTCAGATGTTTGATTCACTTCATTAGCTGAACTCATGAAAGAGCCTTTTGCTGAAGGAGGCCTATAAGTAGGCTCTCCCTTACTATTTAATAGAGTGACAGAGCCTTCGACAAGAGTAGGGACTTGGTTGGAGGTGCCAGCAGTATCCCGAAGATTAAAAGAAGTTTGTTTCTTTCAGAATTCTCATAAAGAAAAAGGGTAGTTCAAGAAGTAAGTGATTGTCTATCGAAGAAAATAGCTGAATTGGGACTTCAGCACCGGTATTGGAATTATCGCTCTAACTGGGATTGTTTAGCCTGGAAGCTATTTCATGTTCAGTAGGCTCTTTGATAACTATAGGAGGAGATCTCGTAGTTGTAGTCTTAATTCTAATTTTGGAACGAGGCTCAACGGCAGGAACTGGTTTCTTTAACCTTTGTCTCTTCAGAGGAACAGGAGGAGATTCCTCTTCCTCGTCACTAGAGATTTCGATCTCCTGGACCTTCCGTTTTTTTGGGGTAGTTTTCTGAATACCCAGAAAGATAAGTCGAAGAAATCAGTATCAATATCAGATGATCGTAAAGAATAAGGATATAGAAGAAAGTAAATACCTTGGGAGAAGGGTTAACAGAAGGGTCTCCCCCTTTTGTGCTTTCAGCAGCCTTCTTCGAAGTGGTCCTCTTGACAACTATACAAAAAACAAAGATTAGTCGAGCATCGAATGACTAAATCTGAGGCAAGGAGAAAGAAAATAAGTAATTCCTTTCTTGACCCTGTCAAGGACCTGTTTAAACGCCTCACGAAGGTGGTGGGCGAAGTCCTACTCATCGAAGAACTCTTCATCATAATATTGTCTCCACCACCCCTCAAAATTGCCAAAACTCAAAAAATTGAGATTAAAGTCGAACATGGTTAGTACGGTTCGACCAATGTACCTACCAATATGCTTGGTAGCGGCATCTTCTGAGTAGTCTGCATTGTAAAATAACAGCAGTTTCTCTCGAGGATAAATGGGTGAGGGAAGTGACTGGACAATGCCAAGTTGTCGAGAGACAAGATTTGGTTGATAAGCAATCAAGCTTAATTGATTTTTGGAGCTCTTGAATCTCAATGGAATAATTCTAGGTCGAAGAAACGACTCCCACATGCCCACGTATTCATCGTTCAAGTCTTCCTCCTCAGTTGAAGGAAATGGTCTAGTAAACCATTCTGGGCCGACTTTTCGACTGACAAAAAGAGACATGGTCGAAACAAAACGCTTGCGCTCTGCAAACATCATCACGAAACTTGTGAAAGCCTTTTGAAACTGTTGGCCTTCATCAGTAGGAGTCAGCAATGCAAGTCTGGTACCTTCGACCCTCCTGTTCAGGATTTCTGGGGCCGCTTCATTGATCTTATTCTTCTGGGGTAGAAAAGATTCAAAGGTGGCATTGAGCCAAAGTTATAGAAGCCAGAAAGGGCCAGAGAGCAGCAAGCTTGCCCTATCCCCTATGAACTTGAGTTGAGTCACACCATTGCTGATGGACTCATATAGATTGGCCAAAATCAATTCGGCCAGACAGAGGGGATAGCCATGATGAAGCTGCATCGTGAGCGTGAGCATTTTCTTAGTCACCTGAAGCGACTTGGTGCAGAAGACGAAACAGGATAACCATATAGCCATAAAAGCTATATGTTCCACCTCCGACACAATACTGGAGGATTTATCATGGAAGTGATTGATAAAGTGGTATAGGTGGGTTTTGTAGCTGCAAACCTAATAACATCTTCAGATAGATCCTCAGGATCGAAATAATCACCAGTCGGTCGAAGACCGGTAATTGCGACTATGTCGAAGAGGGTGGGGGTCACCATCCCACGGGGAAGATGAAAGATGAAATATGCGCTATCCCAGAAATATAGCGAAGACACCAACATGAGAGGACAATAAAACAATCCTGTCTTCGACAACATCACCAAATCGTAAATTCCCATTTCCTTCCAGACAGAGGTTTATGCCTTCTCCACCTTATTTAACCAATCTGAATACTCTGAAGAGAGATTAGGGCATGATCGAAATATCCTAGTCCCTTTGTTCATAAATTGAAGGTTAATGTCCTCCGTGGTCTGAATATGTTGTTGGTTGGCCGGAGTTGCATCCTCAGGATCATTCCTAGGCTTCTTCGTGAAGCCTATAGGTTTGAGTCTTGGATGAGTAGGGAAGAAGGCACAGTTCTTCATAGGATTCTCGATGCATGTGGACAGAGGACCAGACATAGCGTATATGTCTTCAGAGTACCTAATAGGAATGAGGAGTTGGGAATCATATGCTTCTCACCTTTCCCTCGTCATGGTTTCAGAAACGAATCGTAGCCCATCAGTCGAAGAAGGAGAAGGGTTGGTAGGAAAGATCTCTGGTTGGCTTTGGACATCATCAGCGTTTTTAGGTTTGGGATTGTTTGGTGCATTGGAAAGGAAATCCATTTTTGCAGATTTGAAAGAAGCGAAGTTGACAATGCAAGGTGTTTTAAGCAGAAGATTTGGAAATACTTAGAGTTGTGAAAGTTCCAAATGAAGAGGCTCAAGAGTATTTATAGTCTTCATAAAGGGATATGTCTCGTCAAAGCCATTTAATGCTATGAAGACAGTGGGGCACGTGGCGGAGCATGAAGCGGTTACCATGCAGATGATGGGAAACATTTTGACATGCTTGCCTAGGTTCTAGGAATATAGTCATCATGGCAGCGTGGTAACGGCAGTTGGAAAAGACATCTTGGAAAAAAAGTAATGATGGGTTTTCGAAAGTAGCAGCTGTTGGAAGACGAAAAGCGCACGTCAAGCCTTTGTGGACAGCAAGAGAGACAAGTGTCGAACGGAAAGATCAAAGAATGGCTATTTCTTTTGGCGTCGAAATAGACATTCTTGGGGGGAAATTTCTTAGCTCCTGAATTTGACACCTACTATATTTGGTCTTTTAGACCAGAACTGGAATAAATAAAGCCAAGTTGAAGAATGCTTCGACGTGTGAAATGACTTAGAAATAATATCTAAGTTATATTTGAGTCTTCGACCAGTACTCACTTTCAAGATTTCGACGGAGACGGTCTGATGACCTTCGAATAGAATAAAATATCCTCGCGTCGACACAAAAGGCGAGGGACATTTGAATTTGAATTATTGGAGGGAAAGACAGTTTCGCCAGTGGCTAAAGGAAAGCAACGTGGCTGGAAGCTAGAGGTCAAGGGACATGCAGAGGACACTTGGCCTCATCTTAGCGTAGAACCACCCCTCGACGGTTACATAGTTTTTAGTATAAATTAGGAAATCTGTGTAGTTTTTCTGGGTGTGTTCAACCTATTGTGCTAGTTACTCAAATATTGTCCAAGTACCCGCTGTGTGAGAAAGGATAAACTGAGAAATGTACGTTGGAAACACCTCTTTTTATTAATAAAAGTCTTTTACATTGCTTTAATATTATTCTGCAAAGTTACTTTTCCTGCATCTTTACCTGCATTTCTACATTTCTATTTATTTCCTTACTTTCTAAAACCACAAGTGTCTCGTCTTTGGTCGAACGTGCGTTCTTCCTGGATTTCTTTTCTTACTTACATCAACCCAGTATAAAAGTTAGCATATGTTCTGGGATCAATCTGATCGATCCCGCGAGTAACCAAAAAGACTTTCCTTTTTGGAAGATCAACGGTTGTTTACCAAAAACCACGGTAAACAGATTTGCAAGAATATAAATCTAAATAAGCTATTACAACCAAATTGAATTTATACGAATATTGGAATAAAACAATACAATATTTAAATATGCAATATTATGTACATGCAAGAAAAAGATTTTGTTTTGTTTTTTTGTGTGAAAAGAAATTTTAACCTAATCCTAAAAATATAAGGAAAAGAAATTAATCTTAAAAAAATTTTAACCCTAATTTCTAGTTTGAAAGAAAATAAGGTTCTTATATATTATTATTTGTATATTCTTTGTATAAAAAATAATAAATAATATTGTATGAAAATATTTAGTTTTTATATGTGCCAAAATAAATATTTACAAGTATGAAATGAAAAGAAAATAAAATAAATTAAACTAAACCTATTTTATTTATGTTTACAAGTTTATTCAAGAAAAATAATTAATATTTAGTTTAATAAAAATATATTTTTTTAATGTGAAAATAAAAATAAAATAAACAAAATACAAAATTATCATATTTCATATTTTTTTAATGATTTTTATGTATTTAAGAAATATTTAATAAAATAAAAATGAAAATAAAAACAAATAAATAAACATATGAAAATAGTTGGGCCAGGGGTGTTGTAAGGAAACAGGGAATAGCATGTTAGCAAAAACACTAAAGCCCAAAGAAATAAGCCCATCCTGCAAAAAAAAGCCAAAAATGAAAACTGAAAAATGTGAAAAAAATAAAAGGTAGCGCCAAGGTTCGAACCCAGGACATAGGTCTCACCAACGCGCTACCTTGCCACTGGGGTGGCTATACATCCGTTGATTAATGTGAAACAAAAATAACATAACATGAAACGCTTCCATGGCTGTGTACTTCGTCTTCTTCCTCTAGCCAGCCAGATGCTCTGTAACTTTCTCATTTCTCCATGAAAATGAAAACTCATAACATGAATGTTGTAGCATTTTGTCTCACGATTCTAACCATATAAATCATGTAAGCTAACAATCAAAGATCAAGATGAATTTTAATAGCCCTAAATCTAAACCTAATTTTTACAGGAATTTGAACTTCAAAATTCTCTCAACTCAGGCCAAATAAATGCAAGATATATACATGTACAACTTCGTAGCAATGAGGTCTACATTATTTATTCACAAATCATGGCCAATGGATGCCTATATGAAGAGATATAAGTTGAGATTTTTACCTCTTTCAGTTGAAATCTTGGATGGAGTTGGAGTGAGTTTTATGAAGGCCTGGTGATTTCTTAAGCTTGTTTGTACTTCCCTGAGTGTGTTCCAATCCTTGCCTTGCTTTGGAAGTGCCTGGAACTCTCTATCCAAGTCAACCTGCAAGCTTTGAAAACAAAAATGGCAGATGATGGAGAAGGAGTTACAGTACAGGGATGAGGGTCTGGATCAATTAGATATCAAGTAGGTAAAGTGTTTTGATGGTTAATACTTGAAACGCACGAGCCAAATGAGGGATTGCTATGCTTATGCAAAAACTGCAAGTTTTGACAGTTTTTTGGTGAAAGGGGGTTTGGGAGTGTTTCAGGCCTCTAAGAATCGTGTTTTCTGTTGTATTGTCTTTGTATATTAGTATGGAGAAGGTCTTAAGTCAGCTCTTCCACATGTTTGTGAGTTATAGGCTTTTGGCACACTTTCTTGCTTTTGAAGCAAAGTGAAGGGACAAGGCCTTACCTGTTTGTACTGGCTTGTTTAGGGTTGGTATTTGTTCTTTACAGGTTTCCTTAGGTCTGTGGTACTTGTATGTGCAAAGGAGACAGGTTCAATGCTCAAGATTTGTAAAGTTTGCAAAAGTGGAGCTTTTTCAAAATGGCAATGGTCACTTTATGCCATTTATGGAATTACAACTTGGGTAATGGCTCTAGGGCTTGGATTAAAGCTTTGTCAACTGAGTAAGCATTAAATTATGGAGTAAGAAACAAGTTTGGGACCTGTAAAGCATGGATTAGGCAGCATAGGTACTGATTGGAAAATTGTTCTTCATGAAATGGCTTGAATTCAAAGTGAGAAATTGCCAACTTCATCTCTTCGATTCTCTCTACTAAAATGATCTTGAGGAGTTCTTGGACATTTTGGAAATCTTGTAATGTTATCTATAACTCATCTTTGAAATGAATTTCAAGATACCTCTTGGAACTAGGTGAAAAATTGTCATGAAGATAGGTCAAAAACCTGCCTAAATTAGGGCAAAATTTCACTAAGTTATTTGGTTCATGAGCATGTATTCATAAAATTATATCTTGAGATCCAAGCATCTTTAGGAAAAAGTGTGTGATGAAAAGTTGTATATTTCATGGAGGTCTACAACTTTCATGTTGGGAACTTCCTTTGAATCATCTTGTATCATGGTGAAAAAATGGCCTAAAGTTGAGAAAAAATAAGAAATTTTCTATACTTAGAAAAATTTCTAAGTTAAGAAAATTTTCAATTTTAAACCCTAATCTTCAATCCTTGATATCTTGATGAACAAGTTTCACATTTTGACATGTTTTGATTAATTATGACCCTTGGCACTTGATTTTGACCAAAAGGTCAAAGTTTGACTTTTCAGTGTACAATTGACTTTTGATCATTTGACTGCAAATTTCATCTGTCTATCAATGAAATTGAAATGTTTTGAACCATATAATTAGATCAAGATGATGCCATTGAATCCTTGGAATCATGCTTTAACTCAATTGGTCATTTTCTAGGTCAAAAATCAGAAATTTCCCTTCCTCAGTCAAAACCCTAATTTTGACCATTTTACCCTTTTGATGATTTGATCAAATTTCTTGAGGAATTGTAATCCAAACTTGATCAAATGATGAATATGAGTCTAGAATGTTAATGTGGATCAAAAATTATGAAGTTCGACTGTAAATTGGCCATGGTTGACTTTTTCCCCAATACAATTGATTTTTAGGTCAACTGCCCAATTGACTGATCAAAAATGTGGTTCAAGGCTTTAAACTTGTCATGAGTGATCCTAGGGGTCCATAATGATGTTTGAAAGTAACATAAAGCATTGATAGTCCAAAAATACTTGTGCAATCTCAAACCCTAATTTTGGGTCATCAGTGCATGATGATATGTCTTGAGTTGACCAAACCCTAATCCAGTCTTGAGTTAAAGAGATCTTGTGAGAAAAGTTTTGATAAATGAGAGGGAAAATTTTGGGGTACAACAACTAGAAAACCCTAACGTGCAAAGATTAAATAACTGAAACAAATCACTCGCACATATTCACTCTTAGGGTATATTCTCCTTTGGTTGCCTTCGGTAAACGGTCATTAAGCATAGGGTGTCTTAGTGGTTGCCCTCCAGTCTAAAAGATCAAATTGTCCCATTCGAATGTTGCCTCGGAAAGATCTTACGACTCTAGGGTTACAACTAAGGTATCCTAATATTGCTTTAGTGATCGTACGTCCCTTTCGAATTGACCCTTACAAATTCCAACGACGGCGCTACCTATTCCTCAATAGTAGGATAGCGTTGTCTAAAGGAAACAAGAATAGAAATGATCTTTTTTCTGAGTAGGTAGATGCTAGTAGGTATTTGCTCAAATAAAAACTTTTCACACTCACACATTTCAAACAAATTTTCAAAACAACTTCGTCACACCCTTGAAGACTGATACAAGGGTTATCACGAAGTAAAACATTCTTCAAAAACAAGCACACAAACACAAGCAATTTAAAAATGAACAAGTACCTAAGAGCCCATGGAAAACCATGGATAGAAAGGGTGCTAACACCTTCCCTTTCTATAATCTACCCCCCGTACTCAAAATCTTGAAAAAAGATTTTTTTCTGTACTTTTTTCCTTTCCGGTTGGATGAAATAAAAGTCGGTGGCGACTCTTGCTTACCGTGAAATTTTGCGAACAAAAAATGAAAAATGCAAACCAGTATTAAACAGTCGGTTCTGCCACCGTATCACAGAACTGGCGACTCTGCTGGGGACATAATAAGTGGGGTATACCTTAGGATCAAGGTCAATAAAATTGCTTCTCTTGATTGCTTTGTTTGCTTTACTTTTGAGGGTTTTGTTTGGGGTTACTATAGATCCTATACCCAGATCTGGGGGCACTCATTAGGTAAGTAGCAATAGACTGTGAGGAAATTATACAGAGTAGACCGATACGGTTGAAGCAGTAGCTACGTTGGTGTGGCACTTTGGTTGGTACCGGTATCTCTTATGGTGAAACGAGGAGAATACGGGGCCATTGCATGGTGTCGTAAAGTATCAACTGGCCTTAGAACCTTTAATTGCCAAACTTGTCCATTAGAAAGTAGCGAGATAGCCGGCCTCGGTGTAGAGATGAGAACTGGTTGATACTCGATGCTACACTCATTGAGATCATACTTTCGGAATATTTCGACCGCAAGAAAAGATTGCGTGAGCTGAAACCATGACCGATAAAGGATGGTTAGTGATACTGAGATCCTCTAGAACCCGGTTACTTTTCTAGGACAGGTTTGAAACCAACTTAACTTCAAGAGGGTATTACCTTTGACCTCATGCAAGCCTTAAACCTAAGGGCTTTGTGTGATTTGACTGTGTGTGCAATACATGTGGTTTATCATGACATCATGCATCATAACATGGCATTCATGCTTCATTACACTAACCATTTCAAAGACCAAGGGAATTTATCTTTGTTTTGTTTTGCAGATCATGGCTTCCGTGCATAGAAATACTATTTGAATCAGCTTTGTGCAGATACCTTCCCAACTCAAAGAGCTAGTATCAAGAGTTTATGAAACTTTTACTTTCATTAAGAGACACGGTTAACTTCTCAGCCTGGTTACTTCAAACCTTGATGAACAGATGATGAGCGTACTTTTTTAGTTCTTCGATCCCAAGCATCACTGCTTCACCTTTCCAGATTATCAGTTGGTACCCACCTTAGAAGAATTCTTTCAGCTATTGGGCATACCCATTCTTGAACAAGTACCCTTCACAGGTATAGAAGAAGTTCCTAAGCCAGAAGTGATTGCCTTAGCTTTTCATTTGAAACGGGCCGACGTGGTATCCAATTGGGAAACTCGAAGCGGAGTCGAGGGTTTTCTAGCCAAATTTCTGATAGACAAGGCTCAGCTATTTTGGGATGATATGGATTTTCTGGCTTTTGAGGATATCTTGGCTCTTCTTATCTATGGTTTAGTTCTCTTCCCTAATTCGGACTCCTTCGTAGATGTGAATGCTATCAAGATTTTCCTTTCTCGCAACCCTGTGCCTACCTTGCTTGGAGATATTTTGCACGCTCTCCATACTCGTACCATGAAGAGAAGAGGGAGTCTTATGTGCTGCATGTCGTTGCTATCAAGGTGGTTTATTTCTCACCTCCCTAAGTCTGTACCGAAGAACGAAGAAGGTTTGGGTTGGTCGCAAAGGATAATGTCACTCGCTCATACGGATATTATTTGGTGTTCCCGGGCTATGGAAGACATTGCTATTATTGACCGTTGTGGGGAGTACCCTAATGTCCCATTACTTGGTATTAGAGGGGGTATAACTTGAAATCCTTGTCTAGCTTTGTGACAATTTGGTCATGCTCGAAGGGATGGTCCCCATGAGTTACTTATTGAGGGCATTGTATTCAACTATGAGGATTATGTTAATGAGTATCATCAGAGGTTCATACGAGCTTGGGGCATGGTAAACAGATCCGACCCCAAAGATATGGGACCAAAGACTTCCATTCCTATGGAGACTTACCTCCAATGGGTACGAGCTCGTGCCTAGAAGCTTATCATGCCTTATGTGGGCGTATTACCAGTGATTGTGGAGCCCACTACTGAAGAAGGCATTCCTTACACTGTTCTCTATCCTTACATGCCCACTGATCTTGGGGAGTTACAGAGGTCTTGGATTCAGCTGAAGAATGAGCGGGATACTTACAGGGAACAATTCCATGATCAAGAGAGGAAGGTTTTAAAGCTCACCAGGCAGCTCCAGGAAGAAAGAGTGCTCAATGATTACATCAGCACAAAGAGAAAGCGTCCATAGAACTTTTGATTTTTCTTTTTTAGTTTTAGATTTGTTTTATTTACTTATTTGTAACGCCTTAAAGGCATTTTGAACCTTCAAATTTAAGCTAATAAAGTTTTTGTTTAGGTTGGTTTGCAAATTTAAATTTCCCGAAGTCTTTGAAATCATTACATGCGCATTCATTATCATACACATCATTACAGGTACCACTACAGGTTTCTCATCTTCTTCGCTGTTTATTTCAGCAGAAATGTCTTTCGAGAAAACCATCAAAGATCTTCAGGCACAGAACGCCCAGTTCCAACAGATGTTCATCAATCTGGAAAAAGGGAAAGAGGATCTGAAAGCCCTCATTCTAAAAGAGAAGAAGGAGAAGAAGAAGAAGGTTGTCGGTATTCTGAATATAGGCAGAAGGTTTGGAGAAAGGTTGAAGCAACAAACTGATCTGACCCCAGTCCTGTAGTTTCTGATGATGATATGAATTACAATGATGAGCAGTATCCTCCTATTGAGGATAAATACAAACAGTTAGAGGACCGTCTGAGTGCCATGGAAGTTCATAGGATACCCGGGTTGGATTTTGAATAATTGGGTTTGGTGTCGGTAGTGGTCATCCCGCAAAAGTTCAAAGCTCCAATTTTTGCCAAGAATGATGGGGTGTCATGCCCAAAACTCCATCTCCGCTCGTATGCCAGGAAGATTCAACCCCACACCGCTAATAGAAATTTTTGGGTGCACTTCTTTCAAGATAGTCTGTCAGGGACTCAGCTTGAATGGTTCTATCAGTTGGAGGGAGTCAGTGTCCGAAACTGGGAAGATATTGCTACTGCTTTCTACAAGCAATATCAGTATAATGCCGACCTTGCTCCCACTCGTACTCAACTCCAGAGTATGTCCATGGGTGCAGGTGAAGGTTTTAAACATTATGCTCAAAAATGGAGAGACTTGGCTGGGAGAGTTCAACCCCCTTTGTCTAATAGGGAGTTGGTTGATATGTTTCTAGGGACGCTATCTGGTCCATTTTTCAATCACTTAATTGGCAGCTCGTTATCTGGTTTCACCGAGCTGATTTTAACTAGAGAAAGAGTAGAAGTTGGAATTCAGAGTGGTAAAATACAGAAGGATGCCTCCTCGAGTTCAGCAAAGAAGCCTTTTGCTGGTAAGAAGGAAGCCAGTGCAGTCTATAGCCCGAGGGGCCAAAGCAGATTTGAACACCGTCAAACGGTAAATGCTGTAGTGATACCAAGACCCGCAGTTGCTCCACAATGCAACAATCAACAAAGAGCGGAAAGACCACAGAGGCGGGTCACCCGACTCAATATGACTCTGTCTCAAATTTTACCATAATTGTTGAAGACCAATCTGGTAACTCTGAGGGAAACCCCAAAGAACCCCAACACTACATCTCCCCGCTATAACCCGAATGCCCGCTGCGCTTATCACTCTGAAAGTCCAGGTCATGATACAAACGACTGTTGGGCCCTGAAAAATAAGGTGCAGGACCTGATCGAAGCCAAAGAGATTGAGTTTAACGCTCCAGAGAAGCCCAATGTCATAACTGCACCCATGCCCAAGTATGGCTCAGGAATCAATGCTATTGAGGTTGTCTCCGCCACAAAAGATGTTGATGATGAGGATTCAGACATCGACATATGGATTTACCAAATAACCAACGGTGGACCAAATAACTGGACGACTAGGGACTTCATACCTGTTTCTTTTATTCCGTAGTAATTGACTCGTTTGTTTAAGATTTGTAATAATTAATTTGAAATGTTACGGCCTGGTGCCTTGCCCGAGGCACCTCGGCTTTGCTTGTGAGGGCTATTATTTGTCATTTCATATATCATTAATAAAGCATTGGACGTTTCTTGCATACAAATTTTGCGCTCCTTGTTTTTCTTTTCTGTCTCTCACTTTATCAAAACAGCTATTCTCTTACACACACTCACGTATCATACTGCAGATCCATATCCACTCTGGATCCCATTGATAACAGCTCTGCTACTGCCAGTTATGACTTCAAAAATTTGATCAACCAAGACGAGGAAGAAGGTGAGGATGATTGTGAGGTTCCTAAAGAACTTTCTAGACTATTACAGCAGGAAGAAAGGGCCATACAACCTCATGAAAAGCCAGTTGAATTAGTGAATTTGGGTACAGAGGAAGACATGAATGAGGTTAAAATAGGTGCGAATTTGGAGCCTAGTGTCAAACAACGGTTAATACAGATGCTACACGACTATGTTGAGATCTTCGCCTGGTCCTATGAAGACATGCCTGGTTTGGACACTGATATTGTGGTACATCGCCTTCCAACTAAAGAAGGCTGGCCTCCGGTAAAGCAGAAGGTCCGTCGTATGCGCCCTGAAATGTCAGAGAAAATCAAGGCAGAGGTCATGAAACAGTTCGACGCTGGATTCTTAGCTGTCACTTCTTATCCGCAATGGGTTGCCAACGTTGTTCCGGTACCTAATAAGGACGGTAAGGTACGAATGTGTGTGGACTACAGAGATCTGAACAGGGCAAGCCCCAAGGATGACTTCCCACTTCCTCACATTGATGTTCTAGTTGACAACACCGTGCAGCACCAGATCTTCTCCTTCATGGATGGTTTTTCTGGATACAACCAGATCAAGATGGCTCCTGAAGACATGGAGAAGACAACCTTCGTTACACAGTGGGGCACCTTCTGTTACAAGGTAATTCCTTTTGGGTTGAAGAATGCTGGGGCAACTTATCAGCGCGCCATGGTCGCTTTGTTCCACGATATGATTCACCACGAGTTTGAGGTTTATTTTGATGACATGATAGCCAGATCCCAGACTGAGGAAGAGCACCTTGATCATCTCTAGAAACTGTTTGACAGGTTGAAGACGTACAAGATGAGGTTGAATCCGAATAAGTGTACCTTCGGGGTAAGGTCTGGTAAGCTTCTGGGTTTTGTTATCAGTGACAAAGGTATTCAGGTAGACCCTACAAAGGTAAAATCCATATAAGAGATGTCGACTCCCCACACAGAAAAAGAAGTTAGAGGTTTCTCGGGATGCCTGAATTACATCGCCAGGTTCATTTCACATTTGACTGCTACTTGTGAGCCAATCTTCAAGCTGCTGAAGAAAGATTAAGTGGTAAAGTGGAATGATGAATGCCAGACCGCTTTTGAAAGAATCAAGTAATACCTTCAAGAAACACCAATTTTGATGTCTCCAATTGAAGGAAGACCTTTGATATTATACTTGACAGTGCTAGACAATTCAATGGGGTGTGTGTTGGGACAGCATGACAAGTCTGGTCGAAAAGAGCATGCAATTTACTACCTTAGCAAAAAGTTTACCGACTGTGAGACCTGATACTCATTGCTCGAGAAAACTTGTTGTGCTTTGGCATGGGCTGCTCGCCGACTGAGACAGTATATGCTGACCCACACTACTTTGTTGATATCAAAGATGGATCTGATCAAATATATTTTCGAGAAGCCCGCCTTATCCGGAAGAATAGCAAGATGGCAGATGATCTTAACTGAGTATGACATCCAATACACTACCCAAAAAGCAATCAAGGGGAGTGTATTGGCGGATCATTTGGCGCATCAGGCCGTGGATGACTACCAGTCCATGAATTTCGAGTTCCCGGATGAGAATATCTTATTGGTAACCGACTGCGAAGAACCTGGACTGGATGAAGGATCCGAGGAGGTATCCCGATGATCTATGTATTTTTATGGAGCCTCAAATGCATTGGGTAATGGCATTGGCACTGTAATTATATCTCCTGAGGGCTGTCATACTCCGTTCACCGCCCGATTATGTTTTAACTGCACCAACAATATGGCGGAGTATGAAGCGTGTATCATGGGTCTTCGAGCTGCTATTGACCTGAGGATTAAGTTCTTGAGTGTATTTGAAGATTCCACTCTAGTAATAAGCCAGATCAAAGGCGAGTGGGATACGAAGCATCCGAATCTTATTCCTTACAAAGAATATGTACTGACATTGCTCCCACACTTTTAGGAGATAACCTTTGAACATTTCCCAAGAGAGGAGAATCAGTTAGCAGACGCGCTAGCTACCGTGTCTTCTATGTTCAAAGTTAGGTGGGACAATAAAGCTCCCCAGATTACCATTGAGAGGTTGGATGAACCCGCACATTGTTATGACATTGAGACTGAAGAGGTAGCAGATAAACCCTGGTTTCACGAGGTAAAGAGGTATCTTGAGGTTCAGGAGTACCCCTAGGGGGCATCTGTTAATGATAAGAAGTTTCTAAGAAGGTTCGCTGCGAAGTTCTTCATCGGTAATGGAATCCTCTATAAGCGTAACCATGATTCAACCTTACTGTGGTGTGTAGACAAGAGCGAGGCAGAAAAGATCATGGCAGAGTTACATGAAGGTACCTTTGGAACTCATTCCAGTGGACACACCATGGCGAAGAAAATCCTACGGGCAGGATATTATTGGTCCACTATGGAAGCCGATTGTTATCAGCACTCTCGAACCTGTCATAAATGCCAAATCTATGCTGATAAAGTGCATGTGCCTCCAGTCCCTCTGAATGTCTTGACAGCTCCTTGGCCCTTTTCAACGTGGGGTATCGACATGATTGGCGAAATCAGACCTACCGCGTCTAATGGGCATCGCTTCATTCTGGTAGCCATTGATTACTTAACAAAGTGGGTTGAGGCAGCTTCCTTTGCTACCGTAACCAAGAACATCGTGACGTGGTTTATCCGACATAATATGATCTGTCGATATGGTGTCCCAGAGAGGATTATTACTGACAATGGTACAAATCTCAATAACACAATGATCACCAAGCTCTGTAAACAGTTCAAGATACAGCATCATAACTCTTCTTCCTACCGGCCGAAGATGAATGGGGCTATTGAAGCAGCTAACAAGAACATCAAGAAAATTGTGCAGAAGATGAAGGTGACATACAAAGATTGGCACGTGATGTTACCATTCTCTCTTCATGGGTACCGTACCTCAGCACGGACGTCGACAGGGGCAACCCCTACTCTCTAGTATATGGAATGGAGACAGTCCTACCCATCGAAGTCCAGATACCCTCTCTCAGGATTATGAAGGATGCGAGTTTGAACGAAGACGACTGGATCCAAACCCAACTTGATCAGCTGAGTCTAATCGATGAAAAGAGACTTACTGCAATCTGTCATGGTCAGACGTATCAAAAGCGAATGATCAAGGCTTTTAACAAGAAAGTCAGACGTCAAGAATATCAAGTCGGGTATATATTGATCAAACGCATCATACTACCGCAAGGTGATCCCAGGGGAAAATGGACCCCCACATACGAAGGGCCATTTGTGGTTAAGAACATTTTCTCGAGAGGAGCTATGATTCTAACCACCATGGATGGTGACGACCTTCCTCACCCCGTCAATGCAGACATAGTGAAAAGATACTACACATAATCAAAGACCCGCTAGGTTGACTGGCCTAGGCAAAAATAAGGGCTTCCCGATGAACCAAAGGGGTTTGGGCAAAAGTAAGGGATGAAAATGAAAAATTGTACACCCGGCAAGTCAAAAACCTGAAAAGGCGACTTGGACAAAAAAGGGTATCCCGGTGGACTGAAAACCCGAAAGGGCGGTCCAAGCAAAAATTAGGGATTGAAGCGTAACACTATGTCTCATTGGATCATCTCGCAACCAGACTTCGGTATCAACTATCAAGCTCGGATAACACCAATCAATCTGATCAACCTTCGGCCAAGTAGCAAAGTGATGAGACGCTTGAAGATATAAAGGCAATAGCAGAGTTGAAACCCGATGGGGTCGTTCCACATAGCTGTTTTTCTTTCTTTAACACAAATTGTAATTTCTATCTTTTGGTGGCATTCTCTTACTAGGACGTCAGCCTCCTTGTACAAAACGCCTATTACAGGCCAACTTCAAAAATCAATACAATTCATTTTCATAAGAAATTTCAAGTTATTTTTCTTTTTCTGTTTTGTTTTGCAAGAACGTCCAATGATTCATTTTTGATATATACATTTGAAAATAATGGCTGCTCATAAATATTTACACAAGAAACAAAAGACGATTACTCGTAATGCCAAAAACAGGGAAACAAGAAGTGCTCAAACCTTACAGTTACTCCTCCCATCAGGTACCGTGATAGAGCCAGCTTGAGAACATGAGTAGTGGTACATACACTCCCCACAGAGTAAAAAGTATCCAAAGATAGTGATGTCAGCTTCCCTAAGCAGGACATAACTCTCCCCAGCTGAGGTTCACAATCGCGAGTGAGTCAGTAAATTTTTCCCCAAGTAGAGTTTATTTCTCTCACAAGTAGAAATTCAATCTCCAGCAGAATTCATTATGATCATCAATGGAAATTCATCCCCAGCTGAGTTTATTTCTCTAAATCAGCAGATCTATCAACAAAATATCTCCTCTCCAACAGAGTTATTCCCCGCAGAGTTATCCTCAGACAGGGTCTCTTCCGGCAGAATATTCACCAGCCAAATGGATGTGAATCCCTAGCTAGTCATATTTGTTCACCATCCTCAACAGAAGTAAAGGAACTATGGTTTTTTTACAGCAGTCAAGAATACTATTTCTCATACTCTCCAAACAGCAATCAGGGATTTATTTTACCGGACTCAGATTGGTACGCCAGCATTTCATGTTCATACATCATGACATGTGCATACATTACATATAACATAATCTCAGTTATTTGGAGAACCTCATCACCAATGCATCTCATGCATCGCACATAACTAACCTTGTATTTCTTTCAGGAAAGACAGTTATTATCAACAATTTTCAGCAGGTCCATGATCAACACTCAAAGCTAAACAGAGTGATCATCGGTGCGAAAAAATCAACCTTACCCCGGTTCCTCCTGAAGTCCTACACAGACTCATCACAAAAGCAACCTTACCCCGGTTCCTCCTGAAGTCCCACACCAACTCATCACAAGGCAACCTCACCCAAGTTCCCTCTGCAGTTTTACCCAAACTCATTTCGAAGTAACCCTATGATCCGGGTTCCTTCTCAAGCCCTACTATCCAGGCTTTCATGTCGAAGTAACCCTACAACCCAGGTTCCTTCCCAATCCCTACTATCCAGGCTTTCATCTCGAAGTAACCCTACTATCCAGGTTCCTTCTCACAGCCCTACTATCCAGGCTTTCATATCGAAGTAACCCTATTATCCAGGTTCCTTCTCACAGCCCTACTATCCAGGCTTTCATATTAAAGTAACCCTACTATCCAGGTTCCTTTTCACAACCCTACTATCCAGGCTTTCATGTCGAAGTAACCCTACTATCCAGGTTCCTTCTCACAGCCCTACTATCCAGGCTTTCATATCGAATTAACCCTAATATCCAGGTTCCTTCTCACAGCCCTACTATCCAGGCTTTCATATCGAAGTAACCCTACTACCCAGGTTCCTTCTCACAGCCCTACTATCCAGGCTTTCATGTCGAAGTAACCCTACTATCCAGGTTCCTTCTCAAGCCCTACTATCTAGGCTTTCATCTCGAAGTAACCCTATTATCCAGGTTCCTTCTCATAACCTTACTATTTGGGTTCTTCCTCTCTTATCCCCAGACAACAGTCCACAACACTGTAAGACCGAGAGCCGATCAAACATGACTGGTTTCGCATCTCTCTAGTAAGTCGCGGTGCAGCATATACCCCCGACCAGATACGCAGTTCACTTCCGCTTCCCCAAACTGGAGTTATTCCCCCAGTAAAGTAACGGACAACTGAAGCTCCTAAAACTCTATTTCTCCCAAGACAGAGACCAGCATTCCCCAGCGACGTCCTCCTCAACAACAGGTATACGGGTTCTCGCAAAGGAATCTCTTATGCGATCGACACATCTTCGGATGGTATCTTTAATCCCATCCCCGGCGATCTTCAATCCTCAACTTCCAAATGGCGTCTGTAAGCCCATTTCCGATATCACAAATCAAGTGCCACTTAATACGAGTGCAAATTTTTGGGCACTCTAGTGTTCAATCATCTTCCACCATCAGATCACGAAAGACAAAGCAACCAATCTACATCCTCAGGTTTAAGAAGATTGAACAGGGGCAGCTGTTGTACCCAAAAATGTTCCCTCCCATATTTCTCAACACATGGCAAGTGAGGTCCTCAAATTGCTCAAGGAAGTTCAAGAGTTGACTAGACAAACTCTCTCATAAGGCAGTATACCTCAAATTAGGGTTTCCATCTTCATCAAGTTGTGTGAACCACAAAGGACTCAAATGCTCACCATTGTCCTAATATGTTCTAAAGATCATCCATGTCAAGTTTTAAGCCTTGCAGAAGAAGTTTGTTCAGTCAATTGCTCAAATGCCTGAAAATCAACTATACTAGGTCAAAAGTCAACTGTGGCCCACATACAGTAAAACTTCAAGATTTTTGGTCAACATCCTCATTTTGAAGTATTATCCATCATTTGATCAAGTTTTGATCATGATTCCTCAAGGATTGCTCACAATTCATCAAAACCCAAAAGTTGCTAAATTAGGGTTTTACAGGAAAAGTCAACTCAACTTTGACCAAGCATAACTTTCTCATACTTTATCAGAAATGACCCATCCAAAGATCATTTTGAATAGGATTCAATTCCCTACAATTCATATTCATCTCCAAAGTTCATAATATGCACTCACAAAAAGATTTGAATTTTGACATTATAGGTCCTTTTGAAAGGTCAACAAAAACACATTTTGGGTCAAATCTTCATACATGAACATGGAAGACTCATTTGAGATGAGACCAAAAGGTTTTCTTAGAGGACATCCTAAGATTTTCAAAAAGTCCAAGAACACCTCTCTAGGGTCAAAATTGAGAGAGTTATGCATTGGACAAGTTGACCATTTTTGCAAAATTGTCAAAAGTTAAATGTGCTCAAATTTGCATTTTTTGCTAAATGGGCCCATCTTTTTATGCTTTCACCTCAATTATAATGTGGTCCACGACTCAAATGTTCACTCACCCATTATGTGCTTCATTTTTCAATTTATTTTGATTTTTCATTAATTAAAAAGTGAATTAAATCAAATAAATGATGAAAATTAACAAAGATGTGATTTGATTTGTTTTTTTGACAGACTGGTAATCAAGATATGCTGAGTTAACAAGACCAAATCGAATCAAGGGAAATTTGTACAAGAAAGGCATGATTTGGCTTAAAATGGAAACATATCACATGGCTTGCAAATCAAATCAAATATTGGATAAATGCAAAGATTCAGTCCAAGTTTGTTAACCTAATTCACTCTAGGTTATATAATGAAGAATTCCATATCAAAAAACAGGGGTTAGAGTCGTGAAAAGAGGCAGAGCAAAGTCACAAAATTCAAAGAAAAGTGTGAATTGGTTTTCACTCCACAGGCCATATCAAGCCATCCTAGCTATCCCAATCCATTGTTGGACGTCCCAGGAAGCTGTCCCAATCATTTGCAAGGCCTGAAACACCCAGAAATGCACGTTACACTTCATACGGTTTGACACATTTTTTCAATTTGATTATCACAATTCTTGCACCATTAGCACTTTTGATTGTTATATTCGTGTTTGTCATCATGTTTGAAAGCTAACCATGCCATTTAATTGCATTTTTTGATGCATGTACATGATGTTTCCATTGCTATGGTTTCTGAGTTATTTTTAGGGTCTTTTTGTACAGGAAAAATTAGGCCTTGAACCAGGTACCATGATGCTCGTGAGGATGAGACGAGTTGATTGGTACCATTACCTTTCATTTATCTTGCGTGTACATCATTTTTGAAATGTGCAGGTTTATACCTACAGTGAACGTCTGTAGGTAAAAGTCTCTTTTTCTAAAACGATGGTTTCCAGGAAGAAGACGTTGGTGTGTTAAGCAACCATTGGAGCGTTTGAATCTCGCGCGTTTTTTCTGGCCCAACTATCTTGTTTTGTATATTATGTTTTGTTTGTATTATGTTAACAAATTAACAACGCAGCACAGCTGGCAAGGGATCACTGGAGGAGAGCATAAGGACCTGGGTTTGATCCACAGGTCCCAACATTTCATTTATTTTATTTTCATTCAATAGATCTAATGCATTGCACTATCCAGCGATCACCATACTCCATCAACACCCATCCATGTGATCCAGTGTATCATCAGATCCCACGCCTCTCCAATGAAGGACCATGGTGTACCACAAAGTCAACACCATACCAGATCTAACATTGACCAGGCTTGATGCTTAATGGGCCTTACAAAAATCAGATTTGCACCCCCTCTCCAGCTAACAACACAGGCCCATTCCTCATTTTTTTCTTATTATTTTATTTTTTCTTTATTCTTAATTCTTTATTTATTTTATTTTTAAAATCAATTCTTTTTTATAAAATCACAAAAATCAAGAATTCACAAAAATTAGAATTAGGCTTTTTTATCAAATTTAATTTAATTAATTTAATTTAATTTAGGGTAACTTTAATTTGTTTTTTCACAATTAAAATCAACTAGAAAAATTAGGTTTAATTCTTGATTTAATTGTTTTCCTTTTGCAAATAAAATAAAAATACAAAAAATAGGTTAACTTAATTATTTTTATTAATTAAAATTAATTATTAATTAGGGTCCCTTTTTTTTAATTCAATTATTCCATTATTTTCTCAAATAACAAAACATGACAAAAAACATTTTTCTTTAATCAATCGCAAGTAGGATTAGTCAAAGGGTCAAAACCCTAATCGCCTCGCATTTAATTCGCCGCACGCTTGTTAATTATTTTGCCATTATTTTGTAACTGTTCAGGGTTTGTAATATTTAACTTAGGGTTTTTATTTACTGTTTAAATCGCCGATTTTTGGTTATGTAATTAATCCCCCTCCCCGAAACCTTGTAATAGCTAGGTTTATTTTCTCGCATTTTTAATTCCCGAAAATATTTAACTGTCTAGATGTATGCTAATAGGATTGTATGGCAAGAATGCATGACAAAATTAAAATGGTTAGAAAACCCTAATATGCAAAGATTAAATAACTGAAACAAATCACTCGCACATATTCACTCTTAGGGTATACTCTCACTTCGGTTGCCTTCGGTAAACGATCATTAAGCATAGGGTGTCTTAGTGGTTGCTCTCCAGTCTAAAAGATCAAATTGTCCCATTCGAATGTTGCCTCGAAAAGATCTTACGACTCTAGGGTTACAACTAAGGTGTCCTAATATTGCTTTAGTGACCGTACGTCCCTTTCGAATTGACCCTTACAAATTCCAATGACGGTGCTACCTATTCCTTAATAGTAGGATAGCGTTGTCTAAAGGAAACAAGAATAGAAACGATCTTTTTTTCGAGTAGGTAGATGCTAGTAGGTACTTGCTCAAATCAAAACTTTTCACACTCACACTTTTCAAACAAATTTTCAAAACAACTTCGTCACACCCTTGAGGACTGATACAAGGGTTATCACGAAGTAAAACATTCTTCAAAAACAAGCACACAAACACAAGCAATTTAAAAATGAGCAAGTACCTAAGAGCCCATGGAAAACCATGGATAGAAAGGGTGCTAACACCTTCCCTTTCTATAATCTACCCCGTACTCAAAATCTCAAAAAAGTATTTTTTTTTCTGTACTTTTTTCCTTTCCGGTTGGATGAAATAAAAGTCGGTGGGGACTCTTGCTTAACGCGACATTTTGCGAACAAAAAATGCAAAACGCAAACCAATATTAAACAGTCAGTTCTGCCACCGTATCACAAACCCCAATACTGCTTCTCCTCGCTACAACCTGAACGCTCGATGTGCCTATTGTGATACGGTGGGAGAACTGACTTGAGGTTTTGCGTTTGTGTTCGCAAATTTTTCGGTTTAGCAAGATTCTCCACCGAGTTTTTATTTTATCCTAAGGAAAGGTCAAAAAGCACAGGAAAGACCTTTGAGATGTTTTCTTGGATTCGGGGAGTAGATTATGAAAAAGGAAGGTGCAAGCACCCTTTTCATCCATGGTTATCCATGGCTCTTAGTTACTTGTTTAGATCACTTGCTTTTGATTTTCAATTGTTTGAAATGGAGCTTTATGTGTGGTTTTGAAAGATGTTTTGAAAAGAGGCCATCGTTGTGGCAACCTTTGTAATGATTCTTGTTTGAATGTATACAAAGGTGTTTTTGTCTTTTGAAAAGATTTCAAAGTTTGAAAGTTTGATTTGGATAATGTTTTGAAATTGTGTTGTGAAGTGTGTTTGAAAATAACAAGGATGTTTTTGCAAGCTTTTTGATCAAGTAACTAAGAGCTATCTACCCTATTTTACTCAAAGATATTTCCTAATGTTTTTAACCCTTTTGACAGTGTTGTTTCACCATTGCATTTGGTGAACAACCTTGTGTTAGGATGTTAAACGGGACAGGCGCAGGTCATCGTATAAACCATGATAGCAATTGTGTCAAGTATCTTTGGTAATTTTTTGAGGGACTTGATCATTTTTGTTTAGGCAACCAAGATAGCGTCATCGAGAGACTATGATCTTTTGTTTTGTTTTTGTTTTGCCAAAGTACCCAACATGCATAACATGGCCCATTTTTGAAGGCAACAAGTGGATTGTAACCCTAGGAGTGCAAGTGTGCATTGTGTTTGATTTTCATGCATTTTTGTCTTTGATTAGATCAAACTATTTGTTGATTTGGATTTTTGCATACAAATCCTAATTCTCTAATCATGGCATAATTGAAAGCGTAAAGTGCGAAAATTAAAATTCTAAGCTATTACAACATGATTATAGGGATGGGGGTACAATCTTTGAATGGGGGGTATTTGACAAGAAATATAAATCCTAGTTTACTATTACATTCAAATTGAATTTAATTGCATAAAATAAATGGATAATATTTAAATATTCAAAATAAACAAATATATCAAATAATATGAAGTATGCAAAAAAAGGGTTTTTGTTTGTTTATGTATGTAAAAGTATTTAATGTAAAAAAAAATAAAGAAATAAATAAAAGATTTATTTTATTTGTTTAAGGGTAAAACCCTAATTTCTTTAAGAAAATAAAATGTTATATTATTTATATACAATGAAATATATTAATATATGTAAAAATAAAATATACTTAGAAAAAATTATTTTTTAGTATAAATAAAAATAAAAGTAAAAATTTAATATTTTGTATATTTTTTATTCTAGAGTATTTAATAAAATAAAAAGTATATATTTATATATGTATATTAATCAAATTAAATATATACAACAAAAAATAAAATATGTACAAAAATAAAATATATTTAGGAAAATATTTTTAGTATGAATAAAAATAAATAACAAAAATAAAAGTATAAATTATATATTATTTTCAAGTTTAAATAAATAATATAAAAGTATTTAAATGCTTTTTATGTTAGAAAAATTTAAAATAAAATGCCAAATAAATGTAAAAAATTTATGAAAATATTTTTGAGCATTTTTTATATTTGGAAATAAATAAACAAAATCAGAAATGAAAACAAAAATGCAAAATTATAAAAATACAAGAAATTGGGCCAGGGGGTGCAAAAAGGAAAAATGGGGGTGTCAAAAGTAGCCAGGCCAAGCCCAGCCCAAAACTTCATCTTCAACCTCCAGCATTTGAAAAAACGTGTGCGTCCCTGTACAAACTACCAGATCCTGTATACGTGATCTATTGCAAAAACACACAACATCAAACTTGTAGAGAATTTCAAGACGATTCCAACCATATAAACAACTTGTCCTAACTCTCAAAGACCAGAGAGAATTTCTCTGGCCCTAAAATCTGACCTAGTTTTTTCAGCATGTTCATGGATGAAATTCTCCTAGCACACTTAATATAAATGAAAGCTGAGCATATGTACAGCTTCATGGCAATGAACACTACATTTTTTATTCACAAACCTAAGGCTAAATGTTCCTAAATAGAGAGATAGAAAGTGGAGAAAAACCAGTTTCAGTTGGATTCGTGTAGGGCAGTGTAGTGCTTTTCAACAAGGATTGAGATGTCTGGTAGCTTGATTGAACTTCACTTGACCTTCTCCAATAGCTAGCTTGCCTTGAATGTCCTTGAATCAGCCTATAGAACTCAACCTGCACAAGCTCAAAATGAAAATGGTGAACACTGTAAATGGAGTTACAGTTGATGTTTGAGGTTTGGGATAGCTTGGGTGAGTTGGATGGAAGGTGTTTGAAGCAACTTGGGGCAAAACGCACGAGCCAAATGAGCTATGGCACTCAAGTTGCAGAACCTGCCCTGTTTTGCCAAAGGAATGTGATTTATGGATATGGGGTGTTTAGAGGCTCAAGCAATCGTGTTTCTAGCTCAAAGAGGTGTGAGAAAGATGTTCCAACTGTTTGTGTAAGTTGGTATTGGCTGGTTTTCAAGTTCTTGAGCTTTTGACAAGTTTCTTGTTTTTGAAGTAAGAATGTGGAAGTGAAGTTACAGGCTTGTACAGGCTATCAAATATGCTTGCATACTTTTCTCTTATCCCCTCTGATTTGTGGATTTGATTTGCCCTCTGAGATATGGACCAATGCTCAAGGGATAGTGGTTTGACATAAAGCACATTATGGCAAAAATGGAAATGTGCCTTTTTCTACTTAGGGCTTAGTTTTGTGTACAATGTCCAAATAGCCAAAACAAAAGCTTAGACTGATGGATTTGCATTTAATTATGGAGTGTGAAGTGGTTTAGAGGCCTGCAAACTAGTGTAAGGCATGCTGATTTGAAAATGCAACTTGTATGAACATGAATATGCCATGGATGAAAAGTGAGTTTTTGCCAACTTCAAGCCTTAGATTCTCCCTAACCACAAATGTGTTTGAGTAGTTCTTGGACAATTTGGAAAGCTTGCAACATGATATATAATCCATATTTGAAATGCAACTTGAGACTCCAAGTGAAACTATGGGAAAAATGGCCAAGAAGATAGGTCAAATTCCTGCCTAAACTAGGGCAAAATTTCACTAAGTTAAAAGTTTTAGGTACCCTTGTTCTAAAACTCATAACTTGAGATCCAAGTTTCTTTTGAGAAAACTTTGTGAATAAAAGTTGTATACTTTGTTTAGGAATACAACTTTCATGTTAGAGGTTTTGTTTGAATCCATTTTCATCATGGTGAAAATGTGGGGCAAAGTTAGGAAAAATTAAGAAAATTTCATAACTTAGAAAAATTCCAAGTTCTGAAAATTTTCAATTTCAAACCCTAATTTACAATTTTGGGTTTCTTGATGAACAAGTTTCATAATTTGACACATCTTGATGAAAAATGACCATTGGCACTTGATTTTGATCAAAAAGTCAAAGTTTGACTTTTCAGTGTACAATCAAATTTTGATCAGTTGACTAAAAAATTCATCTGTCAATCCCATGCATTTGAGATCTTTTGAACTTGTTGAATAAGTCAAGATGATTTCATTGAGTCCTTGAGTCCATGGTTGAACCTAATTTGCCATTGGCTAGGTCAAAAAGTCAGAAATTGCCTTTGTACAGTCAAAACCCTAAAAATGACCATTTTGGCCTTTTGGTGATCTGATCAAATTTCTTGTGGGGTTGTGGTCCAAACTTGATCCAATGGTTCATATGAGTTCATAATGTTGATTTGGGTCAAAATTCACGAGGTTTGACTGTAAATTGGCCAGAGTTGACTTTTTCCCCAATACAGCTGATTTCTAGGTCAACTGTCCAATTGACTGGGCAAAACTTTGATTCAAGGCTTGAAACTTGGTATGAACAAACTTATAAGTCCAACATGAAGTATGAAAGTCATTTTGAGCATTGTAAGTCAAAAAATCCTGGTGCAAACTCAAACCCTAATTTAGGTCAACAGTGCAAGGAGATGTTTTAAGCAGTGCAAACCCTAACTTGGTCTTAAGTTCAAGGAGCCTTGTGATGAGAAATGTTGATAAAATGAGAGGGAAAATTTTGGGGTACAACACCTATCATTCTGAAAGCTCGGTGCACGATACAAATGATTGTTCGGCCTTAAAGAATAAGGTGCAGGACACCCGACACCAAACCCATCACACTTGGCAAAAACTAGAGCTTTGAACTTTTGCGGGATGACCACTCCCGACACCAAACCCAATTCTTCAAAATCCAACCCGGGTATCCTCTGAACTTCCATGGAACTCAGACGATCCTCTAACTATTTGTATCTATCCTCAGTAGGAGGATATTGCTCATCATTGTAATCCGTATCATCATCAGAAACTGCAGGACTGAGGTCCTTCTCCTCTTCATGATTCTCCCCTTCCTTGGATGAAGAGGTCAGATCAGTTTGTGATACGGTGGTAGAACCGACTGTTAATACTGGTTTGCATTTTGTGTTTGCAAAATGTCGCGGTAAGCAAGAGTCGCCACCGACTTTTATTTAATCCAATCGGAAAGGAAAAAAGTACAAAAAAAATCCTTTTTCGAGATTTTGAGTACGGGGGGTAGATTATAGAAATGGAAGGTGTTAGCATCCTTTCTATCCATGGTTTTCCATGGGCTCTTAGGTACTTGATCATTTTAAATTTCTTGTGTTTATGTGCTTTGAAAATGTTTTACTTTATGATAACCCTTGTATCAGTCCTCAAGGGTGTGACGAAGTTGTTTTGAAAATTGTTTTGAAAAGTGTAAGTGAGAAAAGTTTTGATTTGAGGAAGTACCTACTAGCATTTACCTACTCTAAAAAAGATCATTTCTATTCTTGTTTCCTTTAGACAGCTCCATCCTACTATTGATAAATATGTAGTACCGTCATTGGAATTTGTAAGGGTCAATTCGAAAGAGACGTACAATCACTAAAGAAATATTAGGACACCTTAGTAACAACCCTAAAGTCTTAATATCTTTCGAGGCAACATTTTTGAGGCAACATTTTCGATGCAACATTTGAATGGGACATTTGATGTTTTTAGACAGGAGGGCAACCACTAAGACACCTTATGCTTAATGATTGTTTACCGAAGGCAACCGAAGCGAGAGTATACCCTAAGAGTGATATGTGCGAGTGATTTGTTTCAGTTATTTATCTTTACACATTAGGGTTTTCTAACTGTATTAATTTGTTATGCATTCTTGCCATACAATCCTATTAGCATACATCTAGACAGTTAAGTATTTGCGGGAATTAAAAATGCGAGAAAATAAATCTACGCTATTACAAAGCTTCGGGGAGGGGGATTAATTACATAGCCAAAACTCGGGGATTTAACAGTAAATAAAACTCTAAATTAATTATTACAAACCAGTGAACAATTACAAAATAATGGTGAAATAATAAGCAAGCGCGCGGGGAATTAAATATGAGGCGATTAGGGTTTTGACCCTTTGTCTAATCCTATTCGCGATTAAAAAAATGATGTTTTTGTCATGTTTTGTTATTTGAGAAAATAATGGGTAATTAAATTAAAAGAAAATCCTAAGTTCTAATTAATTTTAAGTTAAGACAAATAAATTAATTCATTCTAAAAACCTATTTTTGTGTTTTGGTTTATTTGAGAAAATAAAAGAATTAAATCAAGAACTTAACCTAATTTCTATTTGATTTTATTTGTGAAAATAAATTAAAATTTCCCTAAGTTAAACTAAATTAAATTAAATTTTATAATAATAATAAAAAAAACTAATTCTAATTTTTTATGAATTCTTGATTTTATGATTTTATAAAAAATGATTAATTTGTTAATTAAAATGATTAAAAGAAATATTAAAAGAATTAAATAAAATAAAAAGAAATAAGAAAAAGAATAAATGGGCCTGATAGCATTGTTGGAGAGGGGGTGTTAATATGATTTATGGGCCCAAACAGTCCAAGCCTGTATTGACTATGTTGGTTCCCATGCAACGTTGACTTTGAGGTGTATGGTGGGCCTTCAATGATGGCGCGTTGGATCTTGGCTGGAGAGGCGTTTGATGGCCAGATCATTGAGTTTCATGGTGGACATCTGGGATAGCAGCGTACCTGATTATATGGAGAAAAATTGCATGAAACAAATATTGGGACCTGGGGATCGAACCCAGGTCCTCACGCTCAACACCAACACGCCCTACCATCTATGCCACCTGCTTCATTTGTTAATATAACAATAATAATATATAATATATAAAACATGGTGGTTAACTGGAAAAAGCGCGCAGAATTCAAATTAGCCAGTGGTGTTCAAACACGTTGACTTCTTCTTCCTTGTCCGTTGTATTAGATTGAAGAATTTTACCTACGGACATGACTCCATAGCTAAAACCATGCAAGCTTCAAAAATCTAGAAAGCGCATGATAAATTTAAGGGGAGTACATGGATCGATTCGCCTTGATCCCATGAACACCATAGTATCCCTTTTCTGGCCTAATTTTACTTGTACAGAGAAGCCCTAAAACGACTCCTCAAACCCTAATAATGGCAGTCCTGGCTATAGGCATCAAAACGCAAAATCAAATAAACCAAAACCTTCCAAACGACAATATGAACACAATGCAATGTTTAGGAATGGTTAATCGTGTGTAAATTAAGATATCAAATTCAAGTTTGGAGGTGCAAACCGTGGGTCTGTAGCTTACGATTACGGACGTGAAAATGCATGCAATTGATTGAGATCCCTTCTGGAGATATCCAGGAGTCTATTGGTAGCCTTAGAATGTATTGAATCACTCTCTAAGTCCAAGAATGATCACCCACTTTCTGGAAAAATTTTGAGTTTTCTTTTGGTGTTTTCATGACTGCCAACCTCTTCCTCTTGCCTTGGATGCATTCTCTATATGTACTAGAGTGAATTAGGGTTGTAAAAACCACTAGTATCTTTACAAATTTTGAAGATTTGATTTGGTTTTCATGGTGTATGATATCCTTCCAAATTTGGCCTAATCATGCTCTTTTTGTACCAATTACCATTGATTCGAATTGATCTTGCAGGCTCAACATATCTTGGTTGCTAACCTGTCAAAAAAACAAATCATATCATATCTTTGATGATTTTCATCATTTATTTGATTTAATTCAATTTTTAATTAATGAAAAATAAAAATAAATTGAAAAATGAAGAAAATAATTGGTGGATAAGTATTTGAGTCATGGACCACATTATAATTGAGGTGCAAGCATAAAAAGTTGGGCCCATTTAGCAAAAAATGCAAATTTGAGCACATTTGACTTTTGGCAATTTTGCAAAAATGGTCAACTTGGACAATGCATAACTCTTTCAATTTTGATGCTAGATAGGTATTCTTGGACTTTTTAGAACGCTTAGGATGTCCTCTAATCAACCCTTTTGGTCTCATCTCAATTGAGTCTTCCATGTTCATGTATGAAGCTTTGACCCAAAAGGTGTTTTTGTTAACTTTCCAAAAGGACCTATAATGTCAAAATTCATATCTTTTTGTGAGTGCATATTCTGAACTTGTGAGCTGATGATGAATTGTGGGTAGTTGCGTCATCTTCAAAATGAGCTTTGGATGGGTCATTTCTGATAAAGTATGAGAAAGTTATGCTTGGTCAAAGTTGAGTTTTCCTGCAAAACCCTAATTTAACAACTTTTGGGTTTTGATGAATTATGAGCAATCCTTGAGGAATCATGATCAACCCTTGATCAAATGATGAATAATACTTAAAAATGAGGATTTTTACCAAAAATCTTGAAGTTTGACTGTATGTGAGCCACATTTGACTTTTGACCTAGTATAGTTGATTTTCAGGTATTTGAGCAATTGACTGAGCAAACTTCTTCTGCAAGGCTTGAAACTTGACATGGATGATCTTGAGAACATATTAGGACAATGGTGAGCATTTTAGTCCTTTGTGGTTCACACATCCTAATGAAGATAGAAACCCTAATTTGAGATAGACTGCCTTAGGAGAGAGTTTGTCTGGTCAACTCCTGGACTTCCTTGAGCCATTTGGAGGCCTCACTTGACGTTTGTTGAGAAATATGGGAGGGAAAACTTTGGGATACAACTGGGTTCTTGGGATCTTCTTTTAAAGTTGCCATATTGGTCTTTAGAAGGTGTGACAAAACTTGAGACATGGTCACGTTGATCCGGGTAAATCATCTCATGGGTGCTTCTAACTTGCGCTGATAATTTCGCTGTTGATTTGGCATGGGATTAGAAATCATAACAGCCCCTACTGCCAAGCAACAATCAGTTTTGTTTTGATTCCTATAGTCATATGCAGCACTGACCTCCTTCTTTCCAACAAAGGGCTTCTTCATCATGCTCGAGGATGCATCTCTTTGAATTTTGCCGCTTTTTATACTGACTTCGACCCGCTCACCAGTCATGATTAATTCAGTAAATCCAGCTGAGGAACTCCCGATCGGGTGGTTGAAGAATGGTCTTGACAAGGTGCCAAGGAACATATCCACTAATTCTTTGTCGGATAGAGGGGGCTGGACATTTCCAGGGAGATCCCTCCATTTTTTAGCATAGGTTTTGAAACCTTCACCTGTTCCCATAGACATGCTTTGAAATTGCGTCCTAGTCAGAGCTAAATCAGCATTGTACTGATATTATTTGTAGAAAGCAGCAGCCAACTCTTCCCAATTGCAAACGTTGGTCCCTTCCAATTTATAGAACCAATCCAACTGCTTCCCAGATAAGCTCTCTTGGAAGAAATGCACCCACAGATTCTTGTCAGCCGTATGGGGTTGAATCTTTCTAACATATGACCTTAGATGTAGCTTTGGGAAATAGACACCATCGTATTTGACGAAAGTGGGGACCTTGATTTTTTGTGGGATGACAACCCCTGAGATGAGTCCTAATTCTTCAAAATCCAAATCGGGTACCCTCTGAATTTCCATAGCATTCAAACTATCCTTTAGCTGTTTGTATTTATCACCAGCAAGAGGATATTGTTCCTCAGAGTAATCAGGCACTTCCTCTTCCTCGGATGCTGGGTCGTTATTCACTTCCTGGGTTTGATTATCTCCTTCGCCTGATGATGTCGCAAAGTCCAAAGTTCTTAAGGCTTGTCCTTTAAACCTCCTTCCCATGATCACAACATCAGTTGATTTCTTCGCTTTCTTCTTCTTCTCTTTGACCAGCAGAGTCTTCAACTCCTCTTTTCCTTTTGTCAGAGCCAAGAGCATTTGTTGAAACTGGGCGTTCTTCTCCTGAAGATCTTTCACAGTCTTTTCAACATCCATCTCACTGAAATAAACAGTAGAAGGATAAGGTGACCTTTTATGAGAAACTTGTATGATGTTATGATAAATGAAGATGCAATATGCAAATTATTTCAAGGAAATTTAGAGATTTAAATTTGTTCAAACCAAAAAATAACACACGTTATATTAAAATCCAAGTTTGAATACATCATGCCTCCTTGGGCTTACAATGAAAGAAACAAAATACAACAAAGCTCCTAAGACAAAAAGACTGAACGCATCCTCTTTGGAGCAATGTAGGCATTCAGGTTTTTCTCTTCATGAAGCAGCTTGGTGAGCTCCAGAACCTTCTTCTCACTGGCGTAAAACTGGGCTTCAAAGGTGTCTCGCTCTTCCTTCAACTGAACCCAAGCTTTCTGCAAGCCTTCGAGAGAGGTAGGCATGTCAGGATGAAGAACGGTGTATGGGACGTCTCCTTCAACAACAAGCTCTATGATGACAAGAAGGATGGAAGGGTAAGGCATCACGAGACTCTGAGCACGAGCCCGTACCCACCTAAGGTAAGGCTCGAGAGGGGTAGAGTTTTTGTGTCCCAAAGTCCTACTGTTCACCTTGTTCACCATTCCCCAAGCACGTGTAAACCTCTGGCGGTAACCTTGGTCTTCTTTGTCGTAGTCGAACACCAGACCTTGGATGAGCATCTCGCTAGGGCCGTCTCTTCGGGCATACTCAAACTGTCAAAGAGCTAAGCAGGGGTTGTAGGTGATACCCCCCCTAATACCAAGTAGAGGTACGTTAGGGAACTCCCCACAGTGGTCAATGATAGAGACATCTTCCAAGGATCTCGAACACCAACGGATATCAGAGTGGGTGAGAGACATCATCCTTTGAGACCAAGTCAGTCTTTGCTCGTTCTTTAATGCTGACTGACGTAGGTGTGAAGTGAACCACTTAGCGATTAAGGGGATACAACACAAAAGAGTACCTATTTTCTTCATGGTGCGGGTATGAAGGCAATGCAATATGTCTCCTAGTAAGGTAGGTATGGGATTGCGAGAGAGAAATACCTTGATGGCATTAACGTCTATGAATTAGTCCGAATTGGGGAACAAAACCAAACCATAAATGATAAGAGCCAGGACATCTTCGAAAGCTTGGAAATCCATGTCGTCCCAGAATGAACTAGCCTTTTCCAATAGAAACTTGGCTAGAAAACCTTTAACCCCGCTTCTTGTCTCCCATTTGGCTATGATGTCTGCCCTCTTCATATGCAAAGCTTTGGTGATGACTTCAGGTTTTGGAATCCCTTCTAGACCGGTGAACGGTATCTGATCAAGCACGGGCACCCCTACGAGTAGAGAGAACTCTTCCAGTGTAGGTACCAACTGATAGTCTGGGAAAGTGAAACAATGATGTACGGGATCAAAGAATTTGAATAGTACATACATCATCTCTTCTTGGAAGTTGGATGTAGCCAAACTAAGGAGTCGACCATATTTCTTGGTAAAAGGAGAATCCCAGGGCACTCTTGAGGCTAACTCTTGAAGTTGAGGGTGTGCTTTTACAAAGCTGATTCGGATGGTGTTTCTTCGAATGGAGTTCATGACCTACAAAACAAAAACAAAGATAAATTTCTAAATCCTTGAAATGGTTAGTGAGCATGAGAATGATGTTCATGATGTTTATGATGTTTATGTACAAGTAAATATATACACACATAGAAAATAAGTCCCTATGTTTTAGGCTTGCATGGGGTTTTATAGGTAAGTACCCTCTTAAAGTTTGGTTGGCTCAACCTGTCCTAGTAATAGTGACTGGGTTCTAAAGGATCTCAATATCACCGACCTTTCTCTTAAGCATTGTCTCAGCACAACAATCTTTTCTTGCGGATGAGATATCCCAAAATTCTAGCCTCAATGAGTGTAGTATCGAGTATCAACCAATTTTCAGCTCTACACCGAAATCGGTTATCTCACTGCATCCTAATGGCCAAGTTTGTTTAATTAGGGTTCTAAAGTCAGTTAGTGTTTCATGACGCCACTCAGCGGCCCCGTATTCTCCTAGATTCTCCATGAGGGATACCGGTACCCATAAAAGCGTCACACTAACATAGCCATTGTTTCAACCATATCGGTCTACGCCGTACAGTTTCCACAGTCTATTGCTATTTACCTAAAAGGTGTCCCAGATCTGGGTGGAGGATCAAAGCAAGCCCAATACAAAAATAAAAATCAAAGCACACAAATCAAATAATTAAATCAAGTAAAGGTGATCTAACCCTAAGGTAACCCCACTTTTTAAATATATTCCCCAGCAGAGTTGCCAGTTCTGTGATACGGTGGGAGAACTGACTTGGTGTTTTGCGTTTTGATTGCATTTGTGCGGATAGCAAGAGTCGCCACCGACTTTTATTTTATCTAAAAGGAAAGGTAAAAAGCACAGGAAAGACCTTTCGAGATTATTTCTTGGGTTCGGGGGGTAGATTATGAAAACAGAAGGTATTAGCACCCTTTTCATCCATGGTTTTCCATGGGCTCTTAGTTACTCGCTTAGATCACTTGCTTTTGTTTTGACAACGTGCTTGTGGTGTGGGCTTTGAAAGTGTTTTGAAAAATCTCTTTGTAATGGTTCTCGTTTCTATAAGAACGCGTATAAAGTTTTGTTTCGAAAGATAGTTCAAAGATGTGTTTGTGGATTGTGTTTTGGAAAGTGGTTTTTGAAAAGATATTTTGCAATGGTTCTCGTCTCTATAAGAACGTATACAAAAGGTCTTTGTCTTTTAAAAAATGTTTTGAGATGAAAGTATTGGTGTAAAAATGTTTTTTTCATGAGCAAGCGAGTAACTAGGAGCGAATATACCTACTCGAAAGGTCTCAAGGTTCTTTTCTTCCTCCTTTTAATGTTGCTATCTTACCATTGATTTGGTAAGAAGCCCCATTGTTAGATGTAAAGGGACAAGCGCGGGTCAATTTTACAGTCATCGAAAGCAACTTATGTGACGCTTTAGCAATTTTCATAAGGGACGAGATCATTTTATCAAAGGCAACGTCGAGGGTCATAGAGGGACTACGATCTTTTTTTTTATCGAAGGGTCATTGCTAAAGCGTCCCATATTCGAGGGACATGACTGTATTTCCAAGGCAACGAGCGAGGTTACCCTAGAGGTGCGCGTGTGAAAAGTGTTTTGGATTCAAGTTAATTCTATCTTTGAAATTAGGTTTATCTAGCGATTGATTTTAAATCTTGCCATACACGCCTAATTACTATACAGTTAATAAGTAAAACAATAAAATGCGTAAATTGAAATTCAACGCTGTGATCGGTGGAAATAGAACTGACTGTTTAAAGTTGGATCGCGTATGTCGCGGTAAGCAAGAGTCGCCACCGTCTTTTATTTTCTCCAACATGGAAAGGACAAAAGCACAACAAAATTCCTTATTGAGAATGTCTCTCGGTTCGGGAGGTAGATTTATAGAAAGGGAAGGTGTTAGAACCCTTTCTATCCATGGTTATCCATGGGCGCTTAGGTAATTTCTCTTATGTTTTCAAAAGATGTTTGCTTTTCAAATATGAGTGGGTTTTGAAAAAAGTTTCGTTTGAAAAATTTCTAAGTAACTCTTGTATTTGTCCTCAAGAGTGTATGAAAAATTTGTTTTGAAAACTTTTGAAAGTGTCAGTGTGAAAAGATTGTTTTGTTTGTTTTTTAGAGAGCAAGTACCCATGAGTCATCTACCTACCCTAAGGAATTAGGCTGTGTAAGAGTCCTTTAGATAGTGCCATCCCACCATTGAGAGGTAGGTAGCACCATCGTTGGAGTTATTCGGGTCAATTCGATTATTAGGGACATTGTGGTCACCGAAGCAATAATAGGACACCTTAGAAGTAACCCTAATGTCCTAGATCCTTTTATCCGAGGCAACCATTTCGAGGCGACTGGATCTTTAGACAGGAGGGCGACCTCTAAGACACCCTATACTTGACGACCACGTTCGAGGCAACGAGTGAGGCGTACCCTAGAAGTGGCATGTGCTTTGTGTGTTGTTTTCATGTTATGTTTATCTTTGATCATGCAATTGTGAGCTACGAGTTGTTTTTAATTATCATACATTCTTTCATGCAATTTAGCAGTCAGGAGTGTGGAAAATAAAATACGGAAAGGTAAAAGCTACGCTATTACAAGGCGCGGGTCTATACATCGCCAAAAAACAAAGACCCGTTTTGATAAAGTGCGAAAAGTAAAGAAAGCAATAAACCTAATTACTATTACATTCCGGAAACAGTTACATAAAAATAAATAATAACGCGCGAAAGAATTAAATTGGACGTCCTTAGGGTTGTTTGACCCTTTTGAGCAATTATGAGTTTTTGTCCTTTTGCTTGAAATTAAATTAAAATTAAACCTAATTACTTAATTAATTATTTACAAGAAAGATGTTTTTTATGTTTTTTTGTATTTAATGAAAATAAAATAAATTAAAAGTCAAAAGAAAACCTAGTTCTAAGTTTATTTTAATTATTAATAAAAATGCTAAATTTAACCTAATTTAAACTAATTAATTAATTTACATTTGTATGTACAAAAATAATAGTAATTAATAATGATGATAATAAGAAAATGTCAAAACCTAATTCTATATAATTTTTATTTCTTGAGAAAAAGGTTAAAATTAAAACCTAAATTAAGCTAAGTTAATTATTAGTATTTATTTACAAAAAATAATAGCTAATAGTAAAAAAATAATAAACAATAAAAAAGTTTATAATTTTGTGATTTCTGGATTTATTGGGGAAAATTAATTTATTGTGAATTAATAATGATAATTATAATAATTAAAAGAATTAAAAGGAAAGAAAATAAAATAGAAAAAAAATAGCAAACCAAAGGGGTGTGATGGCTCATATGGAGGTTTTTTTTTTGTTGAGTTCTGGCCCAAGAACAAGCAAGCCACGTTGACTTTCATAATCATGTGCATGCTTATTGACCCCTGAGTACCATGGTCTTCATCTCCTGGCCACTGGATGGATGCTGAGAGACACATGGCGCGTTGGTACATGAGGCCTATGGTGGAACTTTGGATGAATGCTGCATTGGATTACGTTATGAAAAATATTAACAATTATATGGGGGACCTGGGAATCGAACCCAGGTCCCAATACTCCTTTCCTTAGTACGTTTTCCAGTTGAACCATGATGCGCGTTTGTTAATCTAATGGACAACAAATATTATATACAAAAACAAACATTATGACATAAAACAAAAATAACGCGCGCCATATTTGAATATCCCAACCACATGTTGCCACGTCCTTCGTCTTCATCCCGAACCCTGTAAAAAGAAAGCAATTAGCGGGGGTTTTAAACCCCCACAAACTGGAAACATCAAAAATAGCGATTAGAGCTATAGGTAATATAAAAAGGGCGCGACGGTTGGGTTGAATTCGTCTGGCCTTGACGAATTCAACCATGCACGTTTCAAGGTCCAATTGTTCTGTATGTGCAAAGCCCTAAATTAACAGCTTCGAAACCCTAATGTTCTTCCATGGTGATTTTCGATTCAGAGTGCTATAATCAAATTGGATTATACCAATAGCTTCATAATGTCCCTATTAACATAAATCAACCAAGAAAATGGATTAAAAGCACATGAATTATGATATGCAATTTTGGAAATATATTCAAACCGTGGGACTTGTTGGGAATGATTCCTTGCGTGCTAGGGCTTGTTCTTGATGGCAACAGGTTCCTGGAGACTCAGGCAAAGTGTTTGAATCAAGAAGAGGCCTTGAATTCGCCTGGAAGACTGATTTCAGTTTTGAGTTTTTTCCACTTTTTTTCAATATTGCATATGGTGTTTCAGCAGCTCTTGTACGTGTATGATTTCAGGGTTTGCTTCAGTACATATAGCACAATAGAATTAGGGTAAATCTTGGCCCAACAATCCATGGCATTATGGTTTGAATGTGTGATTGCCAATCAAATCTTTTTCAATCTTTTTCTTTGATAAAACCTTGCCAATCATGGAGATTTTGAGGTCTTTGATATGTACTCGAATTGCCAGCTTGCCCTAGCCTTATTTGCTTCACAAATGATTTAAAAATCATATCTTTTGAATTTTCCTACAATTAAAATCAATTAAATGAATTAATATTAATAAAAATTCAATTAATTAATTAAAAATAATAAAATAAATCATCTTAAGCTCAATGGGTCGTGCATAAGCCTTGGGCAAAGATTCAAGAAGGAATTTGAGGCCCATTAGCAAAAATGAAGTGTTTTAGGCAAAGTTGACTTTTGAAAGTTCCCAAAAATTTCCCAACTTCTCCAATGCATATCTTGCTCAATTTTGAAGCTATGAACATGTTCTTGGACATTTTGGAAAGGTCTTGAAGTCCTATAACCAATGCCTTTGGTCCCATGTCATTTTGATTCACCAATATCAAGTTATGGTCTTTGACTTAAAGTATCTTTTTGTTGACTTTTGAAAATGACCTATAATGTAGAAATTGATAACTTTTTGTGAGAGCATTTCTTGGACTTGGAATGTGAAGATGAGTTTTAGGAAATGTCATCCCCCTCAAAATGAGCATTGGATGGAATTTTTATGATGAACCATGAAAAAGTTATGCCCTGGTCAATTTGCAGTTGACTTTTTCAACTGTCCAAAAATTGAAACTTTTGCATCTTGATGATTTTTGAGCCATGCTTGTGGAATCATGATAAATACTTGATCCAATGATGATTGTGGCTTCAAAATAAGATGTTGACCAAAAATTTTGACTTTTGACTGTCAAATGACCATTTTACCCTTGCAGTTGACTGTGAAGCAATTAGGGCTTTTGACCGTGCAACTTGGTGCTGTGAGTCTTGAAACTTGACATATGGATGTTTGACAATGTATATAGGCATATGGGACTTGATTGGACCCTTGGAAACCTCAACTTCCTTGTAAGAACCAAAACCCTAATTTTGACTGTGTTAGGAGGGTGTTTGCACTGTGCAATCCTTAATCCATTTGAAGCTTGATCTTGCCAAATCTTGAAGAATATGGGAGGGCAAATTTTGGGGTACAACATACGCTATTACCGAGCTTCGAGAATGGGGGGTACAAATTTACAAATGGGGATGAAATAAAAGCCTAGTTAAACTATTACAATCCATAATCAATTACAATAATCAAAAGAATGCAAAAAAATAGTAAACTACGAGCAAATGAAAAGAGAAACAAAATGGTTTTTCAGTGTGTTTTGATAGAAAAGAAAGTAAAGATGTAGAATAGAGATGTAACTAAAACCAAAGTTATCTATACTAAATTAAAATTCTAAAGTTACTAAATTAAAATTCTAAAAATTATTAAATTAAATCTTAAACTAAATTAAAGTTTTAAAATTGTTAAAATATTTCTAAACTAACTAAAAAAAATTAAAGTAACTAAAAATTTCCAAAGTTACTCACTAACTTAAAACTACTAAAAAAGATTCTAAACTAAAATAACATTCTAAATCCACTAAATTAATTCTAAATTTAAACTAATTAATAAAATTATCTAACTAAAACTAAATATTCATTTCTAAGAAACTAACTAACCTAAATTAATTAAATAGAAATAAGGAAACTAATAAAACTAAACTAAATAGCATGGAGTAAATCTGGGGGTGTAGAAATCAAAAGGCCCAATGCTTCTGGCTGATCAGGTGCAGCAGCCCCCTGGAGGTGCACCATGGGCGTACATCTATGGTGCGTTAAAGGGTTATGATAGATGATGATATGGAAATAGATGGAGGGATGATGAGGGTACACGAATGACTAACATAGGGATGCATGTGTGTGATTATTCAGGATGATTAAAGAGGTGGTGATAAGTGTCACCACCGTATTGGGCCAAGGTGTAATTAACTAACAAAACAAAAATTAACTATGCTGGAAGCACAAAACCCTCATAATTCACATCTTTTTCTCTCTCTTAATACACTGCTTTCTCTTCTCTCTTGTTCTGAGTCTTCACTGGAGAAGACCACCTGGCCGCGCTGGAAATCGCCTTACGGCGGTAACGGCGGCGGCGTAACTCCAAACACTATTTTTTTACATCACTCTGATCGTCTCCTTTCCCTAGTTACTAATCTATGGTTAATTTTTGCATATTCTTACTCTAAAGCCCTAGATCTAAAGAGGGGTGGACGGAAACCCTAGGTCAAAGATGTGGCGAACAATGATGAGTTATGATGAAACATGCAAAATGAAAAAGCAAAATGTAAAGAAAAAGGGAGAATAGAGGTCGTGTTCTCCAAAACTGTGAGCTTCAAACCTTTTTTCTGAAATTTGTGCTTTTGGTATCTTTTGAGTCTCTTTCTCTTCTTCTGAATATGCTGGGATGATTGTTGGGTTGGATAACAATGAGGATTAGGGTTTGGCTTTTTCTGAGTTATTGGGCCGCTGTAGGTTTTTGGTGATGATGTTTGGTGACAATTTTTGATGTTGTAAACTTTAGTTGGTTTTCATTGGTTTTGGTTCTGTGGCTTCTGGTTTTGTGACACTTGAAAAATCTGTGGCTTTTTTGGTTTCTGGCTTTTTGATACTTGCTTGTTCTATTGTGTTGCCTGGTTTTGTGATACTTGAAAAAAATCTGTGGCTTTGGTTTTACAGTAATGGTTTGATGGTTTCTGGATATTTGATGTTTGATGATTCTGTTTTTTGTGATATCTGATATTTGTGGCTTTTATGATGTTTTATGATTCGGTTGGTTCTCTCTCTTTTCGTTCAAATAATCTCTCCTCTTTTATAAAACAATGGTTCTCCTTGTTATCAGATTAGGGTGAAAATAAGAGGGGAAAACTTGTGAATTTTTACAGTTTTGATTTTTCTAGCTTTGGGCTTTAGAGTGCAGTTTGAACAATGTCCATTTTGGTGCAAGTTTGGGCAGTTTTTGGACTGTAATGCAGGCTGGTTTGTTTGTTGTTTTAGGTTTCTTTGCAAGGCTTCCAGTTTGTTTGTATGTGCATAGCAACTTTTCACAATTTTGGGATTGGTTATATGGCCTAGGTGATATCCTCCCAACTCTTTTTCCTCTTTCATTTTTCTGTGAAATAAAGCACTTTTGCTTTTGATATATTTTCTGAAGGGTTTGCTTTATTTTAGGAAAGTGGTGATATGTTAACTTGTATTGCAATATTTGATGCCCTTGACCCTTTGGCTTGTTGCTTGCATATTGTTTGTTTTGTTCTGTTGTAGCCTTTGTTGTATTTTCTTGTTGGTTTGCAGCAGGTTTGGTTCTGCCTTGAATGTGACTGCTGCTATTTGCAGCCTGTTGCCTTTTACTCGGATCCTACTATTTTGTTTTTACTTGATGTTGTTGCCTTGCATCTTGTGCTGCTGTTTTTATTTTATTTGATGTTGTTGCCTTGCATCTTGTGCTGTTGTTTGATTGTTGCAGCATCATTGGGCTTGTTTGCCTGCTGCGTATTTATCTGCTGCTGTTTGCAGCCTGTTGCTTTGCTGCCTTGCCTGTCCTGTTTGTATATTTTCTCTTCCCCCATTTTTTGTGAACCAAAATCTAGGTTTTGAGATTTGCAAAATCGGGAGAAATGGATGGTGATTAAAACAAACAAAATTCTGATTCCTAAAAGCAAACCCTAGTGATGAAAATTATTTTTGCTTGGACTTTTCAATGTTGATTGTTTGCTAATGTTTTTTCTTTCTTTTGTTACATGTACAAACAATTGAATGGGAAGCAAGACAATATGAAGAGAAGACCATGGCTAGCAATGATGAATTTCTTGAAGATGAAGCAAAGAGTCTTAAAGAAGAAGCAATTCTTTCCTTGTAAATTTAACTTGTAATCCATTTGTAATCAGTTGTAATTTACTTTGTGAATGACCCACAAAATGTAATGAACACAAAACTTGAGTAATAGTCAAATTTGTTGTGCAAAACTTTGAGTTGAATAAAACATCTTGGCTTGATAGCTTGCATTTTAAGTAAACACAATATGATAGGATAAATCATGTATTTTGCACTCTTAAAAAAAATAAATGTTTAAAAGCTCAAACCCAATTGATTAATTAAACTCACAATCATGATTGTTTAAAATGGTAGTTTTAGACTTTATATCTTATTCAAACAGTACGTGCTCCCAAGAATAACATCAACCCTCAGAAGATTGTGGTTAAGAAAAATTTAAAATCACATAAATGCCTTTTCAGTTATCTAGGTCATGTATTGGGAAAACTTGCAATGTGAGGTTTGAAAACTGACTTAAACAACTTTGAGGAGACATGGTGACTTATTTGAACCCTTGACTACTCAATTTCCTTTGAGAAGTGCAAAACCCTAATTGCTGACTGGTTGCCCAGGAAGAGAATCTGCTTGATCAACTTTTGAGCCAAATTGAGTGTTTGGGAAACCCTGGGATAGCATCTTGAGTGAAAAATGGGAGGGCAAATTTTAGGGTACAACAGCTGCCCCTGTTCAATCTTCTTAAACTTGAAAAGTTAGATCGACGTGTTTGTCGTTCGCGGCTTGAAAGTAGAAGATGATTGAACACTAGAGTGCCCAGAAATTTGCACTTGATGATGCGCTGGTTGATTGTGTAGGGAATGGGCTTAAAGATGTCATTTGGAGAAATGATGGAGAGTTTTTGGAGATGGGCTTATAGATTCCATCCAAAGGTGATTGTTGACAGAAAGTCTGAACTCGACTTTAATAGAAAACGAATCAGAATAAACTGTTGAGAGATTTATCCAAACTAATAAGAATCTGGAAATGAATCAGAATAAACCGTTGAGAGATTTATCCGAACCAGTAAGAATCTGGAAACGAATTAGAATAAACCATTGAGAGATTTATCTGAACCAGTAAGAATCTGGAAACGAATCAGAATAAACCATTGAGAGATTTATCTGAACTAGTAAGAATCTGGAAATGAATCAGAATAAACCGTTGAGAGATTTATCTGAACCAGTAAAAATATGGAAAAGAATCAGAATAAACCGTTGAGAGATTTATCTGAACCAGTAAGAATATGGAAACGAATCAGAATAAACCATTGAGAGATTTATCTGAACCAGTAAGAATCTAGAAAAGAATCAGAATAAACCGTTGAGAGATTTATCTGAACCAGTAAGAATCTGGAAATGAATCAGAATAAACAGTTAAGAGATTTATCTGAACCAACAAGAATCTGTAAGAATCTGGAAACAAATCAGAATAAACCGTTGAGAGATTTATCTAAACCAGTAAGAATCTGGAGACGAATCAGAATAAACCATTGAGAGATTTAGAATGAAACAGCAGAAGTTTAAGGGAAATATTTTGCTATGTAGATAGTCGACCAGTCTTTTCTCGGGAATTGATTTGTATTTGACTTGTTGAAAATATTTGGCTGTCGGAGATTTGTTAATGATACTTTCTTGTCGATTGATTCTTTCCTAAAAAGGTGAAGAGTTAATTTCATGCAATGTCATGATGCATGGAATGCATGGTTAAATGTTGTTTCTCAAAATAAATGAGATTGCACTGTATGTACTTGTGTTGTCAATGCTATGACGTATGAATGCAAATGTATGGACTTAAAGATTGTTCGTGTTGTAGTGTTGCTGGAAGCGGGGGAAATAAATCCATTTTGAAGCACTGATGAGTGAGTTTCTTATTATTAGAGAAATAAAGCTCTGTTGTAGAAGGGAAAAGTCGAACATCGCTTGTGGACTCCGTGAAATCCTGCTGGGGAAACCTGAGAAGTTGGGCAACTTACTAGGGAACCTCTGGAGCGGTAGTTGGAAGTTTTACTCTGTCAGGGGTAGGAGAGCACTTGATACCAACAGGCTGCATACTGGGGGTACGTTAGCGATTCTGTAGTAGGATGTATTTGCTTCCACTCTTGCTGGAGAAGGTACATGCGGGGATCTTATAGAATGGCCTATAGATATTATCCTATTTCTTAAAGCCATTAGTAATTGTCTTTTCGCTTTCTATTAATTTGTAAATAGTAATGACGTTCAAATGCATATGTTCAAAAATAAATCATTGTACGTTTTTGTAAAGAAAACACAGAAATAAAGAAAAACATATAGTTTTGCACTTCCAAAAGGGATATCTTTGTATTAACTTGAATAAGTATTTTTGTACAATGAGACGAGCATTCTAGTAAGAGAATGTTGTTGTAAAAAAGGAAAATTGATACAAAGAAAAGATAGCTATATGCAATAATCCCATGGGGTTCCCATTCTACTATAGTCTTCGTGTCTCTGAATGTCTGGTCTACTTGTCACCTCGGCGAAGCTGATTGGATTGATTAGAACCATTTGAGCTGGTTGGTCAACGCTGAAGATTGTCTGCAAGATGATCCAACGGGACATAGTCATACGCTTTAAATCCCTAACTTTTGCCTGGACCGCCCTTTCGGGTTTTCGATCCACCGGGATACCCTTTTTTGCCCAAGCCTCCCTTTCGGGTTTTTGGCTTGCCGGGTGTACAATTTTTTTTTTGTATTTTATCCCTAATTTTTGCCCGAACTTTTTGGTTTGCCGGGATGCCCTAATTTTTGCCTAGGTCAGTCGACCTAGCGGGTACTTGTTCACGCGTAGTATCTTTTAACTATGTCCGCATTAAAAAGGTGAGGAAGGTCGTCGCCATCCATAGTGGTCAAGATCATTGCCCCACCAAAGAATATGCTTTTGATTATAATAATTCCTTTATATGTAGGAGTCCATTTTCCCCTGGGATCACCTTGTGGCAAAATGATACGCTTGATTACCAAGTCACCGGCCCGATATACCTGATGTTTGACCTTTTTGTTAAAAGCTTTGATCATGCGTTTTTGGTACGTCTGACCATGATAGATAGCTGCTAGCCTCTTCTCATCAATCAAGTTCAATTGGTCAAGTCGAGTCTGGATCCAATCTTCTTTGTTCAAACCATCATCCTTCATGATCCTAAGAGAGGGGATATGGACCTCAATGGGTAAGACAGACTGCATGTCGTATACCATAGAATAGGATGTTTCCCCAGTTGATGTGCGAGTTATGGTAGGATACTGTGATCGGTGGATCTGGAACTGACTGTTTAACGCTGGTTTGCGAAATGTCGCGGAAGCAAGAGTCGCCAACGTCTTTTATTTTCTCCAAATGGAAAGGACAAAAGCACAGAAAAATTCCTTATAGAGATTGCTCTCGGTTCGGGAGGTAGATTATAGAAAGGGAAGGTGTTAGCACCCTTTCTATCCATGGTTATCCATGGGCTCTTAGATACTTGCTCACTTGTGTTTTCAAAATATGGTTTGTTTGCTTTTCAATGTGGGTTTTAAAAAAGTTTCTTTGAAAATTCCAGTTCGACTCTTGTATCGGTCCTCAAGAGTGTTTGAAAAATTTGCTTTCGAAAGCTTTTTGAAAATGTGTCGGTGTGAAAAGTATTTTTGAATTTTTGTTTGAAATTAGAGCAAGTATCTAGAGTCGTCTACCTACCCTAAGGAATTCGTCTGTGTAAATGTCCTTTAAAGTAGTGCCATCCCACGATTGAGAGGTAGGTAGCACCACCGTTGGAGGTGTTCGGGTCAATTCGAGGTTCGGGACATGGTGATCACCAGAGCAATGGGAAGACACCTTAGAAGCTACCCTCATGCCAGGTTCCCGGATCATGAGGACTTACTAAGACATCCTCTACTCGACGATCACCTTTCGAGGCAAGGCAACAGTGAGGCGTACCCTAGGGGTGGTGTGTGCGATTTGTGTGTCGTTTTCATTTGCATTTATCTTGTCATGTTATTGGTGTTCTACGCTTGTTTTTATTTTGTCCATACATTCTTTCATGTCATTTGATTAACAGTTAAAAATATTGCGGGTATGTAAAAATCTAAAGCTATTACAAATGGCGCGGGTCCACATCGCCAAAATTAACCAGGACCCGATTTGACAGAAGAAATAAAGAATTAAAAATAAAGAATTAAAAGTGCGAGAAGTAATTTACATGGCTTCGGGAGAGGTACATAATTATTTAAACGAAATAAAAGAAATATGCGAATTAAGAATTAAATCGAAACGAGGGCGTTGGACCCTTTTGCAAAAATTAAAATTATGATAGAGTTAATTAAAATTAAAAGAAAGAAAGAACTTGTTTTTTGGCATTTTTTAGTATTTATGATTTAATATGAAAAAATTAATTGAAGTTAAACACTAACCCTAATTCTATTTTATTTTAATTTATTAAGAAAACATTAGAATTTAACCTAAATTAACCCTAATTTTTATATACAAATTTAATTATAAAAATAAATAAAATAAATAATATTATTATAAAAAGGAAAAATTAAAAAGGAATAAAAACATTAATTAAACCTAATTCTATGTTTTTTTAGATTTTTTATTATGAAAAGAATTAAAATTACAACCTAATTTAAAACTAAACAATTATACACAATTTATTTATGAAAAATATTAAAACAAAAATATTTATTGTATTTTTCCTTTTTTCTGATTTTTATTGTATTTTATATTTTTTTGTGAAATTAATTAATTAAAGATAATAATCAAAGAATAAAAAATAAGAAAACATAAAGAAAGTAAAAAAATTGCAAACCAAGGGGGGTTGTAGTCCCCAATATGGAGGTATGATCTTGAGAAATCTGGCCCAATAAGCCTGGTCCGTTTGACTTTTTTGAGTAGCGTGCTGAAGCGTGGACTGGGACTCACCATGTGCCTTGGATCTGGGCCTTTGATTGAGTTCACTTGGACGCGTGTACCCTTGGTTGTGAGAGTGCATCATGGTCTTCAATGTAGGCGCTACATGTGAACGTTAATGGAAAAATAATATTTGAAAGCATGAAGACCTGGGGCTCGAACCCAGGTCATAACTGTTACCAGCACTAACGCTTGCCACTGGATCATCTCACGCGCGTGTTAACATATAATAGCAAACAAATAATATAAAAGAAAACCAAGGTGTTAGTGGACTTTGCGCGCGAACTTTAAACAGGCCAATCGCTCCCTGCCACCTAGTTATCTTCTTCTTCGTTCCTGAAAATATAAAAACAATGGCCACGGTTTTGCAAATGTTCTTTTAGGCCATTTTCCAGAAAATAGCGAATAAGCCTAGGACGCTCATAAATTGAGCGCGATGATGGATTCCTAATCGTCCAAGCCTGCTAGTTCTCATAGTGATACTCAGAGGTTTCAATTTTTCCATATCATGAAACGCCCAATTTCAAGCTTTATGAACCCTAATTTGCATCAATGGCATAATTGCATATAGTACACGAAAACACAATTAAGATGAACGGTTAGCTTCAGAACACCTTAATTAGCATGAATCCATTAACAATATGCAATAAAAATGCCTAATTCTTGAAATACGATTATGCAAAAGAGTAAGAAAAGTGGGACTTCTGTACAGCGTTTCAAGGGCTTAGGGACCGTGTTCTTGATTCAGGCACGTTGCTTGACGTCCTAGGAATGCAATGGAAGAGGTTTAGTGGCTTGAAACGTCCTGCAAACAAGTTTTCAGAATTGAGTTTTTTAACAAAAATTTCAAGTTTGTCCAAGGGTTTCTGCGCAGCTTCAATGGTTATCAGGACTAGGTTTTCGTTTAGGCTTATGTACTGAATGAATTAGGTCAAGAAACTTGCTCCAAATCTCTTGCAATCATGGTTTTGAAGATTTGATTTTCAAGCTTTATTTTCCAAATATTTTCCATGTGCTTTTGTGCAAATCATGATCCAATCAGTCCAATTCTTTCCATATTTGGCTAGACACGAATTTGAGTATAAAACATGCACAAAAAGATTTAAAACTTTAGGTTAAGTATTTTCTATGCATTTAATTTGATTTAAATGAATTATTATTAATAAAAATTCAAATAAATAAATAAAAATGAATAAAAACTTCCCTTTGGGCCAAGTGGTCGTGCACATGTCATGGATGATGAATTATGGAAGAAAAATGGGCCCATTAGCAATTTTAGGTCATTTGAAGTAATGTTGACTTTTCAAAATATCCAAAAATTTCCCAACTTCTACAAGGCATAACTTGCTCAATTTTTAAGCTTTTCTCATGTTCTTGGAAATTTTGGAAAGGTCTTTGAGTCCTCTAACCAATGTCTTTGGTCCCATGTAATTTTGATTTACCAATCGCAAGTTATGGCCTTTGAATTAAAGTCCCTTTTTGTTGACTTTTGAAAATGACCTATAATGTTGAAATTGATAACTTTTTGTGAGAGCATTTCTTGGACTTGAAGTATGAAGATGAGTTGTAGGAAATGTCTTTCTCTTCAAAATGAGCTTTGGATGGAATTTTTCTGATAATCCATGTGAAAGTTATGCCCTGGTCAATTTACAGTTGACTTTTTCAACTGTCCAAATAAGGAAACTTTTGCATTTTGATGATTTTTGAGCCAAGCTTTGAGAATCATGATCAAGCATTGATCAAATGATGTTTGTGGCTTCAAAATGACATGTTGACCAAAAATTTGAACTTTTGACTGTCAAATGACCATTTTGCCCCTACAGTTGACTGTAGTGCAATTTAGGGTTTTGACTGTGCAATTTTGAGCTGAATGTCTTGAAACTTGATATGAGGATGTTTGACCATGTTTATAGGCATGTGAGACTTGATTGGACCTTTGGAAACTTCAACTTCTTGATCAGAATAAAAACCCTAGTTTTGACTGCTTAGGAGGCCCTTACACTGTGCAACCCTTGGGGAGATTTTGAAGCTTGACTTGGCAAATCTTTAAAGAATATGGGAGGGCAAATTTTGGGGTACAACAGTTTCCCCTGTTCAATCTTCTTAGACCTGAGGATGCAGATTGGCTGATGTGCCTTTCGTAATCCGAGGGTAGAAGATGATTGAACACTAGAGTGCCCAGAAATTTGCGCTCACATAGTAGCAATGTGATGATGGAATGGGCTTATAGATGCCATTTGGAGGTTGGTGAATAGGATGATGGGCTTATAGATGCCATCTGGATGTTGATCGCGTAAGAGACTCCTTAGCGAGAACCTGCATACCTGCAAAAGAAAAATGAGTACCTGACACGTTGCAGGAGATGGTTTTCAGATGCTTGGTCTAGATGTGTCCTGCCTGGTTACAGGAGCTGAGTCTGGAGCTTCACAAGATGATGAATGAACCAGGGATGGTTACTACCTTAGTATGAACGGTAAGAGAACCTTGGGTGACTTTAACTTCAACAACGCTCGCTGAGAAAATCTTGGTGGGAATTACCATCTTCGCAGGATCGGGAAGAGAACCATAGGCAATTATAATCTGAAAGGGAATTACATCTCACGCACCGTCGGGGAGAGAACCATAGGAAATTATAATATGAAAGGAATTATCACCTCACTCACCGTCGGAGAGGGAACCCTAGGGAATTATAATCTGAAAGGAATTATCGCCTCACTCACCGTCGGAGAGGGAACCATAGGAAATTATAATCTGAAAAGGAAATATCACCTCACTCACCGTCGGAGAGGGAACCATAGGAAATTATAATCTGAAAAGGAATTATCACCTCACTCACCGTCGGAGAGGGAACCATAGGAAATTATAATCTTAAAAAAACCCTAAAATGGAAATCTCATGCACCGTCGGAGAGAGAACCAATAGGAAATTATAATCTCAAAGAAAACCCTAAAATGGAAATCTCATGCACCGTCGGAGAGAGAACCAATAGGAACTGGATAACTTCTACTGAGTCTTCATCAGAAAAATCTGTTGGGAGTCGATTTAGCTGGACTAGAGAAGGCCTGGGACTGGATAAGAAATCTTTGGAGTCGATTAACTGAGCCGGTCTAGGTCTTGAAATATGATTGAAAATTTACCTGCATCTTTCCTGAAAGGTAGAGGTCAGTCATATGCAATGTATGATATGGATCAAGCAATGATGTTCTCAACATAAATGAGATTTGTATGATATGATGCATCTATGCATGCTATAATGATGTATGTGATGTTTTATGAATGTGTTTTTCGTCTAGGAAAGTAAATCCTTGACGGGTGCCGGGAAGTCATATCCTGGGCTGATGTTGAAGAATAAGCTTGTACTTCCGCTGGGGATGATAGTTGCAAGAATACCGGTAGGAGAAGATGACTCCGTTGGGTAATAAACTTGGCGAATGGAAGATTTTGCAAGGAGAAAGGTACTCTAGTGATCATGCTGGGGAGCAATACTCTGTGGGGAGAGGGATACTCTGCTGAATTGTTGATAATAACTTGCTGGGGATATCTTTGCTGTGTTGGAAGTGCTGATAGACTTCACTCGGGATAAGAAGACTGTATTGACGACGAACTTTCCGTGGCTTTTGGCTGAGGATAACCCAGTTATATCCTGTTAAGGAAATAAATCTTTAAATAAAGTCGGGCGATGCGTTCGTGCTCTACGAGGATAAGCTTCCAGAATCTACTGGGGATAAGCTTACTGCTTGGGGAGATGAATTCCAACTTTCCTGGGGAACTAGGTTGGACTCTCCTGGGGAGATTTTGGACTGTAATTTTGTAAGTTGAAAGAGGGAACCTATGTAGGGTTGCCTGCTGATGAGCTCATGTAAAACCGCATCTGAAATGGAGAAGGAACCTGTGTAGGGTTACTTTGATGAGGAGTTCGTGTAAAACTTCGTTTTTAGAAGGAGACCCTGTGTAGGGTTTCTTCGGGGTAAGTTCGTATAAAACTTCTCGATGAACCGGGGTGAGGTTATCTTGAACTAAATCCATGTAAGACTTCTGGGGAACCGGGGTTAGGTTGCCGCAGGATAAGTTCATGTAAAACTTCTTGACGAACCGAGGTAAGGTCATCTTGAGATAAATCCATGTAAGATTTCTAGAGGAACCGGGGTAAGGTTGCTTCGGGATAAGTTCGTGTAAAACTTCTGGATGAACCGGGGTAAGGTTACCTGTGGGATAAATCCATGTAAGATTTCTAGAGGAACCGGGGTTAGGTTACCTGTGGGATAAATCCATGTAAGATTTCTAGAGGAACCGGGGTTAGGTTACTTGTGACAAATCCATGTAAGATTTCTAGAGGAACCGGGGTTAGGTTACCTGTGGGATAAATCCATGTAAGATTTCTGGAGGAACCGAGGTTAGGTTACTTGGGATAAATCCATGTAATATTTCTGGAGGAACCGGGGTAAGGTTACTTGGGATAAATCCATGTAAGATTTCTGGAGGAACCGGGGTAAGGTTGCTTCGGGATAAATCCATGTAAGATTTCTAGAGGAACCGGGGTAAGGTTACCTTGGGATAAATCCATGTAAGATTTCTAGGAGGAACCGGGGTAAGGTTACTTGGGATAAATCCATGTAAGATTTCTGGAGGAACCGGGGTAAGGTTGCTTCGGGATAAATCCATGTAAGATTTCTAGGATGAACCGGGGTAAGGTTGCTCGTGGAGGGTGAGTCTGTGTAAGACTTTGTCTGCAATTTGAGAAGGAACCGGTGTAGGGTTGCATGATTTTGATTAAGTGGATGATTATCCTGTTTGGTTTCGGATGTTAACCCACGATCTGGAATTTGTAAAGGTAGATGGTAATCATCCTTATGTTGATCTTTCCTTTGTACTTTGGTTGACAGAGCAATTGGATCGCCTGGATAACTCATTATTGCCCCTGTTTCGGAGGTGAGGGAAGAGGATACCTGAGTGGGTGATTGACAAATCTTCGGGTAGACAAGTGATGAGATACCGAAACATAGTCGTACACTTTGATCCCTAACTTTTTCCTGGACCACCCTTTCGGGTTTTCAGTCCACCGGGATACCCATTTTTGCCCAAGCCGCCTTTTCAGGTTTTCGACTTGCCAGGTGTACATATTTTTCCATTTTCATCCCTTATTTTTGCCCGAACCCTTTTGGTTCGCCGGGAAACCCTTATATTTGCCTAGGTGTGTCAACCTAGCGGGTCTTTGATTGTGCGTAGCATTTTTTCGACTATGTCCACGCTCTCAGAATGTAGGGAGTTGCCCCTGTTGGAAGTATTTTGTTAGGCCCCATATGCTGGGCAATGCTCCTACTGTGCCCCTTGATTGGAGGTACTTCTGTTCACAAGGTGTTCATCGTGCGAATTTCCCTGTTGTTCAAACAAATAGTCATATGCAAACAAGGTTATTTTAAGAATGCAAAAGCCTATGTCTGTCTTGAATTTTGAAAATGCATTTTTTTGTAATACAGTGCGGTGTCAACTCAAGATTTTACAGCAAACCTTCAGGAGTCAGGATACCTTCGTAACAGTATGCTTTCGAACTAACCCATGCTTCAGCTAGGACTTTTAAGGGTTATATCGTGGCCTGGTTCACGGTTTAAGAAACAAAGGATAAAGGCTCAAATTATTTGTACCCACCCGCTCTTCATGATATTCTTCAAACCTATACTCAGTTGATCATACGTTAGACCTTGTTTGAGTCTTTGCTCTGATTTTCCGGTGATGATTCGGGTGTTGATAACTTATTTTGAATAGGAAGTCATTCCTTTCTTGTTGAGGGTTGGTAAGACCTCTTTCTTGTTTGATTTTTTTTTGTTATCCCTTTCTTTTTTTGCCTGAACTGTTTCCTTTTTTGGAATTACAGTCAGCGGGATGCCCCAGTTTTGTAAGTCTCCTTCATGGGTTTTGACTTAATTGGGTTTTTTTTTTTTTTTTTGAAAGATAATGACTGCCTTTCTTTATTGATCATTCAGAACCATCACTGTCTTTCTTTGTTTTGTAAGGATCTTTTTGGTGCCATTCGTTATGCACTTGGATCAACTGAGAGAACTACCCTGCCCCAGGTTATGATTAAGGGTTTTGATTTTCGAAAATGAAAACTTCTACTTCTTTGGCTCAGAGGGGTTGACGAGGGATTATCTTCCTTATTACTCCAGTGTTTAGGAATTGAAACAATGCCTGTACCTCATAAGCGGGGTCCGTTCAAAAGCATACTATAGATTGTGGTATCGTTTTCGTCATCCTCCTTCAAGAGGTTTAGAATTTTCAGTCAAGAGTTGATCATCACAAAAATATGAAAGCAGTTTTAAGTACAGTAAACATAATTAATTCAAGACAGACATGTGTAATGCATTCATGAAATAAAAGAGTTTAACATGACAATTGTTTATCAAGAAAGGAAAAATACAACTTGAATTCAAATGAACAAAAATCTAGCCATGCTTTGGCAAGGGAGCAGTGATCACATAAGGGGTCTCGGCAGGTTCGAATTCAATCTCTTTAGCATCGATCATATTCTGAATCTTGTATTTCAGCGCCCAACAATCCTCAGTATCGTGCCCCGGGCTATCAGAATGATAAGCACACCTTGCTTCTGGGTTGTAGCTTGGAGAGGAGGTCTCGGGGTTTGCAGGAGGGTTGATCACTGCAATCAGGTTCATCTTCAACATGTGGTGCAATGCTTGTGACCATGGCATGTTAATGTTGGTGAATTGTCTTTTAGGCTCGTCCGGCCTTCGCTGATTTCCCTTTTGTGGTTGGCGGCATGGTGCAGAACCAGAAATCATGACTGCCCCTGCATGTTGGTCACGACGACTCTTTTGGTTGTATGCCGCATTAGATTCTTTCTTTCCCGTGTAAGGCTTTTTGTGAGTATCAGAAGGTGTGGCCTCTTGAATTTTCCCACTCTTGATACCAGCTTCAATTCTTTCGCCAGTCAGGATGAGGTCGGTAAATCCAGCAGATGAATTACCAATGAGGTGATTGAAGAACGGCCCGGATAGGGTCCCCAAGAACATATCAACGAGTTCCCGGTCAGTTAACGGAGGCTGCACCCTTCCAGCAAGGTCTCTCCATCTCTGCGCGTATTCCTTGAAACCTTCACTTGACCCCAGCGACATACCCTGGAGTTGGGTACGTGTAGGAGCAAGGTCGGCATTGTACTGGTATTGCTTGTAAAATGCAGTGGCTAGGTCTTCCCAGGTACGGACGTTGGCTCCGTTCAATTGATAGAACCAGTCGAGTTGAGTCCCTGACAGACTCTCTTGGAAAAAGTGGATCCATAAGTTCCTGTCGGCCGTGTAGGGCTGGATCCTCCTCATGTAGGACCTGAGATGCAGCTTTGGACAGGATGCCCCGTCATACTTTGCGAAGGCAGGTGCTTTGAATTTGTGCGGGATCACTACCCCAGAAGACAGACCTAGATCCTCGAAGTCTAGACCAGGCACCTTTTGTATCTCCATAGCACTTAGCCGGTCTTCCAACTGTTTGTACCTATCCTCAGCCGGAGGGTATTGTTCGTCGTTGAAATCTGTTTCATTGTCGGAGACCACTGGGCTGGGAACCCTTTCCTCTTGATGACTACCTTTCCCCACAGACGGAGTTGTCCTCTCAGCTTGATCCTGCAGGGTGTTCCCAGATCTGCGTCTAGGGCTGAACAAAACAGTCCTCTTCTTCTTCTTTTCCTTCTTCAAGAGCAGAGCCTTCAGATCTTGTTGCCCCTGGGTCAAATTCATGATCAGCCCTTGGAACTGGGCGTTCTGAGCCTGGAGGGCCTTGATAGTGTACTCGGTTGAGGATTCAGGATTCATGACGAGACTGCTGAAATAAACAGCGAAGAAGGTAAGTAACCTGCAGAGAAAGGGTACCTGTTATGCAATGATATGTATGATGTGCATGCAATGATTTCAAGGACCTCGAGGGGTAAACAAATTGTTAGAGTTGGAAACTGGTAACTTGATTGAAGGTACTTCATGTTGTTGAGAGTCCTTCTTCAAGGGTTAAAGGCTCACCATATCCAGTGGGTCATAGCCTCTGACAACCTTGGCTAGAGGAAAATAAATCCTCTTTCCCCCTTGCTGGGATAATTGATTCACCATGACCTGCATCACAAGCCCTTGAGATCCTTGAAATGGGTTAGGATGTATGCAATGGTATGATGCTATGCTATGCATGGGATAATGTGAGTAACCCTGTTATGAGTCCTTATTAAGGACTATAAACAGAAACCTGCAAGAAACTCAAGTAAAACCTATCATGAGTCCCAGTTAAGGACTAAAACAAAACCTGCAAGAAACAAGTGTCAGGTAACAAGCATGCAGATAGTCAAGTACGAAGGCACACAAGTCACACAAGAGAAGCCCTTAGAGTTAGGCCAGCATGGGGTCTGGGTAGTACCCTCTTGAAGTTGGTGGGTTCAACCTGTCCTATTAGAAGTAACCGGGTTCTAAGGGTCCCAATATCACGGGATTGCTTTCATTGTTCATCGTTTCGATTTAGCCACTGAACTGGCAACCGAAATATTCCAGGAAAGCAACCCTCAATTGAGTGTAGTATCGAGTATCAACCAACCTCGGACTACACCAAAGTCAGTTATCTCACTACCCTAAAGAGGCTAAGATAGTTCAATTAAGGTTCCTAAGATCTGTTGATGCTTCACGACACCACGCGGAGGCCCCGTACTCTCCTTGACTGAACTCAAGGGTTACCGGTACACACCAAAGTGTCACATCAACGTAGCAGACTGTTTCAACCATGTCGGTATACCCCGCACAGTTCCCTCACAGCCTTGTTGCTACTTTCTAAGAAGGTATCCCCAGATCCGGGTTAGGATCTATAGAACTCCCAAGACAGTCCCACAATTTAAAGCAAACAAGGAAAGCAATTGAAAACACAGTTATGAACTAACCCTAAGGTACACCTCACTTTAAGTTAAGTCCCCAGCAGAGTCGCCAGTTCTGTGATCGGTGGATCTGAAACTGACTGTTTAACGCTGGTTCGCGAAATGTCGCAGAAGCAAGAGTCGCCACCGTCTTTTATTTTCTCCAAATGGAAAGGACAAAAGCACAGAAAAATTCCTTATAGAGATTGCTCTCAGTTCGGGAGGTAGATTATAGAAAGGGAAGGTGTTAGCACCCTTTCTATCCATGGTTATCCATGGGCTCTTAGATACTTGCTCACTTGTGTTTTCAAAATATGGTTTGTTTGCTTTTCAATGTGGGTTTTAAAAAAGTTTCTTTGAAAATTCCAGTTCGACTCTTGTATCGGTCCTCAAGAGTGTTTGAAAAATTTGCTTTCGAAAGCTTTTTGAAAATGTGTCAGTGTGAAAAGTATTTTTGAATTTTTGTTTGAAATTAGAGCAAGTATCTAGAGTCGTCTACCTACCCTAAGGAATTCGTCTGTGTAAATGTCCTTTAAAGTAGTGCCATCCCACCATTGAGAGGTAGGTAGCACCACCGTTGGAGGTGTTCGGGTCAATTCGAGGTTCGGGACATGGTGATCACCAGAGCAATGGGAAGACACCTTAGAAGCTACCCTCATGCCAGGTTCCCGGATCATGAGGACTTACTAAGACATCCTCTACTCGACGATCACCTTTCGAGGCAAGGCAACAATGAGGCGTACCCTAGGGGTGGTGTGTGCGATTTGTGTGTCGTTTTCATTTGCATTTATCTTGTCATGTTATTGGTGTTCTACGCTTGTTTTTATTTTGTCCATACATTCTTTCATGTCATTTGATTAACAGTTAAAAATATTGCGGGAATGTAAAAATCTAAAGCTATTACAAATGACGCGGGTCCACATCGCCAAAATTAACCAGGACCCGATTTGACAGAAGAAATAAAGAATTAAAAATAAAGAATTAAAAGTGCGAGAAGTAATTTACATGGCTTCGGGAGAGGTACATAATTATTTAAACGAAATAAAAGAAATATGCGAATTAAGAATTAAATCGAAACGAGGGCGTTGGACCCTTTTGCAAAAATTAAAATTATGATAGAGTTAATTAAAATTAAAAGAAAGAAAGAACTTGTTTTTTGGCATTTTTTAGTATTTATGATTTAATATGAAAAAATTAATTGAAGTTAAACGCTAACCCTAATTCTATTTTATTTTAATTTATTAAGAAAACATTAGAATTTAACCTAAATTAACCCTAATTTTTACATACAAATTTAATTATAAAAATAAATAAAATAAATAATATTATTATAAAAAGGAAAAATTAAAAAGGAATAAAAACATTAATTAAACCTAATTCTATGTTTTTTTAGATTTTTTATTATGAAAAGAATTAAAATTACAACCTAATTTAAAACTAAACAATTATACACAATTTATTTATGAAAAATATTAAAACAAAAATATTTATTGTATTTTTCCTTTTTTCTGATTTTTATTGTATTTTATATATTTTTGTGAAATTAATTAATTAAAGATAATAATCAAAGAATAAAAAATAAGAAAAAATAAAGAAAGTAAAAAAATTGCAAACCAAGGGGGGTTGTAGTCCCCAATATGGAGGTATGATCTTGAGAAATCTGGCCCAATAAGCCTGGTCCGTTTGACTTTTTTGAGTAGCGTGCTGAAGCGTGGACTGGGACTCACCATGTGCCTTGGATCTGGGCCTTTGATTGAGTTCACTTGGACGCGTGTACGCTTGGTTGTGAGAGTGCATCATGGTCTTCAATGTAGGCGCTACATGTGAACGTTAATGGAAAAATAATATTTGAAAGCATGAAGACCTGGGGCTCGAACCCAGGTCATAACTGTTACCAGCACTAACGCTTGCCACTGGATCATCTCACGCGCGTGTTAACATATAATAGCAAACAAATAATATAAAAGAAAACCAAGGTGTTAGTGGACTTTGCGCGCGAACTTTAAACAGGCCAATCGCTCCCTGCCACCTAGTTATCTTCTTCTTCGTTCCTGAAAATATAAAAACAATGGCCACGGTTTTGCAAATGTTCTTTTAGGCCATTTTCCAGAAAATAGCGAATAAGCCTAGGACGCTCATAAATTGAGCGCGATGATGGATTCCTAATCGTCCAAGCCTGCTAGTTCTCATAGTGATACTCAGAGGTTTCAATTTTTCCATATCATGAAACGCCCAATTTCAAGCTTTATGAACCCTAATCTGCATCAATGGCATAATTGCATATAGTACACGAAAACACAATTAAGATGAACAGTTAGCTTCAGAACACCTTAATTAGCATGAATCCATTAACAATATGCAATAAAAATGCCTAATTCTTGAAATACGATTATGCAAAAAAGTAAGAAAAGTGGGACTTCTGTACAGTGTTTCAAGGGCTTAGGGACCGCGTTCTTGATTCAGGCACGTTGCTTGACGTCCTAGGAATGCAATGGAAGAGGTTTAGTGGCTTGAAACATCCTGCAAACAAGTTTTCAGAATTGAGTTTTTTAACAAAAATTTCAAGTTTTTCCAAGGGTTTCTGCGCAGCTTCAATGGTTATCAGGACTAGGTTTTCGTTTAGGCTTATGTACTGAATGAATTAGGTCAAGAAACTTGCTCCAAATCTCTTGCAATCATGGTTTTGAAGATTTGATTTTCAAGCTTTATTTTCCAAATATTTTCCATGTGCTTTTGTGCAAATCATGATCCAATCAGTCCAATTCTTTCCATATTTGGCTAGACACGAATTTGAGTATAAAACATGCACAAAAAGATTTAAAACTTTAGGTTAAGTATTTTCTATGCATTTAATTTGATTTAAATGAATTATTATTAATAAAAATTCAAATAAATAAATAAAAATGAATAAAACTTCCCTTTGGGCCAAGTGGTCGTGCACATGTCATGGATGATGAATTATGGAAGAAAAATGGGCCCATTAGCAATTTTAGGTCATTTGAAGTAATGTTGACTTTTCAAAATATCCAAAAATTTCCCAACTTCTACAAGGCATAACTTGCTCAATTTTTAAGCTTTTCTCATGTTCTTGGAAATTTTGGAAAGGTCTTTGAGTCCTCTAACCAATGTCTTTGGTCCCATGTCATTTTGATTTACCAATCGCAAGTTATGGCCTTTGAATTAAAGTCCCTTTTTGTTGACTTTTGAAAATGACCTATAATGTTGAAATTGATAACTTTTTGTGAGAGCATTTCTTGGACTTGAAGTATGACGATGAGTTGTAGGAAATGTCTTTCTCTTCAAAATGAGCTTTGGATGGAATTTTTCTGATAATCCATGTGAAAGTTATGCCCTGGTCAATTTACAGTTGACTTTTTCAACTGTCCAAATAAGGAAACTTTTGCATTTTGATGATTTTTGAGCCAAGCTTTGAGAATCATGATCAAGCATTGATCAAATGATGTTTGTGGCTTCAAAATGACATGTTGACCAAAAATTTGAACTTTTGACTGTCAAATGACCATTTTGCCCCTACAGTTGACTGTAGTGCAATTTAGGGTTTTGACTGTGCAATTTTGAGTTGAATGTCTTGAAACTTGATATGAGGATGTTTGACCATGTTTATAGGCATGTGAGACTTGATTGGACCTTTGGAAACTTCAACTTCTTGATCAGAATAAAAACCCTAGTTTTGACTGCTTAGGAGGCCCTTACACTGTGCAACCCCTGGGGAGATTTTGAAGCTTGACTTGGCAAATATTTAAAGAATATGGGAGGGCAAATTTTGGGGTACAACAGATACCCATGGAGAGCGAACGGTAGCATCTCATGCCAGTCTTTGTATGTGACTGTCATTTTCTGTATGATCTTCTTAATGTTTTTGTTAGTAACTTCTACAGCGCCATTCATCTTTGGCCGGTAAGGGGAAGAATTGTGATGCTGGATCTTGAATAGCTCGCACAAGGCGGTGATTATAGTGTTGTTTAGATTCGTACCATTATCAGTGAGGATTCTCTCTGGGATACCGTACCGACAGATGAGATTATGTTTGATGAACCGGGTGACCACATTCTTAGTAACAGAAGCGAAGGAAGCTGCCTCAACCCACTTTGTAAAATAGTCGATGGCTACTAAGATGAAGTGGTGTCCATTGGAGGCTATTGGCTTGATTTCCCCAATCATATCGATTCCCCACATAGCAAAGGGCCAAGGAGCCGTCAAGACATTCAGAGGAATCGGAGGTACATGCATTTTATCAGCATAAATCTGACACTTATGGCAAGTCCGAGAGTATAGATATCAATCTGCCTCCATGGTACACCAATAATAGCCTGCCCATAGGATTTTCTTTGCCATCGTATGCCCACTAGAATGGGTACCAAAAGTGCCTTCGTGTAATTCAACCATGATCTTTTCAGCTTCAACCTTGTCTACGCACCAAAGTAATACGGAGTTATGACTGCGTTTGTACAAAATGTTGTTACTAAGGAAGAACTTAGCCAAGAATCTTCTTAGGAACTTCTTGTCATTCACTGAAGCTCCTTCTGGATATTCTTGAGACTCAAGATACCTTTTTACTTCATGGAACCAAGCTTGATCCACTACTTATTCAGTACCGATCTCGTGATAGTAGGCTGGTTCATCCATCCGCTCAATGGTGATTTGAGGAGCCTCGTTATCCCAATTAAGTTTAAACATAGATGACATTGTAGCTAATGCGTCTGCTAGCTGATTTTCTTCTCGCAGGAAATGCTCGAAGGTAATCTTCTCAAAATGCGGTAGCAATGTCAAGACATGTTCTTTGTAAGGGACAAGGTTGGGGTGTTTGGTATCCCATTCCCCTTTGATCTGACTGATGACCAAAGTTGAATCTCCAAATACATCCAAGGATTTGATCCCCAAGTCTATGGCAGCTTTGAGACCGAAGATGCATACTTCGTATTCTGCCATGTTGTTTGTACAGTTGAAGCAAAGTCTGGCAGTAAAGGGAGTATGACATCCTTCTGGAGATATGAGTACAGCCCCGATACCATTTCCAAGTGCATTGGATGCTCCATCAAAGAACAAGGTCCATCGGGATCCTTGTTCAGGTCCGTCATATGGCGTGATTTCTCCACAGTTGTCTAATGTCATGATGTCTTCGTTCGGGAATTTAAACTTCATGGACTGGTAGTCTTCCACAGCTTGGTGAGCAAGGTGATCAGCTAATACACTACCCTTTATAGCTTTCTGAGTAGTATATTGTATGTCATAATCTGTCAGGATCATCTTCCATCTCGCTATACTCCCAGAAAGAGAAAGCTTCTCAAAGATGTATTTTATCGGATCCATTTTAGATATCAACAAGGTAGTATGGGTCAGCATATACCATCTCAGCCGGCGAGCAGCCCATGCCAGAGCGCAGCAAGTTTTCTTGAGCAGTGAATATCTTGTTTCATAGTCGGTAAACTTTTTGCTCAGGTAATAAATATCATGCTCTTTTCGGCCAGACTCGTCATGCTTCCCCAACACACACCCCGTTGAGTTTTCTAAAACAGTCAAATACAGGATTAAAGGCCTTCCCTCGATGGGTGGTAACAACATAGGAGGCTCTTATAAGTATTCTTTGATTTTGTCAAAAGAAACTCGGCATTCGTCATTCCATTTGACTACTTGATCTTTCTTAAAGAACTTGAAGATTGGCTCACAAGTAGGTGTCAGGTGAGAAATGAATCTGGAGATATAATTCAAATGTCCCAAGAATCCTCTGACTTCCTTCTCAGTACGAGGAGAAGGCATCTCTTGTATTGCTTTAACCTTGGTAGGATCAACCTCGATACCTTTGTTGCTGACGACAAAGTCTAGGAGTTTACCAGATTGTACTCCGAACGTGCATTTATTTAGATTCAACCTCAACTTGTATTTCTTCAACCTCTCAAATAGCTTATGTAAGTGATCAAGATTCTCTTCTTCCATTTGAGACCTGGCTATCATATCATCTACGTAGACCTCTATCTCATGATGTATCATGTCATAAAATAAAGCTACCATGGCGCGTTAATAGGTTGCCCCAACATTCTTTAGTCCGAATGGCATGACCTTATAGCAGAATGTGCCCCACTGTGTAACAAAGGTCGTTTTCTCCATATCCTCAGACGCCATTTTGATTTGGTTGTAGCCTGAGAAATCGTCCATGAAGGAAAACACTTTGTGTTATACCATATTGTCAACTAGAATGTCGATGTGGGGGAGTGGGAAATCATCCTTGGGGCTTGCCCTATTCAAATATATGTAGTCCACACACATTCGCACTTTGCCGTCTTTCTTGGGCATGAGAACAACATTGGAAACCCATTGGGGATAAGAGGTGACAGCCAAAAATCCAGCATTGAATTGCTTCATGACTTCTGCTTTAATCTTTTCTGACATATCAGGCCTCATGCGGAGAACCTTTTGCTTTACTGGAGGACAATCTTCTCTTGTAGGCAGACGATGTACCACAATGTCTGTATCGAGTCCCGGCATGTCTTCATACGACCAGGCAAAGACTTCAACATAATCGTGTAACAATTGAATTAGTCGCTCCTTGACACTGGGTTCCAAATTGGCACCCACCCTGACCTCCTTTTTGTTCTCCTCAGTACCTAAGTTAATTGTTTCAACCGGCTCCTCGTGAGGCTGAATGGTCCTTTCTTCCTGTTGTAACAACCTGGCCAACTCCCCTGGCACCTCACAATCTTCCTCACTTTCGTCTTCAGCTTGGTAGATTGGATTTTCAAAGTCATAATTGGCCATAGCAGAACCGTTACCCATGGGATCCTGAGTGAATGTAGATCTGCATTTTAATATGTGAGTGTGTGTAAGAGCATAGCTACTTTTGAAAGAAATAAAATGTAAGAAAGAAAGACAAAGAACATAAAATTTTGATGCAAAAATGTCCATGATTCATTAATGACATATGAGAATGAAGTGACAACCCTCACAAATGGACCGTTGTGCCTCGGGTAAGACACAAGGTTTTAAAAGTCTGAATTTTTTAAATATTACAAGCCTGAAAATATTAAAAGACAATTACTCTTGAATAAAAGTAATAGGAATGAAATCTTTGGCCTCCCAATTGTTGAGCCCTCCTCCGATGGTTGGGAAAATCCATTCATCCATATCATTGCTGCCATCACTGTCTTCCACTGCATTGACTCCCTGATTGCTGATACGCACAGGTGGTCCCCTGGTGCGAGAACGTCGAACAACTCTTTGGGCCTCTGTAGTGAATCCCAAACCAAATTTGTCGGATTTGTAGGGAATATCCGGAAGCTGGCCCCAGATGGTACACCCTCCTTCTTCAACTACTGCTCTAGCATCTTTCAAAGAGGCCATCTTCAGTGGAGGTCTTCTAATCTTCAGGACTTTAGACTTGGTTTTCGCGACTGTTACTAGAACCTCCTCAAAATTCTAACATGGAGTCTCAATGAATTCACCATCCATTTCAACATACCTGAAAGAGTTCAGATGGCTAACCATGTACTCCTCCTCTCCGTGAACTGTGAAAATATTTACTTTGATCGGGTATTTTAGCATTTGGTGCAGGGTAGAAGTGACGGCACTAGCACATGGATCCAGGGTCGACTTAATAGACAAGAGTATGAAGGGCGGATGTCCATCACATAGAAAGTTGAGTCAAAAGTATGAGTTCCAATTTTTATGGGGATACTAACTTCTCTGTGCACTGTTCTCTTGGAACCATCAAAGGCCCTTACTATGATGTTGCTAGGCTTTAAGGTGAGCCCCTCGCAGTCCAATCGGTCGAGAGCATTTTTGGGCAAGACATTCAATGATGAGACGGTGTCCACCAGAACGTGGGCAAGTGTGGTGCCCCAGCATTCAATGGAAATATGCAAGGCATCGTTGTGCTTCCTTCCTTTAGAAGTTAAATCAGCGTCGGAAAAGCCCAATCCATTATCAGCAGTTAGACCGGCCACACAATTTTCAAATTGGTCGATGGAGGTCTCTTGGGGCACGTGGGTGGTCTTAAGAAACTTTACCAAGGCTTTGGCATGGGCCTTAGAACATAAAAGTAAGGACAACAATGATATTTTCGAGGGGGTCTGCCCCAACTGTTCTACAATGTTGTAGTCACTTTTCTTGATTATCTTTAGTATTTCTTCTATCTCCTTTCTTGAAACTTCAAGGATGATCTTGGGAAGCTCTCCCGCTTGGACAAGCTCGTTCAAGACCCTTTTGCCCCTTGTCTCTGTAGCAGGGATAACAGGAGAAGTATCATTGGGAGTGTCGGTAGGAGTGGCAGTAGGAATGATCGTAGGAGTAGCAACGGTCTTTGGAGAAATCTCGGGTGAGAAGACTCTTCCACTTCTTGTTATCTTGCTGGTCCCAGTGATATTACCGATGTCAGGATCAATATCTCTCGCAATTTCGTCTTTGACAGCCAACTGATCTTGCTTGACGCCATAGTAATAAACGTCATCCCCATAACTCCAGGGAACAACTTTATTCGAAGAGTAAGATATTGGTCTTGGCATAGTGATGATTAAAGGTGCAGACCTGGAACAGATGTAATCCTGACGGGTCTTTTGGTGGAGACCCTGGGAGGATTGTCGGAAATGATGATTATTGAAACATCTTGATAAGAACTTCTGGTAAGAGGAAGCTTTTCAAATAAGATTTATTTACTAGTCATCAGGCGCTGGACGCCTATCTTCAGTAACAAACAGTCGTTCGGTAGAGACTTGCACAAGTAACAATTTTTATCGCAGCCCGGGAACAGACCGGCTTGCAGTAAATTCTGTTTAATGGTCAACAGAGGAGTAATTAAGTCATTCACGGAGGAGACAAAACGATCATCATCAATAGCTTTGATACCTTGGCCATGTCTGGGCATTGGTGCCGTTATTACATTAGGCGTTTCTGGGGGATCAAAATCAATCTCTTTCACATAGATAAGGTCTTGCACCTTATTTTTTAAGGCCCAAAAGTCATTTGTATGGTGCCCCGGGCTTTCAGAATTATAGGCACATCGAGCGTTCGAGTTGTAGCGAGGAGAATCAGTATCGGGGTTCTTGGGAGCTTCTTTTAAAGTTGCCAGATTGGTCTTCAAAAGGTGTGGAAAAACTTGAGACATGGTCATGTTGATCCGGGTAAATCGTCTCATGGGTGCTTCTGGCTTGCGTTGATAATTTCACTGTTGATTTGGCATAGGATTAGAAATCATAACAGCCCCTACCGCCGGGCGACGTTCAGTTTTGTTTTGATTCCTATAGTCATATGCAGCACTGACCTCCTTCTTTCCAACAAAGGGCTTCTTCATCATGCTCGAGGATGCATCTCTTTGAATTTTTCCGCTTTTTATACCGGCTTCAACCCGCTCATCGGTCATAATTAATTCAGTAAATACAGTTGAGGAACTCTCGATCAGGTGGTTGAAGAATGGTCCTGACAAGGTGCCAAGGAACATATCTACTAATTCTCTGTCAGATAGAGGGGGCTAGACTCTGCCTGCAAGATCCCTCCATTTTTTAGCATAGGTTTTGAAACCTTCACCTGTTCCCATAGACATGCTTGCAATTGCGTCCTTGTCGAAGCTAAATCAGCATTGTACTGATATTGTTTGTAGAAAGCGACAGCCAACTCTTCCCAATTGCAAACATTGGTCCCTTCCAATTGATAGAACCAATCCAACTGCGTCCCAGATAAGCTCTCTTGGAAGAAATGCACCCACAGATTCTTGTCAGCCGTATGGGGTTGAAACTTTCTGATGTATGACCTTAGATGTAGCTTTGGGAAAGAGACACCGTCGTATTTGGAAAAAGTGGGGACCTTGAATTTTGTGGGATGACAACCCCTGAGATGAGTCCTAATTCTTCAAAATCTAAACCGGGTACCCTCTGAATTTCCATAGCATTCAAACGATCCTCTAGTTGTTTGTATTTATCATCAGCAAGAGGATATTGTTCCTCAGAGTAATCAGGCTCTTCCTCTTCCTCGTATTCTGGGTCGTTATTCACTTCCTGGGTTTGATTATCTCCTTCGCCTGATGATGTCACAAAGTCCAAAGTTCGTCTGGTTTGTCCTTAAAGCCTCATTCCCATGATCACAACACCAGTTGATTTCTTCGCTTTCTTCTTCTTCTCTTTGGCCAGCAGAGTCTTTAACTCCTCTTGTTCTTTTGTCAGAGCCAAGAGCATTTGTTGAAACTGGGTGTTCTGCGCCTGAAGATCTTTCACAGTCTGTTCAACATCCATCTCACTGAAATAAACAGTAGAAGGATAAGGTGACCTATTATGAGAAAACTGTATGATGTTATGATGAATGAAGATGCAATATGCAAATGATTTCAAGGAAATTTAGAGATTTAAATTTGTTCAAACCAAAAAAGAACACACGTTATATTAAAATCCAAGTTTTAATACATCATGCCTCCTTGGGCTTACAATGAAAGAAACAAAATACAACAAAGCTCCTAAGACAAAAAGACTGAACGCATCCTCTTTGGAGCAATGTAGGCATTCAGGTTTTTCTCTTCATGAAGCAGCTTGGTGAGCTCCAGAATCTTCTTCTCATTGGCATAAAACTGGGCTTCAAAGGTATCTCTCTCTTCCTTCAACTGAACCCAAGCTTTTTGCAAGTCTTCGAGAGAGGTAGACATGTCAGGATGAAGAATGGTGTATGGGACGTCTCCTTCAACAACAGGATCTATGATGACATGAAGGATGGAAGGGTAAGGCATCACGATACTCTGAGCACGATCCCGTACCCACCTAAGGTAAGGCTCGAGAGGGATAGAGTTTTTATGTCCCAAAGTCCTACTGTCCACCTTGTTCATCATTCCCCAAGCACGTGTAAACCTCTAGCGGTAACCTTGGTCTTCTTTGTCGTAGTCGAACACCAGACCTTGGATGAGCATCTTGTGAGGGTCATCTCTTCGGGAATACCCAAGCTGTCAAAGAGCTAAGCAGGGGTTGTAGGTGATACCCCCCTTAATACCAAGCAGAGGTACGTTAGGGAACTCCCCACAGCGGTCAATGATAGAGACATCTTCCAAGGATCTCGAACACCAACGGATATCAGAGTGGGTGAGACACATCATCCTTTGAGACCAAGTCAGTCTTTGCTCGTTCTTTAATGCTGACTGAGGTAGGTGTGAAGTGAACCACTTAGCGAGTAAGGGGATACAACACAAAATAGTACCTCTTTTCTTCATGGTGCGGGTATGAACGCAATGAAAGATGTCTCCTATTAAGGTAGGTATGGGATTGAGAGAGAGAAAGACCTTGATAGAATTAACGTCTATGAATTGGTCCTAATTGGGGAACAGAACCAAACCATAAATGAGAAGATCCGGGACGTCTTCGAAAGCTTGGAAATCCATGTCGTCCTAGAATGAACGAGCCTTTTCCAATAGGAACTTGGCTAGAAAACCTTTAACCCCGCTTCTTGTCTCCCATTTGGCTATGATGTCGGCCCTCTTCATATGAAAAGCTTCATCGATGAATTCAGGTTTTGGAATCCCTTCTAGACCGGTGAACGGTATCTGATCAATCACGGGCACCCCTACGAGTAGAGAGAACTCTTCCAGTGTAGGTACCAACTGATAGTCCGGGAAAGTGAAACAATCATGTACGAGATCAAAGAATTGGAATAGCACACACATTATCTCTTCTTGGAAGTTGGATTTAGCCAAACTAAGGAGTCGACCATATTTCTTGGTAAAAGGAGAATCCTCGGGAACTCTTGAGGCTAGCTCTTGAAGTTGAGGGTGTGCTTTTACAAAGCTTGTTCGGATGGTGTTTCTTTAGATGGAGTTCATGACCTACAAAACAAAAACAAAGATAAATTTCTAAATCCTTGAAATGGTTAGTGAGCATGCGTATGATGTTCATGATGTTTATGATGTTTATGTACAAGTAAATATATATACACACAGCAAACAAGTCCCTATGTTTTAGGCTTGCATGGGGTTTTATAGGTAAGTACCCTCTTGAAGTTTGGTTGGCTCAACCTGTCCTAGTAATAGAGATCGGGTTCTAAAGGATCTCAATATCACCGGCCTTTCTCTTAGGCATTGTCTCAGCACAACAATTTTTTCTTGCGGCCGAGATATCCCAAAAGTATAGCCTCAATGAGTGTAGTATCGAGTATCAACCAATTTTCAGCTCTACACCGAAACCGGTTATCTCACTATGTCCTAATGACCAAGTTTGTTCAATAAGGGTTCTAAAGTCAGTTAGTGTTTCATGACGCCACTCAGCGGCCCCGTATTCTCCTTGATTCTCCACGAGGGATACCGGTACCCACAAATGCGTCACACTAACATAGCCATTGTTTCAACCATATCGGTCTACGCCGTACATTTTACACAGTCTATTGTTATTTACCTAAAAGGTGTCCTAGATCCGGGTGGAGGATCAAAGCAAGCCCAATACAAAAAACAAAATATAAAGCACACAAATCAAATAATGAAAGCAAGTAAAGGTGATCGAACTCTAACGTAACCCCACTTTTTAAATATATTCCCCAGCAGAGTCGCCAGTTCTGTGATATGGTGGGAGAACTGACTTGGTGTTTTGTGTTTTGATCGCATTTGTGCGGATAGCAAGAGTCGCCATCGACTTTTCTTTTATCCAAAAGGAAAGGTAAAAAAGAACAGGAAAGATCTTTCAAGATTATTTCTTGGGTTCGGGGGGTAGATTATGAAAAGGGAGGGTATTAGCACCCTTTTCATCCATGGTTTTCCATGGGCTCTTAGTTACTCGCTTAGATCACTTGCTTTTATTTTGACAGTGTGCTTGTGGTGTGGGCTTTGAAAGTGTTTTAAAAAATCTCTTTGTAATGGTTCTCGTTTCTATAAGAGCGTGTACAAAGTTTTGTTTCGAAAGATAGTTCAAAGATGTGTTTGTGGATTGTGTTTTGGAAAGTGGTTTTTGAAAAGATATTTTGCAATGGTTCTCGTCTCTATAAGAACGTATACAAAAGGTCTTTGTCTTTTAAAAAATGTTTTGAGATGAAACTATTGGTGTAAAAATGTTTTTGTCGTGAACAAGCGAGCAACTAGGAGTGAATCTACCTACTCGAAAGGTCTCAAGGTTCTTTTCTTCCTCCTTTTAATGTTTCTATCTTACCATTGATTTGGTAAGAAGCCCCATCGTTGGATGTAAAGGGACAGGCGCGGGTGAATTTTACAGTCATCGAAAGCAACTTATGTGACGCTTTAGCAATTCTCATAAGGGACGAGATCGTTTTATCAAAGGCAACGTCGAGGGTCATCGAGGGACTACGATCTTTTTTTTATCGAAGGGTCATTGCTAAAGCGTCCCATATTCGAGGGACATGACTGTATTTCCAAGGAAACGAGCAAGGTTACCCTAGAGGTGCGCGTGTGAAAAGTGTTTTTGATTCAAGTTAATTCTATCTTTGAAATTAGGTTTATCTAGCGATTGATTTTAAATCTTACCATACACGCCTAATTACTATACAGTTAATAAGTAAAACAATAAAATACGGAAATTGAAATTCTATGCTATTACAGAGCTTCGAGAATGGGGGGGGGGGGGGTACAAATTTACAAATGGGGATGAAATAAAAGCCTAGTTAAACTATTACAATCCATAATCAATTACAATAATCGAAAGAATGTGAAAAAATAGTAAACTACGAGCAAATGAAAAGAGAAAGAAAATTTTTTTCCAGTGTGTTTTGATAGAAAATAAAGTAAAGATGTAGAATAGAGATGTAACTAAAACCAAAGTTATCTAGACTAAATTAAAATTCTAAAGTTACTAAATTAAAATTCTAAAAATTATTAAATTAAATCTTAAACTAAATTAAAGTTTTAAAATTGTTAAAATATTTCTAAACTAACTAAAAAAAATTTTAAGTAACTAAAAATTTCCAAAGTTACTCACTAACTTAAAACTACTAAAAAAGATTCTAAACTAAAATAACATTCTAAATCCACTAAATTAATTCTAAATTTAAACTAATTAATAAAATTATCTAACTAAAACTAAATATTCATTTCTAAGAAACTAACTAACCTAAATTAATTAAATAGAAATAAGGAAACTAATAAAACTAAACTAAATAGCATGGAGTAAATATGCGAATGTAGAAATCAAAAGGCCCAATGCTTCTGGATGATCAGGTGCAACAACCCCCTGGAGGTGCACCATGGGTGTGCATCTATGGTGCGTTAAAGGGTTATGATAGATGATGATATGGAAACAGATGGAGGGATGATGAGGGTACAAGGATGACTAACATAGGGATGCATGTGTGTGATTATTCAGGATGATTAAAGAGGTGGTGATAAGTGTCACCACCGGATTGGGCCAAGGTGTAATTAACTAACAAAACAAAAATTAACTATGCTGGAAGCACTGAACCCTCATAATTCACATCTTTTTCTCTCTCTTAATGCGCTGCTCTCTCTTCTCTCTTGTTCTGAGTCTTCACCGGAGAAGACCACCTGGCCGCGCTAAAAATCGCCTTACGGCGGTGACGGAGGCGGTGTGACTCCAAACACTATTTTTTTTACATCACTATGATCGTCTCCTTTCCCTAGTTACTAATCTATGGTTAATTTTTGCAGATTCTTACTCTAAAGCCCTAGATCTAAAGAGGGGTGGACGAAAACCCTAGGTCAAAGATGTGGCGAACAACGATGAGTTATGATGAAACATGCAAAATGAAAAAGCAAAATGTAAAGAAAAAGGGAGAACGGACGCTGTGATCTCCAAAACTGTGAGCTTTGAACCTTTTTTCTGAAATTTGTGCTTTCGGTATCTTTTGAGTCTCTTTCTCATCTTCTGAATATTCTGGGATGATTGTTGTGTTGGATAACAATGAGGATTAGGGTTTGGCTTTTTCTGAGTTATTGGGTCACTGTAGGTTTTTGGTGATGATGTTTGGTGACAATTTTTAATGTTGTAAACGTTTGTTGGTTTTCGTTGGTTTTGGTTCTGTGGCTTCTGGTTTTATGACACTTGAAAAATTTGTGGCTTTTTTGGTTTCTAGATTTTTGATACTTGCTTGTTCTATCGTGTTGCCTGGTTTTGTGATACTTGAAAAAAAATCTGTGGCTTTGGTTTTACAGTAATGGTTTGATGGTTTCTAGCTCTTTGATGTTTGATGATTCTGTTTTTTGTGATATCTGATATTTGTGGCTTTTATGATGTTTTATGATTATGTTGGTTCTCTCTCTTTTCATTCAAATAATCTCTCCTCTTTTATAAAATAGTGGTTCTCCTTGTTATCAGATTAGGGTGAAAATAGGAGGGAAAAACTTGTGAATTTTTACAGTTTTGGTTTTTCTAGCTTTGGGATTTAGAGTGCAGTTTGAACTATGTCCATTTTGGTGCAAGTTTGGGCAGGTTGTTGGACTGTAATGCAGGCTGGTTTGTTGGTTTTTTTAGGTTGCTTTGCAGGGCTGCCAGTTTGTTTGTATGTGCATAGCAACTTTTCACAATTTTTGGATTGGTTATATGGCCTAGGTGATATCCTCCCAACTCTTTTTCCTCTTTCATTTTTCTGTGAAATAAAGCATTTTTGCTTTTGATATATTTTCTGAAGGGTTTGCTTGATTTTAGGAAAGTGGTGATATGTTAACTTGTATTGCAATATTTGATGCCCTTGACCCTTTGGCTTGTTGCTTGCATATTATTTGTTTTGTTCTGTTATAGCCTTTATTGTATTTGCTTGTTGGTTTGCAACAGGTTTGGTTCTGCCTTGAATGTGATTGCTGTTGTTTGCAGCCTGTTGCCTTTTGCTCGGATCCTACTGTTTTGTTTTTATTTGATGTTGTTGCCTTGCATCTTGTGCTGCTGTTTTTATTTTATTTGATGTTATTGCCTTGCATCTTGTGCTGTTGTTTGATTGTTGCAGCATCATTTGGCTTGTTTTCCTGTTGTGCATTTGTTTGCTGCTGTTTGTAGCCTGTTGCTTTGCTGCCTTGCCTGTCCTGTTTGTATATTTTCTCTTCCCCCATTTTTTGTGAACCAAAATCTAGGTTTTGAGATTTGCAAAATAGGGAGAAATGGATGGTGATTAAAACAAACAAAATTCTGATTCCTAAAAGCAAACCCTAGTGATGAAAATTATTTTTGCTTGGACTTTTCAATGTTGATTGTTTTCTAATGTTTTTTCTTTCTTTTGTTACATGTACAAACAATTGAATGGCAAGAAAGACAAGATGAAGAGAAGACCATGGCTAGCAATGAGGAATTTCTTGAAGATGAAGGAAAGAGTCTTAAAGAAGAATCAATTCTTTCCTTGTAAATTTAACTTGTATTTCACTTGTAATCCATTTGTAATCATTTGTAATTTACTTTGTGAATGACCCACAAAATGTAATGAACACAAAACTTGATTAATAGTGAAATTTGTTGTGCAAAACTTTGAGTTTAATAAAACATCTTGGCCTGATAGCTTGCATTTTAAGTAAACACAATATGATAGGATAAATCATGTATTTTGCACTCTTAAACAAAATAAATGTTTTAAATCTTATTCAAACAGAACATGATCACAAGAATAACATTAACCCTCATAAGATTGTGGTTATGAAAATTTTAAAATCACACAAATGCCTTTTCAGTTATTTGGGCCATGTATTGGGCAAACTTGCAATGTGAGGTTTGAAAACTGACTTAAACAACTTTGAGGAGACATGGTGACTTATTTGAACCCTTGACTACTCAATTTCCTTTGAGAAGTGTAAAACCCTAATTGCTGACTGGTTGCCCAGGAAGAGAATCTGCTTGATCAACTTTTGAGCCAAATTGAGTGTTTGGGAAACCCTGGGATAACATCTTGAGTAAAAAATGGGAGGGAAAATTTTGGGGTACAACAGGGTGCTAACACCTTCCCTTTTTATAATCTACCCCCCGTACTCAAAATCTTGAAAAAGGATTTTTTTTCTGTACTTTTTTCCTTTCCGGTTGGATGAAATAAAAGTCGATGGTGACTCTTGCTTACCGCGACATTTTGCAAACAAAAAAAGCAAAATGCAAACCAGTATTAAACAGTTGGTTCTGCCACCGTATTACATTCCTCGTCAGTGAACGATGATATAATATTTTCTCTTTCTACATTCAGTAAAAGTTGGTAGGACATTGGTAGTGAACGTCGATGTTTATTATCTTTCTCTCTGCCTTCAGTAAACGTTGGTAGCTTCGCCTTCAGTAGAAGTTGGTGTGTCCTTTGACCATTCTACCATCCTCTCTGATTCAGTTATTTTGGTCCACCAGTGATTTATTTTCCTGGTGGGGGTGCTCCTTTGTTTCTTTATTATTGTAACATCCCCAGTGTGGTTTTGTGTCTCTTTGGTCATGTTCATACGCATACATGATCATAAGCATTTGCATGGTATCTTAGGGCCAAAAATAGGGTTTTTTTATATTTAAGTATCTTCTAACGCGTCGACACAAAGATTTTTAACCTTCGTATCTCCAGATAGAAGAAACTTAAATAAGGGCAGTTGTTGTACCCCAATTTTCCCCCTAAGATCCCTTCATCATACCATGTTGATTCACTCACAACAAGATCACACTAGGATTCTTGGTTCCCCTCCCTACATTTAGTTTTGCCCTTTTTGAGGGATTACCAAGCACCTTGACTTATGTTCCTTTTGTGATCATGAATATTGTTTTTATTTCTTCATTTAACTAATAAAATGCAATGTTGGTTTGTCTTGCTTGTTATCCATGTAGGTGAAGGCAATAAGATTTAACAAGCTACCCCATGGGTTCATGAGTTTATTTCCATGCCCTAGTCAATAAAGCTTGAGAAGTTCAAACCTCACCATTGGATTTGTTTTGGAAGAATTGGCATGGCAAGGTTGCTTTGGTTCATCACATTTCAAGGTTATCAGATTTGACTCAAAAGTACAAGGGGTTGGTTGGAGAAGTTGTCATGTTTGGACAAGGCCTTGTTCCTATTGATCACAAGAGCATATTTCTATCAAATTTAAATATATGGAAGTGGTTTTGGTGGCTATGAGTCCTCATTATCATCCTCAACAACTTCTATTCACAAAGCAAGAATGTTGGTACAAGAAGTTTGTTCAAGCTTGGCAAAATTCCCCAAAGCATTTCTTGATCTAGGAGCTAGGGTTTTGAAATTCAGAGGAGTACATCTTGCTCACCTTTTGGTATTTTTGAGTGATTCCAAAGACATCCTTCTCTTAAAAGGGTTATAAACAAATAAATTCAAAAGTTCCAAGGAGTTTTCATGTGGAAGAAACTTGGTGAAGAAGAAAGAGTACAAGTCATCCAGATGAATCCACAATTTTATATGAGTGACTTCAAATGATCATAACTTGGTCAATTTTTATCACCTTGAGTCCATTATTTTTCCATAATGATCTTGAAGATGTGAATTTTATGACTTATTTTATGTTCAAAGTGGGAAAATGGATGGAAGTTTCCTTAAAGATGAAAAATATTAAAAGTGTCATTCAAGAGATCTACTTCATGCCATCTTTTTTGGTCAAGAACAAATTCCAAGTGGAAGGCCATGTTTGGATGCAAAAGATTATAGGTCATTTTATAAGAAGAATTTGAAATATTTCTAAGTATGGAAAGTTAACCCTTTTTCTCCAACTTTGACTCAATGCAACTTTCATCTCAAGCATCCATTTAACTCCATTCTTTTTCCATTGCAAAGCTTGTAACCTCATCTTTCTAAAGCATCAAGAATCATGCCCTAAGACCCCTTGAGTTGAAAATGCCATTGGTCAGAAGTTGGCACTTTGAAATTGAATTTCTCACCAAGTCAAAATTTTGAAATCCATAATGTGGCCTCTAATCACAAGTTTTCCACGCGTTTTTGCCTCTAAACATGTTTAGTGAAGTTCCACATTTATTTAGCGCATCAAAACGCAAGAATTGGATAAGTTTTGATGAAGTTTGGATCACACTTCACTCGTGCATCAGGTTTGTATGAATTCCCTCCAAAATGCATCATTCACTCTTCCTTTTGATCCCATTCGCTTCTCCTATAAATACATGAACTATCCCATTCAATTTCCCAAACTTGGATAGCCAGAATCACCCTGCCAAACTTGTTTCACAACTCAGAATTCAGCAACTTCAAAATCCATCCTCGACCCTTTTTTCAATCCAATTTTTCCATTTCACCTTCCTTTATCTTCCCTGAAGCTAACCATATAATTACATTCAAGAATCATGCCCTATACTGCTCCATAAAAGTCCAGTTTCAGAGCTCTGCAACTCAACTTCAATAGGTAGATTCCTTCATCAATTCTTTAAAACTTTGATATCATTGTGTTGCTCTCATTTCCCTGGTTCTATTCGCAATACTTACCTTTCACTGGAAACACGTTTTGAACATGAAGTTTCAAATCCCTTTTCAAAACTTTCCTTCCAAATTGCTTGAGCTACAGTTTATATAAATTTGGCGCGAGGGTGTGGTTGTCTTCGTCTTGAAGAGACGAAGCGAATGACATAGGTCTGAGCTTCTGATTTTACAGTTTGAGGGACCTGTAATTCGCGATGGCTGGAGGTTGAAGATGACCAACGTGTCATCTTCCAACTAATGAAGGTGCGCCATCTGTATTTTTCAAATTCTGATTTAATTAATGATTTTGTACAATATTCACTAATGACCATGATATGCACAGTGCGCCAGATCCCTTGGATTTGATTACTAACACGTTTTGACTCTTATCCAATGGTCCACATATTTTACTTTTATTTTCTTTTTCTGATTATTATATTTTAATTGTTTTAAATTTCAAAAAATCATAGAAAATTCATTTTTAGCCCAAAAAATCTGAAAAAATTATGAAAAATATTTTTGATTATTCTCTTTTGGATTTTTATTTTTTCAAAATTTAATTTTGTGTTTTGGTATTTTTTTATAAATTTTACACTTATTTGATTTGTTTTAAATGTTTAAAAATACTTTTATACATGTTTAAATTCTGGAAAAATTATGGTATGATCCAACGATATTATGACAAATATCGGAGACCTTATTTTATTTTTGTTTCTGACTTTAATATTTTTAATTATTTTTTGTTTATTTTACCCATTTATTTTAATTTTAAAAATAGTTTCTGACTTTAAAAAATTACCAAAAAATTTGTAAAATTATTTGGGCCTTTTTCTGATTTTTCTATGGTCTCACTTTTCATTTTTTGATTAATTTAAACATAGTTGATATTTTTCTCATTATTTTCTATTTTTAAAACCATTTTTTTGTATATTAAATGTGATATTATTTTGTGATTATTTTCTGGCTGATCTTGGGTTAGATTTTGGATCATGAACTTTATTAACATCATTGGATCCATGGTGTTGAGTTTAACTCCACAAAAATGGATGAATGATTTTAATAATAGTTTGATTAAAATTTAATTCAAACGTGGTTTGTATATTTTTTTCCCATCCCTCTTCATCTCATCCCTTTCTTATTGCACTAAATGTTGTTGGAGCATGATTTCTATATTATGTCTCAAAACAAATGGTGCATAGATTGCTATTGATCGGCCTCAAAATAGGTGTGACTTCTATATAAGTCCTCTTACGATTGCTTAACATAACGCTAAATTTTGTCTCGATTCGAATAAATGATCATTTGTGGCCCAAACTTATGATTACAAGCCCAAGTATGTTAATTTGATCTCTTTGATCCAATAACCTTGAGATTCATTGTGTGGAGGCTTTGGTTCTACCAATCCTCTAATGGATCTACAACACCTTTGGTCAACGTGGATCACTTAAACATCGTGGATCATTAAATGGTACTTATGAGAACCCCAAATGGATAATATACTTAACAAAAAGCAAATGCAACTTGTTTTGTGGAGGATTTGGTTCTATCAATCCTCTAATGAGTTTAAAATGCAAGCTTTAAGATGGTCATCCAACTAACCACTAACTATTGACTTGTTTTACCTTATGCTTTATGTACTATTTCCTTTTAGCATTTACATTTCATGCCATTTTCATCTTTGCTCATTTGAGCATTTACTTTATTGCCATTTTTACTTTGGTCACTTGAGCTTTTCTTTTCCTTTCTTAAGATACTTAATAATCAACATAAACCCTAAAAAATCTTTAATGGTACTTGGACTATTTGGTTACTATCCTTGGCATTATGGAGCATGGGACTTTTCTTGGACTTACGATTAGAAACCTTTACCTATCTTGGAGACCTTGTGATCTTATCTGATTATTTTGTCTGAAGTTCTTGAGGTTTACCTCAAGACATTGGGTTGCTTGTTTGTTTTTGTGTGCAGGTTTTTGTGATTACACCCTTTGTTTGTAATCTATAATTCACCCGTATACAGCCGTTACTCTGCCCAATTTTTTGTGAAGACATAATACACTTAATGTTTGGTTATCTCAAGAGGTCTAGTATTTTTTGCTTGATTGGTTTCAAATCCAAGGAATGGGAATTCTATCTTGGCTCATAATGTCAAGTTTTGGCTTCTTGTTGGTTAGATGGTTCTTATCACTAGATTTTTACCTTATGCTTTAGGATAGTCCCTGCTTCTCCTCCCATCTTCTTTAATTTCAAAAATCTTCTTCCCCCTTTTGAAAACTCTTCTTGTTTTTTTGAACCACTTTCAAAATAAACTTGGACTTATGTCCATGCATCTTCAAAAATTTTTATAAATAAACTCAAATAAACTTAATAATACCTTGAAATTTTTTGTGAGAAGACTAAAAGTCAATCAATCTCATTTCAAACCATTTTGCCATTTTGGATTTTATCTTTAAAACTTTTTTACCAAAAAAGATGAACTCTTGTCAATCCTTGTAGTGATGCAAACAACTATACTTCTACAATATGAAGTGAAGAGAGATATTTTCCACTTGAGTGTTGAGTGAGGCATTGTTGATTTTAAAATCCAAGCCATATCCTCCACTTTGAGATGATGCAAATTCTCCTTTCTGATGATTGTGGGTAGTAAGTATGTTTTCCACACGGACAATGACGATGATGTTTTATCTCATAAAATTAACCAACGCATTTGTGTTTTAAATTTTTAAAAGAGGAACTACGTGTACCCTGATCCCCAATTGCATGAAAAGTTGGTACATAGGCACTAAAGGTTCACAACCGCGGCGGGTGCAAAAATTATAAAAATAAATATATTTCTTTCCTCACCTCCACCATCCATTTTTTTATATGCAACATTTTTTATAGCCAAAATATACAGATTTTACAAAGAGGCTCATGCAGAGTACCGTATATGTTTAGGGTGCTAATACCTTCCCTTTGTATAACTAACCCTCTTACCTTGAATCTTTCCCCCTCTTTTGGGTTATTCGCTCTTCTTCCATTCCTTTGGAAACAATAAAGCACGGTGGCGATTTTTATTTTGATTTGTATAAAGTCTAGTCAATCCAATGGCTTAGTCTTGAACATTTCTACCGCTATAGTCTTCAAGGGTGCCTGATTGACATCCTCTAGGACGTGGTCTCCATACTGTAGGTCCAAGTAACTGTCTGCATTATTGATTGGAATTTTTAGGGTATGTGATGCCCCTACTTTTGATGGTGGTGGGACAAACCTTTCAGTTTCAGCCTCTCTTGTCTCTTGTTAGGCCATGATGGACTTTTGGGGTCCTGTTTCTGGCTCTTTTCTTAGCTGGTGACTGCTTGATGCACCAATCGTTTGAGCCACTTCTTTGAAAGCCACCCTAGGAATTTGGTCTTGTCTGTCAATGATGTTCTTTAGAGCTAGGAAAACTCAACTCAGATCTCCTTTCATTGAACTCACATCACCCTTTACTTGGTCGAGATCCTCCTTGAATGAAACCTGACTCTCCTCGATCTATTCCATTGCTTTTTGTTGATAGGCCCTTGTTTGATATGGAGGCCAAAGAGGTGGTGATATTTTTCTTTAACTGGAGAGATTTTGAAAAAGATGAGTTTAGTATGAAATGCAAGTGTTTGCGAATCATGCATGCGTATGATTATGTATGAACATGCAATGGTTTCTTGTTTTAAATGTCTTATTCACTTGAATATATATTTATCTTGTGATTCCTTTATTTTTTTTTATTTGGTGAATATCTTAAAAATAGATACGCAAACGAGATACGGAAGCCAAATGCCTTTATTAAAAGTAACATAATCCAGATATTGAAAAATATTATAACTTTAAATCAAAACTTGTTTGCATAAACATAAACAAAGGGAAATAAATCTTCCAGGTGTGCTTGCGGATGTCTGCTCTGAAACCATCAACCATTTCTCGGCAAAGATTGAGAAAGTCTTCAACGTCCTTAAGAAGAGGAACCATTACACTTTCCGCGTCTCTCAAACTTCTAGGGATATCCTCAATGAGATTGTTGGCTAGGAAGGCGAGCCTTTCATGTTTGTCCTTGTAATACCAATACTCTTGATAAAGATGTGGGATTATCTTATGGTTATCTCTCCCCTCTTGGGAAATCTTTGTATACTACTCTTCCCAATATATCTTTTCAGCCCTCAACTCCGTATAGAGTCTCCGTTGGATAAGGAAATCTTTTTGGAGACCTTCTAGCTCTAAGCATATATGCTCATATTCTTAAGTTCTTTGAGCCAAAAGTTTTTCTAACTCTATCCTTTTAAGGCATTCTTTTTCCTCTGATTCTTGGTTGTCTTGAAGTCTGGTGGTGAGGTACTTTATTTTCTCTTCTTGATCTAAGGAAGCTTGTACCAAACTTTGGATCCAGGCTCTTAGATTTTCCTCTAGCACCTTCTTGTCATGTCTTTCCTTTTCATACCGTCTGGTTAACCTCTCGATTTCAGTAGCAGCATCTTCTAACCTTTGGTTGTGGGAATCTAGATTGAAAGTCGCACTTAAAAGTCCTTCAATTATACCTTTTGTTTGAGACTCTCCCTTTCCAATGCCTTTTGATCTCTCTTAATTTGTTGGTCCTTTGACTCAATTATGAGTTGTATCTACTTCTTTTCTTTGGTCAGATTTAGAAGGTTGAGTTCTAATTCTTATTTTTCCCTCTGAGCTTTCTTTAGGGCACTCTTCAGATCATCGATTTTTTCCAAGGATATGAGCGTGACCTCTGACTTGTACTCTAGATCTATATCAAATGGCAGCCTGAGAATTTGTACCCTATCTCGGACCCATCTAGTGTAGGGTTCTCTTGTTATGGAATTCTTCCTTTCAGCTTTCCTCTTATTAACCTTATTCCAAGCCCGAATAACCTTGTTGAGCAACCCTTGGTCCTTTATACCCATGTCGTGGATGATCAATGGTTGGAGTTGTTCGTCCAAAGGTCTATCTTCCAAAGGATACCCTAACTGTCGTAACACCAAAGTTGGGTTGTAGTTAATACAACCTCAAGATCTAATCAACGGAACATTAGGAAAGTCCCCACGACTAACAGTGACGTAACCAATATCCAACTTCCTTGCATACAATAATATCGAGTTTGCAGTGAGAGACCTTAATTTCTGAGGCCACTCGTATTTGGTCAAGTTTGGAATCATATAGTCTTCTTTGTACATATGGGTCATGAACCAGGTATACAAAAGTGGAATACAACAACTTAAAGTCCCTTTTCTATTTTCTTATATTGTATGCAAGGTGTAATAAATGTCAGCAAGCAGAGTGGGAGTTGGATCTGTATTAAAAACTTTCGCATCCTAAAATATGCTAATGGCCGCAGGTCAATATAGTCCATAGTCCGAGGGAATAAAATTACACCAAACACAAGCAATCCTAAACAATCGACACAAGGCTCCCATTCTTTATAATTAGCAAATTTGAGCGCCTTGACTTCTAGGTATATTCTTTTAATTCCTTGTATCGGGCCTTCTCTTTGGTAATTTTGAACTAACTCAGAATATGGGATCCCTAAGCCCTTTGCCAAGACTTTGATTTTAATAGTTTGTTTGATACCTACATAGGCCTTCTCTTTAGAAAAGTTCAGAATTCTATCAAATTCTTCCAGAGTCGGCGCTAGTTAGAAGTCTTGGAAGGTGAAACATCTTAGCGGTGGGTCATAGAACAGAACAATACCATAAATAACATCTATTTGAACCTCTACTATGGTCAAGTCAAGGGTATCCCCATAGCGGTGAATGCATATCTTTAGAGCTCTTTCGGATAATTTCCCCTTTATAGATTTGATTTCAGAAATGTCTGGCTTGAGAGCACTGACGCGGACAAGTTGTTTCCCTTTGGTATCCATTTTCAAAGATAATCACCAAAATCTTGATTTCATTGCTTTTTGTTTTTTCACCCTGTGAATAAGACAAATAAAAAGAAACAGATGATGAATATATGAAATGTATGAATGCATGGATGTATAGTTTAGTGACGAGATTTTGTGATAGGTACCCTAATAAGGTAGACTCTTAACTTTGACCTACGGTTAGTCTACCCTCACAAAAGGTGGCTTCCTTAAGGGTATCATGAATAATACCAGAGGTAAAAGGCACAAGGGCCTCCCTTATGTGGAGCCTCTTTATGGACCGAGACTTTCGTCTCAAAGTCGTGAAAGGTCTCGTCATGAGATTTTGGTTAAAGTCGTTACAAAGAGTCATGGGTGACATTCCAAAGTCCTACTCGTCAAGAGGATATCTCTCTATAAGTATTCCTTTTGCGAAATTCCACCGACACTAGACGAAGTCGTCGCATAAACTCGCAGGGATGATATATCCCCTAAGCTAATAGACGAACCTTCTTTCTAAGAGTTATTTGGATTTTTTTTTTAAAACAAAAGTCCCGCCATGAAGTAGCGATAAAAAATATACAAGAATAAATAAATGCAATGAATAAACAAATGATGAAAATAAAAACCCAAAATAACACCTGAAACCTAAGGTTGAGTCCCCAGCAGAGTCGCCAACTGTTGCGACTAGATTTAAAATCAAGAGTCGTCACTACTAGTTTTTATCCTAAGAAAAGGCATCTAATAGGAAACCTAATTTATAAAGACAAATTATAAGTTTCGGACTCCACTAGACGAAAGGAATGTGTTAGGCACCTTTCATCTACCTTATTCTTAAGGATACTAGGTTTAGGTTTAGGTAAAGAGGGTTTTAATTTTTTAATAGGGGAAAGGGTTTATTTTTTTATAGGGGAACTCGCCATGATTTTCATCGTATGCCTAGTATCGTCTTATGAGGAATCAGAGTCCCATTTCGTAGTTCGTATGGGTTTGTATTTTTTAGGGGTTGCAAAATTATTTTGAATCGTCTCGCATTTTGACCGGGTGTAGAGATTGCAGAATTTTGGACTAAATGCGCGATTAGTCTAAATATATTTGGAACCCTTTAGCAAAAAATTAAATGTTTAGATTAGTTTATTGCTAAAAAGAATTTATGTTTTAATGCAATAATATAAAATAATATACATGAGTTTTTAAATAAAATAATTATTTAAATGATAATAAATAGTTCATGATAATAATATTTTAAGAAAATAAAGTAGAATGATAATAATATAATAATAATAATGTAAGAAAAATGAGAGTTAATAAAATAAAATAATTATTATCTAAAACAAAACAATTATATACAAATTAAATATGATAACTGTTGTATCCCAAAATTTCCCTCCCATATTTCTCAATACATGTCAAGTGAGGTCCTCAAATTGCTCAAGGAAGTCCAAGGGTTGACCAGACAAACTCTCTCTTGAGACAGTCTACCTCAAATTAGGGTTTCATTTTTCATCAAGATGCTTGAGTCCAAAATATCCCAAATGCTCACCATTGTCCTAATATGTTCACAAGGTCATCCATGTCAAGTTTCAAGCCTTGTAGAGGGAGTTTGCTCAGTCCATTGCTCAAAGGCCTGAAAATCGACTGTGCTAGGGCAAAAGTCAACTATGGCCCACATACAGTCAAACTTCAAGATTTTTGGTCAACATCCTCATTTTGAATTATTATTCATCATTTGATCAAGGGTTGATCATGATTCATCAAGGATTGCTCACAATTCATCAAAACCCAAAAGTTGCTAAATTAGGGTTTTATAGCAAAAGTTAACTCAACTTTGACCAAGCATAACTTTGTCATACTTTATCATAAATGACCCATACAAAGCTCATTTTTAAGAGGATGTAATTCCCTATAATTCATCTTCATCTCCCAAGTTTAAAATATGCACTCACAAAAAGATATGAATTTTGACATTATAGGTCATTTTGAAAAGTCAACAAAAACACCTTTTGGGTCAAAGCTTATTACATCAACATGGAAGAATCAATTGAGATGATACAAAAAGGGTTGCTTATATGACATCCTAATATTTCTAAAAAGTCCAAGAACACCCTCCTAGGGTCAAAATTGAGAGAGATATGCATTGTCAAAGTTGACCTTTTTTGTAAAATTGCCAAAAGTCAAATGTGCTCAAATTTGCATTTTTTGCTAAATGGGACCAACTTTTTATGCTTGAACTTCAATGATAACATAGTCCACGACCTATGAGACCCTCCTTGTTTTATTTATTCATTTATTTAATTTTTTTTATTTTTATTCATTTAAAATTCAAATAAAATCTAATAAATCCTAATAAATCATATATTGTGTTTTAGGGATGATTTTTGCATTTAAAAGAAGATCATATATGCTGCCAATTGAAGATCAACTCGTGCAAGGTCAATTTGGTTTAAAAAAGATTGTATTTGAGAAAAATTGGAAAGAAATCATATGCTATGAAAGATTAAATCAAATCTCCATGATGAGCAAGATTGAGGTCGTTTTTGTTGACCTAATAGTTTGTATTACATATACAAAAGCAGACCAAGGCATAGGGAGGTTGGAAGCAGTCGTGCAGAGGTGAAACAAAACTCAAAAAATTTCAAGAAAAATGGTGATCCAATTTCGATATTAAAGACCAAATCGTGCCATTCTCACATTGCCAATAGGTTGCTCGACATCCCAGGAGCATATTGCAATCAAATTTAAACCTTTTCACGCCTAGAATTGTAAGTTACAGGTATCACGAGTTGCTTCTAAACTCATTTTCATTTTCATTAATTTATACACCATTTGCACGTTTTGACTGCATATTCTTATTCTTTAACATGTTTGCAAGCTAATCATCATATTCAATTGTGTTTTTGGTGATTGTATGACAAGCTGTCATAGCTAGGGTTTCAAGTTCTTGTTTAGGGCTTTGCAGGATAGGAAAAATTGGACATTGATTCTGGTACCATGAGACTCGTGAGGATGAGATGAGTTGATTGGTACCAGCCATGGCCATTTATATTGCCTGTGGAAATTTTTTGAAATACACAGGTTTGTAGCTACAGCGCCATGTCCGTAGGTAAAGGTGTCTTGGGCTAAAACGACAGTTGGGAGGAAGAAGATGATGCGTGGCGCTCCCTGATTTGCTTGTTCGAATTTCACGCGTTGGTTGGCCCCACTAGCTTGTTTTTGCATATTATATTCTATTTTTATATTACTTACAAGTTAACACCATGGCTCAGATGGTTGGGGCAAAGGCCTTTGATGCACACGTCCTGGGTTCGATCCCAAGCGTGTGCATTTTGTTATTTTCTTGATTATTCCAGGAAGATCTCATACATTGCAGTAGCGCACGTCTACCAAACACCCTTGTGCTCCACCATCAGATCAATCAGCCATGTGGATCCAACGTCACGTAGCAAGGAGCCTATCATACGCCCCAGGTCAACGCATGCGTTGGATCAGGGAAAGTCAAAACGGGCCACTAACCTTGGGCCCAGAAATTCATATTCCAACCCTCCTAATTCCTAAAGCACCACCAGGCCCATTTACTAACTTTTTTTAATTTCTTTTCTTTATTATTTATTCTTTAAATTTCCTTTATTTATTTAATTAACAAATTAATTTATTTTTCATAAAAATCAATAATTCACCAAAAAAATTAGAATTAGTTTTTATTTTATCAAAATTAATTTAATTTATTTTAAGTTAGGAAAATTGTAATTTGTTTTCAAAAATAAAATCAAATAGAAATTAGGTTAAACTTTTGATTTAATTTTATTTTTATCCTTTTCTCAAACAAATAAAAATGCAAAAATAGGTTTTAGAATTAACTTATTATTTTTCTTAAATTAAAATTAATTAGGATTAGGATTTTCTTTTTTTAATTTAATAATTTCTCTACTTTTTTTCTTAAATAACAAAACATGACAAAATATTTTTTAATCAATCGCAATTAGGTTTAGGCAAGGGTCAAAACCCTAGTTGTCTCATATTCGATTCATTGCGCGCGTGTTATTTATTTTTGCTAATATTGTTGTAATTGTTCATGGTTTGTAATAGTTTAATCTAGGGCTTTTATTTATCGCTTTTTCCTAGGTTTTTGGCTATGTAATTAATCCCCCTCCCGAAGCCTTGTAATAGCGTAGATTTACTTTCTCGTATTTTAATTCTTGCAAATATTTGACTGTTTAGATGTATGCTAATAGGATTGTATGACAAGAATGCATGACAACTTAATCCAGTTAGAAAACCCTAATGTGCAAAGACTAAATGATTGAAAATAGATTACTCGCACATATCACTCTTAGGGTATACTCACACTTCGGTTGCCTTCGGTAAATAGTCATTAAGTATAGGGTATCTTAGTGGTTGCCCTCCTGTCTAAGAAGATCAAATGTTGCCTCGGAACTGTTGCCTCAGAAATTTTGCCTCGAATACGATCTTAAGACTCTAGGGTTATTACTAAGGTGTCATAACATTGCTTTAGTGATCGTACGTCCCTTTCGAATTGACCCTTACAACTCCAATGACGGTGCTACTTACTTCTCAATAGTAGGATAGCGCTGTCTAAAGGAAACGAGAATAGAAACGATCTTTTTTCGAGTAGGTAGATGCTAGTAGGTACTTGCTCAAATCAAAACTCTTCACACTTACACATTTTCAAAAACAATTTTCAAAATAACTCCATCACACCTTTGAGGATTGATACAAGGGTTATCACGAAGTCAAACTTTTCAAAACAAGCACACACAAGCAATTTTTAAAAGATGAGCAGGTACCTAAGAGCCCATGGAAAACCATGGATAGAAAGGGTGCTAACACCTTCCCTTTCTATAATCTACCCCCCGTACTCAGAATATCTCGAAAAAGGATTTTTTTTCTGTACTTTTTTCCTTTCCTATTGGATGAAATAAAAGTCGGTGGCGACTCTTGCTTATCGCGACATTTTGCAAACACAAAATGCAAAATGCAAGCCAACATTCAAAACAGTCGGTTCTGCCACCGTATCACAGAACTGGTGACTCTGCTGGGGATTTAATAAGTGGGGTATACCTTAGGATCTAGTTCATCATAATTGCTTCTCTTGATTGTTTTGTTTGCTTTACTTTTAAGGGTTTTTCTTGGGGTTACTATAGATCCTAACCCGGATATGGGGAATACCTTTTAGGTAAGTAGAAATAGACTGTGAGGGAACTGTACGGCGTAGACCGATACGGTTGAAGCAATAGCTACGTTGGTATGGCACTTTGGTTGGTACCAGTATCCCTTATGGAGAAATGAGGAGAATACGGGTCCGCCGCGTGGTGTCATTAAGCATCAACTGACCTTAGAACCTTTAATCGTCCAACTTGGCCATTAGAAAGTAGTGAGATAGCCGGCCTCGGTCTAAAGCTGAGAACTGGTTGATACTCGATGCTACACTCATTGAGACCATACTCTCGAGATAGTTCCAGCTGCAAGAAAAGATTGCGTGAGCTGAAACCATGACCGATGGAGGATGGTCAGTGATATTGAGATCCTCTAGAACCCGGTTACTTTTTCTAAGACAGGTTGAAACCAACTTAACTTCAAGAGGGTATTACCTTTGACCTCGTGCAAGCCTTAAACCTAAGGGCTTTGTGTGACTTGTTTGTCTTTGCCATGCCTGATCTGCTATACCTGTTGTTTTTTATCATGACATCATGCATCATAGCATAGCATACATGCTTCATTACACTAACCATTTCAAAGACCAAGGGAATTTATCTTTGTTCTATTTTGCAGATCATGGCTTTCGCACATAGAAAGACTATCTGAGTCAACTTTGTGGAGATACCATCCCAACTCAAAGAGCTAGTGTCAAATATTTCTGAAACCTCTGTGTTCATTAAGAGACATGGTCAACTTCTCAGCTTGGTTACTTCAAACCCCGATGAACATATGATAAGTGTACTTTTTCAGTTCTTCGATCCCGAGCATCACTGTTTCGCCTTTCCAGATTATCAGTTGGTACCCACCTTGGAGGAATTCTCTCATCTATTGGGCATATACATTCTTGAACAGGTACCCTTCACAGGTATAGAAGAAGTTCCTAAGCCAGAAGTCATTGCCTCAGCTTTGCATTTGAAACGGGTTGATGTGGTATCCAATTTGGGAAACTCGAAGCGGAGTCGAAGGTTTTCTAGCCAAATATCTGATAGACCAAGCTCAGCTATTCTGGGATGATCTAGATTTTCAGGCTTTTGAAGATATCTTGGCTCTTCTTATCTATGGTTTGGTTCTCTTTGCTAATCTGGATTCCTTTGTAGATGTGAATGCTATCAAGATTTTCCTTTCTCGCAATCCTGTGCCTACCTTGCTTGGAGATATCTTGCACGCTCTCTATACTCGTACCACAAGGAGAAGAGGAACTCTTATGTGTTGCATGCCATTGTTGTCGAGGTGGTTTATTTCTCACCTCCCTAAGTTTGTGCTGAAGAACGAAGAAGGTTTGGGTTGGTCGTATAGAATAATGTCACTTGCTCATACAGATATTATTTGGTGTTCCCGGGCTATGGAAGATGTTGCTGTTATTGACCATTGTGGGGGGTATCCTAATGTCCCATTACTTTGTATCAGAGGAGGTATAACTTACAATCCTTGTCTAGCTTTACGATAATTTGGTCGTGCTCGAAGAGATGGTCCACACAGGTTACTTCTCGAGGATATTGCATTCGACTATGAAGAGGATGTTAAAGGGCATCGCCGGAGGTTCATACAAGCTTGGGGCATGGTAAATCGATCTTACCCCCATGAGTTGGGACCAAAGACTTCCCTTCCTATGCAGCCTTACCTCCAATGGGTCCGAGGTCGTGCACAGAAGCTTGTGAATCCATATGCAGCAGTGTTACCAGTGATTGTGGAACCCACTACTGAAGACGGCATTCCTTACACAGTTCTCTATCCTTACATGCCTACTGATCTTGGGGAGCTACAAAGGTCTTGGATTCAGCTGAAGAATGAGCGAGATACTTACAGGGAGCAGTTCCATGAGCAAGAGAGGAAGGTTTTGAAGCTCACCAGACAACTCGAGGAGGAAAGAGTGCTCAATGACTACATCAGCATAAAGAGAAAGCGTCCATGGGACTTTTGATTTTGCTTTTCTAGTTTTAGATTTATTTTTATTTACTTCTTTGTAACGCCTTAATGGCATTGTTGAACATTTCAAAGTTAAGCTAATAAAGTTTTGTTTATTTTTGGTTTGCAAATTTAAATTTCCCAAAGTCTTTGAAATCATTACATGCGCATCCCATTATCATGCACATCATCACAGGTACCACTACAGGTTTCTTATCTTCGTTGCTGTTTAGTTCAGCAGAAATGTCTTCTGATTAAGCCATCAAAGAGCTTCAGGCACATAACGCCGAGTTCCAACAGATGTTCATAAGTCTGGCTAAGGGGCAAGAGGATCTGAAAACTCTCATTCTGAAAGAAAAGAAGAAGAAGAAGAAGAAGAAGAAGAAGAAGGTCAGGCTTCTGAATATCGACAGAAGGTTTGGAGAAAGGTTGAAGCATCAAACTGATCTGACCTCTTCATCCAAAGAAGGGGAGAACTAAGAAGAGGAAAAGGGCCATAGTCCTGCTGTCTCTGATAATGATACTGATTTTGATGATGAGCAATATCCTCTTGTCGAGGATAGGTACAAGCAGCTAGAAGACTGTCTGAGTTCTATGGAAGTTCATAAGGTACTTGGTTTGGATTTCGGAGAACTAGGACTGGTATCTGGAGTGGTCATCCCTCAGAAGTTCAAGGCTCCAGTTTTTGCTAAGTATGATGGAGTGTCTTGCCCAAAACTCCATCTCCGCTCTTATGTCAGGAAAATTCAACCCCACACTGTTGATAGAAATTTGTGGGTGCACTTCTTTCAAGATAGTCTGTCAGGGACTCAGCTTGAATGGTTCTACCAGTTGGAAGGAGCCAATATCCAAAACTGGGAAGATCTTGCAGCTGCTTTCTACAAGTAGTATCAGTATAATGCCGACCTTGCTCCCACTCGTACTCAGCTTTAGAGTATGTCCATGGGTGCAAGTGAAGGTTTCAAAGATTACGCTCAAAAATGGAGAGATTTGGCTGGCAGAGTTCAACCCCCTTTGTCTGATAGGGAGTTGGTTGATATGTTTTTGGGGACGCTATCTGGTCAATTTTTCAACCACTTGATTGGCAACTCGTCGTTTGGTTTGGCCGAGTTGATCTTAACTAGAGGAAGAGTGGAGGCTGGAATTCGAAGTGGTAAAATACAGAAGGATGCTTCTTCGAGTTCGATGAAGAAACCTTTTACTGGTAAGAAGGAAGCCAATGCAGTTTATAGCCCGAGGGGCCAAAGCCGGTCTGAACACCGTCCAACAGTAAATGTTATAGTGATACCAAGACCCATTGTTACTCCACAACGCAACAATCAACAGAGAGTGGAAAGACCACAGTGGCAGTTTACCCGCATTAGTATGACATTGGCTGAAGTGTTACCTCACCTGCTGAAATCTAACTTGACCACATTGAGGGAGGCTCCCAAAAATCCCAACACTACCTCTCCTAGATACAATCCCAACACGCGGTGTGCCTACCACTCTGAGAGTCCTGGCCATGATACCAATGATTGCTGGGCTTTGAGAAACAAAGTATAAGATTTGTTGGAAGCTAAGGAGATAGAGTTTGATGCTCCAGAAAAGCCGAATGTAATAACTGCTCCTATGCCCAAACATGGTCGTGGGGTTAATGCTGTTGACAATGATTTATTTGTGACCTTTGTTGAAGAAATTTCTACTCCTCTTATGATTGTAAAGAGGATTCTGCTGTTGGCCGGTGTATTCCCGGGTTGTGGTGAAGGTTGCCACATGTGCTCGATTCTACCTACTGGTTGCCGTTTGTTGAAGTCAGGTGTTCAGCGCCTGATGGATAACAAAGAGATTATGTTTGAGAAAACTATGATCCCTGTTGTTCCCAATGAAGATGTTGCCATCATAACCATTTCTGCCAATCCTTCCAAGGTTTCCTTGAGAAAACATGTTAGGATTACATCTGTCCTAAGAATTACTCCGCTAATAATCACCGGTCTTGGTCCCATCCCATACACTTTAGACAAGGTTGTCCCATGGCACTATGGTGCTGATGTGTATTACCATGGTATTAAGCAAGAGTTGAAGAATGAAGAAGCTGATACTGATGTCAGTAATATTGTCGGGGCTAGTAAAGTCACCAGAAGTGGAAGACTTTTTTCTCCCGAGATTTCCCCTCTGACTGTCCACAAACCTGTTGTCATTCCATTTGCTAGTACATCAACTATTGTTCCAGTTCCTACTCCAGTTATCACCCCTTTCGCCGAGCCATCTGAGACTCAGGGAAAAGAAACCATAGGTGAGCCTGCCCGGACGGAGGCTCCTAGAAAAATTATGGCGGAAGCCTCTAAACAAGAAATAGAGGAAATACTTAAAATTATCAAGAAAAGTGACTATAATGTGGTCGAACAACTAGGGCAGACCCCGTCAAAAATCTCCATGTTGTCTCTGTTGTTGTGTTCTGAAGCCCATGCAAAGGCTTTGATTGCATTTCTCAAAACTGCACATGTGCCGCAAGAAACTTCTACATATCAATTCAAAGACTGTGTGGCTAGCCTGACTGCTGACAATGGGCTACGATTTTCAGATGCGGATCTGACCGCTAAGGGGAGGAATCATAATGATGCTCTGCATGTCTCGATTGAATGCAGGGGCACCACTATGGCTCATGTGCTGGTTGACACCGGTTCTTCACTGAACGTTCTGCCTAAGAAAGCGTTGGACCATTTGGACTGTGAGGGTTTGACTTTGAAGTCGAGTAACATTGTGGTAAGGGCTTTTGATGGATCAAAAAGGATGGTGCACGGGGAGGTGGACATCCCTGTCAAAGTGGGTTCTCAGACCTTTGGATCCACCTTCTATGTAATGGACATCAGACCATTGTATTCTTGCTTGCTGGGTCGTCCTTGGATCCATAGGGCTGGGGCAGTTACTTCCACACTCCATCAAATGCTGAAGTATCCAGTGCAAGGGAAAATTGTCACAATGCGAGGCGAATAAGAGTACACGGTGAGTCATCTCAATTCCTTCTGTTATGTGGAGATGGATGGGGAGTTCATAGAAACTCCTTCAGAACTTCGAAGAGGTCCCTCAGACTTTGGCGTCAACTTAAGTTACTGCCAACAAACCTCCGTTGAAGATGGCTTCTCTCAAGGATGCCAAGGCTGTTGTTGAAGAAGGTGGGTGTACCAATTGGGGTCGGCTCCCTGATTTCACTCACAAAACTGACAAATTTGGTTTGGGCTTTACTGCAGGGGCTCAAAGGGCTGTTAGGCGCGCGTGGATTTGAATACCTTCTCTACACATCATCAATCGGAGAGTTAATGCAATTGAGGACAATGAAGAAGATTCAGACATCGACAGCTGGATCTACCCAACAACCAATGGTGGATTGAATAACTGAACGACGAAGGACTTCATACCTGTTTCTTTTATTTCGGAGTAATTGACTTTTGTTTTAAGATTTGTAATAAACAGTTTGAAACTTTACGGCCCGGTGCCTTGCCCGAGGCACTTTGGCTTCGCTTGTGAGGGCTTATTATTATTTGTCATTTTCATATATCATCAATAAAACATCGGACTTTTCTTGCATTACAAAATTTTGTGCTCCTTGTTTTTCTTTTTTGTCTCCCATTTTATCAAAACAGCTATTCTCTTACACACACTCACATGTCATACTGGAGATCCATATCCTACCCTGGATCCTGAAATTCTGGCAGCAGATACTTAATGTCACAGTGAATGTTATGACAACGTATCTGACACTCTTCAAGACAGTAAATCTAAAAGCAGTAAAGAACACAGTCAATTGTTTACCCAGTTCAGTGTGTAACAACACCTACTCTGGGGGCTACCAAGCCAGGGAGGAAATTCACTATAAGAGATTTAATTCAGTAATAAACCAACCAGTTTATCTCCTTCACTTAAGACCTACCCAATGCAACTTCAATCTAAGTTCAACTTAAACCTTAGTTCCTACTCACTCCCCCTCAATCACAGCAGTGATACTAAACAATTGACTAATGAAATTATGAAGACACTCTTCAGTACATACACTTGATTTTGCTTCACAACTTTTAATCAAGTAACACAAACACTCGTGCTTCAAAGCTTTGAGTGATACACAACCCTAACTTGACTTTGCTTCAAAGCTTTAATCAAGTAACACAAACACTCGTGCTTCAATGCTTTGAGTGATACACAACCCTTACAACCAAATCCTACTCCAAATCACTTATCACAATGATAATTGATTGGCTCACAGTATTTACAACTATGCAGTCCCTTATTGATCTTCTGTCAAAAAGTATCTTTCACCAACAGTCTTCATGAGGAATATATAGGAAGTTATTCTTCAGTTAGGGTTTCCATGAAAATAGCTAGGGTTAATTAGGGTTAACCTCAAGACTTGGTCATAGGACTTTAACAACCAGATTAGGGTTAAGCAAAGTTAACCTAAGTCCACGTGAGAATCTGATCTGGACTGAATAAACCAGATTCTTGAAAATTCTCAGAAATAACAAATCTGCACAAATGTTAGTTCAGTACAGGATGTCTTAACATTGGTTATGACAACAAGAATCCTGTTTACTGATTTTGGTAGAATGCAATAAATATGATCGTTGCATAATGATCAGCTAAACACTCATATTGAGCAGCTCCTGTATGACATTCTTTTTTTGCAGAATGTACCTTGTATCCCAGAATGTTATGACATCAGTCATGACATTCACACAACTGGTTTTACCAAAAAACATGCCAACAACCAAACACTTACAAACTCCCCCTTTTGCAAATTTTTGGCTAAAACCCCTAAACAATCAGAGATTAGAAAGCAGCAGAATTAATAATATCTACCAAGTCTAATTCTACCAAAATTATCACAAAATCTTCTCCCCCTCTTTAGCCATAAATAGGCCAAAGATACTTGTACTTTTAGGTTATACAGTCATCCAAAAGGAATAATAAAAACACAGAGAGAGAAAAATTAAAACTCATCTGCAGCAACAGGTACCAGCAGCAAACTTGTCAGCTACACTGATCTTCAAGCACTGTCATCTTCAGAGGAGGCACTATCTTCAGCATTAAGCTGGTCTTCAGCAGCATCCTATTCCCTTCTTTGTCCTTCAATCTCCTCCTGTTCTAGTCTAGCAATCAGGTCCTCAAGAGTCCTTTTCCTTGTATCAAGCTCTTTGCAGGTTTCCTTCAGCACAGCTATAACATCAGTTTTCTTGGAATGAGATTTGACTGTTGATGTCTCAGCAGATGTCATGACAATTTCAGGGACATGTGTTGCCTGAAATAGCTTATAGTGCAACCCAAGAGCAGGGGCTCTTTTGCAAACAGTATCTTTTTCAACTAGAATGTCAGGATACTGAGCAAGGACTATACCACATAGGAGAGAGGGAAATGCAATAAGGCCTTTAATAGCACAGCTTCCAGCATGTTTTAATGTTTGATCAAAGATATACTTGCCATAGTCAAAGTTTGTCCTGGTTCCAACAGCATAAATAAATCTTCCCAAGCCTGTGGAGATGGTTGATTTATGGTTGGTGGGAACCCAGTTAGCTGCACCAATTTTGTGCAGAATGGCAAATTTCATGCTCAGCTTGCTTGCATTCAGCTTCTCTTTTAAGGGCCAGCTCTTGACTTGATTTGCAGTGATGGTTTGGAACACTTGGTTGTCAGTAACCTCTAGCTCAGGGCAAGCATCATCAGGTCTTCCTAGGAATTTGTTTATTTCAGAGGGAGAGAAATTTACCTTCCTTCCTCTCACATATACACACTTAAAATCAACTGACTTTCCATCAGCATACCCATCAGATAAATTCACTATGGATTCTTTGACAATAACTTCATAGCAGTTGGTAAACTTTACTACAGTATTTATTAGACCAGCAGTTTTGATTATATCCATGATCTCCTTACATTCCATGGCACTGTTGTTCAGTTCTCTTTCTAAGGCGATCCTTTTCAAACATACATACTTCCACCTGTTTGCATTCTCAGGATGGTGAAAGGAGATGTTGTCAGTGGCGACTTCAGGGACTTTAGGCATTTTTCTTGAAGAGAGTTTCCTTTTGAGAGGAATGTCTTCAACATTAAACTCAAATTTTGATTCCTCATCAGATTCAGAGGGTTCATGCTCCTTCCTTTTCTTTGCTATTGGTTGTCTCAAAGGTTTTGAGAGACTACCAGTAGGTACTCGAGTTTTCACCTTCCCTTTTTCTTTTGACAATCCAGCCTTCACAGTTTCTACTCCAGTCTTGTTCTCAGACCTGGTTTTCTTATGAACAACATCAGCAGTCTTCTCTTTGGAGAGGCTTTTGGCAGCATCCTGCTTTCCTTTTCTGTTCATCATCCTTCTAGCCATGCTAGGGTTGATATTGGCAATTAAGTCATTGTCAGAGTATTCTTCATCAACATCAATAACCGGGGGTTCAACATCCTTCTCAGTAGGGTTCTGGTGATCATCACGATTTTCAGGAGATTTCCTAATGTTGTCATCCGGTGTCTCAACATTTTGAGTGACATCTGGATTCATTTCAACATTTGGACTAGAAGATTCTTGATTCAAAGGTACAGAAATGCCAGGTACATAGTGATTCTCATTTAGAATCCTAGTGACAAGTCTAGCTATAGCTTGATGAACATAAACTGAACCTTCCCTATTTGTTATTTCTGGAGGAACAAAAGATGATGGTTGAGAGGGTTTACCAGATGAAGAGGCTTGTGACCTTCTTACATGTCTGGTTTGCAGCTTCTTGACCTTAGTGGCGTCAGCTTCCAGTTCACGAAGAGGAGTTATGTCCAGAACATCAAAATCCATGCAGTTTGTAATTGCCCTAGGTTCTCGATCAGAGGATGCGGAAGAAGCAGTCGCCGTTGAAGAGGATGATGACATGGATAGTTGAGACATTTTGAGTGTTTTAGAAAACAGGTAACAATGATAGATAAGTCTTCGTTTGAGAGATTGAAGATTGTTGCAGAAACGCGAGAGGAGGGAGATATATGAATATCTATTCAACTTCTTAAAATTTTGGAAAGAAATAGAGAAGCAGATGATTAGCCCAATCAGAGTAGACTTAACTAAAATATCTCTCTCATCCCTTGTTTTAAGCAAAATTAATTGCTAAATTTCTTCATGTTAGAAAATACCCAGCTTGCCCCTCAAATTTTCAAATTGATTTGCATCAAGTGCCTTGGTAAAAATGTCAGCCAGTTGTAGTTCAGTGGCAACATGTTCCAGTTTAATTGTCTTCTCCTCTATAAGATCTCTGATGAAGTGATGTCTAATATCAATATGCTTGGTCCTGCTATGTTGAATAGGATTCTTGGAAATGTTGATAGTACTCAGATTGTCACAATACAATGTCATAACATCTTGTGTGACATTATACTCAGTAAGCATCTGTTTCATCCAGATCATTTGAGAACAGCTACTACCAGCTGCTATGTATTCAGCTTCAGCAGTAGATAGAGACATACAGTTCTGTTTCTTGCTGAACCAGGAGAAAAGATTATTTCCTAAGAAGAAACATCCTCCAGAGGTTCTCTTTCTATCATCAGCACTTCCAGCCCAATCAGCATCACAGTAACCAATCAGAGTTGGTTCACATCCATGAGAGTACAGCAAGCCATAGTTGTAGGTTCCACTCACATACTTCAGAATTCTCTTCACTTGGTTGATATGACTTACTTTGGGTTCAGCCTGGTATCTTGCACATACTCCAACTGCAAAAGCAATGTCAGGTCTGCTGGCTGTTAAGTATAGCATACTTCCTATCATGCTTCTGTACAAGCTTTGGTCCACCTTAACCCCACTTGAATCTTTGGACATCTTTAAGTGAGTAGGTGCAGGAGTCCTTTTGTGACTGGAATTCTCCATCCCAAACTTCTTGACAATGTTCTTTGCATACTTGCTTTGAGACAGAAAAATTAAGTCTTCCATCTGTGTGACTTGCAGTCCAAGAAAGTAGGTCAATTCTCCCATGAGGCTCATTTCAAATTCAGCTTGCATCTGGTCAGCAAAATGTTTAACCATTTTATCTGACATTCCCCCAAACACTATGTCATCAACATATATTTGAGCTACCATTATCTTTCCTCCTTCATTTTTGACAAAAAGAGTTTTATCCAAGCCTCATTTCCTGTATCCTTTGTTAGAGAGGAATTTTGTCAACCTGTCATACCATGCTCTAGGAGCTTGTTTCAGGCCATATAAAGCTTTCCTCAATTTGTAGACATGATCAGGGCAGTTTGGATCCACAAATCCTTTAGGCTGTTCCACATAAACTTCCTCATTAAAGTACCCATTTAGGAAGGCACTCTTTACATCCATCTGAAATAACTTGAACTTAAGGAGACAAGCAATTCTCAATAGGAGTCTGATTGATTCCAGTCTGGCTACAGGAGCAAAAGTCTCATCAAAATCAACCCCTTCAACTTGAGTGTATCCTTGAGCAACAAGTCTTGCCTTATTCCTGGTGACAACTCCTTCAGCATCTGATTTGTTCTTGTAAATCCATTTTGTGCCAATGATGTTTGTTCCTCCTGGTCTAGGAACTAATTCCCATACTTCATGTTGCTTGAATTGGTTCAATTCATCTTGCATTGCTCCAATCCAGTATTCATCAGTTAAAGCCTCATTAACATTTCTTGGTTCAATCTTAGATACAAAGCAAGAGTTTGAGATGATTTCTCTAGATCTTGTAATGATTCCACTGTTAGGATCTCCTATGATGAGTTCCTTAGGATGATCTTTCTGAATTCTGATGGAAGGGTCTTTGTTAGCTTCCTTTGATTCAGATTCTGATGAAGTAGTTTTAGGAATATCATCCTTTTGAGTTGAAGTCTCAAAGAATGTCTCAACATCATATGGGACATTTGTTTCCTCATGGTAATCATCAACTATGACATTTATAGATTCCATCATAACTTTGGTCCTGGAATTGAATACCCTATAAGCTATGTTGTTGATAGAGTATCCTAGGAATATTCCTTCATCACTTTTAGGGTCCATATTTCTTCTTTGTTCACGATCTGTCAGAATGTAGCATTTACTTCCAAATACATGGAAGTACTTCGTTGTAGGCTTCCTTCCTTTCCAAAGTTCGTAAATGGTGGATGATGTTCCCTTTCTCAAGGTGACCCTGTTATGGACATAACAGGCTGTATTCATAGCTTCAGCCCAAAAATGAATAGGAAGTCTTTTGGCATGTATCATTGCTCTGGAAGATTCCTGTATAGTCCTGTTTTTCCTTTCCACAACTCCATTTTGTTGAGGAGTTATGGGTGAAGAGAATTCATGATTAATTCCTTCTGAGGAGCAGAACTCATCAAACTTACTGTTTTCAAATTCCTTGCCATGATCACTTCTGATTCTGACAATGCATCCTTCTTTTTCTCTTTGAATTCTTTTGCACGGTTCCTTAAATACTTCAAATACATTAGACTTTTCCCTAATGAAGTTAATCCAGGTGAATCTGGAAAAATCATCCACAACAACATAGGCATATCTTTTTCCACCAAGACATTCCACCTGCATTGGTCCCATCAGATCCATATGTAAAAGTTCTAACACTTTAGAGGTGGTCAGATGTCTTGACTTTGGATGTGACATTCTAGTCTGCTTTCCAACCTGACATTCACCACAGACTCTCCCTTCATCAATTTGCAGCCTTGGAATCCCTCTGACTGCTTCCATGGATAAAATCCTTTTCATTCCTCTTAGATGTAAATGACCAAGTTTTTGGTGCCACAATTTCACTTCTTTTTCTTCTTTGGCAATAGAGAACACATAAGAATAATTAGTGTTCTCAGACTCCCATAAGTAGATGTTGTCTTTAGATCTGACTCCTCTCATTACAACTTCTTGTTTCTCATTAGTTACAAGACATTCAGACTTGGTGAAGTTGACCTTGAATCCTAGATCACATAATTGACTGATACTTATGAGATTAGCAGTCAAGCCTTTTACCAGCAATACTTCATTTAGGTTTGGAACTCCAGGGAAGTCCAAGTTTCCAACTCCTTTGATTTCTCCTCTAGCACCATCTCCAAAAGTCACATAACTAGTAGTGTGAGGTTTAACATTATTGAGAAGATTCTTGATTCCAGTCATGTGTTTAGAGCATCCACTGTCAAAGTACCAGTCTTCCTTGGCAGAGACTCTAAGGGAGGTGTGAGCTATCAGGGCAGTAGCCTTTTTCTTCCACTGTTGAGTATATGGTGCCTTGTTAGACTTAGGTTTGACAACTGGGGTCTGATTAGGATATCCATATAATCTGAAGCAGAATGGCTTTATGTGACCAAACCTCCCACAATGATGACATCTCCATATTTGATACTTTTTCTTCATATTTCTTTGTTCTCGATGTTGAGTGCTATGTTGTGACATCTGCTTTGACATTTGTTTATCAGGCCTGATCTTCTTCTTGTCTACAATAGATTTCTTTGCTGCCATAAATCCTAGACCAGACTTGTTTCCCACATTTTGTCCAACCTGAAGGATTTCTTCTAATTTTTCAGTTCCATTTGTCAGCATCTTGACAGATTTGGTCATCTGGTCAAGTTTTGAGTTTAGCATTTGAACTTCCCCTTCTAGATGACTTATAGTATCAATGTCTGCCTTCTTCTCAGCCTCCAATTTTACTATGAGTTTTGTTTGTCTCTCATTTTGCTGACAAACTTCAGCACTTCTGATACATAACTTCTTGTAGGAGTCAGCCAGTTCTTCAAATGTCACTTCCTCATTACTAGAGTCACTATCAGAGTCACAAATACCAATTAGCGCAGTAACTAGTTTGGCAGATTCTTCTTCAGAATTACTTTTTGAGTCACAGTCAGACCAAGTAACAGACATTCCTTTCTTTTGTTTCTTAAGAAAGGTAGGACATTCAGCTCGAATGTGCCCATATCCTTCACATCCATGGCATTGAATTCCTTTGCTTTGATTTCCCTTCTCTTCAGACTTTGGTCTTCTGCTGGAGTCATAGGATCTGTTAATGTCAGAAGGAATGTTCTTAACATTTGAACTTAACTTTGGGTCCATTCTCTTGATGAGTTTGTTGAACTGTCTTCCAAGCATGGCTATAGCTTCTGAAATATTTTCTTCTTCATCCTCCTTGTTTTCATCTTCAGTATTAGATACAAGTGTTATGCTCTTGTTTTTCTTGTCGACATTGTCACTGATCCCCATCTCAAAGGTCTGAAGTGACCCAATGAGTTCATCCACCTTCAAGTTGCAGATATCCTGAGCTTCCTCTATAGCAGTCACCTTCATTGCAAATATTTTAGGCAAGGATCTGAGAATCTTTCTCACCAGCTTTTCTTCTGACATCTTTTCTCCCAATGCTCCTGAGGTGTTGGCAATTTCCAAGATGTTCATGTGAAACTCATGAATGGTCCCATCTTCCATCATCCTTAGGTTCTCAAATTTGGTAGTCAGCATCTGAAGCCTTGACATTTTTACTTTGGATGTGCCCTCATGGGTAGTTTTGAGAGTGTCCCAAACCTCCTTGGCCAGTTCACATTGATGTACTAGTCTAAATATGTTTCTATCAATTCCATTGAACAAGGCATTTAATGCTTTGGAGTTACCCAGGGCTAACTCATCTTCTTCTTTGATCCATTCTTCCTTAGGTTTCAGACTGGTTGTCCCATATTTCCCAGTTATGGTGGGATGGTTCCATCCTTTGTCAGCAGCTCTCCAAGCCTTTTTGTCCAGTGATTTTAAGAAGGAAATCATACGAGGTTTCCAGTAGTCATAATTTGATCCATCCAGAATGGGTGGTCTGTTTCCAAATCCTCCTTCTTTGTCCATAGCGCCAGAAAATAATATCCCTAGATCTTACCCAGTAAGACAGGCAGGGTGCCTGCTCTGATGCCAATTGAAATTCTGGCAGCAGATACTTAATGTCATAGTGAATGTTATGACACCGTATCTGACACTCTTCAAGACAGTAAATCTAAAAGCAGTAAAGAACACAGTCAATTGTTTACCCAGTTCAGTGTGTAACAACACCTACTCTGGGGGCTACCAAGCCAGGGAGGAAATTCACTATAAGAGATATTAATTCAGGAATAAACCAACCAGTTTATCTCCTTCACTTAAGACCTACCCAATGAAACTTCAATCTAAGTTCAACTTAAACCTGAGTTCCTACTCACTCCCCCTCAATCACAGCAGTGATACTAAACAATTGACTAATGAAATTATGAAGACACTCTTCAGTACATACACTTGATTTTGCTTCACAGTTTTTAATCAAGTAACACAAACACTCGTGCTTCAAAGCTTTGAGTGATACACAACCCTAACTTGACTTTGCTTCAAATCTTTAATCAAGTAACACAAACACTCGTGCTTCAAAGCTTTGAGTGATACACAACCCTTAAAACCAAATCCTACTCCAAATCACTTATCACAATGATAATTGATTGGCTCACAGTAGTTACAACTATACAGTCCCTTATTGATCTTCTGTCAAAAAGTATCTTTCACCAACAGTCTTCATGAGGAATATATAGGCAGCTATTCTTCAGTTAGGGTTTCCACGAAAATAGCTAGGGTTAATTAGGGTTAACCTCAAGACTTGGTCATAGGACTTTAACAACCAGATTAGGGTTAAGCAAAGTTAACCTAAGTCCACGTGAGAATCTGATCTGGACTGAATAAACCAGATTCCTGAAAATTCTCAGAAATAACAAATCTGCACAAATGTTAGTTCAGTACAGGATGTCTTAACATTGGTTATGACAACAAGAATCATGTTTACTAATTTTGGTAGAATGCAATAAATATGATCATTGCATAATGATCAGCTAAACACTCATATTGAGCAGCTCCTGTATGACATTCTTTTTCTGCAGAATGTACCTTGTATCCCAGAATGTTATGACATCAGTTATGACATTCACACAACTGGTTTTACCAAAAACATGCCAACAACCAAACACTTACAGATCCCATTGATAACAGTTCTGCTACTGCCATTTATGACTTCGAAAATCCAATCAAACAAGACGAGGACGATGGTGAGGATGATTGTGAGGTGCCAGGAGAGCTTGCTAGACTACTACAACAGGAAGAAAGGGACATGCAGCCTCATGAAGAGCCAGTCGAGTCAGTGAATTTGGGTACAGAAGAGGACATGAAGGAGGTTAAAATAGGTGAGAATCTGGAGCCTAGTGTCAAACAATGGTTAATACAGATGCTATACGACTATGTTGAGATCTTCGCATGGTCCTATGAAGACATGCCTGGTCTGGATACTGATATTGTGGTACATCGCCTACCAACCAAAGAAGGCTGCCCTCCGGTAAAGCAGAAGGTCCGCCGTATGCACCCTGAAATGTCATAGAAAATCAAGACAGCGGTCATGAAACAGTTTGACGCCAGATTCTTAGCTGTCACTTCTTATCCACAGTGGGTTGCCAACATCGTTCCGGTACCTAAGAAGGATGGTAAGGTACGGATGTGTGTGGACTACAGAGATCTGAATAGGGAAAGCCCCAAGGATGACTTCCCACTTCCTCACATCGATGTTCTAGTCCACAACACCGTGCAGCACAAGATCTTCTCCTTTATGGATGGTTTTTCTAGCTACAACCAGATCAAGATGGCTCTGGAGGATATGGAGAAGACAACCTTCATTACACAATAGGGCACCTTCTATTACAAGGTAATGCCTTTTGGGTTGAAGAATGCTGGGGCAACTTATCAGCGCGCCATGGTAGCTTTGTTCCACTATATGATTCACCATGAGATCGAGGTTTATGTTGATGATATGATAGCCAGGTCCCAAAATGAGTAAGAGCACCTGGATCATCTTCAGAAACTGTTTGACAGGTAGAAAACATACAAGCTGGGGTTGAATCCGAACAAGTGTACCTTTGGGGTAAGGTCTGGTAAGCTTTTGGGTTTCGTTGTCAGTGACAAAGGTATTCAGGTGGACCCTGCAAAGGTAAAGGCCTTACAAGAGATGTCGGTTCCCCGTATAGAAAATAAGTGAGAGGTTTCTTAGGACGTCTGAATTACATCGCCAGATTCATTTCACATTTGACTGCTACTTGTGAGCCAATCTTCAAGCTGCTGAAGAAAGATCAAGTGGTAAAGTGGAATGATGAATGCCAGACTGCTTTTGAAATAATCAAGGAATACCTTTGAGAACCACCAATTATGATGCCTCCAGTTGAAGGAAGACCTTTGATATTATACTTGACAGTGCTGGATAATTCAATGGGGTGTGTGCTGGGGTAGCATGACGAGTCTGGTCGAAAAGAGCACACCATTTATTACCTTAGCAAAAAGTTTACCGACTGTGAGACCCGATACTCATTGCTCTAGAAAACTTGCTGCGCTTTGGCATGGGTTGTTCGCTGACTGAGACAATATATGTTGGCTCACACCACCTTGTTGATATCAAAGATGGATCCAATCAAGTATATCTTCGAGAAGCCCGTCTTATTCGGAAGAATAGCAAGATGGCAGATGATCTTAACTGAGTAAGACATCCAATACACAACCCAAAAAGCAATCAAGGGGTGTGTATTGGCAGATCATTTGGCGCATCAAGCCGTGGATGACTACCAGACCATGAATTTTGAGTTCCTGGATGAGAACATCATGTTGGTAACCGACTGCGAAGAACCTGGACCGGATGAAGGACCTGAGGAGGGATCCTGATGGTCTATGTATTTTGATGGAGCATCAAACGCATTGGGGAATGGCATTGGCATCGTAATTATATCTCCTGAGGGCTGTCATACTCTGTTCACCGCCCGATTATGTTTCAACTGCACCAACAACATGACGGAGTATGAAGCGTGTATCATGGGTCTTCGAGCTGCCATTGACCTAAGGATTAAGTTCTTGAGTATATTCGGAGATTCTACTCTGGTAATAAGTCAGATCAAGGGCGAGTGGGATACTAAGTACCCGAATCTTATTCCTTACAAAGAATATGTACTGGCATTGCTCCCACACTTTAAGGAGATAACCTTTGAACATTTCCCCAGAGAATAGAACCAGTTAGCGGACGCACTAGCTACCATGTCTTCTATGTTCAAAGTTAGATGGGACAATGAAGCTCCCCAGATTACCATTGAGAGGTTGGACAAACCCGCACATTGTTGTGACATTGAGACTGAGGAGGTAGCAGGTAAACCCTAGTTTCATGAGGTAAAGAGGTATCTTGAGGCTCAAGAATACCCCGAGGGGGCATCTGTTAATGATAAAAAGTTCCTGAGGAGGTTCCCTGCGAAGTTCTTCATCAGTAATGGGATCTGTTGTACCCCAAAATTTTCCCTCCCATATTCCTCAAGACATGTCAAGAATTATCTCCAAGTTGTTCAAGATGGCTCAAGAGTTGGACAATCAAATCACCTCCTAAGGCAGTCAAGTCAAAATTAGGGTTTTGTGTTGCATCAAGGTCCTTACATCCAAATGACCTCAAGTTCTTCCCAATGTCCTAATATGTTCTTAAGTTCATCCATGTCAAAATTCAAGCCTTGTAGAGGAAGTTTGGCCAATCAATTGCTCAAGAGGTCCAAAAATCGACTGTGCTAGGGCAAAAGTCAACTGTGTCCCAAATACAGTCAAACCTCAAGATTTTTTGTCAACATTCTCATTTTTAAGGATAATTCATCAATTGATCAAGGTTTGATCATGATTCATCAAGGATTGCTCAAGATTTATCAAGATTCAAAAGTTGCTAAATTAGGGTTTTGCAGGAAAAGTCAACTCAACTTTGACCAAGCATAACTTTCTCATACTTTATGAGAAATGACCCATCCAAAGCTCATTTTGAAGAGGATGCAATTTCCTACAATACATCTTCACACTCCAAGATCAAGAAATGCACTCACAAGAAGTTACAAATTTGGACATTATAGGTCATTTTTGAAAGTCAACAAAAACACCTTTTTTGCCAAAGCTTATAACTTGAGCATGGAAGATCAAAATGAGATGAGACCAAAAAGGTTAGTTAGAGGACATCTTAAGGTTTCTAAAAAGACCAAGAACACTCACAAAACATTGCAGAAACGGCCAACTCAGAATTGAAAAAAGTGTGAAAAGTGAGAGATCGAATTCTTATTTGGAGGCGTTTCCAAGGCAAAAGCTTCACGTAGCTCTATTGCCAGCAACCTCCTGAAACTATAGCAACGAAAACCGGACCTTAAGACCACCTGTAACATGCTGTAAGTGTTCTTGAATATGCCTTTATACATGAAAACGTAACTCATCATTCTTGCATCTTTTTGCCAATTTTCTTGCACCATCATGCTTAACGTTCAAATTCTAACAATTCTGCATCATTTAATTTGATTTTCATGGCCTGTACTGTAATTCCCGAGCCTAGGGTTCTTGTTCTTATTTTTTAGGCCTTTTCGATACAGGAAAAATCAATGCTAATGATGGGTATGGGGATAACCAGGAGGAAGAGACGAATGTATTGGTGGTCTTAGTTTTCGTTTCCATGGCCTAGGGCGAATTTTTGAGACATCCCACGAACTTTCCTGCGGATAAAAATCCACAGGTAAATAACCAGGGTTATTTGGAGAAGACGATCACGTGTCCCTGTGTCATTGGCCTATTCAAATTATTAGCGCGTTTTTTTTATTACAGGCTTAGCGTTTTATTTTATATATAATATTTGTTTTCTATTCCAATAACGAATGTGCAGCACAGTTGAGTTGGTGAGAGAGGCGTGGCAAAACCCCTTGGGACCTGGGTTCGAATCCCAGGTCCCCCAAAACTTTATTTGATTTTTTCTCCAGATATTCACATGCAGCACTCCAAGTGTGGATTATCATATGCCTCCAGATCTCAAATGCCAAGTGGCCCACAAGGCAGATCCAATGATCCAGATTGAAGGTTCACCATGAACCCTGGTCAACATGCGCCTATGGAATCATAAAAGTCAATCAGGCTGGACGAAAATGGGCCTGGAAATTGCAATTCAAACTCCCTGTTTGGGCCCAATACCCCTTGAGTTTGTTCTTTTTTTTTTATTTCCTTTTCATTATTTTCCTATTTTTGTTTTATTATTATTATTATCTTAATTAATTAATTGATCAATTAACTTTTTTTTTTCATAAAAAATCAGAAACAACAAAAAATAATATTTTTATTAATTCCATTAATTTCATTATTTATTTTTGTAAATAAACATTAATTAATTTATTTAGTTTAAATAGGTTTAACAATAATATATTTTGCAATAAATTAAAATCAAATTAGAATATTAGGTTTTTAATATTTTTAACCATTCTTATTTTATTTACTTAATTAAAATAAAAACTCATAAAATATTTTCATTTAATTAATTAATTAATTTAGATCTAATTTCCATAAAAATTCAAAAATAATAATAAAAAAAAACATGCTTTCTTTAATAAAAAAGGGTCAAAACCCTAAGACACTCCGATTTAATTTTCTCGCGTGCGTAATATTTTTGATCCATATTTTAATAATGTAATTGTTTCGGGAATGTAATAGTTTTTAACTTAGGATTGTTATTTATTTATTTATCGCTTTTATTTACTTTTCGCAATTTAATTTTAAAGGGTTTGTCTTTGGCGATGTAAATACCCGACGCCTTGTAATAGTTTAGATTTACTTTCCGCGAATTTAATTTCCGCAACTATTAACTGTTAGATGTTTGATAAATAGGGAATGCATGACAAGATCAATCTTTAACTTAAAATCAACATAGCTCACCCGTGACATGTACAGATAAAATTAACCGAACTAACACACTCGCACATGCCACTCTTAGGGTACACCTCACTTGGTTGCCTCGAACGTGGTCATTAAGTATAGGAAGTTTTAGAGGTCGTCCTCTTGTCCAAAGATCATAGTTGCCTCAAAACAGTTGCCTCGGATAAAATGATCTAAGACATTAGGGTTACCGCTAAGTCGTCCCAACATTGCTTTAGTGACCACACATCCCTTAATCGAATTGACCCGAAAACTCCAACGACGGTGCTACCTGCTCCTCAATAGTGGGATAGCATTGTCTAAAGGACACTTCTACAGATTAATTCCTTTTTGAGTAGGTAGATGGTTCTTAAGTACTTGCTCCTTTTAAAACAAAACAAAACTTTTCGCACTTACACCCCTTTCAAATAAAAAACTCTTTTCAAACCCACAAACACAAAGAAAAGCAAACTTTTGAAAACACAATGAGCAAGTACCTAAGAGCCCGTGGATAACCACTGATAGAAAGGGTGTTGACACCTTCCCTTTCTATAATCTACCTCCCGAACCCGAGAAATATCTCAAAAAGGAATTTTTCTGTGCTTTTGTCCTTTCCTTGTTGGATAAAATAAAAGACGGTGGCGACTCTTGCTTACCGCGACATTTCACAAAAACAAACGCAAACGCGAACCAGCATTCCAAAACAGTCAGTTCTCATTCCCACCGATCACAGAACTGGCGACTCTGCTAGGGAAGTGTAAGTGAGGTGTACCTTAGGATTAGATCATTGTGTTTTCAATTGTATGTTTTGTATGCTTTAATTTTGTGGGCCTGTATCAGAGTTCTATAGATCCTAACCCGGATCTGGGGATACCCTTTAGGTAAGTAGCAATAAACTGTGAGGGATTTGTACGGCGTAGACCGATACAGATGAAGCAGTAGCTACGTTGGTGTGGCACCTTAGTCTGTACCGATATCCCTTGTGTTAGAACGAGGAGAATATGGGTCTTCTAAGGAGTCATTAAGCACCAACTGACCTTAGAACCTTAAACTTACCAACTTGGCCATAGAACAGTAGCAGTATGCTACACTAATTGAGACTAAACTCTCGCGATGATTCCGACCGCAAGAAAAGGTTGCTAAGCTGGAATTATGACCGATTGAGGGTAGTCAGTGATATTGAGATCCTCTAGAACCCGGTTACTATTTTTAGGACAGGTTTAAACCAACTGAACTGAAAGAGGGTAGTACCTAAAGCTCCATGCTAGCCTGAAATCTAAGGGCTCTCAGTGTGACTTGTGTGCCTTTACCATGTTTGCCTTTTATGGATATTTATGGTGTGCCTTATCATGACATCATGACATCATAACATTGCATGCATTTTGCATAAGGACTAACCTATTTCAAGGACAAGAGGGTTTCATCTTTGCTCTGTTTTGTAGGTCATCATGATGCCTATGCGTAAGAATACTATTCGGATCAACTTTGTCCAAGTACCTACCCTGCTTAAAGAGTTGGTTGTCAGGATACCAAATACTACTTCCTTCATCAGGAGGCATGGTTCTCTTCTCAGTTTGGTCACCTCCAAATTGGACGAACAAATGATGAGTGTCCTGGTCCAGTTTTATGATACGCTGTACCATTATTTCACTTTTCAAGACTATCAGCTGGTTCCTACCCTAGAAGAGTTTTCTGAGCTGCTTGGTATCTCTGTTTTGGAGCATACTCCGGTTACTGGTTGGGAAAAGACTCTTAGGCCTGAAGAGATTGTTGCAGCCATTCACTTGACCAAAGAAGAGGTAATGGCTAACTGGGAGACTAGAAGTGGAGCTAAGGGTTTTCTGACTAAGTTCTTGGTGGACAAGGCTAACTACTTCTGGGATAGCCTAGACTTTAAGGCCTTTGAGGATATTCTGGCTCTCTTGATTTATGGCTTGGTATTGTTTCCGAACCCTGACACTTTTGTTGATGTTAATGCCATAAAGATCTTCATCTCTCAGAACCCTGTACCCACTCTCTTGGGTGACATTCTTCATCAGCTCTATGCTCGTACTACCCGAAAGCAGGGAACTTTGATGTGTTGTGCTCCTTTATTGTCGAGGTGGTTTATTTCGCACCTCCCTAAGTCCGTGCTGAAGAACAAAGAAGGAATGGGCTGGGCTTATAGGGTGATGTCTCTGTCTAATAATGACATTATCTGGACTCTCAAAGGTATGGATGAGGTGACTGTCATTGATCGTTGTGGAGAGTATCCTAATGTTCCATTGATTGGAACCCGTGGAGGAATTTCTTACAACCCATGCTTAGCTCTCCGTCAGTTTGGAAGAGCCAGAAGAGAAGGGACTCATGAGATGTTGATGCCTCATATCATCTTTGATTTCCAGGGGGATAGCGACAAGCTACGTCGTAGATTCATAAGGGCTTGGGACAGAGTTCACCAATCTGATCCACATGAGTTGGGTCCAAAGACTTCTCTGCCAATGGAGCCATATCTCAGATGGGTCCGCATTCGTGCCCAGAAGCTAGGTATGCCATATGAAGCTGTTCGGCCTGTCACTCTTGAAGTTGCTAATGAAGACAGGGTTCTTCCAACCATTCTCCACCCTTATATGCCCACTGACATTGGGACACTGAAGAGGTCTTGGATGCAACTGCGGGAAGAACGGGATTCTTATCGGGAGAAGTTCAATGAACAAGAGCAAAATATCCAGAGGTTGACCAGGCAGTTAGAGAATGAGCGGATTCTCAACGATTATGTCCGCACTGATAAGAAGAGACAATGGGAGCATTGATGTACCTTTGATGATTTCTTTTACAGTTTTTATTTACTTTTAAGTATTTCCATTCTTGTAACGCCTAAGGGCGGTTTGTTGAACAAATTAAATTTTGAAGTTTAAATCTAATAAAGTGTGTTTCCTTTCTTGTTTACAAATTTGAATCCCGATTGTCTTTGAAATTATAAATCATACGCATTTCATCCCATGCACTTCATAAATAGGTACCCTTTTTACAGGTCTCTTATCTTCTTCGATGTTTATTTCAGCAATCATCATGTCTACTGAACCTTCAACTGAGCAAGCTATCAAGGCTCTCCAGGCCCAGAATGCCCAGTTTCAAGAGCTGTTCATGAATCTAGCTAAGGGTCAGCAGGACCTGAAGACTTTGATTCTGAAAGAGAAGAAGAAGAAGAAGAAAAGGACCATCATGTTCAATACTGGACGCAGGTTTGGAAACGGGCTGCAGAATGAAGTTGATCTGACCACCTCATCTGGAGGGAAAGATAGTCCACAAGAAAGGAGGGCTCCTAGCCCTATGGTCTCCGACAACAAGACGGACTACGATGAAGAACAGTATCCTCCTGCTGAGGATAAGTACAAGCAGCTGGAAGACCGTTTGAGCGCTATGGAAATCCAGAAGGTGCCCGGTCTGGACTTCGGAGATCTAGGTCTATCATCTGAGGTGGTGATTCCCCATAAATTCAAGGCACAAGCCTTTTCCAAATATGACGGAATTTCCTATCTGAAGCTGCATCTCCGGTCATATATGAGGAAGATCCATCCTTACACGGCTGATAAGAACTTATGGATCCATTTCTTTCAAGACAATCTCTCAGGGACTCAGCTTGAGTGGTTCTATCAGTTGGACGGAGCCAGTATCCGCAGCTGGGAAGATTTGGCTACTATATTCTATATGCAGTATCAGTACAACTCCGACCTCGCTCCTACGCGTACCCAACTCCAGGGTATGTCAATAGGAACGGGTGAAGGATTTAAAGAGTATGCGCGGAAGTGGAGAGACCTTGCTGGAAGGGTGCAACCACCTTTGGCTGATCAAGAACTTGTTGATATGTTTTTAGGGACCCTGTCTGGTCCATTCTTTAACCATATGATTGGAAGCTCTTCTGCTGGGTTTACAGATCTTATTTTGGCTGGTGAGAGGATTGAAGCTGGTATTAAGGCTGGGAAGATACATAAGGGTGCCTCATCGAGCACCGAGAAGAAGCCATTTAAGAAAGAGTCCAGTGTTGTCTACAGTGAAAGAAGACAGAATAGGCCTGAACACCGCCAAGTTGTCAACGCGGTTGTTATTTCAAAACCTGCTGGTACTCCTCAGTACAACAACCAACAAAAGGACGAGAGACCTAAGAGGCAATTCACTCGTCTCAGCATGACCTTATCTCAGATTCTGCCACAGTTGCTGAAGATCAATCTGGTGACTATAAGGGAACCCCCAAAGAATGCAAATACAACGCCGCCAAGGTATAACCCTAACGCCCGTTGCGCTTATCACTCCGATAGCCCGGAGCATAATACAGATGATTGTTGGGCATTAAAGAACAAGATACAAGACTTAATTGATGCAAAGGAGATTGAGTTCGAGGCGCACGAGAGGCCTAATGTTGTGACTGCTCCCATGCCCAAACATGGAGTAAATGCTGTAGAGGAAGACTTGTTTGTAGTTTCTGTGGATGAAATTGTTACCCCTCTGATGACTATCAAGAAAAACCTGTTGCTAGCCGTTTTATTTCTGGGCTGTGGCGAAGGTTGCCATATGTGTTCTGTTTTACCTACTGGTTGCCCATTCCTTAAGTCAGGTATCCAAAACCTGATGGATAATAAGGAGATCTTGTTTGAGAAGATTGTTGTTCCTTCTATTCATTCTGAAGAAGTCGCCATTATTACCATTTTCGACAATTCTTCCAAGGCTCCCTCGAGGAAGCCTGTTAGAATTACATCTGTTTCGAAGATCGCACCTGTAATCATCACTGTTTCGGGGCCCATCCCCTACACCTCTGACAAAGCTGTCCCTTGGCACTATGGGGTAGATGTTTATGTTCTAGGAGTTAAGCAAGAGTTGGATGCTGATACCGGCGTCAGCAACATTACTGGACCTGCTAAAGTCACCCGCAGCGGTAGACTTTTCTCACCTGATATTGCTCCACCAATTGTCCGAAGACCTGTTGTCATTATACCTGCAAGTGGACCTATCACTATTCCTGATCAAGTTCCTATCCTTACCCCTGTCTCCGAGTCATCTGACGCTCGGGACAAAGGGATCATCACTGATGTGCCTGCCCAGACGGAGGCACCGAAGACGATTACTGTTGAAGCTTCCAAACAGGAGATGGAAGAGATTCTGAAGATTATTAAGAAGAGTGATTACAACGTAGTTGAGCAACTGTGGCAAACCCCATCCAAGATTTCTATGTTGTCACTGTTGTTGTGTTCAGAGGCCCATGCTAAGGCTATGATTACCTTCCTAAAGTCTGCCCACGTGCCACAGGAGACATCAGCTGATCAGTTTACAGATTGTGTGGCTAATTTAACTGTTGATAATGGTTTGGGTTTCTCCGACGCTGATTTGACTGCTAAAGGGAAGAACCATAATGATGCCCTGCATGTCTCCATTGAATGCAGGGGCACTACTCTTGCACATGTATTGGTTGATACTGGTTCCTCGCTGAACGTCTTGCCCAAGAAAGCTCTAGACCGGTTGGATTGCAAAGGGTTAGAGCTAAAACCAAGTAACATCATTGGCAGGGCCTTTGATGGGTCTAAAAGGATGGTGCACGGTGAAGTTGACATTCCAATTAAAGTTGGTTCTCAGGTCTTCAATTCTACGTTCTATGTGATGGACATTCGGCCATCCTACTCTTGTTTGCTGGGTCGTCCATGGATCCATAAAGCTAGGGCCGTAACCTCAACACTCCACCAGAAGCTGAAGTACCCGGTCAGAGGGAAGATTGTGACAGTACAAGGGGAGGAAGAGTACATGGTCAGCCACCTCAACTCGTTCAGATACGTAGATATGGATAGGGAGTTCATTGAGACCCCATTTCAGCACTTTGAAGAGGTTCCTCAGACACTGGCATCAGCTGAGACTGTGGTTGAAGATTCTCCTATGAAGATGGCTTCCTTAAAAGATGCCAGGGCTGTTATTGAGAAGGGTGAGTGTGAAAATTAGGGCCGACTTCCTGATTTTACACAGAAGACTAATAAGTTTGGTTTGGGTTTCACTGCAGAAGCTAAAAGGGCTGTTCAAAGTGCAAAGATCGGAGGACCTCTCGTGTTCATCAGTAACTCGGGAGTGAATGCCATTGAAGAAGATGTAGAAGAGTCTGAATTTGACAGCTGGATCTATCCTACGACCAACGGTGGAACAAGCAATTGGACAGTAAAGGACTTCATCCCTATTACTTTTGTTACCCAGTAATGAAACTTTTTGTTTTGAATTTGTAATAGACAATGTTTTGAAACTTTATGGCCCGGTGTCTTACCCGGGGCACCGTGGCTTCATTTATGAGGGCTTTTGTGTGTCATTTTCATATATCATTAATAAAAGCATTGGACGTTTTCTTTCATTTCAAATTTTGCGCTCTTTGTCTTTCTTTATTATATATTGCAAAATAGCTATTTACACTGTGATACGGTGGGAGAACTGACTAGTGTTTTGCGTTCGTATTCGCACTTGTGCGGTTGAGCAAGAGTCGCCACCGACTTTTTATTTTATCCTAAAGGAAAGGTTAAAAAAGCACAGCAAAAACCTTTTGAGATATTTCGTGGGTTCGGGGGGTAGATTATGAAAAGGGAAGGTATTAGCACCCTTTCCATCCATGGTTATCCATGGGCTCTTAGTTACTTGGTTTTTTAGATCACTTGCCTTGTTTTTCGATTGCTTTGAAAATGGTGTGTGTGTGTGGGTGCTTTTTGAAAATGTTTTGGAAAAAAGATGCCTTGTCTTAGGCAACTAATGTATTTGACTCGTGCTTGAGTGTTTTACAAAAGTGTGAATCTTTTCGAAAAGATGTTTTCAAATGTTTTTGAGAGTTTGTTTGAAAGTGTTGTGGATTGTAGTTTTTGAAAAAGAAGGCAAATGTTTTTGCAAGTTTGATCTCAAGTAACTAAGAGTTTTGTCTACCCTATTGTACTCAAAGGTTTTTGTTATGTTTTTAACCCCTTTTAACAGTTTTGTTCTACCATTGAAATTGGTAGACAATCTTGCGTTTAGGAAGTTTATTCGGGACAGGCGCGGGTCATCGTATGGACCATGAATGCAATGGTGCCAAGTGTCTTTGGCAATTTGCTTTGAAGGGACTATGATCATTCCGTTTAGGCAACACTTTGAGGGACTTATGATCATTTGATTTTGTTTAGCCAAAGATACTCGACGTGCAAGCATGGCCCATTTTGGAAGGCAACATGTGGGATTACCCTAGGGGGTGCAAGTGTGATTGTGTATTGATTACATGTATTTGTCTTGTATTAGGTTATCTAGCATTTGATTTTATGTACATGCAAACCCTAGGTCTAACCATGGTATAGTTGGCAAACTGTAAATTGCGGAAATGTAAAATCTACGCTATTACAAAATAGTGTCCGGGAGTGGGGGTATAAATGTACAAAGGGGATGAGACTTATAGTATCCAATAAGTTACAACCAAATCGAATGTGCGATCAAAATGTGAATATCGAATATACAAATATAAGATAAAAATGTGTGTAGGGCAATGTATTGTGTAAGTGTAAGTGTGAGATGTATATGAGGTATATATGTATTGTGTGTAATTATTTACAAGTGCGATAATGTGAAGTTGAAGCATATTAGGGTTTTTAACCTAGATAGGTATTTTAATGAATCTTTGATTTGTATAGCTTTGATATGTATAAAAGAAAAAAAAGTGTTTTAAATTAAATGCTCAAATTTTAATTAAATTGTAAAAATGATATTTTGAGAAAAAGGGTATATTTCCATGTGTTATGTACAAATGTAATTTAATTGAATGTTTGTGAATTTTAATATTTAGAGAAAAAAGGTATTCCTATTATTATGTACAAATATGTATGTTAACTAAAAAAATTTCAATTTTAATTATATGATAAAAAAAAAGTATTTTGTTCAAATGTATTTCAATGTGTATTAAAAATGTCTTCGAGTTAATTGAATTAAACATACATATAAAAGTGTTTTAATTATATTGTTAATATTAAAGAATGTAAAATAGTATATTTTGTATTAAAATGATTTTTGTAAAGAAAATAAAATGTTTAGATAACATATATATAAAAAAGTTAGTATTTAAAATGTGTTTGGTTAGAAGTGAGAATCTTAATGGGCTTTTTTGGGGGGTGCAGAATGGGCAAAGCCCATTTGAACTTGAGACAAATTTAGGGTTAGGGATTATTGTTCATTTGGGAACAACGCTTAGGGTTAGCAGCGGCGCGCCGTTCATGTTCGTCTTCATCCTTGCAAGCTTCCTGAGCAACTCACTCCGGCCACCAGCGTCGCCCTCCAGACCTTTCTTCCCTCCAAGGCGTAAGCTTCGCGTCCTCTTGATTTAAGGTTTGATTTTAGTGTTTTACGTTTCCTTTCTCTTTTACGAATTTGCGTGTTTTAATTTGAGTTCTGACTCCTAAATTCGTACTATTATGATGTGGTGAAGAGGAAAGGGGGAGAAGATTGGCTACCTGACTTTGGAGATGGAGGAGAGGCGGAGGAGTGACGCTTTAGGAGGCCGGGACGGCGTGAAAGGTGATGCTTGCCCTTGGTGACCCTGGTATCTTTTAACTGATTGATATTTTTGCCTATGGTTTTGATGATGATTTGTGCTGAGAAACCCTCTTGAATTCACTTCTTTATCTTCTTCTTCTATGCCACTGTTGCCTATGTATTGATTGGAATATGATGCTTTGAGATGAACTTGCCCAGTGATGTTTGTACTGAGGGCCTAGGTTGCCTTGAGTTGTTGTTCTGAAACCATTAGCCTTTTACCTGTGTTGCCCTGAACATGCTTCTTGTTTGACTGCCTTCTTCTGAGTTGCCTAATTTGCTTCGAATCGTTTCTTTGCCTATGATGTTGTTTGCTTCTGAGTTGTTTGGATTGAAAGGTTTGGGTGAACTGGTCTCTTTTTCTTGAATGCTGTATACTTGTTTGTGTCGCCCAGTGATGTTTTACTGAGGGCTTTTAGGCTTGAGATGCTATGGCTTTGAATTTGATAGGCACGGTGTTTTGTTTATCAGGTTTATGTGGTTAGGCAGGGTGTTGGTAGTTCTGGTTTAATGTTTGGATGATGCAGGCAGCAGGTGATGTTGTTGGACCTGGTGTGCTTCTGGTGTTATGAGGTTTTTGCCTTGGGCTTGAACTTGGTTATATGAGGTTTGGTCTTTACTGATGCAGGTTTTTAGGTTCTTGCTTCAGGTTTGAATTTGTATGTTTTATGACAGGCAGGTTAAGGCATTAGCAGGTTTTGGTGCTTTGTTTATCAGGTTTTGAATGTTTGGAGGTTGAGGCAGGGTTGATGAGGTTTGATGGTTATGCTATTGAGGTTATGTGCTTGCAGTAGGTTCTGTTATGCGTTTGTGATGGTGGTTCTGGTTTTAGGTTAAGCTTTTTACAAGTTTTGAGGTTGGCCTGGGTTTTATGAGGTTCTGGATAGGTATGAGGTTATGACAGCATGTTATGGTGTTTTTTGTTTAGGTTTGAACTTGCCGTGGGTTTATGTCTGCTTGGCTTGGTTATGTTGTTTGCAGATTATATATTTTGTGATATTGGTGCTTGGCTCAATCAGGTTTGACAGTATGTTTTCTTGTGTTCTTTTGTCCTCTTTCTCTTGGTCTTTGGCGCCCAATCTTTATTCAAACCTTGGTATTCTCTTTGATCCAAGTTTGCTGGGTAGTTTTACAAAGTTTCTTGGCACTTTTCTATTTTTGGTAATTGTCTATGCTGTGTACTTCTGCCCAGTTTTGAATAATGCTGAATTGATGCTTCTCTTGGATTATATCTTTTCTTGTTATTTCTGCACTGTCTGAACCTAAAGCCTACAAAACCTGCCTCTATTTCTCTCTTCTTCTCACTCTATAGTACAGTTGAATATTATATGACTTTACTTGTACTATCTTTTCTGAAGGGGCCCCTGTATGCTCGGAAATGATGATTAAGTCTTGCATAACACATTATTCTGCATCTTTATCTTGCTTTTTGACAGCTTTGTGTGCTGACTTTGCATTGATATCTTTTTTTTTCAAACCCTTCTTTGACAGCTTGTGTGCTTTTGACAGCAATTGTACTTCTTGCTATCTTTGAGTAGACTTTGGCATTTGATAGGAAGTGGAATTGGATTTTTTTCAGTTTGACTTGGATTTGAAATTTGAGATTTTATGCAGCTTGAACTTTGGATTTTATGCATTTGACATTTTTTATTTATGATAAAAATCTTCCCTCTTTGTGAACCGGGAGAAATCCCGTGATTTGCAGAGAGGGTCAACTGATCCCAGTCAGTGGCCCCTAATGATGAGCAAATTTTAACTGTCTCTTTTAATTTTAACTGCTTTCTGACTTCCTCTTTCTTTCTTTTTTTTGCAGATAAAAAATGGAGCACCGGAATGAAGTGAAGAATGAAGAATTAGAAATAGGATAGAATTTTTATTTTCAGTTTAATTTTTGTACATTATTATTATTTTAAATACTTTGTAATAAATATTCGTATCCAAATAATAACAATTGTAACAATTATTAAATGTGAAATAAAAAATTCCATTGATATTTAATTCTCTTTCAATTCCTTTTCTTTAATTGTTTACTTGTTATTTATAGTTCCTTAAATAAAATAAAATGAAAGTTTAAATTTCAAATATTTTAATTCTTAGAACCATAAATAATCAACTAAACCTTTGATGATCAAAATAAATGAATTCGACGTATCCATTATTCAAAGCAACGCACAGTCGAACACAAATACTTAATCAGATGCAATCCTTTTTTTCACTGATTCTTTTGCCAAGCACTGTAATTCCACATTGCACACATCCCTTTTGACTGGTGAATTCAAACCAACTGCCTCCTTTACTGATTAAATCAAGATAACGCGAATTTTAACCAGAATCTCGGAATAAACTGCAAAGTGCGGTAGAATTTAAATTCTTCTGAGAATATGCCCATAAAACCTTAATTCCTGATTAAATGCTAAATAATGCTCGCCTGATCAAAATTGAACCAAAAATCATCCAAACCCTAAGCCAACTGTATGAAACAAATCAGAGCTCTGAAAATCAGTAAAAAACCCTAATTTTGCTTGACTGTCAAGAAAAGTCCGTTTGTCCGATTCTTGTGCCAGTTTGAAAAGTCAGGAAATGTCTGAAGCTGAGATTGCTTGTAGAAAAATGCGAGGGCAAATTTTGGGGTACAACATACACACACTCACGTATACAGGTCCACATCCATTATGGATCTCACTGGTAACGACTCTGCTACTGCCAGTTATGACTTCGAAAATCCGATCAACTTAGCCGAAGATGAAGGTGAAGATGATTGCGAAGTGCCTGATGAACTTGCAAGACTGCTACTCCAGGAAGAGAGGGCCATTCAGCCACATGAAGAGCCAGTGGAAACAGTGAATCTGAGTACTGAGGCAGACAAAAATGAAGTCAAGATCGGTGCAAATCTAGAGCTTAGTGTGAAACAACGGTTGATTCAGATGCTGCACGACTACGTTGAGATCTTTGCTTGGTCTTACGAAGATATGCCTGGGTTGGATACTGACATTGTGGTCCATCGCCTGCCTACCAAGGAAGACTGCCCCCCAGTAAAACAGAAGGTTCGCCGAATGCGCCCAGAGATGTCTGAGAAAATCAAAGCTGAAGTTATGAAACAGTTTGACGCCGATTTTCTAGAAGTTACTTCTTACCCTCAGTGGGTGGCCAATATGGTTCCAGTGCTGAAGAAAGATGGTAAGGTCCAAATGTGTGTTGACTACAGGGATCTGAACAGGGTCAGTCCCAAGGATGACTTCCCTCTACCTCATAATAACGTTCTGGTTAACAACACCGCTCAGCACAAGGTATTCTCCTTTATGGATGGTTTCTCTGGTTATAATAAGATCAAGATGGCTCCCGAAGACATGGAGAAGACCACCTTTGTTACTCAGTGGGGTACCTTTTGCTACAAGGTCATGCCTTTTGGATTGAAGAACGTTGGGGCAACGTATCAGCGTGCCATGGTTGCTTTGTTTCATGACATAATCCATCATGAGATTGAAGTATACGTCGATGATATGATTGCAAGGTCCCAGACTGAGGAAGAACACATTGACCATCTGCAGAAGCTGTTTGACAGGTTGAAGTTGTACAAGCTGAGATTGAACCCGAACAAGTGCACCTTCAAGGTGAGGTCTGGTAAACTGTTGGGTTTCATCGTGAGCGACAAAGGTATTCAAGTGGACCCTGCCAAAGTGAAAGCCATACAAGAGATGCCAGCTCCCAGAACAGAGAAGGAAGTCAGAGGCTTTCTGGGACGACTGAACTACATTGCCTGATTCATCTCGCACCTGACTGCTACTTATGAACCAATCTTTAAGTTGCTGAAGAAAGAACAAGTAGTACGATGGAACGATGAATGTCAGGCCGCTTTCTAAAGAATCAAAGAGTATCTCCAAGAGCCACCCATTCTGATGCCACCAGTTGAAGGGAGACCTTTGATCTTATACTTGACAGTTCTCGATAACTCAATGGGGTGTGTGCTAGGTCAACATGACGAGTCTGGCCGAAAAGAGCATGCTATTTATTACCTTAGCAAAAAGTTTACCGACTGTGAGACCCGATACTCACTGCTTGAGAAAACTTGCTGCACTTTGGCATGGGCTGCTCGCCGGCTGAGACAGTATATGCTGACTCACACTACTTTGTTGATTTCAAAGATGGATCCAATCAAGTATATCTTCGAAAAGCTTGCCTTGTCTTGAAGAATAGCAAGATGGCAGATGATCCTGACTGAGTATGACATCAAGTATATGACCCAAAAGGCAATTAAGGGAAGTGTATTGGCAGACCATTTGGCACATCAGGCAGTGGATGATTACCAGTCTATAAACTTTGAATTCCCGGACGAGAATATCATGTTGATAACTGATTGCGAGACACCTAGACCGGATGAAGGACCTGAGGAAGGATCCCGATGGTCTATGTACTTTGATGGAGCTTCAAACGCTTTGGGCAATGGCGTTGGCGCCGTGATCATATCTCCTAAAGGATCTCATACTCCGCTTACCGCCCGACTATGTTTCAACTGCACTAACAATATGGCGGAGTATGAAGCATGCATCATGGGTCTTCGAGCAGCAATTGACCTAAGGATTAAGTTTCTAAGTGTCTTCAGAGATTCCGCTCTCGTGATCAGTCAGATCAAAGGCGAGTGGGATACGAAACACACTAATTTTATTCCTTACAAGGAGTACGTGTTGACATTGCTTCCCCATTTCGAGGAAATAACCTTTGAACACTTACCCAGAGAGGAGAATCAGTTAGCGGACGCGCTGGCTACGATGTCTTCTATGTTCAAAGTCAATTGGGACAACGAGGCTCCCCGGATCATTATTGAAAGATTGGATGAACCTGCACTTTGCTGTGATCTTGAGACTGAAGAGGTAACAGAAAAGCCCTGGTATCATGAGGTGAAGAGGTACCTTGAAGCTCAAGAATACCCCGAGGGTGCATCTGTTAATGACAAGAAGTTTCTGAGGAGGTTCGCGGCGAAGTTCTTCATCAGCAATGACATCCTTTACAAGCGTAACCAGGATTCAACCTTACTGTGTTGTATGGATATGAATGAAGCAGAAAGAATCATGGCAGAGCTACATGAAGGTACTTTCGGAACTCACTCCAGTGGACATACCATGGTAAAGAAAATCCTTCGGGCAGGATATTACTGGTCCACAATGGAAGCCGATTGTTATCAGCATTCTCGGACATGTCACAAATGCCAGGTTTATGCTGACAAGGTGCACATACCTCCAATTCCTCTGAACGTCTTGACAGCACCGTGGCCTTTTGCAATGTGGGGCATTGATATGATCGGCGAGATCATACCTACGGCATCCAACGGGCATCGTTTCATCCTAATAGCAATTGATTACTTTACGAAGTGGGTTAAAGCAGCTTCCTTTGCTACGGTAACCAAGAACGTCGTGTCACGGTTTATTCGGAACAATCTGATTTATCGATACGGTGTACCAGAGAGGATCATTACAGACAATGGTACCAATCTCAATAACAAGATGATCACTGAGCTCTGCGAGCAATTCAAGATACAGCATCATAACTCTTCTCCCTACCAGCCGAAGATGAATGGGGCTGTAGAAGCGGCTAATAAGAACATTAAGAAGATTGTGCAGAAGATGACAGTGACATACAAAGATTGGCACAAGATGTTACCATTTGCTCTTCATGGATACCGTACCTCAGCACGGACATCAACAGGGGCAACACCCTATTCCTTGGTTTATGGCATGGAGGCAGTCTTGCCTATTGAAGTTCAGATACCCTCTCTTCGGATCATGAAGGATGCGGGTTTAAGTGAAGAGGACTGGATTCAGACCTGGCTTGATCAGCTGAACCTAATCGACAAAAAGAGACTTACTGCTATTTTTCATGGTCAGACGTACCAAAAACGGATGATCAAGGCATTTAACAAGAAAGTTAGACGACAAGAGTACCAAGTTGGGGATCTGGTAATCAAATGCATTATTCTACCTCAAGGTGATCCCAGGGGAAAATGGACCCCTACTTACGAAGGGCTATTTGTGGTTAAGAACATTTTCTCAGGAGGAGCTATGATTCTAACCACCATGGATGGTGACGACCTTCCTCACCCCGTCAATGCAGACATAGTGAAAAGATACTACGCATAATCAAAGACCCGCTAGATTGACTGGCCTAGGAAAAAATAAGGGCTTCCCGGCGAACCAAAAGGGTTCGGGCAAAAATAAGGGATGAAATTGAAAAACATATGTACACCCGGCAAGTCGAAAACCTGAAAAGCCGGCTTGGGCAAAAATGGGTATCCCGGTGGATTGAAAACCCGAAAGGGCGGTCCAGGCAAAAGTTAGGGATTAAAGCGTAATACTATGTCTCATTAGATCACCTCGCATCCAGACTGCGGTATCGACTATCAAGCTCGGACGCCATCAATCAATCAGATGCATCTTCAACTAAGCAGCAAAGTGATGAGATGCTTGAGGACATAAAGGCAATAGTAGAGTTGGAACCTAGTGGGATCATTCACATAGCTGTTTTGTTTCTTTTTTATAAATTGTGTAAATTTTATTTATCCGGCGGTGTTCTCTTACTAGGACGTCAGCCTCCTGTACAAAAACGCCTATTTACAGGCCAAACTTCAAAATCAATACAAATTCATGTTCAGACAAATTTCAAACTGTTTTTCCCTTATCTGTTTTGTTTTGATAAGAACGTCCAATGTTCATTTTTGGTATATGCATTTGACATTAATTGCTGATCATAAATATTTACATGCGAAACAAAAGATGAATTACTGGTAATATCATAAACAGGGGCATAAGAAATATCCAAATTGTGTAGTTACTTTGTCTACCCGGTACTAAGGTAGGTTCAGCTGAAGAAGATGGTTGCGATACCTTCACTCCCCGCAGAGAAATACAGTAATGGTAGCTCTCCCAGCTAGGACTTGCAGTTGAACAAATCAGCAATACTCTCCCCAAGCAGAGTCAATCTACCATCAGCCTTAAAAAGGTTTGGTATCCCTAGAAGGTCTTAATTTTCTTCAATGGAGTATAAAGATATTCTCCAGCAAGCATAAGAGCATCCCCGACAGTTTTAATATTCCCCAACAGAATATAAGAATGTTCCCCGGAGGAATACAAGATATCCACAGTGGAGTCATTTCCCCAACGCAGTCTAAAAAAGCTTCCCCGGCAGAGTTGAATCATCTCCCCCAGTAGATTCCGGAAGCTTATCCCCTGCAGAGCGCAAATAAATCTCCCCAGTCAAATTCAGAGGGTTATCCCCACAGGAGTCTAACTGGGATATCCTCAGCAAGTTGCAACTGAAAGATCATCCCCAGCAAAATTCTTTCTTTCCCCAAACAGGAGTTCAATCCTCAACCAATTATGTATCACCAGCAACGGTAATCCATCCCCAACGGAGTTTATCATTGAAATCCCTAGCGGAGCTTATCAGCGGAATCCCCAGCAGAGTTTATCGTTAAAATCTTCAGCATAATATCCCTTCCCCACAAAGTAATTCCCCTCAGAGTAATCTTTTCATCAGTTTATTCCCCAACAGAGTTCTTTTCTCCTGCAGGTTTATCCTTACAATCGTCTTCGTTCACCATCCCTGGCGGAAGCGAAGCATCCAACTCTATTCTCCAGCAGCCCCGGGATTTATTTTCCCCAGCTAAAACATTACATGTCCATACATCATGCTACATGCATATACGCATCATACCATACAATCTCATTTATTTTGAGAACATCATTTCCTGATACATATCATGCATTACATACAGCTAACCCTTCCATTTCAGGAAAAATACAATCAAAATTCAAGTTATGAAGCCCGGGTACGACCAGATAGTATCTTGATTTCTACAGCATATTGCGAAGCCCGAATTACAACAGGATAATAATATCAGACTACCGCAAAGCCTGGATTACGACCAGATAGTGACATATCTCAAAAGTAAGCTATGAAGCCCGGAGAACGACCAGATAATAGTTTATTCCCCAGTGAGCCATGAAGCCCGGATTACGACCGGATAGCAGCTCAGTAAGCACCATGAAGCCTGGATTCGACCAGATAGTGGTATATCATAAACACAAGCCGTGAAGCCCGGATCACGATCGGATAACAGCTCAACAAGTTATTGTGAAGCCTGGATTACGACCAGAAAACAACACAAGACCATGAAGCCTGGATTACGACCAGATAATGATAGAAGATGTTGTGAAGACTGGGTTACGACCAAATAGCAACCAAGCACCATGAAGCCTGGATTCGACCAGATAGTGGTATGATACATCGTGAAGCCTGGATTACGACCAGATAATGATAAAAGATGTTGTGAAGGCTGGGTTACGACCATATAGCAACCAAGAGTACTACGAAGCCTGGAATTCGACCAAATAGTGGTATGATACATCGTGAAGCCTGGATTACGACCAGATAATGATAGAAGATGTTGTGAAGACTGGATTACGACCAGATAGCAACCAAGGGTACTACGAAGCCTGGATTTCGACCAGATAGTGGTATGATACCTTGTGAAGCCTGGATTACGACCAGATAGCATTAAGATACACTGTGAAGCTTGGATTACGACCAAATAACAGTTTACCCAGCCAGTTACTATGAAGCCCGGATTCGACCAGATATTAGTAAATCAAACTGTCAAAAGGAAGCCCGGATGCGACCGGATAACCACTTGATTTGTTCTGAAGCCTGGATTTCGACCAGATAAGAAGTGAGGTATTGTGAAGACTGGATTACGACCAGATAGCGGTACAAAGCACTGTGAAACTTGGATTCTGACCAAATAGCAGTTTACATGGACCGTTACTAAGAAGCCCGGAGTCGGCCAGATATTAGTATACCCTAAATTCACATTGAAGCCTGGATGCGACCGGATAACCACTTGATTTGTTCTGAAGCCTGGATTTCGACCAGATAAGAAGTGAGGTATTGCAAAGCCTGGATTACGACCGGATAGCAAGTTTAATCTCATCTCCCCAGTAAATCACTGAAAAGCCTGGATTGCGACCAGATAGTAGTCGGTCTTATCACTATGAAGCCTGGGTTACAACCAGATAGTAGTTCATTCTCATCTCTTTAACAGAGATGATTCCCCAGTAGAATAACGTACGACTGAAGCTCTTAAAGTTCTACTTCTCCTAAGAACAACATTCCTCAGCGGAATCTCCCCTAACAACAGGTATACAAGCTCTCACTAAGGAATCTCTTACGCGATCGGCACACCTTCGGATGGCATCTTTAAGCCAATCTCCCATCATCAATCTCCAAATGGCATCTGTAAGCCCATTCCCGACATCACAATGATGATACTCCTTCATGCGAGTGCAAATTTCTGGGCACTCTAGTGTTCAATCATCTTCTACCTTCGGATCACGAAAGGCCCGAACGCCAATCTATATCCTCAGGTTTAAGAAGATTGAACAGGGGAAATTGTTGTACCCCAAAATTTTCCCTCCCATATTCCTCAAGACATATCAAGAATTATCTCCAAGTTGTTCAAGATGGCTCAAGAGTTGGACAGTCAAATCACCTCCTAAGGCAGTCAAGTCAAAATTAGGGTTTTGTGTTGCATCAAGGTCCTTACATCCAAATGACCTCAAGTTCTTCCCAATGTCCTAATATGTTCTTAAGTTCATCCATGTCAAAATTCAAGCCTTGCAGAGGAAGTTTGGTCAGTCAATTGCACAAGAGGTCCAAAAATCGATTGTGCTAGGGCAAAAGTCAAATGTGTCCCAAATACAGTCAAACCTCAAGATTTTTTGTCAACATTCTCATTTTGAAGGATAATTTATCATTTGATCAACGGTTGATCATGATTCATCAAGGATTGCTCAAGATTTATCAAGATTCAAAAGTTGCTAAATTAGGGTTTTGCAGGAAAAGTCAACTCAACTTTGACCAAGCATAAATTTCTCATACTTTATGAGAAATGACCCATCCAAAGCTCATTTTGAAGAGGATGAAATTTCCTAAAATCCATATTCACACTCCAAGATCAAGAAATTCACTCACAAGAAGTTACAAATTTGGACATTATAGGTCATTTTTGAAAGTCAACAAAAACACCTTTTTTGCCAATGCTTATAACTTGAGCATGGAAGATCAAAATGAGATGAGACCAAAAAGGTTGGTTAGAGGACATCTCAAGGTTTCTAAAAAGACCAAGAACATGCACAAAACATTGCAGAAACGGCCAACTCAGAATTGAAAAAAGTGTGAAAAGTGAGAGATCGAATTCTTATTTGGAGGCGTTTCCAAGGCAAAAGATTCACGTAGCTCTCTTGCCAGCAACCTCCTGAAACTATAGCAACCAAAACCGGACCTTAAGACCACATGTACCGCGCTGTAAGTGTTCTTGAATATGCCTCTGTACATGAAAACATAACTCATCATTCTTGCATCTTTTTGCCAATTTTCTTGCACCATCATGCTTAACGTTCAAATTCTAACAATTCTGCATCATTTAATTTGATTTTCATGGCCTGTACTGTAATGCCCGAGCCTAGGGTTCTTGTTCTTGTTTTTTAGGCCTTTTAGATACAGGCAAAATCAATGCTAATGATGGGTATGGGGATAACCAGGAGGAAGAGACGAATGTATTGGTGGTCTTAGTTTTCGTTTCCATGGCCTAGGGCGAATTTTTGAGACATCCCACGAACTTTCCTGCGGATAAAAATCCGCAGGTAAATAACCAGGATTATTTGGAGAAGACGATCATGTGTCCCTGCGTCATTGGACTATTCAAATTATTAGCGCTTTTTTTATTGCAGGCTTAGTGTTTTATTTTATATATAATATTTGTTTTCTATTCCAATAACGAATGTGCAGCACAGTTGAGTTGGTGAGAGAGGCGTGGCAAAACCCCTTGGGACCTGGGTTCGAATCCCAGGTCCCCCAAAACTTTATTTGATTTTTTCTCCAGATATTCACATGCAGCACTCCAAGCGTGGATTATCACATGCCTCCAGATCTCAAATGCCAAGTAGCCCACAAGGGAGATCCAATGATCCAGATTGAAGGTTCACCATGAACCCTGGTCAACATGCGCCTATGGAATCCCAAAAGTCAATCAGGCTGGACGAAAATGGGCCTGGAAATTGTAATTCAAACTCTCTCTTTGGGCCCAATACCCCCTGAGTTTGTTCTTTTTTTTTATTTCCTTTTCATTATTTTCCTATTTTTGTTTTATTATTATTATTATCTTAATTAATTAATTGATCAATTAACTTTTTTTTTTTCATAAAAAATCAGAAACAACAAAAAATAATATTTTTATTAATTCCATTAATTTCATTATTTATTTTTGTAAATAAACATTAATTAATTTATTTAGTTTAAATAGGTTTAACAATAATATATTTTGCAATAAATTAAAATCAAATTAGAATATTAGGTTTTTAATATTTTTAACCATTCTTATTTTATTTCCTTAATTAAAATAAAAAACTCAAAAAATATTTTCATTTAATTAATTAATTAATTTAGATCTAATTTCCATAAAAATTCAAAAAAAAATGCTTTCTTTAATAAAAAAGGGTCAAAACCCTAAGACACTCCGATTTAATTTTCTCGCGCACGTATTATTTTTTATCCATATTTCAATAATGTAATTGCTTCGGGAATGTAATAGTTTTTAACTTAGGATTGTTATTTATTTATTTATTTATCGCTTTTATTTACTTTTCGCAATTTAATTTTAAAGGGTTTGTCTTTGGCGATGTAAATACCCGACGCCTTGTAATAGTTTAGATTTACTTTCCGCGAATTTAATTTCTGCAACTATTAACTGTTAGATGTTTGATAAATAGGGAATGCATGACAAGATCAATCTTTAACTTAAAATCAACATAGCTCACCCGTGACATGTACAGATAAAATTAACCGAACTAACACACTCGCACATGCCACTCTTAGGGTACACCTCACTTGGTTGCCTCGAACGTGGTCATTAAGTATAGGAAGTTTTAGAGGTCGTCCTCTTGTCCAAAGATCATAGTTGCCTCGAAACGGTTGCCTCGGATAAAATGATCTAAGACATTAGGGTTACCGCTAAGGCGTCCTAACATTGCTTTAGTGACCACACGCCCCTTAATCGAATTGACCTGAAAACTCCAACAACGGTGCTACCTGCTCCTCAATAGTGGGATAGCATTGTCTAAAGGACACTTGTACAAATTAATTCCTTTTTGAGTAGGTAGATGGTTCTTAAGTACTTGCTCCTTTTAAAACAAAACAAAACTTTTCGCACTTACACCCCTTTCAAATAAAAAACTCTTTTCAAACCCACAAACACAAAGAAAAGCAAACTTTTGAAAACACAATGAGCAAATACCTAAGAGCCCATGTATAACCACGGATAGAAAGGGTGATGACACCTTCCTTTTCTATAATCTACCTCTCGAACCCGAGAAATATCTCAAAAAGGAATTTTTCTATGCTTTTGTCCTTTCCTTGTTGGATAAAATAAAAGACGGTGGCGACTCTTGCTTACCGTGACATTTCGCGAAAACAAACGCAAACGCGAACCAGCATTCCAAAACAATTAGTTCTTATTCCCACCAATCACATGATCCTATATAAGTGTAACTATGATTCAACCTTACTGCGGTGCATCGACAAGAGCGAGGCAGAAAGGATCATGACAGAGTTACATGAAGGTACCTTCGGAACTCATTCTAGTGGACATACCATGGCGAGGAAAATCCTATAGGTAGGATATTACTGGTCTACTATGGAAGCCGATTGTTATCAGCACTCTCGAACCTGTCATAAGTGCCAAGTCTATGGGGATAAAGTGCATGTACCTCCGGTTCCTCTGAATTTTTTGACAACTCCTTGGCCCTTTGCAATGTGGGGCATCGACATGATCGGCGAGATCAGGCCCACTGCATCTAACGGACATTGTTTCATTCTAGTAGCCATTGATTACTTTACGAAATGGGTTGAGGAAGCTTCCTTTGCTACAGTAACCAAGAACGTTGACGCGGTTCATCCGGCATAATCTGATCTGCCGATACGGTGTCCCCGAGAGGATCATTATTGACAATGGTACAAATCTCAATAACATAATGATCACCAAACTCTGCAAACAGTTCAAGATACAGCATCATAACTCTTCTCCCTACCGGCCGAAGATGAACGGGGTTGTTGAAGCAGCTAATAAGAACATCAAGAAGATTGTGCAGAAGATGACGGTGACATACAAAGACTGGTATGAGATGTTACCATTTGCTCTTCATGGGTACCGTACCTCAGCGCGGATGTCAACAAGGGCAACACCCTACTCTCTGGTATATGGCATGGAGGCAGTCCTACCCATCGAGGTCCAGATACCCTCTCTCAGGATTATGAAGGATGCATGTTTGAACAAAGACGACTAGATCCAAACACGACTTGATCAGCTGAATCTAATTGATGAAAAGAGACTTACTGCTATTTGTCATGGTCAGACGTATCAAAAGTGAATGATCAAGGCTTTTAACAAGAAATTCAGACATCAGGAATATCAAGTTGGGGATCTAGTGATCAAGCGCATCATACTACCGCAAGGTGATCCCAGGGTCAAATGGACCCCCACATACGAAGGGCCATTTGTGGTTAAGAACATTTTCTCGGGAGGAGCTATGATTCTAACCACCATGGATGGTGACGACCTTCCTCACCTCGTCAATGCAGACATAGTGAAAAAATACTATGCATAATCAAAGAGCGACTAGGTTGACTGGCCTAGGAAAAAATAAGGGCTTCCCGGCGAATCAAAAGGGTTCGGGCAAAAGTAAGGGATGAAAATGAAAAAACCCGTACACCCGACAAGTCGAAAACCTGAAAAGGCGACTTGGGCAAAAAAGGGTATCTCGGTGGACCGAAAACCCGAAAGGGCTGTCCGGGAAAAAATTAGGGATCAAAGCGTAACACTATGTCTCATTGGATCATCTTGCAAACAAACCTCGGTGTTGTACCCCAAAATTTGCCCTCCCATATTCTTCAAGAATTGCAAAGAGCATGCTTCAAAATTCCCCAAGGGTTGCACAGTTCAAGGGCCTCCTAACAGTCAAAAACTAGGGTTTTGGTTCTGACAAAGAAAATGAAGTTTCCAAGGGTCCAATCAAGTCCCACATGCTTATAAACATTGTCAAGTATCCTCATACCAAGTTTCAAGACTTACAGCACAAAATTGCACAGTCAAAAACCCTAATTGCACTACAGTCAACTGTAGGGGCAAAATGGTCATTTGACAGTCAAAAGTTCAAAAAGGGACTTTAAGTCAAAGGCCATAACTTGAGATTGGTAAATCAAAATGACATGGGACCAAAGGCATTGGTTATAGGACTTCAAGACCTTTCCAAAATGTCCAAGAACATGATCAAAGATTATAAATTGAGCAAGATATGCCTTGTGGAAGTTGGGAAATTTTTGGATATTTTGAAAAGTCAACTTTGCTTCAAAAGCCTTAAAATTGCTAATGGGCCACATTTTCTTCCAAGATTCATCATCCAAAGCATGTGCACGACCATTTGGCCCAAAGGGAATTTATCCATCATTTTTATTTATTTATTTGAATTTTTAATTGCTGTTAATTCATTTAATAAAATAAAATATGTGAAAAATACTAAAGCAAGCTTTTCAAATCTTTTTATGCATGAAATATCTTCAAGATTTCGTGCATTATCTGATATAGAAAGAATCAAGTTGATTGGACATGATTGGCATCAAAAACATGTGAAAAAGATTGGAAAAATTATGCATGAAAATCAAATATCCATTCCATCAATGCAAAGGTTTTTTGGATCCAAATCTTTACCCTAATCATTCCATACATAAGCCAGAAGAAAACCCTAGTGCAAGAGACCTCCAAGTTGCGCCATACAACAAGAACAAAGTTTGCACTTTTTGTGAAAAATTCAAAAACTGAAAACTACATTCCAGTGCGATTCAAGGGAAAATAATTATTCCATTGCCTTCCTGAGACATCAAGGAAGGTTTCTAGATCAAAACCATCAGCTCTAACGTCAAGAAACGGTAGAACAACCTCGTCCTGTTCACACTTTTTTTCATATTCTTGAATCATAATTCATGCATTATTTGCAATTTTTAATATTGGATTTGTGTTCAGTGGATCATTCTAAAGCTAACCATATGTTTTGATTGAGTTTTTATGCATCGTACGCGATTTCGCCATTGAAGCACGCTAGGGTTCTTCAAGCTCCAAATTGGGCATTTTCGTATACTGTAAAATTAGGACTCCCCAGTACCATGGCTAAACTCAGGAAGCTTGGACGAACTTAACCCACTAATCGCGCCTAATTTATGTAGCAAGATGAGCTATTCGCTATTTTTGAAAAGGGTGCATTTTGGGGGGGGGGGGTTTAAAACCCCCGTTAATTCTTTTTGCTTCAGGTAAAAATGCAAGCAACGAGGAAGAAGATCAGGTGTCAAGGCATGGTTGGCTCATTTGAATTTCGCGCTAAAATTGTCCACTAACTCATGATTTGCATTATGTTATTTGTTTTCTATGCTATAACCAAAACGCGTGAACGACTCAGTGGCAAGGCACATAGTGTGGTAAGCGATAGGACCTGGGTTCGATTCCCAGGTCCTCTATCCCTTCAATAATATTTTTTCTAATATCATCCTATGCAGTTTATCTCCTAGCGTCCACCATACGCTCACAATCCAGGCACGCCACATGGTCACTGAGGCCAATCGAAAGGTCCAGATGTGAAGAACATCATAGGCATCAGTCAACGCGTACACACGCTTCCAGGAAAAGTCAAAAAGGCCTTGAAACAGATGGGCCTAATTGCTAAACAATTCCTCCAGTTTGGGGACAGAACCCCCCATTGGTTTGCCTTTCCATTCTTTTTTATATTTTTTCTATTTTGTTTTAATTAGTTTTAATTTAATTCTTTAAATCAATATTTTCATTAAAAAAAATAATATAATAAAAAATCAGAAAGTCACAAAAATAAAATATATTTTATTTAAATGTTATTTTTTGTAAATAAATCTCATTAATTAATTTAGCTTTTTAAATTTAGGTTTAATTCAAATATTTTTCTTAATAAATTAAAAAATTGTAGAATTAGGGTTTTTATTATTTTTACTTTTTCTTTTTCACCATATTAATAATTAATTATATATTCTTGTAAATAAAATTGCATTAATTAATTAGGTTTAATTTTAGGTTCAATTTTAATATTTTTTCTTAATAAATAAAAATAGTTAGAATTAGGGTTAGTTAATATTTTAATTCCATTTTATTCTCTCATAAAAATCCATAAATACAAAAAACTCCAAAAATCTTTTCTTTTTATTTTTTTGTTAATCATAATTTAATTTCGTTAAAAAAAGGGTCCAACGCCCTCGCGTTCGATAGTAATTCCAATTCGCGCATTTATTTCCTTTCTTATAATTTTTATAATTCTCCCGAAGCCGTGTAAATTAAACATTTATATTTCTCGCACTTTACTTTATTTTATGTCAAATCGGGTCCTGGATTTAATTTGGCGATGTGGACCCGCGCCTTTGTAATAGTTTAGGAACTTTATATTTCTCGCAACTTTTTAACTGCTAATAAATTGCATGCAAGAATGAATGTTAAAATAAAAAACAAAAGCGTAGATCACCCATGACATGAACAAGACAAAATATCTGAAAATGACACACAAATCACACACCACCCCTAGGGTACGCTTCACTGTTGCCTTGCCCCTCGAAAGGTGATTGTCGAGTAGAGGATGTTTTAGTAAGTCCTCATGATCCGGGAACCTGGCATGAGGGTAGCTTCTAAGGTATCTTCCTATTGCTCTGGTGATCACCATGTCCCGAACTTCGAATTGACCCAAACACCTCCAACGGTGGTGCTACCTACCTCTCAATGGTGGGATGGCACTACTTTAAAGGACATCTACACAGACGAATTCCTTAGGGTAGGTAGACGACTCTAGATACTTGCTCTAATTTCAAAAACAAATCAAAAATACTTTTCACACCGACACCTTTTCAAAAAGCTTTCGAAAGCAACTTTTCAAACACTCTTGAGGACCGATACAAGAGTCGAACTGAAATTTTCAAAGAAACTTTTTAAAACCCACAGTTGAAAAGCAAACAAACCATTTTTGAAAACACAAATGAGCAAGTATCTAAGAGCCCATGGATAACCATGGATAGAAAGGGTGCTAACACCTTCCCTTTCTATAACCTACCTCCCGAACCGAGAGCAATCTCTATAAGGAATTTTTCTGTGCTTTTGTCCTTTCCATTTGGAGAAAATAAAAGACGGTGGCGACTCTTGCTTACCGCGACATTTCGCGATCCAGCGTTAAACAGTTAGTTCTAAATCCACCGATCACAGAACTGGCGACTCTGTTGGGGACTTAAACTTAAAGTGAGGTGTACCTTAGGGATAGTTCATAACTGTGTTTTCAATTTCTTTCTTTGCTCGCTTTAAATTGTGGGACTGTCTTGGGAGTTCTATAGATCCTAACCCGGATCTGGGGGATACCTTCTTAGAAAGTAGCAACAAGATTGTGAGGGAACTGTGCGGGGTATACCGACATGGTTGAAACAGTCTGCTACGTTGATGTGGCACTTTGGTGTGTACTGGTAACCCTTGAGTTCAGTCAAGGAGAGTACGGGGCCTCCGCGTGGTGTCGTGAAGCATCAACAGACCTTAGGAACCTTAATTGAACTATCTTGGCCTCTTTAGGGTAGTGAGATAACTGACTTTGGTGCAGTCCGAGGTTGGTTGATACTCGATACTACACTCAATTGAGGGTTGCTTTCCTGGAATATTTCGGTCGCCAGTTCAGTGGCTAAATCGAAACGATGAACAATGAAAGCAATCCCGTGATATTGGGACCCTTAGAACCCGGTTACTTCTAATAGGACAGGTTGAACCCACCAACTTCAAAAGGGTACTACCCAGACCCCATGCTGGCCTAAACTCTAAGGGGTTGTCTTGTGTGACTTGTGTGCCTTACATGTTTGCCCTTGTAAATATCCGTGGTGTGTTTAATCATAGCATCATGACATCATCCAGCATCATATGCATTGACTAACCATTTCAGGGGTTCGAATCTTCATCTTTGTTCTTTGTTTTGTAGGACATGGAAACTGTTCGCAGAAAGACAATTCAAATCAGCCTTGTAAGGATCCCTCCTCAGCTTAAAGAGCTTATATACAGGATTCCCGAGAGCTCTTCATTCAGCGAGAGACATGGAAGACTCATCAGCTTGGTCAATACCAACATTGAGGAAGATATGATAAAGGTCCTGTTCCAGTTCTTTGACCCTCTGCATCACGGTTTCACCTTCTTGGATTATCAGCTGGTACCTACATTGGAGGAGTTCTCCCGGCTCCTGAAGATCCCTATCCTTGATCAACTACCCTACAACGGTACGGAAAAGGAACCCAAGCTTGAAGAGATTGCTAAAGCCTTACACCTACAATCATCTGATCTCAAGGGACATTGGGAAGTTAGAAGTGGTATCAAAGGGTTCTTAGCCAGGTTTCTGTTAGAAAAGCCCATGAATGTTGGAACTCCCTTGACTTGCAAGCTTTTGAAGAAGTTGTGGCCCTCCTTGTCTATGGTTTGGTGTTGTTCCCTAACCCAGATCAGCTTATAGATATCAGTGCTGTCCAGATCTTCCTGTCCAGGAATCCTATACCTACGTTGTTGGGGGACATCCTTCACTCATGTTACACTCGAACCATAAGAAAAGAGGTGTCCTTATGTGTTGCACTCTTCTCCTGGGAAGGTGGTTTATTTCGCACCTTCCACAATCAGTTTTGAAGAACGAGCGAGGTTTGAGATGGTCACAACGATTGATGACTCTTACACATGCAGATATACATTGGTGCCCTCGGTCCAGAGAGGATGTCACTATCATTGATCGTTGCGGGGAGTACCCTAATGTTCCTTTACTTGGAATCAGAGGAGGTATTACTTACAGCCCATGTCTGGCTTGGAGACAGTTTGGTTATGCTCGGAGGGACGGCCCTCATGACATGTTAATTCCTGACATAGTTTTTGACTTTGACAACGATGCACAAGGACTTCGCCAGAGATTTATCAGAGCCTGGAGGATGCCAAGTAGGATAGACAGTAAGACACTGGGGCACATGAACTCCATCCCGTTAGAACCTTATCTCAAGTGGGTACGGGCCCGCTCCCAGAAGTTAGTAATGCCTTATCCTCATATGCTCCCAGTAATCAAAGAGCCAGTCTTGGAAGGAGAAGTGTCCTACACCATTCAGCATCCTGATATGCCCACATCCTGGGAAGAGATGCAGAAGAGCTGGATCCAGCTTAAGGAAGAACGGAATTCTCTTGAGACCAGTCTACATGCTAGTGAAAAGAAGGTCCTGGAGCTCACCCTCCTGTTGCATGAGGAGAGGAATCTCAACACCTACATAGCTCCAAAGAGGATGCGTAGTGTCTTTTGGGATTGATTTGCTTTGTAATTTGTGCCCATGAGGCTTCGATGTACTGAACAATTATTTCCTTAATGATAACGTGTGTTCCTTTTTGTCTACAACAAATTTGAACTTTCGAACCCTTGAATGAATTGCATAAACACATATCATTCATCATGTGCATAGCAGGTTTTCTTCTTTTCAGGTTGCTTACCGTTCTTCGCTATTTATTTCAGCATCATGAATCCTGACTCATCATCAACCGAAATGTCTATCAAGGCTCTTCAGGCGCAGAATGCGCAATTTCAGGAACTAATCATGGGATTGGCTCAGGGCAAAGAAGAGCTGAAGGCTCTGCTCCTGAAGAAGGATAAGAAGAAGAAGAAGAGAACTGTTCTTTTCAACTCGGGCCGAAGGTTTGGCAACACTCTGCAGAATGAAGAGGCTGGTTCTTCTATAGGCAAGAGCAGTCCCCAAGGGGGAAAAGGTCCTAGTCCGGTAGTCTCTGACAATGAGACTGATTTTGATGAGGAACAGTATCCTCCGGCTGAAGACAGATACAGGCAGTTGGAAGACAGACTGAATGCTATGGAGATCCAACAAGTGCCTGGGCTGGATTTCGGAGACTTGGGTTTGTCTACTGGTGTGATCATTCCTCATAAGTTCAAAGCACCATCTTTTACCAAGTATGTCGGGGCGTCTTGTCCCAAGCTGCAGCTCAGATCATACGTACGGAAGATTCAACCGTACTCAGTGGACAAAAACTTGTGGATCCACTTCTTCCAGGAGAGTCTTTCAGGGACTCATCTCGAATGGTTCTATTAGCTGGATGGGACCAAGGTTCGTAACTGGGAGGAGTTGGCTACTGCTTTCTATAAGCAGTATCAATATAATGCCGGCCTTGCCCCTACACGTACCCAACTCCAGGGTATGTCGCTAGGGTCAAGTGAAGGTTTTAAAGAGTACGCACAGAAGTGGAGGGATCTGGCTGGCAGGGTGCAGCCTCCGTTGACTGACCGGGAATTGGTAGACATGTTCTTGGGGACCCTATCTGGGCCATTTTTCAACCATCTTATCGGTAACTCATCTGCAGGGTTTACTGATCTCATTCTGACTGGAGAGAGAATAGAGGCTGGGATGAAGTATGGTAAAATTCAGAAGGGTGCGTCGTCAAATTCTGAGAAGAAGCCCTTCAAGAAGGAGGCCAGTGCTGTATATGGGTCTAGAAGACAAGAGAAACCTGAGCGCCGCCAGTCCGTCAACGCGGTGATGATTGCTAAGCTTGCTGCCGCTCCTCGGCAAACCAATCCTCAAAGGGCTGAAAGACCCAGAAGAGAGTTTACCCGGCTAAGCATGACTTTGTCGCAAATCTTGCCGCAGTTGCTATCCACTAATTTAGTGACTGTCAGGGAGGCCCCGAAAGTTGTGAATACTGCCTCTCCGAAATACAATCCAAATGCCCGCTGTGCTTATCACTCCGATAGCCCGGGACACTCCACTGATGACTGTTGGGCCTTAAGGAATAAGCTGCAGGACCTTATTGACGCCTAGGAGGTACAATTTGAGGCATCTGAGAAGCCTAATGTAGTGACAGCTCCCCTGCCTGCTCATGGAGTGAATGCTATCAGGGAGGATGATGAAGTGGATGAAGCTGAGTTTGATAGCTGGATTTACCCGGCAACCGACAGTGAACCTAGAAATTGGATTGCAAAGGACAACCTACTTGTTTCTCTTGTTACTGAGTAATGAATCCTTTTGTTTTTGGTATTTGTAATAAACAATTAAAACTCTATGGCCCGGTGTCTTACTCGAGGCACCGTTGGCTTCATTTGTGAGGGCATATAAATTGTCATTTCATATATCATGAATAAAGATCTTGGACGTTTTCTCGCATTTCAAATCTTATGCTCCTTTTCTGTCTTTCCTTCCTTTATATATTTCAAAACAGCTGCATTTACACACACTCACTCATACAGGTTTCAATCCACTCTGGATCTCACTGGTAACGACTCTGCTACTGCCAGTTATGACTTCGAAAATCCGATCAACTTAGCCGAAGACGAAGGTGAAGATGATTGCGAAGGGCCTGGCAAGCTTGCAAGACTGTTACTCCAGGAAGAGAGGGCAATTCAACCACACGAAGAGCCAGTGGAAACAATAAACCTGGGTACTGAGACGGACAGGAAGAAGGTTAAGATTGGTGCCAACCTAGAGCTCAGCGTGAAGCAACGGTTGACTCAAATGTTACATGATTATATGGAGATCTTTGCCTGGTCCTACGAAGACATGCCCGGGTTGGATACCGATATTGTGGTCCATCACTTGCCTACTAAGGAAGACTGCCCTCCGGTTAAGCAAAAGGTCCGTCGTATGCGTCCAGAGATGTCTGAGAAGATCAAAGCCGAGGTTATGAAACAGTTTGATGCCGGGTTTCTCGCAGTGACTTCTTACCCTCAGTGGGTTGCTAATGTAGTTCCGGTACCAAAGAAGGACGGTAAGGTCAGAATGTGTGTCGATTACAGGGATCTGAACAGGGCCAGCCCCAAAGATGACTTCCCCCTACCTCACATTGATGTCCTTGTTGACAATACAGCTCAGCATAAGGTGTTCTCTTTCATGGATGGTTTTTCAGGTTACAATCAGATCAAGATGGCACCTGAAGACATGGAAAAAACTACCTTTGTTACTCAGTGGGGCACCTTCTGCTACAAAGTCATGCCTTTTGGACTGAAAAACGCTGGGGCAACCTACCAACGTGCCATGGTTGCTTTATTTCATGACATGATCCATCATGAGATAGAAGTGTATGTTGACGACATGATCGCAAGGTCCCAGACTGAGGAAGAGCACCTAGATCATCTGCAGAAGTTGTTTGACTGTCTGAAATTGTACAAGCTGAGGTTGAACCCGAACAAGTGAACCTTCGGGGTAAGATCTGGAAAGTTGCTAGGCTTCGTTGTAAGTGATAAAGGTATTCAAGTGGACCCTGCCAAGGTTAAAGCTATACAAGAGATGCCGGTTCCTAAGACAGAGAAAGAGGTCAGAGGCTTTTTAGGACGCCTGAATTACATTGCTCGGTTCATCTCGCACCTAACTGCTACTTGTGAACCAATCTTCAAGCTACTGAAGAAAGATCAGGTAGTACGTTGGAATGATGAATGTCAAGCTGCTTTTGACAGAATCAAAGAGTATCTCCAAGAACCACCCATCCTTATGCCACCGGTTGAAGGGAGACCTCTGATACTATACCTGACAGTACTTGACAACTCAATGGGGTGTGTGCTGGGGCAGCATGACGAGTCTGGCCGAAAAGAGCATGCCATTTATTACCTTCGCAAAAAGTTTACCGACTGTGAGACCCGATACTCACTGCTTGAGAAAACTTGCTGCGCTTTGGTATGGGCTGCTCGCCGGTTGAGACAGTATATGCTGACTCACACTACCTTGTTGATATCAAAGATGGATCCTATAAAGTACATATTCGAAAAGCCTGCTCTGTCTGGGAGAATAGCAAGATGGCAAATGATCTTGACAGAATACAACATCCAGTACACAACCCAGAAAGCCATCAAGGGAAGTGTATTGGCAGACCACTTGGCACATCAGGCCGTAGACGACTATCAGTCAATGAACTTCGAGTTTCCAGACGAGAGCATCATGATAGTGACTGATTGCGAAGTACCTGGACCGGATGAAGGACCTGAGGAAGGATCCCGATGGTCTATGCACTTTGACGGAGCCTCCAACGCTTTGGGTAACGGCATCGGCGCTATAATCATATCCCCTCAAGGCACTCATACTCCACTCACTGCCCGGCTATGTTTCAACTGTACCAACAACATGGCAGAGTATGAGGCATGCATCATGGGTCTCCAAGCTGCAATCGACTTAAGGATCAAGTTTCTGAGTGTCTTCGGAGATTTCGCTCTCGTGATCAATCAGATCAAAGCAGAGTGGGATACGAAACATCCGAACCTTATTCCTTACAGAGAATGTGTGTTGACATTGATTCCCCACTTCACGAAGATAACCTTTGAACATTTCCCGAGAGAGGAGAATCAGTTAGCAGACGCGTTAGCTACGATGTCTTCTATGTTCAAGGTCAAATGGGACAATGAGGCTCCCCGGATCATCATCTGGAAACTGGACGAACCGGCATACTGTTGTGATCTCGAGACTGAATTGGTGACTGAGAAGCCTTGGTACCATGAGGTGAAGAGATATCTGGAAGCTCAGGAATACCATGAAGGTGCATCTGTCAACGATAAGAAGTTTCTGAGAAGGTTCGCAGCAAAGTTCTTCCTTAGCAACGGCATCCTGTATAAGTGAAACCATGATTCGACTTTACTGCGTTGTGTGGATAAGACTGAAGCAGAAAGGATCATGGAAGAGCTACATGAAGGGACCTTCGGAACACATTCTAGTGGACACACTATGGCGAAGAAAATCCTTCGGGCAGGGTATTTCTGGTCCACAATGGAAGCTGACTGTTACCAACATTCTCGGACATGCCATAAATGCCAGATATATGCAGACAAGGTGCATGTTCCCCCAGTTCCTCTAAATGTTCTGACTGCGCCTTGGCCGTTTGCGATGTGGGGCATAGACATGATCGGTGAGATTAAACCTACGGCATCCAATGGGCATCGCTTCATCCTGGTAGAGATTGATTACTTTACAAAGTGGGTCGAAGCAGCTTCCTACGCTACGGTAACCAAGACTGTTGTGGCACGGTTCATTCGGCACAACCTGATCTGTCGATACGGCGTCCCAGAAAGAATTATTACAGACAACGGTACCAATCTCAATAACAAGATGATCACTGAGCTCTGCGAGCAGTTTAAGATACAACACCATAAATCTTCTCCTTACAGACCGAAGATGAATGGGGCTGTAGAAGCAGCAAATAAAAATATCAAGAAAATCGTGCAGAAGATGACAGTGACTTACAAAGATTGGCACGAGATGTTACCGTTCGCTCTACATGGGTACCGTACCTCAGCCAGGACGTCAACCGGGGCAACTCCTTTCTCCTTGGTCTATGGTATGGAGGCAGTCTTACCGATCGAAGTGCAAATACCCTCTCTCCGGATAATGAAGGATGCAAATCTGAACGAAGATGATTGGATCCAGACACGACTTGATCAGCTAAACCTTATTGATGAAAAAAGACTTGCTGCTATCTGTCATGGTCAGATGTATCAGAAACGGATGATCAGGGCATTTAACAAAAAGGTCAGACCACAAGAGTATCAAGTTCGGGATCTGGTAATCAAGCGAATCATCCTTCCTCAGAGTAATCCAAGGGGCAAATGGACCCCTACGTACGAAGGGCCATTTGTGGTTAAACATGTGTTCTCAGGAGGAGCCATGATCCTAACCAACATGGATGGTGACGACCTTCCTCACCCCGCCAATGCAGACATAGTAAAAAGATACTACGCATAAAAAATACCCGTTAGGCTGACATGCCTAGGCAAAAATTAGGGCTTCCCGGCGAACCAAAAGGGTTCGGGCAAAATGAAGGGATGAAATAAAAAAAATCTGTACACCCGGCAAGTCGAAAACCTGAAAAGGCGGCTTGGGCAAAAATGGGTATCCCGGTGGACTGAAAACCCGAAAGGGCGGTCCAGGCAAAAGTTAGGGATAAAGCGTAATACTATGTCTCATTGGTCACTTTGCATCCAGAATCCAGTATCTACATCAAGTTCAGACGGCATCGATCAGTCAGCTTCATCTTCAACTAAGGTCATCAAGTGATGAGACGCTCAGAGATATAAGGGCAATAGCAGAGTTGAAACCCAGTGGGATCATTCATTTCACACAGCTGTTTTATTTTCTCTTGTACAAAATTGTATAAACTCTTTTGTTCGGCGGTGTTCTCTTACTAGGACGTCAGCCTCTTGTACATAAACGCCTATTTTACAGACAAATTCAAAAAATCAATACAAATATACTTTTCAGTTAAAATTGCCAATTGTTTTTCCTTTTCTGTTTTGTTTTGCGAAGAACGTCCAAGGTTCAATTTGTGATATATGCATTGACAATAATTTGCTAACTCATGAATATTTGCATACGAAACAAAGGATTAATTACAGGTAACATTAGAAACAGGGGCAATAAAGAGTTGTCTAAGCAATCTAAATTGTTCTGTCCTCCAAGGTATCAAGGTAGGTTCAGCTGAAGAACATGACCAGATATCTTAATTCCCCAGAGAGTAAGCCAGCAAGTCAGTGCACTCTCCCCAAGCAAAGCTATTATCAAACTTAAGGAAGTTGGGTATCCTCCAGCAGATCTCAACATTCCCCAGCAGCATATATACATTCTTAACAAGCATCCCCGACAATCCTGGCCTAAAGATTGTTCCCCGGAGGTATATCAAACATTCAATGGAGTCACTTCCCCGATACAGCTCAAAACTTCCCCAAGAGAGTCCAATCTAGTTCCCCAGGAAAGTTGGAATCCACTTCCCCAAGCAGAAAGCTTATCCCCAGTAGATTCTGGAAGCTTATCCTCGCAGAACACGAACACGTCTCTCGGCTTTATTCAAAGAGTTATTTCCTTACCAGGATATAACTGGGTTATCCTCAGCCAAAAGCCTCGGAAAGAGCGTCCTCGACGAAGTCTTCTTATCCCCAGCGAAGTCTATTAACACTTCCAACACAACAAGGGTATCCCCAACAAGTTACCATCAACATTTCAGCAAAGTACCTCTCTCCCCACAGAGTATTGATTCCCAGCAAGATCGCAAGAGTACTTTTCTCCCTGCAGAGTAATCCATTCGCCAAGTGTATTCCCCAACGGAGTCATCTTCTCCTACCGGTATTCTTGCAACTATCATCCCCGGCGGAAGCAAAGATCTATTCTTCAACATCAGCCCAGGAGTGACTTCCCGGCACCCGTCAAGGATTTATTTTCCTAAGACGAAAACATACATTCCTAAACATGACATACATCATTATAGCATGCATATACGCATCATATCTTACAAATCTCATTTATGTTGAGAACATCATTGTTTGATCCATATCATGCATTACATATGACTGACCTTTACCTTTTAGGAAAGATCCAGTTAAGTTCTCAGCTATATTCAAGACCTTGACCGGTTCAGTTAAATCGACCCTAAGATTTTCCTATCCAGTCAAAGGCCTTCTCTGGTTCAGTCAGATCGACCCTAAGATCTCCCTGTTTCTTATCCAGTTGAAGACATTTCAAGACCTAGACCGGTTCAGTTAAATCGACCCTAAGATTTTTCTGTTTCTTATCCAGTCAAAGGCCTTCTCTGGTTCAGTCAGATCGACCCTAAGATCTCCCTGTTTCTTATCCAGTTGAAGACATTTCAAGACCTAGCCTGGTTCAGTTAAATCGACCCTAAGATTTTACTGTTTCTTATCTAGTCAAAGGCCTTCTCTGGTTCAGTCAGATCGACCCTAAGATCTCCCTGTTTCTTATCCAGTTGAAGATTTCAAGACCTAGACCGGTTCAGTTAAATCGACCCTAAGATTTTCCTGTTTCTTATCCAGTCAAAGGCCTTCTCTAGTCCAGCTAAATCGACCCCTAACAGATTTTTCTGATAAAGACTCAGTAGAAGATATCCAAGATTCTCTCAGCGTTACTGTTGAGGTAGAAGTCGTCCATGATTCTCTCAGCGTTACTGTTGAGGTAGAAGTCGCCCAAGATTCTCTCAGCGTTACTGTTGAGGTTGAAGTCACCCAAGATTCTCTCAGCAATATTGTTGAGGTTGAAGTCGCCCAAGATTCTCTCAACGTTCCTGTTGAGGTAGTAATCGTCCAAGGTTCTCTCACCGTCCCGTTGAGGTAGTAACCATCCCTGGTTCATTCATCACCTTTTGAAGCTCCAGATCCAGCTCCTGTAACCAGTCAGGACACATCTACACAAAGAGTTTGAAGACCAGCTCCTGCAACAGGTCAGGTAATCATTTTCTTTTGCAGGTACGCAAGTTCTCGCTAAGGAATCTCTTACGCGATCAACACCCAGATGGCATCTATAAGCCCATCCACCATCCATCATCTCTTAGCATGGCATCTATAAGCCCATCATCCTATTCATCAATCTCCAAATGGCATCTGTAAGCCCATTCCCCACCATCACACTACTATGTGAGCGCAAATTTCTGGGCACTCTAGTGTTCAATCATCTTCCACCTTCGGATTACGAAAGGCACGTCAGCCAATCTGCATCCTCAAGTTTAAGAAGATTGAACAGGGGCAACTGTTGTACCCCAAAATTTTCCCTCCCATATTCTTCAAGAATTGCAAAGAGCATGCTTCAAAATTTCCCAAGGGTTGCACAGTTCAAGGGCCTCCTAACAGTCAAAAACTAGGATTTTGGTTCTGACAAAGAAAATGAAGTTTCCAAGGGTCCAATCAAGTCCCACATGCTTATAAACATTGTCAAGTATCCTCATACCAAGTTTCAAGACTTACAGCACAAAATTGCACAGTCAAAAACCCTAATTGCACTACAGTCAACTGCAGGGGCAAAATGGTCATTTGACAGTCAAAAGTTCAAATTTTTGGTCAACATCTCATTTTGAGGCCACAAACATCATTTGATCAATGCTTGATCATGATTCTCAAGGCATGGCTCAAAAAGTCTCAAGATGCAAAAGTTTCTATTTTTGGACAGTTGAAAAAGTCAACTGTAACTTGACCAAGGCATAACTTCCACATGGTTTATCAGAAAAATTCCATCCAAAGCTCATTTTGAAGATAAAGATATTTCCTACAACCCCTCTTCACACTTCAAGTCCAAGAAATGCTCTCACAAAAAGTTATCAATTTCAACATTATAGGTCATTTTCAAAAGTCAACAAAAAGGGACTTTAAGTCAAAGGCCATAACTTGAGATTGGTAAATCAAAATGACATGGGACCAAAGGCATTGGTTATAGGACTTCAAGACCTTTCCAAAATGTCCAAGAACATGATCAAAGATTATAAATTGAGCAAGATATGCCTTGTGGAAGTTGGGAAATGTTTGGATATTTTGAAAAGTCAACTTTGCTTCAAAAGCCTTAAAATTGCTAATGGGCCACATTTTCTTCCAAGATTCATCATCCAAAGCATGTGCACGACCATTTGGCCCAAAGGGAATTTATCCATCATTTTTATTTATTTATTTGAATTTTTAATTGCTGTTAATTCATTTAATAAAATAAAATATGTGAAAAATACTAAAGCAAGCTTTTCAAATCTTTTTATGCATGAAATATCTTCAAGATTTCGTGCATTATCTGATATAGAAAGAATCAAGTTGATTGGACATGATTGGCATCAAAAACATGTGAAAAAGATTGGAAAAATTATGCATGAAAATCAAATATCCATTCCATCAATGCAAAGGTTTTTTGGATCCAAATCTTTACCCTAATCATTCCATACATAAGCCAGAAGAAAACCCTAGTGCAAGAGACCTCCAAGCTGCGCCATACAACAAGAACAAAGTTTGCACTTTTTGTGAAAAATTCAAAAACTGAAAACTACATTCCAGTGCGATTCAAGGGAAAATAATTATTCCATTGCCTTCCTGAGACATCAAGGAAGGTTTCTAGATCAAAACCATCAGCTCTAACGTCAAGAAACGGTAGAACAACCTCGTCCTGTTCACACTTTTTTTCATATTCTTGAATCATAATTCATGCATTATTTGCAATTTTTAATATTGGATTTGTGTTCAGTGGATCATTCTAAAGCTAACCATATGTTTTGATTGAGTTTTTATGCATCGTACGCGATTTCGCCATTGAAGCACGCTAGGGTTCTTCAAGCTCCAAATTGGGCATTTTCGTATACTGTAAAATTAGGACTCCCCAGTACCATGGCTAAACTCAGGAAGCTTGGACGAACTTAACCCACTAATCGCGCCTAATTTATGTAGCAAGATGAGATATTCTCTATTTTTGAAAAGGGTGCATTTTGGGGGGGTTTAAAACCCCCGTTAATTCTTTTTGTTTCAGGTAAAAATGCAAGCAACGAGGAAGAAGATCAGGTGTCAAGGCATGGTTGGCTCATTTGAATTTCACGCTAAAATTGTCCACTAACTCATGATTTGCATTATGTTATTTGTTTTCTATGCTATAACCAAAACGCGTGAACGGCTCAGTGGCAAGGCACATAGTGTGGTAAGCGATAGGACCTGGGTTCGATTCCCAGGTCCTCTATCCCTTCAATAATATTTTTTCTAATATCATCCTATGCAGTTTATCTCCTAGCGTCCACCATACGCTCACAATCCAGGCACGCCACATGGTCATTGAGGCCAATCCAAAGGTCTAGATGTGAAGAACATCATAGGCATCAGTCAACGCGTACACACGCTTCCAGGAAAAGTCAAAAAGGCCTTGAAACAGATGGGCCTAATTGTTAAACAATTCCTCCAGTTTGGGGACAGAACCCCCCATTGGTTTGCCTTTCCATTCTTTTTTATATTTTTTCTATTTTGTTTTAATTAGTTTTAATTTAATTCTTTAAATCAATATTTTCATATAAAAAAATAATATAATAAAAAATCAGAAAGTCACAAAAATAAAATATATTTTATTTAAATGTTATTTTTTGTAAATAAATCTCATTAATTAATTTAGCTTTTTAAATTTAGGTTTAATTCAAATATTTTTCTTAATAAATTAAAAAAATTGTAGAATTAGGGTTTTGATTATTTTTACTTTTTCTTTTTCACCATATTAATAATTAATTATATATTCTTGTAAATAAAATTGCATTAATTAATTAGGTTTAATTTTAGGTTCAATTTTAATATTTTTTCTTAATAAATAAAAATAGTTAGAATTAGGGTTAGTTAATATTTTAATTCCATTTAATTCTCTCATAAAAATCCATAAATACAAAACACTCCAAAAATCTTTTCTTTTTATTTTTTTGTTAATCATAATTTAATTTCGTTAAAAAAAGGGTCCAACGCCCTCGCGTTCGATAGTAATTCCAATTCGCGCATTTATTTCCTTTCTTATAATTTTTATAATTCTCCCAAAGCCATGTAAATTAAACATTTATATTTCTCGCACTTTACTTTATTTTATGTCAAATCGGGTCCTGGATTTAATTTGGCAATGTGGACACGCGCCTTTGTAATAGTTTAGGAACTTTATATTTCTCGCAACTTTTTAACTGCTAATAAATTGCATGCAAGAATGAATGTTAAAATAAAAAACAAAAGCGTAGATCACCCATGACATGAACAAGACAAAATATCTGAAAATGACACACAAATCACACACCACCCCTAGGGTACGCTTCACTGTTGCCTTGCCCCTCGAAAGGTGATCGTCGAGTAGAGGATGTTTTAGTAAGTCCTCATGATCCGGGAACCTGGCATGAGGGTAGCTTCTAAGGTATCTTCCTATTGCTCTGGTGATCACCATGTCCCGAACTTCGAATTGACCCAAACACCTCCAACGGTGGTGCTACCTACCTCTCAATGGTGGGATGGCACTACTTTAAAGGACATCTACACAGACGAATTCCTTAGGGTAGGTAGACGACTCTAGATACTTGCTCTAATTTCAAAAACAAATCAAAAATACTTTTCACACCGACACCTTTTCAAAAAGCTTTCGAAAGCAACTTTTCAAACACTCTTGAGGACCGATACAAGAGTCGAACTGAAATTTTCAAAGAAACTTTTTAAAACCCACAGTTGAAAAGCAAACAAACCATTTTTGAATACACAAATGATCAAGTATCTAAGAGCCCATGGATAACCATGGATAGAAAGGGTGCTAACACCTTCCCTTTCTATAACCTACCTCCCGAACCGAGAGCAATCTCTATAAGGAATTTTTCTGTGCTTTTGTCCTTTCCATTTGGAGAAAATAAAAGACGGTGGCGACTCTTGCTTACCGCGAAATTTCGCGATCCAGCGTTAAACAGTCAGTTCTAAATCCACCGATCACACTCGGTATCAACTATCAAGCTCGGATAGCACCAAGCAACCTGATCCACCTTTGACCAAGCAGCAAAGTGATGAGATGCTTGAAGATATAAAGGAAATAGCAGAGTTGGAACCCAATGGGATTCATTTCACATAGCTATTTTTCTTTCTTAAAACAAAAATTGAAATTTCTATCTTTCGGCAGCGTTCTCTTACTAGAGCGTCAGCCTCTTTGTACAAAAACACCTATTACAGGCCAACTTCAAAATCTATACAAGTCATATTCATAAAAGCTTTGATTCATTTTATTTTTCCTGTTTTGTCTTGCAAGAACGTCCAATGGTTCATTTTCGATATATGCATTTGAAAATAATTGTTGCTCACAAATATTTACACAAAAAAACAAAGACAATTACTCGTAATTCCAGGAGCAGGGAAAACAAGAAGTACCCAAACCTTACAGTTACTCTTCCCATCAGGTACCAAGGTAGAGTCAGCTTGAGAACATGATTAGTGGTACATACACTCCCCACAGAGTAAAATCTATCCAAGAATGGTAATGTTAGTTTTCCCGAACAGGATATGACTCTCCCCCGTTGAGGTTCACAATCGCGGGCAAATCAGCAAAATTTTCCCCAAGCAGAGTTTATTTCTCTCGCAAACAGAAATTCAATCTCCAACAGATTTCATTATCACCAACAACGGAAATTCATCCCCAACTGAGTTGTTTCTCTAGATCAGTAGATTTATCAATAGAGTATCTTTTCCCCAACAGAGTTATTCCCCGCAGAGTATCCTCAGGAAGAGTCTCATCTGGTAGAATATTTACCAACCAAGGGGAAAATCCCCATCTAGTCATCTCTATTCACCATCCCCAACAGAAGCAGAGGAACTGTGGTTGTTACAGCAGTAAAGAATACCACTTCTCATACTCTCCAAACAGCAGTCAGGGAATTATCTTCCCGGACTCAGATCATTACATTGACATTTCGTGATCATACATCACGACATGTGCATACATCCCATATAACATAGTCTCATTTATTTTGAGAACATCATCATACAATGCATCTCATGCATCGCACATAACTAACCCTGCATTTCTTTCAGGAAAGACAGTTATTATTAACAATTTCCAGCAGGTACACAATCAACACTCGAAGTTAAACAGAGTAATCATCGGCAGTAAATGCAACCTCATCCAGGTTCTCACAGCCCTACTACCCATGCTCTCGTATCGAAGTAACCCTACTACCCAGGTTCCTTCTCACAGCCCTACTATCTAGGCTTTCATGTCGAAGTAACCCTACTATCCAGGTTCCTTCTCACAGCCCTACCATCCAGGCTTTCATATCGAAGTAACCCTACCATCTAGGTTCCATCTTACAGCCCTACTATCCAGGCTTTCAGATCGAAGTAACCCTACCGTCCAGGTTCCTTCTCAAAACCATGCCATCCAGGCTTTCATATCGAAGTAACCCTACCATCCAGGTTCCTTCTCACAGCCCTACTATCCAGGCTTTCATGTCGAAGTAACCCTACTATCCAGGTTCCTTCTTACAGCCCTACTATCCAGGATTTCATGTCGAAGTAACCCTACTATCCAGGTTCCTTCTCACAACCCTACCATCCAGGCTTTCATATCAAAGTAACCCTACCATCCAGGTTCCTTCTTACAGCCCTACTATCCAGGTTTTCAGATCGAAGTAGCCCTACCATCCAGGTTCCTTCTCACAGCCCTACTATCCAGGCTTTCATGTCAAAGTAACCCTACTATCCAGGTTCCTTCTTACAGCCCTATTATCCAAGATTTCATGTCGAAGTGACCCTACTATCCAGGTTCCTTCTCACAGCCCTACTATCCAGGCTTTCATATCGAAGTAACTCTACCATCCAGGTTCCTTCTTACAGCCCTACTATGCAGGCTTTCATACCGAAGTAACCCTACCATCCAGGTTCCTTCTCACAACCTTACTATCCAGTTTCTTCTTCTCTTATCCCCAGACAGCAGTCCACAACACTGTAAGACCGGGACCCGGTCGAACACGATTGGTTTCGCATCTCCCCGGTAAGTCACGGTGCAGCATATACCCCGACCAAACACACAGTTCACTTCCGCTTCCCCAAACCGTAATTCCCCCAGTAGAGTAACAGACAACTGAAGCTCCTAAAACCCTATTTCTCTCAAGATAAAAACCCGCATTCCCCAATGAAGTCCCCCTCGACAGCAGGCATGCGGTTTCTCGCAAAGGAATCTCTTATGCGACCGACACCTCTTCGAATGGCATCTTTAAACCCATCCTCGACAATCTTCAATCCTCAACTTCCAAATGGAATCTAAAAGCCCATTCCCGATACTGCAAATCAAATGTCACTTCATATGAGTGCAAATTTCTGGGCACTCTAGTGTTCAATCATCTTCCACCTTCAGATCACGAAAGGCAGACAAGCCGATCTACATCCTCAGGTTTAAGAAGATTGAACAGGGGCAGCTGTTGTACCCTAAAATTTACCCTCCCATATTTCTCAATACATGTTAAGTGAGGTCCTCAAATTGCTCAAGGAAGTCCAAGGGTTGACCAGACAAACTCTCTCCTAAGGCAATCTACCTCAAATTAGGGTTTCATTTTTCATCAAGATGCTTGAGTCCAAAGGATCCCAAATGATCACTATTGTCCTAATATGTTCACAAGGTCATTGTGATCGGTGGGAATAGAACTGACTGTTTTAGAATGCTGGTTCGCGTTTTGAGTTTGCAAAATGTCGCGGTAAGCAAGAGTCGCCACCGTCTTTTATTTAATCCAACAAGGAAAGGACAAAAGCACAGCAAAATTCCTTTTCAAGATGTTTCTCGGTTTCGGGAGGTAGATTATAGAAAGGGAAGGTGTTAGCACCCTTTCTATCTGTGGTTATCCACGGGCTCTTAGGTACTTGCTCACTATGTTTTCAAAAGTTTTACTTTTCTTGTGTTTGTGGGTTTTGAAAAGAGCTTTGTTTGAAAACTTCGATTTAACTCTTGTTTCTGTCCTCAAGAGTGTATGAAGTGTTGTTTGAAAACTTTTGTTTGAAAAGTGTAAGTGCGAAAAAGTTGTTTTGAAAGAGCAAGTACCTAAGAACCTCTACCTACTCAAAAGGAATTAAGCTGTGTAAATGTCCTTTAGACAGTGCTATCCCACTATTGAGAAGTAGGCAGCACCGTCATTGGAGTTTTCGGGTCAATTCGATTAAGGGACATGTGGTCACTAAAGCAATGGTAGGACGCCTTAGCGGTAACCCTAATGTCTTAGATCATTTTATCCGAGGAAACCATTTCGAGGAAACTTTGATCTTTAGACAGGAGGGCGACCTCTAAAACTTCCTATACTCAATGACCACGTCGAGGCAACCAAGGGAGGCGTACCCTAAGAGTGGCATGTGCGAGTGTGTCAGGTTTCAGTTATGTTATCTTTGTACATGTTATGGTGAGCTACGATTGATTTTAATTTAAAGGTAGATCTTGCCATGCATAGCCTATTATTCATACATCTAGCAATTAATGGTTGCGGAAAAGAAAACTAAGCTATTACAAGGCGTCGGGTATTACATCGCCAAAAACAAACTCTTGAAAAGTAAATGCGGAAAAATAAATGAAAGCGATAAAAGTCCTAATTTAAAGCTATTACAAACTCGGAGCAGATACAATTATATGGAATAAAAAATAATATGCGCGAGAAAAATTGAATCGGAGAGTTTTTTAGGGTTTTGACCCTTTTTGTCAATTAAAACATATTTTCATTATTTTTGAATTTAAGAATTAAGTCTAAATAAAAAAGGGAATTAATTAATTTAAAGAAAATATTTTTGAGTTTTTATTTTTTAAGGAAATAAAATAAAATGCTTAAAAGTTATTAAAAAACCCTAGTTCTACATTAATTTTATTTTGTTGCAAAAACGTTAAAATTATACCTAATTAAAAAAAACTAAGTCAATTAAATTGTTTATTTACAAAAATAATGAAGTTAATAAAAATAATATATTTTTTATGTTTTCTGAATTTTATTAAGAAAATGTTAATTATTTAGTTAGTTGTTAATTAAGAATTAATAAAAACAAATTAAATAAAATATAAAAGAGAAGAAGAAATAAACCCAGGGGGTGTTGGGCCTGATTTGGGAGTGACAAGAGCAAATCTGAAGCCCATTAACATTCCAGCCTCGTTTGACTTTTCAAGTTATCCACGCGCATGTTGACCAGGGAGTATGGTGGTCCTTCATCCATGACCTTCAGATTTGGCCAGGAGGCCATCTGGCACGAGATCAAGCAATGCTATATGGTATACCACGCGTGGGGTGCTGCACATGAATACATAAGAAAAAATTGTAACAAATATTTGGGGGACCTGGGATTCGAACCCAGGTCCCAATGCTCATTGGCCAGCGTCCCAACCACTCAACCACCTGCGTCTTTTTGTTATTGGAATAGCCACTAAATATAATATATGCAAACGAATAAATATGCTGAAATTATAAAAAAAATGTGCTAAGATTCAAACGGGCAAACCAGATGACAACACGTCATCACCTTCAACCTTGGTTCTGTGTAAAAAAGAATCAGATAGCGGGGGTTTTTAACCTCCACTACCTCCCTGTACGAAAAATAGCGATTAGACACACAAAAAACATAAATATTTCGCGAGGTATGGGTTCCAATCGTCTTGGTCTCGCGATTTCAACCATGTAGCCCATTGGTTCCAATTTTTCCTGGTCTGGAAAGCCCTATTTGAAAGCTTGAAAACCCTAGAAATTCAGTCATGGCATCTCTCGATTCATGGCAATATGGTTCAATTCAATCATTCCATTAGCTTTGTATGATCTCTAGCAATGCAAATTAATCACAAAAACATGTTAAATGCGCATGAATTAAGAGATATAGTTTTGAATCAAAAGTGCAAACCGTGAAACTGTATTCAGTGATTCCTTGAGCTTTGGTGCTTGAATTCGATTGCAAATCAATCCTGGTACCTCCTGCAATGTGTTTAGATGGACAAGGCGCCTTGAATTGGCCTAGAATGCAAGAACAAGTTTTGAGTTTTCTTGAAAATTCTTGAAATTGTTATGGCCGTTTCTGCAGCTTTTTCTCGTGTATTAGGTTATGGTTAGCTTGCTTATGTATAAGGCAATCAAATTAGGTAAAAATTTGGACCCATGCCCATGTGCATTGAAGATTAAATCCTTGATTGATAAATCAAATATTCTTGATTTTCCATGATTGAACAAGTTGCCAAAATTGGATTTTTTTTGTATCTTTTAGCTTGTGCACGAATTGGTCAGCATATTTGGATCATATTTGGTTCACAAATTGATTTAAAAATCAAATCTTCTATTTTCTTATAATTTAAATTAATTAAATGAATTAATATGTATTAAAAATCCATTTAATCAATAAATTTAAGAAAATAAATCCAATTTAACTTGGTGGGTCGTGCATAGGTCATGGGTGAAGTTTCAAAAAGAGATTTGAGGCCCATTAGCAAAAAGAAGGTGTTTTGAGCAAAGTTGACTTTTGCAAATTCATGAAAATTTCCCAACTTCTCCAATGCACAACTTGCTCAATTTTGATCATATGGCCATGTTCTTTGACATTTTGGGAAGCCCTTGAAGTCATCTAACCAATGCTTTTGGTCCCATGTCATTTTGATTTACCAATCTCAAGTTATGTCCTTTGACTCAAAGTGTACTTTTGTTGACTTTTGAAATTGACCTATAATGTAAAAAAATTTAACTTTTTGTGAGAGCATTTATTGATCTTGGAGTGTGAAGATGGATTGTAGGAAATTGAATCCTCTTCAAAATGAGCTTTGGATGGGATTTTTCTGATGAACCATGAAAATGTTATGCCCTTGTCAAAGTACAGTTGACTTTTCTGCTGTCCAAAAATAGTAACTTTTGCATCTTTGATGAGTTTTGAGCTATTCTTGTGGGATCATGATCAAGACTTGATCAAATGATGATTGTGAACTCAAAATAAGATGTTGACCAAGAATTCTTACTTTTGACTGTAAAATGACCATTTTTCCCTTGCAGTTGACTGTAGATCAAATGGGGCTTTTGACTGTGCAAACTGGCACTGTGAGTCTTGAAACTTGGCATGTAGGTGCTTGAGAATGTATATAGGCCTATGAGACTTGATTGAACCATTGAAAACCCCAAATTCCTTGCAAGAACCAAAACCCTAATTTTGAATTGACTGGCTTAGGAGGTGATTTGACTTGTACAACCCTTGAGCAATCTTGAGCAAGTTGAAGATCATTCTTGACAAATCTTGAGGAATATGGGAGGGAAAATTTTGGGGTACAACAGTTGCCCCTGTTCAATCTTCTTAAACCTGAGGAGGTAGATTGGCTTGCGTGCCTTTCGTGATCCAAAGGTGGAAGATGATTGAACACTAAAGTGCCCGGAATTTTGCACTCGCATGGTGTAGTATCAGCAATGTGATGTCGGGAATGGGCTTACACATGCCATTTGGAGATTGTTGGTAGAAGGTTGTGGGAGATGGGCTTAGAGATGTCATCCAAAAGTGATTGTTGAATTGTAATTTTGTAAGTTGAAAGAAGGAACTTGTGTAGGGTTGCCTGATGATGAGTCAGTGTAAAACTGCATCTGAAAGAGAGAAGGAACTGGTGTAGGGTTGCCTGATGATGAGTCCGTGTAAAACTGCATCTGAAAGAGAGAAGGAACCGGTGTAGGGTTACTTCATGATGGCCAAGTAGATAATTGTCCTGTCTGGTTTCAGGTATTAACCTACAATGCGTCGTTCACAGATAGTATTCCTGGCTTGTTACAGGTATTCATCTGGAACTTAAGAAGGTTTGGTCGAGAAGATAGTCGTCCTGGATGGTTACAGGTATTGATCTACAATCAATCGTCCACAGATACTTTCCTGGCTTGCTACAGGTATTAATCTGGAACTTTAAGAAGGTTGGCCAATGAGATAGTCGTCCTGGCTGGTTACATGTATTGATCTCTGACCCGAGAAAGAAAAATAGTTTTCCTGGCTTGTTACAGGTATTAATTTTCAATCTCTTTGTGTAGGTGGTTTCCTGGCTGGTTTTAGGTATTAACCTATAATCCGTCGTTCACAAATAGTTTTCCTGGCTTGTTACAGGTATTCATCTGGAACTTAAGAAGGTTTGGTCGAGAAGATAGCTGTCCTGGCTGGTTTCAGGTATTAATCTCTGACCTGAGAAAGAAAGAGAGTCTTCCTGGCTTGTTACAGGTATTGATCTTCAATCTCTTCATGTAGATAACTTTCCTGGCTTGTTACAGGTATCGATCTACAATCAGTCGTCCATAGATATTTTCCTGGCTTGTTACAGGTATTAAACTGGGACTTGAAAAGGGTTGATGGTAATCATCTTTTGATTGACCTTTTCCTGAAAAGGCAAAACGTTAGTTGTATGCAATGTCATGATGTACGAAATGCATGATGTCATGATGTTCTCAAAATGAATGAGATTTGTGTTGTATGATGCGTATGCACGTCATAATGTATGAAGATGTGATGTTTTAGCTGGGGAAAATAAATCCCGGAGCTGTTGGAGAATGGTGTTGAGTTCTTCATTTCCTCTGGGGATGATGAACGAAGATGATTGCAAGAATAAACCTGTAGGAGAAGATGACTCCGTTGGGGAATAAACCTGGTGAAGAGATTACTCTGCGGGGAATTACTCTGTGGGAAGAGATACTTTGCTGAGATTTTAACGATAACTCCGCTGGGGGATTCCGTGGATAAGCTCTGTTAGGGATTTTGATGATGAACTCCGCTGAGGATAGAAAGAACTTCGTTGGGGATGATCTTTCAGTTGCAACTTACTGAGGATAACCCAGTTAGACTCTTGTGGGGATAGCCTTCTGAATATGACTGGGGAGATACATTTGTGCTCTGCTGGGGACAAGCTTCCAGAATCTACTGGGGAAGATGATTCAACTCCGGCAGGGAAGCCCTTTTTTAGACTGCGCTGGGAAATGGCTCCCCTGGGGGTATCTTGTATTCTGCCGAGGAACATTCTTATACTCTGTCAAGGAATATTAAGACTCCCGGGGATGCTCTTTACGCTTGCTGAGGAATATTTGTCTACTCCGCTGAGGAATATTGAGACCTACTGGGGATACCCAACTTTTTCGGGACTGATGATAGACTAACTCTGCTTGGGGGAGAGTATTGCTTATTCGTCCATGGTTACAAGTCTCAGTGGGGAGAGCTACCATTACTGTCTTATTCTGCGGGTAGTGAAGGTATCTTGGTCATATTCTTCAGCTGAACTTACCTGGGTACCTTGGTGGACAGAGCAACTAGACCTCTTAGACAATTTTTATTGCCCCTACTTCTGATATCAGCCGTAATTAGTCCTTTGTTTCACATGCGCATATTTATGATCAGCAATTAATGTCAAATGCATATATCAAAAATGAACATTGGACGTTCTTTGCAAAACAAAACAGATAAAGGAAAAAACAGTTTGCAATTTGTCTGAAAAATGATGAATTTGCATTGATTTTGGAGTTTGCCTGTAAATAGGCGTTTTTGTACAAGAGGCCGACGTCCTAGTAAGAGAACGCCGCCGAACAAATAGAATTTATACAATTTGTAAAAAGAATACAAAACAGCTATGTGAAAAATCCCACTGGGTTCCAACTCTTCTATCGCCTTTATGTCTTCAAGCATCTCATCACTTTGCTGCTTAGTTGGAGATGAATTTGATTGATTGGTGTCGTCCGAGCCTGATAGTCGATACCAAAGTCTGGATGCAGGGTGATCCAATGAGACATAGTGTTACGCTTATCCCTAACTTTTGCCTGGACCGCCCTTTCGGGTTTTCAGTCCACCGGGATACCCATTTTTGCCCAAGCCGCCTTTTCAGGTTTTCGACTTGCCGGGTGTACAGATTTTTTTATTTTCATCCCTTATTTCTGCCCGAACCCTTTTGGTTTGCTGGGAAGCCCTTATTTTTGCCTAGGCCAGTCGACCTAGCAGGTCTTTAATCATGCGTAGTATCTTTTTACTATGTCTGCATTGACGGGGTGAGGAAGGTCGTCACCATCCATGGTTGTTAGAATCATCGCTCCTCCTGAGAAGATGTTCTTAACCACAAATGGCCCTTCGTATGTAGGGGTCCATTTTCCCCTGGGATCACCTTGAGGTAGAATAATGCGCTTGATTACCAGGTCCCCGACTCGATACTCTTGTCGTATGACTTTCTTGTTAAATGCCTTGATTATCCGTTTTTTGTACGTCTGACCATGACAAATAGCAGTGAGTCTCTTTTCGTCGATTAGGTTCAGTTGATCAAGCCGGGTCTGGATCCAGTCGTCTTCACTTAAACCCGCATCCTTCATGATCCGGAGAGAGGGTATCTGAACTTCAATCGGCAATACTGCCTCCACGCCATATACCAAGGAATAGGGTGTTGCCCTTGTTGACGTCCGTGCTGAGGTACGATACCCATGAAGAGAAAATGGTAACATCTCGTGCCAATCTTTGTAGGTCACTGTCATCTTCTGCACAATCTTCTTAATGTTCTTATTAGCTGCTTCTACAGCCCCATTCATCTTCGGCCGGTAAGGATAAGAGTTGTGGTGCTGTATCTTGAATTGCTCGCAGAGCTCAGTGATCATCTTGTTGTTAAGATTGGTACCATTATCCGTAATGATCCTCTCTGGTACACCGTATCGACAGATCAGGTTGTGCCGAATGAACCGCGCCACAACATTCTTGGTTACGGTGGCAAAGGAAGCTGCTTCAACCCACTTCGTAAAGTAATCAATTGTTACCAGGATGAAACGATGCTCGTTGGATGCCGTAGGTATGATCTCGCCGATCATATCAATGCCCGACATTGCAAAAGGCCAAGGTGCTGTCAAGACATCCAGAGGAACTGGAGGAATGTGCACCTTATCAGCATAGACCTGGCACTTGTGACATGTCCGAGAATGCTGATAACAGTCGGCTTCCATTGTTGACCAGTAATATCCTGCCCGAAGGATTTTCTTTGCCATGGTATGTCCACTGGAATGAATTCCGAAGGTACCTTCATGCAGCTCTGCCATGATCCTTTCTGCTTCAATCTTATCCACACAACGCAGTAAGGTTGAATCATGGTTACGTTTGTAAAGAATGTCATTGCTGATGAAGAACTTCGTCGCGAACCTTCTCAGAAACTTCTTATCATTAACGGATGCAACCTCGGGGTATTCTTGAGCTTCAAGGTACCTCTTTACTTCATGATACCAAGGCTTTTTTGTTACCTCTTCGGTCTCAAGATCACAACAATGTGCAGGTTCATCCAATTTTTAAATAATGATCCGGGAAGCCTCGTTGTCCCACTTGACTTTGAACATAGAAGACATCGTAGCTAGCGCGTCCGCCAACTGATTCTCTTCTCTTGGGAAATGTTCAAAGGTTATCTCCTCGAAATGGGGAAGCAACGTCAACACATACTCCTTGTAAGGAATAAGATTTGGGTGTTTCGTATCCCACTCGCCTTTGATCTGACTGATCACGAGAGTGAAATCTCCAAAGACACTCAGAAACTTAATCCTCAGGTCAATTGCATCTCGAAGACCCATGATGCATGCTTCATACTCCGCCATGTTGTTGGTGCAGTTGAAACACATTCGGGCGGTGAGTGAAGTATGAGAGCCCTTAGGAGATATGATCACAACACCAATACCGTTACCCAAAGCGTTTGAAGCTCCATCAAAGTGCATAGACCATCGGGATCCTTCCTCAGGTCCTTCATCCGGTCCAGGTACCTCACAATCAGTCACTACCATGATATTCTCGTCCGGGAATTCAAAGTTCATAGACTGGTAATCATCCACTGCCTGATGTGCCAAATGGTCTGCCAATACGCTTCCCTTGATTGCTTTTTGAGTTGTGTACTGGATGTCATACTCAGTCAAGATCATTTGCCATCTTGCTATTCTTCCGGACAAGGCAGGCTTTTCGAAGATATACTTGATTGGATCCATTTTTGAAATCAACAGAGTAGTGTGAGTCAACATATATTGTCTCAGCCGGCGAGCAGCCCATGCCAAAGCGCAACAAGTTTTCTCGAGCAGTGAGTATCGGGTCTCACAGTCGGTAAACTTTTTACTTAGGTAATAAATAGCATGCTCTTTTCGACCCAACTCGTCATGCTTCCCCAGCACACACCCCATTAAATTGTCAAGTACTGTCAAGTATAAGATTAGAGGTCTCCCTTCAACCGGGGGCATAAGAATGGGTGGCTCCTGGAGATACTCTTTGATTCTTTCGAAAGCGGCCTGGCATTCATCGTTCCAACGTACTACTTGATCTTTCTTCAGTAGCTTGAAGATTGGCTCACAAGTAGCAGTTAGATGTGAGATGAATCGGGCAATGTAGTTCAGCCGTCCTAGAAAGCCTCTGACCTCTTTCTCCATCTTGGGAGCTGGCATCTCTTGTATGGCTTTCACTTTGGCAGGGTCCACTTGAATACCTTTGTCGCTTACGACGAAACCTAGTAGTTTTCCAGATCTCACCCCGAAGGTGCACTTGTTCGAGTTTAATCTCAGCTTGTACAACTTCAAACGGTCAAACAGCTTCTGTAGATGGCCAAGGTGTTCCTCCTCCATTTGGGACCTCGCAATCATATCGTCGACGTATACTTCAATCTCATGAAGGATCATGTCATGAAACAAAGCAACCATGGCACGTTGGTATGTTGCCCTAGCATTTTTCAACCCAAAAGGAATGCTCACAAGTACCATTTAATGATCAACGATGTTTAAGTGATCCGCGTTGACCAAAGGTGTTGTAGATCCATTAGAGGATTGGTAGAACCAAAGCCTCCACACAATGAATCTCAAGGTTATTGGATTAAAGAGATCAAATTAACATACTTGGTCTTGCAATCATAAGTTTGGGCCACGAATGATCATTTATTCGAATCGGGACAAAATTTAGCACTATGTTAAGCAATCGTAAGTGGACTTATATAGAAGTCGCACCTATTTTGAGGCCGGTCAATAGCAATCTATGCACAATTTGTTTTGAGACATGATATAGAGATCATGCTCTAACAACATTTAGTGCAATAAGAAGGAGATGGGATGAAGAGGAATTAGGGTAAAAAGAAAACCCACATTTGAATTAATATTTAATCAAACTATTATTAAAATCATTCATCCATTTTGTGGAGTTAAACTCAACACCATGGATCCAATGATGATAATAAAGCCATGACCAAAAAATCAACCAAAGACAGCCAGAAAATATTCACAAAATAATAATATAATTAATATGTTCATTAAAGGGGTTTAAAAATGTTTTAAAAAATGGAAAATAATGAAGAAAATGCCAATTATATTCAAATTAATCAAGAAATGAAAAATAAGACCATAGAAAAATCAGAAAAGAGGCCAAGTAATTTTACAAAATTTTTGGGAATTTTTAAAAGTCAGAAACTATTTTTAAAAATTAATAATAAATGGGTAAAATAAACAAAAATAGTAAAAAAATAGCAAAGTCAGAAACAAAAATAAAATAAGGTCACCAATATTTGTTGCAATATCATTGGATCATTCCATAATTTTTCAGAATTTAAAAATGTGTAAAAGTATTTTTAAACATTTTAAACAAATCAAATAAGTGTAAAATTCATAAAAAATATCAAAACACAAAATTAAATTGTGAAAAAATAAAAATCAGAAAGAGAATAATCAAAAATATTTTTCATAATTATTTTAGATTTTTTGGACTAAAAATGAATTTTCTATAATTTTTTGAAATTTAAAACAATTAAAATATAAAAGTCAGAAAAAGAACATAAAAGAAAAAGATATGGACCATTGGATGAGAGTCAAAACGCGTTAGTAATCAAATCCAAAGGATCTGGCGCGTTGTGCATATCATGATCTTTAATGAATAATGTACATAATCAATAATAAATCAGATTTTTGAAAAACACAAATGTCACACTTTCATTGGTTGGAAGATGACATGTTGGTCATCTTCAACCTCCAGCCCTCACGAATTGCAGGTCTCTCAAACTGTAAAATTAGAAGCTCATACCTATGCCATTCGCTTCGTCTCTTCAAGACGAAGACAACCACACCCTCGCGCCAAATTTATATAAACTGTAACTCAAGCAATTTGGAAAGAAAGTTTTGAAAAGGGATTTGAAAATTCATGGTCAAAATGTGCTTCCAGATAAAAGTAAGTGTTACGACTAGAACCAGGGCAATGAGAGCAACACAATGATACCAAAGTTTTGAAGAATTGATGAAGGAATCTACCTATTGAAGTTGAGTTGCAGAGCTATGAAACTGGACTTCTATGGAGCAATATAGGGCACGATTCTTGAATGTGATTATATGGTTAGCTTCAGGGAAGATCAAGGAAGGTGAATTGATGAAAAAAATGGATTGAAAAAGGCTTGAGAATAGGATTCGAAGTAGCTGAATTCTGAGTTGTGAAGCAGGTTTGGCAGGGTGATTCTGGCTATCTAAGCTTGGGAAATTGAATGGGGAGTGACCCTCTATTTATAGGGAATCAAATGGAATGTTCAAGCGTGTGGAATGATGCAAATTGGAGAGAAATCGTGTGAACCTGATGCACGAGCAAAGTGTGATTTGATTTGCATCAAAACTCATCTAAACCTTGCGTTTCAAGGCTCTAATCCACTTTGGCAACTTGGTTAAACATGTTTAGATCACAAACGCGTGTTAATTTGATGTTTAAAGGCCAAAACATGAATTTCAAATTCTCACTTATGGAGAAACTTCAGTTCCAAGTTACCAAGTTCAATCCAATGCCATTTCCACCTCAGGGGGTCTTAGGGCAAAATTCTTGATGCTTTGGAAAGATGAGGTAATAAGCTTTGCAATGGAAAAATAATGGAATCAAATAGATTCTTGAGCTGAAAATTACATGGAGTCAAAGTTGAAGAAAAAGAGTTGATTTTCCAAACTTATAAATATTTTAAATTCTTCTTTAAAAATGACCTATAATCTCTTGTATCCAAACATGGCCTTACACTTAGAATTTGCTCTTGACCAAAAAAGATGGAATGAATTAGATCTCTTGAATGACATTTTGCAATTTGAACCACTCGAAATCTCCAAAAATTGAGCAAGTTATAACTTGTTGAAGTTGGCCAAAAATCATGAAATGGCCTATAATCTCTTGCATTCTTAAGGCAACTTCCATCCATTTTCTTACTTTACACATAAAAGAAGGCATGAAGTACACATACTTAGGGTCATAATGAAAAAATAATGGGCTCAAGGTGATAAAAATTTACCAAGTTATGTCCATTTGAAGTCACATATGGAAAATTGGGGATTCACCTGGATGACTTGTAATCTTTCTTCTTCACCAAGTTCCTTCCACATTAAAAATCCTTGGAACTTTTGAAGTTATTTGTTGGTAACCCTTTGAAGACAAGAATTCTTTTGGAATCACTCAAAAATACCAAAATATGAGCAAGATATTCTCTTTTGAAGTCCAAAACCCTAGCCTCTAGATCAAGAGAATGCTTGGTGGAACTTTGCCAAGTTTGAACAAACTTTTAGTGCCAATATTCTTCCTTTGTGAATAGAATTTGTTGAGGATGATGATGAGGACTCATGGCCACTAAAACTACTTCCATACCAACTTCAAAACAACTTCAATGGTGAGGTTTGAATCTCTCAAGCTTTTAACTAGGTCATGGAAATAAACTCATGAACCCATGATGCAACTTGCTAAACTTCATTGCCTTTACCTACATTATTAACAAGTAAGACAAACCAATATTGTATTTTGTTAATTTAGAGAGAAAATCAAAGCAAAATATCCATTATCACAAAAGAAAACAAGTCAAGGTGCTTGGTAACTCCTCAAAGATCAAGGCTAAAGATAGGGAGAAGAACCAAAAGCCCTAATGTGATTTTGTGGTGATTGAAACAATATGGTATGATGAAGGGATCTTAGGGGGAAAAATTGGGGTACAACAGCTGCCCTTATTTAATTTTCTTCTATCCGGAGATACGAAGGTTAAAAATCTTCGTGTCGACGTGATCAAAGACACTTAAATATAAAACAAACCATGTTTTTGGCCCTAAGATGCCATGCAAATGCTTATGCATATGAATGCATATGATTGGAACAAAAGAGACGCAAAGTAGCATTGGGGATGCAACATGAAATGTAGAAACAAAAGAGAAATCCCACCAGGAAAATAAATCACTGGTAAACCTTAAGAACAGAATCAGGGAGGAGGATAACAAGCATCGACGTTCACTACCGATGTACTACCAACGTTCACTGGAAGTAGAAAGAGAAAATATATCATATCACTGTTGTTCACTGATGATGAACTATCAACATTCACTGAAGATAGAAAAAAGATAACAAACACCGACGTTCACTACCGATGTACTTCCAACATTCACTGAAGGTAGAAAGAGAAAATATATCATATCACCGCCGTTCACTGATGATGAACTACCAACGTTCACTGAAGATAGCAAAAAGATAACAAACACCAACATTCACTGCCGATGTACTACCAACGTTCACTGAAGGTAGAAAGAGAAAATATATCATATTACCGCCGTTCACTGACAATGAACTATCAACGTTCACTGAAGATAGCAAAAAGATAACAAACACCAACGTTCACTGCCGATGTACTACCAACGTTCACTGAAGGTAGAAAAAAGATAAGAAACACCAACGTTCATTGTCGATGTACTACAAACGTCCACTGAAGGTAGAAAGAGAAAATATCATATCACCTCTGTTCACTGATGATGAACTATCAACGTTCACTAAAGGTAGCAAAAAGATAATATATCAAGTTTCCCCAAGATTCTAGTGTTTTTCCAAGAACGGGTCTCAACTTCTTCTTTAACCAAGGAAATCTGTCTTGAAAGGGTAATACGTAATATGTCTCAAATAAAGAGACTTCCACTTATTGTCAAGGGGATTTACAAAGAGAAATGACTTTCTAGGGATAGAAATATGATTTCCCGGGGTAGTGCCACGATATTCCTGTTGAGGCGATAAAGTCTTCCTGTGCAAAATAAATGTACAAACTAAAACCCAAAGTTTTCAGAAAACCACAAATCCAAATCAGAAACAAACTGGAGCAAGACGGCCAATGCAGATTCATCCTTTAAGAAATAAACTCAAGAGGGAAAACCAAATTCAACTAAGAAAAGAGCGTTGTGTTAGAACATAGTTTGATTCTACAACCCTCAGTTAGAGTTTTGATGATAACAAAATTCAAGATTAAATGTATTATGAGTTTTATATATGACATAGATGCTACTTAAAATTATGTTGTGTATTTACAGGAAACTCTGATGAAATCAGCATCAGAACATCAGTATCAACATCAGCATCAGAAGATCATATCATTTGCTTACGCTGAAGTCTGATGAACAGAATCTACGCTTAACACACTCTGATTCTGATCAGGATCTTATCAACGTCATCAGCACTCAGAAGCAATCAGAATAAGCTAAAGCCAAAGAATGCTCTGATCTTAATCAAGCAGAACATTCTGAAGTATCAACGGTACCACATTCAAGGCAGATTAATTACCAACGGCTTTATTCCAAGACAAAGATCTTCTCAATATGGAAAGAACGTAATGAGCATTGAAATGAAATTATTGGCATTAACGTATTTATTCCAAGAAGTATTTAAACAAATCAGTGAGAAGTGAATTAGCTAATGCTCTACAATACTCTACACGCCTAAAGAAAATCATCTTCATCCTCACTCATACAGTTTGCTAAAGCTCTCAAATTGCTTACTCTATAGTTCTAGAATTCTAGTTTCACATAAGCTTAATTTGTGTATTATCACAATTGTGATATATAGTTTTTGTAGAAAACATTCAACACACATACTATTCATTTATCTGTAAGAAAGAATTTCCTTGAGAAACCGGTCTGTGGTTTAGACTCAAGAAGGCTTTAGCAGTTTTTAAAGCAGTTGTAATATTCAGTTGAATATAGTGGATTAAGACCTCGTTGGAGAGAGGCGAAATCACCTTGACGGGTGGACTGGAGTAGTTTGAGATCAAACGAACCAGGATAAAAATAAAGTGTTGTCTGCATTTGATTTCAAGTTTTAACAATTCAACCCCCCCTTCTTGTGTTTTTCACATCTTCACGTTGCAGGAAGGTCAGAACACAATGTCAATGAACAACGATTTGTCAACTTTAGTCATGCATGATATATGTATAAATGTATGAGTGTTATTGTGCATATGCTGGTAAAAAGGATACATAATCAGCGCAGATAAACGAAACCGCCTCAGATACTAACAACATTGGGCTACGCTTCAACCAGAAAGATTAGTCCAAGAAAGGTAACTGCAGAAACCAAACTTATTGTTTTAACTTCACTTGAGGAGAAACATAATTCAGATGTAGCTAAATCAAACGGATACCTGGATAGAACATCCTTCTTCCGGTTTCATCGGAGAAATAGTTTTCCAAAAGCAACATGCCTACTGGAGATTCCAAGACCAATCTCAAATAAAGCAGACTGACGTTGAAACAACCAAGCCTCACTGGGGGATTCAAGTCTACCTCCCTGGAGAAAAAACTGCGGATTGAAAATTTTCATCACGAACACTCATTCTAACAAGAGATGCCCTGGGATAACCTTCCCGAGACATCTAGAAGTCAACATTAGTGCCAATACTGCAAAAAGAGCGACATCACGGCACACCAAGGGAATAAAACCTTTCATCATATGAGGGAAGACTTCGCTGGGGAATCTGGGACAAAGGCTTCTGACCATGCAAACCCAAAATCAAAAGAGAACCAAGACTTGACTGGGGAAAATGGGATCGTAAACCCAATATTGTACCTTGCACCCACTGATATCGTCTTTAACTATCTGAGAAACACACAAAGATTGCGCACACCAGCACAATGACCTGAGAAAACTTTCATGAGGGGAGTAAATCTTCTTAAAACAACCGAAGTTTGTTCATTTTTAGGATCACCATTCTTGTTGTCATTGTTTCATCACAAATCCCAAAGTAAATTAAATTGTAAAGATCTCTTCTCTTTTTTTTGAAAATTTAATTTTGCTTCTTTTAATCTTTTTCCTTTAACAGTTATTATCAGTAATAAATGAAGTCTTTGCAAGCTAAATAAAAATAAGAACACAAAGAATTGGGCAAAAGCTCGAATTTCATTAATAGAATGGTAGTCTGGGAATGGCAAGACTCCATGGATGATTACAAAGTTTGGGAAATGGTAATACATAATGGAAAATATACATTGAGATACAATGACCATTATCCCCCTAACAACTTTTGAAATCCTGAGCAACAGCTTTCGTTGAAGTATGGTGAGGATCCGAGAAGATTGTTGCTTCAACGATCAAGTCTCGTATGACGTAGTTACTTGCCAAGAAAATCCCTAACTTTTGCCTAAGCTGCCCTTGCGGGTTTTCAACTTAGTGGGAAATTTATTCTGTTTATGTCTCTAATTTTTGCCTAGACCGCCCTTTCGGGTTTTTGGTCTACCGAGACGCTCCTTTTTGCCTAAGCCACCCTTTTGGGTTTTCAACTTAGCGAGCTATTCTTTTATTTCTTTAGGAGAATTATTTCTTGACTGCATTAGCATTCATGGGACGTGGGAACTCCTCGCCATCCATAGTTTCAAGAATTAATGCACCACCAGAGAAGGCTTTCTTGACAACATACGGGCCTTCAAAATTGGGAGTCTACTTGCCCCTATAATCAGTTTTGAAAGACATGATCTTCCTGAGCACAAGGTCGCCTTCTCTGAATTCACGAGGTTTTACCTTTTTGTCAAATGCTTTCTTCATTCTTTTCTAATATAACTGCCCATGACACAAAGCCTTCATTCTCTTCTCTTCAATCAAATTCAATTGGTCAAACCTGTTCTGAACCCATTTAGCCTCTGTCAATTTGGCTTCCATTATCACACGCAACGAGGGAATCTCTACCTCTACAAGGAGTACAGCTTCCATTCCATACACCAGGGAGAACGGGGTTGCTCCTGTTGAAGTGCCGACAGATGTTCGATATCCATGCAGAGCAAAAGGGAGCATTTCATGCCTATCCTTATAAGTAATTACCATCTTCTGGATAATTCTCTTGATATTCTTATTAGCAGCTTCAACGGCCCCTTCATCTTTGGCCTGTATGGAGATGAATTATGACGGACAATCTTGAATTCTTTGCACAGTTTAGTCATCATCTTGTTGTTCAAATTCGAGCCATTGTCAGTGATGATTCTGCTTGGCACACCATACTGGCATATAAGATTGTTTTTGATGAAACGCACAACCACCTGTTTGGTAACATTGGCATATGAAGCAGCCTCTACCCATTTGGTAAAGTAGTCAATTGCTACCAAGATGAAACGGTGTCCATTCGGAGCTTTGGGTTCTATCATCCCAATCATGTCAATGTCCCACATATAGAAAGGCCACGGGGAGGAAATCACATTGAGAAGTGTCGGAGGTACGTGGATCTTATCTGCGTAAATCTAGCATTTATGACACTTCTTTGCAAATTTGTAACAATCGGATTCCATTGCCAACCAATAATAACCTGCCCTTAGCATCTTTTTAGCCATTGAATATCCATTAGCATGAGTTCCAAATGAACCTTCATGGATCTCATGCATCGACATGTCTGCTTCGTGTCTATCCACGCATATGAGCAAGACCGTGTCAAAATTTCTCTTGTATAACACATTTTCACTGAGGAAGAAACTGCCTGCCAATCTTCTCAGTGTCTTTCTATATTTATTCGACGCACCAAACGGGTATTCCTGAGTCTAAAGAAAATGCTTGATATCATAATACCAAGGTTTTTCATCTTCTACCTCCTCTGTCGCAAACACATGAGCGAGCCTATCTAGCCGTCGAACTATAATTCGGGGTATATCATTCCAAGCATTTACTTGGTACATGGAAGCCAGAGTTTCCAGAGCATCTTCCATTTGATTTTCATCCCTAGGAATGTGATGGAATTTAACTTTATTGAAGAAGGGTAGTAATCTTCTAGCATAATCTTTGTAAGGGATCAAGCCAGGGTGACGAGTGTCCCATTCTCCTTTAATCTGATTTATTACCAAGGCTGAATCACCATACACATCTAGAATCTTGATTCTGAGATCAATAGCTTCTTCAAGACCCATGATGCAAGCCTCATATTCTGCCATATTATTAGTGCAATCAAATGTTAACCTTGCAGTAAAAGGAATGTGCGATCCATGAGGGGTAACAATCACAGCACCAATTCCTTTACCATAAGCATTCACAGCTCCATCAAATACCATACTCCAACGAGATTCAGGGTCGGGGACCTCCTCAGGAAATGGTTCGTCATAATCTTTCACTTTCAATAACATCACATCTTCATCGGGGAATTCATATTCTGTAGACTGATGGTCTTCCACCGGCTGGTGAGCAAGGTAATATGCCAACACACTACTTTTGATAGCCTTTTGAGTGCGGTACTCAATATCATATTCAGATAACAACATCTGCCAGCGGGCAATTCTCCCAATAAGAGCAGGCTTTTCAAAAATATACTTGATTGGATCCATTTTGGAGATCAACCAAGTAATATGATTCAACATATACTTCCGCAAACGCTTTTCCGCCCAGGCCAAAGCACAACATGTTTTTTCTAGCATAGAATATCGCGACTCATAATCAGTGAACTTTTTGCTGAGATAATAAATGGTGAACTCTATCTTTCCTGTTTCATCCTGTTGTCCCATAATACAACCCATGGGTTTATCTAACACTGTTAGATACATAATCAACGGTCTTCCTTCTACGGGAGGGAGCAAGATAGGAGGTTCAAGCAGATATTCTTTAATACTTGCAAATTACCTTTGGCAGTCATCGGTCCATACACAACTTTGATCTTTCTTTAACAACTTAAAGATCGGTTCACACATTGCAGTCGTGTGGGAAATAAATCTGGAGATATAATTCAAACGCCCGAGGAAACCCCTGACTTGCTTTTCAGTTCTTGGTGCTGGCATTTCATGAATTGCTTTGACTTTGTCAGGGTCAACTTCAATTCCTTTCTGGCTAACAATAAAACCCACAATTTCCCTGATCTAACTCCGAAGGTGCATTTATTTGGATTCAAGCGGAGACGATACTTCCTCAAACGCCGAAACAACTTCAACAAATCTTCTATATGCCCTTCTTTAGTTTGGGATTTGGAAATCATATCATCAACATATACTTCGATTTCTTTGTGCATCAGCTCATGGAATAGGGTTCTCATAGCCCTCTGGTACGTTGCACCAGCGTTCTTCAACCCGAAGGGCATCACTCTGTAACAGAATATTCCCCAAGGTGTGATAAACGTTGTTTTTTCCATGTCCTCTAGAGCCATTCTTATTCGATTATACCCGGAAAATCCGTCCATGAACGAGAATACCTTGAATTTTGTTGTGATATCCACTAACATGTCAATGTGAGGTAATGGAAAATCATCTTTTGGACTAGCTTTATTTAGATCTCTGTAATCTACGCACATGCGGACTTTTTCGTCTTTTTTTTTGTACTGGGAAAATATTGGCAATCCATTGAGGATACACTGATGTCACAAGAAAACCAGCATTAATCTATTTTAGGACCTCCTCTTTGATCTTTACTGCCATATCCGGGTGGGTTCTTCTCAAGTTTTGTTTAACTGGCGGACACTCTGGCTTCAACGGAAAGTGATGCTCGACAATGTCTGTATCTAGACCATGCATATCTTGATAAGACCAAGCAAAAATATCCACATACTCTTTCAACAGCTCAATCAACCCGCTCTTTACATCAGGATGCAACGATGCTCCAATCTTAACTTCCTTCAGATCTTCTTCCGAACCCAAATTAACCACTTCCACAAGCTCCTTATATGGATGAATGGTATTTTCCTCGTGCTCCAACAACTGTGAGACCTCTTCTGGAATCTCATCGTAATCTTCTTCTTCAGCCCCAAACACAAGACAATCAAAGTTGGGAGAGGGTGCAGGGTTATTGTATTCAACGGGTTTTTTAATTAATCTGCACATGTGATTTCTGATTGTTTTTAGAAACTGACACATATAACAAGTGATCATGCAGATTAATTTTTAGTTATTATTTATTTTGAAAGGTTTTTTTTATTCACATTTCCCAGGAAAAAGCAGAAAATTAAAGACATAATTTGGAAGCAAAGACAACTTTTATTAATGACCTTAACAGTTATAGCAAACAGATAAGCCCTACAACATTAATACTTCCACCATGGGCAGAGTGAAAGCTTTTCAAAAGAGAGAAACATATTAACAAAACAAATTACTTTGAAACATGTATTCAAGAAGGAACATCAATGGTGACCCAGTTCTGAACTCGGACTCCATGCGTCACATAATTCGATACTTCCTGCTCTGCTTCATCCTCTTCAACAACATTAATTCCAGAACCAATTGGATGGAGGTAGCCTCCGCTACATAAAACATCATGATAACTTTTCACAGAAGAATTTGGCTTCAAACTTTCACTTTTACCATTCCTCGAAGAGAAACCCAAACCAGCTCTGTTTTTGTTCACGGGTGGATCCACAAGTCGTCCCCAAACTGCACTATGGCCATTGCGCACAACCTGCTGCGCGTCCTTCGGGGAAACCACAGAATTCTCATTCTTCCTTATTATGATACGGTGGGAGAACTTACTTGAGGTTTTGCGTTTGTGTTCGCAAATGTTTCGGTTTAGCAAGAGTCGCCACCGACTTTTTATTTTATCCAAAGGAAATGTCAAAAAGCACAGGAAAGACTTTTGAGATGTTTTCTTGAGTTCGAGGGGTAGATTATGAAAAGGGAAGGTGCTAGTACCCTTTTCATCCATTGTTTTCCATGGGCTCTTAGTTACTTGTTTAGATCACTTGCTTTGCTTTTCCAATTGTTTGAAATGGTGCTTTGTGTGGTTTTTGAAAGTATTTTAAAAAGAGGCCATCATTTTGGCAATCTTTGTAATGATTCTTGTTTGAAGAATGTATACAAAGATGTTTGTCTTTTGAAAAATGTTTCAATGTTTGAAAGTTGTTTGGAAATGTTTTGAAATTGTGTGTGTGTTTGTTTGAAAATAGCAAGGATGGTTTGCAAATTGATCAAGTAACTAGGAGCTTACCTACCTACTCAAAAGTCTTTCCTACACATTTTTAACCCTTTTACATTGTTGTTTTACCATTGTATTTGGTAAATAAACCTATCTTTGGATGTTAAACGGGACGGGTGTGGGTCATCGTATGACCATGATAACAATATTTCCAAGTATCTTAGCAAGTTTTTGAGGGACTAGATCATTTTGTTTAGGCAACCAAGATAGCGTCATCGAGGGACTATGATCTTTTGTTTTGTTTGATTTTGCCAAGATACCTAGCATGCATACCATGGCCATGTTTTTAAGGCAACAAAGTGGGTGAAACCCTAGGGGTGCTTGTGTACAAGGTGTTGTCATTTTTCATGCATTTTTGTCTTGGATTAAGTCATGATATTTGTTTTATTTTTGGTCTTTGCATACAAAACCCTAGCTTACTATCATGGTATATGAAAGCAATAAAATGCGTAAAGTAAATCTAGACTATTACAACATTATTATGGGGAGGGGGATACAAGTTTGAATAGGGGATATTTGCATAAAATAAAACCCTAATTTACTATTACAGCCCGATTGAATTTATACAACAATAAATAAATAAACAAGTATTTAAATATGGAATAAATTATAAATATGCAAAATGTTCTTGTATTAATTTTATGTATGTAAAATACATTTATTTAATGTCTTAGAAAATAAGAAAAAATAAAATGATTATTTTTGAAAGGGTGAAAAACCCTAATTTTTGGTTTAAAAGAAAATATATATTCTATTATTATTTATTTCATTTATGTACAAGAAAAAAAAATATACACAAAATTAAATATTGTATGAAAATATTATTTTAAGTGTAGAAATAATAAAAAATAAAAAAGTATGATATTTTTATATTATTTACAAGTTTTATTTAGAAAAATAAGTTATATTATTATTAATAAACTATTTTTATGCCCAAAAAATAATGAAAATAATAAAATAAAATGCAAAAAATAATGGAAATATTTTTGAGATTTTTAAATGTTCAAGAAAAAATAATAAAGTCAGAAAATATAAAACAAATTAAAAAAATACAAAATAAAGAAAATGGGCCAAGGGGGTGTAGAAAGTAAACAGAGGATGTCAAAAGAAACAAGCCCAAGCGCCTTGGCCCAGAACACACTTCATCCCTGTCCTTGAGACACCACGCGCGCGCTTCTGAAATCCAAACCTGTTCTTGCTATTCTTTGCATAAAATCAAAATTTTATAACATGAAAAATGTAGCTCATGATCACACGATTCCAATGATGTAAAGAACTTGACCTAACTCTCAAAGATCAGAGAGAATTTTAATGGCCCTAATTTCTGACCTAAAATTTTCAGCATGTTCATCATCCAAATACTCTCAGCTCAGTTAATATAAATGGAATCTAAGCATATGTACAACTCAAGCATGTTAAAGACTACATTTTTTCTTCACAAACCTAAGCCTAATGATGCCTAAATAAGGAGATAGAACTTTGAAAATTACCTTGTTCAGTTAAGTTTGGCTATGGCAATGTAGCAACTTTGAGTGAGGCCTGAAGGTCGTGTGAGCTTGCTTGAAGTTCCCTTAACCTTTTCCAATGCTCAACTTGCCTTGAAGTTACCTGAATATCACTGTAGAAGTCAACCTGCAAAGCTTCAAAATGAAAATGGTGATCCTCAAAACAGAGGTTACAGTTGCTGAACAAAGGCTTAGACAACTTAGGTGTGATGTATGGAATGTGTTTGAAGTAGTTCCAAGCAAAACACACGAGGGAATATGGAAGTGGCTTGTGATTTGCAGAGATGGCCCTGTTTTGGGCAGAAATGGTGATTTCTGTGTTTAAGGGTGTTTGAGAGGTTGGGCAATAGTGTTTTAGGCTTGCTACAATATGTTGAAGTTGTTTGAAATGATGCCAAGACTTGGTTTTATCAGATACCCAAGTTGTGGACTTTTTGCAAGCTTACTTGCTTTTGAAGCAAAAGTTGAAGTGACAAAGGAAAAGGTTGTACTTTCTAGATCGTGGGATGTAGAGGGTTGATACACTTTTCCTGATGTTCATGGATCTTGTTTACAACCAAAGATCAGGTTCAATGCTCAAGATAAACAAAATTGCTAAAAGTATGTTTTATCAAAGTAGCATTGTAACCTTTATGCCATTAATGGAATAAATCAATGTACAATGCTCCAAAGCTCAGAAAAAAGCCATTGTCCAATGTATTTGCATTAAATTAAGGAGTGTGTAAAGGTTTAAGACCTGTAAAACAAGTACAAGCATGCTTAGGACAGATTTGCAACTTGTAACAATGTGCAAAATGCCTTGGACAAAAGTGATAATTTGCCATTTTCATTCCTTCGGTTCTCCCTAACCATAAATGATCTTGGAGAGTTCTTTGACATTTTGGAAAGCTTGTAATATGCTCTATAATCCATCTTTGAAATGCATTTTTAGATTCCATTTGTAAATAGGTGAAAAGTTGCCATGAAGTTAGGTCAAAAATCTGCCTAAACTAGGGCAAAATTTCACTAAGTTAAAAAGTTTTTGGACCCTTATTCACAAAATCATAACTTGAGATCCAAGCATATTTTGGGAAAACTTTGGGAATAAAAGTTTTATATTTTGTGTAGGAATACAACTTTCATGTTGGAAGTTTTCTTTGAATCCAATTGCATCATGGTGAAAAAGTTGAGAAAATTTGGGGGAAAATAAGAAATTTTCATAACTTAGGAAAAATTCTAAGTTATGAAATTTTTCAAACTTAAACCCTAATTTTCAAAATTAGGTTTCTTGGTGAACAAGTTTCATGTTTTGACACATCTTGATGAAAAGTGACCCTTGGCACTTGATTTTGACCAAAAAGTCAAAGTTTGACTTTTCAGTGTATAGTTGATTTTTAATCAGTTGACTGGAAAATTCATCTGTCAATCCAATGCATTTGAGATCTTTTGAACCTTGTGATTAGGTAAAGATGATGTCATTGAGTCCTTGAAACCATGGTTGAACCCAATTTGCCATTGGCTAGGTGAAAAATCAGAAATTGCTCTTCTACAGTCAAAACCCTAATTTTGACCATTTTGCCCTTTTGATGATCTGATCAAATTTCTTGAGGAGTTGTGGTCCAAACATGATCAAATGGTTCATATGAGTCTATAATGTTGATGTGGATCAAAATTATGAGGTTTGACTGTAAATTGGCCACAGTTGACGTTTTCCCCAATACAGCTGATTTTTAGGTCAATTGTCCAATTGACTAGGCAAAAAAGTGATTCAAAGCTTGAAACTTGGTATGAGCAATCTTAGAGGTCCAACATGAAGTATGAAAGTCACATGAGGCATTGAAAGTCCAAAAATCCTTGTGTAAACTTAAACCCTAATTTCAGGTCATCAGTGCAAGGAGGTGTCTTGAGCTGAGCAAACCCTAATCTAGTCTTGAGTCCAAGAAGTCTTGTGAGGAGAATCTTAATAAAATGAGAGGGAAAATTTTAGGGTACAATAGCTGCCCCTGTTCAATCTTCTTGAACCTAAAGAGTTAGATTGGCGAGCTTTTCCGTTCGTGACTCGAAGGTAAAAGATGATTGGACACTAGAGTGCCCATAAATTTGCACTCGTCAAAATGTAATTGAGGGAATGGGCTTAAAGATGCCATTTGGAAAGGTGATTGAATCTTGTTGGAGATGGGCTTGTAGATGCCATCCAAGACTGTTTGTTGAGTTGTAAGTTGTAAGTCACAATAATGAGTATCAGAATGGTATCCGTGTTTGGAATATATCTGAACTGTATCTGGAGACTGAGCTTGTATGAGCAGTGGAATGGCGTCTGTGTCTGGAGCGTATTCGAGCTATAACTGTATTTGAATCTGAATGAATAACAGAATGACTTCTGCGTCTGGAGTGTATCTGCATTGTATCCGAATCTTGAAATCTAAATAAGCGATAGAATGACATCCGTGTCTGGAGCATCTCTGGGCTGGGGAAAAAGTCAGAATAAGTGACAGAATGGAAACCGCGTCTGGAGCATATCTGGATTGTATCCGAAGTTGAGATCTGTATGATTAGCAGAATGACTTCCGTGTCTGGAGTGTATCTGAACTGTAACTGGGATCTGAATAAGTGACAAAATGACTTTCGTGTCTGGAGTGTATCTGAACTTGAAATTGATAGTTGAATCTGAATGAGAAATAGAATGGCTTCCGTATCTGGAGCGTATCTAATCTGTATCTGATTGTTGAAGTCTGAATAAGTGACAGAATGGCATCCGTGTCTGGAGCGTATCCGTACTGTATCTTGACTTTGAATTCTGAATGAGTAATAGAATGACTTATGTGTCTGAAGTGTATCTTTATTGTATCATGAATAAGAGATCTGAATGAGTAACAGAATGACTTCTGCATCTGGAGTGTATCCGTACTGTATCTGAAATCTTTGAATATTTTTAATGATAGTTGTTAATCTTATCCTGAAAAGGGTAAAATGTTAGCTGAAACACAAAGTTATGTTGCATGAAATGTAGGATGCAATATATGTGTTTTATCAATGTTTATGATATATGAATGTAATGTATGTGCATGTAAGCTGATTGGCTGAGGAAAATAAATCCTTGATAGCTGGGGATAATGAAATCCTTGACTGCTGTCGGGGAAAATAAATCCTTGACCGCTGTTGGAGATTCAAAATCTTTGATTGCTGAGGATGAGAAATCCTTGATAGTTGGGGATAACGAAATCCTTGACAACTTCTGTGGGGATATGAGAATCCTTCATGTCTTGAAGTTGGAGTATTGACAAAAATTCTGCTTGGGAAAGTAATTCCATGTACTGCCTGAGAAATCTGCTTGGGAAATCCAGAGAACTCTGAAGACTTCTACTGGGGGTTAAAATAATGGGAATCCTTACTCAGATGGGGAATAGGGAAAACTCTGATGATTTCTGCGGGGAACTAAGAATGAGAATCTTCATTCTGTTGAGGAGTAATGAAAACTTTGGCAACTTTATGCTGGGGAGTAAAGAAGGCTCTGGAAACTTTACTGGGGAAATGAGAATGAGAATCTTCAATCTTCTAGGGGATGAAAAACTCTGTGGGGAGTATCTATACTGCTGGGGAGTAGTTATCCTGCTGGAGAGTAAGTTCAGGACTCTGGGGAAAAAGCTTATTCCTGTTTGGAAAAAGTCCAGGAGTTTGGGTTGTATGCCACTTTACTGGGGAATTATCCTAGCTTAGGGATAAGACCAAAGTTAACTGTTATCTGGTTGATTCTCAGACTTTTAAGACAACTTGCTAGAGAATTTGGATAAACTGGATGGTCTCCACTGGGGATAGATAGTTGGAAATCTTGACTCGAGTGGGGAAGAAGGTTTCATCTCCGCTGAGGGTCTGTAGTTCAAAGTTTTCACTCCGCTGGGGATTGGGAGTTTGAAAACTTAACTCTGGTGGGAATTAAAGGTTCGAAATTATAACTCCGTTGGGGATATGTATTTCAAGGTTTTAGCTCCGCTGGGGACCTAGATGATGTACTGTAGGGGATTTCTCCTGGAATAGCCTAAAGAAGTTTCCCTATACTTTCAACCTGTCAGTAATTATTCTTTCCCATTTTGTTTATTTGTAAACAGTGATTATATTCAAATGTATATGCTCATTAATAAATCATTGGACGTTTTCAAATAAAACACAAGTGTAAAAAATAAGAAAAGGCAAATAGTTTTCTGCACTTTGAAGTATCTTTGTATTAACTTTGTGTAAGTATTTTGTACAAAGGAGACAGACATCCTAGTAAGAGAATGTTGTCATAAAAATGAGAAGAATTTATACAAAGAAAGATGGTTATGTGTAAAAATTCCACGGGGTTCCCATTCTGCTATAGCTTTCGTAACTCTGAATATCTTGTCCATTTGTTGCTTCGTTCGAAGATGATTGAGTTGATCAGAAGCCTGGAGCTTGTCTGTGAAGAGATTGTCCTTAAAGTGATCCGACGAGACATAGTCATACGCTTTAATTCCCTAACTTTTTCCTGGACCGCCCTTTCGGGTTTTCGATCCACTGGGAAACCCTTTTTTGCCCAAGTCGCCCTTTCGGGTTTTCAACTTGCCGGGTGTACAGGTTTTTTTTATTTATCCCTAACTTTTGCCTGAACCTCCCTTTCGGGTTTTCGATTCACCGATATGCCCTTATTTTCCTAGGTGTGTCAACCTAGCGGGTCATTTATCCGTAGTATCTTTTGACTATGTCTGCGTTCGCAGGGTGCGGCAGGTCGTCGCCGTCCATGGTGGTTAAGATCACTGCCCCACCAGAAAAGATGTTTTTGATCACAAATGTTCCTTCGTAGGTAGGAGTCCATTTTCCCCTGGGATAACTTTGCGGCAAGATGATGCGCTTGATCACCAGATCCCCGACTTGATATGTCTGGCGTCTGACTTTCTTGTTGAAAGCCTTGATCATCCGTTTTTGATACGTCTGACCATGGCAAACAGCAGTAAGTCTCTTCTCGTCAATCAAGTTAAGTTGATCAAGCCGGGTCTGAATCCAATCGTCTTCACTCAAACCAGCATCCTTCATGATTCTCAAGGAGGGAATCTGAACCTCGATAGGTAAAACAGCCTCCATGCCATATACCAAAGAATAGGGTGTTGCCCCAGTTGATGTACGCGCCGTGGTACGATACCCGTGAAGAGCAAACGGTAGCATCTCATGCCAGTACTTGTAGGTGACTGTCATCTTCTGTATGATCTTCTTGATATTTTTGTTCACAGCTTCGACAGCACCGTTCATCTTTGGCCGATAAGGTGATGAATTGTGATGTTGAATCTGGAACTGCTTGCACAAGGCGGTGATCATAGTATTGTTAAGGTTTGTACCATTGTCGGTGATGATCCTTTCGGGGATGCCGTACCGGAAAATGAGGTTCTGCTTGATGAAGCGGGCAACAACATTCTTTGTAACGGAGGCAAAGGAAGCTGCTTCGACCCATTTGGTAAAGTAATCAATGGCCACCAGAATGAAGCGGTGTCCATTGGATGTTGTAGGCTTGATCTCCCCAATCATATCAATCCCCCACATAGCGAATGGCCAAGGAGCTGTTAAGACATTGAGAGGAACTGAAGGTATATGTACCTTGTCTGCATAGATTTGACATTTGTGACAAGTCCTGGCATGTTGATAGCAGTCAGCTTCCATGGTAGACCAGTAATAGTCTGCTTGTAGGATCTTCTTAGCCATCGTATGCCCGCTAGAGTGAGTGCCAAAGGTACCATTATGCAATTCAGCCATGATCTATTCAGCTTCAACTTTGTCCACACAACGGAGCAGAATGCAATCATGATTGCGCTTGTACAGGATACCATTGCTCAGGAAGAACTTGGCTGAGAATCTCCTTAAGAACTTTTTGTCGTTGACTGAAGCTCCTTCACGGTATTCTCGCGCTTTGAGATACCTTTTGACTTCGTGAAACCAAGGTCGGTCCACTACTTCTTCGGTATTAATCTTGTGACAATGTGCAGGTTCGTCCATCCGTTCAATGGTGATTTGGGGAGTCTCATTATCCCAGTTAAGTTTAAACATGGATGACATTGTAGCAAGAGCATCTGCTAGCTGGTTTTCTTCTCGCGGGAAGTGCTCGAAGGTAATCTGCTCGAAATGTGGTAACAATGTCAAGACATGTTCTTTGTAAAGGATGAGGTTGGGATGCTTAGTGTCCCACTCTCCTTTGATCTGACTGATGACCAAAGCTGAGTCCCCAAACACAACCAAAGATTTGATTCCCAAGTCTATTGCAGCCTTGAGACCAAAGATACAAGCTTCGTACTCGGACATGTTGTTCATACAGTTGAAGTAGAGTATGGCTGTGAAAGGTGTATGGCAACCTTCTAGAGAGATGAGTACCACGTCGATACTGTTGCCAAGTGCATTGGAGGCAGCATCAAAGTACATGGTACATCGGGATCCTTGTTCAGGTCCGTCATATGGTCTGAAATCTTTAACGTTGTCCAATGTCATAATGTCTTCGTCAGGGAAGTCGAACCTCATAGATTGGTAATCTTCGACAGCTTGATGAGCCAGATGGTCAGCTAGCACACTCCCCTTTATAGCTTTTGGGTCGTGTATTGTATGTCGTATTCCGTTAGGATCATCTGCCATCTAGCTATTCTTCCAGATAAAGCAGGCTTCTCAAAGATGTACTTGATCGGATCCATCTTAGATATCAGCAAAGTGGTATGAGTCAACATGTACTGCCTTAGCCGGCGAGAAACCCATACCAAAGTGCATCAAGTTTTCTCGAGCAGTGAGTATCGGGTCTCATAGTCGGTAAACTTTTTGCTAAGGTAATAAATGGCATGCTCTTTTCGGCCAGACTCATCATGTTGGCCCAGTACGCACCCCATTGAATTTTCTAAGACAGTCAGATACATGATTAGCGGTCTTCCTTCGACGGGTGGCATCAAGATAGGAGGTTCTAGCAAATACTCCTTTATTTTATCGAAAGCAACTTGACAGTCATCATTCGATTTAACCACCTGATCTTTCTTCAACAACTTGAAGATTGGCTCATAGGTAGATGTTAGGTGAGAGATGAACCTTGCAATGTAGTTTAGGCATCCCAAGAAACCTCTGACCTCCTTCTCAATGCGAGGGGCAGGCATTTCTTGTATAGCTTTGACTTTGGCAGGATCAACCTCGATGCCTTTGTTGCTGACAATGAAACCCAAGAGTTTACCGGACCAGACTCTGAAAGTGCACTTGTTAGGGTTCAGTCTGAGCTTGTACTCCTTCAACCTGACAAACAGCTTTTGCAGATGGTCGAGGTGTTCTTCTTCAGTTTGTTATTGGGCTATCATGTCATCTACGTAGACCTCTATCTCATGATGTATCATATCATGAAACAAAGATACCATGGCGCGTTGATAGGTTGCCCCGACATTCTTCAGTCCGAATGGCATCACTTTGTAGCAGAACGTACTCCACTGTGTAACAAAAGTAGTTTTCTCCATGTCTTCAGGTGCTATTTTGATCTGGTTGTAACCTGAAAATCCGTCCATGAAAGAAAATACCTTGTGCTGAGCAGTGTTGTCAACCAAGATGTCAATGTGCGGAAGTGGAAAGTCATCTTTAGGGCTGGCCCTGTTTAAGTCTCTATAATCCACGCACATTCTCACTTTGTCATCCTTCTTAGGCACGGGCACAATGTTAGCAACCCATTGTGGATAGGAAGTAACAGCAAGGAATCCAGCATTGAACTGCTTCATAACTTCTGCTTTGATCTTTTCTGACATGTCGGGCCTCATGCGGCGGACTTTTTGTTTGACTGGTGGACAGTCTTCTCTTGTGGGTAGACGGTGAACCACAATGTCTGTATCGAGTCCCGACATGTCTTCGTATGACTAGGCAAAGATCTCAACATATTCATGCAACAGCTGAATTAGGCACTTTTTGACACTTGGCTCTAGGTTAGCACCCACTCTGACTTCTTTTCTGTCTTCCTCAATACCCAAGTTGATTGTCTCTAACAGCTCCTCATGAGGTAGAATAGCCCTTTCTTCCTATTGTAGCAGTCTAGCCAATTCTCCCGGCACTTCACAATCTTCCTCACCATCGTATTCGGCATGGTAGACCAGATCTTCAGAGTCACTGAAGCCCATAGCAGAATTGTTACCCATGGAATCCGGAATGGAAGGGTACCTGCATTTGTGAGTGTGGGTGTATGTAAGGGATAGCCACCTTTAAACAAATAAAATGTAAAGAAAGACAATGAACACAAAATTTTATATGTGAAAACGTCCATGATTCATTAAAATGGCATATGAAGAGGAAAAATCAAACCCTTACAAATGGACCTATATGCCTCGGGTAAGGCACAAGGTCAAAAGTGTACGAATTGTTTTGAGAATTATTACAAACCAACATAAATGTTTGAAAGATAAATTACTGATTTATGAAAGTAATCGGAACAAAGTCTTTTGCTTCCCAGTTGCACAGTCCTCCATCAACAGTAGGGAAAATCCAGTCTTCTGGGTTACTCTCCTCTTCACTATCCTCCAAAGCATTGAATCCATGATGGGTAATCTTAACTGGTGGCCTTCCAGCACGGGTGCGGTGTACAGCCTTTTGACTAGCCGAAGTGAAACCCAAGCCGAATTTATATAATTTGAAAGGAAAGTCGGGAAGCTGCCCCCAGATTATGCTTCCTCCTTCTTCAATCACGGCCTTTGCATCTTTGAGAGACGACATCCAAGGCGGAGGTCTGGTAATCACGGGTACAAAAGACATTGTCTTGGTTGCCGCAATCTCCTGATCTACCTCTTCAAAATGATGAAAAGGGGTTTCGATGAATTCGCCATCCAATTCTACATAGCGGAAAGAATTTAGATGGCTTATCATGTATTCCTCTTCGCCGTGAACAGTTATGATTTTCCCCTGGACAGGGTACTTGAGCATTTGATGCAGAGTAGAAGTGACGGCTCCAGCATGGTGAATCCAGGGTCTTCCCAACAAGCAAGAATAGGAAGGACGGATGTCCATCACATAGAATCTGGAGTTGAAGGTTTCAATTCCCACTTTAATCGGGATGTCCACCTCCTTATGGACCATCCTTTTAGAACCATCAAAGGCTCTGACAATTATATTGTTGGGCTTCAAGGTTAATCCTTCACAATCCAGTTTATCCAAGGCTTTCTTCGGCAAGACATTCAGCGATGAACCAGTGTCTACCAGTACGTGTGCTAGGGTAGTCCCTCTGCATTCCACTGAGACATGAAAAGTGTCATTATGTTTTCTCTCTTTAGATGTTAAATCGGCATCGGAGAATCCTAGACCATTGTAAGCTGTTAAGCTAGCTACACATTCCTGGAACTGATCTGTGGAGGTTTCCTATGGCACATGGGCCGTCTTCAAGAATCTTATCAAAGCCTTAGCGTGAGCTTCTGAACAAAGCAGCAGGGCCAACATAGAGATCTTTGAGGGGGTTTTCCCCAGTTGTTCCACAACATCATAATCGCTTTTCTTGATTATTTTCAAAATCTCTTCCATTTCTTTTTTAGAGGTCTCAGGGATGACCAATGGCTGAGCCCTCGTCTTGACGGGCTCTTCTTGGATCCCTTTCCCTCTATCATCAGCAATAGCAGAGGGGACAACCACAGGAGTTACAACTTCTTCAATAATTGGAGTTCTCGTAGATATGTTTACCGGCGCAGGGGTAACCTTAGGAGCAACTGAGGGTCCGAAGATTTCCTTTGGAGGGGCAATCTCCGGAGAGAAAATTCTTCCACTGCGGGTGATTTTGCTTGTTCCGGCAATGTTTCCAATGTCGGAAGTCTCTTCATAAGAACTCTCTTCAGTTGATCGTGGTAGTAGATTTCTCCACCATAGTTCCACGGTACTGATTTGTAGGACTTGTACGGGACGGGCTCGGGCATGGTTATCTTCAAAGGTACAGTCTTCGGAGCGGATGTAATCTTAACAGGTCTTTTGGAGACCTTGGAAAGATTGGAGGATATGGTTATTATTAAAACATCATTGACAGGAGTCAGTGTAACAGGAGTCTTTTCAAAAAAGATTTCTTGGTTATCCATTAGGCGTTGGATGCCTAACCTCAACAATGGACAGTCGGTTAGTAAGGATGAACAAAGGCAGCAATCTTCTTCGCAACCTGGGAAAATCCTAGCCTTCAACAAATTCAACTTGATTATCGGTAGTGGAGTCATCAAATCATCAACAGTAGCAATAAAAAGATCCTCTTCAACAGCATGGGCATTGTGGCCATGCTTTGGCATTGGAGCAGAGATTACATTCGGCTTTTCAGGGGCATCGAATTCAACTTCTTTAGCATCTATCAAATCCTGAATCTTATTCTTGAGGGCCCAACAATTGTTGGTGTCGTGCCCCAGGTTGTCTGAATGATAAGCACACTTGGCATTCGAATGGTAGTACAGAGAAGTAGTATTCGGGTTCTTCGGGGCCTCTTTCAAACTTGCAAGGTTTAACTTCAAGAGATGGGGTAGAACCTGAGCAGGAGTCATGTTTATCTGGGTGAATTTCCTAACAGGCCTTTCCACCCTAGCTTGATTGGTTCTGGGTTGATTGTTTTGTCTGATCAGCTGCAGACTTCTAAATCATTACGGCCCCACCACTGGCCGACGCTCAACTCTTCTTTGACCTCTTTGGGAGTAGACAGCTGATACTTCCTTCTTTGCTGGAAAAGTCTTTTTGATGGCAGCGGAAGCAGATGCTTCTTTTTGAATTTTCCCGCTCTTGATGTCGGCTTCAACTCTCTCACCAGTTAGAATCAACTCGATGAACCCCGCAGACAAACTTCCAATCAGGTGATTAAAAAAGGGGCCTGACAGTGTACCCAAGAACATGTCTACTAGCTCCCTCTCAAATAGAGGTGGTTACACTCGTCCCGCCAAGTCTCTCCATTTCTGGGCATACTCTTTGAAACCTTCATTGGAGACCATGCCCATACTCTATAATTGAGTACGGGTTGGTGCTAAGTCCGCATTGTATTGATACTGTTTGTAGAACGCGACCGCCAAATCTTCCCAATTATGCACATTATCCCTCTCCAACTGGTAAAACCAATCCAGCTGCGTTCCCGAAAGACTATCTTGGAAAAGTGGACCCATAGGTCTTTGTCAGAAGAATATGGTTGAATTTTCCTGACATAAGATCGCAGGTGCATCTTGGGACAAGACAACCCATCGTACATAGAAAAAAGAGGTACTTTGAGTTTAGGAGGGATTACAATTCCAGATACCAACCCTAACCCTTCGAAGTCCAGCCCAGGTACACTTTGCACTTCCATAGCTGCCAGACGTTCTTCCAAGTTCTTGTATTTCTCATCTGCAGGAGGATACTGTTGTTCTGAATAGTCCTCATCCTCTTCCTCTTCAGCTTCAGAATCATATGCCATTACAGTTCCTTTTCCTTTACTTTCCCCCTCTTCAGATGTGGATGGAAAATCTAGGACCCTTCTGGTTTGACCCTCAAAACTTCTGCCCAAGGTAGCCACACCAACTCTTTTCTTCTACTTTTTCTCTTTTTCCTTTTCTAGAAGAGTCTTTAGCTCCTCCTGCCCCTTTGACAAGGTCAGAAATAACTGTTGAAATTGTGAATTCTACGCTTGCAAGTCTTTGACCGTCTGCTCAATATCCATCTTGCTGAAATAAACAGCAGAGAGATGAGGAAACTTGGTGTGAAGACCTGTTTATGCATATGATGAATGATATGTATTCATGTAATGCATTCAAGGATTCATAAATTCAAAAAAAATTTAAACAAAAAGGAAACACACGTCATATTAATAAGATAGAATTTGTTATTACATCAATGCCCCATGGGCAAAATAATACAAAATTCTAAGGTAAAAAGACGTTGCGCATCCTCTTTGGTGCAATGTAGGTGTTGAGAGTCTGCTCTTCGTGAAGTTGACGAGTAAGTTCCAAAACATTCTTCTCGCTTGCGTAGAATTGGGCTTCAAAAGTATCGCGTTCTCCCTTGAGCTGTATCCAACTCCTTTGTAAATCTTTGAGTGATGTTGGCATGTCAGGATGTAGGAGGGTGTATGGAACCTCTTCTTCAAGACCCATGATGCAAGCCTCATATTTTGCCATATTATTAGTGCAATCAAATGTTAACCTTGCAGTAAAAGGAATGTGCGATCCATGAGGGGTAACAATCACAGCACCAATTCCTTTACCATAAGCATTCACAGCTCCATCAAATACCATACTCCAACGAGATTCAGGGTCGGGGCCCTCCTCAGGAAATGGTTCATCATAATCTTTCACTTTCAAGAACATCACATTTTCATCGGGGAATTCATATTCTGCAGACTGATGGTCTTCCACCGGCTGTTGAGCAAGGTAATATGCCAACACACTACTTTTGATAGCCTTTTGAGTGCGGTACTCAATATCATATTCAGATAACAACATCTGCCAGTGGGAAATTCTCCCAGTAAGAGCAGGCTTTTCAAAAATATACTTGATTGGATCCATTTTGGAGATCAACCAAGTAGTATGATTCAACATATACTGCCGCAAATGCTTTGCCGCCCAGGCCAAAGCACAACATGTTTTTTCTAGCATAGAATACCGCGACTCAATCAATGAACTTTTTGCTGAGATAATAAATGGCAAACTCTCTCTTTCCCGTTTCATCCTGTTGTCCCAGAATACAACCCATGGATTTATCTAACACTCTTAGATACATAATCAACGGTCTTCCTTCTACGGGAGGGAGGAAGATAGGAGGTTCAAGCATATATTCTTTAATACTTTCAAATTCCCTTTGGCAGTCATCCGTCCACACACAACTTTGATCTTTCTTTAACAACTTAAAGATCGGTTCACATGTTGCAGTCATGTGGGAAATAAATCTGGAGATATAATTCAAACGCCCGAGGAAACCCCTGACTTGTTTTTCAGTACTTAGTGCTGACATTTCTTGAATTGATTTACTTTGTCAAGGTCAACTTCAATTCCTTTCTGGCTAACAATAAAACCCAACAATTTCCCCGATCTAACTCCGAAGGTGCATTTATTTGGATTCAGGCGGAGACGATACTTCCTCAAACGCCGAAACAACTTCAACAAATCTTCTATATGCCCTTATTTAGTTTGGGATTTGGAAATCATATCATCAACATATACTTCGATTTCTTTGTGCATCATATCATGGAATAGGGTTGTCATAGCCCTCTGGTACGTTGCACCAGCGTTCTTTAACCTGAAGGGCATCGCTCTGTAACATAATGTTCCCCAAGGTGTGATAAACGTTGTTTTTTCCATGTCCTCTAGAGCCATTCTTATTTAATTATACCCGAAAAATCCGTCCATGAACGAGAATACCTTGAATTTTGTTGTGCTATCCACTAACATGTCAATGTGAGGCAATGGAAAATCATCTTTTAGACTAGCTTTATTTAGACCTCTGTAATCTACGCACATGCGGACTTTTCCGTCTTTTTTTGGTACTGGGACAATATTGGCAATCCATTGAGGATACACTGATGTTACAAGAAAACCAGCATTAATCTATTTTAGGACCTCCTCTTTGATCTTTACTGCCATATCCGGGTGGGTTCTTCTCAACTTTTGTTTAACTGGCGGACACTTTGGCTTCAACGACAAGAGATGCTCGACAATGTCTGTATCTAGACCAGGCATATCTTGATAAGACCAAGCAAAAATATCCACATACTCTTTCAACAGCTCAATCAACACGCTCTTTACATCAGGATGCTACGATGCTCCAATCTTAACTTCCTTCGAATCTTCTTCCGAACCCAAATTAACCACTTCCACATGCTCCTTATATGGATGAATGGTATTTTCCTCATGCTCCAACAACCGTGAGACTTCTTCTGGAATCTCATCATAATCTTCTTCTTCAGCCCCATACACAAGACAATCAAAGTTGGGAGAGGGTGCAGGGTCATTGTATTCAACGGGTTTTTTAATTAAGCTGCACGTGTGATTTATGATTGTTTTTAGAAACTGACACATATAACAAGTGATCATGCAGATTAATTTTTATTTATTATTTATTTTGAAAGGTTTTTTTTATTACCATTTCCCAGGAAAAAGCAGAAAATAAAAGACATAATTTGGAAGCAAAGACAACTTTTATTAATGACCTTAACAGTTATAGCAAACAGATAAGCCCTACAACATTAATACTTCCACCTTGGGCAGAGTGAAAGCTTTTCAAAAGAAAGAAACAGATTAACAAAACAAATTACTATGAAACATGTATGCAAGAAGGAACATCAATGGTGACCCAGTTCTGAACTCGGACTTCAAGCGTCACATAATTCGGTACTTCCTGCTCTGCTTCATCCTCTTCAACAACATTAATTCCAGAACCAATTGGATGGAGGTAGCCTCCGCTGCAGAAAACATCATGATAACTTTTCACAAAAGACTTTGGCTTCAAACTTTCACTTTTTCCATTCCTCGAAGAGAAACCCAAACCAGCTCTATTTTTGTTCACGGGTGGATCCACAAGTCGTCCTCAAACTGCACTATGACCATTGCGCACAACCTACTACGCGTCCTTCGAGGAAACCACCAAATTCTCATTCTTCCTTATTGTGATATGGTGGGAGAATTGACTTGAGGTTTTGCGTTTGTGTTCGCAAATGTTTCGGTTTAGCAAGAGTCGCCACCGACTTTTTATTTTATCCAAAGGAAATGTCAAAAAGCACAGGAAAGACTTTTGAGATGTTTTCTTGAGTTCGAGGGGTAGATTATGAAAAGGGAAGGTGCTAGTACCCTTTTCATCCATGGTTTTCCATGGGCTCTTAGTTACTTGTTTAGATCACTTGCTTTGCTTTTCCAATTGTTTGAAATGGTGCTTTGTGTGGTTTTTGAAAGTATTTTAAAAAGAGGCCATCATTTTGGCAATCTTTGTAATGATTCTTGTTTGAAGAATGTATACAAAGATGTTTGTCTTTTGAAAAATGTTTCAATGTTTGAAAGTTGTTTGGAAATGTTTTGAAATTGTGTGTGTGTTTGTTTGAAAATAGCAAGGATGGTTTGCAAATTGATCAAGTAACTAGGAGCTTACCTACCTACTCAAAAGTCTTTCCTACACATTTTTAACCCTTTGACATTGTTGTTTTACCATTGTATTTGGTAAATAAACCTATCTTTGGATGTTAAACGGGACGGGCGTGGGTCATCGTATGACCATGCTAACAATATTTCCAAGTATCTTAGCAAGTTTTTGAGGGACTTGATCATTTTGTTTAGGCAACCAAGATAGCGTCATCGAGGGACTATGATCTTTTGTTTTGTTTGATTTTGCCAAGATACCTAGCATGCATACCATGGCCATGTTTTTAAGGCAACAAAGTGGGTGAAACCCTAGGGGTGCTTGTGTGCAAGGTGTTGTCATTTTTCATGCATTTTTGTCTTGGATTAAGTCATGCTATTTGTTTGATTTTTGGTTTTTGCATACAAAACCCTAGCTTACTATCATGGTATATGAAAGTAATAAAATGCGTAAAGTAAATCTAGACTATTACAACATTATTATGGGGAGGGGGATAAAAGTTTGAATAGGGGATATTTGCACAAAATAAAACCCTAATTTACTATTACAATCCAATTGAATTTATACAACAATAAATAAATAAACAAGTATTTAAATATGGAATAAATTATAAATATGCAAAATGTTCTTGTATTAATTTTATGTATGTAAAATAAATTTATTTAATGTCTTAGAAAATAAGAAAAAATAAAATGATTATTTTTGAAAGGGTGAAAAACCCTAATTTTTGGTTTAAAAGAAATATATATTCTATTATTATTTATTTCATTTATGTACAAGAAAAAAATAATAATAATATATACAAAATACTAAAAAATTAAATATTGTATGAAAATATTATTTTAAGTGTATAAATAATAAAAAATAAAAATGTATGATATTTTTATATTATTTACAAGTTTTATTTAGAAAAATAAGTTATATTATTATTAATAAACTATTTTTATGCCCAAAAAATAATGAAAATAATAAAATAAAATGCAAAAAATAATGAAAATATTTTTGAGATTTTTAAATGTTCAAGAAAAAATAATAAAGTCAGAAAATATAAAAGAAATAAAAAAATATATACAAAATAAAGAAAATTGGCCAAGGGGGTGCAGAAAGTAAACAGGGGGGTGTCAAAAGAAACAAGCCCAAGCGCCTTGGCCCATAACACACTTCATCCCCGTCCTTGAGACACCACGCGCGCGCTTCTACAATCCAAACCTGTTCTTGCTATTCTTTGCATAAAATCAAAATTTTATAACATGAAAAATGTAGCTCATGATCACACGATTCCAATGATGTAAAGAACTTGACCTAACTCTCAAAGATCAGAGAGAATTTTAATGGCCCTAATTTCTGACCTAAAATTTTGAGCATGTTCATCATCCAAATACTCTCAGCTCAGTTAATATAAATGGAATCTAAGCATATGTACAACTCAAGCATGTTAAAGACTACATTTTTGCTTCACAAACCTAAGCCTAATGATGCCTAAATAAGTAGATAGAACTTTGAAAATTACCTTGTTCAGTTGAGTTTGGATATGGCAATGTAGCAACTTAGAGTGAGGCCTGATGGTCGTGTGAGCTTGCTTGAATTTCCCTTAACCTTTTCCAATGCTCAACTTACCTTGTAGTTGCCTGAATATCACTGTAGAAGTCAACCTGTAAAGCTTCAAAACAAAAATGGTGATCCTCGAAACAGAAGTTACAGTTGTTGAACAAAGGCTTGGACAACTTAGGTGTGATGTATGAAATGTGTTTGAAGTAGTTCCAAGCAAAACGCACGAGGGAATATGGAAGTGGCTTGTGATTTGCAGAGATGACCCTGTTTTGGGAAGAAATGGTGATTTCTGTGTTTAAGGGTGTTTAAGAGGTTGGGAAATAGTGTTTTAGGCTTGCTACAATATGCTGAAGTTTTTTGAAATGATTCCAAGACTTGGTTTTATCAGATACCCAAGTTGTGGACTTTTTGCAAGCTTACTTGCTTTTGAAGCAAAAGTTGAAGTGACAAAGGAAAAGGTTGTACTTTCTAGCTCGTAGGATGTAGAGGGTTGGTACACTTTTCCTGATGTTCATGGATCTTGCTTACAACCAAAGATCAGGTTCAATGCTCAAGATAAACAAAATTGCTAAAAGTATGCTTTATCAAAGTAGCATTGTAACCTTTATGCCATTAATGGAATAAATCAATGTACAATGCTCCAAAGCTCAGAGCAAAGCCATTGTCCAATGTATTTGCATTAAATTAATGAGTGTGGAAAGTTTTAAGACCTGTAAAACAAGTACAAGCATGCTTAGGACAGATTTGCAACTTGTAACAATGTGCAAAATACCTTCGACAAAAGTGATAATTTTCCATTTTCATTCCTTAGATTCTCCCTAACCATAAGTGATCTTGGAGAGTTCTTTGACATTTTTGAAAGCTTGTAACATTATCTACAATCCATCTTTGAAATGCAATTTGAGATTCCATTTGAACTAGGTGAAAAGTTGCCATGAAGTTAGGTCAAAAATCTGCCTAAACTAGGGCAAAATTTCACTAAGTTAAAAAGTTTTTGGACCCTTATTCACAAAATCATAACTTGAGATCTAAGCATATTTTGGGAAAATTTTGTGAATAAAAGTTGTAGATTTTGTGGAGGACTACAACTTTCATGTTGGAAGTTTTCTTTGAATCCAATTGCATCATGGTGAGAAAGTTGGGAAAAGTTGGGAAAAAATAAGAAATTTTCATAACTTAGAAAAATTCTAAGTTATGAAAATTTTCAAACTTAAACCCTAATTTTCAAAATTAGGTTTCTTGGTGAACAAGTTTCATGTTTTTACACATCTTGATGAAAAATGACCCTTGGCACTTGATTTTGACCAAAAAGTCAAAGTTTGACTTTTCAATGTACAGTTGATTTTTGATCAATTGACTGGAAAATTCATTTGTCAATCCAATGCATTTGAGAACTTTTGAACCTTGTGATTAGGTCACAATATGATGTCATTGAGTCCTTGAAACCGTGCTTGAACCCAATTTTCCATTGGCTAGGTGAAAAATCAGAAATTGCTCTTCTACAGTCAAAACCCTAATTTTGACCATTTTGCCCTTTTGATGATCTGATCAAATTTCTTGAGGAGTTGTGGTACAAACTTGATCAAATGGTTCATATGAGTCTATAATGTTGATGTGGATCAAAAATTATGAGGTTTGACTGTAAATTGGCCACAGTTGACTTTTTCCCCAATACAGTTGATTTTTAGGTCAACTGTCCAATTGACTGGGCGAAAAAGTGATTCAAAGCTTGAAACTTGGTATGAGAAATATTAGAGGTCCAACATGAAGTATGAAAGTCACGTGAGGCATTGAAAGTCCAAAAACCCTTGTGTAAACTCAAACCCTAATTTCAGGTCATCACTGCAAGGAGGTGTCTTGTGCTGAGCAAACCCTAATCTGGTCTTGAGTCCAAGAAGTCTTGTGAGGAGAATCTTAATAAAATGAGAGGGCAAATTTTGGGGTACAAAACTTATGTTGTCAATCGATAAGGCTTGGAACTGGGTTCTAACAACAGTCTCGTCCGCTTCTACAATACTGAAAGAGGACATATGGGATATCAACAACGTCTGCTCCCTATTTATGATCACTACCTTCCCTTCACGCACAAACTTTAGCTTCTAATGCAGAGTTGAAGTGATAGCCCTTACTTCATGTATCCATGGCCGTCCTAGCAAATAACTATACGCGGGAATAATGTCCATTACTTGGAAAGTTATCAAGAACAAATATGGTCCTATGTAGATGGGTAAGTCTACCTCACCGATGACAGATTTCCTCGACCCATCAAAAGCCTTCACAATGATGCCACTCGGGCGCATAGGTGTTCCCTAATACTTTAACTTCATGAGGCTACTTCTCAGTATAACATTCAATGCGGATTCATTATCAATCAGCACATTGGATAGCGAGTCATTCTTGAAGTTCATGGATATGTGGAGGGACAGGTTGTGATTCCCCCCTTCATCTGGTAACTCATCATCGCATAAACTCAAGTTGTTACATGACGTAATGTTTCCAATTATGCTGCTGAATTAATCTAACGGCATGTCATTCTCTACAAAAGCTTGGTCTAGTACTCTCATCAATGATTCTCTATGAGCGGAGGAATTCATCAATAAAGCTAGGATGGATATTTTTGAAGGAGTCTGCAATAGCTGATCTACAATTTTGTAGTCGCTTATCTTAATTATCTTTAAGATATCATCCACTTCTTTCTCTAATGTGGCTCCACTAGTCTCTCCTGCAGCCTTCTTAGGCTCATTGTTCTCAGCAATTTTCTTTCCAGCAACAACATCTCTTCGAATAACCGGCGCAAACACACGACCACTACGGGTCACCCTGCTATTATCAGCTATATTTCCAACATTCAGCATTGGCTGGATGGGAACTTCCACCCCATCTTCTAAGATTATAGCGTTGTATTTGTAAGGCACAACCTTATCTGATTTATAAGGAACAGGTCCTGGCAGGCTAATTACCAATGGGGTAACAACTGGTTTGCTATGGTACTCCACCTCAAGATGAGCGGGTGCACCAAAACAAGGTACAATGACGTTTACACTTTCCTAGACACAATCAGCCCTCAAAAGGCCATTTCCGGCAAAAAAATCTTCGTCTGAAGAGAAATACTCATCCGCGGAGGCATATTCTTCCTCTGACTCTTCTTTCATTAAACAAACTTCAACTATATCAATCTCGTGATAATCATCTCTCTGACCTGTGATCTTGATAGCTCCATTGTCTAACAGCAATTGAAAACCCTCTCTCACAATAGAACATCCTAGGGGGTCTCGACAGCAAACTATGCAAGACCCATATTGGTGTTCCACCTGACCAGCAGTACGGCAGAAAGTAGCATGCAACTGTACGAGATCTTCATTTAAATGCTCCACTTCAAAAATTCTGAATTCACCCGGACATCCAGAAACCATATTAACTTCCTCTTCATATTCTTCCCTAAGCCTGATTATATGAATTAGACCTTCATCCATCATCTCCTGTAAATCAGCCTTTATCTTCTCGCAACCCTGTATGTTTATACTGCAAATAGCACAACCGGCATGGTCATGCGTATAATAACTGAATTCACAGAGGTCTGCGTGCAACTTCACCAAATCCTCACTAACCAGATTAATGTCAAAAATCCGGAAGTCATCTGGACAACCGGCCACCATATTCACAGCATTCACTCCCTCGTGCTTGGGTAGAGGATTGTCTTTCACATTAGGTCCCATGTCTTTGAAAGATAAAATTCCAGACTTCACCAACCTTTGCACTTCAGTCTTTAAAGGATAGCAATTTTCAACACTATGCCCTGGTGCTCCCTGATGAAAGGCACACGTCTGGTCTGCTTTGTAATACCAAGGCAATGGTGATGGTACTGCTGGAGGTGGTCGTGTCTGGACCAACTTCTTCTAAATCAATGCTGGTAGTAGCTCTGAATAGCTCATGGCAATAGGGTCATAGTTCTCCCTTCTCTGATTATTCCCTTGGTTCCCCTGCTGGGATTGTCTTTGATAAGCAATGGTAGTCGGAGCGGCATTCATAATCGGAGTCACTGAAGCAACTTGCTGGTGACGCTGATAATTCCTTCTAGGAGCATTTACTCTCCTCTCTTGCATAACAGCATTGGTATCCCCCTCTTTCTTCTTTGTGAACCCATAAGTTGGCATCTTCACACCTCTGGATCCTTCTCCCTTTGTCAAACGGCCTTCTCTTACTGCCTCTTCTAGGCGGACACCCATTCCTACCATCTCTATAAAATCACTTGGAACACTTGCTACCATTCTTTCGTAGTAGAAAGCGCTTAGTGTTTTCAGAAAAAATTTAGTCATTTCCTTCTCCTCCATGGGAGGAATCACTTGTGCAGCCACTTTGTGCAATCTCTGCGCATACTCCTTGAACAATTCTCTGGCTTTCTGAACCATGGCCCGAAGCTGGTCACGGTCAGGCGCCACATCCACATTGTACTTGTATTGTTTAATGAATGCTTCTCCCAAATCATTAAAGATATGGATGTTGGCGCTGTCTAAACTCATGTACCATTTCAACGTTGGGCCGGTCAGACTATCCTGGAAAAAGTGAATCAGCGGACGCTGATCATCGGTGTGGGTAGAAATTCTCCTTACATACATCACCAAGTGAGCACGAGGGCAAGTGTTACCCTTGTACTTCTCAAACTCCGGGACCTTGAACTTAGAAGGCACTTTAACATTCGGGACCAAACACAACTCATTCACATTCTTCCCAAATAACTCTTTTCCCCTAAGATCCTTTATCTCTCTTTGCATTCTATCAAACTGCTCTTGGAAATCATCCATTCAGTCATAAAGACCCAAGTCTTCACTCGGCGGAGGAAAAGGACGACATACATCTTCATTAACAAACGGAACCAAATTCACCGAAGGAGGTGCAGCAGGAACAGTATGCACCACAGGAGGTGCTGGAGTAACAACATTTGGAACTACTGGAGCATCTTGGGGGCCCAAATTGAAACCTTCAGATGTAAAATTCTCCGGCATTCCCCACAGATAACCCTGAGGCATACGGTTTTGAACAACAGTCGGAGTAGCGGATACAGGAACAGCAGGAACTTCGGCATTTTCCCTTGTTGGTTGAGGTTGAACACTCGGTGGCTGATTTTGAGCAACCACCAGAGCTTCCATTAGAGTATTCAAATTGGACAAGCCAGTCTTCAAAGCAGAAACTTCTTCGCGTAGCTCGCGATTCTCCTGTTCCAAGTTGTCCATCTTCTTTTTGAAGTTAGCTTGAGTGTTGTAGTGATGAGTCAGCTTGCTGAACGAAGAAAAAAGTTGGGTAAAGCACCTGGGTATGCATAATAAATGCAAGAAATATGTGTAATATGATGCATGATATGCAATGCATATGATTATTTTTACTTTATCATTTAATATTTCAAGGGATTAAACGTTTATAGACATATTGCAAACATCAAAATAATAACGCATTTGAAATACTGAAAACTTTTATTATAATAACTTCAAAATGGATTACAAGTTTCAATGATCCCAAGTAGAAGATGAAAATACAATCTAAAAATCCTGAGAGAAAGAAACTGATAGAGATCAATCTGTACGCCGGCGCTTCCCTGTGAGTCTGGCAATCTGAGCTCTCAACCTCTGGTTTTCTTCCACATGTCTGATGGCAACCTCTTTCCAAACCTTTCCTACTCTTCTTATGAATGTGACTCCAGGCCTTCGCAATCTTCTCTCTAGCTTCCATGTGTTCTTCTCCTTCCTTCAGAAAGAAACTACTCAAATAAATATTGTTCGGTTTATCCCTCATCGGATAACCAAGTTGTCGCCGTGCAAGAACAGGGTTATAGTTAATTCCTCCCTTTGTTCTAAGAAGAGGTACATTGGGGAAACTACCACAACTGTCAATAATCTCTACATCCTGATAAGCTCGATGGTACCAATCAATATCCGAGTGAGTAAGTGCCATGATCTTAGGAGCCCAACGGGGTTCCTTCTTGACATCCCAAAAAGCATCAGACTGAGGCATATGAGAGATGAACCAACGGTACAACAAAGGCGTGCAATAGATAATCATTCCCCCATGATAAGAACTCCGAAGATGAATAGATTAATAAGCATCACCCAACAGTGTAGGAACTGGGTTTCCAATCATGAAAATCCTGATAGCGTTAATATCGACAAACTTGTCCACATTAGGAAATAAGAACAATCCATAAGCGAGTAAAGCAAAGATGGCTTCAAAAGCAACCGTACTCTTCATTCTGGAAAAGTAACGAGCTTTCTCCAATAAGAAATGAGCTGGTAATCCTCTAATCCCTCCTTTAGTAGTTATATAGGCTTCCACCTCATACTTTCCCAGATGAATCAAAGCAGCTATCTCATGTGGTTTTGGCTCACCCTCTAAACCAGTAAAAGGAACATGATCCGTAATATGTAAATCCAATAGATAGGAATACTCCTCCAGTGTAGGCATCAACTGATAATCGGGAAAAGTAAAGCAGAGATACACCGGATCATAGAACTGGACCAAGTTCGAGAGAATACCCTCCTTCATCTTCAGCTTCATGAGAGGAATAATGGACCCATACTTCTTCCGAAAGTCTGCAGGACACTCGATCTCTGGAATTAGACTGACCAACTCATCTATCTTGGGATCCTTGAAACTATATTTCCCGATCTTTCTCTTTCCAGAATCCATGGTTAACAGTACCTGGGATATTCACAAATAGTCAATCTTTAAATCCCTTGAAATATTATTTTCTTCAAAAGATGCTTATGAGTGCATGGATGCATGATGCAACAATCACATACAAAATAACACATATAGGGTTCATAGGTTCAACGTCACGAGCATGAGGTCAAAGGTACTACCCATAAGGTGTTGGTCTAAAAAGTTATCACCTGCCGAACAAGGCTCTAGAGATTCCCAGAGTCTACATCCTTCCTTCGGATATTACCAACTTCCCGATTAACTCGGTAATTAGTAATATTCTCAAGAAATACTCGTCCGAGCGTAGTATCGCGTGACAACTATTTCCGGATTACTCCGTCATAGCTTCCGCACTACACCTAAAAGGCCAAGATGAGTTTGGTATTCTACGGTCCTCAGTTTCAGCAGGCTCCCAGGTCGAAAGCAGTACGTCTTCCCAATTACTCGGTAAACGACACTACAGTCAAAGGGGCCTCCACTGAGTGGGGGATCTCATGCCTCCTTTTTTGGGATTACTCCCTCAAAGTTAACATGACTATACCGCCCGTCCTATCTTAAAGATTGCCCAAGTCTGGGTATAGGACTTACGAGTAATCACCAAGCACCCTGAAAACCAGGAAAATCCAAACAAAGATATATACAAAATATAACACATACAAAACAATAGCACATATACAGGTATAAACAAAGATAGGCTTAACCCACTTAGGGATGGACCAGCAAGAGGTTAATCTTTCCCCAGTGAAGTCGCCATTTTTCTGTAGCGGTAGAAATGTTTAAGACTAAGCCATTGGATTGACTAAACTTTATACAAATCAAAATAAAAATCGCCATCGCGCTTTATTATTTCCAAAGGAATAGGAAAAGAGCGAATAACCCAAAAAAAATGGGGAAAGATTCAAGGTAAGGGGGTTGGTTATGCAATGGGAAGGTATTAGCACCCTAAACATCTATGGTACTCCGCAGGAACCTCTTTGTAAAATCTGTATATTTTGGCTATAAAAATATGTTATATATAAAATGGATGGTGGAGGTAAGAGAAGAAATATATTTTTTATGATTTTTGCACCCGCCGCGGTTGTCAACCTTTAGTGCCTATGTACCACCTTTCATGCAATAAGGGATCAGGGTACACGTAGTTCCTCTTTTGAAAATTTGAAACACAAGTGTGTTGGTTAATTTTATGAGATAAGACATCATCGTCATTGTCCGTGTGGAAAACATACTTACTACCCACAATCATGAGAAAGGAGAATTTACATCATCTCAAAGTGGAGGGTATGGCTTGGATTTTAAAATCAACAATGCCTCACTCAACACCCAAGTGGAAAATATATCTCTTCACTACATGTTGTAGAAGTATAGTTGTTTGCATCACTACAAGGATTGACAAGAGCCTAATCTTTTAAGAAAAGTTTAAAGGTAAAAGCCAAAGTGGCAAAATGGTTTGTAATGAGATTGATTGACTTTTAGTCTTCTCACAAAAAAGTGTAAAAGTATTATTAAATTGATTGAAGTTTATTGATGAAAATGTTTTTAAAATGCATGGACCTAAATCCAAGTTTATTATGAAAGTGTTTAAGTTTATAAATAAGAAGAGTTTGAAAAGGAGGGAGAAGATTTTTGAAATTAAAGAAGATGAGAGGAGTAGAAGAGGCTATCCTAAAGCATAAGGTAAAGGATAAGGATAAGGACCATCTAACCAAATAAGAAGCCAAAACTTGACATCATGAGCCAAGATATAATTCCCATTCTTTAGAGTGAAACCAAGCAAGCTAAGATACTAGATCTCTTCAAATGTATTAAGTCTTCACAAAAATTTAGCAGAGTAACGGTTGTATGCGGGTGAATTTCAGATTACAAACAAAGGATGCAATCACAAAAACCTGTACACAAAAACAAATAAGCAACCCAATGTCTTGAGGTAAACCTCAAGAGCTCCAGACAAAATAATCAAATAAGATCACAAGGTCTCCAAGATAGGCCAAGGTTTCTAATCCTAAGTCCAAGGAAAAGTCCCATGCTCCATAATGCCAAGGATAGTAACCAAATAGTCCAGGTACCATTAAGAGTTTTTTAGGGTTTAAGTTGGTTATTAAGTATCTTAGGAAAAGGAAAAGAAAAGCTCAAGTGAGCAAAGTAAAAATGACAAGAAAATAAATGCTCAAATGAGCAAAGATGAAAATGGCATGAAATGTAAAATGCTAAAAAATAAATAGTACATAAAGCATAAAAGAATAAAAGCATAAAATAAAACAAGTCAATAATTAGTGGTTAGTTGGATGACCATATTGAAACTTGCATTTGGAACTCATTAGAGGATTGGTAGAACCAAAGCCTCCACACAACAAGTTGCATTTGCTTTTTGTCAAGTATATCATCCATTTGAAATTCTCACAAGTACCATTTAATGATCAACGATGTTTAAGTGATCCGCGTTGACCAAAGGTATTGTAGATCCATTAGAGGATTGGTAGAACCAAAGCCTCCACACAATGAATCTCAAGGTTATTTGATCAAAGAGATCAAATTAACATACTTGGGCTTGCAATCATAAGTTTGGGCCACGAATGATCATTTATTCGAATCGGAACAAAATTTAACGCTATGTTAAGCAATCGTAAGTGGACTTATATAGAAGTCGCACCTATTTTGAGGCCGTTCAATAGCAATCTATGCACCATTTGTTTTGAGACATGATATAGAGATCATGCTCTAACAACATTTAGTGCAATAAGAAGGGGATGGGATGAAGAGGAATTAGGGTAAAAAGAAAAACCACATTTGAATTAATATTTAATCAAACTATTATTAAAATCATTCATCCATTTTGTGGAGTTAAACTCAACACCATGGATCCAATGATGTTAATGAAGCCATGACCAAAAATTCAATCCCAGACAGCCAGAAAATATTCACAAAATAATAATATAATTAATATGTTCATTAAAGGGGTTTAAAAATGTTTTTAAAAAATGGAAAATAATGAAGAAAATGCCAATTATATTCAAATTAATCAAGAAATGAAAAATAAGACCATAGAAAAATCAGAAAAGAGGCCAAGTAATTTTACAAAAATTTTGGGAATTTTTAAAAGTCAGAAACTACTTTTAAAAATTAAAATAAATGGGTAAAATAAACAAAAATAGTAAAAAATAGCAAAGTTAGAAACAAAAATAAAATAAGGTCACCAATATTTGTCACAATATCATTAGATCATTACATAATTTTTTCAGAATTTAAAAATGTGTAAAAGTATTTTTAAACATTTTAAACAAATCAAATAAGTGTAAAGTTCATAAAAAATATCAAAACACAAAATTAAATTGTGAAAAAATAAAAATCAGAAAGAGAATAATCAAAAATGTTTTTCATAATTTTTTTAGATTTTTTGGACTAAAAATGAATTTTCTATGATTTTTTGAAATTTAAAATAATTAAAATATAAAAATCAGAAAAAGAAAATAAAAGAAAAAGATATGGACCATTGGATGAGAGTCAAAACGCGTTAGTAATCAAATCCAAAGGATCTGGCGCGTTGTGCATATCATGGTCTTTAATGAATAATGTACATAATCAATAATAAATCAGATTTTTGAAAAACACAAATGTCACACTTTCATTGGTTGGAAGATGACACGTTGGTCATCTTCAACCTCCAGCCCTCATGAATTGCAGGTCTCTCAAACTGTAAAATGCTCGGACCTATGCCATTTGCTTCGTCTCTTCAAGACGAAGACAACCACACCCTCGCGCCAAATTTATATAAACTATAACTCAAGCAATTTGGAAAGAAAGTTTTGAAAAGGGATTTGAAAATTCATGGTCAAAACTTGCTTCCAGATAAAAGTAAGTGTTGCAACTAGAACCAGGGCAATGAGAGCAACACAATGATACCAAAGTTTTGAAGAATTGATGAAGGAATCTACCTATTGAAGTTGAGTTGCAAAGCTCTGAAACTGGACTTCTATGGAGCAATATAGGGCATGATTCTTGAATGTGATTATATGGTTAGCTTCACGGAAGATCAAGGAAGGTGAATTGATGAAAAAAATGGATTGAAAAAGGCTTGAGAATAGGATTCGAAGTAGCTGAATTCTGAGTTATGAAGCAAGTTTGGCAGGGTGATTCTGGCTATCTAAGCTTGGGAAATTGAATGGGGGATGACTCTCTATTTATAGGGAATCAAATGGAATGTTTAAGCGTGTGGAATGATGCAAATTGGAGGGAAATCGTGTGAACCTGATGCACGAGCAAAGTGTGATCTGATTTGCATCAAAACTCATCTAAACCTTGTGTTTCAAGGCTCTAATCCACTTTGGCAACTTGGTTAAACATTTTTAGATCACAAACGCGTGCTAATTTGATGTTTAAAGGCCAAAACATGAATTTCAAATTCTGACTTATGGAGAAACTTCAGTTTCGAGTTACCAAGTTCAATCCAATGGCATTTCCACCTCAGGAGGTCTTAGGACAAAATTCTTGATGTTTTGGAAAGATGAGGTAACAAGCTATGCAATAGAAAAAGAATGGAATCAAATGGATGCTTGAGCTGAAAATTTTATGGAGTCAAAGTTGAAGAAAAAGATTTGACTTTCCAAACTTAGAAATATTTTAAATTCTTCTTTAAAAATGACCTATAATCTCTTGTATCCAAACATGGCCTTCCACTTAGAATTTTCTCTTGACCAAAAAATATAGAATGAAGTAGATATGTTGAATGACAATTTGCAATTTGAACCATTCAAAATCTCCAAAAATTGAGCAAGTTATGACTTATTGAAGTTGGCCAAAAATCATGAAATGACTTATAATCTCTTGCATTCTTAAGGCAACTTCCATCCATTTGTTACTTTGCACATAAAAGAAGGCATTAATTACACATCCTTAGGGTAATAATGAAAAAAGAATGGGCTCAAGGTGATAAAAATTTACCAAGTTATGACCATTTGAAGTCACGTATGGAAAATTGGGGATTCACCTGGATGACTTGTAATCTTTCTTCTTCACCAAGTTCCTTCCACATGAAAACTCCTTGGAACTTTTGAAGTGATTTGTTGGTAACTCTTTGAATAGAAGAATGCTTTTGGAATCACTCAAATATACCAAAAGATGAGCAAGATATTCTCTTTTGAAGTCCAAAACCCTAACCTCAATATCAAGATAATGCTTGGTGGAACTTTGCCAAGTTTGAACAAACTTTTAGTGCCAATATTCTTCCTTTGTGAAAATAATTTGTTGAGGATGAGGAGGAGGACTCATGGCCACCAAAACTACTTCCATACTAACTTCAAAACAACTTTAATGGTGAGGTTTGAATCTCTCAAGCTTTTGACTAGGGCATGGAAATAAACTCATGAACCCATGATGCAACTTGCTAAACCTCATTGCCTTTACCTACATTATTAACAAGTAAGACAAACCAATATTGTATTTTGTTAATTTAGAGAGAAAATCAAAGCAAAATATCCATGATCACAAAATAAAACAATTCAAGGTGCTTGGTAACTCCTCAAAGAGCAAGGCTAAAGATAGGGAGAAGAACCAAAAGCCCTAATGTGATTTTATGGTGATTGAAACAATATGGTATGATGAAGGGATCTTAGGGGCAAAAATTGGGGTACAATAACTAGGCCCAGAGGTGATGGGTGGTTTAAGTTGTTTGTTGGTTTAGTAAAATTACTAAGGGGTTGTGTGAACAACGATTGGGCCGACCCATGATACATTTGGAAGGGGTCTGATGGATTGTGTATGTGAGGGTATACTGTAACACCCCAATTCTATCTGACAATTATGAATGTAAATCAGAGTTATAAAATTCATGCAACTGAATCAGGATGCCACAAATTTAACTTTAAAAATACATTGCATTCAAAGTGTATACATAAAACTTTAAAACTTCAGATGAACCATCAGCATAATAATTTAATTTCTTAATTCGACAACTTGAACATCTACGCAGTGGAATCATAATAACCTCTTTGTCTAACAATCACAGCAAATTCAAAATAAACACATGCTTAGCAACAAACAAATTAAATTTCAACAACTTAAATAATCAATAACTAAAAGCAACAAGCGTTCATCCCCTCGAGTGTTACGTATCAGAGCAATGACACCGACTCGAACTATCGAAGGTATACTGCCTTCACTCCAGATTACCTGCACGTTACCAACATCAGGGTAACATTCAAACAGAAGGGGTGAGATATCTAACAATATAATAAAATGCATGATAAATAATATATTAAATTAGATAACATAATATCACCACTTCTCATCGTATAAACAACAATAATCACAACAGAATACCGATAATATACACATTTACCGCATCAATATACAACTTCTTTATGCAATCATATAATGTGACTCAATACTATGCAAATGCATGTGGTACCATTGGAGCTGAACTCCCATCTCAAAATAATTACCAATAAATATAGGCATCAACAGGGAATAAGCCTTCATCTTAATATTCGCCAATACATGCCATCTTAACGAGCATCAGCTCCATCTTGAAATGCAATGCATGTGACATAATCATGAATGTAATAACAACAACCATAATTAACAACATCTCAACACAACATCATCGTTAGCCAGAAGCCTACATCTTAATAGCTGCCAAATATTAGAGGCATCTTAACATCATTCATCAACATCATTCATCAACATAATTCATCAACATAATTTATTGCATAATTCATCAACATAATTTCATCAACGTAATTCATCAACATAATTTTACAGCGACTCAGCCACAACAACAATACAATGATAGATCAACAATCCTTTAACATTGGCCATAGGCCTACAACATGATAATGCATATAATTAATTAATCATATAAGGCTTATCTCTAATTACCAAACCTCTACATATTATTATTCTGCAATACTACATAATTATCATCATTAACCTTACTGTTATGAACCAACAATAATCTATAATCGTCTTATCCTTATCATACTTCACAAAATCATCATAACGATTAACACGGGAAACTAACTCTAATCCTAATTTGGGTACTAGGATTTACTCTCCTTATCCTTCATTTTAATCCTTAAGAATGAAGTTCATCGTGTTAGCTATCCAACACTTCAAATGGCACCTCAAACGGAGTCCGGAAACTCAAGTTATAGCTTTTGGAAGAATCTGTCAAAAATCAGACTACATGAGTCGACGCATAATGTTTTGAGTCGACGCGTATTGGGTTAAAATTCCTGCATGAGTCGATGCGTAATCCCTTCGTATCGACTCATATTGAGTCTGCAACACCGCATATATCGATGCATGCTTCTTCATATCGACTTATCCTGAGTCCAAAAACCTACATGTATCGACGCATGGCTTTTGAGGTCGACGCATATTGTTCTGTCATGAATATATTCTGCAATTTCACTATGTTTTCACTATGGTTTCCCTGCATTAGGCCCTAAAAATATCCTCTAATCATAGGTAATCATTAATTATAATCGTCCTATATTTCTACATCAAATATACAGCATTAGGGCATCATTACTCATCTCTAAATCATTGATCTTCATCATACAACAATATATATAATTCAATCATAAACAAAATAACGTTTCACATCTAATCCCACATATTAATCATCATAAACCCAATTATAGAGCCAGAACCCCACCCTTACCTTGGATTGAAGGTTGCTCTACAACTTTTTCGATTGAATTTCGTTCAGGCTCTTTTCCTTCTTTTCTGCAACTTTCACGTTCTCCTCCAACCCTTATTTCTTTCTCTTCTTACTGCTTCTTCTTTTTCCTTATTATTTCTAAAAACTAATATAATAACCCTATTGTGATCGGTGGATCTGGAACTGACTGTTTAACGCTGGTTCGCGAAATGTCGCGGAAGCAAGAGTCCCCACCGTCTTTTATTTTCTCCAAATGGAAAGGACAAAAGCACAGAAACATTCCTTATAGAGATTGCTCTCGGTTCGGGAGGTAGATTTATAGAAAGGGAAGGTGTTAGCACCCTTTCTATCCATGGTTATCCATGGGCTCTTAGATACTTGCTCATTTGTGTTTTCAAAATCGTTTGTTTGCTTTTCAACTGTGGGTTTAAAGAAAAGTTTCTTTGAAAATTTCAGTTCGACTCTTGTATCGGACCTCAAGAGTGTTTTAAAAGTTGCTTTTGAAAGCTTTTTGGAAAGTGTCGGTGTGAAAAGAAGTTTTTGATTTGTTTTGAAATTAGAGCAAGTATCTACGAGTCGTCTACCTACCCTAAGGAATTCGTCTGTGTAAATGTCTTTAAAGTAGTGCCATCCCACCATTGAGAGGTAGGTAGCACCACCGTTGGAGTTGTTCGGGTCAATTCGAGGGTTCGGGACATGGTGGTCACCAGAGCAATAGGAAGACACCTTAGAAGCTACCCTCATGCCATGTTCATGGACATGAGGACTTACTAAAACATCCTCTACTCGACGACCACTTTTCGAGGGGCAAGGCAACAGTGAGACGTACCCTAGGGGTGGTGTGTGATTTGTGTGTCATGTTCATTTATGTTTATCTTGTTCATGCATTGGTGATCTACGCGTTGCTTTTATTTTGGCATTCATTCTTTCATGCAAGTTATTAACAGTTTAAAAGATGCGGAATTTAAAAGTCCTACGCTATTACAAAGGCGCGGGTCCACATCGCCAAATTAATCCAAGACCCGATTTGAAATAAAATAAAATGCGGAAAGAATAAATATCCTAATTAATCTATTACAAGGCTTTGGAGTAATTACATGAAATTTACAAAAAGGAAATAAAATAAGCGCGCGAAACGGAATTATAATCGAAAGCGAGGGCGTTGGACCCTTTTAAGGAAATTAAATTACAATTAATAAATTAATTAAGTTAAATGAGAAAGGAAATTATTTTTGAGTTTTTTCGTATTTATGGAATTTAGTAAGAAAATTAAATGAAATTAAAACCCTAATTCTAAACTATTTTTAATTTATTAAAAAAATGTTTAAATTTAACCTAGTTTTAACCTAATTATTTAATGGCCAATTTATTTACAAAATAAATAATTAATTATTAATAATGGTAAAAGAAAAGAAAAAAGGATAAAAGTATTTAAAACCCTAATTCTACATTTTTTAGTTTATTAAAAAAACATTAAAATTAAACCTAGAATTAAAACTAAATTAATTGTTGAATTTATTTACAAAAATGTTAGTGAATTAAACATTAAAACATATTTTTTTATTTTTATAGTTTCTGACTTTTTGGTATTTTTATGTTATGAAAAATGAATTTAAAGAATTAAAATAAAACTAAATAAAACAAATAAAATAGAAAAAATAAAAAGAATGAAAAATAGAATGCAAACCAATGGGGGGTGTTGACCCCAATTATGGAGGTATATAGGAAGTATTTTGGCCCATGGAATGTAGGCCCATATTGACTTTCTGGCGCGTGTGCACATGCGTTGACTGGAGTGTTCCCTAGACCTCCCATCCTGACCTTCAGATTCATCTTCCAGGACATTTGGCAAGCTTTGATAGTGGGTGCATGGTGGATTTCTGGGCGTACATTGCATGGAATCAGGTTAAAACAAAATATATTGAGAAAGGGAGGGGACCTGGGAATCGAACCCAGGTCCCAAGGCTTGCCAACAATGCTTTCCACCAACTGAGCTATGCACGCGTATTCGTTAGTATAATAGGATGGAATTAATATATGTAACAAATAAACATTATGCTGGAATTAAATAAAAAACGCGTTGAATTTCAAATAAGCCAATCACACGCTTACAACTCATCTTCTTCTCCACTTCTTCGTTTTGACCTGGAAAAAAGAGAAAGGATAGCGGGGGTTTTAAACCCCCACTAAATGAAGAACATGAAAATAACGATTAGAAATTGGCCAATGATAAATTGAGCGCGACTAGTGGTTCTGAATCGTGTGAAACTTCTGATTCTAATGGCATAAGTCTTGTGTCTCAATTTTACTGGACAAGAGAAACCCCAATTTTACAGCTTTGAAACCCTAGCGAGCTCCAATGGTGGATTCATGTATAGGGCACGAAAACTTAATTGAATGGCATGGTTAGCTTCAGAATGATTAGACTAGTACAAATCAAGCGTTAGAAATCAAAAATATGGCATGAATTATGAAACACGATTATGCATAAAGTTTGAGGAATTTTGACTTCTATATACCAATTCTTGATGCGTGGGGACTGGAAAAGGATTCAGAAAGCTTCCTTGATGCCTTGGCAAGCTATTGGAATTGTTACTTTTCTTTGAATTGCGCTAGAATGCAGTTTTCAGTTTTGAATTTTTGGACAAAAAATGCAAAGTTGGTATTTGATATGAGGCGCAGCTTCAAGGTGTTTGCATTAGGGTTAAGTTCTGACTTATATGAGGGATGAATTAGGGTAACAAAACAAGCCTAATATCCAAGGAATCAATGCTTTTGAATTTTGTGATCTTCCATGATTTTTCCAATCTTTTCTTCATGCCAAATGCCAATTTGCACCAAATCTTTCCTTTTTTGATGTACACGAGATCTTGAGTGAATCATGAGGGCATATGCTGCATAAAAAGATTCAAACACATTTGTTTAGTATTTTTGTCATATTTTATTTAATTAAATGAATTAATTGTGATAAAAATTCAAATAAATAATAAAAAATGATGAAATAAATCCCCTTTGGGTCAAATGGTCGTGCATAGCCTTTGGATAATGATTCTTGGAAGAAAATGTGGCCCATTAGCAATTTTGAGGCATTTGAAGCAAAGTTGACTTTTCAAAATTCCCAAAAATTTCCCAACTTCCACAAGGCATATCTTGCTCAACTTTTAAGCTTTGATCATGTTCTTGGACATTTTGGAAAGGTCTTGAAGTCCTCTAACCAATGCCTTTGGTCCCATGTCATTTTGATTTACCAATCTCAAGTTATGGTCTTTGACTTAAAGTCCCTTTTTGTTGACTTTTGAAAATGACCTATAATGTTGAAATTGATAACTTTTTGTGAGAGAATTTCTTGGACTTGAAGTGTGAAGAGGAGTTGTAGGAAATGTCTTTCTCTTCAAAATTAGCTTTGGATGGAATTTTTCTGATAAACCATGTGGAAGTTATGCCTTGGTCAAGTTACAGTTGACTTTTTCAACTGTCCAAATATGGAAACTTTTGCATCTTGAGACTTTTTGAGCCATGCCTTGAAAATCATGATCAAGAATTGATTAAATGATGTTGGTGGCTTCAAAATAAGATGTTGACCAAAAATTTGGACTTTTGACTGTCAAATGACCATTTTGCCCCTGCAGTTGACTGTAGGGCAATTAGGGTTTTTGATTGTGCAATTTTTGTGTTGTAAGTCTTGAAACTTGGCATATGGATACTTGACAATGTTTGTAGGCATGTGGGACTTGATTGGACCCTTGAGAACTTCAACTTCTTTGTCAGAACCAAAACCCTAGTTTTTGACTGTTAGGAGGCCCTTGGACTGTGCAACCCTTGGGGGGATTTTGAAGCATGCTCTTTGCAAATCTTGAAGAATATGGGAGGGCAAATTTTGGGGTACAACACCTATAATTATCATTATGTCTTAATGGGCTTAAAACTTCTACACCCCCGTTTTTACTACTTCTATCCCTTAAAACAAGCCCACATCAAATAATATTATTATTCTAATATTATTCCACAACTTAATAGAATAAATAAATCCAATAACAACAACACATCAACTATCATCATAACACAAATTCACAAATATTCAAAAAATAATTTAATTAAATAATTAATTAAATTACGGGCATTACAACTCTCCCCCACTTAGAATATTTTCGTCCTCGAAAATTTACCTTAATCAAACAACTCAGGATAGGAGTCCCGCATATTTCTTTCCAACTCCCAAGTCATGCTTTCTCCGGAAGCTCCTAGCCAAACCACTTTAACCAAAGAAATCTCCTTTCCCCTCAGAGTCTTAGTTTCACGTTCCGCGATCTGTACAGGCATCGTCTCTACCGTAAGGTTATCCCGTACTTGCACATCATCCATATGAATCACATGAGATGGATCTGAAATATACTTCCGGAGTTGTGACACATGAAACACATCATGAAAATTCAAAAGATTAGGCGGTAAAGCCACTCTATAAGCAACATTCCTAAATCTCTGAAATCTTATATGGTCCAATAAAACGAGAAGTGAGCTTCTTAGACTTCAATGTTCGCCCAACACCAGTCACGGGTGTAACTCTTAAAAACACATGGTCACCCGCTTGAAATTCTAAATCTTTCCTTCACTTGTCATGATAACTCTTCTATCTACTTTGGGAAGCTTTCATCTTTTCTCGAATTAACTTCACCTTCTCAGTAGTCTCGCAAACAAGTTCAGGTCTAAGTACTACACTTTCACCAGATTCATGCCAACATAAAGGAGTCCTACATCTTCGACCATACAACGCTTCAAAAGGTGTCATCCCAATACTAGAATGGTAAATATTATTATAAGTGAACTCTATCAACGGAAGATAAGTATCCCACGAACATCCCTACTTAAGAACACATGCCCTCAGCAAGTATTCCAACGATTGAATAGTCCTTTCAGTCTGACCATATGTCTGAGGATGATACGCCAAACTCAACCTCAACTTAGAACCCAACGCTTCTTGCAAACTCTTCCAAAAATCAGAAGTAAATCTTGGATCTCTATCTGACACAATGCACAAAGAAACACCATGCAACTTCACAATCACACTAGTGTAAATCTCAGCCAACTTCGGCACTGGAAAACTGATGTTAATAGGAATAAAATGAGCCGACTTCGTAAGCCTATCAATAATCACCCAAATTGAATCATGCCCTCTTATAGTATTAGGTAACTCTGTCACAAAGTCCATCGAAATGTTATCCCATTTATATTCTGGAACTTCTAACGGTTGCATTAACCCTGCAGGCTTCTGATGTTCAACTTTCGACTTCTAACAAGACAAACATGCTACACAAACCGAGCCACGTCACTCTTCATTCCAGGCCACCAAAATAAATTCTTCAAATCTTGATACATCTTTGTAGCTTCTGGATGAATACTCAACTTACTTCTATGACTCTCTTCAAGTATCACTTTCTTTATATCGGCATCATCAGGAATACAAATTCGGCTACGAAATCTCAACACACCTTGCGCATCTAGCTTAAAATCATTATTCTCAGACTGATCGATCCCAACCATCGAATCTACCAGTTTTACATCCAACTTCTGAGCTTCTCTAATACTGTCTAGAAATTCATTATTAATCTTCACCATACCCAACATAACACTTTGTGGCGTAACCTCACTGTGATCGGTGGAAATATAACTGATTGTTTTTAACGCTGGTTCGCGAAATGTCGCGGTAAGCAAGAGTCACCACCGTCTTTTATTTTCTCCAACAAGGAAAGGACAAAAGCACAGCAAAATTCCTTTTCGAGATGTTTCTCGGTTCGGGAGGTAGATTATAGAAAGGGAAGAAGTTAGCACCCTTTCTATCCGTGGTTATCCACGGGTGTTGTACCCCAAAATTTTCCCTCCCATATTCTTCAAAGTTTTGACAAGCATCACCTCAAATGGTTCAAAGTCTACTCAAGGGCTACACAGTCAAGCACCCTCCTAAGTCAGTCAAATTAGGGTTTTGGTTCTTGCAAAGAATTTGAGGTTTCCAAGGGCCCAATCAAGTCCCATATGCTCATACACATTGTCAAGCACCTACATGTCAAGTTTCAAGGCTCACAAGGTCAAGTTGCACAGTCAAAAACCCTAATTGCTTCACAATCAACTGTAGGGGCAAAATGGTCATTTGGCAGTCAAAAGTCAAAAATTTTGGTCAACATCTTATTTTGAAGCCACAATCATCATTTGGTCAAATCTTGACCATGATTTCACAAGAATGGCTCAAAAATCATCAAGATGCAAAAGTTTCTATTTTTGGACAGTTGAAAAGTCAACTGTAACTTGACCAAGGCATAACTTTTTCATGGTTCATCAGAAAAATCTCATCCAATGCTCATTTTTAAGGGGATGACATTTCCTACAACTCATCTTCACATTCCAAGTCCAAGAAATGCTCTCACAAAAAGTTATCAATTTCAACAATATAGGTCATTTTCAAAAGTCAACAAAAAGGCATTTTAAGTCAAAGACCATAACTTGAGATTGGTAACTAGAAATGACATGGGACCAAAGGAATTGGTTAGAGGACTTCAAGACCTTTCCAAAATGTCCAAGAACATGTTCATATGATCAAAATTGAGCAAGATATGTATTGGAGAAGTTGGGAAATTTTTGTGAAATGGCAAAAGTCAATTATCCTTGAAACTTCAATTTTTGACAAAAGGGCCCACTTTTTTCCACTTGATTCAGCCTTTTCATGCCACCCACGTGTCCAATGATCAATTTCAAGACCAAATAATTATTTTTCTATTTTTATTTAATTTTTATGGATTTAATTCATTTTAATCCATAATAATTCAAGTAAATCTAGAAAATTTAATTAAATGGTATCTTATGGTTTGAATAGCCTTCATGAAGCATTTGCAACCTACCAATTTCGTGCTAAGCTCATTTAGGCATGAAAATTCAAATTTTGAACAAGCTTTGAAAGGCCTTTAATGGTGGTTAAGACAAAATCCAAAGCTTAATTGCAATGGTTAAAGGCTCCTAAATGTGACTTATTCTCACTCATTACTACATATGCAAGCCATGCAAGCCTCATTCACAACCTAGAACATTACACAAACGGCCAGAGCAAAATCCAAAAAGTGTCAAAAAAAAGTGTGAGATCAAAAGGAGTGTTGCAAGCATTTTCAGGCCAAAAGGAGAACGTGACTCTCTTCTTTGCCATACTCTGAAGCTAAAGCAACCCTTGCCACGTCCTAAGGTCCATCATACCGCGCTGTAATTTTTCCCAGGTCCCCCAAACGCTTGTTTCATTTTTTCTCTAACATATTCTCAAACAGCTTCCACCATAAACCCTCACAGATCAGCATGCCAAGTGTCTCAAGCGCCAATCCAGTGGCCAAAGCATGAGGACCATGGTGCTCAGGAGTCAACATGGGCGTAGGCAACCAGAAAGAGTCAACGTGGCTGAAGGTTCATGGGCCTCACAATTCCATATACACCCTCAATTCTAGCCCAAACCCCCCCTTGGGTTTGCCTTTCCTTTTTTTATTATTTTGTCATTTGCCTTTTTTTTTTCTTATTCTTTTTTTTATTAACCATTAACATAATTTATATTTTCATAAAAAATCAAAAAAATAGAATTAATATTATTATTATTATTAATTTCATATTATTTTTTGTAAATAAAATATTAACAACTAAAATAGTTTAATTAGGTCAACTTTAATTTCTTTTTCTTTACAATCAATAAAAATAATTTAGAATTAGGTTAACTTAGAATTTTAATTCTTTTATTTTATTTCATTAAAAAACATAAAAACACAAAAAAATATTTTCTTTTAATAAATTAATTAGTAATTAGGCTTTATTTAATTAATTGCATTTAATTCAAAAAAGACAAAAAATTCATTTCTTTTCTTAAAAGGGTCAAAACCCTTAAGACATTCCCGATTAATTTTTTATTCGCGCGCATTTATTTTATTTTGATTATTATGTAAGTGCATCAAGAATGTAATAGTAATTAGGTTTATTTCTTTCTTTACTTTCCGCACTTTATCAAAACGGGTCTTTGTATTTTTGGCGATGTATAGACCCGCGCCTTGTAATAGCGTAGAATTTATATTTCCGCAATTTACTTTCCGCACCCCTAACTGTTAAATGCATGAAAGAATGTATGTAAATAAAAACAACTCGTAGCTCACAATTGCATGATCAAAGATAAACATGAACTGAATTGAACACACAAAGCACATGCCACTCCTGGGGTACGCTTCACTCGTTGCCTCGAAACGTGGTCATCAAGTATAGGACGTCTTAGAGGTCACCCTTTGTCTAAAGATCCAGTTGCTTCGAAACGGTTGCCTCGGATAAAAGGATCTAGGACGTTAGGGTTACTTCTAAGATGTCCTACCATTGCTTCGGTGACCACACTGTCCCGATAATCGAATTGACCCGAACACCTCCAACGATGGTGCTACCTACCTCTCAATGGTGGGATAGCACTATCTAAAGGACTCTTACACTGCTTAATTCCTTAGGGTAGGTAGATGACTCATGGGTACTTGCTCTTTTCAAAACAAACAACAAATTTTCACACCTTACACTTTCAAAAAAGTTTTCAAACAATACTTCATACACTCTTGAGGACTGATACAAGAGTTACCTAGAAGTTTTCAAACAAACTTTTTCAAAACCCACACACACTTGAAAAGCAAACAAATTTTTGAAAACATAAGAGCAAGTACTTAAGAGCCCATGGATAACCATGGATAGAAAGGGTGCTAACACCTTCCCTTTCTATAAATCTACCTCCCGAACCGAGAAACATTCTCATAAGGAATTTTGATGTGCTTTTGTCCTTTCCATATTGGAGAATATAAAAGACGGTGGTGACTCTTGCTTACCGCGACATTTCGCGAAACCAGCTAAAAAACAGTCAGTTCTATTCCCACCGATCACAGAACTGGCGACTCTGCTGGGGAGACTAAAAGTGAGGTGTACCTTAGGATTAGATCATACTTATGTTTTCAATTGCTTTGCTTTGATTGCTTTATATTTGTGGGTTTTGCATCGGAATTCCATAGATCCTAACCCGGATCTGGGGATACCCTTTTAGGTAGCATAAGCTGTGAGGGACCTGTCCGGCATAGACCGACACGGGTGAAGCAGTGGCTACGTTGGTGTGGCACCTTGGTCTGTACCGATATCCCTTGTGTTGCAACGAGGAGAATATGGGTCTTCTGAGGAGCCATTAAGCACCAACTGACCTTAGAACCCTAATGTGACCCAACTTGGCCATAGAATAGTAGCAGTATGCTACACCCATTGAGGCTAAACTCTCGCGATGGTTATGGCCGCAAGAAAAGATTGTGACGCTGGAGTTATGACCGATTGAGGGTAGTCAGTGATATTGGGATCCTCTAGAACCCGGTTACTTTTGATGGGATAGGTCTTAACCAACGAAACTGAAAGAGGGTAGTACCCTGAACTTCATGCTGGCCTAAACTCTAAGGGTTGTGGTGTGACTTGTGTGCCTTCAAACTTGACTACTTGCATGCTTGTTATCTGACACTTGAGTTTCTTGCAGGTCTTATTTACAGTCCTTGATCTGGACTCATAACAGGGTTTACCTACATTACTCCACGCATAGCATAGCATCATGCCATCATACCATTGCATACATCCTACATAAGGACTAATCCATTTCAAGGATCTCAAGGGTTTGTGATGCAGGTCATGATGCCTAGCAAGGGGCAAAGGGGATTTATTTTCCTCTAGCCAAGGTTGATAACTTGAGTCAGGGGCTATGACCCACTTGATATGGTGAGCCTTGACTCTTGAAGAAGGACTCTCAACAATATGCAGTTCCTTCAATCAAGCCACCGGGTTCAAATTCTAACAAGCTTCTCTGTTTACCCCGCGAGACCCTTGAAAACATCGCATGCATACATACATATCATTGCATTACAGGTACACTTTCTACAGGTTGCTTAATCTTCTTCGCTGTTTATTTCAGCACTCAGTCATCATGAATCCTGAATCAACTACCGAGCAAGCTATCAAGGCCCTCCAGGCCCAGAACGCTCAGTTTCAAGAGATGGTCATGAACTTGGCCCAGGGACAACAAGAGCTGAAGGCTTTGCTCCTGAAGAAGAAGAAGAAGAAGAAGAAGAAGAGGACTGTGATGTTCAACACTGGACGCAGACTCGGGAATACACTGCAAAATGAAGCTGAGGGGACTACTCCATCTGTTGGGGAAGGCAGTCACCAAGGGAGAGAGGTTCCTAGTCCTGTGGTCTCTAACACCGAGAAAGATTTCAATGATGAAAAGTACCCTCCTACCGAGGACAGGTACAAACAGCTGGAGGACCAGTTAAATGCTATGGAGATTCAACGTGTGCCTGGGTTGGATTTTGGAGACTTAGGGTTATCTTCTAGGGTGGTGATCCCACACAAGTTCAAGGCACCTGCCTTTGTGAAGTACGACGGGGCTTCCTGCCCTAAGATGCACCTCCATTCTTATGTAAGGAAGATCCAGCCTTACACGGTAGACAAGAACTTATGGATCCATTTCTTCCAGGAGAGTCTTTCAGGGACTCACCTCGAATGGTTCTATCAGCTGGATGGAACCAACATTCGTAACTGGGAGGACTTGGCTACTGCTTTTTATAAGCAGTATCAGTACAATTCCGACCTCGCTCCTACGCGTACCCAACTCCGGGGTATATCGCTAGGATCGGGTGAAGGTTTTAAGGAGTATGCGCAGAGGTGGAGAGATCTGGCTGGAAGGGTGCAGCCGCCTTTGACTGACCGTGAACTCGTCGACATGTTCTTAGGGACCCTGTCTAGTCCTTTCTTCAACCATTTGATTGGGAATTCTTCTGCTGGGTTTACAGATTTGATCTTGACCGGGGAGAGGATTGAAGCTGGTATCAAGGCTGGAAAGATTCAAGATGCTGCACCTGCCGATGCTCATAAAAAGCCTTACAGTGAGAAGAAGGAGTCCAATGCTGTGCATAGTAAAAAGGGTCGCCATGATCAACATGTAGGGGCAACCCAGATCTCTAATCCTAGGCCTGCTCAACAAGGACAGGGGCAGCAACGTAAGGAGGTCACACCCAAGAGACAGTTCACTAAGATCAACATGTCACTGGATCAAGCGCTACAGTAAATGTTGAAGGCAGGGCTGATTACCTTAAGGGCTCCTCTCCGGAATCCAAACACTTCTTCTCCTAACTATCATCCCAATGATAGGTGCGCATACCATCTGATAGTCCGGGGCATACTACGGACAACTGTTGGCCTCTGAAGAACAAGGTCCAAGACATGATTGACGCCGGAGAGATTCAGTTTGAAGCACCAGAGACTCCAAACATAATCACTGCTCCCTTGCCCAATCATTGAAGGCTTTTGTTTATTTGAATTTCCGAGTTGTATTTTTCTTTGCTTATACAAACAATTAATGTCATAGCAAACTCTTTTATTTCATTAATGCACTACATATGTCTGTTTTTGAATTAATCCAATTATTTTCACTATATTCAAATTGCTTTCATATTTTTTTGTGATGATCAACGCTCGGTTAATGATTCTAAGCCTCTTGAGGGAGGATGACGAAAACGATACCACAATATACAGTATGATTTTGAACAGACCCCGCTGATGAGGTACATGCATTGTTTCAATTCCTAAACACTGGAGTTATAAGGATGATAATCCCTCGTCAACCCCCTTTGAGACAAAGAAGTAGGAGTTTTTCTTTTCGAAAATTAAAACCCTTAATCATAACCTGGGGCAGGGTAGTTCTCTCAGTTGATCCAAGTGCACAACGGAGGGCATCAAAAAAGTCCTTCCAAGACAAAAGACAGTGATGGTTCCGAACAATCATAAAGACGGGCAGTCATTATCTCCCAAAAATAAAATCCCATTAAGTCAAAACCTATGAAGGAGACTTACAAAACTGGGGCATCCCGCTGACTGTGATCATGAAAGGAAACAATTCAGGCAAAAAACAGGGATAACAAAAATTAAAAAAAAAAAGAAAGAGGCCCTACAAACCCTCAACACAAAAGGAAATGACTGCCTATTCAAAATAAACTGTCAGTATCCGAACCATCACTGGTATATCAAAGCAAAGACTCAAACAAGGTCTAATGCACGATTAGCTGAGTTTAGGTTTGAAGAACATCACGAAGAACGGGTGGGTACAAATAAAATTTGAGCCTTTATCCTTTGTTTCTTAAACCGTGAACCAGGCCACGCTACAACCCTTAAAAGTCCTAGCTGAAGCATGGGTTAGTTCGAAAGCATACTGTTACAAAGGTATCCTGACTCCTTAAGGCTCGCTGTAAAATAACGAGTTGACATCACATTCTACAAAATTTGCTTGTTTTACTGAAAAAAATGCATTTCCAAAAAACTTCAAGACAGACATAAGCTTTGCATTTTTTTTAAAACATTGTTTGCATATGATTTTTTGTTCGAACAACAGAGATATTTGCACGAAGAATATCTAGTGAACAAAAGCACTTCCAAACAAGGGGCACGACATGATCCTGGTCTATAATCTGGGGAAATCTAGTCAAGATTCAAGGAATCTCTCAAAGGCCAAATAGCCTGGGGAAAATCTCCGCCTGAGTCACTTGGGGCATTGGACATAAACTCCAGCAACGAAGCTTGCCTGATCAAACATCTTCTGGTAGTAGGGCAACACCAACACTACCGACAATGACAACTCCATGCGCTCTGAGAACGGACATAGTTGAAAAAAATACTACGCATAATCAAAGACCCGCTAGGTTGACACACCTAGGCAAAAATAAGGGCTTCCCGGCGAACCAAAAGGGTTCGGGCAAAATAAGGGATAAAACGAAAAAAATCTGTACACCCGGCAAGTCGAAAACCTGAAAAGGCGGCTTGGGCAAAAATGGGTATCCCGGTGGACCGAAAACCCAAAAGGGAGGTCCAGGCAAAAGTTAGGGATCAAAAGCGTACGACTATGTTCCGTCATCTCGTTACTTGCCTACCAGAAGAAGATTTGTCAACCGGCAGTCATCAAGCGCCTCTACAGGTATCTTCTCCCACAGAAACAGGGCAATATGAGTTGTCTAAGCGATCTAGCTGCTTTGTCCACCAAGGTACCAAGGTAGATTCGGCTGAAGAATGTAACCAGGATACCTTCACTCTCTGCAGAGTAAGACAAGACTCAACAATACTCTCCCCCGAGCAGAGTTGGTCTCCAATCAGCACCGAAAGGCACAATATCTCTAGCAAGTCAACCCTCTCCCCAAGCAGAGTTAATCTGCTGTCAGCCTTAAGGAAGTGGGGCATCCCCAGAAGGTCTCAATATTCCCCAGCGGAGTATATAGGTGTTCTTAAGCAAGCATCCCCGGCAGTCTTAATATAAGATTGTTCCCCGGTGGAATATCAGACACCCCAGTGGAGTCATTCCCCCTAATACAGTCCAAAAGGTTTCCCCAGGAGAGTTGAATCAATCTCCCCAGTAGGAAGCTTATCCCCAGTAGATTCTGGAAGCTTATCACCTGTAGAGTACGAACGCGTCTCCCCGGCTTTATTCAAAGGTTATTTCCTCACCAGGGTATAACTGGGTTATCCTCATCCAATTTCCACAGAAAGATCGTCCTCGGCGAAGTTCTTCCTACCCCCCGCGGAGTTCATCAATTCCTCAACAAAACATATCAACGGTACCCCCAGCGGATTTCTCATCAAAACCTTAGTGAAGTATCTCTCTCCCCACAGAGTAATTCCCCATAGAGTAATTCCCCGCAGAGTATCTCTCTCCAACAAGTTCATTCCCCAACGGAGTCATCTTCTCCTGCCGGTTTGTTCTTGCAATCATCATCCCCAGCGGAAACGAAGAACTCTACTCTTCAACATCAGCCCAGGATCCAACTTCCCGGCATTCGTCAAGGATTTACTTTCCTAGATGAAAATACATTCATAAACATTACATTATCATACGCCACAATGCATGCACATACGCATCATATCACACAATCTCGTCTATTTTTGAGAACATCATGACATCATACACTTCATACATCATGACATTGCATACAACTGATGTTTCGCCTTTTCAGGAAAAAGGTCAATCCCAAAGATGATTACTATCAACTATCGCAATTCCAGATTCGATTCCTGTATCTAACCAGGGCATATCTGTGAGTAGATTTGACACCTGTATCCAGCCAGGGCATATCTATATTAAAGAGATTGAAGAGATAGCCGAGAAATGCTCCAGATATGGATTTTGTTCTTTTGCTTATTCAGATTTATCTCCAGAGATAGCTTAGAAATGCTCCAGAGATGGATGTTGTTCTTTTGCTTATTCAGATTTTCTCTTCAGAGATGGCTTAGAAATGCTCCAGAGATGGACGTTATTCTTTTGCTTATTCAAGAGTTTCCTTTCAGATATAGTTGGGAAATGCTCCAGATATGGATGCTATTCTTTTGCTTATTCAGATTTTCTCTTCAGAGATGGCTTAGAAATGCTCCAGAGATGGACGTTATTCTTTTGCTTATTCAAGAGTTTCCTTTCAGATATAGCTGGGAAATGCTCCAGATATGGATGCTATTATTTTGCTTATTCAGATTTTCTCTTCAGAGATGGCTTAGAAATGCTCCAGAGATGGACATTATTCTTTTGCTTATTCAAGAGTTTCCTTTCAAATATAGCTGGGAAATGCTCCAGATATGGACGCTATTCTTTTGCTTATTCAGAGTTCTTTTCAGAGATGGCTTAGAGATGCTCCTGACCAGGACGCTATTTTATTGCTTATTCAGATTCAAACTCCTAAAGATAACTTAGAGATGCTCCAACCACGGATGCTATTCTATCGTTTATTCCAGATTCCGTCCAGAGATAGTTCAGATGCAACCCAGACATGGCGACATTTTGATACTTATTCAGATTTCCTTTCAGATATAGCTTAGAGATGCTCCTGACCCGGATGTTACTCTACTGCTTATTCAGATTTCTCTCCGGAGATGGCCTAGAGATGCTCCAGATCCGGACGCTATTCTTTTGCTTATTCAGAGTTCTTTTCAGAGATGGCTTAGAGATGCTCCAGATCTGGATGCTGCTCTAATGCTTATTCAGACTTCCTGCTAGAAACAGTTCAGTTATAACCCAGAGATGGACGTTATTCTTTTGCTTATTCAAGAGTTTCCTTTTAGATATAGCTGGGAAATACTCCAGATATGGACGCTATTCTTTTGCTTATTCAGAGTTCTTTTCAGAGATGGCTTAGAGATGCTCCTGATCCGGACGCTATTCTATTGCTTATTCAAATTCAAACTCCTAAAGATAACTTAGAGATGCTCCCACCACGGATGATATTCTATTGTTTATTCCAGATTTCTCTCCAGAGATAGCCTAGAGATGCTCCAGATCTGGATGCTGCTCTAATTCTTATTCAGACTTCCTGCTAGAAACAGTTCAGTTATAACCCAGACATGGTGACATTCTGATACTTATTCAGATTTCCTTTGAGATATAGCTTAGAGATGCTCCTGATCCGGACGCTATTCTATTGCTTATTCAGATTCAAGCTTCTAAAGACAACTTAGAGATGCTCCAGCCCGGATGCTATTCTATTGTTTAGTTCAGATTCATTTAAAAGACAGTCCAGATACGATCCAGATTCGGATGACATTCTGTCACTCATTCAAACACAGTATGGATATACCCCAAACGCGGCGGTCATTCTACTATTTATTCAGACGACAGCAATTAGACACAGACTAGATATGCTCCAGACACGGAAGCCATTCTATTTCTTATTCGGACGCAGCTACCCATTACACTTCCAAATGGCATCTATAAGCCCATTCCCGACAAGGTTCTGTCACACTTCCAGATGGCATCTATAAGCCCATCCTCCTATCCACCATCTCTCCAAATGGCATCCGTAAGCCCATTCCCGACATCACATTGCTAATACTCCATTATGTGAGTGCAAATTTCTGGGCACTCTAGTGTTCAATCATCTTCCACCTTCGGATCACGAAAGGCACACAAGCCAATCTACATCCTCAAGTCTAAGAAGATTGAACAGGGGCAATTGTTGTACCCCAAAATTTGCCCTCCCATATTCTTCAAAGTTTTGACAAGCATCACCTCAAATGGTTCAAAGTCTACTCAAGGGCTACATAGTCAAGCACCCTCCTAAGCCAGTCAAATTAGGGTTTTGGTTCTTGCAAAGAAGTTGAGGTTTCCAAGGGCCCAATCAAGTCCCATATGCTCATACACATTGTCAAGCACCTACATGTCAAGTTTCAAGGCTCACAAGGTCAAGTTGCACAGTCAAAAACCCTAATTGCTTCACAATCAACTGTAGGGGCAAAATGGTCATTTCGCAGTCAAAAGTCAAAAATTTTGGTCAACATCTCATTTTGAAGCCATAATCATCATTTGGTCAAATCTTGACCATGATTTCACAAGAATGGCTCAAAAATCATCAAGATGCAAAAGTTTCTATTTTTGGACAGCTGAAAAGTCAACTGTAACTTGACCAAGGCATAACTTTTTCATGGATCATCCAAAAAATCCCATCCAATGCTCATTTTGAAGGGGATGACATTTCCTACAACTCATCTTCACATTCCAAGTCCAAGAAATGCTCTCACAAAAAGTTAACAATTTCAACATTATAGGTCATTTTCAAAAGTCAACAAAAAGGCATTTTAAGTCAAAGACCATAACTTGAGATTGGTAACTAGAAATTACATGGGACCAAAGTAATTGGTTAGAGGACTTCAAGACCTTTCCAAAATGTCCAAGAACATGTTCATATGATCAAAATTGAGCAAGATATGCATTGGAGAAGTTGGGAAATTTTTGTGAAATGGCAAAAGTCAACTATCCTTGAAACTTCAATTTTTGACAAAAGGGCCCACTTTTTTCCACTTCATTCAGCCTTGTCATGCCACCCACGTGTTCCATGATCAATTTCAAGACCAAATAATTATTTTTCTATTTTTATTTAATTTTTATGGATTTAATTCATTTTAATCCATAATAATTCAAGTAAATCTAAAAAAAATAATTAAATGGTATCTTATGGTTTGAATAGCCTTCATGAAGCATTTGCAACCTACCAATTTCGTGCTAAGCTCATTTAGGCATGAAAATTCAAATTTTGAACAAGCTTTGAAAGGCCTTTAATGGTGGTTAAGACAAAATCCAAAGCTTAATTGCAATGGTTAAAGGCTCCTAAATGTGACTTATTCTCACTCATTACTACATATGCAAGCCTTGCAAGCCTCATTCACAACTTAGAACATTACACAAACGGCCAGAGCAAAATCCAAAAAGTGTCAAAAAAAAGTGTGAGATCAAAAGGAGTGTTGCAAGCATTTTCAGGCCAAAAGGAGAACGTGACTCTCTTCTTTGCCATACTCTGAAGCTAAAGCAACCCTTGCCACGTCCTAAGGTCCATCATACCGCGCTGTAAGTTTTCCCAGGTCCCCCAAACGCTTGTTTCATTTTTTTCTCTAACATATTCTCAAACAGCTTCCACCATAAACCCTCACAGATCAGCATGCCAAGTGTCTCAAGCGCCAATCCAGTGGCCAAAGCATGAGGACCATGGTGCTCAGGAGTCAACATGGGTGTAGGCAACCAGAAAGAGTCAACGTGGCTGAAGTTTCATGGGCCTCACAATTCCATATACACCCTCAATTCTAGCCCAAACCCCCCCTTGGGTTTGCCTTTCCTTTTTTTATTATTTTGTCATTTGCCTTTTTTTTTTCTTATTCTTTTTTTTATTAACCATTAACATAATTTATATTTTCATAAAAAATCAAAAAAATAGAATTAATATTATTATTATTATTAATTTCATATTATTTTTTGTAAATAAAATATTAACAACTAAAATAGTTTAATTATGTCAACTTTAATTTCTTTTTCTTTACAATCAATAAAAATAATTTAGAATTAGGTTAACTTAGAATTTTAATTCTTTTATTTTATTTCATTAAAAAACATAAAAACACAAAAAATATTATCTTTTAATAAATTAATTAGTAATTAGGCTTTATTTAATTAATTGCATTTAATTCAAAAAAGACAAAAAATTCATTTCTTTTCTTAAAAGGGTCAAAACCCTTAAGACATTCCCGATTAATTTTTTATTCGCGCGCATTTATTTTATTTTGATTATTATGTAACTGCATCAAGAATGTAATAGTAATTAGGTTTATTGCTTTCTTTAATTTCCGCACTTTATCAAAACGGGTCTTTGTATTTTTGGCGATGTATAGACCCGCGCCTTGTAATAGCGTAGAATTTATATTTCCGCAATTTACTTTCCGCACCCCTAACTGTTAAATGCATGAAAGAATGTATGTAAATAAAAACAACTCGTAGCTCACAATTGCATGATCAAAGATAAACATGAACTGAATTGAACACACAAAGCACATGCCACTCCTAGGGTACGCTTCACTCGTTGCCTTGAAACGTGGTCATCAAGTATAGGACGTCTTAGAGGTCACCCTTTGTCTAAAGATCCAGCTTCCTCGAAACGGTTGCCTCGGATAAAAGGATCTAGGACGTTAGGGTTACTTCTAAGATGTCCTACTGTGATCGGTGGAAATAGAACTGACTGTTTTTTAAGCTGGTTTAGCGAAATGTCGCGGTAAGCAAGAGTCGCCACCGTCTTTTATGTTCTCCAACATGGAAAGGACAAAAGCACAGCAAAATTCCTTATTCGAGAATGTTTCTTGGTTCGGGAGGTAGATTTATAGAAAGGGAAGGTGTTAGCACCCTTTCTATCCATGGTTATCCATGGGCTCTTAGGTACTTGCTCTTATGTTTTCAAAATGTTTGCTTTTCAAATGTGTGTGTGGGTTTTGAAAAAGTTAGTTTGAAAACTTCTAGGTAACTCTTGTATCAGTCCTCATGAGTGTATGAAGAATTTGTTTGAAAACTTTTAGAAAGTGTGGGTGCGAAAAGTTGTTTTTGTTTGTTTTGAAAAGAGCAAGTACTTAAGAGAAATCTACCTACTCTAAGGAATTAGGTTGTGTAAGAGTCCTTTAGATAGTGTTATCCCACCATTGAGAGGTAGGTAGCACCATCGTTGGAGGTGTTCGGGTCAATTCGATTATCTAGACAGTGTGGTCACCGAAGCAATGGTAGGACATCTTAGAAGTAACCCTAATGTCCTAGATCCTTTTATCCGAGGCAACCATTCGAGGCAACTGGATCTTTTAGACAGAATGGCGACCTCTAAGACACCCTATACTTGATGACCACGTTCGAGGCAACCAGTGAGGCGTACCCTAAGAGTGGCGAGTGCTTGTGTGTTGTTTTTCAATTAATTGTCTTTGTACATGTTATTTGTGAGCTACGGATTGATTTTATTTACATACATTCTTTCATGCATTTAACAGTTAGAGGTGCGGAAAGTAATTTGCGGAAATATAAATTCTACGCTATTACAAGGCGCGAGTCTATACATCGCCATAAAAATAAAGACTCGTTTTGGTAAATAAGTACGAGAAATTAAATAAAGCGGTAAAAACCTATTTAACTATTACATATCTGGAGACAGTTACATAAATAATCAAAATAAATGCGCGCGAGAATTAAATCGGGAACGTCTTAAGCGTTTTGACCCTTTTAAGAAAAGAAATGAATTTTTTGTCCTTTTTGTGATTAAATGAGATTAAAACTAATGATTAAATTAATTAATTAATTTATTAAAAGAAAAAATGTTTTTGCATTTTTATGTTTTTAATGAAAATAAAATAAAGGAATTAAAATTAAAAGTTAATAAACCTAATTCTAAATTTATTTTAATTATTAAGAAAAAAGGTTAAAGTTTGCCTAATTACAATTAATTCAATTTATTAGTATTTATTTACAAAAATAAAATGAAATTAATGATAATAATAATAATATTAGTTCTTTTTTTGATTTTTTATGAAAAATAGTTAGTTATGTTAATAGTTAATAAAAGGGAAAAAACAAAATATAAAAATGACAAAATAAAAATTGCAAACCCAAGGGGGGTTTTGGGCCAGATTGGGGTGTTTTGATTGGAATCTGAAACCCATCAAGAAACCAGCTTTGTTTGACTTTGGAGATTGCCTGTGCCTGTGTTGACCTGAGAACATGATGCTCCTTCCCTTGTGGCTATTGGATTTGCACTTGGAGACACTTGGCGCTTTGGATTTGTGAGGCGCATGATAAGCCTTCTTTGAAGCCTGCACACAAGTATGTAAGAAAAAATAATATGGGATTTTGAGGGGATCTGGAAATACTTACAGTGCTTGATAATGGACCTTAGGACGTGGCAAGGGTTGCTTTAGCTTCAGGGTATGGCAAAGAAGAGAGTCACGTTCTCCTTTTGGCCTGAAAATGCTTGCAAAACTCCTTTTGATCTCACACTTTTTTTTGACAAATTTTGAACTTTGCTCTGGCCGTTTGTGCACTTTTTTTTCGTTTTGAATGAGGCTTTCAAGGCTTGTATATATAGTAATGAGTGAGAATCAGTCACTATTATGAGCTCTTAACCATTGCAATTAAACTTTGGATTTCTCCATAACCACCATTAAAGGAACTTGCCAATTTTGTTCAAAATTTGAATTTTATGCTTAAAATGGACCTTACACGAATTTGGTAGGTGCATTATGCTTCATCAAGGTCATTCAAACCACAAGATATCATTGAATTAATTTTTTTGATTTTTATTTGAATTTTATGGATTTAAAATGAATTAAATCAATAAAATTAAATAAAAAATAGAAAAATTAATGTTTAATCCTGAAATTAATCATGGGACACGTGGGTGGCATGACAAGGCTGAACCAAGTGGAAAAAAGTGGGCCCTTTTGTCAAAAATTGATGTTTCAAGGATAGTTGACTTTGGCCATTTCACAAAAATTTCCCAACTTCTCCAATGCATATCTTGCTCAATTTTGATCATATGAACATGTTCTTGGACATTTTGGAAAGGTCTTGAAGTCCTCTAACCAATGCCTTTGGTACCATGTCATTTTGATTTACCAATCTCAAGTTATGGTCTTTGACTTAAAGTGCCCTTTTGTTGACTTTTGAAAATGACCTATAATGTTGAAATTGATAACTTTTTGTGAGAGCATTTCTTGGACTTGGAATGTGAATATGATTTGTAGGAAATGTCATCCCCTTCAAAATGAGCATTGGATGGGATTTTTCTGATGAACCATGAAAAAGTTATGCCTTGGTCAAGGTACAGTTGACTTTTCAGCTGTCCAAAAATAGAAACTTTTGACACCTTGATGATTTTTGAGCCATGCTTGAGGAATCATGATCAAGACTTGATCAAATGATGATTGTGGCCTCAAAATAAGATGTTGACCAAAAATTTTGACTTTTGACTGCCAAATGACCATTTTGCCCCTGTAGTTGATTGTGAGGCAATTAGGGTTTTTGACTGTGCAACTTGACCTTGTGAGCCTTGAAACTTGACATGTAGGTGCTTGACAATGTATATGAGCATATGGGACTTGATTGAGCCCTTGAAAACCTCAACTTCCTTGTAGGAACCAAAACCCTAATTTTGACTGGCTAAGGAGGATGGTTTGACTGTGCAACCCTTGAGTAGACTTGAGCAAATTGAGATGATGCTTGTCAAAACTTTGAAGAATATGGGAGGGCAAATTTTGGGGTACAACACCTACCATTGCTTCGGTGACCACACTGTCCCAATAATCGAATTGACCCGAACACCTCCAACGATGGTGCTACCTACCTCTCAATGGTGGGATAGCACTATCTAAAGGACTCTTACACAGCTTAATTCCTTAGGGTAGGTAGATGACTCATGGGTACTTGCTCTTTTCAAAACAAACAACAACTTTTCACACCTTACACTTTCAAAAAAGTTTTCAAACAATACTTCATACACTCTTGAGGACTGATACAAGAGTTACCTAGAAGTTTTCAAACGAACTTTTTCAAAACCCACACACACTTGAAAAGCAAACAAATTTTTGAAAACATAAGAGCAAGTACCTAAGAGCCCATGGATAACCATGGATAGAAAGGGTGCTAACACCTTCCCTTTCTATAAATCTACCTCCCGAACCGAGAAACATTCTCATAAGGAATTTTGCTGTGCTTTTGTCCTTTCCATATTGGAGAATATAAAAGACGGTGGCGACTCTTGCTTACCGCGACATTTCGCGAAACCAGCTAAAAAACAGTCAGTTCTATTTCCACCAATCACAACGGGCTCTTAGGTACTTGCTCACTATGTTTTCAAAAGATTTTGCTTTTCTTGTGTTCGTGGGTTTTGAAAACATAGTGAGCAAGTACCTAAGAGCCTGTGGATAACCACGGATAGAAAGGGTGCTAACACCTTCCCTTTCTATAATCTACCTCCTGAACCGAGAAACATCTCGAAAAGGAATTTTGTTGTGCTTTTGTCCTTTCCTTGTTGGAGAAAATAAAAGACGGTGGCGACTCTGGCTTACCGCGACATTTCGCGAACCAGCGTTAAAAAACAGTCAGTTTTATTTCCACCGATCATAGAACTGGCGACTCTGCTGGGGACTTATAAGTGAGGTGTACCTTAGGATTAGATCATTCTATGTTTTCAATTGTATGCCTTGTTTGCTTTAATATTATGGGCTTGCATCGGAGTTTTATAGATCCTAACCCGGATCTGGGGAATACCCTTTAGGTAAGTAGCAATAAACTGTGAGGGACCTGTCCGGCATAGACCGACACGGGTGAAGCAGTAGCTACATTGGTGTGACACCTTGGTCTGTACCGATATCCCTTGTGTTAGAATAAGGAGAATATGGGTCTTTTGAGGAGTCATTAAGCACCAACTGACCTTAGAACCTTAAATTGACCCAACTTGGCCATAGAACGGTAGCAGTATGCTACACTCATTGAGGCTAAACTCTCGCGATGGTTCCGGCTGCAAGAAAAGGTTACGAAGCTGGAGTTATGACCGATTGAGGGTAGTCAGTGATATTGAGATCCTCTAGAACCCGGTTACTATTTTTAGGATAGGTCTTAACAAACTGAAACTGAAAGAGGGTAGTACCTAAACTTCGTGCCAGCCTGAACTCTAAGGGCTGTCTTGTGTGACTTGTGTGCCTTTACCATGTTTGCCTTCTGTGATTACTTATGGTGTGCCTTTACCATGACATCATACCATCATAACATCGCATACATCCTAAGGACTAACACATTTCAAGGATCTCAAGGGTTTGTGATGCAGCTCATGATGAACCAACTGTCTAGCAAGGGGCAAAGGGGATTTATTTTCCTCTAGCCAAGGTTGTTTGGAGATCAAAACATGATAACTTGAGTCAGGAGCTATGACCCACTCGATATGGTGAGCTTGACTCTTGAAGAAGGACTCTCAGCAACATGAAGTTCCTTCAATCAAGATGCACAATTCAAATTCTAACAAGTTTCTTTGTTTACCCCACGAGATCCTTGAAAACATTGCATACATATCATTGCATAACAGGTCATCCGCTACAGGTCTCTCATGTTCTTGCTGTTTATTTCAGCAATGGCTTCCCAACAAGACAACCAGGATCTTCATACTCAAGAGACTCAGTTCAGGGAAATCTTCCTAAGCCTATCCAAGGGGCAGGAAGAGTTGAGAACACTCCTCATGGGGAATTTGGTCAAGAAGAGTCCTGAAGACAGTAAGGACGAACGGCTAAAACACCTGCAAGCTGAGGTAGATGCAATGAAAACCCAGATGCTGGGGCAGATGGCTCTTATCCAAGGCTTAGCTCGGGAGCAAGAAGAGTTGAGAACCGTGATCAACCAGCTTCATCAAGACAGACATAACAGTATGGAGCAAATAGTCAAGGCTGAGGATCAAGTCATTAATCAACTTCCGAGAAGTCAAAGGTTTGGTTTGGTGAAGAATGGACCTCTCCAAGTTGCTACTACTTCACAGGTCCAACAACAACCTCGCCAAGAACAACGGGTTGATCAGAGCAAGCCAAACAAGCCCAGGAGGCAATTCACTAAGATCAACATGTCACTGACTCAAGCGCTACAGCAAATGTTGAAGGCAGGGCTGATTACATTAAGGGCTCCTCTTCGGAATCCAAACACTTCCGCTCCTACCTATCATCCCAATGAAAGGTGTGCATACCACTCTGACAGTCCGGGACATGACACAAACAACTGTTGGGCCCTGAAGAATAAGGTTCAAGACTTGATTGATGCCAAGGAGATCAAGTTTGATCACTGATCCTACACCAAATCATTGAGAATGTCTTTTGTTCATTTGAATTTTTAAGTTGTATTTTTCTTTGCTTATTCAAACAATTATTGTCATGGCAAACTTTTTTTTATTTCATTAATGCATCGCATATGTCTGTTTTGAATCAATCCATTCGTATTCACTATATTCAAATTGCTTTCATTTTTGTGATGTTCAACTCTCGATTAAAAAATTCTAAGCCTTTTGAGGGAGGATGACAAAAACGATACCACGATCTTTACAATATGCTTTTGAACAGACCTCGCTGATGAGGTACAGGCATTGTTTCAAATCCTAAACAGTGGAGTTATAAGGAAGATAATCCCTCGTCAACCCCTTTGAGCCAAAGAAGTTGGATTTTTCTTTTCACAAATTAAAACCCTTAATTATAACCTGGGGCAGGGTAGTTTTCTCAGTTGATCCAGGTGCACAATGAATGGCATCAAAGGAGTCCTTCCAAAACAAGAGACAGTGATGGTTCCGAATAATCGTAAGGACAGGCAGTCATTATCTCTCAGAAATGAAAGCCCATTAAGTCAAAACCTATGAAGGAGACTTACAAAACTGGGGCATCCCGCTGACTGTAAATACAAAAAGAAACAGTTCAGGCAAAAGACAGGGATAATGAATTCAAAAAGAAAGAGGTCCTACAAACTCTCATAAAAAGGATTGCTTGTTCAAAATAAATTGTCAGTGTCCGAACCATCACTGGTATGTCAGAGCAAAGAATCAAACAAGATCTAAATGCACGATTAGCTAAGTTTAGGATTGAAGAACATCACGAAGAACGGGTGGGTACAAATAAAATTTGAGCCTTTATCCTTTGTTTCTTAAACCATGAACCAGGCCACGTTATAACCCTTAAAAGTCCTAGCTGAAGCATGGGTTAGTTCGAAAGCATACGGTTACAAAAGGTATCCTGACTCCTTAAGGCTTGCTGTAAAATACTGAGTTGACATCACATTTTACAAAAATTCACTTGTTTTATTGAAAACTGCATTTTCAAAAATTTCAAGACAGACATAAGCTTTGCATTCTTAAAATAACATTGTTTGCATATGACTATTTGTTCGAACAGTAGAGAAATTCGCACGAAGAATATCTAGTGAACAAAAGCACTTCCAATCAAGGGGCACGGCATGATCATTATCCATCATCTGGGGCAGTCAAGTCAAGATTCAAGGAATCTCTCAAAATGCCAAATAGCCAGGGGCAGATCTCCATCTGAATCAACTGGGGCATTGGGCATGAATCCCAGCCACAAATCTGGTACGATCAAACATCTTCTAGTAATATGATAACACAACACTACTGACAATGACAACTCCCTACATTCTGAGAGCGTGGACATAGTCGAAAAAATACTACGCATAATCAAAGACCCGTTAGGTCGACTGGCCTAGGCAAAAATAAGGGCTTCCCGGCGAACCAAAAGGGTTCGGGCAAAATGAGGGATAAAAATGAAAAAAAATTTGTACACCCGGCAAGTCGAAAACCTGAAAAGGCGGCTTGGGCAAAAATGGGTATCTCGGTGGATTGAAAACCCGAAAGGGCGGTCCAGGCAAAAATTAGGAATTAAAGCGTACGACTATGTCCCATCATCTCGTCACTTGCCTACCAGAAGAAGATTTGTCAATCGGCGGTTATCAAGCACCTCATAGGCCTTCTTCTCCCGCAGAAACTGGGGCAATAAGAATTGTCCGAACTGTGCAGTTGCTCTGTCCACCAAGGTACCAAGGTAGCTTCAGCTTAAGAATATGACCAAGATACCTTCACTCTCCGCAGAGTAAGACAATAATGGAAGCTCTCCCCGCTGAGACCTGCAACTACAAAAGAATCAGCAATACTCTCCCCAAGCAGAGTTGGTCTCCCATCAGCCCTAAAAAGGCACAGTATCCCCATCAAGTCAGCAATACTCTCTCCCCAAGCAGAGTTAGTCCACAATCAGTCCTGGAAAAGTTGGGTACCCCTAGAGGATCTTAATATTCTCCAGCAGAGTATACAAATATTCCTCAGCAAGCATCCCCGGCATTCTTAATATTCCTCGACAGAGTATAATATTGTTCCCGGGTGGAATACAAGATACCCCCAGTGGAGTCATTTCCTCAAGAGTTTCCCCAGGAGAGTTGAATCATCCTCCCCAGTAGATTCTGGAAGCTTATCCCCTGCAGAGTGAAAATGCGTCTCCCCAGCCTTATTCAGAAGATTATTCCCCACCAGAGTCTAACTGGGTTATCCTCAGAAAATTGCAACTGAAAGATCGTCCCCAGCGAAGTTCTTTCTATCCCCCAGTGGAGTTCATCAAAATCCCCAACAAAGCATAACAACGGAATCCCCAGCGGAGTGTATCGTTAAAATCTCAGTGAAATATCTCTTCCCCACAGAGTAATTCCCCGCAGAGTAATCTCTTCACCAGGTTTATTCCCCGACGGAGTCGTCTTCTCCTACCGGTTTATTCTTGCAATCATCTTCGTTCATCCTCCCCAGCAGAAACGATGAACTCTACTCTTCAACATCAGCCCAGGACTTAACAAACTTCCCGGCATTTGTGAAGGATTTATTTGCCAGACAAAAATTCATTCATAAACATTTCACATCTCATACCTCCTATTTACATACATGATAAAGTGCATACGACGCGATCTCATTTATTCTTGAGAACATCATGACATCATGCATTTCATACATCATGACATTGCATACAATTAATGTTTTTGCCTTTTCAGGAAAAAGTCAGTCCAAAGATGATTACCATCAACCTTTCTTAAGTTCCAGATCAATAAGGACGAACGGCTGAAACACCTGCAAGCTGAGGTAGATGCAATGAAAACCCAGATGTTGAGGCAGATGGCTCTTATCCAAGGCTTAGCTCGAGAGAAAGAAGAGTTGAGAATCGTGATCAACCAGCTTCATCAAGACAGACACAACAGTATGAGCAAATAGTCAAGGCTGAGGAGAATGAAACTAGGTCACAATCTTGAGCCAAAATCCTTTGAATTGATGATTGAATATTTGATTAAAAATCACATGTTTTTGAATCTTCATGATTGAATAAAGTTGCCAAATTTGGAGATTTTTGCATATTTGATTTGTACACGAAATTGCCAGCATATCTTGACCATATTTGCTTCACAAAAAGATTGAAAAATCAAATCTTTGTATTTTCCTACAATTTAAATTAATTAAATGAATTAATATTGATTAAAAATACAATTAATTAATAAAAATAAGAAAATAAATTCAATTAAGCTTGATGGGTCGTGCATAGGTCATGGATGAAGTTTCAAGAAGAGATTTGAGGCCCATTAGCAAAAACAAGGTGTTTTGAGCAAAGTTGACTTTTGCAAATTCACAAAAAATTCCCAACTTCTCCAATACATATCTTGCTCAATTTTGATCATATGAACATGTTCTTGGAAATTTTGGAAAGGTCTTGAAATCCTCTAACCAATGCCTTTGGTCCCATGTCATTTGGATTTACCAATCTCAAGTTATGGTCTTTGACTTAAAGTGCATTTTTGTTGACTTTTGAATTTGACCTATAATGTAGAAATTGATAACTTTTTTTAGAGAATTTATTGGAATTGGAATGTGAAGATGGATTGTAGGAAATGTCATCCCCTTCAAAATGAGCATTGGATGGAATTTTTCTGATGAACCATGAAAAAGTTATGCCCTGGTCAAGATACAGTTGACTTTTCTGCTGTCCAAAAATAGTAACTTTTGCATCTTGATGATTTTTGAGCCATTCTTGTGGAATCATGATCAAGACTTGATCAAATGATGATTGTGAACTCAAAATAAGATGTTGACCAAAAATTCTGACTTTTGACTGCAAAATGACCATTTTGCCTTTGCAGTTGACTGTGGGTCAAATGAAGTTTTTGACTGTGCAAATTGGCCCTGTGAGTCTTGAAACTTGGCATGTAGGTGCTTGAGAATGTTTATAGGCATATGAGACTTGATTGAACCATTGATAACCCTAAATTCTTTGCAAGAACCAAAACTCTAATTTCAGCTGGCTTAGGAGGTGGTTTGACTGTGCAATCTCTTGAGTCAACTTGAACCATTTGAAGATGATTCTTGACAAAACTTGAAGAATATGGGAGGGCAAATTTTGGGGTACAACACTCACAAACTAAGCTCATATCTCTGAACTGTTCAATTAATTCCAACTATTTAACCATCATTGTCGACATATGTAAAGTCTTTCGACTCAACGCATCTGCTACCAGTCATCCGCCTTAACTTCTAGCATATGAGTACCATATCGAACCTTCTGCGCTGGAGTGCAGTCCATCACATGGAAGATTCTCTCAATATCTTTCAACCAATCCAATGCTCCGTCAGGATCATACTTTCCCTTGAAGGTAGGCGGATTCTCTCTTTGGAAAATCGCCATACTACAAGATCCAACATTCCCGTCAGCATTCGGTTGATTCTCCATTGCATGCGCCATTGCTTCTAAAGCAGCAACAACTGCAACATCATTCCTTCCAGCCATCTCAACTTATCACTACAACATAAACAATGGTTAGAACTCAAATTAACAATACTCGATTGTTAGACAACTACGACTCAACAACTTGGTCGGACGGGCCAACCTTTGCTCTGATACCAACTTTGTAACACCCTAATTCTACCCGACAATTATGAATGTAAATCAGAGTTATAAAATTCATGCAACTGAATCAGGATGCCACAAATTCAACTTTAAAAACACATTGCATTCAACGTGGATACATAACACTTTAAAACTTCGAATGAACCATCAGCATAATAATTTAATTTCTTAATTCGACAAATTGAACATCTACGCAGCGGAATCATAATAACATCTTTGTCTAACAATTACAACAACTTTAAAATAAACACATGCTTAAAAACAAACAAATTAAAGTTCAACAACTTAAATAATCAATAACTAAAAGCAACAGGCGTTCATCCCCCCGAGGGTTACGTATCAGAGCAATGATATCGACTCGAACTACCGAAGGTATACTGCCTTCAATCCGGATTACCTACACGTTACCAACGTAAGGGCAACATTCAAACAGAAGGGGTGATATATCTAACTGTGATATGGTGGGAGAACTGACTTTTTGTTTCGCGTTTGTATTCGCAAATGTTGCGGTTTAGCAAGAGTCGCCACCGGCTTTTCTTTTATCCAAAAGGAAAGGTGAAAAAGCACAGGAAAGACCTTTAGAGATGTTTTCTTGAGTTCAGGGGGGTAGATTATGAAAAGGGAAGGTGCTAGCACCCTTTTCATCCATGGTTTTCCATGGGCTCTTAGTTACTCACTAGATCACTTGCTTTTGTTTGAAAATATGCTTGTGGTGTGGGTTTTGAAAGTATTTTTCTGAAAACATCTTTGTAATGGTTCTTATCTCTATAATAATGCATACAAAGTGTTTGTTTGGAAAATAGTTCGAAGATGTGTTTGTGAAATGTGTTTTTTGAAAGTGATTTTGAAAAGGTGTCTTTGTAATGGTTTTCGTCTCTATAAGAACGCGTACAAAGTGTTGTCTTTCAAAAATGTTTTCAAAATGAATGTGTGGGTGTATAAAAATGTTTTTTGTTGTGATCAAGCGAGCAACTAGGAGCGAATATACCTACTCAAAAGGTCTTAGATGTTCTTTTCCTCCTCCTTTAGATGTTGCTATCTTACCATTGATTTGGTAAGAAGCCCCATCGTTGGATGTGTAAGGGACGAGTATGGGACGTTTGTATAGTCATAGAAGCCAACCTATGGGACATTTTAGCAATGTCGTTTTAGGGACTATATCGTTTACCGAAGGCAACATTGAGGGTCATCGAGGGACTATGATCTTTTATCGAGGTTATTTTGCTAAAACGCCCATGTTCGAGGGACATGACTATTTTTCGATAGGCCACAAAGTGGGATTACCCTAAGGGTGCTAGTGTGTAAGTGTGTTTGATTGCATGAATTTTAGTCTTAATTAGGGTGATCTATTTGTCAATTTCATATCTTGCCATACACACCCTAGTTACTAACAATATATGAAAGCAATAAAAGTGAGGAAAGTAAAGATTCTACGCTATTACAATCATTAAGGGGATGGGGTATACAAATTTAAAAATGGAGGGGTTGCAAGAAAATAAATCCTAATTATTTATTACAACCATATTGAAATGATAATGCAAGAAAGAAAAAGAACTTTTCTTAAGAAAATGTTTTTTGTCTTGACAAATTTAAAAAAAAAAGACGAAATAGCTAGTAAAAACAGTGTTTTTATGTCTTTTTTATATTGATAAAAAGAATATGAATATTAAAAGTGATAATAAAGGAAATGGATGAGATTAGAATCAGCGTGCTGCTACAAACAAAACAAACAGAATCAGAAGTTTTGATGCCAGGAGTGTTGTGACTCGGAAGGAAACGTCAGTGGGCATCAAAAGTTCTGGATTAATAAACTCTGAGGTCCTGCAAGAAACGTTAGAGGGAAAACACAGAGGTTCTGGATGGTGTTTAGACAGTGAGTCAAAAGTCAGAAGTTTTGTGTTACACTAAAATAGTGAGTAAACATCAGAAATTCAGTGTATTGTCAACATGTGAAAATCAGAAACCCTGAGTGTTTTAAAACAACTAGTGGAAGTATCAGAAGTTCTGTATTGTACTAAGCTAGTGAGTGAACATCAGCAGTTCAGTGCGTTATCAGCATGTAAGAATCAGAAGTTCAGTGTGTTTAAACAGTGGGAAAATCATGGAAGTTCTGTATGTTAAAACAGTTATGAGAACTCAGAAGTTCTGTGCCTTATTTAAACTCTTATTCAGCACATCAGCAATTTATTCAGTTCTTATTAAACAGCAAATCATAAGGATAATAGCACAACAGTTTATAGAAGTTCTAATCCTGAATCTGAGTGTAGCCCTAATCAAGAAGCTCTGATCCACAGTTTTTCTACTTATGCAATGATATGGACAACATTAATTGTGATATTTACATATTAACGATATTCTGAATGAAAAAATGCCAAGTCAGAAAGGCTTACCTTAAATCTGGAGTATGGGCTTGGAGCTTTGAACTGCTGCCTTCAGATGTTCTGGTGTCAGCGAGAGGAACGAAATAGTGGTTATGTTCTTTGATTAAAAGGGAGGAACAAAGGTTTTATTTAGGATTTGCGAAGGTTTTCACTGTTTCCTCTTCTTTCTTTGATAATTCTCTCTCCCTCTCTAAAAGCCGGCCCCTTGAACGTGTGATGGAGCAACTTATTTATAGGTGGATTTGTTGTGATTTTTTTGGGGGAAAACAAATGGGATTTGAACCTTTTTGGCATCCTGTTCCCTTGCCTTTTGATCATAGTCTTCGTATGCTAGTTTGAAGCAATTATGGGATGCAGGCGTAGGCTGAATTAGCTGTTGGTTATAGGTTTGTACTGTAGTAGTGCAGTAGGTTGTATAAATAAGGTTTTGGGATTTGGTCAAGTTCTGACCGAAGCGTTGAATATAGCCTTCATATGCTAAGGCCCTACCTTGTTTTTGAAGAAAACATGGTGATTAGCAGCTTTTAGCCATGCCTAAGCTGGGTTTATAAGCGTGATTTAAGGAGAGGTAACTTCAAAAGCAAAAGCAACCCATGGGCCCAGCACACTCTTGTGCAAGAGTTTGTTTTTTCAAAGACAATAATGGTACACGTGGGGGAAGTCCTCTGGATAAAAACTCAAAAGTGGTTGTGAGCATTAAATGATTATGAGACTTATCAAAACCAGAAATCCTACAACATAAGATTCTACACCATTGCTTAGTTCTGGATCAGAAGTTCAACTTCAGCGTGACTCATAATAGACATCCAACTTCTGATCTTTGTATCTCCATGCTCCAGCATGTTCTGAAGGAGCTCTCAGACTTTCCAGGAAGCTTTCAACATGCTTTGTAACCTTCTTTAAATTACCCTTGCAAACTCTGACTGAACCTTTGTGAAAAATGGCCCAGAAGTTCTGACAAAACTTTGTCTTGAAAGTGTCCAGAATTTGCTGAGTGCTTTAGTTTCATGGACGTGTCTTTGAGAAGTTATAACTTGAAATCCCAGCATTTCTAGGAGAAGTTCTATTCTGAAATGTTTTAGATCTCATTGAAATCTATAACTATTGAATCAGAAGTTCTTCCAGAATCAGCTTGCATCATGGTGAAAATCTGGCCGGAAGTTCTGAGCTTGTCATATTTCTTAAACACTTAGAAAAAATTCTAAGTATTTAGAATTTTGACTTCTCCAAAGTAGTTTTGACTTTTGAGTTTCTTGATGAAACAAACTTAATATTTCAACATGTCTTGATGAAATTTGATTTTTGAAATTTGATTTTGATCCAAAAGTCAAAGTTTGACTTTTCAGTGTACAAATGACCATTTTGCCCTTATGAGTGGTTTTCTTGGAAAATTTGTAGTTCAAGGCTTGGAATTGGATGAAAGCAAACTTGAGGATCCAGGGTGATTCTTTGAGAAATGAGAGGGCAAATTTTGGGGTGCAACAGCTTCCCCTGTTCAATCTTCTTACACATAAAGAATTAGATTGGTAAATCTGCCATTCGTGACTTGAAGGTGGAAGATGATTGAACACTAGAGTGCCCAGAAATTTGCACTCGGCGATGTGATGATAGGGGGAATGGGCTTAAAGATGCCATTTGGGTAGGTGACAGAAAGTTGTTGGAGATGGGCTTGTAGATGCCATCCAAAGGTGACTGTTTTTATTGTAATTTGTAAGCTGAAAGAATGAGTATCAGAATGGCATCCGCGTCTGGAGTGTATCTGAACTGTATCTGGGAGCTGATTTTGAATGAGTATCAGAATGGAATCTGTATTTGGTGCATATATGAACTGTGTAGGGTTGCTTAATGATGAGTCCGTGTAAAACTTCATCTGGAATTTCCTGAGTAGGAACCTTGATAGGATTACTTCATGATGAGTCCGTGTAAAACTGCATTTGGAAAGGAGGAACTTGTGTAGGGTTGCTTCATGATGAGTCTGTGTAAAACTTAATCTAGGTAGTAGGAACCTGTGTAGGGTTGCTTGATGATGAGTCAGTGTAAAACTGCATCTGGAAAGGAGGAACCTGTGTAGGGTTGCTTCATGATGAGTTCGTGTAAAACTGCATCTGGAAAGGAGGAACCTGTGTAGGGTTGCTTCATGATGAGTCCGTGTAAAAATTTATCTTGGAAATAGGAGGAACCTGTGTAGGGTTGCTTCAATAACGATGAAGGGATCTGGGATGATTGCTACTCTAAAAGATGATGAAGGAATCTTTGACGATTGCTACTCCAAAAAAGGTGATGAACTTTATCTGTTGACCTTTTCCTGAAAAGGTAAAGGCAAAGTCGTATGCAATGTCATGGTAGATGAGATGCATTATGTAATAATGTTCTCAAAAATGATATTATGTTGTATGCACTTGTCATGTGTGAAATGTTAGTGAATGTATTTTTGTCTAGGAAAATAAATCCTTAACAATTGCTAGGGAGTTATTAAACCTCAGACTGCAGTTGAAGAGTAGGTGTGTCTTCAAACTTTGCTTAGAATGTTTCCACCGGGGATTCCCGTTTTGAGGAGAAATCTGCTGAGGGATGTTGAAAGCTCTATATAGAGTGTTAATTCCGGCTTGGGTAAAAGAGTTCAGGAGTCTCGATTGCCCGTTGCTCTATTGGGGGGATTATCTTTGGCTGGAGAGAACCAAAAGTTAGTTGTTATCTAGTCGGATTCCAGGCTTCACGATGACTTGCTGGGGATAAGGAAGTTTACTGTTATCTGGCCGGATTCCAGGCTTCGCAGTAACTTGCTTGAAAGGATGAATTTGAACTGATATCTGGTCGAATCCAGGCTTCATAGTGTTTTTTGGATAAGGGAACTACTAGCTGGTCGAAATCCAGGCTTCGCAGTACCTTACACTTTTATCTGGTCGAAATCCAGGCTTCATAGTGTTTTTCGGGATTGTATAGTATTCTGTTGGGGAAGAGGAGTTGTGGTCCCCTGATTTATAGTAGTCGGAGAGGCAAACTCAAGCTGGGGGATCATGTTGCTCAGTCTGTTGGAGGGGCGGCGACTTCACTGGAAGAAATCCTCGAGGATTCTTGAAGTCGACTCAGTTGAAAAAAGTTTTTAGAGATTGAAAATTTGGCTGGGGAAACCTCCTATGAGAAGGATTCTAGGGAGATTTGTCACTGCCCCTAGTAGAAAATGTTTGTGACACTGCCAGGAACTGTTTGATTGTAAGTAAATCTTTGTTGAGATTGGCGTTCAATGCCCCAAGTAATGGAGACTTGCCCCTGGTTATTCTGCACTTCTTAAGATATTTCTTGGAATCTTGACTGGACTGCCCTAGGTGTGCTGGATAGTTACATGTCATTCCCCCTTGTAGATAGGAGACTTGTTATTGGAGGTGTCGTCCCACTTGAAGTGATTTAGTTCACTGGGAGAGCTTTGGTTCACTGGTTATTCGTTGTATGAATTTCTCTGCTGTCAAACAAATAGCCATATGCAAACAGTGATATTCAAGTAATGCAAAGTTTATGTTTGTCTTGAAATTTTTGAAAATGCATTTTAGCAAGTAAAGAAATTTTGTAAGAAAAATTCAACTTAGGATTTAGAGTAAAGCTCTACAGGAGGTAGGATACCTTTTGTAACAGTATGCTTTCGAACTAACCCATGCTTCAGTTAGAACTTTTGAAGGGTTGTAACGTGGCTTGGTTCACGGTTTAAGAAACAAAAGATAAAGGCTCAAAGTGTATTTGTACCCACCTGCTCTTTGTGACGTTCTTCAGTCCTAAGCTCAATTAATTGTGCGTTTGAACTCCAATTGAGTCTGGAATGACGTTTTAGTGATAGTTCAGACAAGTTTGTCGGAAGGCATACATTTTTGCAATATTTTTTTTCATGTTGTTAAGGATTTGTAGTGACCTCTTTCTTTTTATTTGTTATCCCTAATTTTTGCCTGCCTGTTCTTGTTTTGAGATTACAGTCAGCGGGATGCCCCAGTTTTTCTTAAGTCTCCTTTGTAGGTTTTAACTTAGTGGGCTTTACTTTTTTTAGATATAGTGACTGCCTATGTGATAGGGAACCATAACTGTATTTTGATTCCATAGGAATGTTTTTTATGTCATTCGTTATATTATGAGATGAGATTTTGTGGCTTAACGCGCATCTGAATTAACTAAGAGACTACTCTGCCTCAGGTTTTGATCTAAAGGTTTCAATTTGTGTAAGAAAGAAAACTTCTACTTCTTTAGATCGAAGGGGTTGACTAGGGATTATCTTCCTTATAACTCCAGTGTTTAGGATTTGAAAGAAGCGCTTGTACATCGTCAGCAAGGTCTGTCCAAAAGCATATTGTATGAGATTATGGCATTGTTTTTGTCATCCTCCCTCTAAAGGTTTGCAACTTTTAAGACAAGAGTTGAATATCATAAAAGGAGTAAAAATCATAATTCAAATAGAATGAAAATGAATGGATTAATTCAAGACAAACATATTTAATGCATTAATGAAACAAAGTTTGACATTAATAGATAAATGTTCGAATAAAATAAATTACAAATGAAAATTCAAAATGAATAAGATGCTCTCATGTTCTCATTGATTCGGCATAGGAGCAGTGGTCACGTTTGGAGCCTTCTAGAGGGTCAAACTCAACTTCCTTAGCGTCAATCAAATTCTGAATCTTGTACTTCAACGCCCAACAATCGTTAGTATCATGCCCGGGATTGCCGGAATGATAAGCACACGTTGCATTAAGATTGTAGTTAGGAGAAGAAGTTTTGGGGTTTGGATGAGGTCTTATCAATGTAATCAGATTCATCTTTAACAAGTGTTGTAGCGCTTGAGACACAGCATGTTGATGTTGGTAAACTGTCTTTTGGGCTCGTCTGGCCTTTGTTGATTTCCCTTTTGCTGTTGTCGATGCGACGCAGAACCAGAGATCGGGACTGCCCCCATGTGTTGGTCATGACGACTCTTTTGACCATACACAACATTGGACTCTTTCTTCCCATTATATGGCTTTTTATGAGCATCATAAGGTGTAGCTCCTTGGATCTTTCAACTTTTGATACCATCTTCGACTCTTTCGCCAGTCAGTATTAGCTCGGTGAACCCGGTTGAGGAGCTTCCGATTAGGTGTTTAAAGAAAGTTTTCGTCAAGGTTCCCATAAAGATGTCAATCAGCTCCCTGTAAGTTAAAGGAGGTTGCACCCTACCGGCCAGATCTCTCCACTTTTGGGCGTATCCTTTGAAGCTCTCATTGGAACCCATGGTCATGTTCTACAATTGCACACGATTTGGTGCAAGATCAGCGTTGTACTGGTACTGCTTGTAGAAAGCAGCAGCTAAATCCTCCCAGGTGTGGATGCGATAACTCTCCAATTGATAGAACCATTCGAGTTGAGTCCCTACTAGGCTTTCTTGAAGAAATGGATCCAAAGCTTCGGATCAGTTGTGTATGGTTGAATCTTATGGACATAAGACTTTAAGTGCATCTTAGGGCAAGAGACTCCATCGTACAAGACAAAGGTAGGGATTTTGAACTTTGGGGGGATGACCACTCTAGAAACCAAACCCATGTCTCCTAAATCCAAGTCGGGTATCTGTTGAATCTCCATAGCACTGAGGCGCTCCTCCAACTATTTGTACTTGTCAACAGTGGAAGGAGATTGTTTCTCAGAGTAGTCAGCTTTGGCTTCACCAATCTCCAGACTGTTTTCTTCTTCATGACTATCCCCCATGTTGGATGGAGTTGAAAGATCTAGAGCTCTCTTGACTGGTCCTCTAGGTCTTCTTCTCAAGTTCAGGACACCTACTGACTTCTCGGACTTCTTCCTCTTGTCTTTGAGAAGGAGAGTTTTCAGGTTATCTTGCCCCTTAGCCATAGCCAGGAACATTTGTTGGAATTGAGCGTTTTGAGCTTGGAGATCTTTCACCGTTTGTTCCATATCCATCTTACTGAAATAAACAGTAGGAAGATAAGGATACATGTATGGGAGAAACCTGTCATGATATGATGCATGATATGTGGATGCATGTTTTCAAGGATCTCGCGGGGTTAATAGTCACTTACAGTTTTGGATTGGAGAACTTTGTACCGGTGGATGTCCTTCCACGAGAATTAAGCTCACCATGTCAAGTGGGTTGTAGCCTTTGAATCCGGTTTATTGTACTTGATTTTTGACGGCGTTTGGTTAGAGGAAAATAAATCCTCTTTCCCTTTGGTAGATGTCTGGTTCAACGTGACCCTGCATCATAGGCCCTCAAGATCCTTGAAACGGCTATTGAAAATGCTACGGTATGATGTTATGATGTTATGTACAAATATGTGAGGTAAGCAAGTTTATATACAAATAATCATATTCACACAAAGTAGACAAGTCCTTAGGTTTAGGCTTGCCTGGAGTTTGTAGGTAAGTACCCTCTTGAAGTTTAGTTGGCTCAACTTGTCCTAGTTAATAGTGACCGGGTTCTAAGGGATCTCAATATCATTGACCTTCCTTTTAGGCATTGTCTCAGCTCAATCAATCTTTTCTTGCGGCCGAGATATCCCAAAAGTCCGGTCTCAATGAGTGTAGCATCAAGTATCAACCAACTTCGGATTGCACCAAAGTCGGCTATCTCACTACTTCCTAATGGCCAAGTTGGTCAAGTAAGGCTCTAAGGTCAGTTAGTACTTCATGATTCCACTCAGTGGCCTCGTATTCTCCTCATTTCAACACAAGGGATACTGGTACCAACAAATGTGTCACACTAACGTAGCTATTGCTTAGACCATGTCGGTATACCCCGCACAGTTTCCACAATCTATTGCTACTTACCTAAAAAGGTGCCCCAGATCCGGGTAGAGGATCAAAATAAACCCAAACAAGGAACCAATAATGTAAAGCAAGCAATTCAAACAAATTAAGGCAAGTAAATATAATCTAACCCTAAGGTAACCCCACTTTTAGAGAAATTCCTCAACAGAGTTTCCAGTTCTGTGATACAGTGGGAGAACTGACTTTTTGTTTCGCGTTTGTATTCGCAAATGTTGCAATTTAGCAAGAGTCGCCACTGACTTTTCTTTTATCCAAAAGGAAAGGTGAAAAAGAACAGGAAAGACCTTTAGAGATGTTTTCTTGAGTTCGGGGGGTAGATTATGAAAAGGGAAGGTGTTAGCACCCTTTTCATCCATGGTTTTCCATGGGCTCTTAGTTACTCACTAGATCACTTGCTTTTGTTTGAAAATGTGCTTGTGGTGTGGGTTTTGAAAGTATTTTTCTGAAAACATCTTTGTAATGGTTCTCGTCTCTATAAGAACGCATACAAAGTGTTTGTTTAGAAAATAGTTCGAAGATGTGTTTGTGAAATGTGGTTTTTGAAAGTGGTTTTGAAAAGGTGTCTTTATAATGGTTCTCGTCTCTATAAAAATGCGTACAAAGTATTGTCTTTCAAAAATGTTTTCATAATGAAAGTGTGGGAGTATAAAAATGTTTTTGTTGTGAGCAGGCGAGCAACTAGGAGCGAATCTACCTACTCAAAAGGTCTTAGATGTTCTTTTCCTCCTCCTTTAGATGTTGCTATCTTACCATTGATTTGGTAAGAAGCCCCATCGTTGGATGTGTAAGGGACGAGTGTGGGACGTTTGTATAGTCATAGAAGGCAACCTATGGGACGTTTTAGCAATGTCGTTTTAGGGACTAGATCGTTTACTGAAGGCAACATTGAGGGTCATCGAGGGACTACGATATTTTATCGAGGGTCTTTTGCTAAAATGCCCATGTTCGAGGGACATGACAATTTTTCGATAGGCCACAAAGTGGGATTACCCTAAGGGTGCTAGTGTGCAAGTGTATTTGATTGCATGCATTTTAGTCTTGATTAGGGTGATCTATTTGTCGATTTCATATCTTGCCATACACACCCTAGTTACTAACAATATATGAAAGCAATAAAAGTGCAGAAAGTAAAGATTCTACGCTATTACAATCATTAGGGGGATGGGGTATACAAATTTACAAATGGAGGGGTTGCAAGAAAATAAATTCTAATTATTTATTACAACTATATTGAAATAATAATGCAAGAAAGAAAAAGAACTTTGCTTAAGAAAATGTTTTTTGTCTTGACAAATTAAAGAAAAGATGAAATAGCTAGTAAAAAAATTGTTTTTATGTCTTTTCTATATTGATAAAAAGAATATGAATATTAAAAGTGAGAAGAAAGGAAATGGATGAGATTAGAATCAGTGTGCTGCTACAAACAAAATAAACAAAATCAGAAGTTCTGATGCCAGGAGTGCTGTGACTCGGAAGGAAACATCAGTGGGCATCAGAAGTTCTGGATTGATAAACTCTGAGGTCCTGCAAGAAACGTTAGAGGGAAAACACAGAGGTTCTGGATGGTGTTCAGACAGTGAGTCAAAAGTCAGAAGTTCTATGTTACACTAAAACATTGAGTAAACATCAGAAATTCAGTGTATTGTTAGCATATGAAAATCAGAAACCCTGAGTGTTTTAAAACAACTTGTGGAAGTATCAGAAGTTCTGTATTGTACTAAGCTAGTGAGTGAACATCAGCAGTTCAGTGCATTATCAGCATGTAAGAATCAGAAGTTCAGTGTGTTTAAACAGTGGGAAACTCATGGAAGCTTTGTATGTTAAAAGAGTGATGAGAAATCAGAAGTTTTGTGCCATATTTAAGCTCTTAATCAGCACATCAGCAATTTATTCAGTTCTTATTAAACAGGAAATCAGAAGGATAACAACACAACAGTTTATAGAAGTTCTAATCCTGAATCTGAGTCTAGCCCTAATCAAGAAGCTCTGATCCACAGTTTTTCTACTTATGCAATGATATGGACAACATTAATTATGATATTTAGATATTAATGATATTCTGAATGAAAAAATGCCAAGTCAGAAAGGCTTACCTTGAATCCGGAGTGTGGGATTGGAGCTTTGAGTTGCTGCCTTCATATGTTCCGGTGTCAGCGAGAGGAACGGAACAGTGGTTATGTTCTTTGATTCATAGGGAGGAACAAAGGTTTTGTTTAGGATTTGAGAAGGTTTTCACTGTTTCCTCTTCTTTCTTTGATAATTCTCTCTCCCTCTCCAAAAGTTAGCCCCTTGAACGTGTGATGGAGCAACTTATTTATAGGTGGATTTGTTGTGATTTTTTGGGGGGGAAACAAATGGAATTTGAACCTTTTTGGCATCGTGTTCCCTTGCCTTTTGATCACAGTCTTCGTATGCTAGTTTGGTGCAATTAAAGGATGCAGGCGTAGGCTGAATTAGATGTTGGTTATAGGTTTGTGTTGTAGCAGTGCAGCAGGTTGTATAAACAATGTTTTATGATTTGGTCAAGTTCTGACCGAAGCGTTGAATATAGCCTTCATATGCTAAGGCGCTGCCTTGTTCTTGAAGCAAACATGGTGATTAGCAGCTTTTAGCCATGCCTAAGCTGGGTTTGTAAGCGTGATTTAAGGAAAGGTAACTTCAAAATTAAAAGCAACGCATGGGCCCAGCACACTCTTGTACAAGAGTTTGTTTTTTCAAAGACAATAATGGTACACGTGGGGGAAGTCCTCTGGATAAAGACTTAAAGTGGTTGTAAGCATTAAATGATGATGAGACTTATCAAAACTTGAAATCCTGCAACATAAGATTCTACACCATTGCTTAGTTCTGGATCAGAAGTTCAACTTCAGCGTGACTTAGAATAGACATCCAACTTCTGATCTTTGTATCTCCATGCTCCAGCATGTTCTGAAGGAGCTCTCAGACTTTCCAGGAAGCTTGCAGCATGCTTTGTAACCTTCTTTGAATTGCCCTTGCAAACTCTGACTGAACCTTTGTGAAAACTGGCCCAGAAGTTCTAACCAAACTCTGTCTTGAAAGTATCTAAAATTTGCTGAGTGCTTTAGTTTCATGGACGTGTCTTTGAGAAGTTATAACTTGAAATCCCAGCATTTCTATGAGAAGTTCTATTCTGCAATGTTTTAGATCTCATTGAAATCTATAACTATTGAATCAGAATTTCTTCCAGAATCAGCTTGCATCATGGTGAAAATCTGACCAGAAGTTCTGAGCTTGTCATATTTCTTAAACACTTAGAAAAAATTCTAAGTATTTAGAATTTTTACTTCTCCAAAGTAGTTTTGACTTTTGAATTTCTTGATGAAACAAACTTCATATTTCAACATGTCTTGATGAAATTTGATTTTTGAAATTTGATTTTGATCCAAAAGTCAAAGTTTGACTTTTCAGTGTGCAAATGACCATTTTTCCCTTATGAGTGATTTTCTTGGAAAATTTGTGGTTCAAGACTTGGAATTGGATGGAAGCAAACTTGAGGATCCAGGGTGATTCTTTGAGAAATGAGAGGGCAAATTTTGGGGTGCAACACTAACAATATAATAAAACGTATGATAAATAATATACTAAATTAGATTACATAATATCACCACTTATCATCGTATAAACAACAATAATCGCAACAGAATACTAATAATATACACATTTACCGCATCAATAAACAACTTCTTTATGCAATCATATAATATGACTCAATAGTATGCAAATTCATGTGGTACCATTGGAGCAGAACTCCCATCTCAAAATAATTGCCAATAAATAGAGGCATCAACAAGGCATAAGCCTTCATCTTAATATTCGCCAATACAGGCCATCTTAATGAGCATCAGCTCCATCTTTAAATGCAATGTATGTGACACAATCATGAATGTAATAACAACAACCATAATTAACAACATCTCAACACAACATCATCATTGGCCAGAAGCCTACATCTTAATAGCTTCCAAATATTAGAGGCATCTCAATATCATTCATCAACATCATTCATCAACATAATTCCTCAACATAATTCATTGCATAATTCATCAACATAATTTCATCAACGTAATTCATCAACATAATTTTACAGCAACTCAGTCACAACAACAATACAATGATAAATCGGTAATCCCTCATCGTTGGCCATAGGCCTACAACATGATAATGCCTATAATGAATTAATCATCTAAGGCTTATCTCTAATTACCAAATCTCTACATATTATTATTCTGCAATACGACATCATTATCATCATTAACCTTACTGTTATGAACCAACAATAATCTATATCGTCTTATCCTCATCATACTTCACAAAATCATCATAGCGATTAACGCGGGAAAATAAATCTAATCCTAATTTGGGTACTAGTATTTACTATCCTTATCCTTCATTTTAATCCTTAAGAATGAATTTCATCACGTTATCTATCCAACGCTTCAAACGGAACCTCAAACGGAGTCCGGAAACTCAAGTTACAGCTTTTGGAAGAATCTGTCAAAAATCAGACTACATGAGTCGACGCATAATGTTTTGAGTCGACGCGTACTGGGTTAAAATTCATGCATGAGTCAACGCGTAATCCCTTTTTATCGACTCATATTGAGTCTGCAACACCGCATGTATCGACGCATGCTCTTTTGTATGGACTCTTCCTGAGTCCAAAAACCTGCACGTATCGACGCATGGCTTTTGAGGTCGACGCATATTGTTTTGTCATGGATATTTTCTGCTATTTCACTGCATTTTCACTATGGTTTCCCTGCCTTAGGTCCTAAAAACATCCTCTAATAATAGGTAATCATTAAATATAACCATCCTATATTTCTACATCAAATATACAACATTAGGGCATCATTACTCATCTCTAAATCATTGATCTTCATCATACAACAATATATATAATTCAATCATAAACAAAACAACCTTTCACATCTAATCCCACATATTACAAATGATAAACCCAATTATAGAGCCAGAATCCCACCCTTACCTTAGACTGAAGGTTGCTCTAAAACGTTTCCGATTGAATTTCGTTCAGGCTCTTTTCCTTCTTTTCTGCAACTTTCACGTTCTCCTCCAACCCTTATTTCTTTCTCTTCTTACTGCTTCTTCTTTTTCCTTATTATTTCTAAAAACTAATATAATAACCCTATAATTCTCATTATGTCTTAATGGGCTTAAAACTTCTACACCCCCGTTTCTACTACTTTTATGCCTTAAAACAAGCCTACATCAAATGATATTATTATTCTAACATTATTCCACAACTTAATAGAATAAATAAATCCAATAACAACAACACATCAACTATCATCATAACATAACTTCACAAATATTCCAAAAATAATTTAATCAAATAATTAATTAAATTACGGGCGTTACAACTCTCCCCCACTTAGAATATTTTCGTCCTCGAAAATTTACCTTAATTAAACAACTCAGGATATGAGTCCCGCATCTTTCTTTCCAACTCCCAAGTCATGCTTTCTCCGGCAGATCCTAGCCAAACCACTTTAACTAAAGCAATCTCCTTTCCCCTCAGAGTCTTAGTTTCATGATCCGTGATCCGTACAGGCATCGTCTCTACCATAAGGTTATCCCATACTTGCACATCATCCATATGAATCACATGAGATGGATCTGAAATATACTTCTGAAGTTGTGACACATGAAACACATCATGAAAATTCAAAATATTAGGCGGTAAAGCCACTCAATAAGCAACATTCCCAACTCTATCTAAAATCTGATATGGTCCAATAAAACGAGAAGTGAGCTTCTTAGACTTCAATGCTCGCCCAACATCAATCACATGTGTAACTCTTAAAAACACATGGTCACCCGCTTGAAATTCTAAATCATTACTTCACTTTTCATGATAACTCTTATGTCTACTTTGGGGAGCTTTCATCTTTTCTCGAATCAACTTCACCTTCTCAGTATTCTCACGAACAAGTTCAGGTCCAAGTACTACACTTTCACCGATTCATGCCAACATAAAGGAGTTCTACATCTTCGACCATACAACGCTTCAAAAGGTTCCATCCCAATACTAGAATGGTAACTATTATTATAAGTGAACTCTATCAACATAAGATAAGTATCCCACGAACCTCACTGCTCAAGAACACATGCCCTTAGAAAGTCTTCCAACAATTGAATAGTCCTTTCAGTCTGACCATTTGTCTGGGGATGATACGCCAAACTCAACCTCAACTTAGAACCTAACGCTTCTTGCAAACTCTTCCAAAAATCAGAAGTAAATCTTGGATCTCTATCTGACACAATGCACAAAGGAACACCATGCAACTTCACAATCACACTAGTGTAAATCTCATCCAACTTCGACATTAGAAAACTGATGTTAATAGGAATAAAATGAGCCGACTTTGTAAGCCTATCAACAATCACCCAAATTGAATCATGTCTTCTCATAGTATTAGGTAACTCCGTCACAAAGTCCATTGAAATGCTATCCCATTTCCATTCTGGAACTTCTAACGGTTGCATCAACCCTGCAAGCTTCTGATGTTCAACTTTCGACTTCTAACAAGTCAAACATGCATACAAAAACCGAGCCATGTCACTCTTCATTCCAGGCCACCAAAACAAATTCTTCAAATCTTGATACATCTTTGTAGCTCCTGGATGAATACTCAACTTACTTCTATGACTCTCTTCAAGTATCACTTTCTTCATCTCAGCATCATCGAGAATACAAATTTGGTTACAAAATCTCAACACACCTTGCGCATCTAGCTTAAAATCATTATTCTCTTACTGATCGATCCCAACCATCGAATCTACCAGTTTCACATCCAACTTCCGAGCTTCTCTAATACTGCCTAGAAATTCATTATTAATCTTCAACATACCCAACATAACACTTTGTGGCATAACCTCGCAAACTAAGCTCATATCTCTGAACTGTTCAATTAATTCCGACTCTTTAACCATCATTGTCGACATATGTAAAGTCTTTCGACTCAATGCATCAGCTACCAGTCATTAGCCTCAACTGCTAGCATATGAGTACCATATCGAACCTTCTGCGCTGGAGTGCAGTCCATCACACGGAAGATTCTCTCAATCTCTTTCAACCAATCCAATGCTCCGTCAGGATCATACTTTCTCTTGAAGGTAGGTGGATTCTCTCTCTGGAAAATCGCCATACTACGAGATCCAACATTCCCGTCAGCATTCGGTTAATTCTCCATCGCATGCGCCATTGCTTCTAAAGCAGCAGCAAGTGCAACATCATTCCTTCCAACCATCTCAACTTATCACTACAACATAAACAACGGTTAGAACTCAAATTAACAATACTCGATTGTTAGACAACTACGACTTGACAACTTGGTCGGACGGACCAACCTTTGCTCTGATACCAACTTTGTAACACCCTAATTCTACCCGACAATTATAAATGTAAATCAGAGTTATAAAATTCATGCAACTGATTCAGGATGCCACAAATTCAACTTTAAAAACACATTGTATTCAACGTGGATACATAACACTTTAAACCTTTGGATGAACCATCAGCATAATAATTTAATTTCTTAATTTGACAAATTGAACATCTATGCAGAGGAGTCATAATAACATCTTTATCTAACAATTACAGCAACTTTAAAATAAGCACATGCTTAGCGACAAACAAATTAAAGTTCAACAACTTAAATAATTAATAACTAAAAGCAACAAGCGTCCATCCCCCCGAGTGTTACGTATCAGAGCAATGACACCGACTCGAACTACCGAAGGTATACTGCCTTCACTCCGGATTACCTGCACGTTACCAACGTAAGGGTAACACTCAAACAGAAGGGGTGAGATATCTAACAATATAATAAAACGTATGATAAATAATATATTTAATTAGATCACATAACATCACCACTTATCATCGTATAAGCAACAATAATCGCAACAGAATACCAACAATATACAATTTACCGCATCAATACACAACTTCTTTATGCAATCATATAATGCAACTCAATACTATGCAAATACATGTGGTACCATTGGAGCAGAACTCTCATATCAAAATAATTTCCAATAAATAGAGGCATCAACAAGGCATAAGCCTTCATCTTAATATTCGCCAATACAAGCCATCTTAACAAGCATCAACTCCATCTTTAAATGCAATGTATGTGACACAATCATGAATGTAATACCAACAACCATAATTAACAACATCTCAACATAACATCATTGTTGGCCAGAAGTCTACATCTTAATAGCTACCAAATATTAGAGGCATCTCAACATCATTCATCAACATCTTTCATAAACATAATTCATCAACATAATTCATCGCATAATTCATCAACATAATTTCATCAACGTAATTCATCAACATAATTTTACAACGACTCAGCCACAACAACAATACAACGATAGATCGACAATCTCTCAACGTTTGCCATAGGCCTACAACATGATAATGCCTATAATTAATTAATCATATAAGGTTTATCTATAATTACCAAACCTCTACATATTATTATTCTGCAATACTACATCATTATCATCATTAACCTTATTGTTATGAACCAACAATAATCTATAATCATCTTATCCTTATCATACTTCACAAAATAAGCATAGTGATTAACGCGGGAAACTAACTCTAATCCTAATTTTGGTACTATAATTTACTCTCTGTATCCTTCATTTTAATCCTTAAGAATGAAGTTCATCACGTTAGCTATCCAACGCTTCGAATGGCACCTCAAACGGAGTCCGGAAACTCAAGTTACAGCTTTTGGAAGAATCTGTCAAAAATCAGACTACATGAGTCGACGCATAATGTTTTGAGTCAACGTGTACTGGGTTAAAATTCCTGCATGAGTCGACATGTAATCCCTTCGTATCGACTCATACTGAGTCTGCAACATCGCATGTATCGACACATGCTTTTTTGTATCGACTCATCCTGAGTCCAAAAACCTGCATGTATCGACGCATGGCTTTTGAGGTCGACACATACTGTTTTATCATGAATATTTTCTGAGATTTCACTGCATTTTCACTATGGTTTCCCTGCCTTAGACCCTAAAAACATCCTCTAATCATAGGTAATCATTAATTATAACCATCCTATATTTCTACATCAAACATACAACATTAGGGTATCATTACTCATCTCTAAATCATTGATCTTCATCATACAACAATATATATAATTCAATCATAAACAAAATAACCTTTCACATCTAATCCCACATATTACTCATCATAAACCCAATTATAGAGCCAGAACCCCACCCTTACCTTGGACTGAAGGTTGCTCTATAACTTTTCCGATTGAATTTCGTTCAGGCTCTTTTCCTTCTTTTCTGCAACTTTCACGTTCTCCTTCAACCCTTATTTCTTTCTCTTCTTACTGCTTCTTATTTTTCCTTATTATTTATAAAAACTAATATAATAACCCTATAATTCTCATTATGTCTTAATGGGCTTAAAACTTCTACACCCCTATTTCTACTACTTTTATCCCTTAAAACAAGCCCACATTAAATAATATTATTATTCTAATATTATTCCACAACTTAATAGAATAAATAAATTCAATAACAACAACAAATCAACTATAATCATAACATAACTTCACAAATATTCCAAAAATAATTAATTAAATTACGGGCGTTACAATTCTCCCCCACTTAAAATATTTTCGTCCTCGAAAATTTACCTTAATCAAACAACTCAGGATAGGAGTCCCGCATCTTTCTTTCCAACTCCCAAGTCATGCTTTCTCCGGAAGCTCCTAGAAAAACCATTTTAACCAAAGAAATCTCTTTTCCCCTTAGAGTCTTAGTTTCATGATCCGCGATCCGTACAGGCATCGTCTCTACCGTAAGGTTATCCCGTACTTGCACATCATCCATATGAATCACATGAGATGGATTTGAAATATACTTCTGGAGTTGTGACACATGAAACACATCATGCAAATTCAAAAGATTGGGCGGTAAAGCCACTCTATAAGCAACATTCCCAACTCTCTCTGAAATCTGATATGGTCCAATAAAACGAGAAGTGAGCTTCTTAGACTTCAATGCTCGCCCAACACCAGTCACAGGTGTAACTCTTAAAAACACATGGTCACCCGCTTGAAATTCTAAATCTTTACTTCGCTTGTCATGATAACTCTTCTGTCTACTTTCGGAAGCTTTCATCTTTTCTCGAATCAACTTCACCTTCTCAGTAGTCTCACAAACAAGTTCAGGTCCAAGTACTACACTTTCACCAGATTCTTTCCAACATAAAGGAGTTCTACATCTTCGACCATACAACGCTTTAAAAGGTGCCATCCCAATACTAGAATGGTAACTGTTATTATAAGTGAACTCTATCAACGGAAGATAAGTATCCCACGAACCTCCCTGCTCAAGAACACATGCCCTCAGCAAGTCTTCCAACGATTGAATAGTCCTTTCAGACTTACCATCTGTCTGAGGATGATACGCCGAACTCAACCTCAACTTAGAACCCAAAACTTCTTACAAACTCTTCCAATAATCAGAAGTAAATCTTGGATCTCTATCCGACACAATGCACAAAGGAACACCATGCAACTTCACAATCACACTAGTGTAAATCTCAGCCAACTTCGACACTGGAAAACTGATGTTAATAGGAATAAAATGAGCCGACTTCGTAAGCCTATCAACAATCACCCAAATTGAATCATGTCCTCTTATAGTATTAGGTAACTCCGTCACAAAGTCCATCGAAATGATATCCCATTTCCATTCTGGAACTTCTAACGGTTGCATCAACCATGCAGGCTTCTGATGTTCAACTTTTGACTTCTGATAAGTCAAACATGCATACACAAACCGAGCCATGTCACTCTTCATTCCAGGCCACCAAAACAAATTATTCAAATCTTGATACATCTTTGTAGCTCCTGGATGAATACCCAACTTACTTATATGACTCTCTTCAAGTATCACTTTCTTTATCTCAACATCATCAGGAATACAAATTCGGTTACGAAATCTCAACACACCTTGTGCATCTAGCTTAAAATCATTATTATTTGACTGATCGATCCCAACCATCGAATCTACCAGTTTGACATCCAACTTCTGAGCTTCTCTAATACTATCTAGAAATTCATTATTAATCTTCAACATATCCAACATAACACTTTGTGGCATAACCTCGCAAACTAAGCTCATATCTCTGAAATGTTCAATTAATTCCAACTCTTTAACCATCATTTCCGACATATGTAAAGTCTTTCGACTCAACGCATCAGCTACCAGTCATCAGCCTCAACTGCTAGCATATGAGTACCATATCGAACCTTCTGCGCTGGAGTGCAGTCCATCACACAAAAGATTCTTTCAATCTCTTTCAACCAATCCAATGCACCGTCAGGATCATACTTTCCCTTGAAGGTAGGCGGATTCTCTCTCTGGAAAATCGCCATACTACGAGATCCATCATTCCCGTCAGCATTCGGTTGATTCTCCATTGCATGTGCCATTGCTTCTAAAGCAGCAGCAAGTGCAACATCATACCTTCCAGCCATCTCAACTTTTCACTACAACATAAACAACGGTTAGAACTCAAATTAACAATACTCGATTGTTAGACAACTACGACTTGACAACTTGGTCGGACGGACCAACCTTTGCTATGATACCAACTTTGTAACTGTTGTACCCCAAAATTTACCCTCCCGTATTTCTCAAAACATTTCAAGAAAGATCCTCAAGTTGCTCAAGGTAGTCCAAGGGTTGGCCAGACAAGCTCTCTCCTAAGGCAGTCCACCTCAAATTAGGGTTTCATGTTGCATCAAGATACTTGAGTCCAAGTGATCCCAAATTCTCACTAATGTCCTAATATGTTCTCAAGACCATCCATGTCAAGTTTCAAGCCTTGCAGAGGAAGTTTGCTCAGTCAATTGCTCAAAGACCTAAAAATCGACTATGATTGGGCAAAAGTCAATTGTGGCCCACATACAGTCAAACTTCAATATTTTTGGTCAACATACTCATTTTGAAGTATATTTCATCATTTGATCAAGGGTTGATCATGATTCATCAAGGATTGCTCATAATTCATCAAGACTCAAAAGTTGCTAAATTAGGGTTTTGCAGGAAAAGTCAACTCAACTTTGACCAAGCATAACTTTCTCATACTTTATGAGAAATGACCCATCCAAAGCTCATTTTGAATAGTATGCAATTATCTACAATCCATCTTCATCTCCCAAGTTCAAAATATGCACTCACAAGAAGTTATGAATTTGGACATTATAGGTCATTTTGAAAAGTCAACAAAAACACCTTTTTTATCGAAGCTTCATACATGATCATGGAATATCAAATTGAGATGAGACCAAAAGGGTTGATTAGAGGACATGTCAATATTTCTAAGAAGTCCAAGAACACCTCCAAAGAGTCAAAATTGAGGAAGTTATGCATTGGTGAAGTTGACCTTTTTTGCAAAATTGCCAAAAGTCAACTATGCCTAAAACGTCAAATTTTGCCAAATGGGCCCAATCTTTTTCACTTGTTTTGAGTTGGAAACATAGTCCACGAGCTCTATACCTTTCCACTTGTCATTATCATGTTTTTATTATTTATTTTGATTTTTGTTTGATTTAAATCAATTTTAATCAAAATAAATCATGAGAAAATCTAAAGCATTGAAAACTCAAGATTTTATACTTGTTTCAGGTCACAAATCCAGTTGGCAAGTATTTGAAATCGTGCAAGGCATTGGGGTGGACAAAAAGATCGATTTTAGGCCAATTTTGGAATGATATTCAAGAGAATTAAATCACAATCAAATTCAATAATGGAAGAAGATTGAGTACATTCTATCAACCCTAATTCGTTCCTTAATACATATAGAAGCGAGGCAGACCAAAAGAGGCTAGAAAAAAGAGGCAGCATCAAGAACAGAACTTGAAAAAATCAAGAAAAAGTGCAAACACGATTTCATTGTTCCAGGCCAATTCAAGACTCTTTGCCCATTCCAATCGATTCCTGGGAGTGTAGGCAAGCAGAAGCAATCAAGAACAAAGCCTTTCCAGTACCCAAAAGCGCTGTAAGTTCATCACGATATCCATGAATATTTGAATTTGGTTAGCATGATTTAGGCATTGTTAGCATGAATTAACCATATATTGTTGATCCATAGAACTTTTGCAAGCTTTCTGCATCATTTAATTTCATTTATATGTCCTGTACAAGATTTCACCATTGCTAGGGTTGCTTGTTTCGATTTGGGATTTTCTTTTACAGGCTAAATTAGACCATGAAAGGGCCACCACTGTACTCAAGAGGTCCAGACGAATTGATTGGTGGCCCTAGTTTTCATTTATCTTGCTCATGGTTAATTTTGAAGAATGACAGGGGTATAGCGACAGACAAATGTCCGTAGGTAAAAGTTTCCAACTTTTACCAACGGAACGAGGTCAGGGATGACCTGCGTGTCAGCTTTCCATTGGCCCATTCAAACTTTTGGCGCGTGTTTATTATAATTCTCCACTAATTCTTGTTTTCGTATATTATTATTATTGCTTGTTTCATGTACAACAAAGACAAATAGCCCAGCTGGTTGCCAAGCGCTGGAACGTGCCTCAGGACCTGGGTTCGAATCCCAGGTCCCCCAATTTCTCTATGTTATTTTTCTTTTCAGGATCCAACGCGTTTACAGCCAAAGGACTACCATAGACTCTCAAGATCTAGCCCTTAGATCTCCAGATGGCCAAATCTGATGGCCATCATCTGAAGGGGCATCATGAAGCCTAGTCAACACAGAACACTGAATCCAGGAAGTCAACATGGACTTCCATCTTTGGGCCCAGAATTCTGATTTTTGCACCCTCCAATTTGCTTTTGCAGGCCCAATTTCTTATCCCTTTTCTCTTTTTACATTTTATTTTAATTTATTTATTTATTTTATTTACTAAAAATTAATTATTTTCTTTTATCAAAAAATCATAAAAATATTTTTCACCAATTAGACTTAGGTATATTTTTATCAATAAATTTATTAATTTAATTAGATTCAATTTTAGGTAAAATTTTAATTATTTTGTAAATAACTTAAAATTAATTAGAAAATTAGGATTTTATTTCTAACTTAATTATCTTTTTTCTTTTTCTTAAAATAACCAAAAAATCAAAAAATATGTCATTTTATTATTTTCATTAATTAATTTAATTAACTAATTAATTGTATATTTAATTTTAAAACCTAAATTCTTTTCTTTAAAAAATATTTAAAACAACAAAAACATTTTCCCTTTTCTCTTTTCATCGCGCGCTTTATTTTATTATTTGTATCCATATTAATGTAATTGTTCACAAGTATGTAATAGTTTAATTAGGACATTTATTTACATTTATCGCTTTAATTTCAAAGGGTTTGTTTTTGGCTATGTAAATACCCGAAGCCTTGTAATAGCGTAGTTTAATTTCCGCACTTTAAATTCCGCGAAATATTAAACTGTTAGATGTATGACATTAGGATGCATGATAAGAATGTATTTAATTTTAAAACAGTTAGACAACCCTAAATGTGCAAAGATAATAAATCTGAAACTGAATCATTCGCACATGCGCACTCCTAGGGTGCACTCTCACTTGGTTGCCTTCGGTAAACGGTCATTGAGTATAGGATGCTTTAGTGGTCGTCCTTTTGTCTAAAGATCATAGTTGCCTCGGAAAGGTTGCCTCAGATATTGTTTCCTCGGATAATTGATCTAAGACATTAGGGTTATTACTAAGACGTCCTAACATTGCTTTAGTGACCGTACGTCCCTTTCGAATTGACCCTCAAAAACTCCAACGACGGTGCTACCTACTCACTAATAGTGGGATAACACTATCTAAAGGAAACAAACATAGAACGATTCCTTTTTCGAGTAGGTAGATTAGTTCTTAAGTACTTGCTCAATCAAAACAGACTTTTCACACTTACACTCCTTTACAAACAAAATTTTCAAAAACACTTCATTACACTCTTGAAGACAGAAGCAAGAGTTAAATCGAGGTTAAAACAAAAACTTTTCAAATCAAGCAAACACAAAGAAAACAATTTTGAAAATGATGAGCAAGTACCTAAGAGCCCGTAGATAACTACAGATATAAAGGGTGCTAATACCTTCCCTTTCTATAATCTACCCCCGTACTCAGAAATATCTCGAAAAAAGAATTTTTTTGTGCTTTTTTCCTTTCCTTGTTGGATAAAATAAAAGTCGGTGGCGACTCTTGCTTACCGCGACATTTTGCAAACACAAATGCAAAATGCAAACCAGCAATTCCTTAAAAAAGGGAAACACGTCCCGGTTCTGGCCACCGTATCACAGTAACACCCTAATTCTACCCGGCAATTATGAATGTAAATCAGAGTTATAAATTTCATGCAACTGAATCAGGATGCCACAAATTAAACTTTAAAAACACATTGCATTCAACGTGGATACATAACACTTTAATACTTCGGATGAACCATCAGCATAATAATTTAATTTCTTAATTTGACAAATTGAACATCTACGCAGCAGAATCATAATAACATCTTTGTCTAACAATTACAGCAACTTTAAAATAAACACATGCTTAGAAACAAACAAATTAAAGTTCAACAACCTAAATAATCAATAACTAAAAGCAACAAGCGTTCATCCCCCCGAGTCTTACGTATCAGAGCAATGACACCGACTCGAACTACCGAAGGTATACTGCCTTCACTCCGGATTACCTGCATGTTACCAACGTAAGGGTAACATTCAAACAGAGGGGGTGAGATATCTAACAATATAATAAAACGTATAATAAATAGTATATTAAATTAGATCACATAACATCACCACTTATCATCGTATAAACAACAATAATCGCAACAGAATACCAACAATATAAACATTTACAGCATCAATACACAACTTCTTTATGTAATCATATAATTTGACTCAATATTATGCAAATGCATGTGGTACCATTGGAGCAGAACTCTCATCTCAAAATAATTGTCAATAAATAGAGGCATCAACAAGGCATAAGCTTTCATCTTAATATTCGCCAATACGGGCCATCTTAACGAGCATCAACTCCATCTTTAAATGCAATGTATGCGACACAATCATGAATGTAATAACAACAACCATAATTAACAACATCTCAACACAGCATCATCGTTGGCCAGAAGCCTACATCTTAATAGCTGCCAAATATTAAAGGCAACTCAACATCATTCATAAACATTATTCATAAACATAATTCATCAACATAATTCATCGCATAATTCATCAACATAATTTAATCAACGTAATTCATCAACATAATTTTACAGCGACTCAGCCACAACAACAATACAACGATAGATCGAAAATCCCTCAACATTGGCCATAGGCCTACAACATGATAATGCCTATAATTATTTAATCATCTAAGGTTTATATCTAATTACCAAACCTCTACATATTATTATTCTGCAATACTACATCATTATCATCATTAACCTTACTGTTATGAACCAAGAATAATCTATAATCGTCTTATCCTCATCATACTTCACAAAATCATCATAGCGATTATCGCGGGACACTAACTCTAATCCTAATTTGGGTACTAGGATTTACTCTCCTTATCCTTCATTTTAATCCTTAAGAATTAAGTTCATCACGTTAGCTATCCAACGCTTCGAACGACACCTCAAACGGAGTCCGGAAACTCAAGTTACAGCTTTTGGAAAAATATGTCAAAAATCAGACTACATGAGTCGACGCATAATGTTTTGAGTCGACGCGTACTGGGTTAAAATTCCTGCATGATTCGATGCGTAATCCCTTCGTATCGACTCATATTGAGTCTGCAACACCGCGTGCATCGACACATGCTTTTTCGTATCGACTCATCCTGAGTCCAAAAACTTGCATGTATTGACGCATGGCTTTTGAGGTCGACGCATACTGTTTTGTCATGAATATTTTCTGCAATTTCACTGCATTTTCACTATGGTTTCCCTGCCTTAGGCCCTAAAAACATCCTCTAATCATAGGTAATTATTAATTATAACCATCCTATATTTCTACATCAAATATACAACATTAGGGCATCATTACTCATCTCTAAACCATTGATATTTATCATACAACAATATATATAATTCAATCATAAACAAAACAACCTTTCACATCTAATCCCACATATTACTCATGATAAACCCAATTATAGAGCCAGAACCCCACCCTTACCTTGGACTGAAGGTTGCTCTACAACTTTTCCGATTGAATTTCGTTCAGGATCTTTTCCTTCTTTTCTGCAACTTTCACGTTCTCCTCCAACCCTTATTTCTTTCTCTTCTTACTGCTTCTTCTTTTTCGTTATTATTTCTAAAAAACTAATATAATAACCCTATAATTCTCATTATGTCTTAATGGGCTTAAAACTTCTACACCCCCGTTTCTACTACTTCTATCCCTTAAAACAAGCCCACATCAAATAATATTATTATTCTAATATTATTCCATAACTTAATAGAATAAATAAATCCAATAACAACAACACATCAATTATCATCATAACACAACTTCAGAAATATTCCAAAAATAATTTAATTAAATAATTAATTAAATTACGGGCGTTACATATACGAAGTTTGCCTTGGACCTGGCCTTATGGACGTCCAAGGGTGATCAAAGGGCTAGATTGAAAGGGTGCATATTACTTACTATACACGCGCATGTATAGGATACGATAAAGTATACTTTTGTTTTAATACATTTTACAACTCATTTTCAATAACAGACCCTTGTTCTCTCTTTCTCTCAACTCAGTACCCTTTCATTCTTCTTCTCCAACCCTATAAATCCTAAGCTCTCCACGGCGGCGCAAAACCTAGACCGAACCCCTACCCCAACAACCCATCCAGAATATCATAAAGAAAAGCTAAGCGATATACCTCTTTGCAATTTTCGAGTTCTTATGCGGTTTGGAGATTCTGTTGTTAAACCTTCTTCTTCTTCTTCTTCGATTTTGCAGGTTTCTGAGGTGGTGGCCAATGGTGGTGAAGGCGCGGCAGAAAGGACAATAGAGATTAGGGTTTTAGATGTTGAAACCCTAATCGCTCCTTTCTTCATCTTCAACAGCAATGCAAATAGTTTGGTCTTCTTCTGTACTTTTTTCAGCAACTCTCCTCTCGTTTTCTGTATCCAAGTCTCCCTCGGTCTCTTCAATTTCTTCGAATCCCTTTTTCTGTATTCTTAATTTAGCATTCATAGGATTCGATTAGGGCTTTGTAAATTTTTGTTACAAATTAGTCTTGGCTTTGGGGATTTTGCATAACAAAGTTAGGGATTTGGTTGTTCTGTTAATTGATTTAAAATTTATTGTAATATATTTTTTCTGAGATTTTATTAGCACAGATTTTGCTTACTCTGTTGTTTTGTTGTAAAAGATTTGATTTATCTAGAATTCATTTAGATTTGCTAGATATTTAATTTGTTTTAGGTTTTGAACTGTAAAAATTTGAGATTTTATTTAATGAAGAAAGATATTTTATTTGTACAATAAACGCTGGTTGAATTAATTTTGCGTCTTTTCCGCATAATCGCTATAGTGACTGTTAGTGCAATTGGGCTTTGTGTTTTAATTTTCAGTCCAACACATTACCAATTTTCTCATGTGAGCCTTGCATTACTGTTTTCTTACTACCCAGCCCAACGCATTTTTCCAAGGACAACAACACTATTTTTGATGCGAATTGGGCCTAGACTTCCTGTTGTACCCCAAAATTTGCCCTCTCATTTCTCAAGAATTTTCTCACAAGATCTTCCATGACTCAAGTTTGCAGCACTAATTCATCAATTTAGGTTTGGAATTGGCACAAGAGTAAAATGGTAAAATGCACACTAAAAAAGTCAAACTTTGACTTTTTAATCAAAATCAAGTTTCAAGAATCACATTCCATCAAGACATGTTAGAATATGAATTTGGTTCACCAAGAAAATCAAAAGTCAAAATTACTTTGGAAAAGTCAAAGTTCTAAACACTTAGAAACTTTTCTAAGTGTTAAGAAAGTATGATAAGTTCAGAACTTCTGGCCAGATTTTCATCATGATGCAAGATGATTCAGGAAGAACTTCTGACACAAGAGTTGTAGATCTCAATGAGATCTAAAAAATTACATAACATAACTTCTCTTAAAATGATGGGATTTCAAGTTATATATCTTTGAAGATACGTCCATGAAACTAAAACACTTAGTAAATTCTGAGCATTTCCAAGTCAGAATTTGGTTAGAACTTCTGGGCCAGTTTTCATGTAGGAACAATCAGAGTTTGCAAAGATAATTCAAAGAGGGATTACAAAGCATATTACAAGCTTTCTGAAAAATCTAAGAACTCCTTCAGATCATGCTAGAGCAGGAAGAATCAAAGATCAGAAGTTGGACGTTTGTTCTAAGTTACGTTTATGCTGAACTTCTGATCCAGCTTCAAGCTATGCTGCATAATCTCATGTTGCATGCTTTCTTGTTTGTTAAATCTCATCATCATTTAATGCTCACACTAACTTTTGAGTCTTTATCCAAGTGTTTAAACCTTTATTCAAAGGATCTTCCCATGTGTGGCATAAAAGTACCATTGTTGTCCTTGAAAAGCAAACTTTTGTACAAAGTTTATTTTGAGTTCATGCTTCACTTTGCCTCTGAGTGTACTTCTCCCACAAATCATGCTTACAAACTCAGATTAGGTGTGCTTAAAGCTGCTAACCACCCTACCTTGCCTTGAAACATGCTTGGCTAAACTTGCTTCAAAAACAAGTCAACGATCCATAACCCATGATGGTTGTACTCTTGATTTCTCCAAGCTTCCAAATCCTTTGCCTATAAATTAAATTTCATTTGCAAACTGAAAAGGGGGTCGAAAATATTGGGAAAAAGCCTTGAAACCTTGCTGAAAATTCCAAGAACCTGAAACTACAACCCAAATACAAAATCTGCTAGTTTTTGATTTTTGCACCCAAACTATAATTTTCCTGGCGTGTTTCTCAACCAAATCATCCATACAATTTCTAAAATACACATAGAAGCTTTCCCCACTTCTGTTTTCAAACTGTAAAATAGTCTTCACCACTCTCTATTTCAAAAGTGAGAACTTTGCACCTTGACTGCTCCAGAACTTTCCAACCATTCATAGCTCAAGTTAAGGGTTGCTTTAGCTTTCTGGGAACTTGAGGAAGATGACCAGAACATCACAGCTGTCTGAACCAGGCTCTAATTCACATAACAATTTCCAGCTGCAAGGTAAGTTTCTTCTGATTTTTATCTCATTACTAAGGCATTGTCAGGCTTGCATTTTCAAAGATACAATGTAGATATCATGGCTCTGATTTTGTACATATTTATAGATTTCATTTATATGGCCTAAGTAGAGAGAATTTCAGATCAGAACTTCTTGAGGAAATTAGGGTTCAGAATTAGGATTGGCAAAATTCACGCTTGCTTTTGATTTACAGTTTTGATGCTTTGTGTTGTACCCCAAAATTTTCCCTCTCATTTATCAAGATTTTTCTCACAAGACTTCTTAGACTCAAGACAGGATTAGGGGTTGGTCAGCTCAAGATACCTCATCTTGCACTGATAACCCAAAATTAGGGTTTGAGTTTGCACAAGGATTTTTGGACCATCAATGCTTCATGTGACTTTCATACACCATTTTGGACCCCTAAGATTGCTCATGTTAAGTTTCAAGCCTTGAACCATATTTTTGATCAGTCAATTGGACAATTGACCTAAAAATTAGCTATATTGGGAAAAAAGTCAACCATGGTCAATTTACAGTCAAACTTCATAATTTTTGATCCATATCAACATTTTAAACTCATATGTATCATTTGATCAAGTTTGGATCACAACTCCTCAAGAAATTTGATCAAATCATCAAAAGGGCAAAATGGTCAAAATTAGGGTTTTGACTGAGAAAGGGCAATTTCTGATTTTTAACCTAACCAATGACCAATTGAGTTCAAACATGATTTCAAGGATTCAATGGCATCATCTTGACCTAATTACATGGTTCAAAAGATCTCAAGTTCATTAGATTGACAGATGAATTTTACAGTCAACTGATCAAAAGTCAACTATACACTGAAAAGTCAAATTTTGACTTTTTAGTCAAAATCAAATGCCAAGGGTAAAAATATGAAACTTGTTCACCAAGAAACTCAAATTTGAAAATTAGGGTTTTAATTTGAAAATTTTCATAACTTAGAATTTTTCTAAGTATAAAAATTCTCTTATTTTTCCCCAATTTTTCACCACTTTTTCACCATGATGCATTTTGATTCAAAGAAAACTTCCAACATGAAAGTTGTAGTCCTCCATGAAATCTACAACTTTTCTTCACAAAATTTTCCCAAAATATGCTTGTATCTCAAGTTATGAATTTGTGAATATAGGTCCATGAACTTCTTAACTTAGTGAAATCTTGCCCTAATTTAGGCAGGTTTTAGACCCAACTTCATGGACATTTTTCACCTAGTTCCAAGAGTTATCTCAAATTGCATTTCAAATATGGATTATAGAACACATTGCAAGCTTCCCAAAATGTCCAAGAACTCTCCAAGATCATTTTTTAGTAGGGAGAATCAAACAGAGGAAGTTGGCATTTTTTCACTTTTGTTCAAGCCATTTTCACATAGCATCAAGTTGCAAATCAGATCTATGATGGTTGTATCTTTCTTTACAGGTCCTAAGCTTGCTATACACTCCATAATTAAATGCAAACTCAGTTGAAAAAGGCTTTATCTTTGCTTTTGAAGCTTTGTACAAGGTGTATTTCCATTTTTGGCATAAAGTTCACAATGCCATTTTCATAAAGATGAACTTTTGTAACTTTGTCAATCTTGAGCATTGAACTTGTCCCTTTGATACAAGCAATCCACACTGGTCTCAAGCAATGTGTACCAACTCTTATCAGCCCTCAAGCTATCCAGTACAAGCATGTGGGATTAGTCACTTCACTTTACTTAAAATGCAAGGAAAGTTGCCAAAAGGTCCAAGGCTTGCACAGCTAGTGAAGAGTTGACTTTGTATCACTTCTATACAAATATACAAACTTGTTACAATGCATAGCACGCTTGGATTGAACCTGAAACTCTCTAAAACTATAAAACTCCACAAAACTGCCAAAACACAGAATTTATGCAAAAGCCTACCCAACTCTCATTTGGCTTGTGCGTTTTGTGTTTAAACAGTTCAAACATCTCATACACTTCATATCAAAGAAATCCAAGCCATCACCCTGGTTCTGTAACCCCTGTTTCAGCATCCACCATTTTCATTTTGGAAGCTTGCAGCTTGACTTATTCAGAGAGTTCCAGCCATCCTCAAAGCAAGATAAGCATTGGAATAGCTTCAGTGAAGTTCAAGGAAGCTTAAACAATCACCAGGCCTCCATTAAAGTCCCTACATTACCCTACTCAAATCCAGCTGAAGGAGGTATTTTTTCAAACTCTATCTCTCTGAATAGGCAACCTCAAGCCAGGATTTGTGAAGAAAAAATGTAGTCCATATCATAATTAAGTTGTACATATCTTTACTTTTCATTTATATTAACTGTGCTGAGAGAATTTGAAGATTGAAAACTCTGAAATTTTTAGGTCATGAATTAGGGGTTCCAAAATTCTCCTTGATCTTTTAGAGTTAGGTCACATAATTTATATGGCTGGAATCGTGAGCTCAAATGCCACATGTTTCATGTTATGAGTTTTTGTTTTTATGCAAGCATGAGCAAGTTGCAGGTTTGAACAAAAACGCGCGCAGAAGCTGTCCAGAGGACAAGGACGACGATGTTCTGGGCTTTTTGGCAGCTTTGGCCTTTTTGTTTTTACTAATCACACCCCCTGATTTTCTACTGCACCCCCTGACTGTTTTTTTTATATTTTTCATATTTTTTTCTTCATATTTTCATATTTACTACTTTTGATTATTTTTTCTGAATAATAAAAAATCCTAAAAATAATTTACTTATTTTTGCAATTTTATTTTATTTTTTTTATAATATGTTTACATAAAAATTAGGTTATTTTGATAAATAAATTTTATTTTCTTAAATAATTTGTAAATATAATAAAAAATACTTAATATTTTTATTATACTATTTATACTCATAAATAATTATTTTTATACATATTTAATTTTTAATATTTAAACATAATATTATTTATTATTTTCTTATACAAAAAAAATATACAGGTTAATAATAATAATAATATAGAACATGTATTTTCTTTTAATTGAAAATTAGGGTTTCACCCCTTTCAAAAAGAATTAATTATTTTTTTTCCTTTTTTAGGTTTAAATCAAATATTTTTCATACAAAAACACAAAACATTTTTTAACATAAACGTTGCATTGCATTTTAAATATTTGTCTTATTTATTTAATTCACGCAATATTCGATTTGGTTGAAATAATATATTTAGGTTTATATTTGTGCAAAATCCCCATTCAAAACTTGTATCCCCTCTCCCATAATAATTGTTGTAATAGTTGAGTTTACATTTACGTAATTTATCGCTTTTATACCATGATTAGTAACTAGGGTTTGCATGACAAGAACAAAAACAAAACAAATAGAAAACCCTAAATGCAAGACAAAAGCATGAAAATGACACACTTTGCACACAAGCACCCTTAGGGTTTCTCCCACTTGGTTGCCTAAAATAAAATGGCCATGTTACGCATGCGAAGTATCTTGGCAAAACAAAACAAAAATAAGATCATAGTCCCTCGATGACGCTATTCAAAGGTTGCCTAAACAAAATGATCTTGGTCCCTCAAAAATGCTAAGATACTTGGCAACATTGCTATCATGGTCATACGATGACCCACGCCCGTCCCGTTTACATCCAAAGATAGGGTTGCTTACCAAATCAATGGTAAGTCAACAATGTCAAAGGAATAGAAATGCACAAGAAAGACATTTGAGTAGGTAGATAGCTTCTAAGTTACTTGCTCCATTTCAAACAATCCTTGCTATTTTCAAAAACAAACACACACACATTTTAAAAAAAACATCTTACAAAACATTGAAACATTTTTCAAAAGACAAACATCTTTGTATACATTCTTACGAACGAGAATCATTACAAAGATTGCCTAAACGAATGGCCTCTTTTCAAAATACTTTCAAAACCACACCAAACACCATTTCAAACAAAGCAAAGCAAGTGATCTAAACAAGTAACTAAGAGCCCATGGAAAACCATGGATGAAAAGGGTGCTAGCAACTTCCCTTTTCATAATCTACCCCCCGAACTCAAGAAAACATCTCAAAGGTCTTTCTTGTGCTTTTTTACCTTTCCTTTTGGATAAAAGAAAAGTCGGTGGCGACTCTTGCTAGCGACATTTGCGACAAACTGCTATGTTTGCATTTTCCATTTTTTTTGAGAAGTGACTAAGTTGCAGATACTCTGGCTGGCATGGAGAAGGAGATGAAGTTCATCATCAGAACTTACTTTATGATACGTGTTTATGTTTTTGCTTCTAATACCGGATGTACATCCATTCCAGTAGTAGAAAGCGCGCACATAAGACATTAGTGTTAAGGGTCCTGGGTTCTAGCCCCAGAAGCATATTTTTATGTTTATTTCTTGACATTTTTACCCCATTATTTTCCAAACAATATTCCTGAACAAGAACTTCTAGACATTCTCATCCAACATCATTGTCACCTCACTCTCTCAACAACCAAAACTTCTAACCTTCCAGTAACACTAGAACTTCTAGGTTCTCAGCAATCAGAACTTCTACCCTCTCTCAACAATTAGAACTTCTAGGCTTTCTGTTGTACCCCAAAAATTTCCCTCTCATTTATCAAGTATTTTCTCACAAGATCTCCTTTGATTCAAGACTGCACAAGGGTTGATCAGCTCAAGACACCTCCTTAAGCACCGATGACTGGAATTAGGGTTTGAGATTGCACAAGTATAATTGAACTTTTAATGCCTCATATTACTTTCGTATATCATTAGGGACCCCTAATATTGCTCATGTCAAGTTTTAAGTCTTGGATCACATTTTTGCTCAGTCAATTGATTAGTTGACCTAAAAATCAATTGTATTGGGGAAAAAGTCAACTATGGCCAATTTACAGTCAAACTTCATAAGGTTTTATCCATATAAACATTGTGAACTCCTATATGTCATTTGATCAAGTTTGGACCATAATTCCTCAAGAAATTTGATCAGATCGTCAAAAGAGCAAAATGGTCAAAATTAGGGTTTTGACTGAGAAAGGGCAATCTCTGATTTTTGACATGGCAAATGGTTAATTGGTTTGAGACATGATCTCAAGGTTTCAATTGCATCATTTTGACCTAATTTCATGACTCAAAACATTTCTCAAGGTCATTTGATTGATAATTGATTTTTAGTCAACTGATCAAAAGTCAACTACACACTGAAAAGTCAAACTTTGAATTTTTGATCAAAATCAAGTGTCAAATATCACAACTTATAAAAACATGTCAAAATATGAAACTTGGTCATTAAGTAATCAAAAAGTCAATATTTCATTTTGAAAAGTCAAAATTTCCAAACTTAGAAATTTTTCTATGTGTTGAAAATTTCATATTTTTTCACAATTTTGAGCCATTTTTTTCACCATGATGCAAGATGATTCAAAGGAAACTTTCAACATGAAAGTTGTAGATATCGATGAGATATAAAAATTTTATTTACACAACTCCTCCTAGAAATGCTTGTATCTCAAGTTATTAATCTATGAAGTCATGGTCATGAAACTAAAACACTTAGTGAAATTTTGAGCATTTTTGGTTAGGATTTTAACTTAACTTCTGGGCCAAGTTACATATAGTTCCATTTGGATTTTGCAAAAGTGATTCAAACAGGGGTTTTGGAGCACATTACAAGCTTTCCAAAATGTCCAAGAACTCCTTGATATTATTTGTGAGCAAGGAGAATCGAAGGCCAGAAGTTAGGATTTCAAGTTGTTTTGCAAGGCAAATTTTGTAATGCAACATGAACCAAATCCATAGCCATGCTGCATAATCTTCACTTTGCAGGCCTCAAACTTGTTTGTAACTCCTTAATTAAATGTTTGCACAACATATGGAGCCATTGTCCAAGCATTTGAATCATTATCCAAGTTGTATTTCCATTTTTGGAAGAAAGGCACCATTGATATTCTTGAAAAGTGACTTTAATCACAAAGTCAACTTGTATGGAGCTTTGCACTTGTTCTTTCTGCACAAGCATACTCTATAAACTCAGAACAAACATGTTTAAAGTTGCTAGCCACCCTACAAGACATGTACCTTGCATTGAAACCATGTTTGTCAAGATAACTTCAAAAACAAGTCAAGAACTCATAACATGTGATTCTTTGTTTCTGATCATTTCAAACCTCAAAACCTTTCCTCTATAAATAGAGATACTATTTGCAAGAGAACACACACATACACAAGCCCTAAAATACACAATGACTCAGAACTATATCAAAATCACCATTGTTGCATAATCTGACCAAAAACTTGAAACTCATATCTCCCTCGTGCGTTTCCAAGCCTTTTGGTTCCTAAAGCTTCTAAACATCAAATACAACTCATCCTTGGCCCTGTTTCATAACTGTAACACCTCCATCATCAAGTTCCATTTTCAAAAACAGGGGTTTGCAAGTGGACTTCTCCAGAACTCCTCAGCCACTTTCAGCTCAAACCAAGCATCACATTAGCTTCCTGGGAACTTGAGGAAGCTAACCCAATCACTAGGACTCATTGAAAGCTGCTCAAACTCAAAACATGATACCCTCTTGCAAGGTGAGTATTCTGACTATTGAACTCTTCATATAGGCATCATTAGGTTTCCATTTGTGAAGATAAAATGTAGACATCATAGTCCTGAAACTAACAATGTCCTTAGAATTCATTTATGTTGTGTGAGTAGTGAGAATTTTAGAGTTGAATTTTCTGAAAAAATTAGGTCAGATTTGGTATCATTTAAAATTCATGCTCATTTTTTATTTATAGCTTTAGTTATTCACATGACTGAATTCGTGATGAAATTTGGAGCAAGTTTCATGTTTATACTTTTGCAAATGGTAGAGAAATGAAAGAGATGGCAATTTCAAAAAAATCATGTTGAATGGTCTGGTGCAAGGTTGAAGATGATACATGCCTAGGAATGTGTTTCAAATATATATTCTTGGTTTTGTATTAATAAACGGATATATAGCCACCCTAGTGGTAGAAGCGCGCGCTTGTGACTATAGGGACCTGGGTTCGAGCCCTAGTGGTACCTTTTTGCTTTTCTCATATTTTATTTTTACAGATCCCCATGGTGAACCTCAAAGGGCCTCCCCCACTGGATCATAAATTAAGCGCTTGGGCCTCCTTGGTCTGGGCTTTTCCATTTGTTTGTTTTTTTGCTATGTTACACCCCCCTGATTACTTATCTATGCGCAGGTCCATTCACCTTTTTTATTATTATTTCTGATTCACAAAAAAATCTGACTTGGGCCTAGACTCCCTTTTGCTAACATTCACACCCTTTTCACTTTCAAACCCCTCTGACTTTAATTTTATATTTTTATTTTATTCTCTTTATTTTATTATTATTATTAATATTATCATTATTATTATTATTATTATTATTATTATTATTTTCATTAATAAAAACCCAAAAAATATTTTATTTATTATTTTTTACATTTATTTAGTTTATTTAGTTTTATGAAACTAAAAAGAACAAAAACATTTCTTAGTAAATTAATTTATTTCTTAATAATTAATATTTAGGTTCAATTATATTATATTATTTTCTTGTAAATTAAAATCAATTTAGAACTTAGAACTTTTATTTAATTAATTTTATTTACTAATTTATTCAAATTCACAAAAAAAAACCTTAAAAAAACTTGTTTTCTTTTATTAACTTAATTTTAATTTTCTTATTCTATTCAATTATTTTATTTTAATTAGATCAAAACTTTTAATACAAAAAAATCCATTCCTTACCTATTCATACTTGTACATTATATTCATCTCATTTCTTGTACATTATTCAAATTCAATATGGTTGTAATAGATAATTAGGGTTTTAATTTCTTGCAATTCCCCATTTGTAACTTGTATATCCCATCCCCAAAAGCGTTGTAATAGCATATGACATTTAAATTCCGCAATTTATCGCTTTATATAAGTGCTAGTAATTAGGGTTTGTATGGAAAGATAAAATCAATGCTTAGAAAACCCAAATACAAGAAAAATCAAGCATGTAAATCAATACACTTGCACACATACACCCTTAGGGTAAATCCACTTTGTTGCCTTATAAAATGGCCATATTATGCATGTGGGGTATCTTAGCAAAAAGCAAACAAAATACAAGATCATAGTCCCTCGATGACGCTATCAAAGTTGCCTTTCAAAAATAATCTTAGTCCCTTACAGAAAATGCTAAGATATCTTACAACATTGCTAATCATGGCTATACGATGACCATTGCCCGTCCCTTTTACATCCAAAGATAGGGTTACTTACCAAATCAATGGTAAAATAACAATGTCAAAGGAAAGAGGAAATAAACATGAAAGACTTTTGAGTAGGTAGATCGTTCCTAGTTGCTTGCTCAATTTCAAAACCAAAAACATCCTTGTTATTTTCAAAACAAACACCAACACTTTTAAAAAACACCTTTCAAACTTGAAAACATTTTCAAATGATCAACACTTTGTATACATTCTTACGAACGAGAATCATTATAAAGATTGCCTAAACGATGGCGCCTTTTCAAAATACTTTCAAAAACCACACAAAGCACATTTTTAAACAAAAGCATGTGATCTAGCAAGCAACTAAGATCCCGTAGATAACTACGGGTGAAAAGGGTGCTAATACCTTCCCTTTTCATAATCTACCCCCCGAACTCAAGAAAGCGTCTTTAAAGGTATTTCCTGTTCTTTTCAGCCTTTCCTTTTGGATAAAAGAAAAGTCAGTGGCGACTCTTGATAACCGCAACATTTGCGATAAAACGCAAAACGACAAAGTCAGTTCTCCTACGCGTTACATAACTGGCGACTCTGCTGGGGAAATATCTTAAAAGTGGGGTTACCTTAGGGCTAGATCACATTTACTTGCTTTCCTTGTTTTACATTATGGTTCCTTGCTTTGGCTTACTTTGATCCTACACCAGGATTTAAGAGACCTTTTTTAGGTAAGTAGCAATAAACTGTGAGGGAACTGTGCGGGGTATACCGACACGGTTGAAACAGTAGCTACGCTGATGCGATACTTTGGTGTGTACTGGTAGCCCTTGAGTAATCAAGGAGAATATGGGGTCGTTGCATGGTATCATAAAGCGTCAACTGACCTTAGCACCTTAATTGACCAACTTGGCTTTTAGGACGTAGTGAGATAGCCGTCTTTGGTGTAAACCCAAAGTCGGTTGATACTCGATGCTAAACTCATTGAGGTTTGACCCTTGAATTTTGTTTTGTGGCAAGTCAATTGTCTATCGGAACGAGATTTAGGGGAAAGACCAGTGATATTGAGATCCCTTAGAACCCGATTACTATATTTAGGACAAGTTGAACCAACCCAACTTCAAGAGGGTATCACCTTAAAATCCATGCAAGCCTTAAACCTAAGGTCTCTGTGTGATTTGCTTGTGCTTTCTATATCAGCTATATCTGAGCATAATCATGATATCATAACATAGCATGTCATACTAACCATTTCAAGGATTCTTAGGGTTTATTTTTTTCTTGTTTTGTAGGACATGGCTCTCGCTCGTAGATTCATTATCCAAGTCAGTCTGGTAAAAGTACCTCCTCAGCTCAAGGATTTGGTATCAAGGGTTCCCGAAAGCTCTCCATTCACTGAAAGACATGGATGACTTCTCAGCTTGGTCACTTCAAACCCTGATGAAGAAATGTTAAAAGTGTTCTTTCAATTCTTTGACCCTCTCCATCACTACTTCACTTTTCTGGATTACCAGTTAGTGCCTACTATGGAGGAGTTTTCTCTGCTGTTGGGGGTGCCTATCCTTAATGAGGTACCTTTCAATGGTATGGAAAGAGACCCTAAACCTGAAGATATTGCCAAAGCTTTGTCCTTACAACGGTCTGGCGTATTAGCAAATTGGGAAATTAGGAGAGGTGTCAAGGGTTTTTTGGCTAAGTTCTTGTTCGAGAAAGCTTATCACTTTTGGGATACCTTATACTTATAAGCTTTTGAAGAGGTGTTAGCCCTTCTCATCTATGGTTTGGTATTGTTTCCTAATCTGGACCAGCTCATAGACGTGAACGCGGTTAAGATTTTCCTGTCACGTAATCCAGTACCTACTCTGCTTGGAGATATCCTACATTCGTTGCATACTCGCACTGTAAAGAGGAGAGGAACCCTTCTGTGTTGAACACCTCTTTTGGCTAGGTGGTTTATTTCACACCTACCCCGATACATCTTGAAGAATGAATAGGGATTGAGATGGTCTCATAGGATAATGACTCTTACATATTCAGGCATTCATTGGTCTCCTCGATTCTCAGATAATGTTACCATCATTAATCGATGTGGAGAATTCCCTAAATGTCCCTATCTTAGGAATTAGGGGAGGAATCACTTACAATCCTTGTTTGGCACTATGACAGTTTGGATACAGCTTAAGGGGGAGCAAGACACTTTCGAAGCCCAATTCTACGCCAGCGAGAAGAAGGTTCTGGAACTCACCAAGCAGCTTCATGAGGAGCGGAGTCTGAACGCCTATATCGCACCAAAGAGGATGCGCTCAACTTTTTTGTCTTAGAGTTTTGTATTTTTCATTTCTTTCATTATAATCCCAAAGAGGCATGATGTACTCAAACTTTGATTTATTAATATAACGGGTGTTCCCTTTTTGTCTAAAGCAAATTTATATCTCTAATTTCCTTGAAATCATTTGCATATGCATCTTCATTCATCATAACATAAACATGTTTCTTACCAACAGGTCTCCGTATCTTTCTACTGTTTATTTCAGTAAGATGGATCTTGAGCAGACAGTAAAAGATCTCCAAGCGTAGAATGTTCAGTTTCAACAAATGTTCTTAACTCTGGCCAAAGGACAAGAGGATTTGAAAACTTTGATGATCAAAGAAAAGAAGAAGAAGGCGAAGAAATCAACCATTGTTTTAAATTTGGGAAGAAGGTTCCAAGGACAAGCCAGACGGACCCTAGACTTCACAACATCGTCAGGTGAAAAGGATAATCAAGAAGGGAAAGACAATGGGGTGACTGGCCATCCAGAACCTGAAGAGGAAGAAGAGGATAACTACTCTGAAGAGCAATATCCTCTAGTTGATGAGAAGTACAAACATCTGGAAGAATGTCTAAGTGCAATGGAGATTCAGAAAGTGCCCGAGTTGGACTTTAAAGAGTTGGGTTTGGTGTCTGGGATTGTTATTCTACCAAAGTTCAAGGCACCAGTGTTTGCTAAGTACGACGAGGTTTCGTGTCCCAAGATGAACCTCCGGTCTTATGTGAGGAAGATACAGCCTCACACTGCAGACAAAGATTTGTGGGTCCACTTTTTTCAAGATAGTCTATCTGGGACTCATCTAGATTGGTTCTATCAACTGGGAAGGGCCAATATCCATAATTGGGAAGACCTGGCCACTAATTTTTATAAACAGTATCAATACAACGCAGACCTTGCTCCCACCCTTACTTAACTCCAATGTCTGACTATGGGTTCGAACGAGGGTTTCAAAGACTACGCTCAGAAATGGAGGGACTTAGCAGGAAGAGTCCAACCTCCCCTGTCTGATAGGGATCTAGTATACATTTTTTTGGGTACCTTATCCGGTCCTTTCTTTAATCATATAATTGGAAGCTCTTCAGTCGGCTTCACTGAATTAATCTTGACTAGGGAAAGAGTGGAAGTTGGGATTAAGAGTGGGAAGATCCAAAAGGACGCATCCTCCAGTGCCGTTACAAAACGATTTATTGGGAAGAAAGAAGTTGGTGATGTGTACCCTCAAAGGAATCAGGACAGAACTGAACACCGTCTAACGGTAGGAGCCGTCATGATCCCTAAGCCTGCACCTACTCAACAAAGGAACAACCAGCCTAGAACGGAAAGACTTGTAAGACAATTTACCCGAATAAATACAACGTTGTCTCAAGTCCTTCCACATTTGTTGAGATCTAATCTGGTAACTTTGAAGGAATCCCCGAAGAATCCCAACACCGCCTCTCCTCATTACAACCCTAATGCACGTTGTACTTACCATTCCGAAAGTCCAGGCCATGATACCAACAACTGCTGGGCTTTGAAAAACAAGGTGCAAGACCTTCTCGAGGCAAAAGAAGTTGAATTTGATGCTCTTGAGATCCCAAACGTTATCACCGCTCCTATGCCCAAGCATGGTTGTGATCTTAACGCTGTTGAAGATAATGTGTTTGTTACTGTTGTTTATGAACTTGTTACTCCTCTCCTGACTGTCAAAAGGAACCACTTGAAGGCCAAATTTATTTCCAGGCTGTGGAGAAGGCTGCCACCTCTGTTTATCCCTACCAATTGGTTGTCATTTATTGAAAGCAGGTGTCCAACGCCTAATGGATGATAAAGAGATTTTGTTTGAGAAGACTCCCGTTCCCACCATTTCTTACAAAGATGTTTCAATAGTAACCATTTCCACCAATCCTTCCAGGGTCTCCACCAAAAGACCTGTTAGGATTACATATGTTCCTAAGGTGACTCCACTAATAATTACTATGCCAGGCATGATCTCGTACTCCTCAGATAAAACTGTCCCCTGGAACTATGGGGGTGACGTCTACTATCATGGTGTCAAGCAGGATTGGCTGGCTGATGAAGACTCGAATTTTGAGAAGGCTGACCCTGACATCGGCAACATTGCGTGAACCAGCAAAATAACCCGAAGTGGAAGAGTATTGTCCCCTGAGATTTCTCCTCTGAAAACTAATATCGGTCCTGTGGTCATCCCTGCTTTTGTTCCTGTTGACACTACTACTACAGTCCCTAGGGTTACCCCTACTGACACCTCTATCATCGAGTCGACCGAGACTCGGGGAAAAGGAATTATGGTTGAGCCTGTCTGGATGAAGGCGCAATCAGTATCTATCCCAGAGGCCTCCAAGAAGGAGATGGAAGAAATTTTGAAAATTATAAAGAGAAGCGACTAGAACATAGTCGAACAGCTATGGCAGACCCCGTCAAAGATTTCTATGTTAGCTTTACTGTTGTGCTCCGTGGCTCATTCGAAGGCCTTGGTGAAATTTCTTAAAACTACCCATGTGCCATAGGAAACCTCTACTGACCAATTCCAAGACTGTGTGGCCAGTTTGACCGCTGATAATGGTTTGGGCTTTTCTGATGCTGATCTTACACCTAGAGGGAGGAAACACAATAAGGCGTTGCATGTCTCTGTCGAATGCAGGGGCACAACTTTGGCCCATGTCCTAGTTGATACTGGTTCATCTTTGAATGTGCTGCCTAAGAAAGCTATGGATAGACTTGACTGTGAAGGTTTGACCTTAAAACCCAGCAACATAGTGGTAAGGGCCTTCGACGGTTCAAAAAGAATGGTGCATGGGGAGGTGGACATCCCCATAAAAGTTGGAACTCAAACCTTTGATTCAACTTTCTATGTAATGGATATTTTCCCTTCCTATTCCTGCTTATTGGGCCGACCTTGGATTCATGACACTGATGCTGTCACATCTACATTGCATCAGATGCTGAAATACCCAACCAAGGGAAAAATCATCATTGTCCATGGAGAAGAGGAATATATGGTCAGTCACTTGAACTCCTTCAGATACGTAGAAATGGATGGTGAATTCATCGAAACTCTGTGTCAGCATTTCGAGGAAGTCCCACAAACAGTGGCAGTAACCAAGATTGTTTCCCAAGTGCCGAAGATTACCAGACCTCTGCTAAAGATGGCTTCTCTGAAAGATGCCAAGGCAGTAGTCGAAGAAGGTGGGTGTACTATTTAGGGCCAACTCCTAGATATCCCTTGCAAATCTGACAAATTTGGTTTGGGTTTCACTTCAGGAGCCCAGAAAGGTGTTCGTCGTGCTCACGCCAGGGGACCACCTTTGCGGATCAGCAACCACGGAGTCAACGCAGTGGAGGATAGTGATGACAATTGTGACCTAGAAGATTGGATTTTCCCAACTATCAATGAAGGACTCAGCAACTGGGAAGCCAAAGAATTTGTCCCTATTACTTTTATCCAACAGTAATTGTCTTTAAATTTTTGTCGGACTTGTAATAATTAAACAATTCAGACTTTTAAAACCTTGTGCCTTACACGAGGCACAACGGTCTATTTATAAGGGTTGTTACTTCATTTTCATATGTCATCAATGAATCATGGACGTTTTTGCATGCAAACTTTGTGCTCTTTGTCTTTCTTTTTCTACATTTTTATTTCTTTCAAAGATAGTTATGCTCTTACACATACTCACATATTAAAATGCAGATCCACATCCACTTAGGATCCCATGGGTAACGATTATGCTATGGCCTATTGCGACTTTGAAAATCTAATCTACCAAGCCGAAGACGAAGGTGAGGAAGATTGTGAAGTTCCATGGGAACTAGCTAGATTACTACAACAGGAAGAAAGGACCATACAGCCCCATGAAGAACCAGTGGACGCAGTTAACTTAGGTACCGAAGAAGACAAAAAAGAAGTCAAGGTAGGAGCCAATATAGAACCCAGTGTCAAGAGGCGCTTAATTCAGTTGCTACATGACTATGTTGAGGTCTTTGCCTAGTCATACGAAGACATGCTAGGACTTGACGCTGATATCATGGTCCATCGTCTAACGACAAAAGAAGACTGCCCTCTGGTAAAACAAAAAGTCTGTCGCATACGGCCATACATGTCAGAGAAGATCAATACTGAATTCATATGTTGTACCCCAAAATTTTCCCTCTCATATTTCTCAGTACATTGCAAGAATAATCTTCAAGTGGCTCAAGATTGCTCTAGAATTGGAGAGTCAAGTCATCTCCTAAGGCAGTCAACCTCAAATTAGGGTTTTGTGTTGCATCAGGGTCCTTACATCCAAATGACCTAAAGTGCTCACCAATGTCCTAATATGTTCTCAAGTTCATCCATGTCAAATTTCAAGCCGTGCAGAGGAAGTTTGGTAGTCAATTGCTCAAGAGGTCCAAAAATCGACTGTGCTAGGGCAAAAGTTAACTGTGACCTACAAGCAGTCAAACTTCAATATTTTTTGTCAATATTCTCATTTTAAAGGATATTTCATCATTTGATCAAGGGTTGATCATGATTCATCAAGGATTGCTCAAGATTCATCAAGATTCAAAAGTTGCTAAATTAGGGTTTTGTAGGAAAAGTCAACTCAACTTTGACCAAGCATAACGTTCTCATACTTTATGATAAATGACCCATCCAAAGCTCATTTTGAATAGGATGCAATTTCCTACAATCCATCTTCATACCCCAAGATCAAGAAATGCAATCACAAAAAGTTACAAATTTGGACATTATAGGTCATTTTTGAAAGTCAACAAAAACACCTTTTTTGCCAAAGCTTATAACTTGAGCATGGAATATCAAAATGAAATGAGACCAAAAGTGTTGGTTATAGGACATATCAAGGTTTATAAAAAGTCTAAGAACACCTCCAAAAGTTCAAAATTGAAGAAGTTATGCATTGTTGAAGTTGGGCATTTTTGCAAAATTGCCAAAAGTCAACTATCCCCAAAACATCAAATTTTGCCAAATGGACCCACTTTTTTCCACTTGATTTGATCTTTTCATACTACACACGTGTCCTATCTTCAGTCTTGTGTCCATTTATTTATTTTTCTATTTTATTTGATTTTTATTGAATTAATTCATTTTAAATCAATTTAAATCCAAATAAAATCTAAATGTTGATAACTTAGGATCTTTTTGGATGATATAGGTCTTAATTGTCATCATGGACATGATCAAATCCGTATCAAGCCATATCATGAACAAAAAGATGGAATTTGGACAATTTTGGAAGCTTTTTAATGGTGAATCAAATCACATCTTCAAACATCAATGCATAAAGATTCAAAGTCCAAAACTTGACCTAATCCAATGCTCATTACATATACAAGCTAGAGGCACATGAATCAGAGGTTGGAGGCTGCATAAACATCAAAACCAAACTTGAAAAAATTGCAAAAAAGCTTGAAACTGAAATCTGCCTTAGAGGTGCTTTCAACACGAAATCTCAACATTATTCTCTTGCTGGACATCCACTGAGTGATAAGAAATCAAAATCAAGCTCTCTCCTCTCCTCAATCGCGTTGTAAGTCTCTTTGAAAATCGCCTTTCAGTTGAATTCGTATCTCATAGTTCTTGCACTTTTCTTGCAAAATCTTTACATACCCATGCTTATCGTTCCATTTTGAAGCTTTTTGCATTATTGAATTGCATTTTCATGGCCTGTAACCCCCTAGCCGATTCTAGGGTTCTTGGTTCTTTGTTTTTGGGCATTTTATTTGCAGGTAAAATTGATGCAATCAATGGGCATAGACATGATCAGTGGAAGGAGACGAGCACAACCATGTGTTTAGAATTAATTTCCATGGCCTAGAGAAGATTTTAGGAGGGACACACAGATTTAGCTGCGGATAAGAATCCGCAGGTAAATAACCAGGTCCAACAAAGAATACGCTGACGCGTCTCCCTCCCATTGGATGTTTCAAATTACGCGCGTTTTTGTTTTTTTTATTCTGGCATAATAATTGTTTTTCCATATAATATTTGCTACCTAATATATTAACAATTAAGCACGCTGGTTGAGTGGTAAGGGCACTAGTTCATTGGTTCACAGGACCTGGGTTCGAATCCCAGGTCCCCAACATCTTTGTTGTTATTTTCTTGCAGGGATTCCAGTACAAACTCAAGCATGTGGACTACCATACACCATCACCCAGATGCTTGCCAGATGGCCCCAGGCTAGATCTGGTGGTCAAAAATGAATATACATCATGCTCTCAAGTCAACCAACGCGTGGAGAATCAGAAAGTCAACTAAGGCTTGCGTGTAATTGGGCCAAAAACTGCTAATCTCACATCCAGATATGGGCCCAAACCCCCTTGAGTATTTATATTTCTTTCTTTTCATTTTACTTATTTATTTATTTTTATTAATTATTTTTATTATCACTAACCAATTAAATCTTTTTCCTCATAAAATCTAAAAACCAAAAAATATATTTTATTTATTAAAATTAAATTCAGCATTTTATTTATGTAAATAAATACTAACTTAATTAATTTAGTTTAATTAGGGAATAACTTTTACTATTTTTGCAATAATTAAAATTAATGTAGATAACTAGGTTTTATTAACATTAATCAATTTATTTTGATTTATTTAAATACTCAAAAATCCAAAAATATTTTTATTAATTAATTAACTTATTTATTTAATTGTTAACTTAATTTAATTTCTTTTAATCCAAAAATAACCAAAAAAAATTACTTTCTTTCAAAAAAGGGTCAAAACCCTAAAAACTCGTTCGATTTAATTTCTCGCACGCGATCCAGTTTTATCATATTATTGTACCTGTTTCCGGAATGTAATAGTTTAAATAGGACTTTAATTACTTTAACGCTTTATTTACTTTCCGCATTTTAATTTCAAGGGTTGTTTTTGGCGATGTAAATACCCGACCCGACGCCTTGTAATAATTAGATTTAATTTCCGCAACTTATAAACTGTTAGATGTTTGGTAATAGGGAATGCATGACAAGATTAATCGTTCAAAACCTAAAATCAATGTAGATCACCCATGACATGTACAAAGATAAAATTAACCGAAACAACACATTCGCACATGCGCACTCTTAAGGTACACCTCACTTGGTTGCCTTCGAACGTGGTCATTGAGTATAGGAAGTTTTAGAGGTCGCCCTCTTGTCCAAAGATCATAGTCGCCTCGAAACGGTTGCCTCAGAAAAATGATCTAAGACATTAGGGTTACCGCTAAGGCATCCTAAGATTGCTTTAGTGACCACACGTCCCTTAATCGAATTGACCCTTAAAACTCAAACGACGATGCTACCTACTCATCAATAATGGGATAGAATTGTCTAAAGGATATTAGCACAGATTGATTCCTTTTTCGAGTAGGTAGATGGTTCTTAAGTACTTGCTCTTTCAAAAAACAAAATCTTTTTCACACTTACACTCCTTTTCAAACAAAAGACTTTTTTCAAACCCACAATCACAAAGAAAGCAAAATTTTGAAAACAATCAAGTACCTAAGAGCCCGTGGATAACCATGGATAGAAAGGGTGCTAACACCTTCCCTTTCTATAATCTACCCCCCGGACCCGAGAAACATCTCGAAAAAGGAATTTTTCTATGCTTTTTTCCTTTCCTTGTTGGATAAAATAAAAGACGGTGGCGAATCTTGCTTATCGCGACATTTTTTGAAAACAAACGCAAAACACGAACCAGCATTCCAAAACAGTCAGTTCTCTCCCACCATATCACAGAACTGGCGACTCTGTTGGGGACTTTCTAAAAGTGGGGTGTACCTTAGGATTAGATCATTGTGTTTTCAATTGCTTGCTTTGTATGATTTATCTTTGTGGGCTTGTATCGGAGTTACTATAGATCCTAACTCGGATCTGGGGGATACCCTTTAGGTAAGTAGCAATAAACTGTGAGGGAACTGTACGGCGTAGACCGATACGGTTAAAGTACTAGCTACGTTGGTGTGGCACTTTAGATTGTACCGATATCCCTTGTGTTGGAACGAGGAGAATATGGGTCATTTAAGGGGTCATTAAGCACCAACTGGCCTTAGAACCTTTAAATTGACCAACTTGGCCATAGAACAATAGCAGTATGCTACACTCATTGAGACTAAACTCTCGCGATGATTCCGGCCACAAGAAAAGGTTGCTAAACTGGAATTATGACCGATTGAGGGTAGTCAGTGATATTGAGATCCTCTAGAACCCGGTTACTATTTTTAGGACAAGTTTGAACCAACTGAACTGAAAGAGGGTAGTACCTAAGCTCCTTGCCAGCCTGAAATCTAAGGGCTCTCTGTGTGACTTGTGTACCTTTACCATGTTTGCTATTTGTGGATACTTGTTGTATGCTTTCTATAATGACATCATGACATCATAACATTGCATACATCTTGCATTGGACTAACCTATTTCAAAGACAGGATGGATTCATCTTTGTTCTGTTTTGTAGGCCATGATGCATATGCATAAGAATACCATCCGGATCAACTTTGTCCAGGTTCCCATTGTGCTTAAGGATTTGATTGCAAAGATGCCTGATACTACGTCCTTCCTTAGAAGACATGGGTATCTTCTCAGTTTGGTCACCTCCAAATTGGACGAGCAGATGATGAGTGTCCTAGTTCAATTCTATGATCCACTGTACCATTGCTTCACTTTTCAGGACTATCAGTTGGTCCCCGCCTTAGAAGAGTTCTCTGACCTGCTCGGTATCTCTGTTCTGGAGCAGGCCCCGTTTACGGGTTGGGAGAAGATCCTTAGGCCCGAAGAGATTGCTTCAGCCCTTCATATGACCAAGGATGAGGTAATGGCTAATTGGGAGACTAGAAGTGGAGCAAAGGGCTTTCTGACTAAGTTTTTGGTTGGTAAGGCTAATTATTTCTGGGATAGTCTAGACTTTAAGGCATTCGAAGATATTCTGGCTCTTCTGATATATGGCTTGGTATTGTTTCCGAACTCTGACTCTTTTGTTGATGTGAATGCGGTGAAAATCTTCATCTCTTGTAATCCTGTACCCACTCTATTGGGTGACATTCTTCATCAGCTTTATGCTCGTACGGCTCGAAAGCGGGAACCTTGATGTGCTGTGCTCCGTTATTGGAGAGGTGGTTTATTTCGCACCTCCCCAAGTCAGTGCTGAAGAATAAAGAAGGCATGGGCTGGGCTTATAGGGTTATGTCTCTTTCTCATAATGACATTATCTGGACTCTCAAGGGTATGGATGAGGAGGCTATCATTGATCGCTGTGGGGAGTATCCCAATGTTCCATTATTAGGAACCCATGGAGGAATTTCTTACAATCCGTGCTTGGCCTTACGTCAGTTTGGGAGAGCCGGAAGAGAGGGACCTCATGAGCTGTTAATGCCTAGTATCATCTTTGATTTTCAAGGGGATAGCGACGAACAACGTCACAGATTCATAAAGGCTTGGGATAGAGTTCACAGATCGGATCCACATGAGCTGGGGCCAAAGACTTCCCTTCCAATGGAGCCGTATCTCAGATGGGTCCGTATGAAACCGTCCGGCCTATCATTGTTGAAGTTGCCAATGAAGACGGGGTTCTTCCTACCATCCTCCATCCTCACATGCCCACTGACATTGGGGCACTGAAAAGGTCTTGGATGCAGATGAGGGAAGAATGGGATGCTTACCGAGAAAATTTTAACGAGCAAGAACAGAAGATCCAGAGGTTGACTAGGCAACTGGAGAACGAGCGGATTCTCAATGACTATGTCCGCACCGACAAGAAGAGACCATGGGAGCACTGATTGACCGTTGATTGTTTCTTTTCTAGTTTTTATTTACTTTTTAGTATTTCCATTATTGTAACGCCCTGAGGGCATCAATTGAACAATTTGAATTCCAAAGTTTATCTAATAAAGTGTGTTCCCATTCTTGTTTACAAATTTGAATCTCCCGATTGTCTTTGAAATCATAAATCATACGCATCCCATGCACTTCATAACAGGTACCCATTACAGGTCTCTTATCTTCTTCGATGTTTATTTCAGCACTCATCATGTCTGCTGAACCTTCAACTGAGCAAGCCATCAAGGCCCTACAGGCCCAGAATGCCCAATTCCAAGAGCTGTTCATGAATCTAGCTAAGGGTCAGCAAGATTTGAAGACCCTGATTCTGAAAGAGAAGAAGAAGAAGAAGAAGAAGAAGAAGAAGAGGACAATCTTGTTTAACACAGGGCATAGGTTTGGAAACAGGCTACAGAATGAAGTTGATTTGACCACCTCATCTAGAGGGAAAGATAGTCAAGAGGAAAGGAGGGCTCCTAGCCCTGTGGTCTCCGACAATGAGACGGACTTCGATGAAGAACAGTATCCTCCTGCCGAGGATAGATACAAACAATTGGAAGACCGGTTGTGTGCTATGGAAGTTCAGAAAGTGCTTGGTCTGGACTTTGGTGATCTAGGTCTATCATCTGGGGTGGTGATTCCCCACAAATTCAAGGCACCAGCCTTTGCTAAGTATGACGGAGTTTCTTGTCTGAAGCTGCACCTCCGGTCATATGTGAGGAAGATTCAGCTGTACACTACTGATAAGAACCTATGGATCCATTTCTTTCAAGACAGTCTCTCAGGGACTCAGCTTGAATGGTTCTATCAGTTAGACGGAGCCAGTATCCGCAGTTGGGAAGATTTGGCTACTGCTTTCTACAGGCAGTACTAATATAACTCTGACCTTGCTCCCACGCGTACCCAACTCCAGGGTATGTCAATGGGAATGGGCGAAGGTTTCAAAGATTATGCTCAGAAGTGGAGGGACCTCGCCGGAAGAGTACAACCACCCGTGGCTGATCGGGAGCTTGTTGACATGTTTCTGGGGACCTTGTCTGGTCCATTCTTCAACCATCTGATTGGAAGCTCTTTGTCTGGGTTTACAGAGCTAATTATGACCGGTGAAAGGATTGAGGCTGGTATTAAGGCTGGTAAGATACAGAAGGGTGCTTCATCGAGCATCGAGAAAAAGCCTTTTAAGAAGGAATCCAGTGATGTCTACAGTTCGATAAGCCATAATAGACCTGAACGCCGCCAAGTTGTTAATGCGGTTGTTATTTCAAAACCTGCTGGTGCTCCTTAGCACAACAATCAACAGAAGGACGAGAGACCTCGAAGGCAATTCACTCGTCTTAGCATGACCTTATCTCAGATTCTGCCACAGTTGCTGAAGACCAATCTGGTGATTCCAAGGGAAGCCCCAAAGAATCCAAATACAACATCACTGAAGTATAACCCTAATTCCCGCTGTGCTTATCACTCTGATAGCTCGGGGCATAATACAGATGATTGTTGGACTTTGAATAATAAGATACATGACTTAATTGATGCGAAGGAGATTGAGTTTGAGGCGTCCGAAAGACCTAATATTGTGACTGCTCCTATGCCCAAGCATGGAATAAATGCTATAGATGAAGACTCGTTTATGGTTTCTGTGAATGATATTGTTACCCCTTTGATGACTGTGAAGAAGAACCTTTTGCTAGCCGGTTTATTTCCGGGTTGTGATGAGGGTTTCCGTATGTGTTCTGTTCTACCTACCGGTTGCCATCTCTTGAAATCAGGTGTCCAACGCCTGATGGATAGTAAAGAAATTATGTTTGAGGAGACTGTTGTTCCTCTAGTTCATACTGAAGAAGTTTCCATTATCACCATTTTCGACAATTCTTCCAAGGCTCCCTCGAGGAAGCCTGTTAGAATTACATATGTTCCAAGAATCGCACCTGTAATCATCACCGTTCTGGGGCCCATCCCCTATACCTCTGATAAAGTTGTCCTTTGGCACTATAGGTCTGATGTTTATTTTCATGGAGTTAAGCAAGAGTTGGATGCTGATACCGATGTCAGCAACATTGTTGGACCTGCCAAAGTCACCCGCAGCGGAAGACTTTTCTCACCTGATATCTCTCAGCCAACTATCCTAAAACCCGTTGTTATTACACCTGCCAGTGTACCTGCTCCCATTCCTGTTCAAGTTCCTATTCTTACCCCTGTCGCCGAGTCATCTTACACTCAGGGCAAAGGGATCACCATTGATGTGCCTGCTCAGATGGAGGCACCGAAGACGATTACTGTTGAAGCTTCTAAACAAGAGATGGAAGAGATTCTGAAAATCATTAAAAAGAGTGACTACAATGTAGTTGAACAGCTGGGGCAAACCCCGTCCAAGATCTCTATGTTGTCACTGTTGCTATGCTCAGAAGCCTATGCCAATGCTCTGATTACCTTCCTGAAGACTGCCCACGTACCACAAGAGACATCAGCTGATCAGTTTATAGATTGTGTGGCTAATCTGACTGCTGATAATGTGTTGGGTTTCTCTGACGCCGACTTGACTACTAAGGGGAAGAATCACAACGACGCCCTGCATGTCTCCATTGAATGCAGGGGCACTACTCTTGCACATGTATTGGTGGATACTAGTTCCTCATTGAACGTCTTTCCTAATAAAGCTCTAGACCGGTTGGACTGTGAAGGGTTGGAGCTGAAGTCAAGCAACATCGTTGTCAGGGTCTTTGATGGGTCTAAGAGAATGGTGCATGGAGAGGTTGATATTCTGATCAAAGTTGGTTCTCAGGTCTTCAACTCTATGTTCTATGTGATGGACATTTGGCCATCTTATTCTTGTTTGCTGGGTCGTCCATGGATCCACAAAGCTGGGGCCGTAACCTCAACGCTCCACCAAAAGCTGAAGTACCCGGTCAAAGGGAAGATTGTGACAGTACAAGGAGAGGAAGAGTACATGGTGAGCCACCTTAACTCTTTCCGATATGTAGATATGGATGGGGAGTTCATTGAGACCCCATTTCAACATTTTGAAGAGGTTCCCCAGACGTTGGCATCAGCTGAGACTGTTGTTGAAGACTCTCCTATGAAGATGGCTTCCTTTAAGGATGCTCGGGATGTTGTCGAGAAAGGTGGGTGTGCAAATTGGGGCCGACTCCCTGATTTTACACAGAAGACTAACAAGTTTGGTTTGGGTTTCACTGCATAAGCTCAAAAGGCTGTTCAGAATGCACGGATCGGAAGACCTCCCGTGTTCATCAGCAACTCGGGAGTGAATGCCATTGAAGATGATGTGGAAGAGTCTGAATTCGACAGCTGGATTTATCCTACGACCGACGTGGACAATGCAACTGGACAGCAAAGGACTTCATCCCTATTACTTTTGTTACCCAGTAATGAAACTCTTTGTTTTGAATCTGTAACAGACAATGTTTTAAAACTTTATGGCCCGGTGTCTTACCCGGGGCACCGTGGCTTCATTTGTGAGGGCTTTATGTGTGTCATTTTCATATATCATTAATAAAAGCATTGGACGTTCTTGCATTTCAAAATTTTGAGCTCCTTGGTTTTCTTTATTATATATTGCAAAACAGCTATTTTACACACACTCACGTATACAGGTCTACATCCACTCTGGATCTCATTGGTAACGACTCTGCTACTGCCAGTTATGACTTCAAAAATCCGATCAACTTAGCCGAAGACGAAGGTGAAGATGATTGTGAAGTGCCTGGTGAACTCGCAAGGTTGTTACTTCAAGAAGAGAGGGCCATTCAGCCACATGAAGAGCCGGTAGAATCAGTAAATCTTGGTACAGAGGAAGACAAGAAAGAAGTCAAGATCGGTGCAAATCTAGAGCTTAGTGTGAAGCAAGGTTGATTCAGATGCTGCGTGACTACATTGAGATCTTTGCCTGGTCTTACAAAGATATGCCTGGGTTGGATACTGATGTTGTGGTCCATCGCCTGCCTACCAAGGAAGACTGTCCTCCAGTGAAACAGAAGGTTCGCTGAATGCGCCCAGAAATGTCTTAGAAAATTAAGGCTGAAGTTATGAAACAATTTGACGCCGGTTTTCTAGCAGTTACTTCTTACCCTCAGTGGGTTGCCAACGTGGTTCCTGTGCCGAAGAAGGATGGTAAGGTTAGAATGTGTGTTGACTACAGGGATTTGAACAGGGCGAGCCCCAAGGATGATTTCCCTCTACCTCATATCGACGTTCTGGTTGACAACACTGCCCAGCACAAGGTATTCTTCTTTATGGATGGGTTCTCCGATTATAATCAGATCAAAATGGCTCCCAAAGACATGGAGAAGATAACCTTTATTACTCAGTGGGGTACCTTTTGCTACAAGGTCATGCCTTTTGGACTGAAGAATGTTGGGGAAACATATCAGCGTGCCATGGTTGCTTTGTTTCATGACATGATCCATCATGAGATTGAAGTATACGTCGACGACATGATTGCGAGGTCCGAAACTGAGGAGGAACACCTTGACCATCTGCAGAAACTGTTTGACAGGCTGAAGTTGTACAAGTTGAGGTTAAACCCGAACAAGTGCACCTTCGGGGTAAGATCTGGTAAGCTGTTGGGTTTCGTCGTAAGCGACAAAGGTATTCAAGTGGATCCTGCAAAGGTGAAAGACATACAAGAGATGCCAGCTCCCAGAACAGAGAAAGAAGTCAGGGGTTTCCTGGGACAACTAAACTACATTGCCCGGTTCATCTCGCACCTGACTGCTACTTGTGAGCCAATCTTCAAGCTACTGAAGAAAGATCAAGTGGTAAGATGGAATGATGAATGTCAAACCGCTTTTGAAAGGATCAAAGAGTATCTCCAAGAGCCACCCATTATAATTCCTCCAGTTGAAGGGAAACCTTTGATCTTATACTTGACAGTACTCGACAACTCAATGGGGTGTGTGCTGGGTCAGCATGACGAGTCTGGCCGAAAAGAGCATGCTATTTATTACCTTAGCAAAAAGTTTACCAACTGCGAGACCCGATACTCGTTGCTCGAGAAAACTTGTTACGCTTTGGCATGGGCTGCTCGCCGGCTGAGACAGTATATGTTGGCTCATACTACTCTGTTGATATCAAAGATGGATCTAATCAAGTATATCTTCGAGAAGCCTGCCTTGTCCGGAAGAATAGCGAGATGGCAGATGATCTTGTCTGAGTATGACATCCAGTACACGACCCAAAAAGTAATCAAGGGAAGTGTGTTGGCAGACCATTTGGCACATCAAGCAGTGGATGATTACCAGTCTGTGAATTTTGAATTCCCGGACGAGAATATCATGTTGGTAACTGATTGTGAGACACCTGAACCGGATGAAGGACCTGAGGAAGGATCCCGATGGTCTATGTACTTTGATGGAACTTCAAACACTTTGGGTAATGGCATTGGCGCCTTGATCATATCTCCTAAAGGCTCTCATACTCCGTTCATCGCCCGATTATGTTTCAATTGCACCAACAATATGGCGGAGTATGAAGTGTGCATCATGGGCCTTCGAGCAGCAATTGACCTAAGGATTAAGTTTCTAAGTGTCTTCATAGATTCCGCTCTCGTGATCAATCAGATCAAAGGCGAGTGGGATACGAAGCACCCGAACCTTATTCCTTACGAGGAGTGTGTATTGACGTTGCTTCCCCATTTCGAGGAGATAACATTTGAACATTTCCCTAGAGAGGAGAATCAGTTAGTGGACGCGCTGGCTACGATGTCTTCTATGTTCAAAGTTAATTGGGACAACGAAGCTCCCCGGATCATCATTGAAATATTGGACGAACCTACACATTTCTACGATAGTGAGACTGAAGAGGTAGCAGATAAACCCTGGTATCATGAGGTGAAGAGGTATCTTGAGGCTCAGGAATACCCCGAGGGTGCATCTGTTAATGATAAGAAGTTTCTGAGGAGGTTCGCAGCAAAGTTCTTCATCAACAATGGCATCCTTTACAAGCCTAACCATGATTCGACCTTACTGTGTTGTGTGGATAAGAATGAAGCAGAAAGGATCGTGGCGGAGTTACATGAAGGTACTTTCGTAACTCATTCCAGTGGACACACCATGACAAAGAAAATCCTTCGGGCAGGATATTATTGGTCCACAATGGAAGCTGACTGTTATCAGTATTCCCGGACATGTCACAAGTGCCAGGTCTATACTGATAAGGTGCACATACCTCCACTTACTCTGAATGTCTTGACGGCACATTGGCCTTTTGCAATGTGGGGCATTGATATGATCGGCGAGATCAGACCTACGGTATCTAATGGGCATCGTTTCATCCTGGTAGCAATTGATTACTTTACGAATTGGGTTGAAGCGGCTTCCTTTGCTACTGTAACCAAGAACGTCGTGGCACGGTTCATTCGGCACAATCTGATCTATTGATACGGTGTACCAGAGAGGATCATTACGGACAATGGTACCAATCTCAACAACAAAATGATCACCGAGCTCTGCGAGCAATTCAAGATACAACATCACAACTCTTCTCCCTACCGGCCGAAGATGAATGGGGCTGTAGAAGTGTCTAATAAGAATATTAAGAAGATTGTGCAGAAGATGACAGTGACATACAAAGACTGGCACGAGATGTTACTGTTTTCTCTTCATGGGTATCGTACCTCAGCACGGACGTCAACATGGGCAACACCATATTCCTTGGTATACGGTATGGAGGCTGTCTTGCCCATCGAAGTTCAGATACCTTCTCTCTGAATCATGAAGGATGCAGGTTTGAGCGAAGATGATTGGATTCAGACTCGACTTGATCAGCTAAACCTAATCGACGAAAAGAGACTTATTGCTATCTATCATGGTCAGACGTACCAAAAACGGATGATCAAGGCATTTAACAAGAAAGTCAGATGACAAGAGTATCAAGTTGGGGATCTGGTTATCAAGCGCATCATACTACCTCAAGGTGATCCCAGGGGAAAATGGACCCCTACTTATGAAGGGCCATTTGTGGTTAAGAACATTTTCTCAGAAGGAGCTATGATTCTAACCACCATGGATGGTGACGACCTTCCTCACCCCGTCAATGCAGACATAGTGAAAAGATACTACGCATAATCAAAGACCCGCTAGGTTGACTGGCCTAGGAAAAAATAAGGGCTTCTCGGTGAACCAAAAGGGTTCGGGAAAAAATAAGGGATGAAAACAAAAAAATCTGTACACCCGGCAAGTCGAAAACCTGAAAAGGCGGCTTGGGCAAAAATGGGTATCCCGATAGACTGAAAACCCAAAAGGGCGGTCCAGGCAAAAGTTAGGGATTAAAGCATAACACTATGTCTCATTGGATCACCTTGCATCCAGACTTTGGTATCGACTATCAAGCTCAGACGGCACTAATCAATTTGATATACCTTCAACCAAGTAGCAAAGTGATGAGATGCTCGAGGACATAAGGGCAATAGCAGAGTTGGAACCCAGTGGGATCATTCACATAGGTGTTTTGTTTAGCTTTTTACAAATTGTATAAATTCTATTATTCGGCGGCGTTCTCTTACTAGGATGTCAGCGTCTTGTACAAAAAATGCCTATTTACAGGCCAAACTTCAAAATCAATACAAATTCATTCTCAAAGAAATTTCAAACTGTTTTTCCTTTATCTGTTTTGTTTTGCAAAGAACGTCCAATGTTCATTTTTGATATATGCATTTGACGTTAATTGTTGCTCATAAATATTTACATACGAAACAAAAGACGAATTACTGGTAATATCAGAAACCGGGGCAATAAGAATTGTCTGAACTATACAGTTTCCATGTCCACCAGGAACAAAGGTAGATTCAGCTGAAGAATATGGCTAAGATACTTTCACTCCCCGCAGAGTAAGACAGTAATGATAGTTATCCCAACTGATACTTGCAACTATGAACAAATTAGCAATACTCTCCCCAAGCAGAGTTTATCTACCATCAGCACTAAAAAGGCTTGATATCCCCGGCAGACTTAATATTCCCTAGCAGAGTATAAGAATGTTCCCCAGCAGAATACAAGATACCCCCAGTGGAGTCAATATTTCCCTAGCACGGTCTGAAAAAGCTTCCCCAACGGAGTTGAATCATCATCCCTAGTAGACTCTGGAAGTCTATCCCCAGCGGAGTACAAAATAAATCTCCCCAGCCAAGTTCAAAGGATCATTCCCAGCAGAATTCAAAGGTTTACCCCCACAAGAGTCTAACAGGGTTATCCCCAACAAGTTGCAACTGAAAGATCATTTCCAGCAAAGTTCTTTCCTTTCACCAACAGGTATTCAATCCTCAACAGATTCAGTATCACCAGCAACGGTAATCCATCCCCAGTGGAGTTTATCAGTGGAATCCTCAGCAGAATATCTCTTCCCCACAGAGTAATCTCATCATCAGTTTATTCCCCAACGGAGTTATCCTCTCCTGCAGGATTATTCTTTTCGTTCATCATCCTCAGCGGAAGCGAAGAATTCAACTTTGTTCTCCAGCAGCTCCAGGATTTATTTTCCCCAGCTAAAACATTACATTTCCATACATCATGATAGATGCATATATGCATCATACCATACAATCTCATTTATGTTGAGAACATCATTGCTTGATCCATATCATACATTGCATATGGCTGACCTTTACCTTTCAGGAAAGATGCAGTTAAAATTCTCAACTATGTTGAAGACCTTCTATGGTCCAGTTAAATTGATTCCTAAAGATTTTTCTGATGTCGATCCAGTTGAAGTTATTCCAAGACCTTGTCTGGTCCAGTTAAATCGATTCCTAAAGATTTTTCTGATGTTGATCTATTCAAAGTTATTCCAAGACCTCGTCTGGTCCAGTTAAATCGATTCCTAAAGATTTTTCTGATTCCGATCCATTCAAAGTTATTCCAAGACCTTCTCTGGTCCAGTTAAATCGATTCCTAAAGATTTTTTTGATGTCGATCCAAATGAAGTTATTCTAAGACCTTGTCTGGTCCAGTTAAATCGATTCCTAAAGATTTTTCTGATGTCGGTCCAGTCAAAGGCCTTCTCTGGTCCAATTAAATCGATTCCTAAAGATTTTTTTCTGATACCGATCCAATTGAAGTTATTCCAAGACCTTGTATGGTCCAGTTAAATCGATTCCTAAAGATTTTTCTGATGCCGATCCAGTCAAAGGCCTTGTCTGGTCCAGTTGAATCGACTCCTAAAGATTTTTCTGATGTCGATCCAGTTGAAGTTATTCCAAGACCTGGTCTGGTCCAGTTAAATCGATTCCTAAAGATTTTTCTGATATTGATCTAGTCAAAGGCCTTCTCTGGTCTAGTTTAAGTCGATTCCTAAAGATTTTTATGATGCCGATCCAGTTGAAGTTATTCCAAGACCTTGTCTGGTCCAGTTAAGTTGATTCCTAAAGATTTTTTGGATGCCAATCCAGTCAAAGTTAATCCAAGATCTCCTCTGGTTCAGTCAGATTGCCGATAAGATCTCCCTGATTCGTATTCCAGTCGAAGTTCAGATCACCTATCAACAATCTCCAAATGGCATTTGTAAGCCCATTCCTGACATCACAAGGCTGATACCACTTCATGCAAGTGCAAATTTCTGGGCACTCTAGTGTTCAATCATCTTTCACCTTCGGATCACGAAAGGCCCGAAAGTCAATCTACATCCTCAGGTTTAAGAAAATTGAACAGGGGCATATGTTGTACCCCAAAATTTGCCCTCTCATATTTCTCAGGACATTGCAAGAATAATCTTCAAGTGGATCAAGATTGCTCTAGAATTGGACAGTCAAGTTATCTCCTAAGGCAGTCAACCTCAAATTAGGGTTTTGTGTTGCATCAAGGTCCTTGCATCCAAATGACCTCAAGTTCTCCCTAATGTCCTAATATGTTCTCAAGTTCATCCATGTCAAATTCCAAGCCTTGCAGAGGAAGTTTGGTCAGTCAATTGCTCAAGAGGTCCAAAAATCGATTGTGCTAGGGCAAAAGTCAACTGTGACCTACAAGCAGTCAAACTTCAAGATTTTTTGTCAATATTATCATTTTTAAGAATATTTCATCATTTGATCAAGGGTTGATCATGATTCATCAATGATTTCTCAAGATTCATCAAGATTCAAAAGTTGCTAAATTAGGGTTTTGTAGGAAAAGTCAACTCAACTTTGACCAAGCATAATATTCTCATAATTTATGAGAAATGAACAATCCAAACCTCATTTTTAAGAGGATGCAATTTCCTACAATCCATATTCATACCGCAAGATCAAGAAATGCACTCACAAAAAGTTACAAATTTGGAGATTATAGGTCATTTTTGAAAGTCAACAAAAACACATTTTTTTCCAAAGCTTATAATTTGAGCATGGAATATCAAAATGAAATGATCCTAAAAGGGTTGGTTATAGGACATCTCAAGGTTTCTAAAAAGTCCAAGAACACCTCCAAAAGTTCAAAATTGAAGAAGTTATGCATTGTTGAAGTTGGGCATTTTTGCAAAATTGCCAAAAGTCAACTATCCCCAAAACTTCAAATTTTGCCAAATGGGCCCACTTTTTCCACTTGATTAGATCTTTTCACACTACACACGTGTCCTATGTTCGGTCTTGTGTCCATTTATTTATTTTTCTATTTTATTTGATTTTTATTGAATTAATTCATTTTAAATCAATTTAAATCCAAATAAAATCTAAATATTGATAACTTAGGATCTTTTTGGTTGATATTGGTCTTAATTGTCATCATGGACATGATCAAATCCCTATCAAGCCATATCATGAAAAAAAAGATGGAATTTGGATAATTTTGGAAGCTTTTTAATGGTGAATCAAATCACATCTTCAAACATCAATGCATAAAGATTCAAAGTCCAAAACTTGACCTAATCCAATGCTCATTACATATACAAGCTAGAGGCACACGAATCAGAGGTTGGAGGCTGCATAAACATCAAAACCAAACTTGAAAAAATTGCAAAAAAGCTTGAAATTGAAATCTGCCTTAGAGGTGCTTTCAACACGAAATCTTAACACTATTCTCTTGTTGGACATCCACTGAGTGAGAAGCAATCAAAATCAAGCTCTCTGCTCTCCTCAATCACGTTGTAACTCTCTCTGAAAATCGCCTTTCAGTTGAATTCGTATCTCATAGTTCTTGCACTTTTCTTGCAAAATCTTTACATACTCATGCTTATCGTTCCATGTAGAAGCTTTTTGTATTATTGAATTGCATTTTCATGGCCTGTAACCCCTAGCCGATTCTAGGGTTCTTGGTCCTTTGTTTTTGGGCATTTTATTTGCAGGTAAAATTGATGCAATCAATGGGCATAGACATGATCAGTGGAAGGAGACGAGCACAACCATGTGTTTGGAATTAATTTCCATGGCCTAGAGAAGATTTTAGGAGGGACACACGGATTTAGCTGCGGATAAGAATCCGCAGGTAAATAACCAGGTCCAACAAAGAAGACACTGACGCGTCTCCCTCCCATTGGACATTTCAAATTACGCGCATTTTTGTTTTTTTTATTCTGGCAGAATAATTGTTTTTCCATATAATATTTGCTACCTAATATATTAACAATTAAGCACGTTGGTTGAGTGGTAAGGGCGCTAGTTCTTTGGTTCATAGGACCTGGGTTCGAATCCCAGGTCCCCAACATCTTTGTTGTTATTTTCTTGCAGGGATTCCAGTACAAACTCAAGCATGTGGACTACTATACACCATCACCCAGATGCTTGCCAGATGGCCCCAGGCCAGATCTGGTGGTCAAGAATGAATGTCCATCATGCTCTCAAGTCAACCAGCGCGTGGACAATCAAAAAGTCAACTCAGGCCTGCGTGTAATTGGGCCAAAAACTGCTAATCTCACATCCAGATCTGGGCCCAAACCCCTTGAGCATTTATATTTCTTTCTTTTCATTTTACTTATTTATTTTGTTTTATTAATTATTTTTATTATCACTAACCAATTAAATATTTTTCCTCATAAAATCAAAAAACCAAAAAATATATTTTATTTATTAAAATTAAATTCAGCATTTTATTTTTGTAAATAAATACTAACTTAATTAATTTAGTTTAATTAGGGAATAACTTTTACTATTTTTCCAATAATTAAAATTAATGTAGATAACTAGGTTTTATTAACATTAATCAATTTATTTTTATTTCTTTAAATACTCAAAAATCCAAAAATATTTTTATTAATTAATTAACTTATTTATTTAATTGTTAACTTAATTTAATTTCTTTTAATCCAAAAATAACCAAAAAAAATTACTTTCTTTCAAAAAAGGGTCAAAACCCTAAAAACTCGTCCGATTTAATTTCTCGCACGCGATCCAGTCTTATCATATTATTGTACCTGTTTCTGGAATGTAATAGTTTAAATAGGACTTTAATTACTTTACCGCTTTATTTACTTTCCGCATTTTAATTTCAAGGGTTGTTTTTGGCGATGTAAATACCCGATGCCTTGTAATAATTAGATTTAATTTCCGCAACTTATAAACTGTTAGATGTTTGGTAATAGGGAATGCATGACAAGATTAATCGTTCAAAACCTAAAATCAATGTAGATCACCCATGACATGTACAAAGATAAAATTAACTGAAACAACACATTCGCACATGCGCACTCTTAGGGTACACCTCACTTGGTTGCCTTCGAACGTGGTCATTGAGTATATGAAGTTTTAGAGGTCGCCCTCTTGTCCAAATATCATAGTCGCCTCGAAACGGTTGCCTCGAAAAAATGATCTAAGACATTAGGGTTACCGCTAAGGCATCCTAACATTGCTTTAGTGACCACACGTCCCTTAATCGAATCGACCCTTAAAACTCCAACGACGATGCTACCTACTCATCAATAGTGGGATAGCATTGTCTAAAGGACATTAGCACAGATTGATTCCTTTTTCGAGTAGGTAGATGGTTCTTAAGTACTTGCTCTTTCAAAAAACAAAATCTTTTTCACACTTACACTCCTTTTCAAACAAAAGACTTTTTTCAAACCCACAATCACAAAGAAAGCAAAATTTTAAAAACAATCAAGTACCTAAGAGCCTGTGGATAACCACGGATGAAAAGGGTGGTAACACCTTCCCTTTCTATAATCTACCCCCCGGACCCGAGAAACATCTCGAAAAAGGAATTTTTCTGTGCTTTTTTCCTTTTCTTATTGGATAAAATAAAAGACGGTGGCGACTCTTGCTTACCGCGACATTTTGCGAAAACAAACGCAAAACGCGAACCAGCATTCCAAAACAGTCAGTTCTCTCCCACCGTATCACATCATGAAACAATTCAACACTAGATTCTTAGCCGTCACCTCCAATCCATAATGGGTCGCCAATGTTGTTCTAGTGCCTAAAAAGGACGGTAAGGTACGTATGTGTGTGGACTACAAAGAGTTGAATAGGGCAAGCGCCAAGGATGACTTCCCGCTGCCCCATATCGATATTCTGGTTGACAACACCGCACAACATAAAGTATTTTCCTTCATGGATGGTTTCTCAGGCTACAACCAGATCAAAATGGCACCTGAGGACATGGAGAAAACGACCTTCGTCACATAGTGGGCCATATTCTGTTACAAGGTTATGACATTCGGGTTGAAAAACACTGGGGAAACTTATCAACGCGCCATGGTAGCTCTATTTTACGATATGATCCATCATGAAATAGAGGTATATGTGGATGACATGATAGCCAAATCTCAAACTGAAGAGGAAAATCTTGACCATTTGCAAAAACTATTTGAAAGAATAAAGAAATACAAGTTAAGGTTGAACCCAAGTAAATACACATTTGGAGTGAGGTCCGGTAAACTCCTAGGCTTCATAGTCAGCGGTAAAGGTATCGAAGTGGACCCTGCAAAGGTAAAAGCAATACAAGAAATTCCTGCTCCTCACACCGAGAAGGAAGTCATAGGATTCTTAGGATGGCTGAACTACATCGCTAGGTTCATCTCTCACTTAACCGCTACTTGTGAACCAATCTTCAAATTACTGAAGAAAGATCAAGTGGTGGAATGGAATGACGACTGCCAAATTGCTTTTAACAAGATTAAAGAATACCTTCAAGAGCCTCCTATTTTGATGCCACTAGTTGAGGGAAGACCTCTGATCATGTATCTAACTGTTTTGGAACATTCAATGGGGTGTGTGCTGGGGCAGCACGACGAGTCTGGCCAAAAAGAGCATGCTATTTACTAACTGAGCAAAAAGTTTACCGACTGTGAAACCAGATATTCACTGCTCGAGAAAACTTGCTGCGCTCTGGCATGGGCTGCTCGCCGGCTAAGACCGTATATGTTGACCCATACTACCTTATTGATATCCAAGATGGATCCCATTAAATACATATTCGAGAAGCCTGCCCTCTATGGGAGAATAGCAAGATGGTAGATGATCATGGGTGAATACGAAATTCAGTATACTACCCAAAAAGCAATAAAGGACATTGTACTAGCCGATCACCTTGCTCATCAGGCTTTGGATGACTATCAGTCCATGAAATTCGAGTTCCCAGATGAAGACATCATTATGGTAAACAATTGTGAATAATTTAGACCATATGACGGACCTGAACAAGGATCCCGATGGACCTTAGTTTTTGACGGAGCCTCCAACGCACTAGGCAATGGTATAGGTGTTGTGGTCATATCCCCTGAAGGATGTCATACTCCCTTCACTGCAAGACTTTGCTTCAACTGCACCAATAATATGGCGGAATACGAAGCATGTATTTTGGGTCTCAAACTGCCATAGATTTGGGAATCAAGTCCTTAAGTGCATTTGGAGATTCAGCCTTAGTCATCAGTCAGGTCAAAGGAGAGTGAGACACGAAGCACCCTAATCTCATCCCCTACAAAGAACATGTGTTGACATTAATCCCACATTTTAAGGAGATTACCTTTGAGCATTTCCTGCGAGAGGAAAATCAACTAGCGAGCGTGCTAGCCACTATGTCATCCATGTTTAAACTCAAGTGGGGTAACGAGGCTCCCCAAATCACCATTGAAACGATGGATGAACCATCTTACTGTCACGAGATCGATGTTGAAGAAGTAGTGGACAAGCCTTGCTTCCATGACGTTAAGAGGTATCTTGAGGCTCAAGAGTATCCGGAGGGAGCTTCAGTCAATGATAAGAAGTTCTTGAGAAGATTCTCTACTAAGTTCTTCCTCAGTAATGGCATTCTCTACAAGTGCAACCACGACTCTACTTTCTTCATTGCGTAGACAAGGTTGAGGAAGACAAGATCATAGCTGATCTACATGAAGGCACTTTTAGAACCCATTCTAGTGGGCATATGATGGCTAAAAAGATCCTACGGGCAGGGTACTATTGGTCTACCATGGAAGCAGATTGCCACCAGCATTCACGAACTTGCCACAAGAATCAGATCTATGCTGACAAAGTGCATATGCCTCTAATTCCTTTAAACGTCCTGACTGCTCCCTGGCCATTCGCGATGTGGGGAATCGATATGATTGGAGAAGTCAAACCTACATCTTCTAATGGACAACGCTTCATCTTGGTGGCCATTGACTATTTCACAAAGTGGGTCGAGGCAGCTTTTTTCGCTTATGTACCAAGAATGTTGTGGCTCGATTCATCAAACAGAATCTCATTTGTCGGTATGGCATCCTAGAGAGAATCATCACAGACAATGGTACGAATCTCAATAATACTATGATCATTGCACTATGCGCGCAATTCAAGATCCAACACCATAATTCTTCTCCTTACCCGCCAAAGATGAACGGTGTTGTCGAAGCCGCAAATAAGAACATCAAGAAGATCATATAAAAAATGACAGTGGCCTACAAGGACTGGCATGAGATGTTACCATTTGCTCTCCACGGTTACCGTACCATGACGCGTACATCAATGGGGGCAACTCCCCTCTCCTTGGTATACGGCATGGAAGTTGTTCTACCAATTGAAGTCCAAATACCTTCTCTGAGAATCATAAAGGATGCAGGGCTGAATGAAGACGAATGGATTCAAACTCGGCTTTACCAGTTGAACTTGATTGATGAGAAGAGGCTTACGACTGTCAGTCATGGCCAGATGTACCAAAAACGTATGATCAAAGCTTTTATTAAAAAGGTCAAATGTCATGTATATCAGGTTGGTGATTTGGTAATCAAGTGTATCATATTGCCACAAGGTGATCCGAGGGGCAAATGGACTCCTACGTATGAGGGACCATTTGTGATCAAAATCATATTCTCTGGTGGAGCGATGATCTTAACCACTATGGATGGTGATGACCTTTCGCACCCTGTAAATGTGGACATAGTCAAAAGATACTACGCATAAGAGACCCACTAGGTTGACACACCTAGGCAAACAAGGGCATCCCGGCGAACCACAAAGGTTCGGGAAAAAATTAGGGAAAAAATATAAAAAAATATGTATACCCGGCAAGCTGAAAACCCGAAAGGGCGGCTTGGGAAAAAAAGGGTATCCCGGTGGACTGAAAACCCAAAAGGGTGGTCCAGGCAAAAGTTAGGGAATTAAAACGTATGACTATGTCCAGTTGGATCACCTTACAGACGACCTCTAACATCGACTGACAAATTTAAACGGTTCTAATCAATCCAATCAGCTTCGGACAAGGCGGCAAGTGGATGAGACGCTCAAAGACATGAAGGCTATAGCAAAATGGGAACCCCATGGGATTATTTCACATATCTATCTTTTCTTTATATCAATTTTCACTTTCTACGACGACATTCTCTTACTTGAACGTTCGTCTTATTGTACAAAAATAATTATTCAAGTTAATACAAAGATATCCCTTTGAAAGTGCAAAACTATCTATTTTTATTTTATTTGTCGTGTTTTTTTTGCGAAAACGTCCAATGATTATTTTTAAACATATGCATTTGAACGTGACTACTGTTTACAAATGGACAAAAAAGAAGAACAGAAAATAGAAAGACAATCACTAATTGCTTTAAGAAATAGGATAATATCTTTAGACTATTCCACAAAATCCCCTGTAGGTACCTTTTCCAACAAGAACGGAAATCAGGGCATCCCGCTGTAGGATTGCCATCATATCTCCAGTACGCATCCTAATGGTATCAAGTTCTCTCACACTCCCGGCGGAACAAAACTTATGGTTACAGCTCCAAAGATTCCTCAGTGAAAGTCTCCCAATTTCTCAGGATTCCCCAACAGGATTTCACAAGGTCCACAAGCGATGCACGACGTTTCCCCTTACGCAACGGAGTTTATTTCTCTAACAAATGGAAGCTCATCAACACTTCAACTTCAGAACATGAAGACTTACACTCCTTATACCCAGCAGTACTCGGGGATTTATTTTCCCCGACTCCAACAACATTGCGGCATAACAATTAACATGTCCATACATTACATCCGTATGTTATATCATTGACAACACAGATACATACGACACAATCTCATTTATTTTGAGAACATCATTGCACCATGCATTTCATACATCGTGACATTGCATGGAACTAACCTTTCATCTTTTTCAGGAAACATCAATCAACAGAGAATTATCGTCAAATTTTCAACAAGTCAATTACAAATCAGTTCCCAAAAAAGGACTGGTCAACCATCTACATAACAGATATTTCTTTCAAACCCCTGCCAGTTCAGTTTAAATCTCTCAACGGTTTATTCTGATTCTTTCTCGCAAACGTCTTCTTTGGTTCAGATAAATCTCTCAATAATTTGTTCTAATTCTTCTCCAGATCCCTATCGGTTCAGTTTAAATCTCTCAACAGTTTCTGATTCTTTCCTGCAAGCGCCTTCTCTGGTTCAGATAAATCTCTCAATGATTTGTCCTGATTCTTCTCCAGATCCATGTCGGTTCAGTTTAAATCTCTCAACGGTTTATTCTGATTCTTTCCCATAGATGTCTTCTCTAGTTAAGATAAATCTCTCAATGATTTGTCTTGATTCTTGTCCAGATCCCTGTCGGTTCAGTTTAAATCTCTCAACGATTTATTCTGATTCTTTCCCGCAAGCGCCTTCTCTGGTTCAGATAAATCTCTCAATGATTTATCCTGATTCTTCTCCAGATCCCTGTCGGTTCAGTTTAAATCTCTCAACGGTTTATTCTGATTCTTTCCCATAGACGTATTCTCTGGTTAAGATAAATCTCTCAATGATTTGTCCTTATTCTTCTCCAGATCCCTGCCGGTTCAGTTTAAATCTCTCAACGGTTTATTCTTATTCTTTCCCAAATACGTCTTCTCTAGTTCAGATAAATCTCTCAATGATTTGTTCTAATTATTCTCCAGATCCATTTCGGTTCAGATAAATCTCTCAATGATTTATTTTGATTCTTTATGCAGATACTTTCTCTGGTTCAGATAAATCGCTCAAAGATTTACTCTGATTCTTTCCAGTCAAAGAATATTCAAGATCTCTTTTGGTTCAGTTTAAACCCCTCAACGGTTTATCCTGATACTTTCCAAATGAACATTTCTGGTTCAGATGAATCACTCCAAGATTTATTCTGACTCTTCCCAATCAAGCAACATACAAGACTTCTCCCGGTTCAGATAAATCGCTCCATAGATTTGTGCTGATTCTTTTCCAGTTGAAATTAAGTTCAGACTTAGTCTCTTTTCTGTCAATAGTAACCCTTGGATGGCATCTACAAGACCATCTCCAGAAAACCTCCACCATTCCTCCAAATGGCATTTATAAGCCCATTCACAATCCATCTTCGAGTGCAAATTTCTGGGCACTCTAGTGTTCAATTATCTTCCACCTTCAGGTCACGAATGGCCGATCCGCCAATCTAAATCTTCAGGTTTAAGAAGATTGAACAGGGGCAGTTGTTGTACCCCAAAATTTTCTCTCTCATTTATCAAGTATTTTCTCACAAGATCTCCTTTGATTCAAGATTGCACAAGGGTTGATCAGCTCAAAACACCTCCTTAAGCACTGATAACTGAAATTAGGGTTTGAGATTGCACAAGGATAATTGAAATTTTAATGCCTCATATGAATTTCATAGATCATTATGTACCCCCCAAGATTTCTCATGTCAAGTTTCAAGTCTTGGGTCACATTTTTGTTCAGTCAATTGATCAGTTGACCTAAAAATCAGTTGTATTGGGGAAAAAGTCAACTATGGCCAATTTACAGTCAAACTTCATAATTTTTTTATCCATATCAACATTGTGAACTCCTATATGTCTTTTTATTAAGTTTGGACCACAATTCCTCAAGAAATTTGATCAGATCATCAAAAGGGCAAAATGGTTAAAATTAGGGTTTTGATTGAGAAAGGGCAATCTCTGATTTTTGACCTAGCAAATGGTTAATTGGTTTGAGACATGATCTCAAGGTTTAAATTGCATTATTTTAACCTAATGTCATGACTCAAAACATTGCTCAAGGTCATTTGATTTATAGTTGATTTTCAGTCAACTGATCAAAAGTCAACTACGCACTAAAAAGTCAAACTTTGACTTTTTGGTCAAAATCAAGTGTCAAAGATCACAATTCATCAAAACATGTCAAAATATGAAACTTGTTCATCAATAAATCAAAAATTCAAGATTTCATTTTGAAAAGTCAAAATTTCCAAACTTATAAATTTTTCTAAGTGTTGAAAATTTTATATTTTTTCATAACTTTGAGCCATTTTTTCACCATGATGCAAGATGATTCAAAGGAAACTTTCAACATGAAAGTTTTAGATATCAATGAGATCTAAAACTTTTATTTACACAACTACTCCTAGAAATTCTTGGATCTCAAATTATTAATCCATGAAGTCATGGTCATGAAACTAAAACACTTAGTGAAATTTTGAGCATTTTTGGTCAGGATTTTGACCTAACTTTTGGGCCAAGTTTCATATAGTTTCATTTGGATTTTGCAAAAGTGATTCAAAGAGGGGTTGTAGAGAATATTACAAGCTTTCCAAAATGTCCAAGAACTCCTTGATATTATTTGTGAGCAAGGAGAATCGAAGGCCAGAAGTTAGGATTTCAAGTTGTTTTGCAAGGCAAATTTTGTAATGCAACATGAACCAAATCCATAGCCATGCTGCATAATCTTCACTTTACAGGCCTCAAACTTGTTTGTAACTCCTTAATTAAATGTTTACATAACATATGGAGCCATTGTCTAAGCATTTGAATCATTATCCAAGTTGCATTTTCATTTTTGGAAGAAAGGCACCATTATTATTCTTGAAAAGTGACTTTAATCACAAAGTCAACTTGTATAGAGCTTTACACTTGTTATTTCTGCACAAGCATACTCTATAAACTCAGAACAAACATGTTTAAAGTTTCTAGCCACCCTACAAGACATGTACCTTGCATTGAAACCATGTTTGTCAAGATAACTTCAAAAATAAGTCAAGAACTCATAACATGTGATTCTTTGTTTCTGATCATTTCAAACCTCAAAACCTTTCCTCTATAAATAGAGATATTATTTGCAAGATAACACACACATACACAAGACCTAAAACACACAAGAACTCCGAACTATATAAAAAATCACCATTGTTGCATAATCTGACCAAAAACTTGAAACTCACATCTCCCTCGTGTGTTTCCAAGCCTTTTGGTTCCTAAAGCTTCTAAACATCAAATACAACTCATCCCTGACCCTGTTTAATAACTGTAACACCTCCATCATCAAGTTCCATTTTCAAAAACAGGGGTCTGCAAGTGGACTTCTCCAGAACTCCTCAGCCACTTTCAGCTCAAACTAAGCATCACATTAGCTTCCTGGGAACTTGAGTAAGCTAACCCAATCACTAGGACTCATTCAAAGCTTCTCAAACTCAAACACGATACCCTCTTGCAAGGTGAGTATTTTGACTTTTGAACTCTTCATATAGGCATCATTTGGTTTCCATTTGTGAAGATAAAATGTAGACATCATAGTCCTGAAACTAATCATGTCCTTAGAATTCTTTTATGTTTCCTGAGTAGTGAGAATTTTAGAGTTGAATTTTCTGAAAAAATTATGTTAGATTTGGTACCATTCAAAATTCATGCTCATTTTTTATTTATAGCTTTAGTTATTTATATGACTGAATTCGTGATGAAATTTGGAGCAAGTTTCGTGTTTATACTTTTGCAAATGGTTGAGAAATGAAAGAGATGGCAATTTCAAAAAATTCATATTGAATGGTCTGGCGCGAGGTTGAAGATGATACAGGCCTAAGAATGTGTTTCAAATATATATTCTTGGTTTTGTATTAATAAACGGATGTATAGCCACCCCAATGGTAGAAGCGTGTGTCTGTGACTATAGGGACCTGGGTTCGAGCCCCAGTGATACCCTTTTGCTTTTTTCATGTTTTATTTTTACAGATCCTGTGGAGGCAGTTTCTACACGCGTATGGTACACTCTTTAATCATCACCATCTGATCATGATCCAAGGCAGATATAACACTCCTGGAAGCTATCCCCATGGTGAACCTCAAAGGGCATCCCCCACTGGACCATAAATTAAGCGCTTGAGCCTCCTTGGTTTGGGCTTTTCCATTTGTTTGTTTTTTTTGCTATGTTGCACCCCTCTGATTACTTATCCATGCAGGCCCATTCACCTTTTTTATTATTATTTCTGATTCACAAAAAAATCTGACTTGGGCCTGGACTCCCTTTTGCTAACATTCATACCCTTTTCACTTTCTAACCCCCCTGACTTTAATTTTATATTTTTATTTTATTCTCTTTCCTTTATTATTATTATTATTAATATTATCATTATTATTTTCATTAATAAAAACCCAAAAAAACATTTTATTTATTATTTTTACATTTATTTAGTTTATTTTGTTTTATGAAACTAAAAAGAACAAAAACATTTCTTAATAAATTAATTTATTTCTTAATAATTAATATTTAGGTTTAATTATATTATACTATTTTCTTGTAAATTAAAATCAATTTAGAACTTAGGACTTTTATTTAATTAATTTTATTTACTAATTTAATCAAATTCACAAAAAAACCTTAAAAAAAATTGTTTTCTTTAATAAATTAATTTCTTTTATTAACTTAATTTTAATTTTATTATTCTATTCAATTATTTTATCTTAATTAGATCAAAACTTTTAATACAAAAAAAATCCATTCCTTACATATTCATACTTATACATTATATTCATTTCATTTCTTGTACATTTATTCAAATTCAATATGATTGCAATAGATAATTAGAGTTTTAATTTCTTACAATTCCCCATTTGTAATTTGTATATCTCATCCCCAAAAGCGTTGTAATAGCATAGGACATTTAAATTCCGCAATTTATCGCTTTATATAAATGCTAGTAATTAAAGTTTGTATGGAAAGATAAAATCAATGCTTAGAAAATCCTAATACAAGACAAATCAAGCATGTAAACCAATACACTTGCACACATACACCCTTAGGGTAAATCCACTTTGTTGCCTTATAAAATGACCATATTATGCATGTGGGGTATCTTTGCAAAAAACAAACAAAATACAAGATCATAGTCCCTCGATGATGCTATCAAAGTTGCCTTTTAAAAATGATCTTAGTCCCTTAAAGAAAATGCTAAGATATCTTACAACATTTCTAATCATGGCTATACGATGATCCTTGCCCATCCCTTTTACATCCAAAGATAGGGTTACTTATCAAACCAATGGTAAGATAACAATGTCAAAGGAATGAGGAAATAAACATGAAATACTTTTGAGTAGGTAGATTATTCCTAGTTGCTTGCTCAATTTCAAAACCAAAAATATCCTTGCTATTTTCAAAACAAACACCTACACTTTTAAAAAACACCTTTCAAACTTGAAAACATTTTCAAAGGATCAACACTTTGTATACATTCTTACGAACGAGAATCACTACAAAGTTTGCCTAAACGATGGCGCCTTTTCAAAATACTTTCAAAAACCACATAAAGCACATTTTCAAACAAAAGCAAGTGATCTAGCAAGCAACTAAGAGCTCGTAGATAACTACGGATGAAAAGGGTGATAATACCTTCCCTTTTCATAATCTACCCCCAGAACTCAAGAAAACGTTTCTAAAGGTCTTTCCTGTTCTTTTCAGCCTTTCCTTTTGGATAAAATTAAAGTCGATAGTGACTCTTGCTAACCGCAACATTTGCGATAAAACGCAAAATGACCAAGTCATTTCTCCCACCGCGTTACACTTTCCTTTGTTCCCAGCAACCTCAGAATGTTAGTGCGTCTGGATTCAGAACTTCTGGGTTTCCCTTTTTTGCTAACATTTGCTTTCTGATTTGCAGCGTGCCTGAGTCAGAACTTCTGCTCTCTCCTCTTTCAGCAACTCACTGACTCTAACTCTTATTCCCTTAGTATTTTTATCATCACTTTATCTTCATTAATCAAAAACACCAAAAAATACTTTATATTCACATGCTTTATTTTATTTCTTTTAAACAAAAAGACTAAAAATAGTTTCTTAAGCAAATTTATTTCTTCTCTTAACAAAAACAAAAAAATCTATTTTACATTTCAATTCTTGTTCATTATTTCAATATGGTTGTAATAGATAATTAGGACTTTAATTTCTTTCAATCCCCATTTGTAAATTTATACACCCTATCCCAAGTGATTGTAATAGCGTGGGATATTTACTTTCCGCAATTTATAGCTTTCATATAAATGTTAGTAAAGTAGGATTTGTATGGCAAGATAAAAACAACAAGTAGATAACCCCTAATCAAAGACTAAATACATCCAAATCAAACATACTATTCACATATGCACCCCTAGGGTTAACTCGACTTGTTGCCTAAAAATGGTCATGACATGCATGTAAGATGTCTTAGCAAAAACAATCGAAAAATACAAGATCATAGTCCCACGATGATGCTTTGAATGTTGCCTTACAAATGATCTTAGTCTCTCAAGAGAAATGCTAAGATATATCACAACATTGTTATCATGTCTATACGATGACCCACACTCGTCCCTTCACATTCAACGATGGAGCTTCTTACCAAATCAATGGTAAGATAGCAACATCTAAAGGAGGAGGAGAAAAATATTTAAGACCTTTTGAGTAGGTAGGATGCTCCTAGTTGCTCGCTTGCTCATAACAAAAATATTTTATACACCAACACTCTCATTTTGAAAACATTTTCAAAAGACAAACACTTTGTATGCATTGTTATAGAGACGAGAACCATTACAAAGAAACCTTTTCAAAACCGCTTTCAAAAACAAATTCCGCAAACACTTGTTTGAACTATTTTCCAAACAACACTTTGTATGCATTCTTATAGAGACGAGAACCGTTTCAAATACGTTTTCAAAATACTTTCAAAACTCATATCACAAAGCATATTTCCAAACAAAAGCAAGTGATCTAGCAAGAAACTAAGAGCCCATAGATAACTATGGATGAAAAGGGTGATAACACCTTTCCTTTTCATAATCTACCCCCCGAACTCAAGAAAATAATCTCAAAAGGTCTTTCCTGTTCTTTTCACCATTTCCTTTATTTGAATAAAAGAAAAGTCGGTGGCGACTCTTGCTATCCGTAACAATTGCGATCAAACGTAAAACATCCCAAGTCAGTTCTCCCACCGTGTTACTCTTCCTCAAAAAATTTTAATCCAATACATCATTTTTTTCAAAACAAAAATTCTTTAATATCTTTTAATAATAAAATAAAACAATATTATAATACACCTCTTAAAAAGTTTAACAGTAACAATAGAATATTCTCTTAATAAAGAAATAATATTTTCTTAGTAAAATAATAGCAACAACAAGTTTTAATAATAATACTTTTTCTAAAGTAGAACAGTAACAAACGCCAAATGGGCTAAAACTTAGTGGGTTTGTAGTCAGTAACCACACCCCCTCTTTTTCGTTTAACGACAAGAATGGAAATGGGCCAAACGAAATGAATCCTAACGGGCTTGTAATCTCACCCCTTATTTTTACTAACAACAACAATATTTAGATGAGTCTTATTATAATTAAAACTTTATAATTTTTCATATTCGAATCTCATGAGCCATTGGCCAACATGCTTCATAAATGGACCTACGGGTATATGGGTATTTCTGATTTAGAAAGCCCAATTCTCTTGAATTAAAATACACCCCCTTGTTGACTTGGATTTAAGAATGAGCCATCAGATATTGTTGAACCATCCTTAATTAAAATATCCTCTTCTATTTTTAATCTTGAAAATACGATCATAAAGATATGGCAAATTTGGGGTACGACACGCGCGCGTAAGACATACCTCTATAAGGTCCTGGGTTCGAGCCCCAGCGAGGCCTTTTGTTTTTTTCCCACATGTTATGTGATTTCCTTTTTCTGTTTAGAATAGGCGTGCTGGGGCTCCCTCCATTGGGCCTGCCTCATTTACTCAATAATATCCCCCTGTTATTTATCACACGCAGCCTAACTCAAACTTTTTTTATTTTTGTTTCTTTTCTGATTACAAAAATCATTCTTGGGCCTAACTACAACAAAAATCTGTTTTGCTTATTTACATCCTAAATCATTTTTAGACCCCCTGAATTTCATTTTATATTTTTATTTTCTTTTCTTTTTCTTTTTCTTTATTATTTATTATTATTGTTATTATTATTATTATTTTATTAATCAAAAATACCAAAAATATATTAGATTTATTATTTAGATATTGTGAGTTTATTTTTATTTTCTTTTAAACAAAAGACTAAAAATATTTTCTTAATAAACTTAATCTCTTTTTCCTAATTAAATCAATTTAGGCTTAGATTTATTTTAATTTTCTTTGTATATTAATTAACTTAGAATTTAGGATTTTTTTTATTAATCTCTTTTTATTAAGTTTAACTAGGTTAAAGCTTTTTATAAAACCCTAAGAACTTGCTCTTTTTTTTTCTAAATTAATTTAGGTTAATTTATTTGAATTAATTACTTATTTCTTTAGCTTAATTATAATTAAAACCCTTTCAAAAAACTCAAACAAAAACAATTTCTTTTTCCTTGTATATTACTATACATTCTTGTACATTATTTGTTCATATTCAATATGGTTGTAATAGTAAATTAGAGTTTATTTGCTTTCATCCTCCATTTATAAATTTGTATCCACATCCCCAAATGATGTAATAGCGTAGAATTTTAAATTTATGCAATTTATCAATTTCAATATAAATACTAGTAATTAGGGTTTGTATTGCATGATTTAAAAATACCCACTATTTATCATTACACTACATGATTAAATGTATATTATTGGAATTAGAATGGATTATTTTGATATTCCAAGATATCACAACTTCCCATGCATTCTAAACCCTATATATAGCCATTCTAAACCCTTACTCTTTCACTCCTCAATCTTCTTCATTCTCCATTATTTTCAAAAGGTTACGTATTATTTTCCAATTCTTCTTCATTCCCATATTTTGATTCTCTGTGTCCATTTTAATACAGATTTTGTAACAGGTCTAAATAGTAACATCAATGGCGCGACCGATTGAAGCTGTGAAAGACATCAACGACTCAAACATTTAATTTTGCTGACATGTCAATCTATCATAATTTTACACTATTTTTTATTTATTTGATTTATTAATTTATTTTATTTATATTTGAATTTTATTTATATTTGAATTCCAATTCCAATGTTTCATTCACGGTTAATTTATTTATATTTGAATTCCAATGTTTTTTTTTTGACAGAATTTGAATTCTAATGTTTGACTCACGGTTAATGAGGAAGGAATTGGAATGGCCAAATTAGATCTATTATAATTAAATGGAATATTATTCATTGCATGATTTAAAAATACCCATTATTTATCATTACACTACAAGATTAAATGTATATTATTGGAATTAGAATGGATTATTTTGATATTCCAAGATATCACAACTTCCCATGCATTCTAAACCTATATATAGCCATTCTAAACCATTACTCTTTCACTCCTCAATCTTCTTCATTCTCCATTATTTTCAAAAGCTTACGTATTATTTTCCAATTCTTCTTCATTCCCATATTTTGATTCTCTGTGTCCATTTTAATACAGATTTTGTAACAGGTCTAAATAGTAACATCAATGGCGCGACCGATTGAAGCTGTGAAAGACATCAACGACTCAAACATTTAATTTTGCTGACATGTCAATCTATCATAATTTTACACTATTTTTTATTTATTTGATTTATTAATTTATTTTATTTATATTTGAATTTTATTTATATTTTCCAATTCCAATGTTTCATTCACGGTTAATTTATTTACATTTGAATTCCAATGTTTTTTTTGACAGAATTTGAATTCTAATGTTTGACTCACGGTTAATGAGGAAGGAATTGGAATGGCCAAATTAGATCTATTATAATTAAATGGAATATTATTCATTGCATGATTTAAAAATACCCACTATTTATCATTACACTACAAGATTAAATGTATATTATTGGAATTAGAATGGATTATTTTGATATTCCAAGATATCACAACTTCCCATGCATTCTAAATCCTATATATAGCCATTCTAAACCCTTACTCTTTCACTCCTCAATCTTCTTCATTCTCCATTATTTTCAAAAGGTTACGTATTATTTTCCAATTCTTCTTCATTCCCATATTTTGATTCTCTGTGTCCATTTTAATACAGATTTTGTAACAGATCTAAATAGTAACATCAATGGCGCGACCGATTGAAGCTGTGAAAGACATCAACGACTCAAACATTTAATTTTGCTGACATGTCAATCTATCATAATTTTACACTATTTTTTATTTATTTGATTTATTAATTTATTTTATTTATATTTGAATTTTATTTATATTTGAATTCCAATTCCAATGTTTCATTCACGGTTAATTTATTTATATTTGAATTCCAATGTTTTTTTTTTACAGAATTTGAATTCTAATGTTTGACTCACGGTTAATGAGGAAGGAATTGGAATGGCCAAATTAGATCTATTATAATTAAATGGAATATTATTCATTGCATGATTTAAAAATACCCACTATTTATCATTACACTACAAGATTAAATGTATATTATTGGAATTAGAATGGATTATTTTGATATTCCAAGATATCACAACTTCCCATGCATTCTAAACCCTATATATAGCCATTCTAAACCCTTACTCTTTCACTCCTCAATCTTCTTCATTCTCCATTATTTTCAAAAGGTTACGTATTATTTTCCAATTCTTCTTCATTCCCATATTTTGATTCTCTGTGTCCATTTTAATACAGATTTTGTAACAGGTCTAGATAGTAACATCAATGGCGCGACCGATTGAAGCTGTGAAAGACATCAACGACTCAAAGGATTTGTGGAAGATTACTGTTTGTTGTAAACATATGTGGATTGTGACAAGTTCATCCAACAAACAACACTTGGAACTCATTTTGGTTGATTCAAATGTATAAATATTAGGGTTTTTTTGTTAATATATGATGTTGGAGGTTTAAATTAATCGTTCTAATTTCCCACGGTTAATTTTACATTTTGCAGCTGGATATGATTCAAGCCATTGTCCCACCGCCTTTGGTGTCAAGATACTTGGCTGAACTTGCTATTGGAGGGTCATACATAATGCAGAATTTCAAAGTCTCGAATAATGATTTCTCATTCAAATCAAGTACTCATGGTTTCAAGTTGGTATTTTGTGGTTCAACTTTTATTAGGAAAACAGAATTACCAGACATTCCTGTAAATTTTTTAAACATTATTGGGTTGGACACCATTGTTGATGAAAAGTTTCAGTCTAATTTGTTGGTTGGTACGTTTATTCATATCTTTATATTACCTTATTTCGTTGATTCCTTGGATGTTTGATAACTTTTGAAATTTGATCTTGCTTAGATGTTGTTGGAGGAGTTACTGAGATTGTGCAAACTCAAATCAATGCTGATAATAACAAAAGCAAGGTTGTGTTTATAATAACCGATATGAGGTATGGTTATAGTTTTTTTTACATACTATGCAATTTTATTCTTTGACTTCATTTTTATTGGATCTGTTTTCCTGGCAGCAAATCTTTCGTTCAGTGTACTTTATGGGGACAGTTGGCTTTGCAGTTTTATGAATATTACAAGACTCATAATGAAGAAGGAAATGTTGTTGTTCTATTGCAGAATGCAAGGATAAAGGGCGCCCAAGGTAGTGTTAATTGGGCTGCATAATATTTATTTACTGATGTATTAAATTGATTACAAATTAAATCATCTCCATTGAAGTAATATGTGGATTGATCACGTGCTTACGGTATTGTTTTTTTATATATCAAAGGTGGTTTCCCTTTGAATGTATCCAACGCATGGAATGGCACTAAGTTAACTATCAATGATGTTAGCGTCGTTGAAATTAGTAAGCTGAAAGAAAGGTAGTTAATTTTTTGTTGGTCAAATCCTGTTCCTGTATACAATTTTGATATCCATTATAACCGCTAATAACATTTTATGTATTGTTTTTTTCACTGTGTTATACATCACAGTCTTCAAAATGATTTTCCAAAGTTATCGCAGTCTACCTTGCAAGTTGAAACCACCCAAAACTCACAGTATACTGAATTTGATAAGTTTATATGGAAGGCAGAAATTCTTAGTCTGGCTGAAATCTCAAGTCTTCAATATGTAAGCTTAAATTAAGTAAATATTTTATTTATCTCATAACTTTGTATATGATATATTTATTTCGCATTCTTTATTCCATAGGAGACAACCTGTGTGACCGTTGCGACATTGGACAAATTTGAGGCTGGCCAGGTGGGGTGGTATTACGATGGTTGTGGTGTCTGTACTAAAAGTGTGTCTCTGAAGGAAGGAAATTTGAAGTGTTATGCGAATCATATAACGACTGAAACCGTACCGAGGTGTGAGTTAAAACATTATGTTATGTACCTGTTTGAATAATGTAGTCCATTGTTGTTCACTATGTAATATTGTTTAATTACCTACTTTAATTCTTATAGATACAAGCTTGAGATTATGGGAATTGATGGGAAATTCAAGGCCCGATTCATCTTTTGGGACAGCAACTGTGTGAAATTAATCGGAAAGTCTGCTTTGCAAATTAAGACTGAATTGATAGAGGTATTATTCATTTGAATCATTTCTCCAACCGTGGATTTTAGTTACAATTTGACGTTGTCCATTACATGTTCCACTTTTATTATTTTAGTTATAATTTTATCATTTCTCCAACTGTTAATCAATTTTAGCTATTAATTTTATATTTCCTTTGGATGAATTAATTTAGGAAGGTGAAGACAATCCTTGGGAATTCCCATATGAACTTGATGCTTTATTGAAAAAGGAATTAGCTATTAGAGTTGTTTTTCAGCCAAAGTTTGGAAGACTCTCAGTTATTGGATTCAAAGACGATGAAGAAACACGTAAGAAAATACGGGACAATTTCAAATCTGAAGAGGTATGTTTTGTTTGAAGACTAAATTAATTATGTCGCTGAAACAACTTTGGTATAATAAATTGTTTTTCTGATTCAATTATGTCTTGACAGGTAGCATCGAAGCTTGGCGTATCGGAGCCTTCCTCGCAAGAGGATTTGAGGAGTTTTTCTGTAAGTATATACTTTTGTCTTTGATTACATTAAGTACAACATTGCTTGCTGCATATTATCATTAATCAATGTTTCTTAAAATATTGCAGGAACCATTGTCCGCATCTGCAGATTATGATCCTTCTGTTGCGAATTCGGGGCTGACACCGTCGAAGAGAAAAATAACCGATGTAGCAGAAGATGTTGAAAGTGTTCAACTTTCCTCAACAAAGATGACAAAACCAATCAAGGAGGAAAAATTGATATAAAGATGGAACACAAACTGCTGTTTATTAAGCTTTAGTTTATCATGGAAACAACTTAATTTTATTATGCTAAGTATTAGTTTTGGTTTATTTTATGTTTTAAAACAATTGCATTGTTTCCTATTACTTTCGTTGTTTGGGTACAATAGAAACATGTTCATGTAAACATGCTTTCGCATAATTGTTTGAGCTTTGTGTCTTTCTTTTAATATATCATTCCTACTACCATTTAGTTTCATCCACATTAAATGTTTCTGAAATTTTGCAACATTTCCACCAATGCTGCACTTCCCGAGCCAGCACTGCTCGAAGCCTACGCCTATTAAAAAGTTTTCCATTTCTTGCCTTAGAAATGCTCCATATACAGGCAAACCATACCACTTCTATTCGATGCGAGTAGACTCTGGCTACCAGTCCAACAAACTGGTCCAAATGTCTTGCACTGTCGTTTTTTAAATATTCACCACACCAACCAAAATTAACACTCAGTGGCATACAATATTAAAAGTAGAAAATTTGAATGTTGGACAAAACCATTATCTCAGCTTGAAATTCAGGAAGTCCTTAACCTGATCCTGGCTCACTTCTTTTTAAGAAGTATATAATTTTTCCTATTTGTTCATGCAGACGTGATTTGTTGATAGGACCGACGCTTGCTACAAATATGGAGTTAAATGCCAACATGGTTTACATGAGACATATACTCAACTGAAAACATGGTAACATACTTAATAATTTAATAATCTATAAATGTAATGTGAATCCAGACGAGACCCGTGCGATAGCACGGGTTTGTTACTAGTTATAATTAAAACCCTTTCAAAAAACTCAAACAAAAACAATTTCTTTTTCCTTGTATATTACTATACATTCTTGTACATTATTTGTTCATATTCAATATGGTTGTAATAGTAAATTAGAGTTTATTTTCTTTCATCCTCCATTTATAAATTTGTATCCACATCCCCAAATGATGTAATAGCGTAGAATTTTAAATTTATGCAATTTATCAATTTCAATATAAATACTAGTAATTAGGGTTTTTATGGCAAGACAAAAAATCAACAAGTAGAAAACCCTAAATCAAAAGATAAAAATGCATGAAAAACAAACACTTTGCACACTTGCACCTCTAGGGCTAATCTCACTTGTTACCTAAGATGAAAACAGTCATGTCCCTAGAACGAGGGATACTTTAGCAATGACCCTCAAATACAAGATCGTAATCCCTTGATGACCCTGCAAATGTTGCCTTCGGTAAACGATCTTAGACCCTTACAAACAAATTACTAATGTATTCTACAATGTTTCCTTCTATGACTGTAAGATGACTTACGCATGTCCCTCGCATCTAATGATAGGGCTTATTATCAATCAATGGTAAGATAGCAATGTTTAAAGAAGAAGGAAAAGAACAAAGACTTTTTGTGTAGGTAGAACATTCATAGTTGCTTGCTTACAACTATTTTCAAAACATCTTTCAAAATACACCAACACTTCCAAATGAAATATTTTCAAAAGTCAACAATTTGTATGCATTCTTATAGAGATGAGAATCATTACAAAGTTTGCCTAAACAAAGACACTTTTTAAATATACTTTCAAAAATAAATCACAAACACATTTCAAACAAAGTATTTCAAAGTGAGCTAGCAACTAAGAGCCCGTAGACAACTACGGATGAAAAGGGTGCTAACACCTTCCCTTTTCATAACCTACCCCCGAACTCAAGAAAATTATCAAAAAGGTATTTCCTGTTCTTTTTTCACCCTTTCCTTTACTGGATAAAAGAAAAGTCGGTCGCGACTGTAACACACCAATTCTACCTGACAATTATTATAAAATCAGTTATAAAAATTCAACAACTAAATCAAGATGCTACATTTTCAACTTAAAACAACGAAATTCATTACAGATACATAACACATTAAACTAGAATGAATTAACAGTGACATATTTTAATCTTTTAAACCAACAATTGTCATAACTACGCAGTAGAATCAAATATTCAACTTAAAAGAATATGTCATCTTTGTCCAACTAAAAAATTTCAAATAATAATTATTTAACGAACAACAACTTAAGGTTCAATCAACTGAAATAATAACAACAATGAAATAGCAAGTGTTCATTCCCCCGAGTGTTATGTATCAGAGCAATGACACTGATTCGAACTACTGAAGGTAAATAGCCTTTACTCTGGATTACCTACACGTTACCAACATCGGGATAACATTCAAACAGAAGGGGTGAGATATCGAACAATATAATCATATGTATGGTAATATTACATTAGAATTAGTCTATGCCAAATCACCACTTCACAACTTTAAACAACGCCAATCACAATGAAAACATCAACAGAACATAATGAATAATTCACCAACATAACAACTCAGTATGTAACGTGAAATGCAACTTGTTACTATGCACATGCATGTGGTGCCAATAGAGCAGAAATCTCAACTTAGAAATCTTCCAATAAATAGAGGCATCAACAAGGCATAAGCCTTCAACTTAATATTTTGCCAATTTAGGCCAACTTAACGAGTATCAGCTCCAACTTGATATGCGATACGACACAACATGATTGTAGCAAAAACAACGATAAACAACAACTTAACATAAATCAATGTTGGCCATAAGCCTGTAACATCAACAACAATTTAAATTTAATTGAACATTGACCGTAAGCCTACAACTCAATACTTCAACTTAATTCAATATTGGCCACAAGCCTACAACTTAACAATTCAACTTAAATCAACATTGACCATAAGCCTACAACTTAATAATTGTCATTTATAGATGCAATACAATATAACTCATCACTACCTACAACTTCAACAATTAATAACAACAATACCACAAGTTACACATGCCAATAACATTATTAACACAATACTACTAAAATGCTTCTACTAAATTATTTTTCCATAAGCATCATTAATAGTTTTCTGCTAAATTAGTGAAACTATTATTTTCCTGCTACTTAAATTACCCCTACTGCTAATATATTTTTGTTACTAATGTTTTTGTTATCTACTACAAGCTCTGCAACTAAAACTATACCAATTATTAATTCTGCAATTTAATAATTATCCTTGCTAAATATCTACTGCTATTACTTTCATAATAAATAACCTCTAATGTTATTTATCCTTTTCCCTAAGCCTGCTACATACATTCCTGCAATAACATGCTAAGGTAACAGACACCCAGAATAAACACAGCAAAACACCTAAAAGAGATATTGTAATTGGGATCCATGCCCCTTGGCATGCAAACCGTGCCCCTCGGCACAAAAGCATGGTGTCAGTCGGCATCCTTTATCAGCACATGTGTCGCTCGGCACTTGTCCATAATTCCAGTTGCAATTCTGCAACCCCGTTCCAAATTTCTTGCAATCAGTGATTCTTTCCATTCCCACAATCTCAGACCAACACAACAACTTTTCACAGCAATATAATAATTGTACCCACATCAATACATAACAAACTCCAACACTCAATTCATCGATCGAATTACTGAATGTTAGCACAATTATCACAGATTCCAAACAATAATTTATTCATACAACCATCACATACAGTAACAATTTCACACAAAATTTCCATGTAACATGCATCATATAACCAATTATAGAGTCAGAACCCCACCCTTACCTCGGATTGAAGGTTTCTCTATAATTTTCCGATCGAATTTTGATTTGCCTCTTTTCTTCTTTTGATATGAAACTTCTATGTTCTCTTTCTATCTTCCAACCCTTATTCCTCTTCTACTTGACAAAACCTATTTTCATTACTGTCACATCTAATTTCTTTTCTTATTCAACTTAATCAATATAACAACACTATTATTATACTATTATCAATAATTCCATTGGGCCTAATCTCAACACCCCCACTTTTATTACCACCAAACATATAACTAAGCCCAACGACTTAATCTTATATTATTTCATTAATTCCAACATTATTATTACTAATTAACTGATTAATTAATTAATGACAATCTAACAATTTATACCAACAATTATCAACATCTCACAACTTCAACAAATAATCCAAAATTAATTTAATTAAATGATTAATTAAATTAACTAGAGTTACAACTCTCCCCCACTTAGAATATTTTCGTCCTCGAACATCTACTCGATACTACCACTTTTAACGCGAATTTCGCATCACACTCTTTGACCCCCAAGTCGCGCCTGACAACATTTTGACCACAACTTTCTTGACATAACAATAACTCAACACGATTTAAATCAAATACACACATGTTAATCATTCAACACCTCTGCGACATAATCGTTAACAACTTATCAATCACTTTAACAATATATTGACTTATCAACATTTTAAAGTAGTAACACACTTATACTTGGATATACAACATCACATTATCATCTTAACAACATTTCAAATACCAAAACACATACACAATTTCATTCCCATATATATATCAACAAAATATCAACAACTCTATTTATATCGTCGTATCACCCTTATAGTGACATCAACATAGCAAATATAGTCAACATCGTCATATTATGGAATATTATTCCTCATTTACGGTAATCAATAATAAAATCACAACAACGGCGTTGTACCCCAAAATTTGTCCTCTCGTTTTCTCAAGAAATCATCCTGGATCCTCAGGTTTACTTCCATCCAACCCCGAGCTTTGAATTACAAATTTTTTAAGAAAGTCGCATACAAGGGCAAAATAGTCATTTTCACATTAAAAGGTTAAACTTTGACTTTTGGATCAGAATCAAATCTCTGAAATCATATTTCATCAAAACATGTTGGAATATGAAGTTTGTATCATCAAAAAGTTCAAAAGCCATATTTACTATGGAAAAGCCAAATTTCTAAATACTTGGGATTTTTTCTAAGTATTTAAGAAAAATGACACTTCAGAACTTCTGAGCCAGCCTCCAGACAGGTGCAGTCAGAAGTTGTAAACATGGTTCAGCACATAGTCTTCAGTCAGAACATGGCTCTTCAGCATCTACGTAAGTTCAGTAAGAGTTTGCTAGAGTAATGCAAAGAAGGTAATAAAGTGTAATATGAAGCCTGAAAGCTCCTTCAGAACATGCTGGAGCCAGAAGGTAAGAGGATCAGAAGATTGGATGCTACGCTGAAGCAGAACTTCTAATCCAGAGTTTTCAAAGGTAAATCAAAGAAGGTTACTAGAAAACTTGGGGAATCCTTCAGAGTATGCTGAGGCAACAAGATACTAAGATCAGAAGTAGGGTGTTTTATTCTAGACTACGCTGAAATGGAACGTCTGATCCAGAATTAGGCAATGATGCAAAATCTCACATTATAGGATTTCTGATTTTTGACAAATCTCATCATCATTTAATGCTCATTAATGCTCACAACCACTTTTGAGTCTTTGTCCAAAGGATCTCTCCACGTGTAGTGTAGAAATACATTTGTACAGATTTAGGTATAAGTCCATGCGCTACCTTTTGCTTGTGGGTTCACTTTTCCTTAATCCCTGCTTGCTAACCCAGCCTAGGCTAAAAGCTGTAAATCATCACAACTTTTTATGAACTTTCTTCAAGAGTAAGTCAGCATCTAGTGCATGATATTGGCGCCATTTAACGTTTTAAAAACCCACAAAGCTTTGCCTATAAATAGAACACATTGTCCACTGAAAAAGCCCGATCCAAGTTCAGAAAAAATTTTGAAAAGAAACAGAAAGTTTTAGCAAGAAAACACCTTGAATCTCTGCCCAAAATTCCCAGAGTTTAAAAAAAAACTGTAAACACAGCATACAAACCATTAACTTTGAATCTCCTGCTTTCAAACCCATTTGCTCTCAAAATATTTCTTGACTAAGAAACACCCATACAATTTCTGACCCACACATATACCCTTCATCCATCCATTCAAAGAACCTGTTCAGAACATCATCAGAGTTAAGGCTAACTCCAATTCACAAAACTTTTTCCAGCTGCAAGGTAAGCACTTGTTGACCCTCACCACATTGCTTAAGCATCACCAGATTTGCATGCTCAAAAATACAATGTAGATATCATGATTCTCATGTTGTGCATGTTCTGAGATTTTCACGCATCTGTATGCTTAAGTAGAGAATGAATTAGTTCAGAACTTGCCTCTGATTTTTGGTTCTGACTTCAGAAATGCCATGACACCTGCTGAAACTGCCCTAGGCATGTCTTCTGTTTTATGGAGAAATAACCAAATTGCAGATGTTCTGACTAGTATGGAGGGGGACCAAGTTCTGACAGTGGCACCAGTACTTCTAGAACCTGTTTTGTTATCAGTAATATCAGAACTTCTGAAAATTACTATGTGCCAGCAGGGTCAGAACTTCTGACCCCATACATTTTCACTAACAGGTTTCTATTTTTGCAGCGTACCAGGGTCAGAACTTCTGACCTACACATTTTCACTAACAAGTTGTTGTTCTGCAATAGGTCAGGGTCAGGACTTCTGACTTCATTTCAGCAGCATGCTGATACCTTTTTTTCTTTTTTTCTTCCCCTTGTTATTTTCTTTATTTTTCTCGCTGGTACTCCCCATTCATAAATTTATACCCCCACCCCCTAAATGTTGTAATAGTGTAGGATTTTACATTTCTGCAATTTATCGCTTTCAAATGTAAATGCAAGATAAAATCAATAAATAGACCATAAAAAAATCAAAGACAAAGGCATGCAATCGAACACACTTTGCACACAAACACCCTTAGGGTCTCTCCACTTGGTTGCCTTATACAAAAATAACCATATTACGCATGCAAAGTATCTTGGTAAAACAAACAAAATCAAAAGATCATAGTCCCTCGATGACGCTATTCAAAGTTGCCTTACAAAATGATCTTAGTCCCTCAAAAATACTAAGATACTTTGCAACGTTGCTAATCATGGTTATACGATGATCCACGCCTGTCCCGTTTACATCCAAAGATAGGGTTGCTTACTAAATCAATGGTAAGACAACAATATCAAAGGAAAAGAAAATGCATAAGAAAGACATTTGAGTAGGTAGATTGCTTCTAGTTACTTGCTCTATTTCCAAACAACTATCCTTGCTACTTTCGAAAATACACACATTTCCAAAACATTTTACGAGCATTGAAAACATTTTCAAAAAGACAAACATCTTTGTATACATTCTTACGAACGAGAATCATTACAAAGATTGCCTAAACGAATGGCCTCTTTTTTACAAAATACTTTCAAAATCGCACCAAACACATTTTCAAACAACAAAAGCAAGTGATCTAGCAAGTAACTAAGAGCGCATGGAAAACCATGGATGAAAAGGGTGCTAATACCTTCCCTTTTCATAATCTACCCCCTGAACTCAAGAAAACATCTCAAAGGTCTTTCCTGTGCTTTTTCACCTTTCCTTTTGGATAAAAGAAAAGTCGGTGGCAACTCTTGCTAAACCGTAACATTTGAAAACACAAACGCAAAACCCTTAAGTCAGTTCTCCCACCGTATCACCAAAATTGGCGACTTTGTTGGGGAATTTTTATAAAAAAAGTGAGGTTACCTTAGGGCTAGATCACATTTATTTGTTTAAATTGTTTGACTTGTTTGCTTTACATTTTGGTTCTTTGTTTGGGTTTAAATCCTCCACCCGGATTTGGGAAACATTATAGGTGAATAGCAATACGTTGTGGAAACTGTGCGGGGTATACCAACATGGTCTAAGCAATATCTATGTTAGTGTGACATATTTGTGGGTACCGGTAGCCTTTGAGTCAATCAAAGAGAATACGGGGACGCTGAGTGATGTCATGAAGCACTAATGAACTTCTAGAACCCTTTACTTGACCAACTTGGCCTTTATGATGTAGTGAGATGAACGGCTTTGGTGCAGTCCGAAGTTGGTAGATACTCAATACTACACTCATTGAGGGTTGGTTTCTTGGGATATTTCGGTCGCCATTAAAGAGGCTTGAGCTGAAACAATGACCAAGGAAACAATCCAGTGATATTGAGCTCCTAAGAACCCGGTTACTATTATTAGGACAGGTTGATCCAACTAAACTACAAGAGGGTACTTACCTATAAAAACCCCATGCAAGCCTAAACTAAGAACTTGTTTGTTTTGCTTGTATATACATACCTGTACATAACATCATAGACATCATGAGCATCATACGCATCCACTAACCATTTCAAGGATTTTGGAGATTCATCTTTGTTCTTGTTTTGTAGGATATGGATTCACTTCACAGGAAAACTATACAAATCAACCTTGTAAGAATTCCTCCACAACTCAAGGAGCTAGCTTCAAGGATCCCTGAGAACTCTCCATTCACCGAGAGGAATGGTCGTCTACTCAACTTGGTCACCTCCAACATAGAGGAGGACATGATGAAGGTGCTCTTCCAGTTCTTTGATCCTTTGCATCATTGCTTCACATTCCCCGACTATCAGCTTGTGCCTACTTTGGAATAATTCTCTCAACTCTTGAGGATTCCCATTCTCAATCAATTACCTTTCAACGGTACAAAAAGATACCCAAAGCCAGAAGAGATTTCTCAAGCTTTGCACTTGCACTCATCTGATGTCACAACTCATTGGGAAACTAGAAGTGGTGTCAAAGGCTTCTTAGCAAAGTTTCTGTTTGAGAAAGCCCAAAGTTGTTGGAATTCCTTAGACTTGCAAGCTTTTGAGGAAATTGTGGCTCTCCTCATCTATAAGATGGTTTTGTTTCCCAATACCGACCAAATCATAGATGTGAGTGCTGTCAAAATCTTCATGTCACGCAATCCGGTGCCTATATTGCTAGGGGATATCCTACACTCTTTTCACACTCGCACAATGAGGAAAAGAGGTGTCCTTATGTGTTGCACTCCTCTCCTGGAAAGATGGTTTATTTCTCATCTTCCCCAATCAGTCTTAAAGAATGAGCAAGGATTAAGGTGGTCAAAAAGTTTAATGACGCTCAAGCATTCAGATATTCATTGGTTCTCTCGATCCAAAGAGAATGTTATCATTGTTGACCGTTGTGGGAAATTCCCTAATGTCCCTCTACTTGGCATTAGGGGAGGTATCACCTACAACCCATGCTTAGCTCTAAGACAGTTTGGTTATGCCCAAAGGGATGGCCCACATGAGATGCTGATTCAAGGCTTGGTATTCGACTACGACAACGACAATCAAGGTCTTCTCCAGAGATTCATCTGAGCATGGAGGATGCTAAACAAGGTGGATAGCAATACTTTGGGACACAAGGATTCCATCCCTCTTGAGCCTTACCTAAAGTGGGTACTAACCCACGCTCAAAGTCTTATGATGCCTTATCCTTCCATCCTTCCAGTGATCATTGAGCCTATTAAGGAAGGAGAAGTTCCATACAATATCCTACATCCTGACATGCCCACATCTCTTGAAGACCTACAAAGGGATTGGATACAGCTCAAAGGAGAGAGATATACTTTCGAATCCCAATTCTACGCAAGCGAGAAGAAGGTTTTGGAACTCATTAGGCTACTTCATGAGGAGCAGACTCTAAATGCCTACATAGCACCAAAGAGGACGCGCACTACTTTTTTATCTCAGAGTTTTGTATTATTTAGCCCAAGGGGCATTGATGTACTCAAGCTCAATTTTATTAATATAACGTGTGTTTCTTTTTGTTTAAAACGAACTTGAATCTTTTTTAAAATCCTTGAAAGCATTGCATGTGTACATATCATTCATCATAACATAAACATGTCTTTCACAACGAGTTTCCTCATCTCTCTACTGTTTATTTCAGTAAGATAGATCTCGAACAGACAGTCAAAGATCTTCAAGTTCAAAACACGCAGTTTCAACAGTTACTCACAACCTTGGCCAAAGGGCAAGAGGAATTAAAGACTCTGTTGGCCAAAGAGAAGAAGAAGAAAGAGAAGAAACCAACTGGTGTTGTAATCATGGGGAGAAGGTTTCAAGGACAAAATAGAAGAACCTTGAATTTCGCAGCAATATCTGATGAAGGAAAAGGGAAAGAAACAGCAGTTCCGTCAGAATCTAAGGAGGATGAAGAAGAGGAAGACTACTCCGAGGAACAGTATCCCCCTGCAGATGATAAGTACAGACATCTTGAAGAGCGTCTAAAAGCTATAGAAATACAGAGGGTGTCGGGTCTAGACTTTGAAGAATTGGGACTAGTATCGGGAATTATGATCCCACCAAAGTTCAAAGTGTCGTTGTTTGCAAAATATGATGAGGTGTCATGTCCTAAGATGCACTTGTTGGCTCCTAAATTTGACACCCATGTTTATTATCATATAGACCATTAATTATGAGTCAGAAGAGTTTCCTACATAAGAAGGCTTCGACCAACTGATCATGTCAAAAGCTCATCAAAGAATGACAAGATACTTAGAGAATTTCCTTTAAGTTGGAATCTTGTTGTCTTCGACGTCGAAGGAACCTCTCGACAAAGGTCCCTGATGCCCAAGGTCAAACGGTTTGAGATTTGAATTGTTGGAGGGAAAACGGTTCCCAGCAGTTACCAAGTGCAACGTGTCGAGAACATAGGCGTCGAAGGTTGTGAGCGTGCCATGTGGCATCATCTCAAAGCGGTGTAACTGCCCAGCGGTTACTTAGGATTTTTCTTAGTATAAATACTAAGTTTTTATGTAGTTATTGGTGTGTTCATCATTTTATACAACTCACTCATTTAGATTCAAGTACCCAGCGTGAGAGAAAGAATCATTGAGAATGTATGTGTGAAACACCATTTAAATTAATCAAAATCTTTTATATTCAAGCAATTTACCGTTGTTCATTTATTTACCTCCGTCGAAGCCTTTTATTTAACAATTCCTTAACACTTTTATTTATTCTATCAAGCTTTTCTCCATGCAATTTACTTAAAGTGTCTTTACTTTACTGGCAGTAATCACCATTAGGATTAGTCGAACTACAAAAATCAACCATGTCTTAGGATCAATCTGATCGATCCTGCGAGTCACCAAATAAGTAACCTTTTGGAAGATCAGCGGTTGTTTACCAACAGTAAACAAATTGGCACACCCGGTGGGACCTTGTGTTGATTTTCTCACGATTAACCGTTTTATATAAAATATCCTCCTTTTTCGAGAGTATTGCATGTTATTAAGAAGTGGTAGAATATACACCAATGAAACCAATACTAGGAGAAGAAGTGAAGAAATGGTGAATCCTCCAAACAATGGAGAAATCCCACAGACAAACGTGGGAGCAACGGTTATCCCAACCGTAAGTGAAGTGGTAACCGCTGGTTCAACGCCAGCAGTAACGATTACACAAACGGGGCCATTACCTCCATTTACAGGCCCCAGAATGCCTTTGGGAACTCCCCCACCAAGGGGAAACCAAGGAACTAGGCCATATGTTCCCCCAGGCTTTTCGACAGTCGGTTTAAATAGAGAACCACTCTATGGCATGCCAACTTTTGAATTGGCTAGCCTGACGAATGCTACGTCCACTTTTTCAGATCCTTTAGTGAGCGCCTCTTCGCCACTCCAAGGCTCTGGGGTTGGTATGGCGAACAGGGGTAGGACCCAAATCTTAGGAGGAACGTCCCAAGTAATGCACGGCCTTACGAATTCCTCGACAGCAGTCTTGAGGCAGCAAATGGACGAAAGCAACCACGACATGGTTCAAATGTTGGCGCAAACTTTAAGTACAGTGCTAAATCCTCTAATACATAATACCACCCAGTCGAATCAACAAATGACAGCGCAAATGTCGCGTCTGGCTGACTTTTTTGGGGTACCCCAACCTATTCGACAGCCTCAAAGGGCACAAATAAGGGGGAACCAAGGCATACTTCTAGAGGAAGAAACCACTATTAACCAAGTCCAGCAGCCTGTCGAAGAGAACCTTAGGGTACAAATGGAACAACCCGGGGTCGAAGAGCCTAGAGTTATAGCCCCGAAAATAAAGATGGTTAATAGAAACCGAAACGCTGACGAAGTAGTTCAGCAGATCCAATACCAGAATGTTGGTTTGGAGAATAACTTGACAGCCATGATTGAAAGAATCATGATGTAAAATGGGATGAATACGGGCTTCCGTAGGCCCAACTTCACATCCCCGCTGTCGGAATATGTGTTACAAACGGACTTGCCTCCTAGATGCAAAGTCCCTAAGTTCACTAAGTTTTCAGGGGACACCACAGAATCCACTGTCGAACATGTGGCAAGATATTTAATCGAAGCAAGAGAAATTTCAAACAATGAGAACCTGAGGATTAAGTATTTCCCAAGTTCCCTAACCAAGAATGTGTTTACTTGGTTCACAACTCTCCCCCCCCCCCCCCCAATTCGATCCACCATTAGACCCAGTTGGAGAGATTATTCCATGAGCAATTCTACATGGGACAAACCAAGATAAGCCTGAAAGAGTTGGCCAGTGTAAAGAGGAGATTCACTGAGCCTATAGACGAATACCTAAATAGGTTTAAATTTCTCAAGGCAAGATGCTTTACGCAAGTGCCAGAACATGAGTTAGTCGAAATAGCCGCAGGAGGTCTAGATTACTCCATTAGGAAGAAATTAGACACTCAGTACCTGAGGGACATGGCCCAATTGGCCGATAGGGTTCAACAGGTAGAACGCCTTAAAGCTGAAAAAGCCAGGGCGACGAAAACTCATAAAAGAGAAAGGATAGCGTATGTCGAAATGGACGATGAAGATCCAGAAACGTTCGACGAACCTATAACCGTCGAAGAAAGTGAGGTCGATTTAGCTTAGTTAAAACAAGGGCCACCATACTCTTGCAAACTACTAGTCCCCTCAAGTGGAAAAAAACCCCACTGGTTCTGAAAAGGCCAATGATAGGTTCCCTAAAAAGACTTACAGTTTTGATATTACGAAATGTGATGAAATTTTTGATTTACTTGTAAAAGATGGCCAAATGATAATACCCCCAGGGGTAAAAGTGCCTCCTCTTGATCAAAGAATGAAAAGAGGCTATTGTAAATATCATAACTTTCTGGGCCATAAAACATCTCAATGTTTTCTTTTCAGGGATCTCGTGCAGAATGCTATCGAAGAAGGGAGGCTGAAGTTCGCTGATAAGGCCCCCATGAATGTGGATTCGAGCCCTTTACAGGCGGAGGCCCATTATGCTGAACCTTCAGAGGTCAACATGATCGAAGCTTCCAGGAGTCAGGTGAAAAGGCCAGGGATAATTATGGTCGAAGTCACCAAAGATCATGTCAATATGCCAATCTTTGACAGTTTTCTGGGAACCTTTCTAGAAAGACAATCGAAGCAGTCCAAAAGGCCACCGAAGGTCCAAAACTGGAGACAGATGGAGCCTCAAAATCTGGAACTAAACCCGTTTCCTACTTGGCTGCAGTGCAAGGCCAGACAAAAGACCTGGAGGCTCAAATGAAGCAAATGACTCTTGCTACTAAAGACAACATGAATGTCAACATGGTTGAAATCTCTGAATCAAAAGTTTCAAAGGAAACCATTAGGCAAGAGCAAGCAAACAGAACAACTTTTCCTCTGGAGAATGAAAACTTGGCAGAATTCTTGCAACGATGCCAGAAGAAAAAATCAGAAGCAATGTTGTGTCCTCGATGCAGCTCTATTTTTGACAAGAAAGTTGCTGAACACATCGAAGGTGTAAGAGCAGCAAATAAAAATTGGAGCAGAAATGCCCAAAGAGGTGCAGGCGCTGATGCTCGACATGATCCCAGAAGAACCTACCAAAAGGGTTCAAGTCAGGAAAAGACGCCGCCAACTTTCAGGCCTCCAACTAATGTTCCAGTTGATACATGGCTCAAAACATCGAGTCGAAAGAGACCCAGCGAAGAAAGGTGGCATTCCTTTGAAGTGCCAAGAGGTTCATCTTTGACACACAAGAAAGAACCTCATGTAGGTGCCTCCAAAGTGACCCAAGTATCAAGTAACTACAAGGGAAAGAACCCCATGTCTCGATCCCAGTGGAGAAGATACCAAAGGAGGCACAAGTCTGAGAGAGAGGCTATCAACGAACCAAAACCAGAGTCAAGTTCAAATGTCCCCCAGCGAAAGCAAAGAAAGCCTTTGGAGAGGGAACCGGTGTCCAATAGGTTGGTATGGCCTGAATAAGGCGAAGCTGGTGACGAAGATGGCTCTGAGTCTGACGATACATTAGACATTATGGTAAATATAGTTTCAGTGTTGCCAATAGAATTCAACCGCCAAATGGAAGTCGAATCGAACGACTGGGAAGTCGAACAAGAGACAGCCAAGCATAGGCCAGTTTGCTACTTTGTCATGGGTAATGGCTGCACTGAAGAGCAGAATGGTTTCTTCGAACCACCAACTGAGGCGATGAAGAGTCACCTCAAGCCTTTATTCATAAGGACAAAGCTCGAAGAGGCCACTGTAAACAAGATCTTGGTGGACAATGGGGCGACTATCAATATAATCCCCCACTTCATGCTAAGAAAAATAGGCAAGAGTGATGAAAACATCAAGCCTCATAATATGGTCCTATCGAACTACGAAGGCGGAATAGGGACCACCATGGGTGTGATTCAACTAGACCTCAAAGTGGGATCCATCCTTCGACCAACCATGTTTATGGTCATATCGGCTAAACCAAATTACAACCTTTTGTTGGGCCGAGAATGGATACATGGTGTAGGAGCAGTACCATCATCAATGCACCAAAGGGTGATATTATGGCGTCCTGATGGAATTGTCGAGAATATAGAAGCAGATCAAAGCTACTACTTAGGCGAAGTAAATCACCTAGGGAGAGCTGACTTCGACAAAAATTTGGCTCACATTGGGCCATGTCCAGCACCTGACTTCGACATGGCACCAATGCCAAATGCTTTTTGTTCCTTGTACCTGCATCCTGATCATGGGTTTCAATGGGATAAAGAAGACTTGTCCCACATTGATTTCAGTGGGCTAACTGACATCCAACCAACTGGATGGGGAAGTGAATTCAGTGATAATGACTGAGTCACAAGCATTGCAGCGAATTTCGGCTTACGTAGCCGAAACAAGGATTATAGCGGCTCTCGAAGCCGAAGTAAAATATATGGCCACCAAGGCCAACGACCCAGAACTACCAAATATGGGTCCTGGAAAAGATTTCGACCCAGAACCTCCTGATATCGTGATAGAAGGAATGCAGGATCAAAGGCTCGGCGCCATCTACGATGATGAGCCTTTGGGATTCGAAAAGGACCCCCTAGCGAACAACATCAAAATGTTAGCACAGGATCCTTTAGAAGAAATCAACTTGGGCGAAGGGTTAGATAAAAGGCCCACTTACATCAGTGCCAAAATAGACCCAGAGCTCAGGGTTGAAGTGATCCAATTATTAAAGGAGTTCAAGGACTGCTTCGCATGGGATTACGACGAGATGCCTGGTCTCGACAGAGGACTGGTAGAACTTCAATTGTCAATCAAACCTGGGAAAAAGCCAGTCAAGCAATGTCCAAGACGCTTCGCTCTAGAAATATTATCGAAGATCAAAACGGAAGTCGAAAGACTGCTGAAGTGCAAATTCATACGAGCTACGAGGTATGTCGAATGGATTCCAAACATTGTGCCAATAATTAAGAAAAATGGTACGTTGAGGGTGTGCATAAATTTCAGAGATTTGAATGCTGCAACACCCAAAGATGAATATCCTATGCCTGTGGCGGAAATGCTAGTCGACTTTGCCACTGGCCACGAGTACCTGAGCATGCTCGACGGTTACTCAGGATACAATCAAATTTTCATTGCTGAAGAAGATGTGTCGAAAATAGCTTTTCGATGCCCCGGGGCTATAGGCACTTACGAATGGGTAGTAATGCCTTTTGGTCTGAAAAACGTTGGGGCAACATATCAGCGAGCGATGAACTCTATCTTCCATGATTTTATTAACACTTTCATGCAAGTATATATTGATGATATCGTTGTAAAATTTGTTTCCAGGAAGAACCATATAGACCACCTTCGACAATCATTTGAAAGAATGAGAAAGCATGGTCTGAAAATGAACCCTTTGAAGTGTGCGTTCTGTGTGAAAGCTGGAGATTCCTTGGGCTTCGTCGTCCACAAGAAAGGAATGGAAATAAACCAGAACAAAACAAAGGCAATCTTGGAAGCGAAAGCGCCAACGAATAAGAAGGAACTGCAATCTCTGTTGGGCAAGATAAACTTCTTGAGGAGATTTATATCTAACCTAAGTGGAAAAGCGCAAGCCTTCTCACCCTTACTTCGATTGAATAAGAAAAGATTCGAGTGAGGGCAAGAGCAACAAGACGCCTTCGACAAGATCAAAGGGTACCTCACCAAGCCACCTATTTTGGTGCCTCCTTGTAGCAATAGGAGTATGAGATTGTACATAGCTGCATCTGACAAAACTTTGGGAAGCATGTTAGCCCAAGAAGATGAAAATGGAGTCAAAAGACCCATTTACTACCTTAGCAGAGTTTTGAACGATGCAGAAACTAGATATAGCGAAGTTGAAAAGTTATGTCTATGTCTTTATTTCTCTTGTACAAAGCTCAAACAATATATAAAACCAGTTGATGTGTATGTTTCATCCCATTTTGATGTTTTCAAATACATGTTGTCGAAACCCATCTTGCACAGTCGAATTGGCAAGTGGGCGCTAGCATTAATTGAGTATTCATTGACCTTTATGCCTCTTAAGGAAGTAAAAGGACAAGTAGTAGCAGACTTTATAGTCGACCACTCGATTCAAGTTGAAAATATAAATTACGTGGAGATAGAACCCTGTAAATTTTACTTCGATGGTTCCAGCCATAAAGATGGAACGAGAGTAGGGGTCTTAATTATTTCTCTAGAAAAAATTCCAACAACATTCAAGTACAAGATAGAAGGTACTTGTTCGAACAATGAGGCTAAATACGAAGCTCTAATTACTGGCCTTGAAATATTGTTGGAATTGGGGGCAACTCGAGTCGAAATAATGGGAGACTCAGAGTTAGTCATTAAGCAAGTCACAAAAGAGTACAAATGCATAAGAGAAAATCTCATTATGTACTTTGTGATAGCAAATCGTTTATTGAAAAAATTCGAAGTGGTTAATATTCGACACATACCTAGATTGGAAAACCAAGTAGCCAATGATTTGGCACAAATTGCATCTGTGTACAAAATTTCGAAAACGAGATTACAAAGAGAAATCGAAGTTCGAGAAAAAATAAAAGCAACCAGCTTGTCTCCAATTGATTTGGAATTGACAAGACTAGGGTATGCTGATCGAAGGAATTTCGAAATTTCGTTCATAGATAATTTATCAGAGCAAGACTGGAGGAAACCCATTGTGGATTACCTGCAAAATCCAGCAGCTTTGACAGAACGAAAAATAAAATATAGGGTGTTAAGTTACGTACTCATGGGGAATGAGTTGTTCAAAAAGACGCCTGAAGGGGTATTATTAAAATGCTTAAGCGAAACCGAAGCATACATAGCCCTTTTGACTACGCATGCTGGAGCATGTGGAGCTCACCAAGTAGGTCATAAGATGAAATGGTTGTTGTTTCGACAAGGACTATATTGGCCTACTATCTTGAAAGATTGTGTCGAGTTCGCGAAGGGTTTCCAAGAATGTCAAGTCCACACTGGTATCCAACATGTACCAGCAAGCGAGCTTCATTCAATAGTGAAACCTTGGCCTTTTAGAGGATGGGCGTTGGATCTTATTGGAGAGATTCGACCAGCATCATCGAAGAGCCAGAAATATATACTGGTAGGCATTGATTATTTCACTAAATGGATTGAGGTTATCCCTTTGGTCAACGTAGACCAAGAAAATGTCATTGAATTTATTCAAAAGAACATTATCTACAGATTTGGAATCCCTGAGACTATAACAATTGATCAAGGGTCAGTGTTCACTGGTCGAAAGATGCAGGAATTCGCTCAAGAAACAGGCTTTAGACTCCTAACATCAACACCTTATTACGCGCAGGAAAACGGTCAAGTCGAAGTGGCAAATAAAATAGTGATTGGCCTGATCAAAAAGCATGTGGGAAAGAAGCCAAAAAATTGGCATAAAACGTTAGACCAGATCTTATGGGCCTGTCGAACGTCCCCAAAAAAAGCCACAGGTACAACACCATATCGGCTAACTTACGGTCATGACGCAGTACTGCCAGCAGAAATTTGTCTTCAATCAGCAAGGGTTCAGAGACATCAAGATATTCCCTCTGAAGTTTATTGGGATATGATGTTAGACGAATTGGTAGATTTAGATGAAGAGAGACTACAAGCTCTCGACCTACTGAGAATTCAGAAGAAAAGAGTGGAAGACTCTTACAATAAGAAAGTAAAACCTAAGGCATTCTCGCCTGGAGAATTAGTTTGGAAGGTAATTCTCCCCATGGATCGAAGAGATTGAAGCATGGGAAAATGGTCACCCAAGTGGGAAGGACCCTTCAAAATCATTCAAACTTTTTCTGGTGGAGCTTATGAGGTCGAAGAGTTAAGCGAAGATAAAAGACTCTTGAGAGTAAACGGCAAGTATTTGAAAAAATATAAACCTATGCTCCAAGAGATTAAAATATATAATAATTAATGACTAAGTTAACCATAAGGAAAAAATGGAAAATGACATTGATTAACCAAAATGGCTACATTGTATTACAAAAAATTACAGTACATGGTCAACGAAGTACAGAGAAATTTAAAAAGGGACAGAGGTCTTGAGACGAAGATATTTGGCTCGCTGTAACTCCAGTCGTTTGTTACACAAGGCATTCGCCTGAGAGATTTTGGCAATCTGGTCATCTAGAGCCTGGGCCCTTTCAGCGAACTCTAGGCCTCGAGCAACTTCATCTTGGCTCTCTGCGTCTGAAACGGTCGAAAGAAGTTCCTCCTTGCGCTTAGTGTTAGCGTTTAACCTGGCTTCCAACTCCTCGATCGGCGCCCGTATAGAAGCGTTATCCTGATCTATGGCTTCGATTTCCTGTTGCTTGGACATCCTCTATTTCGACAATTCTGCAATTCGAGAAGTCGATTCAGCTACTTCAGTCCAAGCAGAAGAACTCTTGCCATGCAGCGTTTCGAGTTGGCTGGTGAACCCCCTTCGACGATTGTAGTCCGCAGAGACTTGGTCAATAATGGAGTATAACTCCAAGATGAAGCTGGAAATCTCTGGAGAAACAGCAAGCAAATCGACTGCACCCAAGACAGCCCCTAAATAAGACTGAGTAGTAGGATCCCCCTCCAAAGCCTTCATTAGATCCCTCTTAAAGAATTGAGATTTAACTTTCTTTAAGACATCATCGAGAGGAGAAGTCAAAGTAGACTTCCCTGATGCAGTAGAAGCATCATGACTGGGGTCAGATGAATTTTCCTTGCTCTCGACGATGGCGTTCAGATAGCCAATTGGGTCATTTTGCTTCAAGAGGGCCAAGTCCTCTTTAGACCTGGGCTTTGTCGAGGTAACCTTTTCTGTGGCAATGGTGGCTTGGGGCTGAGCATTTGTAGCATCGGTGTCAACATGACCTTCTTCATCATGTTGTTCTTCTGTCTCGTTGACCACGTGAGTTTCCTCCTGGTGATGCTTCCCAGGGGCATCCTCTGTTTCAGCAAGGAACTCACCATCCACCAGTTCCTCTTTGCGTTGTCTGCTATGGTCAGCAGAGTCCTGCGACTCCGAAGTTTGATTCACTTTGTTAACAGAACTGACGAAAGAAGAAGGATTGAAGGTGGGTTCCCCTGCGCTGTTTACGAAGGTATCAGAACCTTCGACAGGATGCCCAGTTGGTGCTGAAGTTCCATCCGTTTCCTAAAAAATAGAAAGGGAAAAATATTAATTCTGATTAGAGAGATGTATAATTGAAGGTGATCATCGACACTTAAGTTAACAGTGGTCGGAGGCATTACATGTACAGGAACCTCAGCCCCAGGGCTGGAGTTATCTCTCTCAACAGGATTACTGAGCAAGACGTTTAGCTCCTCCTCCGTGGGCTCTTTGATGACCACAGGGGGTGGCCTGGGTTTATTCCCTGTGACTTTAGTTCTCATCACAGGTCGAGATTCAGGGGCAGGGGCAGCCTTTTTCAGCTTTCTCCGTTTGAGAGGAACAGGAGGAGATTCCTCCTCGTCACCACTCGAAGATTCGACCGTTAATATAGGTCGCTTCTTAGGCGCAGGTTCCTGAAAATCCCAAATGGAGTCGATTTAAAACACGGCATCAGGAACAAGAATGTTTAAAACCAAAGAAGGAAACAAGGAAAATTTTGTTACCTGTACTGGAGGTTTTGCAGAGGGACCTCCACCCTAATGGTTGTCTGTGGCCTTCTTAGCCACAGGTTTTCGAACAACTGAAAGAGAAAAAAAACGTTCACAAGTTATATTTGGCAGACGTAAGTTGAAATGAAAAGACAAATATAATTTGAAGGAACGTACATTTCTTTATTTTATCAAGAACCAGGACGAAGGACTTCTTGAGCTCATCTGTAAAGTCCTTCTCGTCGAGGAACTCTTCGACGTAATATCTCTTCCACCAGTCTTCAAAAGCTGGTGAACAGAGGAAGTTGAGTTGGTAGTCGAACAATGATAGTACGGTTCGACTAACGTACCTACTAATATGCCTAGTAGCGGCTTCTTCAGAGTAATCAGTAGAAAAGAACAACAATGATTTCTCCCGAAGATAAATTGGAGAAGGAAGTGATTGGATAATTCCAAATTATCGAGAGACAAGATTTGGCTGGTAGGCAATCAAGCTCAGCTGATTCTTTGAACTCTTGAAGCGCAATGGCATTATCCTTGGAGTGAGAAACGCTTCCCACATTGTTGCATGCTCCTTAAGGTGAGGATCCTCTGACGATTTAGGATGGGGCCTGGTAAACCATCATGGACCACACTTTCGACCGGCGAAAGGGGCCATGGTCGAGGTAAATTCCTTCCTCCCTGCAAACATCTGAATGAAGTTTGCGAAGGTCTTTTGTAGTTCCAGCCCATCCTCAGTAGGAGTCAATAAGGAAAGCCTGGTGCCTTCGACGCGCCTTCTAGCTATCTCAGGAGCTTGTTCATTTATTTGAGGCTTCTGGGGAAGAAAAGACTCGAAAGTGGCATTCAACCAGAGTTGAAGTAGCCAGAAGGGACCAGCAAGTTGGCTCTATTTTCGATTACTTTTAGTTGAGCCGCTCCACTGCTTATTTACTCATACAAATTTGCCAATATTAATTCGGCCAAACAGATGTTTTGGCCGTGATGAAGCTGAGTAGCAAGGGTGACCATTTTCTTCGTCACCTGCAGGGATTTCGTGCAGAACACGAAACGCGACAGCCATAGGGCTAGAAATGCGATGTGCTCCACATCAGTCACCACAGTTGTCGATTTGTCATGGTAATGGTTGATGTGCGTGGTGTAGGTGGGTTTGGTAGCAGAAAACCCAATCTGGTCTTCAGACATTTCTTCTGGGTCGAAGTAGTCCCCAGTTGGTTGAAGACCAGTAATGGAGGCCACGTCGAAGAGGGTGGGTGTAACCATTCCATAAGGCAAGTGGAAGGTATAGTGAGTGTAGTCCCAAAATAGCAATGAAGCTACCAGCATATCAGGACAGTAGTTGAGGCCAGTTTTGGACAACATGACCAGGTCATAAATGCCCATACTTTTCCAAATCGAAGCCTGGCACCTCTCCATCTTAAGGAGCCAAGCGGTGTATTCTAGAGTAAGACTAGGGCCAGAGCGAAAAGCCCTAACCCCCCTGTTAAAAAACCGAAGATCTATCTTCTCCTTCGCAGGATCTTCAGTATCATCCTTTGCTTTCTTTGAGCACCCAACAGGTTTGAGTGCCATATGCACAGGGAAGAAACCCTCGATTTTCGTTAGGTCAGCAATGCATGTTCAAAGAGGGCCTGACATGGAAAAAACCTGGTTGGAATATCCAACAGGAATCATCCGTTGAGAACCATAAGTTTCACGCTCAGCATCTCCCATGGGTTCAGGAACCCTTCGCATTCCCATTGAGTTAACTATCGGAGGGGTTGAGAAGATTTCTGGTTGAGTAGTTTTAGAGGGAGTTCTAGATCTGGGGACATTGGAAGCACGAGTACGTGAAGCCATAAAATGTACGTGAAGTCAAACAAACGTTAGCATACCATAAAATGTGATTAAAATTAGAGATTCGAAATTTAAAATTTTACCAAACCGGTGGGCGTGCTAGGCGTGTGATGGATTGCTCTTAGGCCTTATAAGACTCATAAGGACTTCAAGAGGATGGTTTGAGGCTTGATGTCAATTGCGAGAGGCCGGAACCTCGAGATATGACTTGCACCAATTCTTTGATTTCTGTAGAGCTTTTTGAAGAGCTTTTAGAGAACTTTTTGAAGAGCTTTTTGAGAGCTTTTTAGAGAGGATTTTCGTGTCTTTCAAGCTTGTGTGGCTCTCTATTTATAGATGAGAATGAGGAGACAATAAAGCATGGAAAGAATCTCCCTCATAATGTTGTGTTTTAAGACCATGATCAAGATTTGAAAAAAATGTCATATATGATGATTCTCCATTATTAAACCTTCCAATTTCATTCCAAATCCAATATTTTGTGCATGATATGGCTTGATTCTAGTTTGATCTTGTCCATGATGATAATAAAGACATGTATCAATCAAAAAGATACCAAGACTGAAGACTGAAGATATGACACGTGTGTAGTGTGACGAGATCAAATCAAGTGGAAAAAAGTGGGCCCTTTTGACAAAATTTGAAGTTTTGGGGATAGTTGACTTTTGGCAATTTTGGAAAAATGCCCAACTTCAACAATGCATAACTTCTTCAATTTTGAACTTTTAGAAGTGTTCTTGGATTTTTTAGAAACCTTGAGATGTCCTCTAACCAACCCTTTTGGTATCATATACTTTTTATATTCCATTCTCAAGTTATAAGCTTTGGCAAAAAAAGGTGTTTTTGTTGACTTTCAAAAATGACCTATAATGTCCAAATTTGTAACTTTTTGTGAGTGCATTTCTTGATCTTGGGGTGTGAAGATGGATTGTAGGAAATTGTATCCTATTAAAAATAAGCTTTGGATGGGTCATTTATCATAAAGTATAAGAAAGTTATGCTTGGTCAAAGTTGAGTTGACTTTTCCTACAAAACCCTAATTTAGCAACTTTTGAGTCTTGATGAATTTTGAGAAATCCTTGATGAATCATGATAAACCCTTGATAAAATGATGAATTATACTTCAAAATTAGAATGTTGACAAAAAATCTTGAGGTTTGACTGTATGTAGGTCATAGTTGACTTTTACTCTAGCATAGTCGATTTTTGGACCCTTTGAGCAATTGACTGAGCAAACTTCCTCTGCAAGGCTTGAAATTTGACATGGATAAACTTGAGAACATATTAGGACATTGGGGAGCACTTGAGGTCATTTGGATGTAAGGACCTTGATGCAACACAAAACCCTAATTTTGAATTGACTGCCTTTGGAGATGATTTGACTGTCCAACTCTTGAGCTAACTTGAGTCACTTGGAGATTATTCTTGACATGTCTTGAGAAATATGGGAGGGCAAATTTTAGGGTACAACAGTTTCCCCTGTTCAATTTTCTTAAACCTGAGGATATAGATTGGCTTTCGAGCCTTTCGTGATCCGAAGGTGGAAGATAATTGAACACTAGAGTGCCCAAAAATTTGCACTCGCATGGTGTAGTATCAGCATTGTGATGTCGGGAATGGGCTTACAGATTCCATTTGTAGATTGTTAATAGGAGGATGGGCTTACAGATGCCATCTGCAGGAGTGTCAATCGCATAAGAGATTCCTTAGCGAGAACTTGCATACCTGTTGTTGTAGAAGATTCCGCTAGGGAAGCCTAACTTTTATTGAGATTTAGGAACTTGCCTGTACTTCAACTGAGAGAATGCCTCGGCCGAGTCTTAAGAACCTGTCCATAATTCAATTGGGGGAAACATCTTCATCAAGATCTAGGAACTGTCTAGTATTCAACGTAGTATACCGTTGAGATTGTAGAACTCGTCAACACTTTGATGGAGGAAAACATCAAGATCTGGGAACTGACTAGTATTCAATGTAGTATACCGTTGAGGTTATAGTACTCGTCCACACTATGACATAGGGAAACATCTTCATCAAGATCTAGGAATTGTCTGGTCTTCAACATAGCATACCGTTGAAATTACAGAACTCGTCCACACTATGACGAAGGAAAATATCAAGATCTAGGAATTGACTAGTGCTCAACGTAGTATACTGTTAAGGTTATAGCACTCGTCCACACTATGACATAGGGAAACATCTTCAACAAGATCTAGGAACTGTCTGGTCTTCAACGTAGTATACTGTTGAAATTAGAGAACTCGTCCACACTATGACGGAGGAAAACATCAAGATCTAGGAACTGACTAGTGCTTAACGTAGTATACCGTTGAGGTTATAGAACTCGTCCATACTATGACGTAGGGAAACATCTTCATCAAGATCTAGGAACTTTCTGGTCTTCAACGTAGTATACTGTTGAAATTAGAGAACTCGTCCACACTATGACGGAGGAAAACATCAAGATCTAAGAACTGACTAGTGCTCAACGTAGTATATCGTTGAGGTTATAGCACTCGTCCACACTATGACATAGGGAAACATCTTCATCAAGATCTAGGAACTGTCTGGTCTTCAACATAGTATACCGTTGAAATTAGAGAACTCGTCCACACTGTGACGGAGGAAAACATCAAGATCTAGGAACTGTCTAGTGCTCAACGTAGTATACCGTTGAGGTTATAGCACTCGTCCACACTATGACATAGGGAAACATATTCATCAAGATCTAGGAACTGTCTGGTCTTCAACGTAGTATACCGTTGAAATTAGAGAACTCGTCCACACTATGACGGAGGAAAACATCAAGATCTAGGAACTGACTAGTGTTCAATGTAGTATACCATTGAGGTTATAGCACTCGTCCACACTATGACATAGGGAAACATCTTCATCAAGATCTAGGAACTGTCTGGTCTTCAACGTAGTATACCGTTGAAATTAGAGAACTCGTCCACACTATGACGGAGGAAAACATCAAGATCTAGGAACTGACTAGTGCTCAACATAGTATACCGTTGAGGTTATAGCACTCGTCCATACTTTGACGTAGGGAAACATCTTCATCAAGATCTAGGAACTGTCTGGTCTTCAACATAGTATACCGTTGAAATTACATAACTCGTCCACACTATGACGGAGGAAAACATCAAGATCTAGGAACTGACTAGTGCTTAACGTAGTATACCGTTGAGGTTATAGCACTCGTCCACACTATGACGTAGGGAAACTGTCGAGATTGAGAACCTTATCTGAAATTCAACCGAGGATACTTCAATTGAGATTTAAGAACTGGTCAGGTCTTCAACTGAGCTGAGAACTTAACTGCATCTTTCCTGAAAGGTAAAGGTCAGTCATATGCAATGCATGAGGTGGATCAATCAATGATGTTCTCAACATAAATGAGATTGTATGGTATGATGCGTATATGCATGTATCATGATGTATGAAAATGTGATGTTTTAGCTTGGGAAAATAAGTCCTGGAGCTGCTGAAGAATAGAGTTGAGTTCTTCGTTTCCGCTGGGGATGATGAACTAAGATGATTGTGAGAATAAACCTGCAGGAGAGAAGAACTCTGTTGGGAAATAAACTGACGAAGAGATTACTCTGTGGGTAATTACTCTGCTGAAGATTTTAACGATAAACTTCGTTGGGGATTCTGTTGATAAGCTCTGTTGGGGATTTCAATGATGAACTCCGCTGGGGATGGATTACCGTTGCTGGTGATATTGAATCTGTTGAGGATTGAATTCCTGCTTGTGAAAGGAAAGAACTTCACTGGGGGATAATCTTTCAACTGCAACTTGCTGGGGATAAGCTTCCAGAGTCGACTGGAGATGATGATTCAACTCCGCTGGGGAAGCTTTTTAGACTGCGCTGGGGGAATGGCTCCACTGGGGTATCCTGTATTCTGCCGGGGAACATTCTTATACTCCATGGAGGAATTTTAAGACTGCCGAGTGTGATCGGTGGATCTAGAACTGACTGTTTAACGCTGGTTCGCGAAATGTCGCGGAAGCAAGAGTCGCCACCGTCTTTTATTTTCTCCAAATGGAAAGGACAAAAGCACAGAAAAATTCCTTATAGAGATTGCTCTCGGTTCGGGAGGTAGGTTATAGAAAGGGAAGGTGTTAGCACCCTTTATATCCATGGTTATCCATGGGCTCTTAGATACTTGCTCATTGTGTTTTCAAGAATGGTTTGTTTTCTTTTCAACTGTGGGTTTTAAAAAGTTTCTTTGAAAATTCCAGTTCGACTCTTGTATCGGTCCTCAAGAGTGTTTGAAAAATTGCTTTCGAAAGCTTTTTGAAAAGGTGTCGGTGTGAAAAGTATTTTTTGATTTGTTTTTGAAATTAGAGCAAGTATCTAGAGTCGTCTACCTACCCTAAGGAATTCGTCTGTGTAAATGTCCTTTAAAGTAGTGCCATCCCACCATTGAGAGGTAGGTAGCACCACCGTTGGAGGTGTTCGGGTCAATTCGAGGTTCGGGACATGGTGATCACCAGAGCAATGGGAAGACACCTTAGAAGCTACCCTCATGCCAGGTTCCCGGATCATGAGGACTTACTAAGACATCCTCTACTCGACGACCACCTTTCGAGGCAAGGCAACAGTGAGGCGTACCCTAGGGGTGGTGTGTGATTTGTGTGTCAGATTCGTTTATTTTTGTCTTTTGTCATGTCATTGGTGATCTAGCGTTTGTTTTTATTTTTTGTCCATACATTCTTTCATGCCTTGATTAACATTTAAAAATTGCGAAAAGTAAAAATTCTAAAGCTATTACAAAAGGCGCGGGTCCACATCGCCAAAATTTCTTGAACCCGATTTGACAGAAAAATAAAGGAAGTAAAGAAAAGTAAAGAATTAAAAGTGCGGCATATTAATTTACAAGGCCTTGGGAGAGATACATAAATATAAAGAATAAAAATAAATATGCGAATTAAACAAGAATTAAAACGAGGGCGTTGGACCCTTTTTGCAAAATTAAATTAAATGATGGAATTAATTAATTGAGAAAAAAAAAGAAATTGTTTTTTGGTATTTTTTTGGTGTTTTATGATTTTAATGGGAAAAAGAATTAATTGAAATAAATGCCAACCCTAATTCTAATTGTTTTTAATTTATTAAAAAGAAGATTAAATTTTAACCTAAAATTAACCCTAATTAATTTACATGCAATTTTAATTATAAAAATAAATATTTAGTAAATATTTAATTATTATGAAAGAAAATAAAAAGATATAAAAAATTAATTAAACCCTAATTCTATATTTTTTAGATTTTTATTAAAAAAAAAGTCAAGATTAAAACTTAATTTAAAACTAATCAATTAAAGTTATTTATTTACAAAAATATTAAAATAAAAATATTTATTATTTTTTTGATCTTTTCTGATTTTTTTTGTGTTTTTTTTATATATTATGCAAATATTAAATTAATTAATAAAAACAATAATTAAAAAGAGTAAAAGTGAAGAAAAATAAAGAAAGTAAAATATTTGCAAACCTAGGGGGTTTCTGTCCCCAAAGTGGAGGTGAAAGCCCAGGAATTTGAGCCCAAATAAGCCTGGCCTCGTTGACTCTGGCACTAGCGTGTATATGTGTTGACTAGAGTGCATCGTGTTCCCCAGACCCTGGCCTTTGATTGAATGCCCTTGGATGCGTGGACGTTTGATTTGGTGGGTGCATGGTAGTCCACTATATTGAATCTGCATGGGAACATTAATTGAAAAACAATATTGAAAGGGGTGAGGACCTGGGGCTCGAACCCAGGTCCTATGGTTTACCAATCAACGCGCTTGCCAATGCTCCACCTTGTTCTCTTTGTACCTTATATGAATAACAAATAATATATAATAAAACAAATGTCAGTGGAATTTTAGCGCGTAAAATTCAAACAAGCCAATCGCTGATCGCCACCGGGGTCATCTTCTTCCTTGTTGTTTATTTTTTTTCTGAAACATAAACATTGGCAACGGTTTTGTTAGTGTTCTTTTAGGCCATTTTCTGGAAAATAGCGAATACCCATTGGATGCTCATAAATTGAGCGCGAGGGTGGCCTTGTGATCGTCTGAGCATGCTGGATTGAGTGGCCTAAGTCTTATGCTCCAATTTTTCCATATTTTAAAACCCCCAATTCAAAGTCCTGTAAACCCTAAAATACGACCATGGCATCTTTGCATACAGTGCATAAAAATCCGATCAAATCATATGGTTAGCTTTAAAACACATCACTGAGCATGAATCTATAAATAAAATGCCATGAATGTGCATAGAATGTAAAATACGATTATGAGAAAAAGTGGAAAAAGCTTGACTTCTGTATACCGTTTCAAGGTGTTAGGATTGATGTTTTTGATCCAGGAAGGTTGCTTGATGTCCTTGGAAGGCAATAGGATGAGTTTTGTGGCTTGAAACGACCTCCAACCCTGTTTTCAGTTTTGAGTTTTTAAGCAAAATTTTCAAGTTTGTGTCTTGGTCTCTAGCGCAGCTTAGTGGTCAATGGCATTAGGGTTGTGTTCTATACTTATGTATGAGTGAATTAGGTCAAAAAACTAGATCAAAATCCTTTGCATTCATGGTTTGGAAGATTTGATTTTTCAAGATCTTTTTTCCAATATTTTCCATGCTATTTGGTATCAAATCATGACAAAACTTTCCACAAACAATTATGCACGAATCATGAGTGTCCAATGAGAGTATTTTCTGCACAAAAAGATTTTATTTCATTAGTTTTGTATTTTTCATGTATTTTATTTAATTAAATGAATTATTAATAATAAAAAAATCCAAATAAATAAATAAAAATGGAGAAAAACTTCCCTTTGGGCCTAATGGTCGTGCACATGCCTTGGATAATGAATTGTGGAAGAAAAAGAGGCCCATTAGCAATTTTAGGTCATTTGAATCAATGTTGACTTTTCAAAATATCCAAAAATTTCCCAACTTCCACAAGGCATAACTTGCTCAATTGTTAAGCTTTGCTCATGTTCTTGGACATTTTGGAAAGGTATTTGAGTCCTCTAACCAATGTCTTTGGTCCCATGTCATTTTGATTTACCAATCTCAAGTTATGGCCTTTGACTTAAAGTCCCTTTTTGTTGACTTTTGAAAATGACCTATAATGTTGAAATTGATAACTTTTTGTGAGAGCATTTCTTGGACTTGAAGTATGAAGAGGAGTTGTAGGAAATGTCTTTATCTTCAAAATGAGCTTTGGATGGAATTTTTCTGATAATCCATGTGAAAGTTATGCCCTGGTCAATTTACAGTTGACTTTTTCATCTATCCAAATAAGGAAACTTTTGCATCTTGATGATTTTTGAGCCAAGCTTTGAGAATCATGATCAAGCATTGATCAAATGATGTTTGTGGCTTCAAAATGATATGTTGACCAAAAATTTGAACTTTTGACTGTCAAATGACCATTTTGCCCCTACAGTTGACTGTAGTGCAATTAGGGTTTTTGACTGTGCAATTTTGTGCTGAAAGTCTTGAAACTTGATATGAGGATGCTTGACTATATTTATTGGCATGTGAGACTTGATTGGACCCTTGGAAACTTCATTTTCTTGATCAGAACCAAAACCCTAATTTTGACTGTTCAGGAGGCTCTTGAACTGTGCAACCCTTGGAGAATTTTGAAGCATGACTTGGCAATTTCTTGAAGAATATGGGAGGGCAAATTTTGGGGTACAACAGTTGCCCCTGTTCAATCTTCTTAGACCTGAGGATGCAGATTGGCTGACGTGTCTTTCGTAATCCGAGGGTGGAAGATGATTGAACACTATAGTGCCCAGAAATTTGCGCTCACATAGTAGCAGTGTGATGATGGGAATGGGCTTACAGATGCCATTTAGAGGTTTATGAATAGGGTGATGGGCTTATAGATGCCATCTGTACATTAATCGCATAAGAGATTCCTTAGCGAGGACTTGTGTACCTGCAAAAGAAAAGAGAGTACCCGACATGTTGCAGGAGTTGGTCTTCAGATGCTTGGTATAGATGTGTCCTGACTGGTTACAGGAGCTGGATCTGGAGCTTCAAAAGATGATGAATGAACCAGGGGTGGTTACTACCTCAGCAGGAACGGTGAGAGAACCTTGGATGACTTCACTTCAACAGCAATCATTGAGCGAAATCCTGGTGGGAATTACCATCTCCGCAGTATCGGGGAGAGAACCATAGGAAATTATAATCTCAAAAGCGGACGTTTGAGAAAAACCTGGAATGGAATTATCGTCTCCGCAGGATTGGGGAGAGAACCATAGGAAATTATAATCTCAAAAGCGGACGTTTGAGAAAAACCTGAAATGGAATTATCGTCTCCGCAGCATTGGGGAGAGAACCATAGGAAATTATAATCTCAAAAGCGGACATTTGAGAAAAACCTGGGATGGAATTATCATCTCCGCAACATTGGGGAGAGAACCATAGGAAATTATAATCTCAAAAGCGGACGTTTGAGAAAAACCTGGAATGGAATTATCATCTCCGCAACATTGGGGAGAGAACCATAGGAAATTATAATCTCAAAAGCGGACGTTTGAGAAAAACCTTAGATAACTTCTACCGAGTCTTCATCAGAAAAATCTGTTTGGGGTCGATTTAGCTAGACTAGAGAAGGCCTTGGACTGGATAAGAAATCTTTGGAGTCGATTAACTGAACTGGTCTAGGTCTTGAAATATGATCGAGAATTTAACTGAATCTTTCCTGAAAGATAGAGGTCAGTCATATGCAATGCATGATATGGACCAAGCAATGATGTTCTCAACATAAATGAGGTTTGTAAGATATGATGCGTCTATGCATGCTATGATGATGTATGTGATGTTTAGGAATGTATGCTTTCGTCTAGGAAAGTAAATCCTTGACGGGCGCCGGGAAGTCATATCCTGGGCTGATGTTGAAAAACAGATTTTGCTTCCGCTGGGGATGATAGTTGCAAGAATACCAGTAGGAGAAGATGACTCCGTTGAGGAATAAACTTGGCGAATGATTACTCTGCGGGTGGAAAAGTATCCTGACGATCTTGCTGGGAAACGATACTCTGTGGGGAGAGAGATACTTTGATGAGTTGATAATAACTTGCTGGGGATACTCTTGTTGCGTTGGAAGTGTTAATAGACTTCGCTGGAGATAAGAAAGAACGGTGTTGATGATGACCTTTATGTGGCTTTTGGCTGAGGATAACCCAGTTATATCCTGTTAAGGAAACAACTCTTTAAATAAAGCCGGGAGACGCGTTCGTGCTCTGCGTGGATAAGCTTCCAGAATCTACTGGGGATAAGCTTACTGCTCGGGGAGATGAATTCCAACTTTCCTTGGGAACTAGATTGGACTCTCCTGGGGAAGTTTTGAACTGCGGGGGAAGTGATTCCTTTGAATATTGGTATGCCGCCGGGGAACAATCTTTAGACCAAGACTGCCGGGGATGCTTGTTAAGAATATATGTATATATGCTACTGGGGAATGTTGAGATCTGCTGGAGGATACTTAACTTCCTTAAGGTTTGATTGTATAGCTTTATTTGGAGAGAGTATTGCTGACTTGCTGGCTCACTCTCTGGGGAATTAAGATACCTGGTTGCGTTCTTTAGCTGAACCTACCTTGGTACCTTGGAGGATGGAACAATTAGATTGCTTAGACAACTCTTTATTGCCCCTGTTTCTAACGTTACCTGTAATTAATCCTTTGTTTCGTATGCAAATATTCATGAGTTAGCAAATTATTGTCAATGCATATATCACAAATTGAACCTTGGACGTTCTTCGCAAAACAAAACAGAAAAAAGAAAAACAATTGGCACTTTTAACTGAAAATATATTTGTATTGATTTTGAATGGCCTGAAAATAGGCGTTTTGTGTACAAGAGGCTGACGTCCTAGTAAGAGAACGCCGCCGAACAAAAGCGTTTATACAAATTTTGTACAAAAGAAAATAAACAGCTGTGTGAAATGAATGATCCCACTGGGTTTCAACTCTGCTATTGCCTTTATAACTCCGAGCGTCTCATCACTTGATGACCTTGGTTGAAGGTGAAGCTGACTGATAGATGTCGTCTGAACTTGATGTAGATACCGGATTCTGGATGCAAAGTGATCAATGAGACATAGTATTACGCTTTTATCCCTAATTTTTGCCTGGATCGCCCTTTCGGGTTTTCAGTCCACCGGGATACCCATTTTTGCCCAAGCCGCCTTTTCAGGTTTTCGACTTGCCGGGTGTACAGTTTTTTTCCATTTCATCCCTTCATTTTGCCCGAACTCTTTTGGTTCGCCGGGAAGCCCTAATTTTTGCCTAGGCATGTCAGCCTAGCGGGTCTTTTTTCATGCGTAGTATCTTTTTACTATGTCTGCATTGGCGGGGTGAGGAAGGTCGTCACCATCCATATTGGTTAGAATCATGGCTCCTCCTGAGAACACATGTTTAACCACAAATGGCCCTTCGTACGTAGGGGTCCATTTGCCCCTTGGATCACTCTGAGGAAGGATGATTCGCTTGATTACCAGATCCCCAACTTGATATTCCTGTGGTCTGACCTTTTTGTTAAATGCCCTGATCATCCGTTTCTGATACGTCAGACCATGACAGATAGCAGCAAGTCTCTTTTCATCAATAAGGTTTAATTGATCAAGTCGTGTCTGGATCCAATCATCTTCGTTCAGATTTGCATCCTTCATTATCCGGAGAGAGGGTATTTGTACTTCGATCGGTAAGACTGCCTCCATACCATAAACCAAAGAGAAAGGAGTTTCCCTGGTTGACGTCCTAGCTGAGGTACGGTACCCATGTAGAGCGAACGGTAACATCTCGTGCCAATCTTTATAAGTCACTGTCATCTTCTGCACGATTTTCTTGATGTTCTTATTTGCTGCTTCGACAGCCCCATTCATCTTCGGTCTGTAAGGAGAAGAATTGTGGTGTTGTATCTTGAACTGCTCGCAGAGCTCAGCGATCATCTTATTATTTAGATTGGTACCGTTGTCTGTGATAATTCTCTCAGGGACGCCGTATCGACAGATCAGATTATGCCGAATGAACCGTGCCACAACAGTCTTGGTTACCGTAGCATAGGATGCTGCTTCGACCCACTTCGTGAAATAATCAATCGCTACCAGGATGAAGCGATGCCCATTAGATGTCGTAGGTTTAATCTCACCGATCATGTCTATGCCCCACATTGCAAACGGCCAAGGCGCAGTCAGAACATTCAGGGGAACTGGAGGAACATGCACCTTGTCTGCATAAATCTGGCACTTATGGCATGTCCTGGAATGTTGGTAGTAGTCAGCTTCCATTGTGGACCAGTAATACCCTGCCCGAAGGATCTTTTTAGCCATAGTGTGCCCACTGGAATGTGTACCAAAGGTCCCTTCATGTAGCTCTTCCATGATCCTTTCTGCTTCAGTCTTATCCACACAATGCAGTAGGGTTGAATCATGGTTTCGCTTGTACAAGATGTCGTTGCTAAGGAAGAACTTTGCTGCGAACCTTCTCAGGAATTTCTTATCATTGACAGAGGCACCTTCAGGGTATTCCTGAGCTTCCAGATATCTCTTCACCTCATGGTACCAAGGCTTCTCAGTCACCAATTCAGTCTCGAGATCGCAACAGTATGCCGGTTCGTCCAGTTTCCAGATGATGATCCGGGGAGCCTCATTGTCCCATTTGACCTTGAACATAGAAGACATTGTAGCTAACGCGTCCGCCAGCTGATTCTCTTCTCTTGGAAAGTGTTCAAAGGTTATTTCCGTGAAGTGGGGGATCAAGGTCAACACGCATTCTCTGTAAGGAATAAGGTTCGGATGTTTCGTATCCCACTCTCCTTTGATCTGATTGATCACAAGAGCGGAATCTCCGAAGACACTCAGAAACTTAATCCTTAGGTCGATTGCAGCTTGAAGACCCATGATGCACGCCTCATACTCTGCCATGTTGTTGGTACAGTTGAAACATAGCCGGGAAGTGAGCGGAGTATGAGTGCTTTGAGGAGATATGATTATGGCGCCGATACCGTTTCCCAAAGCATTGGAGGCTCCGTCAAAGTGCATAGACCATCGGGATCCTTCCTCAGGTCCTTCATCCGGTCCAGGTACTTCACAATCAGTCACTATCATAATGCTTTCATCCGGAAACTCGAAGTTCATTGACTGATAGTCGTCTACGGCCTGATGTGCCAAGTGGTCCGCCAATACACTTCCCTTGATGGCTTTCTGGGTTGTATACTGAATGTCGTATTCCGTCAAGATCATTTTCCATCTTGCAATTCTCCCAGACAGAGCAGGCTTTTCAAATATGTACTTTATAGGATCCATCTTTGAGATCAACAAGGTAGTGTGAGTCAGCATATACTGTCTCAGCCGGCGAGCAGCCCATACCAAAGCGCAGCAAGTTTTCTCAAGCAGTGAGTATCGGGTCTCACAGTCGGTAAACTTTTTGCTAAGGTAATAAATGGCGTGCTCTTTTTGGCCAGACTCGTCATGCTGCCCCAGCACACACCCCATTGAGTTGTCAAGCACTGTTAGATATAGTATCAGAGGTCTCCCTTCAACCGGTGGCATAAGGATAGGTGGTTCTTGGAGATACTCCTTGATTCTGTCAAAAGCAGCCTGACATTCATCATTCCAACGTACTACCTGATCTTTCTTCAGCAGCTTGAAGATTGGCTCACAGGTAGCAGTCAGGTGCGAGATGAACCGAGCAATGTAATTCAGGCGTCCTAAAAAGCCTCTGACTTCCTTCTCTGTCCTAGGAACTGGCATCTCTTGAATAGCTTTGACCTTGGCAGGGTCCACTTGAATACCCTTATCACTTACTACGAAGCCCAACAACTTCCCAGATCTTACCCCGAAGGTGCACTTGTTCGGGTTCAACCTCAACTTGTATAGTTTCAACCGGTCAAACAACTTCTGCAGATGATCTAGGTGCTCTTCCTCAGTCTGGGACCTCGCGATCATGTCGTCAACATACACTTCTATCTCATGATGGATCATGTCATGAAATAAAGCAACCATGGCACGTTGGTAGGTTGCCCCAACGTTCTTTAGTCCAAAAGGCATGACCTTGTAGCAGAAGGTGCCCCACTGAGTAACAAATGTAGTCTTTTCCATGTCTTCCGGTGCCATCTTGATCTGATTGTAACCTGAAAATCCATCCATGAAAGAGAATACCTTGTGCTGAGCTATATTATCAACAAGGACATCAATGTGAGGTAGAGGGAAGTCATCTTTGGGGCTGGCCCTGTTCAGATCCCTGTAATCAACACACATTCTGACCTTACCGTCCTTCTTCGGTACCGGCACCACATTAGCAACCCACTGAGGGTAGGAAGTTACTGCAAGGAACCCAGCATCAAACTGTTTCATAACCTCGGCTTTGATCTTTTCAGACATCTTTGGACGCATCCGACGGACCTTTTGCTTAACTGGAGGACAGTCTTCCTTAGTTGGCAAGTGATGGACCACAATATCGGTATCTAGCCCGGGCATGTCTTCGTAGGACCAGGCAAATATTTCCATGTAATCATGCAGCATCTGAGTCAACCGTTGCTTCACGCTGAGCTCTAGGTTGGCACCAATCTTTACCTCTTTCCTGTCTGCCTCAGTACCCAAGTTTATTGTTTCCACTGGCTCTTCATGGGGTTGAATTGCCCTCTCTTCCTGAAGCAACAGTCTTGCAAGCTCGCCAGGCACTTCGCAATCATCTTCACCTTCGTCTCCGGCTAAGTTGATCGGATTTTCGAAGTCATAATTGGCAGTAGCAGAGTTGTTATCAGTGAGATCCAGAGTGGATTGAAACCTGTATGAGTGAGTGTGTGTGTAAATACAGCTGTTTTGAAAAATATGTAAAGGAAAGAAAGACAGAAAAGGAGCATAAGATTTGCAATGCGAGAAAACGTCCAAGATTTTCATTCATGATATATGAAATGACAATTTATATGCCCTCACAAATGAAACCACGGTGCCTCGGGTAAGACACCGGGCCATAGAGTTTATTTATTGTTTATTACAAATAACGAAACAAATAAATTTATTATTGCGTCACAAAGGTAACAGGAGTATGGTCTTTAGCAATCCAATTGGTCAATCTGCCTTCGGTCGTCGGGTAGATCCAGCTATTGAATTCTGCTTCATCCACTTCATTGTCTTCCCCGACAGCATTCACCCCTGGATTTGTAATGAACACAGGAGGTCTTCTGGTCTTCGCCTTCCGCATAGCTTTCTGACCTTCTTCAGTAAAGCCCAGCCCAAATTTGTCAGTCTTCTGTGTAAAGTCTGGAAGCCTGCCCCAGTTAGCACATTCACCTTTCTGAACCACAGCCCGGGCATCCTTCAGAGAAGCCATCTTCAAGGGAACATCCTCTCCGACCGTTGTTTCTGCTGCTGCTGAAATTGGAAGCACCTCCTCGAAATGCTGAAATGGGGTTTCAATAAACTCCCCATCCATCTCAATGTATCTGAAGGAATTCAGGTGGCTTACCATATACTCCTCCTCTCCTTGCACAGTGACGATCTTCCCTCTGACAGGGTACTTCAGCTTCTGGTGCAAGGTAGAGGTCACTGCCCCAGCTTTATGGATCCAAGGTCGTACCAGTAGACAAGAGTACGATGGACGGATATCCATCACATAAAAAGTAGAGTCAAACACCTGAGAACCCACACGAATAGGAATGTCAACCTCTCCATGAACCATCCTTTTTGAACCGTCAAAGGCCCTAACGATGATATTGCTGGGTTTCAGTTCCAGGCCTTCACAATCTAAACGGTCTAAAGCCTTCTTGGGTAGAACATTCAAGGACGACCCAGTATCCACCAATACATGTGCCAGAGTAGTGCCCCTGCATTCAATAGAGACATGCAGGGCATCGTTATGGTCTCTTCCCTTCGCAGTCAGGTCAGCATCTGAGAAACCCAAGCCATTGTCTGCTGTTAGATTTGCTACGCAATCAGTGAACTGGACTGCAGATGTCTCCTGTGGCACATGGGCCGTCTTGAGAAACGAGATCAGGGCCTTAGCATGGGCCTCGGAGCACAGCAATAAAGAGAGCATGGAGATTTTGGAGGGCGTGTGCCCCAGCTGTTCCACAACATTGAAGTCACTCTTCTTTATAATTTTCAAGATTTCCTCCATCTCTTGTTGGGAGGCCTCAGCAGTTATGGGTATAGGTGCCTCCATCTGGGCAGGCTCAACTTCAATTCCTTTGCCCCGAGCATTGGATGACTCGGCAGCAGGAGAAACAGCTTGATCAGCAACATGAACAGGTACACTTGTAGGAGTTATAAGGAGTGGTCTTCGAGCAGCAGGCGGTGCAATGTCAGGCGAGAAGAGCCTGCCACTGCGGGTAACCTTGGCTGGGACAGTGATATCACAGATGCTGGCGCCAGTGTTAAATTCTTGTTTGATCCCATTCACATACACATCTGCTCCATAGTGCCAGGGGACAGCCTTATCAGATACATAGGGAAGAGGCCCCGGAACAGTGATAACCGCAGGTGCAACAGTCATGATTTGAATAGGCTTCTTTAGGAGAGCCTTGATTGGATTATTGAAGATGGTAACCACAGAAACTTCTTCTACCGGAACCAACTGAACAGCAGACTTCTTAAACAGAATCTCCTTGCTATCCATTAGGCTTTGGATGCCTAACTTTAGCAAGGGACAACCAGATAGGGAAACAACACAGAACAGGCAACCCTCACTGCAACCCGGAAATAAACCGGCCAGCAGTAGGTTCCTCTTGACGGTCTTCAAAGGAGTGGCTAGATCATCCATAGAAACAGCATAAACATCTTCGTCAACAGCATTTACCCCATGCTGAGGCATAGGGGCAGTAACCACATTCGGCCTCTCAGGCGCTTCGAACTGTATCTCCTTCGCGTCGATAAGGTCTTGCACCTTACTCCTTAATGCCCAACAGTCATCAGTGGAGTGCCCCGGGCTATCAGAATGGTAAGCACAACGAGCATTTGGATTGTACTTAGGAGATGTAGTATTTGGAAACTTCGGAGCCTCTCTGACGGTTACTAAGTTGGTTGAGAGCAACTGTGGTAAGATCTGCGACAAGGTCATACTCAACCGGGTGAATTCTCTCCGGGGTCTTTCAGCCCTTTGAGGATTGGTTGGCCGAGGAGCGGCAGCAGGCTTAGCAATCATTACCGCACTGACAGATTGGCGGCACTCAGTTCTCTCTGGTCTCTTGGAGCCATATACAGCACTAGCCTCCTTCTTGAAGGGTTTCTTCTCAGAGCTAGACGATGCACCCTTCGGAATCTTACCAGACTTTAACCCAGCCTCAATTCTCTCTCCAGTCAGAATCAGATCAGTGAACCCTGCAGACGAATTCCCGATAAGATGGTTGAAAAATGGCCCAGATAGGGTCCCCAAGAACATGTCTACCAACTCCCGATCAGTCAACGGAGGCTGCACCCTGCCAGCCAGATCCCTCCACTTCTGAGCGTACTCTTTAAAACCTTCACTTGAACCTAACGACATACCCTGGAGTTGGGTACGCGTAGGGGCAAGGTCGGCATTATATTGATACTGCTTGTAGAAAGCAGTAGCCAACTCCTCCCAGTTACGAACCTTGGTCCCATCCAGCTGATAGAACCATTCGAGATGAGTCCCTGAAAGACTCTCCTGGAAGAAGTGGATCCACAAATTCTTATCTGCAGAGTACGGTTGAATTTTCCGAACATAGGACCTGAGATGTAGCTTGGGACAAGACGCCCCGTCATATTTAGTGAAAGATGGTGCTTTGAACTTCCGAGGAATGATCACACCAGTAGACAAACCCAGATCTCCAAAATCCAGCCCAGGTACCTGTTGTATTTCCATAGCATTCAGCCTGTCCTCCAGCTGCTTGTAACGGTCTTCCGCAGGAGGATACTGCTCTTCATCAAAATCAGTCTCGTTGTCGGAGACTACCGGACTAGGACCCTTTTCTGCTTGAGGAGTACTCTTGCCAATAGAAGAACCAGCCTCTTCATGCTGCAGAGCATTGCCAAACCTTCGGCCCGAGCTAAACAGAACAGTTCTTCTCTTCTTCTTCTTCTCCTTCTTCAGGAGCAGAGCCTTCAGCTCTTCTTGGCCTTGAGCCAAACCCTTGATTAATTCCTGAAATTGCGCATTCTGCGCCTGAAGAGCTTTGATGGATGTCTCAGTTGAGGATGAGTCAGGATTCATGATGCTGAAATAAACAGCGAAGAACTGTAAGCAACCTGAAAAGAGGAAAAACCTGCTATGCACATGATGAATGATATGTGTTTATGCAATGCATTCAAGGGTTCGAAAGTTCAAATTTGTTGTAGACAAAAAAGGAACACACGTTATCATTAAGGAAATAATTGTTCAGTACATCAAAGCCTCATGGGCAAAATAATACAAAAGCCAATCAATCCCAAAATACACTACGCATCCTCTTTGGAGCTATGTAAGTGTTGAGATTCCTCTCCTCATGCAACAGGCGGGTGAGCTCCAAGACCTTCTTTTCACTGGCATGCAGACTGGTCTCAAGAGAATTCCGTTCTTCCTTAAGCTGGATCCAACTCTTCTGCATCTCTTCCCAGGATGTGGGCATATCAGGGTGCTGAATAGTATAGGACACTTCTCCTTCCAAGACTGGCTCTTTGATCACAGGGAGCATATGGGGATAAGGCATCACTAACTTCTGGGAGCGGGCTCGTACCCACTTGAGATAAGGTTCCAACGGGATGGAGTTCCCGTGCCCCAGTGTCTTGCTGTCCATCCTACTTGGCATCCTCCAGGCTCTGATAAATCTCTGGCGAAGTCCTTGAGTATCGTTGTCGAAGTCAAAAACTATGTCAGGAATTAACATGTCATGAGGGCCATCCTTCCGAGCATAACCAAACTGTCTCCAAGCCAGGCATGGGCTGTAAGATATACCTCCTCTGATTCCAAGTAAAGGAACATTAGGGTACTCCCCGCAACGATCAATGATAGTGACATCCTCTCTGGACCGAGGGCACCAATGTATATCTGCATGTGTAAGAGTCATCAACCGTTATGACCATCTCAAACCCCACTCATTCTTCAAGACTGATTGTGGAAGGTGCGAAATAAACCACCTTCCCAGGAGAGAAGTGCAACACATAAGGACACCTCTTTTTCTCATGGTTCGAGTGTAACATGAGTGAAGGATGTCCCCCAGCAACGTAGGTATAGGATTCCTGGACATAAAGATCTGGACAGCACTGATATCAATAAGCTGATCTGGATTAGGGAACAACACCAAACCATAGACAAGGAGGGCCACAACTTCTTCAAAAGCTTGCAAGTCAAGGGAGTTCCAACATTCATGGGCCTTTTCAAACAGAAACCTGGCTAAGAACCCTTTGATACCACTTCTAACTTCCCAATGTCCCTTGAGGTCAGATGACTGTAGATGCAAGGCTTTAGCAATCTCTTCAAGCTTGGGTTCCTTTTCTGTACCGTTGAAGGGTAGCTGATCAAGGATAGGGATCTTCAGGAGCCGGGAGAACTCCTCCAATGTAGGTACCAGCTGATAGTCCAAGAAGGTGAAACAGTGATGCAGAGGGTCAAAGAACTGGAACAGGACCTTTATCATATCTTCCTTAATGTTGGCATTGACCAAGCTGATGAGACTTCCATGTCTTTCACTGAATGAAGAGTTCTCGGGAATCCTGGATATAAGCTCCTTAAGCTGAGGAGGGACCCTTACAAGACTGATTTGAATTGTCTTTCTACGAACAATTTCCATATCCTACAAAACAAAGAACAAAGATGAAGATTCGAACCCCTGAAATGGTTAGTCAATGCATATGATGCTGGATGATGTCATGATGCTATGATTAAACACACCACATATATTTACAAAGACAAACATATAAGGCACACAAGGCACACAAGACAAGCCCTTAGGGTTTAAGGCCAGCATGGGGTCTGGGTAGTACCCTCTTGAAGTTGGTGGGTTCAACCTATCCTATCAAAGTAACCGGGTTCTAAGGGTCCCAATATCACGGGATTGCTTTCATTGTTCATCGTTTCGATTTAGCCACTGAACTGGCGACCGAAATATTCCAGGAAAGCAACCCTCAATTGAGTGTAGTATCGAGTATCAACCAACCTCTGACTGCACCAAAGTCAGTTATCTCACTACCCTAAAGAGGCCAAGATAGTTCAATTAAGGTTCCTAAGGTCTGTTGATGCTTCATGACACCACGCGGAGGCCCCGTACTCTCCTTGACTGAACTCAAGGGTTACCGGTACACACCAAAGTGCCACATCAACGTAGCAGACTGTTTCAACCATGTCGGTATACCCCGCACAGTTCCCTCACAGCCTTGTTGCTACTTTCTAAGAAGGTATCCCCCAGATCCGGGTTAGGATCTATAGAACTCCCAAGCAACCCACAATTTAAAGCACACAATGAAAACAATTGAAAACACAGTTATGAACTAGCCCTAAGGTACACCTCACTTTATAAGATTCCCCAGCAGAGTCGCCAGTTCTGTGATCGGTGGATCTGGAACTGACTGTTTAATGCTGGTTCACGAAATGTCGCGGAAGCAAGAGTCGCCACCGTCTTTTATTTTCTCCAAATGGAAAGGACAAAAGCACAGAAAAATTCCTTATAGAGATTGCTCTCGGTTCGGGAGGTAGGTTATAGAAAGGGAAGGTGTTAGCACCCTTTCTATCCATAGTTATCCATGGGCTCTTAGATACTTGCTCATTGTGTTTTCAAGAATGGTTTGTTTTCTTTTCAACTGTGGGTTTTAAAAAGTTTCTTTGAAAATTCCAGTTCGACTCTTGTATCGGTCCTCAAGAGTGTTTGAAAAATTGCTTTCGAAAGCTTTTTGAAAAGGTGTCGGTGTGAAAAGTATTTTTTGATTTGTTTTTGAAATTAGAGCAAGTATCTAGAGTCGTCTACCTACCCTAAGGAATTCGTCTGTGTAAATGTCCTTTAAAGTAGTGCCATCCCACCATTGAGAGGTAGGTAGCACCACCGTTGGAGGTGTTCGGGTAAATTCGAGGTTCGGGACATGGTGATCACCAGAGCAATGGGAAGACACCTTAGAAGCTACCCTCATGCCAGGTTCCCGGATCATGAGGACTTACTAAGACATCCTCTACTCGACGACCACCTTTCGAGGCAAGGCAACAGTGAGGCGTACCCTAGGGGTGGTGTGTGATTTGTGTGTCAGATTCGTTTATTTTTGTCTTTTGTCATGTCATTGGTGATCTAGCGTTTGTTTTTATTTTTTGTCCATACATTCTTTCATGCCTTGATTAACATTTAAAAATTGCGAAAAGTAAAAATTCTAAAGCTATTACAAAAGGCGCGGGTCCACATCGCCAAAATTTCTTGAACCCGATTTGACAGAAAAATAAAGGAAGTAAAGAAAAGTAAAGAATTAAAAGTGCGGCATATTAATTTACAAGGCCTTGGGAGAGATACATAAATATAAAGAATAAAAATAAATATGCGAATTAAACAAGAATTAAAACGAGGGCGTTGGACCCTTTTTGCAAAATTAAATTAAATGATGGAATTAATTAATTGAAGAAAAAAAAAGAAATTGTTTTTTGGTATTTTTTTGGTGTTTTATGATTTTAATGGGAAAAAGAATTAATTGAAATAAATGCTAACCCTAATTCTAATTGTTTTTAATTTATTAAAAAGAAGATTAAATTTTAACCTAAAATTAACCCTAATTAATTTACATGCAATTTTAATTATAAAAATAAATATTTAGTAAATATTTAATTATTATGAAAGAAAATAAAAAGATATAAAAAATTAATTAAACCCTAATTCTATATTTTTTATATTTTTATTAAAAAAAAAAGTCAAGATTAAAACCTAATTTAAAACTAATCAATTAAAGTTATTTATTTACAAAAATATTAAAATAAAAATATTTATTATTTTTTTGATCTTTTCTGATTTTTTTTGTGTTTTTTTTATATATTATGCAAATATTAAATTAATTAATAAAAACAATAATTAAAAAGAGTAAAAGTGAAGAAAAATAAAGAAAGTAAAATATTTGCAAACCTAGGGGGGTTTCTGTCCCCAAAGTGGAGGTGAAAGCCCAAGAATTTGAGCCCAAATAAGCCTGGCCTCGTTGACTCTGGCACTAGCGTGTATATGCGTTGACTAGAGTGCATCGTGTTCCCCAGACCCTGGCCTTTGATTGAATGCCCTTGGATGCGTGGACGTTTGATTTGGTGGGTGCATGGTAGTCCACTATATTGAATCTGCATGGGAACATTAATTGAAAAACAATATTGAAAGGGGTGAGGACCTGGGGCTCGAACCCAGGTCCTATGGTTTACCAATCAACGCGCTTGCCAATGCTCCACCTTGTTCTCTTTGTACCTTATATGAATAACAAATAATATATAATAAAACAAATGTCAGTGGAATTTTAGCGCGTAAAATTCAAACAAGCCAATCGCTGATCGCCACCGGGGTCATCTTCTTCCTCGTTGTTTATTTTTTTTTCTGAAACATAAACATTGGCAATGGTTTTGTTAGTGTTCTTTTAGGCCATTTTCTGGAAAATAGCGAATACCCATTGGATGCTCATAAGTTGAGCGCGAGGGTGGCCTTGTGATCGTCTGAGCATGCTGGATTGAGTGGCCTAAGTCTTATGCTCCAATTTTTCCATATTTTAAAACCCCCAATTCAAAGTCCTGTAAACCCTAAAATACGACCATGGCATCTTTGCATACAGTGCATAAAAATCCGATCAAATCATATGGTTAGCTTTAAAACACATCACTGAGCATGAATCTATAAATAAAATGCCATGAATGTGCATAGAATGTAAAATACGATTATGAGAAAAAGTGGAAAAAGCTTGACTTCTGTATACCGTTTCAAGGTGTTAGGATTGATGTTTTTGATCCAGGAAGGTTGCTTGATGTCCTTGGAAGGCAATAGGATGAGTTTTGTGGCTTGAAACGACCTCCAACCCTGTTTTCAGTTTTGAGTTTTTAAGCAAAATTTTCAAGTTTGTGTCTTGGTCTCTAGCGCAGCTTAGTGGTCAATGGCATTAGGGTTGTGTTCTATACTTATGTATGAGTGAATTAGGTTAAAAAACTAGATCAAAATCCTTTGCATTCATGGTTTGGAAGATTTGATTTTTCAAGATCTTTTTTCCAATATTTTCCATGCTATTTGGTATCAAATCATGACAAAACTTTCCACAAACAATTATGCACGAATCTTGAGTGTCCAATGAGAGTATTTTCTGCAAAAAAAGATTTTATTTCATTAGTTTTGTATTTTTCATGTATTTTATTTAATTAAATGAATTATTAATAATAAAAAAATCCAAATAAATAAATAAAAATGGAGAAAAACTTCCCTTTGGGCCTAATGGTCGTGCACATGCCTTGGATAATGAATTGTGGAAGAAAAAGAGGCCCATTAGCAATTTTAGGTCATTTGAATCAATGTTGACTTTTCAAAATATCCAAAAATTTCCCAACTTCCACAAGGCATAACTTGCTCAATTTTTAAGATTTTCTCATGTTCTTGGACATTTTGGAAAGGTCTTTGAGTCCTATAACCAATTTTTTTGGTCCCATGTCATTTTGATTTACCAATCTCAAGTTATGGCCTTTGACTTAAAGTCCCTTTTTGTTGACTTTTGAAAATGACCTATAATGTTGTAATTGATAACTTTTTGTGAGAGCATTTCTTGGACTTGAAGTATGAAGAGGAGTTGTAGGAAATGTCTTTCTCTTCAAAATGAGCTTTGGATGGAATTTTTCTGATAATCCATGTGAAAGTTATGCCCTGGTCAATTTACAGTTGACTTTTTCAACTTTCCAAATAAGGAAACTTTTGCATCTTGATGATTTTTGAGCCAAGCTTTGAGAATCATGATCAAGCATTGATCAAATGATGTTTGTGGCTTCAAAATGATATGTTGACCAAAAATTTGAACTTTTGACTGTCAAATGACCATTTTGCCCCTACAGTTGACTGTAGTGCAATTAGGGTTTTTGACTGTGCAATTTTGTGCTGAAAGTCTTGAAACTTGATATGAGGATGCTTGACTATATTTATTGGCATGTGAGACTTGATTGGACCCTTGGAAACTTCATTTTCTTGATCAGAACCAAAACCCTAATTTTGACTGTTCAGGAGGCTCTTGAACTGTGCAACCCTTGGAGAATTTTGAAGCATGACTTGGCAATTTCTTGAAGAATATGGGAGGGAAAATTTTGGGGTATAACACCGAGGATACTCTTATGCTTGCTGGATAATATTCTTATACTCCGCTGGGGAATATTAAGACCTTCTGGGGATACCAAGCCTTTTTAGGACTGATGGTAGACTAACTCTGCTTGGGGAGAGTATTGTTGATTCGTCCATAGTTGCAAGTCTCAGCTGAGAGAGCTATCATTACTGTCTTACTCTGCGGGGAGTGAATGTTAATGGGGCGCGTGCTAAGGATATGACGATGGCTTGCATCGAGACTTTTTTTTGCCCATGTTTCTGCGGGAGAAGGTGCCTGCGGAGGCCTTGTGGATCGAGTATTATCCCAACCTATGAGGTTCTTGGTATATTTCGATTGAAATGACAAGTCTTCTTCTGGTAGGCAAGTGACGAGATGACGGGACATAGTCGTACGCTTTGATCCCTAATTTTTGCCTGGATCGCCCTTTCGGGTTTTCAATCCATCGGGATACCCTTTTTTGCCCAATCCGCCTTTTCAGGTTTTCGACTTGCCGAGTGTACAGATTTTTTCCATTTTTATCCCTAATTTTTGCCCGAACCCTTTTGGTTCGTCGAGAATCCCTTATTTTTGCCTAGGCAAGTCGACCTAGCGGGTCTTTGTTTATGCATAGTATTTTCTGATTATGTCCATGCTCTCAGGATGTAGGGGGTGTCACAGTCGGTAGTGTTGTGTTGCCATACTACCAGAAGATCTTCGTTTGATCATGCAAGATTTGTTGCTGGAATTCATGTCCAATGCCTCAATTGATTCAGATGGAGATTTTCCCCTGGCTATTTGGCATTTTGAGAGATTCCTTGAATCTTGACTTGACTGCCCCAGATGATGGACAATGATCATGCTATGCCCCTTGATTGGAAGTGTTTTTCCACTTGAGGTGATCCTTTTATTGAGAAGGTTTTTTTGTTCACTAGATATTCGTCGTGCGAATTTCTCTACTGTTAAACAAATAGTCATATGTAAACAATATTATTTTAAGAATGCAAAGCTTATGCCTGTTTTGAAATTTTTGAAAATGCATTTTTCTAGAAAAATAGGCAATTTTTTTGTAAAATGTGATGTCAACTCAGGATTTACAGCAAGCCCTACAGGAGTCAGGATACCTTTGTAACAATATGCTTTCGGACTAACCCATGCTTCAGCTAGGACTTTTTAAGGGTTATAACGTGGCCTGGTTCACGGTTTAAGAAACAAAGGAAAATGCTCAAAATTTATTTCTACCCACCCGCTCTTCGTGATGTTCTTCGATCCTAAACTCAGCTAATCGTGCATTTAGATCCCGTTTGAGTCTTTGCTCTGATATTCCAGTGATGGTTCGGATACTGACAATTTATTTTGAACAAGCAGTCATTTTGTTGAGAGTTTGCAGGATCTCTTTCTTTTTGATTTTATTATCCATGTCTTTTGCCTGAACTGTTTCTTTTTGTGACTATAGTCAGCGGGATGCCCCAGTTTTTCTTAAGTCTCCTTCATAGGTTTTGACTTATTGGGCTTTTATTTCGAGAGATAATGACTGCTTGTCTTGACGATTATACCGAACCAACACCGTCTTTTGTTTCGGAAGGACTTCTTTGATGCCATTCATTATGCACTTGGATCAACTGAGCAAACTACCCTGCCCCAGATTGTGATTACGGGTTTTAATTTGTGAAAAGAAAAACTCCAACTTCTTTGGATCAAAGGGGTTGACGAGGGATTATCTTCCTTATAACTCCATTGTTTAGGATTTGAAACAATGCCTGTACATCGTCAGCGGGGTCTGTTCAAAAGCATACTGTAGGGATTTTGATATCATTTTCGTCATCCTCCCTCTAAAGGCTTAGAATTTTTTAATCGAGAGTTGATCATCACAAAAAATGAAAGCAATTTGAATATAGTGAATACGAATGGATTGATTTAAAACAGACATATGCAATACATTGATAAAGTAATAAAATTTGACATGAATAAATGTTTGAACAATCAAAAGAAAATTACAAATTGAAAATTCTAATGAACAAAAGTCTTCTCGTCTCAGTACTTGTCACTTCAAATGGTGAACCTTGGGGAGATGGAAAAAGAATTCAATCTGACCATCTTATGTGAGTTCCAATGCTCCTTCATCAATCAGGTCTTGAATTTTGTTGCTCAACGCCCAACAGATGTTAGTATCATGCCCCGGGCTGTTGGAGTGATATGTACACCTTGCATCAGGATTGTATCTTGGGGAGGCTGTGTTGGGATTCTTAGGAGGGTCCCTTAACGTCACCAGATTCAATCTCAACAGATGTTGTAAAGCCTGAGACAGGGACATGTTGAGCTTGGTAAATTGCCTCTTGGGCATATTTGGCTTACTCTGATCAACCCGTTGTTTATGGCAAGGTTGTTGTTGGACCCATGAGGTAGTAGCAACTTGGAGAGGTATATTCCTCATCAAACCAAACCTTTGACTTCTCGAAAGTTGATTAATGACTTGTATGATCGGTGGAAATAGAACTGACTGTTTGAAATGCTGGTTCGCGAAATGTCGCGGTAAGCAAGAGTCGCCACCGTCTTTTATATTCTCCAACAAGGAAAGGACAAAAGCACAACAAAATTCCTTTTCGAGATGTTTCTCGGTTAGGGAGGTAAATTATAGAAAGGGAAGGTGTTAGCACCCTTTCTATCCGTGGTTATCCATGGGCTCTTAGGTACTTGCTCACTATGTTTTCAAAAATGTTTGCTTTTCTTGTGTTTCTGGGTTTTAAAAAAGTTTAGTTTGAAAACTTCTAGGTAACTCTTGTATCAGTCCTCAAGAGTGTATGAAGTGTTTGTTTGAAAACTTTTGTTTGAAAGTGTAGGTGCGAAAAGTATTTTTTGTTTTTTTTGAAAGAGCAAGTACCCAGGAGAAATCTACCTACTCAAAAGAAATTAAGTTGTGTAAATGTCTTTTAGACAGTACTATCCCACTATTGAGAAGTAGGTAGTACCGTCGTTGGAGTTATTCGGGTCAATTCGATTATAGGGACATGTGTGGTCACCAAAGCAATAGTAGGACGCCTTAGCGGTAACCCTAATGTCCTAGATCCTTTTTTATCCGAGGAAACCGTTTCGAGGCAACTGGATCTTTAGACAGGAGGGCGACCTCTAAAACACCCTATACTCAATGACCACGTCGAGGCAACCAAGTGAGGCGTACCCTAGGAGTGGCATGTGCGAGTGTGTCAAGTTTCAGCTTAATTATCTTGTACATGTTATTGGTGAGCTACGGGTTGATTTTATTTTTCATACAAGTCTTGTCATGCATAACAGTTAACAATTAATAATTGTGCGGGAAAGTAAATTGCGGAAAGTAAATCTACGTTATTACAAGGCGTTGGGTATTTACATCGCCAAAAACAACCCTTGGAAAAGTAAATTGCGAGAAAATAAAGAAAGCGATAAAAAGGTCATAATTATGCTATTATATCCTCGGAGCAATTACATAAATATGGTCAAAGAATAATATGTGTGAAATAAGAATTAAATCAGAGAAGTCTTAGGGTTTTGACCCTTCTTGAGAAAAGAATGAAATTTTGGTCTTTTTTGCAATTAATTAAACCTAAAACTAATTAATTAATTAATTAAAAGGAAAAAAGTATTTTTTTAGTTTTTTAGGTTTTTTATGAAATAAAAGAAAAGAAATTAAAATTGTCAAGAAAAACCCTAATTCTAATTTATTTTATTTGTTATGAAAATAATTAAAGTTAACCTAATTAAAAAAAGACTAAATTAATTAATTACATTTATTTACAAAATGATAATTAAAGGTGAAATTAATAAAAATATTTTAATTTTCTGATTTTATTATAAAAATAATTAATTTGTTAATTAAATACTAATAATAATAATAATTAATGAAAACAAATAGAAATTAAAATATAAAAAAAAAAGAATAAAGAAACCAGGGGGTGCTGGGCCCTTAGGAGGTGTTGATTGTAATTCTGGCCCATTAAGCTACAAGCCTTGTTGACTTTCTGGATCAGCTGCACGTTCGTTGACTGGGAGTACCATGATCACTCACGCTTGGCCTTCAGATCTGGGCTTAGAGACACATGGCGCTTGGAGGTTGGCAGTACATGGTAGACATTATTAAGGAACCTGCATGTGAACATGTTATGAAAAATATGATAAGAGTTTTGGGCGGACCTAGGATTCGAACCCAGGTCCCAATGATTCTTGGCCAACGCACCATCCACTAGGCCATCTGCACGCATTTGTTAGTATAATGACTAGGGAATATATATATAGAAAATAAGTAACATGTTGAACAACAAACAAAAACGCGTGTAGTTTTGAATTGCCCAACCACACGCTTACACCTCATCATCGTCCTCATTGAACCTGCAAAATACATGTTAGATAGCGGGGGTTTTTAACCCCCACAAAACATCATGAGGAAAAATAGCGAATAGCCCCACAGGCTATATAAATATTTCGCGATGGTAGCTTTGTGTTCGTCTGGCCTTGACGATTCCAACCATATGCATTAGGGGTCTCAATTTTTCCTATATTGTAAAGCCCCAATTTGAGAGCTCAAGAACCCTAGAATTCATCAATGGTGTTTTTCGATTCCGTGCATTATAATCCAATTAAATTATACCATCAGCTTCGTATGAGTTCAAGCAATGCAAAACAAACACAAAATCATGTTAATGATGCATGAAATAAGCAATTCGATTCTTGGAAAAAAACGCAAACCGTTAAACTGTTCTTGATGATTCTTGTAGCTTTAAGGATTGGTTTTGATTGCAATACGTTTCTGGGAACCCCTGCAATAGATTAGAATCAATAAAAGCCTTTGAATCACGTTAGAATGTGGAAATCAGTTTTCAAGTTTCTTGAATTTTTTTCAATGTGCTTATGGCTTTGTTTGCAGCAAATTCACGTCTGTGGCATTAGGGTTAGCTTGTGTACTTATAATAGAATAGAATTAGGTCATAATCTTGCAAAGAAATCCATGGAATTGATGTTTCAATATTTGATTGAAAATCAAATATTTTTGAATCTTTTTGATTTGAAGAACTTGCTAAATTTGGAGATTCTTGTCCCTTTGATTTGCACACGAAATTCTCAGCATATTTTGACCACATTTGCTTCACCAAAAGATTGAAAAACCATATCTTGATATTTCCTACAATTTAAATTAATTAAATGAATTAAAATTGATTAAAAATCCAATTAATTAATAAAAATAAGAAAATAAATTCAATTAATCTTAATGGGTCGTGCATAAGTCATGGATAAAGTTTCAAGAAGAAATTTGAGGCCCATTAGCAAAAACAAAGTGTTTTGAGCAAAGTTGACTTTTGCAAATTCACAAAAATTTCCCAACTTCTCCAATGCATATCTTGCTCAATTTTGATCATATGAACATGTTCTTGGACATTTTGGAAAGGTCTTGAAGTCTTCTAACCAATGCCTTTGGTCACATGTCATTTGGATTTACCAATCTCAAGTTATGGTCTTTGACTTAAAGTGCATTTTTGTTGACTTTTGAAATTGACCTATAATGTAGAAATTGATAACTTTTTATGAGAGCATTTCTTGGACTTGGAATGTGAAGATGAGTTGTAGTAAATTTCACCCCCTTCAAAATGAGCATTGGATGGGATTTTTCTGATAAACCATGAAAAAGTTATGCCTTGGTCAAAATACATTTGACTTTTCTACTGTCCAAAAATAGTAACTTTTGCATCTTTGATGATTTTTGAGCCATTCTTGTGGAATCATGATCAATACTTGATCAAATGATGATTGTGGACTCAAAACAAGATGTTGACCAAAAATTTTGACTTTTGACTGTAAGATGACCATTTTGCCCCTGCAGTTGACTGTGGTTTAAATAGGGCTTTTGATTGTGGAATTTGGCACTGTGAGTCTTGAAACTTGACATGTAGATGCTTGAGAATGTGTATAGGCCTATGAGACTTGATTGTACCATTGAAAACCTCAAATTCCTTGAAAGAAACAAAACCCTAATTTCAGCTGGCTTTAGGAGATGTTTGGACTGTGCAACCCTTGAGTAGACTTGAGCAATTTGAGATGATTCTTGAGGAACCTTGAAGAATATGGGAGGGCAAATTTTGGGGTACAACAGTTTCCCCTGTTCAATCTTCTTAAACCTGAGGATGTAGATTGGCTTGCGTGCCTTTCGTGATCCGAAGGTGGAAGATGATTGAACACTAGAGTGCCCAGAAATTTGCACTCGCATAGTGTAGTGTTGGCAATGTGATGTCGGGAATAGGCTTACAGATGCAATTTGGAGATGTGATGGATAGTTGTGGAGATGGGCTTAAAGATGCCATCCAAGAGTGATTGTTGAATTATTCGAGTTGGTCGAGTAGATAGCTGTCCTGTCTGGTTTCACGTATTAATCTACAATTCGTCGTCCACATATATTTCCTGGCTAGATACAAGTGTTGATCCGGTAACTTGAGAGAGGTCGGTTGATAAGATAGTTTTCCTGTCTGGTTTCAGGCATTAATCTCTGACTTGAGAAAGAAAGATGGTTTCCTGGCCTGTTACAGGTGTTGATCTTCAATCTCTTCATGTAGATACCTTTCCTGTCTGGTTTCAGGTATAGATCTACAATTAGTCGCTCACAGGTATGCCCTGGCTAGATATAGGTATCGAATCTGGAACTTCAAAAGGTTGGTCAAGATAGCTCTCCTGGCTGGATACAGGTGTAGATCTCTGACTTGAGAAATGAAGATGACTTCCTGACTTGCTACAGGTATTGATCTTCAATCTCTTCGTGTAGATAACTTTCCTGGCTAGTTACAGGTATAGATTTATAATCAATCGCTCACAGATATGCCCTGGCTAGATACAGGTATCAAATATGGAACTTCAAAAGGTTGGTCGAGATAGCTTTCCTAGCTGGATACAGGTGTAGATCTCTGACTTGAGAAATAAAGATGACTTCCTGGCTTGCTACAGGTGTTGATCTTCAGTCTCTTCATGCAGATAACTTTCCTGCCTAGTTACAGGTATAGATCTACAATCAATCGCTCACAGATATTTCCTGGCCGGACACAGGTGTCGAATTTGGAACTTAAAAAGGTTGATGGGTTGTCTCTATTGACAGGTTATCTCAGAAAAATCTTTAGGAATCGATTTAACTGAACCAGGGGAGGTTTTGTCTTCTTCGACGAGTTGTCTCTTTTGTCGGGTTGTCTTCATGGACGGGTTGTCTTTATTGACGGGTTGTCTTCATGGACGGGTTGTCTTTATTGACAGGTTGTCTTTATTGACGGGTTGTCTTTATTGACGGGTTGTCTTCATGGACGGGTTGTCTTTATTGACGGGTTGTCTTTATTGACGGGTTGTCTTCATTGAAGGGTTGTCTTTATTGACTGAATTTAGAGTTTAACTGCATCTTTCCTGAAAGGTAAAGGTCAGTCATATGCAATGCATGATATGGATCAAGCAATGATGTTCTCAACATAAATGAGATTGTATGATATGATGCGTATATGCATGTATCATGATGTATGACAATGTGATGTTTATGAATGTATTTTCGTCTGGGAAAACGAATCCTTGACGAATGCTGCCGGGAAGTTCGTTGAATCCTGGGCGGATGTTGAAGAATAGAATCCTTCGTTTCCGTTGGGGATGATGAACGAAGATGATTGCAAGAATAAACCGGTGGGAGAAGATGACTCCGTTGGGGAATAACCCTGGTGAAGAGATTACTCTGCGGGGAATTACTCTGTGGGAAGAGATGCTTCGCTGAGATTTTAACGATAACTCCGCTGGGGATTCTGTTGATAAGCTCGGTTGGAGATTTTGATGAACTCCGCTGGGGGATAGGAAGGACTTCGCTGAGGACGTCTTTCCATTGCAATATGCTGAGGATAACCCAGTTAGACTCTGGTGGGGAATAACCTTCTGAATAAGGCTGAGGAGAGATTTTTGTACTCTGAAGGGGATAAGCTTCCAGAATCTACTGGGGAGATGATTCAACTCTCCTGGGGAAACTTTTGAGGAAATGACTCCACTGGGGGTATCTTGTATTCCGCCGGGGAACAATCTTATACTCTGTCGAGGAATATTAAGACTGTCGGGGATATCCAACTTTCCAGGACTGATGGTAGACCAACTCTGCTTAGGAGAGAGTATTGCTGACTTGCTGGGGATACCGTGTGTTGTACCCCAAAATTTGCCCTCCCATATTCTTCAAGAATTTGCCAAGTCAAAGCTTCAAAATCTCCCCAAGGGTTGCACAGTTCAAGGGCCTCCTAACAGTCAAAAATTAGGGTTTTGGTTCTGACAAAGAAAATGAAGTTTCCAAGGGTCAAATCAAGTCCCACATGCTTATAAACATGGTCAAGCATCCTCATGCCAAGTTTCAAGACTTACAGCACAAAATTGCACAGTCAAAAACCCTAATTGCATTACAGTCAACTGTAGGGGCAAAATGGTCATTTGACAGTCAAAAGTTCAAATTTTTGGTCAACATCTCATTTTGAAGCCACAAACATCATTTGATCAATGCTTGATCATGATTCTCAAAGCTTGGCTCAAAAAGTCTCAAGATGCAAAAGTTTCCATATTTGGACAGTTGAAAAAGTCAACTATAACTTGACCAGGGCATAACTTTCACATGGATTATCAGAAAAATTCCATCCAAAGCTCATTTTGAAGAGAATGACATTTCATACAACTCCTCTTCACACTTCAAGTCCAAGAAATTCTCTCACAAAAAGTTATCAATTTCAACATTATAGGTCATTTTCAAAAGTCAACAAAAAGGGACTTTAAGTCAAAGGCCATAACTTGAGATTGGTAAATCAAAATGACATGGGACCAAAAGCATTGGTTAGAGGACTCAAAGACCTTTCCAAAATGTCCAAGAATATGATCAAAGCTTAAAAATTGAGCAAGTTATGCCTTGTGGAAGTTGGGAAATTTTGGATATTTTGAAAAGTCAACATTGCTTCAAATGACCTAAAATTGCTAATGGGCCTCTTTTTCTTCCACAATTCATCATCCAAGGCATGTGCACGACCATTTGGCCCAAAGGGAGGTTTTTTATCATTTTTATTTATTTACTTGGATTTTTAATTATTAAATATTCATTTAATTAAAATAAATAGGTGAAAAATACTAAACCTAACTTTTTGAATCTTTTTGTGCATGAAATAATCTCAAGATTTTGTGTATAATCAGATTTGGAAAGAATCTTGGTGATTGAACATGATTTGAACTAAGTTTGCATGAAAAAGATTTGAAAACTAATGCATGGAAAATCAAATATCTTATCATCAATTCAAGGATTCTTTGGCTCAAATTCTCAACCCTAATCACTCACATACATATATGGATGCAAACCCTCGTGCCCATGATCTCCCAGCTGCGCCATACACAAAGAACCAAACTTGAGTTTTTTTGCCAAAAGTTGAAAACTGAAAACTAGGTTACAGGTCGATTCAAGCAAAAAGACTTGTTCCATTACCTTCCTGAGGCTTCAAGGAAGGTTTTCAAATCAAGACCATCCATCCTAACACGAAGAAACGTGAGAATGATGTTGTCCTGTACATAAAATTTTTTACATTATTGCATCATGATTCATGCATCTTTAGTAATTTTTGATGTTTGATTTATGTTCATTGTTTAATTCTAAAGCTAACTATGTGGTTTGATTGAGTTTTCGTGCACCATTGAAGAATTCACCATTAAAGGATGCTAGGGTTACCAAGCTTTTAATTTGGGCGTTTCTCACCACTGTAAAATTGAGACACCTCAATACCATGACCAAACTCAGTATGCCTGGACGATCTAAACGGAACCCTCGCGCCTAATTTATGTGGCCATATGGCCTAATCGTTATTTTGAAATCAAGCATGTTTTGGGGGGGTTTAAAACCCCCGCTAACCATCTCTTATTTTCAGGAAATAAACAAACGATGAAGAAGATGACTAGGTGGCCAAGACTGGTTGGTTCATTCAAAATTTTGCGCGAAAAAGTCACTAACGCTTTGTTTTATTTTATATTAATTGTTTGTTATTTAATATACAAAGAAGTCAAGTGGAGCAGTTGGCAAGGCACGTTACTGGTAATCTCTAGGACCTGGGTTCGAGCCCCAGGTCCCCACCCCTTTCCATATTATTTTTCCATTAACGCTCCTATGCAGATTCAATACTAGGGTTCACCATGTTCCCCATATCTGGACTATCCACGTGCCCATTGAGATGAATCAAAGGGCCATAATGTGAAGCATACCATGGACTCTAGTCAAACGTGCCACATGCTTCCTGGAAAGTCAATAAGGCCAGGGATAATTGGGCCTAAAATGCTAAGATCTCACCTCCCAATTTGGGGACAGACCCCCCTAGGTTTGAATTTTCATTCTTTTCTTTATTTTATTTATCTAAATTATTGTTTTTTTAATTAATTCCTTTAATTTAATATTTTCATTAAAAAAAAACATAAAAACAATAAAATCAGAAAAAAGACAAAAATAAATATTTTTATTTAATGTTATTTTTTTGTAAATAAATATCATTAATTGATTTTAGTTTTTAATTTAGGTTTAAATCTTAATATTTTTCTAATAAACTTAAAACTTGTAGAATTAGGGTTTGTATTAATTTTTTATCCTTTTTCTTTTCTTTTCACTAATAATTAAATATTTATTATTATTTTTATAAATCAAATTGCATGTAAATAATTAGATCAATTTTAGGTTTAAATTTTAACATGTTTTCTTAATAAACTAAAAAAGGACTAGAATTAGGGTTAATTAGTATTTTAATTTCGATTAATCTTTCTCATTAAAACCATAAATACAAAAACCTCAAAAATAATTTCTCTTTTCATTTTAATTAAATTAATTTGTAAATAATAATTTAATTTCATTTAAGGGTCCAACGCCCTCGTTTCCAATTTTAATTCCTATTCGCGCATTTATTTTCTTTTCGTATAATTATTTGTGTAATTCTCCCAAAGCCGTGTAACATTTATCTTTCGTACTTTATTTATTTTCTGTCAAATCGGGTCCTGGATTTTAATTTGGCGATGTGGACCCGCGCCTTTGTAATAGTTTAGAACTTTTAATTTCCGCATCTTTTTTAACTGTTAAATAAATGCATGCAAGAATGAATGATTAAATAAAAACAAACGCATAGATCACTTTGACATGAACAAGATAAATGCAATGAATCCGACACACAAATCACACACCACCCCTAGGGTACGCCTCACTGTTGCCTTGCCTTCGAAAGGTGATCGTCGAGTAGAGGATGTTTTAGTAAGTCCTCATGATCCGGGAACCTGGCATGAGGGTAGCTTCTAAGGTATCTTCCTATTGCTCCGGTGATCACCATGTCCCGAACCCTCGAATTGACCCGAACACCTCCAACGGTGGTGCTACCTACCTCTCAATGGTGGGATGGCACTACTTTAAAGGACATTTACACAGACGAATTCCTTAGGGTAGGTAGGTTCTCGTAGATACTTGCTCTAACTTTCAAAACAAATCAAAAATACTTTTCACACCGACACCTTTTCAAAAAGCTTTCGAAAGCAATTTTTCAAACACTCTTGAGGACCGATACAAGAGTCGAACTGGAATTTTCAAAGAAACTTTTTAAAACCCACAATTGAAAAGCAAACATTTTGAAAACACAAATGAGCAAGTATCTAAGAGCCCATGGATAACCATGGATAGAAAGGGTGCTAACACCTTCCCTTTCTATAACCTACCTCCCGAACCGAGAGCAATCTCTTTAAGGAATTTTTCTGTGCTTTTGTCCTTTCCATTTGGAGAAAATAAAAGACGGTAGCGACTCTTACTTCTGCGACATTTCGCGAACCAGCGTTAAACAGTTAGTTCCAGATCCACCGATCACAGAACTGGCGACTCTGCTGGGGATAAACTTAAAGTGAGGTGTACCTTAGGGTTAGTTCATAACTGTGTTTTCAATTGTATTGACTTGTCTGCTTTAAATTTGTGGGTTGCATGGGAGTTACATAGATCCTAACCCGGATCTGGGGATACCCTGTTTAGGTAGCATAAGCTGTGAGGGACCTGTCCGGCGTAGACCGACACGGGTGAAGCAGTGGCTACGTTGGTGTGGCACCTTGGTCTGTACCGATATCCCTTGTGTTGCAACGAGGAGAATATGGGTCTTCTAAGGAGTCATTAAGCACCAACAACCTTAGAACCTTAAATGACACAACTTGGCCATTAGAACAGTAGCAGTATGCTACGCCCATTGAGGCTAAACTCTCGTGATGGTTCTGGCCGCAAGAAAAGATTGCGATGATGGAGTTATGACCGATTGAGGGTAGTCAATGATATTGGGATCCTCTAAGAACCCGGTTACTTTGATAGGACAGGTATGAACCAACAAACTGAAAGAGGGTAGTACATAGACCTCATGCTGGCCTAAACTTTAGGGGCTTGCCTTGTGTGACTTGTGTGCCTTACCATGTTTGCCTTTGTATCTATTTGTGGTGTGCTTTATCATAACATCATAACATCATAACATCATGAGCATTACATGCATCCTGCATAAGGAATGACCATTTCAAAGACAAGAGGGTTTCATCTTTGCTCTATTTTGTAGGACATCATGATGCCTATACGAAGGAATACTATCCGGTTCAACTTTGTTCATTCATCGGAGTTGCTTGAAGAGTTGGTTAGCAGAATTCCAAATACCACTTCCTTCATTCAGAGGCATGGTTCTCTTCTCAGTTTAGTCACTGCAAAGCGGGATCAACAGTTGATGAGTGTTCTGACCCAGTTCTATGACCCTCTGTACCAGTGCTTCACCTTTCAAGACTTCCAGCTGGTCCCTACCCTGGAAGAGTTCTCTGATTTTCTTGGTATCCCTATCTTGGATCAGACTCCCTTCACTGGTTGGGAAAAGACCCTCAGGCTTGAGGATGTTGCTGCAGCTCTTCCCTTGACACATCAAGAGGTAATGGACAACTGGGTAGCTAGAAGCGGAGTTAAGGGTTTCTTGGCCAAGTTTCTGATTGGTAAGGCTAACAGCTTCTGGAATGACCTGGACTTTAGGGCATATGAAGACATCTTGGCTCTCTTAATCTATGGGCTAGTCTTGTTTCCTAATCCTGACAACTTCATCAATGTCACTGCCATAAGGATCTTTATGTCTCAGAATCCCGTGCCCACTCTCTTGGGTGACATCTTGCAACAACTTCATGCTCGTACTACCCGAAGACGAGGAACCCTATGGTGTTGTATCCCTTTGTTGGTGAGGTGGTTTATTTCGCACCTCCCTAAGTTCGTACTGAAGAACCAAGAAGGAAGAGGTTGGGCTCATAGGTTAATGTCTCTCACCGACAAAGACATCATTTGGACTTGCAGAGGTTTGGATGAGATAGCTGTTATTGATCGATGCGGGGAATACCCTAATGTTCCTCTGATTGGTACCCAAGGAGGAATCTCTTACAATCCATGTCTAGCACTCCGTCAGTTTGGAAGAGCAAGAAGAGCAGGGCCTCATGAAATGTTGGTGCCTCACATCAGTTTTGAGTTTTAGGTGGATAGTAACGAGTTGCGTCGTAGGTTCATCAAGGCTTGGGACAAAGTTCATAAAGCTGACCCACAGGAGTTAGGGCCAAAGACTTCTTTACCTATGGAAGCCTACTACAAATGGGTTCGCATCCGTGCTCAGAAGTTAGGTATGCCGTATGAAGCTATCAGACCCGTCATTCTTGAGTGTCCTGACAAAGATGGTGTTCCTCCAACTGTCCTCCCTCCTCAGATACCTACTGATTATGAGACATTAAAGAGGTCTTGGTCGCAACTGCGAGAAGAACGGGATTCTTAACGAGCAGGAATTGAAGATCCAAAAGCTGATGAAGCAGTTGGAGAATGAGCGAGCTCTGAATGACTACATCCGTACTGAGAAGAGGATACCATGGGATCAATAAGGAGCTCTGGGTGTTCTTTTACAGTTTTACTTCCCTTTTCAGTATTTCCTTTCATGTAACGCCTAAGGGCAACCTGTTGAATAACTTCAGTTTCAAAGTTGAATCTAATGAAGTGTGTTCCTTTTTTGTTTACAAAGTTGATTCCCGATTGTCTTTGAAAACATAAATCATACGCATTCCATTCATCATGTGCATAGCAGGTTTTCCTCTTTTCAGGTTGCTTACCGTTCTTCGCTGTTTATTTCAGCATCATGAACCCCGACTCGTCATCAACTGAGATGTCCATCAAAGCTCTTCAGGCGCAGAATGCGCAATTTCAAGAACTAATCATGGGTTTGGCTCAGGGCCAAGAAGAGCTGAAGGCTCTGCTCCTGAAGAAGGAAAAGAAGAAGAAGAGAGAACTGTTCTGTGCAACTCGGGCCGAAGGTTTGGCAATACTCTGCAGAATGAAGAGGTTGGTTCTTCTATAGGCAAGGGTACTCCTCAAGAGGGAAAAGGTCCAAGTCCGGTAGTCTCCGACAACGAGACTGATTTTGATGAAGAGCAATATCCTCCTGCAGAAGACAGATATAAGCAGTTGGAAGACAGATTGAATGCTATGGAGATCCAACAAGTGCCTGGGCTGGATTTCGGAGATTTGGGTTTGTCTACTGGTGTGATCATTCCTCGTAAATTCAAAGCACCATCCTTTACCAAATATGACGGGGCGTATTGTCCCAAGCTACACCTCAGGTCGTATGTGCGGAAGATTCAACCGTATTCAGTGGATAAGAATTTGTGGATCCACTTCTTCCCGGAGAGTCTTTCAGGGACTCATCTCGAATGGTTCTATCAGCTGGATGGGACCAAGGTTCGTAACTGGGAGGAGTAGGCTACTGCTTTCTATAAGCAGTATCAATATAATGCCGACCTTGCCCCTACACGTACCCAACTCCAGGGTATGTCGTTAGGTTCAAGCGAAGGTTTTAAAGAGTACGCTCAAAAGTGGAGGGATCTGGCTGGCAGGGTGCAGCCTCCGTTGACTGACCGGGAGTTGGTAGACATGTTCTTGGGGACCCTATCTGGGCCATTTTTCAACCATCTTATCGGTAACTCGTCTGCAGGGTTTACTGATCTTATTCTGACTGGAGAGAGAATTGAGGTTGGGTTGAAGTCTGGTAAGATTCCGAAGGGTGCATCTACAAGTTCAGAGAAGAAACCCTTCAAGAAGGAGGCCAGTGCTGTATATGGCTCCAGGAGACAAGAGAAATCTGAGCACCGCCAATCTGTCAGTGCGATAATGATTGCTAAGCCTGCTGCCGCTCCTCGGCCAACCAATCCTCAAAGGGCTGAAAGACCCCGGAGAGAGTTCACCCGTTTGAGTATGACTTTATCGCAGATCTTGCCACAGTTGCTATCCACCAATCTAGTGACTGTCAGAGAGGCCCCTAAAGTTGTAAACACTGCCTCTCCAAAATACAACCTAAATGCCCGCTGTGCTTATCACTCCGATAGCCCGGGGCATTCCACTGATGACTGTTGGGCCTTAAGGAACAAGCTGCAGGATCTTATTGATGCGAAGGAGGTACAATTTGAGGCATCTGAGAAGCCTAATGTAGTGACATCTCCCCTGCCTGCTCATGGAGTGAATGCTATAGGGGACGAAGATGAAGCGGATGAAGCTGAGTTTGATAGCTGGATTTACCCGGCAACCGACAGTGGACCTAGCAATTGGAGTGCAAAGGACAATCTACCTGTTTCTCTTGTTACTGAGTAATGAATCCCTATGTTTTGGTTATTTGTAATAAACAATAAATTGAACTTTATGGCCCGGTGTCTTACCCGAGGCACCGTGGTTTCATTTGTGAGGGCATATAAATTGTCATTTCATATATCATGAATAAAAATCTTGGACGTTTTCTCGCATTTCAAATCTTATGTTCCTTTTCTTTCTTTCCTTCCTTTATATATTTCAAAACAGCTGTATTTACACACACTCACTCATACAGGTTTCAATCCACTCTGGATCTCACTGGTAACGACTCTGCTACTGCCAGTTATGACTTCAAAAATCCGATCAACTTAGCCGAAGACGAAGGTGAAGATGATTGAGAAGTGCCTGGCAAGCTTGCAAGACTGTTACTCCAGGAAGAGAGGGCAATTCAACCACATGAAGAGCCAGTGGAAACAATAAACTTGGGTACTGAAGCAGACAGGAAATAGGTAAAGATTGGCGCCAACCTAGAGCTCAGCGTGAAGCAACGGTTGACTAAGATGCTGCATGATTATATGGAGATATTTGCCTGGTCCTACGAAGATATGCCCGGGTTGGATACCGACATTGTGGTCCATCACTTGCCTACTAAGGAAGACTGCCCTCCGGTTAAGCAAAAGGTCCGTCGTATGCGTCCAGAGATGTCAGAGAAGATCAAAGCCGAGGTTATGAAACAGTTTGATGCTGGGTTCCTTGCAGTGACTTCTTACCCTCAGTGGGTTGCTAATGTGGTGCCGGTACCAAAGAAAGACGGTAAGGTCAGAATGTGTGTTGACTACAGGGATCTGAACAGGGCCAGCCCCAAAGATGACTTCCCTCTACCTCACATTGATGTCCTTGTTGACAATACTGCTCAGCATAAGTTGTTCTCTTTCATGGATGGCTTTTCAGGTTACAATCAGATCAAGATGGCACCTGAAGACATGGAAAAGACTACCTTTGTTACTCAGTGGGGCACCTTCTGCTACAAGGTCATGCCTTTTAGACTGAAGAACGCTGGGGCAACCTACCAACGTGCCATGGTTGTTTTATTTCATGACATGATCCATCATGAGATAGAAGTGTATGTTGACAACATGATCGCAAGGTCCCAGACTGAGGAAGAGCACCTAGATCATCTGCAGAAGTTGTTTGACCGTCTGAAGTTGTACAAGCTGAGGTTGAACCCGAACAAGTGCACCTTCGGGGTAAGATCTGGGAAGTTGCTAGGCTTCGTTGTAAGTGATAAGGGTATTCAAGTGGACCCTGCCAAGGTTAAAGCTATTCAAGAGATACCAGCTCCTAAGACAGAGAAAGAGGTCAGAGGCTTTTTAGGACGCCTGAATTACATTGCCCGATTCATCTCGCACCTGACTGCTACATGTGAGCCATTCTTCAAGCTGCTGAAGAAAGATCAGGTAGTACGTTGGAACGATAAATGTCAGGCTGCTTTTGACAGAATCAAGGAGTATCTCCAAGAACCACCCCTCCTTATGCCACCGGTTGAAGGGAGACCTCTAATATTATATCTGACAGTACTTGACAACTCAATGGGGTGTGTGCTGGGGCAGCATGACGAGTCTGTCCGAAAAGAGCATGCCATTTATTACCTTAGCAAAAAGTTTACCGACTGTGAGACCCGATACTCACTGCTTGAGAAAAATTGCTGCGCTTTGGTATGGGCTGCTCGCCGGCTGAGACAGTATATGCTGACTCACACTACCTTGTTGATCTCAAAGATGGATCCGATAAAGTACATATTCGAAAAGCCTGCTCTGTCTGGGAGAATAGCAAGATGGCAGATGATCTTGACAGAATACGACATTCAGTACACAACTCAGAAAGCCATCAAGGGAAGTGTATTGGCAGACCACTTGGCACATCAGGCAGTAGACGACTATCAGTCAATGAACTTCGAGTTTCCAGACGAGAGCATCATGATTGTGACTGATTGTGAAGTACCTGGACCGGATGAAGGACCTGAGGAAGGATCCCGATGGTGTATACACTTTGACGGAGCCTCCAACGCTTTGGGTAACGGTATCGGCGCTATAATCATATCCCCTCAAGGCACTCATACTCCACTTACTGCCCGGCTGTGTTTCAACTGTACCAACAACATGGCGGAGTATGAGGTGTGCATCATGGGTCTTCAAGCTGCGATCGACTTAAGGATCAAGTTTCTGAGTGTCTTCGGAGATTCCGCTCTCGTGATCAATCAGATCAAAGGAGAATGGGATACGAAACATCCGAATCTTATTCCTTACAGAGAATGTGTGTTGACATTGATACCTCACTTCACAAAGATTACCTTTGAACACTTCCCGAGAGAGGAGAATCAGTTAGTGGACGCGTTAGCTACAATGTCTTCTATGTTCAAAGTCAAATGGGATAATGAGGCTCCCCGGATCGTCATCTGGAAACTGGACGAACCGGCATACTGTTGTGATCTCGAGACTGAATTGGTGACTGAGAAGCCTTGGTACCATGAAGTGAAGAGATATCTGGAAGCTCAGGAATACCCTGAAGGTGCATCTGTCAATGATAAGAAGTTTCTGAGAAGGTTCGCAGCAAAGTTCTTCCTTAGCAACAGCATCTTGTACAAGCGAAACCATGATTCGACCTTACTGCGTTGTGTGGATAAGGCTGAAGCAGAAAGGATCATGGAAGAGCTACATGAAGGGACCTTCGGGACACATTCCAGTGGACACACCATGGCGAAGAAAATCCTTCGGGCAGGGTATTTCTGGTCCACCATGGAAGCTGACTGCTACCAACATTCTCGAACATGCCATAAATGCCAGATTTATGCAGACAAGGTGCATGTTCCTCCAGTTCCTCTGAATGTTCTGACTGCGCCTTGGCCGTTTGCAATGTGGGGCATAGACATGATCAGTGAGATTAAACCTACGGCATCTAATGGGCATCGCTTCATCCTGGTAGCGATTGATTACTTCACGAAGTGGGTTGAAGCGGCATCCTATGCTACGGTAACCAAGACTGTTGTGGCACGGTTCATTCGGCATAACCTGATCTGTCGATACGGCGTCCCAGAAAGAATTATTATGGACAACGGTACCAATCTCAATAACAAGATGATCACTAAGCTCTGCGAGCAGTTTAAGATACAGCGCCACAACTCTTCTCCTTACAGACTGAAGATGAATGGGGCTGTAGAAGCAGCAAATAAAAATATAAAGAAAATCGTGCAGAAGATGACAGTGACTTATAAAGATTGGCACGAGATGTTACCGTTTGCTCTACATGGGTACCGTACCTCAGCCAGGACGTCAACCGGGGCAACTCCCTTCTCCTTGGTCTATGGTATGGAGGCAGTCTTACCGATCGAAGTGCAAATACCCTCTCTCCGGATAATGAAGGATGCAGATCTGAACGAAGATGATTGGATCCAGACACGACTTGATCAATTAAACCTTATTGATGAAAAGAGACTTGCTGCTATCTGCCATGGTCAGACGTATCAGAAACGGATGATCAGGGCATTTAACAAAAAGGTCAGACCACAAGAGTATCAAGTTGGGGATCTGGTAATCAAGCGAATCATCCTTCCTCAGAGTGATCCAAGGGGCAAATGGAACCCTACATACGAAGGGCCATTTGTGGTTAAACATGTGTTCTCAGGAGGAGCCATGATCCTAACCAACATGGATGGTGACGACCTTCCTCACCCCGCCAATGCAGACATAGTAAAAAGATACTACGCATAAAAAAAGACCCGCTAGGCTAACATGCCTAGGCAAAAATTAGGGCTTCCCGGCGAACCAAAAGGGTTCGGGCAAAATGAAGGGATGAAATGAAAAAAACTGTACACCCGGCAAGTCGAAAACCTGAAAAGGCGGCTTGGGCAAAAATGGGTATCCCGATGGACTGAAAACCCGAAAGGGCGGTCCAGGCAAAAGTTAGGGATAAAGCGTAATACTATGTCTCATTGGATCACTTTGTATCCAGATTCCGGTATCTACATCAAGTTCAGACGGCATCGATCAGTCAGCTTCATCTTCAACCAAGGTCATCAAGTGATGAGACGCTCGGAGTTATAAAGGCAATAGCAGAGTTGAAACCCAGTGGGATCATTCATTTCACACAGCTGTTTTATTTTCTCTTGTACAAAATTTGTATAAACTCTTTTGTTCGGCGGCGTTCTCTTACTAGGACGTCAGCCTCTTGTACATAAACGCCTATTTTACAGGCAAATTCTAAAAAATCAATACAAATACATACTTTTCAGTTAAAATCGCCAATTGTTTTTTCCTTTTCTGTTTTGTTTTGCGAAGAACGTCCAAGGTTCAATTTGTGATATATGCATTGACAATAATTTGCTAACTCATAAATATTTGCATACGAAACAAAGGGTCAATTACAGGTAACATTAGAAACAGGGGCAATAAAGAGTTGTTTAAGCAATCTAATTGTTCGGTCCTCCAAGGTACCAAGGTAGGTTTAGCTAAAGAACATAACCAGTACGTCCCAATTCCCTAGAGAGTAAGTCAGCAAGACAGTATACTCTCCTCAAGCAAAGCTATATTATCAAACCTTAAGGAAGTTGAGTATCCTCCAGCAGATCTCAACATTCCCCAACAATATACATACATTCTTAACAAGCATCCCCGACAATCTTGGCCTAAAGATTGTTCCCCGGCGGTATATCAAACATTCAGTGGAGTTACTTCCAATACAATTCAAAACTTCCCCCAAGAGAGTCCAATCTAGTTCCCAAGGAAAACCGGAATCCATCTCCCCAAGCAGTAAGCTCATCCCCAGTAGATTCTGGAAGCTTATCCTCGCAGAGCACGAACGCGTCCCCCGACTTTATTCAAAGAGTTATTTCCTTACCAGGATATAACTGGGTTATCCTCAGCCAAAAGCCACGGAAAGGTCGTCGTCAACATAGTTCTTTCTTATCCCCATCGAAGTCCATTAACACTTCCAACACAACAAGGGTATCCCCAGTAAGTTATTATCAACAGCTCAACAAAGTATCTCTCCCCCCCACAGAGTATTGCTCCCCAGCAAGACCGTTAGAGTACTGATGTCCCCGCAGAGTAATCCATTCGCCAAGTTTATTCCCCAACGGAGTCATCTTCTCCTACCGATATTCTTGCAACTATTATCCCCAGCGGAGACAAAATATATTCTTCAACATCAGCCCAGGATATGACTTCCCGGCACCCGTCAAGGATTTACTTTCCTAGAACGAAAAAACATACATTCCTAAAACATCGCATACATCATTATAGCATGTATATACGCATCATATCTTACAAATCTCATTTATGTTGAGAACATCATTGCTTGATCTATATCATGCATTGCATATGACTGACCTTTACCTTTCAGGGAAAAGCCAGTTAAAGTTCTCAGCTATATTTCAAGACCTAGACCGGTTCAGTTAAATCGACTCCAAAGATTTTCTGTTTCTTATCCCGTCCAAGGCCTTCTCTGGTTCAGTCAGATCGACCCTAAGATCTCCCTGTTTCTTATCTAGTTGAAGATTTCAAGACCTAGACCAGTTCAGTTAATCGACCCTAAGATTTTCTGTTTCTTATCCAGTCCAAGGCCTTCTCTAGTCCAGTTAAATCGACCCCTAACAGATTTTCCTGATAAAGACTCAGTAGAAGTTATCCAAGATTCTCTCAATGATTACTGTTGAGATTGTAGTCGCCTGTGGTTCTCTCCCCGTTACTGCGGAGGTAGTAATCGCCCCAAGTTTCTCTCAGCGTTACTGTTGAAGTAGAAGTTATCCAAGATTCTCTCAATGATTACTGTTGAGGTTGTAGTCGCCTATGGTTCTCTCCCCGATACTGCGGAGGTAGTAATCATCCCCAGATTCGCTCAGCATTACTGTTGAAGTTGAAGTCATCCAAGATTCTCTCAATGATTACTGTTGAGGTTGTAGTCGCCTATGGTTCTCTCCCCGATACTGTGGAGGTAATAATCATCCCCAGATTCGCTCAGCGTTACTGTTGAAGTCGAAGTCGCCTAAGATTCTCTCAATGATTGCTGTTGAGGTTGTAGTCGCCTATGGTTCTCTCCCCGATACTGCGGAGGTAGTAATCGTCCCCAGATTCTCTCAGCGATACTGTTGAGGTTGAAGTCATCCAAGGTTCTCTCACCGTTCCTGTTGAGGTAGTAACCATCCCTGGTTCATTCATCACCGTTTGAAGCTCCAGATCCAGCTCATGTAACCAGTCAGGACATATCTATACAAAAAGTTTGAAGAGCAGCTCCTGTAACAGGTCAGGCAATCTTTTTTCTTTTGCAGGTACGCAAGTTCTCGCTAAGGAATCTCTTACGCGATCAACATCCAGATGGCATCTATAAGCCCATCCACCTTCCACCATCTCTTAGCATGGCATCTATAAGCCCATCATCCTATCCATCAATCTCCAAATGGCATCTATAAGCCCATTCCCCACCATCACACTACTATGTGAGCGCAAATTTCTGGGCACTCTAGTGTTCAATCCTCTTCCACCTTCGGATTACGAAAGGCACGTCAGCCAATCTGCATCCTCAGGTCTAAGAAGATTGAACAGGGGCAACTGTTGTACCCCAAAATTTGCCCTCCCATATTCTTCAAGAATTTGCCAAGTCAAAGCTTCAAAATCTCCCCAAGGGTTGCACAGTTCAAGGGCCTCCTAACAGTCAAAAATTAGGGTTTTGGTTCTGACAAAGAAAATGAAGTTTCCAAGGGTCAAATCAAGTCCCACATGCTTATAAACATGGTCAAGCATCCTCATGCCAAGTTTCAAGACTTACAGCACAAAATTGCATAGTCAAAAACCCTAATTGCATTACAGTCAACTGTAGGGGCAAAATGGTCATTTGACAGTCAAAAGTTCAAATTTTTGGTCAACATCTCATTTTGAAGCCACAAACATCATTTGATCAATGCTTGATCATGATTCTCAAAGCTTGGCTCAAAAAGTCTCAAGATGCAAAAGTTTCCATATTTGGACAGTTGAAAAAGTCAACTGTAACTTGACCAGGGCATAACTTTCACATGGATTATCAGAAAAATTCCATCCAAAGCTCATTTTGAAGAGAATGACATTTCCTACAACTCCTCTTCACACTTCAAGTCCAAGAAATTCTCTCACAAAAAGTTATCAATTTCAACATTATAGGTCATTTTCAAAAGTCAACAAAAAGGGACTTTAAGTCAAAGGCCATAACTTGAGATTGGTAAATCAAAATGACATGGGACCAAAGGCATTGGTTAGAGGACTCAAATACCTTTCCAAAATGTCCAAGAATATGATCAAAGCTTAAAAATTGAGCAAGTTATGCCTTGTGGAAGTTGGGAAATTTTTGGATATTTTGAAAAGTCAACATTGCTTCAAATGACCTAAAATTGCTAATGGGCCTCTTTTTCTTCCACAATTCATCATCCAAGGCATGTGCACGACCATTTGGCCCAAAGGGAGGTTTTTTATCATTTTTATTTATTTACTTGGATTTTTAATTATTAAATATTCATTTAATTAAAATAAATAGGTGAAAAATACTAAACCTAACTTTTTGAATCTTTTTGTGCATGAAATAATCTCAAGATTTTGTGTATAATCAGATTTGGAAAGAATCTTGGTGATTGAACATGATTTGAACTAAGTTTGCATGAAAAAGATTTGAAAACTAATGCATGGAAAATCAAATATCTTATCATCAATTCAAGGATTCTTTGGCTCAAATTCTCAACCCTAATCACTCACATACATATATGGATGCAAACCCTCGTGCCCATGATCTCCCAGCTGCGCCATACACAAAGAACCAAACTTGAGTTTTTTTGCCAAAAGTTGAAAACTGAAAACTAGGTTACAGGTCGATTCAAGCAAAAAGACTTGTTCCATTACCTTCCTGAGGCTTCAAGGAAGGTTTTCAAATCAAGACCATCCATCCTAACACCAAGAAACGTGAGAATGATGTTGTCCTGTACAGAAAATTTTTTACATTCTTGCATCATGATTCATGCATCTTTAGTAATTTTTGATGTTTGATTTATGTTCATTGTTTAATTATAAAGCTAACTGTGTGGTTTGATTGAGTTTTCGTGCACCATTGAAGAATTCACCATTAAAGGATGCTAGGGTTACCAAGCTTTTAATTTGGGCGTTTCTCACCACTGTAAAATTGAGACACCTCAATACCATGACCAAACTCAGTATGCCTGGACGATCTAAACGGAACCCTCGCGCCTAATTTATGTGGCCATATGGCCTAATCGTTATTTTGAAATCAAGCATGTTTTGGGGGGGTTTAAAACCCCCGCTAACCATCTCTTATTTCCAGGAAATAAACAAACGATGAAGAAGATGACTAGGTGGCCAAGACTGGTTGGTTCATTCAAAATTTCGCGCGAAAAAGTCACTAACGCTTTGTTTTATTTTATATTAATTGTTTGTTATTTAATATACAAAGAAGTCAAGTGGAGCAGTTGGCAAGGCACGTTACTGGTAATCTCTAGGACCTGGGTTCGAGCCCCAGGTCCCCACCCCTTTCCATATTATTTTTCCATTAACGCTCCTATGCAGATTCAATACTAGGGTTCACCATGTTCCCCATATCTGGACTATCCACGTGCCCATTGAGATGAATCAAAGGGCCATAATGTGAAGCATACCATGGACTCTAGTCAAACGTGCCACATGCTTCCTGGAAAGTCAATAAGGCCAGGGATAATTGGGCCTAAAATGCTAAGATCTCACCTCCCAATTTGGGGACAGACCCCCCTAGGTTTGAATTTTCATTCTTTTCTTTATTTTATTTATCTCAATTATTGTTTTTTTAATTAATCCCTTTAATTTAATATTTTCATAAAAAAATACATAAAAACAATAAAATCAGAAAAAAGACAAAAATAAATATTTTTATTTAATGTTATTTTTTTGTAAATAAATATCATTAATTGATTTTAGTTTTTAATTTAGGTTTAAATCTTAATATTTTTCTAATAAACTTAAAACTTGTAGAATTAGGGTTTGTATTAATTTTTTATCCTTTTTCTTTTCTTTTCACTAATAATTAAATATTTATTATTATTTTTATAAATCAAATTGCATGTAAATAATTAGATCAATTTTAGGTTTAAATTTTAACATGTTTTCTTAATAAACTAAAAAAGGACTAGAATTAGGGTTAATTAGTATTTTAATTTCGATTAATCTTTCTCATTAAAACCATAAATACAAAAACCTCAAAAATAATTTCTCTTTTCATTTTAATTAAATTAATTTGTAAATAATAATTTAATTTCATTTAAGGGTCCAACGCCCTCGTTTCCAATTTTAATTCCTATTCGCGCATTTATTTTCTTTTCGTATAATTATTTGTGTAATTCTCCCAAAGCCGTGTAACATTTATCTTTCGTACTTTATTTATTTTCTGTCAAATCGGGTCCTGGATTTTAATTTGGCGATGTGGACCCGCGCCTTTGTAATAGTTTAGAACTTTTAATTTCCGCATCTTTTTTAACTGTTAAATAAATGCATGCAAGAATGAATGATTAAATAAAAACAAACGCATAGATCACTTTGACATGAACAAGATAAATGCAATGAATTCGACACACAAATCACACACCACCCCTAGGGTACGCCTCACTGTTGCCTTGCCTTCGAAAGGTGATCGTTGAGTAAAGGATGTTTTAGTAAGTCCTCATGATCCGGGAACCTGGCATGAGGGTAGCTTCTAAGGTATCTTCCTATTGCTCCGGTGATCACCATGTCCCGAACCCTCGAATTGACCCGAACACCTCCAACGGTGGTGCTACCTACCTCTCAATGGTGGGATGACACTACTTTAAAGGATATTTACACAGACGAATTCCTTAGGGTAGGTAGGTTCTCGTAGATACTTGCTCTAACTTTCAAAACAAATCAAAAATACTTTTCACACCGACACCTTTTCAAAAAGCTTTCGAAAGCAATTTTTCAAACACTCTTGAGGACCGATACAAGAGTCGAACTGGAATTTTCAAAGAAACTTTTTAAAACCCACAATTGAAAAGCAAACATTTTGAAAACACAAATGAGCAAGTATCTAAGAGCCCATGGATAATCATGGATAGAAAGGGTGTTAACACCTTCCCTTTCTATAACCTACCTCCCGAACCGAGAGCAATCTCTTTAAGGAATTTTTCTATGCTTTTGTCCTTTCCATTTGGAGAAAATAAAAGACGGTAGCGACTCTTGCTTCCGCGTAATTTTGGGAACCAGCGTTAAACAGTCAGTTCCAGATCCACCGATCACACCGTGCCTTTTTAGGGCTGATGGGAGACCAACTCTGCTTAGGGAGAGTATTGCTGATTCTTGTCTTACTCTACGGGGAGTGAAGGTATCTTGGTCACATTCTTCAGCCGAATCTACAATTAATCACTTACAGATATGCCCTGGCTAGATACAGGTATCAAACCTGGAACTTCAAACTCTTCATGCAGATATGCCCTGGCTAGATACAGGTATCGAATCCACAATCAATCGCTCACAGATATGCCCTGGCTAGGTACAGGTATCGAATCTGGAACTGCGACAGTTGATAGTAATCATCTTTGGATTGACCTTTTTCCTGAAAAGGCAAAACATCAGTTGTATGCAATGTCATGATGTATGAAATGCATGATGTCATGATGTTCAAAAATAAATGAGATAGTGTCGTATGCACTTTATCATGTATGTAAGCAGGAAATATGAAATGTGATATGTTTATGAATGTATTTCGTCTGGGAAAATAAATCCTTGATGAATGCTGGGAAATTGTTGAATCCTGGGCTGATGCTGAAGAGTAGAGTTCTTCGTTTCTGCTGGGGATGATGATTGCAAGAATAAACCGGTAAGAGAAGATGACTCCGTTGAGGAATAAACCTGGTGAAGAGATTACTCTGCAGGGAATTACTCTGTGGGAAGAGATACTTCGCTGAGGTTTGATGATAACTCCGCTGGGGATTCCATTGATGAGCTTTGTTGGGGAATTTGATTAACTCCGCTGGGGGTAGGAAGAACTTCGCCGAGGACGATCTTTCCGTGGTAATTAGCTGAGGATAACCCAGTTAGACCCTGGTGGGGAATAACCTTTGAATAAAGCCGGGGAGATGCTTTCGTACTCTGCAGGGGATAAGCTTCTAGAATCTACTAGGGATAAGCTTCCAGAATCTACTGGGGAGATTGATTCAACTCTCCTGGGGAAACTTTTGGATTGTACTGGGGAATGGCTCCACTAGGATGTTTGTATTCCGCCGGGGAACAATCTTATATTTCCGTCGAGGAATATTAAGACTGTCGGGGATGCTCGCTTAGGAATATATGTATACTCCGCTAGGGAATATTGAGATCTTCTGGGGATACCCAACTTCCTTAAGGCTGACAGTAGACTAACTCTGCTTGGGGAGAGTGTTGCTGACTTGCTGGAGATACCGTGCCTTTTTAGGGCTGATGGGAGACCAACTCTGCTTGGGGAGAGTACAGCTGATTCTTGTCTTACTCTGGGTGGAGTGGAGGTAACTCGGTCATGTTCTTCAGCTGAACTTACCTTGGTACCTTGGCAGACAGAGCAGCTTACAGTTTGGACAATCCTATTGCCCCAGTTTCTGCGGGAGAAGAAGGCCTATGAGGTGCTTGATAACCGCCGATTGACAGATCTTCTTCTGGTAGACCAGTGACGAGATGACGGGACATAGTCGTACGCTTTGATCCCTAATTTTTGCCTGGACCGCCCTTTCAGGTTTTCAGTCCATCGGGATACCCTTTTTTTGCCCAAGCCGCCTTTTCGGGTTTTCGACTTGCCAGGTGTACAGATTTTTTCCATTTTCATCCCTTATTTTTGCTCGAACCCTTTTGGTTCATCGGGAAGCCCTTATTTTTGCCTAGGTCTGTCAACCTAGCGGGTCTTTAGTCGTGCGTAGTATCTTTTTCGACTATGTCCACGCTCTCAGAGTGTAGGGAGTTGCCCCTGTTGTTGTGTTGCCATGCTGCCAGCAGATGTCTGATCATGCAAGATTCATTGCGGGAATTCATGTCTAATGCCCCAAGTGACTCAGGCGGAGGTTTGCCCCTGGTTTATTTGGCATTTTGAGAGATTCTCCGAATCTTGACTTGACTGCCCCAAATGATAGACAATGATCATGTCTGCCCTTTGATTGGAAGTGCTTTTGTTCACTAGATATTCTTCGTGCGAATTTCTCTGCTGTTTGAACAAATAGTCATATGCAAACAATGTTATTTAAAAATGCAAAGCTTATGTCTGTCTTGAAGATTTTTGAAAATGCAGTTTTTTAAGCAAATTTTGTAAAATGTGATGTCAACTCGTTATTTTACCGCAAGCCTTAAGGAGTCAGGATACCTTTTGTAACAATATACTTTCGAACTAACCCATGCTTCAGCTAGGACTTTTAAGGGTTATAACGTGGCCTGGTTCAAGGTTTAAGAAACAAAGGATAAAGGCTCAAAGTAAATTTGTACCCACCCGCTCTTCATGATGTTCTTCAAACCTAAACTCAGCTGATCATGCGTTAGACCTTGTTTGAGTCTTTGCTTTGCTATATCAGTGATGGTTCGGATATTGACGATTTGTTTTGAATAGGCAGTCATTTCTTTTTTTGTTGAGGGTTTGTAGAACCTCTTTCTTTTTTATTTTATCATCCCTATTTTTGGCCTGAACTGTTTCTTTTTGTATTTACAGTCAGCGGGATGCCCCAGTTTCGTAAGTCTCCTTCATAGGTTTTGACTTAATGGGCTTTTATTTTGATAGATAGTGACTGCCTGTCCTGATGCTTATAGGGAACCATCACTGTCCTTTGTTTTGGAAAGACTTCTTTGGTGTCATTCATTGTGCACCTGGATCAGCTGAGAAGACTACCCTGCCCCAGGTTATGATTAAGGGTTTTAATTTGTGAAAAGAAAAACTCCAACTTCTTTGGCTCAAAGGGGTTGACGAGGGATTATCTTCCTTATAACTCCACTGTTTAGGATTTGAAACAATGCCTGTACCTCATCAGCAGGGTCTGTTCAAAAGCATATTGTAAAGATCGTGGTATCATTTTCGTCATCCTCCCTCAAAAGGTTTAGAATTTTTTAATCGAGCGTTGAACATCACAAAAAATGAAAGCAGTTTGAATATGGTGAATATGAATATATCGATTCAGAACAGACATATGCAATGCATTAATGGAATAAAAGAGATTTCTATGACATTAATTGTTTGTATAAGCAAAAAAATACAACTCGGAAATTCAAATAAACAAAAGCCTTCAATGATTGGGCAAAGGAGCAGTGATTATGTTTGGAGTCTCTGGTGCTTCAAACTGGATTTCTTTGGCATCAATCATGTCTTGGACCTTGTTCTTCAGAGCCCAACAGTTGTCCGTAGTATGCCCCAGGCTATCAGAGTGGTATGCGCACCTTTCATTGGGATGATAGTTGGGAGCGGAGGTGTTTGGATTCCAAAGAGAAGCCCTTAAGGTAACCAGCCCTGCCTTCAACATTTGTTGTGGCGCTTGATCCAGTGACATGTTGATCTTAGTGAACTGTCTTTTGGGTGCGACCTCCTTACGTTGATGCCCCTGTCCTTGTTGAGCAGGCATAGGATTTGAGATCTGGGTTGCCCCTACATGGTGATCATGACGACTCTTTTTACCATGCACAACATTGGACTCTCTTTTCCCATGGTAAGGCTTTTTCTGAGCATCGGCAGGTGTAGCTTCCTGAATCTTCCCGCTTTTGATGCCAGCTTCAATCCTTTCCCCAGTCAAGATCAGATCTGTAAACCCAGCAGAAGAATTTCCAATCAGATGGTTGAAGAATGGACCAGACAGGGTCCCCAAGAACATGTCCACAAGTTCACGGTCAGTTAGAGGTGGCTGCACCCTTCCAGCAAGGTCCCTCCATTTTTGAGCATACTCTTTAAATCCTTCACCTGCACCCATAGACATCCCCTGAAGCTGAGTGCACGTGGGAGCAAGGTCGGCATTATATTGGTATTGCTTATAAAATGCAGTAGCCAATACCTCCCAGTTACGAATACTGGTTCCATCCAGCTGATAGAACCATTCGAGTTGAGTCCCTGACAGACTGTCCTGAAAGAAGTGAATCCACAAATTCTTGTCAGCAGTGTAAGGTTGGATCTTCCTTACGTATGAACGGAGGTGCAACTTAGGACAGGAAGCTCCGTCATATTTGGCGAAGGCAGGTGCCTTGAATTTATGGGGGATCACCACCCTAGAGGATAGACCTAGATCTTCGAAGTCCATGCCGGGCACTTTCTGTATCTCCATAGCACTTAACCGGTCTTCCAGTTGTTTGTACTTATCCTCAGCAAGAGGATACTGTTCGCCATTATAATCTGTCTCGTTGTCGGAGACCACGAGACTAGGAACCCCTCTCTCTTGGGGACTGTCCTACCCTACAGAGGAAGTGGTCAGCTCAGCCTCATTCAGTAGTCCATTCTCAGATCTGCGTCTAGTGTTGAACAAAATAGTCCTCTTCTTCTTCTTCCTCTCTTTCAGAAGCAGAGTCTTCAAATCCTGTTGACCCTGGGCTAGGCTCATAACCAACTCCTGGAACTGGGAATTCTGGGCCTGAAGGGCCTTAATAGCTTGTTCATTGGATGATTTAGGATTCATGATGATTGCTGAAATAAACAGCGAAGAAGGTAAGTGACCTGTAAAAAGGGGTACCTGTAATGCAATGATATGTATGATATGCAATGTTTTCAAGGATCTCGCAGGGTAAACAAGGAAATTGTTAGAATTTGAATCTGGTATCTTGATTGTAGGAACTTCATGTTGTTGAGAGTCCTTCTTCAAGAGTCAAGGCTCACCATATCGAGTGGGTCATAGCCCCTGACTCAAGTTACCATGTTTTGATTTCCAAACAACCTTGGCTAGAGGAAAATAAATCCCCTTTTTCCCCTTGCTAGACATTTTGATTCATCATGACCTGCATCACAAGCCCTTGATATCCTTGAAATGGGTTAGTCCTTATGCAAGATGTATGCAGGTTAGTCCTTATGCAGGATGCATGCAATGGTATGATGGTATGATGTTATGCTATGCGTGGAGTGATGTAAGTGAACCCTGTTATGAATCCAGATTAAGGACTGTAAACAAAACCTGCAAGAAACTCATGTGTCAGATAACAAGAATGTGCAAGTAGTTCAAGTTTGAAGGCACACAAGTCACACAAAAGAGCCCTTAGATTTCAGGCCAGCATGAAGTTTAGGTACTACCCTCTTTCAGTTTTGTTGGTTAAGACCTGTCCTAGAAAATAGTAACCGGGTTCTAGAGGATCTCAATATCACTGACTACCCTCAATCGGTCATAACTCTAGCTTCGCAATCTTTACTTACGGCCAGAACCATCGCGAGAGTTTAGCCTCAATGAGTGTAGCATACTGCTACTGTTCTATGGCCAAGTTGGGTCAATTTAGGGTTCTAAGGTCGGTTGGTGCTTAATGACTCCTCAGAAGACCCATATTCTCCTCGTTGCAACACAAGGGATATCGGTACAGACCAAGGTGTCACACCAACGTAGCCACTGCTTCACCCGTGTAGGTCTACGCCGGACAGGTCCCTCACAGCTTATGCTACCTAAAAGGGTATTCCCCAGATCCGGGTTAGGATCTATGAAACTCCAAGACAGGCCCACAATTTTAGAGCAAACAAAGCAAGCAATTGAAAACATAAGAGTGGTCTAATCCTAAGGTACACCTAACTTATTAGATTCCCCAGCAGAGTCGCCAGTTCTGTGATCGGTGGAAATAGAACTGACTGTTTTTTAAGCTGGTTCGCGAAATGTCGCGGTAAGCAAGAGTCGCCATCGTCTTTTATTTTCTTCAACAAGGAAAGGACAAAATCACAGCAAAATTACTTTTCGAGAATGTTTCTCGGTTCGGGAGGTAGATTTATAGAAAGGGAAGGTGTTAGCACCCTTTCTATCCGTGGTTATCCACGGGCTCTTAGGTACTTGCTCTATGTTTTCAAAAATTGTTTGCTTTTCAAGTGTTTGTGGGTTTTGAAAAAGTTTCATTTGAAAAATTTTGAGGTAACTCTTGTATCTGTACTCAAGAGTGTATGAAATATTTGTTTGAAAACCTTTTGAAAGTGTAGGTGTGAAAAATTTGTTTTGTTTGTTTGAAAGAGCAAGTACCCAGGAGAAATATACCTACTCTAAGGAATTAGGCTGTGTAAGAGTCCTTTGGACAATACTATCCCACTATTGAGAAGTAGGTAGCACCGTCGTTGGAGTTATTCGGGTCAATTCGATTATTAAGGACATGTGTGGTCACCAAAGCAATAGTAGGACGCCTTAGCGGTAACCCTAATGTCCTAGATCCTTTTTATCCGAGGCAACCGTTTCGAGGCAACTGGATCTTTAGACATGAGGGCGACCTCTAAAACACCCTATACTTGACGACCACGTCGAGGCAACCAGTGAGGCGTACCCTAGGAGTGGCATGTGCATGTGTGTTATTTCGATTCATATTATCTTTGAACATGTATCTTTGTGAGCTACGGATTGATTTTATTTTTCATACAAGTCTTTCATGCATAATTAACAGTTAAGAGTGCGGAAAATAAATTGCGGAAAGGTAAATCTACGCTATTACAAGGCGCGGGTCTATACATCGCCAAAAACAAAACCCGTTTGGAAAATAAATGCGAAAAATAAATAAAGCGATAAAAGCCCTAATTAACTATTACATCCTCGGAAACAGTTACATAAATATAATCAAAAAGAATTAAAGCGCGAAAGAAATTAAATCGGGAACGTCCTTAGGGTTTTGACCCTTTTTGAGAAAAGAATTGAATTTGGTCCTTTTTTGCAATTTAATTAAATATTAAACCTAATAACTAATTAATTAAATAATTAAAAGAAAAAAGTATTTTTGTGTTTTTTATGTTTTAATGAAAATAAAAAGAAAAGGTCAAAAGTTAGTAAAAAAACCCTAAGTCTAATTTATTTTATTTATTGTAAAAGAAAATTAAAATTAAACCTAATTTAAAAAAGACTAAATTAATTAATGTTAGTGTTTATTTACAAAATAATTAATAAAAATATTTGTTAGGTTTTCTGAATTTTATTGTGAAAAATAATTTATGAATTAATTAAATAATAGTAATAATAATAATAATTAGTAAAAGAAAATAATTAAAAGAAAACAAAATAAAAAAAAGAAAAGAAATAGTTAAACCAAGGGGTGATGGGCCCTTTTAGGAGGTGAATTCTGGAATCTGAAGCCCATTAAGCCACGTTGACTTTGGTAATTGCCTGCATGTTGGTTGACCAGGAACATGGTGTTCCCTCTCTCATGGCCTTTGGATTGGTGCATAAGACACATGGCATGCTGGATGTCTGGAAGCACATGGTGTACCGCCCCTGGAAAGCTGCACATGAACATGCATGAGAAAATAGCAAATAATTGTTTTGGGGGGACCTGGGAATCGAACCTAGGTCCCAATGGTTCTTGGACAACGCATCCACCACCAGGCCACTTGATTGCATTTGTTAGAATAATAATGAGTAAAAATAATATATGAAACAAGTAAATATGTTGTGCAGGACATAAAAACGTGCGCTCCTTTTGAATCATCCAATGGCATAGCACCACGTCCTCGTCTTCTTCATGAAACCTGCAGAAAACAAAACAGATAGCGGGGGTTTTTAACCCCCACAAACTGCAAATGCAAAAAATAGTGAATAGCTCCATGGTCAATATAAATTGTTCGTGAGGGTTGGGTTCAATTCGTCTTGTCCAGGCGGTTTCAACCATGTGCGTGAGATGGTCTAATTTTTCCTGTGCTAGAAATCCCCAAATCTCAAGCTTAGGAACCTTAGATTTCTTTAATGGTGGTTTGAGATTTTGGGCATCATAAGGCAATTAACCAATACCAAAAGCTTCATGGGAGTTCTAGCAATGCAAAACACACAAAAAATCTCGTTAATGATGCATGAATATTGAATTACGATTATGGAAAAAATTATCAAACCGTGTGACTGTTTGTGGAGATTTCTTGAGCCTTGGTGTGTGGTTTTGATTGCAATGCGTTTCTGAGAATGCTAGCAATGTATTAGAATCCTTAAATTGCTTTGAAAGGGCCTGGAAGATTGAAAATAGTTTTGGCTTTTTCTTGATTTTTTCTCAATATGCTTATGGTATTTGTGTAGCAATTTGCACGTGTGCAGCATTAGGTTTAGGTTATGCATATATAGTAGAACTGAATTAGGGTAAATCTTGGTCCAAAAATCCATGGCATTATGATTTGTATATTTGATTTTCAATCAAATATTTTGCATCTTTTTTGATTGAAAAACCTTTCCAAAATTGGATATTCTTCTCTCTTTGATTGGCACACGAAATCTCCAGCTCATATTGGTCATATTTGCTTCATGAAAAGATTGCAAAACCCTATCTTGATATTTTCCTACAATTAAATGAATTAAATGAATTAATAATCAATTAAAAATCCAAATAATGAATAAAAATAAGAAAATAATTCAATTTAATCTCAATGGGTCGTGCATAGGCCTTGGACAAAGTTTCAAGAAGAAATTTGAGGCCCATTAGCAAAAATGATGTGTTTTGAGCAAAGTTGACTTTTGCAAATTCACAAAAATTTCCCAACTTCTCCAATGCATATCTTGCTCAATTTTGATCATATGAACATGTTCTTGGACATTTTGGAAAGGTCTTGAAGTCCTCTAACCAATTCCTTTGGTCCCATGTCATTTGAATTTACCAATCTCAAGTTATGGTCTTTGACTTAAAGTGCATTTTTGTTGACTTTTGAAAGTGACCTATAATGTAGAAATTGATAACTTTTTGTGAGAGCATTTCTTGGACTTGGAATGTGAAGATGAGTTGTAGGAAATGTCATCCCCTTCAAAATGAGCATTGGATGGGATTTTTATGATGAACCATGAAAAAGTTATGACTTGGTCAAGTTACAGTTGACTTTTCAGCTGTCCAAAAATAGAAACTTTTGCATCTTTGATGATTTTTGAGCCATGCTTGTGGAATCATGATCAAGACTTGATCAAATGATGATTGAGTGCACAAAATAAGATGTTGACCAAAAAATTTGACTTTTGACTGTGAAATGACCATTTTGCCCCTGCAGTTGACTATAGAGCAAATAGGGCTTTTGACTGTGGAATTTGATGCTGTGAGTCTTGAGACTTGGCATATAGATGCTTCACAATGTATATAGGCCTATGAGACTTGATTGAGCCATTAAAAACCTTAAATTCATTGCAAGAACCAAAACCCTAATTTTGACTGGCTTAGGAGGCATTTGGACTGTGCAACCCTTGAGTAGTTTTGAACCATTTGAAGATGATTCTTGACAAACCTTGAAGAATATTGGAGGGAAAATTTTGGGGTACAACAGTTGCCCCTGTTCAATCTTCTTAGACCTGAGGATGTAGATTGGCCTGCGTGCCTTTCGTGATCCAAAGGTGGAAGATGATTCAACACTAGAGTGCCCAGAAATTTGCACTCGCATAGTAGAGTATCAGCAATGTGATGGTGGGAATGGGCTTATAGATGCCATTTGGAGATGATGGGTATGAGGATAGGCTTATAGATGCCATCTGGAGATGTGACAGGGTCTTGTCGGGAATGGGCTTATAGATGCCATTTGGAATGTAATGAATGGTTGAATCTGAGTAAGAAATAGAATAGCTTCCGTGTCTGGAGCATATCTAGTCTGTATCAAATTTGTTGACGTCTGAAAGAGTAGTAGAATGATCGCCGTGTCTGGGGTATATCCATACTGCACCTGAATGAGTGGCAGAATGTCATCCGAATCTGGATCGTATCTGGACTGTCTTTTGAATGAATCTGGACTAAACAATAGAATAGCATCCAGGTCTGGAGCATCTCTAAGTGGTCTTTAGAAGTTTGAACCTGAATAAGCAGTAGAATAGCATCCGGATCAGGAGCATCTCTAAGTTATCTTTTGAAAAGAAATCTGAATAAGCGATAGAATAACATCCGAATCGGGAGCATTTCTAAGCTATTTCTAAAAGGAAGTGTGAATAAGCAAAAGAATAACATCCATATCGGGAGCATTTTCAAGCTATCTCTGGAGAGAAATCTGAATAAGCAATAGAATAACATCTGAATCTGGAGCATCTCTAAGCTATATCTTGAAAGGCAATCTGGAATAAGTATCGGAATATCGCCAAATCTGGGTCGCATCTGAACTATCTCTAGAAGGGAAACTTTGAATAAGCAAAAGAATAACATCCATATCTGGAGCATTTCCATGCTATCTCTGAAAATTTGAATAAGCAAAAGAATAACATCCATATCTGGAGCATTTCCAAGCTATCTCCGAAAGGAAATTCTGGAATAAGTATCAGAATGTCGCCATGTCTGGGTCGCAACTGAACTATATCTAGAAGGAATCTCTGAATAAACAATAGAATAGCATCCGTGGTTGGAGCATCTCTAAGTTATCTTTAGGAGTTTGAATCTGAATAAGCAATAGAATAGCGTCCAGGTCAGGAGCATCTCTAAGCCATCTCTGAAAAGGAACTCTAAATAAGCAAAAGAATAGCGTCCGGGTCGGGAGCATTTCTAAGCTATCTCTGAAGAGAAAATCTGAATAAGCAAAAGAACAACATCCATATCTAGAGCATCTCTAAGCTATCTCCGAAAAGAAACTCTGAATAAGCAAAAGAATAGCATCCATATCTGGAGCATTTCCAAGCTATCTCCGAAAAGAAACTCTGAATAAGCAAAAGAATAGCATCCATATCTGGAGCGTTTCCAAGCTATCTCTGAGAAGAACTCTGAATAAGCAAAAGAATATCATCCATATCTGGAGCATTTCCAAGCTATCTCTGAAGAGAAAATCTGAATAAGCAAAAGAACAGCATCCATATCTGGAGCATCTCTAAGCTATCTCTGAAGAGAAAATCTGAATAAGCAAAAGAACAGCATCCATATCTGGAGCATTTCTCGGCTATCTCTTCAATCTCTTTACTGTATGTGATCGGTGGATCTGGAACTGACTGTTTAACGCTGGTTCGCAAAATGTCGCGGAAGCAAGAGTCGCCACCGTCTTTTATTTTCTCCAATATGGAAAGGACAAAAGCACAAAAAAATTCCTTATTGAGATTAGTTCTCGGGTTCGGGAGGTAGATTTATAGAAAGGGAAGGTGTTAGCACCCTTTCTATCCATGGTTATCCATGGGCTCTTAGATACTTGCTCATTTGTGTTTTCAAAATGTTTGTTTGCTTTTCAAGGTGAGTGGGTTTGAAAAAGTTTCGTTTAAAATTTCAGTTCGACTCTTGTATCAGTCCTCAAGAGTGTTTGAAAAGTTATTTTGAAAGCTTTTTTTGAAAAGTGTCGGTGTGAAAAGAAGTTTTTGATTTGTTTTGAATTAGAGCAAGTATCTACGAGTCATCTACCTACCCTAAAGAATTCGTCTGTGTAAATGTCCTTAAGATAGTGCCATCCTACCATTGAGAGGTAGGTAGCGCCACCGTTGGAGGTGTTCGGGTCAATTCGAGGGTTCAGGACAGTGTGGTCACCAGAGAAATAGGAGGATACCTTAGAAGCTACCCCCATGCCATGTTCATGGACATGAGGACTTACTAAAATGTCCTCTACTCGACGACCACGTTTCGAGGGGTAAGGCAACAGTGAGGCGTACCCTAGGAGTGGTGTGTGATTTGTGTGTCATTTTCAGATATTATTTGTCTTGTCATGCATTGGTGATCTACGCTTTGATTTTTATTTGGGCATACATTCTTTCATGTGATTATTAACAGTTAAAAGGTGCGGGAATTTAAAATGCGGAAAAAATAAAGGTCCTACGTTATTACAAAGGCGCGGGTCTACATCGCCAAATTAAACCAAGACCCGATTTGAATAAAAGTACTGAAAATAAATAAGTCTCTAATTATTATTACAAGGCCTTGGGGCAATTACATAAATTAAAAATGAAGAATATAAACAAACGCGTGAAAAGAAACTAGAAGCGAAAATGCGAGGGCGTTGGACCCTTTAAAGATTAAATTAAAATTACAAATTAATTAATTGACTTAATAAGAAAAGAAGTTATTTTTTTTTTGATGTTTTTGTATTTATGAAAAAAAAGAAGATTAATTGAAATTAGAAATTTAAATAAAAACCCTAATTCTAGTTTGTTTTTTAATTATTAGAAAATGTTTAAGTTTCGCCCTAATTTAACCCTAATTATTTAAATGTCACATTTATTTACAAGATAATTAATAATTAATAATAATAAGAAGAAATTATTTTATTGAGAAAAGAATAAAAATCTAAAAAACCTAATTTTTATGTGTTTTAATTTATTTAAGAAAAAAAAACATTAAACTTAAACCTAAAACTAAAACTAATTAATTGTTAGAAATTTATTTTACAAAACTATTAATGGATTAAATAAAATATATATTTTTATTTTGGACTTTTCTGATTTTTTTTGTATTTTGTATGGTAAAAATTATTTTGATGAACTAAAAGAAAAAAACAATTAAATTAAAACAAATAAAAAAAAAGAAAAAGAAAAGAGGTAGAGATACAAACAAGAGGGGGGTTCTGACCCCATTATGGAGGTTTGTAGAAAGCAAATAGGCCCACTAATTCTTGGCCTTTTTTGACTTTTCAATTATGCGTGTGGATCTATTGACCAATGCGTATGGTAGTCCTCCCATGCTGGCCCTTGGATTGGTGTTGTTGGACATGTGGCCAGCTTGAGCGTAGGGTGCATGGTAGATCATTGAAGGGCCAAGGTACCTGAACATATTACAAAGAAAAATATAAGGAAATATGGGGGACCTGGGAATCGAACCCAGGTCCCAGTGCTTGAAGGACAACGCATCAACCAACCAGCCAAGCGCGTTCGTTTGTAAGATTAATGGAACGTGATTGATATGAGAGAGAATAAGCGCTATTGGCAAACATAAAAAAATGCGCGAATGTTTGAATGGCCCAGTCTGGTTGAGACACCTCAGCATCTTCTTCATGGCTGGTTCGTTTTACCTGAAAACATGAGATAGATAGCGGGGGTTTTAAACCCCCACTAATCCTAACACACAAAAATAGCGATTAGCTCATAGCATAATATAAATAGGGCGCGATGTATGGAATTAGTTCGTATGAAGGTCACGAATCCAATGATGCTGGTCTTATGGCTTAATTTTTCCATATGAAAGAGTCCCTAATTTCCAACCTCTGAAACCCTAAAGAGCTCCCATGGTGGATTCTCACACAGGCCTTATCAATTCAATTAAAGCATACTATCAGCTTCAGAATACTCACATTAGTCCAAATCCAAGATCAAAAATCAAAAATATTTCATGAATGATGAAACACGAATATGAAATTTTTCAAAGAAAGTTAGACTTGGTTGTACCGATTCCTTGCGTATAGAGAGTTGAATTTGATTGGAATGGCTTCCTGGATGAGTAAGTAAGCTATTGGAATGCTTCTTAGGCCTTGAAACACCCTGCAATACAGTTTTCAATTTTGAGTTTTTTAAGAAAAATGCAAGCTTTTGTTTTTGATTCTGAGCGCAGCTAGCCTGTTCTCAAGATTAGGGTTGTGTTTCTGTTTATATGTGGAGTGAATTAGGGCAAAAAAACAAGTCCAAAATCCATGGAATCAATGCTTTTGAATTTGTGATCTTCCATGAATCTTTTCCAATCTTTTTCATTCCTTTTTGATACCAATCATTGCCAATTCTTTCCTTTTTAAGTATGCACGAAATATTTAGGCTTTATGGAGAGAATATGCTGCAAAAAAGGATTGGAAAACATGATTTTCTATTTTTGTCATATTTTATTTTAATTAAATGAACTAATAATAATAATAATTCAAATAATTAATAAAAAATGATAAAATAACTCCCTTTAAAGTCAATGGGTCGTGCATAGCTTTTGGGTGATGACTCTTGGAAGAAATTGAGGCCCATTAGCAATTTTGAGGCATTTGAAGCAAAGTTGACTTTTCAAAATTCCCAAAAATTTCCCAACTTCCACAATGCATATCTTGCTCAATTTTTAAGCTTTGATCATGTTCTTGGACATTTTGGAAAGGTCTTGAAGTCCTCTAACCAATGTCTTTGGTCCCATGTCATTTTGATTTACCAATCTCAAGTTATGGTCTTTGACTTAAAGTGCCTTTTTGTTGACTTTTGAAAATGACCTATAATGTTGAGATTGATAACTTTCTGTGAGAGCATTTTTTGGACTTGAAGTGTGAAGAGGAGTTGTAGGAAATGTCACTCTCTTCAAAATGAGCTTTGGATGGAATTTTTCTGATAAACCATGTGGAAGTTATGCCTTGGTCAAGTTACAGTTGACTTTTTCAACTGTCCAAAAATAAAAACTTTTGCATCTTGAGACTTTTTGAGCCATGCCTTGAGAATCATGATCAAGAATTGATCAAATGATGTTTGTGGCTTCAAAATAAGATGTTTACCAAAAGTTTGGACTTTTGACTGTCAAATGACCATTTTGCCCCTACAGTTGACTGTTGAGCAATTAGGGTTTTTGACTGTGCAATTTTGTGCTGTGAGTCTTGAAACTTAGCATGTGGATGCTTGACAATGTTTATAGGCATGTGGGACTTGATTGGACCCTTGAAAACTTCAATTTCTTTGCCAGAACCAAAACCCTAATTTCTGATTGTTAGGAGGCCATTGGACTGTGCAACCCTTGGGAGATTTTGAAGCATGCTCTTGGCAAATCTTGAAGAAAATGGGAGGGCAAATTTTGGGGTACAACAGTTGCCCCTGTTCAATCTTCTTAAACCTGAGGATGTAGATTGGCTGGCGTGCCTTTCGTAATCCGAAGGTGGAAGATGATTGAACACTAGAGTGCCTAGAAATTTGCGCTCACATAGTAGTGTGATGGTGGGAATGGGCTTACAGATGCCATTTGGAGATTGATGGATAGGAAGATGGGCTTATAGATGCCATGCTGAGAGGTGATGAATAGGTGGATGGGCTTATAGATGCCATTTGGGCGTCGATCGCGTAAGAGATTCCTTAGCGAGAACTTGCGTACCTGAAAAAGAAAATGAGTACCTGGCCTGTTACAGGAGCTGGTCTTCAAACTCTTTGTGTAGACGCTCCCTGGTTGGTTACAGGAATCGAATCTTCAACCTCTTCAGATGTGCCCTGGCGAGATACAGGAATCGAGTCTAGAGTTTCAAAAGGTGATGAATGAATCAGGGATGGTTACTACCTCAACAGTAACGATGAGAGAACTTGGGGCGATTACTACCTCAACAGTAACGATGAGAGAACCTGGGGCGATTACTACCTCAACAGTAACGATGAGAGAACCTGGGGCAATTACTACCTCAACAGTAACGATGAGAGAATCTGGGGCGATTACTACCTCAACAGTAACGATGAGAGAATCTGGGGCGATTACTACCTCAATAGTAACGATGAGAGAACCTGGGGCGATTACTACCTCAACAGTAATGGTGAGAGAATCTTGGATGTCTTCTACTGAGTCTTCATCAGGAAAATCTTTAGGAATCGATTTAACTGGGCTAGAGAAGGCCTTTGACTGGATCGGCATCAGAAAAATCTTTAGGAGTCGATTTAACTAAACCAGGCAAGGTCTTGGAATCTTCAACTGGAATAGAATCAGAAAAATCTTAGGGTCGATTTGACTGAACCAGAGAAGGCCTTTGACTGGATCGGCATCAGAAAAATCTTTAGGAGTTGATTTAACTGAACCAGGCAAGGTCTTGAAATCTTCAACTGGAATAAGAATCAGGGAGATCTTAGGGTCGATCTGACTGAACCAGAGAAGGCATTTGACTGGATAAGAATCAGAGAAATCTTTAGTAATCGATTTAATTGAACCGGACAAGGTCTTGGAATCTTCAACTGGATAAGAATCAGGGAGATCTTAGGGTCGATCTGACTGAACCAGAGAAGGCCTTTGACTGGATAAGAATCAGAAAAATCTTTAGGAATCGATTTAACTGAACCGGGCAAGGTCTTGGAATCTTCAACTGGATAAGAATCAGGGAGATCTTAGGGTCGATCTGACTGAACCAGAGAAGGCCTTTGACTGGATAAGAATCAGAAAAATCTTTAGGAATCGATTTAACCGAACCGGACAAGGTCTTGGAATCTTCAACTGGATAAGAATCAGGGAGATCTTAGGGTCGATCTGACTGAACCAGAGAAGGCCTTTGACTGGATAAGAATCAGAAAAATCTTTAGGAATCGATTTAACCGAACCGGACAAAGTCTTGGAATAACTGAGAATTTAATTGGATCTTTCCTAAAAGGTAAAGGTTAGTCATATGCAATGCATGATATGGATCAAGCAATGATGTTCTCAACATAAATGAGATTGTATGTTCATGATGCATATATGCATGCTATAATGTATGAAAATGTGATGTTTATGAATGTATGTTTTTGTCTAGGAAAGTAAATCCTTGACGGGTGCCGGGAAGTCCCGTCCTGGGCTGATGTTGGAGAATAGTGCTTTGTTTCTGCTGGGGATGATAGTTGCAAGAATATCGGTAGGAGAAGATGACTCCGTTGGGGAATAAACTTGGCGAATAGATTACTCTGCGGGGAAAGAGAATTACTCTAGCGACCTTGCTGGAAAAATGCTCTGTGGGGAGAGAGATATTTTGCTGGGATGATGATAACTCCGCTGGGGGTACCATTGTTATGTTGGAAGTGTTAATAGACTCCGTTGAGGATAGGAATACTTCGTCGGGGACGATCTTTCCGTGAGGATAACCCAGTTATATCCTGGTAGGGAAATAACCTTTGAATAAAGCCGGGAGACACGTTCGTACTCTGTAGGGGATAAGCTTCCAGAATCTACTGGGGATAAGCTTACTGCTGGGGAGATGGATTCAAACTTTCCTGGGGAAATCTTGATTGGACTCTCCTGGGGAAATTTTTTTGAGGTATACTGGGGAAGAGATTCCACTAAATATCTGGTATACCACCGGGGAACAATCTTAGATCAAGACTGTCGGGGATGCTTGTTAAGAATGTCTGTATGATGTGCCGGGGAATGTTGAGATCTGCAGGGGATACCCAACTTCCTTAATGCTGATTGTATAGCTTTGCTTGGGAAGAGTGCATTGACTTGCTGACTCGCTCTCTGGGGATTTAAGATATCTGGTTATGTTCTTCAACTGAACTTACCTTGGTACCTTGGTGGACAGAAAAATTAGATCGCTTAGACCACTCATTATTGCCCCTGTTTCTAATGTTACCTGTAATTAATCCTTTGTTTCGTATGCAAATATTTATGAGTTAGCAATTAGTGTCAAATGCATATATCATAAATTGAACCTTGGACGTTCTTCGCAAAATAAGATGGAAAAAGGAAAAACAATTGGCAATTTTAACTGAAAAGTGATTTTGTATTGATTTTTTTGAATTGCCTGTAAATAGGCGTTTTATGTACAAGAGGCTGACGTCCTAGTAAGAGAACGCCGCCGAATTAAAGAATTTATACAATTTGTACAAAGGGAAAACAAAACAGCTGTGTGAAGAGAATAATCCCACTGGGTTCCAACTCTGCTATCGCCTTTATATCTTCGAGCGTCTCATCACTTGATGACCTAGCTGAAGATGAAGCTGATTGATCAATGCCGTCTGAACTTGATGTTGATACCGGATTCTGGATGCAGAGTGATCCAATGAGACATAGTATTACGCTTTATCCCTAACTTTTTCCTGGACCCCCCTTTCGGGTTTTCAGTCCACCGGGATACCCATTTTTGCCCAAGCCGCCTTTTCAGGTTTTCGACTTGCCGGGTGTACAGATTTTTTTCATTTCATCCCTTCATTTTGCCCGAACCCTTTTGGTTCGCCGGGAAACCCTAATTTTTGCCTAGGTATGTCAACCTAGCGGGTCTTTTATCATGCGTAGTATCTTTTTACTATGTCTGCATTGGCGGGGTGAGGAAGGTCGTCACCATCCATGGTGGTTAGAATCATGGCTCCTCCTGAGAACACATGTTTAACCACAAATGGCCCTTCGTATGTAGGGGTCCATTTGCCCCTTGGATCACTCTGAGGAAGGATGATACGCTTGATTACCAAATCCCCAACTTGATATTCTTGTGGTCTGACCTTTTTGTTAAATGCCCTGATCATCCATTTTTGATACGTCTGACCATGATAGATAGCATTTAGTCTCTTTTCGTCAATTAGATTTAGCTGATCAAGTCGTGTCTGGATCCAATCATCTTCGTTCAGATCTGCATCCTTCATTATCCGGAGAGAGGGTATTTGCACTTCGATCGGTAAGACTGCCTCCATGCCATAGACCAAGGAAAAAGGAGTTGCCCCGGTTGACGTCCTGGCTGAGGTACGGTACCCATGTAGAGAAAACGGTAACATTTCGTGCCAATCTTTATAGGTCACTGTCATCTTCTGCACAACTTTCTTAATATTCTTATTCGCTGCTTCTACAGCCCCATTCATCTTCGGCTGGTAAGGGGAAGAGTTGTGGTACTGTATCTTGAACTGTTCGCAGAGCTCAGTGATCATCTTGTTATTAAGATTGGTACCATTGTCCGTAATGATCCTCTCCGGGACTCCGTACCGACAGATCAAATTGTGCCGAATGAACCGTGCCACAACGTTCTTGGTTACAGTGGCGTAAGAAGCTGCTTCAACCCACTTCGTGAAGTAATCAATCGCTACCAGGATGAAGCGATGCCCATTGGACGCTGTAGGTTTAATCTCGCCGATCATATCTATGCCCCACATTGCAAACGGCCAAGGTGCAGTCAGAACGTTTAGAGGGACTGGAGGAACATGCACCTTGTCTGCATATATCTGGCATTTATGGCATGTCCGAGAGTGTTGGTAGCAGTCGGCTTCCATGGTAGACCAGAAATACCCTGCCCGAAGGATCTTCTTTGCCATAGTGTGCCCACTGGAATGTATTCCGAAGGTACCTTCATGTAGCTCTGCCATAATCCTTTCTGCTTCAGTCTTATCCACACAACGCAGTAAGGTTGAATCATGGTTTCGCTTGTACATGATGCCATTGCTAAGGAAGAATTTTGCTGCGAACCTCCTCAGAAATTTCTTATCGTTGACAGATGCACCTTCCGGATACTCTTGAGCTTCCAAATACCTCTTCACCTCATGGTACCAAGGTTTCTCAGTCACTACCTCAGCCTCAAGATCACAATAGTATGCCGGTTCGTCCAGTTTCCAAATGATTATCCGGGGAGCCTCATTGTCCCATTTGACTTTGAACATGGAAGATATCGTGGCTAACGCGTCCGCCAGCTGATTCTCCTCCCTTGGAAAATGTTCAAAAGTGATCTCTGTGAAGTGGGGGATCAAGGTCAACACACATTCTTTGTAAGGAATAAGATTCGGATGTTTCATATCCCACTCCCCTTTGATCTGATTGATCACGAGAGCGAAATCTCCGAAGACACTCAGAAACTTGATCCTTAAGTCGATCGCAGCTTGGAGACCCATGATGCATGCCTCATACTCCGCCATGTTGTTGGTGCAGTTGAAACATAGTCGGGCAGTGAGTGGAGTATGAGTGCCTTGGGGGGATATTATCACAGCGCCGATACCGTTACCCAAAGCATTGGAAGCTCCGTCAAAGTGCATAGACCATCGGGATCCTTCCTCAGGTCCTTCATCCGGTCCAGGTACTTCACAATCAGTCACAATCATGATGCTCTCGTCTGGAAACTCGAAGTTCATTGACTGATAGTCGTCTACTGCCTGATGTGCCAAGTGGTCTGCCAATACACTTCCTTTGATAGCTTTCTGGGTCGTGTACTGGATGTCGTATTCTGTCAAGATCATCTGCCATCTTGCTATTCTCGCAGACAGAGTAGGCTTTTCAAATATATACTTTATAGGATCCATCTTTGAAATCAACAAGGTAGTGTGAGTCAACATATACTGTCTCAGCCGGCGAGCATCCCATACCAAAGCGCAGCAAGTTTTCTCAAGCAGTGAGTGTCGGGTCTCACAGTCGGTAAACTTTTTGCTAAGGTAATAAATGGCATGCTCTTTTCGGCCAGACTCGTCATGCTGCCCCAGCACACACCCCATTGAGTTGTCAAGTACTGTCAGGTATAATATCAGAGGTCTCCCTTCAACCGGTGGCATAAGAATGGGTGGTTCTTGGAGATGCTCTTTGATTCTATCAAAAGCGGCCTGACATTCATTGTTCCAACGTACTACCTGATCTTTCTTCAGCAGCTTGAAGATTGGTTCACAAGTAGCAGTTAGATGCGAGATGAATCGAGCAATGTAATTCAGGCGTCCTAGAAAGCCTCTGACCTCTTTCTCTGTCTTGGGAACTAGCATCTCTTGAATAGCTTTAACCTTGGTAGGGTCCACTTGAATACCCTTATCACTCACGACGAAGCCTAGCAACTTTCCAGATCTAACCCCGAAGGTGCACTTGTTCGAGTTCAACCTCAGCTTGTACAGTTTCAGACGGTCAAACAATTTCTGTAGATGATCAAGGTGTTCTTCCTCAGTTTGGGACCTTGCGATCATGTCGTCAACATACACTTCTATCTCATGATGGATCATGTCATGAAATAAAGCAACCATGGCACGTTGGTAGGTTGCCCCAACATTCTTCAGTCCAAAAGGCATGACCTTGTAGCAGAAGGTGCCCCACTGAGTAACAAAGGTAGTCTTTTCCATGTCTTCCGGAGCCATCTTGATCTGATTATACCCTGAAAAACAATCCATGAAAGAGAACACCTTGTGTTGAGCAGTATTATCAACCAGAACGTCAATGTGAGGTAGGGGAAAGTCATCTTTGGGGCTGGCCCTGTTCAGATCCCTGTAGTCGACACACATTCTGACCTTACCATCCTTCTTTGGTACTGGCACCACATTAGCAACCCACTGAGGGTAAGAAGTTACTGCAAGAAAATCGGCATCGAATTGCTTCATAACCTCAGCTTTGATCTTCTCGGACATCTCTGGACGCATACGGCGGACCTTTTTCTTAACCGGAGGGCAGTCTTCCTTAGTAGGCAAATGATGGACCACAATGTCAGTATCCAACCCAGACATGTCTTCGTAGGACCAGGCAAAGATCTCCACATAATCATGTAACATCTGAGTCAACTGTTGTTTTACGCTGAGCTCCAGATTGGCACCAATCTTAACTTCCTTTCTGTCTGTCTCAGTACCCAGATTTATCGTTTCCACTGGCTCTTCATGTGGTTGAATTGCCCTCTCTTCCTGGAGTAACAGTCTTGCAAGCTCACCAGGCACTTCGCAATCATCTTCACCTTCGTCTTCGGCTAAGTTGATCGGATTTTCGAAGTCATAACTGGCAGTAGCAGAGTCGTTACCAGTGAGATCCAGAGTGGATTGAAACCTGTATGGGTGAGTGTGTGTAAATACAGCTGTTTTGCAATATATATAAAGAAAGAAAGAAAGAAAGGGAGCACAAGATTTGAAATGCGAAAAAACGTCCAAGATCTTTATTCATGATATATGAAATGACAATTAATATGCCCTCACAAATGAAACCACGGTGCCCCGGGTAAGACACCGGGCCATAGAGTTTCAATTCATTGTTTATTACAAATAACGAAAACAAAGGAGTTTATTACTGCGTAACAAAAGTAACAGGAGTATGATCTCTAGCAGTCCAATTGGTCTATCCACCATCAGTCGTCGGGTAGATCCAACTATCGAACTCTGATTCTTCCACCCCATCATCTTCCCCAACAGCATTCACTCCTGGATTGGTGATGAGCACAGGAGGTCTTCTGGTTCTAGCTTTGTGCACAGCCCTCTGAGCCTCTGCAGTAAAACCCAGTCCAAACTTGTCAGTTTTAGGTGTAAAATCAGGGAGCCTGCTCCAGTTAGCACATTCACCTTTCTTGATCACAGCCCGGGCGTCCTTCAAGGAAGCCATCTTCAAAGGAAAATCCTCTTCAACCACTATTTCTGCTGCTGCCAATATTGGAGGTACCTCTTCAAAATGTTGAAAGGGGGTTTCAATAAACTCCCCATCCATCTCAATATACCGGAAGGAATTCAGATGACTCACCATATATTCCTCCTCTCCCTGCACGATGACAATCTTCCCTCTGACAGGGTACTTGAGCTTCTGGTGTAGGGTAGAGGTCACTGCCCCAGCTTTGTGAATCCAAGGTCGACCCAGTAAACAAGAATAAGATGGACGGATATCCATCACATAGAAAGTTGAGTCGAATACTTGAGAACCCACACGAATATGAATGTCTACCTCTCCATGAACCATCCTCTTCGATCCGTCAAAGGCTCTGACAATGATGTTGCTAGGTTTCAGCTCCAGGCCCTCACAATCCAACCGGTTTAAGGCCTTCTTGGGTAGCACATTCAGGGAAGAACCGGTGTCCACCAACACGTGCACAAGAGTAGTGCCCCTGCATTCAATAGAGACATGCAGGGCATCATTGTGGTTCTTTCCCTTAGCAATAAGGTCAGCATCCGAGAAACCCAAACCATTGTCAGCTGTCAAATTGGCTACGCAATCAATAAACTGGTCTGCAGATGTCTCCTGTGGCACATGGGTCGTCTTTAGAAATGAGATCAAGGCCTTAGCATGGGCCTCTGAGCACAGCAACAAGGAGAGCATAGAGATCTTGGAGGGGGTATGCCTCAGCTGTTCAACAACATTAAAATCACTCTTTTTGATTATTTTAAGAATTTCCTCCATCTCTTGCTGGGAGGCTTCAACATTTACAGATTTTGGTGCCTCCATCCGGGCAGGCTCATCTTCAATCCCTTTGCCCCGAGCATTAGATGACTCGGCAGCAGGGGAAACAACTTGATCAGAAATGGGAACAGGTGCACTTGCATGTGTTATAATGAGAGGTCTTCGAATAGCTGGTGGCGCAATGTCAGGCGAGAAGAGCCTGCCACTGCGGGTAACTTTGGTTGGACCAGTGATATTGCTGATGCTGGTACCAGTGTTGAACTCTTGCTTTATACCGTGTACATATACATCTGCCCCATAGTGCCATGGGACAGCCTTATCAGATTCATAGAGGAGGGGCCCCGGAACAGTAATAACAATGGGTGCGACAGTCATGATTTTAACTAGCTTCCTCGGGGGAGCCTTGATCGGATTACTGAAAATTGTAACAACAAATACTTCTTCCATAGGAACAAACGGAACAGCGGTCTTCTTGAACAGAATCTCTTTGCTGTCCATCAGGCTTTGGATGCCTAACTTCAGCAAAGGACAACCAGAAAGGGAAACAGCACACAAAAGGCAACCTTCGCTACAACCCGGAAATAAACCGGCCAGCAGTAGGTTACTCTTAACAGTCTTCAGAGGAGTAGCTACATCATTCACAGAAACGGCATACACATCTTCATCAACGACATTCACTCCATGCTGGGGCATAGGAGCAGTCACCACATTTGGCCTCTCAGGCGCCTCAAATTGTATCTCATTTGCATCAATAAGGCCTTGCACCTTGTTCCTTAAGGCCCAACAGTCATCAGTAGAATGCCCCGGGCTATCGGAGTGATAAGCACAGCGGGCATTTGGATTATACCCTAGGTGGCGCACGCATGCAAAAAGAAGAGGACAAACCACCCTATGTGGCGCATGCATGCAAAATATAGAGGACATCCCATACTTTCATCAGTCTATTTAATCGTATGTGTAGGACACATTACTAGTATACATCCATAACTCACAAAAACATACCTCAGCAATATGGATCATTCACAAAATTATACTATTGTTGTCCATATTAACGGTGAGACGTTCAATTGCGACAACTTCGGTTTTAATTTTCGTAATATCGATTTTATTTGCTTTCAGACAAACAAGAAGTCAAGTTTTGCACGCTTCAAAGATAGACTAGAAGCCAAATTTCAGTGTGGTCCAGTTTACCAAACTCTTTACAAGTCCCCATTTCTATTTGACAACAACCAAGTCAGATTTTATCAACTAAAGGTGTGCGACGATGATGATGTTTGAAACATGTTTTGAACTCATGAACAATCCGAGTTCAATGAGATTGAGCTGTATGTTTTATTACAACAACCAGATCAATCTCAGGTGGTAGATCCTTCTCAAGACTTTAAAGAAGAGGATGAATCTGACGAGGACAACCATCCCGAAGTCGATGTTATTGACCAAGAAGAAGAATATGATGAGACAATGATTGATTTTATGGTCAATGATTCATGGAAAATATGTACCATTGATCCACTTCACACTTGCATCACCACCGTTCCGACGCATAATCATCGAAAACTTAGTTCTCAATTAATATGTCAAGAAATCTTGCCTCTTATTAGCAAGGATTCATCATTAAAGGTGAGTACAATTATTTCTCATATCGCTACAAGATTCAATTATACTCCCTCTTACAGAAAGGCATGGATCGGGAGGACTAAGGCAGTTGAACTTGTGTACGGTAATTGGGAGGAATCGTACAAAGAACTTCCAATATTTTTGGTGGCACTCAAGTATTATGCTTCGGGAACTGTTATAATTTTGGAGACACTCCCGACATTTACCCCAGACAGAACTCATGTTAGTGGAAATGAAATATTTCATCGATTGTTCTGGGCGTTTGAACCATGCATCAAGGGTTTGCATTTTGCAAACCTATTATACAAATTGATAGAACTTGGTTATACGAGAAGTATAAAGGAACATTACTCATGGTAGTGACACAAGATAGGAACAATAATATTTTTCTGATTGCCTTCGCTCTAGTTAAAGGTGAGACATGTGGTGCATGGAATTTCTTTCTGAAGAATCTCCGATTACACGTTGCTTCTGAACCCAACCTTTGTTTGATTTCAGACACATCCATCGATTGTAAGTGAATACAATAACCTTGATAACGGTTGGCAGGATCCCCCTTCAACACATGTTTATTGTATTAGACATATCACACAAAACTTCATGCTCCATATCAAAGACAAGACACTTTGAAAGAAAGTTGTTAATGCATGGTATGCCTTGACAGAACCATCATTCCGATACTATCGCGAAGAAATCCGGTTGGCAAACTCAGAAGTATTAAGGTGGATCGATAATATTCTAGTGGAGAAGTGGACTCGAGCATTTGACAATGGTCAATAATGGGGCCACATGACAACAAATTTGGTGGAATCATTGAACTCTGTATTTAAAGGCATCCGAAACCTACCAATTACTGCTTTGGTTAGAGTAACATATTTTAGTATGGGGTCATTGTTTGACACAAGAAGTTCAGAATGGAGGGCAATGTTACAATCAGGGCAGTTGTTCAATGAATGCACAATGAAAACATTTAACGAGGAGGCTGCAAAAGCAAACACCCATAGTGTCACCGTGTTTGACCGTATTAAAGGTTGGTTCAATGTACAAGAGATAATAGATCATAATGAGGGGAGGTCAAGGGGATATTATCGGGTCAAACTAGATAGAGGTTGGTGTGATTGCAGAAAGTTTCAAGCATTTTACATGCATTGCTCTAATGTCATAGCGGCGTCTTCGCATGTTCGCTTGGACCCAATACAACATATATCCCCCGTGTACACAGTAAAGAGCATTTTAAGTGTGTACATCAATACCTTCTTTGTGTTGGCAAAAGAGGATTATTGGCCTACTTATCAAGGAGACATTGTTTGGCACAATGAACAAATGCGATGGAAGAAAAAGGGGCACCCAAAAAGCACTCGTATTAGAACTGAAATGGATACGACCAACAAAATGATAAGATTATGCAGTACATGTCGTCTTTCCGGACACAATCGAAAAAATTGTCCAAATATTGGATCTAGCTCTACAACCTAACTTTTTATAGCAAACTTTCCAGAATGATTAATTCGTTGTATGCAATATATTTCAATTTAAATTCGGGTTATCATTTCGTGTTCAATTTATCATTCGATTACAACAACCTTCACATAATGACACAAAAAATTACAACACCACAACTTAGTACAACAAAACAACAATATAATAAACAGACAAAACAACTAAACAAATCATAATATCTAAGAGAAAAACCATTAACATAATATCGTCTGGTCCAAGCATCACCATCATGACATCAGCGTCACATCTCACCTTTTTCCATGATCAACTTACTCCATTTTCGTTCCTAACTGTAATTTGCCTTTCTATTTTTCTGATCTGTTCACCTTTAGGAATGTCTCCTTCCAACCAGTGAATCAAGTGCCTCTGAAAATGCTCGAACATCTGCGTGTTCCAGAGTTTGATCTTCACCGGAGGCTTTGTCGCTGAAAAAATAACATCACATCACTTTTGATCAGTGAAAATCTTGGCAAATGAGTTGAAGACATTTTCTAAGAGTTATGTGACAAATAGTGTGAAAAAATGAAGAGGATGGGTGATTGCATTTATAGAAAACCATATAACACTATCAAGCCAAAGAAGATGACGTCTCCTCTCTACCAATATATGCATGCGCCACACTGCATGACTTTACAGAGAGGGACAAACCATGCAGTCTGACGCCTCCTCTCTAAAAAACACACATGCGCCATACAGAGTGGCTATTCCTCTGTGTGGCGAATTTTTTTAATTTGAAACGTGATTAGTTTGATAATTTTTTTGAAAATGTGGTTATTTAAGAATTTTTTTAAAAAGTGTGGTTATTTGAAAAAAAAATTCCTACTTAAATGAAAGTGGAGAGATTACCAAAACTTGAATTCTAAATCACGGTTTAAATGTAGAACCGCATAAACTACCGGTTTTCTACGGTTCACCGGTTTTATAGCGGTTTATCAATCCTTTTCGCGGTCTAATGTTAAAGCGGTTTTCATACGGTAGTAAACCGGATGCAGGTACGGTTCCCGGTTCCCGGTTCAACCGGTGGAACGGGGCGGTCCGGTCTGATTTTCAGTACATTGGTTGTGATAGATAATTGAAATACGAAGCGGAACATAGCGTATTTGAAATAGCATGGAGGAGGAGCAGCAGAAGACATTAACCCTAACCTCAGAAGAGCGGGAGAAAGACGCAGCAAGTAGTGTATCTGCAATGGAGGAGGAGCGGGAGAAAGACGCAGCAAGTAGTGTATCTGCAATGGAGGAGGAGCGGGAGAAAGACGCAGCAAGTAGAGTATCTGCAATGGAGGAGGAGCGGGAGAAAGACGAAGCCATGTCTGATTCCGACGATTCCGATTCAGATGACGAAGCTCAGCAGAACATCCAACTCCAATCTCTCCAGACCGAACTTGCCGCTAACCCCTCCAACTACGATGCTCATTTGCAAGTAATTTCTTCTCCTTTTCTTCAATTTACTCTACTCTACCGTTCAATCAAATTCTTACCGTTCTTATTTTCACCAGTATATAAATATTCTGAGGAAAACGGCCGATGTTGATAGACTCACTAAGGCAAGGGAACTCATGAGTCAAATATTTCCATTCACCCCTACCTTGTGGCAACAGTGGATCAAAGATGAACTTTCTCTCAACACAGCTTCTCGCCCAGATGTGTTCTCTAGAGTTCTTCAGCTTTACGAACGCGCCACTTTTGATTATCTCGTAAGTTATTACTCAATGTTCAAATTAATTTGTCACTTTTTTTGTTACTCACTTACTGTTGCATTATCCTACATTTCAGTCTGTCTCTCTATGGTGTGACTACCTTCATTTTCTCCAAGACTTTGATCCAATGGTAGTCCAATGTTCACCCCCTGGTATTTCGAAGGCAAGGGATCTCTTCGAAAGGGCCCTTACCGCTGCTGGTTTGCATGTTGCACAAGGCACTCACATATGGGAAGCCTATAGGCTATATGAGCAGGCTATACTTCTAACCATTGATGAATCCGATGGACAGGTTACAATATTTCTCTCTACTTTTTACCATAAATCTCTTTTGCAGCATCATATCATAGATTGTTCCAGTTCAACAAGTAAATCCCCTTCTTATGTTGCAGGCAAAAGAAAAGCAAGTTCAACAGATTCGGAGTTTATTCCATCGCCAGTTGTCTATCCCCCTTGCTGACATGAATTCAACACTTATTGCCTATAAGACTTGGGAGGTGGAACTGGGAAATTTTCATGATGTATCCATTGACCTGATTGATACTTATCCTCACGTTGCATCAGCATACCAGAAGGCCTTGGAAATGTATAATGCTCGCGTTCATCTTGAAGAACAGATTTCTAGCCAAGATATTTCTGATTCAGAAAGACTTCAACAGTACATGGTATGTCTCTAAGTCTAAATACTACTATTTATTTGTAGGAGATAGAATCCACATATATTGTTTAGTTGTGTTCATTTCAATTGATAGAATTGTATTGCAGAACTATTTGAAATTTGAGCAGTCTTCTGGAACGCCAGCCAGAATTCAAGTTCTATACGAGCGAGCTATTACTGACTTTCCTCTATCACCTGAGCTCTGGCTTGATTATACTCGCTATTTGGACAAAACATTGAAGGTTTCCATTCCCCTCTTTGCTGTCATTGTTGTCGCTTCACAACACCCATTTCCTATGCCCAATGTTATAATATGAATTTATCGTCCCCTTTCCTTCTTTTCCAGGTTGGTAAAATTGTCAGCAATGTATATTCTAGGGCCACTAAGAACTGCCCTTGGGTCGGAGAACTTTGGGTTCGATTTATGCTTTCTTTGGAGCGCGGTCATGCTTCTGAGAAAGACTTGGCTCAAGTATGATTTTGAATACAAGTCTCCTTTATAGATTTTCTTATTCTTTTTTATGCAAATAACCCTCTTACCTTCAATGGTTTTTTGATGAGAAAATTGCATCATCTCTGGTTTAATTATAAACATGCATGTTCTAGGTGCTGTGATGTACTTAAGCTCGAATAATACTTAAGTCAACTTCACAGCCTTCATGCATTGTTACCAAGACATATGGCTGGTCCCCTAAACCGATATGGCAGATGACATAATGATTACTAGATTTTAGTGTGCAATTGATATCTAGTATAGTAGTATCTAGTACAGGCATACAAAGGGGTACAATAGCCGACCATCCGAGAATGACTACTTTGGCAATGACAAAAATTCCATCTAGCAACCATAGCTGGTGTCATAGCACTAACATGTTGAAGTTGCATGCCATCCTGTCACTGGGACGGCTATTGACAACCCTACATATATGCATAATGCCCCACGCAATTCTCTTAAAAATGTGCTGTGTAATATGTCTATATAATAAACATGTCATCCTATTGTATGTAGCTATGTCTTCTATAGATATTAATAGAGTAGTTAAGATAGAGTCAGTTAGTTCTATATTTTCTGTTATTCTAGATTGCTGAGCTGTTCAAATTTGTTATAACAGCCTCGATTAGTTAGATCTAGATAAGGCTTTCCCTTTCTCTCTCTATATAGAGAGCTCCCTGTATCTCTTGATTCATTCAATACAATGAGAGATTCTCAATCTATTCCAATTCTCTCTATCTTCTCAAACTCTATCATGGTATCCAGAGCTTGATTTTTTTTTTCTTCGATCCATGGAGTTTCTGTTTCCGTCTTCACAAGTGAAGCTTCCGCACTTGATTTCAGTGAAGCTTGATGATAAAAACTTCAAGCAATGGAAGCAACAGATTGATGGCGTTGTTCGCGGTCATCGCCTGCAATGGTTTGTTACAGTTCCGGTGATTCCTCAACGATCACCGACCGATTCTGACTCAGCACTTCACGGTGCGAATTCTGTGTACTAGAATGGGAACAACAGGACGCGTTCATCTGTACCTGGCTGCTATCCACCATCTCCGATTCGCTTCTACCGAAGCTTGTGGACAGCAAGCATTCTTGGCAAGTTTGGACGGAGATTCATTGTTACTTCAACACACTTCTCTTCACCAAAGCGCGTCAGTTGGGATCAGATTTACGTCGTCTCATGAAAGGTAATCTCACAATTGGGGAACTCATGGCTCGTACGCGTGAAATCAGTGAATCACTGGTTTCAATTGGGGATCCGGTTCCTCTTCGTAACCTAATGGAGGTTGTTCTCGATTCTCTTCCTGAGGAATACGATTCCATCGTTGCAGCTGTTAACAGTAAAGAAGAGTTAAGCTCCTTAGATGAGTTGGAGTCGTCGCTGCTAGCTCATGAGTCGCGTCTGGAGAAGCAACGTAAAGCCGTCGTTACGGAGCCTGTGATGGTGAATATGACTCAGGCAGCGCCATCGTCTACGCTGGTTTTTACTGATCAATCTGCTACGACGGACGCGCTTCCTCAAGGAACAAGTCACGTAACTGCTAATGCTGAAAATCATGGTTATGGATCTCGTGGAGGTTGTTCTGGCCGTGGAGGTGGTCGTTATGGTCGCGGTGGAGGACGCTTTGGTAAAACGCAATGTCAGATTTGTTACAAATCTGGACATGATGTTTCTATCTGTTACTATCGTTACTCTAAATCCAGTGGTGCTGCGTATCCTCCTCAGCGGGCTCAGTATAATCCTTTTCTCATGCCATCTCGTCCTGTGTATCCCTCTCCGTTTGGTTATCTTGCTCCCAGAGCGGCACCTCCTAGATCTTCAGCAGCACAAACCTTTTATGCAGGTTCTGAAGCTAATTTCAATAATCAATGGTGGTATCCTGACCCAGGGGCTTCTCATCATGTTACCCCCGAGGCCTCTAATTTGTCTGATTCCGTTTCATTACCTGGAACTGAGCAAGTCTTCATGGGAAATGGCCAAGGTTTGTCTATCAATTCTATTGGTTCCATATCCTTTTCCTTACCGAACAATCCTAATCTATCCCTTACCGTTAGAAATCTCTTACTTGTTCCTCACATCACTAAAAACTTGATGAGTGTGAGCAAATTTGCTCAAGATAACAATGTGTTTTTTGAATTTCACCCTAAATTCTGTGTTGTCAAATCTCAGGCCACTTCTGAAGTATTACTTAGTGGGTGTGTTGGAGATGATGGCCTCTACAAGTTTCCTAGTCCTGCCATTCAACTGTCCAAGTCCTCTCCAAGCCTTAAGTCTTGTTATGCTCAGCCTGTTTCCAAGAATAATTGTAGTGCTAGCTGTAGTTTTCTTTGTTCTTCTGTAGCACACAATAGAAATGTTTCCAGTTGTTTGCCAAATTGTATGTCTCACTGTATTACTCCTTGTAATCCTGATACATTTAATAATAATACTGTGAGCAGTTTTCCTCATTCTCCTTCTCTCAATTCTACTACTTACAGCACTGATTTATCTTCTCCACATTCAAATAGGTCATCATCCATAGCAACTAATAAACATGTTCTATGGCACACTCGATTGGGACACCCTAATCAACATGCTCTTGTTGAGGTTTTCAAACTATGCAATCTCCCTATCCTTCCCAAACCCTCTACAGAACTGTGCCGTGCTTGCTGTCTTGGCAAATCCCACAGGTTACCATCTACCTTGTCTACCACAGTGTATACCATCCCTTTGAATTAGTTGTGTGTGATCTTTGGGGTCCTGCCCCTATGAAATCTACAGGTGGCTACACATATTTTCTAACTTGTCTAGATGTTTTTTCTAGGTTTGTTTGGGTGTTCCCTCTTAAACTCAAATCTGACACCTTAGTTCAGTTTAAGAAAATGTTTGAGCTGCAGTTTAATTGTCTCATCAAGTGTGTTCAAAGTGATGGGGAAGGAGAATTTAGGCCTCTCACCAAGTATCTCACTGAGCCGGGCATTGTTCATAGGTTTACTTGTCCTCATACACACCATCAAAATGGTCATGTTGAAGGGAAACATAGGCACATTGTTGAAACAGGGCTTACTCTCCTTGCCCAATCTACCCTTTGAAATTTTGGGACCATGTATTTGTCACAGCTGCCTATCTTATTAACAAAATTCCCAGCCCCACACTTGACAATTATTCACCTTACTCTAAACTTCTTAACAAGCCCCCTGACTATTCTAACCTTAAGGTCTTTGGCTGCTCTTGTTATCCCCTTCTCCGTCCCTATAATTTTCACAAGTTAGCTTATAGGTCCCAAGAGTGCATTTTCCTATTCCACAGCTCATAAGGGATACAAGTGCCTTGCTTCTGACGGACACATTTACATCTCTAAAGATGTTGTGTTTCATGAATCCAAATTCCCCTATTCTACTATGTTTCCCACTCACTCTCAACATCCCATATCTTCCGCTTCTTCTCCTAGTGCTTCTGCCCGGTCTGTGCCTTCTTTAATTCTCTCCCCCGCTTCTAGTCAAGCTGACCTGTCCTCATCCCCAACCAACAATAATTCCAGTCAGGCTGAAAGTCACACTTCTAGTAATGCTGCCATTCCCTCCAACTCTGTAGCCTCTCCCTCTGCTCTCAACCCCAGTCCAGGTTCAGCTTCTAATCACCCTGAGCAACCTGTCATATCTACTTCATCCACAGCTTCTCCTCCTTGTTCCCCTGCCCTTATTCTTTCTGATCCTGCTGAAGCAAGTACTATCCCTCCCTCTTCGTCTCAAACCATATCTCCTAGCACTACTCACCATAATCAACCCTTTGTTAATCCTCTCAATGTGCATCCTATGCAAACCAGGGCTAAAAGAGGCATTAGTCTTCCTAGACTTCATCCCACACTTCTTTTGACCCATATGGAACCAACTTCTATTGACCAAGCCTTGGCTACTCTCCATTGGTTTCAAGCAATGAGAGAGGAATATCAGGCATTGGTGATAAACCAGACCTGGACATTGGTGAAAGCCACTGATTCTAGGAAGCCTATAGGCTGTAAGTGGGTTTTCAGGATCAAAGAAAATCCTGATGGTTCCATAAATAGATACAAGGCTAGATTAGTGGCTAAAGGGTTTCATCAAAGGGCTGGAAGTGATTTTCAGGAAACCTTCTCACCAGTCATCAAGCCAGTCGCAGTCAGAATCGTTTTAACTATTGCTGTCACTAATAAATGGACTAATCAGCAGATTGATGTGAATAATGCCTTTTTAAATGGCACTCTTGAGGAGGAAGTCTTTATGGAACAACCTCCTGGCTTTGAATCAGATGATAAGACTCTTGCTTGCAGGTTAAACAAAGCCATCTATGGGTTAAAACAGGCCCCTAGGGCCTGGTTTGACAAACACAAGAGTGCCCTGTTTCAGCATGGTTTTCAGGCTAGTAGGTGTGATCCCAGCCTATTTCTGCTTCATCAAGGCAGTCTTCAGATCATGATTCTGGTGTATGTTGATGATATCATCATTACAGGGAATTCTGCCTCATTTATTACCTCTTTGATCAAGCATCTCAATGACAAATTTTTCTCTAAAACAGTTGGGACAGCTAGACTACTTCCTATGTATTGAAGTTTCTCCTCTACCTAATGGCTCCTTGCTTCTATCTCAAACTAAATACCTTACCGATTTGCTCTCAAAAGTAAATATGCTAAATGCTAATAGCATGCCCACTCCTATGGTATCTAGCAGTAAACTATCAGAGGTTGGTTCTGCCACTGTAGATGATCCAACCCAGTTCAGATCAGTTGTTGGTGCCTTGCAATATGCCATATTGACTAGGCCTGAAATATCATTTTCTGTCAATAAAGTTTGCCAGTTTTTGTCAAATCCCTTAGAGGAACATTGGTAGGCAGTCAAAAGGATCTTAAGGTATTTGTGTGGTACTCTTCAGCATGGTCTGCTTATTCAACCTGCACCTAATCAGCAGCCTATGCAGTTGGTAGGGTTCTGTGATGTTGACTGGGCATCAGACCCTGATGACAGAAGGTCAACTTCAGGGGCCTGTGTCTTTCTTGGTCCAAATGTGGTTTCCTGGTGGTCTAAGAAGTAGCAGCTTGTGGCTAGGTCATGTGCTGAAGCTGAGTACCGCAGTATGGCATAATTGGCTACTGAGCTAATCTGGATTCAGTCATTACTCAAGGAGCTTCACTGCCCTTTTCAATTGCTTAAGATTCTATGTGACAACTTGAGTACTGCCACTCTTGCTCACAACCCAACTCTCCACAACCAGGACCAAACATATGGAGCTTGACATCTTCTTTGTGCGAGAAAAAGTCCTAAGCAAAAGCCTGTCAGTGGCTCATGTTCCTGCTCAAGATCAGTGGGCTGATATTCCGACTAAACCTCTATCTGCTGCTAAATTTGTGCCTCTGCGAGCAAAGCTGAAGGTGTTTGTTAGATATCGGAATATTCCATATTATGTAAATAGAATATTCTGTAAGTAATTAGGATATCATGTAAATAGGAAATAAAATATTATGGAATTATTATAGAATATTATGTAATTACTATGGCATTTATGCCTCCTATTTTATATAATGAGCTCCGATGTGTAATTCAAACACACGGATTCAATCCAACCTTCCTCTTGTTCTCTCATTATTCAACATGGTATCAGAGCCTCGTTTAAGATCCAGTGGGCCATCCACCATTTTATTTCCACGCTCCAGTTGTCTAGTCCTGGGCGTGAGGGGGTGTGTTAAGAGTCCCACATCGGATAATATATGGCCTGAACATGTGTTTATAAGTGGGGGCAATCCTCACCCTACAAGCCGGTTTTGTAGGGTTGAATTAGGCCTTACCACATCTTAATATGGTATCAGAACATGGTATCTAGAGCCTAACAAGAGGCAACCCTAATCCGTGCTTTCCCGGTAGATCCACTATCTATCGGCGCCATTTTTTATTTCTTCGGTAACCGTGCTTCATCTCCGGTTTCCGATATTCCTTCTCAGATCTTCCTTTTTTTTTTTTTTTTTTTTTGGTCACTTCTCTCACCGTTTTTGGAATCCATGGCCGTCGTTCCCCCTCCAAGGGCTGAGGCCCCTATTTTCACAAGTTATATCACTACTCCTCTTGCCGTTGACAAATTGGACGGTACTAACTATGATTCTTGGGCTTCCGACGTCAAGTTATGGCTCCGGGGACAGGCCTATGAAGATCACCTCACTACGAAGGCTGACTCGGTGGCTGCCACTGATAGTGCTCGTTGGAAGAAAATTGATGCTCAACTCTGCAGTCTCATTAAGTCGACTATTAGTCCATCCTTGAAACAGATCTTTCGTTCTCATGAGACTTGCGAATCTGTTTGGGCACAGGCTAAGATCCTTTATACCAATGATACACAACGCTTATATGGAGTGTGTCAAAATTTGCAGAATATTATTTCCCCTCGTCACCTGGATGGTTCTATGGCTGAATACTTGGGTCGTGTTCAAGGTCTTCTTCATGATTTCAATGAATTATTGCCCCCAGCTGCTACCACTGCTAAGGAACTTGAACAACGTCGATCCTTCTTCATGCTTCTAGCTCTGTATGGCCTACCTCCAGAGTATTCGTCTGTTCGCGATCAGATATTGGGGTCTCCTACAATCCCCACTCTGGATACTGCATGGTCTACTTTGCTACGTGTCCCAGCAAAACCATCATCTGACGGCGGAGTCCCACCCACACCAGTTGATTCATCTGCTTTGGTTTTTCAAGGAGGTAATCGTGCTCCGGGTGGTGATCGTGGCCACTTTCAGAAGACTGGAAAGCCTCGTCCTAAGTGTGATCATTGTCATAAGCTTGGCCACACTATCGATCGGTGTTATGCTTTACATGGACGTCCCTCTCCTCGGACTGTCCACGTTGCCCAGACCGCTCCACCTCCACAGGCTGCTACTCCGACTGATTCTGCCACCTCACATGCTATCTTTAACGACTTTATCAAGTGGTATGAGGAGCGTCAGGCCGCTAGTTCCACTGCATCTGTTGCGCACACGGGTAATTCTTTTGCTGGTCTTTCTCACTCCACATCTCTTGGCCCATGGATCCTTGATTCAGGCGCCACTGATCACATTACTGGTAATAAATCTCTTTTTTCTTCATTCTCTACTTCTGGTTTATTACCCTTTGTCACATTAGCAAATGGCTCCCAAACTCAATCTCAGGGTACTGGTACTATCCACCTTTTTCCCTCGCTCTCCATTACTAATGTTCTTTATGTACCCGGATCTCCGTTTAACTTATTGTCTCTAAGTCGTTTGACTCGATCTCTTGATTGTACTATCTCATTCACCAAAGATTCTTTTTTCTTGCAGGACCGGAGTTCGAGACGGATGATTGGCACCGGATGTGAGTCTAATGGTCTTTATCTTCTTCAACCATCTGCACATGTTGGTTCCGTGGTGGATTCTCCCCTCCTGGTTCATGCTCAGTTAGGACATCCAAGTCTTGCAAAGTTACAAAAGTTGGTGCCCAACCTTTCCAAGTTATCTACGTTATCTTGCGAGTCTTGTCAATTAGGAAAACATGTTCGTAGTTCTTTTCCGAGTCGTGTCAATCGTCGTTCTAAGTCTCCGTTTGCTCTAGTTCATTCGGATGTTTGGGGTCCTAGTCGCATTGTTTCCACTTTAGGGTCTAAGTATTTTGTTACCTTCATTGATGATTATTCTCGATGTACCTGGTTATTTTTAATGGAAAATCGATCGGAGTTATTTGCTATTTTTCAAACATTTTATAATGAAATCAAAAATCAGTTTGGTATATCCATTAGTACTTTGCACAGTGACAATGCTCGAGAATATTTATCTACTCAATTTCAAACTTTTATGGCTACTAACGGTATGCTTCATCAAACGTCTTGTGCTCACACACCACAACAAAACGGAGTCGCTGAACGTAAAAATAGACACCTAGTTGAAACCACTAGGACACTCTTACTTCACAATAATGTTCCTCAACATTTTTGGGGTGATGCTGTCCTTACGGCTTGTTATCTCATAAATAGGATGCCATCATCTGTCCTCAACAACCAGATCCCTCACTCTATTCTATTTCCTCACCAGTCTCTTCACCCATTACAGCCTAGAGTCTTTGGGTCTACATGTTTTGTCCATAATGTTAGTCCCGGGCTAGACAAACTCTCAGCTCGTTCTCATAAGTGTGTGTTCTTAGGCTATACAAGATCTCAAAAGGGATATAAGTGTTACTCCTCGTCTCTTCGTCGATATTTCGTCTCTGCTGATGTCACATTCTTTGAGTCAGTCCCTTACTTTGGGACGTCTACAGGGTCTGAGTCCCTATCACCCATGTTTTCTTCATCTCCCACTACTGCCCCACCAAACGTAGTTCTGTCTCCTTTACCAGCCAATCCACCCCCATTAGCTCCTTTGCAGGTTTATCGGCGTCGACCACGGCCACCTCCACTACCATCAACTAATGCAGAAATCACCATAGACTCCCCTCCGGATCCAACTCCTTCGTCCCCTCTGGTCCTGCCCCCTGAGACTGATCTCCCAATTGCACTTCGCAAAGGTATACGTTCCACTCGTAATCCATCTCCTCATTATGTTAATTTGTCTTATCATCGCTTGTCTTCTTTGCATTATGCTTGTATTTCCTCTTTGTCTTCTGTGTCTATTCCCAAGACTGTAGGTGATGCTTTATCTCACCCTGGCTGGAAACAAGCTATGCTTGATGAGATGTGTGCTCTTCAGAACAGTGGCACGTGGGACCTTGTTCCTCTTCCTCTTGGAAAATCTGTTGTAGGTTGCAGGTGGATTTTCACAGTCAAAGTTGGGCCTGATGGACAAGTTGATCGTCTCAAGGCACGTTTAGTGGCCAAAGGTTATACACAGTTGTTTGGCCTAGATTATGGTGACACCTTCTCTCCCGTGGCTAAAATGGCCTCGGTTCGATTATTTCTCTCTATGGCAGCTATTCGCCACTGGCCCCTTTACCAGCTTGACATCAAGAACGCATTCCTCCATGGTGATTTGTGTGAGGAAGTTTATATGGAGCAACCTCCTGGGTTTGTTGCTCAGGGGGAGTCTTCTGGACTAGTTTGTCGTCTTCATAAGTCTTTGTATGGACTTAAGCAATCTCCTAGGGCTTGGTTTGAGAGATTTAGCACTGTTATTCAAGAGTTTGGTATGACGCGATGTGAAGCTGATCATTCAGTGTTTTATCGTCACTCAGTTGTTGGGTGTATTTACTTAATTGTGTATGTGGACGACATTGTCATTACAGGTAATGATCATCATGGAATCACACAGGTAAAACAACACCTTTGTCATCATTTCCAGACAAAAGACCTCGGCAGACTTCGTTATTTCTTGGGCATAGAGATTGCCCAATCCAAACAGGGAATTGTGATTTCACAAAGGAAGTATGCTATGGATATTTTGGAGGAGACATGTCTGTTAAATTCCAAGCCAGTTGACACTCCGATGGATCCCAATGCTAAACTTATGCCAGCTCAGGGGGAGCCACTCTCCGATCCTGGAAAATATAGAAGATTAGTTGGAAAATTGAATTACCTCACTGTCACTCGCCCAGATATTTCATTTCCTGTTAGTGTGGTAAGTCAATTTCTTAACTCTCCTTGTGAAGGGCATTGGGAAGCTGTGATTCGCATCTTGAAATATATTAAAGGAGCTCCAGGAAAAGGCTTACTCTATGAAGACAATGGACACACTCGAGTTGTAGGATACTCAGATGCAGATTGGGCAGGTTCTCCTTTTGATAGGAGATCCACCTCAGGTTATTGTGTTTTCTTGGGTGGTAACTTAATTTCCTGGAAGAGTAAGAAACAAAGTGTAGTGGCAAGGTCAAGTGCGGAAGCAGAATATCGAGCCATGGCAACAACAACCTGTGAGCTTGTATGGCTTAAACAATTGCTTCACGACCTGAGATTCGGGGATGTTTCACAAATGACACTTATTTGTGACAATCAGGCAGCTCTGCATATTGCATCAAATCCAGTGTTCCATGAGAGAACCAAACACATTGAGATTGATTGTCATTTCATCAGAGAGAAGATTTTATCTAGAGATGTCAGCACTAGTTTTGTCAATTCAAATGATCAGTTAGCTGACGTTTTCACTAAGCCTTTGAGAGGTCCTCGAATTAATTATATTTGTAACAAGCTTGGTGCATATGATATATATGCTCCAGCTTGAGGGGGAGTGTTAGATATCGGAATATTCCATATTATGTAAATAGAATATTCTGTAAGTAATTAGGATATCATGTAAATAGGAAATAAAATATTATGGAATTATTATAGAATATTATGTAATTACTATGGCATTTATGCCTCCTATTTTATATAATGAGCTCCGATGTGTAATTCAAACACACGGATTCAATCCAACCTTCCTCTTGTTCTCTCATTATTCAACAGTGTTAAACAAGAATGACTTATCCAGATCAACCTCAGCTTCTAAGGGGAATAATAGAGTAGTTAAGATAGAGTCAGTTAGTTAGTTCTATATTTTCTGTTATCTAGATTGCTGAGCTGTTCAAGTTTGTTATAACAGCCTCAGTTAGTTAGATCTAGATAAGGCTTTCCCTTTCTCTCTATATATAGAGAGCTCCCTGTAACTTGATTCATTCAATACAATGAGAGATTATCAATCTATTCCAATTCTCTCTATCTTCTCAAACTCTATCAGATATTATAGTAATACTTAAGTTAATTGTTTAAGTTCTCTCTTCTATTATTCTCAAGAAGTGGCAAAGTGTCGTCTCCTTCCAACATCATGCATGTAATTTGCATTTTGATTTTCTTATCACCTTTCTATTTTATGGCCTAGCTCAGAGATTTGGTTGACTATTTTAATGAATTGAATAAGGAAATTCTTTTGGCAGATAAATCATCAAACTTACTAGACCTGCTTGGGAAAAGATCTTTTCATATTTTAATGTGTTAATTATAGGCAATTTTGCTACTGATTTCAGATATTTGAGAAGTCCTTGCTCTGCACCTTCCCTACTTTAGATGAGGTATGGCTGATATTTAATTTAGCTTGTTTGTCTCATTCTCTATAGTGCTTGTAATTTTTCTTGTTTGAAATCCACCTGCCTTCTTCCCTTTACTTCCATAAATATCAATAATATATTGCATTCGTTAACTGTTTAATATACACTTTTGTTTCAGTATCTTGATTTGTTTCTCACCCGGGTAGATTGCTTAAGGAGAAGAATTACATTCACCAGAGGAGAGGATTCATTGGAATATATAACAATAAGGGAGACCTTCAAGGTTAGTTATATTTATTTTGTGACCCATGGATCATGTGGATCTTACCCAAGAATTAATGCTGTCTGTGGCATAAAATCTATTCTAGTAATGATAAGTAGGAGTTGAAAATGAAAATGTTCTTGTTGATTTCCACTTTTTTTATTGTCTCGTTAAGAGTTTTTCATGGTCTCACTCTGCCTCCATTTACTCAACTAAGGCAATTTGGCCGTAGAATCCAAGAAGTTGGGGGATAGTACGGTAGGTTGAGGATAGCTTAGTCAAAGGAAACTGTTGCCAACTCTCATAGTATGTAATGGAATTTGAGTAGATTGGTATGTTGGATTGTAAGCTCATTGACACAACTATGGATCCAAATACCAAACTTATGCCGGATCTGGGAGAGTCGTTTTTATCTAATGATAGTAAGGATGCTGATCTATTAGTACTGTAAGCCAATTCCTTAATCCTTCTTGAGACTGAAAATTGGACTGTAGTAGTTTGAATTGTGGGATATATAAAGGTGTTCCCATAAAGAGGGTTAGTTTATGAGAACAAAGGTCTTGCTAACGTGCTGTAGACACAAATGCAGATTGGGTTAGATATCACTGATAGTTATTGTGTTCTTATTTGGAGGAATGCTATTTTTTTGCATAAGAAAAAATAATAGCGTTGTTGCTAAATTTTATACATATGATTATTGAGCTATGACTCTCACTACATATGAACTTATTTGGTTGAAACAACTTTTTGATGAGTTAGAGTTCTTCTTAGGTGATTCAATGGTTCTTATTTGTGATAACCAAGCAACTTTAGATATCACATCCAATAAATTTTTCCTCGAGTAGACTAACCACATAGAGATTGATTGCCACATTTTTAGTGAGAAAACTCTTGATGGCCAAATTGTTACATCCTTTATAAACTCGAATGATAAGTTAGCTGATATTTTCACCAAGTCTCTCGGCGGTCCAAGGATATCTTGTATGTGAATCAGAAATGCATTAAACTAGTTTAGGGGCTATCTTTAAGAATCCAATGCTGTTAATCTTTAACTAAAATCTAGCATTTAGCAAGGGTATTCACATAAGGGCTTGATGTTATTTTGGTCATCAATTATTTTAATAATCTATACTGATTATTCCCCCTGTGGAAATTCTACTAGTTATGCCTTGTTTTGAAGCTCAAAGTTCTTATTGCAGTAGTTCCTTTTCTCTGGTAAAATACATGAATATTTTCCACAACCTAAAATTAAGCATGTTGCAAGAGATAGGGTTTTCACCAATTAATCAATTCATATGCTGTTGCCAAATGTTTTCCTTTTGAAATCTGTGTATTATTTGTCAATAGAACTATATCTAACCATTTTCCTTTTCCAGCGTGCATCAGATTACTTGTCACCATACATGAAGAATACAAATGATTTGTTACATCTACATGCTTATTGGGCCCATTTAGAAACAAAACTTGGACAAGATATAACTGCAGCTCGTGGAGTTTGGGAGAGTTTTCTTAAGACATGGTCTGATAATGTTAATTTAAATCCTTTCATAGTAAAATGTTTTTTGTTTATTGTAAAAAATGCTTTTGTTACGTGTTATTCATCCTATCCAACTATAAATACTTTGACTTATTTTATGCAGCGGTTCAATGTTGGAGGCATGGACTGGTTATATAGCCATGGAACTTGAATTGGGCCACATAAATGAAGCAAGGTCCATATACAAGAGATGCTATAGTAAAAGGTTTTCTGGGGCTGGTTCAGAGGTACACTGAGCTTCTCTAATTTCTATAAACATTGCCACTTTTTTCTATAATTTCAAATGCAACGCAATTGCATTCATTCACAAATTTGTGTTGCGGCCGGGAGCTTTGTTGCAACACAACAGTTTGGTGTGTTGCATTTTTGTTGAGGAACTATCGAGGCCACAGATCGCTCTGAATGCGACCTGTCGCGGCCGCTGGTGCAAACATTGAACCAGATAGTATTCAATAAACTTCTATTGTTATTTAGTAAATACATTCTTGATACCAGGTTCTATCAACAATTTACAAAAATTGAAATAGATGTGCCATAACAAAATCATTTATTTGTTCAACTCATTTGTCCAAGACAGGAAACTGTGAAATCAGTCTGTATTTTTTTTTTCATTTTCTTTTTTTTTTCTTGAGAAAATGATAAAAGGATTTCGATTGTCGTGTGTATACAATATTTAGGGGTTACATTTTACTTGCTTTTCAATACTGTTTGGATTAGATGATACCTTCCCTTCCTAAAACACAGAATCATTCAGGACATTTGCAACTCATGGTTACGCTTTGAGAGGGAGTTTGGCAAGTTGGAAGATTTTGATCATGCTTTACAAAAGGTACATTCATTCCTCTTCAATTTGAGTTTTTTTCTCTCTCTTAAAAATGCTATAGTTTGTAATCAACGGGAAGATGCGAAAGACGGTGAGAAGAAAAGCTGAGAAAACAATCGAAAATATGCAAAGGGAAAATTGAAAGAAACTTTAATGTAATCCATTGTTGGAAATATTATATAATTAATGTTCCTCTTTCCAAGTGCAATTATTATTATTATTATTATTATTATTATTATTATTATTATTATTATTATTATTACTATTATTATTATTATTATTATTATTATTACTATTATTATTATTATTATTATTATTATTATTATTATTATTATTATTATTATTATTGTTATTATTATTATTTTTGGCAATTTGCCTAGTGGCCAACACTACTAAGTAATTATAATTGCTTGGAGGGGGAGTGGGGTGAATAGGGAAGTACAATTAGAATTATTATTATTATATCATACATTTCATTGCATTCTTAAATTCATTATACTTTTTGGATTTTGTTTGGGAGTTTGGAGGGGAAGGAAAGGGAAGGCTTTGGAGGGAGATGAAAAAAAAGAAAAATAGATAAACCTTCCATTCTTTTTAGAGAATACTTTTGTTTAGAAAATTAGAACGATAAATGAATACATACTATTAATATATATTTCATATTTAGAATTTATAACATAAATTAGATTTAGAGAATTTATCTAAGCCCTCCAAAACGCTCTTCCAATACAATTTTTAAGTTCTCAAAAAAGTTGGGAGGATTTGGAATTATGAAGAAAAATAATCCCTCAAAAACTCTCTCCTCACAAAATTCTCAATTCTTTCCACTTGATCCTTCTTTATTTTCAAAGTCCTCCTCTCCTCTCCTAAATTCCCAAACTCTGAAACAAATCCTAATGTTCATGCTAGTTATAAGTTCTCTTCTGGTAAATTGTTTATAAATAGTTGCTCTTGGTGAAGCATTCAGAAATCTCATATTTTATTCTCAAGTTGGCATCAGAGGGATCAAGTCCTTTCCCCCTCTTTTCAGTTCTGTGCTGTGTCGCAATAGGTTTCGGTCTCCAGTCAAAGTCTGGCCATCATCCATACAGTTTCCAGGTCACCGTTGTACAATTTAAGGCCACCGTCTGAACAACTCCGATCATTGTTGGTATGGTTCAGTCACATTCCATACATATCCATTTTTGTCTATAGTTTCCGTCACTGTCCATCAGTTCTTCAAAGACTTTTCTGGTAACCGCCAGAATTTCATGCCTATCTCGTAGGCACCATCCACTGCCAATCAGTGAAAATCACAAAATATGTCAGAAGTTCAGGGGCTGAATGTCGAGATTGTTCATTTTCTCAACCTATTCCTTCAGGATCCTGGAACATGTTGCTGATAATCCTTCCCTTTTCTCAATCAAATTCTGATTCATTATCTTTACCTCCTCTGGACCAACATTCTTCTCAACTGGATTGTGCCGAGTGTTTTAGTACTTGTTCCAGCTTCTCCGAACTAGTCTTCATTCAAACCTGCCAATTTCTTTTTGTAAGGGTATTCACTTCACTCATAATCCTCACCCCATTTATAATTTTGTAAGTTATCATCGTCTATTTCCTATTCAATATGCTTTCACCTTCTCCTTGTCGTTTATTTCTTTTCCTAAAACTGCCCATATAGCTCATTCCCATCCAAGGTGGGCTACATGCAATAATTGAAGAAATGCAAGCTTTAGAATCAAACCACTCTTGGTCTTTGGTTCCTTTACCTCCATGTAAAAATCCAGTTGAGTGTCAGTGGGTCTGCACTGTAAAAGTAGGACCTATGGTGCTGTTGTTAGATTGGGTTCTTGGGCACCTAAGTTTATTAAAGAAGAGGTATTCTAAGAGTGGTTACTTTTGTACTATCCTTTGTCATTTAGTAAGACAGTTAATGATATGACTAACCCTATTCCATGAACTTGAATGACAATTGAATGGGAAGAATAGCAGCTAATAACAGGGTTGGTCTGCTGATTTGTTTTTTGAGGTCTGTCTTTCCGCAGGTTACACCACGCCTGGAAGAGCTACATTTATTTAGGTTGCAGCAGGAATCCAAGTCAGTAGAGGAAAGTGAAAATAATTCCAGGAGAAATGTACGTGACAAAAGAAAGCTGGGGTCAGATATAGCTGATGAACAGTCTCCAGCAAAGCGAAAGAAAGATGCTGGTAAAAAAGTAACAAAAGCACCCCAGGATAATAAATATCAAGTGAAGAACTCTCCTCAGGTGACAAAAGTGGAAGGGGCCAATCAGAAAAAAGGAAAATCTGATGACAACCCAAGTGAGCATAAGCTTACCGTTGGAAAACGCCGGGCATACTCTGACCAGTGCACTGCTTTTATATCAAATATTCACCATACGGTAAATTATAAGTAGAGCTCTTAGCCTCTCTTTCTTAGTTTGTGCGCGTTTGGGAGAGATAGAAACTAATGTGTTGTGTTATTGCAGGCAAATGATGATCATATTCGTGATTTCTTCAGTGATATCGGTGGAATTGTTGCCATCCGCATCCTACATGACAAGTTCACTGGAAAGTCCAGGGTACTAAATTAATAGTTCCTTATCTTATTTATTTTACTTCTTTTTTATGCCTCAATTAGTTTTTAAAGTAAATTGACTTGTTGACTAAAATTTTAAAGTAGACTTCATTTTGGCGAAAGCCCATTCCTGGGTTTATCTAGTTGGCGAAAGCCCCACACTTTACACACCTTATTCGAAAACCTTAAGATACCCGGTTCACAATAATTCTTACATTTGTGGTTATTGTCCTCACTTAGGCCATTTATTTTAATGTGTGACTTTCTTATATTGATACATTCATTTCTGACCAACATATTAACATTAACCAGTGGCTTAGTTGAATTTGGAAGTATATTTAAATAGTATGAGAGAACTAGCATATACTGTGCTACTTCTATTTTTTAATCCAAACACCAAAATACAAGTAATAGTAAACCATGTGCGTGGGTCACCTTACATTACGCCAAGTGAATGGTATATAATTGTTATCTTGATAGTCTTACATTAGGACTAGTGAATGGTATATAATTGTTATCTTGATATCAATGAAGGGACTAGCTTATGTGGACTTTTTGGATGATGAGCACCTTGTTGCAGCAGTAGCTAAGAACAAGAACACCTTGCTTGGGAAAAAGCTAAGTATTGCTCGATCTGACCCAAAGCGGGGTGAAAAGGAAACTTTTGATCCAAAAAACACCGAACATGGTAAGTCAACTTTGATTTTTTTTTTTTAGACAAGCACCTACAGGAATATACGTTTGAATTTAGGGGAAAAATCTGAAATTGTTTCTGAAAGATTAGAGAAATTGAGCTCACATGTTTATTTGTCATAAAAATATGTACTGCCATCTTCATAAGAAAAAAAAACCAGCAACAGCACTTCCCCTAAAGTTTGTGAATATAAGTCGAATGTATCCAACTTGTTACATAGATAAGATATCTCAGACTTTTCTTGTCAAAAAATCTCAGAATCTAAGCGACTTGGAAAAATCTCAGACTTCTAGTTGGTTATTAAAATTCCCAAAAGATGTAATAATCTTACATAAGTATATTAACAAATAAAATGACAATCAGTATGTGTAGTCCACTAATGGAAGCTTCGGTTGGATTCAATATTTATGGATGCAAAATTAATACACATGAAACGAGACTTTTGGATTCCAATTTGCCAAACTTCGACTTGCAGAGAAGTTGTTTTAACCAAATAAGCTCAAATGTAGTAAGAGTCATAGCTTTTTATTTTGCCCCTGCATTGGACCTAGCAACAACATAATGTTTCTTGATTTTCAAGAAATATGATTCCCTTCTTTAGGAACACTGTAATTAGAGGTTGACCAACAATCATATGAGCATCCAGCCTAATTTGCATACCCGTATGCAATAGCATTAGCACAACCTCTTTATAAATTTATTCCTCAAGGTTCAAACTGTTGTATTCCAATGATTAATGAATATAGTTAAAGGGTTTGCTTACTTTTTCTTTATTAGCCAATGTTAGGGGGAGACAGAAATGTTAATAGGAGAGATTGAACCCTAAACCTCCTACATAGAACTCTTTCAATGTCCCAATCAGTACCTCCAGGTTACTTCTCTGTAAGGTAATTCAACTTCTGAACAAATCTTTTATATCTACCATGGTTTGAAGAAGACCCTTGGTATTTGGATTCATGTGTGTCATTGGACTAATAATCTAACCCTCCTTGTAAATCTAGAACCACGGTGCAAAGTGCCAGGCTCTAGAACTGCTGAAGCGGTGCAAAGTGCCAGGCTCTTGAACTGCTGAAGCGGTATAGTTGATAGTAGAATTACCACAATCACGAAGACCCAGATATTATACAAACTAAACATGAATACAATAAAATAATATTCCAAATTAAAGGGTAGTCATAGTGAATAGTTATACAATCCAATATAACTTAACTACAGTTTTATTTGCTAATCCTTCCTCTTCTGATTGATTTAAGAATTAACTGCTAGCTTTGTTCATGTGAATTGCAGCACATGCTACCAATCATTCTGATAAAAAAGGTTCAGTATCAAAAGAAACCGATGATACTTTAAAGAGAGAGGTAAAAGATGCAAAGTTGTCTTCTAAAAAGCCAGGAAGTAACAACATTCAGTTTAAAGGGAAAAATACTTTTGCCATGCCTAGAAATGTCAGACCACTTGGTTATACTGCAAATAAACCAAAAGCAGAAGAGGGTGATGAAAAGCCAAAATCCAATGATGAATTCAGAAAGATGTTCATTGGATAAGGTTTCCCAACATTTTCACTACTAATGGACAGTTTAAGGGCTGTCTTTCAGGTTTTGCACTTTGTTCTGTTACATACTAATCTGATTTGTCCTTGTATTCAGTGCGGGAGTTGAGTTTTTTTTTTAATAAAAAAAATCTGATTGTACTTGATGTATGGCTATAAATAGTGGAAGATTTAAATTGAGAGGTTTTGATGTCATATTAAGTTTTTATATCGATTTAACTCAGTCTAACAAAATCAGTCGGTGAAGATGAAGGGGGTGCTACTCTTTATTATAACTCATTTTAGACTATCTTCATTTCACACAGAACTTGGGTTTTTCTCAATAGTTCTCGGTGTTTCCATAATTAAAACAAAAGTTGATCTTATGCTAAATGAAAAATGGAAAAATTGAAATTATTTCTATTGAAAATGATATTTATTTTAAAACAAACTTTTGTTATACGTCACTTATTTTAAAGCAAAAGGAGTATAAGAAAAGGAAGAAGGTATTTTCAAAAGAGAATCTAACAAATATTTTCACTATTTCACGATACCACAATGGAATTTAAGTGAGTTTGAAGAGTAATTTTTATAAATACAATGAATAAAGGAAAGTCGTTGTCATGTTATGATTGTGAGAATACAGGAGATGATGAATAGAGAAGACAAAGATATTTGAAAAAAAAAAGGAGATGGTGTGTATATTTTATATATTGAGTGTACTTTTTTAGAATTTGATATTTAAGTGGTGAAATAATATATTATACAATAAAATTTAAAAATAAAATGATCGATTAATGAATCTTTATTTTTTAATACATTGATATTTTTTTAGTAAAATTATATAAATATATATTATATAATTATAAAATATAAAAGTCATATAATATAGTCGGAGTTGGGGAATTTATGGAATAGAGAGTAATTTCTCAATCTCTATTCTAAAGTGTTATCCGAAGAATTTTATCCTCTATTTCTATTTTTGTACAGAAAAAAATCTTCAAATTTGGTGCTCCAAACAAATATTCTCTATAGAAATCCACATTATGTCTATCCAAAATGAAGGGTTACCTTACATACGTCTACCATCAGTCAAAAAGGAACATATAACTCCCGCCACCTTATCCATGAAGGCTATCTAATAAAATATGTGTAAAGTAAAATCTTTAAATTCTGTGCTCCAAACAAATATTCTCTACAGAAATCCACATTATGTCTACCCAAAATAAAGGGTTACCTTACATACGTCTACCATCAGTCAAAAAGGAACATATAACTCCTGCCACCTTATCCATGAAAGCTATCTAATAAAATATGTGCAAAGTAAAATCTTCAAATTCCGTGCTCCAAACAAATATTCTCTACATAAATCCACATTATGTCTACCCAAAATGAAGGGTTACCTTACATACGTCTACCATCAGTCAAAAAGGAACATATAACTCCTGCCACCTTATCCATGAAGGCTATCTAATAAAATATGTGCAAAGAAGTTCCTAGAAGTTAGGGGAAAAGTCTTTCCCCAATAGGTGAGATTAACTCAAGCCACTGATCTAAAAAAGATAGAGTCAAAAAGTGAAATTGAGGATAGACTAGTTCAGCTAGAGTAATTTATAGTAGTTTGATTGTAAGAATTAAAATGATATAAAATGTATTGAGATTTAAGTGTTAACAGTGAAATTTTTTTTTGGGATTAGATTTCATCATCATTATCTCACGTATAAACATTGATCAGTAATATGCTATTCTTAAGTTATTAATACATTTATTTGTTGTTTTCATCTCAACTCATCTCTACATTAACGATATGATATTATTTATATTACTTAATAGATTATCTCTCGTTCTATTAAATACAACAACATTAAGTTTCTATAGTGAATAAAGATATTAATCTCAATTATCAATATTCTATCGATATTAAACTCAACTCTACTAATTGGATGAGAAATGGATCTAATCCAAGAGGACGCAAAGAATATTGGATACCTAAACATTATTAATTGTTTTGTAGGTACTTAATGATCATTTACTAGTATTGTCAATTCAAATTTGACCTTTCAAGATACAAGATCACTTGATATGATAGAATTAAAGTTTTATTTGATAAAGATTATTGGAAAAAGATTGCCATCGAATCATATATTATAAAGAATATAATTATCTTTATATCTATTGTATTATTTTTCTTATATTATTATACTTTTATGGATTTTACTCTTTTTATTTTGATAATATTAAAAAGGGGGAGAAGAGAGAGAATTGTTTTTGTTGTTTTTCATGAAATAAAGATATCATAAAAAAAATTGTAAAATAAAAGGGGAGTTATGCAAAATAAGGAGGATATATATAAGATATGGTGAGCAATCAAGTGTCAGTAAAAACATCTCATCGTTGTGTTTTGTCATCATAAAAAAAGCGAAGATTGTGAAGAAGATGTTCTTCATCTATGTTAACTTATTTTTGATGAATACAAAAACTTATCATTGAAGAACTATCAAAGAAGAAAATGATTGAATTCAATTGTGAAGATTACACAATTTTTAGAAATAAAAAAATTGCTCAAATTTTTTAATCTTAACCATTCTGAGATTGACATATCATTCATACACGATTTCCATGCATAACACGTGTGTAACTTAACAAAATTTCAAGTTTTTGTTTGGAACAATTGATTGTCACATTAGACTAATCAATTATCATGAAGCTATTGCCAAAGTAAAAATTAGAATTTTTGAGTATGACAATCAATTATTATCTTGATGAAATCAATTTTCACTGTGTATTTTTCAATATTTTTGAACATTATGGATGAATTGTGCAATTGATTATCCTGATACTACAATCAATTGTCCCCTATAGTTTTTTGAAAAACCTGAATCATTACATTAATTATTCATTGCACATGTTCATGAAACCTTTTCACATATCAACTCAATTAATCATGAAAACTTTTTCAAGCATCGCTATTCATTCAAGAGAGATTTTGTGATGTATTTAAATCAAGATTTTTCATATTTTAAATTATCCATTTCAATCTTATTTATGAAACAATTCATCTATTGTTTCTATGTGTTCATAACTTTTTGAGAGAACTTTTTTATACATAAATTTCATACATCAATTTTGTGGTTGATCCTTCTCTCTCATATCCATTGCAGTTGTCATCAAATATTTATTTACTCCACGAGATCCACTCTTATTGTTCTAACCAAAAGGTGTGTCTAAATCTAAAACTAACAAGTTAAGGGAAAATTCATGAATGAAAAGTATAAAAAAAAGGTTTTTATTAAGTTGTACCCACCGCGATTGCAAACTTTTGTGCCTACGTATTACCTTTCGTGCAATAGAGGATTAGGGCACTCATAGTTCATCTAAAAAGGTGATTTAGTTTGTTATGTATTTTTAGGTGAATAATATTATATTTTCGCTCTAGCAATTGACATATTGCAACCCGACCTTTGGGCAATTACGTGTCATTTGCGCGAAATAGAAATAACACATCCTTTTTGAGAAAAAGTTTTCAACAAAAAAGCCCGAAGGCAAAAGGTTTGAATTGGTTGGTGTTTTTGTAAGTAAGATGATAAATGGATCCCACTATTAGGACACTTATCATCCCTCTACTTTGTAAAAATAGAATTTGAGATTTGAATCACACCAGAGACTTATGAATTAAAGAAGGACCAGTCAGGGTCTGTACCCTCTCATCCTTCCCATTACTAAAGACTCTTGGAGGTGTGACTCTCATCAATTATTTATCAAGTGTTTTTGAAGCTTTGATTAAGAAAAAAGAAGTTTTAGTTTTAGAGTATGCAAAAGGGGAATGAAAAAGTGTAAGAGAGAGTATAGTCCTAATGTTGTCATACAATGGTGATCCTAAAGTTAGGATGAAGGGGTAACTTCTACCTAAGTTAGCATGCATAAATATCAATCCTAAGGTCTATCTCAACTCAAATCTTAACTAAGATTGAATCGAGAAATTCTATGGGAACATGGCAAAGTACACAAGCAATCAACAAGTCAAACACTAAGAAGACATAATAAAATACAAAACAAGTCTCAAATAACAAGTGGAACAAATAAAATAATAAATAAAATATTTAACCAATTAATCAAGAATTGATTAAACTTAATTAATTAGGTTAAGAAAAATTAAATAGCAAAAAAATTAATTAATTTTTAATAACAAAATCAACTAACTAAATCAATGTTTGATTAATTAATTAAAAGTAGTAAAGTGTTCAAAGACGAGATCAAATAATCGAAAAGAAGAAACAAAACAATATTAAATGATTAATTAAACTAACTATTAAAATAAAATGTTAACTAACAAAATTAATTATTTACAAAAATTCCAAAATAAATTTTAAAACTAGACTAATTAAGAAAATTATTTAGTTAAGAAACTATATTTAGAAAAACAATAGACTAAACGAGGAGGATCTGTGCCTTTATATATTGGAATGGAGTGGAATTTTGGAGGAAAAATTGGTGCCAAAAACGAGGAGGATCTGTGCCTTTATTTGGGATGAATTCTTGACCTTAGATAGTTTTGAAGATGAGAGGTTGAAATTGAGAGATTTGGTTTTGTTTGAAGGCATAAGAAGTGTGAGCTTTTAAAATTAGGATGAAATTTCTGAATTTGAATGAATTTGATTTTGATGTTACTGTGAAATCGTGATACTCTTCTTTGGTGTAAAATCGTGTGAGCTTTTGGAGTAGTCACATTCAATTACAATTTGCTTTATTTCCTATTTTAGACATAATAAAAAATAATAATAGTAATAAAAAATACTAATAATAAAAAAAAATAGAGCATGATTAGTAACAATTAAAAAAATGGAAAAATGGAAAGAAAATAAAAAAATGATTTTAAAAATGATTTAAATGAATTAAAGTAGAAGACAAGATTTTAAAAATTGACTTGAATTTAATAATAATTCAATTAAAAAAGTATTTCAAATTGAATTAAAATCAAATTACAAATCAAAATTAAAAGAGAATTAATTGACTAAAGAAAAACTATGATTATCAAAGTGAAAATGAATATATATTTTTTGAGATTTTTTGAAGTAAGGAAATAATAAAGAAAAATCGACTACGAATTTGTCCTATCCGGTAAAAAATATGAAGAGTCGTCACTATTAATTTTTATCTTAGGGAATTGAATTTAACATGTAACTCTAATTTGATAGAGATTCTAAGTTCGCGAGTTGGTTAGACGAAGAGAAGGTGTTAGATACCCTTCATCTCCTTAGGGGCTCCATTTTTAGATCTAGGGGTAAATCAGGAATTTGATAGTTAAGGTTTTTAAATATCGCATATTTTGGAAAATAGTTTTAATTTTTAAATAGGGGACTCACATTGTTTTTTAAGCCGCGTGCCTATGTATTCTCTTATGAGGAATCAAAGTCCTAATTCATAGTTCAAAGGTGTTTGGTTAATTTTTTTTATGGATTGTGGAAATATTTGAATTCTCCTTGAACCAAATATGAGTTTGAAAATAACAGTATCGTAGACGCAGTTCACAGTTAATATAAAAGATCTCCACAATCCTTTTTGAAAATAAATAGAATTTGAAATTAAATTAGTAAAAAATAAGTTAGTATTTGATGGGTTAGCTGTCTTAGATGCGTGATAAAAAGAATAACTTTGAATGATAAAAATGTTTGATGAAGTTATGAAAATAGGGTTAGTATTTTAAAAGAATTAATAAATAAATATTTTCATATTATTAAAAATATATTTAATATTAATTCAATATTATTTATTAAAATAATTTACATGACAAAATGTTTTTAATGCATAATATATATATATATATATATATATATATATATATATATATATATATATATATATATATATATATATATATATATATATATATATATATATTTATATATTTAAACGCAGGGGGGTGTACTTTTCAGTTTGGTAGTATGATCGCGACATTAAGAGTTGATAGGATTTACTGACTACAAGTGTACAATCTACTCGCGTAGTTTTAAAATGTATTGAACCCACATGGACTGATAATCAAACTAATGCTATCTAATGTTACTATGTAAATCTAAGGCCGATGATTAATATTGGGTTTTGAGAAAACGAGAATTAAATTCAGATTTAGTAAAAGTATTCAATAACGGGACACCGGTATGCAATTCGTCAGACTTCAGGAATTCGATAAACCATTGGCGTAGTTTAAAAGTTAAAATACTCTTCAGTAGAAAATATTAATTTGAAAGCCTTTATCTCACACTCTCGTGTTTATTGACTCAGACTATATTCTTAAATCAAAACGCTTTCTCTCGCTGTCTCATTCGAATTTAAAAATACTTTTTAGAAACCAATAAAATCTAATTAATCCTAAAGTGCTCTCGCTGTATTTAAAATTAATATCGAGTTACTACTACCCAGTTAAAATCTCAAACTCTCGCTTTGTTGATTTTAACCTTTGTTCGTCTTTTACTCTTGTAACAAAACTGTTTCAATATTTCAATTAGAAACCAAAACCAGAAAAGTAATTTGTAAATATTTATGCCAATAGATTTCCGAATCCCTTCGGTTAGATTACTTTTACATACCGGTATTGAAAGAAATTAGCCGAACATGCTTTTAAACATAAACATACAATACCAGTAGTAAATTATAAACCTAAGCATTATTATTGAAAATAGAGACAATAAAAATGAACTAAATTGAAATCTGGAATTAAAAGCGAAAACTGGAATTAATACTGAAACTTCAAGTCTGCAATCCTCCACAGATGTCAACATAACTTGCTTCTTCGAAAATACAAAATGAATACGAAATATAAATCTAAAACTAATATTGCAATAACTCTCGAATATGGAAAACTATCACTATTTCAGGTGAGTTTTTCTGCTTAAAAATATAACAACAATGCTCTGAACTCAAGAATTGGGCAAACCCTGAACTCCCCCAATTGCTGCTTTTTATAGACTCCCTCTGATGAACTCCTAACTTCCATGGCGAAGAATATGGACAAGAGGTAATCGTGGAGGAATTCTCGGGGGAACGTTGCTTGCGGAGAAAAAATTGGGAGAGTGGGCCTTGACGTGGAGAAGAACAGAAATACGTGGCTTGGCCTTTTAAAATCTTGTGGCGGTGGCCACAGAAGGCGTGGAGAGGGCCACACCTTTTGGATATATGGCGAGGGCATCAGAAGGTGTGGCGAGGGCCACAACCTTCTGTGTGCAATTTTCCTTATCTTTTCAGCTACTTTCTGTTTCTTTGCATTTTCTTTGCCAATTTCTCTTCTTTTCTCATGCAAGCTTTGTGGATGAAAATACTTGAAATACAATAACACTATCAGCATAATATGACATAAATAATTAAAAGAGGTAACATAATTCATGCAAGTCGAGTTGAATATGAAATGTAATTGCGTGTTATCAAACTCCCCTACACTTGCACCATTACTTGTCCTCAAGCAAATAATCAACATGAAAATCAATTTAAACACGGGGTTGACACAAATACTCAACACATCTCAAATCACACGTGGTTGCGAGGAATTTTGTTAGAATGATAGATATTCAATTTCAACACTAAGGATATAATAATGACACGAAACCATGAAATATGATCATAAATCTCCACCCTATGCAAACCAATGCGAATCATTCTATTATACCTCAACCTAATTCTTTTTCATTTTTATTTCATCCGCTTTCATTCGAGCGCAATCACATTACGCCCTTTATCCATGCATGCACATAGTAGGGGAGTCAGTTAGTGATTCTGATCCTTTAAGCACAGAGTTCTGGTACATGAGTTTGGTAACCCCTATTATTCACCTAATTTCAAGTCACAGGGGATCAGACCGTAGTCTGCTCTACCAAGTTCAGCACCAGAAACCACTGAACCAACTAACAACGAGTTATTTATTATATTTTTGTAGGTTCCACATCCATTGGATTAAATGACTGGGTGAGGGTCACCTAATTTAATTGGTGCATTCCGTATTTGTATTTTATTAAGGCAAGTGATAATTTTTGAAATTTTTGGGATCATTCCCTTATTTTCATCGAATCCCTACGTAGTTTGTACTTAAGATGGTGCTGACTGCTAATATAAACTACTCGGGGATGATTTAAAAACTCAAACCTAAGGTCTTAACATAATAGGTACTCAAACTAATCATGCATAATTTTAGGGGTTTGGAGTGTCAGAACGGTATCAGTTTTGTTGAATCTTTCTCAAATTATTCTAACTTAGCCTAAGTACATAACAACCTATATACTCTTAAAGAGTCGTATCAGGTGTTGCACCCCAAAATTTACCCTCTTGATTTCAGAATTTTTTTATGGCTTATGTTTCATCATATACATTCATGTATTTGAAATGGGATCAAGGCAGTTCCAAAAGGTATTAACAGCTTATCAGAGACGTTCGAAGCTTTGTACAGATAATCCATGTAGTGAATGGACGATTTCTTACCATGCCTAATTCCCGTGTGTTCTATCATGTCTTGAGTGGTAGAAGGAAGCCAAAGATTTTGTTCGATTCAGAACAATTCAAGTTGAAAGTCCGTTTCGGTACGACAGACTTCAAAACTTTATAACTCCAGGCCAGAGTATTATTTTGAGCTGACATTTGATCATCGAGTCCATGTGGATATTATCTTCACTTTTTCATGTTCAGGTGGGAGCCGATAATGTGCAGAAGACGGTCAAATAATTTCATTACTAAGTTTTTGGGTTACCAATTAACGGTATTTCTGGTGTTCAGAAATTTATAAATCCAATTTGATATACCGTCTCAAGGTGGTTCTTTCGCCATTGCATCTGTCTCAATATCCTCTCCAACTTTCATGTTCGGGCCAAAGACTAATTCTTGAAGGAAGGTTTCCGAATACGTGAATCTGTTAGAGTTATACAGTGGAAAAATACAATAAAAAATATGTTGAAAGTGCAATTTTGGCGCACAAAAAATTCATAACTCAAAGCCTATGGATCTTTTTGATCCTGTTCCGATGGCCAAAATTCTGTCTTGATGTTCTCTACATTTTGATTTTTACATCCGAAAGCCAATTCTATCCAGAAAGTATCCAAAAAATATGAATTTATCAAGTATTTTCGCACATGAAATTGTGATAAATGTTTGTCAGTATCACATTCAAAAAATCATAACTCGGTCTATTTTTATCATAACGAGTTGGTTCTGGTGACATTGTCTCAAAAATTGAGTTAGCTAAATTTCAATTTTCATTTTCAAGAGCAAACTGTACCCCGAAGGCTTCCTTTTTTGACTCAGAGCATGTGTAACTCACTGAAAATTCTGAAGCTCGAAATTAAGTTGTCTGAGGTGAAATTTCAAAAATTCATAACTAAATCACCGTTTATCCGATTGAGCCCATTTTCTGATAGGAGTTCGTTCTCAATTTGGGCAAATTTTGGTTTCACATTTCAACTTCAAAAATCGTATCGAGGTTCCTGCGAATTTACCCGAAATGTGTCGTATTCAAGTGAATTAAAATTCTCCATTAGTATGTGTGGATATTTGAGGCACATTAACCAAATCCATTCAAATAACCTCATACTATATATATTCTCTTTTAAATCCAATTTCTCTCATAACTCATCAATCTCCACAAACATTCTAAACTTTTCTCTCAATTCTCTTAAGGATTAAACTCAACTTTCTCTCAATTTTGTTCAAGAACACAACAACAACTTCATCAAGATCCAAAAGTTAAGATACGAGCAATTCTTCTCTGATTATTGATCCGTTCATTGCAATCTCTATACCTAAGCCTCCTCTTCACTTATATAGGTGAGTTTTCTTGAGTTAAGCGCTTTGTGAAATAAGTTATTTTTTGAATAAGTGCTTTTTCTTGATTTTGTTGTTGATTGAGGTTTTAATTGTATAATTGAGGCTCAATTGTTGAGAATTGATTTGACTTGAGGCTTTAATTCCATTTTGTTGAATTGCTTATTGAAGTAAGTGATTAATTGAACTTGAGAAATTAATTTTCGTTGTAATTTGAAATTGACATAGTGTTATTGTGTTGATTTTTAACCTTAGGTGTAGTTACACTAGTGTTTAGGTTGATTCAAGAATTAGATTAGAAATTAGATTGAGTATTGAATTTAAGAATGTGTTAGATTCTTGAATTTAGGTGGAATTAGATGTAGAAAGCTAGTTAACACTAACACTTAGGTTAGTTTAGATACTAATTTTTGGTGCAATTTGAGATTTTGAATTCTTGATAGATTAACAACTAGTTTCTAATTCTTGATGTAGAAGTTGTTAAAAGTTTATGTTAGTTTAGATATTAACATTGATCTAGGCTTTGTGGCAAGAACTGATATAGATTAGTTTAATTCCGATTCTTTGATGAAATCAATTCTTGATGTCAAAATATTGAAGAAAATTGACATTAGATAGTTTGATTTATGAGATTGTGTTAATTCTTGAATTTACTAATCAATTCAAAGTTTGACACAATTGTTATTTTTGCTATAACTTTTGATCCGTGATGCATTTTTCTGACTTTCTTTAATGAAAACCGATTTTCTTGAGCCATCCAGAATCTCTCACGTGAGTACTTTTTCAATTCGGATAAATTTCGTTCCATTTTTCTGCTACTGTAGCAGTTTCGAAAATCATATTTCGGAATCAAATTTGGCCGAACCGAGTTAATTTTCAGAACCGTTGATACGTTTCTATGTCACCTTAATTTTTGCGGTGGATTCCAGATACTTTTCGATTAGTTTTCTAACTTTCTGATTAAAGTTTTTGCACATTATCTTATGTTTCATTTTTGAATTGTGATACATTTTTGTGTGTTAGTTTATACTTTGATGTCAAGTAACATCAATTGGTTTCAATTAATTGCTTGAGAAACTTTGTGAATTTAGCGTATCGGAATATATTTTGATTCATAACTTTTGTGTTTGATAAATTGTGAGTTGATTCCTATTCATCACACTTTTGACATAAATACATAAACTCATGAATTGAAGTTGATTTGCAATTTGTTGATTAAATTCTGATACATTAAATTCATGTGATTTTAAGACTTTAATTCTTGATATTTAGATCAATCTTGAGGTTACATGTGCATGTTTCAGATAACCTTCTCATGTTAATATTTAAGATTAATGCACTAAATTTTGATTTTCAAATCGATTCACAATGAATATTTAAATGCCATAATACTGTCCGAAACTTGTATTTTAACGGCACATTGAGTTTTGGCTTGTGAACAATACATTGTTATACTTATTTGAGCATTTCTTCGATATTGGTAGCAAGTTTGGATGTTTCTAAACTGGTTTTTGCACCTATTTGCATAAGTATGAGGTTGCTGTCCGGAATGCTATGTCATGCTCTTTTGACTTGTTTGCTTTGTCTTATACATATTCATGTTTCTTTTTTGTGCATATTGCTAATTGTTATTATCGCATTTGATTTTCGTTGTTATCTACTAACAAATTTTGTGAGATGTGCATATTTTAAGGAAAATTGGATGCCAATCGCTTTAGTGACTGATACACTTTGGTTGCCTATATTGTTGACGCTTCTGATGCTATTTGTTGTTGATGCTAGCTTGCGGCGCCCTCTGAGCTTTCGCCACACATTGAGTTTGTTTTTGCGGATTCTTATTATCCGTTTGGTATGGTTGCGGGGCATTTGTTGTAACACTATATTTACCGCTTTCTAGAGATCATGTACAATAGGGACATTTATCGCTTTCTAAAGATCATGAGAAGTAGGAAGCATGAAATAAAGAGCGTGCACTCGAAGTATCTGTTTAAAGTCCTGTAGCAGGCACCACTTTTCTGTATTCTAATTGTGTTTGTTTAAAATCCTATCTTTGAAGTAGGTATTTTGCATGTGTGTTTACATTTGTGTCCACATTATATTATAGATGATAAGTCCTCAAAAGGAGGCGAGCAGGGAGGGTCCATAATCGATCCTCGCACATTCTAGTCTGTGTCATCCTTAACTCATGTTGTACGTTGATGCTTCGGAGTCGTGCAAATCATATGTATCGAGTCGGTCATGTGGAGAAGGGTTCACAACTAACCCCCACACTTCGTCAGGAGTTCGCAATGGCCACTGGTGATACTTCACTACCCGCTTGTTTGCTTCGGGTGATATGCTCCTCTTAGCTAAAGTAAGGTTTTTCTTTTTTATTTCATCTCAGTCTCCCGCTTGTTTGCTTCAGGTGATCCGCTCCCTTTAGCTAAATCATTTTTTCTTCACACCCTATCCTCTGAGTCAGTATACCCTGATTGTGTGCTTTTGCCAAAACACTTGTTTGCTCACTTGTTTGGTATTTTCCATGCTCCTTTAGGATTGCTCATGTAAGGTTAGTTCTCGAGCTAGACATTAGGATAGGTATCCATACATTCTAACATAAGGTAGAGATTTCCCTTTCAAAATTCAACATTAGGGCCATCATTATATGATTACACCAGGATTAGAGATTAGGATAGTCTCCTTTAGTTGTTTTCTTGTCTTTGCATATTGCATCTTAAAATAAAAACTTTCTTTATTTTAGAAAATAATAAAACATCTCTAATAAACTTAAATCCTTCTTCAAGGTAAAAAATACAAACCAATCTTAATTGTTTGTATGCCTTTTGGCTTTGTTTTAAACCTTGTTAAATTGAGGTTTGCCATCTTTGCCATGATATTTTACTATCTTTTTACCGATGTTTCACCATCGCATATGTTCGTTATCCTACTTTGATTTTCAATATCATTGTTAGGTGTGATGTTTTATCATCTAAGTTTTGATGTCTTATCATTATTTCCATGATATTTTATTATATTCTTGCCAATGCTTCGTTATCACACATGTTTGTTATCCTACTTTGATTTTCGATATCATTGTCAGGTGTGATGTTTTATCATCTTATCCGATATCTTACTATCATGCTGATGTTTTATCATCTTATCCGATATTTTACTATCATGCTGATGTTTTATCATCTTATCTGATATCTTACTATCATGCTGATGTTTTATCATCTTATCCGATATTTTACTATCATACAGATGTTTTATCATCTTATCTGATATTTTGCAATCATGCTGATGTGTTATTATTTTATCTGAGTTTGTGTTGCCATGTGATGTCTTTTCGTCCTTATTTTGATGTTTTATCACCGTTGCTGATGTTTTGTCATTTTAGCTGATATTTTTCCATTTTGATTATCGCTTTTGTCTTTTTAACTAAAAAACACAAACCGACCAAAATATGTGAGACGAACTACGACGCTCTGATTCCTTAAAAGGAATACGTAGGCATCTGGTCACAGGGGCTCAGTCGAACGAACTTTGTAATTATTTCCTTCTTTTCCCCGTGTTTTCTCTTTCGCATGCATTCCCTCCTTGCATCTTCCTCTTCAGCTTTAAGCCTTAGACATAGATTAAACACACCCATAAGATAGATAACAAGAGTGGATACTGTAGAGTACTACGAACATGGGGGGTGCTAATACCTTCCCCTTGTATAATCGACTCCCTTACCAAATCTCTACGGTCGCAAGACCATGATTTCATCCCTTCGGATTTACTTGATGCCTACCTTTCCCTTTCAGAGGGATAAAAGACGTTCGATGGCGACTTCATTGATTTTATATCTGATGACTATTCAGCCAGTTGTTTCAGCTGGTGAGTTCAATGGGGAATGATTGATCTATTGTTGGTCCATCCCGGAGTCAATCCTAGATCTTTTTTGTTTACTACTTTGGGTGTTTATTTACTTCTAGTTATTTATAGCTTTATATACACTGCTTGCATATGTTTATGCATGCATTTTATCGCTTTCCATATACTGGTGGTATTGCTGTTTCTTTGTCTCTCTGTGGGTGGGTGTTACAAGAGGTAAAAGGCCCAATACTCAGACCAAGTGACAATCATAGGAACCTTAGGAATAAAGTGGAACATGAACGACTAGTTGACGTAGGTTTTACTATTGCCGCCATGTCGTCCATGCTCAGTTGAGGTTACAAATGAGGTGCTATCGTTTCACGTAGGTGTTTTGAAGATAGTGGCTTCAGGCGTACCCATGATTCTGAGTTACTCTTGCCTTACCCTGACCTAGATTTGACCTGTGAGCAGGGTGGGAATATATCTTACAGGTATAGATGGTGACCATTATGTTCTGTTGGTGACTCTGGTTATGTTGTTGACTTGAGTTCTGTTGGTGACCATGTTCTGATAGTTACAGTGTGTTTTTGATGGTGAATGGATACTGTCAGTGACTACTTGATCTCCTGGTTTTATTTCGGACTTATCACCTTGTGATGGCCGTTTATTTCGGCAGTTCAACAGTTATCTTTTATGATAGGGAGATTTTGGTCTCATGCAGTTGCTGATCCACTTAGTACTTGACTCTTTTGTGTTCCAAGGTGGCGTCAGACCTTTGATCCGGTGATATTCATTATTCAGTATAGAGACAATTCAACCATTTTCCATGTTTATAGAACCTTGATCCTATGTTCTTGCACATACAACACATTAACATCATTTTGACACACATGGTCTTCCATTTCCAAGGAATCGTGCTTGTGAGCTTGGCGTTGCATTTTCTCCATCTCTTACTTACAAGAAAAGTTAAAACATGATGGTTCCTTGGGAATGATCAAACATGGCATTGCATCCATTCACGTACCTCATGCATATTTATGCATTCATAACAGGTACTCAGAGTTGGAGATTCATATTCATACTTGGTACTCTCTTTAGAGTTACAGACTTGAACTCTTGCTGTCACGTGTTCAGAGATCATTTATAGAACAACTTCGTGGGGTATTAGCCGAGATGAAAATTCAGATATGGTTGTTTATGGTATACATGCAAACCTTTGCCCATGATTGGGAAATCTTCGAGAAGGAAGATAATCAGTTAAATACTAGTTGAGTTAGGTCATGGAAGTCTTGATGATAGTGTCAACAATCCTACACCGGCTGTTGCAACATGAGTTATTCTCTTCTCCTCATCTTTTAGGATCTCTTTCAAAACATGGAGTTCCTTGTGGATCTCATCCACTGTCTTGAGTGCTTAGAACGTCTTATAAGCAAATGATTCCCATTTACCAGTTGAATTCAAGAGGTTTGTTTTATCACCAAGGATGGAAAAAGCGTGGAGAACGGTTTTGATCCCATCCCAGTGCTTATTCTCATTTGTTTCCACACTCATTTGAGATTCAGTGGGTTAGGCTCCATACTTTAATACCATCTACAAATCTCCTTTCAAATCCTATTATCAACTCCATATGTGGTTACCACGCCGGGGTACCCGATTATTCAATCAGGGGCACTCTCCACAGCTTTGTGTTCCTCGATCTTCTCATCAGCAATCAATGCTTGTTCCCCAAGTGAATCCATGGGGCAAAACTTTTAAGAAAATATAGAAGAAGAATGAGAAGCATGTTGATACCATCTCAATGCCTTACATTCTAGCAATTCCTTGTCTGTTGGGAATTCAGTTGATTAAGCTTCGAGCCTTAGAGACTGTTTAGTTGATTAATCTCTCTCCTTATGCAAATGCCAAGTGTGTTTCCCATTCTGGGGGAATTTGGCTGTGATGTTGAAAATTGAAAGAGAGGTTAATTAAAGTCCAACATTTATGTGGCGTCTTTTCCAAAATCCAATTTCTAAGGTGACAAACAATTTCAAACTTTTTGCTTGGTACAATTTCCACCCTCTCTTTTGAGAGAATATTTTGTGAACATTATTCTGGGGCACTCGACTATTCAGTTGAAGATGGTTTGTCATCCAGAGATAAAGTCCAAGCTTGGATTAATTCAGAGATTGTTGTGTCCATATAAGAGGGGAATCTCTTATCCAAGTAAGCCTCAAGGTTACTGAAGATCATTTGAAGCAATCAGTCCATACGGAGACTAGTCTCCTCAACATGGCATTTTCAAATTTCATTTGCATTTTCATTTGCAATCTTAATTGTTTTGTTCAGTACTTTCTTGTATGCAAACTTGCTCAAATTTTTGAATGTTAATCATAACGCATTGAATATGATTTGTCTTGAACTAATCCATTCACATTTTCTGTTATTTGTTTTACTATGTTTTTTATATACAACTCTTGTTAATAAAGCAATAACCCTGGAGGGAGGGTGACAAAAATTTAACTAGAATCTCAAATGGTATGCTTTCGACTAAAAACCTTACTGATTATATACATGCCTTCTTTCAATCCCCAAACACCCGAGATATAAGGGAGATAAACCCTCGTTAACCCCTCTGAGCCTTCGAAGTAGGAGTTTCTTTTCTATTCAGAAAAAACCCTTATTTTTAAACTCGGGGTAGGGTAGATATTCAGTTAATTTGGTCAAGCATTCAAATTTCAAAAGGAGTGTCACATATGAGGATCACCACCCCTTATCCCTCGCATTATGAGATCGGGAAAAGAACAAAACCACAATGGTTATTTCCTTACAAAATCCTGAGGTTGAGATCGAATCCATACAACAAAGGTTATCCCTCGCCGACCAAAGAATGAGGCAGTCACTTTTCTTCCAAAAAGTTCAAAGACTTAGGGTCACATGACTTGTTTAAAATGTAAAGTATGAATAAGAAATAAACAAAAAAGAGTCCCACTAAGTCGAAACTTGAAAACAATTCGCTTAGGCAAAAGTTAGGGTATCCTCATGGACTTCCAAATTGAAATTTAAAAGAATTTGTCCAGGAAAAAGTTAGGGAAAGCGAAAAGGAATTTGAAAAGCCCGAAAGGCAGAAAGGATTATCCAATAAAAATCCTCATCAAAAGAAAAGTCGTGCGATCGAACACCCAAAACCAAAGGTTAAGTGGTTGTCGTGTCCAACAAATCATTGTGGTTCCTTAACCATCAAAAATTCTTTTGAGAGATGAGTGCTCGTATTGAGTTAACTGAATGTAGGACTGGAGAACATCATGGAGAATGGGTGGGGCACCAAATATTTTGAGCCTTAAAAACCTTTTTTTCCAAAAACCGTGAACTAGGCCACATTGCAACCTATTGCACCTCAATTTTTGCCCCTAAGATTCCTTTATCATCTCATACCATCACAATGCAACAAGATCACACATTATGGTTTGGGTACTTCTCCTATTTCATCCTATCTTTAGGTTTGTCCAGGAGGGATCACCAAGCACCTTGAATTGTGTATCTTATACATATATCCTTTTTACTAACATCAAAATATATGTATATGTCTATGTGAATGTCATCTTGTAGGTAATGGCACAATTGCATGCATCTTACCATCTCCTAACACAGAGGATCAAAACTAGGGTTTGAAATTTAATCAGGAAATCTCTGAATTTTTGGGAAATACTTTACTCCATGTTTCTCCACATGTTCATGATCATCTATGATTGGAAGTTTGATCATCAATTTTGGTTTGGAAAGGTTCAATTGACAAAAGGGGTAAATTGGTCATTTTGTCAAAAAGTTAACCAAAGTAAACTGTTGACCAAGTGGACTTTTGGTCAACTATCAATTCAATGTCCCTATTTTCATATTTCATGGTGAATGGTGGCATAAAATCAAGAGGAAGTGTGAATTGAAGATAACTTGTCAATGAAGTTATTTGAAATTTTGAATTTTTTCTAAGTGTTCATAGTGCTGAACTTTGATTAGTCATAACTTTCTCATTTTTTATTGAGAATGTACAAACTTTACATGCATGGAAAGAGGATACAAAATTATTTAACTTTGTATTAGAGGCCTCAAGTCCAAGAAGTGAAATGAAAAAAAAGTTATGGAGCTTGGAATTTTTTGGACACTTAGTGAAATTTCCAAATATATACAAAAATTTGATTTCTTCATGGTTAATTTTAAATGTTCGTTTGGGCTCAAATCAAAAAGTTGGCAACACCAAAGTTGGAGTTTGAAGTGTTCTATTCATTTTTGGTTCAAGAATCATCTCAAATGGGCAAGTGTAGAGATAGATATAATGCTTAGAGTTTGGAGCCTGGATATGGCATTTTGCCCAGTCACGCACGCGCCAAGCCAAGCATTTCATCAAACAGTTCATGGGCATGCCTTCACCATCATTTTTCTCCTTGAAATATTGATTATTTTGAAAAATTTCCAACATCAAAGATTAAGATCTATGTGGTATGAACAACTTTGCTTCAATAATTTTCTCAAAATAGTTCCTACATTTCAAGATATGATCATGAGAAGTAGATGGCATGTAAGCTGAATTTTACCCAGCAACAAGGAATGTCACGCGCGCGCGAAGCCTGGAATTCCAGTAAACACATGATGCACATACACTCATGGCTACTTATCTTATTGATTTAAGATTTGATTTAAATTTTTTTGAACATGAAGTAAGAGTATGTAATGTTCTCTACATTTTTGATTCAAACTTTGTTACGTTTCATGCACTATGGAGAGAGATATAATGAGATAAAGATATGGTTATAATTTTGGCCAAGATACATGGAAATGCATGTAATTTACATCAACCAAGCAATAGCCTGCCAGCTCACACGCCCATGCTTTGATCACTTACTCAAAACGACTTCCAAAAGTTCAAAATGGAGGCAAAATGCAGAACCTCTTTCCTCTCACGTTTTCTTACCTCTTTTGCCCTCACTCTCTTTTCCTCACTCTATAAAAGAAAGCCATATTCAGCATAGAAAAGGACAAGAAATCTCAAGATCATTTCCTCTCTCCCTCACAAAACTCTTCTCTCTCTACAAACTCAGAATTCTTCTTCATTTTTGTTAAAGCTTCTTGCTCAAGATCGGTTTCTCTAGCTCACTCTGCTACCTTGAAGCGTGAAGAAGAAGTTGCACCAGGTTTCTACTTTAAAACAGAGGCATAGAGTGAATTTATTTTTCACTTATTGAGGTAAGATTTCAAATTCGAATCTCTCTCATGTTAGCTAGAATTATGCATTAGATTTTATTCACATTGGATTTAGCTGACCAGATCCTACATCTGAGGTATATTCATGCGTGAACTTGTTGCTTATTTTTTGTTCCATGAGGTTGCTCAAAATTTTGTTCATGCTGCTACTTTCATACTCAGTTTACGATCAGATCTTGCACTGATTGTTGAATTAATGAGCATTTTGGTGTTTGAATTAAAGGAAATGGTTGAAAATCGAATGAGAAATTTAAGTCAGAAATCTGTTTGTTGAAATGCTCAACTCATAATCATGTTCATGCATCCACCTTCGTGCCATATTTTCTCTATGAATCATGCATAATTTTATTTATTTTTGATCCCATCGTATTCTAGCATTTTAATCTTGAAGTTTGATGTTTACATCTTGGATTTTCATGGAGTAGCGCGCGAGATATCATCATCTGAAAATGTTGTTTTAAAACTGCAAAACGATAAGGGTTTGGTGTTTTGGTAGGGATGACTACGTGTCATTTTTTATTGAACATGTTCTAAAACTTTCCACAGCGCTTTCTGCCAATAACAGGTGTAATACACCTTAATTATATTTTAATTTTCTTTGTTTCTTTAATTTTGTTTAATTACTTTTCTTAATTAAAAAATCACCTCAAAAATATTTTAAACTCTATTTTCAATATATTTTCATTTTCTGATTTTTATTTCTTAGTTTTATCATTTTTTCATGATTAAATAAATTCAAGTAGTTTAATTAGGGTTTTAATCATTCTATTTGTTTTAGAATTTTATTTTCCTAGTTATACTAAATAAAAAAAATCCATAAAAATGTTTTTAACTGTTATTCTGAGTTTTCTTATTGAAAATATTTTTTTTTCAATTTTAAAAAATTTGTGAGATTTAAATTAAATCATTTGTTTGGTTATATCACTTTTTCTTTGTTTTTTTTTGTGAGTTGTGTAAATAATTTTTATTTAATTCTTTCTCTTGGGATAAAATTCAAGAAAAATATACTTACTGATCCTTAGAATTTTCTTGAAGTTTAGGGAGTCTTACGCCAAATTTATTTAAATTTTAGATTAAATTTATTAATTTTGAACTTAATTTCCTTTTTAGGGTTTTATTTGATCATTCACATTGATGGCTTGAAATTTTTAACTTCCCATGCCTATAAAGTCAAAAATAATTTTTTTAGAGTACTTGTACAAGTGGAGGTCATTAAGATCATTTTTATTGAATTTTAAAATATGATTTCATAATTTTTACAAATTGTTTCCCAAAACACCTATAGTTTAAGCATTTTGCTAGCTAGTTTTAATGTTTGCATTTTTAAGTCAAGCCTCCACCTTAATCCAAGAACCCTAAACCCAATTTCTCACTTTTATAGACCTTTAGGAAGCTAGGGTTTAATTATCATGTTTTTACAATCCATTTTCCTTTTTTAAATCTAATTTTGGACTTAGGATTATATTTAGGGTTTTACTTTTGATCAAGCTTTGTAATTAAGAACTTTTGTATATAATTCTTGTTTAATTCTTGGCATGGCATATATTACTGACTTGAGGCTTATTTTGGGGAAAATGTTTCAACATCATTAGATCTTGGATGTTGATAGGTTGAAAAACAAAATCCATCAAGATGGATAAATGATGTTGACGATATTTGAAACTAAAACATCATCTAACACATCCCCTCCCCTTTCATCTTATCTATTCCTCACTTGTACTATATTTTGTTGGAGAATGATCTATATATAATTTCTTTAAACATGTGGCAAAAATATTGCTATTGACTGACCTCAAAATAGGTGCGACTTCTATATAAGTCCACTTACGATTGCTTAACATAACGCTAAATTTTGTCCCGATTCGAGAAATGATCATTCTTGGCCCAAACCCATGTTTGTAAGCCCAAGTATGTTAATTTGAAACCTTCAATCCAATAACATTGAAATTCATTATTAGGAGGATTTGGTCTTATCAATCCTCTAATGAATCTTCATAAGCTTTGGTCAAAGTGAATCACTTAAACATCGTTGATCATTTATTGCTGCCTTAAGAATTTTTGAAATGAATGATATACTTGACAAAAAGTAAATGAAACTTGTTGTTGAGAGGCTTTGATTTTATCAATCTTCTAATGAGTTTCAAATGCAAGTTTCAAGATGGTCATTCAACTAACTCCTAATTTCTGAGCAATTAACTTTATTTTTATGCTCTTACCTTATGCTTAAGCACCATTTATTTTAGCATCTATATTTCATGCTATTTTCATATTTGCTCACTTGAGCTTTTCATTTTATTTTTGAAGGTACCTAATAACCAACTTGAACTATGAAAAGCTTTAATGTTACTCGGACTATTTGGTTACTATCCTTGGCATTTTGAAGTTGTGGACTTCTTAGACTTAGGATTAGAAGCCTTGACCTTGAGACCTTGTAACCTCAACTATAATTTTGTCTGGAGTTCTCGGGGTTTTACCCCGAGACATTGGGTTGCTTGTTTTCTTTGTGCGCAGGTTATTCTAATTATACGCTTTGTTTATGATTGGGAATTCATTTGTATACAACCATTACTCTTTCCGATTTTTGTGAAAGACTTAATGAATTTGAAGCTTGGTTTTCTTGAGAGGTTTAGTATCTTTGCTTGCTTGGTTTCAATCAAAAGGATTAGAATTCTAAATTGACTCATTATGTCAAGTGTTGGCTTCTTGTTGGTTAGACGGTTCTTTCTCCTAGCTTTTACTTCATGTTTTAGGATAGTCCCTTCATCTCCTCCCATCGTCTTAAATTTTGAAAACCTTCTCCCTCCTTTTGAAAACTCTTATTGTTTTTAAACTTGAACCGCTTTCACAATAAACTTGGACTTAGGTCCATGCATTTTCAAAATATTTTCTTAATGAAACTTTAATCAACGTAATAATACCTTGACATTTTTGCGAGAAGACTAAAAGTCAATTAATCTCATTCAAACCATTTGGCCACTTTGGCTCTTCTACTTTAAAATTTTCTCAAAATATTAGACTCTTTTCAATCCTTGTAGTGATGCGAACTACTATACTTCTACGAAATATAATGAAGTAAGATATTTTACACTTGGGTGTTGAGTGAGGCTTTGTTGATTTTAAAATCCAGGCCATATCTTCCACTTTGAGATGATGCAAATTCTCATTTCTCATAATCATGGGTAGTAAGTATGTTTTCCACTCGGAAAAGATGATGATGTCTCATCTCTTAAAATTATTTTAAATTTTTTAAAGGAGAACTACGAGTACCCTGATCCCCTATTGCACGGAAGGTGGTACGTAGGCACTAAAGGTTCGCAAGGCGGGTGCAAAAATCATAAAAAATACTTATTTTATCATCCCAACAATCTATTTTTATACAACATTTATATCCAAAATATACATATTTTCAAAGAGGTTCTTGCAGAGTCTCGTAGATGTTTAGGGTGCTAATACCTTCCCTTTTCATAACCAACCCCCAAACTTAGATTCTCTCCCCCTCTTTTTGGGTTATTTGCTCTTTTCCCATTCCTTTGGAAACAATAAAGCGCGGTGGAGATTTTTATTTTGATTTGTGCGAGTTAAGTCAGTCTAATGGCTTAGTCTCAACATTTCTACAACTACGGACAAATGGTGACTTCACCGGGGAAGGGTCGACAAATTGCTGGTCAATTCCTAAGTGGGTTGAGCCTATCTTTATTTATTTGTGTATATGATGTTATCTATTATATATTATGTGTTGTATAAATGTTTGACTGGATTTTCCTGGTTTTCAGGGTGCTTGGTGATTTCTCATAAGTCCTCTACCCGTACTTGGGCAAACTTAAGATAGGACGGGCGGTATAGTCATGTTAACTTTGAGGGAGTAATCCCAAAAAAGGAGACATGAGATCCCCCACTCAGTGGAGGCTCCTTTAATTGTAGTATCGTTTACTAAGTAATCGAGAAGATGTGCTGCTTTCGACCTGGGATCCTGCTGAAACTGAGGACCGTATAACCCTTAACCAATCTTAGACTTTTAGGTGTAGTGCGGAAGCTATGACAAAGTAATTCAGAAACAGCTGTCACGCGATACTATGCTCGGACGAGTTTTTCCTGAGAATATTGCTAATTACCGAGTCAATCAGGACGTTGTTAATATCCGAAGGAAGGATGTAGACTCTGGGAACCTCTTAGAACCTTGTTTGGCAGGTGATAAAATTTTAGATTATACCTTGTGGGTAGTACCTTTGACATCATGCTCGTGATGTTGAACCTATGAACCCCGTGTTTATGATCTTGTGTGTGATTGTCGCATCATGCTTTCATGCACCCATGAGCATCCTTTAAAACATTTTGTTTCAAGGGACTTAAAGTTGACTCTTTGTAAATATCTTAGGTAATTTTTAACCATGGATTATGGAAAAAGAAAGACTCGAAAGTACAGTTTCAAAGATCCCAAGATAGATGAGTTGATGAGTCTGATTCCCGAGATCGAGAGTTCTACAGATTTCTGGAGGAAGTATGGATCCATCATTTCTCTTATGAAGCTCAGGATGAAGGAGGGTATTCTCTCGACTTTGGTCCAGTTCTATGATCCGATGCATCGATGCTTTAATTTCCATGATTATCAGTTGATTCCTACATTGGAAGAGTATTCTTATCTACCGGGTTTACCTATTACCAATCGTGTTCCTTTTACCTGTTTGGAGGGGGAGCCAAAGTCCCATGAGATTGCTGCTATGGTTCATTTGGGGAAGTCTGAGATTGAAGCCCACATGACTACCAAAGGAGGGATCAGAGGATTACCCGCTCAGTTTTTATTAGAGAAAGCTCGTTACTTTTCTAGGTTGAAGAGTACAGTTTCTTTTGAGGCCATCTTTGCTCTACTTGCTTATGGGTTGTTCTTATTTTCCAATGTCGACAAGTTTATGGATATCAATGCCATCAGGATATTTTTAATAGGGAGTCCAGTCCCTACATTATTAGGTGATGCTTATTACTCTATTCATCTTCAGGATTCTTACTATAGAGGGATGATCATTTGTTGCACGCCTTTATTGTATAAGTGGTTTATTTCTCACTTACCCAGGTACGACGCTTTCTGGAATGTCAGAAAGGAACCTCGTTGGGCTCTGAAGATTATGACCCTCACTCATTCAGATATTGTTTGGTATCACCAAGCTTACAATGATGTGGAGGTTGCCAATAGTTGTGGTAGTTTCCCCAATGTACATCTTCTTGGTACAAAGGGATAAATTAACTACAATCCTGTTCTTGCACAACGACAACTTGGATATCCGATGAGGGATAAGCCAAATAATATTCATCTGAGTGGTTTCTTCCTTAAAGAGGGAGAGGTTCATAAGGAAGCAAAACAGGAGATTGTGAAGGCTTGGCGTCATATTCACAAGAAGAGTAGAAAGGACTTGGAACCTAGAGGGGCTGTTTCTTTGGAGCCTTATCTTCAGTGGGTACAAGCAAGAGCCATCCAGTTAAATATGTCATATTCCTGTGAAGCACCTATTCCTGATATGTTTGTGAAGACCACTCCTCCCCCATTAGATGATGTGGAAGAGCTTCAAATTGCCCTAGTCAGGATGTAGCAGGAAAAGGAGGCTTGGATGAATAAGTGTCAGACTTTAAAGGTGTCCTACTGAACAAACCTGAAGGAGAAAGATGACCTGATTGAGATTCTCGAGAGTCATGCTGTAGAGATGATGGATATGCAAGGGATTTATTTTCCTCTAGAGCTCAATCAGAACCTAGTTGCTCACTTCCCGACTCTGGTGATTAGAAAGAGGTCGCTGACAGGTATGCAAAAGAGAATAAGCAGTTGAAGGCTCATATTGCAAGACTCACAGGGAAGCGTCAGTGTGTGGAGTGATCTTCATCAACTTTACTTTCTTAGGATGTTATATTTTTATCTTATCTTGTACTTGGGATTATTGAAACTTATACTAAAAAGTTGTAATCCGTTTTGAAGTTATTATAATGAGATTTTTAGTATTTCAAACATGTTAGTACTTTAATATTTGCAAATTGTCTATAAATATTTGAGTTCCTTGAAATATTAATAAATAATAAAATAAATCATGTGCATTGCATATTGTTGTACCCCAGTTTTTGCCCCTAAGATCCCTTCATCATACCATGTTGATTCACTCACAACAAGATCACACTAGGATTCTTGGTTCCCCTCCCTACATTTAGTTTTGCATTTTTAAGGGATTACCAAGCACCTTGACTTATGTTCCTTTTGTGATCATGAATATTGTTTTGATTTCTTCATTTAACTAATAAAATGCAATGTTGGTTTTTCTTGCTTGTTATCCATGTAGGTGAAGGCAATGAGATTTAACAAGCTACCCCATGGGTTCATGAGTTTATTTCCATGCCCTAGTCAATAAAGATTTAGAAGTTCAAACCTCACCGTTGGATTGGTTTAGGAATAATTGGCATGGAAAGGTTAATTTGGTTCATCACATTTCAAGGTTATCAGATTTGACTCAAAAGTACAGGGGGTTGATTGGAGAAGTTGTCATGTTTGGACAAGGCCTTGTTCCTATTGGTCACAAGAGCATATTTATATCAAATTTAAATATATGGAAGTAGTTTTGGTGGCTATGAGTCCTCATTATCATACTCAACAATTTCTATTCACAAAGCAAGAATGTTGGTACAAGAAGTTTGTTTAAGCTTGTCAAAATTCCCCAAAGCATTTCTTGATCTAGGAGCTAGGGTTTTGAACTTCAGAGGAGTACATCTTGCTCACCTTTTGGTATTTTTGAGTGATTCCAAATACATCCTTCTCTTCAAAGGGTTATCAACAAATAACTTCAAAAGTTCCAAGGAGTTTTCATGTGGAAGAAACTTGGTGAAGAAGAAAGATTACAAGTCATCCAGATGAATCCACAATTTTACATGAGTGACTTCAAATGATCATAACTTGGTCAATTTTTATCACCTTGAGTCCATTCTTTTCCATAATGATCTTGACGATGTGAACTTTATGCCTTCTTTTATGTGCAAACTGGGAAAATGGATGGAAGTTGCCTTAAATATGCAAAAGATTATAGGTCATTTCATGATTTTTGCCAACTTCAACAAGTCATAAATTGCTCAAATTTTGGAGATTTTGAATGATTCAAGTTTCAAAGTGTCATTCAAGAGATCTACTTCATGCCATCTTTTTTTGCCAAGAACAAATTCCAAGTGGAAGGCCATGTTTAGATGCAAAAGATTATAGGTCATTTTTGAAGAAGAATTTGAAATATTTGTAAGTATGGAAAGTCAACCCTTTTTCTCCAACTTTGACTCAATGAAACTTTCATCTCAAGCATCCATTTAACTCCATTATTTTTCCATTGCAAAGCTTTTAACCTCATCTTTCTAAAGCATCAAGAATCATGCCCTAAGACCCCTTTAGTTGAAAATGCCATTGGTCAGAAGTTGGCACTTTGAAATTGAATTTCTCACCAAGTCAGAATTTTGAAATCCATAATGTGGCCTCTAATCACAAGTTTTCCACACGTTTTTGCCTCTAAACATGTTTAGTGAAGTTCCAGATTTGTTTAGCGCATCAAAACGCAAGAATTGGATGAGTTTTGATGAAGTTTGGACCACACTTCACTCGTGAATCAGGTTTGCACGAATTCCCTCCAAAACGCATCATTCACTCTTACTTTTGATCCCATTTGCTTCTCCTATAAATACATGAACTATCACATTCAATTTCCCAAGCTTGGATAGCCAGAATCACCCTGCCAAACTTGTTTCACAACTCAGAATTCAACAACTTCAAAATCCATCCTCGACCCTTTTTCAATCTAATTTTCCATCAATTCACCTTCCTTGATCTTCCCTGAAGCTAACCATATAATTACATTCAAGAATCGTGCCCTATACTGCTCCATAGAAGTCCAGTTTCAGAGCTTTGCAACTCAACTTCAATAGGTAGATTCCTTCATCAATTCTTCAAAACTCTGATATCATTGTGTTGCTCTCATTGCCTTGGTTCTAGTCACAACACTTACCTTTCACTGGAAACACGTTTTGACCTTGAAATTTCAAATCCCTTTTCAAAACTTTCCTTCCAAATTGCTTGAGCTACAATTTATATAAATTTGGCGCGAGGGTGTGTTTGTCTTCGTCTTGAAGAGACGAAGCGAGTGGCATAGGTCCGAGCTTCTGATTTTATAGTTTGAGAGACCTGCAATTCGTGATGGCTGGAGGTTGAAGATGACCAACGTGTCATCTTCCAACCAAAGAAGGCGCGCCATCTGTATTTTTCAAATTCTGATTTAATTAATGATTCTGTACAATATTCACTAATGACCACGATATGCGCAACACGCCAGATCCCTTGGATATGATTACTAACGCGTTTGACTCTCATCCAATGGTCCACATATTTTACTTTTTTTTTTCTTTTTCTGATTTTTATATTTTAAATGTTTTAAATTTCAAAAAATCATAGAAAATTCATTTTTAGTCCAAAAAATCTGAAACAATTATGAAAAATGTTTTTGATTATTCCGTTTCTAATTTTTATTTTTTCACAATTTAATTTTGTGTTTTGGTATTTTTTTAATAAATTTTACACTTATTTGATTTGTTTTAAATGTTTAAAAATACTTTTATACATTTTTAAATTCTGGAAAAATTATGAATGATCCAATGATATTGTGACAAATATTGGCGACCTTATTTTTTTTTCTGACTTTACTATTTTTTTACTATTTTTTGTTTATTTTACCCATTTATTTTAATTTTAAAAATAGTTTTTGACTTTAAAAATTACCAAAAAATTTGTAAAATTATTTGGGCCTTTTTCTGATTTTTCTGTGGTCTTACTTTTCATTTCTTGATTAATTTGAACATAGTTGATATTTTTCTCATTATTTTCTATTTTTAAAACATTTTAAAAACCCTTTTTTCTGTGTATTAAATGTGATATTATTTTGTGATTATTTTCTGGCTGATCTTGGGTTAGATTTTGGATTATGAACTTTATTAACATCACTGGATCCATGGTGTTGAGTTTAACTCCACAAAAATGGATGAATGGTTTTAATAATTGTTTGATTAAAATTTAATTCAAATGTGGTTTGTATATTTTTCCCCATCCCTCTTCATCTCATCCCTTTCATATTGCACTAAATGTTATTGGAGCATGATTTCTATATCATGTCTCAAAACAAATGGTGCATAGATTGCTATTGACCGACCTCAAAATAGGTGCGACTTCTATATAAGTCCACTTACGATTGCTTAACATAGCGCTAAATTTTGTCCCGATTCGAATAAATGATCATTCATGGCCCAAACTTATGATTGCAAGCCCAAGTATGTTAATTTGATCTCTTTGGTTCAATAACCTTGAGATTCATATTGTGGAGGCTTTGGTTCTACCAATCCTCTAATAGATCTACAACACCTTTGGTAAACGCGGATCACTTAAACATCGTTGATCATTAAATGGTACTTATGAGAATTCCAAATGGATGATATACTTGACAAAAAGAAAATGCAACTTATTGTGTGGAGGCTTTGGTTCTACCAATCCTCTAATGAGTTCCAAATGCAAGCTTCAAGATGGTCATCCAACTAACCACTAATTATTGACTTGTTTACTTTATACTTTTGTTCTTTCTTTTATACTTTATGCACTATTTACTTTTAGCATTTACATTTCATGCCATTTTCATCTTTGCTCATTTGAGCATTTACTTTCTTGCCATTTTTACTTTGCTCACTTGAGATTTTCTTTTCCTTTCTTAAGATACTTAATAATCAATATAAACCCTAAAAAATATTTAATGGTACTTGGACTATTTGGTTACTATCCTTGGTGTTGTACCCCAAAATTTGCCCTCCCATATTCTTCAAAGATGGGCAAAGTCAAGCTTCAAAATTCCCCAAGGGTTGCACAGTACAAGGGTCTCCTATACAGTCAAGATTAGGGTTTGTGTTCTGATCAAGAAAAGGAAGTTTCCAAAGGTCCAATCAAGTCTCACAAGCCTACAAATATGGTCAAGCATCCTCATATCAAGTTTCAAGACATTCAGCTCAAAATTGCACAGTCAAAACCCTAATTGCACTACAATCAAATGTAGGGGCAAAATGGTCATTTGACAGTCAAAAGTTCAAATTTTTGGTCAACATATCATTTTGAAGCCACAAACATCATTTGATCAATGCTTGATCATGATTCTCAAAATTTGGCTCAAAAATCATCAAGATGCAAAAGTTTCCTTATTTGGACAGCTGAAAAAGTCAACTGTAAATTGACCAGGGCATAACTTTCACATGGATTATCAGAAAAATTCCATCCAAAGCTCATTTTGAAGAGAAAGACATTTCCTACAACTCATCTTCATACTTCAAGTCCAAGAAATTCTCTCACAAAAAGTTATCAATTTCAACATTATAGGTCATTTTCAAAAGTCAACAAAAAGGGACTTTAAGTCAAAGGCCATAACTTGAGATTGGTAAATCAAAATGACATGGGACCAAAGGCATTGGTTAGAGGACTCAAAGACCTTTCCAAAATGTCCAAGAACATGAGAAAAGCTTAAACATTGAGCAAGTTATGCCTTGTGGAAGTTGGGAAATGTTTGGATATTTTGAAAAGTCAACATTGATTCAAATGACCTAAAATTGCTAATGGGCCCATTTTTCTTCCACAATTCATCATCCCAAGCATGTGCACGACCACTTGGCCCAAGGGGAAGTATTTCTTCATTTTTTATTTATTTATTTGAATTTTTATTTATAATAATTCATTTAAATCAAATTAAATATATGAAAAATGCTTAACCTAATTTTTTCAATCTTTTTATGCACATTATATCATCAATAATTCGTGCATATTCAAATAGGGAAAGATTTGGAGAGATTGGATATGATTGAGAGCAAAAACACATGAAAAAAAGATTTGAAAATCATGGTGAAGAAATCAAATATTGAATCCTTTAATTCATGGATCTTTGGACAATTTCTTTAACCTAATTCATTACTACTTATACAAGGAACAAAAACCTAGTCCTGATGACCATTAAGCTGCGCTAGAAACCATTGATAAAACTTGAAATTTTGGCCAAAAATCTCAATTCTGAAAATACACTTGCAAGGCGATTCAAGCCTCCAAACCTCTCCCATTAGCTTCTTTGAGGATTATAGAACATAACTGAATCATTCCCCAAGCCCCATACTCAAGAAAATGCAAGATCACCATTGAAGTTGGTAAAGAAAATTCTTGAATCGGTTTCTGACATTCATGCATTGTTAACGTGTTTTATTGTTATATTTGTGCTTATAATAAAGTTTGCAAACTAATCACATGTTTTAATTGAAGTTTTATGCATTATATGCCAAGATACCATGTTCGTTTTCTAGGGTTTACAGGATTGGAAATTAGGGGTTTTTGAATGAGGAAAAATTAGAACCCCTGAGTACCACCATTGACACGAGCATGTCTGGACGAAGAAGAAGCCACCATCGCGCCTAATTTATGGAGCCCCTAGGGCTAATCGCTATTTTCTGATATACTATCTTAGGCAACGCGTGAAAACCGTTGCCCATGTTTCTTTTGTTTCAGGAAAATAAAAACCACGTGAGGAAGACGATAACGTGTGAAGCGTGGATTGGTCAGTTTAAAATTCGCGCGCAGACCCACTAACCTTTTGTTTTCTTTTTATAATATTTGTTAGTTGCTTATTAATCAAACGCGTGAGTTGGCTCCACTGGCAAGCATAAGGACTGGTAATGTTAATGACCTGGGTTCGATCCCAGGTCTTCACCCTTTCCATTTGTCATTTTTCAATTAAAGTTCATATGTAGTGCTGGTGCTGAAGACTATCATGCATCCTCAAAAATCAACGCCCACGTGTCCCAGAGCGTCAGATCAACGGCCATGAACTGAAGACTATGATGAACTCAAGTCAACGCGCGTGTATGCTCCCAGAAAAAAGTCCATAAGGCCTCAGATTCTTGGGCCAGGCTGCTAAACCATACCTCCTATCTGGGGACTGACACCCCCAAGGTTTGCAAAAATTTTGTTATTTTTTATCTTTTCATTATTTTTATCTTCTTTTAATTATTATTCTTTTAATCAATTTAATATTTTCATAAATATAAAAAAAAACCTATAAAAATCAAAAAAATCAGAAAAAGAGGAAAAATATAATAAATATTTTTGTTTTAATATTTTCCATAAATAAATTGTATATAATTATTTAGTTTTAAATTAGGTTGCAATTTTAATTCTTTTCATAATAAAATCTAAAAAACATAGAATTAGGTTTAATTAATAATTTTTCATCCTTTTTATTTTTCTTTCATAAATAATGTTATTTATTTTATTTATTTTTTATAATTAAATTGTATATAAAAATTAGGATTAATTAGGTTAAAAACTTCAATATTTTTTCTTAATAAATTAAAAATAATTAGAATTAGGGTTTGCATCTTATTTTAATTTTAATTAATTCTTTTTCATTTAAATCCTAAAATACTAAAAAATACCAAAAAAACAAGTTCTTTCTTTCTTTTAATTTTAATTAAATCCAAGTAATTTAAATTTTGCAAAAAGGGTCCAACGCCCTCGTTTCGATTTAATTTTTTATTCGCATATTTATTTTAAGTATTTATAATATTTATGTACTTCTCCCAAAGCCGTGTATTTAATTACTCGCACTTTTAATTCTTTATTTACTTTGTTTATTTATTTTCTATCAAATCGGGTTCGAGAAACTTTTGGCGATGTGGACCCGCGCCTTTTGTAATAGCTTAGAATTTACTTTCCCGCAAATATTTTAACTGTTAAACAAATAGCATGAAAGAATGTATGGACAAAATAAAAACAAGCGTAGAACACCAATGACATGACAAGATAAATGCAAATGAAAACGACACACGAATCGCACACACCACCCCTAGGGTACGCCTCACTGTTGCCTTGCCTCGAAAGGTGATCGTCGAGTAGAGGATGTCTTAGTAAGTCCTCATGATCCGGGAACCTGGCATGAGGGTAGCTTCTAAGGTGTCTTCCCATTGCTCTGGTGATCACCATGTCCCGAACCTCGAATTGACCCGAACACCTCTAACGGTGGTGCTACCTACCTCTCAATGGTGGGATGGCACTACTTTAAGGACATTTACACAGATGAATTCCTTAGGGTAGGTAGGTTCTCGTAGATACTTGCTCTAATTTCAAAACAAATCCAAAATACTTTTCACACCAACACATTTTCAAAAGCTTTCGAAAGCAAATTTTCAAACACTCTTGAGGACCGATACAAGAGTCGAACTGAAATTTTCAAAGAAACTTTTTAAAACCCATAGTTGAAAAGCAAACAAACCATTTTTGAAAACACAAGTGAGCAAGTATCTAAGAGCCCATGGATAACCATGGATAGAAAGGGTGCTAACACCTTCCCTTTCTATAACCTACCTCCCGAACCGAGAGCAATCTCTATAAGGAATTTTTTTGTGCTTTTGTCCTTTCCATTTGGAGAAAATAAAAGACGGTGGCGACTCTTGCTTCCGTGACATTTCGCGAACCAGCGTTAAACAGTCAGTTCCAGATCCACCGATCATAGAACTGGCGACTCTGCTGGGGACTTAACTTAAAGTGAGGTGTACCTTAGGATTAAGATCACTGTGTTTTCAATTGTCTTCTTTGCTTGCTTTATTATTGTGGGTTGCTTGGGAGTTCTATAGATCCTAAACCCGGATCTGGGGGATACCTTTCTTAGAAAGTAGCAACAAGGCTGTGAGGGAACTGTGCGGGGTATACCGACATGGTTGAAACAGTCTGCTACATTGATGTGGCACTTTGGTGTGTACCGGTAACCCTTGAGTTCAGTCAAGGAGAGTACGGGGCCTCCGCGTGGTGTCGTGAAGCATCAACAGACCTTAGGAACCTTAATTGAACTATCTTGGCCTCTTTAGGGTAGTGAGATAACTGACTTTGGTGCAGTCCGAGGTTGGTTGATACTCGATACTACACTCAATTGAGGGTTGCTTTCCTGGAATATTTCGGTCGCCAGTTCAGTGGCTAAATCGAAACGATGAACAATGAAAGCAATCCCGTGATATTGGGAACCTTAGAACCCGGTTACTTGGATAGGACAGGTTGAACCCACCAACTTCAATAGGGTACTACCCAGACCCCATGCTGGCCTTAAACCTTAAGGGCGTGTCTTGTGTGCCTTGTGTGCCTTACATGTTTGTCTTTGTAAATATCTGTGGTGTGTTTAATCATAACATCATGACATCATCCAGCATCATATGCATTGACTAACCGTTTCAGGGGTTCGAATTTTCATCTCTGTTCTTGTTTTGTAGGACATGGAAACTGTTCGTAGAAAGACAATTCAAGTGAGTCTTGTAAGGATCCCTCCTCAGCTTAAGGAGCTTATATCCAGGATTCCCGAGAACTCATCATTCAGTGAAAGACATGGAAGCCTCATCAGCTTGGTCAACACCAACATTGAGGAAGACATGATAAAGGTCCTGTTCCAATTCTTTGACCCTCTGCATCACTGTTTCACCTTCTTGGATTATCAGTTGGTACCTACATTGGAGGAGTTCTCCCGGCTCCTGAAGATCCCTATCCTTGATCAGCTACCCTTCAACGGTACAGAAAAGGAACCTAAGCTTGAAGAGATTGCTAAAGCCTTGCACCTACAGTCATCTGACCTCAAGGGACACTGGGAAGTTAGAAGTGGTATCAAAGGGTTCTTAGCCAGGTTTCTGTTTGAAAAGGCCCATGAATGTTGGAACTCCCTTGACTTGCAAGCTTTTGAAGAAGTTGTGGCCCTCCTTGTCTACGGTTTGGTGTTGTTCCCTAATCCAGATCAGCTTATAGATATCAGTGCTGTCCAGATCTTTATGTCCAGGAATCCTATACCTACATTGCTGGGGGACATCCTTCACTCATGTTACACTCGAACCATGAGAAAAAGAGGTGTCCTTATGTGTTGCACTCCTCTCCTGGGAAGGTGGTTTATTTCGCACCTTCCACAATCAGTCTTGAAGAATGAGCGGGGTTTGAGATGGTCACAACGGTTGATGACTCTTACACATGCAGATATACATTGGTGCCCTAGGTCCAGAGAAGATGTCACTATCATTGATTGTTGTGGGGAGTACCCTAATGTTCCTTTACTTGGAATCAGAGGAGGTATTACTTACAGCCCATGCCTGGCTTGGAGACAGTTTGGTTATGCTCGGAGGGATGGTCCCCATGACATGTTAATTCCTGACATAGTTTTTGACTTCGACAATGATACTCAAGGACTTCGCCAGAGGTTTATTAGAGCTTGGAGGATGCCAAGTAGGATAGACAACAAGACACTGGGGCACAGCAACTCCATCCCGTTGGAACCTTATCTCAAGTGGGTACGCGCCCGCTCCCAGAAGTTGGTCATGCCTTATCCTCATATGCTCCCAGTAATCAAAGAACCAGTCTTGGAAGGAGAAGTGTCCTACACTATTCAGCACCCTGATATGCCCACATCCTGGGAAGAGATGCAGAAGAGCTGGATCCAGCTTAAGGAGGAAAGGAATTCTCTTGAGACCAGTCTACATGCCAGTAAAAAGAAGGTCTTGGAGCTCACCCGCCTGTTGCATGAGGAGAGGAATCTCAACACCTACATAACTCCAAAGAGGATGCGCAGCATATTTTGGGATTGATTTGACTTTTGTATTATTTTTTTTTACCCATGAGGCCTTGATGTACTAAAACAATTGTTTCCTTAATGATAACGTGTGTTCCTTTTTGTCTACAACAAATTTGAACTTTCGAACCCTTGAATGCATTGCATAAACACATATCATTCATCATGTGCATAGCAGGTTTTTCCTCTTTTCAGGTTGCTTACAGTTCTTCGCTGTTTATTTCAGCATCATGAATCCTGATTCATCCTCGACTGAGACATCCATCAAGGCTCTTCAGGCGCAGAATGCGTAGTTTCAGGAATTAATCAAGGGTTTGGCTCAAGGCCAAGAAGAGTTGAAGGCTATGCTCCTGAAGAAGGAGAAGAAGAAGAAGAGAAGAACTGTCCTGTTCAACTCGGGCCGAAGGTTTGGCAATACTCTGCAGCATGAAGAGGCTGGTTCTTCTGTCGGCAAGAGTAGTCCTCAGGCAGAAGCAAGGATCCCTAGTCCGGTAGTCTCCGACAACGAGACTGATTTTGATGAAGAGCAGTACCCTCCTGCAGAAGACCGTTACAAGCAGTTGGAGGACAGGTTGAAGGCTATGGAAATACAACAGGTACCTGGGCTGGATTTCGGAGATCTGGGTTTGTCCACTGGTGTGATTATCCCTCACAAGTTCAAAGCACCATCCTTCTCCAAATATGACGGGGCGTCTTGTCCCAAGCTGCATCTCAGGTCCTATGTTCTGAAAATTCAACCGTACTCTGCGGATAAGAATTTGTGGATCCACTTCTTCCAGGAGAGTCTTTCAGGGACTCATCTCGAATGGTTCTATCAGCTGGATGGGACCAAGGTTCGTAACTGGGAGGAGTTGGCTACTGCTTTCTATAAGCAGTATCAATATAATGCCGACCTTGCCCCTACACGTACCCAACTCCAGGGTATGTCGTTAGGTTCAAGTGAAGGTTTTAAGGAGTACGCTCAGAAGTGGAGAGATCTGGCTGGCAGGGTGCAGCCACCGCTGACTGATCGGGAGTTGGTAGACATGTTCTTGGGGACCCTATCTGGGCCATTTTTCAACCATATCATTGGGAATTCGTCTGCAGGGTTCACTGATTTGATTCTGACTGGAGAGAGAATTGAAGCTGGGTTGAAGTCTGGAAAGATTCCGAAGGGTGCATCGTCTAGTTCTGAGAAGAAACCCTTCAAGAAGGAGGCTAGTGCCGTGTATGGTTCCAGGAGATCAGAGAGACCTGAGCTCCGCCAAGCTGTCAGTGCGGTGACGATTGCTAAGCCTGCTGCCGCTCCTCGGCCAGCTAATCCTCAAAGGGCTGAAAGACCCCGGAGAGAGTTCACTCGGTTAAGCATGACCCTATCGCAGATCCTGCCACAGTTTCTATCCTCCAATTTAGTGACTGTCAGGGAGGCGCCGAAGTTCCCCAATACTGCATCTCCTAAGTACAACCCGAATGCTCGTTGTGCTTACCATTCAGATAGCCCGGGGCACTCCACTGACGACTGTTGGGCCCTAAGGAGCAAGCTGCAAGATCTTATTGACGCCAAGGAGGTACAGTTTGAGGCATCTGAGAAGCCCAATGTAGTGACAGCTCCCCTGCCTGCTCATGGAGTGAGTGCTATTGGGGACGAGGATGAAGTAGATGAAGCTGAGTTTGATAGCTGGATCTACCCGGCAACCGACAGTGGACTTAATAATTGGAGTGCAAAGGACAACCTATCTGTTTCTCTTGTTACTAAGTAATGAATTCCTATGTTTTTGGTATCTGTAATAAACAATAACAAACTCTTTGGCCCGGTGTCTTACCCGAGGCACCGTGGTTCTATTTGTGAGGGCATATAAATTGTCATTTCATATATCATGAATGAAAATCTTGGACGTTTTCTCGCATTGCAAACCTTGTGCTCCTTTTCTGTCTTTCTTTCTTTTACATATATTTCAAAACAACTGTATTTACACACACACTCACTCATACAGGTTTCAATCCACTCTGGATCTCACTGATAACAACCCTGCTACTGCCAGTTATGACTTCGAAAATCCGATCAACTTAGCCGAAGACGAAGGTGAAGATGATTGCGAAGTGCCTGGTGAGCTTGCAAGACTGTTGCTTCAGGAAGAGAGGGCAATTCAACCCCATGAAGAGCCAGTGGAAACCATAAACTTAGGTACTGAGGCAAACAGGAAAGAGGTAAAGATTGGTGCCAACCTAGAGCTCAGCGTGAAGCAACGGTTGACTCAAATGCTGCATGATTACATGGAGATCTTTTCCTGGTCCTACGAAGACATGCCCGGGTTGGATACCGACATTGTGGTCCATCACTTGCCAACTAAGGAAGACTGCCCTCCAGTTAAGCAAAAGGTCCGTCGGATGCGTCCAAAGATGTCTGAAAAGATTAAAGCCGAGGTTATGAAACAGTTTGATGCTGGGTTCCTTGCAGTGACTTCTTACCCTCAGTGGGTTGCTAATGTGGTGCCGGTACCTAAGAAGGACGGTAAGGTCAGAATGTGTGTCGACTACAGGGATCTGAACAGGGCCAGCCCCAAAGATGACTTCCCTTTACCTCACATCGATGTCCTTGTTGATAATACAGCTCAGCATAAGGTGTTCTCTTTCATGGATGGCTTTTCAGGTTACAATCAGATCAAGATGGCACCTGAAGACATGGAAAAGACTACATTTGTTACTCAGTGGGGCACCTTCTGTTACAAGGTCACGCCATTTGGGTTGAAGAATGCTGGGGCAACCTACCAACGTGCCATGGTTGCTTTATTTCATGATATGATCCATCATGAGATAGAAGTATATGTTGACGACATGATCGCAAGGTCCCAGACTGAGGAAGAGCACCTAGATCATCTGCAGAAGTTGTTTGACCGGTTGAAACTGTACAAGCTGAGGTTGAACCCGAACAAGTGCACCTTCGGGGTAAGATCTGGAAAGTTACTAGGCTTCATGGTCAGTGATAAGGGTATTCAGGTGGACCCTGCTAAGGTCAAAGCTATTCAAGAGATGCCAGTTCCCAGGACAGAGAAAGAGGTCAGAGGATTTTTAGGACGCCTGAATTACATCGCTCGGTTCATCTCACATCTGACTGCTACCTGTGAGCCAATCTTCAAGCTGCTGAAGAAAGATCAGGTGGTACGTTGGAACGATGAATGTCAGGCTGCTTTTGACAGAATCAAAGAATATCTCTAAGAACCACCTATCCTTATGCCACCGGTTGAAGGGAGACCTCTGATACTATATCTAACAGTGCTTGACAACTCAATGGGGTGCGTGCTGGGGCAGCATGACGAGTCTGGCCGAAAAGAGCATGCCATTTATTACCTTAGCAAAAAGTTTACCGACTGTGAGACCCGATACTCACTGCTTGAGAAAACTTGCTGCGCTTTGGTATGGGCTGTTCGTCGGCTGAGACAGTATATGCTGACTCACACTACCTTATTGATCTCAAAGATGGATCCTATAAAGTACATATTCGAAAAGCCTGCTCTGTCTGGGAGAATTGCAAGATGGCAAATGATCTTGACAGAATACGACATTCAGTACACAACCCAGAAAGCCATTAAGGGGAGTGTATTGGCAGACCATTTGGCACATCAAGCAGTCGATGACTACCAGTCAATGAACTTCGAATTTCCGGATGAAAGCATCATGATAGTGACTGATTGTGAAATACCTGGACCGGATGAAGGACCTGAACCAGGATCCCGATGGTCTATGCACTTTGACGGAGCCTCCAACGCTTTGGGAAATGGTATCGGCGCCATAATCATATCACCTCAAGGCACTCATACTCCGCTCACTGCCCGGCTATGTTTCAACTGTACCAACAACATGGCGGAGTATGAGGCGTGCATCATGGGTCTCCAAGCTGCGATCGATTTAAGGATCAAGTTTCTAAGTGTCTTCGGAGATTCCGCTCTGGTGATCAATCAGATCAAAGGAGAGTGGGATACGAAACATCCAAACCTGATTCCTTACAGAGAATGTGTGTTGACCTTGATCCCCCACTTTACAGAGATAACCTTTGAGCACTTTCCAAGAGAAGAGAATCAGCTAGCGGACGCGTTAGCTACAATGGCTTCTATGTTCAAGGTCAAGTGGGATAATGAGGCTCCCCGAATCATCATCTGGAAATTGGACGAACCGGCATACTGTTGTGATCTCGAGACTGAATTGGTGACTGAGAAGCCTTGGTACCACGAGGTAAAGAGATATTTGGAAAATCAGGAATACCCTGAAGGTGCCTCTATCAATGATAAGAAGTTCCTGAGAAAGTTCGCAGCCAAGTTCTTCCTTAGCAACGACATCTTGTACAAGCGAAACCATGATTCAACCTTACTGCGTTGTGTGGATAAGATTGAAGCAGAAAGGATCATGGAAGAGCTACATGAAGGGACCTTTGGTACACATTCCAGTGGGCACACTATGGCGAAGAAAATCCTACGGGCAGGATATTACTGGTCCACAATGGAAGCTGACTGCTACCAGCATTCCAGGACATGCCATAAGTGCCAGATTTATGCGGACAAGGTGCATGTTCCTCCAGTTCCCCTGAATGTTCTGACTGCGCCTTGGCCGTTTGCAATGTGGGGCATAGACATGATCGACGAGATTAAACCTACGGCATCTAATGGGCATCGCTTCATCCTAGTGGTGATTGATTATTTTACGAAGTGGGTGGAAGCAGCATCCTATGCTACGGTAACCAAGACTGTTGTGGCATGGTTCATTCGGCATAATCTGATCTGTCGGTACGGCGTCCCAGAGAGAATTATTACAGACAATGGTACCAATCTGAATAACAAGATGATCGCTGAGCTCTGCGAGCAGTTCAAGATACAGCACCACAATTCTTCTCCTTACAGACCGAAGATGAATGGGGCTGTAGAAGCAGCAAATAAGAACATCAAGAAAATCGTGCAGAAGATGACAGTGACTTATAAAGATTGGCACGAGATGTTACCGTTCGCTCTACATGGGTACCGTACCTCAGCTAGGACGTCAACTGGGGCAACTCCTTTCTCTCTGGTTTATGGTACGGAGGCAGTCTTGCCGATCAAAGTGCAGATACCCTCTCTCCGGATAATGAAGGATGCGAATTTAAGCGAGGATGATTGGATCCAGACACGACTTGATCAGCTCAACCTCATTGATGAAAAGAGACTTGCTGCTATCTGTCATGGTCAGACGTATCAGAAACGGATGATCAGGGCATTTAACAAAAAGGTCAGACCACAGGAATATCAAGTTGGGGATCTGGTAATCAAGAGAATCATCCTTCCTCAGAGTGATCCAAGGGGCAAATGGACCCCTACGTACGAAGGGCCATTTGTGGTTAAGCATGTGTTCTCAAGAGGAGCCATGATTCTAACCAACATGGATGGTGACGACCTTCCACACCCCGCCAATACAGACATAGTAAAAAGATACTACGCATGAAAAAAGACCCGCTAGGCTGACATGCCTAGGCAAAAATTAGGGCTTCCCGTCGAACCAAAAGGGTTCGGGAAAAATGGAGGGATGAAATGAAAAAATCTGTACACCCGGCAAGTCGAAAACCTGAAAAGGCGGCTTGGGCAAAAATGGGTATCCCGGTGGACTGAAAACCCGAAAGGGCGGTCCAGGCAAAAATTAGGGATAAAGCGTAATACTATGTCTCATTGATCACTTTGCATCCAGAATCCGGTATCTACATCAAGTTCAGACGGCATCGATCAGTCAGCTTCACCTTCAACCAAGGTCATCAAGTGATGAGATGCTCGGAGTTATAAAGGCAATATCAGAGTTGAAACCCAGTGGGATCATTCACTTCACACAGCTGTTTTATTTCCTTTTGTACAAAATTTGTATAAACTCTTTTGTTCGGCGGCGCCCTCTTACTAGGACGTCGGCCTCTTGTACACAAAACGCCTATTTTCAGGCCATTTAAAATCAATACAAATATACTTTTCAGTTAAACGTACCAATTGTTTTTCTTTTTCTGTTTTGTTTTGCGAAGAACGTCCAAGGTTCAATTTGTGATATATGCATCGACAATAATTTGCTAACTCATAAATACTTGTATACGAAACAAAGAATTGATTACAGGTAACACTAGAAACAGGGGCAATAAAGAGTTGTCTAAAGCAATCTAATTGTTCTGTCCTCCAAGGTACCAAGGTAGGTTCAGCTAAAGAACATGACCAGTACATCTTAATTCCCCAGAGAGTAAGTCAGCAAGCAGTGCATTCTTCTCCAAGCAAAGCTATCAAACTCAAGGAAATTGAGCATCCTCCAGCAGATCTCAACCTTCCCCAGCAGCGTACAAGTATCCCCGGCAATCTTGATCTAAGATTGTTCCCCGGCGGTATATCAAACATTCAGAGGAATCACTTCCCCCGCATATCAAAACCTCCCCAGGAGAGTCCAATCTAGTTCCCCAGGAAAGTTGGAATTCATACCCCCAAGCAATAAGCTTATTCCCAGTAGATTCTGGAAGCTTATCCATGCAGAGCACGAACGCGTCGTCCGACTTTATTAAAAGAGTTATTTCCTTAACAGGATATAACTGGGTTATCCTCAGCCAAAAGCCACGGAAAGGTCGTCGTCAACGAAGTTCTCTTACCCCCCAGCGAAGTCTATCATACTTCCAATACAGCAAATATATCCTCAGCAAATTATTATCAACAATTCAACAAAGTATCTCTCTCCCCAGAGTATCGCCCCCCAGCAAGATCGTCAGAGTACTTTTCTCCCCGCAGAATATTCCATTTGCCAAGTCTATTCCTCAACGGAGTCATCTTCTCCTACCGGTATTCTTGCAGTTATCATCCCCAGCGGAAGCAAAATCTGTTCTTCAACATCAGCCCAGGAGTGACTTCCCGGCACCCGTCAAGGATTTACTTTCCTAGACGAAAACATACATTCATAAAACATCACATACATCATTATAGAATGCATAGACGCATTATATCATACAAATCTCATTTATGTTGAGAACGTCATTGCTTGATCCATATCATGCATTGCATATGACTGACCTCTACCTTGCAGGAAAGATTCAGCTAAATTCTCCATCATATTTCAAGACCTAGACCGGTTCAGTTAATCAACTCCAAAGATTTCTTATCCAGTCCAAGGCCTTCTCTAGTCCAGCTAAATCGACTCCCAACAGATTTTTCTGATGAAGACTCGGTAGAAGTTATCCTAGGTTTTTCTCAGACGTTTGAGATTATAATTTTCTATGGTTCCCTCTCCGACGGTGCATGAGGTGATAATTCCTTTTCAGATTATAATTTTCTATGGTTCCCTCTCCGACGGTGCATGAGGTGATAATTCCTTTTGAGATTATAATTTCCTATGGTTCCCTCTCCGACGGTGCATGAGGTGATAATTCCTTTCAGATTATAATGGTTCCCTCTCCGATGGTGTGTGAGGTGATAATTCCCTTTTAGGTTATAATGGTTCCCTCTCCGATGGTGTGTGAGGTGATAATTCCCTTTTAGGTTATAATTTCCTATGGTTCCCTCTCCGACGGTGTGTGAGGTGATAATTCCCTTTTAGGTTATAATGGTTCCCTCTCCGATGGTGTATGAGGTGATAATTCCCTTTTAGGTTATAATGGTTCCCTCTCCAATGGTGTGTGAGGTAATAATTCCCTTTTAGGTTATAATTTCCTATGGTTCCCTCTCCGACGGTGCATGAGGTGATAATTCCCTTTCAGATTATAATTTTCTCTGATTCTCTTCCCGATACTGCGAAGATGGTAATTCCCACCAAGATTTTCTCAACGAGCGTTGTTGAAGTTAAAGTCACCCAAGGTTCTCTTACCATTCATGCTAAGGTAGTAACCATCCCTGGTTCGTTCATCACCGTTTGAAGCTCCAGATTCAGCTCCTGTAACCAATCAGGACACATCTATACCAAGCATCTTAAAACCAGCTCCTGCAACGTGTCAGGTACTCATTTTTCTTTTGCAGGTATGCAGGTTCTCGCTAAGGAATCTCTTACGCGATCAACATCCAGATGGCATCTATAAGCCCATCATCCTATCCATCAATCTCTAAATGGCATCTGCAAGCCCATTCCCATCATCACACTGCTACTATGTGAGCGCAAATTTCTGGGCACTCTAGTGTTCAATCATCTTCTACCTTCGGATTACGAAAGGCACGTCAGCCAATCTGCATCCTCAGGTCTAAGAAGATTGAACAGGGGCAACTGTTGTACCCCAAAATTTGCCCTCCCATATTCTTCAAAGATGGGCAAAGTCAAGCTTCAAAATTCCCCAAGGGTTGCACAATACAAGGGTCTCCTATACAGTCAAGATTAGGGTTTGTGTTCTGATCAAGAAAAGGAAGTTTCCAAAGGTCCAATCAAGTCTCACAAGCCTACAAATATGGTCAAGCATCCTCATATCAAGTTTCAAGACATTCAGCTCAAAATTGCACAGTCAAAACCCTAATTGCACTACAGTCAAATGTAGGGGCAAAATGGTCATTTGACAGTCAAAAGTTCAAATTTTTGGTCAACATATCATTTTGAAGCCACAAACATCATTTGATCAATGCTTGATCATGATTCTCAAAATTTGGCTCAAAAATCATCAAGATGCAAAAGTTTCCTTATTTGGACAGTTGAAAAAGTCAACTGTAAATTGACCAAGGCATAACTTTCACATGGATTATCAGAAAAATTCCATCCAAAGCTCATTTTGAAGAGAAAGACATTTCCTACAACTCATCTTCATTGTTCAAGTCCAATAAATGCTATCACAAAAAGTTATCAATTTCAACATTATAGGTCATTTTCAAAAGTCAACAAAAAGGGACTTTAAGTCAAAGGCCATAACTTGAGATTGGTAAATCAAAATGACATGGTACCAAAGGCATTGGTTAGAGGACTCAAAGACCTTTCCAAAATGTCCAAGAACATGAGAAAAGCTTAAAAATTGAGCAAGTTATGCCTTGTGGAAGTTGGGAAATGTTTGGATATTTTGAAAAGTCAACATTGATTCAAATGACCTAAAATTGCTAATGGGCCCATTTTTCTTCCACAATTCATCATCCCAAGCATGTGCACGACCACTTGGCCCAAGGGGAAGTATTTCTTCATTTTTTATTTATTTATTTGAATTTTTATTTATAATAATTCATTTAAATCAAATTAAATATATGAAAAATGCTTAACCTAATTTTTTCAATCTTTTTGTGCACATTATATCATCAATAATTCGTGCATATTCAAATAGGGAAAGATTTGGAGAGATTGGATATGATTGAGAGCAAAAACACATGAAAAAAAGATTTGAAAATCATGGTGAAGAAATCAAATATTGAATCCTTTAATTCATGGATCTTTGGACAATTTCTTTAACCTAATTCATTACTACTTATACAAGGAACAAAAACCTAGTCCTGATGACCATTAAGCTGCGCTAGAAACCATTGATAAAACTTGAAATTTTGGCCAAAAATCTCAATTCTGAAAATACACTTGCAAGGCGATTCAAGCCTCCAAACCTCTCCCATTAGCTTCTTTGAGGATTATAGAACATAACTGAATCATTCCCCAAGCCCCATACTCAAGAAAACGCAAGATCACCATTGAAGTTGGTAAAGAAAATTCTTGAATCGGTTTCTGACATTCATGCATTGTTAACGTGTTTTATTGTTATATTTGTGCTTATAATAAAGTTTGCAAACTAATCACATGTTTTAATTGAAGTTTTATGCATTATATGCCAAGATACCATGTTCGTTTTCTAGGGTTTACAGGATTGGAAATTAGGGGTTTTTGAATGAGGAAAAATTAGAACCCCTGAGTACCACCATTGACACGAGCATGTCTGGACGAAGAAGAAGCCACCATCGCGCCTAATTTATGGAGCCCCTAGGGCTAATCGCTATTTTCTGATATACTATCTTAGGCAACGCGTGAAAACCGTTGCCCATGTTTCTTTTGTTTCAGGAAAATAAAAACCACGTGAGGAAGACGATAACGTGTGAAGCGTGGATTGGTCAGTTTAAAATTCGCGCGCAGACCCACTAACCTTTTGTTTTCTTTTTATAATATTTGTTAGTTGCTTATTAATCAAACGCGTGAGTTGGCTCCACTGGCAAGCATAAGGACTGGTAATGTTAATGACCTGGGTTCGATCCCAGGTCTTCACCCTTTCCATTTGTCATTTTTCAATTAAAGTTCATATGTAGCGCTGGTGCTGAAGACTATCATGCATCCTCAAAAATCAACGCCCACGTGTCCCAGAGCGTCAGATCAACGGCCATGAACTGAAGACTATGATGAACTCAAGTCAACGCGCGTGTATGCTCCCAGAAAAAAGTCCATAAGGCCTCAGATTCTTGGGCCAGGCTGCTAAACCATACCTCCTATCTGGGGACTGACACCCCCAAGGTTTGCAAAAATTTTGTTATTTTTTATCTTTTCATTATTTTTATCTTCTTTTAATTATTATTCTTTTAATCAATTTAATATTTTCATAAATATAAAAAAAAAACCTATAAAAATCAAAAAAATCAGAAAAAGAGGAAAAATATAATAAATATTTTTGTTTTAATATTTTCCATAAATAAATTGTATATAATTATTTAGTTTTAAATTAGGTTGCAATTTTAATTCTTTTCATAATAAAATCTAAAAAACATAGAATTAGGTTTAATTAATAATTTTTCATCCTTTTTATTTTTCTTTCATAAATAATGTTATTTATTTTATTTATTTTTTATAATTAAATTGTATATAAAAATTAGGATTAATTAGGTTAAAAACTTCAATATTTTTTCTTAATAAATTAAAAATAATTAGAATTAGGGTTTGCATCTTATTTTAATTTTAATTAATTCTTTTTCATTTAAATCCTAAAATACTAAAAAATACCAAAAAAACAAGTTCTTTCTTTCTTTTAATTTTAATTAAATCCAAGTAATTTAAATTTTGCAAAAAGGGTCCAACGCCCTCGTTTCGATTTAATTTTTTATTCACATATTTATTTTAAGTCTTTATAATATTTATGTACTTCTCCCAAAGCCGTGTATTTAATTACTCGCACTTTTAATTCTTTATTTACTTTGTTTATTTATTTTCTGTCAAATCGGGTTCGAGAAACTTTTGGCGATGTGGACCCGCGCCTTTTGTAATAGCTTAGAATTTACTTTCCCGCAAATATTTTAACTGTTAAACAAATAACATGAAAGAATGTATGGACAAAATAAAAACAAGCGTAGAACACCAATGACATGACAAGATAAATGCAAATGAAAACGACACACGAATCACACACACCACCCATAGGGTACGCCTCACTGTTGCCTTGCCTCGAAAGGTGATCGTCGAGTAGAGGATGTCTTAGTAAGTCCTCATGATCCGGGAACCTGGCATGAGGGTAGCTTCTAAGGTGTCTTCCCATTGCTCTGGTGATCACCATGTCCCGAACCTCGAATTGACCCGAACACCTCCAACGGTGGTGCTACCTACCTCTCAATGGTGGGATGGCACTACTTTAAGGACATTTACACAGATGAATTCCTTAGGGTAGGTAGGTTCTCGTAGATACTTGCTCTAATTTCAAAACAAATCCAAAATACTTTTCACACCAACACATTTTCAAAAGCTTTCGAAAGCAAATTTTCAAACACTCTTGAGGACCGATATAAGAGTCGAACTGAAATTTTCAAAGAAACTTTTTAAAACCCACAGTTGAAAAGCAAACAAACCATTTTTGAAAACACAAGTGAGCAAGTATCTAAGAGCCCATGGATAACCATGGATAGAAAGGGTGCTAACACCTTCCCTTTCTATAACCTACCTCCCGAACCGAGAGCAATCTCTATAAGGAATTTTTCTGTGCTTTTGTCCTTTCCATTTGGAGAAAATAAAAGACGGTGGCGACTCTTGCTTCCGCGACATTTTGCGAACCAGCGTTAAACAGTCAGTTCCAGATCCACCGATCACACTTGGCATTATGGAGCATGGAACTTTTCTTGGACTTAGGATTAGAAACCTTTACCTATCTTAGAGACCTTGTGATCTTATCTGATTATTTTGTATGGAGTTCTTGAGGTTCACCTCAAGATATTGGGTTACTTGTTTGTTTTTGTATGCAGGTTTTTATGATTATACCCTTTGTTTGTAATATGGAATTCACCCATATACAACCGTTACTCTACCCAATTTTTTTGTGAAGACTCAATCCACTTGAAGTTTGATTGTCTAAAGAGGTCTAGTATTTTTTGCTTGATTGGTTTCAAATCTAAGGAATGAGAATTCTATCTTGCCTCATAATGACAAATTTTGGTTTCTTGTTGGTTAGATGGTTCTTATCCCTAACTTTTTACCTTATGCTTTAGGATAGTCCCTTCTTCTCCTCCCATCTTCTTTAATTTCAAAAATCTTCTTCCCCCTTTTGAAAACTCTTCTTGTTTTTTTTGAACCACTTTCATAATAAACTTGGACTTATGTCCATGCCTCTTCAAATTTTTTTTATAAGTAAACTTAAACCAACTTAATGATACCTTGACATTTTTTGTGAGAATACTAAAAGTCAATCAATCTTATTTCAAACCATTTTGACACTTTGGATTTTATCTTTAAAACTTTTTCTCAAAAAAGGTGAACTCTTATCAATCCTTGTAGTGATGCAAACAACTATACTTCTACAATATGAAGTGAAGAGAGATATTTTCCACTTGGGTGTTGAGTGAGGCATTGTTGATTTTAAAATTCAAGCCATATCCTCCACTTTGAGATGGCGCAAATTCTCCTTTCTCATGATTGTGGGTAGTAAGCATGTTTTCCACACGGATAATAACGATGATGTTTTATCTCATAAAATTAACCAACACACTTGTGTTTTAAATTTTTAAAAGAGGAACTATGTGTACCCTGATCCCCTATTGCACGAAAAGGTGGTACTAGGCACTAAAGGTTCGCAACTGCGGCGGGTGCAAAAATTATAAAAAATAAATATATTTCTTTCCTCACCTCCACCATCCATGTTTTTTATATACAACATTTTTTTATAGCCAAAATATACAGATTTTACAAAGAGGCTCCTGCGGAATACCATAGATGTTTAAGGTGCTAATACTTTCCCTTTTCATAACCAACCCCCTTAACTTGAATCTTTCCCCCTCTTTTTGGGTTATTCTCTCTTTTCCCATTCCCTTGGAAACAATAAAGCGCGGTGGCGATTTTTATTTAGATTTGTATAAAGTCTAGCCAATCCAATGGCTTAGTCTTGAACATTTCTACCGTTACAGAAAAATGGCGACTCTGCTCGGGACAGATTGACCTCTTTCTGGTTCATCCCTAAGTGAGTTAAGCCTTGTTGTACCCCAATTTTTGCCCATAAGATTCCTCTATCATATAATATCAACTCGATCATAACAAGATCACATTAGGGTTGGTTCTTCCTCTTTTTTCCTATCTTTAAGTTTGCTCTTGAGGAATCTCCAAGTACCTTGGTTGTGTATTTTGTATATGTGTTATTGACTAACTTCTAATCAAAATACAAAAAATATTTGTCTTTGTCTTTGTATATTTTTGTTTTGTAGGTACCAAGTTGAAGCATCTGACAAATAAGGATTTCTTGTATTATTTTCCTAAAATCTCTATTTGCAAAGAAAAAGAATTAAAATTTTTCATTTTTTCACTGATGCAATCGATTGCTCTTAAAGTGCAATCGATTGCACATAGTGCATTTTGCGCCATTTTTGAAAAAATACACTGTGCAAATCGATTTGCACTGTAGTGCAATCGATTGCATAGTGTGAAAATTTGAAAAAAATCAGCAATTTTAAACTTGTCAAATTTTGGCTCCAATTTTCCTTCATTTTTGAAAGATGTATCATTAATTCAAATTTTAGTGCCAATCTTTCATTTTTAAAAAAAGAATTATCATTAATTCAAATTTTGGCTCTAATATTTGAAAGAATCATCATTAATTCAAATTTTGGCTCTAATTTTTGAAAAAATTATCATTAATTCAAATTTTGGCTCCAAGAATCAATTACCAAATTACCACTAATCCCAATCCTAAAACTCTATATAGAGCTCTCATTTCATTCAAATTTCAAGCTTTTGATAGCCAAATCCACCTTGCTAAAAAATCTCTCAATTCTCTCCATCTACCAAATTTACTCAAAGCTCCATTTTCAAAAAGTTAGTAAGCTTTACATTGAAGCTTACTAATCTTTGAGCTAAACCTTCATCCAAACACTTTTTCTCCATCAATTCTCTACATCCAAGCTTGGTCAATTGATTCTTGTGGTTGAATTGAAGCAAATTCTTGAAGTTGTTTTGATAATTCTCTAGATCTACCTTTGGTAAGTTGGATAATTCATCTTTCACAATGTGATCTCTTGGTGATCTTTGGGATTGATTCTTTGAGCATTATTTTGTGATTTCAATGGTGTTATTTTCTCATAATTTGATGGAATTTTTGTGCTCAAGTGGATCCATGATCATAAGGTGTTTGATGGAAAGTTTGAACAAGAAATTGCCCTTTTAAAATGCTGTTTTTGCTATTGCTTCTGTGTGCAATCGATTTGCACTGTAGTGCAATCGATTGCATAGAAGCAATTTCACGAAGATTATTGAAAACTGTACTGTGTAAATTGATTTACAAAATAGTTTAATCGATTTACACAAGGACAGAATGCACTTTTTTGCCTTGTTTTGGGGCAGCTTTGATCCAAAATGCTTTTTCTATTCACTCCTTTTGATTGTTGGTTTGGATTGCAATTTTAAATGTCCAATTTGTCTTTAAACTCAATGGACTTTATGATGTAGCTGAAGTTGGATAAATGTTCATCAATTCAAATCTACCTAAGAGTGAATTATTTAATTCATTTTTGGTGCTTTGGATTAATGATATGTTTAGTGCTTTAATCCATCTAGAGGAGTGGTTGAATTTAAAGATGAAAGAATTTTGAAATGGTGATCCAAATTAGCTTATCATTTCCCTCCCTCTTCATCTTATCCCTTTCTTTTCTAATTGTGCTACATGTTAAGGGATGGTGATCTCTATATCATTTATCCAAACATGAAGTATATAGATTGCTATTGACCGACCTCAAAATAGGTGTGACTTCTACATAAGTCCACTTACGATTGCTTAACATAGTGCTAAATTTTGTCCTGATTCGAATAAATGATCATTCATGGCCCAAACTTATGATTGCAAGCCCAAGTATGTTAATTTGATCTCTTTGATCCAATAACCTTGAGATTCATTGTGTGGAGGCTTTGGTTCTACCAATCCTCTAATGGATCTACAACACCTTTGGTCAACGCGAATCACTTAAACATCGTTGATCATTACATATTGCCTTGTGAGAATTCCAAAATGGATGATATACTTGACAAAAAGAAAATGCAACTTGCTGTGTAGAGGCTTTGGTTCTACCAATCCCCTAATGAGTTCTAAATGCAAGTTTCAAGATGGTCATCCAACTAACCACTAATTACTAACAATTAACTTTACTTTATGCTTTTATTTTCATGCTTTATGTACCATTTACTTTTAGCATTTTACATTTCATGCTATTTTCATCTTTGCTCACTTGAGCATTTACTTTTATGTCATTTTTATTTTTGCTCACTTGAGCTTTTCTTTCTTTTTAAAGACACCTAATAATCAACATGAACCATAAAAAATCATTAATGATACTTGGACTACATGGTTACTATCCTTTGCATTATGGAGTGATGGACTTCTTGGACTTAGGATTAGAGACCTTGGCCTATCTTGGAGACTTTGTGACTTTATTTGATATTTTGTCTGGAGTTCTTGAGGTTTATCTCAATACATTGGGTTGTTTGTTTGTTTTGTGTGCAGGTTATTGAGATTACGATCTTTGTTTGTAATCTGGAATTCACCCGTATACAGCCGTTACTCTGCCCAATTTTTGCGAAGACTTAAAACACTTAAAGTTTGGTTCTCTTAAGAGGTCTAGTATCTTTGCTTGCTTGGTTTCAATCCGAAGACTGGGAATTCTATATTGACTTATAATGTCAAGTATTGGCTTCTTGTTGGTTAGATGGCTCTTATCCCTAGTGTGATCGGTGGAAATAGAACTGACTGTTTTTTAAGCTGGTTTCGCGAAATGTCGCAGTAAGAAAGAATCGCCACCGTCTTTTATGTTCTCCAACATGGAAAGGACAAAAGCACAACAAAATTCCTTATTCGAGAATGTTTCTCGGTTCGGGAGGTAGATTTATAGAAAGGGAAGGTGTTAGCATCCTTTCTATCCGTGGTTATCCACGGGCTCTTAGGTACTTGCTCTTATGTTTTCAAAAATTGTTTGCTTTTCAAGTGTGTGTGGGTTTTGAAAAAGTTTCGTTTTGAAAAATTTCTAAGTAACTCTTGTATCAGTCCTCAAGAGTGTATGAAAAATTTGTTTGAAAACTTTTAGAAAGTGTGAGTGCGAAAAGTTGTTTTGTTTGTTTGAAAAGAGCAAGTACCCAGGAGAATCTACCTACTCTAAGGAATTGGGCTGTGTAAGAGTCCTTTAGATAGTGCCATCCCACCATTGAGAGGTAGGTAGCACCATCGTTGGAGTTATTCGGGTCAATTCGATTAAGGGACATGTGTGGTCACCGAAGCAATGGTAGGACACCTTAGAAGTAACCCTAATGTCCTAGACCCTTTTATCCGAGGCAACCGTTTCGAGGAAACTGGATCTTAGACAGGAGGACGACCTCTAAGACACCCTATACTTGATGACCACGTTCGAGGCAAACAGTGAGGAGTACCCCAGGGGTGGCATGTGCTTGTGTGTTGTTTTTCAGTTAATTGTCTTTGTACATGTTATTTGTGAGCTACGAATTAATTTTATTTGTCATACATTCTTGCAGGCATATTAGCAGTTAGGAGTGCGGAAAATAAATTGCAGAAATGTAAATCTAGCTATTACAAGGCGCGGGTCTATACATCGCCAAAAAAAAAAACCCGTTTTGAAAAATAAAGTGCGAGAATTTAAATAAGGCGATAAAATCCTAATTAACTATTACATACTCTGTACAGATACATAAATATAATCAAAATAAATAAATACGCGCGAATAGAAATTTAATCGGGAACGTCCTAAGGGTTTTGACCCTTTTGAGAAAAAAAGAAATTTTTGTCCTTTTTTTTTTTGTAATTAATGAAATTAAAACTAATAACTAATTAATTAATTAATTAAGAAAATGTTTTTTTTGTATTTTTGTGTTTTTAATGAAAATAAAGAGAAAATAAATAGAAATTAAAAGTTGAAAGTGAAAGACCTAATTCTAAATTAATTTTACTTATTAAAAAAAATGTTAAAATTATCCTAATTACACAACTAATTAATTAATGTTAGAATTTATTTACAAAATAAGTTAATAAATAATAAAATGTCCTTTGTTTTTTTGGTTTTCTGAATTTTATGGGAAAAATTAGTTTGTTAGGTTAATTAACAAAAATGATAATAATTAAAAAAAAGAAATTATAAGGGAAAGAAAAATAAAATAAGTAACAAAACCATGGGGGGTTTGGGCCTTTTTTGGAGGTGTTGATTACAGTTTTTTGGCCCACTAAGCTCAGGCCTGTTGACTTTCTGGATTCAGATGCGTATGGTTGACTGAAGAACATGGTGCTCCTTCTTCCATGGCCTTTGGATGGCTGTTGAATACACTTGGCATGCTGGATAAGTGAGGTTTATGGTGTTCACTTATTTGGAAACCTGCATAGGAATTTGTTAGAAAAAATAACATTGAGTTTTGGGGGACCTGGGAATCGAACCCAGGTCCCAATGATCATTGCCAGCGTGTCCTTCCACTGAGCCAATTGCCTTAATCGAAATAATAATAACAACTGAATATTATATTAGTAAATCAACGCATCCCCTGGAAAAAAAATAACGCGCGTTATTTATTTGAACCGGCCAATCATGCTGCAACACCTAATCATCTTCTTCACTGAAATGCCTGTAAAACACAACAATTAGCGGGGGGTTTTTAACCCCCACAAAATGAAATGACAAAAAATAACGAATAGAGCTATGCTCTATATAAATTGGGCGCGAGGGTATCAACCTGTTCGTCTCAATCCCCTGAGTTCAACCATAGGTTTTTCCAAGCCTAATTTTTCCTATATGAGAAACCCCTAATTCAAAAGCTTGAAAACCCTAAATCTTATCCATGGTGGTTTCGGTTTCAGAGTGTTTCAAGACAATTGAACCACACCATTAGCTTCGTATAGGTCCTGTGAACACAAAACACTCAACAAAACGTATCAAATGTGCATGAATCAATGTATGTGATTACAAAAAAAAATTGACAAACCGTGGGTTTGTGTAGCACGTGTTCTTGAGCTTTGAGGCTTGTTTTCAATTGAAATGTGTTCCTGGCAATGCTAGCAATGTATTAGAGTCCTTAAATCGCTTTGAAAAGGCCTGGAGTATCAAGATCAGTTTTGACTTTTTTGCTTGATTTTTTGAATATGGTTGGGATGTTTCTGCAGCAACTTGTGCGTGTCCTGTATTAGGTCTTGGTTTTTGCATATGTATGGGAATGCATTTAAGTGATATGATGAGCCAATGATCCATTGTATTCAAGTTTTTGGATTTTGCTTTAACACCATTAAAGAACATTCCAAGTTTGTTCAAATTTTGAATTTTTATGCATAATTGAGCTTGGCACGAATTTGGCAACTAGAATATGCTGTATGAAAGCCATTCAAACCACAAAGATGCCACTTAATTATTTTTTTGATTTTATTTGAATTATTAAGGATTAAAATGAATTAAATCCATAAAAATTAAATAAAAATGAAAAAATAAATGTTTGGTCTTGAAATTAGTCATGGGACACATGGGTGGCATGACAAGGCTGAATCAAGTGGAAGAAAGTGGGCCCTTTTGTCAAAAAATGAAGTTTCAAGGATAGTTGACTTTTGCCATTTCACAAAAATTTCCCAGCTTCTCCAATGCATATCTTGCTCAATTTTGATCATATGAACATGTTCTTGGACATTTTGGAAAGGTATTGAAGTCCTCTAACCAATTACTTTGGTCCCATGTCTTTTTGATTTACCAATCTCAAGTTATGGTCTTTGACTTAAAATGCCTTTTTGTTGACTTTTGAAAATGACCTATAATGTTGAAATTGGTAACTTTTTGTGGGAGCATTTCTTGGACTTGGAATGCGAAGATGAGTTGTAGGAAATGTACTCCCCTTCAAAATGAGCATTGGATGGGATTTTTCTGATGAACCATGAAAAAGTTATGCCTTGGTCAAGTTACAGTTGACTTTTCAGCTGTCCAAAAATAGAAACTTTTGCATCTTGATGATTTTTGAGCCATTCTTGTGGAATCATGATCAAGACTTGTTCAAATGATGATTGTGGCTTCAAAATAAGATGTTGACCAAATTTTTTGACTTTTGACTGCCAAATGACCATTTTGCCCCTGCAGTTGATTGTGAAGCAATTAGGGTTTTTGACTCTGCAACTTGACCTTGTGAGCCTTGAAACTTGGCATGTAGATGCTTGACAATATGTATAGGCATATGTGACTTGATTGAGCCCTTTAAAACCTCAACTTCCTTGAAGGAACCAAAACCCTAATTTGACTGGCTTAGGAGGATGGTTGACTGTGCAACCCTTGAGTAGACTTGAGCAAATTGAGATGATGCTTGTCAAAACTTTGAAGAATATGGGAGGGCAAATTTTGGGGTACAACAGTTGCCCCTGTTCAATCTTCTTAGACCCGAGGATGTAGATTGGCTTGTGGGCCTTTCGTGATCCGAAAGTGGAAGATGATTGAACACTAAAGTGCCCAGAAATTTGCACTCACATAGTGGAGTATCAGCAGTGTGATGGCGGGAATGGGCTTACAGATGCCATTTGGGGAGATGGTGGATATTAGGATGGGCTTATAGATGCCATCTGGAGATGTGACAGAACCTTGTCGGGAATGGGCTTATAGATGCCATTTGGAGATGTGGACAGGAGGATGGGCTTATAGATGCCATCTGGAGATGTGACAGAACCTTGTTGGGAATGGGCTTATAGATGCCATTTGGAAATGTGATGGATAGTTGTGGAGATGGGCTTATAGATGCCATCGGCAGGTGTCGATCGCGTAAGAGATTCCTTAGCGAGAACTTGCGTGCTTTAAGAAGGGAAGATGGTTTCCTGGCCTGTTACAGGGGTTGATCTTCAATCTCTTCATGTAGATATGCCCTGGCTAGATACAGGTGTCGAATCTACAATCATTTGCTCACAGATGTTCCCTGGCTAGATACAGGAATCGAATCCGGAACTTCAAAAGGTTGCTTACAGACGTGCCCTGGCTGGATATAGGAATCGAATCTACAAACACTTCATGCAGACATGCCCTGGCTGGATACAGGTATCGAATCTTCAATCAGTTACCCACAGATATGCCCTGGCTAGATACAGGAATCGAATCTGGAATTAGTCATCTACAGATATGCCCTGGCTGGATACAGGTATTGAATCTTCAAACTCTTCAGATATGCCCTGGCTAGATACAGGAATCGAATCTGGAATTAGTCATCTACAGATATGCCCTGGCTGGATACAGGTATCGAATCTTCAAACTCTTCAGATATGCCCTGGCTAGATACAGGAATCGAATATGGAATTAATCATCTACAGATATGCCCTGGCTGGATACAGGTATCGAATCTTCAAACTCTTCAGATATGCCCCGGCTAGATACAGGAATCGAATATGGAATTAGTCATCTACAGATATGCCCTGGCTGGATACAGGTATCGAATCTTCAAACTCTTTAGATATGCCCTGGCTAGATACAGGAATCGAATATGGAATTGCGACAGTTGATAGTAATCATCTTTGGATTGACCTTTTCCTGAAAAGGTAAAACATCAGTTGTATGCAATGTCATGATGTATGAGATGCATGATGTCAAGATGCTAAAAATGAGATAGTGTTGTATGCACTTTATCATGTATGTAAGCAGGATGTATGAAATGTGATATGTTTATGAATGTATTTTCGTCTAGGAAAATAAATCCTTGACGAATGCCGGGAAGTTGAATCCTGGGCTGATGTTGAAGAGTAGAGTTCTTCGTTTCTGCTGGGGACGATGGTTTGCAAGAATAAACCGGTAGGAGAAGATGACTCTGTTGGGGAATAAACTTGGCGACGAGATTACTCTACGGGGAATTACTCTGTGGGAAGAGATACTTCGCTGAGGTTTTGATGAGAACTCCGCTGGGGATTCCGTTGATAAGTTATGTTGGGGAAGTAATGAACTCCGCTGGGGGATAGGAAGAACTTCGCCGAGGACGATCTTTCCGTGGCAATTAGCTGAGGATAACCCAGTTATAACCTGGTGGGGAAATAACCTTTGAATAAAGTCGGGGAGAGACGTTCGTGCTCTGCAGGGGATAAGCTTCCAGAATCTACTGGGGATAAGCTTCCAAAATCTACTGGGGAGGATGATTCAACTCTCCTGGGGAAACTTTGGACTGCACTGGGGAGTGGCTCCACTAGGGTGTCTTATATTCTGCCGGGGAACAATCTTAGATTAAGACTGCCGGGGATGCTTGTTTAGGAACATCTGTATACTCCGCTGGGGAATATTGAGATTTTCTGGGGATACCAAACTTCCATAAGGCTGACTGTAGGCTAACTCTGCTTGGGGGAGAGTGTTGCTGACTTGCTGGAGATACTGTGCCTTTTCAGGGCTGATGGGAGACCAACTCTGCTTGGAGAGAGTATTGCTGATTGGTCTTACTCTGGGGGGAGTGAAGGTATCCTGGTTACATTCTTCAGCCGAACCTACCTTGGTACCTTGGTGGACAAAGTAACTAGATCGCTTAGAAAACTCATTATCGCCCCTGTTTCTGATGTCACCTGTAATTAGTCCTTTGTTTCGCATGCAAATATTTGTGATTAGCAATTAGTGTCAAATGCATATATAAAAAATGTGAACATTGGGCGTTCTTCGCAAGACAAAACAGAAAAAGGAAAAAACAATTGGCAATTTGTCTGGAAAAGTGAATTTGTATTGATTTTTGAATTTGCCTGTAAATAGGCGTTTATGTACAAGAGGCTGACGTCCTAGTAAGAGAACGCCGCCGAACAACAGAGTTTATACATTTTGTGAAAAGGAAAACAAAACAGCTATGTGAAAAATAATCCCACTGGGTTCCAACTCTTCTATCGCCTTTATGTCTTCAAGCGTCTCATCACTTGGCTGCTTAGTTGAAGATGAAGCTGATTGATTGATGCCGTCTGAACCTGATAGTTGATACCGAATTCTGGATGCAAGGTGATCAATGAGACATAGTATTACGCTTATCCCTAATTTTTGCCTAGACCGCCCTTTCGGGTTTTCAGTCCACCGGGATACCCATTTTTGCCCAAGCCGCCTTTTCAGGTTTTCGACTTGCCGGGTGTACAGATTTTTCCATTTCATCCCTTAAATTTGCCCGAACCCTTTTGGTTCACCGGGAAGCCCTTATTTTTGCCTAGGTGTGTCAACCTAGCGGGTCTTTAATTCATGCGTAGTATCTTTTTACTATGTCTGCATTGGCGGGGTGCGGAAGGTCGTCACCATCCATGGTGGTTAGAATCATAGCTCCTCATGAGAAGATATGTTTAACCATAAATGGCCCTTCGTACGTAGGGGTCCATTTTCCCCTGGGATCACTTTGAGGAAGAATGATGCGCTTGATTACCAGGTCTCCGACTTGATACTCTTGTCGTCTGACTTTCTTGTTAAATGCCCTGATCATCCGTTTTTGGTACGTTTGACCATGACAAATAGCAGTGAGTCTCTTTTCATCAATTAGGTTTAATTGATCAAGTCGAGTCTGGATCCAGTCATCTTCGCTTAAACCTGCATCCTTCATTATTCGGAGAGAGGGTATCTGGACTTCAATAGGCAAGACTGCCTCCATGCCATAGACCAAGGAAAAGGGAGTTGCCCCGGTTGACGTCCTTGCTGAGGTACGGTACCCATGAAGTGAAAACGGTAACATTTCGTGCCAATCTTTGTAGGTCACTGTCATCTTCTGCACAATCTTCTTGATATTCTTATTTGCCACTTCGACAGCCCCATTCATCTTCGGCCGGTAAGGAGAAGAGTTGTGGTGCTGTATCTTGAATTGCTCGCACATCTCAGTGATCATCTTGTTATTAAGATTGGTACCATTGTTCGTAATGATCCTTTCCGGGACGCCGTATCGACAGATCAGGTTATTCCGAATGAATCGTGCCACGACGTTCTTGGTTACCGTAGCGTAGGAAGCTGCTTCAACCCACTTTGTGAAGTAATCAATTGCTACCAGGATGAAGCGATGCCCGTTGGATGCCGTAGGTCTGATCTCGCCGATCATATCAATTCCCCACATTGCAAAAGGCCAAGGTGCTGTCAAGACGTTCAGAGGAGCTTGAGGAACGTGCACCTTATCTGCATAGATCTGGAATTTGTGACATGTCCGAGAGTGTTGATAACAGTCAGCTTCCATTGTGGACCAGAAATATCCTGCCCGAAGGATTTTCTTTGCCATGGTATGTCCACTGGAGTGCGTTCCGAAGGTACCTTCACACAGTTCTTCCATGATCCTTTCTGCTTCAGTCTTATCCACACAACGCAGTAAAGTTGAATCATGGTTTCGCTTGTATAGAATGCCGTTGCTGAGGAAGAACTTTGCCGCGAACCTTCTCAGGAACTTCTTGTCATTGACAGATGCACCCTCGGGGTATTCTTGAGTTTCCAAGTACCTCTTCACTTCATGATACCAAGGTTTTTCAGTTACCTCTTCAACCTAGAGATCACAGCAATGCGCAGGTGTGATACGGTGGGAGAACTGACCATGGTTTTGCGTTTGTTTTCGCAAATGTTTCGGTTGAGCAAGAGTCGCCACCGACTTTTTATTTTATCCTAAGGAAAGGTTTAAAAAGCACAACAAAAACCTTTGAGATATTTTCTTGGGTTCGGGGAGTAGATTATAGAAAGGGAAGGTATTAGCACCCTTTCTATCCATGGTTATCCATGGGCTCTTAGGTACTTGCTTAGAACAACTTGCCTTGGTTTTCAATTGTTTGAAATGGTGTTTTGTGTGTGGTTTTGAAAAGGTTTTGAAAAAGATGCCTTGTCTAGGCTACCCTTGTAAAAATTCTTTACTCGAATGTTTTACAAAAGGTGTTTGTCTTTTTTGAAAAGATGTTTCAAGGTTTTTGAAAGTTTGTTTTGAAAGTGTAGTGATGTGTGGTTTGAAAATAGGCAAGTGTTTTGTTTTGCAAGTTGACAAGTACTTAAGAGCTATCTACCCTAAAGTTCTCAAAGATTTTTGTTATGTTCTAACCCTTTTAACAATTTTGTTCCACCATTGTATTTGGTGGACAATCTTGTGTTAGGATGTGAAAGGGACGGGCGCGGGTCATCGTTTAGACCATAATTGCAATGGTGCCAAGTATCTTTGGGCAATTTTTCTTTAAGGGACTTGATCATTTTTTAGGCAACTTTTCGAAAGCGTCATCGAGGGACTTATGATCATTTGAATTTGTATTTGTTTTGCCCAAAGAGACCTAACATGCAATATGGCCCATTTATTGAAGGCAACAAGTGGAATACCCTAGGGGTGCAAGTGTGATATGTGTTGTCCATTTTCATGCTTGTTTATCTTGAAATTAGGTCAAACTATTTTTGTTCTTTTTATTTGCATACAAACCCTAATTCTAACATGGTATATTTAGAAAGCAATAAAGTGCGAAAATTAAAGTTCCTAAGCTATTACAACACAATATGGGAGGGGGGTACAAATGTTCAAATGGGGGGTATTTGACAAGAAATTTAAATCTAACTATTACATCAATTTGGAATATTTACAAAGTAATTAATTGCATAATTAAATGGAAATAAAATAAATATGCAAAATGTAAAAAAGGGTTTTTATATGTATGGAAAAAAGGTATTTTTTATGTCAAATAAACAAAATAAAAAAAAGCATTATTTTTGGAGCATTTTTATGTTTAGGGCAAAACCCTAATTTTCTTAGATAAAAGTATTAATTATTTAATATATACTAACATTTATCAATTATTTACAAAATAAAATAAAAATGAAGTATATTTGTCAAAAAGGTATTTTTACTATTAAATATTAATAAAAATAAAATGTATATATTTTTTGTATTATTTACTAAATATTCTAATATATATATATATATATATATATATATATATATATATATATATATATATATATATATATATATATATATATATATATATATATATATATATATATATATATATATATATATATATATATATATATATATATATATATATGTATTACTTTCTAAATATGTATTATATATACAAAAATAATAATATTTAATATTTATAAAAAAAGTATATTTTATACAAAATATTTTAAGAAGATAAAACAAAATAAAAATGAAAATAAAATGTGTTTACATTATTTTCTAGTATTTTAAGTAAAAAGTGTTTATTTATTTATTTATGTACAAATATCAATATAAACAAATAAATGCCTAAAAAAAATCAAAAATGGTTTAAAAAATTATTTTTATGTTTTTAATATCATGAGGAAAAATAAATAAGTCAGGAATAAAAAACAAAAGTCAAAAAATCATAAAAATGAGTCAAATGGGCCTAGGGGGTGTCAAAGTAACAAAAGGGTGTAAAAAAGAAATGACAACACAAGCCCAGCCCACCAAGTCTTTCTTCAACCTCCAGACTTCTTTTTGAACAAAAAACACGCGCCTCTTTCTTCCATTGCAAGGTCCTGATTCTTTGAGTTTTAGCAAAAACTTACAACATCAAAAATGTTAAGCATCTTCTCACGAATTCACACACATAAAGAACATGATTTAACTCTCAGAAATGAGAGAGAATTTCTTCTCCCCCAATTCTTAACCTAATATTTATTCCAAGTTCAGACATCAAATTCTCTAAGCATACATAATATAAATGAAAAGTAAAGGTATGTACAGTTTCAGGGGCATGAGTAGAACACTTCCTATTCACAAACTTAGAGCTAATGATGCCTACATTGAGAGATAGAAGTTCAAGAATATACCTGTTCAGTTGAAGTTGTATCTGATGATGGAGGTACTTTCAGAGCAAGGTGATGATTGGTACAGCTTCCTTGATGTCCAAGGATGCTATTCCAAGCTTTACTTTGTCTTGAAACCTTTTGAATCGAGCTATAGAACTTCAACTGCAAAACAAGAAAATGAAAATGGTGATCCTGCCTGGGAGTGTTACAGGTCGTGCTTGAGGTTTGGATTAGCTTCAAGGGATGTTATGGGATGTATTTGAGGTGGTTTTAGCAAGAGTGCATGAAAGGGATGAGAGTTGGAACTCAAACTGTAGCAAGCCCTGTTTTTGTGCAGTTCAATGGTGATTTTGTGAGTGAGAGTGTTTGGGACTTGGTTAGCTCGTGTTCTAGCTTAGGATGGATGTTTAGGAAGTGTACAAAGTATTTTCTTAAGCTCTTTTGTGCTGAGATGAAAGTTTTTTTGTGATATGCTATATTTCTTACACTTTAAGCAACCAAAGGCCAAGTTGGTGTTTAGACAGGTAGAGGCCCCTATAATATGCTGCAAATCTTGGCATTGATCAGTGTGATTAGTCCCTAAACTTATGCCAAAGAGATTTGATCTGTACTTGCTGATTTGCAACTTTGACATAAAGCTTAACTTTTCAAAAATGGATATTATGCTTTATCTATAAATGGCTTAATCTTGCAAATAATGTTTGGACACACAAAATAAGACTTTGGCATAATGAGTATGCATTAAATTATTGAGTGCAAATTGGATTAGAGGCCTGTAATGTAGCATAAACCAAGTTGACTTGAAAATGGCAATGTGTATGAACATGTCTTGATCAAGAACAAAAGTGATTTTTGCCCAACTTGCCAAATTCGATTCTCCCTAACCATGAGGTTGTTTGATGAGTTCTTGGACATTTTGGAAAGCTTGGAATGTGTACTACAATTCATCTTTGAAATGCAAATTTAAATTCCAAGTGGAAGTATGTGAAAAATGGTCTTGAAGTTAGGTAAAAACTTTGCCTAAAATAAGTCAAATTTTCACTAAGTTAAGAATGGTTTGGCACCTTTATTCCAAAAATTGTAACTTGAGATACAAGCTTCTTTTGGGAAAACTTTGTGAATCAAAGTTGTAGATTATGAAATAGGCTACAACTTTCATGTTTTGACATTTTCTTGAATCCAAATGAATCTTGGTGAGAAAGTTGGGCAAAGTTAGGAAAAAATTAGGGTTTTTCATAACTTTTAGAAAAATTCTAAGTTATGAAAAATTCTCATTTCAAACCCTAATTTGCAATTCTTGATTTCTTGATGAACAAGTTTCATGATTTGGCATGTTTTGATGAAAAATGAATCTTGACACTTGATTTTGACCAAAAAGTCAAAGTTTGACTTTTCAGTATACAGTCAAAATTGATCAATTGATTGGGAAATTCAACTGTCAATCTTGTGCATTTGGGATCTTTTGAACTTGTTGAGCATGTCAAGACAATTCCATGTGGTCCTTGAGTCCATATTTGAGCTTGGTTTTCCATTGGCTAGGTCAAACAGTCAAAAATTGCCTTTGTGCAGTCAAAACCCTAAAAATGACCATTTTGCCCTTTTTGTGATCTGATCAAATTTCTTGTGGGATTGTGATCCAAACTTGATCAAATGGTCCATGTGAGTTCATAATGTTGATGTGGGTCAATTTTAATGAGATTTGACTGTCAATTGGCCACAGTTGACTTTTTCCCCAATACAGTTGATTTCTAGGTCAACTGTCCAATTGACTGGGCAAAACTTGGAATCAAGACTTGAAACTTGGTATGGATAAACTTGGGGGTCCAATATGAAGCATGAAAGTCATCTTAGGCATTTTAGGTCAGAACATCTTTGTGCAAACACAAACCCTAATTTGGGTCAACAGTGCAAGGAGAAGTCTTGAGCAGATGAAACCCTAACTGGATCTTGAGTTCCAAAGGCTTTGTGATGAGAAATCAATGAGAAATGGGAGGGAAAATTTTGGGGTACAACAGTTGCCCCTGTTCAATCTTCTTGAATCCGAAGAGTTAGATTGGCAAGTTTGCCTTTCGTGACTCGAGGGTAAAAGGAGATTGGACACTAGAGTGCCTGGAAATTTGCACTCGTCAAAGCAATGGATGCGGGAATGGGCTTAGAGATGCCATTTGGAGATGGGATTAATGATGCAATTAGGGAGAGTGACAGAAAATTGTCGGGGATGGGCTTAAAGATGCCATCTGGAATGAGTATCAGGAAGGTGTCCATGCTTAGGACCATCTTTGAACTGGGGTCTGAATAAGCAATAGATTGACATCCGTACCTGGAGGCATCCGTAAACTGTTTTCAGAGATTGAGAAGAGTCTGAACAAGCGATAGATTAACATCCGTTGTTGGGAAGAATCCATAAATTGTTTTCAGAAGTCTTAAGAAGAATCTGAACAAGCGATAGGTCAACATCCGTTACTTGGAGAACCTGTGAACTGTTTTCAGAAATCTTGAAGTTGAATAAGCAATAGAGCAGCATCCGTTGTTGGGAAGCGTCCGTAAACTGTTTTCAAAAGTTGCATCTGAACAAGCGATAGATTAACATCCGTTGTTGGGAAGAATCCATAAACTGTTTTCAGAAGTCTTGAGGAGAAACTGAACAAGTGATAGGTTAACATCCGTTACTTGGAGAACCCGTGAACTATTTTCAGAAATCTTGGAGTTGAATAAGCAATAGAGCAGCATCCGTTGTTGGGAAGCGTCCGTAAACTGTTTTCAAAAGTTGCATCTGAACAAGTTGATAGATTAACATCCGTTGTTGGGAAGAATCCATAAACTGTTTTCAGAAGTTTTGAGGAGAATCTGAACAAGTGATAGGTTAACATCCGTTACTTGGAGAACCCGTGAACTGTTTTCAGAAATCTTGAAGTTGAAGGAGGAACCGGTGTAGGGTTTCCTGATGATGAGTTCGTGTAGAAACTGCATCTGGATGAATCTGGAATAAGGATTAGAATGTTGCCATGTCTGGGTCACATCTGAACTATTCCTGGAAAGAATCTCGGAAGATAATGATTTTAGTCTGTCGACTGGTCTTACCTGAAAAGGTAAAGAGTTAGTTGTATGCAATGTCATGATGCATGATGCAACGTATGTTATATGATATGAATGTAAATGAATGCGCATGTAAGCTGATGAGCTATCTTGCTGAGGATAGATGAATCCGAGATGGCTGAAGATAAAAGCATCTTGACTGCTGCCGGGACGAATAATTCCTGGTTGTTGCTGGGGAAGAGAATTCCTGATGACTTCTATCGGGGAGTTCCAATCTAATAGACTCATGCTGAGGAGGTAAGACTGAGAATCTTCAGTTTGGTGGGAAGTATCTCCGTGGGGAGAAGGTTCACTAGTCTGGCTCCGCTGGGGATTGATAGTTTGAAGTTTTAGCTCTGCCGGGGATACTGAAACTTAAACTCTGAGGGGAATTGGGTTCTGGAGGATTCTCTGGCTGAGGGTAACAAAGATAAACTCCTATGGGGATTGTATTGATAAGTTATACTGGGGAACTTTGATGAACTCCGCTGGGGATAGGAAGAATTTTGCTGAGCGCGATCTTCCGCGGCAATTAGCTGAGGATAACCCAGTTATAAGCCCTTATGAGAAATAACTTTGAATAAAACTCGGGAGAGACGTCTATACTCTGTAGGGGATAAGCTTCAAGAATCTACTGGGGATAAGCTTCAAGACTTGCTGAGGGATATGGATTCCAAATCTCCTGGGGGTTTCCTTTGAAGGGGTATCAAGATATCCAACTGCACCTTCAACCTATCAGTAATCCTCTTTCTTGATTCATAAGGAAATGATTATGTTCAAATGCATATGCCTATTTAACAAAACATTGGATGTTTCTCAAAATAAAACAATTAGTGCAAGAGAAAAAAGAAAAAGGAAATGACACAAATTTCTGGGAAGAGTATTTGTATTAACTTTCTCTGAGCATATTTGTACAAAGGAGACAATCATCCTAGTAAGAGGATTTCGTCGTAAATATTGAAAGATTTATACAAAGTAAAGATGGCTATGTGAAATAATTCCATGGGATTCCATTCTGCTATAGCCTTCACAACTCTGAATATCTGTCCATCCAATGCTCCGTTTGCCGATGAATGGATTGATCAGAAGCCTGGAACTGGTTGATGAAGAGATTGTCTTTGAAGTGATCCGACGAGACATAGTCATACGCTTTAATTCCCTAACTTTTTCCTGAATCGCCCTTTCGGGTTTTCGATCCACCGGGAAACCCCTTTTTGCCCAAGTCGCCCTTTCGGGTTTTCAACTTGCCGGATGTACAGATTTTTTTAATTTTTATCCCTAATTTTTGCCTGAACCGCCCTTTCGGGTTTTCGGTTCACCGGGATGCCCATTTTTGCCCAAGCCGCCCTTTCGGGTTTTCGACTTGTCGGGTTATCTTATGCGTAGTATCTTTTGACTATGTCTGCGTTCGCAGGGTGCGGCAAATCGTCGCCATCCATGGTGGTCAGAATCATTGCACCACCAGAAAATATGCTCTTGATCACAAATGGTCCTTCATATGTAGGAGTCCATTTTCCCCTTGGATCACTTTGTGGCAAGATAATCCGCTTGATTACGAGATCCCCGACTTGATACACCTGACGTCTGACTTTCTTATTGAAGGCCTTGATCATCCATTTTTGATACGTCTGACCATGGCATATAGCAGCGAGTCGCTTCTCGTCGATCAGATTGAGTTGATCAAGTCGGGTCTGCATCCAATCATCTTCATTCAAACCTGTATCCTTCATAATCCTTAGAGAAGGAATCTGAACTTCCATAGGCAGGACAACTTCCATGCCATATACCAACGGAAATGGGGTTGCCCCGGTTGAAGTACGTGCCGTCGTACGGTATCCATGTAGAGCAAACGGTAACATCTCATGCCAGTCTTTGTAAGTGACTGTCATTTTCTGAATGATCTTCTTAATGTTTTTGTTCGCAGCTTCAACAACACCGTTCATCTTCGGCCGATAGGGAGATGAATTGTGATGATAAATCTTGAACTGTTCGCACAATGCGGTGATCATCGTGTTATTCAGATTCGTACCGTTATTTGTGATGATCCTGTCTGGAACACCATACCGGCATATGAGATTTTGCTTGATGAAGCGGGCAACCACATTTTTAGTAACAGAGGCGAAGGAAGCCACTTCGACCCATTTGGTGAAATAGTCAATGGCAACCAAGATGAAACGATGTCCGTTGGAAGCCGTGGGCTTGATCTCTCCAATCATGTCAATGCCCCACATTGCAAATGGCCACGGAGCAGTCAAAACATTGAGAGGAACCGAAGGGATATGAACTTTGTCGGCATAGACTTGACATTTGTGGCAAGTACGGGAATGTTGATGGCAGTCAGCTTCCATGGTAGACCAATAATAGCCTGCCCTTAGGATCTTCTTAGCCATTGTATGCCCGCTCAAGTGAGTGCCAAATGTGCCGCTGTGTATCTCAGTCATGATCAATTCTGCTTCAGCTTTGTCTACGCATCGGAGTAATACACAATCATGGCTTCGTTTGTAAAGGATGCCGTTGCTCAGGAAGAATTTAGCCGCGAATTTCCTTAAGAACTTCTTGTCATTTACGGAAGCTCCTTCGGGATAATCTCTAGTCTCGAGATACCTTTTGATTTCATGGAACCAGGGTTGTTCCACTACTTCTTCAGTATTAATCTCATGACAATGCGCAGTTTCATCCATTCGCTTGATGGTGATTTGGGGAGCCTCGTTATCCCAGTTGAGTTTAAACATGGAGGACATTGTAGCTAGAGTGTCTGCTAGCTGATTCTCTTCTCGCGGGAAATGCTCGAAGGTAATTTGCTCGAAATGAGGCAACAATGTCAAGACATGTTCTTTGTACGGGATAAGATTAGGATGCTTGGTATCCCACTCTCCTTTGATTTGACTGATAACCAAAGCCGAGTCCCCAAATATGATCAAAGATTTGATCCCCAAGTCTATAGCAGCCTTGAGACCAAAGATGCAAGCTTCATATTCAGCCATGTTGTTTGTGCAGCTGAAGCAAAGTCGGGTCGTGAAGGGTGTGTGACAGCCTTCCGGGGAAATGAGTACCGCACCGATACCGTTTCCAAGTGCATTTGAAGCACCATCAAAGTACAGGGTCCATCGGGATCCCTTTTCGGGTCCGTCATACGGTCCGTTACCTTCAATGCTGTCCAAATTCATGATGTTCTCGTCTGGGAAGTCAAATCTCATGGGTTGGTAATCTTCGATAGCTTGATGAGCCAGATGGTCAGCTAGTACACTCCCTTTTATAGCTTTTTGGGTGGTGTACTGGATGTCATACTCAGTTAGGATCATTTGCCATCTGGCTATTCTTCCAGATAAAGCGGGCTTTTCGAAGATATACTTGATAGGATCCATTTTGGAAATCAATAAGGTAGTATGAGTCAACATATACTGTCTTAGTCGGCGAGCAGCCCATACCAAAGCGCAGCAAGTTTTCTCGAGCAGTGAGTAACGAGTATCACAGTCGGTAAACTTTTTGCTAAGGTAATAAATAGCATGCTCTTTTCGACCAGACTCGTCATGCTGGCCCAAAACACACCCCATTGAGTTATCCAAGACGGTCAAATACATGATCAATGGTCTTCCTTCGACGGGTGGCATCAGAATAGGAGGTTCTAGCAAATACTCCTTGATCTTATCAAAAGCAGCTTGGCAATCGTCGTTCCATTCAACTACCTGATCTTTCTTCAAGAGTTTGAAAATTGGCTCACAGGTAGAAGTCAGATGCGAGATGAATCTGGCAATATAGTTCAAGCGCCCCAAGAACCCTCTAACCTCCTTTTCAGTACGGGGAACAGGCATCTCTTGTATTGCTTTCACTTTTGCTGGATCGACTTCAATGCCTTTGTTGCTTACAATGAATCCTAGAAGTTTACCAGACCTAACTCCAAAAGTGCACTTACTTGGATTCAACCTGAGTTTATATTCTTTCAACCTGGCAAACAGCTTTTCTAGATGTTCAAGGTGCTCTCCCTCTGTTTGTGACCGAGCTATCATATCGTCTACGTAAACTTCAATCTCATGATGTATCATATCATGAAACAAAGCTACCATGACGCATTGATAAGTTGCCCCTACGTTCTTCAGCCCAAACGGCATCACCTTGTAACAGAAAGTGCCCCATTGTGTGACAAAAGTTGTTTTCTCCATATCCTCGGGGGCCATTTTGATTTGATTGTAGCCCGAGAATCCATCCATGAAGGAAAACACTTTGTGCTGAGCTATATTGTCGATCAAAATGTCAATGTGTGGAAGTGGAAAATCATCTTTGGGGCTGGCCCTATTCAAATCCCGGTAGTCCACACACATCCTGACTTTGCCATCTTTCTTGGGTACTGGCACGATGTTAGCGACCCATTGAGGATAGGACGTAACAGCCAGAAAGCCAGCGTCGAATTGCTTCATCACTTCTGCTTTGATCCTTTCAGACATGTCAGGTCTCATTCGGCGGACTTTTTGCTTGACCGATGGACAATCCTCTCTTGTGGGGAGACGGTGAACCACGATGTCTGTGTCTAAACCCGACATGTCTTCATAAGACCAAGTGAAGATTTCAACATACTCATTCAACAACTGTATCAGGCGTTCCTTGACACTTGGCTCCAGATTGGCACCCACTTGCACCTCCTTCCGGTCTTCCTCGGTCCCTAAGTTGACAGTTTCCAATGACTCTTCGTGCGGTAAGATGGCCCTTTCCTCTTGCTGTAGAAGTCTGGCTAGTTCCCCTGGTACCTCACAACCTTCGTCATCTTCATACTCGGCTTGATTGACCAGATCTTCAGAGTTATTGAAGGATATAGCAGAATAGTCACCCATGGAATCCGGAGTGGATGGGTACCTGCATTTGTGAGTGTGGGTGTGTGTAAGGGATAGCCATCCTTAAACAAAAATGCAAAAGGAAAGAAAATGAACGCAACAGTTTAACAAATGAAAAACGTCCAATGAATCATTAAACATGGCATATGGATATGAAAAATAATCAAAACCCTTACAAATGGACCTACATGCCCCGGGCAAGGCATGAGGTGAAAGATAGTGTACGGATTGTTTGAAAATAAATATTACAGACCAAATAGGAAATGTTTGACAGATAAATTACTGATGAATAAAAGTGATGGGGACAAAGTCTTTTGCCTCCCAGTTGCATAATCCTCCTTTGACAGTTGGGTAAATCCACTCTTCGATGTTGCTCTCTTTGTCTTCATCCTCCAAAGCGTTGATTCCGTAGGGAGAAATTTTGACTGGCGCTCTTTCAATCTTCGAACGGCGCATAGCTTTCTGGCCTGTGGTAGTGAACCCTAATCCAAATTTGTCGGTCTTATGTGGAATATCAGGCAACTGCCCCCATGCTGAATTCTTCCCCTCCTTTATTGCGGCCCTTGCGTCCTCCAGAGATGCCATCCTGGCCATTTTCCTCGGTACTTCAGCTGCTAACTCTGCTACTGTTCTATCAGGAAGGACTTCTTCGAAATGCTGAAAAGGTGTCTCAATGAACTCCCCCTCTACCTCCACATACCGGAAAGAGTTCAAGTGGCTAATCATGTACTCCTCTTTGCCATGGACAGTAATGATCTTTCCCTTGACAGGATACTTCAACATCTGATGCAAGGAGGAGGTGACTGCCCCAGCATGGTGTATCCAAGGCCTACCCAACAAGCAAGAGTATGACGGACGGATGTCCATCACATAGAAAGTAGATTTAAACACCTCAATGCCTATCTTGATGGGAATTTCAACCTCCCCATGGACCATTCTCTTCGAACCATCGAAAGCTCTGACAACAATATCACTTGGCTTCAACTCTAACCCTTCACAATCTAGTCGGTCCAAGGCCTTCTTAGGCAGTACATTTAGCGACGAACCAGTGTCGACCAAGACATGTGCGAGGGTAGTTCCCCGACACTCGACTGAAATGTGCAAAGCATCATTGTGGTTTCTACCTTTAGGAGTTAGGTCGGCATCAGAGAAACCTAATCCATTGTCCGCAGTAAGGCTGGCCACGCAATTTTGGAATTGATCCGTAGAGGTTTCCTGGGGCACATGGGCTGCCTTCAGGAATTTTATCAGAGCTTTAGCGTGCACTTCCGAGCAAAGTAGTAGTGCCAGCATGGAGATTTTTGAGGGGGTTTGCCCCAGCTGTTCTACCACATCGTAATCACTCCTTTTGATTATCTTCAAGATCTCATCCATTTCCTTCTTGGAGGTTTCCGGGATGACCAAGGGTTGAGCCCTCGTCCTGACGAGCTCATCTTGGATTCCCTTACCTTTATCAGCAGTGGTAGGAGAGACAGTACTAGGAACAACAACATCTTCAATCAAAGGGGTTCTAGCAGAGAGTTTTATTGGTGCAGGGATGACCTTGTCAGTAGATGAGGGTCCAAAGATTGCTCTTGGAGGGGCAATCTCTGGAGAGAATATTCTCCCGCTCCGGGTGATTTTGCTCGTGCCTGCAATATTGCCAATGCTGGCTTCTTCATCATCCAAACTTTCTTCATTTATTTCGATTTGTTTAATACCATGGTAGTAGACGTCACCGCCATAGTTCCATGGTATTGACTTCTCAGAAACATAGGGGACAGGCCCTGGCATTGTTATCTTCAAAGGAACAGATTTTGTAGCTGGTGTAATCTTAACAGGCTTTTTGACGGCCTTGGAAAGATTGGCGTGAATGGTTATGATTGAGACATCTTCAGTATGGGTTGGAACAGCAGAAACTTTTTCAAACAAAATTTGTCGACTGTCTATTAGGCCTTGGATGCCTTTCTTCAGTAACGGACAGTCAAACGGCAGAGAGTAACAACAATAGCAGTCTTCTTTACATCCCGGGAAGATCCCGACCCTTAACTGATTCAACTTGATGGTTAGCAATGGAGTTATCAGATCATTGACATCAGCAACATACAAATCTTCTTCAATGGAATTGACATTTCGGCCGTGCTTCGGCATGGGAGCAGATATCACATTAGGCTTCTCCAGAGCGTCGAACTCCACCTCCTTCGCCTCTATCAGATCATGGATTTTATGCTTGAGTGCCCAACAATCATTGGTGTCGTGCCCGACACTGTCAGAATGGTAGGCGCATTTAGCATTAGGATGATAATGCGGAGAGGACGTATTCACATTTTTTGGTGCCTCTTTGATAGTGGCGAGATTCAACTTCAACAGATGGGGAAGCACTTGCGCTGGAGTCATATTAATGCGGGTGAACTGCCGTTGTATCCGTTCCACCCGTTGTTGATTTGGTCTGGACTGGTTATAGCGAGGCTACTCACTTGAAGGGTTTTGAATCATTACGACCCCCACGGTCGGCCGGCGCTCAGTCTTCCCTGCTCTTCTTTGGGAGTATGCAACAGCCGTTTCCTTCTTAAAAGGCTTCTTCTCAACACTTGCAGCAACACCCTTCTGAATTTTTCCTGACTTGATGCCAGCTTCTATTCTTTCGCCTGTTAAGATCAAATCGGTAAACCCCGCGGAAGAGTTACCAATCAGATGATTGAAAAATGGCCCAGATAGGGTTCCTAGAAACATATCAACAAGTTCACGGTCGGTTAAAGGAGGCTGCACCCTGCCAGCCAAATCCCTCCATTTTTGTGCATATTCTTTGAATCCTTCGCCTGTTCCCAGCGACATACCCTGAAGTTGGGTACGCGTAGGAGCAAGGTCAGAATTATATTGATATTGTTTGTAAAAGGCGGTGGCCAAGTCTTCCCAATTTCGGACGCTGGTTCCCTCTAGCTGATAAAACCACTCCAATTGAGCCCCAGAAAGGCTGTCTTGAAAGAAATGTATCCACAGGTTCTTATCTGCCGTATAAGGTTGAATCTTTCTTACGTAGGACCTGAGATGCATTTTTGGACAGGACAACCCATCATACCTTACAAAAACTGGCACTTTGAACTTTGGGGGAATCACAATCCCGGCAACCAAACCCAAGTCTTAAAAATCCAAACCCGGTACTCTTTGTAGCTCCATGGCGGCCAACCTGTCTTCTAAACCTTTGTATTTATCATCAGCTGGAGGGTATTGCTGATCAGAGTAGTCTTCATCCTCTTCGACCTCCTCTTCTTCCACATCAGACTCGGAAGGTACCGCAGCCCCACCTCCTTTACTGGTTCCTTCATCAGAAATAGGAGGAAATTCAAGCACTCTCTGAGATTCTCCGTCAAATCTTCTCCCTAAAGTAGCCACCCCGAGTCTCTTTTTCTTCTTTTTCACTGGGTCTTTATTCCCCAGCAAGGTCTTGAGATCCTCCTGACCCTTAGCCAAGGTCGTCAGGAGTTGCTGGAACTGTGCATTTTGAGCTTGTAGGTCTTTGAATGTTTGCTCGAGATCCATCCTACTGAAATAAACAGCAGACATATAAGGAAACCTGGAGTGAGACCTGCTTATGCACATGATGAATAGTATGCTTATGTATGCAATGCATTCAAGGATTTAGAACATTCAAAATTGTTGCAGACAAAGAAGAACGCACGTCATATTAATAAGAAGAAATTTGTTAGTACATAAATGCCCCATGGGCCAAATATTACAAAAACTTCTCAAGGTAAAAAGACATTGTGCATCCTCTTTGGTGCGATGTAGGTGTTGAGGGCCTCTTGCTCATGGAGTCGGCGGGTAAGCTCTAGAACCTTCTTCTCACTGGCGTAGAAGCTAGCTTCAAAAGTGTTCCGTTCCTCCTTGAGCTGAATCCAACTCTTCTGCATTTCCTCCCACGATGTAGGCATGTCAGGATGTAGGATGGTGTAGGGAACCTCTCCTTCCTTAACATGCTCTTTAATCACAGGGAGAACATGAGGATAAGGCATCATTAGAATCTGGGCTCGGGCTCGTACCCACTTGAGATAAGGCTCAAGAGGGATGGAGTTCTTGTGTCCCAGAGTCTTGCTATCAACCTTGTTGGGCCTCCCCCAAGCTCTGATGAATCTTTGGCGAAGTCCTCGCGCATCGTTGTCGAAGTCAAAAACTAGGTCAGGAATCAACATGTCGTGAGGGCCATCCCTCCGTGCATATCCAAATTGCCTCAAAGCTAGGCAAGGGTTGTAGGTGATACCTCCTCTGATCCCAAGTAAAGGAACATTAGGAAACTCTCCGCAACGATCGACGATGATGACATTTTCTCTGGACCGAGAACACCAATGTACATCAGAGTGAGTAAGAGTCATCAACCGTTGGGACCACCTTGAGCCTTGGTCATTCTTCAAGACAGATTGTGGAAGGTGCGAAATAAACCACCTTGCAAGGAGAGGAGTACAGCACATGAGAACACCCCTCTTTCTCATTGTTCGTGTGTAAAATGAGTGAAGAATGTCCCCAAGCAATGTTGGTATTGGATTTCTGGACAAGAAGATTTTAACGGCGTTGACATCTACCAATTGGTCAGAATTTGGGAACAAGACCAACCCATAGATAAGGAGTGCCACAATTTCTTCAAAGGCTTGTAGGTCCAATGAATTCCAACATTCTTGTGCCTTTTCAAACAAGAATTTTGCTAAGAATCCTTTGACGCCGCTTCTGGTTTCCCAATGCCCCTTGATGTCGGATGGTTGTAGATGTAATGCTCGAGCAACATCTTCCGGCTTTGGTTCCTTTTCCGTACCGTTGAAGGGTAGTTGATTAAGGATAGGGATTCTTAGGAGTTGAGAAAACTCCTCCAAAGTGGGTACCAACTGGTAATCAGGGAAAGTGAAACAGTGGTGAAGAGGGTCAAAGAACTGGAATAGCACTTTCATCATGTCTTCTTCAATGCTGGTGTTGACTAAGCTGAGCAATCTACCATGTCTTTCACTGAAGGATGAGCTTTCCGGAATTCTTGAGGTGAGCTCCTTGAGTTGAGGAGAGATTCTCACAAGGTTGACTTGGATGGTTTTTCTGCGAGGAATTTCCATGACCTACAAAACAAGAACAAAGATGAAGATCCAAACCCTTGAAATGGTTAGTGAATGCATATGATGCTTTATGATGTTTATGATGTATGCACAAACATATGTACAAGCAAATCACGCCAAACCCTAGTTTCAGGCTTGCATGAGGTTTCATAGGTAAGTACCCTCTTGAGTGTAGTTGGCTTAAAAACCTGTCCTATAAATAGTAACCGGGTTCTAAGGAGCTCAATATCATTGGATTGTTTTCATCGTTCATTGTTTTGGTTTAGCCACTTAACTAGCGACCAAAATATTCCAAGAAAACAACCCTCAATGAGTGTAGTATCGAGTATCTACCAACTTCGGACTGCACCAAAGCCGGTCATCTCACTACCCCTAATAAAAGGCCAAGATGGTCAAGTAAGGTTCTAGGTCATTAGTGCTTAGTGACATCACTCAGTGGCCCCGTACTCTCCTTGATTGAACTCAAGGGTTACCGGTACTCATAAATATGTCGCACTAATATAACTATTGCTTCGACCGTGTCGGTATACCCCGCACAGTTTCCACAATGTATTGCTATCTATGAATGTTTCCCAAAATCCGGGTGTAGGATTGCAAACCCAAACAAAAGAGCCAAGATGTAAAGCAAACAAATCAAACAATTAGTCATGCAAGAAGGTGATCTAAGCCCTAAGGTTACTCCACTTTTAAAATTCTCCCCAGCAGAGTCGCCAGTTCTGTGATACGGTGGGAGAACTGACTATGGTTTTGCGTTTGTTTTCGCAAATGTTTCGGTTGAGCAAGAGTCGCCGTCGACTTTTTATTTTATCCTAAGGAAAGGTTTAAAAAGCACAGCAAAAACCTTTGAGATATTTTCTTGGGTTCGGGGAGTAGATTATAGAAAGGGAAGGTATTAGCACCCTTTCTATCCATGGTTATCCATGGGCTCTTAGGTACTTGCTTAGATCAACTTGCCTTGGTTTTCAATTGTTTGAAATGGTGTTTTGTGTGTGGTTTTGAAAAGGTTTTGAAAAAGATGCCTTGTCTAGGCTACCCTTGTAACAATTCTTTACTCGAATGTTTTACAAAAGGTGTTTGTCTTTTTTGAAAAGATGTTTCAAGGTTTTTGAAAGTTTGTTTTGAAAGTGTAGTGATGTGTGGTTTGAAAATAGGCAAGTGTTTTGTTTTGCAAGTTGACAAGTACTTAAGAGCTATCTACCCTAAAGTTTTCAAAGATTTTTGTTATGTTTTAACCCTTTTAACAATTTTGTTCCACCATTGTATTTGGTGGACAATCTTGTGTTAGGATGTGAAAGGGACGGGCGCGGGTCATCGTTTAGACCATAATTGCAATGGTGCCAAGTATCTTTGGGCAATTTTTCTTTAAGGGACTTGATCATTTTTTAGGCAACTTTAAAGCGTCATCGAGGGACTTATGATCATTTGAATTTGTATTTGTTTTGCCCAAAGATACCTAACATGCAATATGGCCCATTTATTGAAGGCAACAAGTGGAATACCCTAGGGGTGCAAGTGTGATATGTGTTGTCCATTTTCATGCTTGTTTATCTTGAAATTAGGTCAAACTATTTTTGTTCTTTTTATTTGCATACAAACCCTAATTCTAACATGGTATATTTAGAAAGCAATAAAGTGCGAAAATTAAAGTTCCTAAGCTATTACAACACAATATGGGAGGGGGGTACAAATATTCAAATGAGGGGTATTTGACAAGAAATTTAAATCTAACTATTACATCAATTTGGAATATTTACAAAGTAATTAATTGCATAATTAAATGGAAATAAAATAAATATGCAAAATGTAAAAAAGGGTTTTTATATGTATGGAAAAAAGGTATTTTTTATGTCAAATAAATAAAATAAAAAAAAGCATTATTTTTGGAGCTTTTTTATGTTTAGGGCAAAACCCTAATTTTCTTAGATAAAAGTATTAATTATTTAATATATACTAACATTTATCAATTATTTACAAAATAAAATAAAAATGAAGTATATTTGTCAAAAAGGTATTTTTACTATTAAATATTAATAAAAATAAAATGTATATATTTTTTGTATTATTTACTAAATATTCTAATAAAAAAATATATATATATGTATTACTTTCTAAATATGTATTATATATACAAAAAATAATAATATTTAATATTTATAAAAAAAGTATATTTTATACAAAATATTTTAAGAAGATAAAACAAAATAAAAATGAAAATAAAATGTGTTTACATTATTTTCTAGTATTTTAAGTAAAAAGTGTTTATTTATTTATTTATGTACAAATATCAATATAAACAAATAAATGCCTAAAAAAAAAAAATCAAAAATGGTTTAAAAAATTATTTTTATGTTTTTAATATCACGAGGAAAAATAAATAAGTCAGGAATAAAAAACAAAAGTCAAAAAATCATAAAAATGAGTCAAATGGGCCTAGGGGTGTCAAAGTAACAAAAGGGTGTAAAAAAGAAATGACAACACAAGCCCAGCCCACCAAGTCTTTCTTCAACCTCCAGACTTCTGTTTGAACAAAAAACACGCGCCTCTTTCTTCCACTGCAAGGTCCTGATTCTTTGAGTTTTAGCAAAAATTTACAACATCAAAAATGTTAAGCATCTTCTCACGAATTCACACACATAAAGAACATGATTTAACTCTCAGAAATGAGAGAGAATTTCTTCTCCCCCAATTCTTAACCTAATATTTATTCCAAGTTCAGACATCAAATTCTCTAAGCATACATAATATAAATGAAAAGTAAAGGTATGTACAGTTTCAGGGGCATGAGTAGAACACTTCCTATTCACAAACTTAGAGCTAATGATGCCTACATTGAGAGATAGAAGTTCAAGAATATACCTGTTCAGTTGAAGTTGTATCTGATGATGGAGGTACTTTCAGAGCAAGGTGATGATTGGTACAGCTTCCTTGATGTCCAGGGATGCTATTCCAAGCTTTACTTTGTCTTGAAACCTTTTGAATCGAGCTATGGAACTTCAACTGCAAAACAAGAAAATGAAAATGGTGATCCTGCCTGGGAGTGTTACAGGTCGTGCTTGAGGTTTGGATTAGCTTCAAGGGATGTTATGGGATGTATTTGAGGTGGTTTTAGCAAGAGTTCATGAAAGGGATGAGAGTTGGAACTCAAACTGCAGCAAGCCCTGTTTTTGTGCAGTTCAATGGTGATTTTGTGAGTGAGAGTGTTTGGGACTTGGTTAGCTCGTGTTCTATCTTAGGATGGATGTTTAGGAAGTGTACAAAGTATTTTCTTAAGCTCTTTTGTGCTGAGATGAAAGTTTTTTTGTGATATGCTATATTTCTTACACTTTAAGCAACCAAAGGCCAAGTTGGTGTTTAGACAGGTAGAGGCCCCCATAATATGCTGCAAATCTTGGCATTGATCAGTGTGATTAGTCCCTAAACTTGTGCCAAAGAGATTTGATCTGTACTTGCTGATTTGCAACTTTGACATAAAGCTTAACTTTTCAAAAATGGATATTATGCTTTATCTATAAATGGCTTAATCTTGCAAATAATGTTTGGACACACAAAATAAGACTTTGGCACAATGAGTATGCATTAAATTATTGAGTTAAAATGGGATTAGAGGCCTGTAATGTAGCATAAACCAAGCTGACTTGAAAATGGCAATGTGTATGAACATGTCTTGGTCAAGAACAAAAGTGATTTTTGCCCAACTTGCCAAATTCGATTCTCCCTAACCATGAAGTTGTTTGATGAGTTCTTGGACATTTTGGAAAGCTTGGAATGTGTACTACAATCCATATTTGAAATGCAAATTGAAATTCCAAGTGGAAGTATGTGAAAAATGGTCTTGAAGTTAGGTAAAAACTTTGCCTAAAATAGGTCAAATTTTCACTAAGTTAAGAATGGTTTGGCACCCTTATTCCAAAAATTGTAACTTGAGATACAAGCTTCTTTTGGTAAAACTTTGTGAATAAAAGTTGTAGATTATGCAATAGGCTACAACTTTCATGTTTTGACTTTTGCTTGAATCCAAATGAATCTTGGTGAGAAAGTGGGGCAAAGTTAGGAAAAAATTAGGGTTTTTCATAACTTAGAAAAATTCTAAGTTATGAAAAATTCTCATTTCAAACCCTAATTTGCAATTCTTGATTTCTTGATGAACAAGTTTCATGATTTGGCATGTTTTGATGAAAAATGAATCTTGACACTTGATTTTGACCAAAAAGTCAAAGTTTGACTTTTCAGTATACAGTCAAAATTGATCAATTGATTGGGAAATTCAACTGTCAATCTTGTGCATTTGGGATCTTTTGAACTTGTTGAGTATGTCAAGACAATTCCATGGGGTCCTTGAGTCCATATGTGAGCTTGGTTTGCCATTGGCTAGATCAAACAGTCAAAAATTGCCTTTGTGCAGTCAAAACCCTAAAAATGACCATTTTGCCCTTTTGGTGATCTGATCAAATTTCTTGTGGGATTGTGATCCAAACTTGATCAAATGGTCCATGTGAGTTCATAATGTTGATGTGGGTCAATTTTCATGAGATTTGACTGTCAATTGGCCACAGTTGACTTTTTCCCCAATACAGTTGATTTCTAGGTCAACTGTCCAATTGACTGGGCAAAACTTGGAATCAAGACTTGAAACTTGGTATGGATAAACTTGGGGGTCCAATATGAAGCATGAAAGTCATCTTAGGCATTTTAGGTCAGAACATCTTTGTGCAAACACAAACCCTAATTTGGGTCAACAGTGCAAGGAGAAGTCTTGAGCAGATGAAACCCTAACTGGATCTTGAGTTCCAAAGGCTTTGTGATGAGAAATCAATGAGGAATGGGAGGGAAAATTTTGGGGTACAACAGCAGGTTCGTCCAATTTCCAGATAATGATCCGGGGAGCCTCGTTGTCCCATTTGACTTTGAACATAGAAGACATCGTAGCTAGCGCGTCCGCTAACTGATTCTCCTCTCTTGGGAAGTGTTCAAAAGTTATCTCCTCGAAGTGGGGAATCAACGTCAACACATATTCTTTGTAAGGAATAAGATTTGGGTGTTTCGTATCCCACTCGCCTTTGATCTGATTGATCACGAGAGCGGAATCTCCGAAGACACTCAGAAACTTAATCCTTAAGTTAATTGCAGCTTGAAGACCCATGATGCATGCCTCATACTCCGCCATGTTGTTGGTGCAGTTGAAACATAGCCGGGCAGTGAGTGGAGTATGAGTGCCTTTTGGGGATATGATCACGGCCCCAATACCGTTGCCCAAAGCGTTTGAGGCTCCGTCAAAGTGCATAGACCATCGGGATCCTTCCTTAGGTCCTTCATCCGGTCCAGGTACTTCACAATCAGTTACTACCATGATATCCTCGTCTGGAAATTCAAAGTTCATAGATTGGTAGTCATCCACTGCCTGGTGTGCCAAATTGTCTTCCAATACACTTCCCTTGATTGCTTTCTGAGTCGTATACTGGATGTCATATTCCGTCAAGATCATCTGCCATCTTGCTATTCTTCCGGACAAGGCGGGCTTTTCGAAGATATACTTTATTGGATCCATTTTTGAAATTAACAGGGTAGTGTGAGTCAACATATACTGTCTCAGCCGGCGAGCAGCCCATACCAAAGCGCAACAAGTTTTCTCGAGCAGTGAGTATCGGGTCTCACAGTCGGTAAACTTTTTGCTAAGGTAATAAATGGCGTGCTCTTTTCGGCCAGACTCGTCATGCTGCCCAAGCACACACCCCATTAAGCTGTCAAGTATAAGATTAGAGGTCTCCCTTCAACCGGTGGCATAAGAATGGGTGGTTCTTGGAGATACTCTTTGATTCTGTCGAAAGCGGCCTGACATTCATCGTTCCAATGTACTACTTGATCTTTCTTCAGCAGCTTGAAGATTGGTTCACAGGTAGCAGTTAGATGCAAGATGAACCGGGCAATGTAGTTCAGCCGTCCTAGAAAGCCTCTGACTTCTTTCTCTGTCTTGGGAGCTGGCATCTCTTGTATGGCTTTCACCTTGGCAGGGTCCACTTGAATACCTTTGTCGCTCACGACGAAGCCTAGCAATTTTCCAGATCTTACCCCAAAGGTGCACTTGTTTGGGTTCAACCTCATCTTGTACAACTTCAGACGGTCAAACAGCTTCTGTAGATGGTCAAGGTGTTCCTCCTTAGTTTGGGACCTTGCAATCATATCGTCGACATACACTTCGATCTCATGATGGATCATATCATGAAACAGAGCAACCATGGCACGTTGGTAAGTTGCCCCAGCATTTTTCAACCCAAAAGGCATGACCTTGTAGCAAAAGGTGCCCCACTGAGTAACAAAAGTAGTCTTCTCCATGTCTTCAGGAGCCATCTTGATTTGGTTATATCCGGAGAAACCGTCCATGAAGGAGAACACCTTGTGCTGAGCAGTATTGTCAACCAGAACGTCGATGTGAGGCAGAGGGAAATCATCCTTGGGGCTCGCCCTGTTCAAATCCCTGTAATCAATACACATTCGGACCTTACCATCTTTCTTCGGCACTAGAACCACGTTGGCAACCCACTGAGGGTAAGAAGTCACTGCTAGAAACCCGGCATCAAATTGTTTCATAACCTCAGCTTTGATTTTCTCGGACATCTCTGGACGCATACGGCGGACCTTCTGTTTTACCGGAGGGCATTCTTCCTTGGTAGGCAGGTGATGAACCACAATGTCAGTATCCAACCCAGGCATGTCTTCGTAAGACCAGGCGAAGATTTCCACATAATCATGCAACATCTGAATCAACCGTTGTTTCATACTGAGCTCCAGATTGGCACCAATCTTGACTTCCTTTCTGTCTGTCTCAGTACCCAGATTTACCGTTTACGCTGGCTCTTCATGTGGCCGAATGGCCCTCTCTTCCTGGAGTAACAGTCTTGCAAGCTCACCAGGCACTTCACAATCGTCTTCACCTTCGTCTTTGGCTAAGTTGATCGGATTTTCAAAGTCATAACTGGCAGTAGCAGAGTCGTTACCAGTGAGATCCAGAGTGGATTGAAACCTGTATAAGTGAGTGTGTGTAAATATAGCTGTTTTGCAATATATGATAAAGAAAGGAAAGGAGCGCTAGATTTGAAATGTAAAAAATGTCCAATGCTTTTATTCATGATATATGAAAGTGACAAATAACAAGCCCTCACAAATGAAACCACGGTGCCCCGGGTAAGACACCGGGCTATAAAGTTTCAAATTATTGTTATTACAAATTCAAAACAAAGGAGTTCATTACTGAGTGACAAAAGTAATAGGTGTAAAGTCTTTAGCTGTCCAGTTGCTTGCTCCATCGTTGGTCGTTGGGTAGATCCAGCTGTCAAATTCATATTCCTCCACTTCGTCTTCATCCCCAATAGCATTTACTCCATGGTTGGGCATGGGAGCAGTCACCACATTAGGCTTCTCGGGCGCCTCGAACTGTACCTCTTTAGCGTCAATAAGGTCCTGAACCTTATTCCTCAGAGCCCAACAATCATTGGTAGAATGCCCCGGGCTGTCGGAGTGATAAGCGCAGCGGGCGTTGGGATTGTACTTCGGAGATGTGGTGTTCACTACCTTCGGAGCTTCCTTGATAGTTACCAGATTGGTTGACAACAGTTGCGGCAGAATCTGAGACAGGGTCATGCTGAGCCGAGTATACTGCCTTTTGGGCCTCTCAACCCTTGGTTGGTTGTATTGCTGAGGAGCAACAACAGGCTTTGAAATTACCACCGCGTTAACAGCTTGGCGGCGTTCTGGTTTATTCTGTCTCCTGGGACCATACACAACACTGGCTTCCTTCTTGAAGGGCTTCTTTTCAGAGCTCGAGGAGGCACCTTTCCGTATCTTCCCCGATTTGATACCAGCTTCGATCCTCTCACCAGTCAGGATCAGGTATGTAAACCCAGCAGAGGAATTACCAATCAGGTGGTTAAAGAACGAACCATACAGGGTCCCCAAGAACATGTCTACGAGTTCATGGTCAGTCAACGGTGGCTGCACCCTGCCAGCCAGGTCTCTCCATTTCTGCGCGTACTCCTTAAAACCTTCACCCGTTCCTAGTGACATACCCTGGAGTTGGGTACGCATAGGAGCGAGGTCGGAATTGTACTGATACTGCTTATAAAAAGCAGTAGCCAAGTCCTCCCAGTTACGAATATTGGTTCCATCCAGCTGATAGAACCATTCGAGTTGAGTCCCTGAAAGACTATCCTGGAAGAAATGGATCCATAAGTTCTTGTCTGCAGTGTAAGGCTGGATCTTCCTTACATAAGAACGGAGGTGCAGCTTAGGACAGGAAGCCCCGTCGTACTTCACAAAGGCAGGCGCCTTGAACTTGTGTGGGATCACCACCCCAGAAGATAAACCTAAATCTCCAAAATCCAACCCAGGCACACGTTGAATCTCCATAGCATTTAACCGGTCCTCCAGCTATTTGTACCTGTCCTCAGCAGGAGGGTACTGTTCATCATTGAAATCTGTCTCGGTGTCAGAGACCACGGGACTAGGGACCCTTCCCTCCTGGTGACTGCCTTCCCCAACAGATGGAGTAGTCCGCTCAGCTTCATTCTGCAGTGTATTCCCGAGTCTGCGTCCAGTGTTGAACAGCACAATCCTCTTCTTCTTCTTCTTCTTCTTCAGGAGCAAAGCCTTCAACTCCTGTTGTCCTTGGGCTAAGCTCATGACCAGCTCTTGAAACTGGGCGTTCTGGGCCTAGAGGGCCTTGATAGCTTGTTCAGTAGTTGGTTCAGGATTCATGATGATTGAGTGCTAAAATAAACAGCGAAGAAGATTAAGCAACCTGTAGAAAAAGGGTACCTGTGATGCATATGATGAATGAAATGCGTATGAATTATGTTTTCAAAGGCAATCGGGAATCAACTTTGTAGACAAAAGGAACACACTTTATTAGATTTAAACTTTGGAATTTAAATTGTTCAACAAATTGCCCTTAGGCGTTACAGGAACGAAAATACTGAAAAGGAAATAAAAGCTGTAAAGGAAACATCCAAAGCCCATCAGTGCTCCCATGGCCTCCTCTTCTCAGTACGGATATAGTCATTCTTGATCCGCTCGTTCTCCAATTGCTTGGTCAGCTTCTGGATCTTCTGTTCCTGTTCGTTGAACCTTTCCCGATAAGAATCCCGTTCTTCCTGTAGTTGCGCCCAAGACCTCTTTAGTGTATCAACATCAGTGGGTATCTGAGGAGGGAGTATGGTTGGAGGAACCCCGTCTCTATCAGGAATTTCAAGAATGATAGGCCTGACAGCTTCATATGTCATACCCAACTTTTGAGCACGGATGCGGACCCATCTATAATAGGGTTCCATTGGTAGAGAAGTCTTCGGTCCCAACTCATGTGGGTCAGCTTTGTGAATTATGTCCCAAGCTTTGATGAATCTACGGCGCAGTTCGCCACTATCTACCTGAAACTCAAAACTGATGTGAGGCACCAACATCTCATGAGGCCCTGCTCTTCTGGCTCTTCCAAATTGACGGAGAGCTAAACATGGATTATAAGAGATTCCTCCCTGGGTACCGATCAATGGAACATTAGGATACTCTCCGCAACGATCAATAACAGCCACCTCATCTAAACCTCTGAGAGTCTAAACGATGTCATTATCAGTGAGAGACATTAACCTATGAGCCCAGCCTCTTCCTTCTTGGTTCTTCAGCACGAACTTGGGGAGGTGCGAAATAAACCACCTCACTAACAAAGGAGCACAACACCACAGAGTTCCCCGTCTTCGGGCAGTACGAGCATAGAGTTGTTGCAGGATATCACCCAAGAGAGTGGGTACAGGGTTCCGAGACATGAAGATCTTTATGGCATTGATATTGAAAAAGTTATCAGGATTTGGAAACAATACCAGACCGTAGATTAAGAGAGCCAGAATGTCTTCGTACGCTCTGAAGTCTAAATCATTCCAGAAACTGTTAGCTTTACCAATCAGAAACTTAGCCAAAAAGCCCTTAATTCCACTTCTAGTCACCCAATTATCCATTACCTCCTTGTCGGTCAAGGGAAGGGCTGCAACAATCTCCTCAAGCCTAAGAGTCTTTTCCCAACCAGCGAATGGGGTCTGATCCAAGATAGGGATACCAAGCAAATCAGAGAATTCTTCCAGGGTAGGGACCAGCTGGAAGTCTTGAAAGGTGAAGCAATGATATAGGGGATCATAAAATTGGGTCAGGACACTCATCAGTTTTTGGTCCCACTTTGAAGTGACTAAACCGAGAAGAGAACCATGCCTCTGGATGAAGGATGTAGTGTTTGGAATTCTGTTAACCAATTCTTTGAGCAGATCAGGTGGGTGAACAAAATTGAGCCGGATAGTATTCCTTCGCATGGGCATCATAATGTCCTACAAAACAGAGCAAAGATGAAACCCTCTTGTATTTGAAATGGGTCAGTCCTTATGCAGGATGCATGCAATGTTATGATGGTATGATGTTATGGTAAAGCACACCACAAGTATTCACAAAGGCAAACATGATAAGGCACACAAGTCACACCAGACAGCCCTTAGAGTTTAGGCCAGCATGAAGTTCAGGTACTACCCTCTTTCAGTTTCGTTGGTTAAGACCTGTCCTATCAAAAGTAACCGGGTTCTAGAGGATCCCAATATCACTGACTACCCTCAATCGGTCATAACTCCAGCGTCGCAATCTTTTCTTGCAGCCAGAACCATCGCGAGAGTTTAGCCTCAATGGGTGTAGCATACTGCTACTGTTCTATGGCCAAGTTGGGTCAAATTAGGTTTCTAAGGTCGGCTGGTGCTTAATGACTCCTCAGAAGACCCATATTCTCCTCATTGCAACACAAGGGATATCGGTACAGACCAAGGTGCCACACCAACGTAGCCACTGCTTCACCCGTGTCGGTCTACGCCGGACAGGTCCCTCACAGCTTATGCTACCTAAAAGGGTATCCCCAGATCCATGTTAGGATCTATGAAACTCCAAGACAATGCCCACAAATATAAAGCAATCAAAGCAAAGCAATTGAAAACATAAGTATGATCTAATCCTAAGGTACACCTCACTTTTATAAGTGTCCCCAGCAGAGTCGCCAGTTCTGTGATCAGTGGAAATAGAACTGACTATTTTTTAAGCTGGTTTCGCGAAATGTCGCGGTAAGCAAGAGTCGCCACCGTCTTTTACGTTCTCCAACATGGAAAGGACAAAAGCACAACAAAATTCCTTATTCGAGAATGTTTCTCGGTTCGGGAGGTAGATTTATAGAAAGGGAAGGTGTTAGCACCCTTTCTATCCGTGGTTATCCACGGGCTCTTAGGTACTTGCTCTTATGTTTTCAAAAATTGTTTGCTTTTCAAGTGTGTGTGGGTTTTGAAAAAGTTTTGTTTTGAAAAATTTCTAAGTAACTCTTGTATCAGTCCTCAAGAGTGTATGAAAAATTTGTTTGAAAACTTTTAGAAAGTGTGAGTGCGAAAAGTTGTTTTGTTTGTTTGAAAAGAGCAAGTACCCAGGAGAATCTACCTACTCTAAGGAATTGGGCTGTGTAAGAGTCCTTTAGATAGTGCCATCCCACCATTGAGAGGTAGGTAGCACCATCGTTGGAGTTATTCGGGTCAATTCGATTAAGGGACATGTGTGGTCACCGAAGCAATGGTAGGACACCTTAGAAGTAACCCTAATGTCCTAGATCCTTTTATCCGAGGCAACCGTTTCAAGGCAACTGGATCTTAGACAGGAGGATGACCTCTAAGACACCCTATACTTGATGACCACGTTCGAGGCAACCAGTGAGGAGTGCCCTAGGGGTGGCATGTGCTTGTGTGTTGTTTTTCAGTTAATTGTCTTTGTACATGTTATTTGTGAGCTACGAATTAATTTTATTTGTCATACATTCTTGCAGGCATATTAGCAGTTAGGAGTGCGGAAAATAAATTGCAGAAATGTAAATCTAGCTATTACAAGGCGCGGGTCTATACATCGCCAAAAAACAAAAACCCGTTGAAAAATAAAGTGCAAGAATTTAAATAAGGCGATAAAATCCTAATTAACTATTACATACTTTGTACAGATACATAAATATAATCAAAATAAATAAATACGCGCGAATAGAAATTTAATCGGGAACGTCCTAAGGGTTTTGACCCTTTTGAGAAATAAAGAAATTTTTGTCCTTTTTTTTTTGTAATTAATGAAATTAAAACTAATAACTAATTAATTAATTAATTAAGAAAATGTTTTTTTTTGTATTTTTGTGTTTTTAATGAAAATAAAGAGAAAATAAATAGAAATTAAAAGTTGAAAGTGAAAGACCTAATTCTAAATTAATTTTACTTATTAAAAAAAATGTTAAAATTATCCTAATTACACAACTAATTAATTAATGTTAGAATTTATTTACAAAATAAGTTAATAAATAATAAAATATCCTTTTTTTTTTGGTTTTCTGAATTTTATGGGAAAAATTAGTTTGTTAGGTTAATTAATAAAAATGATAATAATTAAAAAAAAGAAATTATAAGGGAAAGAAAAATAAAATAAGTAACAAAACCATGGGGGGTTTGGGCCTTTTTTGGAGGTGTTGATTGCAGTTTTTTGGCCCACTAAGCTCAGGCCTGTTGACTTTCTGGATTCAGATGCGTATGGTTGAATGAAGAACATGGTGCTCCTTCTTCCATGGCCTTTGGATGGCTGTTGAATACACTTGGCATGCTGGATGAGTGAGGTTTATGGTGTTCACTTATTTGGAAACCTGCATAGGAATTTGTTAGAAAAAATAACATTGAGTTTTAGGGGACCTGGGAATCGAACCCAGGTCCCAATGATCATTGCCAGCGCGTCCTTCCACTGAGCCAATTGCCTTAATCGAAATAATAATAACAACTGAGTATTATATTAGTAAATCAACGCATCCCTTGGAAAAAAAATAACGCGCGTTATTTATTTGAACCGGCCAATCATGCTGCAACACCTAATCATCTTCTTCACTGAAATGCCTGTAAAACACAACAATTAGCGGGGGTTTTTAACCCCCACAAAATGAAATGACAAAAAATAACGAATAGAGCTATGCTCTATATAAATTGGGCGCGAGGGTATCAACATGTTCGTCTCAATCCCCTGAGTTCAACCATAGGTTTTTCCAAGCCTAATTTTTCCTATATGAGAAACCCCTAATTCAAAAGCTTGAAAACCCTAAATCTTATCCATGGTGGTTTCGGTTTCAGAGTTTTTCAAGACAATTGAACCACACCATTAGCTTCGTATAGGTCTTGTGAACACAAAACACTCAATAAAACGTATCAAATGTGCATGAATCAATGTATGTGATTACAAAAAAAATTGACAAACCGTGGGTCTCTGTAGCACGTGTTCTTGAGCTTTGAGGCTTGTTTTCAATTGAAATGTGTTCCTGGCAATGCTAGCAATGTATTAGAGTCCTTAAATCGCTTTGAAAAGGCCTGGAGTATCAAGATCAGTTTTGACTTTTTTGCTTGATTTTTTGAATATGGTTGGGGTGTTTCTGCAGCAGCTTGTGCGTGTCCTGTATTAGGTCTTGGTTTTTGCATATGTATGGGAATGCATTTAAGTGATATGATGAGCCAATGATCCATTGTATTCAAGTTTTTGGATTTTGCTTTAACACCATTAAAGAACATTCCAAGTTTGTTCAAATTTTGAATTTTTATGCTCACAAATTTGGCAACTAGAATATGCTGTATGAAAGCCATTCAAACCACAAAGATGCCACTTAATTATTTTTTTGATTTTATTTGAATTATTAAGGATTAAAATGAATTAAATCCATAAAAATTAAATAAAAATGAAAAAATAAATGTTTGGTCTTGAAATTAGTCATAGGACACGTGGGTGGCATGACAAGGCTGAATCAAGTGGAAGAAAGTGGGCCCTTTTGTCAAAAAATGAAGTTTCAAGGATAGTTGACTTTTGCCATTTCACGAAAATTTCCCAACTTCTCCAATAAATATCTTGCTCAATTTTGATCATATGAACATGTTCTTGGACATTTTGGAAAGGTCTTGAAGTCCTCTAACCAATTACTTTGGTCCCATGTCATTTTGATTTACCAATCTCAAGTTATGGTCTTTGACTTAAAATGCCTTTTTGTTGACTTTTGAAAATGACCTATAATGTTGAAATTGGTAACTTTTTGTGGGAGCATTTCTTGGATTTGGAATGTGAAGATGAGTTGTAGGAAATGTCCTCCCCTTCAAAATGAGCATTGGATGGGATTTTTCTGATGAACCATGAAAAAGTTATGCCTTGGTCAAGTTACAGTTGACTTTTCAACTGTCCAAAAATAGAAACTTTTGCATCTTGATGATTTTTGAGCCATTCTTGTGGAATCATGATCAAGACTTGATCAAATGATGATTGTGGCTTCAAAATAAGATGTTGACCAAAATTTTTGACTTTTGACTGTCAAATGACCATTTTGCCCCTGCAGTTGATTGTGAAGCAATTTGGGTTTTTGACTGTGCAACTTGACCTTGTTAGCCTTGAAACTTGGCATGTAGATGCTTGACAATGTGTATAGGCATATGTGACTTGACTGAGCCCTTGAAAACCTCAACTTCCTTGAAGGAACCAAAACCCTAATTTGACTGGCTTAGGAGGATGGTTGACTGTGCAACCCTTGAGTAGACTTGAGCAAATTGAGATGATGCTTGTCAAAACTTTGAAGAATATGGGAGGGCAAATTTTGGGGTACAACACCTAGCTTTTACCTTATGCTTTAGGATAGCCTCTTCTTCTCCTCCCATCTTCTTTAATTTCAAAAATCTTCTCCCTCTAAAAAAAAAACTCTTCTTGTTTTGAAACTTGAAACATTTTCATAATAAACTTGGACTTAGGTCCATGCATCTTCGAAACATTTTCATAAATAAATTTCAATCAATTTAATAATACCTTGACCCTTTTTTTGTGAGAATACTAAAAGTCAATCAATCTCATTTCAAACCATCTTGCCACTTTGGCTTTTATCTTTAAACTTTTCTCAAAAGATTAGACTCTTGTCAATCCTTGTAGTGATGCAAACAACTATACTTCTACAGTATGTAGTGAAGTGAGATATTTTCCACTTGGGTGTTGAGTGAGGCACTGTTGATTTTAAAATCCAAGCCATATCCTCCACTTTGAGATGATGCAAATTCTCCTTTCTCATGATTGTGGGTAGTAAGTATGTTTTTCACACGGACAATTGCAATGATGTCTTATCTCATAAAATCAACCAACACACTTGTGTTTCAAATTTTTAAAAGAGGAACTACGTGTACCCTTATCCCCTATTGCACGAAAGGTGGTACGTAGGCACTAAAGGTTCGCAACCGCGGCGGGTGCAAAAATCATAAAAATATTTCTTTTCTTACCTCCACCATCCATTTTATATACAACACAATTTTATAGCCAAAATATAAAGATTTTTCAAAGAGGTCCCTGCGGAGTACCGTAGATGTTTAGGGTGCTAATACCTTCCCTTTGCATAACCAACCCCCTTACCTTGAATCTTTCCCCCTCTTTTTGGGTTATTCGCTCTTTTCCCATTCCTTTGGAAACAATAAAGCGCGGTGGCGATTTTTATTTTGATTTGTATAAAGTCTAGTCAATCCAATGGCTTAGTCTTGCACATTTCTACCGCTACAGAAAAATGGCGACTTCACTGGGGAATATTGGATTGACCTCTTGCTGGTCCATCCCTAAGTGGGTTGAGCTTATCTTTGTTTATATCTGTATATGTGCAATTGTGTTTATGTGTTATATTTTGTATATATGTTTGTCTGGATTTTCCTGGTTTACAGGGTGCTTGGTGATTACTCATAAGTCCTATACCCGGACTTGGGAAAACTTTAAGATAGGACGGGCGATATAGTCATGTTAACTTTGAGGGAGTAATCCCAAAAAAGGAGGCATGAGATCCCCCACTCAGTGAAGTCCCCTTTGACTGTAGTGTCATTTACCGAGTAATTGGGAAGACGTACTGCTCTCGACCTGGGAGCCTGCTGAAGCTGAGGACTGTAGAATACCAAACCCATCTTGGCCTTTTAGGTGTAGTGCGGAAGCTATGACAGAGTAATCCAGAAATAGTTGTCACGCGATACTACGCTCGGACGAGTCTTTCTTGAGAATATTACTAGTTACCGAGTTAATCGGGAAGTTGGTAATATCCGAAGGAAGGGTGTAGACTCTGGGAACCTCTAGAACCTTGTTCGATAGGTGATAAATTTTTAGACCAACACCTTATGGGTAGTACCTTCGACCTCATGCTCGTGACGTTGAACCTATGAACCCTATATGTGTGATCTTGTGTGTGATTGTTGCATCATGCATCCATGCACTCATAAGCATCTTTTGAAGAAAACAATATTTTAAGGGATTTAAAGGTTGACTATTTGTGAATATCTCAGGTACTTTTAAATCATGGATTATGGGAAGAGAAACAAAAGCCTTATTACTTGGATGTTTGCAATATGTCTATAAACATTAAATCCCTTGAAATATTAAATAATAAAGCAAAAATAATCATATGCATTGCACATCATGCACATATTTCTTGCATTTGTTATGCATATCCAGGTGTCTTACCCAGCTTCTTTACTTCACTCAGTAAGCTGACTCATCATTACAACACTCGGGCTAATTTCAAAGAGAAGATGGAAAACATTAAGAAAGAGATCTTTGAACTCCGCAAAGAGGTAACTACTTTGAAGACTGGCATGCAGTATCTAACTTCTTTGGTTAAAACTTTGGTTGCTGCCCAAGTCAATCCTTCTAGGAAGGAAGAAGAGATGGCAAAGGTCTTCACAGAAACTCTGAGATCATTCTTTCACGAGAAGGTGATGGTCAATGCGTCCAATGACTTCCCTGAAAAAGTAAATGTGGGAGTTCCTCTAGAAGAGGATGTCCAAAAGGGGTGTTCATCTGAAGATGGTGTCTCAACTACTGGTGTGAAGAAGTTCGATAATAACTTTTCTAAGAATAGAACCAAAGGAAGAAACAATTATCTTCAGAATCAACATGTTCCTCCTGTCATCCCTGTGTTCAACTTACCTCTTGTTGCTCCAGTTTGTCAATAGAATCAGCAAGTTCCTGATCAGAGGAAAAATCAGTTTGATCCAATCCCAACGACCTATACAGAATTGTTTCCCATCCTGATGCAGAGAAATTTGGTTCAGACCTGACTTTCACCAAAGGTCCCTGAGAAAATTCCGTGGTACTACAAAGCTGATTTGACTTGTGCATTTCATCAGGGAGCCCCAGGGCATAGCATTGAAAATTGTTATCCATTGAAAATTGAAGTTCAGAAGTTGGTCCGGAGTGGTATCTTGTTGTTTAAGGATATTTGTCTTGAAGTTCAAGTCAAGTCTTTGCCGAAGGATAAAGGTGATTGAAGAATGCTCTGGAGTTTAAGGATGATTAGCCTTCTTAGTTTATTAGCATTTTTACTGCTTTCTCATTTGTAATTTTTCTTGTTTATCATTACACTGTTTGCATGTGAGAACTTGTTTGCATTTGAATGTTTAATCTTAATACAATGAGTATGTTTGTCTTGAAGAAATTCATTCGTTTCACTCGTATTTGTTTTCAATTTTAAGTTGCCTTATGATACCAACTTGTTACCCATTCTCTTGCCTAGGCAGAGATTGGGAGGAGGATGATGATATTAAAACACAAATTTTCTGGTTGTATGCTTTTGGATAAAACCCTGTTAACGTTGTACATGCATTGTTTCAAATCCTCAAACACCGGAGATATAAGGGAGTGAAACCCTCGTTAACCCCTTTGAGCCTTGAAGTAGGAGTTTCTTTTCTATTCAGAAAAAACCCTCATTTTTTAACCCGGGGCAGGGTAGTGTTCAGTTAATTTGATCAAGCATTCAGAACTCATCAAGAGTGCGCATCTAAGGATACAACAATGGTTATCCCTCGAAAGGTTGAGGAAAGTCAAAACCACAATGGTTAATCTTCATTTATCAGGAGGGTGTGTCAGTTGAAGATATCGTAATGGCTATCTCTCACACACCAGGAAATCCGCAGATAATGATACAACAATGGTTATCTTTCATCTACCCAGAAATAGGGCAGTCACAATTCTTCCGACAAGTCACAAATGACTCGAAGTCACGCGACATGTTCAAAATAAAAAAGAAAATATGAATTAAAAAAATGATGATGAAAAAGAAAGATACAAAAAGCCCCGCTAAGTCGGAACTTGAAAAAACAAGTCGCTTAGGCAAAAGTCAGGGCATCCCGCTGCACTTCAGAGTCAAAGTCAAAAGGAATTTGTCCCGAAGGCAAGGAATAAATGGAAAGCCTAAAATGCGATAAAGGATTACAATGTGAAATCCTCAGCAAAGAACAGAGTCGCGTGACAAGAAACCCAAAAGAAGCAGGAATGAGTGACTTGCATGTCCAAAGAAAACCTTGTTTGATTCCTCAACCATCTCAAAATTTCCTTTGAGAGATGAATGTTCGTGTCAAGTTAACTGAACTTAGGACTGAAGAACATCACGAAGGGGGTGGGCACCAAATATTTTTTTGAGCCTTAAATATTTTTTTCTAAAACCGTGAACCAGACCACATTACAACCCTCAAAAGTCCTGATTGAAACAAGGTTTATTTCGAAAGCATACTCCAATGAAATAGTGTTTCCTGACTCCCGTTAATTTTCATGAATTATTGTAATTGGTATCATATGCTTTTGTTATCTTTCACACAAAAAATCCATGTCGCATCCTGGATAGTGATTCGTTCACAGGGTTTTGCGACATCTTTTCAAATAAAATCTTCAAGACTTACATAATTGTTGCATTATATTTTTCATTCTTAGAATAAACATTTTCTGCTTGTAAAACAACTGCTTGATATCATGAAAGTTTACATTTGAGTATCAGCAAAAGGCATGTTGCCGGGAAGAGTTGTGGAGCAAAGAGGATGCAACATTCAGCCAATCTAGGGAAGTTACGTTAAGATTCGACAAATCTATGAAAGCCATTTGATCAGAAAGGTTATCTTAAAAGCATGCAACCAAGGGCAAGTTACGAAAGTTACCTTGATCAACATGGTAAGCTTGAGACACCAGATTGGTTTCCAAGGGCATATCCAGATTTTGTCAAGATAGTTACTATGTCTACCCCAAGCTGAGAACCTTCCTCAAGTTGTGTTATTATGTTGGGTTCATAATCCCATTTTTTTCCAGTCTTGCTGCAGACTTCTCCAGCTGAGTGTGATTCTTTACCCATCCAGGTGGTGATCAAACGGAGATTAAAAAGAGCTATGAAGCCTTTGCTCATTTGATGGAGTTTTTTCTCCCTTTTTATTGATATGGAATCTCTTGTAGAGCAGTGCTTTCTCTTGTTACGACATTATTGTTGTTATGTGCTTCCCAAGTAGCTAGACAAGGGCAGTATATTTTCTAAGAGGTGTTGAGACAACTGTCAAGTTTTTGGGTTTTCTCTCACCAAGTGTTGAGTTTGATTTAAAATCCCCATAATTTTGACTTCTTACTATAGTGTTAACTTCTTGGTTCCCCAGGAAGGTTCTCTCAAGTCATCTTGTTGGTATGTGCGCAATCTTTGTGTGTTTCTCGGATAGTTGAAGATGATACCAGTGGGTGGAAGGTACAATATTTGGTTTGTGATCCTATTATCCCCGGCTAAGTCTCGGTTCACTTTTGATTTTGGGTTTGCATGGTCAGAAGCCTCTGTCCCAGATTCCCCAGCGAAGTTTTCCCTCATATGATGAATGTTTTATTCCCTCGGTGTGCTAAGATATCGCTCTTTTTGCAGTATTGGCATTAGTGTTGACTTCTTGATTTCCCAGGAAGACTACACCAGGGCATCTTTTATTGGAATAAGTTTGTATGATATGAAGACTCAATCCAATATTCTCCAGTGAAGGCCTTGTTTATGTGACAGAAGTCCTTTCTCCCCAAAGAAGTTGGTGCAATAATTACTCTCGAAGAGCGTATCTCCAGTTTCCCCAGTGGAGAACGTATCTTCGGTTTCCCCAGTGGAGCACGTATCTCCAGTTTCCCCAGTGAAGAACATATCTTGGTTTCCCCTCGATGATGTGGTTTTGACCTCCCCATTGAAGTCAGCATGAAGTCCCCAGTAGATGTCTCGATGATGAAGCATTGTCTCCCTTAAACAAGTCCGTATGTTTTTCTTCCTTCAAAGTGGGCCTGAATTCCCCAGTGAATGTTTTGACAATTTGGTTTCCATCTGTCTTATTCAAGACCAGTTTTGCAATATCCAGTAGAAGTGCGAACTGTGAAAACTTTTGTTTCCCCATTGAAGTCTGTGTGCTATTCCCCAAGAAGGTTATCCCAGGGCATCTCTTGTTGGAATGAGTATTTATGATGAAAAGTTTTCAATCCGCAGTTTTTCTCTAGAGAAGTAGATTTGAATTCCCCAGTGAGGTTTGATTGTCTCGGCGTTAGTCTGCTTTATTTGAGGCTGATCTTGCAATCTCCAATAGATATGTTGCTTTTAAAAAATTGACTTCTCCGATGAAACCGAAAGAAAGATGTTCTATCCCGGTATCTGTTTGATTTAGCTACATCTGGATTATGTTCCTCCTCAATAAAGTTAGGGCAGGCAATAGGTTTGGTTTCCGCAGTTGCTTTTACCTTTCTTGGATTGATCTCTCTGGTTGAAGTTTAGCCCAATGTTGTTGGTACCTGAGGCGGTTTTGTTTGTTTGTATTGATTATGTATCCTTTTACCAGCATATGCACAATATCACTCATACATTCATACATACATCATATATAGTTGAATTTAGCAAATCATTGCTCATTTGCATTCATTAATTTTATTTTGTTGACATATTACCCTGTTTTACAGAGTTGTGTTGTCCTCTCTCCAATAGAGTGTCGGCCTTAAGCAGAAAGTATACATTCTTTCAACTTACCCACTGAGTTATCCCTCGTGGAAGATTTTTGCTTCAACCTTCCTGTACAACTCTTTGTCTGGATGGATTTGATGTTCCCTCTTGAGTTTATTTCTCAAAGGATCTATTACGGTTGCCTGTTTCATTCCAGTTCATTTCGGGTTTGAATCTGTGATCCCTAACAATATTATTACTTTGGATTTTTGCAAGCTTTGAGCCCTGGTTTGAGAATGTGCATTTATTTTGGCACGAGAATACTTTATCTCCTCAGAAGGAATAACGTGGCATTTCCCCAGGAAGTTATATCTCTCCCCAGGAAGCCATATTTCTATCCCCAAAAAGTCATTTCTATTTGCAATTCCCCTTGACAATGAGTGGATGTCTCTTTATTTGAGATAATTTTGCATATTACCCTTTCCATGCAGAGTGCCTTGGTTAAAGAAGAAGTTGAGACCCGTTCCAGGTGAAATACCAGAATTTTGGGGAAAACTTAATATTTCCAAATCTATCTTCAGTGAACGTTGGTAGTACATCGGCAGTGAACATCGGTGTTTCTTATCTTTTTGCTATCATCAGTGAACGTTGATAGTTCATCATCAGTGAACGGCGGTGGTATCTTTTTCTCTCTACCTTCAACTATTGAGTTGGTAGTTTACCGTCATCTGTGAGTCGGTATATCTTTATCTTCTACCTTCATCCATTGAGTTGGTATTTCACCGTCATCTGTGAGTCGGTATCTTTTTGATCTTCTACCTTCAACTATTAAGTTGGTAGTTCAACGTCATCTGTGAGTCAGTATATCTTTATATTCTACCTTCAACTATTGAGTTGGTAGTTCACCGTCATCTGTGAGTCGGTATCTTTTTGATCTTCTACCTTCAACTATTGAGTTGGTAGTTTACTGTCATCTGTGAGCCGGTATCTTATTACTTTTCTACCTTCATCCATTGAGTTGGTAGTTCACAATTATCTGTCAATTGTTATCATTCTTTACTTTTTCCTCAATATTTGAGCTGATGCTACCTTATCTCTTCTTTGGGTTTTACACCAATAGAGTCATGTCTTTTGTTCACCAGTGATTTATTTTCCTGGTGGGGTTGCTCCTTTGTTTCTTCATTTTTGTGGCATCCCCAGTGTTACTTTGCGTCTCTTTTGTTATGTTCATATGCATCCATAATCATAAGCATTGCATGGCATCTTAGAGACAAAAATAGGGCTTGTTTTATATTTAAGTATCTTCAATCGCGTTGACACGAAGATTTGTAACCTTCGTATCTCCGGATAGAAGACACTTAAATAAGGGCAGCTGTTGTACCCCAATTTTTGCCCCTAAGATTCCTCTATCATATAATATCAACTCGATCATAACAAGATCACATTAGGGTTGGTTCTTCCTCTTTTTTCCTATATTTAAGTTTGCTCTTGAGGAATCTCCAAGCACCTTGGTTGTGTATTTTGTATATGTGTTGTTGACTAACTTCTAATCAAAATACAAAAAAATATTTGTCTTTGTATATTTTTGTTTTGTAGGTACCAAGTTGAAGCATCTGACAAATAAGGATTTCTGGTATTATTTTCCTAAAATCTCTATTTGCAAAGAAAAAGAATTAAAATTTTTCATTTTTTCACTGATGCAATCGATTGCTCTTAAAGTGCAATCGATTGCACATAGTGCATTTTGTGCCATTTTTGAAAAAATACACTGTGCAAATCGATTTGCACTGTAGTGCAATCGATTGCATAGTGTGAAAATTTGAAAAAAATCAGCAATTTTAAACTTGTCAAATTTTGGCTCCAATTTCCCTTCATTTTTTAAAGATGTATCATTAATTCAAAATTTAGTGCCAATCTTTCATTTTTAAAAAAAGAATTATCATTAATTCAAATTTTGGCTCCAAGAATCAATTACCAAATTACCACTAATCCCAATCCTAAAACTCTATTAATAGAGCTCTCATTTCATTCAAATTTCAAGCTTTTGATAGCCAAATCCACCTTGCTAAAAAATCTCTCAATTCTCTCCATCTACCAAATTCACTCAAAGCTCCATTTTCAAAAAGTTAGTAAGCTTTGCATTGAAGCTTACTAATCTTTGAGCTAAACCTTCATCCAAACACTTTTTCTCCATCAATTCTCTACATCCAAGCTTGGTCAATTGATTCTTGTGGTTGAATTGAAGCAAATTCTTGAAGTTGTTTTGATAATTCTCTAGATCTACCTTTGGTAAGTTGGATAATTCATCTTTCACAATGTGATCTCTTGGTGATCTTTGGGATTGATTCTTTGAGCATTATTTTGTGATTTCAATGGTGTTATTTTCTCATAATTTGATGGAATTTTCATGCTCAAGTGGATCCATGATCATAAGGTGTTTGATGGAAAGTTTGAACAAGAAATTGCCCTTTTAAAATGTTGTTTTTGCTATTGCTTCTGTGTGCAATCGATTTGCACTGTAGTGCAATCGATTGCACATAAGCAATTTCACGCAGATTTTTGAAAACTGTACTGTGTAAATCGATTTACACAATAGTTCAATCGATTTACACAAGGACAAAATGCACTTTTTTGCCTTGTTTTGGGGCAGCTTTGATCCAAAATGCTTTTTCTACTCACTCCTTTTGATTGTTGGTTTGGATTGCAATTTTAAATGTCCAATTTGTCTTTAAACTCAATGGACTTTGTGATGTAGATGAAGTTGGATAAATGTTCATCAATTCAAATCTACCTAAGAGTGAATTATTTAATTCATTTTTGGTGCTTTGGATTAATGATATGTTTAGTGCTTTAATCTATCTAGAGGAGTGGTTGAATTTAAAGATGAAAGAATTTTGAAATGGTGATCCAAATTAGCTTATCATTTCCCTCCCTCTTCATCTTATCCATTTCTTTTTTAATTGTGCTACATGTTAAGGGATGGTGATCTCTATATCATTTATCCAAACATTAAGTACATAGATTGCTATTGACAGGCCTCAAAATAGGTGTGACTTCTACATAAGTCCACTTACAATTGCTTAACATAGCGCTAAATTTTGTCCCGATTCGAATAAATGATCATTCGTGGCCCAAACTTATGATTGCAAGCCTAAGTATGTTAATTTGATCTATTTGATCCAATAACCTTGAGATTCATTGTGTGGAGGCTTTGGTTCTACCAATCCTCTAATGGATCTACAACACCTTTGGTCAACGCGGATCACTTAAACATCGTTGATCATTACATGTTGCCTTGTGAGAATTCCAAAATGGATGATATACTTGACAAAAAGCAAATGCAACTTGTTGTGTAGAGGCTTTGGTTATACCAATCCCCTAATGAGTTCCAAATGCAAGTTTCAAGATGGTCATCCAACTAACCACTAATTACTAACAATTAACTTTACTTTACGCTTTTATTTTCATGCTTTATGTACCATTTACTTTTAGCATTTTACATTTCATGCTATTTTCATCTTTGCTCACTTGAGCATTTACTTTTATGTCATTTTTATTTTTTCTCACTTGAGCTTTTCTTTCTTTTTAAAGACACCTAATAATCAACATGAACCATAAAAAATCATTAATGATACTTGGACTACATGGTTACTATCCTTTGCATTATGGAGTGATGGACTTCTTGGACTTAGGATTAGAGACCTTGGCCTATCTTGGAGACTTTGTGACTTTATTTGATATTTTGTCTGGAGTTCTTGAGGTTTACCTCAAGACATTGGGTTGTTTGTTTGTTTTGTGGCAGGTTATTGAGATTACGATCTTTGTTTGTAATCTGGAATTCACCCGTATACAGCCGTTACTCTGCCCAATTTTTGCGAAGACTTAAAATACTTGAAGTTTGGTTCTCTCAAGAGGTCTAGTATCTTTGCTTGCTTGGTTTCAATCCGAAGAATGGGAATTCTATATTGACTCATAATGTCAAGTATTGGCTTCTTGTTGGTTAGATGGCTCTTATCCCTAGCTTTTACCTTATGCTTTAGGATAACCTCTTCTTCTCCTCCCATCTTCTTTAATTTCAAAAATCTTCTCCCTCCTTTAAAAAAAAAACTCTTCTTGTTTTGAAACTTGAAACATTTTCATAATAAACTTAGACTTAGGTCCATGCATCTTCGAAACATTTTCATAAATAAATTTCAATCAATTTAATAATACCTTGACCCTTTTTTGTGAGAAGACTAAAAGTCAATCAATCTCATTTCAAACCATCTTGCCACTTTGGCTTTTATCTTTAAACTTTTCTCCAAAGATTAGACTCTTGTCAATCCTTGTAGTGATGCAAACAACTATACTTCTACAATATGTAGTGAAGTGAGATATTTTCCACTTGGGTGTTGAGTGAGGCATTGTTGATTTTAAAATCCAAGCCATATCCTCCACTTTGAGATGATGCAAATTCTCCTTTCTCATGATTGTGGGTAGTAAGTATGTTTTTCACACGGACAATTGCGATGATGTCTTATCTCATAAAATCAACCAACACACTTGTGTTTCAAATTTTTAAAAGAGGAACTACGTGTACCCTGATCCCCTATTGCACGAAAGGTGGTACGTAGGCACTAAAGGTTCGCAACCGCGGCGGGTGCAAAAATCATAAAAATATTTCTTTTCTTACCTCCACCATCCATTTTATATACAACACATTTTTATAGCCAAAATATACATATTTTTCAAAGAGGTTCCTACGGAGTACCATAGATGTTTAGGGTGCTAATACCTTCCCTTTGCATAACCAACCCCTTACCTTGAATCTTCCCCCCTCTTTTTGGGTTATTCGCTCTTTTCCCATTCCTTTGGAAACAATAAAGCGCGGTGGCGATTTTGATTTTGATTTGTATAAAGTCTAGTCAATCCAATGGCTTAGTCTTGCACATTTCTACCGCTACAAGCCTATCTCTGTTTATATCTGTATATGTGTTACTACTGTTATTTGTGTTATATGTTTTATATATGTTTGTCTGGATTTTCCTAGTTTTCAGGGTGCTTGGTGATTACTCATAAGTCCTATACCCGGACTTGGGAAAACTTTAAGATAGGACGGGCAGTATAGTCATGTTAAATTTTGACAGAGTAATCCCAAAAAAGGAGGCATGAGATCCCCCACTCAGTGGAGGCCCCTTTGATTGTAGTGTCATTTACCGAGTAATCAGGAAGACGTACTGCTTTCGACCTGGGAGCCTGCTGAAACTGAGGACCGTAGAATACCAAACCCATCTTGGCCTTTTAGGTGTAGTGCGGAAGCTATGACGGAGTAATTCAGAAATAGTTGTCACACGATACTATGCTCGGACGAGTCTTTCTTTAGAATATTACTAATTACCAATTTAATCGAGAAGTTGGTAATATCCGAAGGAAGGATGTAGACTCTGGGAACCTCTAGAACCTTGTTCGGCAGGTGATAACTTTTAGGCCAACACCTTATGGGTAGCACCTTCGACCTCATGCTCGTGACGTTGAACCTATGAACCCTATATGTGTGATCTTGTGTGTGATTGCTGAATCATGCATCCATGCACTCATAAGCATCTTTTGAAGAAAACCATATTTCAAGGGATTTAAAGGTTGACTATTTGTGAATATCTCAGGTACTTTCTAACCATGGATTCTGGAAAGAGAAAGACCGAGAAATACAGTTTCAAGGATCCCAAGATAGATGAGTTAATCAGTCTAATTCCCTACACTAGAGGAGTATTCTTATCTATTAGATTTACCTGTTACTGATTGTGTTCCTTTTACTGGTTTGGAGGGTGAGCCAAAACCACATGAGATTGCTGCTTTGATTCACTTGGGGAAGTCTGAGGTGGAAGCCCATATGACTACCAAAGGAGGGATTAGAGGATTACCAGCTCAGTTCTTATTGGAGAAAGCTCGTTACTTTTCCAGAATGAAGAGTACAATTGCTTTTGAGGCCATCTTTGCTCTTCTTGCTTACGGGTTGTTCTTATTTCCTTCTTGATTTTGGTACTTACTCACTCAGATATTGATTGGTATCATCGAGCTTACCAGGATGCTTGGAAGAATAACAAGTTCCAAACTTTAGAGAGTTCCTATAGAGCAGACCTGAAGGATAAAGACAACTTGATTGAGATCATTGAGAGTCGAGCGGTAGAGTATATGGAGAGGGAAGGGGATTTATTTTCTCCTAAGACTCAACCAGGTGCTGATCACTCACTTCTTGATTCAAATGATTGGAAGGAGGTTGCCATCAGACATGTAGAAGAAAACCAGAGGTTGAAGGCTCAGATTGCCAGGCTCACGGGGAAGCGCCAGCGTATAGAGTGATCTCCATCAATTCTTTTTCTCAGGATTTTAGATTTTATTTTCATCTTGTACTTAAGATCATTGAAACTTGTAATCCATTTTGGAGTTATTATAATAAAAATCCCTTGATGTATGCAATATGTCTATAAACTTTAAATCCCTTGAAATATTAAATAATAAAGTAAAAATAATCATGTGCATTACATGTCATGCATCATATTTCACATATTTCTTGCATTTGTTATGCATACCCAGGTGTCTTACCAAACTTCTTTACTTCAATATCAAGCTGACTTATCACTACAACACTCGGGCTAATCTCAAAAAGAAGATGGACAACTTAGAACAGGAGAATCGCGAGCTGCGCGAGGAAGTTTCAGCTTTGAAGGCCGGCATGGCCAATCTGACTACTTTGATGGAAGCTCTGATGGCTTCTTAGAATCAGCCACCGAGTGTTCAACCTCAACCAACAAGAGCAACTACTGAAGCTCCGACTATTCCCGTATCTGCTACTCCAGATGTTGTTCAGAATCACATGCCTCAAGGTTATCCATGGGGAATGCCAGAGAATTTTGCACCTGAAGGTTTCAATCTCAGTCCTCAAGATACTCCAGTGGTTCAGACTATTGTTACTCCGGAACCTCCTGTGGTGCATGCTGCTCCAGCTGCGCCTCATTCGGTAAATATAGTTCCGTTTGTTAATGATGATGTGTGTCGTTCTTTCCCTCCACCGAGTGAAGACTTGGGTCTTTATGACATAATGGATGATTTTCAACAGCAGTTTGAAAAGATGTAAAGAGAGATGAAGTCCCTCAGGGGAAAAGAGCTATTTGGGAAGAATGTGAATGAGCTGTGTTTGGTCTCGAATGTTAAGATACCTGCTAAGTTTAAGGTCCCGGATTTTGAGAAATACAAGGGAAACACTTGCCCTCGTGCTCACCTGGTAATGTATGTGAGGAGAATGTCTACCCATACTGATGATCAACGTCTGCTAATTCACTTCCAGGATTGTTTGACCGGTGCTGCGCTAAAGTGGTATATGAGTTTGGACAGCACCAATATCTATACTTTCAGTGATTTGGGAGAAGCAGTCATCAAACATTACAAGTACAACATGGACATGGCGCCTGACCGTGACCAACTTAGGGCCATGGTTCAGAAAGACAGAGAATCGTTCAAAGAGTATGCACAGAGATGGCGCGAGGTATCCGCCCAAGTGATCACTCCCATGGAAGAGAAGGAGATGACTAATATTTTCTTGAAAACGCTGGGCGCTTTCTACTACGAGAGGATGGTAGCAAGTGCGCCAAGTGACTTTACCGAGATGGTAGGAATGGGTATCCGCTTAGAAGAGGCTGTAAGAGAAGGCCGTTTGACAAAGAGTGAAGGATCCGGAGGAGTAAATATGCCATCTTATGGGTTTACCAAGAAGAAAGAAGGAGATGCAAATGTTGTTATACAAGAGAGGAGGGTAAACACTCCTAGAAGGAATTATCAGCGTCATCAGCAAGTCGCCTCAGTTACTCCTGTTATGAATGCCGCTCCAACTACCGCTACTTATCAGAGACCGTCCCAGCAGGGGAATCAAGGGTATAATCAGAGAATGGAGAGTTATGAACCTATTCCCATGAGCTATACAGAGCTACTACCAACATTGATTTAGAAGAAATTGGTTCAAACACGACCACCTCCCGCCGTACCATCACCATTGCCTTGGTATTACAAGGAAGACCAAACATGTGCTTTTCATCAAGGAGCACCAGGGCATAATGTTGAGAATTGTTATCCTTTAAAGACTGAGGTATAAAAATTGGTAAAGTCTGGTGTTCTATCTTTCATAGACATGGGACCTAATGTGAAAGATAACCCTCTACCCAAGCACGGGGGAGTAAATGTTGTAAATATGGTGGCCGGTTGTCCAGGCGACTTCCGGATTTTTGATATTAATCTGGTTAGAGGAGATTTGGTGAAAATGCATGCAAAAATCTGTGAATTTAGCTACTATACGCATGACCATTCCGGTTGTGCTATTTGCAGTACAAACATACAGGGTCGTGAGAAGGTAAAGGATGATTTACAGGAGATGATGGATGAGGGCCTAATCCATATAATCAGGCACAGGGAAGAGTATGAAGAGGAAGTGAACATGGTTTCTGGATGTCCTGGTGAATTCAAATTTTTTGATGTGGAGTATACGAATGAGGACCTCGTGCAGTTGCATGCTACCTTCTGCCATACGGCTGGTCAGGTGGAACACCAATATGAATCTTGCCGAATTTGCTGTCGAAACCCCCGAGGATGTTCAATCGTGAAGAAGGGTGTTCAATTGTTGTTAGACAAAGGAACTATCAAGATCACAGGTCAGAGGGATGATTACCATGCAGTTGATATGGTTGAGGTTTATTTAACGGAAGAAGAGTCAGAGGAAGAGTATGCCTCCGCAGATGAGAATTTCTCTTCAGACGAAGATTTGTTTTCCAGAAATGACTTATTAATGACTGATTGTATTGAAGAAGGGGTGAACGTCATTGTGCCTAATTTTGGTGCACCCGCCCATTTTGAAGTGGAGTATCATAGCAAGCCAGTTGTTACCCCATTGGTGATTAGTTTGCCAGGTTCTATCCCCTACAAATCAGATAAGGCTGTGCCTTACAAATACAACGCCACAATATTAGAAGATGGAGTAGAGGTTCCCATCCAGCCAATGCCTGATGTTAGAAATATAGCTGAAAATAGCAGGGTGACCCGTAGCGATCGTGTGTTTGCGCCGATTGTTTGGAGAGATGTTACTGCTGGAAAGAAAATTACTGAGAATGTTGAACCCAAGAAGGCTACGGGTAAGACTAGTTGGGCTACGTTAGAGAAAGAAGTGGATGATATTTTGAAGATAATCAAGATGAGCTACTACAGAATTGTAGATCAGCTCTTGCAGACTCCTTCAAAAATATCTATCTTGGCTTTATTGATGAACTCCTCTGCTCATAGAGAATCCTTGATGAGGGTATTGGACCAAGATTTTGTGGAGAGTGATATGCCAATAGATTAATTCAGCAGCGTAATAGGAAACATTACATCATGTAATAACTTGAGTTTCTGCGATGATGAATTACCAAACGAAGGAAGGAATCACAACCTGACCCTCCACATCTCTATGAACTGTAAGAATGATTTACTATCCATTGTGCTAATTGATAATGGATCCGCGTTGAATGTTATACCGAGGAGTACTCTCATGAAGTTGAAATATTAAGGAACGCCTATAGGCCCTAGTGGCATCATTGTGAAAGCGTTTGATGGGTCAAGGAAAGCTGTCATCGGTGAAGTGGACTTACCTATCCATATAGGACCACATTTGTTTCAGATAACCTTCCAGGTCATGGACATTGTTCCCGCTTATAGTTGTTTGTTAGGACGGCCGTGGATACATGAAGCAGGGGCTGTCACTTCAACTTTACACCAAAAGCTAAAGTTTGTGCGTGAAGGGAAGGTAGTGATCATAAATGGGGAGCAAGCATTGTTGATATCTCATTTATCCTCTTTCAGCATTGTAGAAGTGGATGAAGCTGCTGTTGGAACCCAGTTCCAAGCCTTATCCATTGACAACATAAGTAGAAATGAGAGTTCCATGGTTTCCTGAAGGACGCGTAGCAGGTTGTGCACAATGGTCATAATGAAGTTTGGGGACAAATTGTGGATCCACCCGTGAACAAGAACAAAACTGGTTTGGGATTCTCTTCGAAGAATGGCAAAGGCTAAAGTTTGAAGTCAAAGTCTACTATGATAAACTATCGTGATGTTTTCTGCAACGGAGGTTACCTCCATCCAACTGTTTCTGGAGTTAATGTTGTTGAGGAGGATGAAGCAGAGCAGGAAATGCCGAATTATGTGACGCACGGAGTCAGGGTCCAGAACTGGATCACCATTGATGTTCCCTCTTGCATACATGTTTCAAATTATTTTAATTTGTTAATCTTTTTTTTTGAAAAGCTTTCACTCTGCCCAAGGTGGAAGTATTAATGTTGTAGGGCATATCTGTTTGCTGTGACTTTTAAAATCAATAATAAAAGTTGTCTTTGTTTCCCGAATTATGTCTTTATTTTATGCTTTTCTTGGAAAATGGTAATCAGAAAAAACCTTTCAAAATAAATAATAACTGAAATTCAATCTGCATGATCACTTGTTATATGTGTCAGTTTCTAAAAGCAATCACAAATCATGTGTGCAGATTAATTAAAAAACCCGTTGAATACAATGACCCTGCACCCTCTCCCAACTTTGAATGTCCTGTGTTTGGGACTGAAGAAGAAGATTATGATGAGATTCTAGAAGAGGTCTCACGGTTGATTGAGCACGAGGAAAATACAATTCAGCCATTTAAAGAGCCTTTGGAAGTGATCAATTTGGGTTCATAAGAAGATCCAAAGGAAGTCAAGGTTGGAGCATCGCTGCATCCCAATGTGAAGAGAAGGTTGATTGAGTTGTTGAAGGAGTATGTGGATATTTTTGCTTGGTCTTACCAAGATATGCCTGGTCTAGATACAGATATTGTCGAGCACCGTTTGTCGTTGAAGGCAGAGTGTCCGCCAATTAAACAAAAGTTGAGAAGAACTCACCCAGATATGGCAATAAAAATCAACGAGGAGGTTCTAAAGCAGATTAATGCTGTTTTTCTTGTGACGTCAGTGTATCCTCAATGGATTGCCAATATTGTCCCAATACCGAAAAAAGACGGAAAAGTCTGCATGTGCATAGATTACAGAGATCTAAATAAAGCTAGTCCAAAATATGATTTTCCATTGCCACACATCAACATGTTAGTGGATAGCACAACAAAATTCAAAGTATTCTCGTTCATGGACGGATTTTCCGGGTATAATAAAATAAGAATGGCTCTAGAGGACATGGAAAAAACAACGTTTATCACACCCTGGGGAACATTCTGTTACAGAGTGATGCCCTTCGGGTTGAAGAACGATGGTGCAACGTACATGAGGGCTATGACAACCCTATTCCATGACCCGATGCACAAGGAAATTGAAGTATATGTTGATGATATGATTGCCAAATCCCATACTGAAGAAGGGCATATAGAAGATTTGTTGAAGCTGCTTCAGTGTTTGAGGAAGTGTCATCTCCGCTTGAATCCAAATAAATGCACCTTCGGTGTTCAATCGGGGAAGTTGTTGGGTTTCATTGTTAGCCAGAAAGGAATCGAAGTTTACCCTGATAAAGTCAAAGCAATTCAAGAAATGCCAACACCAAGAACTGAAAAGCAAGTCAGAGGTTTCCTCGGGTGTTTGAATTATATTTCCAGATTCATTTCCCACATGACTGCAACATGTGAACCGATCTTTAAGTTGTTAAAGAAAGATCAAGGTTGTGTGTGGATGGATGACTGCCAAAGGGCATTTGATAGTATTAAAGAATATCTTCTTGAACCTCCTATCTTTCTCCCTCCCGTAGAAGGAAGACCGTTGATTATGTATCTGACAGTATTAGATAAATCCATGTGTTGTATTCTGGGACAACAGGATGAAACAAGGAAGAAGGAGTTCTCCATTTATCATCTCAGTAAAAAATTCACTGATTGTGAGTCGCGGTATTCCATGCTGGAAAAAACATGTTGTGCTTTGGCCTGGGCGGCATAGCGTTTGCGGCAGTATATGTTAAATCACACCACTTGGTTGATCTCCAAAGTGAATCCAATCAAGTACATTTTTGAAAAACCTGCTCTTACTGGGAGAATTGCCCGCTGGCAGATGTTATTATCTGAATATGATATCGAATACCGCACTCAAAAGGCTATTAAAAGTAGTGTGTTGGCAGATTATCTTGCTTACCAACCAGTGGAGGATCACTAGTCTGTAGAATATGAATTCCCCGATGAGGATGTGATGTTCCTGAAAGTGAAGGATTGTGATGAACCATTACCTGAGAAAGGTCCTAACCCTGAATCTCGTTGGAGTATGATATTTGATGGAGCTATGAATGCTTATGGTAAAGGAATTAGTGTTGTGATTGTCACTCCTCATGGATCACACATTCCTTTTACTGCAAGATTAACATTTGATTGCACTAATAATATGGCAGAATATGAGGCTTGCATCATGGGTCTTGAGGAAGCTATTGATCTCAGAATCAAAATTCTAGATGTGTATGGTGATTCAACTTTGGTAGTAAATCAGATTAAAGGAGAATGGGATACTCTTCACCCTGGCTTGATCCCTTACAAAGATTATGCTAGAATATTATTACCATTCTTCAATAAAATTGAATTCCATCACATCCTTAGAGATGAAAATCAAATGGTGGATGCTCTGGAAACTCTGGCTTCTATGTACCAAGTGAGTACTTGGAATGATATACCCCGAATTACGGTTCGACGGCTGGATAGGCCCGCTCATGTGTTTGCAACAAAGGAGGTAGCAGATGAAAAACCTTGGTATTATGATATCAAGCATTTTATTCAGACTTAGGAATACCCGATTGGTGTGTCGAAGAAAGATAGAAAAACATTGAGAAGATTGGCAGGCAATTTCTTCCTCAGTGAAAATGTGTTATACAAGAGAAATTATGACATGGTCTTGCTCCGATGCATGGATAGACACGAAGCAAACATGTTGATGCATGAGATTCATGAAGGTTCATTTGGCACTCATGCCAATGGACATTCGATGGCTAGAAAGATGCTAAGGGCAGGTTATTATTGGCTGACAATGGGATGTGACTGTTACAAATTTGAAAAGAAGTGCCATAAATGCCAGATTTATGCGGACAAGGTCCATGTGCCTCCGAAACTTCTCAATGTTATTTCCTCTCCATGGCCTTTCTCTATGTGGGGTATTGACATGATTGGGATGATAGAACCCAAAGCTTCGAACAGACACCGATTTATCTTAGTAGCAATTGATTACTTCACCAAGTGGGTGGAGGCTACTTCATATGCCAATGTTACTAAGAAGGTGGTTGTGCGCTTCATTAAGAATAACCTAATATGTCGGTATGGTGTGCCGAGCAGAATCATCACTGATAATGGCTCGAATTTGAACAACAAGATGATGACAAATCTGTGCAAAGAATTCAAGATTGTCCATCAAAATTCATCTCCATATGGGCCAAAGATGAATGGGGTTGTCGAAGCTGCTAATAAGAATATCAAGAGAATTATCCAGAAAATGGTTGTTACTTATAAGGATTGGCATGAAATGCTCCCTTTTGCTCTACATGGATATCAAACATCTATCCGCACTTCAACAGGAGCAACCCCGTTTATCCTGGTGTATGGAATGGAATCTATACTCCTTGTTGAGGTTGATATTCCCTCTTTGCGTGTGATAATGGAAACCAAGTTGACAGAGGCCGAATGGCTCCAGAACAGGTTTGACCAATTGAATTTGATTGAGGAGAAGAGAATGATAGCCTTGTGTCATGGCCAATTATATCAAAGAAGAATGAAGAAAGCTTTTGATAAAAAAGTCAAACCTCGTGAATTCAGAGAAGACGACCTCGTGCTCAGGAAGATCATGTCTTTCAACACTGATTCTAGGGGCAAGTGGACTCCCAATTTTGAAGGCCCATATGTTATCAAGAAAGCCTTCTCTGGCGGTGCATTAATTCTTGAAACTATGGATGGCGAGGAGTTCCCACGTCCCATGAATGCCGATGCAGTCAAGAAATACTTCACCTAAAGAAATAAAAGAACAACTCGCTAAGTTGAAAACCCGAAAGGGTGGCTTAGGCAAAAAAGGAGCGTCTCGGTAGGCCGAAAACCCGAAAAGGCGGTCTAGGAAAAAATTAGAGACCTAAAGAGAATAAATTTCTCGCTAAGTTGAAAACCCGCAAGGGAAGCTTAGGTAAAAGTTAAGGATTTTCTTGGCAAGTAACTACGTCAGACAAGACTTGATCGTTAAAGCAACAATCTTCTCGGATCCTCACCATACTTCAATAGAAGCTGCTGCTCAGGATTTCAAAAGTTGTTAAGGGGGATAGTGGTCATTGTATCTCAATGTATCTTTTCCATTATGTATTACCATTTCTCAAACTTTGTAATCATCTATGGATTCTCGCCATTCGCAGACTACCACTCTATTAATGAAATTCGAACTTTTATCCAATTCTTTGTATTTCTTATTTTATTTAGCTTGAAAAGACTCCATTTATTATTGATAATAACTTTCAAAGCAAAGAGATTAAATAACAAAATTGATTTTTGAAAAAGAGATTTTACAATTTGCTTTTACTTTGAGATTTATGATGAAACAATGACAACAAAAATGGTCATCCCAAGAATGGACAAACTCCAGTTGTTTTGAGAAGCTTTTGTTCCCCTCGGGAATGTCTACTCGGGATGTTTTCACCGTATTGGGTTTATGATTCTGGTATCCTCGGTCAAGTTTGGATTCGTTTCTCCTCTTTTCTGATTTTTCATGATGTGAAGTTTCAATCTGTATTTTCTCCAGTGAAGTAGGCCTGAATTCCCCAGCGAAGTTTGGATGTTTTGGTGTTAGTCTGCTTTATTTGAGACTGATCTTGCAATCTCCAGTAGGCATGTTACTTTTGAAAAACACTGGTTTCCCCGAGGAAGCCTGAAGAAGGATGTTCTATCCTGGTATACGTTTGATTTGTCTACCTCCAGATTATGTTTCTCCTCAGTAAAGTTAAAGCAAGCAATATGTTTTGTTTCCTCAGCTGGCATCTACCTTTCTTGGAATGACCATCCTGGATGAAGTTTAGCCGAGCGTTGTAGTGCCCCAGGCGGTTTTGATTGGTTGTTCCCAATGCTGTGTATCTGTTTTGTCAGCATGCGCACGATAACACTCATACATTCATGCATACATCATGCATAGCTAAAATTGGCAAATCATTGTTCATTAACATTTGTTAATATTTTTGTTGACAGATTACCCTGTTTTGCAGAGTTACGTTGCCCTCTTTTCAATAGAGCATTGGTCTTAAGCAGAATATGTACATTCTTTTAATTTCCCTACTAAGTTGTCCCTCATAGAATATTTTTGCTTTAGCCTTCCGGTACAGTTCCTTGTTTGGATGGATCTTGTTTTCCCTCTTGAGTTTATTTCTCAAAGGATGTATTCTGGTTGACTGTTTCATTCCAGTTTATTTCTGGTTTGGATCTGTGGTTCCCCGACAATGCTATTCACTTTGGATTGCTGAAAACTACAAGCTTTGGTTGGTGCATTTATTTTGCACAAGAAGACTTTATCCCCTTAGCAAGAATATCATGGCATCTCCCCAGGAAGTCATACCTCGTTCCCAAAAAGTAATTTCCTTTTACAGTCCTCCGTGACAACAAGTAGCAAGTCTCTTTATTTGAGACAGCTTATATATTATCCTTTCCAGGCGGAGTGCCTTAGTTAAAGAAGAAGTTGAGACCCGTTCTAGGTGAAACACCAGAATCTTGGGGAAACTTGTTATCTTTTTGCTATCTTCAGTGAACGTTGGTAGTTCATCGTTAGTGAACGGCGATGCTATGATATATTCTCTTTCTACCTTCAGTGAAAGTTGGTAGACCATCGACAGTGAACGCCAGTGTTTGTGATCTTTTTGCTACCCTCAGTGAACATTGGTAGTTCATCGTCAGTGAACGACGATGCTATGATATATTCTCTTCCTACCTTCAGTGAAAGTTGGTAGACCATCGACAGTGAACATCAGTGTTTGTTATCTTTTTGCTACCCTCAGTGAATGTTGGTAGTTCATCGTCAGTGAACAGCGATGCTATGATATATTCTCTTTCTACCTTAAGTGAAAGTTGGTAGACCATCGACAGTGAATGTCGGTGTTTGTTATCTTTTTGCTACCCTCAATGAACGTTGGTAGTTCATCGTCAGTGAACGGTGATGCTATGATATTTTCTCTTTCTACCTTCAGTGAAAGTTGGTAGACCATCGACAATGAATGTCGATATTTGTTATTGTTGTACCCCAAAATTTGCCCTCTCATTTTCTCAAGAAATCACCCTGGATCCTCAGGTTTAGTTCCATCTAATCCCAAGCTTTGAATTACAAACTTTTCAAGAAAGTCGTCTGCAAGGGCATAATAATCCTTTTCACATTAAAAGGTCAAACTTTGACTTTTGGATCAAAATCAAATCTCAAAAATAATATTTCATCAAGACACGTTGGAATATGAAGTTTGTTTCATCAAGAGTTTCAAAATTCAAAATTTTACTTTGGAAAAGCCAAATTCCTAAATACTTGGGATTTTTCTAAGTATTTAAGAAAAATGACACTTCAGAATTTCTAAGCCAACCTCTAAGCAAGGGCAGTCAGAAGTTGTAAGCATGGTTTAGAACATGGCCTTCAGTCAGAACATGGCTCTCCAGCATCTACGCAAGTTCAGTCATACTTTTCTAGGGTAATGCAAAGAAGGTAATGAAGCGTGATACAAAGCCTGAAAGTTCCTTCAGAACATGCTGGAGCCAGGGGGTAAGAGGATCAGAAGATTGGATGCTAACGCTGAAGCAAAACTTCTAACTCAGAGTTTTCAAAGGTAATTTAAAGGAAATTACAAAGCGTACTGCCAGGTTATTGAAAAGCCTGGGGAATTCTTCAGAGCATGCTGAGGCAACAAGATACTAAGATCAGAAGTTGGGTGTTTTGGACTACGCTGAAATGGAACTTCTGGCCCAGATTTAAGTAATGATGCAAAATCTCACATTACAGGATTTTTGATTTTGACAAATCTCATCATAATTTAATGCTCACAACCACTTTTGAGTCTTTGTCCAAAGGATCTCTCCACATGTAGCATAGAAATACTTTTGTACAGAATTAGGTAAAGGTCCATGCGCTACTTTTTGCTTGTGGGTTCACTTTTCTTTAATCCCTGCTTGCTAATCCAGCCTAGGCTAAAAACTGTCAACTATCACACCTTTTTTTGAACTTTCTTCAAGAACAAGTCGGCTTCTAGCGTATGATGTTGGCGCTACTTGACATTTCAAACCCATAAAACTTTGCCTATAAATAGAACACCTTTGGCCACTGAAAAGGGGTCGAAAAGTTTGAGAAAGAAAAACCTTGAATCTCTGCCAAAATTCCAAGAGTTCCAAGAACTGTAAACACAACACACAAAACCTGATAACTGTTGATTCTTTGCATTCAAACTCCACTTGTTCTCAAATATTTCTTGACTAAAAAACCATCCATACAGTTTCTGATCCATATATATATATATATATATGTATATATATATATATATATATATATATTAGAAACTACCATAACTTCTGCATTCACACCACTATACACTCTCCATCCATCCACTCAAAGAAATCAGAACATCACCTCCTTGCCATCCCCAGAAGTTGGAAAGTTTCAACCTACTGAGTACATGGAGAATCTGTTCAGAACATCATCAGAGTTGAGGTTAACTCCGGATCACAGAGCTTCTTCCAGCTGCAAGGTAAGTTCATGCCGACTCTCATCACATTACTTAAGCATTAACAGATTTGCATGCTCAAAAACACAATGTAGATATCATGTTTCTGATGTTGTATATATGCTGATATTTTATGCATCTACCTGCCTAAGTAGGGAATAAATCAATTCAGAACTTCTTGAAGAAATTAGAACTCAGATTTAGATTTAGCAAATGCATACTTGCCTCTAATTTATAGTTTTGATATTTCTTGTTTCTGAAACACTATGACACCTGCTGTAACTATTCTATGCATGTCTTCTGTTTTGTGGAGAAATATAAAATTGCAGATGTTCTGGCTAGCATAGAGAGAGAGAGGCCAAGTTCTGCCAGTGGCACCAGGATTTCTAGAATCTGTTTTGTTACTAGCAGTTTCAGAACTTCTAAAAACTACTGCATTCCCAGTGGGTTCAGAACTTCTGACTTTATACATTTTCACTAACAGGTTTCTATTTTGCAGTGTGCCAGGGTCAGAACCTCTGACTTCATTTTAATCAGCAATACGCTGATTCGTTTTTCCTTTCCTCATTATTTTTGCTATCATTTTCTATTCCATTAACCAGCAAAGATAAAAAATATTTCTTTCACACTTTATTTTATTTCTTAAAAAAACAAAAGACCAAAAATATTTTCTTAAAACAAAACAAGTTCATTTCATATTTTCTTGTACATCCTTATGCATTTCAATATGGTTGTAATAGTAATTTAGGATTTATTTTCATTTGCAATCCCCGTTTGTAAATATGTACCCCCATCCCCTAAATATTGTAATAGCGTAGGACTTTACATTTACGCACTTTTATTGCTTTCATATACTGTATAGTAATTAAGTGTGTATGGCAAGATAAAACCAACAAGTAGGCCACCAAAAATCAAAGACAAATGCATGCAATCAAACACACTTGCACACATGTACCCCTAGGGTATTTCCACTTGTTGCCTTACAAAAATGGCCATGTTATGCATGTGGGATGTCTTAGCACAAACAAATCGAAAAATACAAGATCATAGTCCCTCGATGACGCTATCAAAGTTGCCTTTCAAAATGATCTTAGTCCCTAAAGAGAAAATGCTAAGTCATCTCACAACATTGCTATCATGGTCATACGATGACCCAACATCCATCCCTTCACATCCAACGACGGGGCTTCTTACCAAATCAATGGTAAGATAGCAACATCTAAAGGAGGAGGAAAAGCACATCTAAGACCTTTTTGAGTAGGTAGATTCGCTTCTAGTTACTCTCTTGCTCACAACAAAAACATTTCGTACACCTACACTTCCACTTTGAAACATTTTTTGAAACAAACACTTTGTATACGTTCTTATAGAGACGAGAACCATTACGAAGTTCCATTTTCAAAATAATTTCAAAAACACATCTCACAAACACATCTTTAAATTATTTTCGAAACAAACACTTTGTATACATTCTTATAGAAACGAGAATCATTACAAAGTTACATTTTCCAAAATACTTTCAAGCATCCTCACCACAAGCACATTCAAACAAAAGCAAGTGATCTAGAAAGTAGCTAATAGCCCATGGAAAACCATGGATGAAAAGGGTGATAATACCTTCCCTTTTCATAATCTACCCCCCGAACCCAAAAAAATCTCTAAAGGTCTTTCCTGTGCTTTTTTACCTTTCCTTTTTGGATAAAAAAAAAGTCGGTGGTGACTCTTGCTAAACCGCAACATTTGCAAACACAAACGCAAAACCTCAAGTCAGTTCTCCCACCGTATCATAGTTATCTTTATGCTACCCTCAGTGAACGTTGGTAGTTCATCATCAGTGAACGGTGATGCTATGATATTTTCTCTTTCTACCTTTAGTGAAAGTTGGTAGACCATCAGCAGTGAACGTCGGTACTTGTTATCTTTTTTCTATCTTCAGTGAACATTGGTATTTCATCGTCAGTGAACGGCGATGCTATGATTTTTTATCTTTCTACCTTCAGTGAAAGTTGGTAGACCATCGGCAGTAAACGTCGGTACTTGTTATCTTTTTGCTATCTTCAGTGAATGTTGGTAGTTCATCGCCAGTGAATGACGATGCTATGATATTTTCTCTTTCTACCTTCAGTGAAAGTTGGTAGACCATCGGCAGTGAATGTTGGTGTTGGTTATCTTTTTTCTACCCTCAGTGAATGTTGGTAGTTCATCGTCAGTGAACGAAGATGCTATGATATTTTCTCTTTCTACCTTCAGTGAAAGTTGGTAGACCATCGGCATTGAACGTTGGTGTTTGTTATCTTTTTGCTACCCTCAGTGAACGTTGGTAGTTCATCATTATTGAACGGTGGTGATATGATATTTTCTCTTTCTACCTTCAGTAAAAGTTGGTAGGACATTAGCAGTGAACGCCGATGTTTGTTATCTTTCTCTCTGCCTTCAATAAACGTCGGTAGCTTCGCCTTCAGTAGAAGTTGGTGTGTCCTTTGACCGTTCTACCATCCTCTCTGATTCAGTTCTTTTGATCCACAGTGATTTATTTTCCTGGTGGGGGTGCTCCTTTATTTCTTTATTATTGTTACATCCCCAATGTTGTTTTGCATCTCTTTGGTCCTGTTCATACACATTCATGATCATAAGAATTTGTATGGTATATTAGGGCCAAAAATAGGGTTTGTTTTATATTTAAGTATCTTCGATCGCGTCGACACAAAGATTTTTAACCTTCGTATCTCTGGATAGAAGAAACTTAAATAATGGCATCTATTGTACCCAAAATTTTGCCCCTAAGATCCCTTCATCATACCATGTTGATTCACTCACAACAAGATCACACTAGGATTCTTGGTTCCCCTCCCTACATTTACTTTTGCCTTTTTGAGGGATTACCAAGCACCTTGACTTATGTTCCTTTTGTGATCATGAATGTTATTTTGACTTCTTCATTTAACTAATAAAATGCAATGTTGGTTTGTCTTGCTTGTTATCCATGTAGGTGAAGGCAATGAGATTTAACAAGCTACCCCATGGGTTCATGAGTTTATTTCCATGCCCTAGTCAATAAAGCTTGAGAAGTTCAAACCTCACCATTGGATTGGTTTAGGAAGAATTGGCATGGAAAGGTTGCTTTGGTTCATCACATTTCAAGGTTATCAGATTTGACTGAAAAGTACAAGGAGTTGATTGAAGAAGTTGCCATGTTTGGACAAGGCCTTGTTCCTATTGGTCACAAGAGCATATTTCTATCAAATTTCAAGATATCGAAGTAGTTTTGGTGGCTATGAGTCCTAATTATCATCCTCAACAATTTCTATTCACAAAGCAAGAATGTTGGTACAAGAAGTTTGTTCAAGCTTGTCAAAATTCCCCAAAGCATTTCTTGATCAAGGAGCTAGGGTTTTGAACTTCAGAGGAGTACATCTTGCTCACCTTTTGGTATTTTTGAGTGATTCCAAAGACATAATTCTCTTCAAAGGGTTATCAACAAATCACTTCAATAGTTCCAAGGAGTTTTCATGTGGAAGAAACTTGGTGAAGAAGAAAGATTACAAGTCATCCAGATGAATCCACAATTTTACATGTGTGACTTCAAATGATCATAACTTGTTCAAATTTTATCACCTTGAGTCTATTCTTTTTCCATAATTATCTTGAATATGTGAACTTTATGCCTTCTTTTATCTACAAAGTGGGAAATGGATGGAAGTTGCCTTAAAGATGCAAAAGATTATAGGTCATTTCATGATTTTTTGCCAACTTCAATAAGTCATAACTTGCTCAAATTTTGGAGATTTTGAATGATTTAAGTTTCAAAGTGTCATTCAAGAGATCTACTTCATGCCGTCTTTTTTGGTCAAGAACAAATTCCAAGTGGAAGGCCATATTTGGATGCAAAAGATTATAGGTCATTTTTGAAGAAGAATTTGAAATATTTCTAAGTATGGAAACTCAACCCTTTTTCTCCAACTTTGACTCAATGAAACTTTCATCTCAAGAATCCATTTAACTCCATTCTTTTTCCATTACAAAGCTTGTAACCTCATCTTTCTAAAGCATCAAGAATAATGCCCTAAGACCCCTTGAGTTGAAAATGCCATTGGTCAGAAGTTGGCACTTTGAAATTGAATTTCTCACCAAGTCAGAATTTTGAAATCCATAATGTGGCCTCTAATCACAAGTTTTCCACGTGTTTTGCCTCTAAACATGTTTAGTGAAATTCCAAATTTGTTTAGCGCATCAAAACGCAAGAATTGGATGAGTTTTGATGAAGTTTGGATCACACTTCACTCGTGCATCAGGTTTGCACGAATTCCCTCCAAAATGCATCATTCACTCTTCCTTTTGATCCCATTCGCTTCTCCTATAAATACATGAACTATCCCATTCAATTTCCCAAGCTTGGATAGCCAGAATCACCCTGCCAAACTTGTTTCACAACTCACAATTCAACAACTTCAAAATCCATCCTCGACCCTTTTTCAATCCAATTTTTCCATCAATTCACCTTCCTTGATCTTCCCTGAACAAACCATATAATTACATTCAAGAATCGTGCCCTATACTGCTCCATAGAAGTCCAGTTTCAGAGCTCTACAACTCAACTTCAATAGGTAGATTCCTTCATCAATTCTTCAAAACTCTGATATCATTGTGTTGCTCTCATTGCCCTGGTTCTAGTCCCAACACTTACCTTTCACTAGAAACACGTTTTGACCATGAAATTTCAAATCCCTTTTCAAAACTTTTCTTCCAAATTGCTTGAGCTACAATTTATATAAATTTGGCGCGAGGGTGTGGTTGTCTTTGTCTTGAAGAGACGAAGCGAATGGCATAGGTCTGAGCTTCTGATTTTACAGTTTGAGAGACCTATAATTCATGATGGCTGGAGGTTGAAGATGACCAACGTGTCATCTTCCAACCAATGAAGGCGCGCCATCGGTATTTTTCAAATTCTGATTTAATTAATGATTATGTACAATATTCACTAATGACCATGATATGCACAGCGCGCCAGATCCTTTGGATTTGATTACTAACGCGTTTTGACTCTCATCCAATGGTCCACATATTTTACTTTTATTTTCTTTTTCTGATTTTTATATTTTAATTGTTTTAAATTTCAAAAAGTCATAGAAAATTAATTTTTAGTCCAAAAAATCTGAAAAAATAATGAAAAATATTTTTGATTATTCTCTTTCTGATTTTTATTATTACACAACTTAATTTTGTGTTTTGGTATTTTTTATAAATTTTACACTTATTTGATTTGTTTTAAATGTTTAAAAATACTTTTATAAATTTTTAAATTCTGGAAAAATTATGGAATGATCCAATGATATTGTGATAAATATTGGTGACCTTATTTTATTTTTGTTTCTGACTTTATTATTTTTTACTATTTTTTGTTTATTTTACCCATTTATTTTAATTTTAAAAAATAGTTTCTGACTTTAAAAAATTACCAAAAAAATTGTAAAATTATTTGGGCCTTTTTCTGATTTTTCTATGGTCTTAATTTTCATTTCTTGATTAATTTGAACATAGTTGATATTTTTCTCATTATTTTCTATTTTTAAAACATTTTTAAAACCCTTTTTTCTGTGTATTAAATGTGATATTATTTTGTGATTATTTTCTGGATGATCTTGGGTTAGATTTTGGATCATGAACTTTATTAACATCATTGGATCCATGGTGTTGAGTTTAACTCCATAAAAATGGATGAATGATTTTAATAATAGTTTAATTAAAATTTAATTCAAATGTGGTTTGTATATTTTTTCCCCATCCCTCTTCATCTCATCCCTTTCATATTGCACTAAATGTTGTTGGAGCATGATTTCTATATCATGTCTCTAAAAAAATGGTGCATAGATTGCCACTGACCGACCTCAAAATAGGTGCGAATTCTATATAAGTCAACTTACGATTGCTTAACATAGCGCTAAATTTTGTCCCGATTCGAATAAATGATCATTCATGGCCCAAACTTATGATTGCAAGCCCAAGTATGTTAATTTGATCTCTTTGATCCAATAAACTTGAGATTCATTGTGTGGAGGCTTTGGTTCTACCAATCCTCTAATGGATCTATAACACCTTTGGTCAACGCGAATCACTTAAACATCATTGATCATTAAATGGTACTTATGAGAATTCCAAATGGATGATATACTTGACAAAAAGCAAATGCAACTTGTTGTGTGGAGGCTTTGGTTCTACCAATCCTCTAATGAGTTCCAAATGCAAGCTTCAAGATGGTCATACAACTAACCACTAATTATTGACTTGTTTACTTTATACTTTTGTTCTTTCTTTTATGCTTTATGCACTATTTACTTTTAGCATTTACATTTCATGCCATTTTCATCTTTGCTCGAGCATTTACTTTCTTGCCATTTTTACTTTGATCACTTGAGCTTTTCTTTTCCTTTCTTAAGATACTTAATAATCAACATAAACCCTAAAAAATCTTTAATGGTACTTGGACTATTTGGTTACTATCCTTGGCATTATGGAGCATGGGACTTTTCTTGGACTTAGGATTAGAAACCTTTACCTATCTTGGAGACCTTGTGATCTTATCTGATTATTTTGTCTGGAGTTCTTGAGGTTTACCTCAAGACATTGGGTTGCTTGTTTGTTTTTGTGTGCAGGTTTTTGTGATTACACCCTTTGTTTGTAATCTGGAATTCACCCGTATACAACCGTTACTTTGTCCAATTTTTTTTATAAAGACTTAATACACTTGAAGTTTGGTTATCTCAAGAGGTCTAGTATTTTTTGCTTGATTGGTTTCAAATCCAAGGAATGGGAATTCTATCTTGGCTCATAATTACAAATTTTGGCTTCTTGTTGGTTAAATGGTTCTTATCCCTAACTTTTTACCTTATGCTTTAGGATAGTCCCTTCTTCTCCTCCCATCTTCTTTAATTTCAAAAATCTTCTTCCCCCTTTTGAAAACTCTTCTTGTTTTTTTGAACCACTTTCATAATAAACTTGGACTTATGTCCATGCATCTTCAATTTTTTTTTATAAATAAACTCAAACCAACTTAATGATACCTTGACATTTTTTGTGAGAAGACTAAAAGTCAATCAATCTCATTTCAAACCATTTTGCCACTTTGGCTTTTATCTTTAAAACTTTTTCTCAAAAAAGGTGAACTCTTGTCAATCCTTGTAGTGATGCAAACAACTATACTTCTACAATATGAAGTGAAGAGAGATATTTTCCACTTGGGTGTTGAGTGAGGCATTGTTGATTTTAAAATCCAAGCCATATCCTCCACTTTAATATGATGCAAATTCTCCTTTCTCATGATTGTGGGTAGTAAGCATGTTTTCCACACGAACAATGACGATGATGTTTTATCTCATAAAATTAACCAACGCACTTGTGTTTTAGATTTTTAAAAGAGGAACTATGTGCACCCTGACCCCCTATTGCATGAAAAGGTGGTACATAGGCACTAAAGGTTCGCAACCGCGATGGGTGCACAAATTATAAAAAATATATATTTCTTTCCTCACCTCCACCATCCATGTTTTTTATATACAACATTTTTTTTATAGCCAAAATATACAGATTTTACAAAGAGGCTCCTGCGGAGTACCGTAGATGTTTAGGGCTCTAATACCTTCCCTTTTCATAACCAACTCCCTTACCTTGAGTCTTTCCCCCTCTTTTTGAGTTATTCGCTCTTTTTTCATTCCTTTGGAAACAATAAAGCGCGGTGGCGATTTTGATTTTGATTTGTATAAAGTATAGTCAATCCAATGGCTTAGTCTTGAACATTTCTACCGCTACACATATCATACATTATCTTGTACATATTTCTTGCATTTATACTTCATTCAGAAGTAAGCTATCTCATTAGTACAATACTCGGGCTAATTCCAGGAAGAAAGTGGAGAATCTTGAACAAGAGAATCGTGAGCTGCGCAAAGAGGTTACTACTTTGAAGTACGGTATGGCCAATATGACTGCTTTGATGGAATCGTTGGTGGCTGCACAAAATCAGCCACCAGTTGCTCAGCCTCAACAGACAATGGTTACTTCCGAAGCTTCGACAGTTCCCGTTTCTGTTACTCTAGTTACTGTTGTTCAGAATCGTATGCCTCAGGGTTATCCGTGGGGAATACCAGAGAACTTCATGCCAGAGGGTTAAAATCTTGACACTCAAGTTTCTCTATTTTCTCAAACCTCAGCTGTTTCTGTACCTCCTGTAGTGCATGTTACTCCTATGGCTAGAAAATAGATCCATTATACTGCACCTCCTTTGGTGAATGCTATGCCATTTGTGAATGATGAATTTTACCGTCCCGCTCCTCCTCCGAGTGAAAGTATGGGTTTCTATCATCGTTTGGATGATTTTCAAACCAATTTAATGAGATGCAGAAGGAAATGAAGGCCTTCACGGTAAAGAATTGTTTGGACAGAATGTTAGCAAACTCTTCCTAGTTCCTAATGTAAAGGTCCCAGCGAAATTTAAAGTACCAGAATTTGAGAGGTACAAGGGAAACTCTTTCCCTCGTGACCACCTTGTGATGTATATCAAGAAGATGTCTACCCATATTAATGATCAACATTTACTCATTCATTTCTTCCAAGATAGTTTAACTGGTGCTGCTCTGAAGTGGTATATGAGTCTGGACAGTGGTAGCATCCGTACTTTCAATGATCTGGGAGAAGCCTTCATCAAACAGTACAAGTACAATATGTTAATGGCAATGGCTCAGAGAGAGAAGGAGTCATTCAAAGAATATGCATAGAGATGGCGCGAGATAGCTGCCCAGGTGGTTCCACCTATGGGAAAACAAGAAATGACCAAGGTCTTCCTAAAAACCATTGGATCATTTTATTATGAAAGGATGGCCGCCAACGCATCGAGTGATTTTACCGAAATGTAAATATGTGTATTCGTTTGGAAGAGCCTGTTAGAGAAAGGTGCTTGACTAAAGATGAAGGGACAAAGAAGTCGTCATATAGGTTCTGTGATACGATGGAAGAACTGACTTGAGGTTTTGCGTTTGTTTTCGCAAATGTTGCGGTTTAGCAAGAGTCGCCACCGACTTTTATTTTATCAAAAAAAGGAAAGGTGAAAAAGCACAGGAAAGACCTTTAGAGATGTTTTCTTGAGTTCGGGGGATAGATTATGAAAAGGGAAGGTGTTAGCACCCTTTTCATCCATGGTTTTCCATGGGCTCTTATTTACTTGCTAGATCACTTGCTTTTGTTTGAAAAATGTGCTTTGTGTGATTTTTGAAAGTATTTTGAAAATGCGCCATCGTTTAGGCAAACTTTTGTAATGATTCTCGTTCGTAAGAATGTATACAAAGGTGTTGATCTTTTGAAAATGTTTTCAAGTTTGAAAGATGTTTTGAAAGTGTTGGTGTTTGTTTGTGAAAATAGCAAGGATGTTTGTTTTGAAATTGAGCAAGTAACTAAAAGCAATCTACTTACTCAAAAAGGTCTTAGGTGTTCTTTTCCTCCTCCTTTAGATGTTGCAATCTTACCATTGTTTTGGTAAGAAGCCCTATCGTTGGATGTGAAGGGATGGGCGTGGGTCATCGTATAATCATGATAGCAATGTTGTGAGATGACTTAGCATTTTTCTTTAGGGACTAAGATCATTTAGAAAGGCAACTTTTGATAGCGTCATCGAGGGACTATGATCTTGTATTTTTTTGATTTGTTTGTGCTAAGACATCCCACATGCATAATGTGATACGGTGGCAGAACCAGAATGTTTTTTTTGGAAAATACTGGTTTGTGTTTTGCGTTTGTGTTTGCAAAATGTCGCGGTAAGCAAGAGTCGCCACCGACTTTTATTTTATCCAACTGGAAAGGATAAAAGCACAGAAAAATTCCTTTTTCGAGATATTCTGAGTACGGGGGGTAGATTATAGAAAGGGAAGGTATTAGCACCCTTTCTATTCGTAGTTTTCTATGGGCTCTTAGGTACTTGCTCATCATTTAAAAATTGCTTCCGTGTTTGTGTGTTTGAAAAGTTTTTGTTTTGCTTCGATTTAACCCTTTCTTCTGTCTTCAAGAGTGTTATGAAGTGTTTTTGAAAACTTTGTTTGAAGAAGTGTAAGTGTGAAGAAAGTTTGATTTTGAGCAAGTACCTACTAGCATCTACCTACTCGAAGAAAGAATGTTTCTGTTCTTGTTTCCTTTAGACAACGCTATCCCACTATTAGTGAGTAGGTAGCACCATCGTCGGAGTTGTAAGGGTCAATTCAAAAGGACGTCTTAGTAATAACCCTAATGTATTAAGATCATTTCCGAGGCAACATTTCCAAGGCAACATTTCCGAGCGGGACATTTGATCTTTGTTTAGACAAGAGGGTAACCACTAAGACACCCTATACTTAATGACCGTCTACCGAAGGCAACCGAAGTGAGAGTATACCCTAGGAGTGCGCATGTGCGAGTGATTTGATTTCAGTTATTATCTTTGCACATTTAGGGTTTGCTATCCATTTTAAAATTATCATACATTCTTGTCATGCAATCCTATTGTCATTCATCTAACAGTTAATATTTGCGAAAATTAAAATGCGAGAAATAAAGCTATGCTATTACAAGGCTTCGGGGAGGGGGATTAATTATGTATCCAAAAACCCAAAAAACGATAAAAAGAAAAATCCTAATTAAACTATTACATCCCATGAGCAGTTACATTAATATCGCAAAAATAATAAATGCGCGCGATGAATCTAGAACGAGAAAAAATTAGGGTTTTGACCCCGTCTAAACCTAATTAAAAGAAACTTAATTTTGGGTTGTTTTTGATTATTTTTGAGAAAATAAGGTTTTAAATTAAGTATGTACAAACCTAATTACTAATTAAATTAAATTAAGAAAAATATTTTATTTGACCTATTTTTGTATTTTTTTGTTATTTTAAGAAAATAAAATAAAAATTAAATTAAACAAGTCCTAATTTCTAATTTGTTTTAATTTATTTACAAGAAGTTAAAATTGCCCTAAAATTAATTTAAACCAATTATTAAATTAATTTTTTATAAATAAAAAAAAAAGAATAAAAACCCTAAATTCTAACTTGATGAAAATTGATTTTATGAGCTTTTGTTGAAAAAAAGGTGGTTCTGGTGTTGATAATAAAAAACATAACTAATAAAAAGTAAATGAAAGAAAGAAAAAAAGAAATATAGAAATAACCCAAGGGCCTTCTATCAGCGGTTCTGATCAGAGGATGATGGTCAGAGGATGGTGGTCCCAGAGGATGGCGATCAGAGGATGACGATACTGGGCCTGCTTCCAGCTGGTGGATCAGAGGATGATGGCCAAAGGATGGCGATCAAAGGATGACAGTACTGGGCCTGGTTGATGGATCCAGAAGATGATTGTCAGAGGATGACGGTACTGGGCTTGGTTCCAGCTGGTGGATCAGAGGATGACCCTCAGAATGTGCAGGCGATGGATCTGGTGAGTACAAAGCAGAAAAAGGCCAAAAGATCATGCTTGGGATCGAACCCAGAAACATGAACTTCTGACTTCCTTCTTCTGACCAACTGCGCTGGGCGTTAGTTTATCAATATAATAGAAATTAACAAATAGATCAGAACTATAGATTTCTGGCCAGCATAAACGCGCCAGAATTTAAATCGGCCAGTAAAGTCATGACACGCTATCGTCTTCTTCTTGAATCTGTCGTTTAAAACTCTAAACCTTTACCTACAGGCATGGTGCTGTAACTATAACCCTGTGTATCTCAGACATTACATACAAACGATATAAATAAAAATCAAGACCATGGATCAACTGGGTTTGACCCGCTGATTACAATGGTCTCCTATATTAGGGCCAATTGTTCCTATATAAGAAAACCCTAAAACGAACCAAGAAAACCTAACAATGGTGGATTTCTGTATGGTTAGCAAAGATGCAATTAATCATTACCAACAGTTTGCAAATGTTTCAATGAACAAGAATATACAAGTAATTCATGCTACAAGTGCCAGAATCATGATATTGGATTTCAAGAAAAATGCCAAAGTCGTGAGACACTTACAGTGAGTTTTTATGCACGAAATTGCTTGCTAGGGATTGGGATGGATTCTTTGAGTGCCCAGCAAGTGAAAGGGATGCTTGGAATGGTGTAAATCGTCCTCTAACCTGCAATTTGATTCAACACTTTTTGGTGATTTTTGCAAGTTTCTTCTCAGCTTCTCACACCTCTAAACCTTGTTCTTTTGGTCTGCATTTGTTCAATATATATCAATGATAGAATTAGGTTTGCAAATGTGCATCCAATCTTTTTCAATTATAGTCTTTGATCATGATTTGATTCCCATGAAGATCTTTCCAAAATAAGCCAAAAACCAATCTTTTTGTGTACCAACATGCCTTGAACGATTTGATTTGATTTCTAGCTGTATAAGGGACCTGAAATATGTACAAAATCTCAAGGTTTAAATGAATTTTATATTTTCATGATTTTATTTTGATTTAATTTGATTTAATTGAAATAAAAATCAAAATAAATGGCAAAAATAAAATAAAGGCAAATGGGAAAGATCATGTATTATGGACCATGTTACAAACTCAAGACAAGCACAAAAAGTTGGGCCCATTTGACAAAAATTGGAATTTGAGGCACTTTTGACTTTTGGCAATTTTGCAAAAAAGGTCAACTTCACCAATGCATAACTTCCTCAATTTTGACTCTATGAGGGTATTCTTGGACTTTTTAGAAAGCTTGAGATGACCTCTAAGCAACCCTTTTGGTCTAATCTCAATTGAGTCTTCCATGTTCATGTATGAAGCTTTGACAAAATAGGTGTTTTTGTTGACTTTTCAAAATGACCTATAATGTCCAAATTAATAACTTCTTGTGAGTGCATATTTTGAACTTGGGAGCTGAAGATGAATTGTAGGGAATTGCATCCTCTTCAAAATGAGCTTTGGATGGGTCATGTTTTATAAAGTATGAGAAAGTTATGCTTGGTCAAAGTTGAGTTGACTTTTCCTACAAAACCCTAATTTAGCAACTTTTGGGTTTTGTGAATTGTGAGCAGTCCTTGATGATTCATGATCAACCCTTGATCAAATGATGAATAATACTTCAAAATTAGAATGTTGACCAAAAATCTTGAAGTTTGACTGTATGTGGGCCACAATTGACTTTTGCCCTAGCACAGTCGATTTTCAGGCCTTTGAGCAATTGATTGAGCAAACTTCCTCTGCAAGGCTTGAAACTTGACATGGATGATCTTAAGAACATATTAGAACAATGGTGAGAATTTGGGATCCTTTTGATTCAAACATCTTGATGCAAACTGAAACCCTAATTTGAGGTAGACTGCCTTAGGAGAGGGTTTGTCTGGCCAACCCTTGGACTTCTTTGAGCAGTTTGAGGACCTCACTTGAAATGTATTGAGAAATATGGGAGGGCAAATTTTGGGGTACAACAGCTTCCCCTGTTCAATCTTCTTAAACCTGAGGATGGAGATTGGCTCGCTTGCCTTTCGTGATCCGAAGGTGGAAGATGATTGAACACTAGAGTGCCCAAAAATTTGCACTCGCATGAAGTGGTGATCATCTTGCGATGTTGGGAATGGGCTTATAGATGCCATTTGGAGATTGATTACCGAGGATGGGCTTAAAGAAGCCATCCGAAGAAGTGTCGATCGCCTAAGAGATTTCTTAGTGAGAACTTGTATACCTGTTGTTGAGGAAGACTTTGCTGGGGAATGCTGTTCTTTGTCTTGGTAAAAGTTGAATTTTAGGATCTTCGGTCGTCCGTTATTCTACTGGGGAATCGTCTCACGGTCGAAGAGGTGAAAATGAACTACTATCTGGTCGGAATCCAGGCTTCATAGTGATAAGATCGATTGCTATCTGGTCGTGCTCTAGGCTTTACAATGACTTACTAGGGAGATGAGATTAAACTTGCTATCCAGTCGTAATCCAGGCTTTACAATTTCTCAATTCTTATCTGGTCGTAATCCAGGCTTCAGAAGGAATTCAATTGTTATCCGGTCGCATTCGGGCTTTAACTTGAACTTTAGGGCACACTAATATCCGGTCGACTCCGGGCTTCTTAGTAATTGTCCAGGTAAAACTGCTATTTGGTCGAAATCCAAGCTTCACAGTGTCTTGTACCACTATCTGGTCGTAATCCAGGATTCACGATGTTTCATACCATTATCTGGTCGCATCCAGGCTTCATGGTGTCCTGTACTACTATCTGGTCGATTCCAGGCTTCACAATACCTTCCTATCTGGTCGTCTTCCAGGCTTCAGAAGAAATCAAGTGGTTATCCAATCGAATCCGGGCTTCCATTTTATTTTTAGGCCTACTAATATCCGGTCGACTCCGGGCTTCATAGTAATTGGCCGGGAAGACTGCTATTTGGTCGAAATCCAAGCTTCACAATGTCCCTTACTGTTATCTAGTCGTAATCCCAGGCTTCAGTGTCTTTTACCGCTATCTAGTCGTAATCCAGACTTCACAATACCTTACTTCCTATCTGGTCGTCTTCCAGGCTTCAGAAGAAATCAAGTGGTTATCCAGTCGCATCCGATCTTCCATTTGATTTTAAGGCCTACTAATATTCGGTCGACTCTGGGCTTCATAGTAATTGGCCGGGTAGACTGCTATTTGGTCGAAATCCAAGCTTTGCAGTGTCTTGTACCGCTATTTGGTCGTAATCCAGGCTTCACGATGTTTCATACCATTATCTGGTCGAATCCAGGCTTCATGGGGAAATCAAGGTATTATCCGGTCGAATCCGGGCTTCATAACTTGCATTAAAGATATACCACTATCTGGTCGACTCCAGGCTTCATAGTATTCTTGGATGCTATCTGGTTGTAATCCAGGCTTCACAACATCTTGTACCATTATCTGGTCGAATCCAGGCTTCATGGTGTCTTGTATTGCTATTTGGTCGTAATCCAGGCTTCACAATAACTTGTTAAGCTGCTATCCCGTCGATTTCTGGGCTTCACGACTTGTGTTTATGATATACCACTATCTGGTCGAATCCAGGCTTCATGGTGTCTTTGTATTGCTATCTGGTCGTAATCCAGGCTTCATGGTGTCTTTATATTGCTATCTGGTCGTAATCCAGGCTTCACAATAACTTGCTGGGGATTAAACTAATATCCAGTCGAATCCGGACTTCATAGCTTGTTTAAAATATGCCACTATCTGGTCGTAATCCAGGCTTCGTGGTATTCTAATACTGTTATCTGGTCGTTCTCCGGGCTTCACAATATGACGGAGAGATTAAGATACTATCCGGTCGTATCCGGGCTTCATAGCTTGAACTTTGTGAGAATTTGATTTTTCCTGAAATGTAAAGGGCTAGTCGTATGTAATGTCGTGATGCATGACATGTATCGAGCAGTGATGTTCTCAAAATAAATGAGATTGTGTTGTATGATGCGTATATGCATGTCATGATGTATGGATGTGCAATGTTCTCGTGATGTTCTCTAACTGGGGAAAATAAATCCCGGACTGCTGCTGGAGAATATAAATAGTTGAGTTCTTCGTTCTCGTTGGGGATAACGACCGAAGATGAGTTGAGAATACATTGGCGAGAGAATAATTCTGCTGGAGAATAAACTGGCGAGAAAATGACTCTATGGGGAAGAGATACTCTGTCAGAAGATCTGCCGACTTAGAGAAATAACCTCGGCTAGGGATGAACTACCGCTGCTGGAAATAATGAACCTTTGTTGGGGATTAAGTTTTTGTTTGTGGAAAAAATAAACTCCACTGGGGATGGTCTTGTTGGTGAAAGATGAACTCTGTTTGGGGAGAATTAACACCACCGTATTTGGGTACCTTTTACTCTGCGGGGAGTGTATGCACTTTTAGTCATGTTCTCCAGCTGGCTCGATCCCTGTACCTGGTAGGTAGAGCAACTGTAAGGTTTGGACATTTCTTGTTTGCCACTGTTCCTGGAATTACGAGTAATTGTCTTTTGTTTCGCATGTAAATATTTATGAGCGGTACTTATTGTCAAATGCATATATCAAAAAGGAATCATTGGACGTTCTCGCAAAATAAAACAGAAAAAATAAAAACAACTTTGAATTTTATTGTAAAATGAATTGTATTAATTTTGAAGTTGGCCTATAATAGGCGTTTTGTACAAGAGGCTGACGTCCTAGTAAGAGAACGCCGCCGAAAGATAGAAATTATACAATTTGTGAAAAGCAAAGAAAAACAGTTATGTGAACAATCCCACTGGGTTCCAACCCTGCTATTGCCTTTATATCTTCGAGCGTCTCATCACTTTTCTACTTGGTTGAAGGTAGATCAGATTGATTAGTGTCATCCAAGCTTGATAGTCGATACCGAAGTCTGGTTGCAAGATGATCCAATGAGACATAATGTTACGCTTTGATCCCTAATTTTTGCCTGGACCGCCCTTTCAAGTTTTCAGTCCACCGAGATACCCTTTTTTTCCTAATCCGCCTTTTCAGGTTTTCGACTTGCCGGGTATACAGTTTTTTTTTCATTTTCATCCCTTATTTTTACCCGAACCCTTTTGGTTCGCCGGGAAGCCCTTATTTTTGCCTAGGCCAGTCAACCTAGCGGGTCTTTGATTATGCGTAGTATTTTTTCACTATGTCTGCATTGACAAGGTAAGGAAGGTCGTCACCATCCATGGTGGTTAGAATCATAGCTCCTCCTAAGAAAATGTTCTTAACCACAAATGGCCCTTCGTACGTAGGGGTCCACTTGCCCCTGGGATCACCTTGTGGCAGGATAATGCGTTTGATTACCAGATCCCCGACTTGATATTATTGTCATCTAACTTTCTTGTTAAATGCCTTGATCATTCTCTTTTGGTACGTCTTACCATGACAAATAGCAGTAAGTCTATTCTCGTCGATTAGATTCAGCTGATCAAGCCGGGCCTGGATCCAATCATCTTCGCTCAAACCCGCATCCTTCATAATCCGAAGAGAGGGTATCTGGACTTCAATGGGTAAGACTGCCTCCATGACATACACCAGAGAGTAAGGTGTTTCCTCTGTCGACGTCCGTGCTGAGGTGCGGTACCCATGAAGAGCGAATGGTAGCATCTCGTGCCAGTCTTTATATTTCACCGTCATCTTCTGCACAATCTTCTTGATGTTCTTATTATCCGCTTCAACAGCCCCATTCATCTTCGGCCGGTAAGGAGAAGAGTTGTGATGCTGTATCTTAAACTGTTTGCAGAGTTCGGTGATCATTGTGTTGTTGAGATTTGTACCATTATCCGTAATGATCCTCTCTGGTACACCATATCGACAAATCAGGTTGTGTCGGATAAACCGCGCCACGACGTTCTTGGTTACCGTAGCAAAGGAAGCTGCCTCAACCCACTTCGTGAAATAATCAATAGCTACCAGAATGAAACAATGCCCGTTAGATGCAGTAGGTCTGATCTCGCCAATCATATCGATGCCCCACATTGCAAAGGGCCAAGGTGCCGTCAAAACATTCAGAGGAACTAGAGGTACATGCACCTTATCAGCATAGACTTGGCACTTATGACAACTCCGAGAATGCTGATGACAATCGGCTTCCATAGTAGACCAATAATATCCCGCCCGTAGGATTTTCTTCACCATGGTATGTCCACTGGAATGAGTTCCAAAAGTACCTTCATGTAATTCTGCCATGATCCTTTCTGCCTCGTTCTTGTCCACACATCACAGTAAGGTTGAGTCATGGTTACGCTTGTAAAGGATACCATTACTGATGAAGAATTTCACCGCGAACCTTCTTAGAAACTTCTTGTCATTAACAGATGCCCCCTCGGGGTATTCTTGAGCCTCGAGATACCTCTTTACCTTGTGAAACCAGGGTTTATCTGCTACCTCTTCAGTCTTAATGTCACATCAATGTGCAGGTTCGTCCAACCTCTCAATGGTAATCTGGGGAGCTTCATTGTCCCACCTGACCTTGAACATATAAGACATGGTAGCTAGCGCGTCCGCTAACTGATTCTCCTCTCTTGGGAAGTGTTCAAAGGTTATCTCCTCAAAGTGTGGGAGCAACGTCAGTACATACTCTTTGTAAGGAATAAGATTTGGGTGCTTCGTATCCCACTCGCCTTTGATCTGACTGATCAATAGAGAGGAATCTCCGAATACACTCAAGAACTTAATCCTCAGGTCAATAGCTGCTCGAAGACCCATGATGCATGCTTCATACTCCGCCATATTGTTGGTGCAGTTAAAACATAATCGGGCGGTGAACGGATTATGACAACCCTCAGGAGATATGATCACAATTCCAATGCCATTACCCAACACATTTGAGGCTCCATCAAAATACATAGACCATCGGGATCCTTCCTCAGGTCCTTCATCCGGTCCAGGTTCTTCACAGCCGGTCACCAACATGATGTTCTCATCCGGGAACTCAAAATTCATGGATTGGTAATCATCCACGGTCTGATGTACCAAATGATCTTCCAATACACTCCCCTTAATTTCCTTATGGGTTGTGTATTGGATGTCATACTCAGTTAAGATCATCTGCCATCTTGCTATTCTTCCGGACAAGGCAGGCTTTTCGAAGATATACTTGATTGAGTCCATCTTTGATATCAATAGGGTAGTGTGAGTCAGCATATACTGTCTCAGCCGGCGAGCAGCCCATGCCAAAGCACATCAAGTTTTCTCGAGCAGTGAGTATCAGGTCTCATAGTCGGTAAAATTTTTGCTAAGGTAGTAAATAGCATGCTCTTTTTGGCCAGACTCGTCATGCTGCCCCAGCACGCACCCCATTGAATTATCCAGTACTATCAAGTATAAGATCAAAGGTCTTCCTTCAACTGGAGGCATCAGAATAGGTGGCTCTTGTAGGTATTCCTTGATTCTTTCAAAAGCGGTCTGACATTCATCATTCCATTTTACCACTTGATCTTTCTTCAGCAGCTTGAAGATTGGCTCACAAGTAGCAGTCATATGTGAAATGAATCGGGCAATGTAATTCAGGCGTCCCAAAAAGCCTCTTACTTCCTTTTCTGTTCGGGGAGCTGGCATCTCCTGTATATCCTTTACCTTTGCAGGATCCACTTGAATACCTTTATCACTAACGATGAAACCCAGCAGCTTACCAGACCTTACCCCGATGGTGCACTTGTTCGGGTTTAACCTTAGCTTGTACATCTTTAACTTGTCGAACAGTTTCTGGAGATGGTCAAGGTGTTCTTCCTTAGTATGGGATCTTGCAATCATGTCATCAACGTATACCTCAATCTCATAGTGAATCATATCATGGAACAAAGCGACCATGGCACGCTGATAAGTTGCTCCATCATTCTTCAAACCCGAAAGGCATTACTTTGTAACAGAAGGTGACCCACTGTGTAACGAAAGTTGTCTTCTCCATATCTTCCAGAGCCATCTTGATCTAATTGTAACCGGAAAAACCATCCATAAAGGAGAAGACCTTATGCTGCGCGATTTTGTCGACCAGAACATCAATGTGAGGCAGTGGAAAATCATCCTTGGGGCTCGCCCTGTTCAGATCTCTATAGTCTACACACATCCGTACCTTACCATCCTTCTTAGGCACAGGAACAATGTTGGCAACCCACTACGGGTAAGAAGTGACAACTAGAAAACCGGCATCGAACTGTTTCATGACCTCAGCTTTGATTTTCTCAGACATCTCGGGGCGCATACAATGAACCTTCTGCTTTACCAGAGGACAATCTTCTATGGTTGGCAGGCGATGAACCACAATATCAGTGTCTAAACCAGGCATATCTTCATAAGACCAAGCGAAGATCTCAACATAGTCGTGTAGCATTTGTATCAACCGTTGCTTGACACTAGGCTCCAGATTTACACCTATCTTGACCTCTTTCTTGTCTTCCTCCGTAACCAAATTCACTGATTCCACTGGATCTTCATGCGGCTATATGGCCCTCTCTTCCTGTAGTAGCAGTCTAGCAAGTTCCCCAGGCACTTCACAATCATCCTCACCTTCGTCCTCAGCTTGTTTGATCGGATTTTCAAAGTCATAACTGGCAGTAGCAGAGTTGTTATCAATGGGATCCATAGTGGATGTGGATCTGCATTATGATATGTGAGTGTGTGTAAGACAATAGCTGTTTTTGATAAAGTGCAAGATAGAAAAGAAAAACAAGGAGCGCAAAATTTGTAATGCAAGAAAACGACCAATGCTTTATTGATGATATATGAGAATGACAAATAATAAGCCGTCACAAACAAAGCAAAAGTGCCTCGGGCAAGGCACTGAGCCGTAAAGTTTCGAAATGTCTGTTACAAATCTCAAAACAAAAGTCAATTAATGTGTAATAAAAGAAACGGGAACGAAGTCCTTCGCTGTCCAGTTGTTCAAGCCACCGTTGGTAGTCGGGTCAATCCAGCTGTCGATATCTGACTCTTCTTCATCATCTTCAATTGTATTCACTCCCGGATTACTGATGGCAGAGGAGGTCTTCCAATCCGCGCGCGCCGAACAACCCTTTGAGCCTCTGCAGTAAAGCCTAAACCAAACTTATCAGTTTTGTGTGCGAAATCATGGAGTTGACCCCAATTTGCATACCCACCTTTTTCAATTACATCCTTGGCATCATTGAGGGAAGCCATCTTCACCATAGGTTTTTCAGCAGCAACTTCAGCCGATGCCAGAGTCTGGGGAACCTCTTCAAAGTTATGACACGGGGTTTCGATGAACTCCCCATCCATATCCACATAGAGAAAGGAATTAAGATGACTTACCACGTACTCCTCCTTACCCTTTACCATAACAATCTCCCCCTTTACTGGATATTTCAACATCTGATGGAGCGTAGAGGTCACTGCCCCAGCCTTATGAATCCAAGGGTGACCCAGCAAGCAAGAATAAGATGGTCGGATGTCCATCACATATAACGTAGATGCAAAAGTATGAGAGCCAACTTTAACAGGGACGTCCACCTCCCCGTGCACCATCCTTTTTGATCCATCGAAAGCTCTAACCACAATATTGCTCGGCTTCAGAATTAAACCTTCACAGTCCAGCCGGTCTAGTGCTTTCTTTGGTAAAACATTCAATGAGGACCCAATATCCACCAGTACATGGGCCAGGGTAGTGCCCCTGCACTCGATCGAGACGTGTAGAGCATCATTGTGATTTCTTCCTTTAGCAGTCAGATCTGCGTCTGAGAAACCTAACCCGTTGTCGGCAGTCAAACTAGCTACACAGTCTTTGAATTGATCAGCAGAAGTTTCCTGCGGCACATGTGCAGTTTTGAGGAAAGAAATTAAAGCCTTTGGATGGACTTCCGAACACAATAACAGAGATAACATGGAGATTTTTGACAGGGTTTTCTCCAGCTGCTCGACTACGTTGTAGTCGCTCTTCTTGATAATCTTCAGAATTTACTCTATCTCCTGCTTAGAGGTTTCTACAATGATCTTCTTAGGTGCCTCTATCCAGGCAGGCCCACATGTAACCTCTTTGCCCCGAGTGTCAGATGACTCGGCGACAAGTGTGATAACCGGAGTAAGAATTGGAACAATAGCTGGTGTACTGGCAGATGGAATAACAACAGGCTTTTGAACAGTCGGAGGGGAAATATTGGGAGAGAAGAGTCTTCCACTTCTGGTGACCTTGCTAGCCCCGACAATATTGCTGATATCAGCATCATCTTCTTCAATCTTTAAGTCTTGTTTAACTCCATGGTAATACACATCGACCCCATAGCGCCAATGAACAACTTTATCCGAAGTGTATGGTACATGACCATGAATAGTAATGATTAACAGAGCAATTCTAGGAACAGATGTAATCCTAACAGGCTTTCTCGAGGAAGACTTGGAAGGATTGGCAGAAATGGTTATGATGGAAACATCTTTAACTGGAATTAATGGAATCAAAGTCTTCTCAAACATGATCTCTTTGTTATCCATCAGGCGTTGAACACCTGATTTCAATAAATGGCAACCAGCAGGCATGATTAAACATAGGTGACAACCTTCGCCACACCCGGAAATAAACCGGCCGAAAATAGATTCTTCTTAACTGTCATCAAAGGAGTAGAAACTTCTTCCACGGAGGTCACAAATAAGTCATCATCCACAACATTTACTCCATGACCGTGCTTGGGCATAGGAGCAGTTATGACGCTGGGCTTCTCTAGAGCGTCAAACTCAATATCTTTAGCTTCAATCAAATCTTGTACTTTATTCTTCAAGGCCCAACGGTTGTTCGTATCATGACCTGGGCTATCGGAGTGATAGGCACATTGGGCGTTCAGATTATACAACGAAGATGTGGTGCTGGGATTCTTCGGGGCTTCCCTCAGAGTTACCAGGTTGGTCTTCAACAATTGTGGTAGAATTTGTGACAAGGTCATATTAAGCTGAGTGTACTGTCTCTGCGGTCTCTCCATTCTTTGCTGATTGTTGTATTGCGGGGCAACGATGGGTCTTGATATTACTACCGCATTCACTGCTTGACAGCGTTCAGGTCGGTTTTGGCTCCTTGAGCTGTAAACCGCACTAGCTTCTTTCTTACCGGTAAAAGGCTTCTTTACTGCACTTAACGATGTATCCTTCTGTATCTTACCACTTTGGATACCAGCTTCTACTCTCTCCCCAGTCATAATTAATTCAGTAAACTCAGATGACGAACTGCCGATCAGGTGATTGAAGAATGGACCAGACAATTTCCCTAGAAACATCTCAACCAACTTCCTATCAGACAGAGGGGGTTGGACTCTTCCATCCAAATCTCACCACTTCTGAGCATAGTCCTTAAAGCCTTCGTCTGCACCCATAGACATACCCTGAAGCTGAGTACGAGTGGGAGCAAGGTCGGTGTTATACTGGTACTGCTTGTAGAAAGCAACATCAAGGTCCTCCCAGTTTTGGACATTAGCTCCTTCCAATTGATAAAACCATTCAAGCTGAGTCCCTGACAGATTGTCTTGAAAGAAATGTACCCACATATTCCTATTGGCAGTGTAAGGTTGGATTATTCTGACGTACGAGCGGAGATGGAGTTTTGGATAGGATACTCCATCGTACTTAGCAAAAACTGGAGCTTTAAATTTGTGAGGAATCACCACCCCAGATGCTAGCCCCAGATCTTCGAAGTCCAAACTGGGAATCTTCCGAATCTCCATAGCACTTAGACGGTCTTCAAGTTGTTTGTACCTATCCTCAACAGGAGGGTACTGTTCATCATTAAAATCAGTATCATTATCCGAGACCACATGACTAGGACCCTTTCTTCCTCTTGATTCTCTGCTCCTTTGGATGAATGAGACATATCAACTTCCTGTCGCAACCTATTTCCAAAACTGTGACCCATATTCAGAAGAACCACCTTCTTCTTCTTCTTCTTCTTCTTCTTCTTCTTCTTCTTCTTCTCTTTTAGGATGAGAGTCTTCAAATATTCTTGCCCTTTAGCCAAGTTCAAGAATATCTCTTGGAATTGGGCATTCTGTGCCTGAAGAGCTTTGATAGCCTGATCGGTAGGTATTTTAGAAGACATTTTGTGCCGAAATAAACAACGAAGAAGATGAGAAACCTGTAATGGTACCTGTAATGATGCGCATGATAATGTAATGCGTATGGAATGATTTCAAAGACTTTGGGAGATTCAACTTTGTAAACCAAGAAATAAACAAACTTTATTAGATTAAACTTGTAAAATGTTTAACAATGCCTTTTAAGGCATTTACAAAGAAATAACTGAAAAGCAAAACTAAACTAGAAACAATAAAAGATATCAGAAATCCCATGGTCGCTTCCCCTTGGTGCTGACGTAGTCATTGATCGTCCTTTCATTCTCAAGTTGTCTCGTGAGCTTCAAGATCTTCCTTTCTTGCTCATGATACTTCTCTCGATAGGTATCCGTTTCCTCCTTCAACTGAATCCAGGATCTCCTCAATGCCCCAAGATCAATAGGCATGTAGGGATAAAGGACTGTATAAGGAACGTCTTCTTCATTGGTAGGCTCCACGATCACTGTCAACACAACTTCATAAGGCATCCCAAGCTTTTGGGCTCGAGCTCAGACCTACTGGAGGTAAGGTTGCATAGGGAGAGAAGTATTCCGTCCTAGCTCGTGAGGGTCAGACCTGTTCACCATGCCCCAAGCTCGTATAAACCTTCGGCGGTGCTCGTCAACATCCTCCTTGTAGTCAAAGGCAATATCTATAAGAAGCAACTCATGAGGACCGTCTCTTTGAGCACTACCAAACTGTCGCAAAGCCAAGCAAGGACTGTAGGTTATTCCTCCTATAATTCCAAGAAACGGGACATTAGGGTATCCCCCATATCAATCAATGACATCAATGCCCTCCATAGCCTTAGAACTCCAAAGAATGTCCGTATGGGCAAGGGACATTATCCTGTAAGCCCAACCTAAACCTTCCTCATTCTTCAATACAGACTTGGGGAGGTGCGAAATAAACCACCTCGCCAGCAACGGCATGCAACACATGAGGGTCCCTCTTCTACGCACAGTACGAGTGTAGAGGGCATGCAAGATATCACCCAATAGAGTAGGTACATGATTGCGAGACAGGAAGATCTTAACCGCATTCACATCTATGAAGGAGTCTGGATTTGGGAAGAGAACCAAATCGTAGATGAGGAGAGCCAAGATGTCTTCAAAAGCTTGAAAGTCCAAATTGTCCCAGAACAGCTGAGCTTGATCAATCAGAAACTTGGCTAAGAAACCTTTAACCTCACTCCGTGTCTCCCAGTTAGATACTACATCAGCCCTTTTTAGATGTAAGGCTGAAGCAATGTCCTCTGGCCTAGGAGTCTCCTCCAAACCTAAGAAGGGTGTCTGCTCGAGGATGGATATGCCCAGTAAGCAAGAAAACTCCTCCAAAGTGGGAACTAGCTGATAATTCGGGAAAGTGAAACAATGATGCACCGGATCAAAGAATTGGAAAAGCACGCTCATCATCTGCTCGTCGAACTTTGAGGTAACCAAGCTAAGAAGTTGACCATGTATCCTAATGAATGAAGAAGTATCAAAAACCCTCGAGGCTAAATCTTTGAGTTGAGCAGGTATTTGCACAAAGTTAACTCGGATGGTGTTTCTGCGCACGGAAGCCATAATCTGCAAAAAAGAGCAAAGATAAATCCCCTCAGTCTTTGAAATGGTTAGTATCATGAAGTATACATGCTATGTTATAATGCATGATGTCATGATAAAACAAACAACAGGTATAGCAGATAACATGCATGGTAAAGGCAAACAAGTCACACAAGAGCCCTTAAGTTTCAGGTTTGCATGAGGTCTAGGTACTACCCTCTTGAAGTTTAGTTGGTTTCAACCTGTCCTAATAATAGTAACCGGGTTCTAGAGGTTCTCAATATCACTGACCATCCTCCATCGGTCATGGTTTCAGCTCACGCAATATTTTCTTGCAGCCGGAACTATCTCGAGAGTATGGTCTCAATGAGTGTAGTATCGAGTATCAACCAGTTCTCAGCTTTACACCGAGGCCGACTATCTCACTACTTCCTATGGCCAAGTTGGTCAATTATAGGTTCTAAGGTCAGTTGATGCTTAACGACACACATAGCAGCCCCGTATTCTCCTTGTTTCTCCATAAGGGATACTGGTACCAACCAATGTGCCACATCAATGTAGCTACTACTTCAACCGTATCGGTCTACGCCGTACAGTTCCCTCACAATTTATTGGTACTTACCTAAAAGGTGTTCCCCAGATTCGGTTAGGATCTTTAGTAAATCCCAATACAAAGCCCTCAAAAGTAAAGCAATCAAATCAAACAATAGAAGCAATATGATGAACTAATCCTAAGGTATACCCCACTTACAACTCTCCCCAGCAGAGTCGCCAGTTCTGTGATACGGTGGCAGAACTCGACTATTTTTTTGGAAAATGCTGGTTTGCATTTTGCGTTTGTGTTTGCAAAATGTCGCGGTAAGAAAGAGTCACCACCGACTTTTATTTTATCCAACTGGAAAGGAAAAAAGCACAGAAAAATTCCTTTTTCGAGATATTCTGAGTACGGGGGGTAGATTATAGAAAGAAGGTATTAGCACCCTTTCTATCCGTAGTTTTCTATGGGCTCTTAGGTACTTGCTCATCATTTAAAAATTGCTTCCGTGTTTGTGTCTTTGATTTTTTGTTTGTTTTGCTTCGATTTAACCCTTTCTTCTGTCTTCAAGAGTGTTACGAAGTGTTTTTGAAAACTTTGTTTGAAGAAGTGTAAGTGTGAAGAAAGTTTGATTTTGAGCAAGTACCTACTAGCATCTACCTACTAGAAGAAAGAATGTTTCTGTTCTTGTTTCCTTTAGACAACGCTATCCCATTATTAGTGAGTAGGTAGCACCATCGTTGGAGTTGTAAGGGTCAATTCGAAAGGGACGTACGATCACTAAAGCAATGTTAGGACGTCTTAGTAATAACCCTAATGTCTTAAGATCATATTCGAGGCCACATTTCCGAGGCAACATTTCTGAGGCAACATTTCTGAGGCAACATTTCCAAGCGGGACATTTGATATTTGTTTAGAAAAGAGGGTAACCACTAAGACACCCTATAGTTAATGACCGTTTACCAAAGGAAACCAAAGTGAGAGTATACCCTAAGAGTGCGCATTTAGGGTTTGCTATCCATTTTAAAATTATCATACATTCTTGTCATGCAATCCTATTGTCATTCATCTAACAGTTAATATTTGTGAAAATTAAAATGCAAAAAATAAAGCTATGCTATTACAAGGCTTCGGAGAGGGGGATTAATTACATAGCCAAAAACCCGCAAAACGATAAAAATAAAAATCCTAATTAAACTATTACATCCCATGAGCAGTTACATTAATATCGCAAAAATAATAAATGCGTGCGATGAATCGAGAACGAGAAAAAATTAGGGTTTTGACCCTGTCTAAACCTAATTAAAAGAAACTTAATTTTGGTTGTTTTTGATTATTTTTGAGAAAATAAGGTTTTAAATTAAGTATGTACAAACCTAATTACTAATTAAATTAAATTAAGAAAAATATTTTATTTGACCTATTTTTGTATTTTTTTGTTATTTTAAGAAAATAAAATAAAAATTAAATTAAACAAGTCCTAATTTCTAATTTGTTTTAATTTATTTACAAGAAGTTAAAATTGCCCTAAAATTAATTTAAACCAATTATTAAATTAATTTTTTATAAATAAAAAAAAAAGAATAAAAACCCTAAATTCTAACTTGATGAAAATTGATTTTATGAGCTTTTGTTGAAAAAAAGGTGGTTCTGGTGTTGATAATAAAAAACATAACTAATAAAAAGTAAATGAAAGAAAGAAAAAAAGAAATATAGAAATAACCCAAGGGCCTTCTATCAGCGGTTCTGATCAGAGGATGATGGTCAGAGGATGGTGGTCCCAGAGGATGGCGATCAGAGGATGACGATACTGGGCCTGCTTCTAGCTGGTGGATCAGAGGATGGAGATCAGAGGATGATGGTACTGGGCCTGGTTGATGGATCCAGAAGATGAGGGTCAGAGGATGACAGTACTGGGCCTGGTTCCAGCTGGTGGATAAGAGGATGACCCTCAGAATGTGCAGGCGATGGATCTGGTGAGTACAAAGGGGAAAAAGGCCAAAAGATCATGCCTGGGATCGAACCCAGAAACATGAACTTCTGACTTCCTTCTTCTGACCAACTGCGCTGGGTGTTAGTTTATCAATATAACAGAAACAAACAAATAGATCAGAACAATAGATTTCTGGCCAGCATAAACGCGTCAGAATTTAAATCGGCCAATAGAGTCATGACACACGATCGTCTTCTTCCTGGATCTGCCGTTTAAAACACTAAGCCTTTACCTACAAGCATGGTGCTGTAACTATAACCCTATGCATCTGAGACATTACATACAAACAATATAAATAAAAATCAAGACCATGGATCAGCTGAGTTTGACCCGCTGATTACAATGTTCTCCTCCATTAGAGCCAATTGTTCCTATATAAGAAAACCCTAAAACGAACCAGGAAAACCTAACAATGGTGGATTTCTGTATGGTTAGAAAAGATGCAATTAATCATTACCAACAGTTTGCAAATGTTTCAATGAACAAGAATATACAAGTAATTCATGCTACAAGTGCCAGAATCATGATATTGGATTTTAAGAAAAATGCCAAAGTCGTGAGACACTTACAGTGAGTTTTATGCACGAAATTGCTTGCTATGGATTGGGATGGATTCTTTGAGTGCCCAGCAAGTGAAAGGGATGCTTGGAATGGTGTAAATCGTCCTTTAACCTGCAATTTGATTCAACACTTTTTGGTGATTTTTTCAAGTTTCTTCTCAGCTTCTCACGCCTCTAAACCTTGTTCTTTTGGTCTGCATTTGTTCAATATATATCAATGATAGAATTAGGTTTGAAAATGTTCATCCAATCTTTTTCCATTATGGTCTTTGAGCATGATTTGATTCCCATGAAGATCTTTCTAAAATAAGCCAGAAACCAATATTTTTGTGTACCAACATGCCTTGCACGATTAGATTTGATTGCTAGCTGTATAAGGGACCTGAAATATGTGCAAAATCTCAAGGTTTAAATGAATTTGATATTTTCATGATTTTATTTTGATTTAATTTGATTTAATTGAAATAAAAATTAAAATAAATGGCAAAAATAAAATAAATGCAAATGGGAAAGACCGTGGTTCGTGGACCATGTTACATACTCAAGACAAGCACAAAACGTTGGGCCTATTTGACAAAAATTCCAATTTGAGACACTTTTGACTTTTGGCACTTTTGCAAAAAAGGTCAACTTCACCAATGCATAACTTCCTCAATTTTGACTCTATGAGGGTGTTCTTGGACTTTTTAGAAAGCTTGAGATGTCCTGTAAGCAACCCTTTTGGCCTCGTATCAATTGAGTCTTCCATGTTCATGTATGAAGCTTTGAAAAAAAATGTGTTTTTGTTGACTTTTTAAAATGACCTATAATGTCCAAATTAATAACTTCTTGTGAGTGCATATTTTGAACTTGGGAGATGAATATGAATTGTAGGGAATTTCATCCTCTTCAAAATGAGCTTTGTATGGGTAATTCTTGATAAAGTATGAGAAAGTTATGCTTGATTAAAGTTAAGTTGACTTTTCCTATAAAACCCTAATTTAGCAACTTTTGGATTTTGATGAATTGTGAGCAGTCCTTGATGAATCATGATCAACCCTTGATCAAATGATGAATAATACTTCAAAATGAGAATTTTGACCAAAAATATTGAAGTTTGACTGTATGTGGGCCACAGTTGACTTTTGCCCTAGCACAATCGATTTTCAGGCCTTTGAGCAATTGATTGAGCAAACTTCCTCTACAAGGCTTGAAACTTGACATGGATGATCTTGAGAACATATTAGGACAATGGTGAGAATTTGGGATCCTTTTGATTCAGACATCTTGATGCAAACTGAAACCCTAATTTGAGGTAGACTACCTTAGGAGAGGGTTTGTCTGGCCAACCCTTGGACTTCTTTGAGCAATTTGAGGACCTCACTTGAAATGTATTGAGAAATATGGGAGGGAAAATATTGGGGTACAACACATAACATGGCCATTTTTGTAAGGCAACAAGTGGAATAACCCTAGGGGTGCTAGTGTGTAAGTGTATTTGATTGCATGCATAATTTTGTCTTGAATTAGGGTTTTCTAAACATTGGTTTCAGTCTTGCCATACACATCCTAATTACTAACAATATATGAAAGCAATGAAAGTGCAGAAAGTAAATATTCTATGCTATTACAATCATTAGCGGGGTGGGGTATACGAATTTCAAATGGGGATTGCAAATTAAATCCTAAGTTACTATTACAACCACATTGAATAGATAAGAATGTACAGGAGATGTAAAATGTTTGTTTCGTTTAAGAAAAGAAAAAAGTTTTGTTTAAGAAATTTTTTTTGGTCTTTTTGATTAATGAAAAATAAAAGTGATGGAAAAAAATAATAAAGGAAAGAAGACAAAATCAACGTAAATGCTAAAATAGAAGAGGTCAGAAGTTCTGACTCTGACGTGTTGCACAAACAGAAACAAACGTTAATAGAAATAGGGAAGGTCAGAAGTTCTGGATCTGCTGAGAACACATAAGTTTTTAGAAGCTCTGATGCCACTGACAGAACTTCGTCTCCCTCTCCATGCTAGTCAGAACATCTGCAACTTAGTCATTTCTTAACAGAACAGAAGTTGCACATATAACAGTTATGACCAGTTTCATAATGTTTCAGAAACAAAGATATCAGCAACATAAATCAGAAGCAAACATGAATTTTCTAATCCTAATTCCAAGTCCTAATTTCTTCATGAAACTCTGAATTAGAATTCCCTCTACTTAGGCAGGAAGATGCATGAAATCTCAGAATATGTACATCATCAGAATCAGAATGTCTACATTGTATTTTTAAACGTGCAAATCTGACAATGCCTAAGTAATATGATGAGGATCAGAAGAAGCTTACCTTAAAGCTGGAAAATACTCTGTGGAGGTTGGTTTTGACTGCTTGGGATATTCTGAACAGCTTCCTCACGTGTTCAGCAGGCTGGAAACTTTGAACTTGGGCTGTTAATGATTAGAAAATTCTAGAACAACCAAGGGATAAAGTTCTAACCCTTTGAGGTGGATATTGATGGAGAATGTGTGACAATTTGACTACAGAATTTTGGATGACTTTTGAATGTATATCAGAAAATGTATGAGTGGTTTTGGTCAAGAAACATTTGAGAAAAAAATGGAGTTTGAATACAAGAATCAAAAGCTAACAGGTTTTATATTTTTGTGTTTATAGTTTCTTGGATTCTTGGAATTTTTGTAGGGGTTCAAGGATTTTCTTTCTCAAATTTTTTCCACCATTTTCAATGGCCAATGGAGTTCAATTTATAGGCAAAAGTTTTGTAGTTTGGAGAGGTCAAGTGGCACCAACGTCACACGCTAGACGCTGACTTACTCTTGAAGTAAGCTTAAACAAACAAGGTTCAAGGCACAAAGTAGGATGGTTAGCATGTTTAGCAGCGCCTAGCTGGATTTGTCAGCATGAATTAAGGAAAAGCAAAAGCAACACATGGGCCTAGCACACTTTTGCATAAAAGTTTACTTTCCAAAGACAGTAAAGGTACACATGGGGGAAATCCTTTGGATAAAGACTCAAAAGTGATTGTGAGTATTAAATGAGCATTAAATGATGATGAGATTTATCAAATCAGAAATCCTGCCATGTGAAACTCTGCATCATTGCTTAATTCTGGATCAGAAGTTCTGCTTCAGCGTAGCATCCAATCTTCTGATCCTTTTATCTTCTGGCTCCAGCATGTTCTGAAGGAGCTCTCAGACTTTCCAGGAAGCCTGCAACACGCTTTGTAAACTTCTTTAAATTACCCTTGCAAACTCTGACCGAACCTTTGTGAAAAATGGCCCAGAAGTTCTGACCAAACTCTGTCTTGGAAGTGTCCAAAATTTGCTGAGTGCTTTAGTTTCATGGACGTGTCTTTGAGAAGTTATTACTTGAAATCCCAACGTTTCTAGGAGAAGTCCTGTTCTGCAATATTTCTCTAGATCTTGTGGGAGTCTATAACTCTTGTGTCATAAGTTCCTCTAGAGTCAACTTCCACCAGAGTAAAAATCTGGCCAGAAGTTCCGAGCTTGTCATGCTTCTTAAACACTTAGAAAAGTTCTAAGTATTTAGAATTTTGACTTCTCCAAAGTAGTTTTGACTTTTGAATTTCTTGATGAAACAAACTTCATATTTCAACATGTCTTGATGAAATATGATTCTTGAAATTTGATTTTGGTCCAAAAGTCAAAGTTTGAATTTTCAGTGTGCAAATGACCATTTTGCCCTTATGGATGACTTTGTTGGAAAATTTGTAGTTCAAGGCTTGGAAATAGATGGAAGAAAACCTGGGATACAGGGTGATCCCTTGTGAAATGAGAGAGCAAATTTTGGGGTACAACAACTGCCACTGTTCAAACTTCTTGAACCTGAAGACTTAGATTGGCGGATCCGTCATTCGTGACTTGAAGGTGAAAGATGATTGAACACTAGAGTGCCCAAAAATTTGCACTCGAAGATGGATGGTGAATGGGCTTATAGATGCCATTTGGAGGAATGTTGGTAAACACTGGAAGAAGTATCAGCATAAATTCCTTGTTGATTTATACTAAAAATTGATGTTTTACTTGTGAGAAAAAGAATTAGTAAAATGAAGATGCCTGCATGATGTTCACCAGATGTGGTATTATGCTAAATGCATATGGTATGTACATGCTATGATGCATGAATATGAGGTATGTGTTTTTGTCCGGCAAAATAAATCCCTGACTACTGTTGAGGAAATTCGGGGAGGTTGAATCCCTGATTGCATGTTGGAGATGAAGAATATGCATATCTTAAAATTTTGTTGAAAGGATGTTTTTGCTGGGGAATATCGCTCAAATGTCAGCTGTTATCTGGTCGGATCCAGGCTTCACAGTTGCTGAGGATGAAGTAGTCGACTGATATCTGGTCGAATCCAGGCTTCACAGTAACTTACTGGAGGAAGAGACAAATTAACTGTTATCATGGTCAGATCTAGGCTTTGCAGAAAATTCCTTGAAATTGAATAGTTATCTGGTCGGATTCAGGCTTCACAATAACTTGCTGGGGATACGGAAGTTAACTGCTATCTGGTTGGATCCAGGCTTCGTGGTAACTTGAAATGGTAACTACTATCTGGTCGGATCCAGGCTTCATAGTGACTTGAAATGGTAACTACTATCTGGTCGGATCCAAACTTCGCAGTGATTTCCTGAAATTGAATAGATATCTGGTCGGATCCAGGCTTTATGGTTTTGGAAAGCTGTACTATTATCTGGTCGAGTCCAGGCTTCATAGTGTCTTTCTGGGGATCATAGTTAATTGTTATCTGGTCGGGTTCCAGGTTTCACAATAAACTGTTTGAAAAGTTATCATCTGGTCGGGTCCAGGCTTTGCAGATTTCTGAGTTTGACGAGGTCAATTGTTATCTGGTCGGGTCCAAGTTTCACAATAAACTGATTGGGGATTCATTTGTTATCTGGTCGGTTTCCAAGTTTCACAACGAATCTCTGAGGATGATTGCTATCTGGTCGGATCCAGGTTTCACAACAACTTGCCTGAAAAGATGGAAATGAAAACTAATATCTGGTCGAGTCTAGGTTTCTCAGCCATTTGTTGGGGATATGGAGGCAACTCTACCGGGGAAAGAAGTTAAACCTTGGTCGGATTGAGTTCAGGTTATTCTAAATATTTGAAGAGTTAGGCTATTATCTGGCTGGGTCCAGGTTTCATAGCATCTTGAAATTGAGATCAAATGTTATCTGGTCGGATCTAGGTTTCAGATACTCAAACTATTATCTGGTCGGGTCCAGGCTTCAGTAATAACTTGAAAATTATGCTAATATCTGGTCGGATCCAGGCTTCATAGCATCTTTAAATTGAGATCAACTGATATCCGGCCGGGTCCAGGTTTCAGATACTCAAACTGTTATCTGGTCGGGTCCAGGTTTCAGTAATTGAAGAAGTCAAACTGTTATCTGGTCGGGTCCAGGCTTCAGTAATAACTTGAAAATTGTGATAATATCTGGTCGGATCCAGGCTTCATAGCATCTTGAAATTGAGATCAACTATTATCCGGTCGGGTTCAGGTTTTAGTAATTAAAGAAGTCAAACTGTTATCTGGTCGGGTCTAGGCTTCAGTAATAACTTGAAAATTGAGCTACTATCTGGTCGGATCCATGCTTCATAGCATCTATTGGAAATAGTAAAGGCTTTGCTGACGGCTTTACTGGGGATTAGGGGTTGTGGCCCTGTGATTTGAAATAATCTGACAGGGAAATTCAAACTGGAAAGTGTTGACTGAGTCGAGTAGGACAAACTCATCTTGGGGTGGATATACCCAACTGGGGAGGATAGACTCCGTTTGGAGATAATAGCCTTGGCTGGGGAAGATATACTCAGCTGGGGATGATAGGCTCAACTGGGGGTGATAGGCTCAGCTGGGGATGATGGGCTCAGTTGGGGATGATAGGCTCAGCTGGGGATGATGGGCTCAGCTGGGGATGATAGGCTCAGTTGGGGATTATGGGCTCAGCTGGGGATGATAGGCTCAGTTGGGGATGATGGGCTCAGCTAGGGATGATGGGCTCAGCTGGGGATGATAAGCTCAGTTGGGGATGATGGGCTCAGCTGAGGATGATAGGCTTAGCTGGGGAAATAACTTTGTTGGGGAATAAACCCTGTTGAGGAGGTGAATTTCCTTTAGGAAGAGATCCCTGAGGCTTCAACTTGTAAAAATTGACTTAACTGGGGAGAAAGTTTCCAAGAGATTGAGACTCTGGTCAGGGATTGTCCTATGCAAAGAGACTTTGTGGGCAACTCCGTTGGGTAAAGGTTTATCGTAGCCGTCCTTGCGGAGATAATGATGATGAGATAACTATGTGGGGCTATTTCATATACATTAAAGAGATGCTTGCTGATGCTTAGAAGGACACATGTGCCAAATAGTTTTAATTATGTTCATATGCATATGTTCATTTAATTTTAGTCATTGGACAAATTTGCATTCAAAACAAACATAGAAATTTTGCACTTCAAAGTGTATTTGTATTGATATTTTGCCCAAGAATATGCGTTTTTGTACAGAGAGACGGAGATCCTAGTAAGAGGAAATCATCGAAAAGAAAAAAAAATTGAGAATGAAAACAAATAGCCATGTGAAATGATCTCATTGCCTTCCAACTCTACTATTGCCCTAATGTCTTCGAACGTCCCTTCCAGTTGATCGAAGTTGATTGGATTGATCCTGGACCATTTGAACTTGGACCTTGGTGATAGAATTGACTGTGTTGATTCCATGGGACATAGTCGTACGCTTTTAATCCTTAATTTTTGCCTGGACCTCCCTTTCGGGTTTTCGGCCCACCAGGATACCCTTTTTTTTCCCAAGTCGCCCTTTTGGGTTTTCAACTTGTCGGGTGTACAATCTTTTGTGTATATCCCTAATTTTTGCCCAAACCTTTTGGTTTGCCGGGATGCCCTTATTTTTCTTAGGTGTGTCAACCTAGTGGGTCTCTTATGCGTAGTATTTTTTAACTATGTCCGCGTTTATAGGATGTGGGAAATCCTCACCGTCCATGGTAGTTAGCATCATGGCACCACCAGAGAAAACTCTCTTGACAACAAATGGCCCTTCATAGGTGGGAGTCCATTTGCCTATGGGGTCGCCTTGTGGTAAAATGATGTGTTTTATCACCAAGTCACCAACTTGATATACTCGAGGCTTGACCCTTTTGTTAAAAGCCTTAATCATTCGTTTTTGATACGTCTGACCATGACAAACAACAGCTAATCGTTTTTCGTCAATCAAGTTCAGCTGATCCAATCTCGTTTGAATCCACTCGTCTTCGCCTAGGCCTGCCTCAATCATAATCCTTAGCGAGGGAATTTGAACTTCCACTGGAAAAACAACTTCCATACCGTAGACTAGAGAAAAGGGAGTTGCCCCATTTGATGTTCTAGCTGAAGTACGGTAGCCATGTAGAGCAAACGGAAACATCTCATCCTAATCTTTATAGGTTACTACCATTTTCTGCACAATCTTCTAGATATTTTTGTTGGCCGCTTCGACTGCACCGTTCATTTTTGGTCTATACAGAGAATAATTGTGATGCTTGATCTTAAACTGGGTGCACAACTCCCTGATCATAGCATTGTTGAGGTTAGTCCCATTGTCAGTGATGATCCTTTCGAGGATACCATAACGACAGATGAGATTGTGTCTGATGAATCTGGCTACCATGTTCTTGGTGACTGAGGCAAACGAGGCGGCTTCGACCCATTTGGTAAAATAGTCGATAGCAACAAGAATGAAGCGATGTCCATTGGAGGCGGTAGGTTTGATCTCTCCAATCATGTCAATGCCCTACATTGCAAATGGCCACGGGGCGGTCATGACATACAGAGTGATAGGAGGCACATGGACCTTGTCAGCATAGATTTGGCATTTGTGATAGGTTCTCGAATGTTGATGGCAATCAGTCTCCATCGTTGACCAATAGTAACCTGTTCTTAATATTTTATTAGCCATCGTATGTCCACTTGAGTGAGTACCGAAAAGTCCATCGTGCATGTCTTCCATAATCTCCTCTGCCTCCTTCTTGTCCACACATCAGAGTAGAGTTGAATCATGGTTGCGCTTGTACAATATCCCGTTACTTAGGAAGAATTTGGCTGCAAATCTTCGTAAGAACTTTCTGTCATTGATAGATCCCCCCTCTGGATATTCTTGTGTTTCAAGGTATCTCATCACCTCATGGTACCATGGCTTTTCTGCACTGGTGTCGAGCTCATAGCAATGTGCAGGTTTATCGAATCTTTCAATTGTAATCATAGGGGCTTCATTGTCCCATCCGATCTTGAATATTGAAGACATGGTTGCCAAAGCGTCAGCCAACTGGTTTTCTTCTCTAGGGAAGTGCTCAAAAGTGATCTCTTCGAAGTGAGGAATCATGGATAACACAAGTTCCTTGTAAGGGATAATATTAGGGTGTTTAGTGTCCCAATATCCTTTTACTTGGCTGATCACTAGGGCGGAATCCCTGAGCACATCCAAATGCTTGATCCTTAAGTCAATAGAAGCTTTCAGACCTAAGATGCATGTTTTATACTCTGCCATGTTGTTTGTGCAATCGAAGCATAGTCTGGCAGTGAAAGGAGTGTGGCAACCTTCAGGAGAGATGATCACAACACCAATTCCGTTACCTAAGGCATTGGAAGCCCCATCGAATACCATAGTCCATCGGGATCCTTGTTCAGGTCCGTCATACGGTCCAAGTTTCGCCCAGTCGATTACCAGCATAATGTTCTCATCAGGGAAGTCGAAGTTCATTGACTGATAATCATCCACAGCTTGATGGGCCAAATGATCCGCTAGTACACTTCCTTTGATGGCTTTTTGAGTCGTGTATTGGATGTCGTACTCAGTCAAGATCATTTGCCATCTGGCTATCTGTCCGGAGAGGGCAGGTTTCTCGAAGATGTACTTGATTGGGTCCACCTTAGAAATCAATAAAGTGGTATGAGTTAACATATACTGTCTTAGCTGGCGAGCATCCCATGCCAGAGCGCAACAAGTTTTCTCGAGCAGTGAATATCTATCTGGTTTCACAGTCGGTAAAATTTTTGCTCAGGTAATAAATAACATGCTCTTTTTGGCCAGACTCGTCATGTTGGCCCAAAACACACCCCATAGAATTCTCTAGTACTGTTAAGTACATGATCAAGGGTCTTCCTTTAACTGGAGGCATGAGAATAGGAGGTTCCTGTAGGTATTCTTTGATTTTGTCAAAGGAAATTTGGCATTCATCGTTCCACCTGACTACTTGATCTTTCTTCAAGAGTTTGAAGAGTGGCTCACAAGTAGTAGTTAAGTCAGATATGAAACGGGCAATGTAATTGATACGACCCAAGAATCCTCTGACTTCTTTTTCAGAATGGGGGACTGACATTTCTTAGATGGTCTTTACCTTGGAAGGATCAACTTCAATGCCTTTATTGCTGACAACAAAACCTAAAAGCTTCCCAGAGCATACTCCAAACGTACACTTGTTAGGGTTCAATCTCAGCTTGTACTTATTCAGCCTCTCGAATAGTTTGTGCAGGTAATCGAGATGTTCTTCTTTGGTTTGTGATCTGTAAATCATATCATCCACATATACCTATATCTCATGATGAATCATGTCATGAAACAAAGCAACGATAGCTCTTTGATATGTTTCCCCTGCATTCTTTAATCTAAACGACATGACCTTGTAGCAGAAGGTGCCCCATTGCGTAACGAAAGTAGTCTTCTCCATATCTTTGGGAGCCATCCTTATTTGATTATAGCCTGAGAAGCCATCCATGAATGAGAAGACCTTATGCTGAGCAATATTATCAACTAGGACATCAATGTGTGGTAGAGGGAAGTCATCTTTGGGGCTGGCACTATTCAGATCCCTATAGTCTACGCACATGCGAACTTTCCCGTCTTTCTTTGGAACTTGCACTATATTGGCCGCCCATTGAGGATAGGATGTCATAGCTAGGAACCCTGCATCAAACTGTTTCATTACTTCAGCTTTGATCTTTTCAGACATATCAGGCCTCATACGACGAACCTTTTGTTTAACAGGAGGGCAGTCCTCTCTTGTCGGCAAACGATGAACTACGATGTTGGTATCCAACCCAGACATATCTTCATTGGAACAAGCAAATAATTTCACATAATCACGCAACATATGAACCAACCTGCTCTTAACACTGCTTTCCAAATTAGCGTCGATCCCGATTTTCTTCTTATCAGACTCAGTACACAAGTTGATAATCTCAAATGACTCTTCATGTGGTTGAATAACTTTTTCCTCTTGTAATAGAAGTCTGGCTAGTTCTGCTGGTATGTCACAATCTTCCTCGCCTTCGTCTTCAGCTTGGTTGATAGGATATTGAAAGTTATAGTCGGTGTGATACGATGGGAGAACTGACTTGAGGTTTTTTGCGTTTGTGTTCGCAAATGTTTCGGTTTAGCAAGAGTCGCCACCGACTTTTTATTTTATCCTAAGGAAAGGTCAAAAAGCACAGGAAAGACCTTTGAGATGTTTTCTTGGGTTCGGGGAGTAGATTATGAAAAGGGAAGATGCAAGCACCCTTTTCATCCATGGTTATCCATGGGATCTTAGTTACTTGTTTAGATCACTTGCTTTGCTTTTCCAATTGTTTGAAATGGTGTTTTGTGTGTGGTTTTGAAAGATGTTTTGAAAAGAGGCCATCATTGTGGTAACCTTTGTAATGATTCTTGTTTGAATGTATACAAAGGTGTTTTGTCTTTTAGAAAAGATTTCAATGTTTGAAAGTTTGATTTGGGAAATATTTTGAAATTGTGTTGTGAAGTATGTTTGAAAATAACAATGATGTTTTGCAAGTTTGATCAAGTAACTAAGAATTGTCTACCCTATTTTACTCAAAGATCTTTTCTATGTGTTTTTAACCCTTTTGACAGTGTTATTTCACCATTGCATTTGGTGAACAACCTTGTGTTAGGATGTTAAATGGGACAGGCGCGGGTCATCGTATAGACCATGATAGCAATTGTGTTAAGTATCTTTGGCAAATTTTCCGAGGGACTAGATCATTTTGTTTAGGCAACCAAGATAGCGTCATCGAGGGACTATGATCCATTGTTTTGTTTTTGTTTTTCCAAAGTACCCAACATGTGTAACATGGCCCATTTTTAAGGCAACAAGTGGATGTAACCTTAGGGGTGCAAGTGTGCATTGTGTTTGATTTTCATGCATTTTTGTCTTTGTATTAAGTCAAGCTACTTATTTGATTTGGATTTTTGCATACAAACCCTAATCTCTAATCATGGCATAATTGAAAGCATAAAGTGCGAGAATTAAAAGTCTAAGCTATTACAACATGATTATAGGGATGGGGGTACAATCTTTGAATGGGGATTATTTGACAAGAAATATAAATCCTAATTTACTATTACATGCAAATTGAATCCAATGGCATAAATAATAAATGAACAAATATTTAATATAAACAAATTAAATAAATATATGAAATAATAGGAATATGCAAAAAGTTTATTTATTTTTATGTATGTAAAAATATTTAATACAAAAAAGGAAGAAATAAAATAAAAGAAATTATTATTTTTTTATTAAGGGTAAACCCTAATTTTTCTTTAAGAAAATAAATATGTTAATTATATTATTTATGTACAATAAAATAAAATGATGTAAAATTAAATATATTTAGAAAAATGTATTATTTTAAGTATAAATAATTAATAAAAAAAGAAGTATATTTTTCATGTTTTTATTCTCAAGTATTTATTAAATAAAATAAAAGTATATATGTATTATTAATTATATTAAACATGTATAAAAAATGAAATAAAATATATACAAAAATAAAAATATTTAGTATAATACATTATTTAAATATAAATAAAAATATAAAAGTATGATTTTTAATATTTTATTTCTAAGTTTTTCAATAAAATAAAATAAAGATATATGTTCATTAAATTACTTTTATGTTTAGAAAAATAGAAATAAAATACAAAATAAATATGAAAATTTATAAAAAATATTTTTTGAGTATTTTTTATATTTGGGAATAATAAAATATAATCAGAAATGAAAATAAAAATGCAAAAATATAAAATATCAAGAAATTGGGCCAGGGGGTGCAAAAAGTAAAAGGGGGGTGTCAATAGTGAGCCAGGACCAAGCCCAGCCCACCACTTCATCTCCAACCTCTGACTTTCAAATAAAACACGCGCCTGTTATCAAACATGGATATCCTGCATACGAGCTCTATTGCAAAAACACATAACATCAAAGTTGTAGAGCTTTTCAAGACGAATCTAACCATATAAAAAACTAATCCTAACTCTCAAAGACCAGAGAGAATTTCTCTGGCCCTAAAATCTAACCTAACTTTTTCAGTATGTTCATGGATCAAATTCTCTTAGCATGCTTAATAAAAATGAAAACTGAGCATATGTACAGCTTCATGGCAATGAATACTATATTTCTTATTCACAAACCTAAGTCTAAATGTTCCTAAATAGAGAGATAGGAAGTTGACAAAAAACCTGTTTCAGCTGACTTCGTGTATGGCAATGTGGAGCTTTTCAACAAGGCCTGAGATGTCTGGGAGCTTGCTTGAACTTCACTTGACCTTCTCCAATGTCTAGCTTGCCTTGAATGTACTTGAATCAGCCTACATAACTCAACCTACACAAGCTCAAAATGAAAATGGCAAACCCTGTAAATGGAGTTACAGTTGGTGTTTGAGGTTTGGGATAGCTTGGATGGATTGAATGGAAGGTGTTTGAACCAGTTTGGGACAAAACGCACGAGCCAATTGAGCTATGGAAGTCAAGTTACAGATGCTGCCCTGTTTTGCCAATGGAAGGTGATTTCTTGCTGTGGGATGTTTGAAGGCTCAAGAGATCGTGTTTCTGGCTCAGAGAGGTGTGAGAAAGATGGTTCAAATGTTTGCACAAGTTTGTTTTGGCTGATGTTCAAGTTTTCATGTATTTGGCATATTTCTTGTATATGAAGAAAAAGTGGGAAGTGATGTCCAACAGGCCTGTACAAGCTATCCTTATGCTTTCACACTTTGCCCTTGGCCCCTCCAACTTGTAGATTTGATTTGCTGTATGAGATATGGACCAATGCTCAAGAAATCAGTTTTGACATAAAGCATGATTTAAGCAAAAATGGAAATTTTGCTTTTTCTACTTAGGGATTAATCCAAGGTGCAATGCTCTAATAACCAAAACAATGCCTTAGACCAATGGTTTTGCACTTAATTATTGAGTGTGAAATGGTTTTGAGGCTGATAACGAGAAAACATATCATGTAATTACCACGCTTTTCACCGATTTAATATTTCATTAAGTCGTCTAACCCCCGATTATTCCGAGATTATTTGTCTTTTTATAGGTATAACATTTATTAACTCAAACCAATGGAAAAGGACAACATGAAGAAGGCTAGACAATAAACAAAGAGAAAAATACAAAGTTTGGATTTTTGGAGCAGTGACGGTCGTCACATCCTTGTGATGGGCATAACACCCCCCAACTTGGAGTAACGCTCGTCACACATCTCCGGCGAACGTAATGCGCTACTTAAGCGCGTTACGACAGTCACCCTCCTGCGATAACCGTCACGCGCGTGAAGATGGGCGTTGTGAAGAGTGGAGACGTGGGCAATGCAAGGGAAGACTCGTTCTGCTATTTTTCCTCCACCCACTAATAGTGCTCCCTATATTTTCTCCATTTCAACCTTTCCTCAAAACTTGGCAACTGCTATTTTTCTTCAGCTATATATATATATGTGTGCAAGTGCAACGTACCAGGGGTCGTTGGAATCTTCTCAGAGCAAATTTTATTATTCTTTTACAATTGTTTCAATTTCTTATTTTCTTGAGTTTTTCTACATTGCTGTAATTTTCATTCCAAGCTTTAGTTTTTAGTTTCAAGTGTTAATTCTTCTTTCAAGAATTAACCCGCTTTATTTACTTACTGCAATCAAGCTCAAGGATCATTGTAATACTTCAAGATTACCATAGCAACTTTGATTCCAGGTTTTTATTGAAATTAATATTTATTCGTTTTTTATATTATGCTAATTATTGTCATGAATTATATTTTGAATTGCATTGCTGTTAAATTTATTATGTCCGGCTAATTTATTAATATCGGTATGTGACTCTTAAGAACTGAAAGGATTCAGTGATACCTTGGCCAAAAATATTTATAAAACAATTTCTGGTTTCCAATTTCCAAAATTAATTTAACTACCCTTGTCACGAGAGTGAGAGGTTAATTAACACGATTTTGCCACGAGAGTGGGAAATTAATTAAGGCAAGAACCTGCATGCGAGAGCTGGGGTTCAACCCAGATAGTGGTAACGAAACATTGATTTTTAAATACACGAGAGTATTTTAATAAATTAATTAAACTCAAATTGTTTTCAAAAAGTGTTATTAAATTTAAAGTGCATCCACTAGGTTTAGTAGCATGACTTATTTCATAAACACGAGAGTGTATGTCTCAGGTTTTTAAACAATTAGCTTTTACCGAAATACTTTATAGGCCAAGCGATTCACCGAATTCTCTAAGTCTGATTATCACATACCGGTATAACTATTACTACTATTTTTAATTAAACTGTTTCCCCCAAAAATCGAATATTCATCGCTTAGTTAGACAAACTGTAGCATTAGATCGTATGCGATTGATCCTCAGTCTCTGTGGGTTCGACAATCTTTTAAAACTAGAACGACTAAACTGTATACTTGCAGTTAGTATCCCGACAGACTTATAAAGTCCCGATTAAGTTTTTGGCGCCGTTGCCGGGGACTGGTAGTCAATTAATTACGATTCTTCTGTTGCACGTTTAGACTAGGCAACATATACCCTTTTTCGATTTGTATGCCAAGGACTCGCTCACAAGGCGAACCACTTGACAAATCGACGGACGAACCTGGACGCATTCTTTCTGTAAGACGTGCAGTTAGGGATTACTGTTTAAATTACGCTATTCCTTTACTCAAATCCGAAATCAAGATTGATTTTGAAACAGATTCTAATTCTTCCTCTGAAACCAAAACCAATCCGGAACTAGACATGGCCGAAGAACAAAGGACCCGTCCACTGAAGGAGTACGCAACTCTATCACAACAGGAACCCTACAACAGCATTGCTGCTCCAGCAATAAACCGAAACGATTTCGAGTTGAAACCGTCATTGATATCAGCTATCCAACAATGCCAATTCTCTGGAGATCCTTCTGAGGATCCGAATGAACATCTTACCAAATTCTTTCAATTTGCCGACACAATTATAGCGAATGGTGTTAGTAAAGATGCGATAAGATTACGTCTTTTCCCTTTCTCACTAAGAGATAGAGCTTGGGCTTGGTTACAATCCTTGCCATCAAATTCCGTCACTATGTGGGAAGGACTGAAGATTGTATTCTTGGCACAATACTTTCCCCCAAGCAAGACCGCTGCACTAAGAGCCCAAATCAACGGATTTAGGCAGAAGGATACTGAATCGCTATTCGATGCATGGGAGCGCTACAAAGATATGATGCGAATGTGCCCACATCACGGATTAGAAAAATGGCTGATAATCCACACATTTTATAATGGACTCTTGTACAACACAAGACTCTCTATAGATGCCGCCGCAGGTGGTACACTAATGGATAAGCCTTATGACGAAGCTAACCAACTCATTGAAAACATGGCTCGAAACCACTATCAGTGGGGAGGAGAAAGAACATTCGTGGAGAAAACTCAAACCAAAGGTGGGATGTACGAGGTTAGTAGCCTAGATAAAGTTAATGCTAAGGTAGATGCTCTTACCCAAAAGATAGAAAGCTTGACCTTACCTCCTGCAGCTACCGTGGCTGCAGTTACCCCAAGCTGCGAAGTTTGTGGAGTTCCTGGTCATGTTGGAACCGAATGTCAAATCTTAGCAGGAATATCAGCTGATCAGGTAAATTACGCTCAAGGTAATCCTTATGCCAATACCTATAATCCTGGTTGGAAGAACCATCCTAACTTCTCGTACAAGAGCAATAACGCTTTATATGAACCTGGCCAAGCACCTGCTGTACCTCCAGGGTATCAAAAACCCGCTGTTAATGTTCCTAACATTCCTAAGAAATCTAACCTTGAAATCCTAATGGAAAATTTTATCGCTAATCAAGCCCAACAAAAAAAAGAATTCCTCAATCAAAACGTTCACACCGGTGAACAATTGAAGCTATTAGCAAACAAGGTAGATGCTCTAGCAACTCACAATAAAATGTTAGAAACCCAAATCTCCCAAGTAGCACAACACCAAGCTAGTTCTGCCACACCTGCTGGTACATTCCCTGGTCAGCCACAGCCCAATCCTAAAGGACATGCAAATGCTATCACATTACGAAGTGGGACAACCCTTGATGGACTGGTAGATCCTAGACTCTAAAACCCGACCATGTATCAAAAACCTGAAAAAGAAATAGAGAAGTCGAAAGATCAATCTGAAAATGTAGAGGAAGACGCGAATGAGAACAGAGAGGCTTCAGAAAAACCTTATGTGCCTCCACCACCGTATAAACCACCAATTCCATACCCCCAAAGACTTGCAAAATCCAAGAACGAGGGACAATTCAAGAAATTTGTAGAACTTTTGAAACAATTAAACGTCACTATTCCGTTTACAGAAGCTATAACCCAAATGCCGTCATATGATAAATTCCTAAAAGAAATATTGGCTAATAACAAAAAAATCATTGAGAACGAAACCGTTATGCTAACTGCCGAATGTAGCGCCATAATTCAAAATAACATGCCTCTGAAGCTAAAAGATCCTGGTAGTTTCTCCATACCATGTGTAATTGGAAAATCTGTCATAGACAAAGCTCTATGCGATTTAGGAGCCAGTGTCAGTCTAATGCCCTTATCTATTTGCAAGAAGCTCAAATTAGGCGACATGAGGCCTACCAAGATGTCCCTACAACTAGCCGACAAATTAGTCAAATTTCCTGTTGGTATGCTAGAAAACATTCCTGTCCGAATAGGACAATTTTACATACCGACTGACTTCATAATAATGGACATCAAAGAAGATTCAAACATTCCCATCATACTAGGAAGACCATTTTTAGCTACTGCAGGAGCCATCATAGACGTTAAGAAAGGAAAACTTACCTTCGAGGTAGGAGAAGAAAAAATAGAGTTCATTTTTTCCCAATTCTTTAAAGCCCCTGCTATAGATGACTCATGTTGTCTCCTAGATATTATTGATGAATGTGTCAAAGAACTTGAATGCCAAGAGGACACCTATTATGCGATGCTGAAAATTCAGACACCAACTATCCTTAAGAACGAGGACTGGAAACAAGAACACTTAGATGCCGACCTAAGCGAATGTTTAGCCTTAACACCTGATCCTGCCCCAACTAATAAGAAACTTGGTATAGAACTTAAAACATTACCTGAAGATCTTAGGTATGAATTCTTAGATAAAGAACTCAAACGACCAGTTATAGTCAATGCCAAATTAGGAGAGATCGAAACCGAAAAACTTCTTAGTGTGTTAAGGAAATATCCAGCCGCATTAGGCTATAATATATCAGATCTAAAAGGAATAAGCCATTCTCTCTGTATGCACCGCATTATGCTAGAGGAGGACTGAAAGACTTCTAGAGAACATCAAAGACGAATAAACCCTATCCTAAGTGAAGTCGTCAAGAAGGAAGTGCAGAAATTACTAGAAGCAGGCATCATATACCCAATATCAAATATCAATTGGGTAAGTCCAGTTCACGTGGTGCCTAAGAAAGGAGGTGTTACGGTTATAACAAACACAAAAGACGAATCGGTAGCACAACGTACCCAAACAGGATGGAGAATGTGTATAGATTATAGAAAATTAAACAAAGCTACGCGCAAGGACCATTTCCCATTACCATTCATTGACCAAATGCTCGAGCGTTTAGCCAAACATTCCCATTTCTGCTATCTTGACGGGTACTCAGGATTCTTTCAAATTCCCATTCATACTGATGATCAAGAGAAAACTACGTTCACCTGTCCCTATGGTACCTTTGCGTACCGAAGAATGCCATTTGGACTATGTAACGCACCTGCAACCTTCCAACGATGCATGATGGCGATTTTCACAGACTTTTTAGACGGAATTATGGAAGTATTCATGGACGATTTCTCTGTCTGTGGAGAAAGTTTTGATGGATGTTTATCAAATCTTGAATTAGTACTGAAACGCTGTGTCAATGTCAACCTAGTGCTCAACTGGGAAAAATGTCACTTCATGGTGAGACAAGGAATTGTGTTGGGTCACATTGTATCAAATAGAGGGATTGAAGTCGACAAAGCAAAGATCGAAATCATCAAAAACCTTCAACCACCCAAAACAGTTAGAGAAATAAGAAGCTTTCTAGGACATGCGGGTTTTTACCGACGTTTTATAAAAGATTTCTCTAAAATCACCAGGCCACTAACTGAATTATTAATGAAAGAGGTTGAGTTTATTTTCGACGATAAATGCTTGAATGCATTTGAGACACTTAAATAAGCCTTGATCTCAACACCTATTATGCAACCTCCTGATTGGAACCTACCATTTGAAATAATGTGCGATGCGAGCGATTTTGCTGTAGGTGCAGTCCTAGGACAACGCAAAGAAAAAAAGCTTCACGCTATCTACTATGCAAGCAGAACGCTCGATCCCGCACAGATGAATTACGCCACTACGGAGAAGGAACTCTTAGCTGTGGTATTCACATTGGATAAATTTTGTTCCTACTTAGTAGGTGCCAAGATCATTATTTACACGGATCATGCTGCGATCCGATACTTACTAAGCAAGAAAGACGCCAAACCACGACTACTCAGATGGATCTTACTCCTACAAGAGTTTGATTTAGAAATAAAAGACAAGAGAGGAACTAAAAACGTGGTAGCTGACCATTTATCGAGATTAGATGGAATCCAAACCGAGAGTGTTCCCATAAACGAAGACTTCCCTTATGAACGCCTTGTTGCTAAGCTAGAGATAAACCCTACCGACAGTTTAGATCAACATAATGAACCTTTAACAACTGCGGTAGTAAAAGCCATTTGTACTAACACCACACTGCCATGGTACGCTGACTTCGTCAACTATTTAGCTGCCGGTGTTTTACCACCCGATTTAATGTACCAACAGCGGAAGAAATTTTTCCATGATCTTAAACACTACTTTTGGGATGAACCATTACTCTTTAAAAGAGGCGCTGATGGTATCTACCGTCTCTGCGTCCCTAACGATGAAATAGACGACGTCATTTCCCATTGCCATTCCGCCCCTTATGGCGAACACGCTAGTACGTCGAAAACCTGTGCAAAAATACTTCAAGCTGGCTTCTTTTGGCCTACCTTATGGAAAGACGTCCACGTAGAAATTATGAACTGCGATAGATGTCAACGCACAGGAAATATATCTAGACGCGATGAAATGTCGCAAAAAGGAATCCTCGAAGTAGAAATTTTCGATGTATGGGGAATTGATTTCATGGGACCCTTCCCCACATCTTTTGGAAATAAGTATATTTTGGTAGCCGTCGACTACGTATCAAAATGGATTGAAGCCATCGCCGCACCCACAAACGATACACGTGTGGTACTAAAACTATTCAAGCATATTATCTTCCCACGATTCGGTGTACCAAGACTAGTAATCAGTGATGGTGGTTCCCATTTTATCTCTAGAATCTTCGAAAAGTTACTTTCAAAATATGGCGTTAAACATCGCATAGCCACACTGTGATCGGTGGATCTGGAACTGACTGTTTAACGCTGGTTCGCGAAATGTCGCGGAAGCAAGAGTCGCCACCGTCTTTTATTTTCTCCAGATGGAAAGGACAAAAGCACAGAAAAATTCCTTAAAGAGATCGCTCTCGGTTCGGGAGGTAGATTATAGAAAGGGAAGGTGTTAGCACCCTTTCTATCCATGGTTATCCATGGGCTCTTAGATACTTGCTCACTTGTGTTTTCAAAAATGGTTTGTTTGCTTTTCAACTGTGGGTTTTAAAAAGTTTCTTTGAAAATTTCAGTTCGACTCTTGTATCGGTCCTCAAGAGTGTTTGAAAAATGCTTTCGAAAGCTTTTTGAAAATGTGTTGGTGTGAAAAGTATTTTTGATTTGTTTTGTTTTGAATTAGAGCAAGTATCCAGAGTCTTCTACCTACCCTAAGGAATTCGTCTGTGTAAATGTCCTTTAAAGTAGTGCCATCCCACCATTGAGAGGTAGGTAGCACCACCGTTGGAGGTGTTCGGGTCAATTCGAGGATCAGGACATGGTGATCACCAGAGCAATAGGAAGATACCTTAGAAGCTACCCTCATGCCAGGTTCCCAAATCATGAGGACTTACTAAGACATCCTCTACTCGACGATCACCTTTCGAGGCAAGGCAACAGTGAGGCGTACCCTAGGGGTGGTGTGTGCGAATTGTGTGTCGTTTTCATTTGCATTTGTCTTGTCATGTTAAAGTGTTCTACGCTTGTTTTTATTATGGCCATTCATTCTTGCATGCTTTGTTTAACAGTTAAAAGTTGCGAGGAAAAATAAATCTAAAGCTATTACAAATGGCGCGGGTCCACATCGCCAAAATTAACCAGGACCCGATTTGACGGAAAATAAATAAAGCAAAGAAATTAAAGAATTGAAAAGTGCGAGAAGTAATATTTACAAGGCCTTGGGAGAGATACATAATTATTTGAGCGAAATAAAATAAATACGCGAAATTAAACAATTAAACGAACGAGGGCGTTGGACCCTTTTGCAAAAAATTAAAATTAACGAGGAATTAGAATTAATCAAAATAAGGAAAGAATTTGTTTTTTGGGTTTTTAATATTTTTAAGATTTAATAGAAAAAAAGGAAAGAATTAATTAAAATTTAAATGAGATGCAAACCCTAATTCTAATTATTTTTAATTTATTAAGAAGACGTTTAAAATTTAACCTAAATTAAACCTAAATTTTTTATTTACAATTTTAATTATGAAAATAAATAAAATAAATAACATTATTGTGAAAAAGAAAAATTAAAAGGAATAAAACAATTATTAAACCTATTTCTACATTTTTTTGTATTTTTGTTATTAAAAGAATTAACATTAAAACCCTAATTTAAATTAATTTACTTACATGCAATTTGTTTATAAAGATAATTAAAATAAAGTATTTATTATATTTTTTGTCTTTTCTGATTTTTAGGTATTTTTTATATTTGGTAAAAATAATTAATTAAATCAAAACAATAAAGAAAATAAAATAACAATTTTAAATAAAATATAAGAAAAATAGAAAATGGCAAACCAGGGGGGGTGGAAGTCCCCAAACAGGAGGTTAAGTCCAAGCAATTCTGGCCCAATAGCATTGGCCTGTTTGGACTTTTTTGCTAGCATGCTGAAGCGTTGACCTGAGTTTATGGTGCTCTCCCAATCTCCGCCCTCGGCTTGATCTCAGTGTACACGTGGGTGGATAGATGATGAAGGACTATGATGGTTCTCAGTATGGTGCCTGCATGTGATGATGGATTGAAAAATAATATTGAAAGAACATAGACCTGGGGTTCGAACCCAGGTCTCTAGCATCACCAATCAACACCTGTGCCACTGAGCCATGTCAACGCGTTTGATATATAAATAACAAATAAATAATATAAAAGAAAGCAACGCGTTAGTGGATCAAAGCGCGCGAAATTTAAAAGAACCAACCAACGTTAGCCAACACATCATCTTCCTCGCGTGTTTTATTTTTTTTCTTCTGAAACAAGAGTATAGAGCAACGGTTTTAGACGCGTTCCATTAGGTGGCTTTAGAGAAAATAGCGAATAGCGCTATAGGGTTCATAAATTGATCGCGAGGGTTCCCTTATGACCGTCAGAGCATCCTGAGTTGAATGGTCATGGTTTCGTGGGCTAATTTTTCCCCATTACAAAAGCCCTATTTTGAAGCTCTGTAAACCCTAAATATCAACAATGGTGAAATCGAGTATACAGCATAAAAACGCAATTAATTATGTTGGTTAGCATCAGAATATCATGAGGAATATAAATCCACAATTAAATTTCACAAAGAATGCATGGAATATGATATACGATTATGGAATTTTCTTGACACAGCTTGCGTTCATGTTACCAATTCTTGGAGTCTGAATGGATGTTTCTGATTGAAATGTGATCAGTAATCCTTGAGGAAGCTATTGGAATGAAAATTAGGTCTTTAATCGCCCTCTAACCTTGTTTTCAGAATTGAGTTTATGGAGAAAAATTTCAAGTTTTTGGAGAGCTCTCTTGCGCAGCTTTTTGTCTAGCATGATTAGGTTTGTGATCAGGCATATGTAGTGAGAGCATTAGGTCAACAATATTGATCCAAATCTCTTGTATTCATGAATTGAAGATTTGATTTTTTAAGGATCTTTTTTCAATCTTTTTCAAGTGTTCTTTGTTCTCAATCATGCCAATCAATCCAAATCTTTCCTAATTTGCATATGCACGAAATATTGATGATATAATGTGCACAAAAAGATTGAAAAAACTTAGGTTAGCATTTTTCATGTATTTATTTTAATTTAAATGAATTATTATTAATAAAAATCCAAATAAATAAATATTAATGAACAAAAACTTCCCTTTGGGCCAAGTGGTCATGCACATGTCATGGATGATGAATCATGGAAGAAAAATGGGCCCATTAGCAATTTTAGGTCATTTGAAGTAGTGTTGACTTTTCAAAATATCCAAAAATTTCCCAACTTCCACAAGGCATAACTTGCTCAATTTTTAAGCTTTTCTCATGTTCTTGGACGTTTTGGAAAGGTCTTTGAGTCCTCTAACCAATGCCTTTGGTCCCATGTCATCTTGATTTACGAATCTCAAGTTATGGCCTTTGACTTAAAGTCCCTTTTTGTTGACTTTTGAAAATGACCTATAAAGTTGAAATTGATAACTTTTTGTGAGAGCATTTCTTGGACTTGAAGTATGAAGATGAGTTGTAGGAAATGTCTTTCTCTTCAAAATGAGCTTTGGATGGAATTTTTCTGAAAGTTATGCCCTGGTCAATTTCAGTTGACTTTTTCAGCTGTCCAAATAAGGAAACTTTTGCATCTTTGATGATTTCTGAGCCAAATTTTGAGAATCATGATCAAGCATTGATCAAATGATGTTTGTGGCTTCAAAATGATATGTTGACCAAAAATTTGAACTTTTGACTGTCAAATGACCATTTTGCCCCTACAGTTGACTGTAGTGCAATTAGGGTTTTTGACTGTGCAATTTTGAGCTGAATGCCTTGAAACTTGGTATGAGGATGCTTGACCATATTTGTAGGCATGTGAGACTTGATTGGACCTTTGAAAACTTCATTTCCTTGATCAGAACACAAACCCTAGTTTTGACTGTATAGGAGATCTTTGACTGTGCAACCCTTGGGGAATTTTGTGACTTGGCTTGGCAATTTCTTGGAGAATATGGGAGGGAAAATTTTGGGGTACAACAGTTGCCCATGTTCAATCTTCTTAGACCTGAGGATGCAGATTGGCTGACGTGCCTTTCATAATCCGAGGGTAAAAGATGATTGGACACTAGAGTGCCCATAAATTTGGCAGTATGGTGGGAATGGGCTTATAGATGCCATTTAGAGGTTGATGAAATAGGATGATGGGCTTATAGATGCCATCTGGATGTTGATCGCGGAAGAGATTCCTTAGCGAGAACCTGCATACCTGCAAAAGAAAAATGAGTACCTGGTACGTTGCAGGAGCTGATTTTCAGATGCTTGATACATATGTGTCCTGACTGGTTACAGGAGCTGAATCTGGAGCTTCAAAAGATGATGAATGAACCAGGTATGGTTATTACTTTAGCATGAATGGTAAGAGAACCTTGAGTGACTTTAACTTCAACAACGCTCGTTGAGAAAAATCTTAGGGGGAAACACCATCTTCGCAGTATCGGGAAGAGAGCCATAGGCAATTATAATCTGAAAGGAATTATCACCTCACTCACCGTCGGAGAGGGAACCATCTGAAAAGGAATTATCACCTCACACTCACCGTCGGAGAGGGAAACATCTGAAAAGGAATTACCACCTCACTCACCGTCGGAGAGGGGACCATAGGAGACTATCACCTCACACTCACCGTCGGAGAGGGAAACATCTGAAAAGGAATTACCACCTCACTCGCCGTTGGAGAGGGGACCATAGGAGATTATCACCTCACACTCACCGTCAGAGAGGGAAACATCTGAAAAGGAATTACCACCTCACTCGCCGTTGGAGAGGGGACCATAGGAGACTATCACCTCACACTCACCGTCAGAGAGGGAAACATCTGAAAAGGAATTACCACCTCACTCACCGTTGGAGAGGGAACCATAGGAGACTTCTACTGAGTCTTTATTAGAAAAATCTGTTGGGAATCGATTTAGCTGGACTAAAGAAGGCCTTGGACTGGATAAGAGATCTTCGAAGTCGATTAACTGAACCGGTCTAGGTCTTGAAATATGATTGAGAATTTCAACTGCATCTTTCCTGAAAGGTAAAGGTCAGTCATATGCGATGCATGATATGGATCAAGCAATGATGTTCTCAATATAAATGAGATTTGTATGATATAATGCGTCTATGCATGCTATAATGATGTATGTGATGTTTTATGAATGTATGTTTCTGTCTAGGAAAGTAAATCCTTGACGGGTGCCGGGAAGTCATATCCTGGGCTGATGTTGAAGAATAAGCTTTTACTTCCGCTGGGGATGATAACTGCAAGAATACCGGTAGAAGGAGATGACTCCGTTGCGGAATAAACTTGGTAAATGGAAGATTCTGCGGGGAGAAAAGATACCCTAGCGACCATGCTGGGAAGTGATACTCTGTGGGGAGAGGAATGCTTTTGCTGAATTGTTGATGATAACTTGCTGAGGATACCCTTGTTGTTGGAAGTGTTGATGGACTTCGCTGGGGTAAGAAGACTTCGTCGAGGACGCTCTTTCCATGGCTTTTGGCTGAGGATAACCCAGTTATATCCTGTTAAGGAAATAACTCTTTAAATCAAGCCGGACGACGCGTTCGCGCTCTGCGAGGGGATAAGCTTCCAGAATCTACTGGGGATGAGCTTATTGCTTGGGGATATAAATTCCGACTTTCCTAGGGAACTGGATTGGACTCTCCTGGGGAAGTTTTGAATGCTGGGGGAGTGATTCCTTTGAATGTTGATATACCGCCGGGGAACAATCTTTAGACCAAGACTGCCGGGGATGCTTGTTAAGAATATGTGTATACTGCTGGGGAAGTATTGAGATTTACGGGAGGATACTCAATTTCCTTGAGATTTGATACCTCTGCTTGGAGAAGAATGCACTGTTTTGCTGAATCACTCTCTGGGGGATTAATATGTACCGGTCGTATTCTTTAGCTGAACCTACCTTGGTACCTTGGAGGATAGAACAATTAGGTCGCTGAACAACTCATCATTGCCCCTGTTTCTGAGGTGGGAGAGGAAGACCTGTGAGGTGCTTGATGACTGCCGATTGACAATTCCTCTTCTGGTAGGTAAGTGACAAGATGACATGACATAGTCGTACTCTTTGATCCCTAATTTTTGCCTGGACCGCCCTTTCGGGTTTTCAGTCCACCGGGATACCCATTTTTGCCCAAGCCGCCCTTTCAGGTTTTCGACTTGCCGGGTGTACATATTTTTTCATTTCATCCCTTATTTTTGCCCGAACCCTTTTGGTTCGCCGGGAAGCCCTTATTTTGCCTAGGTGTGTCAACCTAGCGGGTCTTTGATTTTGCGTAGTATTTTCCGACTATGTCCACGCTCTTAGAATGCAGGTAGGTGCCCCTGGCTGCTTGTGTTGCCATATTACCAGAAGGTGTCTGATCGTGCAAGATTCGTTGCTGGAGTGCCCCAAGTGACTCAGGCAGAGTTTTGCCCCAGGCTTTTTGGCCTTTTGAGAGATTCTCTGGATCTTGACTTAACTGCCCCAGATGGTAGACCATGATCATGCCGTGCCCCTTGATTGGAGATGCTTTTGTTCACTAGGTATTTCTCGTGCGAATTTCCCTGCTGTTCAAACAAAAAGTCATATGCAAACAAAGTTATGTTAAAAATGCAAAGCCTATGTCTGTCTTGAAGATTTTGAAAATGCATTCTTTTTTCATAAAACAAATGATTGTTTGTAAAACGTGATGTCAACTCCGTATTTACCATAAGCCTTAAGGAGTCAGGATACCTTTCGTAACAGTATGCTTTCGAACTAACCCATGCTTCAGCTAGGACTTTTAAGGGTTATAACGTGGCTTGGTTCACGGTTTAAGAAACAAAGGATAAAGGCTCAAATTATTTGTACCCACCCGCTCTTCGTGATGTTCTCCAAACCTAAACTCAGTTGATCATACGTTAGACCTCGTTTGAGTCTTTGTCCTGATATTCCAATGATGATTCAGATATTGACAGTATATTTTGATTAGGCAGTCATTTCCTTTTTTTGTTGAGGGTTTGTAGGACCTCTTTCTTTTTGACTTCGTTGTCCCTATTTTTTGCCTGAGCTGTTTCCTTTTTTGGAATTACAGTCAGCGGGATGCCCCAGTTTCGTAAGTCCCCTTTATAGGTTTTGACTTTTTGGGCTTTTCATTTATGAACTTTTTTGATAATGACTGCCTTTCTTTACGATTGTTCGGAACCATCACTGTCTTTCTTTTTTTTTTGTAAGGATCTCTTTGGTGCCATTCGCTATGCACTTGGATCAACCGAGAAAACTACCCTGCCCCAGGTTATGATTAAGCGTTTTAAATTTCGAAAAGAAAAACTCCTACTTCTTTGGCTCAGAGGGGTTGACGAGGGATTATCTTCCTTATAACTCCAGTGTTTAGGGATTGAAACAATGCATGTACCTCATCAGCGGGGTCTGTTCAAAAGCATACTGTAGATTGCGGTATCGTTTTCGTCATCCTCCCTCAAGAGGCTTAGAATTTTAGATCAAGAGTTGACATCAGAAAAAATATGGAAATAATTTGCATTTAGTGAATACGAATATATTGTTTCAAAATAGACATAAGCGATGCATTAATGTGATAACAATGTTTAACATGAATAAATGTTTGAACAAAAGGAAATTGCAACTTGAACATTCGAATGAACAAAGGTTTTCCAGTCTCAGGATTTGTCACTCCAAATGGTGAGTCTTGCAGGGGTAGTAGAAGAACTCAGCCTGGCCATCTTGGGTGAATTCCACAGCTCCTTCCTCAATCAGGTCCTGGATTTTATTTTTCAGAGTCCAACAGTCCTCTGTGGCATGCCCCGGACTGTCAGAATGATAAGCGCAGTGAGCGTTGGGGTCATATCTTGAGAGTGTCCTGTTGGGATTCTTAGGAGGATCCTTTAGAGTTACCAAGTTCAACCTCAGCAGTTGTTGTAAGGCTTGAGGCAGCGACACGCTGAGCTTGGTGAATTGCCTTTTGGGCTTGTCCGGCTGAAGCTGGTGAGGTTGATACTGAATTGGTGATACTGGAGCCATATGAGGAGCTTTCTCCTCGCCTCTTTGTCTCAAAGATGGTTGAACGATGATTGGCTTTTTACCCTTAGATGTTTGCCCCAGTCGGTTACCCTGAAGCAGTTGGTTGACGAGAAACCGGAGCTCATCTTGTCTTTGAGCTAAACCTTGAATGGCCTTCCTCTGCCCCAGCATCTGGGCTTTCATTGCATCCATCTCCGCTTGTAGGTGTTTCAGCCCTTCATCCTCAGCACTGTTCCTGACTAGAGTCTCCATGAGAAGTGTCCTTAGCTCCTCCTGCCCCTTGGATAGATTCAGGAGGATTTCCCCGAACCGAGTCTCTTGAGCAAGAAGGCCCTGGTTGTCTGGTTGGGAATCCATTGCTGAAATAAACAGCGGGAAAGGTAAGTAACCTGCAACAAGGGTACCTGTTATGCAATGATGAGTATGACATGCATGCAATATTTTCAAGGACCTCACGGGGTAAACAAGAAAATTTGTTAGCCTTGGAATTTATAGCTTGATTGAAGGACACCCATGTTGTTGAGAACTCTTCTTCAAGGGTCAAAGGCTCACCATATCAAGTGGGTCATAGCCCCTGACAACTTTGGCTAGAGGAAATAGATCCTCTTTGCCCCTTGCTGGACAGTTGGTTTATCCTGACCTGCATCACAGACCCTTGAGATCCTTGAAATGGATTAGGATGTATGCAATGGTATGATGTTATGGTATGCATGGAGTAATATGAACAATCCCCGTTATGAGCCCTTATTAAGGACTATACACGGAAACCTGCAAGAAAATCAAGTAAAACCTGTCATGAGTCCCAGTTGAGGACTATAAACAAAACCTGCGAGAAACTTGGTAAACTTTGTTATGAGTCCCAATTAAGGACTACAAACAAAACCTGCAAGAAACTCAGTACACTCTGTTAGGGGTCCCAATTAAGGACTATAAACAAAACCTGCAAGAGACTTAGTAAACCTTGTCATGAGTCCAGATTAAGGACTATAGACCAAATCTGCAAGTAGTTCATGTGTCAGATAACAAGCATGTAAGTAGTCAAGTACGAGGGCACACAAGTCACACAAGAGAAACCCTTAGAGTTCAGGCCAGCATGGGGTCTGGGTATTACCCTCTTGAAGTTGGTGGGTTCAACCTGTCCTAATCAAAGTAACCGGGTTCTAAGGTTCCCAATATCACGGGATTGCTTTCATTGTTCATCGTTTCGATTTAGCCACTGAACTGGCGACCGAAATATTCCAGGAAAGCAACCCTCAATTGAGTGTAGTATCGAGTATCAACCAACCTCGGACTGCACCAAAGTCAGTTATCTCACTACCCTAAAGAGGCCAAGATAGTTCAATTAAGGTTCCTAAGGTCTGTTGATGCTTCACGACACCACGCGGAGGCCCCGTACTCTCCTTGACTGAACTCAAGGGTTACCGGTACGCACCAAAGTGCCACATCAACGTAGCAGACTGTTTCAACCATGTCGGTATACCCCGCACAGTTCCCTCACAGCCTTGTTGCTACTTTCTAAGAAGGTATCCCCCAGATCCGGGTTAGGATCTATAGAACTCCCAAGCAACCCACAATTTAAAACAAGCAAAGCAATACAATTGAAAACACAGTTATGAACTAGCCCTAAGGTACACCTCACTTTAAAAATAATCCCCAGCAGAGTCGCCAGTTCTGTGATCGGTGGATCTGGAACTGACTGTTTAATGCTGGTTCGCGAAATGTCGCGGAAGCAAGAGTCGCCACCGTCTTTTATTTTCTCCAGATGGAAAGGACAAAAGCACAAAAAAATTCCTTAAAGAGATCGCTCTCGGTTCGGGAGGTAGATTATAGAAAGGGAAGGTGTTAGCACCCTTTCTATCCATGGTTATCCATGGGCTCTTAGATACTTGCTCACTTGTGTTTTCAAAAATGGTTTGTTTGCTTTTCAACTGTGGGTTTTAAAAAGTTTCTTTGAAAATTTCAGTTCGACTCTTGTATCGGTCCTCAAGAGTGTTTGAAAAATGCTTTCGAAAGCTTTTTGAAAATGTGTTGGTGTGAAAAGTATTTTTGATTTGTTTTGTTTTGAATTAGAGCAAGTATCCAGAGTCGTCTACCTACCCTAAGGAATTCGTCTGTGTAAATGTCCTTTAAAGTAGTGCCATCCCACCATTGAGAGGTAGGTAGCACCACCGTTGGAGGTGTTCGAGTCAATTCGAGGATCAGGACATGGTGATCACCAGAGCAATAGGAAGATACCTTAGAAGCTACCCTCATGCCAGGTTCCTGGATCATGAGGACTTACTAAGACATCCTCTACTCGACGATCAACTTTCGAGGCAAGGCAACAGTGAGGCGTACCCTAGGGGTGGTGTGTGCGAATTGTGTGTCGTTTTCATTTGCATTTGTCTTGTCATGTTAAAGTGTTCTACGCTTGTTTTTATTATGGCCATTCATTCTTGCATGCTTTGTTTAACAGTTAAAAGTTGCAAGGAAAAATAAATCTAAAGCTATTACAAATGGCGCGGGTCCACATCGCCAAAATTAACCAGGACCCGATTTGACGGAAAATAAATAAAGCAAAGAAATTAAAGAATTGAAAAGTGCGAGAAGTAATATTTACAAGGCCTTGGGAGAGATACATAATTATTTGAGCGAAATAAAATAAATACGCGAAATTAAACAATTAAACGAACGAGGGCGTTGGACCCTTTTGCAAAAAATTAAAATTAACGAGGAATTAGAATTAATCAAAATAAGGAAAGAATTTGTTTTTTGGGTTTTTAATATTTTTAAGATTTAATAGAAAAAAAGGAAAGAATTAATTAAAATTTAAATGAGATGCAAACCCTAATTCTAATTATTTTTAATTTATTAAGAAGACGTTTAAAATTTAACCTAAATTAAACCTAAATTTTTTATTTACAATTTTAATTATGAAAATAAATAAAATAAATAACATTATTGTGAAAAAGAAAAATTAAAAGGAATAAAACAATTATTAAACCTATTTCTACATTTTTTTGTATTTTTGTTATTAAAAGAATTAACATTAAAACCCTAATTTAAATTAATTTACTTACATGCAATTTGTTTATAAAGATAATTAAAATAAAGTATTTATTATATTTTTTGTCTTTTCTGATTTTTAGGTATTTTTTATATTTGGTAAAAATAATTAATTAAATCAAAACAATAAAGAAAATAAAATAACAATTTTAAATAAAATATAAGAAAAATAGAAAATGGCAAACCAGGGGGGGTGGAAGTCCCCAAACAGGAGGTTAAGTCCAAGCAATTCTGGCCCAATAGCATTGGCCTGTTTGGACTTTTTTGCTAGCATGCTGAAGCGTTGACCTGAGTTTATGGTGCTCTCCCAATCTCCGCCCTCGGCTTGATCTCAGTGTACACGTGGGTGGATAGATGATGAAGGACTATGATGGTTCTCAGTATGGTGCCTGCATGTGATGATGGATTGAAAAATAATATTGAAAGAACATAGACCTGGGGTTCGAACCCAGGTCTCTAGCATCACCAATCAACACCTGTGCCACTGAGCCATGTCAACGCGTTTGATATATAAATAACAAATAAATAATATAAAAGAAAGCAACGCGTTAGTGGATCAAAGCGCGCGAAATTTAAAAGAACCAACCAACGTTAGCCAACACATCATCTTCCTCGCGTGTTTTATTTTTTTTCTTCTGAAACAAGAGTATAGAGCAACGGTTTTAGACGCGTTCCATTAGGTGGCTTTAGAGAAAATAGCGAATAGCGCTATAAGGTTCATAAATTGATCGCGAGGGTTCCCTTATGACCGTCAGAGCATCCTGAGTTGAATGGTCATGGTTTCGTGGGCTAATTTTTCCCCATTACAAAAGCCCTATTTTGAAGCTCTGTAAACCCTAAATATCAACAATGGTGAAATCGAGTATACAGCATAAAAACGCAATTAATTATGTTGGTTAGCATCAGAATATCATGAGGAATATAAATCCACAATTAAATTTCACAAAGAATGCATGGAATATGATATACGATTATGGAATTTTCTTGACACAGCTTGCGTTCATGTTACCAATTCTTGGAGTCTGAATGGATGTTTCTGATTGGAATGTGATCAGTAATCCTTGAGGAAGCTATTGGAATGAAAATTAGGTCTTTAATCGCCCTCTAACCTTGTTTTCAGAATTGAGTTTATGGAGAAAAATTTCAAGTTTTTGGAGAGCTCTCTTGCGCAGCTTTTTGTCTAGCATGATTAGGTTTGTGATCAGGCATATGTAGTGAGAGCATTAGGTCAACAATATTGATCCAAATCTCTTGTATTCATGAATTGAAGATTTGATTTTTTAAGGATCTTTTTTCAATCTTTTTCAAGTGTTCTTTGTTCTCAATCATGCCAATCAATCCAAATCTTTCCTAATTTGCATATGCACGAAATATTGATGATATAATGTGCACAAAAAGATTGAAAAAACTTAGGTTAGCATTTTTCATGTATTTATTTTAATTTAAATGAATTATTATTAATAAAAATCCAAATAAATAAATAAAAATGAACAAAAACTTCCCTTTGGGCCAAGTGGTCGTGCACATGTCATGGATGATAAATCATGGAAGAAAAATGGGCCCATTAGCAATTTTAGGTCATTTGAAGTAGTTTTGACTTTTCAAAATATCCAAAAATTTCCCAACTTCCACAAGGCATAACTTGCTCAATTTTTAAGCTTTTCTCATGTTCTTGGACGTTTTGGAAAGGTCTTTGAGTCCTCTAACCAATGCCTTTGGTCCCATGTCATCTTGATTTACCAATCTCAAGTTATGGCCTTTGACTTAAAGTCCCTTTTTGTTGACTTTTGAAAATGACCTATAAAGTTGAAATTGATAACTTTTTGTGAGAGCATTTCTTGGACTTGAAGTATGAAGATGAGTTGTAGTAAATGTCTTTCTCTTCAAAGTGAGCTTTGGATGGAATTTTTCTGAAAGTTATGCCCTGGTCAATTTCAGTTGACTTTTTCAGCTGTCCAAATATAGTAACTTTTGCATCTTTGATGATTTCTGAGCCAAGTCTTGAGAATCATGATCAAGCATTGATCAAATGATGTTTGTGGCTTCAAAATGATATGTTGACCAAAAATTTGAACTTTTGACTGTCAAATGACCATTTTGCCCCTACAGTTTACTGTAGTGCAATTAGGGTTTTTGACTGTGCAATTTTGAGCTGAATGCCTTGAAACTTGGTATGAGGATGCTTGACCATATTTGTAGGCATGTGAGACTTGATTGGACCTTTGAAAACTTCATTTCCTTGATCAGAACACAAACCCTAGTTTTGACTGTATAGGAGATCTTTGACTGTGCAACCCTTGGGGAATTTTGTGACTTGGCTTGGCAATTTCTTGGAGAATATGGGAGGGCAAATTTTGGGGTACAACACTCACCATACCATCCTCAAACTAGCGGCCAAGTGGAAGTGTCAAATAGGGAGATAAAACAAATCCTTGAAAAAACCGTAACTTCATCCAGAAAAGACTGGTCCTCCAAGCTAAATGATGCTCTTTGGGCATATCAGACAACTTTTAAAACCCCTATCGGAACAACGCCGTTCAAGTTAGTTTATGGAAAATCTTGTCATTTGCCAGTAGAATTAGAGCATAAAGCTTATTAGGCTGTAAAAACCCTCAACTTAAATTATAAGACTGCTGGCGAAAAACGAGTGTTAGATATCCATGAATTAGAAGAATTGCATTTAGACGCTTATGAAAATGCTAGAATCTATAAAGAAAGAACAAAAAAATGGCACGATAAGCGTATCTCGCGGAAAGAATTTAAGGAAGGAGACATCGTACTCCTATTCAACTCTAGAATTAAACTTTTCCCGGGAAAATTACGTTCCAGATGGTCCAGACCATTCGAAATTAACAAAGTTTTCCCAAGTGGTGCGATAGAAATTAAAGGCAGTTCTATCGAACCATTCATAGTCAATGGCCAACGCCTAAAGCACTACTTTAACGTCCGAAATATCAACTATTCGGCTTATCTTCAGGTAAGTGAGCCGCCTACCCCAATACCTAACTGAATAGGTATTAACTGTCGAGCCGTCGACATAAAATAAAGGCGCTTCGTGGGAGGCAACCCATGTTTTACTTTAATTATTTTTTATTATTTTTACTACTTTAACATGTTTTTATTTTTCTTTTCCTTTTCTTGATCTTTAAAACATTTTCATGATTGCATCTCTTGCTCCTTTCTATTTTTTCTTCTGTTTTTATTTTTCCTTTAAACTTTCTTTTTCTTTTTGATTTAACTTTGGCAATTTCTTAATTCGAAAATACTAACTTAGTTTCTCCTTTTTTTCCAAACATTTATCAAATATTTTCAGAGGGGGTAATTCTTTTGCTTTCATATTTAGCGCTATGGATTGTGTAAACTTCATGAATGTTAAATTGAGAAGCAGACACCAAAGAAGACGATTTGCGAACCTGGCTAAACGGGAAATGTGCCTTACTATCTACGCAGATGACCATGCTATGACCGCTCTTGGCATTCGTGAGAGTGTCATGTACTTGCTGCATCAGATTGGCTGGGACACTGCTCCTATCCGAAGACGGTTCTGTACCTACAAGAAGCTGACCCTTGAGTTCTTAAGCACCCTGAGCTTCATTCCAAATCATGGGATAGGATTCAACCGTGGGTTGATCACATTTAGGATGTTTAACATGGATTACACTTATAACCTCCAGGAGTTTAGCCAGTTTCTTGGGTTCCCTTTTGGTCATGATGTTATCACTATGACCCAGGAGAACCTCTTGCCTGAATCTGATCTTGATTTTTTCTGGGGAAGCATCGCTGGTAATAACCATCCTGAGCCGTCTGATCTTTACTCTGAATGCATCCATAACCCGGCTATCAGGTATTTTCACAAGATCATCGCCCACACCATCTTTGGAAAACAGCAGAATGTCACATCTGTATCTCGCGATGAGCTATTCATTATGTATTGTGCATCCCAGAGTCGTCCGGTAAGCGGTGCTGCTTATATGCTCGCTAATATGGAGCGTATCATCCAGACTCCAAATGCACCAATCCTGTTGGGTGGTTTGGTTACCATGCTATCAAATGCCATTGGACTTCGTAGGCCCATGCTAGGGTCCGCCCCACTTTATGGAATAAAGTCGATGGACATTGCATTCTGTTGCAACACTAGCTTTATCGGAAACCTTGGACCAGATCAATTTGACCTGTTAGTTAATCATCAGATCGTCCACCAGCTTAAGCTTCCAGATCCTATCACCAATGTGCATAACCGAGATAACTGGCTTTTTGACCTTCACCATCCTGCTACACCGCCCTCCTCACCATCTACTGTTGACATTTACGAGGTCCCCAACACTACTAATGCTGATGAAGATCCAGCCACACCACCAGGATACCATGAGTTCCCCGACCCTTGGGAACAACAGGCTACTTCCGCTGAGACCGCCACCCAGGCTCCGGCGATTACTGATCGCACTAAATCGCACTATGTTTCTGACTCAAATATCACATGTTTTCCTTAGTTTTTATTATCATTTTCTCGTATTATGTTCCTTTTTCCTTTGTTTTCAGGATTCTTGTCATTTCAGAGCCTTCTGTGAAGAAACGAGCCAAAACGCCAAGAAATTAGGGTTTTTCAAGATATTCTGCACTTATGGCGTTCAGCGCCGCGCCGACTACAGGGAACGCGATGACGTGGCCCACTTTCACCCAGAGACCAACTGCCACGTTCCCACGATTTGGCAGTTCCAGCCACCGCGCCCGCGGCCACTGCCACCGCGCCCGCGGCCTTCACAAAAGTTTCCCGCTCAGAAGAAGTTGAGGGGCATGCTGGTCTTTACGCATCTCAAGGATCCTCTATAAATAGTTTTCGATTTTCATTTTTTAGTTTCATCCAAGCTTAGTACAATCTTAAGCCATATACTATCAGTTTCTGTAAAGTAATAATCTCTTCACATCGGGGAGTTATTGCGGTGTAGATTGAGTTGTAATCGAGTCTTAGAGCACTTTGGTTGAAGTTCATCATACCAGCCTTACCATTCCGCAGATTTGTATCAGATTCAAGTCTCCGACTGGAGCAAGGTTCTATTTTATTGCATTTCTTTACTTATAATTGCTCTTACCATAGTCTACACGTTTTATAGACTCTAAATGCTCTTACCATAGTATACACGTTTTATAGACTCTAAATGCTCTTACCATAGTCTACACGTTTTATAGACTCGCACTCTTTTACTTACTCGCTCTTATCATAGTCTACACGTTTTATAGACTCGCACTTATTATGTCTGGCTAAACTATAAAGGTTTGGATGTAATGATTGTCATCATGGTCGTGTTCCAATTATCATGCTAGTGAAAATACTCTGGGGATGTTTTGCTTTTAACTTAAGTCAATTATGTTTAAATGTTTATTGGGTAAGATCGAAAGCCGTCCAAACTAATGATACGACTTGATTATTATTTAACCAAACAAAAAAAGAGCGAAAGCCGTTGATTGGTTAAATAGGAATCATTGACCTTTTTAGAAAACGATTTTGAAACTATTTTCGGACGCGTTTGTAGGTTTGGAATCTGACTCTTGGTCAAAAGCCAAAAGTCTCTTTAAGTTAATCTTTCCAAGTAAAATTACTTTTCTGTTAAGTCAAAACTATCAATTTCTTAAAAATAGGTTTACCTCTTTAACGCGGAAGGCACCCTTTATATGTGACAATAAAGGAATTTAATTTAAAGAGTAAATTCGGTTCTTAGTATTCAAAAGCTACAAGTTCCCGTTAAATTGATTCTTTGCTATCAATAGAAAATACTGCCCCATAAGTAGTTTCATCTACGCATGACCGGACCAATATCTGATTACATGATTTACATTCCAACCTGTCTTTTAAACTGTTATTTACCTCGCTCATTTACTTTGTTGCACTGTGTTGTACCCCAAAATTTGCCCTCCCATATTCTTCAAGAAATTGCCAAATCAATTCTCAAAATTCCCCAAGGGTTGTGCAGTCCAACAGTCTCCCATACAGTCAAAACTAGGGTTTGGGTTCTGATCAAGAAAATAAAGTTTTCAAAGGCCCAATCAAGTCTCATATGCTTACAAAGATGGTCAAGTGTCCTCATATCAAGTTTCAAGGCATTCAACTCAAAATTGCACAGTCAAAACCCTAAATTGCACTACAGTCAACTGTAGGGGCAAAATGGTCATTTGACAGTCAAAAGTTCAAATTTTTGGTCAACATATCATTTTGAAGCCACAAACATCATTTGATCAATGCTTGATCATGATTCTCAAGACTTGGCTCAGAAATCATCAAAGATGCAAAAGTTACTATATTTGGACTGCTGAAAAAGTCAACTGAAATTGACCAGAGCATAACTTTCACATGGATTATCATAAAAATTCCATCCAAAGCTCATTTTGAAGAGAAAGACATTTCCTACAACTCATCTTCATACTTCAAGTCCAAGAAATGCTCTCACAAAAAGTTATCAATTTCAACATTATAGGTCATTTTCAAAAGTCAACAAAAAGGGACTTTAAGTCAAAGGCCATAACATGAGATTGGTAAATCAAAATGACATGGGACCAAAGGCATTGGTTAGAGGACTCAAAGACCTTTCCAAAATGTCCAAGAACATGAGAAAAACTTAAAAATTGAGCAAGTTATGCCTTGGGGAAGTTGGGAAATTTTTGGATATTTTGAAAAGTCAACTTTGATCCAAATGACCTAAAATTGCTAATGGGCCCATTTTCTTCCATGATTCATCATTCTAAGCATATGCACGACCACTTGGCCCAAAGGGAAGTATTTTCTCATTTTTTATTTATTTATTTGAATTATTATTTATATTAATTCATTTAAATTATTTAAATACATGAGAAATATCTAAATGAACCAAACAAATCTTTTTGTACACATTTCAGCTTCAATATTTTGTGCACATCCCAACATGGAAAGAATTGGTTTGATTTGAGCCTAATTGACACCAAATACACATGAAAAAAGATTCAAAAAGATCTTAGAAAATCAATTTGCAAAATCATTGAATGGAAGAGATTTGATTGAATTTCTTTGACCTAATGCCTCCACTACATAACCAGGAACCTAAACCTAATTGCATTGGACAAAAAGCTGCGCAGAAAACACCATTACAAACTTGAAATTCTTGCCAAAAATTCAAAAACTGAAAAGCAGGTTCTAGGTTGATTCAAAGCACAAGATTGATTGCAAAAGCTTCCTTGTGTTCCCCTGAAGCTAACTGAGTCATTCCCCAGGTCCCATACTTAAAGAAACGCAAGGTTGCTATTAAAATTGGTAAAGGAAATTTCGAAACTGCTTCCCATTATCCATGCATCTTTAACATATTCTATTGCTATTTTTATACTTAGGGTGATGTTTACAAACTAACTGTATGGTTTAATTAAAGTTTCATGCCCTATAGGAGAATTCGCCATTAGAGATGCTTAGGGTTCCGAGGTTTTCAAATTGGGCGTTTTCAATTCTTATAAAATTAAGACGTAACAATGCCATGAATGAAATCTACAGGTTGAGACGAAGAAGATAGGACGTTCACGCTCAATTTATGAGCCTTCAGGACCTAATCGCTATTATGGAATTAGGCCTGTTTTGAGGGGGTTCAAAACCCCCGTTAAATGTTTATTATTTTTCAGGCAGAAAGGAACGATGAAGAAGACGATGCAGTGTCAGGCGTGGATTGGTCCATTCAAAGTTTCGCGCCAGAAATCCACTAATTGTCATGTTTGCATTATATTTATTATTTGTTTGTTAATATACAAAGTAATCAAATGGCTCAATTGGCAGGCAAACGCGTTGGCAACCCTTAGGACCTGGGTTCGATCCCAGGTCCCCACACTTTCCAAATATTTTTCTTCAAAAGATATTCATATGCAGATATAACTTTGTAGACCATGATGCACCAGCATAATCAAGCGTGCCACGTCCATCCCAGCACTAGATCAACGGCCATGAACTGAAGCCTATGGTGGATCCAGGTCAACGCATCCACACGCTACGCAAAAAGTCAAACGGACTCAGGGTTGTTGGGCCAGCATTCTGGGCTCAGACCTCCAAATTGGGACTTCCACCCCCCCTGGTTTGCAGGTTTCTTTTATTTTTCTTATATTATATTTTTAATTATTATTTCATTTGTTTTATTGTTTTAATTTAATTCATTATTTTTACAATATATAAAAAATGCCTAAAAAATCAGAAAAAGATAAAAACATAATAAATTATTTTGTTCCAATACTTTCATAAATGAATTAATATGTAATTATTTAGTTTAATTAGGTTGCAAATTTTAAATTCTTTTAAACAAAAATACAAAAAATATGTAGAAATAGGTTTAATTAATTTTGATTCCTTTTAATTTCCCTTTTTTACAATAATAATATTTATTTATTTTCATAATTAAAAATGCATGTAAATTAACTTAGGTTTAAATTAGCTAAAAATTCAATACTTTCATAATAAATTTAAAAGCCATTAGAATTAGGGTTTGCGTCATACTTTGATTAAATCTTTTTCCATTAAATCTTAAAAACACTAAAAATACCAAAAACATTCTTTTTTTAATTTCTAATTTTAATTCCTCATTAATTCTAATTAATTAATTCATATAATTTAATATTTTGCAAAAGGGTCCAACGCCCTCGTGTCAATTTAATTTCGCATATTTATTTTTACTTGCTTAAATAATTATGTATCTCTCCCAAAGCGTTGTAACATTTACTTTTCGCACTTTTATTTGCTTTCTTTATTTTCTGTCAAATCGGGTCCGGTTTAATTTCGGCGATGTGGACCCGCGCCATTTGTAATAGCTTTAGATTTACCTTTCCCGCAAATATTAACTGTTAAACAAAGCATGCAAGAATGAATGGCCATAATAAAATCAAGCGTAAATCACTTTAACATGGCAAGATAAATGCAAATGAAAACGACACACGAATCGCACACACCACCCCTAGGGTACGCCTCACTGTTGCCTTGCCTTCGAAAGGTGATCGTCGAGTAGAGGATGTCTTAGTAAGTCCTCATGATCCGGGAACCTGGCATGAGGGTAGCTTCTAAGGTGTCTTCCCATTGCTCTGGTGATCACCATGTCCCTACAAACTCGAATTGACCCGAACACCTCCAACGGTGGTGCTACCTATCTCTCAATGGTGGGATGGCATTACTTTAAAGGACATTTACACAGACGAATTCCTTAGGGTAGGTAGGTTCTCGTAGATACTTGCTCTCTTCAAAACAAAAATTCAAAGACTTTTCACACCGACACTTTTCAAAAGCTTTCAAAGCAAATTTTTCAAACACTCTGACGTACGAGTCGAACTGAAATTTTTCGAAGAAACTTTTTTTAAAACCCACATTGAAAAGCAAGCAAACATTTTGAAAACACATTGAGAAAGTATCTAAGAGCCCATGGATAACCATGGATAGAAAGGGTGCTAACACCTTCCCTTTCTATAACCTACCTCCCGAACCGAGAGCAATCTCTATAAGGAATTTTTCTGTGCTTTTGTCCTTTCCATTTGGAGAAAATAAAAGACGGTGGCGACTCTTGCTTACCGCGACATTTCGCGAACCAGCTTTAAACAGTCAGTTCCAGATCCACCGATCACAGAACTGGCGACTCTGCTGGGGATCTTATAAAGTGAGGTGTACCTTAGGACTAAGATCACTTGTGTTTTCAATTGTCTGAATTGTTTGCTTTAAATTGTGGGAATGTCTCGGGAGTTCTATAGATCCTAACCCGGATCTGGGGGATACCTTCTTAGAAAGTAGCAACAAGGCTGTGAGGGAACTGTGCGGGGTATACCGACATGGTTGAAACAGTCTGCTACGTTGATGTGGCACTTTGGTGTGTACCAGTAACCCTTGAGTTCAGTCAAGGAGAGTACGGGGCCTCCGCGTGGTGTCGTGAAGCATCAACAGACCTTAGGAACCTTAATTGAACTATCTTGGCCTCTTTAGGGTAGTGAGATAACTGACTTTGGTGCAGTCCGAGGTTGGTTGATACTCGATACTACACTCAATTGAGGGTTGCTTTCCTGGAATATTTCGGTCGTCAGTTCAGTGGCTAAATCGAAATGATGAACAATGAAAGCAATCTCGTGATATTGGGAACCTTAGAACCCGGTTACTTTGATTAGGACAGGTTGAACCCACCAACTTCAAGAGGGTAATACCTAGACCTCATGCTGGCCTAAACTCTAAGGGCTCTTTTGTGTGACTTGTGTGCCTTTGTACTTGCCTACTTGCATGCTTGTTAGCTGACACATGAACTACTTACAGGTTTTGTTTATAGTCCTTAACTAGGACTCATGACAAGGTTTACCGAATTTCTTGCAGGTTTTGTTTATAGTCCTTAACTAGGACTCATGACAAGGTTTACCGAATTTCTTGCAGGTTTTGTTTATAGTCCTTAACTAGGACTCATGACAAGGTTTACCAAATTTCTTGCAGGTTTTGTTTATAGTCCTTAATTGGGACTCATAACAAAGTATACTGAATTTCTTGCAGGGTCTGTTTATAGTCCTTAATTGGGACTCATAACAGGGTTTACCTACATCACCCCATGCATAGCATGACATCATACCATTGCATACATCCTAATCCATTTCAAGGATCTCAAGGGCTTGTGATGCAGGTCATGATGAACCAACTGTCCAACAAGGGGCAAAGAGGATTTTATTTTCCTCTAACCAAGGTTGTCAGGGGCTATGACCCACTGGATATGGTGAGCCTTTGACCCTTGACGAAGGACTCTCAACAAAATGAAGTTATTACAATCAAGCTACCGGTTCCAAATGCTAACAAAGTTTCTCTGTTGATCCCGCGAGGTCCTTGAAAACATTACATGCATGTCATACATCTCATTGCATTGCAGGTATCCCTTTGACAGGTTGCTTACCCTTCTCCGCTGTTTATTTCAGCCGATCGTCATGAATCCTGAATCATCAGCCGAGCAGACTATCAAGGACCTCCAGGCTCAGAACGCCCAGTTCCAAGAGCTGATCATGAATTTGACCCAGGGGCAACAAGATCTGAAGGCTCTGCTCTTGAAGAAGGACAAGAAGAAGAAGAAGAGGACTGTCTTGTTCAGCCCTAGGCGCAGATCTGGGAATACACCGCAGACTGAAACTGAGAGGACTACCCCATCTGTGAGGGAAAGCAGTCACCATGAGAGAGAGGTGCCTAGTCCAGTGGTCTCCGACAACGAGACAGATTTCAACGACGAACAATACCCTCCTGCCGAAGACAAGTATAAACAGTTGGAGGATAGGTTGAATGCTATGGAGATCCAACAGGTACCTGGGCTGGATTTTGGAGATCTGGGTTTGTCAACTGGTGTGATTATTCCTCGGAAGTTCAAAGCACCATCCTTTACCAAGTATGACGGGGCATCTTGCCCCAAGCTGCATCTAAGGTCCTATGTTCGGAAGATTCAACCATATACGGTGGACAAGAATTTGTGGATCCACTTCTTTCAGGAGAGTCTTTCAGGGACTCATCTCGAATGGTTCTATCAGCTAGATGGAACCAAGGTTCGTAACTGGGAGGAGTTGGCTACTGCTTTCTACAAGCAGTATCAGTATAATGCCGACCTTGCCCCTACGCGTACCCAACTCCAGGGTATGTCGTTAGGATCAAGTGAAGGTTTTAAAGAATATGCGCAGAAATGGAGGGATCTTGCTGGAAGGGTACAACCACCTCTGACTGATCGGGAACTTGCCGATATGTTCTTGGGGACCCTGTCCGGTCCATTCTACAACCACCTAATTGGGAATTCGTCTGCTGGATTCACAGATCTTATCTTGACTGGAGAGCGAATAGAAGCTGGCATCCGGTCTGGGAAAATTCAAGAGGCTGCGCCTTCTGATAAAAAACCTCATCATGGAAAGAAAGAATCCAATGCTGTACACGGTAAAAAGAGCCGTCATGAGGTAGGGGCAATCCAGATCTCCAATCCCGGACCTGCTCAACGAGGACAGGGGCAGCAGCGCAAGGAGAAACGACAGTATACCAAACTCAACATGTCGCTGGATCAAGCACTGCAACAAATGTTGAAGGCAGGGCTGATCACCTTAAGGGCTCCTCTTCGGAATCCGAACACTTCTGCTCCCAACTATCACCCCAATGATAGGTGCGCATATCATTCTGATAGCCCGGGGCATACTACGGACAACTGCTGGCCTCTCAAAAACAAAATTCAAGACATGATCGACGCCGGGGAGATTCAGTTTGAAGTGCCTGAGACTCCGAACATAATCACTGCTCCGTTACCCAATCGTTGAAGACCTTTTGTTTATTTGAATTTTTGAGTTGTATTTTTCTTTGCTTATACAAACAATTAATGTCATAGCAAACTCTTTTATTCTATTAATGCATCGCATATGTCTGTTTTGGGGAATTAATACAATTGTTTTCATTATATTCAAAATTCTTTTCATATTTTTTCTGATGATCAACTCTTGGTTAATAATTCTAAGCCTCTTGAGGGAGGATGACGAAAACAATACCATAATCTACAGTATGCTTTTGAACAGACCCCGCTGATGAGGTACAGGCATTGTTTCAATTCCTAAACACTGGAGTAATAAGGAAGATAATCCCTCGTCAACCCCTTTGAGCCAAAGAAGTAGGAGTTTTTTATTTTCGAAAATCATAACCCTTAATCATAACCTGGGGCAGGGTAGTCTCTCAGTTGATCCAAGTGCATAACGAATGGCACCAAAGAGGTCCTTACAAAACAAAGAAGACAGTGATGGTTCCGAATATTCAATAAAGAAAGGCAGTCATTACTGCTCAAATTAAAAACCCATTAAGTCAAAACCTATAAAAGGGACTTACGAAACTGGGGCATCCCGCTGACTGTAATTCCGAAAAAGGAAACAGTTCAGGCAAAAAAGAAAGGGATAACGAAATCAAAAAAGAAAGAGGTCCTACAAATCCTCAACAAAAAGGAATGACTGCCTATTCAAAATAAGTTATCAACATCCGAATCATCACCGGAAAATCAGAGCAAGGTCTAACATATGATCAACTGAGTTTAGGTTTGGAGAACATCACGAAGAGCGGGTGGGTACAAATAAAATTTGAGCCTTTATCCTTTGTTTCTTAAACCGTGAACCAGGCCACGTTATAACCCTTAAAAGTCCTAGCTGAAGCATGGGTTAGTCCGAAAGCATACTGTTACGAAAGGTATCCTGACTCCTTAAGGCTTACGGTAAATACGGAGTTGACATCACGTTTTACAAACATTCACTTGTTTTATGAAAAAGAACTGCATTTTCCAAATCTTCAAGACAGACATAAGCTTTGCATTTTTAACATAACTTTGTTCGCATATGACTTTTTGTTTGAGTAGCAGGGAAATTCGCACGAGGAATGCCTAATGAACAGAAGTACCTCCAATCAAGGGGCAGACATGATCATGCTCCATTATCTGGGGCAGTCCAATCAAGATTCAAGGAATCTCTCAAGATGCCAAATAGCCTGGGGCAAATCTCCACCTGAGTCACTTGGGGCATTCCAACAACGAATCTTGCCTGATCAAATACCTTCTGGTGGCATGACAAAACACTTCTAACAAGGGCAACTCCTGACTTTCTAAGAACGGACATAGTCGAAAAATACTACGCATAATCAAAGACCCGCTAGGTTGACACACCTAGGCAAAAATTAGGGCTTCCCGGCGAACCAAAAGGGTTCGGGCAAAATGAAGGGATGAAATGAAAAATCTGTACACCCGGCAAGTCGAAAACCTGAAAAGGCGGCTTGGGCAAAAATGGGTATCCCGGTGGACCGAAAACCCGAAAGGGCGGTCCAGGCAAAAGTTAGGGATCAAAGCGTACGACTATGTCCTGTCATCTTATCACCTGCCTACCAGAAGAAGGTTTGTCCATCAACCACTATCAGCGCCTCACAGATCTCCCTATCCCACCTCGGAAACAGGGGCAATGATGAGCTGTCCAAGCAAGCTAATTATTCTGTCCTCCAAAGGCATCAAGGTAGGTTCAGCTAAAGAACATAACCAGTACATCTAAATTCCCCAGAGAATAAGTCAACAGTCAATGCATTCTTCTCTAAACAGTTATCAACCTTAAGGAAGATGGGTATCCTCCAGCAGATCCTAACATTCCCAGCAGCATATATTCTTAACAAGCATCCCCGGCAGTCTTGGCCTAAAAGGTTGTTCCCCGGCGGCAGACCAACATTCAAAGGAATCACGTCTTCCCCAGCATATCAAAACTTCCCCAAAAGAGAGTCCAATCCAGTTTCCCCAGGAAAGATGGAATTCATATCCCCAAGCTATAAGCTTATCCCCAGTAGATTCTGGAAGCTTATCCCCTCGCAGAACACGAACACGTCGCCCGGCTTTATTCAAAGAGTTATTTCCTTAACAGGATATAACTGGGTTATCCTCAGCCAAAAGCCACGGAAAGAGCGTCCTCGACAAAGTCTTCCTACCCCAGCAAAGTCCATCAGCACTTCCAACAACAAAGGGTATCCCCAGCCAGTTACTATCAACATTCAGCAAAGCATCTCTCTCCCCACAGAATATTGCTTCTCAGCATGGTCACTAGAGTATCTTTGCTCCCCGCAGAATCTTCCATTTGCCAGGTTCATCCCCCAACGGAGTCATCTTCTCCTACCGGTATTCTTGCAGTTATCATCCCCAGTGGAAGCAAAATATGTTCCTCAACATCAGCCCAGGATACGACTTCCCGACACCCGTCAAGGATTTATGTTCTTAGACAAAAATACATTCATAAACAATCACATCTTCATACATTATAGCATGCATATGCATCATACTACACGCATCTCATTGATATTGAAGACATACAGTTCATGCATCACGATTTTGCATACAATTATGTTTTGCCTTTTCAGGAAAAAGATCAATACAAAAATAACTACTATCAACTATCAGATATCCTTCTAGATATAGTTTCAGATATGACCCAGATATGGTGACGTTCTGATGCTGCTTCCAGATATCCTTCTAGATATAGTTTCAGATATGACCCAGATATGGTGACGTTCTGATGCTGCTTCCAGATATCCTTCTAGATATAGTTTCAGATATGACCCAGAGATGGTGACGTTCTGATGCTGCTTCCAGATTTCCTTCTAGATATAGTTTCAGATATGATCCAGATGGTGACGTTCTGATGCTGCTTCCAGATTTCCTTCTAGATATAGTTTCAGATATGACCCAGATATGGTGACGTTCTGATGCTGCTTCCAGATATCCTTCTAGATTAGTTTCAGATATGACCCAGAGATGGTGACGTTCTGATGCTGCTTCCAGATTTCCTTCTAGATATAGTTTCAGATATGACCCAGATATGGTGACGTTCTGATGCTGCTTCCAGATATCCTTCTAGATATAGTTTCAGATATGACCCAGAGATGGTGACGTTCTGATGCTGCTTCCAGATTTCCTTCTAGATATAGTTTCAGATATGACCCAGATATGGTGACGTTCTGATGCTGCTCCCAGATTTCCTTCTAGATATAGTTTCAGATATGATCCAGATATGGTGACGTTCTGATGCTGCTTCCAGATTTCCTTCTAGATATAGTTTCAGATATGACCCAGATATGGTGACGTTCTGATGCTGCTTCCAGATCTCCTTCCAGATATAGTCCAGATGTAAACCAGATATGGCAACGTTCTGACACTTATTCCAGTTGAAGATATTTCAAGGCCTTCTCTAGTCCAGCTAAATCGATTCCCAACAAATTTTTCTGATAAAGACTCAGCAGAACCTATGGTTCCCTCTCCGACGGTGTGTGAGGTGGTAAGTCCTTTTCAGATGTTTCCCTCTCCGACGATGAGTGTGAGGTGATAGTCTCTTATGGTTCCCTCTCCGACGGTGTGTGAGGTGGTAAGTCCTTTTCAGATGTTTCCCTCTCTGACGATGAGTGTGAGGTGATAGTCTCCTATGGTTCCCTCTCCAACGGTGTGTGAGGTGGTAAGTCCTTCTCAGATGTTTCCCTCTCCGACGATGAGTGTGAGGTGATAGTCTCCTATGGTTCCCTCTCCAACGGTGTGTGAGGTGGTAAGTCCTTCTCAGATGTTTCCCTCTCCGACGATGAGTGTGAGGTGATAGTCTCCTATGGTTCCCTCTCCAACGGTGTGTGAGGTGGTAAGTCCTTCTCAGATGTTTCCCTCTCCGACGATGAGTGTGAGGTGATAGTCTCCTATGGTTCCCTCTCCAACGGTGTGTGAGGTGGTAAGTCCTTTTCAGATGTTTCCCTCTCCGACGATGAGTGTGAGGTGATAGTCTCCTATGGTCCCCTCTCCGACAAGTGCGTGAGGTGGTAATTCCTTTTTCAAGATGTTTCCCTCTCCGACGATGAGTGTGAGGTGATAGTCTTCTATGGTTCCCTCTCTGACGGTGTATGAGGTGTTAAGTCCTTTTCAGATATTTCCCTCTCCGACGATGAGTGTGAGGTGACAATTCCTTTCCTATGATTTCCTCTCCGACGGCGAGTGAGGTGATTCCCTTTCAGATTATAAATTGCCTATGGTTCTCTTCCCGATATTGCAAAGATGGTAATTCTCGCCAAGATTTTTTCTCAACGAGCGTTGTTGAAGTTAAAATCACCCAAGGTTCTCTTACCATTCATGCTAAGGCAGTAACCATACCTGGTTCATTCATCATCTTTTGAAGCTCCAGATTCAGCTCCTGTAACCAGTCAGGACACACCTATACCAAGCATCTAAAATCAGCTCCTGCAACGTGTCAGGTACTCATTTGTTCTTTTGCAGGTATGCAGGTTCTCGCTAAGGAATCTCCTACGCGATCAACATCCAGATGGCATCTATAAGCCCATCATCCTATCCAGCAACCTCCCAATGGCATCTATAAGCCCATTCCATCATCACACTGCTACTATGTGAGCGCAAATTTCTGGGCACTCTAGTGTCCAATCATCTTCTACCCTCGGATTACGAAAGGCACGTCAGCCAATCTGCATCCTCAGGTCTAAGAAGATTGAACAGGGGCAACTGTTGTACCCCAAAATTTGCTCTCCCATATTCTTCAAGAAATTGCCAAATCAATTCTCAAAATTCCCCAAGGGTTGTGCAGTCCAACAGTCTCCCATACAGTCAAAACTAGGGTTTGGGTTCTGATCAAGAAAATAAAGTTTTCAAAGGCCCAATCAAGTCTCATATGCTTACAAAGATGGTCAAGTGTCCTCATATCAAGTTTCAAGGCATTCAGCTCAAAATTGCACAGTCAAAACCCTAAATTGCACTACAGTCAACTGTAGGGGCAAAATGGTCATTTGACAGTCAAAAGTTCAAATTTTTGGTCAACATATCATTTTGAAGCCACAAACATCATTTGATCAATGCTTGATCATGATTCTCAAGACTTGGCTCAGAAATCATCAAAGATGCAAAAGTTACTATATTTGGACAGTTGAAAAAGTCAACTGAAATTGACCAGAGCATAACTTTCACATGGATTATCAGAAAAATTCCATCTAAAGCTCATTTTGAAGAGAAAGACATTTCCTACAACTCATCTTCATACTTCAAGTCCAAGAAATGCTCTCACAAAAAGTTATCAATTTCAACATTATAGGTCATTTTCAAAAGTCAACAAAAAGGGACTTTAAGTCAAAGGCCATAACATGAGATTGGTAAATCAAAATGACATGGGACCAAAGGCATTGGTTAGAGGACTCAAAGACCTTTCCAAAATGTCCAAGAACATGAGAAAAGCTTAAAAATTGAGCAAGTTATGCCTTGGGGAAGTTGGGAAATATTTGGATATTTTGAAAAGTCAACTTTGATCCAAATGACCTAAAATTGCTAATGGGCCCATTTTCTTCCATGATTCATCATTCTAAGCATATGCACGACCACTTGGCCCAAAGGGAAGTATTTTCTCATTTTTTATTTATTTATTTGAATTATTATTTATATTAATTCATTTAAATTATTTAAATACATGAGAAATATCTAAATGAACCAAACAAATCTTTTTGTACACATTTCAGCTTCAATATTTTGTGCACATCCCAACATGGAAAGAATTGGTTTGATTTGAGCCTAATTGACACCAAATACACATGAAAAAAGATTCAAAAAGATCTTAGAAAATCAATTTGCAAAATCATTGAATGGAAGAGATTTGATTGAATTTCTTTGACCTAATGCCTCCACTACATAACCAGGAACCTAAACCTAATTGCATTGGACAAAAAGCTGCGCAGAAAACACCATTACAAACTTGAAATTCTTGCCAAAAATTCAAAAACTGAAAAGCAGGTTCTAGGTTGATTCAAAGCACAAGATTGATTGCAAAAGCTTCCTTGTGTTCCCCTGAAGCTAACTGAGTCATTCCCCAGGTCCCATACTTAAAGAAACGCAAGGTTGCTATTAAAATTGGTAAAGGAAATTTCGAAACTGCTTCCCATTATCCATGCATCTTTAACATATTCTATTGCTATTTTTATACTTAGGGTGATGTTTACAAACTAACTGTATGGTTTAATTAAAGTTTCATGCCCTAGAGGAGAATTCGCCATTAGAGATGCTTAGGGTTCCGAGGTTTTCAAATTGGGCGTTTTCAATTCTTATAAAATTAAGACGTAACAATGCCATGAATGAAATCTACAGGTTGAGACGAAGAAGATAGGACGTTCGCGCTCAATTTATGAGCCTTCAGGACCTAATCGCTATTATGGAATTAGGCCTGTTTTGAGGGGGTTCAAAACCCCCGTTAAATGTTTATTATTTTTCAGGCAGAAAGGAACGATGAAGAAGACGATGCAGTGTCAGGCGTGGATTGGTCCATTCAAAGTTTCGCGCCAGAAATCCACTAATTGTCATGTTTGCATTATATTTATTATTTTTTTGTTAATATACAAAGTAATCAAATGGCTCAATTGGCAGGCAAACGCGTTGGCAACCCTTAGGACCTGGGTTCGATCCCAGGTCCCCACACTTTCCAAATATTTTTCTTCAAAAGATATTCATATGCAGATATAACTTTGTAGACCATGATGCACCAGCATAATCAAGCGTGCCACGTCCATCCCAGCACTAGATCAACGGCCATGAACTGAAGCCTATGGTGGATCCAGGTCAACGCATCCACACGCTATGCAAAAAGTCAAACGGACTCAGGGTTGTTGGGCCAGCATTCTGGGCTCAGACCTCCAAATTGGGACTTCCACCCCCCCTGGTTTGCAAGTTTCTTTTATTTTTCTTATATTATATTTTTAATTATTATTTCATTTGTTTTATTGTTTTAATTTAATTCATTATTTTTACAATATATAAAAAATGCCTAAAAAATCAGAAAAAGATAAAAACATAATAAATTATTTTGTTCCAATACTTTCATAAATGAATTAATATGTAATTATTTAGTTTAATTAGGTTGCAAATTTTAAATTCTTTTAAACAAAAATACAAAAAATATGTAGAAATAGGTTTAATTAATTTTGATTCCTTTTAATTTCCCTTTTTTACAATAATAATATTTATTTATTTTCATAATTAAAAATGCATGTAAATTAACTTAGGTTTAAATTAGCTAAAAATTCAATACTTTCATAATAAATTTAAAAGCCATTAGAATTAGGGTTTGCGTCATACTTTGATTAAATCTTTTTCCATTAAATCTTAAAAACACTAAAAATACCAAAAACATTCTTTTTTTAATTTCTAATTTTAATTCCTCATTAATTCTAATTAATTAATTCATATAATTTAATATTTTGCAAAAGGGTCCAACGCCCTCGTGTCAATTTAATTTCGCATATTTATTTTTACTTGCTTAAATAATTATGTATCTCTCCCAAAGCGTTGTAACATTTACTTTTCGCACTTTTATTTGCTTTCTTTATTTTCCGTCAAATTGGGTCCGGTTTAATTTCGGCGATGTGGACCCGCGCCATTTGTAATAGCTTTAGATTTACCTTTCCCGCAAATATTAACTGTTAAACAAAGCATGCAAGAATGAATGGCCATAATAAAATCAAGCGTAAATCACTTTAACATGGCAAGATAAATGCAAATGAAAACGACACACGAATCGCACACACCACCCCTAGGGTACGCCTCACTGTTGCCTTGCCTTCGAAAGGTGATCGTCGAGTAGAGGATGTCTTAGTAAGTCCTCATGATCCGGGAACCTGGCATGAGGGTAGCTTCTAAGGTGTCTTCCCATTGCTCTGGTGATCACCATGTCCCTACAAACTCGAATTGACCCGAACACCTCCAACGGTGGTGCTACCTATCTCTCAATGGTGGGATGGCATTACTTTAAAGGACATTTACACAGACGAATTCCTTAGGGTAGGTAGGTTCTCGTAGATACTTGCTCTCTTCAAAACAAAAATTCAAAGACTTTTCACACCGACACTTTTCAAAAGCTTTCAAAGCAAATTTTTCAAACACTCTGACGTACGAGTCGAACTGAAATTTTTCGAAGAAACTTTTTTTAAAACCCACATTGAAAAGCAAGCAAACATTTTGAAAACACATTGAGCAAGTATCTAAGAGCCCATGGATAACCATGGATAGAAAGGGTGCTAACACCTTCCCTTTCTATAACCTACCTCCCGAACCGAGAGCAATCTCTATAAGGAATTTTTCTGTGCTTTTGTCCTTTCCATTTGGAGAAAATAAAAGACGGTGGCGACTCTTGCTTACCGCGACATTTCGCGAACCAGCTTTAAACAGTCAGTTCCAGATCCACCGATCACACACTGCACTCACATCAATATTCTTGTTCCCCTTAGATAAGCACCTTAGCAATAGAGTTGATAGATTGACAATTGGTCTCTGTGGTTCGATAATCTTATATATTACTTCGATAGGCTGTGCACTTGCAGTACTATATTTAGGCTATACGTTACAGATCCCCATCGAGTTTTTGGCGCCGTTGCCGGGGACCAACTTCATCAAATTTCGTACCCTATTGTTATCCCGTTTAGACTAAGGCTATTCTAGCCAGTAGATGCGTAGAAATCGTAGCACCGATAACCTAATAGATCCTTTAGTAGAACCTGAATGTTACGCTCGTGCCCGTCTTTTTATACGCAAGATAAGAAGAGCTATGGCAGAAGATCGTAACCAAAGACCACTCAAGGAATTCGCCCAACCATCTAACGAGGAACCTAGTTCTAGTATAGTAAACCCTACTATAACTACCAACAACTTTGAACTAAAGCCCTCATTATTACAATTAGTACAACAAAACCAATTCGCTGGTCTCGCTACCGAGAACCCGAATCAACATTTAAAGGTATTTATCCAGTTAGCTGACACCCTTAAGGCAAATGGAGCCACACCCGAAGCCATCCGTTTAAGACTGTTTCCTTTTTCCCTTAGAGGTAAAGCTCACGACTGGTTAGACGCCCTTCCAGCTAACTCAATAACAACTTGGGAAGACCTTAGGAGAGCTTTTCTTGCGAGATATTTTCCACCAAGCAAGACCGCTGTTCTTAGGAACCTGATCACTTGTTTCACCCAAAACCAAGGCGAATCACTTTTTGATGCCTGGGAGAGATATAAAGAACTTTTAAGAGCTTGTCCGCACCATGGCCTGGAGCAATGGTTAATCATACATACCTTCTATAATGGACTCCATTACAACACAAAGATGTCCATAGACGCTGCCGCTGGCGGAGCGTTGATGAACAAACCTTACCCTGACGCTTGTGCCCTAATAGAGGACATGGCCCAAAACCACGCCCAGTGGGGATTAGAACGAGCGACAGTAGAGAAAAAGGAGAGCCATGGAGGAAAGCGTGAGGTAAGTTGCATGGACATGATTAATGCCAAGATGGACGCCCTAGCATTGAGAGTCGAGAACATGTCTCAAAACCCAACCACAGTAGCAGCAATCCAATCGGAATGCGAACTCTGTGGAACTCAAGGACATCAAACCATTGACTGTAACCTTTTGAACGAATCTAGCTCAGACCAAGTTAACTATACCCAAGGGAACCCTTTCTCGAATACCTTCAATCCTGGATGGAGGAACCACCCGAATTTCTCTTACAAAAACAATAACCCTATCCAAAATCCTGGACCTTCGAGACCTCAAGGATTCCAAACGCAAAAACAAAACCAACCTATGCAAATAGTGCCCCAAAGACCAAACCTTAAAGAAACCATAGACACCTTTATTCATACTCAAACTCAGCAAAATAAGGAGTTTATGAACCGACACATTCACACGAACGAACTAGTTACTCAACTGGCAACCAAGTTTGACCAGATGATAACCCACACCAAAATGCTTGAGACTCAGATTTCCCAAGTAGCACAAAACACCTCTGTACAAGTTGCACCTGGAGGACAATTTCCTGGACAAACTCAACCAAATCCAAAAGGCCAAGCAAATTCTATCACCTTAAGAAGTGGAACTGCTTATGAAGGGCCTAGAAATCCTAACTTAAGCACATCAGAAAAACCTATGGAAGATGCTACACCTAAAGACCAGGTAGAGGAACCAGAGAAACCAAAAAAGCAATCAAAACCAGAAGTAGGGAATAACACTCAACAACCTTATAAACCACCTATTCCGTTCCCACAGAGGCTGAAAAACACCAAAGTAGAAAACCAGTACCAAAAGTTTATTAAGGTAATATAGAAACTCCATGTAGAGATTCCTTTTACTGAAGCTATAACCCAGATACCATCATATGCTAAGTTCTTGAAAGATATTTTGACCAATAAACGGCGACTCGATGATCCCAAGCCTTTAGAATGTCATTCTATATCCGAAAATAAACTCGCCAAGAAAGATAAAGACCCTGGAAGTTTTTCTATCCCTTGCATCCTAGGTAACCATATGATAGACAAAGCATTTTTAGACTTAGGAGCAAGCGTAAGTCTGATGCCTCTGGCCGTCTGTAAGAGGTTAAAATTAGGAGAACTTCAACCTACTAAGATGTCCTTACAACTAGCTGATAGATCTGTCAAATATCCCATGGGTATTTTAGAAGACATACCTGTCAAGATTGGTCAGTTGTACATTCCGACCGACTTCGTCGTAATGGATATTAAAGAAGATGAAGACATCCCAATCCTCTTAGGAAGACCATTCCTATCGACCGCCGGAGCTATAATAGATGTTAAGAAAGGGAAACTGACTTTCGAGGTAGGAGATGAAAAGATTGAGTTCATTTTATCAAAGTTTCTAATGGCACCAGTGATAGGAGATGCGTGTTATGCCATCGACGTCATTGACGAATGTGTAAATAAGCTCGAACAAAACGAATCTTTAATCAAATTACCATCAACCCCTATTTTAGAGGATGACAGATTTAAGAGTATCGAACCGTACATTGACGACAACCTTTTCGAATGCTTAGCTCTTACCCCTGACCTTATGCCGCGTACTGAGAAACCCACTATAGAACTTAAGGAACTACCCAAGAATCTAAGATATGAGTTTTTGGATGAGGAGATGAATAGACCTGTTATAATTAGCGCCGCTCTAAACCAAATAGAAACAAATCAACTCTTAGATACCTTGCGAAAATATCCCTCAGCTTTAGGGTATAAAGTTTCAGATTTAAAAGGTATAAGCCCATCCGTATGCATGCATCGAATTATGCTAGAAGAAGATTCAAAACCCTCAAGAGAACATCAAAGAAGAATAAACCCTATCATGAGTGATGTAGTCAAGAAAGAAGTTCTTAAGTTATTAGAAGCTGGTATCATATACCAAATTTTGGATAGTGAATGGGTAAGCCCAGTCCATGTGGTACCCAAGAAAGGAGGTATCACTGTTATGGAAAACGAGAAAGGTGGGCATGTGGAAAAACGAACAGAAGGAGGATGGCGTATGTGTATAGATTACAGAAAGTTGAATAAGGCAACGAGAAAAGACCATTTCCCTCTCCCATTTATAGATCAGATGCTTGAACGTCTAGCAAGACACTCATATTTCTGCTATCTTGATGGGTATTCGGGGTTTTCCCAAATCCCTATTCACCCAGAGGACCATGAAAAAACCACATTTACTTGCCCTTATGGAACATTCGCTTATAGACGAATGCCCTTTGGACTCTGTAATGCACCTGCCACTTTCCAACGTTGTATGATGTCAATTTTCGCAGACTACCTAGATGGAATTATGGAAGTATTTATGGACGATTTTTCAGTGTGTGGGTTTGATTTCAAAAACTGCCTCTCAAACTTAGAGAAAATCTTAAAAAGATGTGTGGAAGTAAACCTTGTGTTGAATTGGGAAAAGTGCCACTTTATGGTAAATGAAGGGATAGTCTTGGGACACATTATTCAAAAGAGGTATAGAAGTTGATAAGGCCAAGATAGAAGTTATAGAAAACCTAAACCCACCTAAGACCGTTAGGGAAGTAAGAAGTTTTCTAGGACATGCCGGGTTCTACCGACGTTTCATCAAGAATTTTTCCAGAATAAAAAAACCTTTAACTGACTTATTGATGAAGGATGTCGAGTTTGAATTCGACCAAAAATGTCTTGAGGCCTTTGAGGTTTTAAAGCAAGCTCTTATTTCAGCACCTATCATAAGACCACCTGATTGGACACAACCCTTTGAAATCATGTGCGATGCTAGTGATTTCGCTGTAGGAGCTGTACCATGGCAAAGAAAAGACAAGAAACTGCATGCTATTTACTACGCTAGTAGAACACTAGACGCTGCCCAGCTAAATTATACAACCACAGAAAAGGAATTGCTAGCCGTAGTTTTTGCTATTGATAAATTTAGATCTTATTTGGTGGGAGCAAAAATAATAGTATACACAGATCATGCAGCAATCCGGTACTTGTTAAGTAAGAAAGATGCTAAGCCTAGATTGCTCAGATGGGTTCTTTTACTCCAAGAATTTGACTTGGATATTAAGGATAAAAAAGGAGCTGAAAACTTAGTAGCTGATCATCTCTCTAGGTTAGAACACCTTAAACCTGAACTTATACCTATAGACGATCACTCTACTTATGAAAGATTAATAGCTGGGATAAACTCAACTGAAGAAGAGACCTATGAGGAAATCTCAACCTTGAACAACATACCATGGTACGCAGATATTGTGAATTATCTGGCCGCTGATATCATACCCCCTGACTTAAGCTACCAACAGTAGAAGAAGTTTTTTAGTGATGTTAAACACTTCTTTTGGGATGAACCCCTCCTATTCAAAAGAGGAATAGATAATATATTCAGACGATGTATGCCGGAAGAAGAAGTAGGCAACGTCATTAAACATTGTCATGCTGCACCTTATGGTGGACATGCAAGCACATCTAAAACATGCGCCAAAATATTTCAAGCAGGTTTTTATTGGCCTACTGTATGGCGCGATGTCCACACTTACATTACAAAATGTGACCGATGCCAACGCACTGGGAACATCTCAAGACGTGATGAAATGCCTTTAAGTAACATCCAAGAAGTGGAAATATTTGATGTCTGGGGTATAGATTTCATGGGACCTTTTCCTTCCTCAATGGGTAACAAGTATATCCTAGTAGCTGTCGATTATGTCTCAAAGTGGATAGAAGCTGTTGCATCACCCACAAACGATACCAAGGTAGTTATCAAACTGTTTAAGAATATTATTTTTCCTAGGTTTGGGACCCCGAGGTTAGTCATAAGTGATGGAGGATCGCATTTTATATCTAAGATATTTGACAAGCTTCTAAGCAAATACGGAGTAAAACATAGAGTAGCAACACCATATCACCCGCAAACTAGTGGCCAAGTAGAAGTATCGAATAGGGAGATCAAGCAGATCCTAGAGAAAACCGTATCATTATCCAGAAAAGACTGGTCTGGAAAACTTAAAGACGCCTTATGGGCTTATAGAACGGCTTATAAAACCCCTATTGGAACAACTCCTTATCAATTGGTTTATGGAAAGTCCTGTCATTTACCCTTCGAACTAGAACATAAAGCCTATTGGGCCATTAAATCCTTGAATCTAGATTACCTAAAAGCCGGAGAAAAACGTATCCTGGACATTCACAAGCTGGAAGAGCTTCGATTGAATGCCTATGAGAATGCCATCATATATAAGGAAAGAACCAAGATGTGGCATGATAAAAAAATCATCAAGAAAGATTTCAACATTGGTGACCCTGTTCTCCTATTTAACTCAAGGTTACGACTTTTTCCTGGTAAGCTTCGTTCAAGATGGACAGGTCCATTTGAAGTGTCAAAAGTTCTAAAGTCTGGAGCAGTAGAAATCAAAAACAATTCATGCGCTCCATTTGTGGTAAATGGACAAAGACTGAAGCTATACAAAGGAGGCGATTTGCCTGTTGACTACTCTAGTCATATTCTTATAGACCCACCAATAACCACATAAAGTAAGATCTAATCGTCAAGCTAAAGACGTTAAACAAGCGCTGCATGGGAGGCAACCCATGGTTTATTCTTTATTTTATTTTATTTTATTAATTTATATATGTTTTATCTGGACTAATTTCTTGTGTTTATATTTTCAGGATGCATTACCCCGATGGTATGGTTGTGATTTTCAGGGATGAAGCACAAAAAGCCCGATTTGCTACCTTATCTGCTAGACCTATGGTACCCACTAGGTACCCCGATCAGAGCTGCATGGAGGCACTCGAGATTGAGCCAAGTATTAGGTATCTGTGCAACCAACTTGGCTGGGATTATTATGCTGATGATGTCCACAAAACCTACAGGAACCTTACTCTGAAGTTTCTTAGCTCTGTGGATTATAACCCATGGGTGGGTGAAGGAGATGAGCGAGGATGCCTAAGTTTCAGATTGTTTGGTACCGAGTATACCCTGACCATCAAAGAATTTGGGGATTTGCTTGGTTTCCAAACTGGACCGACCGCTATCACTGAGTTACCATTGAGTTACTATATGGACAGAGATATTGATAAATTTTGGCAGGACATTACTGATGGAGCCAGCCTTGACCCCTCTACCCAGCTGTCCAGGAAGATCCATAACCCGGCTTTCCGATACTTCGAGATGATTCTGTGCCACACTTTCTTTGGGAGGAGTTACTTTGACCACTTAGTCACCGCTGAGGAGATCCTTTTCCTATACTGTGCCAGTCAGTCCAGACCTATAGCTAGTGGAGGTTTTCTGATAGAGAGCCTCGAGCAGACTGCTCGATCCGCTGTAGGACTCATTCATTCCGGAGGGAATGTGACACAGATAGCTTCTGCTTTGGGTTTGGATAGTATGATAGCACAGCTGACCCCATACTGTGGATATACTTTCCTGGATTTAGACTTTTGCATGGATCGTGGGCTCATGAGGAGGGCCTCTTTCCACCCATATCAGTACAGATTGCTCATCGATGACCAGACAGTTTACACCTTCACACTACCAGACCCTCAGATGACTTGTGTTTCCAACCCTGCTAATTGGAACTATTCTGTAGAAGGTTGGGGTGAGATATCAGAGTATGCCCCAAAATATACTCCTGCTTCCGAAGATCCCACTCCAGAATACACTCCTGCTTCCGAAGATCCTACTCCTGAATACACTCCTGCTCCCGAGGACCCTACTCCAGATCACACATCCCGACCCGAGGTTACACGCACTACTGTTCTTACTAATAACCTCAGCTTGCAGGAACCTGATATTCGCACTCTGTTGACTGCTATGCGCACTGAGATAGCCACTCTCCGCAATGAGGTGGCTGACCTTCATTTACAGTTGGAACTGAATGATGTTACCTTTGCTGGTGAGTTAGATGAATTAGCTCACGAGGTGGCAGAGATTCGAGGCCAGCTGACTGAGCTGCGTGGCCCAGACACTCCTGCAGAGCATCCTCCCGGTTGGCGATAGATCTGTGTTATTCACAAGATCTCTAGTTCTAGTATTATTAGTATTATGTTGATTTCCTTTTCAGACTCATTTTTATTTGCATTATCTGTTTCCTGCATTATTAATAACTATTTTGGTGACCCGATGTCCGTACCTATATATATATGCATATGTGTTTTTTTCTCTATATATATCTTTCATTTACTAATGTTTTTGTTTTTCTGGTCACCATAATGAAAATTTTGATATAAAAATAAATAAATATACATGTATATATGTATTCACATACATATATGCACGTTCGTAAGAAAACTAGGTACACCTCCAAAAATTGAAGCTAATGGCAAGGAAGGAAAAGCCCAATGGAAAGGAAGCAAGACCGGCCCAACTTGGCTCGCCCTGACCGCGCCCGTGGTGATCCCTGCCGCGCCCGCGGTGACGTAACGGTCACCTAACGGCTAGTGGCTCGGTTTTCCCCCCATTTTGCCTCTTTTTCCACTTCCAATCCCATTTTCTTCCATTCTTAACCCCCCATAACTTCCTTTATTATCCATACCTACCCCACTACATTTATTCCCATCATAAATATTCATCAACCACCATTTTTCTTCACTACCTATAAATACCCCCACTATTTCATTTTCTTCCTCACACCTTCACTACTTCTACATCCCATTCTTTCTCTTTATATTCATCCACAAGAAAATCCTATGGAGTATCACGGCTACATTTTGCGAGATGGCCAACCCGGAGAAAGACAACAAAAGCGGCTTGAGAAATTGCTGACAACACCAATACACTCTACCAGGTATATCGATGAAAACTGTCTATATTCATTAGGTATATACCATAGTGTATTTTTCCTTCTCGACAAACTAGGCATGCATGATATTTTTGCTACTCAAGCACCAATCTACCCTAGGCTGACGTTCGAATTTTTGAGTTCTTTAATTTATAACGTCTCTCCTAACACTGCTAGCGCCGTAGGTGGAGTAAAATTTAGAATGTTTAATGTTGAATATGACTACTCCACTGACGGTCTAGCTGCCATGTTAGGATGGCCTTATGGGGATGGTGCCGTTTGTGAAGCACCTTTAGACACGGATTGGGCATTTGAAGCATTTTGGGCCAGGATTACTAAACAAAATGCAACATCTTTTGATGGCCTACTTGCTTCTCATATCCACAATCCTGCCCTTCGTGTTTTTAGATTTCTTTTAGCATCCACCATCTTTGCTCGGGAAAACCCAAACAAGGTGAATGCTAAAGAATTAATTATCACGCAGAGCTGCCTCACAGACACCAAAGTTAATCCAGTCCCATTTATGATTGCCCACATGCACCATGTTTTAAGAAAAGGTGGGCCGATTTCCTTTGGTGGACTGATTACTACTATTGCCCGTGCCATAGGATTGGATACAGAACTTGCCACCCTTGAGCCACTTTCTCCTCGTATTGCAAATCTTAAATTTTTAAAGGATATGCGTTTATGCAAGACGAGGAGGGAAGGTGGTTACTTCCTCATGGTTGGAGGTGCCGCTGTACCCAGTGTTGTTATTCCTTGCACCCGTCGTACTGATATCAGATTTGAGCGTAACTGGACCTACGATCTCAACGCTCCTGCTTTTATTGGTCCGTTGCCCCCAAATCTACCTTTAAATGAGGGTAACAACACTGATGATGAGTACGATTTCCGTACGGAAGAACCACCCCACTTTTCACCACCACACACGACACCATCTACTTCTAACCCACATGCCAGGTACAGCTCCTAGTTTCCATGTCACTGAGGACATGTGGCGTGAGCATATGGCCCGAGAGGCCCAGAGGGACACCCTCCTTGCTACTTTGCAGCAACAGGCGACCAATAACATGGCCTTCATGCAAGCATCCCAACAGCAAAATGCTAGCTCTCTGCGCACTGTTATGGAAAGTCAGCTGGCTTTCCAGAGAGAACAGCACCTTAACCAGACCACATACGCTCGTCACTTCCAATTGATGGAGGCAACCCAAGGCACCCTCATTGGTAGGACCCAAGAGCTACAAGCGGCAAATGCCGCCTTGACAGAGAGAATGGAGCAGCTAGTTTTGGACCGAGAGAGCCGCCGTCGCAGTCGTAGCCGCCGTTCCGGTCGTACCAACCAGGATGGTGAAGGTCCTAGTGGCCCCCACTAGCGTTTTCAGGTACCTCCTCCTACCTTATTTTGGAACATTGAGGACAATGTCCGTTTTAAGTGTGGGAGGAGCATTTATCGCTTTTATTTCTCGTTTTTCCTGCTTTTATTTCCCTTCCGCATTTTTCCTTTTATTCGTAGTTAATAAAATGCATGTGATAGGCGAGTCTTTCTGCGTAGTGTACCCTTTCATTTCCCCCACTTTTTAGCCTTACAAAATTTTTACAAAATCTTTTTCAAAGAATTGTGGTTGTTTTTAAGGATTTGGGCTATGAGACAGGTCCTAGATAGGGTCTATTTCTTGGGCACTCACTTTTTGAAAAATTCGTTATCGTTTTAACACCGTAAGCCTTTTTGAACATTTAGATTAGATCCTTTCTTCCCAATATGCTATGATTTTGAATAAAACTGTACAAATAGGTCTTCAAGTAGTTTATCTTAGCAGTCAGCTCCGGCCTAAGCATGCTCTAAGTGTAGGATCGATGAATATAAGTGGATGATCTCTATTTTGCCTTAAAAGTTTATAAAATAAAGTATGAATACGACTACGAGTTGGGTGATCCTCACAAAGATTACTCAACTCAAGAAAGTTGTAAGCACTAATAAAAACAAAGAAAAAAAAATATATATATAAGGCACATCCGTTGTAGTTGGTCCAGAGGTATCTGGTGCTGGACTTGGTAGGGTGGACTACGGTCCGATCCCCCGCAACTACAAATGGGTAAAATAAAAAGGGGTTAAACCAACTCTTGTACCAGAATCCCATCACTTGAGATCAGAGTCACTAACCGGTCACTACACCATGAGTATGTACGGATAACGGGCTTAATGTGATTGCGCCTGAATGAAAAAGGACCTCGTACAAAAAGAAGTCTTAGCATAGTAAGGATATTAGGATCGATCTGTATACTTATGAGGTTTATGTCCGCATTTCTGCGAGTAGTGTAATTACGATACCCTTGGTTCAGATAGTTAGTGCCTGACAACACACCTTTACTCGAACTTAGAAGCCCTCTTTGCCCAAAACCTGTATACACCATAATTTTCTTTCATCTACTTCTAAGAGTTGTTGCTTGAGGACAAGCAAAGGTCTAAGCGTGGGAGGATTTGATCGCACTAAATCGCACTATGTTTCTGACTCAAATATCACATGTTTTCCTTAGTTTTTATTATCATTTTCTCGTATTATGTTCCTTTTTCCTTTGTTTTCAGGATTCTTGTCATTTCAGAGCCTTCTGTGAAGAAACGAGCCAAAACGCCAAGAAATTAGGGTTTTTCAAGATATTCTGCACTTATGGCGTTCAACGCCGCGCCGGCTACAGGGAACGCGATGACGTGGCCCACTTTCACCCAGAGACCAACTGCCACGTTCCCATGATCTGGCAGTTCCAGCCACCACGCCCGCGGCCACTGCCATCGCACCCGCAGACTTCACAAAAGTTTCCCGCTCAGAAGAAGTTGAGGGGCATGCTGGTCTTTACGCATCTCAAGGATCCTCTATAAATAGTTTTCGATTTTCATTTTTTAGTTTCATCCAAGCTTAGTACAATCTTAAGCCATATACTATCAGTTTCTGTAAAGTAATAATCTCTTCACATCGGGGAGTTATTGCGGTGTAGATTGAGTTGTAATCGAGTATTGGAGCACTTTGGTTGAAGTTCATCATACCAGCCTTACCATTCCGCAGATTTGTATCAGATTCAAGTCTCCGACTGGAGCAAGGTTCTATTTTATTGCATTTCTTTACTTATAATTGCTCTTACCATAGTCTACACGTTTTATAGACTCTAAATGCTCTTACCATAGTCTACACGTTTTATAGACTCTAAATGCTCTTACCATAGTCTACACGTTTTATAGACTTGCACTCTTTTACTTACTCGCTCTTATCATAGTCTACACGTTTTATAGACTCGCACTTATTATGTATGGCTAAACTATAAAGGTTTGGATGTAATGATTGTCATCATGGTCGTGTTCCAATTATCATGCTAGTGAAAATACTCTGGGGATGTTTTGCTTTTAACTTAAGTCAATTATGTTTAAATGTTTATTGGGTAAGATCGAAAGTCGTCCAAACTAATGATACGACTTGATTATTATTTAACCAAACAAAAAAAGAGCGAAAGCCGTTGATTGGTTAAATAGGAATCATTGACCTTTTTAGAAAACGATTTTGAAACTATTTTCGGACGCGTTTATAGGTTTGGAATCTGACTCTTGGTCAAAAGCCAAAAGTCTCTTTAAGTTAATCTTTCCAAGTAAAATTACTTTTCTGTTAAGTCAAAACTATCAATTTCTTAAAAATAGGTTTACCTCTTTAACGCGGAAGGCACCCTTTATATGTGACAATAAAGGAATTTAATTTAAAGAGTAAATTCGGTTCTTAGTAGTCAAAAGCTACAAGTTCCCGTTAAATTCATTCTTTGCTATCAATAGAAAATACTGCCCCATAAGTAGTTTCATCTACGCATGACCGGACCAATATCTGATTACATGATTTACATTCCAACCTGTCTTTTAAACTGTTATTTACCTCGCTCATTTACTTTGTTGCACTGCACTCACATCAATATTCTTGTTCACCTTAGATAAGCACCTTAGCAATAGAGTTGATAGATTGACAATTGGTCTCTGTGGTTCGATAATCTTATATATTACTTCGATAGGCTGTGCACTTGCAGTACTATATTTAGGCTATACGTTACAGATCCCCATCAATTACACCACCTTCACCTACTGTTACCCTGCACTCTTTACATGAAGCAATTACTGACATGCGGGGCGAGCTGACTTCTCTCCGGGTGGACTTCATAGCCTTCATGGATTTGGTGACCGATCAGTTGGAGTACATGCACCAGCATATGTTTCCGCCTCCCCGTGGCTAGATTTGCCATTGTTATCCTCTTCTTCTCTCTCGCATTTGTACATACAGTGGGGACACTGTTTAGTTTTAGTGTGGGAGGGATTATAGTTATTATTTCAGCATTTTTATCATTTTTTTCTAGTTATTTCGAAACAATTTCTTATGAATTTATTCAATTATTTAAAGTACCAAGTTTATTTATTTATTTTCATTTCTTTTCATTTCCAGCTTGCTGTTTACTTCCTTTTATTTACTGTTTATGTTTACTGCAATGTTATTATTTCGTTATGCGCTGGTAACTAATATTACAAAACTTTTATTATAAGATTGCTTTAAAAATTTAATTAATTAAAATATTTAATATTTCAAAAATTTAAATTACTTCAAACCTTATTACCAAGAAAATAATAAAATATAAAAATATATATAAAAACACCCCAACGGTCCTGTAACGGTCGTCTCATTAATGACGCAGAACGCGTTACGACCGTCACACCCTTGTGACGAGCGTCACACGCCTTTTTGCCTCATGACGACCGTCACACCTTCGTGACGATCGTCACGCATACAATGTATCAGAACGGCTATTACATAACCGTTCCAACCATTTCCTTCATAAACCCATCTCTCCATTGTTACCGCATCATACGAAAACTACCCACTACACTCCATTTTTCTTCTAACTTCTAAACTCCCAACACCAAATTACCATCCATACAGTACCCCATTTTCATATTCCCAAATCAAATCCTACCCACACCATGGCAAACAACCCACACGCCCCCGCCCTAAATTTCAGAATCGGCGAACAGGGAGAGAATCAACGGGCAAAGTTTCAGAAATTCCAACGCCGAGGTCTCCAACCCACACGATACGTTGATATCGACTGCCTGAGGAGTTTGGGACTGCTTGACAGTGTCCGCCGATTATTGCAAAGTGTGGATTTATGGAACCTGTGCCGTGAACCAAGACCGATCTATGAAACTCTTACTCTCGAGTTCTTGAGTTCATTTGTTTACATCACTCCGCCAGGTGCCACAAACCAACTGTCAGGCCTGGCAAAAATTACGCATGTTTGGTGTTGAGCACGAGTTGCCTCAATCCGACATCGCGAGACTTCTAGGCTTTTGTTCGGACGAAGGTGCTCATCTCCGGGTGCCGGATAATTTTGGTGAGGAAGCTTTCAACCTATGGCACAACTTGACGAATATCCGTGCCGGATCCTACGACCACCTGAATGCCACCCACATTCATAATCCGGCCATCCGCTACTTCCACCGCATCCTTAGCAACACAATCTTCGCCTGCGACAGTAACCATAAGCTCAACTCCAAGGAGCTCTTCTTTTTACATTGCGCGTTCACTGGGCAAAAGATCAATTCCGCCCCGTTCCTACTTGCTCACATCCACTCTATTTGTGCTAGAGGCAGAAAACCATTTTACTTCGAAGGGCTGGTCACTTCACTCGCCATAGGTCTAAACTACGGTGCTGCTCTCGCAACCTTTCCCTCTATGGCACCGGCTTTGCTAACTTTGGATCACTGCAAAGCCGCGCATCTCATTTACGAGTGGGGAGATGGCAGATTCCACCCTGTAATCAGGAACACTGTCTATCAGAACATCATTTTGCCTTGCAGGGACCAAATCGATCCAAGTAACCGAGCAAACTGGTTGTTCGATCCTGCAATTCCCGCAGAGCATACACCTGCCCATGAAGACCAACCTGCAGCCACCGCAGACGACATACAAGAAGAGTTGGATAGTGCTCCTCCAGTCCACGACATTCCAGGATCCTCATCTGCACCTCCCCCTATTAATCTTGAAGACATCCTCCGCATCCTCCATATGAAAAACCAAATGAACGCGGCACTTGAAAGGAGGCAAGCTGAACAATTTGAGTCTCTGTGCGCTCAAAATGCTCAGATCCTGACTGGGCAGCACAACATGAACGAGAGGTTAGATGAGTCCCTGTCAGAGCTTAACGCTTTACAGATGGGCGTCAGCACCCTTGGGTTCCAAGACACTGACACTGAAGCCACTCCTACCAGACGCTCTTGCACCAGGAGTAGAGGACGTGGCCACCAGTAGGCTTTCTTTAATTTCTATGTAATTTATTATTTTTCTGTTTCATTTCTTTTCCGTTTGTTTTGTAATTGTACTTCCCCGCCTATATACCGCAACATTGAGGACAATGTCGAATTTTGTGTAGGAGAGGTACCTTTCAATCTTTTATAAACTAGTAAATTCTTACGATATGTCTCGATTCAAATTCTTCGCTTTATTTTGCCATACCGAAAAATTTTATTTTTGCATTAGCCCGACATACCTATTTTAACGAAATCCCAGTTGAGGAAGCCGAACACGACATAACAAGATCGATACGGTTATGACACCGTATACTTCCTACTTATGTGATCCATTTCAATAACCATTATACCAATATCTGGAGTTTCAAGTTCTGGAAGTAACCCCTAGTAGTTTATACTAGCAGTCAGCACCGTCTTGACATAAGCCACGTGGAGAATCGATGAATATAAGTGTTTGATGCCTGATTCTAAAATTATCCTTCCTAGCTCGCTGCTAAAAGAAAAGAAAATCGGTGTACCAAAATATATGGGCACATATAAGAAACCGAGCAAATAATGAAGGAATCCAGTGTTGGTTGGTTCAGAGGTATCTGGTTCTGAACTCGGTAGGGCGTGCTACGGCCCGATCCCCCACAACCTCCAATCTGGAGAACATATGTAGGGTTGCCACATTCATGTACCAGACCCCGTGCTAAAAGGATCAAAATCACTAACCGGTTACTCCACTACGTGCGTGCTAAGACAAAGGGCTTAATGTGATTGCGCCAGAATGAAACCGGGTGAAATAGATACGAGGAACTCTGGGCAGAATTATAACGGAACCATTGGATAGCTCGTTTGAAATGGAAGCCTATGACTAAGCTTATTGCTTGTGTCATTAGCATATCTTTAGTGTTTTACTCATGTATTGGCCGAACCGACGAGGATTTCCCGAAATTAATTTAAAAACCTAAGGTATGTCATGCTTATGCGCTTGACAGAAACTTGTCCGACCTTTCGAATGACTACTTGCTCGAGGACAAGCAAAGGTTTAAGTATGGGGGAATTTGATAACGAGAAAACATATCATATAATTACCACGCTTTTCACCGATTTTATATTTCATTAAGTCGTCTAACCCCCGATTATTCCGAGATTATTTGTCTTTTTACAGGTATAACATTTATCAACTCAAACCAATGGAAAAGGACAACATGAAGAAGGCTAGACAATAAACAAAGAGAAAAATACAAAGTTTGGATTTTTGGAGCAGTGACGGTCGTCACATCCTTGTGACGGGCGTAACACCCCCCAACTTAGAGTAACACTCGCCACATATCTCTGACGAACATAATGCGCTACTTAAGCGCGTTACGACCGTCACCCTCCTGTGATGACCGTCACGCGCGTGAAGATGGGCGTTGTGAAGAGTGGAGACGTGGGCAATGCAAGGGCAGTCTCGTTCAGCTATTTTTCCTCCACCCACTAATAGTGCTCCCTATATTTTCTCCATTTCAACCTTTCCTCAAGACTTGGCAACTGCTATTTTTCTTCAGCTATATATATGTGTGCAAGTGCAACGTACTAGGGGTCGTTGGAATCTTCTCAGAAAATTTTATTATTCTTTTACAATTGTTTCAATTTCTTATTTTCTTGAGTTTTTCTACATTGCTGTAATTTTCATTCCAAGCTTTAGTTTTTAGTTTCAAGTGTTAATTCTTCTTTCAAGAATTAACCCGCTTTATTTACTTACTGCAATCAAGCTCAAGGATCATTGTAATACTTCAAGATTACCATAGCAACTTTGATTCCAGGTTTTTATTGAAATTAATATTTATTCGTTTTTTATATTATGCTAATTATTGTCATGAATTATATTTTGAATTGCATTGCTGTTAAATTTATTATGTCCGGCTAATTTATTAATACCGGTATGTGACTCTTAAGAACTGAAAGGATTCAGTGATACCTTGGCCAAAAATATTTATAAAACAATTTCTGGTTTCCAATTTCCAAAATTAATTTAACTACCCTTGTCACGAGAGTGAGAGGTTAATTAACACGATTTTGCCACGAGAGTGGGAAATTAATTAAGGCAAGAACCTGCATGCGAGAGCTGGGGTTCAACCCAGATAGTGGTAACGAAACATTGATTTTTAAATACACGAGAGTGTTTTAATAAATTAATTAAACTCAAATTGTTTTCAAAAAGTGTTATTAAATTTAAAGTGCATCCACTAGGTTTAGTAGCATGACTTATTTCATAAACACGAGAGTGTATGTCTCAGGTTTTTAAATAATTAGCTTTTACCGAAATACTTTATAGGCCAAACGATTCACCGAATTATCTAAGTCCGATTATCACATACCGGTATAACTATTACTACTATTTTTAATTAAACTGTTTCCCCCAAAAATCGAATATTCATCGCTTAGTTAGACAAACTGTAGCATTAGATCGTATGCGATTGATCCTCAGTCTCTGTGGGTTCAATAATCTTTTAAATCTAGAACGACTAAACTGTATAATTGCAGTTAGTATCCCGACATACTTATAAGTCCCGATCAGAGGCCTGTATTCTAGTGCAAAGAAAGCTGACTTGAAATTGCAATTTGTATGAACATGAACATGCCATGGATGAAAAGTGAGTTTTTTCCAACTTCAAGCCTTCGATTCTCCTTAACCACAAATGAGTTTGGGGAGTTCTTGGACATTTTGGAAATCTTGTAACATGCCCTACAATACATCTTTGAAATTCAAATTGATATTCCAAGTGGAACTATGTGAAAAATGGCCATGAAGATAGGTCAAAATCCTGCCTAAACTAGGGCAAAATTTCACTAAGTTAAAAGTTTTAGGGACCCTTGTTCCAAAAATCATAACTTGAGATCCAAGCTACTTTTGGGAAAACTTTGTGAATCAAAATTGTAGACTTTGTGGAGGACTACAACTTTCATGTTGTAAGTTTTGTTTTAATCCAAATGCATCATGGTGAAAATGTTGGGCAAAGTTAGGAAAAATTAAGAAAATTTCATAACTTAGAAAAATTCTAAGTTATGGAAATTTTCAACTTTAAACCCTAATTTGCAAAAATGGGTTTCTTGATGAACAAGTTTCATGTTTTGACATATCTTGATGAAAAATAAACTTTGGCACTTGATTTTGACCAAAAAGTCAAAGTTTGACTTTTCAGTATACAGTCAAATTTTGATCAGTTGACTGAAAAATTCATCTGTCAATCCAATGCACTTGAGATCTTTTGAACCTTGTGAATAGGTCAAGATGATGCCATTGAGTCCTTGAGTCCATGCTTTAACCCAATTTGCCATTGGCTAGGTTAAAAGTCAGAAATTGCCTTTGTACAGTCAAAAACCCTAAAAATGACCATTTTGCCCTTTTGATGATTTGATCAAATTTCTTGTGGAGTTGTGGTCCAAACTTGATCAAATGGTTCATATGAGTTTATAATGTTGATGTGGGTCAAAATTCATGAGGTTTGACTGTAAATTGGCCACAGTTGACTTTTTCCCCAATACAACTGATTTCTAGGTCAACTGTCCAATTGACTGGGCAAAAATTTGATTCAAGGCTTGAAACTTGGTATGGACAAACTTATGAGTCCAACATGAAGTATGAAAGTCACTTTGAGCATTGGAGGTCCAAAAATCCTTGTGCAAACTCGAACCCTAATTTAGGTCATCAATGCAAGGAGATGTCTTGGCAGTGCAAAACCCTAATCCTGTCTGGAGTTTAAGGAGCTTTGTGAGGGGAAATCTTGATAAAATGAGAGGGAAAATTTTGGGGTACAATATCTGCCCATGTTCAATCTTCTTGAACCTGAAGAGTTAGATTGGCGAGTTTGCCTTTCGTGACTCGAAGGTAAAAGAAGATTGGACACTAGAGTGCCCGTAAATTTGCACTCGTCAAAATGCAGGTTGAGTAAATGGGCTTATAGATGCCATTTGGAGATGATAGAATCTTTCTGGAGATGGGCTTAGATATTCCATCCAAATTGTTTGTTGAATATCAGTAGAATGAACATCAGAATGTTATTCGTATCTAGAACGTATCTGAGTTGTATCTGGAGATTGGATTTGTATGAGCAAAGGAATGGCGTCCGTGTCTGGAGCGTATCCAAGCTGTAACTGTATTTGATTCTTGAACGAATACCAGAATGACTGCCGTGCCTGGAGTATATTTGTATTGTATCTGAATTCTGAATGGGCGACATAGAAACATCCATGTAGGGAGTATCTCTGGGTTGGGGATAAATTCCGAATGAGTGACAGAATGGCAACCGCGTCTGATGCATATCTGGACTGTATCTGAAGTTGAGATCTGTATGAGTAGAAGAATGACTTCCATGTCTGGAGTGTATCTGAACTTGAATTTGATAGTTGAATCCGAATGAGAAAATAAAATGGCTTCCATGTCTGGAGCGTATCTAGTCTGTATCTGATTGCTGAAGTATGAATGAGTAGTAGAATGACCGTTGTGTCTGGGGTGTATCCATACTGTATCTTGACTTGAAATTCTGAATGAGTAATAGAATGACTGCCGTGTCTGGGGTGTATCCATACTGTATCTGAAATCTTTGAATAGTTGCTAACGATAGCTTTTAATCTCATCCTGAAAAGGGTAGAATGTTAGTTGAAATACAAAGTTATGTTGCATGATATGTATGATGCAATAAAATGTGTTTTATCAATGTTTAAGATATATGAATGTAATGGATGCGCATGTAAGCTGATTAGCTGTCTTGCTAAGGAAAATAAATCCTTGATAACTGGAGATAATGAAATCTTTGACTGTTGCCAAGGAAAATAAACCCTTGACTGCTGCCGGAGATTCAAAACCTTCGTTGGTTGAGACTGAGGAATCCTTTGAACTTACTGCTGGAGATTGAAAATCCTTGGTGACTTGTGGGGATTAACAAGAGCTTTTACAACTTCTGAGGGGAATTGAGAATCCTTCATGACCTTCCTGGGGAAATAAGGACAAATCTGACGATCTCTACTGGGGAATTAAAACCTGGGAGGCTTCAACTGGAGAAAAGGGAACAAGAATCTTCGTTCTGCCGGGAAATAACTCTGTGGGGAGAATGTTTATCCTGTTGGAGAATTTTTCGAAAGCTTGGGTTGTATGCCAATCTACTGGGGAATCAGAGGAAGTTGGATAGTATTCCACCGGGGTTTAAGATTTGAAGTTTTGGACTCCGATGGGGAAAAAGTTTTATCTTTGCTGAGGGTTTGTAGTTCAAAGTGTTCTAGCTCTATTGGGGATTGGGAGTTTAGAAACTTAGCTCCGATGTAATGGATTTTGAAACTTAACTCTGCTGGGGATGTGTATTTCAAGGTTTTAGCTCTGTTAAGGATCTGAACGACACATTGTAAGGGATTTCTTCTGGAATAGCCTAAAGACGTCTTCCTATACTTTCAACCTATCAGTAATTATCCTTTCTCATTCTGTTTTATTTGTAAGCAGGGATTATATTCAAATGCATATGCTCATTAAACAAATCATTGGACGTTTTCAAATAAAACATAAGTGTAAAAAGAAAGAAAAGGCAAGCAAATTTCTGCACTTTGAAGTATCTTTGTATTAACTTTGTAAGTATTTTTGTACAAAGGAGACAAACATCCTAGTAAGAGAATGTTGTCATAAAAAATGAGAGAAATTTATACAAAGAAAGGTGGCTATGTGTAACAATTCCATGGGGTTCCCATTCTGCTATAGCTTTCACAACTTTGAGTATCTGTCCATTCGTTGCTTCGTCCGCAGATGATTGGATTGATCAGAAGCCTGAGGCTTGTCCGTGAAGAGATTGTCCTTAAAGTGATCCGACGAGACATAGTCATACGCTTTAATTCCCTAACTTTTGCCTGGACTTCCCTTTCGGGTTTTCGATCCACCGGGAAACCCTTTTTTTGCCCAAGTCGCCCTTTCGGGTTTTCAACTTGCCGGGTGTACAAATTTTTTATATTTATCCCTAATTTTTGCCTGAACCGCCCTTTCGGGTTTTCAGTTCACCGGGATGCCCATTTTTGCCCAAGTCGCCCTTTCGAGTTTTCAACTTGTCGGGTCGTTTTATGCGTAGTATCTTTTAACTATGTATGCGTTTGCAGGGTGCAGAAGGTCATCGCCTTCCATAGTGGTCATAATCATTGCCCCACCAGAGAAGATGTTTTTGATCACAAACGGTCCTTCATAAGTAGGAGTCCATTTGCCCCTGGGATCACTTTGCGGCAAGATGATTCGCTTATTTACAAGGTCCCCGACTTGATATACTTGTCTCTTGAATTTCTTATTGAATGCCTTGATCATACGTTTTTGATACGCCTGACCATGGCAAACAACAGTAAGTCGCTTTTCGTCAATCAAGTTAAGTTGATCAAGTCGGGTTTGAATCCAATCGTCTTCACTCAAACCAACATCCTTCATGATCCTTAAGGAAGGAATCTGAACTTCCATAGGTAAAACAGCCTCCATGCCGTATACCAAAGCAAAGGGTGTTACCCCAGTTGAAGTGCGTGCCGTGGTACGGTACCCGTGCAGAGCAAACGGTAACATCTCATGCCAGTCCTTGTACGTGACTGTCATCTTTTGAATGATCTTCTTGATATTTTTGTTTGTAGCTTCAACAACACCGTTCATCTTTGGCCGATAGGGAGATGAATTGTGATGTTGAATCTTGAACTTCTCGCACAATGCGGTGATCATAGTATTGTTCAAATTTGTACCATTGTCTGTGATGATCCTATCGGGGATACCATACCGGCATATGAGGTTCTGCTTGATGAAGCGGGCAACCACATTCTTTGTAACGGAGGCAAAGGAAGCTGTTTTGACCCACTTGGTAAAGTAATCAATGGCCACCAGGATGAAACAGTGTCCATTGGATGCTGTAGGCTTGATCTCTCCAATCATGTTGATTCCCCACATTGCAAATGGCCAAGGAGATGTTAAGACATTGAGAGGAACTGGAGGAATATGTACCTTGTCAGCATAGATTTGGAATTTGTGACAAGTACGGGAATGTTGATGACAATCAGCTTCCATGGTAGACCAGTAGTAGCCTGCCCTTAGAATCTTCTTAGCCATCGTATGACCGCTTGAGTGGGTGCCAAAGGTGCCATTATGTAGTTCAGCCATGATCTGCTCAGCTTCAACCTTGTCCACACAATGAAGTAGAACACAATCAAGATTGCGCTTGTATAGGATACCATTGCTCAGAAAGAACTTGGCCGCGAACCTCCTTAAGAACTTTTTGTCGTTGACTGAAGCTCCTTCAGGGTATTCTTGTGCTTCGAGATACCTTTTGACGTCATGAAACCAAGGTTGATCCACCACTTCTTCGATATTAATCTCGTGACAATGTGCAGGTTCATCCATTCGTTCAATGGTGATTTGAGGTGCCTCGTTATCCCAGTTAAGTTTAAACATGGATGACATTGTAGCTAGCGCATCTGCAAGCTGATTCTCTTCTCGCGGGAAGTGCTCGAAGGTAATCTGCTCGAAATGAGGCACCAATGTCAGGACATGTTCTTTGTATGGGATAAGATTAGGATGTTTAGTGTCCCACTCTCCTTTAATTTGACTGATAACCAAAGCTGAGTCCCCAAATATGACCAAAGATTTGATTCCTAAGTCAATAGCAGCCTTGAGACCAAAGATACAAGCTTCATACTCGGCCATATTGTTGGTGCAACTGAAGCAGAGTCTAGCAGTGAAAGGTGTATGGCAACCTTCTAGTGAGATAAGTATCGCGCCAATACCGTTGCCAAGTGCATTTGAAGCACCATCAAAGTACAGAGTCCATCGGGATCCTTGTTCAGGTCCGTCATACGGTCCGTTACCTTTAATGTTGTCCAATGTCATAATATCCTCGTCATGGAATTCGAACCTCATAGATTGGTAATCTTCGACGGCTTGATGAGCTAGATGGTCAGCTAGTACACTCCCCTTTATAGCTTTTTGGGTCGTGTACTGGATATGATACTCAGTCAGGATCATCTGCCATCTAGCAATTCTTCCGGATAAAGTAGGCTTCTCGAAGATGTGCTTAATCAGATCCATTTTAGAAATCAACAAAGTGGTATGTGTCAACATATACTGCCTTAGTCGGCGAGCAACCCATACCAAAGCGCAACAAGTTTTCTCGAGCAGTGAGTAGCGAGTCTCACAGTCGGTAAACTTTTTGCTTAGGTAATAAATGGCATGCTCTTTTCTCCAGACTCATCATGTTGGCCCAGTACGCACCCTATTGAATTATCCAAAACAGTCAGATACATGATTAAAGGCCTTCCTTCGACGGGTGGCATCAAGATAGGGGGTTCCAGCAAATACTCCTTGATCTTATCAAAAGCAACTTGAAAATTATTGTTCCATTCAACCACCTGATCTTACTTCAACAGCTTGTAGATTGGCTCACAGGTAGATGTTAGGTGAGAGATGAAGCTTGCAATATAGTTTAAGCGTCCCAAGAAACCTCTAACCTCCTTTTCAGTACGGGGGGCAGGCATTTCTTGTATAGCTTTGACTTTGGCAGGATCAACTTCGATGCCTTTGTTACTGACGATAAATCCCAAAAGTTTACCGGACCTGACTCCGAAAGTGCACTTGCTAGGGTTTAGTCTGAGCTTATATTCCTTCAATCTAACAAACATCTTTTGCAGATGGTCGAGGTGTTCTTCTTCTGTTTGTGAACGGGCTATCATGTTGTCTACGTAGACTTCAATCTCATGATGTATCATGTCATGAAACAAAGCTACCATGGCTCGCTGATAGGTTGCCCCGACATTCTTCAGTCCGAATGGCATCACTTTATAGCAGAAGGTACCCCACTGCGTAACAAAAGTAGTCTTCTCCATGTCTTTGGGGGCCAATTTGATCTGGCTGTATCCCGAGAATCCATCCATGAAGGAAAATACCTTGTGTTGAGCTGTGTTGTCAACTAAGATGTCAATGTGTGGTAGTGGAAAATCATCTTTAGGGCTAACCCTGTTTAGGTCTCTGTAGTCCACACACATTCTGACTTTTCCGTCCTTCTTAGGCACAGGCACAATGTTAGCAACCCATTGTGGATAGGAAGTAACAGCCAGAAAGCCAACATTGAACTGCTTCATCACCTCAGCTTTGATCTTTTCGTACATGTCGGGCCTCATTCGGCGGACTTTCTGTTTGATTGGTGGACAATCTTCTCTTGTAGGGTGACGGTGAACCACAATATCTGTATCCAGTCCTGGCATATCTTCATAGGACTAGGCAAAGATCTCAACAAACTCATTCAACAACTGAACTGAGCGCTCTTTGACACTTGGCTCCAGGTTGGCACCCACTTTAACCTCTTTTCTGTCTTCCTCTGTTCCCAAATTGATAGTCTCCAACAAGTCTTTATGGGGCAGAATAGCCCTTTCTTCTTGTTGCAAAAGTCTAGCCAACTCTCCAGGCACTTCACAGTCTTCATCACCTTCGTACTCGACATGATTGACCAAATCCTCAGAGTCACTGAAGGCCAAAGCAGAATAGTCACCCATGGAATCCGGAGTGGATGGGTACCTGCATTTTGTGAGTGTGGGTGTGTGTAAGGGATAGCCATCCTTAAACAAAATAAAATGTAAAAGGAAAGAAAATGAACACAAGAGTTTATAGATGAAAACGTCCATGATTCATTAAAAATGGTATATGAAAATGAAAAATCAAAACCCTTACAAATGGACCTATATGCCCCGGGAAAGGCACAAGGCAAAAGAGTGTACGAATTGTTTAAAAGTTATTACAGACCAACATAAATGTTTCAAAATATAAATTACTGATTGATGAAAGTAATGGGAACGAAGTCCTTCGCCTCCCAGTTGTTCAATCCCCCTTCAATGGTTGGAAAGATCCAATCTTCAAAATTGCCTTCTTCATAATCATCTTCTAAAGCATGAACCCCGTTATGAGTGATCTTTAAGGGTGGTCCTCCAGCCCGGGAGCGACGCACAACTTTATGGCTAGCAGCAGTGAAACCCAATTTGAACTTGTCTATCTTGTGAGGAAAATCTGGCAGTTGACCCCATATTGTACTTCCTCCTTCCTTGATTACAGCCTCCGCATCTTTAAGGGATGGCATCCGGGACACAGGCTTGGTAATGATGGGCGCATCAGACATTCTCTTGGCTACCGCAACCTCAGGAGAAACCTCTTCAAAGTGTTGGAAATGTGTTTCTATGAATTCGCCATCTAACTCTACGTAGCGGAAAGAGTTAAGGTGGCTTATCATATACTCCTCCTCACCATGAACTGTTATGATTTTACCCTGAACTGGGTATTTGAGAATTTGGTGTAGAGAAGAAGTGACTGCCCCAGCGTTGTGGATCCATGGCCTTCCCAACAAGCATGAGTATGAAGGACGGACGTCCATCACATAAAAGGTTGAGTTGAAAATTTCTGTTCCCACCTTGATTGGTATGTCCACTTCTCCGTGAACCATCCGCTTAGAACCGTTGAAGGCTCTAACAATGATATTACTAGGCTTTAAGGTCAAACCTTCACAGTCTAGCCTATCAAATGCTTTCTTTGGGAGAACATTTAAAGATGAACCGGTATCAACCAGAACATGAGCAAGTGTGGCCCCCCTGCATTCTACCGAGACATGCAGCGCATCATTATGCTTTCTTCCCTTAGACGTCAAATCGGCATCAGAGATGCCAAGACCATTATCGGCTGTAAGGCTAGCCACACACTCTTGAAACTGGTCCTCTGAAGTTTCTTGAGGCACGCGTGCCGTCTTTAGAAATTTGATCAAGGCTTTGGCGTGAGCCTCGGAGCAGAGTAATAGAGCCAGCATAAAGATTTTTGAAGGGGTTTTCCCCAACTGCTCTACGACATCATAGTCGCTCTTCTTAATTATCTTTACAATTTCCTCCATATCCTTTTGGGTGGTCTCGGGGATAACCAAAGTCTGAGTCCTCGTCCTGATGGGCGCTTCTTGGATCCCCTTACCTTTATCGACAGTAACAGCAAAGGGTATAGCTTCGGGATCATCAATTTCTTCAATAACCGGACTTCGCACAGATATCTTGACAGGCACAGGAGCACTTGAGGGTCCGAAGACTGCCCGTGGAGGAGCAATCTCCGGAGTGAAGATTCTTCTGCTACGAGTTATCTTACTTGTCCCTGCAATATTCCATATGTCAGGAGTTTCTTCATAGGAATTCTCTTGGACTGATTTAACATGCTTAACACCATGGTAGAAGATCTCTCCTCCATAATTCCATGGTATCATCTTGTTTGACTTATATGGGATTGCCCCGACATGGTAATCTTTAGCGGTACAAACTTTGGATCAGGTATAATCTTAACAGGCCTTTTGTAGGTCTTCGAAAGATTGTCGGTAATGGTGATTATAGCAATTTCATTGATTGGAGTAACAAAGGTAACAGGAGTAACATGAGTGATAGTAGCAACAAGATTTTTCTGAAAAAGGATCTCTTGAGTATCCATCAGGCGTTGGATGCATGATTTCAACAGTAGGCAGTCGGATGGCAAGGTTAAACAGAAGTAACAATCTTTTTCACATCCCGGGAAAATCCCGACTTTCAACAGATTCATTTTAATCATTGGCAACGGAGTTATTAATTCATCAACAGCGGTAACATGAAGATCTTCCACAATTACATGGACATTATGACCATGTTTTGGCATAGGAGCGGATATCACATTAGGTTTTTCAGGGGCATCAAACTCTATCTCCTTGGCATCTATCAAATCTTGGATCTTGTTTTTAAGGGCCCAACAGTTGTTGGTGTCATGCCCTACACTGTCCGAATGGTATGCACATTTTGCATTTGAGTGATAATAGGGAGAAGAGGTATTTGGGTTTTTCGGCACTTCTTTCAAGTTGGTAAGGTTTAAATTTAACAGATGAGGGAGGACCTGAGCCGATGTCATATTGATCCGGGTGAATTGCCGTTGTGGCCTTTCTACCCTTTGTTGGTTAGCTCTTGGTTGATTGCTGTGAGGTTGATCGGCTGAGGAGTTCTGGATCATCACAGCCCCCACCGCGGGTCGGCGCTCCATTCTCCCTTGATTTCTCTGGGTATGAATAGCAGAAATTTCCTTCTTGGCTAGGAAGGTCTTCTTGATAGCGGTGGAAGCGGATGCATCCTTCTGAATTTTACCACTCTTAATGCCAGCTTCGACCCTTTCACCGGTTAAAATTAATTCGGAGAACCCTGCAGATGAGCTCCCGATCAAGTGATTGAAGAATAGACCTGACAGGGTCCTTAAAATCATGTCGACCAACTCTCTATCCAACAATGGTGGCTGCACCCTTCCAGCCAAATCCCGCAACTTCTGGGCATACTCCTTAAATCCCTCATTAGAGGCCATACCCATACTCTGTAGTTGAGTATGAGTAGGCGCTAAATCTGCGTTATATTGGTATTGTCAGTAGAAAGAAGCAACCAAATCTTCCCAGTTATGAACATCAGATCTCTCAAGTTTATAGAACCAGTCCAATTGCGTACCCGACAAACTATCTTGAAAAAAGTGGACCTAAAGATCCTTATCATAAGAGTGAGGTTGGATCTTTCTGACGTATGACCTCAGATGCATCTTCGGACAGGACAAACCGTCGTATTTAGCAAATGTAGGTACTTTGAACTTGGGAGGAATGACGATTCCAGCGACCAACCCTAGTTCTTCGAAATCCAACCCAAGTACTCTTTGCACCTCCATGGCTGCTGTGATACAGTGGGAGAACTGACTTGAGGTTTTGCGTTTGTTTTCGAAAATGTTTCGGTTGAGCAAGAGTCGCCACCGACTTTTTATTTTATCCTAAGGAAAGGTTAAAAAGCACAGCAAAAACCTTTGAGATGTTTTCTTGGGTTCGGGGAGTAGATTATAGAAAGGGAAGGTATTAGCACCCTTTCTATCCATGGTTATCCATGGGCTCTTAGTTACTTGCTTAGATCACTTGCCTTAGATTTTCAATTGTTTAAAATGGTGCTTTGTGTGTGGGTTTGAAAATGTTTTGAAAAGAGGCCATTGTTGTGGCAACCTTTGTAATGATTCATGTTTGAATGTATACAAAGGTGTACTTGTCTTTTGAAAAGTTTTCAATGTTTTTTAAAGTTGTTTTGAAAGTGTGTTGTGACGTGTGTTTTGAAAAATGGCAAGGATTGTTTTACAGGATTGGTCAAGTAACCAAGAGCTATCTACCCTAAATCTCTCAAAGATCTTTCCTATGTTTTAACCCTTTTAACAGTATTGTTCCACCATTGTATTTGGTGGACAATCTTGTGTTAGGATGTTAACGGGACGGGCGCGGGTCATCGTTTAGACCATGATTGCAATAGTTCCAAGTGTCTTTGGCAACTTTTTCTCTAAGGGACTTGATCATTTTTTAGGCAACTTTCGAAAGCGTCATTGAGGGACTATGATCATTTGAATTGTTTTGTTTTGCCAAAAACACCCAACATGCAACATGGCCCATTATTGAAGGCAACAAATGGAGTAACCCTAGGGGTGCAAGTGTGATTGGTGTTATCCATTTTCATGCTTTTTTGTCTTTGAATTAGGTCAAGCAATTTGTTATTTTTGATTTGCATACAAAACCCTAAGTCTATCATGGCATTTTTAGAAAGCTTTAAAGTGCGGAAAATAAAATCCTAAATTATTACAACATAATTATGGGATGGGGGGTACAAATATTCAAATGGGGATATTTAGCAAGAAATTTAAATCTAAGCTATTACAATCCAAATTGAATATACAAGTTATTTAATTGTACAATAATTAAATAAATACAATAAATATGCAAGATGCAAAAAATGATTTTTATATGTATGTAAAAGTATTTTTCATGTGACAAATAAACAAAAATAAAAAAGGTTAATTTTTGGGTATTTTCATGGTTTAGGGCAAAACCCTAATTTTGTAAATAAAAAAGTATTTATTATGTATTATATACAATATTTATTAATTATATACAAAAATAAATAAAAGAGAAGCATATTTGTAAAAAAGTAATTTTTGAGGTCAAATATTAATAAAAATAAAAATGTATTATTTTTATATTTATCCTAAATATTTAATAAAAGATAAATAAGTATTTATATTATTTACTAAATATTTTAAATATGTACAAAAATAAAAAAATGTTAATTATTTACAAAAAAAGTATATTTTTTGGAAAATGTTTCCAAAATGTAAATAAAAAAATAATAACTAAAAATATATTTTGTATTATTATTTTTAATGTTTTAAACAAATAGTATTATATTTATTTATATATGTAACTAAATGAAACAAATAAATATCAAATAAAATGCAAAAAATGTGAGAAAAATATTTTTAGTGTTTTTTCATGCTTGAATAAAAATATAAAAATCAGAATCAAAAAGAAAAAATCAAAAATGACAAATATATCACATAATGGGCCAGGGGGTGCAAATTGAAAAAAGGGGTGCAAAAAGTAGGACTCACTCAGGCCCAGCCCAAGCCAGTCATCTTCAACCTCCAGCTTTGTTTGAACAAACAAAAACGCGCGTTTCCTAACTCCTGATTCCTGGACTTTCAAGCAAAACTCATAACACCAAAAATGTAGAGCATCAAGAGACGAATCCAGACATATAAAAAACTTGACTTAACTCTAAGAAACGAAGGAGAATTTCTTCATCCCCAATTTCTGACCTAAGTTTTTTTCAATGTTCAGGTTCAAAATTCTCTCAGTACACACAACATAAATGAAAAGTAATTATATAGGTAGCTTCAGGGCCATGAGTAGAGCATGTTTCATTCATAAACCTAAGCCTAACTCTTCCTAGATTGAGAGATAGAAGTCCATGTTTTTACCTGTTTCAGCTTGAGACGTGTACAACAATAGAGGTACTTTCAATGGAATTTGAGGACTTGTACAGCTTGCTTGAAGTTCAGGGATGCTTCTCCAACCTCTATCTTGCTTTGAAACAAACTGAATCGAGCTATAGAAGTCAACCTGCAAAACAAAAAAGTGAAAATGGCAAACTTTGTTAGGGGTGTTACAGTTTGTATCTAAGGTTTGGGATAGCTTTAATGGATGGTAGGGAGTGTGTTTGAACAATCTTTGGCTAAAACGCACGAGCAAACTGAGTTGTGCCACTCAATCTGCAGGGATGCCCTGTTTTGTGCAGCAAAATGGTGTTTTGATGAATGATGAGGTTTGGAATATGGTAGGCTTGTGTTTCAGGTCAGTTGGATCAAGTGAAAAGTGTTTACAAAGTTTGCTTGAGTTGGTTCTTGCAGGAATGTTAGTTATGGTTCAAAATGCAAGTTTTTTTCAAATGTAAGCAAGGAAGAGTGTCAAGTTGGATTCTAGGCTCTTACAGGCCCCTCAAACATGCTGCCCTTTCTCTCCTAGATCAGTGGAATTTGTTCATGAACTTGTGCCTAAAAGATTTGGCCTGTACCTCTTTGATTTGTGTTTTGACATAAAGTGTATCTTTACAAGAATGGCAAAATTACTTTTTCCATTTAAAGACTAATCCTTTGTGTAATAACTTAATGAACAAGATAATGCTAGGACACAATGGATTGGCATTAAATTATTGAGTAAGAATGGGATTAGAGGCCTGTAATCTAGCTTGTATAAGCTGATTTCAAAAATGCCCATGTTATGAACATGCATTTGGTCATGAACAAAAGTGACTTTTGCCCAACTTTGCCAATTCGATTCTCCCTAACCACAAGGGTGTTTTGAGAAGTTCTTGGACAATTTGTAAAGCTTGGAATGTGTACTACAATCCATCTTTTTAATGCAAGTTGAAATTCCAAGTGGAAGCATGTGAAAAGTGGCCATGAAGTTGGGCAAAAATCCTGCCTAAAATAGGTAAAAAAATTTCTAAGTTAAGAATGTTTTGCACCCCTATTCCAAAAATCATAACTTGAGCTACAAGCTTCTTTTGATGAAACTTTGTGAATAAAAGTTGTATATTTTGCAATTGACTATAACTTTCATGTTTTGAGTTTTGTTTGAATCCAAATGCATCTTGATGAAAAAATGGGACAAAGTTAGGAAAAAATTAGGAAATTTCATAACTTAGAAAATTTCTAAGTTATGAAATTTCTTCATTTCAAACCCTAATTTGTAATTTTTGATTTCTTGATGAACAATTTTCACAATTTGACATGTCTTGATGAAAAATGATTCTTGGCATTTGATTTTGACCAAAAAGTCAAAGTTTGACTTTTCAGTATACAGTCAAATTTGGATCAGTTGACTGGAAAATTCATCTGTCAATCTTGTGTATTTGGGATCTTTTGAACTTGTTGAATGTGTCAAGACCATGTCATTGAGTCCTTGAGTCCATATGTGAGCTTGGTTTGCCATTGGCTAGGTCAAACAGTCAAAAATTGCCTTTGTGCAGTCAAAACCCTAAAAATGACCATTTTGCCCTTTTGGTGATCTGATCAAATTTCTTGTGGAATTGTGATCCAAACTTGATCAAATGGTTCATATGAGTTCATAATGTTGATGTGGGTCAAAAATCATGAGGTTTGACTGTCAATTGGCCATAGTTGACTTTTTCCCCAATACAACTGATTTCTAGGTCAACTGTCCAATTGACTGTGCAAAGATTGGAATCAAAGCTTGGAACTTGGTATGGATAAACTTGTGAGTCCAACATGAAGCATGAAAGTCATTTTGGGAATTTTAGGTAAAAACATCTTTGTGCAAACTCAAACCCTAATTTGGGTCAACAGTGCAAGGAGGAGTCTTGAGCAGAGCAAATCCTAACTTGTTCTTGAGCTCCAAGGGTCTTGTGGTGAGAAAATGTTGATGAAATGGGAGGGAAAATTTTGGGGTACAACAGTTGCCCCTGTTCAATCTTCTTAGACCTGAGGATGTAGATTGGCTTGCGTGCCTTTCGTGATCCGAAGGTGGAAGATGATTGAACACTAAAGTGCCCAGAAATTTGCACTCGCATAGTGGAGTATCAGCAATGTGATGTCGGGAATGGGCTTATAGATGCCATTTGGAAGTGTAATGGATAGTTGTGGAGATGAGATTAAAAATGCCATCAGGGGTGTCGATCGCGTAAGAGATTCCTTAGCGAGAACTTGCGTACCTGAGAAAGAAAGATGGTTTCCTGGCTTGCTACAGGTCTTGATCTTCAGTCTCTTCATGCAGATATATCCTGGCTAGATACAGGTATCGAATCTACAATCAAACGCTCACAGATATGCCCTAGCTAGATACAGGAATCGAATCCGGAACTTCAAAAGGTTGCTTACAGACGTGCCCTGGCTGGATACAGGTATCGAATCTCAAAACTATTCATGCAGATATGCCCTGGCTAGATACAGGTGTCGAATCCACAATCAAATGCTCACAGATATGCCCTGGCTTGATACATGAATCGAATCTGGAATTGGTCGTCTACAGATATGCCCTGGCTGGATACAGGTATCGAATCTGGAATTTGTCGTCTACAGATATGCCCTGGCTGGATACAGGTATCGAATCTGGAAATTGTCGTCTACAGATATGCCCTGGCTGGATATAGGTATCGAATCTGGAAATCGATCACTCACAGATATGCCCTGGCTAGATACAGGAATCGAATCTGGAATTGTGACAGTTGATAGTAATCATCTTCGAATTGTCCTTTTTTTCTGAAAAGGCAAAACATCAGTTGTATGCAATGTCATGATGTATGAAATGCATGATGTCATGATGTTTTTCAAGAATAAATGAGATTGTGTGATATGATGCGTATATGCATGCGTCATGGTGTATGATAATGTGATGAATGTATTTTTGTCTAGGAAAATAAATCCTTGACGACTGCCGGGAGTTTGTGGAATCCTGGGCTGATGTTGAAGAGTGGAGTTCTTCGTTTCTACTGGAGATGATGGTTGCAAGAATAAACTGGTAGGAGAAGATGACTCCGCTGGGGAATAAACTTGTTGGAGAGATTACTCTGAGGGGAATTACTCTGTGGGAAGAGATACTTCGCTGAGGTTTTGATGAGAGCTCTGCTGGGGATTCCACTGATAAGTTATGTTGGGGAATTTGATGAACTCCGCTGGGGATAGGAATAACTTCGCCGAGGACGAACTTTCCGTGGTAATTAGCTGAGGAGGATAACCCAGTTATACCCTGGTGGGGAAATAACCTTTGAATAAAGTCGGGGAGAGACGTATGTACTCTGCAGGTGATAAGCTTCCAGAATCTACTGGGGATAAGCTTCCAAAATCTATTGGGGATATGGATTCCATTTTCCTGGGGAAACTTTAGACTGTACTGGGGAATGGTTCCACTGGGGTGTCTGTATTCCGCCGGGGAACAAATCTTATATTAAGACTGCCGGGGATGCTTGCTGAGGAATGTCTATACTCTGTTGGGGAATGTTGAGATCTTCTGGGGATACCCAACTTCCTTAAGGCTGACAGTAGACTAACTCGGCTTGGGGAGAGTATCGCTGACTTGCTGGAGATTCTGTGCCTTTTCAGGGCTGATGGGGGACTAACTCTGCCTGGGGAGAGTATTGTTGAATCTCGTCTTATTCAACAGGGAGTGAAGGTATCCTGGTTACGTTCTTCAGCTGAACCTACTTTGGTACCTTGGTGGACAGAGCAACTAGATCGCTTAGACAATTCTTTATTGCCCCTGTTTCTGATGTCATCTGTAATTAATCCTTTGTTTCGAATGCAAATATTCATGATTAGCAATTAATGTCAAATGCATATATCAAAAATGAACATTGGACGTTCTTTGCAAAACAAAACAGAAAAAGAAAAAAAAACGATGGGTAATTTGTCTGAAAAATTGAATTTGTATTGATTTTGAAATTTGCCTGTAAATAGGCATTTTGTGTACAGGAGGCTGACGTCCTAGTAAGAGAACGCCGCTGAGCAAAATAGAGTTTATACAATTTTGTGAAAAGGAAACAAAACAGCTATATGAAAAATAATCCCACTGGGTTCCAACTCTGCTATCGCCTTTACGTCTTCAAGCGTCTCATCACTCTGCTGCTTAGTTGAAGATGAAGCTGATTGATTGGAGTCATCTGAGCCCGATAGTTGATGCCGAATTCTGGATGCAAGGTGATCCAATGAGACATAGTATTACGCTTTATCCCTAACTTTTGCCTGGACCGCCCTTTCGGGTTTTCAGTCCACCGGGATACCCATTTTTGCCCAAGCCGCCTTTTCAGGTTTTCGACTTGCCGGGTGTACAAATTTTTTTCATTTCGTCCCTTATTTTTGCCCGAACCCTTTTGGTTCACTGGGAAGCCCTTATTTTTTCCTAGGTGTATCAACCTAGCGGGTCTTTAATTCATGCGTAGTATCTTTTTACTATGTCTGCATTGGCGGGGTGAGGAAGGTCGTCACCATCCATGGTGGTTAGAATCATAGCTCCTCCCGAGAAGATATGTTTAACCACAAATGGCCCTTCGTACGTAGGGATCCATTTTCCCCTGGGATCACTTTGAGGAAGAATGATGCGCTTGATTACCAGGTCTCAAACTTGATACTCTCGTCGTCTGACCTTCTTGTTAAAAGCCCTGATCATCCGTTTTTGGTACGTCTGACCATGACAAATAGTAGTGAGTCTCTTTTCGTCAATTAGGTTTAATTGATCAAGCCGAGTCTGGATCCAGTCATCTTCTCTCAAACCTGCATCCTTCATTATCCGGAGAGAGGGTATCTGGACTTCAATAGGCAAGACTGCCTCCATGCCATAGACCAAGGAAAAGGGAGTTGCCCCTGTTGACGTCCGTGCCGAGGTACGGTACCCATGAAGAGAAAACGGTAACATTTCGTGCCAATCTTTATAGGTCACTGTCATCTTCTGCACAATCTTCTTGATGTTCTTATTCGCTGCTTCTACAGCCCCATTCATCTTCGATCGATAGGGAGAAGAGTTGTGGTGATGTATCTTGAATTGCTCGCAGAGCTCAGTGATCATCTTGTTGTTAATATTGGTACCATTGTCCGTAATGATCCTCTCAGGTACACCGTATCGACAGATCAGGTTGTTCCGAATGAACCGTGCCACGACGTTCTTGGTTACCGTAGCGTAGGAAGCTGCTTCAAACCACTTTGTGAAGTAATCAATCCCTACTAAGATGAAGCGATGCCCGTTGGATGCCGTAGGTCTGATCTCACCGATCATATCAATGCCCCACATTGCAAAAGGCCAGGGTGTTGTCAAGATGTTCAGAGGAACCGGAGGAATGTGCACATTATCAGCATAGATCTGGCATTTATGACAAGTTCGAGAATGCTGATAACAGTCGACTTTCATTGTGGACCAGAAATATCCTGCCCGAAGGATTTTCTTTGCCATGGTATGTCCACTAGAATGTGTTCCGAAGGTACCTTCATGTAGTTCTGCCATGATCCTTTCTACTTCTGTCTTATCCACACAACGCAGTAAGGTTGAATCATGGTTTCGCTTGTAGAGAATGCCATTGCTGAGGAAGAACTTTGCCGCAAACCTTCTCAGGAACTTCTTGTCATTAACAGATGCGCCTTCGGGGTATTCTTGAGCTTCAAGGTACCTCTTCACTTCATGATACCAGGGTTTTTCTGTTACCTCTTCGGTCTCGAGATCGCAGCAATGTGCAGGTTCATCCAACTTCCAGATAATGATCCGAGGCGCCTCGTTGTCCCATTTGACTTTGAACATAGAAGACATCGTAGCCAACGCGTCCACTAACTGATTCTCCTCTCTTGGGAAGTGTTCAAAGATTATCTCTTCGAAGTGGGGAAGCAACGTCAATACATACTCCTTGTAAGGAATAAGATTTGGGTGTTTCATATCCCACTCGCCTTTGATCTGATTGATCACGAGAGCGGAATCTCCGAAGACACTCAGAAACTTGATCCTTAAGTCAATTGCAGCTTGAAGACCCATGATACACGCTTCATACTCTGCATGTTGTTAGTGCAGTTAAAACATAGCCGAGCGGTGAGTGGAGTACGTGTGCCTTTAGGGGATATGATTACAGCGCTGATACCATTACCCAAAGTGTTCGAGGCTCCGTCAAAGTGCATAGACCATCGGGATCCTTCCTCAGGTCCTTCATCCGGTCCAGGTACTTCGCAATCAGTCACTACCATGATATCCTCGTCTGGAAATTCAAAGTTCATCGACTGGTAATCGTCCACTGCCTGGTGTGCCAAATGGTCTGCCAATACACTTCCCTTGATTGCTTTCTGAGTCGTGTATTGGATGTCATATTCTGTCAAGATCATCTGCCATCTTGCTATTCTACCGGACAAGGCAGGCTTTTCGAAAATATAGTTGATTGGATCCATCTTTGAAATCAACAGAGTAGTGTGAGTCAACATATACTGTCTCAGCCGGCGAGCAGCCCATACCAAAGCGCAGCAAGTTTTCTCGAGCAGTGAGTATCGGGTCTCACAGTCGGTAAACTTTTTGCTAAGGTAATAAATGGCGTATTCTTTTCGGCCAGACTCATCATGCTGCCCCAGCACACACCCCATTGAGTTGTCCAGTACTGTCAAGTATAAGATTAGAGGTCTCCCTTCAACCGGCAGCATAAGAATGGGTGGTTCTTGGAGATACTCTTTGATTCTTTCAAAAGCAGCCTGACATTCGTCGTTCCAACGTACTACTTGATCTTTCTTCAGCAGCTTGAAGATTGGTTCACAGGTAGCAGTTAGATGCGAGATGAATCGGGCAATGTAGTTCAACCGTCCTAGAAAGCCTCTAACTTCTTTCTCTGTCTTGGGAGTTGGCATCTCTTGTATGGCTTTCACCTTGGCAGGGTCCACTTGAATGCCTTTGTCGCTTACGACGAAGCCTAGCAATTTTCCAGATCTCACGCCAAAGGTGCACTTGTTTGGGTTCAACCTCAGCTTGTACAACTTCAGACGGTCAAACAGCTTCTGTAGATGGTCAAGGTGTTCCTCCTCAGTTTGGGACCTTGCAATCATATCGTCGACGTATACTTCTATCTCGTGATGGATCATGTCATGAAACAACGCAACCATGGCACGTTGGTAGGTTGCCCCAGCATTTTTCAACCCAAAAGGCATGACCTTGTAGCAAAAGGTGCCCCACTGAGTAACAAAAGTGGTCTTCTCCGTGTCTTCAGGAGCCATCTTGATCTGATTATAACCGGAGAAGCCGTCCATGAAGGAGAATAATTTATGCTGAGCAGTGTTGTCAACCAGAACGTCGATATGAGGCATATGGAAATCATCCTTAGGGCTCGCCCTGTTCAAATCCCTGTAATCAACACACATTCGTACCTTACCATCCTTCTTCGGCACTGGAACCACGTTGGCAACCCACTGAGGGTAAGAAGTCACTGCTAGAAACCCGGCATCAAATTGTTTCATAACCTCAGCTTTGATTTTCTCGGACATTTCTGGACGCATACGACGGACCTTCTATTTTACCGGAGGGCATTCTTCCTTGGTAGGCAGGTGATGAACCACAATGTCGGTATCCAACCCAGGCATGTCTTCGTAAGACCATGCAAAGATTTCCACATAGTCATGTAGCATCTGAATCAACCGTTGTTTCACACTGAGCTCTAGATTGGCCCTAATCTTGACTTCCTTTCTGTCTGTCTCAGTACCCAGATTTACCATTTCCACTGGATCTTCATGTGGCTGAATGGCCCTCTCTTCCTGGAGTAGCAATCTTGCGAGCTCACCAGGCACTTCGCAATCATCTTCACCTTCATCTTCGGCTAAGTTGATTAGATTTTCAAAGTCATAACTGGCAGTAGCAGAGTCGTTACCAGTGAGATCCAGAGTGGATTGGAACCTGTATAGGTGAGTGTGTGTAAATATAGCTGTTTTGCAATATATAATAAAGAAAGAAAAGGAGCGCAAGATTTTGAAATGCAACAAACGTCCAATGTTTTTATTAATGATATATGAAAATGACACACAAAAGCCCTCACAAATGAAGCCACGGTGCCCCGGGTAAGACACCGAGCCATAAAAGTTTCAAAATATTGTCTATTACAAATTCAAAACAAAGGAGTTCATTACTGAGTGACAAAAGTAATAGGTGTGAAGTCTTTGGCAGTCCAGTTGCTTGGTCCACCGTCGGTTGTTGGGTAGATCCAGCTGTCGAATTCAGATTCCTCCACGTCGTCTTCAATAGCATTTACTCCCGGGTTGGTGATGAACACAGGAGGTTTTCCAATCCTTGCCTTACGAACAGCCCTCTGAGCTTCTGCAGTGAAACCCAAACCAAACTTGTTGGTCTTTGGAGTGAAATCAGGAAGTCGGCCCCAGTTTGCGCACTCACCCTTCTCAATAACAGCCCGAGCATCCTTTAAGTAAGCCATCTTCAAAGGAGAGTTTTCTTTAGTCACAGTCTCTGCTGACGCCAGTGTCTGAGGCACCTCTTCAAAGTGCTGGAATTGAGTCTCAATGAATTCCCCATCCATCTCTATGTACCGGAACGAGTTGAGGTGGCTGACCATATACTCTTCCTCCCCCTGAACTGTAACAATCTTTCCTTTGACCGGGTACTTAAGCTTCTGATGTAGTATGGAGGTCACAACTCCTGCCTTGTGGATCCATGGACGACCCAGAAAACAAGAATAGGATGGTCGGATGTCCATCACATAGAAAGTAGAATCAAAAACTTGAGAACCAACCCTGATTGGAATGTCAACTTCCCCATGTACCATCCTTTTCGAACCGTCAAAGGCCCGGACAATAATGTTCCTAGGCTTGAGCTCCAAACCCTCACAATCCAACCTGTCTAGGGCCTTCTTGGGTAATACGTTCAATGAAGAACCGGTGTCTACCAACACATGGGCAAGAGTAGTGCCCCTGCATTCAATGGAGACATGCAGGGCGTCGTTATGGTTCTTTCCTTTGGCAGTCAGATCGGCGTCAGAGAAACCCAGTCCATTATCGGCAGTCAAGTTGGCCATACAATCGGTAAATTTATTAGCAGAAGTTTCTTTTGGCACATGGGCCGTCTTCGGGAAGGAAATCAGGGCTTTGGCATGGGCCTCTGAACACAACAACAGTGATAGCATAGAAATTTTAGAGGGGGTGTGCCCCAGCTGCTCAACTACGTTGAAATCACTCTTCTTAATGATCTTGAGAATCTCTTCCATCTCTTGCTGGGAAGCTTCAACATTGGTTGTCTTTGGTGCCTCCGTCAGGGCAGGCAAATCAGTAGCAATCCCTTTTCCCCGAGCGTCAGATGACTCGGCAGCAGGGGTAGAAATAGGAACTTGATCCGGAAGGGGAGCAGGCACACTTGCAGGTGTGATGATAAGAGGTCTCTGAATAGCTGGTGGTGCAATATCTGGTGAGAACAGCCTACCACTGCGAGTAACTTTGGCAGGCCCGGTGATGTTGCTAACGCCGGTACTTGTATCGAACTCTTGTTTTACTCCGAGCACATAAACATCTGCCCCATAGTGCCACAGGACAGCTTTGTCGGATGTATAGAGGAGGGGCCCCGGAACAGTGATGATGATAGGAGCAATCTTCTGAGTAGACATGATTTTGACAGGCTTCTTTGAGGGAGCCTTAGGAGGGTTGTTGAAAATAGTAACAATGGACACTTCTTCAGCAGGGACAGCAGGAATAACAACCTTCTCGAACAAGATTTCTTTGTTATCCATCAGGCTTTGGATACCTGATTTCAGCAAAGGACAACCAACAGGTGAAACAACACATAGAAGACAACCTTTACTACATCCCGGAAATAAACCGGCTAGCAACAAATTCCTTTTGAAGGTCAATAACGGAGTAACAATATCATCCACAGAGGCTACATACAGGTCTTCTTCCACAGCATTCACTCCATGCTGGGGCATGGGAGCAGTCACAACATTGGGCCTTTCGGGCGCCTCAAACTGTATTTCTTTAGCATCAATAAGGTCCTGAACCTTATTCCTCAGAGCCCAACAATCATCCGTAGTATGCCCCCGGCTATCAGAGTGATAAGCGCAACGGGCGTTGGGGTTGTACTTTGGAGAAGCTGTGTTCACTACCTTCGGAGCTTCTTTGACAGTTACCAGATTGGTTGACAGTAGTTGCGGCAAAATCTGAGACAGGGTCATGCTGAGTCGAGTGTACTGCCTTTTGGGTCTCTCACCTCTTGGTTGATTATACTGCTGAGGAGCAGCAATAGGTTTTGAAATTACCAACGCGTTGACAGCTTGGCGGCGTTCCGGTTTAATTTTTCTTCTGGGACCATAAACAACACTGGTTTCCTTCTTGAAGGGCTTCTTTTCAGTACTCGAGGAGGCACCTTTCTGTATTTTCCCCGACTTGATACCAACTTCTATCCTCTCACCGGTTAAGATCAGATCTGTAAACCCACCATAAGAATTCCCAATCAGATGGTTGAATAATGGACCGGACAGGGTCCTTAAGAACATGTCGACAAGCTCACGATCAGTCAGCGGTGGCTGCACCCTGCCAGCCAAGTCTCTCCACTTTTGCGCATACTCCTTGAATCCTTCGCTCGTCCCCAGTGACATACCCTGGAGTTGGGTACGCATGGGAGCAAGGTCGGAATTGTACTGATACTGCTTATAAAATGCAGTAGCCAAGTCCTCCCAGTTTCGAATACTGGCTCCATCCAGCTGATAAAACCATTCGAGTTGAGCCCCTGAAAGGCTATCCTGGAAGAAATGGATCCATAGGTTCTTGTCTACAGTGTAAGGTTGGATCTTCCTTACATATGATCTGAGATGCATCTTCGGGCAGGACAGCCCGTTATATCTTGCAAAAATTGACACTTTAAACTTCGGGGGGATCACAATTCCAGCAATTAATCCCAAATCTTCGAAATCTAAGCCGGGAACTCTCTGCAGCTCCATAGCTGCCAACCTGTCTTCAAAGCTTTTGTACTTATCATCGGCGGGCGGGTATTGTTGCTCTGAGTAGTCTTCGTCTTCTTCAGCCTCTTCTTCTTCAACTTCGGATTCGGAAGGTACCGCAGCCCCTTTTCCTTTACTGGTTCCCTCTTCAGACGTTGGGGGAAATTCAAGAACTCTTCTGGCTTCACCCTCAAACCTTCTTCCCAGGGTAGCCACCCCGACTCTTTTCTTCTTCTTTTTCACTTGCTCTTTGTTCCCAAGCAAGGCTTTTAGATCCTCCTGACCCTTTGCCAAGGTCATCAGGAGATGTTGAAACTGTGAGTTTTGAGACTGCAAATCCTTGACCGTCTGTTCGAGATCCATCTTACTGAAATAAACAGCAGAAAGATAAGGAAACCTGGTGTGGAGACCTTCTTATGCGCACGATGAATGATATGTTTGTTTATGCAATGCATTCAAGGATTTAGAAAATTCAAAATTGTTGCAAACAAAAAGAACACACGTCATATTAATAAGAAGAAATTTTGTCAGTACATAAATGCCCCATGGGCCAAATATTACAAAAAAACTTCTCAAGGTAAAAAGACGTTGCAGATCCTCTTTGGTGCGATGTAGGTGTTGAAGGTCTCTTCCTCATGGAGTCGGCGGGTAAGCTCCAAAACCTTCTTCTCACTGGCGTAGAAGCTGGCTTCAAAAGTATTTCGTTCCTCCTTGAGTTGGATCCAACTCTTCTGCATCTCCTCCCATGATGTTGGCATGTCAGGATATAGGATGGTGTAAGGAACCTCTCCTTCCTTAACAGGCTCTTTAATCACAGGGAGAACATGAGGGTAAGGCATCATTAGACTCTGGGCTCGGGTTTGTACCCACTTGAGATAAGGCTCAAGGGGGATGGAGTTCTTGTGCCCCAGTGTCTTGCTGTCTACCTTGTTAGGCATCCTCTAAGCTCTGATGAATCTTTGGCGAAGTCCTTGCGCATCATTGTCAAAGTCAAAAACTAGGTCAGGAATCAACATGTCGTGAGGGCCATCCCTCCGTGCATATCCAAATTGTCTCAAAGCTAGACAAGGGTTGTAGGTAATGCGTCCTCTAATGCCAAGCAATGGAACATTAGGAAACTCTCCACAACGATCGACGATGATGACATTTTCTCTGGACCGAGAACACCAATGTACATCAGAGTGAGTGAGGGTTAACAACCGTTGTGACCACCTTAAGCCTTGGTCATTCTTCAAAACAGATTGTGGAAGGTGCAAAATAAACCACCTTGCAAGGAGAGGAGTACAGCACATGAGAACACCCCTCTTTCTCATTGTTCGTGTGTAAAATGAGTGGAGGATGTCCCCAAGCAATGTTGGTATTGGATTTCTGGATAAGAAGATCTTGACGGCGTTGACATCTATAAGCTGGTCAGGGTTTGGGAACAGGACCAACCCATAAATGAGGAGTGCCACAATTTCTTCAAAGGCTTGTAGATCCAATGAATTCCAACACTCTCGTGCCTTCTCAAACAAGAATTTTTCCAAGAAGCCTTTGACATCGCTTCTAGTTTCCAAATGCCCCTTGATGTCAGATGGTTGCAAGTGTAGTGCTTGAGCAACATCTTAAGGCTTTGGTTCTTTTTCCGTACCGTTGTAGGGTAGTTGATTAAGAATAGGAATTCTCAGAAGTTGAGAAAATTCCTCCAAAGTGGGCACCAATTGGTAGTCGGGGAATGTGAAACAATGGTGAAGGGGGTCAAAGAACTGGAACAACACCTTTACCATGTCCTCTTCAATGCTGGTGTTGACTAGGCTGAGCAGTCCACCATGTCTTTCACTGAAGGGAGAGCTTTCCGGAATTCTGGATGTGAGCTCCTTGAGTTGAGGAGGGATTCTCACAAGGTTGACTTGGATAGTTTTCATGCGAAGAATTTCCATGACCTACAAAACAAGAACAAAGATGAAGATCTAAACCCTTGAAATGGTTAGTGAATGCATATGATGCTTTATGATGTTCATGATGCATGCACAAACATATGTACAAGCAATTCACACAAAACCCTAGTTTCAGGCTTGCATGAGGTTTCATAGCTAAGTACCCTCTTGAGTATAGTTGGCTTAAAAACCTGTCCTATAAATAGTAACCGGGTTCTAAGGAGCTCAATATCACTGGATTATTTTCCATGTTCATTGTTTTAGTTTATCCACTTAACTAGCGACCAAAATATTCCAAGAAAACAACCCTCAATGAGTGTAGTATCGAGTATCTACCAACTTCGGACTGCACCAAAGCCGGTCATCTCACTACCCCTAATAAAAGGCCAAGATGGTCAAGTAAGGTTCTAGGTCATTAGTGCTTAGTGACATCACTCAGCGGCCCCGTACTCTCCTTGATTGAACTCAAGGGTTACCGGTACTCACAAATATGTCGCACTAATATAGCTATTGCTTCAACCGTGTCGGTATACCCCGCACAGTTTCAACAACGTATTGCTATCTATGAATGTTTCCCCAAATCCGGGTGTAGGATTTCAAGCCCAAACAAGAGAACCAAGATATAAAGCAATCAAAGCAAACAATTACTCATGCAAGAGGGTGATCTAAGCCCTAAGGTTACTCCACTTTTAAAATTCTCCCCAGCAGAGTCGCCAGTTCTGTGATACGGTGGGAGAACTGACTTGAGGTTTTGCGTTTGTTTTCGCAAATGTTTCGGTTGAGCAAGAGTCTCCACCGACTTTTTGTTTTATCCTAAGGAAAGGTTAAAAAGCACAGCAAAAACCTTTGAGATGTTTTCTTGGGTTCGAGGAGTAGATTATGGAAAGGTAAGGTATTAGCACCCTTTCTATCCATGGTTATCCATGGGCTCTTAGTTACTTTCTTAGATCACTTGCCTTTGATTTTCAATTGTTTGAAATGGTGCTTTGTGTGTGGGTTTGAAAATGTTTTGAAAAGAGGCCATTGTTGTGGCAACCTTTGTAATGATTCATGTTTGAATGTATACAAAGGTGTACTTGTCTTTTGAAAAGTTTTCAATGTTTTTGAAAGTTGTTTTGAAAGTGTGTTGTGATGTGTGTTTTGAAAAATGGCAAGGATTGTTTTGCAAGATTGGTCAAGTAACCAAGAGCTATCTACCCTAAATCTCTGAAAGATCTTTCCTATGTTTTAACCCTTTTAACAGTATTGTTCCACCATTGTATTTGGTGGACAATCTTGTGTTAGGATGTTAACGGGACGGGCGCGGGTCATCATTTAGACCATGATTGCAATAGTGCGAAGTGTCTTTGGCAACTTTTTCTCTAAGGGACTTGATCATTTTTTAGGAAACTTTCGAAAGCGTCATCGAGGGACTATGATCATTTGAATTGTTTTGTTTTGCCAAAAACACCCAACATGCAACATGGCCCATTATTGAAGGCAACAAGTGGAGTAACCCTAGGGGTGCAAGTGTGTATCTTACAAATCTCATTTATGTTGAGAACATCATTGCTTGATCCATATCACGCATTGCATATGACTGACCTTTACCTTTCAGGAAATATTCAGTTAAGTTCTCAGCTACATTCAAGACCTAGACCGGTTCAGTTTAATCGACCCTAAGATTTTACTGTTTCTTATCCAGTCCAAGGCCTTCTCTAGTCCAGCTAAATCGACCCCTAACAGATTTTCCTGATAAAGACTCAGTAGAAGATATCCAAGATTCTCTCAATGATTACTGTTGAGGTTGTAGTCGCCTGTGGTTCTCTCCCCGTTACTGCGGAGGTAGTAATCATCCCCAGATTCGCTCAACGTTACTGTTGAAGTCGAAGTCGCCCAAGATTCTCTCAATGATTACTGTTGAGGTTGTAGTCGCCTGTGGTTCTCTCCCCGTTACTGCGGAGGTAGTAATCGCCCCAAGATTCTCTCCCCGTTACTGCGGAGGTAGTAATCGCCCCAAGATTCTCTCAATGATTACTGTTGAGGTAGAAGTCGTCCCCAGATTCTCTCAGTGTTACTGTTGAGGTAGAAGTCGTCCCCAGATTCTCTCAGCGTTACTGTTGAGGTAGAAGTCGTCCCCAGATTCTCTCAGTGTTACTGTTGAGGTTGAAGTCGTCCAAGATTCTCTCAATGATTACTGTTGAGGTAGAAGTCGTCCCCAGATTCTCTCAGTGTTACTGTTGAGGTTGAAGTCGTCCCCAGATTCTCTCAGCGTTACTGTTGAGGTTAAAGTCGTCCAAGATTCTCTCAATGATTACTGTTGAGGTAGAAGTCGTCCCCAGATTCTCTCAGCGTTACTGTTGAGGTTGAAGTCGTCCAAGATTCTCTCAATGATTACTGTTGAGGTTGAAGTCGCCCGAGATTCTCTCAATGATTACTGTTGAGGTTGAAGTCGTCCAAGATTCTCTCAATGATACTGTTGAGGTTGAAGTCGCCTATGGTTCTCTCCCCGTTACTGCGGAGGTAGTAATCGTCCCCAGATTCTCTCAGCGTTACTGCGGAGGTAGTAATCGCCCCAAGATTCTCTCAGCGTTCCTGTTGAGGTAGTAATCGTTCAAGGTTCTCTCACCGTTCCTGCTGAGGTAGTAACCACCCCTGGTTCATTCATCACCTTTTGAAGATCCAGATCCAGCTCCTGTAACCAGTCAGGACACATCTACACAAAGAATTTGAAGACCAGCTCCTGTAACCAGTCAGGACACATCTATACGAAGAGTTTGAAGACCAGCTCCTGTAACAGGCCAGGTACTCATTTTTCTTTTTTGCAGGTACGCAAGTTCTCGCTAAGGAATCTCTTACGCGATCAACATCCAGATGGAATCTATAATCCCATCCACCTATCCATCACCTCTTAGCATGGCATCTATAAGCCCATCATCCTATCCATCAATCTCCAAATGACATCTATAAGCCCATTCCGCCATCACACTACTACTATGTGAGCGCAAATTTCTGGGCACTCTAGTGTTCAATCATCTTCCACCTTCGGATTACGAAAGGCACGTCAGCCAATCTGCATCCTCAGGTCTAAGAAGATTGAACAGGGGCAACTGTTGTACCCCAAAATTTGCCCTCCCATATTCTTCAAAATTTGCAAAGAGCATGCTTCAAAATCTCCCCAAGGGATGCACAGTTCAAGGGCCTCCTAACAGTCAAAACTAGGGTTTTGGTTCTGGCAAAGAAAATGAAGTTTCCAAGGGTCCAATCAAGTCCCACATGCCTACAAACATGGTCAAGCATCTTCATGCCAAGTTTCAAGACTTACAGCACAAAATTGCACAGTCAAAAACCCTAATTGCACTGCAGTCAACTGCAGGGGCAAAATGGTCATTTGACAGTCAAAAGTTCAAATTTTTGGTCAACATCTCATTTTGAAGCCACAAACATCATTTGATCAATGCTTGATCATGATTCTCAAAGCTTGGCTCAAAAAGTCTCAAGATGCAAAAGTTTCCATATTTGGACAGTTGAAAAAGTCAACTGTAACTTGACCAAGGCATAACTTTCACATGGATTATCAGAAAAATTCCATCCAAAGCTCATTTTGAAGAGAAAGACATTTCCTACAACTCCTCTTCACACTTCAAGTCCAAGAAATGCTCCCACAATAAGTTATCAATTTCAACATTATAGGTCATTTTCAAAAGTCAACAAAAAGGGACTTTAAGTCAAAGGCCATAACTTGCGATTGGTAAATCAATATGACATGGGACAAAATACATTGGTTAGAGGACTCAAAGACCTTTCCAAAATGTCCAAGAACATGAGCAAATCTTAAAAATTGAGCATGTTATGCCTTGTGGAAGTTGGGAAATTTTTGGATATTTTGAAAAGTCAACATTGCTTCAAAAGTCTTAAAAATGCTAATGGGCCTCTTTTTCTTCCAAGAATCATTATCCAAGGCATGTGCACGACCATTTGGCCCAAAGGGAAGTTTTTCATCATTTTTATTTTATTTATTTGAATTTTTAATTGCTAAATATTCATTTAATTAATTAAAATATATGAAAAATACTAAACCTAACTTTTTAAATCTTTTTGTGCATGGAATAGGCTTAAGATTTCGTGCATGACCAGATTTGGAAAGAATTATGGTGATTGAACATGATTTGGTAGCAAATATGCATGAAAAGATTTGAAAATTATGGCATGGAAAATCAAATATTTTCTCATCAATTCATGGATCCTTTGGCTCAGATTTTTTACCCTAATCATTCCATACATAAGCATGAAGCCAACCCTAATGTTCAGAACCACAAAGCTGCGCCAGAAATCCATAATCAAGTTTGATTTTTTTTGTCAAAAAAGTGAAAACTAAAAACCCTATTCTAGCACGATTCAGAGGCCAAGAGTAATTCCAATAGCTTGCAAAAGTGTCAAGGAAGCTTCCTGCATTGTTTTTCAACCCTTACACGCCCAGAATTGGTATAGGGAATTCAAACTGTTTTCGATTTTATGCATAATCGTGTTTTAATATTCAAGCATTTCTATTGCATTTTTTTCATGGATTCATACTAATTGGGTGATTCTGAAGCTAACTGCATACTTTGATTGAATTTTCGTGCACTATTGAAGAATTCACCATTAAAGGACATTAGGGTTCTTCAAGTTTTAAATTAGGCGTTTCTTAATACTGTAAAATTAGAGAACCTCAATGCCATGGTTGAAATCAGCATGCTTGGACGATTCTAAAGCACCCTTCGCGCCTAATTTATATAGCGCCATGGCCTGTTCGCTATTATGGAAATATGCATATTTTGGGGGGGGGGTTTAAAACCCCCGTTAACCTCTTTTATATTTCAGGGAAAATAAGCAAAACGGAGAAGATGATGAAGTGTCAAGGCATGATTGGGTTGTTTAAATTTGTGCGCTAATTTTCCACTAACTTTTTGTTTTATATTATATTGTTCATTGGCCAGATAATAATCAAAACGCGCGCTTGGTTCAACTGGTTAGGCATGTGCATGGTAATCCCTGGGACCTGGGTTCGAATCCCAGGTCCCCCTCCCTTTCAATAAAATTTTTTCTAACATCATCCTATGCAGCGCTCTTCCCTGAAGGCCATCATACACCCCTTGGTCCAACTATGCCACGCGCCCACTGAGATTAATCCATTGGCCCTGATCAGAGGAGCACCATACTCGTTGGTCAAACAGGCCACACGCTAGCCAAAAAGTCAACAAGGCCAAAGGCTTAATGGGCCTGATTGCTGGACAAAACCCTCCAATTTGGAGACAGACCCCCCAAGGTTTGCTATTTCTTTTATATTTCCCATTTTTTTATTTGATTTAATTAACTTCTTTTAAATTCTTTAAACCAATTTATTTTCATAAAAATATAAAAACAATAGTAAAAAATCAGAAAAGACAAAAATTAAAATATGTTTTATTTAAATATTATCTTTTTGTAAATAAATCTCACTAATTAATTAGATTTAAATTTAGGGTTAATTGTAATATCTTTTAAATTAAAAACTTGTAGTATTAGGTTTAATTACTTTTATTCTTTTTTCACCATTATTAATAATTAAATATTATTTATTTTTATAAATCAAATTGCACGTAAATAATTAGATTAATTTTAGGTTTAAATTTTAACATGTTTTTCTTAATAAATAAAAATTGTAGAATTAGGGTTAATTAGTTAATTTCATTTAATTCTCATTAAAATCATAAATCCAAAAAATCTCAAAATAATTTCTTTTCTCATTTTTATTTAATTAATTTAATAATTTAATTTAATTTCATTAAAAAGGGTCCAACGCCCTCGCTTTCAATTTCAATTTAATTCGCGCATTTTATTTTATTTCGTATAATATTGATGTAATTCTCCCAAAGCCATGTAACTCGGACAGTTTATATTTCTCGCACATTACTTCTTTATTTTCTGTCAAATCGGGTCCTGGATTTAATTTGGCGATGTGGACCCGCGCCTTTGTAATAGTTTAGGAACTTTACATTTCCCGCAACTTTTTACCTGTTAAATAAATGCATGCAAGAATGAATGACAAAAATAAAAACAAACGCGTAGATCACCTGACATGAACAAGATAAATGTAAATGAACATGACACACAAATCACACACCACCCCTAGGGTACGCCTCACTGTTGCCTTGCCTCGAAAGGTGATCTTCGAGTAGAGGATGTCTTAGTAAGTCCTCATGATCCGGGAACCTGGCATGAGGGTAGCTTCTAAGGTATCTTCCCATTGCTCTGGTGATCACCATGTCCCGAACCTCGAATTGACCCGAACACCTCCAACGGTGGTGCTACCTACCTCTCAATGGTGGGATGGCACTACTTTAAAGGACATTTACACAGACTAATTCCTTAGGGTAGGTAGACGACTCTAGATACTTGCTCTAATTTCAAAACAAATCAAAAATACTTTTCACACCAACACCTTTTCAAAAAGCTTTCGAAAGAAATTTTTCAAACACTCTTGAGGACTGATACAAGAGTTGAACTGGAATTTTCAAAGAAAATTTTTTAAACCCACAGTTGAAAAGCAAACAAACCATTTTTGAAAACACAAATGAGCAAGTATCTAAGAGCCCATGGATAACCATGGATAGAAAGGGTGCTAACACCTTCCCTTTCTATAACCTACCTCCCGAACCGAGAGCAATCTCTTTAAGGAATTTTTCTGTGCTTTTGTCCTTTCCATTTGGAGAAAATAAAAGACGGTGGTGACTCTTGCTTCCGCGACATTTCGCGAACCAGCGTTAAACAGTCAGTTCCAGATCCACCGATCACAAATATCATAAAGTGAATTGTAACGCTTCCGAACACGCTTGCTTCAGAAGATGAAAGTTACCATTGCTTATTTCCAGAAATTTATGGATCAGAAACACAGAGTTCCTGTTTGCTGCGTTATAACTTCTTTAAGAGATGTATAGAATCAGAGTTGAAATAGCTATCTAACTCATCTTCTGTGCTTCTTCCATCAGAACTTCTCTGCAAAACAAAATACTTATTTAAGGAGCATAATTGTTCTTTGAGTGTTTGTTATCATCAAAACTCTTACAACGGTTTTAGAATCAAACCGTGTTCTAACACTCTCCCCCTTTTTGATGATGACAAAAACATGGATATTTCAATAGAAACATAAAGTATTTAAGGTCTCCCCCTGAGTTGAATACCCAGATATAGAAGAAATACTTCCCTGCAGATTATTTTGATAAGAGTTTTTGATGCGTCAATTTCCGTCCTTAACATAGTTTGTTCCTGTTTTGCTTTCATAAAAAAACAATAGAAGTTATGATATTAAAAATGTTTGAGACTGCGTCTCGATACTATTATATTAGAAATATCTTACATTCTCCCCCTTTTTTCTCAAGAATCAAAAAGCAATAAAAAACATTAAGCAATAAAAGATGATTTGTATTCAAAAAGATTGCAACAAACACATTCAAAGGAAACAAATAAGATGAACACAGTAAAGAAAACAAATTTCAAAACTAAGACTGAGGTGGAGGAAGTCATGTGAACAGGGCTTCCAACAAGTTCTTAATCTGATTGTTTGACTTTTCTTGTTTTCCAAGAATCCCTTTGATTTCCTTGCATATATAATCCTGCTTATCAAGTCTTTCCTTAAACACTGCATTCTCTTTCTTCAACTCTTCCAGAGTTTGCAGCACAAGAGATGAAGAGGGTATATCAACAGAAGGTTCCACCTTTTCAGAGCAAGCTGCGACAGATTCTGACTCAGGAGCTTTTTTAACTTCCTTGCCTTTGTCTAGAATCCTAATCAGAGGCAGAGGACCAGATGATGGTTCATCATATTATGAAGGCTGTTGATCTTCCCAAGGAGCATTTTCCAGCAGAAGAAGTGATTTCTTTTCCCAGTGACGCAAAACTTGATCCTTGAAGACATTCAGATGATCACAAAAGTTATGTTGAACAACTTCATAAATTAACTCCTTAAGTTTCTGGGATTCATAATTAAACCATTTTCTGAACTGGTTCCAATGTGAATCAGAAGCAGCATGATTAAGATTCTCTAAGCAAGCTAGCTTTAGAGAGTTAACCCATTCTTATATTTCTGTTTCAAAAATCAGAAATTTTTTACCAACATCTGCTTTGGAGATTTTTGGTTTAGGTTTTGGAATGACAATTTTTTGAGAGCATGGGGCAAGATTGTACAAAGCTTCTAAGTCTATAATCATGGGAAGGGGATCTTCTGGATGGTTATTTAGAGAGGGAGAATCAGAGATAATAATGGGTGAATATGGTGAGTTTGGTGAAGTGGAATGATAAGGAGATGGAATATCTGGGATGGAGTGGATTGTGAGTGGTTGAGAGACCATGAGTGGGAAGGTGATTCCAGGAATGGATGTTGTGGTATCAGAGTCAAACTTTGATTTTCTGAGTGGGGAGCTTAAAAATTTGGATTTTCTGAGTGGGGAGCTTGAAAATATAGATTTTCTGAGTGGGGAACTTAAAACAGCGGATCAAATTGATCAATATCAGAAAGAACTTGAGCAAGTTCAGGCTGATTTTGGTCAAGATGGGTAGTAGGTGGGTTGTCTAGAAGGTTATCTAGGGATAATGAAGGGTCAAATTCAATTCCAAAGTCATCAAAGGTTTGTGGTGATGGATATTCTGTGGGTTTTGGAGAGGAATGGTTTTCAGATGTTGATAACATAATTGATTCAATAACAGAAATAAAAGATGGATTACCTTTCTTTTTAGCAGCCTTGGGAATATTTTGGGAAGATCCTTCTCCAGTAGCTTTCCTTTTCCTTGATTTTCTTGGAGCAAATTCCAGAGGTTGTTGCCTTAAATCACGGATGTTCACTTCTAGATCTGTCCCGTCCCTTTTGCAAGCATCCAGATATCTGATAATAATATCTGGAGAAGCATCTGTTTGAGAGAAAAGAGGAAAATACTTCAGTGGTACTCTTATAGTTGTAATGAATTCCTTGGTTGTTATTGTTGGATCCTTCTTGATGGTTTCAATGATCTTCATCTTCTTAAGATTCTTAGCATTCAGAGTTTTACTAGCACAAGCTTCCAGAGTGATGACTTGTTATGCCTCAGTCAAATGTTATACTAGTTTGTTTTCTGTCAGAATATCTGAGATGAGCCTGCCCAGAGGTATCCAGTCTCTCTTGGTTCTTTATTTTTCTCTTGTCTCTTTGACACTATTCTTCAGATGATTAAACAGAAGATGAGGAAGATTGACCTTTTCCTTGGTTGCTATAAAGTACAAAAGATACTGCTGATCAATGTTGATATAGTCTGGAGAACTTGTGAGTTTTCTGTGGTTGATGCATCCCAAAATGATTTTTGACCAAATTCTGAGGTAGTATTTCAGATCTTTAATTTTGTTTGAAGGTTTTCCAAAAGTAAAAATCTCTTTTGAAATCTTTGTTAGGTCAGAGCTTTTGTCTTCCATATCACTGCAACGAATACCTTCGTCGTCATGACCTATCAATTTCCCAATGAGATCTTCATAGATTACTATTTTCTTTCCCATCATAAAAGAAGTGACATGATAATTTGACGCAGTAGCACGAATCTAGAATTCTTTAACCAATCTTGGAAAAACTGGACCCAATAGACGATCAAAATACTTTGTCAATCCTTGAAATTCAATGCCAGGTGTTAAATCGTAATCGTTTTCCTTCATAATGACGAAGTCCATAATGAGTTCACACAGAACTTCTAGCGAATCAATGGGAGTTAGGAGTGTTCTTGAGGGTTCTTCATACCTGTCTACTGTTGAAGAAGAAGAGCCAGGAACATTTTGAGAGCATTAAGCAGTTTGGGAAGAAGCCATTGCTCACACAGACTTTTGAGGGTTTTTGACAACAAATAGAACACAAGTAATAGAGAAAAGAATTGGGAGTGAAAAAGTGAAACTGAAAGTGTGCAACGTATTTATAGAAAAATGGGAAACTTAATTAAAAAGAAAAGGGTTAAAAGAAATGATTACTAAGCATTAATGATTCTTGAAAAGAGGGGGATGGCGTAGAGATATGAAAAAGTTACAGATACGACACGAGTCTAAATGCATCCAATCAATGCTTTAGTCTCTTCAGATTTTGAACACGTGTTCAACCTTAGAAGAAACCCTTGTGAAGAGATGACACATGTTGATATTGTGAACTTGCACGCTTCTATCTTTAAAATGAACCGTTTGAAAACTGTTCAGATCTTCTTAGATAGATCCTGATACACTTTCCTTCTAACTCTTGAAGAATTAATGATCATATGTTCACAAAAAATACATAGTTCTGAGGGTTAACATATATAAAGAAAACTATCATTTTGGATATAATTTCATGCTGAGATGTTTCAGAATGAAGTTAACCCTATCTTCAGAAAGGGGTTTTGTAAAAACATCAGCCCATTGATGGTCTGTGTCAATAAATTTTAATGAAAGAATTCCTTTCTGAATATAGTCCCTAATGAAATGATGTTTTATTTCTATATGCTTAGCCCTAGAACGTAAAATAGGATTTTTTTTATAAACAAATAGAAGAAGTGTTGTCACAGAGTATATGAATTTTACTCTCAAATATGTTGAAGTCTTCAAGTTGACTTTTCATCCGGAGCATCTGTGTGCTGCATCCAGCTGCTGCTATATATTCAACTTCAGTAGTTGACAATGCAATGGTAGATTTCCTCTTACTGGACCACGAGATAAGATTTTCTCCCAGAAATTGGCAGCTTCCAGAAGTACTTTTTCTTTCTATTCTGTCTCCAGCGAAATCAACATCACAATACCCTACTATAATACGGTGGGAGAATTGACTTGATTGTTTTGCGTTTGATCGTAAATGTTGCGGTTTAGCAAGAGTCGCCACCAACTTTCTTTTATCCAAAAGGAAAGGCTGAACAGAATGGGAAAGACCTTTGAGATTGTTTCTTGAGTTCGGCGCGGGGGGGGGGGGGGGGGGGGTAGATTATGAAAAGGGAAGGTATTAGCACCCTTCTCATCCATGGTTTTCCATTGGCTCTTAGTTACTTGCTAGATCACTTTCTTTTGTTTGAAAATGTGCTTTGTGTGGTTTTTGAAAGTATTTTGTAAAGATGCCATTGTTTAGGAAAACTTTGTAATGATTCTCGTTCGTAAGAATGTATACAAAGTGTTTGATCTTTTGAAAATGTTTTCAAGTTTTGAAAGTGTTGGTATTTCTTTTAAAAATAGCAAGGATGTTTTTGTTTTGAAATTGAGCAAGTAACTAGGAACATTCTACCTACTCAATAGTCTTTCATGTTTATTTCCTCTTTCCTTTGACATTGTTATCTTACCATTGATTTGGTAAGTAACCCTATCTTTGGATGTAAAAGGGACGGGCGTGGGTCATCGTATAACCATAATTAGCAATGTTATAAGATATCTTAGCATTTCTTTAGGGACTAAGATCATTTTGAAATGCAACATGGATAGCGTCACCGAGAGACTATGATTTTGTATTTGCTTGTTTTTGCTAAGATATCTCATATGCATAACATGACCATTTTTGTAAGGCAACCAAGTGGATTTACCCTAAGAGTGTCTGTGTGCAAGTGGTTTGATTTACATGCTTGATTTGTCTTTGATTAGGGTTTGCTACTTGTTAGTTTTAATCTTTCCATACAAAACCCTAATTACTAGCATTTGTATATAAAGCATTTAAATTGCGGAAAATAAAAATACTAAGCTATTACAACATTAGGGGAGGGGTGTACAAATTACAAATGAGGAATTGTAAGAAATTAAATCTAAGTAATTATTACAACCATATTGAATTTGAATAAATGTACAAAATTGAATAAGTAAAAATGCAAGAATGTAAATGTAAAATGAAATGTGATTTTTTTGTTTGGTTTTCAATGAAAAGGTTTTTTTTGACTTAGTTAACTAAAAAATAAAATAAAATAATTAACTAAAAAGAAGATTAAGATCAAGTTAATAAAATAAATCAATTTATTAAAGAAAACAAGTTTTTTTAGGGTTTTTGTGAATTTAATTAACCTAGTAAATAAAATTAATTAAATAAAAGTCCTAAGTTCTAAATTGATTTTAATTTACAAGAAAGTAATATAATAATAATTAAAACTAATTATCTAAATATTTTAAAAAAGGGAAATTAATTTATTAAAGAAAAATGTTTTTTTATTCTTTTGTTTTATGAAGAAAAATGAACTAAATAAATTTAAATAATAAAATATAAATATTTTTTGGATTTTCATTAGTAACAATAAAAAATAATATTAATAGTAATAATAATAATAATAATAATAATAATAATAATAACAATAATAGTAATAATAATAATAATAATAAATAAAAATAAAAAATAAAAAATATTAAAGTAATGGGTTAGAAAGTAAAACAGGGACTATGTAATAAGCAAAAAAAGTTAGGCCCAAGGGGTTGAGGCCCAAGCGCCTGATTCAGCCAAAAAAAAAAGAAAAATGTGAAAAAAACAAAAGGTCACGCTGGGGCTCGAAACCAGGACCTTCCTAATACGCGCGTGCTTGTTGTACCACTGGAGTGGCTTGTTTCGTCCGTTCATTATACAACAATCAATAAACTTAAAACAAAAATAATCCATGTTATAACTTCATCTCCAACCTCCAGCCCGAATATCTGCAACTTGCTCATTTCTCATCCATTTGCAAAAATGTAAACATCAAACTTGTTCCAAATTGCACAATGATTCCAGAAATATAAATTACTAAAACTATAAATCAAAGATGAGCATGAATTTTGAATGGTACCAAATTCTGACCTAACTTTTCCAGGATGTTCAGATTCAAAATTCTAACTACTCAAGCAATATAAATGAAATATAAAGACATGTTTAGTTTCAGGATAATGATATCTACATTTTATCTTCACAAATGAACCAACAATGATGCTTGTAGAGAGAGTTCAAAGTTAAGGAAACTTACCTCAAAACTGGAAATTGTATTCTGAGTTTGAGCATTCCTTAAGGTGTTGTGATGATCAGAATAGCTTCAGTGACCCTCCAGGATGCTAATGCAATGTTTAGTTTGTACTGGAGATGGCTGAATCGTGCTGGAGAAGTCCAAGTGCAAAGCTCTATTTTTGAAAATGGAAGATGGTGTTAATGGTGTTACAGTCTTATAACAGGGTATGGGATGAGTTCTAAATGATGCTTAGAAGCTTTAGGAACCAAAAGGCTTGAAAACGCACGAGGGAGATGTGAGTTTCAAGTTTTTGGTCAGGTTATGCAAAAATGAAAGTATGTATTACAACTCTGAGTTCTTGAGAGTTTTTGGGCTTGTGTATACATGTGTATTGATGCAAATAACTTGTGCGTAAGTGTGATAAAGTGGGATAACTGACTTGAAGGTTTTGTGTTTGATTGCAAATGTTGCGGTTAGTAAGAGTCGCCACCGACTTTTCTTTTATCCAAAAGGAAAGGTGAAAAAGTACAGGAAAGACCTTTGAGATTATTTCTAGAGTTCGGGGGGTAGATTATGAAAAGGGAAGGTATTATCACCCTTTTCATCCATGGTTTTCCATGGGCTCTTAGTTATTTGCTAGATAACTTGCTTTTGTTTGAATTTATGCTTTGTGTGGTTTTTTTGAAAGTATTTTGTAAAGAGGCCATTGTTTAGGAAATCTTTGTAATGATTCTCGTTCGTAAGAATGTATAGAAAGATGTTAATCTTTTGAAAATGTTTTCAAGTTTGTAAGATATTTTGAAAGTGCAGGTGATTATTTTGAAAATAGCAAGGATGTTTGTTTTGAAATTTAGCAAGTAATTAGGAGCATTCTACCTACTCAAACAGTCTTTCTAGTTCATTTTTCTTTTCCTTTGACATTGTTGTCTTACCATTGATTTGGTAAGCAACCCTATCTTTGGATGTAAACGGGACCGACGTGGGTCATCGTATAACCATGATTAGCAATGTTGTAAGGTATCTTAGCATTCTTTTTGAAGGACTAAGATCATTTGTAAGGCAACTTAGATAGCGTCATCGAGGGACTATGATCTTGTATTTGCTTGTTTTTGCTAAGATATCTTACATGTGTAATATGGTCATTTTGTATAAGGCAACCAAGTGGAATAACTCTAGGGGTGCTTGTGTGCAAGTGTATCATTTTCATGCTTGTTTTTGTCTTGAATTATGGTTTTTCTAAGTATTGGTTTTAGTCTTTCCATACAAACCCTAATTACTAGCATGTTATATAAAAGCGATAAATTGCGAAATTTAAAGTTACTACACTATTACAACATTTGTAGGGTGGGGTGTACAAATTGAATGAGGATTGCAAAAATGTAAACCTAATTAGTCTATTACAACCATATTGAATGAGTATCAATGTACAAAAAATTAAATGGATATAATGTATCAAATGAATAAGTGTACAAAATGTGAAATGTGAAGTAAATGGATATTTGTTTGGATTTTTTAGAGAAAAGGATTTTGTCTTAAATTAATTAATTAAAGAAAATAATTAATTAAACTTAAATTTATTAAGAAAAGATTTTAAATAAAACCCTAGTTCTATTAATTGATTAAAAGAAAAGAAGTTTAAGAAAAGTGTTTTTTTGGTATTTTGTCTTGAAAATATTTATAGCATTATAAAATATTTTTGGTCCTTTTTATATTAAAAAATAATATATTTTAATGGGTGTAAAGAGAAAATAAATATTAACCTAGTTTTAATTTAATTTACAAGATTAGTTAATAAAAATAAATAATGTATAGTTAAATAAAAATATTTTGTGAGAAAAATAAAAGAAAATAAACCAAAATATAAATCTATCATTTTTTTTTTGTATTTTTATGATTTTTAATATTTAGAAAAATATTTAAGAAAATAAATTAAATAATAAAAAAGAAAATAAAATAAATTGGGCCAGGGGCGTATAAAGGAAACAGGGGGTTAGCTAGCAAAAATAAAAAAAATAAGCTAGGCCCAAAGAGGCCCAGCGCCCTGCAAACAAAAAAGTCAGAATTGTAAAACATGTAAAAAATGGAAAAGGGTATCACTGGGGCTCGAACCCAAGTCCCAAAGGTTACAAGCGCGCGCTTCTACCACTGGGATGGCTATACATCCATTAACATGAGCAAAACAATAAATATACAAGGAAAAACGCGCCATGAAGACTTCATCTTCAACCTCCAGCCAGACCAACTGTAACTTGCTCATTTCTCATCAAAAATGAAAACTGTAAACATGAAACTTGTAGCAAATTTTCTCATGATTTCAGAAATGTAAAGCATTAAAACTATAAATCAAAGATAAGCATGAATTTTAATGGTCCTAATCTGAACCCTAAAAATATCAGAAATTTCAGTTTCAAAATTCTCTAAGCTCAAGCAAAATTAATGGAAACTATAGACATGGTTAGCTTAAGGGCAATGATATCTACATGTTTTGTTTACAAATAAACTATTGATGATGTATGAAGAGTTCCAAGTTGAGAAAACTTACCTAAAAATTGGAAATCGTGTTTTGAAAATGAGCTTGTTTCAGGCAGTGGTGATAATCAGGTTAGCTTCCTTGAGGTCCTAGGAAGCTAAGGCAATAGTTTGCTTGAGTTGAGAGTGACTGAAATGACCTGGAGAAGTCAAGTTGCAGACTCTATTTTTTGGTTATGGAAGTTATGGTAAATGGTGTTACAGTTTTGGAATAAGGATGGGGATGAGTTGTATTTGATGTAAAGAAGCTTTAGGAATGAATTTGAGGGAAAACGCACGAGGGAAATGGGAGATACAAGTTTAAGGCCAGAATTGTGTATCAATGGAGTTTTTTGTGCAATTTCTGGCTAGAGGGAATTTGGGAGTGTTTGAGGGTGCTAAAACTCGTCTCTTAACTCATAAATAGTGACTCTATTTATAAGCAACAAGTTTGGAGACTTCTTGTTTATCAGAATTCAAAATCACAAGTTTATGCATAACATGTGATTTTTGAGAAGTTCAAGTTTCAAAGCCTTGTGTACTTGCTAAGATAGAGTGGTTATGCTTTAAACAAGCCTGCTTCTGACTTTGTGGATGGAGTGTGATCAGAGGGAACAAGTTAGAGGTTCAAGAATGAACTTTATGCAAAAAGCTTGCTTTACAAGAATGGCAATGTTAACTTTGTGCCATTAATGAAAATGCAACTTGGATAATAGCTCAATTGCTTGGATCAAAGCCCTAACAGATGTGTAAACATTTAATTATGGAGTGACAAACAAGTTTGAGGCCTGCAAACAAAGATTATGCAGCCTAGCAGGGATTTGGATCATGTGTTCATCAAAAATGACTTGTAATTCAAGTGATAAAACCCTAACTTCATCTCTTCGATTCTCGCTACTCAAGAATGATCTCAAGAGTTCTTGGACATTTTGGAAAGCTTGAAATATGCTATATAACCCATATTTGAATTGCTTTTTAAGATTACCCTTGGAACTATATGAAAAAGTGCCATGAAGTTGGGTCAAAATCCTGACCAAATTAGGGCAAAATTTCAGTAAGTGTTTAGTTTCATGACCACATGTTCATAAAATTATAACTTGATATTCAAGCACTTTTCGAAGGAGTTGTGTAAAGCAAAGTTGTAGATTTCATGGATATATACAACTTTCATGTTGGAAGTTTCTCTTGAATAATCTTGCATCATGGTGAAAAATTTGCTCAAAGTTGTGAAAAAACATGAAATTTCCAACACTTAAAAAAATTTCTAAGTTTAGAAAATTTGACTTTTCAAAAGGAAATCTTGACTTTTTGATTTCTTGATGAATAAGTTTCATATTTTCACATGTTTTTATGAATTATGATCTTTGGCACTTGAATTTGACTAAAAAGTCAAAGTTTGACTTTTCAGTATACAATTGACTTTTGATCAGTTGACTGCAAAATTCATCTGTCAATCCAATGGACTTGCAATGTTTTGAACCATGTCATTAGGTAAAAAAGATGCAATTGGACTCTTGAGATCATTCCTTAAACCAATTGACCATTTGCTAGGTCAAAAATCAGAAATTGCCATTTCCCAATCAAAACCCTAATTTTGACCATTTTGCCCTTTTGGAGATTTGATCAAATTTCTTGAGGAGTTATGGTCCAAACTTGATCAAATGATACATATGAGTTTAAAATGTTGATGTGGATAAAAAATTATGAAGTTTGACTGTAAATTGGCCACGATTAACTTTTTCCCCAATACAACTGATTTTTAGGTCAACTGCTTAATTGTGATCAAAAATGTGATCCAAGGCTTGAAACTTGACATGAATAATCTTTGAGGTATATAATGATCCATGAAAGTCATATTGGTCATTGGAAGTCCAAAAATCCTTGTGCAAACTCAAACCCTAATTTTGGTCATCAGTGCTTAAGGAGGTGTCTTGAGCTGATCAAACCCTAATGCAGTCTTGAGTCAAGGAGATCTTGTGAGAAAATTATTGATAAGTGAGAGGGAAAATTTTGGGGTACAACAGTAAGTAAGGAGAAGGCTTGAGTGCTTGAGAGGGTCATAAGTACAAGAAATATTTTGATTGCTATGTTACTTAATTTTGAACGAAAGTGAAAGTAAGGTTCCAAGATGAAGTACAAGCATGGGCTGAGTGATTGTGAGGCTTGAGAAAAACTTCTTTTGAGTTATAGGTCGTGTATGATCAGAACAAAACAATTTAAAAGCTCAAGAATAAGTTTTGTGCATAAAGCTACTTTTTCAAAATGGTATGGTGCACTTTCTTCCTAAAATGGACATAAAGCATGGGCAATGCATTGAATGCTTGAGTTGAAGCCTCTAACAATTGTGCAAACATTTAATTATGGAGTTCCAAACAAGTTTGAGGTGTGCAAAGCAAAGATTGTGCATCATATGTTTGAGATTTGAATTCTTGTTCATCACAAAATGACTTATAATTCCAATTTGAAACCCTAACTTCCTCTCTACGATTCTCCTTGCTCAAGAATGATCTCAAGGAGTTATTGGACATTTTAGAAATCTTGTAATGTTCTCTACAACCCCTCTTTGAATCAATTTTGAAAATTCCCCTTGGAACTGTTAGAACATAGTTTGATTCTACAACCCTTAATTAGAGTTTTGATGATAACAAACACATAGAACAAATATGCACTCTAAATTTGTGTTATTTTGTATGCAGAAGTTCTGGCCAAAACAACATCAGAAATTAAGCTACAGAAGCTTTCAAGCTGAAGTGATTAGAATCTACGCTGAAGATTGTTGATCAGAACCTGCACTGAAGTGAAGAATAATCTGATTATGAACATAAGTTTAATATACCATCAGATCCTCACATCTCTGAGTCATCAATGTTCTGAAGCAATTGCAGCATGCAAGATTCTAAGTTCTGAAGTGTTACTTTTCAATCAAGACAACATCATATGCAATAACTTTATTCAGACAAGAATCTTCTCAATATGGAAACAGCATTGAATGTCCATTATCACGCTTTATGTTGGACAAGATTTCCATGCCTATATAAACAAGCTTAGAGGACAAATCGTTTACGATTTTTGACTAAACTGCTATATACCTCTAAAATGCTGCAAGCTTACATATTCATATACACACTCAAAATTGTGTAAAATATCACAGTTGTGATATAGTTTTTGTAAAGATAAACAACAATACACAGTACATTCTTTTATCTTGATTAAGCTAGTTTTCCTTGAGATAAACCGGGTTGTGGTTGTACTCAAGAAGACTTTGGCAGTTGTCAAAGTAGTGTTGTAATCAGTTTTTGATTAGTGAATTAAGTCCTCGTTGGAGAGAAGAGAAATCACCTTGGCGGGTGGACTGGAGTAGTTTGAGATCAAACGAACCAGGATAAAAATATCGTGTCTACTACGCTTTTGATTTTAAGTTACAATTCAACCCCTCTTCTTGTGTTTTTCACTTCTTCAATTGGCATCAGAGCGCTTGGTTATGAGTTCATAAACTTAACTGTGTCAGTACAAGATCAAAGCTTTAGAAAAACACTATAGTGGGACCAAGCCAAAATATCAGCAATGATTATCATGAGGATAAGGAGAGAATCAGCGGCAAACCTTCAGTCTTTGATGGAGAAAATTTTGACTACTAGAAAGATAGAATTGAGAGCTTCTTTCTGGCTCATGATGCTGATCTGTGGGACATGGTAATTGATGGATACACACATCTAGTGGATGAAAGTGGTCAGAACATAGACATAAAAAGGATGTCTGACCAGCAAAAACGTGATTTTAGAAACCATCATAAAGCCAGAACAATACTTCTCAATGCTATCTCATACTCAGAATATGAGAAAATCTCAAATAGAGAGACAACCAAAAACACGTTCGACTCTCTGAGAATGACGCATGAAGGCAACATACAAGTCAAAGAAACCAAGGCCCTTGTGCTCCTTCAGAAATATTAGGCATTCAAAATGGAACACAGTGAATCCATAGAAGCAATGTTCTCAAGATTCCAGATTCTTGTTGTTGGGCAGAAGGTTCTTGACAAAGGATATTCTACTGTTGATCATGTAAATAAGATCATCAGAAGTCTACCCAAGCAATGGAGGCCAATGGTCACTACACTTAAGCTAGCTAAAGATCTCAACAAGATATCTCTGGAGGAACTTGTCAGCTCCCTCAGAAGTCATGAGATAGAGCTAGAAGAAGATGAGCCTCAAAATCAAGGTAAGCCTCTAGCATTAAAATCTAACAAAAAATATGATTCTAAGGTTTTGCATGCTATGGAAGAAACCTCTGATGGATCCTCATCAGAAGAAGACGCATTGTCTCTCCTCTCCAGAAGGGTCAATCAACTATGGAAGCAGAGACAGAAAATTCAAAAATCCGAGAAGATCAGAGAATCAGAATGAATCCTCCTCCAGATACAGAAAGTCTGAGTCCTCCTCTAGACACAGAAGATCTGAAGCTTCTTCAGGACACAGAAAGTCAAATAACAAAGACATCATCTGCTATGAGTGCAATGAACAAGGGAACTACAAAAGTGACCGTCCAAGGCTTCATAAGGAGAAGCCCAAAAAGAAGTTCTTCAAGGAGAAGAAGAAAAGCCTCATGGAAACATGGGACGATTCAGACACGTCTGACGCTGACTCAGAGTCAGATGATGAAAGAGCCAACATAGCTCTCATCGAAAATGTTTCAGAAGACAGTGAAACTTCTGGTTCAGACTCAGAATCAGACACAAAAGAGATATCTTTAGCAGCAAGGCTAAAACACCAGTCATGGTACCTAAACTCTGGATGCTCTCGACACATGAAGAGAAGAAATCATATGTTCTAAAGCCTGGAACTTAAACCTGGAGGCTACATGGGCTTTGGAGCCAACCAAAGAGGGAAGATCATTGACTCTGGAACAATAGATATAGAAGTTGAATTCACAGGTACTGAAGACAACCCATCAGAAGCTCCCAACAGAGACGCTCCAACAACTTCAGAAAGAAATATTACAAGTGATCTTGTACCTTCTGTTGATCAACTCCAGAAAAGGTTATCCAGAAGTAGCATAGCTCACGCAGAAGATAAGATCCTGGGAAAGAAGGATGATCCAATCAGAACAAGATCAACATTCAGAAACTCTGAAGAATCCCTCATGGGACTGGTCTCTCTGATTGAACCAACAACAATTGATGAAGCTCTTCTGGACAATGACTGGATTCTGGAAATGCAGGATGAATTAAATCAGTTCACCAAAAATGACGTATGGGATCTGGTTCCCAAACCAAAAGGGTTCAACGTTATTGGAACAAAGTGGGTGTTCAGAAACAAACTGAATGAGCAAGGAGAAGTCATCAGAAATAAAGCACGACTGGTGGCACAAGGTTATAGTCAGCAAGAGGGGATAGACTATACAGAAACCTTTGCTCCAGTCTCCAGGTTAGAATCTATCAGACTCTTAATCTCATTTGCTGTAAACAATGGCATCACTCTGTATCAGATGGATGTCAAAAGTGCATTCCTAAATGGCTACATAGATGAAGAGGTATATGTGTAACAATCCCCTAGGTTTGAAAATTCCAAAGACCCAGAATATGTTTTCAAACTAAAGAAGTCACTCTATGGTCTGAAACAAGCTCCCAGAGCTTGGTATGAAAGACTAAGTAACTTCCTGTTAGAAAAGGAATTCACCAAAGGGAAAGTGGAAACAACCTTGTTCTGTAAGACATTTAAGAATGACATTTTAGTTTGTCATATTTATGTAGATGATATCATTTTTGGATCCACTAAACCTTCTCTGGGAAGAGAATTTGCTAAGTGCATGCAGGCAGAGTTTGAGATGAGCTTAATGGGGGAACTCAAATTCTTTCTGGGCATTCAGATAAGCCAAATTCCAGAAGGAATTTACATTCATCAGAGCAAATATGTCAGAGAACTTCTGAAGAAATTTGACCTCTCAGAATGTAATCCCTGAAAGACTCCAATGTATCCCACGTGCATTCTGGAAAAGGAAGAGGTAAGTAAAAAGGTAGAACATAACATCTACAGAGGTATGATTGGCTCTCTCCTTTATCTGACGGCTTCAAGGCCTGATATTTTATTCAGTGTTTGCTTGTGTTCTAGATTCCAATCAGATCCTAGAGAATCTCACTGAAATAGTTAAGCGAATTTTCAAGTATCTGAAAGGTACTACTAATCTGGGTTTGTTTTATAGAAAATAAAATGAATATAGCTTAGTAGGATACTGTGATGCTGACTTTGCTGGAGACAGAGTAGAGCATAAAAGCACTTGTGTAAGCTTCCAGTTTCTGGGAGACAATCTGATCTCATGGACCAGCAAGAGACAGTCTACAATAACATTGTCAACAGCAGAAGCTGAATACATAGCAACTGCTGGATGTAGCACTCAAATGCTTTGGATGAAAAGTCAACTTGAAGACTTCAACATATTTGAGAGTAACATTCCTATCTTCTGTGATAACACTTCTGCCATATGTCTCTCTAGAAATCCCATTTTGCATTCTAGGGCTAAGCATATAGAAATAAAGTATCACTTTATTAGGGACTATATTCAGAAAGGAATTCTTACTTTGAAATTTATTGACACGGACCATCAATGGGCTGATGTATTTACAAAACCCCTTTCTAAAGATAGATTCAATTTCATTCTGAAACATCTCAGCATGAAATTGTGTCCAGAATAAAATGTTTTATTTGCATATCCTAAACCTCAAAATTTTATTGTTTTCTGTGAACATCTGATCAACTTGTCTTCAGAAGTTAGAAGTACAGTTGCCTCAGAATCTATCTATGAAGATCTGAACGTTTCATTTCAAGGATAAAGGCGTGCAGTTCACACCTCAAACATCTGTTATCCTCTCACAAGCTACCTTTTGAGGCTGAACGCGCGTTCAAATTCTGAAGGGTCCAAGGCTCTGATTGGATGCATTGAGACACTTGTCAATGGTAACTGTTCAATATCTCTCTAAATCCCCTAATTTTAGGTTTCATTAATGCATATAATCATTACTTATTTTTTTCTTACTGATTACGTTTTCTAAAAACCTATATAAACTCAATTTACTATTTCATTCATTCACATTTTACCATCTTCGATATTCTCTCTTGTTCTAGTTTCTTTTTCAAAAACCCTTTCCATCAATTTTGGATAAACAAGAAGATATAACAAAACAAATCAAAGACATTCTGGGAAAGCAGGAAGAATCAAGCACTCAGATTAAGACCTTGTTGGAAGCGTTGTTCACATGTCTTCCCCCTCCTTCTTAGATTTTCTTTAAACTGTTTATCTATATTTTTTTATCTTATCCTCCTTGTTTCTGAAAACTATCATTGCATTTTGTTCTTAATATAATTCATCTTTTTGACTATGATTATATTTCTTTTTGATACCTGACAAAAAGGGGGAGAAAGTAAGATATTTTCAATAACAGTATACCGGGACAAAGTCTCAAACATTCTGAATATCTTAACCTCTATATTTTTTGAAAAGCTTGAACAGGAACACATTCTGATAAGTACAAAAGGAGATGCATCAAAAGCTCTAACGAGAAGGAACTTCAGGGAAGTAACTCATCTCTATCTGAGTAATCAACTTAGGGGGAGTCTCTCTTAAGCTTTTTTTTCTCTATATTTTTAATTGAAAATCCTAGTTTTTATCATCATCAAAAAGGGGGAGATTGTTAGAACATAGTTTGATTCTACAACCCTTAATTAGAGTTTTGATGATAACAAGCACATAGAAAAAATATGCACTCTAAATTTGTGTTATTTTGTATGCAGAATTTCTGACCAAAACAGCATCAGAAATTAAGCTATAGAAGCTTTCAAGTTGAAGTGATCAGAATCTGCGCTGAAGAATGTTGATCAGAACCTTTGCTGAAGTGAAGAATAATCTAATTCTAAATAGAAGTTTAATATACCATTAGATCCTCACATCTCTGAGTCATCAATGTTCTGAAGCAATTGCACCATGCAAGATTCTAAGTTCTGAAGCGTTACATTTCAATCAAGACAACATCATATGCAACGACTTCATTCAGACAAGAATCTTCTCAATATGGAAATAACATTGAATGTCCATTATCACGCTTTATGTTGGACAAGATTTCCATGCCTATATAAACAAGCCTAGAGGACAAATCATTTACGATTTTTGACTACAACTGCTATATACCTCTAAAACGCTGCAAGCTTACATATTCTTATATACGCTCAAAATTGTGTAAAATATCACAGTTGTGATACAGTTTTTATAAAGAAAAACAACAATACACATTGCATTCTTTTATCTTGATATAGGTAGTTTTCCTTGAGATAAACCGGGTTGTGGTTGTACTCAAGAAGACTTTGGCAGTTGTCAAAGTAGTGTTGTAATCAGTTTTTTATTAGTGAATTAAATCCTCGTTGGAGAGAGGCGAAATCACCTTGGCGGGTGGACTGGAGTAGTTTGAGATCAAACGAACCAGGATAAAAATATCGTGTCTACTATGCTTTTGATTTTAAGTTACAATTCAACCCCCCTTTCTTGTGTTTTTCACTTCTTCAGGAACTATATGAAAAAATGCCATGAAGTTAGGTCAAAATCCTGCCTAAACTAGGGTAAAATTTCACTAAGTGTTTAGTTTCATAACCATGACTTCATTGATTAATAACTTGAGTTCCAAGCATTTCTAGGAGAAGTTATGTAAAGCAATGTTGTATATCTCATGGAGATCTACAACTTTCATGTTGAAAGTTTCTCTTGAATCATCTTGCATCATGGTGAAAATTTGGCTCAAAGTTGTGAAAAAACATGAAGGTTTCAACACTTAGAAAAATTTCGAAGTTTTAAAACTTTGACTTTTCAAAATAAAATATTGACCTTTTGTTTTCTTGATGAACAAGTTTCACATTTTGACATGTTTTGATGAATTGTGATTTTTGACACTTGATTTTGACCAAAAAGTCAAAGTTTGACTTTTCAGTGTATAGTTGATTTTTGATCAGTTGACTGAAAATTCATCTGTCAATCAATTGGACTTGAGAAATGTTTTGAGTCATGCCATTAGGTTAAAATGATTCAATTTAACTCTTGATATCATGCCTCAAACCAATTAACCACTTGCTAGGTCAAAAATAAAAAATTGCCCTTTCTCAGTCAAAACCCTAATTTTGACCATTTTGCCATTTTAATGATTTGACAAAATTTATTAAGGAATTGTGGTCCAAACTTGATCAAATGATACATATGAGTTTATAATTTTGATGTGGATAAAAAATTGTGAAGTTTGACTGTAAATTGGCCATAGTTGACTTTCCCCCCAATATAGTTGATTTTTAGGTCAACTGCTCAATTGACTGAGCAAAAATGTGATCCAAGGCTTGAAACTTGACGTGAGTAATCTTGGGGGTCAATAATGGTCAATGAAAGTAATATGAGGCATTAAAAGTTCAAATATCCTTGTTCAATCTCAAACCCTAATTTCAGTCATCAATGCTTAAGGAGGTGTCTTGAGCTGATCAACCCTAGTGCAGTCTTGAACCAAAGGAGATCTTGTGAGAAAATATTTGATAAATGAGAGGGAAAATTTTGGGGTACAACAGCTGCCCCTGTTCAATCTTCTTAAACCTGAAGAGTTAGATTGGCGGATCCGCCATTCGTGACTTAAAGGTGGAAGATGATTGGACACTAGAGTGCCCAGAAATTTGCACTCGAAGATAAAATGGGAATGGGCTTATAGATGCCATTTAGAGGAATGATAGAGATTTGCCGGAGATGGGCTTGTAGATGCCATCCAAAGGTGATTGTTGACAGATATTGTACTAAGTCTGAACTTGATTTCAATTGGAAAAGAATCAGAATAAATCTTTGGAGCGACTTATCTGAACCAAAAGAAGTCTTGTATGTTGTTTGAATGGGAAGAATCAGAATAAATCTTGGAGCAATTTATCTGAACCAAAAGAAGTCTTTTATGTTGTTTGACTGGGAAGAATCAGAATAAATCTTGGAGCGATTTATATGAACCAGAAGTGTTCTTTTTGGAAAGTATCGGGATAAACCTTTGAGGGGTTTAAATTGAACCAAAAGAAAATTTGAATGTTCCTTAACTGGAAAGAATCAGAGTAAATCTTTGAGTGATTTATCTGAACCAGAGAAAGTGCCTGCGGGAAAGGATCAGAATAAATCATTGAGAGACTTATCTGAACCCGAAAGGTTCCTTTGGAATGTATCAGGATAAACCGTTGAGGGGTTTAAAATTAACCAAAAGAGGTCTTGAATTTTCTTTAATTGGAAAGAATCAGAGTAAATATTTGTGTGATTTATCTGAACCAGAGAAAGTGGCTACGAGAAAGAATCAGAATAAATCGTTGAGATATTTATCTGAATCGACGGGGATCTAGAAAAGAATCAGAACAAATCATTGAGAGATTTATCTGAACCAGAGAAGAGAGATGCGAGAAAAGAATCAGAATAAATTGTTGAGATATTTAAACTGAACTGACAGGAGCCTGAAAGAAACATATGTTGTGTAGATGGTTGACCAATCCTTCCTTGGGAATTGATCTTTAATTGACTTGTTGAAATGTTGACGATAATTTTCTGTTGATTGATCTTTCCTGAAAAAGATGAAAGGTTAGTTGTATGCAATGTCATGATGTATGAAATGCATGGTGTAATGATGTTCTCAAAATAAATGAGATTGTGTCGTATGTATTTGTGTTGTCAATGTTATGACGTATGGGAGCGATGTACGAACATGTAAGCTATTCTGCTGTAATGTTGTTGGATTAGGGAAAATAAATCCCTGACTGCTGTTGGGGATGTGGAGTGTAATTCTTCATGTTATGAAGTTGAAGTGTTGATGAGCCTCCATTTGTTAGAGAAATAAACTTTGTTGTGTAAGGGAAACACCGTGCCTTGCTTGTAGACCTCGTGAATACCTGTTGGGGAATCCTGAGAAACTGGACGACCTTCACTGGGGAATCTTATGAGCGGTATTTGGAAGTTTTGTTCTGTTTGGGATGCGAGAGAAATTGATGCCATTAGGCTGCAAACTGGGGATACGTTAATGATCCTATAGTGGGATGTCCCGTTTTCCACTCTTGCTGGGAAAGTATCTGCGGGGAATTTATGGAATAGTCTAAAGATATTATCCTATTTATGAAAGCCATTAGTGATTGTCTTTCTATTTTCTGTTCTCCTTTTTGCTCATTTGTAAATAGTAGTTACGTTCAAATGCATATGTTCAAAAATAAATCATTGGACGTTTTTGTAAATAAAACATAAAAATAAAGAAAAACAGATAGTTTTGCACTTTCGAAGGAATATTTTTGTATTAACTTTAAATAAGTATTTTTGTACAATGAGACGAACATTCTAGTAAGAGAATGTCATCGTAAAAAATGAAAATCGATACAAATAAAATATAGCTATGTGAAATAATCCCATATGGGTCACATTCTGCTATAGCCTTCGTGTCTCTGAGCGTCTTGTCCACTTGTTGCCTTATCCGAAGCTGATTGGGTTGATTAGAACCGTTGAGTTTATCAGTCAATACTGCAGGTTGTCTGTAAGGTGATCCAACGGGACATAGCCATATGCTTTAATTCCCTAAATTTTGCCTGGACCGCCCTTTCGGGTTTTCAATCCATCGGGATACCCTTTTTTGCCCAAGCCTCCTTTTCAGGTTTTCAGCTTACAAGGTGTACATATTTTTTTATTTTATCCCTAATTTTTGCCCGAACCTTTTGGTTCGCCGGGATGCCCATGTTTTGCATAGGTGTGTCAACCTAACGGGTCTCTTATGCGTGGTATCTTTTGACTATGTCCGGGTTCATAGGGTGCGGAAGGGCATCACCATCCATAGTGGTTAGGATCATTGCTCCACTAGAGAATATGCTTTTGATCACAAACGGTCCTTCTTATGTAGGAGTCCATTTGCCCCTGGGATCACCTTATGGTAATGTGATACACTTGATTACCAAGTCACCAACCTGATATACCTGACGTCTGACCTTTTTGTTAAAAGCTTTGATCATACGTTTTTGGTACATCTAGCCATGACTGACAGTCGTAAGCCTCTTCTCATCAATTAGGTTCAACTGGTCAAGTCGAGTTTGGATCCAATCGTCTTCACTCAGCCCTGCATCCTTTATGATTCTCAAAGAAGGTATTTGGACTTCAATTGGTAAAACAACTTCCATGCCGTATACCAAAGAGAAGGGAGTTGCCATTGTTGATGTGTGTGCCGTGGTACAGTAACCGTGGAGAGCGAATGGTAGCATCTCATGCCAGTCCTTGTAGGTTACTGTCATTTTTTGTATGATCTTCTTAATGTACTTATTTACGGTGTCGACATCACCATTCATCTTTGGCCGGTAAGGAGAAGAATTATGGTGTTGGATCTTGAATTGCACGCACAATGCAGTGATCATAGTATTATTGAGATTTGTACCATTGTCTGTGATGATTCTCTCTGGGATGCCGTACCGACAGATGAGATTCTGTTTGATGAAACGGGCCACAACATTCTTAGTAACGGAAGCGAAAGAAGCTGCCTCAACCCACTTTGTGAAATAGTCAATGGCCACCAAGATGAAACGGTGTCCATTAGAAGCTGTAGGTTTGATTTCTCCAATCATATCGATGCCTCACATTATGAATGACCAGGGAGCAGTCAGGATATTTAGAGGGACTGGAGGCACATGCACTTTGTCAGCGTAAATCTGACACTTGTGACAGGTTCGTGAATGCTGATAGCAATCTGCTCCATGGTAGACCAGTAATAACCTGCCCGTAGAATTTTCTTAGCCATCTGTGATACGGTGGGAGAACTGACTTGAGGGTATGCATTTGTGTTTACAAATGTTGAGGTTTAGCAAGAGTCTCCACCGGCTTTTCTTTTATCCAAAAGGAAAGGTGAAAAAGCACATGAAAGACCTTTGAGATGTTTTCTTGAGTTCGGGGGGTAGATTATGAAAAGGGAAGGTATTAGCACCCTTTTCATCCATGGTTTTCCATGGGATCTTATTTACTTGCTAGATCAACTTGCTTTCGTTTGTTTTAAAATGTGTTTGGTATGGTTTTTTGAAAGTATTTTGTAAAAGAGGCCATTCGTTTAGGCAATCTTTGTAATGATTCTCGTTCGTAAGAATGTATACAAAGATGTTTGTCTTTTTTGAAAATGTTTTCAATGCTTGTAAGTTGTTTTGTGTGTGTGTTTGTTTTGAAAAATAGCAAGGATGTTTGCTTGAGAAAAATAGAGCAAGTAACTAGGAGTACTCTACCTACTCAAATGTCTTTCTTGTTCATTTTTTATTCCTTTGACATTGTTATCTTACCATTGATTTGGTAAGCAACCCTATCTTTGGATGTTAACGGGACGGGCGCGGGTCATCATATAACCATGATTAGCAATGTTGTAAAGTATCTTAGCATTTCGAGGGACTAAGATCATTTTGTAAGGCAACTTTGAATAGCGTCATCGAGGGACTATGATCTTTTGATTTTGTTTGTTTTACCAAGATACTTTGCATGCGTAACATGGCTATTTTTGTATAAGGCAACCAAGTGGAGAAACCCTAAGGGTGTTTGTGTGCAAGTGTGTTTGATTGCATGCATGGTTTTATCTTGAATTAGGATTTTCTATTTCATTGATTTTATATTGCCATACATATCCTAATTGCTAACATTTACATTTGAAAGGGATAAAATGCAGAAATGTAAAGTCCTACGCTATTACAATATTTAGGGGGGGTGGAGATACACACTTATGAATGGGGAATCCAGCGAGAAAAATAAAGAAAAAAATAACAAGGGGAAGAAAAAAGAAAGAAGGAGGGGGTCAGCGTGCTGCTGAGAGGAAGTCAGAAGTTCTGACCCTGACCTGCTGCAGAACATCAACCTGTTAGTGAAAATGTATAGGTCAGAAGTTTTGACCCTGGTACGCTGCAAAACAGAAACCTGTTAGTGAAAATGTATGGGGTCAGAGGTTCTGACCCTACTGGGCACACAGTAATTTTCAGAAGTTCTGATACTACTGATGACAAAACAGGCCCCAGAAGTTCTGGCGTCCAAGTCAAAACTTGGTCTCCCTCTGTGCTAGTCAGAACATCTGCAATTTGGTTATTTTTCCATAAAACAGAAGGCATGCCTATGACAGTTTTAGCAGGTGTCATAGTGTTTCAGAAGTCAGAACCAAAAGTCATAGGCAAGTTCTGGACTGATTCATTCTATACTTAAGCATACAGATGCGTGAAAATCTCAGAACATGCACAACATCAGAAGCATGATATCTACATTGTATTTTAGGGCATACAAATCTGGTGATGCTTAAGCAATGTGGTGAGGGTCAGCAAGTGCTTACCTTGCAGCTGAAAAAGCTCTGTGAACTGGAGTCAGCCTAAACTCTGATAGTGTTTTGGACGGGTTCTTTGAATGGATGGATGAAGGGTATATATATGAGTCAAAAAACTGTATGGGTGTTTCTTAGATAGGAAATATTTTGAGAGAAAATGGAGTTTGAAAGCAGGAGATTTAAAGTTAATGGTTGGTATGCGGTGTTTACAGTTTTTGAAACTCTGGGAATTTTGGGGCAGGGATTCAAGGTATTTTCTTGTTAAAAACTTTCTGTTTCTTTCCAGCAATTTTTCTGAATTTGGACCGGGTTTTTCAATGGAAAATGGTGTTCTATTTATAGGCAAAGCTTTGTGGGTTTTCAAAATGTTAAGTGGCGCCAATATCATGCACTAGATGCTGACTTACTCTTGAAGAAAGTTCATAAAAAGTTGTGATGATTCACAACTTTTAGCCTAGGCTGGGTTAGTAAGCGAGGATTAAGGAAAAGTGACACCCATAGGCGAAAAGTAGCGCATGAACCCATACCTAAATCTGCACAAGAGCATTGTTATGCTGCACGTGGTAAGACCCTTTGGATAAATGCTCAAAAGTGGTTGTGAGCATTAATGAGCATTAAATGGTGATGAGATTAGTCAAGACTAAGAAATCTTGTAATATGAGATTTGCATCATTACTTAAATCTGAGCCACAGTTCCTACTTCAGCAAAAGTCTAGAACAACGCACCCAAGTTCTGATCTTAGTATCCTGCTGTCTCAACAAATTCTGAGGGTTCTCCAGACTCTTCAGCATGTTCTTTTGATTTGCCTCTGAAAACTCTGGACTTAGAGATTCTTCTTCAGTGTAACACCTAATCTTCTGATCCCCTTACCCTCTGATTCCAGCATGTTCTGAAGGAGCTTTCAGGCTTCGCTGCTTTCTATGCATTCCTCTAGCAAACTCTGACTGAACTTGCGAAACTGCTGAAAAAGACATGTTCTGATTGAAGATTATATGCTGAACCACGTTTACAACTTCTGACTGAGTTGGCTTAGCTGCTGAAGAACCACATTCTGACTGAATGTTATGTGCTAAGCCAAGTTTTCAATTTCTGACTGAGTTGGCGTAGCTGCTGAAGAGCCACATTCTGACTGAATGTTATGTGTTGAGCCAAGTTTGCAATTTCTGACTGCTCCTGCCTGTGGGTTGGTTCAGAAGTTCTGAAGTGTAATTTTTCTTAAATACTTTAGAAAAATTCTAAGTATTTAGAATTTAACTTTTCCAAGGTAAAATTTGACTTTTGAGCTTCTTGATGAAACAAACTTCATATTCCAACATGTCTTGATGAAATATGATTTTTGTGTTTTGATTTTGATCCAAAAACCAAAGTTTGACTTTTTAGCTTGCAAATGACCACTTTGCCCTTGTAAATGGCTTGCTTGGAAAGAAATGATAATTCAAGGCTTGGATTTTTACAAGGGAAAAGCTTGAGAATTCAGAGTGATTTCCTGAAATGAGAGGGCAAATTTTGGGGTACAACAACTGCCCCTGTTCAATCTTCTTTTAACCTGAAGAGCTAGATTGGCGAGACTTTCCATTCGCGACTCGAAGGTGGAAGACGATTGGACACTAGAGTGCCCAGAAATTTGCACTTGGCGGTGATAGGAGGAATGGGCTTAAAGATGCCATTTGGAGAGGTAATAAAATCCTGTTGGAGATGGGCTTGTAGATGCCATCCAAGGATGCTTGTTGAGATATAATCTGGAATTTTGATCATCAGAATGACGTCCGTGTCTGGAGCCTATCCGTATTGAGTATGAATGAGTATCAAAATGGCTTCCGGGTCTGGAGCGTATCTGTACTAAACTGTATCAAAAGTTGAAATCTGAATGAGTATCAGAATGGCTTCCGTGTCTGGAGCGTATCTGAACTGTATCTGAGGTTGAAATCTGAATGAGTATCAGAATGGCTTCCGTGTCTGGAGCATATCTGGAGGTGTCTTTGAATGAGTATCAGAATGGCTTTTGTGTCTGGACTGTATTTGAACTGTATCAGGAGTGTTGATATCTGAATGAGTATCATAATGGCTTCTGTGTCTGGAGCGTATCTGGACTGTATCAAGAAGTTTGCATATTGTTAATGGAAGCTATTAATCTTATCCTGAAAAGTGTAAAATGTTAGCTGAAACACCAAGTTATGTTGCATGAAATATATGATGCAATGTATGTGTATGTGAGTTGATTTGTTGTATTGTTATCTGCTCGGGGAAAATAAATCCATGACTGTTGCTGAGGATATGTAAGTCTTCAGGTCTTGAAGTTGAAGTGTTGATGAATTTCTGTTGAGAGGAATAAACTCTTGTTGTAAGGGAAATGCCATGTATTGCTCGTAAGATCTGCTTGGGGCAACCTGAAAATCTTGACGACTTTCACTGGGGATTATCCATTGGGAGTGTTTGTTCCGTTGGGGAGCATTGAAAACTCTATGGGGAAAAAGCTTATTCTTATTTGGGAAAAAGTTCAGGAGTTTCGGTCGTCTGTCACTCTACCGAGGAGTTATCCTTGGTTGGAGAGAATCAGAAGTTAGCTGTTATTCAGTTTGATTTCAGGCTTCAAAATAACTTGCTGGGGAATTTTGGAGAATCTGGGCGGTTTCCACCGGGGATTAATAGTTTGAAGTTTTAGTTCCGCTGGGGATTCAAATGACGTACTGTGGGGATTTCCTATGGAATAGCCTAGAGACGTTTTCCTGTCCTTTCAACTTATCAGAAATTATCTTTCCCATTTTGTTTATTTGTAAACAGTAATTATGTTCAAATGCATATGTTTATTAATGAATCATTGGATGTTTTTTGCAAATAAAACACAAGTGTAAAGAAAAAGACAAATAGTTTTCTGTACTTTCAAAGGGGTATCTTTGTATTTAACTTTGAATAAGTATTTTGTACAAAGGAGACAAACATCCTAGTAAGAGAATGGTTCCATAAAAGCAAGAAAAATTTATACAAAGAAAGATAGCTATGTGTGATAATCCCATGGGGTTCCCATTCTGCTATAGCCTTCGTATCTCCGAATATCTTATCTATTTGTTGCTTCGTTCGAAGATGATTGAATTGATCTGAAACTCCGAATTTTGTTAGGGGAAGTCAGATGTCGTCCGTAAAGTGATCCGACGGGACATATTCGTAAGCTTTAATTCCCTAACTTCTTCCTGGACCGCCTTTTCGGGTTTTCAGTCCACCGGGAAACCCTTTTTTGCCCAAGTCGCCTTTTCTGGTTTTCAACTTGCCGGGTATACAATTTTTTTTTAATTTTATCTCTAATTTTTGCCCGAACCTTTTTGGTTCTCCGGGATGCCCTTGTTTTGCCTAGGTGTGTCAACCTAACGGGTCTCTTATGCGTAGCATCTTTTAACTATGTCCGTGTTCGCAGGGTGTGGTAGGTCGTCACCGTCCATGGTGGTTAAGATCATTGCCCCACCAGAGAATATGTTCTTAATTACAAACGGTCCTTCATAGGTAGGAGCCCATTTGCCCCTAGGGTCACTTTATGGTAAGATAATGCGTTTGATCACTAGATCTCCAACTTGATATACTTGGCGCCTGACTTTCTTGTTGAAAGCCTTGATCATCTGTTTTTGATACATCTGACCATGGCAAACAGCAGTAAGTCTCTTTTCATCAATTAAGTTCAATTGATCAAGTCGGGTCTGGATCCAATCGTCCTCACTCAAACCTGCATCTTTCATAATTCTCAAAGAGGGGATCTGAACCTCAATGGGCAAGACAGCCTCCATGCCATAAACCAAAGAATAGGGTGTTGCCCCAGTTGATGTGCGAGCCGTGGTACGATACCCGTGGAGAGCAAATGGTAGCATCTTATGCCATTCCTTGTAGGTAACCGTCATTTTTTGTATGATCTTTTTAATGTTTTTATTTGCAGCCTCGATGGAACCATTCATCTTTGGCCGATAGGGGGACGAATTCTGATGCTGAATCTTGAACTGCTCGCACAAGACAGTGATCATAGTATTGTTAAGGTTTGTACCATTATCAGTGATGATCCTTTCTGGGATACCGTACCGGTAAATGAGATTTTGCTTGATGAAGCGGGCGACAACATTCTTAGTAATGGATGCGAAGGAAGCTGCTTTGACCCACTTTGTAAAATAGTCAATGGCCACTAAAATGAAGCGGTGTCCATTGGAGGTTGTAGGCTTGATCTCCCTAATCATATCGATTCCCCACATAGCAAAGGTCCAAGGAGCTGTTAAGACATTCAGAGGAACCGGAGGTACGTGCACCTTGTCAGCATAAATTTGACACTTATGACAGGTCCGAGAGTGTTGATAGCAATCTGCTTCCATGGTAGACCAATAATAGCCTGCTCGTAGGATTTTCTTCGCCATCGTATGCCCACTGGAGTGAGTGCCAAAAGTACCTTCATGTAATTCAGCCATGATCTTTTCCGATTCAACCTTATCCATACACTGAAGCAGAATGGAGTCATGATTACGCTTGTACAAGACGCCATTACTCAGGAAGAACTTAGCAGAGAATTTCCTTAAGAACTTTTTATCATTGATTGAAGCTCCTTCTGGATATTCTTGAGCCTCGAGATACCTCTTGACTTCATGAAACCAAGGCTGGTCCACTACCTCTTCAGTATTAATCTCGTGACAGTGTACTGGTTCATCCATTCGTTCAATGGTGATTTGGGGAGCCTCGTTATCCCAATTAAGTTTAAACATAGAGGACATTGTATCTAGAGCGTCTGCTAGCTGATTTTCATCTCGCGGGAAATGCTCGAAGGTAATCTTCTCAAAATGTGGTAGCAATGTCAAAACACGTTCTTTGTAAGGGATAAGGTTTGGGTGCTTAGTGTCCCATTCCCCTTTGATCTGACTGATGACCAAAGCTGAATCTCTAAACACATCTAAAGATTTGATTCCCAAATCTATGGCAACTTTGAGACCGAAGATGCATGCTTCGTACTCCGCCATGTTGTTTGTACAGTTGAAGCAAAGTCTGGCAGTAAAAGGGGTATGACACCCTTCCGGAGATATGAGTACAGCGTCAATACCATTACCAAGTGCATTGGATGCCCCGTCAAAGAACAGGGTCCATCGGGATCCTTGTTCAGGTCCGTCATATAGTCTGATTTCTTCACAATTGTCTAATGTCATGATGTCTTCATCCGGGAATTCAAATTTCATGGACTGATAATCTTCTACAGCTTGATGAGCAAGATGGTTAGCTAGCACACTTCCCTTTATAGCTTTCTGGGTAGTGTACTGTATTTCATATTCTCTTAGGATCATCTGCCATCTAGCTATCCTCCCAGACAGAGTAGGTTTTTCGAAGATGTACTTTATCGGACCCATCTTAGATATCAACAAAGTAGTATGAGTCAACATATACTGTCTTAGCCGGCGAGCAGCCCATGCTAGAGCGTAATAAGTTTTCTCGAGCAGTGAATATCTGGTTTCACAGTCGGTAAACTTTTTGCTCAGGTAGTAAATAACGTGCTCTTTTCGGCCAGACTCGTCATGCTGCCCCAATACACACCCCATTGAGTTCTCTAACACGGTCAGATACATGATTAGTGGTCTTCCCTCGACTGGTGGCATCAAAACAGGAGGCTCTTGTAAATACTCTTTTATTTTGTCGAAAGCAGTCTGGCATTCATCATTCCATTTGACTACTTGATCTTTCCTCAATAGTTTGAAGATTGGCTCATAAGTAGCTGTCAGGTGAGAAATGAATCTAGAAATATAGTTCAGGCGTCCCAAGAATCCTCTGACTTCCTTCTCAGTACGAGGAGCAGACATTTCTTGTATCGCTTTAACCTTGGCAGGATCAACCTTGATGCCTTTGTTACTGACAAGAAAACCTAAAAGTTTATCGGACTGTACTCTGAATGTGAATTTGTTTGGGTTTAACCTTAACTTGTACTCCTTCAATCTTTTAAACAACTTTTGCAAGTGGTCAAGGTGCTCTTCTTCAGTTTGTGATCGGGCTATCATATCGTCTACGTAGACCTCTATTTCATGATGTATCATATCGTGAAATAAGGCTACCATGGCACGCTGATAGGTTTCCCCAGCATTCTTCAGTCCAAATGGAATTACCTTGTAGCAGAATGTGCCCCACTATGTGACAAATGTTGTTTTCTCCATGTCCTCAGGCGCCATTCTGATTTGGTTATAACTTGAGAATCTGTCCATGAAGGAAAATACTTTGTGCTGGGCCGTATTGTCAATCAGGATATCGATGTGGGGAAGTGGAAAATCGTCTTTAGGGCTGGCCCTATTCAAATCTCTATAGTCCATGCATGTGATGCGGTGGGAGAACTGACTTGAGGTTTTGCGTTTGTATTCGCACTTGTTCGGTTTAGCAAGAGTCGCCACCGACTTTTTATTTTATCCTAAAGGAAAGGTTAAAAAAGCACAGGAAAAACCTTTTGAGCTGTTTCGTGGGTTCGGGGGGTAGATTATGAAAAGGGAAGGTATTAGCACCCTTTTCATCCATGGTTATCCATGGGCTCTTAGTTACTTGTTTAGATCACTTGCCTTGATTTCTTTTCTTTTCTTTGTTTTTGCAGGTAAAAGTCAAATGAGCAAAGGAGCATCAGTAGAAGACGAAGATTTCAAGACATTTAGGACATAGCTTTATTTCAATTTTAATTATTTGTAATAGTATTAATGTAAATAACTGTAAATAAATTTACAGTATTTCAATAATATCTGTAACAAACAATTCAAAATGAATAAGCATCCTTTTTTTATCAGTTAATTCTTCTTTCAATTCATTGTTCATTTAATTATTTGAATTTCTTAAATTAAAATAACTGGAAGTAAATCCAATTATTCTGACTTAGAAAAAATAATTAATAAACACCGTGGTCTTGCCATTTAGCATGAATCAATAATAAACCCGGCGTTTCAAATAGCCATAAGCATTGCACAGTCGAATCAAACAAACATCCACATGTCCTTTTTTCACTGATTAAATCCAACACTGCAAACTCAAATCAAATGCCTCAGCTCATCTCCCAGAGAAAATTGAAAAGCACTGTAGAATTAATTCTTTCTGAGAAATATGCGCACAAAACCCTGATTCTTGTTTTAATTTTCACAGAAGCGCCTGCCTGATCAAACCCTGAGCCAAACTCAACCAAACCCTAATAATTTGCTTGAACTGTATCAAAAGTCCATGAAAACCATAAATTGGATAGACTGATAAGAAAAAGTCTGTTTGACTGATTCTTACGCCATTCTGAAAAATAAGGAAAAGCCCGAAGCTGTGATTTCTTGTGGAAAAAGAGGAGGGCAAATTTTGGGGTACAACAGTTGCCCCTATTCAATCTTCTTGAACCTGAAGAGTTAGATTGGCAAGTTTTCCGTTCGCGACTCGAAGGTAAAAGGAGATTGGACACTAGAGTGCCCAAAAAATTTGCACTCGGTGATGTGATGGTAGAGGGAATGGGCTTAAAGATGCCATTTGGTGATGGGCTTAAAGATGCCATCTGGAGATGTGACAAAATCTTGTCGGGGGATGGGCTTAGAGATGCCATTTGGAAGTTGCTGGTAGGAGGATGGGCTTAGAGATGCCATCTGGAAATGGGCTTAAAGATGCCATCTGGAAGTTGCTGGTAGGAGGATGGGCTTAAAGATGCCATCTGGAAATGTTTGTTGAACTGTATGTCATTGGTGAGTGAGTATCAGAAAGGTATCCATGCTTTGGAACATCTCTGAACTGGGGGTCCGAATAAGCGATAGATTGACGTCCGTATCTGGAAGCATCCGTAAACTGTTTTCAGGAGTTGAGATTGAATAAGCAATAGAGCAGCATCCGTTGTTGGGAAGCGTCCGTAAACTGTTTTCAGAAGTTGAGAAGAATCTGAACAAGCGATAGGTTAACATCCGTTACTGGAGAACCCGTGAACTGTTTTCAGAAGTCTTGAGTCTGAACAAGCGATAGATTAACATCAGTTACTGGAGAATCCGTAAACTGTTTTCAGAAGTTGAGAAGAATCTGAACAAGCGATAGGTTAACATCTGTTACTGGAGAACCCGTGATTTGTTTTTAGAAGTCTTGAGTCTGAACAAGCGATAGATTAACATCCGTTACTGGAGAATCCGTAAACTGTTTTCAGAAGTTGAGAAGAATCTGAACAAGCGATAGGTTAACATCCGTTACTGGAGAACCCGTGAACTGTTTTCAGAAGTCTTGAGTCTGAACAAGCGATAGATTAACATCCGTTACTGGAGAATCCGTAAACTGTTTTCAGAAGTCTTGAGTCTGAACAAGCGATAGATTAACATCCGTTACTGGAGAATCCGTAAACTGTTTTCAGAAGTTGAGAAGAATCTGAACAAGCGATAGGTTAACATTCGTTACTGGAGAACCCGTGAACTGTTTTCAGAAGTTGAGAAGAATATGAACAAGCGATAGGTTAACATCCGTTACTGGAGAGCCCGTGAACTGTTTTCAGAAGTCTTGAGTCTGAACAAGCGATAGATTAACATCCGTTACTGGAGAATCCGTAAACTGTTTTCAGAAGTTGAGAAGAATCTGAACAAGCGATAGGTTAACATCCGTTACTGGAGAACCCATGAACTGTTTTCAGAAGTCTTGAGTCTGAACAAGCGATAGATTAACATCCGTTACTGGAGAATCCGTAAACTGTTTTCAGAAGTTGAGAAGAATCTGAACAAGCGATAGGTTAACATCCGTTACTGGAGAACCCGTGAACTGTTTTCAGAAGTCTTGAGTCCGAACAAGCGATAGATTAACATCCGTTACTGGAGAATCCGTAAACTGTTTTCAGAAGTTGAGAAGAATCTGAACAAGCGATAGGTTAACATCAGTTACTGGAGAACCCGTGAACTGTTTTCATAAGTCTTGAGTCTGAACAAGCGATAGATTAACATCCATTACTGGAGAATCCGTAAACTGTTTTCAGAGGTTGAGAAGAGTCTGAACAAGCGATAGGTTAACATCCGTTACTGGAGAACCCGTGAACTGTTTTCAGAAGTCTTGAGATTGAAGCTTACTATTCTTTATCCTGAAAAAGGGTAAGATATTAGCTGAAACACAAAGTCATGTTGCATGAAATGTATGATGCAATGTATGTTATATCAATGTTTATGATATGAATGTAATGAATGCGTATGTAAGCTGATGAGCTGTCTTGCTGAGGATAGATGAGTCCTGGATAATGAGATCTTTGACTGCTGCTGGGGAAAGTGAATTCTTGACTGCTGCAAGGGAGGGAAAGAATCTTTTGATCGTTGAAGATGAGAAGTCCTGGGACCACTTTTGGGGAATCAGGAGCTTGGGTTGTATGACAATCTACCGGGGATTCCTGTCTTGAGGGGATCTTCACTGGAGAATATTCGAATATCCTGTGAAGAACTGAGAATGAGAGTCTTCATCCTGCTTGGGGGATTGATAGTTGGAAGTTTTAGCTCCGTTGGGGATTGACAGTTTTGGCTCCACTGGGGATTTTGAAACTTGACTCTGAGGGGAATTAGATTCTGTAAGGCTCTCTGGCTGGCGAAATCAGCTTTGAGAAAGCTTTTGTTTTGCTGAGAATCCTGAAGTTAAACTCTATTTGGGGAATTGAGAACTCAGGTTATATGCCACTTTGAGAATGAGAATCTTCATTCTGTTAGGGGTCAGAAATTGGGAGTGTACCAATCTTCTGAGGTGATGAGAATCTTCATGCTGTTAGCGGTCAGAAACTGGGAGTATACCAATCTTCTGAGGTTTTAAGGATGAGAGTCTTCATTCTTGAGAGAAACAGATTTTTCAGTTGTCTGTTATCTTGTTGGTGGTTGTAATTTCCAGCAGGTGATGAAGGAAATTTTGACGATTACTACTCCAAAAGATGAAGGAACCTTTGATTACTACTCCAAAAGATGAAGGAACCTTGATGATTACTACTTCAAAAGATGAAGGAACATTGACGATTACTACTTCAAAAGATGAAGGAACCTTGATGATTACTACTTCAAAAGATGAAGGAACCTTGACGATTACTACTTCGAAAGATGAAGGAACCCTGACGATTACTACTTCAAAAGATGAAGGAACCTTGATGATTACTACTTCAAAAGATGAAGGAACCTTGATGATTACTACTTCAAAAGATGAAGGAACCTTGACGATTACTACTTCAAAAGATGAAGGAACCTTGACGATTACTACTTCAAAAGATGAAGGAACCTTGATGATTACTACTTCAAAAGATGAAGGAACCTTGACGATTACTACTTCAAAAGATGAAGGAACCTTGATGATTACTACTTCAAAAGATGAAGGAACCTTGACGATTACTACTTCAAAAGATGAAGGAACCTTGACGATTACTACTTCAAAAGATGAAGGAACCTTGATGATTACTACTTCAAAAGATGAAGGAACCTTGACGATTACTACTTCAAAATATGAAGGAACCTTGATGATTACTACTTCAAAAGATGAAGGAACCTTGACGATTACTACTTCAAAAGATGAAGGAACCTTGATGATTACTACTTCAAAAGATGAAGGAACCTTGATGATTACTACTTCAAAAGATGAAGGAACCTTGATGATTACTACTTCAAAAGATGAAGGAACCTTGATGATTACTACTTCAAAAGATGAAGGAACCTTGACGATTACTACTTCAAAAGATGAAGGAACCTTATCTGCATATGTTAAGAATGCTGTTGATATGTAATTTGTTTTGGAGAATAAATCCTTGACAAATATTGGGGAAATAAACCCATGACTGCTGGTCTGTGTAGCGATAAAAAATGTAGCGGGGTAAATCGGAGATCGAATTATTGATTAATTCGTCTCACAAAAGCAAGAGTCGCCACCGCGCTTTATTATTTCCAAGGTAAAAGGGGAAAGAGCGAAATAAAACCCTAAATATGCAATGTAAAATAATACTTTTTTTTAAAAGTAATAAAAATACAAGGCGTTTTGAAAAGAGATCTATGGTTCGGGGGTTGGTTATACAGTGGGAAGGTATTAGCACCCAATGTATCTATAGTACTCTATAGGAACCTTTTGAAATATCTGTTTATAAAAATTCATTTGTTTGATCGAAATAAATTGTTTTGGCCGAAAAGGGGGTACGGACGGGTTTTTGAAGATACGACGACCTAATGTCGAAGTTTTTGCTTAAAAGGTATGAGTTTTGAAAAGATCGATATTTTGAGGAAAAATTATCCTAAGTTTTAATGAAATGAAGATATTCGCGTGATTAGACTTGAGGACATGAAGTCAACAAATTCAATCGTTTTTTCTCTTGGATTTAGACGTAAACAGAGTAACCAAATAACGATGAAATAATTAAACAGAAAATTATGCAGATAATGATTAAATAACTAGAATGATATACAACAATTAAATAATAGACTAAATGGTGTGAACATGCATTTTTTTATATTTTTTGTCTATTATTAATAACGCAAGAGAATTAATTAAAGAAAATAAAATGTTTTTAATTTTTTATGTTTTTATGTTATATGTTTCTATTTTTATATGTTTTTCTTTTTAATATAAAGTATTATTTTAATAGTTATTAAATAATTAAACTAAATTAAAACTTAAAGTTATTAATTTAATCTAATTAAAAAGGGAATACTAAACTTATTAAATTAAACCTAAAGTTTAAACTAATAAAATTGGTCACATTACTTAAAATTTGTTTGATTAAACTACCTCTATTATTGGTTAAGTTTTACTAATTAACTAAATCAATAAAAATGCTAAAAAAGGGGCTAAAAGATAGTAAAATAGAAAGAGAGGTGTATCAAGAAATAAGGGATAGATAATAACAATTATGGGCTAAAGGGTTTTTGAAAAGCCCAACCAAAACAAACAGAAAAGGGGGTGTACAAAGGGATTTCGCTGGGCTCTAGGCAGAAAATGGGGTGAGGCCCATTCATATCTCATAATTGTTTTTAGGGTTAGACAATTTTGTTTTAACTTAGGGAAAGAGGGATTAGGGGTTTTGGTTAACAGCAACGACACCGCTTCGTCTCGTATCGTCTTCTTCTTGATTCGTCCTCATCTTCTCTCATGCCCTGAACTCTCTTGCCCAAAGGCCACCAGTACCTCAATCTTCTTTTTCCCTCCAGCAAAGCGTTAGGGGGCGACGGATTTACGGTAAACTTGTGTTCTATTCGTTAGGGTTTTTATTACAATTTGCATGTGGTGATTTTGATTCTGACTTCGAACTTGTTAATGGTTATTTGAGGTTTTGAGAGAAAGAGAAGGGGACATGTTACTTGGAAACGGAGGAAGGGAGGTTGGGTGTGCGTAGGAGGCCAATGGCGGGATGAAAAGATGATGCGTTGCGAGCTTCTTTGACCCTGGTATTTCGTTCTTATGTCCCTTGATTTGTGGTTTGATGATGTTGTTGAAAGCCCTATGCGATATTTCTTCTTCTTCTGACTTTGCCTTGCTTTGCTGAACTGTGGCCTTCAAATACTTTTCTCTCTTCTTCTTTTGCTGTGATTTTGTTGCCTCGTTATTGGCCTATGATGATAACTCTGAGGCCTTGATGCTTGACATTGCTACTGTTGAAATGTTTGTTTTGACTAGCTTCTTTTCTTCTTCTTCTTGCCTTGCTATTGTTGCCTTTCTAATGGCCTATGATGATGTATTTCTGAGGCCTTCGTGTTTGGACGTTGTTTTTTCAAAGTTTGCAATGTTGTGGTATTCTGGTTTTTGACTTGGCCATGTTGGTTGGGACTTTGAAATGGATTGACAGTGGTTTGAATTTTTGGTGATGGATTTTACTGGTTTCACTTCAGGCTTGAACTGGTTTTTGGTTTTATGGTTTAGGCCATGGCTTTCGTGTTTTGACAGGGTATGCTGTTTTTTAGGCCATGGTTTTGGTTGTCTTGAATGCAGGTTCTACTGGTTTTTGTTGGAGATAGCAGGTTTTTATGGTTTAGGCCAAGGTTGTTGTTACAGGTTATTGAAACAGGTTTGTGGTTTAGGCCATGGTTGATGTTACTAAGGCTTAGGCTTTAGAGCTTGAGAAAATGGCTTTATTTTTTTTTTGTTTTACAGTTTTGAGTGTGGAAGGCTTGAAGATAGGTTGTGATCTCTCTGAATTTTTGAAGGGGGTTTGTTGTGTTATAATAGTTTTCTGGCCCTTTGTTTATGTTACAGGTTGTATATTTTAACTATATTTCTGCCTTCTCTCTGCACATATGCTGCTACATCAGTTTGTCTCTATTCTTTTTCATGCTTTCCTTTTTTCTTACTGCATTGCTTCTGTTCTGTTTGCTATCTATTTCCTGCCTAAGCCAAAACCTGTAAACCACAACACTCTTCCTCTCTTCTCTCTTTTAGTACAGATTGACACACTAAAATGACATATGTACTTACTTGTTCTGAAAAAGCATAATGCTGGAAAATGATGAGAATGGAAAATATATTGCTTGCATAGTTGGTTTAATATTGCACATTCCTCTTTGTCAACTCTTTGTTACAGCATGGGAGCCTTTGATTTTTGGCCTCTTCCTATATTTTGGCATGTTTACGTTGCATTGGCTTTGGAAACTTGCATATGCTGTTTGTATTATGCATATGCTGCTGATTTATGAAATATGCAGTTTTGACCAAAAATTGAATTTATGCATATTGGTTTTTGAAATAGGCAGTTTATTTTGAAATGCAATTTTGACAAGAGTGAATTTGTGCATATTTAAATTTGTGCATTCATATTTGTCAATAAAAATTCATCCCTTTTTGTGAACCGGGAGAAATCCCGTGATTTGCAAAAAGGGTAAAACTGATTCCAGCCATTTGCTTTTAATGATGAACACTAAAATTAATTTTTTTGCTTTTAATTATCTATTTATTTCTGACTTTTTTCTTTAATTCTTTTGCAGGTAAAAAATCAAATGATCATCAAAGAAGTATTGGATAGAAGATGAAGATTTAGAACTTAGGAAAAAAATAGGATAGCTTTTATTTCATTTTAAACATTGTAAAAATTATCGTTGTAAATACGTTGTAAATAAATACGGTATTTAAACAACAATTGTAACAATTAGAATAAAATGAATAAAATTCTATTATTTTCCAGTTAATTATTTTCTTCTTTCCAATTATTTATTTGATCATTTATAATTCTTTAAATTATATAATAACTGAAAATCCAATTCCAATTATTTAAATTTAGAATGATAAATAATTAAACAAACATCATTGATCAATTAACTTCTCTTCAATTAATTATTTCATTATTTATAATTCTTCCAAATTATAATAACTGAAAAATAAAATTTCAATTATTTAAACCTAGAATAATAAATAATTAAATAACATTGTTTGATCAATTAATAAACTCTTTTCAAATATTTATTTTATTATTTATAAATCTTTAAATTATACAATAACTGAAAATAAATTCCAATTATTTAAATTTAAGATAATAAATAATTAATAAACATTGTCTGATCAATTAATAAACTCCTTTTCAAATATTTATTTTATTATTTATAAATCTTTAAATTATATAATAACTGAAAATAAATTCCAATTATTTAAATTTAAGATAATAAATAATTAATAAACATTGTTTTAGCATTGATCGATTAATAAATTTAGCGTTCAACAAATAAACAGCTCTCGACTTGAAAAAGTTATGAATTTAAAATCTGCTTTGAAAATTAATAAAAATATGTCAAAACCCTTGCAATGTAATGATGCAGATGTGAGATGGTATCTTAGGTCAAAATTTGGGGTACAACAGCTGCCCCTATTTAAGTTTCTTCTATCCGGAGATATGAAGATTAAAATCTTCGTTTCGACGAGATTGAAGGTACTTAAATACATAATACGCAAATTTTACCCTAAGATACCGCCATTATGTTTGATATGAATGTGGTGATTGAATTCGCAGAGAAAGATACTGTATGAAACAAGACAATGCTGGAGAAATCAAACACCAACAAAACACAGAGACATGAATTATACACTACTGGGGAAACGAGCCATCGATTTCCAGACTCTTGACGGCGAATAAAATTGAGGGAATATGACTTCTGACCCTAACAAAGAAGGCATCTTGCATAGGCCATGAAACAGATTATCGACCCAAAAACAGTGAGTTCACAACTCAAAGTCAAAGATAGACAGAGAGTATCAAATTTTGCTGATGATGGACTACCAACTTCTGAAGGTAAAGATTCACAACAAACTTCTCTGTGAGATTTTCGGAGATATACTCATTAATGCTGAAATAATAATAAGATTGTAGATACACAAGTTGCCCCAAATAAAGAAGCTGCCACTTGCTGTCTTCCAAAAAATATTATGACATACAAGCTGCTCAAATAAAGAGGCTGCCACTTGCTATCGTCCGGGGATGTCAATAACATACAAGCTGCTCAAATAAAGAAGCTGCCACTTGCTGTTTTCCAAAAAATACTATGACATACAAGCTGCTCAAATAAAGAAGCTGCCACTTGCTGTCGTCCAAAAATAAATACCAATAACATACAAGCTGCTCAAATAAAGAAGCTGCCGCTTGCTGTATTACAGAAAATAATAACGTATAAGTTGCTCAAATAAAGAGACTGCCGCTTGCCGTTTTCCTATGATGTCTATAACGTACAAGTTGCTCATGAAGAGACCGCCGCTTGTCGTTTTCCAATAATAATAACGCACAAGTTGCTCGTGAAGAGCTGCCGCTTGTCGTTTTCCACAAGATAATAACATACAAGTTGCTCGTGAAGAGCTGCCGCTTGTCATTTTCCAACAATAATAATAACGCACAAGTTGCTCGTGAAGAGCTTCCGCTTGTCGTTTTCCGAAAATAATAACGTACAAGTTGCTCGTGAAGAGCTGCCGCTTGTCGTTTTCCGAAATAATAACTCAGAAGGAAATTGTGATGACACTGGCAGAGAAATAAAATCTTCGTCAAAGAGAATCATGAATCAATCCTTCTTGAGGAGCTCACATACTTAAATGTGCAAAATAAATGCACCATTCGTCTAGGTCGCGATTTCACTGGGGAAAATCATGAGATAGCCTATGCAAGAGACAACAACTTGATCCAGGAATAAACTAGAGAGAAGACAGTCAACAAGACTCCACCCAATGAGAAAGTAATTCGATTGGGGATTCATCCTATCCAGAAATGGACAAGGTAGGCTAAATCAAAAATCATCCACGAGGATTAGCTCAGTTGGGGAATTTAGAAAGGAAGCACATTTTCTGCCTAAGCTAACCTTCTACTTGGAAAGAAACATGTACGCTGTTTGAATAAACAAAGTACAACCCAAAATCAACGGAAAATGTGAATATGCATACTGATGTAAGTGTAAATGAGTAAATGAATGTTATGCTGACAAAACAAACAGATGGAATATCTTGAAGACAATAAGATGTCACGACAAGGTAGATACTCGGCCAATCTTAAAAAGACGGAAGATAACTGGAACTGGAAACACAAAGCAACATCAGAGCGTATCACGCTACAAGTCCCAAGTCTTCTGAGGAGAAAAGTATTCAAATCCAATCTTCTAATACCAATAGACCACTGGCAAGAGGCAAAGCGTACCACACTTCAGAAATCTGCTCAAATAAAGATAACCGAAACAAAGCTTAACTGGAACAACTGGGGAGTCACCAAGCTTAGTACCACTAGAAACACAAGTTTACACAACCAACACCTCATGACGATTTTGAAATAAAACATGTTCATCATGCAAGGATAAATTACTGTATTGTTTTGCATTTCATGGCTTGACCATCCTCGGAACAACTGTTAAGATTCCTTTCATTATTCACGACACATTTTTAAAATAAGAATACTTTAAATAACTTTGTTTCAAATATTGCCGTAAAAATTAAAATTTTGCCCACAAAAGGTAAATGCTCAAGTTTCATTAATAAGATGGTAGTTCGCTAACAACGCGACTCCAACGGTTTACAAAAGTTTGGGAAATAGTACATGAAAGAAAAAGGTTACACAAAAACAATGATCACTATTCTCCCTACCAACTTCGAATTCCGAAATGTGCTCAAATGCCAAGACTGGTCTGACCAAAAGCTCGCCTAAGCCGCTCTTTCGGGTTTTCAACTTAGCAAACTGTCGACTCAAATCTAAGCGAAATATTTCTTGACTGCATCGGCGTTCATGGAGCGCGGGAGCTCCTCACCATCCATATTGGTGAGAATCAAAGCACCTCCAGAGAAAACTTTCTTAACGACATACGGTCCTTCATAATTCGGAGCCCACTTGCCCCTAGAATCAGGTTGGAAAGATAATATCTTCTTGAGCACAAGGTCACCTTCTCTGAACTCGCGTGGTCGAACCTTCTTATCAAAAGCCTTCTTCATCCTCTGCTAATATAATTGATCGTGACACAATGTTGTCAATCTCTTCTCTTCAATTAAATTCAACTGATCATATCTACTTTGACACCATTCGGCCTCAGAAAGTTTAGCTTCCATCAACACTCTCAGAGACGAAATCTCAACCTCCACGGGGAGTACTGCTTCCATACCATAAACTAGGGAAAAAGGGGTTGCGCCTGTTGAAGTTCAAACTGAAGTACGGTATCCATGCAGAGCAAACGGAAGCATTTCATGCCAATCTTTATAAGTTACCACCATCTTCTGGACAATCTTTTTGATGTTCTTGTTAGCAGCTTCAACAGCCCCATTCATCTTTGGTCTGTAAGGAGAAGAATTATGATGTTCGATCTTGAACTCCTCACAAAGCTCTTTCATCATCTTGTTATTCAAATTCGAACCATTATCAGTGATAATATTGCTCGGGATGCCGTATCGACAAATGATCTGATTCTTGATAAATCTGACTACCACCTGTCTGGTTACATTAGCATAAGATGCTGCTTCCACCCATTTAGTAAAATAATCGATCGCTACCAAGATGAAACGATGACCATTCGAAGCTTTGGGTTCAATCATTCCAATCATATCAATGCCCCACATAGAGAAAGGCCAAGGTGAAGATATAACGTTGAGGAGAGTCGGTGGCACATGCGTCTTGTCCGCATAAATCTGGCATTTATGACATTTCTTCACATATCTACAGCAATCAGATTCCATTGTCATCCAATAGTAACCAGCTCTCAACATCTTTCTAGCCATCGCATGTCCGTTGGCATGAGTGCCAAAGGATCCTTCATGTACTTCTTGCATCAGCATGTCTGCTTCACGTCTGTCTACACATCTGAGCAAGACCATGTCGTAATTCCTCTTATACAATACTTCTTCATTGAGGAAGAAACTTCTTGCTAATCTTCTCAATGTCTTCCTATCCTTATTGGATGCCCCAGGCGGGTACTCTTGAGTTTGAAGAACACGTTTAATGTCATAGAACCACGGTTTGTCGTCGGTAACCTCTTCTACTGAGAACACATGAGCAGGTCTATTGAGGCGCATAACTCTGATTGTAGGCACATCTTTCCAACCATTCACTTGAAACATTGAAGATAAAGTAGCTAAAGCATCATCCATTTGGTTCTCATCTCTAGGGATATGATGTAATTCCACTTTGTTGAAGAAAGTTAACAATCTTCTAGCATAGTCTCTGTAAAGGATCAAACCAGGATGACGAGTCTCCCATTCTCCTTTGATTTGATTAATTACCAATGCTGAATCTCCGTAAACATCAAGAATCTTAATCCTTAGATCCACTGCTTCTTCGAGACCCATAATACATGCCTCATATTCAGCCATGTTGTTCGTGCAGTCAAACTTCAATCTCGCCGTGAACGGGATATGAGTACCTCGGGGAGTGACGATGATTTCCCCAATTCCATTTCCATAAGAATTCACAGCTCCGTCAAAAACCAAACCCCAATGGGATTCAGGATCAAGTCCTTCTTCAGGTAACGGCTCTTCACAATCTTTAGCTTTCAAGTACATAACATCTTCATCTGGGAAATCAAACTTGATGGATTGATAATCGTCAATTGGTTGGTGAGCCAAATGATCGGCTAAAATACTCCCTTTGATTGCCTTCTGAGTGTGATAATCAATGTCATATTCAGATAACAACATCTGCCAACGGGCTATTCTTCTAGATAAGGCGGGCTTCTCAAAGATATACTTGATCGGATCCATTTTGGAGATCAACCAAGTGGTGTGGTTAATCATATACTGGCGCAGAAGACGAGCAGCCCAAGCTAAAGCACAACAGGTTTTCTCAAGCAATGAGTATCGAGACTCACAGTCTGTGAATTTCTTACTCAGATAATATACAGCATGTTCCTTTCTTCCAGTCTCATCTTGTTGACCAAGCACACATCCCATGGAATCTTCCAATATAGTCAGGTACATAATCAAAGGTCTTTCTTCCACCGGAGGAATCAAAATGGGAGGTTCAAGCAAATATTCTTTGATGCTGTCAAAAGCTCTCTGACAATCTTCTGTCTACACACATCCTTGGTTCTTTCGGAGAAGCTTGAAAATCGGCCCACAGGTAGCAGTCATATGAGATATAAATCTAGAAATATAATTCAGTCTCCCAAGGAATCCTCTTACTTGTTTTTTCGTCCTGGGTGCGGGCATTTCCCGAATAGCTTTGACTTTATCAGGATCTACCTCAATACCTTTCTGACTGACAATGAAACCCAGAAGTCTTCCAGAACGAACACCAAAAGTGCACTTGTTGGGATTCAGACGGAGTTTATACTTTCTCAAACGCTGGAATAACTTCAATAAATGTTCCAAGTGATCTTCTTCAGTTTGTGATTTGGCGATCATGTCATCTACATACACTTCTATTTCTTTATGCATCATGTCATGGAACAAAGCAGTCATGGCCCTTTGGTATGTTGCACCAGCATTCCTCAAACCAAACGGCATAACCCGATAACAAAATGTTCCCCAAGGTGTAATGAAAGCTGTCTTCTCCATATCTTCTGGTGCCATCTTGATTTGATTGTAACCAGAGAAACCATCCATGAAAGAAAAGACTTTGAACTTTGCAGTACTGTCGACCAATACGTCAATGTGCGGTAACGGGAAGTCATCCTTTGGGCTAGCTCTATTCAGATCTCTATAGTCTACACACATCCGAACTTTGCCATCTTTCTTAGCAACAGGCACTATATTGGCTAACCATTGAGGATAGACCGATGTAACAAGGAAACCTGCATTAATCTGTTTCTGAACTTCTTCTTTGATCTTGTCAGCCATATCGGGACGAGTCCTTCTCAACTTCTGCTTAATCGGCAGACATTCAGGTCTCAACGGTAAACGATGCTCCACAATATTGTTGTCCAAACCTGGCATATCTTGGTAGGACCAAGCAAACACATCAACATACTCTTTGAGAAGCTCCAACATTTTCTCTTTGACTTCTGGGATAAGCAATGCTCCGACCTTGACTTCCTTTTTATCTTCTTCATCACCCAAATTGATCAACTCTAAAGGTTCTTCAAACGGTTGAATAATCTTTTCATCATGCTCAAGCAAACGGGAAATTTCAACAGGAATCTCTTCACTATCCTCTTCTTCGGCTCTGAACACAGGGAATTCAAAGTTGGGAGAGGGCATAGGATCATTGTTTTCAATGGTTAAGTCATGGATTAATCTGCACATATGATTATGCTTTATTTTAGAAATCGATTAATATGAATGTTGTACAAATGAAACAAAATATTATATTTTCCTATTACTACCAATTAATTTTCATTACTATTTCCCAGAAAAAAGTGAAAAATGAAACAGTAGTGGACAAAATAACATTTTTATTCATGAAGGGAAATACTTGAAACAAAGAGCCCAGACATTTTCTCTTTTGCCTTGGGCAGAGCAAAAGGATTTATTTTCATCATAGCCCAACACAAATACTTTTCGCCTTGGGCAGAGCAAAAATTTTTTTCAAAAATAAAACAAAACATTACTCAGAAATGTGCATCACAACAGGAACATCAACAGCAATCCAGTTCTGGCAAACCACTCCATGCGTTACAAAATCGGGTAAATCCTCTTCAGAATCATCTCCTATTACAGCATCAACTTCAGGAGGAGTCGGATGGATAAAACCTGCGCTTCGGAAAACCTCTTGAATCGGACGAGTAACTACTTCCTGCTTGACTCTTGCAGACACGGGATGAAAACCAAGACCTTCTCTAGACTTGTTCTTGGGCAAAGTCAACACCTGGCCCCAACCTTCAGCCGAACCACTTTCAACCACTCGTCGCGCATCCTCAAAAGAAGAAATAGATGTCCCTTGCTTCTTCACTTCATTCTTAGCAATAGATAGAGCTTAGAATTGGGTTCCAACATCCTCATCAGCGTTAATAAAAGAGAAAGATGACAAATGGCTTACCACCATAGCCTGCTCTCCACCAATCATTACCAGCTTTCCATGCCTTACAAACTTCAATCTCTGATGGAGCGTGGAAGTGACTGCCCCTGCATCATGGATCCATGGACGACCCAATAAGCAACTGTAGGCGGCACGAATATCCATTACTTGAAAAGTGATCTGAAAAGTATGAGGACCAATTACTATAGGAAGATCCACTTCACCAATGACAGTCTTCCTAGAACCATCAAACGCTTTGACAATTACTCCACTAGGTCTCATGGGAGCACCTTGATATGAAAGTCGAGATAATGTAGTCTTGGGCATTACATTTAACGACGAACCTGTATCTACTAACATACTTGATAAGGTATCATTTCCGCAACTTATTGAGATATGCAAAGCCATATTATGGTTTCTTCCCTCTTCCGGAAGCTCTTCATCACTGAAACCAAGATTGTTACACGAAGTAATATTTCCCACAATTCCATCAAATTGGTCAACCGTCACATCATGATCCACGAACGCCTAGTCCAAGACCTTCATCAAAGCTTCTCTATGGGCACCAGAATCTCTCAGTAAGGCAAGCAAAGAAATCTTTGAGGAGTTTGCAAAAGTTGGTCCACAATCTTATATTCACTTCTCTTGATAAGCTTCAGAATCTTATCATCCTCAGGATGAGGGATAGGTTCATTGGATCGGCCTATCTCAACCCTTGGTTCAACATTTCTCGCTGGAATTTCTGCCGGTATGGGCCTCCTGACTTGAACTTCTGGTCTCTTCAAAGGTACTGCTGCAAAGACACGTCCACTTCTCGTAACTCTACTCACATCAGCGATGTTAACAAAAGATGGCCTTGTTGGTATAGGGACTTCTACCCCATTCTCAATCATTGTGGCATTATACTTATACGGTACAGCTTGGTCTGAGTTGTAAGGCACAGGACCAGGTGGGTAAATGACCAAAGGAGCAACATGTGCAGTCTGGCTGTCGTAAACGATCTCAACTGATTCAGGAAAATTGAATTGCGGTATTATAACATTCACTTCATCCTCCGGATTTCTGTCATATGTAATAGTGATAACTCTCCGGTCTAACAACTTTTGAATATCCTCCTTCACAATAGGGCAATCAACCTATCTTGAACAAAATTCACAAACATCATAATCATGCTGATGACTAACAAAGGCAAGTCTTCTTAAACTCTGATGTAACCTGATCAACGACTCTCTTATGTGTTCAACTTGAAAAACTCGAAACTTTCCCGGACAACCTTCCACCATATTCACTGATGCTGCCCCATGTCGAGGAAAAGGATTATCTCTAACATTCAGGTTAACATCCTTGAAAGACAAGATACCATTCTTAATCAACCTCTGCACGTCCGCTTTCAAAGCAAAACAATTCTCAAGGTTGTTCCCCGGCGACCCTTGATGATATTCACAAAACTGATCCGCCTTGTACCACGGAGAAGTACTGTTTGGTGCGACAGGAGGAGGCTTTGTCGTTATGAGGTTCTTTCTGATAAGAGCTGGGAACAATTCAGTATAAGTCATAGGAATGGCATCGAACTGCGGTTTTCTTGGTGAACAGTTCTGATTGTTGAATGGATAAGCCTGTTGTCGAGGCTGCTGCTGAAATGGCCGTTGTTGAGTTGGTGGGGTTTGATGAGCTGGGGTCATCAAAGCTGGGCGGACAACCGGAGTGACTGCTGTAATGTGTGAGTAACCTCTCCTTGGTCTACCTGGGAAGATCACGCTGACATCCTGTTCTTTTCTTTTCAGGAAAACACTTCCAAACTTCTTAGTACTGCTAGACGGACTTCCTTCTTTAACCAAACGCCCTTCACGAATCCCTTCCTCTAACCGCATGCCCATGCTTACCATTTCGGTGAAGTCACTGGGTGCGCTGGCGATCATTCTCTCATAGTAAAAGGAACCTAAAGTCTTCAAAAATATCTTCATCATCTCTTTCTCCTCAAGAGGAGGATAGATTTGAGCAGCAATTTCACGCCACCTCTGGGCGTATTCCTTAAAAGATTCTCTGTCTCTCTGCGACATCGCCCGGAGTTGATCCCTGTCCGGCGCCAAGTCAACGTTATACTTATACTGGTGAACAAAGGCTTCGCTAAGATCGTTGAAGTTGTGGATCCGAATGCTGTCTAAACCCATATACCACTTTAGAGCAGCACCCGTCAAACTGTCTTGAAAATAATGAATCAATAAGTCATGATCATCGGAATACGTAGACATCTTTCTCACGTACATAGTCAAGTGACTTCGAGGACACGAATCACCCTTATATCTTTCAAAGTCTGGCACTTTGAATTTTGCTGGAATCTTGACATTCAGAACTAAACAAAGGTCATGCGTGTTCTTTCCAAACAAATCCTTCCCCTTCAACGCTCTGAGCTCCTTCTGCATTTCTTGGAATTGGTCTTGAAATTCTTCCATTCTATCAAAAAGACCCAAACTTTCAGCAGGCTCGGCGAGATAAGTAGGTTCATTCAAGTATGGCACGGAGTGAATCACAAGAGCGACAGTTGTCATTACCGGTTGCGGAAAAGGTGTCACAGACGGGATTACTGGCGGCATGGCAGTTGTCTCTGGTTGAGGAAGAGACAAAGCAGGTTGAAACAAAGGCTGTACGACAGGATGATACCCCTCTGGCACAAAGTTGTAGGGCATTCCCCACGGAAAACCTTTTCGCATCTGATGTTGAAGCGGAGAGTTGATTTGAGTCACAGATGTTGGAACGGTGACAATCTCGGAAACCACAGTAGTTGAAGTCTGAATCTCAGCAGCTGTAGTCGATGGCTGATTCTGAGCAGCCACCAAACTTTCCACTAGTGCAGTTAACTTTTCCATACCGACACGAAGGGTAGCGACCTCCTCACGAAGCTCGTGGTTTTCCTGTTCCAGATCTTCCACCTTTCTCTGACGATTGGCTCGAGTATCGTATCGATGAGACAGCTTGACAACCTTTGGAGTGGAAAAAGAAACAAGGATAAGACTCTAGAAAACATGTGAAGTGGAATGTTGGATGATGCATGATATGTGATGCAAATGATAATTCATTTTAATAGTTTTTCAAGGAACTTCAATAATTTTGCACACATCAATGGTAAAGGAATTTGGAACAACAAAACTCATCCATTAATCAAAAGCGGTAAATTACAACTTACAACTTTGGAACAACAAAACAATAAATTACAACTTTGGGATAACAACCCAATAATAAAGCAGTAAACTACAAATTTGGAACATGAAGCCCATAATAAAGCAGTAAATTACAACTTTGGAACATGAAGCCCATAATAAAAACAGTAAATTACAACTTTGGAACATGAAGCCCTTTTACAGAGTTTTACAAAATGACATCAGTATAATAAAACTAAGAATTAAAGATCACTCAGAATCATCAGATGAAGGACCAAATGCCAACTGTAACCGGAGCTTCCTGATCTTCTCTTCATAAAAGTCTTCCATCTCTTTCTTCTCAGCTGCCAGTCGATCAATGATTTCCTTTTGTGGAATAGGAACAAGAGCAACGCTTACCGAACCTTCCTTCTTTCTCTTCCTTTCACTAGCATACTTCTTCAGTAAAACATCCTTTTGACGAAGTTTCTCATCATGATCAATGAACCAGCCGTCCTGAATAAATAGCAAATCCTCCTTTTCCTTTAGCTGTCGAGTCAGGACCCGATTCTCATATTCAGACATATTGTACTTTTCTTTCCAAGCATCTCTCTCGGACTTCATTCTAGCCAGATTTCCTTGGTATTCTCCCATATTCTCGATAGGGATATCAACAGATGACGATGCAACGGTAGGGAATAAAGGTTTCTCAGGTTTATAGGGCATCTTGAGAGCACAAGCCCTAGCGCGGACCCAATGTAGGTAAGGCTCCAAAGAAACAGCACCTCTATGTCCTAACATGTCTCTCCCTTTCCTATGGATGTGGCGCCAAGCTCCTTCGATCTTCCTCTTAGCTGCCTGATGATCTTGTCCCTCTTGTAGAAAGAAACCACTCACATGGATGTTGTTTGGCTTGTACCTCATCGGGTATCCAAACTGACGGCGCGCGAGAACAAGGTTATAGTTAATTCCACCTTTCGTACCAAGAAGAGGCACGTTAGGGAAAGCACCACAGATATCGATGATCTTCACGTCATAGTAAACTCGATTATACCAATCAATGTCGAAATGAGTGAGAGCCATAATCTTTGGCGCCCATCGCGGCTCCTTCTCGAGATCCCAGAAAACATCAGACCTAGGTAGATGAGAAACATACCACTGATACAGCAACGGTGCACAAAAAATAATCATCCCTCCTTGATAAGAGTTTCGAAGATGGATGGAATAGTAGGTATCTCCGAGCAGCGTAGGGACCGTATTTCCAATCAAGAAAATTCTAATGGCGTTGATATCCACAAACTTATCAATGTTAGGGAACAAGAATAGACCATAAGCGAGTAGAGCAAAGACGTCTTCAAAGGCAATATTATCCTTTATCTCAGCAAAATGACGAGCTTTCCTCAACAAAAACTGCGCAGACAAACCTCGGATTCCCCCTTTTGTAGTCATGCTCTCCTCTATCTCTGACTTCTTCAAGTGGGTGATGGTCGCTATCTCGTGAGATTTGGGCTCCTCTTCTAATCCAGAAAAAGGAACACAGTCGGTGATCGGCAAACCAAGTATGTAGGAGTACTCCTCTAAGGTGGGCATCAACTGGTAATCCGGAAAGGTGAAACATCGGTACAAAGGATCGTAGAATTGGACCAACGTATTAAGGATGCCTTCTTTCATCTTGCGCTTCATGAGAGGTATAATGGACCCATACTTTTTCTGAAAATCCGTCGGGTTCTCGATCTTAGGAATTAAACTCTTCAGTTCTTCAATCTCGGGCTCCTTAACTAAAACTTCGAGTGTTTCTCCTTCCAAATTCCATAGTACCTGAGACGTCTGCAAAAATCATTCCCAAGTTCCTTGAAAAACAAGTTTTTTACAAAAATGTTGATGAATGCATGAATGAATGATAATGCAACAGTTACACACAAGTTCACAAACATGGGGTTCAAATGTTCAACGTTTCAGCATGGAGTCGAAGGTAAAGCCCACCCCAAGGTATGTACTAACGGTTCGATCACACCTGTAAGACAAGGTTCTAAACATTCCCAGAGTCTACATTCCTCCTTCGGATATTACCAACGTCTTGATTACTCAATAATTAGCAATATTCTCAAGAGAAACTCATCCGAGCGTAGCATCGCGTAACAACTACTTCCGGATTACTCCGTTATAGTCTCCGCGCTACACCTAAAAAGGCCAAGATGGGTTAGGGTTCTACGGTTCTCAATTTCTCTGGCTCCTAGGTCGAAAATAATAATGTCTTCCCGATTACTCGGTAAACAAATATTAAGTTCAAGAGGGCCTTCCATCGAGTGGGGAATCTCATGCCTCCTTCTTCGGGATTACTCCCTCAAAGTTAACATGACTGTACCGCCCATCCTATTCCTTAAGTGTAACTTAATCCGGGTATAGGATTTGTCCTTTGCAAAAAACCCAAACAACCCCAATTTTAAACACATACTCAAACAAATCAAATAATAATAAAACAGATAAAACAAACTAGGCTTAACCCACTTAGGGATGGACCAGGAAGAGGTTAATCTTTCCCCAGCAGAGTCGCCAATTCTGTAGCGATAAAAAATGTAGCGGGGTAAATCGGAGATCGAATTATTGATTAATTCGTCTCACAAAAGCAAGAGTCGCCACCGCGCTTTATTATTTCCAAGGGAAAAGGGGAAAGAGCGAAATAAAACCCTAAATATGCAATGTAAAATAATAGTTTTTTTTAAAAGTAATAAAAATACAAGGCGTTTTGAAAAGAGATCTATGGTTCGGGGGTTGGTTATACAGTGGGAAGGTATTAGCACCCAATGTATCTATAGTACTCTATAGGAACCTTTTGAAATATCTGTTTATAAAAATTCATTTGTTTGATCGAAATAAATTGTTTTGGCCGAAAAGGGGGTACGGACAGGTTTTTGAAGATACGACGACCTAATGTCGAAGTTTTTGCTTAAAAGGTATGAGTTTTGAAAAGATCGATATTTTGAGGAAAAGTTATCCTAAGTTTTAATGAAATGAAGATATTTGCGTGATTAGACTTGAGGACATGAAGTCAACAAATTCAATCGTTTTTTCTCTTGGATTTAGACGTAAACAGAGTAACCAGATAACGATGAAATAATTAAACAGAAAATTATGCAGATAATGATTAAATAACTAGAATGATATACAACAATTAAATAATAGACTAAATGGTGTGAACATGCATTTTTTTATATTTTTTGTCTAATATTAATAACGCAAGAGAATTAATTAAAGAAAATAAAATGTTTTTAATTTTTTATGTTTTTTATGTTATATGTTTCTATTTTTATATGTTTTTCTTTTTAATATAAAGTATTATTTTAATAGTTATTAAATAATTAAAATAAATTAAAACTTAAAGTTATTAATTTAATCTAATTAAAAAGGGAATACTAAACTTATTAAATTAAACCTAAAGTTTAAACTAATAAAATTGGTCACATTACTTAAAATTTGTTTGATTAAACTACCTCTATTATTGGTTAAGTTTTACTAATTAACTAAATCAATAAAAATGATAAAAAAGGGGCTAAAAGATAGTAAAATAGAAAGAGAGGTGTATCAAGAAATAAGGGATAGATAATAACAATTATGGGCTAAAGGGTTTTTGAAAAGCCCAACCAAAACAAACAGAAAAGGGGGTGTACAAAGGGATTTCGCTGGGCTCTAGGCAGAAAATGGGGTGAGGCCCATTCATATCTCATAATTGTTTTTAGGGTTAGACAATTTTGTTTTAACTTAGGGAAAGAGGGATTAGGGGTTTTGGTTAACAGCAACGGCGCCGCTTCGTCTCGTATCGTCTTCTTCTTGATTCGTCCTCATCTTCTCTTATGCCCTGAACTCTCTTGCCCAAAGGCCACCAGTACCTCAATCTTCTTCTTCCCTCCAGCAAAGCGTTAGGGGGCGACGGATTTACGGTAAACTTGTGTTCTATTCGTTAGGGTTTTTATTACAATTTGCATGTGGTGATTTTGATTCTGACTTCGAACTTGTTAATGGTTATTTGAGGTTTTGAGAGAAAGAGAAGGGGACATGTTACCTGGAAACGGAGGAAGGGAGGTTGGGTGTGCGTAGGAGGCCAAGAGCGGGATGAAAAGATGATGCGTTGCGAGCTTCTTTGACCCTGGTATTTTGTTCTTATGTCCCTTGATTTGTGGTTTGATGATGTTTTTGAAAGCCCTATGCGATATTTCTTCTTCTTCTGACTTTGCCTTGCTTTGTTAAACTGTGGCCTTCGAATACTTTTCTCTCTTCTTCTTTTGCTGTGATTTTGTTGCCTCGTTATTGGCCTATGATGATAACTCTGAGGCCTTGATGCTTGACATTGCTACTGTTGAAATGTTTGTTTTGACTAGCTTCTTTTATTCTTCTTCTTGCCTTGCTATTGTTGCCTTTCTAATGGCCTATGGTGATGTATTTCTGAGGCCTTCGTGTTTGGACGTTGTTTTTTCAAAGTTTGCAATGTTGTGGTATTCTGGTTTTTGACTTGGCCATGTTGGTTGGGACTTTTAAATGGATTGACAGTGGTTTGAATTTTTGGTGATGGCTTTTACTGGTTTCACTTCAGGCTTGAACTGGTTTTTGGTTTTATGGTTTAGGCCATGGCTTTTGTGTTTTGACAGGGTATGCTGTTTTTTAGGCCATGGTTTTGGTTGTCTTGAATGCAGGTTCTACTGGTTTTTGTTGGAGATAGCAGGTTTTTATGGTTTAGGCCAAGGTTGTTGTTACAGGTTATTGAAACAGGTTTGTGGTTTAGGCCATGGTTGATGTTACTAAGGCTTAGGCTTTAGAGCTTGAGAAAATGGCTTTGTTTTTTTTGTTTTACAGTTTTGAGTGTGGAAGGCTTGAAGATAGGTTGTGAACTCTCTGAATTTTTGAAGGGGGTTTGTTGTGTTATAACAGTTTTCTGGCCCTTTGTTTACGTTACAGGTTGTATATTTTAACTATATTTCTGCCTTCTCTCTGCACATATGCTGCTACATCAGTTTGTCTCTATTCTTTTTCATGCTTTCCTTTTTTCTTACTGCATTGCTGCTGTTCTGTTTGCTATCTATTTCCTGCCTAAGCCAAAACCTGTAAACCACAACACTCTTCCTCTCTTCTCTCTCTTAGTACAGATTGACACACTAAAATGACATATGTACTTACTTGTTCTGAAAAAGCATAATGCTGGAAAATGATGAGAATGGAAAATATATTGCTTGCATAGTTGGTTTAATATTGCACATTCCTCTTTGTCAACTCTTTGTTACAGCATGGGAGCCTTTGATTTTTGGCCTCTTCCTATATTTTTGCATGTTTACGTTGCATTGGCTTTGGAAACTTGCATATGCTGTTTGTATTATGCATATGCTGCTGATTTATGAAATATGCAGTTTTGACCAAAAATTGAATTTATGCATATTGGTTTTTGAAATAGGCAGTTTATTTTGAAATGCAATTTTGACAAGAGTAAATTTGTGCATATTTAAATTTGTGCATTCATATTTGTCAATAAAAATTCATCCCTTTTTGTGAACCGGGAGAAATCCCGTGATTTGCAAAAAGGGTAAAACTGATTCCAGCCGTTTTCTTTTAATGATGAACACTAAAATTAATTTTTTTGCTTTTAATTATCTATTTATTTCTGACTTTTTTCTTTAATTCTTTTGCAGGTAAAAAATCAAATGATCATCAAAGAAGTATTGGATAGAAGATGAAGATTTAGAACTTAGGAAAAAAATAGGATAGCTTTTATTTCATTTTAAACATTGTAAAAATTATCGTTGTAAATACGTTGTAAATAAATACGGTATTTAAACAACAATTGTAACAATTAGAATAAAATGAATAAAATTCTATTATTTTCCAGTTAATTATTTTCTTCTTTCCAATTATTTATTTGATCATTTAGAATTCTTTAAATTATATAATAACTGAAAATCCAATTCCAATTATTTAAATTTAGAATGATAAATAATTAAACAAACATCATTGATCAATTAACTTCTCTTCAATTAATTATTTCATTATTTATAATTCTTCCAAATTATAATAACTGAAAAATAAAATTTCAATTATTTAAACCTAGAATAATAAATAATTAAATAACATTGTTTGATCAATTAATAAACTCTTTTCAAATATTTATTTTATTATTTATAAATCTTTAAATTATACAATAACTGAAAATAAATTCCAATTATTTAAATTTAAGATAATAAATAATTAATAAACATTGTCTGATCAATTAATAAACTCCTTTTCAAATATTTATTTTATTATTTATAAATCTTTAAATTATATAATAACTGAAAATAAATTCCAATTATTTAAATTTAAGATAATAAATAATTAATAAACATTGTTTTAGCATTGATCGATTAATAAATTTAGCGTTCAACAAATAAACAGCTCTCGACTTGAAAAAGTTATGAATTTAAAATCTGCTTTGAAAATTAATAAAAATATGTCAAAACCCTTGCAATGTAATGATGCAGATGGGAGATGGTATCTTAGGTCAAAATTTGGGGTACAACAGTCTGCTAGAGAGGTGTCGTCACTGCCCCTAGTATCAGATGCATGTGATATTGCCAGGAAACTTGGTCTGTTCGTAACCCTTGAGATTAACATTCGAATGTCCCAAGTGATGGTGACGGAGACTTGCCCCAGGTTAATCTGCAATTGAGAGATTTTGCTGAAATCTTGACTGGACTGCCCCAGGTTAATTGAACTTCGAAAGATCTGTTGAAACCTTGACTGGACTGCCCCAGGTGCTGGATAGTGACATGTCATGCCCCTTGTTGATGGGAGATTTGTCGTTGGAAGTGTCATCCTTTTTGAAGTGATTCTTGCTCACTGAGAGAGTTTTCGTTCCTCCGAACATTCGCTGTATGAATTTCTTTGCTGTCAAACAAATAGTCAAATGCAAACAGTGATATTCAAGCAATGCAAAGTTTATGTTTGTCTCAAAGTTTTGAAAAATGCGTTTTTTAGAAGAAAACTTTTTTTTTGACAAAATCAACACAAGATTTTAGAGCAAAGCCTTACAGGAGTCAGGATACCTTTTGAAACAGTATGCTTTCGAACTAACCCATGCTTCAATTAGGACTTTTGAAGGGTTGTAACGTGGCTTGGTTCACGGTTTAAGAAACAAAGGATAAAGGCTCAAAGTATATTTGTACCCACCCGCTCTTCATGATGTTCTTCAACCCTAAGCTCAGTTAATTTGTGCGTCGAACTCCATTCGAATTTGGAACGACTTTTTGGGTGATGGTTCACCAGTTGAATTTGGAGGGCAGTCATCCTCTCCTTTTTCTTTTGCAACATTTTTCATGTTGTTGAGGATTTGTAATGACCTCTTTCTTTTGATTTGTTATCCCTAACTTTTGCCTGACTGTTCATGTTTTCGAGATTACAGTCAGCGGGATGCCCTAGCTTTCTTAAGCTTCCTTTATAGGTTTTGGCTTAGTGGGCTTTTTTCTTTTTTGAGAGATAGTGACTGCCTATTTGATAGGGAACCATCATTGTCTTTTGATTCCAGAGGAATGCTTTTGATGTTGTTCGTTGTATTACGAACTGAGAGTTTGCGACTTCAATGCGCATTTTTTTTTAAATTAACTGAGATACTACCCTGCCCCAGGTTTATATCAAAGGTTTCAATTTGTTTAGAACAGAAAACTCCTACTTCTTTGGCTCGAAGGGGTTGACTAGGGATTATCTTCCTTATAACTCCAGTGTTTGGGAATTAAAAGAAATGCCTGTACATCATCAGCAAGGTCTGTTCAAAAGCATACTATATGAGATTATGGTATTATTTCGTCATCCTCCCTCTAAAGGCTTGCAGCTTTTTATCAAGAGTTAAATGTCATAAAGAAAGCATAAGAGTAGTGAAAACGAATGGATGAATTCAAGACAAACATATGCAATGCATTAATGAAAACAGAGTTTTGACATCAACAGTTCATTGTTTGAAAACAAAAGAAATTACAACTTGAAAATTTAAATGGAACAAAAGTCTCTCAGTTTGAGCTTTGTCATTTCAAGTGGAGAACCCTTGGCAGAAGAATTCAGTCTGGCCATCTTGTGTGAACTCCAGCATCCCTTTGTCGATCAGATTTTGGATTTTGTACTTCAACGCCCAACAATCGTTTGTATCATGTCCAGGACTATCAGAATGATAGGCACACCTGGCATCTGGATTGTAGCTGGGAGAAAAAGTTTTGGGGTTCGGATGAGGGTTTATCACCGAAATCAGATTCATCTTCAACATGTGCTGCAATGCTTGTGATAATGGCATGTTGATTTGGGTAAATTGCCTTTGAAGTCTTTCCCCCGTTGGATGATTATCCGGTTGGTGTTGACGAGGCCGTTGTTGGGCTCGTGATGTGGAAGCAAAGTGAGAAGGTCTTCTCTCTTTTAAACCGGTTTCTTGTCTCATGGGAAGCTGAGCAAGGCCTTGATTTCCAATCCTGAGTGTTTGCCCCATACGGTTGCGACCGTCTTGACGAAATTGATTGATAATGGTTCCTAGCTCCTCTTGTCTTCGGGCTAGGCCTTGGATAAGAGCCATCTGCCCTAGCATCTGGGTTCTCATTGCTTCAACCTCAGTTCGCAGTTGTTCCAACTGTTGGTCCTTATTATCTTCCAAATTTCTCTCGGCCAGGTCCCTTGCGAGGAGTACTTTCAACTCTTCCTGCCCCCTGGATAGGTTCAGGAACATCTCTTGAAGTTGAGCATTTTGAGCTTGGAGGCCCTTGATATTCTTCTCTAGAGCCATCTCTACTGAAATAAACAGTAAGGGAGTAAGGAAACCTGAAAAGGAAAAATCGTCAAGATGCAATGCATGATATGCAGATGCATGCTTTCAAGGATCTCTTGGGGTAAACACAAGAGAATGTTAGAGGTTGAACTTCGATCTTTGATTGGAGAACTTTGCACCGGTGGATGTCCTTCCACGAGAATCAAGCTCACCATGTTAAGTGGGTCATAGCCTCTGATTCAAGTTGTTGCACTTGATCTTTGATTGGAGAACTTTGCACCGGTGGATGTCTTTCCACGAGAATCAAGCTCACCATGTCAAGTGGGTCATAGCCCCTGATTCAAGTTGTTGCAATTGATCTTTGATGGCATTTGTTTAGAGGAGAAACCTCTTGCCCTTTGGTAGACGTCTGGTTCAACGTAACCCTGCATTAAAAGAACCCTCGAGATCCTTGAAATGGTTATTGAAAATGTTATGGTATGATGTTATGATGTTATGTACATGTATGCAAAAGCAAGTGAGTGTATATACAGGTAATCATATTCACACAAAGCAAACAAGTCCTTAGGTTTAGGCTTGCATGGGGTTTGTAGGTAAGTACCCTCTTGAAGTTAGTTGGCTCATCCTGTCCTAAAATAGAAACCGGGTTCTAAGGAGCTCAATATCATTGGATTATTTTCTGTGTTCATTGTTTTGGTTTAGCCACTTAACTGGCGACCAAAATATTCCAAGAAAACAACCCTCAATGAGTGTAGTATCGAGTATCTACCAACTTCTGACTGCACCAAAGTCGGTCATCTCACTACCCCTAAAAAGGCTAAGATGGTCAATTAAGGTTCTAAGAGTTCGTTAGTGCTTTATGACATCACTCAGCGGCCCCGTACTCTCCTTGATTGAACTCAAGGGTTACCGATACTCACAAATATGTCGCACTAACATAGCTTACTGCTTCAACCATGTCGGTATACCCCGCACAGTTCCCTCACAGTTTTATTGCTATTTACCTAAAAAGGTGCCCCCAAATTCGGGTGTAGGATTTACAACAAACCCAAACAAGGACCCAAAAAGTAAAGCAATCAAGGCAATCAAAGCAAGAATGTAAAGGTGATCTAAACCCTAAGGTAACCCCACTTTTAAATTTCTCCCCAGCAGAGTCGCCAGTTCTGTGATACGGTGGGAGAAATGACTTGAGGTTTTGCGTTTGTATTCGCACTTGTTCGGTTTAGCAAGAGTCGCCACCGACTTTTTATTTTATCCTAAAGGAAAGGTTAAAAAAGCACAGGAAAAACCTTTTGAGCTGTTTCGTGGGTTCGGGGGGTAGATCATGAAAAGGGAAGGTATTAGCACCCTTTTCATCCATGGTTATCCATGGGCTCTTAGTTACTTGTTTAGATCACTTGCCTTGATTTCTTTTCTTTTCTTTGTTTTTGCAGGTAAAAGTCAAATGAGCAAAGGAGCATCAGTAGAAGACGAAGATTTCAAGACATTTAGGACATAACTTTATTTCAATTTTAATTATTTGTAATAGTATTAACTGTAAATAAATTTACAGTATTTCAATAATATCTGTAACAAACAATTCAAAATGAATAAACATCCTTTTTTTATCAGTTAATTCTTCTTTCAATTCATTGTTCATTTAATTATTTGAATTTCTTAAATTAAAATAACTGGAAGTAAATCCAATTATTCTGACTTAGAAAAAATAATTAATAAACATTGTGGTCTTGCCATTTAGCATGAATCAATAATAAACCCGGCGTTTCAAATATCCATAAGCATTGCACAGTCGAATCAAACAAACATCCACATGTCCTTTTTTCACTGATTAAATCCAACACTGCAAACTCAAATCAAATGCCTCAGCTCATCTCCCAGAGTAAATTGAAAAGCACTGTAGAATTAATTCTTTCTGAGAAATATGCGCACAAAACCCTGATTCTTGTTTTAATTTTCACAGAAGCATCTGCCTGATCAAACCCTGAGCCAAACTCAACCAAACCCTAATAATTTGCTTGAACTGTATCAAAAGTCCATGAAAACCCTAAATTGGATAGACTGATAAGAAAAAGTCTGTTTGACTGATTCTTACGCCATTCTGAAAAATCAGGAAAAGCCCGAAGCTGTGATTTCTTGTGGAAAAAGAGGAGGGCAAATTTTGGGGTACAACAATGCACATTCGTACTTTGCCATCCTTTTTAGGCACGGGAACAATGTTGGCAACCCATTGAGGATAGTAAGTGACATCCAAAAATCCGGCGTTAAATTGTTTCATGACTTCCACTTTGATCTTCTCTGACATGTCAGGTCTCATGCGGCATAATTTTTGTTTTACTGGTGGACAGTCTTCTCTTGTTGGCAGACGATGTACTACGATGTCTGTATTAAGTCCTGACATGTCTTCGTATGACCAGGAAAAGATCTCAACATAATCATGCAATAGCCGAATTAGACGCTCCTTGACACTCGACTCTAGATTGGCATCCACCTTGATTTCCTTTTTATCCTCCTTGGTGCCCAAGTTGATTGTATCCACCAGTTCCTCATGAGGATGAATAGCTCTTTCCTCTTGTTGTAGTAGTCTGGCCAGTTCCCCTCGTACTTCACAATCTTCCTCACCTTCGTCTCTGGCTTGGTAGACTAGATCCTCAGAGTCACAAAAGGCCATAGCAGTATCGTTACCCATGGGATTCGGAATGGAGGGGTACCTTCATTTGTGAGTGTGGGTGTGTGTAAGGGTATAGCCATCTTTAAACAATAAAAATGTAACAGAAAGACAATGAGCACAAAAGGTTTGTATATGAAAAAACATCCATGATTCATTGAATGTCAAATGAAGATGAAAATAAAAAAACCCTTACAAATGGACCATTGCGCCTCGGGTAAGACACAAGGTTTTAAAAGTGTGAATTGTTTGTGAATATTACACGTCCAACAGAAATGTAAAAGATAGATTACTGAGAGATTAAAGTTATTGGGACAAAGTCTCTGGCTTCCCAATTGCGAAGTCCTTCATTGACAGTAGGAAAAATCCAATCCTCCAAGCTGCAATCTTCTTCACCATCTTCCATTGCATTGACCTCTCGGTTGCTAATCTTTAAAGGTGGCCCTCCAGTACGAGCACGACGCACAACCTTCTGAGCACCTGAAGTAAACCTTAAGCCAAACTTGTCGGATTTATATGGAATGTCTGGAAGTTGCCCTCAGATGGTGCATCCACCCTCTTCTACTACTGCCTGGGCATCCTTTAGAGATGACATCCGAATCGGAGGTCTTGTGATCTCGGGGATCTGGGATACCATCTTGGTTACTGCTACCTCTTGAGAGACTTCTTCAAAGTGTTGAAAAGGAGTTTCAATGAACTCGCCATCCAACTCCACATACCGGAAAGAATTTAGGTGGCTAATCATGTACTCTTCCTCTTCGTGGACAGTGATAATCTTTTCATGGACCGGGTATTTTAGAATTTGGTATAGTGTAGAGGTGACAACGCCGACATTGTGGATCCAGGGCCGTCCTAGCAGACAGGAGTAAGAGGGGCGGATGTCCATTACATAGAACGTTGAGTTGAAAGTCTGAGTTCCGACTTTTATAGGGATGTCCACCTCCCCATGGACCATCCTCTTTGAGCCATCAAACGCTCTCACGACTATGTTACTGGGTTTCAATGTTAGTCCTTTACAATCCAATCTGTCGAGAGCTTTCTTTGGTAAAACATTCAAAGATGAGCCAGTGTCCACCAAGACATGGACCATAGTTGTTCCTCTACACTCCACAGAGACATGTAATGCCTCGTTGTGCTTTCTCCCTCTTGGTGTCAAATAAGCATCAGAGAAGCCTAGGTCGTTATCAGCTGTCAAACTGGCCACACAATCTTAGAATTGGTCAGCATACGTCTCTTGTGGCACATGGGCTGTCTTCAGAAACTTCACCAGAGCTTTCGCATGTGCCTCAAAACACAACAACAATGCTAGCATGGAGATTTTGGAGGGAGTTTGCCCCAACTGTTCAACCATGTCGTAGTCACTCTTCTTTATTATTCTCAGGATCTCCTCCATTTCCTTCTTAGAGGTTTTGGGGATAGTCAATGGTTGAGCCTTCGTCCGAACAGGCTCTTCTTGAATACCTTTTCCTCGAATTTCAGCAGTAGAAGTGTTGGTAGGGATAACAGCAGGGGTTGTGTTGTCTTTTCCAGTAGGATCACTTGCAGATATGATTATTGGTATGGAGGTAACCTTTGGAACAACCACGGGTCCAAAAACTGCCTTTGGAGGGGCAATTTCTGGAGAGAAGATTCTACCGCTACGGGTAATCTTGCTAGTTCCGACAATATTGCTAATGTCGGAGTCTTCTTCTTCGGAGCTCACTTCTTTGGCGGCCAGCCCATCTTGTTTGATACCATAGTAGTAGATGTCTCCATCGTAATTCCACGGTACTGTTTTGTCTGATTCATACGGGACCGGCCCGGGCATTGTGATTATAAGAGGAGTAGTTTTTGGAACCGATGTAATCCTAACGGGTCTTTTGGGGACCCTGGAAGGATTGGCGGAGATGGTTATGATTGAAACGTCTTCAACAGGAATAGGTGAAACAGGAGCATTTTCAAACAGAATCTCTTGGTTGCCTATCAAGCGTTGAATGCCTGCCTTCAACAAAGGGCAAACAGTTGGTGAGGATAAGAAAATATGGAAGCCTTCATTACAACCTGGGAATACACCAACTTTCAACTTGTTTATCTTAATGATTGGGAGCGGAGTCAAGAGTTCATCAACTGTGGTAACAAACAAATATTCTTTGATAGCATTGGTGTTGTGACCATGCCTAGGCATAGGAGCGAAAATGACATTTGGCTTCTCAGGTGCGTCAAACTCAATCTCTTTTGCATCTAAAAGGTCTTGAATTTTGTTTTTCAAAGCCCAACAGTTGTTAGTGTCGTGACCCGGACTTTTGGAATGATATACGCACCTGGCATTTGGGTGATAATGAGGGGACGCAGTGTTGGGATTCTTTGGAGCTTCCTTTAAAGTTTCCAGATTCGATTTCAGAAGATATGGTAAAACCTGGGCTAGAGTCATATTAATTCTGGTGAATTGCCGGACTGGCCTTTCCATCCTCGATTGGTTACTTCTTGGTTGATCAGATGTAGGCTTTGGGATCATAACGGCCCCTACCATTGGTCGGCGTTCAGCTCTCCCTTGATTCCTTTGTGGATAAACAGCAGACACCTCCTTCTTCCCGGTGAGAGGCTTTCTCACAGCTGTAGAGGCAAACGAATCCTTCTGAATCTTTCCACTTTTTATACCAGCTTCCACCCTCTCTCCAGTTAATATTAACTCAGTAATTCCGGAAGATGAGCTCCCAATCAAATGATTGAAGAAAGGGCCTGATAGAGTTCCTAAGAACATATCCAGCAACTCCCTTTCAGACATAAGGGGTTTCACTCTTCCAGCTAGATCTCTCCATTTCTGCGCGTAATCTTTGAAACCTTCATTTGAAGCCATAGCCATACTCTGAAGTTGAGTACGGGTAGGCGCAAATCTGCATTATACTGGTATTGTTTATAGAAAGCTGCGACAAGGTATTCCCAGTTGTGGACGTCGGCCCTTTTCAATTGGTAAAACCAATCGAGTTGTGTTCCAGATAGACTATCTTGGAAAAAATGCACCCACAAGTCTTTATCGGCGGAGTGCGGTTGAATCTTTCTCACATATGATCGGAGGTGCATTTTAGGACATGACACCCCATCATATTTTGCAAACAACGACACTTTGAACTTCGTTGGGATCACAATTCTCGATACTAGTCCCAATTCTTCAAAGTCTAGGCCGTGCACCCTCTGTATTTCCATAACGCTCAAACGCTCTTCAAGATATTTGTACTTATCATCAGCCGGAGGGTACTGTTCTGATAACGAGAAAACATATCGTATAATTACCATGCTTTTTACCGATTTTTATATTTCATTAAGTCGTCTAACCCCCGATTATTCCGAGATTATTTGTCTTTTTACAGGTATAACATTTGTCGACTCAAAACGATGGAAAAGGACAACACGAAGAAGGCTAGACAATAAACAAAGAGAAAAAGAATAAAAAAAATACAAAGTTTGGATTTTTGGAACAGTGACGGTCGTCACATCCTTGTGACGGGCGTAACACCCCCCAACATGAAGAAACGCTCGTCACACACCACTGACGAGCGTAATGCACTACTTCAGCGTGTTACGACCGTCACCCACCTGTGACGACCGTCACGCGCGTGAAGGTGGACGTTATACATGGATTGAAACGTGGGCATTAAGGGCAGACTCGTTCTCCCTTTTTCTGCTGAGTCTCCTATTTTCTTGCCACCACTATTAGTGCTCCTATATTTTCTCCATTGAAGACTTCATCAAGAATTCTTAACTGCTGATTTTCCTATGCTATATATATGTGTACCAGTGCATAGTTCAAGGGTCGAAGAATTTTCCTCAGAACAAATATTATTTTCTTTTGCAATTATTTTCCATTTGCTTGTTTTGGAATATTGTTTTCACGTTCCTGTAATTTTCATTCAAAGTCTTAGTTTTTAGTTTTAAGTGTTAATTCTTCTTTCAAGAATTAACACGAATTATTTACTGCAAATCAAGCTCGAAGATTGGATTATTGTAATACTTCAAGATTACCATAGCAACTTTGATTCCAGGTTTTATATTGCAATTATTATTCATTCAGTTTTTATATTATGCCAATTATTGCTATGAATTATATTTTGAACTGTATTGTTGTTAAGTTAATTATGTCTGGCTAAATTATTAATACCGGTATGTGACCGTAAGAACTGAAGGAATTCAGTGATACCTTGGCCAAAAATATTTATAAAACAATTTCTGGTTTCCAATTTCCAAGATTAATTTAACTATCCTTGTCACGAGAGTGAGAGGTTAATTAACACGATTTTGCCACGAGAGTGGGAAATTAATTAAGGCAAGAACCTGCATGCGAGAGCTGGGGTTCAACCCAGATAGTGGTAACGAAGCATTGATTTTTAAATACACGAGAGTGTTTTAATAAATTAATTAGATTCAAATTGTTTTCAAAAAGTGTTATTAAATTTAAAGTGCATCCACTAGGTTTAGTAGCATGACTTATTTCATAAACACGAGAGTGTATGTCTCAGGTTTTTAAACAATTAGCTTTTACCGAAATACTTTATAGGCCAAGCAATTCACCGAATTCCCTAAGTCCGATTATCACATACCGGTATAATTAGTAATATTATTTTTAATTAAACTATTTCCCCCAAAAATCGAATATTCATCGCTTAGTTAGACAAACTGTAGCATTAGATCGTATGCGATTGATCCTCAGTTTCTGTGGGTTCGATAATCTTTTAATACTAGAACGACTGAACTGTATACTTGCAGTTAGTATCTCGACAGACTTATAAAGTCCCGATCAAGTTTTTGGCGCTGTTGCCGGGGACTGGTAGTCAATTAATTACGATTCTTCTTTTGCGCGTTTAGACTAGGCAACAGACACCCCTTTGTCGATTTGTATGCCAAGGACTCGCTCACAAGGCGAACCACTTGACAAATCGATGGACGGACCTGAACGCATTCTTTCCGTAAGACGTGCAGTCAGGGATTACTGTCTAAATCACGCTATTCCTTTACCTAAACCTGAAATCAAGATTGATTCTGAAACAGATTCTAATTCTTCCTCTGAAACCGAAACCAATCCAGAATTAGACATGTCCGAAGAACAAAGGACCCATCCACTGAAGGAGTACGCAGCTCCATCACAACAAGAACCCCATAACAACATTGCTGCTCCAGCAATAAACCAAAATGATTTCGAGTTGAAACCGTCATTAATATCAGCTATCCAACAACGCCAATTCTCTGGAGATCCTTCTGAGGATCCGAATGAACATCTTACAAAATTCGTTCAATTTGCCGACACAGTTATAACGAACGGTGTTAGTAATGATGCAATAAGATTACGTCTTTTCCCTTTCTCACTAAGAGATAGACCTTGGGCTTGGTTGCAATCCTTGCCATCAAATTCCGTCACAACGTGGGAAGGACTGAAGATTGTATTCTTGGCACGATACTTTCCCCCAAGCAAGACCGTTGCACTAAGAGCCCAAATCAACGGATTTAGGCAGAAGGATACTAAATCGCTATTCGATGCATGGGAGCGCTACAAAGATATGATGTGAATGTGCCCACATCACAGATTAGAAAAATGGATGATAATCCACACATTTTATAATGGACTCTTGTACAACACAAGACTATCTATAGATGCCGCCGCAGGTGGTACACTGATGGACAAGCCTTATGACGAAGCTAACCAACTCATTGAAAACATGGCTCAAAACCACTATCAGTGGGGAGGAGAAAGAACATCTGTGGAGAAAACTCAAGCCAAAGGCGGGATGTACGAGGTTAGTAGCCTAGATAAAGTTAATGCTAAGGTAGATGCTCTTACCCAAAAGATAGAAAGCTTGACCTTGCCTCCTGCAGCTACCGTGGCTGCAGTTACCCCAAGCTGCGAAGTTTTTGGAGTTCCTGGTCATGTTGGAACCGAATGTCAAATCTTAGCAGGAATATCAGCTGATCAGGTAAATTACGCTCAAGGAAATCCTTATGCCAATACCTATAATCCTGGTTGGAAGAACCATCCTAACTTCTCATACAGGAGCAATAACGCTTTATATGCACCTGGCCAAGCACCTGCTGTACCTCCAGGGTATCAAAAACCCGCTGTTAATGTTCCTAACATTCCTAAGAAATCTAACCTTGAAATCCTAATGGAAAATTTTATCGCTAATCAAGACCAACAAAACAAAGAATTCCTCAATCAAAACGTTCACACCGGTGAACAATTGAAGCTATTAGCAAATAAGGTAGATGCCCTAGCAACTCACAACAAAATGTTAGAAACCCAAATCTCCCAAGTAGCACAACACCAAGCTAGTTCTGCCACACCTGCTGGTACATTTCCTGGAAAGCCACAGCCCAATCCTAAAGGACATGCAAATGCTATTACATTACAAAGTGGGACAGCCCTTGATGGATCGGTAGATCCTAGAATCCAAAACCCGACCATGTATCAAAAACCTGAAAAAGAAATAGAGAAGTCGAAAGATCAATCTGAAAATGTAGAGGAAGATGCGAATGAGAACAGAGAGGCTTCAGAAAAACCTTATGTGCCTCCACCACCATATAAACCATCAATTCCATACCCCCAAAGACTTGAAAAATCCAAGAACGAGGGACAATTCAAGAAATTTGTAGAACTTCTGAAACAACTAAACGTAACTATTCCGTTTACAGAAGCTATAACCCAAATGCCGTCATATGCTAAATTCCTAAAAGAAATATTGGCTAATAAGAAAAAAATCATTGAAAATGAAATCGTCATGCTAACTGCCGAATGTAGCGCCATAATTCAAAATAACATGCCTCCAAAGTTAAAAGATCCTGGTAGTTTCTCCATACCATGTGTAATTGGAAAATCTGTCATAGACAAAGCTCTATGCGATTTAGGAGCCAGTGTCAGTCTAATGCCCTTATCTATTTGCGAGAAGCTCAAATTAGGCGACATGAGACCTACCAAGATGTCCCTACAACTAGCCGACAGATCAGTCAAATTTCCTGTTGGTATGCTAGAGAACATTCCTGTCCGAATAGGACAATTTTACATACCGACCGACTTCATAATAATGGACATCAAGGAAGATTCAAACATTCCCATCATACTAGGAAGACCATTTTTAGCTACTACAGGAGCCATCATAGACGTTAAGAAAGGAAAACTTACCTTTGAGGTAGGAGAAGAAAAAGTAGAATTCATTCTTTCCCAATTCTTTAAAGCCCCTGCTATAGATGACTCATGTTGTCTCCTAGATATCATTGATGAATGTGTCAAAGAACTTGAATGCCAAGAGGACACCTATTCTGAGATGCTGAAAATTCAGACATCAACTATGCTCAAGAACGAAGACTGGAAACAAGAACACTTAGATGCCAACCTAAGCGAATGTTTATCCTTAACGCCCGATCCTGACCAAACTAATAAGAAACCTGGTATAGAACTTAAAACATTACCTGAAGATCTTAGGTATGAATTCTTAGATAAAGAACTCGAACAACCAGTTATAGTCAATGCCAAATTAGGAGAGATCGAAACCGAAAAACTTCTTAGTGTGTTAAGGAAATATCCAGCCGCATTAGGCTATAATATATCAGATCTAAAAGGAATAAGCCCTTCTCTTTGTATGCACCGCATTATGCTGGAGGAGGACTGTAAGACTTCTAAAGAACATCAAAGACGAATAAATCCCATCCTAAGTGAAGTCGTTAAGAAGGAAGTGCAGAAATTACTAGAAGCAGACATCATATACCCAATATCAGATAGCAACTGGGTCAGTCCAGTTCACGCGGTGCCTAAGAAAGGAGGCGTTACGGTTATAACGAACACAAAAGGCGAATCGGTAACACAACATACTCAAACAGGATGGAGAATGTGTATCGATTATAGAAAATTAAACAAAGCAACGCGCAAAGACCATTTCCCATTACCATTCATTAATCAAATGCTCGAGCGTTTAGCCAAACATTCCCATTTTTGCTACCTTGATGGATACTCAGGATTCTTTCAAATTCCCATTCATCCTGATGATCAAGAGAAAACTACGTTCACATGTCCCTATGGTACCTTTGCATACCGGAGAATGCCATTTGGACTATGTAATGCACCTGCAACTTTCCAACGATGCATGATGGCGATTTTCGCAGATTTTTTAGACGGAATCATGGAAGTATTCATGGACGATTTCTATGTCTGTGGAGAGAGTTTTGACGGATGTTTATCAAATCTTGAATTAGTATTGAAACGCTGTGTCAATGTCAACCTAGTGCTCAACTGGGAAAAATGTCACTTCATGGTAAGACAAGGAATTGTGTTGGGTCACATTGTATCAAACAGAGGGATTGAAGTCGACAAAGCAAAGATCGAAATTATCAAAAACCTTCAACCACCCAAAACAGTTAGAGAAATACGAAGTTTTCTAGGACACGCGGGTTTTTACCGACGTTTTATAAAAGATTTCTCTAAAATCACCAAGCCACTAACCGAATTATTAATGAAAGAGGCTGAGTTTATTTTCGAAGATAAATGCTTGAACGCATTCGAGACACTTAAAGAGGCCTTAATCTCAACACCTATTATGCAACCTCCTGATTGGAATTTACCATTTGAAATAATGTGCGATGCGAGCGATTATGCTGTAGGCGCAATCCTAGGACAACACAAAGAAAAGAAGCTTCACGCTATCTACTACGCAAGCAGAACACTCGATCCCGCACAGATGAATTACGCCACTACGGAGAAGGAACTCTTAGCTGTGGTATTCGTGTTGGATAAATTTTGTTCCTACTTAGTAGGCGCTAAAATCATTATCTATACGGATCATGCTGCGATCCGATACTTACTAAGCAAGAAGGACACCAAACCATGACTGCTCAGATGGATCTTACTCCTACAAGAGTTTGACTTAGAAATAAAAGACAAGAGAGGAACTAAAAACGTGGTAGCAGACCATTTATCAAGATTAGATGGAATCCAAACTGAGAGTGTTCCCATAAACGAAGATTTCCCTTACGAACGCCTTGTTGCCAAGCTAGAGATAAACCCTACCGACAGTTTAGATCAACATAATGAACCTTTAACAACTGCGGTAGTAAAAGCCATTTGTACTAACACCACATTACCATGGTACGCTGACTTCATCAACTATTTAGCTGTCGGTGTTTTACCACCTGATTTGACGTACCAACAGTGGAAGAAATTTTTCCATGACCTTAAACACTAATTTTGGGATGAACCATTACTCTTTAAAAGAGGCGCCAATGGTATCTACCGTCGCTGCATTCCCAATGATGAAATAGACGATGTCATTTCCCATTGCCATTCCGCCCCTTATGGTGGACACGCTAGTACGTCAAAAACCTGTGCAAAAATACTTCAAGCTGGCTTCTTTTGGCCTACCTTATGGAAAGACGTCCACGTAGCAATTATGAACTACGATAGATGTCAACGCACAGGAAATATATCTAGACGCGATGAAATGCCGCAAAAAGGAATCCTCAAAGTAGAAGTTTTTGATGTATGGGGAATTGATTTCATGGGACCTTTCCCCGCATCTTTTGGAAATAAATATATTTTGGTAGCCGTCGACTACGTATCAAAATGGATTGAAGCCATCGCCGCACCCACAAACGATACACATGTGGTACTAAAACTATTCAAGAATATTATCTTCCCACGATTCGGTGTACCAAGACTAGTGATTAGCGATGGTGGCTCCCATTTTATCTCTAGAATCTTCGAAAAGTTACTTTCCAAATATGGCGTTAAACATCGCATAGCCACACCATACCATCCTCAAACGAGCGGACAAGTGGAAGTGTCAAATAGGAAGATAAAATAAATCCTTGAGAAAATCGTAACTTCATCCAGAAAGGACTGGTCCTCCAAGCTAAACGATGCTCTTTGGGCATATCAGACAACTTTTAAAACCCCTATCGGAACAACGCCGTTCAAGTTAGTTTATGGGAAATCTTGTCATTTTCCAGTAGAATTAGAGCATAAAGCTTTTTCGGCCATAAAACCCTTAACTTAAATTATAAGAGTGCTGGCGAGAAACGAGTGTTAGATATCCATGAACTAGAAGAATTGCATTTGGACGCTTATGAAAATACTAAAATCTATAAAGAACGAACAAAAAAATGGCACGATAAGCGTATCTCGCGGAAAGACTTTAAGGAAGGAGACGTCGTACTCCTATTCAACTCTAGACTGAAACTTTTCCCGGGAAAATTACGTTCCAGATGGCCCGGACCGTTCGAAATTAACAAAGTTTTCCCAAGTGGTGCGATAGAAATTAAAGGCAGTTCTATCAAACCATTCATAGTTAATGGCCAGTGTCTAAAGCACTACTTTAACGTCGGAAATATCGACTATTCGGCTTATCTTCAGTTAAGTGATCCGCCTACCCCAAATACCTAACTGAATAGGTGTTAACTGTCGAGCCGTCGACATAAAATAAAGGCGCTTCGTGGGAGGCAACCCATGTTTTACTTTAATTATTTTTTATGCTTTAATATGCTTTTATTTTTCTTTTCTTTGTCTTTAAAACATTTTCATGATTACATCTCTTACTCCTTTCTATTTTTCTTCTGTTTTTATTTTTCCCTTTCATCTTTCTTTTTCTTTTTAATTTAACTTTGGCAATTTCCTAACCCGAAAATACTTACTTAATTTCTCTTTTTTTCAAACATTTATCAAATATTTTCAGGGGGTAATTCTTTTGCTTTCATATTTAGCGCTATGGATTGTGTAAACTTCATGAATGTCAAATTGAGAAGCATACACCAAAGAAGACGATTTGCGGACCTGGGTGAACGGGAGATGTCACCTACTATCTATGCAGATGATCATGCTATGGCCGCCCTTGGCATTCGTGAGAGTGTCATGTACTTGCTGCATCAGATTGGCTGGGACACTGCTCCTATCCGAAGACGGTTCTGTACCTACAAAAAGCTGACTCTAGAGTTCCTAAGCACCCTGAGCTTCATTCCAAATCATGGGATGGGATTCAACCGTGGGTTGATCACATTAAGGATGTTTAACATGGATTACACTTATAACCTACGGGAGTTTAGCAAGCTGCTTGGGTTGCCTTTTGGACCCGATGTTATCAGTATGACACAGGAGAACCTCTTGCCTGAATCTGATCTTGATTATTTCTGGGGAAGCATCGCTGGTAATAACCATCCTGAGCCGTCTGATCTTTACTCTGAATACATCCATAACCCGGCTATCAGGTATTTCCACAAAATCATATCCCACACCATCTTTGGCAAACAGCAGAATGTCACATCTGTATCCCGCGATGAGCTGTTTATTATGTATTGTGCATCCCAGAGCCGTCCGGTGAACGGTGCAGCTTATATGCTCGCTAATATGGAGCGTATCATCCAGACTCCGAATGCACCGATCTTGTTGGGTGGGTTAGTTACCATGCTGTCTAATGCAATTGGACTCCGCCGGCCTATGCTCGGATCTGCCTCGCTTTATGGAATAAAGACGATGGACATTGCATTCTGTTTCAACACTAGCATGATCGGAAACCTTGGACCAGATCAATTTGACTTGCTAGTTAATCATCAGATCATCCACCAGTTTAAGCTTCCAGACCCTATCACCAGTGTGCACAACAGAGATAACTGGCTGTTTGACCTTCCCCATCCTGCTTCACTGCCCTCCTCACCATCTACGGTTGACATTTATGAGGTTCCAAACACTACTCATGCTGATGAAGATCCTGCTACACCGCCAGGATACCATGAGTTCCCTGATCCTTGGGAACAGCAGGCTACTTCCGCCGAGATCGCGACCCAGGCTCCTGAGATTACTCCACCTCCACTTTCTGTTACCCTGGACTCCTTACATGAGGCAATTACTGACATGCGGGGCGAGTTGACATCCCTCCGGGTGGACTTTATAACCTTCATGGACTTGGTGACTGATCAGATGGACTACATGCATCAGCATATGTTTCCGCCTCCCCGTGGCTAGAGTTGCCATTGTTATTCATTTTCTTTTCTCTCGCATTTATACATACAGTGGGGACACTGTTTAGTTTTAGCGTGGGAGGGATTTCAGTTATTATTTCATTATTTCAGCTTTATCATTTTTTATTCCAAGTTATTTTGAAACAATTTCTTATGAATTTATTATATTAATTATTTAAAGTACCATGTTTATTTTAATTTGCATTTCTTTTCATTTCCCTCTTACTGTTTATTTCCTTTTTATTTTACTGTCTATGTTTATACACAATATTTCTATTTCGTTATGTAATGGTAACAAATATTACAAACTTTAAATTATTAGACCACCTCTATATTTAAAACTCTTATTAATTAAAATATTTCAAAAATTGAAAAAATATATACTTCAAACCTTATTTCCAAGAAATTAATAAAATATAAAAATATAAACACCCCAACGGTCTTGTAACGGTCGTCTCATTAATGACGCTGAACGCGTTACGACCGTCACACCCTTGTGACGAGCGTAACACGCCTTTTTGCCTCGTGACGACCGTCACGCAAACAGTGTATCAGAATGGCTATTACAGAGAACCGTTCCAACTTTCAACCATCCCCTTCATAAACCCACTTCCTCCATTGTTACCACATCACACGAAAAACTACCCACTCACTCCATTCTTCTTCTAACTTCTAAACTCCCAACACCAAATTACCATCCATACATTACCCATTTTCATATTCCCAAATCAAATCCTACCTATACCATGGCAAATAACCCACACGCTCCAGCCCTCAATTTCAGAATCGGCGAACAGGGAGAGAATCAACGGGCAAAGTTTCATAAATTCCAACGTCGAGGTCTCCAATCCACACGGCACGTTGATATCGACTGCCTGAGGAGTTTGGGACTGCTTGACAGTGTCCTCCGTTTATTGAAAAGTGTGGATTTGTGGAACCTGTGCCGTGAACCAAGACCAATCTACGAAACTCTTACTCTTGAGTTCTTGAGTTCATTTGTTTACCTCACTCCTCCAGGTGTCACAAACCAACTGTCAGGCCTGGCAAAATTCCGCATATTTGGCATTGAGCATGAGTTGCCTCAATCCGACATCGCGAGACTTCTTGGATTTTTTTCAGACGAAGGTGCTCATTTCCGGGTGTCGGATAGTTTTGGTGAGGAAGCTTTCAACTTATGGCACAGTTTGACGAATATCTGTGTCGGATCCTATGACCACCTGAATGCCACCCACATTCATAATCCGGCCATCCGCTACTTCCATCGCATCCTTAGCAACACAATCTTTGCCCGCGACAGCAACCATAAGCTCAACTCCAAGGAGCTCTTCTTTTTACACTGCGCATTCACTGGGCAAAAGATCATTGCCGCCCCGTTCCTGCTTGCTCACATCCACTCTATTTGTGCTAGAGGTGGAAAACCATTTTATTTCGGAGGGCTGGTTACTTCAATTGCCATTGGTCTGAACTACGGTGCTGCTCTCGCAACCTTTCCTTATATGGCACCGACTTTGTTAACCTTGGATCACTGCAAAGCCGCACACCTCATCTACAAGCGGGAAGACGACATATTCCACCCTATAATCAAGAACATTGTCTATCAGAATATCATTTTGCCGAACAGGGACCGAATCGATCCAAGTAACCGAGAAAACTGGTTGTTCGATCCTGAAATTCCCGCAGAGCATGCACTTGCCCATGAAGACCAATCTGCAGCCGCCGCAGACGAAATACAAGAAGAGTTGGATAGTGCTCCTCCAGTCCACGAAATTCCAGGATCCTCATCTGCACCTCCTCCTATTAATCTTGAAGACATCCTCCACGCCCTCCATATGCAAAACCAAATGAATGCGGTGCTTGAAAGGAGGCAAGTCGAGCAATTTGAGTCTTTGTGCGCCCAAAACGCTCAGATCTTGACTGGGCAGTGCAACATGAATGAGAGGTTAGATGAGGCCCTGTCAGAGCTTAACGCCTTAAGGATGGACGTGAGTACCCTTGGCTTCCAAGACACCGACACTGAAGCCACTCCTACCAGACGCTCTCGCACCAGGAGTAGAGGACGTGGTCACCAGTAGTCTTTCTTTAATTCCTATGTAATTTATTATTTTTCTGTTTCATTTCTTTTCTGTTTGTTTTTGTAATTGTACTTCCCCGCATATATACCGCAACATTGAGGACAATGTCAGATTTTGTGTGGGAGAGGTACCTTTCAATCTTTTATAAACTAGTAAATTCTTACGATATGTCTCGATTCAAATTCTTCGCTTTATTTAGCCATACCGAAAAAATTTTATTTTCGCATTAGCCCGACATACCTATTTTAACGAAATCCCGGTTGAGGAAGCCAAAAACGACATAACAAGATTGATATGGTTCTAACACCGTAGACTTCCTACTTACGCGATCCGTTTCAATAACCATTATACCGATATCTGGAGTTTCAAGTTCTAGAAGTAACCCCTAGTAGTTTATACTAGCAGTCAGCACCGTCTTGACATAACCACGTGGAGAATCGATGAATATAAGTGTTTGATGCCTGATTCTAAAAATATCCTTCCTATCTCGCTGCTAAAAGAAAAGAAAATTTGTGTACCAAAATATACGGGCACATATAAGAGCTGAGCAAATAATGAAGGAATCCAGTGTTGGTTGGTTCAGAGGTATCTGGTTCTGAACTCGGTAGGGCGTGCTACGGCCCGATCCCCCACAACCTCCAATTTGGATAACATATGTAGGGTTGCCACATTAATGTACCAGACCCCGTGCTAAAGGATCAAAGTCACTAACCGGTTACTCCACTACGTGCGTGCTAAGACAAAGGGCTTAATGTGATTGCACCAGAACGAAATCGGGAGAAATAGATACGAGGAACTTCGGGCAGAATTATAACGGAACTGTTGGATAGCTCGTTTGAAATGGAAGTCTACGACTAAGCTTATTGCTTGTGTCATTAGCGTATCTTTAGTGTTTTACTCAAGTATCGGCCGAACCGACAAGGATTTCCCGAAACTACTTTAAAAATACAAGGTATGTCATGCTTATGCGCTTGACAAAAACTTGTCCGACCTTTCGAATGACTATTTGCTTGAGGACAAGCAAAGGTTTAAGTATGGGGGAATTTGATAACGAGAAAACATATTGTATAATTACCATGCTTTTTACCGATTTTTATATTTCATTAAGTCATCTAACCCCCGATTATTCCGAGATTATTTGTCTTTTTACAGGTATAACATTTTTCGACTCAAACCGATGGAAAAGGACAACACGAAGAAGGCTAGACAATAAACTAAGAGAAAAAGAATAAAAAAAATACAAAGTTTGGATTTTTGGAACAGTGACGGTCGTCACATCCTTGTGACGGGCGTAACACCCCCAACATGAAGAAACGCTCGTCACACACCACTGACGAGTGTAATGCACTACTTCAGCGTGTTACGACCGTCACCCACCTGTGACGACTGTCACGCGCGTGAAGGTGGACGTTATACATGGATTGAGACGTGGGCATTAAGGGCAGACTCGTTCTCCCTTTTTCTGCTGAGTCTCCTATTTTCTTGCCACCACTATTAGTGCTCCTATATTTTCTCCATTGAAGACTTCATCAAGAATTATTAACTGTTGATTTTCCTATGCTATATATATGTGTACCAGTGCATAGTTCAAGGGTCGAAGAATTTTCCTCAGAACAAATATTATTTTCTTTTGCAATTATTTTCCATTTGCTTGTTTTGGAATATTGTTTTCACGTTCCTGTAATTTTCATTCAAAGTCTTAGTTTTTAGTTTTAAGTGTTAATTCTTCTTTCAAGAATTAACACGAATTATTTACTGCAAATCAAGCTCGAAGATTGTATTATTGTAATACTTCAAGATTACCATAGCAACTTTGATTCCAGGTTTTATATTGCAATTATTATTCATTCAGTTTTTATATTATGCCAATTATTGCTATGAATTATATTTTGAACCGTATTGTTGTTAAGTTAATTATGTCTGGCTAAATTATTAATACCGGTATGTGACCGTAAGAACTGAAGGAATTCAGTGATACCTTGGCCAAAAATATTTATAAAACAATTTCTGGTTTCCAATTTCCAAGATTAATTTAACTATCCTTGTCACGAGAGTGAGAGGTTAATTAACACGATTTTGCCACGAGAGTGGGAAATTAATTAAGGCAAGAACCTGCATGCGAGAGCTGGGGTTCAACCCAGATAGTGGTAACGAAGCATTGAGATTAAATACACGAGAGTGTTTTAATAAATTAATTAGATTCAAATTGTTTTCAAAAAGTGTTATTAAATTTAAAGTGCATCCACTAGGTTTAGTAGCATGACTTATTTCATAAACACGAGAGTGTATGTCTCAGGTTTTTAAACAATTAGCTTTTACCGAAATACTTTATAGGCCAAGCGATTCACCGAATTCCCTAAGTCCGATTATCACATACCGGTATAATTAGTACTATTATTTTTAATTAAACTGTTTCCCCCAAAAATCGAATATTCATCGCTTAGTTAGACAAACTGTAGCATTAGATCGTATGCGATTGATCCTCAGTCTCTGTGGGTTCGATAATCTTTTAAAACTAGAACGACTGAACTGTATACTTGCAGTTAGTATCTCGACAGACTTATAAAGTCCCGATCATGTTCCTCGGAATAATCTTCCTCCTCTTCATATTTTGACGGAACTGCTATTTCTTTTCCTTTCCCTTCTCCTTCATTAGATGTTGCTGTGAAATTCAAGGTTCTTCTAGTTTGTCCTTGAAACCTTCTCCCCATGATTACAACACCGGTTGGTTTCTTCTCTTTCTTCTTCTTCTCTTTGGCCAACAGAGTCTTCAACTCCTCTTGTCCTTTGGCCAGGGTTGTGAGTAACTGTTGAAACTGCGTGTTTTGAGCTTGAAGATCTTTGACTGTCTGTTCGAGATCCATCTTAATAAAATAAACAGTAGAGAAATGAGGAAAATTGTTGCAAAAGACCTGTGAATGATATGTGCATATGCAATGTTTTCAAGGATTTCAAAGATTCAAGTTCGTTTTAGACAAAATAAACACACATTATATTAATAAGATAAAGTTTGAGTACATCAATACCTCTTGGACAAAATGATATAAAACCCTAAGATAAAAAAGTAGTGCGCATCCTCTTTGGTGAAATGTAGGCATTTAGAGTCTGCTCCTCATGAAGTAGCCTAGTGAGTTCCAAAACCTTCTTCTCGCTTGCGTAGAATTGGGCTTCGAAAGTATCTCGCTCTCCCTTGAGCTGTATCCAATCCCTTTGTAGGTCTTCAAGAGATGTGGGCATGTCAGGGTGTAGGATAGTGTATGGAACTTCTCCTTCCTTAACAAGATCAATGATCACTGGGAGAATGGAAGGATAAGGCATCATAAGACTTTGAGTTCGGGTTCGTACCCACTTGAGGTAAGGCTCAAGAGGGATGGAATTCTTGTGTCCCAAAGTCTTGCTATCCACCTTGTTTAGCATCCTCCAAGCTCGGATGAATCTCTGGCGAAGACCTTGATTGTCGTTGTCATAGTCGAATACCAAGCCTTGAACCAGCATCTTATGTGGGCCATCCCTTCGGGCATAACCAAATTGTCTTAAAGCTAAGCATGGGTTGTAGGTGATGCCTGCCCTAATGCCAAGTAGAGGTACATTAGGGAATTCCCCACAACAGTCAACAATGATAACATTCTCTTTGGATCGAGAGTACCAATGAATATCTGAATGTTTGAGCGTCATTAACCTTAGTGACCACCTTAATCCTTGCTTATTCTTTAAGACTGATTAGGGAAGATGATAAATAAACCATCTTTCTAGTAGATGGGTGCAACACATAAGGACACCTCTCTTCCTCATTGTGCGAGTGTGAAAAGAGTGCAGGATATCCCTAGTAATGTAGGCACCGGATTACGTGATATGAAGATTTTGACAACACTTACATCTATGAGTTGGTCAGGATTAGGAAACAAGACCATCCCATAGATAAGAAGAGCCACAATCTCCTCAAAAGCTTTCAAGTCTAGGGAATTCCAACAACTTTGGGCCTTCCCAAATAGAAACTTTGCTAAGAAGCCTTTGACACCACTCCTAGTTTCCCAATGAGTTGTGGCATCAGATGAGTGCAAGTGTAGAGCTTGAGCGATCTCTTATGGCTTTGGGTCTCTTTCCGTACCGTTTAAAGGTAGTTGATTGAGAATGGGAATCCTCAAGAGTTGAGAGAATTCTTCCAAAGTGGTCACAAGCTGATAGTCGGGAAATGTGAAACAATGATGCAAAGGATCAAAGAATTGGAAGAGCACCTTCATCATGTCCTCCTCTGTGTTGGAGGTGACCAAGTTGAGTAGGAGACCATGTCTCTCGGTGAAAGGAGATATCTCAGGGATCCTGGAAGCTATCTCATTGAGTTTTGGAGGAATTCTTACAAGATTGACTTGGATAGTTTTCCTGCGGAGTGAATTCATATCCTACAAAACAAGAAGAAAGATGAATCTCCTAAAATCCTTGAAATGGTTAGTGGATGCACATGATGCTCATGACGTCCATGATGTTATGTACAAGTATGCATATACAAGAAAAACAAACAATTTCTTAGTTTAGGCTTGCATGGGGTTTCATAGGTAAGTACCCTCTTGAAGTTTAGTTGGCTCAACCTGTCCTAGTAATAGTAATTGGGTTCTAAGGAGCTCAATATCACTGGATTGTTTCCTTGTTCATTGTTTCAGCTCAAGCCTCTTTAATGGCGACCGAAATATTCCAATAAAATAACCCTCAATGAGTGTAGTATCGAGTATCTACCAACTTTGGACTGCACCAAAGCCGATCATCTCACTACGCCCTAAAGGCCAAGTTGGTCAAGTAAAAGGTTCTAAAAGTTTGTTAGTGCTTCGCGACATCACTTAGCGGCCCCGTATTCTCCTTGACTACTCAAGGGCTACCGGTACCCACAAATATGTCACACTAACATAGCTATTGCTTAGACCATGTCAGTATACCCTGCACAGTTTCCACAACGTATTGCTATTTACCTACAATGTATCCCCAAATCCGGGTAGAGGATTTAAACCCAAACAAAGAATCGTAATGTAAAGCAGACAAAACAAACAATATAAGTAAGTAAATGTGATCTAGCCCTAAGGTAACCCCACTTTTAGGATAATTCCGCAGCAGAGTCGCCAGTTCTGTGATACGGTGGGAGAACTGACTTGAGGGTTTGTGTTTGTGTTTGCAAATGTTGCGGTTTAGCAAGAGTCGCCACCGACTTTTCTTTTATCCAAAAGGAAAGGTGAAAAAGCACAAGAAAGACCTTTGAGATGTTTTCTTGAGTTTGGGGGGTAGATTATGAAAAGGGAAGGTATTAGAACCCTTTTCATCCATGGTTTTCCATGGGCTCTTAGTTACTTGCTAGATCAACTTGCTTTCGTTTGTTTCAAAATGTGTTTGGTATGGTTTTTTGAAAGTATTTTCTAAAAGAGGACATTCGTTTAGGCAATCTTTGTAATGATTCTCGTTCGTAAGAATGTATACAAAGAAGTTTGTCTTTTTTGAAAATGTTTTCAATGCTTATAAGTTGTTTTGTGTGTGTGTTTGTTTTGAAAAATAGCAAGGATGTTTGCTTGAGAAAAATAGAGCAAGTAACTAGGAGTACTCTACCTACTCATATGTCTTTCTTGTTCATTTTTTATTCCTTTGACATTATTGTCTTACCATTGATTTGGTAAGCAACCCTATCTTTGGATGTTAATGGGACGGGTGCGGGTCATCGTATAACCATGATTAGCAATGTTGCAAATTATCTTATCATTTCGAGGGACTAAGATCATTTTGTAAGGCAACTTTGAATAGCGTCATCGAGGGACTATGATATTTTGATTTTGTTTGTTTTACCAAGATACTTTGCATGTGTAACATGGCTATTTTTGTATAAGGCAACCAAGTGGAGAAACCCTAAGGGTGTTTGTGTGCAAGTGTGTTTTATTACATGCATGATTTTATCTTGAATTAGGATTTTCTATTTCATTGATTTTATCTTGCCATACATATCCTAATTTCTAGCATTTACATTTGAAAGCGATAAAATGCGGAAATGTAAAGTCCTACGCTATTACAATATTTAGGGGGGTGGGGATACACATTTATGAATGGGGAATCCAGCGAGAAAAATAAAGAAAAATAACAAGGGGAAGAAAAAAGAAAGAAGGATAGGGTCATCGTGCTGCTGAGAGGAAGTCAGAAGTTCTGACCCTGACCTGCTGCAGAACATCAACCTGTTAGTGAAAATGTATAGGTCAGAAGTTCTGACCTTGGTACACTGCAAAACAGAAACCTGTTAGTGAAAATGTATGGGGTCAGAGGTTCTGACCCTGCTAGGCACACAATAATTTTCAGAAGTTTTGATATTACTGATGACAAAACAGGCCCCAAAAGTTCTGGCGTCCAAGTCAGAACTTGGTCTCCCCCTGTGCTAGTCAGAAAATCTACAATTTGGTTATTTTTCCATAAAATGGAAGGCATGCCTAGGACAATTTTAGCAGGTGTCATAGCGTTTCAGAAGTCAGAACCAAAAGTCATAGGCAAGTTCTGGACTGATTCATTCTCTACTTAAGCATACAGATGCGTGAAAATCTCAGAACATGCACAACATCAGAAGCATGATATCTACATTGTATTTTTGGGCATGCAAATCTGGTGATGCTTAAGCAATGTGGTAAGGGTCAACAAGTGCTTACCTTGCAGCTGAAAAAGCTCCGTGAACTGGAGTCAGCTTAAACTCTGATAGTGTTTTGGACGGGTTCTTTGAATGGATGGATGAAGGGTATATATATGAGTCAGAAAACTGTATGGATGTTTCTTAGACAGGAAATGTTTTGAGAGAAAATGGAGTTTGAAAGCAGGAGATTTAAAGTTAATGGTTTGTATGCTGTGTTTACAGTTTTTGAAACTCTGGGAATTTTGGGGCAGAGATTCAAGGTATTCTCTTGTTAAAAACTTTCTGTTTCTTTCCAGCAATTTTTCTGAATTTGGACCAGGTTTTTCAATGGACAATGGTGTTCTATTTATAGGCAAAGCTTTGTGGGTTTTAAAAATGTTAAGTGGCGCCAATATCTTGCACTAGATGCTGACTTACTCTTGAAGAAAGTTCATAAAAAGTTGTGATGATTGACAACTTTTAGCCTAGGCTGGGTTAGTAAGCGAGGATTAAGGAAAAGTGACACCCATAGGCGAAAAGTAGCGCATGAACCCATACCTAAATCTGCACAAGAGCGTTGTTATGCTGCACGTGAAGAGACCCTTTAGACAAATGCTCAAAAGTGGTCGTGAGCATTAATGAGTATTAAATGGTGATGAGATTGGTCAAGACTAAGAAATCTTGTAATATGAGATTTGCATCATTACTTAAATCTGAGCCAGCAGTTCCTACTTCAGCATAAGTCTAGAACAACACACCCAAGTTCTGATCTTAGTATCCTGCTGTCTTAGCAAATTCTGAGGGTTCTCCAGACTCTCCAACATGTTCTTTTGATTTTCCTCTGAAAACTCTGGACTTAGAGACTCTGCTTCAGTGTAACACCCAATCTTCTAATCCCCTTACCCTCTGATTCCAGCATGTTATGAAGGAGCTTTCAGGCTTCGTTTCTTTCTATGCATTCCTCTAGCAAACTCTGACTGAACTTGCGTAACTGCTGAAAAAGCCATGTTATGATTGAAGATTATGTGCTGAACCACGTTTACAACTTCTGACTGAGTTGGCGTAGCTGCTGAAGAGCCACACTCTGACTGAATGTTATGTGCTGAGCCAAGTTTGCAATTTCTGACTGAGTTGGCGTAGCTGCTGAAGACCCACATTCCGACTGAATGTTATGTGCTGAGCCAAGTTTGCAATTTCTGACTGCTCCTGCCTGGGGGTTGGTTCAGAAGTTCTGAAGTGTCATTTTTCTTAAATACTTTAGAAAAATTCTAAGTATTTAGAATTTAACTTTTCCAAGGTAAAATTTGACTTTTGATCTTCTTGATGAAACAAACTTCATATTCCAACATGTCTTGATGAAATATGATTTTTGTGTTTTGATTTTGATCCAAAAACCAAAGTTTGACTTTTTAGCTTGCAAACGACCAGTTTTCCCTTGTAAATGGCTTGCTTGGAAATAAATGATAATTCAAGGCTTGGATTTGTACAAGGGAAAGCTTGAGAATTCAGGGTGATTTCCTGAAATGAGAGGGAAAATTTTGGGGTACAACACCATCGTATGCCCACTAGAGTGGGTGCCAAAAGTGCCTTCATGTAGATCAACCACAATCTTTTCTGCCTCAGCCTTGTCTACGCAATGAAGAAAAACATATTTGTGGTTGCGTTTGTAGAGGATGCCATTACTGATGAAGAACTTAGCAGAGAATCTCCTTAAGAACTTCTTATCTTTAACTGAAGCTCCTTTCGGATACTCTTGAGCCTCGAGATACCTCTTGACTTCATGGAACCAAGGTTGGTCCACTACTTCCTCAATATTGATCTCGTGACAGTAAGCTGGTTCATCCATCCGTTCAATGGTGATCTGGGGAGCCTCGTTACCCCACTTGAGTTTAAACATGGATGAAATTGTGGCTAGCGCATCTGCTAGGTGATTTTCCTCTCGTGGAAAATGCTCAAAGGTAATTTCCTTGAAATGTGGGATTAATGTCAACACATGTTCTTTCTAGGGGATAAGGTTAGGGTGTTTCGTATCCCACTCTCCTTTGATCTGACTGATGACCAAGGATGAATCTCCAAATACAGTTAAGGACTTGATTCCCAAATCTATGGCAGCTTTGAGACCAAAAATACACGCTTCGTATTCTGCCATATTAGTAGTACAATTGAAGCAAAGTCTTGCAGTGAAGGGAGTGTGACATCCTTCAGGGGATATGAGTACAACACATATGCCATTGCCGAGCGCGTTAGAGGTTCCATCAAAAACCAGGGTCCATCGAGATCCTTGTTCAGGTCCTTCATATGGTCTGAGTTCCTCACAGTTGTTTACCATCATGATGTCTTCATCTGGGAATTCGAACTTCATGGGCTGATAGTCATCCACAGCTTGATGAGCGAGGTGATCGGCTAGCACACATCCCTTTATTGCTTTTTGGATAGTGTACTTAATGTCGTATTCTGTTAGGATCATCTGCCATCTTGCTATTCTCCCAGAGAGGGCAGGCTTCTCGAATATGTATTTTATTGGATCCATTTTGGATATCAATAAGGTAGTATGGGTCAACGTATACTGTCTTAGCCGGCGAGCAGCCCATGCCAGAGCGCAACAAGTTTTCTCGACCAGTGAATATCTTGTTTTACAATCAGTAAACTTTTTGCTCAGGTAGTAAATAGCGTGCTCTTTTCGGCCAGACTCGTCATGCTGCCCCAACACACACCCCATTGAATTTTCCAAGATAGTTAGATACATGATCAAGGGTCTTCCCTTGACTAGTGGCACCAAAACAGGAGGCTCTTGTAGGTACTCTTTAATCTTGTTAAAATAGCTTGGCATTCATCATTCCATTTGACTACTTGATCTTTCTTCAGTAATTTGAAGATTGGTTCATAAGTAGCGGTCAAGTGAGAAATGAATCTGGAAATGTAGTTTAGCCGTCCTAAGAATCCTCTGACTTCCTTCTCAGTGCGAGGAGCAGGCATTTCTTGTATTCCTTTCACCTTGGCAGGATCCAATTCAATACCTTTACCGCTGACGACGAAGCCTAGGAGTTTACCGGACCTCACACCAAATGTGCATTTATTCGGGTTCAACCTCAACTTGTATTTCTTCAGTCTCTCAAATATTTTCTGCAAATGGTCAAGATGTTCCTCTTCAGTTTGAGATCTGGCTATCATGTCGTCCACATAGACCTCTATTTCATGATGTATCATGTCGTGAAATAGAGATACCATGGCACGCTGATAGGTTGCCCCAACGTTCTTCAACCCGAATGGAATAACCTTGTAACAGAATATGCCCCACTGTGTAATGAAGGTCGTTTTTTCCATGTCCTCAGGTGCCATTTTGACTTGGTTGTAGCCTAATAAACCATCCATAATTGAGAACACTTTATGTTGTACGGTATTGTCAATCAGAATATCGATATGGGGAAGTGGGAAATCATCCTTGGGGCTTGCCCTATTCAAATCTCGGTAATCCACACACATGCGTACTTTTTCGTCCTTTTTAGGCACTGGAACAACATTGGCGACCCATTGTGGATAGGAGGTAACAGCTAAGAAACCGGCATTGAATTGTTTCATGACTTCGACCTTGATCTTCTATGACATGTCTGGCCGCATGCGACAGACTTTCTGTTTTACCGGAGGGCAATCTTCTTTTGTCGATAGACGATGGACCATGATATCAGCATCAAGTCCTGGAATGTTCTCGTATGACCAGGAAAATACTTCAACATAATCATGTAGCAACCGAGTTAGACTCTTCTTGACACTGGGTTCCATATTGGTACCCACCTTGACTTCTTTCTTCTCTTCTTCGGTACCTAGGTTAACTGTGTCCACTGGTTCTTTGTAGGGCTGTAAGGTCCTTTCTTCTTATTGTAGTAACCTGTTTAGTTCCCCTGGCACTTCACAATCTTCCTCATTTTCGTCTTCGGCTTGGTAGATTAGATTTTCAGAGTCACAAAAGGCCATAGCAGAATCATTACCCATGGGATCCCGAGTGGATGTAAATCTGCATTTTGAATGTGAGTATATGTAAGAGTATAACTATCTTTGAAAGAAATAAAAATGTAGAAAAAGAAAGACAAAGAACACAAAGTTTGTATGCAAAAACGTCCATGATTCATTGATGACATATGAAAATGAGGTAACAACCCTTATAAATGGACCGTTGTGCCTCGGGTAAGACACAAGGTTTAAAAAGTCTGAATTGTTTAATTATTACAAGTCTGATAGAAATTTAAAGACAATTACTGTTGGATAAAAGTAATTGGGACAAAATCTTTAGCTTCCCATTTGGTGAGTCCTCCATTGATGGTTGGAAAAATCCAGTCTTCTAGGTCACAACTGTCATCATTATCCTCCACTGTGTTGACTCAGTGGTTGTTGATCTTCAAGGGTGGTCCCCCGACACAAGAACGACGTACAACTTTCTGGGTCCCTGAAGTGAAACCCAAACCAAATTTGTCAGATTTGTAAGAGATATCCGGGAGTTGGCCCCAAATAGTATACCCACCTTCTTCGATCATGACCCTGGCATCTTTCATAGAAGACATCTTTAGCAGAGGTCCTTTAATCTTCGGGACTTGGGAAACAGTCTTGGTTACTGCCACGTTTTGTGGGACTTCCTCGAAATGCTGAGATGGAGTTTCAATGAATTCACCATCCAATTCCACAAATCTAAAGGACTTCAAGTGACTGACCATATATTCCTCTTCTCTATGGACAGTAATGATTTTTCCCTTTGTTGGGTATTTTAGCATTTGATGTAATGTGGAGGTGACGGCACCAGCGTTATGAATCCATGGTCGGCCCAACAAACAGGAATAGGAAGGGAGAATGTCCATCACATAAAAAGTTGAATCAAAGGTTTGAGTTCCAACTTTTATGGGGAAGTCCACCTCCCCATCCACCATTTTCTTTGAACCGTCGAAGGCCCTTACCACTATGTTGCTGGGTTTTAAGGTCAAACCTTCAAAGTTGAGTCTATCAAGAGCTTTCTTAGGTAGCACATTTAAAAACGAACTGGTATCAACCAAGACGTGGGCCAAAGTTGTGCCCCTGCACTCAACAGAGACATGCAATGCCTCTTTATGTTTCCTCCCTCTAGGTGTCAAGTCAGCATCAGAAAAGCCTAAACCATTGTCAGCGGTCAAACTAGCCACACAGTCTTGGAACTGATCAACAGAGGTTTCTTGTGGTACATGGGAAGTTTTAAGGAATTTCACCAAGGCCTTCGCATGAGCCTCGGAGAATAACAATAAAGCCAACATGGAAATCTTTGACGGAGTCTGCCCTAGCTGTTCGACTATGTTGTAGTCGCTTCTCTTTATAATTTCCAGAATTTCTTCCATCTCTTTTTGGGAGGACTATGGGATAGATACTGATTGCGCCTTCATCCAGACATGCTCAACCATAATACCTTTTCCCCGAGTCTCGGTCGACTCGGTGGTAGGGGTTTCAGTAGGAGTAACCACGGGAATTGTAGTAGTAGTGTCAACGGGAATAGAAGCAGGGATGATCACAGGACTGGTAACAGTTTTCGGAGGAGCAATCTCGGGAGAAAATACTCTGCTACTTAAAGTTATCTTGCTGGTTCCCACAATGTTTTCGATGTCGGGGTCAGCCTTCTCAAGAATTGAGTCTTCATCAGCCAGCCAATCCTGCTTGACGCCGTGATAGTAGACGTCGCCCCCATAGTTCCATGGGACAGTTTTATCTGAGGAGTACAGGATCATCCCTAGCATAGTAATTATCAGTGGATCCACTTTAGGAACTGATGTAATCCTAACGGGTCTTTTGGTGGAGACCCTGGAAGGATTGGCGGAAATGTTTAATATTGAAACATCATTGTAAGAAATGGTTGGAGAGGGAGTCTTTTCAAACAAAATCTCTTTGTCGTCCATTAGGCGTTGGACACCTGCTTTTAGTAAATTACAACTACTTGGTAGGGATAAACATAGGTGGCATCTTTCGTCACATCCCGGAAATAAACCGGCTTTCAACAGGTTCCTCTTGACAGTTAGGAGAGGAGTAACAAGTTCATCAATAATAGTAACAAATATATCATCTTCAACAGCGTTAACATCACAGCCATGCTTGGGCATATGGGCGGTGATAACATTTGGGATCTCAGGAGCATCAAACTCGATTTCTTTTTCTTCGAGAAGGTCTTGCACCTTATTTTTCAAAGCCCAACAATTGTTGGTATCATGGCCTGGACTTTCTGAATGGTAAGAACAACGAGCATTAGGATGGTAGTGAGGAGAGTCTGTGTTGGGATTCTTCGGGGCTTCCTTCAAGGTTACCAGATTAAATCTCAACAAATGTGGTAGGACTTGAGATAGTGTAATATTAATCTGGGTAAATTGTCTTACCGGTCTTTCTGTTCTAGGCTGATTGCTCCTTTGTTGAGTAGGTACAGGCTTAGAGATCATGACAGCCCCTACCATTGGACGACGTTCATCTATATCCTGATATTTTTGAGGATACACAGCACCAACTTCTTTCTTCCCAATAAATGGTTTTCTCACGGCACTGGAGGATGCGTCTTTTTGGATCTCCCCACTCTTAATCCCGGCTTCCACTCTTTCCCCGATCAAGATTAATTCAGTGAAGCCTGTTGAGGAGCTTCCAATTAGATGATTGAAAAATGGACCAGACAAGGTTCCTAGAAACATATCCACTAGTTCCCTTTTAGATAGGTGAGGTTGGACTCTTCCTGCTAGGTCCCTCCATTTCTGAGCGTAGTCTTTGAAACCTTCGCTTGAAACCATAGCCATACTCTGGAGTTGAGTACGAGTGGGAGCAAGGTCCGTGTTGTACTGATACTGTTTATTAAAAGCTGAAGCAAGGTCTTCCCATTTATGGATATTGGCCCTTTCTAGTTGATAGAACCAATCTAGTTGAGTCCCGGATAAACTATCTTGAAAGAAGTGGACCCACAAATCTCTGTCAGCATTATAAGGATGTATCTTCCTCATATAAGATCAGAGATGCATCTTGGGACATGAAACCCCGTCGTACTTAGCAAATACTGGTGCCTTGAACTTTGGTGGAATAACAATTCCAGACACCAAACCCAGCTCTTCAAATTCTAGCTCGAGCACTTTCTGAATCTCCATTGCACTTAGATGTTCTTCCAGATGTTTGTATTTGTCGTCGGCCAGGGGATACTGCTCTTCAGAGTAATCTTCTTCTTCTTCCTCTTCAGATTCTGGCTGGGCAGTCACTTCCTTGCCTTTCCCTTCTTGATTGTCTTTTTCACGAGATGATGTCGCAAAGTCAAGGGTCCGCCTGGCTTGTCCTTGGAACCTTCTTCCTAGATTCAGAACTCCGGTTGTTTTCTTTTCTTTCTTCTTCTTTTCTTTAATTAGCAAAGTTTTCAAATCCTCTTGTCCTTTGGCTAGAGTCAAGAACATCTGTTGAAACTGAGCATTTTGCGCCTGGAGGTCTTTTACTGTATGCTCGAGATCCATCTTACTGAAATAAACAGTAGAAAGATGAGGAGACTTGTTGTAAGAAACTTGTTTATGTTATGGTGAATGAAGATGCATATGTAATGATTTCAAGGAAATTAGAGATTTAAATTTTCTTTAGAACAAAAAATAACACACGTTATATTAATAAATCAAAGTTTGAGTACAACATGCCTATTTGGGCTTACAATGAAAGAAATGAAAATACAGACAACTAAGACAAAAAAGTTGAGCGCGTCCTCTTTGGTGCGATGTAGGCGTTCAGACTCCGTTCCTCATGAAGCTGCTTGGTGAGTTCCAGAACCTTCTTCTTGCTGGCGTAGAAATGGGCCTCAAAAGTGTCTCGCTCCCCCTTAAGCTGTATCCAATCCCTTTGCAAGTCTTCTAGAGATATGGGCATGTTAGGATGAAGGATAGTGTACGAGACATCTCCTTCCACAACAGGCTCTATAATAGCTGGGAGAATAGAGGGATAAGGCATCATAAGACTTTGAGTACAAGCTCGTACCCATTTGAGATAAGGCTCAAGAGGGATAGAATTCTTGTGCCCCAATGTCTTTCTATCAACTCTATGTACCATGTCCCAAGCTCGCATGAACCTTTTGCGGTAATCCTGAACATCATTCTCATAGTCGAAGACGATTCCTTGAATAAGTGCATCATGAGGACCATCTCTTCTTGCATATCCAAACTGTCGTAGTGCCAAACAAGGATTGTAAGTGATTCCCCCCCTAATGCCTAAGATATGGACATTAGGGAATTCTCCGCAATGATCAATGATGGTAACATTCTCCAAGGATCGGGGACACCAATGAATGCCTGAATGTGTAAGAGTCATCAACCTTTGAGACCATATCAAACCTTGTTCATTCTTTAAGACGGATCAGGGTAGGTGCGAAATAAACCACCTAGCCAAAAGAGGTGTGCAACATAGAAGGGTTCCTATCCTCTTTATATTGCGAGTATGCAACGGGTGTAGGATATCTCCAAGCAGAGTAGGTACTGGATTACGTGACAGGAAAATCTTAACCGCATTCACGTTTATGAGCTGGTCCGGATTAGGAAACAGTACCAAACCATAGATGAGAAGGGCCAACACCTCTTCAAAAGCTTGTAAGTCCAAGGTGTCCCATAAATGATGAGCTTTCTCGAACAAGAACTTAGCCAAAAAACCTTTGACACCTCTCCTGGTTTCCCAATTTGCTACTACGTCAGACCATTGTAAGGATAGAGATTTGGAAATATCTTCAGGTTTAGGGTCTCTTTCCATACCATTGAAAGGTACCTCATTAAGGATAGGCACCCCCAACAGTAGAGAAAACTCCTCCATAGTAGGCACTAACTGGTAATCCGGGAAAGTGAAGCAGTGATGAAGAGGGTCAAAGAACTGAAAGAGAACTTTTAACATTTCTTCATCAAGGTTTGAAGTGACCAAGTTTAGAAGCCTACCATGTCTTTTTGTGAATGGGGAGATTTTGGGAACCCTTGATGCCAAATCCTTAAGCTGAGGAGGTACTTTTACCAGACTGACTTGGATAGTGAATCTACGGGCGAGAGCCATGTCCTACAAAACAAGACAAAAATAAACCCTAAGAATCCTTGAAATGGTTAGTATGACATGCTAGTTATGATGTCATGATTATGCTCAGATATAGCAGATATGGCAAGCACAATCAAATCACACAAAGACCTTAGGTTTAAGGCTTGCATGGATTTTAAGGTGATACCCTCTTGAAGTTGGGTTGGTTCAACCTGTCCTAAATATAGTAATCGGGTTCTAAGGGATCTCAATATCACCGGTCTTTTCGTCAATTCTCGTTCTGATAGACAATTGACTTTCCACCAAACAAAATTCAAGGGCCAAACCTCAATGAGTGTAGTATCGAGTATCAACTGACTTTGGGTTTACAACAAAGACAGCTATCTCACTACGCCCTAAAAGCCAAGTTGGTCAATTAAGGTGCTAAAGTAAGTTGCCGCTTTATGACACCATGCAGTGGCCCCGTATTCTCCTTGATTACTCAAGGGCTATCGGTACACACCAAAGTATCACATTAACGTAGATATTGTTTCAACTGTGTCGGTATACCTGACACAGTTCCCTCACAGTTTATTGCTACTTACCTAAGAAAGGTGCCCCAAATCCGGGTGTAAGATTAAAGTAAACCCAAACAAGGAACCATAATATAAAGCATGCAAGTCAAACAAGGAAAGCAAATAAATGTGATTTATCCTTAAGGTAACCCCACTTTTATAAAACTCCCCAGCAGAGTCTCCAGTTCTGTAACGCGATGGAAGAACTGACTTGGTTGTTTTGCATTTGATCGCAAATGTTACGGTTTAGCAAGAGTCGCCACCGAATTTTCTTTTATCCAAAAGGAAAGGCTGAAAAGAACAGGAAAGACCTTTGAGATTATTTCTTGAGTTAGGAGGGTAGATTATGAAAAGGGAAGGTATTAGCACCCTTCTTATCCATGGTTTTCCATGGGCTCTTAGTTACTTGCTAGATCACTTGCTTTTGTTTGAAAATGTGCTTTGTGTGGTTTTTGAAAGTATTTTGTAAAGATGCCATTGTTTAGGCAAACTTTATAATGATTCTCGTTCATAAGAATGTATACAAAGTGTTTGATCTTTTGTAAATGTTTTCAAGTTTTGAAAGATGTTTTTGAAAGTGTTGGTGTTTGTTTTGAAAATAGAAAGGATGTTTTTGTTTTGAAATTGAGCAAGTAACTAGGAATATTCTACCTACTCAGAAGTCTTTCATGTTCATTTCCTCTTTCCTTTGACATGTTATCTTACCATTGATTTGGTAAGTAACCCTATCTTTGGATGTAAAAGGGACGGACGTGGGTCATCGTATAACCATGATTAGCAATGTTATAAGATATCTTAGCATTTCCTTTAGGGACTAAGATCATTTTGAAAGGCAACATGGATAGCATCATCGAGGGACTATGATCTTGTATTTGCTTGTTTTTGCTAAGATATCTCATATGCATAACATGGCCATTTTTGTAAGGCAACCAAGTGGATTTACCCTAAGGGTGTTTGTGTGCAAGTGTATGGATCACATGCTTGATTTGTCTTTGATTAGGGTTTGCTACTTGTTAGTTTTAATCTTTCCATACAAAACCCTAATTACTAGCATTTGTATATAAAGCATTTAAATTGTGGAAAATAAAAATACTAAGCTATTACATCATTAGGGGAGGGGTGTAAAAATTACAAATGGGGAATTGCAAGAAATTAAATCTAAGTAATTATTACAACCATATTGAATTTGAATAAATATACAAAATTGAATAAGTAAAAATGCAAGAATGTAAATGTAAAATGAAATATGATTTCTTTGTTTGGTTTTCAATGAAAAGGTTTTTTTTGACTTAGTTAACTAAAAAATAAAGTAAAATAAAATAAAATAATTAACTAAAAGAAGATTAAGATCAAGTTAATAAAAGAAATCAATTTATTAAAGAAAACAAGTTTTTTAGGGTTTTTGTGAATTTAATTAAACTAGTAAATAAAATTAATTAAATAAAATTCCTAAGTTCTAAATTGATTTTAATTTACAAGAAAGTAATATAATAATAATTGAAATAATTATCTAAATATTTTAAAAAAGGGAAATTAATTTATTAAAGAAAAATGTTTTTTTATTCTTTTGTTTTATGAAGAAATATGAACTAAATAAATATAAATAATAAAATATAAATGTTTTTTGGATTTTTATTAGTAACAATAAAAAATAATATTAATAGTAATAATAATAATAATAATAATAACAATAATAGTAATAATAATAATAATAAAGAAAAATAAAAAATAAAAAATATTAAAGTGAGGGGTTAGAAAGTAAAACAGGGAGTATGTAATAAGCAAAAAAAGTTAGGCCCAGGGGGTTGAGGCCCAAGCGCCTGATTCAGCCCAAAAATGAAGACAAATGTGAAAAAAAGAAAAAGGTCACGCTGGGCCTCGAACCCAGGACCTTCCTAATACGTGCGCGCTTGTTGTACCACTGGAGTGGCCTGTTTCATCCATTCATTATACAACAACCAATAAACTTAAAACAAAACAAATCCATGTTATAACTTCATCTTCAACCTCCAACCCGAATATCTGCAACTTGCTCATTTTTCATCCATTTGCAAAAATGTAAACATGAAACTTGTTCCAAATTTCACAACGATTCCAAAAATATAAATTACTAAAACTATAAATCAAAGATGAGCATGAATTTTGAATGGTACCAAATTCTGACCTAACTTTTCCAGGATGTTCAGACTCAAAATTCTAACTACTCAAGCAATATAAATAAAATCTAAAGACATGGTTAGTTTTAGGATAATGATATCTATATTTTATCTTCACAAATGAACCAATAATGATGCTTGTAGAGAGAGAGAGAGTTCAAAGTTAAGGAAACTTACCTCAAAATAGGAAATCATATTCTGAGTTTGAGCACTCCTCAAGGTGTTGTGATGATCATAATAGCTTCAGTGACCCTCTAGGATGTTAATGCAATATTTAGTTTGTACTGGAGATGGCTGAATCGTGCTGGAGAAGTCCAAGTGCAAAGCTCTGTTTTTGAAAATGGAAGATGGTGTTAATGGTGTTATAGTCTTGTAACAGGGTGTGGGGTAAGTTTTAAATGATGCTTAGAAGCTTTAGGAACCAAAAGGCTTGAAAATGCACGAGGGAGATGTGAGTTTCAAGTTTTTGGTCAGGTTATGCAAGAATGGAAGTATGTATTACAACTCTGAGTTCTTGAGAGTTTTTGGGCTTGTGTATGCATGTGTTTTAATGCAAATAACTTGTGCATAAGTAAGGAGAAGGCTCGAGTGCTTGAGAGGGTCAGAAGTACAAGATATAAGCTGATTGCTATGTTACTTGATTTTGAAGAAAAGTGAAAGTAAGGTTCTAAGATGAAGTACAAGCATGGGCTGAGTGATTGTGAGGCTTGAGACAAACTTCTTTTGAGTTATAGGCCGTGTATGATCAGAAGAAAACAATTTCAAAGCTCAAGAACAAGTTTTGTGCATAAAGCTACTTTTTCAAAATGGCATTGTGCACTTTCTTCCTAAAACGAACATAAAGCATGGGCAATGCATTGAATGCTTGAGTTGGAGCCTCTAACAGTTGTACAAGCATTTAATTATGGAGTGCCAAACAAGTTTTAGGCCTACAAAGCAAATATTGTGCAGCATAGGTTTGAGATTTGAATTCTTGTTCATCACAAAGCGACCTATAATTCCAATTTGAAATCCTAACTTCCTCTCTTCGATTATCCTTGCCAAAGAATGATCTCAAGGAGTTATTAGACATTTTATAAAGCTTGTAATGTGCTCTACAATCCCTCTTTGAATCACTTTTGAAAATTCCCCTTGGAACTATATGAAAAAATACCATGAAGTTAGGTCAAAATCCTGCCTAAACTAGGGCAAAATTTCACTAAGTGTTTAGTTTCATGACCATGATTTCATGGATTAATAACTTGAGATCCAAGAATTTCTAGGAGAAGTTGTGTAAATTAATGTTGTATATCTCATGGAGATCTAAAACTTTCATGTTGAAAGTTTCTCTTGAATTATCTTGCATCATGGTGAAAAATTGGCTCAAATTTGTGAAAAAATATGAAGTTTTCAACACTTAGAAAAATTTATAAGTTTGAAAACTTTGACTTTTCAAAATAAAATCTTGACTTTTTGATTTCTTGATGAACAAGTTTCATATTTAGAAATTTTTTGATGAGTTGTGATTTTTGACACTTGATTTTGACCAAAAAGTCAAAGTTTGACTTTTCAGTGTATAGTTGATTTTTGATCAGTTGACTGAAAATTCATCTGTCAATCAATTGGACTTGAGCAATGTTTTGAGTCATGCCATTAGTTCAAAATGATGTAATTGAACTCTTGAGATCATGCCTCAAACCAATCAACCACTTGCTAGGTCAAAAATCAAAAATTGCCCTTTCTCAGTCAAAATCCTAATTCTGACCATTTTGCCCTTTTGATGATTTGACCAAATTTCTTGAGGAATTGTGGTCAAAACTTGATCAAATGATACATATGAGTTTATAATTTTTATGTGGATAAAAAATTATGAAGTTTGACTGTAAATTAACCACAGTTGACTTTTTCCCCAATACAACTAATTTTTAGGTCAACTGCTCAATTGACTGAGCAAAAATGTGATCCAAGGCTTGAAACTTGACATGAGTAATCTTGGGGGTCAATAGTGGTCCATTAAAGTCATATGAGGCATTAAAAGTTCAAATATCCTTGTGCAATCTCAAACCCTAATTTCAGTCATCAGTGCTTAAGGAGGTGTCTTGAGCTGATCAACCCTAGTGCAGTCTTGAACCAAAGGAGATCTTTTAAGAAAATATTTGATAAATGAGAGGGAAAATTTTGGGTTACAACACCTACTAATTTGAATTCTTTGGTTTTTCTGTAACAAATATCAAGATTTGTAGTACCTTTCAGATACTTGAAAATTCGCTTAACAACTGTTAAGTGAGATTCTCTAGGACCTGATTAGAATCTAGCACACAGGCACAATATACAGAATATCAGGTCTTGAAGCTGTTAAATATAAGATAGAACCAATCCTACCTCGATAGATCTTCTGTTCTAGCTTCTTACTTACCTCATCCTTTTCCAGAATGCATGTGGGATGCATGGGAGTTTTGGATGGCTTACATTCTGATAGGTCAAATTTCTTCAGTAGTTCTTTGATATACTTGCTTTGATGTATGTATGTTCCTTATGGAGTTTGATTGATATGGATGCCCATAAAGAACTTGAGTTCTCCCATCAAGCTCATTTCAAACTCTTCCTGCATAGACTTAGCAAATTCTCTTCCCAAAGAAGTTTTAGTAGATCCAAAAATAATATCATCTATGTAAATATGACAAACTAGAATGTCATTTTTAAATATTTTACAGAATAAAGTTGTGTCCACCTTCCCTTTGGTAAAATCATTTTCTAACAGAAAACTACTTAGTCTTTCATACCATGCTCTGAGAGCTTGTTTCGGACCATATAGTTATTTCTTTAGTTTATAGATATATTTTGGATGTTTTGAATTTTCAAAACCAGGGGGTTGGTGCACATAAAATTATTCATCAATGTAACCATTTAAGAATGCACTTTTAACATCCATTTGATAAACAATGATGCCATTATTTACAACAAAAGAAATTAAAAGTCTGATAAATTCTAACCTGGTGACTGGAGAAAAGGTTTCTGTATAGTCTATCCCCTCTTGCTAACTATAACCTTGTGCCACCATCCGTGCTTTGTTTCTGACGACTTCTCCTTGTTTATTCAGTTTGTTTCTGAATACCCATTTGGTTCCAATGATGTTGAACCTTTTTGGTTTAGGAACCAGATCCCACACATCGTTTTTGGTGAATTGGTTTAATTCTTCCTGTATAGTATGTATCCAATCATTGTCCAGAAGGGCTTCGTCAATGGAAGTTGGATCAATCAGAGACACTAATCCCATGAGAGATTCTTTAGAGTTTCTGAATGTAGATCTTGTTCTGATTGGGTCTTCTTTCTTTCCCAGAAATTTGTTTTCCAGATGAGCTAAGCTGCTTTTGGATTGTCTTTTCAGGAAAGGCTATTCAGATGTTGTTGTAATATTTTTGACATCTTCTTCTATAGTTGACTGTGATTCTGTGACAAACTTCAGATGCAATGTCTTCAGTACGTGTTGTCATACCCCAATTTTTGACCTAAGATCCTTGCTTCATATGCATTATTTTTTTATACACATCAAGGTCACAGAATACGGTAGGTTTCAAACGTTTCGCTGTCAAGCTTTGACTATGTAGAGATTACCGAGTGTTGTGAGCATTTTATCTTATGAATGACTAACCACTAACCAAGCATGAAGTGCATGTTTTGCTGTTTTATTTTCATGTGCAGAAAATAGGTCTGAAAGAAGAGCATTAGACGTTGTACGTCGATCAGGATTTCGAGTCTCAGAACAGAAATGTTGTCGTTCGTTAATTTCCAAAAGACTGGTTTATCAAAGAATTTTAGAGAATTATGCGTTTATTTCCACACTCTGTCCAACATGTGGTCTTCGTTTTTCTCCGAATATTTTTCAGGAAGAACAGTCAAAATTCTACCGGCTTTGGTTCATGTGTGTTTCACATTGTTCTAAAATACAAGAAAAAATAGGTTATACTGTCATTTTTGATTTCTTGAACCAAAAGTCATCTGTAAATTTTCTCACGACGCGGGTTGAATTTTGCCGAAATGGGATAATTAAATTCAAAACCATTCTAGAAGAATTTATTCAGAATATTCGGAATATTTGGAATTTTCTTTATTTGAATCCAAGTGATAATTAAAGAGGAGCTATTCAAGAGATCTCACCCAATAATATTCATTTATCGCATGAAATATTTATTCAAGATTATTTTTGTGATTATTTTAGAAGATCTACATCATGGTTATTTAAATACATTGAAGTATTATTTCAAGAAGTTAGTGAGGAATTCTATTTAATTACATGAAGAATTTTATTTGATTACAAATTAATCCATGTGATTTATTTGGATTTCTATTACAAAAGTGCAAGATTAAAGTCCAAGACTTGCATTTTTATTTATTCTTCATTCAACAATTCATCCAAGTATTATTCAATTATTTCCCAAATTTAAATGGAAGATCTTGAATTTTTATCAAGATATATCAAGATTTATGTTTATGTGAAGATTCAAGATTATTCATAACTACCAAAGAATGGAAAATATATTGAAGAATGCATGTTTATTCATGTTACAATTTATTGGAGTTTATTACAAAGTTGCAAGAAGCTACAAGTGTGTACAAATGTATTTTCAACATAAAAAAAATCAGCAAAGTTGCTAATGCAGTCCATGTTTGCAACCTTTCTTCAAGCCCACTTTTGCTGCATTTTTATTGGTCAACAAGGCTCCAAACAGCCTGAAAAAAAAACAGCAAATAGAGATGTTGTAAAATGTTACAAAACAGTAAAAAAACAGCAACATACAGCAGCTCCAAGTGCTGCCAAAAACCTGCTCCAACCTGCATCAAAGTAGCAGCAATTTGTATCAAAATGGCTAAAGTAATTTGTGTGAACAAAGCATAGAATTAGCTTGCCAAAACAGTTCAAATTTCTACTGTTTTTCCCCCTCAAATCCCACATACTCCACTATAAATAAGAGCCTTTGTCAACACAAAAAAAAGTGAAAAATTCAGCAAGTAAGAAAAAACCAGAAAAATAGAATGTTGTTCTAAAGTTTCAGCAAGAGTGAAAACAGAAAATTGGTGTAGTTCTAAAAAAAATCCAGCAAGGAGAAAAGATAGCAAACTCAAGGAAGCTTACCATTTTGTTAGAAGCCCCATCAGAGAGGCTCAGATAGGTATTATTCTTTTTCTCCTTTCTATCTACTGTTGCATATGTTCATGCTTGAATCACTTGTTGTACCATTTTTTTTCTTTGCCATGCGACATTTGCCTTATCAATTCTTTTCTTTGTTGTACTGTATTTGAGTTGAGTTGTTGTATGTTTGTTAGCATTTAAACATGTTAGATTCATAATATCGGTAATAATAACAAATGTAATAAAAAGCTTACTTCTTCCGTCGCGTAAAACCTGTTTATCGCTTGCTGTCCCAAAAACTTGTTATCCATTTTGCTCGCCAAATATAAGAATCATTAGAACATGTAAACAAAATTTTGGAACTTGTTGTATCAATAAAATAAAACATCTTTGCTGTCCAAAACATTTTTGCTGTCCAAACACCCTTGCTGTACCAAAACCCAAGACGGCATCCTAATATCCAAAACCAAAAGAAATATTTTGTTGTTCTAATATCCAATCAATATTTTGTTGTTCTAATATCCAAATATCCAAAAAATATTTTGCTGTTACAAATATCCATAAAACCATTTTTGTTGTTGCTGTCCAAAAAGAGTTTATTATCCTTTTGCTGTTACAAAATCTTAAAACCTCCAAAACCACTTATTGTTGCAAAAAATCCAAAGCGGTATATAATCTTCAAATTCTTAACCTGCACAAATCCAAGAAAACCATTTTTTGTTGTTGCAAAAATTTAAATTCCATAAAACTTTTATTGATATGCTTTTACAGCGACAATAATTTTTATAAATCTATAAACCCGTTGTTGTTGTTTTAACCATAATAATATTTTTTTTCTCAAACAAAACCAATTAACCCTTTAAAAGCCTAAGACCTGCTGTTACCAAAACAACTTAACCTGTTACTAAATCCAAAATCTTCAAACCTTTGAAATTTGAAAACTATTTTAAAACCAAACCCATCTGTTTTCGGGTTTTCACTCTCTTTTTCTTTTCGCGAAGCCGCCGTTACAATTCTGCCGCCGCCGTTGGGTTTCTCGAAGGAATAACTACTTCATCGGTTACAGGAGCTTCAGATTGATTTTTCTAAGTATGAGCATCCTGTTGTTTTGACTGTTGAAACTCAGGCAAAGTATGTTGGAAATTTGGGTGGTGGACTCAGTAAAAACCTATTTTTGAAGGATAAGAAAAACAAGTTTTATGTTGTTCTGCTTTAGCTGACACCAAAGTGGATCTGTAATGGGGAAGACGGTTCTGTGCGTGAGAAAGACGGTTCTATGCGTGAGAGAGAGGAAGACGGTTATATGCGTGAGAGAGAGGAAGACGGTTCTGTGAGGCAAGAGAGAGGAAGGTGAATATGCAAGAGGGAGATGAAGAGAAGTAGATCTGTAATAGAGAGAGGAGGAGAAGATTTGAGTCCATGAGGGAGAGGAAGTGACGTTGAATCAAAGAGAAAGTCCCATTTTTATTTTATTTTTTTCGTTTGATAGTAAAACAGCAATGCATAGAACTTTTCAAAGCATATAATATTATTTTGTTCTTCCCCATACAGCATGTGCGCGGCGCTTCTTTAACATAAATGGGGTTACTTCATTTTCTTTTCCTATTCCCTTCTTGACCCGTTGGCCCATTGGGCCTTTTTTGATCCAATGGCAATTTTAACTCTTTCGTTTTATGTTTTATTTAAATCATGTTGGTTAATGAATAACAACATGGTTCAATTGGCAAAAAGTGTTAACAGCAATTTAAAGGTCCTGAGTTCAAGTCCTTGTTGGGTCTTTTTTTTCATGGCCCCTTTTATTTAAACAAACTTAATTAATCATTAATTTACTTTGCTGTATAATTATTAATTATTATAAAAAACACATAAAAAAGTTTAATTAAAATTTCATCTTTTATTTAATTTTGTCAACATACTATTATTTTTTTATTATATTTTGTGTTGTTGTTTATTTAATTATTCTAAAATACATGTTTTATGATTTAATTTTTGTCATGTGTTTAATTATTAAAAATCTATGATTTCTTAATTTAATCTTCATGTACTTTTGATTATTTATTTAATCGTTAAAATGCATGCTAGTATGTTTTAAATTTCATTAGTTAATTGTTCAATTGTAATTTTAATTAATTGATCGTTAATCCGCATATCTTTCGTCCGTCTCAAATCCAAGGGAATTGTTTAATTTTTGTCGACTTCATGTCATCAAAAACATAGAGCGAATACCCTCATTCATCTTCCATTTATTATTTTGTTAAAAAACTTAAGATAATTTTCCCAAATGTCCAATTTTTCAAAACGCATACCTTTTAAGTCAAAACTTCGACGTTAGGTCGTCGTATCTTCAAAAACTCGTCCATACCCATTTTTGGCCAAACAGTTTATCTTTTAATCAAACAAACTTTTTAATAAACATATATTTCAAAAGGTTCATATAGAATACTATAGATACATTGGGTGCTAATACCTTCCCATTGTATAACCAACCCCCGAACTCTAGACCTCTTTTAAAAACGCCTTGTATTTTCATTATTTTTTTAAAGTATTATTTCACATTGCATACTTTAGGGTTTATTTTGCTCTTTTCCCTTTTCCCTTGGAAATAATAAAGCGCGGTGGCGACTCTTGCTTTTGTGAGACGGATTAATTAATAGTTCAATCTCCGATTTACCCCGCTACATTTTTTATCGCTACAGAAATGGCGACTCTGCTGGGGAGAGATTGACCTCTTGTTGGTCCATCCCTAAGTGGGTTAAGCCTAGTTTGTTTTATCTGTTTTTATTATTATTTGATTTGTTTGATTATGTGTTTATATTGGGATTGTTTGGGCTTTTTGCAAAGCACGAATCCTATACCCGTATTAAGTTACACTTAAGAATAGGACGGGCGGTATAGTCATGTTAACTTTGAGGGAGTAATCACGAAGAATGAGGCATGAAATCCCCCACTCAGTGGAAGGCCCTTTTGAACGTAGTATTTGTTTACCGAGTAATCAGGAAGACATTATTATTTTCGACCTGGGATCCAGAGAAGCTGAGAACCGTAGAACCCTAACCCATCTTGGCCTTTTAGGTATAGCGCGGAGACTATAACAGAGTAATCCAGAAGTAGTTGTTACACGATGCTACGCTCAGATGAGTTTCTCTTGAGAATATTGCTAATTATTGAGTAATCATGATGTTGGTAATATCCGAAGGAGGAATGTAGACTCTGGGAACTCTTAGAACCTTGTCTTGCAGGTGTGATTTAACATTTAGTACATACCCTGGGGTGGGCTTTACCTTTGACTCCATGCTCGAAGCGTTGAACCTTTGAACCCCATATTTATGAACTTGTGTGTAACTGTTGCATTATCATTCATCCATGCATCCATCAACATTTTTTTTTGTAAAAAACTTGTTTTTCAAGGAACTTAAGAATGATTTTTGCAGACATCTCAGGTACTGTTATTATGGAGTTTGGAAGAAGAAACACTCGAAGTTATAGTTTTAAGGAGCCCGAGATTGAAGAACTGAAGAGTTTGATTCCAAAGATCGAGAACCCGACGGAGTTTCAGAAGAAATATGGGTCCCTTATACCTCTCATGAAGCGCAAGATGAAGGAAGGCATCCTTAGTACGTTGGTCCAATTCTACGATCCTTTGTATCGATTCTTCACCTTTTCGGATTACCAGTTAATGCCCACCTTAGAAGAGTACTCCTACATACTTGGTTTGCCGATCATCGACTGTGTTCCTTTTTCTGGCTTAGAAGAGGAACCCAAATCTCATGAGATAGCGACCATCACCCACTTGAGGAAGTCGGAGATAAAGGAGAACATGACTACCAAAGGGGGAATTCGAGGCTTATCTGCGCAGTTTGTTGAAGAAAGCTCATCATTTTGCTGAGATAAAAGATACTATTGCCTTTGAAGAAGTTTTTGCTTTACTCGCTTATGGCCTATTCTTGTTTCCTAACATTGATAAGTTTGTGGATATCAACGCCATCAGAATTTTCTTGATTGGAAATCCGGTCCCTACGCTGCTAGGAGATACCTACTACTCCATCCATCTTTGAAACTCTTATCAAGGAGGGATGATTATTTGTTGTGCACCGTTGATGTATCAGTGGTATGTTTCTCATCTACCTATGTCTGATGTTTTCTAGGATGTCGAGAAGGAGCCGTGATGGGCGCCAAAAATTATGGCTCTCACTCATTTCGACATTGATTGGTATAATCGAGCTTACTATGATGTGAAGATCATCGATATATGTGGTGCTTTTCATAACGTGTCTCTTCTTGGTACGAAAGGAGGAATTAAATATAATCCTGTTCTCACGCGTCGTCAGTTTGGATACTCGATGAGGGATAAGCCGAACAACATCCATGTGAGTGGTTTCTTTCTACAAGAAGGACAAGATCACCAGGCAGCTAAGAAGGAGATTGAAGGAGCTTGGCGTCACATCCATAGGAAAGGGAGAGACATGTTAGGATAGAGAGGTGTTGTTTCTTTGGAGCCTTACCTACAATGGGTTCGTGCTAGGGCTTGTGCTCTCAAGATGCCTTATAAACCCGAGAAACCTTTATTCCTTACTTTTGCATCATCATCTATTGATATCCCTATCGAGAACATGGGGGAATACCAAGGAAATATGGCTAGGATGAAGTTCGAGAGAGATGCTTGGAAAGAAAAGTATAATATGTCTGAATATGAGAATAGGGTCCTGACTCGACAACTAAAGGAAAAGGAGGATTTGCTATTTATTCAAGATGGTTGGTTCATTGATCATGATGAGAAGCTTCGTCAAAAGGATTCTTTACTGAAGAAGTACGCAAATGAAAGGAAGAGAAAGAAGGAAGATTCGGTAAGTGTTGCCCTTGTTCCTAATCCACAAAAGGGAATCATTGATCGACTGGTAGTTGAGAAGAAAGAGATGGAAGACTTTTATGAAGAGAAGATCGGGAAGCTTCAGTTACAGTTGGCATTCGGTCCTTCATCTGATGATTCTGAGTGATCTTTAGTTCTTAGTTTTATTTTTATTACTGATGTCATTTTGTAAAACTCTATAAAAGGGCTTCATGTTCCAAAGTTGTAATTTACTGCTTTTTATTATTGGGTTGTTGTCCCAAAGTTGTAATTTATTGCTTTTTATTATTGGGTTGTTGTCCCAAAGTTGTAATTTATTTGTTTTGTTGTGCCAAAGTTGTAAGTTGTAATTTACCGCTTTGATTAATGAAATGAGTTTTTGTTGTTCCAAATTACTTTACCATTGATGTGTGCAAAATTATCGAAGTTCCTTGAAAAAACTATCAAAACAAATAATCATTTGCATCGCATATCATGCATCATCCAACATTCCACTTCACATGTTTTCTAGAGTCTTATCCTTGTTTCTTTTTCCACTCTGATAGATTGTCAAGCTGTCTCATCGGTACGATACCCGAGCCAATCGTCAAAGGAAGATGGAAGATCTGGAACAGGAAAACCACGAGCTTCGCGAGGAGGTTGCTACCCTTCGTGTCAGAATGGAAAAGTTAACTGCGCTAGTGGAAAGTTTGATGGCTGCTCAGAATCAACCATCGACTGCAGCTGCTGAGATTCAGACTTCAACTACTGTGGTTTCTGAGATTGTCACTGTTCCAACATCTGTGACTCAAGTCAACTCTCCGCTTCAACATCAGATGCCAAAAGGTTTTCCATGGGGAATGCCTTATAACTTCATGCCAGAAGGGTATCAGGCTGCCGTACAATCTTTGGTTCAACCTACTGTGTCCTTTCCTCAACCGGAGACTATTACTGTGCCGCCTGTAATTCCGTCTGTGGAACCTTTCCCTCAACCAGTGATGACAACTGCCGCTCCTGTGGTTCATTCTATGCCATGCCTGAATGAGCCTACTTATCATGCGAGCCTGCTAAAAGTCTGGGTCTTTTCGATAGAATGGAGGAATTTCAAGACCAGTTTCAAGAGATGCAGAGGGAGATCAGAGCGCTGAAAGGAAAAGATTTGTTTGGAAAGAATGCTCATGACCTGTGTTTAGTTCCAAATGTAAAAATTCCAGCCAAATTCAAAGTGTCGGACTTTGAAAGGTATAAAGGTGATTCGTGTCCACGGAGTCATTTAACCATGTACGTAAGAAAGATGTCCACTTATTTCGACGATCATAATTTGTTAATTCACTACTTTCAAGACAGTTTGACTGGTGCCGCTCTAAAATGGTACATGGGTTTTGACAGCACCCGGATCCGTAATTTCAACGATCTTAGTGAAGCTTTTGTTCGCCAGTATAAGTACAACTTCGACATGGCGCCGGACAGAGATCAACTCTAGGCGATGTCCCAGAAAGACAGAGAGTCCTTTAAAGAATATGCCCAGAGGTGGCGCGAGATTGTTGCTCAGATTTATCCCCCTTTTGAGGAGAAGGAAATGACAAAGATATTCCTGAAGACTTTAGGTTCCTTTTATTATGAAAGAATGATTGACATCGCACCCAGTGACTTCACCGAGATGGTAAGTATGGGCATGCGGTTGGAAGAAGGGATCCGTGAGGGATGTTTGGTTAAGGAAGGAAGTCCATCTAGCAGTATCAAGAAGTTTGGAAGTGTTTTCCCTAAGAGGAAAGAACAAGATGTCAGTGTAATTTTCCCTGGGAGACCAAGGAGATGCTATTCACATGTTGCGGCAGTCACTCTGGCTGTCCGCCCAACAATGGTGACCCCAAATCATCAAACCCTACCAACTCAGCAACAACCATTTCAACAACAGCCTCGACAATAGGCTTATCAATTTAATAACCAGAATCGTTCACCAAGGAAACCGCAATTTGATTCCATTCCCATGAATTACACTGAATTGTTCCCCGCTCTGATCAGAAAGAACCTCATAACGACGAAGCCTCCTCCCGTCGCACCTAATAGTACTTCTCCGTGGTACAAGGCAGATCAGTTCTGTGAGTATCATCAAAGGTCGACGGGGCACAACATTGAAAATTGCTTTGCTCTAAAGGCGAATGTATAGAGGTTGATTAAGAACGGTATCTTGTCTTTCAAGGATGTTAACCCGAATGTTAGAGATAATCCTTTGCCTCGACATGGGTTAGCATCAGTGAATATGGTGGAAGGTTATCCGGGAAAGTTTCGAGTTTTTCAAGTTGAGCACATAAGAGATTCGTTGATCAGGTTACATCAGAGCTTAAGAAGACTTGCCTTTTTTAGGCATCATCATGATTATGATGTTTGTGAATTTTATTCAAGGGAAGTTGATTGCCCTATTATGAAGGAGGATATTCAAAAATTGTTAGACCAGAGGGTTATCACTATTACACATGATAGAGATCCAGTTAATGAAGTGAATGTTATAATACCGCAATTCAATTTACCTGGACCAGTAGAAATTGTTTATGACAGTCAGACTGCACCTGTTGCTCCTTTGATCATTTATTCACCTGGTCCCGTGCCTTACAACTCAGACCAAGCTATACCGTATAAGTATAATGCCACAATGATCGATAACTGGGTAGAAGTTCCTATACCGATAATGCCATCTTTTGTTAACATCGCTGATGTGAGCAGAGTTACGAGAAGCGGGCGTATCTTTGAAGCGGTACCTTTGAAGAGACCAGAAGTCCAAGTCAGGAGGCCCATACCGGCAGAAATTCCAGCGAGAAATGTTGAACCCAGGGTTGAGGTAGGCCGATCCAATTAACCTATCCCACACCCCAATGATGATGAGATTCTGAAGTTCATCAACAGAAGTGAATATAAGATTGTGGACCAACTATTACAAACTCCTTCCAATATTTCTTTGCTTGCTTTACTGAGAGATTTTGGTGCCCATAGAGAAGCCTTTATGAAGGTCTTGGACCAGGCATTCACGGATCATGATGTGACGGTTGACCAATTTGATGGAATTGTGGGAAATATTACTTCGTGTAACAATCTTGGTTTCAGTGATGAGGAGCTTCCGGAGGAGGGAAGGAACCATAATATGGCTTTGCATATCTCAATAAGTTGTGGAAATGGTACTTTATCAAGTGTGCTAGTAGATACAAGTTCTTCATTAAATGTAATGCCCAAAAATACATTATCTCGACTTTCATATCAAGGTGCTCCCATGAGACCTAGTGGGGTAATTGTCAAAGCGTTTGATGGTTCTAGGAAAACTGTCATTGATGAAGTGGATCTTCCTATAATAATTGGTCCTCATACTTTTCAAATCACTTTTAAAGTAATGGATATTCGTGCCGTCTACAGTTGCCTATTGGGTCGCCCATGGATCCATGATGCAGGGGTAGTTACTTCCACGCTCCATCAGAGATTGAAGTTTGTAAGGAATGGAAAGCTGGTAATGATTGGTGGAGAGCAAGCTATGGTGTTAAGTCATTTGTCATCTTTCTCTTTTATTGACGCTGATGAGGATGTTGGGACCCAATTCCAAGCTCTATCTGTTGCTAATAATGAAGTGAAGAAGCAAGGGACATCTATTTCTTCTTTTGAGGATGCACGACGAGTGGTTGAAAGTGGTTCGGCTGAAGGTTGAGGCCAGGTGTTGACTTTGCCTGAGAACAAGTCTGGAGAAGGTCTTGGTTTTCATCCCATGTCTACAAGAGTTGAGCAGGATACAATTACCCTTCTGATACAAGAAGTTTTCTGAAGCGCAGGTTTTATCCATCCGACTCCGCCTGAAGTTGATGCTATAATAGGAGACGATTCTGAAGAGGATTTACCCGACTTTGTAACGCATGGAGTGGTTTTCCAGAAATGGATTGCTATTGATATTCCTATTGTGATGCACATTTCTGAGTAATGTTTTGTTTTATTTTAAATAAAAAAAACTTTCGCTCTGCCCAAGGCGAAAAAGTATTTGTGTCGGGCTATGTTGAAAATAAATCCTTTTGCTCTGCCCAAGGCAAAAGAGAAAATGTATGGGCTCTTTTGTTTCAAGTATTGCCAATCATGAATAAAAATGTTATTTTGTCCACTACTGTTTTATTTTTCACTTTTTCTGGGAAATAGTAATAAAAATTAATCGGTAGTAATAGGAAAATATAATAATCTTTTGTTTTATTTGTACAACATTCATATTAATCGATTTCTAAAATAAAGCATAATCATATGTGCAGATTAATCCATGACTTTACCATTGAAAGCAATGATCCTATGCCCCCTCCCAACTTTGAATTCCCTATGTTCAGAGCCGAGGAAGAAGATAGTGAAGAGATTCATGATGAAATTTCCCGTTTACTTGAGCACGATGAAAAGACTATTCAGCCATTTGAAGAGCCTATAGAGATGATCAATTTGGGTAATGAAGAAGATAAAAAGGAAGTCAAGGTCGGAGCATTGCTTATCCCAGAGGTCAAAGAGAAAATGTTGGAGCTTCTCAGAGAGTATGTTGATGTGTTTGCTTGGTCCTACCAAGACATGCCATGTTTGGATAACAATATTGTAGAGCATCGTTTTCCGTTGAGACCCGAATGTCCGCTGATTAAGCAGAAGTTGAGAAGGACTCGTCCCGATATGGCTGACAAGATCAAAGAAGAAGTTCAAAAGCAAATTAATGCAGGTTTCCTTGTTACATCGGTCTATCCTCAATGGTTAGCCAATATAGCGCATGTTGCTAAAAAGGATGGCAAAGTTCGAATGTGCGTAGACTATAGAGATCTGAATAGAGCTAGCCCAAAGGATGATTTTCCATTACCGCACATTGACGTATTGGTCGATAGTACCGCAAAGTTCAAGGTCTTTTCTTTCATTGATGGTTTCTCTGGTTATAATCAAATTAAGATGGCACCAAAAGGTATGGAGAAGACAACTTTCATTACACCTTGGGGAACATTTTGTTATCGAGTAATGTCGTTTGGTTTGAATAATGCTGGTGCAACGTACCAAAGGGCCATGACTGCTTTATTCCATGATATGATGCATAAGGAGATAGAAGTTTATGTAGATGACATGATTGCCAAATCACAAACTGAAGAAGATCATTTGGAACATTTATTGGAGTTATTCCAGCATTTGAGAAAGTATAAACTCTGTCTGAATCCCAACAAGTGCACTTTTGGTGTTCGTTCTGGAAGACTTTTGGGTTTCATTGTCAGTCAGAGAGGGATTGAGGTAGATCCTGATAAAGTCAAAGCTATTCGGGAGATGCCCGTACCCAAGACGGAAAAACAACTAAGAGGATTCCTTGGGAGACTGAACTATATTTCTAGATTTATATCTCATATGACTGCTACCTGTGGGCCGATTTTCAAGCTTCTCCGAAAGAACCAAGGATGTGTGTGGACAGAAGATTTTCAGAGAGCTTTTGATAGCATCAAAGAATATCTACTTGACCCCCCTATATTGATTCCTCTAGTGGAAGGAAGTCCTTTGATTATGTACCTGACTATATTGGAAGATTCCATGGGATGTGTGCTTGGTCAACAAGATGAGACTGGAAGAAAGGAACATGCCATATATTATATGAGTAAGAAATTCACAGACTATGAGTCTCGATACTCAATGCTTGAGAAGACATGTTGTGCTTTAGCTTGGGCTGCTCGCCGTCTACGCAACTATATAATTAACCACACCACTTGGTTGATCTCTAAAATGGATCCGATCAAGTATATCTTTGAGAAGCCCACCTTATCTGGAAGGATAGCCCATTGGCAGATGTTGTTATCTGAATATGACATTGAGTATCACACTCAGAAAGCAATCAAAGGGAGTATTTTAGCCGATCATTTGGCTCACCAACAATTGACGACTATCAATCCATTAAGTTTGACTTCTCAGATGAAGATGTTATGTACTTGAAAGCTAAAGATTGCGAAGAGCCGTTACCCGAAGAAGGACCTGATCCCGAATCCCATTGGGGTTTGATTTTTGACGGAGCTGTAAATTCTTATGGAAATGGAATTGGGGCAATCATAGTCACTCCCTGAGGTACTCATATCCCGTTCACGGCGAGATTGAAGTTTGAATGCACGAACAACATGGCTGAATATGAGGCATGTATTATGGGTCTCGAAGAAGCAGTGGATCTAAGGATTAAGATTCTTCATATATACGGAGACTCGAAATTGGTAATTAATCAAATCAAAGGAGAATGGGAGACTCGTCATCCTGGTTTGATCCCTTACAGAGACTATGCTAGAAGATTGTTAACTTTCTTCAACAAAGTGGAATTACATCATATTCCTAGAGATGAAAACCAAATGGCTGATGCTTTAGCTACTTTGTATTCAATGTTTCAAGTTAATGGTTGGAACGATGTGCCTACAATCAGAGTTATGCGCCTCGACAGACCTGCTCATGTGTTCTCAGTAGAAGAGGTCACCGATGACCAACCGTGGTTCTATGACATTAAACGTGTTCTTCAAACTCAAGAGTACCCTCCTGGGGCATCCAATAAAGATAGGAAGACATTGAGGAGATTGGCAAGTAGTTTCTTCCTCAATGAAGAAGTATTATATAAGAGGAATTACGACATGGTCTTGCTCAGATGTGTAGACAGACATGAAGCAGACATGCTGATGCAAGAAGTACATGAAGGATCCTTTGGCACTCATGCCAACGGACATGCAATGGCTAAAAGGATGTTGAGAGCTGGTTACTATTGGATGACGAGGGAATCTGATTGCTGCAAATATGTGAAGAAATTTCATAAATGCCAAATTTATGCGGACAAGATACATGTGCCACCGACCCTCTTCAATATGATCTCTTCACCTTGGCCTTTCTCTATGTGGGGCATCGATATGATTGGAATGATTGAACCCAAAGCTTCAAATGGTCATTGTTTCATCTTGGTAGCGATTGATTATTTTACTAAATGGGTAGAAGCAGCATCTTATGCTAATGTAACCAGACAGGTGGTAGTCAGATTTCTCAGGAATTAGATCATTTGTTGATACGGTATCCCGAGCAAGATCATCACTGATAATGGTTCGAATTTGAATAACAAGATGATGAAAGAGCTTTGTGAAGAGTTCAAGATCGAACATCATAACTCTTCTCCCTATAGGCCGAAGATGAATGGGGCTGTTGAAGCCGCTAACAAGAACATCAAAAAGATTGTCCAGAAGATGGTGGTAACTTATATAGATTGGCATGAAACGCTTCCGTTTGCTTTACTTGGATACCGTACTTCAGTTCAAACTTCAACAGGCGCAACCCCATTTTCCCTAGTTTATGGCATGGAGGCAGTACTCCCCGTGGAGGTTAAGATTCCGTCTATGAGAGTGTTGATGGAAGCTAAACTTTCTGAGGCTGAATGGTGTCAAAGTAGATATGATCAGTTTAATTTAATTGAAGAAAAGAGATTGACAGTGTTGTGTCACGGTCAACTATATCAGCAGAGAATAAAGAAGGCTTTTGATAAGAAGGTTCGACCACGCGAGTTCAGAGAAGGTGACCTCGTGCTCAAGAAGATATTATCTTTCCAACCTGATTCTAGGGGCAAGTGGGCTCCGAATTATGAAGGATCGTATGTCGTTAAGAAGGTTTTCTCTGGAGGTGCCATGATTCTCACAAATATGGACGATGAAGAGCTCCCGCGCTCCGTGAACGCCGATGCAGTCAAGAAGTATTCTGCCTAGGTTTGAGTTGACAGTTTGCTGAGTTGAAAACCCGAAGGGGCGGCTTAGGCAGGCTTTTGGTCAGACCAGTCATGGCATTTCAACACATCTCGGAATTCGAAGTTGTTAGGGAGAATAATGATCATTGTTTTTGTGTAACCTTTTTCTTTCATGTACTATTTCCCAAACTTTTGTAAACTGTTAGAGTCGCGTTGTTAGCGAACTACCATCTTATTAATGAAATTTGAGCATTTATCTTTTTGTGGGCAAAATTCCAGCTTTTACGGCAATATTTGAAACAAAGTTATTCAACGCATTCCTATTTTTTTTTTAAATATGTCATTGAATACTGAAAGGAATATTAACAGTTGTTCCAAGGATGGTTAAGCCATGAAATGCAAAACAATACAGTAATTTATCCTTGCATGATGAACATGTTTTCTTTCAAAATCTTCATGAGGTGTTGGTTATGTAACTTGCGTTTCTAGCGGTACTAAGTTTGGTGACTCCCCAACATTTCCGGTTAAGCTTTATGTTGTTTATCTTTATTTGAGAAAATTTCTGAAGTGTGGTACGCTTTGTATCATGTCAGTGATCTATTGGTGATTAGAAGATTGGATTTGAATACTTTGCTCCCCAGAAGACTTGAGCCTTGTAGTGTGATACGCTTTGACGTTGTTTTTTGGTTCCAGTTCCAATTATTTTCCGTCTCTTTAAAATTGGCCGAGTACCTATTATTTCTTGATATCTTATCATCTTCAAAATATTCCATCTGCCTGTTTTGTCAGCATAACATTCATTTACTCATTTACACTTATATCACGCATGCATATTCACATTTGTCGTTGATTTTTGGGTTGTATACTTTGTTCATGCTTATTCAACAGCGTACATGTTCTTTCCAAGTAGAATGCTAACTTAGGCAGAAAATGTGCTTCCTTTCTAAATTCCCCAACTGAGCTAATCCTCGTGGATGAATTTTTGATTTAGCCTTCCTTGTCCATTTCTGGATAGGATGAATCCCCAATTGAGTTATTTTCTCATTGGGTGGAGTCTTGTTTGACTGTTTTCTCTCTGGTTTATTCTTGGAGGGAGTTGTTGTCTCTTGTGTAGGCTATCTCGTGGTTTTCTCCAGACTAGGCAACCTGGATGAAGGGTGCATTTATTTTGCGCATTCAAGTATCTGATTTCCTCAAGAAGGATCTATTCATGGTTCCCTTTGAAGAAGAATTTTATTCTCTGGTAGTGTTATCACAACTTTCTTCTGAAACATTTTTGGAAAACGGCAAGCGGCGGTCTCTTCATGAGCAACTTGTGCGTTATTATTTTCGGAAAACGGAAAGCGGCGGCCTCTTCATGAGCAACTTGTGCGTTATTATTTTCGGAAAACGGCAAGCGGCGGTCTCTTCATGATAAACTTGTGCGTTATTATTTTTGGAAAACGGCAAGCAGCCGTCTCTTCATTAGCAACTTGTGCGTTATTATTTTTGGAAAACGGAAAGCGGAAGTCTCTTCATGAGCAACTTGTGCGTTATTATTTTTGGAAAATGGCAAGCGGCCGTCTCTTCATGAGCAACTTGTACGTTATTATTTTTGGAAAACGGCAAGCGGCGGTCTCTTCATGAGCAACTTGTGCTATTTTTGGAAAACGGAAAGCGGCAGTCTCTTCATGAGAAACTTGTGCGTTATCATATTTTTGGAAAACAACAAGTGGCGGCTTCTTTATTTGAGCAACTTGTATGTTATATTTCTTTGGAGGACAACAAGTGGCGGCTTCTTTATTAGAGCAGCTTGTATGTCATAGTATTTTTGGAAGACAACAAGTGACGGCTTCTTTATTTGAGAAGCTTGTATGTTATAGACATCCTTTGGAGACAGCAAATGGCGGCTTCTTTATTTGAACAGCTTGTGTATCTACAACCATATTATTATTTCGGCATTAATTGGTATCTCTCCGAAAATCTCGCAGAGAAGTTTGTTGTGAATCTTTACCTTCAGAAGTTGGTAGTTCATTATCAGCAAAATTGATACATCTTTTGTCTATCTTTGACCTTGAGTTGTGAACTCACCGTTATTTTTGGGTCAATAATCTATTTTTGTGGCCTATGCAAGATGTCTTCTTTGTTAGGATCAGAGGTCGTTTTCTCTCAAATTTTATTCGCCGTTAAGAGTCTATCATTCGAAGTCGATGACTCATTTCCCCAGTAGTGTATAATTTATGTTCCTGTGGTTTATTGGTGTTTGGTTCCTCCAGCATTATCTTGTCTCATACAGTATCGTTCTCTATGAATTTAAATACCACATTCATATCATAAACATAATGGCGGTATCTTAGGGCAAAAATTGCGTATTAGGTATTTAAGTACCTTCAATCTCGTCGAGACGAAGATTTTAATCTTCATATCTCCGGATAGAAGAAACTTAAATAGGGGCAGCTGTCATACCCCAATTTTTGACCTAAGATCCCTGCTTCATCTGCATTATTTTTTTATACACATCAAGGTCACATAATACAGTAGGTTTCGAACGTTTCGCTGTCAAGCTTTGACTATGTAGAGATTACCGAGTGTTGTGAGCATTTTATCTTATGAATGACTAACCACTAATCAAGCACGAAGTGCATGTTTTGCTGTTTTATTTTCATGTGCAGAAAATAGGTCTGAAAGAAGAGCATTAAACGTTGTACATCGATCAGGATTTCGAGTCTCAGAACATAAATGTTGTCGTTCGTTAATTTCCAAAAGACTGGTTCATCAAAGAATTTCAGAGAATTGTGCGTTTATTTCCATACTCTGTCCAACAAGTGGTCTTCGTTTTTCTCCGAATATTTTTCAGGAAGAACAGTCAAAATTCTACCGGCTTTGGTTCATGTGTGTTTCACATTGTTCTAAAATACAAGAAAAAACAGGTTATACCGTCATTTTTGATTTCTTGAACCAAAAGTCATCTGCAAATTTTCTCACGATGCGGGTTGAATTTCGCCGAAATGGGATAATTAAATTCAAAACCATTCTAGAAGAATTTATTCGGAATATTCGGAATATTTGAAATTTTCTTTATTTGAATCCAAGTGATAATTAAAGAGGAGCTATTCAAGAGATCTCACCCAATAATATTCATTTATCGCATGGAATATTTATTCAAGATTATTTTTGTGATTATTTTGGAAGATCTACATCATGGTTATTTAAATACATTGAAGTATTATTTCAAGAAGTTAGTGAGGAATTCTATTTAATTACATGAGGAATTTTATTTGATTAAAAATTAATCCATGTGATTTATTTGGATTTCTATTATAAAAGTGCAAGATTAAAGTCCAAGACTTGCATTATTATTTATTCTTCATTCAACAATTCATCCAAGTATTATTCAATTATTTCCCAAATTTAAATGGAAGATCTTGAATTTTTATCAAGATATATCAAGATTTATGTTTATGTGAAGATTCAAGATTATTCATAACTACTAAAGAATGGAAAATATATTGAAGAATGCATGTTTATTCATGTTACAATTTATTGGAGTTTATTACAAAGTTGCAAGAAGCTACAAGTGTGTACAAATGTATTTTCAACATAAAAAAAAATTCAGCAAAGTTGCTAATGCAGTCCATGTTTGCAACCTTTCTTCAAGCCCACTTTTACTGCATTTTTATTGGTCAACAATGCTCCAAACAGCCTGAAAAAAACAACAAATAGAGATGTTGTAAAATGTTACAAAACAGTAAAAAAAACAGCAACATACAGCAGCTCCAAGTGCTGCCAAAAACCTGCTCCAACCTGCATCAAAGTAGCAGCAATTTGTATCAAAATGGCTAAAGTAATTTGTGTGAACAAAGCATAGAAACAGCTTGCCAAAATAGTTCAAATTTCTACTGTTTTTCCCCCTCAAATCCCACATACTCCACTATAAATAAGAGCCTTTGTCAACACAAAAAAAGTGAAAAATTCAGCAAGTAAGAAAAAACCAGAAAAATAGAATGTTGTTCTAAAGTTTTAGCAAGAGTGAAAACAGAAAATTGGTGTTGTTCTAAAAAAAATCCAGCAAGGAGAAAAGATAGCAAACTCAAGGAAGCTTACCATTTTGTTAGAAGCCCCATCGGAGAGGCTCCGATAGGTATTATTCTTTTTCTCCTCTCTATCTACTGTTGCATATGTTCATGCTTGAATCACTTGCTGTACCATTTTTTTTCTTTGCCATGCGATATTTGCCTTATCAATTCTTTTTTGTTGTATTGTATTTGAGTTGAGTTGTTGTATGTTTGTTAGCATTTAAACATGTTAGTATTCATAATATCGGTAATAATAACAAGTGTAATAAAAAGCTTACTTCTTCCATCGCTTAAAACCTGTTTATCGCTTGCTGTCCCAAAAACTTGTTATCCATTTTGCTCGCCAAATATAAGAATCATTAGAACCTGTAAACAAAATTTTGGAACTTGCTGCATCAATAAATAAATAAAAAACATCTTTGCTGTCCAAAACATTTTTGCTGTCCAAACACCCTTGCTGTACCAAAACCCAAGACGACATCCTAATATCCAAAACCAAAAGAAATACTTTGTTGTTCTAATATCCAAAAATTATTTTGTTGTTCTAATATCCAAATATCCAAAAAATATTTTGCTGTTACAAATATCCATAAAACCATTTTTGTTGTTGCTGTCCAAAAAGAGTTTATTATCCTTTTGCTGTTACAAAATCTTAAAACCTCCAAAACCACTTATTGTTGGATTAAAATATCCAGCATCAACCTTAGGGATTCGAAGGGCTTAACATCCCCCCATGAGCGCCTACACAGGTGTGTTAGGTGGGCAAGGTAGGCCCCTTGTTGGATTCTCTATAAGGAAATAGAGTAGCACCTTGGCTACAAGCAATTGCTTTTAGTGCAGTGGTAAGCGCTTGATCCAGTTTATGTGGTATCAGAGCTTAAGGATAAAGAGGAAATGATATCAGAGATGATCAGATAATGAGAAAAAGTTTCAGAGCTAAGAGGGTAAAGAATAAAAGTATCAGAGTAATGATGAGAAAAACTCCCCCTGAGTTGATTATTTCCCTTTGATTCCTTAAGACCTTGAGTATCAGAGCTTTAGAACTTTATTGAACCTTTCTTTGAGCATCCGAATTTTGCTTCATCAGAGTTCTGCAGATTCTTGTACCTGTAAGCTTTTCAGAACAACAAGTATATAAGGATGTTAGAATGTTTGAGACTTTTGTCTCAGTAGACCGTTATTGAAAAATATCATTATTTCTCCCCCTTTTTGTCAGCGATCAAAAAGCATATATAATCAGAGTTAAAAAACATTAAAGAAAAACACGTTTGTTATTAAAACAGAAGCAATGATAGTTTAGAACAAGTAGAAATATTACAAACAAACATAAGAAAACAAGGAAAGCATAAGAAAAATCTAAGAAGAAGGAGGAAGTCGTGTGAACAGTGCTTCCAACATGCTCTTGATTTGTTCGCTGGTTTCATTCTGCTTGGCTACCATGCTTGCTATAGATTCAATCTTCATACGAGGTTTTGAGAGAAAAAAATGAAAGGGTTTTCTTGAGCAGTAAGAACACAAACCCAAATATCAGAGAAATTGATTGAAAACGAAAGTAAGGGTAAACGATGTGAATGTGTATTAGTGGTGTTTAAATAGATTTTGAAAAAGTTTTTGAAAACATAAACTGGATCAAGCGCTTACCACTGCACTAAAAGTAATTTCTTGTAGCCAAGGTGCTACTCTATTTCCTTATAGCGAATCCAACAAGGGGCCTACCTAGCCCACCTAACACACCTGTGTAGGCGCTCATGGGGGGATGTTAAGCCCTTCGAATCCCTAAGGTTGACGCTGGATATTTTAATCCAACAATCTCCCCCCTAGTGTCAGCCGGGGGGATTCGAACCCATGACCTTGTTCTGATACCACATAAACTCTTAAGATATAGAAATAGCTCATGATTAATAGCATTAATTGATTGCTGATTTTAGGGGATTTAGGAAAGATACTTAAACGGTTACCAGTGACATGTGTCTCAATGCAACCAATCAGCGCGTTGCCTTTTCAGAAGCGTGAACGCGTGTTCAGTCTCAGGAACCAGCTGATGACTGGATGACACTTGTTTGCTTTGAGTGAACATCACTTCTATCCTTGAACTGAAGAGCTCAAAGCTTCATGGATAGATCTGATACAATCTGCATTTCGGAATACTCTGAAAGAAGATTGATCAGAAGTTCACAGAGTAATAAACATAATTCTGAAGGTTAATATATAAAATTAAAACAGTTTTATTCTAGACAGAGCTTCATGCTGAGATGATTCAGAATGAAGTTGAACCTATCTTCAAAAAGTGGTTTTGTAAAGATATCAGCCCATTGATGGTCTGTATCAATAAATTTTAAGTTTAAGATTCCTTTCTGAATATAGTCCCTAATAAAATGATGTTTTATTTCTATATGCTTAGCCCTAGAATGCAAAATTGGATTTCTACTTAAGCAAATGGCAGAAGTATTATCACAGAGTATAGGAATGTTACTCTCATAAATCTGGAAGTCCTCAAGCTGACTTTTCATCCAGAGCATTTGTGTGCTACATCCAGCTGCTGCTATGTATTCAGCTTCTGCTGTTGATAGAGCAATGGTGGATTGTCTTTTGCTGGACCACGAGATCAGATTTTCTCCCAGAAATTGGCAGCTTCCAAAAGTTCTTTTGCGTTCAACTCTGTCTCCAGCAAAGTCAGCATCACAGTAACCTACTAAGCTGTAATCACTAGATTTTCTATAAAACAAACCCAGATTAGTAGTACCTTTCAAATACTTGAAAATTCGCTTAACAGCTGTTAAGTGAGATTCTCTAGGATCTGATTGGAATCTTTCACAAATGCATACACTGAATAAGAGATCAGGCCTTGAGGCTGTCAGATAAAGAAGAGAACCAATCATACCTCTGTAGACTTTATGTTCTACCTTTTTGCTTACCTCTTCTCTTTCCAGAATGCACGTGGGATGCATTGGAATCTTTGATGGCTTACATTCTGAGAGATCAAATTTCTTCAGAAGTTCTCTGACATATTTGCTCTGATGAATGTAAGTTCCTTCTGGGGTTTGATTGATTTGGATGCCCAGAAAAAATTTTAGTTCCCCCATCAGGCTCATCTCAAATTCTGCCTGCATACACTTAGCAAATTCTCTTCCTAGAGAGGGTTTAGTAGATCCAAATATCATATCATCAACATAAATCTGGCAGACTAGAATGTCATTCTTAACTGTTTTACAGAATAAGGTTGTGTCCACCTTCCCTCTGGTGAATTCCTTTTCTAACAGGAAGTTACTTAGTCTTTCATACCAAGCTATGGGAGCTTGTTTCAAACCATACAGTGACTTCTTTAGTTTGAAAACATATTCTGGATTTTTTGAACTTTCAAAACCAGGGGTTGGTGCACATATACCTCTTCTTCTATATAGCCATTTAAGAATGCACTCTTGACATCCATCTGATACAGAGTGATGCCTTTATTAACAGCAAAAGAAATTAAAAGTCTGATAGATTCTAACCTGGCGACTGGAGAAAAGGTTTCTGTATAGTCTATCCCCTCTTGCTGACTATAACCTTGTGCTACCAATCGTGCCTTGTTTCTGACAACTTCACCTTGTTCATTCAGCTTGTTTCTGAACACCTATTTTGTTCCAATGATGTTGAATCCTTTTGGTTTAGGAACCAGATCCCATACGTCATTCCTGGTGAATTGATTTAGCTCCTCTTGCATTGCTAGAATCCAGTCGTTGTCCAGAAGTGCTTCATTAATTGAAGATGGTTCAATCAGAGAGACAAGTCCCATGAGGGATTCTTCATAGTTTCTGAAGCTGGCTCTTGTTCTGATTGGATCTTCCTTGCTTCCTAAGATAGTTTCTTCTGGGTGATCCATGCTGCTTCTGGATGGTCTTTTCTGAGGTTGATCAACAGAAGATGCTGGATTGCTTGCAGTGCCTCTTTCTGATGTTGAGGGAGTGTCTCTGTTAAGAGCTTCTGATGACTTGTCTTCAGAACCTGTGAACTCAATTTCCATACCTGCAAATACTTCATTTTGCTTTGACTTTTCAGAGTCAAGCTTATCATCAAAACGAACACTGATTGATTCTTCCACAATCTGTGTTTCTGTATTGTATACACTGTACCCTCTTGAGCGTTCAGAGTATCCTAATATAATACACTTCTGTGATTTAGATTCAAACTTGTTCAAATAATTTTTAGTATTCAAAATAAAGCAAGTACATCCAAATGGATGAAAATATGAAATGTTGGGCTTTTTGTTCTTCCACAATTCATATGGAGTCTTTTCCAGAATAGGTCTTATGGAGATTCTATTCTGAATGTAGCATGCTGTGTTTATTGCCTCTGCCCAGAAGATCTTAGCAACGTTAGTCTCGTTGATCATGGTTCTGGCCATTTCTTGCAATGTTCTGTTCTTTCGTTCTACAACTCCATTTTGCTGGGGAGTTCTAGGACAAGAGAAATCATGCAGAATGCCTTTGTCATTAAAAAATGATTCAAAATCTTTGTTTTCAAACTCTCCACCATGATCACTTCTGACTTTGACGATTCTAAGATCCTTTTCATTCTGAACTTGGTTGCAGAAGGTGACAAACACAGAGTGTGACTTGTCCTTGTGTCTTAAGAACTTTACCCATGTCCATCTGCTATAGTCATCTACAATTACTAACCCATACTTCTTGCCACTGACTAAAGCAGTTTTAACTGGTCCAAATAAGTCAATATGCAGAAGTTCTAATGGTTTAGAGGTAGAAACAACGTTTTTTGATTTAAAAGCAGTTTTTGCAAACTTGCCTTTTTGACATGCTTCACACAGAGCATCTGAATTGAACTTCAGATTAGGAAGTCCTCTGACCAGATTGAGTTTGTTAATCTTAGATATTCTTCTCATACTAATATGCCCAAATCTTCTATGCCAGATCCATTGCTCGTTGTTAACAGACAGAAGAAACTTTACATTCTGACTTTTCAGTTCAGAAAGTTTGATTTTGTAAATGTTGTTTCTCCTCTTTCCATTAAACAGGATAGTCCCATCTTTCTGACTAACAGCTTTACATGAATTTTGATTAAAGATTATATCATAACCGTTATCACTTAATTGACTTATGGATAAAAGATTATGCATTAATCCATCTACTAATAATACATTACTGATAGAGGGAAGATTTCCATTACCTACTGTTCCAGAGCCAATGATCTTTCCCCTCTGATTGCCTCCAAAGCCTACGTGGCCTCCAGGCTTAAGTTCTAGGCTTTGGAACATATGCCTTCTTCCCGTCATGTGTCGTGAGCAGCCAGAGTCCAGGTACCATGACTGGTGTTTCTGCTTTGCTGCTAAAGATATCTGCAACATGTATTATTTTATCCTTAGGTACCCATATTTTCTTGGGTCCTGATTTGTTAGTTTTACCAAAACTCTGGTTGAATTTTGGTTTGACAGAATAATGACTACTGGTGTATTTGATGTCATGTGTGTGCCCATATACAAAGTGTGACTTAAGAGGAGTGCGTTTTATCACTAAATCCATGGCATTCTTAGGTGTAGGTACCTTACCTTGGTATCCTATTCCCTTTCTTCCATTTCTACTAACTCCATAGATCATTGAAGCCATTTTGCTTCTATCTATGCTTTTAGCAAGAAACTTCTGAAAGCTGTGATCATACTCCTTGATGATCTCATCAGCAGTACTGGGAGTTTCAAGTATTGTTTCCTTCTGAGAGTTTTGTAAAAGATTTTCTAATTTTGAAACTCTATTTTCAACTCAGAATTTTCCAACTTGAGACTCTCAGTTTTATCAGAGTCAGAAGCAAGATCCCTTTTCAGGTTTCTGAATTTGACTCTGATCTGCTGTTATCGTTCCAGAATCTCATTCAGGCTTTCAGCTAGTTCAGCCTTAGTAAAATTAATAGCAAAGTCAGGAAATACCTCTTATGTGTCTGATTCAGAGTCTGATTCAGAAGCTTCATTGTCTTCTGATATGTTTGCCATGAGAGCTATGTTTGCTCTCTCATCATCTGATTCTGAGTCAGCTTCAGATGTGTCAGAGTCATCCCATGTGGCCATGAGACTTTTCTTCTTTTCTTTGCCAAACTTTCTTCTAGGCTTTTCCTTCTGAAGCCTTGGGCAGTCACTATTGTAGTGTCCTTTCTCATTGCATTCATAGCAGATGATGTCCTTGTTGTTTGGCTTTTTGCTTCCTGAAGAGCCTTCAGATCTTCTGTATCCAGAGGTGCGTTCTGACCTTCTGTATCTGGAGGAGGATTTGTTCTGGTTCTCAGATCTTCTGGGAGTCCTGAACTTTCTTTGCCTCTGCTTCCACAGTTGGTTCACCCTTCTGGAGAGGAGGGACAGTTCATCTTCTTCTGATGAGGACCCATCAGAGGTTTCTTCAACAGCCTGTAAAACCTTAGAGTCAGATTTTCTGTTAGATTTTAGAGCTAAAGGCTTACCTTGCTTTTGAGGTTCATCAGGTTCCAGCTCTATCTCGTGACTTCTGAGGGAGCTGACAAGTTCCTCCAGAGAGATTTTATTGAGATCTTTAGCTAGCTTCAGCGCTGTGACCATTGGCCTCCACTGTTTTGGCAAGCTTCTGATGATCTTCTTGACATGATCAGCAGTATAATACCCTTTGTCCAGAACTTTGAGACCAGCAACCAGAATCTGAAATCTTGAGAACATTGTTTCAATAGATTCACTTTCTTCCATCTTAAATGCCTCATACTTCTAAATGAGCACAAGAGCTTTAGTTTCTTTCACTTGAAGGTTGCCTTCATGCGTCATTCTGAGAGAATCAAACATGTTCTTAGCAGTGTCTCTGTTTGATATTTTTTCATATTCAGAGTAAGAGATAGCACTGAGAAGAATAGTTCTAGCCTTGTGATGGTTTTTGAAATCACGCTTCTGTTGATCAAACATTGCTTTCCTGTCAATCTTCTGACCATTTGCATTTACTGGGTGCGTGTATCCATCTGTCACCATATCCCATAGATCAGCATCGTGGGATAGAAAGAAGCTTTCAATTCTGTCTTTCTAGTAATCAAAGTTCTCTCCATCAAAGACTAGAGGTTTTCCACTGAATCTGTCTCTTTCTTCGTTGTTGTCATTGCTGATGTTGTGATGTGTTCCTGCCATAGTGTTTTTCAATGCTGGATCTTGTACTGACACGGTTAAGTGTTATGAACTCAGAACCAGGCGCTCTGATGCCAATTGAAGAAGTGAAAAACACAAGAAGGGGGGTTGAATTGTTGAAACTTGAAATCAAATGCAGACAACATGTTATTTTTATCCTGGTTCGTTTGATCTCAAACTACTCCAGTCCACCCGTCAAGGTGATTTCGCCTCTCTCCAACGAGGTCTTAATCCACTATATTCAACTGAATACAAATCTGCTTTAACAACTGCTAAAGCCGTCTTGAGTCTAAACCACAGACCGGTTTCTCAAGGAAATTCTTTCTTACAGATAAATGAACAATTATGTGTGTTTGATGTTTTCTACAAAAACGATATATCACAACTGTGATAATACACAATATAAAGCTTAAGTGAAACTAGATTGCTAGAACTATAGAGTAAGCAATTTGAGAGCTTTATCAAACTGAGAGAGTGAGGATGAAGATGATTGACTTTAGGCGTGTAGAGTATTGTAGATCATTATCCAATTCCTTTCTCACTGATTTGTTTAAATACTTCTTAGAAAAGATACGTTGAAGCCAATAATTCCATTTTAATGCACATTACGTTCTTTCCATTTTGAGAAGATCTTTGTCTTGGAATAAAGTCGTTGGTAATTAATCTGCCTTGAATGCAGTACCGTTGATACTTTAGAATGTTCTGCTTGATTAAGATCAGAGTGTGTTGGTTTTAGCTTATTCTGATTGCTTCTGAGTGCTGATGACTTTGTTAGGATCTTGATCAGAATCAAAGTATGTTGAGCGCAGATCTTGTTCATCAGACTACAACGTAAGCATATGTACTGATCTTCTGATGTGACATATCTTCTGATGCTGATGTTGATATTCTAATATTCTGATGCTGATTCCATCAGAGTTTACTGTAAATACACAACATATTTTTAGGTAGCATCTATGTCATATATAAATCTCATAATTCATTTAATCTTGTATTTTGTTATCATCAAAACTCTAACTGAGGGTTGTAGAATCAAACTATGTTCTAACACTTATTGTTGCAAAAAATCCAAAACGGCATATAATCTTCAAATGCTTAACCTGCACAAATCCAAGAAAACCATTTTTTGTTGTTGCAAAAATTTAAATTCCATAAAACTTTTGTTGATATGCTTTTACAGCGACAATAATTTTTATAAATCTATAAACCTGTTGTTGTTGTTTTAACCATAATAATATTTTTTTTCTCAAACAAAACCAATTAACCCTTTAAAAGCCTAAGACCTGCTGTTACCAAAATAACTTAACCTGTTACTAAATCCAAAATCTTCAAACCTTTGAAATTTAAAAACTATTTTAAAACCAAACCCATCTGTTTTCAGGTTTTCACTCTCTTGTTCTTTTTGCGAAGCCACCGTTACAATTCTGCCGCCGCCGTTGGGTTTCTCGAAGGAACAACTACTTCACCGATTACAGGAACTTCAAATTGATTTTTCTAAGTATGAGCATCATGTTGTTTTGACTGTTGAAACTCAGGAAAAGTATGTTGGAAATTTGGGTGGCGGACTCAGTAAAAACCTATTTTTGAAGGATAAGAAAAACAAGTTTTATGTTGTTCTGCTTTAGCTGACACCAAAGTGGATCTGTAATGGGGAAGACGGTTCTGTGCGTGAGAAAGACGGTTCCATGCGTGAGAGAGAGGAAGACGGTTCTATGCGTGATAGAGAGGAAGACGGTTCTATGAGGCAAGATAGAGGAAAGTGAATATGCAAAAGGGAGATGAAGATAAGTAGATCTGTAATAGAGAGAGAAGGAGAAGATTTGAGTCCGTGAGGGAGAGGAAGTGACGTCGAATCAAAGAGAAAGTCCCATTTTTATTTTATTTTTTCGTTTGACAGTAAAACAACAATGCATAGAACTTTTCAAAGCATATAATATTATTTTGTTCTACCCCATACAGCATGTGCGCGACGCTTCTTTAACATAACTAGGGTTACTTCATTTTCTTTTCCTATTCCCTTCTTGACCCGGTGGCCCATTGGGCCTTTTTTGATCCAATGGCAATTTTAACTCTTTCGTTTATGTTTTATTTAAATCATGTTGGTTAATGAATAACAGCATGGTTCAATTGGCAAAAAGTGTTAACAACAATCTAAAGGTCCTAAGTTCAAGTCCTTGTTGGGTCTTTTTTTCTGTCTTTTAATCTTTTGGCCATTTCCCTTTTATTTAAACACACTTAATTAATCATTAATTTACTTTGCTGTATAATTATTAATTATTATAAAAAACACATAAAAAACGTTTAATTAAAATTTCATCTTTTATTTAATTTTGTCAACATACTATTATTTTTTTATTATATTTTATGTTGTTGTTTATTTAATTATTCTAAAATACATGTTTCATGATTTAATTTTTGTCATGTGTTTAATTATTAAAAATCTATGATTTCTTAATTTAATCTTCATGTACTTTTGATTATTTATTTAATCGTTAAAATGCATGCTAGTATGTTTTAAATTTCATTAGTTAATTGTTCAATTGTAATTTTAATTAATTGATCTTTAATCCGCATATCTTTCGTCCGTCTCAAATCCAAGGGAATTGTTTAATTTTTGTCGACTTCATGTCATCAAAAACATAGAGCGAATACCCTCATTCATCTTCCATTTATTATTTTTTTTAAAAACTTAAGATAATTTTCCCAAATGTCCAATTTTTCAAAACGCATACCTTTTAAGTCAAAACTTCGACGTTAGGTCGTCATATCTTCAAAAACTCGTCCATACCCATTTTTGGCCAAATAATTTATCTTTTAATCAAACAAACTTTTTAATAAACAGATATTTCAAAAGGTTCCTATAGAATACTATAGATACATTGGGTGCTAATACCTTCCCATTGTATAACCAACCCCCGAACTCTAGACCGCTTTTCAAAACGCCTTGTATTTTCATTATTTTTTTAAAGTATTGTTTTACATTGCATACTTTAGGGTTTATTTCGCTCTTTTCCCTTTTCCCTTGGAAATAATAAAGCGCGGTGGCGACTCTTGCTTTTGTGAGACGAATTAATTAATAGTTTGATCTCCGATTTACCCCGCTACATTTTTTATCGCTACACCTGTAAATTGGACTTCTATATCTGCAAAAGATTTATCTTGCTTTAACTTTTGAGAGCCAAGATTATCATTAAATATGACAATGATGGACTCTTCTACAATCTGTGTTTCTATGTTATATACTCTATAGCCTCTTGAGCATTCAGAGTATCCTAACATGAGACAATTTTGTGCTTTAGGTTCAAACTTATTCAAATGTTCTTTAGTGTTCAAAATAAAACAAGTACATCTAAATGGATGAAAATACGAAATGTTGGGCTTTCTGTTCTTCCACAGTTCATATAGAGTCTTACCCAGAATAGGTCTTATGGAAATTATATTCTGAATGTAACACACTGTGTTAATTGCTTATGCTCAAAAGTTCTTAGCAATGTTAGTCTCGTTGATCATGGTTCTAGCCATTTCTTGTAAAGTTTTGTTCTTTCGTTCTACAACTCCATTTTGTTGAGGAGTTCTAGGACAAGAGAAATCATGAGAGATGCCATTCTCATTAAAAAATAGTTCAAATTTTTTGTTTTCAAATTTTCCACCATGATCACTTATGACTTTAAGAATTATAAGATCTTTTTCGTTTTGGACTTGGTTACCGAATGCAAAGAACAGAGCATGTGACTCGTCCTTGTGTCTTAAGAACTTTACCCATGTCCATCTGCTATAGTTATCTACGATCACTAATCCATACTTCTTGACACTAATGGGTGCAGTTTTCACTGGTCCAAATAAATCTATATGTAGAAGTTCTGATGGTCTAGAGGTAGAAACAACATTTTTTTATTTTGAAAGAAGGTTTTGCAAACTTGCCTTTTTGACATGCTTCACACAGAGCATCTGAGCGGAACTCCAGGTTAGGAAGTTCTCTGACCAGATTGAGTTTGTTAATTTGAGATATTCTTCTCATACTAACATGCCCCAATCTTCTGTGTCAGACCCATTGCTCATCGTTAACAGACAATAGGCATTTCACATTCTTACTTTTTAGTTCAATAAGTTTTATATTATAAATGTTATTCTTTCTCTTTCCATTAAAGAGGACAAATCCATCTTTCTGACTAACTACTTTACATGACTTTTGATTGAAGATTATGTCATAACCATTATCACTTAATTGACTTATGGATAACAAGTTATGCATTAATCCATCTACTAACAGAACATTAGTTATAGAGGGAAGCGTACTGTTACCAATAATTCCAGAGCCTATAATCTTTCCTTTCTGATTGCCTCTCAAACCTACGTAGCCTCCAGATTTAAGCTCCAGGCTTTGGAACATATGCTTTCTTCTTGTCATGTGTCGAGAGCATCAAGAGTCCAGGTACCAAGATTGGTGTTCCAGTCTTTCTGTTAAAGATATCTGCAACATAGACAATGTTATCCTTAGGTACCCATATCTTTTTGGGTCCTTGTTTATTAGAGTTACCAAAATTCTGTTTGAATTTTGGTTTAGTAGAAAAAGCATTACTAGTATACTTTATGTCATGTGTGTGTCCATAGGTGAAGTGAGAATACAGAGGTGTGCGTTTAATGACCATATACTTAACTTTCTTAGGTTGAGATACTTTTCCCTTGTATCCTATTCTTTTTCTGCCATTTATGCTAACTCCATAGATTATTGAAGCCACCTTGCTTCTATTTATGTTTTTAACAAGAAACTTTTGAAAGCTATGATCATATTCTTTTATGATCTTATCAGAGTTACTAGGAACTTCTGAGGCAGTTTCTTTCCTAGAATTTTGTAAATTATTTTTTAGTTTAGAAATTGTTTCTTTCAGCTCAGAGTTTTTTATCTCAGTTTCTTAGTTTCTCCAGAGTCAGAAACTAGATCCTTTTTCAGTTTCTTGTTTATGACCCTAAGTTTCTGATATCTTTCAATAATTTCTGACAAACTCTCTTCTAATTGAGATCTAGAGAAGTTAGAGAATACCTCTTCTGTCTCTGAGTCTGATTCTGATCCAGGTGATCCAGTGACTTCTGATATGTTGGCCATTAGGGCTATGTTGTCTCTTTCATCTTCTGATTCTGTTTCAGCTTCAGAAGAGTATGAGTCGTCCCATGTTGCCATGGGGCTTTTTCTTCTTTTCCTTAAAGAACTTCTTTTTAGGTTTCTCTTTTTTGAAGATTTGGACATGCTCTTTTGTAATGCCCTTGTTCATTGCATTCGTAGTAGATAATATCTTTGTTACTTGAATTTCTGTATCCAGAAGATGGTTCAAAATGATTTCCTGTTCTTCTGGAATTTGTGAACTTCCTTTGCCTGTGCTTCCATAGCTGATTGTCTCTTCTGGAGAGAAGAGACAATTCGTATTCTTCTGATGAGGATCCACCAGAGTTTTCTTCTTTAGCCTGAAAAACATTCGATTCATATTTTTTGTTAGATTTAAGAGCTAAAGGCTTACCTTGCTTCTAGGGCTCATCTTCTTCTAACTCTATCTCATGACTTCTCAAGGAGATGACAAGTTCTTCGAGAGAGATTTTCTTTAGATCTTTGGCCAGTTTAAGAGTTGTGACCATGGGTCTCCATTTCTTGGGTAAACTTCTAATGATCTTCTTTAATGGTTTCATCTTCTTCCATTTTGAAGGCTTCATACTTCTGAATAAGTGCAAGAGCTTTGGTTTCTTTGACTTGCGTGTTGCCTTCATGCATCTTTCTTAAGGAGTCAAACATGTGTTTTGCTGATTTTCTATTTATGATCTTCTCATACTCTATGTATGAGATAAAACTCAAGAGAATAGTTCTAGACTTGTAATGATTTCTGAAATCTCTCTTTTGATGATCTATCATTCTTTTTCTATCAATCTTCTGACGACTTTAATCAATAGGATGTATGTACCCATCAGTCACCATATCCCATAGATCAGTGTCATGAGCTAGAAAGAAACTTTCGATTCTGTCTTTCCAGTAATCAAAGTTCTCACCATCAAAAATAGAAGGTTTGCCGCTGATTCTGTCTTTCTCATCATGGTAGTCATTGCTGATGTTCTGACTTGGTCCCACCATATTGTTTTTTTTGCTTGGATATTTTTTTGACACGATTAAGTGCTTGTACTTAGAACCAGGCGCTCTGATGCCAATTGAAGAATGGAAAAACACAAGAAGGGGTGGGGGGGATGAATTGGGGTTTTTTAAAACTTAAAGAAAAGAACATGTTGGTTATCCTGGTTCGTTTGAACTCAAACTACTCCAGTCCACCCGCCAAGGTAATTTCGCCTCTCTAAACGTGGTCTTAATCCACTAATCAAACTTGATTACACAACTACTATGACAACAATCAAATTCTTCTTGAGTTTAAACCACAATATGGTTTTCTCAAGGAAATACACTAAACAATATTTTAGTGTGTACAAAAAAAGTTTTTTATAATAAAACAATATCATACAAGTGATGTTTTACACAATTGAGATTTAATACTTTTGAAGGTGATGAAGATGACTCGTTTCTTGTGCTCAAAATCGTGAATGATTTCTCCTTCAAGCTTTGTTTAAATAGGCACCGCATGTAGGACCTTTTGGAATGTTGATCAATGATAATTAAAGAGCTTCCCAAAAATAGAGATCCCTGTCCCCTTTCAACCGTTACTGTTTGAATATCATTAAGTGAAATGTAACGCTTCAGAAAATGCTTGTTTTAGAAGATGAAGGTTATTGTTGCTTCTTTCCAGACTTTATGGATTAGAAACACAGAGTTCCTGTTTGCAACGTTAGAACTTCTTTAAGAGATGTATAGAATCAGAGTTGAAACAACTATCTAACTCATCTTATGTACTTCTTCAATCAGAACTTCTCTGCAAAACAAAATACTTATTTAGGGAGCATAATTGTTCTTTGAGTGTTTGTTATCATAAAAACACTTACAAGGGTTGTAGAATCAAACTATGTTGTAACATCCTTTCTCATAATCGTGGGTAGCAAGTATGTTCTTGCACTCAGATAAGATGATGATGTCTCGTCTCTTAAAATTAATCAACACACTTGTGTTTTAAATTTTTAAAGGTGAGCTATGAGTAACCTGATCCCCTATTGCATGGAAGGTGGTACGTAGGCACTAATGGTTTGCAACCGCGGCGGGTGCAAAAATTGTAAAAAAATACTTCTTTTCTCACCCCCACAATCTATTTTTATAAAACAGTTATAGCCAAAATACACAAATTTTCAAAGAGGTTCTTGCGGAGTACCGTAGATGTTTAAGGTGATAATACCTTCCCTTTGCATAACCAACCCCTTACTTAGATTCTCTCTCCCTCTTTTTTGGGTTATTCGCTCTTTTCCCATTCCTTTGGAAACAATAAAGCATGGTGGCGATTTTTATTTGATCTGTGCGAGCCAAGTCAATCCAATGACTTAGTCTCAACATTTCTACCGCTACAGAAAAAATGGCGACTTCATTGGGGAAAGGTCGACCTATTGCTGGTCCATCCCTAAGTGGGTTGAGCCTATCTTTTTTTATTTATGTATATGATTTTTTTGTTGTATATTATGTGTTGTATATAGGTTTGTCTGGATTTTCCTGGTTTTTAGGGTGCTTGGTGATTTCTCATAAGTTTTCTACCCGGACTTAGGCAAACTTAAGATAGGACAGGCGGTATATTCATGTTAACTTTGAGGGAGTAATCCCAAAAAAGGAGGCATGATATCCCCCACGTAGTGGAGGCCCCTTTAACTGCAGTGTCGTTTACTGAATAATCGGAAAAAGTTGCTGCTTTCGACCTGAGAGCCTGTTGAAACTGAGGATCGTAGAACCTTTAACCTATCTTAGCCTTTTAGGTGTGGTGCGAAAGCTATGACGGAGTAATCCGGAAATGGTTGTCACGCGATACTACACTCAGACGATTTTTTCTTGAGAATATTACTAATTACTGAGTCAATCGGGACATTGGTAATATCCGAAGGAAGGATGTAGACTCTGGGAATCTATTAGAACCTTGTTCAGTAGGTGATAAACTATTAGACCATACCTTGCGGATAGTACCTTTGATTCCATGCTCGTGACGTCGAACCTATGAACCCCCCATGTTTGTGATCTTGTGTATGATTGTTGCATCATGCATTCATGCACCCATGAACATATTTTAAAAACGTTGTGGTTCAAGGGACTTAAAGTTGACTCTTTGTGAATATCTTAGGTACTTTGACCATGGATTCTAGAAAAAGAAAAACTTGCAAGTACAGTATCAAGAATCCTAAGACAAATGATTTTATGAGTCTAATTCCTGAGATTGAGAGTTCTGCAGATTTTCGAAAGAAGTATGGATCCATCGTGTCTCTCATGAAGCTTAGGATGAAGGAGGGTATTCTCTTCAATTTGGTCCAATTCTATGATCCGGTGTATCGATGTTTCAGTTTCCCTAATTATCAATTGACGCCTACTATAATACAGTGGGAGAAATGACTTGGTGTTTTGTGTAAGTTTGAAAATATTTTGAAAACGCATTTGTTTCGTAAAACTTAGTAATTATTCTCCTCACTATAAGAATGTATACAAAGTGTTAGTTTTGAAAATACTTCAAAGAGATGTTTGTTTTTGGAAATATGTTTTGAAAGTGTGAGTGTGTAGATGGTTTTGTTTGTGAGATGTTTATGAGTAAGCAACTATGAGAGTTCTACCTATTCAAAAAGTCTTTGTTCTTTTCCTCCTCCTTTAGATATTAATATCTTACCATTAATTGTTAAGAAGCCCTATCATTGGATGTGAAAGAACAACCATGGGTCATTGTACAGTCATACAAGGCAACATTGTATGATACCTTAGCAATTTGTCATAACAGTCTAAGATCGTTTACTGAAGGCAACATCAAAGGGTCATCGAAGGACTATAATCTTGTAATCGAGGGTCTTTGCTAAAGTATCCCACGTTCGAGGGACATGACTATTTTTAAGGCAACAAGTGTGGGTTAACCCTAGAGGTGCATGTGTGCAAAGTGTATTGTTTTCATGTAATTTTTTTTGAATTAGGGTTGTCTATTGTTTGATTTTAAGTCTTTCCATACAAACCCTAATTACTAGCAATAATATGGAAAGGGAAAAATTGCAAAAATTTAAAGTCCTATGCTATTACAATACTTAATGGGATGGGGATTACAAATTACAAATGGGAATGACAAATGAAAATAAAACCCTAACTATTACAAGGCTTTGGAAATTACATAACAATGTGCAAAAATGATAAAATGCACAAGAAATGTAAAGAAAAGAAATTGAAAAGGAAATTGTTTTTATGATTTTTTTTGTATGAAAAGGTTTTTAATTAAACTAATAAAAAGAAAGGAGTTAATTAATTAAATTCCTAAATTCTAAGTTAATTTAATTTAAAAGAGTTAATTAACAAAACCTAAGTCCAAATTAATTTTAATTAAAAAAAGAACATATTTTTTAGGGTTTAATGTTTAAAGGAAATAAAATAAAATAGAGATAAAAATAAAAATTTAGTCTAGGTATTTAATAAAATATATTTTTGTATATTTTAATTAAAATAAATAATAATAATAATAATAATATTAAAAGAAAAGAAAATAAGATAAAAATATAAATTAGAAGTCAGGGGTCTGAAAAAGAACTGGGAGGTTATTAAGTAAAAATAGTTTTTGTTAGAACATAGTTTGATTCTACAACCCTTAGTTAGAGTTTTGATGATAACAAATACAAAGAACAAATATGCACCCTAAAAATTATGTTTTTGTGTATGCATAAGTTCTGACCAAAGAAGCATCAGAAGATAAGCCATAAGAGCTACACGCTGAAGCAATTAGAACATGCGCTGAAGATTGATGACCAGAACCTGTGCTTAAGCAAAGTAAACTCTGATTCTGAACAAGAACACATAATCCAAGTCATCAATATTCTGAAGAGTCGGAAGCAGGCAAGGATGTAAGATTCTGAAGCGTTACGGATCATTCAAGACATCATCAATTACAACGGCTTCTTTCAGACAGGATCTTCTCCAAATGGAAAGTGAGTTAATGTCATTTAACACGCTTGATGATCAACGTAAATCCACTGCCTATTTAAACCAGCTCAGTGTTCAAATCGTTCACGATTTGCCATTACCATTCACAAGTATTCAAAAAGCTGCAAGCATTATTCATCATCTTTCCACGCTATAATTTTGTGTAAATGATCACAATTGTGATAACAGTTTTTGTAACGAAAAACAACAACACACATTCTTGTATCTTTGTTTTAAAACAGTGTTCCTTGAGATTAACCGGATTGTGGTTGTACTCAAGAAGACTTTAACAGTTGTTAAAGTAGTGATTGTAATCCTTTTGTGATTAGTGAATTAAGACCTCGTTGGAGATATGAGAAATCACCTTGACGGTTGGACTGGATTAGTTTGAGATCAAACGAACCAGGATAAAAATAATGTGTCATTGCGCTTTTGATTTCAAGTTTTCAATATAACCCCACCTTGTGTTTTTCACATCTTCAATTGGCATCAGAGCGCCTGGTTCTGAGCTTAAACACTTAACCGTGTTAGTACAAGATCCAAGCTTCAGAAAAACACTATGGTGGGACCAAGCCAAAACATCAACAATGACTACCATGAAGACAAGGACATATTCAGTGGCAAACCTCCAATCTTTGATGGAGAAAACTTTGACTACTGGAAAGACAGAATTGAGAGTTTCTTTCTGGCCCATGATGCTGATCTGTGGGACATGGTGACTGATGGATACACACATCCAGTGGATGGAAGTGGTCAGAGGATAGAAAAAAAATGATGTCTGACCAGCAAAAGCGTGATTTTAGAAACCACCACAAGGCCAAAACAATACTCCTCAGTGTTATCTCATACTCAGAATATGAGAAAATCTCAAACAGAGAGACTTCCAAGAACATGTTTGACTCTCTGAGAATGACGCATGAAGGAAACATTCAAGTCAAAGAAACCAAGGCCCTTGCGCTCATTCAGAAGTATGAGGCATTCAAGATGGAAGATAGTGAATCCATAGAAGATATGTTTTCAAGATTCCAAATCCTTGTTGCTGGACTGAAGGTTCTTGACAAAGGGTATTCTACTGCTGATCACGTTAAGAAGATCATCAAAAGCTTGGCCAAGCAATGGAGGCCAATGGTCACAACACTTAAGCTAGCCAAAGATCTCAACAAAATATCTCTAGAGGAACTTGTCAGCTCCCTCAGAAGTCACGAGATAGAGCTAGAAGAAGATGAGCCTCAAAAGCAAGGTAAGCCACTAGCTTTAAAATCTAATAAAAAATCTGACTCTAAGGTTTTGCAGGCTGTGGAAGAAACTTTTGATGGATCCTCATCAGAAGAAGATGAATTGTCTCTCCTCTCCAGAAGGGTGAACCAACCGTGGAAGCAGAGCCGAAGGAAATTCAGAAATCCTAGAAGATCATAGAATCAGAATGAATCCTCCTCCAGATACAGAAAGTCTGAGTCTTCCTTTGGAAACAGAAGATCTGAAGGTTCTTCAAGATACATAAAGACAAATAACAAGGACATCATCTGATATGAGTGTAACGAGCAAGGGCACTACAAAAGTGATTGCCCAAGGCTTCAGAAGGAGAAGCCCAAAAAGAAGTTCTTCAAGGAAAAGAAGAAAAGCCTCATGGCTACATGGGATGATTATGACACCTCTGAAGCTGACTCAGAATCATATGATGAAAGAGCAAACATAGCTCTCATGGCAAACATATCAGTAGACAATGAAGCTTCTAGTTCAGACTCAGAATTAGACACTGAAGAGGTATTTCCTGATATTACCATAAATTTTACTAAGGCTGAACTTGCAAAAAGTCTAAATGAAATTCTGGAATGATATCAGCAAATCAGAGTCAAATTCAAGAACTTGAAAAGGGATTTTTCCTCTGACTCTGAAAAGTCTGAGAGTCTCAGATTAGAGAATTCTGAGTTAAAAGAGAAAATTTCAAAATTAGAAAATGATTTGCAAAACTCTCAGAAGGAAACAATCTTAGAGACTCCCAGTAATGCTGATGAGATCATCAAAGAGTATGATCACAGCTTTCAGAAGTTTCTAGCTAAAAACATAGATAGAAGCAAGATGGCTTTAATGATCTATGGAGTTAGCAGAAATGGCAGAGAAGGGATAGGATATCAAGGTAAGGTATCTACACCTAAAAAGGCCATGGACTTAATTATAAAATGCACACCACTCAAATCACACTTTATATATGGGCACACATATGACATAAAATACACAAGTAGTGATTATTCTGTCAAACCAAAATTGAATTAGAATTTTGGTAAAACTAACAAATCAGGACCCAAGAAAATGTGGGTGCCTAAGCTTGGAACTTAAACCTGGAGGCTACGTGGGCTTTGGAGGCAACCAAAGAGGAAAGATCATTGGCTCTGGAACAGTAGGTAATGGAAATATTCCCTCTATAAATAATGTATTATTAGTTGATTGATTAATGCATAACTTGTTATCCATAAGTCAATTAAGTGATAACGGTTATGATATAATCTTTAATCAAAATTCATGCAAAGCTGTTAGTCAAAAAGATGGGACTATCCTATTTAATGGAAAGAGGAAAAACAACATTTATAAAATAAAACTTTCTGAACTAAAGAGTCAGAATGTAAAACGCCTACTTTCTGTTAACAACGGGCAATTGGTCTGGCACAGAAGATTGGGGCATGTTAGTATGAGAAGAATATCTCAGATTAACAAACTCAATCTGGTCAGAGGACTTCCTAACTTGAAGTTCAGCTCAGATGCTTTGTGTAAAGCATGTCAGAAAGGAAAATTTTCAAAACCCGCTTTCAAATCCAAAAATGTTGTTTCCACCTCTAAGCCATTATAACTTTTGCACATTGACTTATTTGGACCAGTAAAAACTGCGCCAGTCAGTGGCAAGAAGTACGGGTTAGTAATCGTAGATGACTATAGAAGATGGACATGGGTAAAGCTATTAAGACACACGGACGAGTCACACTATGTGTTTGTTACCTTCTGCAACCAAGTTCAGAATGAAAAGGATCTTAGAATTGTCAAAGTCAGAAGTGATCATGGTGGAGAATTTGAAAATAAAAATTTTGAATTATTTTTTAATGAAAAAGGCATCTTGCATGACTTATCTTGTCCTAGAACTCCCCAAAAAATGGAGTTGTAGAACGAAAGGACAGAACATTGCAAGAAATGGCCAGAGCCACGATCAATGAGACTAACATTGCTAAGATCTTCTGGGCAGAGGCAATCAACACAGCGTGTCACATTCAGAATAGAATCTCCATAAGACCTATTCTGGAAAAGGTTCCATATGAATTGTGGAAGAACAGAAAGCCCAACATTTCCTATTTTCATCCATTTGGATGCACGTGCTTCATTCTGAATACAAAAAATTATCTGAACAAGTTTGACTCTAAAGCACAAAAGTGTATTATGTTAGGATACTCTGAACGCTCAAGAGGGTACAGAGTATACAATATAGAAACACATATTGTTGAAGAGTCAATCAGTGTTAGGTTTGATGATAAGCTTGACTCTCAAAAGTCAAAGCAGAATGAATTCCTTGTAGGTATGGAAGTTGAACTCATAGGTACTGAAGACAACTCGTCAGAAGTTCTCAACAGAGACGCCCCCACAACATCATAAAGAGTTATTGCAAGCAATCCAGCACCTTCAGTTGATCAACTTCAGAAAAGGCTATCCAGAAGCAGCATTGCTCACCCAGAAGATACAATACTAGGAAAGAAGGATGATCCAATCAGAACAAGATCAACATTCAGAAACTCTGAAGAATCCCTCATGGGACTGGTCTCTCTGATTGAGCCAACAACTATTGATGAAGCGCTTCTAGACAATGACTGGATTCTGGCAATGCAGGAGGAACTGAATCAATTCACCAGAAATGACGTATGGGATCTGGTTCCCAAACCAAAAGGATTCAACGTCACTGGAACAAAGTGGGTGTTCAGAAACAAACTGTACGAGCAAGGAGAAGTCATCAGAAACAAAGCACGACTGGTAGCACAAGGTTATAGTCAACAATAGGGAATAGACTATACAGAAATCTTTGCTCCATTCGCCAGGTTTGAATCTATCAGACTTTTAATATCATTTGCTGTAAACAATGGCATCACTCTGTATCAGATGGATGTCAAAAGTGCATTCTTAAATGGCTATATAGATGAAGAGGTATATATGCACCAACCTCATGGGTTTGAGAATTCCAAAAATCCAGAATATGTTTTCAAACTAAAGAAGTCACTCTATGGTCTGAAACAAGCTCCCAGAGCTTGGTATGAAAGACTAAGTAACTTCCTGTTAGAAAAGGAATTCACCAGAGGGAAAGTGGACACAACCTTGTTCTGTAAGACAGTTAAGAATGACATGTTAGTATGTCATATTTATGTTGATGAAATCATCTTTGGATCTACTAAACCCTCTTTGGGAAGAGAGTTTGCTAAATGTATGCAGGCAGAGTTTGAGATGAGCTCAATAGGGGAACTCAAATTCTTTATGGGCATTCAGATAAACCAAAATCCAGAAGGAACTTACATTCATCAGAGAAAATACGTCAGATAACTTCTGAAGAAATTTGATCTCTCAGAATGTAAGCCCTCAAAGATTCCAATGCACCCCACGTGCATTCTGGAAAAGGAAGAGGTAAGTAAAAAGGTAGAACAGAAGGTTTATAGAGGTATGATTGGTTCTCTCCTCTATCTGATGGCTTCAAGGCCTAAAATTTTATTTAGTGTTTGCTTATGTGCTAGATTCCAATCAGATACTAGAGAATCTCACTTAACAACAGTTAAGTGAATTTTCAAGTATCTGAAAGGTACTACTAATCTGGGTTTGTTTTATAGAAAATAAAATGATTACAGCTTAGTAGGATATTGTGACACTGACTTCGCTGGAGACGGAGTATAGCGTAAAAGCACTTCTGGAAGCTGCTAGTTTTTGGGAGAAAATCTGATCTCATGGACCAGCAAGAGACAGTCCACAATAACACTATCAACAGCAGAAGCTGAGTACATATAAACTATTGGATGTAGCACGCAAATGCTCTGGATGAAAAGTAAACTTTAAGACTTCAACATATTTGAGAGTAACATTCCTATCCTCTGTGACAATACTTCTGCTATTTGTCTCAATAAGAATCCAATTTTGCATTCTAGGGCTAAGCATATAGAAATAAAACATCATTTTATTAGGGACTATATTCAGAAAGGGATTCTTAGCTTAAAATTTATTGACACAGACCATCAATGGGCTGGTGTCTTTACAAAACCTTTTTCTGAAGATATGTTTAACTTCATTCTGAAACATCTCAGCATGAAGCTATGCCCATAATAAAATGTTTTATTTACATATCTTAACCTTCAGAACTTTGTTATTTTCTGTGAACAATTGATCAACCTGTCTTCAGAGTTTAGAAGTACAAATTGCATCAGAATCTATCCATTAAGATCTGAATGTTTCATTTCAAGGATAGAAGTGTGCAGTTCATATCATCAAACAGGTGTCATCCTCTCATCAGCCACTTTTTGAGGCTGAACACGCGTTCAATTTTCTGAAAGGTCAAAGGCGCTGATTGGGTGCATTTAGACACTTGTCAAGGGTAACCGTTCAGTATAGTTCTAAATCCCCTAATTTTAGGTGTCATTAATGCATATAATCATGACTAATTAGTTCTTTTTCTTGCTGTTTACGTTTTCAAGAAACCTATTTAAACTCAAATTTTACTTTTTACATTCACTTTTTTTACTCTCATCAATATTTTCTATCGTTTCAAGTTCCTACTTTCAAAAACCCCTTTCATCTTCCTCAAAATCCCGTGTGAACAATGGCTTCTTCAAGTGTCAAAAATATCAGTGCTCATGAATCTACTTTAATGGAACAATATGAAGAACCCCACAGAATGCTCCTCACACCTATTGATAATCTGGAAGTTCTCTCAGAACTGATTATTGATTTTGAAAGCTTGCAAGAAAATGGCTTCAATCTGTATGAAGACATTACTGCTCAAGGATGGAATAGGTACTTTGACCGTCTATTGGGGCCAACCTTTCCCATTCTTGTCAAAGAATTATGGATACATGCTTCTTCTTCAAATCATCAGGTCACTTCTTATGTCATGGGGAAGAAAATTGTTATTACAGAAGATCTTATTGCAAAGCTTCTTGGATACAATGGTGGTGGTGTCAGATGCATTGACATGGCTGAGAGACGCTCTGACCTAAGATCTATTGCAAGGGAAATTTTTACTCATGGACTACCCTCCAGTAAAATCAGATATTTGAAGGATCACCACAGAATTTGGGCCAGAATCATTCTAGGGTGTAACCACAAGAAGTCCACAAGCTCTCCTGATTATATCAACATTGATCAGCAATTTCTAATCTATTTCATTGCTAAGAGGACAAAGTTAAATCTTCCACACTTGTTGTTTAATCATCTCAGGACTAGTGTGAAAGAAACAAGAGAAGACGAAAGGACCAAGAGGGATTAGATTCCCTTAGAAAGGCTGATATCAGATATTCTAACAGAGAATAGGCTGATAGAACATCTGACGGAGGCCCAGGAAATCAGCACATTGGAAGCAACCGCTGGGAAGCCTCTGGATCCTAAAAATCTGAAGAAAATGAAAATCATTGAGAATATCAAGAAGGAACCAACTGTTACTTCTCATGCAACCATCAATTCAAGAAGGATACCTCTGGATGATTTTCCTCTATTTTCTGAGATTGACTCCAAACCATAAATAATAGTCAGATATCTTGACGCGTGCAAGGAAGATGGTACTGCACCAGAAATCAACATCCAGGATTTACACAAGGCTGCTCCAGAAGTTGCTTTAAAGAAGACCAAGAGGAGGAAAGTAGTAGGAGAAGGACCCTCTCAGAGGACACTAAAATCTGCCAAAAAGAAAGGTAATCCCTCTTCTATTTTTGTTATAGAATCAACAAATGTATCAACATCTGAAGCCATGCCTTCTCAACCAGAAAATCCATCACCCTAAACCTTTGAAGACTTTGACATAGGGTTTGATCCATCTGAAACTCTAGGTCTGAATGAACCTCACTCCCTTTCTCAAAATCCAAATCTTGAACATGACCAACTAGAACTTGCCAAAGTTCTGTCTGATATTGATTTATTTGACCAAGACTTTTCCTCTCCCTTACCACAAAATCCAAATTCTCAACTCCCAGAAAATCCAAACTCTGATACCACACCAGAAATTCCGCAACCACACTCTCCACAAACAAAAATTCCTCAACAAGAAATTCCTCATCCACGATCACCTCAACCAGAAATTCCTCAACCAGAAATTTCACAACCAAAATCACCTCAACAAGAAATTCCTCAACCAGAAATACCACAACCAAAAACTCAACCTTCTAAAAATCAATCTTTTGATATCCATGAACCAGAACCCCAACACGATACCACTAACCAATCTGAAGACTCTCCTTCAGATTCGGATACAATCCCAATACTTGGAATCACATACCCTCTTGTTGTTCGCATGCCTCTCACCATTAATGACATTCCAGAAATCCCTTCCTCTCTGGAATCCACACCTCAAAACACCCCCACTAAACCAATCATCATTCCTGACTCTCCCACTCCTTCACCTACTAGCCTTCCAGTTGACAACTTGAGACTTGTCATTGATCTAATTGTGCTGGAAAGACTAGCCTCCATATCTCTCAAAACTGCCATTCCCAAACCTAAACCAACTGAAACCACAACAGATGTTGGTACAAGCCTGTTGATTTTTGAAACAGGAATGCAGGAATGGATAAATTCTTTGAAGCATGCTAGTCAAGAGATGACTAATCCTGTTACTTCTGATTATATGTGGACAAGATTCAGAAACTGGCTTAGTTCTGAAACGCTGAAGCTGAAGGAACAGAGTTATGAAAAGGTTCAACAAAACTTTAGTGATAAGCTGAAGGATTTTCAAGACCAAGTTATGAGCCAACTGTTCAAGAAAGACAACCTCTCGCTGGATAATGCTGCCTGGAAAGAGCATCATCCTTCAGATGAAGCTGAACCAGAATCAGAAAGTCTCTCCCTGACTACTGCTCCAGAAGACATGATTAGAGCAGAAGAAATGGTTCACTCAGAACAAGCTGCAGAATGCTCTGAGCAACGTCCAACTCCTGAAGAAACTCCAGCACCTTCCTTAGTTATGCAAACTCTGGAAGAGTTGAAGAAAGAAAATGCTCTAATCCATGCAAGGTTGGATAAGCAGGAGGATAAGAACAAAGAGATTAAAAGTATTCTGGGTAAACAGGAAGACACTACAAAGGAAATCATAGGCATTTTCGGGAAGCAAGAAGAGTCTAATACTCAGATCAAGAGCTTGCTGGAAGCGTTGTTCACACGTATTCCCCCTCCTTCTTAGATTTCTTTTTGAAAGTTGTTTATCTGTAACTTTTAGTTTTTACCTCTTTCGTTCTGGAACTTGTCATTGCATCATGTTTTTAATATAATTCATCTCTTTTGGTTCTGATTATATTAAATTTTTGATAACTGACAAAAAGGGAGAGAAAGTAATATATTTTCAATAATGGTTTACGGAGACAAAAGTCTCAAACATTCTGAATTACTTAACCTCTACTTTCTGAGAAGTTTGAACAGGTACAAATTCTGATGGGAGATGCAGCTAAACTCTGATGTTCAAGGAACTTAAGGGAAGTAATCAACACAGGGGGAGTTTCTCTTAAACCTTTTGTTCTTAATTTTAATTGAAAATTCTAGTTTTTGTCATCATCAAAAAGGGGGAGATTGTAGAACATAGTTTGATTCTACAACCCTTAGTTCGAGTTTTGATGATAACAAATACAAAGAACAAATATGCACCCTAAAAATTATGTTTTTGTGTATGCAGAAGTTCTGACCAAAGCAACATCAGAAGATAAGCCATAAGAGCTACACGCTGAAGCAATCAGAACATGCGCTGAAGATTGATGACCAGAACCTGCGCTTAAGCAAAGTAAACTCTGATTCTGAACAAGAACACATAATCCAAGTCATCAATATTCTAAAGAGTCAGCAACAGGCAAGGATGTAAGATTCTGAAGCGTTACTGATCATTCAAGATATCATCATTTACAACGGCTTCTTTCAGACAGGATCTTCTCCAAATGGAAAGTGAGTTAATTTCATTTAACACGCTTGATGATCAATGTAAATCCACTTCCTATTTAAACTAGCTCAGTGTTCAAATTGTTCACGATTTTCCATTACCATTCACAAGTATTCAAAAAGCTGCAAGCATTATTCATCATCTTTTCACGCTATAATTTTGTGTAAATTATCACAGTTGTGATAACAGTTTTTGTAACGAAAAACAACAACACACATTCTTGTATCTTTGTTTTAAAACAGTGTTCCTTGAGATTAACTGGATTGTTGTTATACTTAAGAAGACTTTAACAGTTGTTAAAGTAGTGATTGTAATCCTTTTGTGATTAGTGAATTAAGACCTCGTTGGAGAGAGGCGAAATCACCTTGACGGGTGGACTGGAGTAGTTTGAGATCAAACGAACCAGGATAAAAATATTGTGTCATTGCGATTTTGATTTCAAGTTTTCAATTTAATCCCCCCCCCCCTTCTTGTGTTTTTCACATCTTCAGTTTTTTGTGTTTAAGGCCCAAACAATTTTTATAATCAGAAAATAAAAATAAAGTATAATGGGCTGCGTGGCATGGAGAAAAAAAGGGGGTGAGGGTGAGCAAAATGACCAGACCCATAGTAAAAGAGGCCCAACACGCTAGTAATCAAAAAATGAAACAAGGAAAATGTTAGAAAAATAAGCAAAAGGTCTCGTTGGGGCTCGAAACCAGGACCTTCTATACCAATGCCTTATGTGTGTGCTTCCTTCCACTAGGGTGGTTGTTTCATCCGATATAAAGATAAATTGAAATAAATATAAGATAAAACAAGTCCATGGTTGTAATTCATCTTCTTCTTCGCGCCAACCAGAACTTCGTAACTTTCTCAACTCTCAACCATTTCAGAAATTATAAACATCAAACTTGTTAGAAATTTCACCATGGTTTCAAATATGTAAATAATATAAGCAGTGGATCAAAGATGAGCACGAATTTTAAATGGTACCAAATTCTGACCTAATTTTTCAGGAAGTTCAAACTCAAAATTCACACTACTCAGGCAATATAAATGCATTCTAAGGGCATGGTTAGTTTCAAGGCTATGATGTCTACATTTTATCTTTGAAAATGGAAACCAAATGATGCATGTATGAAGAGTTAAAAAAAATCAGAAAACTCACCTTGGAAATGGAGATCGTGTTTTGAGTTAGAGCTCACTTCAAGGTGCTGCAATGATCTGGTTAGCTTCCTTGAACTTCCAGGAAGTTATTCCAATAGTTACTTTGAGCTAAGAGTGTCCAAAATGTTCTAGAGAAGTAAAGGTGCAAGCTTATTTTTTTGAAAATGGAGGATGGTATAGATGGAGTTACAAAAGTGTAATAGGTATTGGGATGGCTTCTATATGTGTTATAGAAACTTGGTGAATGAAAAGAATGGAAAACACACGAGTGGTTTGTGAGATGGCTACCAAAAATCAGAAATGGCACAAAAGTGAGGCTTTAGAGTAATTCTGAGTTTGAGGGAGTTTTTCAGGCTTATAATTTTGTGTCCTAGGCTCGTGAACGAAGGTTCAATTTATAGACAAAGGTTTGGAAGCTTGGAGGGGTCAGAAATAAGAGTTCACATGTTATGGCCATTTGACTTATTTTTGAAGCAAGCTTGACAAGCATTGTTCCAAGGCAAGGTACAAGGCTATCTAAAGTGGTTAGGCACTTCAAACATGCTTATCTGATTGTGTAGAGGATGCTTGTTCAGAAAGAACAAATGCAAAGCTCAAGACAAGTTGACTTTGTGATTAAAGCCACTTTACTAGAATGGCAATGTTACTTTATGCCATTAATGGAAATGCAACTTGGATAAGGACTCAAATGCTTGGAAAATGGCTCTATCAGTTGTGTAATCAATTAATTATGGAGTGAAACACAAGTTAGAAGCCTATAAAGTGAATTTATGCAGCATAGGCTGAGGTTTTGATCGAGTGTTCATCACAAAAATGACTTGTGATTCAATAATGGATGCCCAACTTCTTCTCTTCGATTTTCTTAGCTCAAAAATGATATATTCAAGTTCTTGGACATTTTGGAAAGCTTGAACCATCCTCTACAACTTTCACGTTTTCCACTTTTGCTAAACCAAATTAGAACTAGGTGAAAATTGGCCAAGAAGTTAGGGCAAAATCCTGACCAAATTGATCAAAATTTTCACTAAGTGTTTTTAGAAAAAACTGCATGACTTCATGAATTTATAACCCAAAATCCAAGAACTTATAAGACTTGATCAGCAAAGAAAACTTGTATATTTCATCAAGATATACAACTTTCATGTTGGAAGTTTTCTTTGAATCATCTTGCATCTTGGTGAAAATTTGGCATGAAGTAGTGAAATTATCATGTACAAAAACACTTAGAAAAATTTCTAAGTCTTGAAAAGTTTGACTTTTCATATTGACTTTAGACTTTTTTGATTTCTTGGTGATCAAGCTTCATATTTGAATGTCTTGATGAATTTTGATCTTTGAAACTCAATTTTAACCAAAAAGTCAAAGTTTGACTTTTGGTGTAAGAGTTGACTTTTTCATCAGTTGACCAAATTTCAACTATCAATCATTTGATATTGAGAGATGAATTGAGTCATGAAATTAGGTCAAAATGATGTACTTGAATCCTTGAGATCATGTTTCAAACCAATAAGTCATGTATTAGGTCAAAAATTAAGAATCAATCATTCTAATCAAAAACCCTAATTTTGACTATTTTACCCTTTTGATGAATTGAACACTTTTCTTGAGAAACTGTGATCCAAACTTGAAAAACTGATGAATATGACTTCAAAATGTTGATATTGGTCAAAGATCTTGAAGTTTGACTGTAGGTTGACCATAATTGACTTTTTACCCAATATAGTTGATTTTCAATCATTTGGTCAATTGATTGAGCAAAATTGTGATCCAAGACTTGAAACTTGACATGAGTATTCTTGGAGGTCTATAATGATCCATGAAAGTCATTTGAGGCATTAGAAGTCTAATTTTCCTTGTGAAAATCAAAATCCTAATTTGGGGCATTAGTGTTTCTGAGGTAATTTGACCTAGTCAACACTTGTGTAAACTTGAGCTATTGAAGATCTTTGTGAGAAATGTCTTGAGAAAAGGGAGGAAAAATTTTGGGGTACAACAACTTCCCCTTTTCAATCTTCTTAAACTTGACGAGTTAGATTGGCAGGTCCGCCATTCGTGACTTGAAGGTGAAAGATGATTAAACACTAGAGTGCCCAGAAATTTGCACTCGCACGAAATAATATGTTGGTTGATTGTGTCGGGAATGAGCTTATAGATGTCATCCAAAGGTGACAAAGAATTGTCAGATATGGGCTTATAGATGCCATCCAGAGTGACTATTGGTAGAAATTGGAAGAAGTACTAGAATAAATCTTTGGTCGATTTATACTGAAACAACAAATGTCCTTCGCCTATTTTTAAATTGAAGAAATAAATCTAAACCACAAGAGGTCTTTCGTTCGCCTGTCTTTAACTGGAAGAAGTCAATCTAAACCAGAAGAGGTCTTTCGTTCGCCTGTCTTTAACTGGAAGAAGTAAATCTAAACCATAATAGGTCTTTTGTTCGCCTGTCTTTAACTGGAAGAAGTAAATCTAAACCAGAAGAGGTCTTTTGTTCGCTTGTCTTTAACAGGAAGAAGTAAATCTAAACCAGAAGAGGTCTTTTGTTCGCCTGTCTTTAACTGGAAGGAATAAATCTAAACCAAAAGAGGTATCTTGTTCGCCTGTCTTTAACCAGAATTAATAAATCTAAACCAAAAGATGTCTTTCGTTCGCCTATCTTTAACTGGAAGAAATAAATATAAACCAGAAGAGGTCTCTTGTTCGCTTGTCTTTAACTGGAAGAAATAAATCTAACCCAGAAGAGGTCTTTTGCTCGTCTGTCTTTAACTGGAAGAAATAAATCTAAACCAAATGAGGTCTCTTGTTCTTCTGTCTTTAACTGGAAGAAATAAATCTAAACCATAAGAGGTCTTTCGTTTGCCTGTCTTTAACTGGAAGAAATAAACCTAAACCAAAAGAGGTCTTTTGTTTGTTGATTGATTTTTTTCCTAAAAAGGAAAAGGGTTAGTTGTATGCAGTGTCATGATGCATGCAATGCGTAATGATGTTCTCAAAATAAATGAGATTATGCCATATGTTTTGTATGCATATTGTATGAATGTTGTTGAAATGTATCTTAGTCTGGAAAATAAATCCCTGAATACCGTTGGGGAGTTTTGGGAAGCTAAATCCTGGAATACCGCTGGAGACGAAGAGTATGTGTATCTTCAACCTTCTTTAGAATGCTTCTGTTGGGAATTCCTGTTTGTTGTTTGGGGAAACTCTACAGGGAATTTTGGCTTCGGCTTGGGGAGTAGAATTCAGGAGCTTTAGTTGACCATTACTCTACTGGGGAATTTGATTCTTATATACCCTGATTGAGGATAGAGATGGTTAAACTTCCAATTTGTCTAGGGAGGATAAAGTTAAATGGTACCTGGTCGACTTCCAGGCTTTACAATAATTTATGGGGGATAGTATCAACTCCGCTGGAGAAGAGGAGTTTTGTCCGTTGATTTGTAGTAGTCTGATGAATGAACTCAAGCTAGGGAGATTGTAGTCCATTGGTGAAATAAACCATGTTGAGGAAGGTATTCTGAAGACCTTACTAGGGAAATGAATTCATTTGGGGAAGAACTTTTGCAAGGTTTCTTTCTCAGCTTTGGAAGACCAAACTCGGCTGGGGAAGAGAATTTTTAGGAGATATGCTGATTGGAACTCTGGATGGAGAATGTATAACTTCACTCTGTTGGTATAATCTCATTGAAGTGACTTTGTGGGGATATCCCAAAGCCTTAAGTAAATGCTTATTACTGTTCATGTGCGTACATTTGTTAATAGTTAATCATGTTCATATGCATATGTTCATTCAATTTTAGTCATTGGACGTTTTTGCACTCAAAACAGAAAAAAAATTTGCACTTCAAAGTATATTTGTATTGATAATCTGCCTATAAACATGCATTTTTGTACAGGAGACAAAAATCCTAGTAAAAGGAAGTCATCGAAAAAATGAAAAGAATACAAAGTGAAAACAAAAATTGTATAGCCATGTGGAAGTGATCTCATTGGGTTCCAACTCCACTATTGACCCTGTGTTTTCGAACATCATCCCTTACCGTCGAAAGAAGTTGATTAAATTGATCTCATACCATTTGAAATTTTGACCTTGGTAATAAAGATGACTGTTAGTGATCCAACGAGACATAGTTGTACACTTTAATACTTAACTTTTGCCTTGACCTCCCTTTCAGGTTTTCAGTCCACCAGGATACCCTTTTTTTCCCAAGCTGCCCTTTCAGGTTTTCGACTTGCCGGGTGTATAATATTTTCTATATATCCCTAACTTTTGCTCGAACCTTTTGGTTCACCGGGATGCCCTTATTTTTGCCTAGGTATGTCAACCTAGCAGGTCATTCTTTATGCGTAGTATTTTTTGACTATGTCCGTGTTCACAAGATGCGGGAAATCTTCGTCGTCCATAGGGTTAGCATCATAGCACCACCAGAGAATACTTTCTTGACAATAAATAACCCTTCATAAGTGGGAGTCCATTTGCCCTTGGGATCTCCTTGTGGTAAAATAATGCATTTTATTACCAAGTCACCAGCCTGGTATACTCGAGGTTTGATCTTATTGTTGAATGCCTTGATCATACACTTTTGATACATTTGACCATGACAAACAACAGCTAGTCTTCTCTCATCAATCAAATTCAACTAATCCAGCCTTGTCTGAATCCATTCGTCTTCGCCTAAGGCTACTTCTTTCATAATCCATAGGGAAGGAATCTGAACTTCGATAGGCAGGACAACTTCCATGCCATAGACTAAAGAGAATGGGGTTGTCCCAGTTGATGTTTGTGTCGAGGTACGGTAGCCATGAAGAGCAAATGGTAACACCTCATACCAGTCTTTATAGGTCACCACCATCTTTTGCATAATCTTCTTTATATTCTTGTTGGCCGCTTCCACTGCACAATTCATATTAGGTCTGTATGAAGAAGAGTTGTGATGCTTGATCTTGAACTACGTGCAAAGTTCAGTGATCATGGCATTGTTGAGGTTGGTACCATTGCCAGTGATGATCCTCTCAGGGATGCCATATCGACATATGAGATTATGCTTGATGAACCAGTCTACAACGTTCTTAGTAAATGAGGCAAATGAAGCAGCTTCGACCCATTTGGTGAAGTAGTCAATGGCGACGAGGATAAAATAATATCCATTGGAGGCAGTGGGCTTGATGTCTCCAATCATGTCAATGACCCACATTGCAAATAGCCATAGAGTAGTCATGACATTTAAGGGTATGTGAGGCACATGAACCTTGTAGGCATAGATTTGACACTTATGGCAAGTCCTCGAGTAATGGTGACAATCAGTTTCTATAGTCGACCAATAGTAACCATCCCTCAGAATCTTCTTAGCCATAGTATGCCCTCTAGAGTAAGTTTCGAAGATACCTTCATGCATGTCTTCCATGATCTTTTATGATTCCTTCTTGTCCACACAACGGAGCAGAGTAGAATCATGGTTGCGCTTGTACAGAATCCCATTGCTCAAGAAGAATTTGGCTGAGAACCTTCACAGAAATTTCTTGTCGTTAATTGAGGCTCCCTCAGGATACTCTTGTGCTTCAAGGTACCTCCTCACTTCATGATACCAAGGATTCTCCTCATCATTGTCAATCTCATAACAGAGTGCAGGTTCTTCAAATATTTCGATAGTAATCCTGGGAGCTTCATTGTCCTAATTGACCTTGAACATAAACGACATAGTTGCTAAAGTATCTGCCAACTAATTTTCTTCCCCCGGGAAATGTTTAAAGTTGACCTCCTCAAAGTATGGGATCAAGGTTAACACAAGCTCTTTGTAAGGGATCAGAGTAGGATGTTTTGTGTCCCATTATCCTTTAACTTGACTGACAACCAAATCTGAATCTCCGTATACGCTTAAAAATTTGATTCTTAAGTCAATAGCAGCCTTTAGACCCAAGATGCACGCTTCATACGCGGCCTTGTTGTTTGTATAGTTTAAGCACAGTCTGGAAGTGGAAGGCGTATGGCAACCTTCGGGAGAAATGATCATAGAACTAATTTAGTTACCTAAAGCATTGGAAGCTCCATCAAAAACCATAGTCCATCGGGATCCTTGCTTAGGTCCTTCATACGGTCCAGGCTTTTCACAATCAGTTATCAACATGATATTCTCGTCCGAGAATTCAAAGTTCATGGATTGGTAGTCATCAACAGCTTGATGGGCCAAATGATCTGCCAACACACTTCCCTTGATTTCTTTTTATGTAGTGTACTGGATTTCATATTCAATTAAGATCATTTTCCATCTAGCTATTTGTCTGGAGAGAGCTGGTTGCTCGAAGATATACTTGATGGGATCCATCTTAGAAATCAATAAGGTAGTATGAGTCAACATATACCGTCTCAGCCAGCGAGCAGCCCATGCCAAAGCGCAACAATTTTTCTCGAGCAGTGAATATCTGGTTTCACAGTCAGTAATATATTGGTTTCACAGCTAGACTCGTCATGTTGACCCAGCACACATCCTATTAGATTCTCCAATACAATCAAGTACATAATCAGAGGTCTTCCTTCAACTGGAGGCATCAGGATTGAAGGTTCTTATAAGTATTCTTTGATCTTGTCAAAATCTGCTTGGCAATCATCATTCCATCTGACTACTTGATCTTTCTTCAACAATTTGAAGATTGGCTCACAGGTAGCAGTTAAGTGAGAGATGAATCAGGCGATGTAGTTGAGTCGACCTAAGAAACCCCTGACCTCCTTCTCAGTACAGGGAGCTGGCATCTCTTGTGTGACTTTGAGTTTTGCAGGGTCAACTTCAATACCTTTTCCAATGGCGACAAAGCCTAGGAGTTTTCCAGACCTCACTCAGAAGGTGCACTTGTTGGGATTCAGCCTCAACTAGTATTACTTCAACCTTTCAAATAGCTTGTGTAAATGATCAAGGTGTTCTTCCTCAGTTTGCAACCTTGCAATCATATCATCAACGTACACTTCTATCTCATGATGAATCATGTCATGAAATAAAGCTACCATAGCTCGTTGATAGGTTGCGCCTGCATTCTTCAAACCGAAAGGCATGAACTTATAACAGGAGGTGCCCCGCTATGTAAAAAAAGTGGTTTTCTCTATGTCTTCAGGTGCCATTTTGATTTGATTGTATCCAGAGAAGCCATCCATGAAGGAGAAAACTTTGTGTTGAGCTGTGTTATCAACCAAGACATCAATATGTGGTAGCGGGAAATCAACTTTGGGGCTTTCCCTATTCAAATCCCTGTAGTATATTCACATACAAACTTTTCCATCTTTATTTGGTACCGGGACCACATTTGCAACCCACTGCGGATATGACGTCACTGCCAGGAAACCTGCATTGAACTATTTCATTACCTCAACTTTGATCTTCTCAGACATATCTGGCCGTATGCGATGAATCTTTCGTTTGACCGGAGGACAACCTTCCTTCATTGGTAGATGATGAACTACAATATTAGTATCAAGCCCCGACATATCTTCATAGGATCAAGCGAACACCTCCACATAGTCGTGCAACATTTGGACCAAACTTCTCTTGACGATGTCTTCCAAATTGGTGTCGATCTTGACTTCTTTCTTGTCTGCCTCAGTACTCAGGTTTATCACTTCAACTAGCTCTTCGTGTGATTGAATGCCTTTTTCTCTTGTATCATAAGTCTGGCAAGTTCCCCAGGTATTTCATAATCTTCTTCTCCTTCGTCTTTGGCTTGATAGATTGGATTTTCAAAGTCATAGATGGCAGTAGCAGAGTCGTTGTCAATGAGATCCAGAGTGGATGTGGATCTGCAAATGTGTGTGTGTGCATGTAAGGTCACATGACTATTGAAAATGCAATAAAGTAAAGAAAGTCAAAGAGCGCAAAATTTGAATGCAAAGTATTCCAATTTTTTCATTAAAATGAGCATATGGCATATGAAGATGACAAACCCTTAAGAAATGGACCATTGTGCCCCGGGCAAGGCACATGGTTTAAAGTCATTGTTTTAATGGAAATTACAGACAAATTTCTCAAAGTAGTAAAAACAGGAAATGGTAGTTACTCATGTCTGAAGAAGATTGGGATGAAGTCCTTTGTCTTCCAATTGTTGAGTCCTCCATCAGCAGTCTGGTAGATCCAGTCGTCAAAGTCACAATCAACATCAGAGTCTTCAAGAGCATTAACCTCATTGTTACTAATACGGAGAGGTGGTTTCCTTGCTCGAACACGTCGAACCTCCTTTTGAGCCTTGGAAGTGAAGCCCAACCTAAATTTGTCTGACTTGAAAGGGATATCAGGGAGTTGTCCCTAAATGGTGCAGCCTCCGTCTTCAACAATAGCACAAACATATTTGAGAGCGGCCATCCTCGGTGTATCTTTAGCTTTGGGAGTGTCAAGAGTGTCCTTGGCAACAAAAACCACGGGAGAGACCACTTCAAAGGCTTGACAAGGAGTTTCATTGAACTCGCCATCCATTTCAACATACTTGAATGAATTCAGATGACTGATCATAAACTCTAATTCTCTGCATACAGTGACAATTTTCCCCTTGACCAGATACTTCAGCTTTTGATGTAGTGTGGAAGTCACCGCATCTGCCCCATGTATCCATGGGTGCCCAAGCAGGCAAGAATAAGCAGGACAGATATCCATCACATAGAATGTTGAGTTGAAGACTTGAGACCCAACTTTGATATGGGGATCAACCTCTCCATGGACCATTCTTTTTGAGCCATCAAAAGCCCTTACTACAATGTCGCTGGGTTTTAAAACTAGTCCATCACAATCTAGCGTATCCAATGCTCCTTTAGGTAAGACATTGAGGGAGGACCCAGTATCCACCAACACATGGGCTATAGTGGTTCCTTTACACTCGATGGACACATGCAAAGCTTTATTGTGATTTTTCCCGCTGGGGTTAAATCTGCATCCGAAAATCTGAAACCATTATCAGCAGTCAAAATGGCTACACAATTTTCAAATTGGCCGGCCGTAGTTTCTTGAGGGACATGTGCCTTTTTCAGGAATTTTATCAGTTCCTGAGCATGTGCATCGGAGCATAGCAATAAAGACATCATAGAAATCTTCGAGGGTGCTTGCCCCAACCGTTCCAATATCTTGTAATCACTTTTTCTAAGAATTTTTAAAATCTCCTCCATCTCCTGGGTAGATGGATCCTCAATGGTAATATCTTTTGTCGGCGCCTCCTGTAACACCCCAATTCTACCCCGAGTAATTAATCGAAAAATCAGAGTATAAAAATTTCCAATATAACCAGGATGTCACATATTCAACAAAAACACATAAACTTGTCATGCTTTTAGAATAGATACATAACACTTAGAGAAGTGGAGTGAACACAATTCAAGAATATAGTCTTCATAACATAAACCAAACTTTGATTAATCACGCAGCAGACTCATAATATTTCTCTAAATAAGATATAAAATTACTTCTACAATATGTAGTGAAGTGATATATTTTCCACTTGGGTGTTAAGTGAGGCATTGTTGATTTTAAAATCCAAGCCATATCCTCAACTTTGAGATGATGCAAATTCTCCTTCCTCGTAATTCTGGGTAGTAAGTAGGTTTTTCACACAGACAATGACGATGATGTCTTATCTCATAAAATTAACCAACACACTTGTGTTTTAAATATTTTCAAAGAGGAACTACGTGTACCCTGATCCCCTATTGCATGAAAGGTGATACGTAGGCACTAAAGGTTCGCAACCGCGACGGGTGCAAAAAATCATAAAAAATGTGTTTCTTTTCTCACCTCCACCATCTATTTTTATACAACATTTTATAGCCAAAATATACATATTTTACAAAGGGGTTCCTGCGGAGTACCGTAGACGTTTAAGGTGCTAATACCTTCCCTTTGCATAACCAACCCCCTTACCTTGAATCTTTCCCCCTCCTTTTTTGGGTTACTCGCTCTTTTCCCATTCCTTTGAAACAATAAAGCGCGGTGGCGATTTTTATTTTTATTTGTACAAGTCTAGTCAATCCAATGGCTTAGTCTTAAACATTTCTACCGCTACAGAAAAATGGCGACTTCACTAGGGAAAGATTGACCTCTTGTTGGTCCATCCCTAAGTGGGTTGAGCCTATCTTTGTTTTATATGTATATGTGCTATTGTTGTTTATGTGTTATATGTTGTATATATGTTTGTCTGGATTTTCCTGGTTTTCAGGGTGCTTGGTGATTATTTATAAGTCCTATACCCAGACTTGGGAAAACTTTAAGATAAGATGGGCGGTATAGTCATGTTAACTTTGAGGGAGTAATCCCAAAAAAGGAGGCATGAGATCCCCCACTCAGTGGAGGCCCCTTTGACTGTAGTGTCGTTTACCGAGTAATCGGGAAGACATACTGCTTTTGACCTGGGAGCCTGCTGAAATTGAGGACCGTAGAATAACAAACCCATATTGGCCTTTTAGGTGTAGTGCGGAAGCTATGATGGAGTAATACCCGAAATATTTGTCACGCGATACTACGCTTGGACGAGTTTTTATTGAGAATTTTACTAATTACCGAGTTAATCAGGAAGTTGGTAATATCCGAATGAAGGATGTAGACTCTGGGAGCCTCTAGAACCTTGTTCGGTAGGTGATAACTTTTAGACCAACACCATATGGGTAGTACCTTCGACCTCATGCTCGTGACGTTGAACCTATGAACCCTATGTGTGTAATATTGTGTGTGATTGTTGCATCATGCGTCCATGTACTCATAAGCATCTTTTGAAGAAATTTTATTTCAAGGGACTTAAAAGTTGACCATTTGTGAATATCTCAGGTAATTTTTGACCATGGATTCTGGAAAAATAAAGATCGGAAAATACAGTTTCAAGGATCCCAAGATAGATGAGTTGATCAGTCTAATTCCTGAGATTGAGTGTTTTGCAGATTTTTAGAAAAGTATGGATTCATCATTCCTCTTATGAAGATAAAGATGAAGGAGGGAATTCTCTCGACCTTGGTCCAGTTCTATGATCCGATGTATCATTGCTTTACTTTTCCCGACTATCAGTTGATGCCTACACTGGAGGAGTATTCTCATCTGTTGGATTTACCCGTTACTAATCGTGTTCCTTTCACTGATTTGGAGGGTGAGCCAAAACCACATGAGATTACTGCTTTGATCCATCTGGGGAAGTCTGAGGTTGAATCCCATATGACTACTAAAGGAGGAATTAGAGGATTACTAGCCCAGTTATTATTGGATAAATCTCGTTACTTTTACAGGATGAAGAGTACAGTCGCTTCTGAGGCCATATTTGATCTACTTTCTTATGGGTTGTTCTTATTTCCTAATGTGGACAAGTTTGTTGATGTTAATGCTATCAGGATATTCATGATTGGAAACCCAATTCCTACATTGTTGGGCGATGCTTATTATTCTATTCATCTTCAGAATTCTTATCATGGAGGGATGATTATATGTTGTACACCTTTGTTGTACCAGTGGTTTATCTCTCATATGCCTCAGTCTGATGCTTTCTGGGATGTCAGGAAGGAACCCCGTTGGGCTCCTAAGATCATGGCACTTACTCACTCGGATATTGATTGGTATCATCGAGCTTACCAGGATGTAGAGATTGTTGACAATTGTGGTAGTTTCTCCAATGTACCTCTTCTTGGTACAAAGGGAGGAATTAACTATAACCCTGTTCTTGCATGACGACAACTTGGTTATCTGATGAGGGATAAACCAAATAGTATTCATTTGAGTAGTTTCTTTCTAAAGGAGGGAGAATACCATAGGGAAACTAGGGAGAAGATTGTGAAAGCCTGGCATTACATTCATAAGAAGAGTAGGAAAGACTTTGGACCTAGGGGAGTTGTTTCTTTGGAGCCATATCTTCAGTGGGTCCAAACGAGAGCTATTCAGTTAAAGATGTCATATTCCCGAGAGACACCTATGCCTGATTTATTTGTGAAGACCACTCCTCCCTTATTGGATGATATAGAAGAGCTACAGTTTTCTTTGGTCAGGATGCAGCAGGAAAATGATGATTGGAAGAACAAGTGCTAAACTTTAGAGTTTTCCTCTAGAGCAGACTTGAAGGAGAAAGACGAATTGATTGAGATCCTTGAAAGTCGAGCGGTAGAGACTATGGAGAGGCAAGGGGATTTATTTTCTCCTAAGCCTCAATCAGATGTTGATTCCTCATTTCCTGTGTCTACTACTCCAACTGTTGTTCAGAATCGCATGCCTCAAGGTTATCCATGGGGAATGCCAAAGAACTTTATGCCTGGAGGTTTCAATCTCGGTCCTTAAGACACCCAAGTTGTTCAGACTATTGTTACTCCTACACCTCATATGGTGCATGTTGCTCCTGTTGCACCTCCTTCGGTGAATATGGTTTCATTTGTTAATGATGATGTGTGTCGTCTTTTTCCTCCACCAAGTGAAGACTTGGGTCTCTATGACAGAATGGATGATTTTCAAGAGCAGTTTGACAAGATGCAGAGGGAGATGAAGGCCCTCAGGGGAAAAGAGTTATTCGGGCAGAATGTGAATGAATTATGCTTGGTCGTGAATGTTAAGATACCTGCAAAGTTTAAAGTCCCGGAGTTTGATAAGTACAAGGGAAACACTTGCCCTCGTACTCATCTAGTAATGTATTAAGGAGAATGTCTACCCATACTGATGATCAGTGTCTGCTGATTCACTTTTTTCAGGATAGTTTGACAGGTGCTACACTGAAGTGGTATATGAGTTTGGACATTGTCAATATCCATACTTTTAATGACTTGGGCGAAGCATTTATCAGACAATACAAGTACAACATGGACATGGCGTCTGACTGTGATCAACTCAGGGCCACGGTTCAGAAAGACAAGGAATCATTCAAAGAATATGCATAGAGATGGAGTGAGGTAGGCGCCCAAGTGATTCCTCCCATGGAAGAGAAGGAGATGACTAAGATTTTCTTGAAAACTATGGGTTCTTTCTACTATGAAAGGATGGTAGCAAGTGCGCCAAGTGACTTTACTGAAATGGTAGGCATGGGTATCTGTTTAGAAGAGGCTGTAAGAGAGGGCCGTCTAACAAAGAGTGAAGGATTTGGAGGTGCTAAGAAGCCATCTTATGGGTTTACCAAAAAGAAGGAAGGGGATGCAAATGTTGTTATGCAAAAGAGGAGGGTTAATCCTCTTAGAAGAAATTATCAGCGTCATTAGCAAGTCGCCTCAGTTACTCCAGTTGTTAGTGTAGCTCCAACCACCGTTGCTTATCAGAGACCATCCCAGCAGGGGAATCAAGAGCATAATCAAATAAGGGAGAGTTATGAACCTATTCCTATGAGTTGTACGGAGTTACTACCAGCCTTGATTCAGAAGAAGTTGGTTCAGACACGACCACCTCCCGATGTACCCTCACCTTTGCCTTGGTATTACAAGACAGACCAAACATATGCTTTTCATCAGGGAGCACCAGGGCATAATGTTGAGAATTGTTATCCTTTGAAGACTGAGGTGCAGAAATTGGTGAAATCTGGTATTCTATCTTTCAAGGATGTGGGTCCTAATGTGAAAGACAATCCTCTACCCAAGCATGGAGGAGCAAATGCTGTGAATATGGTGGCTGGTTGTCCAGGCGACTTCCGGATTTTTGATATTCATCTAGTTAGATGAGATTTGGTGAAAATACATGCAGACCTCTGTGAATTTAGCTACTGTACGCATGATCGTTCCGGTTGTGCTATTTGCAGTACAGACATACAGGGTTGCGATAAGATAAAGGCTGATTTGCAGGAAATGATGGATGGGGGCCTTATCCACATAATCAGGCCTAGGGCAGAGTATGAAGAGGAAGTGAATATGGTTTCTAGATGTCCGAGAGAGTTCAGAATTTTTGATGTGGAGTATATTAATGAAGATCTTGTGTAATTGCATGCTACTTTCTGCTACTTGGCTGGTCAGGTGGAACATCAGTATGGATCTTGCCGAATTTGCTGTCGAGACTCCCAAGGATGTTCTATTGTGAGGAAAGTTGTTCAGTTGTTATTGGACAATGGAACTATCAAGGTTACGAGTCAAAGGGATGATTACCATGAAGTTGATATGATTGAGTTTTTTTGGCTGAAGAAGAGTCAGATGATGAGTATGCCTTTGCAGATGAGTATTTCTCCTCAGATAAGGATTTGTTTTCTAGAGATTACTCAATAGTGACTGATTATGTTGAAGAAGGGGTAAACTTCATTGTGTCTTGTTTTAGTGCACCTGCTCATTTTAAATTTGAGTATTATAGAAAGCCAGCTGTTACCCCATTGGTGATCAGTTTTCCAGGTCCCGTCCCTTACAAGTCAGATAAGGTTGTACCCTACAAGTATAATGCTACAATCTTAGAGGATGGTGTGGAAGTTCCCATCCAGCCAATGCCTGATGTTGGAAATATAGATGAGACTAGCAGAGTGACCCGCAGCGGTCGTGTGTTCGCACCAGTTGTTCGTGGAGATGTTAGCACAAGAAAGAAAATTGCTGAGAATGTTGAACCCAAGAAGGTTACGGGTGAATCTAGTGAAGCTACGTTAGAGAAACAAGTGGAGGATATTTTAAAGATAATCAAGATGAGTGACTACAGAATCGTAGATCAGCTACTGTAGGCTCCTTCAAAAATATCTATCTTGGCTTTATTGATGAACTCCTCTGCTCACAGAGAATCCCTGATGAGGGTATTGGGTCAAGCTTTTGTGGAAAGTGACATGCCTATAGACCAATTCAACAGTGTAGTAGGGAATATTACATCATGTAATAACCTGAGTTTCTACGACAATGAATTTCCATATGAAGGAAGGAATCACAATCTGGACGTCCACATTTCTATGAATTGCAAGAATGATTCACTATCCAATGTGCTGATTGATAATGGATTTGTATTGAATGTTATATCGAGGAGCACACTTATGAAGTTGAAATATCAAGGGATGCCCATGCGCCCAAGTGGCACTATTATGAAAGTGTTTGATGGATCAAGGAAATTTGTTATTAGTGAAGTGGGCTTGCCTATTCATATAGGCCCACATTTGTTTCAGATTACTTTCCAGGTCATGGACATTGTACCCGCTTATAGTTGTTTACTAGGAAGGCCATGGATACATGAGGCAGGGGCCGTCACTTCAACTTTACACCAGAAACTGAAGTTTGTACTTGAAGGAAAAGTGGTAATCATAAATGGAGAACGAGCATTATTGATATCTCATTTTTCCTCTTTCAGCATTGTGGAGGCGGATGAAGCTGCTATTGGATACCAACTCCAAGATTTATCCATTGACAACATAAGAGGAAATTAGTATTATATGGTTTCACTCAAGGATGTGCAACAAGTTGTGCGTAAGGGTCATAATGAGGTTTGGGGACAGATTGTGGATCCATCTGTAAACAAGAACAGAGCTGGCTTGGGGTTCTCTTTGAAGAATGACAGAGGTAAGAGCATGAATCCTAAGTCTGCTGCAGGCAAGTACCAATACATCTTCCGTAGTGGGGGTTATCTTCATCCAACTGTTTCCAGGATTAATGCCATTATGGAAAATGAAGCAGAGCCGGAAATGCCAAATTACGTGACGCACGGAGTTAGGGTTTAGAATTGGATCACCATTGATGTTCCCTCTTGCATACACGTTTCAATGTAATTTGTTTTGTTAATCTTTTTGAAAATCTTTCACTCTGCCCAAGGTGGAAGTATTAATATTGTATGGGCTTATCTGTTTACTGTGACTTTTAAAATCAATAATAAAAGTTGTCTTTGTTTCCAAAATTGTGTCTTTATTTTCTGCTTTTTCTTGGATAATGGTAATCAGAAAAAACCTTTAAAAAACAAATAATAGCTGAAATTCAATCCGCATGATCACTTGTTATATGTGCCAGTTTCTAAAAGCAATCACAAATCACATGTGCAGATTAACTAAAAAACTCGTTGAATACAATGACCTTGCACCCTCTCCCTACTTTGAATGTCATGTGTATGGGACCGAAGAAGAAGACTAGATGAGGTTCCAGAAGAGGTCTCACAGTTGCTTGAGCGTAAGGAAAATGCCATTCAGCCATATAAATAGCCTTTGGAAGTAATCAATTTGGGTTCAGAAGAAGATCCTAAAGAAGTCAAGATTGGAGCATTGATGCATCTTGATGTGAAGAGCAGGTTGATTGAGTTGTTGAAAGAGTATTTAGATATATTTGATTGGTATTATCAAGATATGCCTGGTCTAGATATAGATATGATAGAGCACAGTTTTCCATTGAAGCCAGAGTGTCCGCCAATCAAACATAAGTTGAGAAGAAATCACCCAGATATGGCAGTGAAGATCAAAGAGGAGGTTCTAAAGCAGATTAATGCCGGTTTTCTTGTGACGTCAGTGTATCCTTAATGGATCTCCAATATTTTCCCAGTACCGAAGAAAGACAGAACAGTCCGCATGTACGTAGATTACAGAGATCTAAATAAAGCTAGTCCAAAAGATGATTTTCCATTGCCACACATTAACATGTTAGTGGATAGCACAACAAAATTCAAGGTTTTCTCATTCATGGATGGATTTTCCGGGTATAATCAAATAAAAATGGCTCCAGAGGACATGGAAAAAACAACGTTTATCACACCCTGGGGAACATTCTGTTACAGAGTGATACCCTTCGGGTTGAAGAACGCTGGTGCAATGTACCAGAGGGCTATGACAACCCTATTCCATGATCTGATGCACAAGGAAGTCTAAGTATATGTTGATGATATGATTGCTAAATCCCATACCGAAGAAGGGCATGTAGAAGATTTGTTGAAATTGTTTCAACATTTGAGGAAGTATCGTCTCTGCTTGAATCCAAATAAATGTACCTTGGGTGTTCGATCAGGGAAATTGTTGGGTTTCATTGTTAGCCAGAAAGGAATTGAAGTTTACTCTGATAAAGTCAAAGCAATTCAAGAAATGTCAGCACTGAGAACTGAAAAGTAAGTCAGAGGGTTCCTCGGGCGTCTGAATTATATTTCCAGATCCATTTCCCACATGACTGCAACATGTGAACCAATCTTTAAGTTGTTAAAGAAATATCAAGGTTGTATGTGGACGGATGACTGCCAAAGGGAATTTTAAATTATTAAAGAATATCTTCTTGAACCTCCTATCTTGCTCCCTCCTGTTGAAGGAAGACCATTGATTATGTATCTGACAGTGTTAGATAATTCTATGGGCTGTATTCTGGGACAACAAGATGAAATGGGGAAGAAAGAGTATGTCATTTATAATCTCATTAAAAAGTTTACTGATTGTGAGTCGCGGTATTCCATGCTGGAAAAGACATGTTGTGCTCTGGCCTCGGTAGAAAAACATTTGCGACAGTATATGTTGAATCACACCACTTGGTTGATCTCCAAAATGGATCCAATCAAGTACATTTTTGAAAATCCTGCTCTTACCGGGAGAATTTCCTATTGGCAGATGCTGTTATCTAAATATGATATCGAATACCGCACTCAAAAATCCATTAAAAGTAGCATGTTGGCAGATTATCTTGCTCACCAACCAGTTGACGATTATCGGTCTGTGAAGTATGAATTTCCCGATGAGGATGTGATGTTTTTGAAAGTGAAATATTGTGATGAACCGTTTCCTGGGGAAGGTTCTGATCCCGAATCTCATTGGAGTATGATATTTGATGGAGCTGTGGATGCTTATGGTAAAGGAATTGGTGCTGTGATTATCACTCCACATGGATCGCACAATCCTTTCACTGCAAGGTTAACATTTGATTGTACTAATAATATGGCAGAATATGAGGCTTGCATAATGGGTCTCGAGGAAGCTATTGATCTCAGAATTAAAATTCTAGATGTGTATGGAGATTTAGCTTTGGTAATAAATCAGATTAAAGGAGAATGGGATACTCGTCACCCTGGCTTGATCCCTTACAAAGATTATGCTAGAATATTGTTACCCTTCTTTAATAAAGTTGAATTCCATCACATTCCTAGAGATGAAAATCAAATGGCGGATGCTCTGGAAACTCTGGCTTCTACGTATCAAGTAAATACTTGGAATGATATACCTCGAATTATGGTTTGGCGACTGGATAGGCCCGTTCATGTGTTTACAACAGAGGAGGTAGTAGATGAGAAACCTTAGTATTATTATATCAAGCATTTTCTTCAAACTCAGGAATACCCGATTGGTGCATCGAATAAAGATAGAAAGACATTGAGAAGATTGGTTGGCAGTTTCTTCCTTAGTGAAAATGTGTTGTACAAGAGAAATTATGACATGGTCCTGCTCATATGCGTGGATAGACGAAACAGACATGTTGATGCATGAGATTCATGAAGTCTCATTTGGCACTCATGCCAATGGACATTTGATGGTTAAGAAGATGCTAAGGGAAGGTTACTATTGGTTGACAATGGAATCTGATTATTACAAATTTGCAAAGAAGTGTCATAAATGCCAAATTTATGCGAACAAGGTTCATGTGCCTCCGACACTTCTCAATGTGATCTCTTCCTCATGGCCTTTCTCTATGTGGGGTAGTGACATGATTTGGATGATAGAGCCCAAGGCTTCGAATGGACACTGTTTTATCTTGGTAGCAATCGATTACTTCACCAAGTGGGTGGAGGCTATTTCATATGCTAATGTTACTGAGCAGGTAGTTGTGCGCTTCATTAAGAATAATCTCATATGTCTGTATGGTGTGCCAAGCAGAATTATCACTGACAATAGCTCGAATCTGAACAACAAGATGATGACAGAACTTTATGAGGAATTCAAGATTGTCCATCACAATTCATCTCCGTACAGGCCGAAGATGAATGGGGCTGTTGAAGCTGCTAATAAGAATATCAAGAAGATTATCCAGAAAATGGTTGTTACTTATAAGGATTGGTATGAAATGCTCCCTTTCGCTTTGCATGGATATTGAACATTTGTCCGCACTTCAATATGAGCAACCCCGTTCTCCCTTGTGTATGGAATGGAAGTTGTGCTCCCAGTCGAGGTTGAGGTTCCCTCTTTGCGTGTGATAATGGAAACCAAGTTGTCAGAGGCTGAATGAGTCCAGAACCGGTTTGACCAATTGAATTTGATTGAAGAAAAGAGAATTACGACTTTGTGTCATGGCCATTTATATCAGAAGAGAATGAAGAAAGCTTTTGATAAGAAAGTCAAACCTCGTGAATTCAGAGAAGGCGAACTCGTGCTCAGGACGATCATGTCTTTTAATGCTGATTCTAGGGGCAAGTGGACACCCAATTTTGAAGGCCCATATGTTGTCAAGAAAGCCTTCTCTGGCGGTGCATTAATTCTTGAAACTATGGATGGCGAGGAGCTCCCACGTCCCATGAATACTGATGTAGTCAAGAAATACTTCGCCTAAAGAAATAAAAGAACAACTCGCTAAGTTGAAAACCCGAAAGGGAGGCTTAGGAAAAAAAGAGCGTCTCGGTAGGCCGAAAACCCGAAAGGGCAGTCTAGGAAAAAATTAGAGACATAAACAGAATAAATTTCCTGCTGAGTTGAAAACCCGCAAGGGAAGCTTGGGCAAAAGTTAGGGACTTTCTTGGCAAGTAACTACATCAGACAAGAATTGATCATTGAAGCAACAATCTTCTCGGATCCTCATCATACTTCAACAGAAGCTGCTGCTCAGGATTTCAAAAGTTGTTAGAGGGGATAGTGGTCATTGTATCTCAATATATCTTTTCCATTATATATTACCATTTTCCGAACTTTGTAATTATCCATGGAGTCTCGCCATTCACATACTACCATTCTATTAATGAAATTTGAGCTTTTACCCAATTCTTTGTATTTATTATTTTATTTAGCTTGCAAAGACTCCATTTATTATTGATAACTTTCAAAGCGAAAAGATTAAATAACAAAATTGATTTTCAAAAAGAACTTACAATTTGCTTTTACTTCAAAACTTGTGACGCAAGAGAAAAACAAAAATGGTGATCCCAGGAAGGGACGAACTCCAGTTGCTTTTAAGAAGTTTTGCTTCCCGGAGAAGTTTTTCTCAAAATGTTTCGCCATATAGGGTTTGTAACTCCAGTACCCCCGATCATGTTTTGGTTCAGTTCTTCTCATTCCTGAGTTCGCATGATATGAAGATTCAATCTAAGATTTCTCTAGTGAAAGTTTCGTTTGTTTAATAGAAGTTCTTTCTTCCCAGAGAAGTTGGTACAATGATTACTCTCAAAGAATACGGGCCTCTGTTTTCCCCAGTGAAGAATGTATATTGATTTTCTATTTGTGAATGTGGTGTTGACCCCCCCAATGAAGTCGGCGCGAACCCACCAGTAAATGTTTTGATGATTTGATGTTCGTCTGCCCTACTTGAAATTAATTTTTCAAATCCCCGATAGAGACGTTACTTTTGAATATATTTGATTCCCTGTTGAAGACTGGGTGCTATTCCCTGGTAAAGCCTGGAGAAGGATGTTGTATCTCTATATCTGTACTATTTGGTCGCTATGTTTTGTTTACTTCTGGATTACGTTTCTCCCCAGAAAAGTTAAACCGGGCAGTAGGTTTTGTTTCCTCAGTTGGCGCTTAATTTTTCTTGGATTGTTCATCTTGGATGTAATTCAGCCGAGTGTTGACTGTGCTCGAGTTGGTTTGGCATGTTTACTCCTAGTGTTATATATATATGTTTTGTCAGCATATGCACGATAACACTCATACATTCATACATACGTGATGCATATCTAGAATTGGCAAATCATCGCTCATTCACATTTTGTTGACATATTACACTGTTTTACAGAGTTCTGTTGTCCTCTCTCCAATAGAGTATGGGCCTTAAGTAGAAAGTGTATGTTCTTTCAATTTCCCCACTGAGTTATCCCTCGTGGAAGATTTTTGCTTTAGCATTCTTGTACAACTTTTTGTCTGGGTGATTTGGGTTTCCCTCTTGAGTCTATTTCTCAAAGGAAGTGTTTCGGACGACTGTCTCATTCCAGTTTATTTATGGTTTGAATCTTTGATCCTCAACAATATTATCACTTTGGATTTCTGCAAGCTTCGAGCATTGGTTTGATAATATGCATTTATTTTGTACGAGAAGACTTTATCTCCTGAGCAGGAGTATATTGGCATTTCCCCAGCATGTTATATGGCTTTCCCCAGAAAGTCATTTTTACAATCCTTCCTATAACAGCAAGTAGCAGGTCTCTTTATTTGAGCAACTTATACTTCCATGTAAAGGTCGACGTTACTTTTTTTGCTATCTTCTCTATGAGTGGGTAGTTTGCAGTTAGTTGTCAAATTACTCCCGTGTATGGAAAGATTTCCAATATTGCAGAGACAGTTCATTGTGAAATCTTGACAAATGGTAGTCTCTTTATTTGAGACAGATTATATATTACCCTTTCCAGGCGGAGTGCCTTGTTTAAAGAAGAAGTTGAGACCCGTTCTAGGTGAAATTCCATATTTTTGGGGAAACTTGTTATCTTTTTGCTACCTTCAGTGAATGTTGGTAGTTCATTGTCAGTGAACGACAGTGCTATGATATATTCTCTCTCTACCTTCAGTGAAAGTTGGTAGGTCACCTTCAGTGGAAGTTGGTGATTGTTATCTTTTTGCTACCTTCAGTGAACGTTGGTAGTTCATCGTCAGTGAACAGCGATGTTATGATATATTGTCTCTACCTTCAGTGAAAGTTGGTAGGACACCTTCAGTGAAAGTTGGTGATTGTTATCTTTTTGCTACCTTCAGTGAATGTTGTTAGTTCATCATCAGTGAACGACGATTCTATGATATATATTTTCTCTCTACCTTCAGTGAAAGTTGGTAGGTCACCTTCAGTGGAAGTTGGTGATTGTTATCTTTTTGCTACCTTCAGTGAACGTTGGTAGTTCATCGTCAGTGAACGGCGATGCTATGATATATTCTCTCTCTACCTTCAGTGAAAGTTGGTAGGTCACCTTCAGTGGAAGTTGGTGATTGTTATCTTTTTGCTACCTTCAGTGAACGTTGGTAGTTCATGGTCAGTGAACGGCGATGCTATGATATATTCTCTCTCTACCTTCAGTGAAAGTTGGTAGGACACCGTCAGTAAAAGTTGGTTATTATTATCTTTTTTCTACCTTCGATGAACGTTGGTAGTTCATCGTCAGTGAACGTCGATGCTATGATATATATTTTCTCTCTACCTTCAGTGAAAGTTGGTAGATCACTTTCAGTGAATGTTGGTGATTGTTATCTTTTTTCTACCTTCAGTGAACATTGGTAGTTCATCATCAGTGAATGGCGGTGCTATGATATATTTTCTCTTCTACCTTTAGTGAAATTTGGTAGGTCTTCGGCAGTGAACATCGATGATTTCATCTCTCTATCTTCAGTGAACATTGTTATCTCACCGTCAGTGAACATCGATATTGTTATCTCTTTCCTCTTTCTACCTTCAATGAACATTGGTACTTTCGCCTTCAGTAGGAGTTGGTGTATCCTCTGACCATTTTACCATCCTCTATGAGTCAGGTCTTTTGATCCACCAGTGATTTATTTTCCTGGTTGGGTTTCTCTCTTATTTCTTTATTTCCTTTGTTACATCCTCAGTGATGTTTTGCGTCTCTTTGATTTTGTTCATATGCACTCATGCTCATAAGCATTGCATGGCATCTTAGGTCCAAAAATAGGGCTTGTTTTATATTTAAGTATCTTCGATCGCGTCGACATGAAGATTTTTAACCTTCGTATCTCCGGATAGAAGAAACTTAAATAAGGACAACTGTTGTATGTAGCGATAAAAAATGTAGCGGGGTAAATCGGAGATCGAATTATTGATTAATTCGTCTCACAAAAGCAAGAGTCGCCACCGCGCTTTATTGTTTCCAAAGGAAAAGGGAAAAGAGCGAAATAAAACCCTAAATATGCAATAAAAATACAAAGCGTTTTTGAAAAGAGATCTTATGGTTCGGGGGTTGGTTATACAATGGGAAGGTACTAGCACCCAATGCATCTATAGTACTCTATAGGAACCTTTTGAAATATCTGTTTTATTTAAAATTGATCGCTTGATTGAAAATAAATCGTTTTGGCCGAAAAGGGATACGGTCGGGTTTTTGAAGATACGACGACCTAATGTCGAAGTTTTTGCTTAAAAGGTATAGGTCTTGAAAAGGGTGAATGTTTGAGGAAAAATTATCCTAAGTTTTAATGAAATGTGAAAATTCGCGCAGTTAGTCTTGAAGACATGAAGTCAACAAATTTACCGTTTTTTCCTTTGGATTGGCATAAACCAAATAAACAAATAAATACACGGACAAAATATGCGAATAACGATTAAATAACGATAATCTAAATGATGGAATAAATGATGCGAATAATGCGTTTTTTATGATTTTTTTGGTTTAATGTTAACGGGAAGAAAGTATTTTAATTTTTACGCATTCGGATAAGGGTAAAGAACAAAAGAATCATTTAACGAGGACGTAATGTTTTTTTTTTTAGTCTTAAGTTATTAAGCTTTTTTGATATATTTTGATATTAATATTAATAAGACGAGAAAATAAAATATTTTTTTAGTTTTTCTATTTTTTATGCCTTTTATTATAAAAAGTATTACTTTAAGAACTCTTTAATGATTAAATTAAATTAAAACTCAATGCTACTAACTTAAATCTAATTTTTAAAAAAGATACTAAGATTATTAAATTAAATCCTGAAAGTTTAAATTAATAAAATGGTCCAATATTAAAAATTGTTTTAAATTGCATCTCTTATTTTGATTAACTAGATTAAAACTTAAACTAATAAGATTCTAAGGGGGGGGGTAATCAAATAGAGAGAAATGTATTAAAAGGAGGTGAATGGATAAGTCAAAATGGGCTAAAAGATTGGGATAAGGCCCAAGGCAAAAATTGAAGACAGGGAGGGGGTGCACAAAGGAGTCGTGGGCTTAAGCTGGGAAATAAGGGGTGAGGCCCAATAGTTAACACAGCATTAGGGTTAATTTATGTTTATCAAATTGGGATTTAGGGTTAGTCTTGGGCAGAAACGGCGCGCCTCTTCTTCTTCACGATCTTCTTCTTCGCCTCTTCTTCTTCGCTCTCGCTTCTGAGCTTGATGTCTCTCCTTGCTATGGCCACCCACTCCAGCCCTTCTTCCCTCCATTTGAACGAGAAACGGGACGGCTATGGATTCGGTAAGAACGCGTTTGATTTGTTAACACTCGATTCGGTTTTTTGCATGTTGATTCTACGATTTATGTTATGTTTGATCTTGATTCTTATATTTGGTTGTTAATGCTTGATTGAGGATGTTCAAAGAAATAAAAGAAGAGAAGAGACCATTACCTAGGTGGAGACGGAGGAGGAGGCTAGGGGGCGACGGAGGCCAGGCGGTGAGGAGAGGGGAAGCAAGCCCGTTACGGTGACCGGTATTACGCGATTTTTTCTTCTTGTTTGCTGCCACTGTATTGTGATGCTTTTTCTTGTTGAAACTGTACTGTACTTTTTCCTCTTCGTTTGCCTTCGTACTGTGCTTTGTTGTCCTTCTTCTTCTTTGAACGTGATGCTGGATGATGATTCTGTTTTTCTTCTCTTTGAATGGGTTACTGTTTCTCTTCTTTTTCTTGAAACTGCTACTGGCGATGTATGTTGGTCTGAATAATGGTTTTTTTTGGAATGATGTTGGCTTGAGTAATTGCTTTGAAAGGCCAATGATGTTGATACTGAGGCCTAGCCTGTTGCCTTAGAAATCAGTTCTGGCTTGGGTCGTTTCAGGTTTTTGGATTGATGAAGTTCAAGCTTGAATAACAGTTTTACATGGTGATGAATGTAGGGATTTCGTGTGGTTTGGACAGATTGATGGAAATTGGGGAAGAAGTTTGCTAGGCCATATTGATGGTGGTTTTAACTGGTTTTCTGTGAGATTATTTTTGATATTTTCTTGATGACAGGATGATGATGTTGGCTTTAATGGCTCAACCAATTTGCAAAGTTTTGGTGTATGGTTGAAATGGTTTTTGACGGTATATGTGATTATGCAGGTTTACTAGCTTTGTGTGTTTTTTCTGATAACTCCAATCTCTAAGTTTTTCTTGAAGGCTTGGATATGTATATCTCATCTTGGTTCCCTTTTGTTATATGTTATAACAATTTCTCTCTTCTTTTCGCTACAGGCTGGAAATTTGAAATGCTTCTGGGATTTCCTGGGCATTCTGCACTACTGTCCCTCCAATTTGTTTCTATTCTTCTTTTGTGTTATTATCTCTACTGGCTATATTTTAGTTTGTCTTGTATATCCTCTTTCTGCCTATGCCAAGCCTGTAAATCCCACACTTCTCCCTCTTTTTTTCTCTCAGTATGGCTTTGATAAAAGAGTGATAAGCTGTACTTTTTTTCTGAAACTGCAATGGCCAGAAAATGATGAAAATGGAATTTCTATATTGCTTGCATATGTGGTTAAACTGCATGTTTTCCTCTAATACAAAAACTTGTTTTGTTTTTCCTGCTGTGTGGGCATTGGTTACGTAGCATGCTTGCATATGTAGTTCATGCAGGATTTTGTATGCTTATGCTGTATGTTTTTGAAATTGCATTTGGGATTTTGAAAAATGTAATTAATTTAAACATGCAATTTTTTTGGAAAACATAAACTTGTGCATTTATTTTAAAATTCCTTTCTTTTTTGTGAACCGGGAGCAATCCCGTGATTTGCAAAAAAGAGTAACTGATTCCGGCCATTGCATTTAATGATGAAACTTTAATAATTTCGCTTTTTAATCATTTATTCGAATTCTAATCTCTTTCTTTTTTTTGCAGGTAACATTAAGTGAGCGGACAAAACGCATTGGATCGGAAGTTTTAGAATTAGGATAGATTAGTTTTTTTTATTTCATTTTAGTTTTTGTAAATTTATTATTGTAATTTATTGTAATAGATACAATGTTTACATAATAACTGTACAATCAGAAAAATGAATAATAAAAAACACTATTTGCCAATTAAATTCTTCTTTCCCTTTAATTATTTATTTATCGTTTACAATTCTCCAAACGAATAATAATTGAAAACAAATTTCAATTACCTACATTCAAAATAATAAACAGATAAATAAATAATTATCGTTGATCAACTAATATCTTCAATTATTTAATTCATCATTCATAACTAAATTATAATAATTAAAACAGGGTTTCAATTATTTAACTTAGAATGACAAATGATTAAACAATCGTTATTGACCAATGAACTTTTTCCGAATGCTTATTATATTATTCATAAACCTTTAAATTATGTAATAACTAAGAATAAATTCCAGTTACTTAAATTTAAGATAATGAGTAATAAATAAATACTGTCCGCACAATTAATGCGCCTCTTCTCTGATGTTCATTTTATTATCTATACATCTTTAAACTACATAATAATCGAAAAATGAATTTCAATTATTTAAATTTTAGATAATAAATAATTAATAAACATCATTTTAGCACAAATCGATTAAATGATTTGATGTTCAGCATAAATAGCTCTTGGCCTGAAAAAAGTTAGGAATTTTAAAATCGATGGATCGAAACACATGTGATGTAATAATGCAGGTAGGAGACGATATCTTAGGTCAAAATTTAGGGTACAACAGCTGCCCCTATTTAAGTTTCTTCTATCCGGAGATATGAAGATTGAAATCTTCGTTTCGACGAGATTGAAGGTACTTAAATACATAACTATATAAATTTTGTCCTAAGATGTCGTCGTCATGTTTGATATGAATGCAGCGATCGAACTCACAGAGAAAGATATTGTGTGAAACAAGACAATGTTGGGGGAGTCGAACACCAACAAAACACAGCGGTACGGATTATACATTACTGGGGAAACAAGCTATCGACTTCAAACGACAGACTCCTGACAGCGAATAAAATCGAGGGAATACAACCTCTAACCCTAACAAAGAGAGCATCTTGCATAGGCCGTAACAGATTATTGATCCCAAAACAGTGAGTTCACAACTCAAGGTCGATGGTAGACAGAGAGTAACAAAATGCGGATAACTGATTACCGACTTCTGGAGGTATCGATTCGTAACAGACTTCTCCGCTAGATTTTCAGAAGTATACTCATTAATGCTGAGGTAATGAGACTGTAGATACGAAGGTTGTTCAAATAAAGAAAACTGTCGTTTGTTGTTGTCCAAAGAAAATACCGATAACATACAAGCTGCTCAAATAAAGAAGCTGCCGCTTGTTGTCGTCCAAGGAAAATACCGATAACATACAAGCTGCTCAAATAAAGAAGCTTCCGCTTGTTGTCGTCCAAGGAAAATACCGATAACATACAAGCTGCTCAAATAAAGAAGCTGCCGCTTGTTGACGTCCAAGGAAAATACCGATAACATACAAGCTGCTCAAATAAAGAAGCTGCCGCTTGTTGTATTCCAGAAAAGTAGTACCGTACTGGTCACTCATGAAGAGTTGCTGCTTGTCGCTTTCGAAAAGACAAAATGACGCACTAGTAGCTCATGAAGAACTGCTGCTCGGCGCTTCCGAAAAGACAAGATGACGCACTAGTATCTCATGAAGAACTGCTGCTCGGCGCTTTCAAAAGAAGTAAATAACGCACTAGTAGCTCATGAAGAACTGCTGCTCGGCGCTTTCAAAAAGTAATGACGCACTAGTAGCTCGTGAAGAACTGCTGCTCGGCGCTTTCAAAAGAGTAATGACGCACTAGTAGCTCGTGAAGAACTGCTGCTCGGCGCTTTCGAAAAGTAACGTACAAGTTGCTCATGAAGAGCTGCCGCTTGTCGTTTTCCAACGGTGTCTATAACGCACAAGTTGCTCATGAAGAGCTGCCGCTTGTCATTTTCCAAAAACAAACAGGAGGAAATTGCAATGATACTGGCAGAGAATAAAATTCTCGTCAAAGAGAACCCTGAATCAATCCTTCCCGAGGAGATCATATACTTTAATGTGCAAAATAACTGCACCAACTGTCTGGATCGATTTCACTGGGGAGAATCAAAGAAATAGCCTATGCGAGAGGCAGCAACTTCATCCAGGAATAACCTAGAAAGAAAACAGTCAAACAAGACTCCACCTAATGAGAAAGTAACTCAATTGTGGGATTCGTCGTACTCAGAAATGGGCAAGGTAGGCTAAACAAAAAGTTCATCTACAAGGATTAGCTCAGTTGGGGAATTTAGAAAGGAAGCACATTTTCTACCTAAGCTGACTTTCTACCTGGAAAGAACATATGTACGTTGTTCGAACAAACAAGGTATGACTCAAAATCAACGGCAAATGTGGATATGCATGCTGATATGAGTGTAAATGAATAAATGAATGTTATGCTGACAAAACAGACAGATGGAATATCTTGGAGATAATAAGATGTCACAGCAAAATAGATACTCGGCCAATCTTGAAAAGACGAAAGATAAACGGAATTGGAAACACAAAGCAACGTTGGAGGGTGTCACGCTACAAGGTCCAAGTCTTCTGAGGAGAAAAGCAATCAAATCCAATCTTCTAACACCAATAGACCACGGTATGAGACAAAACGTACTAAACTTCAGAAATCGCCCAGATAGAGATAGCCAAAACAATGCTCAACTGGAAAAGCTGGGGAGTCACCAAACTTAGTACCACTAGAAACACAAGTTTACACAACCAACACCTCATGGCGATTTTGAAATAAAACATGTTCATCATGCGAGGATAAACTACTGTACTGCTTTGCATTTCATGGCTTGACCATCCATGGAACAAACTGTTAATATTCCTTTTGTTATCCACCACACTTTTTTTTTAAAAATAAGAACATTTTAAGTAAATTTGTTTCAAGTATTTCCATAAAATTAAAATTTTGCCCACAAAAGGTAAGTGCTCAAATTTCATTGATAAGAGGTAGTTCGCTAACAATGCGACTCCAACGGTTTACAAAAGCTTGGGGAAATAATTCATGAAATAAAAGGTCATACAAAAGCAGTGATCACTATTCTCCCTAACAACTTTGAATTCCAGAATGTGTTCAGATGCCGAGACTGATTTGACCAGAAATTTGCCTAAGCGAAATACTTCTTGACTGCATCGGCGTTCAAGGGACGCGGAAGGTCTTCACCGTCCATATTGGTGAGAATCATGGCACCTCCAGAGAAAACTTTCTTAACAACATACGGTCCTTCATAATTCGGAGCCCACTTGCCCCTTGAATCAGGTTGGAAAGATAATATTTTCTTGAGTACAAGGTCACCTTCTCTGAACTCGCGTGGTCGAACCTTCTTATCAAAAGCCTTCTTCATCCTTTGCTGGTACAACTGACCGTGACATAACGCTGTCAATCTCTTTTCTTCGATTAAATTCAACTGATCATATCTACTTTGACACCATTCAGCCTCAGAAAGTTTAGCTTCCATTAACACTCTCAAAGACGGAATCTCAACCTCCACGGGGAGTACTGCTTCCATACCGTAAACTAGGGAAAATGGGGTCACGCCCGTTGAAGTTCGAACTGAAGTACGGTATCCATGCAGAGCAAACAGAAGCATTTCATGCCAATCCTTGTAAGTTACCACCATCTTCTGGACAATCTTCTTGATGTTCTTGTTAGCAGCTTCAACAGCCCCATTCATCTTCGGTCTGTAAGGAGAGGAGTTATGATGTTCGATCTTGAACTCTTCACAAAGCTCCTTCATCATCTTGTTATTCAAATTCGAACCATTATCAGTGATGATCTTGTTCGGGATACCGTATCGACAAATGATCTGATTCTTGATAAATCTGACTACCACCTGTCTGGTTACATTAGCATAAGACGCTGCTTCCACCCATTTAGTAAAATAATTGATCGCTACCAAGATGAAACGATGACCATTTGAAGCTTTGGGTTCAATCATCCCAATCATATCAATGCCCCACATAGAGAAAGGCCAAGGTGAAGATATAACATTGAGGAGAGTCGGCGGCACGTGCATCTTGTCCGCATAAATCTGGCATTTATGACATTTCTTCACATACTTGCAGCAATCAGATTCCATGGTCATCCAATAGTAACCAGCTCTCAACATCTTTCTAGCCATCGCATGTCCATTGGCATGAGTGCCAAAGGATCCTTCGTGTACTTCTTGCATCAGCATGTCTGCTTCACGTCTGTCTACACATCTGAGCAAGACCATGTCGTAATTCCTCTTATACAAAACTTCTTCATTGAGAAAGAAACTGCTTGCTAATCTTCTCAACGTCTTCCTATCTTTGTTGGATGCCCCAGGCGGGTACTCTTGAGTTTGAAGAACACGCTTAATGTCATGGAACCACGGTTTGTCGTCGGTGACCTTATCTACTGAGAACACATGAGCAGGTCTGTCGAGGCGCATAACTCGGATTGTAGGCACGTCGTTCCAATCATTCACTTGAAACATTGAAGACAAAGTAGCTAAAGCATCAGCCATTTGGTTCTCATCTCTAGGGATATGATGTAATTCCACCTTGTTAAAGAAAGTTAACAACCTTCTAGCATAGTCTCTGTAAGGGATCAAACCAGGATGACGAGTCTCCCATTCTCCTTTGATTTGATTAATCACCAATGCCGAATCTCCATAGATATCAAGAATTTTAATCCTTAGGTCTATTGCTTCTTCGAGACCCATAATACACGCCTCATACTCCGCCATGTTGTTCGTGCAGTCGAACTTCAGTCTCGCTGTGAATGGGATATGAGTACCTCGGGGAGTAACGATGATTGCCCCAATTCCATTTCCATAGGAATTCACAGCTCCTTCAAATATCAAACCCCAACGGGATTCAGGATCAGGTCCCTCTTCAGGTAACGGCTCTTCACAATCTTTATCTTTCAAGTACATAACATCTTCATCTGGGAAATCAAACTTGATGGATTGATAATCTTCAATTGGTTGGTGAGCCAAATGATCGGCTAAAATACTCCCTTTGATCGCTTTCTGAGTGTGGTACTCAATGTCATATTCCGATAACAACATCTGCCAACGGGCTATCCTTCCAGATAAGGCGGGCTTCTCAAAAATATACTTGATCGGGTCCATTTTGGAGATCAACCAAGTAGTTTGATTAATCATATACTGGCGCAGACGGCGAGCAGCCCAAGCTAAAGCACAACAGGTTTTCTCAAGCAATGAGTATCGAGACTCACATTCTGTGAATTTCTTACTCAGATAATATACAGCATGCTCCTTTCTTCCAGTCTCATCTTGTTGACCAAGCACACATCCCATGGAGTCTTCCAATATAGTCAGGTACATAATCAAAGGTCTTCCTTCCACTGGAGGAATCAAAATGGGAGGTTCAAGCAAATATTCTTTGATGCTATCAAAAGCTCTCTGACAATCTTCTGTCCACACACATCCTTGGTTCTTTCGGAGAAGCTTGAAAATCGGCCCACAGGTAGCAGTCATATGAGATATAAACCTAGAAATGTAATTCAGTCTCCCAAGGAATCCTCTTACTTGTTTTTCCGTCTTGGGTGCAGGCATTTCCCGAATAGCTTTGACTTTATCAGGATCTACCTCAATACCTTTCTGACTGACAATGAAACCCAGAAGTCTTCCAGAACGAACACCAAAAGTGCACTTGTTGGGATTCAGACGGAGTTTGTACTTTCTCAAACGCTGGAATAACTTCAACAAATGCTCCAAGTGATCTTCTTCAGTTTGTGATTTGGCAATCATGTCATCCACATACACTTCGATCTCCTTATGTATCATGTCATGGAACAAAGCAGTCATGGCCCTTTGGTATGTTGCACCAGCATTCCTCAAACCAAACGGCATAACTTGATAACAAAAAGTTCCCCACGGTGTAATGAAAGCGGTCTTCTCCATATCTTCCGGCGCCATCTTGATTTGATTGTAACCAGAGAAACCGTCCATGAAAGAAAAGACTTTGAACTTGGCGGTACTGTCGACCAATACGTCAATATGAGGTAATGGGAAATCATCCTTCGGACTAGCTCTATTCAGATCTCTGTAGTCTACACACATCCGAACCTTGCCATCCTTCTTTGCAACAGGCACTATGTTGGCTAACCACTGAGGATAGACCGATGTAACAAGGAAACCTGCGTTGATCTGTTTCTGAACTTCCTCTTTAATCTTGTCAGCCATGTCGGGATGAGTCCGTCTCAACTTCTGCTTGATCGGTGGACACTCGGGTCTCAACGGTAAACGATGCTCCACAATGTCGTTGTCCAAACCTGGCATATCTTGGTAGGACCAAGCAAACACGTCAACATACTCTTTGAGAAGCTCCACCATTTTCTCCTTAACTTCCGGGATAAGCAATGCTCCGACTTTGACTTCCTTTCTATCCTCTTCATCACCCAAGTTGACCAACTCTACAGGTTCTTCAAATGGTTGAATAACCTTCTCATCATGCTCAAGCAAACGGGAAATCTCAACAGGAACCTCTTCACTATCCTCTTCTTCGGCTCTGAACACAGGGAATTCAAAGTTGGGAGAGGGCATAGGATCATTGTTTTCGATGGTTAAGTCATGAAGTAATCTGCACACATGATTATGCTTTATTTTAGAAATCGATTTGTGCAAATAAAACAAAATGTTATTAATTAATTTTCATTGTTATTTCCCAAAAAAGTGAAAAATAAAACAGCAGTGGACAAAATAACATTTTTATTCATTAAAAGGGAAATACTTGAAACAAAAAAAAGCCCAGACATTTCTCTTTTGCCTTGGGCAGAGCAAAAGGAGTTATTTTTCGTAGCCCGACACAAAATACGTTTCGCCTTGGGCAGAGCGAATTTTTTTCAAAGGAAAATAAACAAAACATTACTCGGAAATGTGCATAACCACAGGAACATCAACAGCTATCCAGTTTTGGCAAGCCAATCCGGGCGTCACAAACACGGGCAAATCCTCCTCGGAATCATCATCTATGATAGCATCAACCTCAGGATGCACAAACCCCGCACTTCGGAAGACCTCTTGAATCGGACGAACAACCACTTCCTTCTCGACCCTTGCAGATATTGGATGAAAACCCAAACCTTCCCCAGACTTGTTCTCGGGTAACGTCAACACCTGGCCCCATCCTTCGGCCGAACCACTTTCCACCACTCGCCGCGCATCCTCAAAAGAGGAGATGGATCCCCCTTGCTTCTTCACTGTATTCTTAGCAACAGATAGGCCCTGGAACTGTGTCCCAACATCCTCGTCAGCGTCAATAAAAGAAAACGATGATAAATGGCTCACCACCATAGCCTGTTCTCCCCCAATCACCACTAGCTTCCCATGTCTTACAAACTTTAGTCTCTGATGGAGCGTGGAGGTGACTGCCCCGGCATCATGGATCCAGGGACGACCCAATAAACAACTGTAGGCAGCACGGATATCCATCACTTGGAAAGTGATTTGAAAAGTATGGGGACCAATCACTATGGGAAGATCCACTTCACCAATAACTGTCTTCCTGGAACCATCAAATGCTTTAACAATTACCCCACTAGGCCTCATAGGAGCACCTGGATACGAAAGTCGAGACAGCGTGGTCTTGGGCATCACATTCAACGACGAGTCCGTATCCACCAACACGCTTGATAAGGTATCGTTTCCACAACTTACTGAAATATGCAAAGCCATATTATGGTTTCTCCCCTCCTCCGGGAGTTCTTCATCACTGAAACCCAGATTGTTACACGAAGTTATATTTCCCACAATCCCATCAAACTGATCAACTGTCACATCATGGTCTACGAACGCCTGGTCCAAGACCTTCATCAAGGCTTCTCTATGGGCACCAGAATCTCTCAATAAGGCAAGCAAAGAAATCTTGGAAGGTGTTTGCAAAAGCTGGTCCACAATCTTATACTCACTTCTTTTGATAAGCTTTAGGATCTCATCCTCTTCAGAGTGAGGGATAGGTTCGCTGGATCGGCCTATCTCAACTCTTGGTTCACCATTTCTTACAGGAATCTCCGCCGGTATGGGCCTCCTAACTTGAACTTCTGGTCTCCTCGACGGTACTGCGGCAAAAACACGCCCACTTCTTGTAACTCTACTCACATCGGCAATATTAACAAAAGAAGGTCTGGTTGGTATGGGGACTTCTACCCCATTCTCAATCATTGTGGCGTTATACTTGTACGGCACAACTTGGTCTGAGCTGTAAGGCACAGGGCCAGGTGGGTAAATAATCAAAGGATCAACAGACGCGGTCTGACTGTTGTAAGCAATCTCTACTGATTCTGGCAAATTAAATTGTGGGGTGATAACATTCACTTCATCTTCCGGATTTCGGTCATAGGTAACAGTGATAATTCTATGATCTAGCAACTTCTGAATGTCCTCCTTCACAATAGGACAATCATCCTCTCTTGAACAAAACTCACAAACGTCATAATCATGCTGGTGCCTAACAAAGGCAAGTCTTCTCAAACTCTGATGTAACCTGATCAATGATTCTCTTATGTGCTCGACTTGAAAAACTCGGAACTTCCCCGGACAACCTTCCACCATATTCACAAAAGCTGCCCCATGTCGAGGCAAAGGATTATCTCTAACATTTGGATTAAGATCCTTAAAAGACAAGATGCCATTCTTAATTAACCTCCGCACGTCCGCCTTCAGAGCAAAGCAATTCTCAAGGTTGTGCCCTGGCGACCCTTGATGATATTCACAGAATTGATCCGCCTTGTACCACGGAGAAGCACTGTTCGGTGCGACAGGAGGAGGCTTTGTTGTGATGAGATTCTTTCTAATGAGAGCAGGGAACAATTCAGTATACGTCATAGGAATGGCATCGAACTGCGGTTTTCTGGGTGAACGGTTCTGATTGTTGAACGGATAAGCCTGTTGTCGAGGCTGCTGCTGAAATGGCCGGGGTTGAGTTGGCGGGATTTGATGAGCTGGGGCCATCAAAGCTGGGCGGACAACCGGAGTGACTGCCGCAACGTGAGAGTAACCTCTCCTAGGCCTACCTGGAAACAAAGCACTGACATCCTGCTCTTTTCTTTTCGGGAAAACACCTCCGAACTTCTTCGCGCTGCTAGACGGACTCCCTTCTTTAACCAAACGCCCTTCGCGAATCCCTTCCTCTAATCGCATGCCCATGCTCACCATTTCGGTAAAGTCACTGGGTGCGCTGGCTATCATTCTCTCATAGTAAAAGGACCCTAAAGTTTTCAAAAATATCTTAGTCATCTCCTTCTCCTCAAGAGGTGGATAGATTTGAGCAGCAATTTCACGCCACCTCTGGGCGTACTCCTTAAAAGATTCTCGGTCTCTCTGCGACATCGCCCGGAGTTGATCCCTGTCCGGCGCCATGTCAACATTGTACTTGTACTGATGGACAAAGGCTTCACTAAGATCGTTAAAGTTGCGGATTCGAATGCTGTCTAAACCCATATACCACTTTAGAGCAGCACCCGTTAAGCTGTCTTGAAAATAATGAATCAACAAATCATGATCATTGGAGTACGTAGACATCTTCCTCACGTACATTGTCAAATGACTTCTAGGACACGAATCACCCTTATATCTCTCAAAGTCTGGCACTTTGAATTTCGCTGGAATCTTGACATTCGGAACTAAACAAAGGTCATGCGTACTCTTCCCAAACAAATCCTTCCCTTTCAATGCTCTAAGCTCCTTCTGCATTTCCTGGAACTGATCCTGAAATTCTTCCATTCTATCAAAAAGACCCAAACTTTCAGCGGGCTCGGCAGGATAAATTGGTTCATTCAAGTATGGCACTGAGTGGACCACAGGAGCAACGGTCGTCATAACTGGTTGCGGAAAAGGTGCTACAGACGGAATTACTGGCGGCATGGCAGTTGTCTCTGGTTGAGGAAGAGACAATACAGGCTAAAATAGAGGTTGTACGGCAGGCTGATACCCTTCTGGCATAAAGTTGTAAGGCATTCCCCATGGAAAACCTTTCGGCATCTGATGTTGAAGCGGAGAGTTGATTTGAGTTACGGAGGCAGGAACTGTAACAATTTCGGAAACCACTGGAGTTGAAGTCCGAATCTCGGCAGCCGTAGTCGATGGCTGATTCTGAACAGCCACCAAACTTTCCACCAACGCTGTTAACTTTTCCATCTCGGCACGAAGTGTAGCAACTTCCCCACGAAGCTCGTGATTTTCCTGTTCCAAATCTTCCATTCTTCTCTGACGATTGGCCCGAGTGTCGTATCGGTGAGACAGCTTGACAACCTTCGGTGGAAAAAGAACAAGAATGAGACTCTAGAAAACATGTGAGGTGGAATGCGAAATGATGCATGATGGCGATGCAAATGATGACTCATTTTAAAAGTTTTTCAAGGAACTTTAGTAACTTTGCATACATCAATGGTAAAGGAATTTAGAACAACAAAAACTCAATCCGTTAATCGAAAGCGATAAATTACAACTTTTAATTTGGAATAGTAAATTACAACCTTGGGATAACAAATCCACTAAGGAAAGCAATAAATTACAACTTGCAACATGAAAACCAATATAAAGTGATAAATTACATTTTTTAAAACATGAAAGCAGTAAATTACAACTTGGAGCATGAAGCCTAAAATAAGACAATAAATTACAACTTCGGAGCATGAAGCCCTTAATAAAACAATAAATTACAACTTCGGAGCATGAAGCCCTTTTACATAGTTTTACAAAATGACATCAATAAAATAAACTAAAGCTAAAGCTTACTCGGAATCCTCAGATGACGGACCAAACACCAGCTGTAGTCGGAGCTTCTTGATCTTTTCTTCGTAAAAGTCTTCCATATCCTTCTTTTCCGCTATCAGTCGATCAATGATTTCTTCCTGCGGATTAGGAACGAGAGCCACGCTTACCGAACCTTCCCTTTTTCTTTTCCTTTCACTCGCATACTTCTTCAGCAAGGCCTCCTTCTGACGAAGCTTCTCATCGTGGTCAACGAACCGGCCGTCTTGAATAAGCAACAACTCCTTCTTTTCTTTCAGCTGTCGAGTCAAGACTCGATTCTCGTATTCAGACATATGGTACTTTTCTTTCCAAGCATCCCTCTCGGACTTCATCCTGGCCAGATTTCCCCGATATTCTCCTACATCCGCGATAGGAATAACAACTGATAATGGTGCGATGGCAGGGAATAAAGGTTTCTCAAGTTTATACGGCATCTTGAGAGTACAAGCCCTAGCACGGACCAACTGCAGATAAGGTTCCAAAGAGACGGCACCTCTATGTCCCAGCATATCTCTCCCTTTCTTGTGGATATGGCGCCAAGCTCCTTCAATCTCCCTCTTAGCAGCCTGATGATCTTGTCCTTCCTGAAGAAAGAAACCACTCACAAGGATACTGTTCGGCTTATCTCTCATCGGGTACCCGAACTGACGGCGCGCTAGAACAGGGTTGTAGTTGATTCCACCCCTCGTACTAAGAAGAGGTACGTTGGGAAAAGCACCACAGCTGTCAATGATCTCCACATCATGGTAAACTCGATTGTACCAGTCAATATCGAAATGAGTGAGAGCCATAATCTTTGGCGCCCAACGCGGTTCCCTCTCGAGATCCCAGAAAGCATCGGACCCAGGTAAATGCGAGACGTACCACTGATACAGCAACGGCGCACAACAGATAATCATCCCTCCTTGATAAGAGTTTCGAAGATGGATAGAGTAATACGTGTCCCCTAGCAGCGTAGGGACCGGATTTGCAATCAGGAAAACTCTGATGGCGTTGACATCCACAAATTTATCAACGTTAGGGAATAAGAAAAGACCATACGCGAGTAAAGCAAACACGTCCTCGAAGGCAACAGTATCCTTTGTATCAGCAAAATAACGAGCTTTCTTCAACAGAAACTGTGCCGGCAAACCCCGGATTCCCCCTTTCATAGTCATATTCTCCTCTATCTCTGACTTCTTCAGGTGGGTGATGGTTGCTATCTCATGGGATTTAGGCTCCTCTTCTAATCCAGAGAAAGGAACACGGTCGGCGATCGGCAAACCAAGAATATAGGAGTACTCCTCTAAAGTGGGCATCAACTGATAATCCGGGAAGGTGAAACATCGGTACAGGGGGTCATAGAACTGAACCAATGTGTTGAGGATGCCTTTCTTCATCTTGCGCTTCATGAGCGGTACGATGGACCCATACTTCTTCTGAAAATCTGTCGGACTCTCTATCTTCAGAATCAAACTCTTCAATTCTTCAATCTCGGGCTCCTTGAAGCTAAAGCTTCGAGTATTTCTCCTTCCAAGTTCCATAATACCCTGAGACGTTTGCAGAAATCATTCCAAAGTTCCTTGAAAAACGAGTTTTTTACAAAGATGTTGATGAATGCATGAATGAATGATAATGCAACAGTCACACACAAGTTTGCAAACATGGGGTTTAAAGGTTCGACGCTCAGCATGGAGTCGAGGGTAAAGCCCACCCAAAGGTATGTACTAATGGTTCAGTCACACCTGTAAGACAAGGTTCTAAGAGTTCCCAGAGTCTACATCCCTCTTTTGGATATTGCCAACGTCTTGATTACTCAATAATTAGCAATATTCTCAAGAGAAACTCGTCCGAGCGTAGCATCGCGTGACAACTACTTCCGAATTACTCCGTTGTAGTCTCCGCGCTACACCTAAAAAGGCCAAGATGGGTTAGGGTTCTACAGTCCTCAACTTCTCGGGCTCCTAGGTCGAAAATAATAATGTCTTCCCGATTACTCGGTAAACAAATATTAAGTTCAAGAGGGCCTTCCATTGAGTGGGGGATCTCATGCCTCCTTCTTCGGGATTACTCCCTCAAAGTTAACATGACTATACCGCCCGTCCTATTCCTTAAGTGTTACTTAATCCGGGTATAGGATTCGTCCTTTGCAAAAAACCCAAACACCCCAATTTAAACATATAATCAAGCAAATCAAATAATAGTGAACAGATAAAACAAATTAGGCTTAACCCACTTAGGGATGGACCAGCAAGAGGTCAATCTTTCCCCAGCAGAGTCGCCAATTCTGTAGCGATAAAAAATGTAGCAGGGTAAATCGGAGATCGAATTATTGATTAATTCGTCTCACAAAAGCAAGAGTCGCCACCGCGCTTTATTGTTTCCAAAGGAAAAGGGAAAAGAGCGAAATAAAACCCTAAATATGCAATAAAAATACAAAGCGTTTTTGAAAAGAGATATTATGGTTCGGGGGTTGGTTATACAATGGGAAGGTACTAGCACCCAATGCATCTATAGTACTCTATAGGAACCTTTTGAAATATCTGTTTTATTTAAAATTGATCGCTTGATTGAAAATAAATCGTTTTGGCCGAAAAGGGATACAGACGGGTTTTTGAAGATACGACGACCTAATGTCGAAGTTTTTGCTTAAAAGGTATAGGTCTTGAAAAGGGTGAATGTTTGAGGAAAAATTATCCTAAGTTTTAATGAAATGCGAAAATTCGCGCAGTTAGTCTTGAAGACATGAAGTCAACAAATTTACCGTTTTTTCCTTTGGATTGGCATAAACCAAATAAACAAATAAATACACGGACAAAATATGTGAATAACGATTAAATAACGATAATCTAAATGATGGAATAAATGATGCGAATAATGCGTTTTTTATGATTTTTTTGGTTTAATGTTAACGGGAAGAAAGTATTTTAATTTTTACGCATTCGGATAAGGGTAAAGAACAAAAGAATCATTTAACGAGGACGTAATGTTTTTTTTTTTTAGTCTTAAGTTATTAAGCTTTTTTGATATATTTTGATATTAATATTAATAAGACGAGAAAATAAAATATTTTTTTAGTTTTTCTATTTTTTATGCCTTTTATTATAAAAAGTATTACTTTAAGAACTCTTTAATGATTAAATTAAATTAAAACTCAATGCTACTAACTTAAATCTAATTTTTAAAAAAGATACTAAGATTATTAAATTAAATCCTGAAAGTTTAAATTAATAAAATGGTCCAATATTAAAAATTGTTTTAAATTGCATCTCTTATTTTGATTAACTAGATTAAAACTTAAACTAATAAGATTCTAAGGGGGGTAATCAAATAGAGAGAAATGTATTAAAAGGAGGTGAATGGATAAGTCAAAATGGGCTAAAAGATTGGGATAAGGCCCAAGGCAAAAATTGAAGAAAGGGAGGGGGTGCACAAAGGAGTCGTGGGCTTAAGCTGGGAAATAAGGGGTGAGGCCCAATAGTTAACACAACATTAGGGTTAATTTATGTTTATCAAATTGGGATTTAGGGTTAGTCTTGGGCAGAAACGGCGCGCCTCTTCTTCTTCACGATCTTCTTCTTCGCCTCTTCTTCTTCGCTCTCGCTTCTGAGCTTGATGTCTCTCCTTGCTATGGCCACCCACTCCGGCCCTTCTTCCCTCCATTTGAACGAGAAACGGGACGGCTATGGATTCGGTAAGAACGCGTTTGATTTGTTAACACTCGATTCAATTTTTTGCATGTTGATTCTACGATTTATGTTATGTTTGATCTTGATTCTTATATTTGGTTGTTAATGCTTGATTGAGGATGTTCAAAGAAATAAAAGAAGAGAAGAGACCATTACCTAGGTGGAGACGGAGGAGGAGGCTAGGGGGCGACGGAGGCCAGGCGGTGAGGAGAGGGGAAGCAAGCCCGTTACGGTGACCGGTATTACGCGATTTTTTCTTCTTGTTTGCTGCCACTGTATTGTGATGCTTTTTCTTGTTGAAACTGTACTGTACTTTTTCCTCTTTGTTTGCCTTCGTACTGTGCTTTGTTGTCCTTCTTCTTCTTTGAACGTGATGCTGGATGATGATTCTGTTTTTCTTCTCTTTGAATGGGTTACTGTTTCACTTCTTTTTCTTGAAACTGCTACTGGCGATGTATGTTGGTCTGAATAATGGTTTTTTTTGGAATGATGTTGGCTTGAGTAATTGCTTTGAAAGGCCAATGATGTTGATACTGAGGCCTAGCCTGTTGCCTTAGAAATCAGTTCTGGCTTGGGTCGTTTCAGGTTTTTGGATTGATGAAGTTCAAGCTTGAATAACAGTTTTACATGGTGATGAATGTAGGGATTTCGTGTGGTTTGGACAGATTGATGAAATTGGGGCAGAAGTTTGCTAGGCCATATTGATGGTGGTTTTAACTGGTTTTCTGTGAGATTATTTTTGATATTTTCTTGATGACAGGATGATGATGTTGGCTTTAATGGCTCAACCAATTTGCAAAGTTTTGGTGTATGGTTGAAATGGTTTTTGACGGTATATGTGATTATGCAGGTTTACTAGCTTTGTGTGTTTTTTCTGATAACTCCAATCTCTAAGTTTTTCTTGAAGGCTTGGATATGTATATCTCATCTTGGTTCCCTTTTGTTATATGTTATAACAATTTCTCTCTTCTTTTCGCTACAGGCTGGAAATTTGAAATGCTTCTGGGATTTCCTGGGCATTCTGCACTACTGTCCCTCCAATTTGTTTCTATTCTTCTTTTGTGTTATTATCTCTACTGGCTATATTTTAGTTTGTCTTGTATATCCTCTTTCTGCCTATGCCAAGCCTGTAAATCCCACACTTCTCCCTCTTTTTTTCTCTAAGTATGGCTTTGATAAAAGAGTGATAAGCTGTACTTTTTTTTCTGAAACTGCAATGGCCAGAAAATGATGAAAATGGAATTTCTATATTGCTTGCATATGTGGTTAAACTACATGTTTTCCTCTAATACAAAAACTTGTTTTGTTTTTCCTGCTGTGTGGGCATTGGTTACGTAGCATGCTTGCATATGTAGTTCATGCAGGATTTTGTATGCTTATGCTGTATGTTTTTGAAATTGCATTTGGGATTTTGAAAAATGTAATTAATTTAAACATGCAATTTTTTTGGAAAACATAAACTTGTGCATTTATTTTAAAATTCCTTTCTTTTTTGTGAACCGGGAGCAATCCCGTGATTTGCAAAAAAGAGTAACTGATTCCGGCCATTGCATTTAATGATGAAACTTTAATAATTTCGCTTTTTAATCATTTATTCGAATTCTAATCTCTTTCTTTTTTTTGCAGGTAACATTAAGTGAGCGGACAAAACGCATTGGATCGGAAGTTTTAGAATTAGGATAAATTAGTTTTTTTTATTTCATTTTAGTTTTTGTAAATTTATTATTGTAATTTATTGTAATAGATACAATGTTTACATAATAACTGTACAATCAGAAAAATGAATAATAAAAAACACTATTTGCCAATTAAATTCTTCTTTCCCTTTAATTATTTATTTATCGTTTACAATTCTCCAAACGAATAATAATTGAAAACAAATTTCAATTACCTACATTCAAAATAATAAACAGATAAATAAATAATTATCGTTGATCAACTAATATCTTCAATTATTTAATTCATCATTCATAACGAAATTATAATAATTAAAATAGGGTTTCAATTATTTAACTTAGAATGACAAATGATTAAACAATCGTTATTGACCAATGAACTTTTTCCGAATGCTTATTATATTATTCATAAACCTTTAAATTATGTAATAACTAAGAATAAATTCCAGTTACTTAAATTTAAGATAATGAGTAATAAATAAATACTGTCCGCACAATTAATGCGCCTCTTCTCTGATGTTCATTTTATTATCTATACATCTTTAAACTACATAATAATCGAAAAATGAATTTCAATTATTTAAATTTTAGATAATAAATAATTAATAAACATCATTTTAGCACGAATCGATTAAATGATTTGATGTTCAGCATAAATAGCTCTTGGCCTGAAAAAAGTTAGGAATTTTAAAATCGATGGATCGAAACACATGTGATGTAATAATGCAGGTAGGAGACGATATCTTAGGTCAAAATTTGGGGTACAAAAATAAGGACCTAAGATACTTAATCAATGATGTTGACACTGAGGCCTAGCCTGTTGCCTTAGAAATCAGTTTTGGCTTGGGTCGTTTCAGGTTTTTGGATTGATGAAGTTCAAGCTTGAATAACAGTTTGACATGGTGATGAATGTAGGGATTTCGTGTGGTTTGGACAGATTGATGGAAATTGGGGCAGAAGTTTGCTAGGCCATATTGATGGTGGTTTTAACTGGTTTTCTGTGAGATTATTTTTGATATTTTCTTGATGACAGGATGATGATGTTGGCTTTAATGGCTCAACCAATTTGCAAAGTTTTGGTGTATGGTTGAAATGCTTTTTGACGGTATATGTGATTATGCAGGTTTACTAGCTTTGTGTGTTTTTTCTGATAACTCCAATCTCTAAGTTTTTCTTGAAGGCTTGGATATGTATATCTCATCTTGGTTCCCTTTTGTTATATGTTATAACAATTTCTCTCTTCTTTTCGCTACAGGCTGGAAATTTGAAATGCTTCTGGGATTTCCTGGGCATTCTGCACTACTGTCCCTCCAATTTGTTTCTATTCTTCTTTTGTGTTATTATCTCTACTGGCTATATTTTAGTTTGTCTTGTATATCCTCTTTCTGCCTATGCCAAGCCTGTAAATCCCACACTTCTCCCTCTTTTTTTCTCTCAGTATGGCTTTGATAAAAGAGTGATAAGCTGTACTTTTTTTCTGAAACTGCAATGGCCAGAAAATGATGAAAATGGAATTTCTATATTGCTTGCATATGTGGTTAAACTGCATGTTTTCCTCTAATACAAAAACTTGTTTTGTTTTTCCTGCTGTGTGGGCATTGGTTACGTAGCATGCTTGCATATGTAGTTCATGCAGGATTTTGTATGCTTATGCTGTATGTTTTTGAAATTGCATTTGGGATTTTGAAAAATGTAATTAATTTAAACATGCAATTTTTTTGGAAAACATAAACTTGTGCATTTATTTTAAAATTCCTTTCTTTTTTGTGAACCGGGAGCAATCCCGTGATTTGCAAAAAAGAGTAACTGATTCCGGCCATTGCATTTAATGATGAAACTTTAATAATTTCGCTTTTTAATCATTTATTCGAATTCTAATCTCTTTCTTTTTTTTGCAGGTAACATTAAGTGAGCGGACAAAACGCATTGGATCGGAAGTTTTAGAATTAGGATAAATTAGTTTTTTTTATTTCATTTTAGTTTTTGTAAATTTATTATTGTAATTTATTGTAATAGATACAATGTTTACATAATAACTGTACAATCAGAAAAATGAATAATAAAAAACACTATTTGCCAATTAAATTCTTCTTTCCCTTTAATTATTTATTTATCGTTTACAATTCTCCAAACGAATAATAATTGAAAACAAATTTCAATTACCTACATTCAAAATAATAAACAGATAAATAAATAATTATCGTTGATCAACTAATATCTTCAATTATTTAATTCATCATTCATAACGAAATTATAATAATTAAAATAGGGTTTCAATTATTTAACTTAGAATGACAAATGATTAAACAATCGTTATTGACCAATGAACTTTTTCCGAATGCTTATTATATTATTCATAAACCTTTAAATTATGTAATAACTAAGAATAAATTCCAGTTACTTCAATTTAAGATAATGAGTAATAAATAAATACTGTCCGCACAATTAATGCGCCTCTTCTCTGATGTTCATTTTATTATCTATACATCTTTAAACTACATAATAATCGAAAAATGAATTTCAATTATTTAAATTTTAGATAATAAATAATTAATAAACATCATTTTAGCACGAATCGATTAAATGATTTGATGTTCAGCATAAATAGCTCTTGGCCTGAAAAAAGTTAGGAATTTTAAAATCGATGGATCGAAACACATGTGATGTAATAATGCAGGTAGGAGACGATATCTTAGGTCAAAATTTGGGGTACAAAAATAAGGACCTAAGATACTTAATCAATGATGTTGACACTGAGGCCTAGCCTGTTGCCTTAGAAATCAGTTCTGGCTTGGGTCGTTTCAGGTTTTTGGATTGATGAAGTTCAAGCTTGAATAACAGTTTGACATGGTGATGAATGTAGGGATTTCGTGTGGTTTGGACAGATTGATGGAAATTGGGGCAGAAGTTTGCTAGGCCATATTGATGGTGGTTTTAACTGGTTTTCTGTGAGATTATTTTTGATATTTTCTTGATGACAGGATGATGATGTTGGCTTTAATGGCTCAACCAATTTGCAAAGTTTTGGTGTATGGTTGAAATGCTTTTTGACGGTATATGTGATTATGCAGGTTTACTAGCTTTGTGTGTTTTTTCTGATAACTCCAATCTCTAAGTTTTTCTTGAAGGCTTGGATATGTATATCTCATCTTGGTTCCCTTTTGTTATATGTTATAACAATTTCTCTCTTCTTTTCGCTACAGGCTGGAAATTTGAAATGCTTCTGGGATTTCCTGGGCATTCTGCACTACTGTCCCTCCAATTTGTTTCTATTCTTCTTTTGTGTTATTATCTCTACTGGCTATATTTTAGTTTGTCTTGTATATCCTCTTTCTGCCTATGCCAAGCCTGTAAATCCCACACTTCTCCCTCTTTTTTTCTCTCAGTATGGCTTTGATAAAAGAGTGATAAGCTGTACTTTTTTTCTGAAACTCCAATGGCCAGAAAATGATGAAAATGGAATTTCTATATTGCTTGCATATGTGGTTAAACTGCATGTTTTCCTCTAATACAAAAACTTGTTTTGTTTTTCCTGCTGTGTGGGCATTGGTTACGTAGCATGCTTGCATATGTAGTTCATGCAGGATTTTGTATGCTTATGCTGTATGTTTTTGAAATTGCATTTGGGATTTTGAAAAATGTAATTAATTTAAACATGCAATTTTTTTGGAAAACATAAACTTGTGCATTTATTTTAAAATTCCTTTCTTTTTTGTGAACCGGGAGCAATCCCGTGATTTGCAAAAAAGAGTAACTGATTCCGGCCATTGCATTTAATGATGAAACTTTAATAATTTCGCTTTTTAATCATTTATTCGAATTCTAATCTCTTTCTTTTTTTTGCAGGTAACATTAAGTGAGCGGACAAAACGCATTGGATCGGAAGTTTTAGAATTAGGATAAATTAGTTTTTTTTATTTCATTTTAGTTTTTGTAAATTTATTATTGTAATTTATTGTAATAGATACAATGTTTACATAATAACTGTACAATCAGAAAAATGAATAATAAAAAACACTATTTGCCAATTAAATTCTTCTTTCCCTTTAATTATTTATTTATCGTTTACAATTCTCCAAACGAATAATAATTGAAAACAAATTTCAATTACCTACATTCAAAATAATAAACAGATAAATAAATAATTATCGTTGATCAACTAATATCTTCAATTATTTAATTCATCATTCATAACGAAATTATAATAATTAAAACAGGGTTTCAATTATTTAACTTAGAATGACAAATGATTAAACAATCGTTATTGACCAATGAACTTTTTCCGAATGCTTATTATATTATTCATAAACCTTTAAATTATGTAATAACTAAGAATAAATTCCAGTTACTTAAATTTAAGATAATGAGTAATAAATAAATACTGTCCGCACAATTAATGCGCCTCTTCTCTGATGTTCATTTTATTATCTATACATCTTTAAACTACATAATAATCGAAAAATGAATTTCAATTATTTAAATTTTAGATAATAAATAATTAATAAACATCATTTTAGCACGAATCGATTAAATGATTTGATGTTCAGCATAAATAGCTCTTGGCCTGAATAAAGTTAGGAATTTTAAAATCGATGGATCGAAACACATGTGATGTAATAATGCAGGTAGGAGACGATATCTTAGGTCAAAATTTGGGGTACAAAAATAAGGACCTAAGATACTTAATCAATGATGTTGATACTGAGGCCTAGCCTGTTGCCTTAGAAATCAGTTCTGGCTTGGGTCGTTTCAGGTTTTTGGATTGATGAAGTTCAAGCTTGAATAACAGTTTGACATGGTGATGAATGTAGGGATTTCGTGTGGTTTGGACAGATTGTTGGAAATTGGGGCAGAAGTTTGCTAGGCCATATTGATGGTGGTTTTAACTGGTTTTCTGTGAGATTATTTTTGATATTTTCTTGATGACAGGATGATGATGTTGGCTTTAATGGCTCAACCAATTTGCAAAGTTTTGGTGTATGGTTGAAATGGTTTTTGACGGTATATGTGATTATGCAGGTTTACTAGCTTTGTGTGTTTTTTCTGATAACTCCAATCTCTAAGTTTTTCTTGAAGGCTTGGATATGTATATCTCATCTTGGTTCCCTTTTGTTATATGTTATAACAATTTCTCTCTTCTTTTCGCTACAGGCTGGAAATTTGAAATGCTTCTGGGATTTCCTGGGCATTCTGCACTACTGTCCCTCCAATTTGTTTCTATTCTTCTTTTGTGTTATTATCTCTACTGGCTATATTTTAGTTTGTCTTGTATATCCTCTTTCTGCCTATGCCAAGCCTGTAAATCCCACACTTCTCCCTCCTTTTTTCTCTCAGTATGGCTTTGATAAAAGAGTGATAAGCTGTACTTTTTTTTGAAACTGCAATGGCAAGAAAATGATGAAAATGGAATTTCTATATTGCTTGCATATGTGGTTAAACTGCATGTTTTCCTCTAATACAAAAACTTGTTTTGTTTTTCCTGCTGTGTGGGCATTGGTTACGTGAGCATGCTTGCATATGTAGTTCATGCAGGGCTTTGTATGCTTATGCTGTATGTTTTTGAAATTGCCTTTGGGATTTTGAAAAAATGTAATTAATTTAAACATGCAATTTTTTTTTGGAAAACATAAACTTGTGCATATGTTTAAAATTCCTTTCTTTTTTATGAACCGGGAGAAATCCCGTGATTTGCAAAAAAGAGTAACTGATTCCGGCCATTGCATTTAATGATGAAACTCTAATAATTTCGCTTTTTAATCATTTATTCGAATTCTAATCTCTTTTTTTAATTTTGCAGGTAACATTAAGTGAGCGGACAAAACGCATTGGATCGGAAGTTTTAGAATTAGGATAGATTAGTTTTTTTTATTTCATTTTAGTTTTTGTAAATTTATTATTGTAATTTATTGTAATAGATACAATGTCTACATAATAACTGTACAATCAGAAAAATGAATAATAAAAAACACTATTTGCCAATTAAATTCTTCTTTCCCTTTAATTATTTATTTATCGTTTACAATTCTCCAAACGAATAATAATTGAAAACAAATTTCAATTACCTACATTCAAAATAATAAACAGATAAATAAATAATTATCGTTGATCAACTAATATCTTCAATTATTTAATTCATCATTCATAACTAAATTATAATAATTAAAACAGGGTTTCAATTATTTAACTTAGAATGACAAGTGATTAAACAATCGTTATTGACCAATGAACTTTTTCCAAATGCTTATTATATTATTCATAAACCTTTAAATTATGTAATAACTAAGAATAAATTCCAGTTACTTAAATTTAAGATAATGAGTAATAAATAAATATTGTCCGCACAATTAATGCGCCTCTTCTCTGATGTTCATTTTATTATCTATACATCTTTAAACTACATAATAATCGAAAATGAATTTCAATTATTTAAATTTTAGATAATAAATAATTAATAAACATCATTTTAGCACGAATCGATTAAATGATTTAATGTTCAGCATAAATAGCTCTTGGCCTGAAAAAGTTATGAATTTTAAAATCGATGGATCAAAACAAATGTAATGTAATAATGCAGGTAGGAGACGATATCTTAAGTCAAAATTTGGGGTACAACAGCTGCCCCTATTTAAGTTTCTTCTATCCGGAGATATGAAGATTGAAATCTTCGTTTCGACGAGATTGAAGGTGCTTAAATACATAACTATGCAAATTTTGTCCTAAGATGCCGTCGTCATGTTTGATATGAATGCAGCGATCGAACTCACAGAGAAAGATATTGTGTGAAACAAGACAATGTTGGGGGAGTCGAACACCAACAAAACACAGCGGTACGGATTATACATTACTGGGGAAACAAGCTATCGACTTCAAACGACAGACTCCTGACAGCGAATAAAATCGAGGGAATACAACCTCTAACCCTAACAAAGAGAGCATCTTGCATAGGCCGTAACAGATTATTGATCCCAAAACAGTGAGTTCACAACTCAAGGTCGATGGTAGACAGAGAGTAACAAAATGCGGATAACTGATTACCGACTTCTGGAGGTATCGATTCGTAACAGACTTCTCCGCTAGATTTTCAGAAGTATACTCATTAATGCTGAGGTAATGAGACTGTAGATACGAAGGTTGTTCAAATAAAGAAAACTGTCGTTTGTTGTTGTCCAAAGAAAATACCGATAACATACAAGCTGCTCAAATAAAGAAGCTGCCGCTTGTTGTCGTCCAAGGAAAATACCGATAACATACAAGCTGCTCAAATAAAGAAGCTGCCGCTTGTTGTCGTCCAAGGAAAATACCGATAACATACAAGCTGCTCAAATAAAGAAGCTGCCGCTTGTTGACGTCCAAGGAAAATACCGATAACATACAAGCTGCTCAAATAAAGAAGCTGCCGCTTGTTGTATTCCAGAAAAGTAGTACCGTACTGGTCACTCATGAAGAGTTGCTGCTTGTCGCTTTCGAAAAGACAAAATGACGCACTAGTAGCTCATGAAGAACTGCTGCTCGGCGCTTCCGAAAAGACAAGATGACGCACTAGTAGCTCATGAAGAACTGCTGCTCGGCGCTTTCAAAAGAAGTAAATAACGCACTAGTAGCTCATGAAGAACTGCTGCTCGACGCTTTCAAAAAGTAATGACGCACTAGTAGCTCGTGAAGAACTGCTGCTCGGCGCTTTCAAAAGAGTAATGACGCACTAGTAGCTCGTGAAGAACTGCTGCTCGGCGCTTTCGAAAAGTAACGTACAAGTTGCTCATGAAGAGCTGCCGCTTGTCGTTTTCCAACGGTGTCTATAACGCACAAGTTGCTCATGAAGAGCTGCCGCTTGTCGTTTTCCAAAAACAAACAGGAGGAAATTGCAATGATACTGGCAGAGAATAAAATTCTCTTCAAAGAGAACCCTGAATCAATCCTTCCCGAGGAGATCATATACTTTAATGTGCAAAATAACTGCACCAACTGTCTGGATCGATTTCACTGGGGAGAATCAAACAAATAGCCTATGCGAGAGGCAGCAACTTCATCCAGGAATAACCTAGAAAGAAAACAGTCAAACAAGACTCCACCTAATGAGAAAGTAACTCAATTGTGGGATTCGTCGTACTCAGAAATGGGCAAGGTAGGCTAAACCAAAAGTTCATCTACAAGGATTAGCTCAGTTGGGGAATTTAGAAAGGAAGCACATTTTCTACCTAAGATGACTTTCTACCTGGAAAGAACATATGTACGTTGTTCGAACAAACAAGGTATGACTCAAAATCAACGGCAAATGTGGATATGCATGCTGATATGAGTGTAAATGAATAAATGAATGTTATGCTGACAAAACAGACAGATGGAATATCTTGGAGATAATAAGATGTCACAGCAAAATAGATACTCGGCCAATCTTGAAAAGACGGAAGATAAACGGAATTGGAAACACAAAGCAACGTTGGAGGGTGTCACGCTACAAGGTCCAAGTCTTCTGAGGAGAAATAAGAGATGCAATTTAAAACAATTTTTAATATTAGACCATTTTATTAATTTAAACTTTCAGGATTTAATTTAATAATCTTAGTATCTTTTTTTGAAAATTATATTTAAGTTAGTAGCATTGAGTTTTAATTTAATTTAATCATTAAAGAGTTCTTAAAGTAATACTTTTTATAATAAAAGGCATAAAAAATAGAAAAACTAAAAAAATATTTTATTTTCTCGTCTTATTAATATTAATATCAAAATATATCAAAAAAGCTTAATAACTTAAGACTAAAAAAAAAAAACATTACGTCCTCGTTAAATGATTCTTTTGTTCTTTACCCTTATCCGAATGCGTAAAAATTAAAATACTTTCTTCCCGTTAACATTAAACCAAAAAAATCATAAAAAACGCATTATTCGCATCATTTATTCCATCATTTAGATTATCGTTATTTAATCGTTATTCGCATATTTTGTCCGTGTATTTATTTGTTTATTTGGTTTATGCCAATCCAAAGGAAAAAACGGTAAATTTGTTGACTTCATGTCTTCAAGACTAACTGCGCGAATTTTCGCATTTCATTAAAACTTAGGATAATTTTTCCTCAAACATTCACCCTTTTCAAGACCTATACCTTTTAAGCAAAAACTTCGACATTAGGTCGTCGTATCTTCAAAAACCCGTCCGTATCCCTTTTCGGCCAAAACGATTTATTTTCAATCAAGCGATCAATTTTAAATAAAACAGATATTTCAAAAGGTTCCTATAGAGTACTATAGATGCATTGGGTGCTAGTACCTTCCCGTTGTATAACCAACCCCCGAACCATAAGATCTCTTTTCAAAAACGCTTTGTATTTTTATTGCATATTTAGGGTTTTATTTCGCTCTTTTCCCTTTTCCTTTGGAAACAATAAAGCGCGGTGGCGACTCTTGCTTTTGTGAGACGAATTAATCAATAATTCAACTCTTTCTTAGGTCCAAAAATAGGGCTTGTTTTATATTTAAGTATCTTCGATCGCGTCGACATGAAGATTTTTAACCTTCGTATCTCCGGATAGAAGAAACTTAAATAAGGACAACTGTTGTACCACAATTTTTTCCCCTAACATCCCTTCATCATACCATGTTGATTCAATCACAGCAAGATCACATTAGGGCTTTTGGTTCTCCTCCCTATCTTTATCTTTTTTCTTTGAGGAATCACCAAGCACCTTGACTTGTTTCCTTTTGTGCTCATGAATATTTTGTCTTATTTTTTCATTTTAATTAATAAAATGCAATGTTGGTTTCTCTTTCTTGTTACTAATGTAGGTAAAGGCAATGAGGCTTGGCAAGTTGCTCCATGGGTTCATGAGTTTATTTCCATGCCCTAGTCAATAAAGCTTGAGAAGTTCAAACCTCACCATTGGATTTATTTTGGAAGGAATGGCATGGCAAGGCTATTTTTGGTTCACCATATTTAAAAGCTATCAATATTGATTCAAAAGCACAAGGGGTTGATTGAAGAAGTTGTCATGCTTGGACAAGGCTTTGTTCCCATTAGTCACAAGTGCATATTTCTCTCAATTCTCAAGATATGGAAGTGGTTTTGGTGGCCATCAGTTCTCATTTTCATCCTCAACAACTTCTATTTATAAAAAATTTGTATTGGTACAAGAAGGTGGTTCAAAATTGTCAAGTTTCTTCCAAGCATTTTCCCCTGGGATCACCCTGTGGTAAAATGATGCGCTTTATTACCAAATCACCAGCCTGATATACCCTAGGTTTGACCTTTTTGTTGAATGCCTTATTCATGCGCTTTTTATACATTTGACCGTGACATACAGCAGCCAGCCTCTTTTCATCAATCAAATTCAATTGATCCAATCTTGTATGAATCCATTCATCTTCGACTAAGCCCGCTTCTTTCATAATCCTTAGAGATGGAATCTGAACTTCAACAGGCAGGACAACTTCCATGTCATAGACTAAAGAGAAAGGGGTTTCCCCAGTTGATGTTCGAGCTAAAGTACGGTAGCCATGAAGAGCAAATGGTAGCATCTCATGCCAATATTTGTATGTCACCACCATCTTCTACACAATCTTCTTTATGTTTTTATAGGCAGTTTCCACTGCACCATTCATCTTGGGTCTGTAAAGAGAAGAGTTGTGATGCTTGATTTTGAATTGCATGTAGAGTTCAGTGATCATAGCATTCTTGAGGTTGGTTTTGTTGTCGGTGATGATCCTTTCAGAGATTCCGTAATGGTAAATGAGGTTATGCTTGATAAATCGGGCTAAAACGTTCTTGGTAACTGAGGCAAATGAAGCAGCTTCGACCCATTTGGTGAAGTAGTCGATGGCGACGAGGATGAAACGATGTCCATTAGAGGCAGTGGGTTTGATTTCTCCAATCATATCAATTCTCCATATTGCAAACGGCCACGGAGCAGTCGTGACATTCAAAGTAATTGGAGGCACATAAACCTTTTCGACATAGATTTAACATTTATGGCAAGTCCTCGAGTGACGGTGACAATCAGTTTCCATAGTCGACCAATAGTAACCAGCCTTCAGAATCTTCTTAGCCATAGTGTACCCGCTAGAGTGAGTTCCGAAGATACCTTCATACATGTATTCCATGACCTTTTCTGCTTCTTTCTTATCCATATAATGAAGCAGAATAGAACCATGGTTGCGCTTGTACAAGATCCCATTGCTTAGAAAGAATTTGGCTGAGAATATTCACATGAATTTTTTGTTGTTGATTGAAGATCCTTCAGGATACTCTTGTGCTTCAAGGTACCTCCTCACTTCATGATACCAAGGATTCTCCTTGTCAGTGTCTGTGATACGGTGGCAGAACCGACTGTTATACTGGTTTGCATTTTATATTCGCAAACATCGCAGTAAGAAAGAGTTGCCACCGACTTTTATTTCATCCAACAAAGGAAAAGGGAAAAGAACAGAAAAAACCTTTTTTCGAGATGTATCTGAGTATGATGGGTAGATTATAGAAAGGGAAGATGTTAGCACCCTTTCTATCCGTGGTTTTCCATGGGCTCTTAGGTACTTTGCTCATTTTAGAAAATTGCTTGTGTGTGCTTGTTTCAAAAAAGTTTTACTTCGTGATAACCCTTGTATCAGTCCTCAAGAGTGTGACGAAGTTGTTTTGAAAATTATTTTGAAAAGTGTTTGTGTGGAAAACTTTGTTTGAGGAAGTACCTAAGAATTAATCTACCTACTCGAAAAAGGTTTGTTCGTTTTCCTTTAGACAGTGCTATCCTATTATTAAGGAATAGGTAGAACCATTGTTGGAGTTTAAAAGGGACGTTCGAATGGACGAAATGGTCTCTGAAGGCAACAAGTAGAGATACCTTAGCATTTCGAAGGGACTATCGTCATAAGATCAATTCGTAGGCAACTCGAGGGACAATTAGGGATTATGATCTATATGACAACTTTGAATTGCGGGTCATTGTTAAGTTATCCCTACATTCGAGGGACATGACCATTATTTCTGAGGCAACCAAGTGGAGTAAACCCTAGGAGTGAACATGTGCAGCAATGTGCTTTTTTCAGTTATATTTATCTTGCAGTTTAGTGATCTATGATTGATTCATTAATCATACACTCCTGGGTTGCTAACAATTATATGCAAGCATACAAAATATAAAGCGAGAAAGTAAAGGTCTTACGCTATTACAAGGCTTTGGGGTAGATACATAAAGAATTGACTGAAAGCAAAACGCGGAAATAAAACCCTAATTAAACTATTACAAACCGGGCACAATTACATCAATAGTAAAAATTAATCGTACGATGAAAATAATTAAGCGCGAGAACTAAGAACTGGAGAAAAGATTCAAAACCCTAAAAACCCTAATTTGATCATTGAAAATATATTTTGGATTTTTTATGAAAAAAAAGATTTGAATTTAACCTAACTTTTCTAATTAATTTTTATTAATGAAAAGTGAATTAAAGTTGATGAAATTAATTTATTTACAAAAATTAATTTATTATGAAAAAAAAACTAAGTTCTATTTTTGTGGTTTTGATTTTATGATTTTATGAAAAAAATTGATTAAAAATAATAATTAAACTAAATAATGAAAATAAATAAAAAACTAGAAAATATTAGAAATTAGGCATGAGGGGGGGTGTAGGCCCAGATTGGAGGATGTGCTACAAAATTCTGTCAAAAATCCCAATCTAGTGGCCCAAGACAAACGTTGGATTCAGTGGGGCTGCGTTGTGAGAGTCCATCGCGTGTCTTCTTCCCCAAGGCGTTAGATCTGACATTGCTTGATCTGGTGGTAATGCACTTGAGGCGTATGGTGATCTCCTAGAGGTGAAGCGTACTGGATCTGGAACAAATGATGTGGAAAATAAGAAAATGTTGAGGCCTGGGATCGAACCCAGGTCCTCCCTCTCAAACAACTCACCCTTGACCATCTACGCTATAGCCCTTTTTTGTACATATAATAAGACAATTAGAATATAAGGGTAATTAAATGCTACGCCCAAAAAAGCGCGCGTGAATTCAAACCGGCCAGTGAGGGTTGGCCACCTCATTATCTCTTTTATTGCTCTGTTGTGTTAGGTAACATACTTTTACCTACAACATATTTTCGTCACTATAAGATGTAGTGACGGATTTGGTTCGTAGCTATAAACCTGCATTAATCAAGAACATGATACAAACAATATAAATCACAAACAACATAAGAGATCAATCAAGAATTTCATCCTGATTCCATTGATACCCAAAATTCCCTCCAATTTGTCTTGAAAATAAAAACCCCAATTTCAAGCTTCCAAACCATAATAATGGCATAATCCCATTCCTGCACTGAAACTCAAATTAGACTATTCAAACATCTTCATATGATGATCATGAACACGAAAATATACTCTAATAGCATGTAAAACGCGTGAATGGGCACAATCAAGATTGAAGGAAAAACGATCAAACCGTGAGTATCTGGAGGTAAATCGGGATGCCTTGATGCATGGAATTGATGCTGCTGGCTTTAGAAGGCGTCCAGGAACGTGTTTCCGGCCTTGAAACTGCTTGAAACGGCCTGTAATTGAAAATTTGATTCTCACTTTTTTGCAAAAAAACCAATGTTGTTCTTGATGTTTTAACCTAACTGCGCAGGAAAAATCTATGCCTCTAGGGTTGGTCTGCTCTTGTATATATGTGAGAATCAAATTAAGCTCATAAAATTGGAATGAATCCAAAGAATAATGACTTTCAATTCTTGCATCCAATCTTTCCAAATGTAGAGATTTCTTCTCTTTTCCACCTTGCACGAATCTTTTTCCATTATACAGCCTATTTTGAATGTGATTCACTTTAAAATCCAATCAAAACAAATATTTATTATTTTCAAATCATTTATTTGATTAAATTTGGATTTTAAATGGTTAAAAATCAAAATAAATCAAATAAATAAAAAAAGATGCATGGAGTAGTTCATGGGTCGTGGAACATGTTAGGAATAATATACAAGCATAAAAAGTTGGGCCCATTTGCCAAAAAAATGCAAATTTGGGCACATTTGACTTTTGGCAAATTTCCAAAAATGGTCAACTTTGAAAATGCATAACTCTTCCAATTTTAACCCTAGAGAGGTGTTCTTGGACTTTTTAGAAATCTTAGGATTTACCCTAAACAGCCTTTTGGATTTCATCTCAATTGGGTCTTCCATGTTCATGTAAGAAGTTTTGACCCAAAAGGTGTTTTTGTTGACTTTTCAAAAGGCCCTATAATGTAGAAATTCTTATCTTTTTATGAGTACATTTATTGAACTTAAGGGATGCATATGAGTTGTAGGAGATTGAATTCCCTTCAAAATGAGCCTTGTATGAGAAATTTATGATAAAGAATGAGAAAGTTATGCTTGGTCAAAGTTTGGTTGACTTTTCCTGAGAAACCCTAATTTAGCAACTTTTGAGTTTTGACGAATTATGAGCATTCCTTGAGGAGTCATGATCAACCATTGATAAAATGATGAATATCACTTCAAAATGTTGATGTTGACCAAAAATATTGAAGTTTGACTGTATATGGGCCACAATTGACTTTTGACCGAATATAGTCGATTCTCAAGCATCTGAGCAGTTGACTGAGCAAACTTCTTGTGCAAGGCTTGAAATTTGACATGGGGGGTCTTAAGAACATATTAGGACTATGGAGAGCATATGAGGCCTTTGGAGCTCATCCATCTTAATGAAAATGGAAACCCTAGTTGGAGGTTCATTTCTTTAGGAGGGAGTTTGTTTGGTCAACTCTTGGGCATCTCTGAGCAAGTTGAGTATCTCAATGAACATGTGTTGAGTAAAATGAGAGGGAAAATTTTGGGGTACAACAGCTGCCCCTGTTCAATCTTCTTAAACCAGAGGATGTAGATTGGTCGGTCTGCCTTTCGTAATCTGAAGGTAGAAGAGGATTGAACACTAAAGTGCCCATAAATTTGCACTCACATGAAGTAATGCTTGATTGGTGATATCGGAAATGGGCTTACAAATTCCATTTGGAAGTCGATAGAGAATCGTTGGAGATGGGCTTAAAGATTCCATCCAGAAAATATATCGGTTGCAGAAGAGATTCCTTTGCGAGGATTCCTGTACCTGCCGTTGAGAAGGACTTTGCCGGGGAATGTTGATTTTGTGTCTTGGGAGATAGAGTATAGGAGTTTTGGTTGTCCATTACTCTACTGGAGAGCTATCTCCTGACTGAAGAAGTGGAAGTGAACTGCATATCTGGTCAGGGTCCAGGCTGCACAACGACTTATTGGGGAATTGTCAAATTGACCGTATTTAGTCGGGTCCAGGTCTTACAGTGTTGTAAACTTTCGTTTAGAGATAAGGGAGAAGGAACCTGGATAGTAGGGTTACTTCAAGATGAGAGCCCGGATAGTAGGGCTATGATAAGGAACCTGGATAGTAAGGTTACTTCGAGATGAAAGCCTGGATAGTAGGGCTATGAGAAGGAACCTGGATAGTGGGGTTACTTCGAGATGAAAGCCTGGATAGTAGGGCTATGAGAAGGAACCTGGGTCGTAGGGTTACTTCGAAATGAGAGCCTGGATAATAGGGCTTATGGGAAGGAACCTGGGTCGCAGGGTTACTTCGAGATAAAAGCCGGGATAGTAGGGCTATAAGAAGGAACCTGGGTCGTAGGGTTACTTCGAGATAAAAGCCGGGATAGTAGGGCTATGAGAAGGAACCTGGGTCGTAGGGTTACTTCGAAATGAGATCCTGGATAGTAGGGCTGTGAGAAGGAACCTGGATAGTGGGGTTACTTCAAAGTGATAGTGTAGATTAGTTGACCCATTGGTTTCGGGAATTGAGTTTCCATTAATCGTCTGCAGACGTGACCTGTATAACTATTGGGATTGTTGAAGATAATCGTCTTTTCCTGAAAAGATAACAAGGTTAATTATGTGTGATGCGTGGAATACATGGTGAGATGATGTTCTCAAAATAAGTGAGATTATGCTGTGTATGATATGCGTGTGCATGCCATGATGCATGTACATGAAATGCTATTGGAGTATGTCCGAGCCTGGGAAAATAAATCCCTGACTGTTGCTGGAGATTTATGAATATTCTGTCAGGAAGAGATTCTGCTTAAGAATAAACTCTGCGGGGAACAAACATAGAAAGTGAACTTTTGTAACTGAAGTAGCAAGCTCTGTCGGGGAATGAGCCTCTGCATCTAGAGAAATAAACTCTGCTCGGGGAATGAAATTTACTGACCCGCTCGCGATTATGAAATTTGGCTGGGGGATATAGCTGTTAGGTTTCTGGATAACCCCGGCTGGGGAGATCACTTCCTGTCTTGGGAAAGCCGACATCAATGCTTTTGGATATTTTTACTCTGTAGGGAGTGTATGTACTGATGATTATGCTCCAAAGCTGACTCTATCCCGGTACCTGCTGGGCAGAGTAACTATCGGGTTTGGTACTTCTTGTTTTTGCCAACTGTCTCTGGAATTACGAGTAATTGTCTTTTTGTTTCTTATGTAAATATTTATGAGCAGCAATCATGTTCAAATGCATATGTCAAGAATAAATTATTTGGATGTTCTTGCAAAATAAAACATGAAAAGAAAAAACTCAAAGTTTCTTGTGAAAATGATTTTGTATTGACTTTTGAAGTTGGCCTGTAATATGCGTTTTCGTACAACGAGGCTGACGCTCTAGTAAGAGAACACCGCCGTAACAATAGAAACTGTACAATTTGTGTAAAAGAAAACAACTATATGCAACAATCCCATTGAGTTCCAACTCTGCTATTGCCCCTATGTCTTCGAGCGTCTTATCACTTTGCTGTTTGTCTGAAGTTGATTAGGTTGGTTGGTTCCGTCCGAGCTTGATAGTCGATACTGAAGTTTGGTCGCAAGATGATCCAATGAGACATAGTGGTATGCTTTATATCCCTAACTTTTGCCCAGATTGCCCTTTCGGATTTTCAGCCCACCGGGATACCCTTTTTTACCCAAGCCGCCTTTTCAGGTTTTCGACTTGCCAGGTGTACAGATTTTTTCCCGAACCCTTTTGGTTCGTCGGGAAGCCCTTATTTTTTCCTAGGCCAGTCAACCTAGCGGGTCTCTTAATTAGGCGTAGTATCTTTTCACTATGTCTGCATTGACAGGGCGAGGAAGGTCATCACCATCCATGGTGGTTAGAATAATAGCTCCACTCGAGAAAATGTTCTTAACCACAAATGACCCTTCGTATGTGGGAGTCCATTTGCCCATGGGATCACCTTGCGGCAGTATGATGCGCTTGATCACTAGATCCCCGACTTGATATTCTTGACGTATGACTTTCTTGTTAAAAGCCTTGATCATTCGCTTTTGATACGTCTAACCATGACAAATAGCAGTAAGTCTCTTCTTGTTGATTAGATTCAACTGATCAAGTTGATTCTGGATCCATTCATCTTCGTTCAAACCCGCATCCTTCATAATCCTGAGAGAAGGTATCTGGACCTCGATGGGTAGGACTGCCTCCATGCCATACACTAGAGAGTAGGGTGTTTCCCCTGTCGACATTCGTGCTGAGGTACGATATCCATGAAGAGAAAATGGTAACATCTCATGCCAGTCTTTGTATGTCACAGTCATCTTCTGTACAATTTTCTTGATGTTCTTGTTAGCCGCTTCGACATCGCCATTCATCTTCGGCCAGTAGGGAGAAGAATTATGATGATGTATCTTGAATTGTTTACAGAGCTTGGTGGTCATCGTGTTATTGAGATTTGTACCATTATCAGTAATAATTCTCTCTGGAACACCATATCGACAGATCAGATTATGTCGGATAAATCGCACCACGACGTTCTTGGTTACTGTAGCAAAAGAGGTCGCCTCAACCCACTTTGTGAAGTAATCAATGGCTACTAGGATGAAGAGATGCCCATTGGAAGAAGTAGGCCTGATTTCTCCGATCATGTCGATGCCCCACATTGCAAGGGGCCACGAAGCTGTCAAGACGTTCAAGGGGACCGGAGGCACATGCACCTTATCAGTGTAGATTTGGCACTTATGACAAGTTCGAGAGTATTGATAACAATCGGCTTCCATAGTTGACCAGTAATATCCTGCTCGTAGGATCTTCTTAGCCATGGTGTGTCCACTGGAATGGGTTCCAAAGGTGCCTTCATGTAGATTTGTTATGATCCTTTCTGCTTTGCTCTTGTCTACACACCCTAGTAATGTGGAGTCATGATTGCGCTTGTAGAGGATTCCATTACTGAGGAAGAACTTTGTAGCGAACCTTCTCAAAAACTTCTTATCGTTGATAGATGCCCCTTCGGGATACTCTTGAGTCTCGAGATACCTTTTAACTTCGTGAAACCAAGGTTTGTCTGCCACCTCTTCGGTATCAATTTCACAGCAGTGTGCTGGTTCATCCAACCCCTCAATGGTGATTTGGGGAGCTTCATTGTCCCACCTAAATTTGAACATAGAAGACATGGTAGCTAGCGTGTCCGCTAACTGGTTCTCCTCTCGTGGGAAATGTTCAAAAGTTACCTCCTCAAAGTGTGGGAGCAATGTCAATACATACTCTTTGTATGGGATGAGATTCGGATGCTTCGTATCCCATTCGCCTTTGATCTGACTTATTACCAAGGCTGAATCCCAGAAAATTTCCAAGAACTTGATCCTGAGGTCAATAGCCGCCTTGAGACCCATGATACATGCTTCATACTCCACCATATTGTTGGTGCAGTAGAAACATATTCAGGCAGTGAAAGGAGTATGACAACCCTCAGGAGATATGATTACTGCGCCAATGCCGTTACCGAGTGCGTTCAAAGCTCTATCAAAAACCATAGTCCATCGGGATCCCTCTTCGGGTCCTTCATCCGGTCCAGGTTCTTCGTAGTCAGTCACCAACATAATATTCTCATCCAGGAACTCAAACTTCATGGACTGGTAGTCATCCACGGCCTGATGAGCCAAATGATTAGCCAATACACTCCCCACGATTGCTTTCTGGGTTGTATATTGTATATCATACTCAGTTAAGATCATCTACCATCTTGCTATTCTTCCGGAGAGAGCAGGTTTCTTGAAGATGTATTTTATCGGATCCATCTTAGATATCAACAAAGTAGTGTGGGTCATCATGTAATATCTTAGTCGGTGAGCAGCCCATGCCAAAGCACAGCAAGTTTTCTAGAGCAGTGAGTATCTTGTCTCACAGTCGGTAAACTTTTTTCTAAGGTAGTATATCGCGTGCTCTTTTTGACCAAACTCATCATGCTGCCCCATCACACACCTCATTGAATTGTCTAGCACTGTTAAGTACAATATCAAAGGTCTTCCTTCAACCGGAAACATCAAAATTGGCGGTTCTTGAAGGTATTCTTTGATTCTTTCGAAAGCAGTCTGGCATTCATCATTCCACTTTACCACTTGATCTTTCTTCAGAAGCTTGAAGATGGGCTCACAAGTAGCAGTCAGATGTGAAATGAACCTGGCGATATAATTCAAGCGTCCTAAGAAACCTCTAACTTCCTTCTCTGTAAGGGGAGCCGGCATTTCTTGTATGGCCTTTACCTTCGCAAGATCTACTTGGATGCCTTTGTCGCTGACAATGAAACCCAGAAGTTTACCAGACCTTACCCCGAAGGTGCACTTGTTCGAATTTAACCTTAGCTTGTATATCTTCAACATGTCGAAAAACTTTTGTAGATGATCAAGGTGCTCTTCCTCAGTTTGAGACTTGGCTATCATGTCATCAACATAAACTTCGATCTCATGGTGAATCATATCATGGAACAAAGCGACCATGGCGCGCTGATAATTTACCCCATCATTCTTCAACCCGAAAGGCATCACCTTGTAATAGAAGGTGCCCCACTGTGTGACAAAGGTTTTATTCTTCATGTTTTCAGGAGCCATCTTGATCTGGTTGTAGCCAGAGAAACCGTCCATGAAGGAGAAGATTTTGTGTTGCACGGTGTTGTCAACCAGAACAACAACGTGAGGAAATGGGAAGTCATCTTTGGGGCTTTCCCTGTTCAGATCTCTATAATCTACACACATTCGTACCTTACTGTCCTTCTTAGGTACCTGAATGACGTTAGCAACCCACTGTGGATAAGAAGTGACAGCTAAGAATCTTGCGTCAAACTGCTTCATAACCTCTGCCTTGATCTTCTCTGACATTTCAGGGCACATACGGCGGACCTTCTGTTTAACCGGAGGACAGTCTTCTTTAGTCGGCAGACGATGTACCACAATATCAGTGTCTAAACCTGGCATGTCTTCATATGACCAGGCAAAGATCTTAACGTAGTCGTGCAACATTTATATCAACCGTTGTTTGACCTTAACTTCCAAATTTGCACCAATCTTGACTTCTTTTCTGTCTGTTTCGACGCCCAGGTTTATCGTCTCAACCGGCTCTTCATGAGGCTGTATAGCCCTTTCTTCCCATTATAATAGTCTAGCAAGTTCTCCAGGCACCTCACAATCATCCTCACCTTCGTCTTCGGCTTGGTTGATCAGATTTTCAAAGTCATAACTGGCAGTAACAGAGCTGTTATCAATGGGATCCAGAGTGGATATGGATCTGCAGTATGATGCGCGAGTGTGTGTAAGAGCATATCTGTTTTGATAAAGTGAAAACAGAAAATAAAAACAGAGAGCGTAAAATTTGTATGCAAGGAACGTCCAATGCTTTATTAATGATATATGAAATGACAAATAAGAGCCCTCACAAGAAAAAGCCAATGTGCCTCGGGCAAGGCACAAGGCCGTAGAGTTTCAATTGTTTATTACAAATCTCAAAACAAGTAAGACAATTACTGCGAAATAAAAGAAACTGTTATAAAGTCCCTAGCCGTCCAGTTACTCGGTCCACCATTGGTAGTTGGGTAGATCCAACTGTCAATATCTGAGTCTTCCTCGTTGTCTTCAATGGCATTAATTCCCCGATTGCTGATGTGTAGGAGAGGTCCTCCAGCCCGAACGCGCCGAACAACCCTTTGAGCTCATGAAGTAAAGCCCAAACCAAACTTGTAAGTTTTGTGAGTAAAATCAGGGAGTTGTCCCCAATTGGTACACCCACCTTCTTCAACCACGACTCTGGCGTCTTTAAGAGAAGCCATCTTCAGAGGAGGTTTGTTGCTGGTAGTAGCTTCAGCCGATGCCAAGATCTGGGGAACCTCTTTAAAATTCTGACAAAGAGTCTCTATGAATTCTCCGTCCATCTCTACATACCTGAAGGAATTGAGGTGGCTCACCATATACTCCTCCTCACCACTCACAATGACAATCTTTCCTCTTACTAGATACTTTAGCATCTGATGTAGTGTAGAAGTGACTGCCCCGGCTTCATGGATCCAAGGACGACCCAACAAACAAGAGTATGACGGACGGATGTCCATTACATAGAAGGTAGACTCAAAAGTTTGAGAGCCTACCTTGACATGGATGTCCACATCCCCATGCACCATTCTCTTTGACCCATCAAAAGCCCTTACCACGATATTACTAGGCTTTAGGGTCAAACCCTCACAGTCCAACCTATCCAACGCCTTCTTAGGCAGAACATTCAGCAAAGACCTAGTATCTACCAGCACATGAGCCATAGTGATGCCCCTATATTCAATCGAGACGTGCAGAGCATCATTATGCTTCCTCCCTTTCGGTGTCAGGTCCGCATCTAAAAAACCCAACCCATTATCAGCAGTCAGGCTAACCACACAATCTTTGAATTGATCAGCTGAGGTCTCCTGCGGCACATGCGCAGTCTTGAGGAATGCGATCAAAGCCTTTGCATGGGCTTCGGAGCACAATAACAGAGACAACATAGATATCTTTGAGGGGGTCTGCCCCAGCTGCTCAACCATATTGTAGTCTCTCTTTTTTATTATTTTCAGTATTTCATCTATCTCTTGCTTAGAGGCTTCCACGACAATTTTTCTAGGTGTCTTCATCCAAGCAGGCTCACCTATAACTTCTTCGCCGCGGGTACCAGATGACTCACCGCCAGGGGTAATAATTGGAGTAAGAACATGAGTAGTAGTTTATGTACCAGCAGGAACAGTAGACGGAATGATAATAGGCCTGTTGATAGTCTTCGGGGAAATCTCGGGAGAGAAAACCCTTCCACTTCGGGTAACCTTGCTGGTCCTGACAATGTTACTAATATCAGGATCGGCCTCTTCATTTTTCAGATCTTGTTTGATGCCATGATAGTACACATTGGCACCATAATGCTAGGGGACAACTTTGTCTGAGGCATATGGGACAGGACTAGGAACAATGATTATTAGCGGAGCGACTCTTGGAACAGATGTAATCCTAACAGGTCTTCTCGGGGAGACCTTGGAAGGATTGGAAGAAATGGTTATAATAGCAACATTTATAGATGGAACAACAGGAATCAAAGTTTTCTCGAACAAAATTTCTTTGTTATCCATCAGGCGTTGAACACCTGACTTCAGTAAATGGAAACCAGAAGGCAGAAATGAACACATGTGGCAACCTTCACCACAACCCGGAAATAAATCGACCGACAACAAATTCTTCTAAGCGTCATAAGAGGAGTAGAAACTTCATCTACTAGGGTCACAAATAGATCGGTATCCACAGCATTAACTCCGCGATCGTGCTTAGGCATGGGAGTAGTTATGACATTGGGCTTTTCCAGAGCATCGAACTCAATTTCCTTGGCTTCGATCAGATCATGTACCTTATTTCTTAGAGCCCAGCAGTCGTTGGTATCGTGGCCAGGACTCTCAGAATGATAGGCACACCAAGAATTTGGATTATATCGGGGAAATGTGGGGTTCAGATTCTTGGGAGCCTCTTTCAGGGTTGCCAAGTTGGATCACAGCAATTGGGGTAGAACTTTAGCCAACGTCATGTTGATTTGGGTAAACTATTTTTGCGGTCTTTCCACCCTTTGTTGATTGTTGCGTTGTGGAGCAGCCACAAGCCTAGGTATCATTACGACACTTACTCTCTGACGATGTTCAGCTCTGTTTTAGCCTCTCGGGCTATAGATGGCACTGGCTTCTTTCTTACCAGCAAAAGGCTTCTTTATCGAACTCGAAGAGACATCCTTCTGTATTTTACCGCTCCGAATTCCAGCTTCTACTCTCTCTCCAGTTAGAATCATCTCGGTGAAACCCGCTGACGAGCTGCCGATCAAATGATTAAAGAATGGACCAGATAGCATCCCCAGAAACATATCTACCAACTCCCTATCAGACAACGGGGGTTGGACTCTTCCAGCCAAGTCTCTCTACTTCTGGGTATAGTCTTTAAAACCTTCACTTGCACCCATGGACATACTTTGGAGTTGAGTACGAGTAGGAGCAAGCTCGGCGTTGTATTGATATTGAAATTCTGGCAACAGATACTTAATGTCACAGTGAATGTTATGACACCGTATCTGACAAATTGTACACACACCAAACAGTAATTTAAAAGACAGTAAAGAACACAATCAATTGTTAACCCAGTTTAGTGTATAACAACACCTACTTTGGGGGCTACCAAGCCAGTGAGGAAATTCACTATAAGAGGTATTAATTTAGGAATAAACCAACCAGTTTATCTCCTTCACTTAAGACCTACCCAATGCAACTTCAATCTAAGTCCTACTTAAATCTGAGTTCCTACTCACTCCCCCTCAATCACAACAGTGATACTAATCTACTGATTAATAAGATTATGAAGACATTCTTCAATACACACACTTGATTTTGCTTCAAAGCTTTAATCAAGAGACACAACACTCGTGCTTCAAAGCTTTGAGTGATAAACAACCCTTACAACCAAATCCTACTCCAAGTCACTTATCAAAATGATAATTTCTTGGCTCACAGTAGTTACAACTATACAATGCCTTATTGATCTTCTGTCAAAAGCGCTGCTTACAATTAGGATTCATGAGAAATATATATGCAGTCTATTCTTCATTTAGGGCTTCCATAAAAATAGCTAGGGTTAACCAAAGTTAACCTAAAGACTTGGTCTTGAGTTTTCATCATAACAAATTAGGGTTAAGCAAGGTTAACCTAATATCCACATGAGCATCTGATCTGGACAATATACTTCAACCCAGAGTAGCACACCAGATTCCTGAAAATTCTCAGGAACAATAAATCTGCACAACAACTTGATCAGTACAGGATGTCTTAACATTGGTTATGACATCATGTATCCTACTCACTGATTTTGGTAGAATTCAATACATATGATCATAGCTTAATCATCATGATATTCACTCATACCGAGTTTGTTCATGTAGAACATTCCTTCTGCAGAATTTACCTTTATCCCAAAATGTTATGACATCAGTCATGACATTCGCAAATATGGTTTTACCAAAAATTAATTCCAACAAACAAACACTTACAAACTCCCTCTTTGGCAAATTTTTGGCTAAAACCCCTAAACAATCAGAGATTAGAATGCAGCAGAATTTTTAATAATAGCTAATCTAACTACCAATATCTAATTCTACCAAAATTACCACAATTTCTTCTCCCCCTTTTTAGCCATAAAGAGGCCAAAGGTACTAGTACTTCAAGTTATACAGTCATCAAAAGGAAATCCAAAATAGACAGAGATAGAGAGAAGGTAATAAATAGCAGCAACAAGTTCCAACATCAATCTTTTCAACTCAGCAAACACGGACCTTCAGGCACTGTCATCCCCTGAGGAAGCACTATTTTCAACCGCATCTTCTGGTGAGCTTCTTGCAGAACCATCATGCTGTTCTTCATCAGCATCCTCTTCCCTCATTTGTTCTTCATTCTCCTCCTGTTCCAGACTAGCAATCATCTCTTCAAGAGTCCTTTTTCTTGCATCAAGCTCTCTGCAGGTTTCTTTTAGAACAGCTATAACATCAGCTTTCTTGGAATGAGCTTTGACATTTGATGTCTCAGCAGATGTCATAACAATGTCAGGGACATGTGTTCCCTGAAACAGCTTATAGTGAAAACCAAGTGCAGGGGCTCTTTTGCACACATAGTCCTTTTCAACCAGGATATCAGGATACTGATCAATGATTACACCACACAGGAGAGAGGGAAAAGCAATAGGGCCTTTAATAGCACAACTCTCAGCATGTTTCAATGTTTAATCAAAGATGTATTTGCCATAATCAAAGTTTGTTCTGGTTCCAACAGCATAGATAAATCTTCCCAAACCAGTGGAAATGGTGGATTTGTGGTTGGTGGGAACCCAGTTAGTTGCACCAATTTTGTGCAGTATGGCAAACTTCATACTCAGCTTGCTTGCAGTTAGCTTCCATTTCAAGGGCCAGTGCTTGACTTGCTTGGCAGTGATGGTTTGACAAACCTGGTTGTCAGTAACTTCAAGCTCAGGCTGAGCATCATCAGGCCTCCCTAGGTATTTGTTTACCACAGTAGGAGAGAAACTTACCTTCCTTCCTCTTACATAAACACTCTTAAAATCAGCTGACTTTCCATCAGCACATCCACCAGACAAATTTACTATGAATTCTTTGACAAGAATCTCATAGCAGTTGGAAAACTTGACCACTGTTTTCATCAGGCCAGCAGCCTTGATGAGACCCATGACTTCCTTACACTCAATAGCACTTCTATTCAGCTCCCTCTCTAAGGAAATTCTTTTCTAAAATACATACTTCCACCTGCTTGCATTTTCTGGATGGTGAAAGGAGATGTTGTCAATGGCAACTTCAGGAACCTTAGGCAGTTTGCTAGAAGAGGGTTTCTTCCTGAGAGAAATGTCTGGAACATTGCTCTCAACATCAAAATCAAAGTCTGATTCCTTATCAGATTCAGAGGGTTCAGGAGCCTTTCTTTTCTTAGCTATAGGTTGTCTCAATGGTTTTGAGAGACTACCAACAGATACCCTAGCTTTTACCTTACCCTTCCCTTTGGAAGTTCCAACCTTTTGTTCCTTCTTAGCTTCTTCTCTAGCCTTGTTCTCAGGCCTAGCTTTCTCATGAACAACTTCAGTAGCCTTCTCTTTGGAGGGGCTTTGGGCAGCACTCTGCTTTTCTTTTCTACTCATCATCCTTCTTGCTATGCTAGGGTTGATATTAGCAATTAAATCATTGTCAGAAAATTCTTCATCAACATTAATGACAGGAGGTTCAACAGCTTTGTCAGTAGTGGTCTGGTGATCATCAGGTTTCTCTGGAGATTTTCCAATGTTGTCATCAGGTGTCTCAACATTCTGAGTGACATTGGGATCACTTTCTAAATTAGGGCTAGCAGTTTCTTAGTTCAATGGTACATATATACCAGGAACAAAGTGATTCTCATTAAGAATCCTAGTGACTAGTCTGGCAATAGCTTGACGAACATAAGCAGAACCTTCCATATTAGCTATCTCTGGAGGAACAGGGGATAATGGTTGAGAATATTTACCAGAGGGGGAAGCTTGTGATCTTCTTGCATGTCTGGTTCGCAGCTTCTTGACCTTAGTAGGATCAGCTGCCATTGCACAAAGTGTAGTTGCCTCAAGGACATCAGCATCCATGGGATTTAAGATTACCCTAGGTTCGGTGTCAGAGGGTGAGGAAGATGCAGTTGGCTTTGATGAAGATGATGACATAGATTATTGAGACATTTTGAGAGATTGAGAATACAAGTGACAGCGAGTGTGAAATTTTCTTTTGAGGGAATGGAGAGTGATGCAGCAAACTGAGAAGAGGGAGATATAAATATGTTTATTCCTCTTCTTAAACTTTTGGAAAGAAAGAGGGAAACAAATTATTAGCCCAATCAGAAGAAACTTGATTACAATATTTCTTTCAATCCTTGTATTAAGCAAAATTAATTTCTACATATCTTCATATTGGCAAATACCCAGCTTGCCCCTTAAATTCTCAAACTGACTAGCATCAAGTGCCTTGGTAAAAATATCAGCCAGTTGTAGTTCAGTGGCAACATGTTCCAGCTTAATCACCTTCTCCTCCACAAGATCTCTGATGAAGTGATGTCTAATGTCAATATGCTTAGTCCTGCTGTGCTGTATAGGATTCTTGGATATGTTAATAGTACTCAAATTGTCACAGTATAATGTCATGACATCTTGTGTGACATTATACTCAGTCAGCATCTGTTTCATCCAGATTATTTGAGAACAGCTGCTACCAGCTGCTATGTATTCAGCTTCAGTAGTAGATAGAGATACACAATTTTGTTTCTTGCTGAACCAAGAAACAAGATTATTTCCCAAAAAGAAGCATCCTCCAGAGGTGCTCTTTCTATCATCAAGACTTCCAGCCCAATCAGCATCACAATAACCAGATAGAATTGGTTCACATCCATGGGAGTACAGCATGCCATAATTGTAAGTTCCACTCGCATACTTCAGAATTCTTTTCACCTGGTTGATGTGACTTACTTTGGGTTCTGCCTGGTATCTTGCACATACTCCAACTGCAAAGGCAATGTCAGGTCTGCTGGCTGTTAAGTATAGCAGACTTCCTATCATGCTTCTGTACAAGCTTTGATCCATGTTTGCCCCACTTGTGTCTTTGGACAACTTTAAATGAGTAGGTGCAGGAGTCCTTTTATGACTGGCATTCTCCATCCCAAACTTCTTGACAATATTCTTTGCATACTTGCTTTGAGACAGAAAAATTGAGTCTTCCATCTGTGTGACTTGTAGTCCAAGAAAGTAGGTCAATTCTCCCATGAGGCTCATTTCAAATTCAGCTTGCATCTGGTTAGCAAAATGTTTAACCATTTTATCTGACATTCCTCCAAACACTATATCATCAACATAAATTTGAGCTACCATTATATTTCCTCCTCCATCCTTGACAAAAAGAGTTTTATCCAAACCTCCTTTCCTGTATCCTTTGTTAGTGAGGAACTTTGTCAACCTGTCATACCAAGATCTAGGAGCTTGTTTCAGACCATATAATGCTTTCCTCAATTTGTAGACATGATCAGGACATTTTGGATCCACAAATCATTTAGGCTGTTCCACATACACTTCCTTATTTAAGTACCCATTTAGGATGGCACTCTTCACATCCATCTGAAACAGCTTGAACTTAAGGAGACACGCAACTCCCAATAGAAGTCTGATTGATTCCAGTCTGGCTACATAAGCAAAAGTTTCATCAAAATCAACCCCTTCAACTTGAGTGTATCCTTGAGCAACAAGCCTTGCCTTATTCCTGGTGACAACTCCTTCAGCATCTGACTTGTTCTTGTAGATCCACTTTGTTCCAATGATGTTTGTTCCTTATGGTCTAGGAACCAACTCCCATACTGATGACACACAAATATGTGATATTTTTGGCTTGATATACACCAAATATTTATCATACTTTAGTTTAAATTAAATTATTTTATAAGTATTATGCAGGTATTTTTCTATTTTTGCAGATATGCATTAAGCCGAACACTTTTGAAGAAATGAAGAAAAAAGGTACAAAAACTAGCAAAAAGGCCTAAGGAGAAGAAAGGAGCCCAATGAAGAAGGCCTTGACGATCGTCAAGGAAGCGTGCCGAACGTCACGCGCCAAGAAGACCAAGTGACTATTGTCACTTGAATGTGATGAACGTCACAAGCCATTACTCCACTTTCTTCTCATCCAACGGACAGAAACGCGTTCAAGGGTTAATCCAACGACTACCTACATTTTCTCACGCACTCAGTCAAAGTACCAAGGAAAGTGAAAAATTAATGGCCCTATTATTTCTCAAAGAAGGAAGTAAGTTGTTCCTACATTTTCGAGAGCAACCGATCACGCAAGACTTATAAATATACCCTTAGACCATAGTAGAAAGGGTTCTTCTTTTTGGAAAGAAACTTTAGAGATTTTATTGAGCGAATATTCTTTTCAGATTATTCTTTTCAGCATTATTTATATTTCCCAGTTATTTCTATATTCCTTTCCAGTATTATTTTCTTCTGTACGGTAAAATATATCCTCCGATTGAAGCAAAGCCTACAATTTGTGCAGGAGTGCTTCTGTCTTCAGAGTTATTACCAAGTTTATGTTTACAAATTCTTATTGCTTTTTAATCGATATAATTATGTTTATTTGTGGTTGTCCTTTAAATTATTTTGCGATTTGGTTTAATATTATGTCAGGCTAGAAATCCTATACCGGTATGTAAATTCACTCAACCGAGGGAACGAGTAACTTTGTCGGGATTATTTTTACTACGAAACTTTCTTTTCTTGCCTAAGTTACTATTTTTCAATCATTAAATTGTTTTGTTACGAAAGTAAAAAACAGATAGAGGTTAGGGTCAACAAAGCGGAAGTTTGAGATCTTTTAACTGGACAATAGTAATTAGGCATTGGCTTAAAATACAGCAGAAGCACTTTAAAGTTAATTAAGATTTTTTTTAGTTTCCAAAAAGTGTTTTTAACTCCTGCGGGATGGCGGAAGCGTACGTTAGGACTTAACTGCATAGCCTAGATCAACAAAACGACAGTGTGAGACGAGGGTTTTTAAACTAAATAAGTTTTACTGAAAGTTGTTTCGAAAATATAAAGACGCCCAACAGGTCGCTAGTTCCTGAGGTACGACTGTTGCATACTGGTAATTAAGCTCATTGATTATTAAAATCCAACTTAATTTAGTATTTAGTTTTCCCTACAACCCAATCAAATATTCATTAGCTTTAGATTTGCGAAGTAACAATAGAAGACGATAGATTGATTCATCAGTCTCTGTGGTTCGATATCTTTTAAAACTACACGATAAGACCGTGCACTTGCAGTCCGAATCATTGGATACATAAGTACAAATCCCATGATCAAGTTTTTGGCACCGTTGCCGGGGACTGATTTAAGTCGATATCGCTACTCTTTTGTTACACAGTAGAGACTAGAGCAAAAACTTCTCTCTTACTTCTCTATTTCTTTTCTATTCTTTTCTTATTTGTATGCCAAACACTCGTTTGCAAGGCGAGCCGTTATACATACAAATCAATGATATCGAGCGTTATCTCAGACTTAGACGCCGCATTCAAGAGTATCATCTCTTGCATAGTACTCAACCTCGTCAATACCTCGAACCTCCTATTTCTCGAGCAACTGAAGAAATGGCTGCCAATCCTGCTCCGCGCCCACTCAAATCCTATGCCATTCCCTCACAAGATGAACCACACAATAGCATTGCTGCCCCTCTAATCGAGGCTAACAACTTTGAACTGAAACCCTCTTTGTTATCTGTTGTGCAACAGAACCAGTTCTCTGGTGGGTCGATGGAAGACCCTAATCTTCATCTATTAATATTTCTACAGTACGCAGATACAATCAAGAACAATAGGGTCAATCAAGAGGCAATAAGACTTCGTCTTTTCCCTTTTTCTCTAAGAGACAGAGCAAGAGCTTGGCTCCAATCTCTACCCGCAAACTCAGTCACTACATGGGACGAGCTAAAGAAAGTCTTTCTTGCAAGATATTTTCCACCAAGCAAAACGGCTATGCTAAGATCTCAAATAAGCGATTTTAGACAAAAGAAGAACGAATCCCTTTTTGATGCTTGGGAAAGATACAAAGATCTGATGAGACTATGCCCACATCATGGCCTGGAAGAATGGTTGATTATCCACACCTTCTATAATGGTCTCCTCTACAATACAAGATTAACAATAGACGCTGCCGCAGGTGGTGCACTTATGGACAAATCCTACACCGCTGCCTATGCTCTAATAGAAAGTATGGCCCAAAATCACTATCAGTGGGGAAGTGAAAGAGGACACACAGACAAAGGTACTACAGAGAAAGCACAGACAAAAGGAGGAATGTATGAGATAAGCGACCTAGACAGTGTCCACGCTAAGGTAGATGCCCTCACCCTAAAGATTGATAATTTGACCGCAATACCTCCAGCCACCGTGGCTGCTATGACTCCCAATTGCGAAATATGCGGAGTGCCTGGACATCTAGTTACTGAATGTAAGATCTTGGTAGGAACTCCAACTGACCAAGTGAATTATGCCCAAGGAAACCCTTACTCAAACACGTACAACCCTAGATGGAAAAATAACCCTTACTCAAACACGTACAACCCTAGATGGAAAAATCACCCAAATTTCTCATATAAAAACCCCAATGCGTTGTATGCTCCAAACCAAGCACCTGCCGTACCACCTGGATATCAGAAAGCTCCTGCAAATGCTCCTAGTGCACCTAGAAAATCAAACTTAGAACTAATGATGGAGAACTTCATAACTACCCAAGCGCAACAAAGACGTCCAAAATCAAAACATACACACTAATGAGCAGAAAAAACAATTAGCAAACAAAATAGATTCTTTGGCCACTCACAATAAAATGTTAGAAACCCAAATCTCTCAAGTGGCTCAACAACAAGCACCTACAGCTGCACTGGGTGATACATTTCCCGGTCAACCATAACCTAACCCAAAGGGGAATGCTCATGCCATCATATTAAGGAGTGGAACCGAATTAGATGGACAGCCCGACCCCAGACTGTCAAATCAAAGTATGTATCAAAGGGCTGAAACATCAACTGAGAAGGAGAATCAACCAGAGAAACCAGAGGTAGACGAAGAAGATAAAGGAGGAGAGGCCAAAGAAAAAGAAAAACCTTATGTGCCTCCACCGCCTTATAAACCCCATATCCCATTTCCTGGTAGATTAGCCAAACCTAAGAATGTAGGGCAATTTAAAAAATTCGTAGAACTTCTGAAACAACTTAATATAACAATTCCTTTCACAGAAGCTATAACTCAAATGCCCTCATATGCCAAATTCCTCAAGGAAATCTTATCTAACAAGAAAAATCTAGAAGATGACGAAACAGTTACGCTTACAGTAGAATGTAGCGCAATTATCCAAAACAAGATGCCTCCTAAGCTGAAAGACCTCGGAAGTTTCTCTATACCATGCCATATAGGTAAGTTCGTCATAGACAAAGCCCTATGTGATTTAGGAGATAGTATTAGCGTTATGCCTTTATCCATATGCAACAAACTAGAAATGGGTGAACTAAGACCGACAAAGATGTCCGTTCAATTAGCGGATCGCTCCGTCAAATACCCAGTAGGAATCTTAGAAAATGTTCCTGTACGGATAGGCCAATTCTACATCCCTACAGATTTCATAATCATGGACATTAGAGAAGAAGAAAAAACACCTATCATCTTAGGAAGACCATTCCTAGCTACCGCTGGAGCTATCATAGATGTGAAAAAAGGCAAACTAACCTTTGAAGTAGGTGAAGAGAAAGTCGAATTTATTCTGACACAATTCTTACAAGTGCCCGCCATAGATGAAATATATTATCTGGTGGACATCATGGACGAATGCGTAAGAGAAATTGAATGGGAACCAATACCTTGTTCTAAAACCATGAAGATTCCCACACCTCTTATATTCGAAGATAACAAATGGTGTCCTGAATACCGAGACGAAAATCTGAGTGAATGCTTAGCTCTGATACCAGATCAAATGCCTTGTCCAAGAAAACCAGCATTGGATCTTAAGCCATTACCTAAGACCCTCAGATATGAATTCCTTGACACCGAGTTAAAACGACCTGTAATTGTCAACGCGGACTTAGGACAACATGAAACAGAAAAATTATTACAAGTCTTAAGAAAATATCCATCCGCCTTAGGATACAACATTACAGATCTCAAAGGAATAAGTCCTTCCATTTGCATGCATCGTATTATGCTGGAAAATGACTGCAAATCTTCTAGAGAACATCAACAAAGAATTAACCCAATATGGAGCACCGTAGTTAAAGATGAAGTAAAAAAACTTCTGAACGCAGGAATCATATACCCAATCTCCGATAGTCAATGGGTAAGCCCAGTCCACTATGTACCAAAGAAAGGTGGTATAACAGTAACAACAAACAAAGCAGGCGAAGCTGTAGCGGAACAAACTATAAGCGGAGCTAGAATGTGTATTGACTATAGGAAGCTAAATAAATCCACTCGCAAGGACCATTTCCCTCTACCATTCATTGATCAAATGCTTGAACGATTAGCTAAGCACTCTCATTATTGTTATTTAGACGGTTACTCAGGATTCTTTCAAATCCCTATTCACCCCGATGACCAAGAGAAAACAACATTCACATGTCCCTATGGAACTTTCGCCTACCGACGAATGCCGTTTGGATGATGCAATGCTCTCGCCACGTTTTAGAGGTGCATGATGGCAATCTTTGCTAATTTCATAGACAACATCATGGAGGTCTTTATGGACGACTTCTCTGTATATGGAGAGAGTTTTGAAGATTGTCTGATGAATTTGGAGAAAGTTTTGGAGAGATGCGTAAAAGTTAACCTCGTTCTGAATTGGGAAAAGTGACACTTTATGGTCAAACAAGGAATCGTACAAGGACACGTTGTGTCTGGAAAGGGGATTGAAGTCGATAAAGCTAAGATCGAAGTCATAGAAAACTTGCAACCCCCTAAAACATTAAGAGAAATACGCAGTTGTTGTACCCCAAAATTTGCCCTCCCATATTCTTCAAAATTTGCCAAGTCAAAGGCCCAAAAGCTCTCAAGGGTTGCACAGTTCAAGGACCTCCTAACAGTCAAAAACTAGGGTTTTGGTTCTGGCAAAGAAATTGAAGTTTCCAAGGGTCCAATCAAGTCCCACATGCCTATAAACATGGTCAAGCATCCTCATGCCAAGTTTCAAGACTTACGACACAAAATTGCACAGTCAAAAACCCTAATTGCCCTACAGTCAACTGCAGGGGCAAAATGGTCATTTGACAGTCAAAAGTCCAAATTTTTGGTCAACATCTTATTTTTAAGCCACAAACATCATTTGATCAATTCTTGATCATGATTTTCAAGGCATGGCTCAAAAAGTCTCAAGATGCAAAAGTTGTTATATTTGGACAGTTGAAAAAGTCAACTGTAACTTGACCAGGGCATAACTTCCACATGGTTCATCAGAAAAATTCCATCCAAAGCTCATTTTGAAGATAATGACATTTCCTACAACTCCTCTTCACACTTCAAGTCCAAGAAATGCTCTCACAAAAAGTTATCAATTTCAACATTATAGGTCATTTTCAAAAGTCAACAAAAAGGCACTTTAAGTCAAAGACCATAACTTGAGATTGGTAAATCAAAATGACATGGGACCAAAGGCATTGGTTAGAGGACTTCAAGACCTTGCCAAAATGTCCAAGAACATGATCAAAGCTTAAAAATTGAGCAAGATATGCCTTGTGGAAGTTGGGAAATGTTTGGGAATTTTGAAAATCAACTTTACTTCAAATGCCTCAAAATTGCTAATGGGCCACATTTTCTTCCAAGAATCATCATCCAAAGGCTATGCACGACCATTTGGCCCAAAGGGGATTTATTTCATCATTTTTATTATTTATTTGAATTTTTAATCACCATTAATTCATTTAATTAAATAAAATATGAAAAAATACTAAACAAATGTGTTTGAATCTTTTTATGCAGTATAATCACTCATCAAAACCTCAAGATCTCGTGCACATCAAAAAAGGAAAGATTTGGCCATGATTGGTATCAAAAGACATGAAAAAGATTGAAAAAATATTCATTGAAAATCAAATATTTGATACATCAATGCATTGATCTCTTGGCTCAAATTTCTACCCTAATCCATTGGCATACATATACAGATGCAAACCCTAGTCACAAAGACCTTGAAGCTGCGCCCAAACCTAAGAACACACTTTGCAATTTTTGGAAAAAAAGTCAAAACTGAAAAATGCATTAGAGTTGGTTTCAAGGCAAAATATTGATTCCAATAGCTTGCTAAGGGCTCAAGGAACGTTTCTGGATCAAAATCACTGCTTCTAACGCAAAGGATTGGTAACACGATGCCGTCCTGTTCTTAATTTTTCTCATGTTCGTGTTTTGATTTATAGGACATATTCATACATTCTAATGCTTGTTGTACACTAATATGGACTCACTGAACCTCATGGTGTCATTGAATTGAATTAATAATGCTTGTATAGAAAAATGCCATTGATGCTTTTTAGGTTTTCAGAGATGTGAATTTGGGGTTTTCCTCTTCTGGAAAAATCAGCCAACAAGACCTATGCCATTAGAATCAGAAGCTCATAACGATTCAAATGGCATACTCGCGCTCAATTTATGAACAACAGGGTTCTATTCGCTATTTTTTTATGTGTCATGTAGTGGGGGTTTAAAACCACCGCAATCTTGTTTTATTTTTCAGGCAAAAAGCAAGGAAACGAAGAAGAAGGTTGTGTGTCATCCTATGGTTGGTAGATTCAAACAATTGGCGCGCGTTTTCATCAAATGTCATTAATGATTTTTTCTCTTTCATATTAATTATATTCCATTATGCATACGAATAAACATGCTGGCTCAGTTGGTGGGAAGGAATATTTGCAAGCTTTGGGACCTGGGTTCGATTCCCAGGTCCCCTTTATTTCCTTATGATTTTCTTTGTAACATGATCAGGTACGTTGGCCCCCTCTTTGATCTACCATGCACTCTATGCTCAAGCTGGCCACGCGTCCCATAACCCCAATCCAAAGGTCAAGATCTGCAGATCACCATGGACACTAGTCAGCCATGCCATACACGTGCTGGAAAAAGTCAACAGGCCTTGAATCTATTGGGCCAAGATTGCTTCAGTCAAACCTCCTAAATTGGGGTCAACACCCCCCATTGGTTTGCATTCTATTTTTTATGCTTTTTATTTTTTCTATTTTCATTTGTTTTATTTAGTTTTATTTTAATTCTTTAAATTAATTTTTTTTCATAACATAAAAATAACAAAAAAAATCAGAAACTATAAAAATAAAAATATGTTTTAATATTTGATTCACTAACATTTTTTGTAAATAAATTTAACAATTAATTTAGTTTGAATTCTAGGTTTAATTTTAATATTTTAATAATAAACTAAAAATGTAGAATTAGGGTTTTAAATACTTTTATTCTTTTTCTTTTCTTTTATCATTATTAAATATTAATTATTTTTATAAATAAATTGCCATGTGAATAATTAATTTAAACTAGGTCTAATTTAAATATTTCTTAATAAATTAAAAACAATTTAGAATTAGGGTTAATTAACTTTTCTTTTTAATTCCAATTTAATTTTCTCATTAAACTCCATAAATACAAAACTCCAAAAATTCTTTCTTTTTTATTTTAACTTAATTAATTTATTAATTCTAATTTAATTTCCTTAAAAGGGTCCAACGCCCTCGCATTCGATCGTAATTCTATTTCACGCGCTTATTTTATTTCCTTTTTATAAATTTCATGTAATTCTCCCAAAGCTATGTAATAGATTAATTAGACATTTATCTTTCCGCATTTTTATTTTATTTCAAATCGGGTCTTGGATTAATTTGGCGATGTAGACCCGCGCCTTTGTAATAGCGTAGGACTTTTAAATTCCGCACCTTTTAACTGTTAATAATTTGCATGAAAGAATGAATGCCAAAATAAAAGCAACGCGTAGATCACCAATCCATGAACAAGATAAACATAAATGAACATGACACACAAATCACACACCACCCCTAGGGTACGCCTCACTGTTGCCTTGCCCCTCGAAAGGTGGTCGTCGAGTAGAGGATGTTTTAGTAAGTCCTCATGTCCATGAACATGGCATGAGGGTAGCTTCTAAGGTGTCTTCCTATTGCTCCGGTGATCACCATGTCCCGAACCCTCGAATTGACCCGAACACCTCCAACGGTGGTGCTACCTACCTCTCAATGGTGGGATGGCGCTATCCTTAAGGACATTTACACAGACGAATTCCTTAGGGTAGGTAGACAACTCGTAGATACTTGCTCTAATTTCAAAACAAATCAAAAAATACTTTTCACACCGACACCTTTTCAAAAAGCTTTCGAAAGCAACTTTTCAAACACTCTTGAGGACTGATACAAGAGTCGAACTGAAATTTTCAAAGAAACTTTTTAAACCCACAGTTGAAAAGCAAACAAACAATTTTGAAAACACAATGAGCAAGTATCTAAGAGCCCATGGATAACCATGGATAGAAAGGGTGCTAACACCTTCCCTTTCTATAAATCTACCTCCCGAACCGAGAGCAATCTCTATAAGGAATTTTTCTGTGCTTTTGTCCTTTCCATTTGGAGAAAATAAAAGACGGTGGCGACTCTTGCTTACCGTGACATTTCGCGAACCAGCGTTAAACAGTCAGTTCCAGATCCACCGATCACAGAACTGGCGACTCTGCTGGGGAACTTTTAAAGTGAGGTGTACCTTAGGACTAAGATCACTTGTGTTTTCAATTGCTGTGTTTGTTTGCTTTATTATTGTGGGCTGCATCGGAGTTACATAGATCCTAACCCGGATCTGGGGATACCCTGTTAGGTAGCATAAGCTGTGAGGGACCTGTCCGGCGTAGACCGACATGGGTGAAGCAGTGGCTACGTTGGTGTGGCACCTTGGTCTGTACCGATATCCCTTGTGTCGCAACGAGGAGAATATGGGTCTTCTGAGGAGTCATTAAGCACCAACCGACCTTAGAACCTTAAATGACCCAACTTGGCCAATAGAACAGTAGCAGTATGCTACGCCCATTGAGGCTAAACTCTCGTGATGGTTCTGGCCGCAAGAAAAGATTGCGATGCTGGAGTTATGACCGATTGAGGGTAGTCAATGATAGTGGGATCCTCTAAGAACCCGGTTACTTTTGATAGGACAGGTATGAACCAACAAACTGAAAGAGGGTAATACCTAGACCCCATGCTGGCCTAAACTCTAAGGGCTCTCTGTGTGACTTGTGTGCCTTAAAACTTGACTATTTGCATGCTTATTATCTGACACTTGAGTTTCTTGCAGGTTTTGTTTACAGTCCTTAATTGGGACTCATAATAGGATTTGCCTACATTACCCCATGCATAGCATAACATCATACCATCGCATACATCTCGCATAAGGACTAATCCGTTTCAAGGATCTCAAGGGCTTGTGATACAGGTCATGATGAATCAGAATGTCTAGCAAGGGGCAAAGGGGATTTATTTTCCTCTAGCCAGGTTGATGATCTGAGTCGGAGGCTATGACCCACTTGACATGGTGAGCCTTGACTCTTGAAGAAGGTTCCCCTAACCAAGGTTATTTGGAAATCAAAACTAGACATGATGACTAAAGTCAGGGGCTATGACCCACTCGATATGGTGAGCCTTGACCCTTGAAGAAGGACTCTCAACAACATGCAGTTCCTTCAATCAAGCTATCGGACTCCAATTTTAACAAGTTTCTTTGTTTACCCCGCGAGGTCCTTGAAAACATTGCATGCATACATACACATCATTGCATTGCAGGTATCCTTGTTACAGGTCACTTACCCCCTTCGCTGTTTATTTCAGCAATGGCTTCCCAACAATACAACCAAGACTTCCATGCTCAAGAGACTCGGTTCGGGGAAATCCTCCTGAATCTATCCAAGGGGCAGGAGGAGCTGAGAACACTTCTTATGGGGACTTTGGTCAGGAACAGCGCTGAGGACGAACGGCTGAAACGTCTGCAAGCTGAAGTGGATGCAATGAAAGCCCAGATGCTGGGGCAGGTGACTGCCATTCAAGGTTTAGCTCAAAGACAAGAAGAGCTCGGGGTTCTCGTCAACCAACTGCTTCGGGGTAACCAACTGGGGCAAACGTCTAAGGGTAAAGAGCCAGTTATTGTTCAACCACCTTTGAGACAAGGAGATAAGGTGAGAGCTCCTCAAATGGCTTCAGGGTCACAAACTCAGCAGCAACTTCACCAGCTTCAGCCAGACAAGCCCAGGAGGCAATTCACCCAGCTCAACATGTCGTTGTTTCAAGCTTTACAACGCCTGTTAAGGTTGAATCTGATCACATTAAGGGCTCATCCCCGGAACCCCAACACAGTATCTCCTATCTATGATCCCAATAAAAGGTGTGCCTACCACTCTGCCAGCCCAGGACATGATACAAATGAGTGTTGGGCTCTGAAGAACAAGATCCAGGACCTGATTGATGAAGGAGCATTGGAGTTCACACAAGATGGTCAGGCTGAGTTTTTCTACCATCCCTCCAAGGCTCACCAGTTGAAGTAACAGGCCCTGAGAAGAAAAGACTTTGGTTCATTAGGATTTTCAAGTTGTTAATTTTCTTTTCTTCAAACATTTACTCATGATAAACGTTGTTATTCCATTAATGCATCGCATACGTCTGTTTTGAAGCAATATATTCGTATTCACTATATGCAAATTACTTTCATATTTTTTCTGATGATCAACGCTCGATTAATAATTCCAAAGCCTCTTGAGGGAGGATGACGAAAACGATACCATGATCTTTACAGTATGCTTTTGAACAGACCCCGCTGATGAGGTACATGCATTGTTTCAATCCCTAAACACTGGAGTTATAAGGAAGATAATCCCTCGTCAACCCCTCTGAGCCAAAGAAGTAGGAGTTTTTTTCTTTTCGAAATTTAAAACCCTTAATCATAACCTGGGGCAGGGTAGTCTCTCAGTTGACCCAAGTGCACAACAAATGGCACCAAAGAGGTCCTTACAAAACAAAGAAAGACAATGATGGTTCCGAATAATCAATAAAGAAAGGCAGTCATTATCTTTCAAAATAAAAACCCATAAAGTCAAAACCTATGAAGGAGACTTACAAAACTGGGGCATCCCGCTGACTGTAATCACAAAAGAACAGTTCAGGCAAAAAACAGGGATAACGAAATCAAAAAAAAGGAAAGAGGTCACACAAACCCTCAATAACAAAAAGGAATGACTTCCTATTCAAAATAAACTATCAACATCCGAACCATCACCGGAATATCAGAGCAAAGACTCAAATAAAGTCTAACGCACGATCAGCTGAGTTTAGGATTGAAGAACATCACGAAGAGCGGGTGGGTACAAATAATTTGAGCCTTTATCCTTTGTTTCTTAAACCATGAACCAGGCCACGTTATAACCCTTAAAAGTCCTAGCTGAAGCATGGGTTAGTTCGAAAGCATACTGTTACGAAAGGTATCCTGACTCCTTAAGGCCTACGGTAAATACGGAGTTGACATCACGTTTTACAAACATTCACTTGTTTTATGAAAAAGAATGCATTTTCAAAATCTTCAAGACAGACATAAGCTTTGCATTTTTGATATAACATTGTTTGCATATGACTATTTGTTTGAACAGCAGGGAAATTCGCACGATGAATACCTAGTGAACAAAAGCACTTCCAATCAAGGGGCAGACGTGATTATTGTCCATCATCTGGGGCAATTAAGTCAAGATTCGGAGAATCTCTCAAAATGCCAAGATAACCAGGGGCAAATCTCCATCTGGATCACCTGGGGCATTCCGACAACGAATCTTGCCTGATCAGACATCTTCTAGTGGTACGGCAACGCAATACTACTGACAGTGACAACTCCCTGCTCTCTGAGAGCATGGATATATTCGAAAAATACTACGCAAAATCAAAGACCCGCTAGGTTGACACACCTAGGCAAAAATAAGGGCTTCCCGGCGAACCAAAAGGGTTCGGGCAAAATAAGGGATGAAATGAAAAAATCTGTACACCCGGCAAGTCGAAAACCTGAAAAGGCGGCTTGGGCAAAAATAGGTATCCCGGTGGACTGAAAACCCGAAAGGGCGGTCCAGGCAAAAATTAGGGATCAAAGCGTACGACTATGACCCGTCATCTTGTCACCTGCCTACCAGAAGAAGGTTTGTCCATCAACAACTATCAGCACCCCGCAGGTGCCTTCTCCCATATAAACAGGGGCGATAATGAGTGGTCTAAGCGATCTAATTGTTCTGTCCACCAATGTACCAAGGTAAGTTCGACTGAAGAACGTAACCAGTATACCTTAAATCCCCCAGAGAGTGAGCCAGCAAGTCAATGCCCTCTCTCCAAGCAAAGCTACATTATCAGCCTTAAGGAAGTTGGGTATCCCCCGCAGATCTCAACATTCCCCAGCACGATATACGAACATTCCTAACAAGCATCCCCGGCAGTCTTGGTCTAAAGATTGTTCCCCGGCGGTATGTCAAACATTCAATGGAGTCACTTCCCCGTTACAGTTCAAAACTTCCCCAGGAGAGTCCAATCCAAATCTCCCAGGAAAGTTAGAATCCATCTCCACAAGCAGGTCTTAAAGCTTATCCCCAGTAGATTCTGGAAGCTTATCCCCTACAGAGCACGAACGCGTCTCCCGACTTTATTCAAAGGTTATTTCCCTACCAGGATATAACTGGGTTATTCTCAGCCAAAAAGCCACGGAAGGATCGTCCTCATCGAAGTCTTCTTATCCCCAGCGAAATCAACTAAAACTTCCAACATAGCAATGGTATCCCCAGCGAAGTTACCATCAACATTCCAGCAAAGTATCTCTCTCCCCACAGAGTATTATTCCCCAGCAAGAGCACTAGAGTACTTTTCTCCCCGCAGAGTAATCCATTCGCCAAGTTTATTCCCCAACGAAGTCATCTTCTCCTACCGGTATTCTTGCAACCATCACTCCCCAGCGGAAGCAAAGATCTATTCTTCAACATCAGCCCAGGATGTGACTTCCCGGCACCCGTCAAGGATTTATTTTCCTAAGACGAAAACAGACATTCATGAACATCACATTTTCATACATTATAGCATGCATATACGCATCATATCTTAAAAATCTCATTTATGTTGGGAACATCATTACTTGATCCATATCATGTATTGCATATGACTGACCTTTACCTTTCAGGAAAGATCCAGTTAAGTTCTCAGCTATATTTCAAGACTTTAGTCTGGTTCAGTTAAATCGACCCTAAGATTTTTCTGTTTCTTATCCAGTCAAAGGCCTTCTCTGGTTCAGTCAGATCGACCCTAAGATCTCCCTGTTTCTTATCCAGTTGAAGATTTCAAGACCTTGTCCGGTTCAGTTAAATCGACCCTAAGATTTTTCTGTTTCTTATCCAGTCAAAGGCCTTCTCTGGTTCAGTCAGATCGACCCTAAGATCTCCCTGTTTCTTATCCAGTTGAAGATTTCAAGACCTTGTCCAGTTCAGTTAAATCGACCCTAAGATTTTTCTGTTTCTTATCCAGTCAAAGGCCTTCTCTGGTTCAGTCAGATCGACCCTAAGATCTCCCTGTTTCTTATCCAGTTGAAGATTTCAAGACCTTTTCCGATTCAGTTAAATCGACCCTAAGATTTTTCTGTTTCTTATCCAGTCAAAGGCCTTCTCTGGTTCAGTCAGATCGCCCCTAAGATCTCCCTGTTTCTTATCCAGTTGAAGACATCCAAGATTCTCTCAGCGTTACTGTTGAGGTTGAAGTCGCCTATGATTTTCTCATCGTTACTGTTGAGGTTGAAGTCACCCAAGATTCTCTCATCGTTACTGTTGAGGTTGAAGTCGCCCAAGATTCTCTCATCGTCGCTGTTGAGGTTGAAGTCGCCTATGATTCTCTCAGCGTTACTGTTGAGGTTGAAGTCGCCTATGGTTCTCTCCCTGTTACTGCGGAGGTAGTAATCGCCCCAAGATTCTCTCAGCGTTCCCGTTGAGGTAGTAATCGTCCAAGGTTCTCTCAGCGTTCCTGTCGAGGTAGTAATCATCCAAGGTTCTCTCACCGTCCCGTTGAGGTAGTAACCATCCATGGTTCATTCATCACCTTTTGAAGCGCCAGATTCAATTCCTGTAACCAGTCAGAGTGCATCTATACAAAGAGTTTGAAGACTAACTCCTGTAAACAGGCCAGGTAATCATTTTCTTTTCAGGTACGCAAGTTCTCGCCAAGGAATCTCTTACGCGATCGACATCCAGATGGCATCTATAAGCCCATCATCCTATCCATCAATCTCCATATGGCATCTATAAGCCCATCCACCTTCCATCATCTCTCAGCATGGCATCTATAAGCCCATCATCCTATCCATCAATCTCCAAATGGCATCTATAAGCCCATTCTCACCATCACACTACTATACGAGCGCAAATTTCTGGGCACTCTAGTGTTCAATCATCTTCCACCTTCGGATTACGAAAGGCACGTCAGCCAATCTACATCCTTAGGTCTAAGAAGATTTAACAGGGGCAACTGTTGTACCCCAAAATTTGCCCTCCCATATTCTTCAAAATTTGCCAAGTCAAAGGCCCAAAAGCTCTCAAGGGTTGCACAGTTCAAGGACCTCCTAACAGTCAAAAACTAGGGTTTTGGTTTTGGCAAAGAAATTGAAGTTTCCAAGGGTCCAATCAAGTCCCACATGCCTATAAACATGGTCAAGCATCCTCATGCCAAGTTTCAAGACTTACGACACAAAATTGCACAGTCAAAAACCCTAATTGCCCTACAGCCAACTGCAGGGGCAAAATGGTCGTTTGACAGTCAAAAGTCCAAATTTTTGGTCAACATCTTATTTTGAAGCCACAAACATCATTTGATCAATTCTTGATCATGATTTTCAAGGCATGGCTCAAAAAGTCTCCAGATGCAAAAGTTGCTATATTTGGACAGTTGAAAAAGTCAACTATAACTTGACCAGGGCATAACTTCCACATGGTTCATCAGAAAAATTCCATCAAAAGCTCATTTTGAAGAGAATGACATTTCCTACAACTCCTCTTCACACTTCAAGTCCAAGAAATTCTCTCACAAAAAGTTATCAATTTCAACATTATAGGTCATTTTCAAAAGTCAACAAAAAGGCACTTTAAGTCAAAGACCATAACTTGAGATTGGTAAATCAAAATGACATGGGACCAAAGGCATTGGTTAGAGGACTTCAAGACCTTGCCAAAATGTCCAAGAACATGATCAAAGCTTAAGAATTGAGCAAGATATGCATTGTGGAAGTTGGGAAATTTTTGGGAATTTTGAAAAGTCAACTTTACTTCAAATGCCTCAAAATTGCTAATGGACCACATTTTCTTCCAAGAATCATCATCCAAAGGCTATGCACGACCATTTGGCCCAAAGGGGATTTATTTCATCATTTTTATTATTTATTTGAATTTTTAATCACCATTAATTCATTTAATTAAATAAAATATGAAAAAATACTAAACAAATGTGTTTGAATCTTTTTATGCAGTATAATCACTCATCAAAACCTCAAGATCTCGTGCACATCAAAAAAGGAAAGATTTGGCCATGATTGTTATCAAAAGACATGAAAAAGATTGAAAAAATATTCATTGAAAATCAAATATTTGATACATCAATGCATTGATCTCTTGGCTCAAATTTCTACCCTAATCCATTGGCATACATATATAGATGCAAACCCTAGTCACAAAGACCTTGAAGCTGCGCCCAAACCTATGAACACACTTTGCAATTTTTGGAAAAAAAGTCAAAACTGAAAACTGCATTAGAGTTGGTTTCAATGCAAAATATTGATTCCAATAGCTTGCTAAGGCCTCAAGGAACGTTTCTGGATCAAAATCACTGCTTCTAACGCAAAGGATTGGTAACACGATGCCGTCCTGTTCTTAATTTTTCTCATGTTCGTGTTTTGATTTATAGGACATATTCATACATTCTAATGCTTGTTTTACACTAATATGGACTCACTGAACCTCATGGTATCATTGAATTGAATTAATAATGCTTGTATAGAAAAATGCCATTGATGCTTTTTAGGTTTTCAGAGATGTGAATTTGGGGTTTTCCTCTTCTGGAAAAATCAGCCAACAAGACCTATGCCATTAGAATCAGAAGCTCATAACGATTCAAATGGCATACTCGCGCTCAATTTATGAACAACAGGGTTCTATTCGCTATTTTTTTATGTGTCATGTAGTGGGGGTTTAAAACCCCCGCAATCTTGTTTTATTTTTCAGGCAAAAAGCAAGGAAACGAAGAAGAAGGCTGTGTGTCATCCTATGGTTGGTAGATTCAAACAATTGGCGCGCGTTTTCATCAAATGTCATTAATGATTTTTTCTCTTTCATATTAATTATATTCCATTATGCATACGAATAAACATGCTGGCTCAGTTGGTGGGAAGGAATATTTGCAAGCTTTGGGACCTGGGTTCGATTCCCAGGTCCCCTTTATTTCCTTATGATTTTCTTTGTAACATGATCAGGTACGTTGGCCCCCTCTTTGATCTACCATGCACTCTATGCTCAAGCTGGCCACGCGTCCCATAACCCCAATCCAAAGGTCAAGATCTGCAGATCACCATGGACACTAGTCAGCCATGCCATACACGTGCTGGAAAAAGTCAACAGGCCTTGAATCTATTGGGCCAAGATTGCTTCAGTCAAACCTCCTAAATTGGGGTCAACACCCCCCATTGGTTTGCATTCTATTTTTTATGCTTTTTATTTTTTCTATTTTCATTTGTTTTATTTAGTTTTATTTTAATTCTTTAAATTAATTTTTTTTTTCATAACATAAAAATAACAAAAAAAATCAGAAACTATAAAAATAAAAATATGTTTTAATATTTGATTCACTAACATTTTTTGTAAATAAATTTAACAATTAATTTAGTTTGAATTCTAGGTTTAATTTTAATATTTTAATAATAAACTAAAAATGTAGAATTAGGGTTTTAAATACTTTTATTCTTTTTCTTTTCTTTTATCATTATTAAATATTAATTATTTTTATAAATAAATTGCCATGTGAATAATTAATTTAAACTAGGTCTAATTTAAATATTTTTCTTAATAAATTAAAAACAATTTAGAATTAGGGTTATTTAACTTTTCTTTTTAATTACAATTTAATTTTCTCATTAAACTCCATAAATACAAAACTCCAAAAATTCTTTCTTTTTTATTTTAACTTAATTAATTTATTAATTGTAATTTAATTTCCTTAAAAGGGTCCAACGCCCTCGCATTCGATCGTAATTCTATTTCACGCGCTTATTTTATTTCCTTTTTATAAATTTCATGTAATTCTCCCAAAGCTATGTAATAGATTAATTAGACATTTATCTTTCCGCATTTTTATTTTATTTCAAATCGGGTCTTGGATTAATTTGGCGATGTAGACCCGCGCCTTTGTAATAGCGTAGGACTTTTAAATTCCGCACCTTTTAACTGTTAATAATTTGCATGAAAGAATGAATGCCAAAATAAAAGCAACGCGTAGATCACCAATCCATGAACAAGATAAACATAAATGAACATGACACACAAATCACACACCACCCCTAGGGTACGCCTCACTGTTTCCTTGCCCCTCGAAAGGTGGTCGTCGAGTAGAGGATGTTTTAGTAAGTCCTCATGTCCATGAACATGGCATGAGGGTAGCTTCTAAGGTGTCTTCCTATTGCTCCGGTGATCACCATGTCCCGAACCCTCGAATTGACCCGAACACCTCCAACGGTGGTGCTACCTACCTCTCAATGGTGGGATGGCGCTATCCTTAAGGACATTTACACAGACGAATTCCTTAGGGTAGGTAGACAACTCGTAGATACTTGCTCTAATTTCAAAACAAATCAAAAAATACTTTTCACACCGACACCTTTTCAAAAAGCTTTCGAAAGCAACTTTTCAAACACTCTTGAGGACTGATACAAGAGTCGAACTGAAATTTTCAAAGAAACTTTTTAAACCCACAGTTGAAAAGCAAACAAACAATTTTGAAAACACAATGAGCAAGTATCTAAGAGCCCATGGATAACCATGGATATAAAGGGTGCTAACACCTTCCCTTTCTATAAATCTACCTCCCGAACCGAGAGCAATCTCTATAAGGAATTTTTCTGTGCTTTTGTCCTTTCCATTTGGAGAAAATAAAAGACGGTGGCGACTCTTGTTTACCGCGACATTTCGCGAACCAGCGTTAAACAGTCAGTTCCAGATCCACCGATCACAGCAGTTTCTTAGGACACGCCAGTTTCTATCGACGATTCATAAAAGATTTCTCGCAAATATCAAAACCTCTAACCACCCTCCTTATGAAAGACGTTGAAATTGATTTCAATGAAAAATGCCTAAAAGCATTTAACCAACTAAAAACAACTCTTATATCCGCACCAATCATGCAACCACCTGATTGGAGACTTCCGTTTGAAATCATGTGCGACGCAAGTGATTACGCCGTAGGTGCAGTCCTGGGACAACGAAGAGATAAGAAGCTTCATGCGATATACTATGCTAGTAGAACCTTGGACCCTGCACAGATGAATTACGCAACAACGGAAAAAGAACTTTTAGCCGTAGTCTTTGCACTAGACAAATTTCGCTCCTACCTAGTAGGCGCAAAAATAATCATCTATACAGACCACGCAGCTATTAGATATCTCTTAACCAAGCAAGACTCAAAGCCGAGACTTTTGAGATGGATTCTGCTTCTACAAGAGTTCGATTTAGAAATGAAAGACAAAAAAGGTACCGAGAATGTAGTAGCCGACCATTTATCTCGAATGGAACAGCTGACACCAGAAGAAGTACCTATTAACGATGACTTCCCGTATGAATGTCTGTTAGCTCATATGGACTTAGGAGATGCCAGCAAAGAACCACCTGAATCAAATCCAAATCAGCTGCTTTTAGGACTTGACACACAAGCGGCTAACGGTGATTCACAAGAAAGTCAAGACGAAATAAATAATGATATAAAAGAAGTCGTGGTCTCGGTCCGAACTAACCAAACCATACCATGGTATGCGGACATAGAAAATTACTTGGCTGCCAAAATCCTACCCACTGATATGACCTATCAACAGAAGAAGAAATTCTTTCACGATTTGAAACATAACTTTTGGGATGAACCTTTACTATTCAAGAGAAGTGCCGACAGTATTTTCCGAAGATGCGTCCCGGAAAACGAAATAGAAAGCATTATTTCTCATTGTCATGATGCCCCTTACGGAGGCCATGCAAACACATCAAAGACATGTGCCAAAATTTTGCAGTCTGGCTTCTACTGGCCAAATTTGTGGAAAGATGTGCACATAGCCATCCTAAACTGCGACCGATGCCAATGCACCGGAAATATATCCAGACGCGATGAGATGCCTTAGACTGGAATTCTACAAGTTGAAGTCTTTGATGTATGGGGAATAGACTTCATGGGACCATTTCCATCCTCATTCGGCAACAAATATATACTCGTGGTTGTAGATTACGTTTCGAAATGGATTGAAGCAATAGCTTCTCCAACAAACGATACTAGAGTCGTGATTAAACTCTTCAAAACCATTATATTCCCAAGGTTTGGTGTACCCAAACAAGTTATAAGCAACGGTGGCTCCCACTTCATATCAAGAATCTTTGATAAACTCCTAACCAAATATAGGGTGAAGCACCGCGTCGCGACACCATACCACCCCCAAACAAGCGGACAGGTAGAAGTCTCAAATCGAGAAATAAAACAAATATTGGAAAAAACTGTTGCCACGTCGAGAAAGGATTGGTCGGCTAAGTTACCCGACGCATTATGGGCCAACAGGATGACATTCAAGACTCCAATAGGTACAACACCCTTTAAACTCATCTATGGAAAATCATGCCACCTGCCAGTGGAAATTGAACACAAAGCTTACTGGGAAATTAAAACTTTAAACCTAAGCTACACTGCGGCAGGAGAGAAAAGGATCCTCGACATAAATGAATTAGAAGAACTAAGATTAGACGCATGTGAAAATGCGAGGATCTACAAAGAAAGGACGAAAAAATGGCATGACAAACGAATCTCAAGGAAAGAATTCAATGAAGGAGATGTAATTCTCCTATTCAACTCTCGTCTAAAACTTTTCCCTGGGAAACTCTATTCACGATGGTCTGGACCATTCGAAGTAACCAAAGTTTTCCCCAGTGGTGCCATAGAGATTAAAGGAAAATCCATGAATCCATTCTTAGTAAATGGCCAACGCCTAAAATATTATTACAGCGTTGAAAATAAGGATTACACCGCGAGCTTAACGCTATTAGAGCTACCGCACGAATTTGGAAACTAACTCACGTCTAACAACATTGTCAAGCTAACGACATTAAACAAGCGTTGTGTGGGAGGAAACCCACAAGTATTTTTTATTATTTATTATCTTTCAAATCTCTTTATCTTTTATTTTTATTTCTGCATTTTGATTTTTACTTTCCGATTTTTTTCCTTTTTCTTTCTTTCTCCCACAATATATTTTACTTATTTTTCTTTTACAAATTTTAGTACCGACTCACAGGAACCTACAAGCTAAAATTCATGGATACTATCATTTTTGCATCAGAGGCCCAGCAGAGGAGATATGAGATTCTGGCTCAGCGCCAGATGAGTATGACCATGTATGTGCATGATCCCACCTTGACAGCTTTAGGAATCAGGGAAAGTGTATACTTCATGTTCAACCAGATAGGATGGGAGGGGTTCCTAGCCCATAAACACCCTACACAACAACACCTCACCTTGGAGTTCTTAAGCTCCCTCATCTATAAACCCACAAAAGGCTTAGGGCGTAGTAGGGGTCATATGTCCTTTAGATTGTTCGGTTTCACCCACCAGTTTACAGTTTGCAGTCTAGCTGAGCTTCTAGGATTCCCTAGTTCTTTAGACGCCCACATGGAAACCCAGGCGGATGACTACCTCAACTTCGAACTTAATCACTTTTGGAGGGACATAGCAGGCAAATATCCTGAGGACCCAGACCACCTTGATGCCACCGAGATTCATAACCCTATGATTAGGTATTTCCATCACATTTTAGCTTTCACCTTTTTTAGAAAACCTATTAATCGACTCTCAGTTTCTAGGGATGAGTTGTTCATCATTTACTGTGCTTTTCAGTCCATACCAGTCATTGGTGCATCATTTATGATCGCCAACATGTCAGCTATAGCTCAGTGTACCCATGGCCCCATCTGTGTCGGCGGGCTAGTCACTATGATAGTTGAGGCCCTATCCCTACGGTCATCTCTGTCGCGCCTTACACCGTACGCCATATATTATACCATGGACATCCCTTTTTGCTTTAACATATCTTTGATTGGTAACCTCAGCCCACCTCACTTTCAGCTGCTTGTCCAAAATAACCCTGTCTATTACTTCAAATTTCCTAGCCCCGAGAATACCAGTGTCTATACCAAGACAAATTGGCTATATCACCTAGAGAAGACAGACGAACACGACCCTGAGAGGGAGGAGAGCGACCCATCCACACCCAAAGTTTACCATGATTATACACCCTTGGATTACCCTACACTACCCCTTGTTACCACAACTAATGACGTCCCTATGCCGGATCATGCACATGCGATCAAGACACTGCAGACAGATGTTACCTCACTCCGAGGCGAGCTCGACACTGTTAAAGATAATGTCAGCACACTTCGGCGTGACTTCTTTCATTTCATGGACGTCGTCACGGAGCAGTTTGATCACATTTATCAGCATCTGCACGCTTCTGCACCACCTCCAGGAGGCCCTCATGCTTAATAGTTTTTGTTTCTGTGCCGCCCCAGTGAGGACATTGTTTGTTCTTAGTATGGGGGGGGGGGGTTTCATTATTATTCTCAAAACTCATTATGGTTTTATTATTTTCGAATAATTTGTTACTTTTCGATTCTAAAATTTCGTTTATTTATTCATTTATACATTTCATATCCATTTTATTTATTTTTGTTTTAAAGTATTTATTTATTTATTTTCATACACAGTATGTATTCATTTTTATACTATGCAATTTCTATTATTATTTTCATGTGTTTCTTATTTCTGTTACTATTTTCATTTTCTTCTTATTTACCATATCATTCTTCCAATTATACAATGTGCTACTATACCCCTTGCAATATACTTCTCAAGATTAATGAATTAATTAATTTAGTAGAGCACGCGGTCAAAGAGGTCAAAGAGACCAACGCATCAGTTCACCCTGACGAACGTCAGGGATTGTCTCTTTGACTCTGATGAGCTTCAGAGAGAGCATGACGGGCGGCAGGGTTTGTCCCCCACGCTTTTCATTTCCCGTGACTGTTGAACAACATTGATGCACGAAAATTTGTTTTAAGACCCCACCACCCCATTTACTCCATTCACCCATAACTTCTATAACCTCTCAATTTCAAACCATAAACCCCATTAAATTTCTTACTCAACAAAACCATATATATAAACCTCTCTTCCATCCTTAGTTTCATCACTACCACCAACTTTCCATCTCTTTACCACAAATACATTTTTTCTATCAAGTTCAAAAAAATCATGGCCAACCAACCCGAACTCGACATGCGAAATCTCGTGCTCCGACAAGGAGAAGCTGGTGAACTTCAAAAAGAGAGGTACATAAAATTCCATCATCGAGGGCTAACATCCACGCGGTTCGTCGACAACAATTGCTTGCAAGAATTAGGCTTGTAACCTCATATGGAAGGCTTGCTGAATAAAGCTGGCCTAAGCTTTATTAGCACGATGAACACACCAACTTACGAAGCTCTCACATTGGAATTCTTGAGTTCCTACGCATATCACACTCGAGAAGATGCAGACGCACACCTAACGGGAGCCGCTCAATTTCGGATGTTCAACCGAGAGTACACACTCAACCATGAAATTTTGAGCGACATATTTCATTTTCCCTGAGGGAATAATGTGCAATATCGCATTCCCCCAGAATTGGATTGGAATGGAAGTGCATACGCACTATGGGAGAGAATAACCGGCAAACCAAATGTCACACCCGAAGCACGGTACGCCTCTCACATCCACAACCCAAACATCCACTTCTTACACCGTGTTATGGCAAACACAATATTTGGAAGGGCGAACAACAACAAGGTAAACACTAAAGAATTGTATGCTCTTCACTGTACCTTTTCACAAAACCTCCGTCTTTATCCCGTTACTTTAATGATGGCCCACATTCAAAACCTCGTTACAAGAGACAGGACCACACCTTTTTTCATCGGAGGCATCGTCACCACCATCGCAGTTCACCTGAACTGGGGGGAAAGGATTCAACGCCTACCTCCGCTGCCAGCAGTTTATATGGATATTGATAACTGTAGAGCTGGCCGCCTGATCAAAGTACGAGAAGCTGGAGGGTACTATCTAATGGTTAAGAATGCAAGAGTTCGTAGCGTGATCATGCCAAATCACAATCGTACTTACTTGGGTAATCCGAATAACTGGCTTTACAACCTGAACGCCCCAGAACCCAGAGAAAATGTGCAAGGAAATCAAGAACCAGCCAACAACGCTGCCGCTGACGAAATCGAAGAAGAATTAGAGCAGCAAGAGCCCCAACCACAGCAAGCCAACAATCCCGCCACCATCAATGCAATCTATGCCGCAATAATGCAGTAAAACCAGCTGTCCACTCAACGCCACCAGAGCCTCGAGACGCGCCAAATCGAGATGATGACTCTCATGCAACAAATGTAGAGAGACCAAAACGACTATGCTCGCATGCATGATCAAAGTGTGCTGGAATTCACCACAGGAATAACAGAAGATATGCGAGCCTTAACACTTCGTGTTGACGACTTGCATAATATCATATCCCAGAGAGATGGAGGTGAATCTTCCAGACATGGTGGGAAAGCACGTCGAAGAGCAAGGACACGTGGCCGATACCAAAGATAAGAGGTGGAAGAATGATTATCCAGTTTCTATTTCCCCTTTCCCTCTTCTATCAATACATTGAGGACAATGTATGATTCAAGTATGGGGGAGGAAGTATTTCCCTTTTCCTAGTAATTTCTATTTTCTTTGTAATTTCCCTTCCGTTATCTCTAATTCAATAAAAAATTTTTTTTATCAAGTTATCTATTGAAGCAATTTGTGTTGTTCTTTTAGACTCCCCTTTATTTTTTGAGCCCATAAAAATATTTTTGACTCACTCGACAAAGTACATAGACTGCAAGATCTCCAATCGTCAGGGATTGGGGCAAGATTAAGCAAAATTTCTACCGTCTAGACACTCTACAACCCCAGGGTATGATAGATCAGTTCAAGTACCTGTTATTTCCAACACCCTGATTTTAGTCTTTATAGTAACCTTGAGTAATTTATATTAGCAGTCAGCGCCGTCTTAAACACAAACTACGCAGGAAGTCGATGAATATAAGTGGATGATATAATATTTCAGCAAAATGTTGCAAGGAAACACACCAATTAAATTGGACGATCCTCACCCGATCGCCTAATCCAAAGGATGTAAACCTTACAAAGTAACATGAAAATTCATTTGATGGATGGTTCAGGAGCATCTGGTACTGAACTCGGTAGGGCAGATTACAGTCTGATCCCCCGCATCCAACCATTGATTAAAAGGTTGCCACATTACTGTGCCATAAACCTCTAAAGTTTAAAAGGATCATAACCACTAACCGACTGTTCTGCTATGTGCGTGTAAAGATAAAGGGCTTAATGTGATTGCGCTAGAATGAAAAGGGCAAAACAAGACAAATACTTGAGGTAGGCTATGATAGGACCTGTAACTAGTTTACATAAAATGGGACTGTCTAGTGTCACTGACGTAGTAATGGAGCATGAATCAAGCCATCGATTTTCTGACAAAAACACAACACAACTATATATTAGTTGATCTGAGTCATAACCATGTTTAGAAAAACATCATACTTAGCATTTGCTTGAGGACAAGCAAAGTTTAAGTATGGGGGAGTTTGATGACACACAAATATGTGATATTTCTGGCTTGATATACACCAAATATTTCTCATACTTTAGTTTAAATTAAATTATTTTATAAGTATTATGCAGGTATTTTTCTATTTTTGCAGATATGCATTAAGCCAAACACTTTTGAAGAAATGAAGAAAAAAGGTGCAAAAACTAGCAAAAAGGCCTAAGGAGAAGAAAGGATCCCAAAGCCCATTACACATGTGAGCACGTGGCCCACAATGAAGAAGGCCTTGACGACCGTCAAGGAAGCGTGCCGAATGTCACGCGCCAAGAAGACCAAGTGACTATTGTCACTTGAATGTGACGAACGTCACAAGCCATTACTCCACTTTCTTCTCATCTAACGGACATAAACGTGTTCAAGTGTTAATCCAGCGACTACCTACATCTTCTCACCCACTCAGTCAAAGTACCAAGGAACGTGACAAATTAATGGCCCTATTATTTCTCAAAGAAGGAAGTAAATTGTTTCTACATTTTCGAGAGCAACCGATCACGCAAGACTTATAAATAGAGCCTTAGACCACAGTAGAAAGGGTTATTCTTTTTGGAAAGAAACTTTAGAGATTTTATTGAGCGAATATTCTTTTCAGCATTATTTATATTTCCCCGTTATTTCTATATTCCTTTCCAGTATTATTTTCTTCTGTACGGTAAAATATATCCTCCGATCGAAGCAAAGCCTACAATTTGTGCAGGAGTGCTTCTGTCTTCAGAGTTATTACCAGGTTTATGTTTACAAATTCTTATTGCTTTTTAATCGATATAATTATGTTTATTTGTGTTTGTCCTTTAAATTATTCTGCGATTTGGTTTAATATTATGCCAGGCTAGAAATCCTATACCGGTATGTAAAGTCACTCAACCGAGGGAACGAGTAACTTGGTCGGGATTATTTTTACTACGAAACTTTCTTTTCTGGCCTAAGTTACTATTTTTCAATCATTAAATTGTTTTGTTACAGAAGTAAAAAATAGATAGAGGTTAGGATCAACAAAGCGGAAGTTTGAGATCTTTTAACTGGACAGTAGTAATTAGGCATTGGCTTAAAATACAGCAGAAGCACTTTAAAGTTAATTAATATTTTGTTTAGTTTCCAAAAAGTGTTTTTAACTCCTGCGGGATGGCGGAAGCGTACGTTAGGACTTAACTGCATAGCCTAGATCAACAAAACGACAGTGTGAGACGAGGGTTTTTAAACTAAATAAGTTTTACTGAAAGCTGTTTCGAAAATATAAAGACGCCCAACAGGTCGCTAGTTCCCGAGGTACGACTGTTGCATACTGGTAATTAAGCTTATTGATTATTAAAATCTAACTTAATTTAGTATTTAGTTTTCCCTACAACCCAATCAAATATTCATTAGATTTAGATTTGCGAAGTAACAATAGAAGACGGTAGATCGATTCATCAGTCTCTGTGGTTCGATATCTTTTAAAACTACACAATAAGACTGTGCACTTGCAGTCCGAATCATTGGATACATAAGTACAAATCCCATGATCATGTTTTTGGCCCCATTGCCGGGGACTGATTTAGGTCGATATCGCTACTCTTTTGTTACACAGTAGAGACTAGAGCAAAAACTTCTCTCTTACTTCTCTATTTCTTTTCTTTTCTTATTTGTATGCCAAACACTCGTTTGCAAGGCGAGCCGTTATACATACAAATCAATGATATCGAGCGTTATCTCAGACTTAGACGCCGCATTAAAGAGTATCATCTCTTGCATAACACTCAACCTCGTCAATCACTCGAACCTCCTACTTCTCGACCAACTTAAGAAATGGCTGCCAATCCTGCTCCACGCCCACTCAAATCCTATGTCATTCCCTCACAAGATGAACCACACAATAGCATTGCTGCCCCTCTAATCGAGGCTAACAACTTTGAACTGAAACCCTCTTTGTTATCTGTTGTGCAACAGAACCAATTCTCTGGTGGGTCGATGGAAGACCCTAATATTCATCTATCAATATTTCTACAGTACGCAGATACAATCAAGAACAATGGGGTCAGTCAAGAGGAAATAAGACTTCGTCTTTTCCCTTTTTCTCTAAGAGACAGAGCAAGAGCTTGGCTCCAATCTCTACCCGCAAACTCAGTCACTACATGGGACGAGCTAAAGAAAGTCTTTCTTGAAAGATATTTTCCACCAAGCAAAACGGCTATGCTAAGATCTCAGATAAGCGATTTTAGACAAAAGGAGAGCAGATCCCTTTTTGATGCTTGGGAAAGATACAAAGATCTGATGAGACTATGCCCACATCATGGCCTGGAAGAATGGTTGATTATCCACACCTTCTATAATGGTCTCCTCTACAATACAAGATTAACAATAGACGCTGCCGCAGGTGGTGCACTTATGGACAAATCCTACACCGCTACCTATGCTCTAATAGAAAGTATGGCCCAAAATCACTATCAGTGGGGAAGTGAAAGAGCACACGCAGACAAAGGTACTACAGAGAAAGCACAGACAAAAGGAGGAATGTATGAGATAAGCTACCTAGACAGTGTCCATGCTAAGGTAGATGCCCTCACCCTAAATATTGATAATTTGACCGCAATACCTCCAGCCACCGTGGCTGCTATAACTCCCAATTGCGAAATATGCCGAGTGCTTGGACATCTAGTTACTGAATGTAAGATCTTGGCAGGAACTCCAACTGACCAAGTGAATTATGCCCAAGGAAACCCTTACTCAAACACGTACAACCCTGGATGGAAAAATCACCCAAATCTCTCATATAAAAACCCCAATGCGTTGTATGCTCCGAACCAAGCACCTGCCGTACCACCTGGATATCAGAAAGTTCCTGCAAATGCTCCTAGTGCACCTAGAAAATCAAACTTAGAACTAATGATGGAGAACTTCATAGCTACCCAAGCGCAAACAAACAAAGACGTCCAAAATCAAAACATACACACTAATGAGCAGATAAAACAATTAGCAAACAAAATAGATGCTTTGGCCACTCACAATAAAATGTTAGAAACCCAAATCTCTCAAGTGGCTCAACAACAAGCACCTACAGTTGCACCGGCTGATACATTTCTCGGTCAACCACAACCTAACCCGAAGGGGCATGCTCATGCCATCATATTAAGGAGTGGAACCGAATTAGATGGACCGCCCGACCCCAGACTATCAAATCAAAGTATGTATCAAAAGGCTAAAACATCAACTGAGAAGGAGAATCAACCAGAGAAACCAGAGGTAGACGAAGAAGATAAAGGAGGAGAGGCCAAAGAAAAAGAAAAACCTTATGTGCCTCCACCGCCTTATAAACCCCAGATCCTATTTCCTGGTAGATTAGCCAAACCTAAGAATGTAGGGCAATTTAAAAAATTTGTAGAACTTCTGAAACAACTTAATATAACAATTCCTTTCACTGAAGCTATAACTCAAATGCCCTCCTATGCCAAATTCCTCAAGGAAATCTTATCTAACAAGAAAAATCTAGAAGATGACGAAACAGTTACGCTTACAGCAGAATGTAGCGCAATTATCCAAAACAAGATGCCTCCTAAGCTGAAAGACCCCGAAAGTTTCTCTATACCATGCCATCTAGGTAAGTTCGTCATAGACAAAGCCCTATGTGATTTAGGAGCTAGTATTAGCATTATAACTTTATCCATATGCAACAAACTGGAAATGGGTGAACTAAGACCGACAAAGATGTCCGTTCAATTAGCGGATCGCTCCGTCAAATACCCAGTAGGAATCTTAGAAAATGTTCCTGTACGGATAGGCCAATTCTACATCCCTACAGATTTCATAATCATGGACATTAGAGAAGATGAAAGCACACCTATCATCTTAGGAAGACCATTCCTAGCTACCGCTGGAGCTATCATAGATGTGAAAAAAGGCAAACTAACATTTGAAGTAGGTGAAGAGAAAGTCGAATTTATTCTGACACAATTCTTACAAGTGCCCGCCATAGATGACACATGTTATCTGGTGGACATCATGGACGAATGCGTAAGAGAAATTGAATGGGAACTAATACCTTGTTCCGAAACCATGAAGATTCCCGCGCCTCTTATATTCAAAGATAACGAATGGTGTCCTGAATACCGAGACGACAATCTGAGTGAATGCTTAGCTCTGATACCAGATCACATGCCTTGTCCAAGAAAACCAGCATTGGATCTTAAGCCATTACCTAAGACCCTCAGATATGAATTCCTTGACACCGAGTTACAACGACCTGTAATTGTCAACGCGGACTTAGGACAACATGAAACAGACAAATTATTACAAGTCTTAAGAAAATATCCATCCGCCTTAGGATACAACATTACAGATCTCAAAGTAATAAGTCCTTCCATTTGCATGCATCGTATTATGCTGGAAAATGACCACAAATCTTCTAGAGAACATCAACGAAGAATTAACCCAATATGGAGCACCGTAGTTAAAGATGAAGTAAAAAAACTTCTGAACGCAGGAATCATATACCCAATCTCCGATAGTCAATGGGTAAGCCCAGTCCACTGTGTACCAAAGAAAGGTGGTATAACAGTAACAACAAACAAAGCAGGCGAAGCTGTAGCGAAACGAACTATAAGCGGAGCTAGAATGTGTATTAACTATAGGAAGCTAAATAAAGCCACTCGCAAGGACCATTTCCCTCTACCATTCATTGATCAAATGCTTGAACGATTAGCTAAGCACTCTCATTACTGTTATTTAGACGGTTACTCAGGATTCTTTCAAATCCCTATTCACCCCGATGACCAAGAGAAAACAACATTCACATGTCCCTATGGAACTTTCGCCTACCGACGAATGCCGTTTGGATTATGCAATGCTCCCGCCACGTTTTAGAGGTGCATGATGGCAATCTTTGCTGATTTCATAGACAACATCATGGAGGTCTTTATGGACGACTTCTCTGTATATGGAGAGAGTTTTGAAGATTGTCTGATGAATTTGGAGAAAGTTTTAGAGAGATGCGTAAAAGTTAACCTCGTTCCGAATTGGGAAAAGTTCCACTTTATGGTCAAATAAGGAATCGTACTAGGACATGTTGTGTCTGAAAAGAGGATTGAAGTCGATAAAGCTAAGATCGAAGTCATAGAAAACTTACAACCCCCTAAAACAGTAAGAGAAATACGCAGTTTCTTAGGACAAGCCGGTTTCTACCGACGATTCATAAAAGATTTCTCGCAAATATCAAAACCTCTAACCACCCTCCTTATGAAAGACGTTGAATTTGATTTCGATGACAAATGCCTAAAAGCATTTAACCAACTAAAAACAGCTCTTATATCCGCACCAATCATGCAACCACCTGATTGGAGACTTCCGTTTGAAATCATGTGCGACGCAAGTGATTACGCCGTAGGTGCAGTCCTGGGACAACGAAGAGATAAGAAGCTTCATGCGATATACTATGCTAGTAGAACCTTGGACCCTGCACAGATGAATTACGCAACAACAGAAAAAGAACTTTTACCGTAGTCTTTGCACTAGACAAATTTTGCTCCTACCTAGTAGGCGCAAAAATAATCATCTATACAGACCACACAGCTATTAGATATCTCTTAACCAAGCAAGACTCAAAGCCGAGACTTTTGAGATGGATTCTGCTTCTACAAGAGTTCGATTTAGAAATTAAAGACAAAAAAGGTACCGAGAACGTAGTAGCCGACCATTTATCTTGAATGGAACAACTGACACCAGAAGAAGTACCTATTAATGATGACTTCCCGTATGAACGTCTGTTAGCTCAGATGGACTTAGGAGATGCCAGCAAAGAACCACCTGAATTAAATCCAAATCAACTGCTTTTAGGACTTGACACACAAGCTGCTAACGGTGATTCACAAGAAAGCAAAGACGAAATAAATAATGATATAAAAGAAGACGTGGTCTCTGTCCGAACTAACCAAACCATACCATGGTATGCGGACATAACAAATTACTTGGCTGCCAAAATCCTACCCCCTGATATGACCTATCAACAGAAGAAGAAATTCTTTCACGATTTGAAACATTACTTTTGGGATGATCCTTTACTATTCAAGAGAAGTGCCGACGGTATTTTCCGAAGATGCGTCCTGGAAAACGAAATAGAAAGCATTATTTCTCATTGTCATGATGCCCCTTACGGAGGCCATGCAAACACATCAAAGACATGTGCCAAAATTTTGCAGTCTGGCTTCTACTGGCCAAATTTGTGGAAAGATATGCACATAGCCATCCTAAACTGCGACCGATGCCAACACACCGGAAATATATCCAGACGCGATGAGATGCCTCAAACTGGCATTCTACAAGTTGAAGTCTTTGATGTATGGGGAATAGACTTCATGGGACCATTTCCATCCTCATTCGGCAACAAATATATACTAGTGGCTGTAGATTACGTTTCGAAATGGATTGAAGCAATAGCTTCTCCAATAAACGATACTAGAGTCATGATTAAACTCTTCAAAACCATTATATTCCCAAGGTTTGGTGTACCCAAACAAGTTATAAGCGACAGTGGCTCCCACTTCATATCAAGAATCTTTGATAAACTCCTAACAAAATATGGGGTGAAGCACCGCGTCGCGACACCATACCACCCCCAAACAAGCGGACAAGTAGAAGTCTCAAATCGAGAAATAAAACAAATATTGGAAAAAAACTGTTGCCACGTCGAGAAAGGATTTGTTGGCTAAGTTACCCGACGCATTATGGGCCTGCAGGACGACATTCAAGACGCCAATAGGTACAACACCCTTTAAACTCATCTATGGAAAATCATGCCACCTGCCAGTGGAAATTGAACACAAAGATTACTGGGAAATTAAAACTTTAAACCTAAGCTACACTGCGGGAGGAGAGAAAAGGATCCTCGACATAAATGAATTAGAAGAACTAAGATTAGACGCATATGAAAATGCGAGGATCTACAAAGAAAGGACGAAAAAATGGCATGACACACGAATCTGAAGGAAAGAATTCAATGAAGGAGATGTAGTTCTCCTATTCAACTCTCGTCTAAAACTTTTCCCTGGGAAACTCCGTTCACGATGGTCTGGACCATTCGAAGTAACCAAAGTTTTCCCCAGTGGTGCCATAGAGATTAAAGTAAAATCCATGAATCCATTCTTAGTAAATGGCCAGCGCCTAAAACATTATTACAACGTTGAAAATAAGGATTACACCGCGAGCTTAACGCTATTAGAGCTACCGCACGAATTTGGAAACTAACTCACGTCTAACAACATTGTCAAGCTAACGACATTAAACAAGTGCTGTGTGGGAGGCAACCCACAAGTTTTTTTTTATTTATTATCTTTCAAATCTCTTTATCTTTTATTTTTATTTCTGCATTTTGATTTTTACTTTCCGATTTTTTTCCTTTTTCTTTCTTTCTCCCACAACATATTTAACTTATTTTTCTTTTACAAATTTTAGTACCGAGTCACAGGAACCTACAAGCTAAAATTCATGGATACTATCATTTTTGCATCAGAGGCCCAGCAGAGGAGATATGAGATTCTGGCTCAGCGCCAGATGAGTATGACCACGTATGTGCATGATCCCACCTTGACAGCTTTAGGAATCAGGGAAAGTGTATACTTCATGTTCAACCAGATTGGATGGAAGGGGTTCCTAGCCCATAAACACCCTACACACCAACGCCTCACCTTGGAGTTCTTGAGCTCCCTCATCTATAAACCCACACAAGGCTTAGGGCGTAGTAGGGGTCAGATGTCCTTTAGATTGTTCGGTTTCACCCACCAGTTTACAGTTTGCAGTCTAGCTGAGCTGCTAGGATTCCCTAGTTCTTTAGACGCCCACATGGAAACCCAGGCGAATGACTACCTCAACTTCGAACTTAATCACTTTTGGAGGGACATAGCGAGCCAATATCCAGAGGACCCAGACCACCTTGATGCCACCGTGATTCATAACCCTGTGATTAGGTATTTCCATCACATTTTAGCTTTCACCTTTTTTGGAAAACCTATTAATCGACTCTCAGTTTCTAGGGATGAGTTGTTCATCATTTACTGTGCTTTTCAGTCCATACCAGTCATTGGTGCATCATTTATGATCGCCAACATGTCAGCTATAGCTCAGTGTACCCATGGCCCCATCTGTGTCGGCGGGCTAGTCACTATGATAGTTGAGGCCCTATCCCTACGGTCATCTCTGTCGCGCCTTACACCGTACGCCAGATATTATACCATGGACATCCCTTTTTGCTTTAACATATCTTTGATTGGTAACCTCAGCCCACCTCACTTTCAGCTGCTTGTCCAAAATAACCCTGTCTATTACTTCAAATTTCCTAGCCCCGAGAATACCAGTGTCTATACCAAGACAAATTGGCTATATCACCTAGAGAAGACAGACGAACACGACCCTGAGAAGGAGGAGAGCGACCCATCCACACCCACAGTTTACCATGATTATACACCCTTGGATTAACCTACACTACCCCTTGTTACCACAACTAATGACGTCCCTATGCCGGATCATGCACATGCGATCAAGACACTGCAGACAAATGTTACCTCACTCCGAGGCGAGCTCGACACTGTTAAAGATAATGTCAGCACACTTCAGCGTGACTTCTTTCATTTCATGGACGTCGTCACGGAGCAGTTTGATCACATTTATCAGCATCTGCACGCTTCTGCACCACCTCCAGGAGGCCCTCATGCTTAATAGTTTTTGTTTCTGTGCCGCCCCAGTGAGGACACTGTTTGTTCTTAGTATGGGGGGGTTTTTCATTATTATTCTCAAAACTCATTATGGTTTTATTATTTTCGAATAATTTGTTACTTTTCGGTTCTAAAATTTTGTTTATTTATTCATCTATACATTTCATATCCATTTTATTTATTTTTGTTTTAAAGTATTTATTTATTTATTTTCATACAAAGTATGTATTCATTTTTATACTATGCAATTTCTATTATTATTTTCATGTGTTTCTTATTTCTGTTACTATTTTCATTTGCTTCTTATTTACCATATCATTATTCCAATTATACAATGTGCTACTATACCCCTTGCAATATGCTTCTCAAGATTAATGAATTAATTAATTTAGTGGAGCACGCAGTCAAAGAGGTCAAAGAGACCAACGCATCACTTCACCCTGACGAGCGTTAGGATGCATGTGACGAACGTCAGGGATTGTCTCTTTGACTCTGACGAGCGTCAGAGAGAGCATGACGGGCGGCAGGGCTTGTCCCCCACGCTTTTCATTTCCCGTGACTGCTGAACAGCATTGATGCACGAAAATTTGTTTTAAGACCCCACCACCCCATTTACTCCATTAACCCATAACTTCCATAACCTCTCAATTTCAAAAATTCTCTAATAAACCCCATTAAATTTCTTACTCAACAAAACCATCTATATAAACCTCTCTTCCATCCTTAGTTTCATCACTACCACCCACTTTCCATCTCTTTACCATAAATACATTTTTTCTATCAAGTTCAAAAAAATCATGGCCAACCAACACGAACCCGACATGCGAAATCTCGTGCTCTGACAAGGAGAAGCTGGTGAACTTCAAAAAGAGAGGTACATAAAAGTCCATCATCGAGGGCTAACATCCACGCGGTTCGTTGACAACAATTGCTTGCAAGAATTAGGCTTGCAACCTCATATGGAAGGCTTGCTGAATAAAGCTGGCCTAAGCTTTATTAGCACGATGAACACACCAACTTACGAAGCTCTCACGTTGGAATTCTTGAGTTCCTACGCATATCACACTCGAGAAGATGCAGACGCACACCTAATGGGAGCCGCTCAATTTCGGATGTTCAACCGAGAGTACACACTCAACCATGAAATTTTGAGCGACATATTTCATTTTCCCCGAGGGAATAATGTGCAATATCGCATTCCCCCAGAATTGGATTGGAATGGAAGTGCATACGCACTATGGGAGAGAATAATCGGCAAACCAAATGTCACACCCGAAGCACGGTACGCCTCTCACATCCACAACCCGAACATCCGTTTCTTACACCGTGTTATGGCAAACACAATATTTGGAAGGGCGAACAACAACAAGGTAAACACTGAAGAATTGTATGCTCTTCACTGTACCTTTTCACAAAACCTCCGTCTTAATCCCGTTACTTTCATGATGGCCCACATTCAAAACCTCGTTACAAGAGACGGGACCACACCTTTTTTTCATCGGAGGCATCGTCACCACCATCCCAGTTCACCTAAACTGAGGGGAAAGGATTCAACGCCTACCTCCACTGCCAGCAGTTTATATGGATATTGATAACTGTAGAGCTGGCTGCCTGATCAAAGTACGAGAAGCTGGAGGGTACTATCTAATGGTTAAGAATGCAAGACTTCGTAGCATGATCATGCCAAATCACAATCGTACTTACTTGGGTAATCCGAATAACTGGCTTTACAACCTGAACGCCCCAGAACCCGGAGAAAATGTGCAAGGAAATCAAGAACCAACCAACAACGCTGCCGCTGACGAAATCGAAGAAGAATTAGAGCAGCAAGAGCCCCAACCACAGCAAGCCAACAATCCCGCCACCATCAACGCAATCTATGCCGCAATAATGCAGCAAAACCAGTTGTCCACTCAACGCCACCAGAGCCTCAAGACGCGCCAAATCGAGATGATGACTCTCATGCAACAAATGCAGAGAGACCAAAATGACTATGCTCGCAGGCATGATCAAAGTGTGCTGGAATTCACCACAGGAATAACGGAAGATATGCGAGCCTTAACACTTCGTGTTGACGACTTGCATAATATCATATCCCAGAGAGATGGAGGCCAATCTTCCAGACATGGTGGGCAAGAACAGGAGGAAGAATGATTATCCAGTTTCTATTTCCCTTTTCCCTCTTCTATCAATACATTGAGGACAATGTATGATTCAAGTATGGGGGAGGAAGTATTTCCCTTTTCCTAGTAATCTCTATTTTCTTTGTAATTTCCCTTCCGTTATCTTTAATTCAATAAATAAAAAATTTTATCAAGTTATCTATTGAAGCAATTTGTGTTGTTCTTTTAGACTCCCCTTTCTTTTTTGAGCCCATTAAAATATTTTCGACTCACTCGACAAAGTACATAGACTGCAAGATCTCCAATTGTCAGGGATTGGGGCAAGATTAAGCAAAATTTATACCGTCTAGACACTCTACAACCCCAGGGTATGATAGATCAGTTCAAGTACCTGTTATTTCCAACACCCTGATTTTAGTCTTTATAGTAACCTTGAGTAGTTTATATTAGCAGTCAGCATCAGCTTAAACACAAACTACGCAGGAAGTCGATGAATATAAGTGGATGATATAATATTTCAGCAAAATGTTGCAAGGAAACACACCGATTAAATTGGACGATCCTCACCCGATCGCCTAATCCAAAGGATGTAAACCTTACAAAGTAACATGAAAATTCATTTGATGGATGGTTCAGGAGAATTTGGTACTGAACTCGGTAGGGCAGATTACGGTCTGATCCCCCGCATCCAACCATTGAATAAAAGGTTGCCACATTACTGTGCCAGACACCTCTAAAGTTTAAAAGGATCATAACCACTAACCGACTGTTCTGCTATGTGCGTGTAAAGATAAAGGGCTTAATGTGATTGCGCTAGAATGAAAAGGGCAAAACAAGAAAAATACTCGAGGTAGGCTATGATAGGACCTGTAACTAGTTTACGTAAAATGGGACTGTCTAGTGTTATTGACATAGTAATGGAGCATGAATCAAGCCATCGATTTTCTGACGAAAACACAATGCAGCTATATATTAGTTGATCTGAGTCATAACCATGTTTAGAAAAACATCGTACTTAGCATTTGCTTGATGACAAGCAAAGTTTAAGTATGGGGGAGTTTGATGACACACAAATATGTGATATTTCTGGCTTGATATACACCAAATATTTCTCATACTTTAGTTTAAATTAAATTATTTTATAAGTATTATGCAGGTATTTTTCTATTTTTGCAGATATGAATTAAGCCGAACACTTTTGAAGAAATGAAGAAAAAAGGTGCAAAAACTAGCAAAAAGGCCTAAGGAGAAGAAAGGAGCCCAAAGCCCATTACACATGTGAGCACGTGGCCCACAATGAAGAAGGCCTTGACGACCATCAAGGAGGCGTGCCGAACGTCACGCGCCAAGAAGACCAAGTGACTATTGTCACTTGAATGTGACGAACGTCACAAGCCATTACTCCACTTTCTTCTCATCCAACGGACAGAAACGCGTTCAAGGGTTAATCCAGCGACTACCTACATTTTCTCACCCACTCAGTCAAAGTACCAAGGAACGTGACAAATTAATGGCCCTATTATTTCTCAAAGAAGGAAGTAAACTGTTCCTACATTTTCGAGAGCAACCGATCACGCAAGAATTATAAATAGAGCCTTAGACCACAGTAGAAAGGGTTCTTCTTTTTGGCAAGAAACTTTAGAGATTTTATTGAGCGAATATTCTTTTCAGCATTATTCTTTTCAGCATTATTTATATTTCCCAGTTATTTCTATATTCCTTTCCAGTATTATTTTCTTCTGTACGGTAAAATATATCCTCCGATCGAAGCAAAGCCTACAATTTGTACAGGAGTGCTTATGTCCTTAGAGTTATTACCAAGTTTATGTTTACAAAATCTTATTGCTTTTTAATCGATATAATTATGTTTATTTGTGTTTGTCCTTTAAATTATTCTGCGATTTGGTTTAATATTATGTCAGGCTAGAAATCCTATACCGGTATGTAAAGTCACTCAACCGAGGGAACGAGTAACTTGGTCGGGATTATTTTTACTACGAAACTTTCTTTTCTAGCCTAAGTTACTATTTTTGAATCATTAAATTGTTTTGTTACGGAAGTAAAAAACAGATAGAGGTTAGGGTCAACAAAGCGGAAGTTTGAGATCTTTTAACTGGACAATAGTAATTAGGCATTGGCTTAAAATACAGCAGAAGCACTTTAAAGTTAATTAAGATTTTGTTTAGTTTCCAAAAAGTGTTTTTAACTCCTGCGGGATGGCGGAAGCGTACGTTAGGACTTAACTGCATAGCCTAGATCAACAAAACAACAGTGTGAGACGAGGGTTTTTAAACTAAATAAGGTTTACTGAAAGCTATTTTGAAAATATAAAGACGCCCAACAGGTCGCTAGTTCCCGAGGTACGACTGTTGCATACTGGTAATTAAGCTCATTGATTATTAAAATCCAACTTAATTTAGTATTTAGTTTTCCCTACAACCCAATCAAATATTCATTAGCTTTAGATTTTCGAAGTAACAATAGAAGACGGTAGATCGATTCATCAGTCTCTGTTGTTCGATATCTTTTAAAACTACACGATAAGACTGTGCACTTGCAGTCCGAATCATTAGATACATAAGTAAAAATCCCACGATCACATACTTCATGTTTCTTGAACTGGTTCAATTCATCTTGCATTGCTCCAATCCCGTATTCATCAGTCAAAGCCTCTTTAACATTTTTTGGTTCAATCTTAGACATAAAGCAAGAGTTTGTGATGATTTCTCTAGATCTTGTAGTGACTCCACTGTTAGGATCTCCTATGATGAGTTCCTCAGGATGATTTTTCTGAATTCTGATGGAAGGATCTTTGTTAGCTTCCTTTGATTCAGACTCTGATGGACTAGGATTAGGCACATCATCCTTTTTAGACACTTATGTTGAAGTCTCAAAGAATTTATCAACATCATATGGGACATTTGTTTCCTCATGGTGATCATCAACTATGACATTTATAGACTCCATCATAACTTTGGTCCTGGAATTGAACACCCTATATGCTCTGTTGTTGGTAGAGTATCCTAGGAATATTCCTTCATCACTTTTAGGGTCCATCTTTCTCCTTTGTTCACGATCTGTCAGAATATAGCATTTTATCCCAAAGACATGGAAGTACTTCACTGTAGGCTTTCTTCCTTTCCATAGTTCATAAAGGGTGGATGATGTTCCCTTTCTCAAGGTGACCCTGTTATGGACATAACAGGCTGTATTCATAGCTTCAGCCCAAAAATGAATATGAAGCTTTTTGGCATGTATCATTGCTCTGGCAGATTCCTGTATAGTCCTGTTTTTCCTTTCCATAACTCCATTTTGTTGAGGAGTTATAGGTGAAGAGAACTCATGATTGATTCCTTCTGAGGAACAGAACTCATCAAACTTACTATTTTCAAATTCCTTACCATGAATAACTTCTGATTCTGACAATGCATCCTTCTTTTTCTCTTTGAATTCTTTTACACAATTCCTTAAATACATCAAATACATCAGACTTTTCCCTAATGAAGTTTATCCAGGTGAATCTGGAAAAATCATCCACAACAACATAAGCATATCTCTTTCCACCAAGACTTTCCACCTGCATGGGACCCATCAGATCCATATGTAGAAGTTCTAGCACCTTAGAGGTGGTCAGATGTCTTGTCTTTGGATGTGACATTCTAGTTTGCTTTCCAACCTGACATTCACCACAGACTCTCCCTTCATCAATCTGAAGCCTTGGAATCCCTCTGACATCCTCCATGGATATGATCTTTTTCATCCCTATAAGATGTAAATGACCAAGTTTTTGGTGCCACAGTTTCACTTCCTTTTCTTCTTTGGCTATAGCGCACACAGAAGAGTAGTTAGTGTTCTCAGACTCCCATAAGTAACAATTGTCTTTTGATCTGACTCCTCTCATTACAACTTCTTGTTTTTCATTAGTTACAAGACATTCAGACTTGGTGAAGTTGACCTTGAATCCTAGATCACATAATTGACTGATACTTATGAGATTAGCAGTCAAACCATTTACCAGCAACACTTCATTTAGGTTTGGAACTCCAGGGCAGTCCAATTTTCCAACTCCTTTGATTTCTCCTCTAGCACCATCTCCAAAAGTGACATAACTAGTAGTATGAGGTTTGACATCATTCAGCAGATTCTTGATTCCAGTCATGTGTTTAGAGCATCCACTGTCAAAGTACCAGTCTTCCTTGGCAGAAACTCTAAGGGAGGTGTAAGCTATCAGGGTTGCGGTCTTTTTCTTCCACTGCTGAGTATATGGTGCCTTGTTAGTCTTAGGTTTGACATATGGGGTCTAATTAGGATATCCATATAATCTGAAGCAGAATGGCTTTATGTGACCAAACCTTCCACAATAATGACATCTCCATCTTTGATACTTTTTCTTCATATTTATTTGTACTTGATGTTGAGTCCTATGTTGTGACATCTGCTTTGACATTTGTTTATCAGGCCTGGTCTTCTTCTTGTCAACAACAGATTTCTTTGCAGCCACAAATCCTAGACCAGGCATGTTTCCTGCATTTTGTCCAGCCTGAAGGATTTCTTCCAACTTGTCAGTTCCATTTGTTAACAACTTGACAGACTTAGTCATCTGATCAAGTTTGGAGTTCAACATTAGAACTTCACCTTCGAGGCGTCCAAAAAGAAGAACTCTTACAGTCAACGGTGGCTTATAGTAGCAGTGTCTGCCTTCTTCTCAGCCTCCAACTTCACTATGAGCTTTTTTTGTTTCTCATTTTGCTGACAGACTTCAGCACTTCTGATACATAGCCTCTTGTAGGAGTCAGCAAGTTCTTCAAATGTCACTTCCTCATCACTAGAATCATTATCAGAGTTACAAATACCAGATAGTGCAGTAACTAGTTTAGCAGATTCCTCTTCAGAGTTACTTTCTGAGTCACCATCAGACCAAGTAACAAACATTCCTTTCTTTTGTTTCTTTAGAAAGGTAGGACATTCAGCTCGAATATGCCCATATCCTTCACATCCATGGCATTGGATTCCTCTTCTTTGATTTCCCTTTTCTTCAGACTTAGTTCTTCTGTTGGAGTCATAGGATCTGCTAATGTCAGAGGAAATGTTCTTGACATTTGACCTTGACTTTGGGTCCATTCTCTTGATGAGTTTGTTGAACTACCTTCCAAGCATAGCTATAGCTTCTGAAATATTCTCTTCATCACTCTCCTTGCTTTCATCTTCAGTATTGGATACAAGGGCTATGCTCTTGTTTTTCTTGTCAACATTGTCACTGATCCCCATCTCAAATGTCTGAAGTGACCCAATGAGTTCATCAACCTTCAAGTTGCAGATATCCTGAGCTTCCTCTATAGCAGTCACTTTCATTGCAAACCTTTTAGGCAAGGATCTGAGAGTCTTTCTCACCAGCTTTTCTTCTGACATCTTTTCTCCCAATGCTCCTGAGGTGTTGGCAATTTCCAAGATGTTCATGTGAAACTCATGAATGGTCTCATCTTCCATCATCCTTAGATTCTCAAATTTTGTAGTGAGCATCTGAAGTCTTGACATTTTTACTTTGGATTTACCCTCATGGGTCGTTTTGAGAGTGTCCCAAACATCCTTGGCCAGTTCACATTGATGTACTAGTCTGAATATGTTTCTATCAATTCCATTGAACAAGGCATTCAATGCTTTAGAGTTACCCAGGGCTAACTCATCTTCTTCTTTTCTCCATTCTTCCTCAGGTTTCAGACTAGTCGTCCCATCTTTCCCAGTTATGGTGGGATGGTTCCATCCTTTGTCAGCAGCTCTCCAAGCTTTTTTGTCCAGTGACTTCAAGAAGGAAATCATACGAGGTTTCCAGTAGTCATAGTTTGATCCATCCAGAATAGGTGGTCTGTTCCCAAATCCTCCTTCCTTGTCCATAGCGCCAGAAAATAATATCCCTAGATCTCACCCAGAAAGACAGGAATGGTGCCTGCTCTGATGCCAATTGAAATTCTGGCAACAGATACTTAATGTCACAGTGAATGTTATGACACCGTATCTGACAAATTGTACACACACCAAACAGTAATTTAAAAGACAGTAAAGAACACAATCAATTGTTAACCCAGTTCAGTGTATAACAACACCTACTCTAGGGGCTACCAAGCCAGGGAGGAAATTCACTATAAGAGGTATTAATTTAGGAATAAACCAACCAGTTTATCTCCTTCACTTAAGACCTACCCAATTCAACTTCAATCTAAGTCCTACTTAAATCTGAGTTCCTACTCACCCCCCCCCCCCCCCCTCAATCACAGCAGTGATACTAATCTACTGATTAATAAGATTATGAAGATATTCTTCAATACACACGCTTGATTTTGCTTCAAAGCTTTAATCAAGAGGCACAACACTCGTGCTTCAAAGCTTTGAGTGATAAACAACCCTTACAACAAAATCCTACTCCAAGTCACTTATCAAAATTATAATTGCTTGGCTTACAGTAGTTACAACTATACAATGCCTTATTGATCTTCTGTCAAAAGCGCTGCTTATAATTAGGATTCATGAGAAATATATATGCAGTCTATTCTTCATTTAGGGCTTCAATAAAAATAGCTAGGGTTAACCAAAGTTAACCTAAAGACTTGGTCTTGAGTTTTCATCATAACATATTAGGGTTAATCAAGGTTAACCTAATATCCACGTGAGCATCTGATCTGGACAATATACTTCAACCCAGAGTAGCACACCAGATTCCTGAAAATTCTCAGGAACAATAAATCTGCACAACAACTTGATCAGTACAAGATGTCTTAACATTGGTTATGACATCATGTATCCTGCTCACTGATTTTGGTAGAATTCAGTACATATGATCATAGCTTAATCATCATGATATTCACTCATACTGAGTTTGTTCCTGTAGAACATTCCTTCTGCAGAATTTACCTTTATCCCATAATGTTATGACATCAGTCATGACATCAGTCATGACATTCGCAAATCTGGTTTTACCAAAAATTAATGCCAACAAACAAACACTTAAAGATACTGCTTATAAAAAGCAGTAGCCAGGTCTTCCCAATTTCGGACATTGGCTCTCTCCAGTTGGTAGAACCATTCAAGCTGAGTCCCTGACAGACTGTCTTGAAAGAAGTGAACCCATAAATTTCTATCGGCGGTGTGGGGCTGGATCTTTCTAACGTAAGAGCGGAGATGGAGTTTTGGGCAAGACACCCCATCATACTTTGCAAAAATTGGAGCCTTGAACTTCTGCGGGATGACCACTCCCGACACCAATCCTAATTCTTCGAATCCAACCTAGGTATCCTCTGGATTTCCATAGCACTCAGACGATCTTCCAACTGCTTGTATTTATCCTCGGTAGGAGGATACTGCTCATCATTATAGTCGGTATCATTGTCAGAAACTTCAGGACTGGGGTCCTTCTCACTGGTCTCTTCTTCTTGATTCTCCCCTTCTTTCGATGAAGAGGTCAGATCGACTTGCTGCTTCAACAACCCTCTAAACCTTCTGCCCATATTCAAAATACCGGCAACCTTCTTCTTTTTATTTTTCTCCTTCAAGATGAGGGCTTTCAGATCCTCCTGCCCTTTTGCCAGATTTATGAACATCTGCTGGAACAGGGCATTTTGTGCCTGAAGATCCTTGATGCTTTGTTCATAAGACATTTCTGCTGAAATAAACAACGAAGAAGATGAGAAACTTGTAATGGTACCTGTACATGCAATGCTATGAATGGGATGCGTATGCCATGATTTCAAAGACTTTGGGAAATTTAAATTTGCGAGCCAAAATAAAACAAATATTTTATTAGTAGAATTCAAAGTTCAATTTCCTTTTAGGCGTTACAATTAAAAACAATTTTAAAAACTAGAAAAAATCAAAATTCCCATGGATGCTTCCTCTTCGTGCCGAGATAGAAATTAAGTCCTCTTTCCTCATGGAGCTTCTTTGTGAGCTCTAAAACCTTCCCCTACTGGGCATGGAACTGATCCATGTAAGTATCCCACTCCTTCTTCAACTGAATCCAAGATCTCCGTAATTCTCCAAGATCAGTGGGCATATCAGGATGGAGAATCGTGTAAGGAATACCCCCTTCAGTAGTGGCTTCCATTATCACTGGCAGAATGGCCATATTGGGCATTATAAGTTTCTGGGCGCGAGCTCGTACCCATTAGAGATAAGGTTCCATAGGAATGGAAGCCTTTGGCCCCAAAGCCTTAGCGCCATATCTGTTTACCATGCTCCAAGCTCGTATGAACCTCCGGCGATACCCTTGAACATCATCCTTATAGTTAAATACAATGCCCTCGATAAGTAACTCATGGGGACCATCTCTTCGAGCATAACTAAATTGTCGCAGGGCTAAACAAGGATTGTAGGTTATGCCCCCTCTGATGCCAAGTAATGGGACATTAGGGTACTCCCCACAGTGATCAATAATAGCTGTGTTTTCCATAGCTCGGGAACACCAGAGAATATCTGTGTGAGCAAGTGACATTATCCTTTGTGACCAACCCAAACCTTCTTCATTCTTCAGTACGGACTTAGGAGGTGAGAAATAAACCACCTCGATAGCAATGGCATACAGCACATAAGAACCCATCTTCTCTTCATGCTACGAGTATGGAGAGTGTGCAAGATATCTCCGAGCAAGGTAGAAAAAGGGTTGCAAGAAAGGAAGATCTTGATAGCATTCACATCTATGAATAAGTATGGATTAGGGAATAGTACTAACCCATAGATTAGAAGGGCCAAGACCTCCTCAAAAGCATGAAAATCCATATCATCCCAAAACAGTTGGGCCTTGTCTATCAGGAACTTGGCTAGAAAACCCTTGACTCCGCTTCTTGTTTCCCAATTGGATACCACATCGGCCCGTTTCAGATGCAAGTCTGAGGTAATGACTTCTGGCTTAGGAAATTCTTCCAGACCTGTGAAACGCAACTGTTCAAGAATGGGTATATCCAATAACTGAGAGAACTCTTCCATGGTGGGCACCAACTGATAATCTGGAAAGGTGAAGCAGTGGTGCTTGGGATCAAAGAACTGAAAGAGTATACTCATCATCTTTTCATTAAAGTTTGAAGTAGCCAGGTTGAGAAGTCGACCATGTCTCTTAGTGAACGTAGAATTTTTAGGGACCTTTGATACTAGCTCCTTGAGTTGGGAAGGTATTTTCGCAAAGCTGATTCAGATAGTGTTTCTACGAGTGGAAGCCATGATCTATAAAACAGAACAAAGATAAATTCCCTTCGTCCTTGAAATGGTTAGTGTAATAAGAATGGATGCTATGTTATGTTGCATGATGTCATGTTCAAACAGAATAAATAACATATAAGCAAAACACACAATAGACCTTAGGTTTAAACGCTTTGAGGTTAAAGGTAAGTACCCTCTTGAAGTTTAGTTGGTTTCAAACCTGTCTTAGAAAAGTAACTGGGTTCTAAAGATTCTCAATATCACTGATCATCCTTTATCGGGCAATGTTTCAGCTCAAGCAATCTTTTCTTGCGGCCGAAATATGCCGAAAGTCTGATCTCAATGAGTGTAGCATCGAGTATCAACCAATCCTCAGCTTTATACCGAGGTCGGCAATCTCACTACTTTCTAATGGCCAAGTTTGTTCGACTAAGGTTCTAAGGTCCGTTAGTCCTTCATGACACCATGCAGCGGCCCCGTATTCTCCTCGTTTCCACACGAAGGATATCGGTACCAACCAAAGTGTCACACCAATACAGCCATCGCTTAAACCATATCAGTCTACGCCGTACAGTATCCACGATCTATTGTTGTTTACCTAAAAAGTGTCCCCAGATTCGGGTGTAGGATCTTGAATAATAGCCAAACAAAACCCTTGAATATAAAGCAGGCAAGGAAAAACAAGAAAGCAGATTTAAAATGACCTAGATCCTAAGGTGTACCCCACTTATTTTAATATTCCCCAACAGAGTCGCCAGTTCTGTGATACGGTGGCAGAACCGACTGTTATACTGATTTGCATTTTGTATTTGCAAATGTCGCGGTAAGCAAGAGTTGCCACTGACTTTTATTTCAACCAACAAAGGAAAAGGAAAAAGAACAAAAAAAACCTTTTTTGAGATGTTTCTGAGTACGGGGGGTAGATTATAGAAAGGGAAGGTGTTAGCACCCTTTCTATCCGTGGTTTTCCACGGGCTCTTAGGTGATTTGCTCATTTTAAAAAATTGCTTGTGTGTGCTTGTTTCGAAAAAGTTTTACTTCGTGATAACCCTTGTATCAGTCCTCAAGAGTGTTCTGAAGTTGTTTTGAAAATTATTTTGAAAAGTGTTTGTATGGAAAGCTTTGTTTGAGCAAGTACCTAAGAACTAATCTACCTACTTGAAAAAAGGTCTGCTCGTTTTTCTTTAGACAGCGCTATCCTATTATTAAGGAATAGGTAGCACCATCGTTGGAGTTTAAAAGGGACGTTCGAAGGGACGAAATGGTCTCTGAAGGCAACAAGTAGAGATACCTTAGAATTTCGAAGGGACTACGTCATAAGATTAATTTGTAGGCAACTCGAGGGACAATTAGGGACTATGATCTTTTTGACAACATTGAATCGCATGTCATTGCTAAGGTATCCATATATTTGAGGGACACAACCATTATTTCCGAGGCAACCAAGTGGAGTAAACCCTAGGAGTGAACATGTGCAGCAATGTGCTTTTTTCAGTTATATTTATCTTGCAGTTTAGTGATCTACGATTGATTCATTAATCATACACGCATGGGTTGCTAACAATTATATACAAGCAGGCAAAATATAAAAACGAGAAAGTAAAGGTCCTACGCTAATACAAGGCTTTGGGGTAGATACTTAAAGAATTGACTGAAAGCAAAATGCGGAAATAAAACCCAAATTAAGCTATTATAAGACGGGCACAGTTACATCAATAGTAAAAATTAATCGTACAACGAAAATAATTACGCGCGAGAATTAAGAACTGGAGAAAAGATTCAAAACCCTAAAAACCCTAATTTGATCATTGAAAATAATTTTTGGATTTTTTATGAAAAAAAAAGATTTGAATTTAACCTAACTTTTATAATTAATTTTAATTAATGAAAAGTGAATTAAAGTTGATGAAATTAATTTATTTACAAAAATTAATTTATTATGAAAAAAAAAAAACTAAGTTTTATTTTTGTGGTTTTGATTTTATGATTATATGATTTTATGAAAAAAATTGATTAAAAAAATAATTAAACTAAATAATGAAAATAAATAAATAAAACTAGAAAAGATTAGAAATTAGGCCTGAGGGGGGGGGTGTAGGCCCAGATTGGAGGATGTGCTACAGAATTCTGTCCAAAAGCCCAGTCTAGTGGCCCAAGACAAACATTGGATTCAGTGGGGTTGCGTTGTGAGAGTCCACCGTGTGGCTTCTTCCCCAAGGCGTTAGAACTGGCGTTTCTTGATCTGATGGTAATGCATTTGAGGCGTATGGTGATCTCCTGGAGGTGAAGCGTACTGGATCTGGAACAAATGAAGTGGAAAATAAGAAAATGTTGAGGCCTGGGATCGAACCCAGGTCCTCCATCTCAAACAACTCACCCTTGACCATCTATGCTGGAGCGCTTGTTTGTACATATAATAAGACAATTAGAATATAAGGGTAATTAAATGCTACGCCCAGAAAAGCGCGCGTGAATTCAAACTGATCAGTGAGGGTTGGCCACCTCATCGTCTCTTTTATTGCTCTGTTGTGTTAGGTAACATACTTTTACCTACAACATATTTCCGTCACTATAAGATGTAGTGACGAATTTGGTTCGGAGCTATAAACCTGTGTTACTCAAGAACATGATACAAACAATATAAATCACAAACAACATAAGAGATCAATCAAGAATTTCATCCTGAGTCCATTGATACCCAGAATTCCCTCCAATTTGTCCTGAAAATAAAAACCCCAATTTCAAGCTTCCAAACCCTAATAATGGCATAATCCCATTCCTGCACTGAAACTCAAATTAGACTATCCAAACATCTTCATATGATGATCATGAACATGAAAATATATTATAATAGCATGTAAAACGCGTGAATGGGCACAATCAAGATTAAAGGAAAAACGATCAAACCGTGAGTATCTGGAGGTAAATGGGGATGCCTTGATGGGTGGAATCGATGCTGCTGGCATTAAAAGGCGTCCAGGAACGTGTTGCCAGCCTTGAAACTGGTTGAAACGACCTGTAATTGAAAATTTGATTCTCACTTTTTTGCAAAAAAATCAATGTTGTTCTTTATTTTTTAACCTAGCTGCGCACGAAAAATCTCTGCCTCTAGGGTTGGTCTGCTCTTGTATATATGCGAGAATCAAATTAAACTCATAAAATTGGAATGAATCCAAAGAATAATGACTTTCAATTCTTGGATCCAATCTTTCCAAATGTAGATATTTCTTCTCTTTTCCACCTTGCATGAATCTTTTGCCATTATACAGCCTATTTTGATTGTGATTCACTTCAAAATCCAATCAAAACAAATCTTCATTATTTTCAAATCATTTATTTGATTAAATTTGGATTTTAAATGATTAAAAATCAAAATAATTCAAATAAATAAATAAAAGATGCATGGAGTAGTTCATGGGTCGTGGACCATGTTAGGAATAAGATACAAGCATAAAAAGTTGGGGCCATTTGCCAAAAATGCAAATTTGGGCACATTTGACTTTTGGCAAATTTCCAAAAATGGTCAACTTTGACAATGCATAACTCTTCCAATTTTAAACCTAGAGAGGTGTTATTTGACTTTTTAGAAAGCTTAGGATGTCCCCTAAACAACCATTTTGGTTTCGTCTCAATTGGGTCTTCCATGTTCATGTAAGAAGCTTTGACCCAAAAGGTGTTTTTGTTGACTTTTCAAAAGGACCTATAATGTAGAAATTCATATATTTTTATGAGTGCATTTCTTGAACTTGAGGCTGAATATGACTTGTAGTAGATTGAATTCCCTTCAAAATGAGCCTTGGATGAGAAATTTCTGATAAAGTATGACAAAGTTATGCTTGGTCAAAGTTTGGTTGACTTTTCCTAAGAAACCCTAATTTAGCAACTTTTGAGTTTTAATGAATTAGGAGCATTCCTTGAGGAATCATGATCAACCCTTGATAAAATGATGAATATCACTTCAGAATGTTGATGTTGACCAAAAATCTGATAGTTTGACTATATGTGGTCCACCGTTGACTTTTGACCTAATACAGTCGATTCTCAAGCATCTGAGCAGTTGACTGAGCAAACTTCTTGTGCAATGCTTGAAATTTGACATGGGGGGTCTTAAGAACATATTAGAACTATGGAGAGCATATGAAGCCTTTGGAGCTCATCCATATTAATGAAAATGGAAACCCTAGTTGGAGGTTCATTGCTTTAGGAGGGAGTTTGTTTGGTCAACTCTTGGGCATCTCTGAGCAAGTTGAGTATCTCAATGAACATGTGTTGAGTAAAATGAGAGGGCAAATTTTGGGGTAGAACAGTGTCGATCTCGTAACAGTGTGCAGGTTCTTCAAATCTTTCGATAGTAATTCTGGGAGCTTGATTGTCCCAATTGACCTTGAACATATACGACATAGTTGCTAATTTTGCACCCCAAAATTTTCCCTCCCATTTTATTCAAGGCATGATCATTAAGTTCCTCAATTTCTCAAGGTTGATCAAGAATTGATCAGACAAATTCTCCTCCTAAGCAATGGCCTTTCAACTAGTTTCACTTTTCACGAAGATGTGTGAGCTTTAAAGGTCTCAAATGTTTTCCATGGTCTTAATATGTCTTCAAGTTTGTCCATGCCAAGTTTCATTCCCTACAACTTCTCTTTTATCCTCAAGCTCAAGAAATGCATCATTTGGAAGGTACAAGCCCATACATTATAGGAGGTTATTGCAGCCTATACGCCTCAGCATAATTGCATAACTGAAAGAAAGAATAGAAGTGTACTGAACTTGACGAGATGTAAGTTGAAAGCTAAAAATATGCCTAAGAGATTTTGGGTCGAAGCAGCTTCGACAGCAATATACATTCTGAATAGATGTTCAATAAAGAGGATGGTCGAAAAGACACTGCATGAGGCTTGGACAGGGTCGAAGCCAAATATAAGTCATCTTAAAGTTTTTTTGGATCATTGTGTTTCAGACATGTACCTGAACAATTGAGAAAGAAGCTGGATGGTCGAAGTGAAGTCATGGTGCTCATAGGTTATCCTTTGACTGGTGCATACAAGTTGTATTCACTGACAAGAATCAGACACAGTCATAATTGTGTTCGAAGGAGATAAGCAGAATGAAGCTTCGGCAAGTCAAAATGAATAAGTTGATACTTCGACTGGTCGAATCGAAGAACCACCTGTGCAACCATGTTCGAAGGAGATGAACAGAATGAAGCTTCAACAAGTCAAAATGAACAAGTTGATACTTCAACTGGTCGAATCGAAGAACCACCTGTGCAACTTTGTTCGGAGAAGATGAACAGAGCGAAGCTTCGACAAGTCAAAATTAACAAGGTGATACTTCGACTGGTCGAATCGAAGAACCACCTGTGCAGAAGGAAATAAGATACACAAGAACAAGAACTCAGTTCGACTAGGATGATTGGATATGATAGGTTTCTAGATCAAGCAATCGATGCATATGGTGACCTAATCGAAGAAGCCATGATGGTGAATCCTTGAGCAATTCGAATTGGTATGAAGCCATGAAAGAAGAACTTAGAGCCATCAAAAAGAACAAAACTTGGGATCTTGTCAAAAGAACCAATAAGAAACCAATTGATGTGAAATGGATCTACAAGGGCATGTAAGCTTTTGGTTTCCATCAAGTTGGAGGCCCAAACAACTCATAGCAAGCTGGCAGAAACGCATAAAATAGGTTGGCACATGATTGGATCAAATATAGCAAGTTTCACGCAAAAATCAAATCAAATATCTCCATCATAACATACAAAGATATGATGCACAATTGTTGACCTAAACCCATTGTCTATATAAACCTAATAATATCAAATGCAAGGGACATGCGCAACCTGCCTCCAAGAAGCCCTAGAAAATTCTCAAAAATTCAAAGAAAGGTTGAAATTCGTATCAAGCAATCCAGGCCTTATCCATCCAAACCAAGTGTGTCATCCACTTCCTGAAGGTTCCAGGAACCATTCTCAATCCTAAGGCAAGCCTAACACATGCCAGAAATCTCTCACGATCTCTCTCAGTTTGGTAATTTTCCTTGATCTCAAACTCTCAATACAGGCCATTTAAATCCATACTAAGCATATATTCATGTTATTGATGATGTTTGCGTGTGTGATACGGTGGGAGAACTGACTTGAGGTTTTGCATTTGATAGCAAATGTTGCGGTTAGCAAGAGTCGCCACTGACTTTTCTTTTATCTAAAAAGGAAAGGTGAAAAAGCACATGAAAGACCTTTGAGATTGTTTCTTGAGTTCGGGGGGTAGATTATGAAAATGGAAGTTATTAGCACCCTCTTCATCCATGGTTTTCCACGGGCTCTTAGTTACTTGCTAGATCACTTGCTTTTGTTTGAAATTATGCTTTGTGTCGTTTTTTAAAAGTATTTTGTAAAGAGGCCATTGTTTAGGAAATCTTTGTAATGATTCTCATTCGTAAGAATGTATACAAAGATGTTTGTCTTTTTGAAAATGTTTTCAATGTTTGTAGGATGTTTGAAAATGTGTGTGTTTGTTTTGAAAATAGCAAGGATATTTGTTTGAAATGGAGCAAGTAACTAAAAGTAATCTACCTACTCAAATGTCTTTCTTGTTCATTTTTCTTTTCCTTTGATATTGTTGTCTTACCATTGATTTGGTAAGCAACCCTATCTTTGGATGTAAACGGGACGGGCGTGGGTCATCGTATAGCCATGATTAGAAATGTTGCAAGGTATATTAGCATTTTTTGAGGGACTAAGATCATTTTGTAAGGCAACTTTGAATAGCGTCATCGAGGGACTATGATCTTGTATTTGTTTGTTTTGCTAAGATGCCTTACATGCGTAATATGACCATTTTTTTTGTATAAGGCAACCAAGTGGAGTAACCTTAGGGGTGCTTGTGTGCAAGTGTATCATTTCCATGCTTGATTTTGTCTTGAATTAGGGTTTTCTATTTGATTGGTTTTATCTTGACATACAAACCCTAATTACTAGCATGTTATATAAAAGAGGTAAATTGCAAAATTTAAAGATTACTACGCTATTACATCACTTTGTGGGATGGGGATATACAATTGATGAATGGGGATTTCAATAATATAAACCTAATTAATCTATTACAACCAAATTGAATTTACACAAGTATTGGAATAATGTACAAGGTAATTTAAATATGCAAAGATATGTAAATGCAAAAGAAAATTTTGTTTTGTTTTTCTATGTAAGAAGTTTTAACCTAAGCCTAATAAATAAATCAAGATTGAACTTAAATTAATTAAGAAAGGAAATTATTTCTTTTAAAAAATATTTTGATTAAACCCTAATTCAAGTTTATTAAAAGGAAATAAATTTCTTTAAGTCTTTTTTGTATTTTTGTCTTGAAAATAATAAATGGTTCTTATGAAGTATTTTGATCTTTTTATATGTTAAAATAAATATTTATTAGGTGTGAAGAAAAATAAATATTTAACCTAATTCAATTTTAATTTACAAGTTTATTTAACAAAAATAGATAATATATAACTAAATAAAAATATTTTTTATGAAAAAATAAAATAAAATAAAACAAAATATAATATTGATCATTTTATATTTTTTATGATTTTTATTATTAAGGAAAATATATTTAATAAAATAGAAATGAAAATAAAATGAATAATAAAAATATATGGGCCAAGGGTGCCATGAGCAAACTGGAGGCAGGAAGTTAGCAAAAATATAGGGCCCAATGTCCAGAAGCCCATGCTGCAAACAAACAAAAAAAGTGGAAAAAAAATATGATAACAAAAAGGCAGCGCCAAGGTTCGAACCCATGACCTATGGTGTTTTTGCGTGCTACCTTACCACTGAGGTGGCTGTACATCCGTTAGTTCAAAGGAAAACACAAATACATAACACAAAACATTGCTATTCTCTGTATTTCATCTTCAACCTCTAGCCAGCCGGACCCCCTGTAACTCTTTCATTTCTCAACAAAAATGGAAAGTGATAACATGAACATTATAGCATTTTACTTCACGATTCTAACTATGTGCATAACTAAAACTATAAGTCCAAGATCAGAGAGAATTTTGTTGGCCCTAATTCTTAACCTAATTTTTTCAGAAACTTCAAATTCAAAATTCTCTAAACTCAGGCCAAATAAATGCAAGCTATGGATATGTACAGCTTCGTAGCAATGATGTCTACATTTTATATTCACAAATGGAAAGCTAACTATGCCTGTATCAAGAGTTAGAAAAACAGAAAACTCACCTTGAAAATGGAAATCGTGTTTTGAAAATGAGCTTGCTTTAGGATGCTGTGATGATCAGGTTAGCTTCCTTGAACCTCTAGGAAGCTAATGCAATGCTTAGCTTGTCTTGAGGGTGGCTGGAATGATCTGGAGAAGTCCACCTGTGTTACTCTATTTTTGAAATTCAACAATTGGGAGGATGGAGTTACAGTGATGTTTCAGGGCGTGGGATGGTTTACTTGTAAGGTAAGGAAGCTTAGGAAAGCAAAAGGCCTGAGAACGCAAGAGTGAAATGGAAGATTCAGTTCACAAGTTAGAAATGGCAAGTTTAGAGGCTTGGTACACAATTTATTATTCTAGGGTGTTTCAAGGCTTGGGCATTCATGATTTTAGTTGCAAAATGATGGCTTTATATAGAGCAAAAGGTTGGAGGACTTGTGCTTGCTCAGAAGTATAAGATCACATGTCTTGCTACATTTCTTGTTTTTGAAGCAAGTGTGAGAAGTAACTTCTTAAGGCATGATTCTGATATTGTAGGGTGGTGTGAAGATTTAAACACGTTTTGTTCAGGTTTAGAGGCTTGGTTTTTGCAGAAAGAACAAGTCAAGGCTCAAGAAATGGAAAAATGCAAAAATCATGCTTTTCCAAAATGGCAATGTTGCCTTTCTTCCAAAAATGGTTATTTTCTTGTACAATGCATTGAATGCTTGGCTTTAGGGCATGAAACCTTGTGCAATGCATTAATGGTGGAGCGAAAAACGACTTTGAGGCCTGAAACGTGAAGATTGTACAACCAATTTGCAAATTTGAAAACTTGTTCTTCATGAAATGGCTTGAAATCAAAGTGAGAAATTGCCAACTTCATCTCTTCGATTCTCCCTACTTAAGAATGATCTCAAGGAGTTCTGGTACAATTTGGAAATCTTGAAATGTTCTTTATAACTCATCTTTGAATTGCTTTCCAAGATTCCACTTGGAACTATGTGAAAAATTGGCATGAAGTTAAGTAAAAAACTGCCTAATTAGGGCAAAATTTCACTAAGTTATTTTAGTTCATGAGCATGTATTCACAAAATTATATCTTGAGATCCAAGCATATTTATGAGAAATTGTGTGAAGAAAAGTTGTATATTTCATGGAGATCTACAACTTTGATGTTGGGAACTTCCTTTGAATCATCTTGTGTCATGGTTAAAATTTGGCTTAAAGTTAAGAAAAAATAAGAAATTTTCTATACTTAGAAAAATTTCTAAGTTAAGAAATTTCAAATTTCAAAACAAAATCTTCAATCCTTGATTTCTTGATGAACAAGTTTCATATTTATAAACATTTTGATTAATTATGATCCTTGGCACTTGATTTTGACCAAAAAGTCAAACTTTGACTTTTCAGTATACAATTGACTTTTGATCAGTTGACTAAGAAATTCACCTGTCAATCCAATGAATTTGTAATGTTTTGAACCATGTAATTAGGTCAAGATGATGCAATTTAACTCTTGAAATCATGCTTCAAACCAATTAATCATTTTCTAGGTAAAAAATCAGAAATTGCCCATTCTTAGTCAAAACCCTAATTTGACCATTTTGCCCTTTTGATGATTTGATCCAATTTCTTGAAGAATTGTGGTCCAAACTTGACCAAATGATACATATGAGTCTAATATGTTGATGTGTATCAAAAATTATGAATTTTGACTGTAAATTGGTCATGGTTGACTTTTTCCCCAATACAGCTGATTTTTATGTCAACTGTCCAATTGACTGATCAAAAGTGTGATTCAAAGCTTGAAAGTTTGCATGAATAATCTTGGGGGTCCATAGTGATCCTTGAAATTCATATGAAGCATTTATAGTCCAAAAATCCTTGTGCAAACTCAAACCCTAATTTTGGTCATCAGTGCGTGAGGAGGTGTCTTGAGCTGGTCAAACCCTAATGCAGTCTTGAATCAAAGAGATCTTGTAAGGAAATTGTTGATAAATGAGAGGGAAAATTTTAGGGTACAACAGCTTCCCCTGTTCAATACTCTTAAACCTGAAGAGTTAGACTGGCGAGTTTTGCCATTCGTGACTTGAAGGTGGAAGATGATTGGACACTAGAGTGCCTAGAAATTTGCACTCGGCGATGCGATGATAGAAGGAATGGGCTTAAAGATGCCATCCAAAAGTGATTGTTGAATTGTAATTTGTAAGCTGGAAGAATGAGTATCAGAATGGCGTCTGTGTCTAGAGCGTATTTGTACTGTATCTGAAAGTCGAATCTGAATGAATATCAGAAAGGCATCCGTGTTTGGAGCGTATCTGTATTGTATCTGAAAGTTGAATCTGAATGAGTATCAGAATGGCATCCGTATCTGGAGTGTATCTGAACTGTATCTGAAAACTCTGAACATTATTAATGATAACTGTTAATCTTATCCTGAAAAGGGTAAAATGTTAGCTTAAAATGCCAAGTCATGATACATGAAATGTATGCATAATGGGATTATGGTGTATGCATTCGTGTTTATCAATGTTTATGATATATGAATGCGATGTATGCGTTTGTGAGTTAATATATTGTATTGTTGTTGGATTGAGGAAAATAAATCCCTGAATATCGCAGAGGATCTGTGAGTCTTCAAGTCTTGAAGTCGAAGTATTGATGAATTTCTGTCGAGAGAAATAAATTTTGTTGCAAGGGCAATGTCATGTATTGCTTTGTAAAACCTGTTGGGGAGTCCTGAGAAATTTTGACAACTTCTACCGGGGATCAATAATTTGAAACTGTGTTCCGCTGGGGATTTAAATGACGTACTGCAGGGGATTACTTATGGAATAGCCTAGAGACATTTTCCTATCCTTTCAACCTATCAGTAATTGTATTTTCATTTTGTTTATTTGTAAGCGGTAATTATATTCAAATGCATATGCTCAACAATGAATCATTGGACGTTCTTGTAAATAAAACACAAGCGTAAAGAAAAATACAAATAGTTTTTGTACTTTCAAAGGGATATTTTTATATTGATTTTGAGTAAATATTTTTGTACAAAGGGAACAAACATTCTATTAAGAGAATGTTATCGTAAAACAAGAAAAATTTGATACAAAGAAAAGATAGCTATGTGTATGAAAATCCCACGGGGTTTCCACTATGCTATAGCCTTCGTATCTCCGAGCATCTTGTCCACTTGTTGTCTCGTACGAAGATGATTGAATTAATCAGAACCTATGAGTTTATCAGTGGAAGCCAAAGGTTATCCGTAAAGTGACCTGATGGGACATAGTCATACGCTTTAATTCCCTAACGTTTGCCTGGACCGCCCTTTCAGGTTTTTAGTCCAACGAGAAACCCTTTTTCTCCCAAGTCTCCCTTTCAAGTTTTCAACTTGTCGGGTATACATATTTTTATTTTATCCCTAACTTTTTCCCGAACCTTTTTGGTTCGCCGGGATTCGCTTGTTTTGCCTAGGTATGTCAACCTAGCGGGTCTCTTATGTGTAGTATCTTTTGACTATGTCCGCATTTGCAGGGTGTGGCAGGTCTTCGCCATCCATGGTGGTCAAGATCATTGCCCCACCAGAGAAGATGTTTTTTATTACAAATGGTCCTTCATAGATAGGAGTCCATTTTCCCCTGGGATCACTTTGCGGCAAGATGATGCGTTTGATCACTAGATCCCCAACTTGATACACTTGGCGTCTGACTTTCTTGTTAAAAGCCTTGATCATTTGTTTTTGATACATTTGACAATGGAAAACAGCAGCAAGTCTCTTCTCATCAATCAAGTTTAGTTGATCAAGTCGAGTCTGAATCCAATCGTCTTCGTTCAATCCCGCCTCCTTCATAATCCTCAGAGAGGGGATCTGAACCTCAATAGGCAAGACGGCTTCCATGCCGTATACTAGGGAATAGGGTGTTTCCCCGGTTGATGTGCGAGCCGTGGTACGATACCCGTGGAGAGCGAATGGTAACATCTCTTGTCAGTCTTTGTATGTGACTGTCATTTTCTGTATGATATTTTTAATGTTTTTATTTGCAGCTTCGACATCACCATTCATCTTTGGTCGATAGGGAGAAGAATTGTGATGCTGAAACTTGAATTGCTCGCACAATGCGGTAATCATATTTTTGTTGAGATTGGTACCATTGTCGATGATGATCCTTTATGGGATACCGTATCGGCAAATGAGATTTTGCTTGATGAAACGAGCAACAACATTCTTGGTAACGGAAGCGAAAGAACCCTCCTCCACCCACTTTGTAAAATAGTCAATGGCCACTAGGATGAAGCGGTGTCCAGTGGAAGTCGTCGGCTTGATTTCCCCGATCATGTCAATCCCCCACATAGAAAAGGGCCAAGGAGTTGTCAAGACATTCAGAGGAACCAGAGGTACATGCACCTTGTCAGCATAAATTTGGCATTTATGACAGGTTCGAGAGTGTTGATAGCAATCTGCTTCCATGGTAGACCAATAATATCCTGCCTGCAGGATTTTCTTCTCCATCGTATGCCCACTGGAATGGATACCAAAAGTGCCTTGATGTAATTCAGCCATGATCCTTTCAGCTTCAACCTTATCTACGCACCGAAGCAGTACGGAGTCATGATTGCGTTTGTACAGGATGCCATTACTAAGGAAGAATTTAGCAGAGAATCTCCTTAAGAACTTCTTATCATTGATTGAAGCTCCTTCTGGATATTCTTGAGCCTCGAGATGCCTCTTGACTTCATGAAACCAAGGTTGGTCCACTACTTCTTCAGTATTAATCTTGTGACAGTGTGATGGTTCATCCATTCTTTCGATGTGATCTGGGGAGCCTCGTTATCCAAATTAAGTTTAAACATAGATGACATTGTGGCTAGAGCGTCTGCTAGCTGATTTTCTTCTCGTGGGAAATGCTCGAAGGTAATCTTCTCAAAATGCGGTAGCAATGTCAAAACATATTCTTTATAAGGGATAAGGTTGGTGTGTTTGGTGTCCCATTCCCCTTTGATTTGACTGATGACCAAGGCTGAGTCTCCTAATACATCCAATGATTTGATTCCCAAGTTTATGGCAGCTCTTAGACCAAAGATGCACGTTTCATATTCCGCCATGTTGTTTGTACAATTAAAGCAAAGTCTGGAAGTAAGGGGAGTATGACACCCTTTCGGAGATATGAGTACAACACCGATACTATTACCAAGTGCATTGGATGCTCCATCAAAGAACAAGGTCGATCGGGATCCTTGTTCAGGTCCGTCATATGGCCTGATTCCTTCATAGTTGTATAATGTCATGATGTCTTCGTCCGGGAATTCAAACTTCATGGACTGATAGTCTTCTACAGCTTGGTGAGCAAGGTGATCAGCTAGTACACTGCCCTTTATAGCTTTCTGGGTAGTATATTGTATTTCATATTCTGTCAGGATCATCTTCCATCTCGCTATTCTCCCAGAAAGAGCAAGCTTTTCGAAGATGTATTTTATCGGATCCATTTTAGATATCAACAAGGTAGTATGTGTCAACATATACTGTCTTAGCCGGCGAGCAGCCCATGCCAGAGCACATCAAGTTTTCTCGAGCAGTGAATATCTGGTTTCACAGTCGGTAAACTTTTTGCTCAGGTAGTAAATATCGTGCTCTTTTCAGCCAGACTCGTCATGCTGCCTCAATACATACCACATTGAGTTTTCTAAAACAGTCAGATACATGATCGACGGTCTTCCCTCGACTGGTGGCATCAACACAGGAGACTCTTGTAAGTATTCTTTGATTTTGTCAAAAGCAACTTGGCATTTATCATTCCATTTGACTAAATCTTTCTTCAATAGTTTGAAGATTGGCTCACAAGTAGCTGTCAGGTGAGAAATGAATATGGAAATATAGTTCAAATATCCCAAGAATCCTCTGACTTCCTTCTCAGTACGAGGAGCAGACATCTCTTGTATTGCTTTAACTTTGGCAGGATCGACTTCAATACCTTTGTTACTGACGACAACGCCTAGGAGTTTTTCAGACCGTACCCCAAATGTACACTTGTTTGGATTCAAACTTAGCTTGTACTTCTTCAGTCTTTCAAATAATTTTTGTAAGTGGTTAAGATGCTCTTCTTCTGTTTGTGATCTGGATATCATATCGTCTATGTAGATCTATATTTCATGATGTATCATGTCATGAAATAAAGCTACCATGGCATGCTGATAGGTTTCCCCAACATTCTTCAGTCCGAATGGCATCACCTTGTAGCAGAATGTGCCCCACTGTGTGACAAATGTTGTTTTCTCCATGTCCTCAGGTGCCATTTTGATTTGGTTGTAACCTGAGAATCCTTCCATGAAGGAAAACACTTTGCTTTGTGCCGTATTGTCAGCTAGGATATCAATGTGGGGGAGTGGAAAATCATCTTTAGGGTTCGCCCTATTCAAATCTATATAGTCCACACACATTCGTACTTTGCCGTCTTTTTTAGGTATGGGAACAATGTTGGCAACCCATTGAGGGTAAGAAGTGACAGCCAAGAATCCAGCATTGAATTGCTTCATAACCTCTGCTTTAATCTTTTCTGACATATCAGGTCTCATGCGGCGAACCTTTTTTTTTACTGGCGGAAAATCTTCTCTTGTAGGCAAACTATGTACCACAATGTCTGTATCAAGTCCCGACATGTCTTCATATGACCAGGCAAAGATTTCAACATAGTCATGTAACAACTGAATTAGACGCTCCTTGACACTGGGTTCCAAATTGGCACCTACCTTGACCTCTTTTTTGTATTCTTCGATACCCAGGTTAATTGTATCTACGGGTTCCTCGTGAGGCTAAATGGTTATTTCTTCTTGTTGTAGCAGTTTGGCCAGTTCCCCTGGTACTTCACAATCTTCCTCACCTTCGTCTTCGGCTTGGTAGATTAGATTCTCAGAGTCACGAAAGGCCATAGCAGTATCGTTACCCATGGGATCCAGAATGGATGGATATCTGCATTATGAGTGTGGGTGTGTGTAAGGGTATAACTATCTTTGAAAGAAAATAAAATGTAAAAGAAAAATAATGAGCACAAAACTTTGAATGTGAAAACGTCCATGATTCATTGATGTCATATGAAGATGAAATAATAACCCTTACAAATAGACCATTGTGCCTCGGGTAAGACACAAGGTTTTAAGAGTGCGAATTGTTTTTGAATATTACAGATCCAACAAAATGTAAACATAAATTACTGTGGGATAAAAGTGATTGGGACGAAGTCTCTAGCCTCCCAATTGCTGAGCCCTCCATTGACAGTCGGAAAGATCCAATCCTCCAGGTTGCAATCATCTTCACCATCTTCTACCGCGTTGACCTCATGGTTTCTAATCTTCAAGGGTGGCCCTCCAGCACGGGCACGGCATACAACCTTTTGAGCACTTGAAGTGAAACCTAGGCCAAACTTGTCAGACTTATACGGGATATCCGGAAGTTTCCCCCAGATGGTGCATCCACCTTCCTCTACCACTGCTTTGGCGTCCTTCAGAGATGACATTCGGAGTGGAGGTCTTGTGATCTTGGGGATCTAGGGCACAGTCTTGGTCACCGCCACCTCTTGGGGGACCTCTTCGAAGTGTTGAAATGGAGTTTCAATGAATTCGCCGTCCAATTCCACATATCTGAAGGAATTGAGATGGCTGATCATGTATTCTTCCTGTCCATGGGCAGTGATAATCTTCCCTTGAACCGGATACTTCAGCATCTGGTGCAATGTAGAGGTGACAGCGCCAGCATTATGGATCCATGGTCGTCCTAGCAGACAGGAGTAAGAAGGGCGGATATCCATTACATAAAAGGTGTAATTGAAAGTTTGGGTTCCAACCTTTATGGGGATATCCACTTCCCCGTGCACCATCCTCTTCGAGCCATCAAATTCCCTTACTACTATGTTGCTTGGCTTTAACGTCAGTCCCTTGCAGTCAAGTCTATCCAAAGCTTTTTTCGGTAATACATTCAAAGATGAGCCGGTGTCCACCAAGACATGGGCCAGAGTTGTGCCCCTACACTCCATTGAGACGTGCAGTGGCTCATTGTGCTTTCTTCCCCTCTGTTTTAGATCAGCATCCGAGAAACCTAGGCCGTTATTCGCTATCAAGCTGGCCACGTAGTCTTGGAATTTATCAACAGACGTCTCTTGAGGCACATGGGATGTTTTTAGGAACTTCACCAAGGCTTTCGCATGTGCCTCGGAACACAGTAGTAATTCCAGCATGGAGATCTTGGAGGGAGTTTGCCCCAATTTTTCAACTAAATCATAGTCTCTCCTCTTTATAATTTTTAGGATCTCCTCCATTTCTTTCTTAGTTGTCTCAGGGATTGTCGGTAATTGAGCCTTCGTTTGGACAGGCTCTACTTAAATACTTTTTCCTCGAGTTTCAGCAGCAGGAGTGTTGCTAGGAATGACAACAGGGGTTGTAACGTCTTTGTCAATAGGAGTACTTGCAGAGATGATTATGGGTACGGAAGTAACTTTTGGAGCTTCCACGGGGATGATCACGGGTCCAGGAACTGCTTTTGGGGGAGCAATTTCTGGAGAAAAGATCATGCCGCTTCGGGTAATTTTACTAGTTCCAGCGATATTGCTGATGTCGGAATCTTCTTCTTCGAAGTTTATCTCTTCAGCGGCCGGCCAGTCTTGTTTGATGCCATGGTAGTAAATGTCCCCTCCGTAATTCCATGGCTCAGTTTTGTCTGATTCATATGGGACTGACCCAAACATTGTGATTATTAGAGGAGTTGCTTTCGGAACCGATGTAATTCTAACGGGTCTTTTGGTGGAGACCCTGGAAGAATTGGCGGAAATGGTAATCATTGAAACATCTTCAACAGAAATAGGTGAAACATTAGTACTTTCAAACAAAATCTCTTTGTTATCTATCAGGCGTTGAATGCCTGCTTTGAACAAAGGGCAATCAGTTGGTGAGGACAAGCAGAGATGGCAAACTTCATTACAGCCCGGGAACACACCGGCTTTAAACAAGTTTAACTTAATGGTTGGAAGTGGGGTCATGATTTCATCAATTGTGGTAACAAACAAATCTTCTTCAATAGCATTGGTCTTGTGACCATGTCTGGGCATAGGAGCAGAAATGACATTTGGCTTCTCGGGCGCATCAAACTCAATTTCTTTTGCTTCAATGAGGTCTTGCATTTTGTTCTTCAAGGCCCAACAGTTATTAGTATCGTGACCAGGACTTTCAGAGCGATATGCGTAACGGGCATTGGGGTGATAATAAAGGGATGTTGTATTGGGGTTTTTCGGAGCTTCTTTCAAGGTTGCCAAGTTGGATCTCAGAAGATGTGGTAATACTTGAGACAGAGTCATGTTAATTCTGGTGAATTGCCGGACTAGCCTTTCCACCCTTGGTTGATTACTTCTTTATTGATCATATGTAGGCTTTGGAATAATAACAGCCCTTATCATTGGTCGACGTTCGGCCATATCTTGGTTCCTTTGCAGATATACAGCAGCTACCTCTTTCTTCCCGATGAAAGGCTTCCTTACAGCGGTAGAAGAAGATGAATCCTTCTGAATCTTTCCACTTTTTATGCCAGCTTCCACCCTCTCTCTAGTTAATATTAGTTCAGTAAAGCCTGCAGATGAACTTCCGATTAAATGGTTGAAGAAAGGTCCAAATAAGGTGCCTAAGAACATGTCTACCAATTCCCTTTCAGACAGAGGGGGTTGAACTCTTCCAGCCAAATCTCTCCATTTTTGTGCGTAATCCTTGAAACCTTCATTGGAAGCCATGGCCATACTCTGGAGTTGAGTACGGGTAGGCGCCAAATCAGCATTGTATTGATATTTCTTGTAGAAAGCTGCGGCAAGATCTTCCCAGTTGTGGATGTTGGCTCTTTCTAGTTGGTAAAACCAGTCGAGTTGTGTTCCATACAAATTGTCTTGGAAGAAGTGCACCCATAAGTCTTTATCAGCGGTGTGGGGTTGGATTTTTCTCAATATGATCGGAGATGCATTTTAGGGCATGACACTCCATCATATTTTGCAAACATAGGCGCTTTGAACTTCGGAGGAATCACAATCCCCGACACTAGTCCCAAATCCTCAAAGTCTAAGCCTGACACCTTTTGTATTTCCATCGCGCTCAACCGCCCTTCAAGAAGTCTGTACTTGTCATCAGCTGGAGGATACTGTTCCTCAGAGTAGTCTTCCTCTTCTTCCTCCTCTTCTTCTGATTCTGACGGGACAATTGTTTCCTTGCCTTTCCCTTCTCCTTCACTGGATGTTGTTGCAAAGTTCAAAGTCCTTTTTGTCTGTCCCTGAAACCTTTTCCCCATATTTAAGACTCAAGTTACCTTCTTTGTTTTATTTTTCCTCTCTTCAGCTAGCAGAGTCTTCAATTCTTCTTTCCCTTTGGCTAGGGTCATGAGCAACTGTTGAAACTGCATGTTCTGAGCTTGGAGATCTTTCACTGTTTGTTCGAGATCCATCTTACTGAAATAAACAGTAGAGAGATGAGGAGACTTGTTACAAAAGACCTGTTTATGTTATGATGAATGATATATGCATATGCAATGTTTTCAAGGACTTCAAAGATTCAAACTTGTTTTAGACAAAAAGGAAACACACGTTATATTAATAAGATAAAGTTTGAGTACACTAATGCCCCTTGGACAAAATAATACAAAACTCTAAGATAAAAATTAGTGTGCATCTTCTTTGGTGTAATGTAGGCATTCAGAGTCCGCTCCTTATGAAGTAGCCTAGTGAGTTCCAAAACCTTCTTCTCGCTTGCGTAGAATTGGGATTAGAAAGTATCTCGCACTCCTTTGAGTTGTATCCCCTTTGTAGGTCTTCAAGAGATGTGGGCATGTCAGGATGTAGGATAGTGTATGGAACATCTCCCTCCTTGACAGGCTCAATGATTATTGGGAGAATGGAGGGGTAAGGCATCATAAGACTTTGAGCATGAGTTCGTACCCATTTGAGGTAAGGCTCAAGAGGGATGGAATTCTTGTGCCCCAAAGTCTTGCTATCCACCTTGTTTATCATACTCCAAGCTCGGATAAATCTCTGGCGAAGACCTTGATTGTCGTTGTCGTAGTCGAATACCAAACCTTGAATCAGCATCTCGTGCGGGCCATCCCTTTGGGCATAACCAAACTGTCTTAAGGCTAAGCATGGGTTGTAGGTTATGCCTCCCCTAATGCCAAGTAGAGGGACATTAGGTAATTCTCCACAATGGTCTACGATGATAACATTCTCTTTGGATCGAGAGCACCAATGAATGTCTGAATGTTTGAGCGTCATCAACCTTTGTGACCACCTTAATCCTTTCTCATTCTTTATGACTAATTGGGGAAGATGAGAAATAAACCATCTTGCCAAGAGAGGAATGCAACATATAAGAACACCTCTTTTCCTCATTGTGCGAGTGTGAAAAGAGTGTAGGATATCCCCTAGTAATGTAGGCACCGGGTTGCGAGATATGAAGATTTTAACAACGTTCACATCTATGAGTTGGTCAGGATTTGGAAACAAAACCATCCCATAGATGAGGAGAGCCAAAATTTCCTCAAAGTCTTGCAAGTCTAGGGAATTCCAACAGCTTTAGGCTTTCTCAAACAGGAAATTTACTAAGAATCCTTTGACACCACTCCTAGTTTCCCAATGGGTTGTGACATCAGATGAATGCAAGTGTAGAGCTTGAGAAATCTCTTCTCGCTTTGGGTATCTTTCCGTACCGTTGAAAGGTAGTTGATTGAAAATGGGAATCCTCAAGATTTGGGAGAATTCTTCCAAAGTAGGTACAAGTTGATAGTCGGGGAATGTGAAGCAATGGTGCAAAGGATCAAAGAACTGAAAGAGCACCTTCATCCTATCCTCATCTGTGTTAGAGGTGACCAAGTTGAGTAGACGACCGTGTCTCTCAGTGAACAGAGAGTTATAAGGAATCCTTGAAGCTAGCTCCTTAATTTGTGGAGGAATTCTTACAAGGTTGACTTGAATAGTTTTCATGTGAAGTGAATCCATATCCTACAAAACAAGAACAAAGATGAATCCCAAAATCCTTGAAATGGTTAGTGGATGTATATAATGTTCATGATGTCCATGATGTTATGTACAAGTATGTATATACAAACAAAACAAACAATTCCTTAGGTTTAGGCTTGCACGGAGTTTTATAGGTAAGTACCCTCTTGAAGTTTAGTTGGCTTAAACCTGTCCTAGTAATAGTAACCGGTTCTAAGGAGCTCAATATCACCGGATTGTTTCCTTGGTCATTGTTTCAACTGAAGCCTCTTTAATGGCGACCGAAATATCCCAAGAAACCAAACCTCAATGAGTGTAGTATCGAGTATCTACCAACTTTGAACTGTACCAAAGCCGGTCATCTCACTACATCCTAAAGGCCAAGTTGGTCAAGTAAAGGTTCTAGAAGTTCATTAGTGCTTCATGACATCACATAGCGCCCCCGTATTCTATTTGATTAACTCAAAGGCTACCGGTACCCACAAATATGTCGCACTAATGTAGCTATTTCTTAGACCATGTCGGTATACCCCACACAGTTTCCACAATGTATTACTACTTACCTATAATGTATCCCAAATTCGGGTAGAGGATTCAAACCCAAACAAAGAACCATAATGTAAAGCATACAAGTCAAACAATGTAAGCAAGTAAATGTGATCTATCCCTAAGGTAACCGCACTTTTATAATCTTTCCCCAGCAGAGTCGCCAGTTCTGTGATACGGTGAGAGAACTGACTTGAGGTTTTGCGTTGATCACAAATGTTGTGGTTAGTAAGAGACGCCATCGAATTTTCTTTTATCCAAAAAGGAAAGGTGAAAAAGCACAGGAAATACCTTTGAGATTGTTTCTTGAGTTCGGGGGGTAGATTATGAAAAGGGAAGGTATTAGCACCCTCTTCATCCATGGTTTTCCATGGGATCTTAGTTACTTGCTAGATCACTTGCTTTTGTTTGAAATTGTGCTTTGTGTGGTTTTTGAAAAGTATTTTGTAAAGAGGCCATTGTTTAGACAATCTTTGTAATGATTCTCGTTTGTAAGAATGTATACAAAGATGTTTGTCTTTTTGAAAATGTTTTCAATGTTTGTAGGATGTTTGAAAATGTGCGTGTTTGTTTTGAAAATAGCAAAGATATTTGTTTGAAATGGAGCAAGTAACTAAAAGTAATCTACCTACTCAAATGTCTTTCTTGTTCACTTTTCTTTTCCTTTGATATTGTTGTCTTACCATTGATTTGGTAAGCAACCCTATCTTTGGATGTAAACGGGACAAACGTGGGTCATCGTATAGCCATGATTAGCAATGTTGCAAGGTATCTTAGCATTTTTTGAGGGACTAAGATCATTTTGTAAGGCAACTTTGAATAGTGTCATCAAGGGACTATGATCTTGTATTTGTTTGTTTTGCTAAGATACCATACATGCGTAATATGACCATTTTTTTGTATAAGGCAACCAAGTGGAGTAACCATAGGGGTGCTTGTGTGCAAGTGTATCATTTTCATGCTTGATTTTGTCTTGAATTAGGGTTTTATATTTGATTAGTTTTATCTTGCCATACAAACCCTAATTACTAGCATGTTATATAAAAGCGGTAAATTGCGAAATTTAAAGATTACTACGCTATTACATCACTTTGTGGGAGTGGGGATATACAATTAATGAATGGGGATTGCAATAATATAAAATTAATTAATCTATTATAACCAAATTGAATTTACACAAGTATTGGAATAATGTACAAGGTAATTTAAATATGCAAAGATATGTAAATGCAAAAGAAAATTTTGTTTTGTTTTTCTATGTAAAAAGTTTTAACCTAAGCCTAATAAATAAATAAAGATTGAACTTAAATTAATTAAAAAAGGAAATTATTTCTTTTAGAAAAGATTTTGATTAAACCCTAATTCAAGTTTATTAAAAGGAAATAAATTTCTTTAAGTGTTTTTTGTATTTTTGTCTTGAAAATAATAAATGGTTTTTATGAAGTATTTTGGTCTTTTTATATCTTAAAATAAATATTTAATAGGTGTGAATAAAAATAAGTATTTAACCTAATTCAATTTTAATTTACAAGTTTATTTAACAAAAATAGATAATATATAACTAAATAAAAATATTTTTTATGAGAAAATAAAATAAAATAAAACAAAATATAATATTGATCATTTTATATTTTTTATGATTTTTATTATTAAGGAAAATATATTTAATAAAATAGAAATGAAAATAAAATGAATAATAAAAATATATGGGCCAGGGGTGCCATGAGCAAATTGGAGGCAGAAAGTTAGCAAAACTATAGGGCCCAATGTCTAGAAACCCATGCTGCAAACAAACAAAAAAAGTGGAAAAAAATATGAAAAATGCAAAAAGGCAGCGCCAAGGTTCGAACCCATGACCTATGGTGTTTTTGTGTGCTGCCTTACCACTGGGGGTGGCTGTACATCTGTTAGTTCAAATGAAAACACATACATAACACAAAACGTTTCCTTGCCCTGTACTTCATCTTCAACCTCTAGCCAGCCAAATCCCCTGTAACTCTTTCATTTCTCAACAAAAACGGAAAGTGATAACATGAACATTATAGCATTTTACTTCACGATTGTAACCATGTGCATAACTAAAACTATAAGTTCAAGATCAGAGAGAATTTTGTTGGCCCTAATTCTTAACCTAATTTTTTAAGAAACTTCAAACTCAAAATTCTCTAAACTCAAGCCAAATAAATGCAAGCTATGGATATGTACAGCTTCGTAGCAATGATGTCTACATTTTATATTCACAAATGGAAAGCTAACTATGTCAGTATCAAGAGTTAGAAAAATAGAAAACTCACCTTGAAAATGGAAATCGTGTTTTGAAAATGAGCTTTCTTTAGGAGGATGTGATGATCAGGTTAGCTTCCTTGAACCTCTAGGAAGCTAATGCAATGCTTAGCTTGTCTTGAGGGTGGCTGGAATGATCTGGAGAAGTCCATCTATGTTACTCTGTTTTTGAACTTCAACAATGGGGAAGATAGAGTTGCAGTGATGTTTCAGGGTGTAGGATGGTTTACTTGTAAGGTAAGGAAGCTTAGGAAAGCAAAAGGCCTAAGAACGCATGAGGTGTTTCAAGGCTTGGGAATTTGTGGTTTTAGTTGCAAAATGATGGCTTTATAAAGAGCAAAAGGTTGGAGGACTTGTGCTTGCTCAGAAGTACAAGATCACATGTCTTGCTACAGTTCTTATTTTTGAAGCAAGTGTGAGAAGTGACTTCTTAAGGCATGATTCTGATCTTTTAGGGTGGTGTGAAGCTTTAAACATGTTTTGTTTAGGTTTATAGGTTTGGTTTGTGCAGAAAGAACAAGTCCAAGGCTCAAGAAATGGAAAATTTCAAAAAGCATGCTTTTCCAAAATGGCAATGTTGCCTTTCTTCCAAAAATGGTTATTTTCTTGTACAATGCATTGAATGCTTTTCTTTAGGGCATGAAACCTTGTGAAATCCATTAATGGTGGAGTGACAAACGAGTTTGAGGCCTGAAAAGTGAAGATTGTACAGCCAATTTGCAAATTTGAAAACTTGTTCTTCATGAAATGGCTTGAAAAGCTTGCAATGTGCTCTATAACTCATATTTGAATTGCTTTCCAAGATTCCCCTTGGAACTATGTGAAAAATTGACATAAAGTTAGGTCAAAAACCTGCCTAATTAGGGCAAAATTTCACTAAGTTATTTTAGTTCATGAGCATGTATTCACAAAATTATATCTTGAGATCCAAGCATCTTTAGGAGAAATTGTGTGAAGCAAATTTTTATATTTCATGAGATCTAAAACTTTCATGTTGGGAACTTCCTTTGAATCATCTTGTGTCATGGTTAAAATTTGGCTTAAAGTTGAGAAAAAATAAGAAATTTTCTATACTTAGAAAAATTTCTAAGTTAACCAATTTCAAATTTCAAAACAAAATCATCAATCCTTGATTTCTTGATGAAAAAGTTTCATATTTTGACATGTTTTGATGAATTATGATCCTTGGCACTTGATTTTGACCAAAAAGTCAAACTTTAACGTTTCAGTATACAGTTGACTTTTGATTAGTTAACTGAGAAATTCACCTGTCAATCCAATGAATTTGTAATGTTTTGAACCATGTAATTAGATCAAGATGATGAAATTGAACTCTTGAAATCATGCTTCAAACCAATTGATCATTTGCTAGGTCAAAAATCAGAAATTGCCCCTTAGTCAAAACCCTAATTTTGACCATTTTGCCTTTTTGATGATTTGATCCAATTTCTTGAAGAAGTGTGGTCCAAACTTGATCAAATGATACATATGAGTCTAAGATGTTGATCTGGATAAAAAAGTATGAAATTTGACTGTAAATTGGCCATGGTTGACTTTTTCCCTAATATAGCTGATTTTTATGTCAATTGTCCAATTGACTAATCAAAAGTGTGATTCAAAGCTTGAAACTTGGCATGAATAATCTTGGGGGTCCATAGTGATACTTGAAAGTCATATGAAGCATTGATAGTCTAAAAATTCTTGTGAAAACTCAAACCCTAATTTTGGTCATCAGTGCATGAGGAGGTGTCTTGAGCTGGTCAAACCTTAATGCAGTCTTGAATCAAAGAGATCTTGTGAGGAAATTATTGATAAATGAGAGGGAAAATTTTGGGGTACAACAATGTGAATTCTAACATGTTACATGAGAAGCTAGGGCCTTAGATCGCATATTGCCATGTTCAAGCCGTGCTAGGGTTTTGGATTCGTAACTCAGGATACAAGAGTTTTCTGGCCAATCTAAGGCCAGATTCGTGATCAGGGCGAAATTTTAAGCAAGATAGAGCCTTTAGTTTGTCCTTAATCTAACAATTTCGTAGGTTTGCAATTTTGATAGGTCGGAGAAGACGATCGGGGTTTGAATCTGGCGCCTTTGACTTCGTTGGACTCAAGCGAGGGCATGCATGGTCCCAACCTATTTCCTGATTGGTCCATTTAAACAGCAGGGTCCCACTCAGCGTGCGTGCTTTTGATTTCAATATTTTTCTGATTGGTTTTCATATATAATATTATGGGTTTAGTTATATTAATGAATGAACAGGTTGGCCAGTTGGTGATGCGTGTGTTAACAAGTATGATGAACCTGGGTTCAATCCCCAGGATTTGTTTTTTTTCATATTTTATCTGCAAATCCAGTGTAAGGCAGATTTGGGCGTATATCATGTGCCTTCATCTCTAGACCATCAGATGCCAAGAAATGGAGACCTAACACCCCAAGCACGCTTGTGCATGATGAACCCTCAAGGGACCAGCCACATGGGATCAGGCGCAACAACTGTGGACTTGCTGAACATGTGGGCCTTACAAATTCCAGATCTCACACCCCCCTCTTTCAGCTTCACATACTAGGCCCATTTATTTTCTTTTCTCAATTTTAAATTTTGTTTATTTAATTGTTTTATTTTCAAATCATTTTTTTAATCATAAAATCAGAAAATATTAAAACTTAGATCTAGGTTTTATTTTATTGAATTTTAATTTTTCCTAAATTAATTTAATTAATTATTTTGGTTCCTTTTCATAAATTAAAAACAATTAGAATTAGGTTAAAATTTTGATGTTTTCTTAAATAATAAAAATACCAAAAATATTAGGTTTAGTTTAGAATTAATTTTTTAATTAATAATGTTCTTCTCTTTCAATTGATTAATTAGTCTAATTTTAATGTAACCATTTTATTAAATAAAAAAAACAAAAAGTTCTTTTTCTTTTGCCTTAGGATTTTTAGGCGTATTTTCAATTCGTGCGTGTTCTTACCTTTCACATTTTTATTCTCATATTTTTGTAACTGCTTAGTGGGATGTAATAGAATTAATTAGGACTCTTTATTTTCTCCACTTTCTTTATTTTCCCTAAGTTTTTGGACATGTAATAATTCCCCTCCCCGAAGCCTTGTAATAGTTTAGGATTTACATTTTCGCACTTTTAATTACTGTAAATTATTGACTGCTTAGATGTATGCTAATTAGTATTGTATGGCAAGAATAAAACAAAACGCTAGCATACCTAAATGAAAAGATAAATAACTAAATAGAACACAATTGCACATGCGCACCTCTAGGGTACCCCACTTTGGTTGCCTTCGAAAAAACAGTCACAACTCTCGAAACGTGAGATTTTAGTGGCTACCATCTTATTTAAAGATCATAAGTCCCTCGATGACCCTCTCGATGTTGCCCCGGTAAAAATGATCTTAAAACCATAGGGTAGTTACTAAAGTTTCTTGCCCAGTTTCCTTTGTAATTATATCAACGTCTGTTGTAGCCCAAAATTTTCCCTCTCATTTTACTCAAAACATACTCCTAGAGGTCCTCAACTTGCCCAAGGATGCCTAAGTATTGACCAGACAAATCTTCCTCCTAAGACAATAAGCCTCAAACTAGGGTTTCACTCATCATCAAGATGTTTGAGTTTACAAGGGTCCTAAGTGGTTTCCATTGCCATAATATTTCCTCAAGATCATCCATGTCAAGTTTCATGCCTTGCACAAGAAGGTTGCCCAGTCAGCTGCTCAAATGCCTAAAAATCAACTATACTAGGTCAAAAGTCAACTGTGACCCACATACAGTCAAACTTCAAGATTTTTGGTCAACATCAACATTTTTAAGTTATATCCATCATTTGATTAATGGTTGATCAGGATTCCTCAATGAATGCTCCTAATTCATTAAAACTCAAAAGTTGTTAAATTAGGGTTCCTATAAGAAAAGTCAACCAAACTTTGACCAGGCATAACTTTCTCATACTTTATCAGAAATTTCTCATCCAAGGCTCACTTTTAAGACAATCCAATTACCTACAACTCATCTTCATCCCTCAAGTTCAATAAATGCACTCATGAAAAGATATAAATTCATACATTATAGGTCCTTTTCAAAAGTCAACAAAACACCTTTTGTGTCAAAGCTTGTTACATGAATATGGAAGATCCAATTGAGACGAAACCAAATAGTTTGCTTAGGGGACATCCTAAGCTTTCCAAAAAGTCCTAGAACACCCTCATAGGGTTAAAATTGAGATAGATATGCATTGTCAAAGTTGGCCAATTTTTGAAAAAATGCATGAAGAAAATATTGACCAAACTTGTATTTTTTTCCAAATGGGCCTATCTTTTCAAGTTTTAAACTCATTCCTAACATGGTCCACGACCTCTAAGCCCACCCATACATTTTTATACTATTTATGCTATTTATTTTGATATTTTATTCATTAAAATTTAGAATTAAATAAATTAATAATAGAAATAATGTAAATTTTGATGTGAATCCATTTTGGGAAAGTTTTATGCAAGTTTATGTCAATTGATTTCGTGCAATAACCCTTCAAATATGTCCAGGTTCATCCACATGTGAAAATGGCATAAAATCATCAAATATGGCATTTTTTTCGAATTTTGATCATGGTCTTAAAACACAACATTATGAGGGAGATATTCTTTCCATGCTTTCTTGTCTCCTCATTCTCCTCTATAAATATAGAGCTATACAAGCTTGAAAGACACGAAATTCCTCTTTAAAAAGCTCTCAAAAATCTCTTCAAAAAGCTCTCCAAAAGCTCTTCAAAAAGCTCTCCAGAAATCAAAAAATTGGTGCAAGTCATATCTCGAGGTTCCGGTCTCTCTTGATTGACATCAAGCCTCAAACCAACCTCTTGAAGTCCTCAGGAGTCTTACTAGGCCCAAGAGCAATCCATCGCACGCCTAGCACGCCCCCATTTGACAAAACCGGATTGGTAAAATTTTAAACTTCGATTCTCTAATTTTAATCACATTTCATGGCATGCTAACGTTTGTTTGAGTTTATATAGAACAATTATGGATGGTTGAATCATATATTCCATGGAAGAATCTGAAAACACCATGGTTAGGGCATGAAGCTTTCGAAGATTCGGGCCTAGGAATTTCTGATGATTGCACCATCTGTTTACTTTTGCTACTAGGCCCCTCTTTATTTTCTTGTTTTATTCATTTCATTTATTTCTTTTAATCCTTTTTTTTAATTTTAATCAATAAACAAATATAAAAATCACATAAAAATAGATTTAGGATTTTTCTTAATTAAATTTAAATTTTGGTAAATTAATTAACTAATCACTTTAACTTTTTTTAAAAAATTAAAATTAATAGAACTTAGGTTTAATTTCATTTTAATTCATTTTCCTTTTCGTAACAAAAATACCAAAAAAACATAGAATTAATTTCTTTTATTTAAATTTCACATTTCTTTAATAATTAACTTTTTTAAAAAAATATAGATCTAGATCAATTTATTTTTAACTAAAACCATTTTCATAAATTAAAACAAAAAACAACAAAAAAAATTTTTTATAGCTTAGGATTTTTAGATGTCTTTTCAAATTTGTGCGTTATTATTATTTCGTACTTCCTTTTATTATTGTAACTGTATATTGGGATGTAATAGATGATTAGTAGGAACTTTACCCCTTTTGTTTATTTTTTCCCCCAGTTTTGAATATATACATAATCCCCCTCCCCGAAGTCTTGTAATAGATAGGTTTTATATCTCTGCACTTTTAAATTACTGCAATTATTAACTGCTAGATGTATGACTAATAGGATTGTATGGCAAGAATAATCAAACATTAGCAAACATAACACAAGACTAAAATAACTGAACATAACACACCTTGTACATATGCACCCTTAGAGTATACCTCACTTGGTTGCCTCAGAAAATAATGGTCATGTCTCTCGAACGTAGGGATGTCTTAGAAAAGACCCTTAATTCTAAAGTCATCATAAAGATCATGGTCTCTAACGTCCCTCGAGTTGCCTACGAGAAATGATATTGTCCCTCGATGTTGCCTATATGATGGCAGCCCCTTCGAATGCTAAGATATCTTTACATGTTGCCTTCGATGACCATAGCATCCCTTTTGATAGTCCCTCAACATTCAACGATAGGGCTACCTACTCACTAATAGTAGGATAGCATTGTCTAAAGGAAACGAGAAAATGAACAATCTTTTTCGAGTAGGTAGAAACTCTTAAGTACTTGCTCAAAACAATAAAAACTATTTTTCACAAACACTTTCAAAACAGTTTTTAAAAACAACTTCGTCACACTCTTGAGGACATATACAAGGGTTATCACGAAGTTAAACAAAAACTTTTCAAAACACACACAAGTAATTTCAAAAAAGAGCACGTACCTAAGAGCCCGTGGAAAACTACGGATATAAAGGGTGCTAACACCTTCCCTTTCTATAATCTACCCCCATACTCAGAAACATCTCAGAAAAGGTTTTTTCTGTTCTTTTCCTTTTCCTTTGTTGGATGAAATAAAAGTCGGTGGTGACTCTTGCTTACCGCGACAATTGCGAACAAAAAACATAAACCATATATAATAGTCAGTTCTACCACCGTATCACAGAACTGGCGACTCTACTGGGGAATTTAATAAGTGGGGTATGCCTTAGGATCTAGGTCATTTCTAAAAATTGCTTTCTTGTTTGTTTTTTCTGCTTTATTCTTAAAGGGTTTTGTTTGGGCATTGTTAAAGATCCTACACCCGGATCTGGGGACACTCTTTAGGTAAACAACAATAGATCGTGGAGATTGTACAGCATAGACCTATATGGTTTAAGTTATGGTTGTGTTGGTGTGACACTTTGGTTGGTACCGGTATCCTTCGTGTGGAAACGAGGAGAATACGGGGCCACCGCATGGTGTCGTGAAGCACTAACGGACCTTAGAACCTTAGTTGAACAAACTTGGCCATTAGAAAGTAGTGAGATAGCCGGCCTCGGTATAAAGCTGAGGATTGGTTTATACTCGGTACTACACTCATTGAGATCAGACTTTCGGGATATTTCAGTCGCAAGAAAAGATTGCCTAAGCTGAAACAATGTCCGATAAAGGATGATCAGGGATATTGAGAATCCTTAGAACCCGGTTACTTTTCTAAGACAGGTTTGAAACCAACTAAACTTCAAGAGGGTACTTACCTATGGAATTCATGGAAGCCTAAACCTAAGGCTGCTTGTGTGACTTGCTTGCTTTCTTTGCCTAACAATTTGAACTCATTGCAGGGCTTTATTTGTGTTCCTTGCAAGACCTTATTTGTACAAATCCAATAAATTGGTTTCTTACCCTGCATTTTCACTTAACGCATAGCATACACATCATAACATCATGCCACAACATTTCCTTAACCATTTCAAGGATCTCAAGGGTTTGTGATGCAGGTTATGATAAATCAGACGTCTAGCAAGGGGCAAGGGGATTTATTTTTTGCTAGCCAATGTCGTCAAAAGACCAAAACACGACAACTTAAGTCAGGGGCTATGACCCACTTGATATGGTGAGCTTGACTCTCGTAGAAGGACTTTAAACGATACGAAGTTCTTCAATCAAAGCTGCAAATTTCAACTTCTGACATTTTCTTATTTACCCTGCGAGATCCTTGAAAACATTGCATGCACGTCAATTGCATAACAGGTCTTCCAGTACAGGTCTCTCATTTTCTCGCTGTTTATTTCACCAAGGAAAATGGCTCTCCAACAAGACAACAGAGATCTCCAAAATCAAGAGGCTCAATTCATGCAAATGTTCCTATACCTATTCAAGGGGCAGGAAGAGTTGAAAGCACTCCTCATTAGAGACCTGGCCAAGAAAAGTCCTGAAGACAATAAGGACGAACGGTTGGAACAACTGCAAGCTAAGGTAGAAGCATTGAGAACCCAAATGCTGGGGAAGATGGCTCTTATCCAAGGCCTAGCCTGGGGATAAGAAGAGTTGAGATCCATTATCAAGAAACTTCATCAAGACGGATGCAGTCGTATGAAGCAAACAGTTAAGGTTGGGGACCAAGTCATTTATCAACTCCTGAGAAGACAAGAGGTTGGTTTTGTGAAGAGTGGACTTTTCCAAATTACTACCACATCACGGGTCTAACAACAACCTCTCCAAAAACAACGGGTTAATCAGAGTAAGCCGGATATACCCAAAAGGCAGTTTACCAAACTCAACATGTCTCTGTCTCAAGCTTTGCAACACCTGTTGAGGATGAATCTGATTACGTTAATAGGACCTCATCTGAATCCCAAGACTTCTTCCTCTAACTACAATCCTGATGCAAGATGTGCATACACTCCAACATCCTGGGGCATGATACTGACGACTGTTGGAGGTTGAAAGACAAAATTCAAGACCAGATTGATGAAGGAGCATTGGAATTCACACAAGATGGTCAACTGGAATGTTTCTGTCATTCCTCCAAGGCCCACCATTTGAAGTGACAAGTTATGACAAGAGGGTTTTTCGTTCATCAGAATTTGCAATTTGTAATTTTCTTTTGATTGTTCAAACATTTATTCATGTCAAACTTTGTTACTTTATCAATGCATTGCATATGTCTATTTTGAATCAATTCATTCGTATTCACTATATTTAAACTGCTTTCATTTTTGTGATATTCAACTCTCAATCAAAAGCTTTGAGCCTTTAGAGGGAGGATGACGAAAATGATACCATAATCAATACAGTGTGCTTTTGAACCAACCTTGCTGATGATGTACAGGCGTTGTTTCAAATCCTAAACAGTGGAGTAATAAGGAAGATAATCCCTAGTCAACCCCTTTGAGCCTAAGAAGTAGGAGTTTTTATTTTCACACAAATTAAAAACCTTAATCGTAACCTGGGGCAGGGTAGTTTACTCAGTTAATTCAGATGCGCATTCAGTTGAAATATTCTACTTCATACATAATGAATGGCATCGAAGACGTCCTTCCAAATCAGAAGATGATGATGGTTCCGCATAATCATTAAGAAGAGGAAATCATTATTGTTCAAAAGAAAAGTTTGCTAATTCAAAACCTATGAAGGAGACTTAAGGAAAAAACTGGGGCATCCCGCTGATTGTAACCATAAAAAGAAACAGTTCAGGCAAAAGACAGGGATAGTAAAGAAAGAGGTCCTACAAATCCTTGACAAAAAAGATGACTACCTATTCAAAATAAACTGTCAGTATCTGAACCATCATCGGAACATCAAGGACAATATTCTAGAACTCAACTGGGATTCTAAACGTGCAATTAACTGAGCATAGGACTGAAGAACATCACGAAGAGCGGGTGGATACAAATAAATTTTGAGCTTTTATCCTTTGTTTCTTGAACCGTGAACCAGGCCACGTTATAACCCTTAAAAGTCCTAGCTGAAGCATGGGTTAGTTCGAAAGCATACTGTTACAAAAGGTATCCTGACTCCTGTAAGGTTTGCCATAAATCACGAGTTGAGATCACTCTCTTGCAAAATTTGTTTTACTAAAAAATTGCATTTTCAAAAAAAAAATTTCAAGACATACATAAGCTTTGCATTCTTAAAATACCATTGTTTGTATATGACTATTTGTTCAACAGCAGAGAAATTCACACGATGGATATTCGATGAACAAAAACCTTCTCAATGAAAAGGATCACCTCAAGTGGAAAAACACTTCCAACCAAGGGGCACGACAGGATCATTGTCCATCATCTGGGGCAGTCAAGTCAAGATTCAAGGAATCTCTCAAAGATACCAAGTAGCCAGGGACAAATCTCCATCTGAATCACTTGGGGAATTAGACATGAATTCCAACAACGAATCATGTACGATCAAACGAGCATCTTCTGGAAGTGTGGCAACACTTACTACTATGGATAGTGACAATTCTCCATACCCAGTGAACATGGACATAGTCGGAAAATACTATGCATGAACAAAGACCCGCTAGGTTGACTGGCCTAGGCAAAAATAAGGACATCCCGACGAACCAAAAAAGGTTCGGGCAAAAATTAGGGATAAAAACAAAAAAAAATATGTACACCCGGCAAGCCGAAAACCTGAAAGGCGGCTTGAGCAAAAAAGGGTATCCCGGTGGACTGAAAACCCAAAAGGGCGGTCCAGGCAAAAGTTAGGGATTTAAATAGTACGACTATATCCCTTCATCTCGTCACTTATCTAATCAGTAGAAGGTGTATTACCCTGATCTGCATTCACCAAGGACTCCAAGAGTTGGGGTAACACTCAAGCCATCCACAAAGCCTCCGCGGGTACTTTATCCAGCAGGTACAGGGGCAGAAAAGTCCTGATGCAAAGTCATTGTCGTATCCTCAGCATACGACCCTGTGACATCTACACTCCCCACAGAGTAGAGGCAACTAAAGCTTTGACATCGACTTTCCCAAACAGGAGTTATGTTCCCCAGCAAAGTTCCTTCAGAGAATCGACATCTATATTCCCCGACCGAATTTCATAATTGCAAGTGGGTCATAAAGTTTTCTCCCGAACAGAGTTTATTTCTCTGAATACAAAAGCTCAATCCCCAACAGAGTTTATCCCTTCAGCTATGAAAGCTTCTCTCTCCAACAGAATTATTCCCCCGCAGAGTTGTTCTCAAGCAGAGTCTCTCCTCGGCAGAATATCCGTAAACAAGGGGCAAATCCCCAGCATAGTCATCTCCGGTTCACCATCTCCAGCAGAAGTAGAAGAACCAATTTTTCTACGATGTTCAGGAACTCAATTTCCATTACTCTCCAGCAGCGATCAAGGATTTATTTTCCCGCTAGGATATGTCACAATAGCATTTCATGTTGATACATCATGATGTGCGCATACATATTGCATACAGCATAATCTCATTTATTTCGAGAACATTGTCATACAATGCATTTCATGCATCATATACAATTAATCATGTACATTTTCAGGAAAGGTGGTTATCATCAACAATTTCCAGCAGGTCCAATATTAGCTCCTGAAACTAAACAGAGTAATTATATGCACGACCAAATGCAGCTTTACACGGGTTCGTCACGAAGCAACCTTACCTAGGTTCCTTCTCGGTTCAGATGCAGTTTTACCCAAACTCCTCATGAAGAAACCTTACCTAGGTTCCTTCTCAGTTCAGATGCAGTTTTACCCAAACTCCCCACAAAGCAACCTTACCTAGGTTCCTTCTCGGTTCAGATGCAGTTTTACCTAAACTCCTCACAAAGCAACCTTACCTAGGTTCCTTCTCGGTTCAGATGCAGTTTTACCCAAACTCCCTACGAAGTAACCCTACGACCCAGGTTGCTTCCCATAAGCCCTACTATCCAGGCTTTCATCTTGAAGTAACCCTATGACCCAGGTTCCTTCCCATAAGCCCTACTATCCATGATTTCATTTTGAAGTAACCCTATGAACCAGGTTCCTTCCCATAAGCCCTACTATCCAGGTTTTCATCTTGAAGTAACCCTATTATCCAGGTTCCTTCCCATAAGCCCTACTATCCAGGACTTCATATTGAAGTAACCCTACTATCCTGGTTCTTTCACATAAACCCTACTATCCAGGCTCTCATCTCAAAGTAACCCTACTATCCAGGTTCCTTCCAATAAGCCCTACTATCCAGGCTTTCATCTCGAAGTAACCCAACTATCCAGGTTCCTTCTCATATCCCTACTATCCAAGCTTCCATTTTGAAGTAACCCTTCGACCCAAGTTCCTCCCCATAAGCCCTATTATCCAAGCTTTCATCTTGAAGTAACCCTACTATCCAGGTTCCTTCCCATAAGCCTTATTATCCAGGCTTTCATCTTGAAGTAACCCTACTATCCAGGTTCCTTCCCATAAGCCCTACTATCCATGCTCTCATATGGAAGTAACCTTACATTCCAGGTTCCTTCCCATAAGCCTTACTATCCAGGCTTTCATCTCGAAGTAACCCTACTATCCAGGATTTTATTTCTAAGTAACCCTACTATCCAGGTTCCTTCTTATAGCCCTACTATCCAGGCTTTCATTTCGAAGTAACCCTACTATCCAGGTTCCTTCTCACAGCCCTACTACTCAGGATTTTATTTTGAAGTAACCCTACGACCCAGGTTCCTTCTTATAACCCCATTATCCAGGCTTTCATCTCGAAGTAACCCTATGACCCAGGTTCCTTCTCATAGCCCTACTATCCAGGCTTTAATCTCGAAGTAACCCTACGACCCATGTTCCTTCTCAAAGTCCTACTATCCAGGATTTCATCTCGAAGTAACCCTACAACCCAAGTTCCTTCTCATAGCCCTACTATCCAGGCTTTTATCTCGAAGTAACCCTACGACCCAGGTTCCTTCTTATAGCCCTACTATCCAGGCTTTCGTTTCAAAGTAACCATACTATCCAGGTTCCTTCTTATAGCCCTACTATCCAGGCTTTCATTTCGAAGTAACCCTACTATCCAGGTTCCTTCTCGTAGCCCTACTATCCAGGCTTTCACTTCGAAGTAACCCTACGACCCAGGTTCCTTCTCATAACCTTACCATCCAAGTTTCTTCTCTCTTATCTCCAGACAATAGTTTACAACACTGTAAGACCTGGACCCGACCAGATACGGTCGATTTCACATTCCCCCAGTAAGTCACTGTGCAGCCTGAACCCTGACCATATATGAAGTTTACTTCCACTTCCTCAATGAGGATTTAATTTCCCAGTAGAGTAATGGACAGTTGAAGCTCTTATACTCTATTTCCCAGGATATAAATCAACATTCCCCAGCGAAGTCCTCCTCAATGGCAGGTACATGAATTCTCGCAAAGGAATCTCTTATGCAACCGATATCTTTTCTGGATGGCATATTTAAGCCCATCTCCTAATATTCATTGTCGACTTCCAAATGGCATCTATAAGCCTAATCCCGATATCACCAATTAGTATTACTTCATGCGAGTGCAAATTTCGGGGCACTCTAGTGTTCAATCATCTTCTACCTTCAGATCACGAAAGGAAGAACAACCAATCTACATCCCCAGGTTTAAAAAGATTGAAAAGAGGAAGTTGTTGTACCCAAAAATTTTCCCTCTCATTTTACTCAAAACATACTCCTAGAGGTCCTCAACTTGCCCAAGGATGCCTAAGGATTGACCAGACAAATCTTCCTCCTAAGACAATAAGCCTCAAACTAGGGTTTCACTCCTCATCAAGATGTTTGTGTTTACAAGGGTCCTAAGTGGTTTCCATTTCTATAATATGTCCTCAAGATCATCCATGCCAAGTTTCATTCCTTGCACAAGAAGTTTGCTCAGTCAACTGTTCACATGCCTGAAAATCAACTATAGTAGGTCAAAAGTCAACTGTGACCCACATACAGTCTAACTTCAAGATTTTTGGTCAACATCAACATTTTTAAGTGATATCCATCATTTGATCAAGGGTTGATCATGATTCCTCAAGGAATGCTCCTAATTCATCAAAACTCAAAAGTTGCTAAATTAGGGTTCCTATAGGAATAGTCAACCAAACTTTGACCAGGCATAACTTTCTCATACTTTATCAGAAATTTCTCATCCAAGGCTCATTTTTAAGAGAATACAATTACCTAAAACTCATCTTCAACCCTCAAGTTCAATAAATGCACTCATGAAAAGATATAAATTCATACATTATAGGTCCTTTTCAAAAGTCAAGAAAAACACCTTTTGGGTCAAAGCTTCTTACATGAATCTGGAAGATCCAATTGAGATGAAACCAAATAGGTTGCTTCGGGGACATCCTAAGCTTTCCAAAAAGTCCAAGAACACCCTCATAGGGTTAAAATAGAGATAGATATGCATTGTCAAAGTTGGCCAATTTTTGAAAAAATGCATGAAGCAAATATTGACCAAACTTGGATTTTTTCCAAATGGGCCTATCTTTTCAAGTTTGAAACTCATTCCTAACATGGTCCATGACCTCTAAGCCCACCCATACATTTTTATACTATTTATTTTGATATTTTATTCATTAAAATTTAGAATTAAATAAATAAATAATAGAAATAATGTAAATTTTAATGTGAATCCATTTTGGGAAATTTTTATGCTGGTTTATGTCAATTGATTTCGTACAATAACCCTTCAAATATGTTCAGGTTCATCCACATGTGAAAATGGCATAAAATCATCAAATATGGCATTTTTTTCAAATTTTGATCATGGTCTTAAAACATAACATTATGAGGGAGATTATTTTCATGCGTTCTTGTCTCCTCATTCTGATCTATAAATATATAGCCATACAAGCTTGAAAGACACGAAATTCCTCTCTAAAAATCTCTCAAAAAGCTCTTCAAAAAGCTCTCTAAAAGCTCTTCAAAAAGCTCTCCAGAAATCAAAGAATTGATGCAAGTCATATCTCGAGGTTCCGGTCTATCTCAATTGACATCAAGCCTCAAACCATCCTCTTGAAGTCCTCAGGAGTCTTACAAGGCCCAAGAGCAATCCATCACACGCCTAGCACGCCCCTATTTGACAACACCGGTTTGGTAAATTTTAAACATCGAATCTCTAATTTTAATCACATTTCATGGCATGCTAACGTTTGTTTTAGTTTATATAGAACAATTATGGATGGTTGAATAAGAGATTCCACGCAAGAATCTGAAAACACCATGGTTAGAGCATGAAGCTTTCGAAGATTCGGGCCTAGGAATTTTTTATGATTGCACCCCCTATTTACTTTTGCTACTAGGCCCATCTTTATTTTCTTGTTTTATTCATTTCATTTATTTCTTTTAATCCCTTTTTTTTTATTTTAATCAATAAACAAATATAAAAATCACATAAAAATAGATTTGGGATTTTTCTTAATTAAATTTAAATTTTGGTAAATTAATGAACTAATCACTTTAACTTTTTTTAAAAATTAAAATTAATAGAACTTAGGTTTAATTTCATTTTAATTCATTTTCCTTTTCGTAACAAAAATACCAAAAAAAAACATAGAATTAATTTCTTTTATTTAAATTTCATGTTTCTTTAATAATTAACTTTTTTTTTAAATATAGATCTAGATCAATTATTTTTTAACTTAAACCATTTTCATAAATTAAAACAAAAAACAAAAACAAAATTTATATCTTAGGATTTTTAGACGTCTTTTCAAATTTGTGCGTTATTATTCTTTCGCACTTCCTTTTATTATTGTAACTGTATATTGTCATGTAATAGATGATTAGTAGGACCTTTACCACTTTTATTTATTTATCCCCCCAGTTTTGGATATGTACATAATCCCCCTCCCCGAAGCCTTGTAATAGCTAGGTTTTATATCTCTACACTTTTAAATTACTGTAATTATTAACTGCTAGATGTATGACTAATAGGATTGTATGGCAAGAACAATCAAACATTAGAAAACATAAAACAAGACTAAAATAACTGAACATAACACACCTTGCACATATGCACCCTTAGGATATACCTCACTTGGTTGCCTCGGAAAATAATGGTCATGTCCCTCAAACGTAGGGATGTCTTAGCAGAGATGCTTAATTCTAAAGTCGTCATAAAGATCATGGTCCCTAACATCCCTCGAGTTGCCTACGAGAAATGATCTTGTCCCTCGATGTTGCCTATATGATGATAGCCCCTTCGAATGCTAAGATATATTTACATGTTGCCTTCGATGACCATAGCGTCCCTTTTGATAGTCCCTCAACATCCAACGATAGGGCTACCTACTCACTAATAGTAGGATAGAGCTTTCTAAAGGAAACGAGAAAATGAAAAATCTTTTTCGAGTAGGTATAAACTCTTAAGTACTTGCTCAAAACAATAAAAACTCCTTTTCACAAACACTTTCAAAACAGTTTTCAAAAACAACTTCGTCACACTCTTGAGGACAAATACAAGGGTTATCACAAAGTTAAACAAAAACTTTTCAAAACACACACAAGCAATTTCAAAAATGAGCAAGTACCTATGAGCCCGTGGAAAACCATGGATAGAAAGGGTGCTAACACCTTCCCTTTCTATAATCTACCCCCCGTACTCAGAAACATCTCGAAAAAGGTTTTTTCTGTTCTTTTTCCTTTTCCTTTGTTGGATGAAATAAAAGTCGGTGGCGACTCTTTCTTACCACGACATTTGCGAACAACAAACGCAAACCAATATAATAGTCGGTTCTTCCACCGTATCACAATGTCCCTTCGAATATCCCTCAAATATCCAATGACTAAGGCTACCTACTCACTAATAGTAGGATAACACTGTCTAAAGGAAAAGAGGAAAAGAACAACCCTTTCGAGTAAAAGTAGATAGTTCCTAGATGTTATGCTCAAACAATTTTAACACTTACACAAAACCTCGCTCAAAATCATTTTCAAACACTTTGTATATGTTCTCTACTATTCCAAGAAACATTACAAAGTTCTCCGCACTAAGGCGCTTTCAAATATACTTTTCAAAACACACAAAGCACAAGGTATTTCAAAATGAGCTAAGCATATAAGAGCCCGTAAAAAACTATGGATGGAAAGGGTGCTAACACCTTCCCTTTCCATAATCTACACCTCTTAATCAGAAAACTCTCGAAAGGTATTTCTCTATTTTTTTCACCCTTTCCTTTGTTGGATAAAAGAAAATTCGGTGGAAACTCTTGCTTACCACAACATTTGCGAATACAAATGCAAAACCAGTATAATAATCGGTTCTACCACTATATTATAGAACTGGCGACTCTGCTGGGGATCAATAAATAAAAGTGGGGTTACCTTAGAGTTTAGTTAATTTTAAATTGCTTTACATTGTGTGTTTTGTATGCTTTAGTTTGAGGTTTTTGTTTGGGTTGTTACTAAACGATCCTACACCCAGATCTGGGGCAACTTTTTAGGTAAGTAGCAATAAATCATGGGAGTTGTATGGTGCAGACCGATATGGGCGAAGTGATAGCTACGTTAGCGTGATAGTCTGGCTTGTAATAATGTTCCTTGAGTCAGTAAAGGATAACATTAGGCTTCCTTATAGTGTCATTAAGCGCTAACTGACCTTTAGAACCTTTAATTGACTCATCCTAAGCCATTAGAAAGTAGTGATATGGCCGGCTTTGCTCCGGACTGAAGATTGGTTGATACTCGATACTACACTCATTGAGATTGGACTTTTGGGATATTTTGGCCGCAATACTTAGGTGCTTGAGCTAAAACAATGCCTAAAAGAAAGGTCAGTGATATGAGGTTGTTGTACCCTAATTTTCCCCCCTAAGATCCCTTCATCACACCATGTTAATTCAATCACAACAAGATCAAATTAGAGCTTTTGGTTCTCCTCCCTATCTTTAGCTTTGCTGTTTGAGGAATCACCAAGCACCTTGACTTGTTTCCTTTTGTGGTCATGAATATTTTGTCTTATTTTTTCATTTTAACTAATAAAATTCAATGTTGGTTTGTCTTGCTTGTTACTAATGTAGGTAAAGGCAATGAGGCTTAGCAAGTTGCTCTATGGGTTCATGAGTTTATTTTCATGCCCTAGCCAATAAATCTTGAGAAGTTCAAACCTCATTATTGTACCCCCAAATTATCCCTCTCATTTATTAATATTTTTCTCACAAGACTTCTTGGACTCAAGACAAGATTAGCGTTTGCTCAGCTCAGGACATCTCATCTTGCACTGATAACCCAAAATTAGGGTTTGAATTTGCACAAGGATTTTTGGGCCACCAATGCTTCATGTGACTTTCATACATCATTTTGGACCCCTAAGATTGCTCATGATAAGTTTCAAGCCTTGGATTACACTTTTGCTCAGTCAATTGGACAGTTGACCTAAAAATCAGCTGTATTGGGGAAAAAATCAACCATGGCCAAATTAGAGTCAAACTTCATAATTTTTTATCCACATCAACATTTTAGAATCATATGTACCATTTGATCAAGTTTGGATTACAACTCCTCAAGAAATTTGATCAAATCATCAAAAGGGCAAAATGGTCAAAATTAGGGTTTTGACTGAGAAAGGGCAATTTCTAATTTTTAACCTAGCCAATGACCAATTGAGTTCAGGAATGATTTCAAGGATTCAATAGAATCATCTTTACTTAATTACATGGTTCAAAACATCTCAAGTTCATTGGATTGACATATGAAATTTGCAGTCAACTGATCAAAAGTCAACTGTACATTGAAAAGTCAAACTTTGACTTTTTGGTCAAAATCAAGTACCAAGAGTCATAATTCATCAAGATATGTCAAAATGTGAAACTTGTTCACCAAGAAAACCAAATTTGAAAATTAGGGTTTGAATTTGAAAATTTTCATAACTTAGAAATTTTCGAAGCATAAAAATTTTCTTATTTTTTCTCAATTTTATACCACTTTTTCACCATGATGCATTTTTATTCAAGGAAAGTCCCCAACATGAAAGTTGTAGATCTCCAAGAAATCTACAAATTTTCTTCACAAACTTCTCCCTAAATATTCTTGGATCTCAAGTTATAAATTTGTGAATACATGGTCAATAACTTCTAAACTTAGTGAATTTTTGCCCAAATTTAGGCAGGTTTTAGACCCAACTTCATGGCAAGTTTTCATCTAGTTCCAAGAGGTATCTAAAAATATATTTCAAAGATGGATTATAGAGAACATTGCAAGCTTTCCAAAATGTCCAAGAACTCTCCAAGATCATTTTTGAGTAGGGAGAATCGAAGAGAGGAAGTTGGCATTTTCTCACTTTTTGTTCTAGCCATTTTCATGAAGAACCAAGTTGCAAACCAAACCTATGCTGGCTATTTCATGCTTTACAGGTCCTAAACTTGATAAACACTGCTTAATTAAATGCTTACTCAGTTGACAAAGCCTCAATCCATGCTTGTGAACCTTTATCCAATTGATAATTCCACTTATGGCAAAAAGGTTCCATTGCCATTTTCATAAAGAAACACTTTTGCAAACTTTTCAACTTGGAGCTTTGAACATGTCACCTTGATGCATACAAACCACACAGGTCTCAAGCAAGTTATAAAAACTCATACCAACCCTAAGCAAGCTGGTACAAGCATGTGAAGCTTTGGTCTTGTCACTTTGCTTCAAGTACAAGAAAGTTGGCAAAAAGGCTAGTATTGGCAGATCTATTGGGAAGCTGGCTTTGGATCATTTCAATACTAATAAGCAAACAATATACAACACATAGAACACCAAGCAAAGGCCTAAAACACTTAGAGCAAGAAAAACACCAAAAATTGTCCAAAACACACAGTTTCTGCACAAGCATATCCAACATCCATTTGGCTGGTGCATTTTGTGTTTAGATCATTCAAACATCTTACATACTTGATACCTAGTCAATCCAAACCATCATCCATGTTCTGTAACCTCTGTTTCACCATTTTCCATTGTTAACCTTGAAGCTTGCAGTTGGACTTTGTCAGGGAGTTCTAGCCACTTTCAGAGCAAGGTAAGGATTGGAATAGGTTCAGGGAAGCTCAAGGAAGCTCAAGCAATCATCAGGCCTCCATTAAAGTCCCTGCATTTCCATACACGATTCCAGCTGAAGGAGGTATTTTTTTAAACTCTATCTCTTTGTACAGGCAACCTCAGGCCACAATTTATGAATGAAAAATGTAGTTCTCATCATGACGAAGTTGTACATATAATTATCTTGCATTTATATTACTTGTGCTAAGAGAATTTGGAGTTTGAAATCTCTGAAAATTTTAGGTTAGGATTTTGGGATTTCAAAATTCTCTCTGATCTTTGATAGTTAGGTTACATAATTTATATGGTTGGAATCGTGATTTCAAATGCTACATTTTTCATGTTAGAAGTTTTCATTTTATGCAAGCATGAGGAAGTTACAGGTTGAACTGGCCATGGCGTGAGGAAGGAGAAGGCAGGACAGGGATGAAGTTGTTTGGGCTTTTTGCTTCCTGGGCCTTTTTGTTTTTGCTAGCACTACCACTGATTTGCTATCTCACCCCTGTTAACTCTTTCATATTTTATTTTTTATTTATTTTTATATTTAATACTTTTAATTATTTTCTTCGATGATAAAAAATCCTAAAAAATAATTTAATTATTTTTATACTTTTATTTTATTTTTTTATTATTTCTCACATAAAAAATATAGTTTATTTTGATAAAATATGACTTATTTTCTTAATAAACTTATAAATATAATTAAATATGCTTAATATTTTTATTTTACATTTCATACTTACAAATACCTATTTTTTGCATATATTTAATTTTTAATATTTATATACAATATTATTTATTTTTTTATACAAAAAATGTGCAAAATAATAATATAGAAACATTATTTTCTTTTAAAAGAAAGTTAGGGTTTAATCCCTTTCAAAAGAATTAAATATTTTCCTTATATTTTTTAGGTTTAATTTAAATATTTTTACATGAAAAATAAGACATCAAAAATCTCTTTACATGTACATTACATTGCATTACATTTTAAATATTGTATTATATTTATCTTAATTAGCACAAGTTCGATTTGGTTGTAATAATGTATTTAGCTTTAAATTTATGCAAATCTCCATTCAAACTTGTATTCCTCCCTCCCATAAAATTGTTGTAATAGCTTAGTATATTTACATTATGAAATTTATTGCTTTCATATGCCATGATTAGTAATTAGGGTTTGTATGACAAGAACGAAACAAAACAAATAGAAAACCCTAAATGCAAGATCAAAAGCATAAAAATGATATACTTTGCACACAAGCACCCTTAGGGTTTCTCCCACTTGGTTGCCTAAAATAAAATGGCCATGTTACACATGCGAAGTATCTTGGCAAAACAAAACAAATATAAGATCATAGTCCCTCGATGACGCTATTCAAAAGTTGCCTAACAAAAATGATCTTGGTCCCTCAAAATTGCTAAGATACTTTACAAACATTGCTAATCATGGTTATACAATGACCCACGCCCGTCCCGTTTACATACAAAGATAGGTTTACTTACCAACTCAATGGTAAGACAACAATGTCAAAGGAATAGAAAATACATAAGAAAGACATTTGAGTAGGTAGATAGCTTCTAGTTACTTGCTCCATTTCAAACAAAATCCTTGCTATTTTCAAAACAAATACATACACATTTCAAAAACATCTTACAAACATTGAAAACATTTTCAAAATACAAAACATCTTTGTATACATTCTTACGAACAAGAATCATTACAAAGATTGCCTAAACGAATGGCCTCTTTTACAAAATACTTTCAGAACCACATCAAACACCATTTCAAACAAACCAAAGCAAGTGATCTAAGCAAGTAACTAAGAGCCCATGGAAAACCATGGATGAAAAGGGTGCTAGCACCTTCCCTTTTCATAATCTACCCCTCAAACTCAATAAAACATCTCAAAGGTATTTCCTGTGCTTTTTCACCTTTCCTTTTGGACAAAAGAAAAGTCGGTGGCGACTCTTGTTAACCGTGACATTTGCAATAAAATGCAAAACCTCAAGTCAGTTCTCCCACCGTATCACAGAACTGGCGACTCTGCTAGGGATTTATCCTAAAAGTGGGGTTACCTTTGGGTTTAGATCATATTTATTTTCTTACATTGTTTAACTTGTTTGCTTTACATTTTGGTTCTTTGTTTGGGTTTGAATCCTCCCCTCGGATTTGGGAAACATTATAGGTAAATAGCAATACGTTGTGGAAACTGTGCAGGGTATACCGACATGGTCTAAGAAATAGTTATGTTAGTGTGACATATTTGTGGGTACCGGTAGCCTTTGAGTCAATCAAAGAGAATATGGGGCCGCTGAGTGATGTCATGAAGCACTAATGAACTTCTAGAACCCTTTACTTGACCAACTTGGCCTTTTAGGATGTAGTGAGATGACCGGCTTTGGTGCAGTCCGAAGTTGGTAGATACTCGATACTACACTCATTAAGGGTTTTTTTCTTGGGATATTTCGGTCGCCATTAAAGAGGCTTGAGCTGAAACAATGACCAAGGAAACAATCCAGTGATATTGAGCTCCTTAGAACCCGGTTACTATTTTTAGGATAGGTTGAGCCAGCTAAACTTCAAGAGGGTACTTACCTATGAAACCCCATGCAAGCCTAAACTAAGAACTTGTTTGATTTTCTTGTATATGCATACTTGTACATAACATCATGGACATCATGAACATCTTATGCATCCACTAACCATTTCAAGGATTTTGGAGATTCATCTTTGTTCTTGTTTTGTAGGATATGGATTCACTTCGCAGGAAAACTATCCAAATCAACCTTGTAAGAATTCCTCCATAACTCAAGGAGATAGCTTCAAGGATCCCTGAGAACTCTCCATTCACCGAGAGACATGGTCGTCTACTCAACTTGGTCACCTCCAACACAGAGGAAGATATGATGAAGGTTCTCTTCCAGTTCTTTGACCCTTTGCATCATTGCTTCACATTTCCTGACTATCAACTTGTGCCCACTTTGGAAGAATTCTCTCAACTTTTAAGGATTCCTATTCTCAATCAACTACCTTTCAATGGTACGGAAAGAGATCCAAAGCCAGAAGAGATTGCTCAAGCCCTGCACTTGCACTCATCTGATGTCACAACTCATTGGGAAACTATAAGTGGTGTCAAAGGCTTCTTGGAAAAGTTTCTGTTTGAGAAATCCCAAAGCTGTTGGAATTACTTAGACTTGTAAGCTTTTGATGAGATTGTAGCTCTTCTCATCTATGGGATGGTCCTGTTCCCCAATCCTGGCCAACTCATAGATGTGAGCGCTGTCAAAATCTTTATGTCATGCAACATGGTGCCTACATTGCTTGGGGATATCATACACTATTTTAACACTCGTACAATGAGGAAAAGAGGTGTTCTTATGTGTTGCACTCCTCTCCTAGCAAGATGGTTTATTTCTTATCTTCCCCAATCAGTCTTAAAGAATGATCAAGGTTTGAGGTGGTCACAAAGGTTAATGACGCTTAAACATTCAGATATTCATTGGTACTCTCGATCCAAAGAGAATGTTATCATTGTTGACCGTTGTGGGGAATTCCCTAATGTCCCTCTACTTGGCATTAGGGGAGGCATCACCTACAACCCGTTCTTAGCTCTAAGACAGTTTGGTTATGCCCTAAGGGATGGCCCACATGATATGCTGATTCAAGGTTTGGTTTTCGACTATGACAACAACGATCAAGGTCTTCGCCAGAGATTCATCTGAGCTTGGAGGATGCTAAACAAGGTATATAGCAAGACTTTGGGACACAAGAATTCCATCCCTCTTGAGCCTTACCTCAAGTGGGTACGAACTCGCGCTCAAAGTCTTATGATGCCTTACGCCATGATGGGGCATCCAATGCACTTGGTAATGGTATCGGCGCTGTACTCATATCTCCGGAAGGGTGCCATACTCCTTTTACTTCCATACTTTGCTTCAACTGTACGAACAACATGGTGGAATACGAATCATGCATCTTTGGTCTCAAGGCTGCCATAGACTTGGGAATCAAATTTCTAGTTGTATTTGGAGATTCAGCTTTGGTTATCAGTCAGATCAAAGGAGAATGGGACACTAAGCATCCAAACCTTATCCCTTACAAAGAACATGTTTTGACATTGTTACCACATTTCGATCAGATTACCTTCGAGCATTTCCCGCGAGAAGAAAATCAGCTAGCAGATGCTCTAGCCAAAATGTCATCTACGTTTAAACTTAATTGGGATAACGAGGCCCTCAGATCACCACTAAACGAATGGACGAACCAGCACACTGTCACGAGATTAATACTGAAGAAGTAGTGGACCAGCCTTGGTTTCACAAAGTCAAAAGGTATCTCGAGGCTCAAGAATATCCAGAAGAAGCTTCAATCAATGATAAAAAGTTCCTAAGGAGATTCTCCGTTAAGTTCTTCCTAAGTAATGGCATCCTGTACAAACGTAATCATGATTCTATTCTGCTTTGTTGTGTGGATAAGATTGAAGATGAAAAGATAATGGCTGAATTACATGAAGGTACCTTTGGAACTCACTCTAGCGGGCATACGATGGCGAAGAAAATTCTACGGGCAGGCTATTATTGGTCTACCATGGAAGCAGACTGCTATCAACACTTCCGGACCTGTCATAAGTGTCAAATCTATGCAGACAAGGTGCACGTGCCTCCGGTTCCTCTAAATGTCTTAACAGCTCCTTGGCCCTTTGCTATGTGGGGAATCAATATGATTGGGGAGATCAAGCCTACAGCCTCCAATGGACACCGCTTCATTCTAGAAGCCATTGACTATTTCACAAAATAGGTCGAAGCAGCTTCCTTCACATCCGTTACTAAGAATGTTGTTTCCCGCTTCATTAAGAAGAATCTTATTTTCCGGTACGGTATCCCAGAAAGGATCATCACTGATAACGGTACGAACCTTAACAATAGTATGATCATCGCCTTATGCGAGCAGTTCAAGATTCAACATCACAATTAATCCCCCTATCGACCAAAGATTAATGGTGCGGTCGAAGCTGCTAATAAAAACATTAAAAAGATCATACAGAAAATGACAGTCACCTATAATGACTAGCATGAAATGCTACCGTTTGCTCTCCACGGGTACCGTACCACGGCTCGCACATCAACTGGGGAAACACCCTATTATTTGGTTTATGGCATGGAAGTTGTCTTGCCTATTGAGGTTCAAATCCCCTCCTTGAGAATTATGAAGGATGCAGGTTTGAGTGAAGATGATTGGATCTAGACCCGGCTTGATCAACTGAACTTAATTGATGAAAAGAGACTTACTGCTGTTTGCCATAGTTAGATGTATCAAAACGGATGATCAAGGCTTTCAACAAGAAAGTCCGACCCCAAGTATATCAAGTTGGAGATCTAGTGATCAAGCGCATTATCTTGCCACAAAGTGATCCCATGGTCAAATGGACTCCTACCTATGAGGGGCCATTTGTAATCAAGAACATCTTTTCTGGTGGGGCAATGATCTTAATCACCATGGACGACAACGATTTGCCACACCCTGCGAACACAGACATAGTCAAAAGATACTACATATAAGAGACCCGCTAGGTTGACACACCTAGGAAAAACAAGGGCATCCCTGCGAACCAAAAGGTTCGGGCAAAAATTAGGGATAAAATATAAAAAATTTGTACACCCAACAAGTTGAAAACCCGAAAGGGCGACTTGGGCAAAAAAAGGGTTTCCCGGTGGATTGAAAACCCGAAAGGGCGGTCCAGGAAAAAGTTAGGGAATTAAAGTGTATGACTATGTCTCATCGGATCACTTTGAGGACAATCTCTTTAATGACAAACTCGGAGCTTTTGATCAATTCAATCATCCTCGGACGAAGCAACAAATAGACAAGATATTCGGAGATACGGAGTCTATAGCAGAATGGGAACCCCGTGGGATTATCACACATAGCTATCTTTCTTTGTATAAATTTTTCTTATTTTTATGACACCATCCTCTTACTAGGATGTTTGTCTCCTTTGTACAAAATACTTATTCAAAGTGAATACAAAGATATCTCTTTAAAGTACAGCAAACTATTTATCCTTTTACACTTGTGTTTTATTTGCAAAAACGTTCAATGATTCATTAATGAACATATGCATTTGAACATAATTACTGTTTACAAATAAACAAAATGGGAAAGAACAATTACTGATAGGTTGAAAAAATAGGAAAATGTCTTTAGGCTATTCCATGAGCAATCCCTACAGTACGTCATTAAGATCCCGAACGGAGCTGAAACTTCAAACTATTAATCCCCGGTGGAAACCATCCAGTTTCTCCAAGTTCCCCAGCAAGTTGTCTTGAAGCCTAAAAATCAACCGGATAACGGCTAACTTTTGTTTCTCCCTAACCTAGGATAATTCCCCGATAGAGTGGTAGAAGACCGAAAATCCTGAACTTTTTCCCAAATAGGAATAAGCTTTTTCCCCACAGAGTTTTCATTGTTCCCCGACAGAACAAAGATTCCCATTGTTAAATCCCAAGTAGAAGTCATCAAAATTCTCTGGATTCCCCAAGCAGATTCCTCAGCAGCAGTCAAGGATTTATTTTCCTCTGCAATACAGCAAATCAGCTTACATGCGCATACATTACATCCACATATCATAAACATTGATAAAACACATATATTGCATCATACATTTCATGCAACATAACTTTGTGTTTCAACTAACATTTTACCCTTTTCAGGATAAGATTAACAAACTACTGTTAACAATATGCAATCTAGATACAATTCAGATACGCTCCAGACACGGTTGCCATTCTGTTACTTATTCAGATTCAGCTCTCAGATACAATTCAGATACGCTCCAGACATGGATGCCATCCTAATACTCATTCGGATTGATACAGTTCAGATACGCTCTATATACGGATGATATCCTGATACTCATTCATATTCAACTTTCAGATACAATTCAGATACGCTCCAGACACGGATGCCATTCTGATACTTATTCAGATTCAGACATTCAGATACAGTTCAGATACGCTCCAGACACGGATGCCATTCTGACACTTACTCAGATTTCAAGTTCATGATACAGTCCAGATACGCTCCAGACGCGGAAGCCATTCTGTTGCTCATTCATATTAAAGTTCAGATATAGCTCAGATACGTTCCAGATACGGACACCATTCTGATACTTATTCTTCTGACTTACAACTTACAATTCAATAAACATCCTCGGATGGCATCTACGAGCCCATATCCTCACCAAGATTCTATCACCTATCCAAATGGCATATTTAAGCCCATTTCCTCAACTACACTTTGTCGAGTGCAAATTTACGGGCACTCTAGTGTCCAATCATCTTTTACCTTCGAGTCACGAACGGCAAAGCTCGCCAATCTAACTCTTCAGGTTCAAGAAGATTGAACAGGGGAAGCTATTGTACCCCAAAATTTTCCCTCTCATTTATTAAGATTTTTCTCACAAGACTTCTTAGACTCATGATAAGATCAGGGTTTGCTCAGCCTAGGACATCTCATCTTGCACTGATAACCCAAAATTAGGGTTTGAATTTGCACAAGGATTTTTGGGCCACCAATTCTTCATGTGACTTTCATACATCATTTTGGACCTCTAAGATTGCTCATGATAAGTTTTAATCCTTGGATTACACTTTTGCTCAGTCAATTGGACAATTGACCTAAAAATCAGTTGTATTGGGGAAAAAGTCAACCATGGCCAAATTAGAGTCAAACTTCATATTTTTCTATCCACATCAACATTTTAGACTCATATGTACCATTTTATCAAGTTTGGATTACAACTCCTCAAGAAATTTGATCAAATCATCAAAAGGGCAAAATGGTCAAAATTAGGGTTTTGACTGAGAAAGGGCAATTTCTGATTTTTAACCTAGCCAATGACCAATTTAGTTCAAGCATGATTTCAAGGATTCAATAGAATCATCTTGACTTAATTACATGGTTCAAAACATCTCAAGTTCATTGGATTGACAGATGAAATTTACAGTCAACTGATCAAAAGTCAATTGTACACTGAAAAGTCAAACTTTGACTTTTTGGTCAAAATCAAGTATCAAGAGTCATAATCCATCAAGATATGTCAAAATGTGAAACTTGTTCACCAAGAAAACCAGATTTGAAAATTAGGGTTTGAATTTGAAATTTTTCATAACTTAGAAATTTTCAAAGTATAAAAATTTTCTTATTTTTTCTCAATTTTATACCACTTTTTCAGCATGATGCATTTTGATTCAAGGAAAGTCCCCAACATGAAAGTTGTATATCTCCATGAAATATACAACTTTTCTTCACAAACTTTTCCCTAAATATGCTTGGATCTCAAGTTATAAATTTGTGACTACATGGTCATGAACTTCTTAACTTAGTGAGTTTTTGCCCTAATTTAGGCAGGTTTTGGACCCAACTTCATGGCAAGTTTTCATCTTGTTCCAAGCGGTATCTAAAAATTCATTTCATATATGTATTATAGATCACATTGCAAGCTTTCCAAAATGTCAAAGAACTCTCCAAGATCATTTTTGAGTAGGGAGAATCGAAGAGAGGAAGTTGGCATTTTCTCACTTTTTTTTCAAGCCATTTTCATGAAGAACCAAGTTGCAAACCAAACTTATGCTGGCTATTTCATGCTTTACAGGTCCTAAACTTGCTACAAACTCCTTAATTAAATGCTTACTCAGTTGACAAAGCCTCTATCCATGCTTTTGAACCTTTATCCAATTGATAATTCCACTTATGGCAAAAAGGTTCCATTGCCATTTTCATAAAGAAACACTTTTGCAAACTTTTCAACTTGGAGCTTTGAACATGTCCCCTTGATGCATACAAACCACACAGGTCTCAAGCAAGTTGTAAAAACTCATACCAACCCTAAGCAAGTTGGCACAAACATGTGAAGCTTTGGTCTTGTCACTTTGCTTCAAGTACAAGAAAGTTGGCAAAAAGGCTAGCATTGGCAGATCTACTGGGAAGCTGACTTTGGATCATTTCAATACTAATAAGCAAACAATATACAACACATAGAACACCAAGAAAAGGCCTAAAACACTTAGAGCAATAAAAACACCAAAAACTGTCCAAAACACACAGTTTCTGCACAAGCATATCCAGCATCCATTTGGCTTGTGCCTTTTGTGTTTAGATCATTCAAACATGTTACATACTTCATACCTAGTCAATCCAAACCATCATCCATGTTCCGTAACCTCTGTTTCACCATTTTCCATTGTTAAGCTTTGAGCTTGCAGTTGGACTTGGTCAGGGAGTTCTAGCCACTTTCAGAGCAAGGTAAGGATTGGAATAGGTTCAGGGAAGCTCAAGGAAGCTCAAGCAATCATCAGACCTCCATTAAAGTCCTTGCATTTCCATACACGATTCCAGCTGAAGGAGGTGTTTTTTTTTAAACTCTATCTCTTTGTACAGGCAACCTCAGGCCACGATCTGTGAATGAAAAATTTAGTTCTCATCATGACGAAGTTGTACATATAATTATCTTGCATTTATATTACTTGTGCTAAGAGAATTTGGAGTTTTAAATCTCTGAAAATTTTAGATTAGGATTTAGGGATTTCAAAATTCTCTTTGATCTTTGATATTTAGGTTACATAATTTATATGGTTGGAATCATGAGTTCAAATGCTACATTTTTCATGTTATAAGTTTTCATTTTTATGCAAGCATGAGGAAGTTACAGGTTGAACTGGCCATGGCGTGAGGAAGGAGAAGGCAGGACAGGGACGAAGTTGTTTGGGCTTTTTGCTTCCTGGGCCTTTTTGTTTTTGCTAGCACTACCACTGATTTGCTATCTCACCCCGTGCTATCTCTTTCATATTTTATTTTTATTTTTAATTTTTATATTTAATACTTTTAATTATTTTCTTTAATGATAAAAAATCCTAAAAAATAATTTAATTATTTTTACACTTTTATTTTATTTTTTTTATTATTTCTCACATAAAAAATATAGTTTATTTTGATAAAATATGACTTATTTTCTTAATAAACTTATAAATATAATTAAATATGCTTAATATTTTTATTTTACATTTCATACTTACAAATACCTATTTTTTCATATATTTAATTTTTGATATTTATATAAAATATTATTTATTTTTTTATACAAAAAATGTGCAAAATAATAATATAGAAACATTATTTTCTTTTAAAAGAAAGTTAGGGTTTAATCCCTTTCAAAAGAATTAAATATCTTTCCTTATATTTTTTAGGTTTAATTTAAATATTTTTACATAAAAAATAAGACATCAAAAATCTCTTTACATGTACATTACATTGCATTACATTTTAAATATTGTATTATATTTATCTTAATTTGCACAAGTTCGATTTGGTTGTAATAATGTATTTAGCTTTAAATTTGTGCAAATCCCCATTAAAACTTGTATTCCCCCCTCCCATAAAATTGTTGTAATAGCTTCGTATATTTACATTATGCAATTTATTGCTTTCATATGCCATGATTAGTAATTAGGGTTTGTATGACAAAAACGAAACAAAACAAATAGAAAACCCTAAATGCAAGATCAAAAACATGAAAATGATATACTTTGCACACAAGCACCCTTAGGGTTTCTCCCACTTGGTTGCCTAAAATAAAATGGCCATGTTACGCATGCGAAGTATCTTGGAAAAACAAAACAAATATAAGATCATAGTCCCTCGATGACGCTATTCAAAAGTTGCCTATCAAAAATGATCTTGGTCCCTCAAAATTGCTAAGATACTTTGCAAACATTGCTAATCATGGTTATACGATGACCCACGCCCATCCCGTTTACATACAAAGATAGGGTTACTTACCAACTCAATGGTAAGACAACAATGTCAAAGGAATAGAAAATACATAAGAAAGACATTTGAGTAGGTAGATAGTTTCTAGTTACTTGCTCAATTTCAAACAAAATCCTTGCTATTTTCAAAACAAACACATACACATTTCAAAAACATCTTACAAACATTGAAAACATTTTCAGAAGACAAAACATCTTTGTATACATTCTTACGAACAAGAATCATTACAAAGATTGCCTAAACGAATGGCCTCTTTTACAAAATACTTTCAAAACCACATCAAACACCATTTCAAACAAACCAAAGCAAGTGATCTAAGCAAGTAACTAAGAGCCCATGGAAAACCATGGATGAAAAGGGTGTTAGCACCTTCCCTTTTGACAATCTACCCCCCGAACTCAAGAAAACATCTCAAAGGTCTTTCTTGTGCTTTTTCACCTTTCCTTTTGGATAAAAGAAAAGTAGGTGGAGACTCTTTCTAATCGTGACATTTGCGATAAAACGCAAAACCTCAAGTCAGTTCTCCCACTGTATCACACTCACCATTGGATTTATTTTGGAAGGAACAGAATTGCAACGTTATTTTTGGTTCACCACATTTAAAAGCTATCAAGATTGATTCAAAAGCACAAGGGGTTGATTGAAGAAGTTGTCATGCTTGGACAAGGCTTTGTTCCCATTGGTCACAAGTGCATATTTCTCTCAATTCTCAAGATATGGAAGTGGTTTTGGTGGCTATGAGTTCTCATTTTCATCCTAAACAACTTCTATTTATAAAACATTTGTATTGGTACAAGAAGGTGGTTCAAAATTCTCAAGTTTCTTCCAAGCATATTCTTGATCTAGGAGCTAGGCTTTTGAACTTCAAAGAAGCATATCTTGCTCATCTTTTGGTATTTTTGAGTGATTCCAAAAAAATCCTTCTCTTCAAAGGGATATCAACAAATAAATTCAAAAGTTTCAAAGAGTTTTCATGTGGAAGAAACTTGATGATGAAGAAAGATTACAAGTCCTCCAGATGAACCCCCAATTTCTCATGTGTGAATTCAAATGATCATAACTTGGTCAATTTTTATCACCTTGAGCCCACTCTTTTTCCATAATGATCTTGAGGATGTGAAATATATTCCTTCTTTCATGTGAAAAGTGATAAAATGAATGGAAGATGTGCTAAGGATGCAAAAGATTATAGGTCATTTCATGATTTGTTTTCCAACTTCAACAACTCATAACTCTCTCAATATTTGGAGATTTTGAATGTTTCAAGTTTCAAAATGTCATTCAAGAGGTCTATTTCATGCCATCCTTTTTGGTCAAGAGCAAATTCCAAGTGTAAGGCCACGTTTGGATGCAAAACATTATAGGTCACTTTTGAAGGAAAAGTTGAAATATTTCTAAGTATGGAAAGTCAACTTCTTTTTTCCCAACTTTGACTCAATGCAACTTTCAACTCAAGCATCCATTTGATTCCATTCTTTTTCCATTGCAAATCTTGTAACCTCATCTTTAAAAAGCATCAAGAATCATACCTTAAGACCCCTTGAGTTGAGAATGCCATTGGATTGAACTTGGTAACTTGGAACTGAAGTTTCTCCATAAGTCAGAATTTGAAGTCTTTGTTTTGGCTTCTAATCACAAGTTTTCCATGCGTTTTTTCCTCTAAACATGTTTACTGAAGTTCCAGAATTGATTAGCACAACAAAACATGCGTTTTGGATGAGTTTTGATCAAATTAGAAGTCACACTTTTCTTGTTTGCAACTTCACACGATTTCCCTCCAAACTTCATCATTTCACACGCTTGGACATTCCATTTGATTCCATATAAATAGAGGGTCATTCCCCATTCATTTCCTCAAGCTTGTATAGTCAGAATCACCCTGCCAAACTTGCTATATAACTCAAAATTATGCTAATTTGAAATCTATTCTCAAGCCTTTTTTAATCCATTTTTCCCTCAATTCACGTTCCTTAATCTTCCCTGAAACTAACCATATAATTACATTCAAGAATCGTGCCCTATATTGCTCCATAGAAGTCCACTTTCAGAACTTTGATATCATTGTGATGCTTTCATTGCCCTGGTTCTAGTTGCAACACTTACTTTCATCTGGAAACATGTTTTGACCATGAATTTTCAAATCCCTTTTCAAAATTTTCCTTCCAAATTGCTTGAGCTACAGTTTATATAAATTTATCGCAAAGGTGTGGTTGTCTTCGTCTTGAAGAGACGAACTAAATAGCATAGGTACTGATTTTACAGTTTGAGAGACCTGCAATTCACGTTGGCTGGAGGTTGAAGATGAGCAACGTGTCATCTTCCAACCAATAAAGGTGCGCCACTTTTTTTCTTTTCGAAAATCCGATTTAATTAATGATTCAGTGCTTTATTCACTAATGACCATGATATGCACAGCGTGCCAGATCCCTTGGATTTGATTACTAATGCGTTTTGACTCTCATCCAATGGTCCACATATTTTTGACTTTATTTTTCTTTTCTGATTTTTATACTTAATTGTTTTAAATTTCAAAAAATCATAGAAAATTCATTTTTAGTCCAAAAAATCTGAAAAAATTATGAAAAATATTTTTGACTTTTTTCTTTCTGATTTTCATTTTTTTTTACAATTTTATTTTGTGTTTTGATATTTTTTATAAATTTTCACTTTATTTGAATTGTTTTAAATATTTAAAAATACTTTGATACATTTTTAAATTATGAAAAAATTATGGAATGATCCAATCATATTGTGACAAATAATGGTGACCTCATTTTATTTTTGTTTCTGATTTTTTAAATTTTTTTATCATTTTTGGTTTATTTTACTCATTTCTTTTAATTTTAAAAATAATTTCTGACTTTTAAAAATTACCAAAAAATTTATAAAATCATTTTAATTCATTTCTGATTTTTCTATGGTATTACTTTTATTTTCTTGATTAATTTGAATATAGTTGATATTTTTCTCTTTTATTTTAATTTAAAAATATTTTTAAAACCCTTTTATCTATATATTAAATGCAATATTATTTTGTGATTATTTTCTGGCTGATCTTGAATTAAATTTTTGGTCATGAACTTTGTTAACATTATTGGATTCATGGTGTTGAGTCTAACTCCACAAAAATGGATGAATGCTTTTAATAATAGTTTGATTTAAATTTAATTCAAATGTGGTTTGTATATTCTCTCTCATCCCTCTTCATCTCATCCCTTTCTTATTGCACTAAGTGTTATTGGAGCATGATCTTTATATCATGTCTCAAAACAAATGGTGCATAGATTGCTATTGACCGGCCTCAAAATAGGCGCGACTTCATTATAAGTCCACTTACGATTGCTTAACATAGCGCTAAATTTTATCCCGATTCGAATAAATGATCATTCGTGGCCCAACCTATGTTTGCAAGCCCAAGTATGTTAATTTGATCTCTTTGATCCAATAACCTTGAAATTCACTGTGTGGAGGCTTTGGTTCTACCAATCCTCTAATGGATCTACAACACTTTTGGTCAACACGAATCACTTAAACATAGTTGATCATTAAATGGTACTTTTGAGGATTCTAAATGGATGATATACTTGACAATAAGCAAATGCAACTTATTGTGTGGAGGCTTTGGTTCTACCAATCCTCTAATGAGTTCCAAATGCAAGTTTCAAGATGGTCATCCAACTAACCACTAATCATTAATTTGTTTTTACTTTATGCCCTTTTTATTTTTATGCTTTATGCACCATTTACTTTTTAGTATTACATTTCATGTATTTTTTTATTTTGCTCACTTGAGCTTTTCTGTTCTCTTCTAAGACACCTAATAATCAACATGAACCATAAAAAGCTTTAATGATACTTGTACTATTTGGTTACTATCCTTGGCATTATGGAGTATTGGACTTCTTGGACTTAGGATTAGAGACCTTGGCCTATGTTGGAGACCTTGACCTTGATTGATATTTTATCTGGAGTTCTTGAGGTTTACCTCAAGGCATTGGGTTGTTTATTTGTTTTGTGTGCAGGTTATTGTGATTACATACTTTGTTTGTAATCTGGAATTCACCCGTATACAACCGTTACTCTGCCCAATTTTTGTGAAGACTTAATACATTTGAAGTTTGGTTCCCTCAAGAGGTCTAGTATCTTTGTTTTCTTAGTTTCAATCTAAAGAATGGGAACTTCATCTTGACTCATAATGTCAAGTTTTGGCTTCTTGTTGGTTAGATGGTTCTTATCCCTAGCTTTTACCTTATGCTTTAGGATAGTCTCCTCTTCTCCTCCCATCTTCTTTAATTTCAAAAATCTTCTCTCTCCTTTTGAAAACTCTTCTTTTTTTTTTAAAAGCTTGAACCACTTTAAACTTGGACTTAGGTCCATGCATTTTCAAAACCTTTTCATAAATAAACTTCAATCAACTTAATAATACTTTGACATTTTTTGTGAGAAGACTAAAAGTCAATCAATCTCATTTAAAACCATTTTTCCACTTTGGCTTTTACTTTAAACTTTTCTCAAAAGATTAGACTCTTGTCAATCCTTGTAGTGATGCAAACAACTATAATTCTATAATATGTAGTGAAGTGAGATATTTTCCACTTGGGTGTTAAGTGAGGCATTGTGGATTTTAAAATCCAAGCCATATCCTCCACTTTGAGATGATGCAAATTCTCCTTCCTCATAATTGTGGGTAGTAATTAGGTTTTTCACACGAACAATGACGATGATGTCTTATCTCATAAAATTAACCAACACACTTGTGTTTTAAATATTTTCAAAGAGGAACTACGTGTACCCTGATCCCCTATTGCACGAAAGGTGGTACATAGGCACTAAAGGTTCGCAACCGCGGAGGGTGCAAAAAATCATAAAAAATGTATTTATTTTCTCACCTCCACCATCTATTTTTATACAACATTTTATAGCCAAAATATATAGATTTTACAAAGAAGTTCCTACGGAGTACCGTAGATGTTTAGGGTGCTAATACTTTCCCTTTGCAAAACCAACCCCCTTACCTTGAATCTTTCCCCCTCTTTTTTTGGGTTACTCGCTCTTTTCCCATTCCTTTGGAAATAATAAAGCGCGGTGGCGATTTTTATTTTGATTTGTACAAGTCTAGTCAATCCAATGGCTTTGTCTTAAGCATTTCTACCGCTACAGAGGCTCCTTAGAACCCGGTTACTATTATTAGGACAGGTTGAGACAACTGAAATTTCAAGAGAGTACTTACCTTTAAAACTCATGCAAGCCTTTAAATCTAAGGTATTTGCGTGACTTATTTGTGTTTGATATATCTGTGATTTTAAAGCATAATCATAACATCATAAACATCATAACATGGCATGTACACTAACCATTTCAAGGGCCTGTGGATTTATCTCTTTTCCGTTTTGTAGGTCATGGATTCAGCTTGCAGAAAAACCATCTGAATCAATTTTGTAGAGATCCCACCCAAACTCAAGGAAATGGTCTTAGAAGTTCCTGAGAGCTCATCATTCAACAAGAGATATGGTCACTTGCTCAGTTTGGTTACTACCAGTTTTGACGAAGGTTTGATGAGCGTCCTATTCCAGTTCTTCGATCCTTAGCACCATTGCTTCATATTTCCAGATTATCAGTTGGTGCCTACGCTGGAAGAATTCTCCAAGATACTTGGTTTGCCTATATTGGAGCAGGTACCTTTCACCGGTTTAGAACAAGATTCAACTTCTTAAAATGTAGTCGTAGCCTTGCATTTGAAGCCATCTGACATTGAGTCCAATTGGGAAAGAAGAAGTGGAGTTAAGGGCTTCCTTGCAAATTTTCTAATGAAGAAAGCTCATGTATTCCTAGACGCTATGAGTTACCATGCCTTTGAATATGTCTTAGCTCTCTTGATATATGGGCTGGTTCTGTTCCCCAATTCAGACCAGTTTATATATGTCAGTACCATCAACATCTTCCTTGCTCACAATCTACTGCCTACATTGCTCGGGGATATTCTGCATTCACTCCATACCTGTACTATGAAGAAGCGAGGAACTCTCATGTGTATATGCCTTTGCTCTATAGGTGGTTTATTTCTCACCTTCCCCGGTCAATAATGAAGAATGAGTTAGGATTAAGGTGGAACCAAAGGATAATGTCTCTTTCTCACTCTAATATCTATCGGTGTCCTCGCTCTCAAGAAGACATCTCTTTTATTGATCGATGCGAAGAGTTCCTAATGTGCCACTATTTGGCATTAGAGGATGCATCACCTATAACCCTTCTTTAGCCCTACGTCAGTTTGGTTACACACAGAGAGATGATCCTCCTGATATGCTCATCCAGGGTATTGTGTTTGAATATTCAAATGATCTACAAGGTTATCGTCATAGGTTCATATGCGCTTGGGGCATGGTTAAGAAGACTAATAGTAAGACTTTAGGGTGAAAGAACTCCATTCCTTTAGAGCCATACCTCAAATGGGTGCGAGCTCGTGCTCAAAGTCTTATGATGCCATATGTTACTATCCTACCAGTGATTTCAGAACCTATTGTTCAAGGGGACAAGTCTCGCGTCATTTTTCATCCTGATATGCTGATAAACTTCGAAGAATTGCAAAAGTATTGGATCCATCTCAAGGAAAAACAGGACACCTTTGAGACCCAATTCTATGCCAGCAAGAAGAAAGTGTTAGAACTGACGAAACAACTTCACGAGGAGCAGAGTCTTAATGCCTACATCAGCACCAAAATAAAGCGTCCATGGGAAACCTAGAAGTTTTAGAAGTTTTAATTGTTATTTCTTTGTAAACTTTGGTTTCATTTGAACTTACTAATAAAAAAGTTTTTGCTTCTATTTTAATCAAAAGAGTTTAAATCCTACGAGGTCCTTGAAAACATTACATACGCATATCATACATATCATCACAGTTAAGGATCTTTAAGCATAAAATGCTCATTTCTAGTAGATGTTCCTGGCTCTAGCTAAGGGACAAGAAGACCTGAAGGCTCTAATTCTCAAAGACAAGAAGAAGACAAAGAAACCAGTGGGTGTCTTGACTATGGGAAGGAGATTCAGAGGACTAACAAAGCGAGCTATAAACTTCAAAACTTCGTCAAACGAGGGAGATAATCAGGAAGAGAAGCCAAAAGAAGAAGACAACAACCCAGAGACTGATGAAGAAGAAGATGACTACTTTGAGGAACAATATCCCCCTGTTGATGACAAATACAGACAACTGGAGGATCGTCTCAATGAAATGGAAATTCAGAGGGTACCTGGTCTAGATTTCGAAGAATTAGGGATGGTCTCTGGAGTGGTCATTCAACAGAAGTACAAGGTTCCCGTGTTTGCTAAGTATGACGGGGTTTCATGTCCTAAGTTGCATCTGAGGTCTTATGTCAGGAAGATCCAACCTCACATTGCTGATAGGAATTTGTGGGTGAATTTCTACCAGGAAATTTTATCATGGACTCAATTGGAATGGTTCTATCAGCTGGATGGAACCAACATCTGCAACTGGGAGGATCTGGATGCTACTTTCTATAGGAAGTACCAATACAATGTTAACCTCGCTCCAACCCGTACACAACTTCAAAGTATGTCTATGGGTTCCAGTGAAGGTTTCAAAGATTATGCCCAGAAGTGGAGAGATCTTGCGAGAAGAGTCCAGCTTCCTCTGTCTGATAGAGAGCTGGTAGATATGTTCTTGGGTACTTTGTCTGGTCCATTTTTCAACCATTTGATTGGAAGCTCTTCCGTTGGGTTTACTGATCTAATATTGACTGGTGAGCCAGTAGAAGCTGGTATCAAGAGCGGTAAGATTCAGAGAGACACATCTTTAATTACAGTGAAAAAACCATTCTCTGGGAAGAAGGAAGTAAGTGTTGCCTACGGTCGAAGGAATCAAAGCAAAATTTAACTTCGTCCAACGGTAGGAGCTGTGATGATCTCCAACCCTGCATCAAATTAACAACAAAACAATCAGCGCAGACGGGATGCGCCCAAAACACAGTTCACCCGAATTAACATGTCCTTATCTCAGGTTTTTCCACACCTATTAAAGTTTAATCTGGTTACTCTAAGGGAGGCTCCTAAAAATCCAAATACTATATTTCCCTGATATAATCCAAATGCTCGATGTGCCTACCATTTCGACAGTCTGGTGCATGATACAAACAATTATTGGGCTCTGAAAAATAAAGTGCAAGATCTCATTGAGGTGAATGAGATTGAATTTGACCCTCCGGAAACCCCCAATGTGATAACATCACCAATTCCCAAGCATGGCCAGGGTGTTAATGTTGTGGATGACGACCTGTTTGTTTCTTTTGTTGATGAACTAGCTACTCCTCTTCCGATTGTTAAAAAGAATCTCTTGTGAGCCAGTTTATTTCCGGGTTGTGATAAAGGTTGCCACTTGTGTACGTCTCTACCCAATGGTTGTTTGTTATTAAAGATAGGCGTCCAACGCCTGATGAACAACAAAGAAATTATGTTTGAAAAGACTCCCCCTACAAGAAGTCTGTGTGCAGATATATCAATAATCAAAATTTCTGACAATCCTCCCAGGGTCTCCTCTAAAAGACCAGTTAGGATTACATCTGTTCCTAAGTTTTCTCCTTTAATTATCACTTTTCTTGGGCCGATACCATATTCCTCCGATAAAGTTTTTCCTTGGAATTATGGGCTGACATTTAATACCATGGCGTCAAGCAAGACTTACTGGCTATTAAGAATGAAGATACTGAAGATACTGATCCTAACATCGACAACATTTTTGGGACCAGTAAAATTACCAAAAGCGGAAGGAATTTCTCTCTCGAAATTTGTCCGAAGACTGTTGCCACTCCTTTGGTTATTCCTGTTTCCACTCCTGCTATTACTCCTATTGCTACTCCTACTGTTATTCCTTCTACTGAGTCAGCTGAGACTCGAGGCAAAAAAGTACTGGTTGAGCCTGCCCGGACGGAGGCACCTAAAGAAACCATTCCTGAGGCCTCTAAAAAATAAATGGAGGAGATTCTGAAAATCATACGGAAAAGTGACTACAATGTTGTGGAACAATAGGGGTAGACCCCATCAAAAATTTCAATGTTGGCCTTACTGCTATGCTATGAAGCCCATGCTAAGGCTTTGGTAAAGTTCCTGAAGTCTGCTCATGTGCCTCAAGAGACTTCTGCCGACCAATTCGAGAAATGCGTTGCTAGTTTGACAGCTGACAATGGACTTGGTTTCTCTGATGCTGATTTAATGTCCAGGGGAAGAAAGCATAATGATGCCCTGCATGTCTCTATTGAGTGCAGGGGCACTACCCTATCTCATGTTCTAGTGGATACAGGTTCATCATTGAATGTTTTACCTAAGAATGCTTTGGACAAATTAGATTGTGAAGGACTCACACTGAAGCCCAGCAATATTATGGTGAGAGGTAGACATTCCTGTTAAATTTGGTTATTAGACTTTTGACTCTACTTTTTATGTAATGCACATCCACCCATCTTAATCCTGTTTATTGGGTCGCCCTTGGATCCATGGGGCCAATGCTATTACTTCTACTCTGCATCAAAATCTGAAGTACCCAGTTAATGGAAAGATTGTTATAGTCCATGGCAAAGAAGAATATATGGTGAGCCACCTGAACTCTTTCAGGTACGTGGAGATGGACAGCGAGTTCATTGAGACCCCCTGCCAAAATTTTGAAGAGGTTCCTCAGACAATTTCTACAACCAAGACTGCTATCAATGTCCCAAAGATTACTACACCTCCATTGAAGATGGCTTCTATGAAGGATTCCAAAGCAAGAGTCAAATAAGGTAGGTGTTCCATTTAGGGCCAACTCCATGATATCCCCTATAAATCTGACAAGTTTGGTTTGGTTTTTTACTTTAAGAGCCCAAAGAGTTGTTCGTTATTCTCGTGTCAGAGGACCATCGTTAAGCATCAGCAACCATGGAATCAATGCTTTGGAGGATAGTGATAGTGACTGCGACATGGACAAATGGATCTTCCCAAATATCAACGGTGGACTCAACAATTGTGAGGCCAAGGATTTTGTTCCCATTACTTTTATCCAGGAGTAATTGTCTTTTTGTTTTTGGAATATGTAATATTTGAACAATTTAAACTCTAAAGCCTTGTGCTTTACCCAAGGCACAATGGTCTATGTGTGAGGGTTATTGCTTCACCTTCATATATCATTAATAAATCATTTAGACGTTTTGCATACAAATTTTACACTCTTTGTATTTCTTTTCTTCTTTTATTTTAAAGAGCTATGCTCTCTTACACCCACACCCATATATCAAACTGCAGATCCACATCCACTCTGGATCCCATTGATAATGGTTCTGCTATTTCCAATTATGACTTTGAAAATCCGATCTACCAAGCCGTGTACGAAGGTGAGGAAGATTGCGAAGTACCAGGAGAACTTGCCAGACTGTTACAACAGGAGAAAAGGGCAATACAACCTCATGAAGAGCTGATTGAGACAATAAACTTGGGTACTGAAAAGGATAAAAAGGAAGTCAGGATAGGTGCCAAATTGGAGCATAATGTCAAAGATAGGTTAATACATATGTTACATGACTACGTTGAGATCTTTGCCTGGTCATACAAAGAGATGCCAGGGCTAGACACTGATATTATGGTTCATCGTCTACCAACGAAAGAAGACTTCCCTCCAGTGAAGCAAAAGGTTCGTCGTATGTGTCCAGAGATGTTAGAAAAGATCAAAGCTAAAGTTATGAAACAGTTCAACGGCGGCTTCTTAGTTGTTACCTCTTATCCATAATGGGTTTCTAATGTTGTTCCGGTACCTAAGAAGGATGGTAAGGTATGTATGTGTGTGGATTACAGATACTTGAATAGGGCAAGCCCCAAGGATGACTTCTCGCTTCCCCATATTGATGTTCTGGTTGACAACACCGCACAACATAAGATATTCTCCTTCATGGATGATTTCTATGGTTATAACCAGATCAAAATTACACCTGAAGACATGGATAAAACAACCTTCGTTACACAGTGGGGTACTTTCTATTATAAAGTCATGCCATTTGGATTGAAGAATGTCGGGGCAACCTATCAACGTGCTATGGTAGCTTTGTTTCACGACATGATCCATCACGAGATAGAGGTCTATGTCGAAAATATGATAGCCAAATCTCAGACTGAAGAAGAGCACCTTGATCACCTGCAAAAGTTATTTGAAACACTGAAGAAGTACAAGTTGAGACTGAACTCGAATAAGTGAAACTTTGGAGTAAGATCTGGTAAGTTCTTAGGCTTCGTTGTCAGCAGTAAAGGTATTGAAGTAGACCCTGCAAAGGTTAAAGCTATACAAGAAATGCCAACTCCTCGCACTGAGAAGGAGGTTAGGGGATTCTTGGGACGTCTAAACTACATTGCCATATTCATTTCCCATCTAACCACTACTTGTGATCCAATCTTTAAATTATTGAAGAAAGATCAAGTCTTGAAGTGGAATGACGACTGCCAGACTGACTTTGAAAAAATCAAGGAATATCTTAAAGAGCCTCCAATTTTGATGTCGTCGATTGAAGGAAGACCTTTGATCATGTACTTAATATTATTAGAGAATTCAATGGGGTGTGTGTTGGGGAAGCATGACGTGTCTGGTCGAAAAGAGCATGCAATATACCACCTTAGCAAAAAGTTTACCGACTGTGAAACAAGATACTCACTGCTCGAGAAAACTTGTTGCGTTTTGGCATGGGCTGCTCGCCGACTAAGACAGTATATGTTGACTCACACTACTTTGTTGATATCTAAAATGGATCCTATCAAATACATCTTTGAGAAGCCCGCTCTCTTCGGAAGAATAGCAAGATGGCAAATGATCCTGAACGAATATGATATTCAGTACACAACCCAGAAAGCAATCAAGGGAAGAGTATTAGCTGATCATTTGGCTCATCAGGTTGTGGACGACTACCAATCCATGAATTTTGAGTTCCCGGATGAGAATATCATGTTAGTGACTGATTATGAAGAACCTGGACCAGATGAAGAACCTGAAAAGGATACTGATGGACTATTGTTTTTGACGGAGCTTCTGATGCACTCGGCAATGGCATCGGTGCTCTGATCATATCTCCTGAAGGCTGTTATACTCCTTTCACTGCCAGGCTATGTTTCAACTGTACCAACAACATGGCTGAATATGAAGCATGCATTATAGATCTCAAAGCTGCTATCGACTTGAGAATCAAATTCTTGAGTGTATTTGGAGACTCAACCCTAGTAATCAGTCAAATCAAAGGAGAATGGGACACGAAGCATCCTAATATCATCCCTTATTGAGAGCATGTGTTGACATTGATTCCACACTTTGAAGAAGTTACCTTTGAGCACTTTCCACGAGAGGAAAATCAACTAGAGGACGCGCTAGCTACAATGTCATCCATGTTTAAGGTCAGAGGGGATAATGAAGCTCCTTAGATCACTATTGAGAGAATGGATGAACCGGCATACTAATATGATATTGATACTGAAGAAGTACTGGAAAAACCTTGGTTCCACGAAGTGAAAAGGCACCTCGAAGCACAAGAGTATCCGGATGGAGCTTCTATTAATGATAAGAAGTTCCTAAGAAGGTTCTCTGCCAAGTTTTTCCTTAGTAACAGAATTCTCTACAAGCGCAACCACGATTCTACTTTGCTTCAGTGTGTAGACAAGATTAAAGCAGAGAAGATTATGGCATACATGCACGAAGGAACCTTTGGCACCCAATCTAGTGGGCACATAATGGCTAAGAAGATTTTGAGGGTAGGGTACTACTGGTCCACTATGGAAACAGACTGTTATCAGCATTCCCGAACTTGTTACAAGTGCCAGATCTACGCTGATAAAGCACATTTGCCTCTGGTCCCCTTGAATGTCTTGAACTCTCCTTGGCCTTTCGCAATGTGGGGCATTGATATGATCAGAGAAATCATACCTACCGCTTCTAATGGGCACCGCTTAGTCCCGGTTTCTATTGATTATTTCACAAAGTGGGTCGAGGCAGCCTCATTTGCTTCTGTTACCAAGAACGTTGTGGCCCGATTCATCAGACATAACCTTATCTGTAGGTATGTGTTGTACCCCAAAATTTGCTTTCTCATTTCTCAAGGAATCACCTTGGATCCTCAAGTTTTCTTCCATCCAATTACAAGCCTTGAACTGTAATTTTTCAAGAAAGTCATCCGTAAGGGAAAAATGGTCATTTGCACGCTGAAAGGTCAAACTTTGACTTTTGGATCAAAACCAAGTTTCAAGAATCATATTTCATCAAGACTTGTTGAAATATGAAGTTTGTTTCATCTAAAAATTCAAAAGTCAAATTTACTTTGGAAAAGTCAAATTTCTAAACGCTTGGAATTTTTTCTAAATGTTTAAGAAATATGGCAAGCTCAGAACTTCTGATCAGGTTATCACCATGATGCAAGCTGATTCCGGATCAACTTCTGACACAAGAGTTTTAGATCTCAACAAGATCTGAAACATTGCAGAATAGAACTTCTCCTAGAAATGATGGGATTTCAAGTTAACTTCTCAAAGACACGTCCATGAAAGTGAAACACTCAGCAAATTCTGGACACTCTCAAGACAGGGTTTGGTCAGAACTTTTGAGCCAGTTTTCACAAAGGTTCAGTCAGAGCTTGCAAGGGAAGTTCAAAGAAGGTTTACAAAGCGTGTTACAAACTTCCTGGAAAGTCTGGGAACTCCTTCAAAACATGCTGGAACCAGAAGATACAAAGATCAGAGGTTGGATGTTACACTGAAGATGAACTTCTGATCCAGAACTAAGCCATGGTGTAGAATCTCACATTGCAGGATTTCTGGTTGTGATAAGTCTCATCATCATTTAATGCTCACAACCACTTTCTGAGTCTTTATCCAAAGGATTTTCACCACGTGCACCTCTACTGTCTTGGGATAGAAAACGTTGGTACTAAGCCCATGCTTTGCTTTTGCTTTTCTTTAAATCCTGCTGACAATTCCAGCTTAAACATGGCTAAAAGCTGCTAACCTACAGCTAAAGCCTACGCCTGCATCCCATAATTGCACCAAACTAGCATATGAAAACAGTGATGAAAAAGCAAGGGAGCATGATGCCAAATTTATTAAAATCCCATTTGTCTTTCCCCCCAAAATCACAACAAATTCACCTATAAATACTTGTCTTCATCACACGTCCAAGGGGCTGGCTTTTGGAAAGAAAGAACTATCAAAAGAGAAAAGAAACATGTGAAACCTTTTGTAAAAATCCAGATTTCCCAAATAGAAAACCAAACCTTTGTTCTTCCCTTTGAATCAAAGAACTTGGAACTTTCTCTTCCGTTACTCTTGCTGATTCCAGAACATCCAAAGGTAGAAACTCAAACCTCCAAGCACGCTCCAGGTTCAAGGTAAGTCTTTCTGACTTTTCTTGTTTTTCATTCTGAACATCATTAACATGTAAATATCATAGTATTAATGTTGTCCATATCATTGCATAAGTAGAAAAACTGTGGATCATAGTTTCTTGATTAGGGCTAGACTCAGATTTAGATTTAGAACTTCTATAAACTGTTGTGCTGTTATGCTTCTGATTTTCTGTTTAAAAAGAACTGAATAAATTGCTGATGTGCTGATTAAGAGTTGAAATATGGCATAGAAATTCTGATGTTCACTCACAGTTTTAGCACAACATAGAACTTCTGAGTTCTCCTCACTGTTTTAACATACAAAACTTCTATGATTTTTCTCACTGTTAACACACACTGAACTTCTGATTCTTACATGCTGATAATGCACTGAACTGCTAATGTTAACTCACTGGCTCAACACAATTCAAAACTTCTGATGATTCACTCACTGTTCTAACACAGCACAGAACTTCTGAGTTCTCCTTACATTTCAAATACACTGAACTTCTGATGTTTCCATTCGTTGTTTTCAAACACTCAGAGTTTCTGATTTTCACATGCTCACAATATACTGAATTTCTGAAGTTTACTCACTGTTTTAGTGTAATACATAACTTCTGACTTTTGGCCAACTGTTTGAATACCACCCAGAATTTCTGTGTTTTCCCTCTAATGTTTCTTGCAGGACTTCAGAGTGTACGAATCCAGAACTTCTGATTCCATTGACGTTCTTTTCTGAGTCATCACGTGCCTGGCTTCAGAACTTATGATCCTTGTTTATTTTGCTTGCAGTAGCACGTTGTTTCTGTCTTTCATTTATTTCCCTTTTCATCATTTTTAATATTAACATAAAAAGACATAAAAATATTTTCTTTTATTAACTAATTTATTTCTTTTTTTTAAGACAAAAAAAATTTTCTAAACAAGTCCATTTCTTTCTTATATTGTACATTTCAATATGGTTGTAATAGTAACTTAGGACTTATTTTTACTTGCAACCCCCGTTCATAAATATATACCCCCATCCCCTAAATATTGTAATAGCGTAGGACTTTACATTTCTGCAACTTAACGCTTTAAAATATATTTCTAGTAAATAGGATGTATAGCAAGATAAAATCAATAAATAGATGACTTTCAAATACAATACAAAATGCATGCAAACTAACACACTTGCACACTAGCACCTCTAGGGTAATCTCATTTTGTTGCCTTTCGGAAAATAGTCATGTCCCTCGAATATGGGACGTTTTAGAAAAGACCCTTCGATAAAAAAGATCGTATTCCCTCGATGACCCTCGATGTTGCCTTTGGTAACACAATCTAGTCCCTAAACGACATTGCTAAAACGTCTCATAAGTTTCCTTCTATGGCTATTCAACGTCCCAACGCTCGTCCCTTCACATCCAACGATGGGGCTTCTTATCAAATTAATGGTAAGATAGTAACATCTAAAGGAGGAGGAAAAACACATCTAAGACCTTTTGAGTAGGTAGGTTCTCTCTTAGTTACCTGCTTGCTCATAACAAAAACATTTTATACACCAAACACTCTTATTTTGAAACATTTTTAAAAATAACACTTTGTATGCGTTCTTATAGAGACGAGAATCATTACAAAGACACCTTTTCAAAATCACTTTCAAAAACACATTTCACAAACACACCTTTGAACTATTTTCCAAACAAACACTTTATACGCGTTCTTATAGAGACGAGAACCATTACAAAGATGTTTTCAAAATACTTTCAAAACCCACACCACAAGCACATTCAAACAAAAGCAAGTGATTTAGCGAGTAACTAAGAGCCCATGGAAAACCATGGATGAAAAGGGTGCTAATACCTTCCCTTTTCATAATCTACCCCCCGAACCCAAGAAAACATATCTAAAGGTCTTTCCTGTGCTTTTTCACCTTTCCTTTTGGATAAAAGAAAAGTCGGTGGCGACTCTTGCTAAACCGCAACATTTTCGAACGCAAACGCAAACCTCCAAGTCAGTTCCCCCACTGTATCACAGAACTGGCAACTCTGCTGGGGAATATTAAAAGTGGGTTTACCTTAGGGATAGATCACATTTTACTTGCTTACATTGTTTGATTTGTTTGCTTTACATTTTTGTTCCTTGTTTGGGTTTGTTTTAAATCCTACACCCGGATTTGGGGACACCTTTTAGGTAAGTATCAATAGACTGTGAGGGAAGTTTGCAGGGTATACTGACACGGTTGAAGCAGTATCTACGTTGATGTGGAACTTTAGTTGGTACCGGTAACCCTTGAGTTGAATCAAGGAGAGTATGGGGCCGCCGCGTGGTGTCGTGAAGCATCAACTGACCTTAGAACCTTACTTAACCAACTTGGCCATTAGGAAGTAGTGAGATAGCTGGTTTCAGTGTAAAGCTGAAAATTGGTTGATACTCGATGCTACACTCATTGAGACTTGGCTTCTGAGATTTGTTTGGTTGCGAGTCAATTGCCTACCGAACGAAACTTGTGGGAAAGGTCAGTGATATTGAGATCCCTTAGAACCCGGTTACTATTAACTAGGACAGGTTGACCCAACTAAACTTCAAGAGGGTACTTACCTACAAACTCCATGCAAGCCTAAACCTAAGGACTTGTCTACTTTGTGTGAATATGATTACTTGTATATAAATTTGCTTACCTCGCATATTTTTACATAGCATCATAACATTATACCATAGCATTTTCAATAACCATTTCAAAGATCTTGAGGGTCTTTGATACAAGGTCACGTTGAACCAGACGTCTATCAAGGGGAAAGAGGATTTATTTTCCTCTAACCAAACACCGTCAAAAAAACAAGTACAAACAAAATTAAGTCAGGGGCTACAACCCACTTGACATGGTGAGCTTAATTCTCATGGAAAGACATCCACCGATACAAAGTTCTCCAATCCAAAACTGTAAGTGACTACTAACCCCACGAGATCCTTGAAAACATGAATCCACATATCATGCATCATATCATGACAGGTTCTCCCATACAGGTATCCTTATCTTCCTACTGTTTATTTCAGTAAGATGGATACGGAACAAACGATGAAGGGCATCCAGGCTCAAAACGCTCAACTTCAAGAGATGTTCTTGAACCTATCTAAGGGACAAGAAGAGGTCAAGGCACTCCTCACTAGGGGCATGATCATGGGAAATCCTGGGGACGACAGAGATGACCAATTGGAGCGGCTACAAATCGAGATAGCTGTAATGAAAGTCCAGATGATAGGACAACTGGTGGGCCAGATGGCTCTTGTCCAAAATCTGGCACAAGGATAAGAAGAGCTGAGGGTCCTCATCAACAAGCTTTGTCGGGATGGATGTAACCAAATGGGGAAAACATCTAGGATTGGGGATCAAGTCATCATTCAGCCTCCCTTGAGACAAGAAGCCGAGAGAAGACCTCCCTAATTTGCTTCCGCGTCACAAACCCAACAACTACCTCGTCAACAAGGACAGGGTAACGGAAGTAAATAGGTCCTAGCCGTTAGGCAGTTCACCAAACTCTACATGCCTATATCGCAGGTCTTACAGAACCTGCTGAACTTGAATTTGGTCACATTAAGGGATCCTCCTCGGAATCCCAATACCTCTTCTCCTAACTATCATCCCAATGCATTATGTGCATACCACTCCAATAATCCTGGGCATGATACGAATGACTGTTGGGCTTTGAAAAATAAGATCCAAGACTTGATTGACAGAGGAATACTGGAGTTCACACAAGGTGGCCAGACTGAATTCTTCTGCCGTCCCTCAAAGGCTCACCACCTAAAGTGACAAGTTCAAACAAAGAGGCTTTTGTTCATTTGAATTTTCAGTTGTAATTTCTTTTGCTTGTTCAAGCACTTATCTATTAATGTCGAACTTTGTTTCATTAAATGCATTGCATATGTTTGTCTTGAATTCATCCTTTCGTTTTCACTATATTTAAACTATGCTTTTAACTCTCTTTATGGCATTCAACTCTTGCTAAAAGTTATAGGCCTTTAGAGGGAGGATGACGAAAACAATGTCATAATCTCACACAGTATGCTTTTGGACAGACCTTGTTGACGATGTACAGGCGTCCTTTCAAATCCTAAACACTGGAGCTATAAGGAAGATAATCCCTAGTCAACCCCTTCGAGCCAAAGAAGTAGACGTTTTTCCTTTTTTCACAAAAATTGAAACCTTTAATCAAAACCTGGGGCAGGGTAGTCTCTCAGTTAATTCAAATGCGCGTTTAGCCGCAAACTCTCATCTCGTAATACAACGAATGACATCAAAAAACATTCCTCTGGGATCAGAAGATAGTGATGGTTCCCTACCAAATAGACAGTCATTATCTCTTAAAAGAAAATCCCACTAAGTCAAAACCTACAAAGAAGACTTAAGAAAACGGGGGCATCCCGCTGACTGTAATCTCAAAACAAGAATAGTCAGGAAAAAATCAGGGATAACAAATCAAAAGAGGTCACTACAAATCCTCAACAACATGAAAATATTGCAAAAATGATTGCCTTCCGACAAACCTAACTTATCTAAACCATCACCAAAGTGTCATTCCAGACTCAATTGGAGTTCAAACGCACGACTAACTGAGCTTAGGACTGAAGAACGTCACGAAGAGCGGGTGGGTATAAATACACTTTGAGCCTTTATCCTTTGTTTCTTAAACCGTGAACTAAGCCACATTACAACCCTTCAAAAGTCCTAATTGAAGCATGGGTTAGTTCGAAAGCATACTATCACGAAAGGTATCCTGACTCCTGTAAGGCTTTACTCAAAATCCAGAGTTAAATTACAAACTTCTTTACCTGCTAAAATTTTTTTTTTCAAAACTTCAAGACAAGCATAAACTTTTCATTACTTGAATATCACTGTTTGCATATGGCTATTTGTTTGACAGCGAAGAAATTCACAACGAATATCCAGTGAAAGAAAGCTCTCCCAATAAAAAAAATCAATTCAAGAAAGATGACACTTCCATTGTCAAAACTCCTATCAACATGGGGACATGACATGTCACTATCCAGCACACTTGGGGCAGTACAGTCAAGATTCCAAGAAATATCTCAAGAAGTACATAATAACCAGGGGCAGGTCTCCATCTCCATCACTTAGGGCGTTAAACGTCAATCTCAGCAAAGGGTTACGTACAATCAAACATTTTTGGCAATACCACAAACATTTGCTGCTAGGGGCAAGGACTAGTCTCCCCAAAATCCTTCTCATAGGATGATTCCTCAACAAGAGTTTAACCTCTGAAAACCTTTCCCCAACTGAGACAACCTCAAGAATCCTCGAGGACTTTCCCCCAACGAAGTCGTCGACTCTCAAGCAGACAAGCAACAAAGTTTATTTCCCCAACAAACGGTAGGATTCCCCAACTTGAGTTTGCCTCTCCGACTACTACAAATCAAAGGACCACAACTCCTCTTCCCCAGTAGACTACTCTATAATCCCTGACAAGTTACTGTGAAACCTGGACCCAACTAGATATCAGTTCAACTTTGACTCCCCAGTAGAGCAACGGACGACTAAGACTCCTGAACTCTTTTTCTCCAAGAAGGAATCAACACTTTATACAGATCTTTCAACATCTCCCAGCGAAGTTCTCCTCAAACAAAAAAATAGGAATCCCCGATGGAAACATTCTGAGCAAAGTTTGAAGACACACTTACATCTCAATAACATTCATAGCATATGCATACAAAATACATATAACACAAATCTCATTTATTTTGAGAACATCATTACACAATGCATACATCACGACATTACATACAACTAACTCTTTGCCTTTTCAGGAAAGATCAATCAACAGATAAAGGTCATCTTCCTTTTGAGGTGGTAATCGTCCAAGATTCCTTCATCATCCTGTTGAGGTAGTAATCGTTTCAGACTCCTTCATCATCTTGCTGAGGTAGTAATCATCCAAGATTCCTACATCATCCTGCTGAGGTAGTAATCGTTCAAGATTCCTTCATCATCCTGCTGAGGTAGTAACCTTCCAAGATTCCTTCATCTTCCTGCTGAGGTAGTAATCGTCCAAGATTCCTTCACTTATCAGTTGAGGTAGTAATCATTTTAGACTCCTTCGTCATCCTGCTGAGGTAGTAATCGTCCAAGATTCCTTCATCATCCTGCTGAGGTAGTAATCTTCCAAGATTCCTTCATTTATCAGTTGAGGTAGTAATCGTTCAAGATTCCTTCATCATCCTGCTGAGGTAGTAATCGACCAAGATTCCTTCATCATCCTGCTGAGGTAGTAATCGTCCAATATTCCTTCATCTTCCTGCTGAGGTAGTAATCATCCAAGATTCCTTCATCATCCGTTGAGGTAGTAATCATTTCAGATTCCTTCATCATCCGCTGAGGTAGTAATCGTCCAAGATTCCTTCATCATCTGTTGAGGTAGTAATCGTTCAAGATTCCTTCATCATCCTGCTGAGGTAGTAATCGTCTAAGATTCCTTCATCATCTGTTGAGGTAGTAATCGTTCAAGATTCCTTCATCATCCTGTTGAGGTAGTAATCTCTAAGACTCCTTCATCATTCTGTTGAGGTAGTAATCATCCAAAATTCCTTCATCACCTTGTTGAGGTAGTAATCATTTCAGATTCCTTCATCATCCACTGAGGTAGTAATCATCCATGATTCCTTCATCATCATGTTGAGCTTTCAGATACAGTTCAGTTATGCTCCAGACACGGATGCCATTCTTATAATCATTTAGACTCATCTTCCAGATACAGCTCAGATACGCTCCAAACACGGATGCCATTCTGATGCTCATTTCTTTCAGCTTACCAATTACAATTCAACAATCATTTCTAGGTGGCATCTTTAAGCCCATCTCTAACAACTATCCATTACCTCTCCAAATGGCATCTTTAAGCCCATTCCCTACATAATCAACTAACACATCTTCGAGTGCAAATTTTCTGGGCACTCTAGTGTTCAATCATCTTCCACCTTCAAGTCACGAATGGAAGATTTACTAATCTAACTCTTCAGGTGTTAGAAGATTGAACAGGGGTAGCTATTGTACCCCAAAATTTGCCCTCTCATTTCTCAAGGAATCACCTTGGATCCTCAAGTTTGCTTCCATCTAATTCCAAGCCTTGAACTGCAATTTTTCAAGAAAGTCATTCGCAAGGGCAAAATGGTCATTTACACGCTGAAAGATCAAACTTTGACTTTTGGATCAAAACCAAGTTTCAAGAATCATATTTCATCAAGACATGTTGAAATATGAAGTTTGTTTCATCTAAAAATTCAAAATTCAAATTTACTTTGGAAAAGTCAAATTTCTAAATGCTTGGAATTTTTTCTAAATGTTTAAGAAATATGGCAAGCTCAGAACTTCTCATCAGGTTATCACCATGATGCAAGATGATTCTGGATCAACTTCTGACACAAGAGTTTTAGATCTCAACAAGATCTGAAACATTACAGAACAAAACTTCTCCTATAAATGTTGGGATTTCAAGTTAACTTCTCAAAGACACATCCATGAAACTGAAACACTCAGCAAATTCTGGACACTCTCAAGACAGAGTTTGGTCAGAACTTCTGGGTCAGTTTTCACAAAGGTTCAGTCAGAGCTTGCAAGGGCAGTTCAAAGAAGGTTTACAAAGCGTGTTACAAACTTCCTGGAAAGTCTGGGAACTCCTTCAAACCATGATGGAACCAGAAGATACAAAGATCAGAGGTTAGATGTTACGCTGAAACTGAACTTCTGATCCAGAACTAAGCCATGGTGTAAAATCTAACATTGCGGGATTTCTGGTTATGATAAGTCTCATCATCATTTAATGCTCATGACCACTTTCTGAGTCTTTATCCAAAAGATTTTCACCACGTGCACCTCTACTGTCTTGGGATAGCAAACGTTGGTACTAGGCCCATGCTTTGCTTTTGCTTTTCCTTAAATCATGCTGAAAATTCCAGTTTAAACATGGCTAAAAGTTGCTAATATACCTTTAAGATTGTCCATGACAACTTTCATGCCTTGCACTACAAGTTTGCTCATTCAATTGCCCAAATACTTGAAAATCAATTGTACTAGGTCAAAAGTCAACTGTGGCCTACGTACAGTCAAACTTCAAGATTTTAGTAAACATAAATATTTTGAAGTGATATCCATCATTTGATCAAGGATTGATCATGATTCCTTAAGAAATTTCCCTAATTCCTCAAAAGTCAAAAATTGCTAAATTAGGGTTTCTATAGGAAAAGTCAATTGAATTTTGATCAGACATAACTTTCACATACTTCATTCATTTTTCCCCAACCAAAGCTCATACTTAAGATAATCGCATTCCCTACAACTTCTCTTCATCCCTCAAGTCCAAGAAATGCACCATTTGAAAGATACAAGCTCATACATTACAGGTCATTTTCAGAAAGTCAACAAAAGTCACTTTTTGTCAAAACCTTTTACATCAAGAGAAAATCTTCAAATACAAAATTGATCAAAATAGGGATTGAAGTAGACATCTTGAGCTTTCCAAAAGGTCCAATATCATCATCATGATATAAAAATTGAGCAAGTTATGGCTTGCCCAAGTTGGGAAAACTTGGGAAATTTCAAGATTGTTGCAATAAGAAAATTTGAAGTTTTAAGTCAAGGGATTAATTTCTTGGATTTCAAACATCTTCCTAAGCTCATAGAGGACCTCTAAAATCATTCTTACCATGCCTAGTATTTTCTAGCTATTTTATTAATATTTATTTTATTTTATTCAAATAAATATAAAATAAAAATGTATAAAATAAGGGGAAATAGGATTTAGCATTTGGGCTGATGATTTGGACATCCTAGGCCCATAAATTTCGTGCAAGCAATGTGTAGATGCATTCAAGTTTGAAAAAGGACAAGATTCCATGTCTTTGGCAAAATTATAAAACATCATTCATGGCTTTAAAAAAACATGTTTATGGCTGTTATTACCTTTGTTCTCTTGTCTCATCCCTCCTCTCTATATAAAGGACACATTAGCAAGCTTCAAGACACGAATATAAAACCTGAAGCGAACATACAAAATCGCAAAATTTGTCAAAATTGTGAAATTAAAAAACACAGTTCCAGCCTTCCTCAATCCAAATAAAAGATCCAAATACATTCCTGGAGGTCCCCTGAAGCATTTACAATCATTACCAAGCCCTGAAGCATCACCAAACACCTCAACAAGCTCGCACGATTTGACCTTTTTTTCCATTTTGCTTTGCTTGATTCATGTAATTTAAGTTCGTTTTGACCATGCATTGTTGATTATATGAGTGTTTGCAAGCTTCCTATATATTTGGATTGAAGTTCTGATGCAGCAATCACATTTGGCCATGGTTAGGCTTTAAACCTTCGAATTGGGGTTTTTCAAATCAGTCAAAATTAGACTCAACCAGTGGTACCACTGTGCTCAGGAGGTTGAGTCCAATCGACCCCTGGCCTCACATTTAATTTATGTTACATGTTGTGAATTTTGTAAGATACATGTGCTATAGTGACAAACAAAAATTGTCACTATAGACTGCAATACCTAAGACGACGGAGGGAGGAAGAGGATGAAGCGTTGCATCGTCCCATTGGACAATTCAAATAAGCGCACATTTTTTTTTTGTTTTTTTCTCCATATGGCACGTTGTTTTACATATAATATATTGATGTTATTTTATATAACGAATGAATGGTAGCTTATCTGGCAATGAAACGTGCCTGTGAAGGAGAGGACCCGGGTTCGAGTCCCAGGTCCAATAGTTTTACTTTTCTAATTTATTTTCTACATATCACATGCATTGCTTGGCCAGAGGCGTACCAAACACCATCAGATCATCATTGAGCTGGATCCAATTCATCACGCACCCTCAAGACCACTCCACACCTGATACAACAGTGGCCTGAGCTTAACATTCAATTAGGCCCAACAAATTCAACAACACACCCCCTTATTACTTTTGCATACCTAGGCCCATTAAGCATTTTTGTTATATATTTTTTAGTTCTTTTTTTTCTTATTTTGTTTTTTCCTTATTTATTTAAATAACCAAAAATAAAAATCAAATAATTAATTAAAATCACCAAACAATATTAAGTTTTTTTTTAATTAAAACTAATTTTGTAAATAAATTAAATAAATATTTAACTATTTTCTTTAATTTAAAATAAATTAGAACTTAGGATTTAATTTAGATTTAGTTATTTTATTTTCATAATAATAAAAACAACAAAGAGCTTAAAATAATTTCTTGATTAATTTCATTTTCTAAATAAACTTTAGGATAATTTCAATTTGATTATTTTCTTGAATCAAAAAACACAGAATTTTTTTTTCTTATTAGGTTTTTTAGACTAATTTTCAACCTTTCGCGCGTTATTTTTTTTTCGCATTTTTACATTATTGATGTAACCGTATGGGATGTAATAGTAATTAGGCTTTACTTTTTGCTTTTAATTTATGCACTCCCAAATTTATGTACATTATAAACATCCCCTCCCCGAAGCCATGTAATAGTCTAGGTTTCCACTTTCCGCACTTTACATTTCCTGCAAAGTATTAACTATTAGTAAATAGGATTGTATGAAAATACTGAAATCAAACATTAGAAAACCTAATAACGCAAGATAAATAACTGAATTGAACACCATGCATATATACACCTCTAGGGTACCCCACTTCGGTTTCCTTCAGAAAACGATAACAATTCTCGAAACGTGAGATCTTTTAGTAGATGTCCTCTAGTTTGAAAGATCACAAGTCCCTCGATGACCCTCTCGATATTGCCTCGGTTAAAATTGATATTAGAACTTTAGGACAGTTACTAAAATTTCTTGCCAAGTTACCTTCGTGACCGTAACGTTCCTTCAAATGTCCCTTATACATCTAACGACTAGGACTGCCTACTCACTAATAGTAGGATAACACTGTCTGAAGAATAGGAGGAAAATAATAACCTTTTTCGAGTACAAAGTAGATAGTTTTTAGAAGTTTTCTCAAAACATCGACACTTACACAAACACTAGTTTTCAAAAACATTTTTCAAAACACTTTGTATTCTTTCTCCCCTATCCCGAGAAACATTACAAAGTTCGCCATACTAAGGCATTTTCAAAACATTTTCAAATACACAAAGCACAAAGGTATTTAAAAATGATCAAACCTCTAAGAGCCTGTAGATAACTACGGATGGAAAGGGTGCTAACACCTTCCCTTTCCATAATCCACCCCCTTACTCAGAAAACTCTCGAAAAGGTCTTTTCTGTTCTTTTCACCCTTTCCTTTATTTAGATAAAAGAAAAGTCGGTGGCGACTCTTGCTTACCACAACATTTGCAAACACAAACGTAAAACTAGTATTAACAGTCGGTTATGCCACCGTATTATAGAACTGGCGACTTTGCTGGGGATTTATAAAAAGTGGGGTTACCTTAGAGTCTAGTTCATTGTAAATTTCTTTACCTTGTATGCTTTGTTTGCTTTACTCTTGAGGGCTTTGTTTGGGTTACTATAGATCCTACACCCGGATCTGGGCACCTTTTAGGTAAGTAGTAATAGATCGTGGGGGATGTTCGGGGTATACTGACACGGTTGAAGCGATAGCTACGTTGATGTGACACTTTGGTTGGTATCGATAGCCCTTGAGTAGTCAAGGAGAATACGTAGCCGCTGCATGGCATCATGAAGCATCAACTGATCTTAGAACCTTTAATTGAACAACCTGACCATTAGGAATTAGTCAGATAGTCGTCTTTGGTGTAGCCCAAAGTCGATTGATACTCGATACTACACTCATTGAGATTTGACTCTCGAGTTTTGTTTGGTGGCAAGTCAGTTGTCGATCAAAATGAAACTTGTGAGAAAATCAGTGATATTGAGATTCCTTAGAACCCGGTTGCTATTACTAGGACAGGTTGAGCCAACTAAACTTCAAGAGGGTACTTACCTATAAACCCCATGCAAGCCTAAATCTAAGGCTGCTAGTGTGACGTATTTGCTTTCAACATGAACTACTTGCGGGGTTTTTATTATCTAACAACATGATTTCCTTGCAGGATTTGTTTACTGTCATTATCCAATAAACTGGTTTTCTTGCAAGACATACTTGTCTTCATCACCCTGCATTTTTGCTTGGTGCATAACATACACATCATAGCATTATACCATAGCATTTCATTAACCATTTCAAGGATCTCAAGGGCCTTTGGTACAGGTTATGATAAAGCATACGTCTAGCAAGGGGCAAGGGGATTTATTTTCCTCTAGCTGATGCCTTCAAAAGACCATGACACAACAACCTGATTCAGGGGCAATGACCCACTCGACATGGTGAGCTTGACTCTCTTGGAAGGACTTACAATGATACGAAGTTCTTCAATCAAAGATGCAAAATTCAACTTCTGACATTTTCTTGTTTAAACTCGCGAGATCCTTGAAAACATTTACATATCATACATGTCATTGCATAACAGGTATTCTCCAGACAGGCTTCTTATCCCTTCGTTGTTTATTTCAGCAAAAGAAATGGCTCTCGAACAAATAGTGAAGGATCTCCAAGCTCAAAACACTCAGTTTCAGCAAATGTTCCTGGCTCTGACTAAGGGGCAGGAAGAACTGAAAGCTCTCGTCATCAAAGATAAGAAGAAGAAGGAAAAGAAACCAGCCGGTGTTTTGAATTTGGGAAGAAGACTCAGAGGACCAGCCAAGAGAGCTCTAGATCTCATAACTCCATAAAATGAGGGGGATAATCATGAAGATAATAATAACCCAGGGACTGATGAAGATGAAACTGATTACTCTAAGGAGAAATATCCTCCTGCTGATGATAAATACAAACAACTGGAGGATCGTCTCAATGCTATGGAGATTCAGCAGATACTTGGCTTGGACTTTGAAGAGTTATGGCTAGTTTCTGGCATGATCATCCCACCAAAATTCAAGGTTCCCACATTTTCTAAATATGATGGGGTTTCTTCTCCTAAACTTCACTTGAGATCATATTTCGGAAAGATCTAGCCTCACACCACTGACCGAAAGTTATGGGTCCATTTCTTCCAAGAAAGTTTGGCTGGCACTCAACTGGAGTGGTTCTATCAGTTGGAGGGAACTGACATTCATACTTGGGAAGACTTGACTGCTGCTTTCTACAGGAAGTACCAATACAATGCTGACCTTGCTCTAACCCGTACCCAACTTCAAAGCATGTCTATGGGTTCTAGCGAGGGCTTCAAGGATTACACCCAGAAATGGAGAGATCTTGTAGGGAGAGTCCAGCCTCCTCTGTCTGATAGAGAGCTGGTAGAAATGTTCTTGGGAACTTTGTCTGGTCCATTCTTCAACCACTTGATTGGAAGTTCTTCGGCTGGGTTCACAGAGCTGATACTGACAGGTGAAAGAGTAGAAGTCGGTATCAAGAGTGGGAAGATTCTGATGGCTGCATCTTCTAATGCTGAGAAGATTCCATTCAGTGGCAAGAGGGAAGCTAATGTTGTATATGGCCAGGAGGGATGTGCTAGAGGTAACCACAACTCATCTGTGGGGGCAGTACTAGTATCTAATCCTACGCCTATGCAACGACATCAACAAGGGAATAAGTGTAAGGAGGTCGCACTTAAGAGACAATTCACAAAAATCAACATGTCACTAGCTCAAGCGTTACAACACATGTTGAAGGCAGGATTGATTACATTAAAGGCTCCTCTACGGAATCCTAATACCTCTTCTCCTAGCTACCACCCTAATGAAAGGTGTGCATACCATTCTGATAGTCCTGGACATGATACGAATGGCTGCTGGGCTCTGAAGAACAAAATTCAGGATATGATTGACACCAAGGAGATTGAATTCGACCCTCCAGAGACTCACCATGTGATCATCGCTCCTAGGCCAAATCATTGAGAGTGTTTATTTCATTTGTGATTTTTCAATTGTAATTTCCTTTGCTTGTTAAAACAATTACTGTTATGTCAAACTTTAGTTTTCCCATTAATGCATCGCATATGTTTTGTCTTGAATTATTTCATCCGTATTCATTATATTCAAACTGTGTTTTTACTTCCTTTTTATGACATTCAACTCTCGATCAAAAGCTCTAAGCCTTTATAGGGGGATGATAAAAACGGTACCATAATCTCTACAATATGATTTTGAACAGACCCCGCTGACGATGTACAAGTGTTGTTTCAAATCCTAGACAGTGGAGTTATAAGGAAGATAATACCTAGTCAACCCCTTTGAGCCTAAGAAGTAGGAGTTTTTCTTTTCACAAAAATTAAAACCCTTAATCATAACCTGGGCCAGGGTAGTTTACTCAGTTAATTCAGATGTGCATTCAATCATAAACTTTCCCCTTCATGCACGATAAATAGTGTAGAAGATGCTCTCCAAAAGATGGTGATGGGTCCACATAATCGTCAAGGCTAGCAGTCATTGTCTCAAAAGAAAAGCCCGCTAAGTTAAAACCTATGAAGGAGAATTAAGAAAAACTGGGGCATCCCACTGACTGTAAAGAAATAGTTCAGGCAAAAGTAGGGATAACAAAAAATAAGGTCCCACAAATCCTCAACAAAAAAAGAAAAGGTTACCAAAATGAATGCCTTCTCGAATAAATGTTCAATTTCTGAACCATCACCAAGTATCAGAGCAAAGATTCCAGACTCAATTGGGATCTAAACGCACAATTAGCTGAGCATAGAATTGGAGAACATCATGAAGAATGGGTTGGGTACAAATAAAATTTGAGCCTTTATCCTTTGTTTCTTAAACCGTGAACCAGGCTACGTCATAACCCTTGAAAGTCCTAGCTGGAGCATGGGTTAGTTCGAAAGCATACTGTTACAAAAGGTATCCTGACTTTTGTAAGGTTTACTATAAATCCTGAGATGATATCACACTCTTACAAAATTCATTTGTTTTACTAAAAATGAAATTTCAAACTTCAAGACAGACATAAGCTTTGCATTCTTAAAATACCATTGTTTGCATATGAATATTTGTTTAACATTAGAGAAATTCGCATGATGGGTATTCGATGAACAAAAATCCTCTTAGTGCACATAATCACCTCAGATAGAAATACATGCCAGTGACAAGCCTTTCATAATCAAGGGGCATAGCATGGTATCCAGATGATTTGGGGCAGTCAAGTCAAGGTTCAGGGAACCTCTAAAAAATGCCAAATAGCCAGGGTCAGATCTTCAACTGAATCACTTGGGGCATTGGAAATGAATTCCAGCAGCGAATCATACGCAATCAAACAAACTCCTTCTAGCAGTGTCACAACACTTACTACTATGGACAGTGACCATTCTATGTACCCAGTGAACATAGTCGAAAAATACTATGCATGAACAAATACCCGCTAGGTTGATTGGCCTAGGAAAAAATAAGGGCATCCCAGTGAACCAAAAGGGTTCGGGAAAAAATTAGGGATGTATACAAAAATTGTACACCCGGCAAGTCGAAAACCTGAAAAGGCGACTTGGGCAAAAAAGGGTATCCCGGTGGACTGAAAATCTGAAAGGACAGTCCAGGCAAAAGTTAGGGATTAAAGCGTACGACTATGTCCCGTCATCTCATCACTTATCCATCAATAGAAGGTTTATCACCCTGATCTGCATTCACCAAGGACTCCAAGAGTTGGGATAACTGTCAAACCATCTACAAAATCCCCGACAAATATTTTCTCCAACAGGTACCGAGACAAGGGCATTCTACTACAAGGTCACTGCCATATTCTTAGCATGCAGCCTAATGATGACAGGTGTTCTCATACCCTCGGAAGAGCAAAAATCTCCAACTACCGCTCCGACATTCAAAAATTCCCCAGTGAAGTCACCAAGCTTCTCAGGATTCCCCAACATATTTCTTCTCAAAACAACAAAACAAGAATTCTCAGCGAAAACATTTTAAATAAAGTAGATTATCATCTAGAAACGATTCAGGTACGATCCAGAGACGGATGTCATCCTAACACTTACTCCACATTCTCATCTAGAAATGGTTCAGGTACGATCCAGAAACGGATGTCATCCCGACACTTACTCCAGATTCTCATCTAAAAACAGTTCACATACGACCCAAAGACGGATGTCATTCTGACACTTACTCCAAATTCCCATATAGAAACAGTTCAGGTACGATCCAAATACGGATGTCATCCTAACACTTATTCCAGACTATCATCTAGAAACGGTTAAGGTACGATCCAAATATAGATGTCATCCTGACAATTATTTCAGACTATCATCTAGAAATGGATTAGGTGCGATCCAAATACGGATGTCATCCTGACACTTATTCCAGACTATCATCTAGAAATAGTTCAGATACGATCCAAATATGGATGTCATCCTGATACTCATTCCAAACTATCTTCTAGCAATAGTTCAGTTCACAGAGTTACCTTCCCCAACAGATTTTATTTCTCTAACAAAGAAAGTTCATCTCCCCGCATTTCAACTTCAACAAATTTGAAGACCTATACTCTTCACCCCCAGCAACAGTTAGGGATTTATTTTCTCTAGTTCAGCAATACAGCAATGGAACAACTGAAACGTTCATACATTGCATTCAGACATCATTCATACAAACATCATAGCATATGCAGCACAAATGCATATATCTTAATCTCATTTATTTTGAGAATATCATGCAATTCATACACCATGACATCGCATGAAACTGACTTTACCTTTCCAGGTGAGTTCGCAGAAAGACAAACACTATCAGCTTATACAACAAGTCAAAGATTATTGCCTGAAAACAGACGAGAAAACTATCTACACGAAAAATTGGTATGAACTCTCGAAGCAATACGGGTTTACTAACAAATACAGCAGCCCATGGATTAATGCCCGAAACTAGATGGGGAAACTATCTATGTGTCCGATGTTGCCAAGTTCCAGATTAATACCTGAAACAAGACAGGAAAACTATCTGTGAACAAGAGATTTAAGATTAATACTTGTACAAGCCAAGAAAACTATTTTTCTTTCTCAAGTCAGAGATTAATACCTGTAATAAGCCAGGACAACTATCTCAACGACCGACAAAAACCAGTTCCAGATTAATACCTGTAACAAGCCAAGATAACTATTTATGGACGACCGACTGTAGATTAGATGGGAAAACTATCTGCATGAGGAGATCAGAGATTAATACCTGTAACGAGCCAGGACAATTATCTCAAGGACCGATAATTTCCAAATTCCAGATTAATACCTGAAACCAGATAGGACAACCATATGTGAACAACTGATTGTAGATTAACACCTGAAATCAGACATGAAAGTTATCTACATGACCAGAAGAAGAAATCTTACACGGGTTCCTTCTCATATGTCTCCGAATGTAGACTAACACAGACTCATCCCTGGAATAACCCTACACAAGCTCGTTATAATACATTTTTAGGTAACAGTTAATTCCATTATCTCCAGCAAGTTACTGTGAAGCCTGGATTTCAACCAGAAAGCAGAAAACTTTCATCTCTCCATACCAGAGATAACTCCTCAATAGAGCCTTGGACAACTGAAGTTCCTAGACTCTATTCCCCACAGAGTTTTCCTCAAGCAGGAGAACAGTAGAAACCCACATTCCCCAGCAGACTCCTCCTCAGACAGCAGAAACAGGAACCCCCAAGGGGACCGTGTGTGAAATTAGCGTCTGCTTTGGATGGAATCTTTAAGCCCATCTATGATGACTCTCGGTTATCTTCTCCAAATGGCATCTGTAAACCCATTCTCGACATCATCGACCAACAATATTATTTCATGTGAGTGCAAATTTCTGGGCACTCTAGTGTTCAATCATCTTTCACCTTCAGATCACGAAAGGCTGACAAGCCAATCTAAATCCTCAGGTTTAAGAATATTGAACAGGGGAATCTGTTGTACCCTAAAATTTTCCCTCTCATTTTTACTCAAAACATGCTCCTAGAGATTCTCAATTACTCAAGGTTGACCAAGAATTGACTAGACAAATTCTCCTCCTAAGTAATGAACCTCTAACTAGGGTTTCACTTCTCATCAAGATGTGTGAGATCCAAAGGTCTCAAATTTTTCCATTGTCCTAATATACCTTCAAGATTTTCCATGACAAATTTCATGCCTTGCACTACAAGTTTTCTCATTCAATTGCCCAAATACTTGAATATCAATTGTACTAGAGTCAAAAGTCAACTGTGGCCCATGTACAGTCAAACTTCAAGATTTTTGGTCAAAATCAACATTTTGAAGTGATTCTCATCATTTGATCAAGGGTTGATCATGATTCTTCAAGAAATATCCCTAATTCATTAAAAATAAAAAATTGCTAAATTAGGGTTTCTATAGGAAAAGACAACTGAACTTTGACCAGGCATAACTCTCACATAATTCATCCATTTTCCCCAACAAAAGCTCATATTTAATAGAGTCTCATTCCCTGCAACGTCTCTTCATCCCTCAAGTCCAAGAAATGCACCATTTGAAAGATACAAGCTCATACATTATAGGTCATTTTCAGAAAGTCAACAAAAGTTACTTTTTTCCAAGACCTTTTACATCAAGAGAAAATATTCAAATGCAAAATTGATCAAAAGAGGTAATTAAGTATACATCTTGGGCTTTCCAAAAAATCAAATATCATCATCATTAGATAAAATTTGAGCAAGTTATGGCTTGCCCAAGTTGGTAAAATTTGAGAAATTTCAAGATTGTTGCATTGAGCAAATTTGAAGTTTTAAGTTAAGGGCTTAATTTTGTGGATTTCAAGCATCTTCCTAAGCTCATAGAGGACCTCTAAAATCATTCTTACCGTGCCTTGCATTTTCTAGCTAGTTTATTCATATTTTATTTTATTTTATTCCAATAAATATAAAATAAAAATGTATAAAATAAGGGGAAATAGGCTTTGGCATTTGGGATGATGTTTTGGACAGCCTAGGCCCATAAATTTCGTGCAAGCAATGTATAGATGCATCCAAGTTTCAAAAAGGACACGATTCCATGTCTTTGGCAAAGTTACAAAACATCATTCATGGCTTTAAAAACACATGTTTATGGCTATTATACCTTTGTTCTCTTGTCTCCTCCCAACTCTCTATATAAAGGACACATTAGCAAGCTTCAAGACACAGATATACAGCTTGAAGAGAGCATACCAAATTGCAAAATTTGTCAAAATTGTGAAATTCAAAAACACAGTTCCAGCCTTCCTTAATCCAAATAAAAGATCCAAATACATTCCTGGAGGTCCCCCTGAAGCGTTTCAATCATTACCAAGCCCTGAAGCATGACCAAACACCTCAGCAAGCTCACACAATTTGCACTTTTTTCAATTTTGCTTTGCTTGATTCATGTAATTTAAGTTCATTTTGACAATGCATTGTTGATTATATGAGTGTTTGCAAGCTTCCTATATATTTAGATTGAAGTTCTGATACAGGAATCAAATTTGGCCATGGTTAGGGTTTGAACCTTCGAATTGGGGATTTTTAAATCAATCAAAATTAGACCCAACCAGTGGTACCATTGTGCTCAGGAGGTTGAGACCAATCGACCCCTGGCCTCACATTTAATTTATGTTGCATGTTGTGAATTTTGTAAGATACAGGTGCTATAGTGACAAACGAAAACTGTCACTATAGACTGCAATACCTAAGAAGACGGAGGGAGGAAGTGGATGAAGCACCGCATCGTCCCATTGGCCAATTCAAATAAGTGCGTGCTTTTTTTAATTTATTTTTTCTCCATATGGAATGTTGTTTTACATATAATGTATTGATGTTATTTTATATAACGAATGAATGGTAGCTCAGCTGGCAATGAAACACACTTGTGAAGGAGAGGACCTGGGCTTGAGGACCTGGGCTTGAGTCCCAGGTCTAAGAGTTTTACTTTTCTAATTTGTTTTCTACAGATCACATGCATTGCTTGGCTAGAGGCGTACCAAACACCATCAGATCATCATTGAGCTGAATCTAAGGGCTTCAAATGCGAAATTCATCACGCACCCTCAAGACCACTCCACACCTGATACATCATTGGCCTGGGCTTAACATTCAATTGGGCCCAACAAATTCAATAACACATCCCCCTTATTTCTTTTGCATACCTAGGCCCATTCAGCATTTTTGTTATATTTTTTTTAGTTCTTTTTTTTCTTATTTTGTTTTTTCCTTAATTATTTAAATAACCAAAAATAAAAATCAAATAATTAATTAAAATCACCAAACAATATTAAGTTATTATTATTATTTTAATTAAAACTAATTTTGTAAATAAATTAAATAAATATTTAACTAATTTCTTTAATTTAAAATAAATTAGTACTTAGGATTTAATTTAGATTTAATTATTTTCTTTTTATAATAATAAAAACAACATAGAGCTTAGAATAATTTCTTGATTAATTTCATTTTCAAAATAGACTTTAGGATAATTTCAATTTGATTATTTTCTTGAATAAAAAAACAACAAAAAAAAAGATTTTTCTTACTAGGTTTTTAGACGAATTTTCAACCTTTCGCGCATTATTTAGTTTTCGCATTTTTACATTATTGATGTAACCATATATTGGGATGTAATAGTAATTAGGCTTTACTTTCTTCTTTTAATTTCTGCACTCTCAAATTTTTGTACATTGTAAACATCCCTTCCCTGAAGCCATGTAATAGTCTAGGTTTCCACATTCCGCACTTTACATTTCCTGAAAAGTATTAACTGCTAGTAAATAGGATTGTATGAAATGACTGAAATCAAACACTAGCAAACCTAATAACGCAAGATAAATAACTGAATTGAACCCCATGCACATATACACCTGTTGTACCCCAAAATTTGCCCTCCCATATTCTTCAAGATTTGTCAAGATCAATCTTCAAATGGATCAAGGGGTTGCACAGTCCAAATGCCTCCTAAGCCAGTCAAAATTAGGGTTTTGGTTCTCGCAAAGAATTTGAGCATTTCAAGGGTCAAATCAAGTCCCATGGGCCTATACACATTGTCAAGCATCTACATGCCAAGTTTCAAGTCTCACAGCATCAAATTGCACAGTCAAAAGCCCTATTTGGTTCACAGTCAACTACAGGGGTAAAATGGTCATTTTACAGTCAAAAGTCAGAATTTTTGGTCAACATATTATTTTGAAGCCACAATCATCATTTGATCAAGTCTTGATCATGATTCTACAAGAATGGCTCAGAAATCATCAAGGATGCAAAAGTTGCTATTTTGGGACAATTGAAAAGTCAACTGTAACTTGACCAAGGCATAACTTTTTCATGGTTCATCAGAAAAATCCCATCCAATGCTCATTTTGAATAGGATGACATTTCCTACAACTCAACTTCACATTCCAAATCCAAGAAATGCTCTCACAAAAAGTTATCAATTTCTACATTATAGGTCAATTTCAAAAGTCAACAAAAGGCACTTTAAGTCAAAGACCATAACTTGAGATTGGTAAATCAAAATGACATGGGACCAATGGCATTGGTTAGAGGACTTCAAGACCTTTCCAAAATGTCCAAGAACATGTTCATATGATCAAAATTGAGCAACATATGCATTGGAGAAGTTGGGAAATGTTTGGGAATTTGCAAAAGTCAACTTTGCCCAAAACACTTCATTTTTGCTAATGGGCCTCAAATTCCTTCTTGAATCTTTGTCCAAGGCCTATGCACGACCCATTGAACTTAAATTGATTTATTTTCTTATTTTTAATTAATTAATTGAATTTTTATTAATATTAATTCACTTAATTCATTTAATTGTAGGAAAATTCAAAAGATATGGTTTTCAAATCTTTTTGTGATGCAAATGAACTCAAGACAAGCTGAAGATCTCATGTACCTATCAAGGGGACAAAATCTCCCAATTTGGCAAGGTTTTTCAATCAAAAAGATTGAAAAATATTTGATTGGAAATCAAAGATGCAAAACATTATTCCATGGATTCTTGGACAAAAGTTTTACCCTAATTCCATTCCAATACAAATACTGAAGCAAACCCTAAAGCCTTGGACGTGCAAAACTGCTGCAAAGAACCCTTACCATATTGAAAAAATTCAAAGAAAGCTTGAAACTGAATTCCACTTTCCAGGCCCTTTCAAGGAGATTTAAAGATTCAAACACCTTGCTAGCATTCCCAGAAACCTTTTGCAATCAAAATCACACGCTAACACTCAAGGAATCCTGAGATAACAGTTTCACGGTTTGAATATTTTTTCATAAACGCATACTTCGATTCATGCATCATTAACGTATTTTGTGGATTGTTTTATGCTCATAGGGACTGTACGAAGCTTTTGGTACAATTTAATTTGATTATGGTTCCCTGAAACGCAAATCACCATTGGAGAATTCTAGGGTTTCCAAGCTCTCGATTTGGGGCTTTGCTATATAGGTAAAATTAGAACCTCCAACGCCTATGGTTGAGATCGCTGGAACGAGACAAACACAAAGCAACCCTCGCGCCCTATTTATATAGCATAGAATCCTAATTGCTATTTTTCCTTTTCCATATTGTGGGGGTTAAAAACCCCCGCTATTTGATTTGTTTTTTCTGCAGGTTTCAACGAAGAAGATAAGATGTGGAAGCAGGCTATTGGTCTATTCAAATAATAACGTGCGCTTTTCTTTTTCCAGCATATGCGTTTTGTTTTTCTATATTATTTTTATTGACCACTATAATAACAAAGACAACGCCATGGCCTAGTGGAAGATGAGATGTCTGGTCACCATTGGGACCTGGGTTCGATTCCCAGGTCCCCCAAACGCTTGTTAATATTTTTTCAAACATATTCATATGCAGCGCTTGTCCAGAAATCCATCGTACACCTCACAGATCAGCTTGCCAAGTGGACACAAAGCTCAATCCAATGGCTATGAGATGTTGGACACCATGCTCCAAGTCAACATACACGTAGACAACCACAAAAGTCAGAAGGGCTTGGCTTAATGGGTCAAAATTGCTTCTTCAAAACCTCCATTTGGGTCATCACACCCCCCCTGGTTTGTTATTTTTTATTTTATTTTCTTTTTCCTTTTAATTCTTTTAATTATAATCATTATTATTATTAACCAATAAACTAATTTTTTATAATAAATTCAGAGATCAAAAATTGTAAATATTTTTATTATTTATTATTTTTACTATTAACTATTATTTTTGTAAATAAAATACTAACAAACTAATTAATTTAGTTAAATTAGGTTCACTTTAATCTTTTTACAATAAATAAAATTAGTTTAGAATTAGGGTTTTGTTTACTAACTTTTTAATTCCTTTTATTTTATTTTTATTAAAAAACACAAAAAAACATTTTTTCTTGTAAATAATTAATTAATTAATTAGGTTTAGGTTTAATATTTGATTAATTGCAAAAAAGAACAAAACTTAAATTCTTTTCTCAAAAAGGGTCAAAACCCTAAGGACGTCCCGATTAAATTTCTATTCGCGCATTATTATTTATTTGATTATTTATGTAACTGTTTCCGGAAATGTAATAGTTAATTAGGATTTACCGCTTTCTTTACTTTCTGCATTTATTTTCCAAAACGGGTTATGTTTTTGGCGATGTATAGACCTGCGCCTTGTAATAGCGTAGATTCATATTTCCGCACTTTATTTTCCGCACTCTTAATTGTTAATATGCATGCAAGACTTGGATGAAAATTAAAAAACAACTCATAGATCACCATGATGCATGTACAAGATAATATAACATGAAAACAACACTCGCACATGCCACTCCTAGGGTACGCCTCACTGGTTTCCTCGAACGTGGTCGTCAAGTATAGGGTGTTTTAGAGGTCGCCCTTCTGTCTAAAGATTCAGTTGCCTCGAAACAATTGCCTAGGATAAAAAGGATCTAGGACATTAGGGTTACTTCTAAGGTGTCCTACTATTGCTTCGGTGACCACATTGTCCCTTATCATCGAATTGACCCGAATACCTCCAACGACGGTGCTACCTACCTCTCAATGGTGGGATAGCACTATCTAAAGGACTCTTACACAGCCTAATTCCTTAGAGTAGGTAGATCTCATGGGTACTTGCTATTTCAAACAAACAAAACATCTTTTCACACTGACACTTTCAAAAAGTTTTTTCAAACAAATTTTTCATACACTCTTGAGGACAGATACAAGAGTTACTTAGAAATTTTTCAAACGAAACTTTTTCAAAACCCACTCACATTTGAAAAGCAAACATCTTTTGAAAACATAAGAGCAAGTACCTAAGAGCCCGTGGATAACCACGGATAGAAAGGGTGCTAACACCTTCCCTTTCTATAAATCTACCTCCCGAACCGAGAAACATTCTCGATAAGGAATTTTGCTGTGCTTTTGTCCTTTCCATGTTAGAGAACATAAAAGACGGTGGCGACTCTTACTTACCGCGACATTTTGCGAACCAGCTTAAAAAACAGTCAGTTCTATTTCCACCGATCACAGAACTGGCGACTCTGCTGGGGACTCTTATAAAAGTGAGGTGTACCTTAGGATTAGACCACTCTTATGTTTTCAATTGCCTGTTTTGATTGCTTTAATATTGTGGGCCTGTTTTGGGAGTTTCATAGATCCTAACCCGGATCTGGGGGATACCTTTTAGGTAGCAACAAACTGTGAGGGAACTGTGCGGGGTATACCGACACGGTTGAAGCAGTTTCTACGTTGATGTGGCACTTTGGTGAGTACCGGTAACCCTTGAGTCAAGTCAAGGAGAGTACGGGGCCGCCGCGTGGTGTCGTGAAGCATCAACTGACCTTAGGAACCTTACTTGACCATCCTGGCCTCTTTAGGGGTAGTGAGATGACCGACATTGGTACAGTCCGAAGTTGGTAGATACTCGATACTACACTCATTGAGGGTTGTTTTCTTGGAATATTTTGATCGCCAGTTCAGTGGCTAAATCAAAACAATGAACACAGAAAACAACCCAATGATATTGAGATCCTTAGAACCCGGTTACTTTTGATAGGACAGGTTTTGAGCCCACCAACTTCAAGAGGGTAGTACCCCAAACTTCATGCTGGCCTAAACTCTAAGGGTTGTCTTGTGTGACTTGTGTGCCTTATCATGTTTGCCTTTTGTGAATACTTGTGGTGTGTTTTTATCATAACATCATAACATCATACAACATCATATGCATCCACTAACCACTTCAGGGGTTCGAATCTTCATCTTTGTTCTTGTTTTGTAGGACATGGAAACTATCCGCAGAAAGACAATTCAGATCAACCTTGTAAGGGTCCCTCCTCAGCTTAAGGAGCTTACATCCAGGATTCCCGAGAACTCTTCCTTCAGTGAAAGGCATGGTAGACTCATCAGCTTGGTCAACACCAACATTGAAGAAGATATGATAAAGGTTCTCTTCCAGTTCTTTGACCCTTTGCATCACTATTTTACCTTCTCGGATTATCAATTGGTGCCTACTTTGGAAGAGTTTTCTCAACTTCTGAAGATTCCTATCCTTAGTCAACTACCCTACAACGGTACGGAAAGGGAACCAAAACTTGAAGAGGTTGCTAAAGCATTACGCCTACAACCATCTGACATCAAGGGACATTGGGAAGTTAGAAGTGGTATCAAAGGATTCTTGGCAAAGTTCCTATTTGAGAAGGCACAAGAATGTTGGAACTCCCTTGACCTACAAGCCTTTGAAGAAGTTGTGGCACTCCTTGTCTATGGGTTGGTGTTGTTCCCGAATCCGGATCAGCTTATAGATATCAATGCTGTCAAGATCTTCATGTCCAGGAATCCTATACCTACTGTGATCGGTGGATCTGGAACTGAGTGTTTAACGCTGGTTCGCGAAATGTCGCGGTAAGCAAGAGTCGCCACCGTCTTTTATTTTCTCCAACATGGACAGGACAAAAGCACAGCAAAATTCCTTATGAGAATAGTTCTCGGTTCGGGAGGTGGATTTATAGAAAGGGAAGGTGTTAGCACCCTTTTATCCATGGTTATCCATGGGCTCTTAGATACTTGCTCATTTGTGTTTTCAAAAGATGTTTGCTTTTCAATTGTGAGTGGGTTTGAAAAAAGTTTCGTTTAAAGATTTCAGATCGACTCTTGTATCAGTCCTCAAGAGTGTTTGAAAAAATTGTTTTGAAAGCTTTTTGAAAAGTGTCAGTGTGAAAAGAGTTTTTGATTTATTTTTTGAAATAGAGCAAGTATCTACGAGTCATCTACCTACCCTAAGGAATTAGGCTGTGTAAATGTCCTTAAGGTAGTGCCATCCCACCATTGAGAGGTAGGTAGCACCACCGTTGGAGGTGTTCGGGTCAATTCGTTATCGGGACAGTGTGGTCACCAGAGTAACAGTAGGACACCTTAGAAGCTACCCTTATGCCATTGATCCTTTTTAATTCCGAGGCAACCGTTTCGAGGCAATTGGATCATGTCATGGACATAAGGACTTACTAAAACGTCCTATACTCGACGACCACGTTTTGAAGGCAAGGCAACAGTGAGGCGTACCCTAAGAGTGGTGTGTGAATTTGTGTGTTATTTTCATGTTATGTTTTATCTTGTACAGGTATCATGGTGATCTACGCTTGTTTTTAATTTAGGCCATACATTCTTTCATGCAAAATTTAGCAGTTTTAAGAGTGCGGAAATTTAAATGCGGAAAGTAAAATCCTACGCTATTACAAGGCGCGGGTCTATACATCGCCAAATTAACAAAGACCCGTTTTAATAAAAATGCGGAAATTAAATAAATTCCTAATCACTATTACATGGCTTGAGCAGTTACATAATATTCGGAAGGAAATAAATAAGAATAAATGCGCGAAAAGAAGAAAAATAGAACGTTTGAGGGCGTTGGACCCTTTCGAAATTAAATTGAATAAAAAGTTAATTAATTATTAAATTAAAGAAAAGAAATGTTTTTTTTAAGTTTTTGGTATTTATGAGATAAAGAAATTAAAATTGAAGAGAAACCCTAATTCTAAGTTGTTTTTAATTATTAAAGAAAAATATTAAAGTTTAACATAATTTACTAAATATTTAATGTACATGTTTATTTACAAAATAAATTAGTAATTAATAATAATGATAATATGGAAAAAAAATATTTATTAAGAAAAGTGATAAAAAGTTAAAACCCTAATTTCTACATATTTTAATTTGTTAAGAAAAAGATTTAAGTTTTAAAACCTAATTTAACTAAATTAATTATTTAACATTTATTTACAAAATAAACTAATAGAAATTAAATATTAATTAAACATATTTTTAGTTTTTGATTTTATGATTTTATATTATGAAAATTAATTTATGAAATTAAAGAAAACAATTAAAAAACAATTAAAAACAATTAAAAGAATAAAAAGGAAAAACAAATAAAAATTAAAAATTGAGCAAACCATGGGGGTGTCTGGTCCTTTTAGGAGGTAAATTGGAGGCAATTTGGCCCAACAGAACAAGCCCTTTTTGACTTTCAGGGATCACGTGTGGATGGTTGACCCAGGTGTATGGTGGTCTTCACGTTCTGGCCTTTGGATTGATCATTCATATTATGTGGCAAGCTAGCGTTTGAGGATGTATGATGAGCCCTGGGACGTGCACTGCATGGAAACATGTTGGGAAGAAAAATATGAAATATGAGAGGGGACCTGGGAATCGAACCCAGGTCCCAGCGTTTACCAAGCGAATGTCCAACCATCTGAGCCAACGCGCGCTTTTGTATACTTAATAGATAACAAATAATATATATGAAAAAGGAATATTATGCTGGAACATTGAAAAATCGCGCCAAGGTTTAAATGGTCTAACCAGGGGATGACACACATGCGTCTTCTTCGTTTTGTACCTGCAAATATAATCAAATAGCGGGGGTTTTAAACCCCCACTAACTGCAAACCATGAAAATAGCGATTAGAGCATAAGCAAATATAAAAAGGGCAGGAGGTGTGGATTGATTTCATCTTGAGGTCACGAATCCATTGGCATATGTTTGGTTGTCCAATTTTTCCATATGGGGAAAGCCCCAATTTGAAGCTTCTGAAACCCTAGAAAACGTTAATGGCAGATTTTGATATAGGCATTATTAGTTCAATTAAATGGTACCATTAGCTTCAGAACATCATTGTTAGTAAGAATCAACCATTAAAACTCATGAATAATGCATGAAAAGTAAAGCACGATTATGGAAAAGTTCAAGAAGAAAACAATTTTGTTCTACCAATTCTTTGTGCGTGGAAACTGGAAAGGGATTGAAACACGTTCAAGGAAGTCCCAGCAAGCGTTTGGAATAGGTTTTGGGCTTTGAATCACGCTGTAACTATGTTTTCAGTTTTCAACAATTTGATGAAAATTTGCAATTTGGTATGCAACTTGTATGCAATATTTCGTGTCCAATGGAATAGGTTTAGGTTATGCCTATGTAAGTGAATGGAATTAGGTTAAAAAACCAAGCCCAAAGTCCATGTATTAAAGTTTTGAATATTTGATTTTCTTCATATCTTTTTTCAATCTTTTTCCATGCCATTCTTGCCAAATTTGGATGATATTGTTCCCTTGAGATGGTGCACGAAATCTCTTGCATATATGGAAGATATTTGCTGCACAAAAAGATTTAAAATGCATGATTTGGTATTTTTCTTATATTTAAATTTAATTAAATGAATTAATGATAATAAAAATTCAAATAATTAATCAAAAATAAGAAAATAACTCCCTTTGAGCTTAATGGGTCGTGAATATGCTTTGGGCAATGATTCATGGAAGAATTTGTGGCCCATTAGCAATTTTGAAGCTTTTGAAGCAAAGTTGACTTTTCAAAATTCCCAAAAATCTCCCAACTTCTACAAGGCATATCTTGCTCAATTTTGAAGCTATGATCATGTTCTTGGACATTTTGGAAAGGTCTTGAAGTCCTCTAACCAATGCTTTTGGTCCCATGTCATTTTGATTTACCAATGTCAAATTATGGTCTTTGACTTAAAGTGCCTTTTTGTTGACTTTTGAAAATGACCTATAATGTTGAAATTGATAACTTTTTGTGAGAGCATTTCTTGGACTTGAATTGTGAAGATGAGTTGTAGGAAATGTCATCCTATTCAAAATGAGATTTGGATGGGATTTTTCTGATAAACCATGAAGAAGTTATGCCTTGGTCAATTTGCAGTTGACTTTTTCAACTGTCCAAAAATAGAAACTTTTGCATCTTGAGACTTTTTGAGCCATGCTTTGAGAATCATGATCAAGAATTGATCAAATGATGTTTGTGGCTTCAAAATAAGATGTTGACCAAAAATTTTGACTTTTGACTGTCAAATGACCATTTTGCCCCTACAGTTGTCTGTAGAGCAATTAGGGTTTTGACTGTGCAATTTGATGTTGTGAGTCTTGAAACTTGGCATATGGATGCTTGACAATGTATATGGGCATGTGGGACTCGATTGGACCCTTGGAAACCTCAATTTCTTTGCAAGAACCAAAACCCTAATTTTGACTGTGTTAGGAGGCAATTGGACTGTGCAACCTTTGAGAGATTTTGAATCATTTGAAGATTGATCTTGACAAATCTTTGAAGAATATGGGAGGGAAAATTTTAGGGTACAATAGTTGCCCCTGTTCAGTCTTCTTAGACCTGTGGATGTAGATTGGCTGGCGTGCCTTTCGTAATCCGAAGGTAGAAGATGATTAAACACTAGAGTGCCCAGAAATTTGCACTCACATAGTAGAGTATCAGCAGTACGATGCAGGGAATGGGCTTACAGATGCCATTTGGAGAGATGAGGGATAGGAGGATGGGCTTATACATGCCATCTAGAAGTGTGATAGTACCTTGTCGGGAATGGGCTTATAGATGCCATTTGGAGACTGTCGGTATGTGGATAGGCTTATAGATGCCATCTAGGTGTCGATCGCGTAAGAGATTCCTTAGCGAGAACTTGTGTACCTGAGAAAGAAAAATAATTACCTGGCCTGTTACAGGAGTTGATCTTCAAACTCTTTATGTAGATGTGCCCTGGCTAGCTACAGGAATTGAATCTTCAAACTCTTCGGACGTGCCCTGGCAAGATACAAGAATCGAGTCCGGAGAATACAGTCGTCAACAGATACACCCTGGTGAGATACAGGAATCGGATCTTCGAACTCTTCAGACGTGCCCTGGCAAGATACAGGAATCGAGTCTGGTAATGTTAGTCGTCAACAGATACACCCTGGAGAGATACAAGAATCGGATCTTCAAACTCTTCAGACGTGCCCTGGCAAGATACAGGAATCGAGTCTGGTAATGTTAGTCGTCAACAGATACAACTTGGCAAGATATAGGAATCGGATCCTCAAACTCTTCAGACGTGCCCTGGCAAGATACAGGAATCGAGTCTGGTAATGTTAGTCGTCAACAGATACACCCTGGCGAGATACAGGAATCAGATCCTCAAACTCTTCAGACGTTCCCTGGCAAGATACAGGAATCGAGTATGGTAATGTTAGTCGTCAACAGATACACCCTGGCGAGATACAGGAATCGGATCCTCAAACTCTTCAGACGTGCCTTGGCAGGATACAGGAATCGAGTCTGGTAATGTTAGTCATCAACAGATACACCCTGGCAAGATACAGGAATCGGATCTTCGAACTCTTCAGACGTGCCCTGGCAAGATACAGGAATCGAGTCTGGTAATGTTAGTCGTCAACAGATACACCCTGGCGAGATACAGGAATCGGATCCTCAAACTCTTCAGACGTGCCCTGGCAGGATACAGGAATCGAGTCTGGAATATAGTCGTCAACAGATACACCCTGGTAAGATACAGGAATCGGATCTTTATTTGCGACCGTTGATGGCAATTATATTTATATTAACCTTTGTCCTGAAAAGACAAAACGTTAGTTGCGTGCAATGTCATGATGTATGACATGCGTGATGTTCTCAAAATAAGTGGATTGTATGTTCATGATGTGTATATGCATGCTATAATATATGATGATGCGATGTTTATGAATGTATGTTTTTGTATAGGAAAGTAAATCCTTGACGAGTGCCGGGAAGTTAAATCCTGGGCTTGATGTTGAAGGATAGTGCTTGTTTCCGCTGGGGATGATGGTTGCAAGAATACCGGTAGGAAAAGATGACTCCGTTGAGGAATAAACTTGGCGAATAAATTACTCTGCGTGGAATGCTCTGTGGGGAGAGAAATACTTTGCTGAGATGTTGATAACTCCGCTGGGGATACCATTGTTGTGTTGTGTTGAAGGAATTGATGAACTCCGCTGGGGGATAGGAAGACTTCATCGGGGACGATCTTTCCGTGACAAATGGCTGAGGATAACCCAGTTATATCCTGGTGGGGAAATAACCTTCTGAATAAAGCCGGGGGCGCGTTCGTGCTCTGCAGGCGATAAGCTTCCAGAATCTACTGGGGATAAGCTTCCTGCTGGGGAGATGGATCCTACTCCCCTGGGGAGACTTTGGAACTGGACTCTCTTGGGGGATTTTTGAACTGTACTGGGGAAGTGGCTCCACCGAATGTCTGGTATACCGCCGGGGAACAATCTTAGATCAAGACTGTCGGGGATGCTTGTTAAGAATGTTTGTATACTGCGCTGGGGAATGTTGAGATCTGCTGGGGATGACCAACTTCCATAAGGCCGACAGAGTATAACTCTGCTCGGGGAGAGTATTACTGACTTGCTGGAGATACGGTGCCTTGTTCAGGACTGATTGGAGACCAGCTACTTGGGGAGAATTGTTGAATCTTGGCTCACTCTCTGGGGAATTAAGATATCTTGGTTACATTCTTCGGCCGAACTTACCTTGGTACCTTGGTGGACAGAGCAATTAGATCGCTTTAGACAACTCATTATTGCCCCTGTTTCTGTGGGAGAAGATGCCTGTGGAGGTGATTGAGGACTGTCGATTGACAAATCTTCTTCTGGTAGGCAAATGACGAGATGACGGAACATAGTCGTACGCTTTGATCCCTAATTTTTGCCTGGACCGCCCTTTCGGGTTTTCAATCCACCGGGATACCCATTTTTGCCCAAGCCACCTTTTCAGGTTTTCGACTTGCCGGGTGTACAGATTTTTTCATTTTCATCCCTTATTTTTGCCCGAACCCTTTTGGTTCGCCGGGAAGCCCTTATTTTTGCCTAGGTGTGTCAACCTAGCGGGTCTTTGATTATGTGTAGTATTTTTTGACTATGTCCACGCTCTCAGGATGTAGGGAGGTGCCCCTGTTGTTGTGTTGCCATGTGACCAGAAGATCTTCGTTTGATCAGGCAAGATTCATAGCTGGAATTCATGTCCAATGCCCCAAGTGACTCAAGCAGATATTTGCCCCTGGTTATTTTGGCATTTGAGAGATTCTCTGAATCTTGACTTGACTTCCCCAGATTATGGACAATGCTCATGCCATGCCCCTTGATTGGAGGTGCTTTTGTTTCACTTGAGATAACCCTTGAGAAGGTTTTTTTGTTCACTAGGTATTCGTCGTGCGAATTTCTCTGCTGTTCGAACAAAAAGTCATATGCAAACAATGTTATATCAGAAATTCAAAGCTTATGTCTGTCTTGAAGTTTTTGAAAATGCATTTTTTCATAAAAACAAGTGAATTTTTTTTTTGTAGACTGTGATGTCAACTCGGTATTTTACAGCAAGCCTTAAGGAGTCAGGATACCTTTTGTAACAGTATGCTTTCGAACTAACCCATGCTTCAGCTAGGACTTTTAAGGGTCGTAACATGGCCTGGTTCATGGTTTAAGAAACAAAGGATAAAGGCTCAAATTATATTTGTACCCACCCGCTCTTCGTGACGTTCTTCAAACCTAAACTCAGCTGATCGTGCGTTTAGACCTTATTTGATTTTTTGTCCTGATATTCCAATGATGGTTTGGATATTGACAATTTATTTTGAGTAGGCAGTCATGTCTCTTTTTTTTTGTTGAGGGCTTGTAAGACCTATCTCTTTTTTTTGATTTCGTTATCCCTGTTTTTTGCCTGAACTGTTTCCTTTGTGATTACAGTCAGCGGGATGCCCCAGTTTTGTAAGTCTCCTTCATAGGTTTTGACTTAATGGGCTTTTATTTTGAGAGATAATGACTTCCTGTCTTTATGATTATAGGAACAATCATTGTCTTTTGCTTTGGAAGGACTCCTTTGATGTCATCCATTGTGCACTTGGATCAACTGAGAGAACTACCCTGCCCCGGGTTGTGATTAAGGGTTTTAATTTTCGAAAAGAAAAAAAAACTCCAACTTCTTTGGCTCAGAGGGGTTGACGAGGGATTATCTTCCTTATAACTCCAGTGTTTAGGATTTGAAACAATGCCTGTACCTCATCAGCGGGGTCTGTTCAAAAGCATACTGTAAATTGTGGTATCGTTTTCGTCATCCTCCCTCAAGAGGCTTAGAATTATTAATCGAGAGTTGGTATCAAAAAATGAAGGCAGTTTGAATATAGCGAATGCGAATATATTGATTCGAAACAGACATATGCGATGCATTAATGAAATAACAACGTTTAACATGAATAAATGTTTGAACAATCAAAAGAAAATTACAACTTGAAAATTCTAATGGACAAAAAGTCTTCTCATTTCAGGACTTGTTACTTCAAATGGTGTATCCTGTAGGGATGGTAGGAGCACTCAGCCTGACCCACTTGGGTGAAATCCACTGCTCCTTCATTAATCAGGTCATGGACCTTGTTCTTCAGAGCCCAGCAGTCGGCAGTGTCATGTCCAGGACTATCGGAGTGGTATGCACATTTTTTGTTGGGATGATAGTTAGGAGCAGAGATGTTGGGATTCCGGGGAGGAGCCCTTAGTGTAATCAGATTCAAACTCAACAGGTGTTGTAAAGCTTGAAACAGCGACACGTTGAGCTGGGTGAATTGCCTCCTGGACCTGCTAGGCTTACTCTGATCAACCTGTTGCTCTGGGCGGAGTTGTGGTTGGACCTGTGAAGTAGTAGCAGCTTGGAGAGGTCTATTCATTGAACCAAACCTTTGACTTCTTGGAGGCTGATTAATGACTTGGTCCCTGACTTGGACTGGTTGCTTCATGTCTTGATGAAGCTGACTGATCATGGTCCTCAACTCTTCTTGCTCCCGAGCTAAGCCTTGGATGAGAGCCATTTGCCCCAGCATCTGGGTCCTCATTGCATCTACTTCCGCTTGCAGATGTTTCAGCCGTTCGTCCTTATCGTCTTCAGGACTGCTCTTGATCAAATTCCCCACGAGGAGTGCCCTCAGCTCTTCCTGCCCCTTGGATAGGCTTAGGAAGATCTCCCTGAACCGAGTCTCTTGAGCACGGAGATCCTGGTTGTCCGGTTGGAAAGCCATTGCTGAAATAAACAACGAAGAAGGTAAGTGACATGTAACAAGGGTACCTGTTATGCAATGATATGATATATGTATGCAATGTTTTCAAGGATCTCGCGGGGTAAACAAAAAAAATTGTTAGAATCCGGTAGCTTGATTGAAGGAATTTCATGTTGTTGATAGTCCTTCTTCAAGAGTCAAGGCTCACCATATCGAGTGGGTCATAGCCCCTGACTCAAGCCATCAACCTTGGCTAGAGGAAAATAAATCCCCTTTGCCCCTTGCTAGACATTTTGATTCATCATGACCTGCATCACAGACCCTTGAGATCCTTGAAATGGGTTATGTTATGCTATGCATGGAGTAATGTAGGTAAACCCTGTTATGAGTCCAAATTAAGGACTGTAAACAAAACCTGCAAGAAACTCAAGTGTCAGATAACAAGTATGCAAGTAGTCAAGTTTGAAAGCACACAAGTCACACAAAGAGCCTTTAGAGTTTAGGCCAGCATGGGGTCTAGGTATTACCCTCTTGAGGTTGGTGGGCTCAAAACCTGTCCTATCAGAAGTAACCGGGTTCTAAGGGTCCCAATATCATTGGATTGCTTTCATTGTTCATCGTTTCGATTTAGCCACTGAACTGGCGACCGAAATATTCCAAGAAAACAACCCTCAATTGAGTGTAGTATCGAGTATCAACCAACCTCGGACTGCACCAAAGTCAGTTATCTCACTACCCTAAAGAGGCCAAGATGGTTCAATTAAGGTTCCTAAGGTCAGTTGATGCTTCACGACACCATGCGGCCGCCCCGTACTCTCCTTGACTGGACTCAAGGGTTACCGGTACTCACCAAAGTGCCACGTCAACGTAGCAGACTGCTTCAACCATGTCGGTATAACCCGCACAGTTCCCTCACAGTCTTGTTGCTACTTTCTAAGAAGGTATCCCCCAGATCCGGGTTAGGATCTATAGAACTCCCAAGACAGTACCCACAATAATAAAGCAATCAATTCAGACAATTGAAAACACAAGTGATCTTAGTCCTAAGGTACACCTCACTTTTATGGTATGTCCCCAGCAGAGTCGCCAGTTCTGTGATCGGTGGATCTGGAACTGACTGTTTAACGCTGGTTCGCGAAATGTCGCGGTAAGCAAGAGTCGCCACCGTCTTTTATTTTCTCCAACATGGACAGGACAAAAGCACAGCAAAATTCCTTATGAGAATAATTCTCGGTTCGGGAGGTAGATTTATAGAAAGGGAAGGTGTTAGCACCCTTTCTATCCATGGTTATCCATGGGCTCTTAGATACTTGCTCATTTGTGTTTTCAAAAGATGTTTGCTTTTCAATTGTGAGTGGGTTTGAAAAAAGTTTTGTTTAAAGATTTCAGATCGACTCTTGTATCAGTCCTCAAGAGTGTTTGAAAAAATTGTTTTGAAAGCTTTTTGAAAAGTGTCAGTGTGAAAAGAGTTTTTGATTTGTTTTTTGAAATAGAGCAAGTATCTATGAGTCATCTACCTACCCTAAGGAATTAGGCTGTATAAATGTCCTTAAGGTAGTGCCATCCCACCATTGAGAGGTAGGTAGCACCACCGTTGGAGGTGTTCGGGTCAATTCGTTATCGGGACAGTGTGGTCACCAGAGCAACAGTAGGACACCTTAGAAGCTACCCTTATGCCATTGATCCTTTTTAATTCAGAGGCAACCGTTTTGAGGCAACTGGATCATGTCATGGACATAAGGACTTACTAAAATGTCCTATACTCGACGACCACGTTTCGAAGTCAAGGCAACAGTGAGGCGTACCCTAAGAGTGGTGTGTGAATTTGTGTGTTATTTTTATGTTATGTTTTATCTTGTACAGGTATCATGGTGATCTACGCTTGTTTTTAATTTAGGCCATACATTCTTTCATGCAAAATTTAACAGTTTTAAGAGTGCGGAAATTTAAATGCGGAAAGTAAAATCCTACGCTATTACAAGGCGCGGGTCTATACATCGCCAAATTAACAAAGACCCGTTTTAATAAAAATGCGGAAAGTAAATAAATTCCTAATCATTATTACATGGCTTGAGCAGTTACATAATATTCGGAAGGAAATAAATAAGAATAAATGCGCGAAAAGAAAAAAAAAATAGAACGTTTGAGGGCGTTGGACCCTTTCGAAATTAAATTGAATAAAAAGTTAATTAATTATTAAATTAAAGAAAAGAAATGTTTTTTTTAAGTTTTTGGTATTTATGAGATAAAGAAATTAAAATTGAAGAGAAACCCTAATTCTAAGTTGTTTTTAATTATTAAAGAAAAATATTAAAGTTTAACATAATTTACTAAATATTTAATGTACATGTTTATTTACAAAATAAATTAGTAATTAATAATATTGATAATATGGAAAAAAAATATTTATTAAGAAAAGTGATAAAAAGTTAAAAACCCTAATTTCTACATATTTTAATTTGTTAAGAAAAAGATTTAAGTTTTAAAACCTAATTTAACTAAATTAATTATTTAACATTTATTTACAAAATAAACTAATAGAAATTAAATATTAATTAAACATATTTTTAGTTTTTGATTTTCTGGTTTTATATTATGAAAATTAATTTATGAAATTAAAGAAAACAATTAAAAAACAATTAAAAACAATTAAAAGAATAAAAAGGAAAAACAAATAAAAATTAAAAATTAAGCAAACCATGGGGGTGTCTGGCCCTTTTAGGAGGTAAATTGGAGGCAATTTGGCCCAACAGAACAAGCCCTTTTTGACTTTTAGGGATCACGTGTGGATGGTTGACCTAGGTGTATGGTGGTCTTCACGTTCTGGCCTTTGGATTGATCATTCAGATTATGTGGCAAGCTAGCGTTTGAGAATGTACGATGAGCCCTGGGACGTGCACTGCATGGAAACATGTTGGGAAGAAAAATATGAAATATGAGAGGGGACCTGGGAATCGAACCCAGGTCCCAGCGTTTACCAAGCGAATGTCCAACCATCTGAGCCAACGCGCGCTTTTGTATACTTAATAGATAACAAATAATATATATGAAAAAGGAATATTATGCTAGAACATTGAAAAATCGCGCCAAGGTTTAAATGGTCCAACCAGGGGATGACACACATGCGTCTTCTTCGTTTTGTACCTGCAAATATAATCAAATAGCGGGGGTTTTAAACCCCCACTAACTGCAAACCATGAAAATAACGATTAGAGCATAGGCAAATATAAAAAGGGCGCGAGGTGTGGATTGATTTCGTCTTGAGGTCACGAATCCATTGGCATAGGTTTGGTTGTCCAATTTTTTCATATGGGGAAAGCCCCAATTTGAAGCTTCTGAAACCTTAGAAAATGTTAATGGCAGATTTTGATATAGGCATTATTAGTTCAATTAAATGGTACCATTAGCTTCAGAACATCATTGTTAGTAAGAATCAACCATTAAAACTCATGAATAATGCATGAAAAGTAAAGCACGATTATGGAAAAGTTCTAGAAGAAAACAATTATGTTCTACCAATTCTTTGTGCGTGGAGACTAGAAAGGGATTGAAACACATTCAAGGAAGTCCCAGCAAGCGTTTGGAATAGGTTTTGGGCTTTGAATCACGCTGTAACTATGTTTTCAGTTTTCAACAATTTGATGAAAATTTGCAATTTGGTATGCAGCTTGTATGCAATATTTCGTGTCCAATGGGATAGGTTTAGGTTATGCCTATGTAAGTGAATGGAATTAGGTTAAAAAACCAAGCCCAAAGTCCATGTATTAAAGTTTTGAATATTTGATTTTCTTCATATCTTTTTTCAATCTTTTTCCATGCCATTCTTGCCAAATTTGGATGATATTGTTCCCTTGAGATGGTGCACGAAATCTCTTGCATATATGGAAGATATTTGCTGCACAAAAAGATTTAAAATGCATGATTTGGTATTTTTCTTATATTTAAATTTAATTAAATGAATTAATGATAATAAAAATTCAAATAATTAATCAAAAATAATAAAATAACTCCCTTTGAGCTTAATGGGTCGTGCATATGCTTTGGGCAATGATTCATGGCAGAATTTGTGGCCCATTAGCAATTTTGAAGCTTTTGAAGCAAAGTTGACTTTTCAAAATTCCCAAAAATCTCCCAACTTCTACAAGGCATATCTTGCTCAATTTTGAAGCTATGATCATGTTCTTGGACATTTTGGAAAGGTATTGAAGTCCTCTAACCAATGCCTTTGGTCCCATTTCATTTTGATTTACCAATCTCAAATTATGGTCTTTGACTTAAAGTGCCTTTTTGTTGACTTTTGAAAATGACCTATAATGTTGAAATTGATAACTTTTTGTGAGAGCATTTCTTGGACTTGAAGTGTGAAGATGAGTTGTAGAAAATGTTATCCTCTTCAAAATGAGCTTTGGATGGGATTTTTATGATAAACCATGAAGAAGTTATGCCCTGGTCAATTTGCAGTTGACTTTTTCAACTGTCCAAAAATAGAAACTTTTGCATCTTGAGACTTTTTGAGCCATGCTTTGAGAATCATGATCAAGAATTGATAAAATGATATTTGTGGCTTCAAAATAAGATGTTGACCAAAAATTTTGACTTTTGACTGTCAAATGACCATTTTGCCCCTGCAGTTGACTGTAGAGCAATTAGGGTTTTGACTGTGCAATTTGATGTTGTGAGTCTTGAAACTTGGCATATGGATGCTTGACAATGTATATGGGCATGTGGGACTTGATTGGACCCTTGGAAACCTCAATTTCTTTGCAAGAACCAAAACCCTAATTTTGACTGTGTTAGGAGGCAATTGGATTGTGCATCCTTTGAGAGATTTTGAATCATTTAAAGATTGATCTTGACAAATCTTTGAAGAATATGGGAAGGAAAATTTTGGGGTACAACACCTACGTTGCTCGGGGACATCCTCCATTCATGTTACACTCGAACCATGAAAAAAAGAGGTGTTCTCATGTGATGCACTCCTCTCCTGGCAAGGTGGTTTATTTCGCACCTTCCACAATCAGTTTTGAAGAACGAGCGGGGTTTGAGATGGTCACAACGATTAATGACTCTTACACATGCTGATATACATTGGAGTTCTCGGTCCAGAGAAAATGTCACTATCATTGATCATTGCGGAGAGTTCCCTAATGTTCCTTTACTTGGAATTAGAGGAGGCATTACTTACAACCCGTGTCTGGCTTTGAGACAGTTTGGATATGCTCTGAGGGATGGCCCTCATGATATGTTAATTCCTGACATAGTTTTTGACTTCGACAATGATGCACAAGGACTTCGCCAGAGATTCATCAGAGCTTGGAGGATGCCCAACAGGGTAGATAGCAAGACACTGGGGCACAAGAACTCCATCCCCCTGGAGCCTTATCTCAAGTGGGTACGAGCCTGCTCCCAGAAGTTGGTGATGCCATATCCTCATGTTCTCCCCGTAATCAAAGAGCCTGTTTTGGAAGGAGAGGTGCCCTACACCATTCAACATCCTGACATGCCAACATCTTGGGAGGAAATGCAAAAGAGCTGGATCCAACTCAAGGAAGAACGGGATTCTCTTGAAACCAGTCTACATGCCAGTGAGAAGAAGGTCTTGGAGCTCACCCGTCTACTGCACGAGGAAAAGACTCTCAACACTTACATAGCTCCAAAGAGGATGCGCAACGTCTTTTGGGATTAAGTATTTTGTAATATTTCGCCCATGAGGCATTGATGTACTGAACATATTATTTCTTAATATAACGTGTGTTCCTTTTTTGTCTACAACAAATTGGAAATTCCGAACCCTTGAATGCATTGCATAAATAGCATATCATGCATCATGTGCATAACATGTACTCCTTTTTACAGGTTGCTTAATCTTCTTCGCTGTTTATTTCAGCAGTCTCATCATGAATCCTGAATCATCCAATGAACAAGCTATCAAGGCCCTCCAGGCCCAGAACGCCCAGTTTCAAGAGCTGGTCATGAGCTTAGCCCAGGGACAACAGGAATTGAAGACTCTGCTATTGAAAAAGAAGAAGAAGAGGACTGTGTTGTTTAACACTGGACGGAGGTTTGGGAATACACTGCAAAATGAGGCTGATCAGGCTACTTCCTCTGTGGGGAAAGATAGTCCCCAAGGGGGAAGGGCTCCTAGTCCTGTGGTCTCCGACAACGAGACGGATTTCAATGATGAGCAGTACCCTCCCGCTGAAGACAGGTACAAGCAACTGGAGGATCGTCTGAGTGCCATGGAGATTCAGCAGGTGCCTGGATTGGATTTTGGGGATCTAGGTTTATCTTCTGGGGTGGTGATCCCGCACAAGTTCAAGGCACCTTCTTTTGCGAAGTATGACGGAGCTTCCTGCCCTAAGCTGCACCTCCGCTCTTATGTAAGGAAGATCCAACCGTATACTGCAAACAAGAACTTATGGATCCATTTCTTCCAGGATAGCCTTTCAGGGGCTCAACTCGAATGGTTCTATCAGCTGGATGGAACCAGTATTCGTAACTGGGAGGACTTGGCTACTGCTTTTTATAAGCAGTATCAGCACAATGCCGACCTCGCTCCTACACGTACCCAACTCCAGGGTATGTCGCTAGGATCGGGAGAAGGTTTTAAGGAGTACGTGCAAAAGTGGAGAGACCTGGCTGGCAAGGTGCGGCCACCTTTTATTAAAATCCCATTTGTCTTTCCCCCTAAAATCAAAACAAATTCACCTATAAATACTTGGCTCCATCACACGTTCAAGGGGCTGGCTTTTGGAAAGAGAGAACTATCAAAAGAGAAAAGAAACCTGTGAAACCTTTCGTAAAAATCCAGATTTCCCAAACAGAAAACCAAACCTTTGTTCTTCCATTTGAATCAAAGAACTTGGCATTTTCTCTTTCGTTACTCTTGCTGATTCCAAAACATCCAAAGGCAGCAACTTAAAGCTCCAAGCACGCTCCAGGTTCAAGGTAAGTCTTTCTGACTTTGCTTGTTTTTCATTTTGAACATCATTAACATGTAAATATCATAGTATTATTGTTGTCCATATCATTGCATAAGTAGAAAAACTGTGGATCAGAGTTTCTTGATTAGGGCTAGACTCAGATTTAGATTTAGAACTTCTATAAACTGTTGTGTTGTTATCTTTATGATTTTCTGTTTAAAAAGAACTGAATAAATTGCTGATGTGCAGATTAAGAGTTGAAATATGGCATAGAACTTCTGATGTTCACTCACAGTTTTAGCACAACATAGAACTTCTGAGTTCTCCTCGCTGTTTTAACATACATAACTTATATGATTTTTCTCACTGTTAACACACACTGAACTTATGATTCTTACATGCTGATAATGCACGGAACTGCTAATGTTCACTCACTGGCTCAGCATAATTTAAAACTTCTAATGATTCACTCACTATTCTAACACAGCACAGAACTTCTGAGTTCTCCTTACATGTCAAATACAGTGAACTTTTGATGTTTCCATTCGCTGTTTTCAAACACTCAGAGTTTCTGATTTTCACATGCTGATAATATACTGAATTTCTGAAGTTTACTCACTGTTTTAGTGTAATACAAAACTTCTGACTTATGGCCCACTGTTTGAATACCACCCAGAATTTCCGTGTTTTCCCTCTAACGTTTCTTGCAGGACCTCAGAGTGTATGAATCCAGAACTTCTGATTCCATTGACGTTCCTTTCTGAGTCATCACGCGCCTGGCTTCAGAACTTATGATCCTTGTTTATTTTGCTTGCAGTAGCACGTTATTTTTGTCTTTCATTTATTTCCCTTTTCATCATTTTTAATATTAACATAAAAAGACATAAAAATATTTTCTTTTATTAACTAATTTATTTCTTTTTTTTAAGACAAAAAACATTTTCTAAACAAGTCCATTTCTTTCTTATATTATACATTTCAATATGGTCGTAATAGTAACTTAGGACTTATTTTTACTTGCAACCCCCATTCATAAATATGTACCCCCATCTCCTAAATATTGTAATAGTGTAGGACTTTACATTTCTGCAACTTATCGCTTTAAAATATATTGCTAGTAAATAGGATATATGGAAAGATAAAATCAACAAATAGATGACTTTCAAATACAAGACAAAATGCATGCAAACTAACACACTTGCACACTAGCACCTCTAGGGTAATCTCATTTTGTTGCCTTTTGGAAAATAGTCATGTCCCTTGAATATGGGACGTTTTAGCAAAGACCCTTCGATAAAAAAGATCGTATTCCCTCGATGACCCTCGATGTTGCCTTATGTAAAACGATCTACTCCCTAAACGACATTGCTAAAACATCTCATAAGTTGCCTTCTATGGCTATTCAAACATCCCAACGCTCGCCCCTTCACATCCAATGATGGAGCTTCTTATCAAATCAATGGTAAGATAGTAACATCTAAAGGAGGAGGAAAAAAACATCTAAGACCTTTTGAATAGGTAGGTTTGCTCTTAGTTACTCGCTTGCTCATAACAAAAACATTTTATACACCAAACACTCTCATTTTGAAACATTTTTGAAAACAACACTTTGTATGCGTTCTTATAGAGACGAGAATCATTACAAAGACACCTTTTCAAAATCACTTTCAAAAATACATTTCACAAACACATCTTTGAACTATTTTCCAAACAAACACTTTGGACGCGTTCTTATAGAGACGAGAACCATTACAAAGACGTTTTCAAAATACTTTCAAAACCCACACCACAAGTACATTCAAACAAAAGAAAGTGATCTAGCGAGTAACTAAGAGCCCATGGAAAACCATGGATGAAAAAGGTGCTAATACCTTCCCTTTTCATAATCTACCCCCTGAACCCAAGAAAACATCTCTAAAGGTCTTTCCTGTGCTTTTTCACCTTTCCTTTTGGATAAAAGAAAAGTCGGTGATGACTCTTGCTAAACCGAAACATTTGCAAACACAAACGCAAACCTCCAAGTCAGTCCCCCCACCGTATCACAGCATGGTATTCCAGAAAGAATCATTACAAATAATGGTACCAATCTTAATAATACTATGATCGCCGAACTATGTATGTAATTCAAAATTCAGCATCATAACTCTTCTCTTTACTGGACGAAGATGAATGGCACTGTAGAGGCTGCTAATAAAAACATCAAGAAGATCATACAGAAGATGCTAGTGACATAAAAAGACTGGCATGAGATGTTACCATTTGCTCTTCATTGTTACTGTACCTCAGTACACACGTCAACAGGGGAAACTCCTTTCTCTCTGGTATACGGTATGGAAGCTGTCCTACTCATCGAAGTCTAGATCCCTTCTTTGAGAATCATGAAAGATGCACGGTTGAACGAAGAAGAATGGGATCAGACTCGACTTGAACAATTAAACCTGATTGATGAGAAGAGGCTTGCGGCTATCTGTCATGGTCAGATGTACCAAAAATGTATGATTAAAGATTTTAACAAGGTCGGACATCAGGTATATCAGGCATGTGACCTAATAATCAAGTGCATTATCCTGCCACAACTATGTTCGAAGGAGATGAACAGAATGAAGCTTCGACAAGTCAAAATGTACAAGTTGATACTTCAACTGGTCAAATCGAAGAACCACCTGTGCAACTGTGTTTGAAGGAGATGAACAGAATAAAGCTTCGACAAGTTAAAATGAACAAGTTGATACTTCGACTGGTCGAATCGAAGAACCACCTATGCAACTTTGTTCGAAGAAGATGAATAGAATGAAGCCTCGATAAGTCAAAATGAACAAGTCGATACTTTGACTGGTCGAATTAAAGAACCACCTGTGCAATTTTGTTCGAAGAAGATGAATAGAATAAAGCCTCGACAATTCAAAATGAACAAGTTGATACTTCGACTTGTCGAATCGAAGAACCACATGTGCAACTTTGTTTGAAGAAGATGAACATAAAGAAACTTCGACAAGTCAAAATAAACAAGGTGATACTTCGACTGGTCGAATCGAACAACCACCTGTGTAGAAGGAAAGAAGATCCACAAGAATAAGAATTGAGTTCGACTAGGATGATTGGATATGAGAGGTTTCCAGATCAATAAATCGATGCAGATGGTGACTTAATCGAAGAAGCCATAATGGTGAAGCCTTGAGCAATTCGAATTGGTGTGAAGCCATGAAAGAAGAACTTAGAGCCATCGAAAAGAACAAAACTTGAGAGCTTGTCGAAAGAACCAATAAGAAACCAATTGATGTGAAATGGATCTACAAGGGCATGTAAGCTTTTGGTTTCCATCAAGTTGGAGGCCCAAACAACTCATAGCAAGCTGGAAAAAACGCATAAAATAGATTGGCACATGATTGGATCAAATATTGCAAGTTTCATGCAAAAATCAAATCAAATCTCTCTATCATAATGTACAAAGATATGATGCATAATTGTTGACCTAAACCCTTTGTCTATATAAAACTAATAATCTCATATGCAAAGGACACCGCAGCCTGTCTCCAAGAAGCCCTAGAAAATTCTCAAAAATTCAAAGAAAGGTTGAAATTCGTATCAAGTAATCCAGGCCTTCTCCATCCAAACCAAGTGTGTCATTCACTCCGTGAAGGTTCTGGGAACCATTCTCAATCCTAAGGAAAGCCTAACACACGCCAGAAATCTCTCACGATCACTCTCCGTTTGGTAATTTTTCCTTGATCTCAAACTCTCAATACAAGCCATTTAAATCCATACTAAGAATATATTCATGTTATTGGTGATGTTTTCATGCATTCTAACGTGTTACATTAGAAGTTAGGGCCTTAGATAGCATATTGCCATGTTCAAGCCGTGCTAGGGTTTTGGATTCGTAACTTAGGATACAGGAGTTTCCTGGCCAATCTAAGGCCAGATTTGTGATCAGGGTGAAATTTTAAGCAAGATAGGGCCTTTAGTTTGTCCTTAATCTAACAATTTCACAGGTTTGCAGTTTTGATAGGTCGGAGAAGATGACCAGAGTTTGACTCTGGCGTCGTTGACTTTGTTGGACTCAGGAGAAGGCATGTGTGGTCCCGGGCCATTTCCTAATTGGTCCATTTAAAAAGCAGGGTCCCACTCATCGCACGTGTTTTTGATTTGAATATTTCTCTGATTGGTTTTCATATATAATATTATGGGTTTAGTTATATTAATGAATGAATAGGTTGGTCGGTTGGTGATGCGTGTGTTTACAAGTATGAAGAACCTAGGTTCAATATCCGGGTTTTCTTTTTTCATATTTTATCTGCAGATCCAGTGTAAGGCAGATCTAGGCGTATATCATGTGCCTTCATCTCTAGACCATCAGATGCCAACAGATAGAGATCCAACACCCCAAGCACACTTGTGCATGATGAACCCTCAAGGGACCAGCCACATGGGATCAGGCGCAACAACTGTGGGCTTGCTGAACATGTGGGCCTTACAAATTCCAGATCTCACACCCACCTATTTCAGCTTCACATACCAAGCCCCTTCATTTTCTTTTCTCAATTTTATTTTTGTTTATTTAATTGTTTTATTTTCAAATCATTTTTTTAATCATAAAATCAGAAAATATAAAAACTTAGGTCTAGGTTTTATTTTATTCAATTTTAATTTTTCCTAAATTAATTTAATTAATTATTTTGGTTCCTTTTCATAAATTAAAAACAATTAGAATTAGGTTAAAATTTTGATGTTTTCTTAAATAATAAAAATACCAAAAATATTAGGTTTAGTTTAGAATTAATTTTTTAATTAATAATGTTATTCTCTTTCAATTGATTAATTAGTCTAATTTTAATTTAATCATTTTATTAAATCAAAACAAACAAAAAGATCTTTTTCTTTTGCCTTAGGATTTTTAGGCGTATTTTCAATTGGCGCGCGTTCTTACCTTTCCCATTTTTATTTTCATATTTTTGTAACTGCTTACTGGGATGTAATAGAATTAATTAGGGCTCTTTATTTTCTTTGCTTTCTTTATTTTCCCTAAGTTTTTGGACTTGTAATAATTCCCCTCCCCGAAGCCTTGTAATGGTTTAGGATTTATATTTCCGCACTTTTAATTACTGCAAATTATTGAGTGCTTAAATGTATGCTAATTAGGGTTGTATGGTAAGAATAAAACAAAACTCTAGAAAACCTAAATGCAAGATCAAAAACTGAATAGAACACAATTGCACATGCGCACCTCTAGGGTACCCCACTTTGGTTACCTTTGGAAAAACAATCACAACTCTCAAAACGTGAGAGATTTAGTGGCTACCCTCCGGTTTAAAGATCATAAGTCCCTCGATGACCCTCTCGACATTGCCCATGTAAAAATAATCTTAAAACCCTATGGTAGTTACTAAAGTTTCTTGCCCAGTTGTCTTTGTGATTGTATAAACGTCCCTTCGAATGTCCCTCAAATATCCAACGACTAGGGCTACCTACTCACTAATAGTAAGATAGCACCGTCTAAAGGAAAATAGGAAAAGAACAACCCTTTCGAGTAAAAGTAGATAGTTCCTAGATGCTATGCTCAAACAATTTTTACACTTACACAAAACCTTTTTCAAAATCATTTTCAAACACTTTTTATATGTTCTCTACTATTCCGAGAAACATTACAAAGTTCCCCGCACTAAGGCGCTTTCAAAAATACTTTTCAAAACACACAAAGCACAAGGTATTTCAAAATGATCTAAGCATCTAAGAACCCGTATAAAACTACGAATGTAAAGGGTGCTAACACCTTCCCTTTCCATAATCTACCCCCTTATCAGAAAACTCTCGAAAGGTCTTTTTCTGTTCTTTTCACCATTTCCTTTGTTGGATAAAAGAAAAGTCGGTGGCGACTCTTGCTTACTGCAACATTTACGAATACAAATGCAAAACTAGTATAGTAGTCGGTTCTGCCACCGTATTACACTAAAGCATCTGCCAATTGGTTTTCTTCCCTTGGAAAGTGTTCAAATGTGACCTCATCGAAGTATGGAATCAAGGTTTGTACATTCTCTTTGTAAGGGATCATATTTGGATGTTTAGTCTCCCACTCTCCTTTAACTTGACTGATTACTAATGTCGAATCTCCGTATACGCTTAAGAATTTGATTCTCAGGTCAATGGCAGCTTTTAAACCCAAGATGCATGCTTCATAATCGGCCATGTTGTTCGTACAGTCGAAGCACCATCTGGCAGTGAAAGGCGTATGGTAACCTTTGGGAGAAATGATCACATCACCAATCTCATTACCTAAAGCGTTGGAAGCTCCATCAAAACCCATAGTCCATCGGGATCCTTGTTCAGGTCCTTCATATGGTCCAAGCTTTTCACAATCAGTTATCAGTATGATATTCTCGTCCGGGAATTCAAAGTTCATTGATTGGTAGTCATCAACAGTTTGATGCGCCAAATGATTCTCCAATTCACTTCCTTTGATTGCTTTTTATGTAGTGTACTGGATATCATATTCAGTCAAGATCATTTTCCATCTGGTTATTCGTCCGGAGAGAGCTGGCTTCTCGAAGATATACTTGATGGGACCCATTTTAGAAATCAATAAAATGGTGTGACTCAATATATACTGTCTTAGCCGGCAAGCAGCCCATGCCAAAGTGTAGCAAGTTTTCTCGAGCAGTGAATATCTTGTTTCACAGTCAGTAAACTTTTTGCTAAGGTAGTATATTGCATGCTCTTTTTGGCCAGACTCGTCATATTGACCCAACACACACCCCATTGAATTCTCTAATACAATCAAGTACATAATCATAAGTCTTCCTTCAATTGCAGGCATCAAGATTGGAGGTTCTTGAAAGTACTCTTTGATTTTGTCAAAAGTTGCTTGGCAATCGCCATTCCATCTGACTACTTGATCTTTCTTCAATAGTTTGAAGATTGGCTCACAAGTAGCAGTTAAGTGAGATATGGATTAGGCAGTATAGTTGAGTCGACCTAGAAAATCTCTGACCTCCTTCTCAGTGCGAGGAGCTGGCATATCTTGGATTGATTTTACTTTTGCAGGGTTGGCTTCAATACCTTTTCCACTGGCGACAAAGCCCATGAGTTTTCCAGATCTCACCCCGAAGATGCATTTGTTGGGATTCAACCTCAGCTTGTATTTCTTCAACCTTTCAAATAGCTTGTGTAAATGATCAAGGTGTTCTTCCTCAGTTTTCAATTTTGCAATCATGTCATCAACATCGACTTCTATTTCGTGATGAATCCTGTTATGAAATAGAGCTACCATAGCTCGTTTATAGGTTGCATCTGTATTCTTCAAACTGAAAGGCATGACCTTATAACATAAGGCGCCCCACTGTGTTACAAAGGTGGTTTTCTCCATGTCTCCGGGTGCCATTTTGATTTGGTTATAACCGAAGAATCCATCCATGAAGAAGAAAACTTTGTGTTGAGTAGTGTTGTCAACCTAGACATCGATATGAGGTAGTTGGAAATCATCTTTGGGGCTTGCCCTATTCAAATCCTTGTAGATTACGCACATACGGACTTTACAGTATTTCTTCAGTACTGGAACAACATTTTCCACCCATTGAGGGTATTACGTCACTTCGAGAAAACTTGTATTGAATTGTTTCATTACCTTAGCCTTGATCTTCCCAGACATATCTAGTTGCATGCGACAAACCCTTTGCTTGATCAGAGGACAACCTTCCTTCACTATCAAACAATGGACTATGATATTAGTATCAAGCCACGACATATCTTCCTATGACTAAGTGAACACTTCAACATAGTCATGCAACATTTAGACCAATCTTCTCTTGACACCATCTTCCAAGTTGGCGCTGATCTTGACTTCTCTCTTGTCTGCCTCAGTAACTAGGTTGATTACTTCAACTGAATCCTCGTGTGGTTGAATGGACTTTTCCTCTTGTAACAGAAGTCTGGCAAGTTCCCAGGGTATTTTGCAATCTTCATCACCTTCGTATTTGGCTTGATAGATTGGATTTTCAAAGTCATAGATGGAAATAGCATATTCGTTGTCAACGAGATCCGGAGTGGATGTGGATCTATAAATGTGTGTGTGCATGTAAGGTCACATGGCTATTTTGAAAATGCAATAAAGTAAAGAAAGGCAAAGAACACAAAATTTGAATGCAAAATAGTCCAATGTTTTTCATTAAAATGAGCATATAGCATATGAAAATGACAAACCCTTAACAAATGGATCATTGTGCCCCGGGCAAGGCACATGGATTAAAGTCATTGTTTTAATGGAAATTACAGACAAAGTTCTCAAAGTACTAAAAATAGTAAATGGCAATTACTCCTGGTTGTAGGAGATTGGAATGAATTCCTTGGTCTTCCAGTTGTTGAGTCCTCCACCAGTAGTCGGGTAGATCCAGTCATCAAAGTCTCTATCAGCATCAAAGTCTTCAAGGGTATTAACCTCATGGTTAGTAATGCGGAGAGGTGGTTTCCCTGCACGAGCATGTCGAACCTCCTTTTGAGCTTTGGAAGTGAAGCCCAATCCAAATTTGTCTGACTTGAAAGGGAAATCAGGAAGTTGTCCTCAAATGGTGCAACCTCCTTCTTCAACAATAGCACGAGCATCTTTGAGAGAGGCCATCCTCGGTGTATCTTTAGCAGCTTCGGGAGTGTCAGGATTGGCCTTGGAAACAACAACCATGGGAGAGACTACTTCAAAGGCTTGACAAGTAGTTTCAATGAACTCGCCATCCATTTCAACATATTTGAATGAATTTAGATGACTAATCATAAACTCTTCTTCACCACAAATGGTAACAATTTTCCCCTTGGCCGGATATTTCAACTTTTGATGTAGTGTGGAAGTCACTGCACCTGCCCCATGTATCCATGGACGTCCAAGCAGGAAAGAATAAGCAGGACAAATATCTATCACATAGAATGTTAAGTTGAAGACTTGAGACCCAACTTTGATTGGGGGATCAAACTCTCCGTGGACCATCCTTTTAGAACCATCGAAAGCCCTTACTACAATGTTGTTGGGTTTTAAAACCAGTCCATCACAATCTAGCCTATCCAATTCTCCTTTAGGTAAGACATTGAGAGAAGATCATGTATCCACTAATACATGTGTCAGGGTAGTGCCCTTGCATTATATGGAAATATGGAGAGCTTTGTTGTAATTCTTCCCTATCGGGGTCAAATCTGCATTAGAGAACCCTAAACTGTTATCGGCAATCAAGCTTGCTACACAGTTTTCAAAAAATTGGCCGACCGTAGTTTCTTGAGGGACATGTGAATTTTTTAAGAACTTTATCAGGGCTTGAGCATGCGTCTCGGAACATAGCAACAATGACAACATATAAATCTTCGAGGTTGTTTGCCCTAACTGTTCCACTATCTTATAGTCACTTTTTCTGATAATTTTTAGAATCTCCTCCATCTCTTGGGTAGATGGGTCCTCAATGGTAATATCTTTTGCGGACGCCTCCGTTAGGGCAGGCTCAGTCATTTTTTCCTTTCCTCGACTATCAGCAACATGTTTAACAGTAGTAATACAAATGGGTGTAGTAATGGTTGTCGGAGGTGAAATCTTTGGAGATAAGATCCTCCCCTTCCTAGTAACTTTACTTGATCTAGAAATGTTCGTAATGTCAGTAGTTTCCTTTTAATCAATCCATGAATCTTGTTTGATACCATGTTAATACACTTCTGCCCCATAATTCCAGGGCACCGCCTTATCAGAAGAGTAGGGGACTGGCCCCGGTGTGGTGATACTTAGTGGAGCTATTCTTGGTTCAACGGGAATCCTAATAGGACCTTTGGAGGTGGTCCTAATAGGTTTCTTTGAGATAGTAATGATGGACACGACTTCAAATTTTTGAGATACACTTTGGGTCAAACTTTTCACAGGTGGAGTTATTTTAAATAGAATCTCATGGCTATCCATCAGGTGTTGGACACCTTTCTTCAGCCATTCGCAACCATTAATTTGTACAGCACGGCAGCAACAATCTTCAAGGTAGCCAGGGAATACGCCGACTTTCAACAAATTCTTTTTAACAATATTCAAAGGGGTGTTCAAATCTTTGATGGAGGAAACAAAAGAGGCATCTTCAATAGCATTGACACCCTTACCATGATTTAGCATAGGTGTGATGATTATGTTGGGAGTTGGCGGAGGGTCGAATTCAATTGTCTTGTTGTCAATTAGGTCTTGGATCTTTCACTTTAACGCCCAACAATGATCAGTGTCATGTCTGGAACTATTGGAGTGGTAAGCATATTTTGCATTCGGGTTATATTTTAGAGATGAAACATTGGGATTTGAAAGGGGATCCCACAATGTTACCAAATTGGCCTTCAACGGGTGTTGTAGGACTTGATATAAGGACATGTTGATTCTGGTAAATTGTCTCCTCGAGATGTCTGGTCTTTGTTGATTAGCTCGTTGTTGTGGTTGTTGAGTAGAAGTTGGATTGGAGATTAGAACTGCACTTACTGGCTGAGGACGGTCCTTTCTAGCATGACTCCTTGACCCATACACAACATTAGTCTCTTTTTTACTGGTAAATAGATTTTTCACAACATTTGAGGTGGCGGCCATGGGTATCTTCCCGCTTTTAATCCGCTTTCAACCCTCTTACCAGTCAAGATCAATTCAGTGAATTTGGATGATGAACTTCCAATCAGTAAGTTGAAAAATGGTCCAGACAAGTTCCCATAAATATGTATACCAACTCTCTATCAGTTAAAGGTGGTTGTACCCTGCCATCCAGGTCTCTCATTTTTTGAGTGTATTCTTTGAAGCCCTCATTTGGTCCCATGGTCATTTCTTGCAATTTCACCCTAGTTGGCGCAAGATCAGCGTTATATTAATATTGGCGGTAAAATGAAGTGGCCAAATCCTCCCAAGTATGGATGTTAGTCGCTTCCAATTGGTAAAACCACTCCAACTGCGTCCCCACTAGACTTTCTTGAAAAAAGGGCACCCACACTTCTTATTAGCGGTATGCAACTGAATTTTGTGGACGTAAGATCTGAGGTGAAGCTTTGGACATGAAACACCATTGTACTTGGAAAAAACAAGGATCTTGAATTTGTGGGGAATGACTACCCCAGGAACCAACCCAAGTCACCGAAGTCCAAGTCAGGCACAACTTGGATTTCCACAACTTTCAATTTGTCTTCTAGTTGCTTATATTTGTCGTCGACCGGTGGATATTGCTCATCAAAATAATCTTCATCCTCGGAGATTTGATTGTTTCCACCCCCAACAGGGTGCTCCTAGCATCTTCATCTTGATTTTCATCCTCTTTGGAGGAATCCTCTTCAACATGGACTTGTCTGGAAGGCCCTTTAAACCTTTTCCTCGTGTTGATTACAACTTTCTTCTTTGTCTTCTTTTTCGTAATAAGAAGAGTCATCATTTCTTGCTGCCCCTTTGCTAAGTTGAGCAGAGTTTCTTAAAACTGAGAGTTTTGAGTCTGCAAGTCCTTTATAGTTTGCTCGAAATTCATTTTGTACTAGAATAAACAGTACAAAGATGTGGATACCTGTGTCATAAAACCTGCTTATGATATGATGCATGATAGGCAATTGTAATGCTTTCAAGGATTTTATGGAATTTAAATTTTCTAGACAAAAAGAAGACAACAAACATTAATTGCATTAATAAATTTATGAATTACAAATGCCTCTTGGGCTTACAATGGAAGAAACAAAAGTGATACAAAATAAACTCCAAAAACAAAAAGGAATCAAGCTTCCCACGGGCGCATCCTCTTTGGTGAAATGAAGGCATTCAGGCTTTTCTTTTCATGAAGTTTCCTCGTAAGCTCCAAAACCTTCTTCTCACTTGCGCATAAATGTGCTTCAAAGGTATCTCATTCCCCTTTGAGTTTAATCCACGATCTTTGCAATTCTTTGAAGTTGGTAGGCATGTTAGGATGAAGAAGAGTGTAAGGAGTGTCTCCCCTAGCAACGGGCTCCATAATCATAGGTAAGATGGCGGGGTAAGGAATTATGAGACCTTGAGCACGGGTTCGTACCCACTTTAGGTAAGGCTCAAGAGGGATGAAATTTTTATGCCCCAAATTCTTTTTATCCACTTTGTTTACCATTCTCCAAGCTCGTATGAACCTTTGATGATAGCCTTGGATGTCACCGTCGTAGTTGAATACAAAACCTTGGATGGGCACATCATGGGGACCATCTCTTCGTGCATACCCAAACTATCGTAATGCAAGAGAAGGGTTATAGGTAATACCTCCCCTAATACCAAAGAGTGGAACATTAGGGAAATCCCCATAACGGTCAATGATGGTAATATCCTCCAAAGATCGGGAACACCAATGAATATCCGAGTGTGAGAGTGACATCATCCTTTGAGACCATGTCAAGCCTTGCTCATTCTTCAATGTTGGTCGAGGTAGGTGTGAAATAAACTACCTAGACAACAATGGAATGCAACACAAAAGAATCCCCCTCTTCTTCATGGTGCGAGTATGGAAACAATGTAGAATGTCTCTAAGCAAAGTAGGTACAGGATTACGAGAGAGAGAAACCTTGACGGAATTCACATCTACGAGTTAGTCCCGATTGGGAAATAGAACCAAACCATATATTAGAAGGGCCGAGACATCCTCAAAAGCTTGAAAATCCATATCTTCCCAAAATAAACAAGCCTTTTCCAACAAGAACTTGGCTAAGAAACCCTTAACTCCACTCCTTGTTTCCCAATTTTCCATAATGTCGGATCTCTTCAAATGCAAGGCTTTAGCAATAACCTCAGGCTTTGGAGTTTCCTCTAAATCGGTGAATGGTATTTGATCAAGCACATGCACTCCTAGAAGTTGAGAGAATTCTTCTAATGTAGGCACCAATTGGTAGTCGGGAAATGTGAAGCAATGATGCATATGATCAAAGAATTGGAAGAGCACACACATTATTTCTTCTTGGAAGTTTGAGGTAGTCAAGTTGAGAAGTCAACCATATTTCTTGGTGAAGGGAGAATCTCCAGGAACCCTTGATGCTAACTCTTGAAGTTGAGGAAGCCCTTTCACGAAGTTGACTCGGATGGTATTTCTACGAGTGGGAGCCATGTCCTACAAAACAGAACAAAGATAAATTCCTAAATCCTTAAAATGGTTAGTGAGAATGCTTATGATGTTATGATGTTTATGATTTCATGAATAATTAATCACAAACAAAGCACACAAATACCTTAGGTTTGGGCTTGCATGGGTTTCATAGGTAAGTGCCCTCTTGAAGTTTAGTTGGTTAAACTTGTCCTAGAAAGTAAACGAGTTCTAGGGAATCTCAATATCATTGATATTTCTTCATTGGACATTGTTTTAGCACAATCAATCTTTTCTTGAAACCAAAATATCCCAAAAGTCCAATCTCAATGAGTGTAAGATTGAGTATCAACCAATCTTCAGCTTTGAACCAAATTCGGCTATCTCACTACTTTCTAATGGCCAAGTTGTTCAACTAAAGGTTCTATGGTCAATTACTGTTTCATGACACCACAGAGCAGTCTTGTATTCTCATCGATTCAACACAAGGGATAATGGTACCACCAAATGTGTCACACAAATGTAGCCATTGTTTCAACCCTATCGTTCTACACAGTACAGTCTCCATAATCTATTTCTACTTACCTAATGATGTTCCCAGATCCGGGTAGAGGATCTATACAAGAAACCCAAACATAGGCCCAAAAAATATAAAGAAAACAAGTCAAATAAATGAAACCATTTAAAGGTCATCTAGTCTCTAAGGTAACCCCACTTTTAAGTTTAAATTCCCCAGCAGAGTCGACAGTTCTGTAATACGGTAGGAGAACTGACTTGGGTGTTTTACATTTTATCGCAATTATTACAGATAACAAGAGTTGCCACCGACTTTTATTTTATCCAATAAAGTAAATGGTGAAAAGAACAGGAAAGAAATTTTGAGAATTTTCTTGAGTTCGGGGGATAGGTTATAAAAAGGGAAGGTGTTAGCATCCTTTTCATCCGTAGTTATCTACGGGCTCTTAGTTTCTAGATCACTTTAAAAATGCTTTGTGAAATGTGTTTGTGTTTGTTTGAAAGTATTTTTAAAAAGTTCCTTTGTTTAGGCGAACTTTTGTAATAATTCTCATCTCTATAAGAATGTATACAAAGTGTTAACATTTGAAAATATTTCATGGAAAGTGTTGGTGTGTTTGAAAGATGTTTTGAAATGTTTGTGAGCAAGCAACTACGAACGTTCTACCTACTCAAAAAGTCTTTGTTCTTTTCCTTCTCCTTTAGATAGTGTTATCTTACCATTAGTTAGTAAGCAACATTATCATTGGATGTGAAGGGACAGGCGTGGGTCGTCGTACAGTCATAGAAGGCAACATTGTAGGATACCTTAGCAATTTGTCGTAAGGGTATAATATCATTTACCGAAGGAAACATTGAAGGGTCATTGAGGGACTATGATCTTTTAATCGAGGGTCTTTACTAAAGTATCACACGTTCGAGGGACATGACTGTTTTATTCTAAGGAAACAAGTGTGGGTTAACCCTATAGGTGTAAGTGTGAAAAGTGTATTGTTTTCATGCATTTGTCTTGAATTTAGGGTTTTCTAAGGATTGATTTTAGTATTTTCATACAAACCCTAATTACTAGCAATAAAGGAAAGCGGTAAATTGCGGAATTTAAATATCCTACATTATTACAACGCTTTTGGGGATGGGGTACAAATTTATGAATGGGGGATGAAAGCATATAAACCCTAATTACTATTACAAATTTTTGAAAAGTACATAATTGACAAATAAATAATGTAAAGAAGTAAATGAAAGGAAATGGAAAATATGTTAGAAACCCTAAAAAATTTCCAATTATTTTTTGAAAATATTTTGTTTGTTTTTTGTTTGAGAAAAAGGTTTGAAATTTGAAATCAGAGGAATTAGTCCTAATTCTAATTTTTAATTTACAAATTGAATAAGATAAAATAAAGTGTGATAAATTAATTTAATTATGAAAATAAATTAAATACTAAAATGCCCTAAATGTTTAGTAAAAATAATTTTTAGGAGTTTTATTTAGGAAGATATTTTTATATTGTAAAAATAATAATAAAAAAAACCTAATTCTAATTAATTTTAGAAACTAATTAAAAATAAAACCTAAGTGTAATGAAATTAAAATTATTTTTTATAAAAATAAATTATTTAATATAAAACCTAAGTCTATATTATTTTGATGATTTTATGTTTTTTATTTGTTAAATAAAATATATTAAAAGAAAACAAATAAATAAAATTGAGAAAAAGAAAATAGAATTGGACTGTATATGAAAAGGAAATATGAGGGTGTAAAGAAACATGAATCCCAGGCCCAATGCCTTAAGCTCAGGCGTTGGCTGAAGACCCTTTGTGATCCTATGTGCTGCACTTGCTGGCTTATCATAGGCACACAAATCTGAGGCGCTGGATCTTTGAAGCTGATGAGATCAGACGATGATGAGGTGATGTACACAGCATGCTCACTAAATGGTTTACACTCAATCTGTAAAAATAAAATATGAAAAAACAAAAGGGTACAACTGGGGCTCGAACCCAGGTCCCAAAGGTGAACATGTGCGCGCTTTACCAATGGGGTGGCTATACACCCGTTTATTAAAACACAACCATTAATATATTTAAAAACAAGTCAGGAAGCCAAGTTCATCTTCTTCCTCACACCAGCCATGTACATGATAATTTGAAAAATGTAACTCTCTCATTTCTCCACCATTTGCAAAAGTATAAACATGAAAATTGTGCATTTTTCCACCATAAATCCAACCATATAACTAACTTAAGCTAATAATCAAAGATAAGGATGAATTTTGGTTGGTACCAAACTGAAACCTAATTATTTTCATAAAATTCAAATCTAAAATTTTTAACACACAGTCAATATAAATGAAAACCATGGACATGGTTAGCTTTAGGGAAATGATATCTACATTTTTGCTTCAGAATGTATGCACAAAGGATGCTTGTATCAAGATATTAAAGTTTGAAAACTTAAATCTTGTAGCTGGATTTGTGTATGGAGTTTAAGCAAGTTTTGAGGTGTGATGATGATCATATTAGCTTGCCTGGACCTTCCTGAGTGTGTTGCAAGTCTTACTTTGCTTTGGAAGTCCCTGAATCTCCCTACTCAAGTCAAACTGCAAGCTTGAATATTGGAAATGATGGATGATGAAGATGGAGTTACAGTCCACAAACAGGTGTTGGGATTACTCATATATGATGTATAGAAGGTGTGTGAATGATTAGAATTGAAAATGCACACGTGGCTTTTGATTTGGGGATTTGAAGTTCAAATATGCCAAGTTTTGGCCAATTTTGTGCAACGTGGTGCTTGGGGGTGTTTGTGAGGGCTTGAGCTCATGTCCTTTATTGTAATAGACTTGTATAGTTATATGAAAAGGGTTGGAGATATTTTGCACAACATATTTTTGAGTTATAGGGTTATGGCTAGGTTGCTTGATTTGTAAGAAAAGTGAGAAAATCAAGTTTCAATATTTTGTAGTAGCAATGTAGAGTGGTTGAATCACTTTAAACATGTTGCTTCTAGTATTTTAAAAGTGTGTGTGCAGAGACGATAAGTTAAGAGCTCAAGGAGAGTTGACCTTTGCAAAAGCAATGCTTTATCAAAATGGAAATGGTACCTTTGTGCCAAAAATGGAAAAACAACTTGGACAAAGCTTCAAAAACTTGGATAATGGCTCCAAACGTTGTGTAAACATTTTATTATTGAGTGATTAGCAAGTTTGAAACCTGCAAAGCAATATTTATGCAGCATGGTTTGAGATTTGCTCAAGTGTTCAACAAGAAAATGACCTATAATTCAAGTTTATGAGGCCATCTTCATATCTTCGAAACTTCTAGCTCAAGCATGATATCTTTAAGTTCTTGGACATTTTGTAAAGCTTGAAACATCCTCTACAATCTTCATGTTTACCATTTTGACAAAATCATCTTGGAACTTGGTGAAAAATGGCCAAGAAGTTAGGTCAAAAATCTGCCTAAACTAGGTCAAATTTTCACTAAGTGTTTTAGAAAAAATGCACGACTTCATGAATTTATAACTTAAAATATAAGAACTTATAGGACTTGATAATTAAATAAAAGTTGTATATCTCATCAAGATCTTCAACTTTCATGTTGAAAGTTTTCTTTGAATCACCATGCATCTTGGTGAAAAAATGTCATGAAGTTATGAAATTATCAAGGTTTAAAACACTTAGAAAAATTCGAAGTATTGAAAAGTTTGACTTTTCAAATTGACTTTTGAATTTATTGATTTCTTGATGATAAAGTTTGATATTTTTGAATATCTTGATGAATTGTGATCTTTGAAATTGAATTTTGACCAAAAAAGTCAAAGTTTGACTTTTTGTGAATCAATTGACTTTTCATCAGTTGATCAAATTTCAACTATCAATCCATTGATCTTGAGGAATGTTTCGAACCATAAAATTAGGTCAACATATTGTAATTTAATCCTTTAGAATATGTTTCAAGCCATTAGATCATGTATTAGGTCAAAAGTTACTGATCAATCAATTATAGTCAAAACTCTAATTCTGACCATTTTTCCCTTTTAGTAAATTGAGTGCTTTTCTTGAGGGATTGTGATCCATACTTGATAAAATTATGAGTATGAATTTAAAATGTTGATGTTGGCCAAAAATCATGAAGTTTGACTGTACGTTGACCACAATTGACTTTTTACCCAATACAACTGATTTTCAGTCATTTGAGCAATTGACTGAGCAAAATTATGATTCAAGACTTGAAACTTGACATGAGTATTATTGGAGGTATATAATGATGCATGAAAGTAATTTGAGGCATTAGAAGTCCAATTTTCCTTATGAAAAATTAAAACCCTAATTTGAAACATCAGTGTTTAGGAGGTGGTTTGACCTAGTCAACACTTGTGCAGTTTTGAGCCATTGAAGATTTTATGTTAAATGTCTTGAGAAAAGAGAGGGAAAATTTTGGGGTACAAAAGTCACCCATGTATCTTTTGATACATTGAAGTAGACTGATTGTGTGTTTTTACTTGCCAATCACTCATGAGCTTTTAAGTAAAGAGTAGATTATGTGTCAAGTTATTATTCTCAGTCAAAATCTTTTAAGTAAAACTGAGTATTGTAGATTGGAAGTGTAATCTTTTTTTTTGTGACTTATTTTATCATTGAGGTTATTTTGTGAAGTGAGAGGGGGATCTCATATCTAAAAGGTTTCTAGGTAGAAGTTGCACAAGGTAGTGATTAGGCGATAAGTTGTAAACTAGGGTTGTTTAGCTTTGAAGTAATACTATCATAGTCAATTTTCTCTCTGGCTTGGATGCCCCTAAAGTTGGTGATGTTGCACCAAACTAGGTTAACAATCAACTGTGTTATTTATCATTATGCAATTTAGTTCTTCATATTTTACAGTTTGATATAATTGTTGTGTCAGTCGGAAGATGTCTTAACATCTATCTTGATATTATGTTCTTGTGTTGAGATATCAGTATTAACATGTTTTAAAGTTTCAAAATTTCAATTGTCATATATCATGGACAGTATATTCAAAACCTTCATCTTCCTTTTTTACTGACTCACTCCCGACTCCTTCATTGTAAGGGTTCATAACTTCATTGTTTAGGGTGGTTACATGTAATAGTTTAGATAATTGAAGATTAAATGTGTTGGGTGCAATAGTGAAAAATAGATGATATGAGTGTTTAAGGTTTTATTTAAATGATGTTATAAGGGTGAATATGTTCACATTTTATAAGGTAGTAGAGTGTTGCTGGAAGAAGAATGAATTAAAATAAACATGATATTGCTTGTTGGAACATACACAAAAATAAAGTTGGTGAGTTAATGGTGAAAATGGTTAATTGGAGAAGATGAAGTTGAGAGAGAAAGATAGAGATTATGAGATAGAGTAATTGAGGATAAAATTATGATTTTCATTTAACAAACATTACAAGAGGGTTTTATAGTGTGCTAACATATAACACTGTGATACAGTGGCGAAACCGACTGTTAATACTGGTTTTGCGTTTGTGTTTGCAAATGTTGTAGTAAGCAAGAGTCGCCACCGACTTTTCTTTTATCCAAATTAAGGAAAGGGTTAAAAGAATAGAAGAAGACCTTTTCGAGAGTTTTCTGAGTAATGGGGGTAGATTATGGAAAGGGAGGGTGTTAGCACCCTTTCCATCCATAGTTATCTACGGGCTCTTAGAGGTTTGCTCATTTTGAAATACCTTTGTGCTTTGTGTATTTGAAAATGTTTTGAAAATGCCTTAGTATGGCGAACTTTGTAATGTTTCTCAGGATAGTGGAGAAAGTATACAAAGTGTTTTGAAAAATGTTTTTGAAAAGTAGTGTTTGTGTAAGTGCAAAATGTTTTGAGAAAACTTCTAACAGTTATCTACTTTGTACTCGAAAAAGGTTATTCTTTTCCTCATATCCCTTAGACAGCGCTATCCTACTATTAGTGAGTAGGAAACCTTAGTCGTTGGATGTATAAGGGACGTTACGGTCACGAAGGCAACTTGGCAAGAAATTTTAGTAACTTTCCTAAAGTTCTTTGATCACTTTTAACTTAGGCAACATCGAGAGGGTCATCGAGGGACTTGTGATCTTTCAAACTAGAGGACAGACACTAAAACTTCTCACGTTTCGAGAATTGTAACCGTTTTCTGAAGGCAGACGAAGTGGGGTACCCTAGAGGTATTGTGATCGGTGGAAATAGAACTGACTGTTTTTTAAGCTGGTTCGTGAAATGTCGCGGTAAGCAAGAGTCGCCACCGTCTTTTATGTTCTCCAACATGGAAAGGACAAAAGCACAGCAAAATTCCTTATCGAGAATGTTTCTCGGTTCGGGAGGTAGATTTATAGAAAGGGAAGGTGTTAGCACCCTTTCTATCCGTGGTTATCCACGGGCTCTTAGGTACTTGCTCTTATGTTTTCAAAAGATGTTTTCTTTTCAAATGTGAGTGGGTTTTGAAAAAGTTTCGTTTGAAAAATTTCTAAGTAACTCTTGTATCTGTCCTCAAGAGTGTATGAAAAATTTGTTTGAAAAAACTTTTTGAAAGTGTCAGTGTGAAAAGATGTTTTGTTTGTTTAAAAGAGCAAGTACCCATGAGATCTACCTACTCTAAGGAATTAGGCTGTGTAAGAGTCCTTTAGATAGTGCTATCCCACCATTAAGAGGTAGGTAGCACCGTCGTTGGAGGTATTCGGGTCAATTCGATGATAAGGGACAATGTGGTCACCGAAGCAATAGTAGGACACCTTAGAAGTAAGCCTAATGTCCTAGATCCTTTTTATCCTAGGCAACCGTTTCGAGGCAACTGGATCTTTAGACAGGAGGGCGACCTCTAAAACACCCTATACTCGACGACCACGTTCGAGGCAACCAGTGAGACGTACCCTAGGAGTGGCATGTGCGAGTGTTGTTTTCATGTTATATTATCTTGTACATGCATCATGGTGATCTACGAGTTATTTTTTAATTTTCATCCAAGTCTTGCATGCATATTAACAGTTAAGAGTGCGGAAAATAAAGTGCAGAAATATGAATCTACGCTATTACAAGGCGCGGGTCTATACATCGCCAAAAACATAACCCGTTTTGGAAAATAAATGCAGAAAGTAAAGAAAGCGGTAAATCCTAATTAACTATTACATTTCCGGAAACAGTTACATAAATAATCAAATAAATAATAATGCGCGAATAGAAATTTAATCGGGACGTCCTTAGGGTTTTGACCCTTTTTGAGAAAAGAATTTAAGTTTTGTCCTTTTTTGCAATTAATCAAATATTAAACCTAAACCTAATTAATTAATTAATTATTTACAAGAAAAAATGTTTTTTTGTGTTTTTTATGTTTTTTTAATAAAAATAAAATAAAAGGAATTAAAAAGTTAGTAAACAAAACCCTAATTCTAAACTAATTTTATTTATTGTAAAAAGATTAAAGTGAACCTAATTTAACTAAATTAATTAGTTTGTTAGTATTTTATTTACAAAAATAATAGTTAATAGTAAAAATAATAAATAATAAAAATATTTACAATTTTTGATCTCTGAATTTATTATAAAAAATTAGTTTATTGGTTAATAATAATAATGATTATAATTAAAAGAATTAAAAGGAAAAAGAAAATAAAATAAAAAATAGCAAACCAGGGGGGGTGTGATGACCCAAATGGAGGTTTTGAAGAAGCAATTATGGCCCATTAAGCCAAGCCCTTCTGACTTTTGTGGTTGTCTACGTGTATGTTGACTTGGAGCATGGTGTCCAGCATCTCATAGCCATTGGATTGAGCTTTGTGTCCACTTGGCAAGCTGATCTGTGAGGTGTATGATCGAATTCTGGACAAGCGCTGCATATGAATATGTTTGAAAAAATATTAACAAGCGTTTGGGGGACCTGGGAATCGAACCCAGGTCCCAATGGTGACCAGACACCTCATCTTCCACTAGGCCATGGTGTTGTCTTTGTTATTATAGTGGTCAATAAAAATAATATAGAAAAACAAAACGCATATGCTGGAAAAAGAAAAACGCGCGTTATTATTTGAATAGACCAATAGCCTGCTTCCACATCTTATCTTCTTCGTTGAAACCTGCAGAAAAAACAAATCAAATAGCGGGGGGTTTTAACCCCCACAATATGGAAAAGGAAAAATAGCGATTAGGATTCTACGCTATATAAATAGGGCGCGAGGGTTGCTTTGTGTTTGTCTCGTTCCAGCAATCTCAACCATAGGCATTGGAGGTTCTAATTTTACCTATATAGCAAAGCCCCAAATCGAGAGCTTGGAAACCCTAGAATTCTCCAATGGTGATTTGCGTTTCAGGACACCATAATCAAATTAAATTGTACCAAAATATTCGTACAATCCCTATGAGCACAAAACAATCCACAAAATACGTTAATGATGCATGAATCGAAGTATGCGTTTATGAAAAAATATTCAAACTGTGAAACTGTTATCTCAGGATTCCTTGAGTGTTAGCGTGTGGTTTTGATTGCAAAAGGTTTTTGGGAATGCTAGCAAGGTGTTTGAATCTTTAAATCTCCTTGAAAGGGCCTGGAAAGTGGAATTCAGTTTCAAGCTTTCTTGGAATTTTTTCAATATGGTAAGGGTTCTTTGCAGCAGTTTTGCACATCCAAGGCTTTAGGGTTTGCTTCAGTATTTGTATAGGAATGGAATTAGGGTAAAACTTTTGTCCAAGAATCCATGGAATAATGTTTTGCATCTTTGATTTCCAATCAAATATTTTTAAATCTTTTTGATTGAAAAACCTTGCCAAATTGGGAGATTTTGTCCCCTTGATAGGTACATGAGATCTTCAGCTTGTCTTGAGTTCATTTGCATCACAAAAAGATTTGAAAACCATATCTTTTGAATTTTCCTACAATTAAATGAATTAAGTGAATTAATATTAATAAAAATTCAATTAATTAATTAAAAATAAGAAAATAAATCAATTTAAGTTCAATGGATCGTGCATAGGCCTTGGACAAAGATTCAAGAAGGAATTTGAGGCCCATTAGCAAAAATGAAGTGTTTTGGGCAAAGTTGACTTTTGCAAATTCCCAAAAATTTCCCAACTTCTCCAATGCATATCTTGCTCAATTTTGATCATATGAACATGTTCTTGGACATTTTGGAAAGGTCTTGAAGTCCTCTAACCAATGCCTTTGGTCCAATGTCATTTTCATTTACCAATCTCAAGTTATGGTCTTTGACTTAAAGTGCCTTTTTGTTGACTTTTGAAATTGACCTATAATGTAGAAATTGATAACTTTTTGTGAGAGCATTTCTTGGATTTGGAATGTGAAGATGCGTTGTAGGAAATGTCATCCCCTTCAAAATGAGCATTGGATGGGATTTTTCTGATGAACCATGAAAACGTTATGCCTTGGTCAAGTTACAGTTGACTTTTCAACTGTCCCAAAATAGCAACTTTTGCATCCTTGATGATTTCTGAGCCATTCTTGTAGAATCATGATCAAGACTTGATCAAATGATGATTGTGGCTTCAAAATAAGATGTTGACCAAAAATTCTGACTTTTGACTGTAAAATGACCATTTTACCCCTGCAGTTGACTGTGAACCAAATATGGCTTTTGACTGTGCAATTTGATGTTGTGAGACTTGAAACTTGGCATGTAGATGCTTGACAATGTGTATAGGCCCATGGGACTTGATTGGACCCTTGAAATCCTCAAATTCTTTGCGAGAACCAAAACCCTAATTTTGACTGGCTTAGGAGGCATTTGGACTGTGCAACCCCTTGATCCATTTGAAGATTGATCTTGACAAATCTTGAAGAATATGGGAGGGCAAATTTTGGGGTACAATAGTTTCCCCTGTTCAATCTTCTTAGACCTGAGGATGTAGATTGGCTTGCGTGCCTTTCGTGATCCGAAGGTGGAAGATGATTGAACACTAGAGTGCCCAGAAATTTGCACTCACATAGTGTAGAATATCAGTGGTGTGATGGCGGAAATGGGCTTACAGATGCCATTTGGAAAGGTGGTGGATAGTTGTGGAGATGGGCTTATAGATGCCATCGGGGGTGTCGATCGCGTAAGAGATTCCTTAGCGAGAACTTGCGTACTTGAGAAAGGAACATGGTTTGATCTTCAAACTCTTTATGTAGATATGCCCTGGCTAGGTACAGGTATCGAGTCTACAATCGGTTGCTCACAGATGTGCCCTGGCTAGGTACAGGAATCGAATCTACAATCAGTTACTCACAGATATGCCTTGGCTAGATACAGGAATCGAATATGGAATTCTTCGTCTACAGATATGCCCTGGCTGGATACAGGTATCGAATCTCTAAACTCTTCATGCAGACATGCCCTGGCCGGATACAGGTGTCGAATCTACAATCAGTTACTCACAGATATGCCCTGGCTAGGTACAGGAATCGAATCTGGAATTCTTCGTCTACAGATATGCCCTGGCTGGATACAGGAATCGAATCTCTAAACTCTTCATGCAGACATGCCCTGGCCGGATACAAGTGTTGAATCTACAATCAGTTACTCACAGATATGCCCTGGCTGGATACATGAATCAAATCTGGAATTCTTCGTCTACAGATATGCCCTGGCTGGATACAGGAATCAAATCTCTAAACTCTTCATGCAGACATGCCCTGGCTAGATACAGGTGTCGAATCTACAATCAGTTACTCACAGATATGCCCTGGCTGGATACAGGAATCGAATCTGGAATTCTTCGTCTACAGATATGCCCTGGCTGGATACAGGAATCAAATCTCTAAACTCTTCATGCAGACATGCCCTGGCTAGATACAAGTATCGAATCTACAATTAATTACTCACAGATATGCCCTGGCTAGATACAGGTATCGAATCTGGAATTGTGACAGTTGATAGTAATCATCTTTTGATTGACCTTTTCCTGAAAAGGCAAAACATTAGTTGTATGCAACGTCATGATGTATGAAATGCATGATGTCACGATGTTCTCAAAAATAAATGAGATTGTGTGATATTATGCGTATATGCATGTATCATGATGTATGAAAATGTGATGTTTGTGAATGTATTTTCATCTAGGAAAATAAATCCTTGACGAATGCCGGGAAGTTGTTGAATCCTGGGCTGGTGTTTGAAGAGTAGAGTTCTTCGTTTCCGCTGGGGATGACGATTGCAAGAATAAACCGGTAGGAGAAGATGACTCCGTTGGGGAATAAACTTGGTGAAGAGATTACTCTGCGGTGAATTACTCTGTGGGAAGAGATACTTCGCTGAGATTTTGATGATAACTCCGCTGGGGATTCCTGTTGATAAATTTTGTTGAGGGGTTTGATGAACTCCGTTGGGGATAGGAAGGAATTCGCCGAGGACGATCTTTCCGTTGTTAATTAGCTGAGGATAATCCAGTTATAGGCTCTGGTGGGGGAATAACCTTTGAATATGGCTGGGGAGAGATATGTACTCTGCAGGGGATAAGCTTCCAGAATCTACTGGGGATAAGCTTCCAGAATCTACTGGGGAGGATAATTCAACTCTCCTGGGGAAACTCTTGGACTGTACTGGGGAATGGCTCCACTGGGGTGTCTGGTATTCCGTCGGGGAACAATCTTATATTAAGACTGTCGGGGATGCTTGCTTAAGAATATCTGCATATTCCGCTGGGGAATGTTGAGATTTTCTAGGGATATCCAACTTCCTTAAGGCTGACTGTAGGCTAACTCTGCTTGGGGAGAGTATTGCTGACTTGCTGGAGATATTGTGCCTTTTCAGGGCTGATTGGGAGACCAACTCTGCTCGGGGGAGAGTATCGCTGAACCTGGTCTTACCCTGCGGGGAGTGGAGGTAACTTGGTCATGTTCTTCAGCTGAACTTACCTTGGTACCTTGGTGGACAGAGCAACTAGACCGCTTAGACAACTCATTATTGCCCCTGTTTCTGATGTCACCCGTAATTAATCCTTTGCTTCGCATGCAAATATTTATGAGTTAGCAATTAATGTCAAATGCATATATCAAAAATGAACATTGGACATTCTTTGCAAAACAAAACAGAAAAAGAAAAACAATTGGCAATTTGTCTGGAAAAGTGAATTTGTATTGATTTTTGAATTTGCCTGTAAATAGCCATTTGTGTACAAGAGGCTGACGTCCTAGTGAGAGAACGCCGCCGAACAAATAGAGTTTATACAATTTTGTGAAAAGAAAACAAAACAGCTATGTGAAAAATAATCCCACTGGGTTTCAACTCTGCTATCGCCTTTATGTCTTCAAGCGTCTCATCACTTTGCTACTTAGTTGAAGATGAAGCTGATTGATTGATGCCGTCTGAACCTGACGTTTGGTGCCGAATTCTGGATGCAAGGTGATCCAATGAGACATAGTATTACGCTTTAATCCCTAACTTTTGCCTGGACCGCCCTTTCGGGTTTTCAGTCCACCGGGATACCCATTTTTGCCCAAGCCGCCTTTTCAGGTTTTCGACTTGCCGGGTGTACAAATTTTTTCATTATTCATCCCTTATTTTTGCCCGAACCCTTTTGGTTCGCCGGGAAGCCCTTATATTTGCCTAGGTGTGTCAACCTAACGGGTCTTTAATTCATGCGTAGTAACTTTTTACTATGTCTGCATTGGCGGGGTGAGGAAGTTCGTCACCATCCATGGTGGTTAGAATCATAGCTCCTTCTGAGAAGATATGTTTAACCAAAAATGGCCCTTCGTACGTAGGGGTCCATTTGCCACTGGGGTCACTTTGAGGAAGAATGATGCGCTTGATTACCAGGTCTCCGACTTGATACTCTTGTCGTCTGACTTTCTTGTTAAATGCCATGATCATCCGTTTTTGGTACGTTTGACCATGACAAATAGCAGTGAGTCTCTTTTCGTCGATTAGATTTAATTGATCAAGCCAGGTCTGGATCCAATCATCTTCACTCAAACCTGCATCCTTCATTATCCGGAGAGAGGGTATCTGAACTTCGATAGGCAAGACTGCCTCCATGCCATAGACCAAGGAAAAGGGTGTTGCCCCTGTTGACGTCCATGCTGAGGTGCGGTACCCATGTAGAGCGAACGGTAACATCTCGTGCCAATCTTTGTAGGTCACTGTCATCTTCTGCACGATCTTCTTGATATTCTTATTAGCTGCTTCTACAGCCTCATTCATCTTCGGCCGGTAAGGAGAAGAGTTGTGGTGTTGTATCTTGAATTGCTCGCAGAGCTCAGTGATCATTTTATTGTTAAGATTGGTACCATTGTCCGTAATGATCCTTTCCGGGACGCCGTATCGATAGATCAGGTTATGCTGAATGAAACGTGCCACGACGTTCTTGGTTACCATAGCGTAGGAAGCTGCTTCAACCCACTTTGTGAAGTAATCAATGGCTACCAGGATGAAGCGATGCCCGTTGGATGCTGTAGGTCTGATTTCGCAGATCATATCAATGCCCCACATTGCAAACGGCCAAGGTGCTGTCAAGACATTCATAGGTACTGGAGGAATGTGCACCTTATCAGCATAGATTTGGCATTTGTGACATGTCCAAGAATGTTGGTAACAGTCGGCTTCCATTGTGGACCAGAAATACCCTGCCCGGAGGATTTTCTTTGCCATGGTATGTCCACTGGAATGTGTTCCGAAGGTACCTTCATGTAGCTCTGCCATGATCCTTTCTGCTTCAGTCTTATCCATACACCGCAGTAAGGTTGAATCATGGTTTCGCTTGTAGAGAATGCCGTTGCTGAGGAAGAATTTTGCCGCGAACCTTCTCATAAACTTCTTGTCATTAACGGATGCACCCTCGGGGTATTCTTGAGCTTCCAAGTACCTCTTTACTTCATGATACCAAGGTTTTTCAGTTACCTCTTCAGCCTCAAGATCACAGCAATATGCAGGTTCATCCAACTTCCAGATAATGATCCGGGGATCTTCGTTATCCCATTTGACTTTGAACATAGAAGACATCGTAGCCAGCGCGTCCGCCAACTGATTCTCCTCTCTTGGGAAGTGTTCAAAAGTTATCTCCTCGAAGTGGGGAATCAACGTCAACACATACTCTTTGTAAGGATTAAGATTTGGGTGTTGCGTATCCCACTCGCCTTTGATCTGACTGATCACGAGAGCGGAATCTCCGGAGACACTCAGAAACTTGATCCTTAAGTCAATTGCAGCTTGAAGACCCATGATGCACGCTTCATACTCTGCCATGTTGTTGGTGCAGTTGAAACATAGCTAGGAAGTAAGTGGAGTATGAGTGCCTTTAGGGGATATGATCACGGCGCCAATACCGTTACCCAAAGCGTTTGTGGCTCCGTCAAAGTGCATAGACCATCGGGATCCTTCCTCAGGTCCTTCATCCGATCCAAGTACTTCACAATCAGTCACTACCATGATGTTCTCGTCTGGAAATTCAAAGTTCATGGACTGGTAGTCATCCACTGCCTGGTGTGCCAAATGGTCTGCCAATACACTCCCCTTGATTGCTTTCTGAGTTGTGTATTGGATGTCGTATTCTGTCAAGATCATCTGCCATCTTGCTATTCTTCCAGACAGAGCAGGCTTTTCGAATATGTACTTGATCGGATCCATTTTTGAAATCAACAGAGTAGTGTGAGTCAACATATACTGTCTCAGCCGGCGAGCAGCCCATACCAAAGCGCAACAAATTTTCTCGAGCAGTGAGTATCGGGTCTCACAGTCGGTAAACTTTTTGCTAGGGTAATAAATAGCATGCTCTTTTCGGCCAGACTCGTCATGCTGCCCCAGCACACACCCCATTGAGCTGTCAAGTATAAGATGAGAGGTCTCCCTTCAACCGGTGGCATAAGAATGGGTGGTTCTTGGAGATACTCTTTGATTCTGTCGAAAGCGGCCTGACATTCATCGTTCCAACGTACTACTTGATCTTTCTTCAGTAGCTTGAAGATTGGCTCACAGGTAGCAGTTAGATGTGAGATGAATCAGGCAATGTAGTTCAGCCGTCATAGAAAGCCTCTGACTTCTTTCTCTGTCTTGGGAGTTGGCATCTCTTGTATGGCTTTCACCTTGGCAGGGTCCACTTGAATACCTTTGTCGCTCACGATGAAGCCTAGCAATTTTCCGGATCTCACCCCAAAGGTGCACTTGTTTGGGTTCAACCTCAGCTTGTACAACTTCAGACGGTCAAACAGCTTTTGTAGATGGTCAAGGTGTTCCTCCTCAGTTTGGGACCTTGCAATCATATCGTCGACGTATACTTCTATCTCATGATGGATCATGTCATGAAACAAAGCAACCATGGCACGTTGGTAGGTTGCCCCAACGTTCTTCAACCCAAAAGGCATGACCTTGTAGCAAAAGGTGCCCCACTGAGTAACAAAGGTAGTCTTTTCCATATCCTCGGGAGCCATCTTGATTTGATTATAATCGGAGAAACCGTCCATGAAGGAGAACACCTTGTGCTGAGCAGTATTGTCAACCAGAACGTCGATGTGAGGCAGAGGGAAGTCATCCTTGGGGCTCGCCCTGTTCAAATCCCTGTAGTCAACACACATTCTGACCTTACCATCTTTCTTTGGCACTGGAACCACGTTGGCAACCCACTGAGGATAAGAAGTCACTGCTAGAAACCCGGTATCAAATTGTTTCATAACCTCAGCTTTGATTTTCTCAGACATTTCTGGACGCATACGGCGGACCTTCTGTTTAACCAGAGGGCAGTCTTCCTTGGTAGGCAGGTGATGAACCACAATGTCGGTGTCCAACCCAGGCATGTCTTCGTAAGACCAGGCAAAGATTTCCACATAATCATGCAACATCTGAATCAACCGTTGTTTCACATTGAGCCCTAGATTGGCACCAATCTTGACTTCCTTTCTGTCTATCTCAGTACCCAGATTTACCGTTTCCACTGGCTCTTCATGTGGCTGAATGGCCCTCTCTTCCTGGAGTAACAGTCTTGCAAGCTCACCAGGCACTTCGCAATCATCTTCACCTTCGTCTTCGGCTAAGTTGATCGGATTTTCGAAGTCATAACTGGCAGTAGCAGAGTCGTTACCAGTGAGATCCAGAGTGGATTGGAACCTGTATAGGTGAGTGTGTGTGTGTAAATATAGCTATTTTGCAATATATAAAATAAAGAAAGAAAGGGAGCGCAAGATTTGAAATGCGAAAAACGTCCAATGCTTTTATTCATGATATATGAAAATGACAAATAATAAGCCCTCACAAATGAAGCCACGGTGCCCCGGGTAAGACATTGAGCCATAAAGTTTCAAATTATTGTTCGTTACAAATTCAAAATAAAGGAGTTCATTACTGAGTGACAAAAGTAATAGGTACGAAGTCTTTTGCAGTCCAGTTGTTCAGTCCACCGTTGGTCGTTGGGTAGATCCAGCTGTCAAATTCGGATTCCTCCACATCGTCTTCAATAGCATTTACTCCCGGGTTGGTGATTAACACAAGAGGTCTTCCAATCCTTGCCTTGCGAACAGCCCTCTGAGCTTCTGCAGTGAAACCCAAACCAAACTTGTCAGTCTTCGGAGTGAAATCAGGAAGTCGGCCCCAGTTTGCGCACTCACCCTTCTCAATCACAGTCGGGGCATCCTTTAAGGAAGCCATCTTCAAAGGAGAGTCTTCTTCAGTCACAGTCTCTGCTGACGCCAATGTCTGAGGCACCTCCTCAAAGTGTTGAAACAGGGTCTCAATGAATTCCCCATCCATCTCTATATACCGGAATGAGTTGAGGTGGCTGACCATATATTCTTCCTCCCCCTGAACTGTCACAATTTTCCCCCTGACCTGGTACTTCAGCTTCTGATGTAATGTGGAGGTCACAGCTCCAGCCTTATGGATCCAAGGACGACCCAGCAAACAAGAATAGGACGGTCGGATGTCCATCACATAGAATGTAGAGTCGAAGACCTGAGAGCCAACCCTGATTGGAATGTCAACTTCACCATGTACCATCCTCTTGGACCCGACAAAGGCCCAGACAACAATGTTACTTGGCTTGAGCTCTAAACCCTCATAATCCAACCTGTCTAAAGCTTTCTTGGGCAATACGTTTAATGAAGAACCGGTGTCCACCAACACATGGGCAAGAGTAGTGCCCCTGCATTCAATGGAGACATGTAGGGCATCATTGTGGTTCTTTCCCTTGGCGGTCAGATCGGCGTCAGAGAAACCCAACCCATTATCAGCAGTCAAGTTGGCCACACAATCGGTAAATTGATCATCAGACGTTTCTTGTGGCATGTGGGCCGTTTTCAGGAAGGAAATCAGGGCCTTGGCATGGGCCTCTGAACACAACAACAGTGATAGCATAGAGATCTTAGAGGGGGTGTGCCCCAGCTGCTCAACTACGTTGAAATCACTCTTCTTGATAATTTTGAGAATCTCTTCCATCTCTTGCTAGGAAGCTTCAACATTGACGGTCTTCGGTGCCTCCATCTGGGCAGGCACATCAGTAGCAATCCCTTTGCCCCGAGTGTCAGATGACTCAGGAGCATGGGTAGAATCAGGAACTTGATCAGGAAGGGAAGCAGGCACACTGGCAGGTGTGATGACAAGAGGTCTCTGAATAGTTGGTGGCGCAATATCTGGTGAGAACAGCCTACCACTGCGAGTAACCTTAGCAGGCCCGGTGATGTTGGTGACGCCGGTACTGGTATCAAACTCTTGTTTTACTTCGAGCACATAAACATCTGCCCCATAGTGCCACGGGACAGCTTTGTCAGATGCATAAGGGAGGGGCCCCAAAACAGTGATGATGATAAGAGCAATCTTGTGAGCAGACATGATTTTGACAGGCTTCTTGAGGGAGCCTTAGGAGAATTGTTGAAGATAGTGACAATAGAAACTTCTTCAGTAGGGAGAACAGGAACAACAATCTTCTCGAACAAGATCTCTTTATTATCCATCAGGTTTTGGATGCCTGACTTCAACAAAGGACAACCAGCAGGTGAAACAGCACATAGTGGGCAACCTTTACTACATCCCAGAAATAAACCGGCTAGCAACAGGTTCCTTTTGACGGTCAATAACGGAGTAACAATCTCTTCCACGGAGGCTACATACCGGTCTTCTTCCACAGTATTCACTCCATGCTGGGGCATGGGAGCAGTCACAACATTGGGCCTTTCGGGCGCCTCGAACTGTATTTCCTTAGCATCAATAAGGTCCTGAACCTTATTCCTCAGAGCCCAACAATCATCAGTAGAATGCCCCGGGCTATCAGAGTGATAAGCACAGCGGGCACTGGGGTTGTATTTTGGAGAGGTTGTGTTCACTGCCTTCGGAGCTTCTTTGACAGTTACCAGATTGGTTGATAACAGTTGCGGCAAGATCTGAGACAAAGTCATACTAAGCCGAGTGTACTCTCTTCTGGGTCTCTCACCCCTTGGTTGGTTATATTGCCGAGGAGCGGCACCAGGCTTTGAAATTACCACCGCGTTGACAGCTTGGCGGCGTTCCGGTTTATTCTGTTTCCTCGACCCATAAACAGCACTAGCTTCCTTCTTGAAGGGTTTCTTTTCAGAACTTGAGGATGCACCTTTCTGTATCTTCCCCGACTTAATACCAGCTTCTATCCTTGATACCTTTGGAGCTCACACATATTGATGATAAGTGAAACCCTAGTTAGAGGTTCATTGCTTAGGAGGAGAATTTGTCTGGTCAATTCTTGGTCAACCTTGAGCAATTAAGGATCTCTAGGAGCATGTTTTGAGTAAAAATGAAAGGGAAAATTTTTGGGTGCAATAAACACAAAACAAAAAAAATTAACTCAAAATATTTTACAAACAACAAACCCAAAAATTGAGATTCGCAGCAGAAACCGGTTTCCCTAAATGAGGAAATTGGTTTCCTCTTCGATAATTCAAGTTCATGCACTAACACATAACAACTTTTCCAAATAAGTTGTTTTCCAAAATAGATTCCAGAGGCTTCCAACAACATTTGACTTATACTTAACATCCAATACGCCACCTTAAGTCAAGTGCTCAACATTCCTCATGCTTAAACTCCTCACAAGCTTCTTGAAAACATCATTTGTCACACCTTTCGTTAACAAATCCACAAGTTGTTCTTCATTTCGACAATATCCTAGCTTCAACTGGCCTTCACAAACCAAGTCTCTCAAGTAATGAAATCTCATATCTATATTCTTGCTCCTCCCATGTTCAATAAGATTCCTTGCAAGGTTAATAGCTGAAATATTATCAATTAAGAGCGTAACAACTATTTTCTCATTGATGTTCAGCTCCCTTAGCAGATTCATATGCCACATAGCCTGACACGCACACATCGATGCAATGATATACTCTGCCTCACAAGAAGAGAGTTCTACCACAACTTCCTTTTTAGAACACCAAGAGATTGGATCTTCGTCGAACATAAAGACATAACCAGTCATAGACTTTCGATTATCTTTATCTCTGCACCAATTAGAATTCGTGTAACTGACTAACTCGCACTTGATACCCGTATTAGCTGCGGGAAAGAGTATTACACAGCCAAGAGTACCTTTGGTGTATCTTAGGATCCTCTTAACCACTACCAAATGAGAAACTTTCAGTCTCTCCATGAATCTACTTGCAATACCGACACTAAATGCCAAATTTGGCCGCGTGTTGCACAAGTAACGCAATGGTCCAATCTACCTCCTATATCGAGTTGGATCCACATCTTGCTCATCTCGCTTTTAGACAGTTGAACTTTGCTTCAGCTAGTGTTATGACCGTATTACAATGCTCCATATCACACTTTTTTAAAATTTCAAGAGCATACTTCCTTTGATGCATAAGCAACCCAATTTTTGACTTATGGAACTCTATGCCAAGAAAGTAAGTCATCAAGCCAAAGTCACTTATCTCGAATTCTTCCATAAGCTCACTCTTGAACTTAGAAATCTTCACTTCATTTTTGCCCGTAATCAATAAGTCGTCCACATATAAATAAAGTTGGTGAATTAATGGTGAAAAATGATTAATTGGAGAAGATGAAGTTGAGAGAGAAAGATAAAGATTATTTGAGTAATTGAAGAGAAAATTATGATTTTCATTTAAAAAACATTACAACATTACAAGAGGGTTTTATAATGTGCTAACATATAACACAAAACAATCAAAACTAACTCAAAAAACTGTTACAAACAACAAATCTAAAAACTGAGATTCACGGTAGAAACCGATTTCCCTAAATGCAGAAACAAATTCCCTCTTCGATAATTCCAATTCATGTACTAATAGAGAACAACTTTCGAAAATAAGTTGTTTTTCAAAACAATTTTCAGAGACTTTCTATTAATCATGTGCTTTTGTAACTGCTAGATTTTTTACTATTTTATTTTATTATTTCAGTTTTTTAGCAACCTAGTCAATTAGTGGTTGCTATAATTTAGGAGCAAGCTAGTAGTAGTTGCTATACTTTAGGAACAAATTAGTTTAATTATTCAATTCCCTAAAATCCTGGTTACGTGGGATAACTTTCAGTTTTTCCTTTCCATTATTTATTGTAACATTTCTATCGATCAAATATACAATTCCTTTCCTTTAATATACTGTTTCTTTACTTCTCTGCCACTATATTTGTTATTTTCTGCCATTAAACTAACAAATTGGTATCTAGAGCCTTCTTCTTAGAGGGACCTGTGAGTGAACCCAGTAAAAACCCACCATAATAAACCTTGCTTAAATTCATCAAATAGATGGATTCTGAAACTCCTTACACAAAACTAGCACCACCTGTGTTTGAAGGTGATAATTATCACATATGGGAAGCAAGAATGGAGGCTCACCTAGAAACAAATAACCTTTGGGAAGCCGTTGAGTAAGACTATGAAGTTCTTCCTTTGCCGAACAATCCAACCATGGCTCAGATAAGAAATCATAAGGAGAAGAAAGCAAGAAAGTCAAAAGCAAGAGCTACTCTGTTTGCTGCTGTCTCACAAGACATTTTCACCAGAATCATGATGATCAAATCGGCATTTGGGATCTGGAATTTCCTCACGGAAGAATATGAAGGAGATGAAAGAATCAAGGGAATGCAAGCAATGAATCTGGTTAGAGAATTTGAGATGCAGAAAATGAAGGAGTCTGAAACAATTAAGGAGTATGCAAACAGACTTCTTAACATTGCTAACAAGGTGAGGTTGTTAGGTTCTGATTTTTCTGATTCATGAATAGTTCAGAAAATACTAGTGACTGCTCCTGAAAAATTTGAAGCTTCTATTACTTCATTGGAAAATACTAAGGATCTTTCAAAGATCACATTGGCAGAACTTGTAAGTGCTATGCAGTCCCAAGAGCAGCGAAGGTTGATGAGACAAGATGGTGCAGTCGAAGGTGCTTTACGATCCAAGCACCATTATGGAGAAACCAGTAGAAATAAGCATGTCAAGAAGAACCATCCATCAAGCAGCGAAAATAGTGCAAATAACCAAAACAATGGTAGGGGTAAAAAGAAAAACTACCCACCTTGTCAGCATTGCGAAAAGTTGGGTCACCCACCATACAAATGTTGGAAACAACCAGATGTGAAGTGTAGTAAATGCAATCAGCTTGGACATGAAGCTGTAATTTGTAGGAGCAAATTTCAGCAGCAAACTGAAGCTAATGCCCAAGTTGTTAAGCAAGATGAAGAAGATTATATTTTTGCTGCAACATGCTATTCGACAAGGAGTAACTCTAAATGCTGGTTGATTGATAGTGGTTGTACGAATCACATGACATATGACAAGACTCTATTCAAGGACTTGAAGCCCACTAATGTTTCAAAGGTCAGAATAGGGAATGGTGGCTATATTACTGCAAAAGGAAAAGGAACCATTGCAATTTCAACGTGTTCAGGTACCAAAATTATATCTGATGTTCTTTATGTACCTGACATCGACCAAAACTTGTTAAGTGTAGGTCAGTTGATTAAAAAGGGATTTAAAGTATCCTTTGAAAATCAACATTGTCTTATCTACGACACTGCTGGTCGGGAAGTTCTACGGGTTAAAATGAGAGGTAAAAGCTTCTCGTTTGATCCAACAGAGGAGGAGCAGGCGGTCTATTTTACTCAAGTCAGTCCCACAGAACTCTGGCACAAGAGACTTGGGCATTGTCATCTTGAAAGAATGTTGAACTTGCAAAGAAAAGGCATGTAAAGAGGTCTGCCAATACTTTCTAATAATTTACCAAATTGTAATGCTTGTCAATTTGGTAAACAAATAAGAAAACCATTCCCCAAATCAGCTTGGAGAGCTTCTCAAAAGTTGCAGCTTGTTCACACTGATGTGGCAGGACCCCAAAGAACACCATCACTACAAGGTAGTCTGTACTTCATTCTTTTCATAGATGATTTTACAAGAATGTGTTGGATATTCTTTTTGAAATTTAAGCATGAAGTGGCTGGAGTATTTACGAAGTTCAAGAAAATGGTGGAAACTCAAAGTGGCTGCAAGATTCAATATTTAAGATCTGACAATGGGACATAGTATACATCAACAAAATTTAATCAATTTTGTGAAGAAGCTGGTATTGAGCATTAACTCACAGCCCCTTACACTCCAGAGCAGAATGGGGTTAGTGAAAGGAGAAATAGATCGGTGATGGAGATGGCTATATGCATGCTGCATGAGAAGGAGTTACCAAAAACATTTTGGGCAGAGGCGGCTAACACAACGGTCTTTCTCCAAAATTGGCTTCCAACCAAATTTTTGATGGATAAAACTCCATTTGAGGCTTGGTATGGGTATAAGCCGTCACTAACCTTTCTTAAAGTGTTTGGTTGTGTTTGTTTTGCACATGTTCCACAGGTTAAGCGTGACAAACTTGACAAGAAGGAAACTCCGAGCATCTTTGTGGGTTACAGTTCAGTTTCAAAGGCCTACAAAGTATATCATCCTCAAACCGGAAAGATGACTGTTAGTAGAGATGTGCACTTTAATGAAGAACAACTATGGAATTGGGAGAACTCACAAAGAACACCTAAATTATTTGGCAACATTGATGATAAGCATCCGGGACAGAAAACAATAGAGTTATTGCAGGATGAATTAGAAGACGACCCTCCAGTCAGAGGCAAAAGGTTGTTATCTGACATCTATCAAAGATGTAATGTAGCAGTCTGTGAACCTGCTAGCTGCGAGGAAGCACAAAAGGACCAGAAATGGAAAATTGCAATGGAGGAGGAGATATCCATGATACAGAAAAACAAAACATGGGAGCTGGTTGACAGGCCTGAAAATAGAAAAGTCATTGAAGTTAAATGGGTTTTCAGAAAAAAGCTTAATGTAGATTGCTCAATCAACATGCACAAGGCCAGACTCGTAGTTAAAGGGTATGCACAAATTTTTGGTGTTGATTATTCTGACACTTTTGCTCCTGTGTCCAGATTAGATACAATTAGATTGGTGTTAGCAGTTGCTGCACAAAATGGCGGGAGAATATTTCAGTTAGATGTTAAATCAGCTTTTTTAAATGGAGAGCTACATGAAAAAATATATGTAGACCAGCCAGAAGGATTCGTGAAGCAAGGTGAAGAAGATAAAGTCTATCTTCTAAAAAAGGCTCTTTATGGCCTCAAACAAGCGCCAAGGGCTTGGTACAGCAAAATTAATGATCACTTACTGAGCATAGACTTTGCAAAAAGCGTATCCGAGTCCACACTTTATGTGAAACATAAGGGAAATAATTTTCTCATAGTTTCCCTCTATGTGGATGATCTTTTAGTGACAGGAGATGACACAAAGCTAGTTGACGAGTTCAAGCAAGAAATGATGCAAGCTTTTGAAATGATAGATCTTGGTCTCATGACCTATTTTCTTGGAATTGAGATCAAACAAAGTGAGAATGTAAGTGTTTAGTTATTGGCATGTATTTTTGGTAAAACCAGGTGTGTGAATGTCATGACTGATGTCATAACATTCTGGGTTATTAGGTGCTTTATGCAGAAAAAAAATGGCATACAGAAGCTGCTATTTATGAGTGTGTATCTGAGCATTTTGCAATGATCACATTTATTACTTTCTACCAAAATCAGTAAACAGGATTTCTGTTGTCATAACAAATGTTAAGACATCCTGTACTGATCTAACAGTTATGCAGTTTGGTTAATTCTGAGATTTTTTAGGAATTTGGTTCATACATTCCAGAACAGAATCTCACGTGGACTTTAGGTTAACTGAGCTCAACCCTAATACTGGTTGATAAAGTCTTGTGACCAAGTCTTAAGGTTAACCCTAATTAACCCTAGCTTTTCGTGGAAGCCCTAACTGTAGAAACAGCTGCATATATATTCAACAGGAAAGCTGATTGGAAATTAACTTTTTGACAGAAGATCAATTAGGGGCTGTATAGTTTTAACTGCTGTAATCCAAGCAAGTATCATTGTGATAAGTGACTTGGAGTAGGTTTTGATTGTAAGGGTTGTGTATCACTCAAAGCTTTAAAGCAAGAGTGTTTGTGTCACTTGACTAAAGCTTTGAAGCAAGGTAAAGTTAGGTTTATGTATCACTCAAAGCTTTGAAGCACGAGTGGTTGTGTTACTTGATTGAAAGCTGTGAAGCATAATCAAGTGTATGTTCTGAAGAGTGTCTTCATTAATTCATTAGTCAATTGTTTAGTATCACTGCTGTGATTGAGGGGGAGTGAGTAGGAACTCAGGTTTAAGTTGAACTTAGATTGAAGTTGCATTGGGTAGGTCTTAAGTGAAGCAGATAAACTGGTTGGTTTATTCCTGAATTAATATCTCTTATAGTGGATTTCCTCCCTGGCTTGGTAGCCCCAAGAGTAGGTGTTGTTTCACACTGAACTGGGTAAACAATTGACTGTGTTCTTTACTGTTTTTTTATTTACTGTCTTATAAAAAGTCAGATACGGTGTCATAACATTCACTGTGACATTGAGTATCTGCTGCCAGAATTTCAATTGGTATCAGAGCAGGCACTCTGCCTGTCTTACTGGGTGAGATATAGGGATATCACTTTCTGGCGCTATAGACAAAGAAGGAGTTTTTAGAAACAGACCACCCATTCTGGATGGATCAAATTATGACTACTGGAAACCTCGTATGATCGCCTTCTTAAAATCACTTGACAAAAAGGCTTGGAGAGCTGCTGACAAAGGATGGAACCATCCCACCATAACTGAGTAAGATGGGACAATCAGTCTGAAGCCTGAGGAAGAATGGAGCAAAGAAGAAGATGAGTTAGCCCTGGGTAATTCCAAAGCATTAAATGCCTTGTTCAATGGAATTGATAGAAACATATTCAGACTAGTACATCAATGTGAATTGGCCAAGGAAGTTTGGGACACTCTCAAAACTACCCATGAGGGCACATCCAAAGTAAAAATGTCAAGGCTTCAGATGCTGACTACCAAATTTGAGAACCTAAGGATGATGGAAGATGAAACCATTCATGAGTTTCACATGAACATCTTGGAGATTGCCAACACCTCAGGAGCATTGGGAGAAAAGATGTCAGAAGAAAAACTGGTGAGAAAGATTCTCAGATCCTTGCCTAAAAGATTTGCAATGAAGGTAACTGCTATAGAGGAAGCCCAGGATATCAGCAAGTTGAAGGTGGATGAACTTATTGGGTCTCTTCAGACTTTTGAGATGGGGATCAGTGACAATGTTGACAAGAAAAACAAGAGCATAGCACTTGTATCCAACACTGAAGATGAAAACAAGGAGGATGAAAAAGAAAATATTTCAGAAGCTATAGCCATGCTTGGAAGACAATTCAACAAACTCATCAAGAGAATGGATCCAAAGTCAAGGTCAAATGTTAAGAACATTCCTTCTGACATTAACATATCTTATGACTCCAGCAGAAGACCAAAGTCTGAAGAGAAGGGAAATCAAAGCAGAGGAATTCAATGCCATGGATGTTAAGGATATGGGCACATTCGAGCTGAATGTCCTACCTTTCTTAAGAAACAAAAGAAAGGAATGTCTATTACCTGGTCTGACTGTGATTCAGAAAGTAATTCTGAAGAAGAATCTGCCAAACTAGTTACTGCACTAACTGGTGTTTGTACCTCTGAAAGTGACACTAGTGATGAGGAAGTGACATTTGAAGAACTGGCTGATACCTACAAGAAATTATGTATCAGAAGTGCTGAAGTCTGTCAGCAAAATGAGAGACAAACAAAACTCATAATAAAGTTGGAGGCTGAGAAAAGGGCAGACATTGAAACTATAAGTCATCTAGAAGGGGAAGTTCAAATGCTGAACTCAAAACTGAACCAAATGACCAAATCTGTCAAGATGCTGACAAATGGAACTGACAAATTGGAAGAAATCCTTCAGGTTGGACAAAATGTGGGAAACAAGTCTGGTCTAGGATTTGTGGTAGCAAAGAAATCTGGTGCAGACAAGAAGATCAGACCTGATAAACAAATGTCAAAGCAGATGTCACAACATAGCACTCAACATCGGGAACAGAGAAATATGAAGAAAAATTACCAAAGATGGAGATGTCATCATTGTGGGAGGTTTGGTCACATAAAGCCATTCTGCTTCAGATTGTATGGATACCCTAATCAGAACCCAGGTGTCAAATCTAAGTCTAACAAGGTACCACATACTCCACAGTGGAAGAAAAAGGCTACTGCCCTGATAGCCCACACTTCTCTTAGAGTCTCTGCAAAGGAAGACTGGTACTTTGACAGTGGGTGTTCTAAGCACATGACTGGAATCAAGAACCTTCTCAATAATGTTAAACCTCACACCACTAGTTATGTGACCTTTGGAGATGGTGCTAGAGGAGAAATCAAAGGAGTTGGTAACTTGGACTGCCCTGGAGTTCCAAATCTAAATGAAGTATTATTGGTAAAAGGCCTGACTACTAATCTCATTAGTATCAGTCAATTATGCGATCTAGGATTCAAGGTCAACTTCTCAAAATCTGAATGTCTTGTAACTAATGAGAAACAAGAAGTTGTAATGAAAGGAGTCAGATCTAAAGACAAATGTTACTTGTGGGAGCCTGAGAACACTAATTACTCCACTGTGTGTTCTATTGCCAAAGAAGAAAAAGAGGTGAAACTGTGGCACCAAAAACTTGGCCATCTTCATTTAAGAAGAATGAAAAGGATTATATCCATGGAGGCAGTCAGAGGGATTCCAAGACTGCAGATTTATGAAGGAAGAGTTTATGGTGAATGTCAGGTTGGTAAGCAGACTAGGATGTCACATCCAAAGTCAAGACATCTGACCACCTCTAAGGTTCTAGAACTTCTACATATGGATCTGATGGGACCAATGCAGGTGGAAAGTCTTGGTGGAAAAAGATATGCCTATGTTGTTGTGGATGATTTTTCCAGATTCACCTGGATTAACTTCATTAGGGAAAAATCTGATGTATTTGAAGTTTTTAAAGAACTGTGCAAAAGAATTCAAAGAGAAAAAGAAGGGTGTATTGTCAGAATCAGAAGTGATCATGGCAAGGAATTTGAAAACAATAAGTTTAATGAGTTATGTTCCTCAGAAGGAATTAGTCATGAATTCTCTTCTCCTATAACTCCTCAACAAAATGGAGTTGTAGAAAGGAAAAATAGGACCATACAGGAATCTGCCAGAGCAATGATACATGCCAAAAGACTTCCTATTCATTTTTGGGCTGAAGCTATGAATACAGCCTGTTATGTCCATAACAGAGTCACTTTGAGAAAGGGAACCTCATCCACCATTTATGAACTCTGGAAAGGAAGAAAGCCAACTGTGAAGTACTTCCATATATTTGGTAGCAAATGCTATATTCTGGCATATCGTGAACAAAGGAGAAAGTTGGACCCTAAAAGTGATGAAGGAATATTTCTAGGATACTCCACCAACAGCAGAGCTTATAGGGTATTCAATTCCAGGACCAAAGTCATGATGGAATAAATAAATGTCATAGTTGATGATTATCATGAGGAAACAGATGTCCCTTGTAATGTTGAGACATTCTTTGAGACTCCAACTCAACAGAATGACCTACCTAACATCACTGCAGCAAACTCTGAATCCAAGGAAGCTAGCAAAATCCCTTCCATCAGAATTCAGAAAGATCATCCTAAAGAACTTATCATAGGAGATCCTAACAGTGGAGTCATTACAAGATCTAGAGAAATCATCTCAAACTCTTGCTTTGTGTCTAAAATTGAACCAAGAAATGTTAAGGAGGCTTTAACTGATGAATACTGGATTGGTGCAATGCAAGATGAATTGAACCAATTTAAGCAACATGAAGTTTGGGAGTTAGTTCCTAGACCAGAGGGAACAAACATCATTGGCACAAAATGGATATACAAGAACAAATCAGATGCTGAAGGAGTTGTCACCAGGAATAAGGCAAGACTTGTTGCCCAAGGATACACTCAAGTTGAAGGGCTTGATTTTGATGAGACCTTTGCCCCTGTAGCCAGACTGGAATCTATCAGACTCCTATTGGGAATTGCTTGTCTCCTGAAGTTTAAGTTATTTCAGATGGATGTAAAAAGTGCCTTCCTAAATGGGTACTTAAATGAGGAAGTTTATGTGGAACAACCTAAAGGTTTTGTTGATCCAAACCACCCTGATCATGTCTACAAATTGAGGAAAGCTTTATATGGCCTGAAACAAGCTCCTAGAGCATGGTATGACAGGTTAACAAAATTTCTCTCAGACAAAGGATACAGAAAAGGAGGCTTGGATGAAACCCTCTTTGTCAAAAATGAAGGAGGGAAGTTAATGGTAGCTCAAATATATGTTGATGACATAGTGTTTGGGGGAATGTCAGATAGAATGGTTAAACATTTTGCTGACCAAATGCAGGCTGAATTCGAAATGAGCCTCATGGGAGAATTGACCTACTTTCTTAGACTGCAAGTCACACAGATGGAAGACTCAATTTTTCTATCTCAAAGCAAGTATGCAAAGAACATTGTCAAGAAGTTTGGTATGGAGAATGCCAGTCACAAAAGGACTCCTGCTCCTACTCATTTAAAGCTATCCAAAGATTCAAGTGGGGTTAAGGTGGACCAAAGCCTGTACAGAAGCATGATAGGAAGTCTGTTGTACTTAACAGCCAGCAGACCTGACATTGCTTTTGCAGTTGGAGTTTGTGCAAGATACCAAGTTGATCCCAAAGTCAGTCATATCAACCAAGTGAAGAGAATTTTGAAGTATGTAAGTGGAACTTACAACTATGGCTTGCTATACTCTCATGGTTGTGAACCAACTTTGACTGGTTACTGTGATGCTGATTGGGCTGGAAGTGCTGATGATAGAAAAAGCACCTCTGGGGGATGTTTCTTCTTAGGAAATAATCTGGTCTCCTGGTTCAGCAAGAAACAGAACTGTGTGTCTCTCTCTACTGCTGAAGCTGAATACATTGCAGCTGGTAGTAGCTGTTCTCAAATGATCTGGATGAAACAGATGCTTACTGAGTATAATGTCACACAAGATGTTATGACATTGTACTGTGAAAATCTGAGTACAATCAACATTTCCAAGAATCCTATTCAGCATAGCAGGACCAAGCATATTGACATTAGATATCATTTTATCAGAGATCTTGTAGAGGAGAAGACGATTAAACTGGAACATGTTGCCACTGAACTACAGCTGGCTGACATTTTTACCAAAGCACTTGATGCAAATCAATTTGAAAATTTGAGGGGCAAGTTGGGTATTTACCAACATGAGGAAATGTAGCAATTAATTTTGCTTAAAACAAAGGTTGAAGGAGTTTTTTGTGTTAAGTCTATTTTGATTGGGTTAATCATATGTTTTCCCATTTATTTCAAAATTATTAAGAAGTTGAATAGACACTCATTTACCTCCTTTCTCTCTCGGCTCTGCAACAAATCCCATTCTCCCAATCAAAGATTTCTCTCTCGTTGCTACTGGTTTTCTAAGACTATCAAAATGTCTCAAACATCATCCTCTTCCAAGACGACTGTTTCATCCGCTTCCTCTGATCGAGATTCTAGGGCAATCACATCATGCATGGATTCTGAAGTCCTGGAGATTACTCCTCTTAGAGTATTGGCAACTAACCCCTCTAAGGTTAAAAAGCTGAGAACAAGGCATGCAGGAAGGTCTCAAGCTACTTCATCCGGTAATCCCTCTCAACCTTCATCTTCTGTTCCAAATAGGGAAGGCTCAACTTATGTTCATCAAGCAATAGTTAGGCTTGTTACAAGAATTCTGAGTGAGAACCACTCTGTACCCGGAATTTCTGTTCCTTTAAATCAAGAATCAGCAAGTCCAAAGGTTGACATAAATCCAGATGTCTCTGAGAATGTTGAGACACCGAATGAAAACATTCAGAAATCATCTGATAATCTTGATGATCTCTAGAACCCTTCAGAGAAGGAGGTTGAACCCCCTGTTATTGATGTGGATGAAGACTACTCTGACAATGACCTAATTGCAAATATCAACCCTAGCATAGCTAGGAGAATGATGAACAGAAAAGGCAAACAGGATGCTGCAAAATGTCTGACCAAAGAGAAGACTGTTGATGTTGCTCACAAGAAAACCAGGTCTGAAGGCAAGATTGGTGTAGAAACTATGAAGACTGGACTGTCCAAAGGGAAGGTGAAAACCCGAGTACATGCTGAGAGTCTCTCAAAGCCTGTGAGACAACCAATAGCAAAGAAAAGGAAAGAGCCCGAACCTTCTGATTCTGATGAGGAATCAGAATTTGAAATTGATGCTGAAGACATTCCTCTCAGAAGGAAACTCCCTTCAAGCAAAATGGCTAAAGTTCCTGAAGTCCCCACTGACAACATTTCATTTCACCACCCTGAAAATGCCAACAGATGGAAGTATGTTTGCTTGAAAAGAATAGCCTTGGAAAGAGAACTGAACAATGGTGCCATGGATTGTAAGGAGATCATGGACCTAATCAAAACTGTTGGACTAATGAATACTGTGGTAAAGTTTACCAAATGCTATGAAAATCTTGTCAAGGAATTCATAGTGAATTTGTCTGATGAATGTGCTGATGGAAGGTCAACTGACTTTAAATGTGTCTATGTGAGAGGAAGAAAGGTTAATTTCTCTCCCTCTGAAATTAACAAATTCCTTGGAAGACCAGATGAGGCTTGCCCTGAACTAGAGGTTACTGACAACCAAGTATGCCAAACCATCACAGCAAATCAAGTAAGGAGCTGACCCTTAAAAGGCAAGCTGAATGCAAGCAAGCTAAGCATGAAATTTTCCATCCTGCACAAGATTGGTGCAGCCAACTGGGTTCCTACCAACCATAAATCAACCATCTCCACAGGATTGGGAAGATTCATTTATGCTGTTGGAACCAGGACAGAATTTGACTATGGCAGGTATATCTTTGATCAAACTTTAAAACATGCTGGAAGCTATGCTGTTAAAGACCCTATTGCCTTTCCCTCCCTCCTATGTGGTATTGTCCTTGTTCAGTATCCTGACATCCTAGTGGAAAGAGATACTGTATGCAAAAGAGCCCCTGCTTTTGGGTTGCACTATAAGCTATTTCAGGGAACTCATGTTCCTGACATTGTCATGACATCAGCTGAGACATCATCTGTCAAAACCCAGTCCAAGACATCTAATGTTATAGCTGTGCTGAAAGAAACCTGCAAAGAGCTGGAGACAAGGAAAAGGACTCTTGAGAACCTAATTGTCAGATTAGAACAGGAGGAGACTAACGGACAAAGAAGGGAAGAGGATGCTGCTGAAGATCAGCTTAATGCTGAAGAAAGTGCCTCCTCTGAAGATGACAGTGCTTGAAGTTTGGTGGAGTTGTCAAGCTTGTTGCTGGTACCTGTTGCTGGAAGTGATTTCAGATTTTTTTTTTGTTTTTCATTACTTTTTGGATGACTGTATAACATATAAGTACATGTATCTTTGGCCTATTTGTGGCTAAAGAGGGGGAGATATTTTGTGTTAATTACTTGGTAGACATTATTTTTTCTGCAGACATATTCATTCTGCTGCTCTCTATTCTCTAATTGCTTAGGGGTTTTAGCCAAAAATTTGCCAAAGGGGGAGTTTGTAAGTGTTTAGTTATTGGCATGTATTTTTGGTAAAACCAGGTGTGTGAATGTCATGACTGATGTCATAACATTCTGGGTTATTAGGTACTTTATGCAGAAAAAGAATGGCATACAGAAGCTGTTATTTATGAGTGTGTATCTGAGCATTTTGCAATTATCACATTTATTACTTTCTACCAAAATCAGTAAACAGGATTTCTGATGTCATAACAAATGTTAAGACATCCTGTACTGATCTAACATTTATGCAGTTTGGTTAATTATGAGATTTTTCGGGAATTTGGTTCATACATTCCAGAATAGAATCTCACGTGGACTTTAGGTTAACTGAGCTCAACCCTAATACTGGTTGATAAAGTCTTGTGACCAAGTCTTAAGGTTAACCCTAATTAACCCTAGCTTTTCGTGGAAGCCCTAACTGAAGAAACAACTGCATATATATTCAATAGGAAAGCTGATTGGAAATTAACTTTTTGACAGAAGATCAATTAGGGGCTGTATAGTTTTAACTGCTGTAATTCAAGCAAGTATCATTGTGATAAGTGACTTGGAGTAGGTTTTGATTGTAAGAGTTGTGTATCACTCAAAGCTTTAAAGCAAGAGTGTTTGTGTCACTTGACTAAAGCTTTGAAGCAAGGTCAAGTTAGGTTTATGTATCACTCAAAGCTTTGAAGCACGACTGGTTGTGTTACTTAATTGAAAGCTGTGAAGCATTATCAAGTGTATGTTCTAAAGAGTGTCTTCATTAATTCATTAGTCAATTGTTTAGTATCACTGCTGTGATTGAGGGGGGGTGAGTAGGAACTCGGGTTTAAGTTGAACTTAGATTGAAGTTGCATTGGGTAGGTCTTAAGTGAAGGAGATAAACTGGTTGGTTTATTCCTGAATTAATATCTCTTATAGTGGATTTCCTCCCTGGCTTGGTAGCCCCCATAGTAGGTGTTGTTTCACACTGAACTGGGTAAACAATTGATTGTGTTCTTTACTGTTTTTTTATTTACTGTCTTATAAAAAGTCAGATACGGTGTCATAACATTCACTGTGACATTGAGTATCTGCTGCCAGAATTTCAGAGAATGAAGTGTTAATTTGTCAAAGAAAATATGCAAAGGAAATTTTGAAAAAAATTCAAATGGAGGAATGTAAATCTGTTAACACACCAATGAATCAAAAGGAGAAGTTTAGCAAGGATGATGGTGCTGAAAAAATTGATGAAGGATATTACAGAAGCTTGATTGGATGTCTAATGTATCTCACTGCAACAAGGACGGACATTCTATTTGCGGTAAGTCTCTTGTCTCGTTTTATGCACTGTCCAAGTGAAATTCATTTGCAAGCAGCAAAAAGAATATTGAGATATGTTAAAGGCACTATTGATTATGGAGTCAAATTTGATAAGTGTCAAGAATTCAAGTTGTATGGATTCTCTGATAGTGATTGGGCTGGATCCATTGATGATATGAAGAGAACTTCAGGATACTGTTTCAGCCTAGGCTCAGGAGTATTCTCATGGTGCACAAAGAAGCAAGAGATTGTAGCACAGTCCACCGCTGAGGCTGAATTTATAGCAGCAACAGCCGCTGTAAATCAAGCTTTATGGTTGAAGAAGATTTTATGTGATTTATCTTTGCAGCAGAAGAACAAAACATAAATTTTTATTGACAACCAGGCTGCAATTGCTATTGCAAACAATCCAGTATGTCACGTGAAGACTAAACATTTCAAAATCAAGCTCTATTTTTTGAGAGAGATGCAGCAAAGTGAAGAAGTAAACTTAGTTTACTGCAAGTCTGAAGATCAATTGGCTGACATATTTACAAAGCCATTACCTATCAGCAAATTTGAATATCTAAGGCAACTGATTGGAGTTTGCAGTTCCTAAAGCAAGGAGGAGTATTAATCATGTGCTTTTGTAACTGCTAGATTTTTTACTATTTTATTTTATTGTTTCAGTTTTTTAGCAACCTAGTCAATTAGTGGTTGCTATAATTTAGGAGCAAGCTAGTAGTAGTTGTTATACTTTAGGAACAAATTAGTTTAATTATTCAATTCCCTAAAATTCTGGTTACGTGGGATAACTTTCAGTTTTTTCTTTCCATTATTTATTGTAACATTTCTATCGATCAAATATACAATTCATTTCCTTTAATATACTGTTTCTTTACTTCTCTGCCACTATATATGTTATTTTCTGCCATTAAACTAACACTTTCATATAGTATTTAACTTGTATGTAACATCCAACATTGTTCACTTATGTTTAGGCATAAAAAGAAGCGGATTAAAATAGACAAAAACATTCTTCACTCGTCTTTACGTTAGAAAAAAAAGAGTGGAGTAAAATAGAAATGACATTGTTCATTCGTCTTTATGCACAAAATAGTATGGAGTAAAATAGATGATATTATTCATTCGTCGAGTAAAAAGGATTTGTCATTATTCACATGTTCTTATGAGAAAGAAAAAAAGAGTGGAGTAAAATAAATGAGACATTCTTCAATTGTTGTTGGGCAAAAATAAAATTTGATTTGACATTATTGAGACGTCCTTATGTAAAAAGAGTCTAATAAAAAAAATTTGACATTATTTACTTGTTGTTGCATTAGAAAAAGTAATAATAAAATAATGTTGTGGTATCATGATAACATATGAAATGTCAAACGAAGAAAAAATGGATAAAGAAGCAAGAGGGGTCCGGAATAAAAAATTGGTGAGTAAATGTGGTGATAGTGGATGTAAAAATGATAGGTTGAAGAGCAAAGTGGGCTCAATGGCACTAACTTTTCTCTGTTTTGGTTGGGAGTAAGTGGGGATTATGTTAATCTTTTACCCAACATTTTTGTGCACCTATCTATTGACATTGTCTTAGGATGAGAATGAGAGTTTCAAATGGTTTTGCAAGGAGGGGCCAGGGTTCAACAGTAAAACATGTTTGAGACGTGTCTCATCAATACAAAGGTGCATGATTGAGATTGAGATTGAATTGAAGTGCAGTAGTAGATTTTTAAAGGTGAAAACTTAATGATGTAAAAAGAAATCATGTGGTGACCCAAAAGAAATCATGTGTAATTGACTTTTAAGACAAAGCTTTCATAATGTTTCATACGCACAAGCATCGCATCATATTAGTTGGATATCCTCTGAAAGTAAAAGTGCGAAAGCACTGTTGTGTCAATTACACATGTTTACTTTGAATTTGATACATAGAAAAGTAATGATCCATGTCCTATTTCCTCCTTGGATACCTATATAAAATAAAACAAGTCACGTGTATCTTTACTGCATACATATGATTATGTTTTATTTATTTATTACGTGTATTTTTACACATATGATGGTCGTATTTAATTTCAAACATAAGGGAAGTGTAGGCTATGGAATACTAGTATTATCTGCGTGGTTGAGGTGTCTAGATTGGGTGGTGGATTGAGGGTGAGTCTCCTGGGATATAGTTGAAAGAGATGGATCATTAGAATACCATGTTGACCAAAAGAGATAGTTGAGGAAGTTGAGGAAACTGAGTGCAGCTAGTAACCAATAGAAAAGATCAAGTTTGTCTTTGTTGATATTGTTGTCATGAAGCCAGCCGCCACCCACACCACCACTAGCTTTATTCACCAATGAAACCAATAGTGAGCTGAGATAAAATCCAAATGAGTAGGAGCAATATGTGATGGAAGTCAGGAATGTCTGCATCCCTTTCAACTTCTGTGTGTAGAAGAACTCAACCAGTCCAACTGCAGTGAACATCTCTGACATACCAAATATAATGAACTGTGGTGCAATCCAAAATATTGACAATGTTTGCTTCATATTCAAAGCTGCATCCCTTCTCTTTTTCTCCATAATAGCTGCTGATACCATAGAAAATGTAACCAGAAACAAGCCAACTCCTATTCTCTGCAAAGGTGTGATTCCTGACTCATGACCTGTTATTTTTCTTGCAAAAGGGACAAATAAAGTATCATAGAGAGGGACTATAAAAATGAGCAAAACATATGGAATGGCCTGAAGGGATGCTGGAGGGATACGAAATGATTCTGTGATATGTGTGTCCATGGCACTTCCTTGCTGGACCGAGAATGTTTGAAGTTGTGCTAACACGGTGTTGAAAATGATAGTGCATGCGAAAATCGGAATAACAGAAACTAATATTTTTGCTTGTTCAACTTGTTCAACACTGCACAATCTCCAATCACTTTCCTTTGTGTTGTTCCGTTCTTGTTGTATACAAGCCTTCTCCAAGAATCTCAACTTTTTACTATGTTGTCCACCAATTCCTTGTTGGGTAGATGGACAATTCTTGTTTCTTTTCAATATCGCAGCCACAAAAACCTATTCATATATCATACAAAGGTGCATTTAATCATAACAGGCATGATAAACTAGATACATGGAATGATAATCATAACAGGCATGATAAACTAGATACATGGAATGATAATCATAACAGGCATGATAAACTAGATACATGGAATGATAATCATAACAGGCATGATAAACTAGATACATACTTGTAGAATAGGGAGGAAGACGGTTGGTTGTGGAGGTTTGTTCCTATAATATAGAGTTCCAGATATGAAGAATATGAAACCCATTGCCATGACGGCGGCTGATACAGCAAAGCCGGCGTCCATACCGGAATGAGTTTGAACCCATACAACAAGTGTAAGGGCAATAAGCTCACCCAATGAGAATGCAAAATAGATTGCATTGAAGTAAGTCGAGAGCTTCTTTGATTCAGGATTGAATTGGTTTGCTCCATGAGAAATCATGCTTGGCTTAACACAACCACTTCCTAATGCCACCATATATATTGCTGTGTAGAATATCAAGCTCTTGAACCCCTTTGCTTCTGTGCATACCCAATTTTCATTACACGCCGGAGGTTTAAGTTGACGAAAATGAGCTTGTGCTGATAGCAATATAAACCCCTGGGCATATGCATAGCCATGCACAATTAATATTTAAGCAAAAATAATAAACTGGAAATCAATAATTGCTACTAGTATACTTACACAAAGTTCTATAAGGGCAAAGATAAGGATGGTGGAAAAGGTGCCAAGAAAAGAGTCAGATAGAAAGCCACCGAGGAGTGCCACAAGAAAAATAGTACCAACAAAGTTAGTGACAATGTTAGCTGAATGAGGTAAAGAGAAGTGCATCTCGTTAATCAGATAGGTGATGAGGTTGTTTCCAACACCAGCTATGGCCATTATTTCAAAAGCTTGAAGACCTGAGAAAAGATATATCAATATGATTGTAATAAATAAAATATAAGTTAGCAGATTCAAAATGAAAGAAAAAAGGACACACCAAGAACAAAAGCAGCAGCTCTAGCTCCACCGTGATATTTAGGATTCGAGGGTCTGCCTCTCCAATCAACACTGCTACAATTCTCAGCATCGTCTTTGGGAAATGAAATATTATTATTATTATCCATTCTTGTCGTCCTCTTTAATTTTGAGTCATGTTGTTCCACAATTTATAGTGCTTATTCGCAACTTGTGCGTTATAAGATTCCACACACACTTTCATTCTTCACACGTGTGTATACCACATTCCCACTATCAATGCCTCATATTTCTTTCCGTTTTTATTTTTTATTCTTTATTGTTTTGGATCTTATTTGTTTTTGTTTTGTGTTTCATACACCTTGTGTCCGATGTTATCACTTAATGTTTTGCTAAATTTTTAATGCTCAAAATGGTTCAGTCGAAACATGATTTTTTTTTTTAGTAATAATTAAGTATTGAAAAAAAAATACACAAATAAATGTGTTTTGGAGAAAATTATACAAATAATCATGTTTCAGAAAATCTCATAATAAATGAGCCAAGTGAGATGGCGCATGCAGTCACTTTTTTGCCCTAGGCGCCATCTCACTTGGTGCATGCACTTTGTTTTAGCTAAGTGAGATGGCGCATGCACTATAAAAAGGATAGGAGGCGCCATCTCACTTGACTACTACGTGCAATTGTGTTTTCTATAAATAAATCACTCATTTCTCCATCATTCTTCACAATTTCTCGCATTGTCTTCTTATTTTTTCTCTGTTATTTGCGTCATTGCATCTCCCATGATTTTCACCAAAGATGAAAACGTTATTTTCTCGGCCACCAAACCTCCGATGAAAATGAAATTTTGGCACATTCACTCCATGGAGCGTCTGAAGAAAAAATTAATGTGATGGCTAGAGGGAGACATCGAGGCTGGGGAACAATGTAGAAGGATCCAGAGAAGAAGAACAGTCACCTCACTTGCAACTGAAAGACCTAATTTTTGGTTGGAGGAAGTTAGAACAGACGGAGACATAATGGTGATGATGCATGGCTCAAATGAAATTGTTTTGACGGTTGTAATTTCTTAGATGTTTTATCGTATTTTTATTTGTTGTTTGCGTATGGTTTCTTGTAACAAATGCTCTTAATGAAAAACAGTAATGTTTAGAACTTAAAAAAGTTTAGATGGTTTGCATATAATTTTTACGTTGTCAGGCTTGTAGCCCGAGTGACACAATTTTTTTAATTGTGTCCGACCTGACGACATAAACCACACTTTCTTTCTAGCTTGTCAAGGGAGTCCATTTCATTTGTGATACGCTTGCTTTTAGGACGACCCTTTTTATTCCTTAGCATTTGATCATTGTGCCATACTATTTACCCGTCATATGCAGGCCAATAATCAGGTTTCTCTACCAATGGGAAGCCATTGTTATATACGTCGAGCAAGGTTTCAGACTTGTAAATGGGAGGGAGATAGAAGTTGTAATGCGTCTTGATGAGTATACGCACATGCCGCAATGACATGAGAGCAAGGAATACGAAAGGCTTGAAACTTGTCACAATCGCACCAACGAGATAGTAGTATAACCCTATACTCTTGTCTTGGCAGCTCCTCATTATGGTCGATTGTCTCTTTGACAATGAAGTTGTGGCTGTGTCGGTCAAACCTTATAACCAGATGGGTGTTGGCTTTGGCACTTTCTTCCTTAATATACTTCATACAGCTTTCACTCCATAGTTGTCCTGATTGTAAGACCGCATTCCATATTTCACCTCTTTTGGCAAACAACGAAGTCATCCTAAAATATGTTGATTTGACCAAAACGGTTACTGAGAGGTTTCGTATGCCTTTGAATACACCGTTCATGGATTTGATAAGATTTATTGTCATGTGGCCCATCGTTATCCATTGTCGTATGACCTTATCCATTTCTCCACGGGAATATTATTGATCCACCTATTTGCGTCCGGACTTGACAATCTGATCTCGTTGCGATAGTGTTTGAATGAAGGTTGTGTTAATGCATACCCCGCGTTTATAACTGTTTTCCTAAGATCCTTGTCTTTGATCTCCCTCGTGATATTTTATACATATGTCTGATGCAGTAGACATGCGTAGAAGGAGGGTCATGCCAACCATTTGCAGGATTATTGTATGCACTCTCAATAGATGCATGTCTGTCAGAGATCAAACAGAGATCAGGTTAAGGAGCCACGTGTGTTTGGAGATGCCTGAGAAAGAAACTCCAAGAACCACAGTCTCTCCCTCGACTAGAGAAAAGGAAATTAGGAAAATATTGTTGTTTCCATCTTGTGCAACTGCCATCAGTAGTGTGCCTTTGTATTTCCCGTACAACCATGTTCTATCAATTTGAATAATAGGTTTGCATGACGAAAACCCTGTGATGCAAGGTTGAGAAGCCCATAATTGTCGACTGAATATTCAATTTCCAGTGACATGAGTACCATCTGGGGCATACGCCGACAATGTTTCCATAATATAAACAGTTCTTGCAGAATACGTCTAAAGTGCATGCAGGTAGCGTAGAAGTTCTTTATATGACTCTTCCCAGTTTCCATATACCTTTTCAATTGCCTTGGTCTTTACTAACCACGCCTTTTGGTATGACGGAGTATAGTTGTATACCATAGTGATGTGAGAGATTATGGTTTTCACCTTCAATGACATATCATTGCTGATGAGAGGTAGGATTTCTTGACATATGAGATCATAATTTAGTTTATGATGATCATGTGATTGAGTAGAATTGACGCACGTGTGGGTGGATATATACCCAACAATCACCTTTTAACCTGTATGATGTAGTGAGTCTTAACATATAATCTGGGTGAACACACCTGAGCTTGTACCTTTCTGGATTTACCCGATCTACATTAAAATCGACAGAGTTAAGCATGTGAAACTTTTTTATGGCTCAGATACAATCTTCTCTATTATGAAATATGTCTTTCTCTTTTAAATTTTCATCTGACTGCATATACGGATTGAAAAAAACATTAGATGACGGTTCATCTCTGCCCATGTTGAAGTTTGTCATGTGTAGAGGTGGTGTGTAGATCTCATTCGGAGGTATTCCAAGTATCTCATCATCTTCAGAATCATCGTTGACCATGTCATCAAACTCTAACTCGTCATGTTCCTCTTCTTCGTCAACGACATCTACTTCTGCTTGTTCGTCTTCGAGAGGATCAACCACTTGTGACTGGGTTGGTCATGACAGATGAGACTCCTGCAGCACAATGTACAACTCAATCGAGTCGTACCCAGAATACTCAAGACTGGAAAACATATTCTGAAGGTCCTCGTCATCTTGAACCTCTACCTTATAATATATTATTTGGTTCTCACAAAAAATGGGTTTTGATAGAAGATTTGTGTCATAGGGCCTCGTCCAACTTTGACCTCCAATCGTTTTTTAAAATACAAAAAATTGGCTTTCCTGTTTAAACAAAATCGGATATTCTCAGTGTCTCTAAAGAAAAACCCAAAGGTGGGACAAATGTATGTCTCACTGTTGAAATATGCACTGATAACATATTGTGGTGTAGAGGTCATTGTGTTTGAATGTTTTAAGGTTTGAGTGTTTGAGTGTTTGAGTGTTTAAGTGTCTGATTGTTTGAATGTTTGAGTGTTTGAGTGGTTGAGTGTAGAGGCCTTTAGATACGTGTAGGATTAAATAGGCTTCTTTGAATTTGAACAATACAAAAGTAAGCCACCACTAATTTGCCAATTGATATGGCGACACCTTTCAACTTTGTACTCATTCGCCAAGTCAAATGGCGCTGATCGGTCACCATTCTTTCTTGTTTTATATCTATTATCCGGCAAGAAACCGCATCATTGGTAACACCTTGCTTAGTTTTTTTACTGTTTTCGTCATGTATTTAAATTTTTCACATTTTGTTTGTTTGCATTAGTTTAGTTTGAATTTTGGATAAATAAGATACTTTTGAAGTCTTGGTCTGGTGGTTTTTGTATTTTCAGGTCCTGGTGAAATTGCACAAGAATAGAGGCGAAATTGACAAGTTCTGAAGCATTTTCTCCAGAAGTCCAGTGGCTGACACGGGTGCCCGTGTTACCTGACACGGCCCGTGTCATAAATGATGATACTTAATTAGATAAAAGAGGATTCCAATGGCTGACACGGGCGCCCATGTCTCCTGACACGACCCGTGTTAGAAAGTCTGATAGGCGAGCTTTTGTTGAAGGATTCCAGTGGCCAACATGGGTGCCCGTGTCACCTGACATGGCCTGTTTTGGCAGGCGCGAGACAGAAAAGTGAGTTTTTGAAATTGATTTGTTTGAGTTCATTAAGGGTATTTCGGGCTTTCTACATAGCTGTGGGGTAATCCGACACTACTTAGACCTTGTTTTTTAGAGAATTAAGGAGGAACTTTTTTGCATCAGAAAAAGGAGAAATTAGAGAAGAGGAGAAGAGCGATCAAGGGTTTGGGAAACGAAGATCATCAAGAGCGGAAGAAATTGAAGATCGGAGAAATTGCATTTCTTGTAATGTTTAACTTTGAATTTGTATTTTCTTTGAATATTATGAGAAGCTAAACCCCCCAATGCTAGGGGGTGTCCCTGAATTGCTTTTATGATGAACTGAATTTCTATACTTTTATGAAATCTATGTTTTTATGTATTCAATGTATTATACAATTTCTTATTGCTTGCCCTATTGGAAAATATGGTATTGATCTATGGGTAAAGGAGGTTGGACAAATCACTTTATCGCTAATTGTATAATAACATCACTAATCTCTCTTAGAAATAAGGATCCAATAGTGATGACCGTAAATTCTTGATATTTATATATGTGCTTGACATAATTTTGAATAACTAAGGAGTTAGGATTTAAAATTATATGTTAATAGTTTCTTGCTAAGGAATTAGGGGAAATAACTCTTGAGAATCGGTATTGGATCACATTAACATAGATGGTATAAAATAGAGGTTCAGTTTATTACGGAGAAATTCATATATCTTATTCCTAGAATGCTTCATCATAGTGTATAAACACTCTTTACTTTTTGTTTTAAGATTCACAGTGCAAATTATTATTACCTATATTCCAACCACACCAATTTTCTTTTGTTTAACTGAATCATTATAAACACTGATAGTTCTAAAGCAGTCCCCGAGATCGATACACGGGATAACTTCCTTTTATTACTACATTGGTAAAAAATAGTACACTTGTTATTTTATCCGTTGGTTGTATGCCAAGCACTCGCTCTCAAGGCGAGGAATTAGAGCAACCAATCGACGAGGTCGAGCATTTTGTTAATACAAGATGCCGAATTAGAGAGTACCAAACCAAATACAATCTTATCAAATTCAATCTTCCTAACTATTCTCTTCCTGAACCAAGATCCGCTGAAGGACCCCAAAATCGTCCTCTGAAGGATTATGCTTCCCCATCGCAAGAGGAATCGCACAAAATTATTGCTACTCCCGCCATCGCACGAAAAAACTTCGAGTTAAAACCTTCGTTATTGCAAGCTTTCCAACAAAACCAATTTTCAGGATGTCCTATAGACGATCCAAATCTTCATTTATCCATGTTTGTGCAGTATCCAGACACAGTGAAAGAAAATGGTGTCAGCCCTGAAGCAATAAGACTTCGTCTTTTTCCTTTCTCGTTATGAGATAGAGCTAGAGCATGGATCCAGTCTCTACCATCCAACTCTATTACCACATGGAATGAATTAAATAAAGTTTTCCTAGCGCGATATTTTTCGCCGAGTAAGACAACTATGCTAAGAGCCAATATCAACGACTTTAAATAAAAGGGAAGCATATCTCTTTTTGAAGCATGGGAAAGATACAAAGACATGTTGTGACTCTATCCACGTCATGGTATAGAAGAATGGTTGATCATCCACACCTTTTACAATTGTCTCTTGTACAACATAAGATTAACGATTGACGCAGCTGCTGGCGGTGCATTGATGGATAAACTATACCATGATTCCTATCAACTTATCGAAAGTATGGCTATAAATCATTATTAATGGGGAAGCGATAGAACCATGATGGAGAAACCTCAAATGAAAGGAGGTATGCACGAAGTTAGTAGCTTAGACCAAGTTAGAGCCCAGGTAGAAGCCCTTACCCAAAAGATAGAAAGCTTGACCACAACTCCCACAGCCACCGTGGCTGCAATAGCTCCAACCTGTGACTTATGCAGACTTCACGCGCATGCTGCACCCGAATGTCCACTCTTAACATGAGTACCAGTTGATCAAGTAAACTATGCTCAAGGAAACCCCTATGGCAATAACTATAACCCTACTTGGAAGAATCATCTGAACTTCTCATACAAAAGCAACAACACTTTATACACATCTGGGCAAGCTCCTACTACACCTCCCAGATTTCAGAAAGCCACCCAAAATGTCTCAATTATCCCGAATATCCCTAGGAAGTCCAACATTGAAATAATGATAGAAAACTTTGTAGCAACCCAAGATCAAACTAATAAATATTTCATGAATCAAAATATTCACACCAGTGAGCAAATCAAGCAAGTGACAAATAAGATTCATGCTCTTGTCGCACACAATAAAATGTTAGAAACACAAATCTCCTATGTGGCTCAACAGCAAGCAGCTACAGCTGCTATAGCTGGAACTTTTCTTGGACAACCCCAACCAAATACAAAGGGACATGCTAATGCCATTACACTTCGGAGTGGAACAGAACTAGACGGAACAACTGAACCTAGAGTCGAGAAACCATTCATGTACCAAAAACATGGAAAAGGAACTGAGAAGTAAGCTGAACCGAAGGTAGTAGAAAAATAAGGTGATGAAGAGGTCGTGGAAAAAGAAGAACCTTATTGTAGCGGTAGAAATGTTTAAGACTAAGCAATTGGATTGACTTGACTTATACAGGTCAAAATAAAAAAATCTCCACCGCGCTTTATTGTTTCCAAAGGAATGGGAAAAGAGCGAATAACCCAAAAGAGGGGGAAAGATTCAAGGTAAGGGAGTTGGTTATGCAAAGGGAAGGTACTAGCACCCTAAACATCTACAGTACTCTGCAGGAACCTCTTTGAAAAATCTGTATATTTTAGCTATAAAATGTGTTATATGTAAAATAGATGGTGGAGGTGAGAAAAGAAGTATTTTTTATGATTTTTGCACCCGCCGCGGTTGCGAACCTTTAGTGCCTACATACCACCTTTCGTGCAATAGGGGATCAGGGTACATGTAGTTCATCTTTTGAAAGATTTTAGAACACAGGTGTGTTGGTTAATTTTATGAGGCAAGACATCATCGTCATTGTCCGTGTGGAGAACCTACTTACCACCCACAATCATGAGAAAGGAGAATTTGCATCATCTCAAAGTGGAGGATATGGCTTGGATTTTAAAATCAACAATGTCTCACTCAACACCCAAGTGGAAAATATCTCTCTTCACTACATATTGTAGAAGTATAGTTGTTTGCATCACTACAAGGATTGACTAGAGTCCAATCTTTTGAGAAAAGTTTAAAGATAAAAGCCAAAGTGGCAAAATGGTTTTAAAATGAGATTGATTGACTTTTAGTCTTCTCACAAAAAATGTTAAAGTATTATTAAGTTTATTGAAGTTTATTTATGAAAAGGTTTTGAAAATGCATGGACCTAAGTCCAAGTTTATTATGAAAGTGGTTCAAGTTTCAAAACAAGAAGAGTTTTCAATAGGAGAGAGGAGATTTTTGAAATTAAAGAAGATGGGAGGAGAAGAAGAGACTATCCTAAAGCATAAGGTAAAAGCTAGGGATAAGAACCATCTAACCAACAAGAAGCCAATACTTGACATTATGATTCAAGGTAGAATTCCAATTCTTTGAATTGAAACCAAGAAAGCAAAGATACTAGATCTCTTGAGAACCAAACTTCAAGTGTATTAAGTCTTCACAAAAATTGGACAGAGTAACGGCTGTATACGGGTGAATTCCATATTACAAACAAAGAATGCAATCACAATAACCTGCACACAAAATAAACAAACAACCTAATGTCTTGAGGTAAACCTCAATAACTCCAAACAAAATATCAATTAAGGTCACAAGGTCTCCAACATAGGCCAAGGTTTATATTCCTAAGTCCAAGAAGCCCAATACTCCATAATGCCAAGGATAGTGACCAAATAGTCCAAGTATCATTAAAGGTTTTTATGGTTCATGTTGATTATTAGGTGTCTGTTGTACCCCAAAATTTGCCCTCCCATATTCTTCAAAGTTTTGGCAAGCCTCATCTCAAGTCTACTCAAGGGTTGCACAGTTCAAACACCCTCCTAAGCCAGTCAAATTAGGGTTTTAGTTCTTGCAAGGAAGTTGAGGTTTTCAAGGGCTCAATCAAGTCCCATATGCTCATATACATTGTCAAGCACCTACATGTCAAGTTTCAAGGCTCACAAGGTCAAGTTGCACAGTCAAAAACCCTAATTGCTCCACAGTCAACTGTAGGGGCAAAATGGTCATTTGGCAGTCAAAAGTCAAAATTTTTGGTCAACATCTTATTTTGAAGCCACAATCATCATTTGATCAAGTCTTGATCATGATTCTACAAGAATGGCTCAAAAATCATCAAGGTGTCAAAAGTTTCTATTTTTGGACAGTTGAAAAGTCAACTGTAACTTGACCAAGGTATAACTTTTTCATGGTTCATCAGAAAAATCCCATCCAATGCTCATTTTGAAGGGGATGACATTTCCTACAACTCATCTTCACATTCCAAGTCCAAGAAATGCTCTCACAAAAAGCTATCAATTTCAACATTATAGGTCATTTTCAAAAGTCAACAAAAAGGCACTTTAAGTCAAAGACCATAACTTGAGATTGGTAAATCAAAATGACATGGGACCAAAGGCATTGGTTAGAGGACTTCAAGACCTTTCCAAAATATCCAAGAACATGTTCATATGATCAAAATTGAGCAAGATATGCATTGGAGAAGTTGGGAAATTTTTGTGAAATGGCAAAAGTCAACTATCCTTGAAACTTCATTTTTTGACAAAAGGGCCCCACTTTTTCCACTTGATTCAGCTTTCCCATGCCACCCACGTGTCCCATGATTAATTTCAAGATTAAACATTAATTTTTCTATTTTTTATTTAATTTTATTGATTTAATTCATTTTAAATCCATAAAATTCAAATAAAAAAAAATAATTCAATGATATCTTGTGGTTTGAATGACCTTGATGAAGCATAATGCACCTACCAAATTCGTGTAAGGTCCATTTTAAGCATAAAATTCAAATTTGAACAAAATTGGCAAATTGCTTTAATGGTGGTTATGGAGAAATCCAAAGTTTAATTGCAATGGTTAAGAGCTCATAATAGTGACTGATTCTCACTCATTACTATAAATACAAGCCTTGCAAGCCTCATTCAAAAACGAAAAAAAGTGCACAAACGGCCAGAGCAAAGTTCGAAATTTGTCAAAAAAAAAGTGTGAGATCAAAAAGAGTTTTGCAAGCATTTTCAGGCCAAAAGGAGAACGTGACTCTCTTCTTTGCCATACCCTGAAGCTAAAGCAACCCTTTCCACGTCCTAAGGTCTATTATCAAGCACTGTAAGTATTCACAGGTCCCCTCAAAATCCCATATTATTTTTTCTTACATACTTGTGTGCAGGCTTCAAAGAAGGCTTATCATGCGCCTCACAAATTCAAAGCGCCAAGTGTCTCCAAGTGCAAATCCAATGGCCACAAGGGAAGGAGCATCATGTTCTCAGGTCAACACAGGCGCAGGAAATCTCCAAAGTCAAACCAAGCTGGCTTCTGAATGGGCCTCACAATTCCATTGACACACCCAATCTGGCCCAAAACCCCCCTTGGGTTTGCTTTTCCCTTTTTATTATTTTGTCATTTGCCTTATTTATTTTTCTTATTCTTTTTATTAACCATTAGCATAATTTATATTTTCATAAAAAATAAAAAAAAAACTAATATTATTATTATCATTAATTTCATTTTATTTTTGTAAATAAATACTAATAAATTGAATTAGTTTTAATTAGGCAACTTTAAGCTTTTTTTTAATAACTAAAATAAATTTAGAATTAGGTTTATTAACTTTTAATTTTATTTCCTTTTATTTTATTTTCATAAAAAACATAAAAATACAAAAAACTTTTATTTTATTTATTAATTAATTAATTAGATTAGTTATTAGTTTTAATTTCATTAATTACAAAAAAGGACAAAAAAAATTCATTTCTTTTCTTAAAAGGGTCAAAACCCTTAGGACGTTCCCGATTTAATTCTTTCGCGCGCATTTATTTTATTTTGATTATTTATGTAACTGTCTCCAGATATGTAATAGTTAATTAGGAATTTTACCGCTTTATTTAATTTCTCGCATTTATTTACCAAAACGGGTTTTTGTTTTTGGCGATGTATAGACCCGCGCCTTGTAATAGTGTAGAATTTACATTTCTGCAATTTACTTTCCGCACTCCTAATTGTTAAAAATGCCTGCAAGAATGTATGTAAATAAAACCAATCTGTAGCTCACAAATAACATACAAGATAACCTTAACTGAAAAACAACACACAAAGCACATGCCACTTCTTAGGGTACGCCTCACTGGTTGCCTTGAACGTGGTCATCAAGTATAGGGTATCTTAGAGGTCGCCCTTCTGTCCAAAAGATCCAGTTGCCTCGAAACGGTTGCCTCGGATAAAAAAGGATCTAGGACATTAGGGTTATTTCTAAGGTGTCCTACCGTTGCTTCGGTGACCATATTGTCCCGATAATCGAATTGACCCGAACACCTCCAACGATGGTGCTACCTACCTCTCAATGGTGGGATAGCACTATCTAAAGGACTCTTATACAGCTTAATTCCTTAGAGTAGGTAGATTTCTCTTAAGTACTTGCTCTTCTCAAAAACAAATAAAAACAACTTTTCACACCTCACACTTACTAAAAGTTTTCAAGCAAATTTTTCATACACTCTTGAGGACTGATACAAGAGTTACTTAGAAATTTTTCAAACGAAACTTTTTTCAAAACCCACACACACTTGAAAAGCAAACAAATTTTGAAAACATAAGAGCAAGTACCTAAGAGCCCGTGGATAACCACGGATAGAAAGGGTGCTAACATCTTCCCTTTCTATAAATCTACCTCCCGAACCGAGAAACATTCTCATAAGGAATTTTGCTGTGCTTTTGTCCTTTCCATGTTGGAGAACATAAAAGACGGTGGCGACTCTTGATTCCGCGACATTTCGTGAACCAGCTAAAAAAAACAGTCAGTTCTATTTCCACCGATCACAGAACTGGTGACTCTACTGGGGACTTAAAAGTGAGGTGTACCTTAGGATTAGATCATACTTATGTTTTCAATTGCTTTGCTTTGATTGCTTTATGTTTGTGGGCTTTGCATCAGAGTTTCATAGATCCTAACCCGGATCTGGGGGGATACCTTTTAGAAAGCAGCAACAAACTGTGAGGGAACTGTGCGGGGTATACCGACATGGTTGAAGCAGTTTGCTACGTTGATGTGGCACTTTGGTGAGTACCGGTAACCCTTGAGTCAAGTCAAGGAGAGTACGGGGCCACCGCGTGGTGTCGTGAAGCATCAACTGACCTTAGGAACCTTAATTGAACCATCCTGGCCTCTTTAGGGGTAGTGAGATGAATGACTTTGGTGCAGTCCGAAGTTGGTTGATACTCGATACTACACTCATTGAGGGTTGTTTTCTTGGAATATTTTGATCGCTAGTCCAGTGGCTAAATCAAAACAATGAACATAGAAAACAACCCAATGATATTGAGCTCCTTAGAACCCGGTTACTTTTGATAGGACAGGTTTTTGAGCCCACCAACTTCAAGAGGGTAGTACCCAAAACTTCATGCTGGCCTAAACTCTAAGGGCTCTTCTGCGTGACTTGTGTGCCTTCATACTTGGAATACTTGCACATTCTTGTTACCTAACACATGAGTTTCTTGCAGGTTTTGTTTGCAGTCCTTAATTGGGACTCATTACAGGGCCTACTTACATCACTCCATGCATAGCATAACACCATACCATTGCATACATCCTGCATAAGGACTAATCCATTTCAAGGATCTCAAGGGTCTGTGATGCAGGTCATGATGAATCAAAGTGTCTAGCAAGGGGCAAAGGGGATTTATTTTCCTCTAGCCGAGGTTGTCAGGGGCTATGACCCACTTGATATGGTGAGCTTTGACTCTTGAAGAAGGTTCCTCTAGCCAAGGTTGTTTGGAGATCAAAACATGATAACTTGAGTCAGGGGATATGACCCACTGGATATGGTGAGCCTTGACTCTTGAAGAAGGACTCTCAGCAACCTGAAGTTCCTTCAATCAAGCTACCGAATTCAAATTTTAACAAGTTTCTTTGTTTACCCCGCGAGATCCTTGAAAACATTACATGCATATCATACATATCATTGCATAACAGGTACCCTTGTTACAGGTCACTTACCTTCTTCGCTGTTTATTTCAGCGGTCATCATGAATCCTGAATCATCCAATGAACAAGCTATCAAGGCCCTCCAGGCCCAGAACGCCCAGTTCCAGGAGCTGGTCATGAGCTTAGCCCAAGGACAACAGGAATTGAAGACTCTGCTTTTGAAGAAAAAGAAGAAGAGGACTGTTTTGTTCAACCCTAGACGCAGATTTGGGAATACACTGCAGAATGAAGCTGAGTGGACTACTCCATCTGTTGGGGAAGGCAGTCACCAAGGGAGAGAGGTTCCTAGTCCTGTGGTCTCTAACACCGAGACAGACTTCAATGATGAACAGTACCCTCCTGCTGAGGACAGGTACAAACAGCTGGAGGACCGGTTAAATGCTATGGATATTCAACGGGTGCCTGGGTTGGACTTTGGGGACCTAGGTTTATCTTCTGGGGTGGTGATCCCTCACAAGTTCAAAGCACCTGCCTTTGCAAAATACGACGGGGCTTCCTGTCCTAAGTTGCACCTCCGTTCATACGCAAGGAAGATCCAGCCTTACACGGAAGACAAGAACCTATGGATCCATTTCTTCCAGGAAAGTCTTTCAGGGACTCAGCTCGAATGGTTCTATCAGCTGGATGGAACCAGTATTCGTAACTGGGAGGACTTGGCAACTGCTTTTTATAAGCAGTATCAATATAATGCCGACCTCGCTCCTACGCGTACCCAACTCCAGGGTATGTCACAGGGGACGGGTGAAGGTTTTAAGGAGTACGCGCAAAAGTGGAGAGACCTGGCAGGCAGGGTGCAGCCACCGTTGACTGACCGTGAGCTTGTGGATATGTTCCTGGGGACCCTATCTGGTCCATTCTTTAACATCTGATTGGAAATTCTTCTGCTGGGTTTACAGATCTAATCTTGACTGGGGAAAGAATTGAAGCCGGTATCAAGTCGGGGAAGATACAGAATAGTGATTCCTCGAACAATGAGAAGAAACCGTCCAAGAAAGAATCTAGTGCTGTCAACGCAGTAGTTATCTCAAAACCGGCCGGTGCTCCTCAACATCGCAACCAACAAAGGGAAGAGAGACCTAAAAGGCAATTCACTCCCCTCGGCATGACCTTGTCCCAGATATTTCCACAGCTGCTGGAGACCAAGTTGGTAACTCTAAGGGACCCTCCTAAGAATCCCAACAGGACACCTTCAAGGTATAACCTCAATGTTCACTGCGCTTATCATTCTGACAGCCCGGGGCATGCTACAGATGATTGTTGGACTTTGAGAAACAAGGTTCAGGATCTGATCGATGCAAAGGAAGTCCAGTTCAACTCTCCAGAGACTCCCAATGTGATCACTGCTCCCTTGCCAAAACGTGGCTAGGATTAGAAATTTTTTGTTCATTCGAATGTTCAAGTTGTATTTTTTCTTTGATTGTTCAAACATTGTATTCATGTCAAACGTTGTTATTTCATTAATGCATTACACATGTCTGTTTTGAAGTAATTATTTCGTATTCACTATACGCAAACTGTTTTCATGTTTTTGTGATGATCAACTCTTGATTGAAAATTCTAAGCCTCTTGAGGGAGGATGACGAAAACGATACCACAATCTACAGTATGCTTTTGAACAAACCCCGCTGATGAGGTACAGGCATTGTTTCAATTCCTAAACACTGGAGTTATAAGGATGATAATCCCTCGTCAACCCCTTTGAGCCAAAGAAGTAGGAGTTTTCTTTTCGAAAATTAAAACCCTTAATCATAACCTGGGGAAGGGTAGTTCTCTCAGTTGATCCAAGTGCACAGCGAATGGCATCAAAGAAGTCCTTAAAAAACAAAAGACAGTGATGGCTCCGAATAATCATAAAGACGGGCAGTCATTATCTCCCAAAAATAAAAGCCCATTAAGTCAAAACCTATGAAGGAGACTTACAAAACTGGGGCATCCCGCTGACTGTGATCATGAAAGAAACAGTTCAGGCAAAGAACAGGGATAACGAAATCAAAAAAGAAAGAGGTCCCACAAACCCTCAACCAAAAAAAAAAAGTGGAATGACTGCCTATTCAAAATAAATTGTCAATATCCGAACCATCACTGGTATATCAGAGCAAAAGACTCAAACAAGGTCTAACGCACGATCAGCTGAGTTTAGGTTTGAAGAACATCACGAAGAATGGGTGGGTACAAATAAGGTTGAGCCTTTATCCTTTGTTTCTTAAACCGTGAACCAGGCTACGATATAACCCTAAAAAATTCCTAGCTGAAGCATGGGTTTAGTTCGAAAGCATACTGTTACGAAAGGTATCCTGACTCCTTAAGGCTTGCGGTAAAATAACGAGTTGACATCACAGTTTACAAAATTCACTTGTTTTTACTGAAAAATACATTTGCAAAAAAAACTTCGAGACAGACATACGCTTTGCATTCTTAAAATAATATTGTTTGCATATGACTATTTGTTTGAACAGCATAGAAGTTCGCACGATGAATGTCTAAATGAACAAAAGCACCTCCAAGCAAGGGGCATGGCATGATCATTGTCCATTATCTGGGGCAGTTAAGTCAAGATTCGGAGAATCTCTCAAAAGGCCAACCAGCTTGGGGAAAATCTCCATCTGGATCACTTGGGGCATTGGACGATCAAACGAAGATCTTCTAGTGGTATGGTAACACTGCACTACTGACAGTGACAACTTCCTGTATCCTAAGAGCACAGACATAGTCGAAAAAAAAACACTATGCATAAGCAAAGACCCGCTAGGTTGACACACCTAGGAAAAAATAAGGGATGAAATGAAAAAATCTGTACACCCGGCAAGTCGAAAACCTGAAAAGGCGGCTTGGGCAAAAATGGGTATCCCGGTGGACTGAAAACCCGAAAGGGCGGTCCAGGCAAAAGTTAGGGATCAAAAGCGTACGACTATGTTCCGTCATCTCGTCACTTGCCTACCAGAAGAAGATTTGTCAACCGGCAGTCATCAAGCGCCTCCACAGGTATCTTCTCCCACAGAAACAGTGGCAGTAATGAGTTGTCTAAGCGATCTAGTTGCTCTGTCCACCAAGGTACCAAGGTAGGTTCGGTTGAAGAACGTAACCAGGATACCTTCACTCCCCATTAAGTAAGACAAGATTCAACAACTCTCCCCGAGCATAGTTGGTCTCCCATCAACCCTGAAAAGGCACAACATCTCCAGCAAGTCAACAACACTCTCCCCAAGCAGAGTTAATCTACTGTCAGCCTTAAGGAAGTTAGGTATCCCCAGAAAATCTCAATATTCCCCAGCGGAGTATACAGATATTCCTAAGCAAGCATCCCCGGCAGTCTTGGTATAAGATTGTTCCCCGGCGGAATACCAGACACCCCAGGGGAGCCACTTCCCCAGTATAGTCCAAAAGATTCCCCAGGAGAGTTGAATCAATCTCCCCAGTAGGAAGCTTATCCCCAGTAGATTCTGGAAGCTAATCCCCTGCAGAGCGCAAAAGCATCTCCCCAGATTTATTCAAAGGTCATTCTCCACCAGAGCCTATAACTGGGTTATCCTCAGCTAATTACCACGGAAAGATCGTCCTCGACGAAGTTCTTCCTATCCCCAGCGAAGTTATCACCAAATCTCAGCGAAGTATCTCTTCCCACAGAGTAATCCCCCGCAGAGTAATCTCTTCAACAAGTTTATTCCCCAACAGAGTCATCTTCTCCTACCGGTTTATTCTTGTAATCATCATCCCCAGCGGAAACGAAGAACTCTGTTCTTCAACATCAGCCCAGGATTCAACTTCCCGACATGCGTCAAGGATTTACTTTCCCAGACGAAGATACATTCATAAACATCACATCATGATACATGCATATGTGCATCATGTCATACAATCTCGTTTATGTCGAGAACATCGTTGCTTGATCCATATCATGCATTGCATACGACTGACCTTTACCTTTCAGGAAGGATACAGTTAAATAATCAGCTACGTCAAAGTAGACAAATACAGTCAAAAGAGACCGATCCAGTAAAAAAAGACAAATCCAGTCAAAGAAGACAAATCCAGTCAAAGAAGACAAGTCCAGTTAAATCCCAAAGGTTTTTCTGATGCTCATCCAGTCAAAGAAGACAGGTCCAGTTAAATTACTTCCTAAAGTCAAAGAAGACAATCCGTCGTTATAGACACCCGTCATTATAGACAACTCGTTATTTAAGATAACCCGTCGTTATAGACACCCGTCATTATAGACAACTCGTCATTTAAGACAACCCGTCATTGAAGACAACCCGTCATTATAGACAAGTCGTCATTTAAGACAACCCGTCATTGAAGACAACTCGTCATTGAAGACAACCCGTCATTGAAGACAACTCGTCATTGAAGACAACTCGTCATTGAAGACAACCCGTCAGTATAGACAGCCATCATTGAAGACAACCCGTCATTGAAGACAACTCGTCATTTAAGACAAACCGTCAGTATAGACACTCATCCTTTAAGACAACTCGTCATTGAAGACAACCCGTCATTGAAGACAACTCGTCATTGAAGACAACTCGTCATTGAAGACAACTCGTCATTTAAGACAACTCGTCATTGAAGACAACCCGTCATTGAAGACAACCCGTCATTAAAGACAACTCGTCCTTTAAGACAACTCGTCATTGAAGACAACCCGTCATTGAAGACAACTCGTCATTGAAGACACTTCATCGTTGAAGACAACTCGTCATTTAAGACAACCTCGTCATTGAAGACATCTCGTCATTAAAGACAACTCGTCATTGAAGACAACTCGTCATTGAAGACATCTCGTCATTGAAGACAACTCATCAGTATAGACACCCGTCATTGAAGACATCTCGTCATTGAAGACTACCCGTCATTATAGACAACTCGTCATTGAAGACAACCCGTCAACATAGACACCTGTCATTGAAGACTACTCGTCATTATAGACAACTCGTCATCGAAGACAACCCACCAATATAGACACCCGTCATTGAAGACATCTCGTCATTGAAGACTACCCGTCATTGAAGACAACCCGTCATTTAAGACAACTCGTCATTTAAGACAACTCGTCATTGAAGACAACTCGTCGTTGAAGACAACTCGTTATTGAAGACAACTCGTCATTGAAGACGACTCGTCATTGAAGACAACTCGTCATTGAAGATCACTCGTCGTTGAAGATAACCCATCCATGAAGACAACCCGTCCAAAGAGACAACTCGTCAAGAAAGACAAAACCTCCTCTGGTTCAGTTAAATCATAAAGATTTTTCTGAGATAACCTGTCAGTAGAGACAACCCATCAACCTTTTGAAGTTCCAGATTCGATACCTGTATCTAGCCAGGGCATGTCTGTGAGCAACTGAGTGAGGATCAACACCTGTAACAGGCCAGGAAATTATCTTTCTTAGGTACGCAAGTTCTCGCTAAGGAATCTCTTACGCGATCGACACCTAGATGGCATCTATAAGCCCATCCACATACCAACAGTCTCCAAATGGCATCTATAAGCCCATTCCCGAAAAGGTTCTATCACAGCTCCTGATGGCATCTATAAGCCCATCCTCCTATCCACCACATCTCCAAATGGCATCTGTAAGCCCATTCCCGACATCATACTGTTGATACTCTACTATGTGAGTGCAAATTTCTAGGCACTTTAGTGTTCAATCATCTTCCACCTTCGGATCACGAAAGGCACACAAGACAATCTACATCCTCAGGTCTAAGAAGATTGAACAGGGGCAACTGTTGTACCCAAAAATTTTCCCTCCCATATTCTTCAAAGTTTTGGCAAGCCTCATCTCAAGTCTACTCAAGGGTTGCACAGTTCAAACACCCTCCTAAGCCAGTCAAATTAGGGTTTTGGTTCTTGCAAGGAAGTTGAGGTTTTCAAGGGCTCAATCAAGTCCCATATGCTCATATACATTGTCAAGCACCTACATGTCAAGTTTCAAGGCTCACAAGGTCAAGTTGCACAGTTAAAAACCCTAATTACTCCACAGTCAACTGTAGGGGCAAAATGGTCATTTGGCAGTCAAAAGTCAAAATTTTTGGTCAACATCTTATTTTGAAGCCAAAATCATCATTTTATCAAGTCTTGATCATGATTCTACAAGAATGGCTCAAAAATCATCAAGGTGTCAAAAGTTTCTATTTTTGTACAGCTGAAAAGTCAACTGTAACTTGACCAAGGCATTACTTTTTCATGGTTCATCATAAAAATCCCATCCAATGCTCATTTTGAAGGGGATGACATTTCCTAAAACTCATCTTCACATTCCAAGTCCAAGAAATGCTCTCACAAAAAGTTATCAATTTCAACATTATAGGTCATTTTCAAAAGTCAACAAAAAGGCACTTTAAGTCAAAGACCATAACTTGAGATTGGTAAATCAAAATGACATGGGACCAAAGGCATTGGTTAGAGGAATTCAAGACATTTCCAAAATATCCAAGAACATGTTCATATGATCAAAATTGAGCAAGATATGCATTGGAGAAGTTGGGAAATTTTTGTGAAATGGCAAAAGTCAACTATCCTTGAAACTTCATTTTTTGACAAAAGGGCCCCACTTTTTCCACTTGATTCAGCTTTCCCATGCCACCCACGTGTCCCATGATTAATTTCAAGATTAAACATTAATTTTTCTATTTTTTATTTAATTTTATTGATTTAATTCATTTTAAATCAATAAAATTCAAATAAAAATAAAAAAAATTAATTCAATGATATCTTGTGGTTTGAATGACCTTGATGAAGCATAATGCACCTACCAAATTCGTGTAAGGTCCATTTTAAGCATAAAATTCAAATTTAAACAAAATTGGCAAATTGCTTTAATGGTGGTTATGGAGAAATCCAAAGTTTAACTGCAATGGTTAAGAGCTCATAATAGTGACTGATTCTCACTCATTACTATAAATACAAGCCTTGCAAGCCTCATTCAAAAACGAAAAAAAGTGCACAAACGGCCAGAGCAAAGTTCGAAATTTGTCAAAAAAAAAGTGTGAGATCAAAAGGAGTTTTGCAAGCATTTTCAGGCCAAAAGGAGAACGTGACTCTCTTCTTTGCCATACCCTGAAGCTAAAGCAACCCTTGTCACGTCCTAAGGTCCATTATCAAGCACTGTAAGTATTCCCAGGTCCCCTCAAAATCCCATATTATTTTTTCTTACATACTTGTGTGCAGGCTTCAAAGAAGGCTTATCATGCGCCTCACAAATCCAAAGCGCCAAGTGTCTCCAAGTGCAAATCCAATGGCCACAAGGGAAGGAGCATCATGTTCTCAGGTCAACACAGGCGCATGCAATCTCCAAAGTCAAACTAAGCTAACTTTTGAATGGGCCTCACAATTCCATTAACACACCCAATCTGGCCCAAAACCCCCCTTGGGTTTGCTTTTCCCTTTTTATTATTTTGTCATTTGCCTTATTTATTTTTCTTATTCTTTTTATTAACCATTAACATAATTTATATTTTCATAAAAAATAAAAAAAACTAATATTATTATTATCATTAATTTCATTTTATTTTTGTAAATAAATACTAATAAATTGAATTAGTTTTAATTAGGCAACTTTAACCTTTTTTTTTTAATAACTAAAATAAATTTAGAATTAGGTTTATTAACTTTTAATTTTATTTCCTTTTATTTTATTTTCATAAAAAACATAAAAATATAAAAAACTTTTATTTTTTTATTAATTAATTAATTAGATTAGTTATTAGTTTTAATTTCATTAATTACAAAAAAGGACAAAAAAATTCATTTCTTTTCTTAAAAGGGTCAAAACCCTTAGGATGTTCCCGATTTAATTCTTTCGCGCGCATTTATTTTATTTTGATTATTTATGTAACTGTCTCCAGATATGTAATAGTTAATTAGGAATTTTACCGCTTTATTTAATTTCTCGCATTTATTTACCAAAACGGGTTTTTGTTTTTGGCGATGTATAGACCCGTGCCTTGTAATAGTGTAGAATTTACATTTATGCAATTTACTTTCCGCGCTCCTAACTGTTAAAAAATGCCTGCAAGAATGTATGTAAATAAAACCAATCCGTAGCTCACAAATAACATACAAGATAACCTTAACTGAAAAACAACACACAAAGCACATGCCACTTCTTAGGGTACGCCTCACTGGTTGCCTCGAACATGGTCAAAAGATCTAGTTGCCTCGAAACGGTTGCCTCGGATAAAAAAGGATCTAGGACATTAGGGTTACTTCTAAGGTGTCCTACTGTTGCTTCGGTGACCATATTGTCCCGATAATCGAATTGACCCGAACACCTCTAACGATGGTGCTACCTACCTCTCAATGGTGGGATAGCACTATCTAAAGGACTCTTACACAGCTTAATTCCTTAGAGTAGGTAGATTTCTCTTAAGTACTTGCTCTTCTCAAAAACAAATAAAAACAACATTTCACACCTCACACTTTCTAAAAGTTTTCAAGCAAATTTTTCATACACTCTTGAGGACTGATACAAGAGTTACTTAGAAATTTTTCAAACGAAACTTTTTTCAAAACCCACACACACTTGAAAAGAAAACAAATTTTGAAAACATAAGAGCAAGTACCTAAGAGCCCGTGGATAACCGCAGATAGAAAGGGTGCTAACACCTTCCCTTTCTATAAATCTACCTCCCGAACCGAGAAACATTCTCATAAGGAATTTTGCTGTGCTTTTGTCCTTTCCATGTTGGAGAACATAAAAGACGGTGGCGACTCTTGCTTCTGCGGCATTTCGCGAAACCAGCTAAAAACAGTCAGTTCTATTTCCACCGATCACAGTGTCTTAAAAAGAAAAGAAAAGCTCAAGTGACCAAAATAAATAACAAGAACATAAATGCTCAAGTGAGCAAAAATTAAAATGACATGAAATGTAATGCTTAAAGTAAATGATACATAAAGCATAAAAATAAAATCATAAAGTAAAAACAATTTAATAATTAGTGGTTAGTTGGATGGCCATATTGAAACTTGCATTTGGAACTCATTAGAGGATTGGTAGAACCAAAGCCTCCACACAACAAGTTGCATTTGCTTTTTGTCAAGTATATTATCCATTTGGAATCCTCAAAACTTCCATTTAATGATCAACGATGTTTAAGTGATCCGCGTTGACCAAAAGTGTTGTAGACCCATTAGAGGATTGGTAGAACCAAAGCTTCCACACAATAAATCTCAAGGTTATTGGATCAAAGAGATCAAATCAACATACTTGGGCTTGCAAACATAGGTTTGGGCCACGAATGATCATTTATTCGAATCGGGACAAAATTTAGCGCTATGTTAAGCAATCATAAGTGGACTTATATAGAAGTCACACCTATTTTGAGGCCGGTCAATATCAATCTATACACCATTTGTTTTGAGACATGATATAGAGATCATGATCCAATAACACTTAGTGCAATAAGAAAGGGGTGAGATGAAAAGGGGTGGGGAAGAATGTACAAACCACATTTGAATTAAAATTTAATCAAACTATTATTAAAATCATTCATCCATTTTTGTGGAGTTAGACTCAACAACATGGATCCAATGATGTTAATAAAGTTCATGATCAAAAATTCAACCCAAGATCAGCCAGAAAATAATCACAAAATAATATTGCATTTAATATATATTTAAAAAGGTTTTAAAAATGTTTTAAAATAGAAACAAAAGAGAAAAATATCAACTATATTCAAATTAATTAAGAAATAAAAAGTAAGACCATAGAAAAATCAGAAAAGGACTAAAATATTTTTATAAAAATTTTGGTAATTTTTTAAAGTCATAAACTATTTTTAAAATTAAAATAAATGAGTAAAACAAACCAAAAATGATTTAAAAAAATACCAAAGTCAGAAATAAAAAATAAATGAGGTCACCAATATTTGTCACAATATCATTGGATCATTCCATATTTTTTTCAGAATTAAAAAAGGCATAAAAGTATTTTTAAATATTTAAAACAAATCAAATAAAGTGAAAAATTATAAAAAATATCAAAACAAAAAATAAAATTGTGAAAAAAGAAAATAAGAAAAGAAAAATAAAGTCAAAAATATGTGGACCATTGGGTGATAGTCAAAACACGTTAGTAATTAAATCCAAGGGATCTGGCGCGTTGTGCATATCATGGTCATTAGTGAATAAAACATATAATCAAATATAAAATCAGATTTCAAAAAAATAAGTGGCAAGCCATCATTGGTTTGAAGATGACACATTGGTCATCTTCAACCTCCAGCCAACATGAATTGCAGGTCTCTCAAAATGTAAAATCAGAAGTTCAGACCTATGCCATTCACTTCGTCTCTTCAAGACGAAGACAACCACACCTTCGCGACAAATTTATATAAACTGTAGCTCAAGCATTTTGGAAGGAAAGTTTTGAAAAGGGATTTGAAATTTCATGTTTAAAACGTGTTTCCATATAAAAACAAGTGTTACGACTAGAACCAGGGCAATGAGAGCTTCACAATGATATCAAAGTTTTGAAGAATTGATGGAGAAATCTACCTATTGAAGTTGAGTTGCAGAGCTTTGAAACTGGACTTCTATGGACCAATATAGGGTATGATTCTTGAAGGTAAATGTATGGTTAGCTTCAGGGAAGATCAAGGAAGGTGAATTGATAGCAAAATTGGATTGAAAAAGGCTTGAACACTAATTTCGAAGTTACAGAAAATTGAGTTATGGAGCAAGTTTGGCAGGGTGATTTTGGCTATTCAAGCTTGAGGAAATGAATGAGGGATGACCATCTATTTATAGGGAATCAAATTGAATGTTCAAGCGTGTGAAATGATGAGGTTTGAAGGGAAATTGTGGGAACCTGATACACGAGTAAGGTGTGATCTTTTTTGCATCAAAACTCATCCAATCCTTGCGTTTTAAGGCTCTAATCCACTTTGGCAACTTAGTTAAACATGCTTAGATCACAAACACATGCTAATTTGATGTTTAAAAGCCAAAACATGAATTTAAAATTCTAACTTATGAAGAAACTTCAGTTCCAAGTTACCAAGTTCAACTCAATGGCATTCCCAGATCAAGGGGTCTTAGGGCATGATTCTTGATGATTTAGAAAGATGAGGTTACAAGCTTTTCAATGGGAAAGTAATGCAGTCAAATGGATGTTTGAGATGAAAGTTGCAATGAGTCAAAGTTGGGAAAAAGAAGTTGACTTTCCATACTTAGAAATATTTCAAATTTTTCTTCAAAAGTGACCTATAATGTTTTGCATCCAAACATGGCCTTCCACTTGGAATTTGCTCTTGACCAAAAAAGATGGCATGAAATAGACCTCTTGAATGACATTTTGAGACTTGAACCATTCAAAATCTCCTAAAATTGAGAGAGTTATAAATTGTTGGAATTGGAAAAATAATCATGAAATGGCCTATAATCTTTTGTATCCTTAGGGCATCTTCTATCCATTTTATCACTTTGAACATAAAATAAGGAATAAAGTTCACATCCTCAAGATAATTATGGAAAAAGAGTGGGCTCAAGGTGATAAAAATTGACCAAGTTATGATCATTTGAACTCACACATGGGAAATTGGGGATTCATCTGGAGGACTTGTAACCTTTCTTCATCATCAAGTTTCTTCCACATGAAAATTCCTTGAAAATTTTGAAGTGATTTGTTAATAATCCTTTGAAGAGAAGGATGTCTTTATAATCACTCAAAAATAACAAAATATGAGCAAGATATACTTCTTTGAAGTTCAAAACCCTAGCTCCTATATCAAGAAAATGCTTTGAGGAACTTTGGATATTTTGAACAACCTTCTTGTACCAAAACTCTTTCTTTGTAGATATAAGTTGTTTAGGATGATAACTAGAACTCATAGCAACCAAACCACTTCCATGTCTTGAGAATTGAGAGAAATATGCACTTGTGACCAATGGGAGCAAGGCCTTCTCCAACCATGACAACTTATTCAATCAACCCCTTGTACCTTTAAATCAACCTTGATAACTTTGAAAGGTGGTGAATCAAGATAAACCTTGACATTTCTTTCAACATAACTTTAATGATGAGGTTTGAATTTCTCAAGCTTTATTGACTAGGGCATGGAAATAAACTCATGAACCCATGGATCAACTTGCTAAGCCACATTGCCTTTACCTACATTATTTACAAGTAAGACAACCCAACATTGCATTTTATTAATTAAAAGGAGAGTCAACACAAATTATGCATGATCACAAAAGAAAAACAAGTCAAGGTGCTTGGTGATTCCTCAAAGAGCGAGACTAGAGATAGGGAGGAGAACCAAAAGCCCTATGTGATCTTGTTGTGATTGAATCAATATGGTATGATGTAGGGATGTTAGGGAAAAAATTGGGGTACAACACTTATATGCCTACGCCACCCTATAAACCACCTATTCCATATCCTCAAAGATTTTCTAAATCTAAACACGTAGGGCAATTCAAGAAATTCGTTGAACTTCTGAAACAACTTATTATTACCATACCTTTTACAGAAGTTATCACACAAATGCCCTCCTACGCTAAATTTCTTAAAGAAATATTATCCAATAAGAAAAAGCTTGAGGATAATGAAACCGTACTGCTCACCGCTTAATGCAGTGCTATAGTCCAAAATAACATGCCTCCTAAACTTAAGGACCCAGGTAGTTTTTCCATACCTTGCATAATCGTAAAGTTTGTCATAGACAAAGCACTATGCGATATAGGAGCCAATATTAGTCTAATGCCCTTATCAATTTGCAAGAAACTCAATATGGGAGAACTAAGACCAACACAAATGTCCATACAATTAGCAGATCTATCAGTGAAATTTCCTTTAGGTATGTTAGAAAACGTTCTTGTACGTATAGGACAATTCTATATCCCTGTTGATTTCATAATCATGGACATTAAAGAAGACTCCAATATTCCTATTATATTAGGTAGACCATTCCTAGCCACTGCAGGAGCCATCATAGATGTTAAATTTGAAAAACTGACTTTCGAAGTCGGGGAAGAAAAAGTTGAATTCATCTTGTCTAAATTCTTTAAGGCACCAACCATTAACGATTCATGTTGTTTCTTATATGAAATTGATAAATGCGTAAAATAATTTTAGAAACAACAAACCACTTATTCAGAAGTATTGAAGATTCTTATACCTCTAATTCTCGAAGATGATAATTGGCGCCCTGAATATCAAGATGAAAATCTGAGTGAATGCCTAGCTCTAACTCCTAATCAAGAAGCCAGCCATAGAACTCAAAACACTAGCCAAAGACCTAAGGTATGAATTCCTAGACACAGAACTTGAACGAACAGTTATAGTCAATGCAGACCTAGGACAAATAGAAACTGAAAAATTATTACATGTCTTAAGAAAATACCCAGCCGCTTTAGGACATAACATCTCAGATCTAAAAGGAATAAGCCCTTCTATCTGCATGCACCATCTAATGCTGGAAGAAGACTGCAAGACCTCTAGGGAACATCAAAGAATAATCAATCTTATTCTTAGCGATGTAGTCAAAAAGGAAGTAGAAAATATATTAGAAGCAGAAATCATATACCCAATATCCGACAGTAAATGGGTTAGCGTAGTACATGTCGTACCTAAGAAAGGAGGTGTTACAGTTGTAAGCAACACTAAAGGAGAATCCGTAGCACAACGAACTCACACCGGGTGGAGAATGTGCATCGATTATAGAAAGTTAAACAAATCCATTCATGAAGATCATTTTCCTTTACCTTTCATTGATCAAATGCTCGAACGACTAGCTAAACACTATCACTTCTTCTATTTAGACGGTTATTCCGGATTTTTCCAAATTCCTATCCATCATGACGACCAGGAAAAGACAACTTTCACTTGTCCTTATGGTACTTTCTCCTATCAACAAATGCCATTCGGAATATGTAATGCCCCTACAACATTCCAGAGATGTATGATGTCCATCTTCTCTGATTTTCTAGATGGTATAATGGAAGTTTTTATGGATGACTTCTCCGTCTGTGGAGAAAGTTTTGAAGGATGTCTATAGAACCTTGAAATGATACTAAAAATATGCGTTAGTGTAAACCTCGTGCTAAACTGGGAAAAATGCCACTTCATGGTCCGACAAGGAATTGTCTTAGGGCACATCATATCTGATAGGGGAATTGAAGTAGATAAAGAAAATATCGAAGTAATAGAAAATCTTCAACCACCAAAAACTTTTAGATAAATAAGAAGTTTTCTAGGACACGTTGGTTTTTATCGACGTTTCATTAAAGACTTCTCTAAGATAACCAAACCTCTAACCTAACTGCTAATGAAAGATGTTGAGTTCATTTTCACCGAAAAATGCTTGGACGCATTTACAACACTAAAAAAGGCATTAACTTCAGCACCTATTATGCAATCTCCTGATTGAAATGAACCATTTGAAATAATGTGTGATTCCAGTGACTATGCCGTAGGTGCAGTTCTAGGACAAAGAAATTACAAAAAGCTTCATGCAATTTACTACGCAAGTAGAACCCTAGATCCTGCGCAGACAAATTACGCCACCACTGAAAAAGAATTGTTAGCTGTTGTGTTTGCCTTAGATAAATTTTGTTCTTACTTAGTAGGAGCACGAATAATTATCTATACCGATCATGCTGCAATCTGGTACCTCTTAAGTAAGAAAGATGCCAAACCAATATTACTAAGGTGGATCTTACTTCTACAAGAATTCAATTTAGAAATCAAAGACAAGAGAGGCACTGAGAATGTAGTAGCTGACCACCTGTCTAGAATAGAAGGCATCAAACCATATCATGTACCCATAAATGATGATTTTCCTTATGAACGCCTTGTAGCCCAATTAGAATTGGAGAGTAGTACAATAGAGTACCCTGTGACTTATGAAGACAAGAACACAAACGAAATTATGGAAGCATTCTACACTAAAACCATACTGCCATGGTATGCCGATTTTGTCAACTACTTGGCTGCTGGAGTGCTTTCACCTGATATGTCTTATCAACAAAAGAAGAAATTCTTTCATGAACTTAAACACTATTATTGGGATGAGCCTTTGCTTTTCAAGAGAGGAACTGTAACACGGAGGGAGAACTGACTTGGGTGTTTTGCATTTAATCGCAATTGTTGCGGATAGCAAGAGTCGCCCCCAACTTTTCTTTTATCCAATAAAGGAAAGGTTGAAAAGAACAAGAAATACCTTTGATATTATTTTCTTGAGTTCGGGGGGTAGGTTATGAAAAGGAAAGGTGTTAGCACCCTTTTCATTCGTAGGTATCTACGGGCTCTTAGTTGCTTGCTAGATTATTGCTTTTGTTTGAAAGTATGATTTGTGGAGGCTTTTAAAAGTATTTTTTAAAAGCGCATTCGTTTAGACAAACTTTGTAATGATTCTCGTCTCTATAATAATGTATACAAAGTGATGGACTTTTGAAAATATTTCATATTTTTGAAAAGTGTTTGGTGCGTTTGAAGATGTTTTGGTTTTGAGAATAGATTGTGAGCAAGCAACTAAGAACATTCTACCTTACTCAAAAGTCTTTTGTTCATTTCTCTCTTGCTTTGATATTTCTATCTTACTGTTGATTGGTAAGAAGCCTTATCTTTGGATGTAAAGGGACGGGCGTGGGTCATCGTATAGTCATGATAACAATGTTGTGAGATATCTTAGCATTTCACTTAAGGGACTAAGATCATTTGTAAGGCAACATTCGAAGCGTCATCGAGGGACTATGATCTTGTATTTTTGATTTTTTTTTGCTAAGATGTCTCACATGCATAACATGACCATTTTTCATAAGGCAACAAGTGGAGTTAACCCTAGAGGTGCACGTGTGCAAAGTGTCTTTGATTGCATGCATTTAGTCTTTTGATTTTGGGTTGTCTATTTGTTGGTTTTATCTCGCCATACACCCTAATTACTGACATTTTATATAAAGCAATAAAAAATGCAGAAGGTAAATATCCTACACTATTACAACCATATTGAATAGTAAGATAAAACAAAGTAAAAGAAAGGAAAACAAGTCCTTCGATCAGGCAGCAGCACCCTTCGGTTCATTTCTTCCTGGCTTCTTTCGATTATTCCTTTTTTTGCTTCTTTCGATTACAGGAAGGTTAGTGTGAGCAAGTAAGCTTTGATTCACCCTTCTTGATGCTTCTTTCGATTGGGTCTGGGAATTAATGTAAACGTGCGCCCTTCGTTTATCCCTTCTTTCTCCTTCATTTGGACTGTGAAGCTGTATGGGGGTGAAGCTTAAGGCTTCGTTTCACACATAACTTTTTCTTTCGTTTGATGTTTGTACAAGTTAGTTTCAACGTGTACTTGGACAAGAAAAGCATACAAACGAAAGTATAGAAACGAAAAGTGAACAAATGTTATTTACATGCTTAAAATGAAAGGGTTAAGGTCAAAATGACTTATCTTACTTGAAGCTGGGATATGTGTGTTGGACCTAAGTTACAATCCTAAATGCTCCTGGATTTGAAGGAAAGAAGCAAGTGTGGTGTTTCTTTGACTGGATTCGAAGGAAGCATAAACAAAGGGTCTGGTCACTTCTAGATTCGAAAGAGGAAAGAAACATGTGTTGTGTCTCTTTAGATTATGGGTTTGAGAGTGTATTTAGTGTTTGGTAATATTGAGAGTTTGAGAGTTTTTTGAAGGTTCTTCCCACACAGCCAAAATCTGCCAGCATTTTCTCTTATTGCATCCCAGCCCCCTTTGATGTGCAAATGAACTCTCTATTTATAGAGAATTTTTTTTGAATGAGAAGCTTTGTGAAAGAATAAAATATAGTTTATTTAAAAGTCCAACATCCACTTGTGTCAACTTTTTATGATCCCAAGATAAAAGTACTAAAATCAAAGGTTTAGATGGATTACTTCCTGCATAAGGAAAACAGGCGCAAGGCTCAAGAAAAACTTTTCTAAAAGTAGTATTATACTATTAAGGGCAAGTTGTCTTGGACAACAAATGGGTAAAAGCCTATTTTAACTTTGTATAAACAATTAAATATAGAGTGAGTCATAGGTTTGAGGCCTGAAAAAGGGAAACACGTAGCCTAGCCTATGGGTCTGAATGTTCAACTTAATCCTTTGAATCGAATCCTCCATCTTTCCACAACTTTCGACCAGACTAAAATAACATTCGTTCCCACCAGTTATGTGTCCTTCGAATGGAACAAACATGTATTCTTCGAATTGGTCTCTTGTGTGGCCTTCAACTGGTCCTTCTGCATGCTAAAGTGTATACAAATGTTTCAAAGGGGAGTCTGCGCCCAGTTGAAACTGGCACAAAGGCAGCCTATGCCTTATGGATACTGGCATGAAACAAGTTAGGGCAGGAATAAAGGAGGCAATTGCCTTGGCGAAGCTGGCACAAAGGTGGCCAGTGTCATGTGGTCGAAGGAAAATTTGAAGGAGTCTTGGCCTTGTGCTGAAGACAAACTGAAGAAGGATACGTGCGTTGGTGACACGCTGAGGGGTCTTTTGCCCAGTGGGAGTTTTTGTGAATCGAAGGCCAGTTTGGAGAAGTTCTTGCTTTTGCACGCTGAAGACACGCCTAGAGGGATAGTTTGCCTAGTAGAAGTAGGAAATAAGCTTTCTCCAAGGAAAACAAATGCTCAATCAAAGTAAGGATCCGGCTTGCATGTGGGTTATTGCATTTGTGAGTCAAGACAGCATGCAAAGACAGTGGTGCAATCGAAGGTGCACTGAAAATAAGCCTTTCCCCTTTGGATTGAAAGAAGCTATTTTAAAGGGAAAAGATGCCCAATCGAAGCTTGTGTACAACAAGCAAGAAACAGTCTAAGACTTCAGTCGAAGCTTGAAAAATTGAGGCAAGCTTGGATGAAGATTCGAAGGTCATGTTCTGATCAAAGAGTAGAGCTTCTGTATGTTGAAGAGTGAGGTTCGAAGGGTCATGTTCTGATCGAAGAGTAGAGCTTCTGTATGTTGAAGAGTGAGATTCAAAGGGTCATGTTCTTATCGAAGAGTAGAGCTTCTGTATGTTGAAGAGTGAGATTCGAAGGGTCATGTTCTGATCGAAGCAAACTTATGACCTTTGATTCTCCCTGCTCCAGCATGATCTGAAGGAATTCTCTAGAAAGCTTGTAACATGTTCTGCCATCACTTTTGCAAATTCTGATTGTACTTGTTTGAAAACTGGCCCAGAAGTTCTATCTAAATTCTGACTAAAAATGCCCAGAATTTACTAAGTGTTTTAGCTTCACGAACGTGTCTTCAAGGATTTATAACTTGAAATCCCAACATTTCTAGGAGAAGTTTTGTTCAGCAATGTTTTAGATCTCATTGAGATCTATAAATTTCATGTCAGGAGTTCTGATTGAATCATCTTGCATCATGATGAAAATCTGGCCCAAAATTAGGTAATTATCATATTTTCTTAACACTTAAATTTTTTTTCTAAGTGCTTAAAAATTTGACTTTTCAAAGTAATTTTTGACTTTTGATTTCTTCATGAACCAACTTCATGTCTTGATGAAATATGATTTTTGAAACTTGATTTTGATCATAAAGTCAAAGTTTGACTTTTCAGTGTGAATTTGACCATTTTGCCCTTGTGAGTGACTTTCTTGGAAAATTATAATCCGAGACTTGAAACTTGACAGAAGCAAACCTGAGGGTCCAGGATGATCCCTTGAGAAATGAGAGGGAAAATTTAGGGGTACAACAATTTCCCCTGTTCAATCTTCTTAAACCTGAAGAGCGAGTATGGTACGTTGCTGTTCGTAGCTTGAAGGTAGAAGATGATTGAACACTAGAGTTCCCAGAAATTTGCACTCGAAGATGTGGTAGTTGATTGTGTAAGGAATGGGCTTATAGATGCCATCCAAAGGTGATTGTTGGTAGAATTTATACCAAGTCTAAACTTGACTGTAACTAGGAGGAGTGTCAGAATAAATCTTTGGTTGATTTAACTCTAAATGATATGCTGGAATGGAACCGTGTTAAGCCGTGTCTGGAAATGTATTAGAAGGAATCTGTGTAAGATTACTTTATGATGAGCCTGTGTATGGCTGCTTTAGGAGATATATGAGAGGGAAGCCTGGGTATGGCTGTTTCAAGATGAATCCATGTGAAACTTCATCTGGAAATGTATGAGAAGGAACCTGGGCAGGGTTGCTTCATGATGATTCTGTGTTAAACTTGATTTGGAAATGTAAGAGAAGGAACCTGTGTAGGGTTGCTTCATGTTGAGTCCGTGTAAAACTTCATATGAAAATGAGAAGGAACCTGGGTAGTGTTGCTTCATGATAAGTCCGTGTAAAACTTCATCTGGAAATGAGAAGGAACCTGGGTAGGGTTGCTTTATGATGAGTCCGTGTAAAACTTCATTTGGAAATGAGAAGGAACCTGGGTAGGGTTGCTTCAGGATGAGTCTGTGTAAAACTTCATCTGAAAATGAGAAGAAACCTGGGTAGGGTTGCTTCAGGATGAGTCCGTGTAAAACTTCATCTGAAAATGAGAAGGAACTTGGGTAGGGTTGCTTTATGATGAGTCCGTGTAAAACATCAAAAGGAGGGAGAAGGAACCCGTGTAAGATTTCTTCATGAAAAGCCCGTATAAAGCTATATTTGGAAGTCAGAAGAAACCCGTGTAAGATTTCTTCATGAAGAGCCCATGTAAAGCTGTATTTGGAAGTCAGAAGAAACTCGTGTAAGATTGCTTCATGAAGAGCCTGTGTAGGTAGTTGTCCTGTCTTGTTACATGCATTAATCTAAAATTGGTCATCCACAGATAGTTTTCCTGTCTTGTTTCAGGTATTAATCTGGAACTTGTTTTTTTTGTTGATCGTTGAGATAGTCGTCCTGTCTTGTTTCAGGAATTAATCTCTGATCTTTTGAAGATGGTTGTGGTATTTGCCAAAAAGGAATTTTGTTGATTGGCTTTTCCCTGCAAGGAAGAGGGTTAGTTGCATGCAGATGTATGCATGGCTTGATGATGTTCTCAAACTAAATGAGATTATGTTGTATGCATTTATCATGTATGTAATATGATGCATGAAATGTAAAATGTTGTTGGAATGTATCTTTGTCTTGGAAAATAAATCCTTGACAAATGTTAGGGAGTTTTGGGAAGTTAAATCCCAGACTGCTGTTTGGGATGAAGAGTATGTGTATCTTCAGCTTTGTTTTTAGAATGCTTCCGCTGGGGATTCCTGTTTTGTTGTTTAAGGAGAAAATCCACTGGGAATATTGACTTTGTTTCAGAAGAAAACTCTGTGGAGAGTGTTGATTCCTGCTTGGGGAAAAAGAGTTTAGAACTTTCAACTGTCTGTTACTCTACTGGAGAATTATCCCTTTCTGGAGAGAATCAAAATTTAGTTGTTATCTGGTCGAAATCCAAGCTTGGCAGCAAAATGTTGGGGATAATAAAGTTGACTGTTATCTGGTCGTATTCCAGGCTTAGCAGCAACTTACTAGGGAAGATTAAATTAATTGTTATTTGGTCGGATTCCAGGCTTCGCAGGAAATTACTTGGGAGAGTGAAGTTAGGTTGTTATCTGGTCGGATTCCAGGCTTCGCAGCAACTTACTAACATTAAACTGGTATCTGGTTAGATTGCAGGTTTCAAAGAAAATTTCTGATGTGGATGAAGTTAATTGTTATCTGGTCGAGTTCCAGGCTTCGCAATAACTTACTTGAAAGCATGAAGTTGAACTGATATTTGGTCAGGTCCAGGCTTCATAGTAACTTGCTTGAAAGGATGAAGTTGAACTGATATATGGTCGGGTCCAGGCTCCATAGTAACTTTCTTGAAAGGATGAAGTTAAACTGACATCTGGTCGGGTTCAGGCTTCACAGTAACTTGCTTGAAAGGATGAAGTTGAACTGATATCTGGTCGTGTCCGGGCTTCACAGTAACTTGCTTGAAAGGATGAAGTTGAACTAATATCTGGTCGGGTCCGGGCTTCACAGTAACTTGCTTGAAAGGATGAAGTTAAAATGATATCTAGTCGGGTCCAGGCTTTACAGTAACTTGCTGGGGGTAGAGGCAAACTCTACCGGGGAAAAAAGTTAAGCCATTATCTGGTTGGGTCAATGCTTTACAATATCTCGAGAGGTTAGACTATTATCTGGTCGGGTCCAGGCTTCATAGTAACCTAAAATTGTTTGAATAGAAATAATTCCGTTGGGGAGTGTATTATTTTGTTGAAGAGAATATTTGATGACCTGCTGGCAAGGTGAATTCCTTACGAGGAAATCCACAAGGCTTCTTCTTTTAAGACCAACTCAGTTAGGGAGAGGATTGTCGAGAGGTTGAAACTCTGGCTGGGAGTTGTCTGGATCCAACTTTATGGGGACTTGACTGGGGGTCATCTTGTGAAAAGGACTTTAGGGAAACTTGTCACTCCCCCTAGTAGCAAGTGTTTGTGGCACTGCACGGAAATGTTTGCATGACCGTACGTAACCTTCTGTTGGAATTCACGTTTAATGCCCCAAGTGATTCAGATACAGACCTGCCCCTGGTATATTCAACATTTCTTAAGAGATTTCCTAGAATCTTGACTGGACTGCCCCAGATGTGTTGGACAGTGACACGTCATGCCCCCTTGCTTATAGGAGATCTGTTACTTGAAGTGACTTTGTTCATTGAGATAGTTTTTGTTCGCCAGATATTCATTGTGTCAATTCATTCGTTGTCAAACAATTAGCCATATGCAAACGGCGATGTTCAAATAATGCAAAGTTTATGCTTGTCTTGAAGTTTTGAAAATGCGTTTTTTTGCAGATAAAAGAATTTTTGTAAGAATTTGAATTCAACTTAGGATTTGGAGTAAGCCTTACAGGAGTCAGGATACCTTTTGTAACAGTATGCTTTTGAACTAACCTATGCTTCAATTAGCGTGGCTTGGTTCACGGTTTAAGAAAAAAAGGATAAGGCTCAAAGTGTATTTGTACCCGCCCATTCTTCGTGATGTTCTTCAGTCCTAAACTCAGTTATTTGTGCGTTTAAACTCCAATTGAGTCTGGAATGAAATCTTTGTGATGGTTCAGACAAGTTAAGTTTGTTGGAAGGCAGTCATTTTTTTTCCATATTTTCCATGTTGTTGAGGATTTGGAGTGACCTCTTTTTGATTTATTATCCCTCATTTTGCCTGACTGTTCTTGTTTTTGAGATTACAGTCAGCGGGATGCCCCAATTTTTCTTAAGTCTCCTTCGTAGGTTTTGACTTAGTGGGCTTTTATTTTGAGAGATAATGACTTCCTATTTGATAGGGAACCATCACCATCTTTTGGTTCAAAATGAAAGTTTTTGATGTCATTCGGTGTATATGAAGTGAAAGTTTGCGACTGAACGCGCATTTGAATTAACTGAGAGACTACCCTGCCCCAGGTTTGATTAAAGGTTTCAATTTGTGTGAAAAATGAAACTCCTACTTCTTTGGCTCAAAGGGGTTGAGTAGGGATTATCTTCCTTATAACTCCACTATTTGGGAATTTAAAGAACGCCCGTACATCGTCAGCAAGTTCTGTTTAAAAGCATATTGTATGAGAATATGACATTGTTTTCGTCATCCTCCTTCTAAAGGCTTATAACTTTTAGCAAGAGTTAAGTGTCAAAAAGAGAGTAAAAAGCATAGTTTAAATATAGTGAAAACGAATGTATGAATTCAAGACAAACATATGTAATGCATTAATGGAACAGAGTTTAACATTAATAGATAAGTCTTTGAACAACAAAATAAATTACAATTGAAAATTCAAAATGAACTGGAACGCTCAATGATTTGACATGGGAGCAGTGATCACGTTTGGAGTCTCATGAGGACCGAACTCAATCACCTTAGCATCAATCATATTCTGAATCTTTTATTTCAGCTCCCAACAATCATTAGTATCATGCTCGGGACTGCCGGAATGATAAGCACACATTGCATCAGGATTATAGTTAGGGGAAGAAGTTTTGGGGTTTGGATAAGGTCCTATTAATGTGAACATATTCATCCTCAACATGTGTTGCAATTCTTGTGATGGTGGCATGTTGATGTTGGTAAACTGTCTCTTGGGCTCTTCTTACCTTCGCTGATTTCCCCGTTATTGTTGTCGCACTGATGCAGGACTAGAGATCAGGACTGCCCCCACATGTTGTTTGTTGTTATTCTTGTTATGACCCTTTTGACCATACACAGCATTGGACTCTTTCTTCCCGTTGTATGGATTTTTATGAGCATCAGAGGATGTAGCTCCTTGGATCTTTCTGATTTTGATGCCAGCTTCAACCCTTTCGCAAGTCAGTATTATCTCGGTGAACCCGGCTGAGGAGATTCTGATTAGGTGTGTGATACGGTGGGAGAATTGACTTTTTGTTTTGCGTTTGTATTCACAAATGTTGCGGATAGCAAGAGTCGCCACCGACTTTTCTTTTATCCAAAAGGAAAGGTGAAAAAGCATAGGAAATACCTTTGAGATTGTTTCTTGAGTTCAGGGGGGGGGGGTGTAAATCATGAACAGGGAAGGTATTAGCACCCTTTTCATCCATGGTTTTCCATGGGCTCTTAGTTACTTGCTAGATCACTTGCTTTTGTTTGAAATTGTGCTTTGTGTGGTTTTTTGAAAGTATTTTGTAAAGACGCCATCGTTTAGGTAAACTTTATAATGATTCTCGTTCGTAAGAATGTATACAAAGTGTTGATCTTTTGAAAATGTTTTCGATTTTGAAAGGTGTTTTGGAAGTGTTGGTGTTTGTTTTGAAAATAGAAAGGATGTTTGTTTTGAGATGGAGCAAGTAATTAGGAGCAATCTACCTACTCAAATGTCTTTCTTGTTCATTTTCTTTTCCTTTGACATTGCTGTCTTACCATTGATTTGGTAAGCAACCCTATCTTTGGGTGTAAGCAGGATGGGCGTGGGTCATCGTATAGCCATGATTAGCAATGTTGCAAGGTATCTCAACATTCTTTTTTGAGGGACTAAGATCATTTGTAAGGCAACATTTATAGCGTCAACGAGGGACTATGATCTTGTATTTCGATTGTTTTTGCTAAGACATCCCACATGCATAACATGACCATTTTTTTTAGGCAACAAGTGGAGTTTACCCTAGGGGTGCTTGGGTGCAAATGTGTTGTTTTCATGCTTGATTTTGTCTTGAATATGGGTTGCCTATTTGTTTTTCTTATCTCATCATGCACACCCTAATTACTAACAATACATGAAAGCAGTAAAAATGCGGAAAAGTAAAGTCCTACGCTATTACAAACATTAGGGGGATGGGGTGTACAAATTCACAAATGGGGATTGCAAATTAAATCAAGTCCTAAGTTACTATTACAACCATATTGAATGGATAAGAATGTACAAGAAATGTAAATTGGACTTGTTTTGTTTTAAAAAAAGAAATAAGTTTGGTTTAAGATAATATTTGGATCTTTTATGTCAAAAGAAATAAAAATAAGATATGTGAATATGAAATATTTTTTTATGTGTTTTTGATTAATAAAAAAAATGATGGAAAAAATAATAAGGAGAAAGGAAAACAAAATCAGTGCTTTGCTGAAATGAAAGAGGTCAGAAGTTCTGACTCTGGCGTGCTGAAATAAAAGAGGTCAGAAGTTTTGACTCTGGCATGCTGCACAAATTCAAATAAACGTTAGTAGAAACAGGGAAGGTCAGAAGTTCTGGGTCCACTGAAAACAAAGAAGATTTCAGAAGTTCTGATGCCACCGGAAGAACTTCGTCTCCCTCTCCGTGCTAGTTAGAGCGTCTGCAACTTGATCATTTCTCAACAAACAGAAGATGCGCGTATAACAGTTATGGCAGGTTTCATAATGTTTCAGAAACAAGAGATATCAGAACTATAAATCAGAAGCAAGCATGAATTTGCTAATCCTAATTCTGAGTTCTAATTTCTTCAAGAAGTTCTGAACTGAAATTCTCTCTACTTAGGTAGGCAAATATATGAAACCTCAGAGTGTGTACAGTATCAGAATTAGGATGTCTATATTGTATTTTTGAACAAATTTTCCTGACAATGCCTATGTAATATGATGAGAGTCAGCAGAAACTTACCTTGCAGCTGGAAAATGTTTTGTGAGCTGGAGTCTGGCTCTGACCGCTTGTGATGTTCTGAACAGCTTCCTCTCGTGTTCAGCAGGCTGTAAACTTTCAACTTGGGTTGTAAGTGATTAGAAAATTTTGGAACAGCCAAGGAGAAAAGTTCTGACTTCTTTTGAGGTGGATATTGATGGTTAGTCTGTTATAGTTTGACTACAGAAGTTAGGATGGCTTTTGAATGTATATAAAAAACGGTATGGATGGTTTTGGTCTAGAAACACTTGAGGAAAAATGGAATTTGAATGCAAGAATCAAAAGCTAATAGGTTTGGTATTTTTTGTTTGCAGGTTTTGGACTCTTGGAATTTTAGCAGGGGTTCAGGGCTTTTCTTTCTCAAATTTCTGACCCTTTTACAGTTGCCAATGGCTTTCAATTTATAGGCAATGGTTTAGCCGCTTAGAGAGGTCAAGGGGTACCACCCTCAAATACTAGGCGCTGACTTGTTCTTGAAGCAAGTTCAAATAGGTATGGTGGTTAGCAGTTTCTTAGTCGTTCCTAAGCTAGATTCGTAAGCGGGAATTAAGGAAAAGTAACCTCAAAAGCAAAAGCAATGCATGGGCCCAACCTATTCTTGTGCAAAAGTTGCTTTTCCAAGACAGTAATGGTACTTCTATGCCATGCGTGGGGAAATCCTTTGGACAAAGATCCAAAAGTGGTTGTGAGCATTAAATGATGATGAGATTGATCAAACTAGAAATCCTGCAACGTGAGATTCTGCACCATTGCTTAATTCTGGATCAGAGGTTCAGTTTCAACATAATTCAGAATGAACAACCAACTTCTAATCTTTGTATCTCCTTGCTCCAGCATGTTCTGAAGGAGCTCTCAGCCTTTCCAAGAAGCTTGCAACACGCTTTGTAAACCTTCTTTGAGTTACCCTTGCAAACTCTGACTGAATCCTTGTGAAAATTGGCTCATAAGTTGTAATTAAACTCTATCTTGGAATTGTCCAGAATTTGCTGAGTGTTTCAGTTTCAAGGACATGTCTTTGAGGAGTTATAACTATTGTATAAGAAGTTCTTCCAGAATCAGCTTGCATCATGGTGAAAATCTGGCCAGAAGTTCTGAGCTTGTCATATTTCTTAAACACTTAGAAAAAATTCTAAGTATTTATAATTTTGGCTTTTCCAAAGTAGTTTTGACTTTTGAATTTCTTGATGAAACAAACTTCATATTTCAACATGCTTTGATGAAATATGATTCTTGAGACTTGATTTTGATCCAAAAGTCAAAGTTTGACTTTTTAGTGTGCAAATGACCATTTTGCCCTTATGGATGACTTTCTTGAAAAAATTTGCAATTCAAGGCTTGGAACTGGATGGAAGTAAATCTGAGGGTCCAGAGTGATCCTTTGAGAAATGAGAGGGAAAATTTTAGGTTACAACAGCTTCCCCTGTTCAATCTTCTTACACCTGAAGAGTTAGATTTGGCGAACCTACCATTCGTGACTTGAAGGTGGAAGATGATTGAACACTAGAGTGCCCAGAAATTTGCACTCGAAGATGTGATAGTTGGTTGTGTAGGGAACGATGGAAATTTGTTGGAGATGGGCTTACAGATGCCATCTAAAAGTGATTATTGAACTGTATTTGAGAGGGAATCTGAATGAGTATCAGAATGGCATCTGTGTCTGGTGCGTATCTGAACTGTATATGGGAGTGGAATCTGAATGAGTATCAGAATGGAATCCGTGTATGGAGAGTATCTGAAATGTATCAAAAGTTGAAATCTGAATGAGTATTAGAATGACATTCGTATCTGGTGCGTATCTGAACTGGGTAGGGTTGCTTCAATGATGAGTCCATGTGAAACTGCATCTTGGAAATAGGAGGAACCTGTGTAGGGTTGCTTGATGATGAGTCCGTGTAAAACTGCATCTGGAAAGGAGGAACCTGTGTAGAGTTTCTTGATGATGAGTCTGTGTAAAACTTCATCTGAAATTTCCTGAGAAGGAACCTGGGTATGATTACTTCATGATGAGTCAGTGTAAAACTGCATCTGGAAGTGAGAAGGAACTTGGGTAGGGTTGCTTCAGTGATGAGTCCATGTGAAACTGCATCTTGGAAATATGAGGAACCTGTGTAGGGTTTCTTGATGATGAGTCCGTGTAAAACTGCATCTGGAAAGGAGGAACCTGTGTAGGGTTGCTTGATGACGAGTCTGTGTAAAACTTCATCTAAAATTTCCTAAGAAGGAACCTGGGTAGGATTACTTCATGATGAGTCCATGTAAAACTGAATATGGAAGTGAGAAGGAACCTGGGTAGGGTTGCTTCAATGATGAGTCCATGTGAAACTGCATCTTCGAAAAAGGAGGAACCTGTGTAAGGTTTCTTGATGATGAGTCTGTGTAAAACTACATCTGGAAAGGAGGAACCTGTGTAGGGTTGCTTGATGATGAGTCCGTGTAAAATTTCATCTTGAAAGGAGGAACCTGTATGGGGTTGTTTGATGATGAGTCCGTGTAAAATTTCATCTTGAAAGGAGGAACCTGTGTGGGGTTGCTTGATGATGAGTCCGTGTAAAATTGCATCTCGGAAAGGAGGAACCTGTGTAGGGTTACTTCAATGACGATGAAGGGATCTGGGATGATTTCTACTTCAAAAGATGATGAAGGAATCTTGGACGATTGCTACTCCAAAAAAGGTGATGAACTTTATCTGTTGATCTTTTCCTGAAAAGGTAAAGGCAAAGTCGTATGCAATGTCATGGTAGATGAGATGCATTATGTAATAATGTTCTCAAAAAATGAGATTATGTTGTATGCACTTATCATGTGTGAAATGTTAGTGAATGTATATTTGTCTAGGAAAATAAATCCTTGACAAAATGCCAGGGAGTTATTAAACCTCAGACTGCTGTTGAAGAGTAGGTGTGTCTTAAAACTTTGCTTATAATATTTCCACCGGGGATTCCTGTTTTGTTGTGTTAAGGAGAACTCCACTGGGGAATATTGAAAACTCTGTGGAGAGTGTTGATTCTTGCTTGGGGATAAGAGTTCAGGAGTCTCGGTTGTCCGTTGCTCTACTAGGGAATTATCTTTGGCTGGAGAGAATCAAAAGTTCGTTGTTATCTGGTCGGATTCCAGGCTTCAAAGTGTTTTTGGGGATTGTAGAGTATTCTATTGGGGAAAAGGAGTTGTGGTCCTCTGTTTTGTAGTAGTCAGAGAGGCAAACTTAAGCTGGGGGATCCTGTCGTTTGTTGGGGAAATAAACCTTGTTGCTCAATCTGTTGGAGAGGCGGCGACTTCACTGGCAGAAATCCTTGAGGATTCTTGAAGTCGACTCAGCTGGGAAAAGTTTTCAGAGATTGAAAATCTGGCTGGGGAATCATCCTATGAGAAGGATTTTTCCCCTAGCAGCAAATGTTTGTGGCATTGCCAGAAAATGTTTGTTGTACGTAACCCTTTGCTGAGATTGGCGTTCAATGCCCCAAGTGATTCAGATAAAGACCTGCCCTTGGTTATTCAGCATTTCTTGAGATATTTCTTGGAATCTTGACTGGACTACCCCAAGTGTGTTGGATAGTGACATGTCATGACCCCTTGTAGATAGGAGATTTGTTATTGGAAGTTTCATCCCACTTGAAGTGATTTGGTTCACTGAGAGAGCTTTGGTTCACTGGATATTCGTTGTATGAATTTCTCTACTGTCAAACCAATAGCCATATTCAAACAACGATATTCAAATAATGCAAAGTTTATGCTTGTCCGGAAGTTTTGAAAATGCGTTTTAACAAGTAAAGAAATTCCAACTCAGGATTTAGAGTAAGCCTTACAGGAGTCAGGATACTTTTTGTAACACTATGCTTTCGAACTAACCCATGCTTCAGTTAGGACTTTTGAAGGGTTGTAATGTGGCTTGGTTCACGGTTTAAGAAACAAAGGATAAAGGCTCAAAGTGTATTTGTACCCACCTGCTCTTTGTGACGTTCTTTAGTCCTAAGATCAGTTAATTGTGCGTTTGAATTCCAATTGAGTCTGGAATGACGTTTTAGTGATGGTTTAGACAAGTTAGGTTTGTCGGAAGGCAGTCATTTTTTTCAATATTTTTTTTCATGTTGTTGAGGATTTGTAGTGACTTCTTTCTTTTGATTTGTTATCCCTAATTTTTGCCTGACTGTTCTTGTTTTGAGATTACAGTCAGCGGGATGCCCCAGTTTTCTTTAAGTCTCCTTCGTAGGTTTTGACTTAGTGGGATTTTCTTTTTGAGAGATAATGATTGCCTATTTGGTAGGGAACCCTCACTGTCTTTTGATTCCAGAGGAACCTTTTTTTATGTCATTCATTGTATTACAAAATGAGAGTTTGTGGCTATACGCGTGTTTGAATCAATTGAGAGACTACCCTACCCCAGGTTTTGATTAAAGGTTTCAATTTGTGTAAGAAAGAAAACTTTTGCTTCTTTGGCTCAAAGGGGTTGACTAGGGATTATCTTCCTTATAACTCTAGTGTTTAGGATTTGAAAGAACGCATGTACATCGTCAGCAAGGTCTGTTCAAAAGCATACTGTATGAGATTATGGCATTGTTTTCGTCATCCTCCCTCTAAAGGCTTGTAACTTTTAGCAAGAGTTGAATTTCATAAGGTGAGTAAAAAGCATAGTTTAAATGTAATGAAAATGAGTGGATCAAATCAAGACAAACATATTCAATGCATTAATGAAACAAAGTTTGACATTAATAGATAATTGTTTGAATAACAAAAGAAATTACAATTGTAAATTCAAAATGAACAAGTGGCTCTCAATGATTTGGCATAGGAGTAGTGATCACATTTGGAGTCTCCAGAGGGTCAAACTCGATCTCCTTGGCGTCAATCAAATTCTAAATCTTGTACTTCAACTCCCAGCAATCGTTAGTGTCAAGCCCGGGACTGTCCGAATGATAAGCACACGTTGCATTAGGATTGTAGTTAGGAGAAGAAGTTTTGAGGTTTGGACGAGGTCCTATCAATGCAATCAGATTCATCCTCAACAAGTGTTGTAGCGCTTGAGACAACGGCATGTTGATGTTGGTAAACTGTCTTTTAGGCTCGTCTGGCCTTTGTTGATTTCCTCTTTGCTGTTGTCGGTGCGGCGCAAAACCGGAGATCAGAACTGCCCCCACGTGTTGGTCATGACGACTCTTTTGACCAGACACTGCATTGGACTCTTTCTTCACACTGTATGGCTTTTTCTGAGCATCAGAAGGTGTAGCTCCTTGGATCTGTCCACTTTTGATGCCAACTTCGACCCTTCCGCTGATCAGTATTAGCTCGATGAACCCGACTGAGGAGCTTCCGATTAGGTGTTTGAAGAAAGGCCCTGTCAAAGTTCCCATGAAAATGTAAATCAGCTCCCTGTCAGTTAAAGGGGGCTGCACCCTACCATCCAAATCTCTCCACTTTTGGGCGTATCCTTTGAAGCTCTCGTTGAAACTCATGGTCATGTTCTACAATTGCACACGAGTTGGTGCAAGATCAGCATTGTACTGATATTGCTTGTAGAAAGCAGTAGCTAAATCCTCCCAGGTGTGGATGCGAGAACTCTCCAATTGATAGAACCATTCGAGATGAGTCCCTACTAGGCTTTCTTGGAAGAAATGGATCCAAAGCTTTGGATCAGTTGTGTATGGTTGAATCTTGCGGACATAAGACTTTAAGTGGATCTTAGGGCAAGAGACTCCATCGTACAAGACAAAGGTAGGGATTTTGAACTTTGGGGGGATGACCACTCTAGAAACCAAACCCATGTCTCCTAAATCCAAGTCGGGTATCTGTTGAATCTCCATAGCACTGAGGCGATCCTCCAACTGTTTGTACTTGTCAACAGTGGGAGGAGATTGTTCCTCAGAGTAGTCAGCTTCGGCTTCATCAATCTCCAGACTGTTGTCTTCTTCATGACTATCCCCCATGTTGGATGGAGTTGAAAGATCTAGAGCTCCCTTGACTGGTCCTCTAGGTCTTCTTCTCAAGTTCAGGATTCCTACTGACTTCTTGGAATTTTTCTTCTTGTCTTTGAGAAGAAGGGTCTCCAGGTCCTCTTTCCCCTTAGCCATAGCCAGGAACATTTGTTGGAATTGAGCATTTTGAACTTGGAGATCTTTCACCATTTGTTCCATATCCATCTTACTGAAATAAACAGTAGGAATATAAGGAGACCTGTATGGGAGAAACCTGTCATGATATGATGCATGATATGTGGATGCATTTTTTTCAAGGATCTCGCGGGGTTAGTAGTCACTTACAGTTTTGGATTGGAGAACTTTGTATCGGTGGATGTCCTTCCACGAGAATTAAGCTCACCATGTCAACTGGGTTGTAGCCTTTGACTCCGGTTTGTTGTACTTGATTTTTGACGGTGTTTGGTTAGAGAAAAATAAATCCTCTTGCCCCTTGGTAGACGTCTGGTTCAATGTGACCCTGCATCATCGGCCCTCGAGATCCTTGAAACAGCTATTGAAAATGCTATGGTATGATATTATAATGTTATGTACAAATATGCGAGGTAAGCAAGTTTATATATAAATAATCATATTCACACAAAGTAGACAAGTCCTTAGGTTTAGGCTTGAATGGAGTTTGTAGAAGTAATATGTGGGAGAGTTTTTGGGTCATGGATCATGTTAGAAGTAATATGCAAGCATAAAAAGTTAGGCCCATTTGACAAAAAATGCAATTTTGGGTATTGTTGACTTTTGACAATTTTCCAAAAATGGCCAACTTTGACAATGCATATCTCCTTCAATTTTGACCCTAAGAGGGTGTTCTTAGACTTTTTAGAAATCTTGGGATGTCCCCTAAACACCCCTTTTGTTTTATCTCAATTGGATCCTCCATGTTCATGTAAGAAGCTTTGACCCAAAAGGTGTTTTTGTTGACTTTTTGGGATGACCTATAATGTCTGAATTCATATATTTTCATGAGTGCATTTTTTGAACTTGAGGGGTGAAGATGAGTTGTGGGGAATTGGATTTTATTCAAAATGAGCCTTGGATGGAAATTTTTTGATAAAGCATGAGAAAGTTATGCATGGTCAAAGTTTGTTTGATATTTCTTGAGAAACCCTAATTTAGCAACTTTTGAGTTTTGATGAATTAGGAGCATTTCTTGGGGAATCATGATCAATTGATGGGTATTACTTCAAAGTGTTGATGTTGACCAAAACTCTTGAAGTTTGACTGTATGTGAGTCACAGTTGATTTTCAGGAATTTGAGCAGTTGACTGAGCAAACTTCTTGTGCAAGGCATGAAACTTGGCATGGATGATCTTGAGAACATATTAGGACCATGGAAAGGGTTTGATACCTTTGGAGTTCACCGATCTTGATGAAAATCGAAACCCTAGTTTGAGATTCATTGTCTTAGGAGAGCATTTGCCTGATCAATCCTTGGGAAAATTGAGGATTTCAATGAACATATGTTGAGTAAAATAAGAGGGAAAATTTTGGGGTACAACAGCTGCCCCTGTTCAATATTCTTAAACCTGAGGATGTAGATTGGCTGGTCTGCCTTTCGTGATCTGAAGGTGGAAGATGATTGAACACTAGAGTGCCCAGAAATTTGCACTCGCATGAAGTAATACTGATTGGTGATATCGGGAATAGGCTTACAGATGCCATTTGGAATTCGATAGAGAATCATCGGAGATGGGCTTAAAGATGCCATCCAAAAAAGATATCGGTTGCATAAGAGATTCCTTTGCGAGAATTCCTATACCTGCCATTGAGGAGGACTTCGCCGGGGAATGTTGATTTATGTCTTGGGAAATAAAGTATAGGAGCTTCGGTTGTCCATTACTCTACTGGAGAATTAACTCCTGATTGAGGAGGTGGAAGTAAAATACATATCTGGTCAGGGTCCAGGCTACACAGCGGCTTACTGGGGAAATATGAAATCGATCAAATCTGGTCGGGTCCAAGTCTTACAGTGTTGTAAATTGTTGTCTGGAGATAAGAGACAAGAAACATGGATAGTAAGGTTATGAGAAGGAACCTAGATAGTAGGGTTGCTTTGAAATGAAATCCTGGATAGTAGGGCTATGAGAAGGAACATGGATAGTAGGGTTACTTCGAAATGAAAGCCTGAATATTAGGGCTATGGAAAGGAACCTGGATAGTAGGGTTACTTTGAAATGAAAGCCTAGATAGTATGGCTGTGAGAAGGAACCTGGATAGTAGGGTTACTTCGAAATGAAAGCCTGGATAGTAGGGCTATGAGAAGGAACCTGGATAGTAGGGTTACTTCGGAATGAAAGCCTGGATAATAAGGTTATGAGAAGGAACCTGGATAGTAGGGTTACTTCAAAATGAAAGCTTGGATAGTAGGGATATGAGAAGGAACCTGGATAGTAGGGTTACTTCGAAATGGAAGCCTGGATAGTAGTGTTATGAGAAGGAACCTGGATAGTAGGGTTACTTTGAAATGAAAGCCTGAATATTAGGGCTATGAGAAGGAACCTGGATAGTAGGGTTACTTCGAAATGAAAGCCTGGATAGTAGGGCTATGAGAAGGAACCTGGATAGTAGGGTTACTTCGAGATGAAAGCCTGGATAGTAGGGCTATGAGAGGGAACCTGGATAATAGGGTTACTTCGAGATGAAATCTGGATAGTAGGGCTTATGGGAAGGTACTTGGATAGTAAGGTTACCTTAAGATGAAAGCCTGGATAGTAGGGCTTATGGGAAGAAACCTGGATAGTAGGGTTACCTCAAGATGAAAGCCTGCATAGTAGGGCTTATGGGAAGGAACCTGGATAGTAGGGTTACCTCAAGATGAAAGCCTGGTTAGTAGGGCTTATGGGAAGGAACCTGGATAGTAGGGTTACTTCATTTGGTTACGTAGCTTAGTTGACCCGTTTGGTTTCGGGAACTGATTATTTCATTAGATGTCTGCAGATATGATATGTATAACTACTGGAATTATTGGTGGTAATTGTCTTTCCTGAAAAGATAACGGGGTTAATTATATGCGATGCATGAAATGCATCATGAGATGATGTACTCATAATAAATGAGACTATACTGTATGTGATATTTATGCGCATGTCATGATGCATGAACGTGAAATTCCATTATGACATGTCCGAGTCTGGGAAAATAAATCCCCGACTACTGCTGGAGAGTATAGTATTCCTAACTGTTGTAGAGAACTGTGGTTCTTCTACTTCCGCTGGGGATGGTGAATGGAAATGACTATGCTGGAGATTTACTCCTTGTTGTTTGTGAATATTCTTCCAGGGAGAGACTCTATTGGAGAATAACTCTACGGGGAAATAACTTTGTTGGAAGATGAACTTCCGTAGCTGAAGTAATAAGCTATGTTGGGGATTAAACTTTTGTATTCATAGAAATAGACTCTTCTTAGGAGACAAATTTTATGACCCACTTGCAATTATGAAATTCGGCTGGGGGATATAGATGTCAGATTTCTGAAAGACCCTGGTTGGGGAGATTACTTCCTGTTTTGGTGGAGCCGGTGTCAATGCTTTAATTGCTTTTACTCTGTGGGTAGTGTAGCTGTCACGAGGTCGTATGCACTGATGATTGTGTTTCAAAGCTGTCTCTGCCCCGGTACCTGTTGGACAGAGTAACTGTCGGGTTTGGACATTTTTGTTTTTGCCCTTGTTTCTTAAGTTACGAGCAATTGTCTTTCTGTTTCTTATGTAAATATTTATGAACAACAGTCATATTCAAATTCATATGTCAAGAATAAATCATTGGACGCTATTGCAAAACAAAACAGAAAAAGAAAAACAAATAGTTTTGTAAAAATGATTTGTATTGATTTTCGAAGTTGGCCTATAACAGGCGTTTTTGTACAAGGGAGCTGATGCTCTAGTAAGAGAACGCCGCTGAAAAATGGAAATTATAAAATATTGTGTAAAAAGAAAACAACTATGTACAATAATCCCATTGGGTTCCAATTCTGCTATTGTCGCTCTGTCTTCGAGCGTCTCATCACTTTGCTACTTGTCCGAATCTGATTAGATTAATTGGTGCCGTTCGAGCTTGATCGTTGATATTGAGGTCCAATCGCAAGGTGATCCAATGGGACATAGTGATACGCTTTGCATCCCTAACTTTTGCCTAGACTTCCCTTTCGGGTTTTAAGTCCACCGGGATACTCTTTGTTGCCCAAGCCGCCTTTTCAGGTTTTCGACTTGCCGGGTGTACAGATTTTTTCATTTTCATCCCTTATTTTTGCCCGAACACTTTTGGTTCGCCGGGAAGCCCTTATTTTTGCCTAGGTCAGTCAACCTAGCGGGTCTTTTATCATGCGTAATATCTTTTCACTATGTCTGCATTGACAGGGTGAGGAAGTTCATCACCGTCCATGGTGGTTAGAATCATGGCTCCACCCGAGAAGACGTTCTTAATCATAAATGGCCCTTCGTATGTGGGAGTCCATTTTCCCCTGGGACCACCTTGCGGCAGTATGATGCGTTTAATCACTAGATCCCCGACTTGATATTCTTGACATCTGACTTTTTTGTTAAAAGCTTTGATCATTTGTTTTTGATACGTTTGACGATGATAGACAACAGTAAGTCTCTCCTCATCGATCAAATTTAGTTGATCAAGTCGAGTCTGGATTCAGTCGTCCTCGTTCAAACCCACATCTTTCATAATCCTTAAAGAAGGAATCTGGACTTCAATGGGTAGGACTGCCTCTATGCCATATACCAGAGAGTAGGGTGTTTCCCCTGTCGACGTCTTTGCTGAGGTACGGTACCCATGAAGAGCGAATGGTAACATCTCATGCCAGTCTTTATATGTCACAGTCATCTTCTATATGATCTTCTTGATGTTCTTGATAGCCGCTTCAACAACGCCATTCATATTTGGCCGGTAGGGAGAAGAGTTATGATGTTGTATCTTGAATTGCTTACAGAGCTTGGTGATCATCGTGTTATTGAGATTCATACCATTCTCAGTGATAATTCTCTCTGGCACACCATACCGATAAATCAGGTTATACCTAATGAACCGCGCCACAACGTTCTTGGTCATAGTAGCAAAAGAGGCCGCCTTAACCCATTTTGTGAAGTAATCGATGGCTACCATAATGAAGCGATGCCCATTAGAAGCGGTAGGCCTGATTTCTTCAATCATGTCAATGCCCCACATTGCAAAGGGCCACAAAGCTATCAAGACATTCAAAGGAATCAGAGGCACATGCACCTTATCAGCATAGATTTGGAACTTATGACAAGTTCGAGAGTGCTGATAACAATCTGCTTCCAAAGTGGACCAGTAGTATCCTGCCCGTAGCATCTTCTCAGCCATGGTATGTCCACTTGAATGGGTTCCAAAAGTACCTTCATGTAAATCTATCATAATCCTCTCTGCTTCACTCTTGTCTATACACCGCAGTAAGGTAGAGTCATGGTTGCACTTGTAGAGGATTCCATTACTGAGGAAGAATTTCGCAGCGAACCTTCTTAGAAACTTCTTATCGTTGACAGATTCCCCTTCAGGATACTCTTGAGTCTCGAGGTGCTTCTTCACTTCATGAAACCAAGGTTTATCTGCTACCTCTTCAGTATTAATCTCGCAGCAGTGTGCTGGTTCATCCAACCTTTCAATGGTGATTCGGGGAGCTTCGTTGTCCCATCTGACCTTGAACATAGAAGACATGGTGGCTAGCGCGTCCACTAACTAATTCTGTTCTCGTGGGAAATGTTCAAAGGTTACCTCCTCAAAGTGCGGGAGCAATGTCAGCACGTGCTCTTTGTATGGGATGAGATTCAGATGCTTTGTATCCTATTCGCCTTTGATCTGACTTATCACCAAGGCTAAATCCCCGAAGACATTTAAGAACTTGATCCTGAGGTCGATAGCGACTTTGAGACCCATGATGCAGGCTTCATACTCCTCCATGTTGTTAGTGCAGTTGAAACATAGTCGGGCAGTGAAAGGAGTATGACAGCCCTCAGGAGATATGATTATGTTGCCAATGCCATGACCGAGTGTGTTTGAAGCTCCGTCAAAAAACATAGTTCATCGGGATCCCTCCTCGGGTCCTTCATCTGGTCCAGGTTCTTCGTAGTCAGTCACTAGCATAATACTCTCGTCCGGGAACTCAAAATTCATGGACTGGTAGTCATCCACGACCTGATGAGCCAAATGACCAGCCAATACACTTCCCTTGATTTCTTTCTGGGTTGTATATTGTATATCGTATTAGGTTAAGATCATCTGCCATCTCGCTATTCTTCCAGAGTGTGCGGGCTTCTCGAAGATGTATTTGATTGGATCCATCTTAGATATCAACAGAGTAATGTGGGTCAGCATATATTGTCTTAGTCGGCGAGCAGCCCATGCCAAAGTGCAGTAAGTTTTCTCGAGCAGTGAGTATCTTGTCTCACAGTCGGTAAACTTTTTGCTAAGGTAGTATATTGCGTTCTCTTTTCGACCAGACTCGTCATGCTGCCCCAGCACACACCCTATTGAATTTTCTAGCACTGTTAAGTACAATATCAAAGGTCTTCCTTCAATCGGAGGCATCATAATTGGTGGTTCTTGAAGACATTCTTTGATCCTTTCGAAAGCTGTCTGGCATTCGTCATTCCACTTTACCACTTAATCTTTCTTCAGAAGCTTGAAGATGGGCTCACAAGTAGCAGTCATATGTGAAATGAACCTGGCGATATAATTCAAGCATCCCAAGAAACCTCTAACTTCCTTCTCAGTACGTGGAGTCGGCATCTCTTGTATGGCCTTTACCTTTGCGGGGTCTACCTGAATACCTTTGTCACTGACGATGAAACCCAGAAGCTTACCAGACCTTACCCCGAAGGTGCACTTGTTCGAATTCAACCTCATCTTGTATGTCTTCAACCTGTCGAACAACTTTTGTAGATGATCAAGGTGTTCCCCTTTGGTTTGAGACCTGGCTATCATGTCATCAACATAAACCTCGATCTCATGGTGAATCATATCGTGGAATAAGGCGACCATGGCTCGCTGATAAGTTACCCCAGCATTCTTCAACCCAAAAGGCATCACCTTGTAACAGAAGGTGCCCCACTGTGTGGTGAAGGTTGTCTTCTCCATGTCTTTAGGAGCCATCTTGATCTGGTTGTATCTAGAGAAACCATCCATGAAGGAGAAGATTTTTTGTTGCGCGGTGTTGTCAACCATAACATCAGTGTGGGGAAGCGAGAAGTTATCCTTGGGGCTTACCCTACTTAGTTCTATGTAATCCAAACACATCCGTACCTTGTTGTACTTCTTATATACTGGAATGACATTAGCAACCCACTGTGGAGAGGAGGTGACAGCTAAGAACCCTGTGTTGAACTGATTCATAACCTCTGCCTTGATCTTCTCTAACATTTCAGGGCGCATACGGCGGACCTTCTGTTTAACCGAAGGACAATCTTCTTTAGTCGGCAGACGGTGTATCACGATATCAGTGTCTAAACCAGGCATGTCTTCATATGACCAGACGAAGATTTCAATATAGTCGTGCAACATCTGTATCAACCGCTATTTAATCTTAGTCTCCAGATTTACGCCGATCTTGACTTCTTTTCTATCTATCTCCGTGCCCAAGTTTATCGTCTCAACTGGCTCTTCGTGAGGCTGTATAGCCCTCTCTTCCTGATGTAAAAGTGTAGCATGTTCTCCAGGAACCTCACAATCATCCTCACCTTCGTCCTCGGCTTGGTTGATCATATTTTTGAAGTCATAACTGGAAATATCAAAACTATTATCAATGGGATCCAGAGTGGATATGGATCTACAGTTTGATATGTGAGTGTGTATAAGAGCATAGCTGTATTGATAAAGTAAAGGCAGAAAAGAAAAACAGAGAGCACAAAATTTGTATGCAAAGAACATCCAATGTTTTATTGATGATATATGAAATGACATATAATAACCCTCACAGATAGAACCATTGTGCCTTGGGTAAGACACAAGTCCATAAAGTTTAAATTGTTTATTACAAACTCAGAAAACAAGTAAGACAATTATTACGGAATAAAAGAAACTGGTATAAAATCTTTGGCCGCCCAATTACTTGGTCCACTGTTGGTAGTCGGGTAGATCCATCTGTAAATATTAGAGCTTTCCTCATTGTATTCAATAGCATTGACCCCACGATTGCTGATACGTAGGGGTGGTCCTCCAGCTCGAGCGCGCCTAACAACCCTTTGAGCCCCTGAAGTAAAGCCCAAACCAAATTTGTCAGTTTTGTGAGTAAAATCAGGGAGCTCTCCCCAGTTGGTACACCCACCTTCTTCGACCACTGCTCTAGCGTCCTTGAGAGAAGCCATCTTCGGATGAGGTTTAGTGCCGGTGGTAATCTCGTTTGACGCCAAAATCTGGGGAACCTCTTCAAAGTTTTGACAAGGAGTCTCTATGAATTCCCCATCCATTTCAACATACCTGAAGGAGTTCAGGTGGCTCACCATATACTCCTTTTCGCCATGCACCGTGACAATCTTCCCCTTCACCGGATATTTCAGCATTTGGTGCACTGTAGAAGTAACAACCCCAACTTCATGGATCCAAGGACGACCCAACAAACAAGAGTACGATGGCCTGATGTCCATCACGTAGAAGGTGGACCTAAAGGTCCGAGATCCTACTTTGAAAGGGATTTCCACCTCCCCGTGCACCATTCTCTTCGACCCGTCAAACGCCTTTACCATAATGTTACTAGGCTTTAAGGTCAATCCTTCACAATCCAGCCGATCATGAGCCTTCTTAGGCAGAACATTCAGTGAAGACCCAATATCCACCAACACATGAGCCATAGTGGTGCCCCTGCATTCGATCGAGACATGCAGAGCATCATTATGCTTCCTCCCTTTCGGTGTTAAGTCGGCATCTGAAAAACCTAACCCATTGTCAGCAGTCAAGCAAGCCATACAATCTTTGAATTGATCGACTGAGGTTTCTTGCGGCACATGCACGGTCTTGAGGAATGCAATCACAGCCTTTGCATGGGCCTCAGAACATAACAACAAAGACAACGTCGATATCTTCGAGGGGGTTTGCCCCAACTTCTCGACCATATTGTAGTCGCTCTTCTTGATTATTTTTAATATTTCCTCTATCTCTTGCTTAGAGGATTCCAACACAACTTTTTAGGTGCCTGCGTATGGGCAGGCTCACCTGTAGCTTCTTTGCCTCGAGTCCCACATGACTCATCGGCAGGGGTAACAACTGGAGTAAGAACGAGAGTAGTAGCTGAAGTACTAGTAGGAACAACAAATGGAATAAAAACAGGCTTATTGACAGTCTTCGAGGAGATCTCGAGAGAGAAAACCCTTCCACTTATGGTAATCTTGTTGGCCCCGACAATGTTACTGACATCGGGATTAGCCTTTTCAGCCTTCAAATCTTGTTTAACACCATGATAGTAAACATCGGTGCCATAATTCCACGGGACAGTTTTTCTGAGGAGTACGATACGGGACCAGGAAAAGTGATTATTAGCGGAGTGATTCTCGGAGCAGGTGTAATCCTAACAGGTCTTTTAGAGGATACCTTGGAAGGATTGGCAGAAATGGTTATAATAGCTGTGATACGGTGGGAGAACTGACTTGAGGTTTTGCGTTTGTGTTTGCAATTGTGCAGTTTAGCAAGAGTCGCCATCGACTTTTTATTTTATCCAAAGGAAAGGTCAAAAAGCACAGGAAAGACCTTTGAGATGTTTTCTTGGGTTCGGGGGGTAGATTATGAAAAGGGAAGGTGCAAGCACCCTTTTCATCCATGGTTTTCCATGGGCTCTTAGTTACTTTTTTAGATCACTTACTTTTGCTTTTCAATTGTTTGAAATGGTGCTTTGTGTGTGTGGTTTTGAAAATGCTTTAAGAAAAAGAGGCCATTGTCGTGGCAACCTTTGTAATGATTCTTGTCTGAATATATACAAAGGTGTTTGTCTTTTTGAAAAGATATTCCACTGTTTGAAAGTTTGTTTTTGGGAAATGTTTTGAATTGTGTTGTGAAGTGTGTTTGAAAATAACAAGGATGTTTTGCAAGTTTCGATCAAGTAACTAAGAGTTGTCTACCCTATTTTACTCAAAGATCTTTTCTATGCGTTTTTAACCCTTTTGACAGTGTTGTTTTACCATTGCATTTGGTAAACAACCTTGTATTAGGATGTTAAACGGGACAGGCGCGGGTCATCGTATAGACCATGATAGCAATTGTGTCAAGTATTTTTGGCAAATTTTCCGAGGGACTTGATCATTTTGTTTAGGCAACCAAGATAGCGTCATCGAGGGACTATGATCTTTTGTTTTGTTTTTGTTTTGCCAAAGTACTCAACATGCATAACATGGCCCATTTTTAAGGCAACAAGTGGATGTAACCCTATGGGTACAAGTGTGCATTGTGTGTTAATTTTCATGCATTTTTGTCTTGTATTATGTTATCTAGCGATTGATTTTGAATCTTGTCATACACGCCTAATTACTATACAGTATATTGAAAGCAATAAATTGCGGGAATTAAAAGTCTAAGTTATTACAAGAGTATCCAGGGATGGGGGTACAATTATTTACAAATGGGGATGAGTCTCACAAGAACAATAATGTCCAAATATCATGTGTTACAACCAAATCGAATCGTCGCAATTCAAAGTAAAGCCATAACAAATCAAAAAAATGAAGAAAATCAATCCATTGTAAAATGCATGTATTTACTTGAAAATAAAATCTATTCTAACAAAGAAAGATTAAATGTTATTATTACTTTTTTTGTATTTTATTAATCATGTAAATAAAAAGTTTAAAGGAAGAAAAATTAATTAAACAAAATTTCCATTGTTCTTGTATTTTATTAATGTGTAAAAAAGGGATAATAAAAAGAAAATAATTAAAATAAAACTATTTGAGAAAGTCAAATTTATTTTACAAAATAAAGTTCTAATATATTACTAGTATATCTTTAATAGAACAAAAAAGGATAAATTAAGAAAAAGAAAATTAACTAAAATATTTTTTGGTATTTTCTTAAATGTAACAAATTAATAAAGATAAATTAAAAAAGTGAAGATTAATTAAAATGATTAATTTAATTTGATAAAAAAAGTTATTAAATAGAAAGAAGAAAATTATAACAAGTTTAAAAAGAATGGGCTTTAAGGCTTGAAAGGGGATGGCCCAAAAATAAAAAATATAAAAGAAGAGGAACAAAAGTAAGAATGGAGGTGGGGGTATGCTAGCAAAATCAATGGGCTTTGATTGTTTAAGGCCCAAAACACAGAGTTGTTTCGTTTTAGGGGTTGTGTGACAAATTAGGGTTTGTGTGTTTTAGGTTTCACAGGGGCGCCGCTTGCTTCGTTCTTCCTCTTCTTCATCTTTCTCAGTCAAAACGCCCTCTGACCTTCCTCCTACCTAAGCCGTCGGAGCGCCCTCACTCTCCTCCTCTTCCTAACATTCAATGGCCTTGTTCTAAAATGGTACGTTTTATTCTGAGTTTTACAGTTTGTTGTTTATGTGATTTTTACAGTTTTCAAGCTTTATTCATTGTTCATGTTTGAGATGCAGAGAGATATACCTGTGAGTTTTTTCTGGACAAGAGAGAGGGAGGGTGAGACGGAGCTCCCTGGCGGCTAGAGGTGGAGAGGAGAAAATGATGAACGCGTTTGCTTTTGGTAACTTCTTTCCTTTCTCTTCCCCCTTGAACGATGATGATTTCTTCTGAGACTTTGTTGTTGTTTGTTGATTTTGGTGATGATGATGTTGTTCTGAAACTCTTTTCCTCTGAAACTCTTTTCCTCTCTTCTAAATGTTGATGTTGCTTCTGGAACTTGAATGTTGAAGATGATAATTATTTCTGAAACTCTTTTGTTGATGTTTTTCGTTGATGATGATGTATTTCTGAAACTTGTTCTTGATTGTAAAACCTTTTACATTTTCCCTCTCTCTTTGAATCTGAATGTTGATGAAACTTGGCTTATTGGTTTGGATTGTTTATGATGATGATTCCGAAACTATGATTGTATGCTTCTGAAACTCTTTTCCTCTCTTCTTGGCTTTAAAATTAATGATGATTTGTTCTGAAACCGTTATTGTATGCTTCTGCAACTCTTTCCTCTCTCTTGGCTTTGAAGGTTAATGATGATTTGTTCTGAAACTGATATTGTTGTTGGATAGTGGTTTGTTGGTGGATATTTATGTTCTGAAACTTGTTGGTTTTTTGAATGTGATGAGGAAACCTTGATGATTATTGTTGAACTGAGTTGTTACAGTTGGTTGGCTTGGAGATTGGTTGTACTTTTGCAGGTTTTTGTGTTGGGAGAGTTGTGTGAAACAGTTATGCAGGTTCTTGGTGTTTTTGTTTACAGTTTGGAACTGGTGTACAGTTTGCAGTTTTTGAGTTTGTAGTTTTGGCTGTTGTTGCATCTTGTGCAGTTTGGTTGTTTTTGGTTATTGTTGCAGCTTGTGCAGTTTTGCAGTTTGGGCAAGCTTGTTTGCAGTTTGTGGTGTTCTGTTTGATTGTGTAAGTTGGTTGTTTTTGGTTTGCTTTGCTTTGGCTAGGCTAGCTTGATTTGCAGTTTGTGGTTGTTGTTTGAACTGAGATGCAGTTTCTTAGTTTTGTTGCAGTTTCTAATTGTTACAGGTTTTTGTAACTTGGTTATTTGTTGTAGCTTGGTTGCTAACAGGTTTGGGCAGGTTTGGAGAGTTTTTTAGGCCTTGGTGGTTTGGTTTTGGAACTGTTATAAGATGGTGGTGAAAACTGTTATGCTTGGCTGTTGGTTCTAATGTCCCCCCCCCCCAACTGTTATGCAGTTTGATAGTTTTATATCTCTTTAGCTTTTTTTTGTTTGCAACTTGTGATAGCCTGCTTTGCCAAATTGTACACTTAAAAAAGGTGATATCCTTTTCTCTCTTTCTCTCTCTATGACAAAGCATTTTTTGCTTGTTTTCCTTATTCTGAAAAGTTTGCCTATTTTTATGGAAAATGATGAAAAGCTATGACAAGCTTTTGGCTCGTGAATTGGTTTATCTTCTGCATTCGCATGCTGTTTACTTTTAGCCTGCTGTACTTTCTGCATTTCATATTTGCTGCATCCAGTTGCTTTGCTTGACAGTTTGCGTCTAGTTTGCTTTGTAACAGTTTTCATCTAGTTTGCTTTGTAACTCAGTTTGCATCTAGTTTGCTTTGTAACTCAGTTTGCATCTAGTTTGCTTTGTAACTCAGTTTGCATCTAGTTTGCTTTGTAACTCAGTTTGCCTTGTATGCCATGTTTAGTAATGCAGCTTGTCTGAATTTGGCCTATAACAGTTTGCCTTGCATCCAATTGGCGCCTTTGTTTAGCTTGCTTTGTACAACATGTTTTAGTTTGGCCTACATTTGACAATTTTGGCGCCTTGCTATATTTTTTGAATAATTGCTTTTGTATGCTTGCATTTGTATTTTTTACTTTTCTCTTTGTGAACCAAGAAGAGCAATCTTCTTGTGATTTGCAAAGAGAAAAATAAAAACATGATGAACAAATAACACTCTGATTCTGGACGGCAAACTTTAATGATGACTTTTTCCTTTCTTTTTTTCATGAAAATTCTTTTCAATTAACTGTACTGATCTTCTTTTCCTTTGTCTTTTTTCATGTGAGCATCAATTGGATGATAGAGGAAGCAGAGGAAGCAAGAGACCTTGATCATGGGAGCAATGGCAGCTTAGGAGGCTTAGGCTTAGATTAGATAGATTTTTCATTAATTGTAACATTTATTTTTTTCAAATACTATAAGTTATAAAACATACAGTATTCAAATAATAAATTATTTTTGTAACAATATTTGGAATGAATGAAGAAAGCTTTTTATGAGATCATCTGATAATCCAATAAAGCCTTCTACTGTCAATATCTTGCAGTTCTTTCTTCAAGTCTTCACTGATTATTTAAGATTCTCAAATCAAAATAATTGAAATTGCATTCCAACAATTCTAATCCAGATAACTTAAATTCCAAGTAATCCAATAACTTTGTAGTCTCATAACCTTGCAAAAACATTCCTAAACAAAATACGCATTGTATTCCAATAAAGCTCCTATCTCTTATCCCAACTAATCAGGTCTTGAGAACAACCAGTTAACCTTTCAGCAAACTTGAAAAAGTGTGAAAACAATGTAATAGTTAACTGAATTTCTGAGAATTCAATTTCTTCTGAGAAATGCGAGAGAAACCCTAATTCTTGATCTGTTGCCAAAGAAAAGTCTGTTTGATCAATTCCTGAGCCAATCTTGAAAATCTGAGAAAACCCTAGGGTTGTGATTTCTTGTGAAAAAGGGAAGGCAAATTTTGGGGTACAACAGTTGCCCCTGTTCAATATTCTTGAACCTGAAGAGTTAGATTGGCGAGTTCGCCGTTCGCGACTCGAAGGTAAAAGATGATTGGACACTAGAGTGCCCATAAATTTGCACTCGTCAAAGCATAGTTTTAGGGAATGGGCTTAAAGATGCCATTTGGAGATGTGACAGAATCTTGTCGGAGATGGGCTTAAAGATGCCACCAAGAATGTTTGTTGAACTGTATGTTGTAGGTGAAAAAATGAGTATCAGAAAGGTATCCAGGTCTGGAACGTCTCTGAGCCGGGGGTCTGAATAAGAAATAGATTAGCATCCGTGTTTGGAGTATCCGTAAACTGTTTTCAGAAGTTGAATTTAAACAAGCGATAGATTAGCATCCATGTTTGGAAGCGTCTGTAAACTGTTTTCAGAAGTTGAATCTGAACAAGCGATAGATTAGCATCCATGTTGGGAAACATCCGTAAACTGTTTTCATGATTCTGGAGTTGAACAAGCAATAGATTAACATCCGTGTTTGGAAGCACCCGTAAACTGTTTTCAATGAGCTGAATCTGAACAAGCGATAGATTAACATCCATGTTGGGAAGCATTCGTAAACTGTTTTCATGATCCTGAATCTGATAGCTTGTTAATCTTATCCTGAAAAGGGTAAAATATTAGCTGAAACACAAAGTTATGTTGCATGAAATGTATGATGCAATATATGTGTTATATCAATGTTTATGATATATGAATGCAATGTATGTGCATGTAAGCTGATGAGCCATCTTGCTGAGGAAAGTAAATCCTGGATAGCTGGAGATAATAAAATCTTTGACCGCTGTCGGGGAAAATAAATCCTGGACCACTGTTGAAGAGTATGTGTCTCTTCAAGCTTTTTGACAACCTCTGTGGGGAGAAGCTATACTGCTGGGGAAATCAGGAGTTTGGGTTGTATGCCAATCTACTGGGGATTCCTGTTTTGTTGTTTGAGGAGAACTCCGCTGGGGAATATTTGAAAACTCTGCGGAGAATTGAGAATGAGAATCTTCATTCTGCCAGGGGAATTTGTGTTGAGGAGTCAAGAACGAGAATCTTCGATCTGAAGGGGATTAAAAACTCTGACAAATTTATGCTGAGAGTAAAGAAGGCTCTGGAAACTTCACTAGAGAATCAAGGATGAGAATCTTGATTTTGTTGGGGGAGTAAAAACTCTGTGGGGAATAGCTGTACTGCTGGGGAGTAGCTATCCTGCTGGAGAGTAAGCTCAGGACTCTGGGAAAAGCTTATTCACGTTTGGAAGAAGTTCTGGAGTTTAGGTTGTATGCCACTTTGAGAATGAGAATCTTCATTCTGTCGGGAATATCAGGAGCTTGGGAGTATGCCAATCTACTGGGGAAGCAAGAATGAGAATTTTCATTCAGGTGTTTGGGTCAGGAGGTTAGGAGTATGCCAATCTTCTGGGTAAGCAAGAATGAGATCTTCATTCTGTTAAGGGTATCAGAAGCTTGGGAGTATACCAATCTTCTGAGGTTTTAAGGATGAGAATCTTCATTCTATTAAGGGTATCAGGAGGTTGGGAGTATGCCAATCTACTGAGGAAGCAAGAATGAGAATCTTCATTCAGGCGTTTGGGTCAGGAGGTTGGGAGTATGCCAATCTTCTTAGGAAGCCAGAATGAGAATCTTCATTCAGGCGTTTGGGTCAGGAGGTTGGGTGTATGCCAATCTTTTGAGGTTTCAAGGATGAGAATCTTCATTCTGTTAAGGGTATCAGGAGCTTGGGAGTATGACAATATTCTGAGGCTTTAAGGATGAGAATCTTCATTCTTGAGATAAATAGATTTTTAGGAGCTTCAGTTGTCCGTTATTCTGCTGGAGCATCATCTCCATTGAATTTTGGGAACCTCGATCGTCCGTTATTCTGTTGAGAAATCATCTCTGTTGAATTTTGGGAACCTCGATCGTCCGTTATTCTGTTGAGAAATCATCTCTGTTGAAGATGAAAGTTGGATGCACTACTATCTGGTCGTGGTCCAGGCTTCATAGCTTGAATTTGATTGTATCTTTCCTGAAAGGTAAAGGTTAGTGGCATATATCAAACAATGACGTTCTCAAAATAAATGAGATTGCATTGTATGATGTCCTGATGTACGAATGTGTAATGTTTTTCAAGACATCCTTTTGCTGGGGAAAATAAATCCCGAACTGGTGATGGAGAAAAGAGTTGGATTCTTCGTCTCTGATAGTGAAAAATCTAGAAGTGAATCAGAATAAATCGTTGAGAGATTTATCTGAAATAACAAAACCCGAAATATCCTCCACTAGAATAGGAATCAGGGAGATCTTAGTATCGGTCTGACTGAACCAGAGAAGGTCTTGGATTAACTTTGACTCAACCGGATGATGAAGGAATCTTTGACGACTGCTACTCCAAAAGGTGATGATCTGTCGATCAATCTGCATATGTTATGAATGTTGCTGAAATGTCGGGGAAGATAAATACTTGACAAGTGTTGGGGAAATAAACCCATGACTGCTGGTCTGCTAGAGAGGTGATGAACTTCTCAAGGATTCTTTAATTTCTTTTCAGAAGGATTTGGAGAGATTCGTCACTGCCCCTAGTATCAAATGTTTGTGGCACTGCCAGGAAATTTAGACTGTACGCAACCCTTTGATGAGATTGACGTTCAATGCCCCCAAGTGATGGAGATGGAGACTTGTCCCAGGTTACTCTGCAATTGAGAGATTTCTTGAAATCTTGACTGGACTGCCCCAGGTTAACTGGACTTTGAGAGATTTCTTGAAATCTTGACTGGACTGCCCCAGGTTAACTGGATAAGGTCATGTCAAGTCCCCTTTTGTTGATAGGAGATTTTTGCAAAGGAAGTGTCATCCCCCTTGAAGTGATTTTGTTCACTGAGAGAGCTTTCGTTCATCGGAACATTCACTGCGTGAGCTTCTTCGCTGTCAAACAAATAGCCATATGCAAAAAATGATATTCAAATAATGCAAAGTTTATGCTCCTCTTGGAATTTTGAAAAAAGCGTTTTTTAGCAGAAAACTTTTATAAGACAAATTCAACACAAGATTTAGAGCAAAGCCTTACAGGAGTCAGGATACCTTTTGTAACAGTATGCTTTCGAACTAACCCATGCTTCATTTAGGACTTTTTGAAGGGTTGTAGCGTGGCTTGGTTCACGGTTTAAGAAACACAGGATAAAGGTTCAAATTATATTTGTATCCACCCGCTCTTCGTGATGTTCTTCAATCCTAAACTCAGTTAATTATGCGTTTGAGCTCCAAATGAGTCTGGAACAACGTTTTTGGTGATGGTCACACAAGTTGAATTTGTTGGAAGGCAGTCATCATCATTTTCTTTGCAACATTTTTCATGTTGTTGAGGATTTGTAGTGACCTCTTTCTTTTGATTCATTATCCTTAATTTTTGCCTGACTGTTCTTATTTTCGAGATTACAGTCAGCGGGATGCCCCAACTTTCGCAAGTCTCCTTTGTAGGTTTTGACTCAGTGGGATTTTCTCTTTGAGAGATAATGAATGCCTATGAGATAAGGAACCATCACTGTCTCTTGGTTCCAAAGGGATGTTTTTGATGTCATTCATTGTATTATGAACTGAGAGTTTGCGGCTTCAACGCGCATTTTGAATTAACTGAGAGACTACCCTGCCCCAGGTTTGATAAAAGGTTTCAATTTGTGTTTAAAACAGAAAACTTCAACTTCTTTGGCTCGAAGGGGTTGACTAGGGATTATCTTCCTTATAACTCCAGTGTTTAGGATTTGTAAGAAACACCTGTACATCGTCAGCAAGGTCTGTCCAAAAGCATACTATATTAGATTATGGGATTGTTTTCGTCATCCTCCCTCTAAAGACTCGTAACTTTTAGCAAGAGTTAAATGTAATAAAGAAAGCAGAAAGCATAGTTCAAGAATAGTGAAAACGAATGGATGAATTCAAGACAAACATATGCAATGCACTAATAAAACAGAGTTTGACATCAACAGATAATTGTTTGAATAACAAAAGAAATTACAACTTGAAAATTCAAATGAAACAAAAGCCTCCTAGTTCGAACTTGTCATTTCAGGTGGAGAACCCTCAGCAAAAGATTTTCATCTGGCCCTCCTGTGTGAATTCCAGCACTCCTCTGTCAATCAAGTCTTGGGTCTTGTTTTTCAAAGCCCAACAGTCGTCGGTGTCATGTCCAGGACTATAGGAGTCGTATGCACAAAATGCATTGGGATGATAGCTAGGAGCAGATGTATTGAGATTCCAAAGAGGATCCTTTAATACAGTCAGATTGACCTCCAACAAGCGTTCCAGTACTTGTTATAATGGCATATTAATCTCAGTGAAGCGCCTTCCAGATGTATTTTGCTTACGCCAATTACCCCGTTGATGTTGGTGAGGTTGTTGTTGGGCTTGTGACCCTGAAGCAAGTTGGGGAGACTTTCCCTTGGCTTCTTGTATCAAAGGAGGTTGAATGGTGACTTGATCTTCAACCCTAGTTGTTTTCCACACTTGGTTACATCCATCCTGATGCAGTTTGTTGATGAGGACCTTTAGCTCCTCTTGTCCTTGAGCCAGGTTTTGAATGAGAGCCATCTGGCCCACCAGTTGTCCCATCATTGGGATTTTCATTGTTGCCAACTCAATCTGTAGCCCTTCCAACTGATCATTCCTGATGCCCCCTGGATTTCCTAGGACCATGCCCCTTCTGAGGAAAGCTTTCACTTCTTCCTGCCCCTTGGACAGGTTCAAGAACATCTCTTGAAGTTGAGCATTTTGATCCTGAATATCTTTGACAGTCCTCTCTAGAGCCATCTCTACTGAAATAAACAGTAGGAAAATAAGGAGACCTGAAAAGGGGAAAACCTGTCATGATACGATACATGATATGTGGATGCATGTTTTCAAGGATCTTGCGGGGTAAACACAAGAAAATGTTAGAGGTTGAACTTTGATCAACATCTTTGATTGGAGAACTTCGTATCGGTGGATGTCTTTCCACGAGAATCAAGCTCACCATGTCAAGTGGGTCATAGCCCTCGATTCAAGTTGTTGTACTTGATCTTTAACGGAGTTTGTTTAGAGGAAAATGAATCCTCTTGCCCTTTGGTAGACGTTTGGTTCAACGTGACCCTGCATCAAAGACCCTTGAGATCCTTGAAATGTTTATTGAAAATGCTATGGTATGATGTTATGATGTTATGTACAAGTATGCAAAAGTAAGAAAGTGTATACACAAACAGTCATATTCACACAAAGCAGACAAGTCCTTAAGTTTAGGCTTGCATGGAGTTTGTAGGTAAGTACCCTTTTGAAGTTAGTTGGCTCAACCTGTCCTATAATTAGTAACCGGGTTCTAAGGAGCTCAATATCACCGGATTATTTTCTGTGTTCATTGTTTCAGTTTAACCACTTTACTGGCGATCGAAATATTCCAAGAAAACAACTCTCAATGAGTGTAGTATCGAGTATCTACCAACTTCGGATTGCACCAAAGCCGGTCATCTCACTACCCTTAAAAAGGCCAAGATGGTCAAGTAAGGTTCTAAGAGTTCGTTAGTGCTTCATGGCATCACTCAGCGGCCCCGTATTCTATTTGATTGACTCAAAGGCTACCGGTATCCACAAATATGTCGCACTAACGTAGCCACTGCTTCAACCATGTCGGTATACCCCGCACAGTTCCCTCACAGTTTATTGCTACTTACCTAAAAGGTGCCCCCAAATCCGGGTGTAGGATTTAAAACAAACCCAAACAAGGAACCAAATGTAAAGCAATCAAAGCAAACAAGATAAGAATGTAAAGGTGATCTAAACCCTAAGGTTACTCCACTTTTAACTTAAATTCCAAGTAATCCAATAACTTTGTAGTCTCATAACCTTGCAACAACATTCCTAAACAAAATATGCATTGTATTCCTATAAAGCTCCTATCTCTTATCCCAGCTAATCAGGCCTTGAGAACAACCAATTAACCTTTCAGCAAACTTGAAAAAGTGTGAAAACAATGTAACAGTTAACTGAATTTCTAAGAATTCAATTTCTTCTGAGAAATGCGAGAGAAACCCTAATTCTTGATCTGTTGCCAAAGAAAAGTTTGTTTGATCAATTCCTGAGCCAATCTTGAAAATCTGAGAAAACCCTAGGGTTGTGATTTCTTGTGAAAAAGGGAAGGCAAATTTTGGGGTACAACAATAGCAATATCTTCAAATGGAACAGTCGGAATCAAGGTCTTTTCGAACAAAATCTCTCTGTTGTCCATCAGGCGTTGAACACCTGCTTTTAATAAATAGCAACCAGAGGGCATAGATGAACACATGTGGCAACCTTCACCACAACCCGAAAATAAATCGGCCAACAACAAATTCTTTTTAACAGTCATAAGAGGAGTATAAACTTCATCAATAGAGGTAACAAACAAATCAGTATCAATGGCATTAACTCCACGGTTGTGCTTAGGCATGGGAGCAGTTATGACATTGGGCTTCTCCGGAGCATCGAACTCAATCTCCTTAGCTTCAATCAGATCTTGTACTTTATTTCTCAGATCCCAACAGTCATTTGTATCGTGGCCAGGACCCTTAGAATGGTAAGCACACCGAGCGTTTGGATTGTACCGAGGAGATGTGGTGTTAGGATTCTTGGGAGCCTCTTTCAAGGTTGCCAAGTTGGATCTTAGCAGATGGGGTAGAACCTCAGTCAATGTCATGTTAATCCGGGTAAACTTCCTTTGTGGTCTTTCTACCCTTTGCTGATTGTTGCATTGTGGGGTATCCGCAAGCCTAGGTATCATTACAACACTTATCGTTGGACGGTGTTCAGCTCTGCTCTGACCTCTTGGGCTATAGATAACACTGACTTCCTTTTTACCTGCGAAGGGCCTCTTTAATGAGCTTGAAGAGGTGTCTTTCTGTATTTTGCCGCTTCGGATCCTAGCTTCTACCCTCTCTCCTGTTAATATCATCTCTGTGAAACCAGCTGATGAGCTACCAATTAAATGTTTAAAGAATGGACCAGACAGCGTCCCAAGAAACATGTCAACCAACTCCCTATCCGACAAAGGGGGTTGGACTCTCCCAGCCAGATCTCTCCACTTATGCGCGTAGTGCTTAAAGCCTTCACCTGCATCCATGGACATACTCTGAAGTTAAGTACGGGTAGGGGCAAGGTCAACGTTATACTGGTACTGCTTATAAAATGTAGCAGCCAAATCCTCCCAGTTTCGGACATTGGTTCCCTCCAGCTGATAGAACCATTCGAGCTGAGTCCCTGACAGACTGTCTTGAAAGAAGTGAACCCACAAGTTCCTATCAGCAGTGTGAGGCTGAATCTTCCTCACATAGGAACGGAGATGGAGCTTTGGTCAAGACACCCCATCATACTTTACAAAAACCGGAGCCTTAAATTTCTGTGGGATGACCACTCCCGACACCAATCCCAGCTCTTCAAAGTCCAACCCAGGTATTCTCTGGATTTCCAGAGCGCTCAACTGATCCTCTAACTGCTTGTATATATCCTCAGTGGGAGGATACTGCTCATCATTGTAGTCTGTATCATTGTCGGAAACTTCAGGGCTAGGGTCCTTCTCCCTTGTCCCCCTCTCTTGATTCTCCCCTTCTTTGGACTAGGAGGTCAGATCGATTGGTTGCTTTAATGGCCCCCTGAATCTTTTGCCCAGGTTCAGAACCCCAAAGATTTTCTTCTTCTTTTCCTTCAGGATGAGGGCCTTCAGATCTTCCTGCACTTTTGCCAAAGTTATGAACATCTGTTGAAATTGGGCGTTTTGTGCCTGAAGATCTTTGATGCTTTGCTCAGAAGACATTTTTGCTGAAAGAAACAGCGAAGAAGATGAGAAACCTGTCATGGTACCTGTTTATGCAATGTCATCGATGGTATGCATATGCAATGATTTCAAGGACTTGTAAAGGCTCAAATTTGTTTAACCAAAAAGAAACACACGTTAATTGTATTAATAAGTTCGGATTGTTACAAAGAATTCCTTTTAGGCTTACAATTGAACAAACAAAACTTAAGACAAAAAAAACTAGGTCTCCCAAGAGCGCATCCTCTTTGGTGCAATGCAGGCGTTTATGTTCCTTTCTTCATGAAGTTGTCTAGTGACCTCCAGGACCTTCTTCTCGCTGGCAAAGAATTGAGCTTCAAACGTATCCTGCTCCTCTTTAAGTTGAACCCAGGATTTCTGTAACTCCTCATGATAAGTTGGCATGTCAGGGTGATGAACAAGATAAGGAGTGTCTCCTTTAGCAACTAGTTCTACAATCATTGGTAGGACAACAGGGTAAGGCATCATAAGACTTTGTGCGTGGGCTTGTACCCATCAGAGATATGGCTCAAGAGGGATGGAATTCTTGTGCGCTAGTGTCTTGCTATCAATTTTATGTACCATGCCCCAAGCTTTCATGCACCTTTTGCGGTAACCCTGAGTATCATTCTCATAGTTGAAGGCGATTCCTTGGATAAGTGTATCATGAGGACCATCCCTTATCGCATAACCAAACTGCCGTAATGCCAAACAAGGGTTATAAGTTATTCCTCCCCTAATACCTAAGAGTGGGACATTAGGGAATTCACCACAGCGATCAATGATGGTAACATCTTCCGAGGACCGTGAACACCAATGAATGTCTAAATGTGTAAGGGACATCATCCTATGAGACCATTTCATACCCTACTCATTCTTCAAAATAGACCTGGGTAGGTGTGAAATAAACCACCTATCCAATAGAGGAGTTCCACACAGGAGGGTCCCCCTTCTCTTTAGAGTACGAGCATACAGAGAGTGTAGAACATCCCCAAGTAATGTAGGCACCGGATTATGAGATAGAAAAACCTTAATAGTATTCACATCTACGAGTTGGTCCGCATTAGGGAAAAGTACCATCCCGTAGATGAGGAGTGCCAATACCTCTTCAAAAGCTTGTAAGTCCAGGGTATCCCAAAAATAATAAGCCTTCTCGAATAGAAATTTAATCGGGATTCCTTGGACATGTCGCCTAGTTTCCCAATTTGTCACTACATCGGACCGTTGTAAGGATAAAGCTCGAGCAATCTCTTCGGGCTTTGGATGTTCTTCTGTACCGTTGAAAGGTAACTGATCAAGAATAGGTATCCCCAAAAATTGAGAAAATTCCTCCATAGTAGGCACTAGCTGGTAATCCGAGAAGGTGAAGCAGTGGTGCACAGGATCAAAGAACTGAAATAACACTTTTAACAATTCTTCATCAGGTTTTGAAGTGACCAAGTTAAGTAACTGACCATGCTTTTCAGTGAAGGGAGAGCTTTCAGGAATCCTTAATGCCAAGTCCTTTAGTTGGAGAGGCACTTTCACAAGGTTAATCTGGATAGTATTCCTGCGGGAGGATGCCATGTCCTACAAAACAAAGCAAAGATGAGCCCTAAAAAATCCTTGAAATGGCCAGCATGATATGTCGTGCTTATGATGTCATGATTATGCTAAAAAAATCACATGTATAGCAAGAAACAAACAAGTCACACCAAGTCCTTAGGTTTAAGGCATGCATGAGTTTTAAGGTAATACCCTCTTGAAGCTAGATTGGTTCAACCTGTCTTATAAATAGTAACCGGGTTCTAAGGGATCTCAATATCACTGATCTTTCCCCCAAGCTTCATTCAATAGGCGATTGACTCGCAATCAAACAAAACTCAAGAGTCAAACCTCAATGAGTGTAGCATCGAGTATTTGTCGACCTTGGGAATACACCAAAGCCGACCATCTCGCTACGTCCTACTGGCCAAGTTGTGCGATTAAAGGTTCTAAGGTCAGTAGATGCTTTATGACACCACGCGGCGGCCCCGTACTCTCCCTGATTGACTCAAAGGTTACCGGTACCAACCAAAGTGCCTTATCAATGTAATTATTACTTCAACCGTGTCGGTATATCCCGCACAGTTTCCTCACAGTTTATTGCTACTTACCTAAAAGGTGTCCCCAGATCCGGGTGTAGGATCTACAAACCCCAACAAAACCCTTGAATATAAAGCAAGCAAAGCAAAAGACAAGCAAGCAATTTTTAGAAGTGACCTAAATCCTAAGGTATACCCCACTTATTAAATCCCCAGCAGAGTCACCAGTTCTGTGATACGGTGGCAGAACCGACTGTTATATTGGTTTGCGTTTTGTATTCGCAAATGTTCCAGTAAGCAAGAGTCTCCACCGACTTTTATTTCATCCAACAAAGGAAAAGGAAAAAGAATAGAAAAAAACCTTTTTTTCAAAAGTTTTTGAGTACGGGGGGTAGATTATAGAAAGGGAAGGTGTTAGCACCCTTTCTATCCATGGTTTTCCATGGGCTCTTAGGTACTTGCTCATTTTGAAATTGCTTGTGTGTGTTTGTTTTGAAAAGTTTTGTTTACTTCGTGATAACCCTTGTATCTATCCTCAAGAGTGTGACGAAGTTGTTTTGAAAACTATTTTGAAAAGTGTTTGTGTGAAATTTGTTTGTTTGAGCAAGTACTTAAGAGTTTTCTACCTACTTGAAAAAATTTTGTTCGTTTTCCTTTAGAAAGTGTTATCCTACTATTAAGGAGTAGGTAGCCCCGTCGTTGAAATTTTAAGGGACATTCGAAAGGGACGAAATGGTCACCGAAGGCAACAAGTAAGGATACCTTAGCATTTCAAAGGGACTATCATCATAAGATCATTTCTCGTAGGCAAATCGAGGGACAATGATCTTTATGACGACTTTGAATTATGGGTCATTTCTAAGATATCCATACGTTCGAGGGACACAACCTTTATTTCCGAGGCAACCAAGTGAGGCAAAACCCTAGGAGTGAGCATGTGCAAGTGTTTGATTTCAGTTTCATTTATCTTGCGTATTTAGGGTTTTCTACTGTTCTAAATTGATTTATCTTACCATTCAATCCTATTATCCATAACAGAAACAATACGCGCGCGAGTAAATCAAACGAGGAATTGTCAAGTTTAGAAACAATTAATTTACGAATGAAGAAAATATTTTTTTTGGATTTTTTTGAAAAAAATAATTAACTTTGCAAATTAACCTAATTTCTATTAAGTTCTAATTATGAAAAAAAAGTATTTAAGTTAACCTAATTTCTATTAAATTTTAACTAAAAAAAAGTATTCAAGTTAACCTAATTAAACTAATTAATTAATGCAAATAAATATTTTTATGAAAAAAAACTAAACCTAATATCTTTTTGTAATTTTCTGATTTTATGATTTAATAATAATAAAAAAATGATTTTGTAAAAAAAAAATTAAGACAAATAATAAAATAAAAGAAATAAAAAAAGAATTGCAATTGGGCCTGATTGTGAGAAGCAAATTGGGGGTGTGCTGCCTGAATGTGCAAAGGCCCAGGATGATGGCCCAGAGTCTAGCACATGATTCAGTGAGACCATCTTCTGAGGGTCTATCATGAGCTTGCGTATGTTGGACGCTGGATCTGGATGGAGATGGAGCCAACAGATGGATGATGGGGAGCGCTAGGTGGACCCTCAACAGAGTGACATGTTGGATCTGCAAGGAATATTTAAGAAAAAATACAAAAGCAACACGCCTGGGATCGAACCCAGGACGTTTACTTCAAACCCTCCATCCTTAACCATCTGCGATGGTTGTTAATTCATATACATAATAAAATAAAAATAATATAAGGAAAAAAACAAGTGATATCCAGAAAACGCGCCAATATTCAAATAGCTCAACGGGAGCTTGCCACCTAGCCTTCTTCTTCCTCAGCATTGTCGTTTTAGGCTTAGACTTTTACCTACGGACAAAGTCTGTAAGTACAACCCTGCATCATTCAAAAATCCAGTACAAGCAATATACATTATAATGGAGACCATGAATTAACTGGGTTTGAAGCCCTGATCACCATGGTATCCACGCCTAGCCCTAATTTTTCCTGTAGAAGGAAACCCTAAAACGAGCTTGGAAACCCTAAGAATGGCAAACCATTATTCCTTCACTTAAAACTCAATCAAATGATTCAGAAAGCATCGAAACCTTATGCTAAACACGAATACATGATTAAATTTCATTGAAAATGCATGTATGCATGTAATCAAAAATCAGAAAGAGTTGGATAACAGAGTTATGGGTTTTACGATTCTGAGTGTTTTGGTGCGTGCAAAGGGTGCAGTTAGCTTCAGGAGATTGCCAGGAATGGATTGCTGGCCTTGGAACGCTTTGAATCACCCTGTAGAATGAAAATCGATGCTCACTTTTTTTCCAAAAATTGAGTTCTTGCCCTTGCAGTTTACACGTCCAACCCTTTTCCTTGTGCTTGGGAATTGTTCTATATATGTGTTAGACTGAATTAGGTCAACAAAAAGCATTCATATCTTTGAACATTATCAAGATTTGATTTGATTTCCTCCTTGCATTATTTCTTTCTAAATTAAGCCAAATCATACCATTTTCATCCCAATCACCCTTTGCACAATTTGATTTAGTTTGACAGCATATTTGGATTGTAATTCCATTCAAAATCAGATCAAAAACAAATCTTTACTAATTTATATTATTTATTTGATTTAATTTGATTTTTAAATGATTAAAATCAAAATAAATTAAATAAATAAATACAATAATATTTGGGAGAGTGTTTGGGTCGTGGATCATGTTAGAAGTAAGATGCAAGCATAAAACGTTAGACCCATTTGACAAAAAATGCAATTTTGGGTATTGTTGACTTTTGACAATTTTCTAAAAATAGCCAACTTTGACAATGCATATCTCCTTCAATTTTTACGCTAAGAGGGTGTTCTTGGACTTTTTAGAAAGCTTAGGATGTCCTCTAAACACCAGTTTTGGTTTCATATCAATTGGATCCTCCATGGTCATGTAAGAAGCTTTGACCCAAAAGGTGTTTTGTTGACTTTTTGGGATGACCTATAATGTCTGAATTCATATCTTTTCATGAGTGCATTTTTTGAGCTTGAGGGCTGAAGATGAGTTATGGGGAATTGGATTATCTTCAAAGTGAGCCTTGGATGGAAATAATTTGATAAAGCATGAGAAACTTATGCCTGGTCAAAGTTTGTTTGACTTTTCCTAAGAAACCCTAATTTAGCAACTTTTGAGTTTTGATTAATTAGGAGCATTTCTTGGGGAATCATGATCAACCCTTGATCAAATGATGGGTATTACTTAAAAATGTTGATGTTGACCAAAAATATTGAAGTTTGACTGTATGTGAGTCACAATTGACTTTTGACCTAACACAGTTGATTTTCAGGCATTTGAGCAGTTGACTGAGCAAACTTCTTGTGCAAGGCATGAAACTTGGAATGGATGATCTTGAGAACATATTAGGACCATGGAAAAGGTTTGAGACCTTTGTAGTTCACCCATATTGATGAAAATGGAAACCCTAGTTTGATATTCATTGTCTTAGGAGAGCATTTTCCTGATCAATCCTTGGGCCTCCTTGGGCAAGTTGAGGATTACAATGAACATATGTTGAGTAAATTGAGAGGGAAAATTTTGGAGTACAACAACTGCCCTTTGTGCCTTTTCCCTCTGATGTTATTCATGATACCTTTAAGGAAACCACCTTTTGGGAGGGTAGACTAATCGTATGTCGAAATTAAGGAGCCTACCTTCTAAGGGTACTTATCACAACAACCCCGTCACTGAACCATACATACCTACTTTATAGGGGTACTTATTAAAAAAATTCCATTAACTCAACCTTACACCCACACACTCATATATTTCATGTATTCGTCATACATTCACCATATATTCGTCACCCGTACATTTGTCTTATTCAAAGGGGTATAAAATAATAATAAACTCCAGATCTTGGTGATTGTCTTTAAAAATGGATACCGAAGGAAACAACTTGTACGCGTCAGTGCGCCAAACATGTCTGAAATCAAAGCCACAAAATGGAAATAATGTGCTGAAGACTTTCTCAAGCTTTGTCAAGCAGAGGTGGATGGTTTCAAGAGCAGATATCTACAGGCGCACCTAAAAGACTTATTTCCCTTTGCTTGGTTTCATGCAAATAAAGTTTTGGTTTAAGATTGTAATATTTTTCAATATCTAAATTATGTTACCTTCAATAGCGGCATTTTGTTCCCTATCTCATTGGCGTATCTATTTTTAAGCTGGTCACCGAACAAAAAAATAAGCGAAAGACAAATACATGCCCAAGTGAATAAGACATTCAAAACAAGTAACCATTTCATATTCATACGTATTCATTCGCGAACACCTGCATATCATGTCAAAACTCATTTTTCAAAAAACATCTCTCCAGTTGAACCATTTGTAAAAGAAGGTCTCCACCTCCTTGGACTCCATATCAAACAAGGGCTTATCAACAAAAAGTAATGGAGAAAATCGAGGAAGCTCAGGCTGCGTTCAAAGAGGATCTCGACCAAGTAAAGGGCAACGTAAGTTCAATGAAAGGAGATTTGAGTCAAGTTCTTCTCGCTTTGAAGAACATTATTGACAGGCAAGACCAAATTCCCAAGGTAGATTTCAAAGAAGTAGCCCAGACTATTGGTGCATCAAGCGGTCACCAACTAAGGAAAGAGCTAGAGGCAGGACTCCAGAAGTCCGTCATGGCCCAACAAGAAACTGAAACTGAAGGGTTTGTCCCATCACCGCCGAAATCAGGGGCATCTCATACCCTACAGATTCCAACAAATAATGTGGACTCCCGCTAGGACACAATGAAGCTTTCGAAAGAGCTCTACAAAGGCTAGGGGACCAGGGGATAGTCCAGTTCGCAAAATACCCTGAAGAAGAATATAAAGTTGCTTTGAAAGGCGAAGCATATTTTCCTCCAATCCAAGAGACCTCTGTCAACAATGGAGTAGTGCATGGCGGACATGTGGCGAAGATATCCAATAAAGCCAACACCAAAAGGGCAACTGAATTAAGCCGAGAATACACCACAGAAGAAGACCTCAAAAGATGGACCGTCGTGGAGATTCCTGAGATATTTTTCTTTCCTAATTAATTTTTCTCGTTTTTGAAAGAACCTATGTCAAGCCTGAGGCATAGGGGTTGCTTGTAAGGGTTTCCCTGTTTTGTTTCAAACAATATTTACGATTAATAAAAGTGATGTTTTATTTTCAATCAAGATACCTGTCTTTCTCTTGCATTTATATCTTAAAAATGGAAATACTTTCTCCGCATATGCATTTTCAAATTTCATATACTAAGCCTGCACCAAAACATGATAAAGGTGCAAATTCATGCCCAAAACCACCGATAATGCTACTGCTACAATCCGATATAATCTTGATGCTCCTATCAACCAAGCTAAAGAGGAAGATGATAAAGATCTTTAACTCTCCTAGAAAATGGCGAGGGAAATAAAAAGAAAAGCTAATAATACGCAACCATATCAAGAGGCTGTTAAGGCCATCAATCTGAGCACAGGGGAAGACCCGAAATAAGTTGATCAAGTTATTGCACATATCTACAGAAACAGGCCAAGGCTAAATACAGACAGTGTTGTAAAAATAAGCAACTACGAAATACCAAGATCTGACGAAGAACCCGAGCCAGGGGCATGTTGGGTATCCATGATCGACGAGGCTTCAAATGCATCGGGGCACGATATAGGGGAATTATTGACTTCTCCAAAGAATGTCCATAAGCCATATATCAATTCAATGGCGAACGAGATACTAAATATCCGAAACTGGTTCCATATCAGGACCATGTTTTGAAAACTGACAGCGGAATTCACAAAGATCATTTTCAGTCACGTCCCACGAAAAGGAAATCAAATGACGAATGCCCTGGTAGCTATATCGTATACATTCAAAGTAAATTGGTCAAACCAAGAACCGCGCGTTGCAAATAGCCGTTTCGAAGAGCCCACACATTGCCTTGCTATTAAAAAACGACAATATAACAAGCCTTGGTATCATGACATCCGAAAAATGCCTCTAGCATTGGCAAACAAACCTTACGAGAATTATCTGCGGAATTATTTAAAAGTAACGGTATACTGTACAAGATGAACCACGACATGGTTTATTACTCAAGAATATTATGCTACCTCGCCTCAATTCACGTGGTAAACGGACCCCCAATTACGAAGGTCCGTATGTAGTCAAAACAACATCCCCCAGTGGTAATCTTGTCTCCACAATAATGGATGGGGAAGAACTACCGCACCTGGCAAATTCAGACGTAGTCAAAAACACTATGTATAAGAAGCTCGAACCTTAAACAGGCGACTTAGGCAAAAAGGAGCGCCCCGGTGGATCGAAAACCCTAAAGGGCGATCCAGGCAAAAATTAGGGGCATATAGACAAAAAAATCATCCTGGTGGATTGAAAACCCTAAAGGGCAATCCAGGCAAAAATTAGGGATCATTCAAAAAGAAATAAAGAACAAAAAGACTGCGATCTAAGAACTACGACTACGAACCACGAAGGGAGAGGTAGATCTGAATCATACAACTCAGAAGCAAAGGAGATAAGATCATTAAAAGGATATTTGGGAACAACAGTAGCAATTATCATTTTTATTGCCATTTACAGTTTTAAAACCTTCTGTAATTACCTCTTTCTAGGAATTGCATCTTCTACTCTTGCCTACTCAGAGGCATATTAATAAAACACTAGCTTCTTTGCATTTTTCAAATTGCGTTTTTTTTTCTCAGACTTGTTTACAAAATTCTACAATTATTACTTGTGAATATTGTCTTGAAATCATTTCGGGGGATTAATAAAATACAAGCATTTGACAAAACATCGAAAAAAACCTTTTTGTTAGAAAAATATCAAAAGAAAATCCACGTCTACGTCCATGCACATGGCTACTCATACATCTTGCAAATCTATACACATGTCTACGCCCGTATCTATGCATATCTACACTCACAATGCAAAAAGTCTACGCCCACACGTACATCTGCGCCTATGCTTGCACTCAATAATACCAAGTCTATGCCTACATCTACGCGTCCACACACAAAGCCTACATCCATGTCAGCACCTATGCCTAACTTGCAACATGAGGTCTACGTTTGCACGCGTCCATGCACATGTGTATTCCTGCCAAGTCTACATACGTCTACGCTTACGCTTGCGCCTACGACACACGAATCTACATATGTCTAGGCTTACGCCTGTGCCTATAACATACGAATCTACATGCATATACACTTATGCCTGCGCTTACAACACCAAGACCATACATATGCCAATACACACCTCTACACCTGCGCTTACAACATACAAATCTACGTATAGGCCATTATCTACGTCTACGTCCACGCTCGCAATACAAAATCAATGCTCAAATTTTGCTAACATTGTCAACTGTGTTCAAGTTCAACAATACTACGATGACACAACATACAACGCCAGGAGTTGGTAACTCTGAGCCAGTGGTTTAAAGGAGAGAATGCCCAAAATAGTCTTCATAACATTTCAAGGCATACGCGCATCTTACACACATTTCATACATACACACATTTTTCATATCTCAAGCATACAAACACTATGCATTCCTGCATACAATACGCATATAGTCCGGGTTCCATATCAATGTCAAACATCATACATTTCACATACATACAACATTCAACACGCATGCATACACATGTATCGCCTAGCAAATAGACAAATAATTTCACCCTCGATTCAACTATCTAAGGGTCAACCAACGCAATACTTCTCCTACGATTCAACCCGTCACCTCAGTCTTCATGCCGTGACACATTCAACTCATCACCTAAGTCTTCCCGCAGTGACGAGTTCCTTACAAGTCCCATTACATTGCCTCTAAGCCGCAATATATCATCCAACTCAAACACATTTCCTCTAAGCCGCAATGTATTCGAGAAACTCAGTGTACTGGCTCTAAGCTGCAATATATTATCCAACTCAAACACATTTCCTCTAAGCCATAATGTATTCGTGAAACTCAGTATATTGCTTCTAAGCCGCAATATATCGTCCGACTCAAACACATTGCCTCTAGGCCGCAATGAATTCTCAAAACTCGACACATTGCCTCTAAGCCACAATGTATTATCCAAGCCAACACATTGCCTCTAATCCGCAGTGCGTTCTCCAAACTCATTACATTGCCTCTAAGCCGCAATGTTTTCACAAAACCTAGATCATCGCCTCAGACTTTACGCAGCTGTAGCAATAAAAAATGTAGCGGGGTTAATTGGAGATCGAGCTATTAATTAACTCGTCTCACAAAAGCAAGAGTCGCCACCGCGGTTTATTATTTCCAAGGGAAAAGGGAAAAGAGCGAAATAAAACCCTAAAATATGCAATGTAAAATAATACTAAAAGTAATGAAAATACAAGGTGTTTTGAAAAGAGATATAGAGTTCGGGGGTTGGTTATACAATGGGAAGGTATTAGCACCCAATGCATCTATAGTATCCTATAGGAACCTTTTGAAATATCTGTCTATTAAAATTGTTTGTTCGATTAAAAATGGTTTGTTTGGCCATAAATGGGTATGGACGAGTTTTTTGAAGATACGACGACCTAACGTCGAAGTTTTGACTTAAAAGGTGTGAGTTTTGAAAAATTGAATATTTTGGGAAAATTATCTTAAATTTTTAACAAAATAATAAACGAAAGATGAATGAGGGTATTCGCACGATGTATTTGATGACATGAAGTCGACAAAAATTAACGATTCCCTTGGATTTGAGACGGACGGAAGATATAAAGATTAACGATAAAAATAATTAAAATTACAATTGAATAATTAACTAATGTAAATTAAATTATACTAGCATGCATTTTAACGATTAAATAAATAAACAAAATTACATAAAGACTAAATTATAACATCATGGATTTTTAATAATTAAAACAAATAACAAGAATTAAATCATGAAACATGTATTTTTTTTTTAATAATTAAATAAACAACAACAAAATTAAACAAAAGTAATAGCATGTTGACAAAATTAAATAAAAGATGAATTTATAATTAAACATGTTTTTATGTGTTTTTATAATAATTAATAATAATACAGTAAAGTAAACTAATATAATCAAATTAATGGAATAAAACCTAAAAGAACTAAAAAGAATACCCCAGTAAGAGTTGAACTCAGGTGTGGTAATATACTTTGCCAGTTGAGCTAAGCTGTTATTCATTTATTAACACAATTTAATTAAAACATAAAGGAAAATTGGTATTGAAGTTGGACCAAAACAGGCCCAATGGGCCAACCGGGTTTGGATGAAAGGAATAAGAAAAAAAATGTGAAAACCCTAAGACATGAGATGTGCCGCCGCTGGTATCAGGCTGTAACATTGGGAAGGGACAAACAAAATAATATTATTGCTGTTATAGAGAAAAAACAGGCTTTATATTATTAATAAACAAATAAAGAAAAAAAAACTAAAATAAAAACTCCTCTCTCTATATTCATGGATTACCCTCTCTTCTTCCTCTCTCTCTGCTAAACAGATCCACCTTCCTCTCTCTCTCTCTTTATATTTCGCTAAAAACTCTAACGATCGCGTCTCCTCGCTTATTATAGGCTTGTTCAGAAATTTCAAATCTTCCACCAATGAAGTGTCTTCCAGCCATCCACCAGATAAGACGGATGTTGGATCAAGATCAACGACATGCAAACGAAACCCGTCAAAGGGAGAATAGAATCCAAGCAGTTTGGAATTATCAGTGAGATCGGCGATTTGTTGCCAACATCGTCATATAATTCGAGGTGCATGGATTTGACGGAAGTACCACTTTTTCCACAGCTTCTCCTTCATTGCCTCTACCGTAAGCTGAAGGGAGAAACGAATATCGGAGTTGAAAGTTTTGAGATTAGAATGAGTAACGCGCAAAAGGACAGACTCGTCCACTTCGATTTTTTTGCAAGCTCGACGCCATTTACAAACTCGGTGGGCAACACGAGACTGCCAAGTTTGACAGATTTGGTTATGGATCAAGAGAGTCGCTTCTGCGGTTCGGGAAGATTTGCAGATTTGATGTTTTTATATGATTTTAAAGATTTGTACACAGGTTTCAGTTTCGACAATTACTAAGGTTTGTGCAGGTTATACTGATTTTGAACAGATTGCGTTTCGGTTTTGCAGGTTTTAAGCTTTTTGCAAGTTGAGGTTTTTTACAGGTTAAGCTGGTAACAACAAACCTTATGCTGGTTTTCTGGTTCTATATTTTGGTTTTGGATATGCTGGTGTTTTTAACAGGTTTATGCTTTTGAAAGGTTTTAAGATTTTTGCAGGTTAAGATTTGGTAACAGCAAATTGGACAACAAGTGTGTTTTGGACATCAAGTGATAAACTGGACAACAAGTGTTTTTTTGGATACTTGGTACAGCAAGTGGTTTGAAGATTTGTTATGTGGTTTGACGGCAGGGGTAAGGATTAATCGAATCACATAAAGCAAGCTCTACAATTTATTTCTGATATTCTTTTAAAACTGTTTTCTTTTTTTTTGGTGTTTATTAATACTAACATTTTCGAAATGTAACAAATTACAGCAACTAACAAAAATCAGCAAGAAAAGTAATGAAGAAACAAGCATCATATGGCAGAAAAATGGCATAATAGAATGGTTCAAACATGAATATATGCAGCAGTATATAGGGAGGAGGAAGAGAATAATACCTATCGGAGCCTCTCCGACGGGGCTTCTAAAAAATAGTAAGTTTTCTTGAGTTTGCTATCTTTTCTTCCTTGCTGAATTTTTTAGAACAAAACTAATTTGTTCTGTTTTTCTCACTTGCTGAATTTTTAGAACAAAACTCTATTTTCTGTTTTTTCTTACTTCCTGAATTTTTGACCTCTCTCCCCTCCTTTGTGTTGACAAAAGCCTCCATTTATAGTGGAGTGTGTGGGGTTTTAGGGGGGGAAATAGTAGGGATTTGAACTATTTTGGCAAGCTGTTTTCATGCTTTGTTCACACAATTTATTTTAACCATTTTGATACAATCTGTGGCTACTTTGATGCAGGTTGGAGCAGATTTTGGCAGCATTTGAGGCTGCTGTATGTTGTTGTTTTTTCAGGCTGTTGTAGTATTTTACAAAATTGGGCTTGAAGATGGGTTGCAAAATGGACTGCATTAGCAACTTTGCTGAATTTTTTTTAGTGTTGAAAATACATTTTGTACAAACTTGTATCTTCTTTGCAACTTTGTAATAATAACTCAAATAAATTGTAACATGAATAAACATGTATTCTTCAATATATTCTCAATTCCTTTGGTAGTTATAAATGATCTTGAATCTTCATATAAACATAATCTTGATATATCTTGATAAAATTCCAAGATTTTACATTTAAATTTGGGAAATAATTGAATAATACTTGGATGAATTGTTGAGTGATGAATAAATAATAATGCAAGTCTTGGACTTTAATCTTGCACTTTTGTAATAGAAATACAAATAAATCACATGGATTAATTTTGTAATCAAATAGAATTCCTCATGTAATCAAATAGAATTCCTCATGATGTAGATCCATCAAAATAATCACAAAAAATATTCTTGAATAAATATTTCATGCGATAAATGAACATTCTTGGATGAGATCTCTTGATAGCTCCTCTTTAATTATCACTTGAATTCAAATAAAGAAAATTCCAAATATTCCGAATAAATTCTTCTAGAACGGTTTTGAATTTAATCATCCCATCTCGGCGAAATTCAACCCGCATCATGAGAAAATTTGCAGATGACTTTTGGTCCAAGAAATTGAAAATGACGGTATAACTTGGTTTTTCTTGTATTTTAGAACAATGTGAAACACATATGAACCAAAGTCGGTAGAACTTCGACTGTTCTTCCTGAAAAATATTCGAAGAAACCAGAGACCATCCGTTGGACAGAGTGTGGAAATAAATGCACAATTCTCTGAAATTCTTTGATGAACCAGTCTTTTGGAAATTAACGAACGACAACATTTCTGTTCTGAGACTCGAAACCCTAATCAACGTACAACGTCTGATGCTCTTCTTTCAGACCTATTTTCTGCATAAAATAGCAAAACATACACTTCGTGCTTGATTAGTGGTTAGTCATTCATAAGATAAAATGCTCACAACACTTGATAATCTCTACACAGTCAAAGCTCGAAAGCGAAACATTCGAAACCTACCGTATTCTGTGACCTTAATGTGTATGTAAAATAATGCAGATGAAGCAGGGATCTTAGGTAAAAAATTGGGGTATGACAGCAGCGATGCTCGAAAACAAAACCTAGCTTATCACCTCAGACTTCACGCAACGATTTGTGAACCTAATCCATTTCCTCAGACTTCATGCAGCAATTTATTTCGTTATGCCAAGTTCCAGACCATCGTCTCAGACTTCATGCAACGATGTTCGAAACAACACATTTAGCTTATCACATCAGACTTCACACAGTGATTTTCAAACCTAACCCATTGCCTCAGACTTCATGCAGGAATGTATTTCATTATGCCAAGTTCCAGGCCATCGTCTCAGACTTCATGCAACGATGTTCGAAACAACACAGTTAGCTTATCACATCAGACTTCACGCAGTGATTTGCAAACCTAACCCATTGCCTCAGACTTCATCCAGCAATGTGTTTCTTATTCTACGACACAGATTAATGTCTCAGACTTCATGCAACGATGTTCGAAACAACAAATTTAGCCTATCACATCGGACTTCACGCAGTGATTTGCAAACCTAACCCATTGCCTCAGTCTTCATGCAACAATGTATTTCTTATTCTGCGACACAGATCATCGTCTCATACTTGATGCAGTGATGTTTGAAACAACAAATCTAGCTTATCACATCATACTTCACGCAGTGAATTGCAAACGGTAACCCAATGCATCAGGCTCCAAGCAGGAATACATTTCGTTATTCCAAAAACATCGTTCATCGCCTCAGACTTCATGCTGCGATGCTAAAAAGAAAACAAAAATCAACACATTGCCTCTAAGCCGCAATGTATTCGCAAACTCAACACATTTCCTCTAAGCCGCAATTGTATCCTCAAAACTCACTATGTTGCCTCTAAGCCGCAGCGTACTCTCAAAACTTCGTACGTTGCCTCTAAGCCGCAACATATTCTCAAAATCCCATTACATTGCCTCTAAGCCGCAATGTATTCATGCTCAAAACATCGCCTCAGACGTCATGCATCGATTCGCAAGCGTACCCCATGGCCTCAGTCTTCAAGGAGCCATGCATCATTAATCATTGCTATACTCACCCTCCAAATGGGTGAATAAGCTAAGACATACAAAATTATGTTATCTGCGTCGTTATCAAACCTGGGTAAGCGATATATCATCAGCTTTGCCTACTTCCTTGAGACTTATAAGGGTATGCTACATCAGTATAACCTTATGTTTGTCGGATAAATTTTGGGATACTTCAAGTATTCAATAAAACTTTCAATCAAAATGTGCAAGACTCGAGTTTTCTCACACTATTCGATTGAAAGATAATTGAATAGGGGCAGTTGTCGTACCCCAAATTTATCCTATCGTAACGATTATATTTTATGAGATAAAGAAAATACTTAATTAAAGACGGTGTAGCAGCATCTGATGGTCCGTCTTTATCTGGATAGGGGTGTATTTTTAATTCAGGAAAATGGGGTTTTCTAAATCAGAGAGACTCGTGTATCCGTGAATCCATTCGCGAGGCATGTTGGTCATTCGCCCATGTGATTCTAAAATGGAAAATTCAATAAGTTCTAGTTATTATTAGGTCCTTTAGGATTTGTTGCTATTAGTATAAATAAGGGGTGCAATTACGAATATTAAGCCCATTAAAGGTCTTGTTAAAAGAAGCCAGCACATTTTTCCTTTTTTTTATGTTTTGTTTTAAAAGGAAAAAATATTTTTATAAAAGAGAATATTTTTTGTCATAAGATATTAAGCGCTTAAGAGTTTTTTTTGGAAAAAAGAGGTTATTATTATCAAAAAAGGAATTGTTTATTATTTTTATAAAAGAAAATAAATAAACAAAATACCTTTTTTGTTAAAAACATATTATATTGTCTTGGCTGATAAATCTTTTTTGTTAGATATTATCTAAGTTATTGTTGTTAGAAAAGGCCAATTGGGCCTAGTAGTATTTAAAACTATTTTTTATTGTATCAGGGAGTTAATGTTGTTGGGCTTGATAAAACAGTAACGCGTTGGCCCAAATGTTCAGTAAAAACAACTACTGTTCAAATTCAACTAGATTTACGCACGCTTACTCCAAAAAACCGGTACTGTAGAAATCTAAAATCCAAACTTGCTCATTACAAAAAAAATAAAAAAAATCAGATCTTTGTTAAACCAGAATATACTACAAACTGAATCAAAATCTAACATAATATAGAATCTGGAAAATATAATACAGAATCCAATCAAGATCTAAATCTTATTACAACGAATCAATTACAATCCTTAATTTCACTAATCCTAAATCAAACCCTAACTTAATTTCAACAATTATGAAACCCTAAAGGAAAATTAACTATTATAAATACTGAAAAAGAAAGTACAGAAGGTAAGGGGATTTTCACAAAACAAGAAGAAAGTGAGCTCTTGGCAGAAAATAGAGGACGATGATTCTCTTTACAGAACAAGAATAGAGCGAAGGCGGCTAGCTAGGACAAAAAGAGAGAGGAAGGATTCCGGGACAGAAAATTGAACAAGAACTGAGGCCTTGCTGTTGAAGGCCAAAGGAAGGACGGTTGGAGTTTCCATATCGGAAACCCTAATCTCCCTTGAACCACTGCGAGCCACCGCTAAGGGCCGCCGTTCACCACCATCCTCAAGCCTTCAATCAACGCTAAAATCTGCAAAACAAGGAAGGAGGAAAATATCAGTAGCAAATCGAACACACTCCAGAACACGAAATCACGGAGAGGGTAAGAGGTCCTTAGATTTGTTCTTTTAATTTTGGGCGTTTGGGGCTTGGGGTCGTGGTTTGAGGTTGGTGGCAGACGCCGCCGGCGTTGGGGGAAGATAGGGTTTGAAGGAAAAGAGAAAGGGCTTACGTTGTGAGAGAGAGAGGGGTAAGAGAGAAAGGAAGACGAAGTGAAACTCTAAACACTGTAAAAAATGAAAAAATGAATGAATAAGAAACAAATTATTATCCATCTAATCCTATACATGTGCGCCCACTATAACTAGCATGCCCATCTAATTAGATCTGTTTGATCATCATCAGACGATCATTAGGCCAAGTCTGTACCATAACTCTCACGCATCGCGTAACACACAAACCCCTCAGCCTTCTTCAAAAACGCGTTGGGCCTAAGCCCATTGATATCCACACCCTCCTTTTAATTGTTTACTAAAAGATCAAAACAAACGCACTCCCCTTGTCTGGACCATTAGTGGGCTTGGCCAACTTACTTTTAGCACCACCAGTATTTGCTTCTTAACAAGAAAATACACCCCCCCCCCCAGGTTTACCTAAATTATTAATATTTTTTATCATTTCTTTTTATATTATTTTTTATATTATATTATATTAATTATTTATTCTTTTTTTCATTTATAATTATTATTATTATTATTTTTTATTATTATCATGTTTTAAATATTATTAATATATTTACTATTAAGTATTATTATATGATCAAATAAATCATTTTCATTTAAAAAATTCATATATTATTTTCTATATTATTTGCATTGAATCTTTTCTCCAATCATTCATTAATCGAGATCTTCGCAAATAGTACAATTAAAAAATACAAACCAAACATCAAATTCTATTTTCGCAATAAATTAAACTAACCAACTATTTTTACAAATGGGTTTTAAACTAATTTTGACTTACTGTGTACTCAGTCAAAATCTCCGCAATCGCTACTCCCGACCGAGTGCGAAGTGATTCGAAATATGCTTTCAAACCCCTAAAAAATACCAACCTATATGAACTACGAACTGGGACTCTGATTCCTCATAAGAGGATACATAGGCACGCGATCTAAAATCGTGGCGAGTCGTGTTAATTAAAACTTAAAACCCTGTTTACCCTAAACCTAAACCTAGAGCTTAATATCCTTGTGAACAAGGTGGATGAAAGGTGCCTAACAGCTTCCTTTCGTCTAATTGAGTCCAAAACCTAGAATCTCTGTCCGCGAATTAGGGTTTTCTGTTAGGTTCCCTTCCCTAGGATAAAAACTAATAGTGGCGACTCTTGATTAAAAACCAGTCGCAACAAATAGCAATGATAATAATAATAAAGCGGTAAAATGAAGAACCTATAAATGCAGAAAATGGAAATAAAGAAAACTTGAATTGGAATAGCCGACAAACTTAGATCCGATACATAAATTAAACGGTAGAAATAAATCCTAAAACTAATTTGGTAATAGTCCCCCGATGTGGAGAACTATTACTTTTACATTCTAAGAAAAAACTATGAACGAAAAATGGTGGAAAAATGGACGACAGAGAGAGAGATATATATTTGTTGCGGTAACTGCTTTCCAATATATGCTCCTCTGATAACTTGTTTTGGTGAGAGAAAATAGGGGTAGTGGCATCATGGAGAGAGTATTAAGGAAGACTTGGTTGGAGAAAAAATAGGATGAAGTGGTTAGTTGGTTTCAGTCTTAGAGGACTTAGTGTGTGGAGAAAAAGTAGGAGCAGTTGGTTTGATATTTGACTATGAGAAAACTTCGCAGATAGTTAGTTACATGGCGCTGAAAAAGGTCTTGTGACGAGGGGCAAGGTTGCGTGGGGCACATCATGTTGACCGTCAAGGGTGGGTGACGACCATCACCCTTTCCTTTTTTGCTTGTACCAATCGTTATGGTGGGTGTGAAGAGCATCACACCTTGCACATGGGGGCCACGCGCTTCTTTCTTTGTGGGCCTTGGGTTTTTCATTTCTTTTAATGGGCCTTTTTTTCTTTTTGGATATTTCATATTTTTCTTCATTTGTACCCCCTTTTTCTTCCTTTTCTCAAACAAGCCTTGTAAACATTAAATTCCTGAAACACATTTAAATACCAGCATAATACCAACATAAAGCAACATAATTAAAAATAAAATAGAGACATAATTTATGTTAATCAAGCCAAATATACTATACATTTTCGTGTTATCAGTGCGCAAGTGTTTATTTTTCATGCATTGTTGTTCTTGAATTAGGGTTGTCCAGGTATTGGTTTTTTTTATCTTGCCATACGCATCCTAATTACTAGCATTTTATATAAAAGCGATAAATTATGGAAAATAAATGTCCTACGCTATTATATCATTTGGGGATGGGGTATACAAATTTTCAAATGGGGGGTGGAAAGCAATAAATGTCCTAATTATTACAACCATATTGAATAGAAATTAAGGAAAATATATAGAAAATATAAAAACAGTGTAAAAAGAAAGGAAAAAATATTTTTGTCCATTATGTGTCGACACATGCATATTTGCATCGACACATAACCTTTCTTGCTCCTATAAAACAAAAATCAGCTCAGTATGAGTCGATACATAAGGGTATGTGTCGACTCATTTCTTGTTTGTGTCGAGACATTTGTGTTTTGTGTCGACTCATGCACCTTTGGTATTTCTGTTTTTGGGTCTGGATAGCAGTATGTATCGAGTCATAATGTCTTGTGTTGAATCATGCCTGGTTCTGTAACTAAAATGTGTCGACTCATGTGAGTATGTGTCGACCCATATTGCAATTTTTTGCCTTGAATATTGTTCTATTGTGTGTATGGGTCAGTTCTCGACACAATATTGACAAGAATGAAAAAGAAGGAAATGGTTAGCTTCAAAAGGCAATAGTTACTACATTTATCTTCAACAATGAATTACTAATGATGTTTAAAATGAAAAGTTCAAGGTCAAGAAGACTTACCTTGAAGCTGAAATTTGTATTTTTGAGTTTGAACTGTTGTGTTGGTTGTTTTTGAGCTTAGGAAATGGTAATAGTGATGTTACAGAAGTTGTTCTTGTGTTTGAAAAACTCCTATATGATGTATGTAGAGTGTTTGGATGGTTTGTTTGGACAGATATTTGCAAGGTGTGAGAGGTTCAAAGTTTTTGACTTCAAAACTCAAGAGTGAAGGTTTTGTGGGAAACTATGGCTTTTTGAGAGCATGAGATTTTGAGGGTTTGTCTACACAATAAAACCTCTGCCTTTTATCTTGAAAATGACCTCTCTATTTATAAAGGAGTTATGAGAGAATGAGAGAGTTTGTTCCATAAATTTTCAACATTCTGGTTTGGTTGAGATGAAAGAACCAAGTTATGTGAAAATTGGTGTTCCAATGCATGGTACAAGCATGGTCTGAAGTTTCTAGAGGCTTTTAGGAATGTTACTTCTTGATTTGACATTGTGTATGTGCAGAGAAAACAATTGAGAGGCTCAAGGAGTTGACACTTGCATAAAGCTTGCTTTATGTGAATGGCAATGGTGCCTTTGTGTTATAAATGGAATGATGCAATGGACAATACTTGAAATACTTGGATAATGATTCAATCAATTGTGTAAACATATGATTATGGATATATTTACAAGTCACAAGGCCTGCAAAGTAAGATTATACAACACATCATTCAAATTGGATTATTTGTTCTTCAACAAAATAACTTACAATTCAAGAATGGATGTCCAACTTCAGGCCCTTGAATCTCCTAGCTCAAGTATGATAACTTCATAATCTTGGATGTTTTGGAAATCTTGAAACGTCCTCTATAACTTTTATGTTGGCCATTTTGACAAAATCATCTTGAAACTATGTGAAAAAGTGCCAAGAAGTTGGGATAAAATCCTGACCAAAATCTGTTAGAAATTTCTAAGTGTTAGATAAAAATGTCATAACTTCATGGGCTTATATCTTCAAATCTAAGCATTTCTTGGACATAAACCCTCTATTACAAAGTTGTAGAGTTCATCAAGATCTAAAACTTTCATGTTGAAAGTTTCCTTTGAAATATCATGCATCTTGGTGAAAAATTGGCATGAAGTAGTGAAATTATCATGTATAAAACGCTTAGAAAATATTCTAAGTCTTGAGAAGTTTGACTTTTCAAATTGAATTTTGACTTTCTTGACTTCTTGATGATCAAGCTTAATATTCTTGAATTTCTTGATGAATTTTGATATTTGAAACTTAATGTTGACCAAAAAGTTAAAGTTTGACTTTTCAGTATACAGTTGACTTTTTTCATTAGTTGACCAAATTTCATTTGTCAATCCAATGATCTTGAGAAATGAATTGATATATGAAATTAGGTCAAAATGATGCATTTTAATCTTTGGGACCATGTTTCAAATCAATAGATTGTATATTAGGTCAAAAGTTAATGATCAGTCATTCTCAGTCAAAACCCTAATTTATGATCTCAGTGTTTCAAAGGTGGTTTTATTTGGTGAATTCCTTGAGAGTCCTTGAGCACTGGAGGTATTTTTTGAAATGTCTTTATAAGAGAGAGGGAAAATTTTGGGGTACAACAGTTTCCCCTGTTCAATCTTCTTAAACCTGAAGAGGTCGATTGGCGAGTTCGCCATTCGTGACTTAAAGGTGGAAGATGATTGAACAATTAAGTGCCTGGAAATTTGCACTCGTCTATGTGTTAGTTTATTATGTCGAGAATGGGCTTAGAGATGCCATTTGGAGAAGTTATGGAGAATTTGCCGGAGATGGACTTACAGATGCCATCCGGAGTGAATGTCGAGGGAGAAATATCAGAATAAATCTTTTGTCGATTTATACTGAAGTTGTTGATGTCTTTTGACTGTTTTTAACTGAAAGAGACAAATCTAACCAGAGGAGGTCTCCGTTCTCCTGTCTTTAATCTGGAAGAAATAAATCTAACCAGAAGAGGTATTTGTTCGCCTGTATTTAATTTAGAAGAAATAAATCTAACCAGAAGAGGTCTTCCTTCGTCTGTCTTTAACTGGGAGAATTAAATCTAACCAGAAGAGGTCTTTGATTCGCCTGTCTTTAATCTGGAAGAAATAAATCTAACCAGAAGAGGTCTTTGTTCGCCTGTCTTTAACTGGAAGAAATAAATATAACTAGAAGAGGTCTTTGATTCAACTGTATTTAATCTGGAAGAAATAAATCTAACCAGAAGAGGTCTTCGTTCACCTGTATTTAATCTGGAAGAAATAAAACTAACCAGAAGATGTCTTCGTTCGCCTGTCTTTAATCTAGAAGAAATAAATCTAACCAGAAGAGGTCTTTGTTCGCCTGTCTTTAACTGGAAGAAATAAATCTAACCAGAAGAGGTCTTGACTCGCTTATCTTTAATCTGGATGAAATAAATCTAACCAGAAGAAGTCTTTATTCACCTGTCTTTAATCTGGAAGAAATAAATCAAACCAGAAGAGGTCTTCGTTCTCCTGTCTTTAATCTAGAAGAAATAAATCTAACCAGAGAAGGTCTTCATTCACATGTCTCTAATCTGGAAGAAATAAATCTAACCAGAAGAGGTCTTCATTTTCCTGTCGTTAATCTGGAAGAAATAAATCTAACCAGAAGAGGTCTTTGCTCGCCTGTCTTTAATATGGAAGAAATAAATCTAACCAGAAGAGGTCTTTGTTCGTCTGTCTTTAATCTAGAATAAATAAATCTAACCAGAAGAGGTCTTCATTCGCCTGTCTTTAATCTTGAAGAAATAAATCTAACCAGAAGAGGTCTTCATTCGCCTGCCTTTAATCTGGAAAAAATAAATATAACCAGAAGAGGTCTTCATTTGCATGTCTTTAATCTGGAAGAAATAAATCTAACTATAAGAGGTATCTGTTCACCTTTCTTTAATCTGGAAGAAATAAATCTAACCAGAAGAGGTCTTTGTTCTCCTGTGTTTAATATGGAAGAAATAAATCTAACCAGAAGAGGTCTTCATTCGCCTGTCTTTAATCTGGAAGAAATAAATCTAACCAGAAGAGGTCTTCATTCGCCTGTATTTAATCTGGAAGAAATAAATATGACTAGAAGAGGTCTTCGTTCGCCGGTCTTTAATCTGGAAGAAATAAATCTAACCAGAAGAGGTCTTTGTTCACCTGTCTTTAATCTTGAAGAAATAAATCTAACCAAAAGAGGTCTTCATTCGGCTATCTTTAATCTGGAAGAAATAAATCTAACCAGAAGAGGTCTTCATTCGTCTGTCTTAAATCTGGATGAAATAAATCTAACCATAAGAGGTATTTGTTATCCTGTCTTTAATCTTGAATAAATAAATCTAACTAGAAGAGGTCTTCATTTGCCTGTCTTTAATCTTGAAGAAATAAATCTAACCAGAAGAGGTCTTCATTTTCCTGCATTTAATATTGAAGAAATAAATCTAACCAGAATAGGTCTTTGTTCGCCTGTCTTTAATCTGGAAGAAATAAATCTAACCAGAAGAGGTCTTTGTTCGCCTGTCTTTAACTGGAAGAAATAAATATAACCAGAAGAGGTCTTCACTCGCTTATCTTTAATCTGGAAGAAATAAATCTAACCAAAAGAGGTCTTCATTCACCTGTCTTTAATCTGGAATAAATAAATAAAACCAGAAGAGGTCTCTGTTCTCCTGTCTTTAATCTGCAAGAAATAAATCTAACCAGAGAAGGTCTTCATTCGCATGTCTTTAATCTGGAAGAAATAAATCTAACCAGAAGAGGTCTTTATTTTCCTGTCTTTAATTTGGAAGAAATAAATCTAACCAGAAGTGGTCTTTGCTCGCCTGTCTTTAATATGGAAGAAATAAATCTAACCAGAAGAGGTCTTTGTTCACCTGTCATTAATCTAGAAGAAATAACTCTAACCAGAAGAGGTCTTTGTTCGCATGTCTTTAATCTGGAAGAAATAAATCTAACCATAAGAGGTCTTTATTTTTCCTGTCTTTAATCTGGAAGAAATAAATCCAACCAGAAGAGGTCTTTGATTCGCCTGTCTTTAACTGGAAGAAATAAATCTAACCAGAAGTGTTCTTTTGTTTTGTTGATTGAATTTTCCTGCAAGGAAGAGAGTTAGTTGCATGCAGATGTATGCATAGTGTAATGATGTTCTCAAAATAAATGAGATTATTCCATATGTATTTGCCATGTATGTGATATGATGTATGATATGTTTTATTGATGTGCATCTTTGACAAATGTTGGGGAGCTTTGGGGATTTAAATCCCAGACTGCTTGTTGGAGATGAAGAGTATGTGTATCTTCAAACTTTGTTTTAGAATGCTTCCGCTGGGGATTCCTGTTTTGTTGAGGAGAACTCCTCTGGGGAACATTGACATTGGCTCTTTACTTGAGGAAACTCTACGAGGAATGTTGATCTCTCCTTGGGGGATAGAGTTTAGGAGTTTTAGTTATCCATTGGTCTACTGGGGAATTATCTCTTGACTGGGGAGAATGGAATTTAACTATTATCTGGCCGAAATCCAGGCTTCACAACAACTAACTGGGGATAATAAAATTAACTGTTATCTGGCAGTGACTTATTGGGGGAAGATGAATTTAATTGTTATCTGGTCGGATTCCAGGCTTTGCAGTAACTTACTAAGGATAGTGGCAAACTCTACTGGGGGAGAGGAGTTTTGTTATTGATTGAAGTAGTTAAACTAATAACTGATCGGTTCCAGGTTTCATAGCAACTTAGCCTTGAGGTTAACTGTCATCTGGTCGGGTTCAGGTTTTAGCAACTCAAATTGTTATCTGGTCAGGTCCAGGCTTTAGTAACTTAAAATTGAGGTTTACTGTCATCTGGTCGGGTCCAGGTTTCAGCAACTCAAACTGTTATCTGGTAGGGTCCAAGCTTTACAGTAAATTGAATCAACTGTTATCTGGTCAGGTCCAGGTTTCATAGCAATTTGTATCAACTGTTATCTGGTTGGGTCCAGGTTTCACATTAATTTGTTTGAAAGGATGAAGTTGAACTGTTATCTGGTAAGATTCCAGGCTTTGCAGTAACTTGCGGTGATAGTAACTACTCCATTGAGGACAGTAATGATTTTGTCGGGGATTAAGGGTTTTGGTCCCTTGATATTAGTCTGAGAGGTAAACTCGAGCTGGAGAATTTGCAGTTTGTTGGTGAAATAAACCCTTTTGAAGAGAATATTTTGACGACCTACTGGGGGAGTGAATTTTTTAGGAAGAAACTCTACAAGGCTTCTTTCATAAGACCAACTCAACTGGGGAGAGGGTTTTCAAGGGATTGAAACTCTGGCTGGAGATTGCATGAATCCAACTTTGTGGGGATAATCTTGTTGAAGTATCTTTGTGGGGATATCCATGGAGTTGGCCTTTTGGGGATTTGTAGACAACTTGAAATCTGTCTTCTCCTTTAGAAAATGTTGATCAGAGTGACAAATCTTTTACTAATAGACAAAATTATGAGATAACGGGACATAGTCGTATGCTTTAATCCCTAACTTTTTCTTGGACCTCCCTTTCGGGTTTTCAGTCCAACGGGCCCAAGCTGCCTTTTCAGGTTTTCAACTTGCCGGATGTACAATATTTTGCATATACATCCCTAATTTTTGCCCGGACATTTTGGTTCGCCGGGATGCCCTTATTTTTTCCTAGGCGTGTCAACCTAGCGGGTCTCTTTTATGCGTAGTATTTTACGACTATGTCCATGTGGAGAGTTATCACTGTCTATGATAGCAAGTGTTGTAGAAATAACAGAAAATGTTTTTTTGGTCGTACGTGACCCTTTGTTGGAATTCATGTTTAATGCCCCAAGTGATTCAGATGGAGACTTGCCCCTGACTATTCAGCACTTCTTGAGAGATTATTTGAATCTCGACTTAACTGCCACTGATGAGTTGGACAATAACATATCATACCCCCTTGAGAGATTTATCATTTGGAAGCATCTTTCCATTTGAAGTGATTCGGTTTATTGAGAGAGTTTTCGTTCATTGGATATTCATTGTTTGAATTTCTCTATTATCAAACAATTAGCCATATGAAAACAACGGTATTCAAACAATGCAAAGTTTATGTCTGTCTTGAGAAATTTTTTTGAAAAATGCACTTTTAAAAAGCAACAAAATTTTGTAAGAATGTGAATTCAACTCATGATTTATATTAAGCCTTACAGGAGTCAGGATACCTTTTGTAACAGTATGCTTTCGAACTAAACCATGCTTCAATTAGGACTTCTAAAGGGTTGTAGCGTGGCCTGGTTCACGGTTTAAGAAACAAAGGATAAGGCTCAAAGTTTATTTATACCCACCCGTTATTCATGATGTTCTCCAGTCCTAAACTCAGTTAATTGCGCGTGTGAATTCCAATTGAATCTGGAATGATATTTTGGTGATGGTTCGAGTACTGGAAGTTTATTTGAGAAGGCAGTCAATTGTACAACATTTTTCTGTTGTTAAGGATTTGTACCGACCTATTTTTTTGATCTATTATCCCTAATTTTTGCCTGACTCTTGTTTTTAGATTACGGCCAACGGGATGCTCCAATTTTTCTTAAGTTTCCTTCATAGGTTTGGACCTAGTGGGATTTTCTTTTTGAGAGATAATGACTGCCTATTTTATGGGGAACCAACACCATCTTTTGATTTAGAAAGATTTTTTTAATGTCATTCTTTGTGTACGAAGTGAAATCTTGTGTATTTGAATTAACCGAGAAACTACCCTACCCCAGGTTAAGATTAAAGGTTTCAGTTTGTGCGAAAAAGAAAACTCTTACTTCTTTGGCTCAAAGGGGTTGACTAGGGATTATCTTCCTTATAACTCCATTGTTTAGGAATTGAAAGAACGTCTGTACATCGTCATCAAGGTCTATCCAAAAGCATATTGTTGTACCCCAAAATTTTCCCTCTCACTTATCAAATATTTTCTCACAAGGATCTCTCTTGGTTCAAGACTGCACTAGGGTTGATCAGCTCAAGACACCTCCTTAAGCACTGATGACCAAAATTAGGGTTTGAGATTTCACAAGGATAATCTAACTTTCAATGCTTCATATGACTTTCATGGATCATTAGGGACCCCCAAGATTACTCATGTCAAGTTTCAAGCCTTGGATCACACTTTTGCTCAATCAATTGAGCAGTTGACTTAAAAATCAGTTATATTGGGGGAAAAGTCAACTATGGCCAATTTACAGTCAAACTTCGTAAATTTTGATCCACATCAATATTATAAACTCATATGTATCATTTGATCAAGTTTGGACCATAATTCCTCAAGAAATTTGATCAAATCATCAAAAGGGCAAAATGGTCAAAATTAGGGTTTTGACTGAGAAAGAGCAATTTCTGATTTTTGACTTAGCAAATGGTCAATTGGTTTGAAGCATGGTTTCGAGAGTTAAATTTCATATTTTTGACCTAATGGCATGACCTAAAACATTGCTCAAGATCAATTGGATTGATAGTGAATTTTTAGTCAACTGATCAAAAGTCAATTGTACACTGAAAAGTCAAACTTTGACTTTTTGGTCAAAATCCAATGTCAAAGATCACAATTCATCAAAAAATGGAAAAATATGAAACTTATTCATCAAGAAATCAAAAAAGTCAAGATTTCATTTTGAAAAGTCAAAGTTTTCTAACTTAGAAATTTTTCTAAGTGTTTAAAACTTCATGTTTTTTCACAACTTTGAGTAAATTTTTCACCATGATGCAAGAGGATTCAAAAGAAACTTTCAACATGAAAGTTGTAGATATTAATGATATCTACAACATTCCTTTACACAACTTCTTATAAAAATGCTTGGATCTCAAGTTATTAATTCATAAATTCATGGTCTTGAAATTGAACACTTAGTGAAATTTTGCCCTAGTTTTGATCAGGATTTTGACCTAACTTCATGACACTTTTTCATATAGTTCCAAAGGGAATTTTCAAAAGTGATTCAAAGAGAGGTTGTAGAGAATATTACAAGCTTTCCAAAATATCCAAGAACTCCTTGATATCATTTGCGAGCAAGGAGAATCGAAGAGATGAAGTTAGGGTTTTCAAATTTAAATTACAAGCCATTTCATGATGAACAAAAATTCAAATCCAAGTCTAGGCTGCATAATATTTACTTTGCAGGCCTCAAACTTGTTTGTCACTCCATAATTAAATTTTTACGCGGCTGATAGAGCTTTAATCCAAGCACTTGAGCCTTTATCCAAGTTACATTTCCATTTATGGCACAAAGTTGCCATTTCCAGTGGTAAGGCAGCGCGCTAGTAACCTCAAGGTCACGGGTTCAAGACCCAGCGCTGCCTTTTGCTTTTTCTTTTCACATTTTACATTTTTTTTTATTTTTGCAGCACTGGGCTCCCCTTTGTTGGGCCTAACCTTTTTTGCTTATTTTTTACTCCCTGTTTCATTTTCTAACCCCCCTGAATTTCCTTTATATTTTTATTTTCTTTTTTTATTTTACTTTTTCATTATTACTATTATTATTAATATTATTATTATTATTATTGTTATTATTATTATTTTCATAAATCATAAAAAATCCAAATTTATTTTTATTTAATATTTATACTTATATATTTTATTTTCTCTATAAAACAAAAAGACTGAAAAAAACACTTTCTTAAACAAATTAATTTCTTTTTTTTCTTAAATAATTAATTTTTAGACTTAGGGTAATTTATTATATTATTTTATTTTCCTTGTTAAAATTAATTTAGAACTTAGGTTATTTTAATTAATTAATCTTCATTTTATTTTCATTAATTTAAAACCTTTTCATAAAAAACCCTAAAAATCCTTTTCAAATTAATTTCTTTTCTTAATTAGTTTAAGTTAATTTTAATTAATCATTTTCCTTAATTAGGTCAAGACAAAACCCCCTTTCATAAAAACAACAAAAATCATTTCTTTATCCATTTATATTCTTGCATTTTATTTTCAATTTTGTACAATATTCAATATGGTTGTAATAAATAATTAGGTTTAATTTTCTTGCAATCCCTATTTGTAAATTTGTATACCCCCTCCCCTAATGATGTAATAGCGTAGCAATTTTACTTTTCCCAATTTATCGCTTTATATAAATGCTAGTAATTAGGTTTTGTATGGGAAGATAAAATCAACAAGTAGCAAACCCTAATCAAAGACTAAACAAAGCATGAAAATCAATACACTTGCACACAAGCACCACTAGGGTAAAATCCACTTGGTTGCCTTATAAAAATGACCATATTATGCATGTGAGGTATCTTAGCAAAAACAAGCAAAAATACAAGATCATATTCCCTCGATGACGCTATCTATGTTGCCTTTTCAAAATGATCTTAGTCCCTAAAGAAAGATGCTAAGATACCTTGCAACATTGCTAATCATGGTTATACGATGACCCATGCTCGTCCTGTTTACATCCAAAGATAGGGTTGCTTACCAAATCAATGGTAAGATAACAATGTCAATGGAAAAAGGAAATGAACATGAAAGACTTTTGAGTAGGTAGAATGTTCCTAGTTACTTGCTCTATTTCAAAACCAAAAACATCCTTGCTACTTTCAAAACAAACACCAACACTTTCAAAAAACATCTTTCAAACTTGAAAACATTTTCAAAAGATCAACACTTTGTATACATTCTTACGAACGAGAATAATTACAAAGTTTGCCTAAACGATGGAGCCTTTTCAAAATACTTTCAAAAACCATACAAAGCATATTTTCAAACAAAATCAAGTGATCTAGCAAGTAACTAAGAGCCCTTGGAAAACCATGGATGAAAAGGGTGCTAATACATTCCCTTTTCATAATCTATCCCCCGAACTCAAAAAATAATATCAAAGGTCTTTCCTGTGCTTTTTCACCTTTCCTTTTGGATAAAAGAAAAGTCGGTGGCGACTCTTGCTAACCACAACATTTGCGATAAAACACAAAACAACCAAGTCAGTTCTCCCACCGCATCACAAACCTGGAAACTCTGCTGGGGAAAATTCTAAAAGTGGGGTTACCTTAGGGATAGATCATATTTACTTGCTTTCTTTTGTTTGACTTGTATGCTTTACATTATGGTTCTTTGTTTGGGTTTGAATCCTCTACCCAGATTTGGGATACGTTATAGGTAAGTAGCATTACATTGTGGAAACTGTGCGGGGTATACCGACATGGTCTAAGCAATAGCTATGTTAGTGCGACATATTTGTGGGTACCGATAGCCCTTGAGTAGTCAAGGAGAATACGGGGCCGCTGAGTGATGTCATGAAGCACTAATGAACTTTTAGAACCTTTACTTGACCAACTTTGCCTTTAGGACGTAGTGAGATGACCAGCTTTTGTGCAGTCCGGAGTTGGTAGATACTTGATACTACACTCATTGAGGTTTGGTTTTTTGGGATATTTTGGTCGCCATTAAAGAGGCTTGCGCTGAAACAATGCCCAAGGAAACAAACCAGTGATATTGAACTCATTAGAACCCGTTTACTATTACTAGGACAGGTTTGAGCTAACTAAACTTCAAGAGGGTATTTACCTATGAGACTCAATGCAAGCCTAAACCTAAGGACTTGTTTGTTTTGTTTGTATATATTTACTTGTACATAACATCATAAACATAATAACATCATACTCATGTTCACTAACCATTTCAAGGATCTTGGGATTTATCTTTGTTCTGTTTTGTAGGACATGGATGCTAGTCGCAGGAAAACCATTCAAGTCAATCTTGTAAGGATCCCTCCTCAAATTAAAGAGCTAGCATCAAGGATTCCTGAAAATTCTCCATTTACCGAAAGACATGGTCGCCTACTAAACTTGGTTATCTCCAACACTGATGAAGACATGATAAAGGTGCTCTTCCAGTTCTTTGATCCTCTACACCATTGCTTCACATTTACCGATTATCAACTTGTGCCAACTTTGGAAGAATTCTCCCAACTCTTGAGGATTCCCATTCTCAATCAACTACCTTTCAATGGTACAGAAAGATATCCAAAGCCAGAAGAGACTGCTCAAGCTCTACACTTACAACCATCTGACATCACAACTAATTGGGAAACAAGGGCTGGTGTTAAGGGTTTCCTAGCAAAGTTCTTGTTTGAGAAATCCCAAAATGGTTGTAACTCTTTTGATTTGCAAGCTTTTGAGGAAGTTGTGGCTCTCCTCATCTATGGGATGGTTTTGTTTCCAAATCCTTACCAACTCATAGATGTGAACACCGTCAAAATCTTCATGTCTCGTAACCCGGTGCCTACTTTGCTAGGCGACATCCTACATTCTTCTCACACTCGCACCATGAGGAAAATAGGTATCCTTATGTCATGTACTCATCTTTTGGCAAGATAGTTTATTTCACATCTTCCCCAATCGGTATTGAAGAACGAGCAAGGTTCAAGGTGGTTACATAGGTTGATGACGCTCAAGCATTCAGACATTCATTGGTGTTCCCGATCTATAGAGCATGTTACTATCATCGACCGTTATGGAGAATTACCTAATGTCCCTTTGCTTGGAATTAGAGGAGGTATCACTTATAACCCCTGCTTATCCCTATGACAGTTTGGTTACGCCCGGAGGGATGGTCCCCATGAGATGCTTATCCAAGGATTGGTATTCGACTACGAGAATGACAATCAAGGTTACCGTTAGAGGTTTATCCGAGCATGGAGGATGTTGAACAAGGTGGATAGCAAGACGTTAGGACACAAGAACTCCATTCCCCTCAAGCCTTACCTTAAATGGGTACGAGCTCATGCTCAGAAACTTGTGATGGCTTATCCCTCCATCTTACCAGTCATCGTGGAGCCTGTGGTCGAAGGAGATGTTCCCAACACTATCCTCCATCCCGACATGCCTACCTCTCTCGAAGAATTACAAAAGGGTTGGATTCAGTTAAAGGAAGAACGAGATACTTTCTAGACTCAATTCTATGCTAGAGAAAAGATGGTCTTGGAGCTTACGAAGCAGCTACAAGAAGAGCAAAGTGTGAACGCTTATCTCGCGCCAAAGAGGATGCGTTCGGTCTTTTTATCTTAGAAAGTTATTTTGTAAGCCCAAGAGGCATGATGTAATCTTTCTCGTTTTGTCTAATGAGAATTAACGTTTGTTAATTCTTTTGTCTATACAAATTTAAATTTCATTAATCCTTGAAATCATTTGCATGTACATATTCCATGCATCATAACATGACAGGTTTTCGCATAACAGGTTTCCTTATCTTTCTGCTGTTTAGTTCAGTAAGATGGATCTAGATAAAACCGTGAAGGATCTCCAAACCCATAATTCTCAGTTTCAGGAGACTCTACTAGCCCTAGCCAAGGGGTAGCAAGATATGATGGCTTTGTTGGCCGTTAAGGAGAAGCCAAAGAAGAAAGCTCTACTCAACATGGGTAGAAGGTTCAAGGAGACAGTCCGTCAAATCCCAGTAGAAGGAGATTCATCTGAAGAGGACGAGAACCAGATTGATGAGGTCAAGAGTACTCAGGCTGACTGTATCAATGATCAAGTATCTGATGAAGATTATTTCAACAAGCAGTACCCACCTGCTGATATCTTATACAAGCAGCTAGAAGACAGATTGAAAATTGTTGAGATCCAAGCCGTCCCCGGTTTAGATTTTAATGATTTGGGTTTGATCTCTGGGGTAGTCATTCCCCACAAATTCAAAATACCAATCTTTGCAAAGTACGATGGAGTTTCTTGTCCAAAACTCCATTTGAAATCTTATGTGCGCAAGATATAGCCGCAGACTGTTGATAAGAAGCTCTGGGTTCACTTTTTCCAAGAGAGCTTGACTGGAACGCAACTTGAATGGTTTTATCAGTTAGATGGTTCTCGTATTAATACTTCGGAGGATTTAGCTACTTCCTTCTACCATCAATATCAGTACAACACCGACTTGGCGCCAACGAGGGTTCAGTTGCAAGATTTGACCATGGGGAAGAATGAAGGATTTAAGGAATATTCGCAAAAGTGGAGAGACCTTGCTAGTAGGTTCCAAACTCCCTTGACTGATTGGGAGCACATCGAAATGTTCATGGGCACTTTATCTGGTCCTTTCTTTAATCTGTTGGTTGGCTGCTCTTCTTCTGGTTTCACCGAATTGATCTAACTGGAAAAAGAGTTGAAAGTGGCATCAAAAGTGGGAAGATCTCTGTGGAATCTACCTCCACTCCCAATCCTATCAAGAAACCCTTTTCTACAAAGAAGTAAGTTAATATAGTGTACGGGGCAAGGGCCCATACCAAGAAGAATGATCACCCGTCTGTCAATGCTGTCCGAATCTCCAATCCAACTCCTACTCCAAGACCTTCTGCAAATCATCAATGTTTTGAAACTCCAAGAAGACAATTTATGAGGTTAGGCATGTAACTGTCTCAAGCCCTTCAACATTTTCTCAAGGCTAATTTAGTGACATTGCGCGATCCTCCCGCTAACCCTGACACCTCGTCACCAAAGTATAATCTGAACGCTAAGTGTGCTTACCATTCAAGCAGCTCTGGGCATGAGACTGACCAGTGTTGGGCCTTAAAGTACAAAATCTAGGATTCGATTGATAACAAAACTATTGAATTTGATCCTCCTTCAATGCCGAATGTAATCACTACTCCAATGCCAAAGCAAGACAAAGGTGTTAATTCTGTTGAGGATACAATTTTTGTTGCCTCTATTGAAGAATTGACTACTTCGTTGAATATAATAAAAAACAATATGTTGAAAGTCGGGATTTTCCCGGGCTGTGTGTGCTGTACATGACAACACAATGGTTATGAAGGGCTGAAGAAAGGCATACAACGCCTGATGGATAGCTACAAAATTTTATTTGAGAAGACCCCACTTACCAAAAGTTTGACTAACAAATGTGAAGACCTCTCCATTATTACCATCTCAAACAAGCCTCTTAGGATCACCTCCAAAGGTCCTATTAGGATTTCAAACGAACCCATTGTTGCTCCCTTAATAATTACCAGTCCCGGACCGATTCCCTACTCTTCAAATAAGGCAGTACCATGGAATTCTGGTGCTGAGGTGTTTTATCATGGGATTAAACAAGATGCTTGGACCGAAGAAGAAAAATATTACGATGTCGGTAACATAGCTGGTTCATGCAAAGTAACTAGAAATGGGAGAATATTTTCACCCAATATCTCACCACCAGTTGTTACAAGGACGCCCATCCGCATTACTGCTGCCAAGCCAAGTACTAATACAAGAGGGAAGGAGAAGGTTGTTGAGCCCGATGTGATTGAAGTACCCTCCAAGGACGTAGCTGATGAAGAACCCTCCGCTCGCGAGATGGACGAGATTTTGAAGATCATAAAAAGAAGCGACTTCAAGATTGTAGAACAGTTGGGGCAAACCCCTTCTAAGATTTCAATGTTATCATTGCTGCTTTGCTTCGATGCCCATGCTCGAACATTAATCAAGTTCCTGAAAAAGGCTCATGTCCCCCATGAGATAACAACAGACCAATTTGAGAATTGTGTGGCTATCCTGACAGCTGATAATGGCTTGGGATTTTCAGATACTGACTTAACACCCCTCAGGAAGAATCACAATAAAGCTTTACATGTTTCTGTCGAGTGCAAAGGGACTACCTTAGCACATATGCTAGTCGACACTGGTTCTTCTCTGAATGTATTACCCAAGGGGGAATTAGACCGTCTTGACTGTAAATATTTAATCTTGAAGCCAAGTGATATCATTATAAGGGCGTTTGATGGATCAAAGAGGACTATTCATAGGGAATTAGATCTTCCAATCAAAGTGGGCTCCCAAATCTTCAACTCCACCTTCTATATTAGGGATATTCGTCCTTCCTATTCTTGTTTGTTAGGTCGCCCGTGGATCCATAAAGCTGGGGCAGTAACCTCAACCCTCCACCAGAAACTCAAATATACAGCCAAGGGCAGAATAGTCACCGTTTGTGGAGAAGAGGAGTTTATGGTAAGCCACCTTAACTCGTTCAAATACGTAGAGATGGATGGAGAATTAATTGAAACCCCATGTCAAGCCTTTGAAGTCATGCCACCGATGATTGTTGCTACCAAATGTTCTTCTGATGAGTCTAAAGCTGTTAAGGCCATGCCAAAGATGGTTTCAGTCAAAGACGCTCGTGCAACAATTGAAGAAGGAAACTGTGGTACTTAGGGTCAACTCCTTGATATCCCATTTAAAGCGGAAACATTTAGTTTGGGATTCACCGACAAAACTCAGAAGGAAGTGAGGCGTGCTCGTGCTGGAAATCCACCTCTCCGCATTGGAAGCCATGAAGTCAACGTCGTGGGTGATTCTGAAGAAGGAGCTGAATTTGAAGAGTTGGTGTATCCAACTACAACCGAGCTGAAGAATTGGCATACAAAGGACTTTGTGCCCATCTCCTTCTTTGAAGAGTAATCCACTTATTATTGCTTTTCTTTCAATTCAAGAACATGTTGTCTATAATATTTTAACAATGACTTTTCAACCATTTCCCTGGCCCGTGGCACTTTGGTCCATTTGTCAAGGGTTTTATTTATGTTCATCTAATCATATGATCATTCAGTACTTTGGACTCTTTTGCATTCAAATATTTGTGTTCTTTGTCTTTCCTTTCTTACAAATACATTTTTCAAAAAAATAGCCATGTATATTACATGCACACGCACACACTCTTGCAGGTCCGCATCCACTCTGGATCCTATTGCCAATAACTCTACTATTACCGACTATGACTTTGAATGCCCTATCAACAAAGTCGAAGACGAAGGCGAGGAAGATTCTAACATACCGGGAGAACTATCCAGACTTCTATTACAAGAGGAAAATCTATTCACCCGCACGAAGAGTCAGTTGAAGTTATCAACCTGGGTACTGAGTCAGTTAAGAAAGAAATCAGAATCGGCGCTAACTTGAAAAGTGGTGTCAAGAGCAGGTTGGTTCAGATGTTGCATGATTATGTGGAAGTATTTGCTTGGTCTTATGAAGATATGTCTGGGTTGGATACCGACATCGTAGTTCATCATCTGCCGACAAGAGAAGACTACCCTCCTGTTAAACAAAAGGTTCATCGCATGAGGCCTGATATGTCTGAAAAGATCAAAGCTGAAGTGATGAAACAATTTGATGCAGGGTTCCTAGCTGTGACATCCCATCCTCAATGGGTTTCCAATGTGGTGCTAGTGCTAAAGAAAGATGGGAAAGTTTGCATGTATGTAGACTATAGGGATCTGAATAAGGCAAGCCCCAAGGATGACTTCCCTCTACCACACATTGACGTCTTAGTTAATAATACTGCTCAGCATAAAGTCTTCTCTTTCATGGATGGCTTCTCAGGATATAATCAAACAAGGATGTCTCTCGAAGACATGGAGAAGACTACTTTCGTTACGCAATGGGGCACCTTCTGCTACAAGGTCATGTCGTTCGGATTAAAGAATGTCGGGGAAACATATCAAAGGGCTATGGCAGCTTTATTTCATGACATGATTCATCATGAGATAGAGGTATATGTGGATGATATGATTGCCAGATCACAAACTGAAGAAGAACATATCGATCATCTGTACAAATTATTTTAGAGGCTGAAGAAGTACAAGCTGAGGTTAAACCCTAACAAGTGCATGTTTGGAGTACAATCTGGAAAGCTTCTAGGTTTTGTTGTCAGCAATAAAGGCATTGAAGTTGATCCTGCCGAGGTAAAGGCCATCCAAGAAATGCCAATCCCTCATTCTGAAAAAGAAGTCAGAGGATTCATGGCCCGTCTCAATTACATTGCTTGCTTCATATCACATTTGACTTCTACTTGTGAGCCAATCTTCAAACTCTTGAAGAAAGATCACATAGTCAGATGGAATGATGACTGCCAGATTGCCTTTGACAAAATCAAAGAAATACCTACAAGAACCTCCTATTCTCATGCCTCCAGTTGAATGAAGACCCTTGATCATGTACTTGACAGTATTAGGGAACTCTATGGGGTGTTTTTTGGGCCAACATGACGAGTCTGGCCAAAAAGAGCATGTTATTTATTACCCGAGCAAAAAGTTTACCGAATGTGAAACTAGATATTCACTGCTCGAGAAAACTTGTTGCGCTCTGGCATGGGCTGCTCGCCGGCTAAGACAGTATATGTTGACTCATACCACTCTGTTGATTTCTAAGATGGACCCAATCAAATACATCTTCGAGAAACCTGTCCTTTTTGGATGGATAGCCAGATGGCAAATGATCTTGACTGAGTACGACATTCAATACACGACTCAAAAGACCACCAAAGTAAGTGTACTAGTAGATCATTTGGCCCATCAAGTTGTGGATGATTATCTGTTAATAAACTTCGACTTCCCTGATGAGAACATCATACTGGTAACCGATTGTGCGAAACCTGAACCATATGACGGACCTGAACAAGGATCCCGATGGACTATGGTATTCGATGGGGCTTCCAACGCCTTAGGTAACGGAATTGGTGTTGTAATCATCTCTCCTAAAGGTTGCCACACTCCTTTCACTGTCAGACTATGCTTCGATTGCACAAAAAATATGGCTGAGTATGAAGCATGCATCTTAGGTCTGAAAGTTGCTATTGACTTAAGGATCAAGCATTTGGATGTGTTCGGGGATTCTTCCCTAGTGATCAGCCTAGTAAAAGGAGATTGGCACACTAAACACCCTAATCTTATCCTTACAAGGAACTTGTGCTATCCCTAATCCCTTATCTCAAAGAGATCACTTTTGGGCACTTCCCTAGGGAAGAAAACCAGTTGGCTGACGATTTGGCAACCATGTCTTCAATGTTCAAAGTCAGATGGGACAACAAAGCCCATATGATAACAATTTAAAGATTCGATGAATCTACACATTACTATGAGCTTGACACTGATGCGGAAAAGCCTTGGTACCATGAGGTGATGAGATATCTTGAAGCACAAGAGTATCCCGAGGGAGCATCCATCAATGACAAAATTCTTACGAAGATTTGCAGCCAAATTCTTCCTAAGTAACGGGATATTGTACAAGTGCAACCATGATTCAACTCTACTCCGATGTGTGGACAAGAAGGAGGCGGAGGAGATCATGAAAGACATGCACGATGGTCTCTTCGGTACTCACTCAAGTGGACATACGATGGCTAAGAAAATCTTAAGAGTCGGTTACTACTGGTCAACGATGGAGACTGATTACCATCAACATTCAAGAACTTGTCATAAATGCCAAATCTACACTGACAAGTTCCACGTGCCTCATATCCCTCTGAATGTTATGACCGCTCTGTGGCCATTTGCAATATGGGGCATTGACATGATTGGAGAGATCAATCCCACCGCTTCCAACAGACATCGCTTCATTCTTATTGCTATCGACTATTTTACCAAATGGGTCGAAGTCGCCTCATTTGCCTCAGTCACCAAGAATATGGTAGCCAGATTCATCAGAGACAACCTCATCTACCATTATGGTATCCCCGAAAGGATCATCACCGACATTGGGACTAACCTTAACAATGCTATGATCACTGAGCTTTGCACTCAGTTTAAGATCAAACATCACAATTATTCTCCGTATAGACCGAAAAAGAATGGCGCAGTTGAAGCGGACAACAAAAATATCAAGAAGATTGTGCAGAAAATGGTAGTAACCTATAAGAATTAGCATGAGATGTTGCCGTTTTCTCTACATGGCTACCGTACCTCAGCTAGAACATCAACTGGGGCAACTCCTTTTTCTCTAGTCTATGGCATAGAAGCCGTTTTGCCAGTGGAAGTTCATATTCCCTCGCTGAGAATTATGAATGAGGCAGGACTAGGCGAAGACGAGTGGATTCAAACGAGATTGGATCAGTTGAACTTGATTGACGAAAAACGGTTAGCGGCTGTTTGCCATGGTCAGACCGTACCAAAAATTGATGATCAAGGCTTTCAACAAAAATATCAAGCCTCGAGTATATCAAGTTGGTGACTTGGTGATAAAACGCGTCATTTTACCACAAGGCGACCCCATAGGCAAATGGACTCCCACCTATGAAGGGCCATTTGTTGTCAAGAGAGTTTTCTCTGGCGGTGCCATGATGCTGGCTACCATAGATGGTGAAGATTCCCCACATCCTATAAACGCGGACATAGTTAAAAAATACTACGAATAAGAGACCCGTTAGGTTGACACACCTAGGAAAAATAAGGGCATCCCGACAAACCAAAAGTTTTGGGCAAAAATTAGGCTTATATGCAAAAGATTGTACACCCGGCAAGTTGAAAACCCGAAAGAGCGACTTGGGCAAAAAAGGGTATCCTGGTGGGCTGAAACCCCGAAAGGGCAGTCCAGGTAAAAATTAAGGATTAAAAGCGTATGACTATGTCCCGTGGAATCAATACAGTCAATTTTATCACCAAGGTCCAACTTCAAACGGTCCAAGATCAATCCAATCAACTTCTATCAACGACAAGGGACATTCGAAGACATTGGGGGCAATAGTAGAGTCGGAAGGCAATGAGATTATTTCATAATGTTGTACCCCAAAATTTGACCTCCCATTTTTCATACAGGATACTATCCTAGGGTTTCTAGAATACTTAATTTGGCTCAGAAGTTGATCAGACAGATTCTCTTCCTAAGCAGTAAGTCAGCAATTAGGGTTTTTCATTTCTAAAAAAAAATTGAGTCTTCAAGGTTTCAAATGGTCTTCATAGGTATTCATGTCTCCTCAAGGTTGTTTAAGTCAGTTTTCAAACCTCGCATTGCAAGCTTGCACAATCAATGGTCCAGATAACTGAAAATGACTACATTGACTTGAAAATCGCCCTTTTGCGAGAACAAATTCAAACGATCGTAACTTCTTCATTATCTAATTTTTTTGAACGGTTTTTCTTGTGTATGATTCTCCTTGATGCCATCTCAAATTTCTATTCACAAATCAAGAACTAATTACGCGAAGAAGATCACCAAAAATTCAAATGCGTTGGAAGTCGCATCATGAATTTTGACCTAATTTCAAATAACAGTCGTCTGACTTCTAAGAATTGTGATTTCTTCAAATAACAAGACCTTGAGACGATTATTTCTGTTCATGGTTATATGTGATGTCGCTCACGGGTTTATCTTCAAAGAATCGAAGGAAAATTGTGTTTAGAAGACTTTAAAATTATCAAATCATCGTAAGTCATTTGTTGACTTTGAATGTTCTTAATCACAGTTTATTTAAAGATTAACAGATATTCCTGAAGCATGTTTGTTTGGCAATGAAATTCCATTTTTTTTATTATTATCAAGCATGGCACACGAGTTCATTTTAAACACAAACTTGACTGGGACAAGATGTGAAGGTTAAGGCTTTCATTTAAACAACCATGATTGTGGAGTCCATTAGTCAAAAAGATCTGAGCACTTAAACATTTATTTTGTTTAAAAATACAAAGTACATGATTTATCTGATCATTTTGTGATTGCTTAAAACGCAAGTTACCAAACCAAGATTTTTTATCCAAAATATTCAACTGCGGATTGCAAGTTTTGTACAATAAATTATATCACACTAAATTTTATTCAAATGCTTGATATCATTACATTACAAATGAGATTACAATTTGTTTATCTTGTTTACAAAAAATCTCAAGTTCTTGTTTACAAAGAGAAGTTTTTTCTTCAAGTCTTCATCTTCATCTTCAAGTAAGCCATCCAACCTTCATTTGCATCCAAGCCTCGCTCGCCATTCATGAAACAAGAAAAAGAAAGAAAGTCAGCAAACATTTAATCAAAGGTAATATGCGAAGAAGAAATAATTCATCATTAGGGTTTGCGATTTGGAATAAGAATATTTGTTTGTTTTATCACAATCATTTTCCCCAATTGAAAATCACAAAAAAGAATTGCCTTTCTTGGTTCACAAAAAGGGAAAAAAAATACAAGGCATGCAAATACAAACAGGCTGCATAACATGCAAACAAAATAAAATCAGCAGGCCTGCAACAAACACAACCTGCAACAAGAAAGTCAACAAGGCAGGGTAAGCAAGCATACAAATAGCAGCTAGTGTAACAGCAACAACAGACTGCTATACAAGCAGCACAAAGTAAAAACAAGCTGCCAAATAGAGTCAATAAAACCTGCAACAAATACATAAGCCCACAAAGCAGAACAAATACATCATAAGCATAGCAGTAGCAAGCTAACTTGTTCATTATGTCATCATTTTCCTAGTCACACAAACCCTTCAGAAGTTTAGAAATAACCAAAAGGTTTTTATCATTGAAAGATAAAAAGAGGGAAAGAGGTAGGGTTAGAGAGATGTCACCTAGGCCACATAACCAGTCCCAAAACTATGCAAAGCTGCTATGACAAAACAAACTGGCTGCAAAAATAGCCCTGCTACAGCCTGCACCAAAACTTGCACCAAAATGGCAAAACCAAGACTGCAACAAAGAGCATTAGAATAGTATACCTCAATTGTTCAAATCCATCTTATTTTCCCCCCAATCTTCTCATTCTTTCATTCAATATAAACACAGAGCAACAGAAATACCAAGGGAGCCAATTTTTGCCATCCAACTAAAAAAACCCTCATACTGTTATAACAAACTAGCAACACAACAAAACCAAAAAAAATAGCCAACAACTCAAAACAAAAATTCATAGTGAACCAGCAATTCAATAAAACCAGCAAAAATAGCCAACAACTCAAAACCAAAATTCACAGTGAACCAAGTAACTTAAACAAACCGCAAAAAGCCAGAAAATATAAGCAAAAAAAAGGAACCAGCAGAAGAAATCAGTAACAGCAAGGTAATCATCCTTTGTTTCTCTATGTTCATACCTACATATATATATACATGCTGTCTAGTTATAATCAAAATAGAATAAGAAAAAACAACACATAGTAATTTTTGCAGTAAGCCCTAAAAGAAAAAACAACTTACCTCCTCATACCTTGTAAGACAGAAGCCATTCACAAATTCATAGCAATGTACAAAGAAAAATACCATACTGTTAGCCTCGTCTCAACATCCTTAGTACAAATCCATCGTTCATTCCCCCTGATTTCCATTCAAACATGCTGGATCTAACAAAATATTTCAAAACCTTGGGTTATTGGAAACTAGATCAAACAGTAATGTGAGCACCTTAGATCACGCTTGTAAGGGGTTAGCAATCCACCCCCTTTTTCTTCGCTTACTGGTATGAAAAGGGTGACCAAATAGGAAGAGGAAAACGTGATTTTGAGGAAAGGATAGAATAGAGAAGAGAACGATGAGAGAGATGAGAGGTGTTTTAATTTGGCCTAGGGTTATACAACCCATTAGGCTTGAATGTGAAACTGGGTACGGACCCGACCCGGTCCGGCCCATCTTTGTTAATCCATTTTCAGTTTTTTTATTTATCATTTACCTTGGGCCTTTTTTTTTGTTTTGGGATTAATAAGCCCAGTCTGTTTCTTTTCATACTCCATTTTTCTGTCATTACCCCTTTTATGATAATCACTTTAAGTTAGATTAAAATTCATAATTTTATAACTAATTAAGTTTGGATGTAAGTTAGTAAACCTAGGATTAATATAGTTTAATTTTTAATTTAGTAACTTCATTTGGTTTAGATTTAATTTGATTAATCTTTAGTTATATTTTTTTTTAAATTCGTGTAAATAAAAATGTAATTTCAAGATTATTTAATTTGCTTAATTTAGGACTTTGTGAATAATTTTTATTAATTAATATTTTACTAATTAATTAACTTTATTTCAAAATTATTTAGTTTCTACATGATATAATTACAAAAATTATAGAATAGATCTTTAGTTTCTTTTCAAATTTTCCCACAAACAAAAATACCAAAAATTTCTATACTTTGTCAAATTAATTTTATTTCATGGACTGTTATAATTTTAGTTAATTGTTGAATTTGATTTGGTTGTATTGTTTGCTATTTTAACTTTTAATCACATTTGATTCATCCCTATTCATTAATTTGTACCCCCCATTCCCGAAAACTACGTAATAGCATAGAATTTCAAATTTGCGCAATTTACTGTTTTTTCTTACACTGTATAGTAATTAGGCGTGTATGGCAAGATTCAGAAATCAATTTCTAGACAACCCTAATCAAAAGACAAAAAAATAACTTGAATCAAACACACTTTTTTCACACGCGCACCTCTAGGGTAACCTCGCTTGTTGCCTCGGAAATACAGTCATGTCCCTCGAATATGGGACGCTTTAGCAAAGACCCTTCGATAAAAAAGATCGTCGTCCCTCGATGACCCTCGATGTTGCTTTCGGTAAAATGATCTAGTCCCTTATGAAAATTGCTAAAGCGTCTTATAAGTTGCTTTAGATGACTGTATGATTGACTTGCGTCTGTCCCTTCACATCCAACGATGGGGCTTCTTACCAAATCAATGGTAAGACAGCAACATCTAACGGAGGAAGAAAAGAACACTTAAAACCTTTTGAGTAGGTAGATTTGCTCCTTGGTACTCGCTTGCTCACGACAAAAACATTTTTACACCAGCACTTTCATTTCAAAACATTTTCAAAAGACAAAACATTTTGTATGTGTTCTTATAGAGACGAGAACCATTGCAAAAACATCTTTTCAAAATCACTTTCAAAAAAACACATTCCACTAACACATTTTTGAACTATTTTTTCGAAACAAAATTGTGTACGCGTTCTTATAGAAACGAGAAACATTACAAAGACATTTTCAAAATACTTTCAAAAACCACACCAGAAGCATATTGTCAAACAAAAGCAAGTGATCTAGCGAGTAACTAAGAGCCCATAGATAACTACGGATGGAAAGGGTGCTAATACATTCCCTTTTCATAATCTACCCCCCGAACCCGAGAATAATCTCTAAAGATCTTTCCTGTGGTTTTTTACCTTTCCTTTTGGATAAAAGAAAAGTCGGTGGCGACTCTTTCTATCCGCACAATTACGATCGAACGTAAACTTTAGGTCAGTTCTCCCACTGTATCACAGAACTGGCGACTCTGCTGGGGAACATTCTAAAAAGCGGGGTTACCTTAGGGTTAGATCACTTTTTACTTGTTTCTTTGCATGCTTTATATTTTGTTTTTTGTATTGGGCTTGCTTTGATCCATCACCCGGATCTGGGACACCTTTTTAGGTAAATAGCAATATATTCTGGAAACTGTACGGCGTAGACTGATATGGTTGAAACAATGGCTATGTTAGTATGACACATTTGTGGGTACCGGTATCCCTCGTGGTGAATCGAGAAGAATACGAGGCCCCTGATTGGCGTCATGAAGCACTGACTGACTTTAGAACCCTAATTGAACAAACTTGGCCATTAGGACGTAGTGAGATAATCAGTTTTGGTGTAGAGCTGAAAATTGGTTGATACTCGATACTACACTCATTGAGGCTAGACCGGTCACAAGAAAAGATTGATTGTGCTGAGACAATGCCTAAGAGAAAGTTTGGTGATATTGAGATCCTTTAGAACCCGATCACTATTACTAGGACAGGTTGAGCCAACTAAACTTCAAGAGGGTACGCACCTATGAAACCTCATGCAAGCCTAAACATAGGGATTTGTTTGCTTTGTATGTATATACTTACTTGTACATAACATCATAAACATCATAAGCATGATACACATGCTCACTAACCATTTCAAGGATTTAGAAATTTATCTTTGTTTTTTCATTTTGTAGGTCATGAATTTTTTCTGAAGGAACACCATCCGAATCAGCTTCGTAAAAGCACACCCTTAACTTCAGGAGTTAGCCTCAAGAGTGCCTGAGGATTCTCCTTTTACCAAGAAATACGGTCGACTCCTCATTTTGGCTACATCCAGTTTCTAAGAAGATATGATGTGTGTGCTGTTCCAATTCTTTGATCTCGTACTTCATTGTTTCACTTTCCCGGACTATCAGTTAGTACCTACTTTGGAAGAGTTCTCTCTACTCTTAGGGGTGCCCGTGCTTGATCAGATACCGTTCATCGGTCTAGAAGGGAATCCAAAACCTGAAGTCATCGCCAAAGCTTTGCATATGAAGAGAGCCGACATCATATCCAATTGGGAGACAAGAAGCGGGGTTAAAGGTTTCCTAGCCAAGTTTCTATTGGAGAAGGCTCGTTCATTCTGGGACGACATGGATTTCCATGCTTTTGAAGACATCCTGGCTCTTCTCATCTGTGGTTTGGTTCTGTTCCCCAACTCGGACCAATTCATAGACGTTAACGCCATCAAAGTCTTTCTCTCTCGCAATCCCGTACCTACCTTACTGGGAGACATCTTGCATTGCCTTCATACCCGCACCATGAAGAAAAGAGGTACTCTCTTGTGCTGTATCCCCCTACTAGCTAAGTGGTTCACTTCACACCTACCTCAATCAGCATTGAAGAACGAGCAAAGACTGACATGGTCCCAAAGGATGATGTCCCTCACCCATTCTGACATTCGTTGGTGTTAGAGATCCTTGGAAGACGTCTCTATCATTGACTGCTGTGGGGAATTCCCTAACGTCCCTCTACTTGGTATTAGGGGAGGTATCACCTACAATCCTTGCTTAACTTTTCGACACTTTGGGTATGCCCGAAGAGACGGCCCTCATGAGATGCTCATTCAAGGTCTGGTGTTCGACTATGACAAAGAAGATCAAGGTTATCGCCAGAGGTTTACACGAGCTTGGAGAATGGTGAACAAGGTGGACAGTAGGACTTTGGGACACAAAAACTCTATCCCTCTCGAGCCTTACCTTAGGTGGGTATGGGCTCGTGCTCAGAGACTCGTGATGCCTTATCCTTCCATCCTCCCTATTATCATAGAGCCTGTTGTTGAATGAGACATCCCATACACTGTCCCTTATCCTGACATGCCTACCTCTCTCGAAGACTTGCAGAAAGCTTGGGTTCAATTGAAGGAAGAGCGAGACACCTTTGAAGCCCAATTTTACGCCAGTGAGAATAAGGTTCTGGAACTCACCAAGCTTCTTCATGAAGAGTGAAATCTGAACGCCTACATCGCTCTAAAGAGGGTGCGTTCAACCTTTCTGTCTTAGGAGTTTTTGTTGTATTTTGTTCCTTTCATTGTAAGCCCAAAGAGGCATGATGTACTCAAATTTGGATTTAATATAACGTGTGTTCCTTTTGGTTTGAGAAAATTTAAATCTCTAATTTCCTTGAAATCATTTGCATATTGCATCTTCATTCATCATAACATCATACAGGTTTCTTACAACAGGTCTCCTTATCCTTCTACTGTTTATTTCAGTGAGATGGATATTGAACAGACAGTGAAAGATCTTCAGGCGCAGAACGTCCAGTTTCAACAAATGCTCTTGACTCTGACAAAAGGACAAGAAGAGTTGAAGACTCTACTGGCCAAAGAGAAGAAGAAGAAGAAAGCGAAGAAACCAACCGGTATTGTGATCATGGGAAGAAGGTTCAAAGGACAAGCCAGACGGACTTTGGACTTTGCAAAATCATCGGGTGAAGGAGATAATCAAGAAGACAGGACCAAGGAAGTGAACAATAACCCATCATCTGAATAAGAGGAAGAACCTGATTACTCTAAGGAACAATATCCTCCCGCTGATAACAAATACAAAGAGCTAGAGGATCGTTTGAATACTATGGAGGTCCAGAGGGTACCCGGATTGGATTTTGAAGAGTTAGGACTTGTCTCAGGGGTTGTCATCCCACATAAATTCAAGGTCCCCACTTTCTCTAAATATGACGGTGTCTCTTGCCCGAATCTGCATTTAAAAACATACGTCAGAAAGATTCAACCCCATACGGCTGATAAGAATCTATGGGTTCATTTTTTCCAAGAGAGCTTATCAGGGACACAGATGGATTGGTTTTATCAGTTGGAAGGGACAAATATTCACAATTGGGAAGATTTGGCTGCCGCCTTCTACAAACAATACCAGTATAATGCTGACTTACCTCTAACTCGGACGCAATTGCAAGGCATGTCTATGGGTGCAGGTGAAGGTTTCAAAACCTATGCTCAAAAATGGATGGATCTCGCAGGCAGAGTTCAACCCCCTCTATCTGACAGAGAATTAGTGGATATGTTCTTAGGCACCTTATCAGGTCCATTCTTCAACCACCTGATCGGAAGTTCCTCAGCTGGATTTACTGAACTAATCATGACTGGTGAGCGTGTCGAAGACGGTATAAAAAGTGGCAAAATTCAAAGAGATGCATCCTCGAGCACGATGAAGAAACCTTTTGTTGGAAAGAAGGAGGTCAGTGCTGCATATGACCATAGGAATCAAAATAAAACTGAACATCGCCCGACGGTAGGGGCCGTTATGATTTCTAATCATGTGCCAAATCAACAGCAAAATTATCAGCGCACGCCAGAAGCGCCCATGAGACGATTTACTCGGATCAACATGACCATGTCTCAAGTTTTGCCACACCTTTTGAAGACTAACCTGACAACTTTAAAAGAAGCTCCCAAGAACCCCAACATTGCTTCTCCTCGCTACAACCCGAACGCTCGATGTGCCTATCATTCTGAAAGCCCGGGGCATGATACAAACGATTATTGGGCCTTGAAGAATAAGGTACAAGACCTTATCAATGCAAAAGAGATTGAGTTTGACCCCCCCAGAAACGCCTAATGTAATAACGGCGCCAATGCCCAGACATGGTCAAGGTGTCAACACCATTGATGATGATCGTTTCATCTCCTCCGTGAATGACTTAACTACTCCTTTGTTGACCATTAAATAGAATCTGTTGCAAGCCGGTCTGTTCCCGGGCTGCGATAAGAATTGTCACTTATGCAAGTCTCTACCAAATGGCTGTTTGTTACTGAAGATAGGCGTTCAGCGCCTGATGACTAGCAAAGAAATCTTATTCGAAAAGATTCCTCTTATCAGAACTTCTTATCAAGATGTCTCGATAATCACCATTTCCAACAATCCTCCCGGGGTCTCCACCAAAAGACCCGTCAGGATTACATCTGTTCCAAGGTCTTCACCTCTAATCATCATTATGCAAAGACCAATATCATACTCTTCGGATAAAGTTGTTCCCTGGAACTATGGGGCTGACGTTTATTACTATGGCGTCAAGCAAGATCAGTTGGCTGTCAAAGACGAAGTTGCGAGAGATATTGATCCTGACATCGGTAATATCACTGGGACCAGTAAGATAACAAGAAGTGGAAGAGTCTTCTCACCTGAGATTTCTCGAAAGACCGTTGCTACTCCTGTGATCATTCCCACTGCCACTCCTACCAACACTCCTAGTGATACTCCTACTGTTATCCCTGCTACCGAGACAAGGGGAAAAGAGGTCTTGAATGAGCCTGTCCAAGCGAGAGAGCATCATGAGATCATCCTTGAAGCTTCTAGAAAGTAAATAGAAGAGATACTGAAGATAATCAAGAAAAGTGACTACAACATTGTAGAACAGTTAGGGCAGACCCCCTCGAAGATATCATTGTTGTCCTTACTTTTGTGTTCTGAGGCCCATGCCAAAGCCTTGGTAAAGTTTCTCAAGACCGCCCACGTGCCCCAAGAGGCCTCCATCGACCAATTTGAGACTGGACTACGAGGGACTCACCTTGAATCCTAGCAACATCATAGTAAGGGACTTTGATGGTTCTAAGAGGACAGTGCACGGAGAAGTTAATATCCCCATAAAAGTTGGAACTCATACTTTTGATTCAACTTTCTATGTAATGGACATCTGCCCGTCTTACTCCTATTTATTAGGTCGACCCTGGATCCATGATGCTGGTGTCGTCACTTCTACCCTGCATCAGATGGTAAAATACCCAATCAAAGGAAAAATTGTCACAGTTCACGGGGAGGAGGAGTACATGGTTAGCCACCTGAACTCTTTCAGGTATGTTGAAATGGATGGTGAATTTGTCGAGACTCCGTGTCAGAACTTTGAGGAGGTTCCAGAAATAGTCGCGGTAACCAAGTCTACTCCTAAAGTCCCGAAGATTACCAGACCTCCACTGAAGATGGCCTCTTTGAAAGATGCTAGAGCAGTATACGAAGAAGGCGGGTGTACCATATGGGGTCAACTTCCGAATATCCCCCACAAGTCCGAAAAATTTGGTTTGGGATTCACTACAGAGGCCCAAAGGTCTGTTCGACATTCTCGCACCGGGGGACCACCTTTGCATATCAGCAATCATGGAGTCAATGCAGTAGAAGACAATCATGGAAGCTATGATATGTGAAACAACCGGCTGAAAATCATCAAACAATGAAGTCTCCATCGAACGTCTTTTATCCCACATGTAGGGAAAGGTAAACATCGAGAAAACCTGAGAAGGGAGAAGTCACGGTCTTGTGACCGAGAGATAAGGGTAAGGGAGTCTGTTACGCAAGGGGAAGGTATTAGCACCCCACACGCTCGTAGTACTCTATGGTATCCACTCTTGTTATATATCTTATGGGTGTGTTTAATCTATACTTACTGTTTACTATACTACTGAAGGGAGAATGCATGCAAAAAGAAAGGAGAAAAGAATGTAGGGAAAATAAAATTGTGCTTGTTCGGGCCCTACCCCGATGCCTACGTATCCCTTTTAAGGAATCAGAGCAGCCGTAGTTCGGCTCATGTGTTTTTGTTGGTTTGTATTTTTAATGAACAGTTTTAATTTCGCCTTCTGCTGCAACTCGACCTTTTGAGACTTACGCGTCAGCACAGAAGTTAATTAACTTGTTCTTTTTGAAAAGGTTTGGAGAAAATGTGTTTGGGCGCACAAAAAGGTTTGAATTTGTTTGTGTTTTTAATGAACGATATTAATTTCGCCTTCTGCCGCAACTCGACCTTTGGAGACTTATGCGTCAGCACAGAACTGAATTAACTTGCTCTTCTGAAAAAAAGTTTGAAAGAAAGGTTTGACCTCAAGAGAGAGATTTTAGCCATTTCCCTACTTATTCATGAAATAAGTCTTTGGGACTTGAGCCATGCCAAGGTTCAAAATAAGAGAACAATAAGGTCGAGAAGAAACCCGCTTATCGTCTCACATACTTAACGAACAGAGAAGGTCCGTTGCCTCTTTGAAATCGTGCAAAATAAGTTTGGTTTTAATGCATGTGCAAAAGGGGAAAGAAAATCCAAGGGGAGACTAGTCTATTTCTAAACCTAACGTTATTATACTTCACATGATCTCTAGGAAACGATAAATGCGGAGATGAAGAATAAAATGAGGTTGTGACAATACCGAACAGAGAAGGTCCGTTGCCTCTTTGAAATCGTGCAAGCAATAAGAAAACTCTACAGAAACTGCTCCGCGCGAGTGATCAAATAATTAACCTCCAAGCATTCCCCATCACAAAAGTTGCATCATTACTATCATGAAATCTTGACTAAAATGATAATGAAAATGATTGTTAAACATAAAATAATAGAAAGTGCTAATAAAATTCTAAAGAAAAGTCCTAAAGAATTCTAAAAAATATGCTACTATTTTGCATCATTTTATCATGTGGAAAATTAATCAAAATCATAAATAAATCACACAAACAATTGCTGAAATAAAAATTGAAATAAATGAATTAACAAGAAAATAAAACATGAATGCAACATGAGGTGTAAAGCCTGGACTAGGGTGCATGCTGCAAGCAACAGTCAAAATGCCACTAAGCCCAATGGTACATTCAGCCTAATGAGGATTTTTTTTTGTTCACTAACTTCAATTATCCAAAAAAAATGCTGTAATGGGCTTAGGAGGGAGGTATCGGTCCAACAACACACAATAATCAAGTTTTTTTTGTTATCACTTATATTATTTATTTTAAATAAAAGAAGAATAAATAAAAAGGAAAATTGAAAAGGGAATGAACGTGTAATTAGGGTAAGGGTTGAGTTGTGTTTCTTCATCTGTTTTCAAACTCAACTCTTCTCTCTCAACCGCAGCGGCAACGACATCTTCTTCTTCTTCCTCATCAAAGAGCCACACACCACCAAAAATCCTCGTCACATCCACCACCTTATCGCCTCTGTTCTGCTTCCTGATCTCTCTTCTCCATGTCGCATCAGATTCATCACCATCCCTGTCTGATTTTGATCTCATTCCGCTTATACTTTTACAGCACCGTGGTTCATCTCCTTTCTTCTTCCTCCATCTCAATTCGTTTCTATTTTCGCTTACCACGCCTTGATTTCATTTTCATGTCAAATTGCCTCGCGGTCAGTGTAAGGCTTCAACCAAATCCATAAACATAACCACAAATTAGGGACTCCACGCCTCCAACTACGATACTGAGAGTTTATGGAAGAACGATTTGGGGAGCAAGCAATAACCAGTAAAACCAACAACAAAGAGTATCAAACAAGAGATTGTGAAACCTTTCCGATTGGATTATGTCCTATGCGGCTCCAACAACGGTGATGATCAGAGAATAGACTCCAATCACTCAGGTACGATTCCTCTCATATTCTTGCTATCATCTTTCTTCTCATTATATTTTCTTCTTCTTCAGTTCTCTAGGAATTTTCTGCTTGAGTTGTATGTGATTGTTGCAATTGTTGTTTACATTTTGCAATGAAGATGATGAAGCGACTTTCAGAGAGATTGCAGAGATGATGATATCGTCAAAGAAGATTAGGCTGTTTCATAGAGATGAGGAATATTCTAGAAGAAGAATTGTTATGATGATTGCTAAAACTATTGCTAGAGAGAGCAGAGGGAAGCTTAAGTTGCAGTAGTAGAGAAAAGATGAAGATCTTTTTGTGAGTCTCTTCTGAGAATTAATTGTGAATATCTCCCTCCCTTTTATCTTTCTATTTCCAATTCTGTTAGAAATTTGTTAGGAGGTTGTTATAGATGGTTAGGTAGTTGGGAATAGGTTAGGACAATTTTTGAGAGTTAGTTATGAGCTAGCAATTTTTCTGTCATAGTTTGGAAGTTAGTTACAGAATTATGTTTGAGAATTAGTTAAGGAATTTCTGCTAGAAGTTTCTGTTAGAAGTTTCTGTTAGAAGTTTCTGTTAGAAGTTGGTTGTTATACAGATTTAGAGGTTAGTTAAATGTTAGCAATTATGTTTGGCAGTTAGAGGGTTGGTTTTGATTTTCTATTATGGGTTGCTGCTAGTTCTATTATGCTTCTGTTTTGAAAAAAACCGTTAGATAATTTTGTTTTGGTTTTTCTGTTAGGGGATGCGTAAATCCAGTTGGAATTTGTTAGAGCTGTTAGAAAATAGAAAAAATCTGCTAGCTTTAGTTGGTTAGAAAATCAAGTTTAGAAGTTGGTTTTGTTGCAGGTTGGTAGTTAGTTGGACTGTTTGCTTTTAGAAATTATTTTTGTTTCCTGTTATGAGATAATTTATAAGTTGGTAGGATCTAATTGTTTATATGACATATATCTTCTAGTTCCTGTCAAGGAGTTTGCAAACTGAGCACAGCCTCTGCCAAATTTTTTTTCTTTTAACAGATGGAAGTGAGCATTGATGAACCTCAGGATATTGACAATTCCTTCCTTGATTTCTTAAACAGGTATCACTACATCCATCTATAATAGATTCTATCTTTAATTCCATGTCATCTTCTTCACCAATTAACCATTTATGAATTTTCATATTACACACAACAATCGCATCCTCTATCGTTCGCTGCTAAAGAGTCAGTGCATTCCTCTTTTGAATAAGAACTTTGACGGAAGTTTCTGACAATATCTTCCCCTTTGAAGCTATGAAAGTTCGGAACTTCTTAAGAGCTGTGTTGGAATTATTTGCAATGAAGGTACATTTTTCTACAGAATCATTTTCAGAAGTGGTGTTGGTACAAATTTTATCAAAAGCAGATTCATCTTTGGTTCCACCCTTAGTGATGTGTTTCCTGGATGAACCAATATTCTTTGCCTCGAGAGGGGTTGTACATTTATTTGAGTGATGTAGCACAGATGGATTTAGAACCTTTTGATCTTCAACATTGCTAGCACGTAAAGCTTTGATAATATTCTTGCTTTCTTCTTTATTTTTTTTGCGAATAAACAAAGAGGAGCTTGACTTAAGCTTGAAATGTCGGGTGATGAATTTTATGGACGGAGTTTAAATGACAAAGTCTTGAAACTTTAACTTTAAAGGGATTATAGTAAAAAATGCTTGAAGACATGAAAGCATCAAATTTTCTTGTAAGGTATTGTTACACTTGAACGAAATTGAATGGAATTGGATAGCATTTTCTTGAATCATGAATGAAAGGGTTTGAATAAACTTTGAACACATGTGAACTTGAATCTGGAATAACGATGAATATCTTTGTAATGCGGATGAACTTCGACTTGAAAAAAGACCTTGCAGTCTGTACCTTACCTTCCAAGAAACTCACATGACCAATACTTAAGGCTCTTTTCCAACTTTAATCCAATCAACCACTTTCGAACATCTTGAATTCAAATCGAACTTCGAATCCAAATCACACTTGCATTCTCAATGAACCCCTAACTTCAATCTTGAATCCAAATCAACTTGTGTGATAAGTAATTTGAATAGACAATAAGATCTTGATCCTAAAAAATTCACAACCTTGCCTTTTGTATCATGCCTCATATTCCACGATTCAGTCCACAAGTCTCTTATCTCGACAAGGTCCTTCCCTAACTGACGACCTTAAATCATCAAAGATGGACATAAATGATAATGAAAGAATATGATCAAGATTAACATGAAATCTTATTTCCCCTGATTTTCAATTACTTGAACATTTATCAACGAATAGAAACCCTGATTTTTAATGAAATTTTCCTTTTCTGAACCAATATTTCTTTTCCTTTTTCCATACCATTCTTCAAATGCAACTTGAATGCCTAACACATATTAGATAAAAGTTCAAGGGAGACCTTGGTCCCAAAGTTAATTTTTCAAAGCTTACTTTAACCGGCGTCAACAGATCTTATCCACGTATCTTTGAACTTGGCCCATGATCATGCATCTCAAGGTCTCATAAGAGCTTGTAAGCCCATCAACCCGGTATGCCATGTTGAACAAAACCCTGCCTTGAATGCCTTGAACCTTGAATTACTTTGCATGAATTATTACATGAGAAGCCTACTTCAACCCAAATCTACTCGCATTGCAGATAACAAATGACAATGATAAGGACAATAATTGCCTTGGTTAAGGAGAAGTACATAAATTCATATCTTAGGTCATGAACCACGCTTCACAATTTGATCCCCAGCCCTTAGCGATTGGTTATTTTAACTTGAAATTAGTGTCATGAGGAACATCTTACGGATGGATGATAAAGTCTGAATCACAGAAGAATTCCCTTGACGTGAAACCCTAGTCGCGCAAATGAAAACCCCAGCACTTGCCAAGACTGGATAAAAACAATTATATCTTGAAGAGAAAGAAATCTTGTTAACCACACCTCACAATCTTGATTCCTCGGTTTAGATGCACAGAGGAATATCCAGATGAAATATCTTTGAACCATGATTCGACAAAACCTAAATTGATTAACTGAAGAGTAGATGAATGTCATGTCATAGTCATTAATCCTAGTCAAATGATAAACATACTTATATGAAGAGACGCCATGATTCGAAGCCCACATATGCTAGGTCACGCCCTGGAGTTCTTGACCAGAATGACCTACAACCAGTTGTTCATCAGAAGATATTAGCCTTGTAACTTGGTGGAGAAGAAGTCCAAAAATGAGCATGTTCAAAAACCCTAGTTCCACAGTCTTATACACCAGGACGACCCTGGATACTCAAACTTATTCAACACATACACCTCAAATAAGCTGTAAACCCTAGCTCCCTAACCGTTGGTATTTTGAACCTCAGTCGATCTATTTTATGAAAATGCGTGTTATGTACATGACCCATTGGAATGATGCAGATGAATGCAAAGTCCAAGCCAGCATAAAAATGCAATTAGGAAGGAAAATTTTGGGGTGCAACAGTTGCCCCTATTTAATCGCCTTCAACGTGAAGGTGAGATTGGCGTCAGCCTTTTGAACTTTCAGGGTGGAAGAAGATTAAATACTAAAAGAACCCGAAAATTTGAACTCTGAAGCCAGTCAAGAATACATTATATTTCTGGTTTTCTGTATATTATTTTTTTGCTAGGTAAAAGAGGTTATCAGGGTTAGATGTATGTTTAACCAGAGTTTGACACACAGAATAATAACTTGGTTATCGAGGAACACCTGTTGGGATATAGTAACAAACACCTGTAAGAAAGATATCAAAAGGTATATGCCTGAAGTCTGTAGCAGACATACAAAAAAAAGGTATCAGAGACACATATCCGGGGTCGGTAGCGGATACGTACGAAAGAGACATCAAAGATACATATCCGTGGTCGGTATCGGATACGTAAGAAAGAGATATCAAAAATACATATCCGTGGTCGGTATCAGATATGTATGAAAGAGATATAAAAAATACATATTTGTGGTCAGTATCGGATACGTAAGAAAGAGATATCAAAGGTACATATTTGTGGTCGGTATCGGATATGTACGAAAGAGACATCAAAGATACATATCCGTGGTCGGTATACGTAAGAAAGAGATATCAAAGGTACATATCCCTGGTCGGTATCGGATACGTATGAAAGAGACATCAAAGATACAAGAACACATGTCTGGGGTTGGTAGCAGACATATGAAACAGGTATCAAAAATACATATCCGTGGTCGGTAGCGGATACGTACGAAAGAGACAGACCGAAGAAAGATCTTACAAAGATATCAAGAACACATGTCTGGGGTTGGTAGCAGACATATGAAACAGGTATCAAAAATATACATATCCGTGGTCGGTATCGGATACGCACGAAAGAGACAGACCTAAGAAAGCTCTTACGAAGATATCAAGAACACATGTTTGGGGTTGGTAGCAGACATATGAAACAAGTATAAAAAAAATACATATCCGTGGTCGGTATCGGATACGCACAAAAGAGACAGACCGAAGAAAGCTCTTACGAAGATATCAAGAACACATGTCTGGGGTTGGTAGTAGACATATGAAAAAAGTATCAAAAAAATACATATCCGTGGTCGGTATCGGATACGTAAGAAAGAGACAGACCGAAGAAAGCTCTTACAAATATATCAAGAACACATGTCTGGGATTGATAGCAGACATATGAAACAGGTATCAAAAATATACATATTCGTGGTCGGTATCGGATACGTAAGAAAGAGACATCAAAGATACATATCCGGGGTTGGTAGCTGATACGTATGAAAGAGACATCAAAGATATCAAGAACACATGCCTGGGATTGGTAGCAGACATATGAAATAGGTATCAAAAATACATATCCGTGGTCAGTATCGGATACATAAGAAAGAGATAGACTGAAGAAAGCTCTTACAAAGATATCAAGAACAAATGTCTGGGGTTGGTAGCAGACATATGAAACAAGTATCAAAAATACATATCCGTGGTCGGTATCAGATACGCAAGAAAGAGACAGACCAAAGAAAGCTCTTACAAAGATATCAAGAACACATGTCTGGGATCGGTAGCAGACATATGAAACAGGTATCAAAAATACATATCCATGGTCGGTATCAGATACGTAAGAAAGAGACAGGCCGAAGAAAGCTCTTACAAAGATACAAGAACACATGTTTGGGATCGGTAGCAGACATATGAAACAGGTATCAAAAATACATATCCGTGGTTGGTATCGGATACGTAAGAAAGGAAAGAGACCAGAGAAAAGGACTCTAACCAAGGATATCAGGAATATACGTCCAGAGGAAAGGGCGTATAACCAAGGATATCAAGAAAAAATATGTCCGGAGGAAAGGACATATAACCAAAGGCTTGCAAGGGCAAGAGTAAGCCACGACTTACTAAGACAATGGGAAACACCAAAGACTCGACTAGTGGTAGATCAAACAGCCCTAGCCGGGGAAACAAAATAGAATCACCCTAGGCTTTTTGTGAAGATAGTTCAAATCTGAATGCATAACAATCTGATTACAGCAAGTAAACATAATTGGCTTGTACTTATGCATGTTTGATTTTTTTATATAGCGTAATGCCCCATACAATGGGAATGCTATGCATTTTGGTAGATGAATGTAATGATGCATGTTTAGTAATGCATTAGGAAAACACATCAATAATCGGCTATCGAGAAGACGAAGAACTTCCGAACGATTATTCTGGAACATCTGATCTCCTGTAGAGAGAAGGCAATTTATATTTCAATGGGGAACCGAGATTTGGAACCACCAACCTCTAGAGATCGATATCATTGGGGAAGTAACTTTCTGGGAAGAATGCTGCAAACGTAAATTGCGGTTCATAGAAAACCTTGAATTCTGATCAAACTCCCAACTTCACGGGGAACAAATTCTTTATCCTCTGTTGGAAAGAGGAATGCTTTGTTGGGAATGGAAACTTCTGGCATAGAAATTCTTTGACGAAGATAACTTCTGTTGGGGAGTATAGAAATTCTTAAATAAAAGGAATTCTACTTAGACCACATTGGGGATAACATTGTTGGGAGGTAAAACATCCTCACTTGGGGAAGAAACAAACATCCTGAGATAGAAACTCCACTAGGGATATCTCAACAAAATATTCTACCATAGTTAATGAAAGAGTTATGACTGGCATTCTCCTGCACACCTCACCTGAGAGATAAGACACTTTCTCCATTAAGAAAAGAAGAATAGTTCCACTGGGGATATTAGATCTCATTATACGGAAATCCTTATGTTGGTCACATACAGACCCTTCTTGATTCATTTGTTAGTGTGCTTCTTGTCATGAAAGACCAACAGTACTTGCAAAAACAGAAGTTGGGGTGACATTTCCCTGCTTGGAATGGAAAACCTTACTGAAGAATAGATAACTTGAACTATCACTCACTGGGTAAAAACCGCGATGCAAGATTGCCACTTCAACATGCCGACTCCGAGGAGGAATGCCACTAAAAGGTGGACTTTAGAGAAGATGCTGCAAAAATAAATTGCAGTCCAACGAAAAAGGAATCATCTTGACTTAAAACAACTCCCAATTTCATGAGGAAAAGGACCATTCTCCTCCTGCAGGGAAATGAGGATGCTTCACTGGGGAGAAAATATCTTAGAAGAGAAACCCCTTGGTAGACAGATCTTTGTTAAGTAGCAACAGGTCTTTTACTGGGAAGTGGCATCCCCCTAGAAAGCAATATTTCCATCGTGTCTCATACGAGTAAACACCCAAAATGATCTTTGCGTTACTGCTCATATCCTACTGAGGATAACAATCCCAACTTTGACTGGGGATAATAGCCTTGACTTAGGACAAAGGATATCAAAAAATGTACTTGAGTCTCTGATAAGTCGAAGATGACAATCCTGACTTCTTGGCACGATTTTCAAATTCACAGGCCATTTAACTTGCGTATGGACTTGATCTGATCAACTGAAGAAGAGAGAAATCCATTACATAAATTCTTGCCCCAGTCTGACTGCACTTTGAGAGATGAAATCCCGACTTGAATGCCTCAGATTGCCTGCATACTTACTTGACGGAGTATTCGACGCGCTTTCCCCTGCTCAACAGAATCTTGACAGATCTTTTCCTTTACCTCATGCTCACGGAGAGACGAAAACTTGAGGGTTTTTGAAGACAACATAACCTTAGATTGGTTGGCTTATGTCTTGAAAGTAGGTTACTTCACAACCATACTCCTCGACTTGAACTTCTTCATTCTCGAGCAAATACTTGAAGCGATACGTCCCTTAGGACCAACTGAAAGTAATGCACTGCTGCTTGACAGCGACTCTGGGCAACCATCTTTTACAATCTACTTCAGATCATTTCTCAAATTGGTATTCCTTTACCCCACAGAGTCGATAGAAGATTTGCCCCAGGTTAAGACCATTCTCACAAATGATTTACCTTTAAACGGTATCCTGAAGCAATTTGTCCCTCGAGACGATCAAATTTTCATCTGATGCTCACTATGCAAACTTACTTGGTGTTTAAGCACTTGCTCATATGCAAATAATGTTTATTCTAAGAATGATAATTCTAATGCAAAACTCATGTTTGTCTTGAAGTTTAAGAAAAAAACCTTTATTGAAAAGATTAAACAAATAAAAATTTTGTATGGAAGAAATTTAAAAAGATAGTGTGATACCAACTCAAAAGTTTTTGCAAGCCTCATAGGATTCAGATTACCGTATTCTTGTTATAGTGTGCTTTCGAATTAACCCATGCTTCAGTTAGGACTTTTAAGGATTGTAACATGGTCTGGTTCACGGTTTTAGAAAAAAAGGATTTAAGGCTCAAAAATATTTGGTGCCCGCCCATTCTCCGTGATGTTCTTCAGTACTAAATTCTGTTAACCCAATACGAGCACTCATCCTTCAAAAGGAGTTTACCATGGTTGAGGAGGATATGGAAGTAACTCACCTCTTTAATTTTTGGTGTTCGATCGCACAACCTTATTCTTTGTGGAGGATCTTTATTTAGTAATCCCCTTTTTCTCTTTTCGCGCTTTTTGCTTTCTTTTTGTATTCCCTAACTTTTTCCTGGACAAATTCCTTTTGAATTTGATTTTGAAGTCCAGCGGGATGCCCTGACTTTTTCCTAAGCGACTTGTCTTTTCAAGTTTCGGCTTAGCGGGGCTTTTTTGTCTCTTTCTTTTACCATTTATTTTGCGTGAATCAGTCATGTGATTTCGAGTCGTTTTTGTTTGACTTGCTGAAAAAGGTGTGACTACCTTACTGCTTGGTCAACAAGGAATAATCATTATGGTATCGCCATCTTTTGATCTCTTGATGTGCGAGAGATATCTATTGGGATATCATCCTAATTGATATGCGCTGCTGATAGATGAGAGTTAGACATTATGATTTTGTTCTTTCTCAACCTTCTGAAGGATAACCATTGTTGTATCCTTTGATGCACACTCCTAATGAGTTTTGAAGGCTCAATCAGATTAACTGAAATCTACTCTGCCCCGGGTTAAATGTGAGGTTTTTTCTGAACAGAAAAGAAACTCCTACTTCAAAGCTCAAAAGGGGTTGATGAGGGTTTCACTCCCTTATATCTCCGGTGTTTGGGAATTTTAAACAAGGCATGTACATCGTCAGCAGGGTCCTATTCAAAAGCACACCGTTTGAATTTTTGGCATATTACTCATCATCCTCCCTCCAGAGGTACTTGCTTTATTTAACAAGAGATAAGTATCAAAAAGTCAAATAAAAACATTAATGAGTGAATACGAATGGACTAATCCAAGACAAACATATCCAATGCATTGTGATTAATATTCAAAAATAGGCATGTTTTGCATACAAGAAAGTACTGAACCAAAACAAGAAAGATTACAAATGAGAATGCAAATGTAATTTGAAAATTCCATGTTGAGGAGACTAGTCTCTGCATGGACTTGTTTCTTCAGACGATGATCTAGCAGTCTTGATATCTATTGAGTCAACGGAGACTTCAAATCTGACTGGCTGACCCGAAATTAATAGCCTTTGCATCAAGCAGGTCTTGCACATTTTCTCTGAATGGTTTACAATCTTCAGTTGAATGGCCAGATGCCCCAGTATGGTAATCACATTGAATTCATTCACCATATGTGATGAAGGCCTTATCAAGCAAACTTGCATAAATTGCATCACAAAGTATCTTTACCATAGAGAAGACATGCCAACCATCTTCTATCACACAGAAGAGAAATCCAGCCGCTGAATTCCAGAGCGTCTCCCACTACACAAAAGAAGCGACGTCTTCTATTACATTGAAGCGACATCCAGCAACCATACCAAAGAATCTTCTACTACACAAAAGAGAGTAAACTGCATCTCCTACTTCACAAGAGAGAAGTTTTAGCAACCGAATTACGGAGAATCTTCTACTTCACAAAAGAGTCTCCGTCTTCTACTACACAAAAGAAAAATTCAGAAACTATAATAAAGAATCTTCTACTACACAGAAGAAAGTAAACTTCATCTCCTACTTCATAAGAGAGAAGTTTAAGCAACTGAATTACGTAGAATCTCCTACTTCACAAAAGATTCTTCGTCTTCTACTACATAGAAGCAAAATTCAGAAACTGTAACAAAGAATCTTCTACTACACAGAAGAAAGTAAACTCTGAATATAACATTCGACCTTTGAGGTATTTTTCTTCTACACAACAGAAGATATCCAAGAACTCGATATCTTATTCTTATTCATCACAGAAGCATCACCGCATCTTATATTTACACATAAGAAGCATCCAGCTGAGGAAAAAGAGTCTGAAATGGTTTTCCAAACACGGACTGAACCTTGGAAAAGAATCCAAACAAGTACCAAACTTCATACTTTAACCCCTTACAGTATTCAATATCCTAACTAAGTGCCCCAGAATGGGAGACACATCTAGCATTTGTATCGAAATCAGGAGAGAAATTTGTTGGAGGATGGCCCAAAGCACGAAGCTTAATCAACTAGGCTTCCAACACATGAGGAAGTAACTGGATACAAGGTATAAAGATTTTATGAACCTGCTTCTCAAGATTTTTCTGTCTCTGCTGGTAAGTTTTACCCCATGGGTTCACTTGGAGACCAGAAACTAGCTGCTAGCAAGAAAATACGAGAACACGAAGCTCTCGGTGAGACCCACAAAAGTATCTCATGATTTGAAAAAAATGTCACGTATGCTGGGGATGAATGACAGCTACTGTTGCAACAACTTATATCACTTTCCCTTGCTGACACTGCCTTCAAAAACTTCCATACCCGACTCAACTAAGTCTTCAACTGGCTATTTTTCCCATTGAGGATTTCTGACTACAGGCCATTACTTGCATGTCCATGATAAACAACCCCATCTGATTCTTTTTATCTCATCCAATTCCTCTCAAAGTTGTTTCATAAATTGAATCTGATCACAAAGCGGCGAGAAGTCAAGATTTGCAATTCTGAAGAGAAAATATCGGGCCTGAATAAGGATTCCCCATTCTGAGTACCTTCTATGGATGCATGAATATGCATGAGGTGAGTGAAAAAATTCTCCCTCTGATATGATTTGGACACCACAGTCTCCGGATTGATCTCGTCTTGGGCCTTGTCTCTAGATGACGTATCATCTTCACTCGAATGATCAATTACCCCAAAATAATATGCGTAGAAGATTCTTTCAAGAGAACAAATGAATGCTTTTCCAAGCGAATCGATATAAACTGCATCATCAGGCATACTACGCCACAAAAAACTAATACAGTCTGTCTTCTATCAAAACAAAAGAGACATCCACCTGGTGATAAAGACTGTGGCAATTGGCCAAAAAGGAATTGGAGCTTTGGAAGAGACTCCAAACAGGTGTTGGGCCTTAATATTTCAACCCCTTTGTAGTCTTCAATATCAAAATCGGGTACCCCAGAATAGGGGATGTATCTAGCATACATATAGTAATCAGAAGAGATGTTTGTGGGAGGAAGACCTCAAAGATCAGAGCTAGGAAGAACTGGGAATAATAGGATGTCATGCATTGGGCTCGCATCAACATGCTCATCAGGATTCTTCTGTCTTTGCTTAAAAGCTTTACCCCATGAATTCACTTGGGGAATAAAGACTGGTTGCCGTTGAACAGATCAGTGAACACAAAGTTATAGAGGATGCCCCTGATTAAAAAGTCTGATGCCCCGAGGTGGCAACCACATCTGACGTTGGTCAATAATAACGAAGAATTGATATAAGATTCCACAGTAAATGGGAACCATCTCCTGATAAGATGTTCTAAGAACTTGAGATGATGTAGCACTCCATGGTTGGAAGCAAATACCAAAAGAAGATGAGGAGAAGAGAGAACCTTCCGCGGAAGTAAGTGCATGACTGTTGACATCGTCATCAGAGCTTTCATGACCTGGCTCATCTGAGTTTTCAATCAATTATCTTCCTGCTTGAAGATATTTCTGACCACGGGCCAAAGCTTGCATATATACCACACGGAGTTATTCCTTAACCGATCCCTGAACATGTGGAGCAAGAAATCAAGCTGAACCTCTGAGGAGAACACATGGTCTGAGCAAGAATCCCCAATCTTCGAGTACCTGTTATGGATGCATGAATATACATGGGGATGCATGAACGGATACCATGTCATGTTCCAAGGAATTTACGTGCTTTGATTTTGATTTTGCACAAGCAAGGGATGGAAGAGTTTAGCACAAGGCTTACAAATATGATTCCTTAGAAATAATAAAACATATATGTTAAGCATGTGGTTAACCATGTTATGTATGCATAGGCATGAGATCAAATGGGATCAAGGTTCCATCATTTCTGAATATGATTGTTGCGTTGCTTCTGAATCATACGAGTATCATAAAGTCAAAGGTTTGTCATAGCTTCCGCACATATAAGAACCAAGTACCATGTAGATCACTAATTGTATGGGGTTAAGTCTTTTGGAACATCAGATATTGTTGAGCATTTTCTGAATATGCTGGGGATGCCAAGATCAGAGGCTCGAATGAACTTCCAAGTAAGCAAGTCAGGAACTCAAAAAATAAATTTGAGAACCATATAGTCATTAACAGAATATCATATGCATAAGTCATTGACAGAAATCCAGAACATAATCATTAGAACCACTAATCACCGTCTGATCATAGTCTCCATCTGAGCATGGGTAACCATCTGAACATAGTCACCAACTGTACCTATGATAAAATTCCCTCCCCACTCATGGGTGAAGACTAGGTCAGGGTAAGACAATGGTAACTCGAAAATCACGGGTCCGCCTGAAAGGGCTATGGGCTTACCCACGGACGTGGGTGCCGATAGTAATTCATTTGAACCTCATCCGAGCGTGGTATATGACATGGCTGCACTAATCGGACCATGTCCTATAGCCGTCACGCCCCCACTCTATTCCTAGTGTCCTAGTGCACTCTGGCCGGGGTACTGGGCCTTTTACCTCAATAGTAACATCCCCACCCAACATGGAAAACCAGAATCCAGCATAATAGATAACAAATAGGGAAAGCAATAAAATGCAATGCAAACTTATGCTCAGTTAAACATGTACAAATGAGTAAACTGAAAGCATAAAAATAAACACCCAAAGAAAAGAAAACAGGAGCTAGGAGCGACTCCGGGATGGACCAGCATTTGGTCGACCTGTCCCCAGGGAAGTCGCCAGCTGAAACAACTGTCTGAAAATCATCAAACAATGAAGTCACCATCGAACGTCTTTTATCCCACATGTAGGGAAAGGTAAACATAGAGAAAACCTGAGAAGGGAGAAGTCATGGTCTTGCGACCGAGAGATAAGGGTAAGGGAGTCTGTTATGCGAGGGGAAGGTAATAGCACCCCACACGCCCGTAGTACTCTATGGTATCCACTATTGTTATCTATCTTATGGGTGTGTTTAATCTATACTTACTGTTTACTATACTACTGAAGGGAGAATGCATGCAAAAAGAAAGGATAAAAGAATGTAGGGAAAACAAAATTGTGCTCGTTCGGGCCCTACCCCGATACCTACGTATCCCTTTTAAGGAATCAGAGTATCCGTAGCTCGGCTCATGTGTTTTTGTTGGTTTGTATTTTTTAATGAACAGTATTAATTTCGCCTTCTGCCGCAACTCGACCTTTGGAGACTTACGCGTCAGCACAAAAGTAAATTAACTTGTTCTTTTTGAAAAGGTTTGGAGAAAATGTGCTTGGGCGCACAAAAAGGTTTGAATTTGTTTGTGTTTTTAATGAACGATATTAATTTCGCCTTTTGCCGCAACTCGACCTTTGGAGACTTATGCGTCAGCACAGAAGTGAATTAACTTTCTCTTCTGAAAAAACGTTTGAAAGAAAGTCCCAAAGGAAAAAAGAGTTTGTATTGATTGGTGTTTTGCTTGTAGATAACAACTATTTGACCTCAAGAGAGAGATTTTAGCCATTTCCCTACTTATTCATGAAATAAGTCTTTGGGACTTGAGCCATGCCAAGGTTCAAAATAAGAGAACAATAAGGTCGAGAAGAAACCCTCTTATCGTCTCACATACTTAACGAAGATATGATTCTCGTCAGTAAATTTTTAGTATTTTTGAAGTTTGTGAGAAAAAATAAGTTTGGTTTTAATGAATGTGCAAAAGGGGAAAGAAAAGCCAAGGGGAGACTAGTCTATTTCTAAACCTAACATTATTATACTTCACGTGATCTCTAGGAAACGATAAATGCGGAGATGAGGAATAAAATGAGGTTGTGATGATACCGAACGGAGAAGGTCCGTTGCCTCTTTGAAATCGTGCAAGCAATAATAAAACTCTACAGAAACTGCTCCGCACGAGTGATCAAATAATTAACCTCCAAGCATTCCCCATCACAAAAGTTGCATAATTACTATCACGAAATCTTGACTAAAATGATAATGAAAATGATTGTTAAACATAAAATAATAGAAAGTGCTAATAAAATTCTAAAGAAAATTTCTAAAGAATTCTAAAAAATATGCTACTATTTTGCATCATTTTATCATGTGGAAAATTAATCAAAATCATGAATAAATCACACAAACAATTGCTAAAATAAAAATTGAAATAAATGAATTAACAAGAAAATAGAACATGAATGCAACAGGAGGTGCAAAGCCTGGATTAGGGTGCATGCTGCAAGCAACAGTCAAAATGCCACTAAGCCCAATGTTACATTCAGCTTAATGAGGAGTTTTTTTTTTTGTTCACAAACTTCAATTATACAAAAAAAATGTTGTAATGGGCTTAGGAGGGAGGTATCGGTCCAACAACACACAATAATCCAGTTTTTTTTTGTTATCACTTATATTATTTATTTGAAATAAAAGAAGAAGAAAGCAAAAGTAAAATTGAAAAGGGAATGAACGTGTAATTAGGGTAAGGGTTGAGTTTTGTTTCTTCATCTGTTATCAAACTCAACTCTTCTCTCGCAACCGCTGCGGCAACGACATCTTCTTCTTCTTCCTTATCAAAGAGTCGCACACCACCAAAAATCGTCGTCACATCCACCACCTTATCACCTCTGTTCTGCTTCCCGATCTCTCTTCTCCATGTCGCATCAGATTCATCACCATCCCCGTCTGATTTTAATCTTATTTCGCTTATACTTTTGCAGCACTGCGGTTCATCTCCTTTCTTCTCCCTCCGTCTCAATTCGTTTCTATTTTCACTTACCACGCCTTGATTTCATTTCGTGACAAATTGCCTCGCGGTCAGTGTAAGGCTTCAACCAAAGCCATAAACATAACCACAAATTAGGTACTCCACACCTCCAGATACGGTACCGAGAGTTTGTGGAAGAACGATTTAGGGAGCAAGCAATAACCAGTAAAACCAACAACAAAGAGTATCAAACAAGAGATTGCAAAACCTTGCCGATTGGAGTATGTCTGATGCGGGTCCAACAATGGTGATGATCAGAGAATAGACTCTAAACACTCAGGTACGATTCATCTCAGATTCTTGCTATCATCTTGCTTCTCATTAGATTTTCTTCTTCTTCAGTTCTCTAGGAATTTTCTGCTTGAGTTGTATGTGATTGTTGCAATTGTTGTTTACATTTTGCAATAAAGATGATGAAGCGACTTTCAGAGAGATTTCAGAGATGATGATATCGTCAAAGAAGATTAGGCTGTTTCATAGAGATGAGGAAGATTCTAGAAGAAGAATTGTTATGATGATTGTTGAAACTATCGCTAGAGAGAGCAGAGGGAAGCTTAAGTTGCAATAGTAGAGAAAAGATAAAGATCTTTTGGTGAGTCTCTTTTGAGAATTAATTGTGAATATCTCCTTCCCTTTTATCTTTCTATTTCCAATTCTGTTAGAAATTTGTTAGGAGGTTGTTATAGATGGTTGGGTAGTTTGGAATAGGTTAGGACAATTTTTGAGAGTTAGTTATGAGCTAGCAATTTTTCTGTCATAGTTTGGAAGTTAGTTACAGAATTCTGTTTGAGAATTAGTTAAGGAATTTCTTCTAGAAGTTTCTGTTAGTAGTTCTGTTAGAAGTTGGTTGTTATACGAATTTAGAGGTTAGTTAGATGTTAGCAATTATGTTTGGCAGTTAGAGGGTTGGTTTTGATTTTCTTTATGGGTTGCTGCTAGTTCTATTATGCTTCTGTTTTGAAAAAAACGTTAGATAATTCTGTTTTGGTTTTCCTGTTAGGGGATGCGGTTAAATTCAATTGGAATTTGTTAGAGCTGTTAGAAAATAGCAAAAATCGGCTAGCTTTAGTTGGTTAGAAAACCATGTTTAGAAGTTGGTTTTGTTGCAGGTTGGTAGTTAGTTGGAATGTTTGCTTTTAGAAATTAGCTTTTGTTTTCTGTTATGAGATAATTTATAAGTTGGTGGGATCTAATTGTTTATATGACATATATCATCTAGTTCCTATCAAGGAGTTTGCAAACTGAGCACAGCCTCTGCCAATTTTTTTCTTTTAACAGATGGAAGTGAGCATTGATGACCCTCTGGATATTGACAAGTCGATCCTTGATTTCCTAAACAGGTATCACTACAGCCATCTATAATATATTCTATCTTTAATTCGATGTCATCTTCTTCACCAATTAACCATTTATGAATTTTCATATTACACACAGCAATCGCATCCTTTGTCGTTCGTTGCTGAAGATTCAGTGCATTCCTCTTTTGAATAAGAACTTTGACGGCAGTTTCTGACAATATCTTCCCCTTTGAAGCTATGAAAGTTCGGAACTTCTCAAGATCTATGTTGGAATTATTTGCAATCAGGGTACATTTTTCTACAGAATCATTTTCAGAAGTGGTGTTGGTACAAATTTTATCAAAAGCAGATTCATCTTTGGTTCCACCCTTAGTGATGTGTTTCCTGGCTGAAACAATATTCTTTGCCTCGAGAGGGGTTGTACATTTATTTGAGTGATGTAGCACAGATGGATTTAGAACCTTTTGATCTTCAATATTACTAGCACGTAAAGCTTTGACAATATTCTTGCTTTCTTCTTTATTTATTTTTACGAATAAACAAAGAGGAGATTGACTTAAGCTTGAAATGTCGGGTGATGAATTTTATAGACGGAGTTTAAATGACAAAGTCTTGAAACTTTTACTTTAAAGGGATTATGGTAAAAAATGCTTGAAGACATGAAAGCATCAAATTTTCTCGTAAGGTATTGTTACACTTGAACGAAATTGAATGGAATTGGATAGCATTTTATTGAATCATGAATGAAAGGGTTTGAATAAACTTTGAACACATGTGAACTTGAATCTGGAATAACGATGAATATCTTTGTAATGTGGATGAACTTCGACTTGAAACAAGACCTTGCAGTCTGTACCTTACCTTCTAAGAAACTCACATGACCAATACTTAAGGCTCTTTACCAACTTTGATCCAATCAACCACTTTCGAACATCTTGAATTCAAATCGAACTTCGAATCCAAATCACACTTGCATTCTCAATGAACCCCTAACTTCAATCTTGAATCCAAATCAACTTGTATGATAAGTAATTTGAATAGACAATAAGATCTTGATCCTAAAAAGTTCACAACCTTGCCTTTTGTATCATGCCTCATATTCCACGATTCAATCCACAAGTCTCTTATCTCAACAAGGTCCTTCCCTAATTGACGACCTTAAATCATCAAAGATGGACATAAATGATAATGAAAGAATATGATCAAGATTAACATGAAACCTTATTTCCCCTAATCTTCAATTACTTGAACATTTATCAACGAATAGAAACCCTGATTTTTAATGAAATTTTCCTTTTCTGGACCAATATTTCTTTTCCTTTTTCCATACCATTCTTCAAATGCAACTTGAATGCCTAACACATATTAGATGAAAGTTCAAGGGAGACCTTGGTCCCAAAGTTAATTTTTCAAAGCTTACTTTAACCGAAGTCAACAGATCTTATCCACGTATCTTTGAACTTGGCCCATGATCATGCATCTCAAGGTCTCATAAGAGCTTGTAAGCCCATCAACCCGGTATGCCATGTTGAACAAAACCCTGCCTTGAACCTTGAATTACTTTGCATGAATTCTTCCATGAGAAGCCTAATTCAGTCTAAATCTAATCTCATTGCAGATGACAAATGACAATGATAAGGACAATAATTGCCTTGGTTAAGGATAAGTCCACAAATTCATATCTTAGGTCATGAACTAGGCTTCACAATTCGATCCCCATCCCTTAGCGATTGGTTATTTCAACTTGAAATTAGTGCCATGAGGAACATTTTACAAATGGATGATAAATTCTGAATCACAGAATAATTCCCTTGACGTGAAACCCTAGTCGTGCAAATGAAAACCCCAGCACTTGCCAAGACTGGATAAAAACAATTATATCTTGAAGAGAAGATCCTGTTAACTACACCTCACAATCTTGATTCCTCGGTTTAGATGCACAGAGGAATATTCTGATGAAATATCTTTGAACCATGATTCGACAAAACCTAAATTGATTAACTGAAGAGTAGATGAATGTCATGTCATAGTCATTAATCCTAGTCAAATGATAAACATAATTATATGAAGAGACGCCGTGATTCGAAGCCCACATATGCTATGTCACGCCCTGGAGTTCTTGACCAGAATGACCTACAACCAGTTGTTCATCAGAAGATATTAGCCTTGTAACTTGGTGGAGAAGAAGTCCAAAAATGAGCATGTTCAAAAACCCTAGTTCCACAGTCTTATACACCAGGACGACCCTGGATACTCAAACTTATTCAACACATACACCTCAAATCAGCTGTAAACCCTAGCTCCCTAATTGCTGGTCTTTTGAACCTCAGTCGATCTATTTTATAAAAATGTGTGTTATGCACATGACCCATTGGAATGATGCAGATGAATGCAAAGTCCAAGCCAGCATAAAAATGCAATTAGGAGGGCAAATTTTGGGGTGCAACAATATGGACGAGTGGATTTTTCCAACCATCAGCGGAGGGCTCAACAACTGGGAGGCCAAAGATTTCATTCCTATTACTTTTATTCAAGGGTAATTGTCTTTTAATGTTTTCAGGCTTGTAATATTTAAACAATTCAGACTTTTTAAAAAAACCTTGTGTCGTACCCGAGGCACAACGGTCCATTTGTAACGGTTGTCACTTCATTCTCATATGTCATCAATGAATCATGGACGTTTTTGCATACAAATTTTGTGCTCTCTGTCTTTCTTTCTTACATTTTATTTCTTTCAAAAGTAGCTACGCTCTTACACACACTCACATATTAAAATGCAGATCTACATCCACTCAGGATCCCATGGGTAACGGTTCTGCTATGGCCTATTGTGACTTTGAAAATCCAATCTACCAAGCCGAAGATGAAGGTGAGGAAGATTATGAGGTGCCAGGGGAATTGGCCAGGTTGTTACAACAGGAAGAAAGTACCATTCAGCCTCACGAGGAGCCGGTTGAAACAGTTAACTTAGGTACTGAGGAGGACAAGAAAGAAGTCAAGGTGGGTGCCAATCTGGAACCCAGTGTCAAAGAGCGTCTGATTTAGTTGTTGCACGATTATGTTGAGGTATTTGCCTGGTCGTATGAAGACATGTCGGGACTTGATACATACATTGTGGTACATCGTCTGCCTACAAGAGAATATTGTTCTCCAGTAAAGCAAAAGGTTCGCCCCATGAGGCCTGATATGTCAGAAAAGATTAAAGCATAAGTCATGAAGCAATTCAACGCTGGATTCTTGGTTGTCACCTCTTATCCCCAATGGGTTGTCAATGTTGTTCCCGTACCCAAGAAAGATGAAAAAGTGTGAATGTGTGTGGACTACAGAGATTTGAATAGGGCAAGCCCCAAGGATGACTTCCCGCTACCCCACATTGATATTCTGGTTAACAATTCGGCACAACACAAAGTGTTTTCCTTCATGGACGGTTTCTCAGGCTACAACCAAATCAAAATGGCGCCTGAGGATATGGAGAAAACAACCTTTGTTACACAGTGGGGCACATTCTGCTATAAGGTCATGCCATTCAAACTGAAGAATGTTGGGGAAACTTATCAACGTGCCATGGTAGCTCTATTTCACGACATGATACATCACAAAATAGAGGTCTACATGGACGATATGATAGCCAGATCTCAAACGGAAGAAGAGCATCTTGATCATTTACATAAGCTATTTGAGAGGATGAAGAAATACAAGCTGAGGTTGAACCCAAATAAATTCACGTTCAGGGTACGGTCTGGTAAAATCCTAGGCTTTGCCGTCAGCAATAAAGGTATCGAGGTTGATCCTACCAAGGTTAAAGCAATACAAGAGATGCCTTCTCCTCATACTGAGAAGGAAGTCAGAGGATTTTTGAGACATTTGAATTACATTGTCAGATTCATTTCTCACCTAACAGCTACTTGTGAATCAATCTTCAAATTATTGAAGAAAGATAAAGTAGTCAAATGGAATGACAAATGCCAAGTTGCTTTTAACAAAATCAAAGATTACTTACAAGATCCTCCTGTGTTTTTACCACCCGTCGAGGGAAGACCATTGATCTTGTATCTGGATGTTTTAGAAAACTCAATGGGGTGTGTGTTGGGGCAGCATGACGAGTCTGGTCGAAAAGAGCATGCTATTTTTTACCTGAGAAAAAAGTTTATCGACTGTGAAACAAGATATTCATTGCTCGAGAAAACTTGTTGCGCTCTGGCATGGGCTGCTCGCCGGCTAAGACAATATATGCTGACCCATACTACCTTGTTGATATCTAAAATGGATCCAATAAAATACATCTTCGAGAAGCCTGCTCTCTCTGGGAGAATAGCAAGATGGCAGATGATCCTGACGGAATATGACATACAATATACTACCCAGAAGGCAATAAAGGGCAGTGCACTGGCTGATCACCTTGCTCATCAAGCTGTGGAAGACTACCAATCCATGAAATTCAAATTCCCAGATGAGGACATCATGATAGTAAATAATTGTGAAGAGATCAGACCATATGACGGACCTGAACAAGGATCTCGATGGATCCTGTTTTTCGACGGGGCATTCAACACACTTGGCAATGGTATTGGTGTTGTACTTGTATCTCCTGAAGGGTGTCATACTCCCTTTACCGCAAGACTCTGCTTCGATTGTACAAACAACATGGCAGAATATGAAGCGTGCATCTTTTGTCTCAGAGCTACCATAAATTTGGGGATCAAATCTTTGAGTGTGTTCAGAGATTCCGCTTTGGTCATCAGTCAGATCAAAGGGGAATGAGACACCAAACACCCTAACCTTATCCCTTACAAAGAACATGTGTTGACATTGCTGCCACATTTTGAGAAGATTACCTTCGAGCATTTCCCGCGAGAAGAAAATCAGCTAGCAGACGCACTAGCTACAATGTCATATATGTTTAAACTTAATTGGGATAACGAGGCTCCCTGGATCACCATCGGACGAATGGATGAACCAGCACACTGTCACGAGATTAATACTGAAGAACTAGTGGACCAACCCTGGTTTCACGAAGTCAAGAGGTATCTCGAGTCTCAAGAATATCCGGAAGGAGCTTCAGTTAATGACAAGAAATTCTTAAGAAGATTCTCGGCTAAGTTCTTCCTTAGTAACGGCATTTTGTACAAACACAATCATGACTCTGTATTACTTCGATGCGTAGACAAGGTTGAGGCAGAAAAGATCATGGATGATCTACATGAAGGCACCTTTGGCACCCATTCCAGTGGGCATACGATGGCAAAGAAAATCCTACGGGCAAGCTATTATTGGTCTACCATGGAGGCAGATTTCTATCAACACTCTTGGACTTGCCATAAATGTCAAATTTATGCTGATAAAGTGCACGTCCCTCCGGTTCCTCTGAATGTCTTGACGGCTCCTTGGCCCTTTGCTATGTGGGGAATCGATATGATTGGGGAAATCAAGCCAACGGCCTCCAATGGACACCGCTTCATCTTAGTGGCCATCGACTATTTTACAAAGTGGGTTGAGGAAGCTTCCTTCGCTTCCGTTACCAAGAATGTTGTCGCCCGGTTCATCAAACAGAATCTCATCTGTCGGTACGGTATCCCAGAGAGAATCCTCATTGATAATGGTACGAATTTAAACAACACTATGATCATCGCCTTGGGGGAGCAATTCAAGATCCAGCATCACAATTCTTCCCCTTACCGACCAAAGATGAATGGCGCTGTAGAAGCTGCTAACAAAAACATTAAGAAGATCATACAGAAAATGACAGTCACATACAAAGACTGGCATGAGATGCTACCATTCGCTCTCCACGGGTATCATACCACAGCTCGCACATCAACTTGGGCAACACCCTATTCTCTGGTATACGGCATGGAGGTTGTCTTACATATTGAGGTCCAGATCCCCTCTATGAGGATCATAAAGGATGCTGGGTTGAACAAAGAAGATTGGATCCATCCTCGACTTGACCAGTTGAACTTGATTGATGAGAAGAGGCTTGCAGCTATCTGTCATGGTCAAATGTACCAAAAACGCGTGATCAAAGCTTTTAACAAAAAGGTCAAACGTCAGGGATATCGGGTCGGTGACTTGGTAATCAAGCGTATCATATTGCCACAAGGTGATCCCAGGCGCAAATGGACTCCCACATATGAAGGACCGTTTGTGATAAAAAACATATTCTCTGGTGGAGCAATGATCTTGACCACTATGGATGGCGACGACCTCCCACACGCTGTAAACGCGGATATAGTCAAAAGATACTACGCATAAATAAGGACCCGCTAGGTCGACTGACCTAGGAAAAAATTAGGGCATCCCGGCGAACCAAAAGGTTCGGGCAAAAATTAGGGATAAAATACAAAAAAAAATTGTACACCCGGCAAGCTGAAAACCTGAAAGGGCGGCTTGCGCAAAAAAGGGTATCCCGGTGAATCGAAAACCCAAAAGGGCGGTTCAGGAAAAAGTTAGGGAATTAAAGCATATGACTATGTCACATTGGATCACCTTACAGGCAATCTTCTGCGTCGACCGACCAGCTCAAACGGTTCTAATCAATCCAATCAGCTTCACTGAGGCGACAAGTAGACAAGACACTCAGAGACACGAAAGTTATAGTAGAATGGGAACCGCATGGGATTATTTCACATAGCTATCTTATCTTTGTATAAATTTTCATTTTTTTTACGACGACATTCTCTTACTAGAATGCTCGTCTCGTTGTACAAAAAGAACTTATTCAAGTTAATACAAAGATATCCCTTTTGAAAGTGCAAAACTATTTGTTTTTCTGTTTTGTTTACAAAAACGTCCAATGATTTATTTTTGAACATATGCATTTGAACGTGATTACTGTTAACAAATAAACAAGAAATTAGAAAGACAATCATTAATGGCTTTAAGAAATAGGACAATATCTTTAGGCTATTCCATAAAATCCCCACAGGTATTTTCCCCAGCAAGGGCAGAAATAAATACATCCTACTACAGGATCATTAGCGAATCCCCAATATGCAGCCTAATGGTATCAGGTGCTCTAAAAATCCCCAGTGAAAGTTGCCCAACTTCTCAAAATTCCCCAACAGGATTTCATGAAGTCCACAAGAAATACATGACGTTTTCCTTAAACACAACAAAGTTTATTTCTCTGACAAGTGGAAGCTCATCCGTCAACATTGCAACTTCAAGATATGGAGATTTACACTCCGCATTCCCAGCAATACCCAGGGATTTATTTTCCCCGACTCCAGCAACACTGCGGCATGAACAATCTTTATGACCATACATTTGCATTCATACGTCATAGCATTGACAACACAAGTATATACAGTGCAATCTCATTTATTTTGAGAAAACAACATCATACCATGTATTGCATACGTCATAGCATTCCATACAATTAACTCTCCACCTTTTCAAGAAAAAATCAATCGACAGGAAATTATCATCAAATTTCCGACAGACAAACATTTTCAACAAGTCAAATACATACCAGTTCCCGAGAAAAGGCTGATTTTTGCTGGTTCAGATAAATCTCTCAATGATTTATACTGATTCTTATCCAAGATTTTGCTGGTTCAGATAAATCTATCAACGATTTATTCTGATTCTTCTCCAAATTTTTGCTGGTTCAGATAAATCTCTCAACAATTTATTTTGATTCTTCTCCAGATTTTTGGTGGTTCAGATAATTCTCTCAACGATTTATTCTGATTCTATCCAAATTTTTGATGGTTCAGATAAATCTCTCAATGATTTATTCTGATTCTTATCCAGATTTTTGTTGGTTCAGATAAATCTCTCAATGATTTATTCTGATTCTTATCCAGATTTTTGCTGGTTCAAATAAATCTCTCAACAATTTATTCTGATTCTTATCCAAATTTTTGCTGGTTCAGATAAATCTCTCAATGATTTATTCTGATTCTTCTTCAGATTTTTGTTGGTTCAGATAAATCTCTCAATGATTTATTTTGATTCTTCTCCAGATTTTTGTTGGTTCAGATAAATCTCTCAACGATTTATTCTGATTCTGATCTAGATTTTTCTAGTTCAGATAAATCTCTCAACGATTTTTTCTGATTCTTCTCCAGACTTCTGTTGTTTCAGTTTAAACCTCTCAACGGTTTATTCTGATTCTTCCCACTGATAATTTTCTCTGGTTCAGATAAATTACACCAAGATTTATTCTGATGCTTTCCAGTCAAGATTAATCCAAGATATCTTTTGGTTCAGTTTTAATCGCTCCAAAAGATATTCTGATTCTTTCCAACAACATTCAAGACTTCTGCTAGCTCCAATTTAAATCGACCAAAGGTTTATTCAGATTTATTTTCTGTTGAAGTCAAGTTCAGACTTCGTCCACTTCTGTCAACAATCACCTTTGGATGGCATATATAAGCCCATCTCCAACAACTCTCCATCATCTCTCCAAATGGAATCTTTAAGCCCATCCCCTACACAATCAACCAACACATCATCGAGTGCAAATTTCTATGCACTCTAGTGTTCAATCATCTTCCACTTTCAAGCTACGAACGACGGACATGTCGATTTCACTTTTCAAGTTTAAGAAAATTGAACAGGGGCAGCTGTTGTATCCCAAAATTTGCCCTCCCATTTTTCATACTTGATACTATCCTAGGGTTTCTCAAATACTTAATTTGGCTCAAAAGTTTATCAGACAGATTCTCTTCCTAAGTAGTAAGTCAGCAATTAGGGTTTTGCATTTGTCAAAAAAAAATTGAGTATTCAAGGTTTCAAATGGTCTTCATAGGTCTTCATGTCTCGTCAAGGTTGTTTAAGTCAGTTTTCAAACCTCGCATTGCAAGCTTTCTCAATCAATGGCCCAGATAACTGAAAACGACTACATTGACTTGAAAATCGCCTTTTTGCGAGAACAAATTCAAACGATCATAACTTCTTCATTATCCAATTTTTTTGAACGGTTTTTCTTGCGTATGATTCTCCTTGATGCCATCTCAAATTTCTCTTCACAAATCAAGAACTTCTTACGCGAAGAAGATCACCAAAAATTCAAATGCGTTGGAAGTCGCATCATGAATTTTGACCTAATTTCAAATAACAGTCGTCTGACTTCTAAGAATTGTGATTTCTTCAAATAACAAGACCTTGAGATGATTATTTCTGTTCATGGTTATATGTGATGTCGCTCACGGGTTTATCTTCAAAGAATCGAAGGAAAATTGTGTTTGGAAGACTTTAAAATTATCAAATCATCGCAAGGCATTTGTTAACTTTGAATGTTCTTAATCACAGTTTATTTAAAGATTGACAGATATTCCCGAAGCATGTTTGTTTGGCAATGAAATTCCATTTTTTTATTATTATCAAGCATGGCACGCGAGTTCATTTTAAACGCAAACTTGACTGGGACAAGATGTGAAGGTTAAGGTTGTCTTTTAAACAACCATGATTGTGGAGTCCATTAGTCAAAAAGATCTGAGCACTTAAACATTTATTTTGTTTAAAAATACAAAGTACATGATTTATCTGATCATTTTGTGATTTCTTGAAACGCAAGTTACCAAACCAAGATTTTTTATCCAAAATATTCAAATGAGGATTGCAAGTTTTGTACAATAAATTCTATCACACTAAATTTTATTCAAATGCTTGATATCATTACATTACAAATGAGATTACAATTTGTTTGTCTTGTTTACAAAAAATCCCAAGTTCTTGTTTACAAAGAGAAGTTTTTCTTCAAGTCTTCATCTTCATCTTCAAGTAAGCCATCCAACCTTCATTTGCATCCAAGCCTCGCTCGCCATTCATGAAACAAGAAAAAGAAAGAAAGTCAGCAAACATTTAATCAAAGGTAATATGCGAAGAAGAAATAATTCATCATTAGGGTTTGCGATTTGGAATCAGAATATTTGTTTGTTTTATCACAATCATTTTCCCCAATTGCAAATCACAAAAAAGAATTGCCTTTCTTGGTTCACAAAAAAGGGAAATAAATATACAAGGCAGGAAAATACAAACAGGCTGCATAGCATGCAAACAGAACAAAACCAGCAGGCCTGCAACAAACACAACCTGCAACAAGCAAGTCAACAAGGCAGGGTAAGCAAGCATAGAAACAGCAGCTAGTGTAACAGCAACAGCAGACTGTTATACAAGTAGCACAAAGTAAAAACAAGCTGCCAAATAGAGTCAATAAAACCTGTAACAAATACATAATCCTACAAAGCAGAACAAATACATCATAAGTATAGCAGTAGCAAGCTAACTTGCTCATTATGTCATCATTTTCCTAGTCACACAAACCCTTCAGAAGTTTAGAAATAACCAAAAGGTTTTTATCATTGAAAGATAAAAAGAGGGAAAGAGGTGGGGTAAGAGAGATGTCACCTAGGCCACATAACCAGTCCCAAAACTGTGCAAAGCTGCTATGACAAAACAAACTGGCTGCAAAAATAGCCCTGCTACAGCCTGCACCAAAACTTGCACCAAAATGGCAAAACCAAGACTGCAACAAAGAGCATTGGAATAGTATACCTCAATTGTTCAAATCCATCTTATTTTCCCCCCAATCTTCTCATTCTTTCATTCAATATAAACACAGAGCAACAGAAATACCAAGGGAGCCAATTTTTGCCATCCAACTAAAAAAACTCTCATACTGTTATAACAAACTAGCAACACAACAAAACCAAAAAAAATAGCCAACAACTCAAAACAAAAATTCATAGTGAACCAGCAACACAATAAAACCAGCAAAAATAGCCAACAACTCAAAACCAAAATTCACAGTGAACCAAGTAACTTAAACAAACCGCAAAAAGCCAGAAAATATAAGCAAAAAAAAGGAACCAGCAGAAGAAACCAGTAACAGTAAGGTAAGCATCCTTTGTTTCTCTATGTTCATACCTACATATATATATATATATATATATATATATATATATATATATATATATATATATATATATATATATATATATATATATATATATATATATATATATATATATATATATATATATATATATATATATATATATATATATATATATATATATATATATATATATATATATATATACATACATACTGTCTAGTTATAATCAAAATAGAATAAGAAAAAACAACACATAGTAATTTTTGCAGTAAGCCCTAAAAGAAAAAACAACTTACCTCCTCATACCTTGTAAGACAGAAGCCATTCACAAATTCATAGCAATGTACAAAGAAAAATACCATACTGTTAGCCTCGTCTCAACATCCTTAGTACAAATCCATCGTTCATTCCCCCTGATTTCCATTCAAACATGCTGGATCTAACAAAATATTTCAAAACCTTGGGTTATTGGAAACTAGATCAAACAGTAATGTGAGCACCTTAGATCACGCTTGTAAGGGGTTAGCAATCCACCCCCTTTTTCTTCGCTTACTAGTATGAAAAGGGTGACCAAATAGGAAAAGGAAAACGTGATTTTGAGGAAAGGATAGAACAGAGAAGAGAACGATGAGAGAGATGAGAGGTGTTTTAATTTGGCCTAGGGTTATACAACCCATTAGGCTTGAATGTGAAACTGGGTACGGACCCGACCCGGTCCGGCCCATCTTTGTTAATCCATTTTCAGTTTTTTTATTTATCATTTACCTTGGGCCTTTTTGTTTTGGGATTAATAAGCCCAGTCTGTTTCTTTTCATACTCCATTTTTCTGTCATTACCCCTTTTATGATAATCACTTTAAGTTAGATTAAAATTCATAATTTTATAACTAATTAAGTTTGGATGTAAGTTAGTAAACCTAGGATTAATATAGTTTAATTTTTAATTTAGTAACTTCATTTGGTTTAGATTTAATTTGATTAATCTTTAGTTATATATTTTTTTAAATTCGTGTAAATACAAATGTAATTTCAAGATTATTTAATTTACTTAATTTAGGACTTTGTGAATAATTTTTATCAATTAATATTTTACTAATTAATTAACTTTCTTTCAAAGTTATTTAGTTTCTACATGATATAATTAAAAAATTATAGAATAGATCTTTAGTTTCTTTTAAAATTTTCCCACATACAAAAATACCAAAAATTTCTATACTTTGTCAAATTAATTTTATTTCATGGACTGTTATAATTTTAGTTAATTGTTGAATTTGATTTGGTTGTATTGTTTGCTATTTTGACTTTTAATCACATTTGATTCATCCCCATTCATTAATTTGTACCCCCCATTCCGGAAAACTATGTAATAGCGTAGAATTTCAAATTTCCTCAATTTACTGTTTTTCCTTACACTGTATAGTAATTAGGCGTGTATGGCAAGATTCAGAAATCAATCACTAGACAACCCTAATCAAAATACACAAAAAATAACTTGAATTAAACACACTTTTTCACACGCGCACCTCTAGGGTAACCTTGCTTGTTGCCTCGGAAATAGAGTCATGTCCCTCGAATATGGGACACTTTAGCAAAGACCCTTCGATAAAAAAGATCGTCGTCCCTCGATGACCCTCGATGTTGCTTTCAGTAAAACGATCTAGTCCCTTACGAAAATTGCTAAAGCGTCTCATAAGTTGCTTTCGATGACTGTATGATTAACTCACGCTTGTCCTTTCACATCCAACGATGGGGCTTCTTACTAAATCAATGGTAAGACAGCAACATCTAACGGAGGAAGAAAAGAACACTTAAAACCTTTTGAGTAGGTAGATTCGCTCCTAGTTACTCGCTTGCTCACGACAAAAACATTTTTACACTGACACTTTCATTTCAAAACATTTTCAAAAGACAAAACATTTTGTATACGTTCTTATAGAGACGAGAACCATTGCAAAAACATCTTTTCAAAACCATTTTCAAAAAAACACATTCCACTAACACATCTTTGAACTATTTTTTCGAAACAAAACTTTGTACGCGTTCTTATAGAAACGAGAACCATTACAAAGACATTTTCAAAATACTTTCAAAAATGACACCACAAGCATATTGTCAAACAAAAGCAAGTGATCTAGCGAGTAACTAAGAGCCCATAGATAACTACGGATGGAAAGGGTGCTAATACCTTCCCTTTTCATAATCTACCCCCCGAACCCGAGAAATAATCTCGAAAGGTCTTTCCTATGCTTTTTTACCTTTCCTTTTGGATAAAAGAAAAGTAGGTAGTGACTCTTGCTATCCGCACAATTGCGATCGAACGCAAACTTTAAGTCAGTTCTCCCACCGTATCACACACATGGCTATTTGTTTTCATTCTCAATTTTTCCTTTCGACGATTTCCTATTACTAGGATCTTCGTCTCTCTTTACAAAAACGCCTATTCATGGGCAAAATATCAATACAAATATACTTTGAAGTGCAAAAAATTTGTCTTTGTTTTGAATGCAAATTTGTCCAATGACTAAAATTGAATGAACATATGCATATGAACATAATTAAAACTATTTGGTACATATGACCTAAGCAGTAATAGGCACCTCTTTAATGAACATGGAATTTCCCCACAGATTTATTTCATTAATCTACTCCTCAACAAAGTTACTCACAAAGTCTCTTTGCGTAGGATAATCCCCATCCAGAGTCTCAATCTCTTGGAAGCTCTCTCTCCAGCTAAGTCGATTTTTACAAGTTGAAGCCTCGTGGATCTCTTCCTAAAAGAAACTCACTTCCCCAACAAGGTTTATTTCCCCAACAAGTTTTATTTCCCCAACAACAATCGAGGAACCACAAAATTCCCCAGCCGAGTACATCCTCCCCAACCGAGTATGTATTCCCCTGGCATAGTCTATCCTCCCCAGCTGAGCCCGTTATTCCCCAGCTGTGTATATCCTCCCCAAGCTGAGTCTGTCCTACCCGATTGAGTCTACACTCTCCAGTTTGAATTTTCCTTTCAGATTATTGTAAATCATAGGGCCATAACCCCTGATCCCCAGTAAAGCCGTCAGCAAAGCCTTTACTATTTCCAAAAAGATACTATGAAGCCTGGACTCGACCAGATATTAGCATAATTTTCAAGTTATTACTGAAGCCTGGACCCGAACAGATAATAGTTTGACTTCTTCAATTGCCGAAGCCTAGGCCCGACCAGATAGCAGTTTAATTCCTATAAAATCATAAGCAAAACTCCTCTTCTCTAGTAGAGTTTGCCACTATCCCTAGTGAATTACTGAAACCTGGACCCGACCAGATAACAGTTTGAGTATCTGAAACCTGGACCCGACCAGATAACAGTTGATCTCAATTTCAAGATACTATGAAACCTGGACCCGACCAGATAATAGTCTAACTCTTCAAAGATATAGAAGAACCTGGACTCAACCCGACCAAGATAACAGTTTGAGTATCTGAAACCTGGACCCGACCAGATAACAGTTGATCTCAATTTCAAGATACTATGAAACCTGGACCCGACCAGATAATAGTCTAACTCTTCAAAGATATAGAAGAACCTGGACTCAACCCGACCAAGGTTTAACTTCTTTTCCCCAATAGAGTTTGCCTCTGTCCCAACAAATTACTGTGAAACCTAGATCCGAAAAGATATCAGTTTTCAATTTCATCTTTTCAAGCAAGTTTTTGTGAAGCCTGGATCTGACCAGATAGCAATTACCCTCAGAGATTCGTTGTGAAACCTGGAAACCGACCAAATAACAACTAAATCCCCAAACAGTTTATTGTGGAACCTGGACCCGACCAGATAGCGATTGACCTCATCAACCTCAAAAATATGTAAAGCCTGGACCCGACCAGATAACAGTTTTCAAATAGTTTATTGTGAAACCTGGTGCATGACTAGATAACAACTAACTATGATCCCTAGAGAGACACTATGAAGCATGGACTCGACCAGATAATAGTACAACTTTCAAAAAAACCATGAGACCTGGACCTGACCAGATAGTAGTTACCACTTCAAGTTACTGCGACACCTGGATCCGACCAGATAACAGTTAACTTCTGTATCCCCAGCAATTTATTGTGAAGCTTGGATTCGACCAGATAACTATTCAATTTCAAGAAATTTTTTTTGCAAAGCCTGGAATCCGACCAGATAACAGTTAATTCGTCTCTTCCCCCAGTAAGTTGTCGTGAAGCCTGGATCCAACCAGATAGCAGTTGACTACTTCATCCTCAACAAATTGTGAAGCCTGGATCCGACCAGATAACAGCTGACATTCAAGAGATATTCTCCAGTGAAAGCATCCTTTCTACAAAGTTTAAAGATATGCATATTCTTCATCCCCAACAGCAATCGGGGATTCAACCCCCCAGAATTTCCTCAGCAGCAGTCAGGGATTTATTTTCCCTGACAAAAACATACATATCACATTCATACACCATAGCATGTACATACCATATGCATTTAACATAATACCACATCTGGTGAACATCATGCAAGCATCTGCATTTTACTAACTCTTTTTCTCACAAGTAAAACATCAATTTTTAGTATAAATCAACAAGAGATTTGTGCTGATACTTCTTCCAGTGTTTACCAACATTCCTCCAAATTCCATCTATAAGCCCATTCACCATCCATCTTCGAGTGCAAATTTCTAGGCACTCTAGTGTTCAATCATCTTTCACCTTCAAGTCACGAATGGAGGATCCGCCAATCTAACTCTTCAGGTTTAAGAAGATTGAACAGGGGCAGCTATTGTACCCTAAAATTTTACCTCTCACTTATTAAATATTTTCTCACAAGGATCTCTCTTGGTTCAAGACTGCACTAGGGTTGATCAGCTCAAGACACCTCCTTAAGCACTGAAGACCAAAATTAGGGTTTGAGATTGCACAAGGATAATTGAAATTTCAATGCTTCATATGACTTTAATGGATCATTATGGACCCCCAAGATTACTCATGTCAAGTTTAAAGCCTTGGATCACACTTTTGCTCAGTCAATTAAGCAATTGACCTAAAAATCAACTGTATTGGGAAAAAAGTCAACTATGGCCAATTTACAGTCAAACTTCATAATTTTTTATCCACATCAATGTTATAAACTCATATGTATCATTTGATCAAGTTTGGACCATAATTCCTCAATAAATTTGATCAAATCATCAAAAGGGCAAAATGGTCAAAATTAGGGTTTTGACTGAGAAAGTGCAATTTCTGATTTTTGACTTAGCAAATGGTCAATTGGTTTGAAGCATGGTATCAAGAGTTAAATTGCATTTTTTTTACCTAATGGCATGACCTAAAACATTGCTCAAGATCAATTGGATTGATAGTGAATTCTCAATCAACTGATCAAAAGTCAATTGTACATTGAAAAGTCAAACTTTGACTTTTTGGTCAAAATCCAATGTCAATGATCAAAATTCTTAAAAACATGTAAAAATATGAAACTTATTCATCAAGAAATCAAAAAAGTCAAGATTTCATTTTGAAAAGTCAAAGTTTTCTAACTTAGAAAATTTTCTAAGTGTTTAAAACTTCATGTTTTTTCATAACTTTGAGTAAATTTTTCAACATGATGCAAGAGGATTCAAAAGAAACTTTCAACATGAAAGTTGTAGATCTCCATGATATATACAACATTTGTTTACACAAATTCTTCTAAAAATGCTTGATCTCAAGTTATTAATTCATAAAGGCATGGCCTTGAAATTGAACACGGTGAAATTTTGCCCTAGTTTTGGTCAGGATTTTGACCTAACTTCATGGCACTTTTTCATATAGTTCCAAAGGGAATTTTAAAAAGTGATTCAAAGAGGGGTTGTATAGAACATTAAAAGCTTTCCAAAATGTCAACTAAATCCTTTAGATCATTTGTGAGCAAGGAGAATCGAAGAGATGAAGTTAGGGTTTTTAAACTTAAATTACAAGCCATTTCATGATGAACAAAAATTCAAATCCAAGCCTAGGCTGCATAATCTTTGCTTTGCAGGCCTCAAAATTATTTGTCACTCCATAATTAAATGTTTACACATCTGATAGAGCTTTAATCCAAGCACTTGAGCCTTTATCCAAGTTACATTTCCATTTATGGCAAAAAGTTGCCATTTCCATTTTGATAAAGCACTACTTTTGCAATTGTTAACTTCTTGAGCCTTGAACTTGTTCTTTCTGCACACACAACCCCTATAAACTAAAAGCAATGTGTCTAAAGCCTCTTTGAGACCAGAACATGCTTGTACAACACTTTAAGTTTTATCCTCCCACTTTTCTTCAAAAGTAAGTCATAGAGCCAAAAGGCTAGAACTCAGAAACCTTGAGTGCATTTGATCTCTAACCTTTTCCATACATATACACAAGTCTATTGCAACACAAGACACAAATTCTAAGATCCCAAAACACTCCCAAGCACTCTGCAACTCAGAATCTGCCTTAACTTGACCAATTTGAACCTCACATAGCCATCTCCAAATTCACTCGTGTGTATTGAGATTTAACCATCCAAACACTTGATATACATCATATCAAAGTGATCCAGACCCCTATTTCTTGATTGTAACTCCTCCATCACCATCCACCATTTCCGAATTTGAAGCTTGCAACTTGACTTGAGTTAAGAGTTTCAGTTATCCTCAAAGCAATGTAGGAGTTGGAACATACTCAAGGAGGTCCAGGCAAGCTACAGAAATCAACAGGCCATCACAAAGGTTGCTCAAACTCCATACACGACTCCAGCTGCAACAGGTAAGTTTTCAAACTTCTATCTCTTCATACAAGCATCATTTGAGTTTGATTTATGAGGATAAAATGTAGATACCATTGCCACGAAGCTATACATATCCATAGTTTGCATTTATATGGCCTGAGCTTAGAGAATTTTAGAGTTTAAGTTTTCTGAAATTTTTAGGTTTTGAATTAGGGCCAGAAAAATTCTCATTCATCTTTGACTGTTAGCTTAAGTTATTCACATGGTTGGATTCATGGGAAGAAATGCCACAACTTTCATGTTTTAACATTTCATTTTTGTTGAGAGATGAAGAAGATACAGGTCCTTTGGCTGGAGGTTGAAGATGAAGTGTAATCAGGGCGCTTTTTGTATTATATATTTATCGTTTCAGTTATATTAACGGATGTACAGCCATCCCAGTGGTAAGGCAGCGCACTGGTAACCTCAAGGTCACGGGTTCAAGACCCAGCGCTGCCTTTTTCTTTTTCTTTTCACATTTTACAATTTTTTTGGATTTTTGCAGCGCTGGGCTCCCCTTTGTTGGGCCTAACCTTTTTTGCTTATTTTTTACTCCCTGTTTCATTTTCTAACCCCCCCTGACTTTCCTTTATATTTTTATTTTATTTTTTATTTTACTTTTTCATTATTATTATTATTATTATTATTATTATTATTATTATTATTATTATTATTATTATTATTATTATTATTATTATTATTATTATTATTACTATTATTATTTTCATAAATCATAAAAAATCCAAATTTATTTTTATTTATTATTTATACTTATATATTTTATTTTCTCTATAAAACAAAAAGACTATAAAAAAATACTTTCTTTAACAAATTAATTTCTTTTTTTCTTAAATAATTAATTTTTATACTTAGGATAATTTAGTATATTATTTTATTTTCCTTGTTAAAATTAATTTAGAACTTAGGTTATTTTAATTAATTAATCTTCATTTTATTTTCATTAATTTAAAACCTTTTCATAAAAAACCCTAAATATCCTTTTCAAATTAATTTCTTTTCTTAATTAGTTTAAGTTAATTTTATTTAATTTTAAGTAATCATTTTCCTTAATTAGGTCAAGACAAAACCCCCTTTCATAAAAACAACAAAAATCATTTCTTTTTCCATTTATATTCTTGCATTTTATTTTCAATTTTGTACAATATTCAATATGGTTGTAATCGATAATTAGGTTTAATTTTCTTGCAATCCCATTTGTAAATTTGTATACCCCCTCCCCTAATGATGTAATAGCGTAGCAATTTTACTTTTCGCAATTTATCGCTTTATATAAATGCTAGTAATTAGGGTTTGTATGAGAAGATAAAATCAACAAGTAGCAAACCCTAATCAAAGACTAAACAAAGCATGAAAATCAATACACTTGCACACAAGCACCCCTAGGGTAAAATCTACTTGGTTGCCTTATAAAAATGGGAATATTATGCATGTGAGGTATCTTAGCAAAAACAAGCAAAAATACAAGATCATAGTCCCTCGATGATGCTATCTATGTTGCCTTTTCAAAATGATCTTAGTCCCTAAAGAAAGATGCTAAGATACCTTGCAACATTGCTAATCATGGTTAAACAATGACCCACGCTCGTCCCGTTTACATCCAAAGATAGGATTACTTACCAAATCAATGATAAGATAACAATGTCAAAGGAAAAAGGAAATGAACATGAAAGACTTTTGAGTAGGTAGAATGTTCCTAGTTACTTACTCAATTTCAAAACCAAAAACATCCTTGCTACTTTCAAAACAAACACCAACACTTTCAAAAAACATCTTTCAAACTTGAAAACATTTTCAAAAGATCAACACTTTGTATACATTCTTACGTACGAGAATCATTACAAAGTTTGCCTAAACGATGGCGCCTTTTAAAAATACTTTCAAAAACCACACAAAGCACATTTTCAAACAAAAGCAAGTGATCTAGAAAGTAACTAAGAGCCCATGGAAAACCATGGATGAAAAGGGTGCTAATACCTCCACTTTTCATAATCTACCCCCCGAACTCAAGAAATAATCTCAAAGGTCTTTCCTGTGCTTTTTCACCTTTCCTTTTGGATAAAAGAAAAGTCGGTGGCGAATCTTGCTAACCGCAACATTTGCGATAAAATGCAAAACAACCAAGTCAGTTCTCCCACCGTATCACACGTACTGTATGAGATTATGGTATTATTTTTGTCATCCTCCCTCTAAAGGCTTACAACATTTTAACGAGAGTTCAATATCACAAAAGGGAGTAAAAAGCGCAGTTTAAATATAGTGAAAACAAATGGATTAATTTAATACAAACATATGCAATGCATTAATGAGACAAAGTTTGACATAATAGATAAGTGTTCGAACAAACAAAAGAAATTACAACTGAAAATTCGAATGGCCAAAAGCTTCTCCGCCTAAATTTCTCACTTCAGATGATGTGTTTTTGAGGGACGAGAGAAAAATTCAACCTGACCATCTTGTGTGAATTCCAACGCTCCTTCGTCGATTAGGTCTTGAATCTTATATTTCAACATCCAACAACTATCAGTATCATGCCCCGGACCATTGGAGTGATATGCACACCTTTCATTGGGATGGTAACTAGGAGCGGAAGTATTAGGATTCCGAGGAGGATCCTTCAATGTGACCAAATTCATCTTCAACATGTGTTGCAAGGCTTGCGACATTGGCATGTTGAGTTTGGTATATTGCCTATTGGATGTATCCTGCTTACCCCGACTACCCTATCGTTGTTGGCGAGGTTGTTGTTGGGCTCATCATGTAGAAGAAATTTGGAAAGGTCTACTCTCCACCAAGCCAACTTCTTGTCTCATCGGGGGCTGATTAATAACTTGATCCCTAGACTCGATTGTTTGTTTCATACAGTTACATCCATCTTGATGAAGCTTGTTTAGAAGATTTCTCAACTCTTCTTATCCTTGAGCTAAGTTTTTGATAAGAGCCATATGTCCCAACATCTGGATTCTCATCGTTGCTATCTCTGTTGGCAATTGTCTTATCTGACCCTCCTTGTCGTCTTTAGGATTGTTATTGGTCATGCTCTCAATGAGAAGTGCTTTTACTTATTCTTACCCCTTAGATAGATTCAGGAACAACTATTGAAGCTGATCATTTTGGGTCTGAAGATCTTGGATAGTCTGCTCGAGAGCCATCTCTACTGAAATAAACAGTAAGCGGATGAGAAACCTGTTATAATGACATGCACGATATGTAAATGTGATATTTTCAAGGATCTTGTGGGATAAACACAAGAAAATGTTAGAAGTTGAACTTTGATCACAACTTTGAGTGAAGAACTTCGTATTGTTGAATGTCTTTCCACGAGAATCAAGCTCACCATGTCAAGTGGGTCATAGCCCTTAATTCAAGTTATTATACTTTGGTTTTTGATAGAATTTGGCTAGAGGAAACTAAATCCTCTTGCCCCTTGATAGACGTCTGGTTCAACATATCCCTGCATCACAGGCCCTTGAGATCCTTGAAATGGTTATTGAAAATGCTATGGTATGATGGTATGATGTTATGTGCAAATAACATATACAAGCAAAGCAAACAAGTCCTTAGGTTTAGGCTTGCATGGAGTTCATAGGTAAGTACCCTCTTGAAGTTTAGTTGGTTCAACATGTCCTAGAAAGTAATCGGGTTCTAGGGAATCTCAATATCATTGATCTTTCTTTATTGGGAATTGTCTCAACACAATCAATCTTTTCTTGCGGCGGAGATATCCCAAAAGTATAATCTCAATGAGCGCAGTATTGAGTATCAACCAATCTTCAATTTTGCACCAATGTCGGCTATCTCACTATTTCTTAATGGCCAAGTTGTTCAACTAAAGGTTTTACGGTCAGTTAGTGCTTCATGACACCGCTCAGCGGCCCCATATTCTCCTCGATCAAACACAAGGGATATCGGTACCAACAAATGTGTCACACTAACGTAGCCATTTCTTTAACCATATCGATCTATGCCGTACAGTTTCCATAATCTTTTTCTACTTACCTAATGATGTTCCCCGATCCGGGTAGAGGATCAATACAAAACCCAAACAAGGACCCAAAATGTAAAGCAAACAAGTCAAATAATGAAAGCATTTTAAAGGTGATCTAGATCTAAGGTAACCTCACTTTTAAGTTCTTCCACAACAGATTCACAATTTCTGTAATACAGTGGGAGAACTTACTTGGGTGTTTTGTGTTTTATCGCAATTGTTGTGGATAGAAAGAGTCACCATCGACTTTTCTTTTATCCAATAAGGAAAGGGTGAAAAGAATATGAAAGACCTTTGAGATATTTTCTTGAGTTCGGTAAGTAGGTTATGAAAAGGGAAGGTGTTAGCACCCTTTTCATCCATAGTTATCTATGGGATCTTAGTTGCTAGCTCACTTTTAAAATGCTTTGTTTGAAATTTGTTTGTGATTGTTTTTGAAAGTATTTTTTTAAAGTGCCTCCATTTCGGTGAACTTTATAATGATTCTCGTCTCTATAAGAATGCATACAAAGTGTTGACTTTTGAAAATATTTCATGGAAAAGTGTTGGTGTTTTTGAAAGATGTTGTGAGCAAGCAACTACGAGCATTCTACATACTTAAAAAGTCTTAGTTCTTTTCCTCCTCCTTTAGATATTGCTATCTTACCATTGATTGGTAAGAAGCCCTATCATTGGATGTGAAGGGACGGGCGTGGGTCATCGTATAGTCATAAAATGCAATGTTGTGAGATACCTTAGAATTTTTCTTAAGGGTCTAAGATCATTTTTAAGGCAACATTCGAAGCGTCATCGAGGGACTATGATCTTGTATTTTGATTGTTTTCGCTAAGGTGTCTCACATGCATAGCATGACCATTTTCTCAAGGCAACAAGTGGAATTAACCCTAGAGGTGCAAGTGCGCAAGTGTTTATTTTTCATGAATTATTGTTCTTGAATTAGGGTTGTCCAAGTATTGATTTTTTTATCTTGCCATACACACCCTAATTACTAGCATTTTATATAAAAGCGGTAAATTGCGGAAAATAAATGTCCTACGCTATTACATCATTTGGGGATGGGGTATACGAATTTACAAATGGGGGGTGGAAAGCAATAAATGTCCTAATAATTATAACCATATTGAATTTCAATGAAGGAAAATATATATAAAATATAAAAATAGTGTAAAAAGAAAGGAAAAAATAATTTTGTCCATTATGTGTCGACACATGCATCTTTGCATCGACACATAACCTTTCTTGCTCCTGTAAAACAAAAATCAGCTTAGTATGAGTCGATACATAAAGGTATGTGTCGACTCATTTCTTGTTTGTGTCGAGACATTCGTCTTTTGTGTCGACTCATGCACCTTTGGTCTTTCTGTTTTTAGGTCTGGATAACAGTATGTATCGATTCATAATGTCTTGTGTCGACTCATGCCTGGTTCTGTAACTAAAATGTGTCGACTCATACTGCAATTTTTTACCTTGAATATTGTTCTATTGTGTGTATGGGTTAGTTCTCAACACAATATTGACAAGAATGAAAAGAAAGGAAATGGTTAGCTTCAAAAGGCAATAGTTACTACATCTATCTTCAATAATGGATTACTAATGATGTTTGAAATGAAAAGTTCAAGGTCAAGAAAACTTACCTTGAAGCTGAAATTTTTATTTTTGAGTTTGAAATGTTGCGTTGGCTGTTTTTGAGCTTAGGAAATGGTAATAGTGATGTTACACAAGTTGTTCTTGTGTTTGAACAACTCATATATGATGTATGTGGAGTGTTTGGATGGTTTGTTTGAACAGAACTTTACAAGGTGTGAGAGGTTCAAAGTTTATGATTTCAAAACTTGAGAGTGAATGTTTTATGGACAACTATGGCTTTTTGAGAGTATGAGATTTTGAGGGTTTGTATACACAACAAAACTTCTGCCTTTTATCTTGCAAACGGCCTCTCTATTTATAGAGGAGGTTTGAGAGAACGAGAGAGTTTGTTCCACAAATTGTCAAAATTCTGGTTTGGTTGAGATGAAACAACCAAGTTATGTGAAAATTGGTGTTCCAATGCATGGTACAAGCATGGTCTGAAGTTGCTAGAGTATTTTAGGCATGTTGCTTCTTGTTTTGACATTGTGTATGTGCAAAGAAAACAATTGAGAGGCTCAAGGAGTTGACAATTGCATAAAGCTTGCTTTATGTGAATGGCAATGGTGCCTTTGTGTTATAAATGGAATGATGCAATGGACAATACTTGAATCACTTGGACAGTGGTTCAATCAATTGTATAAACATATAATTATGGATATATTTACAAGTCACAAGGCCTGCAAAGTAAGATTATGCAGCACATCATGTAAATTGGATTATTTGTTCTTCAACAAAATGACTTGCAATTCAAGAATGGATGTCCAACTTCAGGCCCTTGAATCTCCTAGCTCAAGTATGATAAATTCATGCTCTTGTATGTTTTGGAAAGCTTTAAACATCCTCTATAACTTTAATGTTGGAAATTTTGACAAAATCATCTCGGAACTATGTGAAAAAGTGCCAAGAAGTTAGGATAAAATCTTGACCAAAATCTGTTAGAAATTTCTCTAAGTGTTAGATGAAAATGTCGTGACTTCATGGGCTTATATCTTCAAATCTAAGCGTTTTTGGACATCAATGCTCTAATACAAAGTTGTAGAATTCATCAATATTTACAACTTTCATGTTGAAAGTTTCATTTGAATTATCATGCATCTTGGTAAAAATTTGGTATGAAGCAGTGAAATTATCATGTACAAAACACTTAGAAAAATTCCTAAGTCTGGAAAAGTTTGACTTTTCAAATTGACTTTTGACTTTCTTGACTTCTTGATGATCATGCTTGATATTCTTGAATGTCTTGATGAATTTTGATATTTTAAACTTAATGTTGACCAAAAAGTCAAAGTTTGACTTTTCAGTATACATCTGTCTTTTTTCATCAGTTGACCAAATTTCATATGTCAATCCAATGATCTTGAGAAATGAATTGATATATGAAATTAGGTCAAAATGATGCATTTGAGTCTTTGGGACCATGTTTCAAACCAATAGATTGTATATTAGGTCAAAAGTCAATGATGATTCATTCTCAGTCAAAACCCTAATTTGTGATTCTCAGTCATTCTTCATATCGGAGGAATACCGCAACTCTAGTTTTCTTCCTAACTTCCAGAATTCGTTTAGGTCCATTTTATTTAATTCAAGATATTTCATTACTAGTTAATCATACCGGCTTGTGGAGGATACACACTGCTCAAATTATTTGCTTCAGTATTTAATTTCAGGTTCTTAATTTAAAGTATAATTTATTTATTCTTACCATGCGTGTGTTACTAAATTTATGTTTTAATTTTATGTTATCCTGCAATAAAATTATGTCTGGCTAAATTCCCCGATACCGGTATGTAAATCTTAAACCAAAGGGATTCGATAATAATTGGCATTAATTTTTTACAAAAGCACTTTTTTGGTTTTAATTTCCAATTTGGATATTTAATTGTTTTTGTACGAGAGTAAAATACCGTCTAAGGTTAAAATTAACAGAGCGAGAGTTTGAGGTTTTAACCAGATAGTGGTTATTAAACATTAAATTTAAAAACAGTGAGAGCGCTTTAAAATTAATTGGACTCTATTTGTTTTCAAAAAATACTTTTGAATTTTAAATGAAACAGCGAGAGCACTCATTTGAGATTAATAATATGACCTGAATCGATAGAACGAAAGTGTGAGACGAGGGTTTTTAAATAAATAGTTTCCACTGAAATAATATTTTAATACTGAAAACAAATGCCAATGACTTATTGAATCCCTGAAGTTGACAAAGTACATACCGATGTCTCGTTATTAATTATTAGATTTTAGTTAATTCCCAATTAAACCCAAACACCAAAATTTTATAATTAGCCTTAGCTTTACACAGTGACCCTGAGATAATAGTAGTTTGACCATCAGTCCTTGTGGGTCCGATGTCTTTTAAAACTACGCGATAGACTGTGCACTTGCAGTCACTACACCCGGCAGACTCATAAAGTCGCGACCAACGGAGGCACAAGGCACAACATTGTGGAGTTTGTAAGTTTTTATAAATTCTCAAATATTCTTGTATATTAATATATTTTTTATAAAATTATTATTGATTTAGTCATCTTATACACTCTTACACTTTTTACATTTTGAATTTAGGATACTAAAAGATTTAGACTTCTCTCACACAACTACATTGCTTCCGACCCGTTGATCGTGCCCTATCTCGAATATGCAGGTTTTAGAAATGTTATAAAAATCTCAAACTGCACGATTGATTCCAAGTTTATACTTGCAATATTAGAAAGGTGGAGACCCGAGACACACACATTTCATCTACCAATAGGTGAATGTACCATCACACTAGAAGACGTGTACATGTTATTGGGTCTCCCTATCGATGGTAAGGCAGTTAATGGGTCGGTTCAACAACCCAATTCTCTATGTGAGGAATTGTTGGGCAAATATATGGTAGAAGGTAGTGGTGCTAGAGACGAAGTGTGATATGGTGGAAGAACTGACTTGAGGTTTTGCATTTGTGTTCGTAAATGTCGCGGTTAGCAAGAGTCGCCACCGACTTTTATTTTATCCAAAAGGAAAGGTAAAAAAGCATAGGAAAGACCTTTGAGATGTTTTCTTGAGTTCGGAGGGTAGATTATGAAAAGGGAATGTGCTAGCACCCTTTTCATCCATGGTTTTCCATGGGCTCTTAGTTACTTGTTTATATCACTTGCTTTGCTTTTGCAATTGTTTGAAATGGTGCTTTGTGTGGTTTTGAAAGTATTTTTAAAAGAGGCCTTTGTTTAGGCAATCTTTGTAATGATTCTCGTTCGTAAGAATGTATACAAAGATGTTTGTCTTTTGAAAAATGTTCCAATATTTTGAAAGTTGTTTTGAAATGTGTGTGTGTTTGAAAATGGCAAGGATTGTTTGAAAGAGAGCAAGTAACTAAGATCTATCTACCCTACTCAATTGTCTTTCCTATATATTTTTATTCCTTTGACATTGTTGATTTACCATTGATTTGGTAAACAACCCTATCTTTGGATGTTAAACGGGACGGGTGTGGGTCAACGTATGACCATGATAGCAATGTTGTCAAGTATCTTAGCATGCCTAAGGGAGCAAGATCATTTTGTTTTTAGGCAACCTTTTGATAGCGTCATCGAGGAACTATGATCTTTTGTTTTGTTTTGTTTTTCCAAGATACTTTGCATGCATACCATGGCCATTTAAATTAGGCAATCAAGTGGGTGAAACCCTAGGGGTGTTTGTGTGCAATGTGTTGTCATTTTACATGCTTTTGTTTGTCTTGTATTAGGTCATTCTATTTGTTTGATTTTTGTCTTATCATGCAAAACCCTAGTTTTACTAAACATGGTTTAATGCGATAAATTACGTAAATGTAAACTAAGCTATTACAACAATTATTATGGGAGGGGGGATACAAGTTTTTTGAATGGGGATATTGCACAAAATAAACCCTAAAATAACTATTACAACCCAATTGAATTAAATGAAAATTAAATAAATACACAAATATTACAAATGTAATAAAATGTAATTATGCAAAAAATATTTTGTATTTGTTTATGTATGAGAAAAATAAAATTATTTAAGTCCTAAAAATAAGAAAAATAATATTGTTATTTTTGAAAGGGTAAAACCCTAGTTTTTTTTTTATTAAAAGAAAAATATGTTCTATATTATTTATTTGTCCATTTTTTGTACAAGAAAATATAAGTAATATTATATACAATACTAAAAATTAAATATGTGTGAAATTAATTATTTTTATGTGTTAAGTAATAAAAATAAAAATGTATAGTATTTTAATGTATTTACAATTTTTTATAAGAAAATAAATTCTATTTATTTGTATAAAACTATTTTTATATATGGAAAAAAATAATAAAAATAAAATAAAATTGCAAAAAATTAGGAAAATATTTTTGTGACTTTTTAATATTCAGAAAAAATAAATGCAAGTCAAAAATATAAAAAATATGAGAAAATATGCAAAAATAAAAAAAAATGAAGCAGGGGGTGCAAAAGTAAACTGGGGGGTGTGAAAAGCAAAACCAAAAAAGGCCAGAAATGCAAAAAGCCCAAGCCAGCCAATTCGTCCCTGCCTTTCAGCTTGCGCACGTTCCATGTACAAACCTGCAACTCTCTATTCTTTGCACAAAAACAAAAACTTGCAACATAAAAAATGTAGCTTGGAATCTCACGATTCCAATGATATAAAATTCATAATCTAACTCTCAAAGATCAGGGAGAATTTCAGTAGCCCTAATTTCTGACCTAATTTTTTCAGCATGTTCAACATTCAAATTCTCTTAGCTCAGTTAAAATAAATGACAACTATGCATATGTACAGCTTCACCATGCTAGAGACTACATTTTTGCTTCACAACTCGTGGCTTGAGGATGCTTAAATAAAGAGATAGAGATTTGAAAAATACCTCCTTCAGCTGGATTTGGATATGGCAATGTGGGGACTTTGAGTGAGACCTGAGGATCGTGTGAGCTTCCTTGAAGTTCCCTCAAGCTTTTCCAATGCTTAGCTGGCTTTGTGGATGGCTGAAACTCCCTGTAGAAGTCAAGCTGCAACCTTCCAAAGTGAAAATGGTGATGTCTGAAACAGGGCTCACAGTCACAAGATGAATGCTTGGATAGTTTGGATATGATATGGATGAAGTGTTTCAAAGGTTAAAAGGCAAAACGCACGAGCCAAAATGAAGTTGGCAAGAGTTTTGCAGAAACTGCTATATCTTGGCAGAAAAATGTGTTTTTTGGGTTTGTTTCAGATCATCAGCATCCGTGCTCTAGCTTGATATAAGTTTTTTGAAGTCGTTTTGAATGAGGCCAAGTCCACTCTTTAACAGATGTGCAAGTTCTTTGGACTTTTGCAACTTTTCTTGCTTTTGAAGAAAAGTGAAGTGACTTGTGCCAAAGGCCTGTACTTGCTTGCTTGCTAGCTGCAGAGGGTTGGTATGCTTTGCTTTATATCTGTGGACATTGCTTGTGACAAAAGAACAGGTCCAAGGCTCAAGGATAGCAAAGTAGCAAAAACCTTGCTTTATGAAAATGGCAATGTGCCATTTATGCCATTTATGGATTTATTCCTTGTACAATTCTCCAAAGGTCTAAATAAAGCCATTATCCATTGAGTTAGCATTTAATTATGGAGTGTAGAAGGGATTTAGGACCTATAATGCAAGGTACAAGCATGCTGAATCAGATTTGCAACTTGATGCATTGTGAAAATGGCTTGAACAAAAGTGACAAAATGTCATTTTCTCTTCTTCGATTCTCCCTAACCACAAATGATCTTGGAGAGTTCTTGGACATTTTGGAAAGATTGTAACATACTATACAATCCATCTTTGAAATTAATTTTGAGATACCTCATGGAACTAGGTGAAAAATTCCCATGAAGTTGGGTCAAAAACCTGCCTAAATTAGGGCAAATCTTTACTAAGTTAAAAAGTTTATGGACCCCTATTCACAAATTCATATCTTTAGATCCAAGCATCTTTTGGGAAAACTTTGTGAATCAAAGTTGTAGATTTCATGGAGGACTACAACTTTCATATTGGAAGTTTCCTTTGAATCCAATTGCATCATGGTGAAAAAGTTGTGGAAAGTTGGGAAATAATAAGAAATTTTTCATACTTAGAAAAATTCTAAGTTATGAAAAATTTCAAATTAAAACCCTAATTTGCAATTTTAGGTTTCTTAGTCAACAAGTTTCATATTTTGACATATATTGGTGAATTATGACCCTTGGCACTTGATTTTGCCTAAAAAGTCAAAGTTTGAATTTACAGTACATAGTTGACTTTTGATCAGTTGACTGCAAAATTCATCTATCAATCCTATGCATTTGAGATATTTTGAACTATGTGATTAGGTCAAGATGATTCTATTGAGTCCTTGAAATCATGATTGAACCCAATTGGTCATTGGCTAGGTTAAAAATCATAAATTGCCATTTCTCAGTCAAAACCCTAATTTTGACTATTTTGCCCTTTTGATGATTTGATCAAATTTCTTGAGGAGTTGTGATCCAAAATTGATCAAATGGTTCATATGAGTCTAAAATTTTGTTGTGGATCAAAAATTATGAAGTTTGACTATAAATTGGTCATGGTTGACTTTTTCCCCAATACAACTGATTTTTAGGTCAACTGTCCAATTGATTGGGCAAAAATGTGATTCAAGGCTTGAAACTTAACATGGGAAATCTTAGGGGTCCAAGATGGTGTATGAAAGTCACATGAAGCATTGATGGTCCAAAAATACTTGTGCAAACTCAAACCCTAATTTTGGGGTATCAATGCAAGATGAGATGTCTTAAGCTGAGCAAACCCTAATCCTGTCTTGAGTCCAAGAAGTCTTGTGAGGAAAATCTTGATAAATGAGAGGGAAAATTTTGGGGTACAACATCTGCCCCTATTCAATCTTCTTGAACCTGAAGAGTTAGATTGGCGAGCTTTGTCGTTCGTGACTCAAAGGTAAAAGATGATTGGACACTAGAGTGCCCGTAAATTTGCACTCATCAAAGTGTAGTTGAGGGATTGGGCTTAAAGATGCCATTTGGAGATGTGATAGAATCTTGTTGGAGATGGGCTTAAATATTCCATCCAAGACCGTTTGTTGAGTTGTAAGTTATAAGTCAAAAGAATGAGTATCAGAATGGTGCCCGTATCTGGAACGTATCTAAACTGTATCTGGAGACTAAATCTGAATGAGCAATGGAATGGCATTCGTGTCTGGAGCGTATCCGAGCTGTGTCCAAATGAGACAGAATGGCTTCCGTGTATGGAGCGTATCTAAGCTGGGGAAAATCAGAATAAGTGACAGAATGGCAACCGCGTCTGGAGCGTATTTGGACTGGAATCTGAATAGGTAGCAGAAAGACTTCCGTGTCTGGAGTGTATCTGAACTGTATCTGAGATCTGAGTCTGAATGAGCAACAAAATGACTTCCGTGTCTGGAGTGTATCCGAACTGTATCTGATAGTTGAAATCTGAATAAGTATCAGGATGGCATCCGTATCTGGAGTGTATCTGAACTGTATCTGAAATCTGAATCTGAATGAGCAACAGAATGACTTCTGCGTCTGGAGTGTATCTGTACTGTATCAGGATTGTATACCGTTAACGGTAGCTTGTTAGTCTTATCCTGAAAAGGGTAAAACGTTAGCTGAAACACAAAGTTATGTTGCATGAAATGTATGATGCAATATATGTGTTTTATCAATGTTTATGATATATGGATGTAATGTGTGCGCATGTAAGCTGATTTGCTGTATTGCTGAGGAAAATAATATCCTTGACAGTTGGGGATAATAAAACCCCTGACTGCTGCCGGGGAAAATGAGTCATTGACTGTTGAGGATAAGAAATCCTTAGCGACTGTTGGGGATAGAAAATCCTTGACAACTTCTGTGGGGATATGAAGATCCTTCATGTATTGAAGTTGGAGTATTGACAAAAATTTCGTTGTGAGAGTAATGTCAAACTGCTGGAGAAATTTGCTTGGGGAATCCAGAGAACTTTGATGACTTCTACTGGGGGTTTTACAATGGGAATCCTTATTCTGCTGGGGAATAGGGGAAACTCTGATGACTTCTGCGGGGAATTAAGAATGAGAATCTTCATTTTGTTGAGGAGCAATGAAAACTTTGATGATTTCCCTGGGGAATTAAGAATGAGAATCTTCATTCTGTTGAAAAATAAAAACTCTATGGGGAAGAAGGCTTACTGCTGAGGAGTAAGTTCAGGATTTTTCGGTCATCTGCCACTCTACCGGGGAGTTATCCTAGGTTGGGGAGAGACAAAAGTTAATTGTTTTCCGGTTGATCTCCAGGCTTCAAGATAACTTGTTGGGGAATTTGGATTGACTGGAAGGTTTCCGCTGGGGATTGATAGTTAGAAGTTTTGGCTCCGCTGGGGATTGGGAGCTTGAAGTTTTAACTCTGATGGGAAATAAAGGTTTGAAATTTAGCTCCGCTGGGGATCTAGATGATGTATTGTAGGGATTTCTCATGGAATAGCCTAAAGACGTTTTCCTATCCTTTCAGTCTGTCAGTAATTGTTCTTTTCCACCTCGTTTATTTGTAAACAGTAATTATGTTCAATATGCATATGTTCATCAATGAATCATTGGACGTTTTTGCAAATAAAAACACAACTGTAAAAGAAAAAGGCAAATAGTTTTTTGTACTTTGAAAGAGATATCTCTGTATTTACTTTGAATAAGTGTTTTGTACAAAGGATACAGGCATCCTAGTAAGAGGATGGTGTCATAAAAGTAAGAAAAATTTATACAAAGAAAGATAGCTATGTGTAAAAAATCCCATGGGGTTCCCATTCCGCTATAGCCTTCGTGTCTCCGAATATCTGGTCCATTCGTTGCTTCGTCCGAAGATGATTGAATTGATTAGGAGCTCATAGTTGTCAGTGAAGAGATTGTCCTTAAATTGATCCGACGAAACATAGTCATACGCTTTAATTCCCTAACTTTTCCTGGACCGCCCTTTCGGGTTTTCAGTCCACCGGGAAATCCTTTTTTGCCCAAGTCACCCTTTCGGGTTTTCAACTTGCCGGGTGTATGGATTTTTTTGTTTTATCCCTAATTTTTGCCTGAACCGCCCTTTTGGGTTTTTGATTCACCGGGATGCCCTTTTTTTGCCTAGGTGTGTCAACCTAGTGGGTCATTTATGCATAGTATCTTTTGACTATATCTACGTTCGCAGGGTGCGGCAGGTCGTCGCCGTCCATGGTGGTTAAGATCATTGCCCCACCAGAAAAGATGTTCTTGATCATAAATGGTCCTTCATAGGTAGGATTCCATTTGCCCCTGGGATCACTTTGTGGCAAGATGATGCGATTGATCACTAGATCTCCAACTTGATATACTTGGCATCTGACTTTCTTGTTGAAAGCCTTGATCATCCGTTTTTGATACGTATGACCATGGCAAAAAGCAGTAAGTCTCTTCTCGTCAATTAAGTTCAATTGATCAAGCCGGGTCTGGATTCAATCGTCTTCACTCAAACCAGCATATTTCATGATTCTCAAAGAGGGAATCTGAATCTCGATAGGTAAAACAACCTCCATGCCATATACCAAGGAATAGGGTGTTTCCCCAGTTTATGTGCGAGCCGTGGTACGGTACCCGTGGAGAGCAAATGGTAACATTTCATGCCAGTCCTTGTAGGTGACTGTCATCTTTTGTATGATCTTCTTGATATTTTTGTTGGCAACTTCGACTGCACCATTCATCTTTGGCCGGTAGGGAGATGAATTGTGATGTTGAATTTTGAACTGCTCGCACAAAGAGGAAATCATAGTATTGTTAAGGTTTGTACCATTATCAGTGGTGATCCTTTCGGGGACACCGTACCGGCAAATAAGGTTCTGCTTGATGAAGCGGGAAACAACATTCTTAGTAACAGATGTGAAGGAAGCTGCTTTGACCCACTTGGTGAAGTAGTCAATGGCCACCAGAATGAAGCGGTGTCCATTGGATGTTGTAGGCTTGATCTCTCCAATCATGTCGATTCCCCACATAGCGAAGGGCCAAGGAGCTGTTAAGACATTTAGAGGAACTGGAGGCACGTGCACCTTGTCTGCATAGATTTGACATTTATGACAAGTCTGGGAGTGTTGATAGCAGTCAGCTTCCATGGTAGACTAGTAATAGCCTGCCCGTAGAATCTTCTTAGCCATCATATGCCCGCTAGAGTGAGTGCCAAAGGTACCTTCATGCAATTCAGCCATGATCTTTTCAGCTTCAATCTTGTCCACACAACGGAGCAGAATAGAATCATGATTGCGTTTGTACAGGATGCCATTACTTAGGAAGAACTTAGTCGAGAATCTCCTTAAGAACTTTTTGTCATTGACTGAAGCTCCTTTTGGATATTCTTGAGCCTCGAGATACCTTTTGACTTCATGAAACCATGGCTGGTCCACTACTTCTTCGGTGTTAATCTCGTGACAGTGTGTCGGTTCGTCCATCCGTTCAATGGTGATTTGGGGAGCCTCATTGTCCCATTTAAGTTTAAACATGGATGACATTGTAGCTAGAGCATCTGCTAGCTGATTTTCTTCTCGCGGGAAGTGCTCGAAGGTAATCTGCTCGAAATGTGGTAACAATGTTAAGACATGTTCTTTGTAAGGGATGAGGTTTGGATGCTTAGTGTCTCACTCTCCTTTGATCTGACTGATGACCAAAGATGAGTCCCCAAACACATCTAAGGATTTAATTCCCAAGTCTATGGCAGCCTTGAGTCCAAAGATGCATGCCTCGTACTCTGCCATGTTGTTCATACAGTTGAAGCAAAGTCTGGCGATGAAAGGAGTATGGCAACCTTCTGGGGATATGAGTACCGCGCCGATACCGTTGCCAAGTGCATTGGAAGCCCCATCAAAGTACAGGGTCCATCGGGATCCTTGTTCAGGTCCGTCATATGGTTTGATATCTTCAACGTTGTCCAATGTCATGATGTCTTCGTCAGGGAAGTCAAACTTCATGGATTGGTAATCTTCGACAGCTTGATGGGCTAGATGATCAGCTAGCACACTGCCCTTTATAGCTTTTTGGGTCGTGTACTGTATATCGTATTCCGTTAGGATCATCTGCCATCTAGATATTCTTCTAGATAGAGCAGGCTTCTCAAAGATGTACTTGATTGGATCCATCTTAGATATCAGCAAAGTGGTATGAGTCAACATGTACTGCCTTAGCTGGAGAGCAGCCCATACCAAAGTGCACTAGTTTTCTCGAGCATTGAATATCTGGTTTCACAGTCGGTAAACTTTTTGCTAAGGTAATAAATGGCATGCTCTTTTCTGCCAGACTCGTTATGCTGCCCCAGTACGCACCCCATTGAATTCTCTAAGATGGTCAGATACATGATTAACGGTCTTCCTTCGACGGGTGGCATCAAGATAGGAGGTTCTAGCAAATACTCCTTGATTTTATCGAAAGCAATCTGACGGTCATCATTCCATTGAACTACCTGATCTTTCTTCAACAACTTGAAGATTGGTTCACAAGTAGATGTTAGGTGAGAAATGAACCTAGCAATGTAGTTTAGGCGTCCCAAGAAACCTCTGACCTCCTTCTCAGTGCGAGGAGCGGGCATTTATTGTATAGCTTTGACTTTGGCAGGATCAACCTCGATGCCTTTGTTGCTGACAATGAAACCCAAGAGTTTATCGGACCAGACTCCAAATGTACACTTGTTTGGGTTCAATCTGAGCTTGTACTCCTTCAACCTGACAAACAGCCTTTGCAAGTGATCAAGGTGTTCTTCTTCAGTTTGTGATAGGGCTATCATGTCATCTACGTAGACCTCTATCTCATGATGTGTCATATAATGAAACAAAGCTACCATGGCGCACTGATAGGTTGCCCCACCATTCTTCAGTATGAATGGCATCACATTGTAGCAGAATGTACCCCACTGTGTGACAAATGTAGTTTTCTCCATGTCCTCAGGTGCCATTTTGATCTGGTTATAGCCTGAGAATCCTTCCATGAAAGAAAATACTTTGTGCTGAGCTGTGTTGTCAACCAGTATGCCGATGTGCAGAAGTGGAAAATCATCTTTAGGGCTTGCCCTATTTAAATCTCTATAATCCACGCACATTCTCACTTTTTTGTCCTTCTTAGGCGCGGACACAATGTTAGCAACCCATTGTGGATAGGAAGTAACAGCCAGAAATCCAGCATTGAACTGCTTCATAACTTCTTCTTTGATCTTTTCTAACATGTCAGGTCTCATGCGGCGGACCTTTTGTTTCACTGGTGGACAGTCTTCCCTTGTGGGTAGACAGTGTACCACAATTCCTGTATCCAGTCCTGGCATGTCTTTGTATGACCAGGCAAAGATCTCAACATAATCATGCAATAGCTGAATTAGGCGCTCCTTGACACTCGGCTCCAGATCGGCACCTATCTTGATTTCCTTCTTATCATCCTCAGTACCCAAGTTGATTGTATCCAACTGCTCTTCATGAGGCTGAATTGCTCTTTCCTCTTGTTTTAGAAGTCTGGCCAATTCCCCTGGCACCTCACAATCTTCCTCACCTTCTTATTCGGCTTGGTAGATCAGATCTTCAGAGTCACTGAAGGCTATAGCAGTATCGTTACCCATGGGATCCGGAATGGAAGGGTACCTGCATTTGTGAGTGTGGGTGTGTGTAAGGGATAACCATCTTAAAACAACAAAATGTAAAAGAAAGACAATGAGCATAAAAGGTTTAAATATGAAAAGCGTCCATGATTCATTAAATGACATATGGAAATGAAATAAGAACCCTTACAAATGGACCTATGTGCCTCGGGTAAGACACAAGGTTGAAAAAGTACGAATTGTTTTGTGAATTATTACAGATCCAACAGAAATGGAAAAGATAAATTACTAAGTTATGAAAGTAATCAGAACAAAGTCTTTTGCTTCCTAGTTGCACAATCCTCCGCTGACAGTAGGGAATATCCAATCTTCCAGGCTGCCCTCTTCTTCACTGTCCTCTAGTGCATTAACCCCTTGGTGGCTGATCTTCACAGGTGGCCCTCCGGCACGGGCGCGACGCACAGCCTTCTGACCAGTTGAGGTGAACCTCAAGCCAAACTTGTCTAATTTGAAAGGAAAGTCTGGAAGCTTCCCCCAGATGGTGGATCCGCCTTCTTCCACTAATGACCTTACATCCTTGAGAGATGACATCCGTGGTGGAGGTCTTGTGATCACAGGAGTTGAGGATACCGTCTTGGTCGCCGCTATTTCTTCAGAGACTTCTTCAAAATGTTGGAAAGGGGTCTCTATGAATTCGCCATCTAACTCCACATAACGGAAGGAATTCAGATGACTAATCATATATTCCTCTTCCCCATGGACAGTTATGATCTTCCCTTGGACGGGGTACTTGAGCATCTGGTGCAAGGTGGAGGTGACAGCTCCGGCATTATGAATCCAGAGACGTCTCAACAGGCAAGAGTAAGAAGGACGGATGTCCATCACGTAGAATGTCGAGTTGAAAACCTGAGTTCCCAGCTTGATTGGGATGTCCACCTTCCCATGGACCATCCTCTTAGAGCCATCAAATGCTCTCACAATTATATTGCTGGGTTTTAAAGTCAGCCCATCACAATCCAGTCTATCTAGGGCTTTCTTCGGCAAGACATTCAGAGATGACCCAGTATCAACCAAAACATGAGCTAGGGTTGTTCCTCTGCACTCCACTGAGACATGTAGTGCGTCGTTGTGTTTTCTCCCTTTGGATGTCAAGTCAGCATCGGAGAAACCCATGCCATTGTCAGCTGTCAAACTGGCCACACACTCTTGGAATTGATCTGCAGACGTCTCTTGCGGCATGTGCGCTGTCTTCAAAAACTTGACCAAAGCTTTAGCATGTGCCTCAGAGCAAAGCAGCAATGCTAACATAGAGATCTTGGAAGGGGTCTGCCCCAATTGTTCCACTACATCATAATCACTTTTCTTGATGATCCTCAGGATTTCTTCCATCTCCTTCTTGGATGTCTCAAGAATGACTAATGATTGAGCCTTCGTCAGGACAGGCTCCTCTTGAACATTATTTCCTTTATTCTCAACAGCGGGAGTAGGGATAGGAACTGTATTGTCTTTGTCAGTGGGTACACTTGTGAAGGGGTGAAAAACACAAGAAGGGGGGGTTGAATTGTAAAACTGGAAACTTAAAGCAAATGACAAGATATTTTTATCCTGGTTCGTTTGATCTCAAACTACTCCAGTCCACCCGTCAAGGTGATTTCGCCTCTCTCCAACGAGGTCTTAATTCACTATATTCAACTGAATACAAATCTGCTTTAACAACTGCTAAAGCCTTCTTGATTCAAACCACAATCCGGTTTGTCAAGGCAACACTTTCTTACAAAGGTATAAAATAATGTGTGTGAATGTTTTCTACAAAACTATATCACAACTGTGATGTTTACACAAATGAAGCTTAGAAACTTAGAATGCTAAACACTAATGGAGTATCAGAGTTTGTTGGTTTAGCAAAACTGGTAGATGAAGATTATTGATCAGCTTTGTGCGTGTAGAGAGTTTTGAAGCATTAGCCGTGATAATCTTCGAAGCTTGGTTTATATAGCACTTGAGAAGATGAACGTTGAAACAAATATTCTTGATTCAATGCTAATAACAAGCTTTCCTTTTTGAGCAGATCTTGTCTAGAATGAAGCCGTTGGAATTAATTAGCGTTCAATGCACAGTACTGTTGCTTCTTCAATGCACGTTCTGGCTTGGCTCATTCTGATTCTGCTTCGCTGCTGATGAACTATTGTTTCTGTATCAGAGTGTTTACGCGCAGTTCTGTTCATCAAGCTTCAGCATGTGCGTGAGTTGATCATCTGATCTTCACGTTCTGATTCAGCAACTTCTGATGCTGGTGTATCAAATCAAGTTCTGATGCTGAAGAAGTGCTCTTGCTTATTTTAATCAGCATATCTGCAAGTCAGAGCATAGTATTTTTAGGCAGCATATAATTCAATCATGAAACATTTAAATACTATATCTTTTCACTTTGTTATCATCAAAACTTAAATATAGGGTACTAGATTCAAACATTGTTCTAACAATCTCCCCCTTTTTGATGATGACAAAAACTAGATATTTTAAATAAAAAATAACGTGAAAAGGTATCTAGGAAATGTTTCAGGGTTAAGAAGTAAAGAGAAATCAGAGTTTAAGATATACTCCCCCTGAGTTTGTTACTTCCCTTTGATATGCGTGTTCTTCAGGATCAGATCTTTTTCTATCTTTGAGCATCATATTATAGGTCTTTGACTTATCAGAGAACAGAGCTTCAGAGCTTTTCCTGTCAGAGCTTTGCTTCGGATCAGAGTGTTAGGACGATCAGAGCTTCATATATCAGAACTCCATATTTAATCAGAGCAACATGAGCTCCTACATTTTGATCAGAGCATCTAGCTTCTAGTCTTCATAGTATTCAAGAGCTTCCTTGTGCCTGTAGACTTAAAAACAAAACAGAAAAACATTTCAAGTAATAGAGTTAGAATGTTTGAGAATTTCTTTCTAGTTAGCCGTTATTGATTTTAAATATCATTCTTGTTCTCCCCCTTTTTGTCAGCAATCAAAAAGTGTTGGTGATGTGCTAAAACAATTTAGATCAGAAAAACAAATTATATTAAAATAGTTCAGAGCAAAAGAACATTACACAAACATAGTCAAAACAATACATCAGAAAATGAAGAAAACATAGAGAATGTCATGCATGAAAAAAAATTTAAGGTTGTGGGGGCATGCGTGAGAACAGGCTTTCCAGCATTGCTTGAATCTTTTCAGAAGTTTCATTCTGCTTCTGAACCATGGTGACCACAGTGTCAATCTTGCTGTCCTGTACGTTCATTCTTGCTTCCATCTTCTGATCATTCTCTTCCATCCGCTGCTGGAGACGTAAGTCATTCAGTCTTAATTCTTCCAGAGCCTGCCTGTCCAAGGCAGCTTGAGAACTTTCAGCAGGAGGAAGCTTCTCAGAACTTTCAGCTACATCTTCTGCTGGATTCTCTTCCTGAATGGTCTTGTCCTCTGATGGTTGCACCTGTGCAGCTTGCTCTTTCTCAGACCAGGACTCACTGTCCAGAGGGAGCACAACTTCTTGAGGCAGCTGACTCTCAACTTCCTTCAGCAGCTTGCTAAAGTTCTGTTGAGCCTGCTCATAGTTGACGTCCTGCAGCTTTAGGGCTTCAGCACGTACCCATACTCTGAACTGTGACCAGAGCTGATCAGAAGCAGCTGGGTCGATCATCCCCGGACAGACTTGCTTCAACGAAGCAATCCATTGCAGCATACCTGTTTCAAAATTCAAAATACCAGAGCCAACATCTGGTTGCTTTGGTTTGGGTATGGCAATTTTGTGTCTAAGATCAGCAAGACGTTCAAGACTTGTTAAGTCAATGAAAGTTCTGCTGGGGTTTTCAGCGGATTGGTTTTCAGAGGTTGTTTGTTTTGGAGGATGGTTATCAGAATCAGAGGATATTTCTATTGGAGTGGTTGGAGTTTTTGGAGGTGTTGATTCCTCTGATGATGGCAACTGGGGCCTGACAATGGTGGTTCCACATGGCAACTGGATTGCCAGCGGTGAAGGTTGAGGTGAGTGGGGATCAGAATGATGAGGAGACGGGGTTTCATAGCGGTGAAACTCTGTTTGTGGTGAGGGTGGATTATTTTCTGGTTGAGGAGGTGGAATCTCTGATTGCTCAGGGATCAGAGGTTCTTTTGTGAGAGGTTGTTGTTGTTGTGGTTCTGATTCTGGTTGTTGTTGAATTTCTGGTTCAGGTTGTGATTCTGGTTCAGGTTGAATTTCTGGTTCAGGTTGTGGAGGAGGAATATTTGGTGGTTCAGAGTGAGGTTGAACAGCATGTTCACGCTCAATATCAGCTAGCACTCTATCAAGTGTTGGTGTTGTTGAAACAGTTGGTTGTTTGGTAATTTTAATTCTGGTTCTTCTGAGTTGTAAGGCCTCAGAAGGGTCTTCTGGTATGGTTTCATCAATAGTAGGGATTGGAATGGATATTCTGTGAGAGGTTTGAGGAGGGGCAGCAGATGTTGGAATAGTAGATGAAATTGAAATAGGGGCAGCAGATGAATTACCTCGTTTCTTTGGAGTCTGATGAGATGATCCTTCTGCTTTCCTCTTCTTTGTCTTCTTCTGAGTCACTTCAGGTTGGACTTGACTCAGATCTTTGATCTTCAGCTTTGAACCTGCATCTTCTTCCTTGTGTGAATCTGGATACTTGAGAAACATATCAGGTTGGGATTCCATTTCAGAAAATCTTGGGAAATTACTCAGAGGCACTCTTCTTCTGGAGATGTCAGCAGTTGAAGAAGCTCTGGGTTCCTTCCTGATATTTTCTATCAGCTTCATCTTTTTCAGGTTCTTAGCATTTAGCGGTTTTCCAACAGTTGGTTCCATAGTGCCCAGCACTTTAGCTTCGCTCAGATAATCTATCAGATTATTCTCTGTTAGAATATCTGATATGAGCCTTCCAAACGGTATCCAGTCCCTTTTGGTCCTTTCTTCTTCTCTAGTCTCTTTGACGCTAGTCTTCAGATGGTTGAACAGGAAGTGTGCCAGATTGATCTTCACCCTCTGATCAATAAAGTAGATCAGAAATTGCTGATCCACGTTTATATAATCAGGAGAGCTTGTTGGCTTCCTGTGATTGAAACAGCCCAGAACAATCTTGGCCCATACTCTGCAGTGATCCTTCAGATCCTTAATTTTGCTGCTGGGAAATCCAAGAGTGAAAATGCAGTTGGCTACCACACCTATATCAGGACATCTATCAGCCATGTCCACACAACGGACTCCACCACCACTTTGACCGATTAACCTAGCAATGAGGTCTTCAGAAATTACTATCTTCTTTCCCATGACAGAAGAGATGACTAGATGTTTATGAATCTTGGCGTGAATCCAAAATTCCTTGACAAGCTCTGGGAAAGTTGGTCCAACCAACCTATCGAAATACCTCTCCCACTTTTGAGCTTTAATTTCCTCAGTTAGGTCAAATCCATTTTCCTTCAAACTTTCGAAATCGACGATTAACTCAGAGAGAACCTCAAGATTCTTTACCGGTGTGAGAAGAGTTCTGGTAGGCACCTGATATTGCTCAGAAGTTTCTTTCTTCTGATTCCCTGCAGAAATGCTGGAGGATGCCATTGTTCTCACACAACAAAGCTTTGAGAATGATTTGAGAAAAAGGTTTGAAGGAGATAAACTCAGAAATATGCAGAAAAAGTTTCAGAGATTATGAGAAAGCGTAAAGAGTAAGAATGAAGAATAATGTGCTTAAATAAGGTTTTCAAAAATTATTTTGAAAAATTAAACGTTTTTAAGAGAGAGAAAAAAATAATGATTGCCATTAACAAGCGTGATTACTCTGCATTAAATGCTTGCTGATTTTGGGGGATTTGAGAAAGATACTTAAAAACGGTTACCAGACATGTGTCTCAATGCACCCAATCAGCGCTTTCCTTTCTCAGAGGCGTGCACGCGTTCTGCTTCAGGGATTTGCTGATGATTGGATGACACTTGTTTGATGTAGTGATCAGCACGTCTGTATTTGAGATTAGACTCTCAGATCTTTTAGACTTGCATCTGATACAATCTGCATGTTCTATCTTTCTAAAAGAAGATTGATCAGAAGTTCACAGTAATATAATTACATTCTGAAGATAAATACATGGAATTAAAACATTTTCATTCTGGGCATACTTTCATGCTGAGATGTTTCAGAATGAAATTAAACCTATCTTCTGAAAGGGGTTTAGTAAAGATATCAGCCCATTGATGGTCTGTATCTATAAATTTCAAGTTTAAAATACCTTTCTGAATATAGTCCCTAATGAAATGATGTTTTATTTCTATATGCTTAGCTCTAGAATGTAAAATAGGATTCTTACTTAAGCAAATAGCAGAAGTATTATCACAAAGAATAGGAATGTTACTCTCAAAAATCTGGAAGTCTTCAAGCTGACTTTTCATCCAGAGCATTTGTGTGCTACATCCAGCTGCTGCTATGTACTCAGCTTCTGCTGTTGACAGAGCAATTGTTGATTGCCTTTTGCTGGACCACGAGATCAGATTTTCTCCCAGAAACTGGCAGCTTCCAGAAGTACTTTTACGTTCCACTCTGCCTCCAGCAAAATCAGCATCGCAGTAGCCTACTAAGCTGTAATCACTAGATTTTCTATAAAACAAACCCAGATTAGTAGTACCTTTCAGATACTTGAAAATTCGCTTAACAGCTGTTAAGTGAGATTCTCTAGGATCTGATTGGAATCTAGCACAGATACATACGCTGAATAAAATATCAGGTCTTGAAGCAGTCAGATAAAGGAGAGAACCAATCATACCTCTGTAGACCTTCTGTTCTACACTTTTGCTTACCTCTTCTCTTTCCAGAATGCACGTGGGATGCATTGGAATCTTTGATGGCTTACATTCTGAGAGGTCAAATTTCTTCAGAAGATCTCTGATGTATTTGCTCTGATGAATGTAAGTTCCCTCTGGAGTTTGATTGATCTGAATTCCTAGAAAGAATTTCAGTTCCCCCATGAGGCTCATCTCAAATTCTGCCTGCATACACTTAGCAAATTTTCTTCCAAGAGAAGGATTAGTAGAACCAAAAATAATATCATCAACATAAATTTGACAGACTAAAATGTCACTCTTAACTGTTTTACAGAATAGAGTAGTGTCCACTTTCCCTCTGGTGAATTCATTTTCAAGCAGAAAGTTACTTAGCCTTTCATACCAAGCTCTGGGAGCTTGTTTCAGACCATACAGTGACTTTTTCAGTTTGAAAACATGTTCTGGATGTTTTGTATTTTCAAAACCTGGGGGTTGGTGAACATAAACTTCTTCTTCTATATAACCATTTAAGAATGCACTTTTGACATCCATCTGATACAGAGTGATGCCTCTATTAACAGCAAATGAGATTAAAAGTCTGATAGATTCTAACCTGGCGACTGGGGCAAAGGTTTCTGTATAGTCTATCCCCTCTTGCTGACTATAACCTTGTGCAACCAGTCGTGCCTTGTTTCTGACGACTTCACCTTGTTCATTGAGCTTGTTTCTGAACACCCATCTTGTTCCAATGACGTTGAATCCTTTTGGTCTGGGAACGAGATCCCACACGTCGTTTCTGGTGAATTGATTCAGCTCTTCTTGCATTGCCAGAATCCAGTCATTGTCCAGAAGTGCTTCATCAATAGAAGAAGGTTCAATCAGAGACACAAGTCCCATAAGAGTTTCTTCAGAGTTTCTGAAGCTTGCTCTTGTTCTGATTGGATCTTCCTTTCTTCCTAGGATAGTCTCTTCTGGATGATCCAAACTGCTTCTGGGCAATCTCTTCTGAGGTTGATCAGCAGCTGTTGAAGGATTTCTAGCATTGCTTCTTTCAGACGTTGAAGGAATGTCTGTGTTGAGAGCTTCTGATGACTTGTCTTCAGAACCTGCAAATTCAATTTCTATACCTGCAAGATTTTCATTCTGCTTTGACTTTTCAGAGTCAAGCTTGTCATCAAAACGAACACTGATTGATTCTTCCACAATCTGTGTTTCTGTATTGTATACTCTGTACCCTCTTGAGCGTTCAGAGTATCCTAACATAATACACTTCTGTGCTTTAGAATCAAACTTGTTCAAATAATTCTTTGTATTTAACATATAGCAAGTACATCCAAATGGATGAAAATACGAAATGTTGGGCTTTCTGTTCTTCCACAATTCATATGGAGTCTTTTCCAGAATAGGTCTTATTGAGATTCTATTCTGAATGTAGCACGCTGTGTTTATTGCCTCTGCCCAGAAAGTCTTAGCAACGTTTGTCTCATTGATCATGGTTCTGGCCATTTCTTGCAATGTTCTGTTCTTTCGTTCTACAACTCCATTTTGTTGGGGAGTTCTAGGACAAGAGAAATCATGCAGAATGCCTTTGTCATTAAAGAATGACTCAAAATCTTTATTTTCAAATTCTCCACCATGATCACTTCTGACTTTCACGATTCTAAGATCTTTTTCATTCTGAACTTGGTTACAGAAGGTAACAAACACAGAGTGTGACTCGTCCTTGTGTCTTAAGAACTTTACCCATGTCCATCTGCTATAGTCATCTACGATTACTAACCCATACTTCTTGCCACTGACAGAAGCAGTCTTAACTGGTCCAAATAAGTCAATGTGCAGAAGTTCTAATGGCTTAGAGGTAGAAACAACATTTTTGGATTTAAAAGAAGGTTTTGCAAATTTGCCTTTCTGACATGCTTCACACAGAGCATCTGAATTGAACTTCAAATTTGGAAGTCCTCTGACCAGATTGAGTTTGTTAATCTGAGATATTCTTCTCATACTAACATGCCCCAATCTTCTGTGCCAGATCCACTGCTCGTTGTTAACAGACAGAAGACATTTTACGTTCTGACTCTTTAGTTCAGAAAGTTTGATTTTGTAAATTTTGTTTTTCCTCTTACCATTAAATAGGATAGTCCCATCTTTCTGACTAACAGCTTTACATGATTTTTGATTAAAGATTATATCATAACCGTTATCACTTAATTGACTTATGGATAACAGGTTATGCATCAATCCATCAACTAGCAGAACATTATTAATAGAGGGAAGATTTCCGTTACCTACAGTTCCAGAGCCAATAATCTTTCCCCTCTGATTGCCTCCAAAACCAACATGGCCTCCAGGCTTAAGTTCCAGGCTTTGGAACATATGCCTTCTTCCCGTCATGTGTCGTGAGCAGCCAGAGTCCAGGTACCATGACTGGTGTTTCTGACTTGCTGCTAAAGATATCTGCAACATGTATTATTTTATCCTTAGGTACCCAGATTTTCTTGGGTCCTGACTTGTTAGTTTTACCAAAACTCTGGTTGAATTTTGGTTTCACAGAAAGCTTACTACTAGTATACTTAATGTCATGTGTGTGACCATACACAAAGTGTGAATTTAAAGGAGTGTGTTTAATGGTTAAATCCATGACATTTTTAGGTGTAGGAACCTTACCTAGGTATCCTATTCCTTTCCTGCCGTTTCTGCTAACTCCATAGATCATTGAAGCCATTCTGCTTCTATCTATGCTTTTAGCAAGGAACTTCTGGAAACTATGATCATACTCCTTGATGATCTCATCAGCGTTGCTGGGAGTTTCAGAAATTGGTTCATTCTGAGAGTTTTGTAAAGATTTTTCTAATTTTAAAATTTTATCTCTCAGCTCAGAGTTTTCCAATTTGAGACTCTCAGACTTATTAGAGTCAGATTCAAGAGTCCTTTTCAGGTCTCTGAATTTAGCTCTAATCTGCTGATAGCGTTCCAGAATTTCATTGAGGCTTTCAGCAAGTTCAGCCTTTGTAAAATTAACAGCGAAGTTAGGGAATACCTCTTCTGTGTCTGATTCTGAGTCTGAGTCAGAAGCTTCACTGTCATCTGGAATGTTGGCCATTAGCGCTATGTTCTCCCTTTCATCATCTGATTCTGAGTCAGCTTCAGATGAGTCAGAGTCATCCCATGTGGCCATGAGACTTTTCTTCTTTTCTCTTCCAAACTTCTTTTTGGGCTTTTCCCTCTGAAGCTTTGGACAGTCACTCTTGTAGTGTCCTTGCTCATTGCACTCGTAGCAGATGATGTCTTTTGTATTTGGCTTCTTGCTACCAGAGGAGCCTTCAGATCTTCTGTATCCAGAGGAAGAATCTGTCCTTCTGTATCTGGAAGAAGACTCGTTCTGATCAGATCTTCTGGGATTCCTGAACTTCCTTTGTCTTTGCTTCCACAGTTGATTTACTCTTCTGGAGAGAAGGGAAAGCTCGTCTTCTTCTGATGAGGATCCATCAGATGTTTCTTCAACTGCCTGCAAAACTTTAGATTCAGATTTTCTGTTAGATTTTAAAGTTATATGCTTACCTTGCTTCTGAGGCTCGTCAGCTTCTAGCTCTATCTCATGACTTCTGAGGGAGCTTATAAGTTCCTCCAGAGTGATTTTGTTGAGATCTTTCGCCAGCTTCAGAGCAGTAACCATAGGCCTCCACTGCTTGGGTAAACTTCTGATTATCTTCTTGACATGGTCAGCAGTAGAGTATCCTTTGTCCAGAACTTTGAGACCAGCTACCAGAATCTGGAATCTAGAGAACATAGTTTCAATGGATTCAGAATCTTCCATTTTAAACGCCTCATACTTCTGAATGAGCGCCAGAGCTTTTGTTTCTTTGACTTGAACGTTGCCCTCATGCGTCATTCTGAGAGAATCAAAGATGTTCTTAGCTGTGTCTCTGTTGGAGATCTTCTCATACTCAGTATAGGAGATGGCACTGAGGAGGATGGTTCTGGCCTTATGGTGATTCTTGAAATCACGCTTTTGTTGATCAGTCATTGATTTTCTTTCAATCTTCTGACCAGTTGCATTCACAGGGTGCGTGTATCCATCTGTCACCATATCCCACAGATCAGCATCATGTGCTAGAAAGAAGCTTTCAATTCTATCTTTCCAGTAATCAAAGTTTTCTCCATCAAAGACTGGAGGTTTGCCGCTGAATCTGTCTCTATCCTCATTGTTGTCATTGCTGAAATGAGAGTTGTTTCCTGCCATTGTGTTTTTCTGACGCTGGATCTTGTACTGACACGGTTAAGTGTTTTAGCTCAGAACCAGGCGCTCTGATGCCAATTGAAGGGGTGAAAAACACAAGAAGGGGGGGTTGAATTGTAAAACTGGAAACTTAAAGCAAATGACAAGATATTTTTATCCTGGTTCGTTTGATCTCAAACTACTCCAGTCCACCCGTCAAGGTGATTTCGCCTCTCTCCAACGAGGTCTTAATTCACTATATTCAACTGAATACAAATCTGCTTTAACAACTGCTAAAGCCTTCTTGATTCAAACCACAATCCGGTTTGTCAAGGCAACACTTTCTTACAAAGGTATAAAATAATGTGTGTGAATGTTTTCTACAAAACTATATCACAACTGTGATGTTTACACAAATGAAGCTTAGAAACTTAGAATGCTAAACACTAATGGAGTATCAGAGTTTGTTGGTTTAGCAAAACTGGTAGATGAAGATTATTGATCAGCTTTGTGCGTGTAGAGAGTTTTGAAGCATTAGCCGTGATAATCTTCGAAGCTTGGTTTATATAGCACTTGAGAAGATGAACGTTGAAGCAAATATTCTTGATTCAATGCTAATAACAAGCTTTCCTTTTTGAGCAGATCTTGTCTAGAATGAAGCCGTTGGAATTAATTAGCGTTCAATGCACAGTACCGTTGCTTCTTCAATGCACGTTCTGGCTTGGCTCATTCTGATTCTGCTTCGCTGCTGATGAACTATTGTTTCTGTATCAGAGTGTTTACGCGCAGTTCTGTTCATCAAGCTTCAGCATGTGCGTGAGTTGATCATCTGATCTTCACGTTCTGATTCAGCAACTTCTGATGCTGGTGTATCAAATCAAGTTCTGATGCTGAAGAAGTGCTCTTGCTTATTTTAATCAGCATATCTGCAAGTCAGAGCATAGTATTTTTAGGCAGCATATAATTCAATCATGAAACATTTAAATACTATATCTTTTCACTTTGTTATCATCAAAACTTAAATATAGGGTACTAGATTCAAACATTGTTCTAACAACTTGTGGGTGAAATTACTGGTGCAGAGGAGATCTTTGGAATGGCCACGAGTCCAAAGACTGCTGTTGGAGGAGCAATCTCTGGAGAAAAGATTCTTCCACTACGGGTAACCTTGCTTGTTCCGACAATGTTACCGATGTCGGGAGTATCCTCTTCGGAGCTTTCTTCTTCTGCAATCTGTTCAATCTGTTTAATACCATGATAGTAGATTTCTCCACCATAGTTCCATGGTACCATTTTATCGGATTTGTATGGGGCTGGCCCGGGAATTGTTATCTTCAATGGAGTAGTCACTGAAGCAGATGTAATCCTAACGAGTTTTTTAGGAACCCTGGAAGGATTGGCGTATATGGTTATTATTGAAACTTCTGGAACTGGAACGGGTGAAATAGGAGCTTTCTCAAACAAAATTTCCTTGTTATCAATCAATTGTTGGATTCCTTTCTTCAACAGAGGACAGTCAAATGGTGAGGACAGGCAAGTATGGAAATCTTGGTCACAACCTGGGAACGCCCCAACTTTCGACAAATTGAACTTGATGGTTAGGAGAGGAGTTAACAGTTCATCCACAGTAGAAAAAAACACATATTCTTCCACAACATTGGCATTGTGACCATGCCTTGGTATTGGAGCGGAGATAACATTCGGCTTTTCAGGAGCTTCAAATTCAACTTCCTTTGAGTCGATCAGATCTTGAATCTTTTTCTTCAGGGCCCAACAATTGTTGGTGTCGTGCCCTGGACTTTCTGAATGGTACGCGCATCTGGCGTTGGGATGGTAGTGTGGAGAAGCAGTATTGGGATTTTTAGGGGCCTCTTTTAGCATGGCCAGGTTCAACTTTAAGAGATGTGGTAGGACTTAAGCGGGAGTCATGTTTATCTTGGTGAATTGCCTTACAGGCCTTTCCACCCTTTGCTGGTTATTTCTCGGCTGATCATTTCTCGGCTGGTTGTTTCTTGGCTGGTCTGATGCAGACTTTTGAATCATAATGGCCCCCACTGTTGGTCGTATTTCAATTCTTCCCTGATTCCTCTGGGCATAGACAACAGACACTTCCTTCTTTCCAGTGAAGGGATTTTTTGCAACTGCAGAGGTAGATGCGTCTTTCTGAATTTTCCCGCTTCTAATACCGGCTTCAACCCTTTCGCCAGTTAGAATCAACTCAGTAAAACCTGCAGAGGAGCTTCCAATCAGGTGATTAAAGAATGGGCCTGACAGAGTTCCCAAGAACATATCAACTAGCTCTCTTTCTGACAAAGGTGGTTGCACCCTTCCGGCTAAATCCCTCCACTTTTGGGCGTAGTCTTTGAAGCCCTCATTGGTAGCAATAGCCATACCCTGTAGCTGAGTACGGGTCGGCGCCAAGTCGGCATTGTATTGATACTGTTTATAGAAGGCGGCTGCCAAGTCTTCCCAATTATGGACATCTGCTCTCTCCAACTGGTAGAACCAATCAAGTTGTGTTCCTGATAAATTGTCCTGGAAAAAGTGGACCCACAAGTCTTTGTCAGAAGAATGTGGTTGAATTTTCCTGACATAAGATCGTAGGTGCATCTTGGAACAAGACACCCCATCATACTTAGCAAACAGTGGCACTTTAAACTTAGGAGGGATTACAATTCCAGAAACCAACCCTAACTCCTCAAAATCCAGTCCCGGTACTCTTTGCACATCCATAGCAGCTAGACGCTCTTCCAGGTTTTTTTATTTGTCATCGGTCGGAGGGTACTGTTGTTCGGGTAGTCCTCTTCATCTTCTTCTTCTACTTCAGAATCTGATGGCACCGCCGTTCCTTTACCTTTTCCTTCCCCCTCTTCAGATGTTGATGGGAATTCCAAAGTCCGTCTGGCTTGTCCTTCAAACCTTCTGCCCATGATAACCACACCGGCTCGCTTCTTCTTCTTCTTCTTCTCTAGCAGAGTCTTGAGCTCCTCCTGCCCCTTGGACAAGGTCAAAAGTAGCTGTTGAAATTGTGAATTATGATCTTGCAAATCTTTGACCGTTTGTTCAATATCCATCTTGCTGAAATAAACATCAGAGAGATGAGGAAACTTGGTGTGAAGACCTGTTTATGCATATGATGAATGATATGTATTCATGTAATGCTTTCAATTCAGAAATTCCAATTTGTTTTAAACAAAAAAGAAACACACATCATATTAATAAGATAGAATTGTTAGTACATCAATGCCCCTTGGGCAAAATAATACAAAATTCTAAGGTAAAAAGACGTTGCACATCCTCTTTGGTGCAATGTAGGTGTTGAGAATCTGCTCTTCATGAAGTAGCCGAGTGAGTTCCAAAACCTTCTTCTCGCTTGCGTAGAATTGGGCTTTGAAAGTATCGCGCTCTCCCTTGAGCTGTATCCAACTCCTTTGTAGATCTTCGAGTGATGTTGGCATGTCAGGATGTAGGATGGTGTATAGAACCTCTCCTTCCATAACAGGCTCTATAATCACTGGGAGAATGGAGGGGTAAGGCATCATAAGGCTTTGGGCGCGGGTTCATACCCACTTGAGGTAAGGCTCAAGAGGGATGGAATTCTTGTGTCCCAAGGTCTTACTGTCCACCTTGTTGGGCATTCTCCAAGCTCGGATGAATCTCTGACGGAGTCCTTGGTCATCGTTGTCAAAGTCGAAAACTAATCCTTGAATCAACATATCATGTGGGCCATCCCTTCGGGCATAACCAAACTGTCTCAGAGCCAAGCAGGGGTTGTAGGTGATGCCTCCCCTAATGCCAAGTAGAGGGACATTAGGGAATTCCCCACAATGGTCGACGATGATAACATTCTCTTTGGACCGAGAACACCAATGAATATTTGAATGTGTAAGAGTCATCAACAGTTGTGACCACCTCAAACCTTTCTCATTCTTCAAGACTGATTGGGGAAGATGAGAAATAAACCATCTTGCCAGGAGAGGAGTGAAACACATGAGAACACCTCTTTTCCTCATTGTACGAGTGTGAAAAGAGTGTAGGATATTCCCAAGCAATGTAGGCACCGGGTTGCGAGACATGAAGATTTTGACAGCACTCACATCTATGAGTTGGTCAGGGTTAGGGAACAAGACCATACCATAGATGAGAAGAGCTACAATATCCTCAAAAGCTTTCAAGTCTAGAGAATTCCAACAGCTTTGGGCCTTCTCAAACAAGAACTTTGACAAGAAGCCTTTGACACCACTTATAGTTTCCCAATGTGTTGTGACATCAGATGAGTGCAAGTGCAGGGCTTGAGCAATCTCTTATGGCTTTGGATCTCTTTCCGTACCTTTGAAGGGTAGTTGATTGAGAATAGGAATCCTCAAGAGTTTAGAAAATTCCTCCAAAGTAGGCACAAGTTGGTAGTCAGGAAATGTGAAGCAATGATGCAAAGGGTCAAAGAACTGGAAGAGAACTTTCAGCATATCCTCCTCTATGTTAGTGGTGACCAAGTTGAGTAGACGACCATGTCTCTCGGTGAACGGAGAATTCTCAGGAATCCTTGAAGCTAGCTCCTTGAGTTGTGGAGGAATTCTTACAAGGTTGATTTGGATAGTTTTCCTGCGAAGTGAATCCATAACCTACAAAACAAGAACAAAGATGAATCTCCAAAATCCTTGAAATGGTTAGTGGATGCATATGATGTTCATGATGTCCATGATGTTATGTACAAGTATATATGTACAAGCAAATCACACAAGTTCCTAGTTTAGGCTTGCATGGGGTTTCATAGGTAAGTACCCTCTTGAAGTTTAGTTGGCTCAACCTGTCCTAGAAATAGTAATCGGGTTCTAAGGAGCTCAATATCACTGGATTGTTTCCTTGTTCATTGTTTCAATTCATCCTCTTTACTGGCGACCGAAATATTCCAAGGAACCAACCCTCAATGAGTGTAGTATCGAGTATCTACCAACTCCAGACTGCACCAAAGCCGGTCATCTCACTACATCCTAAAAGGCCAAGTTGGTCAAGTAAAGGTTCTAGAAGTCCATTAGTGCTTCATGACATCACTCAGCGGCCCCGTATTCTCTTTGATTGACTCAAAGGCTACCGGTACCCTCAAATATGTCACACTAATATAGCTATTGCTTAGACCATGTCGGTATACCCCTCACAGTTTCCACAACGTATTGCTATTTACCTATAATGTTTCCTAAATCCGGGTGGAGGATTCAAACCCAAATAATAGAACCAAAGTGTAAAGCAAACAAGTCAAGCAAGATAAGCATGTAAATGTGATCTAAAACACTAAGGTAACCCCACTTTTATCTGATGATCCCCAACAGAGTCGCCAGTTCTGTAATGCGGTGGGAGAACTGACTTGAGGTTTTGCGTTTGTGTTCGCAAATGTCGTGGTTAGCAAGAGTCGCCACCGACTTTTATTTTATCCAAAAGGAAAGGTAAAAAAGCACAGGAAAGACCTTTGAGATGTTTTCTTGAGTTCGGGGGGTAGATTATGAAAAGGGAAGGTGCTAGCACCCTTTTCATCCATGGTTTTCTATGGGCTCTTAGTTACTTGTTTAGATCACTTGCTTTGATTTTGCAATTGTTTGAAATGGTTCTTTGTGTGGTTTTGAAAGTATTTTGAAAAGAGGCCTTTGTTTAGGCAATCTTTGTAATGATTCTCGTTCGTAAGAATGTATACAAAGATGTTTGTCTTTTGAAAAATGTTCCAATGTTTTGAAAGTTGTTTTGAAATGTGTGTGTGTTTGAAAATGGCAAGGATTGTTTGAAAGAGAGCAAGTAACTAAGAGCTATCTACCCTACTCAAATGTCTTTCCTATACATTTTTATTCCTTTGACATTGTTGATTTACCATTGATTTGGTAAACAACCCTATCTTTGGATGTTAAACGGGACGGGCGTGGGTCAACGTATGACCATGATAGCAATGTTGCCAAGTATCTTAGCATGCCTAAGGGACCAAGATCATTTTATTTTTAGGCAACCTTTTGATAGCGTCATCGAGGGACTATGATCTTTTGTTTTGTTTTGTTTTTCCAAGATACTTTGCATGCATACCATGGCCATTTAAATTAGGCAATCAAGTGGGTGAAACCCTAGGGGTGTTTGTGTGCAATGTGTTGTCATTTTACATGCTTTTGTTTGTCTTGTATTAGGTCATTCTATTTGTTTGATTTTTGTCTTATCATGCAAAACCCTAGTTTTACTAAACATGGTATAATGCGATAAATTGCGTAAATGTAAACTAAGCTATTACAACAATTATTATGGGAGGGGGGATACAAGTTTTTTGAATGGGGATATTGCACAAAATAAACCCTAAAATAACTATTACAACCCAATTGAATTAAATGCAAATTAAATAAATACACAAATATTACAAATGCAATAAAATGTAATTATACAAAAAATATTTTGTATTTGTTTTATGTATGAGAAAAATAAAATTATTTAAGTCCTAAAAATAAGAAAAATAATATTCTTATTTTTGAAAGGGTGAAACCCTAGTTTTTTTTATTAAAAGAAAAATATGTTCTATATTATTTATTTGTCCATTTTTTATACAAGAAAATATAAGTAATATTATATACAATATTAAAAATTAAATATGTGTAAAAATAATTATTTTTATGTGTTAAATAATAAAAATAAAAATGTATAGTATTTTAATGTATTTACAATTTTTTATAAGAAAATAAATTCTATTTATTTGTATAAAAATATTTTTATATATGGAAAAATAATAAAAATAAAATAAAATTGCAAAAAATTAGGAAAATATTTTTGTGACTTTTAAATATTCAGAAAAAATAAATGCAAGTCAAAAATATAAAAAATATGAGAAAATATGCAAAAAAATAAAATAAAGCAGGGGGTGCAAAAGTAAACTGGGGGGCGTGAAAAGAAAAACCAAAAAAGGCCAGAAATGCAAAAAGCCCAAGCCAGCCACTTCGTCCCTGTCCTTCAGCTTGCACGCGTTCCATGTACAAACCTGCAACTCTCTATTCTTTGCACAAAAAAAAAACTTGCAACATAAAAAATGTAGCTTGGAATCTCACGATTCTAATGATATAAAATTCATAATCTAACTCTCAAAGATCAGGGAGAATTTCAGTAGCCCTAATTTTTGACCTAATTTTTTCAACATGTTCAACATTCAAATTCTCTTAGCTCAGTTAAAATAAATGACAACTATGCATATGTACAACTTCACCATGCTAGAGACTACATTTTTGCTTCACAACTCGTGGCTTGAGGATGCTTAAATAAAGAGATAGAGATTTGAAAAATACCTCCTTCAGCTGGATTTGGATATGGAAATTTGGGGACTTTGAGTGAGGCCTGAGGATCGTGTGAGCTTCCTTGAAGTTCCCTCAAGCGTTTCCAATGCTTAGCTGGCTTTGTGGATGGCTGAAACTCCCTGTAGAAGTCAAGCTGCAACCTTCCAAAGTGAAAATGGTGATGTTTGAAACAGGGCTCACAGTCACAGGATGAATGCTTGGATAGTTTGGATATGATGTGGATGAAGTGTTTCAAAGGTTAAAAGGAAAAATGCACGAGTCAAAATGAAGTTGGCAAGAGTTTTGCAGAAACTGCTATGTCTTGGCAGAAAAATGTGTTTTTTGGGTTTGACAGAGTTTCAGATCATCAACATTCGTGTTCTAGCTTGAGATAAGTTTTGTGAAGTCGTTTTGAATGAGTCCAAGTCCACTCTTTAACAGATGTGCAAGTTCTTTGGACTTTTGCAACTTTTCTTGCTTTTGAAGAAAAGTGAAGTGACTTGTGCCAAAGGCCTGTACTTGCTTGCTTGCTAGCTGCAGAGGGTTGGTATGATTTTCTTGATATCTGTGGACATTGCTTGTGACAAAAGAACAGGTCCAAGGCTCGAGGATAGCAAAGTTGCTGATCGCACTAAATCGCACTATGTTTCTGACTCAAATATCACATGTTTTCCTTAGTTTTTATTGTCATTTTCTCGTATTATGTTCCTTTTTCCTTTGTTTTCAGGATTCTTGTCATTTCAGAGCCTTCTGTGAAGAAACGAGCCAAAACGCCAAGAAATTAGGGTTTTTCAAGATATTTTGCACTTATGGCGTTCAGCACCGCGCTGGCTACAGGAAACGCGATGACGTGGCCCACTTTCACCCAGAGATCAACTGCCACGTTCCCATGATGTGGCGGTTCCAGGCGCCGCGCCCGCGGCCACCCTCACCGCGCCCGCGGCCTTCACAAAAAGGCTCCCGCTCAAAAGAAGTTAAGGGGCATGCTGGTCCTTACGCACCTCAAAGTTCCTCTATAAATAGCCTTCGATTCTCATTCTTTAGTTTCATCCAAGCTTAGTACAATCTTAAGCCATATACTATCAGTTTCTGTAAAGTAATAATCTCTTCACATTGGGGAGTTATTGCGGTGTAGATTGAGTTGTAATCGAGTCTTGGAGCACTTTGGTTGAAGTTCATCATACCGGCCTTACTTTTCCGTAGATTTGTATCAGATTCAAGTCTCCGACCGGAGCAAGGTTCTAATTTATTGCATTTCTTTATTTAATTGCTCTTATCATAGTCTACACGTTTTATAGACTTTAAATGCTCTTACCATAGTCTACACGTTTTATAGACTTTAAATGCTCTTACCATAGTCTACACGTTTTATAGACTTTAAATGCTCTTACCATAGTCTACACGTTTTATAGACTTTAAATGCTCTTACCATAGTCTACACGTTTTATAGACTTTAAATGCTCTTACCATAGTCTACACGTTTTATAGACTCGCACTTATTATGTCTGGCTAAACTATAAAGGTTAGGGTGTAATGATGGTCATCATGGTTGTGTTCCAATTATCATGCTAGTGAAAATACTTTGGGGGATGTTTTGCTTCTAACTTAAGTCAATTGTGTTTTAATGTTTATTGGGTAAGATCGAAAGCCGTCCAAACTAATGATACGACTTGGTTATTATTTAACCAAACAAAAAGAGCGAGAGCCGTTGATTGGTTAAATAGGAATCATTGACCTTTTTAGAAAACGATTTTGAAACTATTTTCGGACGCGTTTGTAGGTTTGAAATCCGACTCTTGGTCAAAAGCCAAAAGTCTCTTTTAGTTAATCTTTCCGAGTAAGATCACTTTTCTGTTAAGTCAAAACTATCAATTTCTTAAAAATAGGTTTACCTCTTTAACGCGGAAGGCACCCTTTATATGTGACAATAAAGGAATTTAATTTAAAGAGTAAACTCGGTTCTTAGTAGTCAAAAGCTACAAGTTCCCGTTAAACTGATTCTTTGCTATCAATAGAAAATACTGCCCCATAAGTAGGTTCATCTACGCATGACCGGACCAATATCTGATTACATGATTTACATTCCAACCTGTCTTTTAAACTGTTATTTCCCTCGCTCATTTACTTTGTGCACTGCACTCACATCAATATCCTTATTCGCCTTAGATAAGCACCTTAGCAATAGAGTTGATAGATTGACAATTGGTCTCTGTGGTTCGATAATCTTATATATTACTTCGATAGGCTGTACACTTGCAGTACTACATTTAGGCTATACGTTACAGATTAAACACCCATCAAGTTTTTGGCGCCGTTGCCGGGGACCAACTTCGTCAAATTTCGTACCCTATTGTTATCCCGTTTAGACTAAGGCTATTCTAGCCGGTAGATGCGTAGAAATCGTAGCACCGGCAACCTAATAGATCCTTTAGTAGAACCTGAACGTTACGCTCGTGCCCGTCTTTTTATTCGCAAGATAAGAAGAGCTATGGCAGAAGATCGTAACCAAAGACCGCTCAAGGAATTCGCCCAACCATCTAACGAGGAACCTAGTTCTAGTATAGTAAACCCTGCTATAACTACCAACAACTTTGAACTAAAGCCCTCGTTACTACAATTAGTACAACAAAACCAATTCGCTGGTCTCGCTACCGAGAACCCGAATCAACATTTAAAGGTATTTATCCAGTTAGCTGACACCCTTAAGGCAAATGGAGCCACGCCCGAAGCTATCCGATTAAGACTATTTCCTTTTTCCCTTAGAGGTAAAGCTCACGACTGGTTAGACGCCCTTCCAACTAACTCAATAACAACTTGGGAAGACCTTAGGAGAGCTTTTCTTGCAAGGTATTTTCCACCAAGCAAGACCGCTGTTCTTAGGAACCTGATCACTTGTTTCACCCAAAACCAAGGCGAATCACTTTTTGATGCCTGGGAGAGATATAAAGAACTTTTAAGAGCCTGTCCGCACCATGGCCTAGAGCAATGGTTAATCATACATACCTTCTATAATGGACTCCATTACAACACAAAGATGTCCATAGACGCTGCCGCTGGCGGAGCGTTGATGAACAAACCTTACCCTGACGCTTGTGCCCTAATAGAGGACATGGCCCAAAACCACGCCCAATGGGGATTAGAACGAGCGACAGTAGAGAAAAAGGAGAGCCATGGAGGAAAGCATGAGGTAAGTTGCATGGACATGATTAATGCCAAGATGGACGCCCTAGCCTTGAGAGTCGAGAACATGTCTCAAAACCCAACCACAGTAGCAGCAATCCAATCGGAGTGCGAACTCTGTGGAACTCAAGGACATCAAACCGTTGACTGTAACCTTTTGAACGAATCAAGCTCAGACCAAGTTAACTATACTCAAGGGAACCCTTTCTCGAATACCTACAATCCTGGATGGAGGAACCACCCGAATTTCTCTTACAAAAACAACAACCCTATCCAAAATCCCGGACCTTCGAGACCTCAAGGATTCCAAACGCAAAAACAAAACCAACCTATGCAAATAGTACCCCCAAGACCAAACCTTAAAGAAACCATAGACACCTTTATTCAAGCTCAAACCCAGCAAAATAAGGAGTTTATGAACCAACACATTCACACGAACGAACTGGTTACTCAACTAGCAACCAAGTTTGACCAAATAATAACCCACACCAAAATGCTTGAGACTCAGATTTCCCAAGTAGCACAAAACACCTCTGTACAAGTTGCACCTGGAGGACAATTCCCTGGACAAACTCAACCAAATCCAAAAGGCCAAGCAAATTCTATCACACTAAGAAGTGGAACCGCTTATGAAGGGCCTAGAAATCCTGACTTAAGCACATCAGAAAAACCTATGGAAGATGCTACGCCCAAAGACCAGGTGGAGGAACCAGAGAAACCAGGAAAGCAATCAAAACCAGAAGTAGAGAAAAACACTCAACAACCTTATAAACCACCTATTCCATTCCCACAGAGGCTGAAAAACACCAAAGTAGAAAACCAGTACCAAAAATTTATTAAGGTAATAGAGAAACTCCATGTTGAGATTCCTTTTACTGAAGCTATAACCCAGATACCATCATATGCTAAGTTTTTGAAAGATATTTTGACCAATAAACGGCGACTCGATGATCCCAAGCCTTTAGAATGTCATTTTATATCCGAAAATAAACTCGCCAAGAAAGATAAAGACCCTGGAAGTTTTTCTATCCCTTGCATCCTAGGTAACCATATGATAGACAAAGCATTTTTAGACCTAGGAGCAAGCGTAAGTCTGATGCCTCTGGCCGTCTGTAAAAGGTTAAAATTAGGAGAACTTCAACCTACTAAGATGTCCTTACAACTAGCTGATAGATCTGTCAAATATCCCATGGGTATTTTAGAAGACATACCTGTCAAGATTGGTCAGTTGTACATTCCAACCGACTTCGTCGTAATGGATATCAAAGAAGATGAAGACATACCAATCCTCTTAGGAAGACCCTTCCTATCGACCGCCGGAGCTATAATAGATGTTAAGAAAGGGAAACTGACTTTCGAGGTAGGAGATGAAAAGATTGAGTTCATTTTATCAAAATTTCTAATGGCACCAGTGATAGGAGATGCGTGCTATGCCATCGACATCATTGATGAATGTGTAAATGAGCTCGAACAAAACGAATTCTTAACCAAATTACCATCAACCCCTATTTTAGAGGATGACGGATTTGAGAGTATCGAACCGTACATTGACGACAACCTTTTCGAATGCTTAGCTCTTACCCATGACCTTATGCCACGTACTGAGACAACCACTATAGAACTTAAGGAACTACCCAAGAATCTAAGATATGAGTTTTTGGATGAGGAGATGAATAGACCTGTTATAATTAGCGCCACTCTAAACCAAATAGAAACAAATCAACTATTAGATACCTTGCGAAAATATCCCTCAGCTTTAGGGTATAAAGTTTCAGATTTAAGAGGTATAAGCCCATCCGTATGCATGCATCGGATTATGCTAGAAAAAGATTCGAAACCCTCAAGAGAACATCAAAGAAGAATAAACCCTATCATGAGTGATGTAGTCAAGAAAGAAGTTCTTAAGTTATTAGAGGCTGGTATCATATACCAAATTTCGGACAGTGAATGGGTAAGCCCAGTCCATGTGGTACCCAAGAAAGGAGGTATCACTGTTCTAAAAAATGAGAAAGGTGAGCATGTGGCAAAACGAACAGAAGGAGGATGGCGAATGTGTATAGATTACAGAAGGTTGAATAAGGCAACAAGAAAAGACCATTTCCCTCTCCCATTTATAGATCAGATGCTTGAACGTCTAGCAAGACACTCATGTTTCTGCTATCTTGATGGATATTCGGGATTTTTCCAAATCCCTATTCACCCAGAGGACCAAGAAAAAACCACATTTACCTGCCCTTATGGAACATTCGCTTATAGACGAATGCCCTTTGGACTCTGTAATGCACCTGCCACTTTCCAACGTTGTATGATGTCAATTTTCGCAGACTACCTAGATGGAATTATGGAAGTATTTATGGACGATTTTTCAGTATGTGGGTTTGATTTCAAAAACTGCCTCTCGAACTTGGAGAAAATCTTAAAAAGATGTGTGGAAGTAAACCTTGTGTTGAATTGGGAAAAGTGCCACTTTATGGTAAGTGAAGGGATAGTCTTGGGACACATTATTTCTGAAAGAGGTATAGAAGTCGATAAGGCCAAGATAGAAGTTATAGAAAACTTAAACCCGCCTAAGACCGTTAGGGAAATAAGAAGTTTCCTAGGACATGCCGGGTTCTACCGACGTTTCATCAAGAATTTTTCCGCAATAACAAAACCTTTAACTAACTTATTGATGAAGGATGTCGAGTTTGAATTCGACCAAAAATGTCTTGAGGCCTTTGAAGTTTTAAAACAAGCTCTTATTTCAGCACCTATCATAAGACCGCCCGATTGGACACAACCCTTTGAAATCATGTGCGATGCTAGTGATTTCGCTGTAGGAGCTGTACTAGGGCAAAGAAAAGACAAAAAACTGCATGCAATTTACTACGCTAGTAGAACACTAGACGCTGCCCAGCTAAATTATACAACCACAGAAAAAGAATTGCTAGCCGTAGTTTTTGCTATTGATAAATTTCGATCTTATTTGGTGGGAGCAAAAATAATAGTATACACAGATCATGCAGCAATCCGGTACTTGTTAAGTAAGAAAGATGCTAAGCCTAGATTGCTTAGATGGGTACTTTTACTCCAAGAATTTGACTTGGATATTAAGGATAAAAAAGGAGCTGAAAACTTAGTAGCTGATCATCTCTCTAGGTTAGAACACCTTAAGCCTGAACTTATACCTATAGACGATCACTCTACTTATGAAAGATTAATAGCTGGGATAAACTTAACTGAAGAAGAGACCTATGAGGAAATCTCAACCATGAACAACATACCATGGTACGCAGATATTGTAAATTATCTAGCCGCTGATATCATACCCCCCGACTTAAGCTACCAACAGAAGAAGAAGTTTTTCAGAGATGTTAAACACTTCTTTTGGGATGAACCCCTCCTATTCAAAAGAGGAATAGATAATATATTCCGACGATGTGTGCCGGAGGAAGAAGTAGGCAATGTCATTAAACATTGTCATGCTTCACCTTATGGTGGACATGCAAGCACGTCTAAAACATGCGCCAAAATATTTCAAGCAGGTTTTTATTGGCCTACTGTATGGCGCGATGTCCACACTTACATTACAAAATGTGACCGATGCCAACGCACTGGGAACATCTCAAGACGTGATGAAATGCCTTTAAGAAACATCCAAGAAGTGGAAATATTTGATGTCTGGGGTATTGATTTCATGGGACCTTTTCCTTCCTCAATGGGTAACAAGTATATCCTAGTAGCTGTCGATTATGTCTCAAAGTGGATCGAAGCTGTTGCATCACCCACAAACGATACCAAGGTAGTTATCAAACTGTTTAAGAATATTATTTTTCCTAGGTTTGGAACCCCGAGGTTAGTCATAAGTGATGGAGGATCGCATTTTATATCTAAGATATTTGACAAGCTTCTAAGCAAATACGGAGTAAAACATAGAGTAGCATCACCATATCACCCGCAAACCAGTGGCCAAGTAGAGGTATCGAATAGGGAGATTAAGCAGATCCTAGAAAAAACCGTATCACTATCCAGAAAAGACTGGTCTGGAAAACTTAAAGACGCCTTATGGGCTTATAGAACGGCTTATAAAACCCCTATTGGAACAACTCCTTATCAATTGGTTTATGGAAAGTCCTGTCATTTACCCTTCGAACTAGAACATAAAGCCTATTGGGCCATTAAATCCTTGAATCTAGATTACCTGAAAGCCGGAGAAAAACGTATCCTGGACATTCACAAGCTAGAAGAGCTTCGCTTGAATGCCTATGAGAATGCCATCATATATAAGGAAAGAACCAAGATGTGGCATGATAAAAAAATCATCAAGAAAGATTTCAACATTGGTGATCCTGTTCTCCTATTTAACTCAAGGTTACGACTTTTTCCTGGTAAGCTTCGTTCAAGATGGACAGGTCCATTTGAAGTGTCAAAAGTTCTAAAATCTGGAGCAGTAGAAATCAAAAACAATTCATGTGCTCCATTTGTGGTAAATGGACAAAGACTGAAGCTCTACAAAGGAGGCGATTTGCCTGTTGACTACTCTAGTCATATTCTTATAGACCCACCAATACCCACATAAAGTAAGATCTAATCGTCAAGCTAAACGACGTTAAACAAGCGCTGCATGGGAGGCAACCCATGGTTTATTCTTTATTTTATTTTATTTTATTTTATTTTAGTAATTTATATATTTTATCTGGACTAATTTCTTGTGTTTATATTTTCAGGATGCATCACCCCGATGGTATGGTTGTGATTTTCAGAGATGAAGCGCAAAAGGCCCGATTTGCTACCTTATCTGCTAGACCTATGGTACCCACTAGGTACCCCGATCAGAGCTGCATGGAGGCACTCGGGATTGAGCCAAGTATTCGGTATCTATGCAACCAACTTAGCTGGGATTCTTATGCCGATGATGTCCACAAAACCTACAGGAACCTTACTCTGGAGTTTCTTAGCTCTATGGACTATAATCCACGAGTAGGTGAAGGAGATGAGCGAGGACGCCTGAGTTTCAGATTGTTTGGCACCGAGTATACCCTGACCACCAAAGAATTTGGGGATTTGCTTGGTTTCCAAACTGGACCGACCGCTATAACTGAGTTCCCATTGAGTTGCTACATGGACAGAGACATTGACAAATTTTGGCAGGACATTACTGATAGAGCCAGTCTTGACCCCTCTACCCAGCTGTCCCGGAAGATCCATAACCCGGCCTTCCGATACTTCGAGATGATCCTATGCCACACTTTCTTTGGGAGGAGTTACTGTGACCACTTGGTCACCGCTGAGGAGATCCTTTTCTTATACTGTGCTAGTCAGTCCAGACCTATAGCTAGTGGAGGTTTTCTGATAGAGAGCCTCGAGCAGACTGCTCGATCCGCTGTAGGGCTCATTCATTCCGGAGGGAATGTGACACAGATAGCTTCTGCTTTGGGTTTAGACAGTATGATAGCACAGCTGACCCCATACTGTGGATATACTTTTCTGGATTTAGACTTTTGCATGGATCGTGGATTCATGAGGAGGGCCTCTTTCCACCCATATCGGTACAGATTGCTTATCAATGACCAGACAGTTTACACCTTCACCATGCCAGACCCTCAGATGACTTGTGTTTCCAACTCTGCTAACTGGAACTATTCTGTAGAAGGTTGGGGTGAGATATCAGAGTACACTCCAGAATACACTCCTGCCTCCGAAGAGTACACTCCAGAATACACTCCTGCTTCCGAAGATCTCACTCCAGAATACACTCCTGCTTCTGAAGATCCCACTCAGGACTACACACCTGCCTCCGAGGACTCCGCTCCAGATCACACATCCCGACCCGAGGTTACACATACTACTGTTCTTACTAATAACCTCAGCTTGCAGGAACCTGATATTCGCACTCTATTGACTGCTATGCGCACTGAGATAACCACTCTCCGCAATGAGGTGGCTGACCTTCATTTGCAGTTGGAAGTGAATGATGTTACCTTTGCTGGTGAGTTAGATGAATTAGCTCACGAGGTGGCAGAGATTCGACGCCAGCTGACTGAGCTGCGTGGCCCAGACACTCCTGCAGAGCATCCTACCGGTTGGCAATAGATCTTTATTGTTCACAAGATATCTAGTTTCAGTATTATTAGTATTATGTTGATTTCCTTTTCAGACTCATTTTTATTTTTGCATTATCTGTTTCCTAAGTTGTTAATATTTATTTTGATGACCCAATGTCCGTACCTATATCTATATATATATATATGCATATGTTTTATTTATTTACTAATGTTTTTGTTTTTTTAGGTCACCATAGTTTTAATATAAATAAAATAAATAAACATGTGTATATGTATTCACGTACATATATGCACATTTATAAGAAAAATAGGTACACCTCCAGAAATTGAAGATAATGGCGAGGAAGAAAAAGCCCAATGGAAAGAAAGCCAGGCCAGCCCAACTGACCTCGACCTCACCGCGCCCGCGGTAGGCCCTGTCGCGCCCGCGGTGACGCAACGGTCACCTAACGGCTAGTAGCTCGTTTTTCCCCCCATTTTACCACTTTTTTAATTCCCAATCCCATTTTCTTCCAATTTTAACCCACTTTATTACCCATACCAACCCACTACATTTATTTCCATTATTTTCATCATAAATATTTACAACCACCATTTTCTTTCTTCCCTTCCTATAAATACCCCCTACTATATCATTTTCTTCCTCACACCTTCATTACTTCTACATCCCATTCTTTCTCTTTTTTTTACCCACAAGAAAATCCTATGGAATATCACGGTTACATTTTACGTGGTGGTCAAGCCGGAGAAAGGCAACTAAAGCGGCTTGAAAAATTGCTGACAACACCAATACACTCTACCAGGTATATCGATGAAAACTGTCTATATTCATTAGGTATATACCATAGTGTATTCTTCCTTCTAGATAAAATAGGTATGCATGATACTTTTGCTACTCAAGCACCAACCTACCCTAGGCTGACGTTCGAGTTTTTAAGTTCTTTAATTTATAACGTCTCCCCTAACACTGCTAGCACCGTAGGTGGAGTCAAATTTAGAATGTTTAATGTCGAATATGATTACTCCACTGACGGTCTAGCCGCCATTTTAGGATTGCCTTATGGGGATGGTGCCATTTGTGAAGCACCTTTAGACACGGATTGAGCATTTGAAGCATTTTGGGCCAGAATTACTAAACAAAATGCAACATCTTTTGATGGCCTTCTTGCTTCTCACATCCACAATCCTGCCCTTCGTGTCTTTAGATTTCTTTTAGCATCCACCATCTTTGCTCGGGAAAACCCAAACAAGGTGAATGCTAAAGAATTAATTATCATGCAGAGCTGCCTCACAGACACCAAAGTTAATCCCGTCCCATTCATGATTGCCCACATGCACCATGTTTTAAGAAAAGGTGGGCCGATTTCCTTTGGTGGACTGATTACCACTATTGCCCGTGCCATAGGATTGGATACGGAACTTGCCACCCTAGAACCACTTCCTCCTCGGATTGCAAATCTTAAATTTTTCAGGGATATGCGTTTATGCAAGACGAGGAAGGAAGGTGGTTACTTCCTCATGGTTGGAGGTGCTGCTATACCCAGTGTTGTTATGCCTTGCACCCGTCGTACTGATATTAGATTTGAGCGTAACTGGACCTACGATCTCAACGCTCCTGCTTTTATTGGTCCGTTGCCCCCAAATCTACCTTTAAATGAGGGTAACAACACTGATGATGAGTACGATTTCCAAACAGAGGAACCACCCCATTTTTCACCTTCACACACGGCACCTTCAACCTCTAACCCACATGCAGGTACAGCTCCTAGCTTCCATGTCACTGAGGACATGTGGCGTGAGCATATGGCCCGAGAGGCCCAGAGGGACACCCTCCTTGCTACCTTGCAGCAACAGGCGGCCGACAACATGGCCTTCATGCAAGCGTCCCAAGAACAAAATGCTAGCTCTCTGCGCACTATTATGGAAAGTCAGCTGGCTTTTCAGAGAGAACAGCACCTACACCAGACCACAAACGCTCGTCACTTCCAATTGATGGAGGCAACCCAAGGCACCCTCATTGGTCGGACCCAAGAGCTACAAGCGGCAAATGCCGCCTTGTCAGAGAGACTGGAGCAGCTTGTTTTGGACCGAGATAGCCGCCGTCGCAGCCGTAGCCGCCGTTCCGGTCGTACCAACCAGGATGGTGAAGGTCCTAGTGGCCCCCACTAGTGTTTTCAGGTACCTCCTCCTACCTTATTTTGGAACATTGAGGACAATGTCTGATTTGAGTGTGGGAGGAGCATTTATCGCTTTTATTTCCCATTTTTCGCTTTTATTTTTCGCTTTTATTTTCTGTTTTTCCTGCTTTTATTTTCCTTCCGCATTTTTCCTTTTTTATTCGTAGTTAATAAAATGCATGTGATAGGCGAGTCTTTCTGCGTAGTGTACCCTTTCATTTCCCCCACCTTTTAGCCTTACAAAATTTTTATTTTTCAAAGATTTATGGTTGTTTGTAAGGATTTGGGCTATGAGACAGGTCCTAGATAGGGTCTGTTTCTCGGACACTCACTTTTTGAAAAATTCGTTATCATTTTTACACCATAAACCTTTTTGAATATTTAGATTAGATCCTTTCTCCCCAATATGCTATGATTTTGAATAAAACTGTACAAATAGGTCTTCAAGTAGTTTATCTTAGCAGTCAGCTCCGGCCTAAGCATGCTCTAAGTGTGGGATCGATGAATATAAGTGGATGATCTCTATTTTGCCTTAAAAGTTATAAAATAAAGTGTGAATGCGACTACGAGTTGGGTAATCCTCACAAAGATTACTCAACTCAAGAAAGTTGTAAGCACTAACAAAAACAAATAAAAAATATATATAAGGCATATCTGTTGTAGTTGGTTCAGAGGTATCTGGTGCTGAACTTGGTAGGGCGAACTACGGTCCGATCCCCCGCAACTGCAAATGGGTAAAATAAAAAGGGATTAAACCAACTCTTGTACCAGAATCCCATCACTTGAGATCAGAGTCACTAACCGGTCACTACACCATGAGTATGTACGGATAACGGGCTTAATGTGATTGCGCCTGAATGAAAAAGGACCTCGTACAAAAAGAAGTCTTAGCATAGTAAGGATATTTGGATCAATCTGTATACTTATGAGGTTTATGTCCGCATTTCTGCGAGTAGTGTAATTACGATACCCTTGATTCAGATAGTTAGTGCCTGACAACACACCCTTACTCGGACTTAGAAGCCCTCTTTGCCCAAAACCTGTATACACCATAAATTTCTTTCATCCACTTTTAAGGGTTGTTGCTTGAGGACAAGCAAAGGTCTAAGCGTGGGAGGATTTGATCGCACTAAATCACACTATGTTTCTGACTCAAATATCACATGTTTTCCTTAGTTTTTATTGTCATTTTCTCGTATTATGTTCCTTTTTCCTTTGTTTTCAGGATTCTTGTCATTTCAGAGCCTTCTGTGAAGAAACGAGCCAAAACGCCAAGAAATTAGGGTTTTTCAAGATATTTTGCACTTATGGCGTTCAGCACCGCGCTGGCTACAGGAAACGCGATGACGTGGCCCACTTTCACCCAGAGATCAACTGCCACGTTCCCATGATGTGGCGGTTCCAGGCGCCGCGCCCGCGGCCACCCTCACCGCGCCCACGGCCTTCACAAAAAGGCTCCCGCTCAAAAGAAGTTAAGGGGCATGCTGGTCCTTACGCACCTCAAAGTTCCTCTATAAATAGCCTTCGATTCTCATTCTTTAGTTTCATCCAAGCTTAGTACAATCTTAAGCCATATACTATCAGTTTCTGTAAAGTAATAATCTCTTCACATTGGGGAGTTATTGCGGTGTAGATTGAGTTGTAATCGAGTCTTGGAGCACTTTGGTTGAAGTTCATCATACCGGCCTTACTTTTCCGTAGATTTGTATCAGATTCAAGTCTCCGACCGGAGCAAGGTTCTAATTTATTGCATTTCTTTATTTAATTGCTCTTATCATAGTCTACACGTTTTATAGACTTTAAATGCTCTTACCATAGTCTACACGTTTTATAGACTTTAAATGCTCTTACCATAGTCTACACGTTTTATAGACTTTAAATGCTCTTACCATAGTCTACACGTTTTATAGACTTTAAATGCTCTTACCATAGTCTACACGTTTTATAGACTTTAAATGCTCTTACCATAGTCTACACGTTTTATAGACTCGCACTTATTATGTCTGGCTAAACTATAAAGGTTAGGGTGTAATGATGGTCATCATGGTTGTGTTCCAATTATCATGCTAGTGAAAATACTTTGGGGATGTTTTGCTTCTAACTTAAGTCAATTGTGTTTTAATGTTTATTGGGTAAGATCGAAAGCCGTCCAAACTAATGATACGACTTGGTTATTATTTAACCAAACAAAAAGAGCGAGAGCCGTTGATTGGTTAAATAGGAATCATTGACCTTTTTAGAAAACGATTTTGAAACTATTTTCGGACGCGTTTGTAGGTTTGAAATCCGACTCTTGGTCAAAAGCCAAAAGTCTCTTTTAGTTAATCTTTCCGAGTAAGATCACTTTTCTGTTAAGTCAAAACTATCAATTTCTTAAAAATAGGTTTACCTCCTTAACACGGAAGGCACCCTTTATATGTGACAATAAAGGAATTTAATTTAAAGAGTAAACTCGGTTCTTAGTAGTCAAAAGCTACAAGTTCCCGTTAAACTGATTCTTTGTTATCAATAGAAAATACTGCCCCATAAGTAGGTTCATCTACGCATGACCGGACCAATATCTGATTACATGATTTACATTCCAACCTGTCTTTTAAACTGTTATTTCCCTCGCTCATTTACTTTGTGCACTGCACTCACATCAATATCCTTATTCGCCTTAGATAAGCACCTTAGCAATAGAGTTGATAGATTGACAATTGGTCTCTGTGGTTCGATAATCTTATATATTACTTCGATAGGCTGTACACTTGCAGTACTACATTTAGGCTATACGTTACAGATTAAACACCCATCAGTTGCAAAAAGCTTGCTTTATGAAAATGGCAATGTGCCCTTTATGCCATTTATGGATTTATTCCTTGTACAATGCTCCAAAGGTCAAAATAAAGCCATTATCCATTGAGTTAGAATTTAATTATGGAGGGTATAAGGGATTTATGACCTGTAATGCAAGGTACAAGCATGCTTGATCATATTTGCAACTTGATGAATTGTCAAAATGGCTTGAACAAAAGTGACAAAATGCCATTTTCTCTTCTTCGATTCTCCCTAACCATAAATGATCTTGGAGATTTCTTGGACATTTTGGAAAGCTTGTAACATTCTCTACAATCCATATTTGAAATGAATTTTAAGATACCTCTTGGAACTAGGTGAAAAATACCCATGAAGTTGAGTCAAAAACCTGCCTAAATTAGGGCAAATTTTTACTAAGTTAAAAAGTTTATGGACCCCTATTCACAAATTCATATCTTGAGATACAAGCATCTTTTGGGGAAACTTTATGAATCAAAGTTGTAGATTTCATGGAGGACTACAACTTTCATTTTGGAAGTTTCCTTTGAATCCAATTTCATCATGGTGAAAAAGTTATGGAAAGTTGGGAAAAAATAAGAAAATTTTCATACTTAGAAAAATTCTAAGTTATGAAAAATTTCAAATTAAAACCCTAATTTGCAATTTTAGGTTTCTTAGTCAACAAGTTTCATATTTTGACATATCTTGGTGAATTATGACCCTTGGCACTTGATTTTGGCTAAAAAGTCAAAGTTTGACTTTTCAGTACACAGTTGACTTTTGATCAGTTGACTGCAAAATTCATCTATCAATCCTATGCATTTGAGATCTTTTGAACTATGTGATTAGGTCAAGATGATGTTATTGAGTCCTTGAAATCATGCTTGAACCCAATTGGTCATTGGCTAGGTTAAAAATCAGAAATTGCCCTTTCTCAGTTAAAACCCTAATTTTGACCATTTTGACCTTTTGATGATTTGATCAAATTTCTTGAGGAGTTATGATCCAAAATTGATCAAATGGTTCATATGAGTCTAAAATGTTGTTGTGGATCAAAAATTATGAAGTTTGACTGTAAATTGGTCATGGTTGACTTTTTCCCCAATACAGTTGATTTTTAGGTCCACTGTCCAATTGACTAGGCAAAAATGTGATTCAAGGCTTGAAACTTAACATGGGCAATCTTAGGGGTCCAAGATGGTGTATGAAAGTCACATGAAGCATTGATGGTCCAAAAATCCTTGTGCAAACTCAAACCCTAATTTTGGGGTATCAGTGCAAGATGAGATGTCTTGAGCTGAGCAAATCCTAATCCTGTCTTGAGTCCAAGAAGTCTTGTGAGGAAAATCTTGATAAATGAGAGGGCAAATTTTGGGGTACAACACGAAGGTATATTACTAACTGAACTCAAAAAACATTATGTGACTCTTGAGTTGAATGAAAATTCGTTCGAGCTAACAAGAGTAATAAAAGATAGAAATTATATGATGATACTATTTGGAAGCTTGTTATTTCCCGAAAGTACACGTAATAGTATAAATTTTTTGTATTTAAGTTTTCTTAGGAACTTTGAAAAAGTAAGAAAGTATAGTTGAGGTTCTGCTGTTTTAGCCCATCTATACAATTCTTTGTGTAAAAATACATCAAAGGACAAATGTACCTTTTATGGATGCGCTTTTTTACTCCAAGTCTGGGGTTGGTAGAGAATGGAGTCCCTAAACCCCGTCAACAACAACGCGTTTATTTTCCCATACGCAACAAAGTAAGTCAAGAACTTAAATCATTTATTATTCATCCTTTCGCCAAATATATGTTTAAAATGAACTATTTTACAGTTCCTTTAGGTACTGTGTGAAGGGTATGAATTACGACAAGAATCCAAGATTCAATGTCACTCTATATCGTAATCTATTGGACCACCTTGGCCCGGATGATGTACGTTGTACGTTTGAACTTTTCTACTTTTAAATCATTTATTTTTTACGTTTTCATTATGCTGATTTAATTTTATCCACAGTTTATTTGGAGACCATATTTGGGTTTGGACAATGAACCAAACCCCGAGGATGCAACAATTTGGACTGCAAAGACTGCAACCACATGGTTCAACATTGTGGAGATGCACCACAGCGACCGTGTCAAGATGCAGTTTGGAATGCATCAAGAGATACTATGCGATCCAACTTGTTTCTCTCCCTGACATCTCAAAAGGGTCGACGCCCAATGGGGTCTTATTAATTGGAAATATTTTGCTGCAGAATGGTGTAAGATGTGGCATAGGCGTCACCAACATGTCTTGTAATTCCCTGTTTTTCTCAACCAAAATAATATGCGACACACGAGTCAATATTTTGATTGGTACAGATCGATTAGTAACCCATAAATGCATTGTCTCATTCGAGGTATTTGGTTGACCCACAAACACAATGGGCACAAACCTCAAATCTCCAACAACAAACCCAACACACATCAACCTCCCACCAGCCACCCCGACGATACAGATCAACAACCACCCAACCTCAATCACCACCTCAATATGAATACACCCATATACCTCACACCCAACCACAATCACCACCTCAATACCAATACCCCTATATGCCCCACACCCAAACCCAATCTCAATCGTAATACCAATACACTCACATGACCCACACACAATTTCAGTCTTCTCCATATCCCAATGTGGGCCCCTCATCATCTCACCTTAGCCCTAATCTGGGATTTCTCGAAGAATATGACTCAACCGACCCAACTTACCATCAACCACCACATCACCATAGCACCCAACAGTCGCAACACCATACACCCCAAGATTCATTTCCTTTTTACCCCCTTACTCAGACGACCAATGATATAGACCATCCATGAAACCCCATCCTCCCACCAAGATAACCAAACTTTGAGGGCATGGGTAACCGACTGTACCAAAGCGGATCTTCCAGATATGGTGATCTGACCGATTTCATGGATCCTGAACGCATTGACTTTGCTGGGCCATCGACCCAACCGCAGCAGGAAAATCGACGAAACCCACCACGAGATAGGCGAAGACGCGGATGCGGAACCACGGGTTGTTACCGAGTTCCGGGGGACCACTAATTAATATTTATGGTTTTTTTTTTAATTATGTAATCGTTTTTTGTTAATGAAAAGTCGAAGTTTCGTGAAGCTATATCGTTTACCTATTGTCTCGTATTTAAAATAGAAAGCAAAAATAATTGCACTTCAATTGCACCTAGGCGCCATCTGAGATGGCTTAGGGCAAACATGTTGCACCTAGGCGCCATCTCTTGGCGCTTCCTCCTTAATTTAGGTGCATGCGCCATCTTACTTGACTCCTTCATTGTGGGATTTTCTGAAACATGATTATTTATGTAATTTTCTCCAAAACATGATTATTTGTGTAATTCTTTTCAATACTTGATTATTGCTAAAAAAATTCTCAAAACATAATTTGATTTTAATGATAATAGATACCTTAAAATGATTTATATATTTAAGTCTGTCAATTAATAAATTTAAAACTAATTAATTTTTTATTATCAATATATATTAAAAATTATATACTTTTTAATAAATAAATTCCTTTTTAATAATATATTTTAAGTGATAAATAATTTAAGTCAATCAATTAATAAAGTTTAATCCAATTCATTTGTTAATCATCTATCATTAATATATATTAAAATTTGCATGTTTTGTAATATTAAACTTATTAAATAATACAAAATATTTTATTAATATAATTAATTTAAATTGTTTAAAATATAGAAAGAATCATTTTATAATTAACTATTTAAATTAACTTAAAATATAATAATAAATTAATAAAAGTTGATACAATGTGAGAATGTGGTGGCCTCTAAGTTTTGACGACTCATTGTGAACGGTGTTAACAATTCTATATAATTAGATTAAATTAGTTGTGAATACTTAAGTACTTTTTGAATTTAACTGGATAATCGTCTAATTAAACAATATTATATGATATAATACATAATTTTTTAAAAATAAATTATAATATTAAATTAATTTTCACTAAAGATGTATTCAACTAAAACTCAGGAATAACAAAGAATTTACTTAAATTAATTTAAATTATATTTTCTAATTTGTTTAAAGTTTTGTTATTTTATAAATAAACTACTTAAAAATAAAAATTCAAGAACAGAAACCCAAAAACTAGCTATCACTAAATGAGGTGAATTGAACTTATCTATATTCTAAAGAAATATAGATTGAATTCAAGCTATTATTTTATTCTTTTTTGGTGGATAAATTGAATTATTAATGAAAGAATAGATTGAATAGATAGCAAATACATTGAATGAAGTGAACTCTGTTCATAAAGAAATCATAGATGAATTGTCACTTCAAAATTCTAAATATAGGTCAAGTACATTCATAGGAAAAAAAACCTAAATATATCATACCGCATTAAACTGTTATGCGAACAGCGATGCAAGTTTGGGAATTTCTTTTCCACATCATTTTCTCACACAAAACAGAGGTATTATACTCTTAAAATATGATGTTAAATCTCAAGATATAACTTGACCTTATTCCTGTCAACAAAAAATAACTTATTGATATATATTTTTTAATATCTATTTATTAGTCTATTTAAATATGTATTAGATTGTTTATTTTAAAATATTATTATAAAAAGAATTAATAGTTATGTACTGTCAGTGTAAAAAATTTTATACGATTAATTCACCACAATTATTCATAATTATTATTTTATATATAATTAAAATAAAAGTCAAATATAATTTAAAATCTGATGGTAATAATTTAATGTCAGTGTAAAAATATTTTATAATATTTTATATTTTTGTATATTCCCATTAAATTTATTATAAAATATATTTTAAAACAAGTTTAGAGATTGTTCTGGTTTGGGTTGTCCTTGGCCCAACTCCCAGTGAGGCACAATCCAAGTGTGTCAACTGGCACCACTAGTCGGTTCTGTCCTCAAATACGGAGGGCAACTACCACATTTTCCCCACGAGGAGACAACCTCACCACACGGGGACAACAAAGTAGACTAAGGACGGTCACCTCTGATCATGGAGACTTCAAGAACACCTCGACTAGATCGTCGACCAAGGCTGGTCCCCTCACTCGACCTCGCGTATGTCGGGGATCACCCACGACGAGCAAATACTGCTCCCCGTCCATCCTCCTCGTAGGGCTGATGCCTGATTACCAACGTCTCAGGATATCACGGAGTCTTTGTGGCCCTAGAAAGATCACATCCATATCTTCCTGACCTTGTGGAGGACGTCATCCAGGTAGGGGACCACGTGCAGGTCCCCATTACTCACGTAGGACTTGGAGGTCTCTACGTTGGGCCTGCTTGACCATCCCAATGTAGAGACCTTGACCCAGCGCTGGGGGCTATAAATACCCTTTCTTTCGAGAGGGTCAGGTATTCAACACTTTCTAACTCTCACGCTTGCTTGCTCATTCCGCAACTTACTTTGGTATCAGAGTGTCTTGCAGGTACTCCCCACCTCACTCAACTTCTGCTCGAGTCAGCTGTGACGGTCCATTCTGATCAGGTACGATCAGTGGCTCCGTCTGTGGGAAACTTGCTTCCCCGTCTTCGGTTTACTCAAGACTAAAGCTAAATTACTCTTCCGACTATCATGGTTGGTCAAACAGCAGAAAACAACATGAACGTCCACATCGTCGACGTCAACAACAATGTCGCCGACAATAATCCCGGCTCGGTAACGCTGGTACTATGGGCAACAACACGGCCCCCGCCGTTAATATGCTTGGGCCTTCAGAATATAGAGACGGAGCAACTTTCTCGTCATCATCACTATCTCGACGACTTGAAGATGATCGGCCACCTCCTCAAAACTACCAACTCAACCAGTTCCAGGAGGTCCTCGTTCTTGCCGGAGCAGACCCCACGACCAGGGCACTGTTTGCGGCGATAAACCAGACAAATTATCTGATCTTCTCTCAAGGAGAGAGGTTGAGGGCACTCGTAGATGCTCTGAGTGCCCCCAGGAGACATAGGAGGCCCCAGTCTCCCCCTCCTCGCCAAGTAGAGGAACGTCCCCAATCTCCTCGGCGGAGACGTAGGCGGGACGCCTCTCGAAGTCCATCTCCCCGACCAATCGGGTGACGCCCCACATTGGAGAGGGACCAGTCCGTTGACACGGGGAGACGCGATCACATCCCCTCGCGTCAAGAGCAAAGACCCCCTGGAGACAGAAGCATGGAAAATAACGAACGATCGTACCGCCCGAGGAACGCTCCGCACGACCAAGGCCACCAAAACCACCACTACAACGGATCTCCTTCTCGCTCGCCAGATAGGAGTGACGAAGATTACCCCCGCGGTCCCTTGTCACAAGCCATCATGGAAGCACCCATCTCCCCGGGCATGGATAAGCCTCCCCATCTGAAGGAGTACGACGGCATTGCCGACCCGGTCAACCATATAGACGGGTTCGAGGCAATGCTGCATTATCATAATGTCGGGGGACCAATCAAATGTCGGTTGTTCCCCACGACTTTGAGGAAAGCTGCGATGGACTGGTACAAGAGTCTCGCCCCAGGGTCGATCACTTCCTGGCGAAATTTAAAGAACCAATTCATCAGTTCATTTACTGTTTCATATCGGCACCCAAAACCTGAAGTAGCCCTCGAGGTTATCGTCTAAAGACACGACGAGACCCTGAGGGAATTTATTGATCGGTTCAACCGGGAGGCTATCCAGGTCCCCTGCACCGATCACATGAAGAGATACCTACTCGAGAGGGGACTCCTCCCGGGAATGGAATTCAGAAAGGTCGTTGGCATCGAACCGCCCCGAACATTCGATGCCCTCCTCGAGAAAGCCAGAGCATACATGGACTATGAGGAGAGGGAAGCGGCAAATAGAGCTCGGGACCCCAGGAATCATGGATCAACCAGTAATCCGCGACAACAAGACTTTGGCCCTCCTCTACGAACTGGCGAGAAGAGGAGGGATGACAAACCCCGAGACCTTTGTGAACAAAGAGGACCCTCAGGGAGGTTTACTGAGTGCACTCCACTAACGACTTCCCGCAAGCGCATTTTGGCGGAGTGTGCGAACACGTATTTCAAGGACGGAGGCGTCAAGCATCCTTGCCCCGCTCCTGCTAAGCCCGAGGTAGATTGGAGCAAATACTGCCAATATCATCGCAGCCATGGAAACTTGACTGAAGATTGTGTCCATCTCAAGGATGCTATTGAGACCCTCATAAAAGGGGGAATACTCGGGCAATATCGATGCAGCGACACCCCCCATCGAGATGCCCATGAAACAAGGGAGACAGAGGAGGATGCCCGACCATCTAACGAGTCGGTTCCCATCCAGACCTCATTCTCTGTTACGAGACCGGAGGACTTCTACGTCCCCGAACATATGGAAGAGCCTTTGTCCATGCACAACAGGTGGGAAAGCTTCCCCTCTGCCATGGTCAAAAATGGTGGAGGGTTTAATGACATAACTATAAATTCAGCAAAGAGAAAGTTGGACGAACTGGTCGATGCGGCCCCCTATAAACGGTGACTTTCGAGTGGATTAAGGGCAGATCGGAGCCAATCATCTTTTACCTCAAGGAATTTCCCGAAGGGGCCCCCAATTCAGCCATCCCTCTTCTGATCAGGGCGAGGATGGCTAACTTTGATGTTCATCGTGTCCTGGTCGACGAAGGAAGTTTCGTCGATATGATATACAACCAGCTTTTTAGAACCCTGCAACTCGACGACTCTCACCTTTCGCCATACGTGGGGTGTAACGTCCCAGATTGCATTCAGGATTACCGACTAACCCTACAAACCAACACGAGTCTTTTAAGCATGCTTTGGCCTCACTCGCACACTTTCTGAGAAACTTCCCAGAAGGTCACACATCCCTCTCATTCCGATGTGGTGACCACCTTTACCCTCTTTGGCCTCACTCGCAGCCATGGACACTTGACTGAAGATTGTGTCCATCTCAAGGATGCTATTGAGACCCTCATAAAAGGGGGAATACTCGGGCAATATCGACGCGGCGACACCCCCCGTCGAGATGCCCATGAAACATGGGATACAGAGGAGGATGCCCGACCATCTAACGAGTCGGTTCCCATCCAGACCTCATTCTCCGTTACGAGACCGGAGGACTTCTACGTCCCCAAACATATGGAAGAGCCTTTGTCCATGCACAGCAGGTGGGAAAGCTTCCCCTCTGCCATGGTCAAAAATGGTGGAGGGTTTAATGACATAACTATAAATTCAGCAAAGAGAAAGTTGGATGAATTGGTCGATGCGCCCCCCCCCCCCCCCCCATAAACGGTGACTTTCGAGTGGATTAAGGGAAGATCAGAGCCAATCATCTTTTACCTCAAGGAATTTCCCAAAGGGGCCCCCAATTCAGCCATCCCTCTTCTGATCAGGGCGAGGATGGCTAACTTTAATGTTCATCGTGTCCTGGTCGACGAAGGAAGTTTCGTCGACATGATATACAACCAGCTTTTTAGAACCCTGCAACTCGATGACTCTCACCTTTCGCCATACGTGGGGTGTAACGTCCCAGATCGCATTCAGGATTACCGACTAACCCTACAAACCAACACGAGTCTTTTAAGCATGCTTTGGCCTCACTCGCACACTTTCTGAGAAACTTCCCAGAAGGTCACACATCCCTCTCATTTCGATGTGGTGACCACCTTTACCCACTTTGGCCTCACTCGCAGCCATGGACACTTGACTGAAGATTGTGTCCATCTCAAGGATGCTATTGAGACCCTCATAAAAGGGGGAATACTCGGGAAATATCGACGCGGCGACACCCCCCGTCGAGATGCCCATGAAACATGGGAGACAGAGGAGGATGCCCGACCATCTAACGAGTCGGTTCCCATCCAGACCTCATTCTCCGTTACGAGACTGGAGGACTTCTACGTCCCCGAACATATGGAAGAGCCTTTATCCATGCACAGCAGATGGGAAAGCTTCCCCTCCACCATGGTCATAAATGGTGGAGGGTTTAATGACATAACTATAAATTCAGTAAAGAGGAAGTTGGACGAACTGGTCGATGCGCCCCCCCCCCCCCCCCCCCCTAAACGGTGACTTTTGAGAGGATTAAGGGCATATCGGAGCCAATCACCTTTTACCTCAAGGAATTGCCCGAAGGGGCCCTCAATTCATCCATCCCACTTCTGATCAGGGCGAGGATGGCTAACTTTGATGTTCATCGCATCCTGGTCGACGAGGGAAGTTCCGTTGACGTGATGTACAACCAGCTTGTTAGAACCCTGCAACTCGATGACTCTCACCTTTCGCCATACGTGGGGTGTAACGTCCCAGATGGAATTTAGGATCACTGACTAACCCTACAAACCAACACGAGTCTTTGATGGTATTCAGGATTACCGACTAACCCTACAAACCAACACGAGTCTTTTCAGCATGCTTTGGCCTCACTCGCACACTTTATGAGAAACTTCCCAGAAGGTCACACATCCCTCTCATTCCGATGTGGCGACCACCTTTACCCTCTTAGGCCTCGGGTGTTACATACGGTGTAACCACTCCTCGCCCTTTTCGACCTCGAGTGTTACATGCCCACTAGCTTCCGCATGGTTCATCCTTGAACCACATCGTATTGGGAGAGGTATGGCTCTGATACCATTTATAACGCCCCAGACTGCCTTCGGGATTACCGACTGACCCCACAAACCAACACTACTCTTTTCAGCATGCTTTGGCCTCACTCGCACACTTTCTGAGAAACTTCCCAGAAGGTCACCCATCCCAATACTACTCCAAGTCAAGCACACTTAACTGTGGAGTTCTTATGGAACGGGCTACCGAAAAGAAGATGCATCTTGTTGGTATAGGTAGTACCAATTAATCCTTATAAGCCTTCCTTCAACCATGCAGTCTCATACCTGCATAACCTCGGGATCCCTCCCATTCCGATGTGGCGACCACCTTTACCCTCTTAGGCCTAGGGTGTTACATGCGATGTATCCACTCCTCGCCCTTTTCGACCTCGAGTGTTACATGGGGTCTGACCTGCAGGGCTTTAATGGCTCGACCTCCAAGCCATGGGGGTACGTGGAGCTCATGGTCACCTTCGGCAAAGATACCGCCACCAGGCAAGTCAAGGTGCACTTCCTGGTCATCGACTGCTTGTCTCTCTACAACTATATTCTTGGGAGACCGATACTAGCGAAGCTGACCGCGGTGCCCTCCACCGTCTATCTGAAGATGAAGTTCTACACAAAAAGGGCACGCATCTCCACCATCCAGGGCGACCTAGCAGCTGCCCAAAGATGCTTCAATGCGTAGGCCAAGGGACAAAGAACAGTCAACACTAGAGAACGGACCGCCAAGAGAGCTGCAATAGCGTGACTAGAGCCACAACAGTCAGAGCCACAACCCAACAAGGAAGAAGTACAAAGTGCTCCTTCCAAGGTCGACTTAATCTCGTTAGACACCCGCTTCGACCAAGATGAAGCACCCAACGGCGAGCAGGGGCTTCTTCGACCAATTCCGGATGGGGACTTCGAGCTCGTCCCTCTCGGTGAATACCCGAACAAAGGGGTGAAGATCGGCACTGGACTCCCCGACCTGGCGAGGAAGCAGATCAAAGCCTGCTTGAGGGAGAATGCAGATCTGTTCGTGTGGAGCATTGCGGAGATGCCCGGTCTCGACCCCGAGGTCGCCTATCATCAAATTGCCATTGATCCAACCGCTAGGGAAGTAGTACAACGTAGGTGTAGGCAGTCCCTCGAGAAAATGAAGGCTACTGAAGAAGCTGTAAAAGACCTCCTAGAGACAAATTTTATTTCTGAAGCCCAGTATTCAACCTGGCTGTCAAATGTTGTACTCGTTAAAAAGAATAATGGAAAATGGTGTATGTGTGTTGACTATACCGATCTTAATCGGGCATGCCCCAAAGATGCATTTCCTTTGCCTAATATTGATATGCTGGTCGATAACTCGGCCGACTACAAAATTTTATCTTTCATGGACGCCTATTCGGGCTAAAACCAAATCCCAATGGCAATGAGCGACAAACACTGCACTATCTTCATGACCAACTCGGGCAATTATTATTAGAACGTAATGCCCTTCGGTCTGAAAAGTGCAGGAGCAACATACCAGCGGATGATGAATAAAGTTTTCCACAACGAGATCAGAGATATGCTCGAGGTGTACATGGACGACATGATCGTCAAATCTCGAGTAGACACCGACCATGTTGCTCATCTCAGAAAAGTCTTTTCCTAAGCAAGGCAATATAGAATGAGGTTCAATCCTGAGAAATGCACTTTCGGGGTGAAGGCGGGTAAGTTCCTCGGTTTTTACCTAACGGAACAAGGAATCAAAGCTAACCCCGACAAGTGCCGGGTGTTTTCTTACCTTCCTACACCCAATTCAAAAAAACCCATACAAGTCCTGAATGGTATGCTCGCCTCGCTCTCCCATTTCCTCGTGAAATCCGCTCAAAACGCCCTTCGATTTTCAAACTCCTGCGCAAGGAGGCAGCTTTCGAGTGGACCGAGGAATGCGATCGAGCCCTCCTCCATCTCAAGCAGAGCCTTTCACAGCCGCCCGTACTATCACGGCCACTAGACGGGAGACGTTATTCCTATATCTGGACGTCTCCATCGAAGCCTTCAGTGTCCCTCATTCACGAGACTCCTGACATTCAAAAACCCGTGTATTTCATGAACAAAGCGCTTCAGGGAACCGAGGTCAGATACCAACAGATTGAGAAGGTGGATTTGGCTCTCGTCAACGTGGCGAGAAGGCTCAGACACTATTTCCTTGCACACACGATCGTCGTACGAACATACCAATCCGTGAGACAACTCTTAGGCTGACTAGACATGGCAGGTCGAATGCTAAAGTGGTCCTTAGAGCTTTCAGAATTCGACATCTAGTACAAAATCAAGAAGGCTCTAAAGGCCCATGCTTTGGCCGACTTCATCACAGAGATGACCGCTTACAACCACCCCACAGAGAAGGAGCACAAGTGGGCCATCTTTGTAGATGGAGCATCCAGATCAAATGGGAGTGGAGGAGGAAACCTCCTCGAAAACGAGGAAGGCGTCGTGATCAAACACTCTCTCACTCTCTCTTTTACGACCTCAAATAATCAGGAAGAATACGAGGCTCTGCTCGTAGGTCTAATATTGGCCGAGGATTTGGGTGCTCGTGAGATACAAATTTTCACTGATTCCTAACTTGTCGCGTCTCAAGTTCAAGGGGGATACTAAGCTAAGAACAACAACCTCATTGAATACTTAAACTTGGTCAAAGAACATATGAAAAGGTTCGACCGAGCACAAATCACACACGTACCACGTGAACATAACACACGAGCCGATATACTTTCAAAGCTCGTGAGCACGGAAAAGAAGGGCGGAAACAAGTCAATCATACAAGAATCCCTGTCTCGCCCGAGCATTGAAAGGTCCATGCCTCTACTCTAAGTGAATGCCATCAGGGATAGCTCATGCTGGATGACCCTGGTGTTCAACTTTCTGATGAAAGGGGAACTTCCCCTCGACCAAAGGGAGGCAGCCATTACCAAACGACGGGCATGCTCGTACGTGGTTCTCGAACACAAACTTTACCATTTGGGATTCTCCATCCCACTCCTTAAATGTGTCGAAGAGTTTACAATCCCTGAGATACTGTTTGAAATCCACGAGGGAATCAACGCCTAACACATGAGCGGAATATCCCAAGCACGAAAGGCACTTCGAGCAGGATACTATTGGCCGACCATGCAGCAGGATGCCAAGGACCATGTCAATAAATGCGACAAGTGCCAGAGGCACGCAGACATGCACCTCGCGCCCCCACACGAGCTCAAAATGCTATCCTCCTTGTGGCCATTTGCATGGTGGGGAATGGATATCCTCAGACCTTTCATGCAAGGAACCTATCAAAACAAGTTCCTTATCGTAGTCGTCGACTACTTCATGAAATGGGTAGAGGCCGAAGCTCTGGCTAAAATCACGTTGCACAACATCCTCTATTTCTACAAACGAAACATACTTGCTCGGTTCAGAATACCACGAGCACTCATCACCGATAATGGCACGCAGTTCACCAACCAAGGTTTCCAAAGCTTCATCGCAAACTAGGCACAAGACAACATTTCACCTTGGTCGAACACCCCCAAACTAATGGGCAAGCCGAGGCTGCAAATAGAGTCATCCTACAAGGACTCAAATGCAGGTTGTGCGAAGCTAAGAGGGGATGGGTCGAAGAGCTGCACAGCGTCCTATGGGCTTATCGAACGACGCCCCATTTGATGACTGAAGAGACACGATTCCAACTGACCTATGGCACCGAGGCGTCATCCAAGTAGAAATCATGGAGCCATCTAGGCAAACTGAAATTCCCCTCGACAAGGAGATGAACGATGAGCCCCTCAGAGATGAGCTCGACATGGTCGAAGAAATCCGATCAGGATCAGCTCTTCGTGAGGCCATGACAACAAAGTCATAAAGCGCGAATTTCAGGTCGACAACCTAGTCTTGCAAAGACACCAGAAGGATTCCCACAAAGGGAAGTTAGCCGCAAACTGGGAGGGCCTTACCGCGTCCAAGGAGCTACAGGCACTAGAGCATATCACCTCGAGCAATTGAACAGAGAACCACTACCTAGACCCTAGAATGCTTCGAAGCTAAAACAATATTATAGCTAAGTCCCTCACCTGCTGAGGACTTTTGCCGTCAAATATTCCTATTCAAGAGACAAAGGGAAAAAGCTCAACCACGTAGGCGCGCCGAGGTACGGACGCGACCTCCAAACTAACGAAAGGTAGGATGTTGTTCATTTTAACGAGCAGCATCCTCGCCCGACAGAGACACCTCTATCGAGCTCTGTTGTGGAAGTACCCCAACATGGAAGGACACCCAGCTCGTGATGGGCAGTTCACGCCATGAGTGTAGGATCCCCATCACGATCATACGCTGGTCCAGCAGATCCCTACTCCGCACCCTCGACACATTTCAACATGTGTCGAAAAAATATTAGGGTCGAGCACACATCTCCACGCGGAAAACACGAACTCCGTGGAAAATTTATAACGACCACAATAATGGTTGAGCACATATGTCCACACAGGATATACAAGTATTCATGAAATAACCAAGTCAAAAACAACGACAAACAGAAATGACAATAAGCATCAAATAAAGCGAAATGATTGTCAAAGGCGACAACTTAGGTCGAATATGTCTGAATATTACAAATATTACGGGAACACGGACCCAAATACAAATAAGATGAAAAAAAACAAGTGTCAATCGCTCCCCGGACTGCTAACTTTGGCGTCAGCAGAGTCAGGAGGAGGAACCACCCGACCATCAACAACCTAGGACAAAACCCCAGTTCCTTCAGTGTTCAACCCCAAGTTCAGCATGGACAGCTGATTCACAGCAGATTCAAAGCCGTCGGTCAAGGCTTCAACACAGTTTGACTCTACGAGTTGAATCCGAGCAATGAATTCGGAACGCGTGCGCAAATCAGCTACCTCCTCAGGTTCGTCCTCCGTAGGCATCATAACAGCCTTTAGATTTGCAACCTCCTTCGCCAGTCGCTGGTTATCACTCTCCAGCTGTTCCTTATTGAGATGGAGGCAGTCTTTGTCCGTGATGGCTTTCTCAGCTCTCTCCTTCTCCCCCGCCAGCATGTCGGCATGCTCATGAAACATTTCCTCACTTCTCTCAAGAGCGGTCTTGAGGTTACAGGTTTTCGTCACAAGAGTCGCCTCCTCCGACTCCAGTTCCTTGACCCGATCAGATGAGTCCGACCCTTCTCCTTCCAGAACAATCTCCATCTCTGCCATCTTTACCACCCCGACCATGTTGGCAGCGAGGTGCTTCCTTCGACCTTCCTTGTCGAGCCGCTTGATGATGTCGGACTCGTTATCAGACACGGTCAAGGGGAAACCCTCAGAGAAGTCTTTTTCCACGAAGCAAGGTGGTAGGCTAAAGGCCCGGGCACCCGCCCCTCCGTCAGTTACATCAGCATGTCCACCTTCTGGATGACTCCCCTTCCTGCTTAACAACTCGGCTGGGCGCTTGGCGTCACGACTAGATCCCTCCCTGGTCGGCTCGGGGGTTGCGCTCGTGAGTGTAGCTTACTGCGGTTTCACCAGTCTCTTGTTGCTCTTCTTCTCCTTGGTCAACTTCAGTAATATCTCGCGGCGCTTTGCCATATGACCTGCAAAAACAAAGAAAATGTGCTCGGGTCAGCTTCATCGAAGAAACAAAAGAAAGCAAACAATATAGTAAAAGCAAGCAAGAAAAACCTAAGAGATCCACGGTCTGCCCATAAGATTGACACTCGATGAGAGCCTTTGTATTGATCGGGCGCGCCTCGAAGGTCGGCTTGCCATCTTCATCTAGGATGTCATGCCATTCTCGCGTGACCCATCTGGAGGGGAAGAAACCATCGACGAAACGATTGAGGACACCATATGCCTCTTCGTCTTCGACACTCATATCAGCGGCGGAAGTGTGGTGGTGCCCGAGACCATGATCATAGTGGCCCGAATACCAGTGGATCGAAAACTTAGAGATCTTCCCAATCTCAGGATTTCCCTTGGCGTCCAAGCACGACTCCCTATCCTCGTCCACAACAATAGTCGGGTTAAACAGAGAATCCAAGGTTGTTTGGGTAGATGGTTGCAAGATGTACCACTTGTCCTTAAAGTCCCAGACAAAATCCATATACATCATAAATAGCTTCTTCGACTGTTTAAGGGATACCCATATATGTTTCCCTCCTTGAGACTGCCGTTGCAAGTGAAAAACCCTGAAGAACAGGGGAATGGTCGCCCCGATCCTCAGGAATTGACATGTAAGTTCGAATGCCCGGATAAAGGCGATCGGGTTGGGATGAAACTGGGAGGGTGCCAAGTTCAAATGGCTGAACACCCCCATCTGGAAGTCGTTAAAAGGAAGCCGAATCCCAAGGTCTTTGAACACGGCCTCATACATAAGAAAGGCTTCCTCGGTGTACTCCGAGCATATGCGAGCATCTTGCGTCGGTCTCAAGATTTTGAAGTTTCTTTGAAAACCTTCCTGGATGGCCTCATACTCGACGACTCTGAAGGCTTGCCTCTGGCCGTGACTGTAGATCGATGTTATCCCTCGGGGCTCAGCATCGACCCAATCCAATTCAGGGTCGTCGATTACATTGAGAAAATTAATGTTCTCCTCGGCGGAGCTGGTCCCTTCAGTCTCTATATTCTTTGAAGATTCGGGAGTGTCGTCCATTTACCTACAAAGCAGAGGAAACCGGTGAATTCGACAACAAACCCAAATCCCCCTTTTTGATAACGCATATGTAAAGGCTAAGCAATGCCCAGACTAAGTCGACAGTCATCCACACAAAAGGGTAAATACAGGGACCTCGACTGGCCCATAAAAACCATGTCAATCCTCTACGATCACACGGAAATCCTAACAACGAACGCCTGTTATTCATAAATGTACCGGGCACATGAAGAATATTACGAGCAGATTATGAATATCACGACCAAGTTCACAAATTTGTTAGCCAAAAACATGGAGATCACGGGGAAGACTAACCTAGGTACCTACGGAAGGATGAATATCACGGGCATAATCGCAAATCATATGCCTAAACGCATGAATTCCCCAGGCAGAACCCCCCAGATACGACATCCTACTACTAAACATCATTAAAATATATCAAATCCTACTACTAAACATCATCAAAATTTATCTACACACAAGATATCAAGGAAAAGGAACACTTACTTGAAGAATATATGAAGAACGACGGTGGTTAAAGAAGAGTACGCGGCGGACTGTGTGGCAGATTCAAGGACTCTGGAAAACGACACGGCGTTGACAGCGGAGAAAGCGGAGAGAGCGAAAATATGAAAGTAAATTATGAGCCCTGGAGCCCTATTTATAAATGTGATGTGGAATATGAAATGTCGCGTCTGGCAGCTCACAAGCCGCCTTTCTCCTCGACACCTACATGCTTAGTCAATGATGGCCTATACTTCCTAGGTGATCATTACTATTCCCAAGAGCCACGCCACATATCTGACAAGTGTATCGTCTTCTCCCCGTGAGTCCTCCTCGAGCCTACTCTGACCGCTGCTCGGAGCAGAATCTTGAACCGATGACATTCCCCATCTATGGTATAAAAGCTCTATGTCGAGAAGCGCACCTTGTAAAAGGAAGAACTAGAACTAAGTCATAACTCCTTCATCAGGAGAAACGACTTAGGGGCTTCTGTTCTGGACTGGGCCTGCCCTTGGCCCAACTCCCAGTGAGGCCTAATCCAAGTGTGTCAATTGGCACCACTGACCGATTCTGTCCTCGAATATGGCGGGCAACTACCACCTTTTCCCCACGAGGAGACAACCTCACCACATGGGGAGAACACCCCGAGTAGACTAAGGATGGTCACCTCCGACCATGGAGACTTCGAGGACACCCCGACTAACTCTTTGACCAAGGCTGGTCTCCCCACTCGACCTCGCGTATGGAGGGGATCACCCACAATGAGCAGATACTCTTGCCCGTCCATCCTCCTCGTAGGGTTGATTACCAAAGTCTCAGGATATCGCGGAGTCTTCGTGGCCCCGGAAAGATCGCATCCCTATCCTCCTAACCTTACGGAGGACGTCATCCAGGTAAGGGACCACGTGCGGGTCCCCACTACTCACGTAGGACCTGGAATTCTCTACATTGGGCCTGCTTGACTAGTCCAATGTAGAGACCTTGGCCCAGCACTAGGGGCTATAAATACCCTCTCTTTTAAGAGGGTCAGGTATTCAACACTTTATAAATCTCACGCTTGCTTGCTCATTCTGCAACTTACTTTGACATTGGAGAGTCTTGCAGGTACCCCCCACCTCACTCAATTTCAGCTTGAGTCAACTGTGACGGTCCATTCTGATCAGGTACGATCAGAGATCATAACACATTTTTAAAAGACCTGACTTGAACTCCAAATATAAATATATATAATAAATCTATAATAAATATAGAAATTATACTCCAATAACACTTAATGCAATAAGAAAGGGATGAGATGAAGAGGAAGGGAAAAATGAATAAACCACATTTGAATCAAAATTTTAATTAAACTATTATTAAAATTATTCGACCATTTTTATGGAGTTAGACTCAACACAATGGATCCAATGATGTTAATAAAGCTCATGATAAAAAATTCATTCCAAGATCAGCCAGAAAATGTACAAAATAAAATTTTATTTAACATAAAAATAAAGGTTTAAAAAATAATTAAAAATGAAAATAAGAGAGAAAGATGTTAACTATGTTCAAATTAATCAAGAAAAATAAGATAAGGCCATAGAAAAATCAGAAAGGAACTCAAATAATTTTATGATTTTTTTTGCAATTTTTAAAAGTCGGAAACTATTTTTAAACTAATTAAAATTACTCAAATAAATGGAAAATAGATCAAAAATAGTAAACATCAAAATAAAATTCCATAAAATTTCTGGAAAGTCATAAATGAGGAAAATGATATTTAAGAATATTTTCAGTATTTAAAAATGTCAGAAAGTATTTTTAAAACAATTAAAATAAAGTAAATAAGGCAAAAATTATAAAAATACTAAATGTCAAAATAAAAATATGAAACAATATTCATAAAATCAAAATTAATTCAAATGTATATTTTTTTATAATTTTTGGATAAAAAATAAAAGAGTTATACATTTTTGAAATTAAAATGAAATTAAAAAATAAATTTGTAAAAGAAAATAAATCAGAAAAAACCGTGCGCGTTGGATTTTTCCTCACTAATACATGTTGGCATATCCAACATATCAGAGTTGAATGAGTATCATGGACCCAAGCCTGAGCGCGCACATGAGTCACAATAGAATCCAGCCACTAGAATTAAAATAATTAGGCTGATGTCATTGGTTGAAGAACGACACGTAGGTCATCTTCAACCTCCAGCCTCCTGCAAATAGGGTAAACCTCAAACCATTGAATCTGTAAATTTAGGCGCTCACAGTGGTACCAATAGACGCGTCTCTTCAAGACGATCACAACCATATCCTTGCACCAAATATATATAAAACACAGCGTAGTCGATTTAGAAAAAACCAGTGATGTTTAAAAATGCCAAAATAGAAAACCAGAAGTATCAAATGCATTGTTTCTCCAAAATTGAGTTTACAGCAAGCATCAGTGAACATCATAGACCATTCCAGTAATTTGAGTTAGAAGATTAGGTGTTTTAAACAACCTGAACGAAGTAAGATGAAGTTGCTCTGTAAATAGACTTGGCTAGCACAATTCCGGGCACCTCAAGGCTTGACTCTTCTTCTGTTAGCTTCATGGAATTTCAAGGATGAAGGATTAAGGAAGAAATCAGATTGAAAAGTGGTAGAAATACAAATTTGAAATCTCAGAAAAGGATGTTATGGAGAGAGTTTGACATAGTGATTTTGGCTCTTCAAGCTTGAGGAAGTGAATGGAATAAGGTCCTCTATTTATAGGAAAACAAATGGCAATGAAAATTGGAGAAAATAAAGAAGTTTGTAGGGAAATTGAGTGGAGATTGGACATGAGTGAAGTGTGATCTCATTTTCACCAAAACTCATCCAATCTTTGCGTTTTGAGGTGCTAAACACTTCGGGAAATTTTGTCAATCAAGTTTAAATCAAAAACACGCACAAATCTTGTAATTAGAGGCGAAATTATTGTTGTACCCCAAAATTTTCCCTCTTATCAAGGACTTTCACAAGATCTCCCTTGAATTAAGACTGCACTAGGGTTTGATCAGCTCAAGACACCTCCTCAAGCACTGATGACTGAAAATTAGGGTTTGAGATTGCACAATGAATTTTGAACTTACAAGGCTCCATATGACTTTCATGGATCATTATGGACTCCCAATATTACTCATGCCATGTTTCAAGCCTGGAATCACACTTTTGATCAGTCAATTGAACAGTTGACCTAAAAATCAACTGTATTGAGGAAAAAGTCAACCATGGCCAATTTACAGTCAAACTTCATAATTTTTTGATCCACATCAACATTCTAAACCAATATGTGTCATTTGATCAAGTTTGGACCACAACTCCTCAAGAAATTTGATCAAATCATCAAAAGGGCAAAATGGTCAAAATTAGGGTTTTGACTGGGAAAGGGGAATTTCTGATTTTTGACCTAGAAAATGATCAATTGATTCAAGGAATGATCTTAAGAGTCCAATTGCATCACTTTTACCTAATAAAATGGTTCAAAACACTACAAGTCCATTGGATTGACAGATGAATTTTTTCAGTCAATTGATCAAAAGTCAACTTTATACTAAAAAGTCAAACTTTGACTTTTTGGTCAAAATCAAATGCCAAAGATCATAATTCACCAAAATATGTCAAAATATGAAACTTGTTCATCAAGAAATCAAGGATTTAAGATTTTTTTTTGAAAAGTTGAAATTTCTTAACTTAGAAATTTTTCTAAGTACAGAAAATTTCTTATTTTTTCTCAACTTTGAGCCAAATTTTCACCATGATGCAAGATGATTCAAAGGAAACTTCCAACATGAAAGTTGTAGATCTCCATGAAATATACAACTTTGCTTCATACAATTTCCCTTAAAAATGCTTGGATCTCAAGATATAATTTTGTGAATACATACTCATGAACTAAAAATAACTTAGTGAAATTTTGCCCTAGTTAGGCAGATTTTTTACCTAACTTCATGGCAATTTTTCACATGGTTCCAAGAGGAATTTTCAAAATCAATTCAAATATGATTTGTAGATCACACTTCAAGCTTTCCAAAATGTCCAAGAAATCCTTGATATCATTCTTGAGTAGGGAGAATCGAAGAGATGAAGTTGGTAATTTGTCACTTAGATTTCAAGCCATTTTGAGAAGAACATTGGATCCAATCCTCAAGCATGCTGAACAAATCCTACTTTGCAGGCTTCTAACTTGAATTTCACTCCATAACTGAATATTTTCACAGCTGTTGAAAGCTTTAAGCCAAGCATTGAATGCATTGTACAAGAATAATTCCATTTTTGGGAGAAAGGCGACATTGCCATTTTGGAAAAGCAAGCTTTATGCAAAGTCAACTTGCATTAAGCCTTGAACTTGTTTTTTATACATAAACACACTCCATTCAATCAGAACAAGTATGTTTAAAGGTATCAGCCCCCTACCAGCTTTTTACTACACCTTGAAACCATGCTTGCTAGCTTTGCTTCACAAACAAGTAACCAAGCAAACATGTGAGTTTTTGAAATCTAAGTTGTTACAAGACTTAAGACCACTTGCTTATAAGTAGACACATTATTTGCAAGTTGACACACGAATGCTAAGACTCCAAAACACTCCTAAACACTTTTCAACTTAGAATCTGCCATAGCTTGACAATTTTGAACCTCACCTAGCCATCTCCAAATCCACTCGTGCGTATTGAGTTTTAACCACCCAAACACTTAATATACATCATATCAAAGTGATCCAGGCCCCTGTTTCAAGAATGTATCTCCTCCTTCACCATCCACCATTTTCAAATATCAAGCTTGCAGGTTGACTTGAGTAGAGAGATTCAGGGACTTTCAGGACAAAGTAAGGGTTGGAATACACTCAAGGAGGTCCAGGAAAGCTAAAAAGATCCTCAGGCCTTCTCAAAACTTGCTCAAACTCCATTCACGATTCCAGCTGCATGAGGTAAAAACTCAAACTTTTATCCCTTCATACAAGCATCATTTGGTCCTGATTTGTGAAAGCAAAATGTAGATATCCTTGCTCTAAAGCTAACCATGTTCATAGTTTTCATTTATATTAATTGTGTATAGAGAATTTTGGATTTGAAATTTCTGCAAAAAATTAGGTTTCAAATTAGGGCCAGTAAAATTAGATTATATCTTTGAATTTTAGTTTACATAAGTTATATGTTTGAATTCATGGGAAGAAACACCACAACTTTCATGTTTGAACTTTCCTTTTTTAAGGAGAAATGAGGAAGATACATGTGGTACGGCCATGGTTCAAGGTTGAAGATGAAGTTGCCTTCAGGAAGCAGTTTCTAATATATATTTATGTTTGTCTTTATATAAACGGATGTACAGCCATCCCAGTGGTAAGGCATCACGCGTAATTGCTAGAGGTCATGGGTACGAGCCTCAGCGCGCTGCCTTTTGTATTTTTCTCACTTTTTTCCATTTTTTTATCTCTTGCAGCACCGGGCTTCTTATTTCATGGGCCTATGGTTTTTTTTGCTAACATTATGCATCCTGCTTACTTGTGATACACCTGGCCCATTATCATTTTATTTATTTATTTTTATTCTCATTTTATTTTCTTAAATATATTTTTCTTAATATTAAAAATCTTAAAAAATATAAAAATGATAGATTTATATTTTAGCTTATTTTATTTTAATTTTTCTCACAAAAAATATTTTTATTTAGTTATATATTATTGATTTTTATTAAATGAACTTGTAAATTAAATTAGAACTAGTTTAATATTTATTTTTTCTTTATACCTATTAAATATATTATTTTAATATAAAAAAACCAAAAATATCTCATAATGCCATACATTATTTTCAAGACAAAAAAAATACAAAAAAACTTTATCTTAAAAAACTTATTTTCTTTTAATCAAATAGAATTAGGGTTTTATTCAAAAATCTTTTCTTAAATAATTTCTTTTCTTAATTGATCTAAGTTAATCTTGATTTATTTATTTTCTGATTAGGTTTAGGTTAAAGCTTTTTTTTTCACATAAAAAACAAAACAAAAATCTTCTTTACATTTACATATTCTTGCATATTTAATTCATCTTGCATTCCAATTCTTGTATAAATTCAATTTATTTGTAATAGATTAATTAGGTTTATATTATTGCAATCCCCATTCACAAATTGTATACCCCTCTCCCACAAGTGTTGTAATAGCGTAGTAACTTTAAATTTCGCAATTTATCGCTTTTACATAATATGCTAGTAATTAGGGTTTGTATGGGAAGATAAAAATCAATCAAATAGAAAACCCTAATTCAAGACAAAAACAAGCATGAAAATGACACACTTGCACACAAGCACCCCTAGGGTTATCCCACCTGGTTGCCTTACAAAAATGACCATATTACGCATGTAAGGTATCTTAGCAAAAAAAAACAAATACAAGATCATAGTCCCTCGATGATGCTATTCAAAGTTGCCTTATAAAATGATCTTAGTCCCTCAAAAAGAATGCTAAGATACCTTACAATATTGCTAATCATGGCTATACGATGACCCACGCCCGTCCCGTTTACATCCAAAGATAGGGTTGCTTACCAAATCAATGGTAAGACAACAATATCAAAGGAAAAGAAAATGAACAAGAAAGACATTTGAGTAGGTAGATTGCTCCTAATTACTTGCTCCATTTCAAAACAAATATTCTTGCTATTTTCAAAACAAACACACACATTTCCAAACATCTTACAAACATTGAAAACATTTTCAAAAAGATCAACATCTTTGTATACATTCTTACGAACGAGAATCATTACAAAGATTGCCTAAACAATGGCCTCTTTCACAAAATACTTTCAAAAACCACACAAAGCATAATTTCAAACAAAATTAAGTGATCTAGCAAGTAACTAAGAGCCCATGGAAAACCATGGATGAAAAGGGTGCTAATACCTTCCCTTTTTATAATCTACCCCCCCGAACTCAAGAAACAATGTCAAAGGTCTTTCCTGTGCTTTTTAACCTTTCCTTTTGGATAAAAGAAAAGTCGGTGGCGACTCTTGCTAACCGCAACATTTGTGATCAAACGCAAAACCTCAAGTCAGTTCTCCCACCTCATCACAGAACTGGTGACTCTGCTGGGGAAATTTCTAAAAGTATGGTTACCTTAGGGATAGATCACATTTACTTGATTACATTGTTTGACTTGTATGCTTTACATTATGGTTCTCTGTTTGGGTTTGAATCCTCTACCCGGATTTGGGATACATTATAGGTAAGTAGCAATACATTGTGGAAACTGTGCGGGGTATACCGACATGGTCTAAGCAATAGCTATATTAGTGCGACATATTTGTGGGTACCGGTAGCCTTTGATTTAATCAAAGAGAATACGGGGCCGTTGAGTGATGTCATGAAGCACTAATGAACTTCTAGAACCTTTACTTGACCAACTTGGCCTTTAGGATGTAGTGAGATGGCCGGCTTTGGTGTAGTCCGAAGTTGGTAGATACTCGATACTACACTCATTGATGTTTGGTTTCTTGGGATATTTCGGTCGCCATTAAAGAGGCTTGAGCTTAAACAATGACCAAGGAAACAATCCAGTGATATTGAGCTCCTTAGAACCCGATTACTATTACTAGGACAAGTTTAAGCCAATTAAACTTCAAGAGGGTACTTACCTATAAAACTCCATGCAAGCCTAAACTAAGGATTTGTTTGCTTTGTTTGTATATACATACTTGTACATAACATCATGGACATCATAATATCATATACATCCACTAACCATTTCAAGGATTTTTAGATTGATCTTTGTTCTTGTTTTGTAGGATATGGATTCACTTCGCAGGAAAACTATTCAAGTCAAACTTGTGAGGATCCCTCCACAACTTAAGGAGCTAGCTTCAAGAATTTCTGAAAACTCTCCATTCACCGAGAGACATGGTCGTCTACTCAACTTGGTCACCTCCAACAAAGATGAGGATATGATGAAGGTGCTCTTTCAGTTCTTTGATCCTTTACACCCTTGCTTCATATTTCCCGACTATCAACGTGTGCCTACTTTGGAAGAATTCTCCCAACTCTTGAGGATTCCCATTCTCAATCAACTACCTTTCAACGGTACGGAAAGAGACCCAAAGCCAGAAGAGATTTCTCAAGTTCTACACTTGCACTCGTCTGATGCCATAACTCATTGAGAAACGAGGAGTGGTGTCAAGGGTTTCCTAGCAAAGTTCCTGTTTGAGAAAGCCCAAATCTGTTGGAATTCCTTGGATTTGCAAGCCTTTGATGAAATTGTGGCTCTCCTCATCTATGGGATGGTTTTGTTTCCAAATCTTGACCAACTCATAGATGTGAACTCCGTCAAAATCTTCATATCATGCAACCCAGTGCCTACATTACTAGGGGATATCCTACACTATTTTCATACTCGCACAATGAGGAAAAGAGGTGTCCTCAAGTGTTGCACTCCTCTCTTGGAAAGATGGTTTATTTCTCATCTTCCCCAATCTGTATTAAAGAATGAGCAGGGTTCAAGGTGGTCACAAAGGTTGATGACGCTCAAACATTCAGACATTCATTGGTACTCCTGATCCAAAGAGAATGTTATCATTGTCAACCGGTGTGGAGAATTCCCTAATGTACATTTACTTGGTATTAGGGGAGGAATCACCTACAACCCCTGTTTAGCCTTAAGACAGTTTGGTTACGCCAGAAGGGATGGTTTGCACGAGATGCTGATTCAAGGTTTGGTGTTCGACTACGACAACGACAATCAAGGTCTTCGCCAAAGATTTATCCGAGCTTGGAGGATGTTAAACAAGATGGATAGCAAGACTTTGGGGCACGATAATTCCATCCCTCTCGAGCCTTACCTCAAATGGGTACAAACTCGTGCTCAGAGTCTTCAGATGCCTTACCCCTCCATTATCCCAGTAATCATTGAGCCTGTCATGGAGGGAGATGTTCCATACACTATTCTATATCCTGACATGCACACATATCTTGAAGACTTACAAAGGGATTGGATACAACTCAAGGGAGAGCGAGATACTTTCGAAGCCCAATTCTACGCAAGGGAGAAGAAGGTTTTGGAACTCACTAGGCTACTTCTTGAGGAGCAGACTTTGAATGCCTACATTGCACCAAAGAGGATGCGCACTACTTTTCTATCTTAGAGCTTTTGTATTATTTTTGCCCTAGGGGAGTTGATGTACTCAAACTTTTTCTTATTAATATAACGCGTGTTTCCTTTTTGTCTAAAAAAAATTTGAATCTTTGAAATCCTTGAAAATAGTGCATATGCATATATCATTCATCATAACATAAGCAGGTTTTTGCAACAAGTCTCCTCATCTCTCTACTGTTTATTTCAGTAAGATGGATCTTGAGCAAACAATGAAGGATCTTCAAGCTCAGAATACACAGTTTCAACAGTTTCTTTTGACCCTAGCTAAGTGACAAGAAGAATTGAAGACTTTGCTAGCTGAAGAGAGGAAAAAGAAAACAAAGAAGGTAACCGGAGTCTTAAACATGGGAAGAAGATTTCATGGGCAGACAAGAAGAACCTTGGACTTTGCAACAACATCTGGTGAAAGAGACAACCAAGATGGTAAAGGAAAGGAAACAGTTATCCTATCAGAACCAGAAGAGGAAGAGGAAGAAGAGGACTACTTTGTAGAGCAATACCCTCCAACTGATGACAAGTACAAACATCTTGAAGAGCGTTTGAGCGCGATGGAAATCCAAAAGGTTCCTGGCTTGGATTTTGAAGAATTGGGTTTGGTGTCAAGGATTGTGATTCCTCCAAAATTCAAAGAACCTGTATTTGCTAAATATGACAGAGTTTCATGCCCTATGATGCATCTCCGATCATATGTGAGGAAAATTCAACCCCATACCGCTAATAAAGACTTATGGGTGCACTTCTTCCAAGACAGTCTGTCTGGAACTCAACTTGACTGGTTTTACCAACTTGAAAGAGCCAACATTCACAATTGGGAAGATCTTATTGCAGCTTTCTACAAACAATATCAGTACAACGCTGATCTGGTGCCTACCCGTACTCAACTCTAGAGTATGGCCATGGTTTCCAATGAAGGTTTCAAGGACTATGCACAAAAATGGAGAGATTTGGCTGGAAGAGTTCAACACCCTCTGTCTGAGAGAGAATTGGTAGACATGTTCTTGGGCTCCTTGTCTGGTCCCTTCTTCAATCATTTAATCGGAAGTTCATCTGTAGGTTTTACCGAACTAATACTGACCGGAGAGAGGATAGAAGTCGGTATAAAGAATGGAAAGATTCAGAAAGACACATCTGCTTCTACAGCTGTAAGGAAGCCCTTTATCAGAAAGAAAGAGGTGGTTGCCGTATATCCACAAAGAAACCAAGATAGGGCCGAATGCCGTCCAATGGTGGGGGCTGTTATGATCCCAAAAACTGCATCTAATCAGCAAAGAAATAATCAACCAACGGTAAAAAGGCCAGTCAGGCAGTTCACCAGAATCAACATGACCCCATCTCAAGTATTACCTCATTTACTAAGATCCAACTTGGTGACCTTGAAAGAAGCTCCAAAAAACCCCAATACAACATCTCCTCATTATCATCCCAATTCCCGTTGCGCATATCACTCTGAAAGTCCTGGTCATGATACTAATAACTATTGGGCTCTAAAGAACAAAATACAAGACCTCATTGAATCGAAAGAAATTGAGTTCGATGCGCCTGAAAAACCGAATGTCATTTTTGCCCCTATGCCCAGACATGGCCACAATACTAATGCCATTGAGGAAGGATTGTTTGTTACTTCAGTTGATGAGCTCATGACCCCACTTTTGACTATTAAAATGAATTTGTTGAATGCCGGTGTGTTCTCAGGCTATGGTGAAGTTTTCCATCTCTGTTTGGCCTTCCAAATCGGTTGTCCTTTGTTGAAAATAGGTGTTCAGTGCCTAATAGATAACAAGGAAATTTTGTTTGAAAAGACTCCTGTTCCACCTATCCTTTTTGAAGATGTTTCTATCATTACCATTTCCGCCAATTCTTCCAGTGTCTCCACCAAAAGACCCGTTAGAATTACATCAGTTTCGAAAGCAACTCCTTCAATAATCACAATGCCTGGACTAGTCTCATATGCGTCAGACAAAACCGTGCCATGGAATTATGGAGGGGATGTCTGTTACCATGATATTAAACAGGACTGGCCAGCCGCCGAAGATTCAAGCTCCGAGAAAGTCAACTCCGATATCAGTAACATTGCAGGAACTAGAAAGATTACCCGAAGTGGTAGGGTCCTTTCTCCAGAATTTGCTCCTCCAAAAGCAGTTTCTGGACCCGTAATCATTCTTGTTGTTGCTCCCCCAAAAGTTGTTCCCAGTCCTACATTTATCTCCAACAATACTCCAATTGACAAAGTCGTTACAACCCCTGTAGTCATTCTTACTGACACTCCTACTGCCGAGTTAACCGAGACCCGAGGAAAAGGTGTTCTGATTGAGTCTGTCCGGACGAAGACTCAGTCATTAACAATCCCTGAGACCTCCAAGAAAGAAATGGAGGAGATCTTGAAAATTATAAAGAGAAGCGTCTACGATGTAGTTGAACAACTGGGGCAAACTCCCTCTAAAATCTCCATGCTAGCATTACTACTATGTTCTGAGGCACATGCAAAAGCCTTGGTGAAGTTCTTAAAAACTGCCCATGTACCTCAAGAGACATCTGCTGATCAATTTCAAGACTGCGTAGCCAGCCTAACTGCGGACAACGGTTTAGGTTTTTCAGATGCTGATCTGACGCTAAGGGGAAGAAAGCATAATGAGGCGTTGCATGTCTCAGTTGAATGTAGGGGCACAACCCTGGCTCATGTGTTGGTGGACACTGGCTCATCTTTGAATGTATTACCCAAAAAATCTCTTGATAGACTTGACTGTGAGGGGTTGACTTTGAAGCCAAGCAACATAGTGGTAAGGGCTTTTGACGGTTCGAAGAGGATGGTACATGGGGAGGTAGACATTCCCATAAAGGTTGGAACCCAAACTTTTAGTTCAACTTTTTATGTGATGGACATCCGCCCTTCATACTCCTGCCTACTAGGCTGACCATGGATCCACAATGCTGGCGCTGTTACTTCTACATTGCACCAAATGTTGAAGTATCCAATTCAAGGGAAGATTATCACCGTTCATGGAGAGAAAGAATACATGATCAGCCATCTTAATTCCTTCGGATATGTGGAATTAGACGGTGAATTCATTGAAACTCCATTTCAACACTTTGAAGAGGTCCCTCAAGACGTGGCGGTGACCAAGGATGTTCCCAAGATTATAAGGCCTCCACTCTGGATATCGTCACTAAAAGATGCTAAAGCAGTGGTAGAAGAAGGTGGATGCACTATCTGGGGACAACTCCCAGATATCCCATATAAGTATGACAAGTTTGGCCTAGGTTTCACTTCAAGTGCTCAAAAGGTTGTACGCCGTGCCCGTGCTGGATGGCCACCCTTGAAGATCAGCAACCGTGAAGTTAACGCAGTGGAAGATGGTGAGGATGGCTGCAACATAGAGAATTGGATCTTTCCAACTGTCAATGGAGGGATCAGCAATTGGGAGGCTAGAGACTTCATCCCAATCACTTTCATCCCTCAGTAATTTGTCTTTACATTTTGTTGGATTTGTAATATTCAAAACAATTCGCACTCTTAAAACCGTGTGTCTTACCCGAGGCACAATGGTCCATTTGTAAGGGTTATTATCTCATTTTTCATATGACATCAATGAATCATGGACGTTTTCGCATACAAACTTTTGTGCTCATTGTTTTTCTTTTACATTTTACTTTCTTTCAAAGATAGTTATACCCTTACACACACCTACACTCATAATGCAGGTATACATCCATTCGGGATCCCATGGGTAACGATATTGCTATGGCCTTTTGTGACTCTGAGAATCTAATCTACCAAGCCGAAGACGAAGGTGAGGAAGATTGTGAAGTACCAGGGGAACTTGCCAGACTGCTACAATAAGAAGAAAGAACCATTCAACCTCACGAGGAACCCGTGGATACAATCAACCTAGGTACCGAAGAAGACAAAAAAGAGATCAAGGTGGGTGCCAATTTGGAACCCAGTATCAAGAAGCGTCTGATTCAATTGTTACACGATTATGTCAAAGTCTTTTCCTAGTCATATGAAGACATGCCAGGACTTGATGAAGATATTGTGGTACATCGTCTGCCTACAAGAGAGGATTGTCCGCCAGTAAAACAAAAGGTTCGCCACATGAGGCCTGACATGTCAGAAAAGATTAAAGCAGAAGTCATGAAGCAACTCAACGCTAGATTCTTGGTTGTCACCTCTTACCCCCAATGGGTTGCCAATGTTGTTCCCGTGCCCAAAAAGGACGGCAAAGTGCGAATGTGTGTGGACTATAGAGATTTGAATAGGGTAAGCCCTAAGGATGATTTTCCACTCCCCTATATTGATATCCTAGTTGACAGTACGGCACAACACAAAGTGTTTTCCTTCATAGACGGATTCTCAGAATATAACCAAATCAAAATGGCACCTGAGGACATGGAGAAAACAACATTTGTCACACAGTGGGGCACATTCTGCTACAAGGTTATGCCATTCGGACTGAAGAATGTTGGGGCAACCTATCAACGTGCCATGGTAGCTTTATTTCATGACATGATACATCACGAAATAGAGGTCTACATAGACGATATGATAGCCAGATCGCAAATAGAAGAAGAGCATCTTGATCACTTACAAAAGTTGTTTGAGAGACTGAAGAAGTACAAGTTGAGGTTGAATCCAAACAAATGCACATTTGGAGTACGGTCTAGTAAACTACTAGGCTTTATCGTCCGCAACAAAGGTATCGAGGTTGATCCTGTAAAAGTTAAATCAATACAATAGATGCTTACTCCTCGTACTGAGAAGGAAGTCAGAGGATTCTTGGGACGTTTGAACTATATCGCCAGATTCATTTCTCACCTGACAGCTACTTGTGAGCCAATATTCAAACTATTAAAGAAAGATCAAGTAGTCAAATGGAATGATGAATGCCAAGTTGGTTTTAACAAAATCAAATAATACTTACAAGAGCCTCATGTGTTGATACCACCAGTCGAGGGAAGACCATTGATCATGTATCTGACTGTTTTAGAAAACTCAATGGGGTGTGTATTGGGGCAGCACGAGGAGTCTGGCCAAAAAGAGCACGCTATTTACTACCTGAGCAAAAAGTTTACCGACTGTGAAACCAGATATTCACTGCTCGAGAAAACTTGCTGCGCTCTGGCATGGGCTGCTCGCTGGCTAAGACAGTATATGTTGACTCATACTACCTTGCTAATATCTAAAATGGATCTGATAAAGTACATCTTTGAGAAGCCTGCTCTTTCTGGGAGAATAGCGAGATGGAAGATGATCCTGACGGAATATGACATACAATATACTACCCAGAAAGTAATAAAGGGCGGTGTATTAGCTGATCACCTTGCTCACCAAGCTGTGGAAGACTACCAGTCCATGAAGTTTGAATTTCCGGATGAAGACATTATGACATTAGACAACTGTGAAGAAATCAGGCCATATGACGGACCTAAACAAGGATCCCGATGGACCTTGTTCTTTGATGTAGCCTCCAATGCACTCGGAAATGGTATCAGTGTTGTACTCATATCTCCGGAAGGGTGTCATACTCCCTTTACTGCCAGACTTTGCTTCAATTATACAAACAACATGGAGGGATACGAAGCGTGCATCTTCTGTCTCAAAGTTGCCATAGACTTAGGGATGAAATCCTTGGATGTATTTGGAGACTCAGCTTTGGTTATCAGCCAGATCAAAGGGGAATGGGACACCAAACACCCAAACCTTATCCCTTACAAAGAACATGTTTTGACATTGCTACCACATTTTGAGAAGATTACCTTCGAGCATTTCCCGCGAGAAGAAAATCATCTAGGAGATGCTCTAGCCACAATGTCATCTATGTTTAAACTTAATTGGGATAACGAGGCTCCCCAGATCACCATTAAACGAATGGAAGAACCGTCACATTGTCACGAGATTAATACTGAAGAAGTAGTGGACTAGCCTTGGTTTCACGAAGTCAAGAGGTATCTCGAGACTCAAGAATATCCAGAAGGGGCTTCAATCAACGATAAGAAGTTCTTAAGGAGGTTTTTTGCTAAGTTCTTCCTTAGTAACGGTATCCTGTACAAACGCAATCATGACTCTGTGCTACTTCGGAGCATAGATAAGGTTGAAGCTGAAAAGATCATGACTGAATTACATGAAGGCACTTTTGGCACCCACTCCAGTGGGCATACGATGGCAAATAAAATCCTACGGGCAGGCTATTATTGGTCTACCATGGAAGCAGACTGCTATCAACACTCTTGAACCTGCCATAAATGCCAGATTTATACTGACAAGGTGCACGTACCTCTGGTTCCTCTGAATGTCTCCATGGCTCCTTGGCCCTTTGCTATGTGGGGGATTGATATGATTGGGGAAATCAAGCCAACAACCTCCAATGGACACCGCTTCATCCTAGTAGCCATTGACTATTTTAAAAAGTGGGTAGAGGCAGCTTCCTTCGCTTCTGTTACCAAGAGTGTTGTTTCCCGTTTCATCAAGCAAAATCTCATTAGCCGGTACGGTATCCCGGAAAAGATCATCACTGACAATGGTACAAATCTCAACAACACTATGATCACCACATTGTGCGAGCAATTCAAGATTCAGCATCATAATTCTTCTCCCTATCGGCCAAAGATGAATGGTGTTGTTGAAGCTGCAAATAAGAACATTAAAAAGATCATACAGAAAATGACAGTCACATACAAAGACTGGCATGATATGCTACCAATCGCTCTCCACGGGTATCGTACCATAACTCGCACATCAACTGGGGCAACACCCTATTCTTTGGTATACGACATGGAAGCCGTCTTGCCTATTGAGGTTCAGATCCCCTCTCTGAGTATTATGAAAGATGCAAGATTGAACGAAGATGATTGGATCCAGACTCGACTTGATCAACTGAATTTGATTGATGAAAAGATACTTATTGTTGTTTGCCATGGTAAAATGTATCAAAAACGGATGATCAAGACATTCAACAAGAAAGTCAGGCGCCAAGTGTATCAAGTTGGAGATCTAGTGATCAAACGCATCATCTTGCCACAAGGTGATCCCAGGGGAAAATGGACTCCTACCTATGAAGGACCATTTGTAATCAAAAACATATTCTTTGGTGGGGCAATGATCTTGACCACCATGGATGGTGACGACCTGCCACACCCTGCGAACACGGACATAGTCAAAAGATACTACGCATAAGAGACCCGCTAGGTTGACACACCTAGGCAAAACAAGGGCATCCCGACGAATCAAAAAGGTTCGGGAAAAAGTTAGGGATAAAACAAAAAAAATTGTACACCCGACAAGTTGAAAACCCGAAAGGGCGACTTGGGCAAAAAAGGGTTTCCCGGTGGACTAAAAACCCGAAAGGGAGGTCCAGGCAAAAGTTAGGGGATTAAGGCGTACGACTATGTCCCATTGGATCACTTTATGGATAAACTTTGGCTTCTACTGAGGTTCTGATCAATTCAATCATCTTCGAGCGAGGAAATAAATAGACAAGATGCTCAGAGATACGAAGGCTTTAGCAGAATGGAAACCCCATGGGATTATTACACATAGCTATCTTTTCTTTGTATCAAAATTTTCATTTTTTATGACAGCATTCTCTTACCAGAACGTTTGTCTCCTTGTACAAAAATACTTGCTTAAAGTTAATACAAAGACATCCCTTTGAAAGTGAAAAAACTATTTGTCTTTTCTTTACGCTTGTGTTTTGTTTACAAAAACGTCCAATGATTCATTGTTGAACATATGCGTTTGAATATAATTACTGTTTACAAATAAACAAAATCAAAAAAGGCAATTACTGATGGGTTGAATGGATAGCGAATTACATCTAGGCTATTACCTAAGAAATCCCCACAGTACGTCATTTAATCCCCAGCAGAACAAAACTCCCAGTTATCACTCCCCAGTAGAAGTCGTCAAATTTCTCAGGATTCCCCATTGGAATTTTACAAGCAGTATACGGCATTCCCATTACAACAAAGTTTATTTTTATCGGCATAAATTCATCAATACTTCGACTTCAAGACGTGAAGACTTACATATCCTCAGTAGCAGCCAGGGATTTATTTTCCTCATTCCAACAACAATGCAACAAATTAGCTCACATACACATACATTGCATCCATATATCATAAACATTGATAATGCAAATGCATTATACTATGCATTTCATACAACATAAAAATTTTGTTTTAGCTAACATTTTACCCTTTTCAGGATAAGGTTAACAACTACCATTAACAAATTCCAAAATCTTTTGATACAGTTCAGATTTGCTCTAGACACGGATGCCATTCTGATACTCATTCAGATTCAACTTTCAGATACAGTTCAGATACGCTCCAGACACGGATGCCATTCCGATACTCATTCAAAATCAACTTTCAGATACATTTCAGATATGCACCAGACATGGTTTCCATTCTGATACTCATTCAAAATCAGCCTTCAGTTACAGTTCAGATATGTTCCAGACACGGATGCCATTCAGATGCTCATTCAAAATCAGCTTTCAGATACAGTTCAGATACGCTCCAGAAACGGATGCCATTCTGATACTCATTCAAAATCAGCCTTCAGATACAGTTCAGATAAGTTCCAGACAAGGATTCCATTCTGATGCTCATTCAAAACCAGCTTTCAGATACAGTACAGGTACGCTCCAGACACAGACGCCATTCTAACACTCATTCTTTCAGCCTACAAATCACAATTCAATAATCATTATTGGATGGCATCTACAAGCCAATCTCTAACAAGTTTTTATCATCTCTCCAAAATGGCATCTTTAAGCCCATTCCCTCAACCATCACATCACCAAGTGAAAATTTCTGGGCACTCTAGTGTCCAATCATCTTCCACCTTCGAGCCACGACTGGCAAAACTTGCCAATATAACTCTCCAGGCATAAGAAGATTGAACAGGGGCAGCTGTTGTACCCCAAAATTTTCCCTCTTACTTATCAAGGATTTTCACAAGATCTTTCTTGAATCAAGACTGCACTAGGGTTTGATCAGCTCAAGACACCTCCTCAAGCATTGATGATTGAAAATTAAGGTTTGAGACTGCACATGGAAATTTTGAACTTCCAAGGCTCCATATTACTTTCATGGATCATTATGGACTACCAAGATTACTCATGCCAAGTTTCAAGCCTGGAATCACACTTTTGATCAGTCAATTGAACAGTTGACCTAAAAATCAACTGTATTGAGGAAAAAGTCAACCATGGCCAATTTACAGTCAAACTTCATAATTTTTGATCCACATCAACATTCTAAACCCATATGTGTCATTTGATCAAGTTTGGACCACAACTCCTCAAGAAATTTGATCAAATCATCAAAAGGGCAAAATGGTCAAAATTAGGGTTTTGACTGGGAAAGGGGAATTTCTGATTTTTGACCTAGCAAATGATCAATTGATTCAAGGAATGATATTAAGAGTCCAATTGTATCACTTTGACTTAATAACATGGTTCAAAACACTACAAGTCCATTGGATTGACAGATGAATTTTTTCAGTCAACTGATCAAAAGTGAATTGTATACTGAAAAGTCAAACTTTGACTTTTTGGTCAAAATCAAATGCCAAAGATCACAGTTCATCAAAACATGTCAAAATATGAAAATTTTTCATCAAGAAATCAAGGATTTAAGATTTTGTTTTGAAAAGTTGAAATTTCTTAACTTAGAAATTTTTCTAAGTATAGAAAATTTCTTATGTTTTTCTCAACTTTGAGCCAAATTTTCACCATGATGTAAGATGATTCAAAGGAAACTTCCAACATGAAAGTTGTATATCTCCATGAAATATACAACTTTTCTTCACACAATTTATCTTAAAAATGCTTAGATCTCAAGATATAATTTTGTGAATACATGCTCATGAACTAAAAATAACTTAGTGAAATTTTGCCCTAGTTAGGCAGATTTTTGACCTAACTTCATGGCAATTTTTCACATGGTTCCAAGAGGAATTTTCAAAATAAATTCAAAAATGAGTTGTAGAACACATTTAAAGCTTTCCAAAATATCCAATAACTCCTTGAGATCATTCTTGAGTAGGGAGAATCGAAGAGATGAAGTTGGTAATTTGTCACTTAGATTTCAAGCCATTTTGTGAAGAACATTGGATCCAATCCTCAAGCATGCTGAACAAATCCTACTTTGCAGGCTTCTAACTTGACTTTCACTCCATAATTAAATGTTTTCACATCTGTTGGAAGATTTAAGCCAAGCATTGAATGCATTGTACAAGAATAATTCCATTTTTGGGAGAAAGGCAACATTGCCATTTTGGAAAAGCAAGCTTTATGCAAAGTCAGCTTACATTGAGCCTTGCACTTGTTTTTTCTGTACAAACACACTCCACTCAATCAGAACAAGTATGTTTAAAGGTCTCATCCCCCCTACAAGCTTTGTACTACACCTTGAAACCATGCTTGCTAGCTTTGCTTCACAAACAAGTAACCAAGCAAACATGTGAGTTTTTGAAATCTGAGTTGTTACAAGACTTAAGACCACTTTCTTATAAGTAGACTCACTATTTTCAAGTTGACACACAAATTCTAAGACACCAAAACACTCCCAAACACTTTGCAACTTAGAATCTGCCATAACTTGACAGTTTTGAACCTCACATAGCCATCTCCAAATCCACTCGTGCGTATAGAGTTTTAACCACCCAAACACTTAATATACATCATATCAAAGTGATCCAGGCCCCTATTTCAAGACTGTAGCTCCTCCTTCACCATCAACCATTTTCAAATATCAAGCTTACAGGTTGACTTGAGTAGAGAGATTCAGGGACTTTCAGGACAGAGTAAGGGTTGGAATACACTCAAGGAGGTCCAGACAAGCTAAACAGATCCCCAGGCCTTCTCAAAACTTGGTCAAACTCCATTCATGATTCCAGCTGCAAGAGGTAAAAACTCAAACATCTATCCCTTCATACAAGCATCATTTGGTCCTGATTTATGAAAGAAAAATGTAGATATCCTTACTCTAAAGCTAACCATGTTCATAGTTTTCATTTATATTAACTATGTATAGAGAATTTTGGATTTGAAATTTCTGCAAAAAAATTATGTTTCAAATTAGGGCCAGTAAAATTAGATTTTATCTTTTACTTTTAGTTTACATAAGTTATATGTTTGAATTCGTGGGAAGAAACACCACAACTTTCATGTTTGAACTTTCCATTTTTATGGAGAAATGAGGAAGATACAGGTGGTTCGGCCATGGCTCAAGGTTGAAGATGAAGTTGCCTTCAGGAAGCAGTTTCTAATATATATTTATGTTTGTGTTTATATAAACGGATGTACAACCACCCCAGTGGTAAGGCAGCGCGCGTAATTGTTAGAGGTCATGGGTTCGAGCCTCAGTGCGCTGCCTTTTGCATTTTTCTCACTTTTTCCCATTTTTTTGGTCTCTTGCAACGCTGGGCTTCTTATTTCATGGGCCTATGGTTTTTTTTGCTAACATCATGCATCCTGCTTACTTGTGACACCCCTGGCCCATTATCATTTTATTTGTTTATTTTTATTCTCATTTTATTTTCTTAAATATATTTTTCTTAATATTAAAAATCATAAAAAATATAAAAATGATAGATTTATATTTTAGCTTATTTTATTTTATTTTTCTTACAAAAAATATTTTTATTTAGTTATATATTATCTATTTTATTAAATGAACTTGTAAATTAAATTAGAACTAGTTTAATATTTATTTTTTCTTTATACCTATTAAATATATTATTTTAATATAAAAAAGACAAAAAATATCTCATAATGCCATACATTATTTTCAAGACAAAAAAATATACAAAAATACTTTTTCTTAAAAAACTTATTTTCTTTTAATCAAATAGAATTAGGGTTTTATTCAAAAATCTTTTCTTAAATAATTTTTTTTCTTAATTGATTTAAGTTAATCTTGATTTATTTATTTTTTGATTAGGTTTAGGTTAAAGCTTTTTTTTTTTCACATAAAAAACCAAACAAAAATCTTCTTTGCATTTACATATTCTTGCATATTTAATTCATCTTGCATATTCCAATTCTTGTATAAATTCAATTTGGTTGTAATAGATTAATTATGTTTATATTATTGCAATCCCCATTCACAAATTGTATACCCCTCTCCCACAAGTGTTGTAATAGCGTAGTAACTTTAAATTTCGCAATTTATCGCTTTTACATAATATGCTAATAATTAGGGTTTGTATGGGAAGATAAAAATCAATCAAATAGAAAACCCTAATTCAAGACAAAAACAAGCATGAAAATGACACACTTTCACACAAGCACCCCTAGGGTTATCCCACTTGGTTGCCTTACAAAAATGACCATATTACGCATGTAAGGTATCTTAGCAAAAAAAAAAATACAAGAGCATAGTCCCTCGATGACGCTATTCAAAGTTGCCTTATAAAATGATCTTAGTCCCTAAAAAAGAATGCTAAGATACTTTGCAACATTGCTAATCATGGCTATACAATGACCCACGCCCGTCCCATTTACATCCAAAGATAGGGTTGCTTACCAAATCAATGGTAAGACAACAATATCAAAGGAAAAGAAAATGAACAAGAAAGACATTTGAGTAGGTAGATTTCTCCTAATTAATTGCTCCATTTCAAAACAAATATCCTTGCTATTTTAAAAAAAACACACATTTCCAAACATCTTACAAACATTGAAAACATTTTCAAAAAGATCAACATCTTTGTATACATTCTTACGAACGAGAATCATTACAAAGATGGCCTAAACAATAGCCTCTTTCACAAAATACTTTCAAAAACCACACAAAGCATAATTTAAAACAAAAGCAAGTGATCTAGCAAGTAACTAAGAGCCCATGGAAAACCATGGATGAAAAGGGTGCTAATACCTTCCCTTTTCATAATCTACCCCCCGAACTCAAGAAACAATCTCAAAGGTCTTTCCTGTGCTTTTTCACCTTTCCTTTTGGATAAAAGAAAAGTCGGTGGCGAATCTTGCTAACCGCAACATTTGCGATCAAACGCAAAACATCAAGTCAGTTCTCCCACCGCATCACAATTATGGATTTCAAAATTCTGACTTGGTGAGAGATTCAGTTTTAAGTTACCAATTTCGAAACATTGGCATTTTCAACTCAATGGGTCTTAGGGCATGATTCTTGAAGCTTTAGAAAGACGAGGTTTAAAGCTTTACAATGTGGAAAGAATGGGATTAAATGGATGTTTGAGCTGGAAGTTGCAATGAGTCAAAGTTGAGAAAAAGAGGTTGACTTTCTATACTCAGAAAATTTCTAAGTTTTTCTTCAAAAATGACTTATAATCTCTTGTATTCAAACCTGGCCTTCCACTTGAAATTTTCTCTTGACCAAAAATGATGGCATGAACTAGATCTCTTGAATTAAATTTTGAGACTTGAACCATTCAAAATCTCCAAAAATTTGAGAAAGTTATGACTTGTTGAAGTTGGCAAAAATTCATGAAATGACCTATAATATTTTGCATCCTTATATCATCTTCCATCTATTTTAACACTTTTCACATAAAAGAAAGGTTAAAGTTCACACATTCAAGATCATTATGGAAAAATAATGGGCTCAAGGTGATAAAAATTTATCAAGTTATGATCATTTGAAGTCACATGAAGGGATTTGAGGGTTCATCTGTAGGACTTGTAATCTTTCTTCATCATCAAGTTTCTTAAACACAAAATTTCCTCGAGACATTTGAATTGATTTATTAATAACCCTTTGAAGGGAAGGATGTCTTTGGAATCACTCAAAAATACCAAAAGATGAGCAAGATATACCCCTTTGAAGTTCAAAACCCTAGCTTCTAGAGCAAGAAAATACCTTGGGGAGAACTTTGCAAATTTAATCAACCTTATTACACCAATATTTTTATCTTGAAAATGGAGGTTATTAAGGATGATAATGAGAAGTCATAGTAACCAACATTAATTCCACATCTTGATAATTGAAGGATATTTTCACTTGTCATCAATGGAGACAAAGACTTGTCCAATTGAGTTAAAATTCTTTGGTCAACCCTTGTGCTTTTGAGCTAACTTTGACAACTTGAGGCATAATGAATCATGAAAGACTTTGTCATGATGTTACTTCAAAATATATTTCATAGAGTCTTGAATCTCAATGAAGATTTGTTGAGGAAGGTACAAAGAAGTAACTCATGAATCCAAAAGCTGACTTTGATGGAATGCATTGTGCTTTCACCTACATCATCAACAATTAGGATACAAATACATTGTATTTGTTAGTTAAAGAGTAATAAAACATAGATGATCACAAAATACAAGTCAAGGTGCTTGGTGATTCCCCATAGAGCAAGACTAAAGATAAGGAGAAGAAACAAAACCTAGTGTGTGACTTTGTTGTGATTGAATTGATATGATATGATGAAGGGATATTAAGGGGAAAAATTGAGGTACAATAGCTGCCCTTATTTAAGTGTATTATATCCGGAGATACGAAGGTTAAAATCTTCGTGTCGACGCGATTGAAGATACTTAAATATAAAACAAACCCTATTTTTGGCCCTAAGATACCGTGTAATGCTTATGATTATGAATGTGGATGAACAAATCTAAAGGGACACAAGACACCACTGGGGCTGTAAAAAGTAAAAGAGGAAGAAAAAGGAAAACTTGACCAGTAAAATAAACCACTGGTGAAAGAAAGACAAGCATATGTTGGGGTAATGCCCAAGATAGGATCCAAAGCATCATCAACTCAAGAATTGAGTAGAGAGATTAAAGGATAACGGTGACCGAAAGATGACTGTGAACTATCCAATCTTTGAGGGGATAGCAAAAAGTAACGCCGACCTACTGGGGAAAGGGATGGTAAGATAATACTAGTAAATCTCAAGATGTATCCAGTATTCATGATTGAGAACAAATGAACTTCTATTGAGTAACAGAATCTCAACGATGAACTACCTTCCATAATGACAAGGCTACCATCCATCGAAAAAAGATTTCAACAACAGACTACCTTCCATAATGACAAGGCTGCCATCCATTGGAGTAACAAAATCTCAACAACAAACTATCTTCCATAATGACAAGGCTACTATCCATTGGAGAAAAATCTCAACAAAAGATTACCTTTCATAATGACAAGGCTACCATCCATTGGAGTAACAAAATCTGAGCAACAAACTACCTTCCATAATGACACGGCTACCATCCATTGGAGTAACAAAATCTCAGCAACGAACTACCTTCAATAATAACAAGGCTACCATCCATTGGAGAAACAAAATCTCAGCAACAAACTACCTTCCATAATGACAAGGCTACCATCCATTGGAGAAACAAAATCTCAGCAACGAACTACCTTCCATAATGACAAGGCTATCATCCATTGGAGAAAGATCTCAAAAACAAACTACCTTCCATAATGAAAAGGCTACCATCCATTGGAGTAACAAAAATATGAATCTTCTTTAGGAACAATCAGATTCACCAGGGAAGTACAGGTTGCTCAAATAAAGAGTCCTGCCATTTGCTTCTATGAGGAGGAATTGCAATAAAGATTTCTTGAAGAAGAAATAGCTTCCTGGATAAATGCCAATATAATTCCTATAGAAATTTCTTGTGCAAAATAAAAGTACATTCTCAACTGGGACTTAAAGCTCGCAAAAATTCAAAGAATAATACTGTTGAGGGTACCCGTTCCAACTAGAAATGAATCAGAATGCAACAGTCAACCAAAATACACCTTTTGAGAAATAAACTCAAGAGGGAAATTCCATCCCATCCAGGCAGCAAGCTGAAAAGAAGGCTGAAACCAAATTCTTCCACGAGGGATAACTCAGTGGGGAAGTTGAAAGAATGTACACTTTTTGCTTAAGGTTGACATTTTATTGGAGAGAGGGTAACACAACTCTGTAAAATATGGTAATATGTCAGCAAAATATCAATGAATGCAAATGAGAAATGATTTTCTAAATTCAAACATGCAGATGTATGTGTGAATGTATGAATGTCACCATGTATGCTGACAAAACAGACACAGAACACTGGGGATAACCGGGCAAGGCCACAAATGGGTATAATCAATACTCGGTTGAATCATAATTAGGATGGAATTTCCATAAGAAAAGTAAGCACCAACTGAGGAACAAATTCCTATTTCAAAGCTTAACTTTACCGGGGAAGAAAAAAAATCAAATTAAGCGGTAATGTAACATCTTCCTCTGAGCTTTAATTGGAAACCGAGCAAACTGGACACCAAAAGAGAGTTTGAAGTTCAAATTTCTGCCAGGGTTGACTCCACTAGAGAAGAACAAAATCATCTCGGGGGGGGGGGGGGATAATACCATATTGGCGAAGAATACTTAAAGATACAACTTCAATAATGAGAGTGATGATTGCACGAACTTCTCTGGGGAGAAAGTACGAAAACCTTAAAGGGAAACAATTTCAGAAAAATATCTCGTCTCAGCATCACCTGGGGAATTTCAAACACTATGGCAAGAAAAACTTCTGAGGGTTTTAAATATAATCCAACACTTGGCGGGAGAAAACCCAAAAAGTTGATAACCATTTCAACACTTCTTCATTAAAATACTGCCCTTGCCTGGCTACCGAGCAGATAAACAAAATAGTAATGCTACCGAAAGGAGACGCTTCGTGAATGAGTCCAATCTCAGTAGGTACGGGGAGACAAGACTTTTTACCAAATGGGTGAAGGCTTCATTGGGGAAACTTGGATAGAGTCCTCATTTTATGCAAACCTTTTGGTTTTATTCGTCCCTGAAATCATTAATTTTGTCCTCCTTGTATCACAAAACAATTTGTAAATTCTTTCCAAAAAATAATTTTGTTATTTAATCTGTTTGCTTTGATCATTACTATCAATAATAAATGAAATCTTTATAAGCTGAATAAAATAAGAATTGCAAAGAATTAGATAAAAGGCTCAAACTTTATTAATAGAATGGTAGCCTGCAAATGGCAAGACTTCATGGATGATTACAAAACTTGGAACATGGTAATATATATTGGAAAAGATACATTGAATTACAATGACCACCATTCTCTCTAGCAACTTTGAATTTCTGAGCCAAAACTTTAGTTGAAGAGTAGCAAGATCCAAGCAGATTGTTGCTCCATTGATCAAGTCTTTTTTGATGAAGTTTGTTGTACCCCCAAATTTGCCCTCCCTTTTTCTCATATGATTTCTCATCACAAAGCCCTTGAAGCTCAAGATCCAGTTGGGGTTTCATCTGCTCAAGACTTCTCCTTGCACTGTTGACCCAAATTAGGGTTTGTGTTTGCACAAAGATGTTTTGACCTAAAATGCCTAAGATAACTTTCATGCTTCATATTGGACTCCCAAGTTTATCCATACCAAGTTTCAAGTCTTGATTCCAAATTTTGCCCAGTCAATTGGACAGTTGACCTAAAAATCAGCTATATTGGGGAAAAAGTCAACTGTGGCCAATTGACAGTCAAATCTCATGAAAATTGACTCACATCAACATTATTAACTCACATGGACCATTTGATCAAGTTAGGATCACAATTCCACAAGAAATTTGATCAGATCACCAAAAGGGCAAAATGGTCATTTTTAGGGTTTTGACTGCACAAAAGCAATTTTTGACTGTTTGACCTAGCCAATGGCAAACCAAACTCACATATGGACTCAAGGACCCCATGGAATTGTCTTGACATGCTCAACAAGTTCAAAAGATCCCAAGTACACAAGATTGACAGTTGAATTTCCCAGTCAATTGATCAATTTTGACTGTATACTGAAAAGTCAAACTTTGACTTTTTGGTCAAAATCAAGAGTCAAGATTCATTTTTCATCAAAACATGCCAAATCATGAAACTTGTTCACCAAGAAAACAAAAATTGCAAATTAGGGTTTGAAATGAGAATTTTTCATAACTTAGAATTTTTCTAAGTTATGAAAAACCCTAATTTTTTCCCAACTTTGCCCCACTTTCTCAACAAGATTCATTTGGATTCAAGCAAAAGTCAAAACATGAAAGTTGTAGCCTATTGCATAATCTACAACTTTGATTCACAAAGTTTTCCCAAAAGAGGCTTGTATCTCAAGTTACAATTTTTGGAACAAGGGTGCCAAACCATTCTTAACTTAGTGAAAATTTGACCTATTTTGGCAAGGTTTTTTACCTAACTTCAAGACCATTTTTCACATACTTCCCCTTGGAATTTCAATTTGCATTTCAAAGATGGATTGTAGTACACATTCCAAGATTTCCAAAATGTCCCAGAACTCATCAAACAACCTCATGACTTGAGAGAATCGAATTTTGCAATATGGCAAAAACTCACTTTTGAATTGGCCAATTTCCATGTTCATAACTTGTGCAAATTTTTCAAATCAGCATGCAACTTGATTACAGGCCTCTAAACCATCCAACACTCATAAATTTAATGCAAACTCTTTGTGCCAAGACCATGTTCTATGTGTTCAAGCATTGTATGATGGATTAATCCCAAAATAGATAAAGCACTTTAACCATTTTTGCAAAAGTAAGCTTTATGTCAAAATGAAAATCCAAGAAGTACAGATCAAATACCCTTGGCACAAGTTTAGGGACTAATCACACTGATCAATGCCAAGGTTTGCAGCATGTTATGGGGGCCTCTACCTGTCTAAACACCAACTTGGCTTTTGGTTGCTTAAAGTGTAAGAAATATGGCATAACTGAACACAACTTTCATCTCAGCAAGAGAACCCTTAAGCAAATATTTTGTACACATTCAAGACATCCTAACTGAGCTAGCACACGACTCCAACACCTCTATTGCCCTCTAGAACACAGAACCACCCTCAAACTGCCCAAACAGAGCTCCTACTGCAGTTTGAGTGCCAACTCTCATTCCTTTCATGCATTCTTGCTAAAAGCTCATCAAACACATTCCCTAGCATCACTTGAAGCTAACCAAAACATAAAACACGACCTGTAACTCCTCTAGTCAGTTCCACCATTTTCACTTTCTTGTTTTGCAGTTGAAGGTCCATAGCTCGATTCAAGGTCTTTCAAAGCAAAGTAAGCATTGGAATAGCATCACTACACTTCAGGCAAGCTATACAGATCATCATCTTGCCCTGAAAGCTCCCCCATTGCCAGATACAACTTCAACTGAACAGGTATCTTCTTGAACTTCTAACTCTTAATGTAGGCATTGTTAGCTCTAGGTTTGTGAATAAGAAGTGTTCTACTCATGCCCCTGAATCTATACATACTTTTACTTTTCATTTATTTTGCCTGAGTTATGAGAATTTAAGGTCTAAATATGGAAGAAAAGTTAGGTCAAGATTTGGGAATGTTAAAATTCTCTCTCATTTCTGAGAGTTAGGATGATTTCTTTACATATTTAGAATCGTGATTCAATGCTTAACATTTCTTATGTTGAAAGTTTGTGCAAAAGATCAAGGAATCCAGAGGTTTTAATTGATGTTCAGGCGCGCGTTTTTGAAACATCTTTCTGGCTGGAGGTTGAAGAAAGGCTTGGTGGGCTGGGCCTATTGTGCTATTTCTCTTCACACCCTATTTTTGCTTTCATACCCCCTGAGCCCATTTTGTTTGTTTTATTGATTTTTTGACTTTTCTCTTTTTATTCTGATTTATTTATTTTTGCTAGTAATATTAAAAACATGAAAAATTATTTTTACACCATTTTTATATTTTTTAGGCATTTATTTGTTTATATGAACCATTTGTACATAAATAATATATATATACTATTATTTAGAAAAACTAGAAAAAATAATGCAAATATATTTTATTTCTGATTTTTATTTCATTTTCTCTTTTGAAAACATTTTGTATCAAAAAATATTTTTTTTTATAAATATTAAATATTATTATTTTGTATATATAATATTTATTTAGTAAATAATAAAGATATTTATACATATTAGTATATTTAGGTAAATAATACAAAAAATATATACATTTTTTATTTTATTAATATTTGACATGAAAAATACTTTTTTATGAATATACTTCATTTTTATTTTATTTTGTACATAATTATTAAATATTGTACACTTTAAATAAATATTACCTTTTACTTAATGAAATTAGGGTTTTACCCTTAAAACACAAAAACTCCAAAAATATTACTTTTTTTATTTTATTCATTTTATTTATTTGACATAAAAAACACCCTTTTTTTCCATACATATAAAAACCCTTTTTGCATTTTGCATCTTTATTTTATTTTCCATTTAATTTATGCAATTAATTATCTTGTAAATATTCCAAAATTGATGTAATAGCTAGGTTTAAATTCATTGTCTAAATATCCCCCCATTTGAACATTTGTACCCCCCTTCCCATATTGTGTTGTAATAGTGTAGGAATTTTACTTTTCGCATTTTAACGCTTTCTAAATATACCATGCTAGAATTAGGGTTTGTATGCAAATAAAACGAACAAAAATAGTTTGACCTAATTTCAAGATAATCAAGCATGAAAATGGACAACACATATCACACTTGCACCCCTAGGGTATTCCACTTGTTGCCTTCAATAATGGGCCATATTGCATGTTAGGTTTCTTTGGGCAAAACAAAAACAAACAATCAAATGATCATATTCCCTCGATGACGCTTTTCGAAAAGTTGCCTAAAATGATCAAGTCCCTTTCAAGGAAAAATTGCCCAAAGATACTTGGCACCATTGCAATTATGGTCTAAACGATGACCCGCGCCCGTCCCTTTCACATCCTAACACAAGATTGTCCACCAAATACAATGGTGGAACAAAATTGTTAAAAGGGTTAAAACATAGCAAAAATCTTTGAGAACTTTAGGGTTGATCGCTCTTAAGTACTTGTCAACTTGCAAAACAAAACACTTGCCTATTTTCAAACCACACATCACTACACTTTCAAAACAAACTTTCAAAAAACCTTGAAACATCTTTTCAAAAAGACAAACACCTTTTGTAAAACATTCGAGTAAAGAATTGTTACAAGGTTAGCCTAAACCAAGACATCTTTTTCAAAACATTTTCAAAGCCATACACAAAGCACCATTTCAAACAATTGAAAACCAAGGCAAGTTGATCTAAGCAAGTACCTAAGAGCCCATGGATAACCATGGATAGAAAGGGTGCTAATACCTTCCCTTTCTATAATCTACTCCCCGAACCCAAGAAAAATCTCAAAGGTTTTTGCTGTGCTTTTTAAACCTTTCCTTAGGATAAAATAAAAAGTCGGTGGCGACTCTTGCTCAACCGAAACATTTGCAAAAACAAACGCAAAACTACAGTCAGTTCTCCCACCGTATCACAGAACTGGCGACTCTGCTGGGGATATTTTAAAAGTGGAGTAACCTTAGGGCTTAGATCACCCTCTTGCATGACTAATTGTTTGATTTGATTGCTTTATATTTTGGCTCTCTTGTTTGGGTTTACAAATCCTACACCCGGATTTTGGGAAACATTCATAGATAGCAATACGTTGTGGAAACTGTGCGGGGTATACCGACACGGTCGAAGCAATAGCTATATTAGTGCGACATATTTGTGAGTACCGGTAACCCTTGAGTTCAATCAAGGAGAGTACGGGGCCGCTGAGTGATGTCACTAAGCACTAATGACCTAGAACCTTACTTGACCATCTCGGCCTTTTATTAGGGGTAGTGAGATGACCGGCTTTGGTGCAGTCCGAAGTTGGTAGATACTCGATACTACACTCATTGAGGGTTGTTTTCTTGGAATATTTTGGTCGCTAGTTAAGTGGCTAAACCAAAACAATGAACAATGAAAACAATCCAATGATATTGAGCTCCTTAGAACCCGGTTACTATTTATAGGACAGGTTTTTAAGCCAACTACACTCAAGAGGGTACTTACCTATGAAACCCCATGCAAGCCTGAAACTAGGGTTTGGTGTGAATTGCTTGTACATATGTTTTGTGCATACATCATAAACATCATGAAGCATCATATGCATTCACTAACCATTTCAAGGGTTTGGATCTTCATCTTTGTTCTTGTTTTGTAGGTCATGGAAATTCCTCGCAGAAACACCATCCAAGTCAACCTTGTGAGAATTTCTCCTCAACTCGAGGAGCTCACCTCAAGAATTACGGAAAGCTCATCCTTCAGTGAAAGACATGGCAGACTGCTCAGCCTAGTCAACACCAACATTGAAGAAGACATGATGAAAGTGCTATTCCAGTTCTTTGACCCTCTTCACCACTGTTTCACTTTCCTTGATTACCAGTTGGTGCCCACTTTGGAGGAGTTTTCTCAACTCCTGAGAATTCCTATCCTTAATCAACTACCCTTCAACAGTATGGAAAAGGAACCAAAGCCGGAAGATGTTGCTCGAGCATTACATCTACAACCATCCGACATCAAGGGGCATTGGGAAACCAGAAGCGGCGTCAAGGGATTCTTAGCAAAATTCTTGTTTGAGAAGGCACAAGAATGTTGGAACTCATTGGACCTACAAGCCTTTGAAGAGATTGTGGCACTCCTTATCTATGGGTTGGTCTTGTTCCCAAATCCTGACCAATTGGTAGATGTCAACGCCGTCAAAATCTTCTTGTCCAGAAATCCAATACCAACATTGCTTGGGGACATTCTTCACTCATTTTACACACGAACAATGAGAAAGAGGGGTGTTCTCATGTGTTGTACTCCTCTCCTTGCAAGGTGGTTTATTTCGCACCTTCCACAATCTGTCTTGAAGAATGACCAAGGCTCAAGGTGGTCCCAACGGTTGATGACTCTTACTCACTCTGATGTACATTGGTGTTCTCGGTCCATAGAAAATGTCATCATCGTCGATCGTTGTGGAGAGTTTCCTAATGTTCCTTTACTTGGAATCAGAGGAGCTATCACCTACAACCCTTGCCTAGCTTTGAGGCAATTTGGATATGCACGGAGGGATGGCCCTCACGACATGTTGATTCCTGACCTAGTTTTTGACTTCGACAACGATGTGCAAGGACTTCGCCAAAGATTCATCAGAGCTTGGGGGAGGCCCAACAAGGTTGATAGCAAGACTCTGGGACACAAGAACTCCATCCCTCTTGAGCCTTATCTCAAGTGGGTACGAGCCCGAGCCTAGAGTCTAATGATGCCTTATCCTCATGTTCTCCCTGTGATTAAAGAGCCCGTCAAGGAAGGAGAGGTTCCCTACACCATCCTACATCCTGACATGCCTACATCGTGGGAGGAAATGCAGAAAAGTTGGATTCAGCTCAAGGAGGAACATAACACTTTTGAAGCCAGCTTCTACGCCAGTGAGAAGAAGGTTCTAGAGCTTACCCGCTGACTCCATGAGCAAGAGGCCCTCAACACCTACATCGCACCAAAGAGGATGCGCAATGTCTTTTTGCCTTGAGAAGTTATTTTGTAATATTTGGCCCATGGGGCATTTATGTACTAACAAATTTCTTCTTATTAATATGACGTGCGTTCTTCTTTGTCTGCAACAATTTTGAATGTTCTAAATCCTTGAATGCATTGCATACATAAGCATACCATTCATCATGTGCATAAGCAGGTCTTACGCCAGGTTTCCTTATCTGTCTGCTGTTTATTTCAGTAGGATGGATCTCGAGCAAACAGTCAAAGACCTACAAGCTCAAAATGCACAGTTTCAGCAACTCCTGACAACCTTGGCTAAAGGTCAGGAGGATCTCAAGACCTTGCTGGGGAATAAAGACCCAGTGAAAAAGAAGAAAAAGAGACTCGGGGTGGCTACTTTGGGGAGAAGATTTGACGGAGAAGCTCGGAGAGTGCTTGAATTTCCTCCTATTTCTGATGAAGGAACCAGCAAAGGAGGTGGGGCTGCGGTACCTTCCGAGTCCGATGTGGAAGAAGAAGAGGTCGAAGAGGATGAAGATTATTCTGATCAACAATACCCTCCAGCTGATGATAAATACAAAGGGCTAGAAGACAGGTTGGCCGCCATGGAGCTACAAAGAGTACCAGGTTTGGATTTTGAAGACTCGGGTTTGATCGCCGGGATTGTGATTCCCCCAAAGTTCAAAGTGCCAGTGTTTGTGAGGTATGATGGGATGTCCTGTCCAAAAATGCATCTCAGGTCCTACGTAAGAAAGATCCAACCCTATACGGCAGATAAAAACCTTTGGATTCATTTCTTTCAAGACAGCCTTTCTAGAGCTCAGTTGGAGTGGTTTTATCAGCTAGAGGGAACCAGCGTCCGAAATTGGAAAGACTTGGCCACCGCTTTTTACAAACAATACCAATACAATTCTGACCTTGCCCCTACTCGTACCCAACTTCAGGGTATGTCATTGGGAACAGGCGAAGGATTCAAAGAATATGCACAAAAATGGAGGGATTTGGCTGGCAGGGTGCAGCCTCCGTTAACCGACCGTGAACTTGTTGATATGTTTTTAGGGACCCTATCTGGGCCATTTTTCAATCATCTAATTGTTAACTCTTCCGCGGGGTTTACCGATTTGATCTTAACAGGCGAAAGAATAGAAGCTGGCATCAAGTCAGGAAAGATTCAGAAGGGTGTTGCTGCAAGTGTTGAGAAGAAGCCTTTTAAGAAGGAAACAACTGTGGTATATTCTCAGAGAAGGGAAGGGAAGACTGAGCGCCGGCCGACCGTGGGGGCCGTAATGATTCAAAACCCTTCAAGTGAGCAGCCTCGCTATAACCAATCCAGACCAAATCAACAACGAGTGGAACGGCCACAACGGCAGTTCACCCGTATTAATATGACTCCAGCGCAAGTGCTTCCCCATCTGTTAAAGTTGAATCTCGCCACCATCAAGGAGGCACCAAAGAATGTGAATACGTCCTCTCCGCATTATCATCCTAATGCTAAATGTGCCTACCATTCTGACAGTGTCGGGCACGACACCAATGATTATTGGGCACTCAAGCATAAAATCCAAGACCTGATAGAGGCAAAGGAAGTGGAGTTTGACGCTCCGGAGAAGCCTAATGTGATATCTGCTCCCATGCCGAAGCACGGCCGAAATGTCAATGCCATTGAAGAAGATTTGTATGTTGCTGATGTCAATGATCTGATTACTCCTTTGTTAACCATCAAGTTGAATTTGTTAAGGGCCGGGATCTTCCCGGGATGTAAAGAAGACTGCTATTGTTGTTACTCTCTGCCTTTTGATTGTCCGTTACTGAAGAAAGGCATCCAAGGCCTTATGGATAGTCGACAAATTTTGTTTGAAAAGGTTTCTGCTGTTCCAACCTATATCGAAGATGTCTCAATCATAACCATTCACGCCAATCTTTCCAAGGCCGTCAAAAAGCCTGTTAAGATTACACCAGCTACGAAATCTGTTCCTTTGAAGATAACAATGCCAGGGCCTGTCCCCTATGTTTCTGAGAATTCAATACCATGGAACTATGGCGGTGACGTCTACTACCATGGTATTAAACAAATCGAAATAACTGAAGAAAGTTCGGATGATGAAGAAGCCAGCATTAGTAACATTGCAGGCACGAGCAAAATCATCAGGAGTGGGAGAATATTTTCTCCAGAGATTTCCCCTCCAAGAGCAATCTTTGGACCCTCACCTGCCGACAAGGTCATCCCTGCACCAATAAAACTCTCTGCTAGAACTCCATTGATTGAAGATGTTGTTGTTCCTAGTACTGTCCTTCCTACCGCTGTTGACAAAGGTAAGGGAATCCAAGATGAGCTCGTCAGGACGAGGGCTCAACCCTTGGTCATCCCGGAGACCTCCAAGAAGGAAATGGATGAGATCTTGAGGATAATCAAAAGGAGTGATTACGATGTGGTAGAACAACTGGGGCAAACCCCCTCAAAGATCTCCATGCTGGCATTGCTACTTTGCTCGGAAGCGCATGCTAAAGCTTTGATAAAATTCCTGAAGGCAGCCCATGTGCCCCAGGAAACCTCTGCAGATCAATTTCAAAATTGCGTGGTTAGCCTGACTGCGGACAATGGATTAGGTTTCTCTGATGTCGACCTAACTCCTAAAGGTAGAAACCACAATGATGCTTTGCACATTTCAGTCGAGTGCCGGGGAACTACTCTCGCACATGTCTTGGTCGACACTGGTTCGTCGCTGAATGTACTGCCTAAGAAGGCCTTGGACCGACTAGATTGTGAAGGGTTGGAGTTGAAGACGAGTGATATTGTTGTCAGGGCTTTCGATGGTTCGAAGAGAATGGTCCATGGGGAGGTTGAAATTCCCATCAAGATAGGCACTGAGGTGTTTAAATCCACTTTCTATGTGATGGACATCCGTCCGTCATACTCTTGCTTGTTGGGTAGGCCTTGGATACACCATGCTGGGGCAGTCACCTCCTCCTTACATCAGATGTTGAAGTATTCTGTCAAGGGAAAGATCATTACTGTCCATGGTGAAGAGGAGTACATGATTAGTCACTTGAATTCTTTTCGGTACGTGGAGGTAGAAGGGGAGTTCATTGAAACGCCTTTTCAGCATTTCGAAGAAGTCCTTCCTGAAATAACAGTAGCAAAGTTGGCAGCTGAGACACCGCGGCAGATGGCCAGGATGGCATCTCTAGAGGATGCAAGGGCCGCAATAAAGGAAGGGAAGAATTCAGCATGGGGGCAGTTGCCTGACATTCCACATAAAACAGACAAATTTGGATTAGGGTTCACTACCGCAGGCCAGAAAGCTATGCGCTGTGCGAAGATTGAAAGAGCGCCAGTCAAAATTTCTCCCTATGGAATCAACGCTTTGGAGGACGAAGACAAAGAGAGCAACATCGAAGAGTGGATTTATCCAACTGTCAAAGGAGGATTGTGCAACTGGGAGGCAAAAGACTTTGTCCCCATCACTTTTATTCATCAGTAATTTATCTGTCAAACATTTCCTATTTGGTCTGTAATATTTATTTTCAAACAATCCGTACACTATCTTTTTCACCTCATGCCTTGCCCGGGGCATGTAGGTCCATTTGTAAGGGTTTTGATTATTTTTTCATATCTATATGCCATGTTTAATGATTCATTGGACGTTTTTCATTTGATAAACTGCTTGTGTTCATTTTCTTTCCTTTTGCATTTTTTTGTTTAAGGATGGCTATCCCTTACACACACCCACACTCACAAATGCAGGTACCCATCCACTCCGGATTCCATGGGTGACTATTCTGCTATATCTTTCAATAACTCTGAAGGTTTGGTCAATCAAGCCGAGTATGAAGATGACGAAGGTTGTGAAGTACCAGGGGAACTAGCCAGACTTCTACAGCAAGAGGAAAGGGCCATCTTACCGCACGAAGAGTCATTGGAAACTGTCAACTTAGGGACCGAGGAAGACCGAAAGGAGGTGCAAGTGGGTGCCAATCTGGAACCAGGTGTCAAGGAACGCCTGATACAGTTGTTGAATGAGTATGTTGAAATCTTCGCTTGGTCTTATGAAGACATGCCAGGTTTAGACACAGACATCGTGGTTCACCGTCTCCCCACAAGAGAGGATTGTCCACCGATCAAGCAAAAAGTCCGCCGAATGAGGCCTGACATGTCTGAAAAGATAAAAGCAGAAGTGATGAAGCAATTCGACGCCGACTTTCTGGCTGTTACGTCCTATCCTCAATGGGTCGCTAACATCGTGCCAGTACCTAAGAAAGATGGCAAAGTCAGGATGTGTGTGGACTACCGGGATTTGAACAGGGCCAACCCCAAAGATGACTTTCCGCTACCTCATATTGACATTTTGATCGACAATACAGCTCAGCATAAAGTGTTTTCCTTCATGGATGGATTCTCGGGCTACAATCAAATCAAAATGGCCCCCGAGGATATGGAGAAAACAACTTTTGTCACACAATGGGGCACTTTCTGTTACAAGGTGATGCCGTTCGGGCTGAAGAACGCAGGGGCAACTTATCAACGCACCATGGTAGCTTTATTTCATGATATGATACATCATGAGATCGAAGTTTACGTAGACGATATGATAGCTCGGTCACAAACAAAGGAAGAGCACCTTGAACATATAGAAAAGCTGTTTGCCAGGTTGAAAGAATACAAACTCAGGCTGAATCCAAGTAAGTGCACTTTTGGAGTTAGGTCTGGTAAACTTCTAGGATTTATTGTGAGCAACAAAGGCATTGAAGTCGATCCCGCAAAAGTGAAAGCAATACAAGAGATGCCTGCTCCCCGTACTGAAAAGGAGGTTAGAGGATTCTTGGGGCGCTTGAACTATATTGCCAGATTCATCTCGCATCTGACTTCTACCTGTGAGCCGATTTTCAAACTCTTGAAGAAAGATCAGGTAGTCGAATGGAACGATGATTGCCAAGCTGCTTTTGATAAGATCAAGGAGTATTTCCTAGAACCTCCTATTCTGATGCCGCCCGTCGAAGGAAGACCATTGATCATGTATCTGACCGTCTTGGATAACTCAATGGGGTGTGTTTTGGGCCAGCATGACGAGTCTGGTCGAAAAGAGCATGCTATTTATTACCTTAGCAAAAAGTTTACCGACTGTGAGACTCGCTACTCACTGCTCGAGAAAACTTGCTGCGCTTTGGTATGGGCTGCTCGCCGACTAAGGCAGTATATGTTGACTCATACAACCTTGTTGATTTCCAAAATGGATCCTATCAAGTATATCTTCGAAAATCCCGCTTTATCTGGAAGAATAGCCAGATGGCAGATGATCCTAACTGAGTATGACATCCAGTACACCACCCAAAAAGCCATAAAAGGGAGTGTACTAGCTGACCATCTGGCTCATCAAGCTATCGAAGATTATCAACCCATGAGATTTGACTTCCCAGACGAGGACATCATGAATTTGGACAACATTGAAAGTAACGGACCGTATGACGGACCTGAAAAGGGATCCCGATGGACCCTGTACTTTGATGGTGCTTCAAATGCACTTGGAAACGGTATCGGCGCGGTACTCATTTCTCCGGAAGGCTATCACACACCTTTCACGGCCCGACTTTGCTTCAGCTGCACGAACAACATGGCTGAGTATGAAGCTTGCATATTTGGTCTCAAGGCTGCTATAGACTTGGGGATCAAATCTTTGATCGTATTTGGGGACTCGGCTTTGGTTATCAGTCAAATCAAAGGAGAGTGGGATACCAAGCATCCTAATCTTATCCCATACAAAGAACATGTCCTGACATTGTTGCCTCATTTCGAGCAAATTACCTTCGAGCATTTCCCGCGAGAAGAGAATCAGCTAGCAGATGCTCTAGCCACAATGTCCTCCATGTTTAAACTCAACTGGGATAACGAGGCTCCCCAAATCACCATCGAGCGAATGGATGAACCTGCACATTGTCATGAGATTAATACCGAAGAAGTAGTGGAACAACCTTGGTTCCATGAAATCAAAAGGTATCTCGAGACTAGAGATTATCCCGAAGGAGCTTCCGTAAATGATAAGAAGTTATTAAGGAAATTTGCTGCTAAGTGCTTCCTGAGCAACGACATCCTTTACAAACGAAGCCATGATTGTGTATTACTCCGATGTGTAGACAAAACTGAAGCAGAGTTGATCATGACTGATATACACAGCGGCACATTTGGCACTCACTTGAGCGGGCATACAATGGGTAAGAAGATCCTAAGGGCAGGCTATTACTGGTCTACCATGGAAGCTGACTGCCATCAACATTCCCGTACTTGCCACAAATGCCAAGTCTACGCTGACAAAGTTCATATCCCTCCGGTTCCTCTCAACGTCCTGACTGCTCCTTGGCCATTTGCAATGTGGGGCATTGACATGATTGGAGAGATCAAGCCCACGGCTTCCAATGGACATCGCTTCATCCTGGTCGCCATTGACTATTTCACCAAGTGGGTCGAAGCAGCTTCCTTCGCCTCTGTTACTAAAAATGTGGTTGCCCGCTTTATCAAGCAAAATCTCATATGTCGGTATGGTGTTCCAGACAGGATCATCACAAACAACGGTACAAATCTGAATAACACAATGATCACCGCATTGTGCGAACAGTTCAAGATTTATCATCACAATTCATCTCCCTATCGGCCGAAGATGAACGGTGTTGTTGAAGCTGCGAACAAAAACATTAAGAAGATCATTCAGAAAATGACAGTCACTTACAAAGACTGGCATGAGATGTTACCGTTTGCTCTACATGGATACCGTACGACGGCACGTACTTCAACCGGGGCAACCCCATTTTCTTTGGTATATGGCATGGAAGTTGTCCTGCCTATGGAGGTTCAGATTCCTTCTCTAAGGATTATGAAGGACACATGTTTGAATGAAGATGATTGGATGCAGACCCGACTTGATCAACTCAATTTGATCAACGAGAAGCGACTCACTGCTATATGCCATGGTCAGACGTATCAAAAACGGATGATCAAGGCCTTCAATAAGAAAGTCAGACGTCAGGTGTATCAAGTCGGAGATCTCGTAATCAAGCGGATTATCTTGCCGCAAAGTGATACCAGGGGAAAATGGACTCCTACATATGAAGGACCATTTGTGATCAAGAGCATATTTTCTGGTGGTGCAATGATTCTGACCACCATGGACGGCGACGATTTGCCGCACCCTGCGAACGCAGACATAGTCAAAAGATACTACGCATAAAATAACCCAACAAGTCGAAAACCCGAAAGGGCGGCTTGGGCAAAAATGGGCATCCCGGTGGACCGAAAACCCGAAAGGGCGGTTCAGGCAGAAGTTAGGGATAAAAATAAAAAATCTGTACACCCGACAAGTTGAAAACCCGAAAGGGCGGCTTGGGAAAAAAGGGGTTTCCCGGTGGATCGAAAACCCGAAAGGGCGATTCAGGAAAAAGTTAGGGAATTAAAGCGTATGACTATGTCTCGTCGGATCACTTCGAAGACAATCTCTTCATCAACCAGTTCTAGGTTTTTGAACAATCCAGTCATCGGCAAACGAAGCATTGAATGGACAGATATTCAGAGTTGTGAAGGCTATAGCGGAATGGAATCCCATGGAATTATTTCACATAGCCATCTTTATTTTGTATAAATTTTTCAATATTTACGACGAAATCCTCTTACTAGGGTGGTTGTCTCCTTTGTACAAATATACTCATAAAAAAGTTAATACAAATACTTTTCCCAGAAATTTGTGTCGTTTCCTTTTCTCTTGCACTATTTGTTTTATTTTGAGAAACGTCCAATGTTTTGTTAAATAGGCATATGCATTTGAACATAATCATTTCCTTATGAATCAAGAAAGAGGATTACTGATAGGTTGAAAGTGGAGTTGGATATCTTGATACCCTTCAAAGGAAACCCCCAGGAGATTTGGAATCCATATCCCCAGCAAACCCTGAAGCTGATCCCCAGTAGATTTTGGAAGTTTATACCCTGCAGAGTACGGACGTCTCTCCCGAGTTTTATTCAAAGTTATTCCTCACAAGGGCTTATAACTGGATTATCCTCAGCTTATTGCCACGGAAGATCGCACTCGCCAAAATTCTTCCTACCTCCAGCGGAGTTCATCAGAGTTCCCCAACATAGCTTATCAATACAATCTCCAGAGGAGTTTATCTTTGTTATCCCCAGCCAGAGAATCCTCCAGAACTCAATTCCCCTTAGAATTTAAGTTTCAGTATCGCCAGCCGAGCTAAAACTTCAAATTATCAATCCCCAGCGAAGCCAGACTAATGAAACTTCTCCCCACAGAGTTTTGGGAGGGCAAATCTTGAGTTCCCCATTGAAGTCGCCAGAGATACTTCCCACCAAACTGAAGATTCTCAGTCTTACCTCCCCAGCATGATTCTACTAGATTGGAACTCCCCAGTAGAAGTCATCAGGAATTCCCCAGAAGATTGGTATACAACCCAAGCTCCTTATTCTCCAGCAACAACCAGGAATTATCCTTCCCGGCAGCAGTCAAGATACTTTTATCTTCAGCCATCTCGGACTCATCTATCCTTTGCAAGACGGCTCTCAAGCTTACATCACATTCATTTACATTCATATCATATGACATACATCATAACATTGCATATAACTAACTCTTTACCTTTTCAGGTAAGATCTGTCGAAAGACTAAAATCATTATCTTTTGAGATTTCTTTCCAGGAATAATTCGGATGTGACCCAGACACGGCAACATTCTAATGCTTATTCCAGATTTATCCAGATGCAGTTTTACACGAGCTCATCATCAGGGAACACTACATCGGTTCTTCCTCCAAATTCAAGACTTCTGAAAACAGTTCACGGGTTCTCCAAGTAACGGATGTTAACCTATCGCTTGTTCAGTTTCTTCTCAAGACTTCTGAAAATAGTTTATGGATTCTTCCCAACAACGGATGTCAATCTACCACTTGTTCAGATGCAACCTTTGAAAACAGTTTACGAACGCTTCCCAACAACAGATGCTGCTCTATTGCTTATTCAACTCCAAGATTTCTGAAAACAGTTCACGGGTTCTCCAAGTAACGGATGTTAACCTATCACTTATTCAGTTTCTTCTCAAGACTTCTGAAAACAGTTTATGGATTCTTCCCAACAACGGATGTTAATCTATCGCTTGTTCAGATGCAACTTTTGAAAACAGTTTACGGACGCTTCCCAACAACGGATGCTGCTCTATTGCTTATTCAACTCCAAGATTTCTGAAAACAGTTCACGGGTTCTCCAAGTAACGGATGTTAACCTATCACTTGTTCAGTTTCTTCTCAAAACTTCTGAAAACAGTTTACGGATTCCTCCCAACAACGGATGTCAATCTATTGCTTATTCAGACCCCCAGTTCAGAGTTGGTCCTAAGCATGGACACCTTCCTGATACTCATTCCAGATGGCATCTTTAAGCCCATCCCCGACAAGTTTCTGTCACTCTTCCAGATGGCATCGTTAAGCCCATCTCCAAATGGCATCTCTAAGCCCATTCCCGCATCCATTGCTTTGATGAGTGCAAATTTAAGGGCACTCTAGTGTCCAATCTCCTTTTACCCTCGAGTCACGAAAGGCATAATTGACAATCTAACTCTTCAGGTTCAAGAAGATTGAACAGGGGCAACTATTGTACCCCAAAATTTGCCCTCCCTTTTTCTCATATGATTTCTCATCACAAAGCCCTTGAAGCTCAAGATCCAGTTGGGGTTTCATCTGCTCAAGACTTCTCCTTGCACTGTTGACCCAAATTAGGGTTTGTGTTTGCACAAAGATGTTTTGACCTAAAATGCCTAAGATAACTTTCATGCTTCATATTGGACTCCCAAGTTTATCCATACCAAGTTTCAAGTCTTGATTCCAAATTTTGCCCAGTCAATTGGACAGTTGACCTAGAAATCAGCTATATTGGGGAAAAAGTCAACTGTGGCCAATTGACAGTCAAATCTCATGAAAATTGACTCACATCAACATTATGAACTCACATGGACCATTTGATCAAGTTTGGATCACAATTCCACAAGAAATTTGATCAGATCACCAAAAGGGCAAAATGGTCATTTTTAGGGTTTTGATTGCACAAAAGCAATTTTTGACTGTTTGACCTAGCCAATGGCAAACCAAGCTCACATATGGACTTAAGGACCCCATGGAATTGTCTTGACATGCTCAACAAGTTCAAAAGATCCCAAGTACACAAGATTGACAGTTGAATTTCCCAGTCAATTGATCAATTTTGACTGTATACTGAAAAGTCAAACTTTGACTTTTTGGTCAAAATCAAGAGTCAAGATTCATTTTTCATCAAAACATGCCAAATCATGAAACTTGTTCACCAAGAAAACAAAAATTGCAAATTAGGGTTTGAAATGAGAATTTTTCAAAACTTAGAATTTTTCTAAGTTATGAAAAACCCTAATTTTTTCCCAACTTTGCCCACTTTCTCAACAAGATTCATTTGGATTCAAGCAAAAGTCAAAACATGAAAGTTGTAGCCTATTGCATAATCTGAAACTTTGATTCACAAAGTTTTCCCAAAAGAGGCTTGTATCTCAAGTTACAATTTTTGGAACAAGGGTGCCAAACCATTCTTAACTTAGTGAAAATTTGACCTATTTTGGCAAGGTTTTTTACCTAACTTCAAGACCATTTTTCACATACTTCCCCTTAGAATTTCAATTTTCATTTCAAATATGGATTGTAGTACACATTCCAAGCTTTCCAAAATGTCCCAGAACTCATCAAACAACCTCATGACTTGAGAGAATCGAATTTTGCAATATGGCAAAAACTCACTTTTGAATTGGCCAATTTCCATGTTCATAACTTGTGCAAATTTTTCAAATCAGCATGCAACTTGATTACAGGCCTCTAAACCATCCAACACTCATAAATTTAATGCAAACTCTTTGTGCCAAGACCATGTTCTATGTGTTCAAGCATTGTATGATGGATGAATCCCAAAATAGATAAAGCACTTTAACCATTTTTGCAAAAGTAAGCTTTATGTCAAAATGAAAATCCAAGAAGTACAGATCAAATCCCCTTGGCACAAGTTTAGGGACTAATCACACTCATCAATGCCAAGGTTTGCAGCATGTTATGGGGGCCTCTACCTGTCTAAACACCAACTTGGCTTTTGGTTGCTTAAAATGTAAGAAATATGGCATAACTGAACACAACTTTCATCTCAGCAAGAGAACCCTTAAGCAAATATTTTGTACACATTCAAGACATCCTAACTGAGCTAGCACACGACTCCAACACCTCTATTACCCTCTAGAACACAGAACCACCCTCAAACTTCCCAAACAGAGCTCCTACTGCAGTTTGAGTGCCAACTCTCATTCCTTTCATGCATTCTTGCTAAAAGCTCATCAAACACATTCCCTAGCATCACTTGAAGCTAACCAAAACATAAAACACGACCTGTAACTCCTCTAGTCTGTTCCACCATTTTCACTTTCTTGTTTTGCAGTTGAAGGTCCATAGCTCGATTCAAGGTCTTTCAAAGCAAAGTAAGCATTGGAATAGCATCACTACACTTCAGGCAAGCTATACAGATCATCATCTTGCCCTGAAAGCTCCCCCATTGCCAGATACAACTTCAACTGAACAGGTATCTTCTTGAACTTCTAACTCTTAATGTAGGCATTGTTAGCTCTAGGTTTGTGAATAAGAAGTGTTCTACTCATGCCCCTGAATCTATACATACTTTTACTTTTCATTTATTTTGCCTGAGCTATGAGAATTTAAGGTCTGAATATGGAAGAAAAGTTAGGTCAAGATTTGGGAATGTTAAAATTCTCTCTCATTTCTGAGAGTTAGGATGATTTCTTTACATATTTAGAATCGTGATTCAATGCTTAACATTTCTTTTGTTGAAAGTTTGTGCAAAAGATCAAGGAATCCAGAGGTTTTAATTGATGTTCAGGCGCGCGTTTTTGAAACATCTTTCTGGCTGGAGGTTGAAGAAAGGCTTGGGGGCTGGGTCTGTTGTGCTATTTCTCTTCACACCCTATTTTTGCTTTCATACCCCCTGAGCCCATTTTGTTTGTTTTATTGATTTTTTGACTTTTCTCTTTTTATTCTGATTTATTTATTTTTGCTAGTAATATTAAAAACATGAAAAATTATTTTTACACCATTTTTATATTTTTTAGGCATTTATTTGTTTATATGAACCATTTGTACATAAATAATATATATATACTATTATTTAGAAAAACTAGAAAAAATAATGCAAATATATTTTATTTCTGATTTTTATTTCATTTTCTCTTTTGAAAACATTTTGTATCAAAAAATATTTTTTTTTATAAATATTATATATTATTATTTTGTATATATAATATTTATTTAGTAAATAATAAAGATATTTATATATATTAGTATATTTAGGTAAATAATACAAAAAATATATACATTTTTTATTTTATTAATATTTGACATGAAAAATACTTTTTTATGAATATACTTCATTTTTATTTTATTTTGTACATAGTTATTAAATATTGTACACTTTAAATAAATATTACCTTTTACTTAATGAAATTAGGGTTTTACCCTTATAATACAAAAACTCCAAAAATATTACTTTTTTTATTTTATTGATTTTATTTATTTGACATTAAAAACACCCTTTTTTCCATACATATAAAAACCCTTTTTGCATTTTGCATCTTTATTTTATTTTCCATTTAATTTATGCAATTAATTATCTTGTAAATATTCCAAAATTGATGTAATAGCTAGGTTTAAATTCCTTGTCTAAATATCCCCCCATTTGAACATTTGTACCCCCCTTCCCATATTGTGTTGTAATAGTGTATGAATTTTACTTTTCGCATTTTAACGCTTTCTAAATATACCATGCTAGAATTAGGGTTTGTATGCAAATAAAACGAACAAAAATAGTTTGACCTAATTTCAAGATAATCAAGCATGAAAATGGACAACACATATCACACTTGCACCCCTAGGGTATTCCACTTGTTGCCTTCAATAATGGGTCATATTGCATGTTAGGTTTCTTTGGGCAAAACAAAAACAAACAATCAAATGATCATAGTCCCTCGATGACGCTTTTCGAAAAGTTGCCTAAAATGATCAAGTCCCTTTCAAGGAAAAATTGCCCAAAGATGCTTGGCACCATTGCAATTATGGTCTAAACGATGACCCGCGCCCGTCCCTTTCACATCCTAACACAAGATTGTCCACCAAATACAATGGTGGAACAAAATTGTTAAAAGGGTTAAAACATAGCAAAAATCTTTGAGAACTTTAGGGTAGATCGCTCTTAAGTACTTGTCAACTTGCAAAACAAAACACTTGCCTATTTTCAAACCACACATCACTACACTTTCAAAACAAACTTTCAAAAAACCTTGAAACATCTTTTCAAAAAGACAAACACCTTTTGTAAAACATTCGAGTAAAGAATTGTTACAAGGTTAGCCTAAACCAAGGCATCTTTTTCAAAACATTTTCAAAGCCATACACAAAGCACCATTTCAAACAATTGAAAACCAAGGAAAGTTGATCTAAGCAAGTACCTAAGAGCCCATGGATAACCATGGATAGAAAGGGTGCTAATACCTTCCCTTTCTATAATCTACTCCCCGAACCCAAGAAAAATCTCAAAGGTTTTTGCTGTGCTTTTTAAACCTTTCCTTAGGATAAAATAAAAAGTCGGTGGCGACTCTTGCTCAACCGAAACATTTGCGAAAACGAACGCAAAACCACAGTCAGTTCTCCCACTGTATCACAGAACTGGCGACTCTGCTGGGGATATTTTAAAAGTGGAGTAACCTTAGGGCTTAGATCACCCTCTTGCATGACTAATTGTTTGATTTGATTGCTTTATATTTTGGCTCTCTTGTTTGGGTTTACAAATCCTACACCCGGATTTTGGGAAACATTCATAGATAGCAATACGTTGTGGAAACTGTGCGGGGTATACCGACACGGTCGAAGCAATAGCTATATTAGTGCGACATATTTGTGAGTACCGGTAACCCTTGAGTTCAATCAAGGAGAGTACGGGGCCGCTGAGTGATGTCACTAAGCACTAATGACCTAGAACCTTACTTGACCATCTTGGCCTTTTATTAGGGGTAGTGAGATGACCGGCTTTGGTGCAGTCCGAAGTTGGTAGATACTCGATACTACACTCATTGAGGGTTGTTTTCTTGGAATATTTTGGTCGCTAGTTAAGTGGCTAAACCAAAACAATGAACAATGAAAACAATCCAATGATATTGAGCTCCTTAGAACCCGGTTACTATTTATAGGACAGGTTTTTAAGCCAACTACACTCAAGAGGGTACTTACCTATGAAACCCCATGCAAGCCTGAAACTAGGGTTTGGTGTGAATTGCTTGTACATATGTTTTGTGCATACATCATAAACATCATGAAGCATCATATGCATTCACTAACCATTTCAAGGGTTTGGATCTTCATCTTTGTTCTTGTTTTGTAGGTCATGGAAATTCCTCGCAGAAACACCATCCAAGTCAACCTTGTGAGAATTTCTCCTCAACTCGAGGAGCTCACCTCAAGAATTACGGAAAGCTCATCCTTCAGTGAAAGACATGGCAGACTGCTCAGCCTAGTCAACACCAACATTGAAGAAGACATGATGAAAGTGCTATTCCAGTTCTTTGACCCTCTTCACCACTGTTTCACTTTCCCTGATTACCAGTTGGTGCCCACTTTGGAGGAGTTTTCTCAACTCCTGAGAATTCCTATCCTTAATCAACTACCCTTCAACGGTACGGAAAAGGAACCAAAGCCGGAAGATGTTGCTCGAGCATTACATCTACAACCATCCGACATCAAGGGGCATTGGGAAACCAGAAGCGGCGTCAAGGGATTCTTAGCAAAATTCTTGTTTGAGAAGGCACAAGAATGTTGGAACTCATTGGACCTACAAGCCTTTGAAGAGATTGTGGCACTCCTTATCTATGGGTTGGTCTTGTTCCCAAATCCTGACCAATTGGTAGATGTCAACGCCGTCAAAATCTTCTTGTCCAGAAATCTAATACCAACATTGCTTGGGGACATTCTTCACTCATTTTACACACGAACAATGAGAAAGAGGGGTGTTCTCATGTGTTGTACTCCTCTCCTTGCAAGGTGGTTTATTTTGCACCTTCCACAATCTGTCTTGAAGAATGACCAAGGCTCAAGGTGGTCCCAACGTTTGATGACTCTTACTCACTCTGATGTACATTGGTGTTCTCGGTCCATAGAAAATGTCATCATCGTCGATCGTTGTGGAGAGTTTCCTAATGTTCCTTTACTTGGAATCAGAGGAGCTATCACCTACAACCCTTGCCTAGCTTTGAGGCAATTTGGATATGCACGGAGGGATGGCCCTCACGACATGTTGATTCCTGACCTAGTTTTTGACTTCGACAACGATGCGCAAGGACTTCGCCAAAGATTCATCAGAGCTTGGGGGAGGCCCAACAAGGTTGATAGCAAGACTCTGGGACACAAGAACTCCATCCCTCTTGAGCCTTATCTCAAGTGGGTACGAGCCCGAGCCCAGAGTCTAATGATGCCTTATCCTCATGTTCTCCCTGTGATTAAAGAGCCCGTCAAGGAAGGAGAGGTTCCCTACACCATCCTACATCCTGACATGCCTACATCGTGGGAGGAAATGCAGAAAAGTTGGATTCAGCTCAAGGAGGAACGGAACACTTTTGAAGCCAGCTTCTACGCCAGTGAGAAGAAGGTTCTAGAGCTTACCCGCCGACTCCATGAGCAAGAGGCCCTCAACACCTACATCGCACCAAAGAGGATGTGCAATGTCTTTTTGCCTTGAGAAGTTATTTTGTAATATTTGGCCCATGGGCATTTATGTACTAACAAATTTCTTCTTATTAATATGACGTGCGTTCTTCTTTGTCTGCAACAATTTTGAATGTTCTAAATCCTTGAATGCATTGCATACAAAAGCATACCATTCATCATGTGCATAAGCAGGTCTCACGCCAGGTTTCCTTATCTGTCTGCTGTTTATTTCAGTAGGATGGATCTCGAGCAAACAGTCAAAGACCTACAAGCTCAAAATGCACAGTTTCAGCAACTCCTGACAACCTTGGCTAAAGGTCAGGAGGATCTCAAGACCTTGCTGGGGAATAAAGACCCAGTGAAAAAGAAGAAAAAGAGACTCGGGGTGGCTACTTTGGGGAGAAGATTTGACGGAGAAGCTCGGAGAGTGCTTGAATTTCCTCCTATTTCTGATGAAGGAACCAGCAAAGGAGGTGGGGCTGCGGTACCTTCCGAGTCTGATGTGGAAGAAGAAGAGGTCGAAGAGGATGAAGATTATCCTGATCAACAATACCCTCCAGTTGATGATAAATACAAAGGGCTAGAAGACAGGTTGGCCGCCATGGAGCTACAAAGAGTACCGGGTTTGGATTTTGAAGACTTGGGTTTGGTCGCCGAGATTGTGATTCCCCCAAAGTTCAAAGTGCCAGTGTTTGTGAGGTATAATGGGTTGTCCTGTCCAAAAATGCATCTCAGGTCCTACGTAAGAAAGATCCAACCTTATACGGCAGATAAAAACCTTTGGATTCATTTCTTTCAAGACAGCCTTTCTGGAGCTCAGTTGGAGTGGTTTTATCAGCTAGAGGGAACCAGCGTCCGAAATTGGAAAGACTTGGCCACCGCTTTTTACAAACAATACCAATACAATTCTGACCTTACCCCTACTCGTACCCAACTTCAGGGTATGTCATTGGGAACAGGCGAAAGATTCAAAGAATATGCACAAAAATGGAGGGATTTGGCTGGCAGGGTGCAGCCTCCGTTAACCGACCGTGAACTTGTTGATATGTTTCTAGGGACCCTATCTGGGCCATTTTTCAATCATGTAATTGGTAACTCTTCCACGGGGTTTACCGATTTGATCTTAACAGGCGAAAGAATAGAAGCTGGCATCAAGTCAGGAAAGATTCAGAAGGGTGTTGCTGCAAGTGTTGAGAAGAAGCCTTTTAAGAAGGAAACATCTGTGGTATATTCTCAGAGAAGGGCAGGGAAGACTGAGCGCTGGCCGACCGTGGGGGCCGTAATGATTCAAAACCCTTCAAGTGAGCAGCCTCGCTATAACCAATCCAGACCAAATCAACAACGAGTGGAACGGCCACAACGGTAGTTCACCCGTATTAATATGACTCCAGCGCAAGTGCTTCCCCATCTGTGAAAGTTGAATCTCGCCACCATCAAGGAGGCACCAAAGAATGTGAATACGTCCTCTCCGTATTATCATCCTAATGCTAAATGCGCCTACCATTCTGACAGTGTCGGGCAAGACACCAATGATTGTTGGGCACTCAAGCATAAAATCCAAGACCTGATAGAGGCGAAGGAAGTGGAGTTTGACGCTCCGGAGAAGCCTAATGTGATATCTGCTCCCATGCCGAAGCACAACCGAAATGTCAATGCCATTGAAGAAGATTTGTATGTTGCTGATGTCAATGATCTGATTACTCCTTTGTTAACCATCAAGTTGAATTTGTTAAGGGCCGGGATCTTCCCGTGATGTAAAGAAGACTGCTATTGTTGTTACTCTCTGCCTTTTGATTGTCCGTTACTGAAGAAAGGCATCCAAGGCCTTATGGATAGTCGACAAATTTTGTTTGAAAAAGTTTCTGCTGTTCCAACCCATATCGAAGATGTCTCAATCATAACCATTCACGCCAATCTTTCCAAGGCCGTCAAAAAGCCTGTTAAGATTACACCAGCTACGAAATCTGTTCCTTTGAAGATAACAATGTCAGGGCCTGTCCCCTATGTTTCTGAGAAGTCAATACCATGGAACTATGGCGGTGACGTATACTACCATGGTATTAAACAAATCGAAATAACTGAAGAAAGTTCGGATGATGAAGAAGCCAGCATTAGTAACATTGCAGGCACGAGCAAAATCACCAGAAGTGGGAGAATATTTTCTCCAGAGATTGCCCCTCCAAGAGCAATCTTTGGACCCTCACCTGCCGACAAGGTCATCCCTGCACCAATAAAACTCTCTGCTAGAACTCCATTGATTGAAGATGTTGTTGTTCCTAGTACTGTCCTTCCTACCGCTGTTGACAAAGGTAAGGGAATCCAAGATGAGCTCGTCAGGACGAGGGCTCAACCCTTGGTCATCCCGGAGACCTCCAAGAAGGAAATGGATGAGATCTTGAGGATAATCAAAAGGAGTGATTACGATATGGTAGAACAACTGGGGCAAACCCCCTCAAAGATCTCCATGCTGGCATTGCTACTTTGCTCGGAAGCGCATGCTAAAGCTCTGATAAAATTCCTGAAGGCAGCCCATGTGCCCCAGGAAACCTCTGCAGATCAATTTCAAAATTGCGTGGCTAGCCTGACTGCGGACAATGGATTAGGTTTCTCTGATGCCGACCTAACTCCTAAAGGTAGAAACCACAATGATGCTTTGCACATTTCAGTCGAGTTCCGGGGAACTACTCTCGCACATGTCTTGGTCGACACTGGTTCGTCGCTGAATGTACTGCCTAAGAAGGCCTTGGACCGACTAGATTGTGAAGGGTTGGAGTTAAAGCCGAGTGATATTGTTGTCAGGGCTTTCGATGGTTCGAAGAGAATGGTCCATGGGGAGGTTGAAATTCCCATCAAGATAGGCACTGAGGTGTTTAAATCCACTTTCTATGTGATGGACATCCGTCCGTCATACTCTTGCTTGTTGGGTAGGCCTTGGATACACCATGCTGGGGCAGTCACCTCCTCCTTACATCAGATGTTGAAGTATTCTGTCAAGGGAAAGATCATTACTGTCCATGGTGAAGAGGAGTACATGATTATCCACTTGAATTCTTTCCGGTACGTGGAGGTAGAAGGGGAGTTCATTGAAACACCTTTTCAGCATTTCGAAGAAGTCCTTCCTGAAATAACAGTAGCAAAGTTGGAAGCTGAGACACCGCGACAGATGGCCAGGATGGAATCTCTAGAGGATGCAAGGGCCGCAATAAAGGAAGGGAAGAATTAAGTATGGGGGCAGTTGCCTGACATTCCACATAAAACAGACAAATTTGGATTAGGGTTCACTACCGCAGGCCAGAAAGCTATGCGCCGTGCGAAGATTGAAAGAGCGCCAGTCAAAATTTCTCCCTATGGAATCAACGCTTTGGAGGACGAAGACAAAGAGAGCAACATCGAAGAGTGGATTTATCCAACTGTCAAAGGAGGATTGTGCAACTGGGAGGCAAAAGACTTTGTCCCCATCACTTTTATTCATCAGTAATTTATCTGTCAAACATTTCCTATTTGGTCTGTAATATTTATTTTCAAACAATCCGTACACTATATTTTTCACCTCATGCCTTGCCCGGGGCATGTAGGTCCATTTGTAAGGGTTTTGATTATTTTTCATATCCATATGCCATGTTTAATGATTCATTGGACGTTTTTCATTTGATAAACTGCTTGTGTTCATTTTCTTTCCTTTTGCATTTTTTTGTTTAAGGATGGCTATCCCTTACACACACCCACACTCACAAATGCAGGTACCCATCCACTCCGGATTCCATGGGTGACTATTCTGCTATATCTTTCAATAACTCTGAAGGTCTGGTCAATCAAGCCGAGTATGAAGATGACGAAGGTTGTGAAGTACCAGGGGAACTAGCCAGACTTCTACAGCAAGAGGAAAGGGCCATCTTACCGCACGAAGAGTCATTGGAAACTGTCAACTTAGGGACCGAGGAAGACCGAAAGGAGGTGCAAGTGGGTGCCAATCTAGAACCAAGTGTCAAGGAACGCCTGATACAGTTGTTGAATAAGTATGTTGAAATCTTTGCTTGGTCTTATGAAGACATGCCAGGTTTAGACACAGACATCGTGGTTCACCGTCTCCCCACAAGAGAGGATTGTCCACCAATCAAGCAAAAAGTCCGCCGAATGAGGCCTGACATGTCTGAAAAGATAAAAGCAGAAGTGATGAAGCAATTCGACGCCGGCTTTCTAGCTGTTACGTCCTATCCTCAATGGGTCGCTAACATCGTGCCAGTACCTAAGAAAGATGGCAAAGTCAGGATGTGTGTGGACTACCGGGATTTGAACAGGGCCAGCCCCAAAGATGACTTTCCGCTACCTCATATTGACATTTTGATCGACAATACAGCTCAGCATAAAGTGTTTTCCTTCATGGATGGATTCTCGGGCTACAATCAAATCAAAATGGCCCCCGAGGATATGGAGAAAACAACTTTTGTCACACAATGGGGCACTTTCTGTTACAAGGTGATGCCGTTCGGGCTGAAGAATGCAGGGGCAACTTATCAACGCGCCATGGTAGCTTTATTTCATGATATGATACATCATGAGATCGAAGTTTACGTAGACGATATGATAGCTCGGTCACAAACAAAGGAAGAGCACCTTGAACATCTAGAAAAGTTGTTTGCCAGGTTGAAAGAATACAAACTCAGGCTGAATCCAAGTAAGTGCACTTTTGGAGTTAGGTCTGGTAAACTTCTAGGATTTATTGTGAGCAACAAAGGCATTGAAGTCGATCCCGCAAAAGTGAAAGCAATACAAGAGATGCCTGCTCCCCTTACTGAAAAGGAGGTTAGAGGATTCTTGGGGCGCTTGAACTATATTTCCAGATTCATCTTGCATCTGACTTCTACCTGTGAGCCGATTTTCAAACTCTTGAAGAAAGATCAGGTAGTCGAATGGAACGATGATTGCCAAGCTGCTTTTGATAAGATCAAGGAGTATTTGCTAGAACCTCCTATTCTGATGCCGCCCGTCGAAGGAAGACCATTGATCATGTATCTGACCGTCTTGGATAACTCAATGGGGTGTGTTTTGGGCCAGCATGACGAGTCTGGTCGAAAAGAGCATGCTATTTATTACCTTAGCAAAAAGTTTACCGACTGTGAGACTCGCTACTCACTGCTCGAGAAAACTTGCTGCGCTTTGGTATGGGCTGCTCGCCGACTAAGGCAGTATATGTTGACTCATACAACCTTGTTGATTTCCAAAATGGATCCTATCAAGTATATCTTCGAAAAGCCCGCTTTATCTGGAAGAATAGCCAGATGGCAGATGATCCTAACTGAGTATGACATCCAGTACACCACCCAAAAAGACATAAAAGGGAGTGTACTAGCTGACCATCTGGCTCATCAAGCTATCGAAGATTATCAACCCATGAGATTTGACTTCCCAGACGAGGACATCATGAATTTGGACAACATTGAAAGTAACGGACCGTATGACGGACCTGAAAAGGGATCCCGATGGACCCTGTACTTTGATGGTGCTTCAAATGCACTTGGAAACGGTATCGGCACGGTACTCATTTCTCCGGAAGGCTGTCACACACCTTTCACGGCCCGACTTTGCTTCAGCTGCACGAACAACATGGCTGAGTATGAAGCTTGCATCTTTGGTCTCAAGGCTTCTATAGACTTGGGGATCAAATCTTTGATCGTATTTGGAGACTCGGCTTTGGTTATCAGTCAAATCAAAGGAGAGTGGGATACCAAGCATCCTAATCGTATCCCATACAAAGAACATGTCCTGACATTGTTGCCTCATTTCGAGCAAATTACCTTCGAGCATTTCCCGCGAGAAGAGAATCAGCTAGCAGATGCTCTAGCCACAATGTCCTCCATGTTTAAACTCAATTGGGATAACGAGGCTCCCCAAATCACCATCGAGCGAATGGATGAACCTGCGCATTGTCATGAGATTAATACCGAAGAAGTAGTGGAACAACCTTGGTTCCATGAAATCAAAAGGTATCTCGAGACTAGAGATTATCCCGAAGGAGCTTCCGTAAATGATAATAAGTTCTTAAGGAAATTTGCTGCTAAGTTCTTCCTGAGCAACGACATCCTTTACAAACGAAGCCATGATTGTGTATTACTCCGATGTGTAGACAAAACTGAAGCAGAGTTGATCATGATTGATATACACAGCGGCACATTTGGCACTCACTTGAGCGGGCATACAATGGCTAAGAAGATCCTAAGGGCAGGCTATTACTGGTCTACCATGGAAGCTGACTGCCATCAACATTCCCGTACTTGCCACAAATGCCAAGTCTATGCTGACAAAGTTCATATCCCTCCGGTTCCTCTCAACGTCCTGACTGCTCCTTGGCCATTTGCAATGTGGGGCATTGACATGATTGGAGAGATCAAGCCCACGGCTTCCAATGGACATCGCTTCATCCTGGTCGCCATTGACTATTTCACCAAGTGGGTCGAAGCAGCTTCCTTCGCCTCTGTTACTAAAAATGTGGTTGCCCGCTTTATCAAGCAAAATATCATATGTCGGTATGGTGTTCCAGACAGGATCATCACAAACAACAGTACAAATCTGAATAACACAATGATCACTGCATTGTGCGAACAGTTCAAGATTTATCATCACAATTCATCTCCCTATCGGCCGAAGATGAACGGTGCTGTTGAAGCTGCGAACAAAAACATTAAGAAGATCATTCAGAAAATGACAGTCACTTACAAAGACTGGCATGAGATGTTACCGTTTTCTCTGCATGGATACCGTACGACGGCACGTACTTCAACCGGGGCAACCCCATTTTCTTTGGTATATGGCATGGAAGCTGTCCTGCCTATGGAGGTTCAGATTCCTTCTCTAAGGATTATGAAGGACACAGGTTTGAATGAAGATGATTGCATGCAGACCCGACTTGATCAACTCAATTTGATCGACGAGAAGCGACTCGCTGCTATATGCCATGGTCAGACGTATCAAAAACGGATGATCAAGGCCTTCAATAAGAAAGTCAGACGTCAGGTGTATCAAGTCGGAGATCTCGTAATCAAGCGGATTATCTTGCCGCAAAGTGATCCCAGGGGAAAATGGACTCCTACATATGAAGGACCATTTGTGATCAAGAGCATATTTTCTGGTGGTGCAATGATTCTGACCACCATGGACGGCGACGATTTGCCGCACCCTGCGAACGCAGACATAGTCAAAAGATACTACGCATAAAATAACCCGACAAGTCGAAAACCCGAAAGGGCGGCTTGGGCAAAAATGGGCATCCCGGTGGACCGAAAACCTGAAAGGGCGGTTCAGGCAGAAGTTAGGGATAAAAATAAAAAATCTGTACACCCGGCAAGTTGAAAACCCGAAAGGGCGGCTTGGGCAAAAAGGGGTTTCCCGGTGGATCGAAAACCCGAAAGGGCGATTCAGGCAAAAGTTAGGGAATTAAAGCGTATGACTATGTCTCGTCGGATCACTTCGAAGACAATCTCTTCATCAACCAGTTCTAGTTTTCTGAACAATCCAGTCATCGGCAAACGAAGCATTGAATGGACAGATATTCAGAGTTGTGAAGGCTATAGCGGAATAGAATCCCATGGAATTATTTCACATAGCCATCTTTATTTTGTATAAATTTTTCAATATTTACGACGAAATCCTCTTACTAGGGTGGTTGTCTCCTTTGTACAAATATACTCATAAAAAAGTTAATACAAATACTTTTCCCAGAAATTTGTGTCGTTTCCTTTTCTCTTGCACTATTTGTTTTATTTTGAGAAACGTCCAATGTTTTGTTAAATAGGCATATGCATTTGAACATAATAATTTCCTTATGAATCAAGAAAGAGGATTACTGATAGGTTGAAAGTGCAGTTGGATATCTTGATACCCTTCAAAGGAAACCCCCAGGAGATTTGGAATCCATATCCCCAGCAAACCCTGAAGCTGATCCCCAGTAGATTTTGGAAGTTTATCCCCTGCAGAGTATGGACGTCTCTCCCGAGTTTTATTCAAAGTTATTCCTCACAAGGGCTTATAACTGGATTATCCTCAGCTTATTGCCACGAAAGATCGCACTCGCCAAAATTCTTCCTACCTCCAGCGGAGTTCATCAGAGTTCCCCAACATAGCTTATCAATACAATCCCCAGAGGAGTTTATCTTTGTTATCCCCAGCCAGAGAATCCTCCAGAACTCAATTCCCCTCAGAATTTAAGTTTCAGTATCGCCAGCCGAGCTAAAACTTCAAATTATCAATCCCCAGCGAAGCCAGACTAATGAACCTTCTCCCCACAGAGTTTTGGGAGGGAAAATCTTGAGTTCCCCAGTGAAGTTGCCAGAGATACTTCCCACCAAACTGAAGATTCTCAGTCTTACCTCCCCAGCATGAGTCTACTAGATTGGAACTACCCAGTAGAAGTCATCAGGAATTCCCCAGAAGATTGGTATACAACCCAAGCTCCTTATTCTCCAGCAACAACCAGGAATTATCCTTCCCGGCAGCAGTCAAGATACTTTTATCTTCAGCCATCTCGGACTCATCTATCCTTTGCAAGACGGCTCTCCAGCTTACATGCACATTCATTTACATTCATATCATATGACATACATCATAACATTGCATATAACTAACTCTTTACCTTTTCAGGTAAGATCTGTCGAAAGACTAAAATCATTATCTTCCGAGATTTCTTTCCAGGAATAGTTCGGATGTGACCCAGACACGACAACATTCTAATGCTTATTCCAGATTTATCCAGATGCAGTTTTACACGAGCTCATCATCAGGGAACCCTACATCGGTTCTTCCTCCAAATTCAAGACTTCTGAAAACAGTTCACGGGTTCTCCAAGTAACGGATGTTAACCTATCGCTTGTTCAGTTTCTTCTCAAGACTTCTGAAAATAGTTTATGGATTCTTCCCAATAACGGATGTCAATCTTCCACTTGTTCAGATGCAACCTTTGAAAAGAGTTTACGGACGCTTCCCAACAACGGATGCTGCTCTATTGCTTATTCAACTCCAAGATTTCTGAAAACAGTTCACGGGTTCTCCAAGTAACGGATGTTAACCTATCACTTATTCAGTTTCTTCTCAAGACTTCTGAAAACAGTTTATGGATTCTTCCCAACAACGGATGTTAATCTATCGCTTGTTCAGATGCAACTTTTGAAAACAGTTTACGGACGCTTCCCAACAACGGATGCTGCTCTATTTCTTATTCAACTCCAAGATTTCTGAAAACAGTTCACGGGTTCTCCAAGTAACGGATGTTAACCTATCACTTGTTCAGTTTCTTCTCAAAACTTCTGAAAACATTTTACGGATTCCTCCCAACAACGGATGTCAATCTATTGCTTATTCAGACCCCCAGTTCAGAGTTGGTCCTAAGCATGGACACCTTCCTGATACTCATTCCAGATGGCATCTTTAAGCCCATCCCGGACAAGTTTCTGTCACTCTTCCAGATGGAATCGTTAAGCCCATATCCAAATGGCATCTCTAAGCCCATTCCCGCATCCATTGCTTTGACGAGTGCAAATTTAAGGGCACTCTAGTGTCCAATCTCCTTTTACCCTCGAGTCACGAAAGGCATAATTGCTAATCTAACTCTTCAGGTTCAAGAAGATTGAATAGGGGCAACTGTTGTACCCCAAAATTTTCCCTCCCATTTTCTCATATGATTTCTCATCACAAAGCCCTTGAAGCTCAAGATCCAGTTGGGGTTTCATCTGCTCAAGACTTCTCCTTGCACTGTTGACCCAAATTAGGGTTTGTGTTTGCACAAAGATGTTTTGACCTAAAATGCCTAAGATAAATTTCATGCTTCATATTGGACTCCCAAGTTTATCCATACCAAGTTTAAAGTCTTGATTCCAAATTTTGGCCAGTCAATTGGACAGTTGACCTAGAAATCAGCTATATTGGGTAAAAAGTCAACTGTGGCCAATTGACAGTAAAATCTCATGAAAATTGACTCACATCAATATTATGAACTCACATGGACCATTTGATCAAGTTTGGATCACAATTCCACAAGAAATTTGATCAGATCACCAAAAGGGCAAAATGGTCATTTTTAGGGTTTTGACTGCACAAAAGCAATTTTTGACTGTTTGACCTAGCCAATGGCAAACCAAGCTCACATATGGACTCAAGGACCCCATGGAATTGTCTTGACATGCTCAACAAGTTCAAAAGATCCCAAGTACACAAGATTGACAGTTGAATTTCCCAGTCAATTGATCAATTTTGACTGTATACTGAAAAGTCAAACTTTGACTTTTTGGTCAAAATCAAGAGTCAAGATTCATTTTTCATCAAAACATGCCATATCATGAAACTTGTTCACCAAGAAAACAAAAATTGCAAATTAGGGTTTGAAATGAGAATTTTTCATAACTTAGAATTTTTCTAAGTTATGAAAAACCCTAATTTTTCCCCAACTTTGCCCCACTTTCTCAACAAGATTCATTTGGATTCAAGCAAAAGTCAAAACATGAAAGTTGTATCCTATTGCATAATCTACAACTTTGATTCACAAAGTTTTCCCAAAAGAGGCTTGTATCTCAAGTTACAATTTTTGGAACAAGGGTGCCAAACCATTCTTAACTTAGTGAAAATTTGACCTATTTTGGCAAGGTTTTTTACCTAACTTCAAGACCATTTTTCACATACTTCCCCTTGGAATTTCAATTTTCTTTTCAAAGATGGATTGTGGCACACATTCCAAGATTTCCAAAATGTCCAAGAACTCATCAAACAACCTCATGACTTGAGAGAATCGAATTTTGCAATATGGCAAAAACTCACTTTTGAATTGGCCAATTTCCATGTTCATAACTTGTGCAAATTTTTCAAATCAGCATGCAACTTGATTACAGGCCTCTAAACCATCCAACACTCATAAATTTAATGCAAACTCTTTGTGCCAAGACCATGTTCTATGTGTTCAAGCATTGTATGATGGATGAATCCCAAAATAGATAAAGCACTCTAACCATTTTTGCAAAAGTAAGCTTTATGTCAAAATGAAAATCCAAGAAGTACAAATCAAATCCCCTTGGCACAAGTTTAGGGACTAATCACACTGATCAATGCCAAGGTTTGCAGCATGTTATGGGGGCCTCTACATGTCTAAACACCAACTTGGCTTTTGGTTGCTTAAAGTGTAAGAAATATGGCATAACTGAACACAACTTTCATCCCAGCAAGAGAACCCTTAAGCAAATATTTTGTACATATTCAAGACATCCTAACTGAGCTAGCACACGACTCCAACACCTCTATTGCCCTCTAGAACACAGAACCACCCTCAAACTGCCCAAACAGAGCTCCTACTGCAGTTTGAGTGCCAACTCTCATTCCTTTCATGCATTCTTGCTAAAAGCTCATCAAACACATTCCCTAGCATCACTTGAAGCTAACCAAAACATAAAACACGACCTGTAACTCCTCTAGTCAGTTCCACCATTTTCACTTTCTTGTTTTGCAGTTGAAGGTCCATAGCTCGATTCAAGGTCTTTCAAAGCAAAGTAAGCATTATAATAGCATCACTACACTTCAGGCAAGCTATACAGATCATCATCTTGCCCTGAAAGCTCCCCCATTTCCAGATACAACTTCAACTGAACAGGTATCTTCTTGAACTTCTAACTCTTAATGTAGGCATTGTTAGCTCTAGGTTTGTGAATAAGAAGTGTTCTACTCATGCCCCTGAATCTATACATACTTTTACTTTTCATTTATTTTGCCTGAGCTATGAGAATTTAAGGTCTGAATATGGAAGAAAAGTTAGGTCAAGATTTGGGAATGTTAAAATTCTCTCTCATTTCTGAGAGTAGGATGATTTCTTTACATATTTAGAATCGTGATTCAATGCTTAACATTTCTTATGTTGAAAGTTTGTGCAAAAGATCAAGGAATCCAGAGGTTTTAATTGATGTTCAGGCGCGCGTTTTTGAAACATCTTTCTGGATGGAGGTTGAAGAAAGGCTTGGTGGGCTGGGCCTGTTGTGTTATTTCTCTTCACACCCTATTTTTGCTTTCATACCCCCTGAGCCCATTTTGTTTGTTTTATTGATTTTTTGACTTTTCTCTTTTTATTCTGATTTATTTATTTTTGCTAGTAATATTAAAAACATGAAAAATTATTTTTACACCATTTTTATATTTTTTAGGCATTTATTTGTTTATATGAACCATTTGTACATAAATAATATATATATACTATTATTTAGAAAAACTAGAAAAAATAATGCAAATATATTTTATTTCTGATTTTTATTTCATTTTCTCTTTTGAAAACATTTTGTATCAAAAAATATTTTTTTTTATAAATATTAAATATTATTATTTTGTATATATAATATTTATTTAGTAAATAATAAAGATATTTATATATATTAGTATATTTAGGTAAATAATACAAAAAATATATACATTTTTTATTTTATTAATATTTGACATGAAAAATACTTTTTTATGAATATACTTCATTTTTATTTTATTTTGTACATAATTATTAAATATTGTACACTTTAAATAAATATTACCTTTTACTTAATGAAATTAGGGTTTTACCCTTAAAATACAAAAACTCCAAAAATATTACTTTTTTTATTTTATTCATTTTATTTATTTGACATAAAAAACACCCTTTTTTTCCATACATATAAAAACCCTTTTTGCATTTTGCATCTTTATTTTATTTTCCATTTAATTTATGCAATTAATTATCTTGTAAATATTCCAAAATTGATGTAATAGCTAGGTTTAAATTCCTTGTCTAAATATCCCCCCATTTGAACATTTGTACCCCCTTCCCATATTGTGTTGTAATAGTGCAGGAATTTTACTTTTCGCATTTTAACGCTTTCTAAATATACCATGCTAGAATTAGGGTTTGTATGCAAATAAAACGAACAAAAATAGTTTGACCTAATTTCAAGATAATCAAGCATGAAAATGGACAACACATATCACACTTGCACCCCTAGGGTATTCCACTTGTTGACTTCAATAATGGGCCATATTGCATGTTAGGTTTCTTTGGGCAAAACAAAAACAAACAATCAAATGATCATAGTCCCTCGATGACGCTTTTCGAAAAGTTGCCTAAAATGATCAAGTCCCTTTCAAGGAAAAATTGCCCAAAGATACTTGGCACCATTGCAATTATGGTCTAAACGATGACCCGCACCCGTCCCTTTCACATCCTAACACAAGATTGTCCACCAAATACAATGGTGGAACAAAATTGTTAAAAGGGTTAAAACATAGCAAAAATCTTTGAGAACTTTAGGGTAGATCGCTCTTAAGTACTTGTCAACTTGCAAAACAAAACACTTGCCTATTTTCAAACCACACATCACTACACTTTCAAAACAAACTTTCAAAAAACCTTGAAACATATTTTCAAAAAGACAAACACCTTTTGTAAAACATTCGAGTAAAGAATTGTTACAAGGTTAGCCTAAACCAAGGCATCTTTTTCAAAACATTTTCAAAGCCATATACAAAGCACCATTTCAAACAATTGAAAACCAAGGCAAGTTGATCTAAGCAAGTACCTAAGAGCCCATGGATAACCATGGATAGAAAGGGTGCTAATACCTTCCCTTTCTATAATCTACTCCCCGAACCCAAGAAAAATCTCAAAGGTTTTTGCTGTGCTTTTTAAACCTTTCCTTAGGATAAAAAAAAAAGTCGGTGGCGACTCTTGCTCAACCGAAATATTTGCGAAAACAAACTCAAAACCATAGTCAGTTCTCCCACCGTATCACACAGTTACTTACCAGAAAATCCCAAACTTTTGCCTAGGTTTCCCTTGCGGGTTTTCAACCTTCCGTGAATCATTTATTCTGTTTATGTCTCTAACTTTTGTCTATACCGCCTATGATACAGTGGGAGAACTGACTTGATGTTTTGCGTTTCGATTGCATTTATGAGGATAGCAAGAGTCGCCACCGACTTTTCTTTTATCCAAAAGGAAAGGTAAAAAAGCACAGGAAAGACCTTTCGAGATTATTTCTCAGGTTCGGGGGGTAGATTACGAAAAGGGAAGGTATTAGCACCCTTTTCATCCATGGTTTTCCATGGGCTCTTAATTACTCATTTAGATCACTTGCTTTTATTGGACAGTGTGCTTGTGGTGTGGGCTTTGAAAATGTTTTAAAAAAATCTCTTTGTAATGGTCCTCGTTTCTATAAGAACGCGTACAAAGTTTTGTTTCGAAAAGTGGTTCAAAGATGTGTTTATGGAACGTGTTTTCGAAAGTGATTTTAAAAAAGATGTTTTGCAATGGTTCTCGTCTCTATAAGAACGTATACAAATTTTTTGTCTTTTGAAAATGTTTCGAAATGAAAGTGTAGGTGTAAAATGTTTTTATCGTGAGCAAGCGAGTAACTAGGAGCGAATCTATCTACTCGAAAGGTTTTCAATTGTTCTTTTCTTCCTCCTTTTAATGTTGTTATCTTACCATTAATTTGGTAAGAAGCCCCATAGTTGGATGTGAAGGGACAGGCACGGGTCAATTTTACAGTCATCGAAGGCAACTTATGAGACGCTTTAGCAATTTTTGTAAGGGACGAGATCGTTTTATCGAAGGCAACGTCGAGGGTCATCGAGGGACTATGATCTTTTTTTATCGAAGGGTCATTGCTAAGGCGTCCCATATTCGAGGGACATGACTGTGTTTCCGAGGCAACGAGCGAGGTTACCCTAGAGGTGCGCGTGTGAAAAAGTGTGTTTGTTTCAAGTTATTTTGTTCTTTGATTAGGTTATCTAGCGATTGATTTTTTTGAATCTTGCCATACACGCCTAATTACTATACATTATAAGGAAAACAGTAAATTGCAGGAATTGAAATACTACGCTATCACAAAGTGTTCGGGAATAGGGGTACAATTTTTACAAATGGGGATGAGTCAAATGCGATTAAAAGGTCCAAATAGCAAACAATACAACCAAATCGAATTTTGAACGATTAATTAAAGCTATAATAATCTACGAAATAAAATTAACCAACAAAATATGGAAATAAAATTTTAAGTATTTACTTGAAAGGAAGAAAGTAAAACCTATTCTAAAAATGAAACAATTGACTAAAATAAATTAAATCGTATGTATTATTTTTGTATTTTTACTTATTTAAATAAAATCTAAAGAATGATAAAACTAAATTCTACTATTTTTTAGTGTTTCGTTATGCGTAAATTAATTAACAATTTTATCTAAAACAATTTTTTTAATAAAAAAAAAAGAAGTTGATAAAAATTAATCACAAAGTTTAGATCAATTAATTATATATAAAAAAGAATGTATGTTTTTTTTATTAATTGAATTATTTTATTAAAACTAAAATATAAATAAAAAATTAGGGAAAATAAGGTTGAAAGAATAAGCAAAAACAAAAATGCCCACAGGAGGAATCGAACTCAGGCCATTTGGGTTATCAAGGATGCACTTTGCCAACTGAACTATGCTACTTATTCATAATAATTATGGTTTTATTAGAACAAAAGGAAAAAATGGTAGTAGACATTGGATTGGGCCAAAAAGCCCAAAAGCTGACCCGGTTTGGAAAGTAAACACAGAAAAATTTGTAAATCCTAAACAACAAAAAAAGTGAAAACGGCGCCGCTGCTACCCATGTTACGTTGGAAAAGGAAAAAGATTATGATTATTAACATTGTTATCTTCAATAAAAAAAATTAAAAAAATTAAAAAAAAAGTTGAACAAAAATAAACCCTTCCCCTCTCGTCCGTAATACTGATATCATCTTCAACCTCCTCCATGATTTTTCAGTTTCACTCCTTGATCTTCTTTTCATCTTTGGCCTTTCTTCTTGACGAGCAATCTCTTCATCACGACGATGGATTTGAGTTGAGTTTGGGTCGGGTTTCCGCCAAGAGATCGCATGAGGATTCCGAGCTCCAATGGAGCGATCTTGCCGTCGCCGTTAGTGTCGAATAGAGTGAAAGCTTCTTTCATGGAAAGGATTTGATCATCGCTCAGGTCTTTACCCATTTCGGTTTCGTTTCGGATTTTCAGGTTTGGGGATTTTCTCTTTCGGTTTTATTAGAAGAATATGAAATGGAAAATGTTTTCCACTCTGTTTTTTCAGTTTGTGTTCTCAGATTGATGGTTATGGAGTCGTTGGATTTGATCAGTTGTTATATCTTTCTTCTGTTTTTTTGGATGATGAGTGATGATGGTTTTCTCTGTCCTATTACTAGTTCATGATTATTTACTGGTTTTGTTGGTTTTTTCGTTGATTATATTTTCTGATTATTTAACAAAGAACAGAATATATGTAGATGATATATTCTATGGTAAATGCAGAAAAAGTGATGGAGACTTTACCTTGTTATTGGCTTTTGCTTGACAGGGAAGTAGATTTATATCCTTTTTTTCTGTATTCTCTTCCTTTCTGAAGGGTGGTTGTGATACGATGGGAGAACTGACTTAGGTTTTGCGTTTGTATTCGCACTTGTTCGGTTTAGCAAGAGTTGCCACCAACTTTTTATTTTATCCTAAAGGAAAGGTTAAAAAGCACAGGAAAAAACCTTTTTTGAGATGTTTCGTGGGTTTGTGGGGTAGATTATGAAAAGGGAAGGTATTAGCACCCTTTTCATCCATGGTTATCCATGGGCTCTTAGTTACTTGGTTTTAGATCACTTGCCTTGATTTTTGATTGCTTGAAAATGGTGTGTGTATGTGTGTTTTGAAAATGTTTTTGAAATAGACGCCTTTGTTTCGGCAACCATTGTAATGACTCGTGTTTGAGTATATACAACGGTGTGTATCTTTTCGAAAAGATGTTTCAAAGTGTTTTTGGAAGTTTGTTTTGAAAGTGTTTGTGAAGTGTGGTTTTTGAAAAGGAGGCAAGTGTTTTTGCAAGTTGATTTCAAGTAACTAAGAGTTTGGTCTACCCCTATTGTACTCAAAGGTTTTCTCTATGTTTTCAACCCTTTTTAACAATTTTGTTCCACCATTGAATTTGGTGGACAATCTTGCATTTAGGATGTTTAACGGGACAGGCGCGGGTCACCGTATGGACCATGAATGCAATGGTGCCAAGTGTCTTTGGCAATTTGCTTGAAGGGACTATGATCATTCCGTTTAGGCAACTTTCGAAAGCGTCATCGAGGGACTTTATGATCATTTTGAATTGTTTTGCCAAAGAAACTCGACGTGCAAGCATGGCCCATTTTGGAAGGCAACATGTGGGATCACCCTAGGGGGTGCAAGTGTGATTGTGGATTGATTTCATGTATTTGTCTTGTATTAGGTTATCTAGCGTTCGGTTTTATGTACATACAACCCTAGGTCTAACCATGGTATAATTCGAAAGTGGTAAATTGCGGGAATTTAAAGTCCTAAACTATTACAAATAGTAGCCGGGAGTGGGGGTACAATTGTACAAAAGGGGGATGAGACTTAAATAATTACAACCAAATCGAATTGCGATCTCAAATGTAAACAATGTAATGTATAGTAATGTATAAGAATAGCGATTGTATATGTGTAAAACAAAGTAAATGTATGAGGTTTATTTACAAGTTAAGAAATGTGAATTTAATGAGACAATTAAATATTGTTTATTCGTCAAGTATTATTATCTATGTTTGATTTAAATTTGTATTTTTATATCTTTTTGTAAAGTATGTACAAATAAGAAAATTTTGATAAAAGAAAAGAAAAGGTTTTAAGTTCCATTTTTTATGTATTTATGTTAGTGTATTTTAATTAGTGTTTTTGTATACAAAATGTTTTAGTTAAAAAGAAAGAAAATTGTTTTAAACCTAAGAACAATTATTTAACTCAAAAAAAATTTATTCCTTTATATATTTTAATTATACTAGCTAGAAATAAAAAGAAAAGGGTTAAAATGTTTTTATTTACAAAAGAAATAATTTATATTATAATAATAGTATAAAAATTTTACGGTAAAAAGTATATTAATTTTTTTTTAAAAAAGATATAATTTATGTAAAAAAAGATTAATTTAGAAAAAGAATGGGCTAAGTGGATTTGGCCCAAACTGAATTGTGAAAGAGAGACAAGAAAGGGGGGGGGGTGCGTTTGGGTCATTGGGCTTCAGCAGGGAAAGGGCAAGGCCCAATTGTTTCATAACTTTTTTGTTTAGGGTTTAATTGTTTCGTTCATTTTGGAAACAGCTTAGGGTTTGAGGGAAACAGAGGCGCCGTCGCTCATCATTTTTGCTTCGTCTTCGTCTTTCGTTCGCCTTTTCGCCATGGATTCAGAACACCCTCGCTCATGGCCACCGGGCTTTACCCTCTATCTCTCCTTCCTCCATAATCGAACGCGGTGACCTTTACGAAAAAAAGGTTTGGTTCTGAAGCTTTATACGGTTTTACACTTTGCATGTTTATTTTTCTTTTTGGATTCTGACCTTAAGCTTTGTTATTATTGTCATAGAGGTTGTGGAAAGGAAAGAAAATGAGAGAAACTACCTTGACAGAGGAGGAGATGGGGTCGGAGGCGCTGTGGCGGCTTAACGGCGAGGGGCGGTGATGACGAGCGTTTGAGCTAGTTTGGGAACCCTGGTATTTCGTATTCTTTGGCTCTTTATTGGGTTTAATGATGCTTTCTGAAAACCTTGTACAACTTTCTTTCCTCTTCTTCTTCCGTCCCTCTTTGCTTCGTATGCTTCGTGTGTTGGCTTGATACCTTGTATATTTGCCCTATGATGAGGCTTCCTCTGAGGGTTTGAGGCCTTGAAATGCTGAGTTGCTTGTTGCTTTTGATATGTATGCTTTAGCTTGATGCTTACCCCTGGTCGCTTCTGAACATGCTTGTTATGAAATGCTTTGATGATTGTATGTTCTCCCTGTTTTTTATGGACTGGTTTGTGTCTTTAGGCCATCACAGGTTTAGAACCCTGCTTTACTGGTTTTTGGATATCAGTTTAGGCTTGTATGTTTTGAGCTTGTTGAATGCCTTTGGGCTTGACAGGGTTCAGGCTTTTTTGTGCTTTTGGTTATGTGTTTGAGGTTTGTTGAGGTCTTTTGCTTTGTGTGGATCTGTTTATGTTTCGTCCATCACAGGCTGTTGGACAAGTAAGGTTTTTAATGGTTGTTTGGATATCAGTTTAGGCTTTGGCTTGTTAGGTCTTGGCCTTTTGGTAGTTCAGGTTTGTGTTGCCGATGGTTTAGGCTTCAGGCTGGATGTTTTATCTGGTTTGAAGGTTATGGTTTTAAGGTTTGTGCAGGTCTTTTGACAGGTTATCTTGGCTTGATGCTTTCAGGCTTCAAAGTTTGTGGTTTTAAAAGGCTTGGCCTTGTGGTGCCTTGAGTTTGTATGTTCTCCTTGTTTTTTATGGACTTGGGAACTTTATGCAGGTTTAGTGTTTAAAGGCTAGAGGCTTTTCTTTTGGTGGAAGGAAGTTCTTTCCTCCTTTTGTTACAGTTTTTGACTTTTTATCTTTTGATATCTTTGCCTCTTTATCCACTGTGTTATTGCAGTTTTTTTGTTTTATATATTTTTATGCCTAAAGCCAAAACCTGTAAGCCTACCTTCTCCTCTCTTCTTTCTCTCTCCAGTACAACTTTAAGCATTTTAAAATTGCTTAGAATCTGTCCTTTAGTTCTGAAAAGGTAGCTGGCTTAGAAAATGATGACAGTGAAACCTGCTTGCTTGCATATGTAGTTTTGCTTATGCATACTGTATCTCTTTTCCATACTTTCTGCTTCTTTGTGACAGTTTTTTGATACTTTGATATCTTTGACAGCTTTTTTGGCAGCTTGTGGAAAGTTTGAATTTGGAATTTCATAGTTCAGTTTGGATTTGGACTTTGTTTACACCATTCAGTTTGAAACTTTTGGACTATGCAGCTTTTTGACAAACTTTGAATTTGTGCATTTTTCAACTTTGTGCATTTCATGTTTAGCAAGCATTATTCATCCCTTTTTGTGAACCGGGAGAAATCCCGTGATTTGCAGAGAGGGCGAACTGATTCCAGCCAGTTGCCTTTAATGATGAACCTTTTTGACTGTTTATCTTTAACTATTTTTCTCTGCTTTGACTTTTCTTCTTTTCTTTGTTTTGCAGATGAAAAATAAGCATCAAGGGGGCATTGGATAGAAGATGAAGATTTAGAATTTTTAGGACATTGTTTTATTTCAATTTAAATTACTGTAACATTATTATTGTAAATATTTTTATAAACAATAACAATTATACAAATAATTTAAAGATAAATAAAAGTCCTTTTATTGACCAATCAATTCTTTTTATTTCCTTTCAATTATTGTAATCATCATTAGAATACTTTGTAAAATACTGTATTCACATAACAATTGTAACGAATAATTAAAGATAAATAAAAAATCCAACTTGATCAATTAATTCTTCTTTCGATTCAGTGTTCATTTAATTATTTGGATTTCTTAAAATTAAAATAACTGGAAGTATCCAATAATTCTGACTTTAGAAAAATAATTAACAAACATTGTGGCCTTATTATTGAATCAGTAATAAACCTGGTGCTTCAAGTATCCGATGCACAGTTAATCAAACCAATATCCAGATATTTATCCTTTTGCTGATTAAGTCAATCACTGTAGATTCTCAATTTAAGCGCCTCAACTTTTATCTCATCTCAAATCAAATGCTTTAGCCTTTACTGATTAAATAACAATCTGCAATTTTCTTGATTCAAAAGCCTCAATCCAAATTCCAGAGTAAACTGAAAAGAAACTGTAAAGATAATCCTTTCTGAGAAATACGCGCACAAAACCCTAGTTCTTGATTAAAAGCCAAAGAAGCGTCCGCCTAATCAAAACTTGAGCTAAAATCAAACAAACCCTAAACCAACTGTTTGAATTGTTCCAGAGCCATGAAAATCAATGAAAACCCTAATTTTGTCTGATTGACGAGAAAAGTCTGTTTGACCGATTCTTGAGCCAATCTGAAAAAATCAGGAAAAGCCTGAAGATGTGATTTCTCGTGGAAAAATACGAGGGCAAATTTTGGGGTACAAGAGTTGCCCTTGTTCAATCTTCTTGGACCTGAAGAGTTAGATTGGCAAGTTTGCCTTTCACGACTCGAGGGTAAAAGGAGATTGGACACTAGAGTGCCCAGAAAATTTGCACTCGGCAATGTGATAGTAGAGGGAATGGGCTTACAGATGCCATTTGGTGATGGGCTTAACGATGCCATCTAGGGATGTGATAAAATCTTGTCGGGGGATGGGCTTAGAGATGCCATCTGGAAATGTTTGGAGGAGGATGGGCTTATAGATGCCATCTGAAGGTGATTGTTGAACTGTATGTCACTGGTGAGTGGACGAGTATCAGAAAAGTATCCTTGTTTTGGAACGTCTCTGAACTGGGGGTCTGAACAAGCAATAGATTGACATCCATGTATGGAGAATCCGTAAACTGTCTTCAGGAGGTGGAGTTGAATAAGCAATAGAACAGCATCCGTTATTGGGAAGCGTCTGTAAACTGTTTTCAAAAGTTGAGAAGAATCTGAACAAGCGATAGATTAACATCCGGTGTTGGGAAGAATCCGTAAACTGTTTTCAGAAGTCTTAAAGTGGAGAAGGAACCGGTGTAGGGTTTCCTGATGATGAGTCAGTGTAAAACTGCATCTGGGTGAATCTGGAATAAGTATCAAAATGTCGCCGTGTCTGGGTAACATCTGAACTATTTCTGGGTGAATCTCGAAAGATAATGGTCTTCGTCTGTTGACTATTCTTTCCTGAAAAGGTAAAGAGTTAGCTGTATGCAATGTAATGATGCATGATGTAATGTATGTTACATCAATGTTCATGATATGAATGCGATGAATGCGCATGTAAGCTGATGAGCTATCTTGCTGAGGATAGACGAATCCTGGATGGCTGAAGATAAAAGAATCTTGACTGCTCCCGGGGAGAGCAAATCCTTGGTTGCTGCTGTGGAGGGCCAGAATCTTCTGATCGTTGGAAATGATAAGTCCTGGGACCACTGTTAGGGAATTAGAAGCTTGGGTTGTATGCCAATCTACTGGGGATTCCTGTCTTGAGGAGATCTTCACCGGAGAATATTCGAGTATTCTGCGAGGTGCTGAGAATGAGAGTCTTCACTCTGCTTGGGGATTGATAGTTGGAAGTTTTAGCTCTGCTGGGGATATTGAAACTTGACTCTGAGGGGAGTTAGCTTCCGGAAGACTCTACGGCCGGGGATTACCAAAATCTTCTGATTGCTGCAGGTGTTGGTCTGGAATAAGTTACTGAATGTCGCCATCTCTGGGTCACATCTTAAACTATTTCTAGATCTTGAGTAAGAATCTTTTGAGTTTGAGAAGGAACCGGTGTAGGGTTTCCTGATGATGAGTCCGTGTAAAACTACATCTTGGATTTGAGATTTGTATGAGTAGTAGAATGACTTCCGTGTCTGGAGTATATCTGAAACTGTAACTAGGATCTGAATGAGTAACAGAATGGCTACCGTGTCTGGAGCGTATCTGGACTGTATCTTGGAGTAGAGATCTGTATGAGCAGCAGAATGACTTCCGTGTCTGGAGTATATCTGAAACTGTAACTAGGATCTGAATGAGTAACAGAATGGCTACCGTGTCTGGAGCGTATCTGGACTGTATCTTCCAACAGGTGATGAAGGAATTGTTGAACACTTTTGACATTCGAATGCCCCAAGTGGTGTTGATCTGGAATAAGTTACTGAATGTCGCCATCTCTGGGTCACATCTTGAACTATCTCTAGATCTTGATTTTGTTCAGGGTCAGAAATTGGGAGTATACCAATCTTCTGAGGCTTCAAGGATGAGAGTCTTCATTCTTGAGGGTTAACTGTTATCTGGTCGTAATCCAGTCTTCACAATAACTTGTTGAGCTGCTATCCGGTCAAATCTGGGCTTCACGGCTTTGGTTAAAGGTATACTACTATCTGGTCGATTCTAGGCTTCGCAGTATTCCCGGCTGCTGTCTGGTCGTAATCCAGGCTCCACAGGAATTTGTATTGTCAACTGGTCGTAATCCAGGCTTCACAATAGCTTGTTAAGCTGCTATCCGGTCAAATCCGGGCTTCACGGCTTGTGCTGAAGATATACCACTATCTAGTCGCAATCCAGGTTTTGCGGTAGTATGACACTGTCATCCGGTCGTAGTCCGGTCTTCACAATATGCTGTAGAGATCAAGATACTATCCGGTCAAATCCGGGCTTCATAACTTGAATTTTGTGAGAATTTGGTCTTTGACGACTGTAACTTCCAACAGGTAATGAAGGAGTTGTCGAACACTTTTGACATTCGAATGCCCCAAGTGAAGATGAAGGAGACTTGCCCCGAGTTCACCAAACTTTTGAGAGATTCGTTGAAATCTTGACTGGACTGCCCCAGGTTAACTGGATGGTGCCATGTCATGCCCCTTGTTGATAGGAGATTTGTCGTTGGAAGTGTCATCCTTTTGAAGTGATTTTGTTCACTGAGAGAGTTTTCGTTCCTCCGAAAATTCGCTGTATGAATTTCTTCGCTGTCAAACAAATAGTCAAATGCAAACAGTGATATTCAAGCAATGCACAGTTTATGTCTGTCTCAAAGTTTTGAAAAATGCGTTTTTTAGCGGAAAACTTTTCATAAGACAAGTTAACACAAGATTTGGAGCAAAGCCTTACAGGAGTCAGGATACCTCTTGTAACAGTATGCTTTCAAACTAACCCATGCTTCAATTAGGACTTTTAAAGGGTTGTAACGTGGCCTGGTTCACGGTTTAAGAAACAAAAGATAAAGGCTCGAAGCGTATTTGTACCCACCCGCTCTTCGTGATGTTCTTCAACCCTAAGCTCAGTTAATTGTGCGTCGCACTCTGTTTTGAGTTTGAGACGACTTTTTGGATGATGGTTCACCAATTGAATTTGGGAGATAGTCATCATCTCCTTTTTTCTTTGCAACATTTTTCATGTTGTTGAGGATTTGTAATGACCTCACTATTTTGATTTTGATTTGTTATCCCTAACTTTTGCCTGACTGTTCCCGTTTTTTGAGATTATAGTCAGCGGGATGCCCCAGCTTTCTTAAGCCTCCTTTATAGGTTTTGGCTTGGTGGGCTTTTCTCCTTTGAGAGATTGACTGCCTATATGATAGGGAACCATCACTGTCTTTTGATTCCAAGGGAATGCTTTTTCTTTTTTGACGTCGTTCGTTGTGTTACGAATTGAGAGTTTGTGACTTCAATGCACATTTTCTTTTGAATTAACTGAGAGATTACCCTGCCCCAGGTTTATATCAAAGGTTTTGATTGTTTAGAACAGAAAACTCCTATTTCTTTGGCTCGAAGGGGTTGACTAGGGATTATCTTCCTTATAACTCCAGCGTTTGGGAATTGAAAGAAATGCTTGTACATCATCATCATGGTCTGTTTAAAAGCATACTGTATGAGATTGTGGTATTGTTTCGTCATCTTCCCTCTAAAGGCTTGCAGCTTTTTATCAAGAGTCAAATATCATAAAGAAAACATAAGAGTAGTGAAAAAGAATGGATGAATTCAAGACAAACATATGCAATGCATTAATGAAACAGAGTTTAACATCAACAGTTAATTGTTTGAAAGCAAAAGAAATTACAACTTTGAGAATTCAAATGAAGCAAAAGTCTTTCAGCTTGAGCTCTGTCACTTCAGGTGGGGAACTCCTTAACGGAAAATTTTCATCTCGCCGTCTGGCATGAATCTCAACACTCCAATGTCGATCAGATCTTGAATCTTATTCTTCAAGGCCCAGCAGTCGTCAGTGTCGTGCCCCGGGCTATAGGAGTGGTAAACACAGAATGCATCGGGATGATAGTTAGGAGCGGAGGTATTGGGATTCCGAGGAGGATCCCTCAAAGCAGTCAGATTGACCTCCAACAAGCACTCTAGAATCAGAGATGACGGTATATCAATCTCCGTGAACTGTCTTCCCGACGTTTCTTGTTTACGCCGATTACCCCGTTGACGCTGGCGAGGTTGTTGCTGGGCTTGTGACCCTGAAGCAAGCAAAGGAGCCTTCCTTTTGTCTTCTTGAGTGGATGGAGGCTGAGCGATGACTTGCTCTTCAACCTCAGATGTTTGCCCCAGTTGGTTGTTTTGGAACAGTTGGCGGACGAGAACTCTAAGTTCCTCTTGTCTTTGAGACAGGTCATGGATGAGAGCCATTTGGCCCACCAACTGTCCCATCACTTGGATCCTCAATGTTGCCAAATCAAACTGCAGTTCCGCAAGTTGATCACTCCTGGAATTGTTTGAATTCTCCAAGCTATTTGTGAGGAGAGCTTTCATTTCCTCTTGCCCCAGAGACAAGTTCAGGAACATCTCCTGCAGCTGAGCAGTCTGGTCCTGGATATCCTTGACAGACCTTTCTAGAGCCATCTCTTACTGAAATAAACAGTATGAGAGTAAGGAAACCTGAAAAAGGAAAAACTGTCAAAATGCAATGCATGATATGTGGATGCATGCTTTCAAGGATCTCTTGGGGTAAACACAAGAAAATGTTAGAGGTTGAACTTCGATCTTTGATTGGAGATCTTTGCATTAGTGGATGTCTTTCCACTAGAATCAAGCTCACCATGTCAAGTGGGTCATAGCCCCTGATTCAAGTTGTTGTACTTGATCTTTGATTGGAGAACTGTGCACCTGTGGATGTCTTTCCATAAGAATCAAGCTTACCATGTCGAGTGGGTCATAGCCACTGATTCAAGTTGTTGTACTTGATCTTTGATTGGCATTTGTTTAGAGGAGAAACCTCTTGCCCCATGGTAGACGTTTGGTTCAGCGTAACCCTGCATCAAAAGAACCCTCGAGATCCTTGAAAAGGTTATTGAAAATGCTATGGTATGATGTCATGATGTTATGTTCATGCATGCAAAAGCAAATGAGTGTATATACAGGCAATCATATTCACACAAAGCAAAACAAGTCCTTAGGTTCAGGCTTGCATGGGGTTGGAGGTAAGTACCCTCTTGAAGTTAGTTGGCTCATCCTGTCCTAAAAAAGAAATCGGGTTCTAAGGAGCTCAATATTATTGGATTGTTTTCTGTGTTCATCGTTTCGGTTTAGCCACTTAACTGGCGACCAAAATATTCCAAGAAAACAACCCTCAATGAGTGTAGTATCGAGTATCTACCAACTTCGAACTGCACCAAAGTCGGTCATCTCACTACCCCTAAAAAGGCTAGGATGGTCAATTAAGGTTCTAAGAGTTCGTTAGTGCTTCACGACATCATTCAGCGGCCCCGTACTCTCCTTGATTGAACTCAAGGGTTACCGGTACTCACAAATATGTCACACTAACATAGCTTACTGCTTCAACTGTGTCGGTATACCCCGCACAGTTCCCTCACAGTTTTATTGCTATTTACCTAAAAAGGTGCCCCAAATCCGGGTGTAGGATTTACAACAAACCCAAACAAAGACCCAAAAAAGTAAAACAATCAAAGCAATTAAAGAAATAATGTAAAGGTGATCTAAACCCTAAGGTAACCCCGCTTATAATCAGAGTCCCCAGCAGAGTCGCCAGTTCTGTGATACGGTGGGAGAACTGACTTAGGTTTTGCGTTTGTATTCGCACTTGTTCGGTTTAGCAAGAGTCGCCACCAACTTTTTATTTTATCCTAAAGGAAAGGTTAAAAAGCACAGGAAAAAACCTTTTTTGAGATGTTTCGTGGGTTCGGGGGGTAGATTATGAAAAGGGAAGGTATTAGCACCCCTTTCATCCATGGTTATCCATGGGCTCTTAGTTACTTGGTTTTAGATCACTTGCCTTGATTTTTGATTGATTGAAAATGGTGTGTGTATGTGTGTTTTGAAAATGTTTTTGAAATAGACGCCTTTGTTTCAGCAACCATTGTAATGACTCGTGTTTGAGTATATACAACGGTGTGTATCTTTTCGAAAAGATGTTTCAAAGTGTTTTTGGAAGTTTGTTTTGAAAGTGTTTGTGAAGTGTGGTTTTTGAAAAGGAGGCAAGTGTTTTTGCAAGTTGATTTCAAGTAACTAAGAGTTTGGTCTACCCCTATTGTACTCAAAGGTTTTCTCTATGTTTTCAACCCTTTTTAACAATTTTTGTTCCACCATTGAATTTGGTGGACAATCTTGCGTTTAGGATGTTTAACGGGACAGGCGCGGGTCATCGTATGGACCATGAATGCAATGGTGCCAAGTGTCTTTGGCAATTTGCTTGAAGGGACTATGATCATTCCGTTTAGGCAACTTTTGAAAGCGTCATCGAGGGACTTTATGATCATTTTGAATTGTTTTGCCAAAGAAACTCGACGTGCAAGCATGGCCCATTTTGGAAGGCAACATGTGGGATCACCCTAGGGGGTGCAAGTGTGATTGTGTATTGATTTCATGTATTTGTCTTGTATTAGGTTATCTAGCGTTCGGTTTTATGTACATACAACCCTAGGTCTAACCATGGTATAATTCGAAAGCGGTAAATTGCGGGAATTTAAAGTCCTAAACTATTACAAATAGTAGGCGGGAGTGGGGGTACAATTGTACAAAAGGGGGATGAGACTTAAATAATTACAACCAAATCGAATTGCAATCTCAAATTTAAATAATGTAATGTATAGCAATGTATAAGAATAGCGATTGTATATGTGTAAAACAAAGTAAATGTATGAGGTTTATTTACAAGTTAAGAAATGTGAATTTAATGAGACAATTAAATATTGTTTATTCGTCAAGTATTATTATCTATGTTTGATTTAAATTTGTATTTTTATATCTTTTTGTAAAGTATGTACAAATAAGAAAATTTTGATAAAAGAAAAGAAAAGGTTTTAAGTTCCATTTTTTATGTATTTATGTTAGTGTATTTTAATTAGTGTTTTTGTATACAAAATGTTTTAGTTAAAAAGAAAGAAAATTGTTTTAAACCTAAGAACAATTATTTAACTCAAAAAAAATTTATTCCTTTATATATTTTAATTATACTAGCTAGAAATAAAAAGAAAAGGGTTAAAATGTTTTTATTTACAAAAGAAATAATTTGTATTATAATAATAGTATAAAAATTTTACGGTAAAAAGTATATTAATTTTTTTTTAAAAAAGATATAATTTATGTAAAAAAAGATTAATTTAGAAAAAGAATGGGCTAAGTGGATTTGGCCCAAACTGAATTGTGAAAGAGAGACAAGAAAGGGGGGAGGTGCGTTTGGGTCATTGGGCTTCAGCAGGGAAAGGGCAAGGCCCAATTGTTTCATAACTTTTTTGTTTAGGGTTTAATTGTTTCGTTCATTTTGGAAACGGCTTAGGGTTTGAGGGAAACAGAGGCGCCGTCGCTCATCGTTTTCGCTTCGTCTTCGTCTTTCGTTCGCCTTTTCGCCATGGATTCAGAACACCCTCGCTCATGGCCACCAGGCTTTACCCTCTATCTCCCCTTCCTCCATAATCGAACGCGGTGACCTTTACGAAAAAAAGGTTTGGTTCTGAAGCTTTATACGTTTTTACACTTTGCATGTTTATTTTTCGTTTTGGATTCTGACCTTAAGCTTTGTTATTATTGTCATGGAGGTTGTGGAAAGGAAAGAAAAGGAGAGAAACTACCTTGACAGAGGAGGAGATGGGGTCGGAGGCGCTGTGGCGGCTTAACGGCGAGGGGCGGTGATGACGAGCGTTTGAGCTAGTTTGGGAACCCTGGTATTTCGTATTCTTTGGCTCTTTATTGGGTTTAATGATGCTTTCTGAAAACCTTGTACATCTTTCTTTCCTCTTCTTCTTCCGTCCCTCTTTGCTTCGTATGTTGGCTTGATACCTTGTATATTTGCCCTATGATGAGGCTTCCTCTGAGGGTTTGTGGCCTTGAAATGCTGAGTTGCTTGTTGCTTTTGATATGTATGCTTTAGCTTGATGCTTACCCCTGGTCGCTTCTGAACATGCTTGTTATGAAATGCTTTGATGATTGTATCTTCAACCTGTTTTTTATGGACTGGTTTGTGTCTTTAGGCCATCACAGGTTTAGAACCCTGCTTTACTGGTTTTTGGATATCAGTTTAGGCTTGTATGTTTTGAGCTTGTTGAATGCCTTTGGGCTTGACAGGGTTCAGGCTTTTTTGTGCTTTTGGTTATGTGTTTGAGGTTTGTTGAGGTCTTTTGCTTTGTGTGGATTTGTTTATGTTTCGTCCATCACAGGCTGTTGGACAAGTAAGGTTTTTAATGGTTGTTTGGATATCAGTTTAGGCTTTGGCTTGTTAGGTCTTGGCCTTTTGGTAGTTCAGGTTTGTGTTGCCAATGGTTTAGGCTTCAGGATGGATGTTTTATCTGGTTTGAAGGTTATGGTTTTAAGGTTTGTGCATGTCTTTTGACAGGTTATCTTGGCTTGATGCTTTCAGGCTTCACAGTTTGTGGTTTTAAAAGGCTTGGCCTTGTGGTGCCTTGAGTTTGTATGTTCTCCCTATTTTTTATGGACTTGGGAACTTTATGCAGGTTTAGTGTTTAAAGGCTAGAGGCTTTTCTTTTGGTGGAAGGCAGTTCTGTCCTCCTTTTGTTACAGTTTTTGACTTTTTATCTTTTGATATCTTTGCCTCTTTATCCACTGTGTTATTGCAGTTTTTTTGTTTTATATATTTTTATGCCTAAAGCCAAAACCTGTAAGCCTACCTTCTCCTCTCTTCTTTCTCTCTCCAGTACAGCTTTAAGCATTTTAAAATTGCTTAGAATCTGTCCTTTAGTTCTGAAAAGGTAGCTGGCTTAGAAAATGATGACAGTGAAACCTGCTTGCTTGCATATGTAGTTTTGCCTATGCATACTGTATCTCTTTTCCATACTTTCTGCTTCTTTGTGACAGTTTTTTGATACTTTGATATCTTTGATAGCTTTTTTGGCAGCTTGTGGAAAGTTTGAATTTTGAATTTCATAGTTCAGTTTGGATTTGGACTTTGTTTACACCATTCAGTTTGAAACTTTTGGACTATGCAGCTTTTTGACAAACTTTGAATTTGTGCATTTTTCAACTTTGTGCATTTCATGTTTAGCAAGCATTATTCATCCCTTTTTTTGAACCGGGAGAAATCCCGTGATTTGCAGAGAGGGCGAACTGATTCCAGCCAGTTGCCTTTAATGATGAACCTTTTTGACTGTTTATCTTTAACTATTTTTCTCTGCTTTGACTTTTCTTCTTTTCTTTGTTTTGCAGATGAAAAATAAGCATCAAGGGGGCATTGGATAGAAGATGAAGATTTAGAATTTTTAGGACATTGTTTTATTTCAATTTAAATTACTGTAACATTATTATTGTAAATATTTTTATAAACAATAACAATTATACAAATAATTTAAAGATAAATAAAAGTCCTTTTATTGACCAATCAATTCTTTTTATTTCCTTTCAATTATTGTAATCATCATTAGAATACTTTGTAAAATACTGTATTCACATAACAATTGTAACGAATAATTAAAGATAAATAAAAAATCCAACTTGATCAATTAATTCTTCTTTCTATTCAGTGTTCATTTAATTATTTTGATTTCTTAAAATTAAAATAACTGGAAGTATCCAATAATTCTGACTTTAGAAAAATAATTAACAAACACTGTGGCCTTATTATTGAATCAGTAATAAACCTGGTGCTTCAAGTATCCGATGCACAGTTAATCAAACCAATATCCAGATATTTATCCTTTTACTGATTAAATTAATCACTGTAGATTCTCAATTTAAGCGCCTCAACTTTTATCTCATCTCAAATCAAATGCTTTAGCCTTTACTGATTAAACAACAATCTGCAATTTTCTTGATTCAAAAGCCTCAATCCAAATTCCAGAGTAAACTGAAAAGAAACTGTAAAGATAATCCTTTCTGAGAAATACGTGCACAAAACCCTAGTTCTTTATTAAAAGCCAAAGAAGCGTCCGCCTAATCAAAACTTGAGCTAAAATCAAACAAACCCTAAACCAACTGTTTGAATTGTTCCAAATCCATGAAAATGAATGAAAACCCTAATTTTGTCTGACTGACGAGAAAAGTCTGTTTGACCGATTCTTGTGCCAATCTGAAAAAATCAGGAAAAGCCTGAAGATGTGATTTCTCGTGGAAAAATACGAGGGCAAATTTTGGGGTACAACAGTGGTCTTTAAGAAAATGATGATGATATCTTTGGGGTTTTGGTATGCGTTGTTATGTTGTTCTTGCTGCTGGTTCTTCTTAAATAATGAAAACTGTTTTTTTTCCTGCTCTTGTTGTCCCGAATGGCCCTGTTATATGCTCTATACTTTATCTGAAAAACAAAACTTTTGGGGGGAAAAGCAATTGGGTTTGAAAAATTGAGTTATGCTGTTTTTGCTCCTTTTTGTTGCAGTTTTGACTTAGCCTATTTATGTGCAATTTTGGGTTGTATGTTTGCAGCTATGTGGACAGATTTTGGCCTCTTATGGACAACATATGGAGGGCTGCAATGCATTCCATTTTTGACAGCATTTTGGCTTTTTGTGATTGTGCTTTTTTCATTGTGATGTAAACTAATTTTGCAGCATTTGAAACCATGATGAAATTTTTTATTTTGACTTGCATTTCTCCTTATTTTGTCTTCTGTGAACCAATTGAAAATTGTGATTTACAATGGACCAAACATGGACGAAACGTTGTCCCCTTATTTCTGATTCTTTTTACCAATCCCTAATGATGAAAATATAGAGATTTCTTTGAAATTTTCCAATCTTATTCCAACATGAATTTTGCTAACTAATGCTTTTCTTTTGTTTACATGTACGGGCCCATTGGATGATAGGGAGCATTGACGACGAGTGACTTGAAGCACTTGAAGAAAGCTTGATAATGAAGAAAACCCCTTTTGTAGTTTTAGTGCTTTGTTAGGAATTTTGTAACATATATTTTTTTTTTGTAATTGCAAGATCGTAAAACTTTAACAATTGAACACTCTTTGATCTTGAACAACACTTTGAATGATAGATTGAACGTAAGCCTTGTACCAAAAGGAAATTAAATGATAATGGTGAGGACTTAGGTATTCAAAAGTCACTTTGTAGTCTTGTAAGCGTCTCATGAAATTTGAATGAAGTCTTTTTCTTGTTCAAAGTCTTCAAGAGTGATCAACATAAGCTTTGCAAATTCCTTTGAAGAATGATGAATTGATTTTTGAATATAGCCTTGAAAAGTTGAATTTGGAATAAGATTTGGACTTGAAATTGAGAATGGAAACTTGGAATAAACCTTGTCTTGTAATATGTAGAATCAATGTGAACTTGATTCACATGTAGAAGTTTTGAACTTGAGTGGATAATGAGACTTTGAATGAAGTTTATGAACAAATTGATTATGTCTTGCAAACTTGAATCATTTGAAATTGACCTTGAATCCATGGATTTAGCACATTGAATTTGAAATGAATGCATGAGAAACAAATGGACTTGAAAGTACTAATGAATGTCTTGTAAAAATTTTAATAAATTTCATGGTCTTCCAAGCACACTTTGACTTTGATCGTTGAAGTAATCTCATAGACAATGTTATTTGTGATACTTTGCAAAAATAATCACTTCATGATATTGAAAATTGAAGAAGTTGTGAGCCTCGAAAATTGGACAAGAGTTTCTTGTGATTAGGTCAAATTTGCAAAATGACCTTTAAAGCATTCGAATTTTCTGATGATCTTTCGCACATAATCAAATCTTGACTTGTGAAGAGAAAATAGAGATGACGTCAAGGAGAGTCATACGCAAAAGAAAATCCCAAAAATATCGAATAACGAAGAAGTTACAGTCACTTGAACTTTATGTCGCAAAATGTCATCTTTTGGGTTATTAGAGTCATTTTTAGTCGTCTGAACCACTGACTAAGCAAACTCATGATGCGAGGCTTGAAACTTGGCACAAACATCTTTATAACACATGAAGGACCATAAAGACCGTTTGAAACTGTGAAAATTCATTTTCTTTTCAGAAATGCAAAACCCTAATTGCTGATTTTATTGCCTCGGAAGAGAATCTGTCTGATTGATTTCTGAGCCAACTTGAATGTCGTTACTAAGGAAGAATTTAGCCGAGAACCTCCTTAGGAACTTCTTTTCATTCACCTAAGCCCCTTCTGGATATTCTTGAGACTCGAGATACCTCTTGACTTCATGAAACCAAGGTTGGTCCACTACCTCTTCAGTATTAATCTCGTGACAGTAAGCTGGTTCATCCATCCGCTCAATGGTGATTTGAGGAGCCTCGTTATCCCAATTAGGTTTAAACATAGATGACATTGTAGCTAAAGCGTCTGCTAGCTGATTTTCTTCTCGCGCGAAATGCTCGAAGGTAATCTTCTCGAAATGCGGCAACAATATCAACACATGTTCTTTATAAGGGATAAGGTTGGGGTGCTTAGTGTCCCATTCCCCTTTGACTTGACTGATGACCAAGGTTGAATCTCTAAATACATCCAAGTGTGTGATCCCCAAGTCTATAGCAGCTTTGAGACCAAAGATGCACGCTTCGTATTCTGCCATGTTGTTTGTACAGTTGAAGCAAATTCTGGCAATGAAGGGAGTATGACATCCTTCTGGAGATATGAGTACAGCACCGATACCATTGCCAAGTGCATCGGATGCCCCATCAAAGAACAGGGTCCATTGGGATCCTTGTTCAGGTCCGTCATATGGCCTGATTTCTTCACAGTTGTCTAACGTCATGATGTCTTCGTCCAAGAATTCAAACTTCACGGACTGATAGTCTTCTACAGCTTGGTGAACAAGATGATCAGCTAATACACTACCCTTTATAACTTTCTAAGTAGTATATTGTATGTCATATTCTGTCAGGATCATCTGCCATCTTGCTATTCTCCCAGAAAGAGCGAGCTTCTCAAAGATGTATTTTATCAGATCCATTTTAGATATCAACAAAGTAGTGTGGGTCAGCATATACTGTCTCAGCCGGCGAGCAGCCCATGCCAGAGTGCAGCAAGTTTTCTCGAGCAGTGAATATCTTGTTTCACAGTCGGTAAACTTTTTTCTCAGGTAATAAATAGCATGCTCTTTTCGGCCAGACTCGTCATGCTGCCCCAGCATACACCCCCATTGAGTTTTCTAAAACAGTTAGATATAAGATCAATGGCCTTCCCTCGACAGGTGGCAACAACACCTCAATGGCCTTACCAAATTGGTTGTCAGTAACTACGGCAATATCTGGGACAAGGTCATGCTGAGGCGAGTGAATTGCCTTCGGGGTCTCTCACTCCTTTGTTGGTTATGATGCTGAGGAGCAGCAGTAGGTTTTGAAATAACCACCGAGTTGACAGCTTGGCGGTGTTCCGGTCTATTTGGTCTCCTTGAACCATAGACAACACTAGATTCCTTCTTGAAGGGTTTCTTCTCGGTTCTCGATGAAGCACCCTTCTGTATCTTCCCAGACTTGATACCAGCTTAGATACTCTCACCAGTCAAGATAAGGTCTGTAAACCCGGCTGAAGAATTTCTAATCAAATGGCTAAAGAACGGACCAGACAGGGTCCCCAGAAACATATCAACCAGCTCACGATCAGTCAAAGGTGATTGTACCCTTCCGGCAAGGTCTCTCTGTGATACTGTGGGAGAACTGACTTGAGGTTTTGCGTTGGCATTCACACTTGTTCGGTTTAGCAAGAGTCGCCACCGACTTTTTATTTTATCCTAAAGGAAAGGTTAAAAAGCACAGGAAAAACCTTTTGAGATGTTTCGTGGGTTCGGGGGGTAGATTATGAAAAGGGAAGGTATTAGCACCCTTTTCATCCATGGTTATCCATGGGCTCTTAGTTACTTGTTTTAGATCACTTGCCTTTGATTTTCAATTGCTTGAAATGGTGGTGTGTGTGTGCGTTTTGAAAATGTTTTGAAAAATATGCCTTTGTCTCGGCAACCCTTGTAACAATTCTTTACTCGAATGTTTTACAAAAGGTGTTTGTCTTTTTGAAAAGATATTTCAAGGTTTTGAAAGTTGTTTTGAAAGTTGTGTTGTGGAGTGTGTTTTGAAAAGTAGGCAAGTGTGTTTTGCAAGTTTGATCAAGTAACTAAGAGTTGTCTACCCCTAATTTACTCAAAGATTTTTCCTATGTTTTAACCCTTTTAACAGTATTGTTCCACCATTGTATTTGGTGGACAATCTTGTGTTAGGATGTTAACGGGACAGGCGCGGGTCATCGTATGGACCATGAATGCAATGGTGCCAAGTGTCTTTGGCAATTTTTCTTGAAGGGACTATGATCATTTGTTTAGGCAACTTCGAAAGCGTCATCGAGGGACTATGATCATTTGATTTGTTTTGTTTTGCCAAAGAACTCAACATGCAAGCATGGCCCATTTTGGAAGGCAACAAGCGGGATTACCCTAGTGGTGCAAGTGTGAATTGTGTATTGATTGTCATGCATTTGTCTTGTATTAGGTTATCTAGCGGTTGATTTTGAATCTTCGCATACAAACCCTAATTACTATACAGTATATAGAAAGCGATAAATTGCGGGAATTTAAAGTCTAAGCTATTACAAACAAGTATCCGAGAATGGGGGTACAAATATTTACAAATGGGGATGAGTCTTATCAGGATGGTAGTGTCCAAATATATTTACAACCAAATTGAATCGCAATCGCAATGTAACATGTATCAATGTACAAGAATAAAAGACAAGCAAATGTATTGGTGTAAGTGCATGTGATTATTTACAAGTGATAAAAATGTGAACCTAATGTATTATTAAGTATTTTATTTATTTTTGTGTTTTTATTTAAATATGTACAAACAAATGTTTTAGTTATAGAAAAGTATTTAACTTAAAAAACAATTTTTTATGTATTTTGTTAATGTTTTATATACAAAAGTTTTAATTAAAAGAAAAAAATGTTTCAAGTTTAATTATCCTATTGTCTAGGTATTTAGTTAATGTACAAAGGTTTATTAAACAAAGATTCTAAAAAAGAAAATTATTTAATTTAGAAAAATCCTATTTTTATGTACTCTTAAATGTGTTAAAAAAAATATTAATAGACATTTTACAAAAAAAGAACTTTAATGTATCATTTTTTTATTTAAACAAAAATATTAGTATAAGTTAGTTTGAAATAAAAATGGCTAAAAGATTAAATGGGCCTTAGAGTTTATTCCTGGCCCATAACAAAATTTGAAAGAAAGAAGAAAAAAAATGAATCAGAGGGGGTGTAGGCCAGGATCTATTGGGCTTAAGGCTTGTTAATGGGGCGAACCGGCCCAAGGTATTTGACAAAATTTGTTTTAGGGTTTCAGTGAGTTTGTGTCATTTGGAATTAGGGTTACAGGCTTAGCGTGGCGCCGTTCATCTTTCTTCGCTCTTCGTCTTCATCTTTCTCAACACATGGCCACTAAACGCTCGCCTCCTTGCCTCAAGCTGCTAGGCGCCACTTCCGACTCCTTCCTCTCCATGGTTGAGCACAACAACGACCAGAAAAGGTAAAGATTTCCCATTTTTATGTCTTAGGGTTTTCAGTCTTCCTCTTTGCATGTTTTAATTTTATGTGTTCTGATTTTTCATGTGGTGTTTGGTGTTCGTGCGGGGTGTGGAAAAGAAAAGGAAAAGGGATTTATACCTTTAGGGTTTTGGAGAAGGAGGAGTGGACGGTGGCGTCTCTGGTGGCTGAAGGCGAGGGAGTATGATGCTGGCTTGCTCTGGAAATCTGGTATTCGTAACTTTGCTTTTTTATGGTTTAATGATGAAGGTCTGAAAACCTAGCTCACTTGCTTCTGTCTTCTCTTTTGCTTGCTTGCTCTGATTGATTATTTGATGAAATGTTAATGTTGTCTGAATCTGAGCTTGCCTGCTTTGTCCTTCTCTTTGTCTTTGAGTGAGCTTCTGATTGCTAATGATATTGATTGCTGAGTTGCCTTGTTGGTTATTGCTTAATGATGAACATGATTTTGAGTATGGATTTGTGTAGCTTTTCCTCTCTTTGGCATTTGATTATGATATCTGAGTTTCTTTTCCTCTTCTTCTGTTTTCCTCTGAGATTGATGGTATTGCTTCTGAGATGCTTGATGTACTACCCTATGATGAAGTCATTCTGAGGGTGTTCTTGAATGATTTCTAGATGAAGGCTTCAAGGTTTGTGGTTCTGCAGGTGAAGACTTCAAGGTTTATCAGTTGGCTTGTTTGTGTTCTTGGTTGTTTGACAGGCTTCAGGCTGAGTCTTAAAAGGCTTGAGACTTGTGGTTCTGCAGGTGAAGGCTTCAGGGTTTGTGGCTTGCTGTTTGTTTTTTTCTTGACACAGGTTTAAGGCTTAGGCTTGATATGCTTAACACAATTTTGAAAGGGCTTCTGTTGAAGCAGGTTAGAGTCTTAGGCTTAACAGGTTTGTCTGGTTTAGAACAAGTTTGCAAGTTACAGGCTTGGTGTGGATACAGTTTTGGAGGCCAGCTTTAAGCAGGCTTGAAGTTGTTGTTTTTTCACAGTTTGTGTTATTTCTGCCTTTTTGTTTTAGATTGCAGATTGGGAGTTTGTGTGTATCCTTTGTGATATTCTGCCTCTTTTTGTACTGGTATATCTTTTGTTTTATATATCTTCTTAAGCCTAAGCCTGTAAGCCTCTCCACTTCTACTCTCTCTCTCTCTCTACAGATTAAAAAGCATTTTTATATTGCTTAAAACTGTCTTTACTCTGAAAAAGTGATTGGCTGAAAAATGATGAGAATTTGAATATGGCTTGCATAGTTTCTTTCATCTGTGTACTTTCTTCTTTTTCAATATTTTCTGCATATCTTTGTGTACTTTGTTGACAGCTTTTTGACAGCCCTTAGACAGTTTTAGTTGACATTGGACTTGGTTTGCTATGTGCAGTTCAGTTTGGACTTTGGTTTGGATTTGTTTCTTTGACAGTTTGTTTGCCAATGCAGCTTGTTTGCCCATTTTCAATTGATTTGCCTCTTTGGTTGAAAATTTGAAATTAGGCAGCCTGTTTGCTAATTTTGAATTTGTGCAATATTGTAGCTTTGTGCATTTCATATTTTGTTACAAGCATATTTCTATCCCTCTTTGTGAACCAAGAATTTCTTGTGATTTGCAGAGAGGGTGAATAAATTGATTCTGGACAGTCACTTTTAATGATGATTTTTAAATTAACTGTCTGCCTTTGATTATTTCATCTGCATTTGACTTCTTTCTTTTCTTTTTGCAGGTAAAAATCAGTTGAGCACAGGGGAGCATCAGAAGACTTAGGATAATTAGGATACAGTTTTATTTTATTTTAATTATTTGTAATATTATTATTGTAAACAAAATGTAAATAAATTTACAGTGTTTCAATAATAATTTGTAACAAACAATTAAAGATGAATAAAAATCCTTCTTTGTCAGTTAATTCTTTTATCTCAGCTGTCTATTTAATTATCTAAGCTTTCTTGAATTAAAATAACTAGAAGTAAATCCAATTATTCTAACTTAGATAAAATAAATATTTAACAAACACTGTAGCCTTGCAATCAATAATAACCTGGCGTCCCAATTAAACATAAGCAATGCACAGTCAAATCCAACAAACATCCATATGCTTTGCCTTTACTGATTAAACCAAACACTGCAAATTCTCAATCAACAGCCTCAGCTCACATCCCAAAGTAAATTGAAAAGAAATGTAGAATTAATTCTTTCTGAGAATGCGCGTACAAAACCCTGATTCTTGATTTAATGTCGAAGAAGCGCCTGCCTGATCAAACCCTGAGCCAAACTCAACCAAACCCTAATAATCTGCTTGAACTGTTCCAGAGCCATGAAAACCCTAATTTGGATAGACTAATAAGAAAAAGTTTGTTTGACTGATTCCTACGCCAATCTGAAAAAGTCAGGGAAAACCCAAAGCTGTGATTTCTTGTGAAAAAATAGGAGGGCAAATTTTGGGGTACAACACTCTCCATTTTTGGACGTACTCTTTAAATCCTTCACCCGTCCCTAGTGACATACCCTGGAGTTGGGTACGCGTAGGAGCGAGGTCGGAATTATATTGATACTGCTTATAGAACGCAGTAGCCAAATCTTCCCAGTTGCGGATACTGGCCCCATCCAGCTGATAGAACCATTCGAGTTGAGTCCCTGAAAGACAATCCTGAAAGAAATGTATCCATAAATTCTTGTCAGCAGTGTAAGGTTGGATCTTCCTTACATACGACCAGAGGTGCAGCTTTGGGCAGGAAGCTCCGTCGTATTTGGCAAAGGCAGGTGCCTTGAACTTATGGGGAATCACCACCCCAGAGGATAAGCCTAGGTCTCCAAAGTCCAACCCGGGCACATTCTGTATCTCCATGGCGCTCAAGCGGTCCTCCAACTGTTTGTACCTATCCTCAGCAGGAGGATACTGTTCTTCATCATAATCCGTCTCGTTGTCGGAGACTACGGGACTAGGAACCCTTCTCTCTTGTGGGTTGTCTTTCCCTACAGACGAGGTAGTCAGATTAACCTCATTCTGTAGTCCATTTCTAAACCTGCGTCCAGTGTTGAACAAGACGGTCCTCTTCTTCTTCTTCTTCCTCTCTTTCAGAATCAGAGTCTTCAAATCCTGTTGACCCTAGGCTAGGCTCATAACCAACTCTTGGAACTGGGCGTTCTAGGCCTGGAGGGCCTTGATAGCTTGTTCAGTGGAAGGTTCAGTAGACATGATGATTGCTGAAATAAACAGCGAAGAAGATAAGTGACCTGTAAAAGGGATACCTGTTATGCATATGATGAAATGAAATGCGTATGATTTATGTTTTCAAAGACAATCGGGATTCAACTTTGTAGACAAAAAGGAAACACACTTTATTAGATTTAACTTTGGAATTTAAATTGTTCAACAAACTGCCCTTAGGCGTTACAAAAACGGAAATACTGGAAAGTAAATAAAAACTGTAAAATAAACATCAAAGGTCTATCAATGCTCCCATGGCCTCTTCTTCTCAGTGCGGATATAATCATTCAGGATCCGCTCGTTTTCCAATTGCTTAGTCAGCTTTTGGATTTTCTGTTCCTGCTCATTGAGCCTTTCCCGATAAGAATCCCGTTCTTCCTGCAGTTGCACCCAAGACCTCTTTAGTGTGCCAACATCAGTGGGCGTATGAGGATGAAGAGTAGTTGGAGGAACCCCATCTTTATCAGCAGCTTCAAGGGTAATAGGCCTGACAGCTTCGTACGGCATACCTAACTTCTGGGCACGGATGCGGACCCATCTGAAATATGACTCCATTGGCAGGGAAGTCTTTGGTCCCAACTCATGTGGGTCAGATTTGTGAACTCTATCCCAAGCCTTGACGAATCTACGACGCAGCTCGTCGCTATCTACCTGAAAATCAAAGACGATATGATGTATCAACATCTCATGAGGCCCTTCTCTTCTGGCTCTTCCAAACTGACGGAGAGCTAAGCATGGGTTATAAGAGATTACTCCATGGGTCCCGATCAATGGAACATTAGGATACTCTCCACAACGATCAATGACGGCCACCTCATCTAAGCCTCTGAGAGTCCAAATAATGTCATTATCAGTAAGAGCCATTATCCTATGAGCCCAGCCCCTTCCTTCTTTGTTCTTCAGCACGAACTTAGGGAGGTGCGAAATAAACCACCTCGCCAATAAAGGATCACAACACATCAAAGTTCCCCATCTTCGGGCAGTACGAGTATAGAGCTGATAAAGGATATCACCCAAGAGAGTGGGTACCGGATTCCGAGAGATGAAGATCCTTATGGAATTAACATCAATAAAGGTATCAGGATTTGGAAACAATACCAGACCATAGATTAAGAGAGCCAGAATTTCCTCGTACGCTTTGAAGTCTAAGTCATTCCAGAAACCATTAGCTTTGCCAACCAGAAACTTAGCCAAAAAGCCCTTAACTCCACTTCTAGTCTCCCAGTTTGCCATTACTTCCTCTTTGGTCAAGTGAAGGGCTGCAACAATCTCTTCAGGCCTAAGAGTCTTTTCCAAACCAGTAAATGGAGTCTTCTCCAAAACAGAGATGCCAAGCAACTCAGAGAATTCTTTCAGGGTAGGGACCACCTGGAAGTCTTGAAAGGTGAAGCAATGGTATAGCGGATCATAAAACTGGACCAGGACACTCATCAGTTGTTGGTCCCACTTTGAGGTGACTAAACCGAGAAGAGAACCATGCCTCCTGATGAAGGAAGTAGTGTTTGGAATCCTGTCAACCAATTCTTTAAGCAAAGTAGGTGTTTGAACAAAGTTGAGCCGGATAGTATTCCTACGCATGGGCATCATGATGTCCAACAAAACAGAGCAAAGATGAAACCTTCTTGTCTTTGAAATGGGTTAGTCCTTATGCAGGATGTATGCAATGTTATGATGTTATGATGTTATGATAAAGGCACACCACAGGTATTCACAAAATGCAAACATGGTAAAGGCACACAAGTCACACAAGAGAGCCCTTAGATTTCAGGCTGACATGAAGTTTAGGTACTACCCTCTTTCAGTTTCAGTTGGTTAAGACCTGTCCTAAAAATAGTAACCGGGTTCTAGAGGATCTCAATATCACTGACTACCCTCAATCGGTCATAATTCCAGTCTGGCAACCTTTTCTTGCAGCCGGAACCATCGCGAGAGTTTAGTCTCAATGAGTGTAGCATACTACTACTGTTCTATGGCCAAGTTGGTCAATTTAAGGTTCTAAGGTCAGTTGGTGTTTAATGACTCCTCAGAAGACCCATATTCTCCTCTTTCCAACACAAGGGATATCGGTACAGACCAAGGTGTCACACCAACGTAGCTACTGCTTCATCCGTGTCGGTCTATGCTGGACAGATCCCTCACAGTTTATTGCTACTTACCTAAAAAGGGTACCCCAGATCCGGGTTAGGATCTATAAAACTCTGATACAAGCCCACAATATTAAAGCATTCAAGGCATACAATTGAAAACATAGTGATATAATCCTAAGGTACACCTCACTTAAAATCCCCAGCAGAGTCGCCAATTCTGTGATCGGTGGGAATAGAACTGACTGTTTTGGAATGCTGGTTCACGTTTGCGTTTCGTAAAATGTCGCGGTAATCAAGAGTCGCCACCGTCTTTTATTTTCTCCAACAAGGAAAGGACAAAAGCACAGCAAAATTCCTTTTCGAGATGTTTCTCGGGTTTGGGAGGTAGATTATAGAAAGGGAAGGTGTTAGCACCCTTTCTATCCGTGGTTATCCACGGGCTCTTAGGTAATTGCTCACTATGTTTTCAAAAAGTTTTGCTTTTCTTGTGTTTGTGGGTTTTGAAAAAGTTTTATTTGAAAACTCTGATTTAACTCTTGTATATGTCCTCAAGAGTGTATGAAGTGTTTGTTTGAAAATTTTGTTTGAAAAGTGTAAGTGCGAAAAGTTGTTTTGTTTTTGAAAGAGAAAGTACCTGAGAACCTCTACCTACTCAAAAGAAATTAAGCTGTGTAAATGTCCTTTAGACAGTACTATCCCACTATTGAGAAGTAGGTAGCACCGTCGTTGGAGTTTCGGGTCAATTCGATTTTAGGGACATGTGGTCACTAAAGCAATAGTAGGACACCTTAGCGGTAACCCTAATGTCTTAGATCGTTTTATCCGAGGCAACCGTTTTGAGGCAACTTCGATCTTTAGACAGGAGGGCAACCTCTAAAACACCCTATACTCAATGACCACGTCGAGGCAACCAAGTGAGGCGTACCCTAGGAGTGGCATGTGCGAGTGTGTCAGGTTTCAGTGATGTTATCTTTGTACATGTTATGGTGAGCTACGATTGATTTTAATTTAAGAGAGATCTTGACATGCATAGCCTAGCTATCATACATCTAGCAGTTAATAGTTGCGGAAAATAAAACTAAACTATTACAAGGCGTCGGGTATTTACATCGCCAAAAACAAACCCTTGAAAAAGTAAATTGCGGGAAATTAAATAAAAGAGATAAAAAGGTCCTAATTTAAAGCTATTACATCCTCGGAGCAAATACAATTATATGGATCAAAATATGAATAAAAAATGGTACGCGCGAGAAAAATTGAATCGGAGAGTTTTTAGGGTTTTGACCCTTTTTTGAGAAAGAAAGAGATTTTTATGAATTAAAGAGATTAGTCTAAATTAATAAAATTATTTTTTGGTTTTTTTGTTATTTAAGGAAAAAATAAAAATAGTCAAAAGTTATTAAAAACCCTAATTCTACATTAATTTTAAATTATTGCAAAAAAAAGTTAAAATTAACCTAATTAAAACTAACTTAATTAATTATTTATTTATTTACAAACATAATGAAAGGGTGAAATTAATTTTAATAAATAATAATAAAAAAATACTATATTTTAGTTTTCTGATTTTATTATGAAAAAAATTAATTTGGTTAATTAAGTAATAATAATAATAATTAATAATAAAATAATTAACATGAAAAAAAATATAAAAGAAGAAAAAAGAAATAAACCCAGGGGGGTGTTGGGCCCAAAGAGGAGGTAGAATCAGCAATTCTGAAGCCCACTATGCTTCCAGCCTGTTTGACTTTCTGATTTGTCCACACGCGTGTTGACTAAGGACCATGATAGTCCTTCCATCTAGGCCATTAGATTTGAGTTTGAAGACATCTGGCGCTTGGGACTTGGGGGTATATGGTGGACCATCTTTTGAAACCTGCATGTGAACATACAAAGAAAAAGGGAATAAATGTTTTGGGGGGACCTGGGATTCGAACCCAGGTCCCAATGCTTCCAGGCCAACGCACCAACCACTCCACTACGCTGCTTTACTTGTTATTGAAATAAGTGGCAATCATTATATATAAAAACCAATCAATATACCGTAAATAAAAAAAATAACGCGCGCTTTTCAAATTGGCCAATGGGATGTCAACACATCATCGTCTTCAACCTTTTTTCTGCACAATTAGAATCAGATAGCGGGGGTTTTTAACCTCCACTACCTCCTGCAAGGAAAAATAGCGATTAGAAGCACAGTGAATATAAATGTTTCGCGAGGTGTGGATTCCATTCGTCTTGGCCTCACGAATTCAACCCTATATCCTATTAGTCCCAATTTTTCCTGGATTGAAAAGCCCCATTTAAAAGCTCAAGAACCCTAAAAATTCAGTCATGGCATTCTTCGATTCAGGGCGCTATAGTTCAATTAAATCATTCCATCAGCTTTGTTCAGTCTCTAGCAATGCAAATCAATCAAAAAAACATGTTAAATGCGCATGAATTAAGATATACAGTTTTGAATAGGAATTGCAAACCGTGAGATGGTATGTAGCGATTCCTTGAGCCTTGAAGCTGGAATTTGATTGTGAATCGTTCCTGGGACCTCCTGCAATATGTTTGAATGGTCAAAACGCCTTGAATTAGCCTAGGATGCAAGAACATGTTTTTAGTTTTCTTGGAAATTCTTGAATTTGCTATGGCCGTTTCTGCAGCTTTCTCACGTGTGCTAGGGTATGGTTAGCTTGCATACATATAGGAGAATCAAATTAGGTCAAAGTTTTGGATCCAATCCATGTGCATTGATGTTTAAATCTTTGATTGAAAATCAAATATTCTTGATTTTTCATGATTGAACAATGTTGCCAAATTTGGATTTTTTTTTTGTATCTTTGACTTGTGCACGAATTTGCCAGCATGTTTTGATCATATTTGCTTCACAAATTGATTTAAAAATCAAATCTTCTATTTTCTTATAATTTAAATTAATTAAATGAATTAATATGTATGAAAAATCCATTTAATTAATAAAAATAAGAAAATAAATCCAATTAAGCTTGGTGGGTCGTGCATAGGTCATGGGTGAAGTTTCAAGAAGAGATTTGAGGCCCATTAGCAAAAAGAAGGTGTTTTGAGCAAAGTTGACTTTTGCAAATTCATGAAAATTTCCCAACTTCTCCAATGCACAACTTGCTCAATTTTGATCATATGACCATGTTCTTGGACATTTTGGAAAGCCCTTGAAGTCCTCTAACCGATGCCTTTAGTCCCATGTCATTTGGATTTAACAATCTCAAGTTATGGCCTTTGACTCAAAGTGTACTTTTGTTGACTTCTGAAATTGACCTATAATGTAAAAATTGGTAACTTTTTGTGAGAGCATTTCTTGAACTTGGAGTGTGAAGATGGATTGTAGGAAATTGCATCCTCTTCAAAATGAGCTTTGGATGGAAGTTTTCTGACAAACCATGAAAAAGTTATGCCCTGGTCAAGATACAGTTGACTTTTCTACTGTCCAAAAATAGTAACTTTTTGCACCTTGATGATTTTTGAGCTATTCTTGTGGAATCATGATCAAGACTTGATCAAATGATGATTGTGAACTCAAAATAAGGTGTTGACCAAAAATTCTGACTTTTGACTGCAAAATGACCATTTTTCCCTTGCAGTTGACTGTGGATCAAATGGGGCTTTTGACTGTGCAAATTGGTACTGTGAGTCTTGAAACCTGGAATGTAGGTACTAGAGAATGTATATAGGCCTATGAGACTTGATTGAACCATTGAAAACCTCAAATTCCTTGAAAGATCCAAAACCCTAATTTTAGCTGTCTTAGGAGGTGGTTTGACTGTACAACCTTTTGAGCCATTTTGAGCAATTCGAGAATCAATCTTGACAAATCTTGAGGAATATGGGAGGGAAAATTTTTGGGGTACAACAGTTGCCCCTGTTCAATCTTCTTAAACCTGAGGATGTAGATTGGCTTGCGTGCCTTTCGTGATCCGAAGGTGGAAGATGATTGAACACTAAAGTGCCCAGAAATTTGCACTCGCATGGTGTAGTATCAGCAATGTGATGTCGGGAATGGGCTTACAAATGCCATTTGGAAAGATGATGGATAGGAGGATGGGCTTATAGATGCCATTTGGAGCTTGTTGGTAGGTAGTTTTGTCTTTGTTGACAGGTTGTCTTCATTGACGGGTGGTCTCCATTGACAGGTTGTCTCTATTGACGTGTTATCATCAGAAAAATCTTTAGGAATCGATTTAACTGGTTTTGTCTCCATCGACCGAATTAGCATCAGAAAAATCTTTAGGAATCGATTTAACTGGTTTTGTCTCCATTGACTGAATTAGCATCAGAAAAATCTTTAGGAATAGATTTAACTGGTTTTGTCTCCATTGACTGAATTGCCTCAGAAAAATCTTTAGGAATCGATTTAACTGATTTTGTCTCCATTGACTGGATGAGCATCAGAAAAATCTTTAGGAATCGATTTAACTGGTTTTGTCTCCATTGACTGAATTGCCTCAGAAAAATCTTTAGGAATCGATTTAACTGATTTTGTCTCCATTGACTGGCTGAGCATCAGAAAAATCTTTAGGAATCGATTTAACTGGTTTTGTTTCCATTGACTGAATTTGAGAATCTAACTGCATCTTTCCTGAAAGGTAAAGGTCAGTCATATGTAATGCATGATATGGATCAAGCAATGATGTTCTCAACATAAATGAGATTGTATGGTATGATGCGTATATGCATGTATCATGATGTATGAAAATGGGATGTTTTAGCTGGGGAAAATAAATCCCGGATAGCTGCTGGAGAATGATGTTGAATTCTTCGCTTCCACTGGGGATGATGAACGAAGATGATAAACTTGCAAGAGAGGATGACTCCGTTGGGGAATAAACTGGTGAAGAAATTACTCTGCGGGGAATTACCCTGTGGGGCAGAGATGCCTTGCTGAGATTTTAACAATAACTCCGCTGGGGATTCTGTTGATAAGCTCTGTTGGAGATTTTGATGATGAACTCCGCTGGGGATTCCGTTGATAAGCTCTGTTGGAGATTTTGATGATGAACTCCGCTGGGGATGGATTATTGTTGCTGGTGATACAAAATTTGTTGAGGATTGAATTCCTGTTTGTGAAAAGAAAGAACTCTGATAAGGATGATCTTTCAGTTGCAACTTGCTGGGGATAACCCAGTTAGACTCTTGTGGGGATAAATCTCTGAGTTCTGCTGAAAATGATCCTTTGAACTTGGCTGGGGAGATTGATTTTGTACTCCGCTGGGGATAAACTTCCAGAGTCTACTGGGGATGTTGATTCAACCCTGTTGAGGAAGCTTTTTTAGACCGTGCTGGGAAATATTGACTCCACTGGGGTATCTTGTATTCTGCCGGGGAACATTCTTATACTCCGTTAAGACTGTCGGGGGTACTCTTATACTTTCTGGGGAATATTCTTATACTCCGCTAGGGAATATTAAGACCTTCTGGGGATACCAAGCCTTTTTAGTGTTGATGATGGATGAACTCTGCTTGGGGAGAGTATTGCTGATTCGTTCACGACTGCAAGTCTTAGCTGGGGAGAGCTACCATTACTGTCTTACTTTGTGGGGAGTGAAAGTATCTTGGCGATATTCTTCAACTGAATCTACCATGTACCTGGTGGACAGAGCAACTGTACAGTTTGGACAAGTCTTATTTGCCCCTACTTCTGATATCACCCGTAATTAGTCCTTTGTTTCGCATGCAAATATTTATGAGTAGCAATTAATGTCAAATGCATATATCAAAAATGAACATTGGACGTTCTTTGCAAAACAAAACAGATAAAGGAAAAATAGTTTGAAATTTGTCTGAAAAATGAACTTGTATTGATTTTGAAGTTTTCCTGTAAATAGGCGTTTTTGTACAAGAGGCTGACGTCCTAGTAAGAGAACGCCGCCGTGCAAATAGGATTTATACAATTTGTAAAAAGAAAACAAAACAGCTATGTGAAAAATCCCACTAGGTTCCAACTCTGCTATCGCCTTTATGTCTTCAAGCGTCTCATCACTTTGCTGCTTAGTTGAAGAGGAATCTGATTGATTGGTGCCGTCCGAGCCTGATGGTCGATACCAAAGTCTGGATGCAGGGTGATCCAATGAGACATAGTATTACGCTTATCCCTAACTTTTTCCCGGACCGCCCTTTCGGGTTTTCAGTCCACCGGGATACCCATTTTTTCCCAAGCCGCCCTTTCAGGTTTTCGACTTGCCGGATGTACAAATTTTTTTATTTTCATCCCTTATTTTTGCCCGAACCCTTTTGGTTCGCCGGGAAGCCCTTATTTTTTCCTAGGCCAGTCGACCTAGTGGGTCTTTAATCATGCGTAGTATCTTTTTACTATGTCTGCATTGACGGGGTGAGGAAGGTCGTCACCGTCCATAGTGGTCAGAATCATCACTCCTCCTGAGAAGATGTTCTTAACCACAAATGGCCCTTAGTACGTAGGTGTCCATTTGCCCCTGGGATCACCTTGAGGTAGGATGATGCGCTTGATTACCAGGTCCCCGACTTGATACTCTTGTCGTCTGACTTTCTTGTTAAATGCCTTGATCATCCGTTTTTGGTACGTCTGACCATGACAAATAGCAGTGAGTCTCTTTTCGTCGATTAGGTTTAGTTGATCAAGCCGAGTCTGGATCCAGTCATCTTCACTTAAACCTGCATCCTTCATGATTCGGAGAGAGGGTATCTGAACTTCAATGGGCAGGACTGCCTCCATGCCGTATACCAAGGAGTAGGGTGTTGCCCCTGTTGACGTCCGTGCTGAGGTACGGTACCCATAAAGAGAAAATGGTAACATCTCGTGCCAATCTTTGTAGGTCATTGTCATCTTCTGCACAATCTTCTTAATGTTCTTATTAGCCGCTTCTACAGCCCCATTCATCTTCGGCCGGTAGGGAGAAGAGTTATGGTGCTGTATCTTGAATTGCTCGTAGAGCTCAGTGATCATCTTGTTGTTAAGATTGGTACCATTATCCGTAATGATCCTCTCTGGTACACCATATCGACAGATCAGGTTGTGCCGAATGAACCGTGCCACGACGTTCTTGGTTACGGTGGCAAAGGAAGCCGCTTCAACCCACTTTGTAAAGTAATCAATTGCTACCAGGATGAAGCGATGCCCGTTGGATGCCGTAGGTCTGATCTCGCCGATCATATCAATACCCCACATTGCAAAAGGCCAAGGTGTTTTCAAGATGTTCAAAGGAACTGGAGGAATGTGCACTTTATCAGTGTAGACCTGGCACTTATGACATGTCCGAGAATGCTGATAACAGTCGGCTTCCATTGTGGACCAGTAATATCCTGCCCGAAGGATTTTCTTTTCCATGGTATGTCCACTGGAGTGAGTTCCGAAGGCACCTTCATGCAGCTCTGCCATGATCCTTTCTGCTTCAGTCTTATCCACACAACACAGTAAGGTTGAATCATGGTTACGTTTGTAAAGAATGCCATTGCTGACGAAGAACTTTGTCGCGAACCTTCTCAGAAACTTCTTGTCATTAACGGATGCACCCTCGGTGTATTCTTGAGCTTCAAGGTACCTCTTCACTTCATGATACCAAGGCTTTTCTGTTACCTCTTCAGTCTCAAGATCACAACAATATGCAGGTTCATCCACTTTCCAAATAATGATCCGGGGAGCCTCGTTGTCCCATTTGACTTTGAACATAGAAGACATCGTAGCTAGCGCGTCCGCCAACTGATTCTCCTCTCTTGGGAAGTGTTCAAAGGTTATCTCCTCGAAATGGGGAAGCAACGTCAATACATACTCCTTGTAAGGAATAAGATTTGGGTGTTTCGTATCCCACTCGCCTTTGATCTGACTGATCACGAGAGCGAAATCTCCGAAGACACTCAGAAACTTGATCCTTAGGTAAATTGCAGCTCGAAGACCCATGATGCATGCTTCATACTCCGCCATGTTGTTGGTGCAGTTGAAACATAATCGGGCGGCGAGCGGAGTATGAGAGCCCTTAGGAGATATAATCACAGCGCCAATACCATTACCCAAAGCGTTTGAGGCTCCTTCAAAGTGCATAGACCATCAGGATCCTTCCTCAGGTCCTTCATCCGGTCCAGGTATCTCGCAATCAGTTACTACCATGATATTCTCGTCTGGAAATTCAAAGTTTATAGATTGGTAATCATCCACTGCCTGATGTGCCAAATGGTCCGCCAACACACTTCCTTTGGTTGCTTTTTGATTCGTGTACTGGATGTCATATTCAGTCAAGATCATCTGCCATCTTGCTATTCTTCCGGACAAGGCAGGCTTTTCGAAGATGTACTTGATTGGATCCATTTTTGAAATCAATAGAGTAGTGTGAGTCAGCATATACTGTCTTAGCCGGCGAGCAACCCATACCAAAGCGCAATAAGTTTTCTCGAGCAGTGAGTATCGGGTCTCACAGTCGGTAAACTTCTTTCTAAGGTAATAAATAGCATGCTCTTTTCGGCCAGACTCGTCATGCTGACCCAGCACACATCCCATTGAGTTGTCCAGTACTGTCAAGTATAAGATTAGAGGTCTCCCTTCAACCGGTGGCATAAGAATGGGTGACTCTTGGAGATACTCTTTGATTCTTTCAAAAGCGGCCTAACATTCATCGTTCCAACGTACTACTTGATCTTTCTTCAATAGCTTGAAGATTGGCTCACAAGTAGCAGTCAGGCGCGAGATGAATCGGGCAATGTAATTCAACCGTCCTAGGAAGCTTCTGACTTATTTTTCTGTCTTGGGAGTTGGCATCTATTGTATGGCTTTCACTTTGGCAGGGTCCACTTGAATACCTTTGTCGCTTACGACGAAACCTAGTAGTTTTCTAGACCTCACCCCGAAGGTGCACTTGTTCGGGTTTAATCTCAGCTTGTACAACTTCAACCGGTCAAACAGTTTCTGTAGATGGTCAAGATGTTCCTCCTCAGTTTGGGACCTTGCAATCATATCGTCGACGTATACTTCAATCTCATGATGTATCATATCATGAAACAGAGCAACCATGGCACGCTGATACGTTGCCCTAGCATTTTTCAACCCAAAAGGCATGACCTTGTAGCAAAAGGTACCCCACTGAGTGACAAAAGTGGTCTTCTCCATGTCTTTGGGAGCCATCTTTATCTGATTATAACCGAAGAAACCGTCCATGAAGGAGAATACCTTATGCTGAGCAGTGTTATCCACCAGAACGTCAATGTGAGGTAGAGGGAAATCATCCTTAGGGCTCGCCCTGTTCAAGTCCCTGTAATCAACACACATTCTTACCTTACCATCTTTCTTCGGCACTAGAACCACATTGGCAACCCACTGAGGGTAAGAAGCTACTGCTAGGAAACCGGCGTCAAATTGCTTCATAACCTCGGCCTTGATTTTCTCGGACATCTCTGGACGCATACGGCGAACCTTCTATTTTACCGGAGGGCATTCTTCCTTGGTAGGCAGGTGATGAACCACAATGTCGGTATCCAACCCAGGCATATCTTCGTAAGACGAGGCAAAGATTTCCACGTAGTCATGCAGCATCTGAATCAACCGTTGTTTCACACTAAGCTCCAGATTTGCACCGATCTTGACTTCCTTCTTGTCTGCCTCAGTACCCAGATTTATTGTTTCTACTGGCTCTTCATGTGGCTGAATGGCCCTCTCTTCCTGGAGTAACAGTCTTGCAAGCTCACCAGGCACTTCGCAATCATCTTCACCTTCGTCTTCGGCTAAGTTGATCGGATTTTCGAAGTCATAACTGGCAGTAGCAGAGTCGTTACCAGTGAGATCCAGAGTGGATTGGAACCTGTATATGTGAGTGTGTGTAAAATAGCTGTTTTGTAATATATAATAAAGAAAGGCAAGGAGCGCAAGATTTGAAATGCAAAAAACGTCCAATGCTTTTATTAATGATATATGAAAATGACACACAAAAGCCCTCACAAATGAAGCCACGGTGCCCCGGGTAAGGCACCGGGCCATAAAGTTTCACAATATTGTTTGTTACAAATTCAAAACAAAGGAGTTCATTACTGAGTAACAAAAGTAATAGGGATGAAGTCTTTCGCTGTCCAGTTGTTTGGTCCACCATTGGTCGTAGGGTAGATCCAGCTGTCGAATTCATATTCCTCCACGTCATCTTCAATGGCATTTACCCCTGAGTTGCTGATGAACACAGGAGGTCTTCCAATCCTTGCACTACGAACAGCCCTTTGAGCTTCTGCAGTGAAACCCAAACCAAACTTGTCAGTCTTCTGAGTGAAATCAGGAAGTCGGCCCCAGTTTGCATACTCACCCTTCTCAATCACAGCCCGGGCATCCTTTAAGGAAGCCATCTTCAAAGGAGAATCTTCAATCACAGTCTCTGCTGATGCCAGTGTCTGAGGGACCTCTTCAAAGTGTTGAAATGGGGTCTCAATGAACTCCCCATCCATCTCTATGTACTGGAACGAGTTGAGGTGACTGACCATATACTCTTCCTCCCCCTGAACTGTCACAATCTTCCCTCTTACTGGGTATTTCAGTTTCTGATGTAGTGTGGAGGTGACAGCTCCAGCCTTATGGATCCATGGACGACGCAGCAAACAAGAATAGGACGGTCGAATATCCATCACGTAGAATGTAGAATCAAAGACCTGAGAACCAACTCTGATTGGGATATCAACCTCACCATGTACCATCCTTTTAGACCCATCAAAGGCCCGGACAACAATGTTACTTGGTTTTAGCTCCAACCCTTCACAATCCAACCTGTCTAGAGCTTTCTTGGGCAGAACGTTCAATGAGGAACCAGTGTCAACCAACACATGTGCAAGAGTAATGCCCCTGCATTCAATGGAGACATGCAGAGCATCGTTATGGTTCTTCCCTTTAGCAGTCAGATCAGCGTCGGAGAAACCCAAACCATTATCAGCAGTTAAATTGGCCACACAATCCGTAAACTGATCAGCTGATGTCTCTTGTGGCACGTGGGCCGTCTTCAGGAAGGTAATCAGGGCCATGGCATGGGCCTCTGAACACAACAACAATGATAACATAGAAATCTTGGAGGGGGTTTACCCCAGCTGCTTAACTACATTATAATCACTCTTCTTGATGATCTTCAGAATCTCTTCCATCTCCTGTTTGGAAGCTTCAACTTTGATTGTCTTTGGTGCCTCCGTCTGGGCAGGCATATCAGTGGCGATCCCTTTGCCCCGAGCGTCAGATGACTCGACAACAGGGGTAGAAATAGGAACTTGATCAGGAAGGGAAGTAGGCACACTTGCAGGTGTGATGACAATAGGTCTCTGGATAGTTGGTGGCGCAATATCTGGTTAGAAAAGTCTACCACTGCGGGTGACTTTAGCAGGCCCGGTGATGTTGCTGACGCCGGTATTAGTATCAAACTCTTGCTTAACCCCGAGAACATAAACATCTGCCCTATAGTGCCAAGGGACAGCTTTGTCAGAGGTGTAGGGAATAGGCCCCGGAACAATGATGATTATGGGTGAAATCTTCTGAGCAGGCGTAATTCTGACAGGCTTCCTCGAGGGAGCCTTGGGGGAATTGTTGAAAATGGTGACAATGGAAACTTCTTCAGTAGGGGTGGCAGGAACAACAATCTTCTCAAACAGGATTTCCCTATTATCCATCAGGTTTTGGATGCCTGACTTCAAATATGGGCAACCAGTAGGTAAAACAGAACAAAGATGGCAACCTTTACTACATCCCGGAAATAAAACCGGCTAGCAACAACTTCCTTTTGACGGTCATCAGCGGGGTGACAATATCATCCACAGAGGCTACAAACAAGTCTTCCTCTACAGCATTTACTCCATGTTTGGGCATGGGAGCAGTCACAACATTGGGCCTCTCGGGCGCCTCAAACTCAATCTCTTTTGCATCAATCAAGTCTTGGACCTTATTCTTTAAAGTCCAGCAATCATCTGTATTAGGCCCCGGGCTCTCAGAATGATAAGTGCAGCGGGCGTTGGGGTTATACTTCGCTGATGTAGTATTCGGATTCTTTAGGGCTTCCCTTAGAGTTACCAAATTGGTTGTCAGTAACTGCGGCAATATCTGGGACAAGGTCATGCTGAGGCGAGTGAATTGCCTTCAGGGTCTCTCACTCCTTTGTTGGTTATGATGCTGAGGAGCAGCAGTAGGTTTTGAAATAACCACCGAGTTGACAGCTTGGCGGTGTTCCGGTCTATTTGGTCTCCTTGAACCATAGACAGCACTAGATTCCTTCTTGAAGGGTTTCTTCTCGGTTCTCGATGAAGCACCCTTCTGTATCTTCCCAAACTTGATACCAGCTTCGATCCTCTCACCAGTCAAGATAAGGTCTGTAAACCCGGCTGAAGAATTTCCAATCAAATGGTTAAAGAACGGACCAGACAGGGTCCCCAGAAACATATCAACCAGCTCACGATCAGTCAAAGGTGGTTGTACCCTTCCGGCAAGGTCTCTCCATTTTTGGGCGTACTCTTTAAATCCTTCACCCGTCCCTAGTGACATACCCTGGAGTTGGGTATGCGTAGGAGTGAGGTCGGAATTATATTGATACTGCTTATAGAACGCAGTAGCCAAATCTTCCCAGTTGCGGCTACTGGCCCCATCCAGCTGATAGAACCATTCGAGTTGAGTCCCTGAAAGACTATCCTGAAAGAAATGGATCCACAAATTCTTGTCAGTAGTGTAAGGTTGGATCTTCCTTACATACGACCGGAGGTGCAGCTTTGGGCAGGAAGCTCCGTCGTATTTGGCAAAGGCAGGTGCCTTGAACTTATGGGGAATCACCACCCCATAGGATAAGCCTAGGTCTCCAAAGTCCAACCCGGACATATTCTGTATCTCCATGGCGCTCAAGCGGTCCTCCAACTGTTTGTACCTATCCTCAGCAGGAGGATACTGTTCTTCATCATAATCCGTCTCGTTGTCGGAGACTACGGGACTAGGAACCCTTCTCTCTTGTGGGTTGTCTTTCCCTACAGATGAGGTAGTCAGATTAACCTCATTCTGTAGTCCATTTCCAAACCTGCGTCCAGTGTTGAACAAGACGGTCCTCTTCTTCTTCTTCTTCCTCTCTTTCAGAATCAGAGTCTTCAAATCCTGTTGACCCTGTGCTAGGCTCATAACCAACTCTTGGAACTTGGCGTTCTGGGCCTGGAGGGCCTTGATAGCTTGTTCAGTGGAAGGTTCAGTAGACATGATGATTGCTGAAATAAACAGCGAAGAAGATAAGTGACCTGTAAAAGGGATACCTGTTATGCATATGATGAAATGAAATGCGTATGATTTATGTTTTCAAAGACAATCGAGATTCAACTTTGTAGACAAAAAGGAAACACACTTTATTAGATTTAACTTTGGAATTTAAATTGTTCAACAAACTGCCCTTAGGCGTTACAAAAACGGAAATACTGGAAAGTAAATAAAAACTGTAAAAGAAACATCAAAGGTCTATCAATGCTCCCATGGCCTCTTCTTCTCAGTGCAGATATAATCATTCAGGATCCGCTCGTTTTCCAATTGCTTAGTCAGCTTCTGGATTTTTCTGTTCCTGCTCATTCAGCCTTTCCCGATAAGAATCCCGTTCTTCCTGCAGTTGCGCCCAAGACCTCTTTAGTGTGCCAACATCAGTGGGCGTATGAGGATGAAGAATAGTTGGAGGAACCCCATCTTTATCAGCAGCTTCAAGGGTAATAGGCCTGACAGCTTCGTACGACATACCTAACTTCTAGGCACGGATGCGGACCCATCTGAAATATGACTCCATTGGCAGGGAAGTCTTTGGTCCCAACTCATGTGGGTCAGATTTGTGAACTCTATCGCAAGCCTTGACGAATCTACGACGCAGCTCGTCGCTATCTACCTGAAAATCAAAGACGATATGAGGTATCAACATCTCATGAGGCCCTTCTCTTCTAGCTCTTCCAAACTGACGGAGAGCTAAGCATGAGTTATAAGAGATTCCTCATGGGTCCCGATCAATGGAACATTAGGATACTCTCCACAATGATCTATGACGATAACCTTATTTAAGCCTCTGAGAGTCCAAATAATGTCATTATCAGTAAGAGCCATTATCCTATGAGCCCAGCCCCTTCCTTCTTTGTTCTTCAGCACGAACTTAGGGAGGTGCGAAATAAACCATCTCGCCAATAAAGGAGCACAACACAGCAAAGTTCCCCATCTTCGGGCAGTACGAGTATAGAGCTGATAAAGGATATCACCCAAGAGAGTGGGTACCGGATTCCGAGAGATGAAGATCCTTATGGCATTAACATCAACAAAGGTGTCAGGATTTGGAAACAATACCAGACCATAGATTAAGAGAGCCAAAATGTCCTCGTACGCTTTGAAGTCTAAGTCATTCCAGAAACCATTAGCTTTGCCAACCAGAAACTTAGCCAAAAAGCCCTTAACTCCACTTCTAGTCTCCCAGATAGCCATTACTTCCTCTTTGGTCAAGTGAAGGGCTACAGCAATCTCTTCAGGCCTAAGAGTCTTTTCCCAACCAGTAAATGGAGTCTGCTCCAAAACAGGGATGCCAAGCAACTCAGAGAATTCTTCCAGGGTAGGGACCAGCTGGAAGTCTTGAAAGGTGAAGCAATGGTATAGCGGATCATAAAACTGGACTAGGACACTCATCAGTTGTTGGTCCCACTTTGAGGTGACTAAACCGAGAAGAGAACCATGCCTCCTGATGAAGGAAGTAGTGTTTGGAATCCTGTCAACCAATTCTTTAAGCAAAGTAGGTGTTTGAACAAAGTTGAGCCGGATAGTATTCCTACGCATGGGCATCATGATGTCCTACAAAACAGAGCAAAGATGAAACCTTCTTGTCTTTGAAATGGGTTAGTCCTTATGCAGGATGTATGCAATGTTATGATGTTATAATGTTATGATAAAGGCACACCACAGGTATTCACAAAAGGCAAACATGGCAAAGGCATACAAGTCACACAAGAGAGCCCTTAGATTTTAGGCTGGCATGAATTTTAGGTACTACCCTCTTTCAGTTTCAGTTGGTTAAGACCTATCCTAGAAATAGTAACCGGGTTCTAGAGGATCTCAATATCACTGACTACCCTCAATCAGTCATAATTCCAGTTTGGCAACCTTTTCTTGCGGCGGGAACCATCACGAGAGTTTAGTCTCAATGAGTGTAGCATACTGCTACTGTTCTATGGCCAAGTTGGTCAATTTAAGGTTCTAAGGTCAGTTGGTGCTTAATGACTCCTCAGAAGACCCATATTCTCCTCATTCCAATACAAGGGATATCGGTACAGACCAAGGTGTCACACCAACGTAGCTAATGCTTCATCCGTGTCGGTCTACGCCGGACAGATCCCTCACAGTTTATTGCTACTTACCTAAAAAGGGTACCCCAGATCTGGGTTAGGATCTATAAAACTCTGATACAAGCCCACAATATTAAAGCATTCAAGGCATACAATTGAAAACATAGTGATCTAATCCTAAGGTACACCTCACTTAAAATCCCCAGCAGAGTCGCCAGTTCTGTGATCGGTGGGAATAGAACTGACTGTTTTGGAATGCTGGTTCGCGTTTGCGTTTCGCAAAATGTCGCGGTAAGCAAGAGTCGCCACCGTCTTTTATTTTCTCCAACAAGGAAAGGACAAAAGCACAACAAAATTCCTTTTCGAGATTTTTCTCGGGTTCGGGAGGTAGATTATAGAAAGGGAAGGTGTTAGCACCCTTTCTATCCGTGGTTATCCACAGGCTCTTAGGTACTTGCTCACTATGTTTTCAAAAAGTTTTGCTTTTCTTGTGTTTGTGGGTTTTGAAAAAGTTTTGTTTGAAAACTCCGTTTTAACTCTTGTATCTGTCCTCAAGAGTGTATGAAGTGTTTGTTTGAAAACTTTTGTTTGAAAAGTGTAAGTGCGAAAAGTTGTTTTGTTTTTGAAAGAGCAAGTACCTGAGAACCTCTACCTACTCAAAAGAAATTAAGTTGTGTAAATGTCCTTTAGACAGTACTATCCCACTATTGAGAAGTAGGTAGCACCGTCGTTGGAGTTTCGGGTCAATTCGATTTTAGGGACATGTGGTCACTAAAGCAATACTAGGACACCTTAGCGGTAACCCTAATGTCTTAGATTGTTTTATCCGAGGCAACCGTTTCGAGGCAACTTCGATCTTTAGACAGGAGGGCGACCTCTAAAACACCCTATACTCAATGACCACGTCGAGGCAACCAAGTGAGGCGTACCCTAGGAGTGGCATGTGCGAGTGTGTCAGGTTTCAGTGATGTTATCTTTGTACATGTTATGGTGAGCTACGATTGATTTTAATTTAAGAGAGATCTTGACATGCATAGCCTAGTTATCATACATCTAGCAGTTAATAGTTGCGGAAAATAAAACTAAACTATTACAAGGCGTCGGGTATTTACATCGCCAAAAATAAACCCTTGAAAAAGTAAATTGCGGGAAATTAAATAAAAGCGATAAAAAGGTCCTAATTTAAAGCTATTACATCCTCGGAGCAAATACAATTATATGGATCAAAATATGAATAAAAAATGGTACGCGCGAGAAAAATTGAATCGAAGAGTTTTTAGGGTTTTGACCCTTTTTTGAGAAAGAAAGAGATTTTTATGAATTAAAGAGATTAGTCTAAATTAATAAAAATATTTTTTGGTTTTTTTGTTATTTAAGGAAAAAATAAAAATAGTCAAAAGTTATTAAAAACCCTAATTCTACATTAATTTTAAATTATTGCAAAAAAAGTTAAAATTAACCTAATTAAAACTAAATTAATTAATTATTTATTTATTTACAAACATAATGAAAGGGTGAAATTAATTTTAATAAATAATAATAAAAAAATACTATATTTTAGTTTTCTGATTTTATTATGAAAAAATTAATTTGGTTAATTAAGTAATAATAATAATAATTAATAATAAAATAATTAACATGAAAAAAAATATAAAAGAAGAAAAAAGAAATAAACGCAGGGGGGTGTTGGGCCCAAAGAGGAGGTAGAATCAGCAATTCTGAAGCCCACTATGCTTCCAGCCTGTTTGACTTTCTGATTTGTCCACACGCGTGTTGACTAAGGACCATGATAGTCCTTCCATCTAGGCTATTGGATTTGAGTTTGAAGACATCTGGCGCTTGGGACTTGGGGGTATATGGTGGACCATCTTTTGAAACCTGCATGTGAACATACAAAGAAAAAGGGAATAAATGTTTTGGGGGGACCTGGGATTCGAACCCAGGTCCCAATGCTTCCAGGCCAACGCACCAACCACTCCACTATGCTGCTTTACTTGTTATTGAAATAAGTGGCAATCATTATATATAAAAACCAATCAATATACTGTAAATAAAAAAACTAACGCGCGCTTTTCAAATTGGCCAATGGGATGTCAACACATCATCGTCTTCAACCTTTTTTCTGCACAATTAGAATCAGATAGCGGGGGTTTTTAACCTCCACTACCTCCTGCAAGGAAAAATAGCGATTAGAAGCACAGTGAATATAAATGTTTCGCGAGGTGTGGATTCCATTCGTCTTGGCCTCACGAATTCAACCCTATATCCTATTAGTCCCAATTTTTCCTGGATTGAAAAGCCCCATTTAAAAGCTCAAGAACCCTAAAAATTCAGTCATGGCATTCTTCGATTCAGGGCGCTATAGTTCAATTAAATCATTCCATCAGCTTTGTTCAGTCTCTAGCAATGCAAATCAATCAAAAAAACATGTTAAATGCGCATGAATTAAGATATACAGTTTTGAATAGGAATTGCAAACCGTGAGATGGTATGTAGCGATTCCTTGAGCCTTGAAGCTGGAATTTGATTGTGAATCGTTCCTGGGACCTCCTGCAATATGTTTGAATGGTCAAAACGCCTTGAATTAGCCTAGGATGCAAGAACATGTTTTTAGTTTTCTTGGAAATTCTTGAATTTGCTATGGCCGTTTCTGCAGCTTTCTCAGGTGTGCTAGGGTATGGTTAGCTTGCATACATATAGGAGAATCAAATTAGGTCAAAGTTTTGGATCCAATCCATGTGCATTGATGTTTAAATCTTTGATTGAAAATCAAATATTCTTGATTTTTCATGATTGAACAATGTTGCCAAATTTGGTTTTTTTTGTATCTTTGACTTGTGCACGAATTTGCCAGCATGTTTTGATCATATTTGCTTCACAAATTGATTTAAAAATCAAATCTTCTATTTTCTTATAATTAAAATTAATTAAATAAATTAATATGTATGAAAAATCCATTTAATTAATAAAAATAAGAAAATAAATCCAATTAAGCTTGGTGGGTCGTGCATAGGTCATGGGTGAAGTTTCAAGAAGAGATTTGAGGCCCATTAGCAAAAAGAAGGTGTTTTGAGCAAAGTTGACTTTTGCAAATTCATGAAAATTTCCCAACTTCTCCAATGCACAACTTGCTCAATTTTGATCATATGACCATGTTCTTGGACATTTTGGAAAGCCCTTGAAGTCCTTTAACCAATGCCTTTGGTCCCATGTCATTTGGATTTAACAATCTCAAGTTATGGCCTTTTACTCAAAGTGTACTTTTGTTGACTTCTGAAATTGACCTATAATGTAAAAATTGGTAACTTTTTGTGAGAGCATTTCTTGAACTTGGAGTGTGAAGATGGATTGTAGGAAATTGCATCCTATTCAAAATGAGCTTTGGATGGAAGTTTTCTGACAAACCATGAAAAAATTATGCCCTGGTCAAGATACAGTTGACTTTTCTACTGTCCAAAAATAGTAACTTTTTGCACCTTGATGATTTTTGAGCTATGCTTGTGGAATCATGATCAATACTTGATCAAATGATGATTGTGAACTCAAAATAAGGTGTTGACCAAAAATTCTGACTTTTGACTGCAAAATGACCATTTTTCCCTTGCAGTTGACTGTGGATCAAATGGGGCTTTTGACTGTGCAAATTGGCACTGTGAGTCTTGAAACTTGGAATGTAGGTACTAGAGAATGTATATAGGCCTATGAGACTGATTGAACCATTGAAAACCTCAAATTCCTTGAAAGATCCAAAACCCTAATTTCAGCTGTCTTAGGAGGTGGTTTGACTGTACAACCTTTTGAGCCATTTTGAGCAATTCGAGAATCAATCTTGACAAATCTTGAGGAATATGGGAGGGAAAATTTTTGGGGTACAACAGTTGCCCCTGTTCAATCTTCTTAAACCTGAGGATGTAGATTGGCTTGCGTGCCTTTCGTGATCCGAAGGTGGAAGATGATTGAACACTAAAGTGCCCAGAAATTTGCACTCGCATGGTGTATTATCAGCAATGTGATGTCGGGAATGGGCTTACAGATGCCATTTGGAAAGATGATGGATAGGAGGATGGGCTTATAGATACCATTTGGAGCTTGTTGGTAGGTAGTTTTGTCTTCGTTGACAGGTTGTCTTCATTGACGGGTGGTCTCCATTGACAGGTTGTCTCTATTGACGGGTTATCATCAGAAAAATCTTTAGGAATCGATTTAACTGGTTTTGTCTCCATTGACCGAATTAGCATCAGAAAAATCTTTAGGAATCGATTTAACTGGTTTTGTCTCCATTGACTGAATTAGCATCAGAAAAATCTTTAGGAATCGATTTAATTGGTTTTGTCTCCATTGACTGAATTGCCTCAGAAAAATCTTTAGGAATCGATTTAACTGATTTTGTCTCCATTGACTGGCTGAGCATCAGAAAAATCTTTAGGAATCGATTTAACTGGTTTTGTCTCCATTGACTGAATTGCCTCAGAAAAATCTTTAGGAATCGATTTAACTGATTTTGTCTCCATTGACTGGTTGAGCATCAGAAAAATCTTTAGGAATCGATTTAACTGGTTTTGTCTCCATTGACTGAATTTGAGAATCTAACTGCATCTTTCCTGAAAGGTAAAGGTCAGTCATATGCAATGCATGATATGGATCAAGCAATGATGTTCTCAACATAAATGAGATTGTATGGTATGATGCGTATATGCATGTGTCATGATGTATGAAAATGGGATGTTTTAGCTGGGGAAAATAAATCTCGGATAGCTGCTGGAGAATGATGTTGAATTCTTCGCTTCCACTGGGGATGATGAACGAAGATGATAAACTTGCAAGAGAGGATGACTCCGTTGGGGAATAAACTGGTGAAGAAATTACTCTGCGGGGAATTACCCTGTGGGGCAGAGATGCCTTGCTGAGATTTTAACGATAACTCCGCTGGGGATTCCGTTGATAAGCTCTGTTGGAGATTTTGATGATGAACTCTGCTGGGGATTCCGTTGATAAGCTCTGTTGGAGATTTTGATGATGAACTCCGCTGGGGATGGATTACCGTTGCTGGTGATACAAAATTTGTTGAGGATTGAATTCCTGTTTGTGAAAGGAAAGAACTCTGATGGGGATGATCTTTCAGTTGCAACTTGCTGGGGATAACCCAGTTAGACTCTTGTGGGGATAAATCTCTGAGTTCTGCTGAGAATGATCCTTTGAACTTGGCTGGGGAGATTGATTTTGTACTCCGCTGGGGATAAACTTCCAGAGTCTACTGGGGATGTTGATTCAACCCTGTTGAGGAAGCTTTTTTAGACCGTGCTGGGAAATATTGACTCCACTGGGGTATCTTGTATTCTGCCGGGGAACATTCTTATACTCCGTTAAGACTATCGGGGGTACTCTTATACTTTCTGGGGAATATTATTATACTCCGCTAGGGAATATTAAGACCTTCTGGGGATACCAAGCCTTTTTAGTGTTGATGATGGATGAACTATGCTTGGGGAGAGTATTGCTGATTCGTTCACGACTGCAAGTCTTAGCTGGGGAGAGCTACCATTACTGTCTTACTTTGTGGTGAGTGAAAGTATCTTGGCGATATTCTTCAACTGAATCTACCTTGTACCTGGTGGACAGAGCAACTGTACAGTTTGGACAAGTCTTATTTGCCCCTACTTCTGATATCACCCGTAATTAGTCCTTTGTTTCGCATGCAAATATTTATGAGTAGAAATTAATGTCAAATGCATATATCAAAAATGAACATTGGACGTTCTTTGCAAAACAAAACAGATAAAGGAAAAACAGTTTGAAATTTGTCTGAAAAATGAACTTGTATTGATTTTGAAGTTTGCCTGTAAATAGGCGTTTTTGTACAAGAGGCTGACGTCCTAGTAAGAGAACGCTGTCGTGCAAATAGCATTTATACAATTTTTAAAAAGAAAACAAAACAGCTATGTGAAAAATCCCATTGGGTTCCAACTCTGCTATCGCCTTTATGTCTTCAAGCGTCTCATCACTTTGCTGCTTAGTTGAAGAGGAATCTGATTGATTGGTGCCGTCCGAGCCTGATGGCCGATACCGAAGTCTGGATGCAGGATGATCCAATGAGACATAGAATTACGCTTATCCCTAACTTTTGCCCGGACCGCTCTTTCGGGTTTTCAGTCCACCGGGATACCCATTTTTGCCCAAGCCGCCCTTTCAGGTTTTCGACTTGCCGGGTGTACAGATTTTTTTATTTTCATCCCTTATTTTTGCCCGAACCCTTTTGGTTCGCCGGGAAACCCTTATTTTTGCCTAGTCCAGTCAACCTAGTGGGTCTTTAATCATGCGTAGTATCTTTTAACTATGTCTGCATTGACGGGGTGAGGAAAGTCGTCACCATCCATAGTGGTCAGAATCATCGCTCCTCCTGAGAAGATGTTCTTAACCACAAATGGCCCTTCGTACGTAGGGGTCCATTTGCCCCTGGGATCACCTTGAGGTAGGATGATGCACTTGATTACCCGGTCCCCGACTTGATACTCTTGTCGTCTGAATTTCTTGTTAAATGCCTTGATCATCCGTTTTTGGTACGTCTGACCATGACAAATAGCAGTGAGTCTCTTTTCGTCGATTAGGTTTAGTTGATCAAGCCGAGTCTGGATCCAGTCGTCTTCACTTAAACCTGCATCCTTCATGATTCAGAGAGAGGGTATCTGAACTTCAATGGGCAGGACTGCCTCCATGCCGTATACCAAGGAGTAGGGTGTTGCCCCTGTTGACGTCCGTGATGAGGTACGGTACCCATGAAGAGCAAATGGTAACATCTCGTGCCAATCTTTGTAGGTCACTGTCATCTTCTGCACAATCTTCTTAATGTTCTTATTAGCTGCTTCTACAGCCCCATTCATCTTCGGCCGGTAGGGAGAAGAGTTGTGGTGCTGTATCTTGAATTGCTCGCAGAGCTCAGTGATCATCTTGTTGTTAAGATTGGTACCATTATTCATAATGATCCTCTCTGGTACATCGTATCGACAGATCAGGTTGTGCCGAATGAACCGTGCCACGACGTTCTTGGTTACGGTGGCAAAGGAAGCCGCTTCAACCCACTTTGTAAAGTAATCAATTGCTACCAGGATGAAGCGATGCCCGTTGGATTTCGTAGGTCTGATCTCGCCGATCATATCAATACCCCACATTGCAAAAGGCCAAGGTGCTGTCAAGACGTTCAAAGGAACTGGAGGAATGTGCACTTTATCAGCGTAGACCTGGCACTTATTACATGTCCGAGAATGCTGATAACAGTCGGCTTCCATTGTGGACCAGTAATATCCTGCAAGAAGGATTTTCTTTGCCATGGTATGTCCACTGGAGTGAGTTCCGAAGGCACCTTCATGCAGCTCTGCCATGATCCTTTCTGCTTCAGTCTTATCCACACAACGCAGTAAGGTTGAATCATGGTTACGTTTGTAAAGAATGCCATTGCTGACGAAGAACTTTGCCGCGAACCTTCTCAAAAACTTCTTCTCATTAACGGATGCACCCTCGGGGTATTCTTGAGCTTCAAGGTACCTCTTCACTTCATGATACCAAGGCTTTTCTGTTACCTCTTCAGTCTCAAGATCACAACAATACGCAGGTTCATCCACTTTCGAAATAATGATCCGGGGAGCCTCGTTGTCCCATTTGACTTTGAACATAGAAGACATCGTAGCTAGCGCGTCCGCCAACTGATTCTCCTCTCTTGGGAAGTGTTCAAAGGTTATCTCCTCGAAATGGGGAAGCAACGTCAATACATACTCCTTGTAAGGAATAAGATTTGGGTGTTTCTTATCCCACTCGCCTTTGATCTGACTGATCACGAGAGCGAAATCTCCGAAGACACTCAGAAACTTGATCCTTAGGTCAATTGCAGCTCGAAGACCCATGATGCATGCTTCATACTCCGCCATGTTGTTGGTGCAGTTGAAACATAGTCGGGCAGTGAGCGGAGTATGAGAGCCCTTAGGAGATGTAATCACAGCGCCAATACCATTACCCAAAGCGTTTGAGGCTCCGTCAAAGTGCATAGACCATCAGGATCCTTCCACAGGTCCTTCATCCGGTCCAGGTATCTCGCAATCAGTTACTACCATGATATTCTCGTCTGGAAATTCAAAGTTCATAGATTGGTAATCATCCACTGCCTGATGTGCCAAATGGTACGCCAACACACTTCCTTTGATTGCTTTTTGAGTCGTGTACTGGATGTCATATTCAGTCAAGATCATCTGCCATCTTGCTATTCTTCCGGATAAGGCAGGCTTTTCGAAGATGTACTTGATTGGATCCATTTTTGAAATCAATAGAGTAGTGTGAGTCAGCATATACTGTCTTAGCCGGCGAGCAGCCCATACCAAAGCACAACAAGTTTTCTCGAGCAGTGAGTATCGGGTCTCACAGTCGGTAAACTTCTTGCAAAGGTAATAAATAGCGTGCTCTTTTCGGCCAGACTCGTCATGCTGACCCAGCACACATCCCATTGAGTTGTCCAATACTGTCAAGTATAAGATTAGAGGTCTCCCTTCAACCGGTGGCATAAGAATGGGTGGCTCTTGGAGATACTCTTTGATTCTTTCAAAAGCGGCCTGACATTCATCGTTCCAACGTACTACTTGATCTTTCTTCAATAGCTTGAAGATTGGCTCATAAGTAGCAGTCAGGTGCGAGATGAATCGGGCAATGTAATTCAACCGTCCTAGGAAGCCTCTGACTTCTTTTTCTGTCTTGGGAGTTGGCATCTCTTGTATGGCTTTCACTTTGGCAGGGTCCACTTGAATACCTTTGTCGCTTACGATGAAACCTAGTAGTTTTCCAGACCTCACCCCGAAAGTGCACTTGTTCGGGTTTAATCTCAGCTTGTACAACTTCAACCGGTCAAACAGTTTCTGTAGATGGTCAAGATGTTCCTCCTCAGTTTGGGACCTTGCAATCATATCGTCGACGTATACTTCAATCTCATGATGGATCATATCATGAAACAGAGCAACCATGGCACGCTGATACGTTGCCCCATCATTTTTCAACCCAAAAGGCATGACCTTGTAGCAAAAGGTACCCCACTGAGTGACAAAAGTGGTCTTCTCCATGTCTTCGGGAGCCATCTTTATCTGATTATAACCGGAGAAACCGTCCATGAAGGAGAATACCTTATGCTGAGCAGTGTTATCCACCAGAACGTCAATGTGAGGTAGAGGGAAATCATCCTTAGGGATCGCCCTGTTCAAGTCCTTGTAATCAACACACATTCTTACCTTACCATCTTTCTTCGGCACTGGAACCACATTGGCAACCCACTGAGGGTAAGAAGTTACTGCTAGGAAACCGGCGTCAAATTGCTTCATAACCTCAGCCTTGATTTTCTCAGACATCTCTGGACGCATACGGCGAACCTTCTGTTTTACCGGAGGGCATTCTTCCTTGGTAGGCAGGTGATGAACCACAATTTCGGTATCCAACCCAGGTATATCTTCGTAAGACCAGGCAAAGATTTCCACGTAGTCATGCAGCATCTGAATCAACTGTTGTTTCACACTAAGCTCCAGATTTGCACCGATCTTGACTTCCTTCCTGTCTGCCTCAGTACCCAGATTTACTGTTTCTACTGGCTCTTCATGTGGCTGAATGGCCCTCTCTTCCTGGAGTAACAGTATTGCAAGCTCACCAGGCACTTTGCAATCATCTTCACCTTCGTCTTTGGCTAAGTTGATCGGATTTTCGAAGTCATAACTGGCAGTAGCAGAGTCGTTACCAGTGAGATCCAGAGTGGATTGGAACCTGTATATGTGAGTGTGTGTAAAATAGCTATTTTGCAATATATAATAAAGAAAGACAAGGAGCGCAAGATTTGAAATGCAAAAAATGTCCAATGCTTTTATTAATGATATATGAAAATGACACACAAAAGCCCTCACAAATGAAGCCACGGTGCCCTGGGTAAGGCACCGGGCCATAAAGTTTCACAATATTATTTGTTACAAATTCAAAACAAAGGAGTTCATTACTGAGTAACAAAAGTAATAGGGATGAATTCTTTCGCTGTCCAGTTGTTTGGTCCACCGTTAGTCGTAGGGTAGATCCAGCTGTCGAATTTAGATTCCTCCACGTCATCTTTAATGGCATTTACCCCTGAGTTGCTGATGAACACAGGAGGTCTTCCAATCCTTGCACTACAAATAGCCCTTTAAGCTTCTGCAGTGAAACCCAAACCAAACTTGTCAGTCTTCTGAGTGAAATCAGGAAGTCGGCCCCAGTTTGCGTACTCACCCTTCTCAATCACTGCCCGGACATCCTTTAAGGAATCCATCTTCAAAGGAGAATCTTCAATCATAGTCTCTGCTGATGCCAGTGTATGAGGGACCTCTTCAAAGTGTTCAAATGGGGTCTCAATGAACTCCCCATCCATCTCTATGTACCAGAACGAGTTGAGGTGACTGACCATATACTCTTCCTCCCCCTCAACTGTCAAAATCTTCCCTCTGACCGGGTATTTCAGCTTCTGATGTAGTGTGGAGGTCACAGCTCCAGCCTTATGGATCCATGGATGACCCAGCAAACAAGAATAGGATGGTCGAATATCCATCACGTAGAATGTAGAATCGAATACCTGAGAACCAACTCTAATTGGGATATCAACCTCACCATGTACCATCCTTTTAGACCCATCAAAGGCCCGGACAACAATGTTACTTGGTTTTAGCTCCAACCCTTCGCAATCCAACCTGTCTAGAGCTTTCTTAGGCAGAACGTTTAATGAGGAACCAGTGTCAACCAACACATGTGCAAGAGTAGTGCCCCTGCATTCAATGGAGACATGCAGAGCATCGTTATGGTTCTTCCCTTTAGCAGTCAGATCGGCGTCAGAGAAACCCAAACCATTATCAGCAGTTAAATTGGCCACACAATCGGTAAACCGGCATGTCTTCGTATGACCAGGAAAATATCTCAACATAATTGTGCAATAATTGAATCAGACTCTTCTTGACATTAGGTTCTAAGTTGGCACCCACATTGACCTCTTTCTTATCTTCCTCGGTTCCCAAGTTAATTGTTTCGACCGGCTCTTCATGCGGTTGAATGATCCTTTAATCCTATTGCAACAAACTAGCCAACTCTCCTGGCACTTCATAATATTCCTCATCTTCGTCGTCGGCTTGGTAGATCGTACTTTCAAAGTCACAATTGGCCATAGCAGAATTGTTACCCATGAGATCCTGAGTGGATGTAGATCTGCATTTTTAATATGTGAGTGTGTGTAAGAGCATAGCCACCTTTGAAAGAAATAAAATGTAAGAAAGAAAAGACAGAGAAAACAAAATTTGATGCAAAAACGTCCATGATTCATTAATGACATATGAGAATGAAGTGACAACCCTCACAAATGGACCGTTGTGCCTCGGGTAAGACACAAGGTTTTAAAAAGTCTGAATTGTTTAAATATTACAAGCCTGAAAACATTAAAAGACAATTACTCTTGAATAAAAGTAATAGGAATGAAATCTTTCGCCTCCCAATTGTTGAGCCCTCCGCCGATGGTTGGAAAAATCAATTCGTCCATGTCATAGATGCCATCACTATCTTCTATTGCATTGACTCCTTGGTTACTGATACGCAGAGGTGGTCCCCCGGCGCGAGAACGTCGAACAACTTTCTGAGCCTCTGAAGTGAACCCCAACCCAAATTTGTCGGACTTGTAAGGAATATCCGGAAGCTGACCCCAGATAGTACATCCTCCCTCTTCAACTACTGCTTGAGCATCTTTCAACGAGGCCATCTTTAGTGGAGGTCTGGTAATCTTCGGGACCTTTGGAGTCGACTCGGTTGCTGCAACCGTTGTTGGAACCTCCTCAAAGTTCTGATAGGGAGTCTCTATGAATTCACCATCCATTTTAACATACCTAAAAGAGTTCAAATGGCTAACCATGTATTCCTTTTCTCCGTGAACTGTGACAATTTTCCTCTGATCGGGTATTTTAGCATTTGGTGTAGGGTGGAAGTGACGGCACCAGCACCATGGATCCAGGTTCGACCCAACAGACAAGAGTACGAAGGGCGGATGTCCATCACATAGAAAATTGAGTCAAAAGTCTGAGTCCCAATTTTTATGGGGATACTAACTTCTTTGTGCATTGTCCTCTTGGAACCATCAAAGGCCCTCACTATGATGTTGCTAGGTTTCAAGATGAGCCCCTCGCAATCTAGTCGGTCGAGAGCATTTTTGGGCAAGACATTCAATGATAAACCGGTATCCACCAAAACATGGGCCAGTGTGGTGCCCCTGCATTCAATGGAAATATTTAAGGCATCGTTGTGCTTCATTCCCTTAAAGGTTAAATCAGCATCGGAAAAGACCAATCTGTTATCAGCAGTCATACTGGCCACACAGTCTTCAAATTGGTCAATAGAGGTCTCTTGGGGCACGTGAGCGGTCTTAAGAAACTTTACCAAGGCTTTGGCGTGAGTTTCAGAACACAAAAGTAAGGACAACAATGATATCTTCGAGGGGGTCTGCCCCAATTGTTCTACAATGTTGTAGTCACTTTTCTTGATTATCTTCAGGATTTCTTATATTTCTTTTCTAGAAGCTTCAAGGATGACTTCGGAATATTCTCTTGCTTGGGCAGGCTCAACCAAAGCCTCTTTGCCCCTTGTATCGATAGTAGAGATAACAGTAGGAGTATCACTGGCAGTGTCGATAGGAGTGGCAGTAGTGATGATCACAGGAGTAGCAACGGTCTTTGGAGAAATCTCAGGTGAGAAGACTCTTCCATTTCTTGTTATTTTGTTGGTTCCAGTGATGTTACCGATATCGAGATCAATATCTCTCACAACTTCATTTTTGACAGCCAACTGATCTTGCTTGATGCCGTAGTAATAAACGTCAGCCTCATAACTCCAGGGAACATCTTTATCTGAGGAGTATGGTATTAGTCTTGGCATAGTGATGATTAATGGTGCCGATCTGGGAGCAGATGTAATCCTGACGGGTCTTTTGGTGGAGACCCTGGGAGGATTGTCGAAAATGGTGATTATCGAAACATCTTGATAAGTGCTTTTCATAAGAGGTAGCTTTTCAAATAGGATTTCTTTACTAGTCATCGGGCGATGGACGCCTATCTTAAGTAACAAACAACTGTTTGGTAGACATTTGCATAGGTGGCAATTTTCATCGCAACCTGGGAACAGGCCGGCTTGCAGTAGATTTTATTTAATGGTCAATAGAGGAGTAACCAAGTCATTCACAGAAGAAACAAAATGATCATCATCAATGGCGTTGATACCTTGGCCATGTCTGGGCATTGATGCCGTTATTACATTAGGCATTTATGGGGGCTCAAATTCAATCTCTTTCGCATCGATAAGGTCTTGCACCTTATTCTTTAGGGCCCAACAGTCATTTGTATTGTGCCCCGGGCTTTCAGAATGATAGGCACATCGGGCGTTCGGGTGTAGCGAGGAGAAGCAGTATTGGGATTCTTGGGAGCTTCCTTTAAAGTTACTAGATTGGTCTTGAGAAGGTGTGGCAAAACTTGAGACATGGTTATGTTAATCCGGGTAAATCGTCTCATGGGCGCTTCTGGTTTGCGCTGATAATTTCGCTGCTGATTTGGCGCAAGATTAGAAATCATGACAGCCCATATTGCTGAATGACGGTCGGTTTTGTTTTGATTCCTATAGTCATATGCAACACTAACCTCCTTCTTTCCAACAAAAGGTTTCTTCACCATACTTGAGGATGAATCTCTTTGAATTTTCCCGCTTTTTATACCGGCTTCGACCCGCTCACCAGTCATGATTAATTCGGTAAACTCAGATGAAGAACTCCCAATCAGGTGATTGAAAAATAGTCCTGACAAGGTGCCTAGGAACATATCCACTAATTCTCTATCAGATAAAGGGGGCTAGACCCTGCCTGCGAGATCCCTCCATTTTTTAGCATAGGTTTTGAAACCCTCATCTGTTCCCATAGACATGCTTTGTAACTGTGTCCTAGTCGGAGCCAAATCAGCATTATACTGATCTTGTTTGTAGAAAGCGGAGGCCAACTCTTCCTAGTTGAGAACATTGGACCCTTCTAATTGGTAGAACCAATCCAGCTGAGTCCCCGATAAGCTCTCTTGGAAAAAAAATGCACCCACAGATTCTTGTCAGCCGTATGGAGTTGAATCTTTTTGACATATGACCCCAGATGTAGTTTCGGGCAAGAGACACCATCATACTTGGCGAAAGTTGGGACCTTGAATTTCTGTGGGATGACAACCCCCGAGATGAGTCCTAAATCTTCAAAGTCCAAACCGGGTACCCTCTGAATCTCCATGGCATTCAAACGATCCTCTAGTTGTTTGCATTTATCATCAGCAGGAGGATATTATTCCTCAGAGTAATCAGGCTCTTCCTCTCCTTCGGATACTGGGTCGTCGTTCACTTCCTGGGTCTCGGCTCCTTGATTATCTCCTTCACCCGATGATGTTGCAAAGTCTAAGGTTCGCCTGGTCTATCCTTTAACCTTCTTCCCATGATCACAACTCTGCTTGGTTTCTTTGTTTTCTTCTTCTTCTCTTTGGCCAGCAGAGTCTTCAACTCCTCTTGTACTTTTGTCAGAGCCATGAGCATTTGTTGAAACTGGGCATTCTGTGCCTGAATATCTTTCACAGTCTGTTCAACATCCATTTTACTGAAATAAACAGTAGAAGGATAAGGCGACCTGTTATGAGAAACCTGTATGAGGTTATGATGAATGAAGGTGCAATATGCAAGTGATATCAAGGAAATTTAGAGACTTAAATTTGTTCAAACCAAAAAAGAACACACGTCATATTAAATAAAACCAAGTTTGAATACATCATGCCTCCTTGGGCTTACAAAGAAAGAAACAAAATACAGCAAAAACTCCTAAGACAAAAAGACCGAACGCATCCTCTTTGGAGCAATGTAGGTATTCAGATTTTTCTCTTCATGAAGCAGTTTGGTGAGCTCTAGAACCTTCTTCACACTGGCGTAGTACTGGGTTTCAAAGGTGTCTCGTTCTTCCTTCAACTGAACCCAAGCTTTCTGTAGGTCTTCGAGAGAGGTAGGCATGTCAGGATGAAGAATGGTGTATGGGACGTCTCCTTCAATAACAGGCTCAATGATGACAGGAAGGATGGAGGGGTAAGGCATCAAGAGATTCCGGGCACGAGCCTGTACCCACTTAAGGTAAGGCTCGAGAGGGATGAAGTTTTTACGTCCCAAAGTCCTACTGTCCACCTTGTTCACCATTCCCCAAGCACGTGTAAACCTCTGGCGGTAACCTTGGTCTTTTTTGTCGTAGTCGAACACCAAACCTTGGATGAGCATTTCATGAGGGTCGTCCCTTCGGGCATACCCAAACTGCGGAAGAGCTAAGCACGGGTTGTAGGTGATACCTCCCCTAATACCTAGCAGAGGTACATTAGGTAACTCCCCACAGCGGTCAATGATAGAAATATCTTCCAAGGATCTCGAGCACCAACGGATATCAGAGTGGGTGAGAGATATCATCCTTTGAGATCAAGTCAATCTTTGCTCATTCTTCAATGCTGACTAAGGTAGGTGTGAAGTGAACCACTTAGCGAGTAGGGGGATACAACACAAAAGGGTACCTCTTTTCTTCATGGTGCGGGTATGAAGGCAATGCAAGATGTCTCCTAGTAAGGTAGGTATAAGATTGTGAGAGAGGAAGACTTTGATGGCATTAACGTCTATGAATTGGTCCGAATTAGGAAATAGAACCAACCCATAAATAAGGAGAGCTAGCACATCTTCGAAAGCTTGAAAATCCATGTCATCCCAGAATGAACGAGCTTTTTCCAATAGGAACTTAGCTAGAAAGCCTTTAACCCCACTTCTTGTCTCCCAATTGGCTATGACGTCGGCCCTCTTCACATGTAAAGCTTCGGCAATGACTTCAGGTTTTGGAATCCCTTCTAGACCGGTGAACGGTATCTGATTAAGCACGGACACCCCTAAGAGCAGAGAGAACTCTTCTAGTGTAGGTACCAACTGATAGTCTGGGAAAGTGAAACAATGATGCACGGGATCAAAGAATTGGAATAGTACACACATCATCTCTTCTTGGAAGTTGGATGTAGCCAAACTGAGGATTTGACCATACTTCTTGGTAAAAGGAGAATCCCCGGGTACTCTTGAGGCTAGCTCTTGAAGTTGAGGATGTGCTTTTACAAAGCTGATTCGGATGGTATTTCTTCAGAGAGAATTCATGTCTTACAAAACAAAAACAAAGATAAATTTCTAAATCCTTGAAATGGTTAGTGAGCATGCATATGATGTTGATGATGTTTATGATGTTTATGTACAAGCAAACATATACACACAGCAAACAAAACCCTGTGTTTTATGCTTGCATGAGTTTTGTAGGTAAATACCCTCTTGAAGTCTAGTTGGCTCAACATGTCTTAGAAATAATGATCGGGTTCTAAAGGATCTCAATATCACCGACCTTTCTCTTAGGCATTGACTCATTACAACAATCTTTTCTTGCGGCCGAGATATCCCAAAAGTCTAGCCTCAATAAGTGTAGTATCGAGTATCAACCAATTTTCAGCTTTACACTGAAATCGGTTACCTCACTACGTCCTAATGGCCAAGTTTTTTCAATTAGGGTTCTAAGGTCAATTAGTGCTTCACGGCGCCACTCAGTGGCCCCATATTCTCCTCGATTCACCACGAGGGATACCGGTACCCACAAATGCGTCACACTAACATAGCCATTGTTTCAACCATATCGATCTACGCCGTACAGTCTCCACAATCTATTGCTATTTACCTAAAAAAGGTATCCCAGATCCGGGTGGAGGATCAAAGCAAGCCCAATACGAAGAACTGAATATAAAGTACACAAATCAAATAATGAAAGCGAGTAAAGGTGATCTAACCCTAAGGTAACCCCACTTTTATATTTATTCCCCAGCAGAGTCGTCAGTTCTGTGATACGGTGGGAGAACTGACTTGATGTTTTACGTTTTGATCGCATTTGTGCAGATAGCAAGAGTCGCCACCGACTTTTCTTTTATCCAAAAGGAAAGGTAAAAAAGCACAGGAAAGACCTTTCGAGATTATTTCTCGGGTTCGGGGGGTAGATTATGAAAACGGAAGGAATTAGCACCCTTTTCATCCATGGTTTTCCATGGGATCTTAGTTACTTGTTTAGATCACTTTCTTTTATTTGACAATGTGCTTGTGATGTGGGCTTTGAAAATGTTTTGAAAAAATCTCTTTGTAATGGTCCTTGTTTCTATAAGATCGCGTACAAAGTTTTGTTTCGAAAAGTGGTTCAAAGATGTGTTTGTGGAACGTGTTTTCGAAAGTGGTTTTAAAAAAGATGTTTTGCAATGGTTCTCGTCTCTATAAGAACGTATACAAAATTTTTGTCTTTTGAAAATGTTTCGAAATGAAAGTGTAGGTGTAAAATGTTTTTATCGTGAGCAAGCGAGTAACTAGAAGCGAATCTATCTACTCAAAAGGTTTTCAATTGTTCTTTTCTTCCTCCTTTTAATGTTGTTATCTTACCATTAATTTGGTAAGAAGCCCCATAGTTGGATGTGAAGGGACAGGCGCGGGTCAATTTTACAGTCATTGAAGGCAGCTTATGAGACGCTTTAGCAATTTTTGTAAGGGATGAGATCGTTTTATCGAAGGCAACGTCGAGTGTCATCGAGGGACTACGATCTTTTTTTATCGAAGGGTCATTGCTAAGGCGTCCCATATTCTAGGGACATGACTGTGTTTCCGAGGCAACGAGCGAGGTTACCTTAGAGGTGCGCGTGTGAAAAAGTGTGTTTGTTTTAAGTTATTTTGTTCTTTGATTAGGTTATCTAGCGATTGATTTTTTTGAATCTTGCCATACACGCCTAATTACTATACAGTATAAGGAAAACAGTAAATTGCAGGAATTGAAATACTACGCTATTACAAAGTGTTCGGGAATGGGGGTACAATTTTTACAAATGGGGATGAGTCAAATGCGATTAAAAGGTCCAAATAGCAAACAATACAATCAAATCGAATTTTGAACGATTAATTAAAGCTACAATAATCTACGAAATAAAATTAACCAACAAAATATGGAAATAAAATTTTAAGTATTTACTTGAAAGGAAGAAAGTAAAACCTATTCTAAAAATGAAATAATTGACTAAAATAAATTAAATCGTATGTATTATTTTTGTATTTTTACTTATTTAAATAAAATCTAAAGAATGATAAAACTAAATTCTACTATTTTTTAGTGTTTTGTTATGCGTAAATTAATTAACAATTTTATCTAAAACAAATTTTATTATTTAAAAAAAAAGTTGATAAAAATTAATCACAAAGTTTAGATCAATTAATTATATATAAAAAAGAATGTATGTTTTTTTTATTAGTTGAATCATTTTATTAAAACTAAAATATAAATAAAAAATTAGGGAAAATAAGGTTGAAAGAATAAGCAAAAATAAAAATGCCCATAGGAGGAATCGAACTCAGGCCATTTAGGTTATCAAGGATGCACTTTGCCAACTGAACTATGCTACTTATTCATAATAATTATGGTTTTATTATAACAAAAGGGAAAAATGGTAGTAGACATTGGATTGGGCCAAAAAGCCCAAAAGCTGACTCGGTTTGGAAAGTAAACACAGAAAAATTTGTAAACTCTAAACAACAAAAAAAGTGAAAACGGCGTCGCTGCTACCGATGTTATGTTGGAAAAGGAAAAAGATTCTGATTATTAACATTGTTATCTTCAATAAAAAAATAAAAATAAAAAAAATATATAAAAAAAAAGTTGAACAAAAATAAACCCTTCCTCTCTCGTCCGTAATACTGATATCATCTTCAACCTCCTCCATGATTTTTCAGTTTCACTCCTTGATCTTCTTTTCATCTTTGGCCTTTCTTCTTGATGAACAATCTCTTCCTCGCGACGATGGATTTGAGTTGAGTTTGGGTCAGGTTTCCGCCAAGAGATCACATGAGGATTCCGAGCTCCGATGGAGCGATCTTGCCGTCGTCGTCGGTGTCGAATAGAGTGAAAGCTTCTTTCATGGAAAGGATTTGATCGTCGCTCAGGTCTTTACCTATTTCGGTTTCGTTTCGGATTTTCAGGTTTGGGGATTTTCTCTTCCGGTTTTATTAGAAGAAGATGAAATCGAAAATGTTTTCCACTCTGTTTTTTCAGTTTGTGTTCTCAGATTGATGGTTATGGAGTCATTGGCTTTGATCGGTTGTTATATCTTTCTTCTGTTTTTTTTGGATGATGAGTGATGATGGTTTTCTATGTCCTATTACTAGTTCATGATTATTTACTGGTTTTGTTGGTTTTTTCGTTGATTATATTTTCTGATTATTTAACAAAGAACAGAATATATGCAGATGATAGATTCTATGGTAAATGCAGAAAAAGTGATGGAGACTTTACCTTGTTGTTGGCTTTTGCTTGATAGGGAAGTAGATTTCTATCCTTTTTTTTCTGTATTCTCCTTTTTTCTGAAGGGTGGTCTTTAAGAAAATGATGATGATATCTTTGGGGTTTTGGTATGCTTTGTTATGCTGTTCTTGCTGCTGGTTCTTCTTGACTAATGAAAACTGTTTTTTTCCTCCTCTTGCTCTCCTGAATGGCCCTGTTATATGCTCTATTCTTTATCTGAAAAACAAAACTTTTGGGGGGAAAAGCAATTAGGTTTGAACAATTGTGTTATGCTGTTTTTGCTCCTTTTTGTTGCAGTTTTGACTTAGCCTATTTATGTGCAATTTTGGGTTGTATGTTTGCAGCTATGTGGACAGATTTTGGCCTCTTATGGACAGCATATGGAGGGCTACAATGCAGTCCATTTTTGACAGCATTTTGGCTTTTTGTGATTGTGCTTTTTTCATTATGGTGTAAACTAATTTTGCAGCATTTGAAACCACTATGAAATTATTGATTTTGACTTGCATTTCTCCTTATTTTGTCTTCTGTGAACCAATTGAAAATTGTGATTTGCAATGGACCAAACACGGATGAAACGTTGTCCCCTTATTTCTGATTCTTTTTACCAATCCCTAATGATGAAAATATAGAGATTTCTTTGAAATTTTCCAATCTTATTCCAACATGAATTTTGCTAACTAATGCTCTTCTTTTGTTTACATGTATGGGCCCATTGGATGATTGGGAGAATTGACGACGAGTGACTTGAAGCACTTGAAGAAAGCTTGATAATGAAGAAAAACCCTTTGTAGTTTTAGTGCTTTGTTAGGAATTTTGTAACATATATTTTTTTTTTTGTAATTGCAAGCTTGTAAAACTTTAACAATTGAACACTCTTTGATCTTGAACAACACTTTGAATGATAGATTGAACGTAAGTCTTGTACCAAAAGGAAATTGAATGATAATGGTGAGGACTTAGGTATTCAAAAGTCACTTTGTAGTCTTGTAAGCGTCTCATGAAATTTGAATGAAGTCTTTTTCTTGTTCAAAGTCTTCAAGAGTGATCAACATAAGCTTTGCAAATTCCTTTGAAGAATGATGAGTTGATTTTTGAATATAGCCTTGAAAAGTTGAATTTGGAATAAGATTTGGACTTGAAATTGAGAATGGAAACTTGGAATGAACCTTGTCTTGTAATATGTAGAATCGATGTGAACTTGATTCACATGTAGAACTTTTGAACTTGAGTGGATAATGAGACTTTGAATGAAGTTTATGAACAAATTGATTATGTCTTGCAAACTTGAATCATTTGAATTTGACCTTGAATCCATGGATTTAGCACATTGAATTTGAAATGAATGCTTGAGAAACAAATGGACTTGAAAGTACTAATGAATGTCTTGTAAAAATTTTAATAAATTTCATGATCTTCCAAGCGCACTTTGACTTTGATCGTTGAAGTAATCTCATAGACAATGCTATTTGTGATACTTTGCAAAAAGAATCACTTCATGATATTGAAAATTGAAGAAGTTGTGAGCCTCGAATATTGGACAAGAGTTTCTTGTGAATAGGTCAAATTTGCAAAATGAACTTTAAAGCATTCAGATTTTTTAATGATCTTTCACATATAATCAAATCTTGACTTGTGAAGAGAAAATAGAGATGACGTCAAGGAGAGTCATACGTAAAAGAAACGCCCAAAAATATCGAATAACGAAGAAGTTACAGTCACTTGAACTTGATGTCGCAAAAGGTCATCTTTTGGGTTACTGGAGTCATTTTCAGTCGCCTGAACCACTGACTGAGCAAACTCACGATGCGAGGCTTGAAACTTGGCATAAACATCTTGATAACACATGAAGGACCATAAAGACCGTTTGAAACTGTGAAAACTCATTTTCTTTTGAGATATGCAAAACCCTAATTGCTGATTTTACTGCCTCGGAAGAGAATATGTTTGATCAATTTCTGAGCCAACTTGAATATCCGAGAAACCCTAGGATTGTATCTTGTATGAAAAATAGGAGGGCAAATTTTGGGGTACAACACCTCCCTTTCGGGTTTTCGACCTACCCGGACGCTCCTTTTTGCCTAAGCCGCCCTTTCGGGTTTTTGTCTTAGCAGGCTGTTCTTTTACTTTTCTAGGAGAAGTATTTTTTTACTGCATCAGCATTCACAGGACGTGGGAACTCCTCACTATCCATTGTTTCAAGAATCAATGCACTGCCAAAGAAGGATTTCTTGACAACATATGGGCCTTATAAATTGGGAGTCCATTTTCCCCTAAAAAAAGCATTGAAAGACATGGTCTTCCTGAGCACGGGGTCTCCTTCTCTGAATTCAAGAGGTTTGACCTTCTTATCAAAAGATTTCTTCATTCTATTTTGGTATAATTGACCATGACATAAGGTCGTCATTCTTTTCTCTTCTATTAAATTCAGCTGGTCAAACCTGTTCTGGACCTATTCAGCCTCCGACAGATTGGCTTCCATTATTACACGCAAAGAGGGAATTTCAACTTCAATGGGGAGTAATGCTTCCATGCCATATACAAGAGAGAACGGGGTTGCCCCTGTTGAAGTGCGTACAGATGTTCAATACCCATGCAGAGCAAAAGAGAGCATCTCATGCCAGTCTTTATAAGTAACCACCATTTTCTGGATGATTTTCTTGATGTTCTTATTGGCTGCTTCAACAGCTCCATTCATCTTTGGCCTATAGGGAGATGAATTATGATGGACAATCTTAAATTCTTATCAAAGTTTAGACATCATTTTGTTATTAAGATTTGAGCCATTGTTGGTGATAATCCTGCTTGGCACACCATACCGACATATGAGGTTGTTCTTGATAAAACACACTACCACTTTTTTAGTGACATTAGCATATGAAGCTGCCTCAACCCATTTGGTAAAGTATTCAATTGCAACTAAGATAAAACGATGCCCATTTGACGCCTTTGGTTGAATCATTCCTATCATATCAATACCCCACATAGAGAAAGGCCATGGGGAAGAAATAACATTGAGAGGAGGTACATGAATTTTATCAGCATAAATTTGGCATTTATGGCACTTCTTAGCAAATTTGTAACAGTCAGATTCCATTGTCAGCCAATAGTAACCTACCCTAAACATCTTTTTCTCCATTGAATATCCATTGGCATGGGTACCAAATGATCCTTCATGAACCTCATGCATTAACATGTCTGCTTCATGTCTATCCACGCATCTGAGCAAGACCATGTCATGATTTATCTTATACAGTACATCTTCATTAAGGAAAAAGCTGCCTTCTGACCTTCTCAATTTCTTTCTATCTTTATTTGATGCACCAATTGGGTATTCCTGGGTTCGGAGAAAATGCTTGATATCAAAATACCAAGGACTTTCATCTGCCACATCCTCAGTTGTAAACACATGAGTCGGTTTATCCAAACAACGCACTGTAATACAAGGCACATCATTCCAAGTATTAACTTGATACATAGAAGCCAGAGTTGCCAAAGCATCCGCCGTCTGATTTTTATCTCTCAGAATATGATGGAATTCAACCTTGTTAAAGAAGGGTAATAGTCTTCTAGCATAATATTTGTAAGGGGTCAAGCCAGGATGACAAGTATCCCATTCTCCTTTAATCTGATTAACAACTAAAGCTAAATCACCATACACATCTAGAACCTTGATTCTAAGATCAATGGCCTCCTCGAGACCCATAATACAAGCCTCATATTCCGCCATATTATTAGTGCAATTAAATGTCATCCTTGCAGTAAAATGAATGTGTGATCCATGTGGAGTAATGATCACCACACCAATTCCTTTTCCTTAAGCATTCACTGCTCCATCAAATACCAAGCCCCAACATGATTCTGGATCTGGGAAATCAAACTTGACAGATTGATAGTCATCTACCAGTTGGTGAGCAAGATAATCCGCCATCACACTGCTTTTTATGGCCTTTTGAGTGTGGTACTCGATGTCGTATTCATACAATAGCATTTGCCAGCGGGCAATTCTCCCTGTGAGAGTAGTATTTTCAAAGATATACTTAATTGGATCCATTTTAGAAATCAAACGAGTAGTATTATTCAACATATATTGTAAATTTCTTATTGAGGTAGTAAATGGCATATTCTTTGTTTCTTGTTTCATCTTGTTGTCCCAAAATACAACCCATGGAACTGTCCAACACTGTTAGATACATGATCAACGGTCTTCCTTCAATGGGAGGGAGCAAGATAGGAAGTTTAAGCAAATATTCTTTGATACTTTCAAATGCCATTTGGAAATCATTTGTCCACACACAACCTTGATTTTTCTTTAGCAACTTAAAGATCGGTTCACATGTTACAGTCATGTGGGAGATAAACCTGGAAATAGAATTCAGACGCCCAAGGAAGCCTCTAACTTGCTTCTCAGTCCTTGGCGCAGGCATTCCTTGGATTGCTTTGACCTTATCTGGGTTAACTTCAATCCCTTTTTGGCTGAAAATAAAACCCAACAACTTCCCTGATCATACACCAAAGGTGCATTTATTTGGATTCAGGTGGAGACGGTACTTCCTTAAACGCTGAAACAACTTCAACAAATCTTCCACATGCCCTTCTTCGGTATGTGATTTGGCAATCATGTCGTCAACATATACATTAATTTCATTGTGCATCAGGTCATGGAATAGGGTTGTCATAGCCCTCTGGTATGTTTCACCAGCGTTCTTCAACTCTAAGGGTATCACTCTGTAATAGAATGTTCCCAGGGTGTGATAAACATTTTTTTCCATGTCCTTGGGAGCCATTCTTATTTGATTATACCCGGAAAATCCGTCCATGAACGAGAATACTTTAAATTTTGCTGTACTATCAACCAACATATCAATGTGCGGTAATGGAAAATCATCTCTTGGACTAGCTTTATTTAGATCTCTATAATCTATGCACATGTGGACTTTCCCATCTTTCTTTAGTACAGGCACAATGTTGTCTATCCATTGAGGATACACTAATGTCACAAGAAAACCGGCATTTATCTGCTTTAAGACTTCTTCTTTGATTTTTACTACCATATCAGGGTGGTTTCTTCTCAACTTCTGCTTAACAGGCGGGCATTCTGGCTTCAAAGGTAAATGATGTTCCACAATATCGGTATCTAGACCCGGCATATATTGGTAAGACCAAGAAAATATGTCCACATACTCATTCAATAGTTCAATCAACATGTTCTTCACATCAGGATGCAACGATGCTCCAATCTTGACTTCCTTTGGCTCCTCTTCTCAACCCAAATTGATTGTTTATAATGACTCTTTATACGGATGAATTGCATTTTCCTCGTGCTCGAGCAACCGTGAAACCTCTTATGGAATCTCATCATACTCTTCTTCTTCTGTCCCAAACACAGGATATTCAAAGTTGGGAGTGGGTGCTGGGTCATTGTATTCAACGGGTTTATTAATTAATCTGCACATGTGATTTATGATTCCTTTTAGAAACTGACACACACACACACACACACACACATATATAATATATATATATATATATATATATATATATATATATATATATATATATATATATATATATATATATATATATATATATATATATATATATATATATATATATATATATATATATATATATATATATATATATATATATATATATATATATATATATATATATATATATATATATATATATATATATATATATATATATATATATATATATATATATATATATATATATCAAAATCATTATGCAGATTTAATCACAAACATATTCTATTCAAAAAAGGTTTTTTTTATTACCATTTTCCATGAAAAATAAAACAGAAAAGTAAAAGAAACAATTGTTGAGAGTCAAAGATAACTTTTATTTATGATTTTAATAATCACAACAAACAGATAAGCCCATACAATATTAAATTTCATCTTGGGCAGAATGAAAGCTTTTTGCAACCAAAAACAAATTACTTTGAGACATGGATGAAAGAGGGAACATCATAAGTGACCCAATTCTGGATTTTGACTCCAGGTGTCACATGATTCGACACTTCTTGATCTTCTTCACCCTTCTTAATAGAATTAACTCCAGAGACGGTTGGATGGAGGTAGCCTCCTCTGCGGAAAACATCATGATAACTACTCATAGTAGACTTTGACCTCAAACTTTCATTCTTGCCATTATTGGCAAAGAGTCCTAAACCAGTCCTGTTCTTGTTTACTGGAGGATCAACGACTTGTCTCCTTACCTTACTCGGAGTATTGCGCACAACCTGCTGAGCATCTTTTAATGAAATCATAGAGTTCCCATTCCCTCTTACATTATCAACATATAGATCCTGAAAGTACGTCCTCACAACAACCTCATCTGCCTCAAAAATACTGAAAGATGATAGGTGAGATATCATCAATGCTTGCTCTCCATTTATAATAACCACTTTGCCTTCACGCACAAACTTCAACTTTTGGTGCAGAGTGGAAGTGGCAGCCCCTGCTTCATGTATCCATGGTCTTCCCAATAGACAACTATATGCGGGCACAATATCCATGACCTGGAAAGTGATCTGGAATAGATGCGGGCCTATGTGAATAGGCAGATCGACCTCCCCAATAACCGACTTCCTTGACCCATTGAAAGCTAATACCGCTTGGGCGCATAGGAGCCCCTTGATATTTCAACTTCATTAGTGTACTCCTCGGTATCACATTCAAGGCAAATCCATTATCAATCAACATATTTGATAATGAATCACTTTTGCAGTTCATGGATATGTGGAAAGACAAATTGTGATTCTTCCCCTCGCCATGAAATTCATCATCGCAAAAGCTTAGGTTATTACATGATGTAATATTACCTACCACACTGTTGAATTGATCTAACGACATGTCATACTCCACGAAGGCCTGGTCCAACACCCTCATTAAGGATTCCTTATGAGCGATAAAATTCATTAATAATGCCAAGATAGATATTTTTAAAGGAGTCTGCAATAATTGATCCAAAATTTGGTAGTCGCTCATTTTGATTATCTTCAAAATATCATATATGCCCTTCTCTAGGGTAGCACCACTGGATTCCCCTGCAGCCTTTTTATTTTCAACACTCTCCACAACCTTCCTCCCAGCATCATCAATTCCCCGAACAAGTGGTGCAAACACATGACCGCTGTGGGTCACCCTACTAGTTTCAGCAATATTTCTGATATTCGACATAGGCTGGATGGGAACTTCCACACTATCCTCTAAAATTGTAGCATTATACTTGTACGATACAGTTTTGTCATATTTGTAAGGAATGGTCCCTGGTAAGCAAATCACGACAGGGGCAACAACTGGCTTACTACAATATTCAATTTCAACAGGGACATGATCATTGAAACATGGCACAATCACATTCACACCTTCTTCAAACAATCTTGTCATCAAAGATTCATCACCAGAGAACAAACCCTCATCTGAGGAAAAGAATTCATCTACAGAAGCATATTCATCATCATCTGATTCTTCCTTAGCCAAGCAAACCTCAATCTCGTTAGCCTCATGGTAATTATCTCTTTACCCTGAAACCTTGATGTTTACATTATCCAACAGCAATTGAATACCTTTCCTCACAATTGAACATCCTTGGGAGTCCCTGCAACAAACCCGGCAAGATCCATTGTGGTGCTCTACCTGACCAGCCATGTGGTAGAAAGTAGCATGCATTTGTACGAGATCATCATTCATGTGTTCTACATCAAAGATTCTGAACTCTCCGGGACATCCAAAAACCATGTTAACAGCATTCGTTCCTCCATGTTTTGGAAGAGGATTATCTTTTACATTCGGACTGGCATTTTTGAAGGATAAAAGGCCAGATCTAACCATTTTTTGTACCTCGGATTTCAGAGGGTAATAGTTTTCCATATTATATCCCGGTGCACCTGTTTACTGTGGAAAATGGTAAACAACCACTGGTCCTCCCAGAGTCCTAAGCTGAGGGTAACTTACAAGATCGACCAGTTGATCTCAAGACGCGTGCTAAGAGTTTTTGCTATCACACCTATTCCGTCGAAATACTAGTCAGGGGAAACAATTTTATTTTGATTGGAGAAACGGGTGTAATTATTTTCCACACTATGATTTAATCGACTGAGGGTAACTCGTGACCGACAGAAGATATTCATACAACAAAGCGAGACTCACTAAACTAACTGACAGGAGACTCGTGACCCATAGATAGTGTCGAATTGTTTATGTGAAATAGAAGATAACATATAGATCTTGCTCGACAGTAAAGATAAAACAGATAAAGTACTCAAAAGATATAATTGAAAGATAAAAGATTTGCTTTGAAATAAAAATGGTGATTCACGTATATCAAGCACTCTTCACTCTTGATTTCCTGATTCTCGGAATGAGAGAGTTTGACAAGTGATTTGAGAGTACAAGTGAACACCCCCAAACTATACAAAATCTGCCTATTTATAGTTTTTACAAAGTATTTACCTAGATAAAATCTATGGAAAATATTAACATCTTGAGGTAACTGCTTCACTAGATGCTGCCACCTATTTGGCGCTCAAACACATCGTGGATTGCTAGTAACTTCTCATGATTTTGAAGTTCCATCTATTTGGCGCTTGAACACGTTATGGGTTGCCGGTAACTGACCACGATTCCTCCAAGCCTCTTGAACATAAACCGCTTCTACCTTTCTTCGACGCTTTCTTTATGGCAAAGAATAATCACACTTCCTCTAAGTCCAAGAAACCCTTTTTTGTCGACTAAAACCATTTTCGACCAAGTCCTTGTCTTTTACCCTTTGGTCGACTAAACCAATTTTGTCCTCCTGACATATGTTCTTTTATTTCTTCCTAGTCAACGTAGTTCAATTTCGACAGTTTTAGTGTGACTCCTTCCAAGCATTAACTCTGACTTAATAAAACCAGCTTTTCACACATTGGCTCCTGTTTCCCAAAAAACCCTTATTTTGGAGGATGATTCCTAACTTATGAGAATATCTTCATTTATCACATTTACTTGAATTCCTTAAGATTTTCCAAGGTAACAAAATGCCCCCTAGAGATGCCATTTTCAAATTTCGACTAATATGAGATAATGGCATCTCTGAAGCGTCGGTTTCACCATTCGACCAAATTGTTTCCATTTCTCAAAAATTGAACATTATTGTTCTGTCTTTTCCGTGATTTCATGCAATCATGGTAGCGTACCACGCCTTTAAGTTTCGAGACGTGCGACCTTAATTGCTTGCCATCCTTGCACTTTTAATGGGAAACATGGCCCACTAACTCACATTGGTCCTGTGGCACGTGCCCCACTAACTAACATGATTTGAACTTTGGGAAATCACAAAAGATTTTTCCCATTATTTTCTCTTTCCTCAAGGTCTATAAATACCCTTATTTCCCATGTCTTATATTTTTCTTCAATCCCTTGCTTTTTAGAAAAACAAAAACCCAGAAACTACACACCATCGTTGTTCTTCATCTTCATCCTCCTTCAAACATTTTACAATGGCGAATGTAAAAAATCAAACCTCTTCTCCAGCCGCCGCTCTTCAACTACGCCTTGTCGAAGGTAAAGCCTATGTACTGGAACCTCCATTTGTTGAGGAGAAAGCCAAAATCAGGAAATCTCAGGTACTTATCCCTTTCTCTCTTGAGGAGAAACCCTTAGCCTTTTTAGGACCACTTCCTGCTGATGCACCCTCTAAAATCTATGTAGATGATAATGAGGCGTTTTTCCCCACTAGTACTACTACCAGACCCATCATCTCTTCTCCAAACCCTATATCACTTAAATATATCGACAGGAACTTTAGGACCGCTCCACCTCTGTGTTGCCCTAAATTTCGTGCTTGGATGGCACGTTTAGAAACTTCCAAAAGAGACCAATGGAAAAAGATGGGTGTTTATACCCTGCTAGAACTTTCTCGATGTGGTCAACCTTATTCTAGTGGTATGCTCCTATCTGCCATACATTTCTGGGAGGGGTCGACCAACACCTTTCATACTAAATGTGGTATGATCACTCCTACCTTATTCAACGTCGCCGCCATCATTGGGCTGAAACCATCTCACATGATTTTCAACTATAGAGATGTTGAACCTGTGCCACTAAGGTTTAATGTGGGTGAAGCTGGAAAGCCAACATATAATAATTTCATCGACCATCATGCTCAAACCACTGGTCCTGTAACTGATGAAGAGCATGTGGCGTTTCTAACCTTGTGGCTATCTCGCTTTGTTTTTTGTTCCAGGTCAATGCAGGTGGCCAAACAATTTTTTTTACCTGGCTACCCAATTGCATATGGGTGAAAATGTTGCTTTGGGCCAGCTGATTTTGGCCTCTCTCTATGCAGCTTTGACTGATGTTGCTAACTAAATAAAGCGTTTTGACCCTAATAATCCAAAGAAAAAGAACATCCTAGTCCATGGTCCCTTCTGGCTATTGCAGCTATGGTTGAATGAAACTTTCTCTGAGGAGGTTAAACCTTTTAGAAATAGAAAGGTAGAATGTCCTCCATCTCAAAGCCATATCATCTGGAAACGCCTTCTCCCTCTGACTCCTATCCATAAAGGCTCCCCAAATCCTGAAGTCTGCAGGCTGCTGTTTACCATTATGCTGACAAGAGTCGACTTTACACCCTCGATGGCCCCTTTTCATGCTAGACAAGATGGCCCATAGTGGTTTATTAGGGCTTTTCCACCCACAAGAGAAGAGGACAAGAAAAATTCTTTAATCCTTTGGAGGCGTTACTTGACTCCCCAATTCTTATCTATTGTGATTGTCGGTGTAAACCCAGGTTTGGTCGCTTACCAGCCTAACTTGGTTGCTCGATAATTTGGACTCTTTCAACTTGTTCCTAAATCTTTGTTCAATTCTCATGGGCTACTGGTCGACATCACAACTGAACAACCCTTCGAAATGATCAAGGATGATATAGGGAATCTATGGGCACGGAGGCACACACTCACTCTCACTCCTTTCCAACCATCTTTTTACTGCACCAAAGAATTTGAAACTTGGTGGCAGACATATTTTGTTACATTCATTGGTGATTCTAATGCTAAGCTGACTGAACTAACCACAACTTTCTCAAATTTGCAGGCAAAGGCGACCAAGTGTAAGATTACTCGTATTAAACAAATTCGAGCTTTCCAGAATTACTTCCGAATTGTGTATCGACCTAATGATCTTCGTCGGACCATCTATGAGGCCGCTGTCGAATTAAAGGAGAAGGTAACCGATAGAATCTCGACACTAAAAATCCCTATTTATGCGAAAGATAAATATCTTTACGCTCTTCATTTTGGAAACATCAAATTCCCTCCTTTTCCATCCATCCATTTGGCCTTGGCCTTTGGCCCACCTATTCCTGATTGGTGGTATTTCTCTATATCGGATATGCAAAATGCCTATAAGACAAAGGCTGACAGAGTGGTACCGATGAAGTATTACCTATCTAACTATTCGGGGCATCTTCATTATGATCTCCGATATGTTAGAGTACTTTCGACTACACAAATTGGTAACGATTTCTGGAAAGCTTAACCCCCTTCCTATTTTACTTTGGTTGCTTATCTGATTGTTTTACACTTGTCTTATAGCTATACCAATAGATCAGGCAAGTGCCCTTTCTGTCGACAAACAAAACCTTCAACGCGTCAGGTTTAAACTTAAACTTTCTGCCAGCTATCATTCTTGATTTTGCATATCTGACTTAGCTTTATTTTGTAGATCATTCCTGGCCACACACCCTCTGAGGATGAACTCATTTCTTCTTCACTCAAGAAGGATTATTCGGTGGGGGTATTTATATAATTCTTGTTTCTATGTTGTTTACGCCCTAAACTTGTATTAATATTTTCCCTGTTTGCCATAGTAAAAAACGCTCAGCAGATTTGGCTGCCCCCTCTGACAAATCCAAAAGGTACAAGAAGGACAAAAAGCATACTTCTGAGCGGGCTAAGGTATATTCTGTCGATTTAAAACTTCCATTATCGACTAACATAATTGCTTTGACTTACATCTTTCTTTGATACTTTAGCCATCACCTGATGTTCATCCCTCTCAACACTCCCACAAACCCAAAAGCCATAAGAGGAAAAAAGATTCCTCTACTGAAGGCGAGGTGGCGAAGAAGAAGAAGACAAAGGCACATGTACCCCAGGGTGCTGAAGCAAAGGTTGGCTTGAAACTTGTTGATGAAACAGAGGAGCCAGCTGATGTCGAAATTCCTCTTATTACAAGAAGGAAACGTAACGTGGTTTTGGTCGAAAATCCTAAAGCCACTTCGGATTTGAGTGTTGACGCCATCGTGGTCGACATAGCTCTGGTTACTCCGACTCGTTCCCCTAGGGTTGGTGAAGTTCAAAGCCCAATGAAAGACCTTACTGATGTTTCAGCTAAGGACGAGTTTTTCGATCTTAATTCGTCGACACAGGTATTAGCTGGTTATTTTCTAGTTTCTTTTGTTTTCTTCTTGTTGAATTTGTTTTGGCTAATACCTTTTCTTACTTTCTTTAGGTTAACACCTTTGATCAACAACAACGCGTACCTGACTATACCCCTTTGTTAGAAGCTTCTTCCCCTCACCATCATGAGAATCTTGACTTTTCTGATGGTGAGTTTATTGACCTAACTATTCTGGCTACTCTTAGTGACTCTGACTCAGTCACTAGTCCTGCCAAACATAAGGGTTATAGTTTGACTAGTTCTAATTCTAGCCTTTCAGATTCCCTATAGGATTCAAAAGCAAATAAAAATGTCACCACTTCCCTAATCTTGCCCCCTCCGAAAGCACGCAAGGCGCGCCTCTCGTTTCTTCTGGGAGAACAAAGGTCGACTCACCCACTAAGCTAAAACACATGGGAGTCAATCCTTCTTGTCTAGAAGCAATTGCTAAGTTGCATCGCTTTGTGAGTTCTCGCACTCTTTCTTCTGACTCCAACCTATCTCAAGCACATAATGATAAGATGAGTCCTAAAGTAGTTAAAGCCAAAAATCTGATGATTAAAATTCGGACTCATGCTTTGAATCCTGATCTGCCTCATCTGCTTTATTCTGATCCAACTCTTGGCCCAGAACTCTCAGAAGCTCTTTATCAAATGAAGGAACTCAATATGTCTGAATCAGACAAGTTGATGATAACGGAATTTGAGAAACTTTTCATCCCTCTACGCTAAAATGTTGAAAGAACTCGGGCAAATGAGGCAGCGGTTAAGTCGAAGGAAGCCTTTGTGAAAGCAAAGTTGGATATGGTGGTGCAAGTTACTGAAGAAATTGATGATTTGTTATAAATGGTTGAAAAGAAGAAACAGGAACTGATTCCCAAACGAAACAGAGCTGCTAAAATTCGTAACCAGATTTCTGCTCTCAACGAGGAATTAGAATTAATCACCAAGCAAGAGGAAGAAATTAACAATGTGGTTAATCTAATCCAAGAAAAAGCTGAGCAAATGGCTGTGGACGCCGTGGCTGAAAGTGACGCAATTTCTTCTGTCTAAACAGAGCTTGAAACACTTAAGATTCAGGCAGAAGGTTTTGAATATCAGGCCACTAACCTCCATGGTGAACTGCAGTCGTTTCAAGCCAAATTTAAGCATTTTTAATCATTGTAACAACAATCTTATAATTTTTTCATGGCTCTAAGTCAAATTTTAATGAATCCTTTCTTTGTTTGTTTTATATGTAATCTCCATATTTTATGTGTGTTTTGAATTTGTTGGTCTCAACAAAATTTTACCAGCTCGCTGGTTCGACGGATATTTATTCCGTCGAGATTTTGATTTCTTAAAGAATGGGCTTATACTTTTTTAAGTACTTGCCATTTACCCTTAAGATCCGTCGATCTGGGGCTAACTCCTCAAGCTCATAGGCATTATTTGAAAAAACTTGTATCACCTTAAAAGGTCCTTCCTAATTTTGGGACCATTTCCCAAAAACTCTATCATTTTTGCCCATAGGTAATATCACTTTCCATACTAGATCATCGACAACAAATACTTTATCCTTTACTTTTTTGTTGTAAACTCTGGCGACTCTTTCTTTCTGTCTTATTAACGAATCAAGGGTCAACATCCTTTCCTCATCTATGTCGACAAGCTCGTCTGCCATTATATTCCAGTAATCCTCAGATGGTATTTCATGTTGTCTTTGGATCCTTATCGATTGGACGTGTATCTCCACTGGTAACATTGCATCACGCCCATATGTAAGTCGAAATGGAGTAGTTCCTGTTGCTTCCTTAGGGGAAGTTCTACACGCCCATAAGGCTTGATCCAATGTTTTATGCCAATTCCTTGGATTATTTCCTACATGCTTCTTAATAAGGCTAATTATCACTTTATTGGAAGCTTCGACTTGGCCATTTGCTTGAGCATAGTAAGGAGTAGAAGTTAACAATTTAATTCCAACTTCTTGTGTAAATTCTTGCATTTTCCGTCCAGTATACTCTGATCCTTGGTCGGTCGTAATTGTTTCTGGAATTCCAAACCGATAGATGATGTGATTTTGTATAAAATTAATAGCAGCTTCTTGGTCGATGTTAGTTAAAGCTATTGCCTCGACCCATTTTGTAAAGTAATCAATACCGACTAAAATATATCTTTGATATTTTGATGATGCTGGTTTTATTTCTCCAATCACATTTAAAGCCCACCCTCTGAATGGCCAGGGCTTTATAATTGCATGTAATTCACTTGCGGGGAAATGTTGTATACCCCCATGCATTTGGCATTCTCGACAACCTTTAGCAAATTCGATGAAATATTTTAGCATTGAAGGCCAATAGACACCTGAATGCACCAAAAGCCATTTCATTTTGTGTCCTGCTTGATGTGCACCACATGCTCCACTATGCACACTTGACACTGCCACGTATACCTCACTTTCTCCAAGGCATTTTAACAAAACTCCTTCAGCAGTTTTCTTAAATAATTTGTTCTCTATCAAAACATAATTGAGAGCACGATACTTGATCTTACAATTTGTCGACCCCGTGGGGATACGCAGATAGTTAGCCAATGGCTTTCGCCAATCATTCCCTTTTCCATTGTCAATGGTTAAAATTTGAAAATTTTCGGCATCTATACCCCCTAACTTCACGATCAATAAATCTGAAGGGGATAACAAAGTTGCTCGAACTTTCTCTCTTACTTGGGTAAGTACTTCATTTTGATCTCTCTTATATCTTGAGGCTTCTTGTGCTAGGTCATTAGCCTTATTGTTCTCTCTTCGAGGTATTTGTCAAATACTTACTAGCTCAAATTGTTTTAATAATCTGATGGTAATCACAAAATACATGATTAAATTTTATTTAACACATTTGTACTCCTTTGATACTTGTTTAATCACTAATTCAGAGTCTCCCATAATTTCGACGTTCCTTGCCCCCAAATCTAGCAGCAGTTTAAGCCATGTTATTAAGGACTCGTATTTTGCTTCATTATTTGTGCATATATTATCGATTTTATACTTGAACTCTGCTGGAATTCCACTGGGAGAAATTATAATTCCTCCTATTCGAACTCCATTCTTATGGATATAACCATCAAAGTATAATTTCCATGGCACTAAATCTACATGATTTTGAGGTATACCAACCATTGAATGGTCGACCAAAAAATCTGCCACTACTTGTCCTTTCATTGCTTTTAAGGGCGTGTAAGTCAGAGAATACTCTGTTAATGCTAAAGCTCGTTTACCAATTCGACTATGTAAAATTGGTTTGGATAATATGTGCTTAATAATATCGAAATTAGAAGATATATACACATCAACAGGCTTTATATATTGCTTTAGTTTAATACAAGAGAAACACAGGCAAAGGCATAGTTTTTCTATATCACTATACCTAGTCTCAGGATTATTTAGCATTCGACTAAGATAATACACAGGTCTCTCGACACCTTTTCGTCCTGTTGGACTAATATACTACCTATAATCGCATCTGAGGCTGCAATATATAACCTCGTAGGCCTATGTCTAACAGGAGGTGCCAATATTGGAGGCTTTACTAAATAGTCTTTGGTTTTGTCGAAAGCCTCTTGATGCTCCTCTTGCTAAACGAAATCTTCATTTTTTAGTCGAAGTATTGGTGAAAATACTTTGGTTTTTCCACTTAAGTTGGATATGAACCTCCTTAGGAAATTTATCTTGCCCAACAAAGATTGAAGTTCCTTCTTGGTCGACGGTGGTTTGATGTCCATGATGGCTTTGGTCTTACTTTGATTTACTTCTATGCCTTTTTTATGCACCAAAAAGCCAAGAAAATCACCTGCCTGCACACAGAAAGCACATTTTAATGGATTCATTTTTAATCCATGTTTTCTCATCCTTTCAAAAGACTTTCGAAGGTGTTGCAGATGAGTTGGTTTACTGTTCGACTTTATTACAATATCATCAATGTAAACTTGCATGAAATCTTCAATAAAATCATGAAACATAGAATTCATTACCCTTTGATATGTCGCTCCAGCATTTTTTAAACCGAATGGCATGACAACCCATTCATAGGTTCCCAGTGCCCCAGGGCAGTGAAACTCCGTCTTCGACACATCTTCATCTCTAATAAAAATTTGGTTATAAACAGAATAACCATCAAGCATACTTAGATATTCAAAACCAGCGGCCGAGTCGACCAACATTTCTTCCACAGACATGGCATACTCGTCTTTTGGGGTAGCAACGTTTAAATCTCTAAAATCTATGCATACCCTTAATTTTCCATTTTTATTAATTACTGGAATGATGTTTTCCAACTAGTCGACATATCTTGCAGTTCTTATGAATCTTCTTTTGAGGAGTCTTTCTACCTCCTCTTTGATTTTCGACATTATGGCTGCAGCGAAACGTCTGGGCGTCTGCTTTACCGGTTTCTTTCCAGCTTTTATTGGTAATTTTAGTTCTACCAAGTCCCTTCTTAAACTTGGTATTTCATTATAATCCCAAGCAAAAAAATCTTTAAATTCTTTAATAAAGATATTACCTCAAATTTCAACTTTGGGTCGATGTTGGCGCTGATATAAGTTGGTCTTTTATCCCCCCTTTTCGCCAAGATCTATTTCTTCTAAAGGGTCTTGTGGCTGTATCTTTTCTGGTGCCATTGGATCCTTTTCGAAGCCTAAGGGTTATTCGTCATATATGCAGTCCAGACGCTTCTTATCGATGTTTTCTTCGACCGTCTCTAGTATATCTGGTATCTTTGGCTCAATAGCCAAAGTAGCTCCTTCATTTAGAACTTGTGTTTTATTGGCTTCGACAGCCATATTTTCTTCAGCTTCCAGTGCCGAATTTATTTTACTTTCGGCAATATATGCTGAAATCCTGTTTAGAGCATCTAGCTCAAACATCATCACTGGTGTCTCCCCAGCCTGTCGGTCGGTTAGCACAATATGGATCCTCGTGATGTTCCATATCCCATATAAATCCATGGGTTTCATGTAACTTCAATGAAACAAATGCTTCATCAAGGTTGGCATATACTTCTCCAGCAGGTTGACATGGGGAAATATTAGCCAATTTCCTGTCGAACAGCTTCTTTCCGACATTGTTCATGTCTGCCATAAAATACCCTTGATTAGCTTCAATATTCTCGACTATGTATAGAGGATGGCACAGCACCCACTCTGTGTAGCCATTCTCTCTGTACTAGGAGATTGTAACTTGGCTTGCCTTGAATCACCATGAAAATAGTCGGCCTAGTAACTGAGCCGACAGTGATGTCCACTTGGATCACACCCATGGTGTTTCTAGTTATTCCTTCGTATCCTGTTAAGACCACATTATAAGATCTAACATCGGTGACATATTTACCGATGTTCCGTAATAGGTGGTGTGGCATAATGTTACCGTAGCACCACATTCTACCAACACCTTGTTGATAGCCACCCCATCGACCTTAGCCCTTATTAAAAGGGGCTTTAAGTGGCTCCTCATAGCCATATCTGGTTTCTCAAAGAAATCATCTTGGTTCTCAATGGAACCATTGTTCATGACAAAATAGCACGTTGGCTTGTGTAAAGCTATCCCCTCATCATCTATGTCTGTTGAATCCTCTACTTTCGTCAAACAAATGTATTCTGCTGGCAGAATTTATCCTATGTTGACTAAGATATTCAAACTCTCTTCAGAGTCGGGATCAAAATCGTCAGTGGCTTCTTCAGAACATTTGGTAGCTGGTCGATTCACGAACTCTTTTATTCGTTCTTTCACAGAGGAGTCGACTTTCACCTGGTACTGCCTCTGATTGCCACCTTTGTTTGCAGCAAACTGGCCAGCAGTTGCTTGCCTCTCAGCTTACTTTCGATGCTGGAAGTGTCTCCATTGGGTTCGAGTCATGGGATTCTTCCCCGTGTAGTTTTCAGAGATGTGGCTTTTCTTCTCTGACTTGAACTCGTGTCGGTAGTCAATAGCTGACTTCCCTCTATTTGGTGCCCCATCAATTGGTGCTCCCTTTCTCCTTTGGGGTTTAATCTAGGTCCCATTAGGAGCTTTTGCTGAGGGAATATAACTCCTAGGTTTAACATGCGATTTTCCCATAGCTCTCCTTGGGTCCCTAGGTGTAGGGAACCTTTGATTATGTGGCTTGGTTCTGTTCTTCTCTAACTGTAGCTTCTGGAAATTTTCAGCAGCTATTTTGTCAGTCAAAGCGCCACATCTAGGACACAAGCAAGCTTGTGAACCTTTATTCTTACAGCGGTAAAGGAAGTCTAGCAAATCTTCCTCGGGCCTTGGGTACACATGTACTAGGCCGACATCATGACTTTCTCCAGTGCCCTCTTCAACCATATTGTCCTCAGGAAATTCAGTAATTTCTACCATGTTGATGCCATCTGGGTCGAGAAACAAAGCTTCCTCTTGCCTAAGAGGATCAATATCAATCTTCATCTTTCTTGCAGCAAACTTCAGCCTACCCTCTTGCAGCGACTTTTGCACGAGATCCCTGAAAAGGTGACATTGAGAGGTTGTATGACCAAGATAATTATGAAATTTACAAAAACCTCATTTTTGCCGTTGTTCTAATGGTGGTAATTTAGCACCTGGGGGTACTAAAATTTGACCATCTTTAACCAGTAAATCAAAAATTTCTTCACACTTAGTGACATCAAACGTATAAGTTTTTGTTGGGAATTTTGGATTATTTTCAACTGTATTCTTTCCTTTAGCAGGAAATAATGATTTACACTCATAGGCTGGCCCTGGCTTCATTTCAGCCAATTCGACCTCTACCTCTGTTGGTGAGGTATAGTCGGCCTCACAAATGGGATTTGTGTCATCATAATCTATGAAGGCTACTTTTTCTTTTCTAGTCTTAGCCTTAGTATGTCTAACTTTTTCTAGTCGTAGACGCTCTAGATGTCGAACTCTATCAGCTAACTGTGACATACTTTTCACGAAGGTTGGATCTATTTTCTTCCTAATGGAATAATCTAAACCTTCAGCAGCCATTTGAACAAGCTCATGTTCTGGAACTTTAGTAAAGCATCTCGCTTCTAATGACCTAAGTCTGTTTAGATAATCATCAATGGTCTCAGCAAACCTTCTTTTAATGTTTAATAATTCGACCAAACTATTTTCAAATGACCCTCATAAAATTGTTCATGGAAAAGTTTCTCCAACTTCTTCCATGAGTCAATCGAATTTGGGGGTAAAGTGGTAAACCACGTGAAAGCTTCCTTAGTAAGGGAAGGAGGAAAGTGCTTTACCCTTAAGTTTTCATTATTCGACATATCCCCAGATTCAGTTAGATATCTGGCAATATGTTCCACCTCGACTCTCCAAATTCTCCCCCAAATTTTGTATACTTAGGGATTTTCCATCCTCTAGGGTTTTCAGTCTGTAAAATATATTCAGACAAAGGGGGGGAATATGTTGGCCTCTGAAGTGCGGTACTCATACCATTTCTAGCCACAATTCTCTCGACAATGGTGGTTAAATTATTCTCAACGGCTAAGTCTTCTTGTCGAATTTGATCAACAATTTGATCAGCCTCTTGATGTCGATGTACTAATACCCTAGATGGATTGACCATAAAATTCCTTGGAGGCACTATGATTTTCCCCTGATGGACAGTTTCATCCTATATTGCCCCCATGTCTATTTGACCAGGGGCATCCTGTCGATTTGTTTCAGCGGACTGCCTATTAGTCTCAGTCGACTCTTGTACTATGGGATTAAATACATTACCCATCTGGTTAGTTAACATATTAACCAACTCATGGTTACTATCATCCATTTGTTTCCTTAATACTGCTGCTGAAGTATTAGTAAGAGGTGGTACTAAGGGTTGAGAAACCCCTACCCTATTTTGGTTACCTCTATTATTTCCCCTGGCGCAGATCCTTGTAAAGGAGAGTTCAAATTTTGAACATTATCTGACACCACTGCTGTATTCGATGTCGACTGATATCCTGGCATCATGGAATATGGAATTCTATAAGCAGGATCTACATTACCAAAACGAGGCACATTAGGTATGGTAGTCGTAGTCATTACTGGTCTTGGGCTTCCCGGTGGAGCCTGATACATTTGTACGGAAACCGCAGCAGTCGACCCTACTGGAGGAAAAAGTGCTACTTGTGAAACTACTGGATTGGTAGTAATTAAAGTCCGTGAGGGTATTTCGTCTACGTTTGGATTATCAGGAATTATCATTCTTGATATTTGCTTCCTCGATAATGGTTTATTACACTCTTTAGTTAACTTCCCATTTCTAAGTTGCATTCACTAATAAATACTTAAGACCAATTCTTAGCACTGAGTCCCATCAGGTGTGCCAATTTGTTTACTGTGGAAAATGATAAACAACCGCTGGTCCTCCCAGAGTCCTAAACTGAGGGTAACTTGCGAGATCGACCATTTGATCTCAAGACGCGTGCTAAGAGTTTTTGCTATCACACCTATTCCGTCGAAATATTAGTCAGGGGAAACAATTTTCTTTTGATTGGAGAAACGAGCGTAATGGTTTTCCACACTATGATTTAATCGACTGACTGGTAACTCGTGACCAACAGAAGATATTCATACAAAAAAGGGAGACTCACTAAACTAACTGACAGGTGACTCGTGACCCACAGATAGTGTCGAATTGTTTATGTGAAATAGAAGATAATGTATAGATCTTTCTCGACAGAAAATAGAAAACAGATAGAGTACTCAAAAGATATAATTAAAAGATAAAAGATTTGCATTGAAATAAAAATGGTGATTCACGTACTTCAAGCACTCTTAACTCTTGATTTCCTGACGCTCGAAATGAGAGAGTTTGACAAGTGATTTGAGAGAACAAGTGAACACCCCCAAACTATACAACATCTGCCTATTTATAGTGTTTACAAAGTAAATACCTAGATAAAATCTACTGCTAATATTAACATCTTTAGGTAACTGCTTCACTAGATGCTGCCACCTATTTGGCGCTCAAACACGTCGTGGATTGCTAGTAACTGCTCATGGTTTTGAAGTTCCACCTATTTGGTGCTTGAACACGTCGTGGATTGCTGGTAGCCCACGATTCCTCTAATCCTCTTGAACATAAACCTCTTCTACCTTGCTTCGATGCTTTCTTTCTGGCAAAGAATAATCACACTTCCTCTAAGTCCAAGAAACCCTTTTTTGTCGACTAAAACGATTTTCGACCAAGTCCTTGTCTTTTAACCTTTGGTCGACTAAACCAATTTTGTCCTCCTAACATATGTTCTTTTATTTCTTCCTAGTCGACGTAGTTCAATTTCGGCAGTTTCAGTGTGACTCCTTCCAAGCATTAAATCTGACTTAATAAAACCAGCTTTTCACACATTGGCTCATGTTTCCCAAAAAACCCTTATTTTGGAGGATGACTCCTAACTTATGATAATATATTCATTTATCACATGTACTTGAATTCCTTAAGATTTTCCAAGGTAACAACACCTTGATGGAAAACGCGCGTCTGATCTGCCTTGTAGTACCAAGGTAAAGGGGATGGTACAGCAGGAGATGGCCTAGTCTGGACTAACTTTTTCGGAATCAATACTGGAAGTATCTCTGTATAACTCATAGGGATAGAGTCAAAGGGTTCTCTCCTCTGACTTTTCCCTTGGCTTCCCTGAGGGGTTGGCCTTTGATAAGCAATTGTAGTTGGAGCTGCATTTACAACCGGAGTTACTGAGGCAACCTGTTAAGAGTGTTGATGATTTCTTCTAAAAGTATTGACCCTTCTTTCTTGAATAACAACATTTGTATATCCCTCCTTCTTCTTAACAAATCCATATGATGGCTTATTCACATTGCTGGAACTTTCACTTTTTGCGAGACGACCTTCTCTCATAGCTTCTTCCAAACGAACACCCATCCTCGCCATTTCAGTAAAATCACTGGGTGCACTCGCCACCATTCTTTCATAATAGAAAGCACCTAGTGCTTTCAGGAAAATCTTTGTCATTTATTTTTCCTCCATCGGAGGAATCACTTGGACGGCTACCTCACACCATCTTTGTGCATATTCTTTGAATGATTCCCTGTCTTTCTGGACCATGGCCTTGAATTGATCACGGTCAGGATCCATGTCCACATTGTATTTGTATTGTCTGATAAATGCTTCACCTAAGTCATTAAAAGATGAATACTGGCACTGTTCAGGCTCATGTACCATTTTAACGCTACACCAGTTAGACTGTCTTAAAATAAATGAATCAACATGCGTTGATCATCTGTATGAGTAGACATTTTTCTTGCATACATCACCAAGTGAGCACGAGGGAAAGTGTTTCACTGGTACTTTTCGAACTCCGGTACTTTAACCTTCGCAGGCATCTTGACATTGGGAACCAAACACATGTCATTCACATTCTGCCCAAACAACTATTTTCCCCTGAGGGCCTTCAATTCTTTCTGCATTTTGTCAAAATGGTATTGAAAATCATTCATTCTATCATAGAAACCCAAGCTTTCACTTGGTGGAGGAATAGGATGATACACATCATCATTAGTAAACGGGACCATATTCACCGATGGCGGTGCATCATAGTGAATCTCGTTTCTAACAACAGGGGTAACATGCACCACAGGAGGTGCGGGAGCAGCAGCAGTCTGAGTAAGCAGAGCAATCTGAGGATCCTGATTAAAACCTTCTAGCATAAAGTTTTCTGGCATCCCCCAAGGATATCCCGGAGGCACAGAATTTTGAATAATAGCTGAAGTAGCAGACACAGGAACAGTCAGAGCTTCAGTAGTAACCATTGTCTTTTGAGGCTGGACATTTGGTGACTGATTCTGAGCAGCCACCATAGATTCCATCAGAGAAATGAGATTGGCCATGGCGGCCTTCAGAGCAGAAACTTCCTCGCGTAGCTCGCGATTCTCTTGTTCTAGGTTATCCATCTTCCTTATGAAATTAGCCCGAGTATTGTATTGGTGAGACAACTTGCTGAACGAAGTAAAGAAGCTCAGTAAGACCCCTGGATATGCATAAAAAATGCAAGAAGTATGTACAATATGATGCATGATATGCAATGCACATGATTCATTTTATTATTATTTCAAGGGACTTACAGATTTATAAACAATTTACAAATATCAAAGCAATAACACATTTGAAATACTGAAATTTTTTTATTATAATAACTTAAAAAATGGATTACGAGTTTCAATAATCCCTAGTGCAAAATGAAAATAAAGTCTAAAACCCTAAGAAGCAAAGCTGATGGAGATCACTCTATCCGCTGACGCTTCCTGGTAAGTCTGGAAATCTGAGCCTTCAACCTCTGGTTTTCTTCCGCATATCTGTTGGCAACCTCCTTCCAATCACCTGAATTGGGGAGTGAGCAACTAGAACCTGACTGAGGCCTAGGTGTGATACGGTGGCAGAACCGACTGTTAATACTAGTTTGCGTTTGGTATTCGCAAATGTCGCAGTAAGCAAGAGTTGCCACCGACTTTTATTTCATCCAACTAAGGAAAAAGAAACAGAACAGAAAAAACCTTTTTTGAGAACGTTTCTGAGTACGGGGGGTAGATTATAGAAAGGGAATGTGTTAGCACCCTTTCTATCCATGGTTTTCCATGGGCTCTTAGGTACTTGCTCATTTTTAAAATTTGCTTGTGTGTGCTTGTTTTGAAAAAGTTTTACTTCGTGATAACCCTTGTATCGGTCCTCAAGAGTGTGACAAAGTTGTTTTGAAAATTGTTTTGAAAAGTGTTTGTGTGAAAAATTTTGTTTGAGCAAGTACCTAGGAACTAATCTACCTACTCAAAAAAGTCGGTTCGCTTTCCTTTAGACAACGATATCCTATTATTAAGGAATAGGTACCACCATCGTTGGAGTTTTAAGGGACGTTCGAAGGGACAAGTACAATCAGAAAAGCAATGTTAGGAAATTTTAGTAATCATCCTAAAGCCTTAAAGATCTTTTTCCGAGGCAACATCCGAATGGGTCATTTTAGATCTTTTGGGACTAGAGGACGACCACTAATATTCCCTATACTTCATGACCGTTTACCGAAGGCAACCGGAGTGGAGTAAACCCTAGGAGTGAGCATGTGCAAGTGCATTTTTTCAGTTAATTATCTTTGCATAATTAGGGTTTTCTACTGTTTTAATTTCAATTTGTCTTTCCATACAATCCTATTAACATACATCTAAGCAGTTTATAGTTTGCGGAAATTAAAATGCGAGAAATTAAAGTCCTAGCTATTACAAGGCTTTCGCAGATACATAACTATTTTAACTGTAAATAAAGATGCGGAAATTTAAAACCCTAATTACTATTACAAACTCGGAGCAGTTACAATAATAAAAAAAGGAAAACTAAAGGCGCGCCCGGCGAATTAAATGCGAGAAATAATTGGAAAACCTAAAAATCTAATTAAGAAAACATTTAGGTTATTTTTTGAGAAAAAATTAGGTTATGTACAAATTTAAACCCTAATTCTATTTATTTTAAATTATAATAAAAGAGAATTAAATTACCATAATCTAATTAAACTAATTAATTAATAAAAAAAATTATAAAAAAATGATTTTTGATATTTTTATGATTTTTTGATTAAATAAAAAAACATGATTTTTAATGTTATTTGAAAAAAGAAATAATTAATAAATAATAAGAAAAATAATTGAAATAAAAAAAGAATAGACTTGGGCCTGCATAAGCAATCCAGGGGGGTGTGCTTCTGAATTCTTGTTAGGCCCATGAATGTTGAGCCCATCCCTGCGCCTGATCCATTGTTGGTACGCCTGGAGAGTGCACCATGGTCCTTCCTTGGTTTGAGCGTTGGATCTGTGTTGGCAATGATCCAGTGGCTGGATCTTGAGACCACACAGTAGGCGTTTGGAACGTGTATTCACGGAATCTATAATGGAACATTAAGAAAATAAAGAAAATGCAGGGATCTGGGATCGAACCCAGGTCCTCTCCACTATCCAACGCACGCTTCACCACTGAGCCATATTGTTTAGTTGTTATTATAATAAGATCAAATCATAATATATAAAACAAAGTGGATAGGTTGGACAAAATAAAAAAACGCGCAATTATTCAAATGGACCAAAGGGGTGGTGACAAGTCATCGTCTTCTTCCCTGTCCGTCGTCTTAAGTATCATATTTATACCTACGGACAGAACTCCATAGCCATAAACCTGCGATCTTCAAAAATCCACACAACGCATGATAAATTAATTCTAAATACACCAATCAACTCTTCTTGGTCTCACGAGTATCATGGCACCATTTTCTTGGTCTAATTTTACCTATACAGGGAAGCCCTAAAACGGCTTCGTAAACCCTAGCCATGGCAATTAGCAAAACAGTCATCAAAACTAAAAATTAATTAAACCAAAACATTCCAAATGATGATAAAAATACAATGATATGCTTAAAAGTGGTTAATCATGCATAAATTGTAATATCAAAATCAAACTGATATGTGCAAACCGTGGGTTTACCAGGAGCGATTATCGGCTTGGGAAGGCTTGAAAATGATTGTGTTAGCTTCAGGAGAGGTCCAGGAGGCGATTAGCATATTTGGAACGTCTTGAATCACCCTCTATGTGAGAAAATGATCCACCACTTTTTTGCCAAAATTTGTGTTTTGTTCTTCAGTTCTCACGACTGCAATCCTTGTTCTTTTGCATTGTTTATGTTCAGTATATGTAGTGTGATGAATTAGGGCAACAAAAACAACCTGAATCTTTTGGAATCATGGAGATTGAATGTGATTTATTTGCTATATGATATCTTTCTAAAACCATCCTAATCATGCTATTTTTTACTCAATTTGCCTTGATTCGATTTGATCTGATTAGGCCAGCTTAATTAGATTTGATTCTAACAAAAATTAGATCAAAAAACCAATCTTTGATATTTTTTGTCATTTATTTGATTTAATGTGACTTTTAACAAATAAAAATCAAAATAAAATAAAATAAATAGAGAAAATTATATATGGCTGCTTATTTGGGTCGTGGACCATGTCCCTAACAAGATACAATCCTAAAATGCTAGGCATATTTGACAAAAATTTGCACTTTTGAGCACATTTGACTTTTGGCAATTTTTCAAAAATGGCCAACTTTGACAATGTATATCTCTTCCAATTTTGACCCTAGGAAGGTGTTCTTGGAATTTTTAGAAATATTAGGGTGTCCCCTAAACAACCCTTTTGGTTTCTTCTCAATTGGATCTTCCATGTTCATGTAAGAAGCTTTGATCCAAAATGTGTTTTTGTTGACTTTTCAAAAGGACCTATAATGTAGAAATTCAAATCTTTTTATGAGTGCATTTTTTGAACTTGAGGGATGAAGATGAGTTGTAGGAAATTGGATTCTCTTCAAAATGAGCCTTAGATGATAAATTTCTAATAAAGCATGAGAAAGGTATGCTTGGTCAAATTTTGGTTGGCTTTTCCTGAGAAACCCTAATTTAGCAACTTTTGAGTTTTGATGAATTAGGAGCATTCCTTGAGGAATCATGATCAAACTTTGATCAAATGATGAGTATCACTTCAAAATGTTGATGTTGACCAAAAATCTTGAAGTTTGATTGTATGTGGGGTCACAGTTAACTTTTGACCTAACACGGTTGATTTTTCAAGCATTTGAGTAGTTGACTGAGCAAACTTCTTGTGCAGGGCATGAGACTTGACATGGATGATCTTGAGAACATATCAGGACCATGGAAAAGATTTGAAGCCTTTAGAGTTCACCCATCTTGATGAAAATGGAAACCCTAGTTGGAGGTTCATTGCTTTAGGAGAGGGTTTATCTGGTCAACTCTTGGACATCCTTGAGCAAGTTGAGGGTCTTAACGAGCATATGTTGAGTAAAATGGGAGAGCAAATTTTGGGGTACAACAGCTGCCCCTATTCAATCTTCTTACACCTGAGGATATAGATTGGCTTGTCTGTCTTTCGTGATCTGAGGGTGGAAGATGATTGGACACTAGAGTGCCCAGAAATTTGCACTCGCATGAAGTGCATAGTGATCGATCAATATATCAAGAATGGGCTTATAGATTCCATTTAGAGAAGATATTGGTTGCATAAGAGATTCCTTTGCGAGAATTCCTATACCGGCCGCTGAGGAGGACTTCACCGAGGAAAGTTGATTTATGTCTTGGGAAATAGAGTCTAGGAGCTTCGGTTGTCCATTATTATACTGGGGGATTAATTCTTGATTGAGGAGGTGGAAGTGAACTGCATATCTGGTCAGGGTCCAGGCTGCACAGTGACTTACTGGGGAACGGTGAACTCGACCATAACTGGTCGGGTCCAAGTCTTACAGTGTGTTGTACCCCAAAATTTGCCCTCTCACTTATCTAGGGTTTTCACAAGATCTCCTTTGGATCAAGACAGCACTAGGGTTTGATCAGCTCAAGACACCTCCTCGAGCATTGATGAGTGAAAATTAGAGTTTAAGATTGCACAAGGATTTTTGAACTTCCAAGGCCCCATATGACTTTCATGGATCATTATGGACTCCCAAGATTACTCATGTCAAGTTTCAAGCCTTGGATCACATTTTTGATCAGTCAATTGGACAGTTGACCTAAAAATTAGCTATATTGGGGGGAAAAGTCAACCATGGCCAATTTACAGTCAAAATTCATAATTTTTGATCCACATCAACATTTTAAGCCCACATGTGTCATTTTATCAAGTTTGGACCATAACTCCTCGAGAAATTTGATCAAACCATCAAAAGGGCATATGGTCAAAATTAGGGTTTTGACTAGGAAAGGGCAATTTCTGGTTTTTGACCTAGCAAATGGTCAATTGAGTTAAGTAATGATCTCAAGAGTCCAATTGCATCACTTTGACCTAATGACATAGTTCAAAACACTACAAATCCATTGGATTGACAGATAAATTTTTCAATCAACTGATCAAAAGTCAACTATATACTGAAAAGTCAAACTTTGACTTTTTGGTCAAAATCAAATGCCAAAGATCATAATTCATCAAAACATGTCAAAACATGAAACTTGTTCATCAAGAAATCAATAATTCAAGATTTTGTTTTGAAAAGATGAAATTTCTTAACTTAGAAATTTTGCTAAGTATAGAAAATTTCTTATTTTTTCATAACTTTGAGCCAAATTTTCACCATGATGCAAAGTGATTCAAGACAAACTTCCAAAATGAAAGTTGTAGATCTCCAGGAAATCTACAACTTTGCTTCACACAATTTCTCCTAAAAATGTGTGGGTCTCAAGTTATAATTTTGTGAATACATGCTCATAAACCAAAATTAACTTAGTGAAATTTTGCCCTAGTTAGGCAGATTTTTGACCTAAATTCATGGCGATTTTTCACATAGTTCCAAGTGGAATCATCAAAGGAAATTCAAAGATGAGTTGTAGAGCACATTGCAATCTTTACAAAATGTCCAATAACTCCTTGATATCATTCTTGAGCAAGGAGAATCGAAGAGATGAAATTAGGGTTTTGTCACTTGAATTTAGGTCATTTTCATGAACACAAATGCAAATCCATGCTAGGCTGCATAATATTTGTTTGCTGGCCTCAAACTTATATTTCACTCCATAATTAAATTTTTTCACAACTGTTAGAAGCTTTAATCCAAGCATTCAATGCATTGTACCAACTTAATTCCATTTTTGGGAGAAAGGCAACATTGCCATTTTTGAAAAGCAAGGTTTATGCAAAGTCAGCTTGCATTGAGCCTTGCATTGGTTCTTTCTGCACAAACACACTCCACACAATCAGAATAAGTGTGCTTAAAGGTCTCATCCCCCCTACAAGTTCTGTACTTCACCTTGAAAGCATGCTTGCTAAGTTTGCTTCAAAAACAAGTAACCAAGCAAAACATGTGAATTTTTTAAATCTGAGTTGATACAAGTCTTGAAACCTCTTGCTTATAAGTAGATACACTATTGGCAAGTGGGCACACGAATGCTATTACTCTGAAACTGCCTCAAACATTCCAAAACCAAAAATCTGTTCAAGAGCACCATTAACATACAGTTCTAAACCAAAACTCACGATCTTCATTTTTACTCAGGCGTTTTGAAAACTAATCACTTAAACACTTTCTAAACATCATATCAAAGCAATCCATACTCTTGTTTCCTCACTGTAACTCCTCGATCACAATCCACCATTTTCAAAAACCAAGCTTGTAGGTTGACTTGAGTAGAGAGATTCAGGGACATTCAAGGCAAAGTAAGAGTTGGGATACATTCAAGAAGGTCCAGGCAAGCTAAACAGATCCTCGGGCCATCTCAAAAGTCACTCAAACTCCATTCACGACTCCAGCTGCAAGAGGTAAAAACTCAAACTTCTATCTCTTCATACAAGCATCATTTGATCCCGATTTGTGAAAACAAAATGTAGATATCCTTGCTCTAAAGCTAACCATGTTCATAGTTTCCATTTATATTGACTGTGTATAGAGAATTTTGGATTTGAAATTTCTGAGAAAATTAGGTTTCAATTTAGGGCCATCAAAATTGGCTTTTATCTTTGACATTTAGTTTGAATAAGTTATATGTTTGAATTCATGGGAAGAAACACCATAACTTTCATGTTTGGAGTTTCCATTTTTGTGGAGAAATGAGGAAGATAAAGGTGGTCCGGCCATGGCTCAAGGTTGAAGATGAAGTTGCCTTCAGGAAGCAATTTGCCTTATATATTTATGCTTTGATTATATGACCGGATGAAACAGCCACCCCAGGGCAAGCGCGCGCGTACTAAGGCATATGTTACCTAAAGGGCGAGGGTTCGAACCAATTTGAACCCCCCCCCTTTGCATTTTTTCTAATTTTATGATTTCCTAACATATTTTTGGCAGGCGCTGGGCCTTTTGGGCCTGGCATTGTTTTTTTGCTAGCTCATACGCCCAGATTACTTATGACACCCCTTTGGCCCATTTTATTTTTATTTTTTTTATTTATTTCTTTTTCTTTTTAAATATATTTTCTAAAATACCAAAAAAATCATAAAATGTATAAAAAATATAGATTTTATATTTTGACATGATTTAATTATTTTTCTACATGAAAAAAATTATTTTTATCCATCATACTTTATTTATTTGTATTAATTTTCTTGTAAATATTTAAATAAAACTAGGTTATTATTTAAATACACTTTTTTTTTAATATAAAAAAAACAAAAATATTTCATGACACCGCATATTATTTTCAAAACAAAAATATAAAAATACAAAAATATTTTTTCTTTAAACTTATTTCTTTTAATCACTTAAAATAGATTTAGGGTTTCATCGAAAAAACTCTTTTCTTAATTAAAATATTTTCTTAAATAATTTATTTATTTAACTTAGGTTTAATTTAATTTGATTACTTTTTTTAGGTCAAATTCCCCATGTCATTAAGAAACCAAACAAAAATCTTTTCCTTTGCATTTACAATTCTTGCATATTCATTTCATCTTGTATATTCTAATTCTTATACAAATTCAATTTGGTTGTAATAGATAAATTAGGTTTATATTATTGCAATCCTCATTCATAAATTGTATACCCCCTCCCACAAATATTGTAATAGCGTAGTAACTTTAAATTACGCAATTTATCGCTTTTATATAACATACTAGTAATTAGGGTTTGTATGGAAAGAATAAAACTAATCAAATAGAAAACCCTAATCCAAGACAAAAACAAGCATGAAAATGACACCCTTTGCACAAAAGCACCCCTAGGGTTATCCCACTTGGTTGCCTGACAAAAATGGCCATATTACACATGTAAGGTATCTTAGCAAAATAAACAAACAAATACAAGATCATAGTCCCTCGATGACGCTATTCAAAGTTGCCTTACAAAATGATCTTAGTCCCTCAAAAAAGAATGCTAAGATACCTTGCAACATTACTAATCATGGCTATACGATGACCCACACCCGTTCCGTTTACATCCAAAGATAGGGTGGCTTACCAAATCAATGGTAAGACAACAATGTCAAAGGAAAAGAAAATGAATAAGAAAGACATTTGAGTAGGTAGATTGCTCATAATTACTTTCTCCATTTCAAAACAAACATCCTTGCTATTTTCAAAACAATCACATACACTTTCAAAACATCTTACAAAAATTAAAAACATTTTCAAAAGATCAAACATCGTTGTATACATTCTTATGAACAAGAATCATTACAAAGATTGCCTAAACAATGGCCTCTTTACAAAATACTTTCAAAAACCACACAAAGCACAATTTCAAACAAAAGCAAGTGATCTAGCAAGTAACTAAGAGCCCATGGATGAAAAGGGTGCTAATACCTTCCCTTTTCATAATCTACCCCCCGAACTCAAGAAACAATCTCAAAGGTATTTCCTGTGCTTTTTCACCTTTCCTTTTTGGATAAAAGAAAAGTCAGTGGCGGTGTTGTACCCCAAAATTTGCCCTCCCATTTCATCAATATTTTCTCACCACAAGACCCTTGGAGCTCAAGATCAAGTTAGGGTTTACTCTGCTCAAGACTTCTCCTTGCACTGTTAACCCAAATTAGGGTTTGAGTTTGCACAAATATGTTTTGACCTAAAATACCCAAGATAACTTTCAGGCTTCATGTTGGACTCACAAGTTTATCCATACCAAGTTTCAAGCCATGATTCCAATCTTTGCCCAGTCAATTGGACAGTTGACCTAGAAATCAGCTGTATTGGGGAAAAAGTCAACTGTGGTCAATTGACAGTCAAACCTCATGATTTTTGACCCACGTCAACATTATGAACTCATATGAACCATTTGGTCAAGTTTGGATCACAATTCCACAAGAAATTTGATCAGATCACCAAAAGGGTAAAATGGTCATTTTTAGGATTTTGACTGCACAAAGGCAATTTTTGACTGTTTGACCTAGCCAATGGCAAACCAAGATCACATATGGACTCAAGAACTCAATTACATGGTCTTGAAACATTCAACAAATTCAAAAGATCCCAAATGCACAAGATTGACAGATGAATTTTCCAGTCAACTGAGTAAAATTTGACGGTATACTGAAAAGTCAAACTTTGACTTTTTGGTCAAAATCAAGTGCCAAGATTCATTTTTCATCAAGGCATGTCAAATTATGAAACTTGTTCATCAAGAAATCAAAAATCACAAATTAGGGTTTGAAATGAAGAAATTTCATAACTTAGAAATTTTCTAAGTTATGAAAATTCCTAATTTTTTCCTAACTTTGTCCCATCTTTTCATCAAGATACATTTGGATTCAAACAAAACTCAAAACATGAAAGTTATAGTACATTGCAAAATATACAACTTTTATTCACAAAGTTTCCTCAAAAGAAGCTTGTAGCTCAAGTTAGGATTTTTGGAATAAGGGTGCAAAACATTCTTAACTTAAAAAAATTTTGACCTATTTTAGGCAGGATTTTTGCCCAACTTCATGGCCACTTTTCACATGCTTCCACTTGGAATTTCAACTTGCATTACAAATATGGATTATAGTACACATTCCAAGCTTTCCAAGTTATCCAATAACTTCTCAAACACCCTTGTGGTTAGGGAGAATCGAATTGGCAAAGTTGGGTAAAAGTCACTTTGTTCATGGCCAAATTACATGTTCATAACTTTGCATTTTCAAACTCAGCATGGTTCAAGCTAGGTTACATGCCTCTAATCCCTTTCTTACTCAATAATTCAATGCTAAACCATTGTGCCAAGATGTTATTTTGTGCATTTGGTCATTACATGAAGGATTAGTCTTAAAATGGAAAAAGCATTTTATCTATTCTTGTAAAGTTACACTTTATGTCAAGTTTACAATCTAAGAGGTACAAAGAAAATCTCTGAGGCACAAAGGTATGGACATATCCCACTGATCAAGACTAACATTTGCAGCATGCTTGAGGGGCCTGTGGTAGCCTACAACCTAACTTGGCATTTTTGACTTAAGAGAGAAGAAACTTTGCATATTGAAACACATCTCTCATTCCTGCAAGCAAGAGCTAAAGCAAACATTGTAAACACTTTTCACTTGATCCAACTGACCTGAAACACGAGCCTACCACCTTCAACACCTCCCCAAACATCAAAACACCATTTTGCTGCACAAAACAGGGCATCCCTGCAGATTGAGTTGCACAACCCAATTTGCTCGTGCGTTTTGGCCAAAGCTTGTTCATACACACTCCCTACCATCCATTGAAGTTATCCCAAGCCTTAGATACAGACTGTAACACCCCTAACCAAGCTTGCCATTTTCACTTTTTCTGTTTTGCAGGTTGACTTCTATAGCTCGATTCATTTAGTTTCAAAGCAAGCTAGAGGTTGGAGAAGCATCCCTGAACTTCAAGCAAGATGTACAAGTCCTTAAGTTCCATTGAAAGTACCTCCATTGTCATACACGACTCAAGCTGAAACAGGTAAAAACATGGACTTCTATCTCTCAATCTAGGAAGAGTTAGGCTTAGGTTTATGAATGAAACATGCTCTACTCATGGCCCTGAAGCTACACATATAATTACTTTGCATTTATGTTGTGTGTACTGGGAGAATTTGGAACCTGAACATTAGAAAAAACTTAGGTCAGAAATTGGGGATGAAGAAATTCTCCCTCGTTTCTTAGAGTTAAGTCAAGTTCTTTATATGTCTGGATTCGTCTCTTGATGCTCTACATTTTTGGTGTTATGAGTTTTGCTTGAAAGTCCAGGAATCAGGAGTTAGGAAACGCGTGTTTTTGTTGTTCAAACAAGTCTGGAGGTTGAAGATGACTGGCTTGGGCTGGGCCTGAGTCAGTCCTACTTTTTGCACCCCTTTTTTTAATTTGCACCCCCCTGGCCCATTGTATGATATACTTATCATTTTTTATTTTTTCTTTTTGATTTTGATTTTATATTTTTATCCAAGCATAAAAAAACACTAAATATATTTTTCTCACCTTTTTTGCATTTTATTTGGTATTTATTTTGTTTCATTTAGTTACATATATAAATAAACATATATACTTTTTTGTTTAAAATACTAAAAATAATACAAAATACATTTTGTTTTCTAATTTTATTTTATTTTATCTTTTGAAAACATTTTCTAAAAAATATACTTTTTTTTGTAAATAATAAATATTTCATTTTTGTACATATTTAATATATTTAGTAAATAATATAAATACTTATCTATCTTTTATTAAATATTTAGGATAAATATAAAAATAATACATTTTTATTTTTATTAATATTTGACTTCAAAAATCACTTTTTTACAATATACTTCCTTTTTATTTATTTTTTGTATATAGTTAATAATTATTGTATATAATAAATAATAAATCCTTTTTATTTACAAAATTAGGGTTTTGGCCTAAAACATGAAAAATATCAAAAATTAACCTTTTTATTTTTGTTTATTTGTCACATGAAAAATACTTTTTACATACATATAAAAATCATTTTTTTTGCATCTTGCATATTTATTGTATTTTATTTAATTATTGTGCAATTAAATAATTTGTATATTCAATTTGGATGTAATAGTTTAGATTTAATTTTTCTTGCTAAATATCCCCCATTTGAACATTTGTACCCCCCATCCCATAAATTGTGTTGTAATAATTTAGGATTTTATTTTCCGCATTTTAAAGCTTTCTAAATATGCCATGATAGACTTAGGGTTTTGTATGCAAATCAAAAACAACAAGTAGCTTGACCTAATTCAAAGACAAAAAGCATGAAAATGGACAACACAATTCACACTTGCACCCCTAGGGTTACTCCACTTGTTGCCTTCAATAATGGGTCATGTTGCATGTTAGGTGTCTTTGGCAAAACAAAACAATATCAAATGATCATAGTCCCTCGATGACGCTTTCGAAAGTTGCCTAAAAATGATCAAGTCCCTTAAAGGAAAAGTTGCCAAAGACACTTGGCACCATTGCATTCATGGTCTAAACGATGACCCGTACCCGTCCCGTTAATATCCTAACACAAGATTGTCCACCAAATACAATGGTGGAACAAAATTGTTAAAAGGGTTAAAACATAGGAAAGACCTTTGAGTAAATTTAGGGGTAGACAAAACTCTTAGTTACTTGATCAAACTTGCAAAACACACTTGCCTACTTTTCAAAAACCACACTCCACAACACACTTTCAAAACAACTTTCAAAAACATTGAAAACTTTTCAAAAGATAAGTACACCTTTGTATACATTCAAACATGAATCATTACAAAGGTTGCCACAACATTGGCCTCTTTTCAAAACATTTTCAAACCCACACACAAAGCACAATTTCAAACAATTGAAAATCAAGGCAAGTGATCTAAGCAAGTAACTAAGAGCCCATGGATAACCATGGATAGAAAGGGTGCTAATACCTTCCCTTTCTATAATCTACTCCCCGAACCCAAGAAAACATCTCAAAGGTTTTTGTTGTGCTTTTTAACCTTTCCTTAGGATAAAATAAAAAGTCGATGGCGACTCTTGCTCAACCGAAACATTTGCGAAAACAAACGCAAAACCTCAAGTCAGTTCTCCCACCATATCACAGGCGGCTCTTGCTAACCGCAACATTTGCAATCAAACGCAAAAACCTTCAAGTTAGTTCTCTCACCGCATCACAGAACTGGTGACTCTGCTGGGGAAATTTCTAAAAGTGGGGTTACCTTAGGGATTAGATCACATTTACTTGCTTACATTATTTGACTTGTATGCCTTACATTATGGTTCTTTGTTTGGGTTTTGAATCCTCTACCCGAATTTGGGATACATTATAGGTAAGTAGCAATACGTTGTGGAAACTGTGCGGGGTATACCGACATGGTCTAAGCAATAGCTACGTTAGTGCGACATATTTGTGGGTATCGGTAGCCTTTGAGTTAATCAAAGAGAATACGGGGCCACTGAGTAACATCATGAAGCACTAATGAACTTCTAAAACCCTTATTTGACCAACTTGGCCTTTAGGATGTAGTGAGATGACCGAATTTGGTGCAGTCCGAAGTTGGTAGATACTCGATACTACACTCATTGAGGTTTGGTTTCTTGGGATATTTTGGTCGCCATTAAAGAGGCTTGAGCTGAAACAATGACCAAGAAAACAATCCAGTGATATTGAGCTCCTTAGAACCCGGTTACTATTACTAGGACAGGTTTGAGCCAACTAAACTTCAAGAGGGTACTTACCTATAAAACTCCATGCAAGCCTAAACCTAAGGACTTGTTTGCTTTGTTTGTATATGCATACTTGTACATAACATCATGAACATCATGAACATCATATGCATCCACTAACCATTTCAAGGATTTTTGGATTTATCTTTGTTCTTGTTTTATAGGATATGGATTCACTTCGCATGAAAACTATTCAAGTCAATCTTGTGAGAATCCCTCCACAACTTAAGGAGCTAGTTTCAAGGATCCCTGAAAACTCTCCATTCACCGAGAGACATGGTCGCCTACTCAACTTGGTCACCTCCAACACATATGAGGACATGATAAAGGTGCTTTTTCAGTTCTTTGATCCTTTACACCATTGCTTCACATTTCCCGACTATTAACTTGTGCCTACTTTGGAAGAATTCTCCCAACTCTTGAGGATTCCCATTCTCAATCAACTACCTTTCAACGGTACGAAAAGAGAACCAAAGCCATAAGAGATTGCTCAAGCTCTACACTTGCACTCATCTGATGTCACAAACTCATTGGGAAACAAGGAGTGGTGTCAAAGGTTTCCTAGAAAAGTTCATGTTTGAGAAAGCCCAAAGCTGTTGGAATTCCTTGGACTTGCAAGACTTTGAGGAAATTGTGGCTCTCCTCATCTATGGGATGGTTTTGTTTCCAAATCATGACTAACTCATAGATGTCAACACCGTCAAAATATTCATATCCCGCAACCCGGTGCCTACATTGCTAGGAGATATCCTACACTCTTTTCACACTCGCACAATGAGGAAAAGAGGTGTTCTTATGTGTTGCACTCCTCTCTTGGCAAGATTGTTTATTTCTAATCTTCCCCAATCTGTATTAAATAATGAGCAAGGATCAAGGTGGTCACAAAGCTTGATGACACTCAAACATTCAGACATTCATTGGTGTTCCTGATCCAAAGAGAATGTTATCATTATCGACCGTTGTGGAGAATTTCCTAATGTCATTTTACTTGGCATTAGGGGAGGTATCACCTACAACCCTTGTTTGGCCTTAAGACAGTTTGGTTATGCCCAGAGGGATGGCCCGCACGAGATGCTGATTCAAGGTTTGGTATTCGACTACGACAACGAAGATCAAGGTCTTCGCCGGAGATTCATCCGAGCTTAGAGGATGTTAAACAAGGTGGATAGCAAGACTTTGTGGCACAAACATTCCATACCTCTTGAGCCTTACCTCAAATGGCTACGAACTCGTGCTACGAGTCTTATGATGCCTTACCCTTCCATTCTCCCGGTAACCATTGAGCCTGTCATGGAAGGAGATATTCCATACACTATCCTACATCCTGACATGCCCATATCTCTTGAAGACCTACAAAGGGATTGGATACAACTCAAGGGAGAGAGAGAGATACGTTCGGAGCCCAATTCTACGCAAGCGAGAAGAAGGTTTTGGAACTCACTAGGCTACTTCATGAGGAGCAGACTCTGAATGCCTACATTGCACCAAAGAGGATGTGTACTACCTTTTTATCTTAGAGTTTTTGTATTATTTTGTCCAAGGGGCATTGATGTGCTCAAACTTTATCTTATTAATATAATGTGTGTTTCCTTTTTGTCTAAAACGAATTTGAATCTTTGAAATCCTTGAAAACATTGCATATGCATATACCATTCATCATAACATAAGCAGGTCTCTTGCAACAAGTCTCCTCATCTCTCTACTGTTTATTTCAGTAAGATGGATCTCGAGCAGACAGTGAAGGATCTCCAAGCTCAGAATACGTAGTTTCAACAGTTGCTCTTGACCCTAGCCAAGGGGCAAGAAGAGTTGAAGACTCTGCTGGCTGAAGAGAGGAAAAAGAAAACCAAGAAGGTAACCGGAGTCTTAAACATGGGAAGAAGATTTCATGGGCAGACAAGAAGGACTTTATACTTTGCAACAACATCTGGTGAAAGAGACAACCAAGATGGTAAAGGAAAGGAAACAGTTGTCTCGTCAGAATCAGAGGAAGAAGAGGAAGCAGAGGACTACTCTGAAGAGAAATATCCTCCAGTTGATGACAAGTATAAACATCTTGAAGAGCGTTTGAGCGCGATGGAAATCCAAAAGGTGCCAGGCTTGGACTTTGAGGAATTGGGTTTGGTGTCGGGGATTGTGATTCCTCCGAAATTCAAAGCACCTGTATTCGCTAAATATGATGGAGTTTCATGCCCTAAAATGCATCTCCTGTCATATGTGAGGAAAATTCAACCCCACATCGCTGATAAAGACTTATGGGTGCACTTCTTCCAAGACAGTCTGTTTGGGACTCAACTTGACTGGTTTTACCAACTAGAAAGAGCCAACGTTCACAATTAGGAAGATCTTGTTGCAGATTTCTACAAACAATATCAATACAATGCTGGTCTGGCACCTACCCATACTCAACTCCAGAGTATGGCCATGGTTTCCAATGAAGGTTTCAAGGACTATGCACTGAAATGGAGAGATTTGGTTGGAATAGTTCAACCCTAAGAGAGAATTGGTAGACATGTTCTTAGGTACCTTGTCTGGTCCCTTCTTCAATCATTTAATCGGAAGCTCATATGCAGGCTTCACTGAACTAATATTGATCGGAGAGAGGATAGAAGTCGGTATAAAGAATGGAAAGATTCAGAAAGACACATCTTCTTCTACAGCTGTAAGGAAACCCTTCATCAGAAAGAAGGAGGTGGCTGCCGTATATCCACAAAGAAACCAAGATAGGGCCGAACGCCGACCAATGGTGGGGGCTGTTATGATTCCTAAGCATGCGTCTGATCAACAAAGAAATAATCAACCAAGGATGGAAAGGCCAGTCAGGCAGTTCACCAGAACTAACATGACCTCATCTCAAGTATTACTGCATCTGCTAAGATCCAACTTGGTGACCTTGAAAGAAGCTCCGAAAAACCCCAATACAACATCTCCTCATTATCATCCCAATGCCCGTTGCGCATATCACTCTGAAAGTCCTGGTCACGATACTAATAATTGTTGGGCTCTAAAGAACAAAATACAAGACCTCATTGAAGCAAAAGAAATTGAGTTCGATGCGCCCGAAAAGCCAAATGTCATTTCTTCCCCTATGCCCAGACATGGCCATAATACCAATGCCATTGAAGAATGATTGTTTGTTACTTTAATTGATGAACTCATGACCCCACTTTTGACTATTAAAATGAATTTGTTGAATGCCAGTGTGTTCCCGGGCTGTGGTGAAGTTTTCCATCTCTGTTTATCCTCCCCAACCGGTTGTCCTTTGTTAAAAATAGGCGTTTAGTGCCTAATAGATAACAAAGAGATTTTGTTCGAAAAGACTCCTGTTCCACCTATCCTCTTTGAAGATGTTTCTATCATTACCATTTTCGCCAATTCTTCCAGGGTCTCCACCAAAAGACCCGTTATAATTACATCAGTTCCGAAAGCAGCTCCTCTGATAATCACAATGCCTGAACCAGTCCCATATACATCATACAAAACCACACCATGGAATTATGGAGGGTATGTCTAGTACCATGGTATCAAGCAGGACTGGCCAGCCGCCGAAGATTCAAGCTCCAAGAAAGTCAACTCCGACATCAGCAATATTGCCGAAACTAGCAAGATTACCTGAAGCGGAAGGATATTCTCTCTAGAAATTGCTCCCCTAAAAGCAGTTTCTGGACCCGTAATCATTCCTACTATTGCTCCCCCAAAAGTTGTTCCCGGTCCTACAATCATCTCAGCCAATACTCCAACTAACAAAAGTTGTTACAACCCCTGTTATCATTCCTACCAACACTCCTGCTGCCAAATTAACCGAGACTCGAGGAAAAGGTGTTCTGGTTGAGTCTGTCAAGACGAAGACACAATCATTGGCTATCCCTGAGACCTCCCGGAAAGAGATGGAGGAGACTTTGAAGATCATTAAAAGAAGCGACTACGATGTAGTTGAAAAACTGGGGCATACTCCCTCTAAAATTTCCATGCTGGCATTACTACTATGTTCTGAGGCACATGCAAAAGCCTTGGTGGAGTTCTTAAAAACTGCCCATGTACCTCAAGAGACATCTGCTGATCAATTTCAAGACTGCGTAGCCAGCCTAACTGCGGACAATGGTTTAGGTTTTTCAGATGTTGATCTGACACCGAGGGGAAGAAAGCATAATGAGACATTGCATGTCTCAGTGGAATGTAGGGGCATAACTCTGGCGCATGTTTTCGTGGATACTGGCTCATTTCTGAATGTGTTACCCAAAAAAGCTCTTGATAGACTTGACTGTGAGGGGTTGACTTTGAAGCCGAGCAACATAGTAGTAAGGGCTTTTGACAGCTCGAAAAGGATGGTACATGGGGAGGTAGAAATTCCCATAAAGGTTGGAACCCAAACCTTCAATTCAACTTTTTATGTGATGGACATCCGCCCTTCATACTCCTGCTTGCTAGGCCGACCATGGATCCACAATGCTGGTGCTGTTACTTCTATGCTGCACCAGATGTTGAAGTATCCAGTTCAAGGGAAGATTGTCACCGTTCATGGGGAGGAAGAATACATGATCAGCCATCTCAATTCCTTCAGATATGTGGAATTAGATGGTGAATTCATTGAAACTCCATTTCAACACCTTGAAGAGGTCCCTCAAGACGTGGTAGTGACCAAGATTGTTCCCATGATTACGAGGCCTCCACTCCAGATGTCGTCACTAAAGGATGCCAAAGCAATGATAGAGGAAGGAGGATGCACTATCTGGGGACAACTCCCAGATATCCCATATAAGTCTGACAAGTTTGGTATAGGTTTCACTTCAAGTGCTCAAAAGGTTGTACGACGTGCCCGTGCTGGAGGGCCATCCTTGAAGATCAGCAACCGTGAAGTCAACGCAGTAGAAGATAGTGAAGATAGTTGCAACCTGGAGGATTGGTTCTTCCCAACTATCAATGGAGGGCTCAACAATTGGGAGGCTAGAGACTTCATCCCGGTCACTTTTATCCCTCAGTAATTTATCTTTACATTTTGTTTGATCTGTAATATTCAAAACAATTCGCATTCTTAAAACCTTGTGTCTTACCCGAGGCACAATGGTCCATTTGTAAGGGTTATTATCTCACTTTTCATATGACATCAATGAATCATGTACGTTTTCACATACAAACTTTTGTGCTCATTTTTTTTTCTTTTACATTTTACTTTCTTTCAAAGATAGTTATACCCTTACACACACCCACACTCACAATGCAGGTATACATCTATTCGGGATCCCATGGGTAACGATACTGCTATGGCCTTTTTGCAACTCTGAGAATCTAATCTACCAAGCCGAAGATGAAGGTGAGGAAGATTGTGAAGTACCAGGGGAACTTGCCAGACTGCTACAGCGAGAAGAGAGAACCATCCAGCCTCACGAGGAACCTGTGGATACAATCAACCTAGGTACCGAAGAAGATAAAAAAGAGGTCAAGGTGGGTGACAATCTGGAACCCAGTGTCAAGAATCGTCTGATTCAGTTGTTGCATGATTATGTTGAAGTCTTTGCCTAATCGTATAAAGACATGCCAGGACTTGATGAAGATATTGTGGTACATCGTCTGCCTACAAGAGAGGATTGTCCGCCAGTAAAGCAAAAGGTTCATCGAATGAGGCCGGATATGTCAGAAAAGATTAAAGCAGAGGTCATGAAGCAATTCAACGCTGGATTCTTGGTTGTCACCTCTTACTCCCAATGGGTTGCCAATGTTGTTCCCGTGCCCAAAAAGGATGGCAAAGTGTGAATGTGTGTGGACTACCGAGATTTGAATAGGGGAAGCCCCAAGAATGATTTTCCACTCCCCCACATTGATATCCTAGTTGACAATACGACACAACACAAAGTGTTTTCCTTCATGGACGTATTCTCAGGTTACAACCAAATCAAAATGGCGCCTGAGGATATGGAGAAAACAACATTTCTCACGCAGTGGGGCACTTTCTGCTATAAGGTGATGCCATTCGAACTAAAAAACGTTGGGGCAACCTATCAGCATGCCATGGTAGCTCTATTTCACGACATGATACATCACGAAATAGAGGTCTACGTGGATGATATGATAGCCAGATCTCAAACAGAAGAAGAGCATCTTAATCACTTACAAAAACTGTTTGAGAGACTGAAGAAGTACAAGCTGAGGTTGAATCCAAACAAATGCACATTCGGGGGACGGTCTGGTAAGCTCCTAGGCTTTATCGTCAGCAACAAAGGTATCGAGGTCGATCCTGCCAAAGTTAAAGCGATACAAGAGATGCCTGCTCCTCGTACTGAGAAGGAAGTCAGAGGATTCTTGGTACGTTTGAACTATATTGCCAGATTCATTTCTCACCTGACAGCTACTTGTGAGCCAATCTTCAAACTATTGAAGAAAGATCAAGTAGTCAAATGGAATGATGAATGCCAAATTGCTTTTGAAAAAATCAAAGAATACTTACAAGAGCATCCTATATTGATGCCACCAGTCGAGGGAAGACCGTTGATCATGTATCTGACTGTTTTAGAAAACTCAATGGGGTGTGTATTGGGGCAGCATGACGAGTCTGGCCGAAAAGAGCATGCTATTTACTACCTGAGCAAAAAGTTTACCGACTGTGAAACCAGATATTCACTGCTCGAGAAAACTTGTTGCGCTCTGGCATGGGCTGCTCGCCGGCTAAGACAGTATATGCTGACTCATACTACCTTGTTGATATCTAAAATGGATCTGATAAAATACATATTCGAGAAGCCTGCTCTTTCTGGGAGAATAGCGAGATGGCAGATGATCCTGATAGAATATGACATACAGTATACTACCCATAAAGCAATAAAGGGCAGTATATTAGCCGATCACCTTGCTCACCAAGCTGTAGAAGACTACCAGTCCATGAAGTTTGAATTTCCGGATGAAGACGTCTTGACATTAGACAACTGTGAAGAATTCACACCATATGAAGGACCTGAACAAGGATCCCGATGGACCATGTTATTTGATGGGGCATCTAATACACTCGGCAATGGTATTGGTGTTGTACTCATATCTCCGAAAGGGTGTCATACTCCATTTACCGCAAGACTTTGCTTCAATTGTACAAACAACATGGCGGAATACGAAGCATGCATCTTCGGTCTCAAAGCTGCCATAGACTTGGGAATAAAATCCTTGGATGTATTCGGAGACTCAGCTTTGGTTAATAGCCAGATCAAAGGGGAATGGAACACCAAACACCCAAACCTTATCCCTTATAAAGAACATGTTTTGACATTTCTACCACATTTTGAGAAGATTACCTTCGAGCATTTCCCGCGAGAAGAAAACCAGATAGCAGGCGCTCTAGCCAAAGTTTCATCTATGTTTAAACTTAATTGGGATAACGAGGCTCCCCAGATCACCATTGAACGAATGGAGGAACCAGCGCACTGTCACGAGATTAATACTGAAGAAGTAGGTGACCAGCCTTGGTTTCACGAAGTCAAGAGGTATCTCGAGACTCAAGAATATCTAGAAGGAGCTTCAATCAATGATAAGAAGTTCTTAAGGAGGTTTTCTGCTAAGTTCTTCCTTAGTAACGGCATCCTGTACAAACGCAATCATGACTCTGTGTTACTTCGGTGTGTAGATAAAGTTGAAGCTGAAAGGATCATGGTTGAATTGCATGAATGCACTTTTGGCACCCATTCCAGTGGACATACGATGGCAAAGAAAATCCTACGAGCAGGCTATTATTGGTCTACCATGGAAGCAGATTGCTATCAACACTCTCGGACCTGCCATAAGTGTCAGATTTATGCCAACAAGGTACACGTACCTCCGGTTTTTTCTGAATGTCTTGACGGCTCCTTGGCCCTTTGTTATATGAGGGATCGATATGATTAGGGAAATCAAGCCGACAACCTCCAATGGACACCACTTCATCCTAGTGGCCATTGACTATTTTACAAAATGGGTGGAGGCAGCTTCCTTCGCTTCCGTTACAAAGAATGTTGTTGCCCGCTTCATCAGGAAAAATCTCATTTTCCGGTACGGTATCCCGGAAAGGATCATCACTGACAATGGTACAAATCTCAATAACACTATGATCACCGCATTGTGCGAGCAATTCAAGATTCAGCATCACAATTCTTCTCCCTTTCGGCCAAAGATGAATGGTGTTGTCGAAGCTGAAAATAAAAACATTAAAAAGATCATATAGAAAATGACAATCACATACAAATACTGGCATGAGATGTTACCATTCTCTCTCCACGGATACCATACCACGGCTCGCACATCAACCGGGGAAACACCCTATTCTATGGTTTACGGCATGGAAGTTATCTTGCCTATCGAGGTCCAGATCCCCTCTCTGAGGATTATGAGGGATGCAGGATTGAATGAAGACGACTGGATCTAGACTCGACTTGATCAACTGAACTTAATTGATGAGAAGAGACTTGTTGTTGTTTGCTATGGTCAAATGTATCAAAAACGGATGATCAAGGCTTTCAACAAAAAGGTCAGACACCAAGTATATCAAGTTGGAGATCTAGTGATCAAACGCATCATACTGCCACAAGGTGATCCTAGGGGCAAGTGGACTCCTACCTGTGAAGGACCATTTGTAATCAAAAAAAATTTCTCTGGTGGGGCAATGATCTTGACCACCATGGATGGTGACGACCTGCCGCATCATGCAAACGCGAACATAGTCAAAAGATACTACGCATAAGAGACCCGCTAGGTTGACATACCTAGGCAAAACAAGGGCATCCCGGCGAACCAAAAAGGTTCGGGCAAAAATTAGGGATAAAACAAAAAAATCTGTACACCCGACAAGTTGAAAACTCGAAAGGGCGACTTGGGCAAAAAAAGGGTTTCCTGGTGGACTGAAAACCCGAAAGGGCGGTCCAGGAAAAAGTTAGGGAATGGAAAGCGTATGATTATGTCCCGTTGATCACCTCACGGACAACCTTTGGTTTCAACTAACAAATTCAGCGGTTCTGATCAATTCAATCAACTTCGGACAAGGCAACAAATAGACAAGACGCTCGGAGATGCGAAGGCTATAGCAGAATGGAAACCCCTTGGAATTTTTACACATAGCTATCTTTTCTTTGTATCAAAATATTTCTTTTTTATGACAACATTCTCTTACTAGGATGTTTATCTCCTTGTACACAAATACTTACTTAAAATCAATGCAAAAATATCTCTTTGAAAGTACAAAAACTATCTGTTTTTCTTTACGCTTGTGTTTTGTCTACAAAAACGTCCAATGATTCATTGTTGAACATATGCATTTGAACATAATTACTGTTTACAAATAAACAAAATGAAAAAAAAGGCGATTGCTGATGGGTTGAATGGATAGGAAATACCTCTAGGCTATTCCATAAGAAATCCCCGCAATACATCGTTTAATCCCCAGTGGAACAAAACTCCCAGTTATCACTCCCCAGTAGAAGTCGTCAAATTTCTCATGATTCCCCAATGGAATTTTATAAGCAGTATACGACATTTCCCTTACAACAGAGTTTATTTCTCTAAGAAGAAATTCATCAACACTTAGACTTTACAACATGAAGACTTACATATCCTCAACAACAGTCAGGGATTTATTATCCCCAATCCAACAGCAATGCAGCAAACTGGCTCACATACGCATACATTGCATCCATATATCATAAACATTGATGACACGAATGCATTATACTATGCATTTCATACAACATAAACATATTGTTTTAAGCTAACATTGTACCCTTTTCAGGGTAAGGTTAACAGCTACCATTAACAAAATTCCAAAATCGTTTGATACAGTTCAGATATGCTCCAGACACGGATGCCATTCTGATACTCCTTCAGATTCAGTCTTCAGATATGGTTCAAATACGCTCTAGACACGGATGCCATTCTAATACTCATTCAGACTCAACTTTCAGATGCAGTTCAGATACGCTCTAGACACGAATGTCATTCTGATGCTCATTCAGACTCAACTTTCAGATACGCTTCAGACATGGATGTCATTCTGATACTCATTCAGATTCAGCTTTTAGATACAGTTCAAATACGCTTCAGACACGGATGCCATTCTGATACTCATTCAGATTGAGATTTCAGATACAGTCCAGATACGCTCCAGACACGGACACCATTCTGATACTCATTCAGATTCATCTTTTAGATACAGTACAGATACGCTCCAGATGCAGATTCCATTCTAATACTCATTCAGATTCAGACTCCAAATACAGTTCAGATACGCTTCAGACACGGACGCCATTCTAGTACTCATTCTTTCAACTTACAAATTACAATTCAGCAATCACTTTTGGATGGCATATACAAGCCCATGTCCAACAACTTTCTAGAACCTCTCCAAATGGCATCTTTAAGCCCATTCCCTCGACTCTCACATCACTGAGTGCAAATTTCTGGGCACTCTATTGTCCAATCATCTTCCACCTTCGAGTCACGAATGGCAAAACTCGTGAGTCTAACTCTTCAGGCTTAAGAAGATTGAACAGGGACAGCTGTTGTACCCCAAAATTTTCCCTCTCACTTATCAAGGGTTTTCACAAGATCCCCTTTGGATCAAGATTGCACTAGGGTTTGATCAGCTCAAGACACCTCCTCGAGCACTGATGACTAAAAATTAGGGTTTAAGATTGCACAAGGATTTTTGAACTTCCAAGGCCCCATATGACTTTCATGGATCATTATGGACTCCCAAGATTACTCATGTCAAGTTTCAAGCCTTGAAACACATTTTTGATCAGTCAATTGGACAGTTGACCTAAAAAGCAGCTATATTGGGGAAAAAGTCAACCATGGCCAATTTACAGTCAAAATTCATAATTTTTTATCCACATCAACATTTTAATCCCACATGTGTCATTTGATCAAGTTTGGACCACAACTCCTCAAGAAATTTGATCAAACCATCAAATGGGCAAAATGGTCAAAATTAGGGTTTTGCCTGGGAAAGGGCAATTTCTGGTTTTTGACCTAGAAAATGGTCAATTGAGTTAAGGCATGATCTCAAGAGTACAATTGCATCACTTTAACCTAATGACATGGTTCAAAACACTACAAGTCCATTGGATTGACAGATGAATTTTTCAGTCAACTGATCAAAAGTCAATTGTATACTGAAAAGTCAAACTTTGACTTTTTGGTCAAAATCAAATGCCAAAGATCATAATTCATCAAAACATGTCAAAACATGAAACTTGTTCATCAAGAAATCAAGAATTCAAGATTTTGTTTTGAAAAGATGAAATTTCATAACTTAGAAATTTTTCTAAGTATAGAAAATTTCTTAGTTTTTCATAACTTTAAGCCAAATTTTCACCATGATGCAAAGTGATTCAAGAGAAACTTCCAACATGAAAGTTGTAGATCCCCATGAAATCTACAACTTTTCTTCACACAATTTCTCCTAAAAATGCTTGGGTCTCAAGTTATAATTTTGTGAATACATGCTCATGAACCAAAACTAACTTAGTGAAATTTTGCCCTAGTTAGGCAGATTTTTGACCTAACTTCATGGCAATTTTTCACATAGTTCTAATGGTAATCTTCAAAGGCAATTCAAATATGAGTTGTGGATCATATTGCAAGCTTTCCAAAATATCCAATAACTCCTTGAGATCATTCTTGAGCAAGGAGAATCGAAGAGATGAAATTAGGATTTTGTCACTTTAATTTAGGTCATTTCCATGATGAACACAAATGCAAATCCATGCTAGGCTGCATAATCTTTTCTTTGCAGGCCTCAAACTTGTCTTTAACTCCATAATTAAATGTGCTCACAGCTGTTGGAAGCTTTAACCCAAGCATTCAATGCATTGTACCAACTTAATTCCATTTTTGGGAGAAAGGCAACATTACCATTTTTGAAAAGTAAGCTTTATGCAAAGTCAACTTGCATTGAGCCTTGCATTGGTTCTTTCTGCACAAACACACTCCACACAATCAGAACTAGTGTGCTTAAAGGTCTCAGCCCCCCTACAAGTTCTGTACTTCACCTTGAAACCATGCTTGCTAGCTTTGCTTCAAAAACAAGTAGCCAAGCAAAACATGTGAGTTTTTGAAACCTGAGTTGATACAAGTCTTGAAACCTCTTTCTTATAAGTAGATACACTATTGGAAAGTGGACACACGAATGCTATTACCCTGAAACTTCCTCAAACATTCCAAAACCAAAAATCTGTTCAAGAGCACCATTAACATACAATTCTGAACCAAAACTCATGATCTTCATTTCTACTCGTGTCTTTTGAAAACTAATCACTCAAACACCTTATAAACATCATATCAAAGCAATCCATACCCGTGTTTCCTCACTGTAACTCCTCCATCACTCTCCACCATTTTCAAAAACCAAGCTTGCAGGTTGACTTGAGTAGAGAGATTCAGGGACATTCAAGGCAAAGTAAGAGTTGGGATACATTCAAGAAGGTCCAGGCAAGCTAAACAGATCCTCGGGCCATCTCAAAAGTAACTCAAACTCCATTCACGACTCTAGCTGCTAGAGGTAAAAACTCAAACTTCTATCTCTTCATACAAGCATCATTTGATCCTGATTTGTGAAAACAAAATGTAGATATCCTTGCTCTAAAGCTAACCATGTTCATAGTTTCCATTTATATTGACTGTGTATAGAGAATTTTGGATTTGAAATTTCTGAGAAAATTAGGTTTCAATTTAGGGCCAGCAAAATTAGCTTTTATCTTTGACGTTTAGTTTGCATAAGTTATATGTTTGAATTCGTGGGAAGAAACACCATAACTTTCATGTTTGGAGTTTCCATTTTTGTGGAGAAATGAGGAAGATACAGGTGGTCCGGCCATGGCTCAAGGTTGAAGATGAAGTTGCCTTCAGGAAGAAATTTGCCTTATATATTTATGCTTTGATTATATGACCGGATGAAACAGCCACCCGAGTGGCAAGCGCGCGCGTACTAAGGCATATGTTGCCTAAAGGGTGAGGGTTCGAATAAATGTGAACCCCCCTTTTTGCATTTTTTCCAATTTTCTGATTTCCTAACATTTTTTTGGCAGACGCTGGGCCTTTTGGGCCTGGCATTATTTTTTTGCTAGCTCATACGCCCAGATTACTTATGACACCCCTTTGGCCCATTTTTTTTTATTTTATTTTATTTATTTATTTTTCTTTTTAAATATATTTTCTAAAATACCAAAAAATCATAAAATGTATAAAAAATATAGATTTATATTTTGACATAATTTAATTATTTTCTACATGAAAAAAATTATTTTTATCCATCATACTTTATTTATTTGTATTAATTTTCTTGTAAATATTTAAATAAAACTAGGTTATTATTTAAATACACTTATTTGTTTTAATATAAAAAAGACCAAAAATATTTCATGACACCACATATTATTTTCAAAACAAAAATATAAAAATACAAAAATACTTTTTCTTTAAACTTATTTCTTTTAATCAACTAAAATAGATTTAGGGTTTCATCCAAAAAACTCTTTTCTTAATTAAAATCTTTTCTTAAATAATTTCTTTATTTAACTTAAGTTTAATTTAATTTGATTACTCTTTTTAGGTCAAAATCCCCATGTCATTAAGAAACCAAACAAAAATCTTTTCCTTTGCATTTACAATTCTTGCATATTCATTTCATCTTGTATATTCTAATTCTTGTACAAATTCAATTTGGTTGTAATAGATAAATTAGGTTTATATTATTGCAATCCCCATTCATAAATTGTATACCCCCTCCCACAAATGTTGTAATAGCGTAGTAACTTTAAATTACGCAATTTATCACTTTTACATAACATGCTAGTAATTAGGGTTTGTATGGAAAGAATAAAACTAATCAAATAGAAAACCCTAATCCAAGACAAAAACAAGCATGAAAATGACACCCTTTGCACACAAGCACCCCTAGGGTTATCCCACTTGGTTGTCTTACAAAAATGGCCATATTACGCATGTAAGGTATCTTAGCAAAACAAACAAACAAATACAAGATCATAGTCCCTCGATGACGCTATTCAAAGTTGCCTTACAAAATGATCTTAGTCCCTCAAAAAAGAATGCTAAGATACCTTGCAACATTGCTAATCATGGCTATACGATGACCCACACCCGTCCCATTTACATCCAAAGATAGGGTGGCTTACCAAATCAATGGTAAGACAACTATGTCAAAGGAAAAGAAAATGAATAAGAAAGACATTTGAGTAGGTAGATTGCTCCTAATTACTTGCTCCATTTCAAAACAAACATCCTTGCTATTTTAAAAACAATCACATACACTTTCAAAACATCTTACAAAAATTGAAAACATTTTCAAAAGATCAAACATCTTTGTATACATTCTTACGAACAAGAATCATTACAAAGATTGCCTAAACAATGGCCTCTTTACAAAATACTTTCAAAAACCACACAAAGCACAATTTCAAACAAAAGCAAGTAATCTAGCAAGTAACTAAGAGCCCATGGATAACCATGGATGAAAATGGTGATAATACCTTCCCTTTTCATAATCTACCCCCCCCCCCCCGAACTCAAGAAACAATCTCAAAGGTCTTTCCTGTGCTTTTTCACCTTTCCTTTTTAGATAAAAGAAAAGTCGGTGGCGACTCTTGCTAACCGCAACAATTAAGATAAAACACAAAAACCTTCAAGTCAGTTCTCCCACCGCATCACACAATGTTGTTAACTGTTATCTGGAGATAAGAGAGAAGGAACCTGGATAGTAGGGTTGCTTCGAGGTGAAAGCCTGGATAGTAGGGCTATGAGAAGGAACCTGGATAGTAGGGTTACTTTGGGATGAAAGTCTGGATAGTAGGGCTGTGAGAAGGAACCTGGATAGTAGGGTTACTTTGGGATGAAAGCCTGGATAGTAGGGCTATGAGAAGGAACCTGAATAGTAGGGTTACTTCGGGATGAAAGCCTGGATAGTAGGGCTATGAGAAGGAACCTGGATAGTAGGGTTACTTCGGGATGAAAGCCTGGATAGTAGGGCTGTGAGAAGGAACCTGGATAGTAGGGTTACTTAGGGATGAAAGCCTGGATAGTAGGGCTATGAGAAGGAACCTGGGATGTAGGATTACTTTGAAATGAAAGCCTGGATAGTAGGGTTGTGAGAAGGAACCAAGATAGTAGGGTTACTTCGGGATGAAAGCCTGGATAGTAGGGTTGTGAGAAGGAACCTGGATAGTAGGGTTACTTCGGGATGAAGGCCTGGATAGTAGGGCTATGAGAAGGAACCTGGGTTGTAGGGTTACTTCGAAATGAGAGCCTGGATAGTAGGGTTGTGAGAAGGAACCTGGATAGTAGGGTTACTTCGGGATGAAAGCCTGGATAGTAGGGCTATGAGAAGGAACCTGGGTCGTAGGTTACTTTGAAATGAGAGCCTGGATAGTAGGGCTGTGAGAAGGAACCTGGATAGTAGGGTTACTTCAGGATGAAAGCCTGGATGGTAGGGCTATGAGAAGGAACCTGGGTCGTAGGATTACTTCGAAGTGATAGTGTAGATTAGTTGACCCGTTTGGCTTCGGGAACTGAGTTTCCATTAGTCGTCTGCAGACGTGACCTGTATAATTGCTGGGATTGTTGAAGATAATCCTCTTTCCTGAAAAGATATCAGGGTTAATTATATGTGATGCATGAAATGCATGGTAGGATGATGTTCTCAAAATAAATGAGATTATGATGTATGTGATATGTATGCGCATGTCATGAGGTATGAACATGAAATGCTATTGGGGTATGTCCGAGTCTGAGAAAATAAATCCCTGATTGCGGCTGCAGGATATAGCATTCCTGACTGTTTGTAGAGAATTATGGTTCTTCTACTTCCACCGGGGATGGTGAAGGGAAATGACTATGCTGGAGATTTACTCTTTGTTATTCATGAATATTCTGTTAGGAAGAGATTCTGTTTGGGAATAATTTTGCGGGGAAATAACTCTGTTGGAGGATGAACTTCCATAGCCGAATGGATAAACTCTGTCGGGGATTGAGCTTCTGTATCCAGAGAAATAAACTCTGCTTGGGAGATGAAATTTATTGACCCGCTCGCGATTATGAAATTTGGCTGGGGGATAGCTGTCAGGTTTCTGAATGACCCTGGCTGGGGAGATTACTTCCTGTTTCGGGAAAGCCGACATCAATGCTTTTGAATATTTTTACTCTGTGGGGAGTGTATGTACTGATGATTGTGCTCCAAAGCTATCTCTGTCCCGGTACCTGCTGGGCAGAGTAACTTTCAGGTTTGACACTTCTTGTTTTTGCCCCTGTTTCTGGAATTATGAGTAATTGTCTTTTTGTTTCTTATGTAACTATTTATGAGCAGAAATCATATTCAAATGCATATGTCAAGAATAAATCATTGGACGTTCTTGTAAAACAAAACAAAAAAATAAAAAAACTCAAAGTTTCTTGTGAAAATGATTTTGTATTGATTTTTGAAGTTGGCCTATAATAGGCGTTTTCGTACAAGGAGGTTGACGCTCTAGTGAGAGAACGCCACCGTAAAAATAGAAGTTATACAATTTTGTGTAAAAGAAAATAGTTATGTGAAACAATCCCATTGAGTTCCAACTCTGCTATTGCCCTTATGTCTTCGAGCGTCTCATCACTTTGCTACTTGGCCGAAGGTTGATTAGATTGATTGGTGTCGTCCAAGCTTGATAGTCGATATCGAAGTCTAGTCGCAAGATGATCCAATGGGACATAGTGATACGCTTTACATCCCTAACTTTTGCCTGGACTGTCCTTTCGGGTTTTCAGTCCACCGGGATACCCTTTTTTTCCCAAGCCGCCCTTTCAGGTTTTCGGCTTGTCGGGTGTACAGATTTTTTCATTTTCATCCCTTATTTTTTCCCGAACCCTTTTGGTTCGCCGGGAAGCCCTTATTTTTTCCTAGGCCAATCAACCTAGCAGGTCTTTTAATTAGGCGTAGTATCTTTTCACTATGTATGCATTGACAGGGTGAGGAAGGTCGTCACCGTCAATGGTGGTTAGAATCATAGCTCCACCAGATAAAATATTTTTAACCACAAATGGCCCTTCGTATGTGGGGGTCCATTTGCCTCTGGGATCACCTTGCGGCAGTATGATACGCTTGATCACTAGATCCCCGACTTGATATTCTTGACGCCTGACTTTCTTGTTAAAAGCCTTGATCATTCGCTTTTGATACGTCTCACCATGACAGATAGCGGTGAGTCTCTTCTCGTCGATTAGATTTAGCTGATCAAGTCGAGTTTGGATCGAGTCGTCTTCGTTCAAACCCGCATCCTTCATAATCCTGAGAGAAGGTATCCGGACTTCGATGGATAGGACTGCCTCCATGCCATATACTAGAGAGTATGGTGTTGCCCCTGTCAACGTCTGAGCGGAGGTACAGTATCCATGAAGAGCAAATGGTAACATCTCATGCCAGTCTTTGTATGTCACCGTCATTTTCTGTACAATTTTCTTGATGTTCTTGTTAGCCGCTTCAACAACGCCATTCATCTTCGGCCGGTAGGGAGAAGAGTTATGATGTTGTATCTTGAACTGTTTACAGAGCTCGGTGATCATTGTGTTGTTGACATTCGTACCATTGTCAGTAATAATTCTCTCTGGAAAACCATACCGACAGATTAGATTATGTCGGATAAACCGCACCACAACGTTCTTGGTCACAGTAGCAAAAGAGGCTGCCTTAACCCACTTTGGGAAGTAATTAATGGCCACTAGAATGAAGCGATGTCCATTGGAAGCAGTAGGCCTGATTTCTCTGATCATGTCAATGCCCCACATTGCAAAGGGCCACAGAGCTGTCAAGGCGTTCAAGGGAACCGAAGGCACATGCACCTTATCAACATGGATTTGGCACTAATGACAAGTTCGGGAGTGTTGATAACAATCGGCTTCGATAGTGGACCAGTAATATCCTGCCCGTAGGATCTTCTTAGCCATGGTATGTCCACTGGAATGGGTTCCAAAGGTACCTTCATGTAAATTTGTCATAATCCTCTCTGCTCCGCTATTGTCTACACACCGTAGTAATGTAGAGTCATGATTGCGCTTGTAGAGGATTCCATTACTGAGGAAGAATTTCGCAGCGAACCTTCTCATAAACTTCTTATCATTGACAGATGCCCCTTCGAGATACTCTTGAGTCTCGAGATACCTCTTAACTTCATGAAACCAGGGTTTGTCTGCCACCTCTTTGGTATCAATTTCACAACAGTGTGCTGGTTCATCCAACCTCTCAATGGTGATTTGGGGAGCTTCATTGTCCCCCCTGACTTTGAACATAGAAGACATGGTAGCTAGCGCGTCCGCTAACTAATTCTCCTCTCTCGGGAAATGTTAGAAAGTTACCTCCTCAAAGTGTGGGAGTAATGTCAGCATGTACTCTTTGTATGGGATGAGATTCGGGTGCTTCGTATCCCATTCGCCTTTGATCTGACTTATTACCAAGTTTGAATCCCAAAAAACGTCCAAGAGCTTGATCCTGAGGTCAATAGCGGCCTTGAGACCCATGATGCAGGCTTTATACTCCGCCATGTTATTAGTGCAGTTGAAACATAGCCGGGCAGTGAAAGGAGTATGACAGCCCTCAAGAGATATGATTACAGCGCCGATGCCATTACCAAGTGCGTTCGAAGCTCTGTCAAAAACCATAGTCCATCGGGATCCCTCTTCGGGTCCTTCATTCGGTCCAGGTTCTTCGTAGTCAGTCACCAGCATAATATTCTCATCCGAGAACTCAAAATTCATGGACTGGTAGTCATCCACGGCCTGATGAGCCAAATGATTAGCCAATACACTCCCCTTGATTGCTTTATGGGTTGTATATTGTATATCATACTCAGTTAAGATCATCTGCCATCTTGTTATTCTTCCGGAGAGAGCGGGTTTCTCGAATATGTATTTGATTGGATCCATCTTAGATATCAACAAAGTAGTGTAGGTCAGCATATATTGTCTTAGTCGGCAAGCAGCCCATGCCAAAGCGCAGCAAGTTTTCTCGAGCAGTGAGTATCGTGTCTCACAGTCGGTAAACTTTTTGCTAAGGTAGTATATTGCATGCTCTTTTCGACCAGACTCGTCATGCTACCCCAGCAATCACCCCATTGAATTGTCTAGCACTGTTAAGTACAATATCAAAGGTCTTCCTTCAACTGGAGGCTTCAGAATTGGTGGTTCTTAAAGGTATTCCTTGATTCTTTAGAAAGTTGTCTGGCATTCGCCATTCCACTTTACCACTTGATCTTTCTTCAGAAGCTTGAAGATGGGCTCACGAGTAGCAGTTAGATGTGAAATGAACCTGGAGATATAATTCAAGCGTCTCAAAAAACCTCTAACTTCCTTCTCTATACGGGGAGCTGGAATTTCTTGTATGGCCTTTACCTTCGCATGGTCTACTTGGATACCTTTGTCGCTGACAATGAAACCTAGGAGCTTACCAGACCTTACCCCGAAGGTGCACTTGTTCGGATTCAACCTCAACTTGTATGTCTTTAACCTGTCGAACAACTTTTGTAGATGATCAAGGTGCTCTTCCTCGGTTTGAGACTTGGCTATCATGTCATCAACATAAACCTCGATCTCATGGTGAATCATATCGTGGAACAAAGCGACCATGGCATGCTGATAAGTTGCCCCAACATTCTTCAACCCAAAAGGCATCACCTTGTAATAGAAGGTGCCCCACTGTATGGCGAAGGTTGTCTTCTCCATGTCTTCAGGAGCCATCTTGATTTGATTGTAGCCAGAGAAACCATCCATGAAGGAGAAGATTTTGTGTTGTGCGGTGTTGTCGACCAGAACGACAATGTGAGGAAGTGGGAAGTCATCCTTGGGGCTTGCCTTGTTCAGATCTCTGTAATCCACACACATCTGTACCTTACCGTCCTTCTTAGGTACTGGAATAATGTTAGCAACCCATTATGGATAGGAGGTGACAGATAAGAATCCTGCGTCGAACCGCTTCATGACCTCTGCCTTGATCTTCTCTGACATTTCAGGGCGCATATGGTGGACCTTCTGTTTAACCGGAGGACAGTATTCCTTAGTCGGCAGACGATGTACCACAATATCAGTGTCTAAACCTGGCATGTCTTCATATGACCAAGCGAAGATCTCAACATAGTCGTGCAACATTTGTATCAACCGCTGTTTGACCTTAACTTTCAAAATTGTGTTGATCTTGACTTCTTTTCTGTCTATCTATGTGCCCAGGTTTATCGTCTCAATTGGCTCTTCATGAGGTTGTATAGCCCTTTCTTCTTGCTGTAATAGTCTAGCAAGCTCTCCAGGCACCTCACAATCATCCTCACCTTCGTCCTCGGCTTGGTTGATCGGATTTTCGAAGTCATAATTGGCAGTAGCAGAGTTGATATCAACGGGATCCATAGTGGATATGTGTTGTACCCCAAAATTTTCCCTCCCATATTCCTCAAGATTTGTCAAGAATGATCTTCATATTGCTCAAATGGCTCAAGGGTTGTACCGTCAAATCACCTCCTAAGGCAGTCAATTCAAAATTAGGGTTATGTGTTGCATCAAGGTCCTTACATCCAAATGGCCTCAAGTGCTTCCCAATGTCTTAATATGTTCTTAAGTTCACCCATGTCAAATTTCAAACCATCCAGAGGAATTTTGGACAGTCAATTGCTCAAGAGACCCAAAAATCGACTATGCTATGGCAAAAGTCAACTGTGACCTAAATACAGTCAAACCTTAGGATTTTTTTGTCCACATTCTCATTTTAAGGATAATTAATCATTTGATCAAGGGTTGATCATGATTCATCAAGGATTGCTCAAAATTCATCAAGATTTAAAAAATTTGCTAAATTAGGGTTTTGCAGGAAAAGTCAACTCAACTTTGACCAAGCATAACTTTCTCATACTTTGTGAGAAATGACCCATCCAAAGCTCATTATGAAGAGGATGCAATTTCCTACAATCCATATTCACACCCCAAGATCAATAAATTCTCTCACAAAAGGTTACAAATTTGGACATTATAGGTCATTTTTGAAAGTCAACAAAAACACCTTTTTTTACAAAGCTTATAACTTGAGAATGGAAGATCAAAATGAGATAATACCAAACGGGTTGATTAGAGGACATCTCAAGGTTTCTAAAAAGTCAAAGAACACCTCCAAAAGTTCAAAATTGAAGAAGTTATGCATTGTTGAAGTTGGGCATTTTTCCAAAATTGCCAAAAGTCAACTATCCTCAAAACTCCAATTTTTGACAAAAGGGCCCACTTTTTTCCACTTGATTTAGTCTTGTCATGCCACACACGTGTCCCATCTTTAATTTCATAACCAAACACTTATTTTTCTATTTTATTTAATTTTTATTGATTTAATTCATTTTAAATCTATATTAATTCAAATATAATCTAAAATTTATTGAAATGGGATCTTTGGGATTTGTACAGCTTGCAAATATCATGTGCAACTCAATCCAATTCGTGCCAAGTCAAAACATGCACAAAATCTCAGATTTGATTCAATTTTGGAAAGCTTATCAATGGTGGTCAATCAAATCCTAATTCTTCAATACACAAGGATATTGGCCCATGTTTTAACCTAGAATCATTCCCTTATATGCAAGCAAGCCTCACAAACCTAATTCAAGCATAAAGCTTTGTAGAAACGGCCAGAACAAATTGCAAAAAATCCTTGAAAAAGTTTGAGATCAAAAACGATATTGGAGGCACTTTCAGACAAAAAGAAGAACGCAACTCTCTTCCTTGACATCCAGTGGTGCTATAGCAATCAAAACCAGTCTTTTTCATCACCTCAAAATCACTGTAAGTCATCTTGAACTCGACTCTGAACATGGAATCCCAATCTCCAATTCTTGCATCTTTTCTTTAAAATCTTAGCATATTTGTGTTCATCATTCAATTTAGAACGTTTTGGCATTATTCAATTTTGTTTTTGGAACCTGTATCGTGATGCCCGATCCTAGGGTTCGTGTTCTTGCTTTTTAGGTGTTTTTGATACAGGGAAAATTGGATCCAATAATGGGTATAGAGATGATCAGGAAGGAGAGACGAGGTCAGCCATGGCCTTGGATGGTATTTTTATGGCCTAGGGTGAATTCTAGGACACACCTAGGAATTTAGTTGCGGACAAAATCCGCAGGTAAAAACCTGGTTATGTTCAACGAAGAAGACGACTACGCGTCCTCTTCCTATTGGCCGGTTTAAACAGCGCGCCAAATTCTTTTATTGTCCATGCATAGTAAAATGTTTTTCCATATATTTTTTAATTGGTATTATTATAACGAATGAGGCAGGTTGGTGATGTGGTTGAGTGCGCATACAATGAGCATTGGGACCCAGGTTCGAATCCCAGCTCCCCCAAAACCTTGTTTATTTTTCTCCTTCAGGTATTCATGTGCAGTTTGCAAAGGGAGGTCCGCCATACACCTCAAATCTCAGTGCGCCAGATGGCTCCAAACCTAGATCCAGTGGTCATGAATGAAGGATCATCATGCTCCCTAGTCAATGCATGCGCGTGAGATCCTGGAAAGTCAACAAGGCTGGTTTGGATTGGGCCTGGAAAATTGCTGATTCTACCTCCAAAATTGGGCCCAGCACCCCCCCCCCCCCTGAGTTTGCTTATATTTTTATTTTTATTTCTTTTCATTATTTTTTTTTATTACCTTTTATTATTATTATTAAAAACTAATTAATTAATTAACAAACTAACTTTTTTTATATAATCAGAAAACACCAAAAATAATATTTATTAATTTCATTATTTATTTTTGTAAATAAAAATTAACCAATTAATTTAGTTTTAAATTAGGTTTAATGATAATATTTTTTGCAATAAATTAAAAGTAAATTAGAATATTAGGTTTAACAATTTTAATCATTTTTATTTTTATTTCCTTAAATATTCTAAAAACCCAAAAAAATACATTTTTTATTTAATTAATTAATTAACTTAGATTTAATTTCCGTTTAATTCAAAATAACAAAAAAATGCTTTCTTTCATAAAAAGGGTTAAAACCCTAAAACTCTCTGATTCAATTTTTCTCGCGCGTATTATTTTTGATCCATACAATTGTAATTGCTCCGAGGATGTAATAACTTTAACTTAGGATTATTTACCACTTTTATTTACCTATTCGCATTTACTTTTTTCAAGGGTTTGTTTTTGGCGATGTAAATACCCGACGCCTTGTAATAGCTTAGTTTTATTTTCCGCAACCATTAACTGCTAGATGTATGAATAATAGGCTATGCGTGGCAAGATCTATCTTAACTTAAAATCAACCGTAGCTCACCATAACATGTACAAAGATAACATAACTGAAAATTGACACATTTGCACATGCCACTCCTAGGGTACGCCTCACTTGGTTGCCTCGAACGTGGTCATTGAGTATAGGAAGTTTTAGAGGTCGCCCTCTTGTCCAAAGATCATAAGTTGCCTCGGAACGGTTGCCTCGGATAAAATGATTTAAGACATTAGGGTTACCGCTAACGCGTCCTAACATTGCTTTAGTGACCACATGTCCCTTAATCGAATTGACCCGAAAACTCCAACGACGGTGCTACCTACTCCTCAATAGTGGGATAGCACTGTCTAAAGGACATTTGCACAGTTTAATTCCTTTTTGAGTAGGTAGATGTTCTTAAGTACTTGCTCCCTTTAAAACAAAACAAAAACTTTCCGCACTTACACCCCTTTCAAAATAAAAAACTCTTTTCAAACCCACAATCACAAAGAAAAGTAAACTTTTGAAAACACAATGAGCAAGTACCTAAGAGCCCGTGGATAACCACGGATAGAAAGGGTGCTAACACCTTCCCTTTCTATAATCTACCTCCCGAACCCGAGAAACATCTCGAAAAGGAATTTTTATGTGCTTTTGTCCTTTCCTTGTTGGATAAAATAAAAGACGGTGACGACTCTTGCTTACCGCGACATTTTGCGAAAACAAACGCAAACGCGAACCAGCATTCCAAAACAGTCAGTTCTATTTCCACCGATCGCAGAACTGGCGGCTCTGCTTGGGAGATACTAAATAAGTGAGATGTACCTTAGGATTAGATCACTTGTGTTTTCAATTGTATGCTTTGTATGCTTTAAATTTTAAGGGTTTGTATCGGAGTTCTATAGATCCTAACCCGGATCTGGGGATACCCTTTAGAAGTAGCAACAAACTGTGAGGGAACTGTGCGGGGTATACTGACATGGTTGAAGCAGTAGCTACGTTGATGTGGCACTTTGGTGAGTACCGATAACCCTTGAGTCAAGTCAAGGAGAGTACGGGGCCGCCGCGTGGTGTCTTGAAGCATCAATTGACCTTAGAACCTTACTTGACCATCTTGGCCTTTTTAGGAGTAGTGAGATGACCGACTTTGGTGCAGTCCGAAGTTGGTAGATACTCGATACTACACTCATTGAGGGTTGTTTTCTTGGAATATTTTGGTCGCCAGTTAAGTGGCTAAATCAAAACAATGAACATAGAAAACAATCCAATGATATTGAGCTCCTTAGAACCCGGTTAATATTTATAGGACAGGTTTTGAGCCAACTAACTTCAAGAGGGTAGTACCTAAGCTTCATGCCAGCCTGAAATCTAAGGGATATTTTGTGTGACTTGTGTGCCTTCAAGCTTGAACTACTTGCACATTCTTGTTATCTGACAGCATGAGTTCCTTGCAGGTTTTGTTTACAGTCCTTATCCAACAATTTGGATTTATTGCAGGGCTTACTTACATCACCTCACACTTTTGCTTAAACGCATAGCATACACATCATAACATCATGCCTTAACATTTCTTTAACCATTTCAAGGATCTCAAGGGTCTGTGATGCAGGTCAGGATGAACCAAATGTCTAGCAAGGGGCAAAAGGGGATTTATTTTCCTCTAGCCAATGCCATCTAGAGATCAAAACATGATAACTTGAGTCAGGGGCTATGACCCACTCGATATGGCGAGCCTGACTCTTGAAGAAGGATTCTCAGCAACATGAAGTTCCTTCAATCAAGCTACCAAATTCAGATTCTAACAAGTTTCTTTGTTTACCCCACGAGATCCTTGAAAACATTGCATACATATATCATACATATAATTGCATTACAGGTACCATTACAGGTCTCTTATCTTCTTCGCTGTTTATTTCAGCAATCATCATGTCTACTGAACCTTCCACTGAGCAAGCTATCAAGGCCCTCCAGGCCCAGAATGCCCAGTTTCAAGAGTTAGTCATGAGCCTAGCTAAGGGTCAGCAGGACTTGAAGACCCTGATTCTGAAAGAGAGGAAGAAGAAGAAAAAGAGGACCATCCTGTTCAATACTGGGTGCAGGTTTGGAAACGGGCTGCAGAGTGAAGTTGATCTAACCACCTCATCTGGAGGGAAAGACAGTCCACAAGAGAGAAGGATTCCTAGCCCCATAGTCTCTGACAACGAGACGGATTATGATGAAGAACAGTATCCTCCTGCTGAGGATAGGTACAAATAGTTAGAGGACCGCTTGAGCGCTATGGAGATACAGAACGTGCCCGGGCTGGACTTCAGAGACCTAGGTCTATCCTCTGGGGTGGTGATTCCCCATAAATTCAAGGCACCTGCCTTTGCCAAGTATGACGGAGCTTCATGTCCAAAGTTGCACCTCCGGTCATATGTAAGGAAGATCCAGCCTTACACCGCTGATAAGAATTTGTGGATCCATTTCTTTCAAGACAGTCTTTCAGGGACTCAGCTTGAGTGGTTCTATCAGCTGGATGGAGCCAGTATCCGTAACTGGGAAGATTTGGCTACTGCGTTCTATAAGCAGTATCAATATAATTCCGACCTCGCTCCTACGCGTACCCAACTCCAGGGTATGTCAATAGGGACGGGTGAAGGATTTAAAGAGTATGCTCAAAAATGGAGAGACCTTTCCGGAAGGGTGCAGCCACCTTTAACTGATCGTGAACTGGTTGATATGTTTTTGGGGACCCTATCTGGTCCATTCTTTAACCATTTGATTGGAAACTCTTCAGCCGGGTTTACAGACCTTATCTTGACTGGTGAGAGGATTGAAGCTGGTATCAAGGCTGGGAAGATACAGAAGGGTGCCTCATCGAGCACTGAGAAGAAGTCGTTCAAGAAAGAATCCAGTGATGTCTACGGTTCAAGAAGACAGAATAGACCGGAACACCGCCAAGCTATCAACGCGGTTGTTATTTCAAAACCTGCTGGTGCTCCTCAGCGTCACAACCAACAAAGGGGTGAGAGACCTCGAAGGCAATTTACTTGTCTCCGCATGACCTTGCCTCAGATATTGCCATAGTTATTGATGACTAATCTGGTGACTCTAAAAGAAGCTCCGAAGATTTCAAACACAACATCCCCAAAGTACAATCCTAACGCCCGCTGCGCTTATCACTCTGACAGCCCGGGGCATAATACGGATGATTGTTGGGCTTTGAAGAATAAGGTTCAGGACCTAATCGATGCAAAGGAGATTGAGTTCGAGGCGCCCGAGAGGCCTAATGTTGTGACTGCTCCCATGCCCAAACATGGAGTAAATGTTGTAGAGGAAGACTTGTTCGTAGCCTCTGTGGATGATATTGTTACCCCGCTGATGACCGTCAAGAGGAACCTGTTGCTAGCCGGTTTATTTCTGGGATGTGGTGAAGGTTGCCATATGTGTTCTATTTCACCTACTGGTTTCCCATCTTTGAAGTCAGGCATCCAAAACCTGATGGATAACAAGGAGATCCTGTTTGAGAAAATTGTTGTTCCTGCCACCCCTATTGAAGAAGTTTCCATTGTTACCATTTTCAACAATTCTCCCAAGGCTCCCTCGAGGAAGCCTGTCAGAATTATGCCTGTTCAGAAGATTGCACCCATAATCATCACTGTTCCGGGGCCTATTCCCTACACATCTGACAAAGCTGTCCCTTAGCACTATGGGGCAGAAGTTTATGTTCTTGGAGTTAAGCAAGAGTTTGATACTAATACCGGCGTCAGCAACATTACCGGGCCTACTAAAGTCACCCGCAGTGGTAGACTTTTCTCACCGGATATTGCGCCACCAACTGTCCGAAGACCTATTGTCATCACACCTGCAAGTGTGCCTAATGCCATTCCTGATCAAGTTCTTAGTTCTACCCCTGTCGTCGAGTCATCTGACGCTCGGGGAAAAGGGATCACCACTGATATGCCTGCCCAGACGGAGGCGCCAAAGACAACCACTGTTGAAGCTTCCAAACAGGAGATGGAAGAGATTCTGGAGATTATTAAGAAGAGTGATTATAATGTAGTTGAGAAAATGGGGCAAACCCCATCCAAGATTTCTATGTTATCACTATTGTTGTGTTCAGAGGCCCATGCCAAGGCTCTGATTACCTTCCTGAAGACGGCCCACGTGCCACAAGAGACATCAACTGATCAGTTTACCGATTGTGTAGCCAATTTAACTGCTGATAATGGTTTGGGTTTCTCCGACGCTGATCTGACTGCTAAAGGGAAGAACCATAACAATGCCCTGCATGTCTCCATTGAATGCAGGGGCACTACTCTTGCACATGTGTTGGTTGACACTGGTTCCTCATTGAACGTCTTGCCCAAGAAAGCTCTAGACAGGTTGGATTGCGAAGGGTTGGAGCTAAAGCCAAGTAACATTGTTGTCCGGGCCTTTGATGGGTCTAAAAGGATGGTGCATGGTGAAGTCGATATTCTAATTAAAGTTGGTTCTCAGGTCTTCAATTCTACATTCTACGTGATGGACATTCGACCGTCCTATTCTTGTTTGTTGGGTCGTCCATGGATCCATAAAGCTGGAGCTGTGACCTCCACACTCCATCAGAAGCTGAAGTACCCGGTCAGAGGGAAGATTGTGACAGTACAGGGGGAGGAAGAGTACATGGTCAGCCACCTCAACTCGTTCCGGTACATAGAGATGGATGGGGAGTTCATTGAGACCCCATTTCAACACTTTGAAGAGGTTCCTCAGACACTGGCATCAGTTGAGACTGTGATTGAAGGTTCTCCTATGAAGATGGCTTCCTTAAAGGATGTCGAGGCTGTTATCGAGAAGGGTGAGTATGCAAATTGGGGCCGACTTCCTGATTTCACTCAGAATACTAACAAGTTTGGTTTGGGTTTCACTGCAGAAGCTCAAAGGGTTGTTCGTAGTGCAAGGATTGGAAGACCTCATGTGTTCATCAGCAACTCGATAGTAAATGCCATCAAAGATGACGTGGAGGAATTTGAATTCGACAGCTGGATCTACCCTACGACCAACGGTGGACCAAGCAACTGGACAGCAAAAGACTTCATCCCTATTACTTTTGTTACTCAGTAATGAACTCTTTGTTTTGAATTTGTAATAGACAATATTGTGAAACTTTATGGCCCGGTGTCTTACCCGGGGCACCGTGGCTTCATTTGTGAGGGCTTTTGTGTGCCATTTTCATATATCATTAATAAAAGCATTGGACGTTCTTGCATTTCAAATCTTGCGCTCTTTGTCTTTCTTTATTATATATTGCAAAACAGCTATTTTACACACACTCACATATACAGGTTTAAATCCACTCCGGATCTCACTGGTAACGGCTCTGCTACTGCCAGTTATGACTTCGAAAATCCAATCAACTTGGCCGAAGACGAAGGTGAAGATGATTGCGAAGTGCCGGGTGAGCTTGCAAGACTGCTACTTCAGGAAGAGAGGGCCATTCAGCCACATGAAGAGCCGTTGGAAACGGTGAATCTGGGTACCAAGACAGACAAGAAGGAAGTCAAGATCGGTGCAAATCTGGAGATTAATGAGAAACAGCGGTTGATTCAGATGCTGCATGACTACATGGAGATCTTTGCCTGGTCTTACGAAGATATGCCTGGGTTGGATACCGACATTGTGGTTCATCGCCTGCCTACCAAAGAAGACTGCCCTCCGGTAAAACAGAAGGTTCGCCGTATGCGCCCAGAGATGTCCGAGAAAATCAAGGCTGAAGTTATAAAACAGTTTGATGTCGGTTTTCTAGCAGTAACCTCTTACCCTTAGTGGGTTGCCAATGTGGTTCCGGTACCGAAGAAAGATGATAAGGTCTGAATGTGTGTTGACTACAGGGATTTGAACAGGGCGAGCCCTAAGGATGACTTCCCTCTGCCTCACATCGACGTTCTAGTTGACAACACTGCTCAGCATAAGGTATTCTCCTTCATGGACGGTTTCTCCGGTTATAATCAGATAAAGATGGTTCCCGAAGACATGGAGAAGACCACTTTTGTCACTCAGTGGGGTACCTTTTGCTACAAGGTCATGCCTTTTGGGTTGAAAAATTTTGGGGCAACGTATCAGCGTGCCATGGTTGCTTTGTTTCATGATATGATCCATCATGAGATTGAAGTATACGTCGACGATATGATTGCAAGGTCCCAAAAGGAGGAGGAACACCTTGACCATCTACTGAAGTTGTTTGACCGTTTGAAGTTGTACAAGCTGAGATTAAACCCGAACAAGTGCACCTTCGGAGTGAGATCTGGAAAATTGTTAGGTTTCATCGTGAGCGACAAAGGTATTCAAGTGGACCCTGCCAAGGTGAAAGCCATACAAGAGATTCCAGCTCCCAAGACAGAGAAAGAGGTCAGAGGCTTCCTAGGACGTCTGAACTACATTGCCCGATTCATCTCACATCTAACTGCTACTTGTGAGCCAATCTTCAAGCTACTGAAGAAAGATCAAGTGGTACGTTGGAACGATGAATGCCAGGCCGCTTTCGAAAGAATTAAAGAGTATCTCCAGGAGCCACCCATTCTGATGCCACCAGTTGAAGGGAGACCTCTAATCTTATACTTGACAGTACTTGACAACTCAATGGGGTGTGTGCTGGGTCAGCATGACGAGTCTGGCCGAAAAGAGCATGTTATTTATTACCTTAGCAAAAAGTTTACCGACTGTGAGACCCGATACTCACTGCTTGAGAAAACTTGTTGCGCTTTGGCATGGGCTGCTCGCCGGCTGAGACAGTATATGCTGACTCACACTACTCTATTGATTTCAAAAATGGATCCAATCAAGTATATTTTCGAAAAGCCTGCCTTGTCCGGAAGAATAGCAAGATGGAAGATGATCTTGACTGAGTATGACATCCAGTACACAACTCAAAAGGCAATCAAGGGAAGTGTATTGGCAGACCATTTGGCACATCAGGCAGTGGATGATTACCAGTCTATGAACTTTGAATTCCCGGACGAGAGTATCATGTTGATAACTGATTGTGAAACACCTGGACCGGATGAAGGACCTGAGGAAGGATCCTGATGGTCTATTCATTTTGATGGAGCTTCGAACGCTTTGGGTAACGGTATTGGCGTTGTGATCATATCTCCTAAGGGCTCTCATACTCCACTCACCGTCCGATTGTGTTTTAACTGCACCAACAACATGGCGGAGTATGAAGCATGCATCATGGGTCTTCGAGCTGTAATTGACCTAAGGATTAAGTTTCTGAGTGTCTTCGGAGATTCCGCTCTCGTGATCAGTCAGATCAAAGGCGAGTGGGATACGAAACACCCAAATCTTATTCCTTACAAGGAGTATGTGCTAACGTTGCTTCCCCACTTCGAGGAAATAACCTTTGAACACTTCCCAAGAGAGGAAAATCAGTTGGCAGACGCGCTAGCTACGATGTCTTCTATGTTCAAAGTCAAATGGGACAACGAGACTCCCCGGATCATTATTTGGAAATTGGATGAACCTGCACATTGTTGTGACCTTGAGACCGAAGAGGTAACAGAAAAACCTTGGTATCATGAAGTGAAGAGGTACCTTGAAACTCAAGAATACCCCGAGGGTGCATCCGTTAATGACAAGAAGTTTCTGAGAAGGTTCGCGGCAAAGTTCTTCATCAGCAATGACATTCTTTACAAACGTAACCATGATTCAACCTTACTGCGTTGTGTGGGTAAGATTGAAGCAGAAAGGATCGTGGCAGAGCTGCATGAAGGTACTTCCGGGACTCATTCCAGTGGACATACCATGGCAAAGAAAATCCTTCGGGCAGGATATTACTAGTCCACGATGGAAGCCGACTGTTATCAGCATTCTCGGACATGTCACAAGTGCCAGGTCTATGCTGATAAGGTGCATATTCCTCCGGTTCCTTTGAACGTCTTGACAGCACCTTGGCCTTTTGCAATGTGGGGCATTGATATGATCGGCGAGATCAGACCTACGGCATCCAACGGGCATCGTTTCATCCTGGTAGCGATTGATTACTTTACGAAGTGGGTTGAAGCAGCTTCCTTTGCCACCGTAACCAAGAACGTCGTGGCACGGTTCATACGGCACAACCTGATCTGTCGATACGGTGTACTAGAGAGGATCATTATGGATAATGGTACCAATCTTAACAACAAGATGATCACTGAGCTCTGCGAGCAATTCAAGATACAGCACCACAACTCTTCTCCCACCGGCCGAAGATGAATGGGGCTGTAGAAGCAGCTAATAAGAACATTAAGAAGATTGTGCAGAAGATGACAGTGACCTACAAGGACTGGCACGAGATGTTACCATTTTCTCTTCATGGGTACCGCACCTCAGCACGGACGTCAACAGGGGCGACACCTTATTCCTTGGTATATGGCATGGAGGCAGTCCTGCCCATTGAAGTTCAGATACCCTCTCTCCGGATCATGAAGGATGCGGGTTTAAGTGAAGACGACTGGATCCAGACCTGGCTTGATCAACTGAACCTAATCGACAAAAATAGACTCACTGTTATTTGTCATGGTCAGACGTACCAAAAAAGGATGATCAAGGCATTTAACAAGAAAGTTAGACGACAAGAGTATCAAGTCGGGGACCTGGTAATCAAGCGCATCATTCTACCTCAAGGTGATCCCAGGGGCAAATGGACCCCTACGTACGAAGGGCCATTTGTGGTTAAGAAAATCTTCTCAGGAGGAGCGATGATTCTAACCACCATGGATGGTGACGACCTTCCTCACCCCGTCAATGCAGACATAGTAAAAAGATGCTACGCATAATCAAAGACCCGCTAGGTTGACTGGCCTAGGCAAAAATAAGGGCGTCCAGGCGAACCAAAAGGGTTCGGGCAAAAATAAGGGATGAAAATAAAATAAAAAAAATCTCTACACCCGGCAAGTCGAAAACCTGAAAAGGCGGCTTGGGCAAAAATGGGTATCCCGGTGGACTGAAAACCCAAAAGGGCGGTCCAGGCAAAAGTTAGGGATTAAAGCGTAACATTATGTCTCATTGGATCACCCTGCATCCAGACTTTGGTATCAACTATCAGGCTCGGACGGCACCAATCAATCAGATTCATCTCCAACTAAGCAGCAAAGTGATGAGATGCTTGAAGATATAAAGGCGATAGCAGAGTTGGAACCCAGTGGGATTATTCACACAGTTGTTTTGTTTTCTTTTTACAAATTGTATAAATCCTATTTGTTCGGCGGCGTTCTCTTACTAGGACGTCAGCCTCTTGTACAAAAGCGCCTATTTACGGGCAAACTTCAAAATCAATACAAGTTCATTTTTCAGACAAATTGCAAATTATTTTTTCCTTTATCTGTTTTGTTTTGCAAAGAACGTCCAATGTTCATTTTTGACATATGCATTTGACATTAATTGTTGCTCATAAATATTTGCATGCGAAACAAAGGACTAATTACGGGTGATATCAGAAGTAGAGGCAATAAGAATTGTCTGAGAGGTCTAGCTGCTTTGCTCACCAGGTACAAAGGTAGATTCAGCTAAAGAATATGACCAAGATATCGTCACTACCCGCAGAGTAAGACAGTAATGGTAGCTCTCTCGGCTGAGACTTGCAGCTATGTACAAATCAGCAATACTCTCCCCCAAGCAGAGTTAGTCTACCGTCAGTCCCGAAAAGGGCTCGGTATTCCCATAAGGTCTTAATATTCCCCAGCGGAGAATACAGATATTCCCCAGCAAGCGTAAAGAGCATCCCCGGCAGTCTTAATATTCCTCAACGAAATATAAGAATGTTCCCTGGAGGAATACAAGATACCCCCAGTGGAGCCATTTCCCCAGCGCAGTCTAAAAAAAGGGCTTCCCCAATAGAGAATTGAATCATCTTACCCAGTAGATTCTGGAAGCTTGTCCCCTGCAGAATACAAATGCATCTCCTCAGCCAAATTCAGAGGTTATCCCCACATGAGTCTAACTGGGTTATCCTCAGCAAGTTGCAACTGAAAGATCATCCCCAACGAAGTTCTTTCTATCCCCAGCGGAGTTCATCATCAAAATCTCCAACAGAGCTTATCAACGGAATCCCCAGCGGAGCTATCATTAAAATCCTCAATAGAGTAATTCCCCACAGAGTAATTCCCCGCAGAGTAATATCTTCACCATTTTATTCCCCAACGGAGTTCTTTTCTCCTGCAGGTTTATTCTCACAATCATCTTCGTTCATCATCCCCAGCGGAAACGAAGAACTCAACTCTATTCTCCAACAGCTCCGGGATCTATTTTCCCAGACGAAAATACATTCATAAACATTTCACACTTCATACCTCCTATTTACCTACATGATAAAGTGCATACGACACAACCTCATTTATTTTTTAGAACATCATGACATCATGCATTTCATACATCATGACATTGCATACAGCTAGCGTTTTACCTTTTTCAGGAAAAGGTCGAACAAAAGAGGGCTATCTCATCGGCCAACCTTTTTAAGTTCCAGATTAATACCTGTAACAAGCCAGGAAAATATCTGTGGAAGACTGATTGTAGATCAATACCTGTAACAAGCCAGGAAAGTTATCTACATGAAGAGATTGGAGATCAATACCTGTAACAAGCCAGGAAGACCATCTTTCTTTCTCAGGTCAGAGATTAATACCTGAAACCAGCCAGGACAGACATCTCCTTGACCAAACCTTTTCAAGTCCCAGTTGAATACCTGTAACAAGCCAGGAAAATATCTGTGGATGACTGATTGTAGATCAATACCTGTAACAAGCCAGGAAAGTTACCTACATGAAGAGATTGGAGATCAATACCTGTAACAAGCCAGGAAGACCATCTTTCTTTCTCAGGTCAGAGATTAATACCTGAAACCAGCCAGGACAGATATCTCCTTGACCAAACCTTTTCAAGTCCCAGTTGAATACCTGTAGCAAGCCAGGAAAAATATTTGTGGATGACTGATTGTAGGTTAATACCTGTAATAAGCCAGGAAAACCACCTACACGAAGAGATTGAAAATTAATACCTGTAACAAGCTAGGAAAACTATTTCTCTTTCTCAGGTCAGAGATCAATACCTGTAACAAGCCAGGAAAACTATTTCTCTTTCTCAGGTCAGAGAACAATACCTGTAACCAGCCAGGACAACTATCTCATCGGCCAACCTTTTCAAGTTCCAGATTAATACCTGTAACAAGCCAGGAAAACTATTTCTCTTTCTCAGGTCAGAGATCAATACCTGTAACAAGCCAGGAAAACTATTTCTCTTTCTCAGGTCAGAGATCAATACATGTAACCAGCCAGGACAACTATCTCATCGGCCAACCTTTTCAAGTTCCAGATTAATACCTGTAGCAAGCCAGGAAAAACATCTGTGGACGACTGATTGCAGATCGATACCTAAAACCAGCCAGGAAAACCACCTACACGAAGAGATTGAAAATTAATACCTGTAACAATCCAGGAAAACTGTTTTTCTTTCTCAGGTCAGAGATCAATACCTGAAACCAGCCAGGACAACTATCTACTCGACCAGCTCAAACAATTCAACAATAACTTTTGGGTGGCATCTTTAAGCCCATATCCAACAACTTTCTATCACATCTCCAAATGGCATCTGTAAGCCCATTCCCGACATCACAATGCTGATACTACACCATGCGAGTGCAAATTTCTAGGCACTTTAGTGTTCAATCATCTTCCACCTTCGGATCACGAAAGGCATGCAAGCCAATCTACATCCTCAGGTTTAAGAAGATTGAACAGGGGCAACTGTTGTACCCCAAAATTTTCCCTCCCATATTCCTCAAGATTTCTCAAGAATGATCTTCATATTGCTCAAAATGGCTCAAGGGTTGTACAGTCAAATCACCTCCTAAGGCAGTCAATTCAAAATTAGGGTTTTGTGTTGCATCAAGGTCCTTACATCCAAATGGCCTCAAGTGCTTCCCAATGTCTTAATATGTTCTTAAGTTCACCCATGTCAAATTTCAAACCTTCCAGAGGAATTTTGGACAGTCAATTGCTCAAGAGACCCAAAAATCGACTGTGCTAGGGCAAAAGTCAACTGTGACCTAAATACAGTCAAACCTCAGGATTTTTTTGTCGACATTCTCATTTTAAGGATAATTAATCATTTGATCAAGGGTTGATCATGATTCATCAAGGATTGCTCAAAATTCATCAAGATTCAAAAGTTGCTAAATTAGGGTTTTGTAGGAAAAGTCAACTCAACTTTGACCAAGCATAACTTTCTCATAATTTGTGAGAAATGACCCATCCAAAGCTCATTTTGAAGAGGATGCAATTTCCTACAATCCATGTTCACACCCCAAGATCAAGAAATGCTCTCACAAAAAGTTACAAATTTGGACATTATAGGTCATTTTTGAAAGTCAACAAAAACACCTTTTTTTCCAAAGCTTATAACTTGAGAATGGAAGATCAAAATGATATGATACCAAAAGGGTTTATTAGAGGACATCTCAAGGTTTCTAAAAAGTCAAATAACACCTCCAAAAGTTAAAAATTGAAGAAGTTATGCATTGTTGAAGTTGGGAATTTTTCCAAAATTGCCAAAAGTCAACTATCCTCAAAACTCCAATTTTTGACAAAAGGGCCCACTTTTTTCCACTTGATTTAGTCTTGTCATGCCACACACGTGTCCCATATTTAATTTCATAACCAAACACTTATTTTTCTATTTTATTTAATTTTTATTGATTTAATTCATTTTAAATCTATATTAATTCAAATAAAATCTAAAAATTATTGAAATGGGATCTTTGTGATTTGTACAGCTTGCAAATATCATGTGCAACTCAATCCAATTCGTGCCAAGTCAAAACATGCACAAAATCTCAGATTTGATTCAATTTTGGAAAGCTTATCAATGGTGGTCAATCAAATCCTAATTCTTTAATACACAAGGATATTGGCCCATGTTTTGACCTAGAATCATTCCCTTATATGCAAGCAAGCCTCACAAACCTAATTCACGCATAAAGCTTTGCAGAAACAGCCAGAACAAATTGCAAAAAATCCTTGAAAAAGTGTGAGATCAAAAACGATATTGGAGGCACTTTCAGACAAAAAGAAGAACGCAACTCTCTTCCTTGACATCCAGTGGTGCTATAGCAATCAAAACCAGTCTTTTTCATCACCTAAAAATCATTGTAAGTCGTCTTGAACTCGACTCTGAACATGGAATCCCAATCTCTAATTCTTGCGTCTTTTCTTTAAAATCTTAGCATATTTGTGTTCATCATTCAATTTAGAACGTTTTGGCATTATTCAATTTTGTTTTTGGAACCTGTATCGTGATGCCCGATCATAGGGTTCGTGTTCTTGATTTTTAGGTGTTTTTGATACAGGGAAAATTGGATCCAAATAATGGGTATAGAGATGATCAGGAAGGAGACACGAGGTCAGCCATGGCCTTGGATGGTATTTTTATGGCCTAGGGTGAATTCTAGGACACACCTAGGAATTTAGTTGCGGACAAAATCCGTAGGTAAAAACCTGGTTATGTTCAACGAAGAAGACGACTACGCGTCCTCTTCCCATTGGCCGGTTTAAACAGCGCGCCAAATTCTTTTATTGTCCAGGCATAGTAAAATGTTTTTCCATATATTTATTGTTTGGTATTATTATAACGAATGAGGCAGGTTAGTGGAGTGGTTAAGCGCGCATACAATGAGCATTGGGACCCGGGTTCGAATCCCAGGTCCCCCGAAACCTTGTTTATTTTTCTCCTTCAGGTATTCATGTGCAGTTTGCAAAGGGAGGTCCGCCATACACCTCAAATCTCAGTGCGCTAGATGGCTCCAAACCTAGATCCAGTGGTCATGAATGAAGGATCATCATGCTCCCTAGTCAATGCATGCGCGTGAGATCCTGGAAAGTCAACAAGGCTGGTTTGGATTGGGCCTGGAAAATTACTGATTCTACCTCCAAAATTGGGCCCAGCACCCCCCCTGAGTTTACTTATATTTTTATTTTTATTTCTTTTCATTATTTTTTTTATTACCTTTTATTATTATTATTATTAAAAACTAATTAATTAATTAACAAACTAACTTTTTTTATATAATCAGAAAACACCAAAAATAATATTTATTAATTTCATTATTTATTTTTGTAAATAAAAATTAACCAATTAATTTAATTTTAAATTAGGTTTAATGATAATATTTTTTGCAATAAATTAAAAGTAAATTAGAATATTAGGTTTAACAATTTTAATCATTTTTATTTTTATTTCCTTAAATATTCTAAAAACCCAAAAAATACATTTTTTATTTAATTAATTAATTAACTTAGATTTAATTTCCGTTTAATTCAAAATAACAAAAAAATATGCTTTCTTTCATAAAAAGGGTCAAAACCCTAAAACTCTCTGATTCAATTTTTCTCGCGCGTATTATTTTTTATCCATACAATTGTAATTGCTCCGAGGATGTAATAACTTTAACTTAGGATTATTTACCGCTTTTATTTACCTTTTCGCATTTACTTTTTTCAAGGGTTTGTTTTTGGCGATGTAAATACCCGACGCCTTGTAATAGCTTAGTTTTATTTTACGCAACCATTAACTGCTAGATGTATGAATAATAGGCTATGCATGGCAAGATCTATCTTAACTTAAAATCAATCGTAGCTCACCATAACATGTACAAAGATAACATAACTGAAAATTGACACATTTGCACATGCCACTCCTAGGGTACGCCTCACTTGGTTGCCTCGAATGTGGTCATTGAGTATAGGAAGTTTTAGAGGTCGCCCTCTTGTCCAAAGATCATAGGTTGCCTCGGAACGGTTGCCTCGGATAAAATGATCTAAGACATTAGGGTTACCGCTAAGGCGTCCTAACATTGCTTTAGTGACCACATGTCCCTTAATCGAATTGACCCGAAAACTCCAACAACGGTGCTACCTACTCCTCAATAGTGGGATAGCACTGTCTAAAGGACATTTGCACAGTTTAATTCATTTTTGAGTAGGTAGATGTTCTTAAGTACTTGCTCCCTTTAAAACAAAACAAAAACTTTCCGCACTTACACCCCTTTCAAAATAAAAAACTCTTTTCAAACCCACAATCACAAAGAAAAGCAAACTTTTGAAAACAAAATGAGCAAGTACCTAAGAGCCCGTGGATAACCACGGATAGAAAGGGTGCTAACACCTTCCCTTTCTATAATCTACCTCCCGAACCCGAGAAACATCTCGAAAAGGAATTTTTCTATGCTTTTGTCCTTTCCTTGTTGGATAAAATAAAAGACGGTGGCGACTCTTGCTTACCGCGACATTTTGCGAAAACAAACGCAAACACGAACCAGCATTCCAAAATAGTCAGTTCTATTTCCACCGATCACAATATGGATCTGCAGTATGATACGTGGGTGTGTGTAAGAGCATAGCTGTTTTGATAAAGTGAAAACAGAAAAGAAAAATAGAGAACGCAAAATTTGTATGCAAGGAACGTCCAATGTTTTATTGATGATATATGAAATGACAAATAATAGCCCTCACAAACAAAACTAATATGCCTCGGGCAAGGCACAAGGTTGTAGAGTTTAAAATTGTTTATTACAAATCTCAAAACAAGTAAGACAATTACTGTGGAGTAAAAGAAACTGGTATAAAATCCATAGCCGTCCATTTACTCGGTCCACCGTTGATAGTTGGGTAGATCCAGCTGTCAACATCAGAGCTTTCCTCACTGTCTTCCGAAGCAGAGACAACCTCAATAGCGTTGATTCCTGAGCCATGCTTGGGCATGGGTGCAGTTATGACATTGGGCTTTTCTGGAGCATCGAACTCAATCTCCTTGGCCTCGATTAGATCTTGTACCTTATTTCTCAGAGCCCAGCAGTCATTGGTATCGTGTTCAGGACTCTCATAATGATAGGCACACCGAGCATTTGGATTATATCGGGGAGATTTGGTGTTCAGATTCTTGGGAGCCTCTTTCAAGGTTTCCAAGTTGGATCTCAACAGATGGGGTAGCACTTCAGCCAACGTCATGTTAATCCGAGTAAACTGCCGTTGGGTTCTTTCCATCCTTTGTTAATTATTGCGATTTGGAGCAACCACATGCCTAGGTATCATTACGGCACTTACTGTTTGACGGGGTTCAGCTCTACTTTGACCTCTTGGGCTATAGATAGCACTAGCTTCTTTTTTACCAGTGAAAGGCTTCTTTACCGAACTAGAAGAAGCATATTTTTGCATCTTTCTGCTCCGGATCCCAGCTTCTACCCTCTCTCCAGTTAGAATCAGCTCGATGAAACCAGTTGACGAGCTGTCGATCAAATGATTAAAGAACGGACCAGATAGCATCCCTATAAACATATCGACCAACTTCCTATCAGGCAGAGGGGGTTGGACTCTTCCATCCAAGTCTCTCCACTTTTGTGCATAGTCCTTAAAGCCTTCACTTGCACCCATGGACATACTCTGGAGTTGAGTACGAGTAGGAGCAAGGCCGGTGTTGTATTGATACTGCTTATAAAAATCAGCAGCCAGATCTTCCCAATTTCGGACATTGGCTCTTTCCAGTTGGTAGAACCATTCAAGTTGAGTCCCTAACAGACTGTCTTGAAAGAAGTGGACCCACAAGTTTCTATCAGCAATGTGAGGCTGAATCTTCCTCACATAGGAACGAAGATGAAGCTTGGGACAAGACACCCCATCATATTTTGCAAAAACCCGAGCCTTAAACTTCTGTGAGATGACCACCCCATATACCAAACCCAGCTCTTCGAAATCCAACCCTGGTATTCTTTGGACTTCCATAGCACTCAGACGATCTTCCAACTGCTTGTATCTATCCTCAGTAGGAGGATACTGCTCATCATTATAGTTTGTATCATTGTCAGAAACTTCAGGATTGGGATCCTTTTCCCTTGTTTCGCCTTCTTGGTTCTCCCCTTCTTTGGATGAAGAGGTCAGACCGACTTGTTGCTTTAACGGCCCCCTGAACCTTCTGCCCATATTCAGAATACCAGCGACCTTCTTATTTTTCTTTTTCTCCTTCAGGATGAGGGCTTTCAGATCCTCCTGCCCTTTCGCCAGATTTATGAACATCTGTTGGAATTGGGCATTTTATGCCTGATGATCCTTGATGCTTTATTCGAAAGACATTTCTGCTGAAATAAACAGCGAAGAAGATGAGAAGCCTGTTATGGTACCTGTTTATGCGATGCTATGGATGGGATGTGTATGCAATGATTTCAAGGATTCTTAAAGGCTCAAATTTGTTTAACCAAAAGGAACACACGTTAATTGCATTAATAAGTTCGAATTATTACAAAGAATGCCTTTTAGGCTTACAATTAAACAAAACAAAACTTAAAGCAAAAAGAAACTAGGTCTCCCAGGAGCGCGTCCTCTTTGGTACAATGTAGGCGTTTATGTTCCTTTCTTCATGAATTAGCCTAGTGAGCTCCAGGACCTTCTTGTCGCTGGCATAGTACTAAGCTTCAAACGTGCCCCGCTCCTCTTTGAGTTGAACCCAGGACTTCTGTAACTCTTCATGATCAGTTGGCATGTCAGGATGATGACCAAGGGAAGTAGTATCCCCTTCAATAACTGGTTCCACGGTTATTGGTAGGACAGTAGGGTAAGGCATCATAAGACTTTAGGCGCGAGCTCGTACCCATCGGAGATAGGGCTCAAGAGGAATGGAATTCTTATGCCCTAGCATCTTACTATCAATTTTATACACCATGCCCCAAGCTTTTATGAACCTTTTGCAGTATCCCTGAGCATCATTCTCATAGTTGAAGGCGATTCCTTGGATAAGCGTATCATAAGGACCATCTCTTCTCGCATAACCAAACTGACGCAGTGCCAAACAAGGGTTGTGAGTGATTCCTCCCCTAATGCCTAAGAGAGGGACATTAGGGAATTCACCACAGCAATCGATGATGGTAACATCTTCCTAGAACCGTGAACACCAATGAATGTCTGAATGTGCAAGGGACATCAGCCTACGAGACCATTTCAAACCATGTTCATTCTTCAAAACAGACCTGGGTAGGTGCGAAATAAACCACCTAGCTAATAGAGGAGTGCAACACAGGAGGGTCCCCCTTCTCTTTAGAGTGCGAGCATGCAGAGAGTGTAGAATATCCCCGAGTAATGTACGCACCGGATTATGAGACAGAAAAATCTTAATAGTGTTCACATCTACGAGTTGATCCGCATTAGGGAAAAGTACCATCCCATAAACAAGAAGTTCCAGCACCTCTTCGAAAGCTTGTAAATCCAGGGTATCCCAAAAATGGTAAGCCTTCTCGAATAGAAACTTAACCGGGATTCCTTGGACACTTCCTCTAGTCTCCCAACTTGTCACTACGTCGAACCGTTGCAAGGACAGAGCTCTAGAAATCTCTTCAGGCTTTGGATGTTCTTTCGTACCGTTGAAAGGTAACTGATCAAGAATAGGTACCCCTAACAACTGAGAAAATTCCTCCATAGTAGGTACTAGCTGGTAATCCGGGAAGGTGAAACAATGGTGCACATGATCAAAGAACTGAAACAACACTTTTAACAATTCTTCATCAGGTTTTGCAGTGACCAAATTGAGCAACTGACCATGCTTTTTAGTGAAATGAGAACTTTCAGGAACCCTAAATGCCAGGTCCTTTAGTTGGAGAGACACTTTCACAAGATTAATCTGGATAGTGTTCCTACGGGCGGATGCCATGTCCTACAAAACAAAGCAAAAATGAGCCCTAGGGAATCCTTGAAATGGTTAGTTATGATATGCCATGCTTATGATGTCATGATTTATGCTAGAAAATCACATGTATAGAAAACAACAAGCAAGTCACACCAAGTCCTTAGGTTTAAGGCTTGCATGAGTTTTAAGGTCATACCCTCTTGAAGTTGGATTGGTTCAACCTGTCCTATAAATAGTAACTGGGTTCTAAGGGATCTCAATATCACTGATCTTTCCCCCAGCTTAGTTCAATAGGCAATTGACTCGCAACCAAACAAAACTCAAGAGTCAAACCTCAATGAGTGTAGCATCGAGTATCTGTCGACCTTGGGAATACACCAAAGTCGGCCATCTCGCTACGTCCTACTGGCCAAGTTGTGCAATTAAAGGTTCTAAGTTCAGTTGATGCTTTACGACACCACGCGACGGCCTCGTACTCTCCCTGATTGACTCAAGGGTTACCGGTACCAACCAAAGTGCCACATCAATGTAGCTACTGCTTCAACCGTGTCGGTATACCCTGCACAGTTCCCTCACAATTTATTGCTACTTACCTAAAAGGTATCCCCAGATTCAGGTGTAAGATCTATATAACCCCAACAAAAAGGCAAGCAAGTTAAAAAATGACTTAGATCCTAAGGTATACCCCACTTATTATTTCCCCAGCAGAGTTGTTAGTTCTGTGATACGGTGGCAGAACCAACTGTTAATATTGGTTTGTGTTTGGTATTTGCAAATGTCGCGGTAAGCAAGAGTCGCCACCGACTTTTATTTCATCCAACTAAGGAAAAGGAAAAAGAATAGAAGAAACCTTTTTCGAGAATGTTTCTGAGTACGAGGGGTAGATTATAGAAATGGAAGGTGTTAGCACCCTTTCTATCCATGGTTTTCCATGGGCTCTTAGGTACTTGCTCATTTTTAAAATTTTCTTGTGTGTGCTTGTTTTGAAAAAAATTTACTTCCTGATAACCCTTGTATCAGTCCTCAAGAGTGTGACGAAGTTGTTTTGAAAATTGTTTTGAAAAGTGTTTGTGTGAAAATTTTGTTTGAGCAAGTACCTAGGAACTAATCTAACTACTCGAAAAAAGTCTGTTCGCTTTCCTTTAGACAGTGTTATCCTATTATTAAGGAATGGATAGCATCGTCGTTGGAGTTTTAAGGGACGTTCGAAGGGACAAGTACAATCACAAAAGCAATGTTAGGAAATTTTAGTAATCATCCTAAAGCCTTAAAGATCTTTTTCCGAGGCAACATCTGAATGGGTCATTTTAGATATTTTGGGACTAGAGGATGACCACTAACATTCCCTATACTTCATGACTATTTACCGAAGGCAACCGAAGTGGAGTAAACCCTAGGAGTGAGCATGTGCAAGTGTATTTTTTCAGTTAATTATCTTTGCACAATTAGGGTTTTCTACTGTTTTAATTTTAATTTGTCTTTCCATAAAATCCTATTAACATACATCTAAGCAGTTTATAGTTTGCGGAAATTAAAATGCGAGAAATTAAAGTCCTGCTATTACAAGTCTTTCGCAGATACATAATTATTTTAACTGTAAATAAAGATGCGGAAATTTAAAACCCTAATTACTATTACAAACTCAGAGCAGTTACAATAATAAAAAAGGAAAACTAAAGGCGATTCGGCGAATTAAATGCGAGAAATAATTGAAAAACCTAAAAATCTAATTAAGAAAACATTTAGGTTATTTTTTGAGAAAAAATTAGGTTATGTACAAATTTAAACCCTAATTCTATTTATTTTAAATTATAATAAAAAAATTAAATTACCCTAATCTAATTAAACTAATTAATAAAATAAAAAATTAAAAATGATTTTTGATGTTTTTATGATTTTTTTATTAAATAAAAAAACATGATTTTTGGTGTTATTTGAAAAAAGAAATAATTAATAAATAATAAGAAAAAGAATTGAAATTAAAAAAAGAATAGACTTGGACCTGCATAAGCAATTCAGGGGGGTGCTTCTGAATTCTTGTTAGGCCCGTGAATGTTGAGTCCATCCCTGCGCCTGATCCAGTGTTGGTACGCCTAGAGAGTGCACCATGGTCCTTCTTTGATTTGAGTGTTGGATCTGTGTTGGCAATGATCCAGTGGCTGGATCTTGAGACCACGCGGTAGGCGCTTGGAACGTGTATTCACGGAATCTACAAAGGAACGTTAAGAAAATAAAGAAAATGCAGGGACCTGGGATCGAACCCAGGTCCTCTCCACTATCCAACGCACGCTTCACCACTGAGCCATATTGTTTAGTTGTTATTATAATAAGATCAAATCATAATACATAAAACAAAGTGGATAGGCTGGACAAAATAAATAAAAACGTGTGATTATTCAAATGGACCAGTGGGGTGGTGACAAGTCATCGTCTTCTTCCCTGTCCATCGTCTTAGGTATCATATTTATACCTACGGACAGAACTCCATAGCCATAAACCTGCAATCTTCAAAAATCCATACAACGCATGATAAATTAATTCTAAATACACCAATCAACTCGTCTTGGTCTCACGAATATCATAGCACCATTTTCTTGGCCTAATTTTACCTGTACAGAGAAGCCCTAAAACGGATTCTTAAACCCTAGCCATGGTAATTAGCGAAACAGTCATCAAAACTCAAAATTAATTTAACCAAAACATTCCAAATGGTGATACAAATACAATGCTATGCTTAAAAGTGGTTAATCATGCGTAAATTGTAATATCAAAATCAAACTGATATGTGCAAACTGTGGGTTTACCAAGAGCGATTATGGGCTTGGGAAGGCTTGCAAATGACCGTGTTAGCTTCAGGAGAGGTCCAGGAAGCGATTAGCAGTTTTGGAACATCTTGAGTCACCCTCTACGTGAGAAAACGATCAACCACTTTTTTGCCAAAATTTGAGTTTTGTTCTTCAGTTCTCACGACTGCAATCCTTGTTCTTTTGCATTGTTTATGTTCAGTATATGTAGTGTGATGAAATAGGGCAACAAAAACAACCTGAATCTTTTGGAATCATGGAGATTGAATGTGATTTGTTTTCTATATGATATCTTTCCAAAACCATCCTAATCATGCCATTTTTGCCTCAATTTGCCTTGATTCAATTTGATCTGATTAGGCCAGCTTAATTAGATTTGATTCTAACAAAAATCATATCAAAAAACCAATCTTTGATATTTTTTGTCATTTATTTGATTTAATGTGACTTTTAATAAATAAAAATCAAAATAAAATAAATAAATAAATAGAGCAAATAATATATGGCTGCTGATTTGGGTCGTGGACCATGTCCCTAACAAGATACAATCCTGAAATGCTAGGCCTATTTGACAAAAAATGCACTTTTTAGCACATTTGACTTTTGGAAATTTTCCAAAAATAGCCAACTTTGACAATGCATATCTCTTCTAATTTTGACCCTAGGAAGGTGTTCTTGGACTTTTTAGAAATATTAGGATGTCCCCTAAACAACCCTTTTGGTTTCATCTCAATTGGGTCTTCCATGTTCATGTAAGAAGCTTTGACCCAAAAGGTGTTTTTGTTGACTTTTCAAAAGGACCTATAATGTAGAAATTCATATCTTTTTATGAGTGGATTTTTTGAACTTGAGGGATGAAGATGAGTTGTAGGAAATTGGATTCTCTTCAAAATGAGCCTTGTATGAGAAATTTCTGATAAAGCATGAGAAAGTTATGCTTGGTCAAAGTTTGGTTGACTTTTCCTAAGAAACCCTAATTTAGCAACTTTTGAGTTTTGATGAATTAGGAGAATTCCTTAAGGAATCATGATCAAAATTTGATCAAATGATGAGTATCACTTCAAAATGTTAATGTTGACCAAAAATCTTGAAGTTTGACTGTATGTGGGTCACAGTTGACTTTTGACTTAACATAGTTGATTTTTTAGGCATTTGAGCAGTTGACTGAGCAAACTTCTTGTGTAGGGCATGAGACTTGACATGGATGTTCTTGAGAACATATCAGGACCATGGAAAATATTTGAGGCCTTTGGAGTTCACCCATCTTGATGAAAATGGAAACCCTAGTTCGAGGTTCATTTCTTTAGGAGAGAGTTTGTCTGGTCAACTCTTGGACATCCTTGAGCAAGTTGAGGGTCTTAACGAGCATATGTTGAGTAAAATGGGAGGGAAATTTTGGGGTACAACACTAGGGGAAAATAAATCCCCTTGCCTCTCCATCGTCTCTACAGCCCGACTCTCAAGAATCTCAATCAAGTCATCTTTCTCCTTCAAGTCTGCTCGGTAGGAAATCTCTAGAGTTTGACACTTATTCTTCCAAGCTTCCTTTTTCTGCTACATCCTGACTAAAGCAAGTTGTAGCTCTTCCACATCATCCAATATGGAATTAGTGGTCTTCATAAACAAATCAGGCATAGGTGCTTCTCGAGAATATGACATTTTCAACTGAATAACTCTGGCTTGTACCTACAGAAGATAAGGCTCCAAAGAAATAGCCCCCTAGGTCCCAAGTCCTTCCTACTTTTCCCGTGAATGTGACGCCAGGCCTTCGCAATTTGCTCCCTAGCTTTCCTATGATATTCTCCCTCTTTCAGGAAGAAACTACTTAAATGAATACTATTTGTCTTATCCCTCGTCGAATATCCAAGTTGTCGTCGTGCAAGAACAGGGTTGTAGTTAATTCCTCCCTTTGTACCAAGAAGAGGTACATTGGGGAAACTACCATAACTGTCAACAATCTCTACATCATGATAAGCCTGATGATACCAAACAATATCTGAGTGAGTAAGTTCCATGATCTTAGGAGCCCAACGGGGTTCCTTCCTGATATCCTAGAAAGCATCAGACTGAGGTAAATGAGAAGTAAACGACCGGTACAACAGAGGCATGCAGCAGATAATCATCCCCCATGATAAGAATCATGAAGATGAATAGAGTAATAAGTATCACCCAACAATGTAGGAACTAGGTTTCCAATCATGAAGATCCTGATGGCATTAATGCCAACAAATTTGTCCACATTAGGAAATAAGAATAACCCGTAAGCAAGTAGAGCAAAAATGGCCTCAAAAACGACTGTACTCTTCATCCTGGCAAAGTAACGAGCTTTCTCCAATAAGAACTGAGCTGGTAATCCTTTAATCCGTCCTTTAGTAGTCATGTGGGCTTCAACATCAGACTTCCCCAAATGGACCAAAGCAGCAATCTCATGTGGTTTTGGCTCATCGTCCAAACCAGTAAAAGGAATACGATTGATAATAGGCAAACCCAGCAGATAAGAATACTCCTCTAGTGTAGGCATCAACTGATAGTCAGGGAAAGTAAAGCATTGATACATCGGATCATAGAACTGGACCAAGGTCGAGAGAATACCCTCCTTCATCCTAAGCTTCATGAGAGAAATGATCGACCCATACTTCTTTCGAAAACCTGCAGAACACTCAATCTCGGGAATCAGACTCATCAGCTCATCTATCTTGGGATATTTGAAACTGTATTTTTAGGTCTTTCTTTTTCCAGAATCCATGGTAAAAAAGTATCTGAGATTTTCACAAATAGTCATGCGTACTCGTAAACACTCAAACAACATTAAGCACTAGAACAATTAAATAATGATTATAACATAAAGGAATTCAAACAATATCAAACAATCATATGATCTAACATAGTACAATTTGGTTCATATTAAAAGATCTAATATAGACTAACTTAGCTACTAATAGTGACAATAACAATTATCATGAGTTGATAAGAAGTATACATCGAAATTATCTGCCAGCTCGTTATGGATATTGTGGTATTTCCATCAGCTCATTTTGATGTGGAGACTTGTATTAACTTTTTACTCCAAATAATTTTGCATGTATGTCCACTAGCTCGTTGTGTATATTATGGTATTTCTGAGATGGACAAGGGAAATCATTGCGTCTAAGGTTCATGTGAAAGGTATACCTATAATACAATCATAGATGTTTTTGTAGGAAACAACCAAAATTGCAAGTCAACTTACTTAGTGTCCATTTCTTCTCCTAGGGTGATCATCAAATTGATATACCCCTATGAGTGAGTTATTATGCCATTGAAATATTGCAGATCATATCCTTCATAGGTCCGTAAATTTTCCTTCTCTGACCCTAACTTTTCAAAGAGATTTAATTATATGATATCACAAGAGATTTCACCATCAACGGGGACTCTGGAGAGATTAAAATCGGTGATGGTAGTTGTTGTCATCAAAAGAAATATATCATTCAAGATCCCTCATACCTTTTTACTATCATAGAATTTGAGTATATGTCAACTAGTTCCCTAGTCGAAGTTTCCCCTATTCTTTGTTTACGACTATAAACTCAACACTTTTTCTCGCCATCACCCCTTTGGAGGGGTCCCTTGCTCTTATAAGATTACTAGTAATGGATGTGATGTACTGGTGTTTCCATTTATGTACTTCCTCTCCTTTATTGCTATTGTATTCCCCCTTTTAGAAATAGTGACAACTTCACTAACGTTCTTGGAGGATTTTTATCCGTGAAGGGAGCACTTCTTCGTTGGTGAGTCTTATTTGCTCCTACACCCTCTCTTATTGTCCCGGCCTCCCTTCCGGTTACAATCTCGGGTGTACTTAGTAAGTCACCCCTTATTAATCAACTTGTTTGTTGCATCCTTCTAATGGATACAATCATTTATGTTATTGTCGTGACTCTTATAGAATCAACAATACTTGGACTTGTCTATCTTGGATGATTCTATGAGCGGGTAGGGATTCATGATCCTAGTTTTCTTGAACTCAGTGCTTGCACATTTTTCCAGATTTTCTCCCTTGAATTATTCAGGGGAATGTAAGCATTGAACTTGGATCAGGGTCTGCAATCCCATTCTTCTCTACGACAACTGTTATCTCTTTCTCTGGTGCCCAACTATGTTTGGTGTTCCCTGCTCCCCGACCTCTCTCTCCTTCTTCAACTAGGAGTTATTCTTCATAATTTATATGGGAATGTGCCATATTAGGAAAATCACTTAGGTTACAAGCTCTCTCAAGCCCTAGTTTTTCTCAAAACATACAGTATGGCCTCAATCCCTTCTTAAACATTTGACACTTCAGTCCAACATTTGAGCTAATGTTGAACATGTAATAGATATCATAAATTCAACATACATTTTGTATCAGTTTTACAAGTCTTATTGAACATATATTTTTTGTTGGTTTATCACCACTGGTATAGTCCGGTTCGGAGGTGAGTTCCGACATCAAATGGTTCCAGCCCCCTCTCAGTCGTAATTGCGGGGGATCAAATTGTGGTCCTCCCTACCAAATCCAACATCAATCACAACTAAACCAACTAACGATTGGTTTATTGAACATATATTTGTACGAGTGGAGATGTTTCCTGTGAGAAATTAACTGGAGGGAGTCTAGTTTTATCCTCTCTTTAATCAATGTTTAGTCAAAAAACCTAGAACTAAATAAATTCCAACCACGGAGAAAAAATTCAGGGAGGTTATCTTTCCCTATTTGTACTATTATGTTTTTGAAATATGCTCTCAATTTTTTAATAGAAAAATACAAGAGGATTGCTAGGGGTGTTCATGGGTACGGGCCAACCCGCAAACCCACTCACCCAATTCAACCCAATCCTTATTTTTACCCAACACATTCAAACCCATTGACATTTGGCTCGGGTAACAAATTTGAAATTTTAAACCCACGAACCCGCGAACCCAACTCATTGACATGTCACGCTATTTTTATTTTATTTTATTTATAAATTATCTAGCATAATTCTTACAATGCATATATTTTAAAAATATATATAATTATAGTGTTTATTAATTGTAAATCTAAGTCTAAATCAAATTCGAGAGGTCAAATTTATTTATTCGAAGAGTGATATATCTTACCTTTTAAATTATATTTTACATCATTTGTATATTTTTATGACTTGATCTGAATTGTAAAAGAGTTTTTAGATATTAAACTATAAATTTTATTCAATGATACTAAAATTTTATAATTTCTTAATGTTTTTGTAAGATAAATGTGCTAATTAAATTAATATTTTATTTAAAATTTGAAAATTATATTTAATGGATGACCCATGAATCCAATCCAATTCAATTCATTGATGAACAAGATTTGGTTCGGGTGTTGTCTTAGAAGTACGAATTGAATACTTAATCCAAACCAAAGACTATTTATTAAATCAAATATTAAATTTAATCAAATTAGACCCAACCCACCTCATAAATACTCTTAAAAGTTACAACTTGATTTTGGATTGAATAACTATCCAAAGATATTATTGAGAGATTATCCTTTATATAGTTCTTTAATTAAAAACATATTAATTGAAAACCAAAAAAAAAATTTATTTTAAATTTTGAAAAAAATTATAATTTTGTTTTGACTAAAAAATAGGTGTAGTTATTGATTTATTTGTCACTGAATGTCACATCAATTAAAATATTTATAACTCATGTGATAAGATCCAATTAATTATATTTGATAATTGTGAATTTATGGAGAATTAATAAAATTAATTTTTTAAAATAAAAAATATTAATTAAAGTTTTGAATGAGATAGTAAAGATCTCTTCTAGTTACAATTGTATTGAGTTAAAAGGATTAATTATTGTAATTGTGCGATGGGAATATTGGATTTATTAAAAAGAAATTACAAGGTTTCAAGTTTGATAGTTAATCGTAATTATATGTGGCATAAACGGATTAAAAAATATAATTAAGAAAAGAGGATTTTGTGTGGAGAAGTATAGAAACATAAGTGTTTTCTAGGAATGAATGGAAGGGAACCAAGTCAAAAGGTTGTCGGTGCTTAATCTAACAAGAAAATGATAGCTCACATTTTGGAATTCATTGTCAAACTTGAAGTGTCAGGTAGCCTTTTTGTCTGCCTTAATCTAATCTTGCACAATAATTTACATAAAGGATCAATTTGATAGTAGTTTGAATAAGAGAGACACGAATATGATATCATATTATGTCTTAAATTAAATTCAATGAACTTATTGGAGTTTTGGTCTCCAGGAATACCAGTTTGAAAAAATAGGATATACAATTATATGTGCTTATGTTTCATTCAAACAAAATGAAATTTAAAATTAAAGTGTATTTTATGTAACATTTAGATGAGATAATCTGGTTTTATATTCCAAATTGGAGCATGTTTCTATTTATATTGTATATGTGGGTCATGAATTGTCTTTTATTTTGAGATAGGGTCAGAATAGATACGCTTTTTGCTCGAATCTTGATTTGACACGTAATAGAGTAATGGTTTGCCGGCAGATAAGTCAATGTTCAAAATTTAGATCTTCACATGCCTTTTTGGTTCACCCTTCTATCCTTTTTTTTAATAAAAGATTCGCCTAAATAAATTTTTAGTTTTTATAAATAATTTAATTTTTGTTTTTAGTCCTTCAAATATTTTTTTTTTAAAGATTGATTCTTTCAAAAAATTCCGTCTAGATTATTATCTCTCAACGTCAAGTTTTACTAACGGTTTTTTATGTGAAAAGACAGGTGAATTGAATAATTTATTTTATTTTCCGATGTGAAATTCATTATATAACTTCTTTCTAGTGGCATATCTCATTACATAACTTCTCCCAAGTGATATTTATTATATAAGTTCTCCTTCGACAGCATAACAAGACATTGACATTCCTGCCTCTTGTGGTCTCAAACATTGAAGAAATTTCAGCTGATTGTTGCGTTGCTGCGGTCCCAACAAGGATTAGGTAAGTCCCACTTATTATAGTTTATTCATTCTGAGCATTACTTGTATGCCCCATGGCGTGGTCCCAAATTCTAGGGTTTTTCATCTTTAATTTATCTATTGGTAATGTCTGAGTTACCCCTCCTTTTTTCTTGAAATATGTAGGCAATGGGGTCATTTAAGGTTGTCTTTTATACCAAAGGGTCATTCGTAAAGGATGAAGGATTAAAATACGAAAGGGGTGATGTTTACGTTGTATGTGGGTAAGATCCTGATTTATGGTCATTCTTTGAAGCCTGCAACTTAATTAAGGGTATGGATTTATCATTTAAAACTGAAGATGTGAAAATATGGTGGAAGTCTGAACATGGCTCACTTGAAAATGATCTAAAATCCCTTGTTAATGATGAGGATGCAACAATGTTAGCTAAGTGTGTTGAGGAAAGTAAGTGTGATGTTGAGATATATACAAAGGTAAGATTATCTAGTGGTGAGAAGACTTATATGGAGAGGTTAAAAGAGAAAGAAAAAGGCCACGTTAATGTTGAGGAAAATGAAGGTGACGAGGACAGTGAATCATCTGAAGACTCTTTGAATGGAATACACTTTGAAGATAGTGAATAAGAGAGGATGCACGATTTTGATGAAGACATGGGTGAAGATGTTGATACATGTGGAGTGGGTAATGGTGATGGTACATGTCAAATGGATAATGGTCAAGGGATACCTAAAGGGTTGACTACATCTGAGATGCAAAGAGAACATGTAGTTAAGGATGATTACATCACAGATGAACTTGATAGTGGGGCAGATGATGATAGTGATAATGTTAGGCCTCTAGTGATAAGGTTTAATGAACATGAAAACCTTAGAAAAGAATTTAAATTCAAGGTGAGAATGGAATTTTCTTCTCTGAAGCAATTTAAAAAGGCTGTATTGGAACACAATGTGTTGAATGGTAGGGAGGTCAGGTTTGCCAAAAATGATGGGACAAGGTGTAGGGTTGTTTGTAAGGATAAACAACAATGTGATTACACGATTTTGTGCAGTAGGGTTTTGAGAACTGTAACATTTAGGATCAAAACTCTATTTTAGAAGCAAAAATGTGGAAGAAAGTTCTTCAACAAGAATGCTAATGCTTATTGGGTATCTAGAGTGATTTTTGACAAGTTAAAGAACATTTAAGGTATGAAATTGAATGAAGTTCTAGCAGATGTAAGATTGAGGTTTGCTACAGAAATGACTGGATGTAGGGCTTTCAAAGCAAGGCAGCTAGCTAGAAAGGTTGTTGAAGGGGACTCAACCGAGCAATACAGCATGCTATGGTCATATGAAGCTGAATTGAGGAGGGAATCCAAAGGAAACACATTTAAGTTGAACATTTCTGGTTTGCCACCTAGGTTGAAAGGTGCTACATGTGCTTTGATGGTACAAAGAAAGCATTGAAGGTTGGATACAGGCCATTCATAGGGTTAGATGGATGTCACCTAAAAAATAAATATGGTGGAATCTTGTTGATAGTTGTCAGTAGGGATGCCAATGACCAGTATCTTCCACTTGCCTTTGGGGCGGTGGATAATGAAACTATGGACTCTTGGAGTTGGTTTATTAAGTTACTTCTGAAAGATATTGGTTCTGATAATAGGTGGTGCTTCATGTCTGATCAGCAAAAGGTATGCTTAATGTTACTTCATCATTTAGTGTTTAATGTTACTTATTGATGTGGTGGTCATGTATATGCAGGGACTGGTGAATGTATTTGAGGAAGAATATCCTGAGTTTGAGCATAACTTTTACTTAAGGTATTTATAGGCTAACTTCAAGAAGAAGTTTATGGATGGAACACTATATATAGATCTCATAATGGCTGCAGCAAAGGTAACCTATTTTGAAGCTCACGAGGATAAGATAAATCAAATTAAGGAGGTAAGTCTAGATACTTTTGGATGGCTAAATGTTATTCCCATGAATAAATTGTGTAAACATGCCTTCCCCTTGTACTCTAAGTGTGATATTCTTATGAACAAACTAAGTGAATCATTCAATGCTACTATTTTGATGCAAAGGGATAAACATATAATTACCATGTTTGAGTGGATTAGGAACTATCTTATGGTTAGGTTTGCCACTCTTAGGGAGAAGGTTGAAAATTACAAAGGAGATATCATGTCTAAACTACTTAGAAGGTTAGATAGGAAGATAGAAAAAATGTTAATTGGCTGCCCACATATGGAGGTAGATTAACATTTCAAGTAAGTCATGTAATGTTCACAGAAAGTTATGTTGTAGACTTGGCAAAACATACTTGTTCTTGTAACTTTTGGGACTTGGTTGGAATCCCATGTAGACATGTTGTTGCAGCCATACATAGGAAGATAGATAATCCCATTAAGTATGTACACAAGTGTTACCATAGGTCTACATATGTCTCATGTTACAATGAAGTTATCAGTCCCATTAATGGCCAAAACAAATAGCCAAGGACTGCTGACCCTGAAATCTTACCACCAAGTTACAAGAGAGGTGTAGCTATACCAAAGAAACTCAGAAGAAGAGATCCAGATGAGGTAAGTCAAACAAGGTGGAAAAGGATAAACAGAAGTCATAGGTGCAAGACTTGCTTGGAATATAGACACAATGCAAGAACATGTAAGAAAAACAAAAAATTGGTAGTTGTTGAAGGTGAACTGCCAAGAGATGTTGCACCCACCCAAGGAAGCCAAACACAAAATGTGGCTACTGTAGGATCTAAAAAAAGGGTTAGTAACTCAAACTGAACAAAAATTTACATTAGAAATTCATATATAATTTTCAATATCTTATTACAATTATGTTGGATGTAGGGTGGGCCAAAAGGTACAATCAAAACTAAAAAAGGAGGCACATCTAAGAAATCAAAAACTGGAAATGAGAGTCATGCTACTGCAGGAACTAGAAGTCATGCTACTGCAGGAAATGGGAGTCATGCTACTGCAGGAAATGAGGCGGGAAATAAGGCTCAAGCACCAACTGCAATAACTATGAGTCATGCTACTCAATCTGGAGAAAACCATGCACCAACTGATGTGACACCTACTCAACCTGGGGTACACCTTTCACAAAATTATATTACCTCATCTGAGGCAATGAGAATGTACTGTGGTATAAATCCTGATGAACTAGAAGCATTGTTGAATGATGATGACATACTAGATATTTCAACATTAAGAATTGATAGTAGTCCTACAAAAAATAATATGCCTGGTCCCAAAACCTTTATTGGTAAATGTCCTAAGGTATCAAAACCTGTTAAACCTGCTAAACTTGTTAAACCTGCTAAACCTGCTGCTAACCCAACTATGAGTGACCCTGTAAGTTTGTAACTTGTTCTGATAGACTTATTTGGCATGTTCTGTTTTTTTACCTTGATAACATTGCTTTCATAACAGGTGAAAATCGTGATATCACCAAGGAAAAAGTCAAAGATGGTTGCATCTATAATTAGAAAGAGTGACAGACTTGGGACTTTGATGACAAAGAATATAGAGGGACCTGGAAGGGATCCAAATTATCCATTTGTAATACCTGAAGAAGACTCAACTATTGGAAGTTCTAGGGAAAAGGGAAAGAAGAAATGGGATGACATCCAGAAGAGCATGACTCAGTGAAAGCTCAAGAGTGACACAAATGTAGTTTGGTTGTACCTTATGTCTTATCAAACAAATGAATGTTGTATTATTATGCATTTTGTAATGTGCTTTGTTATGTACTTATTATGTGTTTTGTAATGTGTTTTGTTATGCACTTTGTAATGTGTTTTGTTATGCACTTTGAACCTTTAATGTAATTTGTACTCATGTCTCAGTATGTGCTTAGTTATGCACTTAACAATCAAATTACAAGCTTTGTATACCAATATTGCAAATTATGTCAACTTAATCATAACAAATAATATTGATAACAATTCAACACCTATAATTGATAACAAAATACACATTGAAGCAAAACCTAAAGTCACAATACATTCTCATTAGATGAATAATTCAGCAACTACAATTGATAACAAAATGAACATTGAAGCAAGACCTAAAATCACAGTACATTCTCATTAGATGAACAATTCAACAACTATAATTGATAACAAAATACACATTTATCATAAATGACACAAGAAGATACAACATCTTCAATCTTCCATGAAATTTTTCAGTTTTCAATTTTCTCTTCAAGTTCTTGTTCTTCTTCCTTGATTCTTCATACAACAACTTCATATATCCCACAGATGCCATGGCTTCCAACTCTGAGTTCCTAATGGTAACATCTTAATTTCCAGATTTTACACCAAGATCTTCATCCCATATGAATAGATTACAAGTATCAGAACTCTGTCAATAAGGACATCCCCAAAAAAACTTGCCCTTATTTGGTCCATTCTTGCAACAATACGATACCATACGAACCTGACAACCACAAAAATTCTCAACTCGCGATTTCACAGAAGAAATAGACATTAGGATGAAATAAGATAGAAGCTGAACCACCACACCAACTGAAGCAAAAAGAAGATGGAAGGCGAACCACCACACCAACTGAAGAAGAAGAAGAAGAAGAAGGAATTTCATGAAGAAGATTATGAACGAAAAGGAAATGAATTAGGTCAAAATGCATGTGACTCAACTTTATGAAGGTGTACACGTTGTATTCCACATCAGAAAATAAAACAAATTATTTAATCCACCTGTCTTGTCACATAGGAAGCCGTTAGTGGAACTTGACGTTGGGGACCAATAGTCTAGACGGGAAATTTTGAAGGGATCAATCTTTGAAGGAAAATATTTGAGGGACTAAAAATGAAAATTGAGTTATTTACAGGGACCAAAAACTTATTTAACCCTAAAAGATAATAGTACAAGTGAGAGAGAGAGAGAAAAGATGAATCAATGAATTAGATTAAAGTATGATAGAAATATGAGAGAAAAGGCATGAGAAGATTCAAATCCGTCAATGTTCAACTTATTACTCTCTCTATTTCATAATAAATGATCAATTTAGAATAAAATAGTGTTCCAAAATGAATGATTTGTTGCAATTTCTAATACACTTTTTTCAATTTTACCATTTACTCCATCAGTTTCTTTTTAAGTGTCACTTTTTAGAGGAAAAAATTATTTGTTTTTAAGACTATATACAATAGGGATTGTTGAAAAAATGATTAAATAGTTGAATTGTTGCAACAGGGTGTTGAATTGAGTGTTGAAAGTGAGGTTGATTAATTGATATTAAAAATATTCAACATGTTGAATAAAGAGAGAGTGATGCCACATAAAATATTTTACAAAATCTTATTGATTGGTATGAAAGTTTAAATTTCTATCTCATCTTAACTATTTAGATTTAATTATTTTATAATAAATCAATTTTGTATTTATTTTTATTTTCACTAAAATTCATTATTTTTTATTTATAAATAGAGACTTGATTCATTTAATTTGGACAAAAAAATTGACTTTATTTAAAAAACATAAAAGAATATAAGAATATCAAATAAAAGTGGTGTGGTAAGATGTTGAATTTTATTAAACAAAACCATTGTAGTGAGTAAAAATTGAATAAATGTTGAATTATTATGGAGAAGAGAGAGAATATGATGTGGAGTTTAAAATGTGAAAGAAGAAATCGTTGAATATGTAAACCACTGTACATAGTTTAAATGTCACATTTTAAAGTTTAAGATAGTATTGATTGTAGTTTTGTCAAAATTATCCGTAATCATTATTATAGAGAAAAAATTAAATAAATTATTAAAAAATTAAGGATATTATAAGAAAAATAATAATCATCATTTTCATTAGTTATCTTGATACGTATAAAAAGTTAAAAAATAATAATTAAAAAAGAATAAAGAAAATAATTAATTAAATTTTTATTATTTTCAATATTTAGTTAGAGGTAATTGAGCTATATTATTGACTCTTACTTTTCTATAATTTTCTTAATATATATAAAATAGTAGATTCCATTAATTAAGGATATTAATTTGACGAAAAAGAAATAAAGTTAATGGTTTTGTTATTTTTAACATCCACAAGTTATGGTTAGATTTTGAAGTAGATGGAAAAGATGGTTTGAGAAGAAAGTGGGAGACAAAGTGGAGACAGAAGACATGAATCCTAAGCGGATTCCATAAACGTAGATACCTACCACTTCCAACAATACACCTTATATCACGGACATCATTATTCAAAACTTTTCAATTTTTGTTTTTATTAACATGCCTTAATTCCTATTTATAAATTTATTGCACTCAAAAATTACTTTATTACTCTATTAAATCCTCACTTAAATTTTCATCAAAAATATTAATTTAATTTGATTTTTTTAAATTTATTATTGTGTCATCATGCTTAAATTTCCGTAAAACAATTAAAATTTAATATTTTCTTTTTATGCAAACAATTCTAAAGATGTATAATTAATTTTTGGTGATTTAGAAGTGTTTGATTTGTTAAAACTAAAATTACTTCTGTCACCATAATTGATTATACTTGAAGTTATAATTTATAATTTTTATCTTTAAAATTGATTCCGGAAGATTTTACATTAAAATTTATTATTCAATTCACTTTTACATAAATGTATACAAACATAAATCAATTCTACTAAACTCAATTATGTTAAAATTAATTATATCAAAATTAATTTTACTAAAATCAATTTTATCTATCGTGAATCCAAACATACACTTAGCTTGCTATCGGCACTAATTCTTCATTAATAATTCATCCTCATTCTTCAATAAGCATGCAATTATTTTGTTAATAATTTAAAATTTTTAGTTTATACATATTTGATATTTGAGTCTCTTTTGTTCTTTCTACATTTTATTTCTTTATATTGAGTAGGACATAAATACGAGGTTTGAGTATGTCTTGCACTATAGAAGGTAACTTTCTGAATTATCGAAGTTAGGTTACAATGACTTAAAGGATAAAATATGGTGTTAAATGCATTTGTGGCTGTGATCGGTGGATCTGGAACTGACTGTTTAACGTTGGTTCGCGAAATATCGCGGAAGCAAGAGTCGCCACCGTCTTTTATTTTCTCCAACATAGACAGGACAAAAGCACAGCAAAATTCCTTATGAGAATAGTTCTCGGTTCGGGAGGTAGATTTATAGAAAGGGAAGGTGTTAGCACCCTTTCTATCCATGGTTATCCATGGGCTCTTAGATACTTGCTCATTGTGTTTTCAAAAATGGTTTGTTTGCTTTTCAACTGTGGGTTTAAAAAAGTTTCTTTGAAAATTCCAGTTCGACTCTTGTATCAGTCCTCAAGAGTGTTTGAAAAGTTGCTTTCGAAAGCTTTTTGAAAATGTGTTGGTGTGAAAAGTATTTTGTTTTGTTTTGAAATTTAGAGCAAGTATCTAGAGTCGTCTACCTACCCTAAGGAGTTCGTCTGTGTAAATGTCCTTTAAAGTAGTGCCATCCCACCATTGAGAGGTAGGTAGCACCACCGTTGGAGGTGTTCGGGTCAATTCGAGGTTCGGGACATGGTGATCACCAGAGCAAGGGGAAGACACCTTAGAAGCTACCCTCATGCCAGGTTCCCGGATCATGAGGACTTACTAAGACATCCTCTACTCGACGATCACCTTTCGAGGCAAGGCAACAGTGAGGCGTACCCTAGGGGTGGTGTGTGATTTGTGTGTCAGATTCATTTGCATTTATCTTGTCATGTTATTGGTGTTCTACGCTTGTTTTTATTTATGTCCACACATTCTTTCATGCCATTTGTTAACAGTTAAAATATTTGCGAGAAAAGTAAAGATTTCTAAGCTATTACAAAAGGCGCGGGTCCACATCGCCAAAATTAAACCGGGACCCGATTTGACAGAAAAATAAAGAAAGTAAAAGAAAATAAGGAATTAAAAGTGCGAGAAAGTTAAAAGGTTACATGGCCTTGGGAGAGATACATAAATATTATAAAGAAATAAAATAAATATGTGAATTAATAATTAAAACGAAACGAGGGCGTTGGACCCTTTTTGCAAAATTAAATTACATGGAATTAATTAAAAAGAAAAGGAGATGTTTTTGGTATTTTAGTATTTAATATGAAAAAAGAATTAACTAAAATAAATACGAACCCTAATTCTAGTGGCTTTTAATTTATTAAGAAAACATTGAATTTTAACCTAAATTAACCCTAATTTTTATATACAAATTTAATTATAAAAATAAATAAAATAAATAATATTAAATATTTGATTATCATGAAAGAAAAATAAAAAGATGAAAATTAATCAAACCTAATTCTATGTTTTTTAAATTTATTATGAAAATATTAAATTAAACCCTAATTTAAAACTAATTAATTTACATGCAAATTTATTTACAAAATATTAACTAATTAAATATATTTAATTTTTGATCTTTTCTGATTTTTATGGTATTTTGTGATTTTATGAAAATGTTAAATTAATTAAACAAGCAATTTATAAAAAATAAAAAATAAAGAAAGTTAAAAGAATTTGCAAACCAAGGGGGGTTGTAGTCCCCAACATGGAGGTGAATCTTGAGAAATCTGGCCCAATAACCTTGGCCTGCTTGGACTTTTGCTGGACACGTGTATGTGCACTGACCAGGGTGCATTGTGTTCTCCAATCCATGGCCTTTGATCTGATGAAGCTGGACGCGTGGACGTTGGATTATGAAGGTGTATCATAGAACAACAACATTAACCTGCATGTGATTGTTAATTGAAAAATAATATGGGAGTACTGAAGACCTGGGGCTCGAACCCAGGTCATGAGCGTTATCAACAAAGCCTTCTACAAACTGAACCAATTCACGCGCTTGTACAATTATTATCAAACAATTAATATAAAATAAGAACAAACATTGCTGATGCTTTAGCGCGAAAATTCAAAACGCCCCAATCATTTCTCCACACGTCATCATCTTCCTCACGCCTTCGTTCTTCCTGAAAACATAATAAACATAGGCAACGGTTTTTACACCGTTCCCTTAGGCAACATATCAGAAAATAGCGACTAGCCCTAGGGGCTTCATAAATTAGGCGCGAGGGTAGCTTCTTCTTCGTCCAAAGGCGCTGATCATGACCATGGTACTATGGTGTCCTAATTTTGCCTTATCTTAAAACCCCTAATTCGAAACTCTGCAAACCCTAAAAAGCAACAATAGTATATTGGCACACAATGCATAAAAATACAATTAAACATATGGGTTAGCTTCAGAATTGCATAAGGAGTATGAATCAATAATTAAAATGCCATGAAAATGCATAGATGTTAAAACACGATTATGAATTTTTTTCTGTACAGGGCCGGTTCATTGTACCAATTCTTTGAGTTTTGATGAATGTTTTTGATTGGAAATCGTTCTATGAAGCTTCAGCAAGCTAATGAAACAAAAATCGTGCCTTGAATCGCCCTAGAATGAGGTTTTCAGTTTTGAGTTTTTTGAACAAAATTTCAAGTTTGAAGATGGGTTTTCTGTGCAGCTTAATGGTCTCTTGAATTAGGGTTATATTCTATGCTTATGTAGGAATGAATTAGGTTAAAGAAATCACACAAAAGCTTGGCATTCATGACTTTGGAAGATTTGATTTTCAAGATCTTTTTTCAAATATTTTCCATGTGTTTTTGTACAAATCATGATCAATTCTCTCCAAATCTTTCCCTATTTGAATATGCACGAATTATTGAGTAGATTTCATGCAAAAAAAAGATTGTAAAACTTAGGTTAAATATTTTCCATGTGTTTAATTTGATTTAAATGAATTATTATAAATAAAAATTCAAATAAATAAATAAAAAATGAAGAAATACTTCCCTTTGGGCCAAGTGGTCGTGCACATGCCATGGATGATGAATTATGGAAGAAAAATGGGCCCATTAGCAATTTTAGGTCATTTGAATCAATGTTGACTTTTCAAAATATCCCAAAATTTCCCAACTTCCACAAGGCATAACTTGCTCAATTTTTAAGCTTTGCTCATGTTCTTGGACATTTTGGAAAGGTCTTTGAGTCCTCTAACCAATGCCTTTGGTCCCGTGTCATTTTGATTTACCAATCTCAAGTTATGGCCTTTGACTTAAAGTCTCTTTTTGTTGACTTTTGAAAATGACCTATAATGTTGAAATTGATAACTTTTTGTGAGAGCATTTCTTGGACTTGAAGTATGAGGATTAGTTGTAGGAAATGTCTTTATCTTCAAAATGAGCTTTGGATGGAATTTTTCTGATAATCCATGTGAAAGTTATGCCCTGGTCAATTTACAGTTGACTTTTTCAACTGTCCAAATAAGGAAACTTTTGCATCTTGATGATTTTTGAGCCAAGCTTTGAGAATCATGATCAAGCATTGATAAAATGATGTTTGTGGCTTCAAAATGATATGTTGACCAAAAATTTGAACTTTTGACTGTCAAATGACCATTTTGCCCCTGTAGTTGACTGTAGTGCAATTAGGGTTTTGACTGTGCAATTTTGAGCTGAATGTCTTGAAACTTGGTATGAGGATGCTTGACCATATTTGTAGGCATGTAAGACTTGATTGGGCCCTTGTAAACTTAATTTTCTTGATCAGAATGAAAACCCTAATTTTGACTGCTTAGGAGGCTCTTGCACTGTGCAACCCTTGGGGAGATTTGAAGCATGACTTGGCAATTTTTTGAAGAATATGGGAGGGAAAATTTTGGGGTACAACAGTGGCCATATGAGTGGACATAACAAGGCAATGCAAATTTCCAACACCATTGACACAGAATGCTTCTCAACTTAACACACATAATGAATTAACAACTCAAGAAGCTTCTCCAACCTATAATATAAGAACACAAATGCACTTGGAAAATACATTTTGTCATTTGCTAAAAATACAACAAATATTATTTTAGGGGTTATTTGGTGTTTAAAATTTATTTTTTGTAACAAAATTCTGACTTGATCCAATTATAACTACTACTTTGTTTAATTTATTGTTTTTCTTTAACCAATTTTCCTTGAATTGGCATATTCTACTTCATATGAAACCAAATAAAAACTTTTTTACCTACCCAATGCTGCTAAACAAACACCTGCATTTCTCTCTCTCTCTCTCTCTCTCTCTCTCTCTCTCTCTCTCTCTCTCTCTCTCTCTCTCTCTTACACGCCTTTGTCTCTTTCTCTCTCTCACAAACTTCTTCCTTCTCTCTCTCTCTCGTCGAATCTCTCATTCTCTCTCTCACAGACTTCTTCTTTCTTGTAGACCTGATTATGGTGATAGTTTTTTGTGTAAAATGGTAAGATATTGTTGTTATTCCTTCTTCCCAGTAGATATGATTATGGATTGTGTTTTGATTTCAAGTGTAGATAAATATGAAGATATGCTTATGAGTTGTGGTATTGATTTCAAGCAAAGAAAAAGACGCAAATTCATGGTTTGTTTGTTGGTTTTATCTAGATCTGTATTTTTGAATGGTGAGCTGCTCGGTGATGTGAAATGCTAAGATTAATTTATGATTTCTGATTATGTGTTTAACGAAAATTTTATTTTTATGATTTATTTATTGTTGTGCACATAGATTGCCTCTAATCAGAGTAAAAGTGAAACATTTGTGTTGTTGATTAAAGATATCGAGAAGGATATTGGTTTGCATATCCAACCAGACAATCGTAAGAAGGTACTGTTATATTATATTTGTTAGGAGAGTATATATTATGCATAATTCATCTATAATATTATATTTAGATCATGATGAAAATGTTACTTTTATTGTTTTCTGCTTAGATCTACAAAACTCCAGCGATTATCTTGTGGTTGATATTTTTGTTGTTGTTGCAGGTTTCCATTGTTTGGGATGTGTGGATACGGTTTCGCACATGGATGGTGTTTGGGATACTTAATGGTATTTATGATTGTAAACTGATGCATATGAACATAATCTACTGCCTGTATGAGTTATTTTGTATTTGCAAACATTCAACATATGTTTCTTTGTGTTTGAAGTCTTGCCACATTTGATTATGTTTAATTTATTTATATGCTAAGTGTGTACACTGTTGGTGTTTGTTGGCAGCAATTTTGGTAAAATAATGCTTTGGTAATGTTTTGCTTATTGTCTTAACATTTGAAATAAAACATCTCAACTATTTTTGAATGATGTCAAAGCAGATGTCTTGACATCTGCCTACTGTTCTGAACGTGTTTTCATATTTTCTGTTTCCTATTTTTAAGCGTGGCTTATTCAGGTATATGGTTTATAGCTTGCGAAAAATATGGAGGAATATTTTTCTATCTGTCTTATCTTTATGGATTGTATCTTGGCCTACTTTCATGGAGTGTTTCAAGGGATTCAATATTGCAATATTTGTTTTTCAGCCCAAGCCCATAAAGAAGTTGTTGCACCTTTATAAGGACTTGCATCCTTATTCGTACTGCTGCAACTTTTGAAGAAAAATATACTTTGTGCATTTTAGAAGTCGAAGTATTTTAATTGTAATACACTCTAGTATTGATTCAATACTTGATTGTAATTTGAATTATGGATCATTCATAAGCTTTTAAGTATTGAATGATTAAGGTTTTTCAAACTTAATAATTCTGTTGTTTTTCACGGTTAGTGATTGAAGGGATTTGAGGAGGGCCTTACACCTAGGTGTGTCTTAGGTAGAAGTATAGCATTGGTAGTGATTAAGTGATTAGAACGTAAACTGGTTGTTTACGAAGGATCTATGATTTAATACTATTTAGTGAACTTGTCCCTGGCTTGGTATCTCCCAGAGTATGTGTTGTTGTACATCGAACTGGGTTAACAATTCCTTGTGTTTTTACTGCTTTTAATATTGTTGCATTTTATATTGTCCTCAGATATTTGTGTCGTGACATCTCCTTAGACATCACATATCTGATACCAGAATTTCAATTGGTATTAGAGCAGACATCTTGCTCTATATCTGGGTGAGATCTAGGGAAGATACTTTCTGGTACTATGGATAAGGAAGGAGGATTTATGAACATACCACCTATTCTGGATGGAAGCAATTATGATTATTGAAAACCACATATGGTGGCCTTTCTAAAATCTCTAGACAGCAGGGCTTGGAAAGATGTCTTAAAAGGATTGAAACATTCTGTAAAATTGGGAGAAGATGGATAACCTACTTCTGTGTTAAAACCAAAAGAAGATTGGTCTAAAGAAGAAGATGAAATTTCTCTTGGAAATTCTAAAGCCTTGAATGCTATATTCAATGGAATTGACAAGAACATTTTCAGATTAGTAAACACATGTGAAGTTGCTAAGGATGCCTGGGGGATTATTCAATCTACCCATGAAGGCACATCCAAAGTTAAGATGTCAAGGCTTCAGTTGCTCACCACCATACTTGAAAATCTGAGAATGAAGGATGATGAAAGTATTAATGACTTCCATATGAACATTATTGAGATTGCTAATGCATCTAGTGCTTTAGAAGAAAAAAAATACCTGAAGACAAATTGGTGAGAAAAATGCTTAGGTCTCTCCCCAAGAGATTTGATATGAAAGTGACTGCCATAGAAGAAGCACAATACATTGACAAGATGAGAATGGATAAACTTGTTGGATCCATTCAGACATTTGAATTAAGCATCAATGAAAGATCTGAAAAGAAAAACAAAAGCATAACTTTTGTAACCAATATTGAAGATGAAGAGGAAGACTGTGATCTGGACACAAATGAAGGAATATCTAATGCCTTAGTTCTGCTTGGAAGACAATTCAACATAGTGATAAAGAAGATGGATAGGAACACAAGATCAAATGTCAAGAACATCTCATCTGACATCCATAAGTAAAATGAGTTTGGAATAAAAAGGGTTAAAGAAAAATCCAGTCAAGGGAAGGGGATACAATGTCATGGATGTGAAGATTTTGGTCACATTAGAGTTGAATGTCCTACATATCTTAAGAAACAGAAGAAGAATATATTTGTTACTTGGTTTGAAGAAGACTCTGAGAGTGATTTTAAAGAGGAATCTGCCAAGTATGTTAAAGCATTGACAGGAAAATATGCTTCCGATGAAGAATCAAGTGATGGTGAACTAACCTTTGTTGAGTTAGTTACCTCGTATAGAGAACTGTATCTCAGGAGTGCAGAAGTTTACCAAGAAGGGGAGAAATAGAAAGCTCTCATAACTCAGTTGAAGGCAGAAAGGAAAGAGCATCTGAAAACTATCTCTAGTCTGGAAAGTGAAGTGACTTCCCTGAATTTTAATCTTGACATAATGGTCAAATCACTCAAGATGCTGAATAATGGGTCTGACACATTAGAAGAAATTCTTCAAATGGGAAAAATGACAGGAGACAAGAGTGGTCTAGGGTTTAAGAAACCTTATTCTGAAGAACCTTCATCAGATTCCACTCATGCCAAGTCTAAACCAAAGATATCGAATCATATGTCTCAACATCATGACAAATATCAGGGCAAGAAAAGACATCAGGGCAAACATCATGGCAAGAAAAAATTTAATCACACTAGAGAGAAATTCCAGTCCCGGTGGTGTCACCACTGTGGAAGGTTTGGTCACATAAGACCTTTCTATTTCAAGTTGTATGGGTACCCCAAAACTGCTCCTCTTCCAAAGATTAATAAGATCTCTCAAAATAGCAAAAAGAAGACACAATGGGTTCCCAAAACTACTGTTGCTAGTCTCATAGCTCATACCTTTCTCAGAGTCTCAACCAAATATGTCTGTTACTTTGATAGTGGTTGTTCTAGACACACGATAGGTGTTAAGAATTTGTTGGTAGATATTAAATCTCACTCCACCAGTTATGTGACTTTTGGTGACGGAGCTAAAGGTTAAATCAAAGGAGTTAGAAAGCTGAAATGTACAGGAGTCCCAAAACTTGACAATGTGTTACTTGTTAAAGGGTTAACAGCTAACCTAACAAGTATAAGTCAACTGTGTGATCAAGGGTTCAAAGTAAACTTCACCAAGACAGAATGTCTCATTTGCAATGAGAAGAATGAAGTTATTATGAAAGAAATCAGATCTAAAGACAATTGTTAATTATGGGTTCCCCAAGAGTTAAACTTCTCCTCAACATGTTCTCTAGCCAAAGAAAATGAAGTTAAACTCTGGGATCAAAAGTTGGGACACTTGCATTTAAAAGGAATGAAGAGAATCATATTTATAGAAGTTGTGAGAGGGATCCCTAAGCTCAATATAGAAGAAGGGAGAGTATGTGGTGAATGCCAGATTAGAAAATAAACTAAGATGTCACATCAGAAGATCTAACATCTAATCACATCAAAAGTTTGGAACTTCTTCACATGGACTTGATGGAACCTATGCAGGTTGAAAGTCTTGGTGGAAAGAAGTATGTCTATGTTATTGTAAATGACTTCTCTAGGTACACATGGATAAGTTTTATCAGAGAAAAATCAGAAACTTTTGAAGTCTTCAAAGATCTATGTCAAAAACTTCAAAGATAAAAAGATAGTCATGTCATCAGAATCAAAAGTGATCATGGAAACGAATTTGAGAACAATAAATTTGCTGATTTTTGTTCCTCTGAAGGAATCAGTCATGAATTTTCCTCTCCCATTACTCCTCAGCAAAATGGGATTGTGGAACACAAAAACAGAACTCTTCAGGAATTTTCCAGAGTTGTAATTCATGCTAAGAAGTTATTGTGATACGGTGGGAGAACTGACTTGGGTGTTTTGTGTTTGGTCGCAATTGTTGTGGTTAGCAAAAGTCACCACCGACTTTTCTTTTATCCAAAATGAAAGGCTGAAAAGAACAGGAAAGACCTTTAGAGATGATTTTCTAAGTTCGGGGGGTAGATTATGAAAAGGGAAGGTATTAGCACCCTTTTCATCCGTAGTTATCTACGGGCTCTTAGTTGCTTGCTAGATCACTTGATTTTGTTTGAATGTGTGCTTGTGGTGTGAGTTTTGAAAGTATTTTGAAAATGTCTTTGTAATGGTTCTCGTTTCTATAAGAACGCGCACAAAGTGTTGTTTCGAAAATAGCTCAAAGAGGTGTTTGTTGGAATGTGTTTTTTGAAAGAGATTTTGAAAAGGTGTCTTCTTTGTAATGGCTCTCGTTTCTATAAGAATGTGTACAAATCATTTGTCTTTTGAAAATGTTTCAAATCAGTGTGTTGGTGTATAAATTTTTGTTGTTGTGAGCAAGCGAGCAACTAGGAGCGAATCTACCTACTCAAAAAGGTCTTACATGTTCTTTTCCTCCTCCTTTAGGTGTTGCTGTCTTACCATTGTTTTAGTAAAAGGACCCATTGTTGGATGTGAAGGGACTGACGTGGGACGTTTGTATAGTCATAGAAGGAAACCTATGGGACATTTTAGCAATTTCATTTAGGGACTGGATCATTTACCGAAGGCAACATTGAGGGTCATCGAGGGACTACGATCTTTTATTGATGGTCTTTGCTAAAACGCCCATGTTCGGGGGACATGACTATTTTTCGATAGGCAACAAGTGGGATTACCCTAAGGGGTGCATGTGTGAAAAGTGTATTTGATTGCATGCATTTAGTCTTTGATTTTTGGGTTGTCTAATTGTTGTTTTTATCTTGCCATATACACCTAGTTACTAACAATATATGAAAGCAATAAAAGCGCGGAAAAGTAAAGTCCTACACTATTACATCATTAAGGGTATGGGGTGTACAAATTTACAATGGGGATTTCGAGAAATTAAAGTCCTGGTTATCTATTACAACCATATTGAAATAATGTACAAGAAAAGTAAAACGAACTAGTTTTGTTTTTGTTAAAAAGAAATAAGTTTGCTTAAGAAAACACTTTTGATCTTTGAGATTTAAAAGGGATAAAATAAAGTATGCAAATATGAAATATTTTTGGTGTTTTTGGTTATTAAAAGCTAAAATAAGATAAATAAAATAAAAAGGATTCATAATCAGCACATTGCTGAAGCGAGAAGGAACAAAAGTTCTGATTCTGATACGCTGCAAGAGAGAAAATGTTAGTAGGAAAGTAGAAGGTCAGAAGTTCTGGCCCTGGGTACACCAAGTTCTGAGGTTATTAGGAACTCTGATACAGTTGGGAATCTAGAAGTTCTAATGTAACTGGTAGATCAGAAGTTCTGGCTATTTGAGAGAGTTTGGAAATTCTGGCTGTTTGGGAGAGTGAAGTGATAATGTTGTTGGGTGAAGATATCTAGAAACTCTAATCTATGGATATTGTTTGACAGATAAATAGGAAAAAATGTCTGAGTAAACCTAAAAAGATGCTTCTGGGGCTAGAACCCAGGACCCTCATCACTAATGTCTTATGCACACACACTGTCTACCACCGGGGTGGCTGTACATCAGGTATTAGAAGCAAAAACATAAATATGTATCACAAAGCAAACTCTGACGATAAACTCCAACTCTTTCTCCATGCTAATCAGAACATCTGCAACTTAGTCATTTCTCAACAGAACATAAAACACAAACATAACAATTATGGCAGGTTTTCATCATGGTTTCAGAAACATAAAAAATGTCAAGACTGTAAATCAGAAACAAGCATGTATATGCTAATCCTAATTTATTTAATAATTTTTGAACTGACATTCCCCATACTTAGGCAGAAAATACATGAAACCTCAGATTATGTACTACATCAGAATCAGGATGTCTACATTGTATTTTGGACATGCAAGTTTAACAATGCCTAAGTGATATGATGAGAGTCAACAGAAGCTTACCTTGCAGCTGGAAAAGGTCCTGTGAACTGGAGCCTGGTTCTGACTGCTTGTAATGTTCTGATCAGCTTCCTTACGTGCTCAACAGACTGGAACAACCTTTAACTTGGGCTATGAATGGCTGGAAAATTCTGGAACAACCAAGAAGAAAAGTTCTGACTTTTTAAGGTGGAGATTGATGGAGAACATGTTACAGTATGAAAACAGAAGTTAGGATGGCTTCTAAATGTATACCAGAAGATGTATGGATGATTTCGTCAAGAAACACTTGAGGGAAATTGGAGTTTGAATGCAAGAATTAAAAACTAGCAGGTTTTGTATTTGTGTTTGCAGTTTCGGATTCCCGGAATTTTTAGCAAGGTTTCAAAGCTTTTTCTTTTCAATTTTTCGACCCCATTTACAGTTGCAAACGAAGTTCAATTTATAGGAAAAGATTTAGTAGCTTGGAGAAGTCAAGAGTACCACCATCACGCTAGTGTGCTGACTTGTTCTTGAAGCAAGTTAAACAAGTATGGTGGTTAGCATATTTTAGCCGTGCCTAAGCTGGATTCGTAAGCATGAATTAAGGAAAAGTACCCTCAGAAACAAAAGCAAAGCATGGGCCCAACATACTCTTGTACAAAAATTTGCTTTTTCAAGGACAACAATGTACTTCTATGCCACACGTGGGGAAATCTTTTGGATAAAAACTCAAAAGTGGTTGTGAGCATTAAATGATGATGAGATTTATCAAACCAGAAATCCTGCAATATGAGATTATGCATCATAGCTTAAATCTGGGTCAGAAGTTCAGCATCAACGCAACTTAGAACAAACATCCAACTTCTGATCCTTTAATCTCTTTGCTCCAGCATGTTCTGAGTGAGTTCTCAGATTTTCCAGACAGCTTATAACATGCTTTGTAAGTCCTTTTTGAATTTCTCTTGCAAATTTTTACTGAACCTACGTGAAAACTGGCTCAAAAATTGTAACCAAATTCTGATTTGAAAATGCTCAAAATTTACTAAGTGTTTAAGTTTCAGGGACGTGTCTTTGAAGACGTATAACTTGAAATCCCAGCATTTCTAGAAGAAGTTATGTTCTGTAATGTTTTAGATCTCATTGAGATCTAAAACTCTTGTGTTAGAAGTTCTTCCAGAATCAGCTTGTATCATGGTGATAATCTGGCCAGAAGTTCTGAATTTATCATATTTCTTAAACACTTGGAAAAATTTCTAAGTATTTAGAATTTTGGCTTTTTCAACATAAATCTTGACTTCTGATTTTCTTGATGAAACAAGCTTCATGCCTTGATGAAATATGATTCTTGAATCTTGATTTTGATCCAAAAGTCAAAGTTTGACTTTTCAGTGTGCAAATGACTATTTTGCCCTTGTGAATGACTTTCTTGGAAAATTTGTGATTCAAGGCTTGGAATTTGATGGAAGCAAACTTGAGGGTCCAGGATGATCCTTTAAGAAATGAGAGGGAAGATTTTAGGGTATAACAGTTGCCCCTATTCAATCTTCTTACACATTAAGAGTTAGATTGGCGAATCTACCCTTCGTGACTTGAAGGTGGAAGATGATTGAACACTAGAGTGCCCATAAATTTGAACTTGATGATGTCATGGTTTAATGGGTAGGGGATGGGCTTAAAATATGCCATCCGAAGGTGGTTGTTGATGGAAATTAGACTAAGTCTAAAATTGACTTCAATTGGAAAAGAATCAAAATAAATCTTGGAGTGATTTATCTGAACCAGGAGAAATGTCTACCAGAAAGAATCAGGATAAATTGTTGAGAGATTTAAACTGAACCAGTAGAGGTCTTGAATTTTCTTTAAATGGAAAGAATTAGAATAAATCTTGAAGCGACTTATCTGAACCAGAGAAATATGTCTGCAGGAAAGAATCAGGATAAACTGTTGCGATTTAAACTGAACCAACAGTGGTCTGGAGAAGAATCAGAATAAATCTTGGAGCGACTTATCTGAACCAGAGAAAGATGTATGTGGGAAAGAATTAGGATAAACTATTGTGATTTAAACTGAACCAGCAGTGGTCTGGAGAAGAATCAAAATAAATCTTGGAGTGACTTATCTGAACCAGAGAAAGATGTATGCGGGAAAGAATCAGGATAAACCGTTGAGAGATTTAAACTGAACCAGTAGTGGTCTGGAGAAGAATCAGAATAAATCTTGGAGCGACTTATTTGAACCAGAGAAAGATGTCTGCGGGAAAGAATCAGGATAAACCATTGAGAGATTTAAACTGAACCAGCAGTGGTCTGGAGAAGAATCAGAATAAATCTTGGAGCGATTTATCTGAACCAGAGAAAGATGTCTGCGGGAAAGAATCAGGATAAACTGTAGAGAGATTTAAACTGAACCAGCAGTGGTTTGGAGAAGAATCAGAATAAATCTTGGAGCGACTTATCTGAACCAGAGAAAGATGTTTGCGGGAAAGAATCAGGACACACTGTTGAGAGATTTAAACTGAACCGAGAAAAGTCTGGAGGAACTAACTGTCATATAGATAGTCACCCCGTCTTGATTCGGGAATCTACAATTGATTTGTTTAGATATTTGCCTTGTCTTGTTGACAATAACTTTCAGTGGTTTGATCCTTCCTGAAAAAGGCGAAGAGTTAATTGTATGTAATGCTATGATGTATGAAATGCATAGTGCAATGAGATGGTGATATATGCATTTGTTCCATTGCTGTTCATGATTCCTGGATGTGATGTATGCGCATGCAAGCTGTTCTGCTGTAGTGTTGTCGGATTGGGAAAATAAATCCCTGACTACCACTGGGAATGAGGAGTGTAAGTCTTCATATTTTATTGAGTTTGAAGTGTTGATGGATGGCTTTCCATAACCAGAGAAATAAACTCTATGGGGAAGAGAAATGCCATGTATTGCTTATATGCCTTATGAAATCCTGCTGTGAAATTCTGAGAAGCTGAATGACTTTTGCTGGGGAATCTTTGAGGTGGCAACTGGAAGTTTTGCCCTCTCGGGGATATGAAGGCAAAAGGCACCAACAGGCTATATGCTGTGGATATGATAATGATCCTGTAACAGGATGTTTGTGCTTCTGCCTTTGCTGGAGAAAGTACCTGCGAGGATTTCATGGAATGTCCCACAGATGTTGTCCTATTTCTTAAAGCCATTAGTAATTGTCTTTCTGGTTTAGTTTTATTTTTTACGAGTTCATTTATAAACAGTAATTACATTTAAATTCATATGCTCAAAAATAAATGCTGGACGTTTTTGTAAACAAAACAAGAACATTAAAAGAAAAAAACTGATAGTTTTGCACTTTCAAAGGAGTATCTTTGTATTAACTTGAATAAGTGTTTGTACAAAGAGACGAACATCCTAGTAAGAGAATGTCGTCGTAAAAAATGAAAATTGATACAAAGAAAAGAGAAACTATGTGAAATAATCGCACGGGGTTCCCATTCTGCTATAGCCTTCATGTCTCTGAGCGTTTCCTCCATTTGCTGCTTTGTACGAAGCTGATTGGATTGATTAGTACTGTTTGAGTTTGACGATTGATGATGAATATTGGTTGTAAGGTAATCTAACGGGACATAGTCATACGCTTTGAATCTATAACTTTTGTCTGGACTTCCCTTTCGGGGTTTCAATCCACCGGGATACCCTTTTTTGCCCAAGCTGCCTTTTCAGGTTTTCTGCTTGCCAGGTGTACAATTTTTTTTGTATTTTATCCCTAATTTTTGCCCGAACCCTTTTGGTTCGCCGGGATGCCCTCATTTTTGCCTAGGCCAGTCGACCTAGAGGTTCTTTGTTTATGCGCAGTATCTTTTAACTATGTCCGTGTTTACAGGGTGTGAAAGGTCCTCTCCGTCCATAGTGGTTAAGATCATTACCCCATCGGAAAATATGCTCTTGATCACAAATGGTCCTTCGTACGTAGGAGTCCATTTTCCCCTGGGATCACCTTGTGGTGGTAGGATACGCTTGATTACCAAGTCACTAACTTGATATGCCTAACGTCTGACCTTCTTGTTGAAAGCTTTGATCATACATTTTTGGTACATCTGACCATGGCAGACAGCTGTAAGTCTCTTCTCATCAATCAAGTTCAACTGGTCAAATCGAGTTTGAATCCAATCATCTTCACTCAACCCTGCATCCTTTATGATTCTCAAAGAAGGTAATTGGACTTCAATTGGTAGAAAAAATTCCATGCCGTATACCAAGGAGAAGGGAGTTTCCCCTGTTGATGTACGCGTCGTGGTACAGTAACCGTGGAGAGCGAATGGTAACATCTCATGCCAGTCCTTGTAGGTTACTTTCATTTTTTGTGTGATCTTCTTGATGTTTTTATTAGCAGCTTCTACAACTCCATTCATCTTTAGCCGATAAGGAGAAGAGTTATGATACTGGATCTTGAATTGCACGCATAGTGCAGTGATCATAGTATTGTTGAGATTGGTACCATTGTCTGTAATGATTCTTTCTAGAATACCATATCGATAAATAAGGTTTTGTTTGATGAATCGGGCCAGAACGTTCTTGGTAACAGAAGCGAAGGAAGCTGCCTCAACCCACTTCGTGAAGTAATTAATGGCGACCAAGATGAAGCGATGTCCATTAGAAGCTGTGGGCTTGATTTCTCCAATCATGTCAATGCCCCACATTGTAAACGACCAAGGATCAGTTAGGACATTTAAAGGCAATGGAGGCACATGTACTTTGTCACCATAGATCTGACACTTGTGACAGGTTCGTGAATGCTGATGACAATCTGCTTCCATGGTGGACCAAAAGTATCCTGCCCGGAAGATCTTTCTTGCCATCGTGTGACCACTAGAATGGGTGCCAAAAATTCCTTCATGTATATCAGCCATGATCTTGTATACCTCACTCTTGTCCATGCATCGAAGCAAAGTAGAGTCATGATTGCGCTTATAGAGAACTCTATTACTGAGGAAGAACTTAGCAGAGAATCTTCTCAGGAATTTCTTGTCATTGACTGAAGCTCCTTCTGGATATTCTTGGGCCTCAAGATATCTCTTAATTTCATGGAACCAAGTCTTAGCCACCACTTCATCAGTACTAATCGCGTGACAGTAAGCTGGTTCGTCCATCCTCTCTATGGTGATCTGAGGAGTCTCATTATTTCAATTGATTTTGAACATGGATGACATAGTGGCTAGCGCGTCTGCTAGTTGATTTTCCTCTCGTGGAAAATGTTCAAAGGTAATTTCCTCAAATGTGGGATCAGTGTTAACACATGTTCTTTGTAAGGGATGAGATTAGGGTGCTTCGTGTCCCATTCTCCTTTGATCTCACTGATGACTAAGGATGAATCTCCAAATACACTTAAGGACTTGATTCTCAAATCTATGACAACTTTGAGACCAAAAATACACGCTTCATATTCTGCAATATTATTGGTACAGTTGAAACAGAATCTAGCAGTGAAGGGAATATGACATCCTTCAGGGGATATGATTACAATGCTTATGCCATTTCCGAGTGCGTTGGAAGCTCCGTCAAAAACCAAGGTCCATCAGGATCCTTGTTCAGGTCTGTCATATGGTCTGAGTTCTTCATAATTGTCTATCAACATGATGTCTTCATCTGGGAACTCGAACTTCATGGACTGATAGTCATCCACAACCTGATGAGCAAGGTGATCGGCCAATACACTTCCCTTTATGGCTTTCTGAGTAGCGTATTGAATGTCGTATTCAGTCAGGACCATCTTCCATCTTGCTATTCTTCCAGGGAGGGCAGGCTTCTCGAATATGTATTTAATTGGATCCATGTTGGATATCAATAAGGTAGTATGGGTCAACATATATTGTCTTATCCGGCGAGCAGCCCATGCCAGAGCGTAACACGTTTTCTCGAGCAGTGAATATCTGGTTTCACAGTCGGTAAACTTTTTGCTCAGGTAGTATATTGCATGCTCTTTTCGGCCAGACTCGTCATGCTGCCCCAGCACACACCCCATTGAATTTTCCAAGACAGTTAGATACATGATCAAAGGTCTTCCCTCGACTGACGACATCAAAGCGGGAAGCTCTTAAAGATATTTTTTGATCATGTCGAAGGCAGCCTGGCAGTTATCGTTCCATTCCACCACTTGATCTTTCTTCAGTAATTTGAAGACTGGTTCACAAGTAGCGGTTAGATGGGAAATGAACCGGGAAATATAGTTCAGTCGTCCTAAGGATCCCCTAACTTCCTTCTCAGTGCAAGGAGCAGGCATTTCCTGTATTGCTTTTACCTTTGCAGTGTCCACTTCGATACCTTTGCCGATGACAACGAAACGTAAGAGTTTACCAGACCTCACTCCAAAAGTGCATTTATTTGGATTCAACCTTAGTTTGTATTTCTTCAGTCTTTCAAACAGTTTCTACAGATGGTCAAGATGCTCCTATTCAGTTTGAGATCTGGCTATCATGTCATCCACATAATCCTCTATTTCATGATGGATAATGTCGTGAAATGGAGCTACCATGGCACGCTGATAGGTTGCCCCTGCATTCTTCAACCTGAATGGCATAACCTTGTAACAGAATGTACCCCACTGTGTGATGAAAGTCGTTTTTTCCATGTCCTCAGGTGCCATTTTTATCTGGTTGTATCAGGTGAAATCATCCATGAAAGAAAATACTTTATGCTGTGCGGTGTTGTCAACCAGAATATCGATGTGGGGAAGCGGGAAGTCATCCTTAGGGCTTGCCCTATTCAGGTCTCTATAGTCCACACACATGCGTACCTTACCATCCTTTTTAGGCACTGGAACAACATTGGTGAATCATTGTGGATAGGAGGTGACAACTAATAATTCGGCGTTGAACTGCTTCATGACTTCAGTCTTGATTTTCTCTTACATTTCTGGCCTCATGCGACGGACTTTCTGTTTTACTGGAGGGTAGTCTTCTTTTGTTGGAAGATGATGGACCATGATATCAGTGTCGAGTCCTGGCATGTCTTCGTATGACCAGGAAAAGACCTCAACATAATCATGTAGTAACTGAGCTAAGCGCTTCTTAATGCTAGTATCCAGGTTGGCACCTACCTTGACCTCTTTTTTGTCCTCTTCTGTACCTAGGTTAACAGTTTCCACTGGCTCTTCATGGGGATTTATGGTCCTTTCTTCTTGTTGCAGTAACCTGGCTAGTTCCCCTGGTACCTCACAATCTTCCTCACCTTTGTCTTTGGCCTGGTAGATTGGATTTTCAAAGTCATGATAGGCCATATCGGAATCGTTACCCATGGGATCCTGAGTGGATGTGGATCTGCATTTTGATATGTGAGTGTGTAAGAGCATAGCTAACTTTGAAAAATGATAAAGGTTAAAAGAGAAAAACAATGAGCATAAAAATTTGCATGCAAAAACATCCATGATTTATTGATGACATATGAAGATGAAGTAACAACCCTCACAAATGGACCGTTGTACCTCGGGTAAGACACAAGGTTTTAAAGTCTATTGTTTAATTATTACAAATATGATGAAAATTGAAAGACAATTACTTGAAGAAAAGTAATTGGGACAAATTCTTTGGCTTCCCAGTTGTTGAGTCCTCCACTGACGGTTGGGGAGATCCACTCGTCCAGGTCACAATTACCATCACCGTCTTCCATCGTGTTGACTCCCTGACTACTGATACGTAAAGGTGGCCCCCCAGTGCGAGTTCGTCGAACAACCTTTTGTGCCTCCAAGGTGAATCTCAAGCCAAATTTGTTGTATTTGTAAGGAAAATCCGGAGTTTGACCCCAGATAGTACATCCACCTTCTTCAATCACTGCTCTAGCATCCTTCCACGAGGTCATTCTCAATGGTGGTATGGTAGTTCTTGGAGTTTTGGTAGCAGTCTTGGCTGTCGCAACTGTTTGTGGGACCTCCTTGAAATGCTGGCATGGAGTTTCGATGAACTCACCATCCATTTCCACGTACCTGAAAGAGTTCAGGTGACTGACCATATACCCCTCCTCCCCGTGAACAGTGATAACATTTCCCTTGATAGGGTATTTCAACATCTGATGTAATGTAGAGGTGACGGCGCCAGCGCTATGGATCCAAGGTCGGCCTAACAAACAAGAATTGGAAGGGCAGATATCCATCACGTAGAAAGTTGAATCGAAAGTCTGAGAACCAATTTTGATGGGGATGTCCACCTCCCCGTGCACCATTCTCTTCAAACCATAAAAGGCCCTGACCACTATGTTGTTGGGTTTTAAGGTCAAACCTTCACAGTCTAGTCTATCCAGAGCCTTCTTAGGAAGTACATTCAATGATCAACCAATATCTACCGGAACATGGGCCAAAGTAGTGCCCCTGCATTCGACAGAGACATGCAACACATCATTGTGTTTCCTCCCTCTAGGTGTCAGATCAGCATCAGAAAAGCCCAAACTGTTATCCTCTCTCAGACTAACCACACAATCTTCGAACTAGTCAGCAGAGGTTTCTTGTGGCACATGGGCAGTTTTAAGAAATTTCACCAAAGCCTTCGCATGAGCTTCAGAGCACAACAGTAAAGCGAGCATAGAAATATTTAAAGGGGTCTGCCCTAGTTGTTCGACTACATTGTAGTCGCTTTTCTTTATAATTTTCAAAATTTCTTCCATCTCCTTATTGGAAGCCTCTGAGATAGATACTGGCTGCGCCTTCATCAGGACAGGCTCAACCAAAATGTCTTTTCCCCGAGCCTCGGTCGACTTGGTAATAGGGGTGTCAGCAGGGGTAATCACAGGAACTGTAGTAGTAGTATTAGCAGGGACAAAAGCAGGAATGATCACAGGACCAGTAACAACTTTCGGAGGAGAAATCTCAGGGGAGAACACTCTTCCACTTCTGGTTATTTTTCTAGTTCCCACAATGTTGCCAATGTCGGGGTTAGCCTTCTCAAAAATTGAGTCTTCATCAGCCAAACAATCTTGCTTGACGCCGTAGTAGTAGACGTCAACCCCATAGTTCCAGGGAACAGTTTTATCTGAGGAGAATGGGATTGGCCCTGGCATAGTAATTATCAATGGAGTCACCTTCGGAACAAAGGTAATCTTGACGGGTCTTTTGGTGGAGACCCTGGGAGGATTGGCAGAAATAGTTATTGTTGAAACATCCTTGTAAGAAATGGTTGGAACGAGAGTCTTTTCAAACAAAATCTATTTTTCATCCATCAGGCGCTGTACACCTGCCTTAAATAAATGACAATCAGTCGGTAGAGATAAACAGAGATGGCAACCTTCGCCACATCCCGAAACTAAACCAACCTTCAATAGATTCCTCTTGACGGTCAGGAGAGGAGTAGAAAGTTTATCAACAATAGTAACAAATACATCATCTTCAATGGCGTTAACACCATGGACATTGTTGTACCCCAAAATTTGCCCTCCCATATTTCTCAAAACATTGCAAGAATAATTTCCAAGTGGCTCAAGATTGCTCAAGAGTTGGACAGTCAAGTTATCTCCTAAGGCAGTCAATCTCAAATTAGGGTTTTGTGTTGCATCAAGGTCCTTGCATCCAAATGACCTCAAGTTATCCCCAATGTCCTAATATGTTCTCAAGTTCATCCATGTCAAATTTCAAGCCTTGCAGAGGAAGTTTGGTCAGTCAATTGCTCAAAGGGTCCAAAAATCAACTGTGCTAGGGCAAAAGTCAACTGTGACCTACATACAGTCAAACTTCAAGTTTTTTGTCAACATCCTCATTTTGAAGTATATTTCATCATTTGATCAAGGGGTGATCATGATTCATCAAGGATTGCTCAAGATTCATCAAGATTCAAAAGTTGCTAAATTAGGGGTTTGTAGGAAAAGTCAACTCAACTTTGACCAAGCATAACTTTCTCATACTTTATGAGAAATGACCCATACAAAGCTCATTTTTAATAGGATGCAATTTCCTACAATCCATATTTATACCCCAAGATCAGGAAATGCACTCACAATAAGTTACAAATTTGGACATTATAGGTCATTTTGGAAAGTCAACAAAAACACCTTTTTTTACAAAGCTTGTAACTTGAGCATGGAAGATCAAAATGAGATGAGACCAAAATGGTGGCTTAGAGGACATCTCAAGATTTCTAAAAAGTCAAAGAACACCTCCAAAAGTTCAAAATTGAAGAAGTTATGCATTGTTGAAGTTGAGCATTTTTGCAAAATTGCCAAAAGTCAACTATCCCCAAAACTTCAAATTTTGCCAAATGGGCCCATTCTTTTCCACTTGATTTAACCTTGTCACACTACACACGTGTCCTAGCTTCAGCATCATGTCCATTTATTAATTTTTCTATTTTATTTGATTTTTTATTGAATTAATTCATTTTAAATCAATTTAAATCAAATAAAATCTAAATATTGATCATTTAGGATCTTTTTGATTGTTACAGGTCTTATTTGTCATCATGGACATGATAAAATTCGAATCAAGCCATATCATGAACAAAATATGGGATTTTGGACAAATTTAGAAGCTTTTCAATGGAGGATCAAATCATATCTCCAAACATCAATGCATAAGGATTCAGCCCAAGAAAGTTAACCTAATTCACTCCATGTTACATATACAATGCAAAGGCACGAGAATCAGAGGTTAGAAGCTGCAGAATCACCAAAACCAAACTTGAAAAAGTTGCTAAAAAGCTTGAAACTGAAATCGTGCATAGAGGTGGTGTCAAGACCAAATCTCCACACTAATCAATTGCTGGACCATCCTTGAAGGGAAACCAACTCAAAACCAATCCACATACACGATCCAAAGCGCTGTAAGTCTCTCTGAAAATCACTTTTCAGTTGAAATCGTATCCTCATTTTCTTGCACTTTTTGGACAAATCTTTGGTATATTCATGATGCTCATGTAATTTCTAAGCTTTCTGCATTATTTGATTGTATTCATATGGACTGTAGCCTTGTGACTGAACCTAGGGTTTCGTAGCTTGTGTTTTTGGGATTTTTATTTACAGGCAAAATTGATGCAATCAATGGGCATAACCATGATCAGTGGAAGGAGACGAGCACAACCATGTGTTTGGAATTAATTTCCATGGCCTAGAGAAGATTTTAAGAGGGACATACGGATTTAGCTGCGAATAAGAATCCGCAGGTAAATATCCAGGCCAAACGAAGAAGATGAAGACGTGGCCTGTTCCAATTGGACCATTCATATTTCGCGCTTATTTTTTTATATTTTCTGGCATGTTAACTTGTTTTCTATATTATTATTATTATTCAATATCATAACAACTAACGCACATTGGTCCTGTGGTAAAGGCGTGTAGGCATTGGCTAACAGGACCTGGGTTCGAATCTTAGGTCCCCCCACATATTTGTTATCATTTTCTTTCAGGTATTCCAGCGTATCTCATGCCTTGCAATGCACCATACTCCCTCAAATCTCCAAACGCCAGATGGCCTCCAGGCCAAATCTGATGGCCCAGATGGGATGCCTACCATACACTCTAGTCAATGTGCACACGTGGAACCAAGAAAGTCAATCAGGCCAGTGGACAAATGGGCCTTGGAATTGCTGATCTCACCCCCAATCTGGGCCCAAACCCCCTTGAGTATTTATATTTCTTTCTTTTCATTTTATTTATTTATTTATTTTATTAATTATTTTTATTATCACTAACCAATTAATCTTTTTCTTAATAAAATCAAAAACTAAAAAATATATTTTATTTATTAAAATTAAATTCAGCACTTTATTTTTGTAAATAAATATTAATTCAATTAACTTAGTTTTAATTAGGTATAATTTCAATTTCTTTTTTGCAATAATTAAAATTAATGTAGAAAATTAGGTTTTTATTAACTTTAAATCAATTTATTTTTATTTCTTTAAATATCTAAAAATCCAAAAATATCTTTTTTTTTTAAAATTAATTTGTTTATTTAATTAACCTAATTTAATTTCTTTTAATCCAAAAATAACAAAAAAAATCACTTTCTTTCAAAAAAGGGTCAAAAACCTAAAAAACTCGCCCGATTTAATTTCTCGCACTCGATCCATTTTATCATATTATTGTATCTGTTTCTCGGAATGATAGTTTAATAGGACTTTAAATTATTTTATCGCTTTATTTACTTTCCGCATTTTAAATTCAAGGGTTGCTTTTGACGATGTAAATACCCGACGCCTTGTAATAGTTAGATTTAATTTCCGCAATTTAATTTCCGCAACTTATAAACTGTTAGATGTTTGATAATAGGGAATGCATGACAAGATCGAATGTATGAACTTAAAATCAACATAGATAACCATTGACATGTACAAAGATAAAATTAACCGAAATAACACACTCACACATGCGCACTCTTAGGGTACACCTCACTTGGTTGCCTTCGAACGGGGTCATTGAGTATAGGAAGTTTTAGAGGTCGCCCTGTTGTCCAAAGATCATAGTTGCCTCGAAACGGTTGCCTCAGAAAAATGATCTAAGACATTAGGGTTACCGCTAAGGCGTCCTAACATTGCTTTAGTGACCACACGTCCCTTAATCGAATTGACCTTTAAAACTCCAACAACGGTGCTACCTACTCATCCATAGTAGGATAACATTGTCTAAAGGACATTAGCACAGATTGATTCCTTTTTCGAGTAGGTAGATGGTTCTTAAGTACTTGCTCTCTCAAAACAAAACAAAACTTTTCGCACTTACACCTTTCAAACAAAAACTTCTTTCAAACCCACAAACACAAAGAAAAGCAAATTTTGAAAATACTTTGAGCAAGTACCTAAGAGCCCGTGGATAACCACGGATAGAAAGGGTGCTAACACCTTCCCTTTCTATAATCTACCCCCCGGACCCGAGAAATATCTCACTGGTAACGACTCTGCTACTACCAGTTATGACTTCGAAAGTCCGATCAACTTAGCCGAAGACGAAGGTGAAGATGATTGCGAAGTGCCTGGTGAACTTGCAAGACTGTTACTTCAGGAAGAGAGGGCTATACATCTACATGAAGAGCCGGTAGAATCAGTGAATCTGGGTACAGAGACAGATAAGAAAGAGGTCAAGATTGGTGCAAGTCTGGAGCTTAGTGTGAAGCAACGACTGATTCAGATGCTGCATGACTATGTTGAGATCTTTGCTTGGTCTTATGAAGATATGCCTGGGTTGGATACTGATATTGTGGTTCATCGCCTACCTACCAAGGAAGACTGTCCTCCAGTAAAATAGAAGGTCCGCCGAATGCGCCCAAAAATGTCTAAGAAAATCAAGGCTGAAGTTATGAAACAGTTTGACGCCGGTTTTCTAGCAGTGACTTCTTACCCTCAGTGGGTTGCCAATGTGGTTCCTGTGCCGAAGAAGGATGGTAAGGTTCGAATGTGTGTTGACTACATGGATTTGAACAGGGAAAGCCCCAAAGATGATTTCCCTCTACCTCATATCGACGTTCTGGTTGACAACACCGCTCATCATAAGGTCTTCTCCTTCATGGATGGTTTCTCCGGTTATAATCAGATCAAAATGGCTCCCGAAGACATGGAGAAGACAACCTTTGTTACTCAGTGGGGTACCTTTTGATACAAGGTCATGCCTTTTGGGTTGAAGAATGCTGGGGCAACTTATTAGCGTGCCATGGTTGCTTTGTTTCATGACATGATCCATCATGAGATTGAAGTATACATCGACGATATGATTGCAAGGTCCCAGACTGAGGAAGAACACCTTGAACATCTGCAGAAGCTGTTTGACAGGCTGAAGTTGTACAAGCTGAGGTTAAACCCGAACAAGTGCACCTTCGGGGTGAGGTCTGGTAAGCTACTGGGTTTCGTCGTAAGCGACAAAGGTATTCAAGTGGATCCAGCAAAAGTTAAAGCCATACAGGAGATGCCAGCTCCCAGAACAGAGAAAGAAGTCAGAGGCTTCCTGGGACGACTGAATTACATTACCCGATTCATCTCGCACCTCACTACTACTTATGAGCCAATCTTCAAGCTACTGAAGAAAGATCAAGTGGTACGTTGGAACGATGAATGCCAGGCCGCTTTCGAAAGGATCAAAGAGTATCTCCAAGAGCCACCTATTCTGATGCCTCCAATCGAAGGGAGACCTTTGATCTTATACTTGACAATACTCAATAATTCAATGGGGTGTGTGCTGGGTCAACATGACGAGTCTGGCCGAAAAGAGCATGCTATTTATTACCTTAGCAAAAAGTTTACCGACTGCGAGACCCGATACTCGTTGCTTGAGAAAACTTGCTGCGCTTTTGCATGGGCTGCTCGCCGGCTGAGACAGTATATGTTGACTCACACTACTCTGTTAATATCAAATATGGATCCAATCAAGTATATCTTCGAGAAGCCTGCCTTGTCCGGAAGAATAGAAAGATGGCAGATGATCTTGACTGAGTATGACATCCAGTATACAACCCAAAAGGCAATCAAGGGAAGTGTGTTTGCAAACCATTTGGCACATCAGGCAGTGGATGATTACCAGTCTATGCACTTTGAATTTCTGGACGAGAATATCATGCTAGTAATTGACTGTGAGACACCTGGGCCGGATGAAGGACCTGAGGAAGGAGCCCGATGGTCTATGTACTTTGATGGAGCTTCGAATGCTTTGGGTAACGACATTGGCGCTGTGATCATATCTCCTAAAGGCTCTCATACTCTGTTTACCGCCCGACTATGTTTCAACTGTACCAACAATATGGCGGAGTATGAAGCGTGCATTATGGGTCTTCGAGAAGCAATTGACTTAAGGATTAAGTTTCTAAGTGTCTTCGGAGATTCCGCTCCCGTGATCAGTCAGATCAAAGGCGAGTGGGATACGAAACACCCAAATCTTATTCCTTACAAGGAGTATGTAGTGACGCTACTTCCTCATTTCGAGGAGATAACCTTTGAACACTTCCCTATAGAGGAGAATCAATTAGCGGACGCGCTACCTACGATGTCTTCTATGTTCAAAGTAAATTGGGACAACGAGGCTCCCTGGATCATCATTGAAAGATTGGACGAACCTGCGCATTGCTGTGATATTGAGAATGAAGAGGTAGCAGATAAACCCTGGTTTCATAAGGTGAAAAGATACCTTGAGGCTCAGGAATACCCCGAGGGTGCATCTGTTAATGATAAGAAGTTTCTGAGGAGGTTCGCGGTGAAGTTCTTCATCAGCAATGGCATTCTTTACAAGCGTAACCATGATTCAACCTTACTGCATTGTGTGGATAAGAATGAAGCAGAAGGGATCATGGCAGATTTGCATGAAGGTACTTTCGGAACTCATTCCAGTGGACATACCATGGCAAAGAAAATCCTACGGGTGGGATATTATTGGTCCACAATGGAAGCTGACTGTTATCAGTATTCTCGGACATGTCACAAGTGCCAAGTCTATACTGATAAGGTGCACATACCTCCAGTACCTCTGAACATCCTGACGGCTCCTTGGCCTTTTGCAATGTGGGGCATTGATATGATCGGCAAGATCAGACCTACAACATCCAACGGGCACCGTTTCATCCTGGTAGCCATTGATTACTTTACGAAGTGGGTTGAAGCAGCTTCCTTTGCTACTGTGACCAAGAACATCGTGGCACAGTTCATTTGGCACAATCTGATCTGTCGATATGGTGTACCAGAGAGAATCATTATGGACAATGGTACCAATCTCAACAACAAGATGATCACCGAGCTCTGCAAACAGTTCAAAATACAGCATCATAACTCTTCTCCTTATCGGCCGAAGATGAATGGGGCTGTCGAAGCAGCTAATAAGAATATTAAGAAGATTGTGCAGAAAATGACAGTGACATACAAAGACTGGCACAAGATGTTACCATTTGCTCTTCATGGGTACCGTACCTCAGCACGGACGTCAACAGGGGCAACACCCTACTCCTTAGTATATGGCATGGAGGCAGTCTTGCCTTTGAAGTTCAGATACCCTCTCTATGAATCATGAAGGATGCAGGTTTGAGTGAAGATGATTGGATTCAGACCCGGCTTGATCAGCTGAACCTAATCGACGAAAAAAGACTTACTTCTATTTGTCATGGTCAGACGTACCAAAAGCGAATGATCAAGGAATTTAACAAGAAAGTCAGACGACAAGAGTATCAAGTTAGGGATCTGGTAAACAAGCGCATTATCCTACCTCAAGGTGATCCCAGGGGCAAATGGACCCCTACTTACGAAGGGCCATTTGTGGTTAAGAACATTTTCTCAAGCGGAGCTATGATTCTAACCACCATGGATGGTGACGACCTTCCTCACCCCGTCAATGCAGACATAGTAATAAGATACTACACATAATCAAAGACCCGCTAGGTTGACTGGCCTAGGCAAAAATAAGGGCTTCCCGGCGAACCAAAAGGGTTCGGGCAAAAATAAGGGATGAAAATGAAAAAATCTGTACACCCGGCAAGTCGAAAACCTGAAAAGGCGACTTGGGCAAAAATGAGTATCCCGGTGGATTGAAAACCCGAAAGGGCGGTCCAGGAAAAAATTAGGGATCAACGTAACACTATGTCTCATTGGATCACCTTGCATCTAGACTTCAGTGTCGACTATCAAGCTCGGACGACACTAATCGATCGGATTCACCTTTAACCAAGTAGCAAAGTGATGAGATGCTCGAGGACATAAAGGCAATAGCAGAGTTGGAACCCAGTGGGATTATTCACATAGCTGTTTTGTTTAGTTTTTCACAAATTGTGTAAATTCTATTATTTGGCGGCGTTCTCTTACTAGGACGTCATCCTCTTGTACAAAAAACGCCTATTTACAGGCCAAACTTCAAAATCAATACAAATCCGTTCTCAAAGAAATCTCAAACTGTTTTTCCTTTATCTGTTTTGGTTTGCAAAGAACGTCCAATGTTCATTTTGATATATGCATTTGACATTAATTGCTGCTCATGAATATTTACATACAAAACAAAAGATGAATTACTGGTAATATCAGAAACAGGGGCAATAGAATTGTCCAAGCTGTTTAGTTGTTCTGTCCACCAGGTACAAAGGGTAAATTCAGCTGAAGAATATGACCAAGGTACCTTCACTCCCCGCAGAGTAAGGCAGTAATGGCAGCTCTTCCCAAGCAGAGTTTGATCTACCATCAGCACTAAAGAGGCTTGATATCCCCGACAGTCTTAATATTCCCTAACGAAGTATAAGAATGTTCCCCGACAGAATACAAGATACCCCCAGTGGAGTCAATTTTCCCAGCACGGTCTAAAAAATCTTCCCCGACGGAGTTGAATCATCATCTCCAGTAGACTCTGGAAGTTTATCCTCAGCGGAGTATAAAATCTCCCCAGCCAAGTTCAAAAGATCATTCCTAGAAGAATTCAGAGGATTATCCCCACAAGAGTCTAACAGGGTTATCCCCAGTAAGTTGCAACTGAAAGATCGTCCCCAGCGAAGTTCTTTCCTTTCATAGACAGGAATTCAATCCTCAACAGATTCAGTATCACCAGCAACGGTAATCCATCCCCAGTGGAGTTTATCAGTGGAATCCTCAGCAGAGCATCTCTACCCCACAGAGTAACCTCCTCATCAGTTTATTCCCCAATGGAGTTCTCTTCTCCTGCAGGTTTATTACCTTCGTTCATCATCCCCAGCGGAAACGAAGAATTCAACTCTACTCTCCAGCAGCTATCCGAGATTTATTTTCCCCAACTAAAACATTACATTTCCATACATCATGATACACGCATAAACGCATCATACCATACAATCTCATTTATGTTGAGAACATCATTGCTTGATCCATATCATGCATTGCATATTACTGACCTTTACCTTTCAGGAAAGATGCAGTTAAATTCTCAACTATGTGGAAGACCTTGTCTGGTCCAGTTAAATCGATTCCTAAAGATTTTTCTGATGCCGATCCAGCCAAAAGTTATTCTAATACCTTCTCTGGTCCAGTTAAATCGATTCCTAAAGATTTTTTTGATGCCGATCCAGTTGAAGTTATCCCAAGACCTCCTCTGGTCCAGTTAAATCGATTCCTAAAGATTTTTCTGATGTCGATCCAGTTGAAGTTAATCCAAGACCTTGTCTGGTCCAATTAAATCAATTCCTAAAGATTTTTCTGATGCCAATCCAGCCAAAAGTTATTCCAAGACCTTCTCTGGTCCAGTTAAATCGATTCCTAAAGATTTTTCTGATGCCGATCTAGTTGAAGTTATCCCAATACCTCCTCTGGTCCAGTTAAATTGATTCCTAAAGATTTTTCTGATGCTGATCCAGTTGAAGTTAATCCAAGACCTTGTTTGGTCCAGTTAAATCGATTCCTAAAGATTTTTCTGATGTCGATCAAGTCAAAGTTAATCCAAGACATTCTCTGGTCCAGTTAAATCGATTCCTAAAGATTTTTCTGATGCCGATCTAGTTGAAGTTAATCCAAGACCTTGTCTGGTCCAGTTAAATCGATTCCTAAAGATTTTTCTGATGCCGATCCAGTCAAAGGCCTTCCCTGGTCCAATCAAATCGATTCCTAAAGATTTTTCTGATGCCGATCCAGTTGAAGTTATCCCAAGACCTTGTCTGGTACAGTTAAATCGATTCCTAAAGATTTTACTGATGCCGATCCAGTCAAAGTTAATCCAAGACCTTCTCTGGTCCAGTCAAATCAATTCCTAAAGATTTTTCTGATGCCGATCCAGTTGAAGTTATCCCAAGACCTTGTCTGGTCCAGTTAAATCGATTCCTAAAGATTTTTCTGATGCCGATCCAGTCAAAGGCCTCCTCTGGTCCAGTCAAATCGATTCCTAAAGATTTTTCTAATGCCGATCCAGTTGAAGTTATCCCAAGACCTTGTCTGGTCCAGTTAAATCGATTCCTAAAGATTTTTCTGATGCCGATCCAGTCAAAGGCCTTCTCTGGTCCAGTTAAATTGATTCCTAAAGATTTTTCTGATGCCGATCCAGTTGAAGTTGTTCCAAGACCTTGTCTGGTCCAGTTAAATCGATTCATAAAGATTTTTCTGACGCCGATTCAGTCAAAGTAAATCCAAGACCTCCTCTGGTCCAGTCAGATCGCTGATAAGATCTCCCTGATTCGTATTCCAGTCGAAGTTCAGACCACCTATCAACAATCTCCAAATTGCATCTGTAAGCCCATTCTTGACATCACAAGGCTGATACCACTTCATGCGAGTGCAAACTTCTAGGCACTCTAGTGTTCAATTATCTTCCACCTTCAAATCACGAAAGGCCCGAAAGCCAATCTATATCCTCAGGTTTAAGAAAATTTAACAGGGGCAGCTGTTGTACCCCAAAATTTGCCCTCCCATATTTCTCAAAACATTGCAAGAATAATCTCCAAGTGGCTCAAGATTGCTCAAGAGTTGGACAGTCAAGCTATCTCCTAAAGCAGTCAATCTCAAATTAGGGTTTTGTGTTGCATCAAGGTCGTTGCATACAAATTACATCAAGTGATCCCCAATGTACTAATATGTTCTCAAGTTCATCCATGTCAAATTTCAAGCCTTGCAGAGGAAGTTTGGTCAGTCAATTGCTCAAAGGGTCCAAAAATCGACTATGCTAGGGCAAAAGTCAACTGTGACCTACATACAGTCAAACTTCAAGATTTTTTGTCAAAATTCTCATTTTAAAGGATATTTCATCATTTTATCAAGGGTTGATCATGATTCATCAAGGATTGCTCAAGATTCATCAAGATTAAAAAGTTGCTAAATTAGAGTTTTGTAGGAAAAATCAACTCAACTTTGACCAAGCATAACTTTCTCATACTTTATGAGAAATGACCCATCCAAATCTAATTTTGAAGAGGATGAAATTTCCTACAATCCATATTCATACCCAAGATCAAGAAATGCACTCACAAGAAGTTACAAATTTGGACATTATAGGTCATTTTGGAAAGTCAACAAAAACACCTTTTTTGCCAAAGCTTATAACTTGAGCATGGAATATCAAAATGAGATGAGACCACAATCGTTGGTTAGAGGACATCTCAAGGTTTCTAAAAAGTCCAAGAACACCTCCAAAAGTTCAAAATTGAAGAAGTTATGCATTGTTGAAGTTGGGCATTTTTGCAAAATTGCCAAAAGTCAATTATCCCCAAAACTTCAAATTTTGCCAAATGGGCCCATTCTTTTCCACTTGATTTGACCTTGTCACACTACACACGTGTCCTAGCTTCAGCATCATGTCCATTTATTAATTTTTCTATTTTATTTGATTTTTTATTGAATTAATTTATTTTAAATCAATTTAAATCAAATAAAATCTAAATATTGATCATTTAGGATCTTTTTGATTGTTACAGGTCTTAATTGTCATCATGGACATGATCAAATTCGAATCAAGCCATATCATGAACAAAATATGGGATTTTGGACAAATTCAGAAGCTTTTCAATGGAGGATCAAATCATATCGCCAAACATCAATGCATAAGGATTCAACCCAAGAAACTTAACCTAATTCACTCCTTGTTACATATACAATGCAAAGGCACGAGAATCAGAGGTTAGAAGCTGCAGAATCACCAAAACCAAACTTGAAAAAGTTGCTAAAAAGCTTGAAACTGAAATCGTGCATAGAGGTGGTTTCAAGACCAAATCTGCACACTAATCAATTGCTGGACCATCCTTGAAGGGAAACCAACTCAAAACCAATCCCCATACACGATCTAAAGCGCTGTAAGTCTCTCTGAAAATCACTTTTCAGTTGAAATCGTATCCTCATTTTCTTGCACTTTTTGGACAAATCTTTGGTATATTCATGATGCTCATGTAATTTCTAAGCTTTCTGCATTATTTGATTGTATTCATATGGACTGTAGCCTTGTGACCAAACCTAGGGTTTCGTAGCTTGTGTTTTTGGGCTTTTTATTTACAGGCAAAATTGATGCAATCAATGGGCATAGCCATGATCAGTGGAAGGAGACGAGCACAACCATGTGTTTGGAATTAATTTCCATGGCCTAGAGAAGATTTTAAGAGGGACATATGGATTTAGATGCGGATAAGAATCCGCAGGTAAATATCCAGGCCAAACGAAGAAGATGAAGACGTGGCCTGTTCCAATTGGACCATTCATATTTCGCGCTTATTTTTTTATATTTTATGGCATGTTAACTTGTTTTCTATATTATTATTATTATTCAATATCATAACAACTAACACACATTGGTCCAGTGGTAAAGGCGTGTAGGCATTGGCTAACAGGACCTGGGTTCGAATCCCAGGTCCCCCCACATATTTGTTATCATTTTCTTTCAGGTATTCCAGCGTATCTCATGCCTTGCAATGCACCATACTCCCTCAAATCTCCAAACGCCAGATGGCCTCCAGGCCAAATCTGATGGTCCAGATAGGATGCCTATCATACACTCTAGTCAATGTGCACGTGTGGAACCAAGAAAGTCAACCAGGGCAGTGGACAAATGGGCCTTGGAATTGCTGATCTCACCCCCAATCTGGGCCCAAACCCCCTTGAGTATTTATATTTCTTTCTTTTCATTTTATTTATTTATTTGTTTTATTAATTATTTTTATTATCACTTACCAATTAATCTTTTTCTTAATAAAATCAAAAACTAAAAAATATATTTTATTTATTAAAATTAAATTCAGCACTTTATTTTTGTAAATAAATATTAATTCAATTAACTTAGTTTTAATTAGGTATAATTTCAATTTCTTTTTTGCAATAATTAAAATTAATGTAGAAAATTAGGTTTTTATTAACTTTAAATCAATTTATTTTTATTTCTTTAAATATCCAAAAATCCAAAAATATCTTTTTTTAAAATTAATTTGTTTATTTAATTAACCTAATTTAATTTCTTTTAATCTAAAAATAACAAAAAAAATCACTTTCTTTCAAAAAAGGGTCAAAACCCTAAAAAACTCGCCCGATTTAATTTCTCGCACGCGATCCATTTTATCATATTATTGTATCTGTTTCCAGGAATGTAATAGTTTAATAGGACTTTAAATTATTTTATCGCTTTATTTACTTTCCGCATTTTAAATTCAAGGGTTGCTTTTGGCGATGTAAATATCCGACGCCTTGTAATAGTTAGATTTAATTTCTGAAATTTAATTTCCGCAACTTATAAACTATTAGATGTTTGATAATAGGGAATGCATGACAAGATCGAATGTATGAACTTAAAATCAACATAGATAACCATTTACATGTACAAAGATAAAATTAACCGAAATAACACACTCGCACATGCGCACTCTTAGGATACACCTTACTTGGTTGCCTTCGAACAGGGTCATTGAGTATAGGAAGTTTTAGAGGTCGCCCTCTTGTCCAAAGACCATAGTTGCCTCGAAGCGGTTGCCTCATAAAAATGATCTAAGACATTAGGGTTACCGCTAAGGCGTCCTAACATTACTTTAGTGACCGCACATCCCTTAATCGAATTGACCTTTAAAACTCCAACAACGGTGCTACCTACTCATCCATAGTAGGATAGCATTGTCTAAAGGACATTAGCACATATTGATTCGTTTTTCGAGTAGGTAGATGGTTCTTAAGTACTTGCTCTCTCAAAACAAAACAAAACTTTTCGCACTTACACCTTTCAAACAAAAACTTCTTTCAAACCCACAAACAAAAAGAAAAGAAAATTTTGAAAACACCTTGAGCAAGTACCTAAGAGCCCGTGGATAACCATGGATAGAAAGGGTGCTAACACCTTCCCTTTCTATAATCTACCCCCCGGACCCGAGAAACATCTCGAAAAAGGAATTTTTCTGTGCTTTTTTCCTTTCCTTGTTGGATAAAATAAAAGACGGTGGCGAATCTTGCTTACCGCGACATTTTGCAAAAACAAACGCAAAACGCTAACCAGCTTTCCAAAAACAGTCAATTCTCTCCCACCGTATCACAGCCGTGCTTGGGCATAGGAGCAGTGATAACATTTGGGATCTCAGGGGCGTCAAATTCATTTTCCTTTTCCTCGAGAAGGTCTTGCACCTTGTTTTTAAAAGCCCGACAATCATTTGTATCATGACCTGGACTTTCTGAATGGTAAGCACAATGAGCATTTGGGTTGTAAATGGGAGAGGCAGTGTTGGGATTCTTCGAAGCTTCCCGTAAGGTTACCAGATTAGATCTCAACAAATGTTGCAAGACTTGAGACAATGTCATTTTTATCTGGGTAAACTGTCTTACTGGCCTTTTTGTTCTCGACTGACTATTCCTTTGTTGAGTAGGTGCAGGCTTAGAGATCATGACAGCCCCTACCGCTGGACGGCGTTCAGTTTTTTCCTAATTCCTTTGATGGTACACATCACCAACCTCTTTCTTCCCAGCAAATGGTTTCTTCAACGTGCTCGAGGATGCATCTCTTTGAATTTTTCCACTTCTTATACCCGCTTCTACTCGTTCTCCAGTCATGCTTAATTTGGTAAATCTAGCCGAGGAGCTTCTGATCAGGTGTTTGAAGAAAGGGCCAGATAGCGTGCCTAAGAACATATCCACCAATTCCCTATCAGATAGAGGGGGTTGGACTCTTCCCGCGAGATCCCGCCATTTTTGAGCATAGGTTTTGAAACCTTCACCTGTACCCATGGACATGCCTTGCAATTATGTCTGAGTTGGAGCTAAGACAACATTATACTGGTATTGTTTGTAAAAGGCGGCAGCCAACTCTTCCCAATTGCGAACATTGGTTCCTTCCAACTGATAGAACCAATCCATTTGTGTCCCTGAAAAGCTTTCTTGGAAGAAATGTACCCATAGGTCCCTATCGGCTGTATGTGGTTGAATTTTCCTGACGTATGACCTTAAATGTAACTTTGGACAAGAGACATCGTCATATTTAGCGAAAGTGGGGACCTTGAACTTCTGCGGTATGACAACCCCTGAGACAAGTCCTAACTCTTCAAAATCCAATCCTGGTACCCTTTGGATCTCCATAGCATTTAGGAAATCTTCCAACTGTTTGTATTTGTCGTCATCTGGAGGATACTTCTCTTCAGAGTAATCAAACTCTTCTTCCTCTTCATATTCTGGATGGTTAGTCACTTCCTTGTTTTTTCCTTCTTGATTGTCCCCTTCACTCGATGATGTTTTGAAGTCTAGGGTCCGTCTGGCTGGCCCTTGGAACATTCTTCCAAAATTCAAAACACCGGCGAATTTCTTCGCTTTCTTCTTATTTTCTTTGATCAACAGAGTTTTCAACTCCTCTTGTCCTTTTGCGAGAGTCAAGAAATTTTTTTGAAACTGAGCGTTCTACGCCTGAAGATCTTTTACTGTCTGTTCCATATCCATCTCACTGAAATAAACAATAGAAAGATAAGGAGACCTGCTGTAAGAAACTTGTTTGTGTTATGACGAATGAAGATGCATATGCAAATGATTTCAAGGAAATTAGGGACTTAAATTTGCTTTAGACAAAAAAGGAACACACATTATATTAATAAATCCAAGTTTGAGTACATCATGCCTCCTTGGGGCTTACAATACAAAACTCTTAAGACAAAAAAGTTGAACGCATCCTCTTTGGTGCGATGTAGGCGTTCAGATTCCGCTCCTCATGAAGCCGCTTGGTGAGTTCCAGAACCTTCTTCTCACTGGCATATATTTGGGCTTCAAAAGTATCCCACTCTTATTTAAGTTGGATCCAGGATTTCTGTAGCTCCTCAAAATCAGTTGGCATATTAGAATGAGGAACAATGTAAGGAGTGTCTCCCTCAGCAACTGGCTCCATAATCACAGGTAAGATGGTGGGGTAAGGAATCATAAGACATTGAGCACGAGCTCACACCCATTTGAGGTAAGGCTCAAGAGGGATGGAATTCTTGTGCCCCAGTGTCTTGTTGTCAACTCTGTTTATCATGCTCCAAGCTCGAACAAACCTTTTGTGATAACATTGAACATCATTCTCATAATCAAAGATGATTCCTTGGACAAGTGCATCATGAGGACCGTCCCTTCTAGCATAACCAAACTGTCGCAATGCTAAACAAGGATTATAAGTGACCCCCCCTAATTCCTAAGAGAGAGACATTAGGTAATTCTCCACAATGATCAATGATGGTAACATCCTCCGAGGATCACGAACACCAATGAATATCTGAATGTGTAAGGGACATCAGCCTACGAGACCATTTCAAACCATGCTCATTCCTCAAAGTAGACCTAGGTAGGTGCGAAATAAACCACCTAGCCAACAGAGGAGTGAAACGCAGATGGGTCCCTCTTCTCTTTAGAGTGCGTGTATACAGAGAGTGTAGAGTATCCCCAAGTAGGGTAGGCAGTGAATTATGTGACAGAAAAACCTTGACTGCATTCACATCTATGAGTTGGTCCGTGTTAGGGAATAATACCATCCCATATATGAGAAGGGCCAGCACGTCCTTAAAAGCTTGTAAATACAGGCTATCCCAAAAATAATGGGCTCTCTCAAATAGAAACTTAGCTGGAAATCCTTGGACACTTTTTCTGGTTTCCCAATTCTCCACTACATCAGACCATTGTAAAGACAAAGCTTGAGCAATCTCTTCAGGCTTTGGGTCTTTTTCTGTACCATTGAATGGTAGCTGATTAAGGATATGTACCCCCAATAACTGAGAAAACTCCTCCATAGTAGGCATTAACTTGTAATCAGGAAAAGTGAAGCAGTGGTGCACCGGATCAAAGAACTGAAAGAGTACCTTTAACAATTCTTCATCAGGGGTGGAAGTGACCAAGTTGAGAAGTCGACCATGTTTTTTAGTGAAGGGAGAGCTTTCAGGAATCCTTGGTTCTAACTCCTTGAGTTGAGGATGCACTTTCACAAGGTTGATTTGGATAGTGTTCCTGCGAGCAGATGTCATGTCCTACAAAATAAATACAAAGATAAGCCCTAGAAAATCCTTGAAATGGTTAGTAGATATGCCATGTCATAATGTCATGATTATGCTAAGAAATCACAAACATATCAAGCACAAGCAAATCATACAAGAGACCTTAGGTTTAAGGCTTGCATGGGTTTTAAGGTAGTACCCTCTTGAAGTTGGATTGGTTCAACCTGTCCTATAAATAATAACCGGGTTCTAAGGGATCTCAATATCACCGACCTTTCCCACAAGCTTCATTCGATAGGCGATTGACTCGCAACCAAACAAAACTCAAGAGTCAAGTCTCAATGAGTGTAGCATCGAGTATCTGCCGACTTTGGGAATACACCAAAGACGGCCATCTCGCTACGTCCTAATGACCAAGTTGTTCATTTAAAGGTTCTAAGGTCAGTTGACGCTCGATGACACCATGCAGCGGCCCCGTATTCTCCTTGATTGACTCAAGGGCTACCGGTACCAACCAAAGTGTCGCATCAACATAGCCATTGCTTCAACCGTGTCGGTATACCCCACACAGTTTCCACGATCTATTGCTACTTACCTAATAGGTTTCCTCAAATCCAGGTGGAGGATTAAAACAAACCCAAACAAGGAACCATAATTCAAAGCATGCAAGTCAAATAAAGGAAGCAAGTAAATGTGATCTAATCCTAAGGTAACCCAACTTTTAGGTATTATTCCCCAGCTGAGTCGCCAGTTCTGTGATACGGTGAGAGAATTGACTTGAGTGTTTTGCGTTTGGTCGCAATTGTTGCGGTTAGCAAGAGTTGCCACAAACTTTTCTTTCATCCAAAAGGAAAGGCTGAAAAGAATAGGAAAGACCTTTAGAGATGATTTTCTAAGTTCGGGGGGTAGATTATGAAAAGGGAAGGTATTAGCACCCTTTTCATTGGTAGTTATCTACGGGCTCTTGGTTTCTTGCTAGATTACTTGCTTTTGTTTGAATGTGTGCTTGTGGTATGGGTTTTGAAAGTATTTTTAAAATGTCTTTGTAATGGTTCTCATTTCTATAAGAACGCGCACAAATTGTTGTTTCAAAAATACCTCAAAAAGGTGTTTGTTGGAATGTGTTTTTTGAAAGAGATTTTGAAAAGGTGTCTTCTTTGTAATGGCTCTCGTTTCTATAAGAACGCATACAAAGAGTTTGTCTTTTTAAAATGTTTCAAATGAGTGTGTTGGTGTATAAAATGTTTTTTTGTGAGCAAGCGAGCAACTAGGAGAGAATCTACCTACTCAAAAAGGTCTTACATGTTCTTTTCCTCCTCCTTTAGATGTTTCTATCTTACCATTGTTTTGGTAAGAGGACCCATCGTTGGATGTGAAGGGATGACCGTGGGACGTTTGTCTAGTCATAGAAGGCAACCTATGGGATGTTTTAGCAATGTCGTTTAGGGACTGGATCATTTACCGAAGGCAACATCGAGGGTCATCGAGGGACTACGATCTTTTATCGAGGGTATTTGCTAAAACGCCCATGTTCGAGGGAAATGACTATTTTTTGATAGGCAACAAGTGGGATTACCCTAAGAAGTGCATGTGTGCAAAGTGTATTTGATTGCATGCATTTAGTCTTTGATTTTTGGGTTGTCTATTTGTTGTTTTTATCTTGCCATATACACCTAGTTACTAGCAATATATGAAAGCAATAAAAGTGCAAAAAAGTAAAGTCCTACACTATTACATCATTAAGGGGATGGGGTGTACAAATTTACAATGGGGATTGCAAGAAATTAAAGTCCTAGTTATCTATTACAACCATATTTAAATAATGCACAAGAAAAGTAAAACATACTAGTTTTGTTTTTGTTAAAAAGAAATAAGTTTGCTTAAGAAAACATTTTTGATCTTTGAGATTTAAATGGGATAAAATAAAGTATGCAAATATGAAATATTTTTGGTGTTTTCGGTTATTAAAAGATAAAATAAGATAAATAAGAAAAAAAAGAGTCAGAATCAGCACATTGTTGAAGCGAGAAGGAACAAAAGTTCTGACTTTGATACGCTACAAGAGAGAAAATGTTAGTAGGAAAGTAGAAGGTCAGTAGTTTTGGGCCTGGGTACACCAAGTTCTGAGGTTATTAGGAACAAAGGAAAACCTAGAAGTTCTGATTGCTGAGGGGCCTAGTGTGATACGCTAGCAGAACCGATTGTTAATATTTGTTTGCATTTTTTGTTCGCAAAATGTCGCGGTAAGCAAGAGTCGCCACCGACTTTTATTTTATCCGATCAGGAAAAGGAAAAAGAACAAAAAAACATTTTTCTGAGATGTTTCTAAGTACGGGGGGTAGATTATAGAGAGGGGAGGTGTTAGCACCCTTTCTATCCGTGGTTTTCCACGGGCTCTTAAGTACTTGCTCATTTTAAAATTGCTTGTGTGTGTGCTTATTTTGAAAAAAAACTTACTTCGTGATAACCCTTGTCAGTCCTCAAGGGTGTGACAAAGTTATTTTGAAAATTGTTTTGAAAAAAGTGTTTGTGTGAAAATTTTTATTTGATTGATTGAGCAAGTACTTAAGAGATAATCTACCTAATCGAAAAAGTCTGTTCATTTTCCTTTAGACAACACTATCCCATTATTAAGGAATAGGTAGCACCATCGTTGGAGTTTTAAGGGACGTTCGAAAGGGACAAATATAGTCACTAAAACAATGACTAGGAAACCTTAGTAATTACCCTAAAGTCCTAAAGATCTTTCCGAGGCAACATTCAAATGGGTCATTTTTGATCTTTTAGACTGGAGGGAAACCACTAAAATTCCCTATACTTAGTGACTGTTTACCAAAGGCAACCGGAGTGGAGTAAACCCTAGGAGTGAGCACGTGCGAGTGTATTTATTTCAGTTAATTATCTTTGCACAATTAGGGTTTTCTATTGTTTTAATTTCAATTTGTCTTTCCATACAATCCTAATGTCCATACATCTAAGCAGTTTATATTTGCGGAAATTAAAGTGCGAGAAATTAAAGTCCTAACTATTACAAGGCTTTGGGTAGATACATAATTATTTGAAAATAAAATGCGGAATTGAAATTCCTAATTAATCTATTACAAACCCGAAACACATACAATAATATAAAAAAGAAAATAAAGGCGCACGCGGCGAATCAAATGCGAGAAATAATTAGAAAACCTAAAAATCTAATTGAAAAAAAATAATTTGGTTATTTTTGAAAAAAATTGAACTATGTACAAATTAACCCTAATTTCTAATTGATTTAAATTATGTAAAAAAGGAATTAAATTTCCCTAAATTAAATTAACCTAATTAATTAAGGAAATATTTTTATGAAAAAATATGATTTTCAATGTTTTTTTGTGATTTTTTTTATTTTAATGAAAAATGATTTTTGTGTTATTTTTTGTGAAAAAAGAAATAATTAGTAAATAATAAAAAAAGAATTAAAATAAAAGAAAGAGATTGGGCCTGTTATTACTGAATGGGGGGTGTGTTGTTGAAATGTCTAGGCCCAAGAATGCTCAGCCCACTCCCTGCGCTAGATTCACTGCATCCTCTTTCTGATGGTCCATGGTATGGCCATGAGCACTGGATGTTGATCTGAATGTGATGAGATCCTGTGGTTGGATGATGGAGGTGCATGTGAGCGCTTGAGTGGAAGATGCATGGGATCCTGCATTGGGTGTTAAGAAAATAATAAAATATGCATGCCTGGGGTCGAACCCAGGACCCTGATCTCACATGCCTCATGCTCTTGCCATCTGTGCTGAATGATTAGCCATTTACATAATCAAACAAATGAAAGATAAGGGAAAGTAAGGACAACTGCTGAGTTATCAATGCGCGCCATAAAGTGGGGCCCTTGTGGTTCAAACGAGCCAATTAAACAAAGAGAGAGAAACAACCATTTAAAATCAACCAATGGGGTGCTGTCTTTTTGCCATGCCGTTCAACTGACTGACGACCGACCAGTCTAACCACCGGAGGCGGTGGTTTCCACCGTCTTCTCCGGTGAGGTCACCTGCAAAATCAATCCAACAAAATAACAAACAATGCTATCTGCCTTAAAAAAGTCCCCTGAATCCAAATTTGGGCCCTAAAAATGCTAATTCCTCACGCATCATTAATTTCTCGTTTGAAACCCTAACAACGGTCAAACATGGCATACTGTGATTCTGTATGCTATCCTTCCATATAATACATTCAAACACACGCCAATGTTAGTAGAAACATGTTTACATGATTAATATGCATTTACATCCAATAATTTACAAGTTTAAAGTCAAAGAAAAATACCAAACCAGAGGTTGTCGAGAGGGATAGCTCTGTATGCTATAGCCTTCAGGAATGGGTGGGATGAGTCGCTGGAAATCTCAGGAGTGTGAGAGAGGTGCTGGAGCGGATTGAAACATCCTGTAGAAAGAAGGCTCGAGTTACACCAACCTTGAAATTTTTCAAGCCTCTTTTGTAGCACTACGCGTGTGTTCACCCCCCTTTAGGGTTAGCATAATTTGATATATATAGGTGAATCAAATTAGGGTACAAAGATTGAAAGGAATCTTGGCTTTCATGGAGAAAATAATTTATTTCAAAAAATATGATTTGTTGCATATTTTGGACCAAATCAAATTTTATTCTCTTTCCACGATTTTGCCTTGATTTTCCAGCCTAATTGGATTTGATTCCAACAAAAATCTGATCCCAAAATCAATATTTGATATTTTTTTCTATTTATATGATTTAATTTGACTTTCAAATAATAAAAATCAAAATAAAATAAATAAATAAATAAAATAACATGTGGAAGATAATTTGGGTCCTGGACCATGTCACAAACAAGATGCAATCATAAGAAGTTAAGCCCATTTGACAAGAAAATGCAAAAATGCAATTTTAGGCACATTTGACTTTTGAAAATTTTGCTAAAATGGTTAACTTTGACAAGGCATATCTCTTCCAATTTTAACCCTAGAGAGGTGTTCTTGGACTTTTTAGAAATTTAAGAATGTCTCATAAACAACCCTTTTGGTCTCATCTCAATTGGGTCTTCCATGTTCATGTAAGAAGCTTTGACCCAAAAGGTATTTTTGTTGACTTTTCAAAAGGACCTATAATGTGGAAATTCATATCTTTTGATGAGTGCATATTTTAAACTTGAGGGATGAAGATGAATTATAGGGAATTGTATCCTCTTCAAAATGAGCCTTAGATGGAATTTTTTTGATAAAGTATGAGGACGTTATGCTTGGTCAAAGTTTGGTTACTTTTCTTGAGAAACCCTAATTTAGCAACTTTTGAGTTTTGATGAATTAGGAGCATTCCTTGAGGTATCATGATTAACACTTGATCAAATGATGAAAGTCACTTCAAAATGTTGATTTTGAACAAAAATATCGAAGTTTGACTGTATGTGGGCCATAGTTGACTTTTGACCTAGTTTAGTTGATTTCCAGGCATCTGAGCAGTTGATTGAGCAAATTTCTTGTGCAAGGCATGAAACTTGACATGGATGATCTTGAGAACATATTAGGACCATGGAAAGAATTTGAGGCCTTTGGAGTACACCCATCCTGATGAAAATGGAAACCCTAATTTGAGACACATTACCTTAGGAGAGAGTTTGTTTGGTCAACTCTTGGGCAACCTTGAGCAAATTGAGGATCTCAATGGGCATGTGATGTGTAAAATGAGAGTGAAAATTTTGGGGTACAACATCTGCCCCTGTTCAATCTTCTTAAACCTGAGAATGTAGATTGGCTTGTCTGCCTTTCGTGATCTAAAGGTGAAAGATGATTAAACACTAGAGTGCCCAAAAATTTGCACTCGTATAAAGTGAGTGTCAATCGGCGGTATCGGGAATGGGCTTACAGATGCCATTTGGAAAGCGACAGAGAGTTGTTGGGGATGGGCTTAAAGATTCCATCCAGAGAAAATATTGGTCGCGTAAGAGATTCCTTTGCGAGAATTCCCGTATTAGCGGTTGAGGAGGACTTCGTCGGGGCATGTTGACTTATGTCTGGGGCAGTAAAGTATAGGATCTTCGATTTCCCATTACTCTATTGGGGAGTTAACTCCTGATTGATGAGGTGGAAGTAAGCTGTATATCTGGTCAGGGTCCAGGTTGCACAATGACTTACTGGGGAAGCGTGAAATCGATCGTATCTGATCGGGTCCAAGACTTACAACATTGTAAATTGTTTTCTAGAGATAAGAGAGAAGGAACATGGATAGTAGGGTTGCTTAGATATGAAAGCTTGGATAGTAGGGCTATGAGAAGGAACCTGGGTTGTAGGGTTACTTCAAAATGAGAGCCTGGATAGTAGGGCTATGAGTAGGAACCTGGATAGTAGCGTTACTTCGAAATGAGAGCCTGGATAGTAAGGCTATAAGAAGGAACCTGGGTCGTAGGGTTACTTCAAAATGAGATCCTGGATAGTAGGTCTATGAGAAGGAATCGGAGTCGTAGGGTTACTTCGAAAGAGCCTGGATAGTAGGGCTATGAGAAGGAACCTGGATAGTAGGGTTACTTCGAAATGAGAGTCTGGATAGTAGGGCTATGAGAAGGAACCTCGATAGTAGGGTTACTTCAAAATGAGAGCATGGATAGTAGGGCTATGAGAAGGAACCTGGATAATAGGGTTACTTCAAAATGAAAGCCTAGATAGTAGGGCGATGAGAAGGAACCTGGGGTCATAGGGTTAATTCGAAATGAGAGCCTGGATAGTAGGGCTATGAGAAGGAACCTGGATAGTAGGGTTACTTCAAAATGAGAGCCTAGATAGTAGGGCTATGAGAAGGAACCTGGGTCGTAGGGTTACTTTGTGATGAGTCTGAGTAGAACTTCAGGAGGAACCTGGGTAAGGTCGCTTTGATGAGTCTGTGTATGACAACATTAGGCAGCGCAGATAATTACTCTGTTTAGTTTCAGGAACTAATCTTGGACCTGCTGGAAATTGTTGATGATAACCATATTTCCTGAAAAGGTACAAGATTAATTATATGCGATGCATGAAATGCATTGTGTGAGGATGTTCTCAAAATATATGAGATTATGCTGTTATGCAATATGTATGCGCATGTCATAATGTATGCACATGAAATGCTATTGTGACATGTCTGAGTCTGGGAAAATAAATCCCTGACTACTGCTGGAGAATATAGCATTCCTGACTATGGTAGAGGATTGTGATCCTTCTGCTTCTGTTGGGGATGGTGAACGGAGACGACTATGCTGTAGATGCACTCCTTGTTGGTGAATATTCTGCCGGGGAGAGACTTTGCTTGAGAATAACTCTGCGGGGAATAACTCTGTTGGAAGGTGAATTTCCGTATATGAAGGAATAAACTCTCTCGGGGATTGAGTTTCTGTTTCCAGAGAAATAAACTCTTCTTGGGAGATAAAAATTTACTGATTCACTCGCGACTATGAAATTCGGCTATGGAACATACGTCAGGTTTCTGAATGACCCTGGATGGGGAGGTTACTTCCTATTTTGGAAAAGGCTGACGTCAATGCCTTTGAAAGCTTTTACTTTGTGGGGAGTACTAATAAAACGAGATCACATGTACTGATTACTGTGTTCCAAAGCCGTCTCTTCCTCGGTACCTGATGGGCAGAGTAACTGTCGGGTTTGACATTCTTTTAGTTTTTTTTACTCCTGTTTCTTAAGTTACGAGCAATTGTCTTTCTGTTTCCTATGCAAATATTTGTGAACAACAATTATATTCAAATGCACATGTCAAGAATAACTCATTGGACGTTCTCGAAAAACAAAACAGAAAAAGGGAAAACAAACATTTTTGTGTGTAAGAATGACTTGTATTAATTTTTAAGTTGGCCTATAACAGGCGTTTTTGTACAAGGAGGCTGACGTTCTAGTAAGAGAACGTCACCGTAAAAATAGAAGCTATACAGAATTGTGTGAAAGTAAAACAGCTATGTGAAATGATCCCATTGAGTTCCAACTCCGCTATTGCCCCTATGTCTTCGAGCGTCTCATCACTTTGCTACTTGGCCGAAGGTTAATTAAATTGATTGGTGCCGTCCGAGCTTGATAATTGATACCGAAGTCTGGTCGCAAGATGATCCAACGAGATATAGTGATACGCTTTATATCCCTAACTTTTGTCTGGACCGCCCTTTCAGGTTTTCAGTCTACCGGGATACCCTTTTTTGCCAAGCCTCATTTTCAGGTTTTCGACTTGCCGGGTGTACAATTTTTTTTTTTAATTTTCATCCCTTATTTTTGCCCGAACCCTTTTGGTTCGCCGGGAAGCCCTTATTTTTTCCTAGGCCAGTCAACCTAGAGGGTCTTTTAATTAGGCGTAGTATCTTTTCACTATGTCTGCATTGACAGGGTGAGGAAGGTCGTTACCATCCATGGTGGTTAGAATCATAGCTCCACCTGAGAAAATGTTCTTAACCATAAATGGCCCTTCGTTTGTGGGGTTCCATTTGTCCCTGGGATCACCTTGCGGCAGTATGATGCGCTTGATCACTAGATCCCAGACTTGATATTCTTGACGTATGACTTTCTTGTTAAAAGCCTTGATCATTCGCTTTTGATACGTCTGACCATGACAGATAGAAGTAAGTCTCTTCTTATCGATTAGATTTAGCTGATCAAGTCGAGTTTGGATCCATTCGTCTTCATTCAGATCTGCATCCTTTATAATCTTGAGAGAAGGTATCTGGACTTCGATGGGTAGGACTGCCTCCATTCCATACACCAAAGAGTAGGGTGTTGCCCCTGTCGATGTCCGTGCTGAGGTATGGTATCCATGAAGAGCAAAGGGTAACATCTCATGCCAGTCTTTGTATGTCACCGTCATCTTCTGTACAATCTTCTTGATGTTCTTGTTAGCTGCTTCAACAACGCCATTCATCTTCGGTCGGTAGGGAGAAGAGTTATGATGATGTATCTTGAACTGCTTGCAGAGCTTGGTGATCATCGTATTATTGAGATTTGTACCATTTTCCGTAATAATTCTCTCTGGAATGCCATAGCAACAGATTAAGTTATGCCTTATAAACCGCGCAACAACGTTCTTGGTCACGGTAGCAAAAGAGGTCGCCTCAACCCACTTAATGAAGTAATCAATGGCCACTAGAATAAAGCGATGCTCGTTGGAGGCGGTAGGTATGATTTCTTCGATTATGTCAATGCCCCACACTGCAAAGGGCCAGGGATCCGTCAAGACATTTAGAGGAACCGGAGGCACATGCACCTTATCAACATAGATTTGGCACTTATGACAGGTTCAAGAGTGCTGATAACAATCCACTTCCATAGTGGACCAATAATATCCCGCCCGTAGGACCTTCTTAGCCATGGTATGTCCACTTGAATGGGTTCCAAAGGTACCTTCATGTAAATTCTCCATGATTCTCTCTGCTTCGCCCTTGTCTACACACCGCAGTAAGGTAGAGTCATGGTTGCGCTTGTAAAGGATTCCATTACTGAGGAAGAACTTTGCAGCGAACCTTCTCAGAAACTTCTTGTCGTTGACATATGATTCCTCGGGATATTCTTGAGCCTCGAGATACCTTTTCACATCATGAAACCAAGGTTTGTCGGCTACCTCCTCAGTATCGATCTCACAGCAGTGTGCTGGTTCATCCAACCTCTCAATAGTGATTTGGGGAGCTTCATTGTCCCACATGACCTTAAAAATTGACGATACAGTAGCTAGCGCATTTGCTAACTGATTCTCTTATCGTGGGAAATGTTCAAAGGTGACCTCTTCAAAATGTGGCAACAGTGTCAGTACATACTCTTTGTAAGGAATAAGGTTCGGGTGCTTCGTATCCTACTTGCCTTTGATCTGACTTATCACCAAAGCGAAATCCCAGAATACACTCAAGAACTTGATCCTTAGGTCAATAGAAGCTCTAAGACCCATGATACATGCTTCATGCTCCGCCATGTTGTTGGTACAATTGAAGCATAATCGAGCAGTGAACGGAGTATGACAGCCCTCAGGAGATATGATTACAGCGCCAATACCATTACCCAATGCGTTTGAGGCTCCATCAAAACACATATACCATCGGGATCCTTCCTCAGGTCCTTCATCCGGTCCAGGTTCTTCACAGTCGGTTACCAACATGATATTCTCATCCGAGAACTCGAAATTCAGGGACTGGTAGTCGTCCACAGCCTGATGTGCCAAATGATCCGCTAACACACTTCCCTTGATTGCTTTTTTGGTTGTGTATTGGATGTCGTATTCAGTTAAGATTATTTTCCACCTTGCTATCCTTCCAGAGAGTGCAGGCTTCTCGAAAATGTACTTGATCGGATCCATCTTCGATATCAACAAGGTAGTGTGGGTCAACACATACTGTCTTAGTCGGCGAGCAGCCCATGCCAAAGCGCAGCAAGTTTTCTCGAGCAGTGAGTATCGTGTCTCACATTCGGTAAACTTTTTGCTAAGGTAGTATATTGCGTGTTCTTTTCGACCAGACTCGTCATGCTGCCCCAACACACACCCCATTGAATTTTCTAGCACTGTTAAGTACAATATCAAAGGTCTTCCTTCAACCGGAGGCATCAGGATTGGCGGTTCTTGAAGGTATTCTTTGATTCTTTCGAAAGTGGTCTGGCATTCATCATTCCACTTTACCACTTGATCTTTCTTCAGAAGCTTGAAGATTGGCTCACAAGTAGTAGTCATATGTGAAATGAACCTGGCGATATAATTCAGGCGTCCCAAGAAACCTCTAACCTCCTTTTCTGTACGGGGAATCGACATCTCTTGTATGGCTTTTACCTTCGCAGGGTCTACCTGAATACCCTTGTCACTGACGATAAACCCCAGAAGCTTACCGGACCTCGCCCCGAAGATGCACTTGTTTGGATTCAACCTCAACTTGTATATCTTCAACCTGTCAAACAATTGTTGCAGATGATCAAGGTGCTCTTCTTCGGTTTGAGACCTGGCGATCATGTCATCCACATAAACCTCTATCTCATGGTGAATCATGTCGTGGAACAAAGCGACCATGGCATGCTGATAAGTTGCCCCAACATTCTTCAACCCGAAAGGCATCACCTTGTAACAGAAAGTGCCCCACTTTGTAACGAAGGTTGTCTTCTCCATGTCTTCAGGAGCCATCTTGATCTGGTTGTAGCCAGAGAAACCATCCATGAAGGAGAAGATCTTGTGTTGCGCGGTGTTATCAACCAGAACATCAATGTGCGGAAGTGGGAAATCATCCTTGGGACTGGCCCTGCTCAGGTCTCTGTAGTCCATACACATCCGTACCTTACCGTCCTTCTTAGGTACTGGGATGATGTTAGCAACCCATTGTGGGTAGGAAGTGACATCTAGGAACCCATTGTTGAACTGCTTCATAACTTCCGCTTTGATCTTCTCTGACATTTCGGGACGCATACGACGGACCTTCTACTTTACCATAGGGAAATCTTCTTAATCGGTAGGCGATGTATCACAATATCAGTGTCCAAACCAGGCATGTCTTCATAGGACCAGGCGAAGATCTCAACATAGTCGTGCAACATTTGTATCAACCTTTGTTTGACGTTAAGCTCCAGATTTGCACCTATTTTAACCTCTTTTTTGTCTTCCTCAGTTCCCAAGTTCACTGTCTCAACTGCCTCTTCGTGAGGCTATATGGCCCTCTCTTCCTGCTGTAATAGTCTAGCAAGCTCCCCAGGAACCTCAAAATCTTCCTCACCTTCGTCCTCGGCTTGGTTGATCGGATTTTTGAAGTCATAATGGGCAGTAGCAGAACTGTTATCAATGGGATCCAGAGTGGATATGGACCTGCAGTTTGATACGTAAGTGTGTGTAAGAGCATAATTATATTTTAAAAAGCAGGAAAGAAAAAACAGAGAGCGCAAAATTTGTATGCAAAAACGTCCAATGCTTTATTAATGACATGTAAAGATGACATATAATAGCCCTCACAAATAGAACCGTTGTGTCCCGAGCAAGACACAAGCACATAAAGTTTAAATTGTTTATTACAAGTTCAAAAAACAAATAAGACAATTACTACGGAATGAAAGAAATTGGTATAAAATCTTTGGCCGTCTAATTACTAGGTCCACCGTTGGTAGTCGGGTAAATCCAGCTGTCAATGTCACAGTCTTCCTTGTTGTCTTCAATGGCGTTAACCCCACGATTGCTGATGCGTATGGGAGGTCCTCCAGCCCGAGCGCGTCGAACAGCCCTTTGAGCCTCTGTAGTAAAGCCTAACCCAAATTTGTCAATTTTGTGAGTGAAATAAGGGAGCTGACCCCAATTGGTACACCCACCTTCTTCAACTACGACCTTGGCATCCTTGAGAGAAGCCATCTTCAGAGGAGGTTTGTTGTTGGTAGTAGTTTTAGTCGATGCCAAGATTTGAGGGACCTCTCAAAGTTCTGACAAGGAGTTTCAATGAATTCCCCATCCATCTCTATGTACCGGAAGGAATTGAGGTGGCTCACCATATACTCTTCTTCACCCTGCACAGTGACAATCTTCCCTTTTACCAGATACTTCAGCATTTGGTGTAGTGTGGAAGTAACTGCCCCAGCCTCGTGGATCCAAGGACGACCCAACAAACAAGAATACGACGGCCTGATGTCCATCACATAGAAGGTGGACCCAAAGGTCTGAGAATCCACTTTGACAGGGATGTCCACCTCCCCGTGCACCATTCTTTTCGACCCATTAAAAGCCCTTACCACAATTTTACTAGGCTTTAAATTCAATCCATCACAATTTAACCGGTCCAACACCTTCTTGGGCAGAACATTCAGCAAAGACCCAGTATCCACCAACACATGAGCCATAATGGTGCCCCTGCATTCAATCGAGACATACAGAGCATCATTATATTTCCTTCCCTTTGGTGTAAAGTCTGTATTTGAAAAACCCAGCCCATTGTCATCAGTCAGGCTAGCCATGCAATCTTTAAATTGATCAACTGAAGTCTCTTGCGGCACATGCGCAGTTTTGAGGAATGCAATCAAAGCCTTCACATGGGCCTCGGAGCACAACAAAAGGGATAACATGGATATCTTTGAGGGGGTCTGCCCCAGCTGCTCGACCATATTATAGTCTCTATTTTTAATTATTTTCAATATTTCCTCTATCTCTTGCTTAGAGACTTCCACAATAATTTTTCTAGGCGCCTCCGTCTGGGCAGGCTCGCTTATGATTTCTTTGCCTCGGGTCCCAGATGACTCGTCGGCGGGAGTGATGATTGGAGTAAACACAAGAGTAGCAGTTTATGTACCAGCAGGAGTAGCAGATGTAATAACAATAGGCCTGTTGACAGTCTTAGGGGAAATCTCGGGAGAGAAGACCCTTCCACTTCGGGTAACCTTGCTGGTCCCGACAATGTTATCAATATCAGGATCATCCTCTTCATTTTTCAGATCTTGTTTGATGCCATGATAGTACACATATGCACCATAATTCCATGGGACAGATTTGTCCGAGGCATACGGGATAGGACCAGGAACAATGATTATTAGCAGAGTGATTCTTGGAGCAGATGTAATCCTAATAGGTCTTCTCGAGGAGACCTTGGAAGGATTGGTGGAAATGCTTATAATGGCAATGTCTTTAGATGGAGCAACATGAACCAAATTTTTTTCGAACAAAATTTCTTTGCTGTCCATCAGGCGTTGGACACCTGACTTCAGCAAATGGCAACCAGAAGGCAGAAACGAACACATGTGGAAACCTTCACCATAACTCGGAAATAAACCGGCCAATAGAAAATTCTTCTTCACAATCATGAGAGGAGTAGAAACTTCATCCACCGAGGTTACAAACAAGTCGGTATCAACAACATTAACTCCACGACCGTGCTTAGGCATAAGAGCAGTTATGACATTGGGCTTTTCCGGAGCATCGAACTCAATTTCCTTGGCTTCGATCAGATCTTGTACCTTATTTCTTAGGGCCTAGCAGTCATTGGTGTCATGGCCGGGACTCTCAGAATGATAGGCACACCGAGCGTTTGGATTATATCAGGGAGATATGGTATTCGGATTCTTGGGAGCCTCTTTCAAGGTCGCCAAGTTGGATCTCAGCAGATGGGGTAGAACTTCAACCATTGTCATGTTGATTCGGGTAAACTTACGTTGTGGCCTTTCTGCCCTTGGTTGATTGTTGCGTTGTGGAGCAACTTCAGGCCTAGGTATTATTACGACGCTTACTATCTGACGGTGTTCAGCTCTGCTTTGGCCTCTCGAACTATAGATGGCACTGGCTTCCTTCTTACCAGCAAAAGGTTTCTTTACCAAACTCAAAGAGGCCTCCTTCTGTATTTTACCACTCCGAATCCCAGCTTCTACTCTCTCTCCAGTTAGGATCAGCTCGGTGAAACCAGCTGACGAGCTACCGATCAAATGATTAAAGAATGGACCAGATAGCATCCTCAAAAACATATCAACCAACTCCCTATCAGACAACGGGGGTTGGAATCTCCCAGCTAAGTCTCTCCACTTTTGTGCATAGTCCTTAAAGCCTTCACTCGCCCCCATGGACATTCTTTGGAGTTGAGTACGAGTAGGAGCAAGGTCGGTGTTGTATTGATACTGCTTATAAAAAGAAGCAGCTAGATCTTCCTAATTTCAGACATTGGCTCTCTCCAGTTGGTAGAACCATTCAAGCTGAGTCCCTGACAGACTATCTTGAAAGAAGTGAACCCACAAATTTCTATCACCGGTGTGGGGATGGATTTTTCTGACATAAGAGCGGAGATGGAGTTTAGGACAAGACACCCCATCATACTTCGCAAATATCAGAGACTTGAACTTCTGTGGGATGACTACCCCAGATATCAAACCTGGCTCTTCGAAATCAAGTCCTAGTATTCTTTGGATCTCCATAGCACTCAAGAGATCTTCCAACTGCTTGTATCTATCCTCAGTGGGAGGATACTGCTCATCATTATAGCCGGTATCATTGTTAGAAACTTCAGGACTGGGATCCTTCTCCCTTGTCTCTTCTTCTTGATTCTCCCCTTCCTTGGATGAAGAGGTCAGATTGACTTATTTCTTCAATGTCCCTCTAAACCTTCTGCCTATATTCAGAATACCGACATCCTTCTTCTTTTTCTTTTTCTCTTTCAGGATGAGGGCTTTCAGATCCTCCTACCCTTTTTCCAGATTTATGAACATTTGCTGGAACTAGGCGTTTTGTGCCTGGAGGTCCTTGATGCTTTGTTCGGAAGACATTTCTGCTGAAATAAACAGCGAAGAAGATGAGAAACCTGTAATGGTACCTGTACATGTAATGCTATGAATGGGATGCGTATGAAATTATTTCAAAGACTTTGGGAAATTTAAATTTGTGAACCAAAATGAAACAAATATTTTATTATTCAAATTCAAAGTTCAAATGCCTTTTAGGCGTTACAATTAAAAACAAATCTAAAACTAGAAAAGAAATAAAAATTCCCATGGATGCTTCCTCTTTGTTCCGAGATAGATATTGAGTCCTCTTTCCTCATGGAGCTGCTTTGTGAGCTCTAAAACCTTCCTCTCCTGGGCATATAACTGACCCCTGTAAATATCCCGCTCTTTCTTCAACTGAATCCAAGACCTCTGTAATTCTCCAAGATCAGTGGGCATATCAGGATAGAGAATTGTGTAAGGAATACCCCCTTCAGTAGCGGGTTCCATAATCACTGGTAAAACGGCCATATAGGGCATCATAAGTTTCTGGGCGCAAGCTCGTACCCATTGGAGGTAAGGTTCCATAGGAATGAAAGCCTTTGGACTCAAAGCCTTGGCGCCAGGTCTGTTTACCAAGCCCCAAGCTCGTATGAATCTCCGGCGATACTCTTGAACGTCATCCTCATAGTTGAATACAATGCCCTCGATAAGTAACTCATAGGGACCATCTCTTCGAGCGTAACCAAATTGTCGCAGAGCTAAACAAGGATTGTAGGTTATAACCCCTCTGATGCCAAGTAACGGGACATTAGGGTACTCCCCGCATCGGACAATAATAGCAGTGTTTTCCATAGCTCGGGAACACCAGAGAATATCCATGTGAGTGAGTGACATTATCCTTTGTGACCAACCCACACCTTCTTCATTCTTCAGTATGGACTTAGGGAGGTGAGAAATAAACCACCTCGACAACAATGGCATGCAGCACATAAGCACCCCTCTTCTCTTTATGGTACGAGTATGGAGAGTGTGCAAAATATCTCCGAGCAAGGTAGGTACAGGGTAGCGAGAGAGGAAGAACTTGATAGCATTCACATCTATGAATAAGTCTGGATTAGGGAATAGTACTAACCCATAGATTAGAAGGGCCAAGACCTCCTCAAAAGCCTGAAAATCCATATCATCCCAAAACAGTTGGGCCTTGTCTATCGAGAACTTGGGTAGAAAACCCTTGACGCCGCTTCTTGTTTCCCAATTGGATACCACGTCGACCCGTTTCAGATGCAAAGCTGAGGTAATGACTTCTGGCTTAGGAACCTCTTCCAGACATGTGAAGGGCAACTGTTCAAGAATGGGTATATCCAATAGCTGAAAGAATTCTTCCATGGTAGGCACCAACTGATAGTCTAGAAAGGTGAAGCAGTGGTGCTTGGGATCGAAGAACTGAAAGAGTACACTCATCATCTTTTCATAAAAGTTTGAAGTAACCAGGTTGAGAAGTCGACCATGTCTCTTAGTGAACGCAGAAGTTTCAGAAACCTTTGATACTAGCTCTTTGAGTTGGGCAGGTATCTTCATAAAGCTGATTCGAATAGTGTTTCTATGAACGAAAGCCATGATCTGCAAAACAGAACAAAGATAAATTACCTTGGTCCTTGAAATGGTTAGTGCAATGAGAATGGATGCTATATTATGATGCATGATATCATGATAAATCACAGGTATAGCAAACATAGACAAATCACACCAAGCTCTTAGGTTTAAGGCTTGCATGAGGTTAAAGGTAAGTACCCTCTTGAAATTTAGTTGGTTTCAACCTGTCTTAGAAAAGTAACCGGGTTCTAAAGATTCTCAATATCACTGACCATCCTTTATCGGGCACTGTTTCAGCTCAAGCAATCTTTTCTTGCAGCCAAAATATCCCAAAAGTCTGATCTCAATGAGTGTAGCATCGAGTATCAAGCAATCCTCAGCTATATACCGAGGCCGGCTATCTCACTACTTTCTAATGGCTAAGTTTGTTCAACTAAGGTTCTAAGGTCCGTTAGTGCTTCACGACACCATGCGGTGGACTCGTATTCTCCTCGTTTCCCCACGAAGGATACCTGTACCAACCAAAGTGCCACACCAACACAGCCATCGCTTAAACCATATCGGTCTACGCCGTACAATCTCCACGATCTATTGCTGTTTACCTAAAAAGTGCCCCCAGATCAAGGTGTAGGATCTATAGTAACCCAAGCAAAACCCTTTAAGAATAAACAAACAAACAAGAAAGCAATTTTAAAATGACCTACATCCTAAGGTAAACCCCATTTTATATTTTTGGTCCCCAGTAGAGTCGCCAGTTCTGTGATACGGTGGTAGAACCAACTTTTAATAATGGTTTGCATTTTTTGTTCGCAAAATGTCGTGGTAAGCAAGAGTCGCCACCAACTTTTATTTTATCCGATCAAGAAAAGGAAAAAGAATAGAAAAAACCTTTTTTCGAGATGTTTCTGAGTACGGGGGGTAGATTATAGAAAGGGAAGGTGTTAGCACCCTTTCTATCCGTGGTTTTCCACGGGCTCTTAAGTACTTGCTCATTTTAAAATTGTTTGTGTGCGTGCTTGTTATGAAAAAAAATTTACTTCGTGATAACCCTAGTATTAGTCCTCAAGGGTATGGCGAAGTTGTTTTGAAAATTGTTTTGAAAAAAGTGTTTGTGTGAAAAGTTTTGTTTGATTGATTGAGCAAGTACTTAAGAGTTAATCTACCTACTCAAAAAAGTCTCTTCGTTTTCCTTTAGACATCGCTATCCCATTATTAAGGAACAGGTAGCACCGTTGTTGGAGTTTTAAGGGACGTTCGAAAGGGACAAATACAGTCACTAAAGCAATGACTAGGAAACCTTAGTAATTACCCTAAAGTCCTAAAGATCTTTCCAAGGCAACATTCGAATGGGTCATTTTTGATCTTTTAGACTGGAGGGCAACCACTAAAATTCCCTATGCTTAGTGACTGTTTACCGAAGGCAACCAGAGTGGAGTCAACCCTAGGAGTGAGAACGTGCGAGTGTAATTCTTTCAGTTAATTATCTTTGCATAATTAGAGTTTTCTACTGTTTTAATTTCAATTTGTCTTCCCATACAATCCTAATGTCCATACATCTAAGCAGTTTATATTTGCGGAAATTAAAGTGCGATAAATTAAAGTCCTAACTATTACAAGGCTTTGGGCAGATACATAATCATTTGAAAAACCCGAAACATATACAATAATAGAAAAAAGAAATTAAAGGCGCGCGCGGCGAATTAAATGCGAGAAATAACTAGAAAACCTAAAAATCTAATTGAAAAAAATAATTTGGTTATTTTTGAGAAAAATTGAACTATGTACAAATTAACCCTAATTTATAATTGATTTAAATTATGTAAAAAAGGAATTACATTGCCCTAAATTAAATTAACCTAATTAATTAAGGAAATACTTTTATGAAAAAAATATGATTTTCAATGTTTTTTTGTGATTTTTTTGATTTTAATGAAAAATGATTTTTGTGTTATTTTTTGTGAAAAAAGAAATAATTTGTAAATAATAAAAAAAAGAAATAAAAAAAAAGAAAGAGATTGGGCCTGTTATTGCTGAATGAGGGGTGTGTTGTTGAAATGTCTAGGCCCAAGAATGCTGAGCCCACTCCCTGCGCTAGATTCAATGCATCCTCTTTCTGATGGTCCATCGTATGGCCATGAGCGCTGGATGTTGATCTGAATGTGATGAGATCCTATGGTTGGATGATGGAGGTGCATGATGAGCGCTTGAGTGGGAGGTGCATGGGATCCTGCATTGGGTGTTAAGAAAACAATAAAATGTGCATGCCTGGGGTCGAACCCAGGACCTTGATCTCACATGCCTCATGCTCTTGCCATCTGTGCTGAATGATTATTCATTTATATAATCAAACAAATGAAAGATAATGGAAAGTAAGGACAACAACTGAGTTGTCAACGCGCGCCAGCAAGTGAGGCCCTTGTGGTTCAAATGAGCCAATTAAACATAGAGAGAGAAGCAACCATTTAAAATCAACCAATGGGGTGCTGTCTTTTTGCCACGCCGTTCAGTTGACTGACGATCGGCCAGTCTAACGACCGGAGACGGTGGTTTCCATCGTCTTCTCCGGTGAGGTCACCTGCAAAATCAATCCAAAAAAAAAACAATGTTATCTGCCTTAAAAAAGTCCCCTGAATCCAAATCTGGACCCTAAAAATGCTAATTCCTCACGCATCATTGAGTTCTCGTTTGAAATCCTAGCAACGGTCAAACATGGCATACTGTGATTATGTATGCTATCCTTCCATGTAATACGTTCAAACACACGCCAATGTTTGTAGAAATATGTTTACATGATTAATGTGCATTTACATCCAATAATTTACAAGTTTAAAGTCAAAGAAAAATACCAAACCAGAGGTTGTCGAGAGGGATATCTCTGTATGCTATAGCCTTCAGGAATGGGTGGGATGAATCGTTGGGAATCTCAGGAGTGTGAGAGAGGTGCTGGAGCAGATTGAAATGGCCTGTAGAAAGAAGGCTCGAATTACACCAACCTTGAAATTTTTCAAGCCTCTTTTGCAGCAGCTACGCGTGTGTTCTCCCCCATTTAGGGTTAGCATAATTTGATATATATATATATATATATATATATATATATATATATATATATATATATATATATATATATATATATATATATATATATATATATATATATATATATATATATATATATATATATATATATATATATATATATATATATATATATATATATATATATATATATAGGTGAATCCAATTAGGGTACAAAGATTGAGAGGAATATTGGCTTTCATGGAGAAAATAATTTCTTCCAAAAAATATGATTTGTTGCATATTTTGGACCAAATCAAATTTTATTCTCTTTCCACGATTTTGCCTTGATTTTCCAGCCTAATTGGATTTGATTCCAACAAAAATCTGATCCCAAAATCAATCTTTGATATTTTTTGCTACTTATTTGATTTAACTTGACTTTTAAATAATAAAAATCAAAATAAAATAAATAAATAAAGCAAATAACATGTGGGAGATAATTTGGGTCGTGGATTATGTCACAAACAAGATGTAGTCATAAGAAGTTAGACCCATTTGACAAAAAATGCAATTTTAGGCACATTTGACTTTTGGCAATTTTGCAAACATGATTAACTTTGACAAGGAATATCTCTTTCAATTGGGTCATCCATGTTCATGTAAGGAGCTTTGACCCAAAAGGTGTTTTTGTTGACTTTTCAAAAGGACCTATAATGTGGAAATTCATATCTTTTGATGAGTGCATATTTTGAACTTGAGGGATGAAGATGAATTGTAGGGAATTGCATCCTCTTCAAAATGAGCCTTGGATGAAAAATGTCTGATAAAGTATGAGGAAGTTATGCTTGGTCAAAGTTTGGTAAACTTTTCTTGAGAAACCCTAATTTAGCAACATTTGAGTTTTGAAGAATTAGGAGCATTCCTTGAGGTATCATGATCGACCCTTGATCAAATGATGAAAGTCACTTCAAAATGTTGATGTTAACCAAAAATATTGAAGTTTGACTATATGTGGGCCACAATTGACTTTTGACCTAATACAATTGCTTTCCAGGCATCTGAGCAGTTGACTGAGCAAACTTCTTGTGAAAGGAGTGAAACTTGACATGAATGATCTTGAGAACATATTAGGACCATGGAAAGAATTTGAGGCCTTTGAAGTACACCCATCCAGATGAAAATGGAAACCCTAATTTGAGACACATTGCCTTAGGAGAGAGTTTGTCTGGTCAACTCTTGGGCAACCTTGAGCAAATTGAGGATCCCAATGGGCATGTGCGGAGTAAAATGAGAGGAAAATTTTTGGGGTACAACACCTAGGAACTCAGATACAACTGGGAATCTAGAAGTTCTAATGTCACCGGTAGATCAGAAGTTTTGGCTATTTGAGAGAGTTTGGAAATTATGACTGTTTGGGAGAGTGAAGTGATAACGATGTTGGGTGAAGATATCTAGAAACTCTAATCTAGGGATATTGTTTGATAGATAAATGGGCGAAAATGTTTGAGTAAACCTAAAAAATATGCTTCTAGGGCTAGAACCCAGGACCCTCATCATTAATGTCTTATGCGCACACACTTTCTACCACAGGGGTGGCTGTACATCGGGTATTAGAAGCAAAAAGCGTAAATATGTATCACAAAGAAAACTCTGACGATAAACTCCAACTCTTTCTCCATGCTAATCAGAACATCTATAACTTAGTCATTTCTCAACAGACCAGAAAACACAAACATAACAATTATGGTAGGTTTTCATCATGGTTTCAGAAACAAAAAAAATGTCAAGACTGTAAATCAGAAACAAGCATGTATCTGCTAATCCTAATTTCTTTAAGAAGTTCTGAACTGACATTCCCCATACTTAGGAAGAAAATACATGAAACCTCAGAATATGTGCAACATCAGAATCAGGACGTCTACATTGTATTTTGCATATGCAAGTTTAACAATGCCTAAGTGATATGATGAGAGTTAGCAGAAGCTTACCTTGCAGCTGGAAAAGGTCCTGTGAACTGGAGCCTGGTTCTGACTGCTTGTAATGTTCTGATCAACTTCCTTACGTGCTCAGCAGACTGGAACAACCTTTAACTTGGGCTATGAATGGCTGGAAAATTCTGGATCAACCAAGACGCAAAGTTATGACTTTTTGAGGTGGAGATTGATGGAGAACGTGTTACAGTCTGAAAACAAAATTTAGGATGGCTTCTAAATGTATACCAGAAGCTGTATGGATGATTTGGTCAAGAAACACTTGAGGGAAATTGGAGTTTGAATGCAAGAATAAAAAACTAGCAAGTTTTGTACTTGTGTTTGCAGTTTCAGATTCCTGGAATTTTTAGCAAGGTTTCAAAGATTTTTCTTTTCAATTTTTCGAACCCATTTACAGTTGCAAATGAAGTTCAATTTATAGGCAAAAAATTAGTAGCATGGAGAAGTCAAGAGTACCACCATCATGCTAGCGTTCTGGCTTGTTCTTGAAGCAAGTTAAACAAGTATGGTGGTTAGCAGCTTTTAGCCGTGCCTAAGCTGGATTTGTAAGCATGAATTAAGGAAAAGTACCCTCAGAAACAAAAGCAAAGCATGGGCCCAACATACTCTTGTACAAAAAATTTCTTTTTCAAGGACAACAATGTACTTCTATGCCACACGTGGGGAAATCCTTTGGATAAAAACTTAAAAGTGGTTATGAGAATTAAATGATGATGAAATTTATCAAACCAGAAATCCTGCAATATGAGATTATGCATCATAGCTTAAATCTGGGTCAGAAGTTCAGCATCAGTGCAACTTAGAACAAACATCCAACTTCTGATCATTGAATCTCTTTGCTCCAGCATGTTCTGAGTGAGTTCTCAAACTTTCCAGACAACTTATAACATGATTTGTAAGCCCTTTTTGAATTGATCTTGCAAATTATGACTTAACCTATGTGAAAACTCGCTCAGAAATTGTAACCAAATTCTAATTTGAAAATGCTCAGAATTTACTAAGTGTTTAAGTTTTAGGGACGTGTCTTTGAAGACGTATAACTTGAAATCTCAGCATTTCTAGAATAAGTTATGTTCTGCAATGTTTTAGGTCTCATTGAGATCTAAAACTCTTATGTTAGAAGTTCTTCCAGAATCAGCTTGTATCATGGTGATAATCTGGCCAGAAGTTCTAAATTTATCATATTTCTTAAACACTTGGAAAAATTTCCAAGTATTTAGAATTTTGACTTTTTCAACATATATCTTGACTTCTGATTTTCTTGATGAAAAAAAATTCATGCCTTGATGAAATATGATTCTTGAATCTTGATTTTGATCCAAAAGTCAAAGTTTGACTTTTCAGTGTGTAAATGACCATTTTGCCCTTGTGAATGTCTTTCTTGGAAAATTTGTGATTCAAGGCTTGGAATTGGATGGAAGCAAACCTGAGGGTCCAGGATGATCCTTTGAGAAATGAGAGGGTAAATTTTGGGGTATAAAAGCTGCCCCTGTTCAATATTCTTACGCTTGAAGAGTTAGATTGGTGAATCTCCCCTTCGTGACTTGAAGGTGGAAGATGATTGAACACTAGAGTCCCCAGAAATTTGCACTTGATGATGTCATGGTTGATTGTGTAGGGGATGGGCTTAAAAGATGCCATCCGAAGGTTGTTGTTAATGGAAATTAGACTAAGTCTAAACTTGACTTCAATTGGAAAAGAATCAAAATAAATCTTGGAGTGATTTATCTGGACCAAAAGAAATGTCTGCGAGAAAGAATCAGGATAAACTGCTGAGAGATTTAAACTGAACCAGTAGTGGTCTGGAGAAGAATCAGAATAAATCTTGGAGCGATTTATCTGAACCAGAGAAAGATGTCTGCGGGAAAGAATCAGGATAAACTGTAGAGATATTTAAACTGAACCAGCAGTGGTCTGGAGAAGAATCAGAATAAATCTTGGAGCGACTTATCTGAACCAGAGAAAGATGTCTGCAGGAAAGAATCAGGATAAATCATTGAGAGATTTAAACTGAACCCGCAGAATTCTGCAAGAAGTAACTGTCATATAGATAGTCACCCCGTCTTGATTCGGGAATCTACAATTGATTTGTTTAGATATTTTCCTTGTCTTGTTGACAATAACTTTCTGTGGTTTGATCCTTCCTGAAAAAGGCGAAGAGTTAATTGTATGTAATGCTATGATGTATGAAATGCATAGTGCAATGAGATGGTGATATATGGATTTGTGCCATTACTGTTTGTGATGTATGCGCATGCAAGCTGTTCTGCTGTAGTGTTGTCGGATTGGGAAAATAAATCCTTGACTACCGCTGGGAATGAGGAGTGTAATTCTTCATATTTTGTTGAGGTTGAAGTGTTGATGGATGGGTTTCCATAACCATAGAAATAAACTCTTACGGGGAAGAGAAACGCCGTGTATTACTTATAGGCCTTTGAAATCCTGTTGAGAAATCCTAAGAAGCTGAATGACTTTTGCTGGGGAATCTTTGAGGTGGCAACTGGAAGTTTTGCCCTCTCGGGGATATGAAGGAAAAAGGCACCAGCAGGCTACATGCTGGGGATATGATAATGATCCTGTAACAGGATGTTTGTGCTTCTGCCTTTGCTGGAGAAAGTACCTGCGAGGATTTCATGGAATAGCCCACAAATGTTGTCTTATTTCTTAAAGCCATTAGTAATTGTCTTTCTGGTTTAGTTTTCTTTTTTACGAGTTCATTTATAAACAATAATTACATTTAAATTCATATGCTCAAAAATAAATGCTAGACGTTTTTGTAAACAAAACAAGAACATTAAAAGAAAAAAACAGATAGTTTTGCACTTTCAAAGGAGTATCTTTGTATTAACTTGAATAAGTGTTTGTACAAAGATACGAACATCCTAGTAAGAGAATGTCGTCATTATAAATGAAAATTGATACAAAGAAAAGAGAAACTATGTGAAATAATCTGATAGGGTTCCCATTCTGCTACAACCTTCATGTCTCTGAGCGTTTCGTCCATTTGCTGCTTTGTATGAAGCTGATTGGATTGATTAGTACTGTTTGAGTTTGACGATTGATGATGAAGATTGGTTGTAAGGTAATATAACGAGACATAGTCATACGCTTTGAATCCCTAATTTTATCCTGGACCGCCCTTTCGGGTTTTCAGTCCACCGGGATACCCTTTTTTTTCCCAAGCCGCCCTTTTAGGTTTTCAGCTTGCCAGGTGTACAATTTTTTTTTTTGTATTTTATCCCTTATTTTTGCCCGAACCCTTTTGGTTCGTCGGGATGCCCTGATTTTTTCCTAGGCCAGTCGACCTAGCGGGTCTTTGTTTATGCGTAGTATCTCTTAACTATGTTCTAGTTTACAGGGTGTGGAAGGTTCTCGTCGTCTATAGTGGTTAAGATCATTTCCCCACCGGAAAATATGCTCTTGATCACAAATGGTCCTTCATACGTAGGAGTCCATTTTCCCCTGGGATCACCTTGTGGTGGTAGGATACGCTTGATTACCAGGTCGCCAGCTTGATATGTGTGACGTCTGACCTTCTTGTTGAAAGCTTTGATCATGCATTTTGGTACATATGACCATGGTAGACAACTTTAAGCCTCTTCTCATCAATCAAGTTCAACTGGTCAAATCGAGTTTGAATCCAATCATCTTCACTCAACCCCGCATCCTTTATGATTCTCAAAGAAGGTAATTAGTCTTCAATTGGTAGAACAACTTCCATGCCGTATACCAAGGAGAAGGGAGTTGCCCCTGTTGATGTACGCGCCATGGTACAGTAACTGTGGAGAGCAAAGGGTAACATCTCATGCCAGTCCTTGTACGTTACTTTCATTTTTTGTATGATCTTCTTTATGTTTTTATTAGCGGCTTCTACAACGCCATTTATCTTCGGCCGGTAAGGAGAAGAGTTATGATACTGGATCTTGAATTGCGCGCATAGTGCAGTGATCATAGTTTTGTTGAGATTGGTACAATTGTATTTAATGATTCTCTCTGGAATACCATACCGACAGATAAGGTTCTGTTTAATGAATCGGGCCACAATGTTCTTGGTAACAGAAGCGAAGGAAGCTGCCTCAACCCACTTCGTGAAGTAATCAATGGCGACCAAGATGAAGCAATGTCCACTAGAAGCTGCAGGCTTGATCTCTCCAATCATGTCAATGCCCCACATTGCAAATGGCCAAGGAGCAGTTAGGACATTTAGAGGCACTGGAGGGACATGTACTTTGTCAGCATAGATCTGACACTTGAGACAGGTTTGTGAATGCTGATGACAATCTGCTTCCATGGTGGACCAAAAGTATCCTGCTCGGAGGATCTTTTTTTCCATCGTGTGACCACTAGAATGGGTGCCAAAAATGCCTTCATGTATATCAGCCATGATCTTGTCTGCCTCACTCTTTCCCACACACCGAAGCAAAGTAGACTCATGATTGCGCTTATAGAGAACTCCGTTACTGAGGAAGAACTTAGCAGAGAATCTTCTCAGGAATTTCTTGTCGTTGACTGAAGCTCCTTCTGGATATTCTTGGGCCTCGAGATATCTCTTAATTTCATGGAACCAAGGCTTGGCCACCACTTCATCAGTACTAATCTCGTGACAGTAAGTTGGTTCGTCCATCCTCTCTATGGTGATCTGAGGAGTCTCATTATCCCAATTGATTTTGAACATGGATGACATAGTGGCTAGCGTGTCTGCTAGTTGATTTTCCTCTCGTGGAAACTGTTCAAAGGTAATTTCCTCAAAATGTTGGGTCAGTGTTAACACATGTTATTTGTAAGGGATGAGATTAGGGTGCTTCGTGTTCCATTCTCCTTTGATCTCATTGATGACTAAGGCTGAATCTCCAAATACACTTAAGGACTTGATTCCCAAATCTATGATAACTTTGAGACCCAAAATACACGCTTCATATTCTGCCATATTATTGGTACAGTTGAAACACAATCTAGCAGTGAATGGAGTATGACATCCTTCAGTGGATATGATCATAGCGCCTATGCCATTGCCGAGTGCGTTGGGAGCTCCATCAAAAACCAAGGTCCATCGGGATCCTTGTTCAAGTCCATCATATGGTCTGAGTTCTTCACAATTGTCTATCAACATGATATCTTCATTTGGGAACTCGAACTTCATGGACTGATAGTCATCCACATCCTGATGAGCAAGGTGATAGACCAATACACTTCCCTTTATGGCTTTCTGGGTAGTGTATTGAATGTCGTATTCAGTTAGGACCATCTACCATCTTGCTATTCTTCTAGAGAGGGTGGGCTTCTCGAATATGTATTTAATTGGATCCATCTTGGATATCAATAAGGTAGTATGGGTCAACATATACTGTCTTAACTGGCGAGCAGCCCATGCCAGAGCACATCAAGTTTTCTCGAGTAGTGAATATCTGGTTTCACAGTCGGTAAAATTTTTGCTCAGGTAGTATATCGCATGCTCTTTTCGGCCAGACTCGTCATGCTGCCCCAAAACACACTCCATTGGATTTTCTAAGATAGTTAGATACATGATCAAAGGTCTTCCCTCGACCGGCGACATCAAAATGGGAGGCTCTTGAATATATTATTTGATCCTGTCGAAGGCAGCCTGGCAGTCATCGTTCCATTCCACCACTTGATCTTTCTTCAGTAATTTGAAGATTGGTTCACAAGTAGCGGTTAGATGGGAAATGAATCGGGAAATATAGTCCAGCCGTCCTAAGAATCCCCTAACTTCCTTCAGTGCGAGAAGTGGGAATTTATTGTATTGCTTTTACCTTTGCAGTGTCCACTTTGATACCTTTTTCGCTGACAACGAAACCGAAGAGTTTACCAGACCTCAATCCAAAAGTGCATTTATTTGGATTCAGCCTTAGTTTGTATTTCTTCAGCCTTTCAAACAGTTTCTGCAGATGGTCAAGGTGCTCCTCTTCAGTTTGAGATCTTGCTATCATGTCATCCACATAGACCTCTATTTCGTGATGGATCATGTTGTGAAATAGAGCTACCATGGCACGCTGATAGGTTTCCCCTGCATTCTTCAACCCGAATGGCATAACCTTGTAACATAATGTACCCCACTGTGTGACGAAGGTCATTTTTTCCATGTCCTCAGGTGCCATTTTGATCTGGTTCTATTCGGAGAAACTGTCCATGAAAGAAAATACTTTATGCTGTGCGGTGTTGTCAACCAGAATATCAATGTGGAGAAGCGGTAAGTCATCCTTAGGGATTGCCGTATCCAGGTCTCTATAGTCCACACACATGTGTACCTTACCATCCTTTTTAGGCAATGGAACAACATTGGCGACCCATTGTAGATAGGAGGTGACAACTAAGAATCTGGTGTTGAACTGCTTCATGACTTCAGTCTTAATTTTCTCTAACATTTCTGGACTCATGCGACGGACTTTCTGTTTTATCGGAGGGCAATCTTCTTTTGTTGGCAGACGATGGACCATGATATCAGTGTCGAGTCCTAGCATGTCTTCATATGACCAGGCAAAGATCTCAACATAGTCATGTAGTAACTGAGCTAAGCGCTTCTTGATTCTAGGCTCCCGGTTGGAACCTAACTTGACCTCTTTTTTATCCTCTTCAGTACCTAGGTTAACTGTTTCCACTGGCTCTTCGTGGGGCTGTATGGTCCTTTCTTCTTGTTTCAATAACCCAACTAGTTCCCCTGGTACCTCACAATCTTCCTCACCTTCGTCTTTGGCCTGGTAGATTGGATTTTCAAAGTCATGATAGGCCATAGCAGAATCGTTACCCATGGGATCCTGAGTGGATGTGGATCTTCATTTTGATATGTGAGTGTGTGTAAGAGCATAGCTAACTTTGAAAAATGATAAAGGTTAAAAGATAAAAACAATGAGCATAAAAATTTGCATGCAAAAACGTCCATGATTTATTGATGACTGTGATACGGTGGCAGAACCGACTGTTAATATTGGTTTGCGTTTTGTATTCGCAAATGTGCGATAAGAAAGAGACGCCACCGACTTTTATTTTATCCAACAAAGGAAAAGGAACAGAAAAAACCTTTTTTCGAGTTGTTACTGAGTACGGGGGTAGATTATAGAAAGGGAAGGTGTTAGCACCCTTTCTATCCATGGATTTCCATGGGCTCTTAGGTACTTGCTCATTTTTAAAATTGCTTGTGTGTGTTTGTTTTGAAAATATTTGAAAATTCCTTAGGGCGGCGTTTCACTTTATGGTAACTCTTGTATCAGTCCTCAAGGGTGTGATAAAGTGTTTTGAAAACTTTGTTTGAAAAAATGTTTGAAAGTGTCAGTGTGAAAAATTGTTTGTTTTGAGCAAGTACCTAGGAACTATCTACCTACTAAAAAAAAGTGTGTTCGTTTTCCTTTAGACAATGCTATCCTACTATTAAAGAGTAGGTAGCTCAGTCGTTAGAGTTTAAGGGACATTCGAAAGGGACGAAATGGTCACTGAAGGAAACAAGTAAGAATACCTTAACATTTCGAAGGGACTATCGTCATAAGATCATTTCTCATAGGCAACTCGAGGGACAATGAGGGACTATGATCTTTATGACGACTTTAAATTGCGGGTCATTGTTAAGGTATCCCTACATTTGAGGGACACAACCATTATTTCCAAGGCAACCAAGTGAGGCAAAACCCCAGGAGTGAACATGTGCAATTGTTTGATTTCAGTTTCATTTATCTTGCGCAATTAGGGTTTTCTACTATTTTAAATTGATTTATCTTGCCATTCAATCCTATTATCCATACATCTAGGCAGTTTATAACTGCGGAAAGTAAAGTGCGAGAAATTAAAAAAGACCTAGCTATTACAAGGCTTTGGGGAGGGGGATTACATAATAAAAAACAAGGGAAAATAATAAATGCGAAATAGTAAACCTAATTAACTATTACAAACTCGGAGCAATTACATTAATTAATCAAATAATGGAAACAAAAAGCGCGCGAGTAAATCAAACTGGGAATTAACGAAAATTTTCGAAACAATTAATTTGCGAATAAAGAAAAGATATTTTTTTTGGATTTTTATGAGAAAAATAATTAACTTAGCAAATTAACCCAATTTCCATTAAATTTTAATTATGAAAAAAAAGGTATTTAAGTTAACCTATTTTCTATTAAATTTTAATTACAAAAAAAAGTATTTAAGTTAACCTAATTAAACTAATTAATTAATGCAAATAAATATTTTATGAAAAAAAACTAAACCTAATATTTTTTTGTAATTTTATGATTTTATGATTTAATGAAAAAAATGATTTTGTAAAAAATAATTTAAACAAGAAATTAAGACAAAATAAATAAAGAAATTAAAAAAAGAATTAAAGGAATGGGCCTGATGTAGCTAAGCAGATTGGGGGGTATGTTGCCAATTTTGTGATAGGCCCAGGATGATGGCCCAAGGATCTTGCGCCTGACCCAGTGCATCTTTCTTCTGATGGTTCATGTTGTGCCTTCAATCCTGTGGCGTTGGACCTACACGATGATGGATCCCAAGGATGAGATCTGTGGCGTATGGTGGACGCTGGGCATTGAGGCACGCTGGATCTGAAAAGTATTTGAAAGAAAAATACAAAAGTAACACACCTGGGATCGAACCTAGGACGTTTGCTTCAAACCCTCCGTCCTTAACCATCTGCGTTGGCTGTTCATTTGTTAATATAATAACAAAATAACATTATATTCAAAGTAACATTAATCATCATAAAAACATGCACATAATTCAAATATCCCAATGGGAGTTTGCCACCTAGCCTTCTTCTTCCTCAACACTATCGTTTTAGGCTTAGACATTTATCTACTGACAAAGTCTGTAGGTACAACCCAGCATCATTCAAAAATCCAGCACAAGCAATATAAATTATAATGGAGACCATGAATCAACTGGGCTTGAAGCCCTGAACACCATGGTATCCACGCCTAGCCCTAATTTTTCCTGTAGAAGAAAACCCTAAAATGACTTGGAAACCCTAAGAATGGAAAACCATGATTCCTGCACTTAAAACTCAATCAAACAATTCAGAGAGCATCGAAGCCTTATGATAAACAAGAATACATGATTAAATTTCATTGAAAACACATATATGCATGTAATCGAAAATAAAAAAGAGTTGGATAACAGAGTTGCGAAATTTACGATTCTGAGTGTTTTGGTGCGTGCAAAGGGTGCAATTAGCTTCAGGAGATTTCCAGGAACATGTTGCAATCCTTAAATCTCCTTGAGGATGGATGTAGTATGGAATCTGAGTTGAGATTTTTTGAAAAAATTTTTCAACTTGTCCCTGCTGTTTCACACGATCAACCCTTGTTCTCGTGCTTGGGGATTGTTCTATATATGTGGTAGACGAAATTAGGTCAACAAAAAGCATTCATATCTTTGTCAATTATCAAGATTTGATTTGATTTCCTCTTTGCATTATTTATTTCTAAATCAATCCAAATCATACCATTCTCATCCTAATCACCCTTGGCACGATTTGATTCTGTTTAACAACATAAATGGATTGTGATTCTATTCAAAATCATATCAAAAACAAATCTTCCATATTTTATATCATTTATTTGATTTAATTTGACTTTTAAATGATTAAAATCAAAATAAATTAAATAAATAAAGTCAATAATATATGAGAGAGTGTTTGGGTCGTGGACATTGCTATAAGTAAGATGCGAGCATAATAAGTTAGGCCCATTTGACAAAAAAATGCAATTTTGGGTATTGTTGACTTTTGACAATTTTCCAAAAATGGCCAACTTTGATAATGCATATCTCCTTCAATTTTGACCCTAAGAGGGTGTTCTTGGACGTTTTAGAAAGCTTAGGATGTCACCTAAACAACCCTTTTGGTTTCATCTCAATTGGATCCTCCATGTTCATGTAAGAAGCTTTGACACAAAAGGTGTTTTTGTTGACTTTTGAAAAGGACCTATAATTCATGAGTTTATATCTTCTCATGAGTGCATTTATTGAACTTGAGGGATGAAGATGAGTTGTAGGGAATTAGATTATCTTCAAAATGAACCTTGGATGAGAAATTCCTGATAAATTATGAGAAAGTTATGCTTGGTCAAAGTTTGGTTGACTTTTCCTAAGAAACCCTAATTTAGAAACTTTTGAGTTTTGATGAATTAGGAGCATTTCTTGGGGAATCATGATCAACCCTTGATCAAATGATGGGTGTTACTTTAAAATGTTGATGTTGATCAAAAATCTTGAAGTTTGACTGTATGTGGGCCACAATTGACTTTTGACCTAGTACAGTTGATTTTCCAGCATCTGAGCAGTTGACTGAGCAAACTTCTTGTGCAAGGCATGAAACTTGACATGGATGGTCCTGAGAACATATTAGGAATATGGAGAGCATATGAGACCTTTGGAGTTAACATATCTTGATGAAAGTCGAAACCCTAGTTGAAGGTTCATTGCCTTAGGAGAGAATTTGTCTTGTTAATTCTTGGGCATCCTTGAGCAAGTTGAGGACTTCAATTAGCATGTGTTGAGTAAAATGAGAGGGAAAATTTTGAGGTACAAAAATGACATATGAAGATGAAGTAACAACCCTCACAAATGGACCGTTGTGCCTCGGGTAAGACACAAGGTTTTAAAGTCTATTGTTTAATTATTACAAATATGATGAAAATTGAAAGACAATTACTCTTGAAGAAAATTAATAGGGACAAATTCTTTGGCTTCCCAGTTGTTGAGTCCTCCGCCAACGGTTGGGGAGATCCACTCGTCCAGGTCATAATTACTATCACCGTCTTCCACCGCATTGACTCCCTGACTGCTGATACGTAAAGGTGGCCACCCGACGCGAGTTCGTAGAACAACCTTTTATGCCTCCAAGGTGAAGCCCAAACCAAATTTGTTGGATTTGTAAGGGAAATCCGGAAGTTGACCCCAAATAGTGCATCCACCTTCTTCAATCACTGCTCTAGCATCCTTCCATGAGGCCATTTTCAATGGTGGTCTGGTAGCTCTTGGAGTTTTGGTAGCAGTCTTGGCTGTCGCAACTGTTTGTGGGACCTCCTCGAAATGCTGACATGGAGTTTCGATGAACTCACCATCCATTTCCATGTACCTGAAAGAGTTCAGGTGACTGACCATATACTCCTCCTCCCCGTGAATAATGATGATCTTTCCCTTGATCGGGTATTTCAACATCTGATGTAATGTAGAGGTGACGGCGCCAGCTCCATGGATCCAAGGTTGGCCTAAAAAACAAGAATAGGAAGGGCGGATATCCATCACGTAGAAAGTTGAATCAAAAGTATGAGAACTAATTTTTATGGGGATGTCCACATCCCCGTGCACCATTCTCTTTGAAACATCAAAGGCTCTGACCACTATGTTGCTGGGTTTTAAGGTCAAACCTTCACAGTCTAGTCTATCCAGAGCCTTCTTGGGCAATACATTCAATGATGAACCAGTATCTACCAGGACATGGCCCAAAGTAGTGCCCATGCATTCGACAGAGACATGCAACGCATCAATGTGTTTCCTCCCTCTAGGTGTCAGATCAGCACCAGAAAAGCCCAAACCGTTATCCGCTGTCAGACTAGCCACACAATCTTCGAACTGGTTAGCAGAGGTTTCCATGGCACATGTGCAGTTTTAAGAAATTTCACCAAAGCCTTCGCATGAGCTTCGGAGCTCAACAATAAAGCTAGCATAGAAATCTTTGAAGGGGTCTACCCTAGCTGTTTGACTACATTGTAGTCGCTTTTCTTTATAATTTTCAAAATTTCTTCCATCTCCTTCTTAGAAGCCTTTGAGATAGATACTGCCTGCGCCTTCATCCGGACAGGCTCAACCAAAATGTCTTTGCCCCGAGCCTCGGTCGACTCGGTGATAGGGGTGTCAGCAGGGGTAATCACAGGAAATGTAATAGTAGTATTAGCAGGGATAAACGCAGGAATGATCACATGACCAGTAACAACTTTCGGAGGAGAAATCTTAGGGGAGAACACTCTTCCACTTCTGGTTATTTTTCTAGTTCCCACAATGTTGCCAATGTCGGGGTCAGCCTTCTCAAAAATTAAGTCTTCATCAGCCAACCAATCTTGCTTGACACCGTGGTAGTAGACGTCACCCCATAGTTCCAGGGAACAATTTTATCTGAGGAGTATGGGATTGGCCCTGGCATAGTAATAATCAGTGGAGTCACCTTCGGAACGGATGTAATCCTGATGGGTCTTTTGGTGGAGACCCTGGGAGGATTGACGAAAATGGTTATTATTGAAACATCCTTGTAAGAAATGGTTGGAACGGGAGTCTTTTCAAACAAAATATCTTTGTCATCCATCAGGCGCTGGACACTTGCCTTCAATAAATGACAACCATCCGGTAGAGATAAACAGAGATGGCAACCTTTGCCACATCCTGGAAATAAACCGGCCTTCAACAGATTCCTCTTGACGGTCAGGAGAGGAGTAGCAAGTTTATCAACAATAGTAAAAAATACACCATCTTCAATGGCGTTAACACCATGGCCGTGCTTGGGCATAAGAGCAGTGATAACATTTGGGATCTCAGGGGCGTCAAATTCAATTTCCTTTTCCTCGAGAAGGTCTTGCACCTTGTTTTTCAAAGCCCAACAATAATTTGTATCATGACCTAGACTTTTTGAATGGTAAGCACAACGAGCATTTAGGTTGTAATGGGGAGAGGCAGTGTTGCGATTCTTCGGAGCTTCCCGCAAGGTTACCAGATTAGATCTCAACAAATATGGAAAGACTTGAGACAGTGTCATATTTATCCAGTTAAACAGTCTTATTGGCCTTTCTGTTCTCGGCTGACTATTCCTTTGTTGAGTAGGTGCAGGCTTAGAGATCATGACAGCCTCTACCGCTGGACGATGTTCAATTTTGTCCTGATTCCTTTGATGGTACACAACACCAACCTCTTTCTTCCTTGAAAATGGTTTCTTCAACATGCTAGAGGATGCATCTCTTTGAATTTTGCCACTTCTTATACCCGCTTCTACTCGTTCTCCAGTCATGATTAATTCAGTAAATCCAGCCGAGGAGCTTCCGATCAGGTGTTTAAAGAAAGGGCCAGATAATGTGCCTAAGAACATATCCACCAATTCCCTGTCAAATAGATGGGGTTGGACTCTTCCCGCGAGATCCTGCCATTTTTGAACATATGTTTTGAAACCTTCACCTGTACCCATGGACATGCCTTGCAACTGTGTCCGAGTTAGAGCTAAGTCAACATTATACTAGTATTGTTTGTAAAAGGTGGCAACCAAGTCTTCCCAATTACGAACATTGGTTCCTTCCAACTGATAGAACAATCCAATTGTGTCCCTGACAAGCTTTCTTGGAAGAAATGTACCCATAGGTACCTATCGGCTGTATGGGGTTGAATTTTCCTGACATATGACCTTAAATGTAACTTTGGACAAGAGACACCGTCATATTTACCGAAAGTGGGGACCTTGAATTTCTACAGTATGACAACCCCTGAGACAAGTCCTAACTCTTCAAAATCTAATCCAGGTACCCTCTGGATCTCCATAGCATTTAGGCGATCTTCCAACTGTTTCTATTTGTCGTCAGCTGGAGGATACTGCTCTTCAGAGTAATTAACCTCTTCTTCCTCTTCAGATTCTGGATGGTCAGTCACTTCCTTGTTTTTCCCTTCTTGATTGTCCCCTTCACCTGATGATGTTGTGAAGTCTAGGGTCCATCTGGCTGGTCCTTGGAACCTTCTTCCCAGATTCAAAACACCGGCAGATTTCTTCGCTTTCTTCTTCTTTTCTTTGATCAGCAGAGTTTTCAACTCCTCTTGTCCTTTTGCCATAATCAAGAACATTTGTTGAAATTGAGCATTATGCGCCTGAAGATCTTTTACTGTCTATTCCATATCCATCTCACTGAAATAAACAGTTGAAAGATAAGGAGACCTACTGTAAGAAACTTGTTTGTGTTATTATGAATGAAGATGCATATTGTTGCACCCCAAAATTTGCCCTCCCATATTCTCCAAGAAATGGCCAAGTCAAGTCACAAAATTCCCCAAGGGTTGCACAGTGCAGAGGTCTCCTATACAGTCAAAACTAGGGTTTGTGTTCTGATCAAGAAAATGAAGTTATCAAGGGCCCAATCAAGTCTCATATGCCTACAAATATGGTCAAGTATCCTCATATCAAGTTTCAAGGCATTCAGCTCAAAATTGCACAGTCAAAAACCCTAATTGCACTACAGTCAACTGTAGGGGCAAAATGGTCATTTGGCAGTCAAAAGTTCAAATTTTTGGTCAACATATCATTTTGAAGCCACAAACATCATTTGATCAATGCTTGATCATGATTCTCAAAATTTGGCTCAGAAATCATCAAAGATGCAAAAGTTTCCTTATTTGGACAGTTGAAAAAGTCAACTGAAATTGACCAGGGCATAACTTTCACATGGATTATCAGAAAAATTCCATCCAAAGCTTATTTTGAAGAGAAAGACATTTCCTACAACTCATATTCATACTTCAAGTCCAAGAAATGCTCTCACAAAAAGTTATCAATTTCAACATTATAGGTCATTTTCAAAAGTCAACAAAAAGAGACTTTAAGTAAAAGACCATAACTTGAGATTGGTAATCAAAATTACATGGGACCAAAGACATTGGTTAGAGGACTCAAAGACCTTTCCAAAATGTCCAAGAACATGAGAAAAGCTTAAAAATTGAGCAAGTTATGCCTTGTAGAAGTTGGGAAATTTTTGGATATTTTGAAAAGTCAACATTGATTCAAATGGCCTAAAAATGCTAATGGGCCCATTTTTCTTCCATGATTCATCATTCCAAGCATGTGCACGACCACTTGGCCCAAAGGGAAGTATTTTCTCATTTTTTATTTATTTATTTGAATTATTATTTATATTAATTCATTTAAATCATTTAAATATGTGAAAAATATATAACTTGACCTAATAAATCTTTTCATGCATGTTTTGCCCTCAATATTTCGTGCACATTCAGAAATAGGAAGATTTGATTTGATTTGAGCATAATTGGTACAAGAACACTTGAAAAAGATTGAAAAGAGATCCTTAAGAAAATCAAATCTTCAATTCATTAAATCAAGAGATTTCGAGCAATATTTTTGACCTAATGCCTTCAGTACAAATGCAGGATCATAACCCTAATGCACATAGACGGAAAGCTGCGCAAGAAACCCCATTGCAAACTTGAAATTTTCTCTAAGAAAGTCAATTCTAAAAACCACCTTTGAGGACGATTCAAGCCCTAATTTTCATTCCAATAGCTTCCTGAAGCTCCACTGATCATATTCCAACCCAGAACATTCATCAAAAGGCAAGGAATTGGTAACGAGAACCCCAACTGTATCAAACAAAATTCCACAATCGTACATCATGATTTAAGCATTATTTGTGAAATGTATTTATGGATTCATGTTCATTATAATGTTTTGATGCTAACCAACATAATTAATTGCGTTTTTGTGCCGTATATGCGATTGTACCATGTCTGAGTTTTAGGGTTCACAGAGCTCGAAATTGGGGTTTCTCAAATAGGGCAAAATTGGAGGCTGAGACATAGACCATGAGAACAAGCGCTTTGGGACGAACGAGAATCAACCCTCGCGCTCAATTTATGAGCGCTTGAGAGCTATTCGTTATTTTCCAATAGCCTGCCTAAAACCACGCGTTTAAAACCGTTGCCTAATGTTCTTGTTTCAGAAAAATAAAAAAACACGTGAAGAAGATGGAGTCGTGGCAAGGGATGATAGGCCTGTTTGAATTTTCGCGCGCTGAACCACTAATGCCTTGGTTTTTCTTTTTATTATTTATTTGTTATAATATGTTAACATGTGTGATTTAGTTCAGCTGGCAAGCGAAGAGAGTATCAACGTCCAAGACCTGGGTTCGAACCCCAGGTCTGTATTATGTCCATATTATTTTTTCCATTATCTTCCTATGCAGGCACAACCTTAAGGCACACCATGCATCCTCAATAATCAAACATACACGCATCCAAGAGATTCAAATCAAAGGCAGGGGTTCAAAGAACACAATAAACCCTAGTCAACGTTGCCACACGTGACATGCAAAAAGTCAGAAGGGCCATGCTTTACTGGGCCAGATTGCTAAGGCCTATACCTCCATATTGGGACTTCCACCCCTCTGGTTTGCACTTTCTTTTCATTTTTTCTATATCTTTTTTTTTCTATTCTTGTTTTAATTCTTATTTTTATTTTAATTACTGTTTATTTAATTAATTATTTTTACAAAAAATATAAAAATATCATAAAAAAAAATAGAAAAAGATAAAAAATATAATGATTATTTATTTTGATATTTTCTTGTAAATAAATTAGCATGTAATTAATTAGTTTTAAATTAGATTACAATTTTAATTCTTTTCATAATAAAAATCTAAAAAATGTAGAATTAGGTTTAGTTAATTTTTATTCTTTTTTAATATTTCTTTTTCACAATAATAATATTTATTTTATTTTTTTATAATTAAATTTGCATGAAAATAATTTAGGGTTAATTTAGGTCAAATTTTAACATTTTTCTTAATAATCTTAAAAATAAATAGAATTAGGGTTTGCCTTCAATTTTAATTTTAATTAATTCTTTTTCTATTAAATCTTAAAAAACACAAAAATATCAAAAAAAACATTTTCTTTTAATATTAATTTTAATTCCTTATTAATTTAATTTTTGCGAAAGGGTCCGACGCCCATATTTTTTAATTGTTTAATTTCGCATACTTATTTCTTTTTCCGTTTAAGTACTTATGTACCTCTCCCAAAGCTTTGTAACGTTTACTTCTCGCACTTTTAATTCTTTATTTTCTTTATTTTTTCTGTCAAATCGGGTCCGGTTTAATTTTGGCGATGTGGACCCGCGCCTTTGTAATAGCTTTAGAATTTACTTTCCCGCAAACTTTTAATCGTTAAACAAAGCATGAAAGAATGTATGGCATAATAAAATCAAGCGTAGAACACCAATGACATGACAAGACAAATATCAATGAAAATGACACACAAATCGCACACACCACCCCTAGGGTACGCCTCACTGTTGCCTTGCCTCGAAAGGTGATCGTCGAGTAGAGGATGTCTTAGTAAGTCCTCATGATCTGGGAACCTGGCATGAGGGTAGCTTCTAAGGTGTCTTCCCATTGCTCTGGTGATCACCATGCCCCGAACCTCGAATTGACCCGAACACCTCCAACGGTGGTGCTACCTACCTCTCAATGGTGGGATGGCACTACTTTAAAGGACATCTACACAGACGAATTTCTTAGGGTAGGTAGACAACTCTAAGATACTTGCTCTAATTTCAAAACAAATCAAAAATACTTTTCACACCGACACCTTTTCAAAAAGCTTTCGAAAGCAATTTTTCAAACACTCTGACACAAGAGTCGAACTGAAATTTTCAAAGAAACTTTTTAAAACCCACAGTTGAAAAGCAAACAAACCATTTTTGAAAACACAAGTGAACAAGTATCTAAGAGCCCATGGATAACCATGGATAGAAAGGGTGCTAACACCTTCCCTTTCTATAATCTACCTCCCGAACCGAGAGCAATCTCTTTAAGGAATTTTTCTGTGCTTTTGTCCTTTCCATTTGGAGAAAATAAAAGATGGTGGCGACTCTTGCTTCCGCGACATTTCGCGAACCAGCGTTAAACAGTCAGTTCCAGATCCACCGATCACAGAACTGGCGACTTTGCTGGGGAATAAAACTTAAAGTGGGGTGTACCTTAGGGCTAGGTCATAACTATGTTTTCAATTGTTTTCCTTGTATGCTTTAAATTGTGGGTTGCTTGGGAGTTCTATAGATCCTAACCCGGATCTGGGGGATACCTTCTTAGAAAGTAGCAACAAGGATGTGAGGGAACTGTGCGGGGTATACCGACATGGTTGAAACAGTCTGCTACATTGATGTGGCACTTTGGTGTGTACCGGTAACCCTTGAGTTCAGTCAAGGAGAGTACGGGGCCTCCGCGTGGTGTCGTGAAGCATCAACAGACCTTAGGAACCTTAATTGAACAATCTTGGCCTCTTTAGGGTAGTGAGATAACTGACTTTGGTGCAGTCCGAGGTTGGTTGATACTCGATACTACGCTCAATTGAGGGTTGCTTTCCTGGAATATTTCGGTCGCCAGTTCAGTGGCTAAATCGAAACGATGAACAATGAAAGCAACCCCGTGATATTGGGACCCTTAGAACCCGGTTACTTCTAATAGGACAAGTTGAACCCACCAACTTCAAGAGGGTAGTACCCCAAACTTCATGCTGGCCTAAACTCTAAGGGCTTCTCTTGTGTGACTTGTGTGCCTTCGTACTTGACTAATTGCATGCGTGTTATCTGACACATAAGCTACTTGCAGGTTTTGTTTATAGTCCTTAACTGGGACTCATAACAGGGTTTACTAGGTCTCTTGCAGGTTTTGTTTATAGTCCTTGATTGGGACTCATAACAAAGTATACTGAATTTCTTGCAGGTTTTGTTTATAGTCCTTGATTGGGACTCATAACAAAGTATACTGAATTTCTTGCAGGGTTTGTTTATAGTCCTTAATTGGGACTCATAACAGGGTTACTCACATTACCCCATGCATAACATAACATCATACCATTGCATACATCCTAACCCATTTCAAGGATCTCAAGGGCTTGTGATGCAGGTCATGATAAATCGAACATCTAGCAAGGGGCAAAGAGGATTTATTTTCCTCTAGCTAAGGTTGTCAGGGGCTATGACCCACTGGATATGGTGAGCCTTTAACCCTTGACGAAGGACTCTCAACAACATGAAGTTCCTTCAATCAAGCTACCGGTTTCCAATTCTTACAATCTTCTTGTTTACCCCGCGAGGTCCTTGAAAACATTACATGCATGTCATACATCTCATTGCATTGCAGGTATCCCTTTGACAGGTTGCTTACCCTTCTTCGCTGTTTATTTCAGCCGACCGTCATGAATCCTGAATCATCAGCTGAGCAGTCTATCAAGGCCCTCCAGGCTCAGAACGCCCAGTTCCAAGGGCTGATCATGAATTTGACCCAGGGGCAACAAGATCTGAAAGCTCTGCTCTTGAAGAAAGAAAAGAAGAAGAAGAGGACTGTCTTGTTCAGCCCTAGACGCAGATCTGGGAATACACCGCAGGTTGAAACTGAGAGGACAACTCCATCTGTGAGGGAAGGTAGTCATCAGGAGGAAAGGGTTCCTAGTCCAGTGGTCTCCGACAACGAGACAGATTTCAACGATGAACAATACCCTCCTGCCGAAGACAAATACAAACAGTTGGAGGATAGGCTGAATGCTATGGAGATCCAACAGGTACCTGGGCTGGATTTTGGAGATCTGGGTTTGTCAACTGGTGTGATTATTCCTCGGAAGTTCAAAGCACCATCCTTTACCAAGTATGACGGGGCGTCTTGTCCCAAGTTACATCTCAGGTCCTATGTTCGGAAGATTCAACCATATACGGTGGACAAGAATTTGTGGATCCACTTCTTCCAGGAGAGTCTTTCAGGGACTCATCTCGAATGGTTCTATCAGCTAGATGGGACCAAGGTTCGTAACTGGGAGGAGTTGGCTACTGCTTTCTACAAGCAGTATCAATATAATGCCGACCTTGCTCCTACGCGTACCCAACTCCAGGGTATGTCGTTAGGATCAAGTGAAGGTTTTAAAGAATATGCGCAAAAATGGAGGGATCTTGCTGGAAGGGTACAACCACCTCTGACTGATCGGGAACTGTTCGATATGTTCTTGGGGACCCTGTCTGGTCCGTTCTACAACCACCTAATTGGGAATTCGTCTGCTGGATTTACAGATCTTATCTTGACTGGAGAGCGAATAGAAGCTGGCATCCGGTCTGGGAAAATTCAAGAGGCTGCACCTTCTGATAAAAAGCCTCATCATGGAAAGAAAGAATCCAATGCTGTGCACGGTAAAAAGAGCCGTCATGAGGTAGGGGCAATCCAGATCTCCAATCCTGGACCTGCTCAACAAGGACAGGGGCAGCAACGCAAGGAGAAACGACAGTACACCAAAATCAACATGTCGATGGATCAAGCACTGCAACAAATGTTGAAGGCAGGGCTAATCACCTTAAGGGCTCCTCTTCGGAATCCGAACACTTCTGCTCCCAACTACCATCCCAATGATAGGTGCGCATATCATTCTGATATCCCGGGGCATACTACGGACAACTGCTGGCCTCTCAAGAACAAGATTCAAGACATGATCGACGCCGGGGAGATTCAGTTTGAAGTGCCTGAGACTCCGAACATAATCACTGCTCCGTTGCCCAATCATTGAAGCCTTTTGTTTATTTGAATTTTTGAGTTGTATTTTTCTTTGCTTATACAAACAATTAATGTCATAGGAAACTCTTTTATTCTATCAATGCATCGCATACGTCTGTTTTGGGAATTAATACAATTGTTTTCATTATGTTCAAATTTCTTTTCATATTTTTTCTGATGTCAACTCTGGATCTAAAATTCTAAGCCTCTTGAGGGAGGATGACGAAAACGATACCATAATCTACAGTATGCTTTTGAACGGACCCCGCTGATGAGGTACAGGCATTGTTTCAATCCCTAAACACTGGAGTTATAAGGATGATAATCCCCCGTCAACCCCTCTGAGCCAAAGAAGTAGGAGTTTTCCTTTTCGAAATTTAAAACCCTTTATCATAACCTGGGACAGGGTAGTTCTCTCAGTTGATCCAAGTGAATAACGAATGGCACCAAAGAGGTCCTTACAAAGCAAAGAAAGACAGTGATGGTTCCGAATAATCAATAAAGAAAGGCAGTCATTATCTCAAAAAATGAAAAAAACCCATTAAGTCAAAACCCATGAAGGAGACTTACAAAACTGGGGCATCCCGCTGACTGTAATTCCAAAAAGGAAACAGTTCAGGCAAAAAGAAAGGGATAACAAAAATCAAAAAGAAAGAGGTCATACAAACCCTCAACAAAAACAAAGATGACTACCTATTCAAAAGAAATCATCAACATCTGAACATCAAAGCAAAGACTCAAGCAAGGTCTAACGCACGATCAACTGAGTTTAGGTTTGGAGGACATTACGAAGAGCGGGTGGGTACAAATAATTTGAGCCTTTATTCTTTGTTTCTTAAACCACGAACCAGGCCACGTTATAACCCTCAAAAGTCCTAGCTGAAGCATGGGTTAGTTCGAAAGCATATTGTTACGAAAGGTATCCTGACTCCTTAAGGCCTACGGTAAATACAGAGTTGACATCACGTTTTACAAACATTCACTTGTTTTATGAAAAGAATGCATTTTCAAAATCTTCAAGACAGACATAGGCTTTGCATTTTTAACATAATTTTGTTCGCATATGACTTTTTGTTTGAACAACAGGGAAATTCGCACAATGAAAGTCTAATGAACAAGAGTATCTCCAATCAAGGGGCACGGCATGATCATGGTCTACCATCTGGGGCAGTTAAGTCAAGATCCAGAGAATCTCTCAAAAGGCCAAAAAGCCTGGGGCAAATCTCTGCCTGAGTCACTTGGGGCACTCCAGCAACGAATCTTGCACGATCAGACACCTTCTGGTAATATGGCAACACAAGCAGCCAGGGGCACCTACCTGCATTCTAAGAGCATGGACATAGTCGAAAAATACTATGCAAAATCAAAGACCCGCTAGGTTGACACACCTAGGCAAAAATAAGGGCTTCCCGGCGAACCAAAAGGGTTCGGGCAAAATGAAGGGATGAAATGAAAAAATCTGTACACCCGGCAAGTCGAAAACCTGAAAAGGCGGCTTGAGCAAAAATGGGTATCCCGGTGGACTGAAAACCCGAAAGGGCGGTCCAGGCAAAAGTTAGGGATTAAAGCGTATGACTATGTCCTGCCATCTGTCTACCAGAAGAAGGTTTGTCCATCAACAACTATCAGCACCCCACAAGTGCCTCCCCCATAGAAACAGGGGCAATAAAGAGTGGTCTAAGCAATCTGATTGTTCTATCCTCCAAGGTATCAGGGTAGGTTCCGTTGAAGAACATAACCAATACAGTTCAATACTTCCCCAGGAGAGTCCAATCCAGCTTCCCCAGGAAATTTAGAATTCATATCCCCAAGCAGTAAGCTTATCCCCAGTAAATTTTGGAAGCTTATCCTCGCAGAGCACGAATGCGTCTCCCGGCTTTATTTAAAGAGTTATTTCCTCAACAGGATATAACTGGGTTATCCTCAGCCAAAAGCCATGGAAAGAGCGTCGTCGACGAAGCCTTCTTATCCCCAGCAAGTAACTCTCAACAATTCAGCAAAGCATCTCTATCCCCACAGAGTATTGCTTCCCAGCATGATCACTAGAGTATCTTTTCTCCCTGCAGAATCTTCCATTCGCCAAGATTATTCCGCAACGGAGTCATCTTCTCCTACCGGTATTCTTGCAATTATCATCCCCAGCGGAAGCAAAATCTGTTCTTCAAACATCAGCCCAGGAGTGACTTCCCGGCACCCGTCAAGGATTCATTCTCTTAGACAAAAATACATTCATAAACATCACATCTTCATACATTATAGCATGCATATGCATCATACTACACGAATCTCATTAATTTTGAAGACATACAGCTCATGCATCATGGTTTTGCATACAATTATGTTTTGCCTTTTCAGGAAAAAGATCAATACCAAAATGATTACTATCAACTATCGCAATTCTTTCTAGATATAGTTTCAGATATGACCCAGAGATGGTGACGTTCTGATACTGCTTCCAGATTTCCTTCTAGATATAGTTTCAGATGTAAACCAGATATGGTGACGTTTTGATGCTGCTTCCAGATTTCCTTCCAGATATAGTTTCAGATGTAAACCAGATATGGTGACGTTCTGATGCTGCTTCCAGATATCCTTCTAGATATAGTTTCAGATATGACCCAGATATGGTGACGTTCTGATACTGCTTCCAGAGTTCCTTCTAGATATAGTTTCAGATGTAAACCAGATATGGTGACGTTCTGATGCTGCTTCCAGATTTCCTTCCAGATATAGTTTCAGATGTAAACCAGATATGGTGACGTTCTGATGCTGCTTCCAGATATCCTTCTAGATATAGTTTCAGATATGACCCAGATATGGTGACGTTCTGATACTGCTTCCAGATTTCCTTCCAGATATAGTTTCAGATATGACCCAGAGATGGTGACGTTCTGATACTGCTTCCAGATTTCCTTCTAGATATAGTTTCAGATGTAAACCAGATATGGTGACGTTCTGATGCTGCTTCCAGATTTCCTTCCAGATATAGTTTCAGATGTAAACCAGATATGGTGACGTTCTGATGCTGTTTCCAGATATCCTTCTAGATATAGTTTCAGATATGACCCAGATATGGTGACGTTCTGATACTGCTTCCAGAGTTCCTTCTAGATATAGTTTCAGATGTAAACCAGATATGGTGACGTTCTGATGCTGCTTCCAGATTTCCTTCCAGATATAGTTTCAGATGTAAACCAGATATGGTGACGTTCTGATGCTGCTTCCAGATTTCCTTCCAGATATAGTCCAGATATGAACCAGATATGGCGACGTTCTGACACTTATTCCAGTTAAAAACATTTCAAGACCTAGACCGGTTCAGTTAAATCGACCCTAAGATTTTCCTGATGCTTATCCAGTCAAAGGCTTTCTCTAGTTCAGTCAGATCGACCCTAAGATCTCTCTGATGCTTATCCAGTTGAAGATATTCCAAGACCTTGTCCGGTTCAGTTAAATCGATCCTAAGATTTTCCTGATGCTTATCCAGTCAAAGGCCTTCTCTGGTTCAGTCAGATCGACCCTAAGATCTCCCTGATGCTTATCCAGTTGAAGATATCTCAAGACCTTGTCCGGTTCAGTTAGATCGACCCTAAGATTTTCCTGATGCTTATCCAGTCAAAGGCCTTCTCTGGTCCAGTCAGATCGACCCTAAGATCTCCCAGATTCTTATCCCAGTAGAAGACACCCAAGATTTTTCTCAACGAGCGTTGTTGAAGTTAAAGTCGCTCAAGGTTCTCTTACCATTCATGCTAAGGCAGTAACCATCCCTGGTTCATTCATCGCCGTTTGAAGCTCCAGACTCAGCTCCTGTAACCAGTCAGGACATATCTATACCAAGCATCTGAAAACCAGCTCCTGCAACGTGTCAGGTACTCATTTTTCTTTTGCAGGTATGCAAGTTCTCGCTAAGGAATCTCTTACGCGATCAACATCCAGATGGCATCTATAAGCCCATCATCCTATCCAGCAATCTCCAAATGGCATCTATAAGCCCATTCCCCCCATCACTGTTAACATGCGAGCGCAAATTTCTGGGCACTCTAGTGTCCAATCATCTTCTACCCTCGGATTACGAAAGGCACGTCAGCCAATCTGCATCCTCAGGTCTAAGAAGATTGAACAGGGGCAACTGTTGCACCCCAAAATTTTCCCTCCCATATTCTCCAAGAAATGGCCAAGTCAAGTCACAAAATTCCCCAAGGGTTGCACAGTGCAGAGGTCTCCTATACAGTCAAAACTAGGGTTTGTGTTCTGATCAAGAAAATGAAGTTATCAAGGGCCCAATCAAGTCTCATATGCCTACAAATATGGTCAAGTATCCTCATATCAAGTTTCAAGGCATTCAGCTCAAAATTGCACAGTCAAAAACCCTAATTGCACTACAGTCAACTGTAGGGGCAAAATGGTCATTTGGCAGTCAAAAGTTCAAATTTTTGGTCAACATATCATTTTGAAGCCACAAACATCATTTGATCAATGCTTGATCATGATTCTCAAAATTTGGCTCAGAAATCATCAAAGATGCAAAAGTTTCCTTATTTGGACAGTTGAAAAAGTCAACTGAAATTGACCAGGGCATAACTTTCACATGGATTATCAGAAAAATTCCATCCAAAGCTTATTTTGAAGAGAAAGACATTTCCTACAACTCATATTCATACTTCAAGTCCAAGAAATGCTCTCACAAAAAGTTATCAATTTCAACATTATAGGTCATTTTCAAAAGTCAACAAAAAGAGACTTTAAGTCAAAGGCCATAACTTGAGATTGGTAAATCAAAATGACATGGGACCAAAGACATTGGTTAGAGGACTCAAAGACCTTTCCAAAATGTCCAAGAACATGAGAAAAGCTTAACAATTGAGCAAGTTATGCCTTGTAGAAGTTGGGAAAGTTTTGGATATTTTGAAAAGTCAACATTGATTCAAATGGCCTAAAAATGCTAATGGGCCCATTTTTCTTCCATGATTCATCATTCCAAGCATGTGCACGACCACTTGGCCCAAAGGGAAGTATTTTCTCATTTTTTATTTATTTATTTGAATTATTATTTATATTAATTCATTTAAATCATTTAAATATGTGAAAAATATATAACTTGACCTAATAAATCTTTTCATGCATGTTTTGCCCTCAATATTTCGTGCACATTCAGAAATAGGAAGATTTGATTTGATTTGAGCATAATTGGTACAAGAACACTTGAAAAAGATTGAAAAGAGATCCTTAAGAAAATCAAATCTTCAATTCATTAAATCAAGAGATTTCGAGCAATATTTTTGACCTAATGCCTTCAGTACAAATGCAGGATCATAACCCTAATGCACATAGACGGAAAGCTGCGCAAGAAACCCCATTGCAAACTTGAAATTTTCTCTAAGAAAGTCAATTCTAAAAACCACCTTTGAGGACGATTCAAGCCCTAATTTTCATTCCAATAGCTTCCTGAAGCTTCACTGATCATATTCCAACCCAGAACATTCATCAAAAGGCAAGGAATTGGTAACGAGAACCTCAACTGTATCAAACAAAATTCCACAATCGTACATCATGATTTAAGCATTATTTGTGAAATGTATTTATGGATTCATGTTCATTATAATGTTTTGATGCTAACCAACATAATTAATTGCGTTTTTGTGCCGTATATGCGATTGTACCATGTCTGAGTTTTAGGGTTCACAGAGCTCGAAATTGGGGTTTCTCAAATAGGGCAAAATTGGAGGCTGAGACATAGACCATGAGAACAAGCGCTTTGGGACGAACGAGAATCAACCCTCGCGCTCAATTTATGAGCGCTTGAGAGCTATTCGTTATTTTCCAATAGCCTGCCTAAAACCACGCGTTTAAAACCGTTGCCTAATGTTCTTGTTTCAGAAAAATAAAAAAACACGCGAAGAAGATGGAGTCGTGGCAAGGGATGATAGGCCTGTTTGAATTTTCGCGCGCTGAACCACTAATGCCTTGGTTTTTCTTTTTATTATTTATTTGTTATAATATGTTAACATGTGTGATTTAGTTCAGCTGGCAAGCGAAGAGAGTATCAACGTCCAAGACCTGGGTTCGAACCCCAGGTCTGTATTATGTCCATATTATTTTTTCCATTATCTTCCTGTGCAGGCACAACCTTAAGGCACACCATGCATCCTCAATAATCAAACATACACGCATCCAAGAGATTTAAATCAAAGGCAGGGGTTCAAAGAACACAATAAACCCTAGTCAACGTTGCCACACGTGACATGCAAAAAGTCAGAAGGGCCATGCTTTACTGGGCCAGATTGCTAAGGCCTATACCTCCATATTGGGACTTCCACCCCTCTGGTTTGCACTTTCTTTTCATTTTTTCTATATCTTTTTTTTTTCTATTCTTGTTTTAATTCTTATTTTTATTTTAATTACTGTTTATTTAATTAATTATTTTTACAAAAAATATAAAAATATCATATAAAAAAAATAGAAAAAGATAAAAAATATAATGATTATTTATTTTTATATTTTCTTGTAAATAAATTAGCATGTAATTAATTAGTTTTAAATTAGGTTACAATTTTAATTCTTTTCATAATAAAAATCTAAAAAATGTAGAATTAGGTTTAGTTAATTTTTATTCTTTTTTAATATTTCTTTTTCACAATAATAATATTTATTTTATTTTTTTATAATTAAATTTGCATGAAAATAATTTAGGGTTAATTTAGGTCAAATTTCAACATTTTTCTTAATAATCTTAAAAATAAATAGAATTAGGGTTTGCCTTCAATTTTAATTTTAATTAATTCTTTTTCTATTAAATCTTAAAAAACACAAAAATATCAAAAAAAACATTTTCTTTTAATATTAATTTTAATTCCTTATTAATTTAATTTTTGCGAAAGGGTCCGACGCCCATATTTTTTAATTGTTTAATTTCGCATACTTATTTCTTTTTCCGTTTAAGTACTTATGTACCTCTCCCAAAGCTTTGTAACGTTTACTTCTCGCACTTTTAATTCTTTATTTTCTTTATTTTTTCTGTCAAATCGGGTCCGGTTTAATTTTGGCGATGTGGACCCGCGCCTTTGTAATAGCTTTAGAATTTACTTTCCCGCAAACTTTTAATCGTTAAACAAAGCATGAAAGAATGTATGGCATAATAAAATCAAGCGTAGAACACCAATGACATGACAAGACAAATATCAATGAAAATGACACACAAATCGCACACACCACCCCTAGGGTACGCCTCACTGTTGCCTTGCCTCGAAAGGTGATCGTCGAGTAGAGGATATCTTAGTAAGTCCTCATGATCCGGGAACCTGGCATGAGGGTAGCTTCTAAGGTGTCTTCCCATTGCTCTGGTGATCACCATGCCCCGAACCTCGAATTGACCCGAACACCTCCAACGGTGGTGCTACCTACCTCTCAATGGTGGGATGGCACTACTTTAAAGGACATCTACACAGACGAATTTCTTAGGGTAGGTAGACAACTCTAAGATACTTGCTCTAATTTCAAAACAAATCAAAAATACTTTTCACACCGACACCTTTTCAAAAAGCTTTCGAAAGCAATTTTTCAAACACTCTGACACAAGAGTCGAACTGAAATTTTCAAAGAAACTTTTTAAAACCCACAGTTGAAAAGCAAACAAACCATTTTTGAAAACACAAGTGAACAAGTATCTAAGAGCCCATGGATAACCATGGATAGAAAGGGTGCTAACACCTTCCCTTTCTATAATCTACCTCCCGAACCGAGAGCAATCTCTTTAAGGAATTTTTCTGTGCTTTTGTCCTTTCCATTTGGAGAAAATAAAAGACGGTGGCGACTCTTGCTTCCGCGACATTTCGCGAACCAGCGTTAAACAGTCAGTTCCAGATCCACCGATCACACATATGCAAATGATTTCAAGGAAATTAGGGACTTAAATTTTCTTTAGACAAAAAAGGAACGCACGTTATATTAATAAATCCAAGTTTGAGTACATCATGCCTCCTTGGGGATTACAATACTAAACTCCTAAGACAAAAAAGTTTAACGCATCCTCTTTGGTGCAATGTAGGAGTTCAAATTCCGCTCCTCATGAAGACGATTGGTGAGTTCCAGAACCTTCTTCTCACTGGCGTAGAATTGGGCTTCGAAAGTATCCTACTCTTCTTTAAGTTGGATCCATAATTTCTGTAGCTCCTCAAAATCAGTTGGCATATCAGGATGAGGAATAACGTAAGGAGTGTCTCCCTCAGCAACTGGCTTTATAATCACAAGTAAGATGGCGGGGTAAGGCATCATAAGACATTGAGCATGAGCTCGCACCCATTTGAGGTAAGGCTCAAGAAGGATGGAATTCTTGTGCCCCAGTGTCTTGCTGTTAACTTTGTTTATCATGCTCTAAGCTCGAACGAACCTTTTGCGATAACCTTGAACATCATTCTCATAGTCAAAGATGATTCCTTGAATGAGTACATCATGAGGACCGTCCCTTCTAGCATAACCAAACTGTCGCAATGCTAAACAAGGATTATAAGTGATTTCCCCCTAATGCCTAAGAGAGGGACATTAGAGAATTCCCCACAGTGATCAATGATGGTAACATCCTCCGAGGATCGCGAACACTAATGAATATCTGAATGTGTAAGGGACATCAGCCTACAAGACCATTTCAAACCCTGCTCATTCCTCAAAGTAGACCTAGTTAGGTGCGAAATAAACCACCTAGCCAACAGGGGAGTGCAACACAGAAGGGTCCCTCTTCTCTTTAGAGTGCGTGTATACATAGAGTGTAGAATATCCCCAAGTAAGGTATGCACCGGATTATGTGACAGAAAAACCTTGACTGTATGCACATCTATGAGTTGGTCCGTGTTAGGGAATAATACCACCCCATAGATGACAAGGGCCAGCACCTCCTCAAAAGCTTGTAAATCCAGGGTATCCCAAAAATAATGGGCTCTCTCAAATAGAAACTTAGCTGGAAATCCTTGGACACTTTTTCTGGTTTCCCAATTCGCCACTACACCAGACCATTGTAAAGACAGAGCTTGAGCAATCTCTTCAGACTTTGGGTATTTTTCTGTATCTTTGAATGGTAGCTGATTAAGGATAGGTACCCCCAATAACTGAGAAAACTCCTCCATAGTAGGCACTAACTTGTAATCAGGAAAAGTGAAGCAGTGGTGCACCGGATCAAAGAACTGAAAGAGTACCTTTATCAATTCTTTATCAGGGGTGGAAGTCACCAAGTTGAGAAGTCGACCATGTTTTCTAGTGAAGGGAGAGCTTTCAAGAATCCTTGATGCTAACTCCTTGAGTTGAGGATGCACTTTCACAAGGTTGATTTGGATAGTGTTCCTGCAAGCGAATGTCATGTCCTACAAAACAAATACAAAGGTAAGCCCTAGAAAATCCTTGAAATGGATAGTATGATATGCCATGTCATGATGTCATGAATATGCTAAGAAATCACAAACATATCAAGAACAAGCAAATCACACAAGATACCTTAGGTTTAAGGCTTGCATGGGTTTTAAAGTGGTACCCTCTTGAAGTTGGATTGGTTCAACCTGTCCTATAAATAGTAACCGGTTCTAAGGGATCTCAATGTCACCAACCTTTCCCAAAAGATTCGTTCGATAGGCGATTGACTCGCAACCAAACAAAACTCAGGAGTCAAGTCTCAATGAGTGTAGCATCGAGTATCTACCAAATTTGGGAATACACCAAAGACGGCCATCTCGCTACGTCCTAATGGCCAAGTTTTTCATTTAAAGGTTCTAAGGTCAGTTGACGCTTTATGACGCCATGCAGCGGCCCCATATTCTCCTTGATGGACTCAAGGGCTACCGGTACCAACCAAAGTGTCGCATCAACGTAGCCATCGCTTCAACCGTGTCGGTATACCCCGTACAGTTTCCATGATCTATTGCTACTTACCTAAAAGGTTTCCACAAATCCGGGTGGAGGATCAAAATAAACCTAAACAAGGAACCATAATGTAAAGCATGCAAGTCAAACAAAGGAAGTAAGTAAATGTGATCTAACCATAAGGTAACCCCACTTTTAGGTATTATTCCCCAGCAGAGTCTCCAATTGTGATACGGTGGGAGAACTGACTTGGGTGTTTTGCGTTTGGTCGCAATTGTTGCGCTTAGCAAGAGTCGCCACCGACTTTTCTTTTATCCAAAAGGAAAGGATAAAAAGAACAGGAAAGACCTTTAGAGATTATTTTCTGAGTTCGGGGGGTAGATTATGAAAAGGGAAGGTATTAACACCCTTTTCATCTGTAGTTATCTACAGGCTCTTAGTTGCTTTCTAGATCACTTGCTTTTGTTTGAATGTGTGCTTGTGGTGTGGGTTTTGAAAGTATTTTGAAAATGTCTTTGTAATGGTTCTCGTTTCTATAAGAACGCGCACAAAGTGTTGTTTCGAAAATAGATCGAAGAGGTGTTTGTTGGAATGTGTTTTTTGAAAGTGATTTTGAAAAGGTGTCTTCTTTGTAATGGCTCTTGTTTCTATAAGAACGCGTACAAAGTGTTTGTATTTTGAAAATGTTTCAAATGAGTGTGTTGGTGTATACAATGTTTTTGTTGTGAGCAAGCGAGCAACTAGGAGCGAATCTACCTACTCAAAAAGATATTACATGTTCTTTTCCTCCTCCTTTAGATGTTGCTATCTTACCATTGTTTTGGTAAGAGGCTCCATCGTTGGATGTGAAGGGACGGGCGTGGGACGTTTGTGTAGTCATAGAAGGCAACCTATGGGATGTTTTAGCAATGTCGTTTAGGGATTGGATCGTTTACCGAAGGCAACATCGAGGGTCATCGAGGGACTACGATCTTTTATCGAGGGTCTTTGATAAAACGCCCATGTTCGAGGGACATGACTATTTTTAGATAGGCAACAAGTGTGATTACCCTAAGGGGTGCATGTGTGCAAAGTGTATTTGATTGCATTCATTAAGTCTTTTATTATTAGGTTGTCTATTTGTTGTTTTTATCTTGCCATATACACCTAGTTACTAGCAATATATGAAAGCAATAAAAGCACGAAAAAGTAAAGTCCTACACTATTACATCATTAAGGGGATGGGGTGTATAAATTTATAATGGGGATTGCGAGAAATTAAAGTCCTAGTTATCTATTACAACGATATTGAAATAATGTACAAGAAAAGTAAAACGGAGTAGTTTTGTTTTTGTTAAAAAGAAATAAGTTTGCTTAAGAAAACATTTTTTATCTTTGAGTTTTAAAAGGGATAAAATAAAGTATGCAAATATAAAATATTTTTGGTATTTTTGGTTATTAAAAGCTAAAATAAGATAAATAAGAGAAAAAGGAGTCAGAATCAGCACATTGCTGAAGCGAGAAGGAACATAAGTTCTGACTCTTATACGATGCAAGAGAGAAAATGTTAGTAGGAAAGTAGAAGGTCAGAAGTTTTGGGCCTGGGTACACCAAGTTCTGAGGTTATTAGGAACAAAGGAAAACCTAGAAGTTCTGATTGCTGAGGGGCCTAGGAACTCTGATACAGCTGGGAATTTAGAAGTTCTTATGTCACTGGCAGATCAGAAGTTCTGGCTATTTGAGAGTGTGTGGAAATTCAAGTTGTTTGGGAGAGTAAAGTGATAACGCTGTTGGGTGAAGATATCTAGAAAATCTAATCTAGGGATATTGTTTGACAGATAAATGGGAGAAAATGTCTCTGAGTAAACCAAAAAAAGATGCTTTTGGGGCTAGAACCCAGGACCCTCATCACTAATGTCTTATGCGTACACACTGTCTACCACTGGGGTGGCTGTACATCGGGTATTAGAAGCAAAAAGTATAAATATGTATCACAAAGCAAACTCTGATGATAAACTCCAACTCTTTCTCCATGCTAATCAGAACATCTGTAACTTAGTCATTTCTCAACAGAACAGAAAACACAAACATAACAATTATGACAGGTTTCCATCATGGTTTCAGAAACATAAAAAATGTTAAGACTATAAATTAGAAACAAGCATGTATCTGCTAATCCTAATTTATTTAAGAAGTTCTGAACTGACATTCCCCATACTTAGGCAGAAAATACATGAAACCTCAGAATATGTACAACTTCAGAATCAGGATGTCTACATTGTATTTTGGACATGCAAGTTTAACAATGCCTAAGAGAAATGATGAGAGTCAGTAGAAGCTTACCTTGCAGCTGGAAAAGGTCCTGTCAACTGGAGCCTGGTTTTGAATGCTTGTAATTTTCTGATCAACTTCCTTACATGCTCAACAGATTGAAATAACCTTTAACTTGGGCTATGAATGGCTGGAAAATTCTGGAAGAGACAAGAAGTAAAGTTCTGACTTTTTGAGGTGGAGATTGATGGAGAACATGTTACAGTCTGAAAACAGAAGTTAGCATGGCTTCTAAATGTATACCAGAAGCTGTATGGATGATTTGGTCAAGAAACACTTGAGGGAAATTGGAGTTTGAATGCAAGAATAAAAAATGAACAAGTTTTGTATTTGTGTTTGCAGTTTCGGATTCCTGGAATTTTTAGCAAGGTTTCAAAGCTTTTTCTTTTCAATTTTTCGACCCCCTTTACAGTTTCAAATGAAGTTAAATTTATAGGCAAATATTTAGTAGCTTGGAGAAGTCAAGAGTACCACCATCATGCTAGCATGCGGGCTTATTCTTGAAGAAATTTAAACAAGTATGGTGGTTAGCAGCTTTTAGTTGTGCCTAAGCTGGATTTGTTAGCATAAATTAAGGAAATGTGCCCTCAGAAACAAAAGAAAAACATGGTCCCAACATACTTTTGTACAAAAAATTGCTTTTTCAAGGACATCAATGTACTTCTATGCCACACGTGGCGAAATCCTTTGGATAAAAACTCAAAAGTGGTTGTGAGCATTAAATGATGATGAGATTTATCAAACCAGAAATCCTGCATTATGAGATTATGCATCATAGCTTAAATCTGGGTCAGAAGTACAGCATCGGCGTAACTTAGAACAAACACCCAACTTCTGATCCTTGAATCTCTTTGCTTCAGCATGTTCTGAGTGAGTTCTCAGACTTTCTAGACAGCTTATAACATTATTTGTAAGCCCTTTTTGAATTGCTCTTGCAAATTATGACTGAACCTAAGTGAAAAATGTCTCAAAAATTGAAACCAAATTCTGATTTGAAAATGCTCAGAATTTACTAAGTGTTTAAGTTTCAGGGACGTGTCTTTGAAGACATATAACTTGAAATCCCAGCATTTCTAGAAGAAGTTATGTTCTGCAATGTTTTAGGTCTCATTGAGATCTAAAACTCTTGTGTTAGAAGTTCTTCTAGAATCAGCTTGTATCATGGTGATAATATGGCCAGAAGTTTTGAATTTATCATATTTCTTAAACACTTGGAAAAAATTCTAAGTATTTAGAATTTTGACTTTTTCAACATAAATCTTGACTTCTGATTTTCTTGATGAAACAAACTTCATGCCTTGATGAAATATGATTCTTAAATCTTGATTTTGATCCAAAAGTCAAAGTTTGATTTTTCAGTGTGCAAATGACCATTTTTCTCTTGTGAATGACTTTCTTGGAAAATTTGTGATTCAAGGCTTGGAATTGGATGGAAGCAAACCTGAGGGTCCAGGATGATACTTTGAGAAATAAGAGGGCAAATTTTGGGGTATAACAGTTACCCTACAACTTTTGGGCTGAAGCTATGAATACTTCTTGCTATATCCATAACAAAGTCACTCTAAGAAAAGGCACCTCAATCACCTTATATGAAATATGGAAGGGAAGAAAACCTATTTTCAAATACTTTCATGTTTTTTGAAGTAAATGTTATATCTTAGCAGACTTTGAATAGAGAAAGAAGATGGATCCTAAGAGTGATGAGGGAATATTCCTGGGTTACTATACAAATAGCAGAGCTTATAGAGTATTTAACTCCAGAACTAAGGTTATGATGGAATCCATAAATGTTATTATTGATGATAAAGGATGGAATGATGAAGAAGATGTCTTAGAAGATGTTGGAACATCATTTTCAGACATTCCAACAGAATCCAATGATAGAAGTGCTGATTCTAATCCAACTCAAGAAGATCCTGAGCCCAGTCAACTCAACAAAGGGCCTTCAATCAGAATTCAGAGAGATCATCCTAAGGATCTTATTATAGGAGATCTAAATGAAAGAGTTACTACTAGATAAAGAGAAGGGATGTAAAAATCTTACTTTGTTTCAAAAATCGAGCCTAAGAATGTACAAGAAGCTCTAACTGATGAGTTCTTGATTAATGTTATGTAAGAAGAGCTAAAACAATTTAGAAGAAATGAAGTTTGGGATCTGGTTCCAATACTGATAACGAGATATCGTATCATATAATTGCTACATTTTAAATCCATTTTCATACTGCATTAATCCATTTAACTCCCGATTGTTCCGAGTTTTTATGTCTTTTCACAGGTACAACATGTTTCAAGTCAATTTAGTGAAAAAGATCATAGGAAGAAAGTTAACATGAAAATCAGAAGAAAAGGAACAAATCTACAAAATTCTGCAGATTTTGATGTTGTGACGACCGTCACAACTCCGTTACGACCGTAATGCGCCCACATCCTGAAGAACGCTTGTCACATATCATTGACGAACGTAACGCGCTATTTAAGCGCATTACGACCGTCACCTCCTCCTGACGACCGTCACACACGTAATTCAGTTTCATGCAAAAGAGAAGACGTGGGCAACGTAATGGATATTTTATTCTCCTACAACTTCTCAACTTCAGCAATTATTAGTTCGAGTCTTCCTCCACTCAAGCAGTGCAAGTCCATGTTCCTAAATTCTCTTAACTGCAAAAATCCTCTTCTATAAATAGGAGGCATTTTAATGGAATAGGGGCGGAGATTTTTCTACTACAGAGCCAAACTCTTGCCTTTCTGCATTATTTTATTTTATTTTCTTTTGAACCAATATACCCACTGTAACGTTCAGTTTCTAGATTTAGTTTCTGAAAGTGTTAATTCTTCATCTAAGGATTAACACAGTCATATATTTCAATTAATCGCAAGGATATTGTACGCACTCAAGATTACCAAAGCAACATATTTACAGGTTTTTATGCAATTGGTTTTTATTATTATTATGCTATGTTAGTTGTTTTTATGAATTGTATTTTACGTTGCAAGGTTACTAAATATATTATGTCTGGATAATTTCGTTTGTACCGGTATGTGACTCTTAAGCACCGAAGGAATTCGGCGATAACTCGGCTAAAAACTTTTATAAATAATTTCTGGTTTCCAATTTCCATATTTAATTTAACTACCCTTGGCACGAGAGTGAAAGGATTTTTAACACGATTTTGCCACGAGAGTGGGAAATTAATAAAGGCAAGAACATGCATGCGAGAGCTGGGGTTCGACCCAGATAGTGGTAACGAAACATTAATTTTTAAATACACGAGAGTGTTTTAACAAATTAATTAAACTCAAGTTGTTTTCAAAAAGTGTTATTAAATTTAAAGTGCATCCACTAGGTTTAGTAGCATAACTTATTTCATGAACACGAGAGTGCATGTCTCAGGTTTTTAAACAATTCGTTTTTATCGAAATACTTTATATGCCAAGCGACTCACTGAGTTCCCGAAGTCCGACTATCACATACCGGTATAGCTATTACTATTGTTTTTAATTAAACTCTTTTCCCCCCAAAACCAAATATTCATTAGCCTTAGCTTTACAAAGTAACGATAGATTGTGGTAGGTTGACATTGGTCTCTGTGGTTTGACAATCTTTTATATTACTTCAATATTTCCGTGCACTTGCGGAATTTACCCATCAAGTTTTTGGCGCCGTTGCTGGGGACCAACAGTCAATATTGTTATTCCGTTGTTGCACCGTATAGACTAATGCATTCTTGTTCCAATTACTATGTATCACCCAAAACTTTTCTGCAACTCCCACTCCGAGTATTTCGAGAAATCACAAGAATCCCATAAATCCGACCTCGAAATACTATTGGAGAATTTCAATGCGTCACAGATTCATTCTCACCCGAATTACCTTTCCAACCACCAATCCCAACATTTTGAGGAATCACAAGAATATTATAATTCCAACCAAACTTATCCTCAACTAAATTTCCCCTACAATCACTACACCCAATATTTCGAGGAGACGCAAGAACCCTATAAATCCGACCTCGAAATATTAGTGGAAAATTTTAATGAAATATCAATGATGACAAAGCTCTTTGTGGAAACACAAAATGCGACTCTAACTCACTTTGAAGAATCAGAAGAATCACATGATTTCAACTTTGAAACATCAATGGAGGATTCCAATGCGATGCTAATTCACTCTAGGTTAGAATCTCTGATATAGCACTTTGTAGAGACACAAACTGTCCAGAACGAAGAGTTTAGAAAACAAAGTCTTAAAAACAGTGAAAACCTTAGGCAACTGACCACTGTGGTTGAGTCGCTCGCGACTCACAACATAGCCTTAGAGACTTAAATCTCCCAGATTGAACAAAACCCTCTAGGACCCTTCCCTGAGGAGAAATTGGATGTTGTAACAACCAATAGTGAAAAACAAGTTGAAAATCCTAAGGAGAGTAATAATGAGGTTGAGGAGAGTGATGATGTGATTAAGGAAAGTTCAGACGAGAAAAGAGTAAAGATTGAGAAAAATCCTCCAACACCATCTAAAAAGGAGGTTGTAGAAGAGGTAGAGAAGGAATAACCTATTGTTATTCCTCATCCCTATACCCCACCGTTTCCTTTCTCGAAAAGTTGTATGGAAGCTCAGATAGACTCCCAATCTAAAACATATGTAGAGGTATTGGAAAATATCCACACTAATGCACCCTTGTTGGAAGTATTGCATAAAAAGAGAAAATTAGAGGACCGTGAAACTAGGGATATAATTACTGTTAAGAAGGTAAGGTTAACCTTTGAGGTGGTGGATGAAATCACTAAGCCCAAGCTTGAAAATAGGATACTTAGGATAGATCTAGAACCACCACCACAAGTTCAAAAGAATGAACCACCCCACAGAAGAAATAAAAGAAAAGGTGAGGGATATGTGAGATGGCTTGATAAGTGGCCATGGAAAACGATGATTACTAAAAGTTCAACCGAGGAGTCATTCTCGAGAGAACTACCATGAGTGCTTTCACTCCTGAGCTGTCGAGTTATCGATGTTAAAAACAGATATTAGTGGGAGGCAACCCACCTATTTGTTTTTGTTATTATTTCTGTTTGTTTTTATTTTTATTTTGATTCTCTATTCCCTTTCTACATTTATTTCTTTTAAAGCATTATTTTCATTATTTTCTTTTTCATTTTTCCTAAAAAAATTTATACATCTGCTGCTGATTTTCAAACAACTTTACAGGTTTTTTGAAAAAGTCTTTTTCTATCCTACCTTCTCCCCTGATTTGCTTTCCCCTTTGATATTTACTATGAAAACCACTTTCAGAGGCAGGAACCAAATGAGGAGGTTTGAGGAATTATCACACAGAAATATTGGTACGACCTTATATTATGATGAACCAACAATGGACACTTTAGGCATTAAGGATAGTGTCCATTATCTGTTTAGCCAGCTGGGGTGGGAAAAAGCCCACATTAAATCTAGGTTTGTTACATACCGCGAGCTCACCCTTGAGTTTCTGAGCTCCTTAGTTCATATATCCGAGCGCGGTTTTGGAACTAGAAAGGGACTTATAGCCTTCGGGTTATTTGGTATTGAATTTGCTTACACCCATAAAGAATTAGCCGACCTTCTAGGATTCCCTAGCGGACCTTTTGCTTTTTTTACCACCCAGGTAGAGTTAATGGATTTTGAGATAGACTATTTTTGGGGGAATTTAACCGGGAACTACCACCCTGAGCCGGGTAGCATGGATAATAATGAAATACACAACCCCGCTATTCGCTATTTCCATAAGATTCTAGCACATACCATTTTCAGAAAAGAACAGAACCGCACTGCCGTATCTAAAGATGAGATATTTCTACTGCAGTGCATGACCCAGGGCCAACCTGTAAATGCAGTGCCATTCTTGATGCAGACATTTACCCGCATTGCTGAGAACCCTAGCGAGCCAATCATCATAGGAGGCCTGGTTACCATGATTGCTAACGCCCTTGGACTTAGATACCAATTACATAGGTGCACACAATTTGGTTCAATCCGCCGAATGAACATTGATTTTTGTTTCCACCTACGAATAATAGGTAATCTAGGTCCTGCACCCTTCGAATACTTGATAAGGGATGAAGTAGTCACAATATTTACACTTCCTAACCATGCCAAAACAAGTGCCCACAATCGCGACAATTGGCTGTATGAGCTTAACCCTCCCGACCACCCTTCGACACCTGAGACACCCCAATCCTATCTAGTTTATGATACCACAATGTCTAATGAGAGTGACCCTGAGACCCCTCCTGGTTACCATAATGGTAACAACATCATAGAGGATGTTTATGCCCCTGTGTGATACGGTGGGAGAACTGACTAGTGTTTTGCGTTCGTATTCGCACTTGTGCGGTTAGCAAGAGTCGCCACCGACTTTTTATTTTATCCTAAAGGAAAGGTTAAAAAAGCACAGCAAAAACCTTTTGAGATATTTCGTGGGTTCGGGGGGTAGATTATGAAAAGGGAAGGTGTTAGCACCCTTTTCATCCATGGTTATCCATGGGCTCTTAGTTACTTGGTTTTTAGATCACTTGCCTTGTTTTTTGATTGCTTTGAAAATGGTGTGTGTGTGGGTCCTATGGGAAATGATGAGTTAAGACTGTTTGCATAACCCATTCTGCATCTCCTTTATCTCTCTTTTGACAGTTTGTGGCGCTTTTTCTCTTTTCCTTGATATCTTGGGATTGGACTTTCAGTTTAGTTTTGAATGGGAAGTTTTGCAATTTAGTTTGAATTGGAAGCTGAGGTTCTATGCAGTCTTGAATTTGTAACTTATGCATTTTTAACATTTGCATTCATGAAATAAAATAATCTTCCCTCTCTGTGAACCGGGAGACATCCCGTGATTTGCAGAGAGGGTCAACTGATCCCAGTCAGTGGCCCCTAATGATGAGCACTTTTTAACTGTCTTTTCCAATTTAATGCTTTCTGACTTTTCTTGTCCTTTTTGCAGATAAAAAATGGAATACCGGAGCGGAGTGAAGAATGAAGAATATTTAGAAAATAGGATAGTTTTTTCATTCTATGTAATATTTAAATTAAATGTAAATTATTGTCTGTAATAAACAACAATTTGTACAAATAATTCAAATATCAATAAAAGTTTAAATTATCCAATTAATTCTAAATTCTTTATTGTTTATTTATTTATTTAAAATTCTTAGAATTAAAACAATTGAAAAATAAATTCAATCATTCAATTTTAGAATAATGAATAACTTAAATAAAACAATATTGGTCAATTAAGCCTGTCCTATCCAACGTCCAAAGCAAAGCAGCAATCAAACCATGTAGACTGATCAAACGCATAAACACTGTGAATCCAACACTGCATCCTGTATATGACTGGCCCAATCAAAACGTACTGAATTCAAAACCACTGTCTCTTTTGCTGATTAAACCAAGATAACCCGAATTTAAATCCGAATCTTGAAATAAACCGCAAAGTGCTGTGGAACTTAAATTCTTCTGAGAATAGGCCCATAAAACCCTAATTCCTGATTAAATGCCAAATCACGCTCGCCTGATCAAAATTGAACCAAAAATCAATCAAAACCCTGAGCCAATTGTGAAACAATCCAAAGCTCTGAAAATCAGTAAAAACCCTAATTTTGATTGACTGTCAAGAAAAGTCCGTTCGTCCGATTCTTGGGCCAGTTTGAAAAGTCAGGAAATGTTTGAAGCTGAGATTTCTTGGGGAAAAATGCGAGGGCAAATTTTGGGGTACAACAGTTGCCCCTGTTCAATCTTCTTGGACCTGAAGAGTTAGATTGGCAAGCTTGCCTTTCGCGACTTGAAGGTAAAAGGAGATTGAACACTAATGTGCCCAGAAAATTTGCGCTCGTCGATGTGACGGTGGAGGTGAATGGGCTTAAAGATGCCATTTGGTGATGGGCTTAAAGATGCCATCTGGTGCGAGAGAATTTTGTCGGGGGATGGGCTTAGAGATGCCATCTGAGAATGGGCTTACAGATGCCATTCGGCGACTGCTGGTAGGAGGATGGGCTTATAGATGCCATATGGTAATGTTGAACTGTACGTCAATGGTGAGCGGACAAGTGTCAGAAGGGCATCCATGTTTTGGAATATCTCTGAATTGGGGTCTGAACAAGCAACAGATTGACGTCCATGTCTGGAGAATCTGTAAACTATTTTCAGGAGTTGGGACTGAACCGGCCATGGAGCAGCATCCGTTGTTGGGAAGCGTCCGCAACCTATTTTCAAAAATTGAGAAGAGTCTGAATCAGTTGGTAGATTGACATCCGTTGTAGGGAAGAATCCGTAAACTGTTTTCAAAAGTTTGAGAAGAGTCTGAATCAGTTGGTAGATTGACATCCGTTGTAGGGAAGAATCTGTAAACTGTCTTTAAAAGTTATGAAGAGTCTGAACAAATCGGTAGATTGACATCCGTTGTAGGGAAGAATCCGTAAACTTGTTTCAGAAGTCGAGAAGTTGAAGAGGAACCGGTGTAAGGTTTCTACTGATGCGTCTGAATGAACCTGGAATAAGTATCAAAACGTTGCCGTGTCCGGGTCACATCTGAACTATTTTTGGATGAATCTCAGGAGATGATCTGTGTCTGTCGACTGATCTTACCTGAAAAGGCAAAGGGTTATTTGTATGCAATGTTATGATGCATGATGCAATGTATGTGACATCAATATTTATGAATGTGATGGATGCACATGTAAGCTGATCTTGCCAAGGATACATGATTCCGAGATGGCTGAAGATAAAAGCATCTTGACTGCTGCCGGGGAAAATAAATCCTTGACTGTTGCTGGGGAAGAGAATTCCTGATGACCTCTACTGGGGAGCTCCAACTAGTAGACTCATGCCGGGGAGACCAGATTGAGAGTCTTCGGTTTGATGGGAGGTATCCCTGGAGACTTCACTGGGGAACTCAAAAATTTGCCTTCCCAAAACTCTGTGGGGAGAAGGTTTGAAAATCTGACTCCGCTGGGGATTGAAGGAACTCCGCTGGGGATAGGGAGAATTCTGGCGAGTGCGATCTTCCGTGGTTGTTAGCTTTGAGAAGAATCTGAACAAGCGATAGGTTAACATCCGTTTACTTGGAGAAACCGTGAACTGTTTTCAGAAATCTTGAGGTTGAATCAGCAATAGAACAACATCCGTTGTTGGGAAGCGTCCGTAAACTAAATTCAAAGGTTGCATCTGAACAAGTTGATAGATTAACATCTGTTGTTGGGATGAATCCATGAACTGTTTTCAGAAGTCTTGATAAGAATCTGAACAAGCGATAGGTTAACATCCGTTGTTGGGATGAATCCATGAACTTGTTTCAGAAGTCTTGAAGTTGAACCAACAATAGAACAACATCCGTTGTTGGGAAGCGTCCGTAAACTAAATTCAAAGGTTGTATCTGAACAAGTTGATAGATTAACATCCGTTGTTGGGATGAATCCATGAACTGTTTTCAGAAGTCTTGATAAGAATCTGAACAAGCGATAGGTTAACATCCGTTGTTGGGATGAATCCATGAACTTGTTTCAGAAGTCTTGAAGTTGAACCAGCAATAGAACAACATCCGTTGTTGGGAAGCGTCCGTAAACTAAATTCAAAGGTTGTATCTGAACAAGTTGATAGATTAACATCCGTTGTTGGGATGAATCCATGAACTGTTTTCAGAAGTCTTGATAAGAATCTGAACAAGTCGGTAGATTGGCGTCCGTTGTTGGGAAGAATCCGTAAACTTGTTTCAGAAGTCTTGGAGGGGAACCGATGTAGGGCTCCCTGATGATGAGCTTGTGTAAAAACTGCATCGGTTTTGAACACTTTTGACATTCGAATGCCCCAAGTGGTGATGTAGATAAATTCCTGGCTTATTACAGGTGTTGGTCTACAATCGGTCGTTCACAGATGTTTCCTGGGTTGTTGCAGGTGTTGATCTGGAATTCTTCAGACATGCCCTGGCTGGATACAGGAGTCGAATCTGGAAAGGTGATAGTTGATAGATATGCCCTGGCAGGATACAGGAGTCGAATCTTCAAACTCTTCAGACATGCCCTGGCTAGATACAGGAGTCGAGTCTGGAAATGTGGTCAACAGATATGCCCTGGCTGGATACAGGAGTCGAATCTGGAAATAGTCGTCAATAGATATGCCCTGGCTGGATACAGGAATCGAATCTTCGAACTCTTCAGACGTGCCCTGGCTAGATACAGGAGTCGAGTCTGGAAATGTAGTCAACAGATATGCCCTGGCTGGATACAGGAATCGAATCTGGAAATAGTCGTCAATAGATATGCCCTGGCTGGATACAGGAATCGAATCTTCGAACTCTTCAGACGTGCCCTGGCTAGATACAGGAGTCGAGTCTGGAAATGTTGTAGTTGATTTGTTGAACACTTTTGACATTCGAATGCCCCAAGTGGTGATGAAGGAATCTTGAATCAGATTACCCTGCATATTGAGAGATTTCTTGAAATCTTGACTGGACTGCCCCCAGGTTAATTGAACTTTGAAAGATCTGTTGGACCTTGACTGGACTGCCCCAGGTTAGCTGAATTGTGCTATGTCATGCCCCTTGTTGATAGGAGATTTGATGGAAGTGTTATCCTCTTGAAGTGATTTTGACTTACTGAGAGAGTTGTCGTTCCTCCGAACATTCGCTGTATGAATTTCTTCGCTGTCAAATAAAAGGGTTAAATGCAGACAGTGATATTCGAATAATGCAAAGTTTATGTTTGTCTTGAAGTTTTGAAAAAATGCGTTTTTAGCAGAAAACTTTTCATAAGACAAGTTAACACAAGATTTAGAGCAAAGCCCTACAGGAGTCAGGATACCTTTTGTAACAGTATGCTTTCGAACTAACCCATGCTTCAATTAGGACTTTTGAAGGGTTGTAACGTGGCCTGGTTCATGGTTTAAGAAACAAAGGATAAAGGCTCAAAGTATATTTGTACCCACCCGCTCTTCATGATGTTCTTCAACCTAAGCTCAGTTAATTGTGCGTCACACTCTGTTTTGAGTTTGGAGCGACTTTTGGGCGATGGTTCACCGGTTTTGAATTTGGGAGACAGTCATCATCTCCTTTTTATTTTCCAACACTTTTCATGTTGTTGAGGATTTTGTAATGACCTCACTATTTTGATTTTGATTTGTTATCCCTAACTTTTGCCTGACTGTTACCGTTTTCGGGATTACTGTCAGCGGGATGCCCCAGCTTTCTTAAGCCTCCTTCATAGGTTTTGGCTTGGTGGGCTTTTCTCTTTTGAGAGATTGACTGTCTATGTGATAGGGAACCACCCTTGTCTTTTGATTCCGAAGGGATGCTTTCTTTTTCGACGTCGTTCGTTGTATTACGAACTGAGAGTTTGCGACTTCAATGCGCGTTCTCTTTTGAATTAACTGAGATACTACCCTGCCCCAGGTTTATATCAAAGGTTTTGATTGTATCAGAACGGGAAACTCCTACTTCTTTGGCTCGAAGGGGTTGACTAGGGATTAACTTCCTTATAACTCCAGTGTTTGGGAATTGAAAGAAATGCCTGTACATCATCAGCAAAGTCTGTTCAAAAGCATACTGTATAAGATCACGGTATTGTTTCGTCATCCTCCCTCTAAAGGCTTGCAGCTTTTTATCAAGAGTCAAATATCATAAAGAAAAGCATAAGAGTAGTGAAACGAATGGATGAATTCAAGACAAACATATGCAATGCATTAATGAAAACAGAGTTTAACATCAACAGATAATTGTTTGACAGCAAAAGAAATTACAACTTTGAAAATTCAAAAAGAAGCAAAAGTCTTTTAGGTTCGAGCCTCGTCACTTCAAGCGGAGAACCCTTTAACGGAAGATCCTCATCTCGCCGTCTGGCATGAATTCCAGCACCCCAATGTCAATCAGATCTTGAATCTTGTTCTTCAAGGCCCAACAGTCATTGGTACTGTGCCCCGGGCTGCAGGAGTGGTAAACACAGAATTCGTCGGGATTAAAGCGAGGAGAGGAGATATTGAGCTTTTGAGGAGGGTCCTTTACGGTGAGCAAATTGACCTCCAATAGGCGCTTCAGTATGAAGAATGATGGTATTTCAGTCTCCGTAAACTGTCTTCCCGACGTTTCTTGCTTACGCCGATTGCCACGTTGACGCTGGCGAGGTTGGTGATGGGTTTGTGACCCTGAAGCTAGCAGAGGAGCTTTCCCCTTGTCTTCTTGAGTTGAGGGAGGCTGAGCGGTGACTTGCTCTTCGACCTCAGATGTTTGCCCCAGTTGGTTGTTTGGAAGCAGTTGGCGGACCAGAACTCTGAGTTCCTCTTGTCTTTGAGATAGGTCTTGGATGAGAGCCATCTGGCCCACCAAATATCCCATCATTTGAGTCCTCAGTGTTGTCAGATCAAACTGCAGCTCCGCAATCTGATCACTTCTGGCATTGTTGGAATTCCCCAAGCCCTTGGTGAGGAGAGCTTTCATCTCTTCTTGCCCCAGAGACAAGTTCATGAACATCTCCTGCAGCTGAGCAGTCTGGTCTTGGATGTCTTTGACAGACCGTTCTAGAGCCATCTCTTGCTGAAATAAACAGCAGGAGAGTAAGGAAACCTGAAAAAGGAAAGATTGTCAAAATGCAATGCATGCTTTCAAGGATCTCTTGGGGTAAACACAAGAAAAATGTTAGAGGTTAAGCCCTGCTCTTGGATTGGAGAGCCCTGTACCGGTGGACGTCCTTCTACTAGAATCAAGCTCACCATGTCGAGTGGGTCATAGCCACTGATTCAAGTTGTTGTTTTTGAACCTTGATTGGAGAGCTTTATGTTGGTGGATGTCCTTCCACGAGAATCAAGCTCACCATGTCAAGTGGGTCATAGCCACTGATTCAAGTTGTTGCACTTGATCTTTGACTGGATTGGTTAGAGGAGAGACCTCTTGCCCCTTGATAGATGTCTGGTTCAACGTAATCCTGCGTCAACAGAACCCTCGAGATCCTTGAAATGGTTATTGGAAATGCTAAAATGCTATGGTATGATGTCATGATGTTATGTACATGTATGCACAAACAAGTAAGTGTATATACAGGCAGACAATATTCACACAAAGCACACAAGGCCTTAGGTTTAGGCTTGCATGAGGTTCAGGTACTACCCTCTTTCAGTTTGTTGGTTAAAACCTGTCCTATCAAAAGTAACCGGGTTCTAGAGGTCCCAATATCACTGGATTGCTTTCATTGTTCATCGTTTCGATTTAGCCACTGAACTGGCGACCGAAATATCCCAGGAAAGCAACCCTCAATTGAGTGTAGTATCGAGTATCAACCGACTTCGGAGTACACCAAAGTAGTCATCTCACTACCCTAAAGAGGCCAAGATGGTTCAATTAAGGTTCATAAGGTCTGTTGATGCTTTACGACACCACATGGAGGCCCCGTACTCTCCTTGATTGACTCAAGGGTTACCGGTACACACCAAAGTGCCACATCAACGTAGCAGACTGCTTCAACCATGTCGGTATACCCCGCACAGTTCCCTCACAGCCTTGTTGCTACCTAAAAGGGTTTCCCCAGATCCGGGTTAGGATCTATAAAACTCCGATGCAAAGCCCACAAATGTAAAGCAAACAAAGCAATCAATTGAAAGTAAAGGTGATCTAAACCCTAAGGTAACCCCACTTTAAAATCTTCCCCAGCAGAGTCGCCAGTTCTGTGATACGGTGGGAGAACTGACTAGTGTTTTGCGTTCGTATTCGCACTTGTGCGGTTAGCAAGAGTCGCCACCGACTTTTTATTTTATCCTAAAGGAAAGGTTAAAAAAGCACAGCAAAAACCTTTTGAGATATTTCGTGGGTTCGGGGGGTAGATTATGAAAAGGGAAGGTGTTAGCACCCTTTTCATCCATGGTTATCCATGGGCTCTTAGTTACTTAGTTTTTAGATCACTTGCCTTGTTTTTTGATTGCTTTGAAAATGGTGTGTGTGTGGGTCCTATGGGAAATGATGAGTTAAGACTGTTTGCATAACCCATTCTGCATCTCCTTTATCTCTCTTTTGACAGTTTGTGGCGCTTTTTCTCTTTTCCTTGATATCTTGGGATTGGACTTTCAGTTTAGTTTTGAATGGGAAGTTTTGCAATTTAGTTTGAATTGGAAGCTGAGGTTCTATGCAGTCTTGAATTTGTAACTTATGCATTTTTAACATTTGCATTCATGAAATAAAATAATCTTCCCTCTCTGTGAACCGGGAGACATCCCGTGATTTGCAGAGAGGGTCAACTGATCCCAGTCAGTGGCCCCTAATGATGAGCACTTTTTAACTGTCTTTTCCAATTTAATGCTTTCTGACTTTTCTTGTCCTTTTTGCAGATAAAAAATGGAATACCGGAGCGGAGTGAAGAATGAAGAATATTTAGAAAATAGGATAGTTTTTTCATTCTATGTAATATTTAAATTAAATGTAAATTATTGTCTGTAATAAACAACAATTTGTACAAATAATTCAAATATCAATAAAAGTTTAAATTATCCAATTAATTCTAAATTCTTTATTGTTTATTTATTTATTTAAAATTCTTAGAATTAAAACAATTGAAAAATAAATTCAATCATTCAATTTTAGAATAATGAATAACTTAAATAAAACAATATTGGTCAATTAAGCCTGTCCTATCCAACGTCCAAAGCAAAGCAGCAATCAAACCATGTAGACTGATCAAACGCATAAACACTGTGAATCCAACACTGCATCCTGTATATGACTGGCCCAATCAAAACGTACTGAATTCAAAACCACTGTCTCTTTTGCTGATTAAACCAAGATAACCCGAATTTAAATCCGAATCTTGAAATAAACCGCAAAGTGCTGTGGAACTTAAATTCTTCTGAGAATAGGCCCATAAAACCCTAATTCCTGATTAAATGCCAAATCACGCTCGCCTGATCAAAATTGAACCAAAAATCAATCAAAACCCTGAGCCAATTGTGAAACAATCCAAAGCTCTGAAAATCAGTAAAAACCCTAATTTTGATTGACTGTCAAGAAAAGTCCGTTCGTCCGATTCTTGGGCCAGTTTGAAAAGTCAGGAAATGTTTGAAGCTGAGATTTCTTGGGGAAAAATGCGAGGGCAAATTTTGGGGTACAACACCCTGCAATAACAAAAGGAGAATATGCTAAAAATTTGAATAAAATCTTTTCTACACTGGATTTTTACCAGACGGACATCAATGGAATCAAGAACGAGTTGAAGGGTATGCGTATGGACGTGATAGGCTTAACTGATATAACTGTGGAGCAGTTTTATCACATAAATGCAGCTTTCGAAGATTTGAAGACGCGACTAGGATGAAGCAGCAGAATCGACACTCATTTTTACCTTGTGTTTTATGTTTCTAGGCAGTTTATAAATTCATTTTAAACAAGTTTACTCTTTACAGTTTTTAAAGTTCTATTAGAAACATATATTTATTTCAATTTCAGTTTATTTTCATTTTATTTCATTTTCAGTTTCTTTTTCATTAAATTTACTGTGTGTTACATCAAATATTATATTCACTGTTCATATTATCACTTTGCAAAATTTTGTCATACGATGTTGTTGGAAATACTCTGCAAAATTTATGTGTTGGAAATACTTTGCAAAATTTACTGTGTTAGGTTACTGTGTTATAATGTCTGGAAATTAAATTAAAGTGTTTCGTTCATTTCATGAATATAATTATTTGAATCTGTAACGCTCGTAACGTCCCCATGACGAGCGTAACACGCGTTTCACCGTGTTACGCCCGTCAGCCCACTGTGACGATCGTCACGCACACTCAATAGCAGATTCTGCTATTACAGAAGCCGTTCCATTTCCCATTCATTCTTCCCTTTTTCCCAAAACCGCAACAGTACCCATTCATATTTTCACTTAAATTCCAACACTCCAACACTTAAACTCCATTACCCCACTACTCAACCCACATTCCAAACACTTTCACGATTCAATCTCTTGCATGCAATATGGCCAACAACCAGCAAATCCCCAAGATTACCAAAGCAAGGATATTGTACGCACTCAAGATTACCAAAGCAACATATTTACAGGTTTTTATGCAATTGGTTTTTATTATTCTTATGCTATATTAGTTGTTTTTATGAACCGTATTTTACGTTGCAAGGTTACTAAATATATTATGTCTGGCTAATTTCGTTTGTACCGGTATGTGACTCTTAAGCACCGAAGGAATTCGGCGATAACTCGGCTAAAAACTTTTATAAATAATTTCTGGTTTCCAATTTCCATATTTAATTTAACTACCCTTGTCACGAGAGTGAAAGGATTTTTAACACGATTTTTCCACGAGAGTGGGAAATTAATAAAGGCAAGAACCTGCATGTGAGAGCTGGGGTTCGACCCAGATAGTGGTAACGAAACATTAATTTTTAAATACACGAGAGTGTTTTAACAAATTAATTAAACTCAAGTTGTTTTCAAAAAGTGTTATTAAATTTAAAGTGCACCCACTAGGTTTAGTAGCATAACTTATTTCATGAACACGAGAGTGTATGTCTCAGGTTTTTAAACAATTCATTTTTACCGAAATACTTTATATGCCAAGCGACTCACTGAGTTCCCAAAGTCCGACTATCACATACCGGTATAGCTATTACTATTGTTTTTAATTAAACTCTTTTCCCCCCAAAACCAAATATTCATTAGCCTTAGCTTTACAAAGTAACGATAGATTGTGGTAGGTTGACATTGGTCTCTGTGGTTCGACAATCTTTTATATTACTTCGATATTTCCGTGCACTTGCGGAATTTACCCATCAAATACCTGAAGGGACAAAATTTGATTGGCACTAAATGGGTGTACAAGAATAAATTTGATGAAAAAGGGATGGTAACTAGAAATAAGGCAATATTAGTTGCACAAGGGTACACTCAAATTGAAGGAGTTGATTTTTATGAAACCTTTGCCCCTGTGGCCAGACTTGAATCAATCAGACTACTCTTAGGACTTGCTTGCATTCTAAGATTTAAGTTGTTTCAAATGGATGTAAAAAGTGTCTTCTTGAATGGTTATCTGAATGAGGAAGTTTATGTGTAACAACCTAAGGGATTTGTTGATCCAAGCTTTCCTAACCATGTGTACAAACTGAAGAAAGCTCTGTATAGATTAAAGTAGGCTCCAAGAGCTTGGCATGAGAGATTAACAAAATTTCTTGGTGAGAATGGATATAAGAAAGGTGGCATAGGCAAAACTCTTTTTGTCAAGTAAGAAGAATGGAAGATCATGATTGCACAAATTTATGTTGATGATATTGTGTTTGTTGGGATGTCAAATGAGATGGTTCAACATTTTGTCAAGAAAATGCAGTCAGAATTTGAGATGAGCCTTGTTGGTGAGTTAACCTAATTTATTGGTCTGCAAGTTAAACAAACGGAAGACTCCATATTCTTATCTCAGAGCAGATATGCGAAGAATATAGTAAAGAAATTTGGGATGGAAAATTCCAGTCACAAAAGAACACCTGCTCCCACATATCTGAAGTTGTCTAAAGATGAAAAAGGAGTAATTATGGATCAAAGTCTTTATAGAAGTATGATAGACAGTCTTCTATACCTCACAACTAGCAGACCTGACATTGCCTTTGTTGTAGGGGTGTGTGCTAGATATCAAGCTGATCCTAAAGTTAGCCATGCCAACCATGTGAAGAGAATTCTTAAATATGTGAATGGGACAAGTGACTATGATATGCTATATTCTCATGGATCTAGCTCTGTTTTAAGTGGTTATTGTGATGCTGATTGGGCAGGAAGTGCTGATGATAGAAAAAGTACATCAGAAGGATGTTTCTTTCTGGGAAGTAATCTCATATCCTGGTTCAGTAAGAAGCAAAATTGTGTGTCTCTGTCCACTGCTGAGGCTGAGTTTATTGTTGCAGGAAGCAGTTGTTCTCAATTAGTCTGGATGAAACAAATGTTAACAAAATATAATGTCAAACAAGATGTCATGACATTACTCTGTGATAATCTAAGTGCCATAAATATATCAAAAAATCCTATTCAACACAGCAGGACCAAACACATTGATATCCATCATCACTTTATAAGAGAACTTGTTGAAGAAAAGATTGTTGCCTTAGAACATGTAGCTACAGAATTACAATTGGCTGACATTTTTACTAAGGCTTTGGATGCATACCAGTTTGAGAACTTAAGAGGAAAACTAGGGATCTGCATATATGAGGGTTTGTAGCAATTAAGGGCGTGTGGGAATATCATTAAAGTGATATTATATTATTTATGTTTCCAACAAATCAAATATCATAAGCAATCATTTCAAGACTATCTCAAATACTCTCCCACACGCTACGAAATTACCTCATTCTATTTTCACAACCTCTTCATTCTCCTTTACAGAAAAAGAACTCTTGCTATTTTCCATCTCATTATTCAAAATTATTCAAAGACGTCGCAACATCATGCTTCGTCTCCCTCAAAGTGCTCTTCCAATGAAGCCAAGGCTTTTAGGTCAAAGACTGTCAACCATCCTGAGGACCTCTCCCTTGATATAGTCTTGGTCGTCGCTCCTCTGAAAACTATTCCACCTCTTGAGAAGAAGGTCAAGAAACCCTGATCGTCCCATGCAAAGAAATCCTAAGACGAGTTTGACTCTTCCAAAGGTAATGCTCTGAATACTACTGATGATAGGTCATAAGAAGACATTGTTAATGTTGATAGGATTATTAGAAGAGGGTTTTTTTGTGCCTGGGATTTCAACTCCTCTTGCTCGAATTCCTGCTCAGGCTGACAAAGGTAGTGATCCTCAAAATGCTGTTGAATCATCTACCTTAAAGAAAGATGTTACTGAGAGTAAACTTGGCAAGTTTGCTACATCCATTCTAAAAGAAGTGGAAACTGATTTTGAATAAGATGTTGAGACATCATCTGCTGAGAAGGACTCCTCTGCTAAGGAAGATGGTGCTGACTCCAAAACTGAAAGAATCCAAATGCTGAGAATGTGATGAATGTTGATGAGCTGTCTGACAATGACCTTATCATCAATATGGTGCGTGGGGTTGCTGAAAGGCTAAAATCTAGAAAAGTTAAGGTTGTGGATGTCACACCCCCTACCAAGAGTATCAAGAAGAAGACTTGGTATGGTCCCCCAAAGCCCTGGAGTAAAGTGGTCCATCCCTCCAACAAAAGAAGAGTTAGACCTGATAGCTCATCAGATGATGATGAGGATGATGTCCAGGACATCTCTCCTATGAAGAAGTCTGCAAGCAAGAAGCTTTCTATAAGGGTTCCTGATGCTCCTCTTAACAACATTTCCTTCCATTCTGTTGGCAATGCTGAAAAATGGAAATATGTTTTCCAAAGAAGGATTGCTCTTGAAAGAGAGTTGGGAGCAGATGCACTGGAATGAAAAGAGATTATGGAGCTGATTTCTTTTACTGGCTTGATGAAGACTGTCACCAGGTTTGCAAAATGTTATGATACTCTTGTTAAGGAATTTATTGTTAATATACTTATAGATTATGCTGATCACAGAAGTAAGGAATATAAGAAGGTGTTTGTTAGAGGTAGATGTGTTGAATTTTTCAGTGCTGTCATCAATAGATATCTGGACAGGTCTGAAGATGATTACTATGAATTAAAAGTGATTGATAATCAGGTGTGCAAAGCCATCACTGCAAACCAAGTGAGTGATTGGCCCTTGAAGAATAAGCTCCCTGTTAGTAAATTAAGTGTGAAATATGCTATCCTACATAGAATTGGAGCTACTAACTGGGTCCCTACCAATCACACCTCAACCATTACAGTTGGTTTAGGAAAATTTATCTATGTTATTGGAAATAAGAAACTCTTTGACTATGGTGCTCACATTTTTGAACAGACTGTAAAGTATGCAGGAACCTGTGCTATCAAGATTCCTATTTCTTTTCCATCTCTTATTTGTGGAATTATTCTAAATCAACATCCTGGAATACTGTTTGGCACTGATGTAGTATGAAAAACGAAGTCTACCCTATCCCTTCACTTCAAGCTGTTTTCAGGTAAACATGTCTTAGACATTGTTTTGACATCTACATCCTCTGAAAACAAGACCTCAAGCAAGGATGATGTGATTACTGAGTTAATGGTAGCCTGCAAGGAACTTGATTAGGTAATCATAGTTAGCTTAGCAAGAAAGCTAAAATTTGAAAAGATGATCAAGGAGCTAGAGAAGGATAACAACCTTGATGATAGTGTGGGTACTAAAGAAGGAGATTCTGATAGTGAAGGAAGCTCTGAAGCTGCCATGTCTACTGGTCCTGAAGACAATTAGACTATGTGTTGGTGTCTTATTTTTGTTTTTCTTTTGTATTTTGATACCTATGTTCTTTTTAGCACTTGTATGTGCTTGACAATTGGATATTCTGGTTTGTACCTCTTTTACTACTACTCTCTTGAATGCATGTTTGTTTGGCATATTATGTCTAAAAAGGGGAGAGAAACTAACTGCTGACTGACTAACTAATAAGTTTGAGGGGGAGCTTCATTGGTTGAGGGGGAGCCTCATGTCTTAAAAGATGTCCTGACATCTTCCAGTCCTAACTGCTAACAAATTTTTCTGAGTTTTCTTTTGCTGCTGCTCTGATAATGTGGTTAAATAATGTTTTAGCCAAAATTTGCCAAATGGGGAGTTTGTTGGCAGCAATTTTGGTAAAACAATGCTTTGGTAATGTTTTGCTTATTGTCTTGACATTTGAAGTAAAACATTTCAACTATTTTTGAATGATGTCAAAGCAGATGTCTTGACATCTTCCTATTGATCTGAACGTGTTTTCAGATTTTCTGTTTTCTGTTTCCTGTTTTTAAGCGTGGCTTATTCAGGTTATATGGTTTATAGCTTGCGAAAAATATGGAGGAATATTTTTCTATCTGTCTTATATTTATGGATTATATATTGGCCTACTTTCATGGAGTGTTTCAAGGGATTTAATATTGCAATATTTGTTTTTCAGCCCAAGCCCATAAAGAAGTTGTTGCGCCTTTATAAGGACTCACATCCTTATTCATACTGCTGCAACTTTTGAAGAAAAGTATACTTTGTGCGTTTTAGAAGTCTAAGTATTTTAATTGTAATACACTCTAGTATTGGTTCAATACTTGATTTGTAATTTGAGTTGTGAATTTTGGATCATGTATAAGCTTTTAAGTATTGAATGATTGAGGTTTTTCAAACTTAATAATTCTGTTGTTTTTCACTGTTAGTGATTGAAGGGATTTGAGGAGGGCCTCATACCTAGGTGTATCTTAGGTAGAAGTATAGCACGGGTAGGGATTAAGTGATTATACTATAAACTGGTTATTTACTGAGGGTCTATGAATTGATACTATTTAGTGGACTTGTCCGTGGCTTGGTAGCCCCCAGAGTAGGTGTTGTTATACACCGAACTGGGTTAATAATCTCTTGTGTTTTTACTGCTTTTTATATTGTTGTATTTTATATTGTCCTTAGATATTTGTGTCATGACATCTCCTTCGACATCACATATCTGATACCAGAATTTCACGCGTAATATGCATTAATTTGATCCGAACAATGCCTTAGTGACATGTACATTTTGTGTATGCGGGTATGTAGTTTGTTAATAACAGGTACTTTTGTGTATGCAGGCAGGGTATGTAGATTTTGTGTTTGAGAAACTATGTTCAAGGTAACGGTCATTGATGCAAGTCAAGATGAGTTACCAACTCTTAACTTTAAAATTGAATCAGGAACTTCAATGCCCTACGCCCATAAAATTGAGAGAGATAAGGAGAAGGCTATTATTGAACCTGAAGTTTTGATGACAGGAAATAGAATGGTCCAATTGGGAACTAGGTGAGAGGGATATAAGGCAAGCAATTTTCCTTAGCAACCATATTAGAAAGGATAGAAAAGAATTTTTGGATTTTCGATTCTGACTTCTAGATTGTTCTATAGTAAGATTATTTAATGTTCTTTTTAATTTTTTTGGAGATATTAATCTAATTGTCTTTAATTTTGTATATAAACAATTTTATTGATATTAAATGATAATTTTATTATTTTTATCAGTTAACTCTATTTAGTTTGCTAGATTGATGTATTAGTTAGTCACCAGCTTCATTAGAAAGTTATCCATGTGACATTAAGAGTTTCTCTTGCATCCCTTATATCACATCACAGATTTATCCGTCTCTTGCAATGTTAGACAAAATTTTTCCTTCACCCGCAAATGTACTGTTGTACTTGGATCCATCACATGAGTCTTTAGTTTTTTGGTCTGTTGTATTGATGAAATTTTTAAATCACTATAATTGAGACTATTGTCAGACCCTTATTTTGTTTGTTTAAGAAACAGATTAGTGTTAACACTCGTTGAAACATGAAAGCATCATACAATATGAATATAAATTAGGTGTTTATATTACATGTATTTAAGGGTTTGTCCGTACGAGAAAACATATAGCTATTTAAAGTTTTGCTTTTGAACTTCTTTGTTTTCTATATTGTCAGATTAAAGCTCTATATGTGAAAAACATACATGAGAATGTTACTACTTATCAACTAAAAGATCTATTTCAGCGTCATGGGGAAGTAAAAAAAGTGGTCATGCCACCTGGCAAAGCTGGAGGGAAACATGATTTTGGTTTCATTTATTATGCAGAGAGGTCAAGTGCATTGAAATTTGTAAAAGAGATAGAGAAATATGAAATTTATGGTACTTTTTCAATGATGGTGTATTTGATCTGTCATTTGATGTTCCTATTTGAATGAAATTGAATATGATAGATAACAATATAGTGAAGCCAACTTATCTATGTATGAATAATCTTTTAAGTCTGTTGTGGTATTCACTAAATATATTTAATGAATTTGAACTGCGGGTCAAGCTCTTGAAGTTGTTATTGCCAAGCCTCAAGCTGAAATAAACCTGGTGGAGGCTATGGGTACAACCCTGGACTCCATCCTACCCATCTTCCACATCTTGGTTATGGTAAGTTTTATGGATATCTTTATGGCTCTGTAGGGGTTGGATATGGTGTTGCTGGTGGTTATCAACAGGTGTTTAGAAATTCACAAAAGATATTTACAATTGTGGTGTTTGTTCTTGGTTTATTCTTTGTTATAATTTATTTGTATCTTATGGGTTCTCATGTACGCTCGAACAACCAATGATATAGCAGGGGTCCAATGCCAACGGGAATGCAGATGGTTCCAATGGTTTTACCAGATGGTTGAATAGGCTACTTCCTGTAAGTTGTTTCAGCTCATATACATGGTTTAATTTCATTATATTATTTGTGTGATATAATACTTAATCTTCATATTCTATATGTTCAGAAGCCAACAACCTGGTGTACATGTACCAGCTCCCCGACCCCGCAGAGATGATGTAAGCTCTGCCCCTTTCTTGGGCACACTGGAGAAAAGGTAGGGTATGCCTATTTCATGGACACACTGGAGAAAAGCAGTGAAGCAACCTTTCCTGAAGAAAAAATATGTGTTCCAGTCGAACTCTTCCAAATATTAACAATGTGCCAAAAGCAAAAATGTCCAAGAGAGGCTCTCTTGATGAAAGTAAAAGAGTTATCTTGTTCAATATTGGAAATGGTTCCTTCATTTTTATTTGATCTCTCTCCATTATTGTGTCTAATAGTTTGGTTAGAAATTACTGCAACAAGGTGATCGTAACTGCTTTCAAATGATGATTTCACAATGATATTTGTTAGAAGTATAATTCTTGTTATGTCGAAATGCATGTATGGTGTACGTTGAATAGATTTTGTATAGGTTATAAGTTGTATTCGACAGAGTCAAGTACAATACATATTGTAGTCTGTCAAAATCATGTTTTGGGCTTTGGAATTTTTGTCTAATTGGGCATGGCCATTGTTCGCCTATATAAAGGGCTGTTGAGTTTGTAATTAAGCAGTGAGAAAGCAATCAAGAACAAAAAAACACTCAATTATCTCTCTTCTCTCTTCTTCTTCTCCTTATATTCCATACATCATGTTTCTTGAAAACCCTTTATTCCAACAAATTGGTATAACAAAGCTCGGTTGTGATTCAGAGAGAATCTAATGGCAAACAGAACAACAACATCAATGCAGTTTCGAGCGAATCTACCAGTTTTCAAAGGTGAAAACTATCAGCGGTGGGTTGCGCAGAAGAAAGTTATTTTTAGATTTCAAGATGTTGTTGAAATCTTGAATGATGGAGTATCAGAACTAGAAGCAAATGCGACGAAAGCCTAGAAAACTGCGCACAAAGTTCAATGGAGGAAAGATGGTAAATCACTATTCTTAATTCACCAATGTGTGGATTTTGATGTATTTGAGAAAATAATTGAAGAAGAAACAATAAAAGGAGCTTGGGAAAAGCTAAAAAATTTCTATGGTGGAGATGAGAAATTGAAGAAGGTGAAGTTTCAGACGCTAAGGAAGCAATACGAGATGCTTTAGATGAAATAAGATGAATAAATTTCTGCATATTTCTCAAGAATTGTGACGCTAACAAACCAAATGAAGGCATGTGGTGAATCGGTTAAGGATATGCAAAAGATAGAAAAGGTGTTGAGATCTTTAATTACATATTTTGACTAAATAGTTGTGACAATTGAAAAGGCCAAGACTCTATCTGAGATTAAGTTGGAAGAACTTCAAGCTTCATTGGAGGCTCATGAAATGAGGTTGAAGTAGAGAAACTTAAAAAGAGAGAAGGTGACTGAACAAACATTGCAATCAAGATTCAGCAAGAAAGCTGGAAAAGAGAAGTTGAAGCAGCGAAAGAATCTTGATAATGATGAGAAGTCAAGAAAGAATACTTATTCGATCAAGAAAGGCGCGGGCAACAAGTATTCTGGGAAGAAAGTTGACACGAAAGAGGTGCAATGTTACAATTGTCAAGGTTTTGTCATTATGCTAGAGACTGTCGAAGAAAAATATCCGCGAGGGTGAAAGATAGTGATGAAACTCAATATGCACGAGCTTGAGATAGTGATTCTGATGATGTGTTGTTGATGGTGAACACTCAGTCGAACACTAAGAAAAACAACACGTGGTATCTGGATTTAGGATGCAACAACCACATGACTGGTAATAAAAACTGGTTTACCAAGTTAGATGAGTCAGTCGAAAAGGTGATAAAGTTTGCAGATGGCAGACACATTAAATCAGGTGGTAAAGGAGATATTTCGATTGTCGGGAAAGATGGTCGAAAAGCTACGATCACTGAAGTACTATATGTACCTTCTATGATAAGTAACTTGATAAGTGTAGGTCAATTACTTGTGTTTCACCATAAAATTTTCCCTCTTTGTTTTAGTTACATTGCTTATGATTCATCATACATATTCATGCATTCTCATGGTAAGGGTTAGGGTATCTTGGTTCCCAAGTTCTTCTACAAGCCATACAAGATGTTTGATTGGTGAAATTAGTGAAAAATAGGATCTCATATCTTCAATATTTAAACTATCTCAAGCTACAAGGGTTTCTTATATTGCAAGACATCTCATTTGTCCCATATGATCATTAGAAGTTGGAAATTTGCAAAGATTGGGGAAGAATCACATTTCTACTTTTTATTTCCCCAAGATTAGGGTTTTGGTCAGTTGAAAAGTTTGAGGCTTGTAAGAGTCAAAAGTGTGAAGTATTACTTTCTCATCATCATATAAGGCATCTTGGTTCAAAGAGTTTCTCAATTTGTCCAGAAGAATGAGGGTCTTTGAAGATTGGTCACTATCTCCTAACATAAAGGGCCAAAATTAGGGTATTGATTTTGATCAGGAAATCTCTGACTTTTTGGAAAAGACTTATTTCCATGCCTCCCTATATTGGGTGTCAATTTTGAGCAAAAGAAGTTCAATTGATCAAAAGGGGAAAATAGTCATTTGACCAAAAGTCAACCAAAGTCAAAGTTGACCAAGTGGACTTTTGGTCAACCATCAATTCAAGTATTCTATTTTCATATTTCATGATCATTGGTGTCACAAAATCAAGAGAAAAGATCAAAATGGAGATAACTTATTTAAGAAGTTATTTGGACATTTAGAAAAAAATTCCAAGTCCTTAAGCCTTATGGTACTGAATTGTGGACATCAATAACTTTCTCATTTTTTATCCAAATAAGGCAAAATCTACATGCTTAGAAAGCTTCAGAAAAAACCTACAAGTTTGTTATTGTGTCCTCAAACCTCAAAAATGAAGCATTTGTGAGTTATTGTACTTAGAAGTTTAGGGCATAAAGATTGCAAGTTGCAAGTCATGCTTGCACGCCCAAGCCACCATTTCCACAAACACGAGGTGTGCCCCTATTCATGATGCTCTATCTCTTTATACAAGTTATAATTGAATTTTAAATTCTAAAAGATAAGTTGCAAAGGGATATGTATGCTTCACGTGGAACTTTGAATAACTTCATTTGAGCAAATAAAGAAGAAGATATGATCATGAGAAGAGGAGGTCACAAAGTTGAATTTTTTGCCCAACATACAAGCCAAGCACGTGCGCGCCCTGGCTTGACAGGCTTTGCTTTTCCAAAACTTCACATGTTATTTTCTCCATGATACATGCATCATTTTCAGTAATTCAAAGTTTCACAATCAAGCACCAATTTTGCACGTATGAATTTTGAGTTATTTGAGCTACAAGCTATCTGATCAATGAGATCATGATAAGATAGTTTTGCACAATCTTGTTTTGGGTTGGAAATTAGTCTTTTTAGTCACATGTTTGGCATGAGCACTCTCTATTTTATCTGCCAAAACCAGCTAAATGACTCACCTCATAAGCATGATACTCATGCCATCACGAGTTACCATTTTGGGCAACAATATTCTCTTTCAAAAATCACCCATGTGCAAATGAGGACATCTCATAGTTATATGCTTACTCTACCTTATTTCCACGTCTGACTTCTAACTAAAATGACACCCTGGGCCTAGCAGAAGCAACACAAAATGCAGGCATCTTGTTGTTTCACTCAAATCCGCAAGCTGCTGTAACTTCCCTCCAAAGGCCTTCAAGACTGCAAAGACATTCCTACCCTTACTCAAGCTTCCTCAACACACTTTCATTCTCTATATAAATTGTTCTTCATTCTCATTTCAAGGGGATCAATTGATACACACACTAAACCTATGAAAAACTTCCTCAAGGAAAGACTTCTACTTCAAATGTTCTCTAAATTTCTCTCAAGAAGCAAGAATCGGTTCTGTGTCTTTTCATCAATATCTCTTCAATTTGTTATTGTTTCCTTCTAATTCAAGTTTATACAAGTGATTTTCCTGGATTCTAAGCCTACAAGCTCGACTTGAAGAAGTCAGTGGAGTTGTTTCCACTAGGTAATTTTTCAAAATTCCATAGATCTAGATTCGAGCTTGCATCTACATTTATAAGTGTTTTCAATTATTGAATTCATATTCATTATGTTGTTAGTTGGCCGAGCAATAGGTTCGAGGTATAACTTTGCTTGAATCTGAGATTGTGTTATGTTCTGGTTTTTGCGTAAAAGTGACAACTCTGTGGAAGTTTACTCAATTTTCTGTGAGATAATATGATCGTTTGATGTAATTCTTAACATCATGTTGTAGATCTCCGTGAGATCTACAACTTTGCTTCAGATCTTGAGTGTTTTTCATGGAAGAATGAGTAAGCTGTGAGGATTTGAAGTTCATAGTGTAACCATGTTTCTAGGGTTCACTGGAACTATTGCATTGAAGAAGATGAAGTCTGATTGGTCCGTTTGAATCGCTGGGTCCCACGCGCGCCATTTTCTTGCATTATTTTTGAATTTTTGTTTTATATTTTCCCTCTTTTTTTATTAACTTCTTGATTTTATTCTAAATAGTTTCACTCATCCAAAAATCATCAAAAATATATAGTGGACTCTATTTTTAGTCTATTTTCACATTATGAATTGTATTTCTTTTATTTTATCATTTTTAGAACATTAAGTAAATCAATGAGTTCAATTAGGGTTTTTTATCATCTTTTAAGTTCTAGAATTTTATTTTCCAAGTTTTACTAATATAAAAAATCCACAAAAAATAAACCAAGTTTCCATATGAATATACTTCTTAAAAATAATTTTTGTTTGATTTTATAAGATTTTGTGACAAGTAAATAAAATCAACCAATAATTATGTCTCTTTTTTTACTTTTTTTGTTACATTGTGCAAATAATTTTTGTTTCATATCTTTCTCTGTTGATAAAATTCCACAAAAATATGCTTGATAAACCTAAGGTATTAAACCAATTTACTATATTTTTTAATTGAATTTATATTTTAATTTTCCTATTTTTCTAAATTTTAGAAACTAATGATAGTTTTTGGACTTTCTTTTTGCTTAAGCTAGAAGAAACTTTTGAAACCCTAATTTCCTCTACTTGGAAAAAGTAATAGAAAATATTTTTAATTTCCTTGGATACTTTAAAATCACAAAAATCATTATTATTAAATTTTAGCTTTTGATTTTGCATTTTTTCACCAATATTGTACTAAAACTCTCTGGTTTGACCCTTTTATTAACTAGTCTTAGTAATTCCTAATCATTTCTAACCCCTCACTTGGATCCAAGGAATATTAATCATGTTTCTGATTTTTTACAAGCCTTTAGAAAGTTAGGTTTTAGTTGGCTCAATTTTACAAACTTTTCTCTTTTTTATTTATTTTAAATTTAATATCGATTAAGTAACATATTAGGGTTTTACCTTGACCATTTGCTTAGAAGATTGGGGGGTTTGATTCTATCTCTCCTCATTCTCTCATACCTCTAACACCTTTCTCTCCTATCCAATCTTGGTTACTTCTTATCCACCTTTCTTGGTGTGTTTCAGATTTTCATCCCTTGCTTTGTTTGATAGTGTTGTACCCCAAAATTTTCCATCTCATTTTCTCAAGATTTCTCTTACAAGATCTCCATTGGTTCAAGACTGAAGAAGGTTTGATCAACTCAAGACACTTTTTGGAGCACTGATGACTCAAAATTAGGATTTGAGTTTGTACAAGGATAATTGGACTTTTAATTCTTCATATGACTTCCGTGGATCATTTTGGACTCCCAAGATTGCTCATGTCAAGTTTCAAGCTTTGGATCACTTTTTAGCTCATTCAATTGATCAGTTGACCTAAAATCAACTATATTGGGGAAAAAGTCAACAGTGGTCAACTTACAGTCAAATTTCATAATTTTTTATCCTTATCAACATTTTGAAACTCATATATGTCAATTGATCAAGTTTGGATCATAATTCCTTAAGAAATTTGATCAGATCACCAAAAGGGCAAAATGATCAAAATGAGGGTTTTGACTGAAGAGGCTTAATTTTTGAATTTTGACCTAACACATGACTTGTTGGTTTGAGACATGATATCAAAGATTCAAATTCATCATTTTTACCTAATGTCATGGCTTAAAACATTCCCCAAAGATCAATTGATGGATAGTTGAAATTCAGTCAACTGATGAAAAGTCAACTAATACACTGAAAAGTCAAACTTTGACTTTTTGATCAAAATCAAGTTTCAAAAATCATATTTCATCAAGACGTTTCAAAATATGAAGTTTGTTCATCAAGAAATCTAAAAGTCAAAATTCACTTTGAAAATTCAAAACTTCCCACACTTAGAATTTTTTCTAAGTGTTGGAAAGTTTACTTTTTTCATAACTTTGTGCCAATTTTTCATCATGATGCAAGGTGATTCAAGAAAAACTTCCAACATGAAAGTTGTAGATCTCAATGAGATCTAAAACTTTGTAGAATTTTGCCCTAGTTTGGCAAATTTTTTGTACCAACTTCATGGCAACTTTTCACCTAGTTCCAAATAGTTTCTTCAAAAATGTAAAACATAAAGGTTTTAGAACATGTTACAAGATTTACAAAATGTCCAAGAAGTCATTGAGATCATTCTTGATCTAGGAGAATCGAAGTCAAGAAGTTAGGGTTTTAAACTTGTTTTTCAAGTCATTTTCATGATGAACATTTGATCCAATTCCAAGCAATGCTGCATAATCCCACTTTTCAGGTCCTCTAACTTGTGTATATTTCCTTAATCATAAGATTACACAAGCTTTTGAGCTACGAACCACTAGATTTAAGCTTTGTCCAATACACCTTTCCATTTAAGGAAGAAAGTCACCACTTCCATTTTGAAAAAGCAAGCTTTATGCAAAGTCAACTTGTCTTGAGCTTTGCTCTTGTTCTTTCTGCACACACAACATCTATAAGTCAGAATCAATCTTGTTTAAAGTTCAACCACTTTACAATAGCATGGCATACGCTTGTTTAAATACATATACTATTTGCAAGCTAAAGCACGATTACACAAGCCTTCAAATTCCCTCAAAACCAGAAATTACAACACAAGCACAAAACTTGCCATTTCTGATTTCTAAACCCAATCTCTCAATCCACTCATGCGTTCTTTGGTCTTTTTCTTCCAAAAGATTCTAAACATCATCCATAAACAATCCCAATACCTGTTTGCAAACCGTAACACCATTTACACCACCCTCCATTTTCAAAAACAGAGCTTTGCATCTTGACTTCTCCAGCTTGATTCAAGAACTGTCAGCTCAAAGTAACCATTGGAATAGCTTCCTGGAGGTTCAAGGAAGCTAACCTGATCATCACTATCACTTAAAACAAACTCAAACTCATTTCACGATTTCCAATTTTTGAGGTATTTTTCTGAACTTTCATCTCTTCATTTAGGCATTGTTAGGCTTCCATTTTCAAAGATAAAATGTAGATATCATTGCACTGAAACTGTACATGTCCATAGTTTTCATTTATATTGAATGAGTAGAAAGAATTTTGAGATTGAAAATTCTGGAAAAATTAGGGTTCAGATTAGGGCCAATAAAAATCTTGTTTATCTTTGATTTATAGTTTAAGTGGTTTACATTTTTGGAATTGTGAGAAAAAATGGAACAACTTTTATGTTTGCAATTTTAATTTTCATTGAGAAATGAGCAAGATACATGTGGTCTGGCTGGCGTGAGGTTAAAAATGAAGTTCAAGCCATGGAAGTGTATTGTATTATATATTTATGGTTTTGTTTTGTACACAATATGTATAGCCACCCCAGTGGTAAGGCAACGCGTGTATTATGTTAAGGGCGTGGGTTCAAGCCCCGGCGCTGCGAATTTTCACAAATTTTCACTCTTTTTCTTTATTTTTTGCTTCCATACATGCGCTCTAGGCCTTTGAGGCATTGGGCCTCTCTTTTTGCTTCATTCTGACCCCCTGATTACTTATAACAACACAACCCAACCTTTTTTTTTATTATTTTTCTGACTTAAATAAAAAACTCCTATTGGACCAGGCCTAGTACCAAAAACAGTTTTACTTCTAATAAACACCTCAAACCTGATTTTTACCCCCGACCTTCTTTATTTATTTTATTTTATTTTCTTTTTCCTTTTATTTATTATTATCATTATTAATATTATGATAATATTTAAGTTTATTAATAAAAAAGGACAAAAATATTTTATTTATTATATACTTATTTTATTTTTCAAGACAACAAAAACACCAAAAACATTTTATTACAATTTAATTTAATTTCTTTTTTAGTCAATTAATAATTAGATTAGGGTTTTTAATTTATTTATTTTCTTTTTAATTAAAATCAACTTAGAATTTTAGGTTTCTATGTTAATTAATTTCTTTTTTTTATATACCATTTAATTAATATTAAAATCTTTTTCCCAAAAAAACCTAAAAAATATTTATTTATTTAATTTAAGTTTGTTTTCTCATTTTTTAATTAATTATTTTTCCTTTAGTTAATTAAGGTCTTAACAAAATTCAAATCAAAATCCATTTCCTATTCCATTTATATCTTTGTACATTCATTCATTCTTGTACATTTAATTCTTGTAAATATTTAATATGGTTATAATAGATAACTAGAATTTAAATTCTTGCAATCCCCATTTATAAACATGTATACTCCATCCGCAAATGGTGTAATAGCGTAAGATATTTACTTTTCACAATTTATAGCTTTCATATAAATGCTAGTAATTAAGGTTTGTTTTGAAAGATAAAATAAATACTTAGAAAACCCTAATTCAAGACAAATCAAGCATGAAATACAAACACTTGCACACTTCTTAGCAAAAACAATAAAAAATACAAGATCATAGTCCCTCGATGACGCTTCGAATGTTGCCTTACAAATGATCTTAGTCCCTCAAGAGAAATGCTAAGATATCTCGCAACATTGCTATTCATGACTATACGATGACCCACGCCTATCCATTTACATCCAAAAATAAGGCTACTTACCAATCAATGGTGAGATAGAAATATCAAAGGAAGAGAGAAATGAAGAGAAGACTTTTTGAGTATGTAGAACATTCTTAGTTGCTTGCTCACAATCCATCTTCAAAAGCAAACATCTCTTCAAACACGTTAAACACTTTCAAAACATGAAATATTTTCAAAAGGTCCAACACTTTGTATGCATTCTTATAAAGACGAGAATGATTACAAAGTTTTCCTAAATGAAGACGCTTTTCAAAAATACTTTCAAAACCCACCAGAAACACATTTCCGACAAAGCAATTTGAAAAGTGATCTAGCAAGCAACTAAGAGACCATAGATAACTATGGATGAAGAGGGTGATAACACCTTCCCTTTTCATAATCTACCCCTCGAACTCAAGAAAACATCTCAAATGTCTTTCCTGTTCTTTTCACCCTTTCCTTATTGGATAAAAGAAAATTTGGTGGCAACTCTTGCTATCCGCAACAATTGTGCTACAACGCAAAACAACCAAGTCATTTCTCCCACCGTATTACAGAATTGGCGACTCTGCTGGGGAATTATATTTGACTTAAAAGTGGGGTTACCTTAGAATTAGATCACATTTACTTGCTTTCATTTTTTGATTTGTTTGCTTTACATTTTATGGGTTGTTGTTTGGGTTTGCATTGATCCTCTACCCGGATCTGGGAACACCATTAGGTAAATAACAAAGATTGTGGAGACTGTATGATGTAGACCGATATGGTTGAGACAATAGCTTTTTTAGTGTGAAATATTTGTGGGTACCGGTATCCCTTATGGAGAATTAAGGAGAATACATGGCCGCTGAGTGATATCATTAAGCACTAACGAACCTTGGAATCTTTAATTTAAACAACTTGGTCATTAGGAAGTAGTGAGATAGTCGGTTTCGATAGAAAGTTGAAAATTGGTTGATACTCGATACTACGCTCATTGAGATCAGACTTTTGGGATATTCTGGCCACAAGAAAAGATTGATTGTGCTAAAACAATGCCCAATGAAGAAAGATCAGTGATATTGAGATTCCCTAGAACCTGGTTACTTTCTAGGACAAGTTAAACCAACTAAACTTCAAGAGGGTACTTACCTATGAAACCCATGCAAGCCTAAACCTAAGGTTTTTGTGTGCTTTGTTTGTGATTATTATTCATGTCATCATAAACATCATAACATCATAAAGCATTCTTACTAACCATTTCAAGGATTTAGGAATTTATCTTTGTTCAGTTTTATAGGTCATGACTTCCACTCGTAGGAATACCATATGAGTCAACTTTGTGAAAGTGCATCCTCAACATCAAGGGTTAGCATAAAGAGTGCCTGGAGATTCTCCTTTCACCAAGAAATATGGTTGACTTCTCAACTTGGCTACCTCAAACTTCCAATAAGAAATTATGTGTGTGCTTTTCCAATTCTTTGATCCTATACATCATTGCTTCACCTTTCCCGACTACCAATTGGTGCCTACATTAGAAGAATTCTCTCAATTGTTAGGAGTGCTTGTGCTTGATCAAATACCATTCACCTTTTTAGAAGAGACTCCAAAACCTGAAGTTATTACCAAAGCTTTGCATTTGAAGAGATCTGACATTATGGAAAATTGGCAGACAAGAAGTGGAGTTAAGGGTTTCTTAGCCAAACTTTTATTGGAGAAGGCTCGTTTGTTCTGGGAAGATATGGATTTTTAAGCTTTTTAGGATGTCTTGGCCCTTCTAATCTATGGTTTGGTTCTATTTCCCAATCCGGACTAATTCATAGATGTGAATTCCATCAAGGTTTTTCTCTCTCGTAATCCCATACCTACTTTGCTTGGAGACATTCTATATTGTTTCCACACTCGCACCATGAAGAGAAGGGGAATTATTTTATGTTGCATTCCATTACTCTCTAGATGGTTTATTTCACACCTACCCCGATCAATGTTGAAGAATGAGCAAGGCTTGACATGGTCTCAAAGATTAATGTCACTCACACATTCTAATATTTATTGGTGTGCTCGATCTATGGAGGACCTTACTATTATTGACAGTTGTAGGGAATTCCCTAATGTCCCTCTACTTGGAATTAGGGGAGGTATCATATACAATCCTTGTTTGGCTTTGCGACAATTTGGGTATGCTAGAAGGGATGGCCCTCATGATGCACTTGTCCAAGGAATTGCATTTGACTATGAGAGCGATGTCCAAGGTTATCGTCAGAGATTCATACGAGCTTGAGGCATGGTTAACAAGGTTGATAGCAAGACGTTAGGGCATAAGAATTCCATTCCTTTGGAGCCTTATCTCAAGTGGGTGCGAACACGCACCCAAAACCTCATGATGCCTTATGAAGCCATCCTACCTATCATCATGGAGCCTGTTGCCAAAGGAGATGTTCCGTATACTGTCCTTTCTCCTAACATGCCTACTTCTCTTGAAGATTTTCAAAGAGCTTGGATTCAGCTAAAGGAAGAGAGAGACATCTTCGAAACCCAGTTCTACGCAAGTGAAAAGAAGGTTTTGGAGCTTATGAGACAACTCCATGAAGAGTGAAGTTTGAAAGCCTACATTGCGCCGAAGAGGATGCGCTCAACCTTTTTGTCTTAGGAGTTTATTTTGTATTTATTTCCTCCATTGTAAGCCCAAGAGGCATGTTTAAAATAAATTTGAACTTATTAATACAATTGATGTTTGTTCCTTTTGTCTAAACAAATTTAAATCTTCTAAGTCCTTGAAATCATTTGTATAAGCATTTTCATACATCATAACATAAACCGGTTTTCCACAACAGGTTTCCTTATCTTTCTACTATTTATTTCAGTAAGATGGATATCGAACAAACAGTGAAGGACTTGCAAACGCAGAATTCCAAGTTCCAAGAGACCTTGCTGACCCTGACTAAGGGGCAACAAGAGTTGATGACTATGCTAGTAGCCAAGAAGAAAACCAAAAAGAAGGCCTTCATCAACATGGGTAAGAGGTTCAAGGGTTCGGTTCGTCAGGAGAACCCGTGTTGGGGGTGCCAATAATCAAGGTTCTAGCAATATCCTTTGGCTGAGGATAAATACAAGCAGTTGGAAGATAAACTAAAGGCTATTGAAATTCAAGTTGTGCCTGGTTTAGATTTTGGTGAGTCGGGCTTAGTACCCGGGGTCGTCATTCCCCATAAGTTCAAAATACCGGTCTTCGCCAAGTATGACGGGGTTTCCTACCTGAAACTTCATCTAAGTTCTTACATGCATAAGATACAGCTGCACACTACCGACAAAAATCTCTAGGTCCATTTCTTCCAAGAGAGTCTGGATGGGACTCAACTAGAATGGTTCTATCAATTGGAGGGTTCCTGCATCCACACATGGGAAGATCTAGCCACTGCTTTTTATCATCAGTATCAATATAATGCCGATCTGGCACCAACTTTAGTCCAACTTCAAGGTATGACAATGGGTACTAATGAGGGGTTTAAGGAGTACGCATAAAAATGGAGGGATCTTGCTGGTAGGTTCCAACCACCACTAAATGACAGAGAACTAGTTGACATGTTCATGGGTACATTGACCGACCCATTTTTCAACCTATTGATTGGCAGTTCTTCATTTGGTTTCACCGTGTTGATCCTAACTGGTGGAAGGTTAGAAAATGGCATTAAGAGTCGGAAGATTCCCATGTCATCTGCTTTCGCATCCAATATTGTAAAGAAGCCCTTCACTGGAAAGAAGGAAACAAATGTTGTGTATGGGGCAAGGGCTCATACCAAGAAGAATCATCGACCTTCTGTTAATGTTATGTTAATCTCCAACCCTCCATCTGCTCAAAGGTAATCATCCAATAATCAACGATTCGAAGTTCCTCGGAGACAATTTATGAGGATAAGCATGTCATTATCCCAAGCCTTACAACATATGTTGAAGGACAACTTAGTGACGTTGCACGATCCACCATCCAATCTGAACATTTCATCACCTAAGTACAATCCAAATGCCAAATGTGGGTATCATTCCAACAGCCCTGGGCATGAAACTGATCAATGTTGGGCTCTGAAGAATAAAATTCAAGATCTGATAGACAATAAAACAATTGAATTTGATCCACTTGCTACTCCAAATGTGATAACCGCACCAATTCTGAATCATGGCAAAGGTGTTAATGAAATTGATGATACTATTTTCGTCTCTTCCATTTAAGATTTAACAACCCCATTAACTACTGTGAAGGTTAGTTTTCTGAGAGTCGGGGTGTTCCCTGGATGTTCTAAAGATTGTGTTTGCTGTGATCAACAAGTAAATGGGTGCAAGCGGCTGAACGAAGGTGTGCAACGCCTGATAGATAGCCACAAGATTATGTTTGAGAAGATTCCTACTGTGATACGGTGGGAAGAGAACTGACTGTTTTTGGAATGCTGGTTTGCATTTTGCGTTTGTTTTCGCAAAATGTCGCGGTAAGCAAGAGTCGCCACCGTCTTTTATTTTATCCAACAAGGAAAGGACAAAAGCACAGAAAAATTCCTTTTTGAGATATTTCTCGGGTTCGGGAGGTAGATTATAGAAAGGGAAGGTGTTAGCACCCTTTTTATCCGTGGTTATCCACGGGCTCTTAAGTACTTGCTCATTGTGTTTTCAAAAGTTTGTTTTTCTTTGTGTTTGTGGGTTTGGAAAGAGTTTTTGTTTTGAAAGGAGTGTAAGTGCGAAAAGTTTTGTTTTGTTTTAAAAGGAGCAAGTACTTAAGAACCATCTACCTACTCAAAAAGGAATTAAATTGTGCTAATGTCCTTTAGACAATGCTATTCCACTATTGAGGAGTAGGTAGCATCGTCGTTGGAGTTTTCGGGTCAATTCGATTAAGGGACGTGTGGTCACTAAAGCAATGTTAGGACTCCTTAGCGGTAACCCTAATGTCTTAGATCATTTTATCCGAGGCAACCGTTTCGAGGCAACTTATGATCTTTGGACAAGAGGGCGACCTCTAAAACTTCCTATACTCAATGACCACGTTCGAGGCAACCAAGTGAGGTATACCATAAGAGTGGCATGTGCGAGTGTGTTATTTTCAATTATTTTTATCTGTACATGTTAATGGTGAGCTACTGTTGATTTTAAGTTAAAAATTGATCTTGTCATGCATTACCTATTATCAAACATCTAACAGTTAATATTGTGTGAAAATTAAATTGCGGAAAATAAATCTAAGCTATTACAAGGCGTCGGGTATTTACATCGCCAAAAACAAACCCTTAAAAATTAAATTGCGAAAAGTAAATAAAAGCGATAAATAAATAAATAAAGTCCTAAGTTAAAAATTATTACATTCTCGAAGCAGTTACAATATTGAAATATGGATCAAAAATAATTCGCGCGCGAGAAAAATTAATTCGGAGTGTCTTAGGGTTTTGACCCTTTTTATTAAATAAAGCATATTTTTTTTGTTATTTTTTGAATTAAAAAATTAGTCTAAGTTAATAATTGAATTAATTAATTAAATGAAAATATTTTTTTGGTTTTATTTATAATTAAGGAAATAGAATAAAAAAGGTTAAAAGTTATTAAAAAAACCTAATTCTAAATTAATTTTAATTTATTGCAAAAGATATTAATATTAAACCTATTTAAACTAAATAAATTAATTAATGTTTATTTACAAAAATAAATAATAAAATTAATGGAATTAATAAAAATATTATTTATTTTTTAGGTTTTCTGATTTTTATAAAAAAAAAAGTTAAATTGGTTAATTAATTAATAATAAAATAGATAATTAGAACAAAATAATAAATGGAAATATGAAGGTAAAAAGAAATAACCCAGGGGGGTGTGGGCCTGAATTTGATGGGGAAATTAGCAACAATCAGGCCCAAATTCGTCCAGCCTTGTTTGACCCTTGGAATCCAATGCGTGTCTTTGACCAGGGAGTATGATGGGCGTGCAATCTGGGCCCCTGGATCTGATCTGAAATCCATCTGGCAAGTGGATCTTTGAGGAGCATGGTAGACCACCTTTTGAGCCTTGCATGGGAATACCTGAAACAAAATTGTAACAAAGTTTTAGGGGACCTGGGATTCGAACCCAGGTCCCAAGGGTATCCCACTCACGCTTCCACCAACTGAACCACGCTGCATCTTTGTTATTGGCATAGAAAACAAATATTATATTGACAAATCTATTAATTATACTGAAAAATAAAAAAAACGCGCAATTTGTTTGAATGGACCAATGACGCTAGGACACGTCTTTGTCTTCTTCAACAAAGACTGGTTCATTTACCTGCGGATTTTATTCCGCAACTAAATCCATGGCATCATCCTATCATGAGCTACATGCCATATAAATGCCAATGGAGACCATTACTGCATTCGTCTCTCTCCCCTGATCATTCCTATACCCATCAGTAGCCTCAATTTATCCTGCATAAAAAACGCCTAAAAAACAAGAGCAAGAACCCTAGGTTCGGGCATCATGATACAGGTCCTAAAAATAAAATTGAATAATGCCAAAACGTTCTAAATCAAACAACAAACACAAATATGCCAAGATTTTAAAGAAAAGATGCAAGAATTGGAGATTTGGATTCCATGTTTAGAGCTTGTTTCGTGATGACTTACAATGAGTTTCAGATGGTCTCAAGGCTGGATTTTGATTGGTATGGCTTCACTGGATGTCAGGGAAGAGAGCTATGTCAAGCTTTTTGATTGAATCGAGCTCCAATGTTGTTTTTGATCTCCAAGTTTTCAAGCTTTTTCCACAAACTTGTTCTGGCCGTTTCAGCAGTGTCCTGTGTGTGTTCTTGGTCTGCCTCACTTGTGTGTACATAAGGGAATGTATTTAGGTCAAAACTTGGGCCTTAAACCATATGCATCGAAGATTCATGATTTGATTTTGATAACCATTATCAAACTTCCAAAAATAATTCAAATCTGATTTTTTATGCATGAATGAGCCTTGATACGAATTGATTTGATGAATCATGCCAATTGAAAGTTGTACCAATCACAAAGATATGATTTCATCAATTTTTAGATTTTATTTGATTTAATATTGATTAAAAATGAATTAAATCAATAAAAATTAAAATAAAATAGAAAAATAAATGAATGGCCATGAAATCAAATATGGGACACGTGTGTGGCATGACAAGACGATATCAAGTGGAAAAAAGTGGGCCCTTTTGTCAAAAATTGGAGTTTTGAGGATAGTTGACTTTTGGCAAATTTGGAAAAATGCCCAACTTCAACAATGCATAACTTCTTCAATTTTGAACTTTTGGAGGTGTTCTTTGACTTTTTAGAAACCTTGAGATGTCCTCTAACCAACCATTTTGGTCTCATATCATTTGGATGTTTCATGCTCAAGTTATAAGCTTTGGCAAAAAAGGTCTTTTTGTTGACTTTCAAAAATGACCTATAATGTCCAAATTTATAACTTTTTGTGAGAGCATTTCTTGATCTTTGTGTGTGAAGATGGATTGTAGGAAATTGCATCCTCTTCAAAATGAGATTTGGATGGGTAATTTCTCATAAAGTATGAGAAAGTTATGCTTGGTCAAAGTTGAGTTGACTTTTCCTACAAAACCCTAATTTAGCAACTTTTGAATCTTGATGAATCTTGAGCAATCCTTGATGAATCTGTTAGAACATAGTTTGATTCTACAACCCTCAATTAGAATTTTGATGATAAAAAATACAAGAATAAATAAATTGTAAGATTTATATATAAGACACATATGCTACTTAAAATTATGTTGTGTATTTACAGAAGTTCTGATGGAATAAGCATCAGAAGATCAATATTAACATCAACATCAGAAGATATGTCAGCATCAGAAGATCAATAACATGTGCTACACGCTGAAGTTACCAGATCATACGTTGAAGCCTGATGACCAGAATTTGCGCATAAAATACTCTGACTCTGATCAAGATCCTTACCAAGTCATCATCACTCAGAAGCGTCATCATCCAGTTAAAGCAAAGAACACTCTGATCATCATAAAGAAAACTCTGAAGCGTTACTAAGCATTCAAGACAGATTAATTACCAACGGCTTTATCCAAGACAAGATCTTCTCAAATAGGAAAGAATGTTATGGTCATTGAAAGTGATTTATGGACACCAACGTTCTTTGCCTTGGCTATATATACAAGTCTGTGTGAGAAAAGATACACGCATATACACGCCTACAAAAATGCACGTACTCATACATTTTGCTAAGCCTTCAAACCACGCCTACTCAAAAGCATTAGCAATCTAGTTTTCATTCTAAGCTTAATATTGTGTATTATCACAGTTGTGATATATAGTTTTGTTAGAAAACATTAACACACATTTTTGTTCAATTATCTGTAAGAGAAAATCCTTGAGATAAACCGGTCTGTGGTTAGACTCAAGAAGGATTTAACAGTTGTTAAAGTAGACTGTTGTAATCCTATTGAATATAGTGGATTAAGACCTCGGTGGAGAGGCGAAATCACCTTGACGGGTGGACTGGAGTAGTTTGAGATCAAACGAACCAGGATAAAAATACAGTGTTGTCTGCATATTTGATTTAAGTTTTACAATTCAACCCCCCTTCTTATGTTTTTCACATCTTCAATTGGCATCAGAGCGCCTGGTTATGAGCTCATAACACTTAACCGTGTCAGTACAAGATCCAGCATCAGAAAAACACAATGGCAGGACCACATCAAAACATCAGCAATGACAACAATGAAGAAAGAGACAGATTCAGTGGCAAACCTCCAGTCTTTGACGGAGAGAACTTTGACTACTGGAAAGACAGAATTGAAAGTTTCTTTCTGGCCCATGATGATGATCTATGGGACATGGTGACTGATGGATACACGCACCCAGTGGATGGAAGTGGTTAGAAGATTGACAGGAAAGCAATGTCTGATAAGCAAAAGCGTGATTTCAGAAATCATCACAAGGCCAGAACAATTCTTCTCAGTGCCATCTCTTATTCGGAATATGAGAAGATATCAAACAAAGACACTACAAATAATATGTTTAACTCTCTGAGAATGACGCATGAAGGCAACATTCGAGTCAAAGAAACCAAAGCTCTTGTGCTTATTCAGAAGTATGAGGCATTCAAGATGGAAGAGAGTGAATCAATAGAGACTATGTTTTCAAGATTTCAAATTCTTGTTGCTGGTCTAAAAGTTCTTGACAAAGGGTATTCCACTACTGATCATGTTAAGAAGATCATCAGAAGCTTGCCAAAACAGTGGAGGCCAATGGTCACATCACTTAAGCTAGCCAAGGATCTCAACAAAATCTCTCTGGAGGAACTTGTCAGCTCCCTCAGAAGTCACAAGATAGAGCTAGAAGCAGATGAACCTCAAAATCAAGGTAAGCCATTAGCTTTAAAATCTAACAGAAAATCTGACTCCCAAGTTTTGCAGGCTGTGGAAGAAACCTATGATGGGTCCTCATCAGAAGAAGATGAACTATCTCTCCTCTCCAAAAGGGTGAATCAATTGTGGAAGCAGAGGCAAAGAAAGTTCAGGAATCCCAGAAGATTAGAAAATCAGAATGAATCCTTATCCAGATACAGAAGGTCAGAATCCTCCACTGGACACAAGATCTTAAGGCTCTTCAGGAAGCAGAAAGCCAAACAACAAAGACATCATCTGCTATGAATGCAACGAGCAAGGACACTACAAAAGTGATTGCCCAAAGCTTCAGAAGGAAAAGCCCAAAAAGATGTTTGGCAAGGAAAAGAAGAAAAGTCTCATGGCTACATGGGATGATTCTGACGCATCTGAAGCTGACTCAGAATCAGATGATGAAAGAGCAAACATAGCTCTCATGGCAAACATAATAGAAGACAGTGAAGCTTCTGAGTCAGACTCTGAATCAGATACAGATGACGTATTCCCTGACTTTGCTATAAACTTTACTAAGGATGAACTAGCTGAAAGCCTTAATGAAATTCCGGAAAGATATCAGCAGATCAGAGTCAAATTCAGAAACCTGAAAAGGAATCTTGCTTCTGACTCTGATAAGACTGAGAGTCTCAAATTGGAGAATTCTGAGTTAAAAGATAAAATTTCAAAATTAGAAAATCTATTACAAAACTCTCAGAAGGAAACAATCCCTGAAACTCCCAGCAGTGCTGATGAGATCATCAAGGAGTAGGATCACAGCTTTCAGAAGTTTCTAGCTAAAAACATAGATAGAAGCAAAATGGCTTCAATGATCTATGGAGTTAGCAGAAATGGCAGAAAAGGAATAGGATGCCAAGGTAAGGTACCTACACCAAAGAATGCCATGGATTTAGTTATAAAACACACTTCACTTGATTCACACTTTGTATATGGGCACACACATGACATCAAATATACAAGTAGTAATTATTCTGTCAAACCAAAATTCAACCAGAGTTTTGGTAAAACTAACAAATCAGGACCCAAGAAAATATGGGTACCTAAGGATAAAATAATACATGTGGCAGATATCTTTAGCAGCAAAGAAGAAACACCAATCATGGTACCTGGACTCTGGCTGCTCACGACACATGACGGGAAGAAGGCATATGTTCCAAAGCCTGGAACTTAAGCCTGGAGGCCATGTAGGTTTTGGAGGCAATCAGAGAGGAAAGATCATTGGCTCTGGAACTGTAGGTAATGGAAATCTTCCCTCTATAAGTAATGTTTTATTAGTAGATGGATTAATGCATAACCTGTTATCCATAAGTCAATTAAGTGATAACGGTTATGATATAATCTTTAATCAAAATTCATGCAAAGCTGTTAGTCAGAAAGATGGGACTATCCTATTCAATGGAAAGAGGAGAAACAACATTTATAAAATAAAACTTTCTGAACTAAAAAGTCAGAATGTAAAGTGTCTTCTATCTGTTAACAACGAGCAATGGATCTGGCACAGAAGATTGGGACATGTTAGTATGAGAAGAATATCTCAGATTAACAAACTCAATCTGGTCAGAGGACTTCCTAACCCGAAGTTCAATTCAGATGCTTTGTGTGAAGCATGTCAGAAAGGCAAGTTTGCAAAACTAGCTTTCAAATCTAAAACGTTGTTTCCACCTCTAAGCCATTAGAACTTCTGCACATTGACTTATTTGGACCAGTTAAAACTGCTTCAGTCAGTGGCAAGAAGTATGGGTTAGTAATCGTAGATGACTATAGAAGATGGACATGGGTAAAGTTCTTAAGACACAAGGACGAGTCATACCCTGTGTTTGTCACCTTCTGCAACCAAGTTCAGAATGAAAAGGATCTTAGAATCGTCAAAGTCAGAAGTGATCATGGTGGAGAGTTTGAAAACAAAGATTTTGAGTCATTCTTTAATGACAAAGGCATTATGCATGATTTCTCTTGTCCTAGAACTCCCCAGCAAAATGGAGTTGTAGAACGAAAGAACAGAACATTGCAAGAAATGGCCAGAACCATGATCAACGAGACTAACGTTGCTAAGATCTTCTGGGAAGAGGCAATAAACACAGCGTGTTACATTCAGAATAGAATCTCCATAAGACCTATTCTGGAAAAGACTCCATATGAATTATGGAAGAACAGAAAGCCCAACATTTCTTATTTTCACCCATTTGGTTGTACTTGCTATATTTTGAATACAAAAAATTATTTGAACAAGTTTGACTATAAAGCACAAAAGTGTATTATGTTAGGATACTCTGAATGCTCAAGAGGGTACAAAGTATACAATACAGAAACACAGATTGTGGAAGAATCAATCAGTGTTCGTTTTGATGATAAGCTTGACTCTCAAAAGTCAAAGCAGAATGAATTTCTTGCAGGTATGGAAGTTGAATTCACAGGTACTGAAGACAAGTCATCAGAAGCTCTTAACAGAGACACTCCCTCAACTTCAGAAAGAGGCACTACAAGCAATCCAACACCTTCTGTTGATCAACTTCAGAAAAGACCATCCAGAAGCAGCATGGATCACCCAGAAGAAACAATCTTAGGAAGAAAGGAAGATCCAATCAGAACAAGAGCTAGCTTCAGAAACTCTGAAGAATCCCTCATGGGACTTGTTTCTCTAATTGAACCATCATCAATTGATGAAGCACTTCTGGACAATGACTGGATTCTAGCAATGCAAGAGGAGCTAAATCAACTCACAAGAAATGACGTATGGGATCTAGTTCCTAAACCAAAAGGATTCAACGTCATTGGAACAAAATAGGTGTTCAGGAAAAAACTGAACGAACAAGGTGAAGTCATCAGAAACAAAGCACGATTGGTAGCACAAGGTTATAGTCAGCAAGAGGGGATAGACTATACAGAAACCTTTGCTCCATTCGCCAGGTTAAAATCTATCAGTCTCTTAATTTCATTTGATGTTAATAAAGGCATCACTCTGTATCAGATGGATGTTAAAAGTGCATTCTTAAATGGCTATATAGAAGAAGAGGTATATGTGCACCAACCCCCTGGTTTTGAAAGTTCAAAAAATCCAGAATATGTTTTCAAACTAAAGAAGTCACTGTATGGTCTAAAACAAGCTCCTAGAGCTTGGTATGAAAGACTAAGTAACTTCCTGTTAGAAAAGGAATTCACTAGAGGGAAAGTGGACACAACCTTGTTCTCTAAGACAGTTAAGAATGACATTTTAGTATGTCAGATTTATGTTGATGACATCATATTTGGATCTACTAAACCTTCTCTGGGAAGAAAGTTTGCTAAGTGTATGCAGGCAGAATTTGAGATGAGCCTAATGGGGGAACTAAAATTCTTTCTGGGCATCCAGATTAATCAAACCCCAGAAGGAACTTACATTCATCAGAGCAAATATGTCAGAGAACTTATGAAGAAATTTGATCTCTAAGAATGTAAGCCATCAAAGATTCCAATGCATCCCACGTGCATTCTGGAAAGAGAAGAGGTAAGTAAAAAGGTAGAACATAAGGTCTACAGAGGTATGATTGGCTCTCTTCTTTATCTGACGGCTTCAAGGCCTGACATTTTATTCAGTGTATGCATTTGTGCTAGATTCCAATCAGATCCTAGAGAATCTCACTTAACAATAGTTAAGCGAATTTTCAAGTATTTGAAAGGTACTACTAATCTGGGTTTGTTTTATAGAAAATCAAGTGATTACAGCTTAGTAGGATACTGTGATGTTGATTTTTCTGGAGACAGAGTAGAACGTAAAAGCACTTCTGGAAGCTGCCAGTTTCTGGGAGAAAATCTGATCTCATGGTCCAGCAAAAGACAATCCACAATTGCTCTATCAACAGCAGAAGCTGAATACATAGCAGCAGCTGGATGTAGCACACAAATGCTCTGGATGAAAAGTCAACTTGAGGACTTCCAGATATTTGAGAGTAACATTCTTATCCTCTGTGACAATACTTCTGCAATTTGTCTCAGCAAAAATCCAATTTTACATTCTAGGGCTAAGCATATAGAAATAAAACATCATTTTATTAGGGACTATATTCAGAAAGGGATTTTAAATTTAAAATTTAGTAACACAGACCATCAATGGGCTGATATTTTTACAAAACCACTTTCTGAAGATAGGTTCAACTTCATTCTGAAACATCTCAGCATGAAGCTCTGCCCAGAATGAAATTTTTTTGATTCTATATATTAACCTTTAGAACTTTGTTAATTTTTCTGTGAACTACTGATCAATCCTCTTTCAGAACTTTAGAAGTGCAGATTGTATCAGAATCTATCCATGAAGATCTGAGTGCTTCATTTCAAGGATAGAAATGTGCTGTTCACTCAAGCAAACAAGTGTCATCCAGTCATCAGCCATTTTCTGAGGCTGAACACGCGTTCACGTTTCTGAAAAGGCAAAAGCGCTGATTGGATGCATTGAGACACATGTCTTGGGTAACCGTTCTGTGATACGGTGGGAGAACTGACTTGGTGTTTTGCGTTTGTTTTCGCAAATGTTTCGGTTGAGCAAGAGTCGCCACCGACTTTTTATTTTATCCTAAGGAAAGGTTAAAAAGTACAGCAAAAACCTTTGAGATGTTTTCTTGGGTTCGGGGAGTAGATTATATAAAGGGAAGGTATTAGCACCCTTTCTATCCATGGTTATCCATGGACTCTTAGTTACTTGCTTAGATCACTTGCCTTTGATTTTCAATTGTTTGAAATGGTGCTTTGTGTGTGGGTTTGAAAATGTTTTGAAAAGAGGCCATTTGTTGTGGCAACCTTTGTAATGATCCATGTTTGAATGTATACAAAGGTGTACTTATCTTTTGAAAAGTTTTCAATGTCTTTGAAAGTTGTTTTGAAAGTGTGTTGTGATGTGTGTTTTGAAAAATGGCAAGGATTGTTTTTGCAAGATTTGGTCAAGTAACCAAGAGCTATCTACCCTAAATTTCTCAAAGATCTTTCCTATGTTTTAACCCTTTTAACAATTTTATTCCAACATTGTATTTGATGGACAATCTTGTGTTAGGATGTTAACGGGACGGGCGCGGGTCATCGTTTAGACCATGATTGCAATGGTGCCAAGTGTCTTTGGCAACTTTTTTCTCTAAGGGACTTGATCATTTTTTAGGCAACTTTCGAAAGCGTCATCGAGGGACTATGATCATTTGATTTGTTTTGTTTTGCCAAAAACACCCAACATGCAACATGGCCCATTATTGAAGGCAACAAGTGGAGTAACCCTAGGGGTGCAAGTGTGATTGGTGTTGTCCATTTTCATGCTTTTTTGTCTTTGAATTAGGTCAAGCTATTTGTTATTTAATTTTTGCATACAAACCCTAAGTCTATCATGGCATATTTAGAAAGCTTTAAAGTGCGGAATTTAAAGTCCTAAACTATTACAACATAATTATGGGATGGGTGGTACAAATGTTCAAATGGGGATATTTAGCAAGAAATTTAAATCTAAGCTATTACAATTCAAATTGAATATACAAGTTATTTAATTGTACAATAATTAAATAAATACAAATAAAATGTAAAATGTATTATGCACAAAAATGTTTTTATGGGTATGTAAAAAGTATTTTTTCATATGAAATATAAAAAATAGAAAAAGGTTAATTTTGGACATTTTCACATTTTAGGGCAAAACCCTAATTTTCCAAATAAAAGGTATTTATCATTTATTATATATAATATTTATTAATTATACACAAAAATAAATAAAAGAGAAGTATATTTGTAAAAAATGATTTTTGAGGTTAAATATTAATAAAAGAAAAAATGTATTATTTTTGTATTTATCCTAAATATTTTAATAAAAGATAGATAAGTATTTATATTATTTACTAAATATATTAAATATGTACAAAATTAAAAAAATGTTAATTATTTATAAAAAAAGTATATTTTTCAGAAAATGTTTCCAAAATGTAAATAAAAAAATAATAACTAAAAAATATATTTTGTATTATTATATTTAATGTTTTAAACAAATAGTATTATATTTATTTATATATGTAACTAAATGAAACAAATAAATATCAAATAAAATGCAAAAAATGTGAGAAAAATATTTTTAGTGTTTTTTCATGCTTGAATAAAAATATAAAATCAGAATCAAAAAGAAAAAATCAAAAATGACAAATATATCACACAATGGGCCAAGGGGGTGCAAGTGGAAAATGAGTGTGCAAACAGAAAAATGAAACAGGCCCAACCCAAAGGCAAGCTTCTTCAACCTCCAGCCATTTCTGTCTCAAAAACGCGCGCTTCTCATGCTTGTTCAAACATCCTGATTCTTTGATTTTTAGCACAAACTTATAACACAAAAAATGTAAAGCATCAAACCACTATATTCATACATATAAAGAACTTGATCTAACTCTCAGAAATGAGAGAGAATTTCTTCTCCCCCAATTCCTGACCTAACTTTTTTCAGATGTTCAGTTTCAAAATTCTCTCAGCACACAACATAAATGAAAAGTAATGATATGGGTAGCTTCAGAGCCATGAATAGAACATACTTTCTTCACAAACCTAAGCCTAGATATGCTTGGATAGAGAGATAGAAGTTCAAACTTTTACCTGTTCAGCTTGAATCGTGTGCAACAATGGAGGCACTTTCAATGGAATTTGAAGATTTGTACAGCTTGCCTGAGGTCCAGGGATGCTTCCTCTATGCTTGGCTTGCTTTGAATCTTACTGAATCGAGCTATAGAAGTCAACCTGCAAGAGAGAAAAGTGAAAATGGCAAACTTGGTTAGAGGTGTTACAGCTTCTCTCTAAGGCTTGGGATAGTTTGTATGGATGATGTAGGATGTGTTTGAACTGGTTTGGATGAAAACGCACGGGGGAAATGAACTGGCCAAGTCAAAATGCAGAATGCCCTGTTTCTTGCAGAAAAATGGTGTTTCTATGGATGAGGGAGTTTTAGGGATGGTTTGGTCGTGCTTCAGGTTAGTTAGGGAGTATGAAATGTATGGACAAAGTTTGTTTAAGTTCTTGCTTGCAGGAAGTGAATGTTGGACCCCTTGTGCCAAGTTACTTCAAAGATAAGTAAGGAAATATGTATTCACAATGCAGGCCCCTACTACCCTCAATCTATGATGCATAAATCACTCTTGATCAGTGGAACTTGTTCATGAACTTGTGCCCAAAAGATCTGCTTTGGTACTTCTTTGATTTGCTTTTGACATAAAGCACTTCTTTTCAAAAATGGCTAAAATGCTTTTTCCATTTTAAGACTAAACCTTTGTGTAATGACTTAATGAACAAGATAATGCTAGGACACAAAGGTTTTGCATTAAATTATTGAGTAAGAATGGGATTAGAGGCCTGTAATCTAGCTTGTGCAAGCTGACTTGAAAAATGCAAAGTGTTATGAACATGAAATTGGCCATGAACAAAGTGACTTTTGCCTAACTTCACAAATTCGATTCTCCCTAACCACAAGGGTGTTTGATGAGTTCTTGGACAATTTGGAAAGCTTGGAATGTGTACTACAATTCATATTTGTAATGCAAGTTGAAATTCCAAGTGGAAGCATGTGAAAAGTGGCCATGAAGTTGGGCAAAAATCCTGCCTAAAATAGGTCAAAAAATTTCTAAGTTAAGAATGTTTTGCAACCCTATTCCAAAAATCATAACTTGAGCTACAAGCTTCTTTTGAGGAAACTTTGTGAATCAAAGTTGTAGATCTTGCAATGGACTACAACTTTAATGTTTTGAGTTTTGTTTGAATCCAAATGTATCTTGATGGAAAGATGGGACAAAGTTAGGAAAAAATTAGGAAATTTCGTAACTTAGAAAATTTCTAAGTTATGAAATTTCTTCATTTCAAACCCTAATTTGTAATTTTTGGTTTCTTGATGAACAAGCTTCATAATTTGACATGTCTTGATGAAAAATGAATCTTGACACTTGATTTTGACCAAAAAGTCAAAGTTTGACTTTTCAGTATACAGTCAAATTTTGCTCAGTTGACTGGAAAATTCATCTGTCAATCTTGTGTATTTGGGATCTTTTGAACTTGTTGAACATGTCAAGACAATGACATTGAGTCCTTGAGTCCATATGTGAGCTTGGTTTGCCATTGGACAGGTCAAACAGTCAAAAATTGCCTTTGTGAAGTCAAAACCCTTAAAATGTCCATTTTGCCCTTTTGGTGATCTGATCAAATTTCTTGTAGAATTATGATCCAAACTTGATCAAATGGTCCATATGAGTTCATAATGTTGATGTGGGTCAAAAATCATGAGGTTTGACTGTCAATTGACCACAGTTGACTTTTTCCCCAATACAGCTGATTTCTAGATCAACTGTCCAATTGACTGGGCAAAGATTGGAATCAAGGCTTGAAACTTGGTATGGATAAACTTGTGAGTCCAACATGAAGCATGAAAGTCAATTTGGGAATTTTAGGTCAAAACATCTTTGTGCAAACTCAAACCCTAATTTGGGTCAACAGTGCAAGGAGGAGTCTTGAGCAGAGCAAGCCCTAGCTTGATCTTGAGCTCCAAGGGTCTTGTGATGATAAAATGTTGAGGAAATGGGAGGGAAAATTTTGGGGTACAACAGTTGCCCCTGTTCAATCTTCTTGAACCTGAAGAGTTAGATTGGCAAGTTTGCCTTTCGCGACTCGAGGGTAAAAGGAGATTGGACACTAGAGTGCCCAGAAATTTGCACTCGCATAGTGGAGTATCAGCAATGTGATGTTGGGAATGGGCTTATAGATGCCATTTGGAAGTGTAAGAGATAGTTGTGGAGATGGGCTTAAAGATGCCATCGGGGGTGTCGATCGCGTAAGAGATTCCTTAGCGAGAACTTGCGTACCTGAGAAAGAAAGATGGTTTCCTGGCTTGCTACAGGTGTTGATCTTCAGTCTCTTCATGCAGATATACCCTGGCTAGATACAAGTATCGAATCTACAATCAAACGCTCACAGATATGCCCTGGCTAGATACAAGAATCGAATTCGGAACTTCAAAAGGTTGCTTACAGACGTGCCCTGGCTGGATACAGGTATCGAATCTCTAAACTAAACATGCAGATATGCCCTGGCTAGATACAAGTGTCGAATCCACAATCAAATACTCACAGATGTGCCCTGGCTGGATACAGGAATCGAATCTGAAATTGGTCGTCTACAAAAATGCCCTGGCTGGATACATGAATCGAATCTCTAAACTCTTCATGCAGATATGCCCTGGCTAGATACAGGTGTCGAACCTACAATCAAATACTCACAGATATGCCCTGGCTGGATACAGGAATCGAATCTGGAATTAGTCGTCTACAGATATGCCCTGGCTGGATACAGGTATCGAATCTGGAATTTGTCGTCTACAGATATGCCCTGGCTGGATACAGGTATCGAATCTGGAATTTGTCGTCTACAGATATACCCTGGCTGGATACAGGTATCGAATCTGGAATTTGTCGTCTACAGATATGCCCTGGCTGGATACAGGTATCGAATCTCTAAACTCTTCATGCAGATATGCCCTGGCTGGATACAGGTATCGAATCTACAATCAATCACTCACAGATATGCCCTGGCTAGATACAGGAATCGAATCTGGAATTAGTCGTCTACAGATATGCCCTGGATGGATACAGGTATCGAATTTGGAATTTGTCGTCTACAGATATGCCCTGGCTGGATACAGGTATCGAATCTCTAAACTCTTCATGCAGATATGCCCTGGCTGGATACAGGTATCGAATCTACAATCAATCACTCACAGATATGCCCTGGCTAGATATAGGAATCAAATCTGGAATTAGTCGTCTACAGATATGCCCTGGCTGGATACAGGTATCGAATCTGGAATTTGTCGTCTACAGATATGCCCTGGCTGGATACAGGTATCAAATCTCTAAACTCTTCATGCAGATATGCCCTGGCTGGATACATGTATCGAATCTACAATCAATCACTCACAGATATGCCCTGGCTAGATACAGGTATCGAATCTGGAATTGCGATAGTTGATAGTAATCATCTTTGGATTGACCTTTTCCTGAAAAGGCAAAACTTTAGTTGTATGCAATGTCATGATGTATGAGATGCATGATGTCATGATGTTCTAAAAAATAAATGAGATTGTGTGATATGATGCGTATATGCATGCGTCATGGCGTATGATAATGTGATGAATGTATCTTTGTCTAGGAAAATAAATCCTTGACGACTGCCGGGAGTTTGTGGAATCCTGGGCTGATGTTGAAGAGTTGAGTTCTTCGCTTCCGCTGGGGATGACGGTTGCAAGAATAAACCGGTAGGAGAAGATGACTCTGTTGGGTAATAAACTTGTTAGAGAGATTACTCTGCGGGGAATTAACTCTGTGGGAAGAGATACTTCGCTGAGGTTTTGATGAGAGCTCCGCTGGGGATTCCACTGATAAGTTATGTTGGGGAATTTGATGAACTCCGCTGGGGAATAGGAAGAACCTCGCCGATGACGATCTTTCTGTGGTAATTAGCTGAGGATAACCCAGTTATACCCTGGTGGGGAAATAACCTTTGAATAAAGTCGGGGAGAGACGTTTGTACTCTGCAGGTGATAAACTTCCAGAATCTACTGGGGATAAGCTTCCAGGATCTACTGGGGATATGGATTCCACTGATATGTCTGGTATTCCGCCGGGGAACAATCTTATATTAAGACTGTCGGGGATGCTTGCTGAGGAATGTCTATACTCCACTAGGGAATGTTGAGATCTTCTGGGGATACCCAACTTCCTCAAGGCTGACAGTAGACTAACTCGGCTTGGGGAGAGTATCGCTGACTTGCTGGAGATACTGTGCCTTTTCAGGGCTGATGGGAGACCAACTGTGCCTGGGGAGAGTATTGCTGAATCTTGTCTTACACAACGGGGAGTGAAGGTATCCTGGTTACATTCTTCAGCCGAACCTACTTTGGTACCTTGGTGGACAGAGCAACTAGATCGCTTAGACAATTCTTTATTGCCCCTGTTTCTGATGTCATCTGTAATTAGTCCTTTGTTTCGCATGCAAATATTCATGATTAGCAATTAATGTCAAATGCATATATCAAAAATGAACATTGGACGTTCTTTGCAAAACAAAACAGAAAAAGGAAAAACGATGGGTAATTTGTCTGAAAAAATTGAACTTGTATTGATTTTGAAATTTGCCTGTAAATAGGCGTTTTGTGTACAGGAGGCTGACGTCCTAGTAAGAGAACGCCGCCGAGCAAAATAGAGTTTATACAATTTTGTGAAAAGGAAACAAAACAGCTATGTGAAAAATAATCCCACTGGGTTCCAACTCTGCTATCGCCTTTATGTCTTCAAGCGTCTCATCACTCTGCTGCTTAGTTGAAGATGAAGCTGATTGATTGGAGTCATCTGAGCCCGATAGTTGATGCCGAATTCTGGATGCAAGGTGATCCAATGAGACATAGTATTACGCTTTATCCCTAACTTTTGCCTGGACCGCCCTTTCGGGTTTTCAGTCCACCGGGATACCCATTTTTGCCCAAGCCACCTTTTCAGGTTTTCGACTTGCCGGGTGTACAGATTTTTTTCATTTCGTCCCTTATTTTTGCCCGAACCCTTTTGGTTCGCCGGGAAGCCCTTATTTTTGCCTAGGTGTGTCAACCTAGCGGGTTTTTAATTCATGCGTAGTATCTTTTTACTATGTCTGCATTGGCGGGGTGAGGAAGGTCATCACCATCCATGGTGGTTAGAATCATAGCTCCTCCTGAGAAGATATGTTTAACCACAAATGGCCCTTCGTACGTAGGGGTCCATTTGCCCCTGGGATAACTTTGAGGAAGAATGATGCGCTTGATTACCAGATCTCCGACTTGATACTCTTGTCGTCTGACCTTCTTGTTAAATGCCCTCATCATCCGTTTTTGGTACGTCTGACCATGACAAATAGCAGTGAGTCTCTTTTCGTCAATTAGGTTTAATTGATCAAGCCGAGTCTGGATCCAATCATCTTCGCTCAAACCTGCATCCTTCATTATCCGGAGAGAGGTTATCTGGACTTCAATAGGTAAGACTGCCTCCATGCCATAGACCAAGGAAAAGGGAGTTGCCCCTGTTGACGTCCGTGCTGAGGTACGGTACCCATGAAGAGAAAACGGCAACATTTCGTGCCAATCTTTGTAGGTCACTGTCATCTTCTGCACAATCTTCTTGATGTTCTTATTCGCTGCTTCTACAGCCCCATTCATCTTCGGTCGATAGGGAGAAGAATTGTGGTGTTGTATCGTGAATTGCTCGCAGAGCTCAGTGATCATCTTGTTGTTAAGATTGGTACCATTATCCGTAATGATCCTCTCAGGTACCCCCGTAGTAGCAGATCAGGTTATGCCGAATGAACCGTGCCACGACATTCTTGGTTACCGTAGCAAAGGAAGTTTCTTCGACCCACTTTGTGAAGTAATCAATAGCTACTAAGATGAAGCGATGCCCGTTGGATGCCGTAGGTCTGATTTCGCCGATCATATCAATGCCCAACATTGCAAAGGGCCAAGGTGTTGTCAAGACGTTCAGAGGAACTGGAGGAATGTGCACCTTATCAGCATAGATTTGGCATTTATGACAAGTTCGAGAATGATGATAACAATCGGCTTCCATTGTGGACCAGAAATATCCTGCCCGAAGGATTTTCTTTGCCATGGTATGTCCACTGGAATGTGTTCCGAAGGTGCCTTCATGTAGTTCTGCCATGATCCTTTCTGCTTCAGTCTTATCCACACAACGCAATAAGGTTGAATCATGGTTTCGCTTGTAGAGAATGTCGTTGCTGAGGAAGAACTTTGCCGCAAACCTTCTCAGGAACTTCTTGTCATTAACAGATGCGCCTTCGGGGTATTCTTGAGCTTCAAGGTACCTCTTCACTTCATGATACCAGGGTTTTTCTGTTACCTCTTCGGTATCGAGATCGCAGCAATGTGCAGTTTCATCCAACCTCCATATAATGATCCGGGGCGCCTCGTTGTCCCATTTGACTTTGAACATAGAAGACATCGTAGCCAACGCGTCCGCTAACTGATTCTCCTCTCTTGGGAAGTGTTCAAAAGTTATCTCCTCGAAGTGGGGAAGCAACGTCAATACATACTCCTTGTAAGGAATAAGATTTCGGTGTTTCGTATCCCACTCGCCTTTGATCTGATTGATCACGAGAGCGGAATCTCCGAAGACACTCAGAAACTTAATCCTTAAGTCAATTGCAGCTTGAAGACCCATGATACATGCCTCGTATTCTGCCATGTTGTTGGTGTAGTTGAAACATAGCAGGGCGGTGAGTGGAGTATGAGTGCCTTTAGGGGATATGATCACAGCGCCGATACCATTACCCAAAGCGTTCGAGGCTCCGTCAAAGTGCATAGACCATCAGGATCCTTCCTCAGGTCCTTCATCCGGTCCAGGTACTTCACAATCAGTCACTGCCATGATATCCTCGTTTGGAAATTCAAAGTTCATCGACTGGTAATCGTCCACTGCCTGGTGTGCCAAATGGTCTGCCAATACACTTCCCTTGATTGCTTTTTGAGTCGTGTACTGGATGTCATATTCCGTCAAGATCATCTACCATCTTGCTATTCTTCCGGACAAGGCAGGGTTTTCGAATATGTACTTGATTGGATCCATTTTTGAAATCAACAGAGTAGTGTGAGTCAACATATACTGTCTCAGACGGCGAGCAGCCCATACCAAAGCGCAGCAAGTTTTCTCGAGCAGTGAGTATCGGGTCTCACAGTCGGTAAAATTTTTGCTAAGGTAATAAATGGCGTGCTCTTTTCGGCCAGACTCGTCATGCTGCCCCAGCACACACCCCATTGAGTTGTCCAGTACTGTCAAGTATAAGATTAGAGGTCTCCCTTCAACCGGCGGCATAAGGATGGGTGGTTCTTTGAGATACTCTTTGATTATTTCGAAAGAGGCCTGACATTCATCGTTCCAATGTACTACTTGATCTTTCTTCAGCAGCTTGAAGATTGGTTCACAGGTAGCAGTCAGATGCGAGATGAATCGGGCAATGTAGTTCAACCGTCCTAGAAAGCCTCTGACTTCTTTCTCTGTCTTGGCATCTCTTGTATGGCTTTCACTTTAGCAGGGTCCACTTGAATTCCTTTGTCGCTTACGACGAAGCCTAGCAATTTTCCAGATCTCACGCCAAAGGTGCACTTGTTTGGGTTCAACCTTAGCTTGTACAACTTCAGACGGTCAAACAGCTTCTATAGATGGTCAAGGTGTTCCTCCTTAGTTTGGGACCTTGCAATCATATCGTCGACGTATACTTCTATCTCGTGATGGATCATGTCATGGAACAAAGCAACCATGGCACGTTGGTAGGTTGCCCCAGCATTTTTCAACACAAAAGGCATGACCTTGTAGCAAAAGGTGCCCCACTGAGTAACAAAAGTGGTCTTCTCCATGTCTTCAGGAGCCATCTTGATCTGATTATAACCGGAGAAGCCGTCCATGAAGGAGAATACTTTATGCTGAGCAGTGTTGTCAACCAGAACGTCGATATGAGGAAGAGGGAAATCATCCTTAGGGCTCTCCCTGTTCAAATCCCTGTAATCAACACACATTCGGACCTTACCATCCTTCTTCGGCACTGGAACCACGTTGGCAACCCACTGAGGGTAAGAAGTCACTGCTAGAAATCCGGCATCAAATTGTTTCATAACCTCAACTTTGATTTTCTCGGACATTTCCGGACGCATACGGCGGACCTTCTGTTTTACTGGAGGGCATTCTTCCTTGGTAGGCAGGTGATGAACCACAATGTCGGTATCCAACCCAGGCATGTCTTCATAAGACCAGGCAAAGATTTCCACACAGTCATGCAGCATCTGAATTAACCGTTGTTTCACACTGAGCTCTAGATTGGCCCCAATCTTGACTTCCTTTCTGTCTGCCTCAGTACCCAGATTTACCGTTTCCACTGGCTCTTCATGTGGCTGAATGGCCCTTTCTTCTTGGAGTAGTAGTCTTGCAAGTTCACCAGGCACTTCGCAATCATCTTCACCTTCGTCTTCGGCTAAGTTGATCGGATTTTCAAAGTCATAACTGGCAGTAGCAGAGTCGTTACCAGTGAGATCCAGAGTGGATTGGAACCTGTATGGGTGAGTGTGTGTAAATATAGCTGTTTTGCAATATATAATAAATAAAGAAAAGGAGCGCAAGATTTTGAAATGCAACAAACGTCCAATGTTTTTATTAATGATATATGAAAATGACACACAAAAGCCCTCACAAATGAAGCCACGGTGCCCCGGGTAAGACACCGAGCCATAAAAGTTTCAAAATATTGTCTGTTACAAATTCAAAACAAAGGAGTTCATTACTGAGTGACAAAAGTAATAGGTGTGAAGTCTTTGGCAGTCCAGTTGCTTGGTCCACCGTTGGTCGTTGGGTAGATCCAGCTGTCGAATTCAGATTCCTCCATGTCGTCTTCAATATCATTTACTCCCGGGTTGGTGATGAACACAGGAGATCTTGCAATCCTTGCCTTACGAACAACCCTCTGAGCTTCTGTAGTGAAGCCCAAACCAAACTTGTCAGTCTTTGGAGTGAAATCAGGAAGTCGGCCTCAGTTTGCGCACTCACCCTTCTCAATAACAGCCCGAGCATCCTTTAAGGAAGCCATCTTCAACGGAGAATCTTCTACAGTCACAGTTTCAGCTGATGCCAGTGTCTGAGGCACCTCTTCAAAGTTTTGAAAGGGGGTCTCAATGAACTCCCCATCCATCTTTATGTACCGGAATGAGTTGAGGTGGCTGACCATATACTCTTCCTCCCCCTGAACTGTCACAATTTTCCCTCTGACCGGGTACTTAAGCTTCTGATGTAGTGTGGAGGTCACAGCTCCAGCCTTGTGGATCTATGGACGACCCAGCAAACAAGAATAGGATGGTCGGATATCCATCACATAAAAAGTAGAATCAAAAACTTGAGAGCCAACCCTGATTGGAATGTCAACTTCCCCATGTACCATCCTTTTCGAACCGTCAAAGGCCCGGACAATAATGTTACTAGGCTTGAGCTCCAAACCCTCACAATCTAACCTGTCTAGGGCCTTCCTGGGTAATACATTTAACGAGGAACCAGTGTCTACCAATACATGGGAAAGAGTAGTGCCCCTGCATTCAATGGAGACATGCAGGGCGTCGTTATGGTTCTTTCCTTTGGTAGTCAAATCAGCGTCAGAGAAGCCCAATCCATTATCAGCAGTCAAGTTGGCCACACAATCGGTAAATTGATCAGCAGACGTTTCTTGTGGCACATGGGCCGTCTTTAGGAAGGAAATCATGGCCTTGGCATGGGCCTCTGAACACAACAACAGTGATAGCATAAAAATTTTAGAGGGGGTGTGCCCCAGCTGCTCAACTACATTGAAATCACTTTTCTTGATAATCTTGAGAATCTCTTCCATCTCTTGCTGGGAAGCTTCAAAATTGGTTGTCTTCGGTGCCTCCGTCAGGGCAGGCAAATCAGTAGCAATCACTTTGCCCCGAGCGTCAGATGACTCGGCAGCAGGGGCAGAAACAGGAACTTGACCAGGAAGGGGAGCAGGCACACTTACAGGTGTGATGATAAGAGGTCTTTGAATAGCTGGTGGCGCAATATCTGGCGAGAACAACCTACCACTGCGAGTGACTTTATCAGGCCCGGTGATGTTGCCGACGCTGGTACTTGCATCAAACTCTTGTTTTACTCCGAGCACATAAACATCTGCCCCATAGTGCCACGGGACAGCTTTGTCGGATGTATAGGGGAGGGGCCCCGGAACAGTGATGATGATAGGAGCAATCTTCTGAGTGGACATGATTTTGATAGGCTTCTTTGAGAGAGCCTTAGGAGGTTTATTGAAAATAGTGACAATAGAAACTTCTTCGGTATGGGTAGTAGGAACAACAATCTTCTCGAACAAGATCTCTTTACTATCCATCAGGTTTTGGACGCCTGACTTCAGCAAAGGACAACCAACATGTGAAACAGCACATAGAAGGCAACCTTTACCACATCCCGGAAATAAACCGGCTAGCAACAGGTTCCTCTTGACAGTGAACAACGGAGTAACAATATCATCCACGGAGGCCACATACAGGTCTTCTTCCACAGCATTCACTCCATGCTGGGGCATGGGAGCAGTTACAACATTGGGCCTTTCGGGCGCCTCGAACTGTATTTCCTTAGCATCAATAAGGTCCTGAACCTTATTCCTCAGAGCCCAGCAATCGTCCATAGTATGCCCCGGGCTATCAGAGTGATAAGCGCAACGGGCGTTGGGGTTGTACTTTGGAGAAGCTGTGTTCACTACCTTCGGAGCTTCTTTGACAGTTACCAGATTGGTTGACAGTAGTTGCGGCAAAATCTGAGACAGGGTCATGCTGAGTCGAGTGTACTGCCTTTTAGGTCTCTCACCCCTTGGTTGGTTATACTGCTGAGGAGCAGCAGTAGGTTTTGAAATTACCAACGCATTGACAGCTTGGCGGCGTTCTGGTTTAATTTGTCTTATGGGACCATAAACAGCACTGGCTTCCTTCTTGAAGGGCTTCTTTTCAGTACTCGCGGAGGCACCTTTCTGTATCTTCCCCGACTTGATACCCGCTTCTATCCTCTCACCGGTTAAGATCAGGTCTGTGAACCCAGCAGAAGAATTACCAATCAGGTGGTTGAAGAATGGATCGGACAGGGTCCCTAAGAACATGTCGACAAGCTCACGGTCCGTCAAAGGTGGCTGCACCCTACCAGCCAGGTCTCTCCACTTTTGCGCATACTCCTTGAATCCTTCGCCCGTCCCCAGTGACATATCCTGGAGTTGGGTACGCGTGGGAGCGAGGTCGGAATTGTACTGATACTGCTTATAAAATGCAGTAGCCAAGTCCTCCCAGTTTCGAATACTGGTCCCATCCAGCTGATAGAACCATTCGAGTTGAGCACCTGAAAGGCTATCCTGAAAGAAATGGATCCATAGGTTCTTGTCTGTAGTGTAAGGTTGGATCTTTTTTACATATGATCTGATATGCATCTTCGGGCAGGACAGCCCGTCATATCTTGCAAAAATTGGCACTTTAAACTTCGGGGGGATCACAGTTCCAGCAATTAATCCCAAATCTTTGAAATCTAAGCTGGGAACTCTCTGCAGCTCCATAGCTGCCAACCTGTCTTCCAAGCTTTTGTACTTATCGTCAGCGGGCGGGTATTGTTGCTCTGAGTAGTCTTCGTCTTCTTCAGCCCCTTCTTCTTCAGCTTCGGATTCGGAAGGTACCGCAACCCCTTTTCCTTTACTGGTTCCCTCTTCAAACGTAGGGGGAAATTCAAGAACTCTTCTGGCTTCACCCTCAAACCTTCTTCCCAGGGTAGCCACCCCGACTCTTTTCTTCTTCTTTTTCACTTGCTCTTTGTTCCCAAGCAGGGCTTTTAGATCCTCCTGACCCTTTGCCAAGGTCACCAGGAGATGTTGAAACTGTGAGTTTTGAGACTGCAAATCCTTGACCGTCTGTTCGAGATCCATCTTACTGAAATAAACAGCAGAAAGATAAGGAAACCTGGTGTGGAGACCTGCTTATGCGCATGATGAATGATATGTTTGTTTATGCAATGCATTCAAGGATTTAGAAAATTCAAAATTGTTGCAAACAAAAAGAACACACGTCATATTAATAAGAAGAAATTTTGTCAGTACATAAATGCCCCATGGGCCAAATATTACAAAAACTTCTCAAGGTAAAAAGACGTTGCGCATCCTCTTTAGTGCGATGTAGGTGTTGAGGGTCTCTTCCTCATGGAGTCGGCGGGTAAGCTCCAAAACCTTCTTCTCACTGGCGTAGAAGCTGGCTTCAAAAGTATTTTGTTCCTCCTTGAGTTGGATCCAACTCTTCTGCATCTCCTCCCATGATGTTGGCATGTCAGGATATAGGATGGTGTAGGGGACCTCTCCTTCCTTAACAGGCTCTTTAATCACAGGGAGAACATGAGGGTAAGGCATCATTAGACTCTGGGCTCGGGTTCGTACCCACTTGAGATAAGGCTCAAGAGGGATGGAGTTCTTGTGCCCCAGTGTCTTGCTGTCTACCCTGTAAGGCATCCTCCAAGCTCTGATGAATCTTTGGCGAAGTCCTTGCGCATCGTTGTCGAAGTCAAAAACTAGGTCCGGAATCAGCATGTCATGAGGGCCATCCCTCCGTGCATATCCAAATTATCTCAAAGCTAGACAAGGGTTGTAGGTAATACCTCCTCTAATGTCAAGCAATGGAACATTAGGGAACTCTCCACAATGATCGACGATGATGACATTTTCTCTGGACCAAGAACACCAATGCACATCAGAGTGAGTGAGGGTCATCAATCGTTGTGACCACCTTAAGACTTGGTCATTCTTCAAAACAGATTATGGAAGGTGCAAAATAAACCACCTTGCAAGGAGAGGAGTACATCACATGAGAACACCCTTCTTTCTCATTGTTCGTGTGTAAAATGAGTGGAGGACGTCCCCAAGCAATGTTGGTATTGGATTTCTGGATAAGAAGATCTTGACGGCGTTGACATCTATAAGCTGGTCAGGATTTGGGAACAAGAACAACCCGTAAATGAGGAGTGCCACAATTTCTTCAAAGGCTTGTAGATCCAATGAATTCCAACACTCTTGTGCCTTCTCAAACAAGAATTTTACCAAGAAGCCTTTGACACCGCTTCTAGTTTCCCAATGCCCCTTGATGTCAGATGGTTGCAAGTGTAGTGCTTGAGCAACATCTTCAGGCTTTGGTTCTTTTTACGTACCGTTGTAGGGTAGTTGATTAAGAATAGGAATTCTCAAGAGTTGAGAAAATTCCTCCAAAGTGGGCACCAATTGATAGTCAGGGAATGTGAAACAGTGGTGAAGGGGGTCAAAGAACTGGAACAACACCTTTACCATGTCCTCTTCAATGCTGGTGTTGACTAGGCTGAGCAGTCCACCATGTCTTTCACTGAAGGGAGAGCTTTCGGGAATTCTGGATGTGAGCTCTTTGAGTTGAGGAGGGATTCTCACAAGGTTGACTTGGATAGTTTTCCTGCGAAGAATTTCCATGACCTACAAAAACAAGAACAAAGATGAAGATCTAAACCCTTGAAATGGTTAGTGAATGCATATGATGCTTTATGATGTTCATGATGCATGCACAAACATATGTACAAGCAATTCACACAAAACCCTAGTTTCAGGCTTGCATGGGGTTTCATAGGTAAGTACCCTCTTGAGTGTAGTTGGCTTAAAAACCTGTCCTATAAATAGTAACCGGGTTCTAAGGAGCTCAATATCATTGGATTGTTTTCCATGTTCATCGTTTTGGTTTAGCCACTTAACTAGCGACCAAAATATTCCAAGAAAACAACCCTCAATGAGTGTAGTATCGAGTATCTACCAACTTCGGACTGCACCAAAGCCGGTCATCTCACTACCCCTAATAAAAGGCCAAGATGGTCAAGTAAGGTTCTAGGTCATTAGTTCTTAGTGACATCACTCAGCGGCCCCGTACTCTCCTTGATTGAACTCAAGGGTTATTTGTACTCACAAATATGTCGCACTAATATAGTTATTGCTTCAACCGTGTAGGTATACCCCGCACAGTTTCCACAACGTATTGCTATCTATGAATGTTTCCCCAAATCCGGGTGTAGGATTCCAAGCCCAAACAAGAGAACCAAGATATAAAGCAATCAAAGCAAACAATTAGTCATGCAAGAGGGTGATCTAAGCCCTAAGGATACTCCACTTTTAAAATTCTCCCCAGCAGAGTCGCCAGTTCTGTGATACGGTGGGAGAACTGACTTGGTGTTTTGCGTTTGTTTTCGCAAATGTTTTGGTTGAGCAAGAGTCGCCACCGACTTTTTATTTTATCCTAAGGAAAGGTTAAAAAGCACAGCAAAAACCTTTGAGATGTTTTCTTGGGTTCGGGGAGTAGATTATAGAAAGGGAAGGTATTAGCACCCTTTCTATCCATGGTTATCCATGGGCTCTTAGTTACTTGCTTAGATCACTTGCCTTTGATTTTCAATTGTTTGAAATGGTGCTTTGTGTGTGGGTTTGAAAATGTTTTGAAAAGAGGCCATTTGTTGTGGCAACCTTTGTAATGATCCATGTTTTAATGTATACAAAGGTGTACTTATCTTTTGAAACGTTTTCAATGTCTTTGAAAGTTGTTTTGAAAGTGTGTTGTGATGTGTGTTTTGAAAAATGGCAAGGATTGTTTTTAAAAGATTTGGTCAAGTAACCAAGAGCTATCTACCCTAAATTTCTCAAAGATCTTTCCTATGTTTTAACCCTTTTAACAATTGTGTTCCAACATTGTATTTGATGGACAATCTTGTGTTAGGATGTTAACGGGACGGGCGCGGGTCATCGTTTAGACCATGATTGCAATGGTGCCAAGTGTCTTTGGCAACTTTTTTCTCTAAGGGACTTAATCATTTTTTAGGCAACTTTCGAAAGCGTCATCGAGGGACTATGATCATTTTATTTGTTTTGTTTTTCCAAAAACACCCAACATCCAACATGGCCCATTATTGAAGGCAACAAGTGGAGTAACCCTAGGGGTGCAAGTGTGATTGGTGTTGTCCATTTTCATGCTTTTTTGTCTTTTGAATTAGGTCAAGCTATTTGTTATTTGATTTTTGCATACAAACCCTAAGTCTATCATGGCATATTTAGAAAGCTTTAAAGTGCGGAATTTAAAGTCCTAAATTATTACAACATAATTATGGGATGGGTGGTACAAATGTTCAAATGGGGATATTTAACAAGAAATTTAAATCTAAGCTATTACAATTCAAATTGAATATACAAGTTATTTAATTGTACAATAATTGAATAAATACAAATAAAATGTAAAATGTATTATGCACAAAAATGTTTTTATGGGTATGTAAAAAGTATGTTTTCATATGAAATATAAAAAATAGAAAAAGGTTAATTTTGGACATTTTCACATTTTAGGGCAAAACCCTAATTTTCCAAATAAAAGGTATTTATCATTTATTATATATAATATTTATTAATTATACACAAAAATAAATAAAAGAGAAGTATATTTGTAAAAAGTGATTTTTGAGGTTAAATATTAATAAAAGAAAAAATGTATTATTTTTGTATTTATCCTAAATATTTTAATAAAAGATAGATAAGTATTTATATTATTTACTAAATATATTAAATATGTACAAAAATAAATAAAAAAAAGTTAATTATTTACAAAAAAGTATATTTTTCAGAAAATGTTTCCAAAATGTAAATAAAAAAATAATAACTAAAAAATATATTTTGTATTATTATTTTTAATGTTTTAAACAAATAGTATTATATTTATTTATATATGTAACTAAATGAAACAAATAAATATCAAATAAAATGCAAAAAATGTGAGAAAAATATTTTTAGTGTTTTTTCATGCTTGAATAAAAATATAAAGTCAGAATCAAAAAGAAAAAAAAATCAAAAAATGACAAATATATCACACAATGGGCCAAGGGGGTGCAAGTGGAAAATGAGTGTGCAAACAGAAAAATGAAACTGGCCCAGCCCAAAGGCAAGCTTCTTCAACCTCCATCCATTTCTGTCTCAAAAACGCACGCTTCTCATGCTTGTTCAAACATCCTGATTCTTTGATTTTTAGCACAAACTTATAACACCAAAAATGTAAAGCATCAAACCACGAATTCATACATATAAAGAACTTGATCTAACTCTCAGAAATGAGAGAGAATTTCTTCTCCCCCAATTCCCGACCTAGCTTTTTTCAGATGTTCAGTTTCAAAATTCTCTCAGCACACACAACATAAATGAAAAGTAATGATATGGGTAGCTTCAGGGCCATGAATAGAACATACTTTCTTCACAAACCTAAGCCTATATATGCTTGGATAGAGAGATAGAAGTTCAAACTTTTACCTGTTCAGCTTGAATCGTGTGCAACAATGGAGGCACTTTCAATGGAATTTGAAGATTTGTACAGCTTGCCTGAGGTCCAGGGATGCTTCCTCTATGCTTGGCTTGCTTTGAATCTTACCGAATCGAGCTATAGAAGTCAACCTGCAAGAGAGAAAAGTGAAAATGGCAAACTTGGTTAGAGGTGTTACAGCTTGTATCTAAGGCTTGGGATAGTTTGTATGGATGATGTAGGATGTCTTTGAACTGGTTTGGATGAAAACGCACGAGGGAAATGAACTGGCCAAGTCAAAATGCAGAATGCCCTGTTTCTCGCAGAAAATGGTGTTTCTGTGGATGAGGGAGTTTTAGGGATGGTTTGGTCGTGCTTCAGGTTAGTTAGGGAGTATGAAATGTGTGGACAAAGTTTGTTTAAGTTCTTGCTTGCAGGAAGTGAATGTTGGACCCCTTTTGCCAAGTTACTTCAAAGATAAGTAAGGAAATATGTATTCACAATGCAGGCCCATACTACCCTCAATCTATGCTGCATAAATCACTCTTTATCAGTGGAACTTGTGCCCAAAAGATCTGCTTTGGTACTTCTTTGATTTGCTTTTGACATAAAGCACTTCTTTTCAAAAATGGCTAAAATGCTTTTTCCATTTTAAGACTAAACCTTTGTGTAATGACTTAATGAACAAGATAATGCTAGGACACAAAGGTTTTGCATTAAATTATTGAGTAAGAATGAGATTAGAGGCCTGTAATCTAGCTTGTGCAAGCTGACTTGAAAAATGCAAAGTGTTATGAACATGAAATTGGCCATGAACAAAGTGACTTTTGCCTAACTTCACAAATTCGATTCTCCCTAACCACAAGGGTGTTTAATGAGTTCTTGGACAATTTGGAAAGCTTGGAATGTGTAATACAATCCATCTTTGTAATACAAGTTGAAATTCCAAGTGGAAGCATGTGAAAAGTGGCCATGAAGTTGGGCAAAAATCCTGCCTAAAATAGGTCAAAAAATTTCTAAGTTAAGAATGTTTTGCAACCCTATTCCAAAAATTATAACTTGAGCTACAAGCTTCTTTTGAGGAAACTTTGTGAATCAAATTTGTAGATTTTGCAATGGACTACAACTTTCATGTTTTGAGTTTTGTTTTAATCCAAATGTATCTTGATGAAAAGATGGGACAAATTTAGGAAAAAATTAGGAAATTTCATAACTTAGAAAATTTCTAAGTTATGAAATTTCTTCATTTCAAACCCTAATTTGTAATTTTTGGTTTCTTGATGAACACGCTTCATAATTTGACATGTATTGATGAAAAATGAATCTTGAAACTTGATTTTGACCAAAAAGTCAAAGTTTGACTTTTCAGTATACAGTCAAATTTTGCTCAGTTGACTGGAAAATTCATCTGTCAATCTTGTGCATTTGGGATCTTTTGAACTTGTTGAACATGTCAAGACAATACCATTGAGTCTTTGAGTCCATATGTGAGCTTGGTTTGCCATTGGCCAGGTCAAACAGTCAAAAATTGCCTTTGTGCAGTCAAAACCCTAAAAATGACCATTTTGCCCTTTTGGTGATCTGATCAAATTTCTTGTGGAATTGTGATCCAAACTTGATCAAATGGTCCATATGAGTTCATAATGTTGATGTGGGTCAAAAATCATGAGGTTTGACTGTCAATTGACCACAGTTGACTTTTTCCCCAATACAGCTGATTTCTAGATCAACTGTCAAATTGACTGGGCAAAGATTGGAATCAAGGCTTGAAACTTGGTATGGATAAACTTGTGAGTCCAACATGAAGCATGAAAGTCAATTTGGGAATTTTAGGTCAAAACATCTTTGTGCAAACTCAAACCCTAATTTGGGTCAACAGTGCAAGGAGGAGTCTTGAGTAGAGCAAGCCCTAGCTTGATCATGAGCTCCAAGGGTCTTGTGATGAGAAAATGTTGAGGAAATGGGAGAGCAAATTTTGGGGTACAACACGTTCAAAATATCTTTCTGAATCCCCTAAAATCAGCTATCATTAAATGCTAATAATCATTATTAACTTCTCTCTCTTAACGTTTATGTTCTCAAAAACCTTTTCAATCTTTTTCACAAAAACCTCGTGTGAACATGGCTTCTTCCAGCATTCCCACTTCAGGTTCCCAGAAAACTGTTTCATCTGAACAATATGAAGTACCCTTCAGAACGCTTCTAACACCAGTCAAAAACCTAGAGGTTCTGTCAGTATTAATCATGGATTTCAACAGCCTTAAGGAGAATGGGTTTGATCTATCTGAAGAAATTAAAGCTCAAGGCTGGGAAAAGTATTTTGACAGATTGGTGGGTCCAACATTCCCTATTCTGGTAAAGGAATTTTGGATTCACGCTTCTTCTTCAAATCATCAAGTCACGTCTTACATCATGGGGAAGAAGATTGTTATTACTGAAGACCTGATTGCAAGACTCATAGGGTACAATGGTGGTGGTGTTCGTTGCATTGACATGGCAGAAAGGTGTGCTGATGCTGCCCTAATTGCAAGGGAAATCTTTACTTTGGGGCTTCCCTCCAGCAAGATAAGGGATTTGAAAGACAAACACAGAATTTGGGCCAAGATCATTTTGGGCTGCTTCAACCACAGGAAGCCTACCAGCTCTCCTAATTACATTAATATTGATCAACAGTTTCTGATCTATTTCATCTCTCAGAAGGTCAAGATAAATCTAGCTCATATTTTGTTCAACCATCTCAGAACAAGTGTCAAGGAAACAAGAGGAGGAGCAAACAAAAAGGGATTGGATACCCTTGGGAAGACTGATATCAGATATTCTTACAGAGAATAGGATGATTGATCATCTGACAGAGGCTTAAGAAATCAACACTCTGGAAGCAACTGTTGGCAAGCAGCTGAATGCCAAAAATCTGAAGAAAATGAAGTTGATAGAGAACATCAAGAAGGAGCCCAACGTCACTCCTTTTGATGCAATCTCCAGCAGAAGAGTTCCTCTGGACAACTTCCCTCTGTTCTCAGAGATTGACTCTAAACCAGATATAATACTGAGATATCTAGATGCTTGCAAAGCTGATGGTACAACACCAAATCTGAATATTCAAGATCTTCAGCAGAAGGCTCCAGAGGTTGTTCTGAAGAAGACAAAGAAAAGAAAAGTTGTTGCAGAAGGATCATCTCAGCAGACTCCTAAGAAGAGAGGTAATCCTTCTTCTGTAACTGTTTTAGATTCAACTGCTGTATCAACATCTATCCCAGTTCCAACTCCATCTGAAAACCCAACACCTCAAACTTTCGATGATTTTGACTTAGATTTTGACCCTTTTGAATCATTAACCCTCAGAAGATCTCGCTCCCAACCACAAAATCCAAATACTGAAGCCATACCAGAACAAGAACTTGCACAAGTTCTTTCTGATATAGACCAACACACTTATGCTCCTGAAATAGAAAATCCTCAAACCATCACAGAACCACAACCAGAAATTCCCATCTCACCACAACTAGAAATTCCACTCTCTCCAGAACCAGAAATCCCACTACCTTCATCTCCTCAACCAGAAATTAATCCACCCTCTCCTCAACCTGAACAATCTCCACAACCTGAGACTCAAGCCTCTAAGGCTCAACCCTCTGAATCCCCTGAACCACAACCCCTGGCCATTCAATTGCCCTTTGGCACCATTGTGAATATTCCTCAACTTCCCTCTTCACCAGAATTAACTCCACCAAATTCCCCATCAAGTCCAATCATAATTCCTGACTCTCCCACTCCCTCACCAAAAGACAATTCAGACGACCACAGCAAGACTGTCATTGATTTAACAGTCCTTGAACGCCTTGCTGCAATAAACCACAAAACTGCTATCCCTAAACCAAAACATCCAGATGTTGGTTCCAGCATATTGAACTTTGAAACAGAAATACAGAAGTGGATCACTTCTCTGAAACAAGCAAGTTTGGAACTGGTTGACCCTACTGCTTCTGACTACCTTTGGACAAAGTTCAGAAGATGGGTATGCTCTGAAACCTTTAAGCTGCAAGAACAGAGCTATGGACAAGCTCAACAGAACTTCAGCAATATGCTGAAAGAAATTGAAGGTCCAGTTCTGAGCAAGCTGCTTAAGGAAGAAGTTCTCCATCTGGACATTGCCCCTTGGTCTGAACATCGTCCAACTTCCAAAGATCAACCAGAGTCAGAAGAACAGATGATTCCAGCTGAAGACTTGGGTCAAGAAGAAGATATTGCTGAAAGCTCTAAGAAGCAACCTGTTTCTGAAGATCCTCAAGCCTCCTCCCTTGACAGGCAGACTCTTGAAGACTTGAAAAGATCTGATATGCTGATGAATGAAAGAATGGATAAGCAGGACACCAAAATTGATGCAATAGCAAACATGTTAACTCAACAACAGGAAACCAACACCCAAATCAAGAGCATGTTGGAGGCTTTGTTCACACGACTTCCTCCTCCTTCTTAGAAATTTCCTTGTTGTTTTTATAACTTGCTTATCTGTAATATTTTTACATGCACTGAACTTATCATTGCTTCTGTTTTTAATATAAATGCATTTTTAGCTCTGATTATTTTAACTTTGATTATTTGTGCTTTTTGATAACTGACAAAAAGGGGGAGAAAGAATGATATTTTTCAATAACGGATTACTGAGACATAAGTCTCAAACATTCTGACATTCTGATCTATTTGAATTTCTTTCTTCTAAAAAGCTTGAACAGATACAAAAATCTGACGAAAGAAACAGTAAAGTCCTGTTGCTCAAAGTCTCATGGAATTAAAGGGAAGTAATCAACTCAGGGGGAGTTTTTCTCTTCGTTGCTCTGATACCTTTTATTCTTTATTTTTAATCTCTGATACTTTTTATTCCTTATTTTTTAATCTCTGATACCTTTTATTCTTTATTTTTAATTGAAAAAAATCTGGTTTTTGTCATCATCAAAAAGGGGGAGATTGTTAGAACATAGTTTGATTCTACAACCCTCAATTAGAGTTTTGATGATAACAAAATACAATAATAAATAAATTGTAAGATTTATATATAAGACACATATGCTACTTAAAATTATGTTGTGTATTTACAGAAGTTCTGATGGAATCAGCATCGGAAGATCAATATCAACATCAGCATCAGAAGATATGTCAGCATCAGAAGATCAATAACATGTGCTACACGCTGAAGTTACCAGATCATACACTGAAGCCTGATGACCAGAATTTGCGCATAAAATACTCTGACTCTGATCAAGATCCTTACCAAGTCATCATCACTCAGAAGCGTCATCATCCAGTTAAAGCAAAGAACACTCTGATCATCATAAAGAAAACTCTGAAGCGTTACTAAGCATTCAAGACAGATTAATTACCAACGGCTTTATCCAAGACAAGATCTTCTCAAAAAGGAAATAACGTTATGGTCATTGAAAGTGATTTATGGACACCAATGTATCTTTGCCTTGGATATATATACAAGTCTGTGTGAGAAAAGATACACGCATATACACGCCTACAAAAACACACGTACTCATACATTTTGCTAAGCCTTCAAACCACGCCTACTCAAAAGCATTAGCAATCCAGTTTTCATTTTAAGCTTAATATTGTGTATTATCACAGTTGTGATATATAGTTTTGTTAGAAAACATTAACACACATTTTTGTTCAATTATCTGTAAGAGAATTTCCTTGAGATAAACCGGTTTGTGGTTAGACTCAAGAAGGCTTTAACAGTTGTTAAAGTAGACTGTTGTAATCCTATTGAATATAGTGGATTAAGACCTCGTTGGAGAGAGGTGAAATCACCTTGACAGGTGGACTGGAGTAGTTTGAGATCAAACGAACCAGGATAAAAATACAGTGTTGTCTGCACATTTGATTTAAGTTTTACAATTCAACCCCCCTTCTTGTGTTTTTCACATCTTCAGAATCATGATCAACCCTTGATCAAATGATGAATTATCCTTCAAAATGAGAATGTTGACAAAAAATCTTGAGTTTTGACTGTATTTGGGACACAGTTGACTTTTGCCCTAGCACAGTCGATTTTTGGGTCTCTTGAGCAATTGACTGACCAAACTTCCTCTGCAAGGCTTGAAATTTGACATGGATGAACTTAAGAACATATTAAGACATTGGGAAGCACTTGAGGCCATTTGGATATGAGGACCTTAATGCAACACAAAACCCTAACTTTGAATTGACTGCCTTAGGAGATGATTTGACTGTCCAACTCTTGAGTCCTCTTGAACAACTTGGAGGATATCCTTGACATGTCTTGATAAATATGGGAGGGCAAATTTTGGGTACAACAGTTGCCCCTGTTCAATTTTCTTAAACCTGAGGATATAGATTGGCTTTTGAGCCTTTCGTGATCTGAAGGTGGAAGATAATTGAACACTAGAGTGCCTAGAAATTTGCACTCGCATGGTGTAGTATCAGCATTGTGATGTCGGGAATGGGCTTACAGATGCCATTTGGAGATTGTTGGTAGGAGGATGGGCTTACAGATGCCATCTGCAGGAATGTTGATCGCATAAGAGATTCCTTAGCGAGAACTTGCATACCTGTTGTTGTAAAAGATTCCGCTGGGGGAGTCTAACCTTTGTTAAGATTTAGGAGATGTCTGGCCTTCAACGTAGTATGTCGTTGAAATTACAGAACTCGTCCACACCATGACGGAGGAAAACATCTTCATCAAGATCTAGGAACTGTCTCGTGCTCAACGTAGTATACCGTTGAGGTTATAGCACTTGTCCACACTATGACGGAGGAAAACATCAATATCTAGGAACTGTCTCGTGCTCAACGGAGTATACCGTTGAGGTTATAGTACTCGTCCACACTATGACGTAGGGGAACATCTTTATCAAGATCTAGGAACTGTCTCGTGCTCAACGTAGTATACCGTTGAGGTTATAGCACTTGTCTACACTATAACGGAGGAAAACATCAAGATCTAGGAACTGACTCGTGCTCAACATAGTATACCGTTGAGGTTATAGTACTCGTCCACACTATGACGTAGGGAAACATCTTCATCAAGATCTAGGAACTGACTCGTGCTCAACGTGTATACCGTTGAGGTTATAGTACTCGTCCACACTATGACGGAGGAAAACATCAAGATCTAGGAACTGACTCGTGCTCAACGTAGTATACCGTTGAGGTTATAGTACTCGTCCACACTATGACGTAGGGAAACATCTTCATCACGATCTAGGAACTGTCTCGTGCTCAACGTAGTATACCGTCGAGGTTATAGAACTTGTCCACACTATGACGGAGGAAAACTATCGAGATTGAGAACCTTATCTGAAATTCAACCAAGGATAATTCAATTGAGATTTAAGAACTGGTCAGGACTTCGACTAAGCTGAGAACTTAACTGCATCTTTCCTGAAAGGTAAAAGGTCAATCACGTGCAATGCATGAGATGGATCAAGCAATGATGTTCTCAACATAAATGAGATTGTATGGTATGATGTGTATATGCATGTATCATGATGTATGGAAATCTTATGTTTTAGCTGGGGAAAATAAATCCCGGAGCCGCTGGAGAATAAAGTTGAGTTCTTCGTTTCCGCTGGGGATGATGAACGAAGATGATTGTGAGAATAAGCCTGCAGGAGAAAAGAACTTTGTTGGGGAATAAGCTGATGAATAGATTACCCTGTGGGGAAGAGATTCTGCTGAAGATTTTGATGATAAACTCCGTCGGGGATTCCGTTGATAAGCTCTGTTGGGGATTTCAACGATAAACTCTACTGGGGATGGATTACCGTTGTTGGTGATATTGAATCTGTTGAGGATAGAAGTCCTGCTGGGGGGAAAGAAAGAACTCCGCTGGGGATGATCTTTCAGTTGCAACTTGCTGAGGATAACCCAGTTAGACTCTTGTGAGGAAAACCTTCTGAATTTGGCTGGGGAGATTTATTTTGTACTTTGAAAGGGATAAGCTTCCAGAGTCTACTGGGGATGATGATTCAACTCTGGCGGGGATGCCTTTTTTAGACTGCGCTGGTGAAATGGATCCACTATGGATATCTTATATTCTTCTGGGAAACATTCTTATATTCTGTTGGGGAATACTAAGACTGCCGGGGATACTCTTGTACTTGCTGGGAATATCTTTATACTCTGTTGGGGAATATTGAGATCTTCTAGGGATACCAAGCCTTTTTAGGGCTGATGGTAGATTAACTCTGCTTGGGGAGAGCATTGCTGATTTGTTCATGGTTGCAAGTCTCAGTGGGGAGAGCTGCCATTACTGTTTTACTATACGGGGAGTGATGGTATCTTGGTCATATTCTTCAGCTGAACCTACCTTGGTACCTTGGTGGACAGAGCAACTAGACAGCTCGGACAGTTCTTATTGCCCCTGTTTCTGATATTACCAGTAATTTGCCTTCTGTTTCGTATGTAAACATTTACGAGCAGCAATTAATGTCAAATGCATATATCAAAAATGAAACTTGGACGTTCTTTGCAAAACAAAACAGATAAAAGAAAAAAAAATAGCTTGTAATTTCTGAAAATGAATTTATATTGATTTTGAAGTTTGGCCTGAAAATAGGCATTTTTGTACAAGAGACTGACGTCCTAGTAAGAGAACACCGCCGAACAAATAGAATCTATACAATTTATGAAAAGAAAACAAAACAGCTATGTGAATAATCCCACTGGGTTCCAACTCTGCTATTGCCTTTATATCCTCGAGCATCTCATCACTTTGCTACTGGTTGAAGATGAATCTGTTTGATTGGTGCCGTCCGAGCTTGATAGGTGATACCGAAGTCTGGATGCAAGGTGATCCAATGAGACATAGTATTGTGCTTTGACCCCTAACTTTTGCCTGGACCGCCCTTTCGGGTTTTCAGTCCACCGGGATACCCTTTTTTTCCCAAGCCGCCTTTTCAGGTTTTCGACTTGCCGGGTGTACAGATTTTTTCATTTTCATCCCTTATTTTTGCCCGAACACTTTTGGTTCGTCGGGAAGCCCTTATTTTTGCCTAGGCCAGTCAACCTAGCGGGTCTTTGATTATGCGTAGTATCTTTTTACTATGTCCGCATTGACGGGGTGAGGAAGGTCGTCACTATCCATAGTGGTTAGAATCATAGCTCCTCCTGAGAAGATGTTCTTAACCACAAATGGCCCTTCGTAAGTAGGGGTCCATTTGCCCCTGGGATCACCTTGAGGTAAGATAATGCGTTTGATTACCAGATCCCCAACCTGATACTCTTGTCGCCTAACTTTCTTGTTAAATGCCTTGATCATCCGTTTTTGGTATATCTGACCATGACAAATAGCAGTAAGTCTCTTTTCGTCGATTAGGTTCAACTGATCAAGTCAGGTCTGAATCCAGTCATCTTCACTCAAACCTGCATCCTTCATGATCTGGAGAGAGGGTATCTGAACTTCAATGGGCAGGACTACCTCCATGCCATAAACCAAGGAATAGGGTGTTGCCCCTGTTGACGTCTGTGCTGATGTACGATACCCGTGAAGAGAAAATGGTAACATCTCGTGCCAGTCTTTGTAGGTCACTATCATCTTCTGCACAATCTTCTTAATGTTCTTATTAGCCGCTTCTACAGCCCAATTCATCTTCGGCCGGTAAGGAGATGAGTTATAATGTTGTATCTTGAATTGCTCGCAGAGCTCAGTGATCATTTTATTGTTGAGATTGGTACCATTGTCCGTAATGATCCTCTCTGGTACACCGTATCGACATATCAAATTATGCCGAATGAATCGTGCCACGACGTTCTTGGTTACTGTAGCAAAGGAAGCTGCTTCAACCCACTTCGTAAAGTAATCAATAGCTACAAGAATGAAATGATTCTCGTTGGATGCCGTAGGTCTGGTCTCGCCAGTCATATCAATGCCCCACATTGCAAAAGGCCAAGGTGTTGTCAAGACGTTCAGAGGGACCGAAGGTACGTGTACTTTATCAGCATAGACCTGGCACTTGTGACATGTCCGAGAATGCTGATAACAATCGGCTTCCATTGTGGAGCAGTAATATCCTGCCCGAAGGATTTTCTTTGCCATGGTATGTCCACTGGAATGAGTTCCGAAAGTACCTTCATGCAGCTCTGCCATGATCCTTTCTGCTTCAATCTTATCCACACAATGCAGTAAGGTGGAATCATGGTTACACTTGTAAAGAATGTCATTGCTGATGAAGAACTTCATCGCGAACCTCCTCAGAAACTTCCTATCATTAACAGATGCACCCTCTGGGTATTCCTGAGCTTCAAGGTATCTCTTCACCTCATGAAACCAGGGCTTTTCTGTTAGCTCTTAAGTCTCAAGATCACAACAGTGTGCAGTTTCATCCAATTTCTCAATGATAATCAGGGAGCTTCGTTGTCCCAATTGACTTTGAACATAGAAGACATCATAGCTAACGCGTCCGCCAACTGATTCTCCTCTCTAGGGAAGTGTTCAAAGGTTATCTCCTCAAAATGGGGAAGCAATGTCAATACATACTCCTTGTAAGGAATAAAATTTGGGTGTTTCGTATCCCACTCGCCTTTGATCTGACTGATCACGAGAGCGGAATCTCCGAAGACACTTAGAAACTTAATCCTTAGATCAATTGCTGCTTGAAGACCCATGATGCATGCTTCATACTCCACCATATTGTTGGTGTAGTTGAAACATAGTCGGGCAGTAAACGGAGTATGAGAGCCTTTAGGAGATATGATCACAACGCCAATGCCATTACCCAAAGCGTTTGAAGCTCCATCAAAGTACATAGACCATTGGGATCCCTCCTCAGGTCCTTCATCCGGTCCAGGTGTCTCACAATCACTTATCAACATGATATTCTCGTCCAGGAATTCAAAGTTCATAGATTGGTAATTATCCACTGCCTGGTGTGCCAAATGGTCTGCCAATACACTTCCCTTGATTGCTTTTTGAGTTGTGTACTGGATGTCATACTCAGTCAATATCATCTGCCATCTTGCTATTCTTCCGGACAAGGAAGGCTTTTCGAAGATATACTTGATTGGATCCATCTTTGAAATCAACGGGGTAGTGTGAGTCAGCATATACTGTCTCAGCCGACGAGCAGCCCATGCTAAAGCGCAACAAGTTTTCTCAAGCAGTGAGTATCGGGTCTCACAGTTGGTAAACTTTTTGCTAAGGTAATAAATAGCATGCTCTTTTCGGCCAGACTCGTCATGCTTCCCCAGCACACACCCCATTGAGTTGTCAAGTACTGTCAAGTATAAGATCAGAGGTCTCCCTTCCACTGGTGGCATTAGCATAGGTGGCTCCTGGAGATACTCTTTGATCCTTTCGAAAGCAGCCTGGCATTCATCGTTCCAACGTACCACTTGATCTTTCTTCAGTAACTTGAAGATTGGCTCACAAGTAGCAGTTAGGTGCGAGATGAACCGGGCAATGTAGTTTAGTCGTCCCAAAAAGCCTCTGACTTCTTTCTCTGTCCTGGGAGCTGGCATCTCCTGTATGGCTTTCACTTTGGCAGGATCCACTTGAATACCTTTGTCGCTTACGATAAAACCCTGTAGTTTACCATATCTCACCCCGAAGGTGCACTTGTTCGGGTTCAACCTCAATTTGTACAACTTCAACCTGTCAAATAGCTTTTGTAGATGGTCAAGGTGTTCTTCCTCAGTCTGGGACCTTGCAATCATATCGTCGACGTATACTTCAATCTCATGATGGATCATGTCATGAAACAAAGCAACCATGGCACGCTGATATGTTGCCCCAACATTTTTCAACCCAAAAGGCATGACCTTGTAGCAAAAGGTACCCCACTGAGTAACAAAAGTGGTATTCTCCATATCCTCGGGAGCCATCTTAATTTGATTATATCCGGAGAAACCATCCATAAAGGAGAATACCTTGTGTTGAGCAGTATTGTCAACCAGAACGTCAATATGAGGTAGAGGGAAGTCATCCTTGGGACTCGCCCTGTTCAAATCCCTGTAGTCAACACACATTCGAACCTTACCATCCTTCTTCGGTACCGGAACCACATTGGCAACTCACTGAGGGTAAGAAGTCACTGCTAGAAAACTGGTGTCAAACTGTTTCATAACTTCGGCCTTAATTTTCTCAGACATCTCTGGGCGCATACGGCGAACCTTCTGTTTTACGGGAGGGCAGTCTTCCTTGGTAGGCAGGCGATGAACCACAATGTCAGTATCCAACCCAGGCATATCTTCGTAAGACCAGGAAAAGATCTCAACATAGTCATGCAGCATCTGAATCAACCGCTGCTTCACACTAAACTCCAGATTTGCACCGATCTTGACTCCCTTCTTGTCTGTTTCAGTACCCAGATTCACCGTTTCCACCGGCTCTTCATGTGGCTGAATGGCCCTCTCTTCCTGTAGTAGTAGTCTTGCAAGTTCACCAGGAACTTCGCAATCATCTCCACCTTCGTCTTCGGCTAAGTTAATCGTATTTTCGAAGTCATAACTGGCAGTAGCAGAGCCGTTACCAGTGAGATCCAGAGTGGATGTGGACCTGTATACGTGAGTGTGTGTAAATAACTGTTTTGCAATATATAATAAAGAAAAACAAAGAGCGCAAAATTTGAAATGCAAGAATGTCCAATGCTTTTATTAATGATATATGAAAATGACACACAAAAGCCCTCACAAATGAAGCCACGGTGCCCCGGGTGAGATACCGGGCCATAAAGTTTCAAAACATTGTCTGTTACAAATTTAAAACAAAAGTTTCATTACTGGGTAACAAAAGTAATAGGGATGAAGTCCTTTGCTGTCCAGTTGCTTGGTCCACCGTTGGTCGTAGGATAGATCCAGCTGTCGAATTCAGACTCTTCTACATCCTCTTCAATGGCATTTACTCCCGAGTTGCTGATGAACACAGGAGGTCTTCCAATCCTTGCACTTCGAACAACCCTTTGAGCTTATGCAGTGAAACCCAAACCAAACTTGTTAGTCTTCTGAGTGAAATCAGGAAGTCGGCCCCAATTTGCACACTCACCCTTCTCAATAACAGCCCGGGCATCCTTTAAGGAAGCCATCTTCATAGGAGAACCTTCAACCACAGTCTCAGCTGATGCCAGTGTCTGAGGAACCTCTTCAAAGTGCTGAAATGGGGTCTCAATGAACTCCCCATCCATCTCTACGTATATGAACGAGTTGAGGTGGATGACCATGTACTCTTCTTCCCCTTGAACTGTCACAATCTTCCCTCTGACCGGGTACTTCAGCTTCTGGTGGAGCGTTGAGGTTACAACTCCAGCTTTGTGGATCCATGGACGACCTAACAAACAAGAATAGGATGGCCGAATGTCCATCACGTAGAATGTAGAAATGAAGACCTGAGAACTAACTTTAATTGGAATATCTACTTCACCGTGCACCATCCTTTTAGACCCATCAAAGGCCTTGACAATGATGTTACTTGGTTTTAACTCTAACCCTTCGCAATCCAACTGGTCTAGAGCTTTCTTGGGTAAGACATTCAGTGAGGAACCAGTATCAACCAATACATGTGCAAGAGTAGTGCCCCTGCATTCAATGGAGACATGCAGGGCATCATTATGGTTCTTCCCTTTAGCAGTCAAATCAGCGTCGGAGAAACCCAAACCATTATCAGCAGTTAAATTAGCCACACAATCTGTAAACTGGTCAGCTGGTGTCTCTTATGGCACGTGGGCAGACTTCAAGAAGGTAATCAGTTCCTTAGCATGGGCCTCTGAACACAACAATAGTGACAACATAGAAATCTTGGATGGGGTTTGCCCCAGTTGCTCAACTACGTTATATTCACTCTTCTTAATAATCTTCAGAATCTCTTCCATCTCCTGTTTGGAAGCTTCAACAGTAATCGTCTTCGGTGCTTCTGTCTGGGCAGGCACATCAGTGATGATCCCTTTGCCCCGAGCATCATATGACTCAGCGACAGGGGTAAGGATATGAACTTGATCAGGAATAGTGATAGGTACACTTGCAGGTGTAATGACAATAGGTCTTCGGACAGTTGGTGGAGCAATATCAGGTGAGAAAAGTCTACCGCTGCGGGTGACTTTAGCAGGTCCAGTAATGTTGTTGACGCCGGTATCAGCATCCACCTCTTACTTAACTCCTAGAACATAAACATCTGCCCTATAGTGCCAAGGGACAGCTTTGTCAGAGGTGTAGGGGATGGGCCCCAGAACAGTGATGATTATAGGTGCGATCTTCGGAACAGATGTAATTCTAACAGGCTTCCTCGAGGGAGCCTTGGAAGAATTGTCGAAAATGGTAATAATGGTGACTTCTTCAGTAGGAATGGAAGGAACAACAATCTTCTCAAACAGGATCTCCTTATTATCCATCAGGTTTTGGATACCTGACTTCAGAAATGGGCAACCAGTAGGTAAAACAGAACACATATGGCAACCTTCGCCATAGCCCAGAAATAAACCAGCTAGAAACAGGTTCTTCTTGACAGTCATCAGAGGGGTAAAAATATCATCCACGGAAATTGCAAACAAGTCTTCCTCTACAGCATTTACTCCATGTTTGGGCATGGGAGCAGTCACAACATTAGGCCTCTCTGGCGCCTCAAACTCAATCTCCTTTGCATAAATTAGGTCTTGCACCTTGTTCCTCAAAACCCAACAATCATCTGTATTATGCCCCGGGATATCAGAGTGAAAAGCGCAGCGGGCATTAGGGTTGTACTTTGGTGACGTGGTACTTAGATTCTTCGGAGCTTCTTTTAGAATCACCAGATTGGTCTTCAGCAACTGTGGCAGAATCTGAGACAAAGTCATGCTGAGACGAGTGAATTGCCTTCGAGGTCTCTCGTCCTTTTGTTGATTGTGATGCTAAGGAGCACCAGCAGGTTTTGAAATAACAACGGCATTGACAGCTTGGCGGTGTTCAGGTCTATTCTGTCTTCTCGAACTGTAGATAGCACTGGACTCTTTCTTAAACGGCTTCTTCTCAGTGCTTGATGAGGCACCCTTCTGTATCTTCTCAGCCTTAATACCAGCCTCAATCCTTTCACCGGTCAGAATAAGATCTGTAAATCCAGCTAAAGAGCTTCCAATCAGATGATTAAAGAACGGACCAGACAGGGTCCCCAGAAACATGTCCACAAGCTCACGATCAGCCAAAGGTGGTTGCACCCTTCCAGCAAGGTCTCTCCACTTTTGAGCATACTCTTTAAATCCTTCACCCGTCCCTATTGATATACCCTGGAGTTGGGTACGCGTAGGAGCAAGGTCAGAATTATACTGATACTGCCTGTAGAATGCAGTAGCCAAATCTTCCCAGCTGCGTATACTGGCTCCGTCCAACTGGTAGAACCACTCAAGCTGAGTCCCTGAGAGACTGTCTTGAAAGAAATGGATCCATAAGTTCTTATCAGCAGTGTAAGGCTGGATCTTCCTCACACATGACCGGAGGTGCAGCTTCGGACAGGAAACTCCGTCATACTTGGCAAAGGCAAGTGCCTTGAACTTATGGGGAATCACAACCCCAGATGATAGACCCAGATCTCCGAAGTCCAGATCGGGCACCTTCTGAATTTCCATAGTGTTAAAACGGTCTTCCAGTTGTTTGTACTTATCCTCAGCAGGAGGATACTGTTCTTCATCGTAGTCCGTCTCGTTGTCGGAGACCATAGGGCTAGGAGCCCTCCTTTCTTGTGGACTATCCTTCCTTCCAGATGAGGTGGTCAGATCAACTTCATTCTGCAACCCGTTTCCAAACCTGCGTCCAGTATTGAACAAGATGGTCCTCTTCTTCTTCTTCTTCTTCTTCTTCTTTTCTTTCAGAATCAAAGTCTTCAGGTCCTGCTGACCCTTAGCTAGATTCATGAACAACTCTTGGAACTGGGCATTCTGGGCCTGGAGGGCCTTGATAGCTTGCTCAGTTGAAGGTTCAGCAGACATGATGATTGCTGAAATAAACAGCGAAGAAGATAAGAGACCTGTAAAGGGTACCTGTTTATGAAGTGCATGGGATGAAATGCGTATGATTTATGATTTCAAAGACAATCGGGATTCAAATTTGTAGACAAGAAAGGAAACACACTTTATTAGATTTAAACTTCAAAATTTAAATTGTTCAACAAACTGCCCTTAGGCGTTACAAGAATGGAAATACCGAAAAGTAAATAAAAATTGTAAAAGAAATCATCAAAGGTCCATCAATGCTCCCATGGTCTCTTCTTCTCAGTGCGGACGTAATCATTCAGGATCTGCTCATTCTCCAGTTGCCTAGTCAGCTTCTGGATCTTTTGCTCCTGCTCATTGAACTTCTCCCGATAAGAATCCCGTTCTTCCCGTAGTTGCATCCAAGACCTCTTCAGTGTCCCAATATTAGTGGGCATATAAGGGTGGAGAATAGTTGGAAGAACCCCCTCCTCATTAGCAACTTCAAGAGTAACAGGCCTGACAGCTTCATATGGCATACCTAGCTTCTGGGCACGGATGCGGACCCATCTGAGATATGGCTCCATTGGCAGAGAAGTCTTTGGTCCCAACTCATGTGGGTCAGATTGGTGAACTATGTCCCAAGCCCTTATGAATCTACGACGCAGCTCGTCGCTATCTCCCTGAAAATCAAAGATGATATGAGGCATCAACATCTCATGAGGCCCTTCTCTTCTGGCTCTTCCAAACTGACGGAGAGCTAAGCATGGGTTATAAGAAATCCCTCAATGGGTTCCGATCAATGGAACATTAGGATACTCTCCATAACAATCAATGACAGTCACCTCATCCATACCTTTGAGAGTCCAGATAATGTCATTATTAGAAAGAGACATCACCCTATAAGCCCAGCCCATTCCTTCTTTGTTCTTCAGTACGGACTTAGGGAGGTGCGAAATAAACCACCTCGACAATAAAGGAGCACAACACATCAAAGTTCCCCGCTTTTGAGCAGTACGAGCATAGAGCTGATGAAGGATGTCACCCAAGAGAGTGGGTACAGGGTTCTGAGAGATGAAGATATTTATGGCATTAATATCAACAAAAGTATCAGGATTCGGAAACAATACCAGGCCATAAATCAGAAGAGCTAAAGTGTCCTCAAAGGCCTTGAAGTCTAAGTTATCCCAGAAGTAGTTAGCCTTGTCAACCAAAAACTTAGTCAGAAAACCTTTAGCTCCACTCCTAGACTCCCAGTTAGACATTACCTCCTCTTTGGTCAAGTGAAGGGCTGCAACAATCTCTTCAGGCCTGAGGGTCTTTTCCCAACCAGTAAATGGAGTCTGCTCCAAAACAGAGATACCAAGCAACTCAGAGAACTCTTACAGGGTAGGAACCAGCTGGAAGTCCTGGAAAGTAAAACAATGGTACAACGGATCATAGAATTGGACCAGGACACTCATCATTTGTTCGTCCAATTTTGAGGTGACCAAACTGAGAAGAGAACCATGCCTTCTGATGAAGGAAGTAGTGTCTGGAATCCTGACAACCAACTCTTTAAGCAAGGTAGGGACTTGAACAAAGTTGATCCGGATAGTATTCTTACGTATGGGCATCATAATGACCTACAAAATAGAGCAAAGATGAAACCCTCTTGTCTTTGAAATAGGTTAGTCCTTATGCAAAATGTATGCAATGTTATGATGTCATGATGTCATGATAAAGGCACATCACAAGTATCCACAAAAAGAAAACATGGTAAAGTCACACAAGTCACACTGAGAGCCCTTAGATTTCAAGCTGGCATGGAGCTTAGGTACTACCCTCTTTCAGTTCAGTTGGTTTAAACCTGTCCTAAAAATTGTAACTGGGTTCTAGAGGATCTCAATATCACTGACTGCCCTCAATCGGTCATAATTCCAGTTTAGCAACCTTTTCTTGCGGCCGGAATCATCGCGAGAGTTTAGTCTCAATGAGTGTAGCATACTGCTACTGTTCTATAACCAAGTTGGTCAATTTAAGGTTCTAAGGTCAGTTGGTGCTTAATGACTCCTTAGAAGACCCATATTCTCCTCGTTCCAACACAAGGGATATCGGTACAGACCAAGGTGCCACACCAACGTAGCTACTGCTTCATCCGTATCGGTCTACGCCGTACAGATCCCTCACAGTTTATTGCTACTTACCTAAAGGGTATCCCCAAATCCGGGTTAGGATCTATAGAACTCCGATACAAGCCCACAAAATTAAAGCATACAAAGCATACAATTGAAAACACAATGATCTAATCCTAAGGTACACCTCACTTATATTCCCCAGCAGAGTCTCCAGTTTTGTGATACGGTAGGAAGAGAACTGACTGTTTTTGGAATGCTGGTTCGCGTTTTGCGTTTGTTTTTGCAAAATGTCGCGGTAAGAAAGAGTCGCCACCGTCTTTTATTTTATCCAACAAGGAAAAGGACAAAAGCACAGAAAAATTCCTTTTTGAGATATTTCTCGGGTTCGAGAGGTAGATTATATAAAGGGAAGGTGTTAGCACCCTTTCTATCCGTGGTTATCCATGGGCTCTTAAGTACTTGCTCATTGTGTTTTCAAAAGTTTTCTTTTCTTTGTGTTTGTGGGTTTGGAAAGATTTTTTGTTTTGAAATGAGTGTAAGTGCGAAAAGTTTTGTTTTGTTTTAAAAGGAGCCAGTACTTAAGAACCATCTACCTACTCAAAAAGGAATTAAATTGTGCTAATGTCCTTTAGACAATGTTATTCCACTATTGAGGAGTAGGTAGCATCGTCGTTGGAGTTTTCGGGTCAATTCGATTAAGGGACGTGTGGTCACTAAAGCAATGTTAGGACGCCTTAGCGGTAACCCTAATGTCTTAGATCATTTTATCCGAGGCAACCGTTTCGAGGCAACTTATGATCTTTGGACAAGAGGGCGACCTCTAAAACTTCCTATACTCAATGACCACGTTCGAGGCAACCAAGTGAGGTATACCCTAAGAGTGGCATGTGCGAGTGTGTTATTTTCAATTATTTTTATCTGTTAATGGTGAGCTACTATTGATTTTAAGTTAAAAATTGATCTTGTCATGCATTGCCTATTATCAAACATCTAACAGTTAATATTGTGCGAAAATTAAATTGCAGAAAATAAACCTAAGCTATTACAAGGCGTCGGGTATTTACATCGCCAAAAACAAACCCTTAAAAATTAAATTGCGAAAAGTAAATAAAAGCGATAAATAAATAAATAAAGTCCTAAGTTAAAAATTATTACATTCCCGATGCAGTTACAATATTGAAATATGGATCAAAAATAATTCGCGCGCGAGAAAAATTTAATCGGAGTGTCTTAGGGTTTTGACCCTTTTTATTAAATAAAGCATATTTTTTTGTTATTTTTTGAATTAAAAAATTAGTCTAAGTTAATAATTGAATTAATTAATTAAATGAAAATATTTTTTGGGTTTTATTTATAATTAAGGAAATAGAATAAAAAAGGTTAAAAGTTATTAAAAAAACCTAATTCTAAATTAATTTTAATTTATTGCAAAAGATATTAATATTAAACCTATTTAAACTAATTAAATTAATTAATGTTTATTTACAAAAATAAATAATAAAATTAATGGAATTAATAAAAATATTATTTATTTTTTAGGTTTTCTGATTTTTATAAAAAAAATGTTAAATTGTTTAATTAATTAATAATAAAATAGATAATTAGAACAAAATAATAAATGGAAATATGAAGGTAAAAAGAAATAACCCAGGGGGTGTGGGCCTGAATTTAATGGGGAAATTAGCAACAATTTGGCCCAAATTCGTCCAGCCTTGTTTGACCCTTGGAATCCAATGCGTGTCTTTGACCAGGGAGTATGATGGGCGTGCAATTTGAGCCCCTGGATCTGATCTGAAATCCATCTGGCAAGTGGATCTTTGAGGAGCATGGTAGACCATCTTTTGAGCCTTGCATAGGAATACCTGAAACAAAATTGTAACAAAGTTTTGGGGGACCTGGGATTCGAACCCAGGTCCCAAGGGTATCCCACTCACGCTTCCACCAACAGAACCACGCTGCATCTTTGTTATTGGCATAAAAAACAAATATTATATTGACAAATCTATTAATTATGCTGAAAAATAAAAAAAAAACGCGCAATTTGTTTGAATGGACCAATGACGCTAGGACACGTCTTCGTCTTCTTCAACGAAGACTGATTCATTTACCTGCGGATTTTATTCCACAACTAAATCCATGGCATCATCCTATCATGAGCTACAGGCCATATAAATGCCAATGGAGACCATCACTGCATTCGTCTCTCTCCCCTGATCATTCCTATACCCATCATTAGCCTCAATTTATCCTGCATAAAAAACGCCTAAAAAACAAGAACAAGAACCCTAGGTTCGGGCATCATGATACAGGTCCTAAAAATAAAATTGAATAATGCCAAAACGTTCTAAATCCAACAACAAACACAAATATGCCAAGATTTTAAAGAAAAGATGCAAGAATTGGAGATTTGGATTCCATGTTCAGAGCTTGTTTCATGATGACTTACAGTGAGTTTCAGATGGTCTCAAGGCTGGATTTTGATTGGTATGGATTCACTGGATGTCAGGGAAGAGAGTTATGTCAAGCTTTTTGGTTGAATCGAGCTCCAATGTTGTTTTTGATCTCCAAGTTTTCAAGCTTTTTTAACAAACTTGTTTTGGCCGTTTCAGCAGTGTCCTGTGCGTGTTCTTGGTCTGCCTCACTTGTGTGTACATAAGGGAATGTATTTAGGTCAAAACTTGGGCCTTAAACCATATGCATCAAAGATTCATGATTTGATTTTGATCACCATTATCAAACTTCCAAAAATAATTCAAATCTCATTTTTTATGCATGAATGAGCCTTGATACGAATTGATTTGATGAATTATGCCAATTGAAAGTTGTACCAATTACAAAGATATGATTTCATCAATTTTTAGATTTTATTTGATTTAATATTGATTAAAAATGAATTAAATCAATAAAAATTAAAATAAAATAGAAAAATAAATGAATGGCCATGAAATCAAATATGGGACACGTGTGTGGCATGACAAGACCATATCAAGTGGAAAAAAGTGGGCCCTTTTGTCAAAAATTGGAGTTCTGAGGATAGTTGACTTTTGGCAAATTTGGAAAAATGCCCAACTTCAACAATGCATAACTTCTTCAATTTTGAACTTTTGGAGGTGTTATTGGACTCTTTAGAAACCTTGAGATGTCCTATAACCAACCCTTTTGGTCTCATCTCATTTTGATGTTCCATGCTCAAGTTATAAGCTTTGGAAAAAAGGTGCTTTTGTTGACTTTCAAAAATAACCTATAATGTCCAAATTTATAACTTTTTGTGAGAGCATTTCTTGATCTTGGGGTGTGAATATGGATTGTAGTAAATTGAATCCTCTTCAAAATGAGCTTTGGATGGGTCATTTATCATAAAGTATGAGAAAGTTATGCTTGGTAAAAGTTGTGTTGACTTTTCCTGCAAAACCCTAATTTAGCAACTTTTAAATCTTGATGAATCTTGAGCAATCCTTGATGAATCATGATCAACCCTTGATCAAATGATGAATTATCCTTCAAAATGAGAATGTTGACAAAAAATCTTGAGTTTTGACTGTATTTGGGACACGGTTGACTTTTGCCCTAGCACAGTCGATTTTTGGGTCTCTTGAGCAATTGACTGACCAAACTTCCTCTGCAGGGCTTAAAATTTGACATGGATGAACTTAAGAACACATTAAGACATTGGGAAGAACTTGAGGCCATTTTGATATGAGGACCTTAATGCAACACAATACCCTAACTTTGAATTGAATTCCTTAGGAGGTGATTTGAGACTCCAACTCTTGAGTCCTCTTGAACAACTTAGAGGCTATCCTTGACATGTCTTGAGAAATATGGGAGGGAAAATTTTGGGGTACAAAACCTACCATCAAGAGTTTGACCAATAAAGCTGAAGACTTGTCTATAATAACAATTTCTAACAAGCCTTTTAGGATCCCTTCAAAGGTTCCTATTAGAATTTCAAATGAACCAACCATTGCTCCTTTAATAATCACTGCCGCTGGACCTATTCCCTACTCCTTTGATAAAGCGGTTCCATGGAACTATGGTGCCGAGGTTTATTATCATGGGATAAAACAAGATTCTTGGATCAACGAAGATGAATCTGATGTCACTAATATTGCAGCTTCAAGTAAAGTAACAAGAATAGGGAGAATCTTTTTCGCTGATATTTCACCACCCACTGCTACAATAACTCCCATCCGCATAACCAATGACAAGTCTAGTGCCAACACTAGAGGCAAAGAGAAAGAAGGTGATCCTGCTTGGATAAGGGCACCTACCAAATATACTAACGCTGAAGAACCCTCCGCTCGAGAGATGTAGGAAATCTTGAAAATCATAAAGAAGAGTGACTTCAAAATTGTTGAGCAACTGGGGAAAACCCTCTACAAAATTTCCATGATGTCATTGTTACTTTGTTCGTACATTCATGCCCAGGCTCTAATCAAGTTCTTGAAGAAATCCCATGTGCCCCAAGAAACCACCGCTGACCAGTTCGAGAACTGTGTAGCAAGTTTAACGACTGACAATGGATTAGGGTTCTCCGACGCTGATTTGACTCCTATGGGAAGAAACCACAACAAAGCCTTGCATATCTCTGTTGAATGCAATGGGACCACCCTGGCCCATGTCCTAATTGATACTGGCTCATCTTTAAATGTACTACCCAAAGGTGCTTTGGACCGGTTAGATTGTGAAGGACTGGTATTGAAGCCAAGCGATATTGCCGTAAGGGCTTTCGATGGGTCTAAGAGAATGGTTCACAGAGAGGTGGATCTCCCAATTAAAGTTGGCTCACAAATTTTCAACTCTACCTTTTATATAATTGACATACGTCCCTCCTACTCTTGTTTGCTTGGACGCCCTTGGATCCATGGGGCAGGGGAAATAACATCCACCCTTCATAAAAAATTAAAATACCCAGTCAAGGGGAAGATCGTTACTGTTTGCAGCGAAGAAGAATTTATGGTGAGCCATCTAAATTCCTTCAAGTATGTAGAAATGGATGGAAATTTCATAGAAAATCCATGCCAGGCTTTCGAAATTGTTCCTCCTTTGGTTGCCGCCACCAAAATCTCCTCCAACATATCAGAAGCTGATGAAGTTATACCAAGAATGGTTTCACTTAAGGATACCCGTGCCGTGGTCGAAGATGGAATCTGTATTATCTGGGGACAACTCCCTGACATTCCATTTAAAGCAGACAAATTCGGATTGGGTTTCACCATCAAAGCTCAGAAAGAAGTCAGGCGCGCTCGCATGGGAAAGCCACCTCTCCGCATTGGGAATCATGAAGTGAACGTTGTGGAAGACTCTGATGATGAAAATACTCTTGAAGATTGGATCTACCCTACTGTAAAAGGAAAGATCAATAACTGGCATGCAAAGGATTTCACTCCCATCTCCTTCATTGAAGAGTAATTACTATTTACTGTTTTCTGTCAATACAAGAACTTTTGTCTGTAATCTTAAATTCCAAACAATGACGTTTAAGCCATGTGCCTTAGCCTGGGGCGCTATGGTCCATCTGTTAAGGGTTTTGTTCATGTTCATTTATCATATGATCATTTAATATAAACCATTGGACCTTTTTCATTCAAATTTTTGTGTTCATTGTCTTTCTTTTCCTTTATTACATTTTTTCAATAACCATGTATCTTACATGCACACACACACACACACACACACACACACACACACACACACACACACACACACACACACACACACACACACACACACACACACACACACACACACACACACACACACTTGCAGATCCTCATCCACTCTGGATCTCATTGCAAACGACTATACTATTTCCAGTTATGACTTCGAACATCCAATTAAGAAAGACAAAGACGAAGGCGAGGAAGATTGTGAAATGCCGGGAGAACTAGCCATGCTGCTAATGCAAGAGGAGAAATCTATTCAACCTCATGAAGAGCCCATTGAAGTTATCAACCTAGGTACTGAGACAGACAGGAAAGAAGTCAAGATCGGCGCCAACCTAGAAGATGGTATCAAAAGCAGATTGGTTCAGATGCTACATTACTATGTTGAGGTGTTTTCTTGGTCATATGAAGATATGCCAGGGTTGGATACCGACATTGTGGTTCATCGTCTACCAACAAAGGAAGATATCTCTCCTGTTAAGAAAAAGGTTCGTCGTATGCGGCCTGACATGTCTGAAAAGATAAAGGCGGAGGTAATGAAGCAATTTGATGCAGGTTTTCTGGCTGTCACATCTTATCCTCAATGGTTCGCGAACGTGGTCCCGTGCCAAAAAAAAGATGGAAAGGTTCGTATGTGTGTAGATTATAGGGATCTGAATTGGGAAAGTCCCAAATATGATTTCCCTCTACCACATATTGACGTCTTGGTTGAAAACACCGCTCAACATAAAGTCTTCTCCTTCATGGATGGATTTTCTGGCTACAACCAAATCAAAATGGCTCCCAAAGACATGAAAAAGACCACCTTTGTTACACAATGGGGCACCTTTTGCTACAAAGTCATGTCGTTCGATTAGAGAATGCAGGGGCAACATATCAAAGAGTTATGGTAGCTTTATTTCATGATATGATCCATCATGAAATAGAGGTCTATATGGATGATATGATTTCAATGTCGCAAACTAAAGAAGAACATCTCGATCACCTACACAAGCTATTTGAGAGGCTAAAGAAGTACAAGTTGAGGTTGAACCCTGATAAGTGCACATTCGGAGTAAGATCTGGAAAGCTTTTAGGTTTTATCGTAAGTGGTAAAGGCATCGAAGTTGATCCTGCAAAGGTAAAAGCCATTCAAGAAATTCCATTTCCCCACTCTGAAAAAGAGGTTAGAGGATTCTTGGGTCGTATTAATTAAATTGCCTACTTCATACCTCACTTAACTACTACTTGTGAACCAATCTTCAAACTCTTGAAGAAAGATCAAGTAGTCAAATGGAACGACGACTGTCAAGCTTCCTTTAACAAGATCAAAGAATATTTGCAAGAACCTCATATCCTTATGCCTCTAGAGGAAGGAAGACCGTCGATCATGTACTTGACTGTGCTAGAGAATTCCATGGGGTGTGTGTTGGGCCAACATGACGAGTCTGGCCGAAAACAGCACGCAATATACTACCTGAGCAAAAAGTTTATCGACTGTGAAACCGGATATTCACTACTCGAGAAAACTTACTTCCCTCTGGCATGGGCTTCTCGCTGGCTAAGACAGTATATGTTGACTCACACCACTTTATTGATTTCTAAGATGCACCTTACCAAGTACATATTTGAGAAGGCCGCTCTCTCCGGACGAATATCTAGATGGAAAATGATTCTGACCGAATACGTTATTCAATATACAACACAAAAGGCCATCAAAGGAAGTGTATTGGCAGATCATCTGGCCCATCAAGCTGTTGATGATTATCAATCTATGAACTTTTACTTCCCGGATGAGAATATCATGTTAGTGACTGAATATGCAAAACCTGGACCGTATGACGGACCTGAATAAGGATCCCAATGGACTATGGTTTTTGATGGGGCTTCCAACGCTCTGGCCAATGGAATTGGTGCGGTGATAATTTCTCCTGAAGGTTGTCACATTCCTTTCACTGCTAGACTGTGCTTCGATTGTACGAATAACATGGCCGAGTACGAGGCGTTCATCTTGGGTTTGAAGGCTGCTATTGACTTAAGGATCAAGCATTTTGACGTATTCGGGGACTCTTCTCTAGTGATTAGCCAAGTAAAAGGAGAATGGAACACTAAGTATCCTAATTTTATTCCTTACAAGGAGCTTGTGTTAACCCTAATACCATACTTCGAGGAGATCACCTTTGAAAATTTTCCTAGAGAAGAAAATCAGTTTGCTGACGCCTTGGCAACAATGTCTTCCATGTTCAAGGTCAAATGGGGCAATGAAGCTCCTATGATAAAAATAGAAATATTTGACGAACCTGCACACTTCTATGAGCTTGAAATTGACAAAGAGAAACCATGGTACCATGAGGTGAGGAGATATCTTGAGGCACAAGAATATCCTGAAGGAGCTTCCGTCAATGATAAGTAATTCTTGCGAAGATTTTTAGCCAAATTCTTTCTAAGCAACGGAATCCTATACAAGCACAACCATGATTCTACTCTACTCTGATGTGTGGACAAGAAGGAGGCATAGAAAACTATGGAAGATATGCATGATGGCCTCTTTGGGACCCACTCTAGTGGACACACTATGGCCAAGAAAGTCCTGAGGGCTGGTTACTATTGGTCCATAATGGAAACTGATTGTCATCAGCACTCAAAGACTTGCCACAAGTGTCAAATCTATGCTGACAAGGTCCATGTACCTCCTATTCCTCTAAATGTCATGACTTCCCCGTGGCCGTTTGCAATGTGGGACGTTGACATGATTGGAGAGATCAAACCTACTACTTCCAATGGACATCGCTTCATTCTTGTCGCTATTGAGTACTTCACCAAATGGGTCGAAGCTTCCTCATTCACCTCTGTCATGAAGAACATTGTAGCCAGATTCATCATGCATAATCTCATCTGCTATTACGGTATCCTCGAAAGGATTATCACCGACAATGGAAATAATCTCAACAACGCTATGATTACGGAACTCTGTGCTCAGTTCAAAATCAAGCATCACAATTCTTCTCCGTGCAAACCCAAGATGAATGGCGCAGTGGAAGCTACCAATAAAAATATCAAGAAGATTGTGCAAAATATGGTGGTAACCCATAAAGACTGGCATGACATGTTACCATTTTCTCTCCATGGCTACCGTATTTTGGCTCGTACATCGATTGGGGAAACTCTTTTCTCTTTGGTCTATGGCATGGAAGCCATCTTGCCTGTAGAAGTTCAGATTCCCTCTCTAAGGATAATAAAGGAAGAAGATTTAGGTGAAGACGAATGGATTCAAACTAGGTTGGATCAGTTGAACTTGATTAACGAGAAGTGACTGGATGCTGTTTTTCATGGTCAGGTGTATCAAAAACATATGATCAAGGCGTTCAACAAAAAGATCAAGCCTCAAGTGTATCAAGCTGGTGACGTAGTGATAAAGCGCATCATTCTTCCACAAGGCGACCCTAGGGGAAAATGGACTCCCAGTTACGAAGGGCCATTTGTCGTAATGAAAGTTTTCTCTAGTGGTGCCATGATGCTGACTACTATGGATGGCGAAGACTTCCCACATCCTGTGAACGCGGACATTGTTAAAAAATACTACGCATGAAATGACCCGCTAGGTTCACACACCTAGGAAAAAATAAGGGCATCCCGACGAACCAATGAGGTTCGGGAAAAAATTAGGGATATATGCAAAAGAGGGTACACCTGACAAGTCAAAAACCCAAAAGGGCGGCTTGGGCAAAAATGGGTATCCTGGTGGGCTGAAAACCCGAAAGAGCAGTCTAGGAAAAAGTTAAGGATTAAAGCGTATGACTATGTCCCATAAAGTCTCTATAGCCAGCCTTATTACCAAATTCCAAGTTTAAATGGTTCAAGATCAATCCAATCAACTTCTATTCAACGACAAGGGATAATGTTCAAAGACATAAGGGCAATAGTGGGGTTGGAACACGATGAGATCACTTTCACATAGCTATTATTTTTTGTTTTCACTTTGTATTATTTCCATTCTTTCGACGATTTCCTCTTACTAGGATCTCGGTCTCTTTGTACAAAAACGCCTATTCATGGGCAAAACATCAATACAAATATACTTTGAAGTGCAAACTTTCTATTTTTTCTGTTTTGAGTGCAAAAGTGTCCAATGACTAAAATTGAATGAACATATGCATATGAGCATGATTAAACTTTTAACAAACGTATGCTTAAAAAACAGTGACAAGAATCTCCTTAAATGCATTTGAGATTTCCCCAGAGTTATTTCAACAACATTATCTCCACAAATTGGATTCATAAAATCCTCAACCAGAGTTTCAATCTCTGGAAGATCCTCCCCCAGTTGAGTTTGGTCTTAAAAGGAAGTCTTATGGATTTTTTCCTAAAAAATATCCTCTTCAATAGGGTTTATTCCCCCAACAAACTACAGATTCCCCAGCTTGAGTTTGCCTCTCAGACTATTACAAATCAAGGGACCGCAACCCCTAATCCCCAGTGAAGTCGCCAACAGAGTCATTGCTATCTCCGAAAGTTGTTGTAAAGCCTGGAACCCGACCAGATAACAACCAATTTCATCCTTTCAAGCAAGTTACTACGAAGCCTAGACCCAGCCAGATACTAGTTAAACTTCATCCTACTCTCAATTTACTGTGAAGACTGGATCCGACCAGATAACAGTAAATCTCAATTCCAAGTTACTGAAGCTTGGACTCGACCAAATAATAGTTTAACTTCTCAAATTGCTTAAGCCTGGACCCAACCAAATAATAGTTTAACTTCTCAAATTGCTTAAGCCTGGACCCGACTAGTCAACAGTTTAAGCCTTGACCCAACCATATACCAGTTAACCTCAAGTATAAATTGCTAAAGCCTAGACCCGACCAGTTAACAATTTAAAATTCTGAAGCCTGGACCCGACCAGATAACAGCTCCAATTTCAAAAACCTGGACCCGACCAGATAACAGTGAATCTCAAATTTAGTTGCTAAAGCCTGGACACGACCAAATATAAGTTTAAATTCTTCAACTACAGATCATGGATCTGACCAGTTAATAGTCCGAGTTGCTGAAACTAGGACCCGACCAGATAACAGTTTAATTCCTACAAATCACTAACAAAACTCCTCTTCCTTAGTAGAGTTTGCCAATACCCCAACGAGTTGCTGCAAAGCCTGGAATCTGACCAGATAACGGTTAACTTCTTTATCCCTAACAAGTTATTGTGAAGCCTAGAATTTGACCAGATAATAACTAACTTTCAAGAGATAATTCCCCACCAGAGCAATGGACAACTAAAACTCCTGAATTCTGATTCCCAAGCAGAAATCAACACTCTCCACAGAGTCTTCTCAAGCAAAGTCAATATTCCTTAGTGAAGTTTCTTCTCAACAAAGCAGGAAACCCCAACAAAAGCATTTTTAACAAAATCTGAAGATACACATACTTTTCACCCCCAACAGCAGTTCGAGATTTAACTTCTCAAAACTCCCCAGTATGTGTCAAGGATACGTTTTGACAACATGTCGCATTCATACATCATATAACATCCATAACAAATACATACAACATAGTCTCATTTATTTTGAGAACATCATTACACCATGCATACATTCGCATACAAATAACCCCTTTGTTCTTTGCAGAAAAAAATCAATGATCCAAAGACCTCTTCTGGATTAGAATTAATTCTTCCAGTTAAAGACAGTCAAGACACCTAGTTTTCAGCACGAATCGACCAAAGATTTTTGTTGATGTTTCTCCCAGTTTCAACCATTATCTCTCCAAATGTCATCTATAAGCCCATTCTCGAATCAATACATCATCGAGTGTAAATTACTGGGCACTTTAGTGTTCAATCATCTTTCACCTTCAAGCCATGAATGGTGGATCCGCCAATCTAACTCTTCAGGTTTAAGAAGATTGAACAGGGGCAGCTGTTGTACCCCAAAATTTGCCCTCTCATTTTCTTAAGATTTCTCTCATAATATCTCCATTGATTCAAGACTGAATAAGGTTTGATCAACTAAAGACACTTCCTCGAGCACTGATGACTCAAAATTAGGGTTTGAGTTTGTACAAGGATAATTGGACTTTTAATGCTTCATATGACTTTCATGGATCATTTTGGACTCCCAAGATTGCTCATGTCAAGTGTCAAGCTTTGGATCACATTTTTGCTCAGTCAATTGATCAGTTGACCTAAAATCAACTATATTGGGGGAAAAGTCAATTGTGGTCAATTTACAGTCAAATTTCATAATTTTTTATCCTTATAAACATTTTGAATTCATATATTTCAAATGAATAAGTTTGGATAAAAATTTCTCAAGAAATTTGATCAGATCACCAAAAGGGCAAAATGGTCAAAATTACGATTTTGACTAAAAAAGCTTAATTTTTGACTTTTGACCTAACACATAACTTGTTGGTTTGATACATGATATAAAAGATTCAAATGCATAACTTTTACCTAATGGCATGGCTTAAAATATTCGCCAAAGATTAATTGATTGATAGTTGAAATCCAGTCAATTGATGAAAAGTCAATTGATACACTAAAAAGTTAAACTTTGACTTTTTGATCAAAAATCAAGTTTCAAAAATCATATTTCATCAAGACATGTAAAAATGTGATGTTTTTTCATCAAGAAATCAAAAAGTCAAAATTCACTTTGAAAAGTCAAAACTTCCAAGACTTAAAATTTTTCTAAGTGTTGGAAAATTTACTTTTTTCATAACTTTGTGCCAATTTTTCATCATAATGCAAGGTGATTAAAGAAAAACTTCCAACATGAAAGTTTTAGATCCAAATAAGATATAAAACTTTGTAGAAGGAATCAAGTTCTAAAAATTCTTGGATTGCAATTTACTTATTCATGAAGACATGCTCATGAAACTTAAACACTTAGTGAAATTTTGCCCTAGTTAGGCAGATTTTTGGTACCAACTTCATGGAAAATTTTCACCTAGTTCCAAATTGATTCTTAAAAAATGTCCAACATAAAGGTTTTATAACATGATACAAGCTTTCCAAAATGTCCAAGAACTTATTGATATCATTCTTGAGCTAGGAGAATCAGAGGCAAGAAGTTAGGGTTTCAAACTTGTTTTTCAAGTCATTTTCATGATGAACATTTGATCTAATTACAAGCAATGTTGCATAATTCCACTTTTCAGGTCCTCTAACTTGTGTAAATATCCTTAATCAGAAGATTCCATAAGCTTTTGAGCTACGAACCACTAGATTTAAGCTTTGTCCAATACACCTTTCCATTTAAAGAAGAAAGTCACCACTTCCATTTTGAAAAAGCAAGCTTTATACAAAGTCAGCTTGTCTTGAGATTTTCACTTGTTCTTTCTGCACACACAACATCTATAAGTCAGAAGCAAGCTTGTTTAAAGTTCAACCACTCTACAATAGCATGGTACAAGCTCTGGGAATATGTTTGCCATGGTTGCTTCAAAAACAAGAAGAGGTGTTACAACTTGATAAGTCAAATTCTGACTTGTTGTAGCATACAAAACCTCTTTCCTATAAATACATACACTATTTGCAAGCTAAATCAAGATTACACAAGCCTTCAAATTCCCTCAAAACTAGAAATTTCAACACAAGAACAAAACTTGCCATTTCTGATTTCAAAACCCAATCTCTCAATCCACTTGTGCGTCCTTTGGCCTTTTGCTTCCAAAAGCTTCTAAACATCATCCATAAACAATACCAATACATGTTTGCAAACTGTAACACCATTTACACCACCCTCAATTTTCAAAAATAGAGCTTTGCATCTTGACTTCTCTAGCTTGATTCAAGAACTCTCAGCTCAAAGTAACCATTGGAATACCTTCCTGGAGGTTCAAGGAAGCTAACCCGATCATCACTATCACTTAAAACAAGATTAAACTCATTTCACGATTTCCAGTTTTTGAGGTATTTTTCTGAACTTTCATCTCTTCATTTAGGCATTGTTAGGCTTCCATTTCAAAGATAAAATGTAGACATCATTGCCCTGAAACTGTACATGTCCATAGTTTTCATTTATATTGACTGAGTAGGGAGAATTTTGAGATTGAAATTTATGGAAAAATTAGGGTTTAGATTAGGGCCAGTAAAATTCTTGTTTATCTTTGATTTATAGTTTAAGTGGTTTAAATTTCTGGAATCGTGAGAAAAAATGGAACAACTTTCATGTTTGCAATTTTAATTTTCATTGAGAAATGAGCAAAATACATGTAGTCTGGCTGGCGTGAGGTTGAAGATGAAGTTCAGGCCATAGAAGTGTTTTGCATTATATATTTATGGTTTTGTTTTATACACCGGATGTATAGCCATCCCAGTGGTAAGGCAGCGTGCGTATTATGTTAAGGGCGTGGGTTCAAGCCCCATCGCTGCGACTTTTCACAAATCTTCACTCTTTTTATTTCTTTTTTGCTTCCATATATGCACGCTGGGCATTTGAGGCATTAGGCCTCTCTTTTTGCTTCATTCTGACCCCCTGATTACTTATAACAACACAACCGAACCTTTTTTTATTATTTTTCTGACTTACAAAAATAAAACTCCTCTTAGGCCAGGCCTAATACCAAAAACAGTTTTACTTCTAATAAACACCTCAAACCTTATTTTTACCCCCTGACCTTCTCTATTTATTTTATTTTCTTTTATTTTTCCTTTTATTTATTTATTATTATTATTATTATTATTATTATTATTATTATTATTATTAATAATAATAATATTATGATAGTATTTATGTTTATTAATAAAAAAGGACAAAAATATTTTATTTATTATATACTTATTTTATTTTTCAAGATAACAAAAACACAAAAAACATTTTATTATAATTTAATTTAATTTCTTTTTTAGTCAATTAATAATTAGATTAGGGTTTTTATTTTATTTATTTTCTTTTTTAATTAAAATCGACTTAGAATTTTAGGTTTCTATGTTAATTAATTAATTTCTTTTTTTTATATACCATTTAATTAATGTTAAAATCTTTTTCTCAAAAAAACCTAAAAATGTTTCTTTATTTAATTTAAGTTTGTTTTCTCATTTTTTAATTAATTTTTTTTTTCATTTAGTTAATTAAGGTCTTAACAAAATTCAAAACAACATCCATTTCCTATTCCATTTATATCCTTGTACATTTATTCATTCTTGTACATTTAATTCTTGTAAATATTCAATATGGTTGTAATAGATAATTAGAATTTAAATTTTTGCAATCCCCATTTGTAAATATGTATACCCCATCCCCAAATGATGTAATAATATAGGATATTTACTTTTCACAATTTATCGCTTTCATATAAATGCTAGTAATTAAGGTTTGTATGGAAAGATAAAATCAATACTTAGAAAACCCTAATTCATGACAAATCATGCATGAAATACAAACACTTGCAAACTTTGCACCTCTAGGGTTATCTCCACTTGTTGCCTTGAGAAAATGGTCATGTTATACATGTGAGACTTCTTAGAAAAAGCAATAAAAAATACAAGATCATAGTCCCTCGATGACGCTTCGAATGTTGCCTTACAAATGATATTAGTCCCTCAAGAGAAATGCTAAGATATCTCGCAACATTGCTATTCATGATTATACAATGACCCACGCCTGTCCCTTTACACCAAAAAATAAGGCTACTTACCAATCAATGGTGAGATAGAAATATCAAAGGAAGAGATAAATGAACAAAAGACTTTTTGAGTATGTAGAACATTCTTAGTTGCTTGCTCACAATCCATCTTCAAAAACAAAAATCTCTTCAAACACGTTAAACACTTTCAAAACATGAAATATTTTCAAAATGTCCAACACTTTGTATGTATTCTTATAGAGACGAGAATCATTACAAAGTTTTCCTAAACGAATGCACTTTTCAAAAATACTTTCAAAACCCACCACAAACACATTTCAAACAAAGCAATTTCAAAAGTGATCTAGCAAGCAACTAAGAGCCCATAGATAACTATGGATGAAAAGGGTGCTAACACCTCCCCTTTTCATAATCTATCCCACGAACTCAAGAAAATATCTCAAAGGTCTTTCCTGTTCTTTTCACTCTTTCCTTATTGGATAAAAGAATATTCAGTGGTGACTCTTGCTATCCATAACAATTGCGATAAAATGCAAAATAACAAAGTCAGTTCTCCCACCGTATTACAGATAGTATTGATTGATCTTGATACTTAGCCATCTCTTTCCTCTCCTCTATTAAACCCACTTCTTGTATGCTCCCCTTAAGTTTTCAATTCACTCTATTCCAAGTGTGAATTGAATAGACCTTAGGATTATATCCATGTATGCTAACAAAGGGTAGAGATTTCCCTTCAAAACTCAAACTATAAGATCAATCATTGTATGATAACATTAGGGATAGAGTCAGGTTAGTCTCCCCTTAGACCTCTCTTTCCCCTTTTGCATCTGCATTTAACAAAATCTTCTCTTTCTGGCAAACTTCAAAACACTTTAAAAGTTACTGATGAAAATCATATCTTTGTTGAGCTTGGGAAATGATAAGCGGGTTTCTTTTAGATATCATTTCTTTTCCATTCTAAGTTTTGGTATGGTTCAAGTCTCAAAGACATATTTAATGAATAAGTAGAGAAATGGCTAATATCTCTCTCTTGAGATTAAGTAGATGTTATCAACATCAAAAACACCAACCAACACAAACTCTTTTGCCTTTGGGCTTTTCTTTCAAAACCCTTTTCAATAACATGTTAGTTCACTTGTGTGCTGACGCATAAGTCTCCAAAGGTCGAGTTGCGGCAGAAGGCGTAATTAATATTGTCCTTTAAAAAATACAAACCACAAAACTTTTGAAGCCGAACTACGGCTGCTCTGATTCCTTAAAAGGGATACGTAGGCATTGGGGTAGGGCCCGAACGAGCACAACTTTTATTTTCCCTACATTACTTTCTCTTTTCTTTTGCATGCATTCCCCCTCTTATATCTTTTTAGCTTTTAAGATTTAGACATAGAATTCAAACCCTTGGATTAGAATAAACATAGGTGGATCTTGTAGAGTACTATAGACGTTTGGGATGCTAATACCTTCCCCTCGCATAACCGACTTCCTTACCCAATCTCTATGGTCGCAAGACCGTGATTTCACCCCTTGAGGTTTTCTCGATGTTTACCTTTCCCATCATGTGGGATAAAAGACGTTTGATGGTGTGATACGGTGGGAGAGAACTGACTGTTTTGGAATGTTGGTTCGTGTTTTGCGTTTGTTTTCGCAAAATGTCGCGGTAAGCAAGAGTCGCCACCGTCTTTTATTTTATCCAACAAGAAAAGGAAAAAAGCACAGAAAAATTCCTTCTTCGAGATGTTTCTCGGGTCCGGGGGGTAGATTATAGAAAGGGAAGGTGTTAGCACCCTTTCTATCTGTGGTTATCTACGGGCTCTTAGGTACTTGCTCAAAGTGTTTTCAAAATTATCTTTTTCTTTGTATTTGTGAGTTTGAAAGAAGTTTTTGTTTGAAAGGTGTAAGTGCGAAAAGTTTTATTTTGTTTTGAAAGGAGCAAGTACTTAAGAACCATCTACCTACTCGAAAAAAAGAATCAATCTGTGCTAATGTCCTTTAGACAATGCTATCCCACTATTGATGAGTAGGTAGCATCGTCGTTGGAGTTTTAAGGGTCAATTCGATTAAGGGACGTGCAGTCACTAAAGCAATGTTAGGACACCTTAGCGATAACCCTAATGTCTTAGATCATTTTTCCAAGGCAACCGTTTCGAGGCAACTATGATCTTTGGACAAGAGGGCGACCTCTAAAACTTCCTATACTCAATGACCACGTTCAAAGGCAACCAAGTAAGGTGTACCCTAAGAGTGTGCATGTGTGAGTGTGTTGTTTTCAGTTATTTTGTCTTTGTACATGTCAATGGTTATCTATGTTGATTTTAGGTTAAACATTTAATCTTGTCATGCATACCTATTATCAATCATCTAACAGTTATACAAGTTACGAAAATTAAATTGTGGAAATTTAACTAACTATTACAAGGCGTCGGGTATTTACATCGCCAAAAGCAACCCTTTGAAATTTAAATGCGGAAAATAAATAAAGCGATAAAATAATTAAATGGTCCTAATTATCTATTACATTCCAGGAACAAATACAATATTGGATAAAATAAAGTAAATCGCGTGCGGAAATTAAATCGGGTGCAAATTTAGGGTTTTGACCCTTTTTTGAAAGAAAGTATCTTTTTTTGTTATTTTTGAATTAAGAAAGAAACTATCCTAAATTAATTATTAAATTAATTAATTAATTAATTAATTAATGAAAATAAATATTTTTTGGATTTTTGATATTTAAAGAAAGAAAATAAAATTAATCAATGTTAATAAAAACCTAATTATGTCTAAGTTAATTTTAATTATTTTACAAAAATGTGAAAGTTATTCTAATTAAAATTCTAAATCAATTAATTAATGTTTATTAACAAAAATAAAAGTTAGAATTTAATTTGATAAAGAAAATGTTTTGTTGTTTTTATTTATTTATTTTTTAAGAAAAGAAATTAAGTCCTAAAAATTAAATGCTAAACTAATTATTAAATAAATTAATTAATGAAAAATATTAAATGACATATTTTTGGAGTTTTGTTAATTTAGGAAAGAAAATAAAATGATTAAATTAGTGTTAAAAACCTATTGATTTCTAATTAATTTTAAATATTTGTAAAAATCATTTAAAGTTATCTAACATTAATATCCTAATTAAATTAATTAATATTTATTAATAAAAAATAAAATTATGAAATTTAATTGGACATAAAATATTTTTGTGATTTTTTCGATGACAAGAAGATTAATTATTTGGTTAGTAAAATAAATAAGAAATAAATAAATTGAAAATATAAAAAAAAATAAAGAGTGAGAAATGGGCCTGAAACAACACTTTTGGGAGGTGTAAAGAGCATTCCTGAGTCCGGATCTTCGAAAGCTTCATGCTCTAACTATGATGTTTTTTTATTCTTGTGTGGTACCTATGATTCAACCATACATAATTGTTCTATATAAACTCAAGCAAACATTAGCATATCATAAAATGTGATTAAAATTAGAGATTCAAAATTTAAAATTTTACCAAATCGGTGGGCGTGCTAGGCGTGTGATGGATTGCTCTTGGGACTTGTAAGAATCATGAGGACTTCAAGAGGATTGTTTGAGGCATGATGTCAATTGCGAGAGGCCGGAACCTCGAAATATGACTTGCACCGATTCTTTGATTTCTGGAGAGCTTTTTGAAGAGCTTTTAGAGAACTTTTTGAAGAGCTTTTTGAGAGCTTTTTAGAGAGGATTTTCGTCCCTTTCAAGCTTGTATGGCTCTATATTTATAGAGGGGAATGAGGAGACAAGAAAGAATGGAAAGAATCTCCATCATAATGTTGTGTTATAAGACCATGATCAAGATTTGAAAAAAATACGATATTTGATGATTCTCCATTATTAAACCTTTCAAATTTGATTTGATTCAATCTTTTTGCACATGATTAGTCTTGATAAGAATTTGATGGTGGTGCTAGCTGTAAACAAAGCCTAAAACAATCAAAAAATCAAGAGTTATTAATTATTTGGATTTTCTATGATTTTATTTGATTTAAAATGAATAAATTCAATTAAAAATCAAATTAAATAATAAAAATGAAATATGGGCTCATGGCTGAAGCTAGGACACGTGTGTAATGTGTAAAGTCCAAATCAAGTGGAAAAGAATGGGCCCATTTGACAAAATTTGAAGTTTTGGGGATAGTTGACTTTTGGCAATTTTGCAAAAATGTTCAACTTCAACAATGCATAACCTCTTCAATTTTGAACTTTTGGAATTTTTCTTGGACTTTTTAGAAATCTTGATATGTCCTCTAACCAACACTTTTGGTCTCATCTCATTTTGATATTCCATGCTCAAGTTACAAGCTTTGGAAAAAAAGGTGTTTTTGTTGACTTTCAAAAATGACATATAATATCCAAATTTATAACTTCTTGTGAGTGCATTTTCTGATCTTGGGGTATGAATATGGATTGTATTAACTTTCATCCTCTTAAAAATGAGCTTTGGATGGGTCATTTATCATAAAGTATGAGAAAGTTATGCTTGGTCAAAGATGAGTTGACTTTTCCTGTAAAACCTTAATTTAGCAACTTATGAGTCTTGATGAATTTTGAGCAATCCTTGATGAATCATGATAAACCCTTGATAAAATGATGAAATATCCTTCAAAATGAGAATGTTGACAAAAAATCTTGAAGTTTGACTGTATTTGGGTCACAGTTGACTTTTGCCCTAACACAATCGATTTTTGGACCTCTTGAGCAATTGACTGACCAAACTTCCTCTGCAAGGCTTGAAATTTGGCATGGATGAAGTTGAGAACATATTAGGACATTGTGGAGCACTTGAGGTCATTTGTATGCAAGGACCTTGATGCAACACAAAACCCTAATTTGAGGTTGACTGCCTTAGGAGACAGCTTGAATGTCCAACTCTTGAGCAATCTTGAGCCACTTGGATATTATTCTTGAAATGTCTTGGGAAATATGAGAGGGCAAATTTTGGGGTACAACAGCTTCCCCATGTTCAATTTTCTTAAACCTGAGGATATAGATTGGCTTTCGGGCCTTTCGTGATCCGAAGGTGGAAGATGATTGAACACTAGAGTGCCCAGAAATTTGCACTCACATGAAGTGGTATCAGCATTGTGATGTCGGGAATGGGCTTACAGATTCCATTTGGAGACTGTTGACAGGTGGTCTGAACTTTGACTGGAATACGAATCAGAGAGATCTTATTGGCGATCTGACTGAATCAGAGGAGGTCTTGGATTAACTTTGACTGGATCGGCATTAGAAAAATCTTCGAATCGATTTAACTGGACCAGACAAGAGTCTTGGAATAAATTCAACTGGAATATGAATCAGGGAGATCTTATCGGCGATCTGACTGAACCAGAGGAGGTCTTGGATTAACTTTGACTGGATCGGCATCAGGAAAAATCTTTATGAATCAATTTAACTGGACAAAACAAGGTCTTGGAATAAATTCAACTGGAATACGAATCAGGGAGATCTTATCGGCGATCTGACTGAACCAGAGGAGGTCTTGGATTAACTTTTACTGGATCGACATCAGAAAAATCTTTAGGAATTAATTTAACTGGACCAGACAAGGTCTTGGAATAACTTCAACTGGAATACGAATCAGGGATATCTTATCGGCGATCTGACTGAACTAGAGGAGGTCTTGGATTAACTTTGACTGGATCAGCATCAGAAAAATCTTTAGGAATCAATTTAACTAGACCAAACAAGGTCTTGGAATAGCTTCAACTGGAATACGAATCAGGGAGATCTTATCGGCGATCTGACTGAACCAGAGGAAGTCTTGGATTAACTTTGACTGGATCGGCATCAGAAAAATCTTTAGGAATCAATTTAACTGGACCAGACAAGGTCTTGGAATAACTTCAACTGGAATACGAATCAGGGAGATCTTATCGGCGATCTGACTGAACCAGAGGAGGTCTTGGATTAACTTTGACTGGATTGGCATCAGAAAAATCTTTAGGAATCGATTTAACTGGACCAGACAAAAAGTCTTGGATTAACTTTGACTGGATCGGCATCAGAAAAATCTTTAGGAATTGATTTAACTGGACCAAACAAGGTCTTGGAATAACTTTGACTGGATCGACATCAGAAAAATCTTTAGGAATCGATTTAACTGGAACAGACAAGGTCTTGGAATAACTTTGATTGGATCGGAATCAGAAAAATCTTTAGGAATCGATTTAACTGGACCAGACAAGGTCTTGGAATAACTTTGACTGGATCGGCATCAGAAAAATCTTTAGGAATCAATTTAACTGGACGAGACAAGGTCTTGGAATAACTTCAATTGGAATACGAATTAGGGAGATCTTATCGGTGATCTGACTGAACCAGAGAAGGTCTTGGACATAGCTGAAAACTTAACTAGATCTTTCCTGAAAGGTAAAGGTCAGTCATATGCAATGCATGATATGGATCAAGCAATGATATTCTTGACATAAATGAGATTATACAGTATGATGCGTATATGCATGTATCCTGATGTATGGAACTGTAATGTTTTAGCTGGGGAAAATAAATCCTGGATAGCTTGCTGGAGAATAGAGTTGAATTCTTCGCTTCCGCTAGGGATGGTGAACGAAGGTGATTGCGAGAATAAACCTGCAGGAGAAGATGACTCCTTTGGGGAATAAACTGATGAGGAGATTACTTTGAGGGGAAGAGATGCTCTGCTGAGGATTCCACCGATAAGCTCTGCTGGGGATGGATTACTGTTGCTGGTAATACTGAATCTGTTGAGGATTGAATTCCTGTTTGTGAAAGGAAATAACTTCGCTGGGGGATGATCTTTCAGTTGTGACTTGTCGGGGATAACCCTGTTAGACTTTTGTAGGGATAATCATCAATGTTTGGCTGGGAACGATCCTTTGCATTCGGCTGGGAATGATCCTTTGCACTCGGCTGGGGAGATTTATTTTGTACTCCGCTGTGGATAAACTTCCAGAATCTACTGGGGATGATGATTCAACTCTGTTGGGGAAGCTTTTTCAGACTGCGCTGGGAAAATTTTAACTCCACTGAGGATATCTTGTATTCTGCCGGGGAACATTCTTATACTCTACTAGGGAATATTAAGTATGCCGGAGATATCAAGCCTTTTTAGTGCTGATGATAGATAAACTCTGCTTGGGGAGAATATTACCGATTCATTCACAATTGCAAGTCTCGGCTGGGGAGAGCTATCATTATTGTCTTTTTCTTTTACTCTGCGGGGAGTGAATGTTACTGGGACGCGTGCTGAGGATATGACTATGGCTTTGCATCGAGACTTTTTTTTTCCCCTGTTCCTGTGGGAGAAGGTGCCTATGGAGGCCTTGTGGATCGAGTATTATCACAACCTATGAGGTGCTTGGTAACTTTCGATTGAAGTGACAAGTCTTCTTCTGGTAGGCCAGTGACGAGATGACGAGACATAGTCGTACGCTTTGATCCCTAATTTTTGCCTGGACCGCCCTTTCGGGTTTTCAGTCCACCGGGATACCCTTTTTTGCCCAAGCCGCCTTTTCAGGTTTTCGATTTGCCGGGTGTACAATTTTTCATTTTCATCCCTAATTTTTTCCCGAACCCTTTTGGTTCGCCGGGAAGCCCTTATTTTTTCCTAGGCTAGTAAACCTAGCGGGTCTTTATTCATGCGTGGTATTTTTTGACTATGTCCACGCTCTCAGGATGTAGGGAGGTGTCACTGTCGGTAGTGTTATGTTGCCACACTACCAGAAGATCTTCATTTAATCATGCAAGGTTCGTTGCTGGAATTTATGTCTAATGCCCCAAGTGATTCAGATGAAGATTTTCCCCTGGCTATTCGGCATCTTTGAGAGATTCCTTGAATCTTGACTTGACTGCCCCAGATGATGGACAATGATCATGCCGTGCCCCTTGGTTGGAAGTGTTTTTTCCATTTGAGGTGATCCTTTTATTGAGAAGGTTTTTTTGTTCCCTAGATATTCGTCGTGCGAATTTCTCTGCTGTTTGAACAAATAGTCATATGCAAACAATGTTATTTTAAGAATGCAAAGCTTATGTCTGTTTTAAGGTTATTTGAAAATGCAGTTTTCAATAAAACAAGCGAATTTTTGTAAAATGTGATGTCAACTCTGGATTTTACAGCAAGCCCTACAGGAGTCAGGATATCTTTTTATAACAGTATGCTTTCGAACTAACCCATGCTCCAGCTAGGACTTTTAAGGGTTATAACGTGACCTGGTTCACGGTTTAAGAAACAAAGGACAAAGGCTCAAATTTGATTTGTACCCACCCATTCTTCGTAATGTTCTTCAATCCTAAACTCATCTAATTGTGCATTTAGATCCCATTTGAGTCTTTGCTCTAATATTCCAGTGATGGTTCGGATACTGACAATTTATTTTGAACAGGAAGTCATTTTTGTTGAGAGTTTGTAGGACCTATTTCTTTTTTATTTTATTATCCCTGTCTTTTTCCTGAACTATTTCTTTTGTAATTACAGTCAGCGGGATGCCCCAGTTTTGTAAGTCTCCTTCATAGGTTTTGACTTGATAGGCTTTTATTTCGAGAGATAATGACTGCCTGTTCTTACGATTATACGGAACCATCACCGTCTTTTGTTTCGGAAGGACTTCTTTGATGCCATTCATTGTGCACCTAGATTAACTGAGAAAACTACCCTGCCCCAGGTTATAATTACGGGTTTTAATTTGTGAAACGAAAAACTCTAACTTCTTTGGCTCAAAGGGGTTGACTAGGGATTATCTTCCTTATAACTCCACTGTTTAGGATTTGAAACAATGCCTGTACATCATCAGCGGGGTATGTTCAAAATAATACTGTAGAGATTTTGGTATCATTTTTGTCATCCTCCTTCTAAAGGCTTAGATTTTTTTCGAGAGTTGATCATCACAAAAAATGAAAGCAATTTGAATATAGTGAATACAAATGGATTGATTCAAAACAGACATATGCAATGCATTGATAAAGTAATAAAGTTTGACATGAATAAATGTTCGAACAATCAAAAGAAAATTACAAATTGAAAATTCTAATGAACAAAAGTCTTCTCGTCTCAGTACTTGTCACTTCAAATGGTTAACCTTGGAGGGATGGTAGAAGAACTCAGCCTGACCATCTTGTGTGAATTCCAATACTCCTTCATCAATCAGGTTTTGAATTTTGTACTTCAACTTCCAACATTCGTCAGTGTCATGCCCCGGGCTGTTAGAATGGTATGCACACCTTGCATCAGGATTGTAGTTGGGTGAAGAAGTCTTAGGATTCGTATGAGGTCCTACCAACGTCACCAGATTCAATCTCAATAGGTGTTGTAAAGCCTGAGACAGCGATATGTTGAGCTTGGTAAATTGCCGCTTGGGCATATTTGGCTTACTCCGATCAACCCGTTGTTTATGGCAAGGTTGTTGTTGGACCCTTGAGGTAGTAGCAACTTGGAGAGGTCTATTCTTCATCAAACCAAACCTTTGACTTCTCGGAAGTTGATTAATGACTTGGTCCCCGGCCTTGACTGTTTGCTTCATGTTGTTGTATCTGTCTTGATGAAGCTGGTTGATAATGGTTCTCAGCTCTTCTTGTTCCCGAGCTAAGCCTTGGATAAGAGCCATCTGCCCTAACATCTGGGTTTTCATGGAACTGAACTCAGCTTGCAGTTGTTCTAGTCGTTCGTCCTTATTGTCTTCAGGACTTTCCTTGACCAAGTTCCCAACGAGGAGTGTTTTCAACTCTTCCTGCCCCTTGGATAGGTTTAGGAATACGTCTCTGAACTGAGCTTCTTGAGTTTGAAGATATTGGTTGTCTTGTTGGAGAGCCATTGCTAAAATAAACAGCAAGAACATGAGAGACCTGTATTGGGAGACCTGTTATGCAATGATATGTATGATATATGTATGCAATGTTTTCAAGGATCTCGCGGGGTAAACAAGAAACTGTTAGAATTTGTTTGAAGGAACTTCGTGTTGTTAAGAGTCCTTCTTAAAGAGTCAAGCTCACCATATCGAGTGGGTCATAGCCCCTGACTCAAGTTATCGTGTTTTGATTTCTAGAAAACCTTGGCTAGAGGAAAATAAATCCCCTTTGCCCCTACTAGACATTTGATTTACCATAACCTGCATCACAAACCCTCGAGATCCTTGAAATGATTAAGGAAATGTTAAGGCATGATGTTATGATGTGTATGATATGCGTTTAAGCAAAAGTGTGAAGTGATGTAAGTAAACCCTGTGATAAATCCAAATTATTGGATAAGGACTGTAAACAAAACCTGCAAGGAACTCATGTTGTCAGATAACAAGAATGTGCAAGTAGTTCAAGTTTGAAGGCACACAAGTCACACAAACAGCCTTATGTTTAGGCTGGCATGGAGTTTAGGTATTACCCTCTTTCAGTTTAGTTGGTTCAAACCTGTCCTAAAAATAGTAATCGGGTTCTAGAGGATCTCAATATCACTGACTACCCTCGATCGGTCATAATTCCAGTTTAGCAACCATTTCTTGCAGCCGGAATCATCGCGAGAGTTTAGTCTCAATGAGTGTAGCATACTGCTACTATTCTATGGCCAAGTTGGTCAATTTAAAGGTTCTAAGGTCAGTTGGTGCTTAATGACCCCTTAGTAGACCCATATTCTCCTCGTTGCGCCATAAGGGATATTGGTACAAACTAAAATGCCACACCAACGTAGCTACTGCTTCAACCGTATCGGTCTACGCTGTACAGTTCCCTCACAGCTTATTGCTACTTACCTAAAGGGTATCCCCCAGATCCGGGTTAGGATCTATAATAACTCTGATTCAACCCACAAAGATAAAGCATACAAGTCAAGCAATTGAAAACAATATGAACTATTCCTAAGGTACACCCCACTTATTAATTCCCCAGCAGAGTCGCCAGTTCTGTGATACGGTGAGAGAGAACTGACTGTTTTGGAATGCTGGTTCATGTTTTGCATTTTTTTCTCGCAAAATGCCGCGGTAAGCAAGAGTCGCCACCGTCTTTTATTTTATCCAACAAGGAAAGGAAAAAAGCACAGAAAAATTCCTTCTTCGAGATGTTTCTCGGGTCCGGGGGGTAGATTATAGAAAGGGAAGGTGTTAGCACCCTTTCTATCTGTGGTTATCCACAGGCTCTTAGGTACTTGCTCAAAGTGTTTTCAAAATTTGCTTTTTCTTTGTATTTGTGGGTTTGAAAGAAGTTTTTGTTTTGAAAGGTGTAAGTGCGAAAAGTTTTGTTTTGTTTTGAAAGGAGAAAGTACTTAAGAACCATCTACCTACTCGAAAAAAAGAATCAATATGTGCTAATGTCCTTTAGACAATGCTATCCCACTATTGATGAGTAGGTAGCATCGTCGTTGGAGTTTTAAGGGTCAATTCGATTAAGGGACGTGCGGTCACTAAAGCAATGTTAGGACGCCTTAGCGATAACCCTAATGTCTTAGATCATTTTTCGAAGGCAACCGTTTCGAGGCAACTATGATCTTTGGACAAGAGGGCAACCTCTAAAACTTCCTATACTCAATGACCACGTTCGAAGGCAACCAAGTAAGGTGTACCCTAAGAGTGTGCATGTGCGAGTGTGTTGTTTTCAGTTATTTTGTCTTTGTACATGTCAATGGTTATCTATGTTGATTTTAGGTTAAACATTCAATCTTGTCATGCATACCTATTATCAATCATCTAACACTTATATAAGTTTCGGAAATTAAATTGCGGAAATTTAACTAACTATTACAATGCGTCGGGTATTTACATTGCCAAAAGCAACCCTTTGAAATTTAAATGCGGAAAATAAATAAAGCGATAAAATAATTAAATGGTCCTAATTATCTATTACATTCCGGGAACAAATACAATATTGGATAAAAGAAAGTAAATCGCGTGCGGAAATTAAATCGGGTGCAAGTTTAGGGTTTTGACCCTTTTTTGAAAGAAAGTATCTTTTTTTGTTATTTTTGAATTAAGAAAGAAACTATCCTAAATTAATTATTAAATTAATAAATAAATAAATTAATTAATTAATGAAAATAAATATTTTTTAATATTTAAAGAAAGAAAATAAAATTAATCAATGTTAATAAAAACCTAATTATGTCTAAGTTAATTTTAATTATTTTACAAAAATGTGAAAGTTATTCTAATTAAAATTCTAAATCAATTAACTAATGTTTATTAACAAAAATAAAAGTTAGAATTTAATTTGATAAAGAAAATGTTTTGTTGTTTTTATTTATTTATTTTTTAAGAAAAGAAATTAAGTCCTAAAAATTAAATGCTAAACTAATTATTAAATAAATAAATTAATGAAAAATATTAAATGACATATTTTTGGAGTTTTGTTAATTTAGGAAAGAAAATAAAATGATTAAATTAGTGTTAAAAACCTATTGATTTCTAATTAATTTTAAATATTTGTAAAAATCATTTAAAGTTATCTAACATTAAAATCCTAATTAAATTAATTAATATTTATTAATAAAAAATAAAATTCTGAAATTTAATTGGACATAAAATATTTGTGATTTTTTCGATGAAAAGAAGATTAATTATTTGGTTAGTAAAATAAATAAGAAATAAATAAATTGAAAATAAAAAAAATAAATAAAGAGTGAGAAATGGGCCTGAAACAACACTTTTGGGAGGTGTAAAGAGCATTTCTGAGCCCAGATCTTCGAAAGCTTCATGCTCTAACTATGGTGTTTTTTTATTCTTGCGTGGCACCTATGATTCAACCATACATAATTGTTCTATATAAACTCAAACAAACGTTAGCATACCATAGAATGTGATTAAAATTAGAGATTCAAAATTTAAAATTCTACCAAACCGGTGGGCGTGCTAGGTGTGTGATGGATTTCTCTTGGGACTTGTAAGAATCATGATGACTTCAAGAGGATGGTTTGAGGCTTGATGTCAATTGCGAGAGGCCGGAACCTCGAGATATGACTTGCACCAATTCTTTGATTTCTGGAGAGTTTTTTTAATAACTTTTAGAGAACTTTTTGAAGAGCTTTTTGAGAGCTTTTTAGAGAGGATTTTTGTCCCTTTCAAGCTTGTATGGCTCTATATTTATATAGGGGAATGAGGAGACAATAAAGTATGGAAAGAATCTCCCTCATAATGTTGTGTTTTAAGACCATGATCAAGATTTGAAAAAAATGCCATATTTGATGATTCTCCATTATTAAACCTTCCAAATTTGATTTGATTCAATCTTTTTGCACATGATTAGTCTTGATAATAATTTGATGGTGGTGCTAGCTGTAAACAAAGCCTAAAACAATTAAAAAGTCAAGAGTTATTAATTATTTGGATTTTCTATGATTTTATTTGATTTAAAATGAATAAATTCAACTAAAAATCAAATTAAATAATAAAAATGATATATGGGCTCATGGCTGAAGCTAGGAAACGTGTGTAATATGGAAATTCCAAATCAAGTGGAAAAGAATGGGCCCATTTGACAAAATTTGAAGTTTTGGGGATAGTTGACTTTTGGCAATTTTGCAAAAATGCCCAACTTCAACAATGCATAACCTATTCAATTTTGAACTTTTGGAATTGTTCTTGGACTTTTTAGAAATCTTGAGATGTCCTATAACCAACCGTTTTGGTCTCATCTCATTTTGATATTCCATGCTCAAGTTACAAGCTTTGGCAAAAAAGGTGTTTTTGTTGACTTTCAAAAATGACCTATAATGTCCAAATTTATAACTTCTTGTGAGTGCATTTTCTGATCTTGGGGTATGAATCTGGATTGTATAAAATTGCATCCTATTAAACATGAGCTTTGGATGGGTCATTTATCATAAAGTATGATAAAGTTATGCTTGGTCAAAGTTGAGTTGACTTTTCCTATAAAACCCTAATTTACAACTTTTGAGTCTTGATGAATTTTGAGCAATCCTTGATGAATCATGATCAACCCTTGATCAAATGATGAAATATCCTTCAAAATGACAATGTTGACAAAAAATCTTGAAGTTTGACTGTATTTGGGTCACAGTTGACTTTTGCCCTAACATAGTCGATTTTTGGACCTCTTGAGCAATTGGCTGACCAAACTTCCTCTGCAAGGCTTGAAATTTGGTATGGATGAATTTGAGAATATATTAGGACATTGGGGAGCACTTGAGGTAATTTGGATGCAAGTAACTTGATGCAACACAAAACCCTAATTTGAGGTTGACTGCCTTAGGAGACAGCTTGATTGTCCAACTCTTGAGCAATCTTGAGCCACTTGGAGATTATTCTTGAAATGTCTTGGGAAATATGAGAGGGAAAATTTTGGGGTACAACAGATGGCGACTTCATTGAATTTTTTATCTTTGATGATTTTCCGCTGGTTGTTTCAGCTGGCGACTTCACTAGGACAAATTGACTTATTGTTGGTCCATCCTTAGCAAGTCAATCCTAGCTTGTGTTTATCTTCATTTCTTGGGTGTTTATGTGTTTATTGCTTTCCAGATTTATTTTTTTATATGAATTTATTACATGCTTTTATACATTGCACCTTACTGTCTCCTATACGCTGGATACTGCTGTTATGCTTTTTCTTTATGGGGTTGGGATGATACTTCTTGAAGTAAAAGGTCCAGTACTCAGGCCAGAGTGTACTAGGACACTAGGAATAGAGTGGGGGCATGAAGGATATAGGACATGGTCCGATTAGTGCAGTCATGTCATATAGCACGCTCCGATGAGGTTCAAATGAAGGTACTTTCATCATGCACGTCTGTGTTGCGATGATTTTACTTTCAGGAAGATCCATGATTTATGAGTTACCCTTGCCTTACCCTAACCTAGTCTTCACCCGTGAGTGGGAGGGATGATTTCTTACAGGTACATTTGATGACTTTGATTATATTGGTAACTATGGTTCTGAAGGTGACTATGGATTAGTTGCTGACTTTGATTATGTTGGTGATTCTCTTTCTGTTTGTATTTGGTTGATGGCTATTATTGGTGAATGTCTAGAACCTTTGAACCTACGGATCTATACAATAGCATATCAGTGTCCACTATATTGGAAACCCTAGTCCTATCATGTTGCATCATAAAATATTTACTTTTCAAAAAATATACATGTTATACAAAAAGATTAACTTGTATATGCATCGTCATTTCCGGGATTTTCTAGAGTTTTCTTTTCCTCTAAATGGCAAACAACACTGATATCATCATGAAGACCAAGAGGGATAACTTTAGCTACCAGTTTCGTCCAAGTGTTTGGCCCTTTCTTGAAGAACTCAGAGATCTCACGAATTGTCAACAAATGGGTGTTTTTGGTGAAAGATATGGCAATCTCCTGTCTATGTTGGATGCTCGGATTGATGATAAGGTTGTTCAGACTTTGCTACAGTTTTATGATCCAGAGTTGCGTTGTTTCACATTTCAGGATTATCAGTTGGTACCCACTCTTTAGGAGTATTCTCATCTTCTCCACATCAAGGTTACTAATCATATTCCCTTCATCCAGGCCCCTGTTGACCCTGACTATGAGGTTATTTCTAAGGTTCTTTATTTGAACCTTAGTGATGTAAAGGTGAAGTGGAGACGTAATAAAGTCACCTGTGGTCTTCTGGTAGATTTCATGGCAGGAAAGGTAAAATAGATGGTAAGTAAGGGGCATTGGGATGCTTATTATGCATTGTTGGTTGCTACCATTTATGGGGTTATTCTCTTCCCCGAGATTTAGGAGATAATGGACTTGGCTGCTTTGTGCGTCTTCATGAATAAAAATCCAATACCTACCTTATTAGCTGAAACTTACCATAACATTCACTCTAGGTATGGGAAGAAGGGAGTAGTGGTATGTTGTGTTTCGATGCTTTACAGATGGTTCATGGAACAATTACCTACAAAGGGACCATTCAAGGAAGACCCTTATTCTTGGGCATCCAAAGTGATAACACTCACCTCTTTTGATATTCAGTGGTATAAACTCAAGGTTGATAGTACTGAAGTAATCTCTAACTACGCGGGTTTCTCTAATGTTACACTCATAGGAACAAAAGGGATCATCAACTACGATCTAGTACTCGCTCTTCGCCAGTTAGGCTATGCCATGAGGCATCCACCCACAAACAAAGAAGTTGAACCTGTGTACTGTAAAAAGGGAGAAAACCTTGCATTGTTAAAAAGAGCAGAAGTTGCTTGGGCTCACATTGGTAGAAAAGGAAAAGAGTTCTCCGGGTTAAAGGAGGTGTTAGCCTTTGATCCTTATATGGTTTGTGTGAAAGAAAGAGTTAAAAATTTTATGTTGCCTTTTCAAAAAGAGATATCCTTGTACCCTTAACCCACTGAGCTACATCACAATGTACCTAAAGAATGCTTTTATCAAGTACAATTGGAAAATAGGGATCTTTGTCAAAATCTTGAAGACAAAGAAATGGAAATATATTTCTTTACAAAAAAAAAGAGAGAATTAGCTCATCAACTAAGAGAATATGAAGGGGAAGGAAGTTCTGAAAGTAGGAAGAAGAAAAGAAGACTTGGGACAAAAGACTTTTTTTATATCTGCAGAAGAGTATCAGATGGCTCTTGCTGACGTAGAGAAGAATCGTCAAGAGACCATGAAATTTCAAATGGCCAACAATAGAAACAAGGCAAAAGCCAAAGAGTTTGGAAACAAATTCAAAGGTGATATGTTAGAGCTGGAAGCAAAAGAAGCTCAGATGACTGAGGTAATGAAGGAAAATGCCAGTCTCCAAGAAAAAATAAAAGAAATGGAAGATGCGCCCATACCCATACCTTTGCCGGAATGCAAGGAGTGTGATCGCTTCTTAGAGAAATGTGTGTATTTGGAGGGAAAACTATTTCATAAATATGTGGTGATCGATAGCTTCGCACGTGGACGAGATCGTGAAAAGACGAGGACGTTATTCGCATAAACCAAAAAGTGGAGTGAAGAGTACTTCTGACAGGGAGGACCATTATACTACACAGAGATTAGAGACCCACCACATTGATTGTCGCTTTTTTTTATGTCACTTGATCATCACCAGTATTATTAGATGGTATCATTTATATTTCATTATGTATTTTGGATCATTCTTGTACGAATTAACTTTTGATCGTATGAATCATTTTTAATGAAGTCATTTATCGTTAATTATATCTCTTGTCGATTGCTGATTATATCCCTTATCATGTTTGTTTAATATTCTTAGGGGTTGACAAAACTTTTGGATACCTTGGAAACGATAAAACATTGCATGCACAGTCGTTCATTCATGCATATCATATCATGACAGGTGGTTCCCACAGGTTTCTCATCTTCTGTTTTCTTTTTAGAAATTTCTACTACAAACCCACACCGCTATAACACTAGGAGTACTTCTAGAAAGCAAATGGAGCAAAATCAGGCAGATGTTGTTGCCATGGGTACCAGAATGGATACTCGGGTTGACCAATTGATGGAGATTATTCAAAATATGGCTCGTCAGCAAGAGGAAATTAGGGCCATGATTATGAGGCTGGCTGAAGCATTGAATGATGGTGGTGAAACTTTGAATACAAATCTACCAGGGGTCATCGTCAACAACCCTAATGATACTTTAGGTACTCAGAATGTAAGTGGGAATTCAGGAGGTGCTCGGAATGGGAATTTGGATTCGAATGTCGGTCTGAATATTCAGAGCGGTCAACCTGTAAATCTCGACGGTCCTGCAAATAACCAAGGTATCCATGTGGTTCAAGTTATGAGGAATCCCCCTCCACCTTCTATTATTCATCAAAGTGTTGAACAAACCGTTATACCACTGAGGCCTGTCCGTATTCGTGCTAGGCCAGTGGAAGAAGATAATTGGGAATACTGGATGTCTAATGTTGATGAACCAACACAATCTAACAAGAAATTTCACATGCTTGAAGAGAGGATTCGCAGGTTTGAAAGTCAAGGTGTGGTAGGCTTTGACATGTCTGATTTAGGCTTAGTGCCTTGGGTGAAAATTCCCCCAAAGTTTAAGGTGCCTTATTTCGTGAAATACAAAGGTACTTCCTGTCCAAAGACCCATGTTAAGTCTTTCTACCGGAAGATGTTTGCATATTCTGATGATGAGAAGTTGTTGATGCACTTCTTTCAAGACAGCTTAACAGGTGGCCCACTCGAGTGGTACATTAAGTTGGAAAGCAGTCACATCTGTACATGGAGAGAATTAGTTGAGGCCTTTGTTATACACTATCAGTATAACATCGACATGGCTCCCACAAGAACCCAATTGCAGAATTTGTCCCAGAAGCGGGATGAGTCTTTTAAAGAGTATGCCCAGAGGTGGAGAGAGATGGCTGCGAAGGTTCATCCACCAATGTTAGAGAGGGAGATGGTGGAAATTTTTAGTAGTACATTACAAGGCCAGTATTACATAACTTACAGTACATCAGGTACTTTTTCTGAGATGGTGGCACATGGAGAGCGAATTGAAATCAGAATTAAGTTAGGAAAGATCCAAGATGTCGTTGCTGGAAATAACTTTGGTAACACTAAGAAGTCTTTTGGTGGTCACCAAAAGAAAAAAGAGGGTGAATCCAGCGTAATCTATTCTCGAAAAGGGAAAGGCAGATATCAGCGTTCAAATCATCAGATTGCTGTTGTAACAATACCAACTGTTGCACCTCATTGGCAAGTTTATGGGCTTAGCAGGGAAATCAACAAGGCCAAAGGCGTCCCCCCAGGAAAATTGATGCACTTCCAATGTCTTGTGCCGAGTTGTTACCTCAGTTTCTCTATTTAAAGTTAATCGAGTTACACCCTTGGAAGGTTGATCCAGAAAGATTGCCATACAACTTTGACGCCAATGCCCGATGTGATTTCCACTCTGGCGGGCAGGGGCATACTATTAAGAATTATTATGCTTTAAAACATAAATTCCAATATCTATTTGACTTTCAGGCTGTTAACTTTTGGCCAACACCCAATATTATAAACCAGCCTTTGCCACCTCATGGCGGTGTCACTGTTGGCACCATTATGGAAGATGAGGATTTGAATTTGATCATGGGTGTTAATCAATTGACTAAACCTCTCTCATTTGTGAAAGAGCAGATATCGAGTAAAGGTGTATTCTTGGGTTATGGGATAGACTGTACAATTTGCTTGATACGACCAAAGGGGTGTTCATTGTTAAAGGACGCAATTCAGAATTTGACTACCCAGGGAGTTTTGCAATTCGATCGTGTAGTTGTTGAGACTAAATTGGGCAAGGATGAGGTTGATATGATAAAAATTCCTGTCAAAGCCAAAACCACTCAAGTACCTGTTACAATTTCGGTACCTGCAAGAAAGCCACCTATAACTATCACCATGCCCGGACCGATACCGTATGATAGTGACAAAGCAATTCCTTGGTATTATGGTGGTGAATGTTATCAATAAGGGTAGAAGCTTGTTACTCAGAAGTCTGAAAAGGGTGAGTTTGAAGAAAAAGAGTCTGAAATTCATGACATCATTGGTGAAAGTAGAATTACCCGCAGCAGTCGAATTTTCTCTTCGCCAGAACAGCCTGAAAGTAGCGTAGGTGCCACAACAAAAGCCAGGGGCAAGCATATTATGGTCAATGGTGATAAATCGGGGAAAAATCCCCATATTCCTGCTTTGGATGATGAAATGGCTAAATATGTAGCAGAGTTAATGAGGTACATCAAGAAAAGTGACTACAAGATCATTGACTAATTGACCCAGACACCCTCAAAGATATCAATTCTTTCTTTGCTTAGGGATTCATAATCCCATAGAAATGCACTGATGAAGCTATTGGGGACCTCTTTAGTTCCTTAAGAGATATCAGTAAATAAATTTGAAGGGATTATGAATAGTATTTCTACGAGTAATGGGCTAGGTTTTACAGACTTTGATTTACCCCTTGAGGGGAGGAAGCATAATAAAGCTCTGCACATTTCCATGGAAATTGCAAAAACTACCTTATACCGTGTGTTGGTTGATACGGGTTCCTCTCTCAATATATTTCCCAAATCCGCTCTCTTGAAGCTTGATTACAATGGGCTTTTGTTGAGGCCATGTGATTTGATTGTTAAGGCTTTTGATGGGTCAAAGAGGATAATGTTCGGGGAAGTCGACTTACCAATCAAAATAGGTCCTCAAGTGTTTTAAGTCACTTTCTTTATCATGGATATTAATCCTTCCTATTGTTTTTTGTTGGATCGTCCGTGGATCCATGGGGCTGGTGCTGTCACATCCACTTTGCATAAAAAGTTAAAGTTCCTGTTGAATGGGAAGGTAGTCACTGTTTGCAGCGAAGAGGATTACATTGTCAATCATCTGAGTACCTTTCGCTATGTTGAGGTGGAGGGAGAAATCCATGAGACTCCATGTCAAGATTTTGAGACTATACAAGTTGTCAGAGCTCCATAACAGGAGGATAAGAAGCCCGAAGTCTCTATGTCATCTTATCGTCAGGCACAAATGGGTTCGTCCTACCACGTCGGGTAAAAAGGTTGCTAACTGGTTTACTGAGGACGTCATTGAAGTCACCCATTATAAAGAATAATTTTTATTTTATTTGTTATCATGCAATAACCCTTACGTCTTGCCTAAGACGTAGTGGACATGCTATAAGGCCACAATGTTTTCATCGCAAAGTTATCATCAATAAAAACGTCTTTTGCATTCAAATATTTTTCTCCTTATTCTTCCTTTTTATTTTTGGCAAAATGTGAGTTTTTATTTTTATTTTTAAATCTAAAACTAAAAATAATCATGCAGATTATGTCCCCCGTTAATCCCGAAAAATGCCGAGAATGATTCTGCTATAACTCTTTATGACTTTGAAAATCCAATCTATCAAGCTGAAGAAGAAGCTGAGGAAGATTATGAACTTCCTAAAGAGTTAGCTAGATTGTTGAGGAAAGAAGAAAAGATCATTTAGCCATATCAAGAGACTACTGAGTTGATCAACTTGGGGAGCGAAGAGGTCTGAAGAGAAGTCAAGATTGGGGCCGCTTTAGAAGATAATGTCAAAAGAAGATTGATTGAAATTCTCCATGAGTGTGCAAATATCTTCACTTGGTCTTATGAGGATATGTCTGGGCTAGATACAGACATTGTTATGCATAAAATGCCTCTTGGAGAGGAGTGTCCTCCTGTCAAACAAAAGCTTAGAAGAACTCGTCCTGAGATGTCTAAGAAGATCAAAGAGGAGGTTCAAAAATAGTTTGATGCTGATTTCCTAAAAGTGACGTTATACCCGCCGTGATTGCGAACATTGTACCGGTGCCTAAAAAGGATGGTAAAATTAGAATGTGTGTGGACTATAGAGACTTGAACAGAGCAAGCCCTAAAAATGATTTCCCTTTATCACATATTGATATTTTGGTTAACAATACTGCTCGAGCTAAAGTGTTTTCCTTCATGGATGGTTTTTTGGCTATAATCAGATCAAGATTGCACCAGAAGACATGGAGAAAACTACTTTCATCATACCTTGGGGAACATTTTGTTAAAAAGTGACGCATTTTGGTTTGAAAAATGCAGGGGCAACCTATCAACATGCAATGGTCACTCTCTTTCATGAAATGATACATAAAGAGATTGAGGTATATGTTGATCATATGATTGCCAAGTCCCAGTTGAAAGAGGAACATCTTGTCCACCTGTTGAAATTATTTTAAAGATTAAGGAAGTTCAGACTGAGGTTGAATCCTAATAAATGCACCTTCGTGGTGAGGTCAGGAACATTACCTGGCTTCATCGTAAACAAAAAAGAAATTGAGGTTGATCCTAGCAAGGTAAAAGCTATACAAGAAATTCATGTGCCAAAAATAGAGAAAGGGGTTTGTGGTTTTCTCGGGAGATTGAACTACATTACTAGATTCATTTCTCACCTTACAGTCACGTGTGAACCAATCTTTAAATTGTTGAAAAAAGATCAAACAAATAGGTGGAATAATAATTGCCAAGCGACATTTGATATAATTAAAGAATATTTGCTAGAACCTCTGATTATTTCGCCTCTGGTGGAATGTAGGCCCCTGATAATGTATTTGAAAGTATTAGTGAATTCAATAGGGTGTGTGTTGGGACAACATGACGAGTCTGGTTGAAAAGAGCATGCAATATACTACCTTAGCAAAAAGTTTACTGACTCTGAAACAAGATACTCACTGCTCGAGAAAACTTGTTGCACTTTGGCATGGGCTGCTCACTGACTAAGGTAGTATATGTTGACTCATACCACTTTGTTGATCTCTAAGATGGATCAATCAAGTACATCTTTGAAAAGCCAGCTCTCACAGGAAGAATAGCCCGTTGGCAGATGATTTTAACTAAGTATGACATCCAGTATGCTACCCAAAAGGTTATCAAAGGAATTGTGTTTGTTGATCTTCTTGCTCATCATCACATGGAAGATGACTATCAACCGATGAAGTTTGAATTCCCTGATGAAGACATCATGTATATACGGGATTGTAATATCCCAGGCCCCGAACTAGGATCACGATGGACAATGGTGTTCGATGGTGCCTCCAATGCGTTGGGAAATTGTGTCGGTGTTGTGATTACTTCTCCTGAAGGTTTCCATACTCTATTCACTGCCATATTTTTCTTTGATTGTACAAACAATATGGTTGAGTATGAAGCTTGTATATTTGGGTTAGAAGCTGCTATCAATTTACGAATCAAAATCTTGGAAGTATATGGGGATTCTGCTCTTATGATTAATCAAATCAATGGAGAACGGGAGACGTGTCACCCATATTTGATTCCATATCATGAGCATGTCATAAAGCTGACCCATTATTTTGATGAGATTAATTTCAATCATATTCCAAGAGAAGAGAATAACATAGCGGACGCCTTGGCTACTCTGTCATCCATGTTTAAAGTTAGATGGGCAAATGAAGTCCCCTCTATCACTATCTTGAGGTTGGATGAGCCAGCGTTTTATTATGAAACTGAAGTGGGTGCCGTTAATGAGAAATCATGGTTTTATGATATCAAGAGATATCTTAAGACGAAAGAATATCCAGAGGATACTTCTGTCATTGATAAGAAGACTCTGAGGAAATTTGTAGCTAAGTTTTTCCTTCATGGGGATGTTTTGTACAAGAGAAACTATGATTCTGTTTTGCTCAGGTGTGTGGATAGACACGGGGAAAACAAGATTATAGAAGAAACTCATGAAGGTTCCTTAGGAATGCATTCCAGCGGGCATACTATGGCCAATAAATTCTTGAAAGCAGTTATTATTGGTCAACAATGGAAAACGATTGCTACAATCATTCCAGGGTCTGTTACAAGTGTCAAATCTATGCTGATAAGATGAATGTGCCGCCCAATTCTCTGAATGTCCTAACTTCACCTTGGCCCTTCGTAATGTGGGGTATTGCTATGATCAGCCGGATTTAACCGAGTGCTTTCAACGAGCATCACTTTATTCTGGTGGCCATCGACTACTTCACTAAGTGGGTCAAAGCAGCTTCTTATGCTAACATCACTAAGCAGGTGGTTGCTCGTTTCATCAAGCATAATATCGTTTATCGATACGGGGTTACTGAGAAGATTATTACTGACAATGGGTCGAATCTCAACAATAAGATGATGAAAGAGTTGTACGAGAGCTTTAAGATAAAGCATCACAATTCTTCTCCTTACCAACCCAAGATGAATGGCAAGGTTAAGGCAGCTAATAAGAATATCAAGAAGATTGTGCAGAAAATGGTTGTCACCTATAAGGATTGACACAATATGTTACCATTTTCTTTGCATGGTTATCATACCACTGCACGCACTTCAACTGGGGAAACCCCCTTTTCGCTTGTTTATGGCATGGAGGCAGTCTTGCCTGTGGAAGTGGAGATTCCTTCCTTGAGGATAACGATAGATGCACAGTTGGATGAGGCTAAATGGTTTCAGAATATATTTGATCATATGAATCTCATTGATGATAAGAGATTGACAACTATTTTCCATTGACAACTATACCAGAGAACGATGAATAAAGCTTTTGACAAGAATGTACGTCCACAAAATTTTCAAGCTGGTGATCTCGTGCTGAAGTGAATCTTGCCTCCCAACAATACAGATTCTAGGGGTAAATAGGCTCCTAATTACGAAGGACCATATGTTATAATGAAAGTCTCTTCAGTAGGATCTATGATTCTCACAACTATGGATGGAGAGGATTTCCCTCACACCGTCAGTGCAGATGTAGTGAAAAAGTACTTCACATAAAAATGACCGCTGAGTTGACTAGCTCAGGAAAAAAGGCATCTTGGCGAACCTAAGCGAGCATAGGTTCAGGCAAAATTTAGGGGGAAAAGAAAGAGTGAAAAACAATTGTATACCCACTAAGTTGAACCTATCAAAGGCAATTTAGGCAAAAAAGGGTATCTTGATGGATTGAAAACCCAAAAGGGAAATCCAGGTAGAAGTTAGGGATTAAAAGTGAATACTACAGTGTGTGTTGCATATGTAATGTCAACTTACACTGTTGTTACGTTGGCTCGGGAAGCAGCAATCCAATCAGTTATTCAGAAAGCAAGATACTGAGGAGTTTTAAGGACATGAAAGCTGTAGCATAGTTTTCCTTGATAAATCCAAATTCACATTGCCATCTTTTTTTACTCCTCTATATACTTAATATGCAATTGCCTCTTTTCAGGAATTGCTTCTTGATGTAAATGCCTATTTACAGGCCAATCAATCAATAAAAGTGTTTTTTTAACTGTGCCAATTTGTTTTATGTTTACTGTTTTGACTGCAAAATACTTTCAACATTTTTGATAAACTTTGCATTTAAAATGTTAAGGACTTTACAGCACATGATATCGATAAATAAAAATTGCTTAGAAATTTCAGGTGTCTGATATAACGTCTAAGGTAGACATCTCATACTCGGCCTTTACTAAAGGATTATTGACATCCTCCCCTTTAAGTCGACATTTTGCGGTTTCCTCGGTGAGATTATCCCTTATTTTCTCTGTGAAATACACATGCTAATCCTCAGTCAAGTTTGCACGCTTTTCCCCAGTGCAATCTGCCCGTGTCAAAGTTTTCTTGAAAAGATTCCCAGTTACTCGTGGGAAATTCTGGTTTTGTATTCCCATGGAGGTGTTCCATTCTGCTCAATTTAAAATGATTTCTGCTCCCCAGTCGAAGCCAAATTTCGAAGACCTTCCGGAGTAATTTATCCCTAGTGGAGCAAGTTGTTTGTCCCTAGTGGAGAAAGTGACCTATCTCTCCAATGTGACATGCATGGGAATTCCAGTTGTAACTCTTACATCCCTGATGGTAGAAGATTTTGTGGAGATATCCCTGGTGGAACTTCTTCCCCCAGGATGCTTGTTTCTTCTCAAGTAAAGATTTCTATCCTGTTGGTGCTATCCCTGGTAAGGTTGATGTTTGACTCCCTATGAAGTTTGTCTTTCCTTAGGAAAGGTTTCCATATCCGGTGTGTGATACGGTGGCAGAACCGACTGTTATACTGGTTTGCGTTTTGTATTCGCAAATGTCGCGGTAAGCAAGAGTCGCCACCGACTTTTATTTCATCCAACTAAGGAAAAGGAAAAAGAACAGAAAAAACCTTTTTCGAGAATATTTCTGAGTACGAGGGGTAGATTATAGAAAGGGGAGGCATTAACACCCTTTCTATCCGTAGTTTTCTATGGGCTCTTAGGTACTTGCTCATTTTAAAATTGCTTGTGTGTGTGCTTGTTTTGAGAAGTTTCATTTACTTTGTTTTAACCCTTGTTTCTGTCCTCAAGAGTGTTACGAAGTTGTTTTTGAAAACTTTGTTTGAAAAGTGTTTGGTGTGCAAAAGGTTGTTTGTTTGAGCAAGTACTTAAGAACTAATCTACCTACTTGAAAAAGACTGTTCATTTTCCTTTTTTAGACAATGCTATTCCATTATTGAGAAATAGGTAGCACCGTCGTTAGAGTTTTTAGGGACATTCGAAAGGACATGTACGATCACAAAAGCAATGTTAGGGAATTTTAGTAACCCTCCTAAAGCCTTAAAGATCTTTTTCGAGGCAACATCCGAATGGGTCATTTTTTAGATCTTTCAGGGCTAGAGGATGACCGCTAACAAACCCTATACTTCATAACCGTTTAACCGAAGGCAACCGGAGTAGAGAAAACCCTAGGATTGAGCATGTGCGAGTGAATTTTTTCAGTTAATTTCTCTTTGCACATTTAGGGTTTTCTACCGTATTAATTTCAGATAGTCTTTCCATACAATCCTATTAGCATACATCTAACAGCTTATAATTGCGGAAATTAAAATGCGAAAAGTTTAAAGTTCTAGCTATTACATAGCTTTCGCAGATACATAATTATTTCTGACTGTAAAATAAAAGGCGGGATTAAAACCTAATTAAAGCTATTACACACTCGGAGCAGTTACAAAAATAACAAAAAAGTAATTAAAATGCGCGCGACGAATTAAATGCGAGGATAAATATAAAATCTAAAAATCTAATTGAGAAAAATATTTAAGTTATTTTTTGAAGAAAGATTAATTATATACAAAATTAACTCTAATTTCTAATTGATTTTAATTATAAAAAAAGGAATTGAATTAACCTAATTTTTAATTAAACTAATTAATTAAAGAAAGTAAATATTTTATGAAAAAATGATTTTTGGTATTTTTTGTGATTTCATGATTTAAAAGAAGATTTGGGATTATTTTGTGAAGAAAAAAGAAAATAATTAATAAACAAATTTAAAAAAAAAAGATATAAAAGAAAAAAAACTTGGGCCTGCTTGTTGAAGAAATCAGGGGGTGTATTGTGAAATTTCTTAGGCCCACCAAGTTGAAGCCCAGTCAGCGCTTGATCTAGTGGTGCTCCCTCCTGATGGTGTACCATAGTCTCTGGCAGGTGGGGCATTGGATTAGATTGATGATTAATCCCATGGCTGGATGTTGATGGTGCATGGTAGGCGTTTGAGAGGATGATGCACCAGATCTGTAAAGGAGAAATAAAATGAAGAAAACGCTGGGACCTGGGATCGAATCCAAGTCCTCACACTTACCACCAACGCGCTTTGCCATCTGGGCTGTGTGACTTAATTGTTAATATAACAACAATAATGAATAATATATAAAATATGGAGATTAGCTGGAAAACACGCACGAAATTCAAATGGTCCAATGAGGTGGTGACAAGTCACCGTCTCCTTCGTTGAGACTGTCGTCTTAGGGGTAAGACTTAAACCCACGGACACTTTGCCATAGCTGAAAACCTGTAAACTTCAACAATCAAGAAAACGCATGATAAATAAATTCTAATTATACGGTTCCATTTGTCTTGAACCCACGAACATCATGGCCTTGCTCAATATATAACCCTGAATGAATTAGGGTTACAAAAACTACATGTATCTTTGAAAACTTTGAAGATTTGATCTGATTCCTTCCTTGTATGATTTGTTTCCAAATTAGGCCTAATCATGCCATTCTTGCTCCAATCACCCTTGATACAAATTGATCCTTCTATGCCAGCATAATTAGATTTGGATTCTATCAAAAAATCAGATCAAAACAAATCTTTGCTATTAGTTGTCATTTATTTGATTTAATTCAAATTTTAATTAATAAAAAAATCAAAATAAAATGAAAAAAGAAGCAAACAATCTGTGGGTGAATATTTGGGTCATGGACCATGTTATGAGTGAGGTGAAAGCATAAAAAGTTAGGCCCATTTGGCAAAAAATGCATCTTTGAGCCCATTTAACTTTTGACAATTTTGCAAAAAAGGTCAACTTTGACAAGGTATATATCTTCTAATTTTAACCCTAAATATGTGTTCTTGGACTTTCTAGAAAGCTTAGGGTGTCCCCTAAACAAACCTTTTGGTTTCATTTCAAATGGGTCTTCCATGTTCATGTAAGAAGCTTTGACCTAAAAGGTGTTATTGTTGACTTTTCAAAAGGACCTATAATGTAGAAATTCCTATCTTTTGATGAGTGCATATTTTGAACTTGATGACTAAATATGGGTTGTAAGTAATTGCATCCTCTTCAAAATGAGCCTTGGATGGAAAATTTCTGATAAAGTATGAGGGAGTTATGCTTGGTCAAAGTTTGGTTGACTTTTCCTGAGAAACCCTAATTTAGCAACTTTTGGGTTTCGATGAATTTGGGATATTCCTTGGGGAATCATGATCAACCCTTGATCAAATGATGAATATCACTTCAAAATGTTGATGTTGACCAAAACTCTTGAACTTTGACTGTATGTGGGCCACATTTGACTTTTGACCTAGTATAGTTGATTTTCAGGCATCTGAGTAGTTGACTGAGCAAACCTCTTGTGCAAGGCATAAAACTTTACATGGATGATCTTGAGAACATATTAGGACCATGGAAAGCATTTGGGACCTTTGGAGTTCCCATACCCTGATGAAAATTGAAACCCTAATTTGGGGTACATTGCCTTAGGAGAGAGTTTGTCTGGTCAACTCTTGGGCATCCTTGAGCAACTTGAGGACCTCAATGGGCATGTGTTGAGTAAAATGAGAGGGAAAATTTTGGGGTACAACAGCTGACCCTATTAAATCTTCTTAAACCTGAGGATGTAGATTGGCTTGTCTACCTTTCGTGATCTGAAGGTGGAAGTAGATTGAACACTAAGTGCCCAGAAATTTGCACTCGTCTGAGATGGTGCGGGACTGTGCATGTAGTATCGGGAATGGGCTTACAGATGCCATTTGGAAAATATGACGGAGAATCGTCGGAGATGGGCTCAAAGATGCCATTCGGCAAAGGTGACGGCGAAGCGTCGGAGATGGGCTTAAAGATGCCATTCAGAATAATGTTGATTTTGTGAGATATTCCTTCAATGAGGATTCCTGTTCCTGTCATTGAGGAGGGATCTGCTGAGGAATGTAGGTCTCTGTCTTGGGGGAAGTAGAATTTTATGAGCTTCAGTTGTCTGTTACTCTACTGGGGAATCCTCTTTTAGTCGAGGAGGTGAAAGTGAACTGCTATCTGGTCGTGCTCCAGGATTTACAGTGATTTGCTGAGGATAATAAGATTAACTGCTATCTGGTCGCACTCTAGGTTTCACAGTGACTTACTGGGGAGATGATATTAAACTTGCTATCTGGTCGTTCTCCAGACTTTTCAATTTCTCAATTCTTATCTGGTCGTGCTCTAGGCTTCAGAAGGATTTAAGTGGTTACCCAGTCGCATCCGGGTTTCAACTTGAACTTGAGGAATACTAATATCCAGTTGATTTCTGGGCTTCGTAGTAATTGGCCGAGTAAACTGCTATTTAGTCGAATTCCAAGCTTCGCAGTACCTTATACTGTTATCTGGTCGTGTCCCAGGTTTCACAGTGTCCTTTGCCGCTATCTGGCCGTGCTCCAGTCTTCACATCGTCTTATATTGTTATCTGGTCGTGTGCCAAGCTTCACGGTGTCTTATACCACTATCTGGTCGATTCCAGGCTTCATGGTATTTTGTACCATGATCCGGTCGATTTCCAGGCTTCACAGTAACTTTCTGGGGGTTAAGCTGTTTTCCCGTCGATTTCCGGGCTTCATAGCTTGAATTTAAGATATACCACTATCTGGTCGATTCCAGGCTTTGTAGTATTTTGGTGAAATCAAGATACTATTCGGTCGATTTCCGGGCTTCATAGCTTGAACTGGAATAGAAATCTTAGTATCGATTTGACTGAACCAGGGGAAACTTGTGAGAACTTCAACTGGGAGAAAAATCTTAGTATCGATTTGACTGATCCCGAGAGAGGTCTCAGATTAAATTTGACTGGCATAGAAATCAGGGGAATCTTAGCGGCGATTCGGCTGACCCAGACGAAAGTCTTAAAACATATTCAACTAGAATAGAAACCTTAGTTTCGGTTTGACTAAACCAGAGAAAACTTGTGAGAACTTCAACTAGGAGAGAAATCTTAGTATCGATTTGACTGATCCCGGGAGAGGTATCGGATTAACTTTGATTGGCATAGAAATCAGGGGAATCTTAGCAGCGATTCGGCTGACCCAGATGAAAGTCTTAAAACGACTTCAACTAGAATAGAAACCTTAGTGTCGGTTTGACTGAACCAGAGAAAACTTGTGAGAAGTTTAACTAGGAGAGAAATCCTAGTATCAATTTGATTGATACCGGGAGAGGTCTCAGATTAACTTTGACCGGCATAGAAATCAGGGGAATCTTAGCGGCAATTCGGCTGACCCAGACAAAAGTCTTAAAACGTCTTCAACTAGAATAGAAACCTTAGTGTCGATTTGACTGAACCATAGAAAACTTGGAATATCCTCAACTGGAATAGAAACCTTGGTGTTGGTTTGACTGAACCATAGAGAACTCTTAAGAACTTGAGTGCATCTTTCCCTGAAAGGTAAAGAGTTAGTCGTATGCAATTTCATGATGCATGAAATGCATTGAGTAATGATGTTCCCAAAATAAATAAGATTGTGTTGTATAATATGTATGCGCATGCCATGATGTATGGATATGTAATGCCATTATGATATTCTCGAGCTGGGGAGAATAACTCTTGGACTGCTGCTGGAGAGTATAAGGAGTTGAGTTCTTCGTTTCCACTAGTGATAGTGAACGGAGATGATTAGATGGAGATTTACATCCATTCTGCTTGAGAATATTCTGCCGGGAGAGACTTTCTCTGAGAACAATCCTGCGGGGTAATAACTCTATGGGGAAGGGAGATACTCTGTTGGAAGATCTGCTGATTTGGAGAGATAAACTCAGCTGAGGATGAACTTCCATTGCTAGAGAGAAGAGCTCTGTTGGAGATTGAGCTTCCGCTGTCAGAGAAATAAACTCTGCTCGGGAGAGAACTTTATGAACTGTTTATGAATATACAGCTCGGCTGGGGAATACAGACATTAGCTTTCTGAAGGAACCTGCTGGGGGAGGAATTCCTGCTTGGGGACACGGAGGTCAGACCTTGGTCGTCTCGGCTATGCGGGGAGTATAGGTATCACTAGCTTATATGTGATAATGACTTCACTTCTAACTGTCTCTGTCCCTTGTACCATGACGGACGGGGTAACTGTCGGTATTTAGGTTTTGCACCAATTTCTTTGAGTTCTTAGTAACTGTCTTTCTGTTTTATATGCAGATATTTGTGAACAGTAGCCATATTCAAATGCATATGTCAAGAATAAAACATTGGACGTTTTTGCAAAACAAAACAGAAAAAGGAAAAACAAACACAGTTTTGTACTTGAAAGACGCTTTGTATTGATTTGAAATTTGCTTATAACATGCATTTTTTTACACGGAGGTTGATGCTCTAGTAAGAGAATGCCACCGTAAAGATGGAAATTATTACAAGAATTGTGTACAAAAAGAAAACAGCTATGTGTAGTGATCCCATTGAGTTTCAATTCTGCTATTGCCCCTATGTCTTCGAGCATCTCATCACTTTGCTATTTGTCCAAAGTTGACTGGATTGATCGGTACCGTTTGAGCTTGATATCTGATTACTGAAGTTTGATCGCAAGGTGATCCAATGGGACATAGTGATACGCTTTAATCCCTAACTTTTTCCTGGACCTCCCTTTCGGGTTTTCAGTCCACCAGGATACCCTTTTTTGCCCAAGCCGCCTTTTCAAGTTTTCGACTCACCGGGTGTACATATTTTTTCATTTTATCCCTAATTTTTGCCCGAACCCTTTTGGTTCGTCGGGATGCCCTTATTTTTGCCTAGGTGTGTCAACTTAGTGGGTCTTTATTATGCATAGTATTTTTTCACTATGTCTGCATTAAGAGGGTGTGGAAGGTCGTCACCATCCATGGTGGTCAGAATCATGGCTCCACCAGAAAATATATTCTTGACTACAAATGGTCCCTCATAGGTGGGAGTCCATTTGCCCCTGGGATAACCTTGTGGCAGTATGATGCGCTTGATTACTAGATCCCCTACTTGATACGCTTGTTGTCTGACTTTCTTGTTGAAGGCCTTGATCATCCGTTTCTGATACATTTGACCATGGCAGACAACAGTAAGTCTTTTCTCGCTGATTAAGTTCAATTGATCAAGTCGAGTCTGGATCCAATCATCTTCTCTCAAACATGCATCCTTCATAATCCGTAGAGAGGGGATCTGGACCTCTATAGGTAGGACAACCTCCATACCATATACCAGAGAATAGGGTGTTGCCCCTATCGACGTACGTGCTGAAGTGTTGTACCCATGAAGAGCAAACGGTAACATCTTGTGCCAGTCTTTGTATGTTATCGTCATCTTCTGTATGATCTTTTTGATATTCTTGTTAGCAACTCCAACATCCCCATTCATCTTCGGCCGGTAAGGAGAAGAGTTGTGATGATGAATCTTGAACTGCTTACAGAGTTCAGTGATCATTGAGTTGTTGAGGTTGGTACCGTTGTTTGTGATGATTCTCTCATGGATACCATAACGACACACCAGGTTATGCTTGATGAAACTTGCCACCACGTTCTTAGTAACCGTAGCAAAGGAGACAGCCTCAACCCACTTTGTAAAGTAATAAATGGCCACTAGGATGAAGCGATGCCCATTGAACGCGGTAGGTCTGATCTCGTCGATCATGTTAATGCCCCACATTGCAAAAGGCCAGGGGGCTGTCAAAACATTCAAAGGAACTGGAGGTACATGCTCCTTATCAGCGTAGATTTGGCACTTATGACAGGTTCGAGAATGCTGATAATAGTCGGCTTCCATAGTGTACCAATAATATCCTGCCCGTAGGATTTTCTTTGCCATGGTATGTCCACTGGAATGAGTTCCAAAGGTACCTTCGTGTAGGTCTTCCATGATCCTTTCTGCCTCGCTCTTGTCTACACACTGCATTAAGGTAGAGTCATGTTTGCGCTTATAGAGGATTCGATTGCTGAGGAAGAACTTTGCAGCAAACCTTCTCAGAAATTTCTTGTCATTGACAGATGCCCCCTCGGGGTATTATTGAGCCTCGAGATACCTTTTCACCTCATGAAACCAAGGTTTGTCAGCTATCTCCCCAGTATCAATCTCACAGCAGTATGTCGGTTCATCCAACCTCTCAATAGTGATTTTGGGAGCTTCATTGTCCCACCTGACCTTGAACATTGACGACATAGTAGCTAGTGCGTCCGCCAACTGATTATGTTCTCGTGGGAAATGTTCAAAGGTGATCTCTTCAAAATGCGGCAGCAGTGTTAGTACATACTCTTTGTAAGGAATATGGTTCGGGTGCTTCGTATCCCACTCGCCTTTGATCTGACTTATCACCAAAGAGGAATCCCCGAATACACTTAAGAACTTGATCCTTAGGTCAATAGCAGCTCTAAGACCCATGATACATGCTTCATACTCCGCCATGTTGTTGGTACAGTTGAAACATAATCGGGCAGTGAACGGAGTATGACAGTCCTCAGGAGATATGATCACAGCACCGATACTATTACCCATTGCGTTTGAGGCTCCATCAAAATACATAGACTATTGGGATCCTTCCTCAGGTCCTTCATCCGGTTCAGGTTCTTCACAGTCGGTTACCAACATGATATTCTCATCCGAGAACTCGAAATTCATGGACTGGTAGTCGTCCACAGCCTGATGTGCCATATGATCTGCTAACACACTTCCCTTGATTTCTTTTTGGGTTGTGTATTGGATGTCGTATTCGAATAAGATCATTTGCCACCTTGCTATCCTTCCGGAGAGAGCGGGCTTCTCGAAAATGTACTTGATCGGATCCATCTTAGATATCAACAAAGTATCGTGGGTCAACATATACTGTCTCAGTCGACGAGCAGCCCATGCCAAAGTGCATCATGTTTTCTCGAGCAGTGAGTGTCGTGTTTCACAGTCGGTAAACTTTTTTCTAAGGTAGTATATTGTGTGCTCTTTTCGACCAGACTCGTCATGCTGCCCCAACACACACCCCATTGAATTATCTAGCATTGTTAAGTACATTACCAAAGGTCTTCCTTCAGTCGGAGGCATCAGAATAAGAGGCTCTTGTACATTTTGTTTGATTCTGTCAAAGGCTACTTGGCATTCGTCATTCCACTTTACCACTTGATCTTTCTTCAGAAGCTTGAAGATTGGCTCACAAGTAGCAGTCAAATGTGAAATGAATCAGGCAATGTAATTTAGGCGTCCCAAGAAACCTCTAACTTCCTTCTCTGTACGGGGAGCCAGCATCTCTTGTATGGCCTTCACCTTTGCAGGGTCCACCTGAATACCTTTGTCACTGACGATGAATCCCAAAAGCTTACCAGACCTTACCCCGAAGGTGCACTTGTTCGGATTTAATCTCAGCTTGTACGTCTTTAACCTATCAAACATATTTTGTAGATGACCAAGATGTTCTTATTCAGTTTGAGACATGGCTATCATATCGTCGATGTAAACCTCTATCTCATGGTGAATCATGTCATGGAACAGAGCTACCATAGCTCGTTGATAAGTTTCCCCAGCATTCTTCAACCCACACGGCATCACCTTGTAGCAGAAAGTTCCCCACTTTGTAACAAAAGTTGTATTCTCCATGTCTTCAGGCGCCATCTTGATCTGATTGTAGCCAGAGAAGCCGTCCATGAAGGAAAAGACTTTGTGTTGTGTGGTGTTGTCTACCAGAACATCGATGTGGGGAAGCGGGAAGTCATCCTTGGGGCTTTCCCTGTTCAGGTCTCTGTAATCCACACACATTCGTACTTTACCATCTTTCTTAGGTACTGGAACCACATTAGCAACTCACTGCGGATATGAGGTGACAGCTAAGAACCTTGCATTGAACTGCTTCATAACCTCTGCTTTAATATTTTCTGACATCTCAGGACGATACGACGGACCTTTTTCTTTACCGGAGGGCAGTCTTCTTTAGTCGGCAGGCGATGAACCATTATATTTGTGTCTAGTCCAGGCGTGTCTTCATATGACCAGGCGAAGATTTCAACATACTCATGCAACATCTGTACCGACCAGGCGAAGATTTCAACATACTCATGCAACATCTGTACCAACCGTTGTTTGACACTAAGCTCCAGATTTGCACCTATCTTAACCTTTTTTGTCTTCCTCTGTACCCAAGTTCATTGTCTCAACTGGTTCTTCATGAGGCTGTATGGCCCTTTCTTCTCGCTGTAATAGTCTAGCAAGTTCTCCGGGTACCTCACAATCTTCCTCACCTTCGTCCTCGGCTTGGTTGATCGGATTTTCAGTCATAATAACCAGTAGCAGAACTGTTATCAATGGGATCCAGAGTGGATATGAATATGCATTTGGATACGTGAGTGTATGTAAGAGAACAGCTGTATAGACAGAATAAAAGAAAAGAAAGACAAAGAGCGCAAAATTTGTATGCAAACGTCCAATGCTTTATTAATGTCATATGAAAATGAAACATGACAACCCTCACAAATAGAACCATTGTGACCCGGGAAAGACACATGGCTATAGAGTTTATATTGTTTTTAAATTACATATTCGAAAAAATCAAAAAGACAATTACTCATGAACAAAAGTAATCGGCATAAAGTCCTTGGCAGTCCAGTTACTGAGTCCACCGTTGGTAGTCGGGAAGATCCAGCTGTCAATGTCGGAATCACCATCGCTGTCTTCAAGTGCATTGACCCCAGGATTGCTGATGTGTAAGGGAGGTCCTCCAGCCCGAGCACGACGAACAGCCCTTTGAGCACCTATAGTAAAGCCCAAACCAGATTTGTCAGACTTGTAATGAATAGCTGGGAGCTGACCCCAAATGGTAGACCCACCTTCTTCAACCACTGCTCGTGCATCCTTGAGAGAAGCCATCTTCAAAGGAGGCCTGGTGACTTTCGTAGAACTGTCAATAGTTTCTGCTGTAGCCAAAATCTGAGGTACCTCTTCAAAGTTCTGGAAAGGAGTCTCGATGACCTCACCATCCATCTTTACATACCTAAAGGAGTTCAAGTGATTGATCATGTACTCCTCTTCACCGTGCACAGTGAAAATCTTTCCTCTTACTGGGTACTTCAACATTTGGTGGAGGGTGGAAGTAACAGCCCAAGCCCATGTATCCAAGGGTGTCCCAACAAGCAAGAATATGATGGTTTGATATCCATTACGTAGAAAGTGGAGTCAAAAGTCTGGGAACCAACTTTGATAGGGACATCCACTTCCCCGTGCACCATCCTCTTCGACCCATCGAAAGCTCTCACTACTATATTGCTAGGCTTCAAGGTAAAGCCTTTGCAGTCCAATCTGTCTAGAGCTTTTTTAGGTAGCACATTCAATGAGGAGCCAGTATCTACCAAAACATGGGCTAGAGTCGTGCCTCTGCATTCAACAGAAACATGAAGAGAATCATTATGCTTCCTTCCTTTTGGTGTCAGATCCGCGTCATAGAAACCCAAACCATTATCGGCAGTTAGACTAGCCACACATTCTTCAAACTGATCAGCAGATGTCTCTTATGATACGTGAACCGTCTTCAAAAACTTAACCAAAGTCGTCGCATGGGCCTCAGAGCACAACAACAAAGCCAGCATATAAATTTTGGATGGGGTTTGCCCCAGCTGCTCGACCATGTTTTAGTCGCTCTTCTTTATTATCTTCAAAATTTCTTCCATTTCTTTCTTGGAAGCTTCAAGTATGGTTACTGAATTAGCCCTTGTCAGGACAGGCTCAATTAGTATGTCTTTTCCTCGAGTCTCGGCTGACTCGGGGATGAGAGGGTTAACAGGAGTAATTACTGGAGTTGCAATAGTAGTCTCAGGTGGAACCACAACAGGAATGATCACAGGTCCGATAGCGGTCTTTGGAGGAGAAATCTCAGGGGAGAACACTCTTCCACTTCTTGTTATCTTACTGGTTCTGGAAATATTGACGATGTCAGAATCAACATCTTCAGCAATCTTGTCTTCAATGGCTAGCATATCCTGCTTGACGCCGTAGTAATAGACGTCGGCCCCATAGTTCCAAGGAACAACTTTATCCGAGGAATATGGGGTTGGCCCAAGCATGGTTATGATCAACGGTCACTTTCGGAATTGATGTAATCCTGACGGGTCTCTTAGCGGAGGCCCTGGGAGGATTGGCGGAAATGGTTATGATGGTAATGTATTCACAGGAAATAGTCGGAACGGGAGTCTTCTCAAATAGAATCTCTTTGTCATCCATCAGACGTTGAACACCTTCCTTCAACAAAGGGCAACCAGTCGGTAGAAACGAATAAAAGTGGCAACCTTCACCACAGCCCAGAAATAAACCAGATTTCAACAAACTCTCCTTGATAGTCATGAGTGGTGTTGTACCCCAAAATTTGCTCTCTCATATTTCTCAAAACATTGCAAGAAAAATCTCCAAGTGGCTCAAGCTTGCTCAAAAAGTTGGACAGACAATCATCTCCTAAGGCAGTCTTCCCCAAATTAGGGTTTTATGTTGCATCAAGATATTTGAGTCCAAATGACCTCAAGTTCTCCCCAATGTCCTAATATGTTCTCAATATCATCCATGTCAAATTTCAAGCCTTGCAGAGGAAGTTTGCTCAGTCAATTGCTCAAAGGGTCCAAAAATCCACTGTGCTAGGGCAAAAGTCAATTGTGACCTACAAACAGTCAAACTTCAAGATTTTTTGTCAAAATTATCATTTTGAAGGATACTTCATCATTTGATCAAGTTTTTGTCATGATTCATCAAGGGTTGCTCAAAATTCATCAAGACTCAAAAGTGGCTAAATTAGGGTTTTGTAGGAAAAGTCAACTCAACTTTGACCAAGCATAACTTTCTCATACTTTATGAGAAATGACCCATCCAAAGCTCATTTTGAAGAGGATTAAATTTCCTACAAACCATATTCATACCCCAAGATTAAAAAATACACTCACCATAAGTTATAAATTTGGACATTATAGGTCATTTTTGAAAGTCAACAAAAACACCTTTTTTGCCAAAGCTTATAACTTGAGAATGGAACATCAAATTGAGATGATACCAATAGGGTTGGTTATAGGAAATATCAAGATTTCTAAAAAGTCCAAGAACACTTCCAAAAGTTCAAAATTGAAGAAGTTATGCATTGTTGAAATTGGGAATTTTTGTAAAATTGCCAAAAGTCAACTATCCCCAAAACATCAAATTTTGTCAAATGGGCCCATTCTTTTCCACTTGATTTGAGCTTGCATCATTGTCCACGTGTCCTAGCTTCAGCCATGAGATCATATATCATTTTTATTATTTTATTTGATTTTTCATTGAATTATTTCATTTTTAATCAAATTAAATCATATAAAATCCCAAACATTGATTAACCAAGACTTTTTGGCTATTTCAGGTTGAGATCATCATCATTAATCTCATCAAATTCGTATCTCACCATACCATGTGCAAAAGGATTGATTTTTGACAAATTTGGCAAGCTTTCAAAAGGAGATCAAATCAAATATGGGTGCATTGATTTAGAGAGATTCATTCCAATTTTGTTACCCTAGCACATTGTATGATACATAAGGAAGCTAAACAAATAGAAACCAATGTTGGAGGCTGCAAGCATAGAGAGAACAAAACTTGAAAAAGTGGTAAAAAAGCTTGAGATCAAAATTGTGCCTAGAGGAGTTTTCAGAGGCCAAGAAGCATCCCAATCGATTCCTGGAGGATCACTGAGGCGAAACCAATCCAAAGCAGGCTTCCATACACGCCCAAACACGCTGTAAGCATCACGGTACCTAGCTCTGCATTTGAATTCATAAATCATTGTTCTTGCATCCTATGTACAAATTACTTGCATATTCGTGATCCTCACAATGTTTCTAAGCCTTTTGCATTATCCAATTTTGTTTATGTGACCTATACTGTGAGATGCCATAGCTAGGGTTTCGTGGTTTTTTTTGGGTGTTTCTCTTTCAGGAAAAATTGGCTATCAAGAAGGGCATGGTTGTGACCGGGATGATGAGACGAGCATGACCATACCCTTGAAATGCATTTTTGTGGCTCGTAGAAATTTTTTGTGATAGCTTGGCTTATAACTACGGACTGTTGTCTGTTGGTATAGGTTTGGTTTGTTTTAGCCATGGTCCAACGACAGGGACGATGGCGTGTCATTCTCCAATTCCCCCGTTCAAACCAAGCGCACTTCTTTTCGTTTTGCTGGCATATTGACTGGTTTTACTTCATTATATTTCTTTTGTATATTATTATCAAATGAACCAAGTGGCCCAGTGGTCAGCGTGTCCAATTCCAAGGCGTTGATAGCTGGAGGTCAGGGGTTCGATCCCTGCCTCCAGCGCTTTGCATTTTCTCCTTGTTTTTCATGTAATCAGGTATAGATCCAGGTTTGCAGCATACCATACGCCTTCACACATCCTACAGCCAGATGGCCAAAGGCCAGATCTGGTGATCCAGGCTAAGAGTCCACCATAGAGTCAAGTCCAAGTGTGCACCTGGAATCCTAAAAGTCAAACCAGGCCAACACAATTGGGCCTTCTGCTTGCTATTTAGACACCCTTTTCAGGCTCAAACCTCTTCTCTCTATTTCTTTTATTTAATATTTGTTTTATTGATTTTATTATTTTTATTATTTTCTAACCAATCAAATTTTTTCCTTTATAAAATTAAAACCACAAAAAAACATTTTCTTTATCAAATTAAATTTTAGTGTTTTATTTTTTATTGACAAATCTATTAATTAATTTAGGCTATTAATTAGAAATAACTTTAATATATTTTTATAAATAATTAAAATTAACTAGACTTAATTAGGTTTTACTAACATTAATTAATTATTATTTCTTTCTTTAAATACCAAAAATCTAAAAATAACTTTATTATTATTAATTAATTAAATTATTAATTTATTAATTAATTTAGATTTATTTCTTTCTTAAAATAAAAATAACACAAAAAATCTCTTCTTTAATAAAAGAGGGTCAAAACCCTAATCTTGCGCCCGATTTAATTTCCTGCACGTGATTTACTTTATTTTTATCCAATAATGTACTTGCCTCCGGTTTGTAATAGTTAATAGGACCTTTATTTATTTATTTATCGCTTTGTTTATTTTTAAGGGTTTGTCTTTGGCGATGTAAATACCCGACGCCTTGTAATTTAATTTCTGCACTTTTGTTTTCCGTAAATTATAACTGTTAGATGTTTGATAATAGGGATGCATGACAAGACTGAATGTTTTAACCTAAAATCAACTTAGATCACCTTTAACATGTATAAAGATAAAATAATTGAAAATAACACACTCGCACATGCGCACTCTTAGGGTACACCCACTTGGTTGCCTTCGTACGCAGTCATTAAGTATAGGTAGTTTTAGAGGTCGCCCTCTTATCTAAAAGATCATAGTCGCCTCGAAACGGTTGCCTCAGATATGATTGCCTAAAAAAATGATCTAAGACATTAGGGTTACCGCTAAGGCGTCCTAACATTGCTTTAGTGACTGCAAGTCCCTTATTCGAATTGACCCTTAAATTCCAACGACGATGCTACCTACTCATCAATAGTAGGATAGCATTGTCTAAAGGACATTAGCATAGAACGATTCCTTTTTCGAGTAGGTAGATGGTTCTTAGATACTTTCTCTCTTTCAAAAAACTAAAACTTTTCACACTTACACTTTTCGAACAAAGTTTTCAAAAACACTTCATACGCTCTTGAGGACAGAAGCAAGAGTTAAATCGAAGTTTTCAAACAAAAACTTTTTCAAACCCACAAGCACAAAGAAAGAAAATTTTGAAAACAATATGAGCAAGTACCTAAGATCCCGTGGATAACCACGAATAGAAAGGGTGCTAACACATTCCCTTTCTATAATCTACCCCCCGAACCCGAGAAACATCTCAAAAAAGGAATTTTTCTGTGCTTTTTTTCTCTCCTTGTTGGATAAAATAAAAGTCGGTGGCGACTCTTGCTTACCGCGACATTTTGCAAGCACAAACGCAAAACACAAACCAGCATTCCAAAAACAGTCAGTTCTTCCCACCGTATCACAGAATTTGCGACTCTACTGGGGAGTTAATAAGTGGGGTGTACCTTAGGATTAGTTCATATTGTTTTAAATTGCTTTATTTGTATGCTTTATCTTTGTGGGTTTGAATCGGAGTTACTATCGATCCTAACCCGGATCTTGGGGATACCCTTTAGGTAAGTAGCAATAAACTGTGAGGGAACTGTACAGCATAGACCGATACGGTTGAAGCAGTAGCTACGTTGGTGTGGCACTTTAGTATGTACCGATATCCCTTGTGGCGCAACGAGGAGAATATGGGTCTGCTAAGGGGTCATTAAGCACCAACTGACCTCAGAACCTTTAAATTGACCAACTTGGCCATAGAACAGTAGCAGTATGCTACACTCATTGAGACTAAACTCTCACGATGATTCCGGCTGCAAGAAAAGGTTGCTAAACTAGAATTATGACCGGTCGAGGGTAGTCAGTGATATTGAGATCCTCTAGAACTCGGTTACTATTTTTAGGACAGGTTTGAACCAACTAAACTGAAAGAGGGTAGTACCTAAATCTCCTTGCCAGCCTGAAATCTAAGGGCTCTCTGTGTGACTTGTGTGCCTTTACCATGTTTTCTATTTGTGGATACTTGTGGTGTGTTTTCTATCATGACATCATGACATCATGAGATTGCATACATCTTGCATTGGACTAACCTATTTCAAAGACAGGAGGGATTCATCTTTGTTTTGTTTTGTAGGTCATGGCACCCATGCGTAGGAACACTATCCGGATCAACTTTGTCCAGGTTCCCACTCTACTTAAAGATTTGGTTGCAAAGATGCCAGATACTACTTCCTTCATCAGAAGACATGGGAACCTTCTTGGTTTGGTCACCTCCAAGATGGATGAACAGATGATAAGTGTCCTAGTCCAGTTCTTTGATCCACTGTACCATTGCTTTATTTTTCCGGACTACCAGTTGGTCCCTACCTTGGAAGAGTTCTCTAATCTGCTGGGTATCCCCATTCTGGAGCAGACCCCGTTTACAGGTTGGGAGAAGATCCTTAGGCCGGAAGAGATTGCTTCAGCCCTTCATCTGACAAAGGCTGAGGTAATGTCAAATTGGGAGACTAGAAGTGGAGCAAAGGGCTTCTTGATTAAATTCTTGGTTGGTAAGGCTAATCAGTTCTGGGACAATCTAGACTTCCAGGCATTTGAAGACATTCTGGCTCTTTTGATATATGGTTTGGTGTTGTTTCCTAACTCCGATTCCTTTGTTGACGTGAATGCGGTAAAAATCTTTATCTCCGGTAATCCTGTGCTCACTCTCTTGGGTGACATTCTTTATTCTCTTTATGCCCGTACTGCTCAGAGGCGGGGAACCCTTATGTGTTGTGCTCCATTGTTGGCGAGGTGGTTTATTTCTCACCTCCCCAAATTAGTCTTGAAGAACAAGGAAGGCATGGGCTGGGCCCATAGGATTATGTCTCTCTCTCATAATGACATCATTTGGACTATTAAGGGTATGGACGATGTGGCTATTATTGATCGCTGTGGGGAGTACCCCAATGTTCCACTGATAGGAACCAATGGAGGAATCACTTATAATCCGTGCTTGGCCCTACGTCAGTTTGGGCGAGCTAGAAGAGAAGGACCTCATGAGTTGCTAATGCCTAGTATTGTCTTTGATTTCCAGGGAGATAGTGACGAGCAACGCCGCAGACTCATAAGAGCTTGGGATAGAGTACACAGATCTGATCCACACGAGCTGGGCGCGAAGACTTCTTTACCAATGGAACCATATCTCCAATGGGTTCGCATACGTGCCCAAAAGTTGGGAATGCCCTACGAAGCTATCTTTCCTATAACTCTTGAAGTTGCTGATGAAGAAGGGGTTCCTCCTACCATCTTACACCCTTACATGCCTACTGACATTGGGGCATTGAAGAGGTCCTGGATGCAGCTGAGGGAAGAACGGGATACTTACCGAGAAAAGTATCACGAGCAAGAGCAGAAGATTCAGAAGTTGACAAGGCAGTTGGAGAATGAGCGGATCCTCAATGACTATGTCTGCATCGATAAGAAACGACCATGGGAGCACATATTGTCTTTTTGATTATTTCTAGTTTTGATTTACTTTTCAGTTTTTCTTTCTTGTAACGCCTTAAAGGCGTCTATTGAACAATTGATCTTGAAGTTTATCTAATAAAAGTGTGTTTCGTTTTTGTTTACGAATTTGAATCTCTCGACGTCTTTGAAATCATATCATACGCATTTCATTCCATGCACCTCATAACAGGTACCCTTACAGGTTTTCTCATCATCTTCGCTGTTTATTTCAGCATCATGTCTTCTGAACCATCAACTGAACAAGCAATCAAGGCTCTACAGGCTCAAAACGCCCAGTTCCAAGAATTGTTCATGAACCTGGCTAAGGGTCAGCAAGATTTGAAGACCCTTATCTTGAAAGAGAAGAAGAAGAAGAAAAAGAAGACGGTCCTCCTGAATATGGGTCACAGATTTGGGAATAGTTTGCGACAGGAAGCTGAGCCGTCTCATTCATCTAGTAAATATGAAGAAGATGATTCATTCATGACCTCCGTAGAAGACATCTCCACCCCATTGATGACTGTGAAGTAAAACCTTCTGTTAGCTGGTTTATTTCTGGGCTGTGGCGAAGGTTGTCGTCTGTGTGCTGTCCTACCTACCGGTTGCCATCTTTTGAAGTCAGGTATCCAACGCCTGATGGATAATAAAAAAATCATGTTTGAGAAGACTTTTGCTCCTTCGGTTCCCACTGAAGAAGTTGCTATAATCACCATTTTCGACAATTCTTCCAAGGCTTCCTCGAGAAATCCTGTTAGAATTACATCCGTTCCAAGAATTTCACCATTGATCATCATTGTTCCAGGGCCTATCCCCTATACATCCAATAAAGTTGTCCCTTAGCATTATGGGGCTGACGTTTATTATCACGGAGTTAAGCAAGACTTGAGTGCTGAAGAGGCTGATACTGACGTCAGCAATATTGTGGGATCTAGTAAAGTCACCCGCAGCGAAAGGCTTTTCTCCCCTGAGATCTCTCTACCAGTTGTTCAGAAACCTGTTTTTATTACACTTGCCAGTGTACCTGCTACTATTCCTATTCAAGTCCCCATTCTTACCCCTGTTGTCGAGTCGTCTGACACTCGGGGCAAAGGGACCACTGATGAGCCTGCCCAGACGGAGGCATCGAAGACGATTACTGTTGAAGCCTCTAGACAAGAGATGGAAGAGATTATGAAAATCTCAAAAAGAGCGACTACAATGTAGTCGAGCAGCTGGGGCAAACCCCATCCAAAATCTATATGTTATCACTGTTGCTATGCTCAGAGGCCCATGCCAAGGCTCTGATTGCTTTCCTGAAGACTGCCCACGTACCACAAGAGACATCAGTTGATCAGTTTAAAGATTGTGTGGCTAGTCAGACTGCATTTTCACAAACCCTAATTAATTTTTTAGGTTTTTATTTAATTAACCCTAATAAATTTTTAGGTTTTTATTTAATTAATTAACTTAGTTTTTTGGGTTTTTTAAATAAACTTTATTTTAATCAAAATTAATTTAGGGTTTGTTTAAATTAATTAATTATTTTTCTTAATTAAAACTAATTAGGTTTTTTTAGATTAATCATCAAACCTTTTTCTATCAAAAATCACAAGACGATTTCCTTTTCCTTTTCCTTTTACTTTCACGTATTTTATTACTTTCGCGTTTGTTCCCAATTATATATATATATATATATATATATATATATATATATATATATATATATATATATATATATATATATATATATATATATATATATATATATATATATATATATATATATATATATATATATATATATATATATATATATATATATATATATATATATATATATGTTTACATTTTGTAATAGTTTAATTAGAGTTTTACTCTTTTCCCTCATTTTTACTAATTGTACCCCTCATTCCCGAAGCCTTGTAATAGCGTATGAATCTTTAATTTGTTCTTTTACTTTCTACGTTTATCGCTTTCCTTATAATTGTTTAGCTTAATAGGATTGTATGGAAAGATTAAAAACAAACAATAACTAATCTTAATCAAAGACAAATACTTGAAACACAATACACTTCACACATTCGCACCTCTAGGGTAACCTCACTTGTTGCCTTTAAAAACACAGTCATGTCCCTCGAACGTGGGACGCTTTAGCACTATCCCTCGACTAAAAAGATCGTAGTCCCTCGATGACCCTTACAAATGCCACCTTCGGTAAGCGATCTAGTCCCTTACAATAAAATTGCTAAAGCGTCCCTACGAGTTACCTTTATGACTGTATGATGACCCGTGCTTGTTCCTTCACATCCAACGATAGGTCTTCCTACTAACTAATGGTAGGATAACACTATCTAAAGGAGGAGGAAAATAATATGAAAGACCTTGAGTAGGTAGATAATTCTTAATCGCTTGCTCACATTTTTCAAAACAAAACAATTTCTCACAATCACACTTTCAAAAAAAATTCAAATAAACACTTTGTACGCATTCTTAACCAATACAAGAATCATTACAAAGTAGCCTTATTATTGGAATTTTCTAAATGTTTTTCAAAACACGCACAAAGCATTTTCAGAAGTGAGATAGTGATTAAGAGCCCGTAGATAACTACGGATGAAAAGGGTGCTAACACCTTCCTTTTTTATAACCTACCCTTCAAACTCAAGAAAATATCGAAGGTCTTTCATGTTCTTTTCACCCTTTCCTTATTGGATAAAAGAAAATTCGGTGACGACTCTTGCTATCCACAACATTTGCAATAAAATGCAAAACCAAGTCAGTTCTCCCACCGTATTACAAAACTGGTGACTCTGATGGGGATTTAAAAAGAGTGGTTACCTTTAGAGTTAGATAACTTTTAACTACTTTTCTTTTTTTCTCTATATGCTTTACATTTTGGGGCTTGCTCAAGTTTACTTTTCTTGCAAAGATCCTACACCCGGATCTGGGGACATTATAGGTAAGTAGCAATAGATCATGGTAACTATACAGCATATACCGATATGGTTAAAGTGATGGCTATGTTAATGTGACACATTGGTTTGTACTGGTGTCCCCCAAGTCAGTCAGGGAGAATACTAGGATGTCATGAGGTGTCATAAGCACTAAGTGACCTTTAGAACCTTAATTGACCCAACTTAGCCATTATAAGGTATTGAGATAGCCGACTTTGGTGTAATCCGAATTTGGATGATACTCGATGCTACGCTCATTGAGATTCGACTCTCGGGTTTTGTTTGGTGGAAAGTCAATTGTTGTGCCAGACAAAATTTGTGAGAAAAAACAGTGATATTGAGATCCCTAGAACCCGGTTATTTCTTTAGGACAGGTTGAGCCAACTAAACTTCAAGAGGGTACTTACCTATAAAATACATGCAAGCCTAAACCTAAGGCCCCGTGTGCTTTGCTTGTGTTTGATTATCTATTTAAACATGACATCATAACATCATAACATCATATCATGACTAACCATTTCAAGGATCTAGGGGATTTATCTTTGTTCTATGTTGCATGGTCACGACTTCCATTCATAGGAATACCATCTGAATCAACTTTGTAAGGATACCTTCCAAGCTTGAGGAATTAGTCTCAAAGGTTCCTGACAGTTCTCAATTCACCAAGGGACATGGTCATCTACTTAGATTGGTTACTACTGGTTTCCAGGAAGACATGATGAGTGTTCTTTTCCAGTTCTTTGATCCTAAGCGTCACTGTTTTACCTTCTCGGATTATCAGTTGGTGCCCACAATGGAAGAATTCTCTAAATTCCTCAGAGTGCCTATTCTTGATCAGATACCTTTCACCAGTCTAGAACAAGTTCTGAAACCTAAAGACATTACAGTATCCTTACATCTGAAATGACCGAACATTGTATCTAATTGGGAAATAAGTTATGAATTCAAGGGTTTTTCTCCTAAATTTCTGATAGAGAAAGCTCAAGGGTTTCTATATGCCATTAATTTTCGTGATTTTGAGGATATTTTGGCTTTGCTAATCTATGCCTTGGTACTGTTCCCTAATCCGGACCAATTCATAGATGTGAATGCCATCAAAATGTTTCTCACCCATAATGCGGTGCCTACTTTTCTTGGAGATGTCCTGCATTCCCTCCACACTCGTACTATGAAGAAGAGAGGAACTCTTATGTGTTACATACTGTGATACGGTGGGAGAACTGACTTGAAGGTTTTGCATTTGATCGCAAATGTTGCAGTTAGCAAGAGTCGCCACCGAATTTTCTTTTATCCAAAAGGAAAGGTGAAAAAGCACAGGAAAGACCTTTGAGATTGTTTCTTGAGTTTGGGGGTAGATTATGAAAAAGGAAGGTATTAGCACCCTTTTCATCCATGGTTTTCCATGGGCTCTTAGTTACTTACTAGATCACTTGATTTTTGTTTGAAATTGTGCTTGGTGTGGTTTTTGAAAGTATTTTGTAAAGAGGCCATTGTTTAGGCAATCTTTGTAATGATTCTTGTTCATAAGAATGTATACAAAGATGTTAATCTTTTGAAAATGTTTTCAAGTTTGTAAGATGTTTTGAAAGTGTAAGTGTTTTTTTTGAAAATAGAAAAGATGGTTTGTTTTGAAATAGAGCAAGTAATTAGGAACATTCTACCTACTCAAAAGTATTTCTTATTCATTTTCTTTTTATTTGACATTGTTATCTACCAATGATTTGGTAAGTAACCCTATCTTTGGATGTTAATGGGACCAGCGTGGGTCATCGTATAACCATGATTAGAAATGTTGCAAGGTATCTTAGCATTCTCTTTTGTGGACTAAGATCATTTGAAAGACAACTTAGATAGCGTCATCGAGGGACTATGATCTTGTATTTGCTTGTTTTTTGCTAAGATACCTTACATGCGTAATATGGCCATTTTGTATAAGGCAACCAAGTGGATTTACCCTAGGGGTGCTTGTGTGCAAGTGTATTGTTTTCATGCTTATTTTTGTCTTGAATTAGGGTTTTCTAAGTATTGGTTTTAGTCTTTCCATACAAATCCTAATTACTAGCATTTGTATATAAAAACAATAAATTGCGGAATTTAAAGTTACTAAGCTATTACAATTTTTTGTGGGAGGGGGGTATACAAATTGAAAATGGGGATAGCAAGAATTTAAACCTAATTAGTTTATTACAACCATATTGAATGGGTATCAATGTACAAGGAATTAAATGAATATAATATACAAAAATGAATAAATGTACAAAAATGCAAAATGTGAAGTAAATGGATATTTGCTTGGATTTTTTTAGAGAAAAGGGATTTTGTCTTAATATAATTAATTAAAAGAAAAATAATTAATGAAAAGTAAACCCTAATTTGCTAAGAAAAGATTTTCAAGCAAAACCCTAAATTTATTAATAAAAATAAAAGAAATTAAGTTTTATAAGAAAAGTGTTTTTTTTATAGTATTTTTGTCTTGAAAATATTTATAGTATTATAAAATATTTTTAGCCTTTTTTTCATATTAAAAATAAAATATTTTAATTAGTGTGAGAGGAAATAAATTAAAAATATATAGTATTTTAATTTAAAGTTACAAGACTAGTTAATAAAAAATAAATAAAGTATAGTTGAATAAAATATTTTTTATGAGAAAAATAAAATAAACTAAGTTAAAATGAAAATCTATTTTTTTCCTACTTTTATGATTTTTTCAGTATTTAGAAAATATGTTAAGAAAATAAAAATGAAATAAAAATAGAAAATAAATAAACTTGGGCCAGGGTGCAAATAGCCTGCAGGGGGTTAGTAAGCAAAAATTAAAAAAAAACAAGTCAGACCCAAAGAGGTCCGGCGCCTGCCAAAAAAGGGTCAGAATGGAAAACATGTAAAAAATGCAAAAGGGTACCACTAGGGCTCAAACCCAGGTCCCAAAGGTTACAGGCGCGTGCTACTACCACTGGGGTGGCTATACATCCGTTAACATAAGCAAAACAATAAATATACAAGGAAAACGCACCTTGATGACTTCATCTTCAACCTCCATCCAGACCAACTGTAACTTGCTCATTTCTCATCAAAAATGAAAACTGTAAACATGAAACTTGTAGCAAATTTTCTCACAGTTTCAGAAATGTAAAGCATTAAAACTATAGATCAAAGATAAGCATTTATTTTAATGGCCCTAATCTGAACCCTAAAAATCTCAGAAATTTTAGTTTCAAAATTCTCTAAGCGCAAGCAAAATTAATGGAAACTATAGACATGGTTAGCTTTAGGGCAATGATATCTACATGTTTTGTTCATAAATAAATCATTGATGATGCCTGTATGAAGAGTTCCAAGTTGAGAAAACTTACCTCAAAACTGGAAATCGTGGTTTGAGTTTGAGCTTGTTTCAAGTGATGGTGATGATCAGGTTAGCTTCCTTGAGGTCCCAGGGAGCTAATGCAATGATTAGCTTGAAGAATGGATGGCTAAAATGATCTGGAGAAGTCAATATGCAGAGCTGAGTTTTTGAAAATGGAGGATGGTGTTAATGGTGTTACAGTTCTAAAACAAGGTGTGGGATCAACTCTATATGATGTTTAGAAACTTTGGAAACCAAAAGGCCAAGAAACGCACGAGTAGATTTTGAGTTTCAAGTTTTTGGCCAGTTTGTGTAAAAATGGAAGTGTCAAGTGTGATTCTGAGTTCTAGGTTCTTTCAAGGCTTGAGAATTTGTGTGTTTGTGTCAAATGGTTTGTGTGTGTAAAAACAAAGTGTTTTAGTGCATTGGCAAGTCAGAAGTACAAGTTCTTAGCTTTTGGCTAGGTTACTTGATTTTGAAGAAAAGAGGGAAACAAGTTCCAAGAAGAGGTACAAGCATGGGATGCGTGATTGTAAGTGTTTGAAACATTTTTCATGAGTTATAGGACCTGTTTGATCAGAAGAGAACAAGTGCAAGGCTCAAGAACAAGTTTTGTACAAAAAAAGTCACTTTATCAAAATGGCAATGTAACCTTTCTTCCAAAAATGAATATAAAGCATGTCCATGCATTTAATGCTTGGAGTGAGGCCTCTAACCGCTGTGTAAACCATTAATTATGGAGTGCCTAACAAGTTTGAGTCCTGCAAAGTAGTGTTTATGCAGCATGGTTTGAATTTGAATTTTGTTCTTCACTAAAATGACTTGTAATTAAAGTGATAAAACCCTAACTTCATCTCTTCGATTCTCCCTACTCAAGAATGATCTCAAGGAGTTCTTGGAAATTTTGGAAAGCTTGAAATGTGATATACAACCCATATTTGAATTTCTTTTGAATATTCCCCTTGGAACTATATGAAAAAGTGCCATGAAGTTGGGTCAAAATTCTGACCAAATTAGGGCAAAATTTCACTAAGTGTTTTGTTTCATGGCCCTATGTTCTTAAAATTATAACTTGAGATCCAAGCACTTTTGGAAGGAGCTGTGTAAAGAAAATTTATAGATTTCATGGAGATATACAACTTTCATGTTGGAAGTTTCTCTTGAATCATCTTGCATCATGGTGAAAGATTTGTTCAAAGTTTTGAAAAAATATGAAATTTCCAACACTTAGAAAAATTTCAAGTTCATAAATTTTGACTTTTCAAAATGAAATCTTGAATTTTTGATTTCTTGATGAATAAGTTTCATATTTTGACATGTTTTGATGAATTATGATCTTTGGCACTTGAATTTGACCAAAAAGTTAAAGTTTGACTTTTCAGTATACAGTTGACTTTCGATCAGTGGACTGAAAAATGCATTTGTCAATCCAATGGACTTGCAATGTTTTGAACCATGTCATTAGGTCAAAATTATGCTATTGGACTCTTGAGATCATGTCTTAAACCAATTGACCATTTTCTAGGTCAAAAATCAGAAATTTCCCTTTCCCAGTCAAAACCCTAATTTTGACCATTTTGCCCTTTTGGAGATTTGATCAAATTTCTTGAGTAGTTATGGTCCAAACTTGATCAGATGATACATATGAGTTTAAAATGTTAATGTGGATAAAAAATTATGAATTTTCACTGTAAATTAGTCATAGTTGACTTTTTCCCCAATATAGCTGATTTTTAGGTCAACTGCTCAATTGACTGATCAAAAATGTGATCCAAGGCTTGAAACTTGACATGAGTAATCTTGGGGGTCCATAATGATCCATGAAAGTCACATGGGGCATAGAATGTTCAAAAATCCTTGTGCAAATTCAAACCCTAATTTTGGTCATCAGTGCATAAGGAGGTGTCTTGAGCTGATCAAACCCTAGTGTAGTCTTGAGCCCAAGGAGATCTTGTGAGCAAATTCTTGATATGTGAGAGGGAAAATTTTGGGGTACAATAGCTTCCCCTTTTCAATCTTCTTAAGCCTGAAGATTTAGATTGGCAAGTGTGATACGGTGGGAGAACTGACTTGAGTTTTGCGTTTGTATTCGCACTTGTTCGGTTTAGCAAGAGTCGCCACCGACTTTTTATTTTATCCTAAAGGAAAGGTTAAAAAGCACAGGAAAAACCTTTTGAGATGTTTCGTGGGTTCGGGGGGTAGATTATGAAAAGGGAAGGTATTAGCACCCTTTTCATCCATGGTTATCCATGGGCTCTTAGTTACTTGGTTTTAGATCACTTGCCTTGATTTTTGATTGCTTGAAAAATGGTGTGTGTGTGTGTGTTTTGAAAATGTTTTGAAATAGACGCCTTTGTTTCGGCAACCATTATAATGACTCGTGTTTGAGTATATACAACGGTGTGTATCTTTTCGAAAAGATGTTTCAAAGTTTTTTTGGAAGTTTGTTTGAAAGTGTGTATGAAGTGTGGTTTTTGAAAAGGAGGAAAGTGTTTTTGCAAGTTGATCTCAAGTAACTAAGAGTTTGGTCTACCCCTATTGTACTCAAAGGTTTTCTCTATGTTTTCAACCCTTTTTTAACAATTTTGTTCCACCATTGAATTTGGTGGACAATCTTGCGTTTAGGATGTTTAACGGGACAGGCGCGGGTCATCGTATGGACCATGAATACAATGGTGCCAAGTGTCTTTGGCAATTTTGCTTGAAGGGACTATGATCATTCCGTTTAGGCAACTTTCGAAAGCGTCATCGAGGGACTTATGATCATTTTTGAATTCTTTTGCCAAAGAAACTCGACGTGCAAGCATGGCCCATTTTGGAAGGCAACATGTGGGATTACCCTAGGGGTGCAAGTGTGATTGTGTATTGATTTCATGCATTTGTCTTTGTATTAGGTTATCTAGCGTTTGATTTTATGTACATGCAAACCCTAGGTCTAACCATGGTATAATTCGAAAGCGATAAATTGCGGGAATTTAAAGTCTACGTTATTACAAATAAGTATTTGAGAGTGGGGGTACAAATGTAAAAATGGGGATGAGACTTTAGGAATGTAGTGTCCAATAATTTACAACCAAATCGAATCGCGATCAAATGTAAACAATGTAACGTATAGCAATGTATAAGAATAGCAATTGTATATGTGTAAAGCAAAGTAAATGTATTAGTGTATGGTGTAAGTGTAATGAGATTTATTTACAAGTTAAGAAATGTGAATTTAATGAGACAATTAAATATTGTTTATTCGTCAAGTATTATTATCTATGTTTGATTTAAATTGGTATTTTTATATCTTTTGTTTAATATGTACAAAGTAAGAAAATTTAAATAAAGAAAGGAAAATGTTTTTAAATTCTATTCTTTTAGGTATTAAAAATAGTGCATTTTAATTAATCTTTTTATGTACAATTTTTTAACTAAGAAGAAAAAAAAATGAGAAATGTTTTTAAGAAAAGATTAATATATATTTTTTTGGTGTATTGTGATTAATGTATTATTTATAAACAAAATTTATGATTATAAATAAAAAAGAAAGAACAAAAAGTTAATGAAATTTTTAATGACAAGAAAAGGTATGTAAATTTATTAACAAAAGAGAAAAATATGTTTTAAATAAAAGGAAAGTTTTGGAGATTTGAATGGGCTGGGGCGTGTTAGAAAGGGAAAAGGCCCAAAGGTACCACAATTATTTTTTAGGGTTTAAGGTTATTGCTTCATTTGGGTTTAGGGCTTGGCAAAGGGTACAGAAGCGGCGTCGTTCGTCTTCATCCTTCGTTTCCTCTTCTCATGCCAAACGCTTATGAATCTTGTCCTTCTGAGCGCTCCTCTGCCTAAGGTCAACCGGCGCCACCATCCCTCCTTCTCCCTCAGTAGTTGGGCAACGCGAAAAAATGAGAAAAACGGTAACGATCTTGAACGTTATTAGGGTTTTTGATTTTGTCCTTGCATGTTCTGATTTTCGTTTATTGACTCTGTTTCTCGTGTATTGTGATTCACGTGAGGTTTTGAAAATAGGGAAAAGAAGTACTACCTTTTGGATACGGAGAAGGAGGAGATTAGGAGGCGCGTGGGCGGCTTGACGGCGAGGGGCGGTGATGACGAATTTGCTCTCCCTGGTACCTTTATATTTTTCACCTTTTGCTGGTTCTGAGATGATGATTTTTGCTTCGCTGGTTACCCAATGATGAACTCTTTGAGTTCTGAGGGCTTTGTATGTTGATACGCTTCTTTATCCTCTTCTCTTGCTGCCTTTGTTGCCTAGCTTGATGCCTTTGAGATGCCTGTTTATTTGCCTATGATGAGGATTCTCTGAGGCCTTTTGTGTTGCCTCTTCTGTATATCTCTTGATGTTTCTTTCTCTTTTTCTTGTTGGCCTTTGTTGCCTAGCTTGCTTTGCTTGATGCGAAACAGTTTCTTGATGATGTATCTGTTGATGATTCTGCTAATGTGTTTGATTCGTGCGTTTGCCTAATGATGATGTTTTTCTGAGGGCCTCGATGAGTTTGGGAAACTTTGAATGTTTGATGTTTTGAGTGCTTGCTTTGAAAGGGCTTTGGCTTGCTATTGCAGGTTAATGTTTTTTGTTTGCTGAGTTTACACAGGTTGAGGATGGTTTGGATGTTATGTGAGTTTGTAACTGGTAAGGCCTTGGGCGTTTTGTTGTGAACTGATTTTTGCTTGAGGGCCTTAACAGGTTTTGTTGAAAACTGGACAGTTCAGGTTTTAGCTTGACAGTTTAGGTTTTTTTTTGCTTGGCAGTTGGTGTTTGACAGTTTAGAGGCAGGTTGGATTTTAGGGCTTTTGATGCAGGTTATGGCCTTGGTGAGGCTTGCTTCAGGTTTGTGCAGGTTATGGCCTTGGTGAGGCTTGCTTCAGGTTAGGCTTAGCAAGTTAATGGCTTTGGGACCTGGTTTTCTGGTTAGGCTGTTTGATGCTTAGGCTTGCATCTGTTTGTGGTCATGTGAACTGGTTTTGAGGTTTGGTTGCTATGTATATTTGTTTGTGATTTTTCTCCCCTTCTCTATTGTTTCATTGCAGTTTGTTTTATATATTTATGCCTAAATCCAAAAGCCAGTAAGCCTAACTTCTTTTCTCTCTTCCTTCTCTCTCTAGTACAGTTAAAACATTTAAATAATGTTAAGTGTACTTTTTCTGAAAAGGCATACAAGCTGGAAAATGATGAAATAGGACTAGCTTGCTTGCATATGTGGTCTTAACCTGCATACTTTATCTCTTCTCCATACTTTGTGCTGCATCTGAATAGCCTTTTGAATGGCCTTTTGGACAGTTTGACATTGGACTTTGTTTGGCAATTTGAACTTTTATACATGCTGTTGGTTTTGAACTATGCAGTTGGTTTTGAACTATGCAGTTGGTTTGACAAAATTTGAATTTGTGCATTTCAATACTTTGTGCATTCATGTTTAGCAAGAAATATTCATCCCTCTTTGTGAACCGGGAGAAATCCCATGATTTGCAGAGAGGGCTAACTGATTCCAGTCAGTTTCCTTTAATGATGAGCCCAAATTAATTGTCTGCTTTTAATTATTTAACTGCTTCTGACTTTTTCTTCTTTTCTTTGCAGATAAAAAATTAAATGGAGAGGAATAGCAACAGATGGAGGATGAAGAATTGAAGACTTAGAAAAATATTAGGATAGTTTTATTTAAATTTAAATAACTGTAATATTATTATTGTAAATACTTTGTAAACGAATACTTGTATTTAAATAACAATTGCAACAAATATTTAAAGATGAAATAAAAATTCCTTTTATCCAATTAATCCTTATTATTTCCAATTGTTTATTTATTATTTAAAATTCTTTAAATTATAATAATTGAAAATAAATTCCAATCATTTATCTCAGAATGATAAATAATCCATAAACATTGTGGTCTTTAGCATCGATCCATTAATAAACCTGGCGTTTCAAAAATCCAAAGTAATGCACAGTCAAACACAACAACTGCCCAAATATCTTTTCTTCTCACTGATTTTAAACAAACACTACAAACTCAATCCAAATGTTTCAATCCATATCTCAGAATAACTTGACAAGCACTGTAGAACTAGTCTTTCTGAAAAATCTGCGCACAAAGAACCTAGTTCCTGATCAAATGCCAAAGAAGCGTTCGCCTGATCAAAGTTGAGCCAAAATCAACCAAACCCTAAGCAAACTGTTTGAATTGTTCCAGAGCCATGAAAATCAATAAAACCCTAATTTTATTTGACTGACGAGAAAAGTATGCTTGACCGATCCTTGAGCCAGTTTGAAAAATCAGGAAACGCCTGAAGCTGTGATTTCTTGTGAAAAAATGCGAGGGCAAATTTTGGGGTACAACAGTTGCCCCTGTTCAATCTTCTTGGACCTAAAGAGTTAGATTGGCAAGTTTGCCTTTCACGACTCGAGGGTAAAAGGATATTGGACACTAGAGTGCCCAGAATATTTGCACTCGGTAATGTGATGGTAGAGGGAATGGGCTTAAAGATGTCATTTGGTGATGGGCTTAAAGATGCCATCTGATGACTGTTGATAGGAGGATGGGCTTATAGATACCATCTAGAAATGTTTGTAGGAGGATGGGCTTATAGATGCCATCTGGAAATGTCTGGAGGAGGATGGGCATATAGATGCCATCTGGAGGTGACCGTTGAACTGTATGTCACTGGTGAGTGGACGAGTATCAGAAAGGTATCCATGTTTAGGAACATCTCTGAACTGAGGGTTTGAACAAGCAATAGATTGACATCCGTGTTTGTAGAATCCGTTAACTGTTTTCAGGAGTTGAAATTGAATAAGCAATAGAGCAGCATCCGTTGTTGGGAAGTGTCCGTGAAGAAGTTGCATCTGAACAAGTGATAGATTAACATCCGGTGTTGGGAAGAATCCGTAAACTATTTTCAGAAGTCTGAAGAAGGAACCGGTGTAGGGTTTCCTGATGATGAGTCCGTGTAAAACTGCATCTGGATGAATCTGGAACAAGTATCAGAATGTCGCCGTGTTTGGGTCACATCTGAACTATTTCTGGATGAATCTCGGAAGAAGATGATTTTTGTCTGTCGACTGATCTCACCTGAAAGGGTAAAGAGTTAATCATATGCAATGTCATGATGCATGATGCAATGTATGTTATATCAACGTCCATGATATGAATGTGATGAATGCGCATGTAAGCTAATGAGCTGTTTTACTGAGGATAGATGAATCCTGGATGACTGAAGATAAAGGAATCTTGACTGCTGCCGGGGAAAGTAAATCCTTGGCTGCTGCTGTGGAGGGAAAGAATCTTTTGATTGCTGCAGCTGAGAAGTCCTGGGACCACTGTAGGGGAATCAGAAGCTTGGGTTGTATGCCAAACTACTGGGGAATTCCTGTCTTGAGGAGATCTTCACTAGAGAATATTCGAATATTCTGTGAGGAGCTGAGAATGAGAGTCTTCACTCTGCTTGGGGATTGATAGTTGGAAGTTTTAGCTCCGTTGGGGATATTGAAACTTGATTCTGAGGGGAATTAGATTCCAGAAGGTTCTCAGGCTGGGGATTGCAAGAATATTCTGATTGCCGTAGGCACTTGATCTCGGGAATGGGCTTACAGATGCCATTTGGAGGTAGGATGGATAGCTAATGGAGATGTGTTGAATTATGAGTTTGAAAGAAGGAACCTGTGTAGGGTTTCCTGATGATGAGTCCGTGTAAAACTGCATCTGAGGTTGAAGAGGAACCGGTGTAGGGTTTCCTGATGATGAGTCCGTGTAAAACTGCATCTGGAGTTTGAGAAGGAACCTGTGTAGGATTTCCTGATGATGAGTCCGTGTAAAACTGCATCTGGTTTTGAGAAGGAACCTGTGTAGGGTTGCTTCATGATGAGTCCGTGTAAGACTGCATCGGGTTTTTGAGAAGGAACCTGTGTAGGGTTGCTTCATGATGAGTCCGTGTAAAACTGCATCTGAGGTTGAAAGGGAACTGGTGTAGGGTTTCCTGATGATGAGTCCGTGTAAAACTGCATCTGGAGTTTGAGAAGGAACCTGTGTAGGGTTGCTTCATGATGAGTCCGTGTAAAACTGCATCGGGTTTTTGAACACTTTTGACATTCGAATGCCCCAAGTGGTGATGTAGATAATTTCCTGGCTTGTTACAGGTGTTGATCCATAATCAGTCGTCCACAGATGTTTTCCTGGTTTGTTACAGGCGTTGATCTGGAACTTAAGAAAGGTAACAGAATGGAAACCGTGTCTGGAGCACATCTGGACTGTATCTTCCAACAGGTGATGAAGGAATTGTCGAAAACTTTTGACATTTGAATGCCCCAAGTGGTGTTGATCTGGAATAAGTTGCTGAATGTCGCCATCTCTGGGTCACATCTTAACTATATCTGAAAGCAGGCTTGGATAAGTTATAGAATGTTGCCAAGATCTTGGGTCACATCTTGAACTATCCCAATCTTTTGAGGTGATAAGGAAATGGTTGAACACTTTTGACATTTGAATGCCCCAAGTGATGGTGTAGGAGTCTCTTCAGGTTACTCCACAATTGAGAGGTTTTGTTGAAATCTTGACTGGATTGCCCCAGGTTAACTGCACTTTGAAAGATCTGTTGAAACCTTGACTGGACTGCCCCAGGTTAATTGGATAGTGACATGTGATGCCCCTTGTTGATAGGAGATTTGTTAATGGAAGTGTCATCCTTTTTGGAGTGATTTTACTCCCCGAGAGAGTTTTCGTTCCTCCGAACATTCGCCGTGCGAATTTCTTTGCAGTCAAGAAAATAATCAAATGCAAACAGTGACATTCAAGCAATGCAAAATTTATGTTTGTCTCGAAGTTTTGAAAAATACGTTTTAACAGAAAACTTTTTAAGACAAACAACACAAGATTTTAGAGCAAAGCCTTACAAGAGTCAGGATACCTTTTGAAACAGTATGCTTTCGAACTAACCCATGCTTCAATTAGGACTTTTGAAGGGTTGTAACGTGGCTTGGTTCACGATTTAAGAAACAAAGGATAAATGCTCAAAGTATATTTGTACCCACCCGCTCTTCGTGATGTTCTTCACACCTAAGCTCAGTTAATTGTGCGTCGCACTCTGTTTTGAGTTTGGAACGACCTTTTGGGTGATGGTTCACCAATTGAATTTGGGAGACAGTCATCATCTCCTTTTTCTTTTGCAACATTTTTCATGTTGTTGAGGATTTGTAATGACCTCTCTATTTTGATTTTGATTTGTTATCCCTAACTTTTGCCTGACTGTTCCCGTTTTTTGAGATTACAATCAGCAGGATGCCCCAGCTTTCTTAAGCCTCCTTTACAGGTTTTGGCTTGGTGGGCTTTTCTCTTTTGAGAGATTGACTGCCTACGTGATAAGGAACCACCACTGTCTTTTGATTATAGAGGAATGCTTTTCTTTTTTGACGTTGTTCGTTGTGTTACGAACTGAGAGTTTGCGATATCAATGCGCACCTTTTTTTGAATTAACTGAGAGACTACCCTGCCCCAGATTTATATCAAGGGTTTTGATTGTTTAGAACAGAAAACTCCTACTTCTTTGGCTCAAAGGGGTTGACTAGGGATTATCTTCCTTATAACTCCAGTGTTTGGGAATTGAAAGAAATTCTTGTACATCATCAGCAAGGTTTGTTCAAAAGCATACTGTTGTACCCCAAAATTTGCCCTCCCATATTTCTCAAAATATTTCAAGAAAAATTCACAAGTCCAACCCGGCGCGTCATATTCAGGTATTCTTTCGCCAAGATATCTCTGATAACGTATTCTCAAATTCAGGTTCGGCTCAAGAGTCAATTCTTTAAAGAAGGTATCCGAATGTGTGAGTTTTCTCGAAGAAATATGGTGAAAAAGTGTGCTGAAAGTGCTGTTTTTACGCGCTAAAAAATTCATAACTTGAAGATCGTAGCTCGTTTTGAACCTGTTCCGGTGACCAAAATTCCGTCTTGACATTATCTAGGTTTTCATCTCTCACGGATGGAAGCCAATTTCGATCAGAAGGTCTTCAAAAATGTGGATTTATCAAGTATTTCCATACAGAAAATTTGTGACAGAAGTTTATTTGCGTCATGTTCAGAAAATCATAACTTGGTCGATTTTCATTGTATCGAGCTGGTTCCAGCGCCAAAATTTCAAAAATTGAGTTGACTACATTTTCACAGAAGGTATTGAGTTCAAACGGTATTCAAAAGGCCTTCGTTTTTAGCTCAGAGTGCATGACACGCTGAAAATCCTGAATGCTGAATATTATTTCATCTGGGCCGAAACTTCGAAAATTCATAACTCGGTCAATTTTTATCGGATTGGGTTCATATTTTTACACAAGGTCACTGAGTCAGAGATCTACAACTTTTCTTCAAAAGTCGAGACCAAATTATGCACCGATCAATACCAGTTTTTTATTGAAGAACGTGTCAGAGTCGACACTGGAGCCCAAAATAAGTTTGTCTGAGCTGAAACTTCAAAAATTCATAACTAATTCACCGTTTATCCGATTGAGCCGATTTTCGGACAGGAGTTAGTTCTCGATATCGGCTACATTTTGTTTTCACATTTCAACTTCAAAAATTGCACTTAAGTCCCTGCGATTTAGCCTGGAAAGTGACGAACTCAAGTGAACATTTGAGGCCCAATTGCACATTCAAAGCCCATTTTCTTTACCCTAATTTCCATTATATAATCACCTTCTTTTCACACAAACCAGGGAGGAGAAAAAGAGAGAAAAAAAACCTTGCCACAACACTGTTAGAATATCAAATTCTTTCAAGAACCCTAAAATCTTGAAATCCTTATTACAAATCCCTCTCTCACTACAAACAAGCCATCACAGTTACAAACCAACACCTCACTACTTCTTCAGTAAGGGTAAGGCTGGCTTGATCTCCATGATCCAAAAGGCATAAAAGCATTCAGGTCACTAATTTTCCAGTAAGGGTAAGATTGATTTGATCTCCATGATCAAAAGGGTATAATCATTCATACATGCCATATTGTGCCTAAACATTAAATTTCTTCATATATTGGCTTTATTTGCATTTTATTATTTTATTTAATGTGTTCATGAGATTCAACACTGCAGATTTAGACAGGATCCCATGCAGGTTCATTAAGGAACGTTGAGGCCAAAAGCCAAATGGCCAAAAGCCAAAAGCCAAAAGCCAAAAGCCAAATGGCCAAAAGCCAAAAGCCAAAAAGCCAAAAGCCAAATGGCCAAAAGCCAAAAGCCAAAAGCCAAAAGCCAAAAGCCAAATGGCCAAAAGAACAACTTATGCATGACACCAATACATGGCGAGACAGACATCCTGAGAAGATTAAGGAACGTTGAGGCCAGAACACAAATGGCCAACAGCCAGAACACAAATGGCTCTGAAACCCAATCCAATGGCCAAAGAATGCAGACCACGGTACTCAGGAGTCAATGAACACGCACGTGATGCCAGAAAGTCAAACAAGACTTTTTGTCTAATGGGCCAGAATACTTCAAAAAAACCTCCCATTGGGCCTGAAACCCCCCTTGGTTTGCATCCTTTTTAATTTTATTTTATTTTCTTTTCTAATTCTTTTTTAATTGTTTTAATTGTTTTTTTCACCATAAAATAATTTTTTATAATAAAAACAGAAAAATCAAAAATACAAATATATTTAATTATTATTAATTTCATCACTAACCTATTTTTTGTAAATAAACTCTAACAATTAACTTAGTTTAATTTAGGTTTTTAAACTTTAATCTTTTTCTTAATAAGTAAAAAGTATCTAGAATTAGGTTTTTTTTACATTTTCATCTTTTTCTTAAATAAATTATTAATCATCATTATTTATCATTATTATTAATTATCATTAATTTTGTAAATAAACATGTAAATAAATTAATTAACTAAGTAAATTAGGTTAACTTTAATATTTTCATTAATAATTAAAATAATCTAGATTTAGGGTTTCCTTTTAATTCTTTTTCTTTATTTTTCATAAATACAAAAAACACTAAAACACTTTCTTTTCTTTAATTAAATAATTAATTGGACTTTAATTTAATTTAATTTCATGCAAAGGGTCAAAACCCTCGGACGTCCTAATTTTAATTCTTTTCACGCATTATTTCTTTCGATCATTATGTAACTGTTTCTCAGATGTAATAGTAATTAGGTTTATCTTTCCGTCTTTACTTTCCGCATCTTTATCAAAAACGGGTCTTTGTAATTTGGCGATGTATAGACCCGCGCCTTGTAATAGCGTAGGATTTACCTTTCCGCATTTAAATTTCCGCACTCTTAAAACTGCTAAACTTTGCATGAAAGAATGTATGGCCTAAATTAAAAACAAGCGTAGATCACCATGATACACGTACAAGATAAATATTAACATGAAAACAACACACAAATTCACACATCACTCTTAGGGTACGCCTCACTGTTGCCTTACCTTCGAAACGTGGTCGTCGAGTATAAGACGTTTTAGTAAGTCCTTATGTCCATGACATGATCCAGTTGCCTCGAAACGGTTGCCTCGGAATTAAAAAGGATCAATGGCATAAGGGTAGCTTCTAAGGTGTCCTACTGTTGCTCTGGTGACCACACTGTCCCTAAAAACGAATTGACCTGAATACCTCCAACGGTGGTGCTACCTACCTCTCAATGGTGGGATGACGCTACCTTAAGGACATTTACACAGCCTAATTCCTTAGGGTAGGTAGATGACTCGTAGATACTTGCTCTATTCAAAAATAAATCAAAAACCTTTTCACACTGACACTTTCAAAAGCTTTCAAAACAATTTTTCAAACACTCTTGAGGACTGATACAAGAGTCATTCTGAAATCTTTCAAAGAAACTTTTTCAAACCCACACACAATTAAAAAGCAAATAAACATTTTGAAAACACAATGAGCAAGTATCTAAGAGCCCATGGATAACCATGGATAGAAAGGGTGCTAACACCTTCCCTTTCTATAAATCTACCTCCCGAACCGAGAAACTATCTCATAAGGAATTTTGTTGTGCTTTTGTCCTGTCCATGTTGGAGAAAATAAAAGACGGTGGCGACTCTTGCTTCCGCGACATTTCGCGAACCAGCGTTAAACAGTCAGTTCCAGATCCACCGATCACACATACCATATGAGATTATGGTATTGTTTCGTCATCCTCCCTCTAAAGGCTTGTATCTTTTTATCAAGAGTCAAATATCATAAAGAAAACATAAGAGTAGTGAAAACGAATGGATGAATTCAAGACAAACATATGCAATGCATTAATGAGACAGAGTTTGACATTAGAAGAAAATTGTTTGAATAACAAAAGATTACAACTTTGAAAGTTCAAAATGAAACAAACACAATCTCAATGAGCTGGCATGGGAGCAGTGATCATGCTAGGGCCTCTGGAGGACCAAACTCAATCTCCTTGGCATCGATCATGTCTTGGATCTTGTTCTTCAGAGGCCAACAGTTGTCGTTGTCGTGTCCCAGACTGTCAGAATGGTATGCACACCTTTCATTGGGATGATAGGTAGGAGCAGAAGTATTTGGGTTCCGGAGAGGAGCCCTCAATGTAATCAGATCCCTCCTCATCAGGTGTTGCAGTGCTTGAGACAGTGGCATGTTGATGTTGGTGAACTGCCTCCTAGGTGCGACTTCCTTACGCTGATGCCCCTGTCTTTGCTGAGCAGGTGTAGGGTTAGAGATCAAGAATGCCCCTACATGTTGGTCAAGATGACCCTTTTGACTGCTTGTGGCATTGGACTCTTTCTTTCCGTTGTAGGGAATCATCTGAGTATCTGAGGATGTAATTCCTTAGATCTTTCCACATTTGATACCCGCTTCGATCCTCTCGCCGGTTAGTATCAGTTCGGTGAACCCGGCTGAGGAGCTCTCAATTAGGTGATTGAAGAAAGGCCATATCAAAGTCCCCATGAAGATGTCAATCAGCTCTCTGTCAGTTAAAGGAGGTTGCACCCTACCAGCCAAATCTCTCCATTTTTGAGCATACCCTTTGAAGCTCTCGTCGGAACCCATGGTCATGTTCTGCAACTGCACACGAGTTGGTGCAAGATCAGCATTGTACTGATACTGCTCATAGAAAGCAAGAGCTAAGTCCTTCCAGGTGTGGATGCGAGAACTCTCCAATTGGTAGAACCACTCGAGCTGAGCCCCTACCAGACTTTCTTGGAAGAAATGGATCCAAAGCCCTGTATCAACTGTGTATGGTTGAATCTTGCGGACATAAGACTTTAGATGCATCTTAGGGCAAGAAACTCCGTCGTACAGAGCAAAGGTAGGGACTTTGAACTTTGAAGGGATGACCAATCCAGGAACTAGACCCATATCTCCTAGATCCAAGCCAGGTATTTGTTGGATCTCCATAGCATTGAGGCGATCCTCCAACTCTTTATACTTGTCATCAACGAAAGGATATTGTTCTTCGGAGTAGTCAGCTTTCTCCACATTGTGGTTTTCTTCAAGACTACCCCCTGTGTTGGACGGAGTTGCAAGGTCTTGGGTCTTAGGCCTTCTCCTCAAGTTCAGGATGTTGGCTGCCTTCTTGGACTTCTTCTTCTTGTCTTTGAGAAGAAGAGTTGTCAGATCCTCTTGCCTTTTACCCATAGCCAGCAGCATTTGTTGGAATTGAGCATTTTGAGCTTGGAGATCTTTCATCGTTTGTTCCATATCCATCTTACTGAAATAAACAGTAAGAAGATAAGAAAACCTGCATGGGAGAAACCTGTTATGCAATGATATGTATGATATATATGCAATGTTTTCAAGGATCTCTTGGGGTAAACACAAGAGAATGTTAGAGGTTGAACTTCGATCTTGGATTGGAGAACTTGGTATCGGTGGATGTCTTCCCACGAGAATCAAGCTCACCATGTCGAGTGGGTCACAGCCCTTGATTCAAGTTGTTGCACTTGATCTTTGATTGGAGAACTTTGTATCGGTGGATGTCTTTCCACGAGAATGAAGCTCACCATGTCAAGTGGGTCATAGCCCCTGTTTCAAGTTGTTGCACTTGATCTTTGGTTGGCATTTGTTTAGAGGAGAAACCTCTTGCCCATTGGTAGACGTCTGGTTCAACGTAACCCTGCATCAAAAGAACCCTCGAGATCCTTGAAATGGTTATTGAAAATGCCATGGTATGATGTCATGATGTTATGCACATGCATGCAAAAGCAAGTGAGTGTATATACAGGTACTCATATTCACACAAAGCAAACAAGTCCTTAAGTTCAGGCTTGGATGAGGTTCAGGTACTACCCTCTTTCAGTTTCGTTGGTTAAGACCTGTCCTATCAAAAGTAATCGGGTTCTAGAGGATCTCAATATCACTGACTACCCTCAATCGGTCATAACTCCAGCATCGCTATCTTTTCTTGCGGCCGGAACCATCGCGAGAGTTTAGCCTCAATGAGTGTAGCATACTGCTACTGTTCTATGGCCAAGTTGGGTCAATTTAGGGTTCTATGGTCGGTTGGTGCTTAATGACTCCTTGGAAGACCCATATTCTCCCCGTTTCAACACAAGGGATATCGGTACAGACCAAGGTGCCACACCAACGTAGCCACTGCTTCACCCATGTCGGTATACCCCGGACAGGTCCCTCACAGATTATTCTACCTAGAAGGGTATTCCCCAGATCTGGGTTAGGATCTATGAAACTTCGATGCAAAGCCCATAAATATAAAAGCAAACAAAGCAAGCAATTGAGAAAAAGGTGATCTAAACCCTAAGGTAACCCCACTTTTAAGTAAAATCCCCAGCAGAGTCGCCAGTTCTGTGATACGGTGGGAGAACTGACTTGAGTTTTGCGTTTGTATTCGCACTTGTTCGGTTTAACAAAAGTTGCCACCGACTTTTTATTTTATCCTAAAGGAAAGGTTAAAAAGCACAGGAAAAACCTTTTGAGATGTTTCGTGGGTTCGGGGGGTAGATTATGAAAAGGGAAGGTATTAGCACCCTTTTCATCCTGGTTATCCATGGGCTCTTAGTTACTTGGTTTTAGATCACTTGCCTTGATTTTTGATTGCTTGAAAAATGGTGTGTGTGTGTGTGTGTGTTTTGAAAATGTTTTGAAATAGACGCCTTTGTTTTGGCAACCATTATAATGACTCGTGTTTGAGTATATACAACGGTGTGTATATTTTCGAAAAGATATTTCAAATTGTTTTTGGAAGTTTGTTTGAAAGTGTGTATGAAGTGTGGTTTTTGAAAAGGAGGCAAGTGTTTTTGCAAGTTGATCTCAAGTAACTAAGAGTTTGGTCTACCCCTATTGTACTCAAAGGTTTTCTCTATGTTTTCAACCCTTTTTTAACAATTTTGTTCCACCATTGAATTTGGTGGACAATCTTGCGTTTAGGATGTTTAACGGGACATGCGCGGGTCATCGTATGGACCATGAATACAATGGTGCCAAGTGTCTTTGGCAATTTTGCTTGAAGGGACTATGATCATTCCGTTTAGGCAACTTTCGAAAGCGTCGTCGAGGGACTTATGATCATTTTTGAATTGTTTTGCCAAAGAAACTCGACGTGCAAGCATGGCCCATTTTGGAAGGCAACATGTGGGATTACCCTAGGGGTGCAAGTGTGATTGTGTATTGATTTCATGCATTTGTCTTTGTATTAGGTTATCTAGCATTTGATTTTATGTACATGCAAACCCTAGGTCTAACCATGGTATAATTCGAAAGCGATAAATTGCGGGAATTTAAAGTCTACGTTATTACAAATAAGTATCTGGGAGTGGGGGTACAAATGTACAAATGGGGATGAGACTTTAGGAATGTAGTGTCCAATAATTTACAACCAAATCAAATCGCGATCAAAAGGTATGTAAATTTATTAACAAAAGAGAAAAATATGTTTTAAATAAAAGGAAAGTTTTGGAGATTTGAATGGGCTGGGGCGTGTTAGATAGGGCAAAGGCCCAAAGGTACCACAATTATTTTTTAGGGTTTGAAGGTTATTGCTTCATTTGGGTTTAGGGCTTGGCAAAGGGTACCGAAGCGGCGCCGTTCGTCTTCATCCTTCGTTTCCTCTTCTCATGCCAAACGCTTATGAATCTTGTTCTTCTGAGCGCTCCTCTGCCTAAGGTCAACCGGCGCCACCATCCCTCCTTCTCCCTCAGTAGTTGGGCAACGCGAAAAAATGAGAAAAACGGTAACGATCTTGAACGTTATTAGGGTTTTTGATTTTGTCCTTGCATGTTCTGATTTTTGTTTATTGACTCTGTTTCTCGTGTATTGTGATTCACGTGAGGTTTTGAAAATAGGGAAAAGAAGTACTACCTTTTGGATACGGAGAAGGAGGAGATTAGGAGGCGCGTGGGCGGCTTGACGACGAGGGGCGGTGATGACGAATTTGCTCTCCCTGGTACCTTTATATTTTTCACCTTTTGTTGGTTCTGAGATGATGATTTTTGCTTCGCTGGTTACCCAATGATGAACTCTTTGAGTTCTGAGGGCTTTGTATGTTGATACGCTTCTTTATCCTCTTCTCTTGCTGCCTTTGTTGCCTAGCTTGATACCTTTGAGATGCCTGTTTGTTTGCCTATGATGAGGGTTCTCTGAGGCCTTTTGTGTTGCCTCTTCTGTATATCTGTTGATGTTTCTTTCTCTTTTTCTTGTTGGCCTTTGTTGCCTAGCTTGCTTTGCTTGATGCGAAAAAGTTTCTTGATGATGTATCTATTGATGATTCTGCTAATGTGTTTGATCGTGTGTTTGCCCAATGATGATGTTTTTCTGAGGGCCTCGATGAGTTTGGGAAACTTTGAATGTTTGATGTTTTGAGTGCTTGCTTTGAAAGGGCTTTGGCTTTCTATTGCAGGTTAATGTTTTTTGTTTGCTGAGTTTACACAGGTTGAGGATGGTTTGGATGTTATGTGAGTTTGTAACTGGTAAGGCCTTGGGCGTTTTGTTGTGAACTGATTTTTGCTTAAGGGCCTTAACAGGTTTTGTTGAAAACTGGACAGTTCAGATTTTAGCTTGACAGTTTAGGTTTTTTTTTGCTTGGCAGTTGGTGTTTGACAGTTTAGAGGCATGTTGGATTTTAGGGCTTTTGATGCAGGTTATGGCCTTGGTGAGGCTTGCTTCAGGTTTGTGCAGGTTATGGCCTTGGTGAGGCTTGCTTCAGGTTAGGCTTAGCAAGTTAATGGCTTTGGGAACTGGTTTTCTGGTTAGGCTGTTTGATGCTTAGGCTTGCATCTGTTTGTGGTCATGTGAACTGGTTTTGAGGTTTGGTTGCTATGTATATTTGTTTGTGATTTTTCGCCCCCTCTCTATTGTTTCATTGCAGTTTGTTTTATATATTTATGCCTAAATCCAAAAGCCAGTAAGCCTAACTTCTTTTCTCTCTTCCTTCTCTCTCTAGTACAGTTAAAACATTTAAATAATGTTAAGTGTACTTTTTCTGAAAAGGCATACAGGCTGGAAAATGATGAAATAGGACTAGCTTGCTTGCATATGTGGTCTTAACCTGCATACTTTATCTCTTTTCCATACTTTGTGCTGCATCTGAATAGCCTTTTGAATGGCCTTTTGGACAGTTTGACATTGGACTTTGTTTGGCAATTTGAACTTTTATGCATGCTGATGGTTTTGAACTATGCAGTTGGTTTTGAACTATGCAGTTGGTTTGACAAAATTTGAATTTGTGCATTTCAATACTTTGTGCATTCATGTTTAGCAAGAAATATTCATCCCTCTTTGTGAACCGGGAGAAATCCCGTGATTTGCAGAGAGGGCTAACTGATTCCAGTCAGTTGCCTTTAATGATGAGCCCAAATTAATTGTCTGCTTTTAATTATTTAACTGCTTCTGACTTTTTCTTCTTTTCTTTGCAGATAAAAAATTAAATGGAGAGGAATAGCAACAGATGGAGGATGAAGAATTGAAGACTTAGAAAAATATTAGGATAGTTTTATTTAAATTTAAATAACTGTAATATTATTATTGTAAATACTTTGTAAACGAATACTTGTATTTAAATAACAATTGCAACAAATATTTAAAGATGAAATAAAAATTCCTTTTATCCAATTAATCCTTATTATTTCCAATTGTTTATTTATTATTTAAAATTCTTTAAATTATAATAATTGAAAATAAATTCCAATCATTTATCTCAGAATGATAAATAATCCATAAACATCGTGGTCTTTAGCATCGATCCATTAATAAACCTGGCGTTTCAAAAATCCAAAGTAATGCACAGTCAAACACAACAACTGCCCAAATATCTTTTCTTCTCACTGATTTTAAACAAACACTACAAACTCAATCCAAATGTTTCAATCCATATCTCAGAATAACTTGACAAGCACTGTAGAACTAGTCTTTCTGAAAAATATGCGCACAAAGAACCTAGTTCCTGATCAAATGCCAAAGAAGCGTTTGCCTGATCAAAGTTGAGCCAAAATCAACCAAACCCTAAGCAAACTGTTTGAATTGTTCCAGAGCCATGAAAATCAATAAAACCCTAATTTTATCTGACTGACGAGAAAAGTATGCTTGACCGATCCTTGAGCCAGTTTGAAAAATCAGGAAACGCCTGAAGCTGTGATTTCTTGTGAAAAAATGCGAGGGCAAATTTTGGGGTACAACAGCAAGTTTTGCCATTCGTGACTCGAAGGGGGAAGATGATTGGACACTATAGTGCCCAGAAATTTGCACTCGGTGATGTGATGGTTGAGGGAATGGGCTTAAAGATGCCATTTGGAGAGGTGATAGAAAGTTGTTGGAGATGGGCTTGTAGATGCCATCCAAAAGTGATTTCTAAATTGTAATTTGTAAGCTGGAGGAATGACTATCAGAATGGCGTCCGTGTCTGGAGCGTATCTGTACTATATCTGAAAGAGACTCTGAATGAGTATCAAAATGGCATCCGTGTCTGGAGCATATATGTACTGTATCTAAAAGAGAATCTGAATGAGTATCATAATGGCATCCGTGTCTAGAGCGTATCTGAACTGTATCTGGAAATTGAACTTTGAATGAGTATCAGAATGACATCCGTGTCTGGAGCGTATCTGAACTATATCTGAAAGTGGACTCTTAATGAGTATCAGAATGGAATCCGTGTCTGGAGCGTATCTGAACTGTATCTAGAAGTTGAAAACTGAATGAGTATCAGAATGGCATCCGTGTCTAGAGCGTATCTGAACTGTATCTGAAAGATGAATCTGAATGAGTATCAAAATGGCATCTGTGTCTGGGGCGTATCTGAACTGTATCTAAAAGCTTAATCTGAATGAGTATGATAATGGCATCTGTGTCTGGGGTGTATCTGTACTGTATCTGAAAGTTGAATCTGAATGAGTATCAGAATGGCATACGTGTATGGAGCGTATTTGTACTGTATCTGAAAGTTGAATCTGAATGAGTATCAGAATGGCATCTGTGTATGGAGCGTATCTGTACTATATATGAAAGTTGAATCTGAATGACTATCAGAATGGCATCCGTGTTTGGAGCGTATCTGTACTGTATCTGCAAACTTTGAATATTGTTAATGGTAGCTGTTAACCTTATCCTGAAAAGGTTAAAATGTTTAGCTAAAATGCAAAGTCATATTGTATGAAATGCATGGTATAATGTATTCGTGTTATCAATGTTTATGATATATGGATGCGATGTATGCGTATATGAGCTAATTTGTTGCACTGCTTGTTGGATTTGGGGAAGATAAATCCCTGAATATTGCTGAGGATATGGGGTGTAAGTCTTCATGTTGTGAAGTTGAAGTGTTGATGAATTTCCGTTTATAGAAATAAACTCTGTTGTAAGGGAAATGTCGTGTACTATTTGTAAAATCCTATTGAGGAATCTGGAGAAATTGAACGACTTCTACTGGGGATTGATAATTGGAAGCTCTGTTTCACTGGGGATTAAACTGCATATTGCGCGGGGGGGGGGGGGGGGGGGGGGGGGGTTTATGGGAATAACTTAGAGATATTTCCCTACCTTAAAGCCCTCGGTGATTGTCTTTCTATTTTGTTTATTCGTAAACAGTAATTATATTCACATGCATATGTTCAACAATAAATCATTGGACGTTTTTGTAAACAAGACACAAGAGTAAAGAAAAAACAAATAGTTTTGCACTTTCAAAGGGATATCTTTGTATTGACTTTGAGTAAGTATTTTTGTACAATGAGACAAACATTTTAGTAAGAGAATGTCGTCGTAAAAAATGGAAATTTTGATACAAAGAAAAGATAGCTATGTGAAATAATCCCATGGGGTTCCCATTCTGCTATAGCCTTAATGTGTCTGAGCATCTTGTCTATTTGTTGCCTCGTCCGAAAATGATTGAATTGATCAGAACCTATGAGTTTGTCAGCGGAAGCCAAAGGTTGTCCGTAAGGTGATCCAACGGGACATAGTCATACGCTTTAATTCCCTAACTTTTGCTTGGACCGCCATTTCGGGTTTTCAGTCCACCGGGATACCCTTTTTTGCCCAAGTCGTCCTTTCAGGTTTTCAGCTTGCCGGGTGTACAGATTTTTTGATTTATCCCTAATTTTTTCCAAACCTTTTTGGTTCGCCGGGATGCCCTTGTTTTGCCTAGGTGTGTCAACCTATCGGGTCTCTTATGGGTAGTATCTTTTGACTATGTGTGCGTTCACAGGGTGCGGCAGGTCGTTTCCATCCATGGTAGTCAAGATCATTGCTCCACCAGAGAATATGTTTTGATTACAAACGGTCCTTTGTATGTAGGAGTCCATTTTCCCCTGGGGTCACCTTGCGGTAGTATGATACGTTTGATCACCAGATCTCCCACTTGATACACTTGGCGTCTGACCTTTTTGTTGAAAGCCTTGATCATCCGTTTTTGATTCATTTGACCATGACAGACAACAGTAAGCCTTTTCTCATCAATCAAGTTTAGTTGATCAAGTCGAGTCTGGATCCAATCGTCTCCGTTCAGCCCTGCATCCTTCATAATTCTTAGAGAGGAGATCTGGACCTCAATAGGCAAGACATCATCCATGCCATATACCAGAGAATAGGGTGTTTCCCCGGTTGATGTGCGAGTTATGGTACGATACCCGTGGAGAGCGAATGGTAGCATCTCATGCCAGTCTTTGTATATGACTGTCATTTTTTGTATGATCTTTTTAATGTACTTATTCGCGGCTTCGACAACACCATTCATCTTCAGCCGATAAGGGGAAGAATTGTGATGTTGGATCTTGAATTGCTCACACAGGGCGGTGATCATAGTATTGTTCAAGTTCGTACCATTGTCTGTAATGATCCTCTCCGGGATACCGTAACGACAAATTAGATTCTGCTTGATGAACTGGGCGACAACATTCTTGGTAACTGAAGCAAAAGAAGCTGCTTCCACCCACTTTGTAAAATAGTTAATGGCCACTAAGATGAAGCCGTGTCCATTGAAGGTTGTTGGCTTGATTTCCCCAATCATATCAATCCCCCAAATAGCAAAGGGCCAAGGAGCCGTCAAGACATTCAGAGGAACCGGGGGTACGTGCGCCTTGTCAGCATAGATCTGACACTTATGGCAGGTTCAAGAGTGATGATAGTAATCTGCTTCCATGGTAGACCAGTAATAGCCTGTCCGTGGGATTTTCTTTGCCATCGTATGCCCACTAGAATGGGTGCCAAAAGTGCCTTCATGTAATTCAGCCTTGATTCTTTCAGCTTCAACCTTGTCTACGGACCAAAGTAACACAGAGTCATGGTTGCGTTTGTAAAGAATGCCATTACTAAGGAAGAATTTAACAGAGAATCTCCTTAAGAAATTTTTATCGTTTACTGAAGCTCCTTCTGGATAATCTTGAGTCTCGAGATACCTCTTGACTTCGTGAAACCAAGGCTGGTACACTACTTCTTCAGTATTAATCTCGTGACAGTGTGATGGTTCATCCCTTCGTTCAATGGTGATCTGGGGGGCCTCGTTATCCCATTTAAGTTTAAACATAGATGACATTGTGGCTATTGCGTCTGCTAGCTGATTTTCTTCTCGCGGGAAGTGCTCGAAGGTAATGTTCTCAAATGTGGGAGCAATGTCAAAACATGTTCTTTGTAAGGGATAAGGTTGGGGTGTTTGGTGTCCCATTCCCCTTTGATCTGGCTGATGACCAAAGTTGAATCTCCGAATACATTCAAGGATTTGATCCCCAAGTCCATGGCAGCTTTGAGACCAAAGATGCATGCTTCGTATTCTGCCATGTTATTTGTACAATTAAAGCAGAGTCTTGCAGTAAATGACGTATGACACCCTTCAGGAGATATGAGTACAACATCGATACCATTGCCGAGTGCGTTGGATGCCCCATCAAAAACCAGGGTCCATCGGGATCCTTGTTCAGGTTCGTCATATGGTTTGAATTCTTCATAGTTGTTTACCATCATGATGTCTTCATCTGGGAATTCGAACTTCATAGACTGGTAGTCTTCTACAGCTTGGTGAGCAAGATGATCAGCTAGTACACTGCCCTTTATTTCTTTCTGGGTAGTATACTGTATGTCATATTCTGTCAGGATCATCTGCCATCTCGCTATTCTCCCAGAGAGAGCAGGCTTCTCAAAGATGTATTTTGTTGGATCCATTTTAGATATAAACAAGGTAGTATGGGTCATCATATACTGTCTTAGCCAGCGAGCAGCCCATGCCAGAGCGCAGCAAGTTTTCTCGAGAAGTGAATATCTTGTTTCAGAGTCGGTAAACTTTTTTCTCAGGTAATAAATAACATGCTCTTTTCGGCTAGACTCGTCATGCTACCCCAGCACACACCCCATTGAATTTTCCAAAACAGTCAGATACATGATCAATGGTCTTCCCTCGACTGGAGGCATAAAAACAGGAGGCTCTTGCAGATACTCTTTGATCTTGTCGAAAGCAGTTTGGCACTCATCATTCCATTTGACTACTTGATCATTCTTCAGTAGTTTGAAGATTGGTTCACAAGTAGCTGTCAGGTGAGAAATGAATCTGGCAATGTAGTTTAAACGTCCCAATAATCCTCTGACTTCCTTTTCAGTACGAGGAGTAGGCATCTCTTGTATCGCTTTCACCTTGGCAGGATCTACTTCAATACCTTTATTGATGATGACAAAGCCTAGGAGTTTACCACACCTTACCCCAAATGTGCACTTATTTGGGTTCAACCTCAGCTTGTACTTCTTTAGTCTCTCAAACAGTTTCTGTAAATGATCAAGATGCTCTTCTTCTGTTTGAGATCTAGCTATCATGTCGTCCATATAAACCTCTATTTCTTGATGTATCATGTCCTGAAATAGATCTACCATGGCACCCTGATAGGTTTCCCCAACATTCTTCAGTCCGAACGACATAACCTTGTAGCAGAATGTCCCCCATTGTGTGACAAAGGTTATCTTCTCCATGTCCTCGGGCGCCATTTTGATTTGGTTGTAACCTGAGAAACTGTCCATGAAGGAAAACACTTTGTGTTGTGCCGTATTGTCAACTAGAATGTCAATGTGGGGAAGCGGGAAAGCATCCTTAGGGCTTTCCCTATTCAAATCTTTGTATTCCACGCATATTTGTACTTTTCCGTCTTTTTTAGCACGGGAACAACATTGGCCACCCATTCCGGATAAGAGGTGACGACCAAGAATCCATCATTGAATTGTTTCATGACTTCTTCTTTAATCTTCTCTAACATATCTGGTCGCATACGATGAACCTTTTGTTTTACTGGTGGGAAGTCCTCTTTTATAGGTAGACGATGTATCACAATATCTGCATCAAGTCCTAGCATGCCTTCATACGACCAGGAAAAGACCTCAACATACTCATGCAGCAACTGAATCAGGTGCTCTTTGACACTGGGTTCCAGGTTGGCCCCCACCTTGACTTCTCTTTTGTCTTCCTCGGTACCTAGGTTGATTGTATCCACAGGTTCCTCGTGGGGCTGAATAGTTCTCTCTTCTTGTTGTAGTAATCTGGCAATTTCTCCTGGTACTTAACAATCTTCTTCACCTTCGTCTTTGGCTTGGTAGATTAGATTTTCAGAGTCACTGAAGGCCATAGCAGAACTGTTACCCATGGGATCCCGAATGGATGTAGACCTGCATTGTGAGTGTGAGTGTGTGTAAAAGTATAGCTATCTTTGAAAGAAATGAAAAATGTAAAAAATAAAAACTATGAGCACAAAGTTTGTATGCAGAAACGTTCATGATTCATTGATGTCATATGTAAATGAGATAATAACCCTTACAAATGGACCATTGTTCCTCGGGTAAGACACAAGGTTTTAAGAGTCTGAATTGTTTTAATATTACAGATCCAACAAAATGTAAATAAAAATTACTATGGGATAAAAGTGATCGGGACGAAATCTCTAGCCTCCCAGTTGCTGAGCCCTCCACTGACAGTTGGGAAAATCCAACCCTCCAGGTTGTAGCTGTCTTCATCATATTCCACCACATTGACTTCGCGGTTGTTGATCTTCAAGGGTGGTCCTCCGGCACGAGCGCGGCGTACAGCCTTCTGGGAACTTGAAGTGAAACCCAGGCCAAACTTATCAGATTTGTATGGGATATCAGGGAGTTGTCCCCAAATAGTGCACCCACCTTCTTCTATCACTGCCTTGGCATCCTTTAAAGACGACATCCTGAGTGGAGGCCTTGTGATCTTAGGATCTTGAGACGCAGCCTTGGTTACTGCCACATCTTGCGAGACTTCTTCAAAGTGCTGGAATGGAGTTTCAATAAATTCACCATCCAATTCCACATATCTAAAGGAATTGAGATGGTTGATCATATACTCTTCTTCTCTATGAACGGTGATAATCTTCCCTTGAATCAGATACTTTAGCATTTGGTGCAACGTAAAAGTAACAGCGCCGGTATTGTGAATCCATGGTCGGCCTAGCAAGCAGGAATATGAAGGGCGAATATCCATTACATAAAAAGTTGAATCAAATGTTTGGGTTCCAACCTTTATGGGGATATCCACTTCCCCATGCACCATCCTTTTTGAGTCGTCAAAGGCTCTCACTACTATGTTTCTCGATTTTAATGTCAATCCCTCACAGTCAAGCCTATCAAGAGCCTTTTTAGGAAACACATTCAGAGACGAACCGATATCAACCAAGACATGATCCAGAGTTGTGCCCTTGCATTCCACTGATACATGCAATGCATCATTATGCTTCCTCCCTCTTGGTGTTAAATCAGCATCCAAAAAACCAAAACCATTATCTGCAGTCAAGCTAGCTATGCAGTCTTGGAACTGATAGGCAGATGTTTCTTGGGGTACATGGGCAGTTTTCAGGAATTTTACCAAGGCCTTTGCATGTGCCTCAGAACATAGTAATAAAGCCAGCATGGAAATTTTAGATGGATTTTTCCCCAGTTGCTCAACTACATTGTAGTCGCTTCTTTTTATGATCTTTAGGATTTCCTCCATCTCTTTCTGGGAGGTCTCAAGGATAGCCAATGATTGTGCCTTCATCCGGACAGGCTCAATCAGAATACTTTTACCTCGAGTCTCAGTTGACTCGGTAGCAGGAATGTCAGTAGGAGTGATAATCGGGGTTGTATCAGCTTTGTCAGTTGGAGTATTAGTGGAGATGATTGTAGGACTGAGAACAACCTTTGGAGGAGCAACAACAACAGGAATGATTACGGGTACAAAAACTACTTTTGGGGGAGCAATTTCTGGAGAGAACACCCTTCTGCTTCGGGTAATCTTGCTAGTCCCTACGATATTACTGATATCAGAGTCAACTTTCTCAAAACTTGAATCTTCAGTAGCTGGCCAATCTTGTTTGATACCATGGTAACAGACACCCCCTCCATAATTCCATGGTACAGTTTTGTCTGACGAATACGGGATTGGTCCAGGCATTGTAATTATCAAAGGAGCTACTTTTGGAACTGATGTAATTCTAACGGGTCTTTTGGTGGATACCCTAGAAGAATTGTCAGAAATGGTAACGATGGAAACATCATTATAAGAAACAGTTGGAACAGAAGTTTTCTCGAATAAAATTTCCTTGTTATCTATTAGGCACTGAACGCTTGCTTTTAACAAAGGACAGCTGGTTGATGAGGACAAACAAAAATGGCATCTTTCATCACAACCTGGGAATACACCGGCATTCAATAAATTCTTTTTGATAGTTAGGAGTGGGGTCATAAGTTCATCAACTGAATTAACAAACATATCTTCCTCAATGGCGTTGGTAGTATGGCCATGTTTAGGCATAGGGGCAGAAATGACATTGGGCTTTTCTGGCGCATCGAATTCAATCTCTTTGGCTTCAAGGAGGTCTTGTACTTTTTTCTTCAGAGCCCAACAGTTGTTAGTGTCATGGCCAGGACTTTCAGAGTGGTATGCACAGTGGGCATTAGGATGATAGTGAGGAGAGGTTGTGTTAGGGTTCTTTGGAGCTTCTTTCAAGGCCACTAGGTTGGATCTTAACCAATGCGGAAATACTTGAGATAGTGTCATATTAATTCAGGTGAAATGTCTGACTGGTCTTTCCATTCTTGGTTGGTTGTTTCTTTGCTGATCAGGCGCAGGTTTAGGAATCATAACAGCCCCCACCATTGGACGGTGTTCGGCCCTATCTTGATTTCTCTAAGGATATACAACAACCACTTCTTTATTTCTGATGAATGGCTTCTTTACAGCAGCAGAGGATGCATCCTTTTGAATCTTTCCATTATTTATCTCGGCATCTACCCTTTCTCCGGTCAATATCAGTTCAGTAAAACCCGCCGATGAACTCCCAATTAAGTGATTGAAGAAGGAACCAGACAAGGTGCCCAAGAACATGTCTACTAATTCTCTTTCAGATAGGGGAGGTTGAACTCTTCCAGCCAAGTCCCTCCATTTTTGCGCATAGTCCTTGAAGCCTTCACTTGAAACCATGGCCATACTCTATAGTTGAGTACGGGTGGGTGGAAGATCAGTATTGTATTGGTATTGTTTGTAAGAGGTTGCAGCAAGATCTTCCCAGTTATAAACATTGGCTCTTTCTAACTGATAAAACCAATTAATTTGAGTTCCAGACAGACTGTCTTGGAAGAAGTGTACCCGTAAGTCTTTGTCAGCGGTATGGGGCTGGATTTTCTTCACATAGGACCGAAGATGCATTTTGGGGCATGAAACTCCGTCATATTTGGCGAACACATGTGCTTTGAATTTTGGAGGAATGACAATCCCCGACACTAAGCCCAACTCCTCAAAGTCCAATCCAGGCACTTTTTGGATTTCCATTGTGCTCAACCGCTCTTCTAGATGCTTATACTTGTCGTCGGCTAGAGGATATTGTTCTTCAGAATAGTCTTCTTCTTCCTATTTCTCTTCTGACTCTGACTGGATAATTGTTTCTTTGCACTTCCCATATTTATTGTCTTTCTCACTGGATGTTGTTGCAAAGTCTAAGGCCCTTCTTGTCTGCCCTTGGAATCTTCTTCCCATGTTTAGAACTCCAGTTATCTTCTTCGTCTTCTTTTTCTTCTCCTCAACCAGCAAGGTCTTCAACTCTTCTTGTCCTTTGGCTAGAGTTAAGAACAAATATTGAAACTATGCATTTTGAGCTTAGAGGTCCTTCACCATTTTCTCGAGATCCATCTTACTGAAATAAACAGTAGAGAGATGAGGAGACTTGTTACAAGAAACTTGCTTATGTTATGATGAATGGTGAATGCATATGCAATGATTTCAAGGATTTTAAGATTTAAATTTGTTTTAGACAAAAAGGAAACCCACGTTATATTAATAGATTAAAGCTCGAGTACATCAATGCCTTCTTGGGAAAAATAATACAAAAGCTCTAAGATAAAAAGGTAGTACGCATCCTCTTTGGTGCAACGTAGGCATTCAGAGTCTGCTCCTCATGAAGTAGCCTAGTGAGTTCCAAAACCTTCTTCTCGCTTGCGTAGAATTGGGCTTCGAAAGTATCTCACTCCCCCTTGAGTTATATCCAATCCCTTTGTAGGTCTTCAAGAGAGGTGGGCATGTCAGGATGTAGGATAGTATATGGAACATCTCCTTCCATGACAGGCTCAATGATTACCGGGAGAATTGCGGGATAAGGCATTATAAGACTCTGAGCATGAGTTCGTACCCATTTGAGGTAAGGCTCAAGAGGGATGGAATTATTGTTCCCCAAAGTCTTGCTATCTACCTTGTTCAACATCCTCCAAGCTCGGATGAATCTCTGGCGAAGACCTTGATCGTCGTTTTCATAGTCAAATACCAAACCTTGAATCAGCATCTCGTGCGGGCCATCCCTTCGGGAGTAACCAAACTATCTTAAGGCTAAGCAGGGGTTATAGGTGATACCTCCCCTAATTCCAAGTAAAGGGACATTAGGAAATTCTCTACAATTGTCGATAATAGTAACATTCTCTATGAATCAGGAGCACCAATGAATGTCTAAATGTTTGAGCGTTATCAACCTTTATGACCATCATGAACCTTGCTTATTCTTTAATACAGATTGGGGAAGATGTAAAATAAACCATCTTGCCAAGAGAGGCGCGCAACACATAAGGACACGTCTTTTCCTCATTATGAGAGTGTGAAAAGAGTGTAGGATGTCTCCTAGCAAAGTGGGTACCGGGTTGTGGGATATGAAGATTTTGACGGTGTTCACATCTATGAGTTGGTCAAGATTTGGAAACAAAACCATCCCATAGATGAGGAGAGCCACAATTTCCTCAAAGGCTTGTAAATCCAAGGAGTTCCAATAGTTTTGGGCTTTCTCAAACAAGAACTTTGCAAGGAAACCTTTGACACCACTCCTTGTTTCCCAATGAGTTGTGGCATCAAATGAGTGCAAGTGTAGAGCTTGAGCAATCTCTTCTGGCTTTGGGTCTCTTTCTGTACCGTTGAAAGGTAGTTGATTGAGAATGGGGATCCTCAAGAGTCGGGAGAATTCTTCCAAATTAGGCACAAGTTGATAGTCGAGAAATCTGAAGCAATGGTGTAAAGGATCAAAGAACTGAAAGAGCACCTTCATCATGTCCTCATCTGTGTTGAAGGTGACCAAGTTGAGTAGGCGACCATGTATCTCAGTGAATGGAGAGTTTTCTGGAATCCTTGAAGCTAGTTCCTTAAGTTATGGAGGGATCCTTACAAGTTTGACTTGAATAGTTTTCCTGCGAATAGAATCCATGTCCTACAAAACAAGAACAAAGATGAATCTATAAATCCTTAAAATGGTTAGTGAATGTGTATGATGTTATGATGTTCATGATGTTATGTACAAGTATGTATATACAAACAAAACAAACAAGTCCCTAGGTTTAGGCTTGCATGGAGTCTTATACGTAAGTACCCTCTTGAAGTTTAGTTGGCTCAAACCTGTCCTAGTAACAGTAATTGGGTTCTAAGGAGCTCAATATCACTGGTTTGTTTCCTTGGTCATTGTTTCAGCACAAGCCTCTTTAATGGCGACCGAAATATCCCAAGAAACCAAACCTCAATAAGTGTAATATCGAGTATCTACCAACTTCGGACTACACCAAAGCCGGTCATCTCACTACATCCTAAAGGCCAAGTTGGTCAAGTAAAGGTTCTAAAAGTTCATTAGTGCTTCATGACATCACTCAACAACCCTGTATTCTCTTTGATTAACTCAAAGGCTACCGGTACCCACAAATATGTCGCACTAACGTAGATATTTATTAGACCATGTCGGTATACCCCGCATAGTTTCCATAATGTATTGCTACTTACCTATAAGGTATCCCAAATCCGGGTAGAGGAGTCAAACCCAAACAAAGAACCATAATGCAAAGCAAACAAGTCAAACAATTGAAATAAAGTAAATGTGATCTAAACCTAAGGTAACCCAACTTTTAGAATATTCCCCAGTAGAGTCGCCAGTTCTGTGATACGGTGGGAGAATTGACTTGAAGGTTTTGTGTTTGATTGTAAATGTTGCGGTTAGCAAGAGTCGCCACTGACTTTTCTTTTATCCAAAAGGAAAGGTGAAAAAGCACAGGAAAGACCTTTGAGACTGTTTCTTGAGTTCGGGGGGTATATTATGAAAAGGGAAGGTATTAGCACCCTTTTCATCCATGGTTTTCCATGGGCTCTTAGTTACTTACAAGATCACTTGCTTTTTGTTTGAAATTGTGCTTGGTGTGGTTTTTGAAAGTATTTTGTAAAGAGGCCGTTGTTTAGACAATCTTTTTAATGATTCTCGTTCGTAAGAATTTATACAAAGATGTTAATCTTTTGAAAATGTTTTCAAGTTTGTAAGATGTTTTGAAAGTGTAAGTGTTTGTTTTGAAAATAGTAAGGATGTTTTGTTTTGAAATGGAGCAAGTAATTAGGAGCATTCTACCTACTCAAAAGTCTTTCTTGTTCATTCTCTTTTCCTTTGACATTGTTATCTTGCCATTGATTTGGTAAGTAACCCTATCTTTGGATGTTAATGGGACGGGCTTGGGTCATTGTTGTACCCCAAAATTTGCCCTCCCATATTCTTCAAGAAATTGCCAAGCCAAGTCACAAAATTCCCCAAGGGTTGTGCAGTGCAAAGGTCTCCTATACAATCAAAACTAGGGTTTGTGTTCTGATCAAGGAAAGGAAGTTTTCAAAGGCCCAACCAAGTCTCATATGCCTACAAACATGGTCAAGCATCCTCATATCAAGTTTCAAGGCATTCAGCTCAAAATTGCACAGTCAAAACCCTAAATTGCACTACAGTCAACTGTAGGGGCAAAATGGTCATTTGGCAGTCAAAAGTTCAAATTTTTGGTCAACATATCATTTTGAAGCTACAAACATCATTTGATCAATGCTTGATCATGATTCTCAAAATTTGGCTCAGAAATCATCAAAGATGCAAAAGTTACTATATTTGGACAGCTAAAAAAGTCAACTGAAATTGACCAGGGCATAACTTTCACATGGATTATCAGAAAAATTCCATCCAAAGCTCATTTTGAAGAGAAAGACATTTCCTACAACTCCTCTTCATACTTCAAGTCCAAGAAATGCTCTCACAAAAAGTTATCAATTTCAACATTATAGGTCATTTTCAAAAGTCAACAAAAAGGGACTTTAAGTCAAAGGCCATAACTTGAGATTGGTAAATCAAAATGACATGGGACCAAAGGCATTGGTTAGAGGACTCAAAGACCTTTCCAAAATGTCCAAGAACATGAGAAAATCTTAAAAATTGAGCAAGTTATGCCTTGTGGAAGTTGGGAAATTTTTGGATATTTTGAAAAGTCAACTTTGATCCAAATGACCTAAAATTGCTAATGGGCCCATTTTTCTTCCATGATTCATCATTCTAAGCATATGCACGACCACTTGGCCCAAAGGGAAGTATTTTCTCATTTTTATTTATTTATTTGAGTTTTTATTTATATTAATTCAATTAAATCAATTAAATATGTGAAAAATATTTAACCTAACAAAACCAATCTTTTTATACATGTTTTAAGGTCAATATTTCGTGTAAATGCAAATGGGGAAAGATTTGGAGCTGATTGGCATGATTGAGAGCAAAATACACATGAAAAGATATGGAAAAGATCCTTAAGAAATCAAATATTGAAAACCATTATGGCCATGGATTTTATTCAATTTTCTTGACCTAATAGCTTCAATACATAAGCATGATTCAAAACCTAATCCTAGAAGACTCTAAGCTGCGCAGAAGAACAATAGAGAAACTTGAAAAAATTCCTAGAAAACCAAATTCTGAAATCATTGTTGGAGGACGATTCAAGCCTTAATCTTGATTCCAATAGCTTGCTCAAGGTCTATTGGACACATTCCAATCAGAAACCACCATCAAAACTCCAGGAATCGGTACCTAGAACCGGAACTGTATCAAACAAATTGCATAATCATACATTCTATTCTATGCGTTATTTGTGAATTTTATTTGTTGATTCTTGTTCCTTGTGAAGTTCTAAAGCTAACCATGGTATTTAATTGAATTATTATGCATCGTATGTGATTTCGCCATAATCGATTTCTAGGGTTGCAGGTTTTTTGAATTAGGGATTTTCAGACCAAGCAAAATTAGGATTCCAGATCCATGCCATTCAAATCAGTACATCAAGACGAAGAGATCTTGACCCTCGCGATCAATTTATTGACATCATAGCGCTAGTCGCTATTTTCTTGAAGCTAGCCTAAGACCACGCGTTTAAAACCGTTGCCATAGGCTTTTGTTTCAGAAAAAATAAAAACAAAGAAGAAGACAACCTCGTTGTAAAAACGTGATAGGCCGGTTTGAAATTCGCGCCAGAAACCCACTAACGCGTTTGTCTTTCTTTTTATTATTTATTTGTTATAACATGTTAACGTGCGTTTCATAGTTCAGCTGGCAAGCGTTGATAGTTTCAACGTCCAAGACCTGGGTTCGAACCCCAGGTCTGTACAATTCCAATATTATTTTTCCATAGATGTTCACATGCAGCACTATCATCCAATGCACACCATATTCCACTTCATCCAGCCAGCCACGTGCTTAACGAATCCAGATCAAGGGCTCATAGTTGAAGAACACCATAAAGACAAGTCAACAAGCGCATACGTGGCCTGGAAAAGTCAAACGATTTCAAGCTTATTGGGCCAGATTTTCATAAACACACCTCCACTTTAGGGCCTGAACCCCCCCCCTGGTTTGCAATTTCATTCTTTTTTTACTTATTTTTATTTTATTGTTAATTGTTATTTTATTTTATTCAATTGTTTTAATTTAATTAATTATATTTTACAAATTATAAAATACAAAAAAAAAAATCAGAAAAAGAGCAAAATAAAACATTTATTTATTTCAATATTTTTTTTTTATATATATATAAATAAATTCACATGTAAATATTTAGTTTAATTAGGTTGCAATTTTAATCCCTTTTAACAAAAATACAAAAAAAATAGAATTAGGTTTAATTTTTATTCCTTTAATTTGTTTCCTTTTTACCATAATATTTATTTATTTATTTTTATAATTAAATTGTACATAAAAACTTAGGTTTAATTTAGGTTAAAATTTTAATACTTTCATAATAAACTTAAAAATAATTAGAACTAGGTTTAACATTTTATTTTAGTTTTTTAATTAATTAATTCTTTCTTTTATTAAATCTTAAAAAACATAAAAATACTAAAAAACATTTTCTTTTAATTCTTAATTTTAATTCCTTATTAATAATATTTTGCAAAAGGGTCCAACGCCCTCGTTCGTAATTTATTTAATTTGCGTATTTATTTTATTTCGCTTAAATAATTATGTATCTGCCCCGAAGCCATGTAACTTAAACTTCTCGCACTTTTCTTTCTTTTGCTTTATTTACTTTCCGTCAAATCGGGTCCGGTTTAAATTTGGCGATGTGGACCCGCGCCGTTTGTAATAGCCTTAGATTTATTTTTCCCGCAAAAAACTTTTAACTGTTAAATAAGCATGAAAGAATGTATGGACTTAAAATAAAATCAAGCGTAGATCACAACAAACATGACGAGACAAATATCAATGAAAATGACACACAAATCACACACCACCCCTAGGGTACGCCTCACTGTTGCCTTGCCTTCGAAAGGTGATCGTCGAGTAGAGGATGTCTTAGTAAGTCCTCATGATCCGGGAACCTGGCATGAGGGTAGCTTCTAAGGTGTCTTCCCATTGCTCTGGTGATCACCATGTCCCTACAAACTCGAATTGACCCGAACACCTCCAACGGTGGTGCTACCTACCTCTCAATGGTGGGATGGCACTACTTTAAAGGACTTTTACACAGACGAATTCCTTAGGGTAGGTAGGTTCTCAAGGATACTTGCTCTAATTTCAAACAAATAATACTTTTCACCAACACATTTTCAAAAGCTTTCAAAACAAATTTTTCAAACACTCTGACGTATGAGTCGAACTGAAATTTTTCAAAGAAACTTTTTAAACCCACATTGAAAAGCAAACAAACAATTTTGAAAACACATTGAGCAAGTATCTAAGAGCCCATGGATAACCATGGATAGAAAGGATGCTAACACCTTCCCTTTCTATAACCTACCTCCCGAACCGAGAGCAATCTCTATAAGGAATTTTTCTGTGCTTTTGTCCTTTCCATTTGGAGAAAATAAAAGACGGTGGCGACTCTTGCTTCCGCGACATTCCGCGAACCAGCGTTAAACAGTCAGTTCCAGATCCACCGATCACAGAACTGGCGACTCTGCTGGGGATATCTTATAAAGTGGGGTGTACCTTAGGGCTAGGTCATAACTATGTTTTCAATTGTATTGCTTTGTGTGCTTTAAATTGTGGGTTGCTTGGGAGTTCTATAGATCCTAACCCGGATCTGGGGGATACCTTTCTTAGAAAGTAGCAACAAGGCTGTGAGGGAACTGTGCGGGGTATACCGACATGGTTGAAACAGTCTGCTACGTTGATGTGGCACTTTGGTGTGTACCGGTAACCCTTGAGTTCAGTCAAGGAGAGTACGGGGCCTCCGCGTGGTGTCGTGAAGCATCAACAGACCTTAGGAACCTTAATTGAACTACCTTGGCCTCTTTAGGGTAGTGAGATAACTGACTTTGGTGCAGTCCGAGGTTGGTTGATACTCGATACTACACTCAATTGAGGGTTGCTTTCCTGGAATATTTCGGTCGCCAGTTCAGTGGCTAAATCGAAACGATGAACAATGAAAGCAATCCCGTGATATTGGGAACCTTAGAACCCGGTTACTTTGATTAGGACAGGTTGAACCCACCAACTTCAAGAGGGTACTACCCAGACCCCATGCTGGCCTTAAACCTTAAGGGCTTGTCTTGTGTGCCTTGTGTGCCTTACATGTTTGTCTTTGTAAATATCTGTGGTGTGTTTAATCATAGCATCATGACATCATCCAGCATCATATGCATTGACTAACCATTTCAGGGGTTCGAATTTTCATCTTTGTTCTTGTTTTGTAGGACATGGAAACTGTTCGTAGAAAGACAATTCAAATCAGTCTTGTAAGGATCCCTCCTCAGCTCAAGGAGCTTATATCCAGGATTCCCGAGAACTCTTCATTCAGTGAAAGGCATGGAAGCCTCATCAGCTTGGTCAACACCAACATTGAGGAAGATATGATAAAGGTCCTGTTCCAGTTCTTTGATCCTCTGCATCACTGTTTTACCTTCTTGGACTATCAGTTGGTACCTACATTGGAGGAGTTCTCCCGGCTCCTGAAGATCCCTATCCTTGATCAGCTACCCTTCAACGGTACGGAAAGGGAACCTAAGCTTGAAGAGATTGCTAAAGCCTTGCACCTACAGTCATCTGACCTCAAGGGACATTGGGAAGTTAGAAGTGGTATCAAAGGGTTCTTAGCCAGGTTTCTGTTTGAAAAGGCCCTTGAATGTTGGAACTCCCTTGACTTGCAAGCTTTTGAAGAGGTTGTGGCCCTCCTTGTCTATGGTTTGGTGTTGTTCCCTAATCCAGATCAGCTTATTGATATCAGTGCTGTCCAGATCTTTATATCCAGGAATCCTATACCTACGTTGCTGGGGGACATCCTTCACTCATGTTACACTCGAACCATGAGAAAAAGAGGTGTCCTTATGTGTTGCACTCCTCTCCTGGGAAGGTGGTTTATTTCGCACCTTCCACAATCAGTCTTGAAGAATGAGCGGGGTTTGAGATGGTCACAACGGTTGATGACTCTTACACATGCAGATATACATTGGTGCCCTAGGTCCAGAGAAGATGTCACTATCATTGATCGTTGCGGGGAGTACCCTAATGTTCCTTTACTTGGAATCAGAGGAGGTATTACTTATAGCCCATGCCTGGCTTGGAGACAGTTTGGTTATGCTCGGAGGGATGGTCCTCATGACATGTTAATTCCTGACATAGTTTTTGACTTCGACAACGATACTCAAGGACTTCGCCAGAGATTTATCAGAGCCTGGAGGATGCCCAGTAGGATAGACAGCAAGACACTGGGGCACAGGAATTCCATCCCGCTGGAACCTTATCTCAAGTGGGTACGAGCCCGCTCCCAGAAGTTAGTAATGCCTTATCCTCATATGCTCCCAGTGATCAAAGAACCAGTCTTGGAAGGGGAAGTGTCCCACATTATTCAGCACCCTGATATGCCCACATCCTGGGAAGAGATGTAGAAGAGCTGGATCCAGTTTAAAGAAGAACGGAATTCTCTTGAGACTAGTCTGCATGCCAGTGAAAAGAAGGTCTTGGAGCTCACCCGCCTGTTGCATGAGGAGAGGAATCTCAACACCTACATAGCTCCGAAGAGGATGCGCAGTGTATTTTGGGATTGATTTGATTTTTGTACTTTTGCCCATGAGGCTCTGATGTATTAAACAATGATTTCTTTAATGATAACGGGTGTTCTTTTTTGTCTACAACGAATTTGAACTTTCGAACCCTTGAATGCATTGCATACGCATTTCATACATCATGTGCATAGCAGGTTTTTCCCCTTTTCAGGTTGCTTACAGTTCTTCGCTGTTTATTTCAGCATCATGAATCCCGAATCTGCATCAACTGAGACATCAATCAAGGCTCTCCAGGCGCAGAATGCGCAGTTTCAAGAACTAATCAAGGGTCTGGCTAAAGGCCAAGAAGAACTGAAGGCTATGCTCCTGAAGAAGGAGAAGAAGAAGAAGAGAAGAACTGTTCTGTTCAACTCGGGCCGAAGGTTTGGCAATACTCTGCAGCATGAAGAGGCTGGTTCTTCTGTTGGCAAGAGTCCTTCTCAGGCAGAAGTAAAGGTCCCTAGTCCGGTAGTCTCCGACAACGAGACAGATTTTGATGAAGAGCAGTACCCTCCTGCAGATGACAGATATAAGCAACTGGAGGACAGGTTGAAGGCTATGGAGGTTCAGCAGGTGCCTGGGCTGGATTTCGGAGATCTGGGTTTGTCGACTGGTGTGATTATCCCGCATAAGTTCAAAGCACCATCCTTCTCCAAATATGACGGGGCATCCTGTCCCAAGCTGCATTTAAGGTCCTATGTTCGGAAAATTCAGCCGTACTCTGCGGATAAGAATTTATGGATCCACTTCTTCCAGGAGAGTCTTTCAGGGACTCATCTCGAATGGTTCTATCAGCTGGATGGGACCAAAGTTCGTAACTGGGAGGAGTTGGCTACTGCTTTCTATAAGCAGTATCAATATAATGCCGACCTTGCCCCCACACGTACCCAACTCCAGGGTATGGCGTTAGGTGCAAGCGAAGGTTTTAAAGAGTACGCTCAGAAGTGGAGAGACCTGGCTGGCAGGGTGCAGCCACCATTGACTGATCGGGAGTTGGTTGACATGTTCTTGGGGACCCTATCTGGGCCATTTTTCAACCATCTCATTGGGAATTCTTCTGCTGGGTTCACTGATTTGATCTTGACTGGAGAGAGAATTGAAGCTGGGCTGAAGTCTGGGAAGATTGCAAAGGGTGCATCATCTGGGTCGGAAAAGAAACCGTTCAAGAAGGAGTCTAGTGCCGTATATGGTTCCCGGAAATCAGAGAGACCTGAGCACCGCCAATCTGTCAGTGCGGTGATGATTGCTAAGCCTGCTGCCGCCCCTCGGCCAAACAATTCTCAAAGGGCTGAAAGACCCCGGAGGGAGTTTACCCGGTTAAACATGACCCTGTCGCAGATCCTGCCACAGTTGCTCGCAACCAATTTGGTGATTGTCAGGGAGGCTCCAAAGTTCCCTAATACAACATCTCCCAAGTACAACCCGAATGCTCGTTGTGCTTACCATTCAGATAGCCCGGGGCACTCTACCGATGACTGTTGGGCACTAAAGAACAAGCTGCAGGACCTCATTGACGCTAAGGAGGTACAGTTTGAGGCATCTGACAAGCCTAATGTGGTGACAGCTCCCCTGCCTGCTCATGGGGTAAATGCTGTTAGGGATGAAGAGGAAGTTGATGAAGCTGAGTTTGATAGCTGGATATACCCGGCAACTGACGAAGGACTTAACAATTGGAGCGCAACGGACAATCTCCCTGTTTCTTTTGTTACTAAGTAATGAATTCCTATGTTTTGTTATTTTGTAATAAACAATGATAAACTCTATGGCCCGGTGTCTTACCCGAGGCACCGTGGTTCTATTTGTGAGGGCATACAAACTGTCATTTTATACATCATGAATGAAAATCTTGGACGTTTTTCGCATTGCAAATATTGTGTTCCTTTTCTGTCTTCCTTTTCCTTTACATAATTTTCAAAACAGCTGTATTTACACACACACTCACTCATACAGGTTTCAATCCACTCTGGATCTCACTGATAACAACTCTGCTACTGCCAATTATGACTTCGAAAATCCGATCAACTTAGCCGAAGACGAAGGTGAAGATGATTGCGAAGTGCCCGGCGAGCTTGCAAGACTGTTGCTTCAGGAAGAGAGGGCAATTTAACCCCATGAAGAGCCAGTGGAAACCATAAACTTGGGTACTGAGGCAGACAGAAAAGAGGTAAAGATTGGTGCCAACCTAGAGCTCAGCGTGAAGCAACGGTTAACCAAGATGCTGCATGATTATATGGAGATCTTTGCCTGGTCCTACGAAGACATGCCAGGGTTGGATACCGATATTGTGGTCCATCACTTGCCAACTAAGGAAGACTGCCCTCCAGTTAAGCAAAAGGTCCGTCGGATGCGTCCAGAGATGTCTGAGAAGATTAAGGCCGAGGTCATGAAACAGTTCGATGCCGGGTTCCTTGCAGTGACTTCTTATCCTCAGTGGGTTGCTAACGTGGTGCCGGTACCTAAGAAAGATGGAAAGGTCAGAATGTGTGTCGACTACAGAGATCTAAACAGGGCCAGCCCCAAGGATGACTTCCCCTTGCCTCACATTGATGTCCTTGTGGATAATACAGCTCAGCACAAAGTATTCTCTTTCATGGATGGCTTTTCAGGTTACAATCAGATTAAGATGGAACCTGAAGACATGGAAAAGACTACATTTGTTACTCAGTGGGGTACCTTCTGTTACAAGGTCATGCCATTCGGACTAAAGAACGCTGGGGCAACCTACCAACGTGCCATGGTTGCCTTATTTCATGATATGATCCATCATGAGATAGAAGTGTATGTTGACGACATGATTGCTAGATCCCAGACTGAGGAAGAACACTTAGATCATCTGCAGAAATTGTTTGACCGGTTGAAACTGTATAAGCTAAGATTGAACCCTAACAAGTGCACCTTCGGGGTAAGATCTGGGAAGTTGCTAGGCTTCGTGGTCAGTGATAAAGGTATTCAAGTGGACCCTGCTAAGGTCAAAGCTATTCAAGAGATGCCAGTTCCTAAGACAGAAAAGGAGGTCAGAGGCTTTTTAGGACGCCTGAATTACATTGCTCGATTCATCTCACACCTGACTGCTACCTGTGAGCCAATCTTCAAACTACTGAAGAAAGATCAGGTAGTACGTTGGAACGATGAATGTCAGGCTGCTTTCGACAGAATCAAAGAGTATCTCCAAGAACCGCCCATCCTTATGCCACCGGTTGAAGGGAGACCTCTGATACTTTACTTGACAGTGCTTGACAACTCAATGGGGTGTGTGCTGGGGCAGCATGACGAGTCTGGCCGAAAAGAGCATGCCATTTATTACCTTAGCAAAAAGTTTACCGACTGTGAGACCCGATACTCACTGCTTGAGAAAACTTGCTGCGCTTTGGTATGGGCTGCTCGCCGGCTGAGACAGTATATGCTGACTCACACTACCTTGTTGATCTCAAAAATGGACCCTATAAAGTACATATTCGAAAAGCCTGCTCTGTCTGGGAGAATTGCAAGATGGCAAATGATCTTGACGGAATACGACATTCAGTACACGACCCAGAAAGCCATCAAGGGAAGTGTATTGGCAGACCACTTAGCTCATCAAGCTGTAGATGACTACCAATCAATGAACTTCGAGTTTCCGGATGAAAGCATCATGATTGTGACTGATTGTGAAGTACCTGGACCGGATGAAGGACCTGAACCAGGATCCCGATGGTCTATGCACTTTGACGGAGCCTCCAATGCTTTGGGAAATGGTATCGGCGCCATAATCATATCCCCTCAAGGTACTCATACTCCACTCACTGCCCGGCTATGTTTCAACTGTACCAACAACATGGCGGAGTATGAGGCGTGTATCATGGGTCTTCAAGCTGCGATCGACCTAAGGATCAAATTTCTAAGTGTCTTCGGAGATTCCGCTCTTGTGATCAATCAGATTAAAGGAGAGTGGGATACAAAACATCCAAACTTGATCCCTTATAGAGAATGTGTGTTGACCCTGATTCCCCACTTCACGGAGATAACCTTTGAGCACTTTCCAAGAGAAGAGAATCAGTTAGCGGACGCGTTAGCTACAATGTCTTCAATGTTCAAGGTCAAATGGGATAATGAGGCTCCCCGGATCATCATCTGGAAACTGGACGAACCGGCATACTGTTGTGATCTCGAAACTGAATTGGTGACTGAGAAGCCTTGGTACCACGAAGTGAAGAGATATCTGGAAACTCAGGAATACCCTGAAGGTGCCTCTGTCAATGATAAGAAATTCCTGAGGAGGTTTGCAGCCAAGTTCTTCCTAAGCAACGGCATCTTGTACAAGCGAAACCATGATTCAACCTTACTGCGTTGTGTGGATAAGACTGAAGCAGAACGAATCATGGAAGAGCTACATGAAGGGACCTTTGGTACACATTCCAGTGGGCACACTATGGCTAAGAAAATCCTACGGGCAGGATATTACTGGTCCACGATGGAAGCTGACTGCTACCAACACTCCAGGACATGCCACAAGTGCCAGATTTATGCAGATAAGGTGCATGTTCCTCCAGTTCCCCTGAATGTTCTGACTGCGCCTTGGCCGTTTGCAATGTGGGGCATAGACATGATCGGTGAGATAAAACCTACGGCATCTAATGGACATCGCTTCATCCTAGTGGCGATTGATTATTTTACGAAGTGGGTTGAGGCAGCATCCTATGCTACGGTAACCAAGACTGTTGTGGCACGGTTCATTCGACACAACCTAATCTGTCGGTACGGCGTCCCTGAGCGGATTATTACAGACAACGGTACCAATCTGAACAATAAGATGATTGCTGAGCTTTGCGAACAGTTCAAAATACAGCACCACAATTCTTCTCCTTACAGACCGAAGATGAATGGGGCTGTAGAAGCAGCAAATAAATACATCAAGAAGATCGTGCAGAAAATGACAGTGACTTACAAAGATTGGCACGAGATGTTACCGTTCGCTCTACATGGGTACCGTACCTCAGCTAGGACGTCAACCGGGGCAACTCCTTTCTCTCTGGTTTATGGCATGGAGGCAGTCTTGCCGATCGAAGTACAAATACCCTCTCTCCGGATAATGAAGGATGCAAATCTGAACGAAGATGATTGGATCCAGACACGACTTGACCAACTCAACCTCATTGATGAAAAAAGGCTTGCTGCTATCTGTCATGGTTAGACGTATCAGAAACGGATGATCAGGGCATTTAACAAAAAGGTCAGGCCGCAAGAATATCAAGTTGGGGATCTGGTGATCAAGAGAATCATCCTTCCTCAGAGTGATCCAAGGGGCAAATGGACCCCTACGTACGAAGGGCCATTTGTGGTTAAGCATGTGTTCTCAGGAGGAGCAATGATATTGACCAACATGGATGGTGACGACCTTCCGCACCCCGCCAATGCAGACATAGTAAAAAAATACTACGCATGAAAAAAGACCCGCTAGGCTGACATGCCTAGGCAAAAATTAGGGCTTCCCGTCGAACCAAAAGGGTTCGGGCAAAATGAAGGGATGAAAATAAAAAAAATCTGTACACCCGGCAAGTCGAAAACCTGAAAAGGCGGCTTGGGCAAAAATGGGTATCCCGGTGGACTGAAAACCCGAAAGGGCAGTCCAGGCAAAAATTAGGGATGAAGCGTAATACTATGTCTCATTGATCACTTTGCATCCAGAATCCGGCATCTACATCAAGTCCAGACGGCATCGATCAGTCAGCTTCACCTTCAACCAAGGTCATCAAGTGATGAGACGCTCGGAGTTATAAAGACAATAGCAGAGTTGAAACCCAGTGGGATCATTCATTTTACACAGCTGTTTTCTTTTCTTTTGTACAAAACTTGTATAAACTCTTTTGCTCGGCGACGTTCCTCTTACTAGGATGTCAGCCTCTTGTACACAAAATGCCTATTTTCAGGCCATTCAAAAATCAATACAAATACATTTTCAGTTAAACGTGCCAAGTATTTTTCTTTTCCTGTTTTGTTTCGCGAAGAACGTCCAAGGTTCAATTTGTGATATATGCATTGACAATAATTTGCTAACTCATAAATATTTGCATACGAAACAAAGGAATTAATTGCAGGTGACACTAGAAACAGGGGCAATAAAGGAATTGTCTGAGCAGTCTAATTGTTCTATCCTCCAAGGTACCAAAGTAGGTTCAGCCAAAGAACATGACCGGTATACCTGAATTCCCCAGAGAGTAAGCCAAACAGTACATTCCTCTCCAAGCAGAACTATCAAAAGGAAGTTGATTATCCTCCTGTAGATCTCAATACTTCCCCAGCAGCATATATTCCTAAACAAGCATCCCCGGCAGTCTTGGTCTAAAGATTGTTCCCCGGCGGCATAACATTCAAAAGGAATCACTTCCCCAGCATATCAAAACTTCCCCAGGAAAGTCCAATCCAGTTTCCCCAGGAAAGATGGAATTCGTACCCCCAAGCAGTAAGCTTATCCCCAGTAAAATTCTGGAAGCTTATCCCCTCGCAGAGCACGAGCGCGTCGTCCGGCTTGAGTTAAAGAGTTATTTCCTTAACAGGATATAACTGGGTTATCCTCAGCCAAAAGCCACGGAAAGAGCGTCGTCGACATAGTCTTCCTATCCCTAGTGAAGTCTATTCACACTTCCAATAACAAGGGTATCCCCAGCAAGTTACTATCAACATTCAGCAAAGCATCTCTATCCCCACAGAGTATTGCTTCCCAGCATGGTCATTAGAATATCTTGTCTCCCCGCAGAATCCATTTGCCAAGTTTATTCCGCAATGGAGTCATCTTCTCCTACCGGTATTCTTGCAACTATCATCCCTAGCGGAAGTAAAAGCTTATTCTCCAACATCAGTCCAGGATACGACTTCCCGGCACCCGTCAAGGATTTACTTTCCTAGACGAAAACATTCATAAAACATCACATACATCATTATAGCATGCATATACGCATCATGTCATACATGTCATTGCTTGATCCCTATCATGCATTGCATATGACTGACCTTTACCTTTCAGGAAAGACGCAGTTAAAATGCTCAAACACATTTCAAAGCCTTCTCTAGTTCAGCTAAATCGACTCCCAACAGATTTTTCTGATAAAGACTCAGCAGAAGTTATGGTCCCCTCTCCGACAAGTGCGTGAGGTGGTAATTCCTTCTTCAAGATGTTTCCCTCTCCGACGATGAGTGTGAGGTGATAATCTCCCTATGGTCCCCTCTCCGACAAGTGCGTGAGGTGGTAATTCCTTCTTCAAGATGTTTCCCTCTCCGAAGATGAGTGTGAGGTGATAATCTCCCTATGGTCCCCTCTCCGGCAAGTGCGTGAGGTGGTAATTCCTTCTTCAGATGTTTCCCTCTCCGATGATGAGTGTGAGGTGATAGTCTCCTATGGTCCCCTCTCCGGCAAGTGCGTGAGGTGGTAATTCCTTCTTCAGATGTTTCCCTCTCCGACGATGAGTGTGAGGTGATAGTCTCCTATGGTCCCCTCTCCGGCAAGTGCGTGAGGTGGTAATTCCTTCTTCAGATGTTTCCCTCTCCGACGATGAGTGTGAGGTGATAGTCTCCTATGGTCCCCTCTTCGGCAAGTGCGTGAGGTGGTAATTCCTTCTTCAGATATTTCCCTCTCCGACGATGAGTGTGAGGTGATAGTCTCTTATGGTTCCCTCTCCGACGGCGAGTGAGGTGATTCCCTTTCAGATTATAATTGCCTATGGTTCTCTTCCCGATACTGCAAAGATGGTAATTCCCGCTGAGATTTTTTCTCAACGAGCGTTGTTGAAGTTAAAATCACCCAAGGTTCTCTTATCATTCATACTAAGGCAGTAACCATCCCTGGTTCATTCATAGCTGTTTGAAGCTCCAGATCCAGCTCCTGTAACCAGTCAGGACACATCCATACCAAGCATCTAAAATCAGCTCTTGCAACGTGTCAGGTACTCATTTTGCTGTTTTGCAGGTATGCAGGTTCTCGCTAAGGAATCTCCTATGCGATCAACATCCAGATGGCATCTATAAGCCCATCATCCTATCCAAGCGACCTCTAAATGGCATCTATAAGCCCATTCCACCGTCACTGCTACTATGTGAGCGCAAATTTCTGGGCACTCTAGTGTCCAATCATCTTCTACCCTCGGATTAGGAAAGGCACGTCAGCCAACCTGCATCCTCAGGTCTAAGAAGATTGAACAGGGGCAACTGTTGTACCCCAAAATTTGCCCTCCCATATTCTTCAAGAAATTGCCAAGCCAAGTCACAAAATTCCCCAAGGGTTGTGCAGTGCAAAGGTCTCCTATACAATCAAAACTAGGGTTTGTGTTCTGATCAAGGAAAGGAAGTTTTCAAAGGCCCAACCAAGTCTCATATGCCTACAAACATGGTCAAGCATCCTCATATCAAGTTTCAAGGCATTCAGCTCAAAATTGCACAGTCAAAACCCTAAATTGCACTACAGTCAACTGTAGGGGCAAAATGGTCATTTGGCAGTCAAAAGTTCAAATTTTTTGTCAACATATCATTTTGAAGCTACAAACATCATTTGATCAATGCTTGATCATGATTCTCAAAATTTGGCTCAGAAATCATCAAAGATGCAAAAGTTACTATATTTGGACAGCTGAAAAAGTCAACTGAAATTGACCAGGGCATAACTTTCACATGGATTATCAGAAAAATTCCATCCAAAGCTCATTTTGAAGAGAAAGACATTTCCTACAACTCCTCTTCATACTTCAAGTCCAAGAAATGCTCTCACAAAAAGTTATCAATTTCAACATTATAGGTCATTTTCAAAAGTCAACAAAAAGGGACTTTAAGTCAAAGGCCATAACTTGAGATTGGTAAATCAAAATGACATGGGACCAAAGGCATTGGTTAGAGGACTCAAAGACCTTTCCAAAATGTCCAAGAACATGAGAAAATCTTAAAAATTGAGCAAGTTATGCCTTGTGGAAGTTGGGAAATTTTTGGATATTTTGAAAAGTCAACTTTGATCCAAATGACCTAAAATTGCTAATGGGCCCATTTTTCTTCCATGATTCATCATTCTAAGCATATGCACGACCACTTGGCCCAAAGGGAAGTATTTTCTCATTTTTATTTATTTATTTGAGTTTTTATTTATATTAATTCAATTAAATCAATTAAATATGTGAAAAATATTTAACCTAACAAAACCAATCTTTTTATACATGTTTTAAGGTCAATATTTCGTGTAAATGCAAATGGGGAAAGATTTGGAGCTGATTGGCATGATTGAGAGCAAAATACACATGAAAAGATATGGAAAAGATCCTTAAGAAATCAAATATTGAAAACCATTATGGCCATGGATTTTATTCAATTTTCTTGACCTAATAGCTTCAATACATAAGCATGATTCAAAACCTAATCCTAGAAGACTCTAAGCTGCGCAGAAGAACAATAGAGAAACTTGAAAAAATTCCTAGAAAACCAAATTCTGAAATCATTGTTGGAGGACGATTCAAGCCTTAATCTTGATTCCAATAGCTTGCTCAAGGTCTATTGGACACATTCCAATCAGAAACCACCATCAAAACTCCAGGAATCGGTACCTAGAACCGGAACTGTATCAAACAAATTGCATAATCATACATTCTATTCTATGCGTTATTTGTGAATTTTATTTGTTGATTCTTGTTCCTTGTGAAGTTCTAAAGCTAACCATGGTATTTAATTGAATTATTATGCATCGTATGTGATTTCTCCATAATCGATTTCTAGGGTTGCAGGTTTTTTGAATTAGGGATTTTCAGACCAAGCAAAATTAGGATTCCAGATCCATGCCATTCAAATCAGTACATCAAGACGAAGAGATCTTGACCCTCGCGATCAATTTATTGACATCATAGCGCTAGTCGCTATTTTCTTGAAGCTAGCCTAAGACCACGCGTTTAAAACCGTTGCCGTAGGCTTTTGTTTCAGAAAAAATAAAAACAACGAAGAAGACAACCTCGTTGTCAAAACGTGATAGGCCGGTTTGAAATTCGCGCCAGAAACCCACTAACGCGTTTGTCTTTCTTTTTATTATTTATTTGTTATAACATGTTAACGTGCGTTTCATAGTTCAGCTGGCAAGCGTTGATAGCTTCAACGTCCAAGACCTGGGTTCGAACCCCAGGTCTGTACAATTCCAATATTATTTTTCCATAGATGTTCACATGCAGCACTATCATCCAATGCACACCATATTCCACTTCATCCAGCCAGCCACGTGCTTAACGAATCCAGATCAAGGGCTCATAGTTGAAGAACACCATAAAGACAAGTCAACAAGCGCATACGTGGCCTGGAAAAGTCAAACGATTTCAAGCTTATTGGGCCAGATTTTCATAAACACACCTCCACTTTAGGGCCTGAACCCCCCCTGGTTTGCAATTTCATTCTTTTTTTACTTATTTTTATTTTATTGTTAATTGTTATTTTATTTTATTCAATTGTTTTAATTTAATTAATTATATTTTACAAATTATAAAATACAAAAAAAAAAAAATCAGAAAAAGAGCAAAATAAAACATTTATTTATTTCAATATTTTTTTTTATATATATATAAATAAATTCACATGTAAATATTTAGTTTAATTAGGTTGCAATTTTAATCCCTTTTAACAAAAATACAAAAAAAATAGAATTAGGTTTAATTTTTATTCCTTTAATTTGTTTCCTTTTTACCATAATATTTATTTATTTATTTTTATAATTAAATTGTACATAAAAACTTAGGTTTAATTTAGGTTAAAATTTTAATACTTTCATAATAAACTTAAAAATAATTAGAACTAGGTTTAACATTTTATTTTAGTTTTTTAATTAATTAATTCTTTCTTTTATTAAATCTTAAAAAACATAAAAATACTAAAAAACATTTTCTTTTAATTCTTAATTTTAATTCCTTATTAATAATATTTTGCAAAAGGGTCCAACGCCCTCGTTCGTAATTTATTTAATTTGCGTATTTATTTTATTTCGCTTAAATAATTATGTATCTGCCCCGAAGCCATGTAACTTAAACTTCTCGCACTTTTCTTTCTTTTGCTTTATTTACTTTCCGTCAAATCGGGTCCGGTTTAAATTTGGCGATGTGGACCCGCGCCGTTTGTAATAGCCTTAGATTTATTTTTCCCGCAAAAAACTTTTAACTGTTAAATAAGCATGAAAGAATGTATGGACTTAAAATAAAATCAAGCGTAGATCACAACAAACATGACGAGACAAATATCAATGAAAATGACACACAAATCACACACCACCCCTAGGGTACGCCTCAATGTTGCCTTGCCTTCGAAAGGTGATCGTCGAGTAGAGGATGTCTTAGTAAGTCCTCATGATCCGGGAACCTGGCATGAGGGTAGCTTCTAAGGTGTCTTCCCATTGCTCTGGTGATCACCATGTCCCTACAAACTCGAATTGACCCGAACACCTCCAACGGTGGTGCTACCTACCTCTCAATGGTGGGATGGCACTACTTTAAAGGACTTTTACACAGACGAATTCCTTAGGGTAGGTAGGTTCTCAAGGATACTTGCTCTAATTTCAAACAAATAATACTTTTCACCAACACATTTTCAAAAGCTTTCAAAACAAATTTTTCAAACACTCTGACGTATGAGTCGAACTGAAATTTTTCAAAGAAACTTTTTAAACCCACATTGAAAAGCAAACAAACAATTTTGAAAACACATTGAGCAAGTATCTAAGAGCCCATGGATAACCATGGATAGAAAGGGTGCTAACACCTTCCCTTTCTATAACCTACCTCCCGAACCGAGAGCAATCTCTATAAGGAATTTTTCTGTGCTTTTGTCCTTTCCATTTGGAGAAAATAAAAGACGGTGGCGACTCTTGCTTCCGCGACATTCTGCGAACCAGCGTTAAACAGTCAGTTCCAGATCCACCGATCACAGTCATCGTATAACCATGATTAGCAATGTTGCAAGGTATCTTAGAATTCTCTTTTAGGGACTAAGATCATTTGAAAGGAAACTTAGATAGCGTCATCGAGGGACTATGATCTTGTATTTGCTTGTTTTTTGCTGAGATACCTTACATGCGTAATATGGTCATTTTGTATAAGGCAACCAAATGGATTTACCCATAGGGGTGCTTATGTGCAAGTGTATTGTTTTCATGCTTGTTTTTGTCTTGAATTAGGGTTTTCTAAGTATTGGTTTTAGTCTTTCCATACAAACCCTAATTACTAGCATTTGTATATAAAAACAATAAATTGCGGAATTTAAAGTTACTAAGCTATTACAATTTTTTGTGGGAGGGGGGTATACAAATTGAAAATGGGGATTGCAAGAATTTAAACCTAATTAGTTTATTACAACCATATTTAATGGGTATCAATGTACAAGGAATTAAATGAATATAACGTACAAAAATGAATAAATGTACAAAAATGCAAAATGTGAAGTAAATGGATATTTGCTTGGATTTTTGTAGAGAAAAGGGATTTTGTCTTAATATAATTAATTAAAAGAAAGACGTTAGGTTTATCCGAGCCTGGAGGATGTTGAACAAGGTGGATAGCAAGACGTTAGGATACAATAACTCCATTCCCCTCGAGCCTTACCTTAAATGGGTGTGAGCTCGTGCTCAGAAACTTGTGATGCCTTATCCTTACATCTTACCAATCATCATGGAGCATGTGGTCGAAGGAGATGTTCCCTACACTATCCTCCATCCGAACATGTCTACCTCTCTCGAAGACTTGCAAAAGGGTTTGATTCAGCTTAAGGAAGAACGAGATACTTTCGAAGCTCAATTTTATGCTAGTGAGAAGAGGGTCTTGGAGCTTACAAAGCATCTACAAGAAGAGCAAAGTGTGAACGCTTATCTCGTGCAGAAGAGGATGCGTTCAGTCTTTTTATCTTAGAAAGTTATTTTGTAATCCCAAGAGGCATGATGTAATCTCTCTTGTTTTTTCTAATGAAAATTAGCGTTTGTTCATTTATTTTGTCTATACAAATTTAAATCTCATAAATCCTTAAAATCATTTGCATATACATATTCATGCATCATAACATGACAAGTTTTCGCATAACAGGTTTCCTTATCTTTCTGCTGTTTATTCCAAGCAAGATGGATCTATAGAAAACTGTGAAGGATCTCCAAGCCCAGAATTCTCAGTTTCAGGAGACTCTACTAGCCCTAGCCAAGGGGCAGCAAGATATGATGGCATTGCTGGCTGTTAAGAAGAAGCCAAAGAAGAAAGCTCTACTCAACATGGGTAAAAGGTTCAAGGAGATAGTTCGTCAAATCCCAGTAGGAGGAGACTCATCTGAAGAGGACGAGAATCAGATCGGTGAGGCTAAGAGTACTCAGGCTCATTGTGACAATGATCAGGTATCCGATGATGATTATTTCAACGAGCAATATCCACCCGCCGATATCAAATACAAGCAGTTAGAAGACAGATTGATAACTATTGAAATCCAAGCCATCCCAAGTTTAGATTTTGATGATTTAGGTTTTATCTCTGGGGTAGTCATTCCCCACAAATTCAAAATACTAATCTTTGCAAAGTACGATGGGGTTTCTTGTCCAAAACTCCATTTGAAATCTTATGTGCACAAGATACAGCCGCACACTATTGATAAGAAGCTATGGGTTCAATTTTTCCAAGAGAGCTTGGCTGGAATGCAACTTGAATGGTTTTATCAGTTAGATGGTTCTCGTATCAATACTTGGGAGGATTTAGCTACTGCCTTCTACCATCAGTATCAGTACAATACCGACTTGGCACCAACAAGGGTTCAATTACAAGATATGACCATGGGAAAGAATGAAGGACTTAAGGAATATGCACAAAAATGGAGAGACCTCGCCAGTAGGGTCCAACTGCCCCTAACTGATAGGGAGCACATCAACATGTTCATGGGTACTTTATCTGGTCCCTTCTTTAATCTGTTGGTTGGTTTCTCTTCTTCTGGTTTCACCGAATTAATCTTAACCGGCGTAAGAGTTGAAAGTGGCATCAAAACTGGGAAGATCTCTGTGGCGTCTACCTCCACTTCCAATCCTATCAAGAAACCTTTTTTTGCAAAAAAGGAAGTCAATGTTGTGTACGAGACAAGGGCCCGTACCAAGAAGAATGATCATCCGCCTGTAAATGTTGTCCAAATCTCCAATCTAACTCCTACTCCAAGACCATCTATAAATCATCAACATTTTGAAACTCCAAGAAGACAATTTACGAGGTTAGGCATATCAATGTCTCAAGCCCTTCAACATTTTCTCAAGGATAATTTAGTGACATTGTGTGATCCTCCCGCCAGTCCTGATACCTCGTCACCAAAGTATAATCCAAACACTAAATGTGCTTACCTTCAAGCAGCCCCGGGCACGAGACTGACCAGTGCTGGGCCTTGAAGAACAAAATCCAGGATTTGATTGACAACAAGACTATTGAGTTTGATCCTCCTCCAACAACGAATGTAATCACCGCTCCAATGCCGAAGCATGACAAGGGTGTTAATGTTGTTGAAGATACAATTTTTGTCGCCTCTATTGAAGAATTGACTACTCCGCTGAATATAATAAAAAACAATCTATTGAAAGTCGGGATTTTCCCTGGCTACGTAAAGGACTGTGTGTGTTGTACAAGAAAACTCAATGGATGTAAAGGGCTGAAGAAAGGCATACAACGTCTGATGGATAGCCGCGAAATTCTATTCGAGAAGACCTCACTTGCCAAAAGTTTGACTAACAAATGTGAAGACCTCTCCATTATTACAATCTCAAAGAAGCCTTTTAGGATCACCTCCAAAGGTCCTATTAGGATTTCAAATGAACCCATTATTGCTCCCTTAATAATTACCAGTCCCGGACCGATTCCCTACTCTTCAAATAAAGCGATACCATGGAGTTATGGTGTTGAAGTGTTCTATCATGGGATTAAACAAGATGCGTGGATCGAAGAAGAAAAAGATGATGATGTCGGTAACATAGATGGTTCAAGAAAAGTAACTAGAACTGGGAGAATATTTTCACCCAATATCTCACCACCAGTTGTTACAAGGACGCCCATCCTTATTATTGTTTCCAAGCCAAGTACTAATACAAGGGGGAAGGAGAAGGTTGTTGAGCCTGAGGTGATTGAAGTACCCTCCAAGGACGTAGCTGATGGAAAACCCTCCGTTCACGAGATGAACGATATTTTGAAGATTATAAAAAGAAGCGACTTCAAGATTGTAGAATAGTTGGGGCAAACCCCTTCTAAGATTTCAATCTTGTCATTGTTGCTTTGTTTCGATGCCCATGCTCGGATGTTAATCAAGTTCCTAAAAAAGGCTCATGTCCCCATGAGACAACAACGGACCAATTTGAGAATTGCGTGGCTAGCCTGAAAACTGATAATGGTTTGGTATTTTCAGATGCTGACTTAACGCCTCTTGGGAAGAATCACAATAAATCTCTACATGTTTCTGTCGAGTGCAAGGGGACTACCTTATCACATGTGCTAGTCGACACTAGTTCTTCTATGAATGTATTACCCAAGGGGGCATTAGACCGTCTTGACTGTGAAGGTTTAGTCTTGAAGCCAAGTGATATCATTGTAAGAGCGTTTGATGGATCAAAGAGGACTGTTCATGGGGAAGTAGATCTTCCGATCAAAGTGGGCTCCCAAATTTTCAACTCCACCTTCTATATTATGGATATTTGACCTACCTATTCTTGTTTGTTAGGTTGCCCATGGATCCATAAAGCTAGTGCAGTAACCTCAACTTTCCAGAAACTCAAATATCCAGTCAAGGGTAAAATAGTCACTGTTTATGGAGAAGAAGAGTTTTTGGTAAGCCACCTTAACTCGTTCAAATACGTAGAGATGGATGCAGAATTCATTGAAACCCTCTTTCAAGCCTTTGAAGTCATTCCACTGATGATTGCTGCTACCAAATGTTCTTCTGATGAGTCTAAATCTGTTAAGGCGACGCCAAAGATGGTTTCAGTCAAGGACGCCCGTACATAAATTGAAGAAGGAAATTGTGATACTTGGGGGAAACTCCTCTATATCCCATTTAAAATGGACAAGTTTGGTTTGGGCTTCACCGTCAAAGCTCAGAAAGAAGTGAGGCGTGCTCGTGCTGGAAAGCCACCTATCCGCATTGGAAGCCATGAAGTCAACGTCGTAGGTGATTCTGACGAAGAAGCTGCATTTGAAGAGTGGGTGTATCCAACTACAATGGAGCTAAAGAATTGGCATGCAAAGGACTTTGTGCCTATATCCTTCATTGAGGAGTAATCTACTTGTTATTGATTTTCTTTCAATTCAAGAACATTTTGTTTGTAATATTCAAACAATGACTTTTAAGCCGTGTGCCTGGCCCGGGGGAACTTTGGTCTATTTGTCAAGGGTTTCATTTATGTTCATCTAATTATATGATCATTCAGTATATTGGACTCTTTTGCATTCAAATATTTGTGTTCATTGTCTTTCCTTTCTTTCAAATATATTTTTCAAAAAAATAGCCATGTATCTTACATGCACACACACACACACTCTTGCAGGTCCACATCCACTCTAGATCATATTGCCAATGACTCTACTATTGTCGACTATAACTTTGAATGTCCTATCAACCAAGACGGAGACGAAGGATAGGAAGATTGTGACATACCGGGAGAACTATCCAGACTTCTATTACAAAGGAAAAAGTTATTCAACCGCACAAAGAGTCAGTTGAAGTTATCAACCTGGGTACTGAGTCAGATAAAAGGGAAATCAGGATCGGTGCTAATTTGGAAAGCAGTGTCAAGAGCAGGTTGGTTCAGATGTTTCATGATTATATGGAAGTATTTGCTTGGTCTTATGAAGATATGCTTGGGTTGGATACCGACATCGTAGTTCATCGTCTGCCAACAAGAGAAGACTGCCCTCATGTTAAACAAAAAGTTCATTGCACAAGGCCTGATATGTCTGAAAAGATCAAAGTTAAAGTGATGAAACAATTTGATACAGGGTTCCTAGCTGTGACATCCTATCCTTAATGGGTTGCCAATGTGGTTCCAGTGCCAAAGAAAGATGGAAAGGTTCGCATGTGCATAGACTATAGGGATCTGAATAGGGCAAGCCCCAAAGATGACTTCCCTCTACCACACATTGACATCTTGGTTGATAACACTGCTCAACATAAAGTCTTATCATTCATGGATGGCTTCTCAGGCTATAATCAAATAAGGATGGCTCTTGAAGACATGGAGAAGACAACTTTCGTTATGTAATGGGGCACCTTCTGCTACAAGGTCATGTCGTTCGGATTAAAGAATGCAGGGGAAACATATCAAAGGGCTATGGTAGCTTTATTTCATGACATGATTCATCATGATATAGAGGTATATGTGGATGATATGATTGCCAGATCACAAACCGAAGAAGAACATCTTGATCATCTGTACAAATTATTCGAGAGGCTGAAGAAGTACAAGCTGAGGTTAAATCCTAACAAGTGCATGTTTGGAGTACGATCTGGAAAGCTTCAAGGTTTTGTTGTCAGCAATAAAGGCATTGAAGTTGATCCTTCCAAGGTAAAGGCCATCCAAGAAATGCCAGTCCCTCATTCTGAAAAAGAAGTCATAGGATTCTTGGGTCGTCTCAATTACATTGCTCGCTTCGTATCACACTTGACTGCTACTTGTGATCCAATCTTAAAACTCTTGAAGAAAGATCAGATAGTCAGGTGGAATAATGAGTTCCAATTTGCCTTTGACAAAATCAAAGACTACCTACAAGAACCTCCTATTCTCATGCCTCCAGTTGAAGGAAGACCCTTGATCATGTACTTGACGGTATTAGAGAACTCTATGGGGTGTGTTTTGGGCCAACATGACGAGTCTGGCCGAAAAGAGCATGCTATTTATTAACTGAGCAAAAAGTTTATCGACTGTGAAACCAGATATTCACTGCTCGAGAAAACATATTACGCTCTGGCATGGGCTGCTCGCCGGTTAAGACAGTATATGTTGACTCATTCCACTCTGTTGATTTCTAAGATGGACCCAATCAAGTACATCTTCAAGAAACCTACCCTTTCCGGTCGGATAGCCAGATGGCAAATGATCTTGACTGAGTACGATATTCAATACACTATGCAAAAGGCCATCAAAGGAAGCGTACTAGCTGATCATTTGGCCCATCAAGCTGTGGATGATTATCAGTCAATGAAATTCGACTTCCCTGATGAGAACATCATGCTGGTAACCGATTGCGTGAAACTTGGACCATATGACAGACTTGAACAAGGATCCCGATGGACTATGGTATTAGATGGGGCTTCCAACGCCTTAGGTAATGGAATTGGTGTTGTGATCATCTCTCCTGAAGGTTACCACACTCCTTTCACTTCCAGACTGTTGTACCCCAAAATTGTCCCTCCCATATTCTTCAAAGTTTATCAAGAATCATCTTCAAATGGTTCAAGATTTCTCAAGGATTGCACAGTTCAAATACCTCATAAGCCAGCTGAAATTAGGGCTTTGGTTCTCTCAAGGAATTTGAGGTTTTCAAGGGCTCAATCAAGTCTCATATGCCTATACACATTGTCAAGCACCTACATGCCAAGTTTCAAGATTCACAATGCTAGTTTCCACAGTCAAAAGCCTTATTTGATCCACTGTCAACTGTAGGGGTAAAATGGTCATTTTACAGTCAAAAGTCAAAAATTTTGGTCAACATCTTATTTTGAGTCCACAATCATCATTTGATCAAGTCTTGATCATGATTCCACAAGCATGGCTCAAAAAATCATCAAAGATGCAAAAGTTACTATTTTTGGACAGCAGAAAAGTCAACTGTATCTTGACCAAGGCATAACTTTTTCATGGTTCATCATAAAAATCCCATCCAATGCTCATTTTGAAGGGGATGACATTTCCTACAACTCATCTTCACATTCCAAGTCCAAGAAATGATCTCATAAAAAGTTATCAATTTCTACATTATAGGTCAATTTCAAAAGTCAACAAAAATGTACTTTAAGTCAAAGACCATAACTTGAGATTGGTACATCCAAATGACATGGGACCAAAGGCATTGGTTAGAGGACTTCAAGACCTTTCCAAAATGTCCAAGAACATGTTCATATGATCAAAATTGAGCAAGATATGCATTGGAGAAGTTGGGAAATTTTTATGAATTTGCAAAAGTCAACTATCCTTAAAACTTCAATTTTTGACAAAAGGGCCCACTTTCTTCCATTTGATTCAGCCTTGCCATGCCACACACGTGTCCCATGATTAATTTCAAGATCAAATATTTATTTTTCTATTTTATTTAATTTTTATTGATTTAATTCATTTTAAATCTATAATAATTCAAATAAAATCTAAAAATCAATGGAATAGTATCTTTATGATTTATACAGCTTTCATATATCATGTGCTGACCAAACAATTCGTGCTAGGGCTTATGTGTACACAAAATCTTAGATTTGATTCAAATATGGAAAGTTTGTCAATGGAGGAAAGTGTAAACCTAATTCTCTCATATACATGGATTAAGGCCCAGCTTTTGACCTAATTTTGTTCTCACATACATAAGCAAGCAGTACCAACAGGATTCACGACCTAGACATTGCTAAAACGGCCAAAGCGAAACTGAAAAATTGTTGGAAAAGTGAGAGGTCAAGAACAACATTGCAGGCGTTTTCAGACCAAAAGGAGCACGTAACCTTCTTCCTTGCCGTCCACTGAAGCTAACGCGACCATTACCATGTCCAAAGACCACCTATACAGCGCTGTAAATTCTCACAAACTCGCCCCTGAACACTAAATCGAAACCTTCAATTCTTGCACTTTTCTCCAAAGCATTGGCATATTTGTGTTCCTTGTTTTATTTCTAACCTAATGGCATTATTCAATTTCATTTTTAGGCCTTATATGATGATACCCGCGTCTAGGGTTTGTTTGTGTTGTTTTTAGGCATTTTGTTTCCAGGTACAATTAGAACAAATCATGAGCATGGATGAACTCAGGAGACATGGACGATCATAACCATGGTTTTGGAATGAGTTTTTGAAGCCTAGGGATAATTCTAGGAAGGACCTACGGAGTTTCCTGCGGATAGAAATCCGCAGGTAAAAAACCAGTGACCAAGGAAGAAGACGCTGACGCGTCTCCCTCTCATTCGCCCTTTTCAAAAATCGCGCGTTTATATTTTTTTTCAGGCATATGTTATTGTTTACCAATATAATAATTGCGTGTTGTCTTAATAACGATTTAAGCGTACAGCTCAGATGGCAAGGGCGAACAGGCATTGAGCGTTGGGACCTGGGTTCGATTCCCAGGTCCCCCAAAATTTCTATATTGTTTTTCATAACATAATCATGTGCAGGTTTCACAAAGGCGTTCCACCATGTGCATCAAACGATCAGGCGCCATGTGGCCACTATCACCAATCCAATGGTCAGGAGATGGATGACCATGGTGTTCACAAGTCAACCATGCACTAGACAACCAGAAAGTCAAAGCAGGCTTGTGGCTTAATGGGCTTGAAAGTTACAAACACACCTCCAAAAAAGGCCTGGCACCCCCCCTGGTTTCTATTTCCTCTTTTATTTTCTTTATTTTATTTTCTTTTAATTATAATAATTATCATTATTATTATTTTAACAAATAATTATTTTTATAATTAATTCAGAAAACCATATTTTTTTATATTATTATAATTATTATTTAATTTCAATTATTATTTTGTAAATAAATACTAACCAAATCGATTTAGTTTAATTAGGTTAATCTTGACTTTTTCATAATAAATAAAATAAATTTAGAATTAGGGTTTTACTAACTTTTGACAATTTTAATCTTTTATTTTATTTTCATTAAAACCTAAAAAACATAAAAAATACTTTTTCTTGTAAATAATTAATTAATTAGTTTTAGGTTTAATATCTAATTAAATGCAAAGGACCAAACTTCAATTCTTTTCTCAAAAAGGGTCAAAACCCTAAAGACTCGTCCTGATTCAATTCTTTCGCGCGCATATTTATTTTTAATTCATTATTTTGATTATATTCATGTAATTGTTCCGAGAATGTAATAGTTAATTAGGGCTTTTATCGCTTTCTTTATTTTCTCGCAATTTATTTTCAAGGGTTATGTTTTTGGCGATGTAAATACCTGACGCCTTGTAATAGCGTAGATTCATTTTCCGCAATTTATTTCCGCACAATTATTAACTGTTAATTATGCATGACAAGACTTGTATGAAAAATAAAATCAATCCGTAGCTCACAATGATGCATGTTCAAAGATAAACATAAACTGAATCCTTACTACCTCGCACATGCCACTCCTAGGGTACGCCTCGCTTGGTTGCCTCGACGTGGTCATCAAGTATAGGGTGTTTTAGAGGTCGCCCTTCTGTCCAAAGATCCAGTTGCCTCGAAACGGTTGCCTCGGATAAAAGGATCTAGGACATTAGGGTTACCGCTAAGGCGTCCTACTATTGCTTTGGTGACCACACATGTCCCTAATAATTGAATTGACCCGAACAACTCCAACGAAGGTGCTACCTACTTCTCAATAGTGGGATAGTACTGTCTAAAGGACTTTTACACAACCTAATTCCTTAGGGTAGGCAGACTTCTCCTGGGTACTTGCTCTTTCAAAAAACAAAAACATCTTTTCACACTTACACTTTCAAAAAGTTTTCAAACAAATACTTCATACACTCTTGAGGACTGATACAAGAGTTACCTAGAAGTTTTTCAAACTAAACTTTTTCAAAACCCACAAACACTTGAAAAGCAAACAATTTTTGAAAACATAGTGAGCAAGTACCTAAGAGCCCGTGGATAACCACGGATATAAAGGGTGCTAACACCTTCCCTTTCTATAAATCTACCTCCCGAACCGAGAAACATCTCGAAAAGGAATTTTGCTGTGCTTTTGTCCTTTCCTTGTTGGAGAAAATAAAAGACGGTGGTGACTCTTGCTTACCGTGACATTTCGCGAACCAGCTTTAAAACAGTCAGTTCTATTTCCACCGATCACAGAACTGGCGACTCTGTTGGGGATATCTAATAAGTGAGGTGTACCTTAGGATTAGACCACTCTTATGTTTTCAATTGTATGTCTTGATTGCTTTTATATTTGTGGGCTTGCATCAGAGTTTCATAGATCCTAACCCGGATCTGGGGAATACCCTTTAGGTAGCATAAGCTGTGAGGGACCTATCCGGCGTAGACCAACACGGGTGAAGCAGTGGCTACGTTGGTGTGACACCTTGGTCTGTACCGATATCCCTTGTGTTGCAACGAGGAGAATATGGGTCTTCTGAGGAGTCATTAAGCACCAAGCGACCTTAGAACCCTAAATTGACCCAACTTGGCCATAGAACAGTAGCAGTATGCTACACTCATTGAGGCTAAACTCTCGCGATGGTTCTGGCTGCAAGAAAAGATTGCGAAGCTGGAGTTATGACCGATTGAGGGTAGTCAGTGATATTGAGATCCTCTAGAACCCGGTTACTATATTCTAGGACAGGTCTTAACCAACGAAACTGAAAGAGGGTAGTACCTAACTTCATGCTGGCCTAAACTCTAAGGGTTGTCCTGTGTGACTTGTGTGCCCTATCATGTTTTCCTTTTGTGAATATTTGTGGTGTGCTTTATCATAACATCATACCATCATACCATTGCATGCATCCTGCATAAGGACTGACCCATTTCAAAGACAAGAGGGTTTCATCTTTGCTCTGTTTTTTTAGGACATCATGATGCCCGTGCGAAGGAATACTATTCGGCTCAACTTTGTTCACCCACCTGATGTGCTTAAAGAATTGGTTGACAGAATTCCAAACACTACTTCCTTCATCCAGAGGCATGGTTCTCTTCTCGGTTTAGTCACTTCAAAGTGGGACCAACAACTGATGAGTGTCCTGACCCAGTTTTATGATCCCCTGTACCATTGCTTCACCTTTCAAGACTTCCAGCTGGTTCCTACCCTAGAAGAATTCTCTGATTTGCTTGGTATCCCTGTTTTGAAGCAGACTCCATTCACTGGTTGGGAAAAGACTCTTAGGCTTGAGGAGATTGCTGCAGCCCTTCCCTTGACCACCAAAGAGGTAATGGATAACTGGGTGACTAGAAGTGGAGTTAAAGGCTTTTTGGCTAAGTTTTTGATTGGTAAAGCTAATAGTTTCTAGAATGACTTAGACTTCAGGGGGTACGAAGACATTCTGGATCTCCTAATTTATGGTCTAGTACTGTTTCCAAATCCTGATAACTTTGTCAATGTCAACGCCATAAGGATCTTCATGTCTCGGAACCCTGTGCCCACTCTCTTGGGTGATATCCTGCAACAACTCTATGCTCGTACTGCTCAAAGACGGGGAACTTTGTGGTGTTGTGCTCCTTTGTTAGTGAGGTGGTTTATTTTGCACCTCCCTAAGTTCGTGCTGAAGAACAAAGAAGGAAGGGGATGGGCTCATAGGTTAATGTCTCTCACTGATAATGACATCATTTGGACTCTCAGAGGTTTGGATGAGGTAGCTGTTATTGATCGTTGCGGAGAGTATCCTAATGGTCCATTGATCGATACCCAGGGAGGAATCTCTTATAATCCATGTTTAGCTCTCCGTCAGTTTGGAAGAGCCAGAAGAGCGGGGCCTCATGAGATGTTGGTACCTCACATCAGTTTTGAGTTTCAGGTAGACAGTGACGAGCTGCATCGTAGATTCATCCGGGCTTGGGACAGAATTCACAAAGCTGACCCACAAGAGTTGGGACCAAAGACTTCTCTGCCTATGGAGTCCTATTACATATGGGTCCGCATCCGTGCTCAGAAGTTAGGTACGCCATACGAATCTGTCAGGCCTATTATTCTTGAATTTCCTGATAGAGACGGGATTCCTCCAATTGTACTCCCTCCTCAGATACCCACTGATGTTGATACACTAAAGAGGTCTTGGGTGCAACTACAGGAAGAACGAGATTCTTATCGGGAAAGGTTCAATGAACAAGAACAGAAAATCCAGAATCTTACCAAGAAATTGGAGAACGAGCGGATCCTGAATGACTATATTCGTACTGAGAAGAAGAGGCCATGGGAGCACTGATAGGCTTTGGATGTTCTTTTGAAGCTTTTATTTCCTTTTCAGTATTTTCATTCTGTAACGCCTAAGGGAAAGTTGTTGAACAATTTAAATTCCAAAGTTGAATCTAATAAAGTTTGTTTCCTTTTTGTCTACAAAGTTGAATCCCGATTGTCTTTGAAAACATAAATCATACGCATCTCATTGCATCATATGCATAACAGGTACCCTTTTTCTACAGGTTGCTTAATCTTCTTCGCTGTTTATTTCAGCAATCATCATGTCTTCTGAGCCTACTACTGAACAAGCTATCAAGGCCCTCCAGGCCCAGAACGCCCAGTTTCAAGAGTTGGTCATGAGCTTAGCCCAGGGTCAACAGGAGTTGAAGACTCTGATTCTGAAGAAGAAGAAGAAGAGGACTGTGTTGTTCAACACTGGACGGAGGTTTGGGAATGCACTACAAAATGAGGCTGATCTGGCTACTTCCTCTGTAGGGAAAGATAGTCCCCAAGGGGGAAGGGTTCCTAGTCCTGTGGTCTCCGACAACAAGACAGATTACAATGAGGAACAGTACCCTCCTGCTGAGGACAGGTACAAACAGCTGGAGGACCGTCTGAGTGCTATGGAGATTCAACATGTGCCCGGGTTGGATTTTGGAGACCTAGGCTTATCCTCTGGGGTGGTGATCCCACACAAGTTCAAGGCGCCTGCCTTTGCAAAGTACGACGAAGCTTCCTGTCCTAAACTGCATCTCAGATCATATGTGAGGAAGATCCAACCGTATACTGCTGACAAGAATCTATGGATCCATTTCTTCTAGGATAGTCTTTCAGGGACTCAACTCGAATGGTTCTATCAGCTGGATGGAACTAGTATTCGTAACTGGGAGGACTTGGCTATTGCATTTTATAAGCAGTATCAGTATAATTCCGACCTCGCTCCTACGCGTACCCAACTCCAGGGTATGTCGCTGGGGACGGGTGAAGGTCTTAAGGAGTATGCGCAAAAGTGGAGAGACCTGGTTGGAAGAGTGCAGCCACCTTTGATTGACCGTGAGCTCGTTGACATGTTCTTGGGGACCCTGTCTGGTCCTTTCTTCAACCATCTGATTGGGAATTCTTCTGCTGGGTTTACAGGTCTGATCTTGACTGGTGAGAGGATAGAAGTTGGTATCAAGTCTGGGAAGATACAAAAAGGTGCCTCCTCGAGCTCTGAAAAGAAACCATTCAAGAAAGAATCTAGTGCTGTTTATGGGTCGAGGAGACAGAATAAACCGGAACGCCGCCAAGTTGTCAACGTGGTGGTAATCTCAAAGCATGTTGCTGCTCCTCAGCAATATAACCAACCAAGGGGTGAGAGACCCAAAAGGCAGTACACTCGGCTCAGTATGACCCTGTCTCAGATATTGCCGCAACTGCTGTCAACCAATCTGGTAACTGTTAAAGAAGCTCCGAAGGTAGTGAACACAACCTCTCCAAAGTACAACCCCAACGCCCACTGCGCTTATCACTCTGACAGCCCGGGGCATACTACGGATGATTGTTGGGCTCTGAGGAATAAGGTTCAGGACCTTATTGATGCTAAAGAAATACAGTCCGAGGCGCCCGAAAGGCCCAATGTTGTGACTGCTCCCATGCCCCAGTATGGAGTGAATGCTGTGGAAGAAGACCGGTATGTAGCCTCTGTGGATGATATTGTTACTCCGTTGTTGACTGTCAAAAGGAACCTATTGCTAGCCGGTTTATTTCTGGGATGTAGTAAAGGTTGCCTTCTATGTTCTGTTTCACCTGCTGGTTGTCCTTTGTTGAAGTCAGGCGTCCAAAACCTGATGGATAACAAAGAGATCTTGTTCGAGAAAATTGTTGTTCCTGCTATCCCTGCTGAAGAAGTGTCCATTGTTACTATTTTCAACAACTCTCCTAGAGCTCCCTCAAAGAAGCCTGTCAAAATCATGTCTACTCAGAAGATTGCTCTTATCATCATCACTGTTCCGGGGCCCATCCCCTATACATCTGACAAAGCTGTCCCTTGGCACTATGTGGCAGATGTTTATGTGCTTGGAGTAAAACAAGAGTTTGATACTAGTACCGGCATCAGTAACATCATCGGGCCTGCTAAAGTCACTCGCAGTGGCATGCTCTTTTCACAAGATATTGCACCTCCAGCTATCCAGAGACCTATTATCATCACACCTGCAAGTGTGCCTACTCCCCTTCCTGACCAAGTTCCTATTTCTACCCCTGCTGCTGAGTCATCTGATACTCGGGGCAAAGGGATTTCTACTGATGTGCCTGCCCAGACGGAGGCACCAAAGACAACCAATGTTGAAGCTTCCAGGCAGGAGATGGAAGAGATTCTTAAGATTATCAAGAAGAGTGATTTCAATGTAGTTGAGCAGCTGGGGCATACCCCATCAAAGATCTCTATGCTATCACTGTTGTTATGTTCAGAGGCCCATGCCAAGGCCCTGGTTACCTTCCTGAAGACGGCCCACGTGCCACAAGAGACATCTGCTGATCAATTTACCGAGTGTGTATCCAACTTGATTGTTGATAATGGTTTGGGTTTCTCTGACGCCGATCTGACTGCTAAAGGGAAGAACCACAACGACGCCCTGCATGTCTCCATTGAATGCAGGAGCACTACTCTTGCCCATGTGCTGGTTGACACTGGTTCTTCGTTAAACGTATTGCCCAAGAAAGCTTTAGACAGGCTGGATTGTGAGGGTTTAGAGCTCAAGCCAAGTAACATTGTTGTCCGGGCCTTTGACGGGTCCAAAAGGATGGTACATGGTGAAGTTGATATTCCAATCAGGGTTGGTTCGCAGGTATTTTATTCAACATTCTATGTGATGGACATCCGACCATCCTATTCTTGTTTGCTGGATCGCTCTTGGATCCACAAGGCTGGAGCTGTGACCTCCACACTACATCAGAAGCTGAAATACCCGGTCAGAGGGAAAATTGTGACAGTTCAGGGGGAGGAAGAATATATGGTCAGCCACCTCAACTCGTTCCGGTACGTAGAGATGGATGGGGAGTTCATTGAGACCCCCTTTCAACACTTTGAAGAGGTCCCTCAGACATTGGCATCTGCAGAAACTGTGACTGAAGAGGTTTCTCCGTTAAAGATGGCTTCCTTAAAGGATGCTCGGGCTGTTATTGAGAAGGGTGAGTGTGCAAACTAGGGCCGACTTCCTGATTTCACTCCGAAGACTGACAAGTTTGGTTTGGGTTTCACTGCAGAAGCTCAGAGGGTTGTTCATAAGGCAAGGATTGGAAGATCTCCTGTGTTCATCACCAACCCGGGAGTGAATGCTATTGAAGATGGCGTGGAGGAATCTGAATTCGACAGCTGGATCTACCCAACGACCAACAGTGGACCAAGCAACTGGACTGCGAAATACTTTGTACCTATTACTTTTGTCACTCAGTAATGAACTCCTTTGTTTTGAATTTGTAACAGACAATAATTTGAAACTTTATGGCCCGGTGTCTTACCCGGGGCACCGTGGCTTCATGTGTGAGGGCTTATTATTTGTCATTTTCATATATCATGAATAAAAGCATTGGACGTTTTTTGCATTTCAAATCTTGTGCTCCTTTTCTTTCTTTATTATATTGCAAAACAGCTATATTTACACACACTTACCTATACAGGTTCCAATCCACTCTGGATCCCACTGGTAACGACTCTGCTACTGCCAGTTATGACTTCGAAAATATGATCAACTTAGCCGAAGACGAAGGTGAAGATGATTGCGAAGTGCCTAGTGAGCTTGCAAGACTGCTACTCCAGGAAGAGAGGGCCATTCAGCCACATGAAGAGGCAGTGGAAACGGTAAATCTGGGTACTAAGACAGACAAAAAGGAAGTCAAGATTGGTGCCAATCTGGAGGCTAGTGTGAAACAACGGTTGATTCAGATGCTGCATGACTACGTGGAAATCTTTGTCTGGTCTTACGAAGACATGCCTGGGTTGGATACCGACATTATGGTTCATCACCTGCCTACCAAGGAAGAATGCCCTCCGATAAAACAGAAGGTTTGTCGTATGCGTCCAGAGATGTCCGAGAAAATCAAAGTTGAGGTTATGAAACAATTTGATGTCGGGTTTCTAGCAGTGACTTCTTACCCTCAGTGGGTTGCCAACGTGGTTCCAGTGCCGAAGAAGGATGGTAAGGTCCGAATGTGTGTTGATTACAGGGATTTGAACAGGGCGAGCCCTAAGGATGATTTCCCTCTGCCTCATATCGACGTTCTGGTTGACAACACTGCTCAGCATAAAGTATTCTCCTTCATGGACGGATTCTCCAGTTATAATCAGATCAAGATGGCTCCTGAAGACATGGAGAAGACCACTTTTGTTACTCAGTGGGGCACCTTTTACTACAAGGTCATGCCTTTTGGGTTGAAAAATGCTGGGGCAACCTACCAACGTGCCATGGTTGCTTTGTTTCATGACATGATCCATCACGAGATCGAAGTATATGTCGACGATATGATTGCAAGGTCCCAAACTGAGGAGGAACACCTTGACCATCTACAGAAGCTGTTTGACCGTCTGAAGTTGTACAAGCTGAGGTTGAACCCGAACAAGTGCACCTTCGGGGTGAGATCTGGAAAACTACTAGGTTTCGTCGTGAGCGACAAAGGTATTCAAGTGGACCCTGCCAAAGTGAAAGCCATACAAGAGATGCCAACTCCCAAGACAGAGAAAGAAGTCAGAGGCTTTCTAAGACGGCTGAACTACATTGCCCGATTCATCTCACATCTAACTACTACCTGTGAACCAATCTTCAAGCTGCTGAAGAAAGATCAAGTAGTACGTTGGAATGATGAACTTCAGGCCGCTTTCGAAAGAATCAAAGAGTATCTCCAAGAACCACCAATTCTTATGCCGCCGGTTGAAGGGAGACCTCTAATCTTATACTTGACAGTGCTTGATAGCTCAATGGGATGTGTGCTGGGGTAGCATGACGAGTCTGGCCGAAAAGAGAACGCTATTTATTACCTTAGCAAAAAGTTTACCGACTGTGAGACCCGATACTCACTGCTCGAGAAAACTTGCTGCGCTTTGGTATGGGCTGCTCGCCGGCTGAGACAGTATATGTTGACTCACACTACTCTGTTGATTTCAAAAATGGATCCAATCAAGTATATCTTCGAAAAGCCCGCCTTGTCCAGAAGAATAGCAAGATGGCAGATGATCTTGACAGAATATGACATCCAGTACACGACTCAAAAAGCAATCAAGGGAAGTGTATTGGCAGACCATTTGGCGCACCAGGCAGTGGACGATTACCAGTCGATGAACTTTGAATTTCCAGACGAGAATATCATGGTAGTGACTGATTGTGAAGTACCGGGACCGGATGAAGGACCTGAGGAAGGATCCCGATGGTCTATGCACTTTGATGGAGCCTCAAACGCTTTGGGCAACGGTATTGGCGCTGTGATCATATCTCCAAAAGGCACGCATACTCCACTTACCGCCCGACTATGTTTCAACTGCACCAACAACATGGCGGAGTATGAAGCATGCATTATGGGTCTTCAAGCTACAATTGACCTAAGGATCAAGTTTCTGAGTGTCTTCGGAGATTCCGCTCTCGTGATCAGCCAGATCAAAGGCGAGTGGGATACGAAACACCCAAATCGTATTCCCTACAAGGAGTATGTGTTAACGTTGATTCCCCATTTCGAGAAGATAACCTTTGAACATTTCCCAAGAGAGGAGAATCAGTTGGAGGACGCGCTATCTACGATGCCTTCTATGTTCAAAGTCAAATGGGACAACGAGGCTCCCCGGATCATTATCTGGAAGTTGGATGAACCTGCACATTGCTACGATCTTGAGACAGAGAAGGTAACTGAAAAGCCTTGGTATCATGAAGTGAAGAGGTACTTGGAAGCTCAAGAATACCCCGAGGGCTCATCTGTCAATGACAAAAAGTTTCTGAGAAGGTTCGCGGCAAAATTCTTCCTCAGCAATGACATTCTCTACAAGCGAAACCATGATTCGACCTTACTGCGTTGTGTGGATAAGACTGAAGCAGAAAGGATCATGGCAGAGCTGCATGAAGGTACCTTCGGAACGCATTCCAGTGGACATACCATGGCAAAGAAAATCCTTCGGGCAGGATATTTCTGGTCCACAATGGAAGCCGACTGTTACCAACATTCTCAGACTTGTCACAAATGCCAGATCTATGCTGATAAGGTGCACATCCCTCCAGTTCCTTTGAACGTCTTGACAACACCTTGGCCTTTTGCAATGTGGGGCATTGATATGATCGGCGAGATAAGACCTACGGCATCCAACGGGCACCGCTTCATCCTGGTAGCGATTGATTATTTCACGAAGTGGGTCGAAGCAGCTTCCTATGCCACCGTAACCAAGAACGTCGTGGCACAGTTCATTCGGCATAACCTGATCTGTTGATACGGTGTACCTTAGAGGATCATTACGGACAATGGTACCAATCTTAGCAATAAGATGATCACTGAGCTCTGCGAGCAATTCAAGATACAGCACCACAACTCTTCTCCTTACCGGCCGAAGATGAATGGGGCTGTCGAAGCGGCGAATAAGAATATCAAGAAGATTGTGCAGAAGATGACAGTGACCTATAAAGATTGGCACGAGATGTTACCATTTTCTCTTCATGGGTACCGTACCTCAGCACGGACGTCAACAGGGGTAACACCCTTTTCCTTGGTATATGGCATGGAGGCAGTCTTGCATATTGAAGTCTAGATACCCTCTCTCCGGATAATGAAAGATGCAGGTTTGAGCGAAGATGACTGGATCCAGACTCGACTTGATCAATTAAACCTAATCGACAAAAAGAGACTCACTGCTATTTGTCATGGTCAAATGTACCAAAAACGAATGATCAAGGAATTTAACAAGAAAGTCAGACGACAAGAGTATCAAGTCGGAGACCTGGTAATCAAGCGCATCATTCTTCCTCAAAGTGATCCCATGGGCAAATGGACCCCTACATACGAAGGGCCATTTGTGGTTAAGAATATCTTCTCAGGAGGAGCTATGATTCTAACCACCATGGATGGTGACGACCTTCCTCACCCCGCCAATGCAAACATAGTAAAAAGATACTACACATGAATTAAAGACCCTCTAGGTTGACACACCTAGGCAAAAATAAGGGCTTCCCGGCGAACCAAAAGGGTTCGGGCAAAAATAAGGGATGAAAAATGAAAAAATCTGTCACCCGGCAAGTCGAAAACCTGAAAGGGCGGCTTGGGCAAAAATGGGTATCCCGGTGGACTGAAAACCCGAAAGGGTGGTCCAGGAAAAAGTTAGGGATAAGCGTAATACTATGTCTCATCGGATCACCCTACATCCAGACTTCGGTATCAACTATCAGGTTCGGACGGCACCCATCAATCAGCTTCATCTTCAACTGAGCAGCAAAGTGATGAGACGCTTGAAGACATAAAGGCGATAGCAGAGTTGGAACCCAGTGGGATTTTTCACATAGCTGTTTTGTTTTTTCTTTTCACAAAGTTGTATAAACTCTATGTTGTTCGGCGGCGTTCTCTTACTAGGACGTCAGCCTCTTGTACACAAAACGCCTATTTACAGGCAAATTTCAAAATCAATACAAACTCACTTTCCAGACAAATTGCCAAGTGTTTTTCCTTTTTCTGTTTTGTTTTGCAAAGAATGTCCAATGTTCATTTTTGATATATGCATTTGACATTAATTGCTAAATCATAAATATTTGCATACGAAAACAAAGGACTAATTACAGGTGACATCAGAAACAGGGGCAATAATGAGTTGTCCAAGAGATCTAGTTGCTTTGTCCACCAAGGTACCAAGGTAAGTTCGGCTGAAGAACGTAACCAAGATGCCTCCACTCCCCATAGAGTAAGACAAGATTCAGCGATACTCTCCCCCGAGCAGAGTGGGTCTCCCATCAGCCCTGAAAAGGCACAATATCCCTAGCAAGTCAGCAACACTCTCCCCAAGCAGAGTTAGTCTACTGTCAACCTTAAGGAAGTTGGGTATCCCCAGAAAATCTCAACATTCTCCAGCAGAGTATACAGATGGTCCTAGGCAAGCATCCCCGGCAGTCTTAATATTCCTCGACGGAAATATAAGATTGTTCCCCAGCGGAATACCAGACACCCCAGTGGAACCACTTCCCCGGTACAGTTCAAAAGTTTCCCCAGGAGAGTTGAATCAATCTCCCAAGTAGATTCTGGAAGCTTATCCCAAGTAGATTCTGGAAGCTTGTGCCCTGCAGAGTACCAACGTATCTCTCCCGGCCATATTCAAAGGTTATTCCCCACCAGGGTCTAACTGAGTTATCCTCAGCAAATTGCAATGAAAAGATTGTCCTCGGTGAAGTTCTTCCTACCCCCAGCGGAGTTCATCAAATTCCTCAACAGAACTTATCAACGGAATCCCCAACGGAGTTATCGTTAAAATCTCAGCGAAGCATCTCTTCCAGCAGAGTAATTCCCCACAGAGTAATCTCTTAACCAGGTTTATTCCCCAATGGAGTCATCCTCTCCTACAGGTTTATTCTTACATCCATCTTCGTTCACCATCCCCAGCTGTTGTACCCCAAAATTTGCCCTCCCATATTCTTCAAGAAATTGCCAAGCCAAGCTGCAAAATTCCCCAAGGGTTGCACAATCAAAGATCTCCTATACAGTCAAAATTAGGGTTTGTGTTCTGGTCAAGAAAATGAAGTTTTCAAAGGTCCAATAAAGTCTCACAAGCCTATAAATATGGTCAAGCATCCTCATATCAAGTTTCAAGACTTTCAGCACAAAATTGCACAGTCAAAAACCCTAATTGCACTACAGTCAACTGTAGGGGCAAAATGGTCATTTGACAGTCAAAAGTTCAAATTTTTGGTCAACATATCATTTTGAAGCCACAAACATCATTTGATCAATGCTTGATCATGATTCTCAAAACTTGGCTCAAAAATCATCAAGATGCAAAAGTTTCTATTTTTGGACAGTTGAAAAAGTCAACTGAAATTGACCAGGGCATAACTTTCACATGGTTCATCAGAAAAATTCCATCCAAAGCTCATTTTGAAGAGAAAGACATTTCCTACAACTCATCTTCATACTTCAAGTCCAAGAAATGCTCTCACAAAAAGTTATCAATTTCAACATTATAGGTCATTTTCAAAAGTCAACAAAAAGGGACTTTAAGTCAAAGGCCATAACTTGAGATTGGTAAATCAAAATGACATGGGACCAAAGACATTGTTTAGAGGACTTCAAGACCTTTCTAAAATGTCCAAGAACATGAGCAAAGCTTAAAAATTGAGCAAGTTATGCATTGGAGAAGTTGGGAAATTTTTGTGAAATGGCCAAAATCATTTATCCTTGAAATCTCATTTTTGACAAAAGGGGCCCACTTTTTCCACTTGAATTAACTTGGCCATGCTTCCCACGTGTCCCACCTTTTATTTCAGATTTTTTTATTAATTTTTTCATTTTTATTGATTTTATTGGATTTAATTAATTTTAAATCTTTTAAAATCAAAAGAAATTCAAAAATTAATTTAAAAGGGAATATTTGGCCTTAACTAGCCTTGAAACATCATTATGTGCCTACCAAAATTCGTGCAAGGGAGTAAACAAGGCAAGAATTCAAAAATGAGTCAAAAAAGGAAGTTTTGTTATGGAGGTTTATGGAGGATTTTGGACTTGAATGCTATACATTAAGAGACCATAATTCCTTTTGATTCACATTACCTAATGCCTATACAAGGGATCAAAAACGAAATTGAGAAGAGGCTGCACCAGAACACAAGAAAATCACAACCTAAAAAGTCCCCAAAAACAAAAAAACACATTTGAACTTTTCAAGAAAAAAAGCAAAACTGTAAACCTACTTGCAGCACGTTTTAAGCCTCTATTCCAATCAAAAACACATTCCTTGCATTGCCAGGAATCTCCAGCAATCAAAATCAAGCCCAAACACGCAAAGAAGCATCCCCACGACACCCCACGGTTTGTCCAAAATTTGAAAATCAAAACTCCATTTCCATGCCTTTTTAATTCATTTTAAATATTGCTATGCATTGCTGATGTTATTACCAAGCTTCCTGTATGCTTTAATTTGACTGTAAGGCCACAAAATGCAAATCACCATGGGAGACATCTAGGTTTTCCGAAGCTTTCAATTTGGGGTTTCTCACATACGCAAAAATTGGAACCTCAAACTGCCATGGTTGAATTGAGGAAGATGAGACGAATCCAATGGACCCCTCGCGCCTAATTCATGTCTAACGAGGAGCTAATCGCTTTTATTTGCAGGCTTGTGTTTTGGGGGGGTTTAAAACCCCCGCTACATGTTTGTTATTTTGCAGAAAAGGTAGAAGACGATGGCGTGGCAACCGGGCATTAGACCATTCAAAATTTCGCGCGCGTTTTTTTTAATTCCCAGGATTTATTTGCTTATCAATATAATATTAAGTGTTTATTGTTATGTCAATTGAAACAGCTGGCTCAGATGGCAACGCGTTAGTGGATATTCCCAGAAGGCACGAGTTCGAGTCCTGGTTCAGGCATTTTTTTTCACCTTTTCCATAATTAACATGTTTCCTTTGTTTTTCACCCTTTTTTATATTTTTAATCCTAATTTAATTTATATTCAAATAATTTTCTCATGCATTTAAAAACTCACAAAAAATATTTTCCTTTTTGCATTTTAATCAGAAAAATGTTTATTTAATTTTTGACATTAAAAATAATATTTTTGCATGCATATTTAATTAATTGTTAGATAATCATTAATTTGACTTTTATTTGCTTTTAGTTATCAAAATTGATCCAAAAAAACACCAAAAAATAATTACTCTATCATTAAATTAATTTAACTAACATTTTAATAAAAAACCCAAAAAAAAGAATATAATTAACACTTTTATTATTATTATCTTTATTTTGTAAATAAACCATAATTGAATTAGTTTTTTAATTAGGTCATTTTAACATTCTTTTTAATAATTAAAATAAATTTAGACTTAGGCTTTTCTTTTGACATTTTAATTTCTTTTTCTATTTTATTTCATAAAAAAACATAAAAAAACAAAAACATCAAAAAATAAAAAATAAAATAACTTCTTTTCTTTAATCATTAATTAATTTAATAATTTCAATTCAATTCCTTAAAGGGTCCAACGCCCTCGCACTCGATTCTTATTTCTTTTCGCACATTTATTTTTATTTCTTTTGTAGATATAATGTATTTGCCCCAAAGCCTTGTAATAGATAATTAGGATATTTACCTTCCGCATTTTACTTATTCAAATCGGGTCTTTATTTAATTTGGCGATGTAGACCCGCGCCTTGTAATAGCGTAGGACTTTTATTTTCCGCACTTTAAATTCCCGCACCTTTAACTGTTAAACAATAACATGAAAGAATGAATGCCCAAAAATAAAATCGAAACGTAGATCACCAATGCATGACAAGACAAACAATAAACTGAAAATGACACACAATTCACACACCACCCCTAGGGTACGCCTCACTGTTGCCTTACCTCGAAAGGTGGTCATCAAGTACAGGACGTCTTAGTAAGTCCTTATGTTCCATTGATCTAGTTGCCTCGAATAAGTTGCCCCGGAACGGTTGCCTCGGAATAAAAAGATCAATGGCATAAGGGTAGCTTCTAAGGTATCCTATTGTTGCTCTGGTGATCACCTTGTTGCCTTGCCCCTCGAAACGTGGTCGTTGAGTACAGGACGTCTTAGTAAGTCCTTATGTTCCATTGATCTAGTTGCCTCGAATAAGTTGCCTCAGAACGGTTGCCTCGGAATAAAAAGATCAATGGCATAAGGGTAGCTTCTAAGGTATCTTACTATTGCTCGGTGACCACACTGTCCCTAAACCTCGAATTGACCCGAACACCTCCAACGGTGGTGCTACCTATCTCACAATGGTGGGATGGCACTACCTAAAGGACAATTACACAGCTTAATTCCTTAGGGTAGGTAGATGACTCATGGATACTTGCTCTTTTCAAAAACAAATCAAAATACTTTTCACACCTTACACTTTTCAAAAAGATTTCAAAACAACTTTTCAAACACTCTTGAGGACTGATACAAGAGTCGATCTGAAACTTTCAAAGAAACCAAACCCACTCACCTTGAAAAGCAAACAAACATTTTGAAAACACAAATGAGCAAGTATCTAAGAGCCCATGGATAACCATGGATAGAAAGGGTGCTAACACCTTCCCTTTCTATAAATCTACCTCCCGAACCGAGAACTAATCTCAATAAGGAATTTTTCTGTGCTTTTGTCCTTTCCATTTGGAGAAAATAAAAGACGGTGGCGACTCTTGCTTCCGTGACATTTCACGAACCAGCGTTAAACAGTCAGTTCCAGATCCACCGATCACAGAACTGGCGACTCTGCTGGGGAGAACTATAAAGTGAGGTGTACCTTAGGACTAAGATCACTGTGTTTTCAATTGCTTTGATTTGTTTGCTTTAAATTGTGGGACTGTCTTGGGAGTTCTATAGATCCTAACCCGGATCTGGGGATACCTTCTTAGAAAGTAGCAACAAGGTTGTGAGGGAACTGTGCGGGGTATACCGACATGGTTGAAGCAGTCTGCTACGTTGATGTGGCACTTTGGTGTGTACCGGTAACCCTTGAGTCAATCAAGGAGAGTACGGGGCCTCCACGTGGTGTCGTGAAGCATCAACAGACCTTAGGAACCTTAATTGAACCATCTTGGCCTCTTTAGGGTAGTGAGATGACTACTTTGGTGTACTCCGAAGTCGGTTGATACTCGATACTACACTCAATTGAGGGTTGTTTTCTTGGGATATTTTGATCGCCAGTCAGTGGCTAAATCGAAACGATGAACAATGAAAGCAATCCAATGATATTGAGATCCTTAGAACCCGGTTACTTTGATAGGACAGGTTTGAGCCCACCAACTTCAAGAGGGTAATACCTAGACCCCATGCTGGCCTAAACTCTAAGGGTTTCTCTTGTGTGACTTGTGTGCCTTCGTACTTGAACTACTTGCGTGCTTATTATCTGACCCTTGAATTTCTTGCAGGTTTTGTTTACAGTCCTTAATTGGGACTCATAACAAAGTTTACTGAGTTTCTTGCAGGTTTTGGTTTGCAGTCCTTAATTGGGACTCATAACAGGGTTACTTACATTACCCCCATGCATAGCATGACATCATACCATTGCATACATCCTGCATAAGGACTAACCCATTTCAAGGATCTCAAGGGTCTGTGATGTAGGTCATGATGAATCAAACATCTAGCAAGGGGCAAAGAGGATTTATTTTCCTCTAGCCAAGGTTGTCAGAGGCTATGACCCACTTGATATGGTGAGCTTTGACTCTTGAAGAAGGTTCCCTTAACCAAGGTTGTTTGGAAATCAAAACCAGACATGATGACTAAAGTCAGAGGCTATGACCCACTGGATATGGTGAGCCTTTGACCCTTGGAAGAAAGATTCCCAACAAACATGAAGCTCTTTCAATCAAGCTACCGGATCCAAATGCTAACAAAATTTCCTGTTTATCCCGCGAGATCCTTGAAAACATTGCATGCATATCATACACATCATTGCATAACAGGTACCCTTGTTACAGGCTACTTACCCTCTTCGCTGTTTATTTCAGCAATGGCTTTCCAATCAAACACCCAGGAGTTCCCTACTCAAGAGACTCAGTTCAGGGAGATCTTCCTAAGCCTATCCAAGGGGCAGGAAGAGTTGAGAACGCTCCTCATGGGGAATTTGGTCAAGAACAGTCCAGAAGACGGTAAAGATGAACGGCTGAAACATATGCAAGCTGAGATAAACATAATGAGGACTCAGATGCTGGGGCAAATGGCCCTTATCCAAGGCTTAGCTCGGGAACAAGAAGAGTTGAGAACTGTGATCAACCAGCTTCAGCAAGACAGTATGAAGCAAGTAGCCAAGGCTGGAGACCAAACTGGTAATCAGCCTCCAAGAAGTCAAAGGCTTGGTTCAATGAATAGACCTCTCCAAGCTGCTACTACTTCACAGCTCCAACCACAACCTCGCCCAGAGCAACGGGTTGATCAGAGCAAGCCCAGAAGGCAATTCACCCAGCTCAACACGTCGCTGTCCCAAGCTTTGCAACACCTGTTGAAGTTGAATCTGGTGACGTTGATAGGACCTCACCCTAATCCTAAGACTTCTTCACCCAACTATAATCCTGGGGCCAGGTGCGCATACCATTCTAACAGCCCGGGGCATGATACTGATGACTGTTGGAAGTTGAGGTACAAAATCCAAAGCCTGATTGATGAAGGAGCTGTGGAATTCACCCCAGATGGTCAGGACGAGTTCTTCTACTATCCCTGCGAGGTTCACCATTTGAAGTAACAAGCCCTGAGACTAGAAGACTTGTGTTTATTAGAATTTTCAAGTTGTAATTTTCTTTTGATTGTTCAAACACTTATTCATGTTAAACATTGTTATTTCATTAATGCATTACACATGTCTGTTTTGAAGTAATTATTTCGTATTCACTATATGCAAACTGTTTTCATTTTTCTGTGATGATCAATTCTCGGTTAATAATTCTAAGCCTCTTGAGGGAGGATGACGAAAATGATACCACGATTTTTACAGTATGCTTTTGAATAGACCCCGCTGATGAGGTACAGGCATTGTTTCAATTCCTAAACACTGGAGTTATAAGGAAGATAATCCCTCGTCAACCCCTCTGAGCCAAAGAAGTAGGAGTTTTTCTTTTCGAAATTTAAAACCCTTAATCATAACCTGGGGCAGGGTAGTCTCTCAGTTGATCCAAGTGCATAACGAATGGCACCAAAGAGGTCCTTACAAAACAAAAGACAGTGATGGTTCCGAACAATCATACAAATAGGCAGTCATTATATCTCAAAAAAATAAAAACCCATTAAGTCAAAACCTATGAAGGAGACTTACAAAACTGGGGCATCCAGCTGACTGTAATCACAAAAGAAACAGTTCAGGCAAAAAAATAGGGATAATAAAATCAAAAAAAAGAGGTCACACAAACCCTCAACAAAAAGAAATGACTGCCCATTCAGAATAAATCATCATTATCTGAACCATCATTGGTATATCAAAGCAAAGACTCAAACAAGGTCTAACGCACGATCAGCTGAGTTTAGGTTTGAAGAACATCACGAAGAGCGGGTGGGTACAAATAAATTTGATCCTTTATCCTTTATTTCTTGAACCGTGAACCAAGCCACGTTATGACCCTTAAAAGTCCTAGCTGAAGCATGGGTTAGTTCGAAAGCATAATGTTACGAAAGGTATCCTGACTCCTTAAAGCTTACGGTAAATACGGAGTTGACATCACGTTTTACAAACATTCATTTGTTTTATGAAAGAGAATGCATTTTCAAAATCTTCAAAACAGACATAAGCTTTGCATTTTTAACATAACTTTGTTTGCATATGACTTTTTGTTTGAACAGCATAGAAGTTCGCACGACGAATGCCTAATGAACAAAAGTACCTCCAATCAAGGGGCACAACATGATCATGGTCCAATCATCTGGGGCAGTCCAATCAAGATTCGGAGAATCTCTCAAAGGCCAAATAGCCTGGGGCAAATCTCCGCCTAAGTCACTTGGGGCATTTCAACAACGAATCTTGCGCGATCAGACATCTTCTGGTAACATGGCAACATAAACAGCCAGGGGCACCTCCCTGCATTCTAAGAACATGGACATAGTCGAAAGAATACTACGCATAATCAAAGACCCGCTAGGTTGACATACCTAGGCAAAAATTAGGGCTTCCCGGCGAACCAAAAGGGTTCGGGCAAAAATAAGGGATGAAATGAAAAAATCTGTACACCCGGCGAGTCGAAAATCTGAAAAGGTGGCTTGGGCAAAAATGGGTATCCCGGTGGACTGAAAACCCGAAAGGGCGGTCCAGGAAAAAGTTAGGGATCAAAGCGTACGACTATGTCCTATCATCTTGTCACCTGCCTACCAGAAGAAGATTGGTCAAATCGGCAGTCCTCAAGCACCTCCACAAGTCTTCCCCTCCCGCCTCAGAAACAGGGGCAATGATAGGTTGTCTAAGCAATCTAATGGTTCTGTCCTCAAAGGTATCAAGGTAGGTTCAGCTGAAGAACACAACCAGGTATTTTAATTCCCCAGAGAGTGAGCCAGCAAGCAGTATACTCTCCTCAAACAAGGCAGTTATCAACCTTAAAGAAGTTGGGTATCCTCCAGCAGACCTCAACATTCTCCAGCAGCATACATGTTCTTAACAAGCATCCCCGGCAATCTTGGTCTAAAGATTGTTCCCCGGCGGCATACCAAGCATTCAAAGGGATCACTTCCCCCGCAGTTCAATACTTCCCCAGGAGAGTCCAATCCAGTTCCCCAGGAAAGTTGGAACTCATCTCCCCAAGCAGCAAGCTTATCCCCAGTAGATTCTGGAAGCTTGTCCCTCGCAGAGCACGAACGCGTCGTCCGGCTTTATTCAAAGAGTTATTTCCTTAACAGGATATAACTGGGTTATCCTCAGCCAAAAGCCACGGAAAGATCGTCGTCGACAAAGTCTTATCATCCCCAGCGAAGTCTATTAACACTCCCAACATAACGACGGTATCCCCAGCGAAGTTACTACCAACATCTCAACAAGAGTGCCTCTCTCCCCACAGAGTATTGTTCCCCAGCCAGATCGCCAGATTAATTTTCTCCCCGCAGAGTAGTCTCTCCAACAAGTTTATTCCCCCAACGGAGTCATCTTCTCCTACCGGTTTATTCTTGCAACCATCACTCTCCAGTGGAAACAAAGAATGCTATTCATATCAGCCCAGGATTTGACTTCCCGGCATCCGTCTAGGATTTATTTTCCTAAGACAAAAACATACATTCATAAACAACACATCTTCATACATTATAGCATGCATATACGCATCATGAACGTACAATCTCATTCATTCTGAGAACATCTCGCATGTCATATATCACGGCATCGCATACAACTAACGTTTTGTCTTTTCAGGACAAAAGTTAATACAAGGATAATTGCTATCAACTGTTGTGATTCCAGATCCGATTCCTGTATCTTGCCAGGGAGTATCTGTTGACGACTACAGTACCAGACTCGATTCCTGTATCTAGACAGGGCACGTCTGAAGAGTTTGAAGATCCGATTCCTGTATCTTGCCAGGGAGTATCTGTTGACGACTACAGTACCAGACTCGATTCCTGTATCTAGACAGGGCACATCTGAAGAGTTCGAAGATCCGATTCCTGAATCTTGCCAGGGAGTATCTGTTGACGACTACAGTACCAGACTCGATTCCTGTATCTAGACAGGGCACGTCTGAAGAGTTCGAAGATCCGATTCCTAAATCTTGCCAGGGAGTATCTGTTGACGACTACAGTGCCAGACTCGATTCCTGTATCTAGACAGGGCACGTCTGAAGAGTTCGAAGATCCGATTCCTGAATCTTGCCAGGGAGTATCTGTTGACGACTACAGTACCAGACTCGATTCCTATATCTTGACAGGGCACGTCTGAAGAGTTTGAAGATCCGATTCCTGTATCTTGCCAGGGAGTATCTGTTGACGACTACAGTGCCAGACTCGATTCCTGTATCTAGACAGGGCACGTCTGAAGAGTTCGAAGATCCGATTCCTGAATCTTGCCAGGGAGTATCTGTTGACGACTACAGTACCAGACTCGATTCCTGTATCTAGACAGGGCACGTCTGAAGAGTTCGAAGATCTGATTCCTGAATCTTGCCAGGGAGTATCTGTTGACGACTACAGTGCCAGACTCGATTCCTGTATCTAGACAGGGCACGTCTGAAGAGTTCGAAGATCCGATTCCTGAATCTTGCCAGGGAGTATCTGTTGACGACTACAGTACCAGACTCGATTCCTGTATCTTGACAGGGCACGTCTGAAGAGTTTGAAGATCCGATTCCTGTATCTTGCCAGGGAGTATCTGTTGACGACTACAGTGCCAGACTCGATTCCTGTATCTAGACAGGGCACGTCTGAAGAGTTCGAAGATCCGATTCCTGAATCTTTCCAGGGAGTATCTGTTGACGACTACAGTACCAGACTCGATTCCTGTATCTAGACAGGGCACGTCTGAAGAGTTCGAAGATCCGATTCCTGAATCTTGCCAGGGAGTATCTGTTGACGACTACAGTACCAGACTCGATTCCTGTATCTTGACAGGGAACGTCTGAAGAGTTCGAAGATCCGATTCCTGTATCTTGCCAGGGAGTATCTGTTGACGACTACAGTACCAGACTCGATTCCTGTATCTTGACAGGGCACGTCTGAAGAGTTCGAAGATCCGATTCCTGAATCTTGCCAGGGAGTATCTGTTGACGACTACAGTACCAGACTCGATTCCTGTATCTTGACAGGGCACGTCTGAAGAGTTCGAAGATCCGATTCCTGTATCTTGCCAGGGAGTATCTGTTGACGACTACAGTACCAGACTCGATTCCTGTATCTTGACAGGGCACGTCTGAAGAGTTCGAAGATCCGATTCCTGTATCTTGCCAGGGAGTATCTGTTGACGACTACAGTACCAGACTCGATTCCTGTATCTTGACAGGGCACGTCTGAAGAGTTCGAGGATCCGATACCTGTATCTTGCTAGGGAGTATCTGTTGACGACTACAGTACCAGACTCGATTCCTGTATCTAGACAGGGCACGTCTGAAGAGTTCGAAGATCCGATTCCTGAATCTTGCCAGGGAGTATCTGTTGACGACTACAGTGCCAGACTCGATTCCTGTATCTAGACAGGGCACGTCTGAAGAGTTCGAAGATCCGATTCCTGAATCTTGCCAGGGAGTATCTGTTGACGACTACAGTACCAGACTCGATTCCTGTATCTAGACAGGGCACGTCTGAAGAGTTCGAGGATCCGATACCTGAATCTTGCCAGGGAGTATCTGTTGACGACTATAGTACCAAACTCGATTCCTGTATCTCGCCAGGGCACGTCTGAAGAATTCAAAGATCCAACTCCTGTAACCAGTCAGGACACATCTATACCAAGCATCTGAAAATCAGCTCCTGCAATGTGTCAGGTACTCATTTTTTTTCTTTTGCAGGCATGCAGGTTCTCGCTAAAGAATCTCTTACGCGATCAACATCCAGATGGCATCTATAAGCCCATCATCCTATTCGTCAACCTCTAAATGGCATCTGTAAGCCCATTTCCATCATCACACTGCTGCTATGAGAGCGCAAATTTCTGGGCACTCTAGTGTTCAATCATCTTCTACCCTCGGATTACGAAAGGCACGTCAGCCAATCTACATCCTCAGGTCTAAGAAGATTGAACAGGGGCAACTGTTGTACCCCAAAATTTTCCCTCCCATATTCTTCAAGAAATTGCCAAGCCAAGCTGCAAAATTCCCCAAGGGTTGCACAGTCAAAGATCTCCTATACAGTCAAAATTAGGGTTTGTGTTCTGGTCAAGAAAATGAAGTTTTCAAAGGTCCAATCAAGTCTCACAAGCCTACAAATATGGTCAAGCATCCTCATATCAAGTTTCAAGACTTTCAGCACAAAATTGCACAGTCAAAAACCCTAATTGCACTACAGTCAACTGTAGGGGCAAAATGGTCATTTGACAGTCAAAAGTTCAAATTTTTGGTCAACATATCATTTTGAAGCCACAAACATCATTTGATCAATGCTTGATCATGATTCTCAAAACTTGGCTCAAAAATCATCAAGATGCAAAAGTTTCTATTTTTGGACAGTTGAAAAAGTCAACTGAAATTGACCAGGGCATAACTTTCACATGGTTCATCAGAAAAATTCCATCCAAAGCTCATTTTGAAGAGAAAGACATTTCCTACAACTCATATTCATACTTCAAGTCCAAGAAATGCTCTCACAAAAAGTTATCAATTTCAACATTATAGGTCATTTTCAAAAGTCAACAAAAAGGGACTTTAAGTCAAAGGCCATAACTTGAGATTGGTAAATCAAAATGACATGGGACCAAAGACATTGTTTAGAGGACTTCAAGACCTTTCTAAAATGTCCAAGAACATGAGCAAAGCTTAAAAATTGAGCAAGTTATGCATTGGTGAAGTTGGGAAATTTTTGTGAAATGGCCAAAATCATTTATCCTTGAAATCTCATTTTTGACAAAAGGGGCCCACTTTTTCCACTTGAATTAACTTGGCCATGCTTCCCACGTGTCCCACCTTTTATTTCAGATTCTTTTATTAATTTTTTCATTTTTATTGATTTTATTGGATTTAATTAATTTTAAATCTTTTAAAATCAAAAGAAATTCAAAAATTAATTTAAAAGGGAATATTTGGCCTTAACTAGCCTTGAAACATCATTATGTGCCTACCAAAATTCGTGCAAGGGAGTAAACAAGGCAAGAATTCAAAAATGAGTCAAAAAAGGAAGTTTTGTTATGGAGGTTTATGGAGGATTTTGGACTTGAATGCTATACATTAAGAGACCATAATTCCTTTTGATTCACATTACCTAATGCCTATACAAGGGATCAAAAACGAAATTGAGAAGAGGCTGCACCAGAACACAAGAAAATCACAACCTAAAAAGTCCCCAAAAACAAAAAAACACATTTGAACTTTTCAAGAAAAAAAGCAAAACTGTAAACCAACTTGCAGCACGTTTTAAGCCTCTATTCCAATCAAAAACACATTCCTTGCATTGCCAGGAATCTCCAGCAATCAAAATCAAGCCCAAACGCGCAAAGAAGCATCCCCACGACACCCCACGGTTTGTCCAAAATTTGAAAATCAAAACTCCATTTCCATGCCTTTTTAATTCATTTTAAATATTGCTATGCATTGCTGATGTTATTACCAAGCTTCCTGTATGCTTTAATTTGACTGTAAGGCCACAAAATGAAAATCACCATGGGAGACATCTAGGTTTTCCGAAGCTTTCAATTTGGGGTTTCTCACATACGCAAAAATTGGAACCTCAAACTGCCATGGTTGAATTGAGGAAGATGAGACGAATCCAATGGACCCCTCGCGCCTAATTTATGTCTAACGAGGAGCTAATCGCTTTTATTTGCAGGCTTGTGTTTTGGGGGGGTTTAAAACCCCCGCTACATGTTTGTTATTTTGCAGAAAAGGTAGAAGACGATGGCGTGGCAACCGGGCATTAGACCATTCAAAATTCCGCGCGCGTTTTTTTTAATTCCCAGGATTTATTTGCTTATCAATATAATATTAAGTGTTTATTGTTATGTCAATTGAAACAGCTGGCTCAGATGGCAACGCGTTAGTGGATATTCCCAGAAGGCACGAGTTCGAGTCCTGGTTCAGGCATTTTTTTTCACCTTTTCCATAATTAACATGTTTCCTTTGTTTTTCACCCTTTTTTATATTTTTAATCCTAATTTAATTTATATTCAAATAATTTTCTCATGCATTTAAAAACTCACAAAAAATATTTTCCTTTTTGCATTTTAATCAGAAAAATGTTTATTTAATTTTTGACATTAAAAATAATATTTTTGCATGCATATTTAATTAATTGTTAGATAATCATTAATTTGACTTTTATTTGCTTTTAGTTATCAAAATTGATCCAAAAAAACACCAAAAAATAATTACTCTATCATTAAATTAATTTAACTAACATTTTCATAAAAAACCCAAAAAAAAGAATAAAATTAACACTTTTATTATTATTATCTTTATTTTGTAAATAAACCATAATTGAATTAGTTTTTTAATTAGGTCATTTTAACATTCTTTTTAATAATTAAAATAAATTTAGACTTAGGCTTTTCTTTTGACATTTTAATTTCTTTTTCTATTTTATTTCATAAAAAAACATAAAAAAACAAAAACATCAAAAAATAAAAAATAAAATAACTTCTTTTCTTTAATCATTAATTAATTTAATAATTTCAATTCAATTCCTTAAAGGGTCCAACGCCCTCGCACTCGATTCTTATTTCTTTTCGCACATTTATTTTTATTTCTTTTGTAGATATAATGTATTTGCCCCAAAGCCTTGTAATAGATAATTAGGATATTTACCTTCCGCATTTTACTTATTCAAATCGGGTCTTTATTTAATTTGGCGATGTAGACCCGCGCCTTGTAATAGCGTAGGACTTTTATTTTCCGCACTTTAAATTCCCGCACCTTTAACTGTTAAACAATAACATGAAAGAATGAATGCCCAAAAATAAAATCGAAACGTAGATCACCAATGCATGACAAGACAAACAATAAACTGAAAATGACACACAATTCACACACCACCCCTAGGGTACGCCTCACTGTTGCCTTACCTCGAAAGGTGGTCATCAAGTACAGGACGTCTTAGTAAGTCCTTATGTTCCATTGATCTAGTTGCCTCGAATAAGTTGCCCCGGAACGGTTGCCTCGGAATAAAAAGATCAATGGCATAAGGGTAGCTTCTAAGGTATCCTATTGTTGCTCTGGTGATCACCCTGTTGCCTTGCCCCTCGAAACGTGGTTGTTGAGTACAGGACGTCTTAGTAAGTCCTTATGTTCCATTGATCTAGTTGCCTCGAATAAGTTGCCTCAGAACGGTTGCCTCGGAATAAAAAGATCAATGGCATAAGGGTAGCTTCTAAGGTATCTTACTATTGCTCGGTGACCACACTGTCCCTAAACCTCGAATTGACCCGAACACCTCCAACGGTGGTGCTACCTATCTCTCAATGGTGGGATGGCACTACCTAAAGGACAATTACACAACTTAATTCCTTAGGGTAGGTAGATGACTCATGGATACTTGCTCTTTTCAAAAACAAATCAAAATACTTTTCACACCTTACACTTTTCAAAAAGATTTCAAAACAACTTTTCAAACACTCTTGAGGACTGATACAAGAGTCGATCTGAAACTTTCAAAGAAACTTTTTCAAACCCACTCACCTTGAAAAGCAAACAAACATTTTGAAAACACAAATGAGCAAGTATCTAAGAGCCCATGGATAACCATGGATAGAAAGGGCGCTAACACCTTCCCTTTCTATAAATCTACCTCCCGAACCGAGAACTAATCTCAATAAGGAATTTTTCTGTGCTTTTGTCCTTTCCATTTGGAGAAAATAAAAGACGGTGGCGACTCTTGCTTCCGTGACATTTCACGAACCAGCGTTAAACAGTCAGTTCCAGATCCACCGATCACACCAGCGGAAACGAAGAACTCTACTCTTCATCAGCCCAGGATTCAACAAACTCCCGGCATTCGTCAAGGATTTATTTTCCTAGACGAAAATACATTCATAGACATTTCAGTCATACATCCTGCTTACATACATGATGAAGTGCATACGACACTATCTCATTTTCATACATCATGATACATGCATATACGCATTATATCACACAAGCTCATTTATTCCTGAGAACACATACATCATACATTTCATGCATCATGACATTGCATACAACTAATGTTTTGCCTTTTCAGGAAAAGGTCAATCAAAAGACGATTACCATCAACCTTCGCAATCCCATATTCGATACCTGTATCTAGCCAGGGCATATCTGTGAGCAATTGATTATAGATTCGATACCCGTATCTAGCCAGGGCATGTCTGCATGAAGAGTTTGAAGATCAACCCCTGTAACAGGCCAGGAAATTGTCTTTCATTCTCAGGTTAGAAGTCTACGCCTGTATCCAGCCAGGAAAGTTATCTCTACCAACCTTTTGAAGTTCCAGATTCGATACCTGTATCTAGCCAGGGCATATCTGTAGACGACCAATTCCAGATTCGATACCTGTATCTAGCCAGGGCATATCTGTGAGCGATTGATTGTAGATTCGATACCTGTATCTAGCCAGGGCATGTCTTCATGAAAATTTTGAAGATCAACCCCTGTAACAGGCCAGGAAATTGTCTTTCATTCTCAGGTTAGAGGTCTACGCCTGCATCTAGCCAGGAAAGCTATCTCTACCAACCTTTTGAAGTTCCAGATTCGATACCTGTATCCAGCCAGGGCATATCTGTAGACGACCAATTCCAGATTTGACACCTGTATCTAGCCAGGGCATATCTGTGAGTGATTGATTGTGGATTCGATACTTGTATCTAGCCAGGGCATGTCTGCATGAAGAGTTTGAAGTTCCGGATTCGATACCTGTATCTAGCCAGGGCATATCTGTGAGCGATTGATTGTAGATTCGATACCTGTATCTAGCCAGGGCATGTCTACATGAAGAGTTTGAAGTTCCAGATTCAATACCTGTATCTAGCCAGGGCATATTTGTGGGCGATTGATTGTGGATTCGATACCTGTATCTAGCCAGGGCATATCTGCATGAAGAGTTTGAAGTTCCAGATTCGATACTTGTATCTAGCCAGGGCATGTCTGTGAGCGATTGATTGTGGATTCGATACCTGTATCTAGCCAGGGCATATCTGCATGAAGAGTTTGAAGAGCAACCCCTGTAACAGGCCAGGAAATCATCTTTCATTCTCAGAGATCTACACCTGTATCCATCCAGGAAAGCTATCTCTACCAACCTTTTGAAGTTTCAGATTCGATACCTGTATCTAGCCATGGCATATCTGTGGACGACTAATTTCAGATTCGATACCTGTATCTAGCCAGGGCATATCTGTAGACGACCAATTCCAGATTCGATACCTGTATCTAGCTAGGGCATATCTGTAGATGACCAATTCCAGATTCGATACCTGTATCTAGCCAGGGCATATCTGTGAGCGATTGATTGTAGATTCGACACCTGTATCTAGCCAGGGCATATCTTCATGAAGAGTTTGAAGATCAACCCCTGTAACAGGCCAGGAAATTATCTTTCTTTCTCAGGTACGCAAGTTCTCGCTAAGGAATCTCTTACGCGATCGACACCCCGGGATGGCATCTTTAAGCCCATCTCCACAACTATCCATTACACTTCCAAATGGCATCTATAAGCCCATTCCCGACAAGGTTCTGTCACATCCAGATGGCATCTGTAAGCCCATTCCCGACAAGGTTCTGTCACATCCAGATGGCATCTATAAGCCTATTCCCGACATCACATTGCTGATATTCTACTATGCGAGTGCAAATTTCTGGGCACTTTAGTGTTCAATCATCTTCCACCTTCGGATCACGAAAGGCACGCAAGCCAATCTACATCCTCAGGTCTAAGAAGATTGAACAGGGGCAACTGTTGTACCCCAAAATTTTCCCTCCCATATTCTTCAAAGTTTATCAAGAATCATCTTCAAATGGTTCAAGATTTCTCAAGGATTACACAGTTCAAATACCTCCTAAGCCAGCTGAAATTAGGGCTTTGGTTCTCTCAAGGAATTTGAGGTTTTCAAGGGCTCAATCAAGTCTCATATGCCTATACACATTGTCAAGCACCTACATGCCAAGTTTCAAGATTCACAATGTCAGTTTCCACAGTCAAAAGCCCTATTTGATCCACAGTCAACTGCAGGGGTAAAATGGTCATTTTACAGTCAAAAGTCAAAAATTTTGGTCAACATCTTATTTTGAGTCCACAATCATCATTTGATCAAGTCTTGATCATGATTCCACAAGCATGGCTCAAAAAATCATCAAAGATGCAAAAGTTACTATTTTTGGACAATAGAAAAGTCAACTGTATCTTGACCAAGGCATAACTTTTTCATGGTTCATCAGAAAAATCCCATCCAATGCTCATTTTGAAGGGGATGACATTTCCTACAACTCATCTTCACATTCCAAGTCCAAGAAATTCTCTCATAAAAAGTTATCAATATCTACATTATAGGTCAATTTCAAAAGTCAACAAAAATGTACTTTAAGTCAAAGACCATAACTTGAGATTGGTAAATCCAAATGACATGGGACCAAAGGCATTGGTTAGAGGACTTCAATACCTTTCCAAAATGTCCAAGAACATGTTAATATGATCAAAATTGATCAAGATATGCATTGGAGAAGTTGGGAAATTTTTATGAATTTGCAAAAGTCAACTATCCTTAAAACTTCAATTTTTGACAAAAGGGCCCACTTTCTTCCATTTGATTCAGCCTTGCCATGCCACACACGTTTCCCATGATTAATTTCAAGATCAAATATTTATTTTTCTATTTTATTTAATTTTTATTGATTTAATTCATTTTAAATCTATAATAATTCAAATAAAATCTAAAAATCAATGGAATAGTATCTTTATGATTTATACAGCTTTCATATATCATGTGCTGACCAAACAATTCGTGCTAGGGCTTATGTGTACACAAAATCTTAGATTTGATTCAAATATGGAAAGTTTGTCAATGGAGGAAAGTGTAAACCTAATTCTCTCATATACATGGATTAAGGCCCAACTTTTGACCTAATTTTGTTCTCACATACATAAGCAAGCAGTACCAACAGGATTCACGACCTAGACATTGCTAAAACGGCCAAAGCGAAACTGAAAAATTGTTGGAAAAGTGAGAGATCAAGAACAAAATTGCAGGCGTTTTCAGACCAAAAGGAGCACGTAGCCTTCTTCCTTGCCGTCCACTGAAGCTAACGCGACCATTACCACGTCCAAAGACCACCTATACAGCGCTGTAAATTATCACAAACTCGCCCCTGAACACTAAATCAAAACCTTCAATTCTTGCACTTTTTCTCAAAAGCATTGGCATATTTGTGTTCCTTGTTTGATTTCTAACCTAATGGCATTATTCAATTTCGTTTTTAGGCCTTATATGATGATACCCGCGTCTAGGGTTTGTTTGTGTTGTTTTTAGGCATTTTGTTTCCAGGTACAATTAGAACAAATCATGAGCATGGATGAACTCAGGAGACATGGACGATCATAACCATGGTTTTGGAATGAGTTTTTGAAGCCTAGGGACAATTCTAGGAAGGACCTACGGAGTTTCCTGCGGATAGAAATCCGCAGGTAAAAAACCAGTGACCAAGGAAGAAGACGCTGACGCGTCTCCCTCTCATTCGCCCTTTTCAAAAATCGCGCGTTTATATTTTTTTTCAGGCATATGTTATTGTTTACCAATATAATAATTGCGTGTTGTCTTAATAACGATTGAAGCGTGCAGCTCAGATGGCAAGGGCGAACAGGCATTGAGCGTTGGGACCTGGGTTCGATTCCCAGGTCCCCCAAAATTTCTATATTGTTTTTCATAACATAATCATGTGCAGGTTTCACAAAGGCGTTCCACCATGTGCATCAAACGATCAGGCGCCATCTGGCCACTATCACCAATCCAATGGTCAGGAGATGGATGACCATGGTGTTTACAAGTCAACCATGCGCTAGACAACCAGAAAGTCAAAGCAGGCTTGTGGCTTAATGGGCTTGAAAGTTACAAACACACCTCCAAAAAAGGCCTGGCACCCCCCCTGGTTTCTATTTCCTCTTTTATTTTCTTTATTTTATTTTCTTTTAATTATAATTATTATCTTTATTATTATTTTAACAAATAATTATTTTTATAATTAATTCAGAAAACCATATTTTTTTATATTATTATTATTATTTAATTTCAATTATTATTTTGTAAATAAATACTAACCAAATTGATTTAGTTTAATTAGGTTAATCTTGACTTTTTCATAATAAATAAAATAAATTTAGAATTAGGGTTTTACTAACTTTTGACAATTTTAATCTTTTATTTTATTTTCATTAAAACCTAAAAAACATAAAAAATACTTTTTCTTGTAAATAATTAATTAATTAGTTTTAGGTTTAATATCTAATTAAATGCAAAGGACCAAACTTCAATTCTTTTCTCAAAAAGGGTCAAAACCCTAAAGACTCGTCCCGATTCAATTCTTTCGCGCGCATATTTATTTTTAATTCATTATTTTGATTATATTCATGTAATTGTTCCGAGAATGTAATAGTTAATTAGGACTTTTATCGCTTTCTTTATTTTCTCGCAATTTATTTTCAAGGGTTATGTTTTTGGCGATGTAAATACCCGACGCCTTGTAATAGCGTAGATTCATTTTCCGCAATTTATTTTCGCACAATTATTAACTGTTAATTATGCATGACAAGACTTGTATGAAAAATAAAATCAACCCGTAGCTCACAATGATGCATGTTCAAAGATAAACATAAACTGAATCCTGACACACTCGCACATGCCACTCCTAGGGTACGCCTCGCTTGGTTGCCTCGACGTGGTCATCAAGTATAGGGTGTTTTAGAGGTCGCCCTCCTGTCTAAAGATCCAGTTGCCTCGAAACGGTTGCCTCGGATAAAAAGGATCTAGGACATTAGGGTTACCGCTAAGGCGTCCTACTATTGCTTTGGTGACCACACATGTCCCTAATAATCGAATTGACCCGAACAACTCCAACGACGGTGCTACCTACTTCTCAATAGTGGGATAATACTGTCTAAAGGACTCTTACACAGCCTAATTCCTTAGGGTGGGCAGATTTCTCCTGGGTACTTGCTCTTTCAAAAAACAAAAACATCTTTTCACACTTACACTTTCAAAAAGTTTTCAAACAAATACTTCATACACTCTTGAGGACTGATACAAGAGTTACCTAGAAGTTTTTCAAACTAAACTTTTTCAAAACCCACAAACACTTGAAAAGCAAACAATTTTTGAAAACATAGTGAGCAAGTACCTAAGAGCCCGTGGATAACCACGGATAGAAAGGGTGCTAACACCTTCCCTTTCTATAAATCTACCTCCCGGACCGAGAAACATCTCGAAAAGGAATTTTGTTGTGCTTTTGTCCTTTCCTTGTGGGAGAAAATAAAAGACGGTGGCGACTCTTGCTTACCGCGACATTTCGCGAACCAGCTTTAAAACAGTCAGTTCAATTTCCACCGATCACACAGACTATGCTTCGATTGTATGAATAATATGGCCGAGTATGAAGCATGCATCTTAGGTTTGAAAGCTGATATTGACTTAAGGATCAAGCATTTGGATGTGTTCGGGGATTCCGCCCTAGTGATCAGCCAAGTAAAAGGAGATTGGGACACTAAACACCCTAATCTTATCCCTTACAAGGAACTTGTGCTATCCTTGATTCCCTACTTCGAAGAGATCACCTTTGAGCACTTCCCTAGGGAGGAAAACCAGTTGGCTGACGCTTTGGAAACCATGTCTTCAATGTTCAAGGTCAGATGGGACAACGAAGCCCCTATGATTACACTTGAAAGATTCGACGAACCTGCACATTGCTGTGATCTTGACACTGACGCGGAAAAGCCATGGTACCATGAGGTGATTAGATACCTTGAAGCACAAGAGTATCCAGAGGGAGCATCTATCAATGACAGAAAGTTCTTATGAAGATTTGCAGCCAAATTCTTCCTAAGTAACGGTATATTGTACAAGTGCAACCATGATTCAACTCTACTTCGATGTGTGGACAAGAAGGTGGCGGAGGAGATCATGGAAGACATGCACGATGGTCTCTTCGGTACTCACTCAAGTGGACATACTATGGCTAAGAAAATCTTAAGAGCCGATTACTATTGGTCAATGATGGAGACTGATTACCATCAACATTCAAGAACTTGTCACAAATGCCAAATCTATGCTGACAAGATCCATGTGCCTCCTATCCCTCTGAATGCCATGACCGCTCTGTGGCCATTTGCAATGTGGGGCATTGACATGATTGGAGAGATCAAGCCCACCACTTCCAATGGACATCACTTCATTCTTGTTGCAAACGACTATTTTACCAAATGGGTCGAAGCCGCCTCGTTTGCCTCAGTCACTAAGAATGTGGTAGCCAGATTCATCAGACACAACCTCATCTGCCGTTATGGCATCCCCGAAAGGATCATCACCAACAATGGGACTAACCTCAACAATGTTATGATCACTGAGCTTTGCACTCAGTTTAAGATCAAGCATCACAATTCTTCTCCATATAGACCGAAAATGAATGGCGCGGTCAAAGCGGCCAACAAAAATATCAAGAAGATTGTGCAGAAAATGGTGGTAACCTATAAGGATTGGCATGAGATGTTATTGTTTGCGCTACATGGCTACCGTACTTCAGCTAGAACATCAACCGAGGCAACTCCCTTTTCTCTAGTCTATGGCATGGAAGTTGTTTTGCCAATGGAATTTTGATTCCCTCGTTGAGGATTATGAATGAGGCAGGCCTAGGCGAAGACGAGTGGATTCAAACGAGATTGGATCAACTGAACTTGATCGACGAAAAACGATTGGTTGTTGTTTGTCATGGTCAGAAGTATCAAAAACAGATGATCAAGGCTTTCAACAAAAAGATCAAGCCTCGAGTATATCAAGCTGGTGACTTGGTGATAAAACGCGTCATTCTACCACAAGGCGTCCCTAGAGGCAAATGGATTCCCACCTATGAAGGGCCATTTGTTGTCAAGAGATTTTTCTCTGGCGGTGCCATGATGCTGACTACCGTGGATGGTGAAGATTTCCCACATCCTATAAACACAGACGTAGTTAAAAAATACTACACATGAGAGACCCGCTAGGTTGACATACCTAGACAAAATAAGGGCATCCCGGCAAACCAAAAGGTTTGGGCAAAAATTAGGGATATATGCAAAAGATTATACACCCGGCAGGTTGAAAACCCGAAAGGGCGACTTGGCCAAAAAAGGGTATCCTGGTGGGCTGAAAACCCGAGAGGGTGGTCCAGGCAAAAATTAACGATTGAAAGCGTATGACTATGTCCCATAGAATCACCGCAGTCAATTTTATCACCAAGTTCCAAGTTCAAACGGTCCAAGATCAATCCAATCAACTTCTATCAACGGCAAGGGACATTCGAAGAAATAGGGGAAATAGTAGAGTTGGAAGGTAATGAGATCGTTTCACATGGCTATTTGTTTACATTCTCAAATTTTGTTTTCCTTTCGACGATTTCCTCTTACTAGGATCTCCGTCTCTCTGTACAAAAACGCCTATTCATGGGCAAAATATCAATACAAATATACTTTGAAGTGCAAAATTTATGTCTTTGTTTTGAATGCAAAATTGTCCAATGACTAAATTGAATGAACATATGCATATGAACATAATTAAAACTGTTTGGTACGTATGACCTAAGCAGTAACAGGAAACTCTTTAATGAATATGGAATACCCCCACAGAGTTATTTCATCAATGTTCTCCTCAATAAAGTTACTCACAAAGTGTCTTTTCATAGGATAATCCCCAACCAGAGTCTTAATCTCTTGGCAGCTCTCTCTCTCCAGCTAAAGTCGAATGTTACAAATTGAAGCCTCGTGGATTTCTTCCTAAAATAAATTCACCTCCTCAATAGGGTTTATTTCCCCAACAGGTTTTATTTCCTTAACAATCATCGAAGAATCACAAAATTCCCCAGCCGAGTACATCCTCCCCAATCGAGTATGTATTCCCCCGGCATAGTTTATCTTCTCCAACAAACGACGAGATAGCATAACCCCTCAGCCGAGTTCAAATTTCCCCAACATACAACAATCAAGACACCACAAAATTCCTCAGTTGAGCCTGTCTTCACCAGTTGAGCCTGTCTTCCCCAGCTGAGTATATCTTCCCCAGATATGCTCATTCAATTTTAGTTATTGGACGTTTTTGCAAAAAAAAACAGAAAAACAAAAGGTTTGAACTTTAAAGTATATTTGTATTGATAATTTTCCTTTAAAAAGGCAAGTTTGTGCAAAGAGACGGAAATCCTAGTAAGAGGAAGTCGTTGTGAAATGGAAAGAGTAAAAAGTGAAAACAAATATATATAGCCATGTGGAAATGATCTCATTGAATCCCAACTCCACTATTGCCCCTATGTCTTCTAACATCCCATCCTTGTTGTCAGAGGAAGTTGATTGAGCCGATCTTGTACCATTTGAACTTTTGACTTTGGTAATAAAGCTGGTTGTAAGTAATCCAATGGGACATAGTCGTACGCTTTAATCCCTAACTTTTTCCTGGACCTCCCTTTCGGGTTTTCAGTCCACCATGATATCCTTTTTTTCCCAAGCCGCCTTTTCAGGTTTTTGACTTGTCGGGTGTACAATCATTTATATATTTCCCTTATTTTTGCTCGAACCCTTTTGGTTCACCGGGATGCCCTTATTTTTTCCTAGGTATGTCAACCTAGCGCATCATTCTTATGCGTAGTATTCTTTGACTATGTCCGCATCCACATGGTGCGGGAAATCTTCTCCGTCCATAGTGGTTAGCATCATAGCACCGCCCAAGAATACCTTTTTTACAACAAATGGCCCTAAGTAGGTGGGAGTCCATTTGCCCCTGGGATCACCTTGTGGTAAAATGATGCGCTTTATTACCAAGTCGCCAGCTTGATATACTCGATGCTTGATCTTTTTGTTGAATGCCTTGATCATACATTTTTGATACATCTGACCATGACAGGTAGTAGTCAGCCTCTTTTCGTTAATCAAATTCAACTGATCCAACCTAGTTTGAATCCATTTGTCTTCATCTAGGTTTGCTTCTTTCATAATCCTTAGAGAAGGAAACTGAACTTCGACTGACAAGACAACTTCCATGCCATAGACTAGTGAGAATGGGGTTAACCCGGTTGATGTTTGCGTCGAAGTATGGTAGCCATGAAGAGCAAACGGTAACATCTCATGCCAGTCTTTGTAGGTTACCACCATCTTTTGCACAATCTTCTTTATATTTTTGCTGGAAGCTTTCAGTGTACCATTCATCTTAGGTTTGTATGGAGAAGAGTTTTGATGCTTGATCTTGAACTGCATGCAGAGTTGAGTGATCCTGAAATTGTTGAGGTTGGTACCATTGTTATTGATGATCCTCTCAGGGATACCATACCGACAGACGAGGTTATGCTTGATGAGTCGGGCTACAACTTTCTTAGTAACTGAGGCAAATGAAGCTGCTTCAACCCATTTTATAAAGTAGTCAATGGTGATGAGAATGAATCGATGTCCATTAGAAGTAGTAGGCTTGATTTCTCTGATCATATCAATGCCCCATATTGCAAATGTCCACGGAGCGGTCATTACATTCAAAGGAATTGGAGGCATGTAAACCTTGTCAGCATATATCTGGCACTTATGGAAAGTCCTCGAGTGGTGGTGACAATCAGTTTCCATGGTCAACCAATAATAACCAGCCCTCATAATCTTCTTGGCCATAGTATATCCGCTAGAGTGAGTACCAAAGATGCCTTCGTGCATGTCTTCCATGATTTTCTCTACTTCCTTCTTGTCCATACAATGGAGCAGGGTTGAATCATGGTTGTGTTTGTATAAAATCACATTACTCAGGAAGAACTTGGTTTAGAACCTCCGCAGGAATTTCTTGTCGTTGATGGATGCCCCTTCAGGGTACTCTTGAGCTTCAAGATACCTTTTCACTTCATGAAACCAGGTCTTCTCTTCTACTCCATCAGTATCAATCTCATAGCAGTGTGTCGGCTCGTCAAATCTTTCGACAGTGATTCAGGGAGCTTCATTGTCCCATCTGACATTGAACATGGATGACATGGTAGCTAGGGCATCTTCCAACTGATTCTCTTTCCTTGGAATGTGTTCAAAGTTAATCTCTTCAAAGTACAGGATCAAGGTTAGCAAAAGTTCTTTGTAAGGAATGAGATTTAGATGTTTTGTATCCCATTCTCCCTTGACTTGACTGATTACCAAGGTTGGATCCCCGTATACGCTCAAGAATTTGATTCTCAAGTCAATAGCAGCTTTAAGACCCAAGATGCATGCTTCGTACTAAGCCATATTGTTGATGCAATCGAAGCAACGTATGGCAGTGAAAGGTGTATGGTAACCTTGAGGAGAGATGATTATCGCACCAATTATGTTTCCAAGTGCGTTAGAAGCTCCATCAAAAATCATAGTCCATCAGGATCCTAGCTCAGGTCCTTCATACAGTCCAGGTTCTTCATAATATGTAATCAGCATGATGTTCTCATCTGGGAACTCGAAGTGCATAGAATGATAGTTGTTTACTGCTTCATGCACCACATGATATTCTAGTACACTTCCTTTGATTGATTTTTGAGTAGTGTACTGAATGTCTTATTCCATTAAGATTATTTGACGTCGGGCTATCCTTCCGGAGAGAGTTGGCTTCTCAAAGATATGCTTAATGGGATCCATCTTAAAGATCATTAAAGTTGTATGAGTCAACATATATTGTCTTAGTCGGTGAGCAGCCCATGCCAAAGCGTAACAAGTTTTCTCGAGCAGCGAATATCTTCTTTCACAGTCAGTAAAATTTTTGCTAAGGTAGTATATTGCATGCTCTTTTTGACCAGACTCATCATGTTGCCCCAACTCACACACCATTGAGTTTTCTAAAACAGTTAAGCACATGATCAAGGGTCCTTCTTCGTCTGGTGGCATCAGGATTGGAGGTTCTTGCAAGTACTCTTTGATCTTATCAAAAGCTATTTGGAAGTCATCATTCTATCTTACTACTTGATCTTTCTTTAACAGCTTGAAGATTGGCTCACAAGTAGCAGTTAGGTGAGAGATGAATCGGGAAATGTAGTTGAGTCGTCCTAAGAAACCTCTGACCTCCTTCTCAGTACGGGGAGCTGGCATTTCTTGGATAGCTTTGACTTTTACGGGATCAACTTCAATTTATTTACCACTAACAGTGAGGCCTAAGAGTTTTCGATATCTTACCCCGAAGGTGAATTTGTTGCGATTCAACCTCAGCTTGTATTTCTTCAACCTTTCAAACAACTGGTGTAGATGGTCAAGGTGCTCTTCCTCAGTTTGGGACCTTACTATCATATCATCAACATATACTTCTATCTCATGATGAATCATTTCATGAAATAGAGCTACCTTAGCTCGTTGATAAGTTGCGCCTGAATTCTTCAGCCCAAAAGGCATGGCCTTATAATAGAAGGTGCCCCACTGTCTGATAAAAGTCGTTTTCTCCATGTCCTCGGGCGCCATTTTGATTTGGTTGTACCTGGAGAAGCCATCCATGAAGGAAAAAACCTTGTGTTGAGTGGTGTTGTCAACCAAGACATCAATATGTGGTAGTGGGAAGTCATCTTTGGGGCTCGCCCTATTTAAATCCATGTAGTCTACACACATACGGACCTTACCGTCTTTCTTCGGCACTAGAATAACATTTTCAACCCATTGGGGATACGACGTCACTGCCAAGAACCCTACATTGAACTATTTCATTACCTCAACCTTGATTTTCTCTGACATGTCAGGACACATGTGACGAAACTTTTGTTTGATTGGAGAACAACCCTCTTCCATTGGCAGACGATGAACCACAATATCTGTATCGAGTCTATGCATGTCTTCATATGACCAAGTGAATACCTCAACATAGTTGTGCAACATCTGAACCAATCTTCTCTTGACACTTTCTTCTAGGTAGGAACCAATCTTGACTTCTTTCTTATCTGCCTCAGTACCCAAATTTATCACTTCTACCGGCCCTTCATGTAGTTGAATGGCCTTTTCCTCTTGTATCAGGAGTCTAGCGAGTTCTCCAGGTATCTCACAATTTTTTTCACCTTCGTCTTCAGCTTGGTAGATTGGATTTTCAAAATCATAGATGGCAATAGCAGAGTTGTTGTCAATGAGATTCGGAGTGGATGTAGATCTGCAAATCTGTGCGTGTGTGTGTGTGTGCATGTAAGGTTACATGGCTATTTTGAAAATGCAGTAAAGTAAGAGAAAGACAAAGAGTGCAAAATTTGAATGCAAAATAGTCCAATGATTTTCATTAAATGAGCATATGATATATGAAATGACAAACCCTTAACAAATGGATCATTGTACCCCGGGAAAGACACATGGTTTAAAGTCATTATTTTAAAGGAAATTACAAACAAACTTCTTAAAGCACTAAAAACAGAAAATAGCAATTACTCCTAGTTGAAGGAGATAGAGATGAAGTCTTTGAACTTCCAGTTGTCGAGTCCGCCGTTAGTAGTTAGGAATGTCCAGTCGTCCAAGTCACCATCACTATCAGTGTCTCCCAGAGCATTGACCTCATTGTTGCTGATATGAAGAGGTGGTCCACCCGCACGAGCGCGTCAAACTTCTTTTTGAGCCTTTGAAGTAAAACTCAACCCAAATTTTTCAGATTTATAGGGGATGTCAGGAAGTTCCCAAATAGTGCAGCCTCCATTTTCTACAACAGCCTGAACATCCTTCAGAGTGGCCGTTTTTGGTGTATCCTTGACAATCTTGAGAGTAGAAGGAGTAGCATTAGCAACAACGATCGTTGGAGGGATTACTTCAAATGCTTGGCAGGGGGTTTCAATGAATTTGCCATCCAATTCAACGTATTTGAAAGAATTCAAATGACTGACCATGAATTCTTCCTCTCCACAGACTATGACAATCTTCCATTTCACTTAGTATTTTAGCTTTTGATGCAGAGTAGAGGTAACCGCGCCTGCCCCATGAATCCAGGGGCATCCTAGCAAGCAAGAATAGGCAGGGCGGATATCCATCACATAAAATGTTGAATTGAAGACTTGAGACCCCACCTTTATCGGGGATCAACCTCACCATAGACCATTCCTTTTGAACCATCGAAGGCTCTTACCACAATATCACTGGGTTTCAGCACCAACCCATCACAATCCAGCATACCCAATGCACCTTTGGGTAAAACATTCAAGAAGGACCCAATATTTACCAACACATGTGCAAGAGTGGTACCTTTTCATTCAATAGAGATGTGAAGGGCCTTATTATAATTCTTCCCCTCCAGAGTTAAATTTGCATAAGAAAATCCCAAGCCATTATTAGCAGTTAGGCTTGCAACACAATTCTCAAATTGATCAGCAGTAGTTTCTTGTGGAACATGGGCATTCTTCAGGAATTTTAACAAGGCTTGGGCATGTGCGCTGGAGCATAGCAATAAGGACAAGATGGATATCTTTGAGGGTGTGTGCCCCAGCTTCTCAACTATTTTGTAGTCACTTTTTCAGATGATCTTCAGGATTTCTTCCATCTCTTGTCTAGATGGATCTTCTATTGTAACCTCTTTTGGGGGTGCCTCCGTCAAGGCAGGCTCGGTAACTTTCTCTCTACCCCAGGCATTGGTAGTTGGCCTAGCAGCGGGAATGCGAACAGGTGTTGTTGTAGTTGTTGGAGGAGAGATCTTGGGAGAGAAGACCCTTCTTGTCCTAGTGACCTTACTAGTTCCGGAAATGTTTGTGATTTCATCATCTTCATTTTTAGCAATCCATGACTCTTGCGTGACACCATGATAATAAACTTCTGCCCCATTGTTCCTGGGCACAGCTTTGTAAGATGAGTAGGGGATTGGCCCCGGTGTAGTGATAATCAGGGGAGCCACTCTTGGCTCAGCAGGAATCCTTATAGGGCCTTTAGAGGTGATCCTAATATGGGTGTTGGAAATGGTGATTAGAAACAACTTCAAGTCTCACCTATTGGGATATCCTTTTAGGAAAACTCTTCATGGATGGAGTTTTCTCGAACAGAATTTCATGGCTATTAATCAGACGTTGGATACCTTACTGTAGCCACATATAACTATTAGTTTGGGAAGCACAATGGTAACAATCTTCAAGGCAACTTGGAAATAAACTGGCTCTCAGTAGATTCTTCTTAATGGTCAATAATGGAGTAGTCAAATCATCGATGGAGGAGACAAAGGAGATATTGTCAATGGCATTGACATTTTTACTGTGACTGGGCATGGGAGAAGTAATGACATTAGGGGTTTGAGAAGGGTCAAACTCAATCGCCTTGTTATCAATCAAATCTTGGATCTTGTTCTTCAAAGCCCAACAATTGTTGGTGTCATGGCCAGGACTATTTTAATGGTAAGTGCATTTCACATTTGGGTTATATTTGGGAGAGGAAGTATTGGGGTTTAGAGGAGGATCTCGTAGAGTTACAAAATCCGACTTCAATAGGTGTCGTAAAGCTTGAGACATTGGCACGTTGATTCTAGTGAATTGCCTCCTCGGGGCATCAGGCCTTTGTTGATTAATTGATTGTTATGGTCGTTGAACTGGAGTCGGGTTTGAAATCAATACAGCTTCTATCGAATGATGACGATCATTCTTGACACGGCTCCTTTGTCCATAAATAGAATTAGTTTCCTTCTTACCAACAAATGGTTTCTTTACAGCATTAGAGGTTGAGGCCATTGGGATATTTCCACTTTTGATTCCGCTTTCAACTCGCTCGTCAGTCAAAATCAACTCAGTAAACCCTGAAGAAGAACTCCTGATCAGTAAATTAAAGAATGGACCAGTCAAGGTGCCCATGAACATGTCCATTAATTCTATGTCAGTCAATGGGGGTTGCACCCTTTGAGCCATGTCCCTCCACTTTTAAGCATACTCCTTAAATCCTTCGCTTAAGCCCATAGTCATATTTTGTAATTACACGCAGGTTGGTGCAAGATCAGCATTGTATTGGTATCGTTTAGAAGGCAACAACTAGATCCTCCCAAGTATGGATATTAGTCCCCTAGTGTTGATAGAACCATTCCAACTGTGTCCCAGATAAACTTTCTGGGAAGAAGTGCACCCATAACTTCTTATCGGCAGTGTGCGGTTAAATCTTACGGACGTGAGACCTCAGATGCATCTTGGGATGGGAGACCCCATCGTATTTGGAAAAGACAGGTACTTTGAATTTGCATGGAATGACCACCCCAGGGACCAGAACTAAGTCTCCAAAGTCTAAACCAGACATTGCTTAGATCTCCACAGCCTTAAGTCGGTCTTCTAGTTGTTTGTATTTCTCATCTGCCGGCGGATACTGCTCTTCGGAATAGTCTTCGTCCTCATTAACTTGGTTATTTCCACCCCTAGATCTAGGACTTATAGCTTCCTCTTCTTGATTGTCTTCTTCCTCAGAAGAAGCCTCTTCTATTTGAACTAGTCGGGAAGGACCTTTGAACCTCGTTCCCATGATGAGGATGACTGCCCGTTTCTTGGTCTTCTTCTTTGTAACGAGAAGTGCCATCATTTATTGCTGACCTTTGGCTAGGTTGAGGAGAGTCTCTTGGAACTGTATGTGTTGAGTTTGCAGATCCTTGACGGTTTGCTCTAGAGCCATCTTATACTGAAATAAAAAGTAAAAAGATGAGGAAACCTATATCAGAAAACCTGCTTATAATATGATGCATGCTATGCGGATGCAATGTTTTCAAGGACCTTAGGAATTTAAATTTGCTTAGCCAAAAAGGAAACAAACACAACAATTGTATTAATAAATTCAAAGATTTCAATTTCCCCTTGGGCTTACAAAGAAAAAATGTCTCAAAGAGACAGCAAAATAGACTCCTAAAACAAAAGACTCAAGTCTCCCACGGGCGCTTCCTCTTCGGTTCAATGTAGGAATTCATGCTTTGCTCCTCATGAAGTTGCCTTGTGAGCTCTAACACTTTCTTCTCGCTTGCATAGGATCGAGCTTCAAAGGTGTCTCATTCCCCTTGAGTTAAATCCACAATCTTTGCAATTCTTTGAGGTTGGTAGGCATGTCAGGGTGGAGAATAGTATAAGGAATACCTCCCTCAGCAACAGGCTCCACAACTATTGGTAGGATGGCAGTATATGTCATTATGAGACTTTGAACACGAGCTCATACCCATTTGAGATAAGGCTCAAGAGGGATGGAATTATTATGCCTCAAAGTCTTGCTGTCAACTTTGCTTACCATGCCCCAAGCATGTACAAACCTTCGATGATAACCTTGAACATCGTTCTCATAGTCGAATACAATACCTTGAAAGAGTGCTTCATGGGGACCATCTCTTCGAGCATAGCCAAATTGTCGTAGAGCTATAGAAGGGCTATAAGTAATACCTCCCCTAATGCCCAATAGTGAAACATTAGGGAACTCCCCACAACAGTAAACGATAGTAATGTCTTCTTGAGATCAAGAGCCCCCATGGATATATGAATGAGAAAGCGACATCAGCCTTTGAGACAACCTCAAGCCTTGTTCAATCTTCAATACTGATCAAGGAAGGTGCGAAATAAATCGCCTAGACAGCAACATAATGCAACAAATAAGAGCCCCTCTTTTCCTCATGGTACGAGTGTGAAGACAATGTAGAATGTCTCCAAGCAAAGTAGACACGGGATTACGAGTAAGGAAAACTTTGACAGAATTCACATCTATGAGTTGGTCAGGGTTAGGAAAAATCACCAACCCATAGATTAGAAGAGCCAATACTTCTTCAAAATCTTGTAAATCCAAAGCATCCAAAAACAAATGAGCCTTCTCCATTAAGAATTTAGCCAAAAAGTCATTGACCCCACTTCTTGTCTCCCAATTAGCTACAATGTCAGAACTCTTCAAATGTAAGGCCTTGGCAATAACTTCAGGCTTTGGAGTTTCCTCTAAACCGATGAATGGTATTTGATCAAGGACTGGTACCCCCAATAGTTGAGATAATTCTTTCATTGTGGGCACTAGTTGATAACCTGGAAAGGTGAAACAGTGATATACAGGGTCAAAGAACTAAAAGAGCACCCTCATCGTGTCTTCTTCAAAGCTTGAGGTAACCAGATTGAGAATTCGACCATATCTTTTAGTGAACGGAGAATTTTCAGGAACCCTTGATGCTAACTCTTTGAGTTAAGGAGGCACCCCTATGAAGTTGATTCGGATGGTATTTCTGCGAATGGAAGCCATAACCTACAAAACAAGACAAAGATAAATCTCTAGGTCCTTGAAATGGTTAGTGAAAATGCTATGGCATGATGTTATGAACAAATAATCACACACAAGCAAGGTACACAAGGCCTTAGGTTTAGGCTTGCATGGGGTTTATAGGTAAGAACCCTCTTGAATTTTTAGTTAGTTCAACCTGTCCTAAAAGAAGTAACCGGAATCTAAGGAATCTCAATATCACTGATCTTTTTTCATTGGACACTGTTTTAGCTCAAGCATCTAAACTGTGGCCAAAAATCCCAAAAGTCCGATCTCAATGAGTGTAGTATCGAGTATCAACCAACTTTAGTCTTGTACCAAAGCCATCTATCTCACTACTTTCTAATGGTCAAGTTTTTCAACTAAGGTTCTACGGTCAGTTAGTGCTTCATGACAACATACAGCGGCCATGTATTCTCCTTGACTGGACTCGAGGGACACCGGTACAAACAAATGTGTCACACTAACGTAGCCATCACTTCAACCATGTCGGTATTACGCTGCATAGTCCCCAAGATCTATTTCTACTTACCTAAGATGCCCCAAATTCGTGTATAGGATTTTTAGAAGTAATAAACCCAAGCATAACCCACAAATGTAAAGAAAACAAAGAAAACAAGGAAAACAAATAAAGGTGATATAGCTCTTAAGGTAACCCCACTTTTTAGTTTTATATTTCCCCAGCAGAGTCGCCACTTCTGTGATACGGTGGGATAACTGACTTGGTCTTTTGCGTTCTATCGCAATTATTGCAGATAGCAAGAGTCGCCTCCGACTTTTCTTTTATCCCATAAAGGAAAAGGTGAAAAGAACGGGAAATACCTTTTGAGAATTTTCTTGAGTTCGGGGGGGTAGGTTATGAAAAGGGAAGGTGTTAGCACCCTTTTCATCCATAGTTATCTACAGGCTCTTAATTGCTAGCTCACTTTGAAATGCTTTGTGTTTGTGCAAGTTTGGAAATATTTTGAAAACGCTTTTGTTTGGAAAACTTTGCAATTATTCTCGTATCGTTGAGAATGTATACAAAGTGTTGGTTTTGAAAATATTTGTTGAAAAGGAGTGTTTAGAAAGATGTTTTGAAGATGCCAATAAGGCAATTTTGTAATGATTCTCGTATCGTTGAGAATGTATACAAAAATGTTTGTTTTTGAAAGATTGCTTTGAAAGTGTGAGGTGGAAATGGTTTTGTTTATGAGCAAGAAATTACGAGCAATCTACCTACTCAAAAAGTATTTGTTCTTTTCCTCCTCCTTTAGATAGTTCTTGTTTACCATTGTTTGGTAAGAATCCATATCATTGGATGTGAGGGACAGGCGTGAGTCGTCGTACAGTCATAGAAGGAAAATTGTAGAATATTTTATCAATTATCGTAAGGGACTAAGATCGTTTACCGAAGGCAACGTCGAAGGGTCATCAAGGGACTACGATCTTTTAATCGAGGGTCTTTGCTAAAACATCCCACGTTCGAGGGACATGACTGTTTAAATCTGAGGCAACAAGTGAGGTTTACCCTAGAAGTGCATGTGTGCAAAATGTTTGATTTCAAGTATTTACCTTTGAATCACGGTTGTCTAATGTTTGATTTTGAATCTTGACATGCAAACCCTAATTACTAACAATAATAAGGAAAGCGATAAATTGCGGAATTTAAATGTCCTACGCTATTACAATGCTTTGGGAATGGGGGATACAAGTTTGTGAATAGGGGAGGAAAAGCAATAAAGCCCTAATTATCTATTACAGACCATTGAATAGTTAATAATGTGAAATAGTAAAATGAGCATGAATGTAAAGTAGAGGAAAAAGAAAGAAAAAAAAGAATTTTTTTTGGTGATTTTTGATGGAAAAGGTTTGATGACTAATTAAATAAAGGTAAAATTAATTTATTTGAGGAAAAACGTAGGTCTAAGAAAATTAATTGTTTAAAAAAATTATTTTTTTGTGTTTTGTTAGAAAAAAAAATGTTTTGTAGTATTAGGCCATTTCCCAACAATGCACGATGTTTAGTGTACCCTTAATTATCCAAAATTATACCAAAAATCTTAAAATTAGGATTTCTGGCGCCTGGGATGACACGAACCGTGTCATCGGACACGGGAACCCGTGTTAAAATCTGATATACCTATGGCGCATTTTCTTATCCCAACTGAATTGACGGGCCGTGTCGTATGACACGGGCACCCGTGTCAACCCTTGTCTGCCCTTTTGCCAAGTTTTCAACCTCATCCGTATTGACATGGGCCGTGTTTCCAGACACAGGCACCCGTGTCAGAACCTGCCTTGCCCTTTTTTGCATGTTTTCTCTCTGATTTGTCCTGTTGTATCCTTTTGAAAAAGGAAAGCGAATGATATATGGATAAGGATGTTACAGTTTGAGAAGATTTACCTCTTGAAGTAAAAACTTAGAACACGTATGGATGCTTCTGAGTGAAAAGTGGTGGTTGATTGAGCTTCTTTGGACCTCCTTGAGGTTGTTCCACTTCTTACTTCGTGATGAAAGTGTTTGAATTTCCCCAACCAAGTCAACTTGCATGGCACGATTTTTGAATTTAGAAGATGGTGATTATGATGTTACAAAAGTTATTCTTGTGTTTTAACAACTTCTATATGATGTATGTGAAGTATTTGGCTGATTTGTTTGGGAAAAACTTGTAAGGTTTGAGAGATTCAAAGATTTGGAATTCCAGGCTCAAAAATGGAGGTTTTATGGACAATTCTGGTTTCTTGAGAGTAAAGCAGTTTTGAGGGCTTGTTTATCTCCTTTTTTTATCTTGAAATTGATATATCTATTTATAGTCAAGAGGTTTGGGAGGTTGAAGTAATCATATTTGCAAGATAGCATGTTATGATTTGGTTGAAAGTGAAAAACCAAGTTGGATGAATTTTCATAGTTTCAATGTTTCAAGTACAAGCATGTTCTAAAGTTGTTGGATGCAGAGGGTTTTATCCATGCTTTTAAGCTTTCTTGTAATTAAATATAACCATTACAAATCTCAATTCATTGACATTTTGCAAAAGCATGTTTTTCAAAAATGGAAGTGTTGACTTTGTGCCATTAATGGAATTATGTTTGGATAATGCTTAAATCAAATGGACCATAGCTCAAAAGTTTGCGTAAAAAATTAATTATGGTGAGATTTGGAATTTAAGAGGCCTACAAAGCAAGATTATGCAGCATGGCATAAGGATTTGGTTATGTGTTCATCATAAAATGCTTTGTATTTCAAGAATGGATGCCCAACTTCATGCCTTTGAATCTCCTAGCTCAAGTATGATAAATTCATGCCTTTGGATGTTTTGGAAAGTTTGTAACATTGTCTACAACTTTCATGTTAACCACTTTGGCTAAATCAAATTGGAACTTGATGAAAATTGGCCAAGAAGTTGAGACAAATATCTGACCAAACTTGTTGAAAATTTCTCTAAGTGTTTATACAAAAATGTCATGACTTCATGAGCCTATATCTTCAAATCTAAGCATTTTTTGGACATCAACCCTCTAACACAAAGCTGTAGAATTCATCAAGATCTACAACTTTCATGTTGAAAGTTTTCTTTGAATCATCTTGCATTTTGGTGAAAAAATGTCATGAAGTAATGAAATTATCAAGTGTAAAAACACTTAGAAAATTTCTAAGTATTAAAAACTTTGACTTTTTGTGGACTTTCTTAACTTTCTTAATTCTTGATGATAAAGTTTGATATTATTAAATGTCTTGATGAATTTTGATCTTTGGAATGTAATGTTGACCAAAAAGTCAAAGTTTGACTTTTTGTGTATCAATTGACTTTTCATCAGTTGATCAAAATTCAACTATCAATCTTTTGATCTTGAGAAATGATTTAAGCCATGAAATTAGGTCAACATGTTGTGTTTGAGTCCTTGAGATTATGTTTCAAACCATTAGATTATGTATTAGGTCAAAAGTCAATGATCAGTCAACTTCAGTCAAGACCCTAATTTGTGGTCTCGGTGCTTAGGAGGTGGGCTTGTCTAATCAAACCCTTGAGAATCCTTGAGAAATGTCTTGAGAAAAGAGAGGGAAAATTTTGGGGTACAACATAAAGCACTGCATATTTCTATCCAGATAGAAACAACTAGCCTATCCGGGGTGCTCATTGATATTGGTTCTTCCCTCAACGTACTACCAAAGGCCAGTTTGATGAAGCTAACACTAGACGGTGTTGTCATAAGGCCAGGTTCTATGATTGTTAAAGCTTTTGATGGTTCTAAAAGTACAATTTTTGGAGAAGTGGATCTTTATGTCCAAATTGGTTCGCATATGTTCTACATTACCTTTCAGGTGATGGATATAGAACCAACATATATAGGCTTGCTTGGGCGACCTTAGATCCATATAGCAGGGGGTGTTACCTCCATCCTACATCAAAAATTGAAGTTCCTTGTTGAAGGAAGGTTGGTTATAATTGAAGGATAGGAGGACATCTTTGTAAGTCACATAGAGTCCTACAGATATATCAGTGTAGATGAATACTGCATCGCGACACCACTCCAAGTCTTAGAGGTTGCTTCAATGGTAACCCTACCAGTGGAGAAAATCAAGAAACCTACTATGACTTCATGTAGAGATTTACAAACAGTTGCAGAAGATTGTACCTTAAAAGGTTGGGGTAAACTTGTGGAGATACTTGAGAAGAAAGATCATTTTGGTTTGGGCTATAAACTGTAAAAGGTTAGTCTGAAAGGCAAGGCACAATTTCCTCCCATCCAGGAAACCTTGGTCAGCAAAGGAGTAGAGCATGGTGGATAAGGAGCAATGATATCCAATAAGAGAAACGCCAAAGGAGCATCTAACTTCATCATTTAGTGTGCTTTAGAAAAAGAACTCAGGAATTGGACAACTGTGGAGATTCTAGAGATCTTTTTCTCCAAAGTAATTTTTTTGTTTTTAAAAAAGCATATGTCATCCTCGAGGCATAGGGGTAGCTTGTAAGGGCCCCCATTTGTTTCAAACAGTGATTTTAATTAATAAGAGTTATGATTTGAACTCAATTAAGATCCATGCCTTCCTCTTGCATTTCTCTTTTATTTTTCAAAATGGCAATACTTTTCTTCATATACTTTTTTTTTAAAATTCATATTCTAAAATGCACCAAAACATGATAAAATGTACAGATCCACATCTAAACTCACCGATAATGTTACTGTTGTTATCTGATATAATTTTTATGCACTGATTAGCCAAGCTGAAGAGGGAGATGAAGAAGATCTTGAACTCTCCAACGAAATGGAAAGGGTATTAGAGCAAAAGGTTGACAATATACAACCGTACCAAGAATCTATTGAGATCATCAACCTTGGCACATAAAAAGATTCGAAAGAGATCAAGCTAGGGATAACCTTGGAGGAAAGCATCAAAGAAAGGTTGGTCAAACTTTTGCATGAGTACATGGATATATTTTCATGGTCTTACAAAGATATGCCAGGATTGGATACATACATTGTGGTGCATATGCTACCTCTCAAATAAGGTTGTTCTCCAGTTAGGAAGAAGCTCATAAGAACTTGTCCAGACATGTATGACAAGATTCGAGAAGAGGTCCTTAAACAATTTGATGCAGGGTTCTAGGTCGTGGTAGATTATCCACCTTAGATAGATAACATCGTGCCAGTGCCCAAAGACGATTTTCCGCTACCTCACATAGACGTTTTGATGGATAATACAGCTCAAGCTTCGATATTCTCATTCATGGATGGTTTCTCAGGTTATAATCAGATTAAAATGGCACTCTAGGATATGGAAAAGACTACTTTCATGACTCCTTGGAGCACCTTCTGTTACAAAGTGATGCCCTTCGGCCTAAAGAACGCAGAGCCAACTTATCAACGAACCATGGTCACATTGTTTCATGAAATGATCCATAAAGAAGTTAAAGTATACGTGGATGATATGATTTCCAAATCCCATATAGAGAAGAATCACATCATTCACTTGTAGAAATTATTTGAACGTCTAGGGAAATTCAGATTGAGGTTGAATCCGAAAAAAATGCACATTTGGTGTCAGGTCAGGTAAATTATTGGGTTTTATTGTGAGCTAACAAGGTATTGAGGTGGATTATAAGTGCAAAAGTTTAGTTATTTTTTATATACTTTTTGTTGAACTTATCTAATCTTTGTTGTTAATATCAGTTGAATAACCCCACTTTTTGTTATAAATACGTTTAGTTATGTTTTGTGTACATTTTGTATCGGTTGATTACTTTTTCATATGTTTTGTAGGTATTTGAGTATGGTCGGAGCAATGAGGAATAAAATATCCAAGATGAATTTTTTGATCAATGAAGAAGAAGGCTAAAGATGAAGCCATTCCAAGTTATGCAGTAAAAGCAACAAAAGTTGTTGAACTGTCTTCCATCGTCGGGTGAAATTTCTATCGCCAGGCGACAGTGGCCGAGAAGACCAATTTTGATATTGTTGGGCAAAGCTTTGTGTTGCCGGGTGATGTTAGATATTTGTTTCAGTTGAGGACATGGCTTATCCTGGGCCTTGTATTTAGGAACCGTCGCCAGGCGATGCTTTTATGTCACTGGGCGACGCATGCGGATCAGAATTTTGTTATATTTTCCTTTTTATTTCATTTGTTGGGAGATGGTTTTGGGGGTGATTTTCCCCCCAATTCCATCCACCTCATTTTTGTAGTGGATTAGCTTAGATAACAACACTAGGGCTTTTCTTATGGATGACTGGAGGTGGATTTCTCATTGACCGGCGCTGATAAACCACAAGATTTGTGGTTTATCTCTTCTCCTCTCTATGAATTTCTCTTTTGTTGGGTTTTGTATGTATATTTATTTTGAACTTATGTATATTTGTCGCCCGTGGCGTTATATTAAACTTTCTTTACAAATCTTTGTGGATTGTTGTCTTAGATTTTTGCTCTGTGCTAGGGATTTGAGTTGTTATAGACATATACTGCTTAGATTCATATCTAGGATGATTATTTGTTAGCTTATAAACTCTAGAGATAGATTTAGAGCTGACATCTACTTGGGCATCAGAGCTTAATACCTCTGTATGGTTGTGATGTGTTGAAATATTTTCAGTGTGATTACATAGTTATCTTATGTGTTGCTAAGGAGGTAGAGAGATCATTTCCTCGGTGATACAGTCTGTCTCTCGATTTGGGTTAGAAATGACTTAGGTTTTGAGTGATACGTAGTGACATTGATGAGTATTGTTAGGTTGAATGTAATCGGTCAGTATATTTAAGTTTATAGTAAGTAGATTATATGCAGGCTTGATAAGATCTTCCTTAGTTTTTTTTTGTTTACATTTATTTTCCTTTGATAATTTTCTTCGCAACCAATTTATCTTCAAACTCATTACCGAATGATTTTTCATATGATAATTCAATAACCAATCTCTGTGGATAAGATACAATATAACCTATATCACCCGGTAAATTAATAACTTACTTTTTGCTTGCTGATATACCGTTGTAACAAAATGGTGCATGTGATACGGTGGGAGAACTGACTTGGGTGTTTTGCGTTTTATCGCAACTGTTGCGGATAGAAAGAGTCACCACCGACTTTTCTTTTATCCAATAAGGAAAGAGTGAAAAGAACAGAAAAGACCTTTGAGATGTTTTCTTGAGTTTGGGAGGTAGGTTATGAAAAGGGGAGGTGTTAGCACCCTTTTCATCTATAGTTATCTATGGGCTCTTAGTTGCTTGCTACATCACTTTTGAAATTTCTTTGTTTGAAATATGTTTGTGGTGGGTTTTGAAAGTATTTTTGAAAAGCGCCTTCACTTAGGAAAACTTTGTAATGATTCTCGTCTCTATAAGAATGCATACAAAGTGTTGGACTTTTGAAAATATTTCATGTATTTGAAAGTGTTTAGTGTGTTTGAAAATATGTTTGTTTTTGAAGATGGATTGTGAGCAAGCAACTAAGAACGGTCTACCTACTCAAAAGTCTTTTATTCGTTTCTCTCTTCCTTTAACATTGCTATCTTACCATTGATTGGTAAGAAGCTCTATCTTTGGATGTAAAGGGACGAGCGTGGATCATCGTAGTGTCATAAAATGAAATGTTGTGAGATGTCTTAGCATTTCTCTTGAGGGTCTAAGATCATTTATAAGGCAACATTCGAAGCATCATTGAGGGACTATGATCTTGTATTTTTCGATTGTTTTTGCTAAGGCATCTCACATGCATAACATGACCATTTTCTCGAGGCAACAAGTGGAGTTAACCCTATAGGTGCAAGCGTGCAAAGTGTTTATTTTTCATGCATTATTTTGTCTTGGTTAGGGTTGTCTAAGATTTATTTGTATCTTGTCATACACACCCTAGTTACTAGCATTTATATTTGAAAACGGTAAATTGCGGAAAATAAAGTCCTACACTATTACATTATTAGGGGGATGGGGGTACAATTTAATAATGGGGATGAAATAGGAGCTTAAATATTACAACAATATTTAATAGCCATGAATAAAATATGTAAAATATGTAAAAACAATGTAAAGGAATGGAAAACTACATTTTTGAACATTATGTATTGACACAAGCTCCTACGAATTGACACATAACCTTCCATTGCCCATGTATTGCCAAATCAACTTAGTATGAGTCGATACAAATAGGTATGTGTCGACTCATTCCGTGCATGTGTCAACTCATAAGTGTTTTGTGTCGACTTATACTCCTTTTTTTCCTTCTGTTTTGGGTCCGTATAGCAGTATGTGTCGACTCATAAGGCTATGTGTTGAATCATACTGTCATTTTTCACTAAGATATATCGACTCATATAGGTATGTGTCGACTCATACTGTCATTTTTTCACTTAAACATTGTTTTTATGCATACATGGTTTATTTCTCAACACATAAATGAAAAGAATGGAATACAAACAAAGGGTTATCTTCAAGGGCAATGGTTACTACATTTTGTCTTCAAAAATGAATCACTAATGATGCTTGAAATGAAGAATTAAAGTCAAGAAGACTTACCTTGAAGTTGGATTTTATACTTTGAGCTTGAGTTGTTGCCTTGGCTATTCTTGAGCTTGGAAAATAAAGATGTTACAAAAGTTGTTCTTGTGTTTGAACAACCTCTATAGGATGTATGTAAGGTATTTAGATGGTTGGACATAACTTGTAAGGTATGAAGATTTATAGGATTTGGATTTCAAAGCTCAAGAGTGGGAGCTTTGTGGACAATTATGGCTTTTTTGAAGGTGTGAGATTTTTGAGGGCTTGTCTACACAACAACACTTTTGGTTTTTCTCTATTTTTTTCTGACCTCTTTCTCTTGCAATCGGCCTCTCTACTTATAGAGAAGGTTTGAGACTTGAAACAACTCAGATTTTAAATCACATGTTATGGCTATCTTGCTTGTTTTTGAAGCAAAGTGACAAACATCTTCCCGAAGCTTGTACCGTGCTATTGTAGAGTGGCTGAACTTTTAACATGCTTGCTTCTGATCTTGTACATGAAGTTATGCAGAAAGAATAAGTCCAATGCTCAAGGAGAGTGGACTTTGTGATTAAAACCACTTTTCCAAAATAGAAGTGTGAACTTTCTTCCAAAAATGGAATGATCAATTAGATAATGGTTCAAACACTTGGATTATAGCTTAATCATTTGTGTAAGTATTCAATTATGGAGTTAAATGCAAGTTAGAATCCTGCAAAGTGGGATTTGTACAGCATGCTTGAAGGTTGAATCAAATGTTCTTCACAAATTTGCCTTGTAAATCAAGAATGAATACCCAACTTCAGATCCTTGAATCTCCTAGCTCAAGTATGATAAATTCATGCTCTTGGATGTTTTGGAAAGCTTGAAACATCCTCTACAACTTTCATGTTTTCCACTTTTATTGAATCAAACTTGAACTTAATGAAAACTGGCCAAGAAGTTGGGATAAAAACCTGGCCAAACCTGTTGAAACTTTCTCTGGGTTTATTCAAAAATGCCATGACTTCATTAATTTATAACTTAAAATCCAAGCATTTCTAGAAAAATTCCCTCCCTACAATATTTTAGATCTCATTGAGATCTACAACTTTCATGTTGGAAGTTTTCCTTGAATCATCTTGCATCATGATGAAAAGTTGGCATGAAGAAATGAAATTATCATATATAAAAGACAATTAGAAAAATTTCTAAGTCTTGAAAAGTTTGACTTTTTACATTGGATTTTGGCTTTCTTGATTTCTTGATTTCTTGAAGATCAAGTTTGATATTCTTGAATGTCTTGATGATTTTGATCTTTGAAACTTAATGTTGACCAAAAATTCAAAAATTAACTTTTTAGTGTAAGTTGACTTTTTCATCAGTTGATCAAATTTCATCTATCAATCCATTGATCTTGAGAAATGTTTTGAGATATGCAAATAGGTCAAATTGATGCATTTGAATTCTTTATATCATGTTTCAAACCAATAAGTCATGTATTAGGTCAAAAGTCAGTGATCAGTCGCTTTCAATTAAAACCCTAATTTGTGGTCTCAGTGTTTCGAAGGTGATTTTGTCTGATTAATTCTTGAGAATCCTTGAGCATTGGAGGCCCTTTGTGAAATTTCTTGAGAAAGGAGAGGGAAAATTTTGGGGTACAACAGTTGCCCCTGTTCAATCTTCTTAAACCTGAAGAGTTAGACTGGTGTGTTGCTATTCGTGACTTGAAAGTTGAAGATGATTGAACACTAGAGTGCCCAAACATTTTCACTCGATTTTGTGTTAGTTGATAGTGTTGAGAATGGGCTTAAATATGCCATTTGGAGAATTCATAAAGAATTTTCGAAGATGGGCTTATAGATTCCACCCAAGGTGATTGTTGATAGTGATTGGAAGAAGCATCAAAATAAATCTTTGGTCAATTGAATCTGAATGATATGTTGGAATGGACCTGTGTTAAGCCTTCTCCGGAAATGTATTAGAAGGAATTTGTGTAAGATTGTTTCAGGATGAAACCTGTATGAAACTGTATCTGGAAATTTATGAGAAGGAGCCTGGGTAGGGCTGTTTCGAAATAAATCCGTGTGAAACTTCATCTGGAAATACATGAGAATGAGCCTAGGTAGGGCTGCTTTGGGATGAGTCCGTGTGAAACTGCATCTGTAAATGTATGAGAAGGAGCCTAGATAGGGCAGCTTCAGGATGAGTCTGTGTGAAACTTCATCTGGAAATTTATGACAAGGAGCCTGGGTAGGGCTGCTTCGGGATGAGTCTGTGTGAAACTTCATCTAGAAATGTATGAGAAGGAGCCTGGGTAGGGCTGCTGTGAGATAAGTCCGTGTGAAACTTCATCTGGAAATGTATGAGAAGGAGCTTGGGTAGGGCTGCTTCGGGATGAGTCCGTGTGAAACTTCATCTGGAAATTTATGAGAAGGAACCCGGGTAGGGCTGCTTCAGGATGAGTCTGTGTGAAACTTCATCTGGAAATATATGAGAAGGAGCCTGGGTAGGGCTGCTTCAGGATGATTCTGTGTGAAACTTCATCTGGAAATTAGAAGGAACCTATGTAAGATTGCTTCATGATGAGCATGTGTGAAGCTGCGTCTGGAAATTGGAAGGAACCTGTGTAAGATTGCTTCATGATGAGCCTGTGTGAAGCTACATCTGGAAATTGGAAGGAACTCGTGTAAGATTTATTTATGATGAACCCGTGTGAAGTTACATATGGAAATCGGAAGGAACCCGTGTAATATTGCTTTATGATAATCCAGTATGAAGCTGCATCTGGAAATTAGAAGGAACATGTGTAAGATTGCTTCATGATGAGTCTGTGTGAAGCTGCATATGAAATTAGAAGGAACCCGTGTAAGATTGCTTCATAATGAGCCCGTGTGAAGTTGCATCTGGAAATTAGAAGGAAAACATGTAAGATTGCTTTATGATGAGCCCATGTGAAGCTGCATCTGGAAATTTGTAGGAACCCGTGTAAGATTTCTTCATGATGAGCCCGTGTGAAGCTGCATCTGAAATTAGAAGGAACCCATGTAAGATTGCTTCATAATTAGCCCGTGTGAAGCTACATCTGAAATTAGAAGGAACTCGTGTAAGATTGCTTTATGATGAGCCCGTGTGAAGCTGTATCTGGAAATTAGAAGGAACTCGTGTAAGATTGCTTCATGTTGGTCGTGTAGATAGTTTCTCTATCTTATTTCAGGAACTAATCTTGGACCTGTTGAAAATTGTTGATGATAATTATCTGTTGATTGATCTTTCCTGAAAAGGTAAAGAGTTAGTTGTATGAAATGCATTGCGTAATGATGTTCTCAAATTAAATGAGATTGTGCTATATGCGCTTCATATGCATATGATATGAATGTTATTGAAATGTATCTTTGTCTTGGAAAATAAATCCTTGAAAAATGTTAGGGAGTCTTGGGAAATTAAATCCCAAACTGCTGTTGGGGGATGAAGAGTATGCACATCTTCAGACCTTGTTTTAAAATGTTTCTGCTGGGGATTCCTGTTTTGTTGTTTGAGGAGAACTCCGCTGGGGAACATTGACCTTGCTTGAGGAAACTCTGTGGGGAGTGTTGATTTCTGCTTGGGGAATAAAGTTCAGGAGTTTTAGTTGTCCATTGCTCTACTGAGGATCTATCTCTTGATTAGAGAGGAATAAAGTTTAGCTGTTATCTGGTCGGATCCAGGCTACACAACAACTTACTGGGGATAAAGAAGTTAACTATTATTTGGTCGGATTCCAGGCTTTGCAACAACTCATTGGGGATAGTGGCAAACTCTACTGGGGAAGAGGAGTTTTGTTAGTGATTTGAAGAAGTTAAACTATTATCTGGTTGGGTCCAGGTTTCGTAGTAACTCGAACGGTTATCTGGTCGGGTCCAGGTTTCAACAATTGAAGAAGTTAAACTATTATCTGGTCGGGTCCAGGCTTTAGTAACTTAAAATTGAGATTTACTGTTATCTGGTCGGGTCCAAGTATCATCAAATCAAACTTGTTTCTGGTCGGGTCCAGGTTTTGCAGAAAATTGAAGTTAAACTATTATCTGGTCGAATTACAGGCTTCGCAATAACTTAATGGGATAGTAACGACTCCGTTAGGGAATGCAAAAACTCTACCGGGGATTAAGGGGTTTCGTCTATTGATTTGTAATCGTCTGAGAAGAAAACTCAAGTTGGGGAATTTGCAGTTTGTTGGGGAAATAAACCCTTTTGAAGAGAATATTTGACAATCTGCTGGGGAGGTGTTTTCTTTTGGCATAACTCCTCGAGGATTTTTCTTAAGAGCAACTCAGTTGGGGAGTGGTTTTCCGGAGATTGAAACTCTGGATGGGGATTTCATGGATCCAACTTTGTGGGGATATCCTTAAATTTGGCCTTGTGGGGTTTATACCCTTATCTGTGAAGATTATTTTGTGGGGATAACCTTATAGAGGTGGCTTTGGCGACTTCACTGGGGATCACCTTATGAAAGGGACTTTGTAGGGATTTGTCACTGTCCATAGTAGTAAGTGTTATAGCGCTTCCAGAAAATGTGTGCTTGGTTTTAGATGCCCCTTGACTGGAATTCATGTTCGATTCCCCAAGTGATTCGGATGGAGACTTGCCCCCTGCTATGAGAGATTTCTTGGAATCTTGACTTGACTGCCCCGGATAAGTTGGACAGTAACATGTCATGCCCCTTTTATTATGAGATATTTTTCATTGGAAGCATCTTTCAATTTAAAGTGATTCCGTTTATTGAGAGAATTTTCGTTCATTGGATATTCTCCATGAAAATTTCTTTGTTGTCAAACAATTGGCTATATGGAAACAACGGTATTCAAACAATGTAAAGTTTATGTTTGTCTTGATGTTTTGAAAATGCACTTTTAGCAAATAAAAGAATTTTGTAAGAATATGAATTCGACTCGGGATTTACAGTAAGCCTTAAAGGAGTCGGGATACCTTTTGTAACAATATGCTTTCAAACTAATCCATGCTTTAATTAGGACTTTTAAGGGGTTGTAACGTGGCCTGGTTCACGGTTTTAAGAAACAAAGGATAAGGCTCAAAGTTTATTTGTACCCGCCTATTCTTCATGATGTTCTTCAGCCCTATACCTAGTTAATTGTGTGTTTATCCCCTACTAGAATATGGAATGATATTTTGGTGATGGTTCAGATACTGGAAGTTTATTTGGGAAGACATTCATTTTTGCAACATTTTTCATTGTCGAGGATTTGGTAGCGACCTCTTTTTTGATTTACTATCCCTAATTTTGCCTGACTGCTCTTGTTTTAAAATTACAGCCAGCAGGGTGCCCTTATTTTTCTTAAGTCTCTTTCATAGGTTTTGACCTGGTGGGCTTTTCTTTTGAGAGATAATGACTGCCTATTTTATGGGGGACCAACACCATCTTTTGATTCATAAGGGTGTTTTTGATGTCATTCGTTATGTACGAAGTGAAAGCTTGCGACTGAACGCACATTTGAATTAATTGAGAAACTACCCTGCCCCAGGTCATGATTAAAGGTTTCAATTTGTGTGAAAAGAAAACTCTCACTTCTTAGGCTCAAAGGGGTTGACTAGGGATTATCTTCCTTATAACTCCAGTGTTTAGGGTTCGAAACAACGCCTGTACATCATCAGCAAGGTCTGTTCAAAAGCATATTGCAGAGATTAGAGTATCATTTTCTCATCCTCCCTCTAAAGGCTAATAACTTTTAACGAGAGTTGAATATCACAAAAAGGAAATAAAGTACAGTTTGAATATAGTGAAAACAAAGGGATTAACTCAAGAAAAAAATATGCAATGCATTAGCAAGAATAACCAAAGTTTGACATAAGAACAAATATTTAAACAAACAAAGAAATTACAACTGAAAATTCGAATGATCAAAAATTTCTATGCCTAAATTTGTCACTCAGATGATGTGCCTTTGAGGGATGACAGAAAAACTCCAATTGACCATCTTGTATAAATTCCAACACTCCTTTGTTGATTAGGTCTTGAATCTTGTTCTTCAATGCCCAATAGTGATTAGTGTCGTGTCCCTGACTATTACAGTGGTATGTGCACCTTTCGTTGGTATGGTAGCTAGGAGCAGAAGTATTAGGTTTTTGAGGAGGTTCCCTCAATGTAACCAGCTTGGCTTCCAACATATTATGCAATGCTTGAGCCAAAGGCATGTTGACCTCGGAAAATTATCTTTTGGGTGTATCTTGCTTACACGGGCCATTATGTCGTGGTTGGTGAGGTCGTTGTTGGACTCTTGGCGTAGTAGCCATTTTGAAAGGTGTTTTGTCAACCAAATCTTCTTCTTTCTTATCGAGGGCTGATTAATGACTTGATCTCCAATCTTAATTGTTTGTTTCATATGGTTGCATCCGTCTTGATGAAGCTTATTGACGAGGGCTCTTAACTCTTCTTGTCCCCGAGCTAAGTTTTGGATAAGAGTCATCTACCCTAACATCTGGATTCTCATTGTTGCTATATCCGCTTGCAATTGTCTCATCTGGCCCTCCTCATCGTCTTTAGGATTGTTATTGGTCATGCTCTTAATAAGAAGTGCTTTCACTTCTTCGTGCCCCTTAGACAGGTTTAGGAATAAATGTTGAAGCTGGTCATTTTGGGTCTGAAGATCTTGGACAGTCTGCTCGAGAGCCATCTTTTCTTGAAACAAACAGTAAATGGATGAGAAAACCTGTATGGGAAAAACCTGTCATTATATGATGCATGATATGTGGATGCAATGTTTTCAAGGATCTCGCAGGGTAAACACAAGAAAATGTCAGAAGTTGAACTTTGATCATAACTTTGATTGGAGAACTTTGTACCATTGAATGTCCTTCCACGATAATCAAGCTCACCATGTCAAGTGGGTCATAGACCATCCTCTTTCCCCTTTGATAGACGTCTGGTTCAACATATCCCTGCATCACAGGCCCTTGAGATCCTTGAAATGGTTATTGAAAATGATATGGTATGATGTTATGATGTTATATACATATAAACATATACAAGCAAAGCAAACAAGTCCTTAGGTTTGGGCTTGCATGGGTTTCATAGGTAAGTACCCTCTTGAAGTTTAGTTGGTTCAACCTGTTCTAGAAAGTAATTGGGTTCTAGGGAATCTCAATATCATTGATCTTTCTGCGTTGGGCATTGTTTTATCACAATCAATCTTTTCTTGCAACCAAAATATCCCAAAAGTTCAATCTCAGTGAGCGTAGTATCAAGTATCAACCAATTTTCACCATTCCACCGAAACTGGCTATCTCACTACTTCCTAATGGCCAAGTTGTTCAATTAAATGTTCTAAGGTCAGTTAGTGCTTCATGACATTGCTCGGTGGCCCCGTATTCTCCTCGATTCAACACAAGGGATACCGGTACCAACAAATGCGTCACACTAGCATAGCCATTGCTTCAACCATATCGGTCTATGCCGTACAGTTTCCACAATCTATTGCTACTTACCTAATGATGTTCCCAGATTCAGGTTGAGGATCAATACAAACCCAAACAAGGACCCACAAATGTAAAGCAAAAAAATCAAACAATGAAAGAAAATAAATGTGATCTAGCTCTAAGGTAACCCCACATTATAGATATCCCCAATAGAGTCTCAAGTTATATGATACGGTGGGGGAACTGACTTTGGTGTTTTGCGTTTTATCGCAATTATTGCGGATAGCAAGAGTCACCATCGACTTTTCTTTTATCCAATAAGGAAATGGTGAAAAGAACAAGAAAGACCTTTGAGATGTTTTCTTGAGTTCGAGGGGTAGGTTATGAAAAGGGAATGTGTTAGCACCCTTTTCATCCATAGTTATATATGGGCTCTTAGTTGCTTGCTAGATCACTTTTAAAATTTCTTTGTTTGAAATGTGTTTGTGGTGGGTTTTGAAAGTACTTTGGAAAAGCGCCTTCGTTTAGGCAAACTTTGTAATGATTCTCATCTCTATAAGAATGCATATAAAGTGTTGGACTTTTGAAAATATTTCATGTTTTTAAAAGTGTTTAGTGTGTTTGAAAAGCTGTTTGTTTTTTAAGATGGATTGTGAGCAAGCAACTAAGAACTTCCTACCTACTCAAAAGTCTTTTGTTTGTTTCTCTCTTCCTTTGACATTGATATCTTACCATTGATTTGTAAGAAGCTCTATCTTTGGATGTAAAGGGATGGGCGTGGGCCATCGTATAGTCATAAGATGCAATGTTGTGAGATGCCTTAGCATTTCTCTTGAGGGTCTAAGATCATTTATAAGGCAACATTTGAAGCGTCATCGAGAGACTATGATCTTGTATTTTTCGATTGTTTTTGCTAAGGCATTTCACATGCATAACATGACCATTTTATCGAGGAAACAAGTGTAGTTAACCCTAGAGGTGCAAGCATGAAAAGTGTTTATTTTTCATGCATTATTTTGTCTTGTTTAGGGTTGTTTAAGATTGATTTTTATCTTTCCATACACACCCTAGTTACTATCATTTATATTTGAAAGCGGTAAATTACGGAAAATAAAGTCCTATGTTATTACATCATTAGGGGGATGAGGGTATAATTTACAAATGGGGATGAAATAGGAGCTTAAATATTACAACCATATTGAATAGCCATGAAGAAAATATGTAAAATATGTAATAAAAAAACAGTGTAAAAGAATGGAAAACTGCATTTTGAACATTATGAGTCGACACAAGCTTCTATGCATCGACACATAACCTTTCATTGCCCCTGTATTTCCAAATCAACTCAGTATGAGTCAATGGATATGGGTATCTGTCGACTCATTCCTTGTATGTGTCGACTCATACGTGTTTTGTGTCGACTCATTCTCCCTTTTTCTCCTTCTGTTTTGGGCCTGTATAGCGGTATGTGTCGACTCATAAGGCTATGTGTCGACTCATATTATCATTTTTCACTAAGATGTGTTGACTCATATAGGTATGTGTCGACTTATACTGTCATTTTTTCACTTCAACATTGTTTTGTTGCATACATGGGTTAGTTCTCAACACATAAATGAAAAGAATGGAAGACAAACAAAGGGTTATCTTCAAATGAAATGGTTACTACATTTTGTCTTCAAAAATGAATCACTAATGATGCTTGAAATGAAGAATTAGAGTGAAGAAGACTTACCTTGAAGCTGGATTTTATACTTTGAGCTTGAGTTGCTGCCTTGGCTATTCTTGAGCTTGGAAAATAAAGATGTTACAGAAGTTGTTCTTATGTTTGAACAACCTCTATAGGATGTATGTAAGGTATTTATATTGTTGAACAAAACTTGTAATGTATGAAGAGTTCTAGGATTTTGATTTCAAAGCTCAAGAGTTGGAGCTTTGTGGACAGTCATGGCTTTTTTAAAGGTGTGAGATTTTTGAGGGCTTTCCTACACAACAACACTTCTGGTTTTTCTCTATTTTTTCCTGACCTCTTTCTCTTGCAATTGGTCTCTCTACTTATAGAGATGGTTTGAGACTTGAAACAACTCAGTTTTTGAATCACATGTTATGGCTATCTTACTTGTTTTTGAAGCAAAGTGACAAACATCTTCCCGAAGCTTGTACCATGCTATTGTAGAGTGGTTGGACATTTAACATGCTTGATTCTGATCTTGTACATGAATTTACGTAGAAAGAACAAGTCCAATGATCAAAGAGAGTGGACTTTGTGATTAAAGCCACTTTTCCAAAATGGAAGTGTGAACTTTCTTCCAAAAATGGAATGATCAATTGGATAATGGTTCAAACACTTGGATTATAGCTCAATCAGTTGTGTAAGCATTCAATTATGGAGTTAAATGCAAGTTAGAATCCTGCAAAGTGGTATTTGTACAACATGCGTGAAGGTTGAATCAAATGTTCTTCAAAAATTTGCCTTGTAAATCAAGAACGAATACCTAACTTCAGATCCTTGAATCTACTAGCTCAAGTTTGATAAATTCATACTCTTGGATGCTTTGGAAATATTGAAACATCCCCTACAACTTTCATGTTTTCCACTTTTATTGAATCAAACTGGAACTTAATGAAAACTGGCCAAGAAGTTGGGATAAAAACCTGGCCAAACCTGCTGAAAATTTCTCTAAGTGTTTATTCAAAAATGCCATGACTTCAGGAATTTATAACATAAAATCCAAGCATTTCTAGAAAAAGTCCTTCCCTATAATGTTTTAGATCTCATTGAGATATACAACTTTCATGTTGGAAGTTTTCCTTGAATCATCTTGCATCATGATGAAAAGTTGGCATGAAGAAATGAAATTATCATGTATAAAAGACACTTAGTAAAATTTATAAGTCTTGAAAAGTTTTACTTTTCACATTGACTGTTGACTTTCTTGATTTCTTGATTTATTTATGATCAAGTTTAATATTCTTGAATGTCTTGATGGATTTTGATCTTTGAAACTTAATGTTGACCAAAAAGTCAAAATTTGACTTTTCAGTGTATGATTGACTTTTTCATCAGTTGACCAAATTTCATCTATCAATCCATTGATCTTGATAAGTGTTTTGAGATATGTAAATAGGTCAAAATTATGCATTTGAATTCTTGAGATCATGTTTCAAACCAATAAGTCATGTATTAGGTCAAAAGTCAGTGATCAGTCGCTATCAGTCAAAACCCTAATTTGTGGTCTCAGTGTTTCGAAGGTGATTTAGTCTGATTAATTATTGAGAATCCTTGAGCATTGGAGACCCTTTGTGAAATGTCTTGATAAAATAGAGGGAAAATTTTGGGGTACAGCAGCGCCGTTGCTGGGGATTAGTTCTATTGTTTTCGCATTACGATAATTCTTTTGTTTTTGAGTTTTGTAATTAATGTAGTATATAAATTGTATATTAACTTGTATATGATACTTGTGTATATATGTGTTTTTTTGTTTTCACGTATTGTTATGAATTGTCTCATTTTCGTAATGTTTGTTGTGTGATTGTTATGACACTTTCTTTAGGTTTGCACGGTGTGACAATACCATGGCATGGCGAGAGGAGGTTACTAGCTCGCACAATAAAGGCGTCGCGTGATTTGTGTTTTAACAAGTTGAAACAAGGAAATGTTCTAAATTTCAAATCTTCACTTTTCAACTTGTTAATTCATTTTCACCCGGTTTTCATATCGTTATTATATTTGTTTTGTTATATCAATTTGTGTTTTCTGAAAGCTTATCGTGTTTAGCTTGAGGAGTTTTGTTCATTGTAAATATTGTAAATTTTGTACATTGAAATTTTGTAGGAGTATTATTTTGCTAATTCTTTTGTTGTTGTTTGGACTCAAGTTTTGGTCTGGTAACTTGTAGAATATTGAGGTGATTTTTCAAGTTTGATCGTTTCGACTTGTGAATGCATGGTAATGATTTTGCTAAAGTTTTGTACACGTTCGAGGTATGTGTTTATTACTTTCTATACTTTAGCATATTCATGATACTTAGACTTTTTACAACATTTATGCCAGTCATTCTTTTGCATACTTGTTCATTTGTGAATCACTTTAGTTGCCACCCTTTTTTTTAGGTAGCTTTCCATTGTTTACATATGGTGGAGACCATAATTCTTGTTTTAACTGGATTTTAGTATGCTTAATCTTTTATTTTTGTTGATTGTATGAATGCAAGAAAAGGATCAAGGAATTTTTGTTTCATTTTGAGCACAACTACCTAACCTAATATTTAATTCACCTTGTGAGTGTGTGATCATTAGTAACCTCTTTGAGCTTTTTGTTGATATTCATGTTGTTTTTGCTAAATACTTATGAGTGTTTATTTCACGTTTTTACATGGATGTTGATGTGTTGTTTTCTTGAACCCTCAACCATTGTTTTGTTTTGAATTTTTACCTTTCCTTAGAAAGTAGGGAGTATTCACTAATATGTTGGTTGAATTCAAGTTGGGGAGAAAAATGATTGTATATTTATTGATTTATTGCTATGAGGTTGAAAAGAAAAAGAAATAAAAAAAATGTGAAAAATAAAGAGGAGAAAAAGAAAGAAAATTTGAAAAAAGCTTTGAAAAAGAAAAACAAATAGAGTTGGAATAATGTTGTGTTAATAAGTGATGTGTGTTGGTGTAAAACTTTTGATGAAGAAGAAGTTTGATGAAAATTCTATTGTTTGAAACTTTGTGGAATTATTTACTCCCTTAGGTTTAGGCAAGTTTTTGTTTCTATTAGCTTTAGGACTTATCACTTTTTTGTTAATCAAGTCACATTGCAACCTTGAAAAGCCCTGGAGATTCTTACTTTTATATTTTCAATGTAAATTTTTGGATGAATGCATAATTTATTCTATTGTTTGAAGGATTGTTGGATGAGTGAAAATACCCAATTTTTGTGTATTTTTCATCTATCGATGATTGTGTTTTCTTGGTGTGATTCATTTATGAGATAGTATTATTTTAGCATGTTTTGCATGATTTTTGTATTTAGCATTTATTTCGTGTTTATGTTATAGTCGTAGTTTAGTGGTAAGTGCTTACTTTGTGTGTACTGCTTTTCATTTGAACCATTACATTTGTTTTCCATTTTCAAAAACTGTTGATTTGTGATTCTTTGATTATTGTTCTTTGTTTCTTTGGGTTATTTGACTTTGTTTGAGGATAAACAATGTTTCAAGTTAGGGAGAGTTTGATAAGTGCAAAAGTGTAGTTATTTTCTATATACTTTTTGTTGCACTTATCGAATATTTGTTGTTAATATCAGTTGAATAACCCCAATTTTTGTTGTAAACACATTTAATTGTGTTTTGTGTACATATTGTATCGGTTGATTAGTTTTGTATATGTTTTGTAGATATTTATGCATGGTTAGAGCAATGAGGAATAAAATCTCTAAGATGCATTTTTTGATCAATGAAGAAGAAGGCTAAAGATGAAGTCATTCCAAGTTATGCAGTAAAAGCAACAAAAGTTGTTGAACTATCTTGCATCGCCGGGCGAAATTTCTGTCGACGGGAGACAGTGGACGAGAAGACCAACTTTGATGTTACCTCTGTCTTACTTCGTATCTAGGTCGCGATGAAAAATAAGGAGATTCGTTGGGTAAAGCTTTGTATCGTCGGGAGATGTTATATATTTGTTTCAGTTGAGAACGTGGCTTACCCTGATCCTTGTATTTAGGAACCGTCGTCGAGCGATGCTTTTATGTCGCCAGGCGACGCATGCGGATCAGAATTTTGTTATATTTTCCTTTTCTTTTCATTTGTTGGGAGATGGTTTTGGGGGTGATTTTTGTTCTCCCAATTCTATCCACCTCATTTTTGTAGTGGATTAGCATAGATAACAACACTAGGGCTTTGCTTATGGATTATTATAGGTGGATTTCTCATTGACTGGAATTGACAAACCAGAAGATTTATGGTTTATCTCTTCTCCTCTCTATTTATTTATGTTTTTTTGGGTTTTGTATGTATATTTACTTTGAACTTATGAATATTTGTCTCCCTTGGCATTATATTAAACTTGCTTTACAAATCTTTGTGGATTGTTGTCTTAGATTTTTGCTCTGTTCTAGGGATTTGAGTTGTTATAGTCATATACTTCTTAGATTCTTATCTAGAATGATTATTTGTTAGTTTCTGAACTCTAGAGATAGATTTAGAGCTAACATCTACTTGGGTATCAGAGCTTAATTCCTTATTATGGTTGTGTTGTGCTGAGAGGTTGTCAATGCGATTACATAGTTATATTATGTGTTGTTGAGGAGGCAGAGAGATCATTTCCTTGGTGATACATTCGGTCTCTCTATTTGGGTTAGAAATGACTTAGGTTGTGAGTGTACGTATTGACATTGATGAGTATTGTTAGGTTGAATGTAAGTGGTCGGTAGATTTAAGTCTGTGATGAGTAGATTATATGTGAGCTTGATAAGTTCTTCCTTCGTTTTTTATTTTGTTTACATTTATTTTCGATTGATACTTTTCTTTTCAACCCATTCATCCCCAAACTCATTAACGAATGATTTGTCAAATGAGGATTCAATAATAAATCTATGTTGACACAATACGATATAACCTATATCACCCGGTAAATTAATAACTTACTTTTTGCTTGTCACTATATCGTGCAACAGTAGATCGTGACAAAGTGAAGGCCATACAAGAAATGCTAGCTCCGAGATCAGAAAAATAGGTTCATGGTTTCTTAGGATGATTGAACTACATTTTAAGTTTCATGTCGCACCTAACTGCTATGTGCGAGCCTGTATTCAAAATCCTTTGAAAAGATCAAACAGTGGAGTGGAATGATGATTGTCAGGCAACCTTCAAAATGATAAAGCAATATTTACAAGATCCATCAATCCTGATTCCACCGGTTCCTAGAAGACCACTTATCATGTGCTTAAGAGTGCTTGAAGGATCTTGGGATGTGTATCGGGGCAACATCATGAAACAGGTAGAAAAGAGCATGCAGTCTACTACCTCAACAAGAAATTTTTACCGACTGTGAAACCAAGTATTCACTCCTCAAGAAGACTTTATGTACTTTGGATTGGGCTACTAAATGATTTAGATAATACATGTTAACTCACACCAAGTGGTTAATATCAAGAATGGATCCCCTGAAGTATGTATTTGAAAAACCAGCTCTTATAGGAAGAATAGCCAGATGGCAGGTGTTACTATCTGAGTACGACATCTAATATGTTACTCAAAAGGACATCAAAGGTAGTATACTAGTTGATCATCTAGCTCATCACCCGTTTCCAAAATGTCAACCAATGAAGTTCAACATTCAAGACGAAGATGTCATGGTTATAGGTGACTACGAAATACCAGGACCCAACGAAGGACCTGAACCAGGGGCATGTTGGACACTTATGTTTGACGGGGCTTCAAACTCACTAGGATATGATATTGGGGCAATATTGACTTCTCCAAAGAATTTCCATAAACCTTATACTACAGGGTTATGTTTTTATTGCACCAATAATGTCGCTGAATACGAAGCTTGTATCTTGGGTCTAGGAGCTACTATTGATCTATGGATTAAATACCTCGAGGTGTACAGAGACTCGGTATTAGTCATATACCAAGTCAACGGTGAATGGGGCACTAGACATCCAAAATTTATTCCATATCGGGATCATGTCTTGAAGCTATCTACAAAATTCAATGAGTTTACTTTCACTCACATTCTGCGAGAAGAAAATCATATGGCAGATGCCTTGGCAACTTTTTCATCCATGTTCAAGGTAACTTGGCCAAATCATGAATCGCGCATCACAATCAGACACTTTGAGGAACCTGCACACTGTCTTGCCATTGAAGAAAGGTCAGATAACAAGCCTTGGTTCCATGACATCAAGAGGTATTTGGAAAAGCAATAATATCCAGAAAACGCCTCACTGATTGATAAACAAACTCTACGAAAGCTAGCTACGAAGTTCTTTTTAAATTGGGATGTGTTGTATAAAAGAAACTATGATATGGTGTTACTGAGGTGCGTGGGGAAACATGAAGCAGATACGCTTATGAGAGAGATCCATGAAGGAACCTTCGGAACTCATACAAATGGACATGCCATGACAAGAAAAAATTTAAGAGCATGTTATTATTGGTTGACGATAGAAGCTGATTGCTATCATTATACAAAGATATGTCATAAATGCCAAATTTATGCTAACAAAATACATGTGCCACCAACTCCTCTGAATATCCTGAGTTCACCTTGGCCATTCTCGGTATGGGGAATTGATATGATAGGAATGATCGAACCGAAGGCTTCTAATGGGCACCGATTCATATTAGTTGCCATTGATTACTTCACCAAATAGGTGGAAGCTATATCTTATTCAAACGTTATAGGATAAGTGGATACTCGGTTTATCAAGCAGAATCTTATATGCAAATATGGGGTTCCTAGTAGAATTATTACAGACAATGGGTCCAATTTGAACAACAAAATGATGAAGGAGTTATGTGATGATTTCAAGATCGAGCATCATAATTCTTCATCTTATCGATCCAATATGAATAGGGCCGTTGAAGTTTCCAATAAGAATATCAAGAAAATCATCCAGAAAATGGTGAAGACATATAAATATTGGCATGAAATGCTTTCTTTTGCTCTGCCTGGCTATCGTACCTAGGTGCGTACTTTGATGGGTGAAACTCTTTTCTATCTTGTTTATGGCATGGAGGTTGTACTCCTTGTTGAAGTAGAGATTCCCCCACCACGAGTTCTAATGGAAACAAAGCTTGAAGAATTAGAGTGGATTCAAGCACGACTTAATCAGCTGAATCTTATTGAAGAAAAATGATTAACAACTTTATGCCATGGTCAGATATATCAAAAGCACATGAAGAAGGCATTTGATAAAAAGGTCTGTCCTCGAGTATTCAAATAAGGAGATTTGGTTCTCAAGAAGATTCGGATACCTCGCCTAGATTCGGTGTGGTAAATGGACACCTAACTATGAAGGTTCGTATGTGGTTACAACAAGATTATTGGGTGGAGGTCTTATCCTCACAACAATGGATGGGGAAGAATTACCACACCCTACGAATTCCAATGAAGACAAAAAATATTATGTATAAAAGGCACACTAAGTCGAAACCCTAAACGGGAGACTTAGGAAAAAAGGGGCGTCCTGGTGGATTGAAAAACCTAAATGGCGGTCCAGGAAAAAATTAGGGGCATACAGACAAAAGTCATTATCCCGGTTGATTGAAAACCCGATAGGGCGGTCCAGACAAAATTTAGTGATCTTATTCAAAAAATGAACAAATAGACTACGGTTCGAGAATTTATTACAAAAACTACGGAAGAGAATGAGTTATCTAAATCATTTGACTCAGAAGCAAAGGGGATTGAATTTATCAAAGGATATTTGAGAAACAACAGTATCAATTATCATTTTCATTGCCATTTTCAAATTTTGTTAAGATTTCTGTAATTACCTCTTTAAGGAATTGCATATTGTACTCTCTCTATTCAAAGGCACTTTCATCAATAAAAGTATTTACTTTTCAATCTTTCAATTGTGTTTTTCTTTTTTCGGACTTGTTCGCAAAATACTATGATTATTTCTTGTAAATATCGCGTTGAAATTATCTTGGGGATTTGAAAAAACAAATAAAAGCATTTGATAAAACATCAAAGAGAATTTTAGTTATAAAAAATATCAAAATAAAATCCATGTCTACGTCCACGACTATGCCTACGCTTATGCCTACGATACAATTATCAATATCTGGCTGACACTGTTCACCATTATATATCAAAATTCAAGTCAACTTGGAGACATTATGACAAAACAACAAACAACATTGGGGAGTCGATGAATTAGAAAACCCAATGGTTTAAAAAGGGAAAAATATCAAAAATGTTTTCAAAACACTTGGTACATATACATACGAAACATTTGGTGCATATACAACACTAGGGTATCATATAAATTTTGTGCATTACATATATGCATTATACATTGCATTTTCGAATCTACTTTGGTTAAGAATACTACGTACTATCTTGGGGCCTATTGCTAGTTAGCTTATTTGTGCAAGCTGAAAGTTTAAACCTTGAACCTTATTCAACAAATACCTTAGTTGAGAACATACACAAATGGTATATATATGATTTACATATTTGGTTTAGTTATCTAAGATTTAGTTATCAAACTTAAATTTCAAACATCGAATCCACATTATTCATCCACTAGGATGTGATAGATATGAAAATCTACGATATAACTTACTATGTTAGTCTCGAAGCTTTAGTAAGTTATCTAGTTTCCAAACTCGTGTTATCTACCCCCTAGGTTATCGTGGGTACACGAAAATCTGCGATATAGTTCATTGTGTTAGTCTCTAAGCGATAATGAATTATCAAGTCTATGTTATTTATCCTCTAAGTTGTGATTAGTGCACATGTCTACATTATACCTTACTATGTTAGTATCGAAGCGTTTGTAAGATTTTTTAACCCGTATTATTTACTCCCTAGATTATGGTAGATATACGAAATTTGCGATATAACTCGTTACGTTAGTCTCAAAACAGCAATAGGTTATCTGCCTTTCTATGATATAGTTCATGGTGTTAGTCTCCAAGCGACAATTGATTATCAGCTTTGTGTTATTCATCCCTTAGGTTGTGATGAGTAGACTAAATCTACGTTGTAAGCTTACTATGTTAGACTCGAAGCCTTAGTAAGTCAACTTTCAAACTGGTGTTATTTACCCTATAGGTCATTGTAAATACTCAGTAACTGCGATATAGCTTGTTGCATCAGTCTCAAAGCAACAATAAGCTGTTTATTTTTCAACTTGTGTTATTTACCTCCCAGGTTATGGTAAATGCACAAAATCCATGACTACTTTTTCTAGGTGTTGACGAGTCATATGCATTGTCGTATCTAGGGCAATTATCATTTGGCGGTTATATTTTCATATTTATTCGAGTTTGCGGTCAAATTTTAGGGTCTTCCATTATTTAATAACCCTATGATCCGAATATGCGAGATCTTCGTATTTTCGCATCCTTAATCGAAGAGAAATTAAATAGGGGCAACTATCATACCCCAAATTTTTCCGTATGAGTAAATAGCTAATTTCACTTTTGTTAGAATTATTGGTTTATCTCTTTCACTAATTTTGTGTACTTTTTACTGATTCTCTTTTGCTAACTCTTGTGTGTTATGATAGCTCTTATATTAACATCCCAATTATTACTTTTTGAAAAGAGATTTATGAAAATGCAATGGGTTTAAAAGTGGTGAAATGGGGTGTTTTAATGAGGGCTCATGGTTGCTTTTTTTGTGCAGATTGGTCCATTGAGTTCTAAGGCCCATGGGGGTTTTGTTGGGGGTTGACCGGGGTCAACTTCTTGATGTTTTATTATTCAATAATTATTATTATTCAGTTATTATTATTTATTAACCATTTATTTCATTATTATTACGGATATTATTATTCCAATATTATTATTAATATTATAAGTGATTTTATATTGAGTTTTGTTGACTAAAGTCCTACAAGGGTTTTGAAACCCTAAGCATATCAAAAAGCCCAAAATTCAAACAAATAAATCAAAACTATTTTCAGACCGGATATTTGAGCAAATCAAATATGGAAATCAATATTTGTTTTTATTTACTAAAATCGAATTACAATACATGATCAGTCCAGATTCATTACACAAACCCTAATCTAATTTACAATAAGATCAAATCAAATCCTAAGATTTATTCGAATTGAATCAATCACTAACCTATAACTACAAATCACCTAACTAATTTCCTAATTGATTCTAATTCTAAGACTATAAAAGAAACCCTAAGCTACTGGGTTAAGGGCGAAGTTTTTAACATTGAAACCCTTGGAGAATTCCTCGTTGCCTCAGTTGTCCTACCCTTACCAAAGCTCTTCTTCAATAGAATATTAAGAGTTTCACAATTGAAACCCTAAGCATTCAGAGCTAATCCCAAAGCCTCGTACCTGCAAAACAGAAAAGGAGGAAGAAGGAGATTAGAGGAGAGAATCAGAAAACAAGAAGAGGACTAATACAAGAAGAATCACTGCGGGAGAGGTAACCCAAATCACTTAGCTTAGGGTTATAATTATTGAATCTCTATGATTTTTATTTGATCTTTCGATTTCTAGGTTGAGGTCAGGGTAAAACAGACTAGGGTTAGATGGTTTGGGTTAGGTTTTGATGATTTAGGGTTAGGGTTATAAACAAGCACGTTAGGGTTGTTTGATCCGGTTAGGATTAGATTAGGGTTAACCCAGAACCCTAGGGTTAGGTTAAGGTTTGTATGAGTTGGATGAAGATATGAAGATCTGTCGTGGATCTTCAGGGTTTTGCATGATGGCGGATGGTGGTTTCTGGGTTGCCTAACGGCGGCTTAGATGAAGGTTTACAAATCTTCATGAGATCTGGGTTCCAGACGGCGGTGAAGGATGGTTATATGAGTTCTTCGATTGAAGATCAACCGTGAACTGGGTTTCTGAGGTGGTTGACAAATGGCTTAGGGTGGCACAGGGCTGTGCCTCTCACTGAGGTGATTTCCGGTCGCCAAGTCTTTAGAGAGAAGAGAGCGTCTCTCTCTAACTCTCAGTTGAGTTGTTGTGAAGAGAGAGAAGCAAAGGAGAAAATGAGCCTCTATCTCATGTTTTCAATTTTATAATGTGCCCTATATTTCCTGGTACACGCCAAGTGGTTCCCTACGAGCCCTTATATGAGGTTACCATTGACTGGTCACATGTGTTTCCTCTATAGTGCTCCCTTGGTCAACCTTGTATCGTATCTGTATGTTTTGATTACTCATAGATCAATGCTTCATAATTCATTTCTGGGAGCCTTTTGATTATAATTTGATGGACCAAGTCTCGCTGCTTCACCATAACTCATACTCCTTTCCACACCTTATTCAAACATGCGCAGAATTCATTTTAGGCTTTCTCAAACATATCTTGGGCTAGTCCCTTTATATTTACCCCTCATTGTTTTGCTAGCCAATTCAAAGATACACCCCCAGACGCTGTTAGACCTGAACCAAAATATTGGGCTTCAGCCCTTGATATTTACACCCTTAGGAATTGCTACTAAATTCAAAAATACACCCCCTGCATTTAAACTAATTTATTTATTTTTTAGTTTATGTAATTTATTTATTTGTTCTAATTTGTTTATTTAATTACTAATTGATATCTCATGTCATTTTATTATTTTTATGCATTAAAATAATTTTTGCCATATAAATTATTTTAATGAATAAATATTGGAGTAGTATTAAAAATATTTGATATATTTTTAATAATATGAAAATAATTATTTTTTTTTTCTAAAACATTAACCCTATCTTCCAAACAATTTTTATCATTCAAGCTTATTTTTCTCATGCATTCTAAGATATCTAACCCATCAAATACTAACTTCTTTTTACTATTTTAATTTCAAATTCAAGAGATTTTGAAAAAAGGAATGTGGATCTATTTTTCATTAACTGCAAACTGCATCTGCGACTACACTACTTTCAAATTCAGACAAGGTTCAAGGATTAATTTCAAACATTTTCATAATCTATAAAAAAACTAACCAAATACTTCCGAACTACGAAATTGGACTCTGATTCTTCATAAGGAGACATGTAGGGACACAGTTAAAACCAAGGCGATTTCACAATTAAAAAATTAAATTTTCTTCTCAATGTATAGAAACATCAACCACCAAATACTCGTTTTACCCTTTGAGCTAAAAATGGAGCCCCTTGAGAACAAGGGAGATGAAGGGTGTTTAACACCTTCCCTTCATCTAATAAAATCACGAATTTAGAATATATATACAACTAGGGTCTGTTAAGTTCCCTTCCTTAGGATAAAAATTGATGGTGGTGACTCTCTCTTCTTCTTTTTTTCCGGTTACGACATCATCTCATGCACCATGCTCAGACCTGTATAACACAAAGGAATCAATATGCAATACTTCCCTGTTATGCTCCTGTAAGGTCACTAAGCTCCAACTATGACAAAATGCAAAAACAAAGCTAAAATTGTGCTACCAAGAAATTACAGCCATCTCATGAACCTGCAACGGCTTCTTGTATTAACCAACCACTAATTCTGCACCAGACCTGTAATATTACCTGCATCATGACACGATAACCTGTACATTCAAAACTAGATGCAAACATTCAAGTGGAACAAAGATATATGCTTCAGAAAAAAATGAAACCATGTCCAAAAAAATCACATACAATTCAAGGAAATATCCCTCTTGCGTAATAATGACTCAGGGAATTTATTCCGATTAAAATTGTAACGCCCGTAATTTAATTAATTATTTAATTAAATTGTTTTTGGATTATTTGTAAAGTTGTGTTATGTTGATAGTTGATGTGTTGTTGTTATGGGATTTAATTATTCTATTAAGTTGTGGAATAATATTAGAATAATAATATTATTTGATGTGGGCTTGTTTTAAATGATAGAAGTAGTAGAAAGGAGGTGTAGGAGTTTTTAAGCCCATTTAGGCATTAAGAGAATTATAGGGTTATTATATTAGTTTTTAGAAATAATAAGGAAAAAGAAGAAGCAGTAAGAAGAGAAGGAAATAAGGGTTGGAAGAAGAGAAAGAGAACGTGAAAGTTGCAGAAAAGAAGGAAAAGAGGAAGAACGAAATTCAATCAGAAAAGTTGTAGAGCAACCTTCAATCTAAGGTAAGAGTGGGGTTCTGACTCTATAATAGGGTTTATGATGATTAGTATGTGGGATTTGATGTGAAAGATTGTTTGGTTATGATTGAATTATATACATTGTTGTTTGATGAAAATCAATGATTTAAGGATGAATAATGATGCTCTAATGATGTATAATTGATGTAGAAATATAGGATAATTGTAATTGAGGATTACCTATGATTAGAGGATGTTTTTAGGGCCTAAAGCATGGAAACCGCAGTGAAATCACAGAAAATATTCATGACAGAACAGTATGTGTCAACCCCAAAATCCATGCGTCGATGCATGCAGGCTTTTAGACTCAGGATGAGTCGATATGAAGAAGCCATGCGTCAATACATGAAGGCTTTTAGACTCAAGATGAGTCGATACGTAGGACTATGTATCGATATATGCAGTGTTGTAGACTCATTATGAGTCGACCCAAGAGGATTATGCGTCAACTCGTGCAGCGTGTTAAGCCCAGTACGCGTCGACTCAAGACGTTATGCATCGACTCATGTAGTCTGATTTTTGGCAGATTCGTTTCCAAAGGTTGTAACTTGAGTTTCCGGACTCCGTTTGAGGTGTCGTTCGAAGTGTTGGATAGATAACGCGATGAACTTCATTCTTAAGGATTTAAATGAAGGATAAGAAAAATAATCCTAGTAACCCAATTTAGGATTAGAGTTAGCTTCCCGTGTTAATCGCTATGATGATTTTGTGAAGTATGATGAGGATAAGATGATTATAGATTATTGTTTGGTTCATAATAGTAAGATTAATGATGATAATGATGTAGTATTATAGAATAATAATATATAGAGGTTTTGTAAACAGAGATGAGCCTTAGATGATTAATTAATTATAGGCATTATCATGTTGTACGCCGATGGCCAACGTTGAAGGATTATTGATCCGTCGTTGTATTGTTATTGTGGCTGAGTTGCTGTAGAATTATGTTGATAAATTATATTGATGAATTATGTGATGAATTATGTTGATGAATTATGCGATGAATGATGTTGAGATTCCTCTAATAATTGGCAGCTATTAAGATGTAGGCTTCTGGCCAACGATGATGTTATGTTGAGATTTTGTTGATTATGGTTGTTATTATTACATTCATGATTATGTCGCATACATTGCATTTCAATATGGTGCTGATGCTTGTTAAGATGGCATGTATTGGCGCATATTAAGATGAAGGCTTATGCCTTGTTGATGCCTCTATTTATTGGAAATTATTTTGAGATGGGAGTTCTGCTCCAATGGTACCACATGCATTTGCATAGTATTGAGTCGCATTATATGATTGCATAAAGGAGTTGTGTATTGATGCGGTAAATGTGTATATTGTTGGTATTCTGTTGCGATTATTGTTGTTATATGATGAGTAGTGGTGATGTTATATGATCTAATTTAATATATTATTTATCATACGTTTTATTATATTGTTAGATATCTCACCCCTTCTGTTTTAATATTACCCTTACGTTGGTAACGTGCAGGTAATCCAGAGTGAAGGTAGTATACCTTCGGTAGTTCGAGTCGGTGTCATTGCTCTGATACGTAACACTCGGGGGGATGAACGCTTGTTGCTTCTAATTATTGATTATTTTAGTTGTTGAACTTTAATTTGATTGTTGCTAAGTATGTGTTATTTTGAAGTTGTTGTAATTGTTGGACAAAGATGTTATTATGATTCCGCTGCGTAGATGTTCAAGTTGCTGAATTAAGAGATTAAATTATTATGCTGATAGTTCATCCAAAGTTTTAAAGTGTTATGTATCTATATTGAATGCAATGTGTTTTAAAAGTTGAATTTGTGCCATCCTGATTCAATTGCATGAATTTTATAACTATGATTTACATTTATAATTACTGGGTAGAATTGGGGTGTTACAAAGTTGGTATCAGAGCAAAGGTTGGTTCGTTCGACCTAGTTGTCGGGTCGTAGTTGACTAACAAATGAGTATTGTTAATTTGAGTTCTAACCATTGTTTATGTTGTAGTGATAAGTTGCGATGGCTGGAAGGAATGATGCTGGATCTCGTAGTTTGGCGACTTTCCAGAGAGAGAATCTGCCTACCTTCAAGGGAAAGTATGATCTTGACGGAGCGTTGGATTGATTGAAAGAGATTGAGAGAATCTTCCGTGTGATGGACTGCACTCCAACGCAGAAGGTTCGATATGGTACTCATATGCTAGAAGTCGAAGCTGATGACTGGTGGCTAGAGGCTTATTAAAGATTGGAAGCTGCAGATGAAAATGTCACTTGGGCTGTATTCTGTAGAGAATTTCTAAGGAAGTACTTTCCTGAAGACGTCCGTGGTAAGAAGGAAATTGAATTCCTTAAGTTGAAGAAAGGGAATATGTCGGTTGTTGAGTATGCTGCAAAGTTTGCTGAGTTGGCTAAGTTTTATCCGCACTACGGTGAGGCAGATGCTGAGTTTTCAAAGTGTATCAAGTTTGAGAATGGTTTGCACCCAGAGATCAAGAAGGCAGCTGGATACCAGAAGATCCGTGTCTTTGCTGATTTGATTGATAGTTGCAGGATTTATGAAGAGGATAATAATGCTCATTACAAGATTATTAGTGAGAAGAGGGGTAAGCACCAACAGAATCGTGGTAAGCCTTATGATACCCCAGCTGGTAAAGGTAAACAGAAAGCTGCTCATGGCCAGAGGACTAGTGGGAGAGATGCTCATGCTGGTGTGGTTTGTTTCAAATGTGGAAAACCTGGGCATAAGAGTAATGTGTGTATTGTTGAAGTAAAGAGGTGTTTCCATTGTGGTAAGAACAGACATGTTGTATCTGAGTGCAAACATAAGGATGTGATTTGTTTCAATTGTAGTGAAGAAGGGTACATTCGTAGTCAGTGTCAGAAACCAAAGAGGGTGCAGACAAGTGGTAAGGTGTTCGCTTTGGTTGAGGATCAGACAGCTGCTGAGGACAGACTTATCAGAGGTACATGTTTCATTAATAGTACTCCTTTAATTACTATTATTGATATCGGTGCTACTGATTGTTTTATTGTTGCTGATTGTGTTGAAAGATTGGGTCTTATGTTGTCTTCCATGAATGGAGAAATGGTCGTCGACACTCCAGCCAAGGGGTCAGTGACTACTTCTTTTGTGTGTTTGAAGTGTCCCTTGTCAATCTTCGACATAGACTTTGCTGTTGATTTGGTTTGTTTACCATTAAGAGGGTTGGATGTGATTTTGGGTATGAACTGGTTAGAGCATAACTATGTTCATATTAACTGTTATGACAAGTCTGTGAGGTTTTCTACTCCTGGAGAAGAGGAAGATAGTCTGTTGTCTGCTAGATAGTTGAGGAAGTTGATGCAAGGAGAAGTACAAATGTTCTCGTTGATGGCGTCGTTATCTGTAGAGACTCAAGCTATAATTGAGGAATTACAGGTGGTGTGTGAATTTCCTGAAGTTTTCCCCGATGAAATTCCTGATGTACCACCGGAGAGGGAAGTTGAATTTGCTATTGATCTTGTACCTGTTACCAGACCTGTGTCTATGGCACCATATAGGATGTCTGCATCTGAATTGTCAGAGTTAAAGAAGAAATTGGAAGAGTTACTTGAAAAGAAGTTTGTAAGACCAAGTGTATCACCGTGGGGAGCTCTAGTGTTGTTAGTAAAGAATAAAGATGGAAGTATGAGGCTTTGTATTGATTATAGACAGCTGAAAAAAGTGACGATTAAGCACAAGTATCTGCTTCCAAGAATAGATGACTTGATGGATCAATTGGTGGACGCCCGTGTGTTTAGTAAGATTGATTTGAGGTCGAGTTACCATCAGATTAAAGTGAAGGATGAAGATATCCAGAAGACAGATTTCAGAATGCGTATGGACATTATGAGTATTTGATGATGCCATTCGGTGTTACTAATGCGCCGGGAGTATTCATGGAATACATGAATCATATCTTCCATGCTTATTTGGATCGGTTCGTGGTGGTGTTTATTGATGATATTTTGATTTACTCTAAGTCAGAAGAAGAGCATGCAGAACACTTAAGAGTAGTATTGCAAGTTTTGAAAGAGAAGAAGTTGTATACAAAGTTGTCCAAGTGTGAATTCTCGTTAAAGGAGGTTAGTTTTATTGGTCATGTGATCTCAGGTAGTGGAATTGTTGTAGATCCATCGAAGGTTGATGGTGTGTTGCAATGGGAAACTCCGAAGTCAGCTACTGAGATTAGAAGCTTTTTGGGATTAGCTGGTTACTATAGAAGGTTTATCGAAGGTTTTTCTAAGTTGGCACTTCCGTTGACTAAGTTGACTTGTAAAGGTAGAGCTTTTGTATGGGATGTTTAGTGCGAAGGAAGTTTTACAGAATTGAAGAAGAGGTTGACGTCGGCTCCGATTTTGACGTTGCCTAATCCAGGAGAGCCTTTTGTGGTATATTGTGATGCTTCTAAGATGGGTTTAGGAGGTGTGCTTATGCAGAATGATAAGGTAGTTGCTTATGCGTCAAGGCAGTTAAGGACTCATGAGAAGAATTATCCCACGCATGATTTAGAGCTTGCTGCAGTTGTTTTTATGTTGAAGATTTGGAGGCATTATCTTTATGGTTCTAGATTTGAAGTGTTTAGTGACCATAAAAGCTTAAAGTATTTATTCGATCAGAAGGAGTTGAATATGAGGCAACGGAGATGGTTGGAATTGGTAAAGGATTATGATTTCAGTTTGAATTATCATCCAGGAATAGCAAATGTGGTAGCCGATGCGTTGAGTCAAAAGACTTTACATATGTCGGCAATGATGGTTAAAGAGTTGGAATTAATTGAACAGTTCATAGATATGAGCTTAGTTTGCAAGGTGACGTCGCGGAGTGTTATGTTGGGTATGTTGAAGATTAATAATGAATTTATAGACAGTATCAGAGAAGCTCAGAAGCTGGATATGAAACTGGTAGATTCGATGGTTGGGATCGATCAGTCAGAGAATAATGATTTTAAGCTAGATACGCAAGGTGTGTTGAGATTTCGTAATCGGATTTATATTCCTGATGATGTTGAGATGAAGAAAGTGGTACTTAAAGAGAGTCATAGAAGTAAGTTGAGTATTCATCCAGGAGCTACAAATAAGTATCAAGATTTGAAAGGTTTGTTTTGGTGGCCTGGAATGAAGAGTGATATGGCTCGGTTTGTGTATGCATGTTTAACTTGTCAGAAGTTGAAAGTTGAACATCAGAAGTCTGCAGGGTTGATTCAACCGTTAGAAGTTCCATAATGGAAATGGGATGGCATTTTGATGGACTTTGTGACGGGGTTACCTAATACTATGAGAAGACATGATTCAATTTGGGTGATTGTTTATAGGCTTACAAAGTTGGCTCATTTTATTCCTATTAACATCAGTTTTCCAGTGTCGAAGTTGGCTGAGATTTACACTAGTGTGATTGTGAAGCTGCATGGTGTTCCTTTGTGCATTGTGTCGGATAGATATCCAAGATTTACTTCTGACTTTTGGAAGAGTTTGCAAGAAGCTTTGGGTTCTAAGTTGAGGTTGAGTTCAATGTATCATCCTCAGACAGATGGTCAGACTGAGCGGACTATCCAATCATTGGAAGACTTGCTGAGGGCATGTGTTCTTGAGCAGGGAGGTTAGTGGGATACTTATCTTCCGTTTATAGAGTTCACTTATAATAATAGTTACCATTCTAGTATTGGGATGGCACCTTTTGAAGCGTTGTATGGTCGAAGATGTAGAACTCCTTTATGTTGGAATGAATCTGGTGAAGGTGTAGTACTTGGACCTGAACTTGTTCGTGAGACTACTGAGAAGGTGAAGTTAAATCGAGAAAATATGAAAGCTTTCTAAAGTAAATAGAAGAGTTATCATGACAAGCGAAGGAAAGATTTATAATTTCAAGCGGGTGACCATGTGTTTTTGAGAGTTACACATGTGACTGGTGTTGGGCGAGCATTGAAGTCTAAGAAGCTCACTTCTCATTTTATTGGACCATATCAGATTTCTGAGAGAGTTGGGAATGTGGCTTATAGAGTGGCTTTACCGCCTAATCTTTCGAACATGCATGATATGTTTCATGTGTTGAAACTCTGGAAGTATATTTTAGATCCATCTCATGTGATTCACATGGATGATGTGCAAGTACGGTATAACCTTACAGTGGAGACGATGCCTGTACAGATCGCAAATCGTGAAATAAAGACGTTGAGGGGCAAAGGGATTGCCTTGGTTAAAGTGGTTTGGCTAGGAGCTACCGGAGAAAGCATGACTTGGGAGTTGGAGAGCAAGATACGAGACTCATGTCCTGAGTTGTTTGATTAAGGTAAATTTTCGAGGACGAAAATATTCTAAGTGGGGGAGAGTTGTAACGCCCGTAATTTAATTAATTATTTATTTAAATTATTTTTGGATTATTTGTGAAGTTGTGTTATGTTGATAGTTGATGTGTTGTTGTTATGGGATTTAATTATTCTATTAAGTTGTGGAATAATATTAGAATAATAATATTATTTGATGTGGGCTTGTTTTAAAGGATAGAAGTAGTAGAAAGGGGGGTGTAGGAGTTTTTAAGCCCATTTAGGAATTAAGAGAATTATAGGGTTATTATATTAGTTTTTAGAAATAATAAGGAAAAAGAAGAAGCAGTAAGAAGAGAAGGAAATAAGGGTTGGAAGAAGATAAAGAGAACGTGAAAGTTGCAGAAAAGAAGGAAAAGAGGAAGAACGAAATTCAATCGGAAAAGTTGTAGAGCAACCTTCAATCCAAGGTAAGGATGGGGTTCTGACTCTACAATAGGGTTTATGATGATTAGTATGTGGGATTTGATGTGAAAGATTGTTTGGTTATGATTGAATTATATACATTGTTGTTTGATGAGAATGAATGATTTAAGGATGAATAATGATGCCTTAATGTTGTATAATTGATGTAGAAATATAGGATAATTGTAATTGAGAATTACCTATGATTAAAGGATGTTTTTAGGGCCTAAAGCATGGAAACCACAGTGAAAACACAGTGAAATCTCAGAAAATATTCATGACAGAACAGTATGTGTCGACCCCAAAAGCCATGCGACGATGCATGCAGGCTTTTAGACTCAGGATGAGTCTATACGAAGAAGTCATGCGTCGATACATGAAGGCTTTTAGACTCAGGATGAGTCGATACGTAGGACTATGTATCGATACATGCAGTGTTGCAGACTCAATATGAGTCGACCCAAGAGGATTACTTGTCGACTCATGCAGCGTGTTAAGCCCAGTACACGTCGACTCATGTAGTCTGATTTTTGGCATATTCGTTTTCAAAGGCTGTAACTTGAGTTTTCAGACTCTGTTTGAGGTGCCATTCGAAGTGTTGGATAGCTAACGCGATGAACTTCATTCTTAAGGATTTAAATTAAGGATAAGAAGAAGAATCCTAGTAACCCAATTTAGGATTAGAGTTAGCTTCTCGCGTTAATCGCTATGATGATTTTGTGAAGTATGATGAGGATAAGACGATTATAGATTATTGTTTGGTTCATAACAGTAAGATTAATGATGATAATGATGTAGTATTACAAAATAATAATATATAGAGGTTTTGTAAATACAGATGAGCCTTAGATGATTAATTAATTGTAGGCATTATCATGTTGTAGGCCGATGGCCAACATTGAGGGATTGTTGATCTGTCGTTGTACTGTTGTTGTGGTTGAGTTGCTGTAGAATTATGTTGATGAATTATATTGATGAATTATGCGATGAATTGTGTTGATTAATAATGCGATGAATGATGATTGATGAATGATTTTGAGATGCCTCTAATAATTGGCAGCTATTAAGACATAGGCTTCTGGCCAATGATGATGTTGTATTGAGATGTTGTTGATTATGGTTGTTGTTATTACATTCATGATTGTGTCGCATACATTGAATTTCAAGATGGAGCTGATGCTCGTTAAGATGGCCTGTATTGGTGAATATTAAGATGAAGGCTTATGTCTTGTTGATGCCTTTATTTATTGGCAATTATTTTGAGATGAGAGTTCTGCTCCAATGGTACCACATGCATTTGCATAGTATTGAGTCGCATTATATGATTCCATAAAGAAGTTGTGTATTGATGCGGTAAATGTGTATATTATTGGTATTCTATTGCGATTATTGTTTTTATATGATGAGAAGTGGTGATGTTATGTGATCTAATTTAATATATTATTTATCATACATTTTATTATATTGTTAGATATCTCACTCCTTCAGTTTGAATGTTACCCTTACGTTGGTAACGTGCAGGTAATCCAGAGTGAAGGCAGTATACCTTCGGTAGTTCGAGTCGGTGTCATTGCTCTGATACGTAACACTCGGGGGGATGAACGCTTGTTGCTTCTAATTATTGATTATTTCAGTTGTTAAACTTGAATTTGATTGTTTCTAAGTATGTGTTATTTTGAAGTTGTTGTAATTGTTGGACAAAGATGTTATTATGATTCCGCTACATAGATGTTCATGTTGCTGAATTAAGAGATTAAATTATTATGCTGATAGTTCATACGACGTTTTAAAGTGTTATGTATCCACGTTTAATGCAATGTGTTTTTAAAGTTGAATTTGTGGCATCCTGATTCAGTTGCATGAATTTTATAACTTTGATTTACATTTATAATTGTCGGGTAGAATTGGGGTGTTACAAAAATCACACCTCATGAAACCTGCACAAGACTATAGCTGAAAAATCAGAAAAGAAGTGAATAGAAAAATCAGGAACATATAAAGAGGAATAGGAAGAAAATTGTGAAAAATAAATCAGAATAGCCAGCTCAGCAATTAACCAAAAGCCTCAAGAGCAAGTTTTACTCAAGCCTCTCAATCTCACCATTCATTTTCTAACAAACTCTCAGGATCAAAGGTTGAGATCTATTACCTCTAACAAATTTGTGCAGCCTGTATAACATAATTCCTCTTCACAATTCAAATTCACGATTCATTCTCTCAAAAATCAAGAAAAGCTCCAAAAAAATTCATTCTCATCTCTGAGTTCTCTACTGATTCTTCACCACTCTGAAAAAATCACAAAAATCACAGAGAGACCAAAACTTTTCTCTTTACATCTGCAACAACTTTCCAACCTTCATCTTCTTCAGTATTCAATCACTTCTCAACGATTACATCACACTCTTCTTCAATCCAAATCTTCATCGCATATCACTATCATCATCACAAAACAATCGCGTCTACTTCAGTATCATCCCAACAAACTCTACAATAATAATTCACATTAAAACTAATAAGTTGAAGAGGAAGATGTGTGAATCGAAGAACCAAAAATTGACGCATACCTGATCATATTTTTCCTATGAATTTATCGTTGTTATCGCAACCGAAAAGGCACCAAACCTTCTCTGGTAGGCAAGTGATCTTCCTTTCTTTATAGCTTTTCATCATTATGTGAATTGTATACATTTGTATTGAAATTGATTGAATATGTTTTGTTTCCGATTTTAAGAGTTTTATTGAGGATTCAGAGATATTGAACTAAGACGATGAAAGAGCGATTGCATACAAAAACTCGATGAAGCTTGAGAGCGAGTGAGAAACTGAGACGACAGTGATGTAGAGGAAGATGAGACAGAGGGAATCAGATGAAAGCGTTGAAATGCTAATGATGGAGGCGAAGATGAAGGCAATGATGACAATGTGCCTGAGTTTCACCATTGAAGAAGGTGATAACGACGAAACCGAAGCATAGCCATTACATATAGTTTCCCTGAACCACAAACGACGCCGTCCTCTTTTATCACCTTTCCTGATTTGTTTTAATATAATTAAAAAGCTATTAAATAAAGATTATTTAAGTTGTTAAGACAAAAACCTGATGGAATTTTGTGATGAGGCTTGTGTTAGCAGCTGGGCCGAAAAAATAATTTACTAAGGCCCATCACCATTCTTTGGTAACACCTCTTGGTTTGTAAAAAAACAACTTATTGAACTATAATGTGCATGAGCCTAGCGCCACTTTTTTCTTTACCATCACTTGTCAAGAACTCTACACCCCTTGAAGCCAACTTCACCTCCCTGAGACTTAAATTTCATTTTTGATTTTTGTGGATTTTCTTTTTTTCAATTAATTATTTTGCGTGATTTTCCTTCATGATTTTAATTTCTCTACATGATTAAATGGAAAAAAATAATAGAATAGAATTTTAATTCTTGTTATTTTGAATAATTGTTTGTGTGATATTGCCATGATCCCTTTAGGAAAACTCCATGAGACGATTAATATCTTTTTTGAACATTTTATGTTGAGTTAGACATTAGGTTTTAAACCATGCATTATAACTTAGGTAGATGTTTCCACTTTCATCCTAACCTTATGACTATTATTATATGATAACATTAGGGCTTTCAGTCTCCCTTAGAATTTTTCACTCCTTTTTTGCATCTTTAAGACTAAAACTTCTTTTCTTCTCAAACTTCTCAAAACACTTAATAATAATGATGCGAACCACATGTCACGAGCCTTATGCTATTGGGAGGAGCATGAGGGGGCCCATTCTCGAACCTTGTATTTCCTTTGCAATCATAGTATTTAATTTGGTTCAAATCACCAAATCCTTTTTCAAGGTAAAAAATACAAACAAATTCAAACCTTTTTATTTCGGGCCATCTTCGGGATTTTCTCTTGAAAAACTTTTCACAAAAGGATGTGTTATTTCTTCTTCGCGCAAACGACGCGTAATTTCCCAAAGGTCGGGTTGCAATATGTTAATTGATGTGCGAATGTAACATTATCTTCCTAAAAAGCACTAAAACATATTTTTAGGTGAACTATGAGTGCCCTGATCCCCTATTGCACGAAAGGTGGTACGTAGGCACAAATCTTAAATTTAAACAAAACCTTTTATTAGAACAACAAGAATTAATCACGTGAAGTACCACAAATGTGAGGGGTGCTAATACCTTCCCCTTGTGTAATCGACTCCCGTACACGTTCTCTTAGTCGCAAGACCTTGATTTCTCCATTATTAGGTTTTTTTAGATGTTTTCCTTTCCCTTCCGTAGTATAAATAAATGTCTGATGACGTCTTCATTGTTTGAGATATTTCTCTAGTTTCTTCAATCATGTCAGCATGTGTGCAGCTTCCTGTTGAAAAGCATATGCCATGGGTGCTAAACAGATGTGTGATCACATATGTTTGGAACCTACTCTTGACTTGGAAAAGGAGGTATCTCGGTTGTGTATCTAAGATGTTTTATCCAGAAAACATGTCTTAGATTGGTGGGCTGGTTGAATGTTGATCAACCAAATTGGTAATTTCTTGGTTCACTTTATTTCTGATCCAAGTTAGTAGAAGTGTAGAGGCTGAGCTCTAGTATCCAGTAGAGTTATGTTATCTCAGCCCGGTTCCTTATACATAAAGGTAAAATGTCAAGGAAATTCTCTCTGACATCTAGAAAATCCTTCTCATCAAAGGAGCCAGATTTATGGAATCTAGTTTATGGCCATAGAATAAATTCTGCTTGAAGGGAGTGATTGGTGTGTACCAACCACAATATGTGCATCTATTGAAGGGGATAATGCATAATTCCCTTAAGAGTTCTCAGTAGTTAATAAGGGGGAGTCGTTAATCTGAAGATGGAAGAACTTGATGATATGTCAAACGTAATGTTTTGACATCTGTGTGTTGAGAATTTATTTTTCTCAACTTGTCTGGTTGGTGCTCTTCATATACAGGATATATGTTGTTTACTCAAACTTGATATCTCTATTAAGTCTATGAGAGCATGTAACTCTTCTTCTGTAATGGAAGATACATCTAAAGGATTGTCTGCATTAGAGCTAAGTGGTTGATTGGTGTCGGCACTGTTGAAGTGTCATCTGAATCACCTAGGATGAGCATTTCAGATTTTTGTCCGGAGTAAGGAGGAGGAGTTTGTTTTGGAACCAAAGTATCATGGTTCTTACTGTTTGGGAAGTTTCTCCTCAAGCATGGGTTCAGTTATGTGGTGGCCTCACATAATGAAAAAAATTTTTGCATGGATTGAAGGGTATCCTTGGGTGTTGAGGAAATGGAAGAAACAGACTGGTTGTGGTATGTTTGTGCCTTGTTTGCTAAAGTCTTCCCTAGATACATATAAGAGGGAATATCCTCTTTAGGTGCAGAAGAATGGAGTCTAACATCTCAAAGTCAGACATGAGGTCGGGACATTGTGCTTATAAGAAGAAAGTTTTTTGAGGTGTGCATGCTCTCCGTGTATTTTGGTTTTAGTTTAAAGGTTGATTAGCTACTGATAGTTGATCCTCTTGTATCCCTTGCAAGAGATGTGTTTGGATTACTATCACTGTTGTCTCCAGAACCATAGTAATTGGTAACATCATGTGATTGAGATTGATTTTGAAACATCATCTCAAGGATTTGCTTCTTCAGCCAAGGAAGCTTGTTTACTCATAGTGGAGTGTAAGGTCAAGCCACTGACCTAATCTAGAATGATTTATGGTGTAAATTAATGTCATAACTGATAGTCATGAATAAGAATCAGCTGGTGCTAGAGGTGTGCAGAAGAAGAATGTCAGACCGAATGTCCTATCTTGTGTGAGAAGGTAATCTTATTTGACTTATCATAAATACTTTGACGGAAGTGGAGTATTTGTTTATCCTCTGATGAGGTTGTGCATAATACTGATGGTAGATACTTTGACGGGAGTTGAGTATTTGTATGAGGGGTTATGCAAGTCCGAAGTCTGAACATTATGTTTTAGAGAATGTGTGAGAGTTTATTTCTCTCTATGGTGTTCAGGTGTGTGTGATAACATTAATGAGCTACACTGGCTGTATTCTATTGGGAGATTCTTGAAGGATTTCTCTATATAATGAGTCCTTTGAATGGTGTTTGGGTTCTATGTTATAAAGAGGATGTTCTAAATGATGTTGGAGCATCATTTTTGTTGAATGTCCTTGGAAAATGTCTGGGTTTAGTGTATGGATTTGGATGTTCAAGCATGATTGTCATAAGTGGTTTTCTGACTATGTGGATTAGAATGTGCAGATTCTAATCTTGTCTACAATAGTATGCTTGTTGATTGCATGACTACTCTGTTGAAGGCTTCCCTAGTATCAACAACTACTAGTGGATGGAAGGACAAAAGAAGGTTATCTAATACTAGGGTCTAAATTGAATGTTTTTGGAGGTGTTCTTCTTATGATCAAAATGTTTTTAAGGTGGTGGTTTCTTCTACTACAAGTAAAGGATGGTGGCAATCCGAAACTTATGTAGCAAGCAAGATAAGAGCATTTATGCAAGAATATGTGAGAAATTCCAAATCAAGTGTGTCTTATGTGGTTCTGTAAGGACATTTATCAGTTGTGTCCTTGTTGTGTGAATAACTCAGGGTGCTTGGAGGTATTCTCAAGGAGCTGGTATATTTGGATTTGTAAAAGTCAGGATTAATTTTATAGTTTGTGAATGTGTTTAGCTGGTGTGTTCAAACAAGTGTGTGAAGAGGTTGCCCTCCACTGTGAAAGAATAAAGTCCTTCATGAGTCTTCATCTGGTGCACAAGTTTTCATATTCAACTGGAGCATTGGTTATCCATGATAGAGGGAGTGATGTACTTGTCTATGGATTATTACTGAAATCGTGCAATTTTTTGTTGGAAGGACATGTTTGATTTAAGACATGTGAAGCTGGGTGATTGAATTAGAAGTACACATATTTCTATAGTGGTCGATAGTTGTGTTTGGGAGAATTTATTTTTCTCTGGATATTTTGGAAGGACTCTCTAAGGGTCTTTGTTGTTGAGAGATGTCACATATGTGATATTATGGTGTTTTGGTGTGTATCACTATGTTTAAGTGAAAGGAATACACTTAGAGTCCAATTGAAGGCATTGTGTTTATGCTTCTGAACATATGGAGAATTCTGTGAATCATTTTTGGAGAAGTGTTGGTCAAGTTGTTTTGTGTGCCTGGAAGAGAAAACAAGGAAGGAAGTATTGTGGATAGAGCTATCAGGAGGATGTGTAAAACGAGATGTCTGTCCTTGCACGTGTATGTATTGGAAGTATGAAGACAGACAGAATCTATTTTGGATGGTGCATTGTTGTTGGTTATCTCCCTCAAATATTGTTCTCCTTGACCATGATCGTTAATTCCTAAGAGAACTACTTGCCTATTTAAAGAAGTCTTTTCTTCATTTATTTCATCTTGAGAAGGTTACTCATTCTTCATCTCTTATGGCTCGTATCTAGATGTGAGGGTGATGTTTGTCAAGTTTTGGCCAAAAAGGGGGAGAGAATTATTGTTCTGTTCAGCTATTGCATATTGAACAATGTATTACCAGTTGCACAAGGATGTCAAAGAGGAAGGATGTCAAGGAGGTTGTTCTGTTCTAAGTCTTGATATGATATTTGTGACTTGAGATCTGAGTTAGGAACATAATTGTGACTTGTGTTCAGAGTTACTCGAATTGAAGGTATTAAGGGAGAGTGTATTCAGCCTGTGAGAAATGTTTCTGGGGGTAATGGATTCATTCGACTAAACATGAAGAGGAGATGGGCTGTTTTGCAAAGTTGTTATGTTTTAAAGAAAAGGAGGCTGGAATGGAAATGTTTAGTGCTGCTGTGAAGAAGATGACATTAATCAGACTGAACATGTTGCTATGATTCAGTAGTTACTGAAGACTGCTGATGTTTAAAGACTGTTGATGTTTGTGTTTGTTTTTTATTGTTGTAATCTGAATTGCAATATGTTTATTTATTTTAGCCAAAATTTATCAAAGGGGGAGATTGCAAGTTCTCTATTTTTAGGATTGACATTAATTTTAGTAAAACAAATATAACAACAATATATTAAATAGGATGTGATTACTGCTATGAAGAACAGGTGGAGCAAGCAGTCATGTTTTATGTTGAGACATGTTGAGTTGAAGTGTTTCAACATCTGGAGCAACATGTCAGATAATATATTATATGTAGGGTCATTTGACACCACGTCTAAGCTAAACAATTTGATTCTGTTATGATTTAACAGATGCAAAATATTCTGGGAATATTATGCAGTCCTATGAGACGCTGATTTAAAGGTCTGGAAGAATCAAGAAGAATGTTGAATTTCTAAGTAAGGATACTTTTTAGGAAATATTTGATTGAAGACCTATTTTGTAGCAAAATCTTCTGCTTATTTGTAACAGCTGATATGTTGTGATTTGAAGCTCAAATCTAGTTGAGAGATATGTTATAAATAGAAGCATTGTAACCTAGAAGAAGTACAAACCGAGAATTAGAAAGATGTAATCATTAGGGATGAGTCTGTACCACTCTCTAGGAGAGTTGATTATGTGATCCACTCGACATGAGAGTTAGATTGTATTCCTTGAGTTGCAAGGTTCTGTTCTCACTCAGAAGCCTTTAGGTAATGAGTTGAGTATTGTTCTTGGAGGAAACTTGTAAGCAACTATAAGTTGTGTTCTTAGTCAAGAGTATTGTCTAGGTATTGTCATGAAAGTGAGTCTTCTAGCTTCCTGTCATGGATGTGTGTCTTCCTGTTTGTCCAATCATTTTCTGTGATTGATGAGGGATTGAGTAGAGCCTCATATCTAGGTGAGTCTTAAATAGAAGTCTAGCAAATATAGGGATTAAGTTAGAAGACCATAAATTGATATGTTTGTTGTAGGGTCTTTGAATTGAAACTATTTTGGTGGACTTATCCCTGACTTGATATGCCCCCAGAGTAAGAGAGTTTCTCCGAACTGGATTAACAATTCTGGTGTGTTATTTATGCTTTTCAGCACTATTATATTAATTATACACTGCCTGTATATTTTAAGTCGGATCAGATGTCCCAACATATCATATGACATATGAAGTCTGATATACCATAATTAATTAACCTCGTGAGTTTGTTGGACCAATTCTTGAACCTTTTCCTACATAAAATGTTAGTACTTATATTAATTTAAACACTTTTATAGATATATAACTTAATTGATTTGAATTGAAAATATAAAATATTACCAAATAATAGTACTTATGTTTTTGGTTTCCATAAATTATTAAAATTTGTTTTTAATTCCTATAAATTATCAAATTTTGTTTTTTTTTATTTTTATAATTTTTTTTTACATGTTTTAGTCCTTACAAAATTATTATGCATGTAATTTTAATTTTTGCTGTTAAATTGATGTATATTTTTGAATAATTATTTTGTAGACATGTTTAGAACGTTATAAAAAGTTTCTCGAAAAAAAAGAACTCAAAATTTAATTTTTAAATCGAGATTTTTCATTATTTTTAAAAATATCTTTTGAATTTTAAAAAATTCATATTTAATTCTTTTCATTTTAAAAAATTCTAAAATTTAATAAATAAATATTTTATAATATTTTAAACACTTATGAAAAAAATTATTCAAAAACTTTAAGAATTTAAGAATAAAACAAATATATTCACTTTAATGGGGCGGTTCAACACTTTTTTTTCTTTAATCAATCTTCATCTCTAATAGTATTATGTGAATTTTTAATGACATTGCTCATTCCTCTAACAATACATATGACATAAACAATTCTTTATTTTGAAATTTCAAAAATATATTTTTCAATATATTAAGTTATGTTTTATTTTTTTATTCGAGAAAATTATGTGATTTTGATTTTACTTTTTCATATGTTTTCATTTGATAATAAAAAATTGATTAAGATTTACTATTGTGTCCACACAAATAAAAAATAAATATTTTTCATCTATAATTTTAAATTAAATTTCCCAAATAATATTTTCATTTTAATATAGTTTTGAAGTTATATAAATATAATAAGTAATTATTTTTATCATGTAGTTTAAAAAGTACATAAGATTAGTATATATAACTCGCTCTATTAAAATGAAAAAATTAATATGATAGTTTTTTAATATTAGTTAATAATTAAATTAATAAAATTAATATATTTTAAAGATTATTTATTAATTTTATATTATATTAAAACTTAATTGAAGAAAATAATAATTTGATTTATTGATGATTTCTTTTATTTTAAAATAAAATATTAATGCAAAATTTATTAATACATATTTTTTATTTTTAAAAATTATATTTTAAATTTTGCCTTAGACCTTCAAATTGACTAGGTCGACCATGTATACATATTTAAGATATGTTAATTCACCACAAACCTCCGTTGTGTTTGATGCAAGTTTTTTATGATAATTTAAGAGGTATTTTGTTTTGGGCTTTAGTCCCATTTTATATAAAAAATGTTTTCAATAAAAAATCACTTAAGAAGATAATTTACAATAAATATATTTATATATACTCCAAAAATAATTTTGAAATGAACTACATCGTTTAATATTTAATTTTAAATAATGTATTTTATTAATTTGTATTTAATAAATTAATATTACAATTTTTTATAAATTCAAAATTATTTAATCTAAAATTCTTGTTCAATTAAAATTTGATCAAAAGTTTATGATTAGAACTTTTATCATTCTACACTCAGCCAAACAAATAATCATGATAAACGATAAAACTGGATGATTTTTTTCTTGTTTCAGAAGAGTTAGACAATGAGATCAAGTGTGAGGTATTTAGTAGACAATTATCTATGTTTGTAGATCATGATAAGTCAACATGTATATCAATTGGTAAGAAAATCCTTCCTAGCCACACTTTATTGTTTTACATATGACATTATGATATTTTACAAAACTACCAGGAAAAATGTCCAAGTCATTAACCATCTCCTTCAAAAATATGGTCATGATTTTGGTCAACATATCAGTCCAACTAAATGTAAGTTTTTACGGTGGAGGTAATTCGAGATCTAGATTGAGACACATTGCATATATGATTGGATTCATTGTGGGGCATACATCATTTAACTATCTTGGAGTTCCTATATTCAAAGGCAAGCCTAGAACTTATCATCTTCGAATTATAGCCTATAGAGTATTGGACAAACTAGCTACTTGGAAGGGTCGTCTTCTTTCTATGATGGGTTGGGTTTAATCGGTCCAATCACTCATACAAAGCATGCTTTTGTATAGTCTTAGGATTTATGAATGATCAAACTATCTTCTTAACAAATTATATTCTTGCACTAGATATTTAGTGTGGACAAGTAGCATAGTAAGTGTTTACTAATATTTTTGGCAAACAAACGCTATTCCACAAAGATGGTTATTTGCAGGATCGACTAGTAAATCGTACGACATATTTATGTAGGAATTCTTAGATTTGTTCAGAGTATCCATTAGTTTGATTGTACAGAAAAGGGAAGTTAAAAGGAAATTATTGACTGAGTCGGATTGAAAGTTAAGTAAAGTGAAAGCAAAGGAAAAGACTATGAAAATATAAATTAAACAATGAAAATTGCTTTAGTAAAATGTGTAAGAAATGAAAAGATGGTACACGAGGTCATACATTCTCTCACATAATTGTTTCTCTCTGAATGCAGATACTTTAAGTTTTAGCGTGTTGTAGGAGAACTTTGTGACCCTTAATCTCGACACAAAGATTACTTATATATACTATTAGATTTGTAAATTTCTTATATGATTGTTATGTGCATGCTCTACACGTATCCTTTTTACGTGGCTTCGAGACTAATGATTTGCTTCCACGTGTTTTAGAGACCCATATTCTCGTGCGCGACCGTTATTCGATCTTATCCTTTGGTAATTGAAGTAGTCAAAATTGTAGTTGTTGTATGGAAATCAACACCAAAATACTAAGTCCTTGAGAATGAGACAAAATGTTAATTTGACTTTGATTGGAAATAATCGTCTACCATACTACATTTCTCGTTACAAAGTGGACTTCAAATCCATAACTCACTTTTAACGTCAAAATTCTCAGCTAACAAATTGTCGCCTAAAAAATGTCATGTTCAACCAAACCTTTTGGTACTTAATAAAAATGGCATTTTTTCAAAAAACTTTTGACACTATTCAAGATAGTGTGTTGACGTCAGTGTAATCATTACTACTTTTCTCCAACACTTCTCTTTAGAACTCTGCATGTATAAGAGTAATGATGATTTCAACTTCCTAGAACGAAAATGTGTCCCATTAACTCAAAATAACCTCCCGCTACTCCACTTTGCGTCAAAAGCAAAAAGAAACGCTAGTCTAGGGCTAGCCACGTGTTCAACTTTGATAGGAGGGTAGCAGTGGAAATTTCATTCTATTAAAAACTCTTTTCATCTTTCTCATTACACTTTTGGCTTCCAACTTTGTGAAAGAAAATCAAAAGACTCCATTCTTCTTGCATTTTCTCCCAGAGGCAAATTGCAAATACCTCATCTTCCTCTTCAGATTCTGAACCAGAACCTGAGTTAGATTCTACATCAAATGATGTATAAGCCATCAAAGTTAGATCTACTTTTCCTTCATTTTTTTGAGAATATTTTATCTCTAATTTTTATGCCAAGTTTCCATGAGATTCTTCTTGTCCTTGTTCCTGAAGCTATCCTTATTATAACTTCCTTTATTTTCTTTGTCCTTCTGTAATTCTGGACAGTCAGTAATGGAGTGATCAGGCTTCTTTTAGTTGAAGCATCCCTTCTGATCATCCTTCTTTTCTCTAGAGCTAGTTCCTATGAAGCTTGATCTTCTATCAGAGAATCTTTTTCTCTTGTTTGACAGATTCTGAAATCTCTTAACAAGAAATTCCATCTCCTCATCATCTGTTCCATCTTCAAAACTTGATGTAGAAGCAGATTCTTTAGGTTCAAAGACTTGATCAATTTAATAGGTTTATCCACAGATTTCAAAGCAATATACTTTGACTTCTTAGGAGGATTGGCTCCATGTACCAAGGATGGATCTCCCTCTTCCCTAGGATATTCATATTATTTCTTGCTTTCTATTTATTAACCTTGGAGTGAATGGATCTCTTTTTGGAATTTCTTCTAATTTATGAACCTTTGAAGAGATGATGATCCTCATGGAGAAAGAAAGAGAGTTTCCACAATAAATATGCTAGAAGAGATGAAAAATTGAAATTCAAAGAGAGAGAGAGAGAGAGAGAGAGAGAGAGTAACATACCTGTTTATACTACGCCATCTGATGATTTGATCGTGAATTTTTGGAAAGAAATCAATGAAGATTATTCTAATTGATAATTGAATAGAAATCATTCCAAATTGGGTGTGCCAATTGATTGGATAATATCCCCTATTGATTGGATAATAAAATCTTTAAGCATTTAGAGTGATCATTATCAATGGTGGGATTTGATTTCCTTGGAGCACACATTTAGCTTGGATTTGATTTGAAAATATGCATACGAAGCTTCTCCAATAGATTTCCATAAGGTGTAAATCGATTGGGCTTATGTTGGTTAGCCTGAAGGTGAGAAAATACACAAGAAGGGAGGTTGAATTGTGTATTTGATAACTTATGTTTTTTTAAAACAACAGCTTCTGAATCTGACCAAGTTCAGATTCTAAGTTATAGTATGCAGCAACAAAATATTTAAACTGCGGAAGCAATAACTAAATCACACACATAGTTATCATGGTTCCTCTATAACGAGATTAGTCCATTTTAATTTCCATTCAAGAGCTCTTCACTATAATCAGAACCTGATTACAATTTTCTTAGACACACCAATCCAAGACTTCCTGTGCAATCTCACTAGAAAGACGCTTATTGCCTAAACCAATTATCTAGGACTTATTTGCTCAATCAACATGAAAGAGTCCTCCTTGCCTAAACTAATTGTTTAGGACTTCCTGACTCAATAAAATTAGAAAGATACTTTCTTGCCTGAACCAATTTTTCATGAATTCCTTGATCAATCAAACTATAAAGAGACTTCCTAGCTCAAACACTCAACCTGTTACTTATTTGCTCAAACACTCGGTTTAAGACTTTTACAAATTCTAAACAAACTGTTTAGGATTACAACAAGATGTACCTGATATTCAATCAGAGGTGCAAATAATATAGAACACACAAGACCTTGATACTTGAGATTTCTAAAATATACAAGTGTAAGAATCTCTCAAGTCTATGTGAAATACAACTATAAACTATAACTTGGAGTGAGAGACAGTTCTTGTAATATTCTGATTTATGTTGCTCTTCTTATATAATTCTTGTTACTAAAGGTCCGAGAAACACAAGAAAGAGGGGTTTGAATTGGGTTGCATAAAATATAATCTTTTTGCAAATCAAAACACAAAGATAAAAAGTGAATAAAAGTAGATGAGCATAATCATTTTTATCCTGGTTCACTATTAACTAAGTTACTTCACTCCACTCCACAAGGTGATTTGACTTATACACAAGGACTTAATCCACTATGATCAACCAGATTAACAACCACAATAAGTTTGATAAACTCTATTGGAACCCCCAATAAGTTTCTTGATCCCTATTGTAAACCACTATGAACGCATCCAAAATCTTCTTGAGAATCCAGACTACTATCTCTCAAGGAACCTGTCAAAAATCATTGATTATAAAGATACGTATACAAAGATGCTTCTACACAAGCATATTACATGGAGTTTAAGTACAATAACACAAAAGTGATGATAGCAAGATATGAATAAAAGCTCATTGCTTATTTACTAAACTATACAAAAAATTTCTCTACATAGTTTTTGTGTAGCAGTTTAGTGTAGTTTTGTTGAACAGATTCGTAGATTTCAAATTCTTTCAAGTACTTCTTTTATAGATGAAAATAAGAGATGTGTTGGAGGGTACACAAATACAATTGTAATGTTCCCAACGGTCATGGTGAGACTGGTAGACAATAGTATAAAAAGGTTTGTCCTTGTGCCACTCTAGAGAGTAAAGGTCACAATGTACTTTTTTACTTTTATACTCACCATCACATGCAATCCCTTAGTCTTGATCTTCGTTTTCTATGTCTTTAGAGGATTCTGATATATTTGTTGATGAAGCATATTGTAGAAGGATCAGGACTATGTATCTTCCAGAACCTCATTAGAACCTTACATGGCTTATTCAGAGAACTCTTGCCTTCTTAGTCTTCAACACTTGGTCTTCAGAAGAATATCTTTAGATCTTCAAAACTTATTCAAAAGAACCTTTTCTTCAATATCTTCAGAACTTGGAACATCGGAAGTAAAGCTTTATAAGGCCTCAAAAGCTTCCTTGAATAAGTCATAATCATAAGCTCTTTTACTAACATTCCTTAGAACTGTTGCATAAGACGCATTCATTAATCTTGACTTAACTTGTAACACACCAAAGGTATTCTTCTAGAGTGTTGAGTTTATAACTTGGTGACATCACACACCTTCTTACCAGAGTCAGAACCTGTATGGAAAAAGCCACACACTAGACAGAAAACTGTTAGAGTACACAATTGTTCTTAAAGATAACATGTAAAGTTATCATCAAAACATAAAGCCAGATGTAGAACCAACTTTATTCTTACAGTTACTTATTTTGAATCTTTAGCTCCTTATAGGGGGAACATAAGAGACGTTGGAAGCTTGTTTGTATAAGTGTCTTTGGTGAAGAAGCGGTTCTTAAGAGAGAGACGTTGGAGTTGGTACGATGAGGGTCTTCATATTCTGAATAATTTCTTTATCCATTGTGTCTTTCTCAAGTAAGGCGTCCATAGGCATGGTATAGTAGACCTAAGAAATCATATCATTTAGCCTTGAGCCTTGTGCTAAAACCTCTAGTTAAATTGCTCCATAATTCTAGCCGTTGACAATATAGAGTTGCTTTTGCACGGAGTATGAATAAAAGAACTTATACTATGTTTCCAGCAGAGCGCTTGAAGTTCCGTTTGAATCATTAGAGGCAAAGTTATTGTAGCACTAAATTTCCATTTGAACATCAGAGATTGAAATAATATGGCACTGAGGTCTTATATGAAATTCAGGTTCTGGTCCATTAGAATCTGGATTTACTTGCTTCTCTTTTACAAGCCATTAATTGGGTCAGAACCTAGTTAATTATAAGCTTAATGATCCTGCATACTTAACCAAACATTATTATACCCTATTGTTCTTTAAGTACTTTTTTCATCATCAAAACCCAAGGAGTATGAGCTCAAAGAGTGTGGACAAATTTTGTTCCATCATAGCCTCCTTGTGCATTTTGCGTCTTGTGCTAGATTTTATTGTTTTTCTGCACCCTTGTTCATCTTATTTGCACCTCATTTCTATAAAAACACTTGGAAACTCATATTTTGGGTTATAAAAATAATTTATTAAGATGAGAATAATTAAATCCACAATTTTAAAGGAGTAATCGAAGTTTTCTGATTATTTCAACCTTAAAATAAGGTTTAACTCTTTTATCAAGAGACCTTGATAAACACTTCCCTTAAGAGGAAACCCCAATCACATTATCGTGTGTTCTTCTCTACACATCGTTTAATGATAGAGTTGGTTAACCACTGAGGTAAACATATCCATTACAGACATATCCACTTAACTGATAACTGAGGATCATTGTTCTGGACTGGCCCGACAGCTAGAGTGGGCCCAGTCTAGACTCCTTCTTCAACACAAGCCATACGACCACGACCCGAATCTCCCCCGCCCTCCGTCGGGCACCATCGATCGTTTGCCCTCTTGGACTGGAACTGGCCTACGACATCTGACGAGCGTCTCTCAGTCTCCCCGACCTCAAGTCGGCCAGACAACCAGGAACCGATCGGACCGCTTCCCGTGACCTACCCCCTCCTTGGGACCAATAGCTAGTTACGGGCACACCTGCTCTGTATGACCAAGTCCTGGAAGTTACCTGTTTTCATGGACCCACATATTTAGCCCCAAAAGTAAGAACCAATGGCCAAGCGCCAGGGGCATTATATATACCCTCATACATGTGAGGGCCAGGTATCGAATACTCACTATTAACCACTAAAACCCTAACATTTTACATGTATCTCTTTGCTCCGACACTTACTTGATCGTCAGAGTGCCTTCTAGGTACAACCCCCTTTTTCCCTCCTCGACATTCCATCTCAATAGAAGATTATCATCCGGCCACCTTGCAGGTTCTGATCAACCGGTAAGATCAGTGGCTCCATTTATGGAAAACTATCTTCCTCATTTTCTATTCCTCGAAATTTGAAAACCAACGATCCTCTTCATTCAAAATTCATGGCTGATCGTGATGATCACCACCCGTCTGGAAAGGCTGCACTTTCCCCGGTGCACAAGACTGATGGAAGTCAATAACATCCTCACCTCGAGGATAACCTCGGCTTCAGCGACGGTCAGACTGCATCCCCATATTCCGTTGATGCTCAGTGCGACAATCATCAATTCTTGGATGAGAAACTTCCTAAGATCCCCACCGAGGAACTTCCAGAGGTCCTACAACCAGATCCCATTCCTCACAATGTCGATCCAACCATTGCAGCATTGTTCACCGCCATCAACCATACCAACGCCCTTATCCTGCAGCAGAACGAAAAGATAGGGGCCTGGGAGAAGAAGTAGTCACAGTCTCCTCCTCGGAGACCTTGACGACGAGATTCCCCCAATGTATCTGTAACTATACGTGGCCATCCACCAAGAAAGGAGAGGTGCAACATTTATTTCTTCAAGAAACGCAATCGCACACCTCCCACGAAAGACCAAGATTCTCTATCATCCAAGAAGAAGAAGAGCGACCGCCAAGTTAACCGCAGTCAATCACCATCGCCAAATCAAAGACAATAATGAAGGAGTCCTACCCCCTGACGAGACCTCGACGCCCGACAGGGAAGGAACCATCACTCCCCATCTCCATCTCCTGTAAAAAGCTACGATGACGAGCCCCGCAGGCCGCTATCAAGAGAGATTATAGAGACCCAACTCCCTATCGACCTGAAGAAGACACCCATACTGGGAACATATGATGGTATGACCGATCTTGATGAACATGTAGAGAATATTGACGCTCTCCTCAACTACCAAGGGGTCAGGGGCGCCATCAAATGTAGACTGTTCCCGACCATCCTCAGGAAAGGAGCAATGTCTTGGTACAAGAGTCTCCCAGACGAATTTATTACCTCTTGGAAGCAACTGGGGAGGATTTTCTCAAGGCATTTCACCGCCTCCCGTCTTCACCCAAAGTTAGATGCTTCACTCGAAGCAATCATTCAGGGAAGAGATGAGTCTCCGCAGGAATACATCGAGCGCTTCAACAAGGAAGCAATATAGGTGTCCACGACCGACAACATGAAGAAATACCTTCTTGAACGCAGGCTTCGTCCCTGCAACGACTTTGCTAAAGCCGTAGGCATAGAATCAGCGTCCACGCTCGACTCCCTCCTTCTCAAGGCTCAAGCATACATACAATACGAGGAGAAGGAAGCCGCAAATAGCGCCAGGGAGTCGAGGCACAGAGAAAGTACCAAGTCCTCAAGAAGTGATGAGCCCTCGATATCCCGTCGGGGAGAGAAGAAATGGGAAGACAGATCCCTGGACTCCAAGGACTACAAGGGGCCTGTTGGTCGGTTCTATGACTACACCCCTCTGACTACTTTGAGGGATCATATTCTATCTGAATGCTCCAATTCCGAATTCAAACAGGCTGGGATACACTTTCCCCGATAGACGCCTTCCAAACTAGGAACAAACAAGAGAAAATACTGCAAGTTCCATAAAAGCCACGACTACAACCCAAGGATTGCATCCATCTCAAGGATGCAATTGAGATACTGATTCGAGACGGGCACCTCAAGCAATACAAGAAGAAAGAGGGTTCCCTTGAAGAGGCTCTGTTGTACCCTAAAATTTTCCATCCCATTTTTGAAGACAATTGATTTAAGACACCTCCTCATGCTTCTAGGGTTCTCAATTACTCAAGACTACTCAAGGAATTGGTCAGACAAACCCTCCTCCTAAGCAGTTGGCCTACAACTAGGGTTTTGGTTTCTTCAAAAAAATTGAGCTTCTAATGCCTCAAGTGAGTTCCATGGTTCCTTATATGCTTCAAAGAATCCTCATGTCAAGTTTCAAGCCTTGCATCACAAGTTTTCTCAATCAATTGCTCAGATGAGTGAAAGGCAATTGTATTGAACAAAAATACAATGATGGTCAACATACAATCAAACTTCAAGATTTTTGGTAAACATAGAGATTTTGAGGTCACATTCATCATTTGATCAAGGTTTGATCGTGATTCCTCAAGAAAACTCAAGATTCATCAAAAGTCAAAAGTCACTAAATTAGGGTTTTCTTAAGGAGAAGTCAAGTGAACTTTGACCAAGCATAACTTTCACATGCTTCATCGGAAAATTCTCAACTACAGCCTATCTCAAAGGAAATACAATTCTCTACAACTTTGTCTCTTTAAGCTCAATTCCAAAAATTGTTTCATTTGAGAGATATGAGCCAAGACATTACAAGTCATTTTGAAAGTCAATAAAAAGTCATATTTTGTCAAAGCAATTTACATCAAGATAAATACTTTAAATGAAAAAGTGACCAACGTGAGAGTTGTAGAGGACATCTTGAGCTTTCCAAAAAGTCCAAGACACCTTCATATGACAAAAGTTGAGTGAGATATGATTGGTGCAAGTTGAGAAATATTTGAGAAATGCATGAAACCTCAATTGAACAATTTCGAAATTTTGGACTAGTGAACCTATCTTCTAAGGTATAAACATGTTCATGACCTTATAGAGGACTCCTAAACTAATTCATACCTTACCATGATTATTTATTTATTTATTTATATTTATTTTGATTTGTATTCAATTAAATACAAAATAAAATAAATAAACGATGGAACAAGGCATGTGGGCTTGGTTTTTGATCAAATTTGAGGCCCAAGAACACATATCCAACTTTCCAAAACCATGGGAGGCAAGATTGGGACATAATCTTCTTAAAATGGATTGTTTAAAACATGTTTTTTTGTGTTTTAGCAAGTCATTGTGTAATATGGTGGGAGAACTGACTTGGGTGTTTTGCATTTTGATCGCAAATGTTGCGGATAACAAGAGTCGCCATTGACTTTTCTTTTATCCAATAAAAGAAAGGGTGAAAAGAACAGGAAATACCTTTTGAGAATTTTCTTGAGTTCGGGGGATAAGTTATGAAAAGGGAAGGTGTTAGCACTCTTTTCATCTGTAGTTATTTAAGGGCTCTTAATTGCTAGTTCACTTTGAAATGCTTCATGTTTATGTAAGTTTGAAAATATTTTGAAAACGCCTTCGTACGATAAACTTTGCAATGATTCTCATATCGTTGAGAATGTATACAAATTATTGGTTTTGAAAATATTTGTTTGAAAAAGGAATGTTTGAAAGATGTTTTGAAGGTGCCAATGTAAGGCAATTTTGTAATGATTCTCGTATCGTTGAGAATGTATACAAAATGTTCGTTTTGAAAGATGTTTTGAAAGTGTAAAGTGTGGAAATGATTTTGTTTGTGAGCAAGCAATTACGAGCAATTTACCTAATCAAAAAGTCTTTGTTCTTTTCCTCCTCCTTTAGATAATTCTTATCTACCATTGATTGATAAAGAGCCTTATCATTGGATATGAGGGACAAGTGTGGGTCATCGCACAGTCATAGAAGGGAACTTATAAGATGTTTTAGCAATTGTCGTAAGGGACTAAGATCATTTACTGAAGGAAACATTGAAGGGTCATGATGCGGTGTATTCGCAAGTGTACGAATCGCGTTAGAGTAATATAAAAGATTATCGATCCACAGAGACCAATCGTAAATATGACATTTCCTATTGTTATGGTGTTTAGCTAAGTCAATATTAAACAGGGAATTGAGCATTCAAGAAAGTAAATTGCGGCGAAATAAAATTCAGATATAAAAGCAAGGTCGAATGTAATTCACATACTCAGATGATATTCGCAATGCTTCGGAATATAACTACTTATAGAGAAATATTTTCTACTAAAGAAAAGAACTAATTTAATAGGAATTGTCGCTTTCGCGTAATCAGAACCGAGTTTACTCTCTAATCAGACCTTCTTATCGTCACTTATAAAAAGGCACGCATTGCGTTAAAGTAATAAACCTATTTTTAAGAAATAAAGTACCTGACCAAGTTGAAAAGTATTTTGATCTGGAATTTCTAATAAAAAGGGGACCTAACTTTAACCCTATAAACGTGTCCGAAAATAGTTTCAAAATTGATTTCTTTGATAATAAAAATCCCTAACTAACCGGACAAAGCGCTTTCGCTTCCTTTGACCAGTTAGAACTAACCGAGTTTAACAAAGGGTTGGACGGCTTTCGATCTTACCCAAAAACAATAAAGTACAGAAAACTCGTATTAAAAACCAAAATATCCCATAAGCATTTCTATTTACACATTATTTGGAATATCGATCTAACTAGATTCCTTACATTCTAACCCAGTAAGGTTCAGCCTGACATGGGAATGTAAACATACATGTTAAAATAAATCATGCGAGAAAGTAAATAATTTAAAGTGCGGTGCGGGAAATAAACAAAGTAAAAGCAGGTGTGGGAAATAAACAAAGTAAAAGCAGGTGCGGGAAATAAACAAAGTAAAAGCAGGTGCAGGAAATAAACAAAGTAAAAGCAGGTGCGGGAAATATAAATAGAAACCTGCTCCAACGGGGAGGTTTTAAATTTGGTACAAACTGGAAGTAAAATGCGACTGGAAATAAACAACAGTTGAAAATAAATGTGGCAGGATAAACTTCTTCCGAAGTGCTCCAAACTCGATTACAGACTCAATCTACGAACTCGATCACAGACTCAATCAACAGTGCAATAATTCCCCGATGTGAAAAACTATCGCTTTACAATGGTGAAATTATATGGCTTAAGTTTGCAACTATGATTGGATCAAGTTTGCAACTAAGCTTAGGTGAATTGAAATGAAATCAGGAACTTCTATTTATAGGGGATGAAGAATGCAGGAAATCACAGGAATGCCCCCCAACTCCTTTTGGGGGGGGGAACATCGTCCAAAGGTGGCGCCCACCATGGATGCCATGGCGCCCGCCATGAGTGTAAATGAAAGGAAGTGGGAAACGTGGCAGTTGAGGTCAGCAGGAGGTGGTCCACGTCATGGCATACCCTATGGTTGGCGCCAACTCCTGTTTTTCAGCCTGTTTTCCTTCATTTCTTCAAGGGAGCTCTGGATAATTGAAATACCTGAAAAGGAAACAAAAGATAAGCATAATACGAGAAAAAAATAATAAAAAACCTAAATAACATGTGAAATTAGAGTAAAAAACAAGTGTAAAGTAAGTGTTATCAAATTCTCCCACACTTAAACCTTTGCTTGTCCTCAAGCAAAAACTCTAAATAGATTAAGAAGAAAAACGGTGTTAGTGAACAAGTTGGGCTGCAAGGGGCCTCTGGAATTAAAACAGGGATGTATTGATAGGTACTGAATGATTCAAACCAAGGATATCGTAGTGACACTCTTCCGTAAAACGGACATAAGCTTCGTTCTTTTACGAACAAAGCCATATCATGCCACTATGCTTAGGCCTATATTTTCCTTTTTTTCAAATCCTTTTTCATTCAGGCGCAATCACATTTGATCAAATCTCCAAAAGGGCAAAATGGTCAAAATTAGGGTTTTGACTAGGAAAGGGCAATTTCTGATTTTTGACCTAGCAAATGGTCAATTGGTTTAAGGCATGATCTCAAGAGTCCAATTTCATAATTTTGACCTAATGACATGATTCAAAACATTGCAAATCCATTGGATTGACAGATGAATTTTGTAGTCAACTGATCAAAAGTCAACTTTATACTGAAAAGTCAAACTTTGACTTTTTGGTCAAATTTAAGCACCAAAGATCACAATTCATCAAAACATGTCAAAATAGGAAAATTATTCATCAATAAATCAAGAAATCATTATTTTATTTTGAAAAGTCAAAATTTCTAAAACTTAGAAATTTTTCTAAGTGTCAAAAATTTCTTATTTTTTCATAACTTTGAGCAATTTTTTCATTACGATACAAGATGATTCAAAGGAAACTTCCAACATGAAAGTTGTAGATATACATGAAATCTACAACTTTGCTTCACAACTTCTCCTAAAAGTGCTTGGATTTCAAGTTATAATTTTAGGAATACATGCTCATGAACTAAAAAAGAAGACACGGTGAAATTTTGCCCTAGTTAGGCAGATTTTTTACCTAACTTCATGGAAATTTTTCATATAGTTCTAAGGGGAATATTCAAAAGCAATTCAAATATGAGTTGCATTGCACATTGCAAGCTTTCCAAAATGTCCAAGAACTCCTTGAGATCATTCTTGAGTAGGGATAATCGAAGAGATGAAGTTGGTGTTTTGTCACTTGAATTATAGGTCATTTTCATGATGAACACAAATGCAATTTCAATGTTAGGCTGCATAATCTTTGCTTTGCAAGCCTAAAACTTATTTGTCACTCCATAATGAATGGATTACACAAACTTTTGAGCTATAATCCAAGTGGTTTAAGCTTTATCCAATTCACATTTCCATTTTGGGAAGAAAGTTAACAATACCATTCTTGTAAAGCAAGCTTTTTGCATAAAGTTCACATTGAGCCTCTAACTTGTTCCCTCTGATCACACTCCATCCACAAAGTCATAAGCAAGCTTTTTTAAAGCATAACCACTCTATCTTAGAAAGTACACAAGACTTAGAAACTTGTTTTGTCAAAAAATCACATGTTTAGCTTAAGGATGCAAATTCAAATTCTGATCAATAACAAGTCTCCAAACTTGTTGCTTATAAATAAAAGAACTATTTGTGAGCTAGGACACGAGCTGGAAGACCCTTAAACTCACTCAAACTCCCTCTATCCAGAAATTGTCTCAAGACACCATTGTCATGCAAGTTCTGACTTTACATACCAAACTTTGAATCCCCTCGTGCGTTCTTTGGCCTTTCACTTCCAAAAGCTTATAAACATCAAATACAAACCATCCAAAGTCCATTTTCTCAATTGTAACACCTCCATCATCAAGTTCCATTTTCAAAAACAGTGGTCTGCAACTTGACTTCTCCAGAGCTCCTTAGCCACTTTCAGCTCAAGCTAATCATTGCATTAGCTTCCTGGGACCTCAAGGAAGCTAACTTGATCCTTGCAGCACTTTGAATCAAGCTCATTTGCATTTCACAATTTCCAGTTTTGAGGTATTTTTCTTGAACTTCTATCTCATTACTTAGGCATTGTTAGGCTTGCATTTGTGAAGATAAAATGTAGACCTCATTGCCACGAAGTTGTACATATCCATAGTTTGCATTTACATGGCCTAAGCTTAGAGAATTTTAGAGTTGAAGTTTCTGAAATTTTTAGGGTTCAAATTAGGGCCAGAGAAATTCTCATTTATCTTTGACTTTTAGCTTTAGTTATTTACATGGTTAGATTCGTGAGGAGAATGCAACAACTTTCATTTTGTCATCTTCCATTTTTGTTGAGAAATGAAGAAGTTACATGTACACCGGCTGGAGGTTGAAGATGAAGTCATCAGGACTTGATTTGTCTTACATGTTTATTGTTTTGTTTATATAAACAGATGTATAGCCACCCCAGTGGTAAAGCGCGCGCCTGTTAACCTATGGGACCTGGGTTCGAGCCCCAGTGGTACCCTTTTGCCCATTTTTCATATTTTTGACTTTCTAACATGTTTTTTGCAGGCGCTGGGCCCTTTGGGCCTAGTATTGTTTTTTTTTTTTGCTAGCTGACCTCTATGCCTGCTTATGCACCCCTAGCCCAATTTATTTTATTTTCTTATTTTTATTTTATTTGTCTTTTTTTCTTAATTATTTTTCACTAATATTAAAATCATAAAAAATATATAAAAAAAAAAATTAGATCTTCATTTTAATTTATTTTATTTTTTCTCACAAAAAATATTTTTTATTAACTACACTTTATTTATTTATTTTACAAATCACCTTGTAAATTTAATTAAAACTAGGTTAATATTTATTTTTCTTTTACACCTATTAAAATATATTATTTTTGATATAAAAAAGACTAAAAATATTTCATGATGTCATAAATATTTTCAAGACAAAAATAACAAAAAAATGTTTTTCTTATAAACTTAATTTCTTTTAATCAACTAAATAATATTAGGGTTTTATTCAAAATCTTTTCTTAATAAATTTAAACTTAATTAATTATTTTCTTTTAATTAATTAGGTTAAAACAAATTCCTTTTTTCTCATAAAAAATCCAAACAAAAAGATCCATCTTCTTTGCATATACATTCTTGCATATTTATTTTTGTACATTTATTTATTTCAATTATTGTATAAATTCAATATGTTGTAATAGACTAATTAGGCTTTAAATTCTTGCAATTCTCATTCAATTTGTACACCCCCTTCCCACAAATCATGTAATAGCTTAGTATTTTTATTTTCCGCAATTTAAATGCTTTATATTCACATGCTAGTAAATAGGGTTTGTATGAAAAGAACAAAATTGATCAAATAGAAAACCCTAATTCAAGACAAAAAAACAAGCATGAAAATAATACACTTGCACACAAGCACCTCTAGGGTTATCCCACTTGATTCCTTATACAAATGACCATATTACACATGTAAGGTATCTTAGCCAAAACAAACAAATACAAGATCACAGTCCCTCGATGACGCTATCTAAGTTTCCTTACAAATGATCTTAGTCCCTCAAAAAGAATGCTAAGATACCTTGCAACATTACTAATCATGGCTATACGATGACCCACGCCCGTCCCGTTTACATCCAAAGATAGGGTTGCTTACCAAATCAATGGTAAGACAACAATGTCAAAGGAAATAAAAATGAACAAGAAAGACTTTTGAGTAGGTAGAATGCTCCTAATTACTTGCTCAATTTCAAACAAATATCCTTGCTACTTTCAAAACAAGCACCTACACTTTCAAAACATCTTACAAACTTGAAAACATTTTCAAAAGATCAACATCTTTGTATACATTCTTACGAACGAGAGTCATTACAAAGATTGCCTAAACAATGGCCTCTTTACAAAATACTTTTAAAAACCACACAAAGCACAATTTCAAAGAAAAGCAAGTGATCTAGCAAGTAACTAAGAGCCCATAGAAAACCATGGATGAAGAGGGTGCTAATACCTTCCCTTTTCATAATCTATCCCCCGAACTCAAGAAACAATCTCAAAGGTCTTTCCTGTGCTTTTTCACCTTTCCTTTTGGATAAAAGAAAAGTCGGTGGCGACTCTTGCTAACTGCAACATTTATGATCAAACGCAAAACCCTCAAGTCAGTTCTCCCACCGTATCACATTATATCCTCCACTTTGAGTTGATTAGAATTCTCATTTCTCATAATTGTGGGTAGTAAGTATGTTCTTCCACTAGGATATGACGATGATGTCTCGTCTCCTAAAATTAACCAACGCACTTATGTTTTAAATTTTTAAAGGTGAACTAAGAGTACCCTGATCCCCTATTACACGGAAGGTGGTACGTAGGCACTAAAGATTCGCAACTGCGGCGGATGTAAAAATTGTAAAAAAATACTTCTTTTCTCATCTCGACCATCTATTTTTATATACAAAACTTATAGCCAAAATACACAAATTTTCAAAGAGGTTCCTGGCATGAGGAGTACCGTAGATGTTTAGGGTGCTAATACCTTCCCTTTGCATAACCAACCCTCGTACCTAGATTCTCTCCCCCTCTTTGTTTTTGGTTATTCGCTCTTTTCCCATTCCTTTAGAAACAATAAAGTGTAGTGGCGAATTTTATTTAATCTGTGCGAGTTAAGTCAATCCAATGGCTTAGTCTCAATATTTCTACCGCTACACATCCCCACGTTTGAGGGACATGATTGTTTTTTCTGAGGCAACAACGGAGGTTACCCTAGAGGTGTAAGTGTGTAAGGTGTGTTGTGATTGAGTTATTTAAGTCTTGAAATTAGGGTTTGCTATCATTTGTTTTTAGTCTTTCCATACAAGGCCTGATTAATAGCAATAATATACAAAATAGAAAAGCAGTAAATATGCAGAAAGTAAAAGCAGAAAAAAACCTTAACCTATTACATCGCTTTGGGAGAGTTACAAAAGTATAAAAAATACGAGAAAGTAAACCCTAATTACTATTACATCCCAGGAAACAGTTATAATAATAAAGAAAAGAAATGCGAGAAATAAAAATATTACGTTCGTACAGTCGATCTAAAAATTTATAAAAAATAGAAGAAAAAAAAGATTTTTTTGGTATTTTTATGAAAAAATGGTTTGTGATGAATTTATTAAAAAAACCTAAGAAAACTAATTAATTTTAGTAATAATAAAACTCAATTAATTTAATTAAAAAAACCCTAAAAATATAATTAATTTTAATTAAAAAATTAACTAGTTAATTAATTAAGTTAAAAAAGGTGATTAAAACTAAACCTAATTAATTAACCTAAATTAATGTTTTAGTTTAATTAAAATTAAAAACAAATAATCAAAAGAAAGGAAGAAAATATAAAAAAGAGAAAAAAGAATTGGGCCTGATTTGAACCAATTTGAGGGGTGCAATTTGAAATCTTTTAGGCCCAATAAGGAGAGGCCCAAGGATCTGGTGTGTTTAGCCAAAGGAGGCTCACCATGTGCACGAATCTGGAAGCGTTATATCAGATCTAATGGTTGCGAAGTTGAAGGTGCGTCGTTGAGGAGAATGGAAGCGGTGCATGTAATCACTGAAATCAGAAAAATATGAAGAAAAAAATTGCAAAATTGGGGGTCAAACCCGTGACCTGAGACACCAATGCCTTAGCGCGCATTTTAACCACTGGGGTGGTGATACATCCATTGTTTAAACTAAAACAAAACATATATAATATAAAAACATTGCATGAACCGGAGAGGCGCCGGAGCTCTAGCTCCGGTTGTCTTCTCCGGTAAGTATCTTTCTTGTTCCTGCAAAACAATAAGCATTAGAGATTCAGAGGGGACCTACCCCCCTAAATCAAGGCTTGCGAATTCAATGGACCGGTTAGTTTGGGCTGAATCGCGCTAGGTTTTGAGCTATGACAAAAATAACACAAATCTGTATGGATATGGTGGTTCATGATTTGGCCATTATGGGACTCCCGTGATAGGTTATTCCTGCATGTTGATACCTCAAGAACACATTAAAATAGTTAGTACATGTTAAAACGCAAAGGAAACAAAAATACGAAAATCATGCAATGAGGTAAATCGGTGATGCATGTTTATGCATTTCAGGCCCTTTGGATCGTTGCAAAAAGTTTAATCTTACCCTCTTGCGTCCTTGGAAGTGAATGAAATGGTTAGAGTGCTTTGAAAACGGCTATAAATAGGTTTTGCAAGTTGCCCTAATGTGGATGATTTGTATTTTTTGGAATGTTCTTACACACGGTTTATTGGTCTTGGGTTTGTATGAATGAAGAGAATATATAGGTTAAATTTAGGTCAGAATAACATGGGCTTGGACTCTTGTAATAAGTCTTGTTTTTATTTTGTTTTATTTTGAATTTTAAATAAATAAATAAAAAATAAAAAAAAATAAAACCCAAGGAGGTGAATGAGTAAGATCTGAAGTATATATGAAGTGTAGGACACGTTTAGTCTTTGAAACAAAAGCCTATTAGCCCAAAAAATCAAGTTTGCTCAATTTGAACTTCATGCATTTGCTCAAAATTTCCTAACTTGCACTAGTCATAACTCTCTCAATTTTCATATTTTGAAGGTGGTGTTATACTTTTTGGAAATCTCAAGATGTCCTCTACAAGCCGTGTTTTTATCATTTTTCCATTTGAACACTTTATATAGATGTAAGTTTCCTTGACAAAAAGTGTCTTTTTGTTGACTTATGAAATGACCTATAATGTATTGACCCATATCTCTCAAATGAAGCATTTTTTGGACTTGATCTTAAAGAGACAAAGTTTATAGAATTGAATTTCCTTCTCATTGAGCTTTGGTTGAGGAAAATCTGATGAATCATGTGAAAGTTATGCTCGGTCAAAGTTCAATTGACTTCTCCTTAGAAAAACTCTAATTTGGCAACTTTTGACTTTTAAATTGGGAGTTTTTCTTGATGAATCATGATCAAACATTGATCAAATGATGGATATCACTTCAAAATATTTATGTTGACCAAAAACCTTAAGGTTTGACTATATGTTCACCACAGTTGACTTTTTTCCCAATGCAGTTGATTTTCAGTCATTTGAGCCATTGACTGAGCAAACTTATGATGCGAAGCAGTAAACTTGGTATGAGAATTATTGGAGACATATAAGAGACCTTGAAATCCACTTGAGACCTTAGAAAACCAATCTTCCTTAAGAAACGCAAAACCCTAGTTGTAGGTCAATTGCTTAGGAGGAGAATTTATCTTATCAATTCTTGAGCAACCTTGAGCATTTGAGAACCTTAGGAGAATATCTTGAATAAAAATGAGAGGAGAAATTTTGGGGTACAAAAAGTTGTCAGAAACTATAACAACCGGACAAGGAACGGTGTTCGTAGGGAAAAAATTGACTGAGTTCGCTGCAAAAATGGGGTTCAAACGGTTGACATCAATACCTTATTACGCCCAGGAAAATGGGCAGGTCGAAGCAGAAAATAAGGTTATGATAAGTTTGATCAAGAGACATGTTTTCCAAAATCCTAGAAGCTGGAATGTAACTCTGGGCCAAGCATTGTGGGCATGTCGAAACTCACCAAAGGATTCGACTAACACAACACCTTTCAACTTAGTTTATGGATACGAAGCGGTGTTACCTTTGGAGATTCATCTACAATCAGTAAGAGTGCAAAGTCAATCAGATATTTCTACTGAGTATTATTGGGGAATGATGTATGATACATTGGTAGATGTTGAAGAACATAGGCTAGGAGCATTAGATACTTTTTTCAGGCATAAAGAACAAGTAGTGAGGGCCTATAACAGAAGGGTGAACACGAAGGTGTTCGTCTCTGGAGATATGGTTTGGAAAGTGATATTGCATATGGATAGAAAGGATAGAGTCCTAGGAAAATGGTCACGAAATTGGGAGGGACCATTTCGAGTGCTACATGTTTTTTCCAACAATGCCTATGAGATTGAGGATCTTACACCAGAAGGTTGAATACTATGAGTAAATGGAAAATACTTAAAAAGGTATAGGTCTGTGTTGCAAGAAATAGTAATAAACCAAAGTTGAAATTAATTGAAAAATGAAAAGGCCATAAGAAGGCCTAACATACAAATCAAACATTACAAAATACTATTAAAAGGGTAAGCTCAAAAGGCATTAAATTGGAATGGTATTTTTAAGGCTTACATAGAGATCTTGAGCAAGTGCCAAACGAGCATTAGTTAATGACATAGATGTGTCGAGCTCATCCAGTTCATCTTCTAACGCATCGACATGCTCCAGATGAACGACCCCAATAAGAGCTTCATCATTCAGTGCCTTTTTGGTCGTGCTAAACCCAGCGGCTTGCAAGATTTCTGCCTCACTAATTTGGCGCTCCAATCCTTCAATTTGCTTCTTCAAAACCAAAATTTGTTGTTGCCATTGGGAAATATTCGTGGCCCTAGTGTTGAAGTATGATTTATCTTTATCAAGAGTTTTCTTCAATTCTCCATTAGCGACTATGGGGGAGTTCACGAAGGCCCACTCAACGGTATACTCTTTCTCCTTAGGAAGACATTTTTGCTGGAGTTCTTTCTTTTTTACCAGGTCGACCAAAAGCTGGTCAAGAAAGGTAGACGTTTCAACCACAAACTTGACCACCGAAGGAGAAGCTATTTGAATATTAACCTTCTTCAACAAATCCTTAATTTTTGTACCATCAGAAGGGTACGCCTCCAAGTGGCTAATCAGGTCAACATGGAAAAGCATAACTTTGAGGCGACCAAGATTTTCTCCTTGAGTCCCAAGGGAAGAGTTTATTTCTGATGCAGTATAAGTATTGGAACCACCATCATTCGAATGGTTCCTAGCATTCACTAAGAATTGCAAGTACTCAAAGGGGCTATTTTGCCTCAGAGCAGCAATTTGTTGGGGCGACATGGTGGTAGCTATAGGAATCACTTTGGGAGGAGTTAAACCGGTGCCAAAAGAGACAGTTACTTGAGGAGTTAGTTCTCTATCTTTTGAGGGATTATTGTCAGTAGTTGTAGCGATATTAGCAGCATCAGTGTGTTTAGAACCCTTCAGGACGCCATCTCCTACATCCTCCCCTAGACTTTCGTTATCTGCTTCATCTTCCACTCCTTCACTAATAGGAGAATATTCATAAGCATCTTGATGGACAGGAGAATTAAGGTCACACCCAGAAGGTTCATGTGATACGGTGGGAGAACTGACTTGGGATTTTGCGTTTGTTTTCGCACTTGTTCGGTTTAGCAAGAGTCGCCACCGACTTTTTATTTTATCCAAAGGAAAGGTCAAAAAGCACAGGAAAGACCTTTGAGATGTTTTCTTGGGTTCGGGGGGTAGATTATGAAAAGGGAAGGTGCTAGCACCCTTTTCATCCATGGTTATCCATGGGCTCTTAGTTACTTGTTTTAGATCACTTGCCTTTGCTTTTCATTTGTTTGAAATGGTGCTTTGTGTGTGTGGTTTTGAAAATGTTTTGAAAAAGATGCCTTGTCTAGGCAACCTTTGTAATGATTCTTGTTTGAATATATACAAAGGTGTGTGTATTTTTGAAAAGATAATTCAATGTTTTGAAAGTTGTTTTGAAATTGTTGTGAAGTTGTGTTGTGAAGTGTGTTTGAAAAATGGCAAGGATGTTTTGCAATATTTTGATCAAGTAACTAAGAGTTGTCTACCCTATTTTACACAAAGATCTTTCTTATGTTTTTAACCTTTTTAACAGTGTTGTTTCACCATTGTATTTGGTGACCAACCTTGCGTTAGGATGTTTAACGGGACAGGCGCGAGTCATCGTATACAATCATTGAAGGCAACTTGTGAGACGCTCTAGCAATTTTGTAAGGGGAGAGATCGTTTTATCGAAGGCAACATCAAGGGTCATCGAGGGACTACGATCTTTGTTTATCGAAGGGGCATTTACTAGAGTGTCTCATACTCGAGGGCCATGATTGCATTTTCCGAGGCAACAAGCGAGGTTACCCTAGAGGTGCGAGTGTGAATGGTGTTTGTCATGTTCATGCATTTGTCTTTGTATTAGGTCATCTAGCGATCGATTTTAGATTTTCACATACAAACCCTAATCTCTAATCATGGCATATTTAAAAAGCATAAAGTGCGAGAATTAAATCCTAAGCTATTACAAAAGAGTATCCGGGGATGGGGGTACAAATTATTTACAAATGGGGATGAGTCTTATCAGAATAATGTCCCAAGTATTATGGGTTACAACCAAATTGAATCGGCGCAATTCAAATATTAACAAATTATAAGATAAAGAAAATCAGAGAAATATGAGATGTATGTGTTTATTTACAAATGATCAAATAAAATTTTAACCTAAAAAAAAAACTTAAGTATTATTATTATTTTTGTCTTTTTGTTAGTTATATAAACAAAGGGTTTTTAAAGAACAAAAAAAAAATATTTAAGTTAAAGCTTAAGATCATTTTTGTATTTTTTATCAATCAATAACTAGGTCTAAAGAAAACCAAAAAAAACTTAGTCTAAATATTCTTTTCTTTTTGTATACTTTTTATTATGAACAAGATTAACAATAAAAAAGAAATTAAAACCAAATTAGATTAATATGTGATTTAATTAAAATAAAGAAAGTAATCTTAAAAAAAGAAAAATTAGTTTTGATTATAAAAAGGATGGGCCCAAGCATGTGTTTTTGGATGTCCCAATGTGGTACCAAAAGAATGAAAACAAAAGAAACTAAAGGGAAGAGGGGGTGTGGCGCTGAAAGTGTATTGGGCCTTAGTGGTTTATGGGGCAAAAGCCCATTTGAGACGTACAGTGTTTTTAGGGTTCTTTCAATTGTTTGGAAATTAGGGTTTAGTTCTTGAGTTAACGGCACCGCTCCTTCTCTCGTCTTCTTCGTTCTCAAACAAGGACAACTGATTCCTCCACGCCCTAGCCGCCGGAGCGTTGCCTCCCATCTCTCTCGTCCTCACAGCGATCCATGTTGGTTATGCTCGGACGGTATGGATTTTATCTTTGTTTATGGTTTTTTACAGTTTAGTTCTTGCATGTTTAATTGTTTGCAAAGTTTAATCTTTGTTGTTTTGGTGTGTGAGATACAGTGATAGTTTGAGAGGAAAGAACTATACCTTTGGCGTTTTATTCTGTAAACTGAAGGAGAGAGGGAAAGGGCTTGGTGGCGCTCTCAGGTGGCCAAGGCGGAGACGAGGACGATGCTTATCTGGTACTTTGTATCTTTTTCACTTCTGAATGCTTGAACACTGTTTGATGATGAATGTTTCTCTGAAAACACTTACTTTGTTCTTCACTTCTTCTTTTGGGTACCTTGTTTATTTAATGATGAACATGTATTCTGAAAAAGGGCTATTTGTTGTTCTTCATGTTGTTTGCAAATTGTTAGTGAACACAAGCTAGAACTTGCTGCTTGTTCTTCTTTTGATATTGATGTTCTGATGATGAACTTGTTCTGAGGAGACTTGAGTATTTGTTTCTGATTTGAGCTGATGATTTTGTTGGTTACTGATTGTTGGTGAAGGTTTAGCAGTTTTGGCCTTTTGAAGGCAGGCTATGTGTTTAACAGTTTTTCCATGTTTGGTAAGGCAGGCAGGTGTTTTGGAAGGCAAGCTTGAGTTATTCTTAAACTTGCAGTTTTGCAGGTTTGAATAGGTTGGAGTTTTGAAGGTTTTGAAAGCATGCTTGAAGGCTTGTGTTTTGGGTAAACCTTGAACTTGTTTTTGATACAGGCTTCAGTTGGAGGCTTTTTATGCAGGCTTGTGTAGGTTTTAGTTTTTGGGTTTGGAAGCAGGCTGATGAGTTTTGGACTGTGTGTTTTCAGTTTTGACAAGTTTGAATAGGTTTGTGTTTTTTGGATTTGTTTGAGTTGCAGGTTTGAGTTGGTAAGGCAGGCTTGAATGGTTTCTGAGTTTGGAAGCAGGCTTGGTGAGCTTTAGGCAAGTTTCTTGTTAGTTTGCTAGTTTGGATGCAGTTTTGCAGGTTTCTCAAACTTGCAGTTTTGCAGGTTTTCTTTGGTTTTGAAAACAGGCTTGAAGGCTTGTGAGTCTTTGTTTGGTAATGCCAGGCCTGGGTGTTGGGCTTGCTTCTTTTTGTTGGAAGCAGGTTTGATCCTTTTGTTGAGCTTGCTTGTTTTTGTTGGAAGCAGGTTTGATAACTTGCAGTTCTTGTGACTGCAGTTTGAATTTAGTTGCAGTTTGTGGCTCTCTCCCCTTGAACTGTTAGACTGTTCTCTTCTCTTATATCTTTTTCACTGCTCTGTACAGCCTGCCAAACTGCAAAACTCTTTTTCTGGTTCTCTCTTTCTCTCTCCATAAAGCATTTTAAATTGCTTATTATATCCTTTTCTGAAAAGCTTTGTTGGCCAGAATATGATGAGAAATTTTTGACAAGCCTGCTTGCTTGTATCTTGGTTTATCTCTGCATTGTACTTTCTTTCCATATTGTTCTTTTTGACAGCTTGTGCTTTGACAGCTTTGTGTACTTGGTTTGACAGTTTTGTGACAGTTTTGCAACTTAGTTTGCTTTGTGACAGTTTTGCAACTTAGTTTGCTTTGCCTTGCTGCCTTTGGTTGACTAATGCAGTTTGTTGTTCAGTTTGCTTTGCCTTGTTGCCTTGTATATTTAATTGATTGTATGCTTGCAAAATCTTTCCTCTTTGTGAACCAAGAAGAGAAATCTTCTTGTGATTTGCAAAGAGGACAACTAAAACATGATGAACCCTAAAAATAATCTGATTCCGACCAACAAGCTTTAATGATGACTTTATATTTATCTGCTTGAAAATGCTTTTCAATTTAACTGCACTGATTTCTTTTTCTTCTGTCCTTTGCAGGTAATTATCAGTTGAATAATGGAAGAAGCAATAGAAGATCAAAGATTTCAAGAGATTTAGATTTATTTTCTTTTCATTCATTGTAATAAATATTATTGTAAACACTGTAAATTATAAATTTACAATATTCGAATAACATTTGTAACAATATTTGAAATAAATAAATAAAAAGTCTTTGTGAAATAAGAATTCTTTACTGTCAAATATTTCCTTTTTTCCTTTGCACTGTCTATTTAATTATTTAAATCTCTTGAATTAAAATAACTGGAAATGCATCCCAATGACTTTAATCCAGATGAAATAAATAATCAACAAACTTTGCAGTCTCGCAACCTTGCATTAATCATCATACGCCTGGTATTCCAATTAACCATGCTTTGTACAGTTAATCAAACAAGTGTTCCATACACTTTTCACTTCACTGATCAAACCAATGCCTCAAAGTTTCAAACAAAGCCTCAGCTATTATCCCAAATATTTAGGTTCTTTGAGAAACAACCAGCAATCTTGAACAAGCATGACAATAATATAACAATTAACTGAATATCTGAGAATTCAGTTCTTTCTGAGAAATGCGAGCGAAAAACTCTAATTCTGGATTGACTGATAAAGAAAAGTCTGTTTGACCGATTCTTGAGCCAATCTCAAAAATCAGAGAAAACCCTGGGGTTGTGATTTCTTGTGAAAAAGGGGAGGGCAAATTTTGGGGTATAACAGTTCAGTATCAGACAAGATCACAGTTGAAGGTTTTTTGGGCTTAGAAGACCTTGGAACAATTTTAGTGAGGCGCTTTGTTAGTTTAGTTGTTGGTCGCTGAAATAGTAAAGGCGAATGAGAGCGAAGTTATAAAAGGGAGAAAAATATTAAGATAGAAATCTTTGGGAAAAGAAAATACCTAATGGTATCCCTCATGACTAGAGTTAGTACTCTCTTGTCGATTTGGTACAGGCTGCAAGACATTTTCTCTTGCCACCAATTTAGGAGGCACAGTAACAGAAGCGATTTTCTTTGAGGCAGCCTCAGAGCGAGTCGACCTAGACTTTTTGGATTTTTTGGGAACAATAGGAAAAGACGCGTCAACGAATCGTTTCTCTTGGCCAGTGGAGCATTTTCGATTTTTTGGAGATGGCTCAAGAGGGACGACAGTGTTGGTTGTAGGGCCTATGAGTGAGTTAACATAATCATTGTGTTAGAGGAGGAATGTGATCAGTAGATAAGCCATAAGTTCAAGAAAATACCTGAAAAGAAGTTTTAAGAACTTTATTAGTAGAAGGTGAAATGGTCGCACCACTGACAGCTTCCTTGGCCCGTTTCTTATGCTCGACCACTAAATGAGGCATAACATAAGATAAAGCGTTAGAAGTCAAAACATAAAGAAGTGAGAAGGCGAGCAAGAAGGCGACTGGAAGTAAAAATAGTAAGCCATAGCTTTCCTAAACTTTTGTTGTATAGCTTCAAAAGCATGGTTCAGTCGAGCCTTGAAAGATTTGAGAGTACCATTACTTTGCACAAATTGCACAGTCCACCAATCATAGAAATCCTTACTGGTATAGAAGAGGGGTTAGAAGGCGACATGATTCATAATAGGGATATCAGCAGCAAAATGTTGGAGATGTTGGGCATATTCGTCCTCACTATAGCTAGTGGACCAGGGACACAATTCATCAGAGGGTTTATAAAAACTACGGGGTAGAGGTTGGCACAAACCAAATTGTCTAGCCACCAAATTAGGGTGATAACACAGAAGTGTTATGCCATCACTAGCTCCCACCCTGGATGCAATAAGCTTAGGGGTTAAAAAATCTTGCCAGATGGCTTTGGATTCAGGGAGTTGCATAGGATTTACAAGAAGAAATGGTCGAGTAAACCACTCAGGACCATGTTGTCTGAAAGCAAAGGGGGGCATGCTTGACTGAAAAGAAATCCACCTAAAGAAAATTTTCAAGTATTTTTTTCAAGATAATCCTCTCGATTCATGTCATTGTTGGAAGGTGTCATTGCAGCAAGACGAATGCTTTTGTTGGCACGCTGAGCGAATGCAGTTTCTTGTGCTTCAGAAAGTTATAGTTTTAGTTGGCTCTCAAAAGTGGCGTTTAACCATAATTGAAGCAGCCAAAAAGGCTCAGCAAGTAGATAATTGGCAGTAGGAGAGAATGAGGTCATATGGTTGACCCCCACGCTAAGTGATTCATAGAGCAACCCCAAAATGAGTTCGCTCAGGCATATGTCTCGACCCAGATGGAGGTGGTGAGCTAATGCAATAAACCATTTAGCTACCTTTAAAGATTGACTACAAAAGACATACTTGGAAAGCCACAAATCCAATAAAGCAATGTGTTCTTCGTTAGACACAGTGTCGACATCTTTAGCATGAAATTACTCCAAGTGTTTGGTGAAGCCAGCAATGTCCTTTTCAAAAGATATGACATTTTCGTCAGCTTCAGTAGGAAGAAAAACTTCACATGTGGGACGAGGGCCAGTAATGGCCGCAATGTCGAATAAGGTAAGGGTAAGCATACCAATTGCAAAATGGAAGGTGTTTGTGGAGCCTTCCCAGAAATAAAGTGCAGAGATCGGCATGTAATTGTAATAACTGGGGCCAACTCTAGAAAGTTGAATCAAATCAAAAATGCCTTGAGCTTTCCAAACACCACCTTTAACTTTCTCTACTTTGTTCAACCATGCAATATAATCTTGGTTGACAGCAGAAGTAGAACGGAAAACATTAGAAGTTCGGTAAATGTGCGAAAAATCTATGGGGAAATCTCTATTAATAGGAGGTTTTGTGACCTTATGGGTGGGGAAACAGCGTTCCAGTTGTTTAGGTGCTCTGATTTCATTAGGAATAGGCCCTAAAAGAGCGTAAGCAGTTTGCTTACAGATGAAAGGGAGCAACACTTGAGTGCTTACAGATGAAAGGGAGCAACACTTGAGAACGAAAAGTTAGAAGGTTTTGTGACAGCGTTGGTTCCAAAACGAAAGTATTTTGGACATCAACAAAGAAATCATCCATGTGGGAGACTAGTTCAATCTCATTAGGTGCTTGAATGTATTCAGTAAGTTGGCTTGAAGTGGTCATAAGGATGATTGAAAGTTTTTTTTGGAAAAAGAAACGGAAACAAGAAGTTGTCTTTAAGATTGAAATGGAGGGTTTGAGAATACAGAGAGAACGTAAAAAGGAAATTGAAGAGATGATAAGGGTACTTTTACCATCAAGAAAACCAAACGTTTAAGAAGAAAGTGGGAAAGATATGGCTACATGACCAGCACGTGTCAGGTAGGTGGAAATTGATTGAAGAAGTTAGTGAGTCGGGGGCCATGTTTATCCTAGGAAGTTGAAGCTAAAAAGTAGGGTAGTGGTCGTTTATTCGCAGACGTAACATTTCAGAGAAAGGTCATGATTACGATGACATCATTTCGTACTAAGTAAGAAGGATTAAAATGTCCATTTCTACCCTTTTCAATCGAAAAAAACATTTTGGGGGGAAATTTGTTGGCTGGGATTTTCGACAAGGACCAAAATCCAACCAAAAGAAAAGGATCAAAAGGGTTCTATTAGAAAAGATGATTCGTGTAACACGATTACTGATGTAGTCAACCTAGGACCTAGAGAGATTCTACAAAGTATTCGACTATTGATGCAGTTGACCTGGAGAGATTCTATAAGTAAGGGATTGGGCCTGAAATCAGAAACAATCGACCAGGAAGACTTCATAAGTCATTGGGCCTAGAAACATCAAAAGGCCTAAAAGATCCATCAAGCGGGCAAAGCATTTTGGAGGGAAACTTGGAGAACATGGGTTTGAGAGTACGAGTGGAGAACGTGGGATCATGGAGAGGAGTTACAAGATACACGCGGTATATGAAGAAGCGAAGTCCGCTAGAAAGTAGTTATTTTATGTATTATGAATAAAGCACTTAGTGCATAGTGTTAGGGGCTCAAACTTTCACATTCATATACGCTAGTCATTCAGAGTACCCAAAAAAAATGAGCGAAATGAGTCAAGCTAGGGCAATGTACGTTTGAATCAACTTATTTTCAACTATTTTGAAGTTATGTCATTTATGTTTACAGTTTAAAACACCTTTTGTTTTATTTTACAAGCCTTGTTTTATTGCTCATAAATTCGTTTGGCACTAGTCGAATGAATCCTTTTGAACATACTTTGTGAAAATAGTCTAAAACTGAAGCACTGTACTGAGATTCCCTGGTCGATTTCGCCAGTAAACTTTTTGTGAAGAGACTAGCGTTGTTTACCGAAACCAGAGGTGAACAATAACACAATATGAGCAACAACTCTTGTGTCTTTTACAATGATCTACAAAGATGTATTTTAATAGAAGTTGAGTAGCATCTTGTAGTATTCTTCTTCATCATCTTCTTTGTTGAGAAAGTTATGAGCAACAAATCCTTTCTTCTTCATATTTCTACCAAGATGTATTTGATGAGAATTTGAGTATCATCTTGTAGAATTTTTCTTTCTCTTTTCTTTGTGGTTGGCTTCAGTCTGTTCAGTGTAATAGCTCCAGCAACATATGCTTCCACGACTTTCCAACAACTTTACTTCACTTCATTGATCTCCTTTTATACCCTTCAAAAAGAGTTGTTGTAAGGATAGAAAAGTCTTTTCTCCTTCCAACAGTTGATTCCTAACGGATATATTCAAGAGAGGTTTGGAATAGTATGAAACATCACTTTCCTTAGCATGTTGCTTGTAGTTGTTAGCATGAAACGTGGGAGACAACCTTTTTGAATAGTAAAACTAATATCATGATAGTGGAAATTGTGGTGTACTGTTTGTATTATATTCTTCTTGACTAAGTTTCTTAATCTCTATCTTTTGATGATGTACTTCTAATTCTGAAGTATTAAGCTTGGAAGAAATCACTTACTTTTTTTTTGTTCTTCTGATGATTGAATGATGAGTAGTTCAAAAACTATTTTGCTGTTGTAGCATAGGAGTATCAGAGTTATCAGAACCATGACTTGTCTTTATAAATAAGAGCAACAGCCCTTCTGTTACACAAAGCTTGACTTCTTATCTTAGAACTAGTCTTGAAGGCATATTTTTTATCTGATTTGAGAGATGAAGATTAAGTGAGAAGATGTTTCATTTCAGAATCTTTCAATAGTGGGTTCTATTTTTTAGATATATAAGCAACAACTTATCTGAGAAACAAGTCTTGTCGTTGTAGGCGAAAGATTTTCTAATGTTGATATCAAAAGCTTTTCTGATGTTTAGATCTTGAAATCAGATATTGTGGCAACAACCTTTCTGATTCTCAAGTCTTTGAGTTCTTGAGATTTAATTCTTTTCTTGCTGGATTGATTTCTGATTGAAGAATGATAATGATCAAGAAGATTCTTCTTTGTTGTAGAGTCGGATTCTTTCAGATATTTGAACATTGTCTTCAGATATACAAGCAATAACTTATCTGAGGAACAACTTCTTTGAGATAAAGCTTTTCTGATCCACTTCCTCTTAATCTTGTCTTAATCTTTGATAATCAGCTTTTCTGAGCTGCATATCTGATGTCTGATTTTTGAAGCAGAAGCTTATATCAATACATATGATTTTAACGTTGAATTCCTTTCTTTTCGATCTCTTGAACTCTGATCTTTGGATTGAGCTGGAAGTAACAATTTATATTAGTTATATCTTGGTGTCTGATCTTGAATTATTTTCTCTAGATATCTAAGATCTTCTTTTCTGATATCTTGAGAGTGGCGCTTTCCTGAGAACATACTTGATTTCCTTTCTGATGAACATTTTCAACATTCCTTATAATTGCTGATGTTTCTTTAGAAATGGTCACAAATAGTTCTTCTGTTCAGTAGATTGACTTGAGAAGATATCATCATTTGATCTTGTCTTTCAATGGACTATATGATGTTGATTTGAAATTAGTCCACAAGATCTTTCTTTCTTTGATCCTTTCTTCTAATGGAATAATTCAGATGTTGAATAGAAGTGCATATTCTATGAACTATTTGAGTCTTCAGAATCTTAACTTTGTTTTCAGAGATATGAGTATCAACTCTTCTGATGAGCAAATTTTGATTTCTGAACTTTGCGTTGGAAGCTTGAGTTCTTCTTAGAAATTCATCGAGATTCTTTTCTTGTCGAACATTCAACAGAACTACTGACGTTTCATTAGAAACAAACTCAATGATTTTTCTTCTGAGTGATAAAGTGATTCTGATGATATCTTGATTAAGACTATCCAGAATTCTAATATATACACACTCAATAAAATCATTAAAGCTAAAATTATTCTTAATAAAATATATGCAGTGTTATCATCAAAACACATAGATTTAAATACATATCCAAAATTTGTTCTAACATGTGATTAATGAGAATCAAGAGTGCAAAAACACGAACCTATTACTAAATTCATAGATGAACCAACTTCGGACACTTTAGCCTTGGACATTCGAACTTGCAAGAACTGAATTATTTGTTTATAATTGTGAGGATTCATATTAGACATGTCCAGTGCATATTTATTATTTGCCGAACCATTGTCATTAATTTTGTTGGCTTGATTAGATGTGGCCTGAAACTATGTGATTTCTTATATCCTATCTAAAATATTCTCACAAGCTATATTTATTATATCTATATAATTTTGTGACACCTAACAGAATCATTAATGATTCTTACCAAGCTTTTTCCATGGAAATCTAAATACTTACTCATTGCTATTTGATTTCCATTCCAATGTGTCGGCGCCAACAATGCCATTGGTTGTGCATTACAACTTATCATCATGCACAATCAACCAAAATGCACACTAAGCATTACTCGTGGCTTGAGATTATATATAATGAATCCCTTGAAAACCAACCTATATATGTGTGTGTGAAAGGTGGCGAATTACTTTTGGCAGCAATGTATATGTAATGCCTTAAAATGAACAAATGCAATCCACTCCTAATACGCATATACATTATTAAGTAAAAATAAAGTGGTGGAGTCAAGATTGGTGTACCAAATATGTGTGACTAATGTAAAGTTAAAAAGGGCCACAGATTGAGCACTCTATATGACTCTCTTCTCTTCTTTTTTGGATCGTCCATTATGAAATGAGACTGTACCAACTATCAAACATCACTGCCGTCTACCACCTCTCATAAAAACTGGCGGTAACAATTTTTTAATCAACTCAAACTATTTTAAGTCGGATTCTTTATAATCGATTTAACAAACTTAAAAAATAATTGCATTCTTATATCTTGTTCTATTACCGTCTTAATAAAATCCTCTTTAAGTTCTTTAAAAGATCAACTATTAAACAAATATTTAATTGATAAGTCTTCAAGAAAATTGATCGTACCTGATCAGAGTTGAATCGTCACAGCTGATTCGAACTGAATTTGAAGGAGGGGGTATCTGCAAGACACTCTGATGATAAAGTGAGAGACGGAATGAGCAGGCGAATTGTATATAGGCGTGAATGAATGAATATCTGACCCTCTTGAAATAGAGGGTATTTATAGCACACAACATGGTGTGTCGGGGATTCTAATACTCAGCATGGTGTGTTGTAAAGCTTGGACTGGGCCTCGCTGGTAATTGGGCCGCGGGCAGGCCCAGTCCAGAACAGGGGCCCCCCAAGTCGCTGCTCCTGGTACGGGAGTTGTGACTTGACTCAAACTCGTTGTTCTGCGAGGTTAGCTTGCGCGACGCAGGGGCTTCCAACCGGGGAGAACAGGCATCGCCCGGTTTGTGATTTTCCCCGTGCATCGATCGAGGATCGTTCGAGGAATTTTTGCAGGGAGGCGGTGATGCATCAGTTAGACACGTGGTGCGGATCTTGGAAACCACAAAGCCGACCTAGGGAGTAGGGCCATCATTGTCTATGTAAGTAGGCGTCGAGGACGGGTGCGGTTCGTGGTTACCCGGTGCGACGTTTCGTATTCCACGTCATCTCTATAAATAGGGCTCCAGGGTCCATAGTCTGTTTTACCTTTTTACGTTTCTCACACTTTTCTCTGTTTTTACTTCCGTAAATTTTCATAACGTCGCTGAGACTGCCGCACCGCTCGCCGTCCGATTACTTCCACCACCGTCGCTCTTCAAATTTTCTTCCAAGTAAGTATCTTTTCTCTTTGATTTCTCGTATTGTAGATAGTTTTGACGACATTTTGGTAGTAGAAACTTGTGCCTGGGGGTTATGCCCGATAGATTTAAGCGCGCTAGGCGCCTGATTCATGGTTGTGCCCGGGATATTCATAAGTTTAGGCATATGGTTCATGAACTTGATTGGGAGATTCATCCTTTCGTTAGTACGTAGGCTAGTTTCCCTGTAACACTCTTGTACTGGGCCATCAAAATTTTGAACTTGGTCGCTGGATTCGTGCCTCGTCGGGGCACCCATGTCATGCTCGTGTCGTTCATGACTGATGTGCGTCTGCCACTAGGGGGTCGCTGTTTGGTTGAGATCCACTTGTTTTCCGTCTCTCGTGCGAATGGCCGTAGACTCGATCTGAGTATTGTTTTACTTCTCCCCGTCTTCATGGCGGGCAAGAGGATTTGCTGTCGAATTCACCGGTTTCCTGTACTTTACAGGTAAATGGTCGACATACCGGAGTCCTCGGGGTGCGATGACATCGAGGAGACAAGTACAGCGGAAGAAACTATCACCTTGGTCGACACCGTGGATGATCCCACATTGGATTGGGTTGGTGCTGAGCCACGGGGAATAGCTCCGGTCTACAGCCTTCGTAGTAGACAAGCTTATATCGTCGTCGAGTATGGCGGTGGTCAAGAAGGATTTCAAAGGAACTTTAAGATAATGAGGCCCTCGAGGGATGCTCGCATATGCTCGGAGTTCATGCAAGACGCATTCCCTATGTACGAGATCGTCTTTAGAGATCTCGGGCTTCGGTTGCCCTTCAACGACTTCCAGGTCGGGGTATTCAACCATCTGAGCCTGGCCCCCTCTCAACTTCACCCTAATGCGATTGCCTTTCTCCGGGAATTCGAGCTCACTTGTCGCTTCCTGAGGATTGGGGCGACGATTCCCCTGTTCTTCAGGGTTTTCCACTTACAACGGCAGTCCCGAGGAGGGAAACACAGTTGGGTGTCTCTTAAGCAGTCGAAGAGACTGTTTAGGATGTACATGGACTCCGTGCGAGATTCTAAAGACAAGTGGTATATATTGCAGCCGTCCACCCAGACGGCCATAGATTCATTGTTCGAACCGGCCACTGTGGTAGACGAGGATGGGGAGCCATGTTTGGACGCCGAGGGTAATCCCGAGGTCGGACGAATCTCTAAATTTCCCATTTATTGGTGCTCGGATCATTATGACCATGGTCCTGGGCACTACCATACTCCTGCTGGGGGTATGAGTGCTGAGGACGAGGAAGCTTATGATGTCCTGAACAAGTTTGTTGATGGCTTATTTCCTGCTCGGTGGGTCACTAGAGAAGGGGACGAAATTCTTGACGAGGACGGCTATCCGACATTCGAGGCGCGTTCGATTAATACCAAGGCGCTCGTCGAGTGCCAATCTTACGGGCAGGCCGTAGATCTTTTAGGTTTCTTGCTTTGCTCTTATTGTTCTTTTTTAATTGCTTCCAATGTACGTAGCTAACCCCAGTTCGCTTCCCTTGTAGGTTACATGGCGGGGCGTCGTGAAAGACTGCCGAAGTTGACCCAGGATAAGAGAATCAATAAAAGATTGGTGAGGCCGTAACTGGCCACGCGGATGGGCCCGCCCGCTGATTCGGGCATGGAAGGATCCAGTGGGTCCTCGGGTTCTCCTGACACCGAACGCCAAACTGCGTTGGTCACCAGGAAGCGGATTCGGCCAAAGGATGGGGTGGAAGTGACTGACGGAGGTGCCTCTGCCTGGGCTTTCGGCCTACCACCATGTTTCGTGGAGAAAGACTTCTTTGAGGGGTTTCCCATGACTGTGTCCGACAATGAGGCCGACATCATCAGGCGGCTCGACAAGGAAGGTCGGAGGAAACACCTTGCTACTAGTATGGTTGGTGTAGTAAAGATGGTCGAGATGGAGGTGGTCCTCGCGAGGGAAGGATTAGATTCCACAGACCGTGTTCGAGATCTAAAGTCGGAGAAGGCGGATCTTGCGGCCAAGTCTCGCAAGCTGAAGGAAGCCCTCGAACGCTCTGAGGAAATGTTTCGCGAACAGTCTGGTTTGTTGTCAGGGGAGAAAGAGAGGGTTGACAAGGCTCTCGAGGAGAGAGATTGTCTTCAACTTGATAGGGAACGGCTGGAGAGCGAAAACCAACGGTTGTCGAGAGAGATTGAGGACCTGAAAGCCGCTATGCTGCCCGCCGAGGATGAGCCAGAGGAGATGGCTGACTTGCGTACGTGCTCAGATTTTATTGCTCGTATCCACCTCTTAGAATCAGATTGCGTTGGCGCTCTGGCCGACGGGTTTGAGGCTGCGGTGAGTCAGCTATCCGTGCTAAATCTGGGCTTGAACACCGAAGGGGTTGGACTTCTCTCTCAGATCATCGATGGCCAGGTTGTGCCTCCCCGCCCCCCGACTCTCCTGATGTGGACGTCAGCACTCCGGGGAATGATTGACACTTTGTTGTTTGGGTATGCGCGCCCGTTAATTGTTTTTGGGGCCTGCGTGCTCGTACTTGTTTTTGGGGCCTACGTGCCCGTACTATTCTTAATTTTTTGGGTCGTCGTGCCCTGGACTATAATATCGAATATCGCCGACGATTGTGGTCGGTATACTGCTAATCCGTGTTTATGATTGCCTTTTCGACAAATGCTTTGTTTGCAATTACTTGCTAGTATCTAGGTATATGTTTGACTGTTTATAATGAATTTTTGGTAAAGTTTGTGCTCGAGTGGAGATATCCATTCGACCCTCGTGACAGTTTGATGCACTTCGAAATGTGTCGAATGTGCGGAGTAGAATCTGCATGTCGGGTGTATGACTGCGATCGGGGTCCTATGCCTGCGGCGTGAACTGCCCATCGCGAGCTGGGTGTTCTTCCATGTGGGTACTTTGACAGTGGAGCTCGATCGAGGTGTCCCTGCCAGGCATTTACGTTCGACTCATCGGGGTGAACGATGGTATGCCCTCGTTGGTTGGTAGGTCGGGTCCGTACCTCGACTCGCCTACGTGGCCGAGACTTTCCCTTTGTTGACTAAAGGTGAATGTTCGACGGCAAAAGCCTACAGTCGATGAGGGCTTTAGCTATAGTACTGTTTCAACTTTGCAGCATTCCAGGGTCGTGGTAATGGTTCTCCGTTTAATTGCTCGAGATAGTATGCTCTGGTGCCCGTAGCACCCTGGACGCGATAAGGTCCCTCCCAGTTTGTGGCCAATTTCCCTTTGCGGGAATCTTTCTGGTTTCTTCGCAGGACTAGACTACCTACCTGGAATTCGCGTCTGATGACCTTGTCGTCGTGACGCAAGGCTACTCGTTGTTTCAGAGTGGCCTCGCACAGGGCTGCTCCCGATCGGATTTCCTCGACCAAGTCGAGCTCATCCCTCAGAGCCTCGTCGTTCATTTCCTCATCAAGAGGGGTCTCTGTTTGCCTAGATGGTTCCATGATCTCTACGGGGATGACTGCCTCGGTGCCATAGGTTAGTCGGAACGGAGTTTCGCCCGTCGTCGAGTGGGGCGTGGTGCGGTAAGCCTACAGGACGCTGCGTAGTTCCTCGACCCATCCCCTTTTTGCCTCGCCCAATTTGCGCTTAAGTCCCCGTAGGATTACCCTGTTGGCGGCCTCGGCTTGCCCGTTGGTTTGGGGATGCTAGACTGAGGTGAAATGTTGTTTGGTACCGAGTTTGGCGACGAAGCTTCAGAAGCCTTGGTCGGTGAATTGGGTACCGTTATCTATAATCAGCGCCTACGGGATTCCAAATCGGGCGAGAACGTTTCGTTTGTAGAAGTGGAGGATGTTATGGGAGGTGATTTTCGTAAGGGCCTCGGCCTCTATCCACTTTGTAAAGTAATCCACGGCCACAATGAGGAACTTGTTTTGGTACGTTCCTTGCACGAATGGTCTGAGGATATCCATCCCCCACCAGGAAAATGCCCACGGGGGATGACAATATGTTTAGCTCGTGTGGGGGGGCGAGATGCATGTCGGCGTGCCTTTGGCACTTGTCGCATCTCTTGACGTGGTCTTCGGCGTCCTGTTGCATTGTCGGCCAGTAGTACCCCGCCCGTAGAGCCTTCCTTTCTAGGGACTTGCCGCCCATGTGTTGGGCGTTAATACCCTCGTGTATTTCCCGTAATACCTCGGGGACTGTGGATTCGTCGATGCACTTCAAGAGTGGGATGAAAAATCCCCTGCGATATAGTTTGTGTTCGATCATCACGTATGAGCACGCTCGTCGTTTGGCTGCAGCTGCTTCCGTTTGGTCCGGAGGGAGTTCACCTTTTGTCAGGAAGTTGAATACCGGGGTCATCCAGCACGAGATGTCTCTGATGGCGTTCACCTCGAGTGGGATCGAGTTTTTTTGATGCTCGGGAGAGATAGGGATTCTTGTATGACGGATTTGTTTCCGCCTTTCTTTCTCGTGCTCGCGAGCTTCGAAAGGATATCGGCCCTTGTGTTTTGCTCGTGCGGGACGTGCGAAATTTCTGCTCGATCGAACTTCTTCATGTATTCTTTGACTAAGTTCAGGTATTCAATGAGGTTGTTGTTTTTAGCCAGATAACCTCCTTGGACTTGGGAAGCGACGAGTTGAGATTCGGTGAAAATTTGTAGGTCCTCGGCTAGTCTTAACCCCACGAGCAGGGCCTCGTATTCCGCTTGGTTGTTTGAGGTAGGAAAGGAGAGGGTGAGGGAGTGCTCGATCACGACACCTTCCTTGTTCTCTAAGAGGATCCCGGTGCCGCTCCCGGATGGGCTGGATGCCCCGTCGACGAAGATGATCCACTTGTGCTCTTTTCCTGCGGGGGGGATTGTGTGCGGTCATCTCCATGACGAAGTCGGCCAAGGCTTGTGCCTTTAGGGCTTTCTTGCTCTCGTACTGGATGTCGAATTCTAAAAGTTCCAAGGACCACTTCAACATTCGACATGCCATGTCTGGTCGACCCAGTAACTGTTTTACTGGCTGATCTGTTCGTAGTATGATCGTGTGCGCGAGGAAGTAGTGTCTAAGCCTTCTTGCTGCATTGACGAGGGCCAAAGCTACCTTCTCTATATGTTGGTATCTGACCTCGGGCCCTTGAAACGCTTTGCTTGTGAAATAGACGAGTTTTTGTCCGTCAGGCGTCTCGCGAATGAGTGTTGCGCTGACGGCTTCGGCCGAGACGGCCAGATACAGGAACAAAGGTTCCCCGTCGATGGGTCGTGATAACACGGGCGGTTGGGATAGAATCTGTTTGAGATGGAGCAGCGCCTGCTCGCATTCCTCGGTCCATTTGAAGGCTGCTTCCTTGCGGAGGAGCTTGAAGAAGGGGAGGGCGTGCTGAGTGGATCTCGCAACAAAGCGGGATAACGAGGTGAGCATGTCGTTCAGGACTTATATGGATTTCTTTGATGTAGGCATGGGGAGGTCGGAGAAAGCCCGACATTTGTCGGGGTTGGCTTTGATTCCTCGTTCTGTTAGGTAGAAGCCGAGGAATTTCCCCACCTTGACCCCGAACGTACACTTCTCGGGGTTAAATCTCATTTTGCATTGCCTTGCTAGAGCAAAGACATCCCTGAGGTGAGCGGCATGGTCGGTGTCTGCTCGGGATTTGACGATCATGTCGTCTATGTATACCTCGAGCATATCCCTGATTTGGTTGTGGAATACTTTGTTCATCATCCGTTGATAGGTTGCTCCTGCATTTTTTAGGCCAAAGGGCATTACGTTGTAGTGATAGTTGCCCGACCTGGTCATGAAAGAGGTGCAACGCTTGTCGCTTATTGCCATTTGAATTTGGTTATAGCCTGAATAGGCGTCCATAAATGATAGTATTTTATAACCGGCCGAGTTGTCGACCAGCATATCTATGTTAGGTAAAGGAAATGCATCCTTCGGGCAAGCCCGGTTAAGATCAGTATAATCAACGCACATTTGCCACTTTCCATTATTTTTCTTGACAAGTACAACATTTTACAACAAGGTTGAATACCGGGCTTCAGAAATAAAATTTTCCTCTAGGAGGTCTTTTACAACTTTTTCAGCAACCTCCGTTTTCTCCGGAGACTGGCTACGTCTATGTTGTACTACTTCCCTAGCGGCGGGGTCTATGGCGAGATGGTTACAGGTGACCTCGGGGTCGAGTCCGGGCATTTACACAGCGCTCCATGCGAACAGGTCCGCATTCTCGTGCAAACAAGCTTTTATTTGCTTCCTTGCTAAGTCGGGGAGTCCGATGCCGATCTTCACTCCTCTGCTTGGGTCCTCGCCGAGGGGGACGAGTTCAAAGTCCCCGTCCGAAATTGGTCGGAGGGGGATTTGCTCTCCGCTTGAAGGCTCATCCTGGTCGAAGAGAGTGTCCAGGGATATTGAGTCGACCTCTGAAGGGGTTCTCTTCTCTTATGCCTTGACGGGCTCTGTCCTCTGAGGCTCTAGTCATGTCGTTGCAGCTCTCTTGGCGGGCCTTATGCTGGTGTCCACCGTATCACGTCCCTTGGAAGCCGCGTTAAAACACCTTCGGGCAGCTGCTAGGTCCCCTTGGATGGTGGAGACCCGTGCCCTCTTGGTATAAAACTTCATTTTCAAATGAACGGTAGAGGGTATTGCGGTCAGCTCCGCCAATGTCGACCTTCCCAGAATGCAGTTGTAGAGGGACGGGAAGTCAATGACGAGGAAGCGCACCTTGACTTGCCTCATTGTCGTATTCTCGCCGAACGTGACCATGAGCTCGACGTATCCCCAAGGCTTGGAAGTTGAGCCATTAAAGCCCTGCAGGTCTGACCCCACGTAAGGTGAGAGGTGAGAGTCGGCGAGTTGCAGGGTTCGGAACAGTTGGCTGTATATTACGTCGACGGAACTTCCTTCATCGACGAGGACGCGGTGTACGTCAACGTTGGCCATCCTCGCTCTTATCAGCAGAGGAATGACCGAATTAGGGGCCCCTCCGGGAAGCTCTTCGAGATAAAAGGTGATAGGTTCTGACCTACCCTTCACCTTTTCAAAAGTCACCGTTTGAGAGGGGGCCGTGTCAACCAACTCGTCCAGCTTCCTCTTGGCTGAATTTATGGTCAGGTCATTGAAACCTCCACCATTGATGACCATGGCAGAGGGAAAGTGCTCCCACCTGCTGTGCATCGACAGCGGTTCTTGAATGTAGTCGGGGATGTAGAAGTCCTCGGGTCTTATGACGGAGAAGGTTGTTTGGATGGGGACCGACTCGTCAGATGATCAGGCATCCTCTTCCACTTCTCTTGTCTCACGGGCGTCGCGACGAGGAGCATCGTTTCGCCGGTACTGGGCGAGTCTCCCCCCTTTTATGAGGGTCTTGATGGCGTCCTTGAGGTGTACGCAGCCTTCAGTCATATGGCCATGGATCCTGTGGTATTGACAGTATTTTCTCCTGTCCACCCCGGGTTTGGCAGGAGCTGGTCGGGGACGCTTGACGCTGCCATATTTGAAGTCCGTACTTGCACACTCTGCTAAGATGCGCTCATGGGAAGCCGTGAGCGGAGTGTACTCTGCGAAATGCCCCGAAGGCCCCCTCTGTTCTCGGATGTCTCGGGGTTTGTCGTCTTTTCTTTTTCCCCCATCTCGTCGAGGAGGGATGGGATCTTGGCGCAGGTTATTGTTGGATCCGCGATTCCTAGGGTCTCGGGCTCTGTTGGCTGCTTCCCTCTCCTTGTAGTCCATGTAGGCCCTGTCCTTCTCGAGGAGAGCATCAAACGTTCGGTGTGGTTCGATGCCCACAGCCTTCCTGAATTATGTGTCGGGGAGAAGGCTCCTCTCCAGCAGGTATCTCTTCATATGGTTCGTGCAAGGGACCTGGATGGCTTCCCGGTTGAAGCGGTTGATGAACTCTCTCAAGGTCTCATCCTGTCTCTGGACTATGGCCTCGAGCGCCGCTTCGGTTTTCAGATGTCGCCGAGACGCAGTGAATGAGCTAATGAATTATTGACCCCGGGGCGAGACCCTTGTACTAGTCCATAGCTACTTTCCTCAGGGTCGTGGGGAACATCCGGCATTTAATTGGTCCCCCGACATTGTGGTAGTGCAGCATTGCCTCGAACTCGTCTATGTGATCGACTGGGTCGGCAACTCCGTCATATTCTTTCAGATGTGGAGGCTTCTCCATGCCCGGGGGAATGGGCGCCTCCATGATAGCTTGTGATAAGGGGCCGCAGGGGTCGTCCTCATCACTTCGTTCCGGGGAGCAGGACGGGGACCTGATGTATTGTCGGTCACGATGGCTCTGGTCGTGCTGGACGTTCCTCGAGTGATATGTCTGTTGATAGGTTCCTACGTGTCTGTCTCTGGGAGGTCTTCGTTCTTGCCGTGAAGGGCCAAGGTCGCGCCTTTCAGTCTCAATGAGTGGTTCTCTCTCCAAGGCAGTTCGTCGCCCGGGTTGTCGGGGCGAAGGGCTTCGAGAGGTGTCCCGGTCCTGTCTCCGCAGGGGAGATCGGGGACGTTCCTCCATTCTTCGAGGAGGTGGGGATTGAGGCCTCCTGTGTCTCCTCGGGGGCCTTCTGTCGTCCTCTAGCGCTCTCAGTCTTTCCCCTTGGGAAAAGACGAGGTAGTTGTTCTGGTTGATTGCCGCGAACAGTGCCCTGGTCGTGGCGTCTGCCCCGGCGGAGACAGGAACCTCATGGAATTGGGAGGCTAGATAGTTCGGGGGAACTGGATTATCTTCTTCGAGCCGAGGAGGGACTGATGAAGATGAAGTCGTGGCTCCGTCCCGGTAGTTAGAGGGCCCGGGGATGGCACCCTGTTTACCGTGAAAAATGGTAAACAATCACTGATCTTCCAAAAGGTTACTTATTTGGTGACTCGCAGGATCGATCAGATTGATCCTAATACATGGTTGATCTTTGGAGTTTAAAGGCTTTGAAATAAAGAGTTTCGATTAATCCTAATGGTGATTAATGCAAGTAAAGTAAAGATACTTTAAATAAATTGCATGGAGAAAAGCTTGAATAAGTAAATAAAAGCATTAGTTATTAAGTAAATGACTTCGACTGAAGTAAATGAGTGAAAGTCATAAATTGCTTGAATATAAAAGACTTTGATTAAGGTAAATGGTGTTTCACACATAAATTCTCAACGATTCTTTCTCTCACGCTGGGTACTTGAATCTAAATGAGTGACTTGTATACAATGATGAACACCCCCATAACTTTGTAATCACTTAGTATTTATACTAAAAAAAACCTAAGTAACTGCTAGGCAGTCACGCCGCTTCATGATGACGCCACATGGCATGTTCTCAACCTTCGACGCCTACGTGCACGACACGTTGCGCTTGGTAACTGCTAGGAACCGTTTTCCCTCCAACAATTCAGAATTCAAACTGTTCGATCTTGGGCATCAGGGACCTTGGTCGAGAGGTTGCTCCTTCGGCGTCGAAGACAACAAGATTCCACTTTAAAGGAATTTCTCTAAGTATCTTTTCATTCCTTGATGAGCCTTCGACGTGATCAGCTGGTCGAAGCCTTCTTGTGTCGGAAACTCTTCTGACTCAATTAATGATCTATATAATAATAGAATGTGGGTGTCGAATTTAGGAGCCAACAAATTTCCCCCCAAGAATGTCTTATTTCGACGCTCAAAATAAAAAGGCATTCTTTGATATTCCATTCAACACCTGTCCTTCACTCTCAGCCACAAATCAGTTTGTGTGCTTTTCATCTACCAACCAACTGACAAACTCAAAAAGTCATCATTTCACCTTTTCCCAAGACGTCACTTCAGTAAGGCATTTTGCACGCAAGATGGCCTTTCAAATGTCGTCATCATGACTATTCCTTGAAATCGAGGAAGCACGCTGCAACGTTTCCGTTTTTTCAGAACGGTTACAACACCAAATACGTGCCACGTGCCCCACTCTTGTCTGTGGCATTAAATGACCTCGAGCCCTGTGATTTTTCAATCACTATAAATAGCACTAAGTGCCTTAGTTGGACTCTTTACGCTTTCTTGCATCCAAACCTTCAATCGAACAAAGTTTTCTACAAATAAACCTTTGCTTCTTCCTTTCCAATCCCAGTAATCTTCATCTTCATCTACTTTCATCTCAAACCAAAAAGTGGCTTCACGTACTCGTGTTCCCAATACCCCAAGAACTAGCATTCCCTCAAAAACTGCTCGACCAGGAATCTTCTAAACCGCTCCGATAGTCAATTCTATGGGAATGCGAAGGGTTCCTGAACCCATGGGTGAGGCTGAACGTGAAACCTATGGCTCTCAACTGCTGATTCCCGTTGGATATTCCAACCAGGTTTTTGCCATGTCAGGCCTTCTTTCAACATGCATCAATGACCCCACAAAAATTGAGGGTTTCTTCCCTGTGCATGCGGAACTCAAGCTTGTTGGGTGTTTAAAGAAAGCAAAAGATGATACTGAAGATCCTGCGAAGGAGAAGATAGATCTTCGGTTTTTTAACAGGGGGGTTAGGGCTTTTCGCTCTAGCCCTAGTCTGACACCAGAATATGCCGCTTGGCTCCTTAAGATGGAGAGGTTCCAGGCTTCGATTTGGAAAAGTATGGGCATTTATGACCTGGTCATGTTGTTCAAAACTAGCCTTAACTACAGCCCTGACATGCTGGTGGCTTCATTGCTGTTTTGGGACTACACTCATTATACCTTCCACTTGCCTTGTGGAATGGTTACTGTTGTACCCCAAAATTTGCCCTCTCATGTTTCCCAAAGTCTTCCCCCTGCATGGTTGATCACAAACTCTTGCCTAAAGAAAAGGAAAATTTTTGAGTGGTGCTTTAAGCACATTTCGATTGGCATTCTGAAAGACCCTTCGATTGGTGTTCTGAAGGAGCCTTTCGATTGGCATTTTGTCAAGCTCTTCGATTTGTATTATGGACAAGCATTTCGATTGGCATTATGTCAAGGCTTTCGATTGGCATTCTGAAAGACCCTTCGATTGGTATTCTGAAGGAGCCTTTCGATTGGCATTATGGACAAGTACTTCGATTGGCATTATAACAGTGTCCTTCGATTGGAATTCCAAAAAGGTCCATTCGAAGAAGCATTCAAAGGGTCCATTCGAAGAAGCTTTGGAAAGCATTCGAAGGAGGCCATCAGCCCATTCGAAAGGGAGCATTCGAAGGAGGTCATCAGCCCATTCGAAAGGGAGCATTCGAAGGCCAGTTACATATCATTCAAAATTCAAAAAGGGACAAGATCCCATGTGTTTAGCCAACGTTACAAACTCTCATTCATGGCTTTCAAACACATAATCAACGTTACAAATTCTCATTCATGCCTGTCAAACACATAATCAAAGTCATTTAAACCTTTGTCTTCCTGTCCCCTCCACCCCCTCTATATAAAGAAATCACAAATGTTGCAAACACACACGAAAATATACAGAAAAATAGAGAACTTGGAGATACGCTACCAAAAGTCATCAGCACTTCCAGGAAGCCATACCCAATCCTTGCACAAGCCAAAGCTGCCACCCAACGAACACCTCCACCCTCAGAACTACAGATCAAAGCACCTCTGTTTGGTAAAAAAAAATCTAATCTCAAACTCATTTTTAAATTCATTTTGATTGCATATTCATATTATTACTGTTGTTTGTGAATGATTTAATGTGCTACATATAAGTTACAGCGTAGAGATGAGATTGTGCCATTGCTTGGGCATAATCTGAGTTTCTCCTTCGAATCCCAGGATAAAACAAACCTAGACCCAGATTCAGTAGGTGCGAATAAGGGGGAGATTTGAACCAGGGGGTAAAATCCCCCCTGGACCTTTAACATGTGTTTCGTTTTTGCAGGAAATATATTCTCAGGATCCTGTTCAGAGTTTCGAAGCTCAGCAGCTTAGCTTCAAACTGGACCCAGGACTTCCAGATCGAAGGATGACATGTCCAAATCGAATACCCTCAGAGTGCAGCCCCTCATGCACCTTCGATCAAGACTCTTCACTGGGTCGAAAGACAGCTTGCACCCCTTTCGACCCAGACCTCCAAAATTATATTATTTTTCTTGTTTTGCTGCCTGGCCCATTTGTACTTTGTTTACTTTGTTTTTGTTTATTTCTTTTAGTTTGTTTTTTTTTAATCAACATAAAAATCATAAAAATAAATAACTTAGAATTAGGATTTAATTTAGTTAATTATTTTAACTTATTTTCTTCAATTTTAAAATCATTAGACTTAGGATTTATTTGAATTCAATCCTTTTCATAAACACAAAAATGCAAAAAAAAATATTAGGTATTGTTTTAGAGTTAATTTTAATCATTTTTTTTAATTAATTAAATTTGACTTAATTGAACATTTAGCATTTTCCCAAAAATAAAATAAAATAACAAAAAGATCATATGCTTAGGATTTTTAAGATTCACGCGCGTTTATTTTATTGTAACTGCTTATTATTCCCCCAATTTTGGACATGTAAATAATCCCCCTCCCCGAAGCCTTGTAATAGCGTAGGATTTACAATTTCCGCACTTTAAATTCCTGTATATATATTAACTGCTTAGATGTATGCTAACTAGGATTGTATGACAAGATCTAAAAACAAATGGTAGAACACCTAAAAATACAAAGATGATATAAATTGAAAATTGACACACTTGCACATGCCACTCCTAGGATACACCTCACTTGGTTGCCTCAAATGTGGTCATTAAGTATAGGATGTTTTAGAGGTCGTCCTTCTGTCCAAAGATCAAAGTTTCCTCGAAATGGTTGCCTCGATAAAAATGATCTAAGACATTAGGGTTACCACTAAGGCGTCCTAACATTGCTTTAGTGACCACACGTCCCATAAATCAAATTGACCCGAAAACTCCAACGACGATGCTACCTAATCCTCAATAGTGGGATAGCATTGTCTAAAGGACATTAGCACAATTTAATTCCTTTTTGAGTAGGTAGAGGTTCTTAAGTACTTGCTCCTTTAAAAAACAAAACAAAACTTTTCGCACTTACACTTTCTTCAAAAACAAAACAAAACTCTTTTCAAAACCCACAAACACAAAGAAAAAGCAAACTTTTGAAAACATAGTGACCAAGTACCTAAGAGCCCGTGGATAACCACGGATAGAAAGGGTGTTAATACCTTCCCTTTCTATAATCTACCTCCCGAACCCGAGAAAAATCTCGAAAAGGAATTTTTCTGTGCTTTTGTCCTTTCCTTGTTGGATAAAATAAAAGACGGTGGCGACTCTTGCTTACCGCGACACTTTGCGAAAACAAACGCAAACGCGAACCAGCATTAAAAAACAGTCAGTTCTCATTCCCACCGATCACAGAACTGGCGACTCTGTTGGGGACTTATAAGTGGGGTATACCTTAGGATTAGTTCATCATATTTGCTTCTATTGTTTTATTTGATTGCTTTATCTTTGTTCTATTATTTGGGTTTGAAATCCTCCACCCGGATTTGGGAAACATTCATAGATAGCAATACGTTGTGGAAACTGTGCGGGGTATACCGACACGGTTGAAGCAATAGCTATATTAGTGCGACTTTTTTGTGAGTAACGGTAGCCTTTGAGTCAATCAAAGAGAATATGGGGCCGCTGAGTGATGTCACTAAGCACTAATGACCTAGAACCTTACTTGACCATCTTGGCCTTTTTTAGGGGTAGTGAGATGACCGACTTTGATGCAGTCCGAAGTTGGTAGATACTCGATACTACACTCATTGAGGATTGTTTTCTTGGAATATTTTGGTCGCCATTTAAGTGGCTAAACCGAAAAGATGAACATAGAAAAAAATCCAATGATATTGAGCTCCTTAGAACCCGGTTACTATTTATAGGACAGGTTTTGAGCCAACTAAACTCAAGAGGGTACTTACCTATGAAACCTCCTGCAAGCCTGAAACTAGGGTTTTTGTGTGACTTGCTTGTACATGTGTTTTTGCATACATCATAAAGCATCATATGCATCTGCTAACCATTTCAAGGGTTTAGATCTTCATCTTTGTTCTTGTTTTGCAGAACATGGAGTCTCTCCGCAGGAAAACAATTCAAGTCAACCTTGTAAGGATCCCTTTTAAACTCAAGGAGCTTACATCCAGGATTCCCGAGAATTCTCTCTTCAGTGAAAGACATGGTAGACTCCTCAGCTTGGTCAACACCAACATTGAAGAAGACATGATGAAAGTTCTCTTCCAGTTCTTTGACCCCCTACACCATTGTTTCACATTCCCTGATTATCAATTGGTGCCTACTTTGGAGGAATTTTCTCAATTCTTGAGAATTCCTATTCTTAGTCAACTACCCTACAACGGTACGGAAAAGGAACCAAAACTTGAAGATGTTGCTCAAGCATTACGCTTACAACCATCCGACATCAAGGGGCATTGGGAAACCAAAAGTGGTATCGAAGGATTCTTGGCAAAGTTTCTGTTTGAGAAGGCACGAGAATGCTGGAATTCTCTTGATCTACAAGCCTTTGAAGAGATTGTGGCACTCCTTATCTATGGGTTGGTTTTGTTCCCAAATCCTGATCAACTTATAGATGTGAATGCTGTCAAGATTTTCATATCCAGGAATCCCATACCTACATTGCTTGGAGACATCCTCCACTCATTTTACACACGAACAATGAGGAAAAGAGGTGTTCTCATGTGTTGTACTCCTCTCCTAGCAAGGTGGTTTATTTATCACCTTCCACAATCAGTTTTGAAGAATGAGAAGGGTTTAAGGTGGTCACAACGATTGATGGCCCTCACACATTCTGATGTACATTGGTGTTCTCGGTCCAGAGAAAATGTCACCATCATTGATCGTTGTGGAGAATTTCCTAATGTTCCTTTACTTGGAATTAGGGGAGGCATTACCTACAACCCCTGTTTAGCCTTGAGACAATTTGGATATGCTCGGAGGGATGGCCGTCATGATATGTTGATTCCTGACCTAGTTTTTGACTTCGACAACGATACGCAAGGACTTCGACAAAGGTTCATCAGAGCTTGGAGGATGCCTAATAAGGTGGATAGTAAGACACTGGGGCACAAGAATTCTATCCCCCTTGAGCCTTATCTCAAGTGGGTGCGAACCCGCTCCCAGAATCTTATGATGCCATATCCTCACATTCTCCCCTTGATCAAAGAGCCTGTTATGGAAGGAGAGGTTCCATACGCCATCCTACATCCTGACATGCCAACATCATGGGAAGAAATGCAAAAGAGTTGGATCCAACTCAAGGAAGAGCGGAATACTTTTGAAGCCAGCTTTTATGCCAGTGAAAAGAAGGTTTTGGAGCTTACCCGTTGACTTCACGAGGAGGAGACCCTCAACACTTACATTGCTCCAAAAAGGATGCGCAATGTCTTTTTACATTAAGAATTTTGTAATATTTCCCCCATGGGGCACTTATGTACTAAATTTCTTCTTAATGTGACGTGTGTTCTTTTTTGTCTGCAACAAATGTGAATTTTTGAACCCTTGAATGCATTACATAAATAACATATCATTCATCATATGCATAACAAGTACCCTTTTACAGGTCTTTTATCTTCTTCGCTGTTTATTTCAGCAATCATCATGTCTGCTGAACCTTCCACTGAGAAAGCTATCAAGGCCCTCCAGGCCCAAAATGCCCAATTTCAAGAGTTGGTCATGAGCCTAACTAAGGGTCAACAGGACTTGAAGACCTTGATTCTGAAAGAGAGGGAGAAGAAGAAGAAGAAGAGGACCATCCTGTTCAACACCGGACGCAGGTTTGGAAACGGGCTGCATAATGAAATTGATTTGGCCACCCCGTCTAGAGAGAAAGACAGTCCACAAGAAAGGAGGGCTCCTAGCCCTATGGTCTCCGACAACGATACGGGCTATGATGAAGAACAGTATCCTCCTGCTGAGGATAAGTACAAACAGCTGGAAGACCGTTTAAACACTATGGAAGTACAGAAGGTGCTCGGTCTGGACTTCGGAGATCTAGGTTTATCATCTGGGGTGGTGATTCCCCATGAGTTCAAGGCACCTGCCTTTGCCAAGTATGACGGAGCTTCCTGTCCAAAGCTGCACCTCCGGTCATATGTGAGGAAGATCCAACCTTACACTATTGATAAGAACTTATGGATCCATTTCTTTTAAGACAGTCTCTCAGGGACTCAGCTTGAGTGGTTCTATCAGTTGGACGGAGCCAGTATCTGCAGCTGGGAGGATTTGGCTGCTGCATTCTTTAGGCATTATCAGTATAATTCCGACCTCGCTCTTACGCGTACCTAACCCCAGGGTATGTCAATAGGGATGGGTGAAGGATTTAAAGAGTATGCTCAAAAATGGAGAGACCTTGCTGGAAGGGTTCAACCACCTCTAGCCGATCGTGAACTTGTTGATATGTTTTTGGGGACCCTGTCCGGTCCATTCTTTAACCATTTGATTGGAAGCTCTTCAGCCGGGTTTACAGACCTTATCTTGACTGGTGAGAGGATTGAAGCTGGTATTAAGGCTGGGAAGATACAGAAGGGTGCCTCATCGAGCACCGAGAAGAGACCGTTTAAGAAAGAGTCCAGTGTTGTCTACAGTTCAAGAAGACAAAACAGACCTGAACACCGCCAAGTTGTCAATGCGGTTGTTATCTCAAAACCTGTCGGTGCTCCTCAGCATCACAACCAACAAAGGGACGAGAGACCTCGAAGGCAATTCACTCGTCTCAGCATGACTTTGTCTCAGATTCTGCCACAATTGCTGAAGACCAATCTGGTGACCCTAAAAGAAGCTCCAAAGAATCCAAATACAATGTCACCAAGGTATAACCCTAATGCCCGATGCGCTTTTCACTCTGATAGGTCGGGGCATAATACAGACGATTGTTGGGTTTTGAAGAATAAGGTGCAAGACTTAATTGATGCAAAGGAGATTGAGTTCGAGGCGCACGAGAGGCCTAATGTTGTAACTACTCCCATGCCCAGGCATGGAGTGAATGCTGTAGAGGAAGACTTGTTTGTAGTGTCTGTGGATGATATTATTACCCCTCTGATGACTATCAAGAAAAACCTGTTGCTAGCCGGTTTATTTCCGGGCTGTGGTGAAGGTTGTCATTTGTGTTCTGTTTTACCTACTGGTTGTCCATCTTTGAAGTCAGGTATCCAAAACCTGATGGATAGCAAGGAGATCCTGTTTGAAAAGACTGTTGTTCCATCTGTTCATTCTGAAGAAGTTTCCATCATTACCATTTTCAACAATTTTTCCAAGGCTCCCTCGAGGACGCCTGTTAGAATTACATTTGTTCCGAAGACCGCACCTATAATCATCACTGTTCCGGGGCCCATCCCCTATACATCTAACAAAGTTGTTCCTTGGCACTATGGGGCATATGTTTATGTTCTTGGAGTTAAGCAATAGTTCGATGCTGATACCGGCCTCAGCAACGTTACAGGACCTGCTAAAGTCACCCGCAGCGGTAGACTTTTCTCACCTGATATTGCTCCACCAGCTGTCCGAAGACCTGTTGTCATTAAGCCTGCAAGTGTACCTGCTGCCATTCCTGATCAAGTCCCTGTTCCTACCCCTGTCGCCGAGTCATCTAACGCTCGGGGCAAAGGGGTCACCACTGATATGCCTGCCCAAACGGAGGCGCCAAAGACAATCACTGTTGAAGCTTCCAAACAGGAGATGGAAGAGATTTTGAAGATTATTAAGAAGAGTGATTATAATGTAGTTGAGCAACTGGGGCAAACCCCATCCAAGATTTCTATGTTATCACTGCTGTTGTGTTCAGAGGCCCATGCCAAGGCTCTGATTACCTTCCTAAAGACGGCCCACGTGCCACAAGAGACGTCAGCTGATCAATTTACCGATTGTGTGGCCAATTTAACTATTGATAATGGTTTGGGTTTCTCCGACGCTGATCTGACTGCTAAAGGGAAGAACCATAATGATGCCCTGCATGTCTCCATTGAATGCAGGGGCACTACTCCTGCACATGTGTTGGTTGACACTGGTTCCTCGTTGAATGTCTTGCCCAAGAAAGCTCTAGACAGGCTGGATTGCGAAGGTTTGGAGCTAAAGCCGAGTAACATTGTTGTCCGGGCCTTTGATGGGTCTAAAAGGATGGTGCACGGTGAGGTTGATATTCCAATCAAAGTTGGTTCTCAGGTCTTCAACTCTACATTTTACGTGATGGATATTCGGCCGTCCTATTCTTGTTTGTTGGGTCGTCCATGGATCCACAAAGCTGGAGCCGTAACCTCAACGCTCCACCAGAAGTTGAAGTACCCGGTTAAAGGCAAGATTGTGACAGTTCAAGGGGAGGAGGAGTACATGGTCATCCACCTCAACTCGTTCTGGTACGTAGAGATGGATGGGGAGTTCATTGAGACCCCATTTCAACACTTTGAAGAGGTTCCTCAGACACTGGCGTCAGCTGAGACTGTGATGGAAGATTCTCCCATGAAGATGGCTTCCTTAAAGGATGCTCGGGCTGTTATCGAGAAGGGTGAGTATGCAAACTGGGGCCGACTTCCTGATTTCACTCAGAAGACTAACAAGTTCGGTTTAGGTTTCACTGCAGAAGCCCAGAGGGCTGTTCGAAGTGCAAGGATTGGAAGACCTCCTGTGTTCATCAGCAACTCGGGAGTAAATGCCATCGAAGATGACGTGGAGGAGTCTGAATTCGACAGCTGGATCTATCCTACAACCAACGGTGGACCAAACAACTGGACAGCAAAGGATTTCATCCCTATTACTTTTATTACTCAGTAATGAGCTTTTTGTTTCGAATTTGTAACAGACAATGTTTTGAAACTTTATGGCTCGGTGTCTTACCCGGGGCACCGTGGCTTCATTTGTGAGGGCTTTTGTATGCCATTTTCATATATCATTAATGAAAGCATTGGACATTTTCGCATTTCAAATTTTGTGCTCCTTGTCTTTCTTTATTACATATTGCAAAACAACTATTTTACACACACTCACATATACAGGTCCCAATCCACTCTGGATCTCACTTGTAACGACTCTGCTACTGCCAGTTATGACTTCGAAAATCCGATCAACTTAGCCGAAGACGAAGGTGAAGATGATTGTGAAGTGCCTGGTGAGCTTGCAAGACTGCTACTCCAGGAAGAGAGGGCCATTCAGCCACATGAAGAGCTAGTAGAAACAGTGAATCTGGGTACTGAGACAAACGAAAAGGAAGTCAAGATCGGTGCAAATCTGGAGCTTAGTGTGAAACAGTGGTTGATTCAGATGCTGCATGACTACATGGAAATCTTCGCCTAGTCTTACAAAGATATGCCTGGGTTGGATACTGACATTGTGGTTCATCGCCTGCCTACGAAGGAAGACTGTCCTCCAGTAAAACAGAAGGTTCGCCGTATGCGTCCAGAGATGTCCGAGAAAATCAAGGCCAAAGTTATGAAACAGTTTGACGCCGGTTTTCTAGTAGTAACTTCTTACCCTCAGTGGGTTGCCAATGTGGTTCCGGTACCGAAGAAGGATGGTAAGGTCCGAATGTGTGTTGACTACAGGGATTTGAACAGGGCAAGCCCTAAGGATGACTTCCCTCTACCTCACATTGATGTTTTGGTTGACAATACTGCTCAGCACAAGGTATTCTCCTTTATGGATGGTTTCTCTGGTTATAATCAAATCAAGATGGCTCCTGAAGACATGGAAAAACCACTTTCGTTACCCAGTGGGGTACCTTTTGTTACAAGGTCATGCCTTTTGGGTTGAAGAATGTTGGGGCAACATATCAGCGTGCCATGGTTGCTTTATTTCATGACATGATCCATCATGAGATTGAAGTATACGTCGACGATATGATTGCAAGGTCCCAAACTGAGGAGGAACACCTTGACCATCTACAGAAGCTGTTTGACAGGTTGAAGTTATATAAGCTGAGATTGAACCCAAACAAATGCACCTTCGGGGTACGGTCTGGTAAACTGCTGGGTTTCGTCGTAAGTGACAAAGGTATTCAAGTGGACCCTGCCAAGGTGAAATCTATACAAGAGATGCCATCTCCCAAGACAGAGAAAGAGGTCAGAGGCTTTCTAGGACGTCTGAACTATATTGCCTGATTCATCGTGCACCTAACTACTACTTGTGATCCAATCTTCAAGCTACTGAAGAAAGATCAAGTAGTACGTTGGAACGATGAGTGCCAGGCCGCTTTCGAAAGAATCAAAGAGTATCTCCAGGAGCCACCTATTCTTATGCCACCAGTTGAAGGGAGACCTTTGATTTTATAATTGACAGTACTTGACAACTCAATGGGGTGTGTGCTGGGGCAGCATGACGAGTCTGGCCGAAAAGAGCATGCCATTTATTACCTTAACAAAAAGTTTACCGACTGTGAGACCCGATACTCACTGCTCGAGAAAACTTGTTGCGCTTTGGCATGGGCTGCTCGCCGGCTGAGACAGTATATGTTGACTCACACTACTCTGTTGATTTCAAAGATGGATCCAATCAAGTATATCTTCGAAAAGCCTGCCTTGTCCGGAAGAATAGCAAGATGGCAAATGATCTTGACTGAATATGACATCCAGTACACGACCCAAAAATCAATCAAGGGAAGTGTATTGGCAGACCATTTGGCACATCAGGCAGTGGATGATTACCAGTCTATGAATTTTGAATTTTTGGACGAGAATATCATGGTAGTGACTGATTGTGAAATACCTAGACCGGATGAAGGACCTGAGGAAGGATCCTGATGGTCTATGCATTTTGATGGAGCTTCGAACGCTTTGGGTAACGGCATTGGCGCTGTGATCATATCTCTTAAAGGCTCACATACTCCACTTACCGCCCGACTATGTTTCAACTGCACCAACAATATGGCGGAGTATGAAGCATGCATCATGGGTCTTCGAGCTGCAATTGACCTAAGGATTAAGTTTCTGAGTGTCTTCGGAGATTCCTCCCTCGTGATCAGTCAGATCAAAGGAGAGTGGGATACAAAACACCCAAATCGTATTCCTTACAAGGAGTATGTATTGACGTTACTTCCCCACTTCGAGGAGATAACCTTTGAACATTTCCCAAGAGAGGAGAGTCAGTTGGCGGACGCGTTGGCTACGATGTCTTCTATGTTCAAAGTCAAATGGGACAATGAGGCCCCCCGGATCATTATTTGGAAATTGGATGAACCTGCACATTGCTGTGATCTTGAGACCGAAGAGGTAACAGAAAAGCCTTGGTATCATGAAGTGAAGAGGTACCTTGAAACTCAAGAATACCCCGAGGGTGCATCTGTTAATGACAAGAAGTTTCTGAGAAGGTTCGCGGCAAAGTTCTTCATCGGTAATGGCATTCTTTATAAACGTAACCATGATTCAATCTTACTGCGTTGCATGGATAAAATTGAAGCAGAAAGGATCATGGTAGAGCTGCATGAAGGTACTTTCGGAACTCATTCCAGTGGACATACCATGGCAAAGAAAATCCTTCGGGCAGGATATTACTGGTCCACAATGGAAGCCGACTGTTATCAGCATTCTTGGACATGTCACAAGTGTCAGGTCTATGCCGATAAGGTGCATATTCCTCCAGTTCCTCTGAATATTTTGACAGCACCTTGGCCTTTTGCAATGTGGGGCATTGATATGATCGGCGAGATCATACCTACGGCATCCAACGGGCATTGTTTCATCCTGGTAGCGATTGATTACTTTACAAAGTGGGTTGAAGCAGCTTCCTTTGCTACCGTAACCAAGAACGTCGTGGCACAGTTCATTCGGCACAACCTGATCTGTCGATACGGTGTACCGGAGAGGATCATTACAGACAATGGTATCAATCTTAACAACAAGATGATCATTGAACTCTGCGAGCAATTCAAGATACAGCATCATAACTCTTCTCCCTACCGGCCGAAGATGAATGGGGCTGTAGAAGCAGCTAATAAGAACATTAAGAAGATTGTGCAGAAGATGACAATGACATACAAAGACTGGCACGAGATGTTACCATTTGCTCTTCATGGGTACCGTACCTCAGCACGGACGTCAACAGGGGCAACACCCTATTCCTTGGTTTATGGCATGGAGGCAGTCTTGCCCATTGAAGTTCAGATACCCTCTCTTCGGATCATGAAGGATGCAGGTTTGAGTGATGACGACTGGATCCATACCCGATTTGATCAATTGAATCTAATCGACGAAAAGAGACTTACTGCTATTTGTCATGGTCAGACGTACCAAAAACGAATGATCAAGGCATTTAACAAGAAAGTCAGACGACAAGAGTATCAAGTTGGGAACCTGGTAATCAAGCGCATCATTCTACCTCAAGGTGATCCCAGGGGAAAATGGACCCCTACTTACGAAGGGCCATTTGTGGTTAAGAACATCTTCTCAGGAGGAGCGATGATTTTAACCACCATGGATGGTGACGACCTTCCTCACCCCGTCAATGCAAACATAGTAAAAAGATACTACGCATAATCAAAGACCCGCTAGGTTGACTGGCATAGGCAAAAATAAGGGCTTCCCGGCGAACCAAAAGGGTTCGGGCAAAAATAAGGGATGAAAATAAAAAAATATGTACACCCGGCAAGTCGAAAACCTGAAAAGGCGGCTTGGGCAAAAATGGGTATCCTGGTGGACTGAAAACCCGAAAGAGCGGTCCAGGAAAAAGTTAGGGATTAAAGCGTAACACTATGTCTCATTGGATCACCTCGTATCCGGACTTCGGTATCAACTATCAGGCTCGGACGACACCAGTCAATCAGATTCATCTTCAACTAAGTAGCAAAGTGATGAGATGCTTGAAGATATAAAGGCAATAACAGAGCTGGAACCCAGTGGGACTATTCACGTAGCTATTTTGTTTTCACAAATTGTATAAATTCTATTTTTTCGGCGGCGTTCTCTTACTAGGACGTCAGCCTCTTGTACAAAACGCCTATTTACAGGCCAAACTTCAAAGTCAATACAAATTCATTTTTAAACAAATTTAAAATTGTTTTTCCTTTATCTGTTTTGTTTTGCAAAGAACGTCCAATGTTCATTTTTGATATATGCATTTGACATTAATTGCTGCTCATAAATATTTACATGCGAAACAAAAGACAAATTACGGGTGATATCAGAAGTAGGGGCAATAAGAATTGTCTGAGCGGTCTAGTTGCTCTGTCCACCAGGTACCAAGGTATATATTCAGCTGAAGAATATGGCTAAGATACCTTCACTCCCCACAGGATAAGACAGTAATGATAGCTCTCTCAGCTAAAACTTGCAACTACGGACGAGTCGGCAATACTCCCCCCAAGCAGATTTGGTCTACCATCAGCCCTGAAAAGGTCGGGTATCCCCAGAAGGTCTTAATATTCCCCAATGGAGTATAAAGACATTCTCCAGCAAGCGTAAGAGCATCCCCGGCAGTCTTAATATTCCTCAACAGAGTATAAGAATGTTTCCCGGAGGAATACAAGATACCCCCAGTAGAGCCATTTCCCCAGTGCAGTCTAAAAAAGCTTCCCCATCGGAGTTGAGTCATCTTACCCAGTAGATCCTGGAAGCTTGTCCCCTGCAGAATACAAATGCATCTCCTTAGCCAAATTCAGAAGATTATCCTCACAAGAGTCTAACTGGGTTATCCTCAGCAAGTTGCAACGGAAAGATTATCCCCAGCAAAGTTCTTTCTTTCCCCCCAGCAGGACTTCTATCCTCAACAGGTTCAATATCACCAGCAACGGTAATCAATCCCCAGCGGAGGTCATCATCAAAATCCCCAACAGAGCTTATCAACAGAATCCCCAGCGGAGTTATCATTAAAATCATCAGCAGAACATCTCTCCCTCACAGAGTATTTCCCCTCAGAGTAATCTCTTCATCAAGTTTATTCCCCAACGGAGTTCTTTTCTCATGCAGGTTTATTCTCACAATCATCTTCGTTCATCATCCGCAGCGGAAACGAAGAGCTCAACTTTATTCGCCAGCAGCTCCGGGATTTATGTTCCCCAGCTAGAACATCACATTCCCATACATCATGAGACATGCATTACGCATCATACGAATACAATCTCATTTATTTTGAGAACATCATTGCCTGATCCATATCATGCATTGCATATGACTGACCTTTACCTTTCAGGAAAGATACAGTTAAAGTTCTCAGCTTAGTCGAAGATCTGACCAGTTCTTAAATCTCAATTGAATTATCGTCGGTTGAATTTCAGATAAGGTTCTCAATCTCGACAGTCTCCTCCGTCATAGTGTGGACAAGTTCTATAACCTCAGCGGTTTACTCCATTGAGCACGAGACAGTTCCTAGATCTTGATGAAGATGTTTCCCTACGTCATAGTGTGGACAATTACTATAACCTCAACGGTATACTCCATTGAGCACGAGTCAGTTCCTAGATCTTGATGTTCTCCTCCGTCATAGTGTGGACAAGTTCTATAACCTCAGCGGTTTACTCCATTGAGCACGAGACAGTTCCTAGATCTTGATGAAGATGTTTCCCTACGTTATAGTATGGACGAGTACTATAACCTCAACGGTATACTCCATTGAGCACGAGTCAGTTCCTAGATCTTGATGTTCTCCTCCGTCATAGTGTGGACAAGTTCTATAACCTCAGCGGTTTACTCCATTGAGTACGAGACAGTTCCTAGATCTTGATGAAGATGTTTCCCTACGTCATAGTGTGGACGAGTACTATAAACTCAATGGTATACTCCATTGAGCATGAGTCAGTTCCTAGATCTTGATGTTCTCCTCCGTCATAGTGTGGACAAGTTCTATAACCTCAGTGGTTTACTCCATTGAGCACGAGACAGTTCCTAGATCTTGATGAAGATGTTTCCCTACGTCATAGTGTGGACGAGTACTATAACCTCAACGGTATACTCCATTGAGCACGAGTCAGTTCCTAGATCTTGATGTTCTCCTCTGTCATAGTGTGGACAAGTTCTATAGCCTCAGCGGTTTACTCTATTGAGCACGAGACAGTTCCTAGATCTTGATGAAGATGTTTCCCTACGTCATAGTGTGGACAAGTACTATAACCTCAACGGTATACTCCATTGAGCATGAATCTTGATGTTTTCCTCTGTCATAGTGTGGACAAGTTCTATAACCTCAACGGTATACTCCCGGTGGGCACGAGACTGTTCCTAGATCTTGATGAAGATGTTTCCCCCCAATTAAATTATAGACAGATTCCTAAAACTCAGCTGAAGCATTTTCTCAGTTTGAAGTACAGGCAGGTTCCTAAATCTCAACGAAGTTAGACTTCTCCGGTGGAATCTTCTACAACAACAGGTATGCAAGTTCTCGCTAAAGAATCTCTTATGCGATCGACACTCCTGCAGATGGCATCTATAAGCCCATCCTCCTACCAACAATCTCCAAATGGCCTCTGTAAGCCCATTCCTGACATCACAATGCTGATACTTCACCATGCGAGTGCAAATTTCTGGGCACTCTAGTGTTCAATCATCTTCCACCTTCGGATCACGAAAGGCACGCAAGCCAATCTACATCCTCAGATTTAAGAAGATTGAACAGGGGCAACTGTTGTACCCCAAAATTTGCCCTCTCATGTTTTCCAAAGACTTCCCCCTGCATGGTTGATCACAAACTCTTGCCTAAAGAAAAGGAAAATTTTTGAGTGGTGCTTTAAGCACATTTTGATTGGCATTCTGAAAGACCCTTCGATTGGTGTTCTGAAGGAGCCTTTCGATTGGCATTTTGTCAAGCTCTTCGATTGGCATTATGGACAAGCATTTCGATTGGCATTATGTCAAGGCTTTCGATTGGTATTCTGAAAGACCCTTCGATTGGTATTCTGAAGGAGCCTTTCGATTGGCATTATGGACAAGCACTTCGATTGGCATTAAAACAGTGTCCTTCGATTGGAATTCCAAAAAGGTCCATTCGAAGAAGCATTCAAAGGGTCCATTCGAAGAAGCTTTGGAAAGCATTCGAAGGAGGCCATCAACCCATTCAAAAGGGAGCATTCGAAGGAGGTCATCAGCCCATTCGAAAGGGAGCATTCGAAGGCCAATTACATATCATTCAAAATTCAAAAAGGGACAAGATCCCATGTGTTTAGCCAACATTACAAACTCTCATTCATAGCTTTCAAACACATAATCAACGTTATAAATTCTCATTCATGGCTGTCAAACACATAATCAAAGTCATTTAAACCTTTGTCTTCCTGTCCCCTCCACCCCCTCTATATAAAGAAATCACAAATGTTGCAAACACACATGAAAATATACAAAAAAAATAAAGAACTTGGAGATACGCTGCCAAAAGTCATCAGCACTTCCAGGAAGCCATACCCAATCCTTGCACAAGCCAAAGCTGCCACCCAGCGAACACCTCCACCCTCAGAACTACAGATCGAAGCACCTCTGTTTAGTAAAAAAAAATCTAATCTCAAACTCATTTTTAAATTCATTTTGATTGCATATTCATATTATTACTGCTGTTTGTGAATGATTTAATGTGCTACATATAAGTTACAGCGCAGAGATGAGATTGTGGCATTGCTTGGGCACAATCTGAGTTTCTCCTTCGAATCCCAGGATAAAACAAACCCATACCCAGATTCAGCAGGTGTGAATAAGGGGGAGATTCGAACCAGGGGGTAAAATCCCCCCTGGACCTTTAACACGTGTTTCGTTTTTGCAGGAAATATATTCTCAGGATCCTGTTCAGAGTTTCGAAGCTCAGCAGCTTAGCTTCGAACTGGACCCAGGACTTCCAGATCGAAGGATAACATGTCCAGATCGAATACCCTCAGAGTGCAGCCCCTCATGCACCTTCGATCAAGACTCTTCACTGGGTCGAAAGACAGCCTGCACCCCTTTCGACCCAGACCTCCAGAATTATATTTTTTTCTTGTTTTGCTGTCTGGCCCATTTGTACTTTGTTTACTTTGTTTTTGTTTATTTCTTTTAGTTTGTTTTTTTTAATCAACATAAAAATCATAAAAATAAATAACTTAGAATTAGGATTTAATTTAGTTAATTATTTTAACTTATTTTCTTCAATTTTAAAATCAGTAGACTTAGGATTTATTTGAATTCAATCCTTTTCATAAACACAAAAATGCAAAAAAAAATATTATTTATTGTTTTAGAGTTAATTTTAATCATTTTTTTTAATTAATTAAATTTGACTTAATTGAACATTTAGCATTTTCCCAAAAATAAAATAAAATAACAAAAAGATCATATGCTTAGGATTTTTAAGATTCACGCGCGTTTATTTTATTGTAACTGCTTATTATTCCCCCAATTTTGGACATGTAAATAATCCCCCTCCCTGAAGCCTTGTAATAGCGTAGGATTTACAATTTCCGCACTTTAAATTCCTGTATATATATTAACTGCTTAGATGTATGCTAACTAGGATTGTATGACAAGATCTAAAAACAAATGGTAGAATACCTAAAAATACAAAGATGATATAAATTGAAAATTGACACACTTGCACATGTCACTCCTAGGGTACACCTCACTTGGTTGCCTCAAATGTGGTCATTAAGTATAAGATGTTTTAGAGGTCGTCCTTCTGTCCAAAGATCAAAGTTGCCTCGAAATGGTTGCCTCGATAAAAATGATCTAAGACATTAGGGTTACCACTAAGGCGTCCTAACATTGCTTTAGTGACCACACGTCCCATAAATCGAATTGACTCGAAAACTCCAATGACGATGCTACCTACTCCTCAATAGTGGGATAGCGTTGTCTAAAGGACATTAGCACAATTTAATTCCTTTTTGAGTAGGTTGAGGTTCTTAAGTACTTGCTCCTTTAAAAAACAAAACAAAACTTTTCGCACTTACACTTTCTTCAAAAACAAAACAAAACTCTTTTCAAAACCCACAAACACAAAGAAAAAGCAAACTTTTGAAAACATAGTGAGCAAGTACCTAAGAGCCCGTGGATAACCACGGATAGAAAGGGTGCTAATACCTTCCCTTTCTATAATCTACCTCCCGAACCCGAGAAAAATCTCGAAAAGGAATTTTTCTGTGCTTTTGTCCTTTCCTTGTTGGATAAAATAAAAGACGATGGCGACTCTTGCTTACCGCGACGCTTTGCAAAAACAAACGCAAACGCGAACTAGCATTAAACAACAGTCAGTTCTCATTCCCATCGATCACAGTTACACCCACCTTCTTCGATGTGGTCGCCATTACTGGTCTTCGACCAACTGGGGACTACTTCGACCCAGAGGAAATGTCTGAAGACCAGATTGGGTTTTCTGCTACCAAACCCACCTACACCATGTACACCAACCATTACCATGACAAATCGACGGTTGTGGTAACTGATGTGGAGCACATCGTGTTTCTAGCCCTATGGCTGTCGCGCTTCGTGTTCTACACGAAATCTCTGCAGGTGACGAAGAAAATGGTCACCCTCGCTACTCAGCTTCACCACGGCCAAAACATCTGTTTGGTCGAATTAATATTGGCGAATTTGTATGAGTCAATAAGCAATGGAGCGGCTCAATTAAAAGTAATCGAAAATAGAGCCAGCCTGCTGTTTGCTGGTCCCTTCTGGCTACTTCAACTCTGGTTGAATGCCACTTTCGAGTCTTTTCTTCCCCAGAAGCCTCAAATAAATGAACAGGCTCCTAAGATAGCTAGAAGGCGCGTCGAAGGCACCAGGCTTGCCTTATTGACTCCTACTGAGGATGGGCTGGAACTACAAAAGACCTTCGCAAACTTCGTTCAGATGTTTGCAGGGAGGAAGGAATTTACCACGACCATGGCCCCTTTCACCGGTCGAAAGTGTGGTCCAGGATGGTTTACCAGGCCCCATCTCAAATCATCAGAGGATCCTCACTTTGAAGAGCATACAACAATGTGGGAAGCGTTTCTCACTCCAAGGATAATGCCGTTGCGCTTCAAGAGTTCAAAGAATTAGCTGAGCCTGATTTCTTACCAGCCGAATCTTGTCTCTCGACAATTTGGCATTATCCAATCGCTTCCTTCTCCAATTTATACTCGGGAGAAATCATTGTTGTTCTTTTCTACTGACTACTCTGAAGAAGCTGCTACTAGGAATATTAGTAGGTACATTGGTCGGACCGTACTATCATTGTTCGACTACCAACTCAACTTCCTCTGTTCACCAGCTTTTGAAGACTGGTGGAAGAGATATTACGTTGAAGAGTTCCTCAACGAGAAGGACTTTGCAGACGAACTCAAGAAGTCCTTCGTCCTGGTTCTTGATAAAATAAAGAAATGTACGTTCCTTCAAATTATATTTGTCTTTTCATTTCAACTTATATCTGCCAAATATAACTTGTGAACGTTTCTTCTTTCAGTTGTTCGAAAACCTGTGGCTAAGAAGGCCACAGACAGCCATCAGGGTGGAGGTCCCTCTACAAAACCTCCAGTACAGGTAACAAAAATTTCTCTTGTTTCCTTCTTTGGTTATCCTTGTTCCTGACGTTGTGTTTTAAATTGACTCCATTTGGGATTTTCAGGAACATGCGCCTAAGAAGCGACCTATATTAACGGTCGAATCTTCGAGTGGCGACGAGGAGGAATCTCCTCCTGTTCCTCTCAAACAGAGGAAACTGAAAAAGGCTGCCCCTGCCCCTGAATCTCGACCTGTGATGAGAACTAAAGTCACAGGGAATAAACCCAGGCCACCCCCTGTGATCATCAAGGAGCCCACGGAGGAGGAGCTAAATGTCTTGCTCAGTAATCCTGTTAAGAGCGATAACTCCAGCCCTAGGGCTGAGGTTCCTGTACATGTAATGCCTCCGACCACTTTTAACTTAAGTGTCGATGATCACCTTCAATTGTACATCTCTCTAATCAGAATATTTTTCCCTTTCTATTTTTAGGAAACGGCTGGAACTTCAGCACCAGCTGGGCATCCTGTCGAAGGTTCTGATAGCTTTGTAAACAGCGCAGGGGAACCCACCTTCAATCCTTCTTCTTTCGTCAGTTCTACTAATGAAGTGAATCAAACTTCGGAGCCGCAGGACTCTGCTGACCATAGCAGACAACGCGAAGAGGAACTGGTGGATGATGAGTTCCTTGCTGAAACAGAGGATGTCCCTGAGAAGCAACACCAGGAGGAAGCTCAAGTGGTCAACGAGACAGAAGAGCAACATGATGAAGAGGGTCATGTTGACGTTGATGCTGTTGAAAATGCTCAGCTCCAAGCCACCATTGCCACAGAAAAGGTTACCTCGACAAAGCCCAGGTCTAAAGAGGACTTATCCCTCTTGAAGCAAAATGATCCAATTGGCTATCTGAACGCCATCATCGAGAGCATGGAAAATTCATCTGACCCCAGTCATGATGTTTCTACTGCATTAGGGAAGTCTACTTCGACTTCTCCTCTCGATGATGTCTTAAAGAAAGTTAAGGCTCAATTCTTTAAGATGGATCTAATGAAGGCTTTGAAGGGGGATCCTACTGCCCAGTCTTGTTTGGGGGCTGTCTTGGGTGCAGTCAATTTGTTGGTTGTTTCTCCAGAGATTTCCAGCTTCATCTTGGAGTTATACTCCATTATCGACCAAGTCTCTGCGGACTACAATCGTCGAAGGAGGTTCAACAGCCAACTCGAAATGCTGCATGGCAAGAGTTCTTCTGCTTGGACTGAAGTAGCTGAATCGACTTCTCGAATTGCAGCATTGTCGAAACAGAGGACGTCCAAGCAACAGGAAATCGAAGCCATAGATCAGGAAAATGCCTCTATACGAGCGCAGATCGAGGAGTTGGAAGCCAGGTTAAACGCTAATACTAAGCGCAAGGAGGAACTTCTTTCGACCGTTTCAGACGCAGAGAGCCAAGATGAAGTTGCTCGAGGCCTAGAGTTCGCTGAAAGGGCCCAGGCTCTAGATGACCAGATTGCCAAAATCTCTCAGGCGAATGCCTTGTGTAACAAACGACTGGAGTTACAGCGATCCAAATATCTTCGTCTCAAAGCCTCTGTCCCTTTTTAATTTGCTTTGTACTTCATTGACCATGTACTGTAAATTTTTGTAATACAATGTAGCCATTTTGGTTAATCAATGTTATTTTCCATTTTGGCTTTATGGTTAGCTTAGTCATTAATTATTATTTATTTTGATCTCTTGGAGCATAGGTTTATATTTTTTCAAATATTTGCCATTTACTCTCAAGAGTCTTTTATCTTCGCTTAACTCTTAGACCTCATAAGCTCCACCAGAAAAAGTTTGAATAATTTTGAAGGGTCCTTCCCACTTGGGTGACCATTTTCCCATGCTTAGATCTTTTCGATCCATAGGAAGAATTACCTTCCAAACTAGTTCCCCAGGCGAGAAATCCTTAGGTTTTACTTTCTTATTGTAAGAGTCTTCCACTCTTTTCTTCTGAATTCTCAGTAGGTCGAGAGCTCGTAGTCTTTCTTCGTCTAAATCTACCAATTCATCTAACATCATATCCCAATAAACCTCAGAGGGAATATCTTGATGTCTTTGAACCCTTGCTGATTGAAGACAAATTTCTGCTGACAGTACTGCGTCATGACCATAAGTTAGCCGATATGGTGTTGTACCTGTGGCTTCCTTTGGGGACGTTCGACATGCCCACAAGATCTGGTCTAACGTTTTGTGCCAATTTTTTGGCTTCTTTCCCACATGCTTTTTGATCAGGCCAATCACTATTTTATTCGCCGCTTCGACTTGACCATTTGCCTGCGCGTAATAAGGTGTTGATGTTAGGAGTCTGAAACTTGTTTCTTGAGCGAATTCCTGCATCTTTCGACCAGTGAACACTGACCCTTGATCAGTTGTTATAGTCTCAGGGATTCCAAATCTGTAGATAATGTTCTTTTGAATAAACTCAATGACATTTTCTTGGTCTGCGTTGACTAAAGAGATAGCTTCGATCCATTTAGTGAAATAATCAATGCCTACCAGTATATATTTCTGGCTCTTTGATGATGCTGGTCGAATCTCTCCAATAAGATCCAACGCCCATCCTCTAAAAGGCCAAGGCTTCACTATTGAATGAAGCTCGCTTGCTGGTACATGTTGGATACCAGTGTGGACTTGGCATTCCTGGCAACCCTTTGCGAACTCGACACAATCTTTCAAGATAGTAGGCCAATATAGTCCTTGTCGAAATAACAACCATTTCATCTTATGACCTACTTGGTGAGCTCCCCATGCTCCAGCATGCGTACTCGAAAGGGCTATGTATGCTTCGGTTTCGCTTAAGCACTTTAATAATACCCCTTCAGGCGTCTTTTTGAACAACTCATTCCCCATGAGTACGTAACTTAACGCCCTATATTTTATTTTTCGTTCTGTCAAAGCTGCTGGATTTTGCAGGTAATCCACAATGGGTTTCCTCCAGTCTTGCTCCGATAAATTATCTATGAACGAAATTTCGAAATTCCTTTGATCGACATATCCTAGTTTTGTTGATTCCAAATCAGTTGGAGACAAACTGGTTGCCATTATTTTTTCTCGGACTTCGATTGCTCTTTGTAATCTCGTTTTTGAAATCTTATACCCAGATGCAATTTGTGCCAAATCATTGGCTACTTGGTTTTCCAATCTAGGTATATGTCGAATATTAACCACTTCGAAATTTTTCAATAAACGATTTTCTATCACAAAGCACATAATGAGATTTTCTCTTATACATTTGTACTCTTTTGTGACTTGCTTAATGACTAACTTTGAGTCTCCCATTATTTCGACTCGAGTTGCCCCCAATTCCAACAATATTTCAAGGCCAATTATAAGAGCTTTGTATTCAGCCTCATTGTTCGAACAAGTGCCTTCTATCTTGTACTTGAATGTTGTTGGAATTTTTTCTGGAGAAATAATTAAAACCCCTACTCCCGTTCCATCTCTATGACTAGAACCATCGAAGTAAAATTTCCAGGGTTCTATCTCCAAGTAATTTATATTTTCAACCTGAATTGAGTGGTCGACTATAAAGTCTGCAACCACTTGTCCTTTCACTGCCTTAAGAGGCATAAAGGTCAATGAATACTCAGTTAATGCTAACGCCCATTTGCCAATTCGACTGTGTAAAATGGGTTTCGACAACATGTATTTGAAAACATCAAAATGGGACGAAACATACACATCAACTGGTTTTATATATTGTTTGAGCTTTGTACAAGAGAAATAAAGACATAGACATAATTTTTCAACTTCTCTATATCTAGTTTTTGCATCGTTCAAAACCCTGCTAAGGTAGTAAATGGGTCTTTCGACTCCATTTTCATCTTCTTGGGCTAACATGCTTCCCAAAGTTTTGTCGGATGCAGCTATGTACAATCTCATACTCCTATTGCTATAAGGAGGCACCAAAATAGGTGGCTTGGTGAGGTACCCTTTTATCTTGTCGAAGGAATCTTGTTGCTCTTTCCCCCACTCGAATCTTTCCTTATTCAATCTAAGTAAGGGTGAGAAGGCTTGCGCTTTTCCACTTAGGTTAGATATAAATCTCCTCAAGAAATTTATCTTGCCCAGCAGAGATTGCAGTTCCTTCTTGTTCGTTGGCGCTTTCGCTTCCAAGATTTCCTTCGTTTTGTTCTGGTTGATTTAGATTCCTTTCTTGTGGACGATGAAGCCCAAGAAATCTCCAGCTTTCACACAGAACGCACACTTCAAAGGGTTCATTTTCAGACCATGCTTTCTCATTCTTTCAAATGATTGTCGAAGGTGGCCTATATGGTTCTTCCTGGAAACGGATTTTACAACAATATCGTCAATATATACTTGCATGAAAGTGTTAATAAAATCATGGAAGATAGAGTTTATTGCTCGCTGATATGTTGCCCCAGCGTTTTTTAGGCCAAAAGGCATTACCACCCATTCGTAAGTGCCTAAGGCCCCAGGGCATCGAAAACCTGTTTTCGACACATCTTCTTCAGCAATGAAAATTTGATTGTATCCTGAGTAACCGTCGAGCATGCTCAGGTACTCGTGGCCAGTGGCAGAGTTGACAAGCATTTTCGCCACAGGCATAGGATATTCATCTTTGGGTGTTGCAGCATTCAGATCTCTGAAATATATGCACACTCTCAACGTACCATTTTTATTAATGACTGGCACAATGTTTGCAATCCATTCGACATACCTCGTAGTTCATATGAATTTGCACTTCAGCAGTCTTTCGACTTCCGTTTTGATCTTCGACAGTATTTCTGGAGCGAAGCGTCTTGGAGTCTGTTTGACAGGCTTTTTTCCAGGTTTGATTGGCAACTGAAGTTCTACCAATCCTCTGTCGAGTCCAGACATTTCGTCATAATCCCATGCAAAGCAGTCCTTGAACTCCTTCAGTAATTGGATCACTTCAAACCTGAGCTCTGGGTCTATTCTGGCGCTGATGTAAGTGGGTCTTCTATCTAACCCTTCGCCTAAATCGATTTCTTCTAAAGGATCCTGTGCTAACATTCTGATGTTGTTCGCCAGAGGGTCCTTTTCGAAACCCAAAGGCTCATCGTCATAGATGGCGTCGAGCCTCTGTTCCTGCATTCCCTCCGTCATGATATCGGGAGGTTCTGGGTCGAAATCTTTTCCAGGACCTATATCTGGTGGCTCCTGGTCATTGGCCTTGTTGGCCACATATTTTACTTCGGCTTCCAGAGCCGCTATCATTCTTGTTTCGGCTATGTAAGCCGAAATTCGTTGTAACACTTGTGACTCAGTCATTATCACTGAATCCGCTACCCCAACCAGTTGGCTGGATGTCAGTCAGCCCACTGAAATCTATGTGGGACAAGTCTTCTTTATCCCATTGAAACCCATGATCAGGATGCAGGTACAAGGAACAAAAAGCATTTGGCGCTGGCGCCATGTCGAAGTCAGGTGTTGGACATGGCCCAATGTGAGCCAAATTTTTGTCAAAGTCAGCTCTCCCTAGGTGATTAACTTCGCCTAACTAGTAGCTCTGATCTGCTTCTACATTCTCAACAATCCCATCAGGACGCCATAATATCAACCTTTGGTGCATCGATGATGGTACTGCTCCGACACCATGTATCCATTCTCGGCCTAATAATAGGTTGTAATTTGGTTTCACCGATATGACCATGAACATGGTTGGTCGAAGGATGGATCCCACTTTGAGGTCTAGTTGAATCACACCCATGGTGGTCCCTATTCCACCTTCGTAGTTCGATAGGACCATATTATGAGGCTTAATGTCTTCATCATTCTTGCCTACTTTTCTTAGCATGAAGTGGGGGATTATGTTGATAGTCGCCCCACAGTCCACCAAGATCTTGTTTACGGTGGCCTCTTCGAGCTTTGCCCTTATGAATAAAGGCTTGAGGTGACTCTTCATCGCCTCAGTTGGTGGTTTGAAGAAACCATTTTGCTCCTCAGTGCAGCCATTACCCATGACAAAGTAGCATACTGGCCTATGCTTGGCCATCTCTTGTTCGACTTCCCAATCGTTTAACTCGACCTCCACTTGGCGGTTGAATTCTCTTGGCAAGACCGAAACTATATTTACCATGATGTCTAATGTGTCGTCGGACTCAGAGCCATCTCTGTCACCAGCTTCGTTTTGGTCAGGCCATACCAATCTATTGGTTACTGGTTCCCTCTCCAAAGGCTTTCTTTGCTTTCACTGGGGTACATTTGAACTCGACTCTGGATTTGGTTCTTTGACAGCCTCTCTCTCAGTCTTGCGCCGCCTTTGGTATCTTCTCCACTCAGATCGAGACATTGGGTTCTTTCCCTTGTAATTACTTGATACTTGAGCAACTTTGGTGTCACCCGGATGAGGTTCTTTCCTGAGTATCAAAGATGAACCTCTTGGCACTTCAAAGGGGTGCCACCTTTCTTCGTTGGGTCTCTTTCGACCCGATGTTTTTAGCCATGTATCGACTAGCACATTGGTTGGAGGCCTGAAAGTTAGTGGCCTATTTTCCTGACTTGAATCCTTTTGATAGGTTCTTCTAGGATCGTGTCGAATAGCAGATCCTGCACTTTTCTGGACATTTCTGCTCCATTTCTTGTTTGCTGCTCTCATACATTCGATGTGTTCAGCAGCTTTCTTGTTAAAAATAGAGTTGCATCGAGGACACAACATTACTTCTGATTTCTTCTTCTGGCATCGTTGCAAGAATTCTGCCAGATTTTCGTTCTCAAGGGGGAATGTTGTCCTGTTTGCTTGCTCTTGCCTGATGGCTTCCTCTGAGACTTTTGATTCAGAAATTTTGACCATGTTGACATTCATGTTGTCTTTAGTAGCAAGAGTCATTTGCTTCATTTGAGCCTCCAGGTCTTTCGTCTGGCCTTGCACCGCAGCCAAGTAGGAAGTAGGTTTAGTTCCAGATTTTGAGACTCCACCTTTTTCCAGTTTTGGGCCCTCAGCGGCCTTTTGGACTGCCTCGATTGTTTTTCTAGAAAGGTTCCCAGAAAAACTGCCAAATATTGGCATATTGATGTGATCTCTGGTGACTTCAACCATAGTTATCCCTGGCCTTTTCACCTGACTCCTGGAAGCTTCGATCACATTGACCTCTGAAGGTTCAGCATAATGGGCCTCCGCCTGTAAAGGGTTCGAATCCACATTCATGGGGGCCTTATCAGCGAATTTCAACCTCCCTTCTTCGATAGCATTTTGCACGAGATCCCTGAAAAGAAAACATTGAGATGTTTTATGGCCCAGAAATTTATGATATTTACAATAGCCTCTTTTCTTTCTTTGATCAAGAGGAGGCACTTTTACCCCTGGGGGTATTATCATTTGGCCATCTTTTACAAGTAAATCAAAAATTTCATCACATTTCGTAATATCGAAACTGTAAGTCTTTTTAGGGAACCTATCATTGGCCTTTTCAGACCCAGTGGGGTTTTTTCCACTTGAGGGGACTAATAATTTGCAAGAGTATGGTGGCCCTTGTTTTAACTCATCCAAATCGACCTCACTTTCTTCGACGGCTATAAGTTCGTCGAATGTTTCTGGATCTTCTTCGTCCATTTCGACATATGCTATCTTTTCTCTTTTATGAGTTTTCGTCGCCCTGGCTTTTTCAGCTTTAAGGCGTTCCACCTGTCGAACCCTATCGGCCAATTGGGCCATGTCCCTCAGATACTGAGTGTCTAATTTCTTCCTAATAGAGTAATCTAGACCTCCTGTGGCTATTTCGACTAACTCGTGCTCTAGCACTTGCGTAAAGCATCTTGCCTTGAGCAATCTAAACCTATTTAAGTATTCGTCTATAGGCTCAGTGAATCTCCTCTTTACACTAGCCAATTCTTTCAGGCTTATCTTGGTTTGTCCCATGTAGAATTGCTCATGGAACAATCTCTCCAACTGAGTCCAATGGTGGATCGGATTGGGAGGGAGAGTTGTGAACCAAGTAAACGCATTCTTTGTTAGGGAACTTGGGAAATACTTAATCCTCAGGTTCTCATTGTTTGAGATTTCTCCCGCTTCGATTAAATATCTTGCCACGTGTTCGACAGTGGATTATGTCGTGTCTCCTGAAAACTTAGTGAACTTAGGGACTTTGCATCTAGGAGGCAAGTCTGTTTGTAACACATATTCCGACAAGGGGGATGTGAAGTTGGGCCTACGGAAGCCCGTATTCATCCCGTTTTGCATCATGATCCTTTCAATCATGGTTGTCAAGTTATTCTCCAAACCAACATTCTGGTATTGGATCTGCTGAACTACTTCGTCGGCATTTTGGTTTCTATTAACCATCCTTATTTCAGGGGCTACGAATCTCGGCTCTTCGACCCCGGGTTGTTCCAGTTGTATCCTAAGGTTTTCTTTGACAGGCTGCTGGACTTGGTTAATAGTGGTTTCTTCCTCTAGAATGCATTGGTTTCCCCTTACCTGTTCCCTTTGGGGCTGTCGAATTTGTTGGGGTACCCCAAAAAAATTAGCCAGGCGCGACATTTGCGCTGTCATTTGCTGATTCGACTGGGTGGTATTCTGTATTAGAGGATTTAGCACTGTACTCAACGTTTGTGCCAAAATTTGAACCATGTCGTGGTTGCTTTCGTCCATTTGCTGCCTCGAGACTGTTGTCGAGGCATTCGTAAGGCTAGGAATTATGTGGGACGTTCCTCCTAAGAGTTGGTTCCTACCCCTGTTCTCCATACCAACTCTAGAGCCTTGGAGTGGCGAAGAGGCGCTCACTAAAGGATCTGAAAAGGTGGACGTAGTGTTCGTCAGGCTAGCCAATTCAGAAGTTGGCATGCCATAGGGTGGTTCTCGATTTAACCCGACTGTCGAAAAACCTGGGGGAACATATGGTCTTGTTCCTTGGTTTCCCCTAGGTGGGGGAGTTCCCAAGGGCATTCTGGGGCCTGTAAATGGAGGTAATGGCCCCGTTTGTATGATCGTTACTGCTGGTGTCGAACCAGCGGTTACCACTTCACTTATGATTGGGATAACTGTTGCTCCCACGTTTGTTTGTGGGATTTCTCCATTGTTTGGCGGATTCGCCATTTCACTAACTCTTCTCCTAGTATTGGTTTCGTTGGTGTAAATTCTACCACTTCTTAATAACATGCAATACTCTCGAAAAAGAAGGATAGTTTATATAAGACGATTAAACGTGAAAAAATCAACACAATGTCCCACTGGGTGTGCCAATTTGTTTACCGTGAAAAATGGTAAACAATCGTTGATCTTCCAAAAGGTTACTTATTTGGTGACTCGCAGGATCGATCAGATTGATCCTAAGACATGGTTGATCTTTGGAGTTTAAAGGCTTTGAAATAAAGAGTTTCGATTAATCATAATGGTGATTAATGCAAGTAAAGTAAAGATACTTTAAATAAATTGCATGGAGAAAAGCTTAAATAAGTAAATAAAAGCATTAAAGTTATTAAGTAAATGACTTCGACTGAAGTAAATGAGTGAAAGTGATAAATTGCTTGAATATAAAAGACTTTGATTAAGGTAAATGGTGTTTCACACATACATTCTCAACGATTCTTTCTCTCACGCTGGATACTTGAATCTAAATGAGTGACTTGTATACAATGATGAACACCCCCATAACTTTGTAATCACTTAGTATTTATACTAAAAAAAACCTAAGTAACTGTTGGGCAGTCACGCCGCTTCATGATGACGCCACATGGCATGTTCTCAACCTTCGACGCCTACGTGCACGACACGTTGCGCTTGGTAACTGCTGGGAACCGTTTTCCCTCCAACAATTCAGAATTCAAATTGTTCGATCTTGGGCATCAGGGACCTTGGTCGAGAGGTTGCTCCTTCGACGTCGAAGACAACAAGATTCCAACTTAAAGGAATTTCTCTAAATATCTTGTCATTCCTTGATGAGCCTTCGACGTGATCAGCTGGTCGAAGCCTTCTTGTGTCGGAAACTCTTCTGACTCAATTAATGATCTATATAATAATAGAATGTGGGTGTTGAATTTATGAGCCAATACTCCCCCGGGGAGTATATTATGGTCGACGTTGTCGGGGCCACCGTTTTTGTTGGCGAGGTTGTTGTTAGCTTCAACGACGCGGACGTTCTGGTTGTCCTGGATCTCGTCAGCCATGGCGGTCGAGGATGGTTTTAGCTTTGGTCTTTGCGAGTTTGTAAGACGGGGAAGCTTAGTTCCCACAGACGGCGCCACTGATCGTACCTGATCAGAGTTGGACCGTCACAGCTGGCTCGAACTAAATTTGAAGGAGGTGGGGGGGTACCTGCAAGACACTCTGATGATAAAGTGAGAGACGGAATGAGCAGGCGAATCGTATATAGACGTGAATGAATACCTGACCCTCTTGAAATAGAGGGTATTTATAGCCCCCAGCACTGGGTCAAGGTCCCTTCATTGGACTGACCAAACAAGCCCAACAAAGGGACTGTCAGGTTCCACGTGGAGTAGTGGAGACCTGCATGTGGTCCCCTACCTTCTCGGGATCCTGAGGGCTCCGAGATATTCGAAGAGGTCGAGTCTGCCCTACGAGGAGTGTGTCCGAGTAAGTCCTGGATTTAGGCGTTCTTCGCCTGGGATGTCCCTTGTCGGGGACAATCGTCATGGTCAGCGGCGGGCACAATTGTGTTCGACTACGCTCATGATCGAGGCGTGTCGGGAATTCTAATACTCAGCATAGTGTGTTGTAAAGCTTGGACTGGACCTCGCTGATAATTGGACCGCGGACAGGCCCAGTCCAGAACAAAAATGATTATTTTCATAAAGATATTTTTATTTTATTTTTTAAATTAAAAGTTTATTTTCATTATCTTTAACGCTCTTATCTTTAGGTTATCTTTAGTTAAGCATTTTTTGTGGCTAAATATGTAAGAGTTTCTTTTTATTCTCTCAATTGTTTTCGTCTCCCTGAATCATAAAAAAGAGATACTTCCAAGTAATAACTATACCGTTTCTTCTCACTATCATCAGCACTCTCGTTTTTGAAAATTAAAAGAATGATTTACTTTCAAACAAAAATTTTAGAATGTGTTTAGATAAGGTAATTGAGAATTTTTAAAGAATTTAAAATTTTAAATAATTCAAATGATTCAATTAAAATTTATTTATTTTTAAATTTTTTGTTAAATGATTTATATTATTAAATTTTTAAGATTATTTTTATAAAATTTAAAAATTTTGAGTAAATTTAAAATATGAAAAACAGAGATCAATTTATAATTTTTGTAATTTTAAAGGGATCAATTTATAAAATTTAAAAATTATTAGAGAATTATTTGTAATTTTTGAAAAAATTGAAGGTGAATTTAAAATTTTCATTAAAATATAAGAATCATCTTTCAATTTTAAAAAATTAATAATAAATAATTTAACATTTGTATTATATAGTCGAATGAGCAATTTTAAATTCTTTAATTTTTTTTATCATTTGAAATTCTTTAAATTTAGCTTTGAATAATTTACTTCATAAATTTACATTATTTTAACAATTCTCTATTTTTTTATTTAATTAATAAATTTTAATTAAATCATTTTAAATTCTCTCAAAAAAAAAAATTATCTTCTGTTTCATTCAAATACACTTTTTAAGGTTCTTCTTACTATCTCCATCAATAGTCCCCCATAGCAAACGGAGGAGATTCTTTGAGGCAATAGCCATATGGTGTCTTCTCTCTAAGTCTATTTTGTCCTTCTTTCACATGCCACATATAGAAAACTATCATTTATTACTTTATATAAATGACATAAACTCATCTAAAGAGGTGTGTCGCAATTTAACCTTAATTTGTAGATTACTGAAAGAAAGTGTTTATTTTAATATAATCACCACCTTTTCATTTAACATCATGAGTCACCACTCGTCTTCTTCCTTAGTCGTCTGCCACTCGTCTTCATCATCTTTTTTTATAGACGACATATCATTAGATTCCCTGTTATCACCGAATCAAGTAAATTAAAGAATAAAGTAAACATATCTATCTCTGCTAACTTCCACATTTTGCATAATCCCCTTTTGTTGTTCATCAGACATTAATCATTTTCATTTTTCAAATTTCCCACCAAATTCCACATCTAAAATATATCTTCAAATATATTATATTCATTAGGGATGACAATTAAATTTATTAAGATAAAATCTATTTAATTTTTTGATAAAAAAATTCATCCAATTCATCCACCACATAAAAAGTAATTTATTGAATTGGATAAAATTCATCCATTTATATATATGGATTGATCCAATCCATCCAACATATTTGATTGATCCAATAAATTATTTTGATCTTATATTTCAAATCCATTAAATCATTTTTTTTAAAAATAATCAAAAAATTAATTTTTTTTAACGAAAATACAATAAATCGATTTTTTTACGAAAATATAGTAAATTGAGTTTTTTGATAAAATACAGTAAATCGAGTTTTTTACAGAAATATAATAAATTGAGTTTTTTTGATAAAATACAGTAAATCAAACTTTTTGCAGAAATAAAATAAATTGAGTTTTTTGTAGAAATACAGTAAATTGAGTTTTTACATGAAATATAATAAATCAAGTTTTTTGTGAAAATACAGTAAATTGAGTTTTTTATAGAAATACAGTAAATTCAGTTTTTTGTGAAAATACAGTAAATCGAGTTTTTGCAAAAATATAGTAAATTAAGTTTTTTACGAAAATACAGTAACTCAAGTTTTTTGCGGAAGGGCATAAAATCGAGTTTTTTATGACAATACAGTAAATCGAGTTTTTTGTAAAAATATAATAAATCGAGTTTTTCTTAAAATACAGTAAACAGAATTTTTTTACGAAAATACAATAAATCAAGTTTTTGCTGGAAATACAGTAAATCGAGTTTTTGGCAAAAATACAGTAAATCGAGTTTTTGGCAAAAATACAATAAATTGAGTTTTTTTACAGAAATACGGTAAATCGATTTTTTTTATGGAAATTCAAAAAACTGTGTTTTTTTACCGAAATACACTCTATCGAGTATTTTTAATAAAATAAAGTAAATCAAGTTTTTATGAAAATACAGTAAATTGAGTTTTTTCTAGAAATACAGGAAATCGAGTTTATACGGAAATACAATAATTCAATATTTTTTTACGAAAATAAAGTAAAAAGAGTTTTTGACTGAAATACAGTAAATCGAGTTTTTATTGTGAAAAATATGAATTATGTGAATTTTAGACTGAATAGGAATTGAAATCGTGTGGAAATTGGGACTGGTGGAGTGCAGAAATCGCATAAGAAATTTCATGTTCGCGTTGTGTCGTCAGGAGAGCATACAACTTCGTCGGGCGAAGTGACTTTGCCCTGGACTCGCCGGGCGAGAAGGAAGCGGGAGACCTGGGGGAAAAACAGAGTCCCTGGAAAATGTATGGGAGAAGTGGACTCGCTCAAAATTCGTCGGACGAAGCAGAGACGAGCGTGAGCTCACCGGGCGAAGCATAGACGAGCGTGAGCTCGTCGAGCGAGGAATGAGGCAAACGAAGGGTGGAAAATTAGGTTCTTCTGAAATTTTATATGGGGAAGGTGACTCGCCCCAGCATCGTCGGGCGAGTCTCAGACGAGCAAGCTGCTTCGTCGAGCGAGCCTCAGGCGATGGGCAAATGGCATAACCTTTGAAGTGTCGTAACTTAAGTTTCCGGACTCTGTTTGACGCATCGTTCAAAGTGTTATGAAGTTAATGTGATGAACTATAATTGTATAGGATAAAATGAGTTATATGATGTGTTTTCCAGTACCTATGCTTTTATGAATTGGATGATTCTTTGATTGAATTATTATGATGTATGTGTAAATGATGAATTGATGTTGCTATGGTGATGTGGTGTTGTACTATGATGTAATTGATGCTATTATGATTAATGAAGTTGATGATTGCATGATTGATGTGTATACATGTTGTGTGGAGATAATTATATGATGACTACATGAATGATGATGTGTTTTAACTAGCAGTGGTCATGTTTTATTGTATTGTTGTGCATCATGCATTCATGGCATATGTTAGGACTTTAGTCCAGTGATGTTGTTAGGATGACTTGTCCATTGATGTTGATAGGACGTTGGTCCATTGATGGCCTCAACGTCGTAGGAAGATGACTTGGTCATCATTGAAGTTTTGATACCACATGCATGAGTCAATGACGTTGTATTGCATTATTTATGACATTGCATAATGATTGATTAAGTGATGTTATGATCTAAGTGTTGTTTGATGATAGATGTTAATGTTAGGAAAGGAAATTATATTCTATGATTCTTGTTATTATGAGAGTTAATTGCATCCATGATTCTTGTTGTAAATATGGTAACATGGCAACTGTCATATCAGTATAATAGGAATAGATTGCTGAATTATAGGAACAAAATCATCTTATTAGAGAGATGTATATGTGTATATAATGCTCTAATGTTTCTGAATAAAACACAACCAAATTATTTCCATCTTCTCCTGTTATTTTGACATGGTATCAGAGCAGTAACGATCTGCTCCATTTCCTTCCCATATTTTTTGCCTATCAATTTTTTTTTACTTTCTAAATCATTATGGCCAATGATGGAAACAAATCTGATTCCAATAGCTCTTACTCTCTTCACCATTCCGATCATCCGAGAATGATTCTTGTTTCTAAACCTCTCAATGGTGACAATTATTCGACTTGGCATCGAGCCACTACCATCTCATTGAATGCAAAATCTAAATTTGGTTTTGTTGATGGAACCCTCAAAGCACCATCTGTCAAAACAAAACCGGAAGACTATGCGGCATGGAAAAAATGCAATGATATGGTTTTGTCATGGATTCTTAATTCATTGACCCCTGATATTGCAGATAGTGTTATTTTTTATAACACTGCTCATGAAGTTTGGAAAGATCTTCAAAATCGTTTCTTTCAAAGCAACGCACCACGCATTTTCCAGATCGAGAGAGAGATTGCTTGCATTACTCAAGATCAAATGACAGTTGCTGCATACTACACAAAATTAAAAAAATTGTGGGATGAGCTAGGATCCTACAATGATGCTATTTGCACATGTGGAGCGAACAACAAAAGACGCAAGTTGATGCAATTTCTCATGGGGTTGAATGAATTTTATAATGTTGTTCGTGGTCAACTCCTTTTGATGAATCCTTTACCAGATGTTTCACAAGCTTATTCTTCCATCATTCAAGAAGAAAAGCAACGAAATTTTGGTGCAAGAAGAGAGACTATAGAAGCCTCTGCCATGGCTGTCCAAAGAGAGGAACCAATAGCCCTCACTGTTCGACACAATTCTGGTCAGTACTCTCGTCCCAATTCCAATAATCGTAAACCGCTGCATTGCTCTCACTGTGTTAGAGATCATCACACGAAGGAGACGTGTTGGAAGTTACATGGTTATCCACCAGGACAATCCAAGCATACCACGGCAAAAAACCATCATTTCAAGTCCAATGGTAATAATCAATCTTCAGCCAATAGTATCAAAGAAACCACATCAGCACATGTTCAGCCCCTTGTGAATGGATTTACTGAACTACAATTACAACAAATTTTGGCTATTATGCAGAGCAATGGAACATCTCAATCAGCTGCTCCCAAGGCAAATAATGTCAATTTTTCTTCAGGTTTGTCCGCACCAAAATTGATAATTGATAGTGGTGCAACAAATCACATAATTTCTTCTCCATCTTTACTTGTCAACAGTAAAGAAAACACTTTTTTACCACCAGTTGTTATGCCAAATGGAGATCAAGCTCCAATTACTTCTACTGGAAATTTGCCCTTAAGTTCTATTATTTATTTGAAGAATGTACTTGGGGTTCCATCTTGTAAGGTGGATTTGATGTCTGTGAGTCAAGTCACAAGTGATTTAAATTGTTCAGTAACTTTTTTCCCACAATTGTGTATTTTGCAGGATTTGATGACGGGGATGACGATTGGTTTGGGTGAACAACGAGATGGACTCTATTACTTGCAATGAATAAGTCACACAAGGTTAATACCATCAAAGCTGCCTCCACTTCAAACACCTCGAGTATCTTGTGGCATAGGCGTCTAGGACACTTATCCTCTTCCAGATTAGACTTTATAGCCAAAAATTTCCTTCATTTCCCTTTCAAACAAAATAACAATTGTACTGTTTGTGCTCTTGCAAGACAAACTAGACTCCCTTTCTCTACGAGTTCTATTTCCTCTGTTAAACCTTTTGAATTAATACATTGTGATATTTGGGGGCCCTTTAGAGTCCCTTCCCTATCTGGTGCAAAATATTTTCTGACTATTGTGGATGACTTTTCTCGTTTTACTTGGGTTTTTCTAATGCATCATAAAAGTGAGACACAAAAAAAAATTTAACCGGTTTTTTCTCCTTTGTGAAAACCCAATTTGATACTACAATAGCAAATATTCGGGTTGACAATGGGGGAGAGTTTTTCTCTATGCGAGAATTCTTTAAACAACAAGGCACTAATTACCAACATTCTTGCATTTATACACCTCAACAAAATGGGGTGGTTGAGCGCAAACATAGACATATCCTTGAGTCAGCTCGAGCTCTTCGTTTTCAATCTCACCTCCCTTTACACTTTTGGGCAGAATGTGTCTCCGCTGTTGTTCATATAATTAATAGGTTTCCCACACCTATCCTTTCTCACCAAACTCCTTTTGAAAAACTATATAAAAAAATTTCCTCTTATTCCCACCTTAGAGTTTTCGGATGTCTAGCTTATGCTACAAATGTTCATGTGCCCCATAAGTTTGCTCCTCGTGCCACCAAATGTGTTTTTATTGGTTATCCAACTGGTCAGAAAGCTTACAAATTATATGACATTGAATCTAATAGAGTTTTCACTAGTCGTGATGTTATTTTCCACGAGGATATTTTTCCCTACGAATCCATTTCTTCTTCACTATCTAAAACAGATTTTGTTGTACCTATTGCTGTCTTAGATTCCTCACTCATCCACCAAACGCGTGAAGAATCTAACCCTGCGACTCCCGCTTTTCCAGCAGCCCCCACTCCTGCCACTCCTGCTTTTCCAGCAACTCCCACTCATGCTTCTCTAACAGCCCCTTCGCGTCGTTCTCAAAGAACCCATGTTCCTCCTGTAGCCTTGAGTGACTATGTTTGTAATCAAGTAAGTTCTCCCTAATCATTGCCACTCTTTCCATCTTTTCCAATTAAAGGTACACGATATCCGATCTCCAATTTTATCTCATATGATTGTTACTCACCACAACATAAATCCTTTATTTCTACTATTACTCATGATGTTGAACCTACATGTTATGAGCAAGTTGCTTCCCAATCTCATTGGCAAATAGAAATGCAATCTGAGTTGGCTGCTTTAGAGGCTAATAATACTTGGTTTCTCACACCTCTCCCTCCTGGAAAGCAAGCTATTGGTTGTCGCTGGGTCTATAAAATCAAGCGAAAATCAGATGGTTCTCTTGAACGCTATAAAGCGCGGTTAGTAGAAAAGGGATACACACAACTTAAAGGGATTGATTACCACGACACTTTTTCACCTACTGCTAAAATGGTTACAATACGTTGTTTGTTAGCTTTGGCAGCCGCTCAAAATTGGTCACTTCATCAACTTGATGTCCACAATGCGTTTCTTCACGGAGATCTTTCTGAAGAAATTTATATGTCTCTTCCTCCTAGTTTTCAGCGATAGGGGGAGAACATTGTGTGTCGCCTCAACAAATCTTTATATGGATTAAAACAAACCTCTCGCCAATGGTTTGCCAAGTTCTCTACATCTATTCAAGGTGCAGGATTTATTCAATCAAAAGCGGATTACTCGTTGTTTTACGTGTAAGAAAGGCAAATCATTTACTGCCTTATTGATCTATGTTGATGACATCCTCATAACTGGTAATGATCTCAATGCCATAACTGTTCTTAAACAGTTTCTGCATAATCAATTCCAGATTAAAGATTAAGGTGACTTGAAAAAAAATTTGGGCATGGAGATTTCTCGGTCAAAGAAAGGTATATTCGTTTCGCAAAGGAAATATGCTTTGGAAATTCTAAAAGATGGACGATGTTTGGGAGCTAAGCCTGTGAATTTTCCCATGGAGCAAAATGTAAAATTGTCAGATGAAGGAGAATTGTTGAAAGATCCATCCTCATACAGGCGACTTGTAGGACGCCTAATTTATTTGACTGTTACTCGTCCGGATATCACCTACTCAGTGCATATATTGAGTAGATTCATGTATGCCCCTCACAAACCTCATATGGAAGTTGCCATGCGAATATTGTGGTACTTAAAGGGAAATCCAGGTCAAGGTTTATTTTTCTCTTCCCAAAATGACTTATCTTTACGTGCCTTCTGTGATTCAAATTGGGGAGGTTGCCCGATATCCAGAAAATCAACTACGGGGTATTGTGTTTTTTTGGGATCCTCACTAATTTCTTGGCGAACAAAAAGACAAAAGACAGTTTCTCTATCATCAGCTGAAGCAGAATATAGAGCTATGACAGGCGCATGTTGTGAGTTGTCTTGGCTACGTTCGTTGTTCAAGGATTTGGAGACATTGCACCCAAAAGTCGCACTGTTATATTGTGACAACAAAGCAGCTCTTCACATAGCGTATAATCCGGTATTTCATGAAAGAACTCGACATATAGAGATAGATTGTCATTTTATTCGTGACAAAATTCAGGATGGTTCAGTAGCAACTGAGTATGTTCCTTCGGCAGAACAAGTAACCGATGTATTCACTAAACCATTAGGAAAGGAATCCTTTCTTACAATGAAGCACAAGTTGGGAGTTCTTGATATCCACTCTCCAACTTGAGGGGGAGTGTTAGGAAAGGAAATTATATTCTATGATTCTTGTTATTATGAGAGTTAATTGCATCCATGATTCTTGTTGTAAATATGGTAACATGGCAACTGTCATATCAGTATAATAGGAATAGATTGCTGAATTATAGGAACAAAATCATCTTATTAGAGAGATGTATATGTGTATATAATGCTCTAATGTTTCTGAATAAAACACAGCCAAATTATTTCCATCTTCTCCTGTTATTTTGACAGTTAATGCAACGATATAAGGATATAATTGATGTGTATGGATGATGCAAAAGTGTGAGTATAATATATGAAGTATGATGACATGTGAAATTTGTGATGAATTATTGTTGTGCTACTATATCTATTCCATATATCTTTTATAATAACTTGTAATTACTCACTCTTTGTGCTTGGAAATGTTGCCTCTATATGTGAGTAACTTACAGGTAATTAAGAATAGTTCGTAGAAGTTTGAGGATAACTTGGAGTTATTTATTTATTTTCATAATGTTAGTGGTCTTGCTCTGATATTGTAACATCGGGTGAGAAATGTTTGAGTTGAAGTTTCAGTTGTTTTGATAAACATACTTCTTTTGAGTTTCGTTATGTTAGATTTATTTAATAATGGCCTTTGACATTGATCAAAAGGTTTTGATATTGATGAACTAATTGAGACTATGATTCTGCTGTGAAGTTTAAATTGTTTGTTGATGTTATCAAATAAATGAATTTTTAAAATGTATTGAAAATTTGTATTATGGAAAAGAATGATTTATATTGATATTTTTATGAAGATGTGACACTCTTGTTAAAGATTTATATTTGATTAATATTATAATTAATTGTGAATTATTCGTTGAGTTTAAAAGAGTGTTATAAAATATCCATTGATTAGTTTTAAAAAGACTCATAGGTAGATTACCCTGTAATTTTATCAGATAAATTTCATAATTAACTTAGTTGAAGAAGTTCTACCCCTCGAGTGGATGTAGATTTTGTTGGCTTTGACTTTATAATTTTTTCCCTATAAGTCACGAGTGAGATAGACAAGAAGAGAATTTGATGAGCCTTTCATGTATTAAGTTTCAAAATCGAAAATACTCAACAACAAAAATTAATTTTGAAGATCGATTTTTATCATCATTTTGTAAAATATCTTATTAAAAAAATTGAATTTAGAAGATGATATTGAAATTTTGAAATGTATAAAACAAAAGCCAAAAACTTGTTTTTTAGAAAAGTAGAATATTTGTGTTGTGCAAGTTGATGCAATAACTTGTTTTTTTGTTTAAGAATAGCACGATAGTCCATAACCAATGTCGGAGGCATGAATCTTAGAAAGTTCCTTTTAGTTGGGTCTTTATAGCTTTTACAAAATTAGTATGAATGTTAGACAAAAGAATGGAGGTCTTTTTTTAGTCTGTTAATGGCGAGGTAGTTGCGGCAAAAATAACAAAATATAATTTTGAATACTTGTGTTTTATCAGTGATTTAGTTTCTAATCAACAAACTCAGTTGTTCTCTAGTGGATGTTATGACCAAGAAACCTAGTTATTGTTTTGAAAACATTTTTTTGTTTTATTGATAAAAGACAACGCGTCATCGATGTAGACTTTTCTGAAATGGATAGTGAAGGAGTATTTTTTAATCCAACGACCACTATGTTGCATTCTTTGAGCGATTTAAGAGGTTTATTTTATTGGATTTTGGTTGTAATTTTAAGAGTTTATCGGATTAACTAATTGCAACTGTACAATCTATCACATAGTTTTAAATAGATATTAAACCCAAAAGACTAATAATCAAATTAATGTTATCAATTATTGATGTGTAAAGCTAAGGCGAATGATTTCTTAGATTAAACGGAATATAAGCTAAAACTAAAGTGAATTTAGGAAATATGATGATAAAGAGACACCGGAATGTGTATTTCGTGTACTTCAGAGACTCTAATTTGTTGGCTTATACTTGACGTTAAAAACATATTAAGTAGAAAACATTAGTTTAAAGTCACGTTCCTTAACCATGAGATTTTGCTCTCGCTCGCTCATTTTAATTACAAGTATATAATTTATCACATTATTTTAAATAGATATTAAACCCAAAAGACTAATAATCAAATTAATGTTATCAATTGATGTGTAAAGCTAAGGCGAATGCTTTCTTAGATTAAATGGAATATAAGCTAAAGCTAAAGTGAATTTAGGAAATATGATGATAAAGAGACACCGGAATGTGTATTTCGTGTACCTCAGAGACTCTAATTTGTTGGCTTATACTTGACGTTAAAAACATATTAAGTAGAAAACATTAGTTTAAAGTCACGTTCCTTAACCATGAGATTTTGCTCTCGCTCGCTCATTTTAATTAAGGAACGTATTTTGAAAACTGAACAAGTTCTAATCGATACCTAAAGTGATCTCTTCCGTTTTAGAATTGATGCCCCGTTTCTACTATCTGGTTCGACCCCCACGCTCTCGTAGTGACGGTTCAAACCTTAATTAATTTTCACCCTCGTGACATATCGTTTTAAATAAATTTAGAAACAAAGACCAAAACAGAATTTTTAATTAAATATTAAGCCAACTTCGTTACCGAGTTCCGTCAAAAATGACGGTCCTTACTTACCGGACTCAAACTATTTAGCTAGACATACTACTAGTTAAAAACGAATTAGACATACTTGAAGTTACTTTAAAACTCAAACTCAAGGCCTCGACATAATAGGTACTCAAATTGATTAAAGCATATTTAGGGGGTTTAAAGTGTCAAGACGGTACCGATTTTATCGAATCTTTCTCAAGTCTCTTTAACAAAACCTAAAGTGAAAAATAACCTATATACTCTTAGAGTTTTATGGCATGAATCAAACCAAAAAAAAATCTATTGGGAGTAAATTTTGGATGGAATTATCAAAAATTGAAAAACTTTCATAAATGACTCGATAACACATGATATATTAAACAAAAACTGAAATCAATTAAAAATAAAAATCCTAACAGCATGAAAAAAAAAGCTAAGAAAACGATAAAACTACATAGAAAGCGATAAATAAAAGCGATAAACCTTTCTCCCACACTTAAACCGAACATTGTCCTCAATGTGTCGATAAAAGGTGGAAAAGGAAGGTAGAACATGGAGTGACGACTACTGATGGTTGCGGCATCATGCTCGTCCACGCCCATCTTGACTTGGCTGGTAGAGTGACATACCCACATGTTGGATGTGTTCTTGCAAGTTCTCCACACCTACTCTCATCTCTCACATTGCATTAATCAGGCCTGACATGTTATATTCGACCCTGCTGGCATAATCATGTTGGTGTTGCTGGATGTGTGTCATTATATCAAGTTGTTGAGCCTGCATGTCTTGAATTAATTGGTCACGTTGGGCACTCAATTTGTTACGTTGTCTTAGCTCGGCAAGGATGTCGTCAAGGGAGGTACTAGTATTAAGAAAAAAGTTTAATGAGGGTGACGTAGTACTTCTCTTTAACTCTCGACTGAAAAATTTTCCAAGAAAACTTCGTCCTAGATGATCGGGACCTTTTGAGGTTACAAAAATATTTCAAAGCGGAGCCGTAGAAATCAAAAGTAGATCAAAAAAGACATTTTTTTATCATAAACGGGAAGCGCCTTAAGCATTATCATAATATAGAAAATAGGACTACTGTGTCGATTACAAATTATAAGAGCTTCCCGCTTCTTTGCAAGACTATACTCCAAAGTAGTGTCGAGTTCCCGACATTAAATGAAGCGTTATGTTGGAGGCAACCCACAATGTTAGATTCTAGATTTTGAATTTTGAATTTCAAGATTTTGTTTTTTTTATTTATTTTCCCCGGATGTTACGCAGTATATTCTTTTGTATTGACCATTACTAACTTAATTTGTGTCTGTTTACCTTCAGGAAAACATAGCATAAGCTAACATTTCTTACTATCTTTCATGATGCAACAAGTAGACATTATAAATATCATTTTCAGAGGTAGAGCCCAGAGGAGACGTTTGAAGTTCTAGCTCAAAAAGAGATGGAATTAACCATTTACCCTGATGGACTTACCATTACTAAACTAGGAATTAGAGATAGTGTCATGTTTTTGCTTAACTAAATAGGTTGGGACAATTTTACTGTGAGGAGAAGATTTAGATCTTACCATAGGCTAACCCTTGAATTCCTTAGTTCACTTACCTATACGCCTAACCATGGTGTTGTACCCCAAAATTTTCCCTCTCATTTCTCAAGGCATTTTTCATAAGGATTCTCAAAATTCAAGCTTGCACGAGTACAATTGGATTTTTCAACATCAAATTAAAGAAGAAGTTGTTAAAAAAAGGGGGAAAACAGGTAAAAATAATATTTTTAACAAAATTGGAGAAAAATAAGTCTTCTTCGATTCACCTCCTTCGATTGGCCTTTTGGTCTCTTTTAATGCAAGCTTGGCTTGCATCCTTCGTTTGGACCTTAGCCTCTGACACGCTGGCTTTGATTTACAAGGCAAGGCCTTCCTGCATGCCACCTTCGATTGCATCTCTGGCCTTACATGGTTCACAATGAAATGACTGCCTGTATGTCTGCTTCTTTTGGATGTTTGATGCTTGCTTTCCTGTGTTGATTAGACAAATAATTCCCTCCATACTTGCTTTGATTCAAAAGGTGATGACTGGCTATGTGTAACTTTCAATTGAGCCACAGCTCCTTTCTTGCGCGCAAGAGGCGCCCACCAGGCCAGCAGGCACAAGGCAAGAGCCTCTTGTAGCCTCCTTCAATTCCAAGGCAAAAAAAGCCTCCTTTTGGCATCCTTCGATTGCATATTTTTTCCTCCTTTTGGCATCCTTCGATTGCACATTTTTGCCTCTTGCATGCCTCTTTCGTCTGGGCATTTTTTCCAGCCTAGCATGCCTCTTTCGTTTGGGCATGTAACTCCCTTCATGCAAGTCTTCATTTGAGCATTGGCCTCTTGCGTGCTTGCTTGGAGTCACAAAGCTTCGACCTCCTGCATGCAGGCTTCGACAGGATATAGGCTATGTTTGTACTAGCTTCGACTGGACAACCTTTCTCTTTAGTATGTTGCAATTCCACCCTTGGCAAACTTCAGCACACATGGTTGGTGGCCCCCTTCAAAGGACATATATTGGTGGATTTGAAGGGCATACATAGGAGTCTCTGTCGAAGGATATACCTTACTAGCCCATTAGAAGAACTTACAAGGCCCACCTTAAGGCATATTTTGGTGACCCATCCAAAGGGCACACATTTGGCTCCTTCGAAGGATGCACTAAAGTGAACCATTTGAAAGACACTTGAAAATCAAATAATGTTGTTTGAAGGAGAATCTGGTCGAAGGGGGGGTCAAAAAGAAAGATGAAATATTCAAAAGATGCTTGCTGTCAAGTTCAGGCCTGGTACACTAGTCATAACGCTCCAAAACTGCTGCACAACAGTCCTGAAACAATGTCTCATTCTTGCTCCAAAATGGCATACGAACACTATCCCTCGAAAGCTATAAAAAGTAGTTTACTCAAATTATTCAAATTGTTTTGTTTTCCCTCCAAAACTTCAGCTAGCTTTGTCTATAAATAAGAAGCTCCATAACATGTATAAGGGGCTGGACACACATCCAAGGGTTGTGGGGAACAAATCTTCAACACTCTCAAAAAACTCAAACACTCACCAAACACAAACCCAGAATCTAAATATTTGCCTCTTTCGAAACTGAAAAATCCCCACACTTTGTTTTCCTTCGAATCCAGTAGAAAGAATCTTACACTTGTTCTTCTCTTTCGAATCCAGCATTAGAAATGTCACCTTCGTTTCTTTGCTTCGAATCCAGAAGCATCTAGGCAGCAGCTAAAGGTCCAGCTCACATACCCCAGCTTCAAGCAAGGTAAGTCACCCTTAACCTTGAACCTTCCGTTTCTAGCATAACATGTGAATAATCTTTCCTTTTGTTTCAAACATGTACATAGCATTTTTGTTCCTTTCGTTTCCACCCTTTTAGTTTGTTTTCATTTCTAATCCTTTTGGTTTTATGTCTTGATTTATTAAATATGCTTTAAGAACTAACCTGGCCATAAGGTAATGCTAGCATGGCCTTAGGCCATGTTGCTATTCAAAATCTCAAACGAAAGAAACAGGAGAAATGAGGTATGAAACGAAGCCTTAGGCTTCCACACTGACTTCCAAGCCCCAATCGAAGGAGGCAACAAAGGACTTAAGGTGAAGAGGGCACTCCATGATGAACGAAAGAGACAGCCAGAAGGATGGCCATGTTGATTCCACCTCCAGTCGAATGAGGCAGAAAGGCAGAATCGAAGGTTGCATCTCATGCCTCAGGCTAAGCCCAAATCGAAAGGCATGACCACACTGACTCTAGGCCCAAATTGAAGGAAGCCAGAAAGGGCAGAATCGAAGGATTTTTCTGCCTAGATCGAAGCATTCATTTTTCTCTCTTTCGTTTTTGTTTTGTCTTTACATTTCCATGCTATTAGATATGGTTGTAATAGTGTAGGATTTATTTTCTACATTTTTATTATTTTTTGTATAAATGTTAGTAATTAAGATGTATGGCAAGATAAAAAACAACAAGTAGACAATCTAAAATTCAAAGACAAAATACATGCAAATCAAACACACTATTCACACATGCACCCTTAGGGTAATCTCACTTGTTATCTCGGAAAAATAGTCATGTCCCTCGAATATGGGCGTTTTAGCAAAGACTCTCGATAAAAGATCGTAGTCCCTCGATGACCCTCAATGTTGCCTTCGGTAAACGATCTAGTCCCTAAATGAAAATTACTAAAACATCTTATAAGTTGCCTTTCATGACTATACAAACGTCCCACGCTCGTCCCTTCACATCCAATGGTGGGGCTTCTTACCAAATCAATGGTAAGATATCAACATCTAAAGGAGGAGAAAAAGAACATTAAGACCTTTTGAGTAGGTAAGATGCTCCTAGTTGCTCGCTTGCTCACAACAAAAACATTTTTAAACCAACACTTTCAATTTGAAACATTTTCAAAAGACAAAGCTTTTTGTACATGTTCTTATAGAAACGAGAACCATTACAAAGACACTTTTCAAAATCACTTTCAAAAACACATTCCACAAACACTTTTTTAAACTATTTTCAAAACCAACACTTTGTACGCGTTCTTATAGAAACGAGAACCATTACAAAGACATTTTCAAAATACTTTCAAAACCCACACTACAAGCACATTTTCAAACAAAAGCAAGTGATCTAGCGAGCAACTAAGAGCCATAGATAACTACGGATGAAAAGGGTGCTAATACCTTCCCTTTTCATAATCGATCCCCCGAACTCAAGAAATAATCTCGAAAGGTATTTCCTGTTCTTTTCAAGCTTTCCTTTTGGATAAAAGAAAAGTCGGTGACGACTCTTGCTATCCGCAACAATTGCGATCAAATGCAAAACACCCAAGTCAGTTCTCCCATCGTGTTACAGAACTGGCGACTCTGCTGGGGAAAAACTTAAAAGTGGGGTTACCTTAGGGCTAGATCACCTTTACTCGCTTTCATTGTTTGACTTGCTTGCTTTACATTTTCGGGTCCTTGTTTGGGTTTTTGTTAAAGATCCTACACCCAGATCTGGGGCACCTTTTTAGGTAAGTAGCAATAAATCATAGAGGTATTACGGCGTAGACCTATATGGACGAAGAGATAGCTATGTTAGCATGATACTCTGGTTTGTACTAATGTTCCTTGAGTTATTTAAGGATAACATTAGGCTTCCTTATAGTATCATTAAGCGCTAACTGACCTTTAGAACCTTTAATTGACTCATCCTAAGCCACTAGAAAGTAGTGAGATGGCCGGCTTTGGTTCCGACCGAAGATTGGTTGATACTCGATACTACACTCATTGAGATCGGACTTTTGAGATATCTCGGCCGCAAGAAAATATTGATTGAGCTGAGATAATGCCTAAAGGAAAGGTCAGTGATATTGAGATCCCCTAGAACTCGGTTACTATTACTAGGACAGGTTGAGCCAACTAAACTTCAAGAGGGTACTTACCTACAAACTCCATGCAAGCCTAAGCTAAAGGACTTGTTTGCTTTGTGTATATATGACTATTTGTACATAATAACTTGCTTGCTTTGCATACTTGTACATAACATCATGACAGCATACCATAGCATTTTCAATAACCATTTCAAGGATATCAAGGGCCTATGATGCAGGGTCATGTTGAACCAGGCGCCTATCAAGGGGAAAGAGGATTCATTCTCTAAATCAAATGTCGTCAAAGACCAAAACACGGTAACTTGAGTCAAGGGCTATGACCCACTTGACATGGTGAGCTTGATTCTCGTGGAAGGACATCCATCGATACGAAGTTCTCCAATCAAAGCTTTTGATCAAAATTCAACTTCTAACATCTTCTTGTGTTTACCCTGCGAGATCCTTGAAAACATGCATCCACATACCATGCATTATATCATGACATGTTTCTCCTATACAGGCCTCATTATCTTCCTGTTGTTTATTTCAGTAAGATGGATATGGAACAGGCGATGAAGGATCTCCAAGCACAAAATGCCCAATTCCAACAAATGTTTTTGGCTATGGCTAAGGGGCAAGAGAACCTGAAGACTCTTTTTCTCAAAGACAAGAAGAAAAAGACAAAGAAGTCAGTAGGTGTCCTGAATTTGGGAAGAAAATTCAGAAGATCAACAGAGCGAACTCTAGGATTCACAACTCCGTCAAATGAGGGGGACAATCAGACAAAAGAAGGGGATAACAGTCTGGGGTCTAACAAAGAGGAGACAGACTACGCTGAAGAACAGTATCCTCCTGCAGGCGACAAATACAAACAGTTGGAGGATCGCCTCAATACTATGGAGATTCAGCATATACCTGGCTTGGACTTTGAAGAGTTAGGATTGGTTTCCAGAGTGGTCATCCCACCAAAGTTTAAAATCCCTACCTTTGCCACGTATGATGGAGTCTCTTATCCTAAGATGCATCTGAGATCTTATGTCCACAAGATTCAGCCTCACACTACTGACCGGAAGCTATGGGTCCATTTCTTCCAAGAAAGTTTGGTTGGCACTCAACTGGAGTGGTTCTATCAGTTAGAAGGAATCGACGTTCATACCTGGAAGGACTTGGTTGCTGCTTTCTACAAGTAGTACCAATACAACACTGATCTTGCACCAACTCGTGTGCAATTTCAAAGTATGACCATGCGTTCCAACGAGGGCTTCAAAGAGTACGCCCAAAAATGGAGAGACTTGGCAGGAAGAGTGCAACCACCCTTAACTGATAGAGAGTTGATTGACATCTTTATGGGAACCTTGACGGGGCCTTTCTTCAACCACCTAACCGGAAGATCCTCGGCCGGGTTCACCGAGCTAATACTGACTGGCGAAAGAGTCGAAGTTGGCATCAAAAGCGGTAAAATCCAAGGGGGTGCATCTTCAAGTGCAGATAAATAGCCTTTCAATGGGAAGAAAGAGTCCAATGCTGCTTACGGTCAAAAAGGTCGTAACCAGAATAACCACGACCAACATGTGGGGGTAATTCTGATCTTCAATCCTGCATCGGTGCAACAACGGCAACAGGGGACTCAACGTAAGGAGGTCGTGCCTAAAAGACAATTCACTAAGATCAACATGCCACTGGCTCAAGCATTACAACACATGTTGAAGGCAGAGTTGATTACGTTAAAAGCTCCTCTCGGAATCCCAATACTTATGCTCCTACTTATCATCCCAATGGAAGGTGTGCATACCATTTTGATAGTCTTGGACACGACACAAACAGCTGTTGGGCTCTGAAGAACAAGATCCAAGACATGATTGATGCCAAGGAGATTGAGTTCGACCCTCCAGAGGCTCCCAACGTGATCACTGCTCCTAGGCCAAATCATTGAGAGCGCCCTTTTCATTTTGAATTTTCAATTGTAATCTTTTTTGTTGTTCAAACACTTATCTATTAATGTCAAACTTGGTTTCATTAATGCATTGCATATATTTGTCTTGAATTAATCCATTCGTTTTCATTATATTTAAACTATGTTATTTACTCCCTTTATGATATTTAACTCTTATTTCAAAAGTTGCAAGCCTTTAGAGGGAGGATGACGAAAATAATGATATAATCTCATACATTATGCTTTTGGACAGGCCTTGTTGACGATGTACATGCATTCTTTCAATTCCTAAACACTAGAGTTATAAGGAGGATAATCCCAAGTTAATCCCTTTGAGCCTAAGAAGTAAGAGTTTTCTTTTTCACACAAATTAAAACCTTTAATCAAAACCTGGGGCAGGGTAGTTTCTCAGTTAATTCAAATGTGTGTTCAGTCGTAAGCTTTCACTTTGTATACAACGAATGACATCAAAAAACATTCTTCTAGAATCAAAAGACATTGATGGTTCCTTACTAAATAGGCGGTCATTATCTCTTAAAAGAAAAGCCCACTGAGTCAAAACCTACGAAGGAGACTTAAGAAAAACTGGGGCATCCCGCTGACTGTAATCTCAAAACAAGAATAGTCAGGCGAAAATCAAGGATAACAAATTAAAAAAAAAGAGGTCACTACAAATCCTCAACAACATGAAAAGTGTTGCAAAAAATTATTGTCTTCCAATAAATATACTTCCAAACATCTGAACCATCATTCCAGAGTTCAAACGCACAATTGATTGAGCTTAGGACTGGAGAACATTACGAAGAACGGGCGGGTACAAATACACTTTGAGCCTTATCCTTTGTTTCTTAAACCGTGAACCATACCACGCTACAACCCCTCAAAAGTCCTAATTGAAGCATGGGTTAGTTCGAAAGTATATTGTTACAAAAGGTATCCTGACTCCTGTAAGGCTTTACTCCAAATTCTGAGTTGAATTCACATTCTTACAAAAAATTCTTTTATCTACAAAAACGCATTTTCAAAACTTTAAGACAAGCATAAACTTTGCATTATTTGGATATCTTTGTTTGCATATGACTAATTGTTTGACAGCGGAGAAATTCACACGGCGAATATCCAGCGGAAAAAAACTCTCTCAGTGAACAAAATCACTTCAGGTGGGATGATACTTCCAATGACAAAATCCCATATAAGCAAGGGGTGTGACATGTCACCGTCCAACTCATCTGGGGAAGTCAAGTCAAGATTCTAAGAAATCTCTCAAGAAGTGCTGAGTAACCAGGTGCAGGTTTGTATCTGATTCACTTGGAGCATTGAACGTGAATTCCAACATAGGGTTACGCATGGTCAGACAAACATTTCCTGGAAATACTACAAACACTTGCTACTAGGGGGCAGTGATAAATCTCCCGCAAAGTCCTTTTCATAGGGAAACTCCCAGCCAGAGTTTCAATCTCTGGAAAACCTTCTCCCCAACTGAGTTGATCTCAAGAATCCTCGAGGAGTTCTTCCAAAAGAAAACACATCTCCGGCAGATTGGCAACAGGGTTTATTTCCCCAACAAACTACGGATTCCCCAGCTTGAGTTTTCCTTTCCGACTACCACAAAATCAAGGGACCACAACTCCTCTTCCCCAGTAGACTGCCCTACTCCCCAGTGAGTTACTGCAAAACCTGGGAGACAACCAGATAATAGTTAATTTCTTTGTCCCCGACAAGTTGTTAATTTCCTTTCTCTTCCATCAAGAGATAACTCTCCAGTAGAGCAACGGACAACTAAGACTCCTGAGCTCTTTTCCCCAAGCGGAAATCAACACTCTCCACAGAGTTTTCTTCTCAAGCAAAATCAACATTCCCCAGCGGAGTTCTCCTCAAACAACAAAACATGAATCCCCAGCGGAAACATTCTAAAAACAAGGTCTGGAAAGGTGTGCATACTCTTCATCCCCAACGGCCGTCCGGGATTCAGCTTCCTAAAACTCCCCAGCACTTGTCAAGGATTTATTTTCCAAGACAAAATTACATTCAGATAACATTTCATGTATCATATTTACATACATGATAAACGCATACAACATAATCTCATTTATTTCTGAGAACATCATTATATCATGCATTTCATACATCATGACATTGCATACAGCTAACTCTTTACCTTTCCAGGAAAGATCAAACAATAGATAACTATCAACAGTTCTAGATTAATACCTGTAAAAAGATAGGACAACTATCTGTGGACGACCGATTGAAGATTAATACCTGTAACAAGCCAAAAAAACTATCTTTCTCTCTGAGGTCAGAGATTAATACCCGAAACAAGATAGGAAACTATCTACACGACCAACTGAAGCAATCCTACATGGGCTCCTTCCCATACACTCTTATAGAAACAACTCAGATGCGATCTAGATATGGCTGACATTCTGATACTTATTCCAGATTCTCTTCTAGAAACAGTTCAGATGTGATCCAGATACGGCTGAAATTCTGATACTTATTCCAGATTCTCTTCTAGAAACATTTCAGATGCAATCCAGATACGGCTGACATTCTGATACTTATTCCAGATTCTCTTCTAGAAACATTTCATATGCGATCCAGGTACGGCTGACATTCCGATACTTATTCCAGATTCTCTTCTAGAAACATTTCTGATACGATCCAGATACGAATGCCATTCTGCCACTCATTCATCATATTTCTCAAATACAGTCCAGATACAATCCAGATACCGATGTCATTCTGACACTCATTCAACACACCTTTCAAATACAGTACAGATACGATCCAGATACGGATGTTATTCTGCCACTCATTCAGCATATTTCTCAAATACAGTTCAGATACAATCCAGATACGGATGTCATTCTGACACTCATTAAACACACCTTTCAAATACAATCCAGATACGGATGTCATTCTGCCACTCATTCAGCATATTTCTCAGATACAATCCAAATATGGATGTCATTCTGACACTCATTCAACACACCCTTAAAATACAGTCCAGATACGATCCAGATATGGATGTCATTCTGCCACTCATTCAGCATATTTCTCAAATACAGTACAGATACGATCCAGATACGGATGTTATTCTGACACTCATTCAACACATCTTTCAAATATAGTCCAGATACGGATGTCATTCTGCCACTCATTCAGCATATTTCTCAAATATAGTCTAGATACGGATGTCATTCTGACACTCATTCAACACACCTTTCAAATACAGTCCAGATACGGATGTTATTCTGTCACTCATTCAGCATATTTCTCAAATACAGTCCAGATACGATCTAGATACGGATGTCATTTTGACACTCATTTAACACACCTTTCAAATACAGTCCAGATACGATTCAAATATGGATGTCATTCTGATACTAATTCAGATTCAGCTTTCAAATACAGTCCAGATACAATCCATTTATGGATATTATTCTGATACTCATCCCACTACATCTATTATTTCAGTATAAATCAACCAGAGATCTATTCTGATACTTCTTCAATTTTTTTATCACCAATGACTTTTGGATGGCGTCTGTAAGCCCATCTCCGACAACTCTCCATCATCTCTCCAAATGGCATCTTTAAGCCCATTCCCTACACAATCAACCGCCACATCATCGAGTGCAAATTTCTGGGCACCCTAGTGTTCAATCATCTTCCACCTTTAAGTCACGAAAGGCGGACTCGCCAATCTAACTCTTCAGGTTTAAGAAGATTGAATAGGGGCAGTTGTTGTACCCCAAAATTTTCCCTCTCATTTCTCAAGGCATTTCTCATAAGGATTCTCAAAATTCAAGCTTGCGCAAGTACAATTGGATTTTTCAGCATCAAATTAAAGAGGAAGTTGTTAAAAAGGGGGGAAAACAGATAAAAATAATATTTTTGACAAAATTGGAGAAAAACAAGTCTTCTTCGATTCACCTCCTTCGATTGGCCTTTTGGCCTCTTTCGATGCAAGCTTGGCTTGCATGCTTCGATTGGACCTTGGCCTCTGACACGTTGGCTTTGATTCACAAGGCAAGGCCTTCCTGCATGCCACCTTCGATTGCATCTCTAGCCTCACATGGTTCACAATGCAATGACTGCCTGTATGCTTGCTTCGTTTGGATGTTTGATGCTTGCATGTCTGTGTTGATTAGACAAATAATTCCCTCCATGATTTCTTTGATTCACAAGGTGATGATTGGCTATGTGTAGCTTTCGATTGATCCATATCTCCTTTCTTGCGTGCAAGAGGCGCCCACTAGGCCAGCAGGCAGAAGGTAATAGCCTCCTGTAGCCTCCTTCAATTCCAAGGCATAAAAAACCTCCTTTGGGCATCCTTCGATTGCACATTTTTGCCTCCTTTTGGAATCCTTCGATGCATATTTTTTCCTCATGCATGCCTCTTTTGTCTAGGCGTTTTTGCCAGCCTAGCATGCCTCTTTCGTTTGGGCATGTGACTCCCTTCATGCAAGTCTTCGTTTGAGCATTGGCCTCTTGTGTGCTTGCTTGGAGTCACAAAGCTTCGACCTCCTGCATGTAGGCTTCAACAGGACATAGGTTATGTTTGTACTAGCTTTAACTAGACAACATTTCTCTTTAGTATGCTACAATTCCACCCTTGAAAAACTTCAGCACACATGGTTGGTGTCCCCCTTCAAAGAACATATATTGGTGGATTTGAAGGGCATACGTAGGAGTCCCTGTCGAAGGATATACCTTACTAGCCCATTCAAAGAACTTACAAGGCCCACCTTAAGGCATATTTTGGTGACCCATCCAAGGGGCACACATTTGGCTCCTTTGAAGGATGCACTAAAGTGACCCATTCCAAAGACACTTGAAAATCAAATAATGTTGTTTGAAGGAGAATCTGGTCGAAGGGGGGGGGGGGGTCAAAACGAAAGATGAAATATTCGAAAGATGCTTGCTTCCAAGTTCAGGTCTGGTAAACTGGCCATAACGCTCCAAAACTGCTGCACAGTAGTCCTGAAACATTGCCTCATTCTTGCACCAAAATGGCATACGAACACTGTCCCTCGAAAGCTACAAAAAGTAGTTTACTCAAATTGTTTAAATTGTTTTGTTTTCCCTCCAAAACTTCAACCAGCTTTGCCTATAAATAAGAAGCTCCATAACATGTATAAGGGGTTGGACACACATCCAAGGGATATGGAGAACAAATCTTCAACACTCTCAAAAAACTCAAACACTCACGAAACACAACCCAGAATCTAAACACTTGTCTCTTTCGAATCTGAAAAATCCCCACACTTTGTTTTCCTTCGAATCTAGTAGAAAGAACCGTACACTTGTTCTTCTCCTTTGAATCCAGCATTAGAAACGTCACCTTCGTTTCTTTCCTTCGAATCCAGAAGCATCTAGGCAGCAGCTAAAGGTCCAGCTCACATACCCCGGCTTCAAGCAAGGTAAGTCACTCTTAAACTTGAACCTTCCGTTTCTAGCATAACATGTGAATAATCTTTCCTTTCGTTTCAAACATGTACATAGCATTTTTGTTCCTTTCGTTTCCACCCTTTTAGTTTGTTTTCATTGCTAATCCTTTTGGTTTTATGTCTTGATTTATTAAATATGCTTTAAGAACTAACATGGCCATAAGGTAATGCTAGCATTGTCTTAGGCCATGTTGCTATTCAAAATCTCAAACGAAAGAAACAGGAGGAAGGAGGTATGAAACGAAGCCTTAGGCTTCCACACTGACTTCCAAGCCCCAATCGAAGGAGGCAGCAAAGTACTTAAGGTGAAGAGGACACTCCATGATGAACGAAAGAGGCAGCCAGAAGGATGGCCATGCTGATTCCACCCCCCGGTCAAAGGAGGCAGAAAGGCATAATCGAAGACTGCATCTCATGCCTCAGGTTAAGCCCAAATCGAAAGGCATGACCTCACTGACTCCATGCCCAAATCGAAGGAAGCCAGAAAGGGCAGAATCGAAGGTTTTTTTTGCCTAGATCGAAGCATTCATTTTTCTTTCTTTTGTTTTTGTTTTTTCTTTACATTTCCATTCTATTCAATATGGTTGTAATAGTGTAGGATTTATTTTCTGCATTTTTATTACTTTTTGTATAAATGTTAGTAATTAGGATGTATGGTAAGATAAAAAAAACAAGTAGACAATCTAAAATTCAAAGACAAAATGTATTCATGCATGCACCCTTAGGGTAATCTCACTTGTTGCCTCGGAAAAATAGTCATGTCCCTCGAATATGGACGTTTTAGCAAAGACCCTTGATAAAAGATTGTAGTCCCTCGATGACCCTAAATGTTGCCTTCGGTAAACGATCTAGTCCCTAAATGAAAATTGCTAAAACGTCACATAAGTTGCCTTTCATGACCCTCAACGTCCCATAAGTTACCTTTCATGCACCCTTAGGGTAATCTCACTTGTTGCCTCGGAAAAATAGTCATGTCCCTCGAATATGGGCGTTTTAGCAAAGACCCCCGATAAAAGATTGTAGTCCCTCGATGACCCTCAGTGTTGCCTTCGGTAAACGATCTAGTCCCTAAATGAAAATTGCTAAAACATAAGTTGCCTTCCATGACTATACAAACGTCCCACGCCCGTCCCTTCACATCCAATGATGGGGCTTCTTACCAAATCAATGGTAAGATAGCAACATCTAAAGGAGGAGGAAAATAAAATTAAGACCTTTTGAGTAGGTAGGATGCTCCTAGTTGCTCGCTTGCTCACAACAACAAAAATTTTACACCAACACTTTCAATTTGAAACATTTTCAAAAGACAAAGCTTTTTGTACGTGTTCTTATAGAAACGAGAACCATTACAAAGACACTTTTCAAAAATCACTTTCAAAAACACATTCCACAAACACCTTTTTGAACTATTTTTAAAACCAACACTTTGTACGCGTTCTTATAGAAACGAGAACCATTACAAAGGCGTTTTCAAAATACTTTCAAAACCCACACCACAAGTACATTTTCAAATAAAAGCAAGTGATCTAGTAAGAAACTAAGAGCCCGTAGATAACTACGGATGAAAAGGGTGCTAATACCTTCCCTTTTCATAACCTACCCACCGAACTCAAGAAATAATCTCGAAAGGTCTTTCCTGTTCTTTTCAACATTTCCTTTTGGATAAAAGAAAAGTCGGTGGCGACTCTTGCTATCTGCAACAATTGCGATCAAACGCAAAACACCCAAGTTAGTTATCCCACCGTGTTACACATGGGTTGGGGTTTAACAGTGGCTTGGCAACTTTTAGGATGTTTGGTATTGATCATCATTACAACCACCAAGAAATGGTTGAACTTTTAGGATTCCCTAGCGGTCCTAGTGTCTTTACTATTACTCAAGAGAAACTTCGTCTGGACCTTGAACTTAATCACTTTGGGGTAGCATTACCAGAAACAACCATTCTAGAAGGTAGAAAGTGATATTTTTAAAACTCCCCCTACGATTTCTTTTCCTCTTTCCACTCACACAACCCATTCACCCTTTTTGTCTCTCCATTATTTCCCTAACCTTCAAACCTCCTTCTAATTCATTCATTCCCATTATAACATCTCACTCTCACTTATTTCTCTCATCCTCCTCTATCTTCATCTCACTCAATCATCCACCACAAAACAATTAATCCCAAATTTTCTTTTATAAAAAATGCCTCTGAGAGTTGTTAGATCTAGAAGAGAAATCGATTTCATGGGGATGGTTTCTTGGAAGGAACGGAGGGGGAAACCAGAGAGTCGGGTACACTATGCTTTTCGACCGCTCAGTCGTGCCAACAAGGTATGCTGACGAAACCGCGTTGTGTGAATTAGGGATGTATGGTAGTGTTAGATGGATGTTAAGTAACTTAAGATTAAGTTATTTTTGTGTTATGATCAGCCCTACATATGTTAAGCTTACATATGAATTCTTAAGTTCCTCTAATTATATCACTCCACCCAGCGCATTACGTGTTTCGGACACTGTCAGGTTTAGGATGTTAAATACCATCTATGAATATAACCAAGACCAGATTGTTGATTTGCTTCATTTCCCTCATGGGGAAGATTGGTCTTGAGAAAGGCCCCTTGAAAGTGAATGGTCCTCCGGCGCTTTTCACTTTTGGCATGAATTAACCGGCGATACCACTTTCGATTGGGAAGGTCTCAAATCCACTTCCATTCACAACCCACAAATTAGGTATCTCCATCGTATCCTAGCCTATACTCTCTTTGGACGAGAGAATAATGGAAAGGTTAACTCGAAAGAGCTTTATTTTCTATATTATGCACTAGCACTGGCACGGGTTAACCCCATACTATTCATGCTTGCACACTTGTAATCTGCAGCTACTAGAGCCTCTGGTCTGTTCTACATAGCAGGGTTGATCACATCTATAGCCCTTGCGATAGGGCTTAGTAACCAATTGACCGCACTTGAGCCATTACCCACAGCATTCCTTGATAAGGATTCCTGTCATAGTATACGCATAATAAGCAATAAACAAGATGGTAGGTATTACTTAGTGGTTAAAACAAGTCGGTTAAAAACATTATCCTTCCTTGTGCCGCACGGATTGATGTGCAAAACAGATAAAACTGGACTTTCAATTTGAACGCCTCAGAACCTGGCGTTAAGTTAACGCTCAAGTTAATGAAGGGGGTGACACTGATGATAAATTAGATACTATGGAACAAGATGCTCATGATACACATCTACACACTACACACGGTACTTCTAATAGTTTTGTAGGTATGTCCTCTGGACATCAACCCCGAAGAAGGAATGATCGTGGATCTACTAGTACCTCCCTTGACGACATCCTTACTAAGCTAAGGAAATGTAACACCTTGGATTCCCAGTGTGACCAATTTATTAAAGACATGCAAGCTCAACAGCTCCACCAGCACTAGCATGATTATACCAGCAGGGCCGAACATAACATGTCGGGCATGATTAATGAAATGGGAGATATGAGAGTACATGTAGAGGACTTGCAAGAATACATCCAGCATGTGGGTATGCCACCCTACCAGTCAGGTCAAGGTGAGCGTGGACGAGCACGAGGCCGCGGCCATCAATTGTCGTCACTCCAGATTCTACCTTCCTTTTCCACCTTTTATCGACACATTAAGGATAATGTTTGGTTTAAGTATGGGGGAGGAAGCTTTATCACTTTTATTTATTGCTTTCTAGATAGATTTATCGTTTTCTTAGCTTTTTTCATGTTGTTAGGATTTTTATTTTTAATTGATTTTAGTTTTTGTTTAATATAGCATGTGTTGTCGAGTCACTTATGCATGTTTTCAGTTATTGATAATTCCCTCCAAAATTAACCCCCAACAGAAGAAAAAAATTGTTTAATTCATGCCACAACACTCTAAGAGTATATAGGTTGTTTTGTACTTTAGGCTTTATTAAAGAGACTTGGGAAAGATTCGATAAAATTGGTACCGTCTTGACACCTTAAACCCCCTAAATATGCAATAATCAATTTGAGTATCTATTATACCAAGACCTTGAGTTTGAGTTTTAAAGTAACCCCAAATAGTTTATATTAACGGTCAGCGTCATCCTAAGTGCACTCTACGTATAGGAGTCTATTAACATAAGTGAATGATCTCGTTTTTAATGAATAAATAATTTAATTGGAAAATAGTCTTCTAAGTTAGGTGACCTCCACCCAGTCATTTAGCTTAACGGTTGTTACGCCTATATGGATTTAATAATAAGCACCCATTGTTGGTTGGTCCAGAGGTCACTGGTGCTGGACTTGGTAGGACGGACTACGATTCAATCCACCGCAATCTACAATTAGGAAAAATGGGGTTGCACCGCTTAGTACCAGAACCCTGTGCTAAAGAAAGATCATACTCACTAATTGATTCCCTTACTATGAGCGTGTATGGATAACGGGCTTAATGTGATTCTGCTAAAATGAAAGTGGATGAAAAGAAACGAAAACATAGATTGAGTTATAGTAGCATGATTCGGATTGGTTTGCATAAGATGAGAGATTATGACTGTAAGACACGGACTTGTGTCATTACAGTATCCTTGGTATTGATGTTTAGTACCTATCAATCTAACAATAGCCTAGTAGCCACGTATGATTAGAGTTTTTTGTTGTTTATGTTCCAAACTCGTGTCCTAATCGTTACCACGTTGGTTGGTTGCTTGAGGACAAGAAACTATTTAAGTATGGGGGAGTTTGATAACGTGAAAATGCATCATATTTTCCAACTTGATCACATTCTAATTAGTTTCATGTATGGCCTTTGTCGTACTTTAGTATGGTATCCATGAAGAAATGTGCGTCGGAATCGAAAAGGAACAAGAAAGAGTAGCAAAAATGCAGAAATCTTATTTCCTAATGTGTGGCGGACGCCACCAGCAGCATGGCGCTTGCCATGGCTTCCTGCCACGTCAATTAATAAAGTGGAGCTCATGGAGGACGTCATGAACCCTATGCAGAAAAACGAGGAACAGATCACCAGTTTGTTTCTGTCCGCTCTCCTAGATTTCCTGAGGCAGATTTACATGATCTGAAATCCCACTCTGAGTTGAAACACTATATATAGGGCTAGATTATTAGCTTTAGGGGGATCGAAGCTAGAGGCGAAGCGCTACCGAATTAAGAACTTAAATTTTATTCATTGTATGCACTCTTGGACCTCTAATATTATTGGCAATATTGAAGTTAATTTTATTTATTTTATTATCTCTGTCCTTACATGTTTTGATTTACTGCTTTTCTATTATTGTCATTGTTAGTTTGAATTGTCGTATCGTTTTTAATCTCAACCGATATGTCTAATTCGTTTTTAAATAGTAGTATGTCTAGCTAAATAGTTTGAGTCTGGTATGTAAGGACTGTCGTTTCCAAAATAGTACTTGGCACAAACTACGTATTTCCCCTTCAACACACTCATATCTTAGAGTCAGACCAAAACAACGTTGAAATAGTCTGAATTGATCTATAAACGCGTTTTATTTATATCCTCGCGCCAGACCTTTCTCTCTTCCTTCTTCATTTTAGAAAAATACTCATAATCCAAAATAGAACTCATGAGCAAACTTCATTTCCATCATTTTTCAAAAGTATAACATATGTCGATGTCATCTATCTTAGATACATCATTGACTTGGAGATTATTCATGAGTACAACAAAGGAAGGCATCTTGTTTGGGTTACTTCTACTCCAAGTTAGGTGAAGCTTGTGTATGAAAGACTAGAGAGTTTAAGAGAAACAACAATCTATTTACGGTAATATTTTTTCACATTTAGTGTTACTAATATTTCATAATACATGTGCTACTCTATTACTAATATTTCGTCTAAATTATTTTTAGACATGGATTCACTAGCACTTTCCACGCCTCTCAGGCTGGACATGTGCAAAATACTACTCTTGACTGCATCACGACAGATGATATCGCAACAAATGTTATCTGCTTTATGCCACATGTCAATCATTGTCAGACTCGCCCCTTTGGATGCGATAGCTTTCTATGTTGCATGTGGTCACAATTGATGTATTCACATATACCTGAGTGAGTCATGCGACAAGTTGAGTATATGCAGGGTATTCCTATAGCCCTTCCATGTCTGCTCCTTCCACTGTCACCCATAGAGATGTCAATGTTATATTTAAGGTGTTATATGATCATTTGGTCCTAACGGATTAATGTCATATGTCAGCTCCTCAACCATGGAGTGCGTATATGACATCCAATAATTTTATAGAGTGTCAGATCCTTATATGACACCAGATGTAGAGAGATCCTCTCTTGTTAGCTCGTCAGAATATATTAGAAGACGGGCAAACTAGGAAGGACCATGTCGATGATGTGTTGTAGATCTATAAGTGTATTGTGGTCATTGGGAGAACGGGCATAAAGAGATGAGAGTTTGAAGAAGGTACTCCTAGGATGGTCATTGGGCAGGTTATGATAGGAGAGAAACAACAAATTTTGGAGTACAAGAGGCAGAGGCGGAACGGGTGTCAGACAAATTCAATAGTTGACTTTTTCTTTGTATTTTAATCATAACATTTTGATAATTTGTATTATGGTTTGTATTTTGTGAACAATAATGTTTAGTTAGTTGATTTGCTAACATTTTTAGCACCATTTTAACTAAATATGGATTAATATACAAATTAATTTAGGGGGGAATGAGATATGTCTCTGATAAAGTGTTTTTTTTTTTAATAAAATGTGTGCGTTGGAGTGGCAATCTCGAAACGGTGAAAGGATATTTTTGTGTTTGATAATAATATAGGATGGGAATAAGAATGGGCGAAGAATTTTATGGAACATGTTTAAGAGCAAAATGATCCCAATATGGGGATGAAGAAACACCCGGGGCACACAATAGAAAAGAAGAGTTATACGAGGGAGTCCGAAATTGGAGTGCCTGCTTGAACATTAGAGGTGATAAGATCTCTAGGGTTGGAGAAATGAACTAGTGATATGGAGGCAGATAAGGGGACAAACTTAAAAGATTTATCCAATAAAACTTGTTTGGGAGGTATCAAAGCATGCATTAATTGATTGTTCAAATTCAAACATGGACATATCCAGCGAAATAGACATATCCAAATTGACCTGTTGTTGATGATCTCTCTGTCTGAACCGGAACCCAAAAATATCTTGTGCTTGACTTGGATAGGACAGTTCTCCCATAGTTGTTGTGTTGTTCAGCTTCTTCAACCCATGAAAATGTACTAGGTGCAACAGCAGCAATGGTGACAGGGAGGTGGAGGAGGAGGATGCTCATAGTTGTTTTCCTCATGCTTCTTCTTCGACCATAACTTGAGTTTCTTCACAGATTTTACTAAGTTTTTCATTAAGTTTCATATCCAGTTGTAGCATAACATACATATATATGAACGTATGCAATTACACCGTTAATAATTATGACCGTTGTATATCCACTACTATTCTAGATCTTAGTTTACGTTAGATACACATACCACATTCCTTTTCATTATAATCTATGTGCAAAACGAACTGCCTGAAGATTTGGAGTTCAAAATTAAACGTATCATTTTGAGGTTTAACATATCATTTTGAGTTTTAACATATTATTTTTTTAAAAAAAATTGAAGTTTAACATATCATTTTATTAAAAAATATTGAGGTTTAACATATCACTTTATTAAAAAAAAATTGAGGTTTAACATATCGTTTTTTTTTAATAAATTAAATTAGGTGAATTCATATTTATCCAACACAATTTTTTTTTAAAACCAATTATTCTCTCTACACGCAACTGACCGGACTAATCTCTCGAATCGAGTAAAACCACAATAGATGACAGGGCTATTTAATAAATAATTAAATATGATAAACTTAAATTCTAAGGTTATTAAAGATACCATGCCCAACTTTTTTATGATGGTAGAGAAGTTGTCACTACTAAATTAATCATTGAAAACTGTTGCATTTAATTTTAATCCCAACAAAATTTGTATTCGACTTTTTTTCCCTACAGCTGAAAAAAAAACACGCTACTTTCTATAAAAAAAAATATTAATATTTTAAAGACCTTAACTGAATGCAAGTTTAATAGGAACTGAAATTAAATTACAATGTAAGAAAAATTCAAGTCAGATCACAGAAAAATGCTGCTAGGAAAAAAAATGGCTCGATATACATTCATTCAATGGTATTCAAAGATTAACATTTAGTTATTTACAGAAATGAGATGCATCACATCAAAGGAATTACAAAAGAACCAAAAATCAAATGCATACATAATACTATACTCAGAGCAAAGACCTTCTTCATTTCATGCTCACGGCCCCACTCAAAGCAGAACAAGCAGAGGGCCGTGAGACTTGGCAAAAACAGAGCTATAGAAATAGAAAAACCACAACACCTTTAACCTATCATCTTTCAAGGAAGAGATCATCAAACAGCCCTCATCGTTTGTGCTATCACGCTGCTCCAGCATAGGTGTAGAATTAACAATCGATATGCTCCTATAGACCATGATGAAATGTTTGCCATGTTCATTCTCTCGGGTTCTACCTCATAATTTCATGCCAATATTTATTGTATATAACTAGTGTGTCGCAAGACCTAGGAGTATTAGCAACCAGGTCCCACAATAGATGACTGGTCCTCCAGATTGACAACTGCATCAGAATCCAGTTTGCTTGGTTTACCTTCTTCATTGGTCAGAAGACCTATTTTGGGTGAAAGCTTCTTCACCTCTTCGGGTGTGTAGATGAAAATTTTCCTCACAACGCTACAAAATTCACTGCAGTAAAATAGGCAGACACAACTCAATACACATATCTATAAGATTGCAAACTACTATGCCAAAGCCGATATAGTCAAAGAGAGTATATGTCAGTATTAATTAATCTTACAGCCATGGATCATCCCCAACCATCATCCTATCATCTTCATTGTCGGTGTAAACAACTAGCCATTTTCTTGTTGGTCCACAAAGCTCGCCCTCAATGTCAAACATCTCTTCCAATTTCCTAAGCAGATCTTCATATCCATCAAAACGAGTTAAATCCACAGCCCTTCCAACAGCCATACCTTGCATGTGAACCTGGAGCAATAGTAGATTTGTATTTTAAACAATCTCATTACACAATGCAGGCACCAGCACTGGCACTGCACTCTTGTAAAATAGAGGAGGCCAAACCATTTTCTAGTCCAAGGAAAACAAGGCAATATTAGACTTATATTATATAAACAATCTCATTACACAATGCAGGCACCAGCACTGGCACTGCCCTCTTGTAAAACAGAGGCCAAACTGTTTTCTAGTCCAGGGAAAACAAGGTGATTAATAATCAGTGTTATTAGTTATGGATTGCGGAAAATAGCGGACTGTTATAATTCCCCTGTGCAATAGTGCAGCTATTTGACAATATTTTGGAGTACTAAATAATATAACGAGGAACAATAGCATTCCACTACGCCGTAGCAGTATAGTGCCGCTATACCGGCTATTTAACAATACTGTTAATAATATTCAATTGGAATTATTCAAACAGAAACATTTGACCCAATTACCAACCACAATCCTTAATCCTTTATGACTGACTAAACTATCTAGGAGAATATTCCAACTAATGAAGGGCTTGTTGGTTTGAATTTTTTTTCCATTTTCAGTTTATTTTCACTAATAATTACAAATATGTAACCATATATTAACTTTGTTTCTGGTTTTCAGATGACTGTACAGGAAATGGTGAAACAGAAGACATGTATTGAAACTTACCTTGTGTATTGCTACTGGAAAATAATTTAGACAAATTTCCTAACCATTTTATGTCATAAGTATTGTATGTGTATCAAATGCTGTCAATAATGCAGATAGATTCTAAAAATGTACATGGGCTAAAATCCATCCAAGAATTTTGTAAGTAGAGGTGTATTATATAGCTGCGGTTCATTAAGTTATTACACAGAAAAAATGTGTTGAGAATGTTGCAGGTTTGTAAAGGAAATAGGTAGAGTGTATACTGGGTGAAACACTAACATTAAAAGTAGTTATGTACCTTTGTGCAGCTTCTTATTTGTCTGCTTTGCGACTCCTGAGGAGACCGCAGGCATGATTTGTCAGCATCACAACTTACTGAAGGAATATCAGACCGATTAACATTTGATGGTTCAGAATGTTGGTCAGACTCATCATCACCAACCCTTCTTAACAAAGAAGCTGCTTGCAGACTTTCTTCTGCATTAGAATTCTCAAGTAACTGAATCCCAAAGAGCCTACAGCCACTTCCAGTGCCTTGTCTCTTCTCTCCGGATTCTTTAAGTGCTATAGGTGAAAAAGGTTCTGTAGAGTTTTCCAATCTACTAGACCAATATATTGACTTGTTAGAAGCGGGACTGTTCCCACCAAAACCAAGAAAGCTAGTTGCAGTAGAGCTGAATCTTGGGGATGGATAGAGGTCTCGAGTGTGTTGAGAGTCACGATAAGGGAATGGTGGAGATTCAACTGGTGATTTCCATATACCTGAAATACAGAAAAATGGAAATTATATAGAAAAGCAGCACGGGCAACGGAATTATAAAAGTAAATTACATATGATCAAGTCACCTTGCAAAGAAGAATCAGGCAATGTGGAAGGTAGAACAGGAGGCCGTGATCTCTTGTTTCGTTGGGCTGGCTGGGAGTTTGCGGGAGGGGTAGATACAAGTGGCTCCAATTCCCATGGAGAAACTCTATCCGGACGCAAAATTGATGATGGTTCATCCCATTGAACCTGATTTGCATTTCGTACATTGTATAAGATTAACGAACAAAAAGCTACAACGATAATTCCAAATCCTACAAACTACAAGTGTCGGCTTGCATCATTTTTCACTTTCATATATAAAAAATATTAGCCATTTCCTGGTAGCTAAATTTTATTTCATTTAACTTTTGATATCTTTTTCACATAGACCAGCTAAAAAGTGCATTACTGAATTTTCAATCATGATAATATAATTTGCTAGATTGTCCCATAAATACAGCATTGACCTTTCTGGACCATTTTAAAGAGATGCAAGAATAAGCTCTACTATTCTGTAAAAGCTTTTACTAAAACTAAAATGAATTTATTTGGAAAGTTACTTACAAATTATAACTGTAAACGAGGGAAGCGCATCTAAAATCATGAATACTAACCTTTAATGATCGCCACTCAGAATCAGCCCAGACGGACGATTTATTATCTTCTACACCCACAATTGTACCGCTAAACCTGTACTCGGCGGGCAAGGAACAATGATTATATTGGACGATGTGCTAAAATCGAAATATCAATTTTTAAGCAACCAGCTTGCGCACCTTCGTTCAGGTACTTCATCACCCTCGAACCTCATTTTGAATCGCATTCCAACAGAAAGTTTATGATTCCGAGCTTCGAGATATTTGTTAATACTCACAATAAACTCTGACCGGCTTGTTCTAAGATAAATATAGATAAGTAAGAAGAAAATTTCAACTACGTAAAACAAAGGGAACACAAATATCATCCCAATCAAATTATTTCACCCAAAAAGAAAACAGTTCTTTAATTAAAAGAAAGTGGGAAGGCACATGTGCAAATACAAATAAAACAGTTATATGTGTGTTGAAGTTGCAGAGCGAAATTCTATGGCAAGTTAGCAAGAACATCATGAACTATAAATCACTAATAACTTCAGTGATAAATACAAAACCTGGGCTTGTAAAAAACAGAAAACAATGTTCCAGTTGAAATGGCATGAGATGCAGTGGCCAGAACACCAAGATGCATGCTGTGACTAGATATAACAGAAGATGGCATATTGCTTTGCTGTCTCATGAGCCTCCTGACTCCAACTCGGAGCTCTCCATTTTCACCCCTATATTAAATGCAGTAAAAAACAACCAACACCAACAAAATTAAGAAAAAAATTGTGAAGAAAAAAACGTGAACTACTTTTTCTAGCTCCTGAAGGAAGGCACAATACTTTTATCGAACAACTTGCCTTAAGAATATAAATGCGTCTCCAGCTACTAATTTCTTGGAACTGACAAAGACACTCCACCCAGTGGTCAGTAAGTGGCGCCTAGGTTGCCCTGTAAATTACTCATAGTCAGAAACTTCCTGACAGTAAACATCAAAATCTTGTATTCAACACGTCAACGACATAATAGAGTACGGGCGAGAACCCATAAATTTATAAATCTATCAGAATTTACTCAACCTCTACTAGAAGCAAAAATAAGTAAAATTCACTGAACAAAAAAAAAAACTGAACGGGCCATGTGCTGAAAAGATATGGCCACGTAGAAGACACCCAAAATAATAAAACCTGAGATGAGATCAATTCTCCTCTGTTAGTAAAAGAGCTTTAAAAAGTTAAATAGCTGTACATAGGTTGACTCATGGTATGGAAAAATGATGCATATCATACAATACAATATGTTCCACAAGCAGTGAGAATAGTGTGTTAAGCATATTTAAACAATTATTTAGCAAAAATACACTGCACTCAAAACTAAACAACAGCAGCATCTTCATTGATATAATTTTATCTCCCAAGGTTGAATGGAAGCGTTGAAGTAATGGTCAGAGTTCTGATATGTGACTAGGAGGTCACAAGTTTGAGACAATACAATTGACCTCTTGCAAATGCAAGGTAAGGCAACAGATCCATAGTGGATCTGTTTATTCTCCCTCCATACAAAGAGTTTTATAACACTGGATTGCCCTTTGCATTATAAAATAAGGTTCAAAGATAAAACAAAAAATATATTAACCAAGATACTTGCCACGAAAAATATGTCGAAAATGCCATTCACTCCCATGCAAATCAGTTGCCACCAATTCTTGCCACGGTGGCTGCTGAGTCATGTCCTGAATGAAACAAGAGAATTAAGTAATTATAGCATGTAAATAACAACAAAATCTTCGTGATCAGATGTCCTTAATGACTTTCGAGAAGGTAAAGAAGTTGCTAACCAGTGGTGGTAAACAATCATCTGCATGTCTTCGAAGAACAGAGAAACCTCCATGAGTGCTAGTGTCAGAAGCAGTAAGTGTCTTGCAAAATGAATGAACGGTACACCTTGGAGGTTCAGGCAGAGGATCATCTGGGCTTGTCACCTCACTTTGCTAAACCAACAAAACACAATAAAACATACATTAATGAGATAAAAGATAACGAATAATCAAAGAAAAATTACTAGAAAATGCATTGAGATTTGAGACATAAATCAAAAGAGCATAACTGGTTTAAATATAACAATCATGTCAAAGAAAGATAGCATACTTACATCGGATTCAGGTAGCAAAGTTATTTGTGCATATACTTCATCTGTTTCAGGTTCAGCCTACACGACCAAAATGATTTTAACAATAAAATGACGATCACAGCAAAGCAAGATAAATTTCAAAAAAAGTGATTGACAGTGAAGAAACTATGTATTAAGATTGTGGAAAAAGATGATGACTAACCCGAAGATGAATATTGACCACTTTACATAGTATTTTAGAAGGAAGATTAAAGGAGGGCATTTGCTGCTCTAATCCCTGATTCATAGACGCCTCGAGCTATAAAATAAATAAGCATGTGTCAGATAAATCAAAATAAAACTTGATAACACGATAGAAGAAAAACCATTTATGCTCAACATAATAAGTATCCAGTAGTAACACATAAATGAAGTGCTATGATGGTAGCAATTGATACTGGAGTGTTATAATTTAAAGCACAAGCATAGATAATTGATCAGAATATGAATGCAACCAGAAACAAGTTGGAGACAGAAAGTAATTTGTAACGATGAAAATAAGATGTTAAGTTAAGAAGTAGTAGCAGAAGCATGAGGGTAGAAGTAAAGTTGGTAAATGAAGCACCTGTGCATGGTGATTAGAGTTTTACCTGTTCCATGTGACCTTGAGGGAAGTAATAAACTCTCTCTCCTTCACGAGGAAGAGTGACAAGGGGTCCAGCACATGCATGCCACAATTCCTTGTATAAAGCATCATTAGTCGCCGCTATAAAAGGAATATGAAAAGACATGAGTGATAAGGTTTATACGGTTAAGAGATATTAAAAGGAATATGAAAAGACATGAGTGATAAGGTTTATACGGTTAAGAGATATTAAAAGAAAAGGAAACCCACAAATGGCCTATGATAGGAAGTATGTATTTCACTCCTACTGGCAACGAAACTAGACAGTTGGTGAAAGCAGGTAATTTGATTTAATTTGAGTAGAGCAAGGACAAAATTAGTAATTACTAGTAAAAAAAAAGAAAATGAAGTGAAACCTGCACGGGTTGTAGCTGACATTTGATTTGAAGCCATACGAGCTGAAATGTTACCTTACCAACAAGAGCGCATCAATTAGGTAAATAATAATCAGTAACAGAAAAGGCATATTGTGATTGCGTGAAAGCACTTACTAAAGAAGAATGCAAATCGAGCGCGCGCTTGAGGATGGATGGATCCGGCAAGAGCGAAATCAGAATGGGAATAACAATTGAGAAGGAACAAGTTGAAATTGAGTGGCTAGGGTTTATGAAAGGGGAAAGAAAGAAATTAATAGATCGAACAAATTTGATCTGCGTGATAAGGTCATGTTTGGTTCAAGCCGACACGACCCCTCTGTTCCCTCTCATCCCCTCTTTCTACACTCACTCATTACTTTACTCTTTCTTTTTTTTTATTATTATTATTACTACAATTACTCTCATCTTATCTATGCCTCTCCTTCTCATTTAAGAACAGGCTTTATTTTCCCTTGCCTCTATATGTTTTTATATGTTTTTATAAATAGGTCATTCATTCCTTATTATTTGTCATTCATTTTTTCATTTTATTCTTAAATATTTCTTCAAAATGTCACATTATTAAAAGAAATATGTTGTACTTCAAAATTCGTCTTTTCATTTTCTTCAAAACGTTTTTATGAGATCTCAATTTGCTCAAAACTACTCAAGAGTTGATTGGTCAAACCTCCTCCTAAGCAAAGGTCTTCAATTAGGGTTTGGTGATTCTCAAGGAAGATTGGGTTGCAAGGGTCTTAAATGACTTTCATGGTTCATCATAGGTCTTCAATAATGCTTATGTTGAGTTTCAAGTCTTGTCTCACATAATTGCTCAGTCAATGGCTCAGAAGATTGAAAGTCAATTGTATTGGATAAAAAATCAACTATGGTCAACATACAGTCAAACTTCATGATTTTTTGTCTACATCAACATTTTGAGGTGTGTGATACGGTGGGAGAACTGACTTGGAATGTTTTGCGTTTGATCGCAAATGTTGCGGTTAGCAAGAGTTGCCACCGACTTTTCTTTTATCCAAAAGGAAAGGTGGAAAAGAATAGGAAAGACCTTTGAGATTATTTCTTGAGTCCGGGGGGTAGATTATGAAAAGGAAAGGTGTTAGCACCATTTTCATCCATAGTTATCTATGGGCTCTTAGTTGCTTGCTAGATCACTTGCTTTTGTTTGAAAATGTGTTTTGTGGTGGTTTTTTAAAGTATTTTGAAAAGGCACTTTCGTTTAGGCAAACTTTGTAATAGTTCTCGTTCGTAAGAACGTATACAAAGTGTTGGACTTTTGAAAATGTTTCATGTTTTGAAAGTTTTGTTTTTGAAAGTGTTTGGTGTCTGTTTTGAAAGTGAGCAAGGATGTTTGTTTTGAGAGTGAGCAAACAACTAGGAATAATCTACCTACTCAAGAGTCTATTTCTTTCTTCCTTTGATATTGTCATCTTACCATTGATTTGGTAAGAAGCCTTATCTTTGAATGTAAAGGGACGGGCGTGGGTCATCGTATAGTTATGATAGCAATGTTGTGAGATATCTTAGCATTTCTTTTTTAGGGACTAAGATCATTTTGAAAGGCAACATTCGTAACGTTATCGAGGGACTATGATCTTGTATTTTTTATTGCTTTTGCTAAGATATTCCACATGCATAACATGGTCATTTTTGTAAGGCAACAAAGTGGAGTTAACCCTAGGGGTGCAAGTGTGCAAGTGTGTTTGATTTACATGCATTGTTTATTTTGGATTAGGGTTTATTAATTGTTGATTTTAGTCTTGCCATACAAACCCTAATTACTAACATTTATATGAAAGCGATAAATTGCTGAAAGTAAAATTACTACGCTATTACATCATTATGGGAAGGGTATATAAATTTACTAATGGGGATTGCAAGAAAATTAAACCTAATTATCTATTACAACCATATTGAATAATGTACAACTAATTGAATAAATATGCAAGAAAATAAATGGAAAGAAAATGATTTTTGTTTGGTTTTTGTTAAGGGTTTAGTTTTGACCTAATTAAGAAAGATGATTAATTAAAATTAAATAAAATTAAACATAAACTAATTAAGAAAAGAAATTAAGTTTGAAACATTTTTTAGGGTTTTTTATGAAAGGTTTTAAGTTAATAAAAATAATATAGAAATAATTAATTAAAAGAAACCTAAATTCTAAGTTAATTTTAATTTAAAAGAAAAATAAATAAATCTAAATCTAATTATTAATTTATTAAGAAAAAGAAATCAAATTTGTTAAGAAAATATTTTTGTCTTTTTTAGTTTTATAAAGAAAATAAAAATATAAGTGTGAAAATAATAAACAAAAATATTTTTGGATTCTTTATTAATAAAAATAATAATAATAATAATAATAATAATAATAATAATAATAAATAATAAAGAAAAATGAAATAAAATAAAATAAGAAAAATAAATTAAATTAAATTAAAACGATAAAAGAGTTTGGGCCAGTATGCAAAAGCAGGCAGGGAGTGAAAATGGAGTAAATCTGCTAGGCCCAGCCAAGGAGGCCCAAGCGCTGGTTATTGCTGGCAAAAAGAAGGAAAATGTTGAAAAAGTAAACAAAAGGCAGCGCTGGGACTTGAACTCGTGACCTTGAGATAAACGCGCGCTACCTTTGCTACTGGGTGGTTGTACATCCGTTAACATAAGCAAAATAAATAATACATAACATAAAATAAGTTCTGAAAATGACTTCATCTTCAACCTCCAACCATGGTTCTTGTAACTTGCTCATTTCTCAACAAAAATGAAAGATGCAAACATGAAAGTTGCTCCATTTTTCCATACGAATCCAACCATATAAATGTCATAAGCTATAAATCAAAGATGAATGAGAATTTCTAAAAGTACCAAATTCTGACCTAACTTTTTTCAGAGATTCAAACCTAAAATTCTCTAAGCTCAATCAATATAAATGAAATCTATGGACATGTACAGTTTCAGCGTAATGATATCTACATTTTATCTTCACAAATGCAAGCTTAACAATGCCTAAATGAAAAGATAGAAGTTCAGAAAAGATACCTCAAAACTAGAAATCATGAAATACAACTGAGCTTGATTCAAGGTGCTGCAATGATCAGGTTAGCTTCCTCAAGTTCCCAGGAAGCTAATGCAATGCATAGCTTGAGCAATGGATGGATGGAATGGCCTGGAGAAGTCCACTTGCAGAGCTTTGTTTTTGGTTATGGAGGATGATGGAGATGGAGTTACAGTTATGAAACAGGGACAAGGATGGACTATATTTGATGTATAGGATCTTTGTGGTTGATTAGGAAGAAAAACGCACGAGGGAATTGTGAGTTACAAGTTCAAAGTCAGAATATGTGCATAAATGGAGTTTTGATGCAAGTTCTGATTTGAGGGGGTTTGGGAGAGTTTCAGGGTGCTTAAGCTCATGTCTTAGCTCACAAATAGTGTCTCTATTTATAAGCAACAAGTTTTGAGACTTGTGGTTGATCAGAATTCAAAAATCAAATGTTTAAGCTCAACATGTGATTTTCTTGAAAAATAAAGTTTCAATGCTTTGTACTTGCTATTGTAGAGTGGTTACACTTTAAACAAGCTTGCTTCTGACTTTGTAGATGGAGTGTGATCAGAGGGAACAAGTGAGAGGCTCAAGAATTGACTTTGTGCATAAAGTTTGCTTTTCAAGAATGGCAATGTTAGCTTTTTTTCCAAAAATGGCAAATGGACTTGGATAATGCTTAAACCACTTGGATTATAGCTCAAAAGTTTATGTAATTCATTAATTATGGATAGATACACAAGTTAGAAGACCTGCAAAGTAAGATTATGCATCCTAACATTGAGATTGGATTATGTGTTCATCAAGAAATGACTTGTAATTCAAGTTTGAAACCCTAACTTCTTGCCTTCGATTCTCTCAGCTCAAGTATGATCTCAATGAGTTCTTGGACATTTTGGAAAGCTTGTAACATCCCCTACAACCTTCATGTTGGACATTTTTGAAAATTCAATTTGGAACTAGGTGAAAAATTACCATGAAGTTAGGTCAAAATCCTGCCTAAACTAGGTCAAAATTTCACTAAGTCTTCAAGTTTCATGAGCATGTCTTCACAAAATCATAACTTGAAATATAAGCATTTATATAAAAAGTTCTGCCCTATAATATTTTAGATCTCATTGAGATCTACAACTTTCATGTTGTAAGTTTTCTTTGAATCATCTTGCATCATGGTGAAAATTTGGCTCAAAGTTATGAAAAAAATGAACTTTTCCAACACTTAGAAAAATTCTAAGTCTTGGAAACTTTGACTTTTCAAAATGAAATCTTGACTTTTTGATTTATTGATGAACAAGTTTCATATTTTGACATGTCTTGATGAATTGTAATCTTTGAAACTTGATTTTGATCAAAAAGTCAAAGTTTGACTTTTGAGTGTACAATTGACTTTTCATCAGTTGACTGGAGTTCAACTATCAATCAATTGAACTTGAGAAACGTTTTGAGCCATGACATTAGGTCAAAATGAATTATTTGAATCCTTGATATCATAACTTAAACCAATAAATCATTTGCTAGGTCAAAAATCAAAGATTGCACCTTCTCAGTCAAAACCCTGATTTTGACCATTTTGCCCTTTTGATGATCTGATCAAATTTCTTGAGGAATTATGATCCAAACTTGAAAAAATGACATATATGAGTTCATGATGTTGATATGGATAAAAAATTATGAAGTTTGACTGTAAGTTGACCATAGTTGACTTTTTCCCCAATACATCTGATTTTAGGTCATCTGATCAATTGACTGAGCAAAAATATGATCCAAGACTTGAAACTTGACATGAGAAATCTTGAGGGTCCAAAATGATCCATTAAAGTCATATGGGGTATTAAAAGTCCATTTTTCCTTGTACAAACTCAAACCCTAATATGAGTCATCAGTGCTTAAGGAGGTGTCTTGAACTGATCAAACCTTGTGTAGTCTTGAACCAATAGAGATTTTATGAGAGATTTTCTTGAGAAATGAGAGAGAAAATTTTGGGGTACAACAAGGTGATATTTATCATTTGATCAAGGATTGACCATGATTCCTCAAGAAAAGCCCTCAAATCATCAAAGGTAAAAAATTACCAAAATTACGGTTTTGATTGAAGATGACTGATTATTGACTTTTGACCTAGTGCATGACTTAATGGCTTGAAGCATGATCTCAAGGGCTCAAATAAAACATCTTGACCTAATTACATGGCTCAAGACATTCCCAAAGATACAATTGGTTGATAGTTGAAGAATGGAATCAATTGATGAAAAGTCAACAGTCACACAAAAGTCAAACTTTGACTTTTTGGTCAAAATTGGAATTTAAAAATCAAGAATCATCAAAACATTCAAAATTGTCAAGTTGGATCATCAAGAATCAAAAAGTCAACAAAAGTCAAAAGTTGGAAAATTTTCCAACTTTTGACTTTTGTTGACTTAGAAAATTTTTAAGTGTTTTTATTCTTAATAAAAGTCTTAACTTCATAGCCATTTTTCACTAAGATACAAGCTGATTCAAGGAAAACTTTCAAGAAATTTGTAGAGATTAATGAATTCTACAACTTTGTTAATGTGAGATGATCCTCAAAAAGTGCTTAATTTAAGAGATATGAGCCCATGAAGTTGTAGTATTTTTTATCCAACACTTAGAACATTTTTTAACAAGTTTTGATCAGTTTTTTATCCCAACTTCTTGACCAATTTCCACCAAGTTCCCATTTGATTTAGCAAAAACTCACAACATGAAAGTTGTAGATCTTGGTTCGAGCTTTCCAAAATGTCAAAGAACACATATTTATCATGCTTGAGCTAGGAGATTCGAAGACATGAAGTTGACATGTCAAACTTGAATTATAGGTCATTTTTGTGATGAACTCATGACCAGATCTCATAACCATGTTGCATAATCTCACTTTGCAGGCCTCTAAACCTTCAAATATATCCATAACCAGAAGATTGCACACACTTTTGAGCCATTATCCAAGTGATTCAAGCTTTGTCCAAGCTTACTTGCCATTAAAGGGAAAAAGATCACACTTCTATTTTTGAAAAGCATACTTTATGCAAATGTCAACTCTTTGAACCCATACATTGCTTCCTCTGATCACACTCAAACACTAAAGTAAGAAGCAACAAGTCTACAACTCCTAACCACCCTATGAGCCATGGTACTATGCATTGGAACTTTGATTTCTCAATAAATCACAAGTTGCATCTCAACCAAGCCAAAACTTGATAACTTGTAAACCAAGTCCTCCCATCCTCTGAAACCTTTTGCCTATAAATAAATAGGCCATTCGTAAGCCAAGAGACGAATTGACAAGCCCTCAAACACTCTCAAACTCAGAATCACCAAGAAAACACCATTGTTGCACATTTGAAGCTTCCAACACCCAACTTCAAAACCACTCGTGTATTTTCCTCTTTTATCTTTCAAACACCTTAAGTACATCATATAGAAGTTTTCCAAACACCTGAACAACTTCTGTAATCACTCCATCATCATCCACCATTTTCAAAATCCAACTTTGCAACTTGACTTGAGTAGACTGATCCAGACACTCCCAAGGCAAAGTAAGAGTTGCAACATACTCACTAAGGTCCCAGGAAGCTAAAACAAGCATCACATTTCTTCTAGAAGTCGTATAGAGGGCATTGGATTTTTCATCAAAAGGTAAGCTTTCTCAAACTTTGGACTCTTTATTCAAGCATCATTTGCACTTACATTCTAAAATAAAAATGTAGATATCATCATTCTAAAGATAACCATGTCCTTAACTTTCATTTTAATTAACTATCAGATGAGAATTTTGGAATTGAAGTTTCTGAAATATTAGGTTTTCAGTTTGGTACCAAACAAAATTCGTCTTAACCATTGATCTATAGCTTTTGAAAGTTATATGGTTGGATTCATGGTTAAAATTCAAGCAAGTTTGATGTTTACATCTTTCAATTTGGTTGAGAAATGAGCATTTTACAAAATTAAAAATGGAACATTGTTGTTGTTGTTATTGTATTTTGTAAGGCGCGCGAGAGGATGAAGAAGGGTGAGCTGGCCATTTCAAATTTCTCAAACTCGTTTTATAATATATTTAATGGGTGTTGTTTCATAACCGAATGAAATAGCCACCCCAGTGGCAAGCGTGTGTGTGTGTAAGGCGTTGGTATGCCAGGGCAGGGGTTCGATCCCTACCTCTGGCATTTTATTTTCTAACATTTCTCTTGGAGATTCCATGCTATGCAATCCAATACATGCACTATGCATCCTCATATCTCAACCATCAGATCTCATAACTCCAGATCTAGCGCTTCAGAAAGCCACGTTGTGATACGGTGGGAGAACTGACTTGGGTGTTTTGTGTTTGATTGCAATTATTGTGGATAACAAGAGTCGCCACCGACTTTTCTTTTATCCCATAAAGGAAAGGGTGAAAAGAACAGGAAAGACCTTTTGAGATATTTTCTTGAGTTCGTGGGGTAGGTTATGAAAAGGGAAGGTATTAGCACACTTTTCATCCGTAGTTATCTACGGGCTCTTAGTTGTTTGATCACTTTGAAATGCTTTGTTTGAAATGTGTTTGTGATTTGTTTTTGAAAGTATTTTTGAAAAGTGCCTTCGTTTAGGCGAACTTTGTAATGATTCTCGTCTCTATAAGAATGCATACAAAGTGTTAACTTTTGAAAATATTTCATTTGAAAGTGTTTGTATGTTTGAAAGATGTTTTGAAAATGGTTGTGAGCAAGCAACTATGAATGTTCTACCTACTCAAAAAGTCTTAGTTATTTTCCTCCTTCTTTAAAAATTGCTACCTTACCATTGATCGATAAGAAGCCATATCATTGGATGTGAAGGGACGGGCGTGGGTCATTGTATAGTCATAAAAGGCAATATTGTAGGATACCTTAGCAATTTGTTGTAAGGGTCTAAAATCGTTTACTGAAGGCAACATTGAAGGGTCATCGAGGGACTACGATCTTGTATTCGAGGGTCATTGTTAAAGTATTCCACGTTCGAGGGACATGACTATTTTTATCCGATACAACAAGTGTGGGTTACCCTAGAGGTGCAAGTGTGCAAAGTGTATTGATTTCATGTGTTTTTGTCTTTGGATTAGGTTTTCTACTTGTTGATTTTATCTTGCCATACACACCCTATTTACTAGCATTTATATTGAAAGCGGTAAATTGCGGAAATTTAAAGTCATATGCTATTACATCGTTTAGGGGATGGGGATACAAATTTACAAATGGGGAGAAAATAAATTAAATCTAAGTTACTATTATAACTATATTGAATTGAATAATGATGTACAAGATATGAAGATGCTATACAAAGATATAAATGTGATGTATAAAGAAAAAGAAAAATATTTTTGTTTATTTTTTATTATGAAAAGGTCTTGGTTCTAATTAAACTAAGTAAAAAGAAAATAAAATACTTTGTCTAAATTTAAAATAAATAAAAACCTAATTTGAAAAGAACTTAAATTGTTTTTGAGAAGACAAGCTTCTTAGGGTTTTGTAGAAAATAGTTTTAATTTAATTAAACTAGTATGAAAAATTAATTAAAAATCATAAGTTTTCTAAATTAATTTTAAATAGAAAATAAAAATAAACCTAATTCTAATATTTATTTAATTAAGACAATAATTAAATTAATAAGAAAATGTTTTTTTTTGTTTTTGATTTAGAAAGAAATGAGAATAGGAATATATTAAAGTTATGAAAATTAAAATATTTTTCATGGGAAAAAAACAACTCAATATGTATTGATACATAATGGTTTTGTATTGGCTCATTTTTCTGTTTCGTATCGACACATGTTGTTTTGCATCGACACGTGTCTGTTTCTTGCTCCTGGAAGTCAAAAACAACTCAGTATGAGTCGACACATAAAGGTTTGTATCGACTCATTTCTATTTTGTATCGGCACATATGTGTTTTGTGTCGACTCATAACATGTTTTATACATAATATGTGTCAACTCATAGTGTTTTGTATCGACTCATACTGTTGTTTTTTGCTTCTAACATTGTTCTGCTGCATACATGGGTTAGCTCTCAATACAGGGTTAGTGAAATGAAAAGTAAACATATAGTTAGCTTCAAAGGGAGTGATATCTACATTTTGTCTTCACAAATGAACCATTAATGATGCTTGTATAAAGAGTTCAAAGTCAAGAAAAACTTACCTTGAAACTGAAATTTGTGCTTTGATTTAGAGTTGGAGAAACCAAGTTGCAGGTGGATGTCTTTGGAAAATGGTGATGATGATGTAACAGAAGTTGTTCTTGTGTTTGAACAACTCCTATATGATGTATGTAAAGTGTTTGGATGGCTTGTTTGGACAGAACTTGCAAGGTGTGAGAGGTTCAAGGATTTGGGACTTCAAAACCCAAAAGTGGAGGTTTTGTGGACAATTATGGCTTTTTGAGAGTATGAGATTTTGAGGGCTTGTCTACACAATAAAAACTCCTGGCCCTTTATTTTGCAAATGGCCTCTCTATTTATAGAGAAGGTTTGAGACTTGAAATAGCTCAGATTTTGAAATCACATGTTATGGCTATCTTGCTTGTTTTTGAAGCAAGCATGAAGAACATGTTTCCAATGTTTCACTACTACGGAAAAGGGCTTTTAAAGCGCTTATTTTGGCCTTTAAAAGCGCTTAAAAGCGCTTTAATAGCTGGCGCTGGCGTAGGTAACAAAAGCGCTTCTAAAAGCGCTCTGGTAGACCCCCCCTTTAAGAGCGCTTTCCTGGAAAAAGCGCTCTGGTAGGACCCCCTATAAGAGCGCTTTCCTGGAAAAAGCGCTCTGGTAGACCCCCCTTTAAGAGCGCTTTTCCCAGAAAGCGCTGCCAAAGACCAGTAAAAAAGCATAAGAAATTAAAAAAAAACGCAGCATACAAAAGCGCTTTTGTAAAAGCGCTCTGGTAGGCCCCCCTATGAGAGCGCTTTTTATGGAAAAAGCGCTCTGATAGGCCCCCCTATAAGAGCGCTTTTCCAAAAGCGCTTTTGTATGCTGCGTTTTTTTTTAATTTTTTATGCTTTTTTACTGGTCTTTGGCAGCGCTTTTACTAAGAAGCGCTTTAGTAGGTGGACCTTTAAGAGCGCTTTTTAAAAGCGCTGTCGTTTCTAAATGAGGTATTTTAATGTACAGCCTATAATTTAATCCTCCCAGTCGACCTGTAATGTTTTCGACCTGTAATATTTTCGACCTGTAATATATTTTTGACCTGTAATATATTTTCGACGCTATTATTTCAGCCATCAGTAAGACAATATATATACTAATATAATACCATTATAATATCCAAAATTATATATATACATCAATACATCAATAATATTATAGTTCAAATCGACACAAATCTTACATGAAAAATTGCTTAATATAATATTGACACAAATCTTCTTTAATTTCTTCCAACTTAAGCTTCGGGTACCCAGCAGCACGGAATTCGTCAAGGTACTACAAAACAAAAACATAATATAAATGATATATTTAGTTAAATGTAATAAATTATATGAAATTATCTTAAGTTATAAATTCATACCGTGAGCGGAATCTCTAATTGATTCGCCTGAAGGATTTCTTTCATGAACCTCAAAACAAAGTATCCGCAATCATAACTGTTTCGCTGTTGCGGACACTACATAATAAAACAAATAAGATTCTATAGTTGTCTTGTTTTACCAAGTAGCATAAATATTATAAGCAAAATTGTGAAAAGTAATGTACCTGCACTTGGATCCAAGTGATGTTGTTTGATTTAGTCCGGGATACCTGTGCGTCCCGTTGACTACGGAACACTTGTATTGATCTAATTATTAAATATATAAAAGCATATGTTTAGATCAATCCCACAAATAAGAAAATATATAAATATACACGAATATATATTTAGAACGATCCCACTTACAAATCAACGATTTCCTTCATAGCCGGATAATTGGTCCATTCACCATTTACCGAATTCAGATAATACACGACTTCTCTTATCGGGTTGATAGCAAGCAGCAACCAGTGTGCTCTATAAATTAAAACAATAGGTTATATGAAAATTTTGCTATACACAAAAGAAACAGAGATTAGATGAACCAAGAATGAGAAACTAACCCTACTGGTCGGGTATTATACGCCCAAAGATGCAGACTTTCTGTATTGCCGGTGGACATGAATCTATCTAATAAGCGCTGTCTAACTGATTCCGGTTCCGAAGCAATTGTCATTCCGCTGCAATGGGCGGAAGACACGAAACGGAATCTGTTAGACAATGCAGTCCCGCGCAACACTCTGTCATACAACAACCTTAAATAAAAACATAATAAACATTAGATTATTTTCATTGAAATGTGTAAATAAATTATATTGTGGGACTAATTAAATAATATATCGGATGAGTGAATATTACCGGATGTATGAGTGCATATTACTGACGCCTAGTTGATCATGCCTAAAAATCTCTTCCAAGTCATCAAATGTAATATGTGACGGGAATTCAATACCGAAGACACTTTCATCCATGTTGATTTCACGTAAACCACCATCCTTCAAATCGGACATATCAACCATTGTTGCGAGTGTCGAACGGTATCGAGGCACAAAAGCACCGCCTTTTTTTGCCGCTTGCTTCGGAGGACCAGTGGGTGGTAAGCTACGAACCTGCTGCGTCACTTGTTGTGACTCCCGAGCGGATGCCTAAAAATCATATAAGTTAGGTAAAATATAAAATCATGCAGATTTAGATTCAGACTATATATTAACACTTTAAATGTACCTCTTTTAGTGATGCAACAAACTCCTCCTCCTGTAAAATCCCTTTACCCTTAATTGCGGGTTTTATAGGAGCAGTCTAAAATTAAAATGTAAAAAATAATTAATAAACGGTTTAGAATTGACATTCGAAAACTAAATGATTCATAATCGTTTTCAGTATACCTCATCACTAATGGTAATGAGCTCCGAGGGCCATGCAACAAATGATCCTATTGCATCTCGCAGCAATGTCGTCTCTGAGACCATGTCAGGTACCGGTAGAATCGCATCACGATCTAATACAACATCCACCGATACTTTCAGGTGTCCATCCGGGAGGGGTCTGTGGTGAAGTAAATCTCCCGAAGTGTTGTGCACTTTTCCCTTGCCAACTAGTCGATAATTCGGTGACGATAAGTATAGTTGGCAAGATGAAATGCCCTAAACAAATAGAAAATATAAAGTCATTATCATTAATAAAATAGAACAGTTTGTAAGGAAAAAAACTTATAATTACCTCGGGAAATTTCTTTTGATAGTTGATACTAGCCTTATCACTAGTTTCTCTCACCGATGAAGTGTTGCATTTTTCTCTCATATACATATCTTTATCTCTTTGCAATTCAGAGACCTGTGCTTGCAATTCCTGCAACTTTTGCAACACTTCTTCATTGGTAAGATTTGATCTTCTCCTAGAACTCTTATAAAAAGAGGTTGGAGTCACACCATGACCCTTACCCCTCACCCGACCGGGATACTCGAGAGCATCTAGTACTCTACTAAGTACGCTCTCCTCACCGGTGGATGCCGATTGCGACAAGGTCTCCTGTAATTCATTTACATTTAAATAATTATTAGTGGAGATAAAAAATCATTTATATATTAAAAAACATTTGATTTAATTAAAGACACAGTATTATACTTACACATTCAGTATAAACTCTCTGAACATCGGGATCGACAGCTTGATTCTTGCCCACACGAGCTTCCTTCCACAACACATGTACAGGAAGTGAAGCTTCCTCACTTTTAGTCTCCTCTAACTATGCATTGACACAAACGATAAAATCGTCAATTAAAACATGCACATGTAGACAATTAATTAAAACGCATTTCTATTTACTTACAATTTTATCCTCTAAGCGTGCATATCCCAAACGCCCTTTTTTGTATGGATACGCGGGTTTGGATGCTCTCTTACTATTCGTGGCACTCTTTTTCTGAAAAGCTTCATCTCTTTGCTTTAAAAACTCAGCCCAATCTGCTTCATCAATGAAGGTCGCATACTTTGTTGGCCGTCCCGGTGCCTCTTCAAGAAATTTTCCATCTTTATCCTTAAGATAGGTGTTTGTCAAAAAACTTTTCCACCCTTTATATCTTTTGCCGGCCAAACTAAGTATGTAGCTTTTACGTTCATCTGGTATCTCAAAAGTCCTCTGCAAAAAAACGTACGCATAGTGTGTTAGTATAAGTAATTTAAACAATTTATCGTCAAGATAATAACAACAATTAACCATATATGATATATACCTGAAGCTCTTCCCAAATCGCTTGTTTTTTCTCCTCCAATTCTAAATTTTTCGTTCTCGATTTCCAGGTAGCTACGGAGACCGGAATATGCATACGGACAAGTGTACCAATATAACTTGTCAACTTTGCAGAATTAGGACCAATTGGTTGTTTATCAGAATTCCATTCCAATCGGTATACTAATCCTTGGTCTCTATGTCGAATGATTCCCTTCATAATAGTGATGCCTCGTGCAACCTCTTTTGCTTCAGTATCAGGTGGAGCATTTGTATCCGAAGCAACTCTTTCTTGTGAGTTTTCTTGTGAGTTTTCAGGTGGGTTTTCAGGTGGAGCATCTCTATCTGGAGCCATTGAACCTGTATCAAACAAACTAAAGCACATTAGTACACTATTAACACTAACTTTATATGAGAAACATTTCAAAAAATTACAACATAGAAGTTATTATAAGAAGAAAAAAAATCAATCCATTATTAATTGTTCAACGTGAAGATATTAATAAAATAAAAGCATGTGATACAATCAATATTACTTTTTCATGATATTTCTTTTAGGCAAAGATGAGGGGATGCATACTCTATCAATATTAAAAGTATGTTCATGATATTTCTTTTAGGCAAAGATGAGGGGATTCATACTCTAACAAAGTGACACAAAACCTTACACAATTCTAACCTCAAAACTCAACCCCTTTTACTAAAAATAATAAAGTATTTAACAACAAAAGAAACTAAACCCATAGATAATAAATAAGCAGTCCAGTAATATTTTTCTTGCTTTGAAGAGATACCTAAAACATAAAAAAAATGTTAGAAAAAACATCTTAATATTAAAATAAAAACAAAACACTGTTGGAGGATATACTAAAAACAAAAATGAAAACTTTAAAACAAAATAAAAAGATAATACCTTTAATTCGAATTACCCCTTAACTCTTGAACAACTAGATAATATGTAGATGGTATATGAACCAGTAACCAATAAAAACCATTAGTGAAGATATTAAGGAAAATGAAGGAGACAAAAATGACAAAAATAATATTAGATGATACTCATATTAAGATTGAAATAGAGAGAACATGTATATATTTGAACATGTACACCATTAAACTAACATTACAGTACCATCATCAATATCGACCTCATAGCGACATATAACAACAACAATCAAGTTTCATCATTGCAACAAGTCATCATAGCATACAAAATATATACTAATCCAATTCCAAGAAACATTGACACAGAAAAAATGCTTCAAATTTTGAACCTGTATCAAACAAACTAAAGCACATTAGTACACTATTCTAGAAGCATAAATTCACAGCAAAATGGAAAAGCTTCTATCACCCATTTTCATTATCATTATCATCCATACTTGAATTCATTTTCATTATCACCCACCACACTATTCTAGAAGCATAAATTCACAGCAATATCATGAATCTATGTTTGAGTGGCCATGATATATAGAACACAGTCTTCACAACTTTTCACATTACTAGCAGTATATACTTACCAATATCATGAATCTTCGTTTTCTTATTTTATCCTAACTCAATAACCAAACTAATGAGATGCATTCTTAATCTTCTATGACACTGCAAATTCTTAATCTTAATGAGATGAATTCTTGTTCTTATTTTCTTATTTCATCCATGATTCCAATTCTTCCATGAATAAGGGTGATTTCTTACACTGGATCCAATACATCAAGTAGTTGCTGCTCATAAGAAAGCATGAAAGATGACTATGGTGAATACGATTTTCAACTGTAAATACTTCAGAAATAAAACATATAGAAAAAAGTGGCAACTTAGTAATCATAATCATAAACTTACATAAATTATTTTCCAACTATGAAGTGTGTCTGGTTTATAAATTGAATCTTTAGATATTTTCACACTATTGAAAAAATAATACATGAGAATTAAATAAATAAAAACTTTTGATCATATATACTTGCATTAGAACCCATAAATCACTACTCTTCTAATCATCATTTACATAGATTTGTAACATAAGTTAATGAAAACTCCTAGTGGAAGATCATGAGTCTATAACTTTGAGAGTGACACTAAATATCCCCGTTAAGTGACATCTAACTTTAAATGGAAAAAGATGTGAGCCAAAAGGAACCTTTACTTTCTATCGTTAACAAAAAAATTCAGATACATTTGAAATAAATATTTACTTACAAAATCTAATATCCATGAATTAAGAAACAAATAAGAATGTAAGGTTGTAAGCAACTATTCCTTATAAATAGGCATGTGTTAACGTTTTCTACTCTTATATTTACATAATCAATATGTTTGCTTCTTATCATGAACAACATTCGACCATCGCAACTCGTCGAAGAACAACGAAACACAAGAAGATTGTTTAAATAGCTGTGGGATAAAATCGTAAACGGACTTTCTCTTCTAAACCTAACGGAACATGATGTGAAGTATTTAGTTGCTGTAGGAAATGGTTCTATTGAAACTACGGGTTCTGCATTTGTAGGAAATGGTTCAATTGTAGATATAGTTGATGTTATGGCTGGTTCAACAGCCCTAACTAAAGTTGTTAAAGTGGTGGATGGTCTTTGTACTATATTTATAGAACACACAGGATATTACATAAGAAAATGAGCTATTGTTCTATTGTTAAAACACAAACCCTTGAAATAGAATAAATCCAAAAAACTCTTGAAATAGAATAAATCAAAAAATTATTTCTAGCGAATACAAGAACATAGCAGATATGATTCTTGTTTTATGGTGGACACAAGGAACCAATCATGTTCATAACAACAACAACACAAACCCTAACTTCCCAACCATGGATTTTTCTCTCAAAGCTAAAATTTAACTATGAACTCACCTCTAGGAAGAAGATGATGATGAAATATTGGAGACGACTTGATGAAGCAAGCTCTTGATCCTTAAGTATTCCAAGCTTTTTTTCTTTCGAAGAAGACGATTGAGAACGGAGAAGACGATTCCAAGCTTAGGGATTTGGAAACGATTGAAGACGATTCCAAGCTTAGGGATTTGGAAACGATTTTGTGAGTTTTCTGAGAATGCAAGATTTTGAAACGATTTTGTGAGTTTTCTGAGAATGCAAGAGTTTTCTGAGAATGCAAGATTTTGTGAGAATGAACGATTTCTTGTTTTAAAAAATTTTAATTGTAAAGAGGGTATGACAGCGCTTTTGAAAAGCGCTTTCGTAACTAAGGCTATACCAGCGCTTTTGAGGATAAAAGCGCTCTTGTACCCCACCCCCTATATCAGCGCTTTTGAAAGCGCTTTCATAAGCCCCCTATAAGAGCGCTTTCAGAAAGCGCTTTCATACCCCCCCACTATAAGAGCGCTTTTCAAATGCGCCTTCGTACCCCAGCCTCTAAGAGCGCTTTCTGAAAGCGCTTTTGTAACCCCCCCCCCCTTTAAGAGCGCTTTTTTAGCGTGTTTTTTTATTTTGTTTTAGCGCAACCTATACCAGCGCTTTTTACAAAAAGCGCTTTAGTAGGGGTGCTGCTAAAAGACAAATTTGGTGTAGTGTTTGTACCAAGCTATCTAAAGTGGTTGATCACTTTAAACATGTTTGTTCTGACTTGTAGGAGTTGAGTGTGATCAGAACAACAAGTTAGAGGCTTAAGAAATTGACTTTGTGATTAAAGTGAACTTTTCAAGAATGGATATGTTACTTTCTTCCAAAAATGGAATGATCAATTGGACAAAGGATTAAACACTTGGATCATAGTTTAATAAGTTGTGTAATAATTCAATTAAGGAGTGATATACAAGTTTGATTCCCGTAAAGTGAATATTATGCAGCATAGCTAGGGTTTTAGTTCATTATTCATCACAAATCTGCCTTGTAAGTCAAGTTCGAAACCCCAACTTCTTGCCTTTGATTCTCTTAGCTCAAGTATGATCTCAACGAGTTCTTGGACATTTTGGAAATATTGTAACATCCTATATAACCTTTATGTTTTATATTTTTTAATAATCACTACGCCAAAAATGATTTTTTGTATCACCTAATTTAATAGCACTTTTAAAAAAAATGCTATTAAAATGGAAAAAACACATTTATAATAGCACTTTTTAATCGGGCGCTATTATATAATACAGACTATGTAATTTTGATAGCACTTTGTACCAGAACGCTATTATTAAACTTCTTTAAGATAGCATTTTGTATAAAACGCTATTATTTGACTACCTATATAATAGCATTTATTAAAAAGCGCTATGTTATATATAATAATGAATTAATTAATTAATTGATAAAAAAAACAAAACACATTTTCAGAAACTCTATCCCCAAAAATCCTCCACCTTCTACGTCTTCAAACTCTATCCCCAAAATCCTCCACATCTGAACCCTCGCGAAACTCTGTTCCGTTCTCATCAATGGCTTCTGCTCCCTCTCATCGCACCGAGCTCGCCAAGCTCTGTAGCTCCAAGGACTGGTCCAAGGCAATTCGAATCCTCGATTCACTCGTTTCTCAGTCTGCTGCTGTTCAAGACATCTGGTGCAATTTTCAATTCTCTCCGATTCAATTTGCAATCGATGTTTGTTAATTAGTCTCATGTATGCTGATTTTTGTTCAATTTTGTTATTGTGCTTGTTTTCAGTAACCGAGCCTTCTGTTATAGCCAATTGGAACTGCATAAGCATGTGATTAAGGATTGCGATAGAGCGATTCAGCTTAACTCCTTGCATCTTCAAGCTTACATTCTGAAAGGTTTCTTCTCAGTTGTTAATTGATTTCATTCAGCTTTATCTACTTTATCAAATTGTTTGTACAGAAATATCTGCTGTGTAGTTACTAGTTAGTATCATGATAAGTGCTATTGAGTTCTAGTATGAATAATTGATGGATTACTTATAACTGAATTTGACTTTGGATTTTTGCTTAAGATTTTTAATTTGTTTATTGATGCTCTCCTTCGTTGCAACTTTAAACAAGTTTCCCTGTCCCCATTTAATTTAAACGCAAGCAAGAAAACAATAGACACACATTTCAATTTTTCAAAACACCCCGCCCGTTAGAACACTCTCTGTTCATCACTATCCAAAATCCCCAAAGCAAAACCTTAGAAATTCCACCTTCAACATGAACCAGTATCACATCTACGAAGCCATTGGTCGTGGCAGATACTCCGTAACTCCACCTACCTCTTCCCCCTTTCATTTCCATCTTCAATTTTCGCACTTCCAACTCGCGATCGATCTTACTCTTTTTCTTTCGTGAATTCGCAGACGGTCTATAAAGGCAGAAAGAAGAAGACCATCGAGTATTTTGCGATTAAAAGCGTTGATAAATCTCAGAAAAACAAGGTTCTTCAAGAAGTGAGTTCTTGTTACTTAATTATTCATAGCATTCATTATGTCATTTTTACACAGTTTTCTACCAGATCTTGAGCTCTATTCTGTTGTTGATTGCAAAAACTCATGAATTGCATTTTTTACTCTTCTGCAGGTTAGGATTCTTCACACTTTGGATCACCAAAATGTGCTCAAGTTTTATTCATGGTGAGAAAATTTAATTCTATTTGAATTGTTTAATATGATAAATAAAAAATATTCCTACTTACTAAAACAATGAACCCTTTAGAAACCCAGAAACCCACATTCTTCAATGAACTCTGTTAAATCCTTGCTTTCTTATGGAAGATTTCCAAATTTCTTGGGCTTGTTTGGCCCATTCGTTTTCGTTAGACGCCGCTACTGTAGTAACTTAGAACCCAAAAGTAACTAAACCACCTAAGTCCTTCTCTCAATCCCTCAAGGGGGTCTGTGACATTCCATGTTCACAACTCCCCCAACCCATCTTAAAAGGGGATCGACTGTCTATTATTATCCATAAAACCAATGATGGATAGAACTTTTGGGCAGTATGTCAGAGTTTTAGTAGATATGGATATCTCAGCTGCAATTCGATACAAGGTTCTTGTTGAAACAAAAGGTTTTGCTTTTTTCTCTTATATAGAATATGAAAATCTCCCCCACTTTTGTACTCATTGTAAAAAACAAGGGCATTATATAGAGACTTGCAAGTTTAACTCTTCTGTTGTTCCCCCTAAAATAAGCTCGGTAGATGCTAGAAACATTGATCCTAAAGTTGTGCCCAAAAAACTTGTTTCAAATCTGCTAGATGTGCAAGACCTGATAGTGGTTATTCCCCCAACTGTTAAGGGTAAACAAAACATTGAAATTCCAGAATCAAGCAAAGCAAAAGATGACACAGGCAGCCCAGATAAGATCCCTGATAAACCACCTATGTCCCCTATTCTTTCGCCTATCTGCAATCTGAATGATTTTGGTGTGAGTAATAATACCGAGGTTTTAAGTTCGAATGATACATAAGTTGTGGAAGAATCGTTAAACTTGGAGGTTGTCAGTGTTAACTCTCAGGAAGACCTTAACATCCAAAATAATAAACGGTTTTTGGCTAAGTCCTGGGATAACCTAGAAAAACTTCCTGATGATCATGGGGATGATATAGAGGAGGAAATTGAGGACCCTAAAGCTGATTTTATAAGGTTCCAATTAGATCACTTGAGTTCTCAAAGAAAAAACTTAAAAAGAAAAACAAATTCCGATCAAACTATGTTACCAGATCAAAAGTTGGTGCTCATAAAACTTCCTAATTATGTGCATTTTATGGAATGCAAGGGGCCTTTCTAATGCCCCAACTAGACTTGCTCTAAAGTCTTTCCTAATCTCTCAAAAACATGAATGTTGCTTTCTTTCTGAACCTTGGACATCGAGTTTAAACTTCCCTCCATCTTTCTTCCATAATTTAGGATACAAGTTTTTTCCCTAAACTCTCGGCCTAACCATCTCCCCAATCTTTGGTGTGTTAGTCTTAATCATTTAAACCCTACTGTTATCTCTTCCTCTGATCAATTTGTGGCTTTCAATTTGGTAGTTGATTCTGTAAACTGCTACTTTGCTGTGGTTTATGCCTTTAGTGTTATGAATCATAGAAAGCTCTTGTGGAAAGATCTTTCTTTGTTACTTGACAACCATCCTTTCCCCTGGTGTTTTTTGGGAGACTTTGATTCTATCTTGGGATCCCATGAACACCGTGGCAGAATCATTCCATATAATAGCACGTTTGTGGACTTCTCTCAATGGGTTAATCTCAACCAGTAAATTTAATGCTTGTCGTTACTCTCTTTTTAGTGCTGATTATGAAGATGAATTTCAGGATATTCAGCTTCCTGAAGAATCTGTTAATGAGCTTGCTTGTGACCTCGTTAGAGCTCTGCAGTATGTCAATTTCCCTTATGTTTTATTACTCTTATTTTGCAACACAATGCTCACAGGAAACTAATTTGGATACTCCTTTCTCAGGTATTTACATTCAAATGGAATAATTTATTGTGATCTGAAACCATCAAATATTCTACTAGATGAAAATGGACGTACAAAGGTGTTAATTTTTGTTCACTCTCTTTTGTATCGATGTTGATTGGATTAATTTAGTTATTTACCCATTTGTTAATATGAGCTGAAGTGTGTACCTATTACTTTGTTGATGCAGCTCTGTGATTTCAGATTGGCCAAAAAGTTAAAAGAGATATCGAAAGTTCCTTCTTCTTCGGTATTTACTAACTTTTGCAATTTCGGACATCCACATTCATATATTGATAGACCAATATACAACTATGGCTGTCATTTTTTCTGCTGAAACCAAATAATATGTTAATACATACTATGTCTCCTTACTTCTTTCTGTAGTTGCCTCAAGCAAAACGTGGAACACCCTCTTACATGGCTCCGGAGCTTTTTGAAGATGGCGGAGTTCATTCTTATGCTTCTGATTTATGGGCTCTAGGTTGTGTACTATATGAATGTTATTCTGGGAGGCCTCCTTTTGTGGGAAGAGAATTCACTCACCTTGTAAAATCCATCATTTCAGACCCGACTCCACCTCTCCCTGGAAATCCAAGTCGACCTTTTGTCAATTTAATTAAATTCTCTCTAGTGTCTCTTCCTTCTCAACCTGCATTTGATGATATGATAGAGCTTCATGCTAGGTCATGCGCTTTTTGCTTTGGGAAGGAAAGCAGATGCTTTAATGGTATGGGAGCAAGGCTTTGAACTTGCTCAGCATCAATCTGCAGATTTGAAGCAGTTGTTAGAACTTGAAGAGCTTTTTGTGAAAGAAAAACAAGGTAACAATGCATCGTATGAAACCAATGGACTGCCCATGCTAAACTATGTGGCAATACAAGTGATAAATCTGAGATCTTTCTAAAGTCCACTGATAAATTTGATGCAAAGAATGAACTAAATAGTGAAGGTAGAGAGTCTAATAAATGTGATGGCCAAGTGAATGGAAGCCCTGATGTTATTGATAATTTGCGCTATAACTCTGAGTCGTGTAATGATTCAAGTGATAATTCAGAATCATGTGATAAAGTATTTACTAATAGCGGTGAATCAAGTGACTCAAACGATGCTCCTGAAATTCTTAAAAAGCCCAGTTTTAAGTTTACTTTCCCCAGTGAAAAAAGTAGCGAAGCAAGGAAAAATAAAAAATTCTCTGTTGCTCGGATTTCAAAGACAAAGTCTATAAGTGTAGATTTTCGGCTTTCACGGGGAATAGCAGAGGTTTGTTTCCGCAACTGCTGATTTGTAGTATTTATCTGTTTAATTGCGTAATTGATATTGTGATTATTTGTAGGTTAACGAAGGGAAATATGCTCATGCTATATCCATTTTTGACCAGGTACAGTGTTGTCTTCCACAAAAAGGAGCAATGGGAGAGATTCATCAAATGATTTTGAAAAAGATACGAATTATGCGTTTGATCGAGTTGAAGAATTTGTCAATGTAATTGAGGAAGATCTTCGTGATTGTCCTCAAATGTTTGAGCGGATAGTAAGTGATGCAGAGACTCCGTTGTATGATGGATGTACTAAATTCACAAGACTGTCAACGGTCTTAAAGTTGTATAACTTAAAAGCACGCCATGGATGGTCCGATAGGAGCTTCACAGACTTGTTGTCTAAAAGATAGTAAGGGTGGTTTTGTTAAACATCGTCCGGCCAAATATTCTTTTTGTATAAAACAAGATGATTGGGATAAATTTGTAGCCCAACATATGACTGCAAAGTTTCAGGTAATACTTTTATCACTTGGATATGGATCCTTAAATGTTTGATTATTCTTTATATGTTGAATTAGTTTTTATTGTACAATACATAATCAATATTCCTTCTATGATACAGGAAAACAAGAAGCAATTATTTTGCCTAATTAGTGATTGTATCTATGAGTTCAACGCTTTTGGATCATGAAGGTGGTTACTACATGGGATTGTTTTGTTATCCTTTCTTATTTTTTTGGTGTTTTGTTTAGAGAATTTGATTGTATGTTTTTGGATTTGGATTGAAGTACTCATAGATGGGCATCTACAAATTTGGCTATGCAAACGCCCTCTTAATATTCTATATGTTATGATATTTGGAAACAATAGGATTTGGTAATTTAAAATGTTATTTGGTATTTGATGGATCATTATTTATATGCAATGAGTAACTTAAAGCGTTATTTGTGTTGAATTGAATATAGTTATTTTATATTTACACCAAAAAAAATGATTGTGTAAGAAAAAATATTGTACTGTACTTATTAAAAATATTGTACCAAATATGTACCATTTATTAGCACTTTATTTGAAAGTGCTATCAAACATATGTTATATATTAGCGCTTTTTGTTTAGAGTGCTATAAAAAAACAAATAAAAAACATGCAAAATACTGACTTTGATAGCACTTTAATTAAAACGCTATTATAAATTGGTACTTTAATAGCGCTTTAAAAGCGCTATTAAATAAGAAATATTTACAATAGTGGCGCGGTTAATAGCACTTTTAAGCGCTATCAAAAACAAAAAAAAAGCGCTATTAAATAGCTTATTTGGCGTAGTGAATCCAATTGGAACTTGATGAAAATTGGCCAAGAAGTTGGGATAAAAACCTGACCAAACTTGCTGAAATTTTCTCTAAGTGTTTATATAAAAATATCATGACTTCATGAATTTATAACTCAAAATCCAAGCACTTCTAGGACTTGATCAGCTACACAAAGTTGTAGATATCATCAAGACCTACAACTTTCTTGTTGAAAGTTTTCTTTGAATCATCTTGCATCTTAGTGAAAGAATGGCATGAAGTAATGAAATTATCATGTATAAAAAACACTTAGAAAAATTTCTAAGTCTTGAAAAGTTTGACTTTTCACATTGACTTTTGAATTTCTTGATTTCTTGATGATCAAGCTTTTTATTTTGAATGTCTTAATGAATTGTGGTCTTTGAAATCAAATTTTGACCGAAAAGTCAAAATTTTACTTTTTGTGTATCAATTGACTTTTCATTAGTTGACCAAATTTAAACTATCAATCCACTAATCTTGAGAAATGATTTAAGCCATGGAATGGATCAACATGTTATATCCGAGTCTTTGAGATTATGCTTCAATCCATTAGGTCATGTATTAGGTCAAAAGTCAATGATCAGTTGTTCTTAGTCAAACCTCTAATTTGTGGTCTCAGTGTTTCAGAGGTGATTTTGTCTGATCAATTTCTTGAGATTGAGCATTTGAGGTCCTTTGTGAATGTCTTGAGAAAAGAGAGGGAAAATTTCGGGGTACAACAACTTCCCTTGTTCAATCTTCTTAAACCTGAAGAGATAGATTGGCGGACTCGTCGTTCGTGACTTGAAGGTGGAAGATGATTGAACACTAGAGTGCTTAGAAATTTGCACTCAATGATGTGTTGATTGTATCAGGAATGGGCTTAGAGATGCAATTTGGAGAAATGATAAAAATTTATCGGAGATGGGCTTACATATTCCATCCATAGTGACTGGTTGATTGATATGGTAGTCTAAATAATCTGGACTGCAAGTGCACAGTCTTATCTCGTAGTTTTAAAGATTATCGAACCCAAAGGACCAAAAGTCAAATGTACCATTATCTAGTGCTACGGTGTAAATCCAAGGCTAAAAATATTTGGTTTAGATTAGGTGAACTAAAAGGAAGTTTAAATCTAATAAAATAATCAGAGGGGGGAAATAACCAGTATGTAATAATTGGACTTCGGGAATTAGTAACCTATTTGGTAACTCGCAGTTTCCAATAATTCTCAATAGAAATTTATCAGTTTAAAAACCCTCGTCTCATACTGTCGTGGTTGTTGATTCAGGTTATGCATTTAAGTCCTAACGTATGCTCTCGCTATCCCGTCGGAGTTAGAAACATTCTTTTGAAAACAAATAAACTCTAATTCACCTTAAAGCGCTCTTGCTGTTTTTAAAGCCAATGCCTAATTACTATTGTCCAGTTAAAGATCCTCAAGCTCTCGCTTTGTTGAACCTAACTTCTATTCGTCTTTTACTCTCATAACAAAACAGTTCATCATTAAAAACAAAGTAATCTAGTCCAGAAAATAGTTCAACAAATAAATAACCAATAGTATTACCAAATTTCCTCAGTTGTATGACCTTACATACCAGTATAGAAATCTAGCATAGCATATTATAAAACTTAATAACTGAATAATAAAAGTCAGACAACAAAGTAAACATGATTATTGAATTAAAGGAAAATAATAATTTATTAAAATGAAAACCTGAAAATAAATACGACTGGAAATCGGTAGCAATTCGTTCGGCTCTAATCCAGAGGCACTTCTCCACAGGTTGGTAGGTTTTGCTTTGATCCGGAAGTGAAACAATTCCAAAGAAATAAAATAATAAACTTAAACAAAAATTCTGAAGGTCTTGAAATAAACTATGGGGCACTAGATTTCCAGTGCAAAACTATATTGCTTAAATGGGTTGGGAAAATAATACTGCTTAAAACTAGGAAGAACAATAATTCTGGAAAATAATGCAAGAAAAGCGAAAACGGAGAGCCTCGCTGAATGTGTGAAGTCTACTATTTATATTGGTCTTGTATAACTGCATGTGAGAATTTGTAGGAGTGTTTGTAGGGTTGTTGGATCTCTGCGTAGCTTGGAACGTGAATATAGCAAGTGAGACATTTTCGTTGCAAGCTTGAAGTACGTGGGAAAAATAGTAGGAGAAAGTGTCTTGCCGTTCGTCAAGGTCCAAGTGACATTCGTCACTACTTGGTCATATGCAATGCTGGTCGTCATGCATGCCCTGCCGGTCGTCACGAACTTACTGCTTCAAGTGGGCCACGCTTTTGGGCTTGGGCTTATCCTTTGGCTCTTCTTTTTGTTTTGTACCCCTTTTCTTATTTTTCTTCTTTTTTCTCGTAATTAATTTGATACCTACAAAATAGCCAAATACCAACTACAAAGCAATTTAATTTAGAATAAAATGGAAAATAATTTAATTAAATCAAGCTAAATATGCAATACATTTATGTGTTATCAAACTCCCACATACTTGAATATTTGCTTTTCCTCAAGCAAGTGCTCAGTATGATGTTTGTCTAAACATTGGTCAGGTGCAAATGTATGACGCAAATCAACTTGTACGTGGTTGCATGGTGTTTTTGTTAGAGAATCAAAAGCTTAATCTATACTCCAGCACTACAGTAACAACACTAGACAATCCCGTCTTAAGTAAATCGGTTGCAGATGCTATTATAGCTCTCCCCAAGTAGTCGTCTTGTTTCACCCATTTTCATTCGAGCGCAATCACATTAAGCCCTTTATCCTAACACGTACATAGCAGAATAGCTAGTTAGTGGTTATGAACTTTTTAGCACAGTGGTTTCTGGCACAATAATGTGGCAACCTTCTTTTTACCCATTTGCATGATGCAGGGGATCAAACCGTAGTCTGCCCTACCAAGTTCAGTACCAGACGCCTCTGAACCACCTACAATGGATTTTATGTTACTTTGTAGGGCTTACATTCGTTGGATTAAATGATCGGGTGAGGATCTCCCAATTTAATATGTGCATTTCCTGTAACATTTTCTAAATAAATTGCTGAGATCATCCACTTATATTCATTGACTTTCTGCGTAGTTTGTGTTTAAGATGGTGTTGACTGCTAGATAAACTACTTAGGGTTACTTCAAAACTAAAGCTTTGGGTTTCGGAATAATAGGTACTTTAACTAGTCTATTATACTCTGGGGTTGTAGAGTGTCAAGACGATAGTGATTTCGTCAAATCTTGCGAAAATTTCTAACAAGTTTTTTTTAAAAAAAAATTGGCAACCTACATACTCGTCGAGTGAGTCAGGTTATGTATTAAATCAGAAAAAAATTGTTGAGGCTCAATAAAGTGAGGGAATCAGAAAAACAACATAAATATTGCATAAATGACTAGAAACAAAGATTTTTATTGAAGGGGAATAACAAGAAGGGAGATGATAATAACATTTTACTAGATAATAAAAAATTACTAGAAAAAGCAAAAATACTTCCTCCCTCATACTTAAATCATACAATGTCCTCAATGTATTGAAAAAGGAGAGTGAAAAAAACTAAATACTCATTCTTCCTCGCCTTTGCCACAGAATCTACCACGCATCCTTGGTCTAGATCTTCTACGCGCTTGCTCACCCCTTCTGGAAGACTATGCTTCATATCTTTGAGCCTCCACACGAGAAACAACTTCATGCAAACCTTCAACACAGAGTGTCAAAGCTCGCATGTTTATTGTCATCCCTGCGGTGAATTCTAGCATACTTTGGTCTTGCCAGTGAGCGTAATCATGTTGATCTCTTTGCATCTGTTGGACGAGATGAATCATTTCCTCTTGGCGCGTCTCGATGTTTTGGTAGCGCTGGTTAGATAATTGGTTATGCTGCAGTATTGCGGCATAGATGGCATCGAGCGTGGCAGGTTGATTGGCATTTTGTTTCCCTTGGGCTTCGAGAGGTTGAATGTCAGGTTGAGGTGCTTGATATTCTAATTCTTGTTCCATTTCATCAACCGCAGCATTATTGGCCCCGCCTTGGTTTCCTTGTGCATTCACACCAGGCTCGGGTGCGTTGAGGTCATATAACCAGTTGTTTGCAATGCTTAAGTTCGTAGTATTTGGATTTGGCAAAATGACACTACGAACTTCATTATTCCTCACCATTAGATAATATCCTCATGCCTCTCTTATCTTAATAAGGCAACCAACTCGACAGTTGTTAATATCCAAGAACACTGCTGGCAGTGAGGGTAGATTCAGGATTCTCCCTCCCAGGTTCAGGTGAACTGCTATTGCAGCGACGTTACCTCCAATACAGAAAGGCACAATCCCGTCTCTTGTTACAAGATTTTGAATGTGAGCCATCAGGAAGGTACTTGGGTTCAAACGGATGTTTAGAGTGAAGGCGCAATGGAGAGCATATAACTCCTTAGTGTTGACCTTGTTGTTGTTAGTCCTTCCAAAAATAATGTTGGTCAAGGTGCGGTGAAGGTAGCGAGTGTTTGGATTATGGATGTGAGTGGAGTAGCGCGCTTCGGGGGAGACATTTTGCTCATTGGATATTATTTCCTATAATTCATATGACGTTCTATTCCAATCCAATTCAGGGGGAATTCGGTATTTCATATTGTCTCCACGAGGGAAACGAAACATGTCGCTCAAAGCATCCTGGTTCAGCGTGTATTCCTGGTTGAAGATATGAAATATGGCGGCTCCAAAGAGATTTGCATCAGCGTCAGTGGGAGTGATGTAGAAGTAAGAGCTTAAGAACTCCAAAGTTAGAGCCTCGTAGGTGGGTAAGCCCATCATGCTTACAAATCTCAGGCCTGCTTTGTTTAGAAAACCTTGCATATTGTCATACATCCCTAAATTGCGTAAACAGTCGTTGTCGACATATCGTGTGGGTGTCAATCCTTGCTGATAAAACTTTCGATATTTTTCCTGTTGGAGTTCGCCAGCTTTGCCTTGTCGGAACACGAGATCAGTCATATCAGGTTCTCCTCGATTGGGTTGATTTCTATGAGCGACCATGGTATATTTGACAAAGAGGGAAAGGAAAGGTGTTTGTGTAGTGCAAAGAAGGTGGTGGATGGTAGTGATATTAGAATGATAGAAGAAGTGGTTTAAATAGGTGGAAATTATGAGTGGGTAAAGAATGGTATTTACGGTTTTGAAAGTGGGAGGTTATAGGAGTTATAAAAAATGAATGAGTGGTAATGGTGGTAGATAATGGAGTGATGGGAATTATGGGGTTTAAATGGTGGAAGATGGACGTTATAGAAGAAAAAAAAAGTGAAACAGTGTGGTTTTGCAATCAAAGTATGTGGCCACGAGGTCATTTAGGCGTGGGAGACAAGGCTGACGAGCGTCACATGTGTGGCAGATAAGGCTGGCAAACAACCAGTTTGATGGTCGGCAATGAACAGTCGGCAAACAAGGCTATGCATGTAATTTCATTGGACCAAGTAAACCGACAGTGTAATATTATCTAATGCTACTGATATATATATATATATATATATATATATATATATATATATATATATATATATATATATATATATATATATATATATATATATATATATATATATATATGATAACAACAGTAGATATTTCTAATGGTCAGCTTAGATTAAGAAATGATAGGAAATATTTATTCGGTATACTGATAAGAGGCATAATAAAATAAAGATAATAAAAACTCAATAACGTTAAATAACCAAAAACATTAAAAATAGGAATAATAAGGAATAAAATAATATTACTGGGTAAAGAAACTGAATGTGAAATGGTACAAAAGCCAAAAAATGAAATTAAAAAATATCCGAAAACAGGAAAACAAAACAATAATGCAAAAATAATAATGTTTCCTCCCCCATACTTAAAACAAACAGTGTCTTCACTGCTCTAAGAAGAAGGATCAGAAAAATTCAATAAAAGTAGTAGGGGCTATCTAGCCACGATGTGGGCCTCTAGGAGGTGCAGTAACAGAATAGATGTGCTGATATAGATGATCAAATTGTTCTGTTATGATATCCATGAAACTGTGAAAGTCCGTACGCAAAGTGGTGAACTCTCCGTGTAAACGTTCAATCTGTGTCTCTAAATTAGCAATAGGCGGTAGTAAAATCAGGAGGCGGAGGTCCAACATTATCCGGGATAGCAACAACAGTAGACACGGGAGAAGCATCAGGGGTAACTTCACGATGATTAGGGGAAGGAAGATCATAATAATGAGGAGGAGTCTGAGGGTCAAAATCATCAGGGATCTCATAAGGTTGAGGTGTTTCGGGTGAGGGTGGGGCAGGTGGGGGATCCAGGTCAAAAAGCCAGTTATTTCTGTTGTGAACACTCGTTATAGTATTAGGTAAAATAAATTGGTGGATAATGTTATGGTTAATGAGAAAGTCAAACTGAAGTGGTCCAAGGTTTCCTATAAGGTGAGTGTTGAAACAGAAACAAATGTTCATGGGTCGAATTTCTCCATAGGGGTTTAATCCTAGAAGTGGTTATCTCATTCCGATAGCATTTGCAATCATTGTAACTAGGCCTCCTATAAGGATAGGTGTATTTGCGGTCTCTATAATACGAATAAAATTGCCTAACATAAAGGTAGCCGCATTGATAGGACAGTTTTGTGAAGCACAAAACAAAATGAAAAGCTCATCACGGGACACCAAAGAAATGTTTTGCTCTTTTCCAAACAGGGTGTAGGCCAGGATTTTGTGGAATTATCTTATAGCAGGGTTATGGATACTTTCAGAATGCATATCTTCAGGCTCAGGATAGTTGTTACCAGTTATGCTACCCCAAAAGTAATTAAGCTCATGGTTGGAGAGGATATCCTCTTGGGCGATAGTAAAGACATCAGGGCCACTAGGGAAACCTAAAAGGTTAGCAAACTCACTATTGTTATAACGGAAATCAATGTTAAACAGTCTAAACCGGATCAGGCCACGGTTAAACCCTAGTCCATGGTTAGGAACATAATTCAAAGAACTTAGGAACTCTAGGGTAAGCCTACGATATGAACTAAACCTCCTCCGAATAGGGGAGGCATCCCAACCTATCTGGTTCAGCAAGTATAATACACTTTCTCGAATGCCTAAGGCGGTCATAGCACGGTCATCAACATAGATGGTGGGGGTCATCTCCCTATCGACCAACTCCTCAAACCTCCTCATTTGATATTTTCCCCTAAAAGTAATACTCATATAATCTACTCTTGTCATTTCGAGAGTTAGTCACTAGCTAAAAAGTAAATTAGCCTGAAAAGTAAGTAGATTATAGAAACATCCAGTTAGCATTGGCCAAATGCCTTTAGAGTAAAAATAAGAAGAAAAAAAACTATAATAAGAAAATGAAGATAAGAAAAGAAAGATGAGAATAAGAGAAATAAAGAGAATAAATAAAACTCTAAGTACAAATTAAAAGTTAAGGAAAAAATATAAAGATAAAAATGTGGGTTGTCTCCCACAAAGCGCTTTATTTAATGTCGCAAGCTCAACACATTTTTAATTATGAATTAGTCGTTTGATTCAGCCGTTGGTTGTATAAGCTTTAGGGTAGCTGAGTAATCGTTGTTTTCGATACAATGATAATGCTTCAAACGTTGCCCATTTACAATAAATGGATCACTAGACTTACTCTTAATTTCTACGGCATCACTTGGGGAAACCTTAGTGACTTCGAAAGGGCCAGACCACCTAGAGCGTAGTTTTCCAGGAAAAAGTTTAAGTCGGGAGTTAAATAGGAGTACTACATCTCCCTCATTGAATTATCTCCTAGAAATGCGTTTATCGTGCCATTTTTTCGTTCTTTCTTTGTAGATCTTAACATTCTCGTAAGCATATAATCGAATCTCTTCTAATTCGTTGATATCTAGGATTGTGTTTCCTCCGGCGGCAGAGTGATTTAAATTTAGGGTTTTAATAGCCCAATAAGCTTTATGCTCGAGTTCCACCGGCAGATGACATGATTTTCCATAGACTAACTTGAAAGGTGTGGTCCCCATGGGTGTTTTAAAAGCTGACCTATATGCCCATAATGCTTCGTGTAACTTAGAGGACCAATCTTTCCTAGATGTGGCGACAGTTTTCTCAAGTATTTTCTTAATTTCTATGTTTGAGACCTCTACTTGACCACTTGTTTGTGGGTGGTATGGTGTCGCTACACGGTGTTTAACTCCATATTTCACTAAGAGTTTTTCAAATATTTTGGAGATGAAGTGGGAGCCTCCGTCACTGATGACGATTCTCGGCACACCGAATCTTGGAAATATTATGTTCTTGAAAAGCTTGATTACTACTCGTGTGTCATTTGTTGGAGAGGTTATAGCTTTGATCCATTTGGATACGTAATCGATAGCTACGAATATGTATTTGTTACCGAAGGAAGATGGGAAGGGTCCCATGAAGTCAATTCCCCAAACATCGAAGATTTCTACTTCTAGAATACCTTTCTGAGGAATTTCATCGCGTCTGGAGATGTTGCCAGTGTGTTGGCAACAACCACAGTTTAAAACAGTAATGTGCACATCTTTCCATAGATTAGGCCAAAAGAAACCAGATTGTAGGATTTTCGCACAGGTTTTTGATGTACTTGAATGCCCTCCATAAGGTGCAGTGTGTCATTGGTCTATAATACTTTTGATTTCTTCCTCGGGCATGCAACGACGAAAAATCCCATCAGAACCTCTTTTAAAGAGGAGGTGTTCATCCCAATAGTAGTGTTTAATGTCATGGAAGAACTTCTTCTTTTGTTGGTATGTTAGCTCAGGTGGAAGGACACCAACGGCTAGGTAATTTATGAAATCGGCATACCATGATGCAGCAGAGTGAGCTAATGCCACTTTTACCAAATTGTTGGTTTCAAGACTTGAGGCCTCTATTTCTAAAGGATAGTTGGCTTGATAATGTTCAATCTCATTGTTTTCCAACTGAGCTATAAGTCTCTCATATGGGGAATCATCGTTAATTGGTATTTGTTCGGTCTTTAGATTTTCAAGTCTAGAAAGATTATCTGCTACGACGTTTTCAGTTCCCTTTTTGTCTTTGATTTCCAAATCAAACTCTTGTAATAATAGGATCCATCTTAATAGTATAGGTTTGGCATCTTTCTTAGTTAGGAGATATCTAATAGCGGCATGATCGATGTAGATAATAATTTTAGCTCCCACCAAGTATGAACGGAATTTGTCTAATGCAAACACAACTGCTAAAAGTTCCTTTTCTGTTGTAGCATAATTCATTTGGGCTTCATCTAGGGTTTTACTCGCATAGTATATAACATGGAGTTTTTTATCTTTTCGTTGTCCTAGAACGGCACCTACAACATAATCACTTGCATCACACATTATCTTGAACGGTTCGCTCCAATCTGGATACTGCATAATTGGCCAAAGATTAGTGCTTGTTTAAGCATTTGAAATGCTTCGAAACATTTGTCATCAAAGATGAATTCAGTGTCTTTCATCAGCAACTCAGTTAATGGCTTGGTTATTTTAGAGAAATCTTTGATGAAACATCGGTAAAAACTGGCGTGTCCTAGAAAACTTCTTATTGCTCGAATAGTTTTAGGAGGTTGAAGGTTTTTTTATCACTTCTATTTTTGCCTTATCCACCTCGATTCCTCTGTCGGACACAATGTGTCCAAGTACAATCCCTTGTCGGACCATGAAATGGCATTTTTCCCAGTTGAGTACAAGATTGACGCTCACGCATCGTTTGAGTACCATTTCAAGGTTTTCTAAGCATCCTTCAAAACTTTCTCCACAGAGAGAGAAATCGTTCATAAAGACTTCCATTATTCCATCCAGGAAATCAGTAAAGATCGCCATCATGCATCTCTGGAAGGTTGCAGGTGCATTTCAAAGTCTGAAAGGCATTTGTCTATAAGCAAATGTACCATAAGGGCATGTAAATATGGTCTTTTCTTGGTCATTGGGGTGAATAGGAATTTGGAAAAATCCAGAATAACCATCTAAGTAACATGAATGGGAATGTCTGGCCAAACGCTCGAGCATTTGATCTATGAAAGGTATAGGAAAATGATCCTTGCGAGTGGCTTTGTTTAGCTTCTTATAGTCGATGCACATTCTCCATCCAGTTTGAGTGCGTTGGGATACATATTCGACTTTTTCATTGGTGACTACGGTGACTCCTCCTTTCTTAGGTACGTCGTGTACAAGACTAACCCACTTATTATCGGATATAGGATATATGATTCCGGCTTCCAACAACTTTTGAATTTCCTTCTTAACTACATCGCTTAGAATGGGATTAATTCGTCTTTGATGCTCTCTAGAGGTTTTGCAATCTTCCTCGAGCATAATGCGATGCGTACAGATTGAAGGACTTATTCCTTTCAGACCCGAGATGTTATAGCTTAGAGCGGTTGGATATTTTCTCAGGATATTAAGTAACTTTTTGGTTTCGGTTCGTCCTAAGTCAGCATTGACTATGACGGGTCGTTTACATTCTTCGTCTAGGAATTCGTACCTTAGATCATTTGGTAATGTTTTAAGTTTTACAGCAGGTTTCTTGGGGGTCGGGTATGGGATTGGGAGTCAGTGTTATGCATTCACTTAGGTGGTCGTCCTAGCGTCCCCCACGCCAGTTGTCGTCTTCAAAAATAGGCGGTATTGGAATTCTTAGGATTTCAGTATCCTTTGTTGGTTCTGACTTTATTTCCTTCACACATTCATCGATGATGTCAATTAAATAACATGTGTTGCTTATTGCAGGGGCTTTAAGGAATTGAGAAAGAATGAATTCAATTTTCTCTTCTTCGACTTCAAAAGTCAATTTCCCTCGTTTCACATCAATGATGGCGCCAGCGGTGGCTAAGAAAGGTCTTCCTAGTATGATGGGAATGTTTGAGTCTTCTTGAATGTCCATTATAATGAAATATGTGGGAATATAAAATTGACCTATTCTAACGGGAATGTTTTCTAGCATACCCACTGGGTATTTCACAGATCGATCAACTAATTGTAGGGACATCCTAGTTGGTCATAGTTCTCCTAGTTGCAACTTTTCACAGATCGAAAGGGGTATCAAGCTCACACTAGCTCCTAAATCGCAGAGTGCTTTGTCTATTAAGAACTTCCCTATCACACAGGGTAAGGAGAAACTACCAGGGTCTCTCAGCTTAGGCGGCATATTATTCTGGATAATAGCGCTACATTCTGCAGTAAGCATCAATGTCTCATTATCCTCGAGTTTCTTTTTATTTGACAATATTTCTTTAAGAAAATTGGCATAAGATGGCATTTGTGTTATGGCTTATGTAAATGGTATTGTTTTGTTTAATTGTTTCATAAGTTCTACAAATTTCTTGAATTGTCCTTCGATTTTAGATTTAGCTAATCTATGAGGAAATGGGATAGGTGGCTTATATGGTGGTGGAGGTATGTATGGTTTTGCCTTTTCATCTCCGTCTCTAGCTATGATTTCTGACTCAATAGATTTATTCAGTTCGTCATTACTTTTTGCCTTTTCAGTTTCATTTTCATTTTGTTGAGAAATCCGTTTAGTTGAGATTCTCGGATCTACTGGTCCGTCTAATTCAGTCCCACTTCTTAATGTAATGGCATTAGCATGACCTTTCAGGTTAGGTTGTGATTGACCAGGAAACACCCCAGCTGGAGAGACAATTATTGCTTATTGTTGGGCTACTTGAGAAATTTGGGTTTCTAGCATTTTGTTATGTGTATCTAAGGCGTCTACCTTGGTTGCTAATTGTTTTACTAGTTCATAGGTGTGTACGTTTTGGTTTATAAATTCCTTATTTTGTTGTGTTTGAGCAGCAACAAATTTTTCCATCATTATCTCAAGGTTGGACTTACGGGGTGCTTGAGGTGCGGCTTGAGGTGCAACTTAAGGTGCAGCTTGAGGTGGCTTTTGGAAACCATGAGGTGCTTGAGGGGCGTATAACGTATTTTTATTCTTATAGGAGAAATTAGGATGATTCTTCCAACCTGGGTTATAGGTGTTAGAATACGAGTTTACTTGAGCGTAGTTCATCTGGTCAGGAGGTATTCCAGCTAACAATTGGCATTCAGAAACGATATGTCCAGGTATTCCACATAAGTCGCAGTTTCGAGCTACGACAGCCACGGTGGCTGCGGGGGTTACTGCTAAACTCTCAATCTTTTGAGTCAGGGCGTCAACTTTAGCATTGACATGGTCTATGCCACTAACTTCGTGCAATCCTCGTGTGGAGGCTCGTTCTCGTCCCCATTGATAATTGTTTTGTGCCATGTTTTTAATTAGTTGATAAGCTTCATTATAGGGTTTGTCCATTAGTGCACCACCAGCGGCAACGTCTAGAGATAATTTGGTGTTATATAAGAGACCACCATAGAAGGTGTGGATGATTAGCCATGGTTCAAGTCCATGATGTGGGCAAAGTCTCAGCATGTCCTTGTATCTCTCCCAAGCTTCGAAAAGTGATTTGTCGTCTTTTTGAGTAAATATGTTGATTTGGCCTTTCAGCATTGTAGTTTTGCTAGGTGGAAAATATCTTGCTAAGAAGACTTTCTTCAATTCGTCCCATGTAGTTATGGAGTTTGAAGTTAAGGATTGGAGCCATGCTCTGGATCTATCTCTTAAAGAAAAGGGAAAAAGACGTAATCGAATTGCTTCAGGATTAACACCATTATCTTTTACTGTGTCGGCATATTGCACGAACATGGATAAATGAAGATTTGGATCATCCGTAGGGCCTCCAGAGAATTTATTTTGTTGCACGGCTTGCAACAATGAAGGTTTAAGCTCGAAGTTATTCACCTCGATGGCAGGAGGAGAAATACTCGAGTGCGATTCAGCTCGAGAAGGAGCAGCGTACTTCTTAAGAGGTCGATTACCTAGTTCAGCCATGTCTAGTTTCGAAGTTGGTTCTTCAAGAATGGGAATTGGAATTGGAGCTACTTCGGGAAGATCGAGGATTCGACGTCTTACGTTAATAAAATGTTTGATTTCATTGATTCTTAGTATTGATTCCCCTTCTTGTAAACGATTATTTAGCATACAATCATTCAAGGAAAGGAAAAAATGTTGCCTTAGTCTATACAGTGTAACAGCGGAATTACGATATTGACTAAATTGGTCCCCGGCAACAGCCCCAAAAAATTGATTGATTGATATGGTAGTCTAAATAATATGGACTACAAGTGCACAGTCTTATCGCGTAGTTTTAAAGATTATCGAACCCAAAGGACCAAAAGTCAAACGTACCCTTATCTAGTGCTACGGTGTAAATCCAAGGCTAAAAATATCTGGTTTAGATTAGGGGAACTAAAAGGAAGTTTAAATATAATTAAATAATCAGAGGGGGGAAACAACCAGTATGTAATGATCGGACTTCGGGAATTAGTAACCTATTTGGTAACTCGCAGTTTCCAACAATTGTCAGCAGAAATTTATCAGTTTAAAAACCCTCGTCTCACACTGTCGTGGTTGTTGATTCAGGTTATGCAGTTAAGTCCTAATGTATCTCGCTATCTCGTCGGAGTTAGAAACATTCTTTTGAAAACAAATAAACTCTAATTCACCTTAAAGCGCTCTCGCTATTTTTAAAGCCAATGCCTAATTACTATTGTCCAGTTAAAGATCCTCAAGCTCTCGCTTTGTTGAACCTAACTTATATTCGTCTTTTACTCTCATAACAAAACGGTTCATCATTAAAAACAAAGTAATCTAGTCCAGAAAATAGTTCAACAAATAAATAACCAATAGTATTACCAAATTCCCTCAGTTTTATGACCTTACATACCGGTATAGAAATCTAGCCTAGCATATTATAACACTTAATTACAGAATAATAAAAGTCAGACAACAAAGTAAACATGATTATTGAATTAAAGGCAAACAATAATTTATTAAAATGAAAACCTGAAAATAAATACGACTGGAAACCGGTAGCAATTCGTTCGGGTCTAATCGAGAGGCACTCCTCCACAGGTTGGTAGGTTTTGCTTTGATCCGGAAGAGAAACAATTCCAAAGAAATAAAATAATAAACTTAAACAAAAATTCTGAAGGTCTTGAAATAAACTACGAGGCAATAGATTTCCAATGCAAAACTCTATTGCTTAAATGGGTTGGGAAAATAATACTGCTTAAAACTAAGGAAGAACAATAATTCTGGAAAATAATGCAAGAAAAGCGAAAACGGAGAGCCCCGTTGAATGTGTGAAGTTTACTATTTATATTGGTCTTGAATGACTGCATGTGAGAATTTGTAGGAGAGTTTGTAGAGCTGTTGGATCTCTGCGTAGCTTGGAACGCGAATATAGAAAGTGAGACATTTTCGTTGCAAGCTTGAAGTATGTGGGCAAAATAGTAGGAGAAAGTGTGCTGTCGTTCGTCAAGGTCCAAGTGACGTTCGTCACTACTTGGTCATATGCACTGCTGGTCGTCACGCATGCCCTGCCAGTTGTCACGGACTTGTTGCTTCAAGTGGGCCACGCTTTTGGGCTTGGGCTTATCCTTTGGCTCTTCTTTTTGTTTTGTACCCCTTTTCTTCTTTTTCTTCTTTTTCTCATAATTAATTTGATACCTGCAAAATAGCCAAATACCAACTACAAAGCAATTTAATTTAGAATAAAATGGAAAATAATTTAATTAAATCACGCTAAATATACAATACATTTATGTGTTATCAGTGACTGTTGGTATAAATTGGAAGAAGTATCAGAATAAATATTTGGTCGACTTATACTGAAACAGTAGATGTCTTTTACCTATTTTTAACTGGAAGAGATAAATTTAACCAGAAGAGGTCTAGTGTTTGGTGACTTCACTAGGGAAATAATCCTAACCAGAAAAGGTATGTTGATCGCCTGTCTTTAATCTGGAATAAATAAATCTAACCAGAAGAGGTCTTCGTTCGCCTGTCTTTAATATGGAAGAAATGAATCTAACCAGAAGAGGTCTTTATTTGCCTGTCTTTAATCTGGAAGAAATAAATCTAACCAGAAGAGGTCTTCATCCGCCTGTCTTTAATCTGGAAGAAATAACACTAACCAGAAGAGGTCTTCATTCACCTGTCTTTAATCTGGAAGAAATAAATTTAACCAAAAGAGGTCTTCATTCGCCTGTCTTTAATCTGGAAGAAATAAATCTAACCAGAAGAGGTCTTTGTTTGCTCGTCTTTAATCTGGAAGAAATAAATCTAACCAAAAGAGGTCTTTGTTCTCCTTTCTTTAATCTAGAAGAAATAAATCTAACTAGAAGAGGTCTTTGTTTGCCTGTCTTTAATCTGGAAGAAATAAATCTAACCAGAAGAGGTCTTCATTCGCATGTCTTTAATATGGAAGAAATAAATCTAATCATAAGAGGTTTGTTGATTGCCTATTATTAAATAGAGGAAGTAAATCTAACCAGAAGAGGACTTTTGATTTCCTATTATTAATTGGAAGAAGTAAATCCACCCATAAGAGGACTGTTGATTGATGATTGATTTTTTTGGCAATGAATAGGGTTAGTTGCATGCAGATGTATGAATGGTGTAATGATGTTCTCAAAATAAATGAGATTATGCCATATGCATTTGTCATGTATGTGATATGATGTATGAACGTGATATGTTTTATTGAAGTGCATCTTTAACAAATGATGGGGAGCCTTGTGAAGTTAAATCCCAGACTACTTGTTGGAGATGAAAAGTATGTGTATCTTCGAACCTTGTTTTAGAATTCTTTCGCTGGGGATTCTTGTTTTATTGAGGAGAACTCCTTTGGGGAACATTGACTTTGGCTCTTTGCTTGAGGAAAATCTATGAGGAATGTTGACATATGCTTGGGGGTTAGAGTTCAGGAACCTTGGTTGTCCATTTCTCTACTGGGGAGAATAAAAGTTAGTTATTATCTGGTCGGATTCCAGGCTTTGCCGTAACTTTTGAGGATAACAACGACTCCATTGGGGATTGTAAGGACTCTTCCGGGGATTAAGGGGTTTTGTCCATTGATTTGTAATAGTCTGAGAGAAAGACTCATATTGTGGAGTTTGTAGTTTGTTGGGGAAATAAACCCTTTTGTAGAGAATATTTTGACGACCTACTGGGGAAGTGAATTTTTTTAGGAAGAGACTTCACAAGGCTTCTTTCTTAAGACCAACTCAGTCGGGGAGAGGGTTTTCAAGAGATTGAAACTCTGGACGGGGATTGCATGAATCAAACTTTGTAGGGATAATCTTATTGAGGTGATTCAGTAGGGATTTGTGGACCACTTGAACTCTGTCTTATCTCCTTAATAAATGATGATCAGAGCGACAATCTTTTACTGATAGACAAAATGATGAGATGATGGGACATAGTCGTACGCGTTTGTAATACGGTGGGAGAACTGACTTGGGATGTTTTATGTTTGATCGCAATTGTTGCGGATAGCAAGAGTCACCATCAACTTTTCTTTCATCCAATAAGGAAAGGCTGAAAAGAACAGGAAAGACCTTTGAGATTATTTTCTTGAGTTCGGAGGGTAGATTATGAAAAGGGAAGGTATTAGCACCCTTTTCATCCATAGTTATCTATGGGCTCTTAGTTGCTGGCTAGATCATTGCTTTTGTTTGAAAATATGCTTTGTGGTGGTTTTTTGAAAGTATTTGTGAAAAGCGCCTTTGCTTAGGCAAACTTTGCAATAATTCTTGTTTTTACAAGAATGTATACAAAGTGTTGGACTTTGATATTTCATGTTTTGAAAGTGTTTAGTGTGTGTTTGGAAAGATGTTTATTTTTGAAAATGAGCTAGCAACTAAGAACGTTTCTACCTACTCAAAAGTCTTTTGTTCTTCTCCTTCTTCTTTAGATGTTGCTATCTTACCATTGATTGGTAAGAAGCCTTATCTTTGGATGTAAAAAGGGACGGGTGTGGGTCATCGTATGATCATGATAGCAATGTTGTGAGATATCTTAGCATTTTGAGGGACTAATATCATTTGTAAGGCAACATTAAGCTTCATCGAGGGACTATGATCTTGTATTATTTTTTGATTTGTTTTTGCTAAGACATCTCACATGCATAACATTACCGTATTCATAAGGCAACAAGTGGAGTTAACCCTAAGGATACAAGTGTGCAAGTGTTTGCATTTCATGCTTGGTTTATCTTGGATTAGTGTTCTCTAAGATTTATTTTTATCTTCCCATACATTCCTAATTACTAGCATTTATATGAAAGTGATAAATTGCGGAAAGCAAATATTCTACGCTATTACAATTATTTGGGGAATGGGGTGTATAAATTTACAAATGGGGATTGCAAGAAATTAAAGTCCTAATTATCTATTACAACCATATTGAAATAATGTACAATAATTGAAATGGACTTGTTTTGTTTTTGTTAAGATAAGAAATAAGTTTGCTTAAGAAAATATTTTTAATCTTTTGGTTTTAAAAGAAATAAAATAAAGTATGTGAGTATAAAAATATTTTTGGTGTTTTTGATTATTGAAAACAAAATGATGAAAAAAATAATAAGAGGAAAAGGGGTCAGAATTATCGTGTTGCTGAAATAAGAGAGAATAAAAGTTCTGACTCTGGTGTACTGCAAGTCAGAAAGAAAATGTTAGCAGAAAAGGGGAAGGTCAGAAGTTTTGGGTCCGGGTACACTAAAGTTCCAGGGTTGCTGGGAACAAGGGAAATCCTAGAAGTTCTGATGCAACTGGAAGCCTAGAAGTTCTAATGTTACTAGAAGGTCAGAAGTTCTGGTTGTTGAGAGAGTCTGGAAGTTCTGATGTAGCTGGAAACCTAGAAGTTCTAGTGTCACTGGCAAGCTAGAAGTTCTGATAATGGGTGTGTGAGGTGTCAATGTTGTTGGATGGGAATGTCTAGAAGTTCCATTCCAGGAATACCGTTTTGGAAAGCAATTAAAGGGGATTGATCTAGAGGTTCTGATCCAATTAATGGGGTAAAAATGTCAGGAAATAAACAAAAAAAGGTGTTTCTGGGGATAGAACTCAGGACCCTTAACACTAATGTCTTATACACACGCTCTCTACTACTGGGGTGGCTATACATCCGGTATTAGAAGCAAAAAAATAAAAATATATTACAAAGTGAACTCTGATGATGAACTTCATCTCCTTCTCCATGCCAGTCAGAGCATCGCCAACTTAGCCATTTCTCAACAAAACAGAAAATGCAAACATAATAGTTATGGCAGGTTTCATCATGGTTTCAGAAATATAAAGTATCAAAACTATAAATCAGAAGCAAGCATGAATTTTGCTAATCCTAATTCTGAATCTCAATTTCCTTAAGAATTTCTGAACTGAGGTTCTCTCTACTTAGGCCAAAATACATGAAATCTATGAATATGTACAGAATCAAAGTCAGGATGTCTACATTGTATTTTTGAACATGCAAACCTATCAATGCTTAAGTAATGTGATAAAAGTCAGCAGAAGCTTACCTTGCAGTTGGAAAATGTTCTGTGAACTAGAGCCTGGTTCTGATTGTTGTGATGTTCTGGTTAGCTTTCTCACGTTCCCAGAAAGCTGAAACAAAACCTCCACTTGAGTTATGAATGGCTATAATGTTCTGGAGCAGCCAAGAAGCAATGTTATGATTTTTGAAATGGAAGTTGGTGGAGATTGAATTGAAGTCTGTAAACAGAAGTTGGGATTGTTTCTAAATGTATGTTAGAAACTGTGTGGGTGATTTGGCCAAGAAATGTGCAAGAAAATTAGAGTTTGGGTGTAAAAAACAAAAGCTCAGCAGGTTTTTGTGTTTATGTTTGCAGTTTCAAATTCTTTGAAATTACAGCAAAGTTTCAAAGTTTTTTTCTCAAATTCTTGACCCCTTTAACAGTTGTAAATGAAGTTCAATTTATAGGCAAGGATTTAGGAGCTTGGAGAAGCCAAGAGTACAACCATCATATGCTAGAGCGCTGACTTGTTCTTGAAGCAAGTTTAAACAAGTATGGTTCAAGTCACAAAGTAGGGTGGTTAGAAGCTTTAGCCGCGCTTAAACTGAATTTGTAAGCATGAATTATGGAAAAGTACCCTCAGAAGCAAAATTAGAGCATGGGCCCAGCATAAACTTTGTACAAAAGTTTGCTTTTCAAGGACAACAATGGTACTTCTATGCCACACGTGGGGAAATTCTTTGGATAAAGACTCAAAAGTGGGTGTGAGCATTAAATGATGACGAGATTTATCAAAACAAAAAACATGCAATATAAGATTATGTATCATAGCTTAATTTAGATCAGAAGTTCAGCATTAGCATAACTTAGAACAAATATCTAACTTCTGATCTTTGAATCTCCCTGCTCCAGCATGTTCTGAAGGAGTTCTAAGACTTCTCAGAAAGATTGTAACATGCTTTGCAGATCCTCTTTGAATTACTCTTGCAAACTCTGATTGAACCTTCATGAAAACTGGTCCAAAAGTTCTAACCAAATTCTATCTTGGAAAGGCCCAGAATTTACTGAGTGCTTCAGTTTCACGGACGTGTCTTCGAGGATTTATAACTTGAAATCCTAGTATTTCTAGGAGAAGTTCTATTCTGCAATGTTGTAGATATCATTGAGATTTACAAATCTTAGGTCAGAAGTTCTTCCATAATCAACTTGCATCATGGTGAAAATCTGGCCAGAAGTTCTGAACTTATCATATTTTCTAAACACTTAGAAGAATTCTAAGTATTTAGAATTTTGACTTTTCCAAAGTAATTTTGACTTTTGATTTTCTTGATGAAACAAACTTCATATTCCAACATGTCTTGATGAAATATGATTCTTGAAACTTGATTTTGATCCAAAAGTCAAAGTTTGACTTTTCAGTATGCAATTGACCATTTTGCCCCTGTACCAATTCCAAACCTAAATTGATGTATCAGTGCTACAAACTTGGTGTTATGGAAGATCTTGTGAGAGAATCCTTGAGAAATGAGAGGGCAAATTTTAGGGTACAACAGCTGCCCCTGTTCAATCTTCTTAAACTTGAAGAGTTAGATTGGCGAGTCCGCCATTCGTGACTTGAAGGTGGAAGATGATTGAACACTAAAGTGCCCAGAAATTTGCACTCGATTATGTGTTAGTTGAAAGTGTAGGGAATGAGCTTAGAGATGCCATTCAGAGTGACTGGGGAAAGTATCAGGATAAATCTTTTGGTTGATTTAAACTGGAGTAGTAGATGTCTTTGTCTGTAGATTTTTTCTGCAAGGAAAAAGATTAGTTGCATGCAGATGTATGCATGGCGCAATAATGGTCTCACAATAAATGAGCTTATGCCGTATGCATTTGTCACGTATGTGTTATGTAGGATCAAGCGCTTACCACTGAGCTAAAAGTAATTGCTTGTAGCCAAGGTGTTACTCTATTTCCTTATAGAGAATCTAACAAAGGCCTACCTGGCCCACCTAACACACTTGTGTAGGCGCCCACGGGGGGATGTTAAGCCCTTCGAATCCCTAAGGTTGACGCTGGATATTTTAATCCAACAATCTCCCCCCCAGTGTCAGCCGGGGTATTCGAACCCATGACCTTGCTCTGATACCACTTGTAGGATCAAGCGCTTACCACTGAGCTAAAAGAAATTGCTTATAGCCAAGGTGCTACTCTATTTCCTTATAGAGAATCTAACAAGGGGCCTACCTGGCCCACCTAACACACCTGTGTAGGCGCCCATGGGGGATGTTAAGCCCTTCGAATCCCTAAGGTTGATGCTGGATATTTTAATCCAACACGTTATGGTTTATGAATGTGATGTGTTTATTGCAGCACGTCTTTGTTTAGGAAAATAAATCCTTGACAACGTGTTAGGGAGCCTTGGGAGGCTGATACTTGAACTGTTATTGGAGAGTAGGCGTATCTTCAACTTTTTTTAGACTATTTTCGTTGGTAATTCTTGTTCTGTTGTTTGAGGAGAAACTTCGTTGGGTAATACTGGCTTGTTTTAAGAAGACTTTATGGCGAATGTTGATTTCTGCCTGGGGAAAAGAGTTTAGGAACTTTGGTTGTCCATTGCTCTACCTGGGGAATTATTTCTGACTGGAGAGCATCAGAAGTTGGCTGTTATCTGGTCGAAATCCAGGCTTGGCAGCAATTTGTTGGGGATAATGTAGTTGACTGCTATCTGGTCGTATTCCAGGCTTCACAGTGACTTGCAGGGGAAGATCTGAATTAACTGTTATCTGGTCGGATTCCAGGATTCGCAGAAAATTTCTTGGGAGGATGAAGTTAAACTATTATCTGGTCGGGTTCCAGGCTTCACAGAAACTTACTAACATTAAACTGTTATCTGGTCGGATTCCAGGAATTCACAGATTTCTGAGGTGGATAAAATTAATTGACATCTGGCTGGATTCCAAGCTTCACAATAACTTGCTTGAAAAGATAAAGTTGAACTGATATTTGGTCGGGTCTACGCTTCACAGTAACTTTCTTGAACTAGTTGTTATTTGGTTAGATTCCAGGCTTCACAACAAATTTCTGAAAATTTCTGAGGGAATAAAGTTAATTGCTATCTGGTCGGACTCCAGGCTTCATAGTAACTCGCTTGAAAAGATAAAGTTGAACTGATATCTGGTCGGGTCCAGGCTTCACGGGAACTTGCTGGGGTAGAGGCAAACTCTACTGGGGAAAAGAAGTTAATCCCTTGTCTGGTTGAGTCCAGGTTTTTCAATATCTCGAAGAGTTAAACTATTATCTGGTCGGGTCCAGGCTTTATAGTGTCTTGAGAAGTTAACTATTATCTGGTCGGATCCATGCTTCATAGTAACTGAAATTTGTACTATTATCTGGTCGGGTCCAGGCTTTATAGTAACTTGTTTGAAAGAATGAAGTTGACTGTTATCTGGCTGGATCCAGGTTTCACAACAACTTACTGAAGTTAAACGGTTATCTAATCGGGTCCAGGCTTCACAATAACTTTTGGAGATAACAATGACTTTGTTGGCGACTTCACTAGGGAAAAGAGGTCGTGGTCCTCTGATTTGTAATAGTCTGAGAGGCAAACTCAAGCTGGAGAGGATAGACTCAACCGGGGAAGACAAACTTGGTTGGGAAAGACAGACTCAGTTGGTGAAATAAACCCTGTTGAGGAATATTTGACGAACTGTCGACAAGGTGAGTTCTTTTAGGAAGAGATTCACAAGGCTTCTTCTTTTAGGACTAACTTAGATAGGGAGAGGGCTGTCAAGAGATTGAGACTCTGGCTGGGGACTATCCTATGAAAAGGACTTTGTGGGGATAATGATAATGAGATAACTCTGTGGGGATATCCCATATACATTAAGAGATTCTTGATGCTGCTTGGCAGGACACATGTGCTAAATAGTTTTAATTATGTTCATATGCATATGTTCGTTCAATTTTAATCATTGGACATCTTTGCATTCAAAACAAAAAATAGAAAGTTTGCACTTCAAAGTATATTTGTATTGATATTTTGCCCATGAATATGCATTTTTGTATAAAGAGACGGAGATCCTAGTAAGAGGAAATCGTCGAAAGGAAAACAAAATTGAAAACAAAGATAATAGCCATGTGGAAGTGATCTCATTGCGTCCCAACTCTATTATTGCCCCAATGTCTTCGAATGTCCCTTGCTGTTAACAGAAGTTGATTGGACTGATCTTGGACCTTTTAAACTCGGACCTTGGTAATAAAGTAGAACGTGATGATTCCACGAAACATAGTTATACGCTTTCAATCCTTAACTTTTTCCTGGACCGCTGTGATCGGTGGAAATAGAACTGACTGTTTTTTAGCTGGTTTCGCAAAATGTCGCGGTAAGCAAGAGTCGCCACCGTCTTTTATGTTCTCCAACATGGAAAGGACAAAAGCACAGCAAAATTCCTTATGAGAATGTTTCTCGGTTCGGGAGGTAGATTTATAGAAAGGGAAGGTATTAGCACCCTTTCTATCCGTGGTTATCCACGGGATCTTAGGTACTTGCTCTTATATTTTCAAAATTTGTTTGCTTTTCAAGTGTGTGTGGGTTTTGAAAAAGTTCGTTTGAAAACTTATAGGTAACTCTTGTATCAGTCCTCAAGAGTGTATGAAGTATTGTTTGAAAACTTTTTTGAAAGTGTAAGGTGTGAAAAGTATTTTGTTTGTTTTCGAAAAGAGCAAGTACCCATGAGTCATCTACCTACCCTAAGGAATTAAGCTGTGTAAGAGTCCTTTAGATAGTGCTATCCCACCATTCAGAGGTAGGTAGCACCATCGTTGGAGGTGTTCAGGTCAATTCGATTATCGGGACAGTATGGTCACCGAAGCAATGGTAGGACGCCTTAGAAGTAACCCTAATGTCCTAGATCCTTTGTATCTGAGGCAACCGTTTCGAGGCAACTGGATCTTTTGGACAAAGGGCGACCTCTAAGACACCATATACTTGATGACCATGTTTCGAGGCAACCAGTGAAGCGTACCCTAGGAGTGGCATGTGCTTTGTGTGTTGTTTTTCAGTGAATTGTCTTTGTACATGTTATTTGTGAGCTACGGATTAATTTTATTTACATACATTCTTTCATGCATTTAACAGTTAGGGGTGCGGAAAGTAAATTGCGGGAATGTAAAGCTACGCTATTACAAGGCACGGGTCTATACATCGCCAAAAATACAAAGACCCGTTTTGATAAAGTACGGAAAATAAAGAAAGCAATAAACCTAATTACTATTACATTCTTGAAGCAGTTACATAATAATCAAAATAAAATAAATGCGCACGAATAAAAATTAATCGGGAATGTCTTAAGGGTTTTGACCCTTTTAAGAAAAGAAATGAATTTTTTTTGTCTTTTTTTGTGATCAAATGAGATTAAAACTAATTGTTAAACTAATTAATTAATTAATTAAAAAAATAAAAGTTTTTTTTGTATTTTTATGTTTTTAATGAAATAAAATAAAAGGAAATAAAATTAAAAGTTAATAAAACCTAATTCTAAATTTATTTTAGTTATTAAGAAAAAAAAGTTAAAGTTGCCTAATTAAAATTAATTCAATTTATTAGTATTTATTTACAAAAATAAAATGAAATTAAAAATAATAATAATATTAGTTCTTTTTTGATTTTTTTTATAGAAAATAAATTAATTATGTTAATAGTTAATAAAAGGGAAAAAATAAAATAAGACAAACAAAATATAAAAATGACAAAATAAAAATTGCAAACCCAATGGGGGTTTTGGGCCAGATTGGAGGTGTTAATGGAATTGTGAGGCCCATTCAGAAGCCAGCTTGGTTTGACTTTGGAGATTGTCTGCGCCTATGTTGACCTGAGAACATGATGCTCCTTCCCTCGTGGCCATTGGATTTGCACTTGGAGACACTTGGCGCTTTGGATTTGTGAGGCGCATGATAAGCCTTCTTTGAAGCCTGCACACAAGTATGTAAGAAAAAATAATATGGGATTTAGAGTGGACCTGGGAATAATTACAGTGCTTGATAATGGACCTTAGGACGTGGCAAGGGTTGCTTTAGCTTCAGGGTATGGCAAAGAAGAGAGTCACGTTCTCCTTTTGGCCTGAAAATGCTTGCAAAACTCCTTTTGATCTCACACTTTTTTTTGGACAAATTTTGAACTTTGCTTTGGCCGTTTGTGCACTTTTTTTTTCGTTTTTGAATGAGGCTTGCAAGGCTTGTATATATAGTAATGAGTGAGAATCAGTCACTATTATGAGCTCTTAACCATTGCAATTAAACTTTGGATTTCTCCATAACCACCATTAAAGCAATTTGCCAATTTTGTTCAAATTTGAATTTTATGCTTAAAATGGACCTTACACGAATTTGGTAGGTGCATTATGCTTCATCAAGGTCATTCAAACCACAAGATATCATTGAATGAATTTTTTTGATTTTTATTTGAATTTTATGGATTTAAAATAAATTAAATCAATAAAATTAAATAAAAAATAGAAAAATTAATGTTTAATCTTGAAATTAATCATGGGACACGTGGGTGGCATGACAAGGCTGAACCAAGTGGAAAAAAGTGGGCCCTTTTGTCAAAAATTGAAGTTTCAAGGATAGTTGACTTTGGCCATTTCACAAAAATTTCCCAACTTCTTCAATGCACATCTTGCTCAATTTTGATCATATGAACATGTTCTTGGACATTTTGGAAAGGTCTTGAAGTCCTATAACCAATGCCTTTGGTCCCATGTCATTTTGATTTACCAATCTCAAGTTATGGTCTTTGACTTAAAGTACCCTTTTTGTTGACTTTTGAAAATGACCTATAATGTTGAAATTGGTAACTTTTTGTGAGAGCATTTCTTGGACTTGGAATGTGAATATGAGTTGTAGGAAATGTCCTCCCCTTCAAAATGAGCATTGGATGGGATTTTTCTGATGAACCATGAAAAAGTTATGCCTTGGTCAAGTTACAGTTGACTTTTCAGCTGTCCAAAAATAGAAACTTTTGACACCTTGATGATTTTTGAGCCATTCTTGTGAAATCATGGTCAAGATTTGACCAAATGATGATTGTGGCTTCAAAATAAGATGTTGACCAAATTTTTTGACTTTTGACTGCCAAATGACCATTTTGCCCCTACAGTTGATTGTGAAGCAATTAGGGTTTCTGACTGTGCAACTTGACCTTGTGAGCCTTGAAACTTGACATGTAGGTGCTTGACAATGTGTATAGGCATATGTGAATTGATTGAGCCCTTGAAAACCTCAACTTCCTTGCAAGAACCAAAACCCTAATTTTGCCTGGCTTAGAAGATGGTTTGACTGTGCAATCCCTTGAGAAGACTTGAGCAAATTGAGATGATGCTTGTCAAAACTTTGAAGAATATGGGAGGGCAAATTTTGGGGTACAACAGTTGCCCCTGTTCAATCTTCTTAGACCCGAGGATGTAGATTGGCTTGCGTGCCTTTCGTGATCCGAAGGTGGAAGATGATTGAACACTAAAGTGCCCAGAAATTTGCACTCACATAGTAGAGTATCAGCAGCGTGATGGCGGAAATGGGCTTACAGATGCCATTTGGAGATATTGTGGATAGGAGGATGGGCTTATAGATGCCATTTGGAGATGTGACAGAACCTTGTCGGGAATGGGCTTATAGATGCCATTTGGAACTGTTGGTATGTGAATGGGCTTATAGATGCAATCTAGGTGTCGATCGCGTAAGAGATTCCTTAGCAAGAACTTGCGTACCTGAGAAAGATAATTTCCTGGCCTTTTACAGGTGTTGATCCTTACTCAGTCACTCACAGACATGCCCTGGCTAGATACAGGTATCGAATCTGGAACTTCAAAAGGCTGATGGGTTGTCTCTACTGACAGGTTATCTCAGAAAGATCTTTAGGATTTAACTGAACCAGAGGAGGTTTTGTCTTTCTTGACGAGTTGTCTCTTTGGACGGGTTGTCTTCATGGACGGGTTGTCTTCAACGACGAGTGATCTTCAATGACGAGTCATCCTCAATGACGAGTTGTCTTCAATGACGAGTTGTCTTCAATGACGAGTTGTCTTAAATGACGAGTTGTCTTCAATGATGAGTTGTCTTCAATGACGAGTTGTCTTTAATGACGAGTTGTCTTCAATGACGAGTTGTCTTCAATGACGAGTTGTCTTCAATGACGAGTTGTCTTCAATGACGAGTTATCTTAAATGACGAGTTGTCTTAAATGACGAGTTGTCTTTAATGACGAGTTGTCTTCAATGACGAGTTGTCTTCAATGACGAGTTGTCTTCAATGACGAGTTGTCTTCAATGACGAGTTGTCTTAAATGACGAGTTGTCTTAAATGACGAGTTGTCTTCAATGACGAGTTGTCTTCAATGACGAGTTGTCTTAAATGACGAGTTGTCTTAAATGACGAGTTGTCTATAATGACGGGTTGTCTTAAATGACGAGTTGTCTATAATGACGGGTGTCTATGACGACGGGTGTCTATAATGATGGGTGTCTATAACGACGGGTGTCTATGACGACGGGTGTCTATGACGACGGGTGTCTATGACGACGGGTGTCTATGACGACGGGTGTCTATGACGACGGGTGTTTATGACGACGAGTGTCTATGACGACGAGTGTATATAACGACGGGTGTCTATAACGACGGGTGTCTATAACGACGGGAGGAATTAATTTTAACTGGACTTGTCTTCTTTGACTGGATGAGCATCAGAAAACCTTTGGGATTTAACTGGACTTGTCTTCTCCGACTGGATTTGTCTTCTTTGACTGGATTTATCTTTTTTGACTGGATTTGTCTCTTTTGACCGTATTTGTCTACTTTGACGTAACTGATTATTTAACTGTATCCTTCCTGAAAGGTAAAGGTCGGTCGTATGCAATGCATGATATGGATCAAGCAATGATGTTCTCGACATAAACGAGATTGTATGACATGATGCGCATATGCATGTATCATGATGTGATGTTTATGAATGTATCTTCGTCTGGGAAAGTAAATCCTTGACGCATGCCGGGAAGTTGAATCCTGGGCTGATGTTGAAGAACATAGTTCTTCGTTTCCGCTGGGGATAATGATTACAAGAATAAACCGGTAAGAGAAGATGACTCTGTTGGGGAATAAACTTGTTGAAGAGATTACTCTGCGGGGAATTACTCTGTGGGAAGAGATACTTCGCTGAGATTTGGTGATAACTTCGCTGGGGATTCCATTGAGAAGTTATGTTGAGGAATTTGATGAACTCCGCTGGGGATAGGAAGAACTTCGTCGAGGACGATCTTTCCGTGGTAATTAGCTGAGGATAACCCAGTTATAGGCTCTGGTGGAGAATGACCTTTGAATAAAGCCGGGGAGATACTTTTGCGCTCTGCAGGGAATTAGCTTCCAGAATCTACTGGGGATAAGCTTCCAGAATCTACTGGGGAGATTGATTCAACTTTCCTGGGGAGACTTTTGAGATTGCACTGGGGAGTGGCTCCACTGGGTGTCTGGATTCATCCGGGGAACAATCTTATATTAAGACTGTCGGGGATGCTTGTTTAAGGAATATCTGCATACTCCGCTGGGGAATATTAAGATTTTCTGGGGATACCCAACTTCCTTAAGGCTGACAGTAGATTAACTCTGCTTGGGGAGAGTGTTGTTGACTTGCTGGAGATACTGTGCCTTTTCAGGGCTGATGAGAGACCAACTCTGCTAGGGGAGGGTATTGCTGAGGAATTGTCTTACTCTGCGGGGAGTGAAGGTATCCTGGTTACATTCTTCAGCTGAACCTACCTTGGTACCTCGGTGGACAGAGCAACCAGATCGCTTAGACAACTCATTATTGCCCCTGTTTCTGTGGGAGAAGATACATGTGGAGGTGCTTGATGACTGCCGATTGACAAATCTTCTTCTGGTAGGCAAGTGACGAGGTGACGGGACATAGTCGTACGCTTTAATCCCTAACTTTTGCCTGGACCGCCCTTTCGGGTTTTCAGTCCACCGGGATACCCATTTTTGCCCAAGCCGCCTTTTCAGGTTTTCGACTTGCCGGGTGTACAGATTTTTCATTTTCATCCCTCATTTTGCCCGAACCCTTTTGGTTCGCCGGGAAGCCCTTATTTTTGCCTAGGTGTGTCAACCTAGCAGGTCTTTGATTTTGCGTATTTTTTTTTCCGACTATGTCCGTGCTCTTAGGATGTAGGGAGGTGCCCTTGTCAGTAGTGTTGCGTTGCCCTACTACCAGAAGATCTTCGTTTGATCGTCCAATGCTCCAAGTGATCCAGATGGAGATTTGCCCTAAGTTGGTTGGCCTTTTAAGGGATTCTCCGAATCTTGACTTAACTGCCCCAGATGATAGACCATGATCATGTCTGCCCCTTGGTTGGAAGTACTTTTGTTCACTTAGATATTCATCGTGCGAATTTCTCTGCTGTTCGAACAAATAGTCATATGCAAACAGTGTTATATCAAGAATGCAAAGCTTATGTCTATCTTGAAGTTTTTGAAAATACATTTTTTTTATAAAAACAAGTGAATTTTTGTAAACTGTGATGTCAACTCGTTATTTTACCGCAAGCCTTAAGGAGTCAGGATACCTTTCGTAACAGTATGCTTTCGAACTAACCCATGCTTCAGCTAGGACTTTTAAAGGTTGTAGCGTGGCCCGGTTTACGGTTTAAGAAACAAAGGATAAAGTCTCAGATTTTTTGTACCCACCCGTTCTTCGTGATGTTCTTCAAACCTAAACTCAACTGATCGTGCGTTAGACCTTGTTTGAGTCTTTGCTTTGATATTCCGGTGATGGTTCGGATGTTGACAATTTATTTTGAATAGGCAGTCAATTCCTTCTGTCGAGGGTTTGTAGGGCCTCTTTCTTTTTTTGATTTTTGTTATCCCTGTTTTTGCCTGAACTGTTTCTTTCATGATCACAGTCAGCCGGATGCCCCAGTTTTGTAAGTCTCCTTCATAGGTTTTGACTTAATGGGCTTTTATTTTTGGGAGATAATGATTGCCTGTCTTTATGATTATTCGGAGCCATCACTGTCTTTTGTTTTGTAAGGATTCCTTTGGTGCCATTCGTTGTGCACTTGGATCAGCTGAGAGAACTACCCTGCCCCAGGTTATGATTAAGGGTTTTAATTTTCGAAAAGAAAACTCCTACTTCTTTGTCTCAAAGGGGGTAACGAGGGATTATCTTCCTTATAACTCCAGTGTTTAGGATTTGAAACAATGCATGTACCTCATCAGCGGGGTCTGTTCAAAAGCATACTGTAAATTGTGGTATCGTTTTCGTCATCCTCCCTCAAGAGGCTTAGAATTTTTCAATCAAGAGTTGATCATCACAAAAATATGAAAACAGTTTGCGTATAGTGAATACGAAATAATTACTTCAAAACAGACATGTGTAATGCATTAATGAAATAACAACGTTTGACATGAATACAATGTTTGAACAATCAAAGAAAAAATACAACTTGAACATTCGAATGAACAACAAAATTTCTAATCCTAGCCACGTTTTGGCAAGGGAGCAGTGATCACATTGGGAGTTTCTGGAGAGTCGAACTGGACTTCCTTTGCATCGATCAGGTCCTGAACCTTGTTTCTCAAAGTCCAACAATCATCTGTAGCATGCCCCGGGCTGTCAGAATGATAAGCGCAGCGAACGTTGGGGTTATACCTTGAAGGTGTCCTATTGGGATTCTTAGGAGGGTCCCTTAGAGTTACCAACTTGGTCTCCAGCAGCTGTGGCAATATTTGGGACAAGGTCATGCCGAGGGGAGTGAATTTCCTTTTAGGTCTCTCTTCCTTTTGTTGGTTGCGATGTTGAGGAGCACCGGTCGGTTTTGAGATAACTACTGCGTTGACAGCACTAGATTATTTCTTGGACGGTTTCTTCTCAGTGTTCGAGGAATCACTATTTTGTATCTTCCCCGACTTGATATCGACTTCAATTCTTTCCCCAGTCAAGATTAGGTTTGTAAACCCAGCAGAAGAATTTCCAATCAGATGGTTGAAGAATGGACCAGATAGGGTCCCCAGGAACATATCCACAAGCTCACGGTCAGTCAACGGTGGTTGCACCCTGCCCGCCAAGTCTCTCCACTTTTGCGTGTACTCCTTTAAACCTTCACCCGTCCCCTATGACATACCCTGGAGTTGGGTACGCGTAGGAGCGAGGTCGGCATTATATTGATACTGCTTATAAAAAGCAGTTGCCAAGTCCTCCCAGTTACGAATATTGGTTCTATCCAGCTGATAGAACCATTCGAGCTGAGTCCCTGAAAGACTTTCCTGGAAGAAATGGATCCATAGGTTCTTGTATGCCGTGTAAGGCTGGATCTTCCTTGCGTATGAACGGAGGTGCAACTTAGGACAGGAAGCCTCGTCGTATTTTGCAAAGGCAGGTGCTTTGAACTTGTGAGGGATCACCACCCCAAAAGATAAACCTAAGTCTCCAAAGTCCAACCCAGGCACACGTTGGATCTCCATAGCATTTAACCGGTCCTCCAGCTGTTTGTACCTGTCCTCAGCAGGAGGGTACTGTTCATCATTGAAGTCTGTCTCGGTGTCAGAGACCACGGGACTAGGAACCTCTCTCCCTTGGTGACTGCCTTCCCCTACAGATGGAGTAGTCCTCTCAGCTTCATTTTGCAGTGTATTCCCGAGTCTGCGTCCAGTGTTGAACAACACAGTCCTCTTCTTCTTCTTCTTCTTTTTCAGGAGCAAAGCCTTCAGCTCTTGTTGTCCTTGGGCCAAGCTCATGACCATCTCCTGAAACTGGGCGTTCTGGGCCTGGAGGGCCTTGATAGCTTGTTCATTGGATGATTCAGGGTTCATGATGATGGCTGAAATAAACAGCGAAGAAGATTAAGCAACCTGTAGAACAGAGTACCTGTAATGCAATGATATGTATGTATGTATGCGATGTTTTCAAGGATCTCGCAGGGTAAACAGAGAAACTTGTTAGAATTTGAAGTTGGGTAGCTTGATTGAAGGAACTTCATGTTGCTGAGAGTCCTTCTTCAAGAGTCAAGGCTTACCATATCGAGTGGGTCATAGCCCCTGACAACCTCGGCTAGAGGAAAATAAATCCCTTTTGCCCTTTGCTAGACACTTTGATTCATCATGACCTGCATCACAAGCCCTTGAGATCCTTGAAATGGATTAGTCCTTATGAAGGATGTATGCGATGGTATGATGTTATGCTATGCATGGAGTGATGTAAGTAGGCCCTGTAATGAGTCCCAATTAAGGACTGTAAACAAATCCTGCAAGGAACTCGTGTTGTTAGATAACAAGTGTGCAAGTAATTCAAGTATGAAGGCACACAAGTCATACAGAGCCCTTAGAGTTTAGGCCAGCATGAAGTTCAGGTACTACCCTCTTTCAGTTTCGTTGGTTAAGACCTGTCCTATCAAAAGTAACCGGGTTCTAGAGGATCCCAATATCACTAACTACCCTCAATCGGTCATAACTCCAGCGTCGCAATCTTTTCTTGCGGCCAGAACCATCGCGAGAGTTTAGCCTCAATGGGTGTAGCATACTGCTACTGTTCTATGGCCAAGTTTGGTCACATTAGGGTTCTAAGGTCGGTTGGTGCTTAATGACTCCTCAGGAGACCCATATTCTCCTCGTTGCAACACAAGGGATATCGGTACAGACCAAGGTGCCACACCAACGTAGCCACTGCTTCACCCGTGTCGGTCTACGCCAGACAGGTCCCTCACAGCTTATGCTACCTAAAAGGGTATCCCCAGATCCGGGTTAGGATCTATGAAACTCCGATGCAAAGCCCACAAATATAAAGCAATCAAAGCAAATCAATTGAAAACATAAGTATGATCTAATCCTAAGGTATACCCCACTTATATGTTCCCCAGCAGAGTCGCCAGTTCTGTGATCGGTGGAAATAGAGCTGACTGTTTTTTAGCTGGTTTCGCGAAATGTCGCGGTAAGCAAGAGTCACCACCGTCTTTTATATTCTCCAACATGGAAAGGACAAAAGCACAGCAAAATTCCTTATGAGAATGTTTCTCGGTTCGGGAGGTAGATTTATAGAAAGGGAAGGTATTAGCACCCTTTCTATCCGTGGTTATCCACGAGCTCTTAGGTACTTGCTCTTATGTTTTCAAAATTTGTTTGCTTTTCAAGTGTGTGTGGGTTTTGAAAAAGTTCGTTTGAAAACTTCTAGGTAACTCTTGTATCAGTCCTCAAGAGTGTATGAAGTATTGTTTGAAAACTTTTTTGAAAGTGTAAGGTGTGAAAAGTATTTTGTTTGTTTTCGAAAAGAGCAAGTATCCATGAGTCATCTACCTACCCTAAGGAATTAAGATGTGTAAGAGTCCTTTAGATAGTGCTATCCCACCATTGAGAGGTAGGTAGCACCATCGTTGGAGGTGTTCGGGTCAATTTGATTATCGGGACAGTGTGGTCACCGAAGCAATGGTAGGACACCTTAGAAGTAACCCTAATGTCCTAGATCCTTTGAATCCGAGGCAACCGTTTCGAGGCAACTGGATCTTTTGGACAAAGGGCGACCTCTAAGACACCCTATACTTGATGACCACGTTTCGAGGCAACCAGTGAAGCGTACCCTAGGAGTGGCATGTGCTTTATGTGTTGTTTTTCAGTTAATTGTCTTTGTACATGTTATTTGTGAGCTACGGATTAATTTTATTTACATACATTCTTTCATGCATTTAACAGTTAGGGGTGCGGAAAGTAAATTGCGGGAATGTAAAGCTACGCTATTACAAGGCGCGGGTCTATACATCGCCAAAAATACAAAGACCCGTTTTGATAAAGTACGGAAAATAAAGAAAGCAATAAACCTAATTACTATTACATTCTTGAAGCAGTTACATAATAATCAAAATAAAATAAATGCGCACGAATAAAAATTAATCGGGAATGTCTTAAGGGTTTTGACCCTTTTAAGAAAAGAAATGAATTTTTTTTGTCTTTTTTGTGATCAAATGAGATTAAAACTAATTGTTAAACTAATTAATTAATTAATTAAAAAAATAAAAGTTTTTTTTTGTATTTTTATGTTTTTAATGAAATAAAATAAAAGGAAATAAAATTAAAAGTTAATAAAACCTAATTCTAAATTTATTTTAGTTATTAAGAAAAAAAAGTTAAAGTTGCCTAATTAAAATTAATTCAATTTATTAGTATTTATTTACAAAAATAAAATGAAATTAATAATAATAATAATATTAGTTCTTTTTTGATTTTTTTTATAGAAAATAAATTAATTATGTTAATAGTTAATAAAAGGGAAAAAATAAAATAAGACAAACAAAATATAAAAATGACAAAATAAAAATTGCAAACCCAAGGGGGGTTTTGGGCCAGATTGGAGGTGTTAATGGAATTGTGAGGCCCATTCAGAAGCCAGCTTGGTTTGACTTTGGAGATTGCCTGCGCCAGTGTTGACCTGAGAACATGACGCTCCTTCCCTTGTGGCCATTGGATTTGCACTTGGAGACACTTGACGCTTTGGATTTGTGAGGCGCATGATAAGCCTTCTTTGAAGCCTGCACACAAGTATGTAAGAAAAAATAATATGGGATTTTGAGGGGACCTGGGAATACTTACAGTGCTTGATAATGGACCTTAGGACGTGGCAAGGGTTGCTTTAGCTTCAGGGTATGGCAAAGAAGAGAGTCACGTTCTCCTTTTGGCCTGAAAATGCTTGCAAAACTCCTTTTGATCTCACACTTTTTTTTGACAAATTTTGAACTTTGCTCTGGCCGTTTGTGCACTTTTTTTTCGTTTTTGAATGAGGCTTGCAAGGCTTGTATATATAGTAATGAGTGAGAATCAGTCACTATTATGAGCTCTTAACCATTGCAATTAAACTTTGGATTTCTCCATAACCACCATTAAAGCAATTTGCCAATTTTGTTCAAATTTGAATTTTATGCTTAAAATGGACCTTACACGAATTTGGTAGGTGCATTATGCTTCATCAAGGTCATTCAAACCACAAGATATCATTGAATGAATTTTTTTGATTTTTATTTGAATTTTATGGATTTAAAATGAATTAAATCAATAAAATTAAATAAAAAATAGAAAAATTAATGTTTAATCTTGAAATTAATCATGGGACACGTGGGTGGCATGACAAGGCTGAACCAAGTGGAAAAAAGTGGGCCCTTTTATCAAAAATTGAAGTTTCAAGGATAGTTGACTTTGGCCATTTCACAAAAATTTCCCAACTTCTCCAATGCACATCTTGCTCAATTTTGATCATATGAACATGTTCTTGGACATTTTGGAAAGGTCTTGAAGTCCCATAACCAATGCCTTTGGTCCCATGTCATTTTGATTTACCAATCTCAAGTTATGGTCTTTGACTTAAAGTGCCCTTTTTGTTGACTTTTGAAAATGACCTATAATGTTGAAATTGGTAACTTTTTGTGAGAGCATTTCTTGGACTTGGAATGTGAATATGAGTTGTAGGAAATTTCCTCCCCTTCAAAATGAGCATTGGATGGGATTTTTCTGATGAACCATGAAAAAGTTATGCCTTGGTCAAGTTACAGTTGACTTTTCAGCTGTCCAAAAATAGAAACTTTTGACACCTTTATGATTTTTGAGCCATTCTTGTGAAATCATGGTCAAGATTTGACCAAATGATGATTGTGGCTTCAAAATAAGATGTTGACCAAATTTTTTGACTTTTGACTGCCAAATAACCATTTTGCCCCTACAGTTGATTGTGAAGCAATTAGGGTTTCTGACTGTGCAACTTGACCTTGTGAGCCTTGAAACTTGACATGTAGGTGCTTGACAATGTGTATAGGCATATGTGACTTGATTGAGCCCTTGAAAACCTCAACTTCCTTGCAAGAACCAAAACCCTAATTTTTCCTGGCTTAGAAGATGGTTTGACTGTGCAATCCCTTGAGAAGACTTGAGCAAATTGAGATGATGCTTGTCAAAACTTTGAAGAATATGGGAGGGCAAATTTTGGGGTACAACAGTTGCCCCTGTTCAATCTTCTTAGACCTGAGGATGTAGATTGGCTTGCGTGCCTTTCGTGATCCGAAGGTGGAAGATGATTGAACACTAAAGTGCCCAGAAATTTGCACTCACATAGTAGAGTATCAGCAACGTGATGGCGGAAATGGGCTTACAGATGCCATTTGGAGATATGGTGGATAGGAGGATGGGCTTATAGATGCCATCTGGAGATGTGACAGAACCTTGTCGGGAATGGGCTTATAGATGCCATTTGGAACTGTTGGTATGTGGATGGGCTTATAGATGCCATCTAGGTGTCGATCGTGTAAGAGATTCCTTAGCGAGAACTTGCGTACCTGAGAAAGATAATTTCCTGGCCTGTTACAGGTGTTGATCCTCACTCAGTCACTCAAAGACATGCCCTGGCTAGATACAGGTATCGAATTTGGAACTTCAAAAGGCTGATGGGTTGTCTCTACTGACAGGTTATCTCAGAAAGATCTTTAGGATTTAACTGAACCAGAGGAGGTTTTGTCTTTCTTGACGAGTTGTCTCTTTGGAAGGGTTATCTTCATGGACGGGTTGTCTTCAACGACGAGTGATCTTCAATGACGAGTCGTCCTCAATGACGAGTTGTCTTCAATGACGAGTTGTCTTCAATGACGAGTTGTCTTCAATGACGAGTTGTCTTCAATGACGAGTTGTCTTCAATGACGAGTTGTCTTCAATGACGAGTTGTCTTCAATGACGAGTTGTCTTCAATGACGAGTTGTCTTCAATGACGAGTTGTCTTAAATGACGAGTTGTCTTCAATGACGAGTTGTCTTCAACGAGTTGTCTTCAATGACGAGTTGTCTTCAATGACGAGTTGTCTTCAATGACGAGTTGTCTTCAATGACGAGTTGTCTTCAATGACGAGTTGTCTTCAATGACGAGTTGTCTTCAATGACGAGTTGTCTTAAATGACGAGTTGTCTTCAATGACGAGTTGTATTCAATGACGAGTTGTCTTCAATGATGAGTTGTCTTCAATGACGAGTTGTCTTAAATGACGAGTTGTCTATAATGACAGGTGTCTATGACGACGGGTGTCTATAACGACGGGTGTCTATAACGACGGGTGTCTATGACGACGGGTGTCTATGACGACGGGTGTCTATGACGACGGGTGTCTATGACGATGGGTGTCTATGACGACGGGTGTCTATAACGACGGGTGTCTATGACGATGAGTGTCTATGACGACGAGTGTCTATAACGACGAGTGTCTATAATGACGGGTGTCTATAACAATGGGAGGAATTAATTTTAACTGGACTTGTCTTCTTTGACTGGATGAGCATAAGAAAACCTTTGGGATTTAACTGGACTTGTCTTCTCCGACTGGATTTGTCTTCTTTGACTGGATTTGTCTTTTTTGACTGGATTAGTCTCTTTTGACCGTATTTGTCTACTTTGACGTAATTGATTATTTAACTGTATCCTTCCTGAAAGGTAAAGGTCAGTCGTATGCAATGCATGATATGGATCAAGCAATGATGTTCTCGACATAAACGAGATTGTATGACATGATGCGCATATGCATGTATCATGATGTGATGTTTATGAATGTATCTTCGTCTGGGAAAGTAAATCCTTGACGCATGCCGGGAAATTGAATCCTGGGCTGATGTTGAAGAACAAAGTTCTTCGTTTCTGCTGGGGATGATGATTACAAGAATAAACCAGTAAGAGAAGATGACTCCGTTGGGGAATAAACTTGTTGAAGAGATTACTCTGCGGGGAATTACTCTGTGGGAAGAGATACTTCGCTGAGATTTGGTGATAACTTCGCTGGGGATTCCATTGAGAAGTTATGTTGAGGAATTTGATGAACTCCGCTGGGGATAGGAAGAACTTCGTCGAGGACGATCTTTCCATGGTAATTAGCTGATGATAACCCAGTTATAGGCTCTGGTGGAGAATGACCTTTGAATAAAGCGGGGAGATGCTTTTGCGCTCTGCATGGAATTAGCTTCCAGAATCTACTGGGGATAAGCTTCCAGAATCTACTGGGGAGATTGATTCAACTTTCCTGGGAAGACTTTTGAGATTGCACTGGGGAGTGGCTCCACTGGGTGTCTGGATTCCGCCGGGGAACAATCTTATATTAAGACTGTCGAGGATGCTTGTTTAAGGAATATCTGCATACTCCGCTGGGGAATGTTGAGATTTTCTGGGGATACCCAACTTCCTTAAGGATGACAGTAGATTAACTCTGCTTGGGGAGAGTGTTGTTGACTTGCTGGAGATACTGTGCCTTTTCAGGGCTGATGAGAGACCAACTCTGCTAGGGGAGGGTATTGCTGAGGAATTGTCTTACTCTGCGGGGAGTGAAGGTATCCTGGTTACATTCTTCAGCTGAACCTACCTTGGTATCTCGGTGGACAGAGCAACCAGATCGCTTAGACAACTCATTATTGCCCCTGTTTCTGTGGGAGAAGATACCTGTGGAGGTGCTTGATGACTGTCGATTGACAAATCTTCTTCTGGTAGGCATGTGACGAGGTGACGGGACATAGTCGTACGCTTTAATCCCTAACTTTTGCCTGGACCTCCCTTTCGGGTTTTCAGTCCACCGGGATACCCATTTTTGCCCAAGCCGCCTTTTTAGGTTTTCGACTTGCCGGGTGTACAGATTTTTCATTTTCATCCCTCATTTTGCCCGAACCCTTTTGGTTCGCCGGGAAGCCCTTATTTTTGCCTAGGTGTGTCAACCTAGCGGGTCTTTGATTTTGCGTATTTTTTTTCCGACTATGTCTGTGCTCTTAAGATGTAGGGAGGTGCCCCTGTCAGTAGTGTTGTGTTGCCCTACTATCAGAAGATCTTCGTTTGATCGTCCAATGCTCCAAGTGATCCAGATGGAGATTTACCCCAAGTTGGTTGGACTTTTGAGGGATTCTCCAAATCTTGACTTAACTGCCCCAGATGATAGACCATGATCATGTCTGCCCCTTGGTTGGAAGTACTTTTGTTCACTTAGATATTCATCGTGCGAATTTCTCTGCTGTTCGAACAAATAGTCATATGCAAACAGTGTTATATCAAGAATGCAAAGCTTATGTTTGTCTTGAAGTTTTTGAAAATACATTTTTTTTTATAAAAACAAGTGAATTTTTGTAAACTGTGATGTCAACTCGTTATTTTACCGCAAGCCTTAAGGAGTCAGGATACCTTTCGTAACAGTATGCTTTCGAACTAACCCATGCTTCAGCTAGGACTTTTAAAGGTTGTAGTGTGGCCCGGTTCACAATTTAAGAAACAAAGGATAAAGGCTCAGATTTTTTGTACCCACCCGTTCTTCGTGATGTTCTTCAAACCTAAACTCAGCTGATCGTGCGTTAGACCTTGTTTGATTCTTTGCTTTGATATTCCGGTGATGGTTCGGATGTTGACAATTTATTTTGAATAGGCAGTCAATTCCTTTTGTCGAGGTTTTGTAGGGCCTCTTTCTTTTTTTGATTTTTGTTATCCCTGTTTTTTGCCTGAACTGTTTCTTTCATGATCACAGTCAGCGGGATGCCCCAGTTTTGTAAGTCTCCTTCATAGGTTTTGACTTAATGGGCTTTTATTTTTGGGAGATAATGACTGCCTGTCTTTATGATTATTCGGAGCCATCACTGTCTTTTGTTTTGTAAGGATTCCTTTGGTGCCATTCGTTGTGCACTTGGATCAGCTGAGAGAACTACCCTGCCCCAGGTTATGATTAAGGGTTTTAATTTTCGAAAAGAAAACTCCTACTTCTTTGGCTCAAAGGGGGTAACGAGGGATTATCTTCCTTATAACTCCAGTGTTTAGGATTTGAAACAATGCATGTACCTCATCAGCGGGGTCTGTTCAAAAGCATACTGTAAATTGTGGTATCATTTTCGTCATCCTCCCTCAAGAGGCTTATAATTTTTCAATCAAGAGTTGATCATCACAAAAATATGAAAACAGTTTGCGTATAGTGAATACAAAATAATTACTTCAAAACAGACATGTGTAATGCATTAATGAAATAACAACGTTTGACATGAATACAATGTTTGAACAATCAAAGAAAAAATACAACTTGAACATTCGAATGAACAAAAAAAATTCTAATCCTAGCCACGTTTTGGCAAGGGAGCAGTGATCACATTGGGAGTTTCTGGAGAGTCGAACTGGACTTTCTTTGCGTCGATCAGGTCCTGAACCTTGTTTCTCAAAGTCCAACAATCATCTGTAGCATGCCCCGGGCTGTCAGAATGATAAGCGCAGCGAACGTTGGGGTTATACCTTGAAGGTGTCCTGTTGGGATTCTTAGGAGGGTCCCTTAGAGTTACCAACTTGGTCTCCAGCAGCTGTGGCAATATCTGGGACAAGGTCATGCCGAGGGGAGTGAATTTCCTTTTAGGTCTCTCTTCCCTTTGTTGGTTGTGATGTTGAGGAGCACCGACCGGTTTTGAGATAACTACTGCGTTGACAGCACTAGATTCTTTCTTGGACGGTTTCTTCTCAGTGTTCGAGGAATCACTATTATGTATCTTCCCCGACTTGATACCGGCTTCAATTCTTTCCCCAGTCAAGATTAGGTCTGTAAACCCAGCAGAAGAATTTCCAATCAGATGGTTGAAGAATGGACCAGATAGGGTCCCCAGGAACATATCCACAAGCTCACAGTCAGTCAACGGTGGCTGCACCCTGCCCGCCAAGTCTCTCCACTTTTGCGCGTACTCCTTAAAACCTTCACCCGTCCCCTGTGACATACCCTGGAGTTATGTACGCGTAGGAGCGAGGTCGGCATTATATTGATACTGCTTATAAAAATCAGTTGCCAAGTCCTCCCAGTTACGAATATTGGTTCCATCCAGCTGATAGAACCATTCGAGTTGAGTCCCTGAAAGACTTTCCTGGAAGAAATGGATCCATAGGTTCTTGTCTACCGTGTAAGGCTGGATCTTCCTTGCGTATGAACGGAGGTGCAACTTAGGACAGGAAGCCCCGTCGTATTTTGCAAAGGCAGGTGCTTTGAACTTGTGAGGGATCACCACCCCAGAAGATAAACCTAGGTCTCCAAAGTCCAACCCAGGCACACGTTGGATCTCCATAGCATTTAACCGGTCCTCCAGCTGTTTGTACCTGTCCTCAGCAGGAGGGTACTGTTCATCATTGAAGTCTGTCTCGGTGTCAGAGACCACGGGACTAGGAACCTATCTCCCTTGGTGACTGCCTTCCCCTACATATGGAGTAGTCCTCTCAGCTTTATTCTGCAGTGTATTCCCGAGTCTGCGTCCAGTGTTGAACAACACAGTCCTCTTCTTCTTCTTCTTTTTCAGGAGCAAAGCCTTCAGCTCTTGTTGTCCTTGGGCCAAGCTCATGACCATCTCCTGAAACTGGGCGTTCTGGGCCTGGAGGGCCTTGATAGCTTGTTCATTGGATGATTCAGGGTTCATGATGATGGCTGAAATAAACAGCGAAGAAGATTAAGCAACCTGTAGAACAGAGTACCTGTAATGCAATGATATGTATGTATGCATGCGATGTTTTCAAGGATCTCGCGGGGTAAACAGAGAAACTTGTTAGAATTTGAAGTTGGGTAGCTTGATTGAAGGAACTTCATGTTGCTGAGAGTCCTTCTTCAAGATTCAAGGCTCACCATATCGAGTGGGTCATAGCCCCTGACAACCTCGGTAGAGGAAAATAAATCCCCTTTGCCCTTTGCTAGACACTTTGATTCATCATGACCTGCATCACAAGCCCTTGAGATCCTTGAAATGGATTAGTCCTTATGTAGGATGTATGCGATGGTATGATGTTATTTTATGCATGGAGTGATGTAAGTAGGCCCTGTAATAAGTCCCAATTAAGGACTGTAAACAAAACCTGCAAGGAACTCGTGTTGTTAGATAACAAGTGTGCAAGTAATTCAAGTATGAAGGCACACAAGTCATACAGATCCCTTAGAGTTTAGGCCAGCATGAAGTTCAGGTACTACCCTCTTTCAGTTTCGTTGGTTAAGACTTGTCCTATCAAAAGTAACCGGGTTCTAGAGGATCCCAATATCACTGACTACCCTCAATCGGTCATAACTCCAGCGTCGTAATCTTTTCTTGCAGCCAGAACCATCGCGAGAGTTTAGCCTCAATGGGTGTAGCATACTGCTACTGTTCTATGGCCAAGTTGGGTTACATTAGGGTTCTAAGGTCGGTTGGTGCTTAATGACTCCTCAGAAGACCCATATTCTCCTCGTTGCAACACAAGGGATATCGGTACAGACCAAGGTGCCACACCAACGTAGCCACTGCTTCACCCGTGTCGGTCTACGCCGGACAGGTCCCTCACAACTTATGCTACCTAAAAGGGTATCCCCAGATCCGGGTTAGGATCTATGAAACTCCGATGCAAAGCCCACAAATATAAAGCAATCAAAGCAAAGCAATTGAAAACATAAGTATGATCTAATCCTAAGGTATACCCCACTTATATGTTCCCCAGCAGAGTTTCCAGTTCTGTGATCGGTGGAAATAGAACTGACTGTTTTTTAGGTGGTTTCGCGAAATGTCGCGGTAAGCAAGAGTCGCCACCGTCTTTTATGTTCTCCAACATGGAAAGGACAAAAGTACAATAAAATTTCTTATGAGAATATTTCTCGGTTCGGGAGGTAGATTTATAGAAAGGGAAGGTATTAGCACCCTTTCTATCTGTGGTTATCCACGGGCTCTTAGGTACTTGCTCTTATGTTTTCAAAATTTGTTTGCTTTTCAAGTGTGTGTGGGTTTTGAAAAAGTTCGTTTGAAAACTTCTAGGTAACTCTTGTATCAGTCCTCAATAGTGTATGAAGTATTATTTGAAAACTTTTTTGAAAGTGTAAGATGTGAAAAGTATTTTGTTTGTTTTCGAAAAGAGCAAGTACCCATGAGTCATCTACCTACCCTAAGGAATTAAGATGTGTAAGAGTCCTTTAGATAGTGTTATCCCACCATTGAGAGGTAGGTAGCACCATCGTTGGAGGTGTTCGGGTCAATTCGATTATTGGGACAATGTGGTCACCGAAGCAATGGTAGGACACCTTAGAAGTAACCCTAATGTCCTAGATCCTTTGTATCCGAGGCAACCGTTTCGAGGCAACTGGATCTTTTGGACAAAGGGCGACCTCTAAGACACCTTATACTTGATGACCACGTTTCGAGGCAACCAGTGAAGCGTACCCTAGGAGTGGCATGTGCTTTGTGTGTTGTTTTTCAGTTAATTGTCTTTGTACATGTTATTTGTGAGCTACGGATTAATTTTATTTACATACATTCTTTCATGCATTTAACAGTTAGGGGTGCGGAAAGTAAATTGCGGGAATGTAAAGCTACGCTATTACAAGGCGCGGGTCTATACATCGCCAAAAATACAAAGACCCGTTTTGATAAAGTACGGAAAATAAAGAAAGCAATAAACCTAATTACTATTACATTCTTGAAGCAGTTACATAATAATCAAAATAAAATAAATGCGCACGAATAAAAATTAATCGGGAATGTCTTAAGGGTTTTGACCATTTTAAGAAAAGAAATGAATTTTTTTTTGTCTTTTTTGTGATCAAATGAGATTAAAACTAATTGTTAAACTAATTAATTAATTAATTAAAAAAATAAAAGTTTTTTTTGTATTTTTATGTTTTTAATGAAATAAAATAAAAGCAAATAAAATTAAAAGTTAATAAAACCTAATTCTAAATTTATTTTAGTTATTAAGAAAAAAAAGTTAAAGTTGCCTAATTAAAATTAATTCAATTTATTAGTATTTATTTACAAAAATAAAATGAAATTAATAATAATAATAATATTAGTTCTTTTTTGATTTTTTTTATAGAAAATAAATTAATTATGTTAATAGTTAATAAAAGGGAAAAAATAAAATAAGACAAACAAAATATAAAAATGACAAAATAAAAATTGCAAACCCAAGGGGGGTTTTGGGCCAGATTGGAGGTGTTAATGGAATTGTGAGGCCCATTCAGAAGCCAGCTTGGTTTGACTTTGGAGATTGCCTGTGCCTGTGTTGACCTGAGAACATGATGCTCCTTCCCTTGTGGCCATTGGATTTGCACTTGGAGACGCTTGGCGCTTTGGATTTGTGAGGCGCATGATAAGCCTTCTTTGAAGCCTGCACACAAGTATGTAAGAAAAAATAATATGGGATTTTGAGGGGACCTGGGAATACTTACAGTGCTTGATGATGGACCTTAGGACGTGGCAAGGGTTGCTTTAGCTTCAGGGTATGGCAAAGAAGAGAGTCACGTTCTCCTTTTGGCCTGAAAATGCTTGCAAAACTCCTTTTGATCTCACACTTTTTTTTGACAAATTTTGAACTTTGCTCTAGCCGTTTGTGCACTTTTTTTTCGTTTTTGAATGAGGCTTGCAAGGCTTGTATATATAGTAATGAGTGAGAATCAGTCACTATTATGAGCTCTTAACCATTGCAATTAAACTTTGGATTTCTCCATAACCACCATTAAAGCAATTTGCCAATTTTGTTCAAATTTGAATTTTATGCTTAAAATGGACCTTACACGAATTTGGTAGGTGCATTATGCTTCATCAAGGTCATTCAAACCACAAGATATCATTGAATTAATTTTTTTGATTTTTATTTGAATTTTATGGATTTAAAATGAATTAAATCAATAAAATTAAATAAAAAATAGAAAAATTAATGTTTAATCTTGAAATTAATCATGGGACACGTGGGTGGCATGACAAGGCTGAACCAAGTGGAAAAGAGTGGGTCATTTTGTCAAAAATTGAAGTTTCAAGGATAGTTGACTTTGGCCATTTCACAAAAATTTCTCAACTTCTCCAATGCATATCTTGCTCAATTTTGATCATATGAACATGTTCTTGGACATTTTGGAAAGGTCTTGAAGTCCTCTAACCAATGCCTTTGGTCCCATGTCATTTTGATTTACCAATCTCAAGTTATGGTCTTTGACTTAAAGTGCCCTTTTTGTTGACTTTTGAAAATGACCTATAATGTTGAAATTGGTAACTTTTTGTGAGAGCATTTCTTGGACTTGGAATGTGAATATGAGTTGTAGGAAATGTCCTCGCCTTCAAAATGAGAATTGGATGGGATTTTTCTGATGAACCATGAAAAAGTTATGCCTTGGTCAAGTTACAGTTGACTTTTCAGCTGTCCGAAAATAGAAACTTTTGACACCTTGATGATTTTTGAGCCATTCTTGTGAAATCATGGTCAAGATTTGACCAAATGATGATTGTGGATTCAAAATAAGATGTTGACCAAAAATTTTGACTTTTGACTGCCAAATGACCATTTTGCCCCTACAGTTGATTGTGAAGCAATTAGGGTTTCTGACTGTGCAACTTGACCTTGTGAGCCTTGAAACTTGACATGTAGGTGCTTGACAATGTGTATAGGCATATGTGACTTGATTGAGCCCTTGAAAACCTCAACTTCCTTGCATGAACCAAAACCTTAATTTTGCCTGGCTTAGAAGATGGTTTGACTGTGCAATCCCTTGAGAAGACTTGAGCAAATTGAGATGATGCTTGTCAAAACTTTGAAGAATATGGGAGGGAAAATTTTGGGGTACAACAACCGCCCTTTTAGGTTTTCAGCCGACCAAGATACCCATTTTTGCCCAAGTCGCCCTTTTGGGTTTTCAACTTGCCGGGTGTACAATCTTTTGCACATATCCCTAATTTTTGCCCAAACCTTTTGGTTTGTCGGGATGCCTTTATCTTGTCTAGGTGTGTCAACCTAGGGGTCTCTTATGCGTAGTATTTTTTAACTATGTCCGTGTTCACATGATGTGGGAAGTCTTCACCGTCCATGGTAGTCAGCATCATGGCACCACCAGAGAAAACTTTCTTGACAACAAATGGCCCTTCGTAAGTGGGAGTCCATTTGCCTCTGGGGTCGCCTTGTGGAAGAATGATGCACTTTATCACCAAGTCACCAGCTTGATATACTCGAGGCTTGATCTTTTTATTGAAAGCCTTGATCATACATTTTTGGTACATCTGACCATGACAAATGGCAACCATTTGCTTTTCACCGATCAAGTTTAACTGATCCAATCTTGTTTGAATCCATTTGTCTTCGCCAAGGCCTGCTTCATTCATAATCCTTAATGAGGGAATATGAAATTCCACCGGCAGAACAACTTCCATGCCATAGACTAAAGAAAAGGGAGTTCCCCCAGTTGATGTCTAAGCTGAAGTACGGTAGCCATGAAGAGCAAACAGTAACATCCCATTCCAGTCTTTATAGGTCACTACCATCTTTTGCACAATCTTCTTAATGTTTTTGTTGGCCGCTTCCACTGCGCCATTCATTTTAGGTCTATAAGGAGAAGAATTGTGATACTTGATTTTGAACTAAGTGCAAAGTTCTGTAATCATAGCATTGTTGAGTTTAGTCCCATTATCGGTGATGATCCTTTCGAGGATACCATAGCGGCATATGAGGTTATGTTTGATGAATCTGGCTACCATGTTCTTGGTGACTGAGGCAAATGAGATGGTTTCGACCTATTTGGTGAAATAATCAATAGCGACCATAATAAAGCGATGTCCATTGGAAGCAATAGGTTTAATCTCTCCAATCATGTCAATGCCCCATGTTTCACCCTAAAATTTTCCCTCTCACATTTCTCAAAACATTGCAAGAAAAATCTCCAAGTGGCTCAAGATTGCTAAAGAGTTGGACAGTCAAACTATCTCCTAAGGCAGTCAATTCCAAATTAGGGTTTTATGTTGCATCAAGGTCCTTGCATCCAAATTACCTCAAGTGCTCCCCAATGTCCTAATATCTTCTCAAGTTCATCCATGTCAAATTTCAAGCTTTGCAGAGGAAGTTTGCTCAGTCAATTGCTCAAAGGGTCCAAAAATCGACTGTGTTAGGGCAAAAGTCAACTGTGGCCTATATACAGTCAAACTTCAAGATTTTTTGTCAACATTCTCATTTTGAAGGATATTTCATCATTTGATCAATGGTTGATCATGATTCATCAAGGATTGCTCAAAATTCATCAAGACTCAAAAGTTGCTAAATTAGGGTTTTGTAGGAAAAGTCAACTCAACTTTGACCAAGCATAACTTTCTCATACTTTATGAGAAATGACCCATCCAAAGCTCATTTTGAAGAGGATGTCATTTCCTAAAATCCATCTTCGCACCCCAAGATCAATAAATGCACTCACAAAAAGTTACAAATTTGGACATTATAGGTTATTTTTGAAAGTCAACAAAAACACCTTTTTTGCCAAAGCTTATAACTTGAGCATGGAATATCAAAATGAGATGAGACCAAAAGGGTTGGTTAGAGGACATCTCAAGCTTTATAAAAAGTCTAAGAACACTTCCAAAAGTTCAAAATTGAAGAAGTTATGAATTGTTGAAGTTGGGCATTTTGCAAAATTGCCAAAAGTCAACTATCCCCAAAACTTCAAATTTTGTCAAATGGGCCCATTCTTTTCCACTTGATTTGATCTTGTCACACTCCGCACGTGTAATAGCTTCATCCTTATGACCATTTAGCAATTTTATTATTTAATTTGATTTTTTAATGAATTATTTCATTTTAAATCAATTTAAATCAAATAAAATCCAAACATTGATTATTTGATCTCTTTTTGGCTATTTCAGGACCTAATCATCATCATCAAGTGAATCAAATTCATATCATACATTCCATGTGCAAAAAGATTGGATTTTGGACAAAATTGGAAGGTTATCAATGGAGGATCAAATCAAATCTCCAAGCATTGATGCACAAGGATTCAGTCCACAAAAGTTAACCTAATACATTGCATTATACATATACAAACTAAAGGACACGAATTCAAGGGTTAGAGACTGCAAGAACCTCAAGAACAAAACTTGAAAAAAGGTGAAAAAGTGTGAAACTGAAATCGTTCTTAGAGGCGTTTTCAAGGGCAAATCTCAACACTAATCAATTGCTGAATCATCCCCGAAGCAAAACCAATCCCTAGCCATCTCTCATACACGCCCCAAAGCTCTGTAAGTCTCTCGAAAAACCGCTTTTCATTTGAAATCGCAACCCCATATTCTTGCACTTTCTTGACAAATCTTTGGTATATTCATGATGCTCATTCAATTTCTGAACTTTTGGCATTATTTGATTGCGTTTATATGAACCATAGCTCTGTAACCGAACCTAGGGTTTCTTAGATTGCTTTTTGGGTATTTTTTTCTACAGGTAAAATCAGCGCCATTAATGGACATGGATGTAATCAATGGAGGAAGACGAACATGACCATGGTCTTGAATTATGTTTTCATAGCCTAGAACTAATTTTAGGATGGACATACGAATTTAGCTGCAGATATAAATCCACAGGTAAATATCCAGGCTGAACGAAGAAGATGAAGATGTGCCCCCCTCCCATTGGCTGATTTAAGCTTGGCGCGTGTTTTTTTATTTTTGGCATATTATTTTTTTTTCCCATATTATTATTATTGCCCAATACTATAACAAATGAAGCGTGTTGGTGCAGTGGTAGAAGTGTTGCCCAATGACTCACAGGACCTGGGTTCGAATCCCAGGTCCCCCCATGCATTTGTTCTTATTTTTCTTCAGGTGATCCAGTGTTGACGCTGGCGTGAGATCCATCATACGCCCCCATATCTCCAATGGACAGATGGCCTTAGGCCAGATCTGAGGGCCAAGAGGTGGACGTCCACCATGCTACCAGGCCAACCAATGCACATGGGAGTCCAGAAGTCAACCAGGCTTGCACAAATGGACCTGGAATTTGCCATTCTCACCTCCAAATTGGGCCCAAACCCCCCTAAGTTCTATTTCTTTCTTTTATTTATTTATTTTATTTATTTGTTTGATTAATTGTTTTTATTATTTAACTAACCAATCAAAATTTTTTTCTTAATAAAATTAAAAACCAAAAATATTTTCTTATTTAAATTAATTTCAGTATTTTTATTTTTGTTAATAAATATTAAGTGAATTAATTTAGTTTAATTAGGAATAACTTTAATATCTTTTGCAATAATTAAAATTAATTTAGATAATTAGGTTTTCTTAACATTGATCAAATTATTTTTATTTTCTTTAAATATCAAAAATCCAAAAATATCATTTTTATTAATTAGTTAATTAATTTATTAATTTAATGCTTAACCTAATTTAATTTCTTTCTAAAATTCAAAATAAACCAAAAAATCTTTTCTTGAAGAACAAAGGGTCAAAACCCTAAAGCTCACCCGATTTAATTTCCCGCACGCGATCCATTTTATCATATTATTGTATCTGTTTTCCGAAATGTAATAGTTTAATAGGACTTTAAATACTTTTATTGCTTTATTTATTTTCCTCATTTTAATTTCAAGGGTTGTTTTTGGCGATGTAAATACCCGACGCCTTGTAATAGTTTGTTTTAATTTCCGCAATTTAATTTCCGCTATTTATAAACTGTTAGATGTTTGGTAATAGGGAATGCATGACAAGATCGAATGTTTAACCTAAAATCAACATAGATAACCATTGACATGTACAAAGACAAATTAACTGAAAATAACACACCCGCACATGCGCACTCTTAGGGTACACCTCACTTGGTTGCCTTTGAACGTGGTCATTGAGTATAGGAAGTTTTAGAGGTCGCCCTCTTTTCCAAAGATCATAGTTGCCTCGGAAAAATGATCTAAGACATTAGGGTTACCGCTAAGGCGTCATAACATTGCTTTAGTGACCGCACGTCCCTTAATCGAATTGACCCTTAAAACTCCAACGACGGTGCTACCTATTCATCAATAGTGGGATAACATTGTCTAAAGGACATTAGTACAGATTGATTCCTTTTTCGAGTAGGTAGATGGTTCTTAAGTACTTGCTCATTCAAAACAAAACAAAAACTTTTCGCACTTACACCTTTCAAACAAAAACTTCTTTCAAACCCACAAACACAAAGAAAAGCAATTTTGAAAACACTTTGAGCAAGTACCTAAGAGCCCGCGGATAACCACAGATAGAAAGGGTGCTAACACCTTCTCTTTCTATAATCTACCCCCCGGACCCGAGAAACATCTCAAAAAAGGAATTTTTCTGTGCTTTTTTCCTTTCCTTGTTGGATAAAATAAAAGACGGTGGCGACTCTTGCTTACCGCGACATTTTGTGAAAACAAACTCAAAATGCGAACCAGCATTCCGAAAAACAATCAGTTCTCTCCCACCGTATCACAGAACTGGCGACTCTGCTGGAGAGATCTTAATAAGTGGGGTATACCTTAGGATTAGATCATTGTGTTTTCAATTGTTTGCTTTGTATGCTTTATATTTGTGGGCTTGTATCAGAGTTACTATAGATCCTAACCCGGATCTGGGGGACACCCTTTAGGTAAGTAGCAATAAACTGTGAGGGAACTGTATGGCGTAGACTGATACGGTTGAAGCAGTAGCTACATTGGTGTGGCACTTTAGATTGTACCGATATCCCTTGTGTTGGAACGAGGAGAATATGGGTCATCTAAGGGGTCATTAAGCACCAACTGACCTTAAAACCTTTAAATTGACCAACTTGGCCATAGAACAGTAGCAGTATGCTACACTCATTGAGACTAAACTCTCGCGATGATTCCGACCGCAAGAAAAGGTTGCTAAATTGGAATTATAACCGATTGAGGGTAGTCAGTGATATTGAGATCCTCTAGAACCCGGTTACTATTTTTAGGACAAGTTAAAACCAACTGAACTGAAAGAGGGTAGTACCTAAGCTCTTTGCCAGCCTGAAATCTAAGGGCTCTCTGTGTGACTTGTGTGTCTTTACCATGTTTGCTATTTGTGGATACTTATGATGTACTTTCTATCATGACATTATAACATTGCATACATCTTGCATTGAACTAACTTATTTCAAAGATAGGAGGGATTCATCTTTGTTCTGTTTTGTAGGTCATGATGCCTATGCGTAGGAATACCATCCAGATCAACTTTGTCCATATTACCACTGTGCTTAAAGAATTGATTGCAAAGATGCCTGATACTACCTCCTTCCTCAGAAGACATGGGTATCTTCTCAGTTTGGTCACTTCCAAATTGGACGAGCAGATGATAAGTGTCCTAGTCCAATTCTATGATCCACTGTACCATTGCTTTACTTTTCAAGACTACCAGTTGGTTCCCACCTTAGAAGAGTTCTCTGATCTGCTCGGTATCTCTATTCTGGAACAGACCCCGTTTACTGGTTGGGAGAAGATTCTTAGGCTGGAAGAGATTGCTTCAGCCCTTCATTTGATAAAGGATGAGGTAATGGCTAATTAGGAGACTAGAAGTGGAGCAAAGGGCTTTCTGACTAAGTTCTTGGTTGGTAAGGCTAATTATTTCTGGGATAGTCTAGACTTCAAGGCATTCGAAGATATTCCGGCTCTTCTGATATATGGCTTGGTATTGTTTCCAAATCCTGACTCCTTTATTGATGTGAATGCGGTGAAAATCTTCATCTCTCGTAATCTTGTACCCACTCTCTTGGGTGACATTCTTCATCAACTTTATGCTCGTACTGCTCGAAAGCGGGGAACCTTAATGTGCTGTGCTCCATTATTGGCGAGGTGGTTTATTTTGCACCTCCCCAAATCAGTGTTGAAGAACAAAGAAGGCATGGGCTGGGCTTATAGGGTTATGTATCTCTCTCATAATGTCATCATCTGGACTATTAAGGGTATGGACGAGGTGGCTATTATTGATCGTTATGGGGAATACCCCATTGTTCCACTGATAGGAACCCATGGAGGAATTTCTTACAATCCGTGCTTGGCCTTACGTCAGTTTGGGAGAGCCAGAAGAGAAGGACCTCATGAGCTGCTAATGCCTAGTATCATCTTTGATTTTCAAGGGCATAGCGACGAGCAACGCCGCAGATTCATAAGGGCTTAGGATAGAGTTCACAAATCTGATCCACATAAGCTGGGTCCAAAGAATTCTCTTCCAATGGAGCCATATCTCAGATGGGTCCGTACCCGTGCCCAAAAGTTGGGTATGCCGTATGAAGTCGTGCTGCCTATCATTGTTGAAGTTGCTAATGAAGAGGGGGTTCTTCCTACCATCCTCCATCTTTACAAGCCCACTGACATTGGGGCATTGAAAAGGTCTTGGATGCAACTGAGAGAAGAACGGGATGCTTACCGAGAAAAGTTCAACGAGCAAGAGCAGAAGATCCAGAAGTTGACTAGGAAGTTGGAGAACAAGCAGATTCTCAATGACTATGTCTGCACCGACAAGAAGCGACCATGGGAACACTGATTGTCCTTTGATTATTTCCTTTCCTGTTTTTATTTCCTTTTCAGTATTTCCATTCTTGTAACGCCTTAAGGGCAATTTGTTGAACAATTTGAATTTCAAAGTTTATCTAATAAAAGGGTGTTTCATTTCTTGTTTATGAATTTGAATCTCTCGATTGTCTTTGAAATCATATCATACGCATTTCATCCCATGCACTTCATAACAGGTACCCGTTACAGGTCTCTTATCTTCTTCGCTGTTTATTTCAGCACTCATCATGTCTGCTGAACCATCAAATGAGCAAGAAATCAAAGCCCTATAGGCCCAGAATGCCCAATTCCAGGAGCTGTTCATGAATCTAGCTAAGGGTCAGCAAGATCTGAAGACCCTGATTCTGAAAGAGAAGAAGAAGAAGAAGAGGTGGACAATCCTGTTTAACACAGGTCACAGGTTTGGAAACAGGCTATGGGATGAAGTTGATTTGACCACCTCATCTGGAGGGAAAGATAGTCAAGAGGAAAGGAGGGCTCCTAGCCCTGTGGTCTCCGACAATGAGACGAACTTCGACGAAGACCAGTATCCTTCAGCTGAGGATAGATACAAGCAACTGGAAGACCGGTTGAGTGCGATGGAAGTTTAGAAAGTGCCTGGTTTGGACTTTAGTGATCTGGGTCTATCATCTGGGGTGGTAATTCCCCACAAGTTCAAGGCACCAGCCTTTGCCAAGTATGACGAAGTTTCTTGTCTGAAGCTACACCTCCGGTCATATGTAAGGAAGATTCAACTGTACACCACTGATAAGAACCTATGGATCCACTTCTTTCAAGACAGTCTCTCAGGGACTCAGCTTGAATGGTTCTACCAGTTGGACGGAGCCAGTATCCACAGTTGGGAAGATTTGGCTACTACTTTCTACAGGCAGTACCAATATAATTCCGACCTTGCTCCCACGCGTACCCAACTCCAGGGTATGTCAATGGGAACGGGTGAAGGTTTCAAAGATTATGCTCAGAAGTGGAGGGACCTCGCCGGAAGAGTACAACCACCCTTGGCTGATCGGGAGCTCGTGGATATGTTTCTAGGGACCTTGTCTGGTCCATTTTTCAACCATCTGATTAGAAGCTCTTTGTATGGGTTTACAGAGCTAATTATGACCGGTGAAAGGATTGAGGCTGGTATTAAGGTTGGTAAGATACAAAAGGGTGCTTCATCAAGCACCAAGAAGAAGCCTTTTAAGAAAGAGTCCAATGCTATCTACAGTTCGAAAAGCCAGAATAGACCTGAACGCTGCTAAGCTGTTAATGCGGTTGTTATTTCAAGACCTGCTGGTGCTCCTCAACACAACAATCAATAAAAAGACGAGAGACCTCGAAGGCAATTCACCCGTCTCAATATGACTCTGTCTCATATTCTGCCACAGTTGTTAAAGACCAATCTAGTGATTCCAAGGGAGGCCCCGAAGAATCCAAATACAACATCACCGAAGTACAACCCTAATGCCCGTTGTGCTTTTCACTCTGATAGCCCGGGGCATAATACAGATGATTGTTGGTCTTTGAAGAATAAGATACAGGACTTAATTGATGCAAAGGAGATTGAGTTTGAGGCGCCCGAAAGACCTAATGTTGTGACTGCTCCTATGCCCAAGCATGGAGTGAATGCTATAGATAAAGACTCGTTTGTGGTTTCTGTGAACGACATTGTTACCCCTTTGATGACTGTGAAGAAGAACCTTTTGCTGGCCGGTTTATTTCCGAGCTGTGATGAAGGTTGCCGTATGTGTTCTGTTCTACCTACTGGTTGCCATCTTTTGAAATCAGGTGTACAACGCCTGATGGATAGTAAAGAGATTCTGTTTGAGAAGACTGTTGCTCCTTTAGTTCACACTGAAGAAGTTGCTATTATCACCATTTTCGACAATTCTTCCAAGGCCTCCTCGAGAAAGCCTGTTAGAATTACATCTGTTCCAAGAACCGCACCATTGATCATCACTGTTCCTGGGCCTATCCCCTACACCTCTGATAAAGCTGTCCCTTGGCATTACGGGGCCGACGTTTATTTTTATGGAGTTAAGCAAGAGTTAGATGCTGATACTGACGTCAGCAATATTGTTGGACCTGCTAAAGTCACCCGCAGCGTAAGACTTTTCTCACCTGATATCTATCCACCAACTGCCCGAAAACCTGTTGTTATTACACCTACCAGTGTACCTGCTACTATTCCTGTTCAAGTTCTTATTCTTACCCCTGTCGCCAAGTCATCTGACACTCGGGGCAAGGGGACCACAAGTGAGCCTGCCCAGACGGAGGCACCAAAGATAATTATTGTTGAAGCTTCTAGACAAGAGATGGAAGAGATTCTGAAAATTATCAAAAAGAGTGACTACAATGTAGTCGAGCAGCTGGGGAAAACCCCGTCCAAGATTTCTATGTTGTCACTGTTGCTATGCTCGAAGGCCCATGCCAAGGCTCTTATTACATTTCTGAAGACTGCACACGTACCACAAGAGACATCAGCTGATCAGTTTAAAGATTGCATGGCCAATCTGACTGCTGATAATGGGTTGGGTTTCTCTGACGCCGACTTGACTGCTAAGGGGAAGAATCACAACGATGCCCTGCATGTCTCCATTGAATGCAGAGGCACTACTCTTGCTTATGTATTAGTGGATACTGGTTCCTCATTGAACGTCTTGCCTAAGAAAGCTCTAGACCGGTTGGATTGTGAAGGGTTGGAGCTGAAACCAAGCAACATTGTCGTCAGGGCCTTTGATGGGTCTAAGAGGATGGTGCACGGAGAAGTTGATATACCGATTAAGGTTGGTTCTCAGGTTTTCAATTCTACATTCTATGTGATGGACATTCGGCCATCTTATTCTTGTTTGTCGGGTCGCCCATGGATCCACAAAGCTAGGGCCGTAACCTCAACGCTCCACCAGAAGCTGAAGTACCCGATCAAAGGGAAGATTGTGACAGTGCAAGGAGAGGAGGAGTACATGGTGAGCCACCTCAACTCTTTCCGATATGTAGAGATGGATGGGGAGTTCATTGAGACCCCATTTCAACATTTTGAAGAGGTTCCCCAGACACTGGCATCAACTGAGACTGTTGTTGAAGATTCTCCTATGAAGATGGCTTCCTTTAAGGATGTCTGGGCTATTATCGAGAAAGGTGTGTGTGAAAATTGGGGCCAACTCCCTGATTTTACACAGAAGACTAACAAGTTTGGTTTGGGTTTCACTGCAGAAGCTCAAAAGGCTGTTCGGAATGCACGGATCGGAAGACCTCCCGTGTTCATCAGCAACTCGGGAGTGAATGCCATTGAGGACGATGTGGAAGAGTCTGAGTTCGACAGCTGGATCTATCCTATGACCGACGGTGGACCAAGCAACTGGACAGTAAAGGACTTCATCCCTATTTCTTTTGTTACTCAGTAATGAAACTTTTTGTTTTTGTAACAGACAATGTTTTAAACTTTATGGCCCAGTGTCTTACCCTGGGCACTGTGGCTTCATTTGTGAGGGCTTTTATGTGTGTCATTTTCATATATCATTAATAAAGGCATTGGACGTTTCTTGCATTTCAAATCTTGCGCTCCTTGTTTTTTTATTATATATTGCAAAACTGCTATTTTACACACACTCACATATACAGGTCTACATCCACTCTGGATCTCACTGGTAACAAATCTGCTACTGCTAGTTATGACTTTGAAAATCCGATCAACTTAGCCGAAGACGAAGATGAAGATGATTGCGAAGTGCCTGGTGAACTTGCAAGACTGTTACTCCAGGAAGAAAGGGCTATACAACCGCACGAAGAGCCGGTGGAATCAGTGAATCTGGGTACTGAGTTAGACAAGAAGGAAGTCAAGATCGGTGCAAATCTGGAGCTTAGTATGAAGTAACGGTTGATCCAGATGTTGCGTGACTACGTTGAGATCTTTGCCTGGTCTTACGAAGATATGCCTAGTTTGGATACCGATATTGTGGTTCACCGCCTGCCTACCAAGGAAGGCTGTCCTCCAGTAAAACAGAAGGCCTGCCGAATGCGCCCAGAGATGTCTGAGAAAATCAAGGCTGAAGTAATGAAACAGTTTGACGCCGGTTTTCTAGCAGTTACTTATTACCCACAGTGGGTGGCCAATGTGGTTCCTGTGCCGAAGAAGGATGGTAAGGTTCGAATGTGCGTTGACTATAGGGATCTGAACAGGGCAAGCCCCAAGGATGACTTCCCTCTACCTCATATCGACGTTCTGGTTGACAACACCGCTCAGCATAAAGTTTTCTCCTTCATGGATGGTTTCTCTGGTTATAATCAGATTAAGATGGCTCCCGAAGACATGGAGAAGACAAATTTTGTTACTCAGTGGGGTACCTTTTGCTACAAGGTCATGCCTTTTGGACTGAAGAATGCTGGGGCAACGTATCAGCGTGCCATGGTTACTCTGTTTCATGACATGATCTATCATGAGATTGAGGTATACGTCGATGACATTATTGCAAGATCCCAGATTGAGGAAGAGCACCTTGACCATATTCAGAAGTTATTTGACAGGTTGAAGTTGTACAAGCTGAGGTTAAACCCGAACAAGTGCACCTTCGGGGTAAGATCTGGTAAGCTATTGGGTTTCGTTGTAAGCGACATAGGTATTCAAGTGGATCCTGCAAAGGTGAAAGCTATACAGGAGATGCCATCTCCCAGAACAGAGAAAGAAGTCAGAGGCTTTCTGGGACGACTGAACTACATTGCCCGATTCATCTCGCACCTATCTGCTACTTGTAAGCCAATCTTCAAGCTACTGAAGAAAGATCAAGTGGTACGTTGGAACGATGAATGCCAGGCCGCTTTCGAAAGGATCAAAGAGTATCTCCAAGAGCCACCCATTATGATGCCACCAGTTGAAGGAATACCTTTGATCTTATACTTGACTGTACTCGATAACTCAATGGGGTGTCTGCTGGGTCAACATGACGAGTCTGGCCGAAAAGTGCATGCTATTTATTACCTTAGCAAAAAGTTTACCGACTGTGAGACCCGATACTCGTTGCTCGAGAAAACTTGCTGCACTTTGGCATGGGCTGCTCGCCGGCTGAGACAGTATATGCTGACTCACACTACTCTGTTAATATCAAAGATGGATCCAATCAAGCATATCTTCGAAAAGCCTGCCTTGTCCAGAATAATAGCAAGATGGAAGATGATCTTGACTGAGTATGACATCCAGTACACGACCCAAAAGGCAATCAAGGGAAGTGTGTTGGCAGACCATTTGGCACATCAGGCAGTGGATGATTACCAGTCTATGAACTTTGAATTCCCGGACGAGAATATCATGTTGGTAACTGACTATGAGACACCTGGACTGGATGAAGGACCTGAGGAAGGATCCCGATGGTCTATGTACTTTGATGGAGCTTCAAACACTTTGGGTAATGGCATTGGCGCCGTGACCATATCTCCTAAAGGCTCTCATACTCCGTTTACCGCCCGACTATGTTTCAACTGCACCAGCAATATGGCGGAGTATGAAGCATGCATCATGAGTCTTCGAGCAGCAATTGACCTAAGGATTAAGTTCTTGAGTGTCTTCAGAGATTCCGCTCTCGTGATCAGTCAGATCAAAGGCGAGTGGGATATGAAACACCCTAATCTTATTCCTTACAAGGAGTATGTATTGACATTGCTTCCCCATTTCGAGGAGATAACCTTTGAACACTTCCCTAGAGAGGAGAATCAGTTGGCGGACGCGTTAGCTACGATGTCTTCTATGTTCAAAGTCAATTGGGACAACGAAGCTCCCCGGATTATCATTGAAAGATTGGACGAACCTGCACATTGTTGTGACATTGAGACTGAAGAGGTAGCAGATAAACCATGGTTTCATGAGGTGAAGAGGTATCTTGAAGCTCAAGAATACCCCGAGGGTGCATCTGTTAATGATAAGAAGTTTCTGAGGAGGTTCGCAGCAAAGTTCTTCATCAGTAATGACATCCTTTACAAGCGTAACCATGATTCAACCTTACTGTGATGTGTGGATAAGAATGAAGCATAAAGGATCATGGCGGAGTTACATGAAGGTACTTTCGGAACTCATTCCAGTGGACATACCATGGAAAAGAAAATCCTACGGGGCAGGATATTATTGGTCCACAATGGAAGCCGACTGTTATCAACATTCTCGGACATGTCACAAGTGTCAGGTCTATGCTGATAAGGTGCACATACCTCCAGTTCCTCTAAACATCTTGACGGCACCTTGGCCTTTTGCAATGTGGGGCATTGATATGATTGGCGACATCATACCTACAGCGTCCAACGAGCATCGTTTCATCCTGGTGGCTATTGATTACTTTACGAAGTGGGTTGAAGCAGCTTCCTTTGCTACCGTAACCAAGAACGTCGTGGCACGGTTCATTCGGCACAATCTGATCTGTCGATATGGTGTACCAGAGAGGATCATAACGGACAATGGTACCAATCTCAACAACAAGATGATCACCGAGCTCTACGAGAAATTCAAGATACAACATCATAACTCTTCTCCCTACCGGCCGAAGATGAATGGAGTTGTTGAAGAGACTAATAAGAATATTAAGAAGATTGTGCAGAAGATGACAGTGACATACAAAGACTGGCATGAGATGTTACCATTTGCTCTTCACGGGTACCGTACCTCAGCGCGGACGTCAACAAGGGCAACACCCTACTCCTTGGTATATGGTATGGAGGCCGTCTTGCCCATTGAAGTTTAGATAACCTCTCTTCGAATCATGAAGGATAAAAGTTTGAGTGAAGATGACTGGATTCAGACCCGGCTTAATCAGTTGAACTTAATCGACGAAAAGAGACTTACTGCTATTTGTCATGGTCAGACGTATAAAAAACGGATGATCAAGGCATTTAACAAGAAAGTTAGACGATAAGAGTATCAAGTTGGGGATCTGGTTATCAAGCGCATTATCCTACCCCAAGGAGATCCCAGGGGAAAATGGACCCTTGCTTACGAAGGGCCATTTGTGGTTAAGAACATTTTCTCAGGAGGAGCTATGATTCTAACCACCATGGATGGTGACGACCTTCCTCACCCCCGTCAATGCAGACATAGTGAAAAGATACTACGCATAATCAAAGACCCGCTAGGTTGACTGGCCTAGGCAAAAATAAGGGCTTCCCGGCGAACCAAAAGGGTTCGGGCAAAAATAAGGGATGAAAATGAAAAATCTGTACACCCGGCAAGTTGAAAACCTGAAAAGGCGACTTGGGCAAAAAAGGGTATCCCGGTGGACTGAAAACCCGAAAGGGCGGTCCAAGCAAAAATTAGGGATCAAAGCGTAACACTATGTCTCATTGGATCACCTTGCAACCAGACTTCGGTATCGACTATCAAGCTCGGATGGCATTAATCAATCTGATCTACCTTCAACCAAGTAGCAAAGTGATGAGATGCACGAGAACATAAAGGCAATAGCAGAGTTGGAACCCAGTGGGATTATTCACATAACTGTTTTGTTTTCTTTTCACAAATTGTATAAATCCTATTTGTTCGGCGGTGTTCTCCTACTAGGACGTTAACCTCTTGTACAAAAACGCCTATTTATAGGTCAAACTTCAAAATCAATACAATTCATTTTCAAAGAAATTTCAAACTGTTTTTCCTCTATCTGTTTTGTTTTGCAAAGAACGTCCAATGTTCATTTTTGATATATGCATTTGACATTAATTGCTGCTCATAAATATTTACATGCGAAACAAAAGACGAATTACTGGTAATATCAGAAGCAGGGGCAATAAGAAGTGTCCAAGCTGTATAGTTGCTCTGTCCACCAGGTACCGGGTAAATTCAGCTGAAGAATAGGGCTAAGATACCTTCACTCCCTGCAGAGTAAGACAATAATGGTATCTCTCCTCCAACTGAGACTTGTAACTATGAACGAATCAGCAATGCTCCCCCCAAGCAGAGTTGATCTACCATCAATAAAAAGCTTGATATCCCTGACATACTTAATATTCCCTGGCAGAGTATAAGAATGTTCCCCAGCAGAATACAAGATACCCCCAGTGGAGTTAAAATTTTCCCAGCACAGACTGAAAAAGTTCCCCCAATGGAGCTGAAACATCATCCCCAGTAGACTCTGGATGTTTATCCCCAGCGGAATACAAATCTCCCCAGCCGAGTTCAAAGGATCATTCCCAGCAAAGCTCAGAGGGTTATCCCCATAAGAGTCTAAAGGGTTATCCCCAGCAAGTCACAACTGAAATATCATCCCCAGTGGAGTCCTTTCTTTTCACAAACAGGAATTCAATCCTCAACATATTCAATATCACCAGCAACGATAATTCCTCCCGACGGAATTTATCAGTGGAATTCTCAGCAGAGCATCTCTTCCCCACAGAGTAATCTCTTCCTCAGTTTATCCCCCAACTGAGTTATCTTCTCCTGCAGGTTTATTCTCGCAATCACCTTCGTTCACCATCCCCAGCGGAAACGAAGAATCCAACTCTATTCTCCAGCAGCTATCCAGGATTTATTTTCCCCAGCTAAAACATTACATTTCCATACATCATAATACATGCATATACGCATCATATCACACAATCTCATTTATTTTGAGAGCATCATTGCTTGATCCATATCATGCATTGCATATGACTGACCTTTACCTTTCAGGAAAGATGTAGTTAAATTCTCCGCTATGTCAAAAACCTTCTCTGGTTCAGTCAGATCGACGCGAAGATCTCCCTGATTCGTATTCCAGTTGAAGTTATTCCAAGACTTTTGCCTGGTCATGTTAAATCGATTCGAAGATTTTTTCTGATGCCGATCCAGTCAAAGTTAATCCAAGACCTTCTCTGGTTCAGTCAGATCGACGCGAAGATCTCCCTGATTCGTATTCCAGTTGAAGTTATTCCAAGACTTTTGTCTGGTCCAGTTAAATCGATTCGAAGATTTTTCTGATGCCGATCCAGTCAAAGTTAATCCAAGACCTCCTCTGGTTCATTCAGATCGACGCGAAGATCTCCCTGATTCGTATTCCAGTTGAAGTTATTCCAAGACTTTTGTCTGGTCCAGTTAAATCGATTCGAAGATTTTTCTGATGCCGATCCAGTCAAAGTTAATCCAAGACCTCCTCTGGTTCAGTCAGATCGACGTGAAGATCTCCCTGATTCATATTCCAGTTGAAGTTATTCCAAGACTCTTGTCTGGTCCAGTTAAATCGATTCGAAGATTTTTCTGATGCCGATCCAGTCAAATTTAATCCAAGACCTCCTCTGGTTCAGTCAGATCACCGTGAAGATCTCCCTGATTCATATTCCAGTCGAAGTTATTCCAAGATTTTTGTTTGGTCAAGTTAAATCGATTCGAAGATTTTTCTGATGCCGATCCAGTCAAAGTTAATCCAAGACCTCCTCTGGTTCAGTCAGATCGCCGCGAAGATCTCCCTGATTCGTATTCCAGTTGAAGTTATTCCAAGACTCTTGTCTGGTCCAGTTAAATCGATTCGAAGATTTTTTTGATGCCGATCCAGTCAAAGTTAATCCAAGACCTCCTCTGGTTCAGTCAGATCGCCGCGAAGATCTCCCTGATTCGTATTCCAGTTGAAGTTATTCCAAGTCTCTTGTCTGGTCCAGTTAAATTGATTCGAAGATTTTTCGGATGCCGATCGAGTCAAAGTTAATCCAAGACCTTATCTGGTTTAGTCAGATCGCCGTGAAGATCTCCCTGATTCGTATTCCAGTTGAAGTTATTCCAAGATTTTTATCTGGTCCAGTTAAATCGATTCGAAGATTTTTTTGATGCCGATCCAGTCAAAGTTAATCCAAGACCTTCTCTGTTTCAGACAGATCGACGATAAGATCTCCCTGATTCATATTCCAGCCGAAGTCCGGACCACCTATCAGCAGTCTCCAAATGGCATCTGTAAGCCCATTCTCGACATCACCAGTCTGGTACCACTTCATCCGAGTGCAAATTTCTGGGCACTCTAGTGTTCAATCATCTTCCACCTTCGGATCACGAAAGGCCCGAAAGCCAATCTATATCCTCAGGTTTAAGAAAATTGAATAGGGGCAGCTGTTGCACCCCAAAATTTTCCCTCTCACATTTCTCAAAACATTGCAAGAAAAATCTCCAAGTGGCTCAAGATTGCTCAAGAGTTGGACAGTCAAACTATCTCCTAAGGCAGTCAATTCCAAATTAGGGTTTTATGTTGCATCAAGGTCCTTGCATCCAAATGACCTCAAGTGCTCCCCAATGTCCTAATATGTTCTCAAGTTCATCCATGTCAAATTTCAAGCCTTGCAGAGGAAGTTTGCTCAGTCAATTGCTCAAAGGGTCCAAAAATCGACTATGCTAGGGCAAAAGTCAACTGTGGCCTATATACAGTCAAACTTCAAGATTTTTTGTCAACATTATAATTTTTAAGGATATTTCATCATTTTATCAAGGGTTGATCATGATTCATCAAGGATTGCTCAAAATTCATCAAGACTCAAAAGTTGCTAAATTAGGGTTTTGTAGGAAAAGTCAACTCAACTTTGACCAAGCATAACTTTCTCATAATTTATGAGAAATGACCCATACAAAGATCATTTTTAATAGGATGCAATTTCCTACAATCCATATTCACACACCAAGATCAAGAAATGCACTCACAAAAAGTTACAAATTTGGACATTATAGGTCATTTTTGAAAGTCAACAAAAACACCTTTTTTCCAAAGCTTATAACTTGAGTATGGAATATAAAAATGAGATAAGACCAAAAGGGTTGGTTAGATAACATCTCAAGCTTTCTAAAAAGTCCAAGAACACTTCCAAAAGTTCAAAATTGAAGAAGTTATGCATTGTTGAAGTTGGGCATTTTTGCAAAATTGCCAAAAGTCAACTATCCCCAAAACTTCAAGTTTTGTCAAATGGGCCCATTCTTTTCCACTTGATTTGATCTTGTCATACTCCACACGTGTCCTAGCTTCAGCCTTATGACGATTTAGCAATTTTATTATTTAATTTGATTTTTTAATGAATTATTTCATTTTAAATCAATTTAAATCAAATAAAATCCAAACATTGATTATTTGATCTCTTTTTGGATATTTCAGGACCTAATCATCATCATCAAGTGAATCAAATTCGTATCATACATTCCATGTGCAAAAAGATTGGATTTTGGACAAAATTGGAAGGTTATTAATGGAGGATCAAATCAAATCTCCAAGCATTGATGCACAAGGATTCAGTCCACAAAATTTAACCTAATACATTACATTATACATATACAAACTAAAGGACACGAATTCAAGGGTTAGAGACTGCAAGAACCTCAAGAACAAAACTTGAAAAAAGGTGAAAAAGTGTGAAACTGAAATCGTTCTTAGAGGCGTTTTCAAGGGCAAATCTCAACACTAATCAATTGCTGGATCATCCCTGAAGCAAAACCAACCCCTAGCCATCTCTCATACACGCCCAAAAGCTCTGTAAGTCTCTCAAAAAACCGCTTTTCATTTGAACTCGCAACCCCATATTCTTGCACTTTCTTGACAAATCTTTGGTATATTCATGATGCTCATTCAATTTCTGAACTTTTAGCATTATTTGATTGCGTTTATATGAACCATAGCCCTGTAACCGAACCTAGGGTTTCATAGATTGCTTTTTCGGTATTTTTTTCTACAGGTAAAATCAGCGCCATTAATGGACATGGATGTAATCAGTGGAGGAAGACGAACATGACCATGGTCTTGGATTGTGTTTTTATAGCCTAAAACTAATTTTAGGATGGACATACGGATTTAGCTGCGGATATAAATCTGCATGTAAATATCCAGGCTGAACGAAGAAGATGAAGACGTGCCCCCCTCACATTGGCTGATTCAAACTTGGCGCGTGTTTTTTTATTTCAGGCATATTATTGTTTTTTCCCATATTATTATTATTGCCCAATACTATAACAAATGAAGCGTGTTGGTGCAGTGGTAGAAGCGTTGCCCAATGACTCACAGGACCTGGGTTCGAATCCCAGGTCCCCCCATGCATTTGTTCTTATTTTTCTTCAGGTGATCTAGTGTTGACGCTAGCGTGAGATCCATCATACGCCCTCATATCTCCAATGGACAGATGGCCTTAGGTCAAATCTGAGGGCCAAGAGGTGGACGTCCACCATGCTACCAGGTCAACCAATGCACATGGGAGTCCAGAAGTCAACCAGGCTTGCACAAATGGGCCTGGAATTTGCCATTCTCACCTCCAAATTGGGCCCAAACCCCCCTAAGTTCTATTTCTTTCTTTTATTTATTTATTTTATTTATTTGTTTGATTAATTGTTTTTATTATTTAACTAACCAATCAAAACTTTTTTCTTAATAAAATTAAAAACCAAAAATATTTTCTTATTTAAATTAATTTCAGTATTTTTATTTTTGTTAATAAATATTAAGTGAATTAATTTAGTTTAATTAGGAATAACTTTAATATCTTTTGCAATAATTAAAATTAATTTAGGTAATTAGGTTTTCTTAACATTGATCAAATTATTTTTATTTTCTTTAAATATCAAAAATCCAAAAATATCATTTTTATTAATTAGTTAATTAATTTATTAATTTAATGCTTAACCTAATTTAATTTCTTTCTAAAATTCAAAATAAACCAAAAAATCTTTTCTTGAAGAACAAAGGGTCAAAACCCTAAAGCTCACCCGATTTAATTTGCCGCACGCGATCCATTTTATCATATTATTGTATCTGTTTCCAGGAATGTAATAGTTTAATACGACTTTAAATACTTTTATTGCTTTATTTATTTTCCGCATTTTAATTTCAAGGGTTGTTTTTGGCGATGTAAATACCCGACGCCTTGTAATAGTTAGTTTTAATTTCCATAATTTAATTTCCGCTATTTATAAACTGTTAGATGTTTGGTAATAGGGAATGCATGACAAGATCAAATGTTTAACCTAAAATCAACATAGATAACCATTGACATGTACAAAGACAAATTAACTGAAAATAACACACCCACACATACACACTCTTAGGGTACACCTCACTTGGTTGCCTTCGAACGTGGTCATTGAGTATAGGAAGTTTTAGAGGTCGCCCTCTTGTCCAAAGATCATAGTTGCCTCGAAACGGTTGCCTCAGAAAAATGATCTAAGACATTAGGGTTACCGCTAAGGCGTCCTAACATTGCTTTAGTGACCGCACGTCCATTAATCGATTTGACCCTTAAAACTCCAACGACGGTGCTACCTATTCATCAATAGTGGGATAGCATTGTCTAAAGGACATTAGTACAAATTGATTCCTTTTTCGAGTAGGTAGATGGTTCTTAAGTACTTGCTCATTCAAAACAAAATGAAAACTTTTCGCACTTACACCTTTCAAACAAAAACTTCTTTCAAACCCACAAACACAAAGAAAAGCAATTTTGAAAACACTTTGAGCAAGTACCTAAGAGCCCGTGGATAACCATGGATAGAAAGGGTGCTAACACCTTCCCTTTCTATAATCTACCCCCTGGACCCGAGAAACATCTCGAAAAAGGAATTTTTCTGTGCTTTTTTCCTTTCCTTGTTGGATAAAATAAAAGACGGTGGCGACTCTTGCTTACCGCGACATTTTGCGAAAACAAATGCAAAACGCGAACCAGCATTCCGAAAAACAGTCAGTTCTCTCCCACCGTATCACACCCCACATCGTAAATGGCCATGGAGTGGTCATGACGTTTAGAGGAATATGAGGCACATGAACATTGTCAGCATAGATTTGGAACTTGTGGCAAGTCCTTGAGTGTCGATGACAATTAGTCTCCATTGTTGACCAATAGTAACCAGCTATTAGGATTTTCTTGGCCATAGTATATCCGCTAGAGTGAGTCCCAAAGAGACCATCATGCACGTCTTCCATAATTTCCTCTGCCTCCTTCTTGTCTACACATCGGAGTAGAGTAGAATCATGGTTGCGTTTGTATAGGATTCTATTACTTAGGAAGAATTTGGCTGAGAATCTTCGTAAGAACTTTTTGTCATTGATGGAAGCTCTTTCGGGATACTCTTGTGCTTAAAGGTATCTCTTCACCTCATGGTACCATGGCTTTTCTGTGTCAGTGTTAAGCTCATAGCAGTGCGCAGGTTCGTCGAATCTCTCAATTTTGATAACAGGAGCTTCGTTGTCCCATTTGACCTGGAACATAGAAGACATTATGGCCAAAGCATCAGCTAACTAATTTTCTTCCCTAGGGAAGTATTCAAAGGTGATCTCTTCGAAGTAAGGAATCAGAGATAACACAAGCTCCTTGTAAGGAATGAGATTATGAAGCTTAGTGTCTAAATCTCCTTTTACTTGGCTAATCACTAGAGCAGAATCCCCGAACATATTCAAATGCCTGATCCTCAAATCAATGGCAGCCTTTAAGTCCAAAATGCATGATTTGTACTCAGCCATGTTGTTCGTACAATCGAAGCATAGTCTGGAAGTGAAAGGAGTGTGGTAACCTTCAGGGGAGATTATCACAACACCAATTCTGTTACCTAAAGTGTTGGAAGCCCCATCGAACACCATAGTCCATCGAGATCCTTGTTGAGGTCCGTCATATGGTCCAGGTTTTGCACAGTCGGTTACTAACATGATATTCTCATTCGGGAAGTCAAAGTTCATAGACTGATAATCATCAACAACTTGATGGGACAAATGATATGCTAATACACTTCCTTTGACGGCCTTTTGCATTGTGTATTGAATATCATACTCTGTCAAAATCATCTGCCGTCTAGTTATCCGTCCCGAAAGAGCAGGTTTCTTGAAGATGTACTTGATAGGGTCCATCTTAGAAATCAGTAGAGTGGTATGAGTTAACATATATTGTCTTAGCCGATGAGAAACCCATGCCAGAGCACAGCATGTTTCGTCGAGCAGTGAATATCTGGTTTCACAGTCGGTAAACTTTTTGCTCAGGTAGTATATAACATTCTCTTTTCGGCCAGACTCGTCATGTTGGCCCAACACACACACCATAGAATTCTCTAGCACCGTTAAGTACATGATCAAAGGTCTTCCTTCAACTGGAGGCATAAGGATAGAAGGTTCTTGCATATATTCTTTGATTTTGTCGAAGGCAGCTTGGCATTCATTATTCCATTCGACTACTCGATCTTTCTTTAAAAGTTTGAAGATTGGCTCACAAGTAGCAGTTAAGTGAGATATGAAGCGGGCGTTGTAGTTAAGACGACCTAAGAATCCTCTAACATCCTTTATAGAGTGGGGGACTGGCATTTATTGGATGGCCTTTACCTTTGCAGGATCGACTTCAATGCCTTTACCACTGACAACAAAACCTAGAAGTTTTCCAGATCTTACTCCGAATGTGCACTTATTAGGGTTCAACCTCAACTTGTACTTTTTAGCCTCTCGAATAGCTTATATAAGTGATTGAGATGTTCATCCCCAGCCTGTGATCTTGCAATCATATCGTCCACATACACCTTTATTTAATGATGGATCATATCATGAAACAAAGCTACCATAGCCCTTTGATATGTTGCCCCTGCATTCTTTAATCCAAATGGCATGACCTTGTAACCAAAGGTGCCTCATTGTGTAACGAAAGTGGTCTTCTCCATGTCTTCGGGAGCCATCTTAATTTGATAATAGCCAGAGAAACCATCCATGAAAGATAAGACTTTGTGTTGAGCAGTGTTATCGACCAAGACATAAATATAAGGTAGAGGGAAATCATCATTGGGGCTTGCCCTATTCAGATCCCTGTAATCTACGCACATACAAACTTTTCCATCTTTCTTCGGCACCGGAACCATGTTTGCAACCCATTGGGGATAAGATGTCACAGCCAGGAATCCTGCATCGAATTCTTTCATCACTTCAACTTTTATCTTTTCAGACATGTCAGGCCTCATGCGATGAACTTTTTGTTTGACAGAAGGACAATCTTCCTTTGTCGGCAAACTATGAACTACAATGTCGGTATCCAATCCTGACATATCTTCATATGACCAAGCAAACACTTCCCCATATTCATGCAACATCTGAACCAATCTGCTTTTGACACTGCTTCCTAGGTTAGCGTCGATCTTGACCTCTTTCTTGTCCGTCTCGGTACCTAGATTGATGACTTCGACTGGCTATTCATGAGGTTGAATAACTTTTTCCTCTTTCAATAGAAGTTTGGCTAGTTCTCCCGGTATCTCACAATCTTCCTCACCTTCGTCTTCGGCTTGGTTAATTGGACGTTCAAAATCATAGCTGTTAATAGTAGAGTCATTGGCAATGAGATCCGAAGTGGACGAGGACCTGCAAGAGTGTGTGTGTGCATGTAAGTTACATGGCTATTTGAAAAGTGTATTAAAGAGAAAGAAAGACAATGAGATCAAAAATTTAAATGCAAAAAATTCCAATGGTTTATATTGAATGATCATATGATAAAATGAACATAAATAAAACCCTTAACAAATGGACCAAAGTGCCCCGGGCAAGGCATATGGCTTAAAAGTCATTGTTTAATATTACAGATAAAAGGTTCTTGAATTGATAGAAAGCAATAAACAAGTAATTACTCATCAATGAAGGAGATGGAAACGAAGTCCTTTGCGCGCCAATTGTTGAGCTCTGTTATAGTAGGGTATACCCATTCTTCAAATGCACATTCATCATCAGAATCCTCCACAGAATTTACTTCGTGACTTCCAATACTGAGAGGGGGATTCCCCACACAAGCGCGCCTCACTTCTTTCTGAGCCTTGATAGTGAAACCCAAACCACATTTGTCTGCTTTGAATGGGATCTCGGGGAGTTTCCCCCAAGTATCACAGCTTCCTTCTTCGACTGCGGCACGAGCATCTTTAAATGAAGCCATCCTTGGCACCAATCTATCAGCTTTGGGCGGGTCGAAGGAGATTTTGGAAGCAACAATCATAGGCAGAACAACTTCAAAAGCCTGACACGGGGTTTCTATAAATTCACCATCCATCTCCATATATTTGAAAGAATTGAGGTGGCTTACCATGAACTCCTCCTCACCACAAATAGTGACGATCCTTCCCTTGACCGGGTACTTGCTTTTGATGAAGGGTTAATGTTACTTCCCCTGCTCCGTGGATCCAAGGGCGACCCAGCAAACAGGAGTCAGCAGGACGGTTATCCATGATATAGAAAGTAGAGTTGAAAATCTGTGAGCCCACCTTGATCGGGAGATCCACCTCTCCATGAACTGTCCTTTTGGACCCATCGAAAGCCCTCACAATAATATCACTCGGCTTCAAAACTAGTCCTTCACAGTCTAAACGGTTGAAAGTGCCCTTGGGAAGCATGTTTAAAGAAGATCTGGTTTCAACTAGAACTTATGCTAGGGTAATCCCCTTACATTCAACAGAAACATGCAGAACTTTTTTATGGTTCCTTCCGAGTGGTGTCAGATCAGCATCCGAGAATCCCAAACCATTTTCAGACGTCAAGCTCGCCACACAATTTTAAAACTGGTCAATTGTGGTCTCATGAGGGACATGAGCCTTCTTCAAGAATTTGATTAATGCCCGAGCATGAGCATCAGAACAAAGTAGCAAAGATAACATGGAAATCTTGGAAGGGGTTTGCCTCAGCTGCTCTACTATCTTGAAATCACTCCTCTTTATAATTTTCAAGATCTCATCCATTTCTCGAGCGGAAGGTTCGTTAACAGTAATGTCTTTTGCGGGTATTTCTGTCTCAGCAGGCTCAACTACTTTCTCCTTTCACATTATGTCAGCACTAGGATTAGCAGTGGTGATGCGAACAGGTGCCTTTGTAGCGGTTTTGGTGAAATGTTGGGTGAAAAGATTCTCCCAGTTCTGGTCACCTTACTAGATCCAGTAATGTTACCAATGTCGTCAACTTTGCTTTCTTCAATCCAAGCATCTTGCTTTATTCCATGTTAAAACACCTCAGCACCATAGTTCCATGGCACTGCTTTGTTGGAAGAGTATGAAATTAGCCCGGGGGTGGTAATTATCAGAGGAGAAACAGTCGGTTCATTTGAAATCATGATAGGAACCTTGGAGGAGATCCTAAGAGGCTTATTTGAAATCGTTATAATGGAGAGGTCTTCAATCTTATTGGTCAAACTTTTGGCAGACGGAGTCTTCTCAGATAGGATCTCATGGCTATTCATCAGGTGTTGAATGCCTTCCTTCAGCCATTTGCATCCATTGAGTTGTTTGGCACAGCAATCATAGTCCTTTAAACATCCAGGAAAAACCCCGGCTTTTAGCAGATTCTTTTTGATAATGGTTAACAGAGTAGTCAAGTCTTCGACGGAGGAAACAAAAATGGTGTCTTCAACAACATTGACACCCTTGCCATGCTTTGGCACTGGTGCTGTTATCACATTGGGAATTGGAGGCAGATCAAATTTGATGGTCTTGTTGTCTATTAAGTCTTGAATTTTATTCTTCAGTGCCCAGCATTCGTCGGTCTCATGCCCAGGACTATTCAAGTGATATGCACGCTTTGTATTTGGATTTTATTTAGGTGATGAGGTATCTGGATTAGCCGGAGGATCACGCAGTGTCACCAAATTAGCCTTTAACAGGTGTTGTAAGGCTTGGGATAGCGACATGCCTATCCTTGTGTATTGTCTTTGCGGAGTCTCAGATCGTTGATGATTGGAAGATTGTCTTTGAACAGGAGTTGGGTTGGAAATCCGAACAACATTAGCTGATGGATGATCATCCTGTTAGAACAATGTTTGAATCTAGTACCCTATATTTAAGTTTTGATGATAACAAAGTGAAAAGATATAGTAGTTAAATATTTCATGATTGAATTATATGCTGCCTAAAATTACTATGCTCTGACTTGCAGATATGCTGATTAAAATAAGTAAGATCACGTTCTCAGCATCAGAATATGTTTTCATACACCAGCATCAGAAGTTGCTGAATCAGAACGTCAAGATCAGATGATCAACGCTTGCACATGCTGAAGCTTGATGAACAGAACTGCGCGTAAAACACTCTGATACAGAATCAAATAGTTCATCAGCAGCGAAGCAGAATCAGAATGAGCCAAGCCAGATCGTGCATTGAAGAAGCAACGGTACTGTGCATTGAACGCTAATCAATTCCAACGGCCTCATTCCAGACAAGATCTGCTCAAAAAGGAAAGCTTGTTATTAGCATTGAATCAAGAATATTTGCTTCAACGTTCATCTTCTCAAATGCTATATAAACCAAGCTTCGAAGATTATCACGGCTAATGCTTCCAAACTCTCTACACGCACAAAGCTGAACAATAATCTTCATCTACCAGTCTTGCTAAACCAACAAACTCTGATACTTCATTAGTGTTTAGCATTCTAAGTTTCTAAGCTTCATTTGTGTAAACATCACAGTTGTGATATAGTTTTGTAGAAAACATTCACACACATTTGTTTAATACCTTTGTAAGAAAGTGTTGCCTTGACAAACCGGATTGTGGTTTGAATCAAGAAGGCTTTAGCAGTTGTTAAAGCAGATTTGTATTCAGTTGAATATAGTGAATTAAGACCTCGTTGGAGAGAGGCGAAATCACCTTGACGGGTGGACTGGAGTAGTTTGAGATCAAACGAACCAGGATAAAAATACCTTGTCATTTGCTTTAAGATTCCAGTTTTACAATTCAACCCCCCCCTTCTTGTGTTTTTCACCCCTTCAATTGGTATCAGAGCGCCTGGTTCTGAGCTAAAACACTTAACCGTGTCAGTACAAGATCCAGCGTCAGAAAAACACAATGGCAGGAAACAACTCCCATTTCAGCAATGACACCAATGAGGACAGAGACAGATTCAGCGGCAAACCTCCAGTCTTTGATGGAGAAAACTTTGATTACTGGAAAGACAGAATTGAAAGCTTCTTTCTAGCACATGATGCTGATCTGTGGGATATGGTGACAGATGGATACACGCACCCTGTGAATGCAACTGGTCAGAAGATTGAAAGAAAATCAATGACTGATCAACAAAAGCGGGATTTCAAGAATCACCATAAGGCCAGAACCATCCTCCTCAGTGCTATCTCCTATACTGAGTATGAGAAAATCTCCAACAGAGACACATCTAAGAACATCTTTGATTCTCTCAGAATGACGCACGAGGGCAACGTTCAAGTCAAAGAAACAAAAGCTCTGGCGCTCATTCAGAAGTATGAGGCGTTTAAAATGGAAGAATCTGAATCCATTGAAACTATGTTCTCTAGATTCCAGATTCTGGTAGCTGGTCTCAAAGTTCTGGACAAGGGATACTCTACTGCTGACCATGTCAAGAAGATAATCATAAGTTTACCCAAGCAGTGGAGGCCTATGGTTACTGCTCTGAAGCTGGTGAAAGATCTCAACAAAATCACTCTGGAGGAACTTATAAGCTCCCTCAGAAGTCATGAGATAGAGCTGGAAGCTGACGAGCCTCAGAAGCAAGGTAAGCCTATAGCTTTAAAATCTAACAGAAAATCTGAATCTAAAGTTTTGCAGGCAGTTGAAGAAACATCTGATGGATCCTCATCAGAAGAAGACGAGCTTTCCCTTCTCTCCAGAAGAGTAAATCAACTGTGGAAGCAAAGACAAAGGAAGTTCAGGAATCCCAGAAGATCTGATCAGAACGAGTCTTCTTCCAGATACAGAAGGACAGATTCTTCCTCTGGATACAGAAGATCTGAAGGCTCCTCCGGTAGCAAGAAGCCAAATACAAAAGACATCATCTGCTACGAGTGCAATGAGCAAGGACACTACAAGAGTGACTGTCCAAAGCTTCAGAGGGAAAAGCCCAAAAAGAAGTTTGGAAGAGATAAGAAGAAAAGTCTCATGGCCACATGGGATGACTCTGACTCGTCTGAAGCTGACTCAGAATCAGATGATGAAAGGGCGAACATAGCGCTCATGGCTAACATTCCAGATGACAGTGAAGCTTCTGACTCAGACTCAGAATCAGACACAGAAGAGGTATTCCCTAACTTCGCTGTTAATTTTACAAAGGCTGAACTTGCTGAAAGCCTCAATGAAATTCTGGAACGTTATCAGCAGATTAGAGCTAAATTCAGAGACCTGAAAAGGACTCTTGAATCTGACTCTAATAAGTCTGAGAGTCTCAAATTGGAAAACTCTGAGCTGAGAGATAAAATTTTAAAATTAGAAAACTCTTTACAAAACTCTCAGAAGGAACCAATTGCTGAAACTCCCAGCAACGCTGATGAGATCATCAAGGAGTATGATCATAGTTTCCAGAAGTTCCTTGCTAAAAGCATAGATAGAAGCAGAATGGCTTCAATGATCTATGGAGTTAGCAGAAACGGCAGGAAAGGAATAGGATACCTAGGTAAGGTTCCTACACCTAAAAATGTCATGGATTTAACCATTAAACACACTCCTCTAAATTCACACTTTGTGTATGGTCACACACATGACATCAAATATACTAGTAGTAATCACTTTGTGAAACCAAAATTCAACCAGAGTTTTGGTAAAACTAACAAATCAGGACCCAAGAAGATCTGGGTACCTAAGGATAAAATAATACATGTTGCAGATATCTTTAGCAGCAAGTCAGAAACACCAGTCATGGTACCTGGACTCTGGCTGCTCACGACACATGACGGGAAGAAGGCATATGTTCCAAAGCCTGGAACTTAAGCCTGGAGGCCACGTTGGCTTTGGAGGCAATCAGAGGGGAAAGATAATTGGCTCTGGAACTGTAGGTAACGGAAATCTTCCCTCTATTAATAATGTTCTGCTTGTTGATGGATTGATGCATAACCTGTTATCCATAAGTCAATTAAGTGATAACGGTTATGATATAATCTTTAATCAAAAATCATGTAAAGCTGTTAGTCAGAAAGATGGGACTATCCTATTTAATGGTAAGAGGAAAAACAACATTTACAAAATCAAACTTTCTGAACTAAAGAGTCAGAACGTAAAATGTCTTCTGTCTGTTAACAACGAGCAGTGGATCTGGCACATAAGATTGGGGCATGTTAGTATGAGAAGAATATCTCAGATTAACAAACTCAATCTGGTCAGAGGACTTCCAAATTTGAAGTTCAATTCAGATGCTCTGTGTGAAGCATGTCAGAAAGGCAAATTTGCAAAACCTTCTTTTAAATCCAAAAATGTTGTTTCTACCTCTAAGCCATTAGAACTTCTGCACATTGACTTATTTGGACCAGTTAAGACTGCTTCTGTCAGTGGCAAGAAGTATGGGTTAGTAATCATAGATGACTATAGCAGATGGACATGGGTAAAGTTCTTAAGACACAAGGACGAGTCACACTCTGTGTTTGTTACCTTCTGTAACCGAGTTCAGAATGAAAAAGATCTTAGAATCGTTAAAGTCAGAAGTGATCATGGTGGAGAATTTGAAAATAAAGATTTTGAGTCATTCTTTAATGACAAAGGCATTCTGCATGATTTCTCTTGTCCTAGAACTCCTCAACAAAATGGAGTTGTAGAACGAAAGAACAGAACATTGCAAGAAATGGCCAGAACCATGATCAACGAGACAAACGTTGCTAAGACTTTCTGGGCAGAGGCAATAAACACAGCGTGCTACATTCAGAATAGAATCTCAATAAGACCTATTCTGGAAAAGACTCCATATGAATTGTGGAAGAACAGAAAGCCCAACATTTCGTATTTTCATCCATTTGGATGTACTTGCTATATGTTAAATACTAAGAATTATTTGAACAAGTTTGATTCTAAGGCACAGAAGTGTATTATGTTAGGATACTCTGAACGCTCAAGAGGGTACAGAGTATACAATACAGAAACACAGATTGTGGAAGAATCAATCAGTGTTCGTTTTGATGACAAGCTTGACTCTAAAAAGTCAAAGCAGAATGAAAATCTTACAGGTATAGAAATTGAATTTGCAGGTTCTGAAGACAAGTCATCAGAAAATCTGATCTCGTGGTCCAGCAAAAGGCAATCAACTATTGCTCTGTCAACAGCAGAAGCTGAGTACATAGCAGCAGCTGGATGTAGCACACAGATGCTCTGGATGAAAAGTCAGCTTGAAGACTTCCAGATTTTTGAGAGTAACATTCCTATTCTTTGTGATAATACTTCTGCTATTTGCTTAAGTAAGAATCCTATTTTACATTCTAGAGCTAAGCATATAGAAATAAAACATCATTTCATTAGGGACTATATTCAGAAAGGAATTTGAAATTTGAAATTTATAGATACAGACCATCAATGGGCTGATATCTTTACTAAACCCCTTTCAGAAGATAGGTTTAATTTCATTCTGAAACATCTCAGCATGAAAGTATGCCCAGAATGAAAATGTTTTAATTCCATATATTTATCTTCAGAATGTAATTATATTACTGTGAACTTCTGATCAATCTTCTTTCAGAAAGTTAGAACATGCAGATTGTATCAGAGGCAAGTCTAAAGATCTGAGAGTCTAATCTCAAATACAGACGTGCTGATCACTACATCAAACAAGTGTCATCCAATCATCAGCAAATCCCTGAAGCAGAACGCGTGCACGCTTCTGAGAAAGGAAAGCGCTGATTGGGTGCATTGAGACACATGTCTGGTAACCGTTTTTAAGTATCTTTCTCAAATCCCCCAAAATCAGCAAGCATTTAATGCAAAAGTAATCACGCTTGTTAATGGCAATCATTATTTTTTTCTCTCTCTTAAAAACGTTTTATTTTTCAAAATAATTTTTGAAATCTTTATTTAAGCACATTATTCTTCAATCTTATTCTTTACGCTTTCTCATAATCTCTTAAGTATTCTCTGCATATTTCTGAGTTATCTTCTTAAAACTTTTTTTTCTCTCAAATCATTCTCAAGCTTTTTTTTGTGTGAGAACAATGGCATCCTCCAGCATTTCTGCAGGAAGTCAGAAGAAAGAAACCTCTGAGCAGTATCAGGTGCCTACCAGAACTCTTCTCACACCGGTAAAGAATCTTGAGGTTCTCTCTGAGTTAATCGTCGACTTCGAAAGTTTGAAGGATAATGGATTTGACCTAACTGATGAAATCAAAGCTCAAAAGTGGGAGAGGTATTTCGACAGGCTGGTTGGACCAACCTTCCCAGAGCTTGTCAAGGAATTTTGGATTCACGCCAAGATTCATAAACATCTAGTCATCTCTTCTGTCATGGGAAAGAAGATAATAATTTCTGAAGACCTCATTGCTAGGTTAATTGGTCAAAGTGGTGGTGGAGTCCGTTGTGTGGACATGGCCGATAGATGCCCTGATATAGGTGTGGTAGCCAACTGCATTTTCACTCTTGGATTTCCCAGCAGCAAAATCAAGGATCTGAAGGATCACTGCAGAGTATGGGCCAAGATTGTTCTGGGCTGTTTCAATCACAGGAAGCCAACAAGCTCTCCTGATTATATAAACGTGGATCAGCAATTTCTGATCTACTTTATTGATCAGAGGGTGAAGATCAATCTGGCACACTTCCTGTTCAACCATCTGAAGACTAGTGTGAAAGAGACTAGAGAAGAAGAAAGGACCAAAAGGGACTGGATACCGTTTGGGAGGCTCATATCAGATATTCTGACAGAGAATAAGCTGATAGATTATCTGAGCGAAGCTAAAGTGCTAGGCAATTTTGAACCAACTGTTGGAAAACCGCTGAACGCTAAGAACCTGAAAAAGATGAAGCTGATAGAAAATATCAGGAAGGAACCCAGAGCTTCTTCAACTGCTGACATCTCCAGAAGAAGAGTGCCTCTGAGTAATTTCCCAAGATTTTCTGAAATGGAATCCCAACCTGATATGTTTCTCAAGTATCCAGATTCATACAAGGAAGAAGATGCAGGTTCAAAGCTGAAGATCAAAGATCTGAGTCAAGTCCAACCTGAAGTGACTCAGAAGAAGACAAAGAAGAGGAAAGCAGAAGGATCATCTCATCAGACTCCAAAGAAACGAGGTAATTCATCTGCTGCCCCTATTTCAATTTCATCTACTATTCCAACATCTGCTGCCCCTCCTCAAACCTCTCACAGAATATCCATCCCAATCCCTACTATTGATGAAACCATACCAGAAGACCCTTCTGAGGCCTTACAACTCAGAAGAACCAGAATTAAAATTCCCATTAAAATTACCAAACAACCAACTGTTTCAACAACACCAGCACTTGATAGAGTGCTAGCTGATATTGAGCGTGAACATGCTTCTGTTCAACCTCACTCTGAACCACCAAATATTCCTCCTCCACAACCCGAACCAGAAATTCAACCTGAACCAGAAATACAACCAGAACATCAACCAGAACCAGAACCACAATCTCAACAACCAATCACAGAAGAACTTCTGATCCCTGAGCAATCAGAGATTCCACCTCCTCAACCAGAAAATAATCCACCCTCACCACAAACAGAGTTTCACCGCTATGAAACCCCATCTCCTCATCATTCTGATCCCCACTCACCTCAACCTTCACCGCTGGCAATACAGTTGCCATGTGGAACCACCATTGTCAGACCCCAATTACCATCATCAGAGGAATCAACACCTCCAAAAACTCTAACCACTCCAATAGATATATCCTCTGACTCTGATAACCATCCTCCAAAACAAACAGCACCTCAGCACACCTCTGTAAACCAATCCTCTGAAAACCCCAGCAAAACTTTCATTGACTTAACAAGTCTTGAACGTCTTGCTGATTTAAGACACAAATTGGCCATTCCCAAACCAAAGCAATTAGATGTTGGCTCTGGTATTTTGGACTTTGAAACAGGTATGCTGCAATGGATTGCTTCTTTGAAGCAAGTCTGTCCGGGGATGATCGACCCAGCTGCTTCTGATCAGCTCTGGTCACAGTTCAGAGTATGGGTACGTACTGAAGCACTTAAGCTGCAGGACGTCAACTACGAGCAGGCTCAACAGAACTTTAGCATGCTGCTGAAGGAAGTTGAGAGTCAGCTGCCTCAAGAAGTTGTGCTCCCTCTGGACAGTGAATCCTGGTCTGAGAAAGAGCAAGCTGCACAGGTGCAACCATCAGAAGAAGACAAGACTCTTCAGGAAGAAAATCCAGCAGAAGATGTAGCTGAAAGTTCTGAGAAGCTTCCTCCTGCTGAAAGTTCTCAAGCTGCCTTGGACAGGCAGGCTCTGGAAGAACTCAGGCTGAATGACTTGCGTCTACAGCAGCGGATGGAAGAGAATGATCAGAAGATGGAAGCAAGAATGAATGTTCAGGACATCAAGATTGATACTGTTGTCACCATGGTTCAGAAGCAGAATGAAACTTCTGAAAAGATTCAAGCAATGCTGGAAAGCCTGTTCTCACGCATGCCCCCACAACCTTGAAATTTTTTCATGCATGACATTCTCTATATTTTCTTCATTTTCTGATGTACTTTTGACTATGTTTTGACTATGTTTGTGTAATGTTCTTTTGCTCTGAACTATTTTAATATAACTTGTTTTTCTGATCTAAATTGTTTTAGCACATCACTAACACTTTTTGATTGCTGACAAAAAGGGGGAGAACAAGAATGATATTTAAAATCAATAACGGCTAACTAGACAGAAATTCTCAAACATTCTAACTCTATTACTTGAAATGTTTTTCTGTTTTGTTGTTAAGTCTACAGGCACAAGGAAGCTCCGAACACTATGAAGACTAAGAACTAGAAGCTCTGATCAAAATATAGAAGCTCATGTTGCTCTGATCAAATATGAAGTTCTGATATATGAAGCTCTGATCGTCCTAACACTCTGATCCGAAGCAAAGCTCTGACAGGAAAAGCTCTGAAGCTCTGCTTTCTGATAAGTCAAAGACCTAATCTGATGCTCAAAGATAGAAAAAGATCTGACTCTGAAGAACACGCATATCAAAGGGAAGTAACAAACTCAGGGGGAGTATCTCTTAAACTCTGACTTCTCCGTACTTCTTATTCTGATACATAGCTCTGATAACTTTTCACGTTATTTTTTCATTTAAAATATCTAGTTTTTGTCATCATCAAAAAGGGGGAGATTGTTAGAACAATGTTTGAATCTAGTACCCTATATTTAAGTTTTGATGATAACAAAGTGAAAAGATATAGTAGTTAAATATTTCATGATTGAATTATATGCTGCCTAAAATTACTATGCTCTGACTTGCAGATATGCTGATTAAAATAAGCAAGATCACGTTCTCAGCATCAGAATATGTTTTCATACACCAGCATCAGAAGTTGCTGAATCAGAACGTCAAGATCAGATGATCAACGCTTGCACATGCTGAAGCTTGATGAACAGAACTGCGCGTAAAACACTCTGATACAGAATCAAATAGTTCATCAGCAGCGAAGCAGAATCAGAATGAGCCAAGCCAGATCGTGCATTGAAGAAGCAACGGTACTGTGCATTGAACGCTAATCAATTCCAACGGCCTCATTCCAGACAAGATCTGCTCAAAAAGGAAAGCTTGTTATTAGCATTGAATCAAGAATATTTGCTTCAACGTTCATCTTCTCAAATGCTATATAAACCAAGCTTCGAAGATTATCACGGCTAATGCTTCCAAACTCTCTACACGCACAAAGCTGAACAATAATCTTCATCTACCAGTCTTGCTAAACCAACAAACTCTGATACTTCATTAGTGTTTAGCATTCTAAGTTTCTAAGCTTCATTTGTGTAAACATCACAGTTGTGATATAGTTTTGTAGAAAACATTCACACACATTTGTTTAATACCTTTGTAAGAAAGTGTTGCCTTGACAAACCGGATTGTGGTTTGAATCAAGAAGGCTTTAGCAGTTGTTAAAGCAGATTTGTATTCAGTTGGATATAGTGAATTAAGACCTCGTTGGAGAGAGGCGAAATCACCTTGACGGGTGGACTGGAGTAGTTTGAGATCAAACGAACCAGGATAAAAATACCTTGTCATTTGCTTTAAGATTCCAGTTTTACAATTCAACCCCCCCCCCCCCCTTCTTGTGTTTTTCACCCCTTCACATCCTTCTTGATACGGGCCCTTGCCCCATACACAACATTGGTTTCTTTCTTTCCGGTGAAAGGTTTCTTTATGGGATTGGAGGTAGAAGAAAATGCTATGGGAATCTTCCCGCTCTTGATACCACTTTCAACTCTTTCACCGGTTAAGATCAGCTCGGTGAAACCGGATGAAGAACAACCAACCAATAAGTTGAAAAATGGACCAGATAAAATGCCTATAAACATATCAATGTGTTCCCTATCAGTTAATGGTGGCTGAACTCTAGTGGCGAGATCCCTCCACTTTTGGGCATACTCTTTGGACCCTTCATTTTTCCCCATCATCATGTCTTGTAGTTGAACCCTAGTCGGCGCCAGGTCGGCATTGTACTGGTATTGGTGATAGAAAGCGGTGGCCAAGTCTTCCCATGTATGGATACGGGAACCTTCTAATTGGTAAAACCACTCTAGTTGAGTCCCAGCCAAGCTTTCTTGAAAGAAGTGAACCCAAAGTTTCTTGTCAGCGGTGTGCGGTTGTATTTTGCTCACATAAGACTTTAGGTGAAGCTTTGGGCAGGAAACCCCATCATATTTAACAAATACAGGTATCTTGAATTTGTGGGGAATGACAACCCCAGATATTAAACTCAAATCGTCAAAATCTAAACCAGGGATGGCTTGAATCACAACGGCCTTCAATCTGTCCTCTAGCTGTTTGTACTTAACATCGACAGGAGGATACTGCTCATCAAAATAGTCTTCATCATCAGACCCTTGATCATTGATACACCTCGCCTGGGTACTCCTTGCTTCTCCAATTTGATTTTCATCTTCCTCAGACAAATCTTCCACTACCGATATCTAACAGACCGACTCTCTAAATCTCTTACCCATATTGACTAGGGCTTTCCTCTTTGGTTTCTTTTTGGATGCCAGCAACATCATCAACTCTTGTTGCCCTTTGGCCAGGGTCAGCAGAGTCTCTTGGAACTGGGAGTTTTATGCTTGTAGGTCTTTCACTATTTTCTCGATATCTATCTTGCTGAAATAAACAGAAGAAAGATAAGGAAACCTGTCGTGGAAAACCTATTATGTTATGATGCATGGAAGATGTGCATGCAAATGATTTAAAGGATTTATGAAATTTAAATTTTTCTAGACAAAGAATGAACAAACGTCAAATTGCATTAATTAGTTCAAAATGGTTACAACATGCCTCTTGGGCTTACAAAATATATCTCTAAGATAAAAAGGTCGAACGCATCCTCTTTGGTGCAAGGTATGCGTTCAAGCTCTGTTCTTCATGTAGTTGCTTTGTAAGCTCCAAAACCCTTTTCTCGCTAGCGTAGAATTGAGCTTCGAAGGTATCTCATTCTTCTTTTAACTAAATCCAACCCTTTTTCAAGTCTTCAAGAGAAGTAGGCATGTCGGGATAGAGGACAGTATACAGGACTTCTCCTTCAGCCACATGCTCCATGATAATTGGTAGGATAGGGGGTAAGGCATCACGAGCTTCTGAGTGCGAGCTCGTACCCACCTAAGGTAAGGATCAAGGGGAATAGAATTCTTGTGTCCCAGTGTCTTGCTATCCACTTTGTTTACCATCCTCCAAGCTCGCACAAACCTCTGACGATAGCCTTGATCGTCGCTCTCGTAGTCGAATACCACTCCTTGGATGAGCATAACATGCGGACCATTTCTTATGGCATACCCAAACTATCGCAAATCCAAGCAAGGGTTGTAAGTGATACCTCCCATAATGCTAAGCAAATGGACATTAGGGAATTCCCCATAACAATCAATGATAATAACATTCTCTAAGGATCAAGAACACCGATGAATATCTGAATGTCTGAGTGACATCAACCTATGGGACCATCTCAAACGTTGCTCGTTCTTTAACACAGACCAAGGGAGATGCAAAACAAACAACCTAGCCAAAAGAGGAGTGCAACACATGAGGGTCCCTCTTTTCCTCATAGTGCGAGAGTGGAGAGAATGTAGGATATCTCCCAAAAAAGTAGGCACTAGATTGCAAGACATGAAGATTTTGATAGCATTTACATCTATAAGTTAGTCAGGGTTTGGAAATAAAACTATCCCATAGATGAGAAGGGCCATGATTTCTTCAAAAGCTTGTAAATCCAGAGTATTCCAACAATCTTGAGCTTTTTCAAATAAGAACTTGACTAAGAATCCTCTGACACCACTCCTTGTTTCCCAATTAGCTGTGACATCGGATTGTTGCAAGTGTAGCGCTCGGGCAATCTCTTCAGGGCTTGGATCTCTTTCCGTATCGTTGAAAGGTAGTTGATTGAGAATAGGAATCCTTAAGAGTTGAGAGAATTCTTCCATAGTAGGTACAAGCTGGTAATCAGGAAATGTGAAGCAATGGTGCAAAGGGTCGAAGAACTGAAAAAGCTCTTTCATCATGTCTTCATCAATGCTTGAGGTAACCAAGTTTAGGAGTTGACCATGTCTTTCGGTGAATAAAGAACTCTCAGGAACCCTCAATGCTAATTCTTTGAGTTGAGAAGTAATTCTTACGAGATTGACTTGGATAGTATTCCTGCGGGTGGAGGCCATGTCCTACAAAACAGAACAAAGATAAATCCCAATAATCCTTGAAATGGTTAGTGCAAAAATGCAATGGTATGATGTTATGATGTTATGTACAAGTAAGCATATACGCACAAGGAAAACAAGTCCTTAAGTTTAGGCTTGTGTGGAGTTTATAGGCAAATACCCTCTTGAAGTTTAGTTGGCTTAAACCTGTCCTAGAAATAGTAATTGAGTTCTAGGGGACCTCAATATCATTGATCTTTCTTCATCAGGCATTGTTTCAGCGCAAGCCTCTTTAACAGCGACCGAAATATCCCGAAAGTCTGATCTCAATGAGTGTAGTATCGAGTATCAACCAACTTCGGACTGCACCAAATCCGGCTACCTCACTACTTCCTAATGGCCAAGTTGGTCAAGTAAAGGTACTAAAGTCAATTAGTGCTTCATGACACCACACATCGACCCGTATTCTCCTTGACTACTCAAGGGCTACCAGTACCAACAAATGTGTCACACTAACATAGCTATTTCTTAGACCATGTCGGTATACCTCGCACAGTTTCCATAACTTATTGCTACTTACCTATAAGGTGTCCCAGATCCGGGTAGAGGATCAAAATAAGCCCAAACAAGGAACCAGAATGTAAAGCAAGCAAGTCAAATAGTGAAAGCAAGTAAAGGTGATCTAGCCCTAAGGTAACCCCACTTTTTAGTAGTCCCCAGCAGAGTCCCCAGTTCTGTAATACGGTGGGAGAACTGACTTGGGATGTTTTGCATTTGATCGCAATTGTTGCGGATAGCAAGAGTCACCACCGACTTTTATTTTATCCAATAAGGAAAGGCTGAAAAGAACAGGAAAGACCTTTGAGATTATTTTCTTGAGTTCGGGGGGTAGATTATGAAAAGGGAATGTATTAGCACGCTTTTCATCCATAGTTATCTATGGGCTCTTAGTTGCTGGCTAGTTCATTGCTTTTGTTTAAAAATTTTCTTTTTGGTGGTTTTTTGAAAGTATTTGTGAAAAGCGCCTTTGTTTAGGAAAACTTTGCAATAATTCTTGTTTTTACAAGAATGTATACAAAGTGTTGGACTTTTGAAAATATTTCATGTTTTGAAAGTGTTTAGTGTGTGTTTGGAAAGATGTTTGTTTTTGAAAATGAGCAAGCAACTAAGAATGTTTCTACCTACTCAAAAGTCTTTTGTTCTTCTCCTTCTTCTTTAGATGTTGCTATCTTACCATTGATTGGTAACAAGCCTTATCTTTAGATGTAAAAAGGGACGGGTGTGGGTTATCGTATGGTCATGATAGCAATGTTATGAGATATCTTAGCATTTTGAGGGACTAATATCATTTGTAAGGCAACATTCGAAGCGTCGTCGAGGGACTATGATCTTGTATTATTTTTTGATTTATTTTTGCTAAGACATCTCACATGCATATCATGACCGTTTTCATAAGGCAACAAGTGGGGTTAACCCTAAGGAATCAAGTGTGCAAGTGTTTGCATTTCATGCTTGGTTTATCTTGGATTAGTGTTCTCTAAGATTGTTTTTTATCTTCCCATACAAATCCTAATTACTAGCATTTATATGGAAGCGATAAATTATAGAAAGTAAATATTCTACACTATTACAATCATTTGGGGAATGGGGTGTACAAATTTGCAAATGGGGATTGTAAGAAATTAAAGTCCTAATTACCTATTACAACCATATTGAAATAATGTACAAGAATTGAAATGGACTTGTTTTTTTTGTTAAGAGAAGAAATAAGTTTGCTTAAGAAAATATTTTTAATCTTTTGGTTTTAAAAGAAATAAAATAAAGTATGTGAGTATAAAAATATTTTTGGTGTTTTTGATTATTGAAAATAAAATGATGATAAAAATAATAAGAGGAAAAGGGGTCAGAATCAGCGCGTTGTTGAAATAAGAGAGAACAAAAGTTCTGACTCCGGTGTACTGTAAGTCAGAAAGAAAATGTTAGCAGAAAAGGGGAAGGTCAGAAGTTCTGGGTCCGGTACACTAAAGTTATAGGGTTGCTGGGAACAATGGAAATCCTAGAAGTTCTGATGCAACTGGAAGCCTAGAAGTTCTAATGTTACTGGAAGGTCAGAAGTTCTGGTTGTTGAGAGAGTCTGGAAGTTCTTATGTAGCTGGAAACCTAGAAGTTCTAGTGTCACTGGTGTGATCGGTGGATCTGGAACTGACTGTTTAACGCTGGTTCACGAAATGTCGCGGAAGCAAGAGTCGCCACCGTCTTTTATTTTCTCCAACATGGACAGGACAAAAGCACAAAAAAATTCCTTATAGAGATTGCTCTCGGTTCGGGAGGTAGGTTATAGAAAGGGAAGGTGTTAGCACCCTTTCTATCCATGGTTATCCATGGGCTCTTAGATACTTGCTCACTTGTGTTTTCAAAAATGGTTTGTTTGCTTTTCAACTGTGGGTTTTAAAAAGTTTCTTTGAAAATTTCAGTTCGACTCTTGTATCGGTCCTCAAGAGTGTTTGAAAAATGCTTTCGAAAGCTTTTTGAAAATGTGTTGGTGTGAAAAGTATTTTTGATTTGTTTTGAAATTAGAGCAAGTATCTAGAGTCGTCTACCTACCCTAAGGAATTCGTCTGTGTAAATGTCCTTAAGGTAGTGCCATCCCACCATTGAGAGGTAGGTAGCACCACCATTGGAGGTGTTCGGGTCAATTCGAGTTTCGGGACATGGTGATCACCAGAGCAATGGGAAGACACCTTAGAAGCTACCCTCATGCCAGGTTCCCGGATCATGAGGACTTACTAAGACATCCTCTACTCGACGATCACCTTTCGAGGCAAGGCAACAGTGAGGCGTACCCTAGGGGTGGTGTGTGCGATTTGTGTGTCATTTTCATTTGCATTTATCTTGTGTCATGTTATTGGTGATCTAACGTTTGTTTTTATTTTGTCCATACATTCTTTCATGCTTTTGATTAACAGTTAACAATATTACGGGAATGTAAAAATCCTAAGCTATTACAAAAGGCGCGGGTCCACATCGCCAAAATTAACCAGGACCCGATTTGACAGAAAAATAAATAAAGCAAAAGAATTAAAAGTGCGAGAAGTAATTTACATGGCTTCGGGAGAGATACATGAATATTTAAACGAAATAAAATAATATGCGAATTAATAAGAACTAAAACGAAACGAGGGCGTTGGACCCTTTTGCAAAAATTGAATTAATGATGAATTAATTAATTAAAAAGAAAGCAAGAATTTGTTTTTGGTATTTTTTAGTGTTTTAGGATTTAAATAAAAAAGAATTAATTAACATTGATACTAACCCTAATTCTAATGGCTTTTAAGTTATTAAGAAAAATATTGAAGTTTTTAACCTAAATGAAACCCTAATTAATTTACAATTTTAATTATGAAAATAAAATATTTAATTATTTGATATATTTAGGAAAGAAAAATAAAAAGGAACGAAAAATTATTAATTAAACCTATTTCTACATTTTTTAGATTTTTTGTTAAAAGTATTAAAATTACAACTTAAATTAAAACTAAATAATTACATGCAAATTTATTTATGAAAATATTAGAAATAAAAATATTTATTATATTTTTTATCTTTTCTGATTTTTTTGTGTATTTTATATTTTGTGAGAATAATAAAATTAATTACTAAAACAACAATTAAAATGAAAAATAAAAAAAATAGAAAAATAAAGAGAATAGGAAGAATTGCAAACCAAAGGGGGTTCAGATCCCAAATTAGGAGGTATTCTTTAGAAATCCAGGCCCATTAAGACATTGGTCCATTTGACTTTTGCTGGACGCGTGTGATGCGTTGACTAGGACTTAGTGTGTTCTCCAACTCTCAGCCTTTGATCTGATGAGGCTGGACGCGTGTACGCTTGATGGAGAAGGCGCATCATGGAACAATAACATTGGACCTGCACATGATTGTTAATTGCAAAATAATATAGAGATTGTAAAGACCTGGGGTTCGAACCCAGGTCATGTGCTTTGCCAATAACTTCGCTTGCCATCTGTGCCAGTTCACGCGTTTGATATATAAACAACTAATAAATATTATAAAAGAAAACAACAAAGTTAGTGGGTCTGCGCGCGAATTTTTGAATCAGCCTATCACCGTTTGCCACGATATCGTCTTCTCCACATTCCTGAAACACAAATACATTAAGCCACGGTTTTTCACGTGTTCTTTTAGGGGTGCTTTGGAAAAATAACGACTAGCCCTATGGGCTCCATAAATTAGGTGCGAGGGTATGTTTGAGATCGTCCAGACGCGCTGAGTTGAATGGTGGTGGTCAGGGGTTCCAATTTTTCCTTGTTACAAAACCCCTAATCTGAAGCTCTGCAAACCCTAAAAATCATCAATGGCATAATCGTGTACACAGCATAAAAACACAATTGAATCATATGGTTAGCATTAGAATGGCATAAGGAATGCAAATCAACAATTAAAATGCCCTAAGAATGCCTAGATGTCAAAACACGATCATGGATTTTTTTCTGTACAGGGGCGGTTCTTGTTACCAATTCTTTGAGCTTTGATGGATGTTTTTGATTGGAACACGTTCAGTAATCTTCAAGGAAGCTAATGGAATGAAAATCGTGCCTTGAATCAACCTGCAAGTCAGTTTTCAGTATTGAGTTTTTTGCAAAAAAATCCAAGTTTGACAATGGCTTTTCTGAGCAGCTGCGTGCGTATTTGCATTAGGGTTTTATTCTAGCTTATGTAGTGAACAAATTAGGTTAACAAAATTGATCAAAATCTCTTTCATTCATGGATTTTGAGATTTGATTTTCCACCATTATTTTTTCAATCTTTCCATGTGCTTTTTGATACAAATCAACTCCAATCTCTCCAAATCTTTCTATATTGGGATATGCACGAATTATTGAGAATAAAACATGTACAAAAAGATTTGTTAGGTTAAGTTAAATATTTTTCACATATTTAATTGATTTAAGTGAATTATTGTAAATAAAAATTCAAATAAATAAATAAGAAATGAAAAAATACTTCCCTTTGGGCCAAGTGGTCGTGCACATGCTTGGAATGATGAATTGTGGAAGAAAAATGGGCCCATTAGCAATTTTAGGTCATTTGAATCAATGTTGACTTTTCAAAATATCCAAACATTTCCCAACTTCTACAAGGCATAACTTGCTCAATTTTTAAGCTTTTCTCATGTTCTTGGACATTTTGGAAAGGTCTTTGAGTCCTCTAACCAATGTCTTTGGTCCCATGTCATTTTGATTTACCAATCTCAAATTATGGCCTTTGACTTAAAGTCCCTTTTTGTTGACTTTTAAAAATGACCTATAATGTTGAAATTGATAACTTTTTGTGAGAGCATTTCTTGGACTTGAAGTATGAAGATGAGTTGTAGGAAATGTCTTTCTCTTCAAAATGAGATTTGAATGGAATTTTTCTGATAATTCATGTGAAAGTTATGCCCTGGTCAATTTCAGTTGACTTTTCAACTGTCCAAATAAGGAAACTTTTGCATCTTGATGATTTCTGAGCCAAATTTTGAGAATCATGATCAAGCATTGATCAAATGATGTTTGTGGCTTCAAAATGATATGTTGACCAAAACTTTGAACTTTTGACTGTCAAATGACCATTTTGCCCCTACAGTTGACTGTAGTGCAATTAGGGTTTTTGACTGTGCAATTTTGTGCTGAATGTCTTGAAACTTGATATGAGGATGCTTGACCATATTTGTAGGCATATGAGACTTGATTGGGCCCTTGAAAACTTCCTTTTCTTGATCAGAATCAAAACCCTAATTTTGACTGTATAGGAAATCTTTGACTGTGCAACTCTTGGAGACCTTTGAAGCTTTGACTTGGCAATTTCTTGAAGAATATGGGAGGGCAAATTTTGGGGTACAACAGTTGCCCCTGTTCAATCTTCTTAGACCTGAGGATGCAGATTGGCTGACGTGCCTTTCGTAATCCGAGGGTAGAAGATGATTGGACACTAGAGTGCCCAGAAATTTGCGCTCACATAGTAGCAGTGTGGTGGGAATGGGCTTATAGATGCCATTTAGAGGTTGATGAAATAGGATGATGGGCTTATAGATGCCATCTGGATGTTGATCGCATAAGAGATTCCTTAGCGAGAACCTGCATACCTGCAAAAGAAAAAAGAGTACCTGACACGTTGCAAGAACTGGTTTTCAGATGCTTGGCATAGATATGTCCTGACTGGTTACAGGAGCTGAGTCTGGAGCTTCAAAAGATGATGAATGAACCAGGGATGGTTACTACCTTAGCATGAATAGTAAGAGAACCTTGGGTGACTTTAGCTTCAACAACGCTCGTTGAGAAAATCTTGGTGGGAATTACCATCTTTGCAGTATCGGGAAGAGAACCAAAGGAAATTATAATCTGAAAGGGAATTATCACCTCACGCACCATCGGAGAGGGAACCATTTAATCCTAAAAGGGAATTATCACCTCACGCACCATCGGAGAGGGAACCGTTATAACCTAAAAAGGAATTATCACCTCACGCACCATCGGAGAGGGAACCATAGGAAATTAACCTAAAAAGGAATTATCACCTCACGCACCATCGGAGAGGGAACCATAGGAAAAGGAATTATCACCTCACTCACCGTCGGAGAGGGAACCATCTGAAAAGGAATTATCACCTCACTCACCGTCGGAGAGGGAACCATCTGAAAAGGAATTATCACCTCACTCACCGTCGGAGAGGGAACCATCTGAAAAGGAATTATCACCTCACTCACCGTCGGAGAGGGAACAATCTGAAAAGGAATTATCACCTCACTCACTGTCAGAGAGGGAACCATCTGAAAAGGAATTATCACCTCACTCACCGTCGGAGAGGGAACCATCTGAAAAGGAATTATCACCTCACTCACCGTCGGAGAGGGAACCATCTGAAAAGGAATTATCACCTCACTCACCGTCGGAGAGGGAACCATTTGAAAAGGAATTATCACCTCACTCACCGTCGGAGAGGGAACCATCTGAAAAGGAATTATCACCTCACTCACCGTCGGAGAGGGAACCATCTGAAAAGGAATTATCACCTCACTCACCGTCGGAGAGGGAACCATAGGAAATTATAATCTGATAACTTCTACTGAGTATTTATCAGAAAAATCTGTTAGGAGTCGATTTAGCTGAACTAGAGAAGGCCTTGGACTGGATAAGAAATCTTTGGAGTCGATTAACTGAACCGGTCTAGGTCTTGCAATATGATTGAGAATTTAGCTGAATCTTTCCTGAAAGGTAAAGGTCAGTTATATGCGATGCATGATATGGATCAAGCAATGATGTTCTCGACATAAATGAGATTTGTATGATGTGATGCGTCTATGCATGCTATAATGATGTATGTGATGTTTATGTATACTTTCGTCTAGGAAAGTAAATCCTTGACGGGTGCCGGGAGGTCACTCCTGGGCTGATATTGAAGGATAAGCTTTTACTCCTGCTGGGGATGATAGCTGCAAGAATACCGATAGGAGAAGATAACTTCGTTGGGGAATAAACTTGGCAACATGGAAGATTCTGCGGGGAGAAAAATACTCTAGCGACCATGCTGGGGGGGCAATACTCTGTGGGGAGATGTACTTTGCTGAATTGTTGATAGTAACTTGCTGAGGATGTCTTTACTGTATTGGAAGTGCTGATGGACTTCGCTGGGGTAAGAAGACTTCGTCGAGGACGCTCTTTCCGTGACTTTTGGATGAGGATAACCCAGTTATATCCTGTTAAGGAAATAACTCTTTGAATAAAGCCGGGAGACGCGTTCGTGCTCTACGAGGGATAAGCTTCCAGAATCTACTGGGGATAAGCTTACTGCTTGGGGAGATGATTCCAACTTTCCTGGGGAATTAGATTGGATTCTCTTGGGGAAGTTTTGAACTATGTCGGGGAAGCGATTCCTTTGAATGTTGGTCTGCCGCCGGGGAACAATCTTTAGACCAAGACTGCCGGGGATGCTTGTTAAGAATATATGTATACTGCTGGGGAATGTTGGGATCTACTGGAGGATACCCAATTTCCTTGAGACTTGATAACTCTGCCTGGAGAAGAATGCACGGTTTTGCTGAATCACTCTCTGGGGAATTAATATGTACTGGTCATATTCTTTAGCTGAACCTACCTTGGTACCTTGGAGGATAGAATAATTGGATTGTTTTAGACAACTCTTTTATTGCCCCTGTTTCTAGTGTCACCTGCAATTAATTCCTTTGTTTCGTATGCAAATATTTATGAGTTAGCAAATTATTGTCAATGCATATATCACAGATTGAACCTTGGACATTCTTCGCAAAACAAAACAGAAAAAGAAAAACAATTGACACGTTTAACTGAAAAGTATATTTGCATTGATTTTTGAATGGCCTGTGAATAGGCGTTTTGTGTACAAGAGGTTGACGTCCTAGTAAGAGAACGCCGCCGAGCAAAAGAGTTTATACAAATTTTGTACAAAAGAAAATAAAACAGCTGTGTGAAATGAATGATCCATTGGGTTTCAACTCTGCTATTGCCTTTATAACTCCGAGCGTCTCATCACTTGATGACCTTGGTTGAAGGTGAAGCTGACTGATCGATGCCGTCTGAACTTGATGTAGATACCGGATTCTGGGTGCCAAGTGATCAATGAGACATAGTATTACGCTTTATCCCTAATTTTTGCCTGGACCGCCCTTTCGGGTTTTCGGTCCACCGGGATACCCATTTTTGCCCAAGCCGCCTTTTCAGGTTTTCGACTTGCCGGGTGTACAGATTTTTTCATTTCATCCCTTCATTTTGCCCGAACCCTTTTGGTTCGACGGGAAGCCCTAATTTTTGCCTAGGCATGTCAGCCTAGCGGGTCTTTTTTCATGCGTAGTATTTTTTTACTATGTCTGCATTGGCGGGGTGAGGAAGGTCGTCACCATCCATGTTGGTCAATATCATTGCTCCTCCTGAGAACACATGCTTAACCACAAATGGCCCTTCGTACGTAGGGGTCCATTTGCCCCTTGGATCACTCTGAGGAAGGATGATTCGTTTGATTACCAGATCCCCAACTTGATATTCCTGTGGTCTGACCTTTTTGTTAAATGCCCTGATCATCTGTTTCTGATACGTCTGACCATGACAGATAGCAGCAAGTCTCTTTTCATCAATGAGGTTGAGCTGATCAAGTCGTGTCTGGATCCAATCATCTTCGTTCAGATTTGCATCCTTCATTATCCGGAGAGAGGGTATCTGCACTTCGATCGGCAAGACTGCCTCCATACCATAAACCAAAGAGAAAGGAGTTGCCCCGGTTGACGTCCTAGCTGAGGTACGGTACCCATGTAGAGCGAACGGTAACATCTCGTGCCAATCTTTATAAGTCACTGTTATCTTCTGCACGATCTTCTTGATGTTCTTATTTGCTTCTTCTACAGCCCCATTCATCTTCGGTCTGTAAGGAGAAGAATTGTGGTGCTGTATCTTGAACTGTTCGCAGAGCTCAGCGATCATCTTGTTGTTCAGATTGGTACCGTTGTCTGTAATAATTCTCTCTGGGACGCCGTACCGACAGATCAGATTATGTCGAATGAACCGTGCCACGACAGTCTTGGTTACCGTAGCGTAGGAAGCTGCTTCAACCCACTTTGTAAAATAGTCAATCGCCACTAGGATGAAGCGATGCCCATTGGATGCCGTAGGTTTAATCTCGCCGATCATGTCTATGCCCCACATTGCAAACGGCCACGGCGCAGTTAGAACATTCAGGGGAACTGGAGGAACATGCACCTTATCTACGTAAATCTGGCACTTATGGCATGTCCTAGAATGTTGGTAGCAATCAGCTTCCATGGTGGACCAGTAATATCCTGCCCGTAGGATCTTCTTTGCCATTGTATGCCCACTGGAATGTGTACCAAAGGTCCCTTCATGTAGCTCTTCCATGATTCTTTCTGCTTCAGTCTTGTCCACACAATGCAGTAAGGTTGAATCATGGTTTCGCTTGTACAAGATGCCGTTGCTAAGGAAGAACTTGGCTGCGAACCTTCTCAGGAATTTCTTATCATTGATAGAGGCACCTTCAGGGTATTCCTGAGCTTCTAGATATCTCTTCACCTCATGGTACCAAGGCTTCTCAGTCACCAATTCAGTCTCGAGATCGCAACAGTATGCCGGTTCGTCCAGTTTCCAGATGATGATCCGGGGAGCCTCATTATCCCATTTGACCTTGAACATAGAAGACATTGTAGCTAACGCATCCGCCAACTGATTCTCTTCTCTTGGAAAGTGTTCAAAGGTTATCTCTGTGAAGTGGGGGATCAGGGTCAACACACATTCTCTGTAAGGAATCAGGTTTGGATGTTTCGTATCCCACTCTCCTTTGATCTGATTGATCACAAGAGCAGAATCTCCGAAGACACTCAGAAACTTAATCCTTAGGTCAATCGCAGTTTGAAGACCCATGATGCACGCCTCATACTCCGCCATGTTGTTGGTACAGTTGAAACATAGCCGGGCAGTTAGTGGAGTATGAGTGCCTTGAGGAGATATGATGATGGCGCCGATACCGTTACCCAAAGCGTTGGAGGCTCCGTCAAAGTGCATAGACCATCGGGATCCTGGTTCAGGTCCTTCATCCGGTCCAGGTACTTCGCAATCAGTCACTATCATGATGCTTTCGTCCGGAAACTCGAAGTTCATTGACTGATAGTCGTCTACGGCCTGATGTGCCAAGTGGTCTGCCAATACACTTCCCTTGATGGCTTTCTGGGTTGTATACTGAATGTCGTATTCCGTTAAGATCATTTGCCATCTTGCAATTCTCCCAGACAGAGCAGGCTTTTCGAATATGTACTTTATAGGATCCATCTTTGAGATCAACAAAGTAGTGTGAGTCAGCATATACTGTCTCAGCCGGCGAGCAGCCCATACCAAAGCGCGGCAAGTTTTCTCAAGCAGTGAGTATCGGGTCTCACAGTCGGTAAACTTTTTGCTAAGGTAATAAATGGCATGCTCTTTTCGGCCAGACTCATCATGCTGCCCCAGCACACACCCTATTGAGTTGTCAAGCACTGTTAGATATAGTATCAGAGGTCTCCCTTCAACCGGTGGCATAAGGATGGGTGGTTCTTGGAGATACTCCTTGATTCTGTCAAAAGCAGCCTGACATTCATCGTTCCAACGTACTACCTGATCTTTCTTCAGCAGCTTGTAGATTGGCTCACAGGTAGCAGTCAGATGTGAGATGAAGCGAGCAATGTAATTCAGGCGCCCTAAAAAGCCTCTGACTTCCTTCTCTGTCTTAGGAATTGGCATCTCTTGAATAGGTTTGACCTTAGCAGGGTCCACTTGAATGCCCTTGTCACTTACCACGAAGCCTAGCAGCTTTCCAGATCTTACCCCGAAGGTGCACTTGTTCGGGTTCAGCCTCAGCTTGTACAGTTTCAACCGGTCAAACAACTTCTGCAGATGATCTAGGTGCTCTTCCTCAGTCTGGGACCTAGCAATCATGTCGTCAACATACACCTCTATCTCATGATGGATCATGTCATGAAATAAAGCAACCATGGCGCGTTGGTAGGTTGCCCCAGCGTTCTTCAACCCGAAAGGCATGACCTTGTAACAAAAGGTGCCCCACTGAGTAACAAATGTAGTCTTTTCCATGTCTTCAGGTGCCATCTTGATCTGATTGTAACCTGAAAAGCCATCCATGAAAGAGAATACCTTGTGCTGAGCTGTATTATCAACAAGGACATCAATGTGAGGTAGAGGGATGTCATCCTTGGGGCTGGCCCTGTTCAGATCCCTGTAATCGACACACATTCTGACCTTACCGTCCTTCTTAGGTACCGGCACCACATTAGCAACCCACTGAGGGTAAGAAGTCACTGCAAGGAACCCAGCATCAAACTGTTTCATCACTTCGGCTTTAATCTTCTCAGACATCTCTGGACGCATCCGACAGATCTTTTGCTTAACTGGAGGGCAGTCTTCCTTAGTTGGTAAGTGATGGACCACAATATCGGTATCCAACCCAGGCATGTCTTCGTAGGACCAGGCAAAGATCTCCATATAATCATGTAGCGTCTGAGTTAACCGTTGCTTCACGCTGAGCTCTAGGTTGGCACCAATCTTTACCTCTCTCCTGTCTGCTTCAGTACCCAAGTTTATTGTTTCCACTGGCTCTTCATGGGGTTGAATTGCCCTCTCTTCCTGAAGCAACAGTCTTGCCAGCTCGCCAGGCACTTCGCAATCATCTTCACCTTCGTCTTCGGCTAAGTTGATCGGATTTTCGAAGTCATAATTGGCAGTAGCAGAGTTGTTATCAGTGAGATCCAGAGTGGATTGAAACCTGTATGAGTGAGTGTGTGTGTAAATACAGCTGTTTTGAAATATATGTAAAGGAAATAAAGACAGAAAAGGAGCATAAAATTTACAATGCGAAAATACGTCCAAGATTTTCATTCATGATATATGAAATGACAATTTGTATGCCCTCACAAATGAAACCACGGTGCCTCGGGTAAGACACCGGGCCATAAAGTTTATTTATTGTTTATTACAAAATAGCAAAACAAAGAAATTTATTACTGCGTCACAAAGGTAACAGGGGTATGGTCCTTAGCAATCCAATTGTTCAATCCGCCTTCGGTCGTCGGGTAGATCCATCTATTGAATTCAGCTTCATCCACTTCATTGTCTTCCCCAACAGCATTCACTCCATGAGCAGGCAGGGGCGCTGTTACTACATTAGGTTTCTCAGATGCCTCAAACTGTACCTCCTTGGTGTCAATAAGGTCCTGCAGCTTGTTCCTTAATGCCCAACAGTCATCAGTGGCATGCCCCGGGCTATCAGAATGATAAGCACAACGAGCATTCGGGTTGTACTTAGGAGATGTAGTATTTGGAAACTTTGGAGCCTCTCTGACAGTCACTAGGTTGGTTGAGAGCAACTGTGGCATGATCTGCGATAGGGTCATGCTTAAGCGGGTGAACTCTCTCCGGGGTCTTTCAGCCCTTTGAGGATTGTTTGGCCAAGGAGCGGCAGCAGGCTTAGCAATCATTACCGCACTGACAGATTGGCGGCGCTCAGGTCTCTCTGATTTCCTGGAACCATATACGGCACTAGCCTCCTTCTTGAAGGGTTTTTTCTCCGAACTAGATGACGCACCCTTCGCAATCTTTCCAGACTTCAACCCAGTCTCAATTCTCTCTCCTGTTAGAATCAGATCAGTGAACCCTACAGACGAATTCCCGATAAGATGGTTGAAAAATGGCCCAGATAGGGTCCCCAAGAACATGTCTACCAACTCCCGATCAGTCAATGGTGGCTGCACCCTGCCAGCCAGGTCTCTCCACTTCTGAGCGTACTCCTTAAAACCTTCACTTGAACCTAACGACATACCCTGGAGTTGGGTACGTGTAGGGGCAAGGTCGGCATTATATTGATACTGCTTATAGAAAGCAGTAGCCAACTCCTCCCAGTTACGAACCTTGGTCCCATCCAGCTGATAGAACCATTCGAGATGAGTCCCTGAAAGACTCTCTTGGAAGAAGTGGATCCACAAATTCTTATCCGCAGAGTACGGTTGCATTTTTCGAACATAGGACCTTAGATGCAGCTTGGGACAAGACGCCCCGTCATAATTAGAAAAGGATGGTGCTTTGAACTTGTGAGGGATGATCACACCAGTTGACAAACCCAGATCTCCGAAATCCAGCCCAGGTACCTGTTGAATCTCCATAGCTTTCAACCTATCCTCCAGTTGCTTGTATCTGTCTTCCGCAGGAGGGTACTGCTCTTCATCAAAATCAGTCTCGTTGTCGGAGACTACCGGACTAGGAACCCTTGCTTTTGCCTGAGGAGAACTCTTGCCAACAGAAGAACCAGCCTCTTCCTGCTGCAGAGCATTGCCAAACCTTCGGCCTGAGTTGAACATAACAGTTCTTCTCTTCTTCTTCTTCTCCTTCTTCAGGAGCATAGCCTTCAGTTCCTCTTGGCCTTGAGCCAAACCCTTGATTAGTTCCTGAAACTGCGCATTCTGCGCCTGAAGAGCCTTGATGGAGGTCTCGGTTGATGCAGAATCGGGATTCATGATGCTGAAATAAACAGCGAAGAACTGTAAGCAACCTGAAAAGAGGAAAAAAAACCTGCTATGCACATGATGAAAGAGATGTATTTATGCAATGCATTCAAGGGTTCGAAAATTCAACTTTGTTGTAGACAAAAGAGAACACACGTTATCATTAAGGAAATCATTGTTTAATACATCAAAGCCTCATGGGCAAAATAATACAAAAATCAAATCAATCCCAGAATATGCTACGCATCCTCTTTGGAGCTATGTAAGTGTTAAGATTCCTCTCCTCATGCAACAGGCGGGTGAGCTCCAAGACCTTCTTTTCACTGGCATGTAGACTAGTCTCAAGAGAATTCCGTTCTTCCTTAAGCTGGATCCAGCTCTTCTGCATCTCTTCCCAGGATGTGGGCATATCAGGGTGCTGAATAGTGTAGGACACTTCCCCTTCCAAGACTGGCTCTTTGATTACTGGGAGCATATGAGGATAAGGCATTACTAACTTCTGGGAGCGGGCGCGTACCCACTTGAGATAAGGCTCTAAAGGGATGGAGTTCCTGTGCCCCAGTGTCTTGCTGTCTATCCTACTGGGCATCCTCCAGGCTCTGATAAATCTCTGGCGAAGTCCTTGAGTATCGTTGTCGAAGTCAAAAACTATGTCAGGAATTAACATGTCATGGGGACCATCCCTCCGAGCATAACCAAACTGTCTCCAAGCCAGGCATGGGCTGTAAGTAATACCTCCTCTGATTCCAAGTAAAGGAACGTTAGGATACTCTCCGCAACGATCAATGATAGTGACATCTTCTCTGGACCTAGGGCACCAATGTATATCTGCATGTGTAAGAGTCATCAACCGTTGTGACCATCTCAAACCCCGCTCATTCTTCAAGACTGATTGTGGAAGGTGCGAAATAAACCACCTTCCCGGGAGAGGAGTGCAACACATAAGGACACCCCTTTTTCTCATGGTTCGAGTGTAACATGAGTGAAGGATGTCCCCCAGCAATGTAGGTATAGGATTCCTGGACATAAAGATCTGGACAGCACTGATACCAACAAGCTGATCTGGATTAGGGAACAACACCAAACCATAGACAAGGAGGGCCACAACTTCTTCAAAAGCTTGCAAGTCAAGGGAGTTCCAACATTCATGGGCCTTTTCAAACAGAAACCTGGCTAAGAACCCTTTGATACCACTTCTAACTTCCCAATGTCCCTTGAGGTCAGATGACTGTAGGTGCAAGGCTTTAGCAATCTCTTCAAGCTTAGGTTCCTTTTCTGTACCGTTGAAGGGTAGCTGATCAAGGATAGGGATCTTCAGGAGCCGGGAGAACTCCTCCATTGTAGGTACCAACTGATAGTCTAAGAAGGTGAAACAGTGATGCAGAGGGTCAAAGAATTGGAACAGGACCTTGATCATATCTTCCTCAATGTTGGTGTTGACCAAGCTGATGAGACTTCCATGTCTTTCACTGAATGAAGAGTTCTCGGGAATCCTGGATATAAGTTCCTTCAGCTGAGGAGGGATCCTTACAAGACTGACTTGGATTGTCTTTCTACGAACAGTTTCCATGTCCTACAAAACAAGAACAAAGATGAAAATTCGAACCCCTGAAATGGTTAGTCAATGCATATGATGCTGGATGATGTCATGATGCTATGATTAAACACACCACAGATATTTACAAAGACAAACATGTAAGGCACACAAGGCACACAAGACAAGCCCTTAGGGTTTAAGGCCAGCATGGGGTCTGGGTAGTACCCTCTTGAAGTTGGTGGGTTCAACCTGTCCTATCATGAGTAACCAGGTTCTAAAGTTCCCAATATCACGGGATTGCTTTCATTGTTCATCGTTTCGATTTAGCCACTGAACTGGCGACCGAAATATTCCAGGAAAGCAACCTTCAATTGAGTGTAGTATCGAGTATCAACCAACCTCGGACTGCACCAAAGTCAGTTATCTCACTACCCTAAAGAGGCCAAGATAGTTCAATTAAGGTTCCTAAGGTCTGTTGATGCTTCACGACACCACGCGGAGGCCCCATACTCTCCTTGACTGAACTCAAGGGTTACCGGTACACACCAAAGTGCCACATAGCAGACTGTTTCAACCATGTCGGTATACCCCGCACAGTTCCCTCACAGCCTTGTTGCTACTTTCTAAGAAGGTATCCCCCAGATCCGGGTTAGGATCTATAGAACTCCCGAGCAACCCACAATAGTAAAGCAAGCAAATCAATACAATTGAAAACATAGTTATGAACTAGCCCTAAGGTACACCTCACTTTATATTAATTCCCCAGCAGAGTCGCCAGTTCTGTGATCGGTGGATCTGGAACTGACTGTTTAACGATGGTTCGCGAAATGTCGCAGAAGCAAGAGTCGCCACCGTCTTTTATTTTCTCCAACATGGACAGGACAAAAGCACAGAAAAATTCCTTATAGAGATTGCTCTCGGTTCGGGAGGTAGGTTATAGAAAGGGAAGGTGTTAGCACCCTTTCTATCCATGGTTATCCATGGGCTCTTAGATACTTGCTCACTTGTGTTTTCAAAAATGGTTTGTTTGCTTTTCAACTGTGGGTTTTAAAAAGTTTCTTTGAAAGTTTCAGTTCGACTCTTGTATCGGTCCTCAAGAGTGTTTGAAAAATGCTTTCGAAAGCTTTTTGAAAATGTGTTGGTGTGAAAAGTATTTTTGATTTGTTTTGAAATTAGAGCAAGTATCTAGAGTCGTCTACCTACCCTAAGGAATTCGTCTGTGTAAATGTCCTTAAGGTAGTGCCATCCCACCATTGAGAGGTAGGTAGCACCACCGTTGGAGGTGTTCGGGTCAATTCGAGTTTCGGGACATGGTGATCACCAGAGCAATGGGAAGACACCTTAGAAGCTACCCTCATGCCAGGTTCCCGGATCATGAGGACTTACTAAGACATCCTCTACTCGACGATCACCTTTCTAGGCAAGGCAACAGTGAGGCGTACCCTAGGGGTGGTGTGTGCGATTTGTGTGTCATTTTCATTTGCATTTATCTTGTGTCATGTTATTGGTGATCTAACGTTTGTTTTTATTTTGTCCATACATTCTTTCATGCTTTTGATTAACAGTTAACAATATTGCGGGAATGTAAAAATCCTAAGCTATTACAAAAGGCGCGGGTCCACATCGCCAAAATTAACCAGGACCCGATTTGACAGAAAAATAAATAAAGCAAAAGAATTAAAAGTGCGAGAAGTAATTTACATGGCTTCGGGAGAGATACATGAATATTTAAACGAAATAAAATAATATGCGAATTAATAAGAACTAAAACGAAACGAGGGCGTTGGACCCTTTTGCAAAAATTGAATTAATGATGAATTAATTAATTAAAAAGAAAGCAAGAATTTGTTTTTGGTATTTTTTAGTGTTTTAGGATTTAAATAAAAAAGAATTAATTAACATTGATACTAACCCTAATTCTAATGGCTTTTAAGTTATTAAGAAAAATATTGAAGTTTTTAACCTAAATGAAACCCTAATTAATTTACAATTTTAATTATGAAAATAAAATATTTAATTATTTGATATATTTAGGAAAGAAAAATAAAAAGGAACGAAAAATTATTAATTAAACCTATTTCTACATTTTTTAGATTTTTTGTTAAAAGTATTAAAATTACAACTTAAATTAAAACTAAATAATTACATGCAAATTTATTTATGAAAATATTAGAAATAAAAATATTTATTATATTTTTTATCTTTTCTGATTTTTTTTTGTGTATTTTATATTTTGTGAGAATAATAAAATTAATTACTAAAACAACAATTAAAATGAAAAATAAAAAAATAGAAAAATAAAGAGAATAGGAAGAATTGCAAACCAAAGGGGGTTCAGATCCCAAATTAGGAGGTATTCTTTAGAAATCCAGGCCCATTAAGACATTGGTCCATTTGACTTTTGCTGGACGCGTGTGATGCGTTGACTAGGACTTAGTGTGTTCTCCAACTCTCAGCCTTTGATCTGATGAGGCTGGACGCGTGTACGCTTGATGGAGAAGGCGCATCATGGAACAATAACATTGGACCTGCACATGATTGTTAATTGCAAAATAATATAGAGATTGTAAAGACCTGGGGTTCGAACCCAGGTCATGTGCTTTGCCAATAACTTCGCTTGCCATCTGTGCCAGTTCACGCGTTTGATATATAAACAACTAATAAATATTATAAAAGAAAACAACAAAGTTAGTGGGTCTGCACGCGAATTTTTGAATCAGCCTATCACTGTTTGCCACGATATCGTCTTCTCCACATTCCTGAAACACAAATACATTAAGCCACGGTTTTTCACGTATTCTTTTAGGGGTGCTTTGGAAAAATAACGACTAGCCCTATGGGCTCCATAAATTAGGTGCGAGGGTATGTTTGAGATCGTCCAGACGCGCTGAGTTGAATGGTGGTGGTCAGGGGTTCCAATTTTTCCTTGTTACAAAACCCCTAATCTGAAGCTCTGCAAACCCTAAAAATCATCAATGGCATAATCGTGTACACAGCATAAAAACACAATGGAATCATATGGTTAGCATTAGAATGGCATAAGGAATGCAAATCAACAATTAAAATGCCCTAAGAATGCCTAGATGTCAAAACACGATCATGGATTTTTTTCTGTACAGGGGCGGTTCTTGTTACCAATTCTTTGAGCTTTGATGGATGTTTTTGATTGGAACACGTTCAGTAATCTTCAAGGAAGCTAATGGAATGGAAATCGTGCCTTGAATCAACCTGCAAGTCAGTTTTCAGTATTGAGTTTTTTGCAAAAAAATCCAAGTTTGACAATGGCTTTTCTGAGCAGCTGCGTGCGTATTTGCATTAGGGTTTTATTCTAGCTTATGTAGTGAACAAATTAGGTTAACAAAATTGATCAAAATCTCTTTCATTCATGGATTTTGAGATTTGATTTTCCACCATTATTTTTTCAATCTTTCCATGTGCTTTTTGATACAAATCAACTTCAATCTCTCCAAATCTTTCTATATTGGGATATGCACGAATTATTGAGAATAAAACATGTACAAAAAGATTTGTTAGGTTAAGTTAAATATTTTTCACATATTTAATTGATTTAAGTGAATTATTGTAAATAAAAATTCAAATAAATAAATAAGAAATGAAAAAATACTTCCCTTTGGGCCAAGTGGTCGTGCACATGCTTGGAATGATGAATTGTGGAAGAAAAATGGGCCCATTAGCAATTTTAGGTCATTTGAATCAATGTTGACTTTTCAAAATATCCAAACATTTCCCAACTTCTACAAGGCATAACTTGCTCAATTTTTAAGCTTTTCTCATGTTCTTGGACATTTTGGAAAGGTCTTTGAGTCCTCTAACCAATGTCTTTGGTCCCATGTCATTTTGATTTACCAATATCAAATTATGGCATTTGACTTAAAGTCCCTTTTTGTTGACTTTTAAAAATGACCTATAATGTTGAAATTGATAACTTTTTGTGAGAGCATTTCTTGGACTTGAAGTATGAATATGAGTTGTAGGAAATGTCTTTCTCTTCAAAATGAGATTTGAATGGAATTTTTCTGATAATCCATGTGAAAGTTATGCCCTGGTCAATTTCAGTTGACTTTTTCAACTGTCCAAATAAGGAAACTTTTGCATCTTGATGATTTCTGAGCCAAATTTTGAGAATCATGATCAAGCATTGATCAAATGATGTTTGTGGCTTCAAAATGATATGTTGACCAAAACTTTGAACTTTTGACTGTCAAATGACCATTTTGCCCCTATAGTTGACTGTAGTGCAATTAGGGTTTTTGACTGTGCAATTTTGTGCTGAATGTCTTGAAACTTGATATGAGGATGTTTGACCATATTTGTAGGCATATGAGACTTGATTGGGCCCTTGAAAACTTCCTTTTCTTGATCAGAATCAAAACCCTAATTTTGACTGTATAGGAAATCTTTGACTGTGCAACTCTTGGAGACCTTTGAAGCTTTGACTTGGCAATTTCTTGAAGAATATGGGAGGGCAAATTTTGGGGTACAACAACTGGCAAGCTAGAAGTTCTGATAATGGGTGTGTGAGGTGTCAATGCTGTTGGATGGGAATGTCTAGAAGTTCTGGTCCAGGAACACCATTTTGGAAAGTAATTAAAGGGGATTGATCTAGAGGTTTAGATCTAACTAATAGGGTAAAAATGTCAGGAAATAAAAAAAAGGTGTTTCTGGGGCTAGAACTCAAGACCCTTAACACTAATGTCTTATGCACACGCTCTCTACCACTGGGGTGGCTATACATCCGGTATTAGAAGAAAAAACATAAAAATATATTACAAAGTGAACTCTGATGATGAACTTCATCTCCTTCTCCATGCAAACATAACAGTTATGGCAGATTTTATCATGGTTTCATAAATATAAAGTATCAGAACTGTAAATCAGAAGAAAGCATGAATTTTGCTAATCCTAATTATGAATCCCAATTTCCTCAAGAAGTTATGAACTGAGATTCTCTCTACTTAGGCCAAAATACATGAAATCTATGGATATGTACAAAATCAAAATCAGGATGTCTACATTGTATTTTTGAACATGCAAACCTATTAATGCCTAAGTAATGTGATAAAAGTCAGCAGAAGATTACCTTGCAGTTGGAAAATGTTTTGTGAACTAGAGCCTAGTTCTGATTGTTGTGATGTTCTGGTTAGCTTTCTCATGTTCCCAGAGAGCTGAAACAAAACCTCCACTTGAGTTATGAATGGCTATAATGTTCTAGAGCTGCCAAGAAGCAATCTTCTGATTTTTAAAATGGAAGTTGGTGGAGATTGAATTGAAGTCTGTAAACAGAAGTTGGGATTGTTTCTAAATGTATGTTAGAAACTGTGTGGGTGATTTGGCCAAGAAATGTGCAAGAAAAGTAGAGTTTGGGTGTAAAAAACATAAGCTTAGCAGGTTTTTGTGTTTATGTTTGCAGTTTCAAATTCTTTGAAATTTCAGCAAAGTTTCAAGGTTTTTTTCTCAAATTCTCGACCCCTTTAACAGTTGCAAATGAAGTTCAATTTATAGGCAAGGATTTAGGAGCTTGGAGAAGCCAAGAGTACAACCATCATATGCTAGGGCGTTGACTTGTTCTTGAAGCAAGTTTAAACAAGTATGGTTCAAGGTACAAAGTACGGTTGTTAGCAGCTTTAGCCGCGCTTAAACTGAATTTTTAAGCATGAATTATGGAAAGTACCCTCAGAAGCAAAAGTAGAGCATGGGCCCAGCATAAACTTTGTACAAAAGTTGGCTTTTCAAGGACAACAATGGTACTTCTATGTCACATGTGGGGAAATCCTTTGGATAAAGACTCAAAAGTGGGTGTGAGCATTAAATGATGATGAGATTTATCAAAACAGAAAACCTACAATATGATATTACGTATCATTGCTTAATCTGGAATAGAAGTTCAACATCATCGTAACTTAGAACAAATATCCAACTTCTGATCTTTGAATCTCCCTGCTCCATCATGTTCTGAAGGAGTTCTCAGACTTTTCAGAAAGCTTGTAACATGCTTTGCAGATCCTCTTTGAATTACTCTTGCAAACTCTGATTGAACCTTCGTGAAAACTGGTCCAGAAGTTCTAACCAAATTCTGTCTTGGAAAGGCCCAGAATTTACTGAGTGCTTCAGTTTCATGGACGTGTCTTCGAGGATTTATAACTTGAAATCCCAGCATTTCTAGGAGAAGTTCTATTCTGAAATGTTTTAGATCTCATTGAGATCTACAACTCTTATGTCAGAAGTTCTTCCAGAATCAACTTGCATCATGGTGAAAATCTGGCTAGAAGTTCTGAACTTATCATATTTCCTAAACACTTAGAAGAATTTCTAAGTATTTAAATTTTGACTTTTCCAAAGTAATTTTGACTTTTGATTTTCTTGATGAAACAAACTTCATATTCCGACATGTCTTGATGAAATATGATTCTTGAAACTTGATTTTGATCCAAAACTCAAAGTTTGACTTCTTAGTGTGCAATTGACCATTTTGCCCTTATACCAATTCCAAACCTAAATTGATGTATCAGTGCTGCAAACTTGGTGTTATGGAAGATCTTGTGAGAGAATTCTTGAGAAATGAGAGGGCAAATTTCGGGGTACAACAGCGTTAATCCTTAAATTTTTCCTGGACTTCCCTTTTGGATTTTCAGCCCACCAGGATACCCTTTTTTGCCCAAGTCTCCCTTTCGGATTTTCAACTTACCGGGTGTACAATCTTTTGTATATATATCCCTAATATTGCTCGAACCTTTTCGGTTCGTCGGGATGCCCTTACTTTTTCCTAGGTATGTCAACCTAGCGGGTATCTTTTCATGCGTAGTATTTTCCAACTATGTCCGCGTCGAGAGTTGTCACTGTCTATGATAGCAAGTGTTGTAGATTTAACATAAAATATTTGCTTGGTCGTACAAGACCCTTTGCTGGAATTCATGTTCAATGCCCTAAGTGATTCATATGGAGACCTGCCCCTGGATATTCAGGATTTTATGAGAGATTTTTTGGAATCTCGACTTTACCGCCACAAATGAGTTAGACAGTAACATGTCATGCCCCCTTGATTATTGGAGATTTATCATTAGAAGCGTCTTTCCCTTTGAAGTGATTCTGTTTATTGAGAGAGTTTTCATTTATTAGATATCTGTCGTGCAAATTTTTCTATTGTCAAACAATTAGCCATATGCAAACAGCGGTATTCAAACAATGCAAAGTTTATATTTGTCTTGAAGAATTTTTTTTGAAAAATGCATTTTTAATAAGCAACAAAATTTTGTAAGAATATGAATTCAACTCAGGATTTATAGTACACCTTACATGAGTCAGGATACCTTTTGTAACAACATGCTTTTGAAATAACCTATGCTTCAATTTGGACTTTTAAAGGGTTGTAACATGGTACGGCTCATGGTTTAAGAAACAAAGGATAAGGTTCAAAGTTTATTTGTACCCAACCCGTTCTCCATGATGATCTCCACTCCTAAACTCAGTCGATCGCACGTTTATCTCCTATTAGAATCTGGAATGATATTTTTGTGATGGTTCAGATACTAGAAGTTTATTTGGGAAGGCAATCATTTTTATGACATTTTTCATATTGTCGAGGATTTGTAGTGACCTCTTTTTTTATCTACTATCCCTAATTTTTGCCAGACTGTTCTTGTTTTGAGATTACAGCCAGCGAGATGCCCCCGTTTTTTTCTTAAGTCTCCTTCATAGGTTTTGACCTAGTGAGCTTTTCTAAAGTCTACCTAATTTATGGGGAACCAACACCATCTTTTGATTCAGAAGGATATTTTCGTTGTGAAGTGACAACTTGCGACTGAATGCGCATTTGAATCAACTAAGAAACTATCCTACCCCAGGTTATGATTAAAGGTTTAAGTTTGTGCGGAAAAGAAAACTCCTACTTATTTGGCTTAAAGGGGTTGACTAGGGATTATCTTCCTTATAAATCCACTATTTTGGGATTTGAAACAACGCTTGTACATCGTCAGTAAAGTATGTCCAAAAGCATATTGTATGAGATCATGGTATTGTTTTCGTCATCCTCTTTCTAAAGGCTTACAACTTGTAATCGAGAGTTGAATATCATACAAAAAGAGGTAAAAGCATAATTCAGTATAGTGAGAATGAATGGATTAACTCAAGACAAACATATGCAATGCATTAGTGAGAATAACCAAATTCTGACATAAAGATAAGTGTTCAAGCAAACAAAGAAATTATAACTGGAAATTTGAATGAATAAAAATTTTTCCGCCTAAACTTTGTCATTTCAGATGAGGTGTCTTTAAGGGGTGACAGAAAAACTCTATTTCACCATCTTGTGTAAATTCCAACACTCCTTTGTCAATCAGGTCTTGAATCTTGTTCTTCAACGCCCAACAGTGGTTAGTGTTGTGTCCCTGACTGTTGGAGTGGTATGCACATCTTTCATTGTATTTGTAGTGGGGAGCAGAAGTGTTAGGTTTTTGAGGAGGCTCCCTTAATGTAGTTGTTGTACCCCAAAATTTTCCCTCTCATGTTTCCCAAGATTTCCCCATACATGGTTGGTCACAAACCTTTGCCTAAAGAAAAGGAAAATTGGTGAGTGATGTTTCTAAGTTTCCTTCGATTGGCATCTCCAAAATGCCTTTCAATGGGTATCTACATAACACCTTTCGATTGGCATGGACAAAGGTCCTTCGATTGGCCTGTTAACAAGGCTCTTCGATTGGCAGTTTAACAAATACCTTTTGTGATACGGTGGGAGAACTGACTAGAGGTTTGCGTTTGTATTCGCACTTGTTCGGTTGAGCAAGAGTCGCCACCGACTTTTTATTTTATCCTAAAGGAAAGGTTGAAAAAGCATAGCAAAAACCTTTTGAGATATTTCGTGGGTTCGGGGGGTAGATTATGAAAAGGGAAGGTATTAGCACCCTTTTCATCCATGGTTATCCATGGGCTCTTAGTTACTTGGTTTTTAGATCACTTGCCTTGATTTTTGATTGCTTGAAAATGGTGTGTGTGTGTTTGAAAATGTTTTTTGAAAGAGATGCCTTGTTTTAGGCAACCAATGTAATGACTCGTGTTTGAGTATATACGAAGGTGTGTATCTTTTCGAAAAGATGTTTCAAATGTTTTTGAGAGTTTGTTTTGAAAGTGTTTGTGGAGTGTGTTTTTTGAAAAGAAGGCAAGTGTTTTTGCAAATTGATCTCAAGTAACTAAGAGTTTTGTCTACCCCTATTGTACTCAAAAGGTTTTCTCTATGTTTTTAACCCTTTTTAACAATTTTGTTCCACCATTGAATTTGGTGGACAATCTTGCGTTTAGGATGTTTAACGGGACGGGCGCGGGTCATCGTATGGACCATGAATGCAATGGTGACAAGTGTCTTTGGCAATTTGCTTTGAAGGAACTATGATCATTCCATTTAGGCAACTTTCGAAAGCGTCATCGAGGGACTTATGATTATTTGAATTTGTTTTGCCAAAGATACTCAACGTGCAAACATGGCCTATTTTGGAAGGCAACATGTGGGATTACCCTAGGGGGTGTAAGTGTGATTGTGTATTGATTTCATGTATTTGTCTTTGTATTAGGTTATCTAGCGTTCGGTTTTATGTACATACAAACCCTAGGTCTAACCATGGTATAATTTGAAAGCGGTAAATTGCAAGAATTTAAAATCTACGCTATTACAAATAGTATCCGGGAGTGGGGGTACAAATTCACAAATGGGGATGAGACTTTAGGACCGTAGTGTCCAATAATTTACAACCAAATCGAATTGCGATAAAAGTGTAAATAATGTATATCAATGTACAAGAATAGTAATTGTATGTGTATCAAGTCTATAATGTGAAATGTATTGTATATTGTGTAAGTGTATATGTTCATGTATGTATGTATGTAATTTATTTACAGGTTAGAGATGTGAATTTAAATGTGTATTATTAAGTATTATTTAACCTAAATAAAAAAAATTAAATGTTTATTTATTTAATCTTTGTAGTCTTGTATTTTCTTTAATATGTACAAAAAGAATGTTTTGATTAAATGTTTTAAATTCTAATTAAATTATGTATATTAAAAAATGTATTTTGTCTTGATTATGTACAAAAATTTCTAAGAAAAGAAAAGGTACTAACTTAAAAAGAATTTATGTACAAATAAGTATTTTACTTAAAAGAAAAAAAGGTTTTATATTTTAATTACATTGTATTTTTGTATTAATGTATTAATGTATTATTGTCATGTTTTGTATTTTATTTAATTATGTTAGTATTTTTTTTTATACAAAGCTAGTGTATTATTTCAAAAGAGTTAAGTTAAAAGAAAATAAACAAAATTTTTGTTTGTAAAAAAGAAGTGAAAAGAAGAAATAAATGGGCTTGGGCCCAAGCAAAAATAAAAAAAGAACAAAGAAAAAACGGGGTGTGTGCCCAGCTTGCTATGGACTTAAGGTTTTGTAACGGGCAAGGCCCAAATGGTTGGACAATAATTGTTTTAGGGTTCTTGAGTTTTCGTTTCACTTGGCATGGCTTAGGGTTTGTGAAACAGAAGCGCGCCGCTTGTGGTTACTTCGTTCGTCCTCTTCCACCTTCGCCTGAGTTCCTCTTGCCCATGGCCACCAGCGTCCTCAACCTTCCTCTTCCCTTCAATGGATCGTTAGGGCGACAGATTTCAAGGTAATGATCTTTGCCTTTCACATTAGGGTTTCGTTATTTGCATGTTATGATTTTACCTTCTGACATTATGTTCATTATTGTATGTTAACGAAGTTGTGAAGAGGGATGAAAAGGAAATGTTCTACCTTGACAGAGGAGGGGAAGAAGGGAGTTTGGAGGCGCTTCGGAGGCTTTGATGGTGAGGGGAACTTGATGAAGATGATCTTGGTGCTAGCTTTGACTCCTGGTTTGTGTATTCTGTTTGCTTCTTTTTATTAGGGTTTCATGATGATGTGCTGAGAACCTCTTTGTATGACTCTTTTCTTCTTCTCTGTTGCCTTGAATGTTGCTTTGAACGTTGCTTCTGTCTACTTCTTCTGTTATCTATTTTGTATGCTATGCTTTTTTTTACTGCCCTGTGATGAACCTTCTGAGGGCCCTTGTATTGATACGCTTCTTTTTCTCTTCTCCCTTTGCCTTGCTTTTGAGCTGCCTTGCATTTCGTATGCTTCTGAATGTTGATTTTTTACACCCAGGGATGATGTTTTTCTGAGGGCTTAGAGTTGGCCTTGAATGCTTTGGACAGGTTTAAGCTTATTTGGAGCCTTAGGCTTTGAAAAGCTTAGGGGCTTGTGGTTTTGATATGGTAAGGCTTTGGTGATTCAGGTTTTGAAACAAGTTGATAGCTTTTTGGGGGTTTATGTGAACTTACAGGTTATGGCCTTGACAGGTTTTTAGGTTGTGGCCTGGATCATTTGACAGGTTTATGCTTAGGCAGGTATGATGCTTGTTGGTGAGGCTAGTTATTTTGGATGTACAGGTTTTTAGCTTTGAGTTAGGTTCTATGGCTTTTTGTTTGAGTTTTTGATAAGGCTTGGATATCAGACTTTTTAGTGTTTCCAGGTTGTTGGTTTGGTGAGGTTTCAAGCAGGTTTTTTTTATTGGTATTATGGTTTTGTAAACTGGCTTTGCAGGTTTGTTCTTTTGACAGGGGTTTAGGTTTTTGGTTGTAAGGCTCGAGGCTTTTGGCTTCAGTTAATGCAGGTTTCTTGATTGGTGTTATGGTTTATGTTTGATGGCCTTACTGATGGTTTAGGCTTGGAGACTGGAAGGTTTATGCAGGTTCTGAATGGTTCTTGCACAGGTTTGGGATGGAGGTTTACTTCAGGCTATGTGTTTGGTTTGATAATAGGCAGGTTTTGGCATATGCAGGTTTTGTATCTGGAGGGTTTTGACAGTTGTGGTTATCTCTGTTTGATATCTTTCTGATATATCCTCTATCTCTACTGTGTTCAGTTTGTTTTTATATTTCTCTCCATGCCTAAAGCATTGTAAGCCTGCTTTCTTTGCTCTCTTCTTCTCTCTCCAGTACAGTCAAAATATTAAAATATGTTTGCAATGTACTTTTCTGAAAGGGCAACTCTTGGGAAATGATGAAAATGAATTATGTTGCTTGCATATTAATCTTTCTCTGCATATTTGTCCCTTTTCCTCCAGATTTTGTGCTGCACTTTGTACCTTTTGATACTTTGATATCTTCTTTTGGCAGTTTTGAGTAGCCTTGTACAGTTTGACATCTTTGACAGAAAGTTTGAATTTGGACTTTTAGTTTGGACTTTGTAGTTTGATTTGGACTTTGCATCATGCTGTTTGAGATTTGAACTATGCAGTTTGACAATTTGACTTGTGCATTCTTTCAAAGTTTAGCAAATAAATATTCGTCCCTCTTTGTGAACCGGGAGAAATCCCGTGATTTGCAGAGAGGGCTAACTGATCCCAATCAGTTGCCCTTAATGATGAACTTTATTTTTATCTGTCTCTTTTATTTATTTATCTGCTATTGACTTTTCTTTCTCTTTTGTTTCGCAGATAAAATTCCATGGAGCACTGGAGCAAGGGATAGCAGATGAAGAATTGAAGTTTAGAAAAATGTTTAGGATAGTTTTTTTATTTAAATTTAAATAAATGTAAAATCATTGTTGTAAACAACAAAACAATTGTACAATTAATTTAAAAATCAATAAAAGTTTCTTTATCCAATTAATTCTTTTTCCTCCTTTTTTTTAATTGTTCGTTTTATTATTTATAATTCTTTAATTATAATAATTGAAAATAAATTCCAATCATTTAATCTTAGAATAATAAATAATTAAATAAACAATGCTTCAGCATTTGATCAGTTAAACCTGGCGTTTCAAACATCCAGAGCAAAACAACAGTCAATCACAGCAATTGCCCAGACGCTTTTTTCCTTTACTGACTTTAATCAAACATTGCAAATTCAAGCCCAATGCAACCTTTTACTGATTCAGTCAAACAAATGCGAATTCAATCCACATCCCAGCATAACTTGAAAAGCACTGTAGGATTTAAATCTTTCCGAGAACGTGTGCACAAAAACCCTAATTCCTGATTAAATGCCAAAGAAGCGTTCGCCTGATCGAAATTGAGCCAAAATCAACCAAAACCCTAAGCCAATTGTGTGAAACATTCTAGAGCCCTGAAAATCAATAAAACCCTAATTGTGTCTGACTGACGAGAAAAGTCTGTTTGACCGATTCTTGAGCCAGTTTGAAAAATCAGGAAACGCCTGAAGCTGTGATCTCTTGTGGAAAAATGCAAGGGCAAATTTTGGGGTACAACACCTTTCGACTGGCATGGTAACAGTGTCCTTCGATTGGCAGTTTAACAAGTATCTTTCGATTGGCATTGTAACAGTGTCCTTCGATTGGCAGTTTAACAAGTATCTTTCGATTGGCATTGCAGCAGTGGCATTCAATTGGCATTTTAATAAAGGTCCTTCGACCGGACCTATAGAGTTTCCCTCAATCGGAACATCTGAATGAAATGACCTTCGAGTGGCATTTTAGTATAGAGTTTGCCTTAATCTAAGATGCTCTGATGGAGGAAGTTATGAATACTTAGAATCAGAACTTAGACTCACCACAAGGCCAAGAGCTGGTCAAAGTTGCCTAATAGGGAATTTTCTTCAAAAGGACAGGAGATCGAAGAAAAGGGTGGTTCAATCGAAGGAGACCTAGTATTGAAGCTGGCACAATTCGACTCAGAACCATTAAGGAGAGCAATGTTCTACTAGGGAAAGTTGGCTTGAATGGGACTTTGAAGCTGGCAAAGAAGGCAGATTCGAAGAAATGAAGTAGGCTGGCATGACTAAGCAAAAACACATATCCTAACCTGTCCAAACCAGATTCTTTCCTTGTTTGTTCACAACTCCACAAGAGCTGATTCGACCAGGGGATTCTTTTCGAATCAAGCAATCGAAGTAGAGGGAGGAAATCGAAGGGGCTATGCAATCGAAGCTGGAGTAATTCTAATTAGACTTCGAAGCCATCGAAGAAAGTAAATTCGAAGGGAAGTGGACCTGCAGGGGCAGGTCAGCTTTTGATTTTTATCATGTTGGAGGCCTAAATAGCTCATAACAGGCTGGCAGTAACGCATGAAATCAGATTGGCACGTGATTGAATCAAAAATAGAAAGTCTTTATGAAGAAATCAAATCAAATTCGTGTAAAGGCATGGTGTGGACAAAAAGATTGAATTAGGCTATTTTTGGAATGATATTCAAAGTGAATCAAATTAAGAATCAAGACATTGATGGAGGAAGATTGAGGCCAGCTTCTCAACCCTAATCTATTCCTAAATACATATAGAATGTGTACAGACCAAAAAAGGCTGGAGAAGGAGGCGCAGCATCAAGAACAAAACTTGAAAAAATCAAGAAAAAGTGTAAACACGAATTCCTATTTCCAGGCATCCTCAAGGCCTTCTAGCTATCCCAATCAATTCTTGGGAGTGTAAGCAGGCTAAAGCAATCCAAAACCAGCGTTTCCAGCCTCTATAGCGCACTGTAAGTCAGTCATGGTGTTGTACCCCAAAATTTGCCCTCCCATAATCTTCAAAGTTTTGAAAAGCATCACCTCAAATGGTTCAAAGTCTACTCAAGGGCTACCCAGTCAACCATCCTCCTAAGCCAGTCAAACTAGGGTTTTTGGTTCCTGCAAGGAAGTTGAGGTTTTCAAGGGCTCAATCAAGTCCCATGCTCATACACATTGTCAAGCACCTACATGTCAAGTTTCAAGGCTCACAAGGTCAAGTTGCAGAGTCAAAAAACCTAATTGCTCAACAGTCAACTGTAAGGGCAAAATGGTCATTTGGCAGTCAAAAGTCAAAATTTTTGGTCAACATCTTATTTTGAAGCCACAAACATCATTTGATCAATGCTTGATCATGATTCTCAAAGTATGGCTCAAAAAGTCTCAAGATGCAAAAGTTTCTATTTTTGGACAACTGAAAAGTCAACTGTAACTTGACCAAGGCATAACTTTTTCATGGTTCATCAGAAAAATTCCATCCAATTCTCATCTTCAAGGGGAAGACATTTCCTACAATTCATCTTCACATTCCAAGTCCAAGAAATGCTCTCACAAAAAGTTATCAATTTCAACATTATAGGTCATTTTCAAAAGTCAACAAAAAGGCACTTTAAGTCAAAGACCATAACTTGAGATTGGTAAATCAAAATGACATGGGACCAAAGACATTGGTTAGAGGACTTCAAGACCTTTCCAAAATGTCCAAGAACATGTTCATAACTTCAAAATTGAGCAAGACATGCATTGGAGAAGTTGGGAAATTTTTGTGAAATGGCCAAAATCATTTATCCTTGAAATTCCATTTTTGACAAAAGGGGCCCATTTTTTCCATTTGAATCAGCTTGGCCATGCTTCCCACGTGTCCCACATTTTATTTCAAATTTTAAAATTAATTTTTTTCATTTTTATTTGATTTTATTGGATTTAATTCATTTTAAATCCTTTAAAATCAAATAAAAATCAAGAAGGTTAATTAAGGGGCATATTTGGTCTTGATTAGCTTTGAATCATCATTATACAACATCCCAAATTTGTTTCAAGGCCTAATCAAGCAAGAATTCAAAATTGGTACAAAGATGGAAAGTTTGTTAATGGAGGTTTATGGCAAAATCTTATGTATGAATGCAAGGCTTCAAGGCCCTTAATTCCAATTGAAATACATTACATAATGCATATGCAAGTGATAAAAAAAAAGAACACAACCTAGAGAACTCTCTAAAACGAAAAAACATTAAAATTTCACACAAAAAAACCTCATATTCTCTTATACAAAATCCTGTACGGAGGCCACTCGATGGAAACCCCCACTTTTCTTCTTGTTACACTGTAAATTCACTTTTCACGTGCAATTTCCCATGAACCAACTTTAACAAAAATCTCATCAACCAAAACAGAAACCTTACACAAGCTCATGTTCATACCGTTGACACAAGCTCAAAACTGATGCAACCACAAATCATCATCCTCTTGACAGCACCACAACAACATCATTGAGTCATGATAAAGAAACACAAAATTCTAACATTTTCAATTTCATTTATTCTATTTAATTTTCTTTTTGATTGTTTGAACTTTATCCATAAAATTCTTTGTGAAGATCAGGACTGGAATTTGGCTCTCTGAATCAGAAACAGAAGAACGAGAAGCGTCCAAATCGCAGTCCCGCCGCGCAACCGCGAACTCAACCGCCGCTTCCAGATCCGCTTCTGCCGCGACTTCGTGCTCCCTCCTAAATTGGGTCAACACCCCCATGGTTTGCATCACCTTTCATTTTTCCATTTTTCTTTTCTTCTTTTTATTTTAATTGTTTTTCTTTTGTTTTATTTAATTCACCAAAATTAATCTTAATAATAACACAAAACCAAAAAATCAGAAATCATTAAAAAATAAAAATATGTTTTATTTAATTTTTTTAATTCTTTAAATAGTTTTTGTAAATAAATTCCAATAAAACAATTAGTTTAAATTTAGGTTTTTAAGTTTAATGTCTTTTTCTAAAATAATTAAAAAAAACATAAAAATTAGGTTATTAGTATCTTTATTCTTTTCTCAATAAATAACTTTTTCTCCTTATTATTATTATTAATTAATTTTGTAAATAAATATGGCATTTAATTAATTAGGGTAAATTAGGTTAAAACTTAAACATTTTTTTTAATTAAAAACAAATTTAGAACTAGGATTTTATTTTAATTTTTAATTCCAATTAATTCTCTTTAATTTCATAAATCCAAAAACATAAAAAAAATAAGTTCCTTTTTCTCATTTAATAATTAAATCAATTTTCAATTCCAATTTAATTTCTTTAAAGGGTCCAACGCCCTCGCACTCGATTCTTAATTCCTTTCGCGCATTTATTTTTTATTTCTTTTATGAATGTTATGTAATTGCCCCAAGGCCTTTTAATAATAATTAGAGACTTATTTACTTTCTGCACTTTTATTTTAAATCGGGTCTTTGTTAATTTGGCGATGTAGACCCGCGCCTTGTAATAGCGTAGGACCTTTCACTTTCCGCATTTTAAATTCCGCACCTTTAAACTGTTAATCACATGAAAGAATGAATGCCCAAATAAAATCAAAGCGTAGCTCACCTAATGCATGACAAGACAAATAATAATTGAAAATGACACATAATTCACACACCACTTCTAGGGTACGCCTCACTGTTGCCTTACCTTCGAAATGTGGTCGTCGAGTACAAGACGTTTTAGTAAGTCCTTATGTCCATGACATGATCCAGTTGCCTCGAAACGGTTGCCTCGGAATTAAAAAGGATCAATGGCATAAGGGTAGCTTCTAAGGTGTCCTACTGTTGCTTCGGTGACCATACTGTCCCTACACTCGAATTGACCCGAGCCCCTCCAACGGTGGTGCTACCTACCTCTCAATGGTGGGATGGCACTACCTTAAGGACATTTACACAGCCTAATTCCTTAGGGTGGGTAGATAACTCGTAGATAATTGCTCTAATTCAAAACAAATCAAAAACTCTTTTCACACCGACACTTTTCAAAAAGCTTTCAAAACAACTTTTCAAACACTCTTGAGGACTGATACAAGAGTCGATCTGAAACTTTCAAAGAAACTTTTTCAAACCCACTCACCTTGAAAAGCAAACAAACATTTTGAAAACACAAGTGAGCAAGTATCTAAGAGCCCATGGATAACCATGGATAGAAAGGGTGCTAACACCTTCCCTTTCTATAAATCTACCTCCCGAACCGAGAACTAATCTCAATAAGGAATTTTTCTGTGCTTTTGTCCTTTCCATTTGGAGAAAATAAAAGACGGTGGCGACTCTTGCTTACCGCGACATTTCGCGAACCAGCGTTAAACAGTCAGTTCCGGATCCACCGATCATAGAACTGGCGACTCTGCTGGGGATACTTATAAAGTGAGGTGTACCTTAGGACTAAGATCACTGTGTTTTCAATTGCTTTGATTTGTTTACTTTAAATTGTGGGACTGTCTTGGGAGTTCTATAGATCCTAACCCGGATCTGGGGATACCTTCTTAGAAAGTAGCAACAAGGTTGTGAGGGAACTGTGCGGGGTATACCGACATGGTTGAAGCAGTCTGCTACGTTGATGTGGCACTTTGGTGTGTACCGGTAACCCTTGAGTTCAGTCAAGGAGAGTACGGGGCCTCCGCATGGTGTCATGAAGCATCAACAGACCTTAGGAACCTTAATTGAACCATCTTGGCCTCTTTAGGGTAGTGAGATAACTACTTTGGTGTAGTCCGAAGTCGGTTGATACTCGATATTACACTCAGTTGAGGGTTGTTTTCTTGGGATATTTTGATCGCCAGTCAGTGGCTAAATCGAAACGATGAACAATGAAAGCAATCCAATGATATTGAGACCCTTAGAACCCGGTTATTTCTAATAGGACAGGTTGAGCCCACCAACTTCAAGAGGGTAATACCCAGACCCCATGCTGGCCTAAACTCTAAGGGCTTCTCTTGTGTGACTTGTGTGCCTTCCAACTTGACTACTTGCATGCTTGACACTTGAGTTTCTTGCAGGTTTTGTTTATAGTCCTTAATTAGGACTCATAACAGGGTTCACTTGAGTTTCTTGCAGGTTTTGTTTATAGTCCTTAATTAGGACTCATAACAGGGTTCACTTGAGTTTCTTGCAGGTTTTGTTTATAGTCCTTAATTAGGACTCATAATAGGGTTTACTGATTTTCTTGCAGGTTTTGTTTACAGTCCTTAATTGGGACTCATAACAGGGTTTACCTACATTACCCCATGCATAGCATAACATCATACCATTGCATGCATCCCGCATAAGGACTAACCCATTTCAAGGATCTCAAGGGCTTGTGATGCAGGTCATGATGAACCAACATGTCTGGCAAGGGGCAAAGGGGATTTATTTTCCTCTAGCCAAGGTTGTCAGGGGCTATGACCCACTCGATATGGTGAGCCTTGACCCTTGAAGAAGGATTCTCAGCAATATGAAGTGCCTTCAATCAAGCAACCGGATTCGAATTCTAACGATTTTCTTGTTTACCCCGCGAGATCCTTGAAAATATCGCATGCATATCATACATATCATTGCATAACAGGTACCCTTTCTCTACAGGTTGCTTACCTTCTTCGCTGTTTATTTCAGCAGTCATCATGAATCCTGAGTCATCCAATGCACAAGCTATCAAGGCCCTCCAGGCCCAGAACGCCCAGTTCCAGGAGCTGGTCATGAGCTTAGCACAAGGACAACAGGAATTGAAGACTCTGCTCTTGAAGAAGAAGAAGAAGAGGACTGTTTTGTTCAACCCTAGACGCAGATCTGGAAACACACTGCAGAATGAAGCTGAGCGGACTACTCTATCTGTTGGGGAAGGCAGTCACCAAGAGGGAAGGGTTCCTAGTCATGTGGTCTCTGACACCGAGACAGACTTCAATGATGAGCATTACCCTCCTGCTGAAGACAGGTACAAACAACTGGAGGACCGGTTAAATGCTATGGATATCCAACGTGTGCCTGGGTTGGACTTTGGGGACCTAGGTTTATCTTCTGGGGTGGTGATCCCTCACAAGTTCAAGGCACCTGCCTTTGTAAAGTACGACGGGGTTTCCTGTCCTAAGCTGCACCTCCGTTCCTACGCAAGGAAGATCCAGCCCTACACGGCAGACAAGAATCTATGGATCCATTTCTTCCAGGAGAGTCTTTCAGGGACTCAACTCGAATGGTTCTATCAGCTGGATGGAACCACTATTCGTAACTGGGAGGACTTGGCAACTGTTTTTTATAAGCAGTATCAGTATAATGCCGACCTCGCTCCTACGCGTACCCAACTCCAGGGTATGTCACTTGGGACGGGTGAAGGTTTTAAAGAATATGCACAAAGGTGGAGAGATCTGGCTGGAAGGGTGCAGCCGCCTTTGACTGACCGTGAGCTCGTTGACATGTTCTTGGGGACCCTGTCTGGTCCCTTCTTCAACCATCTGATTGGGAATTCTTCTGTTGGGTTTACCGATTTGATCTTGACCCGGGAGAGGATCGAAGCTGGCATCAAGGCTGGAAAGATCCAAGAAGCTGCACCTTCTGATACTCACAAAAAGCCTTACACTGGGAAGAAAGAGGCCAATGCTGCGTACAACCAAAAGGGTCGCCACGATCAACATGTAGGGGCAGTCCAGATCTCTAATCCTAGGCCTGCTCAACAAGGACATGGGCATCAACGTAAGGAGGTCGCACCCAAGAGACAATTCACTAAAATCAACATGTCACTGGATCAAGCGCTACAGCAAATGTTGAAGGCAGGGCTGATTACCTTGAGGGCTCCTCTCCGGAATCCAAACACCTCTGCTCCCAACTACCATCCTAATGAGAGGTGCGCATACCACTCCGATAGCCCGGGTCATACTACGGACAACTGCTGGCCTTTGAAGAACAAGATTCAAGACATGATCGACGCTGGAGAGATTCAGTTTGAAGCGTCAGACACTCCAAACATAATCAATGCTCCTTTGCCCAATCATTGAAGACTTTTGTTTATTTGAATTTCCGAGTTGTAATTTTTTGCTTATACGAACAATTAAATGTCATAGCGAACTCTTTTATTTCATTAATGCACGACATGTGTCTGTTTTTGAATTAATCCAATTATTTTCACTATATTCACATTGCCTTCATATTTTTTTGTGATGTTCAACTCTCGGTTAATAATTCTAAGCCTCTTGAGGGAGGATGACGAAAACGATACCACAATCTACAGTATGCTTTTGAACGAACCCCGCTGATGAGGTACAGGCATTGTTTCAATTCCTAAACACTGGAGTTATAAGGAAGATAATACCTCGTCAACCCCTTTGAGCCAAAGAAGTAGGAGTTTTTCTTTTCGAAAATTAAAACCCTTAATCATAACCTGGGGCAGGGTAGTTCTCTCAGTTGATCCAAGTGCATAACAAATGGCACCAAAGAGGTCCTTACAAAAAAAGAAGACAGTGATGATTCCGAATAATCATAAGGATAGGCAGTCGTTATACCTCAAAAATAAAAACCCAATAAGTCAAAACCTATGAAGGAGACTTACAAAACTGGGGCATCCCACTGACTGTAATTCCAAAAAGAAATAGTACAGGCAAAAAAATAGGGATAACAAAATCAAAAAGAAAGAGGTCCTATAAACCCTCAACAAAGAAATGACTGCCTGGTCAAAATAAACTGTCAGTATCCGAACCATCATTATATCAAAGCAAAGACTCAATAAGGTCTAACGCACGATTAGCTGAGCTTAGGTTGGAAGAACATCACGAAGAACGGGTGGGTACAAATAAATTTGAGCCTTTATCCTTTGTTTCTTAAACCGTGAACCAGGCCACGCTACAACCCTTAAAAGTCCTAGCTAAAGCATGGGTTAGTTCGAAGGCATACTGTTACGAAAGATATCCTGACTCCTTAAGGCTTGCGGTAAAATAACGAGTTGACATCACGATTTACAAAATTCACTTGTTTTTTATGAAAAAATGCATTTTTCAAAATCTTCAAGACAGACATAATCTTTGCATTTTTGAAATAACATTGCTTGCACATATGACTATTTGTTTGAACAACAAAGAAATTCGCACGAAGAATATCTTATGGGCAAAAGCACTCCCAACCAAGGGGCAGGCATGATCATTGTCCATCATCTGGGGCAGTTAAATCAAGATTCGGAGAATCTCTCAAAAGGCCAACCAGCTTGGGGCAAATCTCCATCTGGATCACCTGGGGCATTCCGACAACGAATCTTGCCTGATCAGACATCTTCTAGTGGTACAGCAACGCAATATCAATAACAGGGGCATCTCCCTACATCCTGAGAGCATGGACATAGTCGGAAAAAATACTGCGCATAATCAAAGACCCGCTAGGTTGACATACCTAGGCAAAAATAAGGGCTTCTCGGCGAACCAAAAAGGTTTCGGGCAAAAATAAGGGATGAAATGAAAAAAAATCTGTACACCCGGCAAGTCGAAAACCTGAAAAGGCGGCTTGGGCAAAAATGGGTATCCCGGTGGACTGAAAACCCGAAAGGGCGGTCCAGGCAAAAATTAGGGATCAAAGCATACGACTATGTCCTGGCATCTCGTCACCTGTCTACCAGAAGATTTGTCAATTACCCCCACAGGTGCCTTCTCCCACTGAAACTGGGGCAATAATGAGTCGTCTAAGCGATCTAATTGCTCTGTCCACCAAGGTACCAAGGTAAGTTCGGCTGAAGAACAACCAAGATGCTTTAATTCCCTAGAGAGCGAGCCAAGATTCAACAATTCTCCCCAAGCAGAGTTGGATTCCCATAAGCCCTACGAGGCACAATATCTCCAGCAGGTCAGCGATACTCTCCCCGAGCAGAGTTATACTCCGTCAGCCTTAAGGAAGTTGGATTATCCCCAGAAGATCTCAACATTCCTTAGCGGAGTCTACAAACATCCTCAACAAGCATCCCCGGCATTCTTGATCTAAGATTGTTCTCCGGCGGAATCTAGACATCCAGCGGAGCCCCTCCCTAGTACAGTCCAAAGTCTCCCCAGGAGAGTTGAATCAATCTCCCCAGTAGGAAGCTTATCCCCAGTAGATTCTGGAAGCTTATCCTTTGCAGAGCATATCTCTCCCCGTCTTTATTCAGAAGGTTATTCCTCGCCAGAGCTTATAACTGGGTTATCCTCAGCTAATTGCCACGGAAAGATCGTCCTCGGCGAAGTATTCCTATCCCCAGCGGAATTCCTCAAACCTCCCAAACGTAACTCAACAATGGTATCCCCAACGGAGTTCTCATACAACATCTCAGCAAAGTACCTCTCTTCCCACAGAGTATTTTCCCCAGCAAGATCGCTAGAGTAATTTTCCCTGCAGAGTAATCTATTCGCCGAGTTTATTCCCCAACGGAGTTATCTTCTCCTACCGGTATTCTTGCAACATCAGCCCAGGATAAGCTCCCGACATTCGTCAAGGATTTATTTTCCTAGACAAAAATACATTCGCAAACATCACATTTTCATACATGATATAAACATCACATTCGACAATCCCATTGGTTATAAACGTCATGACACCGCGCATTCCATGCACCATGACATTGCATACAACTAATGCTTTGCCTTTTTTCAGGAAAGGTCAATACAAAGATGATTACTATCAACTATCGCAATCCCAGATTCGATTCCTGTATCTAGCCAGGGCATGTCTGTGAGCGATTGATTATGGATTTGATACCTGCATCCGGCCAGGGCATGTCTACGTTAAAAAGATTAAAGAGATAGCTTGGAAATGCTCCAGATATGGATGCTGTTCTTTTGCTTATTCAAAATTCCTTTCTAGATATGGTTCAGATGTGACCCAGGTATGGCGACGTTCTGATACTTATTCCAGATTTCTTCTCAGATATAACTTAGAGATGCTCCAGACACGGAGGCTGTTCTATTGTTTATTCAGAGACCACCTTTCTAGATATGGTTCAGATGTGACCCAGGTATGGCGACGTTCTGATACTTATTCCAGATTTCTTCTCAGATATAACTTAGAGATGCTCCAGACACGGAGGCTGTTCTATTGTTTATTCAGAGACCACCTTTCTAGATATGGTTCAGATGTGACCCAGGTATGGCGACGTTCTGATACTTATTCCAGATTTCTTCTCAGATATAACTTAGAGATGCTCCAGACACGGACGCTGTTCTATTGTTTATTCAGAGACCACCTTTCTAGATATGGTTCAGATGTGACCCAGGTATGGCGACGTTCTGATACTTATTCCAGATTTCTTCTCAGATATAACTTAGAGATGCTCCGGACACGGAGGCTGTTCTATTGTTTATTCAGAGATCACCTTTCTAGATATGGTTCAGATGTGACCCAGGTATGGCGATGTTCTGATACTTATTCCAGATTTCTTCTCAGATATAACTTAGAGATGCTCCGGACACGGAGGCTGTTCTATTGTTTATTCAAAGATCACCTTTCTAGATATGGTTCAGATGTGACCCAGGCATGGCGACGTTCTGATACTTATTCCAGATTTCTTCTCAGATATAACTTAGAGATGCTCCGGACACGGAGGCTGTTCTATTGTTTATTCAGAGATCTCCTTCTAGATATGGTTCAGATGTGACCCAGGCATGGCGACGTTCTGATACTCATTCCAGATTTCCTTTCAGAGATAGCTTGGAAATGCTCCAGATATGGATGCTGTTCTTTTGCTTATTCAAGACTCCTTCTAGATATGGTTCAGATGTGACCCAGGCATGGCGACGTTCTGATACTCATTCCAGATTTCCTTTCAGAGATAGCTTGGAAATGCTCTAGATATGGATTTTGTTCTTTTGCTTACTCAAGACTCCTTCTAGATATGGTTCAGATGTGACCCAGGCATGGCGACGTTCTGATACTCATTCCAGATTTCCTTTCAGAGATAGCTTGGAAATGCTCCAGATATGGATGCTATTCTTTTGCTTACTCAAGACTCCTTCTGGAGATAGTTCAGATGTGACCCAGGCATGGCGACGTTCTGATACTTCTTCCAGATTTCCTTTCAGAGATAGCTTGGAAATGCTCCAGATATGGATGCTGTTCTTTTGCTTATTCAAGACTCCTTCTAGAGATAGTTCAGATATGACCCAGGCATGGCGACGTTCTGATACTCATTCCAGATTTCCTTTCAGAGATAGCTTGGAAATGCTCCAGATATGGATGTTGTTCTTTTGCTTATTCAAGACTCCTTCTAGAGATAGTTCAGATGTGACCCAGGCATGGCGACGTTCTGATACTCATTCCAGATTTCCTTTCAGAGATAGCTTGGAAATGCTCCAGATATGGATGCTGTTCTTTTGCTTATTCAAGACTCCTTCTAGATATAGTTCAGGTGTGACCCAGGCATGGCGACGTTCTGATACTCATTCCAGATTTCCTTTCAGAAATAGCTTGTAAATGCTCCAGATATGGATGTTATTCTTTTGCTTATTCAAGACTCCTTCTAGAGATAGTTCAGATGTGACCCAGGCATGGCGACGTTCTGATACTCATTCCGGATTTCCTTTCAGAGATAGATTGGAAGTGCTCCAGATATGGATGCTGTTCTTTTGCTTATTCAAGACTCCTTTTAGAGATAATTCAGATGTGACCCAGGCATGGCGACATTCTAATACCTATTCTATTGCTTATTCAGATTCAAACTTCTAAAGACAACTTAGAGATGCTCCATCCCGGATGTTATTCTATTGTTCAGTCCAGATACGATCCAGATTCGGATGACATTCTGTTACTCATGCAGCATGGATATACCCCAGACACGGCGGTCATTCTACCATTTATTCAGACGTCAGCAATCAGACACAGACTAGATATGCTCCAGACACGGAAGCTATTCTATTTCTTATTCAAATTCACCTATCCACCATCTTTCCAAATGGCATCTATAAGCCCATTCCCGACAAGGTTCTGTCGCACTTCCAGATGGCATCTTTAAGCCCATCCTCCTATCCACCATCTCTCCAAATGGCATCTGTAAGCCCATTCCCGCTATCACACTGCTGATACTCTGCTATGTGAGTGCAAATTTTTGGGCACTCTAGTGTTCAATCATCTTCCTCCCTCGGATCACGAAAGGCACACAAGCCAATCTACATCCTCAGGTCTAAGAAGATTGAACAGGGGCAACTGTTGTACCCCAAAATTTTCCCTCCCATAATCTTCAAAGTTTTGACAAGCATCACCTCAAATGGTTCAAAGTCTACTCAAGGGCTACCCAGTCAACCATCCTCCTAAGCCAGTCAAACTAGGGTTTTTGGTTCCTGCAAGGAAGTTGAGGTTTTCAAGGGCTCAATCAAGTCCCATGCTCATACACATTTTCAAGCACCTACATGTCAAGTTTCAAGGCTCATAAGGTCAAGTTGCACAGTCAAAAAACCTAATTGCTCAACAGTCAATTGTAGGGGCAAAATGGTCATTTGGCAGTCAAAAGTCAAAAATTTTGGTCAACATCTTATTTTGAAGCCACAAACATCATTTTATCAATGCTTGATCATGATTCTCAAAGTATGGCTCAAAAAGTCTCAAGATGCAAAAGTTTCTATTTTTGGACAGCTGAAAAGTCAACTGTAACTTGACCAAGGCATAACTTTTTCATGGTTCATCAGAAAAATTCCATCCAATGCTCATCTTGAAGGGGAAGACATTTCCTACAATTCATCTTCACATTCCAAGTCCAAGAAATGCTCTCACAAAAAGTTATCAATTTCAACATTATAGGTCATTTTCAAAAGTCAACAAAAAGACACTTTAAGTCAAAGACCATAACTTGAGATTGGTAAATCAAAATGACATGGAACCAAAGACATTGGTTAGAGGACTTCAAGACCTTTCCAAAATGTCCAAGAACATGTTCATAACTTCAAAATTGAGCAAGACATGCATTGGAGAAGTTGGGAAATTTTTGTGAAATGGCCAAAATCATTTATCCTTGAAATTTCATTTTTGACAAAAGGGGCCCACTTTTTCCATTTGAATCAGCTTGGCCATGCTTCCCATGTGTCCCACATTTTATTTCAAATTTTAAAATTAATTTTTTCATTTTTATTTGATTTTATTGGATTTAATTCATTTTAAATCCTTTAAAATCAAATAAAAATCAAGAAGGTTAATTAAGGGGCATATTTGGTCTTGATTAGCTTTGAATCATCATTATACAACATCCCAAATTTGTTTCAAGGCCTAATCAAGCAAGAATTCAAAATTGGTACAAAGATGGAAAGTTTGTTAATGGAGGTTTATGGCAAAATCTTATGTATGAATGCAAGGCTTCAAGGCCCTTAATTCCAATTGAAATACATTACATAATGCATAGGCAAGTGATAAAAAAAAAGAACACAACCTAGAGAACTCTCTAAAACGAAAAAACAAAAAAATTCCACAAAAAAAACCCTCATATTCTCTTATACAAAATCCTGTACGGAGGCCACTCGATGGAACCCCCACTTTTCTTCTTGTTGCACTGTAAATTCACTTTTCACGTGAAATTTCCCATGAACCAACTTTAACAAAAATCTCATCAACCAAAACAGAAACCTTACACAAGCTCATGTTCATACCGTAGACACAAGCTCAAAACTGATGCAACCACAAATCATCATCCTCTTGACAGCACCACAACAACATCATTGAGTCATGATAAAGCAACACAAAATTCTAACATTTTCAATTTCATTTATTCTATTTAATTTTCTTTTTGATTGTTTGAACTTTATCCATAAAATTCTTTGTGAAGATCAGGACTGGAATTTGGCTCTCTGAATCAGAAACAGAAGAACGAGAAGCGTCCAAATCGCAGTCCCGCCGCGCAACCGCGAACTCAACCGCCGCTTCCAGATCCGCTTCTGCCGCGACTTCGTGCTCCCTCCTAAATTGGGTCAACACCCCCATGGTTTGCATCACCTTTCATTTTTCCATTTTTCTTTTCTTCTTTTTATTTTAATTGTTTTTCTTTTGTTTTATTTAATTCACCAAAATTAATCTTAATAATAACACAAAACCAAAAAATCAGAAATCATTAAAAAATAAAAATATGTTTTATTTAATTTTTTTAATTCTTTAAATAGTTTTTGTAAATAAATTCCAATAAAACAATTAGTTTAAATTTAGGTTTTTAAGTTTAATGTCTTTTTCTAAAATAATTTAAAAAAAAACATAAAAATTAGGTTATTAGTATCTTTATTCTTTTCTCAATAAATAACTTTTTCTCCTTATTATTATTATTAATTAATTTTGTAAATAAATATGGCATTTAATTAATTAGGGTAAATTAGGTTAAAACTTAAACATTTTTTTTAATTAAAAACAAATTTAGAACTAGGCTTTTATTTTAATTTTTAATTCCAATTAATTCTCTTTAATTTCATAAATCCAAAAACATAAAAAAAATAAGTTCCTTTTTCTCATTTAATAATTAAATCAATTTTCAATTCCAATTTAATTTCTTTAAAGGGTCCAACGCCCTCGCACTCGATTCTTAATTCCTTTCGCGCATTTATTTTTTATTTCTTTTATGAATGTTATGTAATTGCCCCAAGGCCTTGTAATAATAATTAGAGACTTATTTACTTTCTGCACTTTTATTTTAAATCGGGTCTTTGTTAATTTGGCGATGTAGACCCGCGCCTTGTAATAGCGTAGGACCTTTCACTTTCCGCATTTTAAATTCCGCACCTTTAAACTGTTAATCACATGAAAGAATGAATTCCCAAATAAAATCAAAGCGTAGCTCACCTAATGCATGACAAGACAAATAATAATTGAAAATGACACATAATTCACACACCACTTCTAGGGTACGCCTCACTGTTGCCTTACCTTCGAAATGTGGTCGTCGAGTACAGGACGTTTTAGTAAGTCCTTATGTCCATGACATGATCCAGTTGCCTCGAAACGGTTGCCTCGGAATTAAAAAGGATCAATGGCATAAGGGTAGCTTCTAAGGTGTCCTACTGTTGCTTCGGTGACCACACTGTCCCTACACTCGAATTGACCCGAACACCTCCAACGGTGGTGCTACCTACCTCTCAATGGTGGGATGGCACTACCTAAAGGACACTTACACAGCTTAATTCCTTAGGGTAGGTAGATGACTCATGGGTACTTGCTCTTTTCAAAAACAAACAAAATACTTTTCACACCTCACACTTTCAAAAGCTTTCAAAACAAATTTTTCAAACACTCTTGAGGACAGATACAAGAGTTATTCAGAAAACTTTAAACGAAACTTTTTCAAACCCACACACGCACTTGAAAAAAAAAATTTGAAAACACAAATGAGCAAGTATCTAAGAGCCCATGGATAACCATGGATAGAAAGGGTGCTAACACCTTCCCTTTCTATAAATCTACCTCCCGAACCGAGAGATAATCTCATAAGGAATTTTTCTGTGCTTTTGTCCTTTCCATGTTGTAGAAAATAAAAGACGGTGGCGACTCTTGCTTCCGCGACATTTCACGAACCAGCGTTAAACAGTCAGTTCCAGATCCACCGATCACACATGGTATTGCAATTTTCTTGAATTCGAATTGCATCATTCTTGTACTTATAGCATGAAATAGTTATAGATTCTTACTCCTTGGAACATTTGCAAGCTTTCTATATTGTTTAATTGCATTTTCATGGCCTATATTGGATTTCACCATTATTAGGGTTCCTTGCTTCGATTTGGGATTTTCTTTTACAAGCAAAATTAGGCCACGAAAGGGCCACCAATGGACTCAGCAGGTCAAGACGAAGCTGTCCATGACCTTAATTCTTATTTATCATGCTTGTGTTGAGTTTTGAAATTTGTAGGACTTATAGCTACGAACAAACGTCCGTAGGTAAAAGTTTGGAAATTTTACCAACAGATCCAAGGAGGAAGATGACTGAGCTGGAAATCAACATTGACCTGTTCAAATTTCCGTGCGCTGATTTGATACATAGGGCCTTTTTAATATTTGTTTATTATTTTGTGTTATTATAACAAATAGAACAATTGGCCCAGTGGTAGCCAGGCAAACGCTAAGGCGTGGGAAGCTTGAGGTCAGGGGTTCAACCCCTGCCTCCAACGTTTGTATTTTTCTTAATTCCTTTCAGGTAATCTCATGCGTTTACATGCCGGGGGACTATCATACGTCCCCACGATCCATCCAGCCAAGTATCAGGAGATCAGATCCATGAGCAATCAATGGAGGAACACCATGGAGCCTAGTCAACGCAGAGCACGAGATCATGGAACGTCAAACGTGGATCTCTTGGTCTTGGGCCCAGATTACTGTTCACACACCCCTTTCAACTATCTTCAGGCCCAATAATTCTTACCCTTTTCTTTTTATTTTATTTCATTTAATTTATTTATTTTTATTTACTAACAAAATAATTATTTTCTTTTTTTCAAAAATCACAAAAATATTTTTCTATTCAATTAAATTTAAGATAGTTATTTTTTATACAAAAACTAATTAATTTAATTAGGTTGTTAATATTAGACAATTTTAATTTCTTTTTTGCAAATAATTAAAAATAATTAGAAAACTAGGGTTTTGACTAAACTTAATTATTTTTTTTCTTTTTTTTCTTAAATAAAAAAACCCACAAAATAGGCCATGTAATTATTTTCATTAATTAATTTAATTAACTAATTAATTTAGTATTTAATTTAGAAAACTTGATTCTTTTATTAAAAACAACAAAAACAATTTTTTCTTTAAATTAGGTTAGAAGGGTCAAAACTCTAATTTCTTCCCGATCTAAATTCCATCACGCGCTTTGTTATTATTTTTACCCAATTATTGTATCTGCTCACAAGTTGTAATAGTTTAAATTAGGACTTTATTTTATTTATCGCTTTATTTTCAAAGGGTTTGTTTTTGGCTATGTAAATATCCGAAGCCTTGTAATAGCGTAGTTTAATTTCCGCATTTTAAATTCCGCAAAATACTAAACTGTTAGATGTATGATATTAGGATGCATGACAAGAATGTATGTAAAACTTTAAAACAATTAGATAACCCTAAAATGTGCAAAGATAATAATCTGAAATTGAATCACTCGCACATGCGCACTCCTAGGGTACACTCCCACTTGGTTGCCTTTGGTAAATGGTCATTGAGTATGGGATGCTTTAGTGGTCGTCCTTTTGTCCAAAGATCAAAGTTGCCTCGGAAAGGTTGCCTCAGATATTGTTGCCTCGGATAATTGATCTAAGACATTAGGGTTATTACTAAGACGTCCTAACATTGCTTTAGTGACCGTACGTCCCTTTCGAATTGACCCTCAAAACTCCAACGACGGTGCTACCTACTCACTAATAGTGGGATAGCGCTGTCTAAAGGAAATAAACATAGAACGATTCTTTTTTTCGAGTAGGTAGATTAGTTCTTTAGTACTTGCTCAAATCAAAATTTTCACACTTACACTCCTTTACAAACAAAGTTTTCAAAACACTTCATTACACTCTTGAAGACAGAAGCAAGAGTTAAATCGAAGTCAAAACAAAAGCTTTTCAAATCACGCAAACACAAAGAAAACAATTTTGAAAATGATGAGCAAGTACCTAAGAGCCCGTAGATAACTACGGATAGAAAGGGTGCTAATACCTTCCCTTTCTATAATCTACCCCCCGTACTCAGAAATATCTCGAAAAAGGAATTTTTCGGTGCTTTTTTCCTTTCCTTGTTGGATAAAATAAAAGTCGGTGGCGACTCTTGCTTACCGCGACATTTCGCGAACACAAACGCAAAACGCAAACCAGCAATTTCCTAAAAAAGAGGTAAACCATGTCCCGGTTCTGGCCACCGTATCACAGAAATGGCGACTTTGCTGGGGAGTTAATAAGTGGGGTGTACCTTAGGATTAGTTCATCATATTGTTTTCAATTGTTTGATTTGTTTGCTTTATCTTTGTGGGCTTTGTATTGGAGTTACTATAGATCCTAACCCGGGTCTGGGGGACACCTTTTAGGTAAGTAGCAATAGACTGTGAGGGAACTGTATAGCATAGACCGATGTGGTTGAAGCAGTAGCTACGTTGGTGTGACACATTAGTTGGTACCGATATCCCTTATGGAGAAACAAGGAGAGTATGAGGCTGCTAATGGGTCATTAAGCATCAACTGACCTTAGAACCTATAATTGACCAACTTGGCCATAGGAAGTAGCAGTATGCTACACTCATTGAGACTGTACTCTCAAGATGGTTCTGGCTGCAAGAAAAGATTGCGTGACTGGAATTATGACCGATGGAGGATGGTCAGTGATATTAAGAACCTCTAGAACCCAATTACTATTATTAGGACAGGTTGAACCAACTAAACTAAAAGAGGGTAATACCTAAACTCCATGCCAGCCTAAAATTTAAGGGCTCTTGTGTGACTTGCTTGCCTTTACCATGTTTGCTATCTGTGATACCTGTTGTGTGTTTTATCATGACATCATGCATCATGACATCGAATGCATATTTCATTAGACTAACCATTTCAAAGACCGATGTTCTGTTTTGTAGATCATGGCTTCTATGCGCAGAAATACCATTCGAACCAGCTTCGTGCAAATCCCTGCTCAGCTCAGAGAGTTAGCCTTAAAGGTTCCCGATACTTCTTCATTTGTTAGAAGATATGGTCATCTCCTTAGTCTGGTCACTTCCAAGTTGGATGAGCAAATGATGAGCGTGTTGTTCCAGTTCTTTGACCCATTGCATCACTATTTCACCTTCCCGGACTATCAGTTAGTCCCTACTTTGGAGGAGTTTTATGACTTACTAGGCATATCTATTCTAGAGCAGGAACCCTTTACAGGTTTGGAGATAGCTCCTAGGCAAAAGGATATTGCTTCAGCCCTACATCTAAAAATGGTTGATGTAGTATCTAACTGGGAGACTCGGAGTGGGGTTAAAGGTTTCTTGGCTAAGTTTTTGATTGATCAAGCTCAACTATTCTGGGATAACTTGGACTTTCAAGCATTTGAAGACATCCCGGCTCTCCTCATCTACGACTTGGTTCTGTTCCCAAATCCAGATGCCTTCATAGACGTGAACACGGTCAAGATCTTCATGTCTCGTAACCTAATGCCTACTCTTCTAGGTGATATTCTACATGCTCTCTATACTCGTACCGTGCGAAGAAGGGGGACCCTCTTGTGTTGTACACCGCTGCTGGCGAGGTGGTTTATTTTGAACCTCCCCAAATCTGTATTGAAGAATGAGGAAGGTTTAGGTTGGGCTTACAGAATCATGTTCCTTGCTCATACGGACATCCTTTGGAGTACTAAAGATATGGAAAAAGTAGCTGTCATTGATCACTGTGGGGAATACCCTAATGTTCTATCGCTTGGAATTAGAGGGGGTATAACCTACAATTCTTGTTTGGCTCTACGACAATTTAGACGCACTCGGAGGGACGGTCCTCATGAGCTGCTGCTTACAAGCATTGTCTTTGATTACAAGGGGGATGTTGAGGGACATCGCCGTAGGTTTATACGAGCTTGGGGCGCGGTGAACAGGTCTGATCCACATGAGCTATGAATGAAGACTTCTCTCCCGATGCAACCATATCTCCAGTGGTTCGAGCCCGTGCTCAAAAGCTGGGGATGCCTTATGAAGCTATTTTGCCGGTGATTATAGAGCATACTGATGAAGAAGGTGTTCCTTATACGGTCCTCCATCCATACATGCCTACTGATATTGGGGCATTAAAGAGATCTTGGATCCAGCTAAGGGGAGAAAGGGATACCTACAGAGAGAAGTATCATGAGTAGGAGAGGAAGATCCTGAAGCTTACTAGGCAGCTTGAGAACAAAAGGACAATCAACGATTATGTCAGCACGAAGGGAAAACGACCTTGGGATTTCTAATGTTTTTTTATTGTTTCTAGTTTAGATTTGCTTTTCAGTATTTCTTTTGTAACGCCTTAAAGGCATTTGTTAAACATTATTACCATTTTAATCTAATAAAGTGTGTTTTATTTTGGTTTACAAAATTTGAATCTCCCAAAGTCTTTGAAATCATTTCATACGCATTCCATTACCATGTACCTCATCACAGTTACCCTTACAGGTTTCTTATCTTCTTCGCTATTTATTTCAGCACAACATGTCTTCTGAAACATCTACTAATCAAGCCATCAAGGCTCTGCAAGCTCAGAATGCTCAATTCCAGGAGATGTTCTTGAACTTGGCCAAGAGTCAACAAGATTTGAAGACTCTTATCTTGAAGGACAAGAAGAAGAAGAAGAAGAAGAAGAAGAAGGTGGTCCTGCTGAATATGGGTCACAGATTGGGAACAGGTTGCGAGAAGAAATTGATATGTCCCATTCATCTAGAGGGGGAGAGAATCAAGAGGAAAGGAAGGCTCCTAGTCCTATGGTCTCCGATAATGACACTGACTTTGATGAAGACCAGTATCCTCCGGCTGTGGATAGGTATAAGCAACTTGAAGACCGATTGAGCGCAATGGAGATCTAGAAGATACATGGGTTGGACTTTGGAGATTTGGGTCTGGCATCTGGGGTGGTGATCCCCCACAAGTTTAAAGTGCCTGTCTTTGCTAAGTACGGTGGGGTATCCTGTCCGAAGCTACACCTCCGCTCGTATGTCAGAAAGATTCAACCATATACTGTTGATAGGAACCTGTGGGTTCATTTCTTTCAAGATAGTCTGTCAGGGACTCAACTTGAATGGTTCTACTAACAAGAAGGAGCTAACGTCCGCAATTGGGAGGACCTTGCTATTTCTTTTTACAAGCAATACCAGTATAATACCGACCTTGCTCCCACGTGTACTCAACTTCAGAGTATGTCTATGGGTACAGGTGGAGGCTTTAAGGACTACGCTCAAAAATGGAGAGATCTTGCTGGAAGAGTCCAACCCCCTCTATCTGATAGGGAGTTGGTGGATATGTTTCTGGGGACTTTGTCTGGTCCATATTTCAACCATTTGATCGGAAGTTCATCGTCTGGGTTCACTGAATTGATTTTGACTGGGGAGAGAGTTGAAGCCGGTATCAAGAGTGGCAAGATACATAAAGGTACTTCGTCAAATACAGAAAAGAAGCCCTTCAGAAAAGAAGCTAGTGCAGTATACAGCTCGAGGAGTCAGAACCGACCTGAATGCCGCCAAGCAGTTAATGCGGTAGTAATATCGAGACCAATTGTTGCCCCACAATGCAACAATCAACAAAGAGTAGAGAGACCACAAAGATAGTATACTCGGCTCAGTATGACCTTATCTCAAATTCTGCTGCAGTTATTGAAGACGAACTTGGTAACTCTGAAGGAAGCTCCAAAGAATCCCAGTACTATATCACTGCTGTATAATCCGAACGCCCGCTGTGCTTATCACTCCGATAGCCCAGGGCATGATACAAACAACTGTTGGGCCTTGAGGAATAAGGTACAAGATTTGATTGAAGCTAAAGAGATTGAATTTGACGCGCCAGAAAAACCTAATGTCATGACTGCTCCTATGCCCAAGCTTGGAGTAAATGTTGTGGATGATGATTCATTTGTAACCTCTGTGGAAGACGTTTCTACTCCGTTGATAACAGTAAAGAAGAACTTATTATCGGCCGGTTTATTTCCGGGCTATGGCGAAGGTTGCCATCTATGTTCCATCCTACCTACCAGTTGCCATCTATTGAAGTCAGGTGTTCAACGCCTGATGGATAACAAAGAGATCCTGTTCGAGAAAACTTTGGTCCCATTAATTCCCGTTGAAGATGTTTCCATAATCACCATTTCCACCAATCCTTCCAAGGCTTCCTCGAGAAAGCCTGTTAGGATTACACCCGTTCCGAGAGTTGCTCCATTGATCATTACTATCCCTGGTCCTATCTTGTACACTTCGGATAAGGCTGTCCCGTGGCACTATGGGGCTGATGTGTATTATCACGAGATCAAACAAGACTTAAAGGTTGAAGAGGTTGATACTGATGTCAGCAATATCGTCGGGTCTAGCAAGGTCACCTGAAGCGGAAGACTTTTCTCTCCTGAGATCTCCCCACCAACTATTCGAAAACCTGTTGCCATTTCACCTTCCAGTACACCTGCTATTGTCCCTGTTCATGTTCCAATCATTACCCCTGTCGCCGAGTCATCTGACGCTCGGGGAAAAGAGATCACCGGTGAGCCTGCTCGGACGGAGGCACCGAAGAAGATTATTGTTGAAACCTCTAGGCAGGAGATAGAAGAAATTTTAAAGATCATCAAAAAGAGCGACTACAACATAGTCGAACAGCTCGGGCAAACCCCGTCAAAGATCTCCATGTTATCTTTATTGTTGTGCTCAGAAGCCCATGCTAAGGCTTTAATTGCTTTCCTGAAAACTGTGCATGTGCCGCAGGAGACATCTGCTGATCAATTCAAAGACTGTGTGGCTAGTTTGACAGCTGACAACGGGTTGGGTTTCTCCGATGCAGATCTGACTTCCAAAGGAAAGAATCACAATGACGCTCTACATGTTTCAATTGAGTGCAGGGGCACTACTCTGGCCCACGTGCTGGTGGATATTGGGTCCTCGTTAAATGTTTTACCCAAGAAAGCGTTAGACCGGTTGGATTGTGAAGGGTTGGTTCTGAAGCCAAGTAATATTATGGTTAGGGCCTTTGACGGGTCCAAAAGGATGGTACATGGGGAGGTGAATGTCCCTGTTAAAGTTGGTTCCCAGACTTTTGTGTATACATTCTATGTGATGGACATCCGACCATCTTATTCTTGCTTGTTGGGCCGCCCGTGGATTCATAAAGCTGGGGCAGTGACTTCCACGCTCCATCAGATGTTAAAATATCCAGTGAAGGGGAAAATTGTTACAGTACGAGGAGAAGAGGAGTACATGGTGAGCCACCTTAACTCTTTTTGGTATGTGGAGATGGATGGGGAGTTCATTGAAACCCCGCGTAAAAACTTTGAAGAAGTTCCCCAGACTCTGGCGTCGACTGAGACTGTTGCTGAAGATCCTCCAATGAAGATGGCTTCCCTCAAGGATGCCTGGGCTGTTATTGAAAAAGGTGGGTGTGTGAATTGAGGCTAACTCCCTGACTTTGCACACAAGACTGACAAGTTTGGTTTGGGTTTTACTGCAGAAGCTCAAAGGGTTGTTCGGCGTGCGCGGATTGGAAGACCTCCCCCGTGTATCAGTAATCCGGAAGTGAATGCAATTCAAGATGATGATGGAGTCTGAGTTTGACAGTTGGATTTACCTGACTACCAACGGCGGATTAAGAAATTGGACGACAAAGGACTTCATGCCCATTTCTTTTATTACACAGTAACAAGACTTTTGTTTTGAGATTTGTAACAGACAATTTGAAACTTTACGGCCCGGTGTCTTACCCGAGGCACAATGGTTTTGTTTGTGAGGGCTTAATATTTGTCATTTCCATATATCATCAATAAAGCATTGGATGTTCTCTTGCATTACAAATTTTGCGCTCCTTGTTTTTCTATCTTGCACTTTATTAAAACAGCTATAGTCTTACACACACTCACATATCATAATACAGGTCCACATCCATTATGGATCCCACGGATAACGACTCTACTACTACCAGTTATAACTTCGAAAGTCCGATCAACCAAGTTGAGGACGAAGGTGAGGATGATTGCGAAGTGCCTGGTGAACTTGCTAGACTGTTATTACAGGAAGAGAGGGCCACACAACCCCATGAAGATCCAGTGGAATCAGTTAATATGGGTACAGAAGAAGACAAGAAAGAGGTTAAGATCGATACAAATCTGGAGTCTAGCATCAAGCAACAGTTGATACAAATGCTGCGTGACTATGTTGAGATCTTTGCTTGGTCTTACGAAGATATGCCTGGGTTGGATACCGATATTGTGGTTCACCGCTTGCCAACTAAAGAAGACTGTCCTCCAGTGAAACAGAAAGTTCGCCGAATGCGCCCAAAGATGTCGGAGAAAATCAAGGCTGAGGTTATGAAACAGTTTGATGCCGGTTTTCTAGCAGTTACTTCTTACCCGCAGTGGGTTGCCAACGTGGTTCCAGTACCGAAGAAGGATGGTAAGGTTCGAATGTGTGTTAACTATAAGGATCTGAACAGGGCAAGCCCCAAGGATGACTTCCCTCTGCCTTATATCGATGTTCTGGTTGACAACACCGCACAACATAAGGTCTTTTCCTTTATGGATGGTTTCTCCGGTTACAATCAAATTAAGATGGCTCCCGAAGACATGGAGAAGACAACGTTCGTTATGCAGTGGGGTACCTTTTGCTACAAAGTCATGCCGTTCGGATTGAAGAATGTTGGGGCAACGTATCAGCGCCCCATGGTCACTTTATTCCACGACATGATTCATCATGAGATTGAAGTATACATTGATGACATGATTGCGAGGTCCCAGACTGAAGAGAAACATCTTGACCACCTCCAGAAGCTATTTGACAGGTTGAAGTTGTACAAGCTAAGGTTAAACCCGAACAAGTGCACCTTCGGGGTGAGGTCTGGTAAGCTGTTGGGCTTCATCGTTAGTGATAAAGGTATTCAAGTGGATCCTGCAAAGGTGAAGGCAATACAGGAAATGCCAGCTCCCCGAACAGAAAAAGAAGTCAGAGGCTTTTTGGGACGTCTGAACTACATTGCCCGATTCATTTCACATTTCACCGCTACTTGTGAGCCAATCTTCAAGCTGCTGAAGAAAGATCAAGTGGTAAGATGGAATGATGAATGCCAGGATACTTTCGAAAGGATCAAAGAATATCTCCAAGAGCCACCTATTCTGATGCCTCCAATTGAAGGGAGACCTTTAATCTTATACTTGACAGTACTCGACAATTCGATGGGGTGCGTGCTGGGGCAGCATGACGAGTCTGGCCGAAAAGAGCATGCTATTTATTACCTTAGAAAAAAGTTTACCGACTGTGAGACCGATACTCACTGCTTGAGAAAACTTGCTGCGCTTTGGCATGGGCTGCTCGTCGGTTGAGACAGTATATGCTGACTCACACTACTCTATTGATATCAAAGATGGATCCAATAAAGTATATCTTCGAGAAGCCTGCCTTGTCCAAAAGAATAGCAAGATGGCAGATGATCTTGACTGAATATGACATTCAATACACGACCCAAAAGGCAATCAAGGGGAGTGTGTTGGCGGATCATTTGTCACATCAAGCCGTGGATGATTACCAGTCTATGAACTTTGAGTTTCTGGATGAGAACATTATGTTGGTGACGGACTGTGAAATACCTGGACCAGATGAAGGACCTGAGGAGGGATCCCGATGGTCTATGTACATTGATGGAGCTTCAAACGCTTTGGGTAATGGAATTGGCGCCGTGATCATATCTCCTGAAGGCTGTCATACTTCGTTTACCGCCCGACTATGTTTTAACTGCACCAAATACATGGCGGAGTATGAAGCATGCATCATGGGCCTTCGAGCAGCTATTGACCTAAGGATTAAGTTCTTGAGTGTGTTCGGAGCTTCCGCTCTCGTGATCAGTCAGATAAAAGGCGAGTGGGATACGAAGCACCCAAATATTATTCCTTACAGAGAGTATGTATTGACGTTGCTTCCACACTTCGAGGAGATAACCTTTGAACATTTCCCCAGGGAGGAGAATCAGTTAGCGGATGCGCTAGCTACCATGTCTTCTATGTTCAAGGTTAGGTGGGACAATGAAGCTCCACAGATTACCATTGAGAGGTTGGACGAACCTGCACATTGCTGTGACATTGAGACTAAAGAGGTAACAAATAAACCCTGGTTTCATGAGGTAAAGAGGTATCTTGAGGCTCAGGAGTATCCTGAGGGTGCATCTGTTAATGATAAGAAGTTTCTGAGGAGGTTCACGGCGAATTTCTTCATCAGTAATGGTATTCTTTACAAGCGTAATCATGATTCAACCTTACTGCGATGTGTGGACAAGAACGAGGCAGAAAGGATCATGGCGGAGTTGCATGAAGGTACTTTCAAAACTCATTCCAGTGGACATACCATGGAAAAGAAAATCCTAGGGCAGGATATTATTGGTCTACTATGGAAGCCGACTGTTATTAGCATTCTCGGACCTGTCATAAGTGCCAAGTCTATGCTGATAAGGTGCACATACCTTCAGTTCCTCTGAACGTCTTGACAGCTCCTTGGCCTTTTGCAATATGGGGCATCGATATGATCAGCGAGATCAGACCTACTGCGTCTAACGAGCATCGTTTCATTCTGGTGGCTATTGATTATTTTACAAAGTGGGTTGAAGCATCTTCCTTTGCTACTGTAACCAAGAACGTCGTGGAACAGTTTATTCGGCATAATCTGATCTGTCGATATGGTGTACCAGAGAGGATCCTTACGAACAATGGTAAAAATCTCAACAATACAATGATCACCAAGCTCTGCAAGCAGTTCAAGATACAACATCACAACTCTTCTCCTTACCGGCCGAAGATGAATGGGGCTGTTGAAGCGGATAATAAGAACATCAAGAAGATTGTGCAGAAAATGACGGTGACATATAAAGATTGGCACGAGATTTACCGTTTTCTCTTCATGGGTACCGTACCTCAGCGCGGACATCAACAGGGGCAACACCCTACTCTTTGGTATACGGCATGGAAGTAATCTTACCTATTGAAGTTCAGATACCCTCTCTTAGGATTATGAAGGATGCAGGTTTGAGCGAGGAGGACTGGATCCAGACCCGGCTTGATCAGCTGAGCTTAATCGACGAAAAGAGACTTACTGCTATTTGTCATGGTCAGATATACCAAAAACGGATGATCAAGGCATTTAACAAGAAAGTCAGACGACAAGAGTATCAAGTTGGGGATCTGGTGATCAAGCGCATCATCCTGCCACAAGGTGATCCCAGGGGCAAATGGACCCCTACGTACGAAGGGCCATTTGTGGTTAAAAACATTTTCTCAGGAGGAGCTATGATTCTAACCACCATGGATGGTGACGACCTTCCTCACCCCGTCAATGCAGACATAGTGAAAAGATACTACGCATAATCAAAGACCCACTAGGTTGACTGGCCTAGGCAAAAATAAGGGCTTCCCGGCGAACCAAAAGGGTTCGGGCAAAAATAAGGGATGAAAATGAAAAAATCTGTACACCCGGCAAGTCGAAAACCTGAAAGGGCGGCTTGGGCAAAAAAGGGTATCCCGGTGGACTGAAAACCCGAAAGGGCGGTCCAGGCAAAAATTAGGGATCAAAGCGTAACACTATGTCTCATTGGATCACCTTACAAACAGACTTCAGTATCGACTATCAAACTCGGACGATGCTAATCAATCATATCCACCTTCAACTAAGTAGCAAAGTGATGAGATGCTCGAGGATATAAAGGCAATAGCAGAGTTGGAACCCAATGGAATTGTTCACTTAGCTGTTTTTCTTTGTTTTCCACAAAAACTGTATAAACTCTATTGTTCAGCGGCGTTCTCTTACTAGGACGTCAGCCTCTTGTACAAAAACGCCTATTTACAGGCCAACTTCAAAATCAATACGATTCGTTTTCACAATGAAATTTCAAATTGTTTTCTTTTTCTGTTTTGTTTTGCAAGAACGTCCAATTTTCATTTTTGATATATGAATTTGACAATAATTGCTGCTCATAAATATTTACATACGAAACAAAAGACAATTACTCGTAATATCAGAAACAGGGGCAAATAAGAAATGTCCAAATCGTACAGTTGCTCTGTCCACCAGGTATATGGATAGACCTAGCTGGAGAATACAATTGAAGGTACATTCACTCCCCGCAGATGTAAGGAAAAGACAATGACATTAGCGGTCCCGAACAGGACATCACTCTCCCCAACTGAGGCTCGCAACCACAAATGAGTCGGCAATATTCTCCCCAAGCAGAGTTTATCTATCATTAGCACTAGAAAATTATCCCTAGTTGAGTTTGGAGAATTATCCCCAGTAGAGTCTGGAAGATTGTCCCAGTAGAGTCTAAAAGATTATCCCCAGTGAAGTCGCCCCTAAAAATCATCCCCAGTGGAGTTCATTCCTTTCACAAACAAGAAACTCAATTCCCAACAGAGTTTATCATCGCCAGCAATGGTAATTCATCCCCAGCTGAGGTTATCCTTCCAAATCAACAGATTCTCTAGCAAAGCATCTCTTCCCCACAGAGTCATTTCCTCATTAGTTTATTCCCCAACGGAGTTATTCTTTCCCACAAGATTATTTCCTTACTGGTTTATTCTCCAACAGGATTATTCTCACAATCATCTTCATTCACTATCCCCAGCGGAAACGAAGAATTCAACTCTTTTCTCCAGCAGCAATCCGGGATTTATTTTCCCCAGCTAGAGAGCATCATAAAAACATCACATATCCATACATCAGGACATACGCATAAACATCATGCAATACAATCTCATTTATTTTGAGAACATCATTGCTTGATACATGTCATGCATTACATACAATTAACCTTTACCTTTCAGGAAAGATACAATTAAATTCTCACAAAATTCAAGCTATGAAGCCTGGACCACAACCAGATAGTAGTTCATTCTCAACTTTCCTCTTCGATAGAGATGATTCCTCAGTAGAATAACGGACGATCGAAGTTCATAAATTTCAAACTGAGATGATTCCTCAGTAGAATAACGGATGACCGAAGTTCCTAAATTTCAATAGAGATGATTCCTCGGTAGAATAACGGACGACCGAAGTTCCTAAATTTCAAACTGAGATGATTCCTCAGTAGAATAACGGACGACCGAAGTTCCTAAATTTCAAACTGAGATGATTCCTCAGTAGAATAACGGACGATCGAAGTTCCTAAATTTCAATAGAGATGATTCCTCGGTAGAATAACGGACGACCGAAGTTCCTAAATTTCAAACTGAGATGTTTCCTCAGTAGAATGACAGACGACCGAAGTTCCTAAATTTCAATAGAGATGATTCTTCGGTAGAATAACAGACGACTGAAGTTCCTAAATTTCAAACTGAGATGATTCCTCAGTAGAATAACGGATGATCGAAGTTCCTAAATTTCAAACTGAGATGATTCCTCAGTAGAATAACGGATGACCGAAGTTCCTAAATTTCAAACTGAGATGATTCCTCGGTAGAATAACGGACGACCGAAGTTCCTAAATTTCAAACTAAGATGATTCCTCAGTAGAATAACGGACGATCGAAGTTCCTAAATTTCAATAGAGATGATTCCTCGGTAGAATAACGGACGACCGAAGTTCCTAAATTTCAATCTGAGATGATTCCTCGGTAGAATAACGGACGACCGAAGTTCCTAAATTTCAAATGAGATGATTCCTCGGTAGAATAACGAACGACCGAAGTTCCTAAATTTCAAACTGAGATGATTCCTTGGTAGAATAACGGACGATCGAAGTTCCTAAATTTCAATAGAGATGGTTCCTCAGTAGAATAACGGATGACCGAAGTTCCTAAATTTCAACAGAGATGGTTCCTCAGTAGAATAACGGACGACCGAAGTTCCTAAATTTCAACAGAGATGATACCCCAGTAGAATAACGAACGATCGAAGCTCCTAAATTTCTATTTCTCTCAAGACAGAGATCAGCATTCCCCAGCCGAATCTTCCTCAACAACATGTATACAAGCTCCCTCTAAGGAATCTCTTATGTGATCGACGCTCCTTTGGGTGGCATCTTTAAGCCCATCCCCCGTCAGCAATTTCCAAATGGAATCTATAAGCCCATTCCCGACATCGCAAGACAGACACCACATCATGCGAGTGTAAATTTCTGGGCACTCTAGTGTTCAATCCTCTTCCACCTTCGGATCACGAAAGGCACGAAAGCCAATCTACATCCTCAGGTTTAAGAAGATTGAACAGGGGCAGCTGTTGTACCCCAAAATTTTCCCTCTCATGTTTCCCAAGATTTCCCCCTACATGGTTGGTCACAAACCTTTGCCTAAAGAAAAGGAAAATTGGTGAGTGATATTTCTAAGTTTCCTTCGATTGTCATCTCCAAAATGCCTTTCAATGGGTATCTACATAACGCCTTTCGATTGGCATGGACAAAGGTCCTTCGATTGGCCTGTTAACAAGGCTATTCGATTGGCAGTTTAACAAATACCTTTCGACTGGCATTGTAACAGTGTCCTTTGATTGGCAGTTTAACAAGTATCTTTTGATTGGCATTGTAACAATGTCCTTTGATTGGCAGTTTAACAAGTATCTTTCGATTGGCATTGTAGCAGTGGCATTCGATTGGCATTTTAATAAAGGTCCTTCGAATGGACCTTCAGAGTTTCCCTCAATCGGAACATCTGAATGAAATGACCTTCGAGTGGCATTTCAGTATAGAGTTTGCCTTGATCTAAGATGCTCTAGTTCTGAATACTTTGAATCATAACTTAGACTCATCATAAGGCCAAGAGCTGGTCGAAGTTGCCTAATAGGGAATTTTCTTCAAAAGGACAGGAGATCGAAGCAAAGGGTGGTTCAATCGAAGGAGCCCTAGTATTGAAGCTGGCACAATTCGACTCAGAACCATTAAGGAGAGCAAGGTTCTACTAGGGAAAGTTGGTTTGAATGGGACTTTGAAGCTGGCAAAGAAGGCAGATTCAAAGAAATGAAGTAGGCTGGCATGACTAAGCAAAAACACATATCCTAACCTGTCCAAACCAGATTCTTTCCTTGTTTGTTCATAACTCTACAAGAGCTGATTTGACCAGGGGATTCTTTTCGAATCAAGCAATCGAAGCAGAGGGAGGCAATCGAAGGGGCTATGCAATCGAAGCTGGAGTAATTCTAATTGGACTTCGAAGCCATCGAAGAAAGCAAATTTGAAGGGAAGTGGACCTGCAGGGGCAGGTCAGCTTTCGATTTTTATCATGTTGGAGGCCTAAATAGCTCATAACAGGTTGGCAGTAACGCATAAAAGTAGATTGGCACGTGATTGAATAAAAAATAGAAAGTCTTTATGAAGAAATCAAATCAAATTCGTGTAAAGGCATGGTGTGGACAAAAAGATTGAATTGGGCTATTTTTGGAATGATATTCAAAGTGAATCAAATCAAGAATCAAGACATTGATGGAGGAAGATTGAAGCCAGGTTCTCAACCCTAATTTATTCCTCAATACATATAGAATGTGTGCAGACCAAAAAAGGCTAGAGAAGGAGGCGCAACATCAAGAACAAAACTTGAAAAAATCAAGAAAAAGTGTAAACACGAATTCCTATTTCCAGGCATCCTCAAGGCCTTCTAGCTATCCCAATCGATTCCTGGGAGTGTAAGCAAGCTAAAGCAATCCAAAACTAGCGTTTCCAGCCCCTATAACACACTGTAAGTCAGTCACGATATTGCAATTTTCTTGAATTCAAATTGCATCATTCCTGTACTTATAGCATGAAATAGTTATAGATTCTTACTCCTTGGAACATTTGCAAGCTTTCTATATTGTTTAATTGCATTTTCATGGCCTATATTGGATTTCACCATTATTAGGGTTCCTTGCTTCGATTTGGGATTTTCTTTTACAAGCAAAATTAGGCCACGAAAGGGCCACCAATGGACTCAGCAGGTCAAGACGAAGCTGTCCATGACCTTCATTCTTATTTATCATGCTTGTGTTGAGTTTTGAAATTTGTAGGACTTATAGCTACGAACAAACGTCCGTAGGTAAAAGTTTGGAACTTTTACCAATAGATCCAAGGAGGAAGATGACTGAGCTGGCAATCAACATTGACCTGTTCAAATTTCCGCGCACTGATTTGATACATAGGGCCTTTTTAATATTTGTTTATTATTTTGTGTTATTATAACAAATAGAACAATTGGCCCAGTGGTAGCCAGGTAAACGCTAAGGCGTGGGAAGCTTGAGGTCAGGGGTTCAACCCCTGCCTCCAACGTTTGTATTTTTCTTAATTCCTTTCAGGTAATCTCATGCGTTTACAAGCCAGGGGACTATCATACGTCCCCACGATCCAGCCAGCCAAGTGTCAGCAGATTAGATCCATAAGCAATCAATGGAGGAACACCATGGAGCTTAGTCAACACAGAGCACGGGATCATGGATCGTCAAACGTGGATCTCTTGGTCTTGGGCCCAGATTGCTGTTCCCACCCCCCTTTCAACTATCCTCGGGCCCAATAATTCTTACCCTTTTCTTTTTATTTTATTTCATTTAATTTATTTATTTTTATTTACTAACAAAATAATTGTTTTCTTTTTATCAAAATCACAAAAATATTTTTCTATCCAATTAAATTTAAGATAGTTATTTTTTATACAAAAACTAATTAATTTAATTAGGTTGTTAATATTAGACAATTCTAATTTCTTTTTTGCAAATAATTAAAAATAATTAGAAAACTAGGGTTTTGACTAAACTTAATTTTTTTTCTTAAATAAAAAAAAAACCACAAAATAGGCCATGTAATTATTTTCATTAATTAATTTAATTAACTAATTAATTTAGTATTTAATTTAGAAAACTTGATTCTTTTATTAAAAACAACAAAAATAATTTTTTCTTTACATTAGGTTAGAAGGGTCAAAACCCTAATTTCTTCCCGGTCTAAATTCCATCACGCGTTTTATTATTATTTTTACCCAATTATTGTATCTGCTCACAAGTTGTAATAGTTTAAATTAGGACTTTATTTTATTTATCGCTTTATTTTCAAAGGGTTTGTTTTTTGGCTATGTAAATACCCGAAGCCTTGTAATAGCGTAGTTTAATTTCCACATTTTAAATTCTGCAAAATACTAAACTATTAGATGTATGATATTAGGATGCATGACAATAATGTATGTAAAACTTTAAAACAGTTAGATAACCCTAAAATGTGCAAAGATAATAATCTGAAATTGAATCACTCGCACATGTGCACTCCTAGGGTACACTCCCACTTGGTTGTCTTCGGTAAATGGTCATTGAGTATAGGATGCTTTAGTGGTTGTCCTTTAGTCCAAAGATCAAAGTTGCCTCAGAAAGGTTGCCTCGGATATTGTTGCCTCGGATAATTGATCTAAGACATTAGGGTTATTACTAAGATGTCCTAACATTGCGTTAGTGACCGTACGTCCCTTTTGAATTTACCCTCAAAACTCCAACGACGGTGCTACCTACTCACTAATAGTGGGATAGTGTTGTATAAAGGAAATAAACATAGAACAATTCCTTTTTTTTGAGTAGGTAGATTAGTTCTTAAGTACTTGCTCAATTCAAACAAAATTTTTCACACTTACACTCCTTTACAAACAAAGTTTTCAAAACACTTCATTACACTCTTGAAGACAGAAGCAAGAGTTAAATCGAAGTCAAAACAAAAGCTTTTCAAATCACGCAAACACAAAGAAAACAATTTTGAAAATGATGAGCAAGTACCTAAGAGCCCGTAGATAACTACGGATAGAAAGGGTGCTAATACCTTCCCTTTCTATAATCTACCCCCCGTACTCAAATATCTCAAAAAAGGAATTTTTCTATGCTTTTTTCCTTTCCTTGTTTGATAAAATAAAATTCGGTGGCGACTCTTGCTTACCGCGACATTTCGCAAACACAAACGCAAAACGCAAACCAGCAATTTCCTAAAAAAAAGGGAAACCACGTCCCGGTTCTGGCCACCGTATCACAATAGCTATCTTGTATTCCAACATATGATGCAACACTTGAGCCAAGGGCATGTTGATCTTGGTAAATTTTCTTTTGGGTGTATCTTGCTTACGCTGACTACCTTGTCGTTGTTGGCAAGGTTGTTGTGGGACTCGCGGTGTAGTAGCCATTTTGAAAGGTGTTCCCTCGACCAAACCAACTTTTTGTCTCATCAGGGGTTGATTAATGACTTGATCCCCAACCTTGACTATTTGCTTCATACAGTTGCATCTGTCTTGATGAATCTTATTGACGAGAATTCCCAACTCTTCTTGTTCCCGAGCTAAGTTTTGGATAAGAGCCATTTATCCTAACATCTGGATTCTTATCGTTGCTATCGCAGCTTGTAATTGTTTTAACTGTCCATCCTTGTCGTCTTCATGATTCTTCTTGGTCATGCTCTCAATGAGGAGTTCTTTCACTTCTTCTTGTCCCTTGGACAAGTTTAGGAACAAATGTTGAAGTTGATCATTTTGGGTCTGAAGATCTTGGACAGTCTGCTCGAGAGCCATTTTTACTGAAATAAACAGCAAGCGGATGAGAAAACCTGTATGGGGAAAAACTTGTCATGATATGATGCATGATATGTGGATGTAATATTTTCAAGGATATCGCGGGGTAAACACAAGAAAATGTCAGAAGTTGAGTTTTGATCACAACTTTGATTGGATAACTTCGTATCGTTGAATGTTGTTCAACAAGAACTGAGCTCACCATGTCAAGTGGATCATAGCCCTTGACTCTTTGGTTTTTTGACATCATTTGGATAGAGGAAAATAAATCCTCTTGCCCCTTGATAGATATATGGTTCAATATAACCCTGCATCACAGACCCTTGAGATTCTTGAAACGGTTATTGAAAATGCTATGGTATGATGTCATGATGTTATGTACAAATAAATATATACAAGCAAAGCAAACAAGTCCTTAGGTTTAGGCTTGTATGAGGTTCATATGTAAGTACCCTCTTGAAGTTTAGTTGGTTCAACATGTCCTAGAAAGTAATCGGGTTCTAGGGAATCTCAATATCACTGATCTTTCTTCATCAGGCATAAACCAAAATATCCCGAAAGTCCGATTTCAATAAGCGTAGCATCGAGTATCAACAAACTTCGGAATGAACCAAAGTTGGCTATCTCACTACTTCCTAATGGCCAAGATGTTCAATTAAAGGTTCTATGGTCAGTTAGTGCTTCATGACACCACACAGCGGCCCTGTATTCTCCTCGAATCGCTACAAGGGATACCGGTACCAAAAAATGTGTCACACTTGTCATACCCCAAATTTTTGTCCTATATTTTTTCTTTTGTCTGGCTTTGAACTTTGCATCCCATTTGCACCATTTTTTACTTAGTCATTTGCAAATCCCGCATCTCATGGAATCAAGCGCCTTGGTTTGAGGTATTAAGGTTGTGCCCTCTTTATGTCTGATTTTGTTTTGAAGTTCTCTTATCAAGTAAAAGGGAAGCACATCTGATTCTCGATTGGTGAATCGCGGGATGGGTTTTTGAAGTATCATGAATTTCTTTATCATCAAGTTACGAGGCTGTTTCTCGCTCGAATTCATCAGAGCCTGGATTAAGGTTTATTTCCCTATATGTTGGTCAGAATGCTACGGTTTTGGGTCCTTGGTTTTTGTGAAGATGTTTCTTTCGCCTGCCTCAAAAATGACTCAAAGCTCAGTTCATTAGGTCAAGAATTTCACCCCCTCGCATTTCAAGTTTTCTTCTTAAAATCTCTAAGTCACTGAGTCGAGAGTTTGAAGTTTAAGTTGACGAATGTGGAGTTTGGGCACAAGAAATAAGGTCGGGGTTCATGAAGATCAAGGCGTGTTTTGTTGCTTAAGTTACAAGTTACTTGTGATGTGAGTCTCAAAGTTAAAGTTCTGTTTAAGAGTGCAAGTTTGGTTCAGGCGTGATATGAAGATTAAGGTTTGAGTGACCGTTGTTTTGGGTTTGAATTAACCAAAGGGAATTAAATTCTTAAGCATTTACTTTGTGCAAGAGTTTGATTGGAGTCTGGAAGATAAGGCGCATGATTGTTGGAAATACAAGTTACAACAATTGTTCGCGATTTCTTGAAGTTTAAGTTACAAGGTCAAAGTGTGCATTCAAATTATTCAAGGGAGAATTTCGAAATTCAAACAAGATTCAAGAGTTATTCAATTTCCACACAACAAGGTTCATCATTGATAAAATTCATTTAAGTTTGTGCATTACATTTTGGGAGAAGTTACAAAGCATGTTATGAATGAGAAATCACAAGTTATAATCGTTGTTTACAAAGCAAAAAGGAATTAAATGTTTCTTCTTCAATTTTTGTTGCTTCCTCTTCAAGAAAATCGTCCACGTTCTTTGCTAGCCTCAGCCTTTTCATCTTACAACCCCGCTTGCCATCTAATACTCGTGCTCATGAAACAAAGAAAAGGAAAAATTAGCAAGCAATTAACATATGAAAATTTCCAAACAATTATTTGTTAAGAGAAAATGCTCATCATGAGGGTTTGCATTTGGAATCAGTTAAAGAGGGATTTATTTTTTAATCGTGGTTTATTTTCTCCCAAATTGCAAATCACAAAAATTTGTCCTCTTTGGTTCACAAAAAGGGAGAAAAGAAAAATTGCCAACCAGCAAGGCAGCAAATGCAAACAACTGTTGCACAAAAACAAGAAAGCAAAACTGCACCACAAAAAGGAAAATAGCAGCGCATCACAACAAAAGGAAAATACATTCACAAACTTTTTTACTGCAAAATCAAGATAACAAAATGTAAAACCAAGGCTGCAACAAAAACCAACAAGACAACAAAAGCAAGGCAGCAGCATCAAACAAAACAAATAATATAGCAGTTATCAAATAGCTCAAGACCCTGTCATCATTTTCCTAATGGCAAACCCTTCAGATTTATTGGAATAAAAGCATGTTACTTTACATCATTGAAAGCTAAAAGAGGAAAAAGAGACAGGTTTGAAAATATGTCACCTGTATAAAACTGTTCAACAGAACAAGCCAAACACAACATGCCAAAAGTGTTGCATAAACAACCAAACAATACAGTCCAAAACTCTGCACAATAAGACAGTCCTGCAAATTTTCCAAAAATAGACCTACAAACAAAGCCTAAAACCTGTTGCTACTACTATGTTATTGCTGTCCCAAACCTGCACTAAGAGAGCCAAGAATTGCACATGATCAGCAAAGCAAAAACTATATCAAGAAAGCTAGGAACAACATGACCACATTAGTTCAAACTATCCAAAATTTCCCCCCCAACTGCCCATTTCTCAATTGATATAAAACACTGTGATCAACTAAACCGGCAACAAAAAAAAAAGCAACAATATGAGATAGAACCTCAACCTAAACCATTATTTCATTAACCACAAAACCACCCAAAGTCCTGACTCAGATTTCTCACTCCATAACCTGCAATCAAGCATTATTTAAAGCAACAAAAACTGTTATAATTTATTCAACACTCATAACCTTCATTCAACAAACCGTACCATATCTGCAACAAAGAAACCAGAACAACCAACATCCATCCTTGCAGCAATAAACCATATAAGTAATTTGGCAATAAACATCAACGACAAAAACTCAAAGTCACAGGGAGGAGATAGAATCAAGCGCCAGAGATCATACATGAAACGCATACTTGAGCTTAAGATTTATCTCTGTTTTTCTGCTTCCATTCTTTGTCGTTGAAGCCGCATCAGACAGACTCCGAACGGTAAGCTTTCAGAACCGCTTGATTAACGCTCTCTTTTACTGCTTATAGCTTACTTTGATTTCGTTCATTTCTCAAACTCGATGCCATCATTTTTTGGACGAGACTGCAATCGAAACCTTTACGTTGATCTAATGGTGACGCGATGTGGAGTATTGAAAAGATGAGGCCTAGGACAAGGTTTCTAGAGGCGGTTTATCAGAGACGGGAGAATGGCAAAGTGAAGAAGAAGAAGATCGCAAAGACAAAGACGGAAAGTGACGAAGCTTAGATCGCAGAAACTGGAAATCGCATGGAATCGTAAGGGGAATGGACGACTGATGGCTGAGCAAATTGCTGGGAAACATAGTGTGGCAGATGAAGCTTTCCCATTAGAATAGCCCTTTCTTCTTGTTGTAGAAGTCTGGCTAACTTTCCCGGCAATTCACAATCTTCGTTAATTTCGTACTCAGCATGATTGACCAAATCTTCAGAGTTATCGAAGGCTAAAGCAGAATAGTGACCCATGGAATCCGGAGTGGATGGGTACCTGCATTTGTGAGTGTGTGTGTGTGTAAGGGATAGCCATCCTTGACAAAACAAAATGCAAAAGGAAAGAAAATGAACACAACAGTTTGTAGATGAAAGCGTCCAATGATTCATTAAAACATGGCATATGATAATGAAGAAAATCAAGCCCTTAGAAATGGACCTACATGCCCCGGGCAAGGCATTAGGTGAAAATAGTGTACGAATTGTTTTAGTTATTACAGACCGAAAATAGGAAATTGTTCAAAGATAAAATTACTGGTTGATAAAGGTGATGGGAATAAAATCCTTTGCTTCCCAGTTGCTTAAACCCCCTTCGACGGTCGGAAAGATCTAATCTTCGAAGTTACTCTCTTCATCTTCATCTTCAACAACATTAATTCTGTGGTGGGTGATTCTTACAGGTGGCCCTCCAGTCTTGGAACGACGCATAGCCTTCTGTTCTATAGCTGTAAACCCTAGTCCAAATTTGTCCGTCTTATGGGGAAAATCAGGCAATTGCCCCCATACTGTACTCTTCCCTTCTTTGATCACCGCCTCTGCGTCCTTGAGAGATGCCATCCTAGGCACATGCTTGGGAATGATAGCCACCTCAACCATTGTCTTCGCAACTACTACCTCAGGAGAAACTTCCTCAAAATGTTGGAAAGGAGTTTCGATGAACTCGCCATCCAACTCCACATAACAGAAGGAATTGAGATGACTTATCATGTACTCTTCCTCACCGTGCACTGTTATAATCTTACCCTTAACATGATATTTCAGCATCCGGTGCAAAGAGGAGGTAACTGCCCCGGTATAATGGATCCACGGTCTTTCTAACAAACATGAATATGACGGACGGATGTCCATCACATAAAAGGTGGAGTTGAAAACTTCTGTGCCTACCTTGATAGGAATGTCAACCTCTCCATGAACCATTCTTTTGGACCCATTAAAGGCCCTAACAATGATGTTACTAGGTTTGAGGGTCAATCCTTCGCAGTCCAAACGGTCTAATGCCTTCTTCGGCAGCACATTCAAGGAAGAACCAGTATCAACTAAGACATGGGCAAGGGTAGTTCCCCTGCATTCAACTGAGACTTGTAGCGCGTCGTTGTGTTTCCTTCCTTTGGGAGTTAAGTCAGCATCGGAAAAGCCAAGGCCATTATCAGCAGTAAGACTGGCCACGCAATCCTGAAACTGGTCAACCGAAGTTTCCTGGGGCACATGTGTCGTCTTCAAAAATTTGATTAAGGCCTTAGCGTGGGCCTCAGAGCGGAGTAGAAGAGCCAACATTGAAATTTTAGAAGGGGTCTTCCCTAGCTGTTCGACGACGTTGTAGTCACTCTTTCTGATTATTTTCAAGATTTCATCCATTTCTTTCTGAGTGGTTTCGGGGATAACCACAACATGAGCCTTCGTCCTGACAGGCGCTTCTAGTATCCCCTTACCCTTATCGGTAGTATCAACAGATGGTCTTACTTCAGGAGTATCTAATTCTTCAATTACCGGGTCTTGCACAGATGACCTAACAGGTGCAGAAGCTTTCGAGGGTCCGAAAACTGCTCGAGGGGGAGCAATCTCCAGAGAAAAGATCTGGCCGCTGCGGGTTATCTTGATTGTTCTTGTGATGTTTCCTATATCAGGGTTTTCCTCTTAAGAATTTTCTTGGACTGCTTCAATCTGTTTGATACCATGATAGAAGATTTCTCCTCCATAGTTCCATGGTATCATTTTGCTGGATTGATACGGGACAAGTCCCGGCATGGTGATCTTTAATGGTACAAATTTAGGGTCGGGCGTAATCCTGACAGGCCTTCTGCAAGCCTTGGGAGGATTGTAGGAAATGGTTATGATTGCAATATCGTTGGTTGAAGTAGCAAAAGTAGTAGGAGTAACAAGAGTGAAGGTATCAATAGGGGTTTTTTGGAAGAGTATCTCTTGGGTATCCATCAGGCGTTGGACACCTGATTTCAATATTGGGCAGTCAGCTTGTATGTTCAAACAAAAGTAACAGTCCTTCCCGCAGCCTGGGAATATCCTGGCTCTCATCAAATTCTCTTTAATTACTAGCAACAGAGTCAAAATATTAGCAACATCAGTAACATGAAGGTCTTCCATAACGGCATGAACATTATGGTCGTGCTTGGGCATCGGAGCAAATATCACATTGGGCTTCTCAGGAGCATCAAATTCTACTTCCTTGGCGTCAATCAAGTCCTGTATTTTGTTCTTAAGCGCTCAACAATTATTCGTATCATGCCCAACACTGTCAGAGTGGTAAGCACACTTGGCATTGGAGTGGTAGTATGGAGAGGAGGTGTTAGGGTTCTTTGGAGCTTCCTTCAAACTGGTAAGATTCAGCTTCAATAAATGAGGGAGTACTTAAGCTGGTGTCATGTTGATTCGGGTGAACTGCCGTTGTGGCCTTTCTACCCGTTGTTGATTAGGTCTTGACCGATTGCCGCGAGGTTGATCATTTGAAGAGTTTTAAATCATCACAGCCCCTACAGTCGGCCGGTGCTCAGTTCTTCCCTGACTTTTCTGAGAGTAAACAGCAGAGGCTTCCTTCTTAGCCGGGAAGGCTTTCTTAACAGCAGTGGACACGGAGGTATCTTTCTGAATCTTTCCACTTTTAATACCGGCCTCGACCCTTTCGTCAGTCAAAATTAGTTCAGTGAATCCTGCGGAAGAACTCCCGATTAAATGATTGAAGAAAGGGCCAGACAGGGTCCCCAGAAACATATCAACTTTCTCTCTATCTGATAACGGCGGTTGCACCCTTCCAGCCAGAACACGCCACTTCTGGGCATACTCTTTAAATACTTCATTGGACGTCATCCCCATACTTTGTAGCTGAGTACGAGTGGGCGCCAAATCAGCATTGTATTGGTATTGACGGTAAAAAGCAGCAGCTAAGTCTTCCCAATTGTGAACCTCTGATCTCTCGAGTTGATAGAACCAGTCCAATTGTGCGCCTGACAAACTGTCTTGGAAAAAGTGTACCCAGAGATCTTTATCAGATGAGTGGGGTTGGATCTTTCTGACATACGATCTCAGATGCATATTTGGGCACGACAGACCGTCATACTTAGCAAATGTTGGTACTTTAAATTTGGGAGGGATGACGATCCCCGCGGCCAACCCTAGTTCTTCGAAATCTAAACCAGGTACCCTCTGCAACTCCATGGCTGTCAATCTATCCTCAAGATTCTTATATTTATCATCCGTCGGGGGATATTGTTGTTCGGAGTAGTCTTCGTCTTCTTCCTCTTCCTCCTCTTCAACTTCAGATTCATACGGTACCGCAACCCCTTTTCCTTTACCAGTCCCTTCATCAGACGTTGAGGGGAACTCGAGAACTTTTCTAGCATTACTTTCAAACCTTCTTCCCAAAGTGGCTACTCCGGGCCTCTTCTTCTTTTTCTCTTTACTCTTTTCCAACAGTGCTTTGAGGTCCTCTTGACCCTTTGCTAAGGTCATGAGGAGTTGCTGGAATTGAGAATTTTGTACTTGCAGATCCTTAACCGTCTGCTCCAAATCCATCTTGCTGAAATAAACAGCAGAAAGATAAGGAAACCTGGTGTGAAGACCTGTTTATGCATATGATGAATGATATGTTATTCATGTAATGCATTCAAGGATTCAGCAATTCAAATTTGTTGCAAACAAAAAGGAACACACGTCATATTAAGAAGAAATTGTTAGTATATAAGTTCCCCATGGGCAAAATATTACAAAATTCTTAATGTAAAAAGACATTGCGCATCCTCTTTGGTGCGATGTAAGTGTTGAGGGTTTCCTCCTCATGAAGTCGATGGGTAAGCTCCAAAACCTTCTTCTCACTGGCGTAGAAGCTGGCCTCAAAAGTATTTCGTTCTTCTTTGAGTTGGATCCAACTCTTTTGCATTTCTTCCCATGATGTTGGCATGTCAGGATGTAGGATGGTGTATGGAGCCTCTCCTTCCATAACAAGCTCTTTGATCAAGGGGAGAATGTGAGGGTATGGCATCATAAGATTCTGGGCGCGGGTTCACACCCACTTGAGGTAAGGCTCAAGGGGGATGGAATTTTTGTGCCCCAGTGTCTTACTATCCACCTTGTTGGGCATCCTCCAAGCTCTGATGAACCTTTGTCGAAGTCCTTGCGCATCGTTGTCGAAGTCAAAAACTAGGTCAAGAATCAGCATGTCATGAGGGCCATCCCTCAGAGCGTATCCAAACTGTCTTAGAGCTAAACAGGGGTTGTAGGTAATGCCTCCCCTAATGCCAAGTAATGGGACATTAGGGAATTCCCCATAACAATCAATGATGATGACATTTTTTCTGGACCGAGAACACCAGTGTACATCAAAATGTGTGAGGGTCATCAACCGTTGTGACCACCTTAAACCCTGCTCATTCTTCAAAACTGATTGTGGAAGGTGAGAAATAAACCACCTTGCTAGGAGAGGAGTACAGCACATGAGAACCCCTCTTTTCCTTATTGTTCGTGTGTAAAATGAGTGTAGGATGTCCCCAAGCAATGTAGGTATAGGATTCCTAGATATGAAAATCTTGACAGCATTCACATCTATAAGTTGATCAGGGTTTGGGAACAGGACCAACCCATAGATAAGGAGTGCCATAATTTCTTCAAAGGCTTGTAGATCAATAGAATTCCAGCAGTCTTGTGCCTTCTCAAACAGAAACTTTGCCAAGAATCCCTTGACACCACTTCTGGTTTCCCAATGTCCCTTGATGTCAGATGGTTGCAAGTGCAATGCTTGAGCAACATCTTCAGGCTTTGGTTCTTTTTCCGTACCGTTGTAGGGTAGTTGATGAAGAATAGGAATTCTCAGGAGTTGAGAAAATTTCTCCAAAGTGGGAACTAGTTGGTAATCAGGGAATGTGAAACAATGGTGTAGGGGGTCAAAGAACTGGAAGAGGACTTTCACCATGTCTTCTTCAATGTTGGAGTTGACCAAGTTGAGAAGTCTACCATGTCTTTCACTGAAGAGAGAATTCTCTGGAATCCTGGAAGTAAGCTCCTTGAGTTGAGGAGGGATTCTCACAAGGTTGACTTGAATTGTTTTCCTGCGAAGAGATTCCATGACCTACAAAACAAGAACAAAGATGAAGGTCCAAACCCTTGAAATGGTTAGTGGATGCATATGATGTTTTATGATGTTCATGATGTATGCACAAGCATATGTACAAACAAGTCACACAAAACCCTAGTTTCAGGCTTGCATGAGGTTTCATAGGTAAGTACCCTCTTGAGTTTAGTTGGCTCAAACTTGTCCTATAAATAGTAACCGGGTTCTAAGGAGCTCAATATCCCTGGATTGTTTTCTATGTTCATTGTTTTGGTTTAGCCACTTAACTAGCAACCAAAATATTCCAAGAAAACAACCCTCAATGAGTGTAGTATCAAGTATCTACCAACTTCAGACTGCACCAAAGCCGGTCATCTCACTACCCCTAATAAAAGGCCAAGATGGTCAAGTAAGGTTCTAAGAGTTCATTAGTGCTTTATGACATCACTCAACGGCCTCGTATTCTCTTTGATTGACTCAAAGGCTACCGGTACTCACAAATATGTCGCACTAATATAGCTATTGCTTCAACCATGTCGGTATACCCCGCACAGTTTCCACAACATATTGATATTTACCTATGAATGTTTCCCAAATCCGGGTAGAGGATTTCAAGCCCAAACAAGAGAACCAAATGTAAAGCAATCAAAGCAAACAATATAATCATGCAAAGGGTGATCTAAGACCTAAGGTTACTCCACTTTTAAAGGCTTCCCCAGCAGAGTCGCCAGTTCTGTGATACGGTGGGAGAACTGACTTGGGATTTTACGTTTGTGTTTGCAAATGTTTCGGTTTAGCAAGAGTCGCCATCGACTTTTTATTTTATCCTAAGGAAAGGTCAAAAAGCACAGGAAAGACCTTTGAGATGTTTTCTTGGGTTCGGGGAGTAGATTATAGAAAGGGAAGGTATTAGCACCCTTTCTATCCATGGGCTCTTAGTTACTTACTTAGATCACTTGCTTTGATTTTCAATTGTTTGAAATGGTGCTTTTCAATTGTTTGAAATGTGTTATTTGAAAAGATGTTTTGAAAAGAGGCCATCATTGTGGCAACCTTTGTAATGATTCTTGTTTGAATGTATACAAAGGTGTTTTTGTCTTTTGAAAAGTTTTCAATGTTTTGAAAGTTGTTTTGAAATTGTGTTGTGAAGTGTGTTTTGAAGATAGCAAGGATGTTTTTGCAAGTTTTGATCAAGTAACTAAGAGTTGTCTACCCTATTTTACTCAAAGATCTTTCTTACGTTTTTAACCCTTTTAACAGTGTTGTTTCACCATTGTATTTGGTGAACAACCTTGTGTTAGGATGTTAAACGGGACAGGTGCGGGTCATCGTATAGACCATGATAGCAATAGTGTCAAGTATTTTTGGCAATTTTCTTGAGGGACTTGATCATTTTGTTTAGGCAACTCAGATAGCGTCATCGAGGGACTATGATCTTTTGTTTTGTTTTTGTTTTGCCAAAGTACTTGACATGCAACCATGGCCCATTTTTGAAGGCAACAAATGGATTGTAACCCTAGGGGTGCAAGTGTGCATTGTGTTTTTTTTCATGCATTGTTTGTCTTTGATTAGGTCAAACTATTTGTTGATTTGATTTTACATACAAACCCTAAGTCTAATCATGGCATAATTGAAAACATTTAAAGGTGCGAGAATTTAAATTATACACTATTACAACATGATATAGGGAGGGGGTACAAATTTGAATTGGGGATTATTTAGACAAGAAATTAAATTCTAAATTATTACAACCAAATTGAATGTGTAAGGTATAACAATTAAATGTACAATATTTAAATAAATACAATAAATAAATATTAAATAAAAATGTATTATGCAAAAAAAGTTTTTATGTATGTATAAAGTATTTTTAATGTGAAATGTAAAGAAATAAATAAAAAAAAGTCAATTTTAATTATTTTTGTTTTTTAGGGCAAAAACCCTAATTTCTTAAATAAATAGTATTTATTTATTATCCATGTACAATAATGCATCAATTTGTACAAAAATAAAGTATATTAAAAAAAGGTATTTTTAGTATAAAATATTAATAAAAATAAAAATGTATTATTTTTGTGTTTCTTTGTTCTAATTATTTAATAATATATATATATATATATATATATATATATATATATATATATATATATATATATATATATATATATATATATATATATATATATATATATATATATATATATATATATATATATATATATATATATATATATATAAAAATAAAATAAATCATTTACAAAATATATATATATATTTCAAGAAAATATTTTCAAATGTGTATATAAATAAAAAATAAAAATAAAAGTATTATTTATATTATTTTTTTAATTTAAACAAAATGATATAAAAGCATATAAACATTTTTATACTAGTAAAAATAAAAATAAATACCAAATAAATGCAAAAAATTATAAAAATATTTTTGGATCATTTTTCATGTTTATAAATAAAATATCAAAGTCAGAAATAAAATAAAAATGCAAAAATGACAAATATACAAGAAATGGGCCAGGGGGTGTAAAAAGAAAAGAGGGGGGGTGCCAAAAGCAAGCCTGTCCAGGCCCAGCCCAAAACCAACTTCATCTTCTTCCTCTAGACAGAAACGCGTGCGTTCTATGTACAAAATGTTATCTCCTGATTTTGTGCTTTTTTGACAAAACTCATAACATGAAACTTGTAGAGCATCAAACAACGAATCTAACCATATAAAAAACTTAAGCTAACTCTCAAAGACCAGAGAGAATTTCTCTGGCCCTAATTTCTAACCTAGTTTTTTCAGAAAGTTCATGGATGAAATTCTCCTAGCATGATTAATATAAATGAAAACTAAGCACATGTATGGTTTCAGGGCTATGAATACAACATCTTTCATTCACAAACCTAAGTCTAACTATTCCTAAATAGAGAGATAAAAGTTCATGAAATACTTGTTTCAGTTGACTTTGAGCTGGACAATGCAACAACTTCCAATGGTGCTTGAGGTTCTTTTGAGCTTGCCTGATGTCCACTGAAGCTTTCCCAATGTTTAGCTTGTTTTGAAGTAGACTGAATCGTGCTACAGAACTCAACCATCAAAGCTCAAAAATAAAAATGGCAATGTGTGTTAATGGAGTTACAATTGGCAATGGAGGTCTGGAATAGTTTAGGTGAGTTGAATGGAAGGTATTGGAACAAGTTTGAGGCAAAACGCACGAGGCAAAGTGGAGATGGAAGTGGTTCTGCAGGGCTTGCCCTGTTTTGCAGAAAAATGGTGATTTTGTGTACAAGGAGGTTTGAGTGGTGAAGAGCTCATGTTTATGGCTTAAAGGGTTGTGTGAAATGTGTTTGTAATCTTTGTTTAAGCTAACATGGACTGGTTTTCAAGTTGGCAAGTGTGTTGACAATTTCTTGTTTTTGAAGCAAAGATGTGTTCTCCTTGATTACAGGCATGTACCCTCTATCTTGTATGCTGCATACTTTGCCCTTGGTTACTGGAATTTATGGATTTGATTTGGCCTCAGAGATATGGTCATATGCTTCAAAGATCATGGTTTGACATAAAGCATAACTTTTCAAAAATGGCAATGTACCTTTTTCTAATTAAGGGTTAATTTTGTGTGCAATGTCCAAATGGCATAGATAATGCATTAGCTAAGTGGGTTTGCATTCAATTAAGGAGTGTAAAATGGTTTAGAGGCCTGCAAGCAAGTACAAAGCATGCTGGTTTGAAAATGAAACTTGTATGAACATGTATTGGCCATGGATCAAAGTGAGTTTTTGCCAACTTCAAGCATTCGATTCTCCCTAACCACAAAGGTGTTTGAGGAGTTCTTAGACAATTTGGAAAGCTTGCAACATTTACTATAATCCATATTTGAAATGAAACTTGAAAATCCAAGTAAAACCATGTGAAAAATGGCCAAGAAGATGGGTCAAAATCCTGCCTAAACTAGGGCAAAATTTCTCTAAATTAAAAGTTTTAGGGACCCTTGTTCCAAAAATCATAACTTGAGATCCAAGCTTCTTTTGGGAAAACTTTGTGAATCAAAGTTGTAGACTTTGTGATGGAATACAACTTTCATGTTGCAAGATTTGTTTGAATCCAATTTCATCTTGGTGAAAAAATGGGACAAAGTTAGGAAAAAATAAGAAAATTTTATAACTTAGAAAATTTCTAAGTTATGAAAATTTTTCATTTTAAACCCTAATTTGCAATTTTGGGTTTCTTGATGAACAAGTTTCATAATTTGACATGTCTTGATGGAAAATGACTCTTGGCACTTGATTTTGACCAAAAAGTCAAAGTTTGACTTTTCAGTGTACAGTCAAATTTGATCAGTTGACTGAAAAATTCATCTGTCAATCTTATGCATTTGAGATCTTTTGAACTTGTTGAATGGGTCAAGACAATATCATTTAGTCCTTGTGTCCATGGTTGAGCTTGATTTGCCATTGTCTAGGTCAAACAGTCAAAAAAATGCCTTTGTACAGTCAAAACCCTAAAAATGACCATTTTGCCCTTTTGATGATCTGATCAAATTTCTTGTGGAATTGTGATCAAAACCTGATCAAATGGTTCATATGAGTTCATAATGTTGATGTGGGTCAAAATTCATGAAGTTTGACTGTCAATTGGCCACAGTTGACTTTTTCCCCAATACATCTGATTTCTAGGTCAACTGTCCAATTGACTGGGCAAAAATTTGAATCAAGGCTTGAAACTTGGTATGGACAAACTTGTGAGTCCAACATGAAGTATGAAAGTCATTTTGGGCATTGTAGGTCAAAACATCCCTGTGCAAACTCAAACCCTAATTTAGGTCAACAGTGCAAGGAGGTGTCTTGAGCAGAGCAAACCCTAGCTTGATCTTGAGTTCCAAGAGTCTTGTGATGAAAAAATGTTGATGAAATGAGAGGGAAAATTTTGGGTACAACATGTATGTATTTACTTGGAAAGGAATAAATAAAAATCTATTCTAAAAAAAAGATTAAAAAAAATTATATTATTATTATTCTTCTATGTATTTTATTAATCATGTAAATAAAGAAAGAAAAAATAAACTAACTTAAATGTTTTTGGTATTTTTATTAAGTGTAAGAAAAATAATAAAAATAAAATGATTAAAATAAAACTAATTAAGAAAATCAAATTTATTTTACAAAAATGAAGTTTTAATATATCATTAGTGTATTATTTTACTAAAAGAAAAGAAAATAAAACAAATTAAAAAGAATGGGCTTAAGATTGATATTGTAAGATGCTAGGCCCAAATAAAAAAAGAAATAAGGCCAGAATGGAAGGGGGTGCGAGCCAGCAAATGTATGGGCTTTTGGTTGTTCGAAATGGAGTGGCCCAAAACAAACTTAAGCTTGCTTAATTTTTCTGATTAGGGTTTTGTGAAAAGTTTAGGGTTCGTGGGTTCGTTCCTCACAGCGGCGCCGTTGCCTCTCTCGTTTCTTTTCTTCATCTCTTTCTCACTCGATCATCCCTAACCCTTCTGATTCATGAAGAAAATGCTTTTTCTAGGTTCTGAAGTGGGATTTATGACTAAGGGTTTGACATTGACGCTTACTCTGATCTCCTCTCCCCCATTCCCGTCACCGGAACGCCTCTCCTCTCTCGCTTCCGAACCAAGTGCTAGCTACACGTTTTTTGCAAGGTATGGTTTGCTTTTACCTTAACAGTTCATTGGTTTTTTTTTAATGTTGTTGTTCACGTTTCTTTTATATTAATCAAACTTGTCACCCCATGAGATGCAGGAAGATGATGCTATGGAGAAAACACACCTGTTTGGGATGGTTATATAGTGAGAGGGAAATGACGGTGCTCCTTGGCAGCTGGAAACGGGGAGGAGAAATGATGATGCAACTCTTTCTGGTAACTTTCTTCTTTCCCTTGAACTTTGACTGAATGATGATGATGATGCTTCTGAAACTTTGTTTGTTGTTGGTTGATGATGATGATTGCTTCTGAGACTTTTTTTTTGTTGGTTGATGATGATGATTGCTTCTGAGACTTTGTTTTGTTGGTTAGTTTTTGTTGTTGTGATGGGAGATGATAGTTTTTGATTTATGAACTGGATGTTGTGATGGAAAATAATGGTTTTGTTGTTGTACTGTTTTGGCTAGGCTTGTTGTTACAGTTGCAAGTCTTTGGAGGATGTTTTTGACAGTTTGGAAATTGTTTTTTTACCTTTTTTAACAGTTTTGGTTTTCTGATATTTTGTTAACAAGTTTGGGTTGCTTGAGTTGAGTTACAGGATTTGGAAACTGAGGCACAAGTTTTTGAAACTAGCTTGGTGGTTTGAACTTGCTATGCAGGTTTTGGTTCTGCAAGTTTTGGGTTTGAGAGCTTTTGTTTTTGTTCTGGTTACAGTTGTGGTTTTTGCAGGTTTGGAGTATTTGTTTACAGTTTGGATGTTTGTGAGAGGTTTTGTGTATTTGTTGTGGTTGGAACTGAGTTCTGTAGGTTTTTGGCTTTGGTTAACAGGTTGGGAGATTTGTTGTTTGAAACTGTTATACAGTTTTGAAATGTTGTTGTTTGTTTGACAGTTTTGTTAGGCTTTTGTTAACAGGTTGGGAGATTTGTTGTTTGAGGTACACAGGTTTGGAACTTTTGTGAGTTTGACAAGCTTTGTGAATGTTTTGCAGCTTGGTGGACTTTTTGAAAAGAGTTGCAATTTTTTTGAATATTTTACCAACTGTCTTCTTTCTCCTTGCAGTTTTATGGTGTTATATCCTAGTTGCTTTTGTTTTGTAACTTGTGACATATTAGCAAAACTGTACAATCCCAGCAAAATAGGTGATATCTTTTCTCTCTCTCCTCTCTCAATGATAAAAGCAGAAATGCTTTTTCACTTTTTCTGAAAATTTTGCCACAATTTGGAAAATGATGAAAAGCTCTATGAAACAAGCAAGCCTCTTGCTTGTTATTTGGTTTATCATACTGCATTCTCCTTCTGTTGTTTGTACTTTGTTTTCTGCATTGTACTTGCCTTGTACTTTGTTTTGCTGCATTGTCCAATTTTATTTGGCTTTGTTTAGTTCAGTTTGGAATATATGTTTTCAGTTTGGCGCCTGCTGAGTTACTTGCTTGTAATGTTGTTGCTACTGTCCAGTTGCCTTGTACTTTGTAATGCTTGCACTTTTATTTTTATTTTTGTGAACCAAGAAGAGCAATCTTCTTGTGATTTGCAAAGAGAAAAATAAAAACGTGATGAAATGAAAATATCCCCTCTGATTCCAAACGGAAAACTTTAATGATGAACATTTTTCTTTCTTCTTTTTTTTGAAATTTTTATTTATGTTCAATTAAACTGGACTAATCTTTTTTCTGTCTTTCTTTCATGTGAGTGCAAGTTGGATGGTGACAAAGCAGAGGGAGCAGGAAACTTTGTGGCGAGCATGGGAGCAATGGAAGCTTAGGATTAGATTTGTAACTTAGAGAAATTTTCAATCAGTTGTAATAATTTATTTTTCGAGTACTATAAGTTGTAAAACCTAAAGAATTTGAATAATAAATTATTTTTGTAACAACATCTGAAATAAATAAAGAGAGTCTTTATGAGATAATCTGATATCCAAAATAATCCATTACCGTCAGTAACTTGTAATTCTTTCTTTGCATCTTCACTAATCCTTTAAGATTCCCTGATCAAAATAATTGAACTGCATTCCAATAATTCCAATCCAGATAACTTAAACTCCAAGTAATCCAAAAACTCTGTAATCTTGTAACCTTGCAACAGTATTCCAATCAAAACACGCACTGTGTATTCCAATAAACAAGCAAATGTTTATTCCCTAAACGAGCAAACATTTTGAAAGACGCAAATTATCCGGTTAACCTGGATCAAACAAACACTGCCTTTTTCCAGTAAATTTGAGAGAGCCTGAAAATATGTGACAGCCAATTGACTTTCTGAGGATTCAGTTTCTTCTAAGAAATGCGAAAAAAACCCTAATTCTTGATTTACTGCCATAGGAGAAAACCTGTCTGACTGATTCCTGAGCCATTCTTGAATACCTGAGAAACCCTACGGTTGTGATTTTCTGTAAAAGAGGGAGGGCAAATTTTGTGGTATAACACATACAAGGCATAATTCATTTATATGAATTTGTCTTTAATTCAAGATTCAAAATGGAAGAAACTTTTTTAGAAAGGAAACTACAAAGGCATTATTTTGTTTCATCCAAATGCGTACCAAGACTTTTTCAAAGATCAAATTCAAGTTACAATTACAAATTGCAAGTTACAAGTTATGATTCAAAGATCAATTTCAAGTTGCAAGTTTTAAAGGGACTTTACATCCAAGGCCTTATCCTAAGTCGTAAACATGTTTAAATCATCCCAAAATCTTCGAGATATTCTTCAAGCTTCATGGCAGCCCCATTTCTTCAAGACATCATCACCATCTCCCTTCAAGCCTATCCATGACTTCCAATTATAAATCGCCTTGTTGTTTCTCCATACCATCACATGAAATAAATCAAAGAAAAGGAAGATATGATTAGCACATAAATAATGAAGTTTAAACAAGAAATTTTCAAAAGTTTTCTTTTCAAAAATTCATCATGAGAGTTTTTATTTGGAATCAGACTAGAAGGTTTTTGTTCTTAATCATAGTATATCTCTTACTTTTGCAAATCACAAAAATTTGATCTCTTTGGTTCACAAAAGGAAAAAAAGAATTTACAAACAGTTTCATGGAAGAAACAGCAGCCCAAAACAAATAGGCGCAAATCAGTGCAACAAACTAAAAGTAGCATAACTGCTAAGCAAAGCAGTAGCTGCAATCCAAGCCAAAATGCAGCAGCTGTAACAAGGCTACACAAACAGCAATGATAGCAGCAACCAAGCACACTGCAAAGCAAAAGCAAAAATAGCAGGCAGCCTAAATAAAACAACCAAGCACACTGCATTGCAAAAGCAAATTCAATCTGCAATAAACAAAAACTGTAAACAGCAGGCAGCAGCAGCACATGTATAAAACAACTCAAAATACAGCAAGCTAGCTATGGCTCACCAAAACCCTATGCCTCATCATTTCCCTAAGGATACAAACCCTTCAGAATATGTTGAAAAGCCAAACTTGGCTTTTGTTTCATGGAAAGATGAAAAGGAAAGAGGAAAGAAATCACCTAGGCCACATAACCAGTCCCAAAACTGTGCAAAACTGTTGTGCACATACAAACAAACTGGCAGCCCTACAAAACCTACATAAAACATGTCGAAACAAAAACCTGCTATATGCTGTCCATAAACATAAAAAACAAAATTGTTGCATCAGTCCACCAACCTTGCACAAAAATGGAAAGAGCAAACATGTACAAGAGAAAGCAGTGAACTAGTACACCAAAAATAGCTTTCCATTCAAAAAATCTTGGCTCCAAAACTCACCCTCATTTTCACTATAAGAAAGGCAGCAAGAAACACAGAAAGGAGGACGAAAAATATACAAAACAACAAAAACCAAAGAGAACCAAAAAAAACTTCCACAAAACCCCTTTGTCATGCCCAACTCATAACCGCAACAATCAACCGCAACAATTCATTCAAACCCACTGACCCAGAAGCAAAAACGCAACAACCTCAGTGTCTAAACTCAACATTTTGTAGGATTCAAACAAATCAGAAAAAGAGAAACAAACCATTTTCCTTTTATAGCAACCAACCAAATACAAAAAAAAATACAAAAAAATATAGAAAGATCTCACCAAATAGGAGTAATCAAAAAACTTTCACTTCTGTCCAAACTTTCCGTGAATCCATTCCTTTTAGTCTCCAAACAACCCAACCTCGACATTACCTTCATCACTGACGATCCGAAAGTAGAAGAAGAGAAACGATTTCAGAAGTAGAAGAACCTCTTACGATCACCTTTCCTGGAGCCCATCAGGTAATTCCTCTTGTCATGCATTGATTGATTGTTGATATGGCTTTGAATCGAAAATTTGGGTTATTTATCGCGAGAGAGATAGAAGAGTAGGTTGAGAGGATGAAAGATGGAACAAAGAAAGGGGTTAAAGGTTGAGTTTTTGATCTCATCGTGAAAACAGAGAGCAAAATCATCGTGGGAGAAAAGAGAGAGATTGCATTTTTTTGTTTTAATTATTGACTGGATTAAAATTAATTAGGTTAACAACAACTTTAATCTTTACCTCTTCCCAATGACAGCTAGCGCCGCACCTCTCTCCCAATGATAGTTAGGGTTTTCAACCTTCCTTATCCCTTCTAACACAAACCGGGTTTGGGCCTAATTTTTGGCCCAATCCAATTTCTAAATTTTAATTTATGTATTAACAGAAGTAAATAAATAAACAAATGGTTAAGTGATGTGGTGGTTAAGGAGATGCTGGATAAGTGCAAGGCCTCGGGTTTAACTCCTACTGGGGCTTTGTTTCTATTTTTTCTTGATTTAATTAATTTAGGGATTTTATGAACAATTTAGTCAAATAACATTTTTTTGTTTAGTCAATATTCTTTTAAATTGTTTAATTCCTTCATAAAAAATATCAAAAATAAATAAATAATCATTTAAAGCTTTTTGTGAATAATTAACCTTTTTTTTTAGTTGACATTTTTTGAAATTGTTTTATTTTCTTCATAATAAAAAATACCAAAAAGACAAAAATGTGTACAAATGACTTAATTTCTTTTAATCAATTATTTTCTTTTCTTTTCTTTCCATTACTTTTTACAAACAAATACTTAGAATTTTATTGCCATACTTTGTTAATTAATTTTATTTCATAGACTGTTATAACTTTAATTAATTGCTCAAATTCGATTTGGTTGTATTTTTTGCTATTTGGACTTTTAATCGCATTCGACTCATCCCCATTTGTAAAAATTGTACCCCTATTCCTGAAAGCTCTGTAATAGCGTAGAATTTCCATTTTCGCAGTTTACTATTTTCCTTATACTGTATAGTACTTAGGCGTGTATGGCAAGATTCAAAAACAATCGCTAGATAACCTAATTTCAAAGACAAAAATTAACTTGAAACGAACACACTTTTTCACACGCGCACCTCTAGGGTAACCTCGCTTGTTGCCTCGGAAAAACAGTCATGTCCCTCGAATATGGGATGCTTTAGAAAAGAACCTTCGATAAAAAAAGATCGTAGTCCCTCGATGTTGCCTTCGATAAAATGGTCTAGTCCCTTACAAAAATTGCTAAAGCGTCTCATAAGTTGCTTTCGATGACTGTAGGATTGACCCGCGCATGTCCCTTCACATCCATCGATGGGGCTTCTTACCAAATAAATGGTAAGATAGTAACATCCAAAGGAGGAAGAAAAGAACATTTAAGACCTTCCGAGTAGGTAGATTCGCTCCTAGTTGCTCGCTTGCTCACGACAAAAACATTTTTCACCAACACTTTCATCTCAAAAAACATTTTCGAAGGACAAAACATTTTTATATGTTCTTATAGAGACGAGAACCATTGCAAAAACATCTTTTCAAAACCACTTTCAAAAACACATTCCACAAACACATCTTTGAACTATTTTTCGAAACAAAACTTTGTACGTGTTCTTATAGAAACGAGAACCATTACAAAGACATTTTCAAAATACTTTCAAATCCCACACCATAAGGCACATTGTCAAGCAAAAGTAAGTGATCTAGCAAGTAACTAAGAGCCCGTAGATAAATACGGATGAAAAGGGTGCTAATACCTTCCCTTTTCATAATCTACCCCCCTGAACCCGAAAAATAATCTCGAAAGGTCTTTCCTGTGCTTTTTTTACGTTTCCTTTTGGATAAAAGAAAAGTCTGTGGCAACTCTTGCTATCCGCATAAATGTGATCAAAACGCAAAATGACTGAGTCAGTTCTCCCGCCGTATCACAGAACTGGAGACTCTGCTGCGGATAATAAAAAACTAAAAGCGGGGTTACCTTAGGGTTAGATCACCTTTACTCGTTTTCTTTGCATGCTTTATATTTTGCTCTTTGTATTAGGCTTGCTTTGATCCTCCACCCGGATCTGGGACACATTTTTAGGTAAGTAGCAATAGATTGTGGAAACTGTACGACGTAGACCGATATGGTTGAAGCAATGGCTACGTTAGTGTGACGCATTTGTGGATACTGGTACCCCTCGTGGTGGATCGAGGAGAATACGGGGCCGCTGAGTGGCGTCATGAAACACTAACTGACTTTAGAATCCTAATTGAACAAACTTGGCCATTATGACGTAGTGAGATAACCATTTTCAGTGTAGAGCTGAAAATTGGTTGATACTCGATACTACACTCATTGAGGCTAGACTTTTGGGATATCTCGGCCGCAAGAAAAGATTTATTGTGCTGAGATAATGCCTAAGAGAAAGGTCGGTGATATTGAGATCCTTTAGAACCCGATCACTATTACTAGGACAGGTTGAGCTAACTAAACTTCAAGAGGGTACTTACCTATAAAACCCCAATGCAAGCATAAAACATAGGGACTTGTCTACTTTGTGTGTATATATTTACTTGTACATAATATCATAAACATCATAAGCAGCATACGCATGCATACTAACCATTTCAAGAATTTAGAAATTTATCTTTGTTTTTGTTTTGTAGGTCATGAATTTCGTCTGAAGGAACACCATCCGAATCAGCTTTGTAAAGGCACACCCTTAACTTCAAGAGTTAGCCTCAAGAGTGCCTGAGGATTCTCCTTTTACCAAGAAATATGGTCGACTCCTCAATTTGGCTACATCTAGTTTCCAAGAAGAGATGATGTGTGTGTTGTTCCAATTCTTTGATTCCGTACATCATTATTTCACTTTCCCGGACTATCAGTTGGTACCTACACTGGAAGAATTCTCTCTACTCTTAGGGGTGCCCATGCTCGATCAGATACCGTTCACTGGTCTAGACGGGATCCCAAAACCTGAAATCATCGCCGAAGCTTTGAATCTGAAAAGAGTTGACATCATAGCCAATTGGGAGACAATAAGTGGGGTTAAAGGTTTCCTAGCCAAGTTTCTATTGGAGAAGGCTCGTTCATTCTGGGACGACATGGATTTCCAAGATTTTGAAGACATTCTGGATCTTCTCATTTATGTCCCACTCGAGCCTTACCTTAGATAGGTATGGGCTCGTGCTCAGAGTATCGTAATGCCTTACCCTTCTATCCTTCCTGTTATCATAGAGCATGTTGTTGAAGGAGACGTCCCATATATTGTCCTTCATCCTGACATGCCTACCTCTCTCGAACATTTGCAGAAATCTTAGGTTCAGTTGAAGGAAGAGCGAGACACCTTTGAAGCCCAATTTTACGCCAGTGAGAAGAAGGTTCTGGAACTCACCAGGTAGCTTCATGAAGAGCAGAATCTAAACGCCTACATCGCGCCAAAGAGGATGCGTTCAACCTTTTTGTCTTAGGAGTTTTTGTTGTATTTTGTTTCTTTAATTGTATGCCCAAAGAGGCATGATGTACTCAAACTTGGATTTATTAATATAACGTGTGTTTCTTTTTTGGTCTGAACAAATTTAAATCTCTAATTTCCTTGAAATCATTTGCATATGCATCTTCATTCATCATAACATCACACAGGTTTCTTACAACATGTCTCCTTATCCTTCTACTATTTATTTCAGTGAGATGGATATTGAACAGATAGTGAAAGATCTTCAGGCGCAGAATGTTCAGTTTCAACAAATGCTTTTGACTCTGACAAAAGGACAAGAGGAGTTGAAGACTCTACTGGCCAAAGAGAAGAAGAAGAAAGCAAAGAAACCACCCAGTATTGTGATCATGGGAAGAAGGTTCAGAGGACAAACCAGACGAACTATAGACTTCACAACATCATCAGGTGAAGGATATAATCAGGAAGATGACACCAAGGAAGTAAGCAACAACCCAACATCCGAAGAAGAGGAAGAACCTGACTACTCTGAGGAGAAGTATCCTCCTGCTGATAATAAATACAAACAGCTAGAGGATCGTTTGAATGCTATAGAGGTCCAGAGGGTACCCAGATTGGATTTTGAAGAGTTAGGACTTGTCTCGGGGGTTGTCATCCCGCAGAAATTCAAGGTCCCCAGTTTCACTAAATATGATGGTGTCTCTTGCCCGAAGCTGCATTTAAGGTCATACGTCAGAAAAATTCAACCCCATACGGCTGATAAGAATCTATGGGTGCATTTTTTCCAAGAAAGCTTGTCAGGAACACAGTTGGATTGGTTCTATCAGTTGGAAGGGACTAATATTCGCAATTGGGAAGATTTGGCTGTCGCATTTTACAAGCAATACCAGTATAATGCTGACTTAGCTCCAACTCGGACACAATTGCAAGGCATGTCTATGGGTGCAGGTGAAGGTTTCAAAAGCTATGCTCAAAAATGGAGGGATCTCGCAGGCAGAGTCCAGCCCCCTCTAACTGACAGAATTAGTGGATATGTTCCTAGGTACCTTATCAGGTCCATTCTTCAACCACTTGATCGGAAGTTCCTCGGCTGGATTTACTAAACTAATCATGACTGGTGAACAAGTAGAAGCCGATATAAAAAGTGGCAAAATTCAAAGAGATGCATCCTCGAGCACGATGAAGAAACCCTTTTCTGGAAAGAAGGAGGTCAGTGATGCATATGACCATAGGAATCAAAACAAAACTGAACGTCGCCCGGCGATAGGGGCTGTTATGATTTCTAATCATGTGCCAAATCAACAGCGAAATTATCAGCGCAAGCCAGAAGCACCCATGAGATGATTCACCCGGATCAATATGACCATGTATCAAGTTTTGCCACATCTTTTGAAGTCCAATCTGGTAACTTTAAAAGAAGCTCCCAAGAACCCCAACACTGCTTCTCCTTGCTACAACCCGAACGCTCGATGTGTCTATCATTATGAAAGCCCGGGGCATGATACAAATGACTGTTGGGCCTTGAAGAATAAGGTACAAGACCTTATCGATGCGAAAGAGATTGAGTTTGATCCCCCAAAGACGCCTAATGTAATAACGGCGCCAATGCCCAGACATGGTCAAGGTGCCAACGCCATTGATGATGATCGTTTTGTTTCCTCCATGAATGACTTAACTACTCCTCTATTGACCATTAAACAGAATTTGTTGCAAGCCGATTTGTTCCCGGGTTGTGATAAGAATTGTCACTTATGCATGTCTCTACCAAATGGCTATTTGTTACTGAAGGTAGGCGTCCAGCGCCTGATGTCCAGCAAAGAAATCTTATTTGAAAAGATTCCTCTTACCAGAACTTCTTATCAATATGTCTCAATAATCACCATTTCCAACAATCCTCCCGGGGTCTCCACCAAAAGACCCATCAGGATTACATCTGTTCCAAGGTATGCACCTCTAATCATCACTATGCCAGGACCAATACCATATTCTTCGGATAAAGTTATTCCCTGGAACTATGGGGCTGACGTCTATTACTATGGCGTCAAGCAGGATCAGTTGGCTATCAAATATGAAGTTGCAAGAGATATTGATCCTGATGTTGGTAATATCACTGGGACCGGTAAGATAACAAGAAGTGGAAGAATCTTCTCACCCTAGATCTCTCCAAAGATCGTTACTACTCCTGTGATCATTCCCACTGCCGCTCCTACTAGCACTCCCAGTGATACTCATCTTGATGCTCCTACTGTTATTCCTGCTACCGAGACAAGGGACAAAGAGGTTTTGGTTGAGCCTGTCTGTTGTACCCCAAAATTTGCCCTCCCATATTTCTCAAAACATTTCAAGTGAAATCTTCAAGTTGCTCAAGGAAGTCCAAGGGTTGACCAGACAAGCTCTCTCCTAAGGCAGTCTACCTCAAATTAGGGTTTCATGTTGCATCAAGATACTTGAGTCCAAGGGATCCCAAATTCTCACCATTGTCCTAATATATTCTCAATATCATCCATGTCAAGTTTCAAGCCTTGTAGAGAAAGTTTGCTCAGTCAATTGCTCAAAGGCCTGAAAATCAACAGTGCTAGGGCAAAAGTCAACTATGGCCCACATATAGTCAAACTTCAAGATTTTTGGTCAACATCCTCATTTTGAATTATCATTCATCATTTTATTAGGGGTTGATCATGATTCATCAAGTATTTCCCATAATTCATCAAGAACCAAAAGTTGCTAAATTAGGGTTTTGTAGGAAAAGTCAACTCAACTTTGACCAAGCATAACTTTCTTATACTTTATGAGAAATGACCCATCCAAATCTCATTTTGAATAGGATGTAATTCTATACAATCCATCTTCATCTCCAAAGTTCAAAACATGCACTCACAAGAAGTTATGAATTTTGACATTATAGGTCATTTTGAAAAGTCAACAAAAACACCTTTTTTGTCAAAGATTCATACATGAACATGGAATACCAAATTGAGATGAGACCAAAAGGGTTGCTTAGAGGACATCTCAAGCTTTATAAAAACTCCAAGAACACCTTCAAAGAGTCAAACTTGAGGAAGTTATGCATTGGTGAAGTTGACCTTTTTTGCAAAATTGCTAAAAGTCAACTATGCCTCAAATTGGAATTTTTTGCCAAATGGGCCCAATCTTTTTCACTTGTTTTGAGTTGGTAGCATGGTCCACGAGCTCTATCCCTTTCCACTTGTCATTATCTTGTTTTTATTATTTATTTTGATTTTGATTTAAATTAAATCAATTTTAATCAAAACAAATCATGGAAAAATCTAAAACATTGAAATCTCAAGATCTTATACATGTTTCAGGTCCTATATCCAGCTAGCATAAGATTGAATTCGTGTAAAGCCTTAGTGTGCATAAAAATATTGGTTTTAGCCTATTTTTGGAATGATTTTCAAAGGAATCAAATCAAGATCAAAATTAATAATGGAGAAAGATTAAGATCATGTTTTCAACCCTAATCCAATCCTTGATATATATTGAACATTTGCAGACCTAAAACAAGGTTAGAGAGGCGCAAGAACAAGAACCAAACTTGAAAAAAATCATAAAAAATGTTGAGTCGAATTTATACTTTCAAGCAATTACAAAGCCTCCTGACCATCCCAATCGCTTCCTGGGATCACCAGCAAGCAAAGCCAATCAAGAACAAGCGCTTTCAGGCACTACAACACACTGTAAGTCAGCCACGACTTTGAATTTTTCTTGAATTCAAATTGCATCATTCCAACACTTATAGCATGAAATAATTATAGATTCTTACTCCCTGAAGCATTTGCAAGCTTTCTGTAACATTTAATTTCGTTTTCATGGTATGTATTAGAGTTTGCCATAGTTAGGGTTTGTTGCTTCGATTTGGGATCTTTGTGTACATATGAAATTAGGTCATGAAAGGGGCACCATCGTGCCCAGCAGGTCCAGGCGAATCTATACATGGCCTTAGTTTTTATTTATCATGCTTGTATTGGATTTTGAGAATTGCAGGACCTGTAGCTATGGACAAACGTCTGTAGGTAAACGTCTGTGGCAGCCTCTCATTCACTGATTTGAATTTTGGTGCTTTCTCTCTCCACTAACACCCATTATTATACATTACTCATTATTATTATTTTATGTACAACAAAAGCTTGTAGCACAGCTGGTAGTGGAGTAGTTGGGAAATGCCTTGGGGCCTGGGTTCGAATCCCAGGTCCCCCAATTCTTGCATATTATTTTTCTTTCAGTGATCCAGCGCGCACACAGGGTCAAGGACCACCATAGTCCATCATCATCCCATCAGCCAAGTGTCAAGAGGCCAGATCTGATGGCCATCAGATGAGGATCCATCAAAGGCGCTGGTCAAAGCAATGCACTGGATCCAGCAAGTCAACATGGACTACTTTCTTTTTGGGCCAGAAAAGTGCTATCCACCCCCCCCCCCCAAGTTGCTGGTTTCAGGCCCAAATTCCTTCCTCTTTTCATTTATATTTTATTTAATTAATTTAGTTTATTTATTTTACTAACACAAATTAATTTTTCTTTTATCAAAAAATCACATAAAATCAACTTTTCACCAAATTAGGTTTAGATTTTATTTTTTATCAAAAAATTAATTAATTTAATTAGGTTATTTAATTTTAGGTAACTTTAATTATTTTGTAAATAATTAAAATTAATTAGAACAATTAGGGTTTTAACTTAATTATATTTTCTTTTTTTCTTAAAATAACCAAAAACACAAAAATTGGCCATTTATTTATTTTCATTAATTAATTTAATTAGCTAATTAATTGTCTATTTAATTTTAAAACCTAATTCTTTTCTTAAAAATAATTAAAAAACAACAAAAACAATGTTTCTTTTGATTAGGTTAGAAGGGGTCAAAACCCAAAGTTCTCTCTTGCTCTTAATTTCATCGCGCGCGCTTTATTATTATTTTTACCATATTAATGTAATTGCTCACAAGTTGTAATAGATTAATTAGGACCTTTTACTTTCATTTATCATTTTTTTAGGGTTTGTTTTTGGCTATGTAAATACCTGAAGCCTTGTAATAGCGTAGCTTTACTTTCCGCACTTTAAATTCCGCAAAATATTAACTGTTAGATATATGAATTAGGGTTACATGACAAGAATGTATGATTAACTTTAAAACAGTTAGCTAACCATAAAATGTGCAAAGATAATAATTTGAAATGGAATCACTCGCACATGCGCACTCCTAGGGTATACTCCACTTCGGTTGCCTTCGGTAAACGGTCATTAAGTATAGGATGCTTTAGTGGTCGCCCTCTTGTCTAAACAAAAATCAAAGTCCCGTTCAGAAAAGTTGCCTTGGAATGGTTGCCTCGGATATTGTTGCCTCGAATAATTGATCTAAGACATTAGGGTTACTACTAAGACGTCATAACATTGATTTAGTGACCGTACGTCCCTTTCGAATTGACCCTCAAAACTCCAACGATGGTGCTACCTACTCACTAATAGTAGGATAGCGCTGTCTAAAGGAAACGAACATAGAACAATTCTTTTTTCGAGTAGGTATATTAACTCTTAAGTACTTGCTCAATCCAGACAAACTTTTTCACACTTACACTCCTTTTCAAACAAAGTTTTCAAAAACACTTCATAACACTCTTGAAGACATAAGCAAGGGTTAAATCGAAGTCAAACAAAACTTTTAAAATCACACAAACACAAAGAAGAAATTTTGAAAATGATAAGCAAGTACCTAAGAGCCCGTAGATAACTACGGATAGAAAGGGTGCTAATACCCTTTCTATAATCTACCCCCCGTACTCAAAATCTCAAAAAAGGAATTTTTCTGTGCTTTTTTCCTTTCCAGTTGGATAAAATAAAAGTCGGTGGTGACTCTTGCTTACCGCGACATTTTGCGAACACAAACGCAAAACGCAAACCAGCATTCCTAAAACAGTCCCGATTCTGGCCACCGTATCACAGAACTGGCGACTCTGCTGGGGATAATAAGTGGGGTTTACCTTAAGATTAGTTCATTATATTTGCTTCAATTGTTTGATTTGATTGCTTTATTTTTGTGGGCTTTGTATCGGAGTTACTATAGATCCTAACCCGCATCTGGGGAACACCTTTTAGGTAAGTAGCAATAAACTGTGAGGGAATTGTACGGTGTAGACTGGTACGGTTGAAGCATTGGCTACGCTGATGTGGCACATTAGTTGGTACCGGTATCCCTTGTGGAGGAACAAGGAGAGTACGGGGCTGCTATATGGGTCGCTAAGCATCAACTGACCTTATAACCTATAATTGACCAACTTGGCCATAGGAAGTAGTGAGATAGCCAGCCTCGGTATAGAGCTAGGAACTGGTTGATACTTGTTGTACCCCAAAATTTTCCCTCCCATATTTCCCAAGACATTTCAAGAATAATCTCCAAGTGGCTCAAGATTGCTCAAGAGTTGGACAGTCAAGTTATCTCCTAAGGCAGTCAATCTCAAATTAGGGTTTTGTGTTGCATCAAGGTCCTTACATCCAAATGACCTCAATTGATCCCCAATGTCATAATATGTTCTCAAGTTCATCCATGTCAAATTTCAAGCCTTGTAGATGAAGTTTGGTCAGTCAATTGCTCAAGAGGTCCAAAAATCGACTATGTTAGGGCAAAAGTCAACTGTGACCTATAAACAGTCAAACTTCAATATTTTTTGTCAACATTCTCATTTTTAAGTATATTTCATCATTTTATCAATGGTTGATCATGATTCATCAAGGATTGCTCAAAATTCATCAAGACTCAAAAGTTGCTAAATTAGGGTTTTGTAGGAAAAGTCAACTCAATTTTGACCAAGCATAACTTTCTGATACTTTATTATAAATGACCCATCCAAAGCTCATTTTGAATAAGATTCAATTTCCTACAATCCATATTCACACCCCAAGATCAAGAAATGAACTCACAAGAAGTTACAAATTTGGACATTATAGGTCATTTTTGAAAGTCAACAAAAACACCTTTTTTCTAAAGCTTATAACTTGAGCATGGAATATCAAAATGAGATGAGACAAAAAGTGTTGATTAGAGGACATCTCAAGCTTTCTATAAAGTCCAATAACACTTCCAAAAGTTCAAAATTGAAGAACTTATGCATTGTTGAAGTTGGGCATTTTTGCAAAATTGCCAAAAGTCAACTATCCCCAAAACTTCAAATTTTGTCAAATGGGCCCATTCTTTTCCACTTGATTTGATCTTGTCACACTACACACGTGTCCTAGTTTCATCCTTGTGTCCATTTTTTTCTTCTATTTTATTTGATTTTTTATTGAATTAATTCATTTTAAATCAATTAAAATCAAATAAAATCCAAATATTGATCACTTGGAATCTTTTTGATTGTCATAGGTCTTAATTGTCATCATGGACATGATCAAATCCATATCAAGCCATATCATGAACAAAATATTGGATTTTGGACCAATTTAGAAGCTTTTTAATGGAGGATCAAATCAATTCCTAAAACATCAGTGCATAAGGATTCATCCCAAGAAAGTTAACATAATTCATTCCATGTTACATATATAATGCAAAGGCACGAGAATCAGAGGTGGGAGGCTGCTAAATCACAAGAACCAAACTTGGAAAAGTTGCAAAAAAGTGTGAATCTGAAATCGTGCATAGAGGCCAATTTAGAACCAAATCTCAATGCCAATCACTTGCTGGACATCCACTGAGTCAGTAGCAATCAAAAGCAAGCTCCCAGACCCCCTCAAACGCACTGTAAGTGATACGCGACCTCCCTCTGAACTTGCTTTCGTGTTTCAAAATTTACGCATCATTCCAAGAAACTAATGGCATATTTGCAATCACCAAACAATTTCCATGCTTTCCATGTTATTTGATTGTATTTATCTGGCCTATAATCCAAAACGCCATTGAAGGGTTTTTTAGGGTTTTTTTAGGGCTTTCCATTACAGGGACAATTGGCTTGTGAGAAGGGTACCATCTTGCTCAGGGGAACGAGACGAGTTCATCCATGTTATCACCTTCCATTTATATGGCCTGAGATGGATTTTGGAATTGACCTATGCTTTTTGCTGCGGATTTAAATCCGCAGGTAATCTCTGTATAAGTCTAAGGACAGGGACGACAACGTGTCCCCATCCAATTCGCCCATTCAAATAATTCGCGCTTTATTTTTAATTTTCTGGCATATTGTTTGTTTTCCCAATATAATAATTACTGTCCATTCCACTAACAATTAAGACACGTTGGCTGAGTGGTAGAGGTGTTGATCAATGGCTTGCAGGACCTGGGTTCGAATCCCAGGTCCCCATATTATTTGTTATTATTTTCTTTCAGGTTATCCAATGTCTTTCCAAGCGCGCAGTACATGGTACTCCCTCATTCCAATGCTTGCCAGATGGCCCCGGGCCAGATCTGGTGGTTCATATTGGAGGTCCACCATACTCCCAAGTCAACGTACACGCATGGAAGCAGGGAAAGTCAGCCAGGCCAGCGTTAATGGGCCAACAAAATTGCCAATCTCACTCCTTTTCCAGGCCCACACCCCCCTGAGTTCTATTTCTTCCTTTTATTTACTTTTTATTTATTTGTTTGACTATTTATTTTTATTATTATTTATTAACCAATTAAACTTTTTCCTCATAAAATCAAAAACTAAAAAATATATTTTATTTATTAAAATTAAATTCAGCACTTTATTTTTGTAAATAAATATTAATTCAATTAATTTAGTTTTAATTAGGTATAACTTTTAATATTTTTGTAATAATTAAAATTAATTTAGATAATTAGGTTTTACTAACATTGATTGATTTACTTTATTTCTTTAAATATCCAAAAATCCAAAAATATCTTTTTTAATTAATTAATTAATTAATTTAATAATCAACTTAATTTAATTTCTTTTTAATTCAAAAATAACCAAAAAAATCACTTTCTTTCAAAAAAGGGTCAAAACCTTAAAAAACTCGCATTCGATTTAATTTTCCGCACGCGATCCATTTTACCATATTGATGTAATTGTTTCCCAGAATGTAATAGTTTAATAGGACCTTTACTATTTTTTATCGCTTTATTTATTTTCCGCATTTTAAATTCAATGGTTGCTTTTGGCGATGTAAATACCCGACGCCTTGTAATAGTTAGTTTTAATTTCCGCAATTTAATTTCCGCAACTTATAAACGGTTAGATGTTTGATAAATAGGGAATGCATGACAAGATCAAATGTTTAAACCTAAAATCAACATAGATCACCTTAAACATGTGCAAAGATAAAAATAACTGAAAACAACACACTCGCACATGCGCACTCTTAGGGTACACCTCACTTGGTTGCCTTCGAACGTGGTCATTGAGTATAGGAAGTTTTAGAGGTCGCCCTCTTGTCCAAAGATCATAGTTGCCTCGAAACGGTTGCCTCGGAAAAATGATCTAAGACATTAGGGTTACCGCTAAGGCATCCTAACATTGCTTTAGTGACCGCACATCCCTTAATCGAATTGACCCTCAAAACTCCAACGACGATGTTACCTACTCATCAATAGTGGGATAGCATTATCTAAAGTACATTAGCACAGATTGATTCCCTTTTCGAGTAGGTAGATGGTTCTTAGGTACTTGCTCTTTTCAAAACAAAACAAAACTTTTCGCACTCACACCTTTCAAACAAAAAAAACTCTTTTCAAACCCACAAACACAAAGAAAAGCAACTTTTGAAAACACTTTGAGCAAGTACCTAAGAGCCCGTGGATAACCACGGATAGAAAGGGTTCTAACACCTTCCCTTTCTATAATCTACCCCCCGAACCCGAGAAACATCTCGAAAAAGGAATTTTTTTTGTGCTTTTTTCCTTTCCTTGTTGGATAAAATAAAAGACGGTGGCGACTCTTGCTTACCGCGACATTTTGCAAAAACAAACGCAAAACACGAACCAGCATTCCAAAAAAAAAGTCAGTTCTCTTCCCACCGTATCACAGAACTGGCGACTCTGCTGGGGATGCTTAATAAGTGGGGTGTACCTTAGGATTAGATCATTGTGTTTTCAATTGTTTGCTTTGTATGCTTTATATTTATGGGTTTGTATCGGAGTTACTATAGATCCTAACCTGGATCTGGGGATACCCTTTAGGTAAGTAGCAATAAACTGTGAGGGAACTATACGGCGTAGACCGATACGGTTGAAGCAATAGATATGTTGGTGTGGCACTTTAGTCTGTACTGATATCCCTTGTGTTGGAACGAGGAGAATATGGGTCTTCTAAGGGGTCATTAAGCACCAACTGCCCTTAGAACCTTTAAATTGACCAACTTGGCCATAGAACAGTAGCAGTATGCTACACTCATTGAGACTAAACTCTCGTGATGATTCTGGCTGCAAGAAAAGGTTGCTAAACTGGAATTATGACCGATCGAGGGTAGTCAGTCATATTGAGATCCTCTAGAACCCGATTACTATTTTTAGTATAGGTTTAAACCAACTTAACTGAAAGAGGGTAGTACCTAAGCTCCTTGCCAGCCTGAAATCTAAGGGCTATGTGTGACTTGTGTGCCTTTACCATGTTTGCTATTTGTGGATACTTGTGTTGTGCTTACTATCATGACATCATAACATTGCATACATCTTGCATTGGACTAACCTATTTCAAAGACAGGAGGGATTCATCTTTGTTCTGTTTTGTAGGTCATCATGATGCCCATGCGTAGGAATACCATCCGGATCAACTTTGTCCAGGTTCCCACCTTGCTTAAAGATTTGATTGCAAAAATGCCTGATACTACTTCCTTCCTCAGGAGACATGGGTATTTTCTCAGTTTGGTCACCTCCAAATTGGACGAGCAGATGATGAGTGTCCTGGTCCAATTCTATGATCCGCTGTACCATTGCTTTACTTTCAAGGACTACCAGCTGGTTCCCACCTTAGAAGAGTTCTCTGAGCTGCTTGGTATCTCTGTTCTGGAGCAGACCCCGTTTACTGGTTGGGAGAAGATCCTTAGGCCCGAAGAGATTGCTGCAGCCCTTCATATGACAAAGGATGAGGTAATGGCTAATTGGGAGACTAGAAGTGGAGCAAAGGGCTTTCTGACTAAGTTCTTGGTTGGTAAGGCTAACTATTTCTGGGATAGTCTAGACTTCAAGGCATTCGAGGATATTCTGGCTCTTTTGATATATGGCTTGGTATTGTTTCCGAACCCTGACTCCTTTGTTGATGTTAATACGGTAAAAATCTTCATCTCTCGTAATCTGGTACCCACTCTCTTGGGTGACATCCTTCATTAGCTGTATGCTCGTACTGCCCGAAAGCGGGGAACCTTGATGTGCTGTGCTCCTTTATTGGCGAGGTGGTTTATTTTGCACCTCCCCAAGTCAGTGCTGAAGAACAAAGAAGGCATGGGCTAGGCCTATAGGGTTATGCCTCTCTCGCATAATGACATTATTTGGACTATCAAGGGTATGGATGAGGTGGCTATCATTGATCGCTGTGGGGAATACCCCAATGTTCCATTGATAGGAACCCATGGAGGAATTTCTTACAACCCGTGCTTGGCCTTACGTCAGTTTGGGCGTGCCAGAAGAGAAGGACCTCATGAGATGCTAATACCTAGTATCATCTTTGATTTTCAAGGGGATAGCGATGAGCAACGTCGCAGATTCATAAGGGCTTGGGATAGAGTTTGCAGATCTGATCCACATGAGCTGGGTCCAAAGACTTGATCTCTGGGCGCAACCCATTCTCAAACTTGATGCACTTTGAAAACTCAGTATTAGCCTCACTATAGTGTAGATAAAACTTAGCCAACTCAACAAACTTTGCAGCATACTCTACAAATGACATACTTCCTTGCTTTAGCTTAAGAAACTCAATTTCCTTCTTACCATGAACGTCTTCAGGAAAATACTTCCTCAGAAATTCCCTACGGAACACAGCCCAAGTGACATTTTCACCTACAACTTCCAACCTCTGACACGTCTCTAGCCACCAGTCATCAGCTTCGACTGCTAGCATATGAGTACCATACCAAACCTTCTACGCTGGAGTGGAGTCCATCATACAGAAGATCCTTTCAATTTCTTTCAACCAATCCAACGCTCCATCAGGATCATACTTTCCCTTGAACGTAGGTGGATTCTCCCTCTGGAAAGTCGCCAAACTACGAGATCCAGCATTCCTGTCAACATTCGGCTGATTCTCCATAGCATGCGCCATTGCTTCTAAAGCAGCAGCAAGTGAAGCATCATTCCTTCCAGCCATCTCAACTTATCACTATAACATAAACAACGATTAAAACTCAAATTAATAATACTCAATTGTTAAACAACCTACGACTCGACAACTTGGTCGGACGAACCAACTTTGCTCTGATACCAACCTTGTAATACCCTGATTCTACTCGACAATATAATGTAAATCAGAGTTATAAAAATTATGCAACTGAATCAGGATGCCACAAATTCAACTTAAAAACCATTGCATTCAACATGGATACATAACACTTAAAACTTCAGATGAACCAACATTAAAATAAATTAATCTCTTAAATCAACAACTTGAACAACTACGCAGCGGAATCATAATAACATCTTTATGAAAGAAACTTCTGAATAGAAAGTACTTAACAACAATCAACTTAAAGTTCAACAACTGAAATAACAAATACTAAAGCAATAAGCGTACACCCTTCGAGTGTTACATATCAGAGCAATGACACCGACTCGAACTATTGAAGGTCAACCACCTTCACTCTAGATTACCTGCACGTTATCAACATAAGGGTAACATTCAAACAGAAGGGGTGAGATATCGAACACTATAATAGAATATATGATAAATATTATATCAGAATTAGTCTAATAGAACGTATGATAAATATTATATCAGAATTAGTCCATGCAAAATCACCACTTCATAACTTTAAACAACATCAATCACAACAAAACATCAATGAAACATAATAATTAATTCATCAACACGACAACTTAATATGCAACATGAAATGTAACTTGTTACTATGCATATGCATGTGGTACCAATGAAGCAGAGCTCCCATCTTAAAAATGGAGCAGAACTCCCATCTTAATAATTATCAATTAACAGAGGCATCAACAAGGCATAAGCCTTATTTGTAGTTTGCCAATCCAAGCCATCACAGCGTATGCAAATGTATGTGACTCAATGAATGCACTATCATATACTCACAACAATCGTCATCCATCGTAAGGCATAAGCCCACATCACCATTATTACCAGAAATTAGAGATAATTCATCATCATGTAAATTCCCTGCAACTTCGCATTATTAACGAGAATTCACAACAGCAATCACAACATCACAACAACTCAACATAAATCCACATTGGCCATAAGCCTATCACATTAATCAACGATTAAATGATTAACATAATTAAACAACAACTTACATAATTCACACAACACGGTTAACGACCAAAATGCAGCATGTACGGGAAAAATGGATAGAGAACTATGTGCCCCTCGACATGCACAACAACTAGGACAACATAACAACTAATATATACTCCTCGACACGCACTGAGAAAAATAGGGTAACGACCAACCTATGCTCCTCGACATGTCCTGTAACCGAATTCTGCTCAAAAATCCAACGCATCATTCCCCGACTCGCCTTGCAGCCTAAAACTCCGCTCGATACCTACTACTTTAGTATCCTCCCCGACCACTAATTTGGCCCACAACACAGGCACGATACAATATTTAAACGGCCACACCACTATAATTCATAACTTCTGGCCAACCGCTTGGAATAACATAGTAACGGGAAATTATATTCCTATTGATAGATTCGTCAACATACAAGACAGTCCCGCAGAACCTCCCTAAAACAACCACTTCAACAATTACCAATTTTCCTGCCACTCGCTCGGAATAACCTAACGTCCTAACGACCATTACGACCTAACCTACAGATCGATTAAACCAGAAGTCACACAACTACCTTAAAACATCCATAACACATCACCGGGCAACTTCCTAAAACAGATTCATTAAACGGTCATACGATTCTTCCCAACGGCCACAACATGAATAAACGAGCAACTTCGATAGCAATTCAGAAACATCCATGCACAACAATCATAAAACAACCAATTCCCACGTAATACACATCATAAGTCCCATTATAAGGCCATAACCTCACCCTTACCTGGATTGAAGGCCGCTCAACCAAAAACTCTATTCGTAATCCTTGATTCGCTCTGCTCGACATTGGGAAGCTTGCTCCTCGTTCGTGCAGCTCCACCGGTCAGTGCACAAAATCTTTATTCTCCAACTAAAACAAATCCTTGTGTTAGCTTCTCCTTATATAACAATCCTCTTGGGCCTAACCTACACCCCAACTTTACTACTTCTAACTAATAGCTTAAGCCCAACATTATAGATTCCATTACTTTCAATATTATAATTATTATTAATCAACTAATTAATTTATTAATAATATTCCAACAACTTATACCAATAATTCTCAACATCTCGCAACTTCAAAAATAATCCAAAAATAATTTAATTAAATAATTAATTAAATTACGAGTGTTACATGTTTCAGATTTGTTTGAAACACACTCAGAGTCTATAGTTGCTTCTAACAAAATTTCCTTTTTAAGATTTTCACTCTTGTTTTTGAGAGTAGAGTTCTTTTTTTCCGAAATATTAACTTTTTCTTTTAGGATGAAAAATTCTTTTGTCAGCTTACTATGGGCTTCAGAATCTACTTTGTCAATGTCTTTCACATTCTTGTATTTCTTCTGAAGTTTCTAACTCTTTTCAAGAATTTCAGCTAAAACAGATCCAAGTTTAAAATGAGTTAAGTTAGAGAATACCTCGTTAGAGTTTGAGTATGATTCTGATTCTGTATCTGATTATGATCCAGAGTTAGTTGCTTATATGTTTTCCATCAGTGCCACATTAGCTTTATCTTCGGAGTCAACTTCAGACGACCCAGAGTTGTCCCACGTAGCCTTTAGAGCTTTCTTTTGTCTTTGCTTCTAGAGTTGGTTGACCCTTCTGGAGAGTAGAGACCACTCATATTCCTTATCAGACTCTTTTTCAGCTTGAAGAGCTTTTCCTTTGGACATTAGAGTCATAAGTTTTTCTTTTCTTTAAAGCTCATATTCTTCCATCTCTAACTCATAACTTCTCAGAGAGCTTATCGACTCTTCTAGATTTGTATTGTTCAGATCCTTATACACCTTGAGTGAAATCACCATTGACCTCAATTTCTTTGGCAAGCTTCTAATGATTTTGTTTACATGATCTAACATAGTATAACTTTTGTTCTGAACTTTTAAGCCATCTACCAGAATCTACAACCTTGAGAACATATCCTCAATAGTTCCATATTTGTTTCATCTTTAAGGCTTCATACTTCTGAATTAATGCCATATCATTGGTTTCCTTCACTTTCTCATTTCCTTCATGCATCATTTTTAAATAATCAAATATAGACTTGACATAGTCTCTATTTGTGATATTTTCATATTCTGAATAGGAAATAATATACAACATAATAGTTTTGGATCTATGATGATTCTTGTGATCCTTCTTTTGTTGTTCATTCATTTGAATTCTTTCAAGTTTTACATAATTTAATCCTACATGATGCATGTAACTATCTATTAACATATCCCATAAATAACCACCATAGCCAAGAATGAAGTTTTCAATTCTATCTTTCCAATATTCAAATCTTTCTCCATTAAAGACTAGAAGATTGAAATGAAAACAATCTTTATTGTTGTTGTTAGAACCCATTTTTTGTTTCTAAAAAGTTGGATCTTTATCTGACACGATTAAGTGTTTGACATAACGAGTCACTAACAGAACCAAAGCTCTGATGCCAATTGAAGGTACAAGAAACACAAGAAATGGAGGTTTGAATTGGGTTTCCAAATTTAAAACTTTTGAACTTCCCAAACAAACAAGGATGAAACAAGAATAAAAATAAATTAACACAATTATTTTTATTATGGTTAACCGTTAACGAGGTTAATCCAGTCCACCCACCAAGGTGATTTTCCTTTCTCAACAAAGACTTAATTCAATATAACTGAACTGATTACAGACACAAACAAAGAGTAATCACCAATGTTTACAAACCATAAAGACTAACCTTCAATTTTTTCTTGAGAAGTTATGACTATACCCTAGTCTCTCAAGGAACTATCAACTCTAAGGTTGAAATACAAAGTGTGTTTACAAGAATGTTTCATGTAAAGCAAATTACATAAGTTGAATTACAACCAAATAACACAGTTGTGTTAATAGAAAGTTGGATTAACTAAAGTTTATTGCTTTCAAGTTAATGAAAAAATGTTCCTTGCTTTACAAAACTTTACACAAGATATTTCAGTAGAAAGTTGAGAAGCGTTTCAGCAAATTGTTTAGCGGGAAAGTTATTCTTTTCCAATTCTTCCAAGTCATCCTTTTATAGCCAAAAATAAATTCATTGGAGGGTATAATAGGAATACTGACTTCTAGTTGTCTTCTTGTGTAACAGTCAGTGAGAGTAGTAGACAACATCGTACCATAAATAGTCCTTGCGCCACAAAATCAGAGTAGTGGAAACATTTGATCTTGTATCATGTACTATCCACTCACGTAAAACCTTTTGATCTAATCTCTTAATTTTTTAGAGGCTTCAGAATGTATGTATATGAAGCATGCTTAGAAGGACCAAAAACATCAAAGAGAATCTTCAGAACCCATGTCTTAAGAGTCTTCAGAACCCCGGTCTTCAGAATCTTCAGAACTTGTTCTTCCAAAACCTTGTCTTCAGAAGCTTCAGAACTTGGTCTTCCAGAACTTGGTCTTCTAGAACTTAGTCTTCAGAAGCTCAGAACTTGTTCTTCCAGAACTTTGTCTTCAGAATCTTAAGAACATGGTCTTCTAGAACCTTATCTTCAAAATCTTTAGAACTTTTTCTTCCAGAAACTTGATTCTACATAAGTTCAGAGTCTTTTATACCCATTTTATGGCTTGTTCAGAGTCTACGCACTTAACACACTGTTAGAGTACAAAATTATTCTCTAAACATACAATGTTTTATTATCATCATCAAAACTCAAGGATAGTTGCAGAACCAAACTTATTCCAACAACGTAATCGCACACTATTGAATATGGTAAGACACACACTCATTCATTCTATGTTACCTAATTTTCTTTGGGGAAATGATTTGAAGACGTCTGCTTATATTCTTAATCGACTACCTAACTAGTCTGTATCAAAACCTCCCTATGAGCTTGTGATTGGAAGAAAGTCGAGTTTGAAACATTTTCATGTAGGGTTTGTAAAGTAGAAGTTAAAGCTTATAATCCTCATCAGAAGAAACTTGATCTGAAGATTGTCAATGGTTTCATTATTGGATAATACGTGGGCTCTAAGGGTTGCAAATTTTATTGTCTTTCTCACTCTACACAAGTAATTGAATTTGACCGAGTAGTTTTCTTTGACAACGACTTAGGTAGTGGAGTTTCTACGTCACAACCAGTTTCTCTTAAAGAAGATTATAGTTTCCTTCATATATCAATCGTTCCTCTTCATGTAGATACTATGATTCCTATTGCTCACAATAATGACCTTAATCTTAAAGAAGATAATATAGTTGCACCACTGATTAATGAGCAAGAACTTGAACACATTCAGAGCCAAATGCCATGTTGAATCAATTTTGTTGAGATGATCTCAAAGAGCACGCAAAACTTCAATATCAAACAACTAAGTCAAGTATCTCCAAGAGCATAGATTTGATCTTCATGATGATGATGATGATCCTATCACTTTTAGTGAAGCAATTGCTTGTTCTGATACTTTTAATTGGATAAATGTCATGCATGATAAATTATCTTCTATGTCTAAAAATGATGTTTGAGCTTTCATATAATTGTTGATTGGTTGCAAAGTTGTTGGATGCAAATGGGTGTTCAAAAGCAAACATGATTCAGATAATAAAATGGAAAGGTACAAAGACAAACTAGTAAAAAAATTATAGTCAAAGAAAAAGAATTGATTACAAAGAGACTTTCTCATATGATTATTTTGCCTTCTTGTTATAGTGGTTATATTTGTTTGATTTAGGTATGATTGTTTTGCTTTAGTTTTAGTTGGATTCTTGTTGTGACAAAAATTCTATTAGGTCGTGATTAAACGAGTTCCTTTAAATTATTTTACAATTTTTTAGTCGGTATATATATATATATATATATATATATATATATATATATATATATATATATATATATATATATATATATATATATATATATATATATATATATATATATATATATATATATATATATATATTCTTTTTTTTTTAAAAAAAATCAAATTTAATTTAAGAATGACTTCATAAATGATTTAAGTTTGATTGATTGATAATATATATTAAAGTGAGATTAAATTAAATTAGATTTTACTTACCATCTATCATATATTATTAATATAATAAAGTAGTATACTATCAAAAACTCTTAATTACCCAAATTAAAATAGATTAATAGCCTTATTTAGTATCCTTAAACGTAATTTCAATTCTATTATAATTACACTTGATACGTTTCATTCAATATTGCAGGCAAATACAATGAATAACTATGTATATCAGTTCAAGATTAAACTTTGTATTGGAGAATATTATACCCTTTTTCATTCCATCAATTAATTTTGTAGCCTTCTCAATTTTTTATTAAAGGCATTTCTCTCTCTACAATTTTCCTTCATCTTCGTCGCTTTCATCCTTCTCTCCCAATTTTGTTTGTCACTACACTAACAACCTATTTTAGTTACGTGTCAGTATCATGGATACTCCCATCTTATCATCAATATCAATGTCATTCCCATTCATGATCCCGTTCCTCCACCCAAAGTTAGCAATTGGAGTTCCAGAAAAACACCGATCCGGTTCAATCCGGTTCAGAACTGTTCAGTTCAGTCAAACTCCCTTGAAGGCAGACAGTCACAATTCTCAGCTTCCTTTTGAACAACATCGAGAATCGAGTCAATAAATTCAACACCGACTGATCGAACACAAACTTATCTGGACAAAAGATCTGACCATAATAACTAGTTTAGACACTGTCTATAATACCATGAGGATGGTGCGTGGAAGCCATGCAAGGGAGACTCCGCAAAAGATGATGATAAGTAGTACCATTAATGTGATGGTTTCAGAATTTCAGCACAAGATATTTGTAATAGCTATTCTCATACCTACCCTTTACTCTTTTGCTTCTTGATTCTTTCTTCTTTTTAATTGAATTTATACTTAACTTATATGTACCATTTCTTAGATTTGCTAAATTGTAATTTTTTGTAGCTTATCTTAGAGGCGATAAGAACCTTTTTATTATTTTATTTATTTATTTATCGCTGCACCACAACTCAAAATTTTAAGTTTCTTTCTGCTTTTATCTTTCAAGTGTCGCTCTACAGGTCTTCGTTAAGGTAGTGACTTAGTAGTATTATTTTATTTTGTTATCTATTTGAATTGTATTTGAATATGAGAAGTTAGATTTGTGTTGTATTTACGATGATAGATTTGTGTTGTTTTGCTGTGGTTTATGCACTTTTTGTCTGATTACTACAATTTTTGTCACCTGTGTAGATTTTAAAAATTGATAAGCAGAATTTAAGACTGATTAGTCACTTCTCAATTTTCAAAGCAAAATTGAATGCAGAGTGAATTGAAAAGTCACACAAGGAAAATGAATATGTGCCAGTGCAATCAAGGGAAAATGGAAAAATCACACGATTGCTTCTAAATTCTATTTTGAAATCAACATTCATTACAAAATAAGTTGTGTTTTGCCACGTGACTCCCACATCGCTAACACTAAAATCACGTCACAACTTTATTTTTCCCACCTGAAGAAACACGTCGCTGGAGAGTGCGTGGCAATGTTATTGCGACGTGGGAAACATGTCACAACGTTGCCACGTGAAATTCACGCCACAACAAACTTTATAGGGTCAAAGGCAGTCAGAGCAGAGCAGAGGTCAGAGCAGATTTTATATTTACTTTTACGTTTTGTGTTGCGGCGTGTTTTTCATGTCACTAATTAGTGATGTGGAAAACACGTCGCAACTTATTTTAAAAAAATATATATTTTCTGTTTTAAATATAATAATTCTGATATAATAATTAATATTATTTTCTGTTTCATTAAATTTATAAATTAAATATTATAATTTATTTATTAAATTCAATATTATAAATCAAATTATCAAAAATAAAACTAAATATATCAAAATATATAAATTAATATACTTAATATAATAAAATTAATAAACTAAAATTTAAATTTAATATTTTTAAATATAAAATATGATTATAAATTTATATTAGTACACAAATAAAAAACTAAATAGAAAATAAAAATAAAACTAAGCAGAAAGATCATTCGAGTCATCGGAAAAGTCGCGAAGAAAGTCATCATTACTTTGGTGGTTATTATTTTGGCCACCATTGTTGGGATATCCACCAAATGCTTGCATAAATTGTCGCATTTGTTCCTCCATATCAGCCTGCCTCTTCGCCATTGTCTCCATTTCTCTATTATGTTCACCCCTCATTGTCTCCATTTGAGCCTTCAATGCCGCCTCCATTTGGGCCTTCAATGCGGCCTCACATTCTTCAGACTCGCGTCTAGCCAATTGTCTTACCGTTTCTAACTGATCTGGTGTCAAATTTGTTTGACGTGACCCTCCTTCATCGTCCGCAACTCTCTGATATTGTTAGCTGGCTATTTCGAATAAAGAAGAAACCATTATCAAAATAATATTTCGAATAAGTACCTAAGGAGATTGATATCAATGTTGGATATTGGTGGGAAATATGGAGTCATTATGCTGAAGGATTATTCGATTTCCAGTGATAGGTGATGGATTTGGATTTGGATTTTTAGTGTTCAAAATATAAAGAGCTCCTTTATGCAAGGGTGCCAGAATTGGGAACGGTCCAGGTAATTGGGTTATTTCGAAAACGAAGAAAATTAGTAAGATACTTCGATTGGTATAGATTTCGAATTTCAAATAGGAGCGCCATTCTTAGAAGACGCGTGGAAGTCAGTAAACATAGGAAGCCTGCATGCTTCGAACGTGGCGTGATTTTAGAGTAGGACCGTTAGGGTCAAGACACTATAAATAGGTGTTCTTATGTTAGATTTGGCATGTTCATTTTCATGTACTAAAAGATCTCAAAACACTCAAATTACTGTGAATTAAGGGAAACGAGTCAGAAGACACAATGTACGTATTGAACATCATCATTCTTTACAATTTCAATACAAGTCTTTTTATATTTAGTTCGCTATTACAGTATTTCTGCCCTTAAATCCTTTGATTTCCTTGCATTTCCTTGTTTTACTTGCTTTTAAACACAATTATTTCGTTAGAAACTTCACTTTTACTTTATCCTCTTATTCAAACATTCCATATTTCTAGAAACTGTTACTTTCTCAGAAACTCCTTATCTTTACATTCAAGCATTAAATCCTAAGTCTAATTCGAAGCCTTTCCTTTCTACATTTAGTTAGTTTATTCCTATAGACAATTTTAGAGATCTTTCTTAAAAATCTCACATTCGAACTTAACATACAATATAAGTTTATCAAGATAATGAGTATGAACATAGAAATGAGTTATGACACATGTGTTCTAGGATCAATCTAGTCGATCCTGCAAGTAACCAATAATAATCAATAAATTGGAAGACTAGCGGTTGTTTACTAGAAATCACTGTAAACAAATTGGCACACCTGGTGGGACAGTGTCATAACAAAAAGTTTTATCAAATATATTAGAAGAAGTTTTAGGATTTTCTGAGTGTGGAGCGCGTTTCGGTACATGAACCTTCGAAGCGGCAAAATAAAGAATAATAATCCATATATACCCAGAAAACAACGTACCAAAACAATGGTTAACACAACCAACCAAGATGAGGTACAAAATCCCCCACAGGGGGATGCAACAATCGTTTCAAGTTCGATTGATGCCTCCAATGCCATTCATGTTGGCAGTTCGAATACGATCCCCGTAAGTACATTAGAAATGCCATCAAACGTGTCTTCAGTGCAAACTGCGCCACACATAAGGAATCAACAGTATTTGACCCCCCCTAGGCCTCCAGGTTTCGAACCTTTGAGACCCAGAAATCCTCAGTATAGAATGCCAACTTCGTTTATGGCAGGGTTACATAATGCATCAAATTCGTCCCCACTCCAAGGGTCTGGTTCAGGAATGAACTATTTGGGTACAAATTTCCAGAATATAGGAAACTTCGCCCAATTGCCTACTCTTACAACTAATAGTCAGGCAGCTCTTAGGCAACAGATGGATGATAATAATCATGATATGGTAGGAATCCTAGCCCGCGAAATGAATGCTATTTTCAATCCCCTAATCCAAAATATAAATAGAACAAACCAAGAAAATGCAGCCCAGATGGCCAGAATAGCATATTTTTTTTTGTGCTCCTAATGCGCCTGCAAGGCGTAGGCAAAACCCGATGGTGATTCGAAATGAAGAACCCATAATTGAACAAATTCGACCCCCTGTACAAGTGATCGAAGAAAGAAATATATGGGTAATATTAAGAGACCATGGAGTTCAGGAAGTTCAGAATGAACAACCTAGACCTATAATGATGGTGAATAGGGACCAAAATGCAGACGAAATTGTTCATTGAATTAGAAATGACAATTTAGTGGCAGAAAATAACCTCACCACCATGATTGAAAGAATAATGGCCCAGAATGGTTTAAATTCAGGATTTAGGAGGCCAAATTACACATCTCCTATTATAGATTATGTTTTGCAAACAGAATTACCCAGGGGCTTTAAAGTCCCTAAATTCACGAAATTTGATGGAGATACAAGTGAATCAACAGTGGAACATATAGCAAGATATTTAACTGAAGCGAGAGATATAGCAAATAATGAAAATCTTAGGATAAAATACTTCCCAAGTTATTTAACAAAGAACGCTTTCACTTGGTTCACCACCTTGCCCCCTGGATCTGTGGACACATGGCCTTATTTAGAAAGACTTTTCCATGAACAATTTTACATGGGTCAGTCTAAAATCAGTCTCAAAGAATTAGCAAGCATTAAGAGAAAATTCACGGAACCAATAGATGAATATTTGAATAGGTTCTGTTTATTAAAATCTAGATGCTTCACAGTGGTCCCTGAACATGAATTGGTCGAAATGGCCGCTGGGGGCCTAGATTATTCCATTCGAAAGAAATTGGATACACAGTATCTTAGAGATATGGCCCAACTAACAGACAGAGTTCGTCAGGTTGAAAGGTTAAAAGCTGAAAAGGCCAGGGCTAGTAAAAATAATAAGAAAGAGAGAATAGCCTACATAGAGGCTGCAGAGGAAAACATAGATGATTCTCAAGACCCTTATAATTTCGATCAGTTCGAAATAGATCTTGCAGAACTAAAGGAAGCACCCCCTTATGCTTGCAAAGTTCTGCTTCCTTCCAATGGAAAGGATTCTGTCGAAAGTGAAAGGAATGAAAAATTCCCTAAGAAAGTCTATACTTTCGACATAACTAAATGTGATGAGATATTTGATCTGCTTGTTAAAGATGGCCAGTTAATAGTTCCTCCTAACCTTAAGGTTCTTCAGTTGGAACAAAAGAAAAAAGGGGCTTTTGTAAATATCACAACTTTTTAGGCCATAAAACCTCACAGTGTTTTCTTTTCAGGGATCTGATACAGAATGCAATCAAAGATGGCAGGCTGAAGTTCTCAGACAAGGGGAAGAATCCAATGAAAGTTGATACGGATTCGTTGCTGATGGTGGAGACTAACTATGTTGAACCTCTAGACATCAATGTGGTATAAATTGCTGAGGGGAAAGTTGAGTCGAAAGTAGAATTCGAAGAGGATGGGGACTTCATCTTAATCAAAAGCGAAAGAGAGGCTATTGATGGCCTCCCATTGATAAAAAACGAAATAGAGGCTACTGATGGCCTCCCAAAGGTGCTCAAAGCAAAGATATTAAGTGACAAAAAATTAGCTGAGGCCACTGAGGGTCTTAGGATGAAATTTGAAGAAGTCAAAATTTCTGATGATCAAATGCTGAGAGTGAATATGGTGGACTTCGAACAGCCTAGCGCTGAAATGGAAGAAGTGGAACGCTGTTTAGAGAGGGAAAGAGAGAAAAGAAGAGAGAAATTACCTAGAAAAGACGCGGGTTTGCATGAAAACCTCTTCCACTGTCATAAGAAAAATCAGGAAAAGTTGTTATGCCCAAGGTGCAACATCATCTGCAACCCCAGAATTGCTGCTGAGTTCGAAAGGGCCCAGCATGAACGAACAGGGGTCAATTGGAGGCAAGACAACCAGTTGTACAGGGTCTATCCAAAAGCTGATGAAAGTCTGCTCGGATTCCTGGTTCGTTGCCACAAGATTGGAACAAAGTGTTTAATATGTCCCAGATGTGCAGTGGTGTATGATAAGGAGATGGCTGAAGCGTTCGAGAGAATTCTGTTTGCATCAGGCTGGGGGCACCAAGGTGGAATGCCTTCTAATCTTGTTAGCACTGGCAGAAGTATGCCGCGAAGGCCAGATATCCCTTACCCCAGGGGAGCAAAGAAAGTTTCCTTTAAACTACCTGCAGAAATCCCCATTGACAGATGGCTGCAGGTGAATGCTGATAAGGGAAAAGGGAAGTGGCGTAGCTTTGACCGAGGAGGCAGGACTGCGATGGCTTACAAGAGGCAATTCAATTCAAATAGGAGGGAAGAAATAAGATTGGAGAATTATAAAGGCAGAAACCCAATGTCTCGCTCTCAATGGCGCAAACACTAGAGAAACCAAAAAGCTGCAAGGGATTCGAAGCCTATGGGAATAAGAGAATCTAGTACCAATAACCCAACATCAGTGAACCAGACTAGGAGGAAACCCCCAGTGTCCAGGAAACTTTTTTCACCACAGAAAGACACTGAAGAAAATAAGACTCAGAAGGAGGCTGCAAACGAAGAGGACTTGATGACTGATGACTTCGAATCGGGAGGGGAATCATTCTTTAATGCAAACTGCAATGTAGTTTCGGTGCTGCCTTGTGAGTACAATCAAGATACAGAGGTTTATGCTAATGAGGAGACTGATGAGGATGAAATGGCCATACATAGGCCAGTGTGCTATTATGTGATGAACAACGGAGCGGTCGAAGAGCAGAATGCTTTCTTCGAAAAACCAGACGAAGGAATGAGGAACCATCTAAAACCCTTATTCATCGGGGCAAAGGTGGAACAATATGGTGTGAACAAGGTTCTGGTGGATGGTGGAGCTGCTGTTAATTTGATGCCTCAATTCATGCTGAAAAGGATAGGCATGCAGGACTCAGATGTTAGACCTTACAACATGGTGCTTTCGAATTATGAAGGAAAGGTTGGCAAGACTTTGGGAGTAATACAAGTTAACTTGACAGTTGGTTCCCTCACAAGACCAACAATGTTTATGGTCATTGTTGCAAAAGCAAACTACAATCTGTTGCTTGGCAGGGAATGGATCCATGGAATTGGCGCAGTGCCTTCTTCAATGCATCAAAGGCTGGTGTTGTGGAGAGATGATGGAATTGTCGAAAACATAGAAGTAGACCAAAGTTACTATATGACATAAATCAACAATGTGGACAAAAGAAACTTCGATCGAAATATGGCCAACATAGGGCCATGTCACCCACCTGAGGAATATTTCGAGCCCAATGAGAACGCTTATTATTCCCTAACCCTGCATCCCAATGGATTCCAATGGGATAGGGAAATTATGTGGGATGGGCAGGTGACTGAGAAAGATGGAGAGACTTTGACGATACGGCCAACTGGCTGAGCAAGCGAAGGTTATTATGACTGAGTCAAATTACTACCAAAAGATTTCGGCCTATCTGGCTGAGAACAAACAAAGAATGGCTCTTGAAGCCTAAATACAAAACATGGTTGTCGAAGCCATAGACAAAAAAGAAATAGCAAATCCTGAAGGAAACCATTCACCCTCACCATGTGATGGACAAACTTCTGAACTGGTGGATCAACGACTAGATGCCATTTATGATCAAGAGCCCTTGGGGTTCGAGAAGGATCCAGAGTCATCAAGCGCTAGGATTCTGGCCCAAGATCCTTTGGAGGAAGTTGACATTGGGGATGGTGTCGAAAAAAGGGTTACGTACATCAGTGTGAAACTTAGTCCCAGTCTAAAAGGCAAGGTGGTTGAAATGCTCAAACAAAATAGAGATTGCTTCGCTCGGGACTATGATGAAATGCCTGGTTTAAAGAGGGAACTGGTAGAACATAGGCTTCCAATCAAGGATGACAAGAAGCCCATCAAGCAGATGCCTAGACGATTTGCTCCAGAAATCCTCTCAAAAATAAAGGCAGAGGTGGAACGGCTCCTTCGATGCAAATTTATCAGGACCACAAGGTACGTAGAATGGCTTGCTAATATTGTACCTGTTATTAAGAAAAATGGCTCTTTACGAATTTGCATAGATTTTATGGATTTAAACACTGCCACCCCAAAAGATGAATATTCCATGCCTATAGCAGAAATGTTGATTGATTCTGTTGCGGGTTTCGAATACCTGAGTATGTTAGATGGATACTCTGGGTATAATCAGATTTTTATTGCTGAGGATGATGTTCCCAAAACTGCATTCAGATGTCCAGGCGCCTTAAAAAATACTGGGGCAACATATCAGAGGGCAATGAACACTATTTTTCATGATTTCATTGAGTCATTTATGCAGATTTATATAGATGACATAGTAGTCAAATCTGTTTCTGATGAGGATCATTTGACTCACCTTTGCCAGTCATTCGAAAGAATGAGAAAACATGGCTTAAAAATGAATCCTCTTAAATGTGCTTTCTTTATTCAGGCTGGGGATTTCCTAGGCTTTGTGGTCCACAAGAAGGGGATCAAAATTAACTTGAACAAGACGAAGGCTATTATGGAGACGAAACCTCCTTCAACAAAGAAAGAGTTGCAATCTCTATTGGGTAAAATTAACTTTTTAAGGAGATTCATATCTAATTTGAGTGGGCGAACTCAGGCTTTCTCTCCACTCCTCCGTCTCAACCAAGGGAATTTTGAATGGACTGCGCAGTATCAGGAGGCATTCGAGAAAATCAAAGCTTATTTGATGCATCCTCCTATACTTGCACCCCATTCTAAAGATAAACCAATGAGGATGTATATCTCTGCCTCCAATGTAACTATAGGTAGTATGTTGGCCCAAGAAAATGATGATGGCGTCGAAAGAGCCATCTACTATCTTAGTAGGGTCCTAAATAAAACAGAGACTAAGTATAGTAGTATTGAAAAACTATGCCTCTGTCTGTATTTCTCTTGTACAAAACTTAAATATTATATTAAACCAGTTGATGTTTATGTTTCATCTCACTTTGATGTTATTAAACATATGCTTTCAAAACCAATCATGCACAGCAGGATTGGCAAATGGGCTTTAGCGCTCACTGAGTATAATCTGACCTTCAAGCCTTTAAAAGCTATGAAAGGACAAGTAGTCTCAGATTTCATAGTGGATCACTCTGTGAGTGAGGACTTCGCGTTAGATTATGTTGAGATCCACCCTTGGAAATTATCCTTTGATGGGTCAACACATAAATATGGGAGTGGTGTTGGAGTCCTTATAATTTCTCCTGAGGGAATTCCAACAAAATTCAAGTACAAGTTAGAAGGCCCTCCCTGTTCGAACAACGAAGCTGAGTATGAAGCATTAATTGCTGGACTTGAAGCTTTGTTGGAATTGGGGGCAACCAGAGTCGAAATTAGGGGAGACTCAGAGCTGGTCATCAAACAAATAACCAAAGAATACAAATGTATCAAGGAAAAATTGATCATGTACTTCGTTATTGCTAACAGATTACTCAAGAAATTTGAATATGTGGATATAAAACATATTCCCAGAATTAATAATCAGGAGGCAAATGACTTGGCTCAAATAGCTTCAGGATATAAGACATCTAGAGAAAAACTCCAATATCTCATAGAAACAAGAGGCAGAATAATGGCTACCAAATTATCACCATTAGACTTGGAAAATTCGAAACTTGGTTATGCAGATCAGAAAGAATTCGAAGTACTAAATATTGATACTTTGGTAGATATAGATTGGAGAAGTCCCATAGTAAATTACCTGAAAAAACCTTCAGTAAATAAAGAACCTTCAATAAATACAGAGAAAAAGATCAAATATAGGGCATTGTCTTATGTCCTAATAGGGAATGAACTTTTTAAGAAAACCCCAGAAGGTATCTTACTCAAATGTTTAGGAGAAAATGAAGCATATTTAGCATTGTCCAGTATACACAGTGGGGCATGTGGGGTGTTGTACCCCAAAATTTGCCCTCCCATATTCTTCAAAAATTTGCCAAGTCAAAGCTTCAAAATCTCCCCAAGGGTTGCACAGTTCAAGGGCCTCCTAACAGTCAAAAATTAGGGTTTTGGTTCTGGCAAAGTAAATGAAGTTTCCAAGGGTCCAAACAAGTCCCACATGCCTATAAACATGGTCAAGCATCCTCATACCAAGTTTCAAGGCTTACAGCATAAAATTGCACAGTCAAAAACCCTAATTGCACTACAGTCAACTGCAGGGGCAAAATGGTCATTTGACAGTCAAAAGTTCAAATTTTTGGTCAATATCTCATTTTGAAGCCATAAACATCATTTGATCAATGCTTGATCATGATTCTCAAAGTTTGGCTCAAAAAGTCTCAAGATGCAAAAGTTTCCATATTTGGACAGTTGAAAAAGTCAACTGTAACTTGACCAAGGCATAACTTCCACATGGATTATCAGAAAAATTCCATCCAAAGCTCATTTTGAAGAGAAAGACATTTCCTACAACTCCTCTTCATACTTCCAGTCCAATAAATGCTCTCACAAAAAGTTATCAATTTCAACATTATAGGTCATTTTCAAAAGTCAACAAAAAGGGACTTTAAGTCAAAGGCCATAACTTGAGATTGGTAAATCAAAATGACATGGGACCAAAGGAATTGGTTAGAGGACTTCAATAAATTTCCGAAATGTCCAAGAACATGATCAAAGCTTAAAAATTGAGCAAGATATGCCTTGTGGAAGTTGGGAAATTTTTGGGTATTTTGAAAAGTCAACTTTGCTTCAAATGTCCTAAAATTGCTAATGGGCCACATTTTCTTCCAAAATCCATCATCCAAGGCATGTGCACGACCATTTGGCCCAAAGGGAAGTTTTTCATCATTTTTATTTATTTATTTGAATTTTTAATTGCTAATAATTCATTTAATTAAAATAAATATGTGGAAAATACCAAGGCAAGTTTTTTAAATCTTTTTAGGCATGAAATACACTCAAGATTCGTGCATGATCAGATATAGAAAGAGTCAATGTGATTAGGACATAATTGGTAGCAAATATGCACGAAAAGATTGGAAAATATATGCATGGAAAATCAAATATCATTCCATCAATGCAAGGATTCTTTGGACCAAATTTTCAACCCTAATCGTTCACATACTTATACTCATGCAAACCCTAGTGCTCATAACCTCCAAGCTGCGCAGAAACACCATAGACAACCTTGCATTTTTTCAAGAAAAACTCAAATACTGAAAACACGTTTCTAAGGCCTTTCAAGATCGAATAACCAGTCCATTAGCTTGCCAAGGTTACCAGGAGACTATTCCAATCAAGAACATTGTCCCATACTCAAGGAATTGGTATATCAAAGTCATACTTTTCACGAAAATATTCATAATCGTATCATGAATTCTATGCATTTTTCATGTGTTTTCTTTACTGATTTACCCTAATTGATTGATTCTGAAGCTAACCCTATAGTTTGATTGAGTTTTTATGCATTGTACGTGATTTCACCATTAAAGCCAGCTAGGGTTCTTCAAGCTCCAAATTGGGCATTCTTGAATACTGTCAAATTGGGACTTCCCAATACCATGACTGAACTCAGAACGCTTGGACGATTCTAATACACCCTCGCGCCTAATTTATGTGACAATATGGGCTAATCACTATTTCTAAAAAGGTTGTATTTTGGGGGGGTTCAAAACCCCCGCTAACCCTTTTTATGTTTCAGGGAAAATCCAAACAAGGAAGAAGAAGAGTAGGTGGCACCATCTGATTGAGCAATTTGAATTTCGCGCGAAAACGTTCCACTAACTTTTGTTTTATCTTATATTATTCATTGGCCATATAATAAATAAAGCGCGTTAAGAGCTCCAGTGGCAAGGCATCAGTATGGTAATCCCTGGGACCTGGGTTCGAATCCCAGGTCCCCCCTCCCTTTCCATAATATTTTTCCTAATGTCATTCTATGCAGCTGGCTCCCTGAAGATCACCATACGCTCATCACTCAAACGTGCCACTCGTCCCACAACCTCCATCCAATGGCCAGGATCTGAGGCCTATGGAATGTTGCAGTCAATGCAAACACACGCTGGCATGAAAAGTCAAATAAGGCCAAGGCTTAATGGGCCTAATTGCTAAGCTATACCTCCAATTTGGGGACAGAACCCCCCATGGTTTGCTTTCTTATTCTTTTTTCATATTTGTTCTATTTTATTTATTTTGTTTAATTTTTATTTAAATCTTTAAATTAATTTATTTTTATAAAATATAAAAATAATACAAAAATCAGAAAAAGACAAAAATAAGTATTTTTATTTAAATGTTATTTTTTTTTGTAAATAAATCTCACTAATTAATTAGATTTAAATTTAGGTTTAATTCAAATATTCTCCTTAATAAATTATAAAAAACTAGAATTAGGGTTAACTTTTTTAATTTTCATCTAATTCTCTCATAAAAAATCATAAACACCAAAAACTCTAAAAAATAATTTCCTTTTCATTTTAATTTAATTAATTTGTTAAATTGTAATTTAATTTCATTAAAAAGGGTCCAACGCCCTCGCATTCGCTAATAATTTCAATTCGCGCATTTATTTCCTTTCTTATATTTTTTATGTAACTCTCCCAAAGCCGTGTAAACTTGATATTTATTTCTCGCACTTTATTACTTTATTTTACGTCAAATCGGGTCCTGGATTAAATTTGGCGATGTGGACCCGCGCCTTTGTAATAGTTTAGGAACTTTAATTTTCCGCATCTCTTTAACTGTTAATAATTGCAGGCAAGAATGAATGTTAAAATAAAAACAAAAGCGTAGATCATCCATGACATGAACAAGACAAAAATATCTGAAAATGACACACAAATCACACACCACCCCTAGGGTACGCCTCATTGTTGCCTTGCCTCGAAAGGTGATCGTCGAGTAGAGGATGTCTTAGTAAGTCCTCATGATCCGGGAACCTGGCATGAGGGTAGCTTCTAAGGTATCTTCCTATTGCTCTGGTGATCACCATGTCCCGAACCTTCGAATTGACCCGAACACCTCCAACGGTGGTGCTACCTACCTCTCAATGGTGGGATGGCACTACTTTAAAGGACATTTACACAGACGAATTCCTTAGGGTAGGTAGACGACTCTAGATACTTGCTCTAATTTCGAAACAAATCAAAAATATTTTTCACACCGACACCTTTTCAAAAAGCTTTCGAAAGCAAATTTTCAAACACTCTTGAGGACCGATACAAGAGTCGAACTGGAATTTTCAAAGAAACTTTTTAAACCCACAATTGAAAAGCAAACAAACCATTTTTGAAAACACAATGAGCAAGTATCTAAGAGCCCATGGATAACCATGGATAGAAAGGGTGCTAACACCTTCCCTTTCTATAACCTACCTCCCGAACCGAGAGTGATCTCTATAAGGAATTTTTCTGTGCTTTTGTCCTTTCCATTTGGAGAAAATAAAAGACGGTGGCGACTCTTGCTTCCGCGACATTTCGCGAACCAGCGTTAAACAGTCAGTTCCAGATCCACCGATCACAGAACTGGCGACTCTGCTGGGGAGATCTTTATAAAGTGAGATGTACCTTAGGGATAGTGCATAACTGTGTTTTCAATTGCTTTCTTTGCTTGCTTTAAATTGTGGGACTGTCTCGGGAGTTCTATAGATCCTAACCCGGATCTGGGGATACCTTCTTAGAAAGTAGCAATAAGGCTGTGAGGGAACTGTGCGGGGTATACCGACATGGTTGAAATAGTCTGCTACGTTGATGTGGCACTTTGTTGTGTACCGGTAACCCTTAAGTTCAGTCAAGGAGAGTACGGGGCCTCCGCGTGGTGTCGTGAAGCATCAACAGACCTTAGGAACCTTAATTAAACTATCTTGGCCTCTTTAGGGTAGTGAGATAACTAACTTTGGTGCAGTCCGAGGTTGGTTGATACTCAATACTACACTCAATTGAGGGTTGCTTTCCTGGAATATTTCGGTCGCCAGTTCAGTGGCTAAATCGAAACGATGAACAATGGAAGCAATCCAGTGATATTGGGACCCTTAGAACTCGGTTACTTCTAATAGGACAGGTTGAGCCCACCAACTTCAAGAGGGTAATACCTAGACCCCATGCTGGCCTAAACTCTAAGGGCTTCTCTTGTGTGACTTCCAACTTGACTATTTGCATGCTTGACACTCGAGTTTCTTGCAGGTTTTGTTTACAGTCCTTAATGGGGACTCATAACAGGGTTACTCACATTATCCCATGCATACCATAACATCATACCATTGCATACATCCTAACCCATTTCAAGGATCTCAAGGGCTTGTGATGCAGGTCATGATAAATCAAATATCTAGCAAGGGGCAAAGAGGATTTATTTTCCTCTAAGCCAAGGCTGTCAGGGGCTATGACCCACTGGATATGGTGAGTCTTTGACCCTTGACGAAGGACTCTCAACAATATGTAGTTCCTTCAATCAAGCCATCGGATCCCAATTCTAACAATTTTCTTGTTTTCCCCGCGAGATCCTTGAAAACATTGCATATATATATATATATATATATATATATATATATATATATATATATATATATATATATATATATATATATATATATATATATATATATATATATATATATATATATATATATATATATATATATATATATATATATATATATATATATATATATATATATATATATATATATACATACATATCATTGCATTACAGGTACCCTTTTGACAGGTCTCTTACCTTCTTCGCTGTTTATTTCAGCCAATCGTCATGAATCCTGAATCATCAACTGAGCAGTCCATCAAGGCCCTCCAGGCTCAGAATGCCCAGTTCCAAGAGCTGATCATGAATTTGGCCCAGGGGCAACAAGATCTGAAGACCCTGCTCTTGAAAAAGAAGAAGAATAGGACTGTGCTGTTCAACCCTAGGCGCAGATCTGGGAATACACTGCAGATTGAAACTGAGAGGACTACTCCATCTGTTGGGGAAGGCAGTCATCAGGAGGAAAGGGTTCCCAGTCCAGTGGTCTCCGACAACGAGACAGATTTCAACGACGAACAATACCCTCCTGCTGAAGACAAGTACAAGCAGTTGGAAGACCGTCTGAATGCAATGGAAATTCAACAAGTACCTGGTTTGGATTTCGGAGATTTGGGTCTAACTTCTGGTGTGGTGATCCCACACAAATTCAAAGCACCCTCTTTTGCTAAGTACGATGGGGAATCCTGTCCCAGGCTGCATCTCAGGTCTTATGTGCGGAAGATTCAACCGTATACTGTGGACAAGAACTTGTGGATCCACTTCTTCCAGGAAAGTCTTTCAGGGACTCATCTCGAATGGTTCTATCAGCTGGATGGAACCAAGGTTCGTAATTGGGAGGAGTTGGCTACTGCTTTTTACAAGCAGTATCAGTACAATGTCGACCTCGCTCCTACGCGTACCCAACTCCAGGGTATGTCGCTAGGATCGGGAGAAGGTTTTAAAGAGTATGCGCAAAAATGGAGAGACCTGGCCGGTAGGGTACAACCACCGCTGACTGACCGTGAACTTGTGGACATGTTCTTGGGGACCCTGTCTGGTCCATTCTACAACCACCTGATTGGGAATTCGTCTGCTGGATTCACATATCTTATCTTGACTGGAGAGCGAATAGAAGCTGGCATCAGGTCTGGGAAGATTCAAGAGGCTGCACCTTCTGATAAAAAGCATCATCATGGAAAGAAAGAGTCCAATGCTGTGCACGGTAAAAAGAGCCGTCATGAGGTAGGGGCAACCCAGATCTCCAATCCTAGACCTGCTCAACAAGGACAGGGGCAGCAGCGCAAGGAGAGCGCACCCAAACGACAGTTCACCAAGATCAACATGTCGCTGGATCAAGCACTACAACAAATGTTGAAGGCAGGGCTGATCAACTTAAGGGTTCCTCTTCGGAATCCGAACACTTCTGCTCCGAACTACCATCCTAATGAGAGTTGTGCCTACCACTCTGATAGCCCGGGGCATACTACGGACAACTGTTGGCCTCTCAAGAACAAGATCCAAGACATGATCGACGCCGGAGAGATTCAATTTGAAGTACCTGAGACTCCGAACATAATCACTGCTCCGTTGCCCAATCATTGAAGACCTTTTGTTTATTTGAATTTCCGAGTTGTATTTTTCTTTGCTCATACAAACAATTAATGTCATAGAAAACTCTTTTATTCTATTAAAGCATCGCATATGTCTGTTTTGGGAATTAATACAATTGTTTTCATTATATTCAAAATTGTTTTCATTTTTTCTGTGATGATCAACTCTCGATTAATAATTCTAAGCCTCTTGAGGGAGGATGACGAAAACGATACCGCTATCTTTGCAGTATGCTTTGAACAGACCCCGCTGATGAAGTACAGGCATTGTTTCAATTCCTAAACACTTGAGTAATAAGGAAGATAATCCCTCGTCAACCCCTCCGAGCCAAAGAAGTAGGAGTTTTTCTTTTCGAAAATTAAAACCCTTTATCATACCCTGGGGCAGGGTAGTTCTCTCAGTTGATCCAAGTGCGCAACAAATGGCACCAAAGAGATCCTTACGAAAAAAAGAAAGACAGTGATGGTTCCGAACAATCGTAAAGACAGGCAGTCATTATCAAAAAATTCATAAATGAAAAGCCCAAAAAGTCAAAACCTATAAAGGGGACTTACGAAACTGGGGCATCCCGCTGACTGTAATTCCAAAAAAGGAAACAGCTCAGGCAAAAAACAGGGATAACAAAATCAAAAAGAAAGAGGTCTTATAAACCCTCAACAAAAAGGAAATGACTGCCTATTCAAAATAAAGCATCAATATCTGAACCATCACCGGAAAATCAGAGCAAAGACTCAAACAAGGTCTAACGTATGATCAACTGAGTTTAGGTTTGGAGAACATCACGAAGAGCGGGTGGGTACAAATAATTTGAGCCTTTATCCTTTGTTTCTTAAACCGTGAACCAGGCCACGTTATAACCCTTAAAAGTCCTAGCTGAAGCATGGGTTAGTTCGAAAGCATACTGTTATGAAAGGTATCCTGACTCCTTAAGGCTCACGGTAAAATACGGAGTTGACATCACGTTTTACAAACAATCATTTGTTTTATGAAAAAGAATGCATTTTCAAAATCTTCAAGACAGACATAAGCTTTACATTTTTGATATAACTCTGTTTGCATATGACTTTTTGTTTGAACAGCAGGAAAATTCGCACGATGAATACCTAGTGAACAAAAGCCCTTCCAATCAAGGGGCACGACATGATCATGGTCCGTCATCTGGGGCAATCCAATCAAGATTCGGAGAATCTCTCAAAGGCCAAATAGCCTGGGGCAAATCTCCATCTGGATCACTTGAGGCATTGGACGATCAAACGAAGATCTTCTGGTATGGCGACACAACACAATAACAGGGGCAACTCCCTACATTCTGAAAGCACGGACATAGTCGAAAAAATACTGCGCATAATCAAAGACCCGCTAGGTTGACACACCTAGGCAAAAATAAGGGCTTCCCGGCGAACCAAAAGGGTTCGGGCAAAATAAGGGATGAAAATGAAAAAATCTGTACACCCGGCAAGTCGAAAACCTGAAAAGGCGGCTTGGGCAAAAATGGGTATCCCGGTGGACTGAAAACCCGAAAGGGCGGTCCAGGCAAAAGTTAGGGATCAAAGCGTACGACTATGTCCTGGCATCTTGTCACCTGCCTACCAGAAGAAGGTCTGTCCATCAATAACTATCAGCACCTCACAGGTTTTCCTCTCCCACCTCAGAAACAGGGGCAATGATGAGTTGTCCAAACGATCTAATTGCTCTGTCCACAAGGTACAAGGTATGATCAGCTGAAGAAGGTAACCAGTATATCATAATTCCCCAGAGAGTGAAACAGCAAATCAGTTAACTCTCCCCAAGCAGAGTTATACTATCAGCCTCAAGGAAGTTGGGTATCCCCCGCAGATCTCAACATTCCCCAGCACGATATACAGGCATTCTTAACAAGCATCCCCGGCAGTCTTGGTCTAAAGATTGTTCCCCGGCGGTACATCAAACATTCAAAGGAGTCACTTCCCCAGTACAGTTCAAAATTTCTCCAGGAGAATCCAATCCAGTTTCCCCAGGAAAGTGGGAATCCATCTCCCCAAGCAGTAAGCTTATCCCCAGTAGATTCTGGAAGCTTACCCTCGCAGAGCACGAACACGCGTCTCCCAGTTTTATTCAAAGAGTTATTTCCTTACCAGGATATAACTGGGTTATCCTCAGCCAAAAGCCACGGAGAGATCGTCCTCGGCGAAGTCTTCTTATCCCCAGCAAAGTTTATCAACACTTCCAACACAACAATGGTATCCCCAGTGAAGTTACCATCAACATTTCAGCAAAGTACCCCTCTTCCCACAGAGTATTTTCCCCAGCAAGATCGCTATAGTAATCTCCCCCGCAGAGTAATCTCCAAACATATTCCCCAACGGAGTCATCTTCTCCTACCGGTTCATTCTTGCAGAGCGAAAAGCTCTCTCTTCAACACCAGCCCAGGAGTTAACTTCCTGGCACCCGTCAAGGATTTATTTTCTTAGACAAAAATATATTCATGAACATTACATCTTCATACATTATAGCATGCATATGCATCATACTACACGAATCTCATCAATTTTGAGGACATCCTGAAATCATGCAGTTCATGCATCATGATCTTGCATACAACTGATGCTTTACCTTTTCAGGAAAGGTCAATACATAGATGATTACTATCAACTATCGCGACTCCTTCTAGATATAGTTCAGATGTGACCCAGGCCTGGCGACGTTCTGATACTTCTTCCAGATTTCCTTCCAGAGATAGCTTAGAAATGCTCCCGATATGGATGCTGTTCTGTTGCTTATTCAACACTCCTTCTAGATATAGTTCATATGTGAACCGGATATGGCGACGTTCTGATACTTCTTCCAGATTTCCTTCTAGATATAGTTCAGATGTGAACCAGATATGGCGACACTCTGATACTTCTTCCAGATTTCCTTCTAGATATAGTTCAGATGTGAACCAGATATGGCGACATTCTGATACTTCTTCCAGATTTCCTTCTAGATATAGTTCAGATGTGAACCAGATATGGCGACATTCTAATACTTCTTCCAGATTTCCTTCTAGATATAGTTCAGATGTGAACCAGATATGGCGACATTCTGATACTTCTTCCAGATTTCCTTCCAGATATGGTTCAGATGTGACCCAGGCATGGCGACATTCTGACACTTATTCCAGACCCCCCCTCAGATAACTTAGAGATGCTCCGGACACGGAAGCTGTTCTATTGTTTATTCAGAGATCACCTTTCTAGAGATGGTTCAGATGTGACCCGGATATGGCTACCTTCTGATACTTGTCCCAGATTCATCCAGATATAGTTTAGAAATGCTCCGGATATGGATGCTAGTCTATCACTTATTCACAGTTTCTTCTCAAACAACTTAGAGATGCTCCAGACCCGGAGACTATTCTATTGTTTAGTCCAGATTCATTCGAAAGACTATTCCAGATTCGATTCCTGCATCCAGTCAAAAGCCTTCTCTAGTCCAGTTAAATCGACCCCTAACAGATTTTCCTGATAAAGACTCAGTAGAAGATGTCCAAGATTCTCTCAGCGTTACTGTTGAGGTTGAAGTCGTCCAAGATTCTCTCAATGATACGGTTGAGGTTGAAGTCGCCTATGGTTCTCTCCCCGTTACTGCGGAGGTAGTAATCGCCCCCAGATTCTCTCAGCGATACTGTTGAGGTAGTAACCATCCCTGGTTCGTTCATCACCTTTTAAAGCTCCAGATCCAGCTCCTGTAACCAGTCAGGACACATCGACACAAAGAATTTGAAGACCAGCTCCTGTAACAGGTCAGGTAATCATTTTTTCTTTTCCAGGTACGCGCGTTCTCGCTAAGGAATCTCTTACGCGATTGACAACCAGATGGCATCTATAAGCCCATCATCCTATCCATCAATCTCCAAATGGCATCTATAATCCCATTCCCCACCATCATACTACTATGTGAGCGCAAATTTCTGGGCACTCTAGTGTTCAATCATCTTTTACCTTCGGATTACGAAAGGCACGTCAGCCAATCTTCATCCTCAGGTCTAAGAAGATTGAACAGGGGCAACTGTTGTACCCCAAAATTTGCCCTCCCATATTCTTCAAAATTTTTCAAGTCAAAGCTTCAAAATCTCCCCAAGGGTTGCACAATTCAAGGGCCTCCTAACAGTCAAAAATTAGGGTTTTGGTTCTGGCAAAGTAAATGAAGTTTCCAAGGGTCCAAACAAGTCCCACATGCCTATAAACATGGTCAAGAATCCTCATACCAAGTTTCAAGGCTTACAGCACAAAATTGCACAGTCAAAAACCCTAATTGCACTACAGTCAACTGCAGGGGCAAAATGGTCATTTGACAGTCAAAAGTTCAAATTTTTGGTCAACATCTCATTTTGAAGCCATAAACATCATTTTATCAATGCTTGATCATGATTCTCAAAGTTTGGCTCAAAAAGTCTCAAGATGCAAAAGTTTCCATATTTGGACAGTTGAAAAAGTCAACTGTAACTTGACCAAGGCATAACTTCCACATGGATTATCAGAAAAATTCCATCCAAAGCTCATTTTGAAGAGAAAGACATTTCCTACAACTCCTCTTCATACTTCAAGTCCAAGAAATGCTCTCACAAAAAGTTATCAATTTCAACATTATAGGTCATTTTCAAAAGTCAACAAAAAGGGACTTTAAGTCAAAGGCCATAACTTGAGATTGGTAAATCAAAATGACATGGTACCAAAGGCATTGGTTAGAGGACTTCAAGGCCTTTCCAAAATGTCCAAGAACATGATCAAAGCTTAAAAATTGAGTAAGATATGCCTTGTGGAAGTTGGGAAATTTTTGGGTATTTTGAAAAGTCAACTTTGCTTCAAATGTCCTAAAATTGCTAATGGGCCACATTTTCTTCCAAAATCCATCATCCAAGGCATGTGCACGACCATTTGGCCCAAAGGGAAGTTTTTCATCATTTTTATTTATTTATTTGAATTTTTAATTGCTAATAATTCATTTAATTAAAATAAATATGTGGAAAATACCAAGGCAAGTTTTTTAAATCTTTTTAGGCATGAAATACACTCAAGATTCGTGCGTGATCAGATATAGAAAGAATCAATGTGATTAGGACATAATTGGTAGCAAATATGCATGAAAAGATTGGAAAATATATGCATGGAAAATCAAATATCATTCCATCAATGCAAGGATTCTTTGGACCAAATTTTCAACCCTAATCATTCACATACTTATACTCATGCAAGCCCTAGTGCTCATAACCTCCAAGTTGCGCAGAAACACCATAGACAACCTTGCATTTTTTCAAGAAAAACTCAAATACTGAAAACACGTTTCTAAGGCCTTTCAAGATCGAATAACCACTCCATTAGCTTGCCAAGGTTACCAGGAGACAATTCCAATCAAGAACATTGTCCCATACTCAAGGAATTGGTATATCAAAGTCATACTTTTCACGAAAATATTCATAATCGTATCATGAATTCTATGCATTTTTCATGTGTTTTCTTTACTGATTTACCCTAATTGATTGATTCTGAAGCTAACCCTATAGTTTGATTGAGTTTTTATGCATTGTACGTGATTTCACCATTAAAGCCAGCTAGGGTTCTTCAAGCTCCAAATTGGGCATTCTTGAATACTGTCAAATTGGGACTTCCCAATACCATGACTGAACTCAGGACGCTTGGACGATTCTAATACACCCTCGCGCCTAATTTATGTGACAATATGGGCTAATCGCTATTTCTAAAAAGGTTGTATTTTGGGGGGGTTCAAAACCCCCGCTAACCCTTTTTATGTTTCAGGGAAAATCCAAACAAGGAAGAAGAAGAGTAGGTGGCACCATCTGATTGAGCAATTTGAATTTCGCGCGAAAACGTTCCACTAACTTTTGTTTTATCTTATATTATTCATTGGCCATATAATAAACAAAGCGCGTTAAGAGCTCCAGTGGAAAGGCATCAGTATGGTAATCCCTGGGACCTGGGTTCGAATCCCAGGTCCCCCCTCCCTTTCCATAATATTTTTCCTAATGTCATTCTATGCAGCTGGCTCCCTGAAGATCACCATACGCTCATCACTCAAACGTGCCACTCGTCCCACAACCTCCATCCAATGGCCAGGATCTGAGGCCTATGGAATGATGCAGTCAATGCAAACACACACTGGCATGAAAAGTCAAATAAGGCCAATGCTTAATGGGCCTAATTGCTAAGCTATACCTCCAATTTGGGGACAGAACCCCCCATGGTTTGCTTTCTTATTCTTTTTTCATATTTGTTCTATTTTATTTATTTTGTTTAATTTTTATTTAAATCTTTAAATTAATTTATTTTTATAAAATATAAAAATAATACAAAAATCAGAAAAAGACAAAAATAAGTATTTTTATTTAAATGTTATTTTTTTTTGTAAATAAATCTCACTAATTAATTAGATTTAAATTTAGGTTTAATTCAAATATTCTCCTTAATAAATTAAAAAAAAAAAACTAGAATTAGGGTTAACTTTTTTAATTTTCATCTAATTCTCTCATAAAAAATCATAAACACCAAAAACTCTAAAAAATAATTTCCTTTTCATTTTAATTTAATTAATTTGTTAAATTGTAATTTAATTTCATTAAAAAGGGTCCAACGCCCTCGCATTCGCTAATAATTTCAATTCGCGCATTTATTTCCTTTCTTATATTTTTTATGTAACTCCCCCAAAGCCGTGTAAACTTGATATTTATTTCTCGCACTTTATTACTTTATTTTACGTCAAATCGGGTCCTGGATTAAATTTGGCGATGTGGACCCGCGCCTTTGTAATAGTTTAGGAACTTTAATTTTCCGCATCTCTTTAACTGTTAATAATTGCAGGCAAGAATGAATGTTAAAATAAAAACAAAAGCGTAGATCACCCATGACATGAACAAGACAAAAATATCTGAAAACGACACACAAATCACACACCACCCCTAGGGTACGCCTCATTGTTGCCTTGCCTCGAAAGGTGATCGTCGAGTAGAGGATGTCTTAGTAAGTCCTCATGATCCGGGAACCTGGCATGAGGGTAGCTTCTAAGATATCTTCCTATTGCTCTGGTGATCACCATGTCCCGAACCTTTGAATTGACCCGAACACCTCCAACGGTGGTGCTACCTACCTCTCAATGGTGGGATGGCACTACTTTAAAGGACATTTACACAGACGAATTCCTTTGGGTAGGTAGACGACTCTAGATACTTGCTCTAATTTCGAAACAAATCAAAAATATTTTTCACACCGACACCTTTTCAAAAATCTTTCGAAAGCAAATTTTCAAACACTCTTGAGGACCGATACAAGAGTCGAACTGGAATTTTCAAAGAAACTTTTTAAACCCACAATTGAAAAGCAAACAAACCATTTTTGAAAACACAATGAGCAAGTATCTAAGAGCCCATGGATAACCATGGATAGAAAGGGTGCTAACACCTTCCCTTTCTATAACCTACCTCCCGAACCGAGAGCGATCTCTATAAGGAATTTTTCAGTGCTTTTGTCCTTTCCATTTGGAGAAAATAAAAGACGGTGGTGACTCTTGCTTCCGCGACATTTCGCGAACCAGCGTTAAACAGTCAGTTCCAGATCCACCGATCACATGGGGCACATCAAGTAGGTCACAAAATGAAATGGTTGTTGTTTTGATATGGAATGTATTGGCCCACTATGCTCAAAGACTGCATAGAATTTGCTAAAGGATGCGAGGAATGCCAAGTTCATGCAGGTATTCAACATGCTCTTGCAAGTGAGTTGCATTCAATTGTTAAGCCTTGGCCTTTTAGAGGATGGGCATTAGATCTAATTGGTGAAATTCGACCAACATCATCCAAAAGACAGAAATATATCCTTGTGGGTATAGATTATTTTACCAAATGGGTCGAAGCAATTCCTCTAGTGAATGTTGATCAAGAGGCTATTATGGAATTTATCCAGAGGCAAATAATTTACAGGTTCGGAATACCAGAAAGTATCACAACAGATCAAGGTTCAGTTTTCACAAGGCGAAAAATGCAAGAGTTTACAAAAGAAATGGGATTTAAGTTACTTACGTCAACTCCTTATTATGCTCAAGCTAATGGGCAAGTAGAAGCAACCAATAAAGTCATAATAGGTTTGATAAAGAAACATGTAGGACGAAAGACAAGAAATTGGCACAAAACTTTGGACCAAGCTTTGTGGGCATGTCGAACATCTCCTAAAGAAGCAACGAATACTACTCCGTTTCGACTTACATTTGGACACGACGCAGTGTTGCCAATCGAAATACACTTACAGTCAGTAAGAATCCAAAGACAAAATGAAATACCAGCTGATCAATATTGGGAAATGATGATGAATGAATTAGTGGACGTGGATGAAGATAGGCTACATGCTTTAGAAGTTATGAGAAGACAGAAAGATAGAGTAGCCAGAGCATACAACAAAAGAGTTAAAAGTAAGTTGTTCTCAACCAATGACCTGGTATGGAAAGTTATATTACCTATGGATAAAAAGAATAGACTATTAGGTAAATGGTCACCCCATTGTGAAGGACCCTTTCGTGTTTTGAAAACATTTTCGAATAATGCTTATGAAATAGAAGAATTAGCAGAAGATAGAAGAATCTTGAGGGTAAATGGGAAATATCTAAAAAGGTATAAGACATGCTTGAAAGAGGTTAGAATCACTGCAGGATAATAAAATATATATAAATATGAAGCCAAAATGGTATTATATAAATGCCAAAATGGTTGTGTTCAATCATTAACAATAAAAGCATTAACAAAATACATTCGAAAATCAGAAAGGGGTGTTTCGTTTCAACTTAGCAAACTTGCTCTTGCATAAGTTGATTTTGCATTGGGTAGTATTTCTGACGTTTTCGAGCCCCTTGATTTCTTCACTTATTCCTTCAGCCACCTCCATCTGTTGAAGACTTTGTGTGACAAGATTTTCAAGCTCTTGGTCATCAACAGGTTTCAAGGCTGCCTGCTCATTTCGAGCACCCTCAATTTTCTTCTTGAGTTATTCAATCTGAGATTCCCAAAACAGAATTGATCGAGCCAAAACATCATGCTTGTCTTGGGCTTGGATTTTAGCGCGCTCCAACTTCTCTGCTTCTTCAGAAAGTTTTGAAGTTTGATCATAAGCTTTAGACAAAGCTTCTTGTTTGCTTAGAATCTTAGCCTCAGCATCATTAACCCTAATATATTCATTGCTAACCTCATTGAGCAAGATTTGCAGATCATATATGGTTTCACTTACTTAAAGTGGACAAATGCTGAGATCTATCTGAGAAAGCAACTTCTTCATCGAAAAATAGGCTGTAGTATCTGCTTTTAGAATGGTAAAAATGTCAGCCTCAAGAATAGTATTGTTGACTTGTTGAAGAAGTTGATCAAGAGAAGTAAGAGGGGCATTATCCTTTGTTTGTCTAGAATCTTCAGATTGATTTTTGCTAGAAGAAGAATCCCGTTGAGCTAGCATTAGCTTGATATATTTCAGGGGATTACTCCGTTTTAGCTCTTCCTTCTGTTCCCCAGTCAAGATTGGAGGGTCTGGGTTTTTAGTGAAAATAGTCCCAGTAGGTACGGGAACTTCCACCTCCTCTTGCACCATCTCATCTTTGTCACCATCTGTGAAGTAACGACTCACAATATGTGTGTCGCTTTCCTCTTCAGATTGGTCAGCAAAATGTACCCTTATGGGAGAAGAGTCACTAGGATTGTCATTGATGAGAGTTGCAAGCACTGTGTATGGTTCGCCAGCTGCATGGCCCTCTGTCAAGGGAGGCGAGGTTTCTTGTTGATCCAAGACTTCGACGGTCTCTGCAGGAGTAGCAGCAGTGGATGAACCTTTATTTAAAACAGCTTCGTTGAAACCTTCTGGTTGAGGAGAGGCTGCAAGTTTGGAAGCTTGGCCTTGAATGGCCGGAGGATCAGAAAGAACAAAAGGAACGCTCTGCACAGAAACAAAGGGTTAGCATAAAGAAGATTACATAGTCAATTTAAAAAGGCATCGAGTAAAATTTACCTTTTGTTCATCAGAAGTTGCATTGCTACCAATGCGTTCTGAAATTACATTCTTCGAAGACTGAGACTTCGAAGATCCTTTGGATTTGAGCTTGGGAGCAGTCACATTCACATTTCTTTTTGAAGGATTGGCAAGTTGAGAACCTTCGCCAGATTTGTTGATTTTATTTTTCTTCTTTCGTTTAAGAGGAGAAATGTCTTCATCTTTTTCTGATTCATTTTCAGAATGGGCACTATCGTGTTTTCGTTTCTTAGGAGACTTGGGAGGTAATCCACTTTCCTGGAAAAATAGGTTTGAATAATTAGTCAATTTAAAAAGTAATTTCGACAATAAGAAAGGAGCGAGCGAAGTATTACCTTTTTCTTTTTTGAGGAGTCATCTTCTTGGTCAGAAGGAGGATTTTCAGTATTGGTTATTGGCACTTTCAAAGAAGAAGTTGAATCTGCCTTGGGTACAACTTTATCCTTTTTCAAAGATTTTAGATCAACAGCTGAAAGGAATATGAAATGGTCAAGTTTAAAACAAAGTTTAGAAAGAATAAGGGAGCTTCGAATTTCTTCAGTTCCGCACCTTCGCCGTTTTGAGACGTGATAAACATGGCTGACAAGTCATAGCGAAGGTGCCCCCTGAAATTGTCTAAATCACGTTTAGCCCATGTTACCCTTTGGGCAGGTTTTTTGGCATCATTTTCACACAAATGAAAAATGTTCCCACAAACGAACCACCAGGGATACGGAGGAAAAAAGGCTAAAGCCAGCTCTGAAGTAGGTAGGTTTGGAAATTTTGGTGTTTGATGTTTAAAATCCCACCAATACCTATCTTCAGATTTTACATAAGGTGGAAATCGAATTTTTGAAAGTTGTTTTTCAAATTTTTCTTTCAAAGTTCTTGCTGCTTCGCAGACAGTTCGATGTATTTCCATAAGATTATACACAATTTCGAAATATTTTTGGAAGGCTCGAATTTCCTTGACATGAGTAAATCTACCTTTTTTGACATGCTCCTGCACAAAGGAAAAAGCTATCATCAGTTGTTTTTGAATTTGGATGGTGTTGAACATATTCTTCGAATAATAAGCCGTCCACCAAGTATAAAAATCTTTTGTCATGTAAAAGGAAGGAGTAAAGGGGACTAGTGAAAAGTCAGCAAAGCCAACATATTTCTTTTGTCGAGTTTCGATTTCCTTGAAGGATTAAGGCACCCCTGCTAAACATATCTCCCTTTTCTTGTTGAAGAGAGGCTCAGGTAGAATCTGGCATAATCCGAATTGACGAGCCACGAAATTAGGTTGATAAGCAAGGTTACACGCTTGGCTCTTCACAGGCGTGATCCTAGAAATAATAAGCCTAGGGTTTAAAAAGGCACACCAAATGTCCCTAATTATCTCTTCTTCAATAGCTTGTTCAAGGGGCATGGTAAACCAAGTTGGACCACAGTTTCGATTGGCAAAAGGGGCCATTGAAGGGTCAAACCTATGTCTTTTGGAGAAAATCATTGTATAGTTAACGAAGCATGTTTTGAAATTTTCTCTTTCATCGTTTGGGGTTAGTTTTAACAACCTAGTGCCTTCAATTCCTCGATTTACAACGTCAGGATGTTCTTCGTTAATAACCCCAAAGGTTGATAGAGATGGTTCGAAAGTTGCATTTAACCAAAGCTGCAATAGCCAAAAGGGGCCAGCGAGAAGCAGGTTAGTGCCAGATTCGTAAGTTTTCAGTTTTGAAACTGCAGCACCTATGCTTTCATATAAGCTTGTTAGCAGTAACTCACTGATGCATACCATTCGACCATGATGAAGTTGATTTGCAAGGGTGATGAACCTGCTAGCAACTTGTAGAGACTTGCTGCAGAAGACATATTTTGATAACCATAGCGCCAGAAAAGCTATATGTTCAACATCAGAAACCTCTTCCTCAGCAGAGTGATAGAGATTGATGTATTTTGAAAAGATGGCATTCTTGACATCGAAGTCAATAAGGTTGTCCGCATCTTCGTTTGGATCGAAAGTTTACCCAATAGGGGAAAGTCCAGTGATAGCAACGATATCAAAGAACGTAGGTGTCAGCATTCCACAAGGGAGATGGAAAGTATTATAGGTGATATCCCAAAAGTATAAAGAGGCTAGCAAAAAAGGTTGGCTGTAACTGAAACCTAATTTTGACATTCGAATCAGGTTTAGGATGCCTATACTTTCCCATTCCTGGGATTTCTTATGTTCAACTTTCGAAAGCCAATCTTGGTATAATTGATCTAATGAGGGACATGAGCGAAAGGGTTTGAAATTGCCAGTAACATAGTCCATGCAAAAAGCGTCCCTTGTGGGTTTTGACGTTTCTGTGTCATGTGTTTTCTCTTTTAAGGTTTTGGACAGCCTAACAATTGATTCATCTTCTTTAAGTGTTAAGAGGATGGATATATTAACAATAGGTTTAGTTTTGGAATACGCGGGAAAAAATCCCTTCGTTTTTTCTAGACGATCCGTTGAGATTAGAGGACCCATAACTCCTAGGGTTTTATCAAGAACAGTAGTAGGAATGATTACCTGAGAAGCATATATGGCTTTTTGTTCTTGAGTGAGTTTAGGGGTTGAGATGAACTCCTGATTATCAAGATTGATAATCTTGCTTGCTGGTTTGAGAATGGAAGGAGAAGCTTGCTTGGATTTCCCAGACTTCTTGGATGAGGAAGTTAGCGCTGAAGACATTGTGAAAATAATTTTTTTTCTGAAAATAAGAAATCTGTTTGTTTGAAGAATGAGCAAGATTGGAAAAGTTGGAATGAAGAAGATGAAGTATTTTTATAGCCTTCCTCAACAGTTTAATAGTTTTTTACCTTTGGAAAAAGGTGGGATACGTGTAACTCCCTCATTGGAAAGAGAAAAGGTGGATTTTTTGAACTTCCTAGGGAAGTGACATTTTTGCTGCTAATTATTAGCTATAACTGATGTGATTGCACGTTTTGGTATGGTGATTGGACATTTTGCAGAAAGTTGGACACTTACTCTGCCATCGTGTGCAGTATGGTCATCATTAGTTTTTGATACTCTCGATATAGCCTGGATGAGTCAAAAACAAGTATTTCTTTATATCTATCGAAATACATGTTCTTGAGGGGCAATTTGTTAGCTGGCTATTTCGAATAAAGAAGAAACCATTATCAAAATAATATTTCGAATAAGTACCTAGGGAGATTGATATAAATGTTGGATATTGGTGGGAAATATGGAGTCATTATGCTGAAGGATTATTCGATTTCCAGTGATAGGTGATGGATTTCGATTTGTATTTTTAGTGTTCAAAATATAAAGAGCTCTTTTATGCAAGGGTGCCAGAATTGGGAACGGTCCAGGTAATTGGGTTATTTCGAAAACGAAGAAAATTAGTAAGATACTTAGATTGGTATAGATTTCGAATTTCAAATAGGAGCGCCATTCTTAGAAGACGCGTGGAAGTCAGTAAACATAGGAAGCCTGCATGCTTCGAACGTGGCGTGATTTTAGAGTAGGACCGTTAGGGTCAAGACACTATAAATAGGTGTTCTTATGTTAGATTTGGCATGTTCATTTTCATGTACTAAAAGATCTCAAAACACTCAAATTACTGTGAATTAAGGGAAACGAGTCAGAAGACACAATGTACGTATTGAACATCATCATTCTTTACAATTTCAGTACAAGTCTTTTTATATTTAGTTCGCTATTACAGTATTTCTGCCCTTAAATCCTTCGATTTCCTTGCATTTCCTTGTTTTACTTGCTTTTAAACACAGTTATTTCGTTAGAAACTTCACTTTTACTTTATCCTCTTATTCAAACATTCCATATTTCTAGAAACTGTTACTTTCTCAGAAACTCCTTATCTTTACATTCAAGCATTAAATCCTAAGTCTAATTCGAAGCCTTTCCTTTCTACATTTAGTTAGTTTATTCCTATAGACAATTTTAGAGATCTTTCTTAAAAATCTCACATTCGAACTTAACATACAATATAAGTTTATCAAGATAATGAGTATGAACATAGAAATGAGTTATGACACATGTGTTCTAGGATCAATCTAGTCGATCCTGCAGGTAACTAATAATAATCAATAAATTGGAAGACTAGCGGTTGTTTACTAGAAATCACTGTAAATAGATATAGAGTTCTATCCCCACTCCTCAAGGTGCCCGCCAAATTTCCACCACCAAAAAAACACCCGTTAGGCCCCTTTCCCCCAACAACTTGACTCCAAATATAGAAATCCACATCTGGATGAACTGATTTTCCCAGAGGAGGAGTATACTGAGGATTATAGGTCAGAAATTCTACAAACAAGGCCTGATAATCCTCCTACACATACAATAAAAAAATCAAGTTAAATATATAAGTAAAATTAATGAAATTGAATTAAATAAAAATAATAATAAAAAACATATAACCACGTGATTTTAACGCCACAACTTATCAGTTGCCACTCAATTTTCACGCCACAACATCTCACTTGCTACGTGAAAATCACGTCACAAAATTGCTTAAAAAATATTTAAAAAAATATAAACATAAATTTACTTACCAGGGCTTTTTTTGTACGCTCGTCAATAAATCCTCCCGATTTCTTTGTCCGAGTTTCAGTAACCAGCTCAGTCATCAATGGTTGTCTCCCCAAACTCTTAGCCTAAATAAAAAAATTAACTTAAATTAATAATATATGTTATAAATCCAAATATGACTTTAAAAAGTGGTAATAATTACCATGCGTCGAGCATGCTCAGCAGTACTAATACTTCCAACAACATTAAGGCAACCCCCTTTTTCTGATGCCCTCATCTTCTTTGCATTTTCAGATTTAGCCTTAAATTCATCTGATTCCCAATACTTAAGAAGTTATTCAAAAACTTCTTTGCCTATCCATTTGGGACGAATGCCCAAAAGTTGCCAATTCTCTTTAACACGTCGTAGCATGTAAGAAAGTCGTCTTGAACTCCTGCCAAAATATTTTTTTTTTACTTTGTTATGGTTCAGTGGATCCCAAACACATTTCGCCTACAATGTTGTATGACATTAAAATAAATAGTTAGATAAACTATAACAATAATGAAAAGGTCATTTAAATTAAAATAACTTAAGAAATAAATTAATTATACCTGGAATTGCTTAAACCATTCGTCTTTATCCGAAACTTCTCTAAAACTCTTCAAAAATTTTGTATAATTCTGCTGAATTATATAATTTATAACCCTGGAAGCAGTCTGACTCGGCCCAAAACTAAAACAAAAATAATTGAATTAGCATAATTAAGTATATAAAGTTATATTAAAAATGGAAATGTGTAATTATAAATAAAAATCAATAAATAAGAAACTTACGAGTTCCCTTCAGGCCAAATCCAAAATCTCCCATCAATGATATGAATCTCACTCGGATCATCATCCCCTCGAAGATCTCTCTCATCTATCTGATCATCATCCATACCAAGATCGTCATCATCCGACTCTGCATGATCATCAGATGCAGGTACATGTGTGGGATGTAGGGTGTGACCAGTCTGTGTGGGTCGTGAAGAGGTGGATCCTCCAGGCTACTGGACGGATAGGGGCATCTGTGTAGGAAGTGGGGTGTTGAATCCTCCAGGCTACTACACGAATGAGGGTATCTGTGTGAGAAATGGAAAACTATGCTAGAAGGATGAGGGCCCCTGTGTCTGCTGGAATGGTAAACCAAGTGGGGCCCTAGATGGACTAATAAAAGATGGACTCCCAGATGGGAACTGAAGAGGACTATGAGAGGATAGTAATGGCGTAAAAGGCATAGTATTGTCCATGGACATATGATGAACCTGACTCTGCGGGGGAGGACACGTGGCTGAGTGAGGTGACTGGCATACTACTACCCTTGGACGCCTGGGCTTCCTACCACTATCACTAGGACCTTTACCCTTATTATCCTTGGGTGGCATTTTTACCTATTTATAGAAAATACAAGTTAACATATAATATATTTGAAAAGCAAAATTCTCATGAATACATATTCATTAACTCATTCAAGAGAAGGTTCGTTAAGTAAAATTACAAGACACAATTCTCATTAATATAGGTTTATTATTCTAAATCGTCATGCTCGTCATCCATATCATCCTCGTCATCTAATGTGATATTATCCTCGGATCCAGAATCTTCATGATCTTCATCCTTATCAACTTGATTCCCCTCAACCATTGTATCAAACAAACTTGTAGTGTGTTCATCTGGAATCACATCATTAACTTCAACTTCATCAACTTGGTAAGCAACATCTTCCACTAGATCGTCAGTTTCAATATGACCCAATGGTTTTGTTTTTATTACAACACAACACCGTCGTTTACGTGGCACAAATGAAGGATAAGGAACATAATAAACTTGCCTAACAATATTTGACATTATGAAAGGGTCGTACTCTTTGTACCTCCGGTCCATTTGAATCTCAACAGTACCATATGTCTTATATATTTTTGTGCCTCTAGTTGGATCATACCATTCACAATAAAACAAGACAACTTTATTTTTCGAGTCCAAGTAATTGTATACTAACTCGTAGATATGGTTAACAAAACCATAGAAGTCATCTTCACCACCATCTGTAACTCCTTTCACAAATACACCACTGTTTATGGTCTTTTTCCCTTCAGTCCATTCATGAGTGTGAAATTTATATCCGTTCACGAAGTATGTGTGCCGTTTGTTTGCGCTTTGACGAGGGCCATTAGACAAGTTTCTCAAATGGAGTATTTCTGGAGTCGGTGCAACAACCCGATACAATTTCTCCTTGAACCATGTTAGAAATTGAGCATGAATGACACCGGATGTTGATTGTACACCGGTACTATCAAAATAGGCGTTGTTAAATTCCCTAAGAAGAAACACACTATAAGTTTCAAGCTAATCAATTTTATATTCACACTGTAAAGAAAATTAAAAAGTTAGATTATACTTACTCAAGATATGGTTTAACTTCAATGCAGTTGATCAAGACATGAACATGTGCAAATTGCATTTCTTGTTGGGTCAACCAATGCTCACCCTTCTTTCCAGAGGGACGACCTGGAAGCCCGAAGACTGATAAGGTGTACTGACTTCTTTCAATAACATTTACAGGATTCCTTATGATTCTTGGAGTTAACATCAAGTGCTTGAAATAGTGACTGCAAAAATGTGAAGTTTCTCGATGCAAGTAATGTGCATATATTGATCCTTCAACTCTAGCTTTATTTTTCACTGATCGCTTTGAATCACCCATGAACCTTTCAAATGGATACATCCACCTATATTGAACATGTCCTCCTAGATAAGCCTCATATGCAAGATGCACAGATAGATGTTCCATGGAGTCAAAAAAACCAGGCGGAAATACTTGTTCCAACTTACAGAGAATGACTGGAATATTTTGGTCCAACTTAATGATGTCATCCACTCTTAAAGCTGACGCACAAATATCTCTAAAAAATTGACTAATTTCAGTGAGTGGATTAAGCACATGTTTGGGTAGAGAACCAAACACAATTGGTAGCAATTGTTCCACAACAACATGGCAATCATGACTTTTTATACCATGCAACTTCCCAGTGTTAGCATCAACACACCTTGCTAAATTTGAAGAATACCTGTCGGGCATTCTCAAACCTTTTAGCCATCCACAAACCGCTTTAGCTTCTTGGGGGGTCAGACTGAAATAAGCTTTGGGTTTAAATAATTTTCCATTTGGTTGAGGCTTCAATTCCAACTCTTTACGATTACACCAAATTTCCATGTCTTGTCTAGCCTTCACATTATCTTTTGTTCTGTCTTTAACATCCATCACTGTGTTAAATACGTTATCAAAAAAATTCTTCTCAATATGCATAACATCAAGATTATGGCGCAACAAATTATCTTTCCAATACGGGAGGTCCCAAAATATACTTATTTTTGTCCAATCATGTGTGACCCCATATCCTTCAATTCTACATGTTTTCCAATATCTGTAAACTTTGGAAGTTCACAAACTTGGTTCCATATAGCAATTGGTGACAATCAAGGCGGAGGCGGATCTGTTACCCATTTGTCCTTTTTGAAATTTGTCTTGTTTTTTCTAAAGGGATGATTTGATGGTAAGAATTTGCGGTGACAGTCAAACCACGAGCTTTTCCCCCTTTATCCAATGTAAACGCCTTAGTGCATTCCATGCAATGCGGACAACCCATTCTGCCATGCGTACCCCAACCAGACAACATGCCATATGCTGGAAAGTCGTTAATGGTCCATATTAAGGCAGCTTGCATAGAAAAGTTTTGTTTACGGGATATATCATAAGTCCATTCTCCATTATTCCACAACCTCTTCAAATCATCAATTAAAGGTTGTAAGTACACATCAATTCCGGTTTTTGGACTTGACGGTCCTGGAATGATGCACGTCAAAAACATGTATGGTTTTGTCATGCACATCTCAGGAGGGAGATTGTAAGGGGTTACAATAACTGGCCAACAGGAATACGCACTTCCGGACGCTTGGACATATGGAGCAAAACCATCCGAGCATAATCCAAGCCTGACATTTCTAGGTTCCGCGGCAAAATCAGGATGTACCTCATCAAAGTGCTTCCATGCATGGCCGTCAGATAGATGTCGCATATTTCCTGGGCTTGTTTTGTTTATATGATGCCATGTCATTTGACTTGCACTGTTCATTGAAGAAAACATTCTTTTTAACCTTGGTATTATCGGAAGATAAAACATGGACTTTACTGCTACACGCTTTTGCTTATTGTTAATTGCTCTATTGCGAACTTTATATCTTGGACTCTGACAAAACTTACATTCCTCCGATGATCCATCTTGAGTACCAAACTCGTTGTCATAAAATAACATGCATCCATTAATGCAACAATCAATCTTTCTTACTCTTAAACCCAACTTCGACACCAACTTCTTTGCATCATAGAAACTCGCAGGCAAGTTGTCTTTCATTGCAGTTAAGTCCAACATCATTTTTGCGAAGTGCTTCAAACACTGATCAGGAACATTCCAATTTGACTTGGCGGCCAATAATCTCACACACATTGATAGCTTTGAGTCTAACGAACCCTTAAACAACGGTGTATTTATCTCATTCAACAACTGATAAAATCTCTGCGCTTCCTCATTCGACAACTCTTCCCCATCAAAATCTTCTGGTTGATCATAGGTCACGTTAACACCAAAAGCATCATCAACCATGTCACCTATTAGATTAAAGTTTTCCTCAAATTCCATAGGCGGTTGCATAGCCGGTTGACTACTTGAAGCATCTGTGTTGCTAGTCTCTGGTACATTACTCGGTAGTGTTTCATCATTATACGTCCAAACCCAATAATTTTAAATGAAATATTTTCTATGCAAATGACGTGTGATTTCCTCTGGGTCACTAATTATATATCTACATCCACATTTAAGACAATGACACCTAACTACTCCTTCACTTCGACAACGTTCCTGAGCAAACGTCCACATGATAAAACCATTAACACCGTCTATAAAATTGGGTTTAAGTGCGCGTCTTCCTGGATATAGTCTATCGTACATCCAACTACGATAATACCTATTGTTGTACCCCAAAATTTGCCCTCCCATATTCTTCAAAGTTTTGACAAACATCATCTCAATTTGCTTAAGTCTACTCAAGGGTTGCACAGTTCAAACACCCTCCTAAGCCAGTCAAATTAGGGTTTTGGTTCTTGCAAGGAAGTTGAGGTTTTCAAGGGCTCAATCAAGTCACATATGCCCATACACATTGTCAAGCATCTACATGCCAAGTTTCAAGGCTCACAAGGTCAAGTTGCACAGTCAAGAACCCTAGTTGCTCTACAGTCAACTGTAGGGGCAAAATGGTCATTTGGCAGTCAAAAGTCAAATTTTTTGGTCAACATCTTATTTTGAGGCCACAATCATCATTTGATCAAGTCTTGATCATGATTCCCCAAGCATGGCTCAAAAATCACCAAGGTGTCAAAAGTTTCTATTTTTGGACAGTTGAAAAGTCAACTGTAACTTGACCAAGGCATAACTTTTTCATGGTTCATCAGAAAAATCCCATCCAATGCTCATTTTGAAGGCGATGACATTTCATACAACTCATCTTCACATTCCAAGTCCAAGAAATGCTCTCACAAAAAGTTATTAATTTCAATATTATAGGTCATTTTCAAAAGTCAACAAAAAGGCATTTTAAGTCAAAGACCATAACTTGATATTGGTAACTCAAAATGACATGGGACCAAAGGAATTGGTTATAGGACTTCAAGACCTTTCCAAAATGTCCAAGAACATGTTCATATAATCAAAATTGAGCAAGATATGCATTGGAGAAGTTGGGAAATTTTTGTGAAATGGCAAAAGTCAACTATCCTTGAAACTTCAATTTTTGACAAAAGGGCCCACTTTTTTCCACTTGATTCAGCCTTGTCATGCCACCCACGTGTCCCATGATCAATTTCAAGACCAAATAATTATTTTTCTATTTTTATTTAATTTTTATGGATTTAATTCATTTTAATCCATAATAATTCAAGTAAATCTAAAAAAATTAATTAAATGGTATCTTATGGTTTGAATAGCCTTTATGAAGCATTTGCAACCTACCAATTTCGTGCTAAGTTGATTTAGGCATGAAAATTCAAATTTTGAACAAGCTTTGAAAGGCCTTTAATGGTGGTTAAGACAAAATCCAAAGCTTAATTGCAATGGTTAAAGGCTCCTAAATGTGACTTATTCTCACTCATTACTACATATGCAAGCCTTGCAAGCCTCATTCACAACCTGAACATTACACAAACGGCCAAAGCAAAATCCAAAAAGTGTCAAAAAAAGTGTGAGATCAAAAGGAGTATTGCAAGCATTTTCAGGCCAAAAGGAGAACGTGACTCTCTTCTTTGCCATCCCCTGAAGCTAAAGCAACCCTTGCCACGTCCTAAGATCCATCATACCGCGCTGTAAGTTCTTCCCAGGTCCCCCAAAATTCCATATCATTTTTTCTTATGTGTTTGTGTGCAGGATGCCCAGTGCGTTTCACCATGAACCTTCAGCGTTCCACATGCCAAGTGGCCATGATCATCGATCCGAGGGCCAAAAAGTGATGAACACTATATTCTCCAGTCAACGTGCTCCAGGCAATCTCCAAAAGTCAACAAGGCTGGTTAATGGGCCAGCAATTTCCAGGCTTCACACCTCCATTGGGCCATCAACACCCCCATTGGTTTCTATTTCTTTCTTTTTTTCTATTTTCCTTTTCTTTTTATTTTCTTTTTTTAATTATTATCATTATTGTTAATTAACCTAACAAACTAATTTTTTCCCATAAAATTCAATAAAACCAAAAAAAAACATTTTATTATTTATTAACTTATTTTGTAAATAAATTTTAATATTAATTAATTAGTTGTGTAATTAGAACAATTTCAACATTTTTTTAATAAGTAAAATTAATTTAGAATTAGAACTTTCAACTTTTAATTTCTTTTTATTTTATTTTCATTAAAAATATAAAAATACAAAAAAACATTTTCTTAATTAATTAATCAATTAGTTATTAATTTCAATTCCATTAATTACAAAAAAGGACAAAAATTTAATTCTTATTCAAAAAAGGGTCAAAACCCTTAGCATGTTCCCGATTTAATTCTTTCGCGCGCAATTTATTTTAATTCATTATATTTATGTAACTGCTTCCGGAAATGTAATAGTTAATTAGGTTTATCTCTTTATTTGCTATTTCTCGCATTCTTATTTCAAAACGGATTTTTTTTTTGGCGATGTATAGACCCGCGCCTTGTAATAGTTAGATTTACATTTCCGCAATTTATTTTCCGCACCCCTAACTGTTAACAATGCATGAAAGAATGTATGTAAATAAAATTAATCCGTAGCTCACAAATAACATGTACAAAGACAATTAACTGAAAAAACAACACACAAAGCACATGCCACTTCTAGGGTACGCCTCACTGGTTGCCTCGAACGTGGTCATCAAGTATAGGGTGTCTTAGAGGTCACCCTTTTGTCCAAAAGATCCAGTTGCCTCGAAACGGTTGCCTCGGATACAAAGGATCTAGGACATTAGGGTTACTTCTAAAGTGTCCTACCATTGCTTCAGTGACCACACATGTCCCGATAATCGAATTGACCCGAATACCTCCAACAACGGTGCTACCTACCTCTCAATGGTGGGATAACACTATCTAAAGGACTCTTACACAGCCTAATTCCTTAGAGTAGGTAGATTCTCTTAAGTACTTGCTCTCTTCAAACAAAACAAAACAACTTTTCACACCTCACACTTTCTAAAAGATTTCAAACAAATTTTTCACACACTCTTGAGGACTGATACAAGAGTTACTTAGAAATTTTTCAAACGAAACTTTTTCAAAACCCACACACACTTGAAAAGCAAATAAATTTTGAAAACATAAGAGCAAGTACCTAAGAGCCCATGGATAACCATGGATAGAAAGGGTGCTAACACCTTCCCTTTCTATAAATCTACCTCCCGAACCGAGAAACATTCTCGAATAAGGAATTTTGCTGTGCTTTTGTCCTTTCCATGTTGGAGAACATAAAAGACGGTGGCAACTCTTGCTTACCGTGACATTTCGCGAAACCAGCTAAAAAACAGTCAGTTCTATTCCCACCGATCACACCTATAATATTCCATTTACTGCAAATTTATATAATCAAAACCTTTTTAATTAGAAATATTAATTAATCAACTTAATAATAATCCTAAACATATACTATTAAACATAAGCATATTGTGATACGGTGGCCAGAACCGGGACGTGTTTCCCTATTTCGTTAAGGAATTTTGCTGGTTTGCGTTTTGCGTTTGTTTTCGCAAAATGTCGCGGTAAGCAAGAGTCGCCGCCGTCTTTTATTTTATCCAACAAGGAAAGGAAAAAAGCACATAAAAATTCCTTTTTCGAGATATTTCTGAGTACGGGGGGTAGATTATAGAAAGGGAAGGTATTAGCACCCTTTTTATCCGTAGTTATCTACGGGCTCTTAGGTACTTGCTCATCATTTTCAAAATTGTTTTCTTTGTGTTTGTGGGTTTTGAAAAGTTTTTGTTTTAACTTCGATTTAACTCTTGCTTCTGTCTTCAAGAGTGTACTGAAGTGTTTTGAAAACTTGTTTGTGAAGGAGTGTAAGTGTGGAAAAAAGTTTGTTTTGATTGAGCAAGTACTTAAGAACTAACCTACCTACTCGAAAAAAGAATTGTTCTATGTTTGTTTCCTTTATACAATTCTATCCCACTATTAGTGAGTAGGTAGCATCATCGTTGGAGTTTTGAGGGTCAATTTCGAAAGGGACGTACGGTCACTAAAGCAATGTTAGGACGTCTTAGTAATAACCCTAAAGTTTTAGATCATTTATCCGAGGCAACAATATCTGAGGCAACCTTTCCGAGGCAACTTTGATCTTTGGACAAAAGGACGACCACTAAAATATCCTATACTCAATGACCGTTTACCGAAGGCAACCAAGTGGGAGTGTACCCTAGGAGTGCGCATGTGCGAGTGATTCAATTTCAGATTATTTATCTTTGCACATTTAGGGTGATCTAACTGTTTTAAAATTAGTCATACATTCTTGTCATGCATCCTATGTCATACATCTAACATTTAATAATTTGCGGAATTAAAAATGTGGAATTTAAACTACGCTGTTACAAGGCTTCGGGTATTTACATAGCCAAAAACAAACCCTTTGAAAAAATAAAGCGATAATAAAAAGTAAAAGCCCTAATTAAAACTATTACAAACTGTAGGCAGTTATAATAATTGGGCAAAAATAATAATAAAGCGCGCGATGACAAATTAGATCGAGAAACTAGGGTTTTGACCCTTCTATCCTAATTAAAAGAAAACTTGTTTTTTTGTTGTTTTAATAAAAGAAAGAAAAGAATTAAGTTGCCTAAATTAAATATAAAAATTAATTAGTCAATTAAATTAATTAATAAAAATAATGGCCTATTTTTTGGTTTTTTGTTATTTTAGGAAAAAAATAAAATATAATTAAGTTAGTAATAAAACCTATTTATTCTAATTATTTTTAATTATGTATAAAATAATTAAAGTTATACCTAAAATTAAATCTAATTGAATTAATAAATTTATTGAAAAAAATAATACCTAAATTCAATTGGTGGAAAACATTTTTGGTGATTTTTTGATAAGAAAGAAAATTAATTTTTGGTTAGTAAATAAATTAAATAAGTTAAATAAAATAAATATAAGAATAATAAAAAAAAATATAGAGAAAGAAAATTGGGCCTGGATAGCAATTTTGAGGGGTGTGAATAGTCAGATCTGGGCCCATTTGAGAAGGTCCACGTTGACCTCTGAAATCCAGTGCATGCACGTTTGACTTGGCTTTGGTGCACCTTCAGATGATGGCCATTAGATTTGGCCATCTGACACTTGACTGGCTAGATTGGAAAGGTGTATGGTGGACCCCTAGCTTGTGCATGCATGTGATTGCCTGAAAGAAAATAACATAGAGAAAAGTGGGGGACCTGGGATTCGAACCCAGGTCCTGAGGCAATATACACATACCCTGTAACCAACTGAGCTGGCTGCTCTTTTTGTATATGTAATGGATAATAATAATAATATATAAAAACAAAAATTAGTGGAAAACAAAAAGAAAATGCACGTCAGGTTTGAATAGGCCAATGGAACGGTGACAACTCATCGTCTCCTTCCTCTCTCCGTGGGTAAAAGTCCCAGACTTTTACCTACGAACATTTTGTCCGTTTCTATAAGCCTGACTCATTCCCAAATCTTCCATGGGCCATATAAATGACACCTAACGCCATGGTTGGATGCGTCTCATCATTCTGAAAATGATGGTACCCTTCATCAGGGCTAATTTCACCTACAAGCAAAATCCCTAATTCGAAGCTACAAACCCTAACAATGGTGAATTCCAGTATAGGCCATATAAATGCAATTAATCAATACAGGAAGTTTGCAAATGTTTCATGGATCAACAATATATGATTAATTCATCCTAACAATGCCTAAATCATGCTATTCGAATTCAAGAAAAGAGCTATGTCGTGAGCGACTTACAGTGCAATTTGGGGCTTGAAAATGCTTGGTTTCGATGGCTTTGGCTTGTTGGGAACCTCAGGAAGTGATTGAGATGGATAGAAAGCCTTGAGGATGCCTGAAATATGGAATTCGATCTTGCACTTTTTCTTGATTTTTCAAGTTTTTGTTCTGCCTCTGCGCCTGTTTTCTAACCTAGTTTTAGGTCTACCTCGCTTCTATATGTACCAAGGAATGCATTAGGGTTGAAAGAATGCATCCAATCTTCCTCCATCAATGAGTTTTGATTTGATTTGATTCACTTTCAATATCATTCCAAAAATAGCTTTTTTCAATCTTTTTGTCCACTCTAATGCCTTGCACGAGTTTGAATACTTGCTAGCTGTAGTTGAAATCTGAAACAAGCACAAAATCTTGTGTTTTCAATATTTTTGATTTTATATGATTTGTTTTGATTTAAATTGAGTTAATTCAAATGAAAATCAAAATAAATAATAAAAATAATATATGGACAAGTGGCAAATGCTAGAGCTCGTGGACTATGTTTCCAACTCAAAACAAGTGGAAAAGATTGGGTCCATTTGGCAAAAGTTGAAGTTTTAGGGATAGTTGACTTTTGGCAATTTTGCAAAAAAGGTCAACTTCACCAATGCATAACTTCCTCAATTTTGACTCTTTGGAGGTGTTCTTAGACTTTTTAGAAATATTGATATGTCCTCTAAGCAACCATTTTGGTCTCATCTCAATTTGATATTCCATTCTCATGTATGAAGCTTTGACAAAAAAGGTGTTTTTGTTGACTTTTCAAAATGACCTATAATGTCCAAATTCATAACTTCTTGTAGGTGCATATTTTGAACTTGGGAGCTGAAGATGGATTGTATATAAATGAGTCCTCTTAAAAATGAGCTTTGGATGGGTCATTTCTCATAAAGTATGAGAAAGTTATGCTTGGTCAAAGTTGAGTTGACTTTTCCTACAAAACCCTAATTTAGCAACTTTTGAGTCTTGATGAATTATGAGCAATCCTTGATGAATCATGATCAACCCTTGATAAAATGATTAAATGTACTTAAAAATGAGGATGTTGACCAAAAATCTTGAAGTTTGACTGTATGTAGGCCACAATTGACTTTTGCCCTAGCATAGTCGATTTTCAGGCCTTTGAGCAATTGACTGAGCAAGCTTTCTCTGCAAGGCTTGAAATTTGACATGGATGAACTTGGGAACATATTAGGACATTGGTGAGCATTTGGGATCACTTGGACTCAAGTGTCTTGATGCAACATGAAACCCTAATTTGAGGTAGACTGCCTTAGGAGAGAGCTTGTCTGGCCAACCCTTGGACTACCTTGAGCAACTTGGGGATCTTTCTTGAAATGTTTTGAGAAATATGGGAGGGAAAATTTTGGGTTACAACAGCTGCCCCTGTTCAATCTTCTTAAACCTGAGGATGTAGATTGGCTTTCGTGCCTTTCGTGATCCGAAGGTGGAAGATGATTGAACACTAGAGTGCCCAGAAATTTGCACTCACATGATGTGGTATCCGTCTTGCAATGTCGGGAATGGGCTTACAGATGACATTTGGAAATTTCTGACGAGGGGAGATGGGCTTAAAGATTCCATCTGAAGGAGTATCGATTGCATAAGAGATTCCTTAGTGAGAGCTTGTATACCTGTCGTTGAGGAAGATTCCGCTGGGGAAGGTTGATCTCTGTTGAGAGAAGTAGAATTTTAGGAGCTTTGGTCGTCCATTATTCCGCTGGTGAGTCATATTTGTTTGAATTTTAGGAACTTCGGTCGTCCATATTCTAATTGAGGAAACATCTATGTTGAATTTTAGGAACTTAGGTCGTCCGTATTCTACTGAGGAAACATCTCTTAGTCAAGGAGGTGAAAATGAATTGTGATCTGGTCATGGTCCATGCTTCATAGTAATAAGACCGACTGCTATCTGGTCGTAATCCAGGCTTTACAGACTTACTTGGGGAGATGAGATTAAACTTGCTATCCGGTCGTAACCCAGGTTTTCGCAACTTCTTAATTCTTATCTGGTCGTAATCCAGGTTTCAGAAGGAATTCAAATGTTATCCGGTCGCATCCAGGCTTTCAACTTGAATTTATGGCACACTAATATCTGGTCGACTCTGGGCTTCTTAGTAACTGTTCAAGTAAACTGCAGTTTGGTCGAAATCCAAACTTCGCAGGGTCTTGTACTGCTATCTGGTTGCAATCCAGGCTTCAGTCCTTTTACCGTTATCCGGTCGTAATCCAGGCTTCATGGTGTTCCATACTGCTGTCTGGTCGTAATCCTGGCTTCATAATACTTTACTTCTTATATGGTCGTAATCTAGTCTTCAGAACACTTTACTTCTTATCTGGTCGTAATCTAGTCTTCAGAACACTTTACTTATCTGGTCGTAATCCAATCTTCAGAACACTTTACTTCTTATCTAGTCTTAATCCAGTCTTCAGAACACTTTACTTCTTATCTAGTCGTAATCCAGTCTTCAGAAGAGATCAAATGGCTATCCGGTCGTAATCCGGGCTTCCCTTTGGCTTTGGGCCAACTAACATTCGGTCGTAATCCGAGTTTCAGAGTATCTGGCCAGGTGAACTGCTATTTGGTCGTAATCCAAGCTACACAATATCCCTTATTGTTATCTGGTCGAAACCCAGCCTTCACAGTGTTTTAACCGCTATCTGGTCGTAATCCAGGTTTCACAGGAACTTGTATTGTTGTCTGTTCGTAATCCAGGCTTCACAATAACTCGCTGAGCTGTTATCCAGTTGTAATCCGGGTTTCACGGCTTGTGAGGATTTAAACTATTGTCCGGTCGAATCTGGTCGTAATCCAGGTTTCACAGGAACTTATAAGGCTTTTTCAGGTAAGGTAACTGTGGCTGCTATAACAGATGAAGCATTATCTCTTAGTTTTAAGTGGTACAGTCCATCCTTTTGCTCAGCAGAACCAGTCATCCTCAGGGTGACTTTGTCCTGTATAAAACATTGTGAGTTGAGAAAACTGACATTACAATTAGAAGATTAAAAAAGTTTGGAAATAGATAAAAGATTTAAAGAAAACTCAGGAAGTAAAAGGACATCGTGCACAATGAAATCAGGGGGAAAATGAATTGTACCAGAATAGCTAGCAATAAGACATTGTCCATTTAGCAATCTAACACTGATTGGAACAATTTTCTTATATGAGTGAAACCATTTGATAAAACTACATATATGATCAGAAGCTCCAGAATCAATGATCCAAGAACTATTACTACTAGTATGCATGCAATGAGAGGTGTTACCTGTTGATAGATGACCAACAACAACTTGATTAGAAGAAGCACATCCTGAAGATTGGCCAATGCTGGATTTCTGAATTAGCTCTATTAGAGTATTGAATTGACCTTGAGTCATAGGTGAATTATCACTTTTGATGTCACCACCATTAGAAGAAGATCCATCATCATTGCTATCTGATGCAACATTGTTAGCTGAATTCTGAAACTGCTTCTGCATATGTGGTGGAACACCATGTTTCTTGAAGCAATTTTCAACAGTGTGATTATTCTTGCCACAGAAAGTGCAAAAACGAGTTCCATGTCTAAATGTATTGTTTCTTGCACCATATTTCTTGGAATCAACAACATTAATCAAGGTTTGGGACTCATCATTGGAAATAGGAAGTTGGAGTTGTCTCTCATGTTGAATAACCATGGAGAATATCTTATTCATATTTGGCAGAGGATCCATTAACAAAATTTGGGACTTAACAACAACAAATTGATCATTCAAACCAGTCAAAAATCTGATAACTTGCATTAGTTGATGGTTGGATCTTGCACTGCGCATAGCTTCACAAGAGCATTTGATGCGACATGTGCAAGTTGGTAAAGGCAAATACAAATCTAATTCTTCCCAAATAATTTTAAGTTCAGAAAAGAATTCAGTTACCGATTTGGTTTCTTGCTTGAGGTTGTATATTTCTTGTTGTAGCTCAAAAATACAGATGAGATCGCCCTGAGAGAATCGTTCTTTCAAGTTATTCCATACATCAAGCGCATTCTCCAAGAAAACGATGGACTGTGAAATGGAATCTGAAACTAAATTCATGATCCAAGAATGAACTAGCATGTTGCAGCGATTCCAAACACGTAAGGAGGGATCAAAAGAATCAACGGGAACAGGAAGAGATCCATCGATGAACTCAATCTTCATTTTTCCACCGAGCGCCCTCTTCATGCTTCGAGGCCATGAGTGATAGTTAGAGCCAGTAAGCTTAGGAAGAACTGTAACAGAACCGGGACCATCACTAGGATGAACAAAGAATGGTGAAGTTTGATCCAAAGCTGGATCAATGGGTGAAGTGCGAGGAGGAGCCATGGATGCAGAGGGAAGGAAGCACGAAATAAAGCTTCAATTGAGAAACAGCGGAATAAGGATCGAATTGGCGAATGATACCATATTGTGATGAAGCTACTTCACCATTGAAGAAGAAAATACTTCAGCATTTGCAGAAGAAAACAACAAGAAATGTAAAGAAGAAGAAAGAAGATAATGAGCAAGAATGATTGACAAATAGTTATCTTACACTTGTGATAGCCTTATCCATATATAGTGTTGTTATCACTTAATAACCAATCAGAAAATTATAACTAACTATCTAAAATAGCAAAAATAGTAAAACTATATTTATCCACATAATTTACAGTAAAACTATCCTATTTTTCTATATTCTTAACAAAAGCGGCTGATGTAAAGTGACATTGGATATTACCAGCAAATTAATTGAGTCAATGACAATCACAATTACACACGAGAGTATTTATTCAAATGCATAGAAGATTATGTGTGTATTTAATTTCACTAAGAGACTTATATTTTATCAAAAGTAAAAAAAAAAAAAGATTTTCTGTTGACAAAATTGATGGACTTCCTCATGTATATGCATGTGTTTAGTTTCACATGACAGATTTAGTAAACATATGAATTTTTTTTTCCACCAAACAAAAATGTATCTACATTATATAGATTTTTCTATCAAATATTATATATTGAAATAAACATAAAATTTGAAGATAAATTTAAAATAATGTGATTCATCATTTTCTAAGAGAAGAGAGAGTAGATGTGATTATATATTGCAAGTTTTGTTGCAAATATAATTATTCTTTGGTTGTTTGATGTTATATTTGATGTATAATATGATGATCAATTTTTAATAGTACATGCATGTCGATTTTGTTGAATATGATATAGCAGATTTTGTTCTATATATAAATTTATTATATTTTGAATCTTTTATTTCCTTTCAAAACTATTTCTTAGTACACTTCTATTATTGGTTCAAACATGTACAAGAATATTTCACGTGTAGTTAAAATTCTATTTGATTATTTATTACACAATTAAATCATTCATTTTATATTTATAGATACATTTGATCATATTAAATATTAATTAAAGAATATAAGAAAAATATCTACGTTTTTTAAAAACTTTAATACAAAATTTCAAATAGATATTATATTAAAAACAAAATTTCTCAATAGTTTTTAATATTCATTTATACGTAACAAAAATATGTTATTTTTGACCGATTATTCAAAAAAATATTTTATTAACTAATTAGTTAAAAGACGATATTTATTTGAGAGACATAAATAAATGATGAACAGATCGGTTTAATAATATTGATATATATGATAATTATAAAAGATGAAAATATATAGAGTAACAGTGGTAAAAATAATATTAAATTAAGAAAGAATTGACACGTAGGTAAGGTATAAGGGCGAAGCAAGTGGTTATGTCGACGAAGCGGAAGGTTCGGAGGATACAGCTGGAGACAGGCTGTCAACAACAAAGTCCCACTCATCACACCTCTCTTTCTTCCTTTCATTCCCATTTCTCTCAATCGATTAGGGTTTTCTCATCCACTCTCCCAACTCGATCAACATTATCATCACTGTAAGCATCTTTTCCTCCTTTTTCTTCTCCTTGCTTTATTACTCCACGCATTTCCTCTTTCTTTTTTTTTTGATTTCAACTTCGATCATATTTCTATCGAAAACCATGTCTCTTCATTTTGCTTCCTACCTACTCTTTTTTTTATTCATCTTGCTTTCAATTTTATGCTATCATCTCATTGCTTTTCTCAAATCAACATCTTATTTAACTTACTATCTATACTCTTTTTTACTTTATGTTTCTTCTCTCAACAATATCTTCAAAGCTTCTATTTTCTCATACACCCATCCTTCTATTTTCTCCAATAATGTTTATTTATAGGAACAATGACCTATATTATTAAACTTGGCGTTATGTTCTGAATCACGAATAATAACTAAAACTTAGTCTTATGTTAGGGTTGGGAATCGAACCCGGAACAATATATACTGCTAGTGGTGATAAATATATGTATACACGGCTGCTTGCATGACATGAAATTTGCATATCAATTTTAATAATTCAGTATAATTATTTAATATCTCTTTTTCACCCACAATCCATGTAAATCCAATGCCCTCTTTTGCAGTGCTATACTGCTACGCATAGCGCAATTTGGACAAACTGCTATTGTTTTACGTTACACTATTTAGTACAAAATGTTGTCAAATTGTTGCTATAGCGGCACTGCCACTATTGCACAGCGGAATTTTATGAATCAGCTATTTTCCGCTATCGTTTGACAACACTGTTCTCGTGATGATATTGTTTGCTTTTATAAATTTGTTTCCTTTTTTTATTTTGTTCCTGTATTGATTGACGTGATGATACTGTATTGATTCACAAATCTCTGACATTTAATTTTACAATCTGCTATTTTCCGCTATTCACAATTGACGACACCAGTCCCATGATAATACTGTTTGCTTTTATAAATTAGTTTCCTTTTTTATTTGGTTTTTGCATTGCGACTGTATTGGTGTGTGAGCAAATTTTTTTATGTTTCCTTGGAATTTCTTTGCTGCATTAATCTAAGACTAGAGATTGAACATATATTTGGTTTGGTTTTCTGACATATTTTGTGTTGGTTGTAGATGCTTGACTTGGGGGATAAATCCTAGTGCATTTCTGCTGTAGATGTATCACCCATTCACATTTCACTGGTATGAAATCATGGAGGAGTGCTAGATGATTGATAAGTGATGTTATGTAATCATCTATCCTGGGTGGTTACACATATCTGAATTGAGTTCAATAATCAACTCTGTTATTGATATTGGGAACTCAGTTTGTCATAAGTTAGTTCTGGGTAAAAAGCATAAGCCCCAGAGGATTTCTGCTATCCATGCTAGGAGAGAGCATGCGTGGAATCTGTATATCGGGTAATGCCCCTGTCGAGATTTGCTGCCGAAGCATTCGGTGTGGTGACAATTTGTCTAGTAGCCATCTTGATTCTTCTTGGGTTGATATGCATTGCTTACTCTTTCTACTTCCGCTCTCGTATTAATAATCAAGGTTTCGTTCAACTCAATTATTTTAGTGGTCCTTGGATAATTAGAATAACATTCATCCTATTTGTTTTCTGGTGGGGTCTAGGTGAGATTATTCGGTTAACTTTGTTAAGACGTGCCCTGCACTTAAAATGGAAGGAAACTGTTTGCAAATGTTACATTGTATCGAGCATGGGATTTGCAGAACCGTGCCTCTTCCTCACACTTGTGTTTCTCCTCCGTGCACCCTTGCAGAGGTTGGAAACTGGAATTATGAGCCGAAAATGGAATGTGAAGACATCTGGGTACATTATTCTTTACTGCCTTCCAATGTTTCTTCTCCAGCTTTTTGTTATTTGGGTCGGCCCTCAGTTAGACAAGAATAAGGGTATTATGAAAAAATTGCCTCGTTATTTTACAAGTACAGTTGGCTCCTCTTCAGTGGCAGGGGGGAATGATGATATTGCACTCTGTACTTACCCTTTACTTAGTACTGTTCTCCTTGGTCTCTTTGCCGTTATACTGACTTCCTACCTTTTTTGGCTTGGTAGTCGGATTTTGAAATTAGTCATCAACAAAGGTTTGCAAAAAAGGGTCTACACATTGCTGTTCTCTGTTTTGTGTTTCCTTCCATTAAGGGTTCTTTTTCTTGGTTTATCTGTTTTATCTGAACCTGAGAATTTTATGTTTGAAGCCTTAGTTTTCTTGGCTTTTCTTGCACTTGTATGTTGTTCTGGGTTGTGCATGTGCACACTTGTGTACCGTCCAATTGCCGATTCTTTAGCACTGGGAAATCTTCAAGACTTGGAGGCTAGGACTAGGAGGTTTAATGATGAACACAATGATACTGCATCCCTTATTGCTAACCAGAGTCGTCCTGAAGATAATGTTGAGGAAAATGCTCGGCCTAGTCCTGGTAGGTATTCTGATGAATCAACAAAGCGAGGATCAATTTCATTTCGGACAATGGAAAAGGGTGTCTGTTCAACTGGAACATTTGTAGAACTTAGCCTATTCTCTCCCAGCCGCAGTTTAACACCTCCTGGATCTCCGTCTCTTCCAGGTTGGCCCATGCAATCTCCAACCCAAGTTATTGGACCATAGCAGCTAGTAACTGAATATGTTGGGTGAATATCAATTTTTGGAAAAGAAAAAACTGATTGTAAAGGGTTTAGTTTCAATAAGGCTTTTTTTTTTCTCTTCTTCTTTTGGGGTATGTTTGCTAATTCTAGGTATATAATGTTTTTGCCCTAGAAATTATCGAGTACATCCTTTTTTCTGTGCTGCTATCTTGATAACTTTTTCCTGCCGGGTTGTATTTTTGTACTTTAAATGTTAGAAGACCATTACTTACAATTATATATTCTCTTTTAGTAGTTGTTTGTTTGCAAAATTGTTGACTAAACAGGTTATGTGTATGACTACTTTAATTAGCTGTCTAGGCTAGTGTGTATATTAATCACAATTAAAATGGAAACGTAATACCTGAAGCATGGTATTTATGATGAAATCTTAGTACTAAAAATACCTGAAGTAGGTCAATGTACTTTGGATTTCCACTTTATTATGGAATCAAATTTTAAGTTTAACGTGTCCACCACGCATACCTGTCATCGTGTATGAAATGAACACCCCACATAATCCAATCTTAATCTAATTATGCCTGATATGTTCAAATTGTCATCGTGAATGAAATCAACGCCCCATGTTAATCTAATCTTATTCTAATTGTATAATTGTAATTTATTAATTTTATTTTCCTTTTTTACCAAACACATATTAAACTCATAATCAAGTACTTACTCTTTCCATTTCTTTTCAAGTCTCGCTCTTTTGAAAAAATTTATGTTTTTTTTAATTGTTTTCAAAATTCAAACTAGTACTTGTATTATATAGTTTTGTCAATTACCCTTAACTATTTATTACAAAACGAGAAAAAAATAATTTGAGATAATGAATAATTTTGGATATTATAGATAAAAAGAAAGTCATATAAGACATATATGCTTCTTTATGATCATAATATTTATGAATCATCAATCAATCTTAACAAACTAAATTGTTGTATTAAAAATTTTGTACGGACAAATAGCATAGATAATAGAAAGTTGATTACCATATCTTAGAAGGTTATTTGCTCACTTTGGTTTGACGGAGATCTTGGTTTGAGAGATATTAAGATAACAAACAAAATTGATTGTTTATCTCTTTGTTGGAAGTTGTTAACTTACAACAATCAATGATCTTCTATGCTTAGTAGTCAATACTTCGAGAATAAAAAATCAATCATGCATCATATTTCTTATTCAATACAGCATAACGTTCAACATTCTTTTTCCTTTTTAGATGAACATAATAGATGACGAGTTGGTAATGAGAAGAACATTGATTTATGGATTGACAACCAGTTGCCATACAAAATTAAATATTTACATTTATGCAAACTGTTAAGGTCAATTCAATTATCCAAAACATCTATTGAAATATTCCTCGTGATTATCCATTTTTCCTCCTCAAATTGTTGAAGATATTTTAAAGATTAATTTGTCATTTGATAATACTATGATAAATATGGATATATGTTCTTGTAGGTATAATCAAGAAGTAATCCAAAATGACAAAACTCATGGATAGTAAGATTCAAGAAGCTATTGCTTAGCTTTGACGATGATATGATTTTGATGATAATAACAGTTGAAGTCAAGCAACTGCTAAAGTTAGCTCAAGCGCTCAAAGATACACAAGGTGGTTGATAAAGATCAAGACATCCTTTCAAATCAAGCTAAGAAATTTTGTTCGAAGTCAACACTTTAGTTCAACGACTCTCAAGTAAAGAATTAGGGTATATGATCACTGGTGATTTAAGACATCTCTAATGATGGCAATAAGTACCGAAATAACTCAAATATCATGAGAAGACTCAAGGTTCTTCTGTGATGATATTGTCTGATGCTAAAGTAAAAGATGATGTCAAGACTTGAAGCTTTAGAGTGTGAAAGAAAGTAAATGTGAAAGATCGTCTAATCATGCCTACCTAAGTTATTAGTGTATTGTAAAGATACAAGGGAATTTTTGGAAGTATTATGATTAAATCTCTCTCTCTCTCTCTCTCTCTCTCTCTCTCTCTCTCTCTCTCTCTCTCTCTCTCTCTCTCTCTCTCTCTCTCTCTCTCTCTCTCTCTCTCTCTCTCTCTCTCTCTCTCTCTCTCTCTCTCTCTCTCTCTCTCTCTCTCTCTCTCTCTCTCTCACACACACACACACACACACACACACACACACACACACACACGAGCACACACACACTCACTCACACTTAAAACATAGAGAAACCTCTCACTTTTTGATTAAAACAACCAAAAAATGTTTTTTGGACCCTAGTCAGTTGATTATTGGACTGTCTGCTTAAGTAAGAAATGTTTTTAAGCAGTTTAATCGATTAGGTGATGCATAATCAATTCTATCATGGATTTTGATATTCTCTTAATGATTGGTAATAACTCTCTATCTAAACCTTTCAAATTGAGCAACAATAATCAATTATTCATACCGCCTAATCGATTAGGTAATTTAATTGGACCATAGATTGTTTTCAAATTTACACAATTTATTGGCTTATGAGTAGAGATCTTATCCATCATTTCAAATTACTCAGAAAATGTGAAAAACTTGACTCTTCATTTTTCTCATAATCTCTCTAAATCATTTATACTTTGCTCTCATATTCTAGTCATAGTGCTTTGAGAGCTTTGTTAAAAATTTACCAAGAGTAGATTTTTCTCTTGAGTAAATTGCTCTTTCTTAGGAAGTGATTATTTTGGTTAGGAACTAAATCATTGTATAAACTCTTTGATTGTTTCTGGGAGATTAGTATAAGTCTTAGTTTAGTTCGTGAGCTCCACCATTGAAAAAAAAACTCTCTTTTAGGTTCGTGAACATTAACTAGTGAAAAATCTTCATATTGATTTTTGAGGTCAGTCCGGTCAAAAGCTTTATTAGTTCTAGATCAAACTGGTAAAAAATATCATTTGGTTTATGAATTTAGCTTAGTTAAAAGGTCATTATGTTAGAAATTATTCCAATAAAAATTTCAGTTGGGTTCGGGGTCAAGCTGTATAAAACCTCAATTCAATTTAGAAGATAGCCAACTCAAATCTCCATCCTAGTTCAAGATTAGACTGTGCAAAATATCCATTTGGCTTAGAGACTAACCATCGAAGCTTTGTTCTTTATTTTATTTGGACACTAACCACTTCAACTCTCAATCCATTGTTTGGTTGGAAATTATCTTGCTACTTCATTTCCTTGTATAAGAGGGTTCATGGGCTTGAACTTCTTAAAGATTTCAGGAAATAGTGAATACTCTCAAGATTAGTTCTCAGGGAGAGGAGTACGTCACTTTATTAGACGAAACCTCTATAAATTTCTAGTGTCGTTCTCTATTCCTTCATCTCTTTTCTTTCATTTAATTTCTTTACTTCGAATTTCCGCTGCATATTCAAACGTTTTTGATAAAATGTTTTTAAAATTTGATTTAAAAAATAATTTTGTTATAAATAAATGATTTTAAAACCTCCACAATTCACCCCCTCTCATGTATGGAGTTACGTGTTCAAAAAGTGGCATTAGGATTTAACTCCTATTTAAAGACTAATCGTCTAAGGAGGAAGATGAATTCTAACATTGTTTTTTAACAAGAAGACTTCCCTAAACACACATACATTGTTTAATGGTGATTGATTTGAATTGTAGAAAGCTAAATTTAAAATATTAATTCAAAATTTTGATCTTGGATTGTGGCAAAATATAAGCAACTATCCATTTATCCCTACTCACCCTATTAGTGGTGAAGTATTTGATAAACCATATTTTATTTGAAGCAGAGAAGAAAAGAGAAAGTTTGATAAAATAATTTTGGAAAATTATAATTAATGGTCCATTTGTTCTTAGTCATGTCTTTAGATGAAATCAATTTTTTTCATGTCCATACTTATAATTCCACCAAGAAAAAATGAGACACTCTTGAAATAATCTATGGAGTCTCTCCAAGCATCGAACAAGAGAGAATGAACACTCAAGATGAATAAGATGGATATTTCCTTCATAAATGATTTTCAATGAATAGAAATTTTGGAAATAATGTTAGAACCTCCATCACTAACAAATATTTAAGAATTAATAATTGGAATCACAAACCTTATCCAATCCTTAAATTGAGAGATGTGAATGCTTATGATTTTTAGAAAAAATCCAAGAAGGAAGAAGTCGTCAAAAAATTGAATGAGTTGATTCAAATCTTAAATGATGAAGACATGATCTAAAATATAGAAGTGTATCTAGTAACCTAATCCAAAAACTCATGTGAAGAAGAAAAATCAACTCTAGTAATCTCCTTCGAAATAACTGTCTTGGTAGTTGAAGGATCCTAAGAACATTCAACATCAAATGGAGGAACGTCATCAAGAGGAGAATGTTGATCTATGTGCTTGCAAATATAAATTAAATAATTATATATAAGATTCTCTCTGGAGTTTTGATGAGGACAAGTTAACAACTTTGATGTTGAAGTCGGTGGCAATAGATTTCAACTCTCTGATGATGGTTACCCAATTAGAAAAATACATCAAGCCTCATCAAGAAAATAGACTAATATTGAAGTATTTATATGATCGATACATCTAGAAACAAACCTTGAAGCTTAAGAGTAATGAAAGAGAGGAAGTGTGAAAGCTCGCCAGATTGTATCTGTCTAAGTGGTCAAAGTTTTGTAAAATTAAGGAAATAACTCATAACTTCTAAGGCAATGTTAGACTAAGGAGACTTATCTAGAGGGGGGAGTGAATAGATTCCAAATTAAAAAACCACCTTTCACAAAATGGTTACTTAAAAAAACTTATTTGAAAAACAATATTGAGCGGAAGGTTTTTTGCCTAGATCAAAACAGTAGTCTAAACGAACCTAGTTATTGAAAACTCGGATATGCACAAGCCATATGGAATTAAGATAATGATAAAATAAATCAACATAATAATATATCAATTAATAGTTTAATATCAAACCATAACTTGAAAATAGTTTCTTATTTTCAATAAAATCATATTAAAACCATAACTTGACAATTTATCGAGCATGTGGCACGCAATCAAATTTTTTGAATTTTCTTTGAGATTTGTTGATATGAAAAATAACTTACAATCAAATTGAATATAATCTAATCAACAAAGTAGTTTAAACTTTAACAATCAAAGATAAATTCTATACGAATTGATCGATCAAACAACATATTCAACAAATTGCATATAAAGAGTAAATGAGAGTAAGATATAGAATATTGCAATTTTCCTTTGATTTGTACAAGCTAAAAAATTTGTCAAACACTTGGTGTGAAATAAAAGTTTCAGAATTTTCCTTTGTATTGTGTTGATATGAAAAAGTACTTATAATCAAAAGTGATTATAAGAAACTTAATACACAATTCAAAACAAAAACAGTCTCAAAAAATTCCCACGCGTCGATAGATTAATCAATGCTATTTGAAAAATTTATGTATGAAAATTAAAACAAGTAAAGAAATAAAAGAGAAGAGACACAAGGATTTGTCTACACAGTTTCCCACTTTCGTCCTCATATGTGGGTACATCTGCGGCCAATTCTAGTGTAGAATTAAGATACTTTCTTACTTTGCAAAAAGTATGATTACAAGAGAAATGTTCAAGAGCAATATACAAACCATAACCTTTGTTGATTCAACCCATTCTCTTCTTTTGATCTTCAAAAAGATCAAGCACACAATAGATTACCAATTGACTATCTGGATCTTGCTACTAATTTGCATTCTTTATCTCCAAAGCTTTTGTGCACCAAGACTTCAATTTGATTCACTGTTCTCTCGCTACTTTCTTTGCATTCTTTATCTCCAAAGGATACTTTGTGTTCTTTATCTCCAAAGGGACTAACTTGACCATAATCCTCTTTTGAACGTCTTGCACGAAAATCCTCAAATGAATCAATGATCGTGGAGGATAAACTCGCGGTTTTTCTGGATGAAAACCCCTACAATTCTCAACCCAATATTCTCGGCTACACAAGAACCTAATTGGAAGTTATCAAACCTATTCTAGATGACACCCCAAAAAAATAACGTTATAATGGAATGTTAGTGTGTATCCATAGATTGAAGGTTGAAGATGAAGAGATAATGTAGGTTAATTTTATGGTATCATCAAGTTGGAATGATGCATTTATAATATATTTATAATTAGGATCTTTTTAGGTAAAAGAGAGAAGTTTAGGAATGAAAAAATTATGAATAAATGACCTACAAACAATATGTGTCGACCTGAAAAGGTTATGTGTCGACACATATAAAATATTGGCTAAAAACTTTAATAATGCAGTACATGTGTCAACACATAAATCGTATATGCTGGAACATGTGCATGTGTTTTAAAGCATAAATTCTTAAGGCTTTAATATTGAAGCACATGCATCGGTGCATAAATTGTATGTGTCAACACATACTGAAGCTTTTAAGAAATTGCAGATATGTTAATTTTATGTGTCGACACATACAATTTTCAGGTCAACACATAAACATGTTTTTTATGCAAAAACTGATTTTTCATGATTGGGACCAATTTTAAAAGTGTTTTAACTGATTCCTAAGACCTCTAATGCAAGGGAGTGCCACATGACATAGAGATATCGTCCAATATACAGAAATTCTAAGTTTTCCTAGTTTTGACATCATGCTAAATACCTAATGGTGAAGTTGCACTCACATACTCCCCCCTTTTGATGATGGTAAAACTTGCGACGATGCATTTCATGTAGTTATCGAAGGCTCCCCTTGACTTTGTGCTTCCTAACTTCATCTCACATATGCTTTTCCCTCTTTGACAACATCAAAAAGAAAGAAGGCAAATCGTGAGAAGTATCACATTCCAATTGTGAGTACAACTTTGCTTCAAAATGTTTTGAATAATGTCAAAAATGGTACAAGATGGTACTCATATGGAATTGATGGTTTCCCTATGTCTTGTGAAAATCCTCTGCATTATAGGTCTTAAGAATCATAAAAAAATATATTGAAATTGATCTAAATCCTTGAAAAACCATTTTTGCATAGTTTTTTGTTACATGTGTCAATACATTCGAGTTTCAGGTCGACACATGTAACTCATTTTCAAAGCCTATGGCTTTTGTAAGTCTCAGGTTGACACATGTATCCATACAGGTCGATACATACTGAAAGAATTCTAAAATTGCATAACTTTCTATTTTATGTGTCGACACATATGTTTTTCAGGTCAACACATACCGAAAGAAATCTAAAACTGCAGAATTTTTTATTTTATGTGTCAATACATCTATTTTTCAGGTTGACACATCTACTAGCGTAATTAAGCCTGTAGCCTCTGATTTGTTCAGGTCGACACATAACATTATCTCATGTCGACGCATACGCCTAAACATAACGTATGTGTCAACACATACAAATTTGAGGTTGACGCATGCTGTTTGATTTGGTCATATTTTTAGTTTCTTTTGATTCCAAATTTGCCCTTCTTGCCCTAATTATCCCACAACTATAAATTTTCATTCATGCATCATTCACAACTTTATGATACCATGAAATTATCCTACTTTCTCTCTTCATCTTCAACCTTCTAATCTATGCATACACACCAACATTACATTGTAACGATGTTCCGTCAGAGTGCCATCTAGACAAAGAATTATGGATTTCCAATTGGTTTGGGTTGAGCTTTTGTAGGGGTCTTCGTGATTTGCAGATGTTGAGAATTGTGGATTTCCAATTGGTTTGTCCTCAAAGATCATTGGTTGATTTGGGGGTTTTCGTGCAAGATCATTCGAAAGTTCATTCATGTGAAAATCCCTTGGCGTGGTTGAAATTCTTTCAAGGAACCTTAGAGTGGTTGAAATATTTTTAAAGAAGTAGCAAGGATTGGGTGATAGAATCGGTGATCTTGTGTTGATAGTTTGTAATCGAATTTACTCAAGTGAAAGATCCCTTGGGGTGGTTAAAATCCTTTCAAGGATCCTTGGGGTGTTTGAAACTCTTTCAAGGAAGTAGCTTAAGCAGCGAATAGCTTGCATCTACCGGTTGATTTGATCTTGCTTAAGATCAAAGGTTAGAAGAAGGAGTATCAACATTGAAGTGAAGACTTTTTGTATTGTTGTTTCTATCTCTTCCATTATATTAAACATTTTGCATATAAAAATCATCCTAAATTCCATTGGAATTTAGGCGCAGACGTACCCACACACGAGGGCGACAATGGGGAACCGTGTAGACAAATTCCCCGTGTGCTTTTACTTTTAGCTTGTACTTGCTTTCATTCTTATCAATCTTTTATCAAATAGCATTGTGATAGTAATTGAATTGTAAGAATTTTTCTCTCAAAATCTGTTTTTGAAACAAGTGTGGATATAGTTTGTAATCAACTTTGATTATAAGTGGTTTTATATATCAACATTAATCAAAGAGAAATTCTGAAAATTTACTTGCACGCCAAGTGTTTGATAAAATGATCAAATTTCTTCTTTGATTAATTATCCTTGGAAATAGCATTGCAAAGTGATTGTGTTCAAACAGTAAATAAGTGAATTGTTGATTTGAGTTTATATTAATCAATTACTCAATTTTATCTCATAAATTTATCTCTCTTAATTTGTATACTTGAGTTTCCAATAAGTTGTTTTTAGATGACTTGTCCAAATAATTGCTTCCGCATCAAAAGTTTTAAAAATGATTAATTTCTAGATTTGTGTCTAGAAATATTTTTGCGCCTCTATTCACCCCCTCTAGATATGCGCATTCGTCTAACAAGTGGCATCAAGAGCCTGGTTCACTCCGGCTTAAGAACACTCTTTAGAAAAGGGCCTACGGACTTAAGGGGGATCATAATAGAGATCCAATTTTTACGGGAGAAAATTATACTTATTGGAGAACTTGTATGCAAATTCATATCAAGTCATATGACAAAGGCGTTTGGGAAGCCATTCAAAATGGTCCAACAATGGTAACATATGATGTTGATGGTATTACAATGCCTAAGACGAAAAATCTATGAGATGAAAATGATAATAAAAAGTGGTCTTACGATTGGAAAGCTAAGAACATCATCGTATCCGCACTTAGTGTTGATGAGTTCTATCGCATTTCCCATTGTGAATTTGTAAGGCTATGTGAGAAACTCTACAAGTTTCCCATGAGGGAAATAATGAAGTCAAACAAGCTAGGATTAATACACTCACTCAAGAGTTTGAACTCTTTCGCATGAAGAATGATGAAACTATTACGGAAATGCAAAAGAGATTCTCTCATCTTATTAATATTTTAAACTTACTAGGTAATCCTATTTCCAATGCTATTACTACTAATAAAGTTTTGAGATGTCTTACTAGGATTTGGAAACCTAAAGTCACAGCGATCAAGGAAGCCAACAATCTTGAAACACTTGATCTCACCACACTTTTTGGTAAGCTTGAAGAACATGAGAAAGAACTCAATTGCTTGGAAAAACACGAGAAGAAGCTTGAGAAGAAAAATAGAAATAAGGAAAGTCACAAGGAGGAAGTTATGAAGTCCAAAGCTCTTAAGGATAACTCTAAATCCTCAAAAGAAGAGCAAAATAATAATAGTGACTCTAGTGATAATGGGATCTCAGATGGTGAAGAGAGGGGATTATTTGTGAGGAAGTATAATCGATATGTCCGGAAAAATGGAGTTAAACATTCCGACAAAAATCTCATGAAGTTTAGAAGGCAATCCTTCTCCCTCAAAGAAAAGAATAAAAAAATGGACAAAAGAAGTGTTATTTGCTATGAATGTGGTAAGTCGGGTCACTGCAAACCGGATTGTCTATCTCTTTCCAAAAAGAAAGGAAAAGGCCAAAGAAACAAATCTAGACAAGCTTATGTTGCTTGGGAAAGCGAAAGTGAATCCTCAAGCAATGAAAGCTCAAGTGAGAGTGATGAAGAGGCAAATTGTTGTTTCATGGCAAATAATCTTCAAAACAAGAAAAATGATGTAAGTCTTAAATATTCAAACATTTCCACTTTGTCTTATAATGAACTAGAAAATGAATTTGAAAAACTACAAATAGAAATCTTGAATGCTAATAAAAGACTTGCCTCTCAAGAAAAAGTCTTTACCTTTTTAGAAGCTAAGGTTGATAAGACCAAAAATGAGTTAGAAGCATTAAAATTGCTTATTGTAGTTAGTTCAAATCATGAAAAAGAGGATATTCTATCTAATAAGTATGGTTGTGACACATGTCAAATTTGATAACAAGAAGTGAGTACTATTGCTACAAAATTAGATAGTCTACATCATCCATGAGAACATGCATATTAAGTCTTTGAAGGTTGAAGTACCTCATAAAAATTACTCTTTGATTAAGAAGGTACCTAATAGAATTATTAATTCTCCTCTTAATATAGTTTGTCACCATTGTTGTAAAAATGGTCACACGATTGAAAAATGCAAGTTTAGGACCTTTTTGAGTCCTAAAGTTGATTTTCAATAGATGCCCAAATGTAAAATTTATTTAACTCACTCTCAAGTACCCAATGAGAATTAGGTAGTATCTATCACCGTTGTTTGATTCTTGTAGGTTGAATATCTTTATGCTATAACGAGAAAGTGGATTCTCGATAGTGGATGTTCAAGGCATAGATATAATCTTCTTAGCATTAGTCAATCATGTGACAATGGATACAAAGTGTCTTTTGAAAAAGATTGTTGCATAATTGAACATAGTGAAAAGAAAGATTGTATGTTTAAGGGTTAGTAATATTTATATGCTTGACTTAAATGAGATATCCTTGAATAATGCTCAATGTATTGTTACGTTGAGTGAAGACTCTTGGCTATGGCATAGACGCTTAACTCATATCAACTTTGACCTACTTAATAAAATTGTCTCAAAATATTTGGTAATTGGTCTACCAAAAATAAAAATTTATAAAGACCATCTATATGATTCATGCCAAAATGGCAAGCAAACAAATGGCTCTTTTAAATCTAAGAAAGTTGTTTCAACATCAAGGCCACTCGAGCTCCTTCACATGGATTTTTTTGGTCCCTCGCGGTCTAAGAGCATAGGTGGAAACTATTATGGTTTAGTAATTATAGACGATTACTCTAGATTTTGTTGGACTTTCTTCTTAAGTAGCAAAGATGAAACTTTCATAGCTTTCACACGTTTTTCCAAGATTTCTCAAAATAAAATGAACTCAAAGATAGTTTCTATCCGAAGTGATCATGGAGGTCAATTTAAAAACTATTTCTTTAAAGAATATTATGATAAATTTGGTATTGAACATAACTTTTTAGCTCCTATGACTCTGTAACAAAATGGTGTTGTTGAGAGGAAAAATCGAATTTTAGCGGAGTTGGCAAGAACAATGCTCAATGATTGAGGTCTACTAAAATATTTTTGGGCCGATGACATTTGCACGACATGTTATGTCTTTAATAGGATAACTATACGTCTAATTCTTGACAAACCCCTCATGAACTTCTAAAAGGTAGAAAGCCAAATTTATCTCATCTTCATGTCTTTGGATGCAAATGTTTTATTTTAAATAATGGAAAAGACAATCTTGGAAAATTTGACGTGAAAGTAGATGAAGGTATTTTTCTCGGATACTCTCAATCTAGTAAAGCTTATAGAGTTTATAACAAGAGATTAATTATTGTTGAAGAGTCTGTTCATGTTACTTTTGATGAGACTTCCCTAAATAGTGTTGGGAAAGATAGTTCTTTTCATGGTGTAGGTGCATCGACGGAAGACATACTCAAAGACACCGGCAAAGGAGTTGATCAACCTAAATCGGTGGAAATTGAGGAGGATGGAGATAGCACTCAAGAAAAGAAAGATGATGAAGATCATGAATAAAATGATGGTCTTCTTTTAGAGTGAGAACGTCCAAAGATCACCCCCTCGAAAACCTTATAGGTGATATCAAAAAGGGGGTAACTACTCCCTCTAGAATAAGTAGTCTTTGTTATCATCATGCTTATGTATCACAAGGTGAACCTAAAAACACTAACAATGCCTTACTTGATGAGCATTGGCTTATTTCCATGCAAGAAGAATTAAACCAATTTGAAAGAAATGAGGTTTAGAATCTTGTCCCTCGTCCTTTAAATCATCAAATTATAGGTACTCGATGGGTATTTAGGAATAAGCTTGACGAACATGATGTGATAACAAGAAATAAAGCCCGTCTTGTGTCTCAAGGATATAACCAAGAGAAGGGCATCGATTATGAGAAAAGTTATGCTTAGGTGGCCCGACTTGAGGCTATACGCCTTTTATTATCTTATGCTTTCTCTAAGAACTTCAAATTATTTCAAATGGATGTAAAAAGTGTGTTACTTAACGGATACATAAGTGAAGAAGTGTATGTTTCTCAACCTCCCGGTTTTGAAAATGATGAGTTTCCTGATTATGTTTTCAAACTTAAACGTGCATTATACGATCTTAAACAAGCCCCTAGGGCATGGTATGATAGACTAAGAATTTTTTTGCTTTAACAAGGATACTCTAGAGGGAAATTTGACACTACACTCTTTATTAAACGTCAAGGAAAGCATATTTTATTAGTTCAAAGTTTTGTAGATTATATCATTTTTGGATCTACTAATATGTATCTTGTCAAGGAGTTTTCTAAGTTTATACAATGAGAGTTTAAAATGATCCTAATGGGGGATTTGAACTACTTTCTCGTGCTGCAAATAAAACAACTCGATGAAGGAAAATTTGTTTGTCAAACCAAGTATTGTCTCAAATTACTTAAGATATTCAGAATGTACAATGCCAAGGAGATTGATACTCCCATGGCAATAAACGGTAATCTAGATAAGGATGAGAAAGATAAGGATGTTGAGGTAAAAAGGTATAGAGGTATGATTGGTTCTCTTCTCTATCTTACAACATCTCGTACTGATATTATGTTTAGTGTTTGTATGTGTGCACGATATCAAGCGCTTCCCAAGGAGTCTCATTTAAAAGTCGTAAAATTAATTTTTAGATACCTTGTTGGTACATCAAATTTTGGGCTTTGGTATTCCAAGGGAAACAATTGTAACTTGGTTGGTTATTCTAATTCCGATTTTTCCAGTTAAAATTGCATAAGAAAAGTGCTAGTGGAACTTGTCACTTGTTTTCAAAATTTTGGTTAGTTGGCATATAAAAATGCAAGTTTCCATTGCTCTGTCAACTGCTGAGGCGGAATATATGGCTGCCTGTAGTTGTTATGCTTAAGTCTTGTGGCTCAAACAATAACTATTGGACTTTGATATAAACTATCATGCATTCCTATCATGTGCGACAACACTAGTGCCATAAATCTAACCAAAAATCATGTACTACATTCAAGGACTAAACACATTGATATACGTCACCACTTCCTTTGTGATCATGTTGAAAAAGGGGATGTTGCGTTTGAGCATGTTGATAGTAAAAATCAACTTGCGGATATTTTCACTAAACCACTCACAACCGAATCCTTTGTCAATATACACGGAGAGTTGGGGATAATTGATATCTCAATGTCACCTAGTTCTCTCTTGTATATTGTATTTTCAAAACTCACTCTAATTATGTGTTCTAGTGTGTTATGTTTTGTGAGTACAAACTTCTAATCCTTCAAGAATGAGGTAATATCGTTTCAATTTCTCCTTGAACGTAAGCTTTTCCTTAATGTATGTTTCTAAGATTTTTTTAATGATTCATATACTTTCAAATGATGAAAACCATAAATGTTTATTTCCAAAAATTTTCGAACAATAACCATTATGTGTTATTGTTCTATATGCTTATAATGACTTCATGTATTAATTCTTTCACATTTGTATAGATTTGTTCTTAATATGAAAGTATGTGGTTTGTTTATTATCCTTATTTTATCATGAAATGTATTATTCATATTGTCATAGTTACGTTTTATTGATAAACTATTTCATTTTGGTTGTAGTAGTAAAATCATGTTTTTGCTATGGTTGGCACATGCGTGTGCGACATCAGGAGTTCCATTATGAAATGTTAAATAATCGTGACACTGAAAATTAAATTTCATTGCTTTTTGCATTCCATTACATTTGTTGTGATGTGTGTTGTTCGTTATTTAAAATTTTGCATCATTGCATATATATGGGGATATGTAATTGTTGTTTTTATATGCAAAATTGCCTCTGAATGATAATTGTTATCTGTTTTGGGAACTATGGTACTTCTAACCAGTTGCTATCTTATTTTTGATGTTGTCAAAGGGGGAGAAGTATATGCGAGACGAAGATAGGAAGCACAAAGTCAGGTGGAGCCTTTGATAAATACAAGAAATGCATCGTCTCAAGTCTTGCCATCATCAAAAAGGAGGAGTTTGTGAGTACAATTTTGCTTCAAAGTATTTTGAATAATGTCAAAATCGGTACAAGATGTTACTCATATGGAATTGATGGTTTCCCTATATCTTTTGGAAATACTCTACATTATAGGTCTTAGGTATCATCAAAAAGCATATTGAAATTGATCTAAATCCTTGAAAAACCATTTTTGCATAGTTTTTTGTTGCATCTGTCGACACGTTCGAGTTTCAAGTTGACACATGTAACTCATTTTTAAAGCATGTGGCTTCTGTAAGCCTCAAGTTGACACATGCATCCATACAGGTCGACACATACTGAAAGAATTCTAAAATTGCATAATTTTCTATTTTATGTATCGACACATCCGTTTTTCAGGTCGACACATACTGGAAGAAATCTAAAATTGTAGAATTTTTTATTTTATGTGTCGACACATCCGTTTTTCAAGTCGACACATCTACTAGCATAATTAAGCCTGTAGCCTCTGAGTTGTTCAGGTCGACACATAACATTATCTCAGATCGACACATACGACCTAAAAATAATGTATGTGTCGACACATACGAATTTGAGGTCGATGTGTGCTGTTTGATTTGGTCATATTTTTAATTTCTTTTGATTCCAAATTTTCCCTTCTTGCCTTAATCACCCCGCAACTATAAATTTTCATTCATGCATCATTCACAACTTGATGATACCATAAAATTAGCCTACTTTCTCTCTTCATCTTCAATCTTCCAATCTATGCATACACATCAACATTACATAGTAACGATGTTCCGTCAGGGTTCCATCTAGACGAAGAATTATGGATTTCCAATTGGTTTGGGTTGATATTTTGTAGGGGTCTTCATCCAGAAAAACCATTAGGTTTGTCCTCTAGGATAATTGGTTGATTTGGGGGTTTTCGTGCAAGGTCGTTCGAAAGTTCATTCATGTGAAAAATCCCTTGGGGTGGTTGAAATCCTTTTAAGGAACCTTAGAGTGGTTGAAATCTTTCTAAGGAAGTAGCAAGGATTGGGTGATAAAATTGGTGATCTTGTGTTGATAGTTTTCAATCGGATTTACTCGAGTGGAATATCCCTTGGGGTGGTTGAAATCCTTTTAAAGATCCTTGGGGTGGTTGAAATCCTTTCAAGGAAGTAGCTTAAGTGGCGAATAGGTTGCATCTATCATTTGATTTGATCTTGCTTAAGATCAAAGGTTAGAAGAAGGAGCATCAACATCAAAGTGAAGACTTTTTGTATTGTTGTTTCTATCTCCTACATTGTATTAAACATTTTGCATATAAAAATCATCCTAAGTTCCATTAGAATTTAGGCGCATACGTACCTGTTGTACCCCAATTTCCCCCCCTAAGATTCCCCTATCATATCATGTCAACTTGATCATAACAAGATCACATGAGGGTTGGTTCTTCCTCTTTTTCTATCTCATATTTTTAAATTTGCTCTTGAGGAATTTCCAAGCACCTTGGTTGTGTATTTTGTATATGTGTTGATTAATTAACCTCTAACCAAAATACAAAAAATATTTGTCTTTGTCTTTGCAAAATTGTGTTCTGTAGGTACCGAGTTAAAGCATCCGACAAATAAGGTTTTCCAGGAAAAGCAATCAGTTCTGTATTGTGTCAAAAGGCAGCTTGTATCAATCCACAAAGGCTTATGTCGAACTCATGCAAGTTGATTTGATTCTGTATTGTGGCGAAAGACAACATGCATCGACCCATAAAGGTATGCATCGACTCATCCAGTTGTGTATAACTAGCATGTGTCGACACATGCATGTTATGTATCGACTCATCCAGTTGTGTATAATTAGCATGTGTCGACACATGCATGTTATGTATCGAATCATCCTGTTTGTATAACTAGCATGTGTTGACACATGCATGTATGTATCGACTCATCTTGTTTGTATAACTAGTATGTGTCGACACATACGTGTTATGTGTCGACTCATGCAGTTTGTGTGATTCTGTAATATGTTGAAATAATAGTATGTATCGAAACATAGAGGCATGTATCGACACATGCTGTGTTATACAGCTAGGATGTATCGACGCATACCACCCATGTATCGACTCATAACAGCAAAATGCACGTGTTTCTTTGAAAAAGCCAGCAATTTCAAACTGTTATCATTTTGGCTCCAATTTTTCTGCATAATTTGAAAATTATATCATTAATTAAAATTTGGCTCCAAGAATCAATTACCAAATTACCACTAATCCCAATCCTAAACTCTATAAATAGAGACCTCATTTAATTCAAATCATAAGCTTTTGATAGCCAAACTCATCTTGCTAAAAAATCTCTCAATTCTCTCCATCTACCAAATTCACTCAAAGCTCCATTTTCAAAAAGTTAGTAAGCTTTGCATTGAAGCTTACTAATATTTGAGCTAAACCTTCATCCAAACACTTTTTCTCCATCAATTCTCTACATCCAAGCTTTGGTAATTGATTCTTGTGGTCGAATTGCAGCAAATTCTGGAAGTTGTTTGATAATTCTCTAATTCTACCTTTGGTAAGTTGGATCATCATCTTTCACAATGTGATCTCTTGTGGATTTCTGGTTTTGATTTATTGAGCACTATTTTATGACTCCATTAGTGATATTTTCTCATGATTTGGTGGCATTTTCATGCTCCATTGGATCCATGATCATAAAGTGTTTGATGAAAAGTTGGAACAAGAATTTGATCTTTAATTTGCTGTTTTCTACTGATTTTTAACAGGTTGCAATCAATTGTTGTAACATTGCAATTGATTGTCACAGAAAATTGATTTGATAAAAAAACTGCACTGATGCAATAGGTTTCTGTTTAAGCACAATCGATTGTAACAATGCCAAAATACTTTTTCTGCCTTATTTTGGGGCTGTTTTGACTCAAATATTTTTCTGCTTATTCTCTTTGATGGATAATTTGGATTGCAATTTTAAATGTCCAATTTGTCCTTAAACTCAATGGACTTTGTGATGTAGATGAAGTTGGATAAATGTTCATCAATCTAAATCTACCTAAGAATGAATTATTTAATTAATTTTTGGTGCTTTGGATTAATGATATGTTTAGTGCTTTAATCCATCTAGAGGAGTGGTTGAATTTAAAGATGAAAGAATTTTGAAATGATGATCCAAATTAGCTTATCATTCCCCTCCCTCTTCATCTTATTCCTTTCTTTTTTAATTGCGCTACATGTTAAGGGATGGTGATCTCTATATCATTTATCCAAACATGAAGTACATAGATTTCTATTGACCGACCTCAAAATAGGTGCGACTTCTACATAAGTCCACTTACGATTGCTTAACATAGTGCTAAATTTTGCCCCAATTCGAATAAATGATCATTCGTGGCCCAAACTTATGATTGCAAGCCCAAGTATGTTAATTTGATCTCTTTGATCCAATAACCTTGAGATTCATTGTTTGGAGGCTTTGGTTCTACCAATCCTCTAATGGATCTATAACACCTTTGGTCAACGCGGATCACTTAAACATCGTTGATCATTAAAAGTTACTTTTGAGGATTCCAAAATGGATGATATACTTGACAAAAAGCAAATGCAACTTGTTGTGTGGAGGCTTTGGTTATACCAATCCTCTAATGAGTTCAAAATGCAAGTTTCAAGATGGTCATCCAACTAACCACTAATTTCTAACAATTGACTTTATCTTATGCTTTTATTTTTATGCTTTATATACCATTTAATTTAAGCATTTACATTTCATGTCATTTTCATTTTCGCTCACTTGAGCATTTATTTTCTTATGCCATTTTTATGTTGCTCACTTGAGCTTTTCTTTTCCTTTTAAAGACACCTAATAATCAACATGAACCATACAAAATCTTTAATGATACTTGGACTATTTGGTTACTATCCTTGACATTATGGAGCATTGGACTTCTTGGACTTAGGATTAGAGACCTTGGCCTATCTTGGAGACTTTGTGACTTTATTTTATATTTTGTCTGGATTTCTTGAGGTTTACCTCAAGACATTGGATTGTTTGTTTGTTTTGTGTGCATGTTATTGTGATTACATACTTCATTTGTAATTTGGAATTCACCCGTATACAGCCGTTACTCTGCCCAATTTTTGTGAAGATTTAATACACTTGAAGTTTGGTTCTCTCAAGAGGTCTAGTATCTTTGCTTGCTTGGTTTCAATCCAAAGAATGAGAATTCTATATTGACTCATAATGTCAAGTATTTGATTCTTGTTGGTTATATGGTTCTTATCCCTAGCTTTTACCTTATGCTTTAGGATAGTCTCTTCATCTCCTCCCATTTTCTTTAATTTCAAAAATCTTCTCCCTCCTTTTAAAAAACTTTTCTCATTTCTAAACTTGAAACGCTTTCATAATAAACTTGGACTTAGGTCCATGTATTTTCAAAACATTTTTCATAAATAAATTTCAATCAATTTAATAATACCTTGACATTTTTTGTGAGAAGACTAAAAGTCAATCAATCTCATTTCAAATCATTTTTCCACTTTGGCTTTTATCTTTAAACTTTTCTAAAAAAATTAGACTCTTGTCAATCCTTGTAGTGATGCAAACAACTATACTTCTACAATATATAGTGAAGAGAGATATTTTCCACTTGGGTGTTGAGTGAGGCATTGTTGATTTTAAAATCCAAGCCATATCCTCCACTTTGAGATGATGCAAATTCTTCTTTCTCATGATTGTGGGTAGTAAGTATGTTTTCCACACAGACAATGACGATGATGTGTTATCTCATAAAATTAACCAACACACTTGTGTTTTAAATTTTTAAAAGAGGAACTACGTGTACCCTGATCCCCTATTACACGAAAGGTGGTACGTAGGCACTAAGGGTTCGCAACTGCGACGAGTGCAAAAATCATAAAAAATATTTCTTTTCTCACCTCCACCATCCATTTTTTATATAACACATTTTTATGGCCAAAATATACAGATTTTTCAAAGAGGTTCCTGCGGAGTACCGTAGATGTTTAGGGTGCTAATACCTTCCCTTTGTATAACCAACCCCCTTACCTTGAATCTTTCCCCCCTTTTTTTTGGGTTATTCGCTCTTTTCCCATTCCTTTGGAAACAATAAAGCGCGGTGGCGATTTTTATTTTGATTTGTATAAAGTCTAGTCAATCCAATGACTTAGTCTTGAACATTTCTACCGCTACAGAAAAATGGTGACTTCACTGGGGAAATATTGACCTCTTGCTGGTCCATCCCTAAGTGGGTTGAGCCTATCTTTGTTTATATCTGTATATGTGTTATTGTGTTTATGTGTTATATTTTGTATATATGTTTGTCTTGATTTTCCTGGTTTACATGATGCTTGGTGATTACTCATAAGTCCTATACCCGGATTGGGAAAACTTTAAGATAGGACGAGAGGTATAGTCATGTTAACTTTTAGGGAGTAATCCCAAAAAATGAGGCATGAGATCCCCCACTCAGTGGAGGCACCTTTGACTGTAGTTTCATTTACCGAGTAATCGGGAAGACGTGCTGCTTTCGACCTGGGATCCTACTGAAGCTGAGGACCGTAGATTACCTAACCCATCTTGGCCTTTTAGGTGCAGTGCGGAAGCTATGACGGAGTAATTCGGAAGTAGTTGTCACGCGATACTACACTCGGACGAGTCTTTCTTGAGAATATTACTAATTACCGAGTTAATCGAGAAGTTGGTAATATCCGAAGGAAGGATGTAGACTCTGGGAACCTCTTAGAACCTTGTTCGGCAGGTGATAACTTTTAGACCAACACCTTATGGGTAGTACCTTCAAACTCATGCCCGTGACGTTGAATCTACGAACCCTATATGTTTGATCTTGTGTGTGATTGTTGCATCATGCATCCATGCACTCATAAGCATCTTTTGAAGAAAACAATATTTCAAGGGATTTAAAGGTTGACTATTTATGAATATCTCAAGTACTGTTAACCATGGATTCTGGAAAGAGAAAGACCGGGAAATACAGTTTCAAGGATCCTAAGATAGATGAGTTGATCAGTCTAATTCCCGAGATCGAGTGTTCTGAAGACTTTCAGAAGAAGTATGGATCCATTATTCCTCTCATGAAGCTGAAGATGAAGGAGAGTTTTCTCTCGACTTTGGTCCAGTTTTATGATCCGGTGTATCACTGCTTTACTTTTCCCGATTATCAGTTGATGCCAACACTGGAGGAGTATTCTTATCTATTGGATTTACCTGTTACCGACCGTGTTCCTTTTACTGGTTTGGAGGGTGAGCCAAAACCACATGAGATTGCTGCTTTGATTCATCTGGGGAAGTCTGAGGTGGAAGCCCATATGACTACCAAAGGAGGGATTAGAGGATTACCAGCTCAGTTCTTATTGGAGAAAGCTCGTTACTTTGCCAGGATGAAGAGTACAGTTGCTTTTGAGGCCATATTTGCTTTACCCGCCTATGGATTATTCTTATTTCCTAATGTGGACAAGTTTGTCGACATTAACGCTATCAGGATTTTCATGATTGGAAACCCGATTCCTACACTGTTGGGTGATACTTATTACTCTGTTCATCTTCGGAGTTCCTATCATGGGGGGATGATTATATGTTGCATGCCTTTGTTATACCGGTGGTTTATCTCTCATATGCCTCAGTCTGATGCTTTTTGGGATGTCAAGAAGGAACCCCGTTGGGCTCCTAAGATCATGGCACTTACTCACTCGGATATTGATTGGTATCATTGAGCTTACCAGGATGTGGAGATTATTGACAGTTGTGGTAGTTTCCCCAATGTGCCTCTTCTTGGCACAAAGGGAGGAATTAACTATAACCCTGTTCTTGCATGGCGACAACTTGGTTATTCGATGAGGGATAAACCGAATAGTATTCATTTGAGTAGTTTCTTTTTGAAGGAAGGAGAAGACCACATGGAAGCTAGGGAGAAGATTGCGAAGGCCTGGCGTCACATTCATAAGAAGAGTAGGAAGGATTTGGGACCTAGGGGTGCTATTTCTTTGGAGCCATATCTTCAGTGGGTCCGATCGAGAGCTATTCAGTTGAAGATGCCGTATACTCGGGAGACACCCATCCCTGATTTGTTTGTGAAGGCCACTCCTCCCTTATTAGATGATCTAAAAGAGCTGCAACTTGTTTGGTTATGATGTAACAGGAAAGGGATGCTTGGAAGAACAAGTTCCAGACTTTAGAGAGTTCCTAAAGAGCAGACCTGAAGGAGAAAGACGATTTGATCAAGATCCTTGAGAGTCGAGCGGTGGAGTCTATGGAGAGGCAAGGGGATTTATTTTCTCCTAAGCCTTAAACAGGTGCTGATTACTCACTTCCTGCTTCAGATGATTGGAAGGAGATTGCCATCAGACACGTGGAAGAGAACCAGAGGTTGAGGGCTCAGATTGTTAGGCTCACAGGGAAGCGCCAGCATACAGATTGATCTCCATTAGTTCCTCTTCTCAGGATTTTAGATTGTATTTTCATCTTGTACTTGGGATCATTGAAACTTGTAATCCATTTTGAAGTTATTATAATGAAAATTTTCAGTATTTCAAAAGCTTTATTACTTTGATGTTTGCAATATGTCTATAAATCTTAAATCCCTTGAAATATTAAATGATAAAATGAAAATAATCATATGCATTGCATATCATGTATCATATTGCACATATTTCTTGCATTTGTTATGCATATCCAGGTGTCTCACCCAGCTTCTTTACTTCGCTCAGCAAGCTGACTCATCACTATAACACTCGGGATAATTTAAAAAAGAAGATGTACAACTTAGAACAGGAGAATCGCGAGCTGCGCGAAGAAGTTTCCGCTTTGAAGGCTGGCTTGGCCAACTTGACTGCTCTGATGGAAGCTCTGGTGGTTGCTTAGAATCAGCCACCGAGTGTTCAACCTCAACCAAGAAGGGAAAATGCTGAAGTTCCAACTGTTCCTGTATCCGCTACTCCGGCTGTTGTTCAAAACCGTATGCCTCAGGGTTATCCGTGGGGAATGCCAGAAAATTTTGCACCTGAAGGTTTCAATCTTGGCCCTCAAGATGCTCCAGTGGTTCAGAATGTTGTTACTCCAGCACCTCCTGTGGTGCATATTGTTCCTGCTGCACCTCCTTCGGTGAATTTGGTTCCATTTGTTAATGAAGATATGTGTCGTCCTTTCCCTCCGCCGAGTGAAGACTTGGGTATTTATGACAGAATGGATGATTTCCAAGAGCATTTTGATAGAATGCAAAGAGAGATGAAGGCTATTAGGGGAAAAGAGCTATTTGGGCAGAATGTGAATGAGCTGTGTTTGGTCCCGAATGTTAAAGTGCCTGCTAAGTTCAAGGTCCCAGAATTTGAGAAGTACAAGGGAAACACTTGCCCTCGTGCTCACTTGGTGATGTACGTGAGAAGAATGTCTACCCACACTGATGATCAGCGTATGCTAATTCACTTTTTCCAGGATAGTCTGACCGGCGCAGCGTTGAAATGGTACATGAGTTTAGACAGCGCCAATATCCATACTTTTAATGATTTGGGAGAAGCATTCATTAAACAATACAAGTACAATGTGGACATGGCGTCTGACCGTGACCAGCTTAGGGCCATGGTTCAAAAAGACAGAGAATCATTCAAAGAGTATGCACAGAGATGGCGCGAAGTGGCTGCACAAGTGATTCCTCCCATGCAAGAGAAGGAAATGACTAAGATATTTCTGAAGACGCTGGGAGCTTTCTACTATGAAAGAATGGTAGCAAGCGCACCAAGTGATTTCACAGAGATGGTAGGAATGGGTGTCCGCCTAGAAGAGGCAGTAAGAGAAGGCCGTTTGATAAAGGGTGAAGGAACTGGAGGTGGGAAAAATCTAGCTTATGGGTTTACCAAGAAGAAAGAGGGGGATACAAATGCTGTTATGCAAGAGAGAAGGGTCAACGCTCCTAGAAGGAATTATCAGCGTCATCAGCAAGTCGCCTCAGTTACTCTTGTTATGAATGCCGCTCCAACTACCGTTGCTTATCAGAGACCGTCCCAGCAGAGGAATCAAGGGTATAATTAGAGAAGGGAGAACTATGATATTATTCCCATGAGCTATGCAGAGCTACTACCAGCATTGATTCAGAAGAAGTTGGTCCAGACACGACCACCTCCCTCCATACCATCACCATTGCCTTGGTATTACAAAGCAGACCAGACGTGTGCCTTTCATCAGGGAGCACTAGGGAATAGTGTTGAGAATTGTTATCCTTTGAAGACTGAAGTGAAAAGGTTGGTGAAGTCTGGAATTTTATCTTTCAAAGACGTGGGACCTAATGTGAAAGACAATCCTCTACCCAAGCACGGGGGAGTGAATGCTGTAAATATGGTGGCCGGTTGTCCAGGCGACTTTCGAATTTTTGATATTAATCTGGTTAGAGGAGATTTGGTGAAGATGCACGCAGACCTCTGTGAATTCAGTTATTATACGCATGACCATGCCGGTTGTGCTATTTGCAGTACAGATATACAGGGTCGCGAGAAGATAAAGGCTGATTTACAGGAGATGATGGATGAAGGTTTAATCCATATAATCAGCCCTAGGGCAGAATATGAAGAGGAAGTGAATATGGTTTCTAGATGTCCTGATGAATTCAGAATTTTTGATGTGGATCATTTGAATGAGGATCTAGTGCAGTTGCATGCTACTTTCTGTCATACTGCTAGTCAGGTGGAACACCAATATGGATCTTGCATATTTTTTTGTCGAAATCCACGAGGATGTTCAATTGTGAGGGAAGGTGTTCAGTTGCTGTTAGACAATGGAACTATCAAGATCACATGTCAGAGAGATGATTATCACGAGATTGATATGGTTGAAGTTTGTTTGATGGAAGAAGAGTCAAAGGAAGAGTATGCCTCTGCAGATGAGTATTTCTCTTCAGACGAAGATTTGTTTGCCGAAAATGACTTTTTGATGGCTGATTGTGTTGAGGAAGGGGTAAGCGTCATTGTACCTTATTTTGGCGCACCCGCTCATCTTGAGGTGGAGTACCATAGCAAACCAGCTGTTACCCCATTGGTAATTAGTCTGCCAGGTCCTGTTCCCTATAAATCAGATAAGGCTGTGCCTTACAAATACAATGCTACAATCTTAGAAGATGGGGTGGAAGTTCCCATCCAGCCAATGCCAGATGTTGGAAATATAGTTGATAATAGCAGGGTGACCCGTAGCGGTCGTGTGTTTGCGCCGGTTATTCGAAGAGATGTTGTTGCTGGAAAGAAAATTGCTGAGAACGATGAGCCTAAGAAGGCTACAGGAGAGACTAGTGGAGCTACATTAGAGAAAGAAGTGGATGATATCTTGAAGATAATCAAGATGAGCGACTACAAAATTGTAGATCAGCTATTGCAGACTCCTTCAAAGATATCCATCCTAGCTTTGTCAATGAATTCCTCTGCTCATAGAGAATCATTGATGAGAGTACTAGACCAAGCTTTTGTGGAGAATGACATGCCATTAGATCAATTCAGCAACATAATTGGAAACATTACGTCATGTAATAACTTGAGTTTCTGCGATAATGATTTACCAGATGAAGGGAGGAATCACAACCTGGCCCTCCACATATCTATGAACTGCAAGAATGATTTGCTGTCCAATGTGCTAATTGATAATGGATCTGCGTTGAATGTTATACCAATGAGTACCCTCATGAAGTTAAAGTATCAAGGAGCATCTATGCGCCCGAGTGGCATCATTGTGAAGGCTTTCGATGGGTCGAGGAAATCTGTCATCGGTGAAGTGGACTTGCCCATCCATATAGGACCACATTTGTTCTTGATAACCTTCCAGGTAGTGGACATTATTCCCGCATATAGTTGTTTGCTTGGACGGCCATGGATACACGAAGCAGGGGCTGTCACTTCAACTCTGCATCAGAAGTTAAAGTTTGTGTGCAAAGGGTAGGTTGTGATCATAAATGGGGAGCAAGCGTTGTTGATATCCCATCTATCCTCTTTCAGTATTGTAGAAGAAAATGAAGCTACTGTTGGAACCCAGTTCCAAGCCCTATCCATTGACAACATAAGAAGGAATGAGAATTCTGTGGTTTCGCTGAAGGACGCGCAACAGGTTGTGCGCAGTTGTCATAATGCAGTTTGGGGACAACTTGTGAATCCACCCGTGAATAAAAATAGAACTGGTTTGGGTTTCTCTTTGAAGAATGGCAAAGGCGAAAGTTTGAAGTCAAAGTCTCCTGTGAATAGTTATCATGATGTTTTCCACAGCGGAGGCTACCTCCATCCAATTTGTTCTAGAATTAATGCTGTTGAAGAGGATGAAGCAGAGCAGGAAGTATCGAATTATGTGACTGTTGGCTCCTAAATTCGACACCCTTGTTTGTTATCAATATAGACCATTAGTTATGAGTCAGAAGAGTTTCCTACATAAGAAGGCTTCGACCAACTGATCCTGTCGAAGGCTCATTAGAGAATGACAAGGTACTTAGAGAATTTCCTTTAAGTAGGAATCTTGTCGTCTTCGATGTCGAAGGAACCTCTTGACAAAGGTATCTGATGCCCAGGGTCGAACGGTTTGAGATTTGAATGCTTGGAGAGAAAACGGTTCCCAGCAGTTACCAAGTGCAACGTGCCGAGATCAGGAGCGTCGAATGCTGTGAGCATGCCATGTGGCGTAATCTCGAAGCGACGTAACTGCCCAACGGTTACTTAGGATTTGTTTTAGTATAAATACTAGTTGTTCACGTAGTTTTCGAGTGTGTTCATCATTTTATACAAGTCACTCATCTAGATTCAAGTACCCAGTGTGAGCGAAATAATCGTTGAGAATGTATGTGTGAAACACCATTTAAATTAATTAAAGTCTTTTATATTCAAGCACTTTATTGCTTTTCATTTACTCATCTCCGTCGAAGCCTTTTATTTAACGCTTTTATTTATTCTATCAAGCTTTTCTTCATGCAATTTACTTAAAGTGTCTTTACTTTACCGGCATTAATCACCATTAGGATTAGTCAAACTCCAGAAAATCAACCATGTCTTAGGATCAATCTGATCGATCCTGCGAGTCACCAAATAAGTAACCTTTTGGAAGATCAGCGGTTGTTTACCAATTTCCACGGTAAACAAATTGGCACACCTGGTGGGACCTTGTGTTGATTTTTAAGTTTAACCGTTTTATACAAAATATCCTCCTTTTTCGAGAGTATTGCATGTTATTGAGAAGTGGTAGAATATACACCAACGATACCAATACTAGGAGAAGAAGAGAAGCAATGGCGAATCCGCCAAACAATGGCGAAATCCCACAAACAAACGTGGGAACAACGGTCATCCCAACCGTAAATGAAATGGTAACCGCTGGTTCAACACCAGCAGTAACGGTCACACAAACGGGGCCATTACCTCCATTTACTGGCCCCAGAATGCCTTTGGGAACTCCCCCACCAAGGGGAAACCAAGGAACTAGGCCTTATGTTCCCCCAGGGTTTTCGACAGTCGGTCTAAATCGAGAACCACTCTATGGCATGCCAACTTCTGAATTGGCTAGCCTGACGAATGCTGCGTCCACTTTTTCAGACCCTTTAGTGAGCGCCTCTTCGCCACTCCAAGGTTCTAGAGTTGGTATGGCGAACAGGGGTAGGACCCAACTCTTAGGAGGAACGTCCCAAGTAATGCATGGCCTTACGAATGCCTCGACAGCAGTCTTGAGGCAACAAATGGACGAAAGCAACCACGATATGGTTCAAATGTTGGCACAAACTTTAAGCACAGTGCTAAATCCTCTAATACAAAATACCATCCAGTCGAATCAGCAAATGACAGCACAAATGGCGCGTCTGGCCGATTTTTTTGGGTACCCCAACCTATTCGACAGCCCCAAAGGGCACAGATGAGGGGAAACCAAGGTATACTTCTAGAAGAAGAAACCACTATTAACCAAGTCTAGCAGCCTGTCGAAGAAAATCTTAGGATGCGAATGGAACAACCCGGGGTCGAAGAACCTAGAGTTATAGCCCCAGAAGTAAGGATAGTCAATAGAAACCAAAATGCTGACGAAGTAGTTCAGCAGATCCAATACCAGAATATTGGTTTGGAAAATAACTTGACAGCTGTGATCGGTGGATCTGGAACTGACTGTTTAAAGCTGGTTCGCGAAGTTTCGCAGAAGCAAGAGTCGCCACCGTCTTTTATTTTCTCCAAATGGAAAGGACAAAAGCACAAAAAATTCCTTATAGAGATTGCTCTTGGCTCGGGAGGTAGATTTATAGAAAGGGAAGGTGTTAGCACCCTTTCTATCCATGGTTATCCATGGGCTCTTAGATACTTGCTCATTTGTGTTTTCAAAATTGTTTGTTTGCTTTTCAAGGTGAGTGGGTTTGAAAAAGTTTCTTTGAAAATTTCAGTTCGACTCTTGTATCAGTCCTCAAGAGTGTTTGAAAAAGTTGCTTTTGAAAGCTTTTTGAAAGGTGTCGGTGTGAAAAGAAGTTTTTGATTTGTTTTGAAATTAGAGCAAGTATCTACGAGTTCTCTACCCACCCTAAGGAATTCGTCTGTGTAAATGTCCTTAAAGTAGTGCCATCCCACCATTGAGAGGTAGGTAGCACCACCGTTGGAGGTGTTCGGGTCAATTCGAGGGTTCGGGACAGTGTGGTCACCAGAGCAATAGGAAGACACCTTAGAAGCTACCCTCATGCCATGTTCATGGACATGAGGACTTACTAAAACATCCTCTACTCGACGACCACTTTTCGAGGGGTAAGGCAACATTGAGACGTACCCTAGGGGTGGTGTGTGATTTGTGTGTCATTTTCGATTATGTTTGTCTTGTTCATGCATTGGTGATCTACGTTTTGTTTTTATTTTAGGCATTCATTCTTTCATGCAAGTTATTAACAGTTAAAAGGTGCGGAATTCAAAGTCCTACGCTATTACAAAGGCGCGGGTCTACATCGCCAAATTAATCCAAGACCCGATTTGAATAAAATAAAATGCGGAAAGATAAATGTCCTAATTAATCTATTACAAGGCTTTGGAGTAATTACATGAAATTTATAAAAAAAAGAAATAAAATAAGCGCGCGAAACGAAATTATAATCGGAAGCGAGGGCGTTGGACCCTTTTAAAGAAATTAAATTGAAATTATGAAATTAATTAAATTAAATAAAGGGAAAAAGACTTATTTTTTTGTACTTTATGAAATTAAGAAAATTAATGGAATAAAAAACCCTAATTCTAAACTATTTTTAATTTATAAAAAAAATGTTTAAGTTATACCTAGTTTTAACCTAATTATTTAATGATAAATTTATTTACAAAAATAATTAATAATTAAATATGGTAAAAAAGAAAAAAAAGGAATAAAAGTATAAAAAACCCTAATTTCTACCCTTTTTAATTTATTAAAGAAATATTAAAATTAAACTTAGAATTACACTAATTAGTTATTAAATTTATTTACAAAAGCTATTAAATAAAATATATTTTTTATTTTTTGTCTTTTCTGATTTTTTTGTTATTTTTTGTGTTATAAAATTATTTTTATGGAATTAAATAAAATAAAGAATATAATTAAAATAGATAATAGAAAAGAATAAAAAATAGAGAAAATAAGGCAAACATGGGGGGTGGTTGTCCCTTTTGGAGGTATTTTCCAAGCAATTTTGGCCCATTTGAATCAGGCCTGGTTGACTTTTGATGGTCACGTGTAGACCCCTGGACTGAGGTGCATGATGGAACTCATATCTTGGCTTTTGGATTGATCTCAGGGGACATGTGGCGTGCCCAGAAATAGAGCTGTATGGTGGTCCCTGAAAGGTACGCTGCATTGAAACATAGAAAGCAAAATAATATTGAGAAGGGAGGGGACCTGGGAATCGAACCCAGGTCCCAATGTTCAAAGGACAACGCATCCACCAACCATCCAAGTGCATTTGTTTGTAAGCTTAATGGAATGTGAATATTATAAGAAACAATAAAAGCTAATGGTCTGAACCAAAAATATGCGCGCCAATTTTGAATAGCCCAATAGTCTCAGGACACGCATTCTTCTTCTCCATGTTATACCTGCAACGAAAATCAAATAGCGGGGATTTTAAACCCCCACTAATCCTGAAACTGGAAAATAGCGATTAGGCCATACAAGCATATAAAAAGGGCGCGATGTGGTTGTTGTGTTCGTATGAAGGTCATGAATTCCATGGTACCGGTCTTATAGCCTAATTTTTCCAGAGGAACAAAGCCCTCTTTCAAGGTCTCTGAAACCCTAAAAAACTCTCATGGCAAGTTTGCATATAGGCGATGATAATTCAATTAAATAGTATCAATAGACTCAGAAGGTCCATGTTAGTATAAAACAACAGTTTAAATGTATGAAAAACGTCCAGAAATCCAAACACGATTATGCATAATTTTGAAAGAGAAGCAACTCTGTTTTACCGATTCTTGAGGTTAGAGACTATGGTTTTGATTCAGAAAGCTTCCTTGAGGCGTCAGGAATGTAATGGAATTGTTCTCTTGCTTGGAAAAGTGCTCTAGCTATGGAATCAGATTTGAAATTTTTTGGCAAAATATGCAAAGTTTGTCTATGGTTTGAGGCGCAGCCTTCTGGTTCTGAGCATTAGGTTTAGGTTTATACTTATGTGAGGAATGAATTAGGGTAGAAATTTCAACCAAAAACCTTTGCATTCAATGCTTTTGAGATTTGATTTCCATGGATCTTTTTCAATCTTTTCCATGCCCTTTTGATATCAATCATGGCCAAATCTTTCCAAATTGAGTGTGCACGAAATCTTGGAGTTATGATAGACCTATTAGTTGCATAAAAAGATTTAAAATGCATGCTTGAGTATTTTTGTCATATTTTATTTAATTAAATGAATTAATAGTGATAAAAATTCAAATAAATAATAAAAAATGATGAAATAAATCCCCTTTGGGTCAAATGGTCGTGCATAGCCTTTGGATGATGATTCTTGGAAGAAAATGTGGCCCATTAGCAATTTTGAGGCATTTGAAGCAAAGTTGACTTTTCAAAATTCCCAAAAATTTCCCAACTTCCACAAGGCATATCTTGCTCAATGTTTAAGCTTTGATCATGTTCTTTGACATTTTGGAAAGGTAATGAAGTCCTCTAACCAATGCCTTTGGTCCCATGTAATTTTGATTTACCAATCTCAAGTTATGGTCTTTGACTTAAAGTGCCTTTTTGTTGACTTTTGAAAATGACCTATAATGTTGAGATTGATAACTTTTTGTGAGAGCATTTCTTGGACTTGAAGTGTGAAGAGGAGTTGTAGGAAATGTCTTTCTCTTCAAAATGAGATTTGGATGGAATTTTTCTGATAAACCATGTGGAAGTTATGCCTTGGTCAAGTTACAGTTGACTTTTTCAACTGTCCAAATATGGAAACTTTTGCATCTTGAGACTTTTTGAGCCATGCCTTGAGAATCATGATCATGAATTGATCCAATGATGTTTGTGACTTCAAAATAAGATGTTGACCAAAAATTTGAACTTTTGACTGTCAAATGACCATTTTACCCCTACAGTTGACTGCTGAGCAATTAGGGCATTTGACTGTGCAATTTTGTGCTGTAAGTCTTGAAACTTGGCATATGGATGCTTGACCATGTTTATAGGCATGTGGGACTTGTTTGGACCCTTGGAACCTTCAATTTCTTTTCCAGAACCAAAACCCTAGTTTTTGACTGTTAGGAGGCCCTTGAACTGTGCAACCCTTGAGATATTTTGAAGCATGCTCTTTGCAAATCTTGAAGAATATGGGAGGGCAAATTTTGGGGTACAACAGTTGCCCCTGTTCAATCTTCTTAGACCTGAGGATGCAGATTGGCTAACGCGCCTTTCGTAATCCGAAGGTGGAAGATGATTGAACACTAGAGTGCCCAGAAATTTGCGCTCACATAGTAGTGTGATGGTGAGAATGGGCTTATAGATGCCATTTGGAGATTGATGGATAGGATGATGGGCTTATAGATGCCATGCTAAGAGATGATGGATGAGTCGATGGGCTTATGGATGCCATCTGGGTGTCGATCGCGTAAGAGTTTCCTTAGCGAGAACTTGCGTACCTGAAAAAGAAAATGATTACCTGGCCTGTTACAGGAGCTGGTCTTCAAACTCTTCACGTAGATGCATTCTGACTGGTTACATGAATTGAATCTGGAGCTTCAAAAGGTGATGAATGAACCAGGGATGGTTACTACCTCAACGGGACAGTGAGAGAACCTTGGATGATTACTACCTCAATAGGAACGCTGAGAGAATCTTGGGGAGATTACTACCTCAACAGGAACGCTGAGAGAACCTTGGATGATTACTACCTCAACAGGAACGCTGAGAGAATCCTGGGCGATTACTACCTCAACAGGAACGCTGAGAGAATCTGGGGGCGATTACTACCTCAACAGGAACGCTGAAAGAATCTGGGGGCGATTACTACCTCAACAGGAACGCTGAGAGAACCTTGGATGTCTTCTACTGGGATAAGAATCAGGGATATCTTAGGGTCGATCTGACTGAACCGGAGAAGGCCTTGGAATAACTTCAACTGGATAAGAATCAGGGAGATCTTAGGCTCGATCTGACTGAACCAGAGAAGGCCCTTGACTGGATAAGAATCAGGAAAATCTTAGGGTCGATTTAACTGAACCGGACAAGGTCTTGGAATAACTTCGACTGGATAAGAATCAGGGAGATCTTAGGGTCGATCTGACTGAACCAGAGAAGGCCTTTGACTGGATAAGAATCAGGAAAATCTTAGGGTCGATTTAACTGAACCAAGCAAGGTCTTGAAATCTTCAACTGGATAAGAATCAGGGAGATCTTAGGGTCGATCTGACTGAACCAGAGAAGGCCTTTGACTGGATAAGAATCAGGAAAATCTTAGGGTCGATTTAACTGAACCGGGCAAGGTCTTGGAATAACTTCGACTGGATAAGAATCAGGGAGATCTTAGGGTCGATCTGACTGAACCAGAGAAGGCCTTTGACTGGATAAGAATCAGGAAAATCTTAGGGTCGATTTAACTGAACCAAGCAAGGTCTTGAAATCTTCAACTGGATAAGAATCAGGGAGATCTTAGGGTCGATCTGACTGAACCAGAGAAGGCCTTTGACTGGATAAGAATCAGGAAAATCTTAGGGTCGATTTAACTGAACCAGGCTAAAGTCTTGGACATAGCTGAGAACTTAACTGGATCTTTCCTGAAAGGTAAAGGTCAGTCATATGCAATGCATGATATGGATCAAGCAATGATGTTCTCAACATAAATGAGATTTGTAAGATATGATGCGTATATGCATGCTATAATGTATGGAAATGTGATGTTTATAAACGTATGTTTTCGTCCTAGGAAAATAAATCCTTGACGGATGCTGGGAAGTCATATCCTGGGCTGATGTTGGAGAATATTGCTTTGTTGTCTCCGCTGGGGATGATAGTTGCAAGAATACCGGTAGGAGAAGATAACTCCGTTGGGGAATAAACTTGGCGAATGGATTACTCTGCGGGGAGAAAATTACTCTAGCGATCTTGCTGGGGAGCAATACTCTATGGGGAGAGAGGTACTTTGCTAGGATATTGATGATAACTCCACTGGGGATACCGCTGTTATGTTGGAAGTGTTAATAGACTTCGCTGGGGATAGGAAGACTTCGTCGACGGCGATCTTTCCATGGCTTTTGGCTGAGGATAACCCAGTTATATCCTGGTGGGGAAATAACCTTTGAATAAAGTCGGGAGACGCGTTCGTGCTCTGTAGGGGATAAGCTTCCAGAATCTACTGGGGATAAGCTTACTGCTGGGGAGATGATTCAACCTTTCCTGGGGAAACCGGATTGGACTCTCCTGGGGAAATTTTGAACTATATCGGGGAAGTGACTCCATTGAATGTTTGATATACCGCCGGGGAACAATCTTTAGGTCAAGACTACCGGGGATGCTTGTTAAGAATATTTGTATACTGTGCTGGGGAATGTTGAGATCTGCGGGGGATACCCAACTTCCTTAAGGCTGATTGTATAACCTTGCTTGGGGAGAGTGCACTGACTTACTGGCTCACTCTATGGGGAATTGAGATATACCGGTTGTGTTCTTCAGCTGAACCTACCTTGATACCTTGATGGACAGAGCAATTAGATCGTTTAGACAACTCATTATTTCCCCTGTTTCTAATGTTATCTGTAATTAATCCTTTGTTTCGTATGCAAATATTTATGAGTTAGCAATTAGTGTCAATGCATACATCACAAATTGAACCTTGGACGTTCTTCGCAAAACAAAACAGAAAAGGAAAAACAATTGGCAATTTTAACTGAAAAGTGATTTTGTATTGATTTTTTTTGAATTTGCCTGTAAATAGGCGTTTTATGTACAAGAGGCTGACGTCCTAGTAAGAGAATGCCGCCGAACAAAAGAGTTTATACAAATTTGTACAAAGGAAAATAAAACAGCTGTGTGAAAAGAATGATCCCACTGGGTTCCAACTCTGCTATTGCCCTTATATCTTTGAGCGTCTCATCACTTGATGACCTAGTTGGCGATGAAGCTGATTGATCGATGCCTTCTGAACTTGATGTAGATACCGGATTCTGGATGCAAGGTGATCCAATGAGACATAGTATTACGCTTTATCCCTAACTTTTTCCTGGACCGCCCTTTCGGGTTTTCAGTCCACCGGGATACCCATTTTTGCCCAAGCCGCCTTTTCAGGTTTTCGACTTGCCGGGTGTACAGATTTTTTTTCATTTCATCCCTTCATTTTGCCCGAACCATTTTGGTTCGCCGGGAAGCCCTAATTTTTGCCTAGGTATGTAAACCTAGCGGGTCTTTTTTCATGCGTAGTATCTTTTTACTATGTCTGCATTGGCGGGGTGAGGAAGGTCGTCACCATCCATGTTGGTTAGAATCATGGCTCCTCCTGAGAACACATGTTTAACCACAAATGGCCCTTCGTACGTAGGGGTCCATTTGCCCCTTGGATCACTCTGAGGAAGAATGATGCGCTTGATTACCAGATCCCCAACTTGATATTCTTGTGGTCTGACCTTTTTATTAAATGCCCTGATCATCCGTTTTTGATACGTCTGACCATGACAAATAGCAGCAAGTCTCTTTTCGTCAATCATGTTTAGCTGATCAAGTCGTGTCTGGATCCAATCATCTTCGCTCAGATCTGTATCCTTCATTATCCGGAGAGAGGGTATCTGCACTTCGATCGGTAAGACTGCCTCCATACCGTAGACCAAGGAGAAAGGAGTTGCCCCGGTTGACGTCCTTGCTGAGGTACGATACCCATGTAGAGCGAACGGTAACATCTCGTGCCAATCTTTATAAGTCACTGTCATCTTCTGCACGATTTTCTTAATGTTCTTATTTGCTGCTTCTACAGCCCCATTCATCTTCGGTCTGTAAGGAGAAGAGTTGTGGTACTGTATCTTAAACTGCTCGCAGAGCTCAGTGATCATCTTGTTATTAAGATTGGTACCATTGTCCGTAATAATCCTTTCAGGGACACCGTATCGACAGATCAGGTTGTGCCGAATGAACCGTGCCACAACAGTCTTGGTTACCGTAGCATAGGAAGCTGCTTCAACCCACTTCGTGAAGTAATCAATCGCTACCAGGATGAAGTGATGCCCATTGGACGCTGTAGGTTTAATCTCGCCGATCATATCTATGCCCCACATTGCAAACGGCCAAGGCGCAGTCAGAACATTTAGAGGGACTGGAGGAACATGCACCTTGTCTGCATATATCTGGCATTTATGGCATGTCCGAGAGTGTTGGTAACAGTCGGCTTCCATTGTGGACCAGAAATACCCTGCCCGAAGGATTTTCTTTGCCATAGTGTGTCCACTGGAATGTGTTCCGAAGGTCCCTTCATGTAGCTCTTCCATGATCCTTTCTGCTTCGGTCTTATCCACACAACGCAGTAAAGTCGAATCATGGTTTTGCTTATACAGGATGCCGTTGCTAAGGAAGAACTTCGCTGCGAACCTTCTCAGAAACTTCTTATCATTGACAGATGCACCTTCAGGGTATTCCTGAGCTTCCAAATATCTCTTCACCTCATGGTACCAAGGCTTCTCAGTCACCAATTCAGTCTCAAGATCACAACAGTATGCCGGTTCGTCCAGTTTCCAGATGATAATCCGGGGAGCCTCATTGTCCCATTTAACTTTGAACATAGAAGACATCGTAGCTAACGCGTCCGCCAACTGATTCTCCTCTCTTGGGAAATGTTCAAAGGTTATCTCTGTGAAGTGGGGGATCATCGTCAACACACGTTCTCTGTAAGGAATCAGATTCGGATGTTTCGTATCCCACTCTCCTTTGATCTGATTGATCACGAGAGCGGAATCTCCGAAGACACTCAAATACTTGATCCTTAGGTCGATCGCAGCTTGAATACCCATGATGCATGCCTCATACTCCGCCATGTTGTTGGTGCAGTTGAAACATAGCCGGGCAGTGAGTGGAGTATGAGTGCCTTGAGGAGATATGATCACAACACCGATACCGTTACCCAAAGCATTGGAGGCTCCGTCAAAGTGCATAGACCATCGGGATCCTTCCTCAGGTCCTTCATCCGGTCCAGGTACTTCACAATCAGTCACTATCATGATGTTCTCGTCAGGAAATTCAAAGTTCATTGACTGATAGTCGTCTACTGCCTGATGTGCCAAGTGGTCTGCCAATACACTTCCTTTGATGGCTTTCTGGGTTGTGTACTGGATGTCGTATTCTGTCAAGATCATTTGCCATCTTGCTATTCTCCCAGACAGAGCATGCTTTTCAAATATGTACTTTATAGGATCCATCTTTGAGATCAACAAGGTAGTGTGAGTCAGCATATACTGTCTCAGCCGGCGAGCAGCCCATACCAAAGCGCAGCAAGTTTTCTCGAGCAGTGAGTATCGGGTCTCACAATCGGTAAACTTTTTGCTAAGGTAATAAATGGCATGATCTTTTCGGCCAGACTCATCATGCTGCCCTAGCACACACCCCATTGAGTTGTCAAGTACTGTCAGGTATAGTATCAGAGGTCTCTCTTCAATCGGTGGCATAAGGATGGGTGGTTCCTGGAGATACTCCTTGATTCTGTCAAAAGTGGCCTGACATTCATCAATCCAACGTACTACCTGATCTTTCTTCAGCAGCTTGAAGATTGGCTCACAGGTAGCAGTCAGGTGCGAGATGAACCGGGCAATGTAATTCAGGCGTCCTAAAAAGCCTCTGACCTCTTTCTCTGTCTTAGGAACTGGCATCTCTTGAATAGCTTTAACCTTGGCAGGGTCCACTTGAATACCCTTATCACTTACAACGAAGCCTAGCAACTTCCCAGATCTTACCCCGAAGGTGCACTTGTTCGGGTTCAACCTCAGTTTGTACAGTTTTAGACGGTCAAACAATTTCTGCAGATGATCAAGGTGTTCTTCCTCAGTTTGGGACCTTGCGATCATGTCGTCAACATACACTTCTATCTCATGATGGATCATGTCATGAAATAAAGCAACCATGGCACGTTGGTAGGTTGCCCCAGCGTTCTTCAGTCCAAAAGGCATGACCTTGTAGCAGAAGGTGCCCCACTGAGTAACAAATGTAGTCTTTTCCATGTCTTCAGGAGCCATCTTAATCTGATTATAACCTGAAAAACCGTCCATGAAAGAAAACACTTTGTGCTGAGCAGTATTGTCAACCAGAACATCAATGTGAGGCAGAGGGAAGTCATCTTTGGGGCTGGCCCTGTTCAGATCCCTGTAATCGACACACATTCTGACTTTTCCATCTTTCTTTGGTACCGGCACCACATTAGCAACCCACTGAGGGTAAGAAGTCACTGCAAGAAAACCGGCGTCAAACTGTTTCATAACCTCGGCTTTGATCTTCTCAGACATCTCTGGACGCATACGACGGACCTTTTGTTTAACCGGAGGGCAGTCTTCTTTAGTAGGCAAATGATGGACCACGATGTCGGTATCCAACCCGGGCATGTCTTCGTAGGACCAGGCAAAGATCTCCATATAATCATGTAACATCTGAGTCAACCGTTGCTTCACGCTGAGTTCTAGGTTGGCACCAATCTTAACCTCCTTTCTGTCCGTCTCAGTACCCAGATTTATCGTTTCCACTGGCTCTTTATGTGGTTGAATTGCCCTCTCTTCCTGGAGTAACAATCTTGCAAGCTCGCCAGGCACTTCGCAATCATCTTCACCTTCGTCTTCGGCTAAGTTGATCGGATTTTCGAAGTCATAACCGGCAGTAGCAGAGTCGTTACCAGTGAGATCCAGAGTGGATTGAAACCTGTATGAGTGAGTGTGTGTAAATACAACTGTTTTGCAATATATAAAGAAAGGAAAGAAAGAAAAGGAGCATAAGATTTGAAATGCGAGAAAACGTCCAAGGTCTTTATTCATGATATATGAAATGACAATTAATATGCCCTCACAAATGAAGCCACAGTGCCCCGGGTAAGACACCGGGCCATAGAGTTTTAATTCATTGTTTATTACAGATAACAAAAACAAAGGAGTTTATTACTGCGTAACAAAAGTAACAGGCAGGTTGTCTTTTGCAATCCAATTACTAGGTCCACTGTCGGCCGTCGGATAAATCCAGCTGTCGAACTCAGCTTCATCCACTTCATCATCCTCCCTGATAGCATTTACTCCATGGTTAGGCATGGGAGCAGTCACCACATTGGGCTTCTCAGGTGCCTCAAACTGTACCTCCTTGGCATCAATAAGATCCTGCACTTTATTCCTTAAGGCCCAGCAGTCATCAGTAGAATGCCCCGGGCTATCGGAGTGATAAGCACAGTGGGCATTTGGATTGTACTTGGGAGAGGCAGTATTTACAACCTTCGGGGCCTCCCTGACAGTCACTAGGTTGGTGGACAACAACTGCGGCAAGATTTGCGATAGGGTCATACTCAGCCGGGTAAACTCTCTTCTGGGTCTTTCAGCCCTTTGTGGATTGGTTTGCCGAGGAGCGGCAGCAGGTTTAGCAATCATCACCGCATTGACAGATTGACGGCGTTCTGGTTTCTCTTGCCTCCTAGGCCCATACACAGCACTGGCCTCCTTTTTAAAGGGTTTCTTCTCAGAACTTGAAGATGCACCCTTATGAATTTTTCCGGACTTCATTCCAGCCTCTATTCTCTCCCCAGTCAGAATAAGATCAGTGAACCCTGCAGACGAGTTACCGATAAGATGATTGAAAAATGGCCCAGATAGGGTCCCCAAGAACATATCCACCAGCTCACGCTCTGTTAACGGAGGCTGCACCCTGCCAGCCAGATCCCTCCACTTCTGTGCATACTCTTTGAAACCTTCGCTTGATCCTAGTGACATACCCTGGAGTTGGGTACGTGTAGGAGCAAGGTCGGCATTATATTGATACTGCTTATAAAAAGCAGTAGCCAACTCCTCCCAGTTACAAACCTTGGTCCCATCCAGCTGATAGAACCATTCGAGATGAGTCCCTGAAAGACTCTCCTGGAAGAAGTGGATCCACAAGTTCTTGTCCACTGAGTACGGTTGAATCTTCCCCACATAAGATCTGAGGTGTAGCTTGGGACAAGACGCCCCGTCATACTTGGTGAAAGATGGTGCCTTAAACTTGTGAGGAATAATCACACCAGTAGATAAGCCCAAGTCTCCGAAATCCAGCCCAGGCACTTGTTGGATCTCCATTGCATTCAGTCTGTCTTCCAACTGCTTGTACCGGTCTTCAGCATGAGGATACTGTTCCTCATTAAATCCAGTCTCGTTGTCAGAGACTACTGGACTTGAAGCCTTTCCCCCCTGGGGACTGCCTTTGCCTACAGAAGAACCATCTTCTTCATTCTGCAGAGTGTTGCCAAACCTTCGGCCCGAGTTGAAAAGAACAGTTCTCTTCTTCTTCTTCTTCTTCTCCTTCTTCAGGAGTAAAGCCTTCAGCTCTTCTTGGCCTTGAGCCAAACCCATGATCAGCTCCTGAAATTGCGCGTTCTGCGCCTGAAGGGCCTTGATAGACATCTCGGTTGATGATGAGTCAAGGTTCATGATGCTGAAATAAACAGCGAAGAACAGTAAGCAACCTGAAAAGAAGAAAACCTGCTATGCACATGATGAATGGAATGCGTATGATTTATGTTTTCAAAGACAATCGGGAATCAACTTTGTAAACAAAAAGGAACACACTTCATTAGATTCAACTTTGAAACTTAAATTGTTCAACAGGTTGCCCTTAGGCGTTACATAAAATGGAAATACTGAAAAGGGAAATAAAACTGTAAAAGAACATCCAGAGCTCCCTATTGATCCCATGGTCTCCTCTTCTCAGTACGGATGTAGTCATTCAGAGCTCGCTCATTCTCCAACTGCTTTGTCAGTTTCTGAATCTTTAATTCTTGCTCGTTGAACTTTTCCCGATACGAATCCCGTTCTTCTCGCAGTTGCGACCAAGACCTCTTTAATGTCTCATAATCAGTAGGTATCTGAGGAGGGAGGACAGTTGGAGGAGCCCCATCTTTGTCAGGATACTCAAGAATGACGGGCCTGACAGCTTTGTATGGCATACCTAGCTTCTGAGCACGGATGCGAACCCATTGGTAGTAGGCTTCCATAGGTAGAGAAGTCTTTGGCCCCAACTCTTGCGGGTCAGCTTTATGAACTCTGTCCCAAGCCTTGATGAACCTACGACGCAGCTTGTCACTATCCACCTGAAACTCAAAACTGATGTGAGGCACCAACATCTCATGAGGCCCTGCTCTTCTGGCCCTTCCAAACTGACGGAGCGCTAGACATGGATTGTAAGAGATTCCTCCTTGAGTACCAATCAGAGGAACATTAGGGTATTCTCCGCAACGATCAATGACAGCTATCTCATCCAAACCTCTGAAAGTCCACATGATGTCTTTATCAGTGAGAGACATTAACCTATGAGCCCAACCTCTTCCTTCTTGGTTCTTCAGCACGAACTTAGGGAGGTGCGAAATAAACCACCTCACTAACAAAGGGATGCAACACCACAAAGTTCCTCGTCTTCGGGCAGTACGAGCATAAAGTTGCTGCAGGATGTCACCCAAGAGAGTGGGCACAGGATTCTGAGACATGAAGATCCTTATGGCAGTGACATTGATGAAGTTGTCAGGATTAGGAAACAAGACTAGCCCATAGATTAAGAGAGCTAGGATGTCTTCATATGCCCTAAAGTCCAAATCATTCCAGAAACTGTTAGCTTTACCAATCAGAAACTTGGCCAAGAAACCCTTAACTCCGCTTCTAGTCACCCAGTTGTCCATTACTTCTTGATGTGTCAAGGGAAGAGCTGCAGCAACCTCCTCAAGCTTGAGAGTCTTTTCCCAACCAGTGAAGGGAGTCTGATCCAAGATAGGGATGCCAAGAAAATCAGAGAACTCTTCCAGGGTAGGGACCAGCTGGAAGTCTTGAAAGGTGAAACACTGGTACAGAGGGTCATAGAACTGGGTCAGGACACTCATCAACTGTTGATCCCGCTTTACAGTGACTAAACTGAGAAGAGAACCATGCCTCTGGATGAAGGAAGTGGTGTTTGGAATTCTGCTAACCAATTCTTCAAGTAACTCAGGTGGGTGAACAAAGTTGAACCGGATAGTATTCCTTCGCATAGGCATCATGATATCCTACAAAATAGAGCAAAGGTGAAACCCTCTTGTCTTTGAAATGGTCAGTCCTTATGCAGGATGAATGCAATGCTCATGATGTTATGATGTTATGATGTTATGATAAAGCACACCATAAATATTTACAAAGGCACACATGTAAGGCACACAAGTCACACAAGGAAAGCCCTTAAAGTTTAGGCCAGCATGAGGTCTAGGTATTACCCTCTTTCAGTTTGTTGGTTCATACCTGTCCTATCAAAAGTAACCGGGTTCTTAGAGGATCCCAATATCATTGACTACCCTCAATCGGTCATAACTCCAGCATCGCAATCTTTTCTTGCAGCCAGAACCATCACGAGAGTTTAGCCTCAATGGGCGTAGCATACTGCTACTGTTCTAATGGCCAAGTTGTGTCATTTAAGGTTCTAAGGTCTGTTGGTGTTTAAGACTCCTTGGAAGACCCATATTCTCCTCGTTGCGACACAAGGGATATCGGTACAGACCAAGGTGCCACACCAACGTAGCCACTGCTTCACCCGTGTCGGTCTACGCCGGATAGGTCCCTCACAGCTTATGCTACCTAAACAGGGTATCCCCAGATCCGGGTTAGGATCTATGTAACTCCCATGCAACCCACAATTTTAAAGCAAACAAGTCAAAACAATTGAAAACACAGTTATGAGCTATCCTAAGGTACACCTCACTTTATAAGAGTCCCCAGCAGAGTTGCCAGTTCTGTGATCGGTGGATCTGGAACTGACTGTTTAAAGCTGGTTCGCGAAGTGTCGCGGAAGCAAGAGTCGCCACCGTCTTTTATTTTCTCCAAATGGAAAGGACAAAAGCACAGAAAAATTCCTTATAGAGATTGCTCTCGGCTCGGGTAGATTTATAGAAAGGGAAGGTGTTAGCACCCTTTCTATCCATGGTTATCCATGGGCTCTTAGATACTTGCTCATTTGTGTTTTCAAAATTGTTTGTTTGCTTTTCAAGGTGAGTGGGTTTGAAAAAGTTTCTTTGAAAATTTCAGTTCGACTCTTGTATCAGTTCTCAAGAGTGTTTGAAAAAGTTGCTTTTGAAAGCTTTTTGAAAGGTGTCGGTGTGAAAAGAAGTTTTTGATTTGTTTTGAAATTAGAGCAAGTATCTACGAGTTCTCTACCCACCCTAAGGAATTCGTCTGTGTAAATGTCCTTAAAGTAGTGCCATCCCACCATTGAGAGGTAGGTAGCACCACCGTTGGAGGTGTTCGGGTCAATTCGAGGGTTCGGGACAGTGTGGTCACCAGAGCAATAGGAAGACACCTTAGAAGCTACCCTCATGCCATGTTCATGGACATGAGGACTTACTAAAACATCCTCTACTCGACGACCACTTTTCGAGGGGTAAGGCAACAGTGAGACGTACCCTAGGGGTGGTGTGTGATTTGTGTGTCATTTTCGATTATGTTTGTCTTGTTCATGCATTGGTGATCTACGTTTTGTTTTTATTTTAGGCATTCATTCTTTCATGCAAGTTATTAACAGTTAAAAGGTGCGGAATTAAAAGTCCTACGCTATTACAAAGGCGCGGGTCTACATCGCCAAATTAATCCAAGACCCGATTTGAATAAAATAAAATGCGGAAAGATAAATGTCCTAATTAATCTATTACAAGGCTTTGGAGTAATTACATGAAATTTATAAAAAAAAGAAATAAAATAAGCGCGCGAAACGAAATTATAATCGGAAGCGAGGGCGTTGGACCCTTTTAAAGAAATTAAATTGAAATTATGAAATTAATTAAATTAAATAAAGGGAAAAAGACTTATTTTTTTGATATTTTTTTGTACTTTATGAAATTAAGAAAATTAATGGAATTAAAAACCCTAATTCTAAACTATTTTTAATTTATAAAAAAAATGTTTAAGTTATACCTAGTTTTAACCTAATTATTTAATGATAAATTTATTTACAAAAATAATTAATAATTAAATATGGTAAAAAAGAAAAAAAAAGGAATAAAAGTATAAAAAACCCTAATTTCTACCCTTTTTAATTTATTAAAGAAATATTAAAATTAAACTTAGAATTACACTAATTAGTTATTAAATTTATTTACAAAAGCTATTAAATAAAATATATTTTTTATTTTTTGTCTTTTCTGATTTTTTTGTTATTTTTTGTGTTATAAAATTATTTTTATGGAATTAAATAAAATAAAGAATATAATTAAAATAGATAATAGAAAAGAATAAAAAATAGAGAAAAGAAGGCAAACATGGGGGGTGGTTGTCCCTTTTGGAGGTATTTTCCAAGCAATTTTGGCCCATTTGAATCAGGCCTGGTTGACTTTTGATGGTCACGTGTAGACCCCTGGACTGAGGTGCATGATGGAACTTATATCTTGGCTTTTGGATTGATCTCAGGGGACATGTGGCGTGCCCAGAAATAGAGCTGTATGGTGGTCCCTGAAAGGTACGCTGCATTGAAACATAGAAAGCAAAATAATATTGAGAAGGGAGGGGACCTGGGAATCGAACCCAGGTCCCAATGTTCAAAGGACAACGCATCCACCAACCATCCAAGTGCATTTGTTTGTAAGCTTAATGGAATGGGAATATTATAAGAAACAATAAAAGCTAATGGTCTGAACCAAAAATATGCGCGCCAATTTTGAATAGCCCAATAGTCTCAGGACACACATTCTTCTTCTCCATGTTATACCTGCAACGAAAATCAAATAGCGGGGGTTTTAAACCCCCACTAATCCTGAAACTGGAAAATAGCGATTAGGCCATACAAGCATATAAAAAGGGCGCGATGTGGTTGTTGTGTTCGTATGAAGGTCATGAATTCCATGGTACCGGTCTTATAGCCTAATTTTTCCAGAGGAACAAAGCCCTCTTTCAAGGTCTCTGAAACCCTAAAAAACTCTCATGGCAAGTTTGCATATAGGCGATGATAATTCAATTAAATAGTATCAATAGACTCAGAAGGTCCATGTTAGTATAAAACAACAGTTTAAATGTATGAAAAACGTCCAGAAATCCAAACACGATTATGCATAATTTTGAAAGAGAAGCAACTCTGTTTTACCGATTCTTGAGGTTAGAGACTATGGTTTTGATTCAGAAAGCTTCCTTGAGGCGCCAGGAATGTAATGGAATTGTTCTCTTGCTTGGAAAAGTGCTCTAGCTATGGAATCAGATTTGAAATTTTTTGGCAAAATATGCAAAGTTTGTCTATGGTTTGAGGCGCAACCTTCTGGTTCTGAGCATTAGGTTTAGGTTTATACTTATGTGAGGAATGAATTAGGGTAGAAATTTCAACCAAAAACCTTTGCATTCAATGCTTTTGAGATTTGATTTCCATGGATCTTTTTCAATCTTTTCCATGCCCTTTTGATATCAATCATGGCCAAATCTTTCCAAATTGAGTGTGCACGAAATCTTGGAGTTATGATAGACCTATTAGCTGCATAAAAAGATTTAAAATGCATGCTTGAGTATTTTTGTCATATTTTATTTAATTAAATGAATTAATAGTGATAAAAATTCAAATAAATAATAAAAAATGATGAAATAAATCCCCTTTGGGTCAAATGGTCGTGCATAGCCTTTGGATGATGATTCTTGGAAGAAAATGTGGCCCATTAGCAATTTTGAGGCATTTGAAGCAAAGTTGACTTTTCAAAATTCCCAAAAATTTCCCAACTTCCACAAGGCATATCTTGCTCAATGTTTAAGCTTTGATCATGTTCTTGGACATTTTGGAAAGGTATTGAAGTCCTCTAACCAATGCCTTTGGTCCCATGTCATTTTGATTTACCAATCTCAAGTTATGGTCTTTGACTTAAAGTGCCTTTTTGTTGACTTTTGAAAATGACCTATAATGTTGAGATTGATAACTTTTTGTGAGAGCATTTCTTGGACTTGAAGTGTGAAGAGGAGTTGTAGGAAATTTCTTTCTCTTCAAAATGAGCTTTGGATGGAATTTTTCTGATAAACCATGTGGAAGTTATGCCTTGGTCAAGTTACAATTGACTTTTTCAACTGTCCAAATATGGAAACTTTTGCATCTTGAGACTTTTTGAGCCATGCCTTGAGAATCATGATCATGAATTGATCCAATGATGTTTGTGGCTTCAAAATAAGATGTTGACCAAAAATTTGAACTTTTGACTGTCAAATGACCATTTTACCCCTACAGTTGACTGCTGAGCAATTAGGGCATTTGACTGTGCAATTTTGTGCTGTAAGTCTTGAAACTTGGCATATGGATGCTTGACCATGTTTATAGGCATGTGGGACTTGTTTGGACCCTTGGAACCTTCAATTTCTTTGCCAGAACCAAAACCCTAGTTTTTGACTGTTAGGAGGCCCTTGAACTGTGCAACCCTTGAGATATTTTGAAGCATGCTCTTTGCAAATCTTGAAGAATATGGGAGTGCAAATTTTAGGGTACAACAACAGCCATGATCGAAAGAATCATGATGCAAAATGGGATGAATACAGGCTTCCGTAGGCCCAACTTTACATCCCCACTGTCAGAATATGCTTTACAAACGGACTTACCTCCTAAATGCAAAGTCCCTAAGTTCACTAAATTTTCAAGGGACACGACAGAATCCACTGTCGAACATGTGGCAAGATACTTGATCGAAGCAGGAGAGATTTTAAACAATGAAAACCTGAGGATTAAGTATTTCCCAAGTTCCCTAACAAAGAACGCGTTTACTTGATTTACAACTCTTCGCCCCAATTCGATCCACCATTGGACCCAGTTGGAGAGATTGTTCCATGAGAAATTCTACATGGGACAAACCAAGATAAGCCTGAAAGAATTGGCCAGTGTAAAGAGGCGATTCACTGAACCTATAGACGAATATCTAAATAGGTTTAGGTTGCTCAAAGCAAGATACTTTACGCAAGTGCCAGAACATGAGTTAGTCGAAATAGCCGCAGGAGGTCTAGATTATTCCATTAGGAAGAAATTAGACACTGAATACCTGAGAGACATGGCCCAATTGGCCGATAGGGTTCGACAGGTAGAACGCCTTAAAGCTGAAAAAGCCAGGGCGACAAAAACTCATAAAAGAGAAAGGATAGCATATGTCGAAATGGACGATGAAGATCCAGGAACATTCGAAGAACCTATAACCGTCGAAGAAAGTGAGGTCGATTTAGCGGAGTTAAAACAAGGGCCACCATACTCTTGCAAACTACTAGTCCCCTCAAGTGGAAAAAACCCCACTGGTCCTGAAAGGGCCAACGATATGTTCCCTAAAAAGACTTACAGTTTTGATATTACAAAATGTGACGAAATTTTTGACTTGTAAAAGATGGCCAAATGATAATACCCCCAGGGGTAAAAGTGCCTCCTCTTGATCAAATAAGGAAAAGAGGCTTTTGTAAATATCATAATTTTCTGGGCCATAAAACATCTCAATGTTTTCTTTTCAGGGATCTCGTACAAAATGCTATCGAAGAAGGGAGGTTGAAATTCGCCGATAAGACCCCCATGATTGTGGACTCTAACCCTTTGCAGGCTGAAGCCCATTATGCTGAACCTTCAGAGGTGAATGTGATCGAGGCGTCCAGAAGTCAGGTGAAAAGGCCAGGAATAACTATGGTCGAAGTCACCAAGGATCATATCAACATGCCAATCTTTGGCAGTTTTTCTGGGAATCTTTCTAGAAAAACAATCGAAGCAGTCCAAAAAGCTGCTGAAGGCCCAAAACTGGAGACAGTTGGAGCCTCAAAATCTGGAGCTAAACCCAGTTCCTACTTGGCTGCAGTCCAAGGCCAGACAGAAGACCTGGAGGCCCAGATGAAGCAGATGACTCTTGCTACCAAAGACACCATGAATGTCAACATGGTCGAAATCTCTGAATTGAAAGCTTCAGAGGAGGCCATTAGGCAAGAGCAAGCAAACAAAACGGCTTTCCCTTGGGAAAACGAAAATCTGGCAGATTTCCTGCAAAGATGCCAGAAGAAGAAGTCAGAAGTGATGCTGTGTCCTCGATGCAGCTCGATTTTCGACAAGAAAGCTGCTGAACACATCCAAGGTGTAAGAGCAGTAAACAGAAGAAGGGAAGGTGTTGATGTTCGACATGACCCCAGAAGAACCTACCAAAAGGGTTCAAATCAAGAAAAGAGGCCACTGACTTTCAGGCCTCCAACCAATGTGCCAGTTGATACGTGGCATAAAACATCGGGTCGAAAGAGACCGAACGAAGAAAGGTGGCACTCCTTCGAAGTGCCAAGAGGTTCATCTTTGACACACAAGAAAGAACCTCAGGTTGTTGCCTCCAAAGTGACCCAGGTATCAAGTAACTACAAGGGAAAGAATCCCATGTCTCGATCCCAATGGAGAAGATACCAGAGGCGGCGAAAGGCTGAGAGGGAAGCTATCAACGAACCAAAGCCAGAATCAAGTTCAAATGTCCCTCAGCGAAAGCAGAGAAAGCCTCTGGAGAGGCAACCAGTGACCAATAGACTGGTATGGACTAACCAGGGCGAAGTTGATGACGAAGATGGCTCTGAGTCTGATGACACCCTAGATATCATGGTGAACATAGTCTCAATTTTGCCAAGAGAGTTCAACCGCCAGATGGAGGTCGAATCGAACGACTGGGAAGTCGAACAAGAAATGGCCAAGCATAGGCCAGTATGCTACTTCGTTATGGATAATGGCCGTACCGAAGAGCAAAATGGTTTCTTCGAACCACCTACTGAGGCGATGAAAAATCACCTCAAGCCTTTATTCATAAGGGCAAAACTCGAAGAAGCCACCGTAAATAAGATCTTGGTGGACTGTGGGGCAACCATCAACATTATCCCTCACTTCATGCTGAGAAAAATAGGCAAGAGTGATGAAAACATCAAGCCTCATAACATGGTCCTGTCGAATTATGAAGGCGGAATAGGGACCACTATGGGTGTGATCCAACTAGACCTCAAAGTAGGATCCATCCTTCGACCAACTATGTTTATGGTCATATCGGCCAAACCAAATTATAATCTTTTGTTGGGCCGAGAATGGATACATGGTGTTGGAGCAGTACCATCATCAATGCACCAAAGGTTAATACTATGGCGTCCTGATGGAATGGTCGAAAATATAGAAGCGGATCAGAGTTATTACTTGGGCGAAGTAAATCACCTGGGGAGAGCTGACTTCAACAAAAATTTGGCTCACATTGGGCCATGCCCAGCACCTGACTTCGACATGGCGCCAGCGCCAAATGCTTTTTGTTCCTTGTACCTGCACCCTGAGCATGGTTTTCAATGGGACAGAGAAGACTTGTCCCACATTGATTTCAGTGGGCTAACTGACATCCAGCCAACTGGTTGGGGAAGTGAATTAAGTGATAATGACTGAGTCACAATCACTGCAGCGAATTTCGGCTTATGTAGCCGAAACAAGGATGATAGCGGCTCTCGAAGCCGAAGTAAAATATATGGCCACTCAGGCCAATGATCAAGAGCTATCTTCTGCAGGTCCTGGAAAGGATTTCGACCCAGAACCTCCTGATATCATGACAGAAGGAATGCAGGAGCAAAGGCTCGACGCCATCTATGACGATGAGCCTTTGGGATTCGACAAGGACCCCCTGGCGAACAACATCAAAATGTTAGCACATGATCCTTTAGAAGAAATCAACTTGGGCGAAGGGTTAGAGAAAAAGCCAACTTACATCAGCGCCAAAATAGACCGAGAGCTCAGGTTTGAAGTGATCCAATTGTTAAAGGAGTTCAAGGACGGCTTTGCATGGGATTACGACGAGATGCCTGGTCTCGACAGAGGATTGGTAGAACTTCAGTTGCCAATCAAACCTGGGAAGAAGCCAGTCAAGCAAAGTCCAAGACGCTTCGCTCCAGAAATACTGTCGAAGATCAAAATAGAAGTCGAAAGACTGCTGAAGTGAAAATTCATACGAGCTACGAGGTATGTCGAATGGATTGCAAACATTGTTCCAGTAATTAAGAAAAATGGTACGTTGAGGGTATGCATAGATTTCAGAGATTTGAATGCTGCCACACCCAAAGATGAATATCCTATGCCTGTGGCGGAAATGCTAGTCGATTCTACCGCTGGCCATGAGTACCTGAGCATGCTCGATGGTTACTCAGGATATAATCAAATTTTCATTGCTGAAGAAGATGTGTCGAAAACAGCTTTTCGATGCCCCGGGGCTTTAGGCACTCACGAATGGGTAGTGATGCCTTTTGGCCTAGAAAATGCTGGGGCAGCATATCAGCGAGCGATGAATTCTATCTTCCATGATTTTATTAACACTTTTATGTAAGTGTATATTGATGATATTGTTGTAAAATCTGTTTCCAGGAAGAACCATATAGACCACCTTCGACAATCATTTGAAAGAATGAGAGAACATGGTCTGAAAATGAACCCTTTGAAGTGTGCGTTCTGTGTAAAAGCTGGAGATTTCTTGGGCTTCTTCGTCCACAAGAAAGGAATCGAAATCAACCAGAACAAGACGAAGGCAATCTTGGAAGCGAAAGCGCCAACGAACAAGAAGGAACTGCAATCTCTGTTGGGTAAGATAAATTTCTTAAGGAGATTCATATCTAACCTAAGTGGAAAATCAAGCCTTCTCACCCTTACTTCGACTGAATAAGGAAAGATTCGAGTGGGGGCAAGAGCAACAAGAAGCCTTCAACAAGATCAAAGGGTATCTCACCAAGCCACCTATTTTGGTGCCTCCTTGCAGCAACAAGAGTATGAGATTGTACATAGCTGCATCCGACAGAACTTTGGGAAGCATGTTAGCCCAAGAAGATGAAAATGGAGTCGAAAGACCCATTTACTATCTTACCAGAGTTTTGAACGATGCAGAAACTAGATATAGCGAAGTTGAAAAATTATGTCTATGTCTTTATTTCTCTTGTACAAAGCTCAAACAATATATAAAACCAGTTGATGTGTATGTTTTGTCTCATTTTGATGTTTTCAAATACATGTTGTCGAAACCCATCTTGCACAGCCGAATTGGCAAGTGGGCGCTAGCATTAACTGAGTTTTCATTGATCTTTATGCCTCTTAGGGCAGTAAAAGGGCAAGTGGTAGCAGACTTTATAGTCGACCACTCAATTCAGGTTGAAAATATAAATTACATGGAGATAGAGCCTTGGAAATTCTACTTCGATGGTTCCAGCCATAAAGATGGAACAGGAGTAGGGGTCTTGATTATTTCTCCAGAAAAAATTCCAACAACATTCAAGTACAAGATATCAGGTACTTGTTCGAACAATGAGGCTGAGTACGAAGCTCTAATTACTGGCCTTGAGATATTGTTGGAATTGGGGGCAACTCGAGTCGAAATAATGGGAGACTCAGAGTTAGTCATTAAGCAAGTCACAAAAGAGTATAAATGCATAAGAGAAAATCTTATTATGTACTTTGTGATAGCAAATCGTTTATTGAAAAAATTCGAAGTGGTTAACATTCGACACATACCTAGATTGGAAAATCAAGTAGCCAATGATTTGGCACAGATTGCATCTGGATACAAAATTTCAAAAACGAGATTACAAAGAGCAATCAAAGTTCGAGAAAAAATAAAAGCAACCAGCCTGTCTCCAACAGATTTGAAATCGACAAGACTAGGGTATGCTGATCAAAGGAACTTTGAAATATCGTTCATAGACAATTTGTCAGAGCAAGATTGGAGGAAACCCATTGTAGATTATCTACAAAATCCAGCAGCTTTGACAGAACAAAAAATAAAATATAGGGCGTTGAGTTACGTACTCATGGGTAATGAGTTATTTAAAAAGACGCCTGAAGGGGTATTGCTAAAGTGCTTAAGTGAAACTGAAGCATACATAGCCCTTTCAACTACGCACGCTGGAGCATGTGGGGCTCACCAAGTAGGCCATAAGATGAAATAGTTGTTGTTTCGACAAGGACTATACTGGCCCACTATCTTGAAAGATTGTGTTGAGTTCGCGAAGGGTTGCCAGGAATGTCAAGCCCATACGGGCATCCAACATGTACCAGCAAGCGAACTTCACTCAATAGTGAAACCTTGGCCTTTTAGAGTATGGGCGTTGGATCTTATTGGAGAGATTCGACCAGCATCATCAAAGAGCCAGAAGTATATACTGGTAGGCATTGATTATTTCACTAAATGGATCGAAGCTATCCCTTTAGTCAATGCAGACAAAGAAAATGTCATTGAATTTATTCAAAAGAACATTATCTACAGATTTGGAATCCCTGAGACTATAACGACTGATCAAGGATCAGTGTTTACTGGTCGAAAGATGCAGGAATTCGCTCAAGAAACAAGCTTTAGACTCCTAACATCAACACCTTATTATGCACAGGCAAATGGTCAAGTCGAAGCAGCGAATAAAATAGTGATCGGCCTGATAAAAAAACATGTAGGAAAGAAGCCAAAAAATTGGCATAAGACGTTAGACCAGATCTTGTGGGCCTGTCGAACGTCCCCAAAAAAAGCCACAGGTACAACACCATATCGGCTAACTTTCGATCATGACGCAGTATTGCCAGCGGAAATTTGTCTTCAATCAGCAAGGGTTCAGAGACATCAAGATATTCCCTCTGAGGTTTATTGGGTTATGATGTTAGACGAACTAGTAGATTTAGACGAGGAAAGACTACGCGCTCTCGACCTACTGAGAATTCAGAAGAAAAGAGTGGAAGACTCTTACAATAAAAAAGTAAAACCTAAGGCATTCTCGCCTGGAGAATTAGTTTGGAAGGTGATTCTCCCCATGGATCGAAGAGATCGAAGCATGGGAAAATGGTCACCCAAGTGGGAAGGACCGTTCAAAATTATCCAAATTTTTTCTGGTGGAGCTTATGAGGTTGAAGAGTTAGGCGAAGATAAAAGACTCTTGAGAGTAAACGGCAAATATTTGAAAAAATATAAACCTATGCTCCAAGAGATCAAAATAAATAACAGTTAATGACCAAGTTAACCATAAAGAGCCAAAATGGAAAATTATATATTGATTAACCAAAATGGTTGCATTGTATTACAAATATTACAGTACATGGTCAATGAGGTGCTGAGCAAATTAGAAAGGGATGGAAGCTTTAAGTCGAAGATATTTGGCTTGCTGCAACTCCATCCGTTTGTTACACAAGGCAGTCGCCTTAGAAAGTTTGGCAATCTGGTCGTCAAGGGCTTGGGCCCTTTCAGCGAACTCTAAGCCTCGGGTAACTTTATCTTGGCTCTCTGCGTCCTCGATTTCGGGGAATCGTCATGATGACAATCTGTGAAAGGACATTGGGCGTACCAAACGCCTTACTGAAGTGACGTCTTAGGAACAGGTGGAATGATGGCTTTTTGAGATTGTCAGTTGGTTGGTAGGAGGCGAAAAGCGCACAAACTAATCTGTGGCTAAGAGTGAAGGACAGGTGTCGAGTGGAATCTCAAAGAATGCCTTTTTCTTTTCAGCGTCGAAATAAGACATTCTTGGGGGGCAATTTGTTGGCTCCTAAATTCGACACCCTTGTTTGTTATCAATATAGACCATTAGTTATGAGTCAGAAGAGTTTCCTACATAAGAAGGCTTCGACCAGCTGATCCTGTCGAAGGCTCATCAGAGAATGACAAGGTACTTAGAGAATTTCCTTTAAGTGGGAATCTTGTCGTCTTTGACTTCGAAGGAACCTCTCGACAAAGGTACCTGATGCCCAGGGTCGAACGGTTTGAGATTTGAATGCTTGGAGGGAAAACGGTTCCCAGCAGTTACCAAGTGCAACGTGCCGAGATCAGGAGCGTCAAATACTGTGAGCGTTCCATGTGGCATCATCTCGAAGCGACGTAACTGCCCAACGGTTACTTAGGATTTGTTTTAGTATAAATACTAGTTGTTCACGTAGTTTTCGAGGGTGTTCATCATTTTATACAAGTCACTCATCTAGATTCAAGTACCCAGTGTGAGCGAAAGAATCGTTGAGAATGTATGTGTGAAACACCATTTAAATTAATCAAAGTCTTTTATATTCAAGCACTTTATTGCTTTTCATTTACTCATCTCCGTTGAAGCCTTTTATTTAACGCTTTTATTTATTCTATCAAGCTTTTCTTCATGCAATTTACTTAAAGTATCTTTACTTTACCGGCATTAATCACCATTAGGATTAGTCAAACTCCAGAAAATCAACCATGTCTTAGGATCAATCTGATCGATCCTGCGAGTCACCAAATAAGTAACCTTTTGGAAGATCAACGGTTGTTTACCAATTTCCACGGTAAACAGTGACGCATGGAGTCCGAGTTCAGAACTGGGTCACCATTGATGTTCCTTCTTGCATATATATTTCAAAGTAATTTGTTTTGTTAAATATGTTTCTTTCTTTTGAAAATCTTTCACTCTTCCCAAGGTGAAAGTATTGTATGGCCTTATCTGTTTGCTTTGACTTTTAACATCATTAATAAAAGTTGTCTTTGCTTCCAAAAATATGTCTTTATTTTCTATTTTTTCTTGGGAAATGGTAATCAAATAAAAAACCTTTTCAAAATAAATAATAGCTGAAAATTAATCTGCATGATCACTTGTTATATGTGTCAGTCTCTAAAAGCAATCATAAATCACATGTGCAGATTAATTAAAAAACCCGTTGAATACAATGACCCTGCACCCTCTCCCAACTTTGATTGTCCTGTGTTTGGAGCTGAAGAAGAAGATTATGATGAGATTTCAAAAGAGGTCTCACGGTTGCTTGAGCACAAGGAAAATACCATTCAACCATATAAGGAGCCTTTGGAAGTGATTAATTTGGGTTCAGAAGAAGATCCGAAGAAAGTTAAGATTGGAGCATCGTTGCATCCTGATGTGAAGAGCAGGTTGATTGAGCTGTTGAAAGAGTATGTGGATATTTTTGCTTGGTCTTATCAAGATATGCCTGGTCTAGATACATACATTGTTGAGCATCATTTGTCGTTGAAGCCAGAGTGTTCGCCAGTTAAACAAAAGTTGAGAAGAACCCACCCAGATATGGCAGTAAAGATCAAAGAGGAGGTCCTAAAGCAGATTAATGCTGGTTTTCTTGTGACGTCAGTGTATCCTCAATGGATTGACAATATTGTCCCAGTACCGAAAAAAGAAGGAAAAGTCCGCATGTGCGTAGATCACAAAGATCTAAATAAAGCTAGTCCAAAAGATGATTTTCCATTGCCTCACATTGACATGTTAGTGGATAGCACAACAAAATTCAAGGTATTCTCGTTCATGGACAGATTTTCCGGGTATAATCAAATAAGAATGGCTCCAGAGGACATGGAAAAAACAACGTTTATCACACCATGGGGAACATTCTATTACAGAGTGATGCCCTTCGGGTTGAAGAACGCTGGTGCAACGTACCATAAGGCTATGACAACCCTATTCCATGATCTGATGCACAAGGAAATTGAAGTATATGTTGATGATATGATTGCCAAATCCCAAACTGAAGAAGGGCATATAGAAGATTTGTTGAAGTTGTTTCAGCGTTTGAGGAAGTATCATCTCTGCTTGAATCCAAATAAATGCACCTTCGAAGTTAGATCGGGGAAATTGTTGGGTTTTATCGTTAGCCAGAAAGGAATTGAAGTTGACCCTGATAAAGTCAAAGCAATTCAAGAAATGCCAGCACCAAGAACTGAAAAGTAAGTCAGGGGTTTCCTCGGGCATTTGAATTATATTTCCAGATTCATTTCCCACATGACTGCAAAGTGTGAACCGATCTTTAAGTTGTTAAAGAAAGATCAAGGTTGTGTGTGGAAGGATGACTGCCAAATGGCATTTGAGAGTATTTAAAAGTATTTGCTTGAACCTCCTATCTTGCTCCCTCCCGTAGAAGGAAGACCGTTGATTATGTATCTAACAGTGTTAGATAAATCCATGGGTTGTATTCTGGGACAATAGGATGAAACAGGGAAGAAAGAGTTCGCCATTTATTATCTCAGCAAAAAGTTCACTGATTGTGAGTCGCAGTATTCCACACTAGAAAGAACGTGTTGTGCTTTGGCCTGGGCGGAAAAGCGTTTGCGGAAGTATATGTTGAATCATACCACTTGGTTGATCTCCAAAATGGATCCAATCAAGTATATTTTTGAGAAGCCTGCTGTTACTAGGAGAATTGCCTGCTGGCAGATGTTGTTATCTGAATATGATATTGAGTACCGCACTCAAAAGGCTATCAAAAGTAGTGTGTTGGCAGACTACCTTGCTCACCAGCTGGTGGAAGATCATCAGTTTGCAGAATATGAATTCCCCGACGAGGATGTGATGTTCCTGAAGGTGAAAGATTGTGATGAACCATTGCCTGAGGAAGGCCCCGACCCTGAATCTCGTTGGAGTATGATATTTGATGGAGCGGTGAATGCTTATGGTAAAGGAATTGGTGTTGTGATTGTCACTCCTCATGGATCGCACATTCCTTTTACTGCAAGGTTAACATTTGATTGCACTAATAATATGGCAGAATATGAGGCTTGCATCATGGGTCTTGAGGAAGCTATTGATCTCAGAATCAAGATTCTAGATGTTTATGGTGATTCAGCCTTGTTAATAAATCAGATTAAAGGAGAATAGGATACTCGTCACTCTGGATTGATCCCTTACAAAGATTATGCTAGAAGATTACTACCCTTCTTCAATAAAGTTGAATTCCATCACATTCCTAGAGATGAAAATCAAATGGCGGATGCTCTGGCAACTCTGGCTTCCATGTACCAAGTGAATACTCGAAATGATATACCCTGTATTACAGTTCGACAACTAGATAGGCCCGCTCATGTGTTTACGACATAGGAGGTAGCAGATGAAAACCTTGGTATTATGACATCCAACATTTTCTTCAGACTCAAGAATACCCGATTGGTGTGTCGAGGAAATATAGAAAGACACTGAGAAGATTGGCAGGCAGTTTCTTCCTCAGTGAAAATGTGTTATACAAGAGAAATTATGACATGGTCTTGCTCAGATGCATGGATAGACACGAAGCAGACATGTTGATGCATGAGATTCATGAAGGTTCATTTGGCACTCATGCTAATGGACATTCGATGGCTAAAAAGATGCTACGAGCAGGCTATTATTGGTTGACAATGGAATCTGACTGTTACAAATTTGCAGAGAAGTGCCATAAATGCCAGGTTTATGCGGATAAGGTCCATGTGCCTCCGACACTTCTCAATGTGATTTCCTCCCCATGGCCTTTCTCTATGTGGGGTATTGACATGATCGGGATGATAGAACCCAAAGCTTCAAATGAACACCATTTTATCTTAGTAGCAATTGACTACTTTACCAAATGGGTAGAGGCTGCTTCTTATGCCAATGTTACCAAACAGGTGGTTGTGTGTTTCATCAAAAATAATCTCATATGCCGGTATGGTGTGCCGAGTAGAATCATCACTGACAATGGCTCAAACTTGAACAACAAGATGATGACAGAACTGTGTGAAGAATTCAAGATTATTCATCATAATTCGTCTCCATACAGGCCAAAGATGAATGGGGCTGTTGAAGCTGCTAATAAGAATATCAAGAGAATTATCCAGAAAATAGTTGTTACTTATAAGGATTGGCATGAAATGCTCCCTTTTGCTCTGCATGGATATCGAACATCTGTCCGCACTTCAACAGGAGCAACCCCGTTCTCCCTGATATATGGAATGGAAGCTGTACTCCCTGTTGAGGTGGAGATTCCCTCGTTGCGTGTGATAATGGAAGCCAAGTTGACAAAGGCTGAATGGGTCTAGAACAGGTTTGACCAATTGAATTTGATTGAAGAGAAGAGAATGACAACTTTATGTCATGGGTAGTTATATCAGAAAAGAATGAAGAAAGCTTTTGATAAAAAGGTCAAACCTCGTGAATTCAGAGAAGGCGACCTCGTGCTCAGGAAGATCATGTCTTTTAACACTGATTCTAGGGGAAAGTGGACTCCCAATTTTGAAGGCCCGTATGTTGTCAAGAAAGCCTTCTCTGGTGGTGCATTAATTCTTGAAACTATGGATGGCGAGGAGTTCCCACGTCCCATGAATGCTGATACAGTCAAGAAATACTTCGCCTAAAGAAATAAAAGAACAGCTCGCTAAGTTGAAAACCTGAAAGGGCGGCTTAGGCAAAAAGGAGCGTCTCGATAGGCTGCAAACCCGAAAGGGCGGTCTAGGAAAAAATTAGAGACATAAACAGAATAAATTTCCCGCTAAGTTGAAAACCCGCAAGGGCAGCTTAGGCAAAAGTTAGGAATTTTTCTTGGCAAGTAACTACGTCAGACAAGACTTGATCGTTGAAGAAACAATCTTCTCGAATCCTCACCATACTTCAACAAAAGCTGCTGCCCAGGATTTCAAAAGTTGTTAGGGGGAATGGTGGTCATTGTATCTCAATGTATCTTTTCCATTATATATTACCATTTCCCAAACTTTGTAATCATCCATGGAGTCTCGCCATTCGCAGACTACCATTCTATTAATGAAATTCGAGCTTTTATCCAATTCTTTGTGTTCTTATTTTTATTTAGCTTGCAAAGACTCCATTTATTACTGATAATAATTATTAAAGCAAAAAGATTAAAAAGAAAAATTGACTTTTCAAAAAAAGGGGAGATCTTCACAATTCAATTTACTTTGGGATTTGTAATGAAACAATGACAACAAAAATGGCGATCCCGGGAATGAACAAACTCCGGTTGTTTTAAGAAGATTTACTTCCTTCATGAAGGTTTTTCTCAGGTCAGCTTGTTGGTATGTGCGTAATCTTTGTGTGTTTCTCAGATAGTTAAAGACGATACCAGTGGGTACAAGGTACAATATTAGGTTTATGATCCTATTATCCCCGGCCAAGTCTTGTTTCGCTTTTGATTTTGGGTTTGCATGGTCAGAAGCCTCCGTCCCAGATTCCCCAGCGAAGTTTTCCCTCATATGATGAAAGGTTTTATTCCCTTGGTGTGCTAAGATATCACTCTTTTTGCAATATTGACATTAATGTTGACTTCTTGATTTCCCAGGAAGACTATACCAGGGCATCTTTTGTTGGAATAGGTTTGTATGATATGAAGACTCAATCCAATATTCTCCAGTGAAGGCCTTGTTTATTTGGATAGAAGTCCCTTCTCTCCAAAGAAGTTGGTGCAATAATTACTCTCGAAGAACGTATCTCCGGTTTCCCCAATGAAGAACGTATCTCTGGTCTCCCATTTGAAGAACGTATCTCCGGTCTCCCATTTGAAGAACGTATCTTGGTTTCCCCTCAATGATGTGGTTTTGACTTCACCATTGAAGTCAGCATGAAGTCCTCAGTAGATGTCTCGATGATGAAGCATTGTCTCCCTTAGTGAAGTCTGTATGTTTTTCCTCCTTCAAAGTGGGCCTGAATTCCCCAGTGAATGTTTTAACAATTTAGTTTCCATCTGCCTTATTCAATATCAGTGTTGCAATATCCAGTAGAAGGGGGAACCGTGAAAACTTTTGTTTCCCCATTGAAGTCTGTGTGCTATTCCCCGGTGAAGCCTGGAGAAGGATGTTATATCCCTATATCTGTACTGTTTTATTGTTATGATTCGTTTACTTCTGGATTATGTCGCTCTCTCTGCAATATTGGTATTAATGTTGACTTCTTAATTCCCCGGGAAGGTTATCCCAGGGCATCTCTTGTTGGAATGAGTATTCATGATGAAAGTTTTCAATCCGCGGTTTTTTCTCCAGGGAAGTAGGGTTTGGTTTCCCCAGTAAGGTTTGATTGTCTCGGCGTCAATCTACTTTATTTGAGGCTGGTCTTGCAATCTCCAATGGATATGTTGCTTTTGAAAAACTGATTTCTCCGATGAAACCGGAAGAAAGATGTTCTATCCCGGTATCTGTTTGATTTAGCTACATCCGAATTACGTTTCTCCTCAGTGAAGTTAGGACAGGCAATAGGTTTGGTTTCCGCAGTTGCTTTTACCTTTCTTGGATTGATCTTTCTGGTTGAAGTTGAGCCCTATGTTGTTGGTACCTGAGACGGTTTTTGTGTGTTTTTGCTGATTATGTATCCTTTTACCAGCATATGCACAATATCACTCATACATTCATACATGCATTATGCGTTGCTACAAATCATTTTTTATTGACATTGTGTTCTAACCTTCCTGTGCGCTCCTTGCTTAGATGGATCTGGTTTTCCCTCTTGAGTTTATTTCTCAAAGGATGTATCTTCGTTGGCCGTCTTGCTCCAGTTTGTTTCTGAATTGGATTCGTGGTCGCATGACGATATTATTTACTTTGGATTTTTGAGAACTTTGAGTTTTGTTTTGTGCATTTATTTTGCACGAGAAGGCTTTATCTCTTTTCCCAGGAAGTTATATCTCTTTCCCCAGGAAGTCATATCTCTTTCCCCAGGAAACCATATTTCTATCCCCAGAAAGTCATTTCTCTTTGTGATTCCCCTTGATAATGAGTGGAAGTCTCTTTATTTGAGATAAGCTTACATTTTACCCTTTCTAGGAAAGGTGCCTTGGTTAAAGAAGAAGTTGGGACCCGTTCTAAGTGAAACCCCAAAATTTTGGGGAAAACATGATATTCAAATCTACCTTCAATGAATGTTGGTAGTACATCAGCAGTGAACGTCAGTGTTTCTTATCTTTTTGCTATCATCAGTGAACGGTGATAGTTCATCGTCAATGAACGGCGGTGGTATGATATTTAAATATACCTTCAGTGAACGTTGGTAGTACATCGGCAGTGAACGTTGGTGTTTCTTATCTTTTTGCTATCATCAGTGAATGTTGATAGTTCATCGTCAGTGTGATACGGTGGGAGAACTGACTTGGGTTTTGCGTTTGTTTTCGCAAATGTTTCGGTTGAGCAAGAGTCGCCACCGACTTTTTATTTTATCCTAAAGAAAGGTTAAAAAGCACAGCAAAAACCTTTGAGATGTTTTCTTGGGTTTAGGGAGTAGATTATAGAAAGTGAAGGTATTAGCACCCTTTCTATCTACGGTTATCCATGGGCTCTTAGTTACTTGCTTAGATCACTTGCCTTTGATTTTCAATTGTTTGAAATGGTGCTTTGTGTGTGGGTTTGAAAATGTTTTGAAAAGAGGCCATTTGTTGTGGCAACCTTTGTAATGATCCATGTTTGAATGTATACAAAGGTGTACTTGTCTTTTGAAAAGTTTTCAATGTTTTTGGAAGTTGTTTTGAAAGTGTTGTGGAGTGTGGTTTTGAAAACTAGGCAAGTGTGTTTTGCAAATTGATCAAGTAACTAAGAGTTGTCTACCCCTAAATTTACTCAAAGGTCTTTCCTATGTTTTAACCCCTTTAACAATTTTGTTCCACCATTGTATTTGGTGGACAATCTTGTGTTAGGATGTTAACGGGACGGGCGCGGGTCATCGTTTAGACCATGATTGCAATGGTGCCAAGTGTCTTTGGCAATTTTTCCTTTAAGGGACTTGATCATTTTTAGGCAACTTTCGAAAGTGTCATCGAGGGACTATGATCATTTGAATTGTTTTGTTTTGCCAAAGACACCCAACATGCAACATGGCCCATTATTGAAGGCAACAAGTGGAGTAACCCTAGGGGTGCAAGTGTGATTGGTGTTGTCCATTTTCATGCTTTTTTGTCTTTTTTTTAGGTCAAGCTATTTGTTTGGTTGATTTTTGCATACAAAACCCTAAATCTATCATGGCATTTTTAGAAAGCTTTAAAGTGCGGAAAAATAAAATCCTAAATTATTACAACATAATTATGGGATGGGGGGTACAAATGTTCAAATGGGGATATTTAGCAAGAAATTTAAATCTAAGCTATTACATCCAAATTGAATATACAAAGACTAATTGTACAATAATTAAGTAAATAAATATACAAAAATGTATTTATGCACAAAAATGGTTTTTTATATGTATGGGAAAGTATTTTTCATGTGACATATAAACAAAAATAAAAAGGATTAATTTTTGGATATTTTGTGTTTTTAGGGCAAAACCCTAATTTGCTAAATAAAAGTATTTATTATGTATTATATACAATATTTATTAATTATACACAAAAAATGAATAAAAAGGAAGTATATTGTAAAAAAGTGATTTTTGAGGTTAAATATTAATAAAAGAAAAAATGTATTATTTTTATGTTTTTTATCCTAAATATTCTAAATATATAAGTATTTATATTATATATTAAATATATTAAATATATACAAAAAAATAAAAATATTTATTATTTACAAAAAGAGTATATTTTAAGAAAATGTTTTCAAAAGATAAAATAAAATAAAAATCAGAAAATAAAATGTATTTGTATTATTTTTTAGTATTTTAAAAAAAAGGCATTATGTTTATTTATATGTATAAATTCAAATAAAACAAATAAAAATCCAAATAAAATGCAAAAATGGTTGAAAAATATTTTTAATATTTTTTATGTTTTGACAAAAAATAAACAAGTCAGAAACAAAAAGAAAAAACCAAAAATGATAAAAATAAAACACAATGGGCCAAGGGGGTGTAATTGTAAAAGGATGGTGTAAACAGAAAAACAAAGCCAGGCCCAGCCCAAGGAGGCTTGTCTTCAACCTCCAGCCATTTTCAAACAAAAACGGTCGCCTTCTTGTTCATCACACTAACTTCTGATTCTTTGATCTTTTTACAAATCTTAAAACATGAAACTTGTAGAGCTTGAAGCCACGATTTCAAACATATAAAGAAGTTGATCTAACTCTCAGAAATGAGAGAGAATTTCTTCTCCCCCAATTCCTGGCCTAGCTTTTTTCAGATATTCAGTTTCAAAATTCTCTCTGTACACACAACATAAATGAAAAGTAATGACATGGGTAGCTTCAGGGCCATGAGTAGGACATAACTTCTTCACAAACCTAAGCCTAGATATGCCTGGATAGAAAGATAGAAGTTCAAAGTTTTACCTGTTCAGCTGGAATCGTGTGCAATAATGGAGGTACTTTCAATGCAATGTGAGGACTTGTACAGCTTGCTTGAGGTCCAAGGATGCTCTTCCAACCTCTAGCTTGCTTTGAAACTAACTGAATCGAGCTATGTAACTCAACCTGCACAACTGAAAAAATGAAAATGGTGAACTTGGTTAGAGGTGTTACAGTCTGTAGCTAGGGCTGGGGATAGTTTGTATGGATGCTATGGAGTATGTTTGAACAAGCTTTGGCCAAAAACGCACGAGAAAACTGAGTTGTGCAACTCAATCTGCAGGGATGCCCTGTTTTATGCAGCAAAATGGTGTTTTGATGAATGATGAGGTTTGGAATGTGGTAGGCTCGTGTTTCAGGTCAGTTGGATCAAGTGAAAAGTGTTTACAAAGTTTGCTTTGGCTCTTGCTTGCAGGAATGTGAGTTGTGTTTAGTTTTGCAAAGTTTCTTCCTAGATAAGCAAAGTTTGTCAAGTTGGGTTATAGGCCAAGGCAGGTCCCTCAAGCATGCTGCATAATCTCTCCTTGATCAGTGGGATTAGTCCATAAACTTGTGCCTCAAAGATCTGCTTGTACTTCCAAGATATGGACTTTGACATAAAGCATTGCTTTTTCAAAATGGCAAACTTGCTTTTTCCATATATGGATTGATTTTGTGTGTATTGTCCAAATGCACAAAATAACACTCTAACACAAAGGATATGCATTTAATTATTGAGTGTAAGAAGGATTAGAGGCCTGTAATCTAGCTTGTACAAGCTGATTTCAAAAATGCAAAATGTTATGAACATGAAATTGGCCATGAACAAAGTGACTTTTGCCCATCTTGACAAATTCGATTCTCCCTAACCACAAGGGTGTTTGATGAGTTCTTAGACAATTTGGAAATCTTGGAATGTGTACTACAATCCATCTTTGTAATGCAAGTTGAGATTCCAAGTGGAAGCATGTGAAAAGTGGCCATGAAGTTGGGCAAAAATCCTGCCTAAAATAGGTCGAAAATTTTCTAAGTTAAGAATGTTTTGCACCTCTATTCCAAAAATCATAACTTGAGCTACAAGCTTCTTTTGATGAAACTTTGTGAATAAAAGTTGTAGATTTTGCAATGGACTATAAATTTAATGTTTTGAGTTTTGTTTGAATCCAAATGCACCTTGATGAAAAAATGGGACAAAGTTAGGAAAAAATTAGGGATTTTCATAACTTAGAAAATTTCCAAGTTATGAAATTTCTTCATTTCAAACCCTAATTTGTAATTTTTGATTTCTTGATGAACAAGTTTCATAATTTGACATGTCTTGATGAAAAATTAATCTTGACACTTGATTTTGACCAAAAAGTCAAAGTTTGACTTTTCAGTACATAGTCAAATTTTGATCAGTTGACTGGAAAATTCATCTGTCAATCTTGTGCATTTGGGATCTTTTGAACTTGTTGAATGTGTAAAGACCATGTCATTGAGTCCTTGAGTCCATATGTGATTTTGGTTTGCCATTGGTCAGGTCAAACAGTCAAAAATTGCCTTTGTGCAGTCAAAACCCTAAAAATGACCATTTTGCCCTTTTGGTGATCTGATCAAATTTCTTGTGGAATTGTGATCCAAACTTGATCAAATGGTCCATATGAGTTCATAATGTTGATGTGGGTCAAAAATCATGAGGTTTGACTGTCAATTGACCACAGTTGACTTTTTCCCCAATACAGCTGATTTCTAGGTCAACTGTCCAATTGACTGGGCAAAGATTGGAATCAAGGCTTGAAACTTGGTATGGATAAAATTGTGAGTCCAACATGAAGCATGAAAGTCATTTTGGGTATTTTAGGTCAAAACATGTTTGTGCAAACTCAAACCCTAATTTGGGTCAACAGTGCAAGGAGGAGTCTTGAGCAGAGCAAACCCTAACTGGATCTTGAGCTCCAAGGGTCTAGTGGTGAGAAAATATTGATGAAATGGGAGGGCAAATTTTGGGGTACAACAGTTGCCCCTGTTCAATATTCTTAGACCTGAGGATGTAGATTGGCTTGCGTGCCTTTCGTGATCCGAAGGTGGAAGATGATTGAACACTAAAGTGCCCAGAAATTTGCACTCGCATAGTGGAGTATCAGCAATGTGATGGCGAGAATGGGATTATAGATGACATTTGGAGAGATGGTGGATAGGAGGATGGGCTTATAGATGCCATCTGGAGACGTGACAGAACCTTGTCGGGGATGGGCTTATAGATGCCATTTGGAAGTGTTGATCGCGTAAGAGATTCCTTAGCGAGAACTTGTGTACTTTGAGAAAGGAAGATGGTTTCCTGGCCTGTTATAGGTGTTGATCTTCAAACTCTTCATGCAGATATGCCCTGGATAGGTACAGGTATCGAATCTACAATTAGTTGCTCACAGATGTGCCCTGGCTAGATACAGGAATCAAATCCGGAACTTCAAAAGGTTGCTTACAGACGTGCCCTGGCTGGATACATGTATCGAATCTACAATCAATCGCTCACAGATATGCCCTGGCTAGATACAGGTATCGAATATGGAATTAGTTGTCTACAGATATGCCCTGGCTGGATACAGGTATCGAATCTACAATTGGTCGTCTACAGATATGCCCTGGCTGGATACAGGTATCGAATCTGGAAATTCTTCATGCAGACATGCCCTGGCTGGATACAGGTGTCGAATCTGGAATTTGTCGTCTACAGATATGCCCTGGCTAGATACAGGTGTCGAATCTGGAATTTGTCGTCTACAGATATGCCCTGGCTGGATACAGGTGTCGAATCTAGAATTTGTCGTCTACAGATATGCCCTGGCTGGATACAGGTATCGAATCTCTAAACTCTTCATGCAGATATGCCCTGGATGGATACAGGTATCAAATCTACAATCAATCACTCACAGATATGCCCTGGCTAGATACAGGTATCGAATCTGGAATTGCGATAGTTGATAGTAATCATCTTTGGATTGTCCTTTTTCTTGAAAAGGCAAGACATTAGTTGTATGCAATGTCATGATGTATGAGATGCATGATGTCATGATGTTCTCAAAAATAAATGAGATTGTGTGATATGATGCGTATATGCATGCGTCATGGTGTATGATAATGTGATGAATGTATTTTTGTCTAGGAAAATAAATCCTTGACGACTGCCGGGAGATCAAATCCTGGGCTGATGTTAAAGAGTAGAGTTCTTCGCTTCCGCTGGGGATGATGGTTGCAAGAATAAACCGGTAGGAGAAGATGACTTCGTTGGGGAATAAACTTGTTGGAGAGATTACTCTGCGGGGAATTACTCTGTGGGAAGAGATACTTCGCTGAGGTTTTGATGAGAACTCCGCTGGGGGTTCCACTGATAAGTTATGTTGGGGAACTTGATGAATTCCGCTGGGGATAGGAAGAACTTCGCCGAGGACGAACTTTCCGTGGTAATTAGCTAAGGATAACCCAATTATAAGCTCTGGTGGGAAATAACCTTTGAATGAAGCCAGGGAGATGCGTTCGTACTCTGCAGGGGATAAGCTTCCAGAATCTACTGGGGATAAGCTTCAGAAACTGCTGGGGATATGGATTCCACTTTCCTGGGGAAACTTTGGACTGTACTGGGGAATGGTTCCACTGGGGTGTCTGTATTCCGCCGGGGAACAAATCTTATATTAAGACTGCCGGGGATGCTTGCTGAGGAATGCCTTTATACTCCGTTGGGGAATGTTGAGATCTTCTGGGGATACCCAACTTCCTTAAGGCTGACAGTGGACTAACTCTGCTTGGGGAGAGTATCGCGGACTTGCTGGAGATACTGTGCCTTTTTAGGGCTGATGGGAGACCAACTCTGCCTAGGGAGAGTATTGCTGAATCTTGTCTTACTCTGTGGGGAGTTGAGGTAATTTGGTTACATTCTTCAGCCGAACCTACCTTAGTACCTTGGTGGACAGAGCAACTAGATCGCTTAGACCATTCTTTACTGTCCCTGTTTCTGATGTCATCAGTAATTAGTCCTTTGCTTCGTATGCAAAATATTTATGATTAGCAATTAGTGTCAAATGCATATATCAAAAATGAACATTGGACGTTCTTTGCAAAACAAAAACAGAAAAAGGAAAAACGATGGGCAATTTGTCTGAAAAATTTGAACTTGTATTGATTTTGAAATTTGCCTGTAAATAGGCGCTTTATGTACAGGAGCCTGACGTCCTAGTAAGAGAACGCCGCCGAGCAAAATAGAGTTTATACAATTCTGTGAAAAGGAAACAAAACAGCTATGTGAAAAATAATCCCACTGGGTTCCAACTCTGCTATCGCCTTTATGTTTTCAAGCGTCTCATCACTCTGCTGCTTAGTTGAAGATGAAGTTGATTGATTGGAGTCGTCTGAGCCCGATAGTTGATGCCGAATTCTGGATGCAAGATGATCCAATGAGACATAGTATTACGCTTTATCCCTAACTTTTGCCTGGACCGCCCTTTCGGGTTTTCAGTCCACCGGGATACCCATTTTTGCCCAAGCCGCCTTTTCAGGTTTTCGACTTACCGGGTGTACAGATTTTTTTCATTTCATCCCTTATTTTTGCCCGAACCCTTTTGGTTCGTCGGGAAGCCCTTATTTTTGCCTAGGTGTGTCAACCTAGCGGGTCTTTAGTTCATGCGTAGTATCTTTTTACTATGTCTGCATTGGCGGGGTGAGGAAGGTCGTCACCGTCCATGGTGGTTAGAATCATAGCTCCTCCTGAGAAGATGTGTTTAACCACAAATGGCCCTTCGTACGTAGGGTTCCATTTGCCCCTGGGATCACTTTGAGGAAGAATGATGCGCTTGATTACCAGGTCCCCAACTTGATACTCTTGTTGTCTGACTTTCTTGTTAAATGCCCTGATCATCCGTTTTTGGTACGTCTGACCATGACAAATAACAGTGAGTCTCTTTTCGTCAATTAGGTTTAATTGATCAAGCCGAGTCTGGATCCAGTCATCTTCGCTCAAACCTGCATCCTTCATTATCCGGAGAGAGGGTATCTGGACTTCAATAGGCAAGACTGCCTCCATGCCATAGACCATGGAAAAGGGAGTTGCCCCTGTTGACGTCCGTGCTGAGGTACGGTACCCATGAAGAGCAAACGGTAACATTTCGTGCCAATCTTTGTAGGTCACTGTCATCTTCTGCACAATTTTCTTGATGTTCTTATTTGCCGCTTCGACAGCCCCATTCATCTTCGGCCGGTAGGGAGAAGAGTTGTGGTGCTGTATCTTGAATTGCTCGCAGAGCTCAGTGATCATCTTGTTGTTAAGATTGGTACCGTTATCCGTAATGATCCTCTCAGGTACACCGTATCGACAGATCAGGTTGTGCCGAATGAACCGTGCCACGACGTTCTTGGTTACGGTAGCGTAAGAAGCTGCTTCAACCCATTTTGTGAAGTAATTAATCGCTACCAGGATGAAGCGGTGCCCGTTAGATTCCGTAGGTCGGATCTCGCCGATCATATCAATGCCCCACATTGCAAAAGGCCAAGGTGCTGTCAAGACGTTCAGAGGAACCGGAGGAATGTGCACCTTATCAGCATAGATCTGGCATTTATGACAGGTTCGAGAATGCTGATAACAGTCGGCTTCCATTATGGACCATAAATATCCTGCCTGAAGGATTTTCTTTGCCATGGTATGTCCACTGGAATGTGTTCCGAAGGTACCTTCATGTAGCTCTGCCATGATCTTCTCTGCTTCAGTCTTATCTACACAACGCAGTAAGGTTGAATCATGGTTCCGCTTGTAGAGAATGCCATTGCTGAGGAAGAACTTTGCCGCGAACCTTCTCAGAAACTTTTGTCATTAACAGATGCACCCTCGGGGTATTCTTGAGCTTCCAAGTACCTCTTCACTTCGTGATACCAGGGTTTTTCAGTTACCTCTTCGGTCTCGAGATCGCAACAATGTGCAGGTTCATCCAACTTCCAAATGATGATCCGGGGAGCTTCGTTGTCCCATTTGACTTTGAACATAGAAGACATCGTAGCCAACGCGTCCGCTAATTGATTCTCCTCTCTTGGGAAATGTTCCAAGGTTATCTCCTCGAAGTGGGGAATCAACGTCAACACATACTCCTTGTAAGGAATAAGATTCGGGTGTTTCGTATCCCACTCGCCTTTGACCTGATTGATCACGAGAGCGGAATCTCCAAAAACACTCAGAAACTTGATCCTTAAGTCGATTGCAGCTTGAAGACCCATGATACATGCCTCATACTCTGCCATGTTGTTGGTGCAGTTGAAACATAGCCGGGCAGTGAGTGGAGTATGAGTGCCTTTAGGGGATATGATCACAGCGCCGATACCATTACCCAAAGCGTTCGAGGCTCCGTCAAAGTGCATAGACCATCGGGATCCTTCCTCAGGTCCTTCATCTGGTCCAGGTACTTCACAATCAGTTACTACCATGATATCCTCGTCTGGAAATTCAAAGTTCATCGACTGGTAATCGTCCACTGCCTGATGTGCCAAATGGTCTGCCAATACACTTCCCTTAATTGCTTTTTGAGTTGTGTACTAGATGTCGTATTCCGTCAAGATCATTTGCCATCTTGCTATTCTTCCAGACAGCGCAGGCTTTTCAAATATGTACTTGATTGGATCCATTTTTGAAATCAACAGAGTAGTGTGAGTCAACATATACTGTCTCAGCCGGCGAGCAGCCCATACCAAAGCGCAGCAAGTTTTCTCGAGCAGTGAGTATCGGGTCTCACAGTCGGTAAACTTTTTGCTAAGGTAATAAATGGCGTGTTCTTTTCGGCCAGACTCGTCATGCTGCCCCAGCACACACCCCGTTGAGTTGTCAAGTACTGTCAAGTATAGTATTAGAGGTCTCCCTTCAACCGGTGGCATAAGAATGGGTGGTTCTTGGAGATACTCTTTGATTCTTTCGAAAGCGGCCTGAAATTCATCATTCCAACGTACTACTTGATCTTTCTTCAGCAGCTTGAAGATTGGTTCACAGGTAGCAGTTAGATGCGAGATGAATCGGGCAATGTAGTTCAACCGTCCTAGAAATCCTCTTACTTATTTCTCCGTCTTGGGAGTTGGCATCTCTTGTATGGATTTCACTTTGGCAGGGTCCACTTGAATGCCTTTGTCGCTTACGATGAAGCCTAGCAATTTTCCAGATCTCACCCCAAAGGTGCACTTATTTGGGTTCAACCTCAGCTTGTACAACTTCAGACGGTCAAACAGCTTCCGTAGATGGTCAAGGTGTTCCTCCTCAGTTCGGGACCTTGCAATCATATCATCGACGTATACTTCTATCTCGTGATGGATCATGTCATGAAATAAAGCAACCATGACACGTTGGTAGGTTGCCCCAGCATTCTTCAACCCAAAAGGCATGACCTTGTAGCAAAATGTGCCCCACTGAGTAACAAAAGTGGTCTTCTCCATGTCTTCAGGATCCATCTTGATCTGATTATAACCGGAGAAGCCGTCCATGAAAGAGAATACTTTATGCTGAGCAGTGTTGTCAACCAGAACGTCGATATGAGGCAGAGGGAAATCATCCTTAGGGCTCGCCCTGTTCAAATCCCTGTAATCAACACACATTCGGACCTTACCATCCTTCTTCGGCACTGGAACCACGTTGGCAACCCACTGAGGGTAAGAAGTCACTGCTAGAAACCCGGCATCAAATTATTTCATAACCTCAACTTTGATTTTCTCGGACATTTCTGGACGCATACGACGGACCTTCTGTTTTACCGGAGGGCATTCTTCCTTGGTAGGCAGGTGATGGACCACAATGTCGGTATCCAACCCAGGCATGTCTTCGTAAGACCAGGAAAAGATTTCCACATAGTCATGCAACATCTGAATCAACCGTTGTTTCACACTGAGCTCTAGATTGGCACCAATCTTGACTTCCTTTCTGTCTGTCTCAGTACCCAGATTTACCGTTTCCACTGGCTCTTCATGTGGCTGAATGGCCCTCTCTTCCTGGAGTAGTAGTCTTGCAAGTTCACCAGGCACTTCGCAATCATCTTCACCTTTGTCTTCGGCTAAGTTGATCGGATTTTCGAAGTCATAACTGGCGGTAGCAGAGTCGTTACCAGTGAGATCCGGAGTGGATTGGAACCTGTATAGGTGAGTGTGTGTAAATATAGCTGTTTTGCAATATATAATAAAGAAAGGAAAGGAGCGCAAGATTTTTAAATGCAACAAACGTCCAATGTTTTTATTGATGATATATGAAAATGACACACAAAAGCCCTCACAAATGAAGCCACGGTGCCCCGGGTAAGACACCGAGCCATAAAAGTTTCAAAATATTGTCTGTTACAAATTCAAAACAAAAGAGTTCATTACTGAGTGACAAAAGTAATAGGTGTGAAGTCTTTGGCAGTCCAGTTGCTTGGTCCACCGTCGGTTGTTCGGTAGATCCAGCTGTCGAATTCAGATTCCTCCACGTTGTCTTCAATAGCATTTACTCCCGGGTTGGTGATGAACATAGGAGGTCTTCCAATCCTGGCCTTACGAACAACCTTCTGAGCTTCTGCAGTGAAACCCAAACCAAACTTGTCAGTCTTTGGAGTGAAATCAGGAAGTCGGCCCTAGTTTGCGCACTCACCCTTCTCAATCACCGCCCGGGCATCCTTTAAGGAAGCCATCTTCAAAGGAGGGTCTTCAATCACAGTTTCAGCTGATGCCAGTGTCTGAGGCACCTCTTCAATGTGTTGAAAGGGGGTCTCAATGAACTCCCCATCCATTTCTATGTACCGGAACGAGTTGAGGTGGCTGACCATATACTCTTCCTCCCCCTGAACTGTCACAATTTTCCCTCTGACTGGGTACTTCAGCTTTTGATGTAGTGTGGAGGTCACAGCTCCAGCCTTGTGGATCCATGGACGACCCAACAAACAAGAATAGGATGGTCGGATGTCCATCACATAGAAAGTAGAATAAAAAACTTGAGAACCAACCCTGATTGGAATGTCAACTTCCCCATGTACCATCCTTTTCGAACCGTCGAAGGCCCGGACAACAATGTTACTAGGCTTGAGCTCCAAACCCTCACAATCCAACCTGTCTAGGGCCTTCTTGGGTAATACGTTCAATGAAGAACCGGTTTCTACCAACACATGGGCAAGAGTAGTGCCCCTGCATTCAATGGAGACATGCAGGGCGTCGTTATGGTTCTTTCCTTTGGCAGTCAGATCGGCGTCAGAGAAGCCCAAACCATTATCGGCAGTCAAGTTGGCCATAAAATCGGTAAATTGATCAGCAGAAATTTCTTGTGGCATATGGTCCGTCTTCAGGAAGGAAATCAGGGCCTTGGCATGGGCCTCTGAACACAACAACAGTGATAACATAGAAATTTTTGACGGGGTGTGCCCCAGCTGCTCAACTACATTGAAATCACTCTTCTTAATGATCTTGAGAATCTCTTCCATCTCTTGTTGGGAAGCTTCAACATTGGTTGTCTTTGGTGCCTCCGTCAGGGCAGGCAAATCAGTAGCAATCCCTTTGCCCCGAGCGTCAGATGACTCGGCAGCAGGGGTAGAAACAGGAACTTGATCAGGAAGGGAAGCAGGCACACTTGCAGGTGTGATGACAAGAGGTCTCTGAATAGCTGGTGGCGCAATATCTGGTGAGAACAGCCTACCACTGCGAGTAACTTTGGCAGGCCCAGTGATTTTACTAACACCGGTACTAGTATCAAATTCTTGTTTTACTCCGAGCACATAAACATCTGCCCCATAGTGCCAAGGGACAGCTTTGTCGGATGTATAAGGGAGAGGCCCCAGAACAGTGATGATGATAGGAGCAATCTTCTGAGTGGACATGATTTTGACAGGCTTCTTTGAAGGAGCCTTAAGAGGGTTGTTGAAAATAGTAACAATAGACACTTCTTCAGCAGGGACAGCAGGAACAACAATCTTCTCGAACAAGATTTCTTTGCTATCCATCAGGTTTTGGATACCTGATTTCAGCAAAGGACAACCAACAGGTGAAACAGCACATAGATGGCAACCTTTACTACATCCCGGAAATAAACCGGCTAGCAACAGGTTCCTTTTGACGGTCAATAACGGAGTAACAATATTATCCACAGAGGCCACATACAGGTCTTCTTCCACAACATTCACTCCATGCTGGGGCATGGGAGCGGTCACAACATTGGGCCTTTCGGGCGCCTTGAACTGTATTTCTTTAGCATCAATAAGGTCTTGAACCTTATTCCTCAGAGCCCAGCAATCATCCGTAGTATGCCCCGGGCTATCAGAGTGATAAGCGCAATGGGCGTTAGGGTTGTACTTTGGAGAAGCTGTGTTCACTACCTTCGGAGCTTCCTTGACAGTTACCAGATTGGTCGACAGTAGTTGCGGAAAAATCTGAGACAGGGTCATGCTGAGCCTAGTGTACTGCCTTTTGGGTCTCTCACCCCTTGGTTGGTTATACTGCTGAGGAGCAGCATTAGGCTTTGAAATTACCACCGCATTGACAGCTTGGCGGCGTTCCGACTTATTTTGTCTTCTTGGACCATAAACAGCACTGGCTTCCTTCTTGAAGGGCTTCTTATCAGTACTCGCGGAGGCACCTTTCTGTATCTTCCCCGACTTGATACCAGCTTCTATTCTCTCACCAGTCAAGATCAAATCTGTAAACCCAACAGAAGAATTCCCAATCAGATGGTTGAAGAATGGACCAGACAGGGTCCCCAGGAACATGTCGACAAGCTCACGGTCCGTCAGCGGTGGCTGCACCCTGCCAGCCAGGTCCCTCCACTTTTGCGCATACTCCTTGAATCCTTCGCCCGTCCCCAGTGACATACCCTGGAGTTGGGTACGCGTGGGAGCGAGGTCGGAATTGTACTGATACTGCTTATAAAATGCAGTAGCCAAGTCCTTCCAGTTTCGAATACTGGCTCCATCCAGCTGATAGAACCATTCGAGTTGAGCCCCTGAAAGGCTATCCTGAAAGAAATGGATCCATAGGTTCTTGTCTGCAGTGTAAGGTTGGATCTTCCTTACATATGATCTGAGATGCATCTTCGGGCAGGACAGCCCGTCATATCTTGCAAAAATTGGCACTTTGAACTTCGGTGGGATAACAATTCCAGCAACTAATCCTAAATCTTTGAAATCTAAGCCGGGAACTCTCTGTAGCTCCATAGCTGCCAACCTGTCTTCCAAGCTTTTGTACTTATCATCGGCGGGCGGGTATTGTTGCTCTGAGTAGTCTTCGTCTTCTTCAGCCTCTTCTTCTTCAACTTCGGATTCGGAAGGTACCGCAACCCCCTTTCCTTTACTGGTTCCCTCTTCAGACGCAGGGTGAAATTCAAGGACTCTTCTGGCTTCACCCTCAAACCTTCTTCCCAGGGTAGCCACCTCGACTCTTTTCTTCTTCTTTTTCACTTGCTCTTTGTTCCCAAGCAGGGCCTTTAGATCCTCCTGACCCTTTGCCAAGGTCATCAGGAGATGTTAAAACTGTGAGTTTTGAGACTGCAAGTCCTTGACCGTCTGTTCGAGATCCATCTTACTGAAATAAACAGCAGAAAGATAAGGAAACCTGGTGTGGAGACCTGCTTATGCACATGATGAATGATATGTTTGTTTACGCAATGCATTCAAGGATTTAGAAAATTCAAAATTGTTGCAAACAAAAAGAACACACGTCATATTAATAAGAAGAAATTTTGTCAGTACATAAATGCCCCATGGACCAAATATTACAAAAACTTATCAAGGTAAAAATACGTTGCGCATCCTCTTTGGTGCGATGTAGGTGTTAAGGGTCTCTTCCTCGTGGAGTCGGCGGGTAAGCTCCAAAACCTTCTTCTCACTGGCATAGAAGCTGGCTTCAAAAGTATTCCGTTCCTCCTTGAGTTGGATCCAACTCTTCTGCATCTCCTCCCATGATGTTGGCATGTCAGGATATAGGATGGTGTAGGGAACCTCTCCTTCCTTAACGGGCTCTTTAATCACAGGGAGAACATGAGGGTAAGGCATCATTAGACTCTGGGCTCGGGCTCATACCCACTTGAGATAAGGCTCAAGAGGAATGGAGTTCTTGTGCCCTAGTGTCTTGCTGTCTACCTTGTTAGGCATCCTCCAAGCTCTGATGAATCTTTGGCGAAGTCCTTACGCATCGTTGTCGAAGTCAAAAACTAGGTCAGGAATCAACATGTCGTGAGGGCCATCCCTCCGTGCATATCCAAATTGTCTCAAAGCTAGACAAGGGTTGTAGGTAATGCCTCATCTAATGCCAAGTAATGGAACATTAGGGAACTCTCCACAACGATCGATGATGATGACATTTTCTCTGGACCGAGAACACCAATGTACATCAGAGTGAGTAAGGGTCATCAACCGTTGCGACCACCTTAAGCCTTGGTCGTTCTTCAAAACAGATTGTGGAAGGTGCAAAATAAACCACCTTGCAAGGAGAGGAGTACAACACATGAGAACACCCCTCTTTCTCATTGTTCGTGTGTAAAATGAGTGAAGAATATCCCTAAGCAATGTTGGTATTGGATTCCTGGATAAGAAGATCTTGACGGCGTTGACATCTATAAGCTGGTCGGGATTTGGGAACAGGACCAACCCATAAATGAGGAGTGCCACAATTTCTTCAAAGGCTTGTAGATCCAATGAATTCCAACACTCTAGTGCCTTCTCAAACAAGAATTTTGCCAAGAAGCCTTTGACACCGCTTCTAGTTTCCCAATGCCCCTTGATGTCAGATGGTTGCAAGTGTAGTGCTTGAGCAACATCTTCAGGCTTTGGTTCTTTTTCCGTACCATTGTGGGGTAGTTGATTAAGAATAGGAATTCTCAGGAGTTGAGAAAATTCCTCCAAAGTGGGCACCAATTGGTAGTCGGGGAAAGTGAAACAGTGGTGAAGGGGGTCAAAGAACTGGAACAACACCTTTACCATGTCCTCTTCAATGCTGGTGTTGACTAGGCTGAGCAGTCTACCATGTCTTTCACTGAAGGGAGAGCTTTCCGGAATTCTGGATGTGAGCTCCTTGAGTTGAGGAGGGATTCTCACAAGGTTGACTTGGATAGTTTTCCTGCGAAGAATTTCCATGACCTATAAAACAAGAACAAAGATGAAGATCTAAACCCTTGAAATGGTTAGCGAATGCATATGATGCTTTATGATGCTCATGATGTATGCACAAACATATGTACAAGCAATTCACACAAAACCCTAGTTTCAGGCTTGCATGGGGTTTCATAGGTAAGTACCCTCTTGAGTGTAGTTGGCTTAAAAACCTGTCCTATAAATAGTAACCGGGTTCTAAGGAACTCAATATCATTGGATTGTTTTCCATGTTCATTGTTTTGGTTTAGCCACTTAACTAGCGACCAAAATATTCCAAGAAAACAACCCTCAATGAGTGTAGTATCGAGTATCTACCAACTTTGGACTGCACCAAAGCCGGTCATCTCACTACCCCTAATAAAAGGCCAAGATGGTCAAGTAAGGTTCTAGGTCATTAGTGCTTAGTGACATCACTCAACGGCCCCATACTCTCCTTGATTGAACTCAAGGGTTACCGGTACTCACAAATATGTCGCACTAATATAGCTATTGCTTCAACCGTGTCGGTATACCCCGCACAGTTTCCACAACGTATTGCTATCTATGAATGTTTCCCCAAATCCAGGTGTAGGATTCCAAGCCCAAACAAGAGAACCAAGATATAAAGCAATCAAAGCAAACAATTAGTCATTCAAGAGGGTGATCTAAGCCCTAAGGTTACTCCACTTTTAAAAAGTCCCCAGCAGAGTCGCCAGTTCAGTGATACGGTGGGAGAACTGACTTGGGTTTTGCGTTTGTTTTTGCAAATGTTTCGGTTGAGCAAGAGTCGCCACCGACTTTTTATTTTATCCTAAGGAAAGGTTAAAAAGCACAGCAAAAACCTTTGAGATGTTTTCTTGGGTTCGGGGAGTAGATTGTAGAAAGGGAAGGTATTAGCACCCTTTCTATCCATGGTTATCCATGGGCTCTTAGTTACTTGCTTAGATCACTTGCCTTTGATTTTCAATTGTTTGAAATGGTGCTTTGTGTGTGGGTTTGAAAATGTTTTGAAAAGAGGCCATTTGTTGTGGCAACCTTTGTAATGATCCATGTTTGAATGTATACAAAGGTGTACTTGTCTTTTGAAAAGTTTTCAATGTTTTTGGAAGTTGTTTTGAAAGTGTTGTGGAGTGTGGTTTTGAAAAGTAGGCAAGTGTGTTTTGCAAATTGATCAAGTAACTAAGAGTTGTCTACCCCTAAATTTACTCAAAGGTCTTTCCTATGTTTTAACCCCTTTAACAATTTTGTTCCACCATTGTATTTGGTGGACAATCTTGTGTTAGGATGTTAACGGGACGGGCGCGGGTCATTGTTTAGACCATGATTGCAATGGTGCCAAGTGTCTTTGGTAATTTTTCCTTTAAGGGACTTGATCATTTTTAGGCAACTTTCGAAAGCGTCATCGAGGGACTATGATCATTTGAATTGTTTTGTTTTGCCAAAGACACCCAACATGCAACATGGCCCATTATTGAAGGCAACAAGTGGAGTAACCCTAGGGGTGAAAGTGTGATTGGTGTTGTCTATTTTCATGCTTTTTTGTCTTTTTTTAGGTCAAGCTATTTGTTTGGTTGATTTTTGCATACAAAACCCTAAATCTATCATGGCATTTTTAGAAAGCTTTAAAGTGCAGAAAAATAAAATCCTAAATTATTACAACATAATTATGGGATGGGGGGTACAAATGTTCAAATGGGGATATTTAGCAAGAAATTTAAATCTAAGCTATTACATCCAAATTGAATATACAAAGATTAATTATACAATAATTAAGTAAATAAATATGCAAAAATGTATTTATGCACAAAAATGGTTTTTTATATGTATGGGAAAGTATTTTTCATGTGACATATAAACAAAAATAAAAAGGATTAATTTTTGGATATTTTGTGTTTTTAGGGCAAAACCCTAATTTGGTAAATAAAAGTATTTATTATGTATTATATACAATATTTATTAATTATACACAAAAAATGAATAAAAAGGAAGTATATTGTAAAAAAGTGATTTTTGAGGTTAAATATTAATAAAAGAAAAAATGTATTATTTTTATGTTTTTTATCCTAAATATTCTAAATATATAAGTATTTATATTATATATTAAATATATTAAATATATACAAAAAAATAAAAATATTTATTATTTACAAAAAGAGTATATTTTAAGAAAATGTTTTCAAAAGATAAAATAAAATAAAAATCAAAAAATAAAATGTATTTGTATTATTTTTTAGTATTTTAAATAAAAGGCATTATGTTTATTTATATGTATAAATTCAAATAAAACAAATAAAAATCCAAATAAAATGCAAAAATGGTTGAAAAATATTTTTAATATTTTTTATGTTTTGACAAAAAATAAACAAGTCAGAAACAAAAAGAAAAAACCAAAAATGATAAAAATAAAACACAATGGGCCAAGGGGGTGTAATTGTAAAAGGATGGTGTAAACAGAAAAACAAAGCCAGGCCCAGCCCAAGGAGGCTTGTCTTCAACCTCCAGCCATTTTTAAACAAAAACGCGCGCCTTCTTGTTCATCACACTAACTTCTGATTCTTTGATCTTTTGACAAATCTTAAAACATGAAACTTGTAGAGCTTGAAGCCACGATTTCAAACATATAAAGAAGTTGATCTAACTCTCAGAAATGAGAGAGAATTTCTTCTCCCCCAATTCCTGACCTAGCTTTTTTCAGATATTCAGTTTCAAAATTCTCTCAATACACACAACATAAATGAAAAGTAATGACATGGGTAGCTTCAGGGCCATGAGTAGGACATAACTTCTTCACAAACCTAAGCCTAGATATGCTTGGATAGAGAGATAGAAGTTCAAAGTTTTACCTGTTCAGCTGGAATCGTGTGCAACAATGGAGGTACTTTCAATGCAATGTGAGGACTTGTACAGCTTGCTTGAGGTCCAAGGATGCTCTTCCAACCTCTAGCTTGCTTTGAAACTAACTGAATCGAGCTATGTAACTCAACCTGCACAACTGAAAAAATGAAAATGGTGAACTTGGTTAGAGGTGTTATAGTCTGTAGCTAGGGCTTGGGATAGTTTGTATGGATGCTATGGAGTATGTTTGAACAAGCTTTGGCCAAAAACGCACGAGCAAACTGAGTTGTGCAACTCAATCTGCAGGGATGCCCTGTTTTGTGCAGCAAAATGGTGTTTTGATGAATGATGAGGTTTGGAATGTGGTAGGCTCGTGTTTCAGGTCAGTTGGATCAAGTGAAAAGTGTTTACAAAGTTTGCTTTGGCTCTTGCTTGCAGGAATGTGAGTTGTGTTTAGTTTTGCAAAGTTTCTTCCTAGATAAGCAAAGTTTGTCAAGTTGGGTTATAGGCCAAGGCAAGTCCCTCAAGCATGCTGCATAATCTCTCCTTGATCAGTGGGATTAGTCCATAAACTTGTGCCTCAAAGATCTGCTTGTACTTCCAAGGTATGGACTTTGACATAAAGCATTGCTTTTTCAAAATGGCAAACTTGCTTTTTCCATATATGGATTGATTTTGTGTGTATTATCCAAATGCACAAAATAACACTCTAACACAAAGGATATGCATTTAATTATTGAGTGTAAGAAGGATTAGAGGCCTGTAATCTAGCTTGTACAAGCTGATTTCAAAAATGCAAAATGTTATGAACATGAAATTGGCCATGAACAAAGTGACTTTTGCCCATCTTGACAAATTCGATTCTCCCTAACCACAAGGGTGTTTGATGAGTTCTTGGACAATTTGGAAAGCTTGGAATGTGTACTACAATCCATCTTTGTAATGAAAGTTGAGATTCCGAGTTGAAGCATGTGAAAAGTGGCCATGAAGTTGGGCAAAAATCCTGCCTAAAATAGGTCAAAAATTTTCTAAGTTAAGAATGTTTTGCACCTCTATTCCAAAAATCATAACTTGAGCTACAAGCTTCTTTTGAGGAAACTTTGTGAATCAAAGTTGTAGATTTTGCAATGTACTATAACTTTCATGTTTTGAGTTTTGTTTTAATCCAAATTCACCTTGATGAAAAAATGGGACAAAGTTAGGAAAAAATTAGGGATTTTCATAACTTAGAAAATTTCTAAGTTATGAAATTTCTTCATTTCAAACCCTAATTTGTAATTTTTGATTTCTTGATGAACAAGTTTCATAATTTGACATGTCTTGATGAAAAATGAATCTTGACACTTGATTTTGACCAAAAAGTCAAAGTTTGACTTTTCAGTACATAGTCAAATTTTGATCAGTTGACTGGAAAATTCATCTGTCAATCTTGTGCATTTGGGATCTTTTGAACTTGTTGAATGTGTCAAGACCATGTCATTGAGTCCTTGAGTCCATATGTGAGTTTGGTTTGCCATTGGTCAGGTCAAACAGTCAAAAATTGCCTTTGTGCAGTCAAAACCCTAAAAATGACCATTTTGCCCTTTTGGTGATCTGATCAAATTTCTTGTGGAATTGTGATCCAAACTTGATCAAATGGTCCATATGAGTTCATAATGTTGATGTGGGTAAAAAATCATGAGGTTTGACTGTCAATTGACCACAGTTGGCTTTTTCCCCAATACAGCTGATTTCTAGGTCAACTGTCCAATTGACTGGGCAAAGATTGGAATCAAGGCTTGAAACTTGGTATGGATAAACTTGTGAGTCCAACATGAAGCATGAAAGTCATTTTTGGTATTTTAGGTCAAAACATCTTTGTGCAAACTCAAACCCTAATTTGGGTCAACAGTGCAAGGAGGAGTCTTGAGCAGAGCAAACCCTAACTAGATCTTGAGCTCCAAGGGTCTAGTGGTGAGAAAATATTGATGAAATGGGAGGGAAAATTTTGGGGTACAACAGTCAGTGAACGGCGGTGGTATGATATTTTCAAATCTACCTTCAATGAACGTTGGTAGTACATCGGCAGTGAATGTCGGTGTTTCTTATCTTTTTGCTATCATCAGTGAACGGTGATAGTTCATCGTCAGTGAATGACGGTGGTATGATGTTCAAATCTACCTTCAGTGAACGTTGGTAGTGCATCAGCAGTGAACGTCGGTGTTTCTTATCTTTTTGCTATCAGCAGTGAACGTTGATAGTTCATCGTCAGTGAACGGCGATGGCATGATATATTTTCTCTCTACCTTCAACTATTGAGTTGGTAGTTTACTGTCATCTGTGAGCCGATATCTTATTACTTTTCTACCTTCATCTATTAAGTTGGTAGTTCACAGTTATATGTCGATGCTTGTTATCCTCCTCTCTGATTCAATTCTTTTTGGTCCACCAATGATTTATTTTCCTGGTGGGGTTGCTCCTTTGTTTCTTTGTTCTTGTGGTATCCTCAGTGTTACTTTGCGTCTCTTTTGTTCTATTCATATGCATTCATAATCATAAGCATCGTATGACATCTTAGAGACAAAAATAGGGCTTTTTTTATATTTAAGTATCTTCAATCGCGTCGACACAAATATTTTTAACCTTCGTACCTCCTAATAGAAGACACTTAAATAAGGGCAGCTGTTGTACCACAATTTTTGCCCCTAAGATTCCCCTATCATATCATGTCAACTTGATCATAACAAGATCACATGAGGGTTGGTTCTTCCTCTTTTTCTATCTCTTATCTTTAAATTTTCTCTTAAGGAATTTCCAAGCACCTTGGTTGTGTATTTTGTATATGTGTTGATTAATCAACCTCTAACCAAAATACAAAAAATATTTGTCTTTGTCTTTACAAAATTGTGTTCTGTAGGTACCGAGTCAAAGCATCCGACAAATAAGGTTTTCCAGGCAAAGCAATCAGTTCTGTATTGTGTCGAAAGGAAGCTTGTATCAATCCACAAAGGCTTGTGTCGAACTCATGCAAGTTGATTTGATTCTTTATTGTGGTGAAAGACAACATGCATCGACCCATAAAGATATGCATCGACTCATCCAGTTGTGTATAACTAGCATGTGTCGACACATGCATGTTATGTATCAACTCATCCAGTTGTGTATAACTAGAATGTGTCGACACATGCATGTTATGTATCGACTCATCCTGTTTGTATAACTAGCATGTGTTGACACATGCATGTATGTATCGACTCATCTTGTTTGTATAACTAGTATGTGTCGACACATACGTGTTATGTGTCGACTCATACAGTTTGTGTGATTCTGTAATATGTTGAAATAACAGTATGTATCGACACATAGAGGCATGTATCGACACATGCTGTGTTATACAGCTAGGATGTATCGATGCATACCACCCATGTATCGACTCATAACAGCAAAATGCACGTGTTTCTTTGAAAAAGCCAGCAATTTCAAACTGTTATCATTTTGGCTCCAATTTTTCTGCATAATTTGAAAATTATATCATTAATTCAAATTTGGCTCCAAGAATCAATTACCAAATTACCACTAATCCCAATCCTAAACTCTATAAATAGAGACCTCATTTCATTCAAATCATAAGCTTTTGATAGCCAAACTCATCTTGCTAAAAAATCTCTCAATTCTCTCCATCTACCAAATTCACTCAAGCTCCATTTTCAAAAAGTTAGTAAGCTTTGAATTGAAGCTTACTAATCTTTGAGCTAAACCTTCATCCAAACACTTTTTCTCCATCAATTCTCTACGTCCATGCTTTGGTAATTGATTCTTGTGGTCGAATTGCAGCAAATTCTGGAAGTTGTTTGATAATTCTCTAATTCTACCTTTGGTAAGTTGGATCATCATCTTTCACAATGTGATCTCTTGTGGATTTCTAGTTTTGATTCATTGAGCACTGTTTTATTACTCCATTAGTGCTATTTTCTCATGATTTGGTGGAATTTTCATGCTCCATTGAATCCATGATCATAAGGTGTTTGATGAAAAGTTGGAACAAGAATTTGATCTTTAAATTGTTGTTTTCTACTGATTTTTAACAGGTTGCAATTAATTGTTGTAACATTGCAATTGATTGTCACAGAAAATTGATTTGATAAAAAAACTGCATTGATGCAATAGGTTGCTGTTTAAGCACAATCGATTGTAACAGTGCCAAAATACTTTTTCTGCCTTATTTTGGGGCTGTTTTGACTCAAATATTTTTCTGCTTATTCTCTTTGATGGATAATTTGGATTGCAATTTTAAATGTCCAATTTGTCCTTAAACTCAATGGACTTTGTGATGTAGATGAAGTTGGATAAATGTTCATCAATTCAAATCTACCTAAGAATGAATTATTTAATTCATTTTTGGTGCTTTGGATTAATGATATGTTTAGTAATTTAATCCATCTAGAGGAGTGGTTGAATTTAAAGATGAAATAATTTTGAAATGGTGATCCAAATTAGCTTATCATTCCCCTCCCTCTTCATCTTATCCCTTTATTTTTTAATTGTGCTACATGTTAAGGGATGGTGATCTCTATATCATTTATCCAAACATGAAGTACATATATTGCTATTGACCGGCCTCAAAATAGGTGCGACTTCTACATAAGTCCACTTACGATTGCTTAACATAGCGCTAAATTTTGCCCCGATTCGAATAAATGATCATTCGTGGCCCAAACTTATGATTGCAAGCCCAAATATGTTAATTTGATCTCTTTGATCCAATAACCTTGAGATTTATTGTGTGGATGCTTTGGTTCTACCAATCCTCTAATGGATCTACAACACCTTTGGTCAATGCGGATCACTTAAACATCATTGATTATTAAAAGTTACTTTTGAGGATTCCAAAATGGATGATGTGATCGGTGGATCTGGAACTGACTGTTTAACGCTGGTTCGCGAAATGTCGCGGAAGCAAGAGTCGCCACCGTCTTTTATTTTCTCCAAATGGAAAGGACAAAAGCACAGAAAAATTCCTTATAGAGATTGCTCTCGGTTCGGGAGGTAGGTTATAGAAAGGGAAGGTGTTAGCACCCTTTCTATCCATGGTTATCCATGGGCTCTTAGGTACTTGCTCAATGTGTTTTCAAAAATGTTTGTTTGCTTTTCAATTGTGGGTTTAAAAAGTTTCTTCGAAAAAATTCAGTTCGACTCGTACGTCAGAGTGTTTGAAAAATTTGCTTTGAAAGCTTTTGAAAAGTGTTGGTGTGAAAAGTATTTTTGATATTGTTTTTGAAATTAGAGCAAGTATCCTTGAGAACCTACCTACCCTAAGGAATTCGTCTGTGTAAATGTCCTTTAAAGTAGTGCCATCCCACCATTGAGAGGTAGGTAGCACCACCGTTGGAGGTGTTCGGGTCAATTCGAGGTTCGGGACATGGTGATCACCAGAGCAATGGGAAGACACCTTAGAAGCTACCCTCATGCCAGGTTCCCGGATCATGAGGACTTACTAAGACATCCTCTACTCGACGATCACCTTTCGAAAGGCAACAGTGAGGCGTACCCTAGGGGTGGTGTGTGCGAATCGTGTGTCATGTTTCAAGTATTTTTGTCTTGTCATGTTTGTCGTGTTCTACGCTTGATTTTAATTAGACATTCATTCTTTCATGCTTGATTAACAGTTAGGAGTGCGGAAAAGATAAATCTACGACTATTACAAAGGCGCGGGCCCACATCGCCAAAATTTCCAGGACCCGATTTAGCGGAAAAATAAATAATGCGAAGAAATAAAGTGCGAAAAGTAAATTACATGGCTTTGGGATATTTACAAAATTATAATAAGCGATAATAAAATAAATGCGCAATTAACTGATTAATGACGGGCGTTGGACCCTTTTTTGCAAATAATTAAAATTAATAAGGATTTAAAAATTAAAATTAAATGAGAATGATATTTTTTGGTATTTTGTATTTTTTAGATTTGATGAGAAAAAAGGGAATTAATTGAAATTAGATCAGACGGCAAACCCTAAATCTAGTATTTTTTATTTGTTATGAAAGATTTAAATTAAGATCCAAATTAAACCTAAGATTTATTATGTACAATTTAAATTATGAAAATAAATAAATAAGTAATTATTGTTGTTAGAAATAAAAATTAAAAAAAGGAAATCAACAAAGATATTAAACCTACTTCTACATGTTTTTGGATTTTTTATTAAAAAAGGGAATTAGAATTAAAACCTAATTACACTAATTTATTTACATATTAATTTGTGAAAATAATTATAATATAAAAATGATATTTTTTTGTCTTTTCTGTATTTTTAATGGAGTTTTGTATTTTGTAGAAAAAAAAATAAATTAATTGAAGCAATCAAATAAATCATACAATAAAAATAAAAAAAATAAAATAAAGAAAGCAAACCAGAGTGGGGTGTAGTCCCCAATTTAGGAGGTAAGAATTGGAAAGGCCTGGCCCAATAAGCTGGACGTTAGTTGACTTTCCATAATTCCATATGATGCGTTTGACCCCTGCCTAGGGTGTTCTCCAATCCTGGCCCTTGACTAGATCATTGTGGACGCGTGGATGGTGATTATTGAATGTGCATAGTGGACCACGTCAAGGGCGCTGCATAGGAATTCCTTATGAAAAATAATGTGAAATTTTGCCAGACCTGGGACTTGAACCCAGGTCTGTGAGGTCACAAGCGTATTCCCTTGCCAACTGAGCTGTCATGTTCATGTTAATATAATATATCAAACAAATAATAAAAGATGAAATTGATTAATGGCCACTCAGCAACACAAAAGCGCGCGTTATTTTGAATGGACGTATCACGCTTCAACACGTCTTCGTCTCCTTCATATGCCTGAAAGTGGAAAAATATAAGGCAACGGTTTAGCAATGTTGCCTAAGGCCATATACCAAGAAATAGCGAATAGGCCCTCGACGCTCATAAATTGAGCGCGAGGGTTGGAATCTTTTCGTCCCTATGCTCTGAGTACGACCATGGCAATGAGGACGTCCAATTTTGCTGCACTTAGAAACCCCTAATTCTGAAACTGAGAAACCCTAATGTTTGTTAATGGCGAAATCGCGTGTATTGCACAAAAACAAAATTAAACACGTTGGTTAGCTTTAGAACATCATGACAAACAATAATCTATAAAGAAAAATGCATGAGGATGCTTAAATCGTGCTATGCAATTTCAATATGTTCTTGATACGGTTTGGGTTCCAGGTACCAGTCCAAGGCGTTTGAGTCGTGGTTTTTGATTGAGAAAGACTCAGGAGGGTCTCAGGATGCTGTTGAAACAAAAATCCAAGCTTGAATCGCCTTAGAACCTTGAATTCAGTATTGACTTTTTTTGTGAAATTTTGCAAGTTTTGAATGCTTGTTTATGCGCAGCTTTTCAGTCTTTGATGATTAGGGTTCTCTTCTGATCATATATGGAGCATGTTAGGTCAACAATTTCCACAAAAATCTCTTGCAATTATGAATTGAAGATTTGATTTTCTTCCATTATTTTTTCAATCTTTTTCACATGGTTTTTATGCAAATCATATCCAATTCAATCCAATTCTCCCTAATCAGCATGTGCACGAAATATTGACATTGTAATGTGCATAAAAAGATTTTTTAGGTTAAGGTTTATATTTTTCATGAATTAAAATCATTTAAATGAATATAAATTAATATTAATTCAAATAAATAATTAAAAAATATGAGAATACTTCCCTTTGGGCCTAGTGGTCGTGCATAGGCTTGGCATGAAGAAATTTGGAAGATAATTGGGCCCATTTGCATTTTTAGGCCTTTTGCATCAATGTTGACTTTCAAAAATTTCCAAAAATTTCCCAACTTCCACAAGGCATAACTTGGTCAATTTTCAAGCTTTTCACATGTTCTTGGACATTTTGGAAAGGTCTTTGAGTCCTTTAACCAATGCCTTTGGTCCCATGTCATTTTGATTTACCAATCTCAAGTTATGGCCTTTGACTTAAAGTCACTTTTTGTTGACTTTTGAAAATGACCTATAATGTTGAAATTGATAACTTTTTGTGAGAGCATTTCTTGGACTTGGAACATGAAGATGAATTGTAGGAAATGTCTTTCTCTTCAAAATGAGCTTTGGATGGAATTTTCCTGATAATCCATGTGAAAGTTATGCCCTGGTCAATTTCTGTTGACTTTTTCAGCTGTCCAAATATAGCAACTTTTGCATCTTTGATGATTTCTGAGCCAAATTTTGAGAATCATGATCAAGCATTGATCAAATGATGTTTGTGGCTTCAAAATGATATGTTGACCAAAAATTTGAACTTTTGACTGTCAAATGACCATTTTGCCCCTACAGTTGACTGTAGTGCAATTAGGGTTTTGATTGTGCAATTTTGAGCTGAATGCCTTGAAACTTGATATGAGGATACTTGACCATCTTTGTAGGCATATGAGACTTGATTGGGCCTTTGAAAAGTTCATTTGCTTGACCAGAACTCAAACCCTAGTTTTGACTGTATAGGAGACAGTTGAGCTGCACAACCCTTGGGGAATTTTGTGACCTTGACTTTGACAATTCTTGATGAATATGGGAGGGCAAATTTTGGGGTACAACAGTTGCCCCTGTTCAATCTTCTTAGACCTGAGGATGCAGATTGGCTGACGTGCCTTTCGTAATCCGAGGGTAGAAGATGATTGAACACTAAAGTGCCCAGAAATTTGCGCTCACATAGTAGCGGTGATGATGGAATGGGCTTATAGGTGCCATTTGGAGATTGCTGGAAAGGATGATGGGCTTATAGATGCCATCGGGATGTTGATTGCGTAGGAGATTCCTTAGCGAGAACCTGCATACCTGCAAAAACAGAAAAATGAGTACCTGACACGTCGCAGGAGCTGATTTTAGATGCTTGATATAGATATGTCCTGATTGGTTACAGGAGCTGAATCTGGAGCTTCAAACGCTGATGAATGAACCAGGGATGGTTACTGCCTTAATCATGAATGGTAAGAGAACCTTGGGCGATTTTAACTTCAACAACGCTCGTTGAGAAAAATCTTGGTGAGAATTACCATCTTTGTAGCGTCGGGAAGAGAACCAAAGGACATTATAATCTCAAGGGGAGTTACCTCACTCACGTTGGAGAGGGAACTATAGGAAATTATAATCTGGAAGGAAATGTCACCTCACGCTCATGCCGGAGAGGGAAACATTTGAAGAAGGAATTACCACCTCACACGCCGTTGGAGAGGGGACCATAAGAGAATATCACCTCACGCTCATGCCGGAGAGGAAAACATCTTGAAAAAGGAATTACCACCTCACGCTCACCGTCGGAGAGGGGACCACAAAAGAATATCACCTCACGCTCATCGTCGGAGAGGAAAACATCTTGAAAAAGGAATTACCACCTCACGCTCACCGTCGGAGAGGGGACCACAAAAGAATATCACCTCACGCTCATCGTCGGAGAGGAAAACATCTTGAAAAAGGAATTACCACCTCACGCTCACCGTCGGAGAGGGGACCACAAAAGAATATCACCTCACGCTCATCGTCGGAGAGGAAAACATCTTGAAGAAGGAATTACCACCTCACACGCCGTTGGAGAGGGGACCACAAAAGAATATCACCTCACGCTCATCGTCGGAGAGGAAAACATCTTGAAGAAGGAATTACCACCTCACACGCCGTTGGAGAGGGGACCATAACTTCTACTGAGTCTTTATCAGAAAAATCTGTTTGGAGTCGATTTAACTGGACTAGAGACATCTTTGAAATATGTTTGGGAATTTCAACTGCACCCTTCCTGAAAGGTAGAGGTCAGTTATATGCAATGCATGATATGGATCAAGCAATGATGTTATCCATGTAAATGAGATTTGTATGATGCAGTACGTTATGCATGCTACAATGATGTATGTGATGATTCGTGTATGTTTTCGTCTAGGAAAATAAATCCTTGACGGGTGCCGGGAAGTCATATCCTGGGCTGATGTGGAGGAATAGCTTTTGCTTTCGCTAGGGATGATTGTTGCAAGAATACCGGTAGGAGAAGATAACTCCGTTGAGGCATAAACTTGGTAAATGAAATAATTCTGCGGGAGAAAAGATACTCTAGCGATCATGCTGGGGAGTGCTACTCTGTGGGGATAGCGATGTTTTGCTGAGTTGATGGAGATAACTCCGTTGGGGATACCGTTGATGAGTTATGCTGGGGATATCCTTGTTGTGCTGGAAGTGTTGATAGACTTCGCTGGGGATAGGAAGATACTTTGCCGAGGACGCTCTTTCCGTGGCTTTTGGCTGAGGATAACCCAGTTATATCCTGTTACGGAAATAACTCTTTAAATCAAGCCGGGACGACGCGTTCGTGCTCTGCGAGGGGATAAGCTTCCAGAATCTACTGGGGATAAGCTTGCTGCTTGGGGATATGTGGATTCCAACCTTCCTGGGGAACTGGATTGGACTTTTCTGGGGATGTTTTGAATATGCTGGGGAGGTGACTCCTTTGAATGTTGAGATACCGCCGGGGAACAATCTTTAGACCAAGATTGCCGGGGATGCTTGCTAAGAATATATGCTGCTGGGGAGGTATTGAGATCTGCAGGAGGATACTCAACTTCCTTGATATTTGATGATTTGCTCGGAGAAGAAGGTATTGTTTTATTGAACCACTCTCTGGGGAATTAAGATACACTTGGCCATGTTCTTTAGCTGAACCTACCTTGGTACCTTAGAGGATAGAACAATTAGACTGCTCAGACAACTCTTTTATTGCCCCTGTTTCTAGTGTCACCTGCAATGAATTCCTTTGTTTCGTGTGTAAATATTTATGAGTTAGCAAATTATTGTCAATGCATACATCACAAATTGAACCTTGGACGTTCTTCGCAAAACAAAACATAAAAAGGGAAAATATTTGGCACGTTTAACTGAAAATATATTTTTATTGATTTTTGAATGGCCTGAAAATAGGCGTTTTGTATACAAGAGGCTGACGCCCTAGTAAGAGGTACGTCGCCGATCAAAAGAGTTTATACAAGTTTTGTACAAAAGAAAAATAAAACAGCTGTGTGAAAGATGAATGATCCACTGGGTTTCAACTCCGCTATTGCCATTATAACTCCGAGCGTCTCATCACTTGATGACCTTGGTTGAATGTGAAGCTGACTGATCGATGCCGTTTGAGCTTGATGCAGATACCGGATTCTGGATGCAACGTGATCAATGAGACATAGTTTTACGCTTTATCCCTAACTTTTGCCTGGACCGCCCTCTCGGGTTTTCAGTCCACCGGGATACCCATTTTTGCCCAAGCCGCCTTTTCAGGTTTTCGACTTGCCGGGTGTACAGATTTTTCATTTTCATCCCTACATTTTGCCCGAACCCTTTTGGTTCGACGGGAAGCCCTAATTTTTGCCTAGGCATGTCAGCCTAGCGGGTCTCTTTTCATGCGTAGTATTTTTTAACTATGTCTGCATTGGCGGGGTGAGGAAGGTCGTCACCGTCCATGTTGGTTAAGATCATTGCTCCTCCTGAGAACACATGCTTAACCACAAATGGCCCTTCATATGTAGGGGTCCATTTGCCCCTTGGATCACTCTGAGGAAGTATGATTCTCTTGATAACCAGATCCCCGACTTGGTATTCCTGTGGTCTGACCTTTTTGTTAAATGCCCTGATCATTCGTTTTTGGTACGTCTGACCATGACAGATAGCAGCAAGTCTTTTCTCGTCAATGAGGTTGAGTTGGTCAAGTCGTGTCTGGATCCAATCATCTTCGTTCAGGTTTGCATCCTTCATTATCCGGAGAGAGGGAATTTGTACTTCGATCGGCAAGACTGCCTCCATACCATAAACCAGAGAGAAGGGAGTTGCCCCGGTTGACGTCCTAGCTGAGGTACGGTACCCATGCAGAGCGAACGGTAACATCTCGTGCCAATCTTTGTATGTTACTGTCATTTTCTGCACGATCTTCTTGATGTTCTTATTTGCTGCTTCTACAGCCCCATTCATCTTCGGTCTGTAAGGAGAAGAATTGTGGTGCTGTATCTTGAACTGTTCGCAGAGCTCAGCAATCATCTTATTGTTCAGATTGGTACCGTTGTCTGTAATAATCCGCTCAGGGACGCCATATCGACAGATCAGGTTGTGTCGAATAAACCGTGCCACAACGGTCTTGGTTACTGTAGCATAGGATGCTGCTTCAACCCACTTCGTAAAATAATCAATCGCCACTAGGATGAAGCGATGTCCGTTGGATGCCGTAGGTCTTATCTCGCCGATCATGTCTATGCCCCACATTGCAAACGGCCAAGGCGCAGTCAGAACGTTCAGGGGAACCGGAGGAACATGCACCTTATCTGCATAGATCTGGCACTTGTGGCATGTCCTAGAATGTTGGTAGCAATCAGCTTCCATGGTGGACCAGTAATATCCTGCCCGTAGGATCTTCTTAGCCATAGTATGCCCACTGGAATGCGTACCAAAGGTCCCTTCGTGTAGCTCTTCCATGATTCTTTCCGCTTCAGTCTTGTCCACACAACGCAGTAAGGTTGAATCATGGTTTCTCTTGTACAAGATGCCGTTGCTTAGGAAGAACTTGGATGCGAACCGTCTCAGGAATTTCTTATCATTGATAGAGGCACCTTCAGGGTATTCCTGAGCTTCCAGATATCTCTTCACTTCGTGGTACCAAGGCTTCTCAGTTACCAATTCAGCTTCGAGATCACAACAGTATGCCGGTTCGTCCAGTTTCCAGATGATGATCCGGGGAGCCTCATTATCCCATTTGACCTTGAACATTGAAGACATTGTAGCTAACGCGTCCGCTAACTGATTCTCTTCTCTTGGAAAGTGCTCAAAGGTTATCTCTGTGAAGTGGGGAATCAGGGTCAACACACATTCTCTGTAAGGAATCAGGTTTGGATGTTTCGTATCCCACTCTCCTTTGATCTGATTGATCACAAGAGCGGAATCTCCGAAAACACTGAGGAACTTGATCCTTAAGTCGATCGCAGCTTGAAGACCCATGATACACGCCTCATACTCCGCCATGTTGTTGGTACAGTTGAAACATAGCCGGGCAGTGAGTGGAGTATGAGTACCCTGTGGAGATATGATGATGGCGCCGATACCATTTCCCAAAGCATTGGAAGCTCCGTCAAAGTGCATAGACCATCGGGATCCTGGCTCAGGTCCTTCATCCGGTCCAGGTACTTCGCAGTCAGTTACTATCATGATGCTTTCGTCCGGAAACTCGAAGTTCATTGATTGGTAGTCATCTACAGCTTGATGAGCTAAGTGGTCTGCCAATACACTCCCCTTGATGGCTTTCTGGGTTGTGTACTGAATGTCGTATTCCGTCAAGATCATCTGCCATCTTGCAATTCTCCCAGACAGAGCAGGCTTTTCAAATATGTATTTTATCGGATCCATCTTTGAGATCAACAAAGTAGTGTGAGTCAGCATATACTGTCTCAGCCGGCGAGCAGCCCATACCAAAGCGCAGCAAGTTTTCTCAAGCAGTGAGTATCGGGTCTCACAGTCGGTAAACTTTTTGCTAAGGTAATAAATGGCATGCTCTTTTCGGCCAGACTCGTCATGCTGCCCCAGCACACACCCCATTGAGTTGTCTAGCACTGTCAGATATAGGATCAGAGGTCTCCCTTCAACCGGTGGCATGAGGATGGGTGGTTCTTGGAGGTACTCTTTGATTTTGTCGAAAGCAGCCTGACATTCATCGTTCCAACGTACTACCTGATCTTTCTTCAGCAGCTTGAAGATTGGCTCACAGGTAGCAGTCAAATGAGATATGAATCGAGCGATGTAATTCAGGCGTCCTAAAAAACCTCTGACTTCCTTCTCTGTCTTAGGAACTGGCATCTCTTGAATAGCTTTGACCTTAGCAGGGTCCACTTGAATACCTTTATCACTGACCACGAAGCCTAGCAACTTCCCAGATCTTACCCCGAAGGTGCACTTGTTCGGGTTCAATCTCAGCTTATACAATTTCAACCGGTCAAACAACTTCTGCAGATGATCTAGATGCTCTTCCTCAGTCTGGGACCTAGCGATCATGTCGTCCACATACACTTCGATCTCATGATGGATCATATCATGAAATAAGGCAACCATGGCACGCTGGTAGGTTGCCCCAGCGTTCTTCAATCCGAACGGCATGACCTTGTAACAGAAGGTGCCCCACTGAGTGACGAATGTAGTCTTTTCCATGTCTTCAGGTGCCATCTTTATCTGATTGTAACCTGAAAAGCCATCCATGAAAGAGAACACCTTGTGCTGAGCTGTATTATCAACAAGGACATCAATGTGAGGTAAGGGGAAGTCATCTTTGGGGCTGGCCCTGTTCAGATCCCTGTAGTCGACACACATTCTGACCTTACCGTCCTTTTTAGGTACCGGCACCACATTAGCAACCCATTGAGGATAAGAAGTCACTGCAAGGAACCCGGCATCAAACTGTTTCATGACCTCGGCTTTAATCTTCTCAGACATCTCTGGACGCATCCGACGGACCTTTTGTTTAACTGGAGGGCAGTCTTCTCTAGTCGGCAAATGATGGACGACAATATCGGTATCCAACCCTGGCATGTCTTCGTAGGACCAGGCAAAGATCTCCATATAGTCATGCAGCATCTTGGTTAACCGTTGCTTCACGCTGAGCTCTAGGTTAGCACCAATCTTTACCTCTTTTCTGTCTGCCTCAGTACCCAGGTTTATGGTTTCCACTGGCTCTTCATGGGGTTGAATTGCCCGCTCTTCCTGAAGCAACAGTCTTGCAAGCTCGCCCGGCACTTCGCAATCATCTTCACCTTCGTCTTCGGCTAAGTTGATCGGATTTTCGAAGTCATAATTGGCATTAGCAGAGCTGTTATCAGTGAGATCCAGAGTGGATTGGAACCTGTATGAGTGAGTGTGTGTGTAAATACAGCTGTTTTTGAAAATTATGTAAAGGAAATGAAAGATAAAAAAGGAACACAATATTTGCAATGCGAAAATAGTCCAAGATTTTCATTCATGATGTATAAAATGACAGTTTGTATGCCCTCACAAATAGAACCACGGTGCCTCGGGTAAGACACCGGGCCATAGAGTTTATCATTGTCTATTACAAAATAACAAAACATGGGAATTCATTACTGTGTCACAAAGGTAACAGGGGTGTGATCCTTTGCGCTCCAATTGTTCAATCCTTCTTCGGCCGTCGGATAAATCCAGCTGTTGAATTCGGCTTCGTCCACTTCAAAGTCTTCCCCGACAGCATTCACTTCTGAACCCTTGATAAATACCGGAGGCCTTCCGATCTTCTCTTTCCTCATAGCTCTCTGCCCTTCTGAGGTGAAACCCAGCCCAAGTTTATCAGTCTTCTGGGTGAAGTCTGGCAGTCTGCCCCAGTTGGTATCTTCACCCTTTTGCACTACAGCCCTGGCATCCTTTAGGGAAGCCATCTTCAGAGGACCACCTGCTTCTACTGTTTCTGCTGCGATTGGGAACACCTCCTCGAAATGTTGAAAGGGGGTCTCAATGAACTCCCCGTCCATCTCAATGTATCTGAACGAGTTTAGGTGGCTCACCATGTATTCTTCCTCACCTTGCACGGTGACGATTTTCCCTCTGACGGGGTACTTCAGTTTTTGATGCAAGGTAGAGGTCACTGCCCCAGCCTTATGTATCCAGGGTCGACCCAGCAGACAAGAGTAGGACGGACGGATATCCATCACATAAAAAGTGGAATCGAACACCTGAGAACCCACACGAATTGGAATGTCCACCTCCCCATGGACCATCCTCTTTGAACCATCAAAGGCCCTGACAATGATGTTACTGGGCTTCAAATCCAGGCCTTCACAATCTAGACGATCCAGAGCCTTCTTGGGTAGCACATTCAAAGATGACCCAGTATCAACCAACACATGTGCCAAGGTGGTGCCCCTGCATTCGATTGAGACATGCAGAGCATCATTATGATCTTTCCCCTTCATGGTCAAGTCAGCATCTGAAAAACCCAAGCCATTGTCCGCCGTTAGACTTGCCACGCAATCAGTGAATTGGACTGCAGAAGTTTCATGTGGCACATGGGCCTTCTTGAGGAATGAGATGAGGGCCTTTGCATGGGCCTCAGAGCACAACAGTAAAGAGAGCATGGATATCTTGGAGGGCGTGTGCCCCAGCTGTTCCACGACATTAAAATCGCTTTTCTTTATAATCTTCAAAATCTCCTCCATTTCTTGTGGGGAGGCCTCAGCAGCTATGGGTATGGGTACCTCCATCTGGGCAGGCTCAGTTTCAATTCCCTTGCCCCGAGCATTGGATGACTCGGCAGCAGGAGAAACAATAGGATCAGCAGCAGGAATAACAACTTGATCAGCAACGGGAGCACGTGTACTTGCAGGAATTATCAGGAGTGGTCTTCTAGCAGCAGGTGGCGCAATGTCAGGCGAGAAGAGCCTGCCACTGCGGGTAACTTTGGCCGGGCCAGTGATGTCACAGATGCTGGCGCCAGCGTTGAGCTCTTGTTTAACTCCGTTTATATATACATCTGCCCCATAGTGCCAAGGGACAGCTTTGTTGGATACATAGGGCAGGGGCCCAGGAACAGTGATAGTGACAGGTGCAACGGTCAGAATTTGGATGGGCTTCTTCTGGAGAGCCGGGATCGGGTTGTTGAAGATAGTCACCACAGAGACTTCTTCCATTGGAACCATACGAACAGCAGACTTCTTGAATAAAATCTCCTTGCTATCCATTAAGCTTTGGATGCCTAATTTTAGCAAGGGACAACCGGATGGGGACACAACACAGAACAGGCAACCCTCACTACAACCCGGAAATAAACCGGCCTGCAGTAGGTTCTTCTTAATGATCTTTGAAGGAGTGGCTAGATCATCCACAGAAACAGCATAAACATCTTCATCAATAGCATTTACCCCGTGGTGAGGCATAGGGGCAGTAACTACATTCGGCTTTGCAGGCGCCTCGAATTGTATCTCTTTAGCATCGATAAGGTCTTGCACCTTATTTTTTAACGCCCAACAGTCATCAGTGGCATGCCCCGGGCTGTCTGAATGGTAAGCACAACGGGCATTCGGGTTGTACTTCGGAGAGGTAGTGTTAGGGAACTTTGGCGCTTCCTTGACAGTTACCAAATTGGTGGATAGTAACTGTGGCAGGATTTGCGACAGGGTCATGCTTAACCGAGTGAACTCTCTCCGGGGTCTATCAGCCCTTTGAGGATTGTTTGACCGGGGAGCGGCAGCAGGCGTAGCAATCATGACCGCACTGACAGATTGGCGGCGATCAGGTCTTTCTGATTTCCTAGAACCATACACGGCACTAGACTCTTTTTTAAACGGTTTCTTGTCCGACCCAGATGATGATGCAGCCTTTGCAATCTTTCCAGACTTCAACCCAGCTTCAATTCTCTCTCCAGTTAAGATCAAATCAGTGAAACCAGCAGAAGAATTCCCAATGAGATGATTAAAGAACGGCCCAGATAGGGTCCCCAAGAACATATCCACTAACTCTCGATCAGTCAAAGGTGGCTGCACCCTGCCAGCCAGATCTCTCCACTTCTGCGCGTACTCTTTAAAACCTTCGCTTACGCCCAACGACATACCCTGGAGTTGGGTACGCGTGGGGGCAAGGTCGGCATTATACTGATACTGCTTGTAGAAAGCAGTAGCCAGCTCCTCCCAGTTACGAATTTTGGTCCCATCCAGCTGATAGAACCATTCGAGGTGAGTCCCTGAAAGACTCTCCTGGAAGAAGTGGATCCATAGATTCTTGTCCGCAGAGTACGGCTGAATCTTTCGCACATAGGACCTCAAATGCAGCTTGGGACAGGATGCCCCGTCATACTTGGAGAAGGTGGGAGCTTTGAATTTATGTGGAATGATCACACCAGTGGACAAACCCAGATCTCCGAAGTCCAGCCCAGGTACCTGTTGAATTTCCATGGCCTTCAACCTGTCCTCCAGTTGTTTGTACTTGTTGTCTTCAGGAGGGTACTGCTCTTCGTCAAAATCTGTCTCGTTGTCGGAGACCACTGGACTAGGAACCCTTGCTTCTGCCTGAGAAGGACTTTTGCCAACAGAAGAAACAACCTCTTCTTGGTGCAGAGTATTACCCAACCTTCGGCCCGAGTTGAATAGAACAGTTCTTCTTTTCTTCTTCTTCTCCTTCTTCAGGAGCATGGTCTTCAGTTCATCTTGGCCTTTAGCTAGACCCAGGATTAACTCTTGAAACTGCGCATTCTGCGCCTGGAGAGCCTTGATTGAAGCCTCAGTTGATTCAGATCCGGAATTCATGATGCTGAAATAAACAGCGAAGAACTGTAAGCAACCTGAAAAGGGAAAAACCTGCTATGCACATGATGTATGAAATGCGTATGAATTATGTTTTCAAAGACAATCGGGAATCAACTTTGTAAACAAAAAGGAACACACTTCATTAGATTCAACTTTGCAACTGAAATTATTCAACAAGTTGCCCTTAGGCGTTTACATGAAATGAAACAACTGGAAAGGAAATAAAAACTGTAAAGGCACATTGAGAATTCCTCATTGATCCCATGGTCTCCTCTTCTCAGTACGGAGGTAGGCATTCAGGGCTCTCTCACTCTCCAACTGCTTTGTCAGCTTCTGGATCTTTGATTCCTGCTCGTTGAACTTTTCCCGGTAAGAATCCCGTTCTTCTTGCAGTTGCGACCAAGATCTCTTCAATGTCTCATAATCAGTAGGTATCTGAGGAGGAAGGACAGTTGGAGGAACACCATCTTTATCAGGACACTCAAGAATGACGGGTCTGACAGCTTCGTACGGCATACCTAACTTCTGGGCACGAATGCGGACCCATTTGTAGTAGGCTTCCATAGGTAGAGAAGTCTTTGGCCCTAGCTCTTGTGGGTCAGCTTTATGAACCTTCTCCCAAGCCTTGATGAACCTACGACGTAGCTCGTCACTATCCACCTGAAACTCGAAACTGATGTGAGGTACCAACATTTCATGGGGACCTGTTCTTCTTGCTCTTCCAAACTGACGGAGTGCTAGACATGGATTGTACGAGATCCCTCCTTGAGTACCAATTAGAGGAACATTAGGATACTCCCCGCATCGATCAATAATAGCTATCTCATCCAAACCTCTGCAAGTCCAAATGATGTCTTTATTGGTGAGAGACATTAACCTGTGAGCCCAACCTCTCCCTTCTTGGTTCTTCAGTACGGACTTAGGGAGGTGCGAAATAAACCACCTCACCAACAAAGGGATACAACACCATAGGGTTCCTCGTCTTCGGGTAGTACGGGCATGAAGTTGTTGCAAGATGTCACCCAAGAGAGTGGGCACAGGATTCTGAGACATAAAGATCCTAATGGAAGTGACATTGATGAAGTTGTCAGGATTAGGAAACAGGACTAACCCATAGATTAGGAGAGCCAAGATGTCTTCATATGCCCTAAAGTCCAAGTCATTCCAGAAGCTGTTAGCTTTACCAATCAGAAACTTGGCCAAGAAACCCTTAACTCCGCTTCTAGTTACCCAGTTGTCTGTTACCTCTTGATGGGTCAAAGGAAGGGCTGCAGCAATGTCCTCAAGCCTGAGGGTCTTTTCCCAACCAGTAAAGGGAGTCTGATCCAAGATAGGGATACCAAGCAGATTAGAGAACTCTTCCAGGGTAGGGACCAGCTGGAAGTCTTGGAAGGTGAAGCACTGGTACTGAGGGTCATAGAACTGGGTCAGAACACTCATCAACTGTTGATCCCGCTTTGCAGTGACTAAACTGAGAAGAGAACCATGCCTCTGAATGAAGGAAGTGGTGTTTGGAATTCTGCTAACCAACTCATCAATCAACTCAGGTGAACGAACAAAGTTGAACCGGATAGTATTCCTTCGCACAGGCATCATAATGTCCTACAAAACAGAGCAAAGATGAAACCCTCTTGTCTTTGAAATGGTCAGGATGCATGCAATGTTCATGATGCTATGATGTTATGATAAAGCACACCACATACAGATACAAAGGCAAACATGGTAAGGCACACAAGTCACACAAGGCAAGCCCCCTAAAGTTTAGGCCAGCATGAGGTCTAGGTACTACCCTCTTTCAGTTTGTTGGTTCATACCTGTCCTAATCAAAAGTAACCGGGTTCTTAGAGGATCCCAATATCATTGACTACCCTCAATCGGTCATAACTCCAGCATCGCAATCTTTTCTTGCGGCCAGAACCATCACGAGAGTTTAGCCTCAATGGGCGTAGCATACTGCTACAATTCTAAAGGCCAAGTTGTGTCAATTAAGGTTCTAAGGTTGTTGGTGCTTAATGACTCCTTAGAAGACCCATATTCTCCTCGTTGCGACACAAGGGATATCGGTACAGACTAAGGTGCCACACCAACGTAGCCACTGCTTCACCTGTGTCGGTCTACGCCGGACAGGTCCCTCACAGCTTATGCTACCTAAACAGGGTATCCCCAGATCCGGGTTAGGATCTATGTATCTCCGATGCAACCCACAATAGTAAATCAAGCAAAACAATACAAGTGAAAACATAGTTATGACCTAGCCCTAAGGTACACCTCACTTTAAAAGGGTCCCCAGCAGAGTCGCCAGTTCTGTGATCGGTGGATCTGGAACTGACTGTTTAACGCTGGTTCGCGAAATGTCGCGGAAGCAAGAGTCGCCACCGTCTTTTATTTTCTCCAAATGGAAAGGACAAAAGCACAGAAAAATTCCTTATAGAGATTGCTCTCGGTTCGGGAGGTAGGTTATAGAAAGGGAAGGTGTTAGCACCCTTTCTATCCATGGTTATCCATGGGCTCTTAGGTACTTGCTCAATGTGTTTTCAAAAATGTTTGTTTGCTTTTCAATTGTGGGTTTAAAAAGTTTCTTCGAAAAAATTCAGTTCGACTCGTACGTCAGAGTGTTTGAAAAATTTGCTTTGAAAGCTTTTGAAAAGTGTTGGTGTGAAAAGTATTTTTGATATTGTTTTTGAAATTAGAGCAAGTATCCTTGAGAACCTACCTACCCTAAGGAAGTCGTCTGTGTAAATGTCCTTTAAAGTAGTGCCATCCCACCATTGAGAGGTAGGTAGCACCACCGTTGGAGGTGTTCGGGTCAATTCGAGGTTCGGGACATGGTGATCACCAGAGCAATGGGAAGACACCTTAGAAGCTACCCTCATGCCAGGTTCCCGGATCATGAGGACTTACTAAGACATCCTCTACTCGACGATCACCTTTCGAAAGGCAACAGTGAGGCGTACCCTAGGGGTGGTGTGTGCGAATCGTGTGTCATGTTTCAAGTATTTTTGTCTTGTCATGTTTGTCGTGTTCTACGCTTGATTTTAATTAGACATTCATTCTTTCATGCTTGATTAACAGTTAGGAGTGCGGAAAAGATAAATCTACGACTATTACAAAGGCGCGGGCCCACATCGCCAAAATTTCCAGGACCCGATTTAGCGGAAAAATAAATAATGCGAAGAAATAAAGTGCGAAAAGTAAATTACATGGCTTTGGGATATTTACAAAATTATAATAAGCGATAATAAAATAAATGCGCAATTAACTGATTAATGACGGGCGTTGGACCCTTTTTTGCAAATAATTAAAATTAATAAGGATTTAAAAATTAAAATTAAATGAGAATGATATTTTTTGGTATTTTGTATTTTTTAGATTTGATGAGAAAAAAGGGAATTAATTGAAATTAGATCAGACGGCAAACCCTAAATCTAGTATTTTTTATTTGTTATGAAAGATTTAAATTAAGATCCAAATTAAACCTAAGATTTATTATGTACAATTTAAATTATGAAAATAAATAAATAAGTAATTATTGTTGTTAGAAATAAAAATTAAAAAAAGGAAATCAACAAAGATATTAAACCTACTTCTACATGTTTTTGGATTTTTTATTAAAAAAGGGAATTAGAATTAAAACCTAATTACACTAATTTATTTACATATTAATTTGTGAAAATAATTATAATATAAAAATGATATTTTTTTGTCTTTTCTGTATTTTTAATGGAGTTTTGTATTTTGTAGAAAAAAAAATAAATTAATTGAAGCAATCAAATAAATCATACAATAAAAATAAAAAAAATAAAATAAAGAAAGCAAACCAGAGTGGGGTGTAGTCCCCAATTTAGGAGGTAAGAATTGGAAAGGCCTGGCCCAATAAGCTGGACGTTAGTTGACTTTCCATAATTCCATATGATGCGTTTGACCCCTGCCTAGGGTGTTCTCCAATCCTGGCCCTTGACTAGATCATTGTGGACGCGTGGATGGTGATTATTGAATGTGCATAGTGGACCACGTCAAGGGCGCTGCATAGGAATTCCTTATGAAAAATAATGTGAAATTTTGCCAGACCTGGGACTTGAACCCAGGTCTGTGAGGTCACAAGCGTATTCCCTTGCCAACTGAGCTGTCATGTTCATGTTAATATAATATATCAAACAAATAATAAAAGATGAAATTGATTAATGGCCACTCAGCAACACAAAAGCGCGCGTTATTTTGAATGGACGTATCACGCTTCAACACGTCTTCGTCTCCTTCATATGCCTGAAAGTGGAAAAATATAAGGCAACGGTTTAGCAATGTTGCCTAAGGCCATATACCAAGAAATAGCGAATAGGCCCTCGACGCTCATAAATTGAGCGCGAGGGTTGGAATCTTTTCGTCCCTATGCTCTGAGTACGACCATGGCAATGAGGACGTCCAATTTTGCTGCACTTAGAAACCCCTAATTCTGAAACTGAGAAACCCTAATGTTTGTTAATGGCGAAATCGCGTGTATTGCACAAAAACAAAATTAAACACGTTGGTTAGCTTTAGAACATCATGACAAACAATAATCTATAAAGAAAAATGCATGAGGATGCTTAAATCGTGCTATGCAATTTCAATATGTTCTTGATACGGTTTGGGTTCCAGGTACCAGTCCAAGGCGTTTGAGTCGTGGTTTTTGATTGAGAAAGACTCAGGAGGGTCTCAGGATGCTGTTGAAACAAAAATCCAAGCTTGAATCGCCTTAGAACCTTGAATTCAGTATTGACTTTTTTTGTGAAATTTTGCAAGTTTTGAATGCTTGTTTATGCGCAGCTTTTCAGTCTTTGATGATTAGGGTTCTCTTCTGATCATATATGGAGCATGTTAGGTCAACAATTTCCACAAAAATCTCTTGCAATTATGAATTGAAGATTTGATTTTCTTCCATTATTTTTTCAATCTTTTTCACATGGTTTTTATGCAAATCATATCCAATTCAATCCAATTCTCCCTAATCAGCATGTGCACGAAATATTGACATTGTAATGTGCATAAAAAGATTTTTTAGGTTAAGGTTTATATTTTTCATGAATTAAAATCATTTAAATGAATATAAATTAATATTAATTCAAATAAATAATTAAAAAATATGAGAATACTTCCCTTTGGGCCTAGTGGTCGTGCATAGGCTTGGCATGAAGAAATTTGGAAGATAATTGGGCCCATTTGCATTTTTAGGCCTTTTGCATCAATGTTGACTTTCAAAAATTTCCAAAAATTTCCCAACTTCCACAAGGCATAACTTGGTCAATTTTCAAGCTTTTCACATGTTCTTGGACATTTTGGAAAGGTCTTTGAGTCCTTTAACCAATGCCTTTGGTCCCATGTCATTTTGATTTACCAATCTCAAGTTATGGCCTTTGACTTAAAGTCACTTTTTGTTGACTTTTGAAAATGACCTATAATGTTGAAATTGATAACTTTTTGTGAGAGCATTTCTTGGACTTGGAACATGAAGATGAATTGTAGGAAATGTCTTTCTCTTCAAAATGAGCTTTGGATGGAATTTTCCTGATAATCCATGTGAAAGTTATGCCCTGGTCAATTTCTGTTGACTTTTTCAGCTGTCCAAATATAGCAACTTTTGCATCTTTGATGATTTCTGAGCCAAATTTTGAGAATCATGATCAAGCATTGATCAAATGATGTTTGTGGCTTCAAAATGATATGTTGACCAAAAATTTGAACTTTTGACTGTCAAATGACCATTTTGCCCCTACAGTTGACTGTAGTGCAATTAGGGTTTTGATTGTGCAATTTTGAGCTGAATGCCTTGAAACTTGATATGAGGATACTTGACCATCTTTGTAGGCATATGAGACTTGATTGGGCCTTTGAAAAGTTCATTTGCTTGACCAGAACTCAAACCCTAGTTTTGACTGTATAGGAGACAGTTGAGCTGCACAACCCTTGGGGAATTTTGTGACCTTGACTTTGACAATTCTTGATGAATATGGGAGGGCAAATTTTGGGGTACAACAGATGATATACTTGACAAAAAGCAAATGCAACTTGTTTTGTGGAGGCTTTGGTTCTACCAATCCTCTAATGAGTTCCAAATACAAGTTTCAAGATGGTCATCCAACTAACCACTAATTTCTAACAATTGACTTTATCTTATGCTTTTATTTTTATGCTTTATGTGCCATTTAATTTAAGCATTTACATTTCATGTCATTTTCATTTTCGCTCACTTGAGCATTTATTTTCTTATGCCGTTTTTATGTTGCTCACTTGAGCTTTTCTTTTCCTTTTAAAGACACCTAATAATCAACATGAACCATAAAAAATCTTTAATGATACCTGGACTATTTGGTTACTATCCTTGGCATTATGGAGCATTGGACTTCTTGGACTTAGGATTAGAGACCTTGGCCTATCTTGGAGACTTTGTGACTTTATTTGATATTTTGTCTGGAGTTCTTGAGGTTTACCTCAAGACATTGGGTTGTTTGTTTATTTTGTGTGCAGGTTATTATGATTACATACTTCGTTTGTAATTTGGAATTCACCCGTATACAGCCGTTACTCTGCCCAATTTTTGTGAAGATTTAATACACTTGAAGTTTGGTTCTCTCAAGAGGTCTAGTATCTTTTCTTGCTTGGTTTCAATCCAAAGAATGAGAATTCTATATTGACTCATAATGTCAAGTATTGGCTTCTTGTTGGTTAGATGGTTCTTATCCCTAGCTTTTACCTTATGCTTTAGGATAGTCTCTTCATCTCCTCCCATCTCCTTTAATTTCAAAAATCTTCTCCCTCCTTTTAAAAAACTTTTCTCATTTCTAAACTTGAAACGCTTTCATAATAAACTTGGACTTAGGTCCATGCATTTTCAAAACATTTTTCATAAATAAATTTCAATCAATTTAATAATACCTTGACATTTTTTGTGAGAAGACTAAAAGTCAATCAATCTCATTTCAAATCATTTTGCCACTTTGGCTTTTATCTTTAAACTTTTCTCAAAAAATTAGACTCTTGTCAATCCTTGTAGTGATGCAAACAACTATACTTCTATAATATGTAGTGAAGAGAGATATTTTCCACTTGGGTGTTGAGCGAGGCATTGTTGATTTTAAAATCCAAGCCATATCCTCCGCTTTGAGATGATGCAAATTCTCCTTTCTCATGATTGTGAGTAGTAAGTATGTTTTCCACACGGACAATGACGATGATGTCTTATCTCATAAAATTAACCAACACACTTGTGTTTTAAATTTTTAAAAGAGGAACTACGTGTACCCTGATCCCCTATTGTACGAAAGGTGGTACGTAGGCACCAAGGGTTCGCAACCGCGGCGGGTGCAAAAATCATAAAAAATATTTCTTTTCTCACCTCCACCATCCATTTTTTATATAACACATTTTTATGGCCAAAATATACAGATTTTTCAAAGAGGTTCCTGCGGAGTACCGTAGATGTTTAGGGTGCTAATACCTTCCCTTTGCATAACCAACCCCCTTACCTTGAATCTTTCCCCCCTTTTTTTGGGTTATTCGCTCTTTTCCCATTCCTTTGGAAATAATAAAGCGCGGTGGCGATTTTGATTTTGATTTTTATAAAGTCTAGTCAATCCAATGGCTTAGTCTTGAACATTTCTACCGCTATAGTACCCACGTGCGAGGACGACGATGGGGAAATGTGTAGACAAATTCCTCGTGTATTTTTACTTTTCCGCTTTTACTTGCTTTCATTCTTATCAATCTTTTATCAAATAACATTGTGATAGTAGTTGAATTGTAAAAAAATTTCTCTTAAAATTTGTTTTTGAAACAAGTGTGGATATAGCTTGTAACCAATTTTGATTATAAGTGGTTTTGTATATCAACACTAATCAAAGAGAAATTCTGAAAATTCACTTACACGCCAAGTGTTTGATAAAACGATCAAATTTGTTTTTTTGATTAATTATCCTTGGAAATAGCATTGCAAAATGATTATGTTCAAACAATAAATAAGTGGATTATTAATTTGAGTTTATATTAATCAATTACTCAATTTTGTCTCATAGATTTATCTCTCTTAATTTGTATATCCGATTTTCCAATAAGTTGGTTTTAGATGACTTATTCAAATAATTGCTTCCACATCAAAAGCTTTAAAAACGATTAATGATGTGTGATTTTCACAAGTATACGAATCGCGTAAGAGTAATATAAAAGATTATTGATCCCACAGAGACCAAAACGTCAATCTATCAAATTCTATTGTCACTTTGTTTATCTAAGGCAGATCAAATCAGGGTTTTATAGCAGGCAGAGTAAATAAAGTAAAAGATGTTAATTCAGATCAAAGCAACGGGTTCGAATGCAAATCACAATAGTTAGATAATACTCTAAAATGCTTCTAATAGAACTACTTATGGGGAAATATTTCCTACTTTGAAAAGAACTAAGTTAACAGGAACTGTCGCTTTCGCGTATTCAGAACCGAGTTTATTCTTTAAATAATGCCTTTTTATTGTCACGGATAAAAATGTGCGTATTGCGTTAAAGTAATAAACCTATTTTTAAGAAATATATTTACTTGACTAAGTTGAAAAGTTATTTTGACTCATAACTTCTAACCAAGAGATGATTAGACTTTTAAACCTATAAACACGTCCGAAAAAGGTTTTAAAATCATTTCTTCCAAAAAGTTAAAGGATTCTTACTTAATTGAACAAAACGCTTTCGCCCTCTTTGAGAAATTAAGACTAACCAAATTTATCAATGGTTGGACGAATTTCGATCTTACCCAACAGAAAATAAAATGCAGAAAACTTGTGTTAAAAACCAAAACAGCCCCTAAAGTATTCCTACAGATGCAATGTTTAAACAATTACCTTAACCATGATCATTACATTCTAACCCTAAAGGAAATTAGTCAGGCATGGAAATAAACTTATTAAAGCAAATCATGTTTAAGCAGAAAGTAAAAAGGCTAAAAAATAAGTAAATGCGATGCGAGGAAATAAGTGCGATAAATGCGGAAACTTAAATAGAAACCTGCTCCAAACGGAGGGCTTTAAAGCAACTTGTCTGGAAGGTAAATTTGAATAAAATAAAGGAAACTTGAATTAAAATGGCGGCAAGATTGTAAAGTGCTCCAAACTTGATTACAGACTCAATGACTCGTGCGGTAACTCTTCGATGTAAAGAGATTACTGCTTACAATTGGAAAATATATGGCTTAAGTCAGTGAAACTAAGCTTGGATGAAGAAGAATAACTGAAATCACTTCTATTTATAGGCCTAGGAGGATTTTGGAAATCATAAGAATACCCTCCAACTTCTTTTGAGCGGGAATCGAATTTGCAAAGGTGGCACCCGCCATGGGGGTATGGCGGTCTCCATGCTCCAAAAAAGAAGAAGTAGTGGAGAACATGGTGGTTGGCAGTTGGCTGAAGTTGGCCACCTCATGGCTGACCCTATGGCGGGTGCCATGGTGGAAGCCACAAGTGCAAAAACTCCAAAATCTTAATTTTTAGCTCGTTTTTCTTCATTTCTTCAAGCAAGGCTTAGGAAAGACAAAAAAAACTGAAAACAAAACAAAATGCAAACATAACACAAGAAAATAACAATAAAAACCTAATAAACATATGCGAATCGAGTAAAATATGCAGTGCGATTCAATGTTATCAAATTCTCCCACACTTAGACCTTTGCTTGTCCTCAAGCAAAAACTCTGTATAGCTCAGCAAAGAAAAACAGTATTATCAAACAATTTGGGAAAAAAGGGCTTCTAAGTTTAAAGCAAGATGTAATGATAGGTACTAGCCAGGTGAACCAAGGGTATCGTGACAACACATTTTGCAATAATACAAACACAAATGTCGATCCTATACAAACTGATCCATTCAAAACCATCACATTTAGGCCTAATTTTAAAATCTTTTTCATTCAGGCACAATCACATTAAGCCCATTATCTCACACATACTCATAAAAGAATGACCTGTTAGTGACTCTGATCTCAAGCACGGAGTTCTGGTACATAAGTTGGTAACCCCTCAAATGACCCAATTATGGTTGTGGGGGATCGAGTCGTAACCCACCCTACCAAGTCTAGTACCAGAAACCTCTGAACCAACCAACAATGAGCAAAAATTATTTTCTTTTATTCGTTTTGCAATTTCTCACAACCCCTTTTTAGGTTAAGTGACTTTGTGAGGGTCACCTATCCCAGAGTTGTAGCATATGAATCATGAAAGCACAACAAAAATAATTTGGATCACTCACTTATATTCATTTGTCTCCCATGTAGAGCATGCTTAAGCCAGAGCTGACTGCTAGAATAAACTACTAAAGATGAAGGTTAAGGCCATAACATAAGGTTATCGGGATCAGTTCCTATAATTACGAAGCTTATGGTGTTTAAACGATACTGATTTTTCAAAAGGACTTCCCAAGTCATCTACATCCTATCTTAAACCTGTCTTAAAGCCCAAATTTTTTCAAAGGATACTGTTTTCTTTTGTCAATTTTTTTTGGTAGGGCTAAGAAATGGGGAAAAATAGAAATACACCATACAAATGACTCGACAAGCACATGAATTTTATTCAAAATAAACAAAGCAAGGTAAATAAACTGAAAAAGAAATAAAGACTTCAAAATAAAGAAAAGGAAAAGCAATAAAATCTCCTCCCACACTTAAATCGAACATTGTCCCCAATGTTTCTAAATAAAATATGGAAAGAGTAACCTGGATGTATCTAGGGGCGGACACTGGTGCCCTCGTCATCCTGCTGATGCCTAGGGTGACGAGACTTGCTGCAATGATAATCGCTCTGGGAAGAGGCTAGCTGCTCCACTCTAGATGATAGAGCGGCATGAGAACTCTGAACCTATCGAAGATTCCCTAATAGGGAACCCTGAGTGGCCTCCATGAGTGTAAAGTGCCTCTCAAAATATCCATGTTGACGCTGTTGCTCAGTACTGATCGCAAGCTAAGATTGCATGATATTCTAAAGATACTGATCAGTATGTTGCTGAGAAGTTTGCATGAAGCTCATGTTGTCAGTCAACTGTTGTTGCAATATGGTGAGTATGCCATTTCTCCTCTCCTCTAGAGCAAGATTCTCTCACCATATCTCCTCAGTGATGTAAAATCCAGGGGTAGCACCTGCAGAATGATGTAAAGAAGATGGTGCAGTGTGTGCTGGTGAATCAAGGTGGGGGGACATATGTGGAATGGGAGACTGGTCTCTCTGTTCATACTCCTTATCAGTCTCATGTTCGTCCCTAAGAGGAACATTAGGGAGAAATGGTCCCCTAATAGGTGGAGCGAACAAATCATAAGTCCAGTTTCTCTCAAGCAGCACATTGGTCCTTTGGGAGCAAGGTAAAGCGACACTGGGAATAGCCATACCATGGATCACGAGGTCAAAACCCCCCTCTTTCCTAAACTTTCATAATTTCATATCTTTCAAATACTTTAAATTAATTATGCGGTTAGGTAGAGGTACCAAAATGGATAACTCAGTGTCCAAGTTCAAAGCCCGAGCAATAGAGTTAATCAATCCTCCAAAAGAAATAACTCCCCCTTTCTCAAATAGGAAGACATATGTGCAATCATAAATGGGACAACATTAATTTTTAAACCAGTGAGGCTTCCTTGCAAAAACAAAAGTTCTTTTGCATTGACCTTGTTTGGTTTCTCCCGGGTAAAAATAGTACTAGCCAATAAGTAACGGAAAACCCGAATGGCCGGGTTATGGATCATTGAGGCAAGAATACCCTCAAAAGAGGAAATGGTGGAACGAGACAATCTAGCCCAAAAAGAAAATGCCTCAATCGACCAATCAGAATCCAAAGGAGTCTCATAGATAAAACCTTCCCCGTGAGGCATGTCCAACAACTCTGCTAAAGCATCAGTAGTGTACTCATATTCAACATTAAACATTCTAAATTTTACCGTACCGATCGTGCTAGCAGTGTTGGGATTGACAGTATAAATCAATTAACTTAAAAATTCTTTGGTCAGCCTCTCATAGGTAGGTCCTCTCCTAGCAAAAATATCGTGCAATCCTAAAGTATCTAACATGTGGAAAACACTGTGATAAATTCCTAAAGTGTACAGACAATCAGTATCAATATACCTTGTCGGAGAAATTTCTTGTGTCTGTAACTTCTCGAGAATTTTTCTCTGCCTCGACCCCGGTTTTCCATCATGAAGCAAAAATCCATCAAACTCCATTGTTGCCATTGTTGGTGAAAGAGGAGAAAAATGGGTTTTTATGGAAAGAAGGTGAAAATGGCGGTTTGTGGATTTTTAATGAGGCAAATGAAGTGGTGGAATAGGAAATGTTAGTGGGGTTGTGAATAAATGGGAAAGTTATGAACTTTTAGTGGGTTTTGATGGAGGTTTTGGAGAGGCAAAAATGGAGTTTTTGGAGTTGGAAGATGAAAAATGATGGTTTTGGTGGTTCTTCCCCGTAAAAGATACAGACCCCATGGCGGGCTCCATGAGGGTTATGGTAGGTTCCATGTGTGAAAAATTTAGATGGGCCAGATTTTGAATTTTTGCTCATGGGCCTTGTACTTTTCGCGGGGGGTATGGACATCATCTTTCACATGTTTTTCTTCATAATTTGAATATTGGATGACATAGCTTGATAAAAATCAAAAAGGAAATTCATAAAATAAAATAAAATAAAACAAAATACAAAAATAAGAGAAAAATAAATAATGAAAAACATCAACATGCAATATATTAATATATATGTAGATATGCAATACGACTGTTAGAGATAGATTCATATGAACGAAAACAAATCCAAGCAAAAATCAAATATAGATAATGATAAGTCTGGAAATAAAAATAACGATAAAGCATATAAGTAGCATCTCTGTCTCAGATGGGAGGAACACCGTCAACACCGGCAGGGGGATCGTCATCAAGGTCAGAGTCAGAGCCTCCAGGGGCTTGTGGGCCTCCTGCTATCTGTCGGTGCAACTCAGCAATCTCCTGGTAAAGAAGTTTGGCCTCCACCGCATGAGTCAAATCAGAGACCTCATGCTGCAAGGTGAGGTCAGTAATCTCCTGTCAAAGTTGGGCCACCTCCATACGCAGCTCAGCTAGCTGCGTATGCACATCCGACTGCTGCAAAGAGAAATTATTAGAAAGTACGGTGAACCTGGGTGAAAGTGGTACAGGGATGTACTTTGCCATAGGTGGAAATCTAGGTGCATCAATGGTCTCTCCTTGGCCTTCCAAAATGTAGGTCCAGTTAGCCGGATCATGTACACTGGTCATCATAGGATCTGGCAAAGTGAAGTAGTGTATTGTCCCATTCTTGATCAGGAGCCTGAAAAAGTCTGAGCTGAAGGAGACCCGCCTCATCAATCCACGATCCAAGCAATACTCGATACCCAAAAACGTGTATCCACAGTAAGGGGTCAAGTGACATAACTTCCTCTCAAGACCCAAAGCAATAGCAATGTGCGTCACCGTCCCTCCCACATGTATGATACTCTCAGAGGGAAGGAAAGTGGCATGCAGATTCCATATCAAGAAGTTACCGCAGGCAACTGGACGTGAATGATTAGCATAAAACAAGAAGAATACCTCCTAATCACCTACATGGTGGTCAGCATCACTCCTTCTTAAGAAGGTATGGGCCAGAATCATCTGAAAATAGCAGAGGGTCGGATTATAGATGACGTTTGACATCATGTGGTCAGGATCATGGCTACTCCCAACAGTAATGTCATCCCAAAACTTCTCCACATCTCTAGTCATGAAGTAACCCAAGGGTAACTCAAGAATAGCATCAGGATAAGTCTGAAAACCTAAAAGATCACCGAACTCCTTGTGGTTGAAAGCATACTCTGTCCCGAACAATCTGAGACTGATGTGGCCATCTGGGTCAACATATGGATCATAGTCCAATGAGATGAAGAACTCTAAAGTGAGGTTTTGGTAAGTCTCATTCTTGCTGTCAGCATACTCCTCCTAGTTGAGTTGGTGGCATAGGAATCTGAAACTAGGCTCCAGGCCTAAGACTTCCAAGCAATCTTCGTCTGGATACCGGGTAGGAGCCATCGGGCGAAGGGACAAAGCCTCATAGCGCTGTTTATGAATCTCATTTCTGTAGTTGATGTGCATGTCATCAAAAGGCAGCATCCTGAAAAGGTATGGTTAGACGAGAATGTTGTTCTGAAAAAAATACAAACACTAAAACTGTTAGTCGAAAAATAGGGAAACATAAGGCGATAAAATTATAAAATAAATAAATAAATGCAAGTAAATAAAAAGGAAAGAAAAATAAAACCCATGGGTTGCCTCCCATGTAGCGCTTGTTTAATGTCATTAGCTCGATGAAATAGACTTCATATCTCAGAAATGGGTACTAGAGGGTCGATCAAAGTGTGGCTGGAGTAGTCAATGGGAATGTCACCTCCTTTATAAAGCTTGAGTCTTTGTCCATTTACTGTGAATGGATTTCAAGAGTTGTTTCTAATTTCCACGGCACCTGACTTTAAGATCTTAGAAACTTCATAAGGGCCAGTCCATCTGGAGCGTAGCTTACCTGGAAAAAGTCTCAACCTGGAGTTAAAAAGGAGAACAAGATCGCCTATGTTGAATTCCTTTTTTATAATTCTCTTGTCATGCCATGCCTTAGTTCTTTCTTTGTATATTATGGCATTTTCATAGGCATTCCGGCGGAGTTCTTTTAGTTTAAGATTGTCAAGGATTCTTTTCTCACCAGCAACCAAATAATCTAGATTTAAGGTTTTGATTGCCTAATAGGATTTGTGTTCTAACTCGAAGGGTAAATGACATGACTTTCCATAGACCAATTGATAGGGGGTAGTTCCAATAGGGGTTTCATAAGCTGTCATATATGCCCATAATGCTTCTTGTAGCTTTTGAGACCAATCTTTTCTAGATATTGAAACAGTTTTCTCTAGGATCCGTTTAATCTCCCTATTAGATACTTCCACTTGTCCACTAGTTTTTGAATGGTAAGGTGTTGCTAATTTATGTCTAACTCCATACTTACTTAAAAGTTTGTCAAAAATCCTTGATTTAAAATGTGATCCACCATCGCTTATGACAAAACGGGGTATTCCAAACCCGGGGAATATGTAACTTTTGAAAAGTTTGAGTATTACTCGTGTGTTATTTGTGGGTGCAGCTATAGCTTCAATCCATTTAGACACGTAGTTATTGTACCCAAAAATTTTCCCTCTCTTTTCTCAAATATTCTCTCACAAAAATCTGCATTGCTCTAAATTACATAAGGTTTGATCAGCTCAAGACACTTCCTCAGCACTGGGCTCAAATTAAGGTTTAGGTTTGGACAAGTACAATTGGATGTTTAATGCCCCATATAGTTTCCATGGATCATATTGGGTTTTCAAGCATCAAGTCAAAGAGGAAACTGTTGAAAGGGCAAAGCAGATAAAAATGATTTTGACAAATTAAAGAAGAGCAAGTTTGCTTCGATCCACAAAGCAATGGCTTCCTTCATGCCTACTTCAACCCACAAGGAAAAGGCTTCCTTTGTGCTTGCTTCGATCAACAAGGCAATGGCTTCCATCATTCTTGCTTCGATTCACAAGGAAATGGCTTCCTTCATGGTTGCTTCAATCCACAAGGAAATGACTACCTTCATGCCTACTTCGATCCACAGAGCAAAGTCTTCCTTCGTTCCTGCTTCAATCCACAAGGCAAAGGCTTCCTTCGTGCTTGCTTCATCCACAAGTCAATGGCTTCCTTCATGCTTACTCCGATCCACCTCTGAACCCTTTGACACACATAGTTTCTACATTATGAATTACAATTTGAGGTTTGGACATTTGAACTTTCGACCACCTAATCAACTGATGGTTGCTGGTAGGAAAGCAATCCAGAAATTCTTTCGTTTTGACTATGCCAATGAGATCATCTTGCATGCTCAAAGTGGCACATTCAGATGAATGTGGTCTATTCGAAGTACACACAATTGGTAGAAACAAATATTGTTTTGTATATTGATAAGTTTCGTCGAAGGTTGTTGGTGGCCCATTCGAAAAACATACATTGGTGGATTCGAAGAACATACAATATGGTCCATTCGAAGGACATACAATATGGCCCATTCGAAGAACATACATTGGTGGATTTGAAGAAAATACAATATGGTCCATTCGAAGGACATACAACATGGTCCATTCGAAGAACATACAATGAGTCCATTCGAAGAACACACAATTGGTGGAAACAAGTATTTTTTTTTTGTCTTTTTGATGACTCTGGTCAAAGGCTGCTGAACAAAGTCTGATTTGATGCCAAGCCTAAGTTTACTGTACTGTCCACATAATAGCCTAAAACCATGTCAAAAAACAGTCTGTTGTACTGCTGTGAAATAGCCCTGCACCAAGCTGCCACAACACTCCAAAACGGTTGCAAACCAGTCCAAGCATGCATTATCTCAACCCCATATTTGCACCAAATTAGCATACAAGAGCTGTATTAAAAAAGGCTACGAAGATAGCATACTCAAATTATTAAAATTTTATTTGTTTTTCCCCCCAAAACCCCAGCAAGACTCTTCTATAAATAAGTTGTTTTACAATACATCTAAGGGGGCTTTTGGAGAAGAAAAAAGGAGAAGAGAAAAAAAGATAGAGGAGAGAACCCAAGGCTGAAGCCTTAGAACACTCTTAAACCCAAAACAAAACAAAAACACAACACCTCTGTTTCTTTTCATTCGAACCCAGAATCAACATAGACAACACCTCTTTTCTTTTTCTTTTGAACCCAAGAGTATTCGAAGGCAGCAACTCAAGTTCAAAACACACATTCCAGCTTCAAGGTAAGTTTTCTTGACTCTAAACCTTTCATTTCAAACATCATTAATCATTGCCTTCGAAGCTACTCTTTTTGTTTGTTTTCCTTTCTTGTCAAGAACTAACCTGTACAAACCATAAAACAATGTTGGAGTGAGAAATTACTGCATGCTTCGACATAAATCCTTAGGCTTCGACACACACTGCTTTACAGGCCCAAACAAAAGAAAAAAGGGTGTGTAAATCTAAGGGTGCATACTGCATGAATTGAAATATTTTCTTTTTCTCTGTAAATCGAAGGGTGCATATTTTGAACCATACTGCATGAATCGAAAGATTGGTTTTTCCTCTCTTTTGCGCTATTCTTGTTTGTTTTTATGTTTTCTAAATATTTTCTTTCACTGCCATTCAATATGGTTGTAATAATTAGGACTATCCAAGTCAACCTCGTACGAGTGCCTCTTCAACTCAAAGAATTAGCATCAAGGATTCCTGAGAATTCTCTGTTCACCAAAAGACACGGTCGACTTCTCAATCTGGTTACCTCAAGCCTTGATGAAGACATGATGAAGGTGCTTTTTCAGTTCTTCGACCCTTTACACCATTGCTCTACCTTTCTCGATTACTAACTTTTGCCTACTATGGAAGAATTCTCTCAACTCTTGGGAATTCCTATTCTTGATCAATTACCTTTCAACAGTATTGAAAGAGACCCGAGACCTGAGGAGATTGCTTGAGCCCTACATTTGCAATGATCCGACGTCGTGGCTAACTGGGAAACAAGAAGTGGTGTCAAAGGGTTTCTAGCCAAGTTTTTGTTGGAGAAGGCTCAAGATTGTTGGGATACTTTAGATTTACAAGCCTTTGAAGAAGTTTTGGCTCTTCTCATCTATGGGATGGTACTATTTCCCAATCCTGACCAACTTATAGATGTGAACGCAATTAAAATTTTTATGTCTCGCAATCCGGTGCCTACTTTTCTTGGGGACATCTTGCATTCTCTTCACTCTCGCACCATGAAGAGAAGGGGGACCCTCATGTGTTGCACTCCTCTGTTGGCTAGGTGGTTTGTTTCACATCTACCTCAATCTGTTTTGAAAAATGAGTAAGTCATGAGATGGTCTAATAAGTTGATGTCACTCAGACATTCAGATATTCATTGGTGTTCTCGATCTTTGGAGGATATTACTATTATCTACCGTTGCGGGGAATTCCCTAATGTCCCTCTACTTGGAATTAGGGGAGGTATTACCTACAATCCTTGTTTGGCTTTGCGACAGTTTGGGTATGCACGAAGGGATGGACCCATGATGCACTCATCCAAGGTTTGGTATTCAGTTACGATGGCGACAACCAAGGCTATCGTCAAAGGTTCATACGAGCTTGGAGAATGATAAATAAGGTGGATAGTAAAACACTAGGACATAAGAATTCCATTCCCCTTTAGCCTTACCTTAAGTGGGTGTGAGCTCACACTCAAAATCTCATGATGCCGTATGAGGCCATTTTACCAATCATCATGGAACTTGTAACCGAAGGAGACATTCCATATACTGTCCTTTATCCTGATATGCCTAATTCTCTTGAAGATTTGAAAAGAGCTTGGATTCAGCTAAAGGGGGAGCGAGACATATTTGAAGCCCAGTGCTACTCAAGGGAGAAGAAGGTTCTGGAGCTCACGAGACAACTCCATGAGGAGCAGATTTTGAACACCTACATTGCACCAAAGAGGATGCTCTTGTGGGAGGCTTGATTTCTTTTTGTTTTAGAAAGTTTATTTTGTATTTTTTGTTCCTTCCAATGTAAGCCCAAGAGGCATGTTGTAATCAATTTGAACTTATTAATGCAATTAATGTTTGTTCCCTTTTGTCTAAACAAATTTAAATATTCTAAAATCCTTGAAATAATTTGCATATGTACTTTCATGCATCATAACATAAACATGTTTTCTGTAACATGTTTCTTTATCTTTCTACTGTTTATTCAAGTAAGATGGATATTGAACAAACAATAAAAGATCTTCAAGCATAGAATGTTCAGTTCCAACAGATGTTCCTGGCTCTGGCTAAAGGACAAGAGGACCTGAAGGCTCTCATGATCAAAGATAAGAATAAAAAGACAAGGAAACCAGTGGGTGTCCTGAATATGGGAAGGAGATTCAGAGAACCAGCAAAGCGAGCCCTAGAATTCACAACTCCATCAAATGAGGGGGAAAATCAGGAAGAGAAGACAAAAGAAGGGGAACACAGTCTAGGGTCTGATGAAGAAGAGGCTGACTATGCTGAAGAACAATATCCTCCCGCCGATGACAAATATAAATAGCTGGAGGATCGTCTCAATGCCATGAAATTTCAGAGAGTACTTGGCCTAGATTTTGAAGAATTAGGTTTGGTTTCTGGAGTTGTCATCCCACTAAAGTTCAAGGTGCCCGTATTTGCTAAATACGATGGGGTTTCATGTCCTAAGCTGCATCTAAGGTCTTATGTTAGGAAGATCCAACCTCACACTGCTGATAAGAATTTGTGGGTACATTTATTGCAGGAAAGTTTATCGAGGACTCAATTATAATGGTTCTATCAGCTGGAGGGAACCAACATCCGCAACTGGGAGGACCTGGTTGCTGCTTTCTACAGGAAGTACCAATACAATGCTGACCTTGCTCCAACCCCTACACAACTTCAAAGCATGTCTATGGGTTCCAGTGAGGGCTTCAAAGATTATGCCCATAAATGGAGAGATCTTGCAGGAAGAGTCCAACCTCCTCTGTCTAATAGAGAGCTGGTAAATATGTTCTTGGGTACTTTGTCAGGCCCATTCTTCAAACATCTGATCGGGAGCTCTTCAGCTGGGTTCACCGAGCTGATATTGACAGGTGAAAGAGTAGAAGATGGCATCAAGAGCGGTAAGATTTAGAGAGATGCATCTTCAAGTACTGTAAAGAAACCATTCTCTGGGAAGAAAGAAGTAAGTGTTGCCTACGGTCAAAAGAATCAAAATAAAGCTGAACGCCATCCAACAGTGGGAGCCATAATGATCTCCAACCCTGTATAAACTCAACGACAAAACAATCAGCACAGGCGGGATGCGTCTAGAAGACATTTTACCCGACATAACATGTCCTTATCTCAGGTTTTGCCACAGTTGTTGAAGTCTAATCTGGTCACTTTGAAGGAGCCTCCTCAAAATCCAAACACTACATCTCCCCGTTATAATCTAAATGCTCGGTTTGCCTACCACTCCAATAGTCCGGGGCATGATACAAATGATTGTTGGGCTCTAAAGAATAAAGTTCAGGATCTTATTGAGGCAAAGGAGATTGAATTTGACCCTCCCGAGACCCATAATGTGATAACTGCACCAATGCCCAAGCATGGTCAGAGTGTTAATGCCGTTGAAAATGACCTGTTTGTTTCTTCTGTTGATGAACTAGCTACTCCTCTGCCGATTGTTAAGAAGAATATCTTACGAGCCAGTTTATTTCCGGGTTATGGTGAAGGTTGCCACCTATGTACGTCTCTACCCAATGGTTGCTTGTTGTTGAAGATAGGTGTCTAACGCCCGATGGATAACAAGGAAATTCTGTTTAAGAAGACTCCCTCTACGAGAAGTCTGTGTGAAGATATATCAATTATTACCATTTTTGATAATCCTCCCAGGGTTTCCTCCAAAAGACCTGCCAGGATTACATCCACTCCTAAGGTTTCTACTTTAATTATCACTTTTTCTGGGCCGATACCATATTCCTTTGATAAGGCTATTCCTTGGAACTATGGAGCTGACGTCTATTACCATGGCATCAAGCAAGATCTATTGGCTATCAAAGATGAAGTTGTTGAAGATACTGATCCTAATATCGACAACATTGTTAGGAAAAGTAAAATTACCAGAAGCGGAAGGATCTTCTCTCCTGAGATCTCTCCGAGGACTATTGCCACTCCCTTGGTTATTCCTGCTAATATTCCTATTGTTACTCCTGTTTCTACTCCTACTGTCACTCCTATTGCTATTCTTGCTACTGAGTCAGCCGAGACTCTGGGAAAAGAAGTATTGGTTGAGCCTTCCCGGACGGAGGCACCTAAAGAAACCATTCTTGAAGCCTCTAAAAAAGAAATGGAGGAGATACTGAAAATCATACAGAAAAGTGACTATAATGTTGTGGAACAATTGGGGCAGACCCCCTCAAAAATTTCAATGTTGGGCTTACTGTTATGCTCTGAAGCCCATGCTAAGGCTTTGGTGAAGTTCCTCAAATCTGCTTATGTGCCACAAAAGAATTCTACCGACCAATTCGAGAACTGTGTCGCTAGTCTAACTACTGACAATGGACTTGGTTTCTTCGATGATGATTTGACGTCTAAAGGAAGAAATCATAATGATGCTCTGCATGTCTCTATTGAGTGCAGGGGCACTACCCTGGCTCATGTTCTAGTTGATACAAGTTTGTCGCTAAATGTTTTACCCAAGGGTGATTTAGATAGATTGGACTGTGAAGGACTGACTTTGAAGCCCAGTAATATTATGGTGAGGGCTTTTGATGGTTCTAAGAGAATGGTACACGGGGAGGTGGACATTCCGATTAAAGTTGGTTCCCAAGATTTTGGCTCCACTTTCTATGTGATGGACATTCGCCCGTCTTACTCTTGTTTGTTGGGACACTCTTGGATTCATGGGGCTGGTGTTGTCACTTACACTTTGCACCAAATGTTAATGTATCCGGTTAATGGAAAGATTGTTACAGTCCATGGAGAAGAAGAGTATATGGTGAGCCATTTAAACTCTTTCAGATATGTCTAGATGGACGAAGAGTTCATTGAGACCCCCTGCCAGAATTTTGAAGAGGTTCCTCAGACAATTGCTGCTACCAAGACTGTCGCTAGTGTTCTAAAGATTACCAGACCTCCGTTGAAGATGGTTTCTCTAAGGATGCCAAGGCTGTAATTGAAGAAGGTGGGTGCATTATTTGGGGCCAACTACCTGATATCCCCTATAAGTCTAACAAGTTTGGTTTGGGTTTCACTCCAAGAGCTCAAAAATCCGTTTATTGTGCACGCGTCGGAGGACCACCATTACGCATCAGCAACCATGGAGTCAACATTGTAGAAGACACTGACAGTGACTGTGACCTGGATAATTGTATCTTCCCTACTACCAATGGTGGACTCAACAATTGGACAACTAGAGACTTTGTTCCCATTATGTTCATCCAGGAGTAATTGTCTTTTTGTTTTATTTTTGGGATATGTAATATTTGAACAATTTAAACTCTAAAGCCTTGTGTATTACCCGAGGAACAATGGTTTATTTGTGAGGGTTATCATTTTACTTTCACATGTCATAAATAAACAATTGGACGTTTTGCATACAAATTTTTGCGCTCTTTCTCTTTCTTTTTGATTTTACTTCATCAAAATAGCTATGCTCTCTTACATACGCACATATCAAATTGCAGATCCACATCCACTCTGGATCTTATTGATAACTGTTGTACCCCAAAATTTGCCCTCTCATTTCTCAAAAGATCATCCTGGACTCTCAGGTTTGCTTCTATCAAGTTCCAAGTCTTGAATTACAACTTTTCAAGAAAATCATCCACAAGGGAAAAATGGTTAAAAGCACATTGAAAAGTCAAACTTGGACTTTTAGATCAAAAATCAAGTTTCAACAATTATATTTCATCTAGACATGAAATCGGTTCATCAAAAATCAAAAGTCAGAAGTTGCTTTGAAAAAATCAAATTTCTAAACATTTAGAAAATTTTCTGTGTTAAGAGAATATGATACTTCAGAACTTCTGAGCCAGTCTCCACGCAAGTGCAGTCAGAAGTTGCAAACATGGTCCAGAACATAGTTCTTCAATCATAACATGATTCTTCAGCATATGGAGGTTACGTTTCTGATCTTCTGCGATCAGAACATCACCAAATCCCAAAACCTCGTTTAAGCAACCTGCTGCCCTGCTATATCACAGTCCTGCAATCAACTGCTGATCCAGTCCACGCCTGAACTTTCTCAAACCCCATATTTGCATCAAATTAGCATATGAAAACTGTGATTAAAAAGAAATGAAACAGTATACCAAAAAGGTTTGAATCCCATTTGTTTTTCCCCCCCAAAACCACAGCAAACCCATCTATAAATAATTTTCCCCGTCACACGTTCAAGGGGATGGCTGGTCTTTTGAGAGAGAAAATTGTCAAAAGAGAGAAAAGAAAACTGTGAAACCTTCATCAAAAATCCAATTCCCAAACAGAAAACCAAACCTTTATTCTTCCCTTTGAATCAAAGAACTTGGCATTTTCTCCTCCGTTGCTCTTGCTGACTCCAGAAAATCTGAAGGCAGCAGTTCAGGTTCCAAACACACGCTCCAGATTCAAGGTAAGTCTTTCTGACTTTGCATCTTTTCATTCAGAACATCATTAAATATCTAAATATCACAGTATTAATGTTGTCCATATCATTGCATAAGTAGAAAAACTGTGGATCAAAACTTCTTGATTAGGGCTAGGCTTAGAACTAGGATTAGAACTTCTATAAAATGATGTGCTTTTATCCTCCTGATTTGATGTTAAGGACTAAATAAATTGCTGATGTGCTGATTAATATGATGAAAAAAGTTGAAATGTAACACAGAACTGCTGTTCTTCATTCACCATTTTAACACAGAATTTCTAGAATGCTCACTCACTATTTCAGCACAGCACAGAACTTCTGAGTTCTCCCTACACGTTAAACACACAGAACTTCTAGGCTTTCTTACTATTAAGCACACTGAACATATGATGCTTCCACTCACTGTTTTAACACTCAGAATTTTTGATTTTTCACACGCTGACAACACACTGAATTTCTGATGTTCACTCACTATTTTAGCACAGTACAGAACTTCTGACTTTTGGCTCACTGTCTCAATACCACCCAGAACCTATGTTTCCTTTCCCTCTGACGTTTCTTGCAGGCCTTAGAGTGTATCAATCTAGAACTTCTGATTCCACTGACGTTCCTTTCTGAGTCACAACGCGCCTAGCTTCAGAACTTCTGATCCTTGTTGTTTTGCTTGCAGCAGCACGTTGTTTCTATCTTTCATTTATTTTCCTTTTTATCATTTTCAATATTAATTTTTTTTATTAGTATAAAAAAACATAAAAATATTTTCTTTTATTAATTAATTAATTTCCTTTTTCTTAATTCATTAAGACAAAAAACCATTTTCTAAACAAGTCCTTTTTCTCTCTTGCATTGTATATTTCAATATGGTTGTAATAGTTAAATAGGATTTAAATTCTTGCAACTCCCCATTTGTAAAATATGTACCCCCATCCCTAAAATATTGTAATAGTGTATGACTTTTATATTTACGCAATTTACCGCTTTTCCAAATATAAAATGCTAGTAATTAGGATGTGTATGGCAAGACATGAAATCAACAAATAGATAATCCTAATCGAGACTAAAATGCATGCAATCAAATACACTTACACACTAGCACCCTTAGGGTAATCCCACCTTGTTGCCTATCAGAAAAATAGTCATGTCCCTTGAACATGGGCATTTTAGAAAAAGACCCTCGATAAAGGATCGTAGTCCCTCGACGACCCTCGATGTTGCCTTCGGTAAATGATCTAGTCCCTAAAACGACATTGCTAAAGCGTCCCATAGGTTGTCTTCTATGACTATACAAACATCCCATACTCGTCCCTTCACATCTAACGATGGGGCTTATTACCAAATCAATGGTAAGATAGCAACATTTAAAGGAGGAGGAAAAGAACATCTAAGACCTTTTGAGTAGGTAGATTCGTTCCTAGTTGCTCGCAACAAAAACATTGTTATACACCAACACATCTCTTTGAACTATTTTCAAAACCAACACTTTGTACGCATTCTTATAGAGACGAGAATCATTACAAAGTCACATTTTCAAAATACTTTCAAAACCCACATCACAAAGCACATTTCAAAACAAAAGCAAGTGATCTAGCAAGTAACTAAGAGCCCATGGAGAACCATGGATGAAAGGGGTGCTAACACCTTCCCCTTTCATAATCTACCCCCCGAACTCAAGAAAACATCTCTAAAGGTATTTCCTGTGCCTTTTCAACTTTCCTTATTGGATAAAAGAAAAGTCGGTGGCGACTCTTGCTATCCGCAACATTTACGATCAAACGCAAAACAAAAAGTCATTTCTCCCACCGTATCACAGAACTGGCGACTCTGTTGGGGACTTTATAAGTGGGGTTACCTTAGGGTTAGATCACCTTTACTTTCTTTTTTTGTTTGAATTGTTTTCTTTACATTTAAGGGTTTTTTGCTTGGGTATTGTTAAAGATCCTACACCCGGATCTAGGGGACACTTATTAGGTAAACAACAAAAGATCGTGGAGACTGTACGGCGTAGACTGATATGGTTTAAGCAATGGCTGTGTTGGTGTGAGATTTTGGTTGGTACTGGTATCCTTCGTGTGGAAACGAAGAGAATACGGGGCCGCCGCATGGTGTCGTGAAGCACTAACGGACCTTAGAACCTTAGTTGAACAAACTTGGCCATTAGAAAGTAGTGAGATAGCCGGCCTTGGTATAAAGTTGAGGATTGGTTGATACTCGATGCTACACTCATTGAGATCAGACTTTCAGGATATTTCGGCTGCAAGACAAGATTGCCTGAGCTGAAGCAATGCTCGATAGAGGATGATCAGTGATATTGAGAATCCTTAGAACCCAGTTACTTTTCTAAGACAGGTTTGAAACTAACTAAACTTCAAGAGGGTACTTAACTTTAACCTCATGCAAGCCTTTGAACCTAAGGACTATTGTGTGTTTGGCTTGTGTGTGATTTACTCTGTTTGAACATAACATCATGCATCATAACATAGCATCCATTCTCATTACACTAACCATTTCAAGGAACGAGGGAATTTATCTTTGTTCTGTTTTGTAGATTATGGATTCCGCTCGTAGAAACACTATCCGAATCAGCTTTGTGAGAATACCTCCCCAACTCAAGAGCTAATATCAAGGGTTCCAGAAACTTCTGCGTTCACTAAGATACATGGTCGACTTCTTAACCTGGTTACTTCAAGCTTTGATGAGAAGATGATGGGTGTACTCTTTTAGTTCTTTGATCCCGAGCACCACCGCTTCACCTTTCCAGACTATCAGTTAGTGCCTACCATGGAAGAGTTCTCTCAATTATTGAATATACCCATTCTTGACCAGGTACCTTTCACAGGTTTAGAAGAGGTTCTAAAGCCAGAAGTCATCGCCTCCGCTTTGCATCTAAAACGGGCCGACGTGATATCCAATTGGGAAACAAGAAGCGAAGTTAAGGGTTTTCTAGCCAAGTTCCTAATAGACATGGCCCAACTATTTTGGGATGATTTGGATTTCAAGGCATTTGACGAGGTCTTGGCCCTTCTAATCTATGAGTTAGTACTATTCCCTAATCCGGACTTACTCATAGATGTGAATTCTATCAAGATTTTCCTCTCTCGCAACCCTGTGCCTACCTTGCTCGGAGATATCTTGCACGCTCTCCATACCCGTATCATGAAGAGAAGAGGGGTCCTTATGTGCTACATGCCATTAATGTTGATGTGGTTTATTTATCACCTCCCTAAGTCAGTGCTGAAGAATGAAGAAGGGTTGGGTTGATCGCAAAGGATAATGTCACTTTCTCACGCGGATATTCTCGGTTATTCCCGATTTATGGGAGACATTTCTATTAGTGACCATTGCGGGGAGTTCCCTGATGTCCCGCTACTTGGCGTTAGGGGAGGTATAACTTACAATCCTTCTTTGGCTCTATGATAATTTGGTTATGCTCTAAGGGATGGTCCTCATGAGTTACTTATCCAGGGAATTGTATTTAACTATGAGGGGGATGTTCAAGGGTATCGCCAGAGGTTCATACGAGCTTGGGGCATGATAAACAGATCTGACGCCAAGACTTTGGGGCCGAAGAATTCCATTCCTATGGAACCTTATCTCCAATGGGTACGAGCTCGCGCTCAGAAACTTATAATGCCCTACATAGCCGTCTTACCAGGGATTGTGGAGCCCGTTACTGAAGGGGATATTCCCTACAAGGTTCTTCATCCTGATATGCCCACTGATCTTGAAGAACTACAGAGGTCTTGGATCCAGTTGAAGAAGGAGCGTGATACTTATAGGGACCAGTTCTATGCCCAGGAGAAGAAGGTTTTAGAGCTCACAAAGCAGCTTCATGAGGAAAGAAGCCTTAATGCCTATCTCGGCACGAAGAGGAAGCATCCATGGGAAACTTGATTTTTAGTTTTTAGAATTTTTAATTGTAACGCCTAAGAGGCAATTATACCTTGAATTCTACTAATAAAATCTTGTTTTCATTTTGGTTTGCAAATTTAAATTTCCCAAAGTTCTTGAAATCATTGCATACGCATCCCATCCATAGCATTGCATAAACAGGTACCATTACAGGTTTCTCATCTTCTTCGCTGTTTATTTCAGCAAAGATGTCTTCTGAACAAAGCATAAAAGATCTTCAGGCACAAAATGCCTAATTTCAACATATGTTCGTAACTCTGGCAAAAGGGTAGGAAGATCTGAAGGCCCTCATCCTGAAAGAGAAGAAGAATAAGAAGAAGAAACCCGCTGGTATCCTTAATATGGGCAGAAGATTCGGGGGGGCGCTAAAGCAATCAGTCAATTTGACCTCCTCGTCTAAAGAAGGGGAGAATCAAGAGAGGCAGACAAGGGAAGAAGGCCCTAGTCCTGAAGCTTCTGACAATGATACAGACTACAATGATGATTAATATCCTCCCATTGAGGATAAATACAATCAGTTAGAGGACCGGCTGAGCACCATGGAAGTCCAGAGAATACCTGGGTTGGACTTCGAAGAACTAGGATTGGTGTCTGGAGTGGTCATCCCACAAAAGTTTAAAGCTCCGGTTTTCACAAAATATGTTGGGGTGTCTTACCCAAAGCTTCATCTCCGTTCCCACGTAAGGAAGATCCAGCCCCACACCGCTGATAGAAACTTGTGGGTTCACTTCTTTCAAGACAGCCTGTCAGGGACTCAGCTCAAATGGTTCTACCAATTGGAGGGAACCAATGTCCAAAACTAGGAGGATTTGGTTGCTGATTTTTACAAGCAGTATCAATACAATGCCGACCTGGCCCCTACTCGCACTCAACTATAGAGTATGTCCATGGGTGTAGGTGAAGGCTTTAAGGACTATGCGCAGAAGTGGAGAGATTTGGTCGGGAGAGTCCAACCCCTTTTGTCTGATAGGGAGTTGGTCGACATGTTTCTTGGGACGCTGTCTGGTGCATTCTTCAACCATTTAATCGGTAGCTCATCGGCTGGTTTTACAGAGCTGATATTAACTGGAGAAAGGGTAGAAGCTGGAATCCGGAGCGGAAAAATACAAAAGACACCTCTTCGAGTTCAGTAAAGAGGCCCTTCACCGGTAAGAAGGAGGCCAGTGCCGTTTATAGTCTGAGAGGTCAGAGCAAAATGGAATACCGTCCAACGGTAAGTGCTGTAATGATACCTATGCTTGCGGCTGCACCACAATGCAACAATCAGCAAAGGGTAGAAAGACCACAAAGGTAGTTTACCCGAATTAACATGACATTGACAGAGGTTCTACCCCATCTGCTAAGATCCAACTTGACAACTTTGAAAGAGGCTCCCAAGAATCCTAATACCTCGTCTCCTTGGTACAATCCTAACGCTCGGTGTGCCTACCATTCTGAGAGTCCTGGTCACGATATAAATGACTGTTGGGCTCTAAGAAATAACATACAACATCTGATTGAAGCAAAGGAGATTGAGTTTGATGCTCTGGAGAAGCCCAATGTCATAACTGCTCCCATGCATAGGCACAACTGTGGAGTTAACACCGTTGATACTGATCTGTTTCTGACCTTAGTTGATGAAGTTTCTACTCCCCTTATGACTGTTAGGAAGAATTTGGTGCTGGCCGATTTATTTCCGGGTTATGGTGAAAGTTTCCACATGTGTTCATCTCTGCCTTCTGGTTGCTATATGCTAAAGACAGGTGTCCAGCGCCTGATGGATAGCAGAGAAATTTTGTTCGAGAAAATTTTGACTCCTGCTATTCCGTTCGAAGATGTTGCTATTATAACCATTTCCGCCAATCCTTCCAAGGCCTCCTTGAGAAGACATGTTAGGATTACACCCGCTCCGAGAGTTTCTCCATTAATAATCACCTGTCCTGGTCCTGTCCCGTACACCTCAGACAAAGTTGTCCCTTGGCATTATGGCGCCGATATCTACTATCATGGCATTAAATAAGACCTAAAGAATGAAGAGGCTGACCTTGATGTCAGTAACATTGTCGGGACCAGTAGGATTACGAGAAGTGGAAGGGTTTTTTCTCCTGAGATCTCCCCAAAGACTGTCACTAAGCCTGTTGTTATTTCATCTTCTGTTCCTACCAGTACTTCTGTCGTTACTCCTGTTCTTATTCTAATTGTTACTCCTGCCATAAAGTCATCTGGGACTCGTGGCAAAGAAGCTATAGGTGAGCCTGCCCAGACGGAGGCACCTAGAAATATTGTTGTGGAAACCTCTAAGCAAGAGATAGAGGAAATTTTAAAAATAATTAAAAAAAAGCGACTACAATATGGTCGAGCAGTTGGGGCAGACCCCCATGAAGATATCGATGTTGTCTTTACTTTTATGTTCCGAGGCCCATGCGAAGGTTTTGATTGCATTCCTCAAGACCGCGCATGTGCCGCAAGAAACCTCAGCCGATCAATTCAAAGACTGTGTAGCCAGTTTGACTGCCGACAATGGGCTGGGTTTTTCGGATGCTGACTTAACTACAAAAGAGAGAAAACACAATGATGCTCTACATGTCTCGATCGAATGAAGGGGCACTACCATGGCTCATGTGCTGGTGGATACTGGGTCTTCCCTGAATGTTCTGCCTAAGAAGGCTCTTGATCGTTTGATTGTGAAGGATTGACCCTAAAACCCAATAACATTATGGTAAGGGCTTTTGACGGGTCAAAGAGAATGGTGCATGGGGAGGTGGACATCCCTGTCCAGGTAGGCTCTCAAACTTTTAAGTCCACCTTCTACGTGATGGACATCAGGCCATCGTACTCTTGTTTGTTGGGTCTTCCTTGGATCCATGAAGCTGGGGCTGTTACTTCTACAATACACCAAATGTTGAAGTATCCGGTGAAGGGGAAGATAGTCATTGTGCATGGCGAAGAGGAGTATATGGTGAGCCACCTGAACTCCTTCAGGTATGTGGATATGGACGGTGAATTCATAGAGACCCCTTGTCAAAACTTTGAAGAGGTTCCCCATATTTTAGCGTCAACCAAAACTACCACCAGTACCAAACTTCCTTTGAAGATGGCTTCTCTCAAGGACTCCAGAACAGTGGTTGAAGAAGGTGGGTGTACCAATTGGGGATGGCTCCCTGATTTTACTCACAAAACTGAAAAATTTGGTATGGGCTTTACTTCAGGGGCTCAAAGGGCTGTTCGACGCGCTCGGGCTGGATGACCTCCCCTACGCATCAGTAATCGTGGGGTCAACGCTATTGAAGACAGTGAGGAAGACCCTGACATTGACAGCTGGATCTACCCAACTACCAACGGTGGACCGAATAACTGGACAGCTAGAGATTTTATTCCAGTTTCTTTTATTCCGCAGTAATTGTCTTACTTGTGTTCTGAATTTGTAATGAACAATTTTTAAACTTTTTGGCCGTGCGCTTTACCCGAGGTACAATGGTTCCATCTATGAGGGTTATTATATGTCATTTCACATGTCATCAATGAAGCATTGGACGTTCCTTGCATACAAATTTTGCGTTCTCTGTTTTCTCTTTTCTGTTTTTACTTTATTAATACGGCTATGCTCTTACACACACTCACGTATCAAACTGCAGATCCATATCCACTCTGGATCCCATTGATAAAAATTCTGCTACTGCCAGTTATGATTTCAAAAATCCAATCAACCAAGCTGAGAACGAAGGTGAGGACGATTGTGAGGTGGCTGGAGAACTGGCTAGACTGTTACAACAGGAAGATAGGGATATACAGCCTCACGAAGAGCCATTTGAAACAATAAACTTGGGCACAGAGGTGGACAGAAAAGAAGTCAAGATCAGTGAAAATATGGAAGCTAAGATCAAACAACGGTTGATACATATGTTGCATGACTACATTAAGATTTTTGCCTGGTCATATGAAGACATGCCTGGGTTAGACACTGACATCGTGGTACACCGTCTGCCAACTAAAGAGGATTTTCCTCCGGTTAAACAGAAGGTCCTCTGTATGCACCCTGAAATGTCAGAGAAGATCAAGGTAGAGGTCATGAAGCAGTTCGACGCGGGGTTCTTAGTTGTCACCTCCTATCCGTAGTGGGTTTCTAACATCGTTCCAGTACCTAAGAAGGACGAAAAGGTATGGATGTGTGTGGATTATAGATATATGAACAGGGCAAGCCCCAAGGATGACTTCCCGCTTCCCCACATTGATGTTCTGGTTGACAACACCGCGCAGCACAAAATCTTCTCCTTCATGGATGGTTTCTCTGGCTACAACCAGATCAAGATGGCTCCTGAAGACATGGAGAAGACGACCTTCGTCACACAGTGGGGAACCTTCTGTTACAAGGTGATTCCTTTTGGGTTGAAGAATGCTGGGGCAACCTATCAGCTAGCCATGGTTGCTTTGTTCCACGATATGATTCACCATGAGATCGAGGTTTATGTCGATGACATGATAGCCAGGTCTCAAACCAAAGAGGAACATCTCGATCACTACAAAAGTTGTTCAACAGGTTGAAGATATACAAGCTGAGGTTGAATCAGAACAAGTGTACCTTCGGGGTAAGGTCTGGTAAGCTTATGGGTTTCATCGTCAGTGACAAAGGTTTCAGGTAGACCCCGCAAAGGTAAAGGCCATACAAGAGATGCCAGCTCCCCGTACTGGGAAGGAAGTTAGAAGTTTATTGGGACGCTTGAATTATATCGCCAGGTTCATTTCACATCTGACTGCTACTTGCGAGCCCATCTTCAATCTTCTGAAGAAAGATCAAGTGGTAAAGTGGAATGACAAATGCCAGACTGCTTTCGAAAGGATCAAGGAATACCTTCAAGAACCTCCAATTCTGATGTCTCCGGTTGAAGGAAGACCTTTGATATCATACTTAACAGTGCTAGACAATTCAATGGGGTGTGTGCTGGGGCAGCATGACGAGTCTGGTCGAAAGAGAACACAATATACTACCTTAGCAAAAAGTTTACTGACTGTGAGACAAGATACTCACTGCTTGAGAAAACTTGTTGCGCTTTGGCATGGGCTGCTCGTCGGCTGAGATAATATATGTTGACCCACACTACTTTGTTGATATCTAAGATGGATCCAATCAATTACATCTTCGAGAAGCCTACACTCTCCAGAAGAATAGCGAGATGGCAGATGATCTTAACTGAATATGATATACAATATACAACCCAGAAAGCAATCAAGGGGAGTGTATTGGCTGATCATTTGGGTCATCAGGCCGTGGATGACTACCAGTCCATGAATTTTGAGTTCCCGGATGAGAACATTATGCTGGTGACTAACTACGAAGGACATGGACCGGATGAAGGACCTGAGAAAGGATCCCGATGGACTATGGTTTTTGATGGAGCTTCGAACGCACTCGGTAATGGCATTGGCGCTGTAATGATATCTCCTGAGGGCTGTCACACACCTTTCACTGCCCGACTATATTTTAACTGCACTAACAACATGGTGGAGTATGAAGCCTGCATCATGGGTCTCAAAGCCGCTATTGACCTCAGGATCAAGTTCCTAAAAGTCTTCGGGGATTCAGCCTTGGTGATAAGTCAGATCAAAGGCGAATGGGATACGAAGCTTCCGAATCTCATCCCATACAAAGAGAACGTACTGACATTGCTCCCACACTTTGAGGAGGTAACTTTTGAACATTTCCCACGAGAGGAGAATCAGTTAGCAGACGCGCTATATACCATGTCTTCTATGTTCAAAGTTAGGTGGGACAACGAAGCTCCCCGAATCACCATTGAAAGGTTAGATGAACCAGCGCACTGTTGTGAGATTTATACTAAAGAGGTGGCAGACAAACCCTGGTTTCATGAGGTAAATAAGTATCTAGAGACTCAAAGTATCCCGAAGGGGCATCTGTCAATGATAAGAAGTTTCTGAGAAGGTTCGCTGTGAAATTATTCCTCAGTAATGGAATTCTCTACAAACGCAACCATGACTCTACCTTACTACGGTGTGTAGACAAGAGCGAAGCAGAGAGAATCATGACAGATCTACATGAAGGTACCTTCGGAACCCATTCCAGTGGACATACCCTGGCTAAGAAGATCCTACGGGCAGGATACTATTGGTCCACTATGGAAGCAGATTGTTATCAACACTCCCAAATTTGTCATAAGTGCCAAATTTATGATGATAAGGTGCATGTGCCTCTGGCTCCTTTGAATGTCTTGACAACTCCATGGCCCTTTGCAATGTGGGGCATTGACATGATCAGAGAAATCATGCCCACCGCCTCTAATGGGCATCGCTTCATCCTGGTGGACATCGATTACTTCACGAAATGGGTTGAGGCAACCTCTTTTGCTACTGTTACCAAGAGTGTTGTGGCGCGGTTTATCAAGCATAACCTAATCTATCAGTATGGTGTGCCAGAGAGAATTATCACCGATAATGGTACGAATCTCAATAATATGATGATCACCGTATTCTGTAAGCAGTTCAAGATACAACATCATAACTCTTCTCCCTACCGGTCGAAGATGAATGGCGATGTTGAAGCGGCTAACAAGAACATCAAGAAGATTATACAGAAGATGACGGTGACATACAAAGACTGGCATGAGATGCTACCATTCGCTCTGCATGGGTACCGTACCTTGGCACTGACATCGATAGGGGCAACACCCTACTCTCTGGTATATGGCATGAAGGCAGTCCTACCCTTTGAGGTCCAGATCCCTTCTCCGATAATCATGAAGGATGCGGGTCTGAATGAAGACGACTGGATCCAAAATCGAATTGATCAACTGGATTTGACCGATGAGAAGAGACTTACTGCTGTCTGTCATGGTCAAACGTATCAAAAACGAATGATCAAGGCTTTCAACAAGAAGGTTAGACGCCAAGAGTATCAAGTCAGGGATCTAGTGATCAAGCGTATCATACTGCCACAAGGTGACCCCAGGGGAAAATGGACTCCCACATACGAAGGGCCATTTGTGGTTAAAAACATATTCTCGGGTGAGGCCATGATCCTGACCACCATGGACGGTGACGACCTTCCTCACCCTGTCAATGCGTACATAGTGAAAAGATACTACGCATGATAAAAGACCCGCTAGGTCGACTGGACTAGGAAAAAATAAGGGTTTCCCAGCGAACCAAAAGGGTTCGGGAAAAAATAAGGGATGAAAATGAAAAAATCTGTACACCCGACAAGTCGAAAACCTGAAAAGGCGACTTGGGCAAAAAAGGGTATCCCGGTGGACTGAAAACCCGAAAGGGCGGTCCAGGAAAAAGTTAGGGATGAAAAGCGTATCACTATGTCCCATTGGATCATCCTGCGATCTGACCTCAATATCAATTGTCAAGCTCAAACAACATCGATCAACCTAATCGGCTTCGGACAAGCAGCAAAGTGATGAGATGCTCGAAGACATAGCGGTAATAGCAGAATTGGAACCAAATGTGATTGTTGTACATAACTGTTTTCCTTTTACACAATATTGTATAACTTCTATTTTTACGGCGGTGTTCTCTTACTAGAACGCCAGCCTCCTTGTACGAAAACGCCCATTACATGCCAACTTAAAAAAAATCAATACAAAATCATTTTCATAAGAAACTTTGAGTTTTTCTTTTTCTGTTTTGTTTTGAAAGAACGTCCAATGATTTATTTTTTACATATGCATTTAAATATGATCGCTGCTTATAAATATTTACATAAAGAAATAAAAGACAATTACTCGTAATTCCAGAAACAGGGGCAAAAATAAAGAATGTCAAACCCGACAGTTACTCTGTCCAGCAGGTACCAGGGCAGAGACAGCTTTGGAGCACAATCATCAATACACGCGACCTTGTAACATCTGTATTCCCCATAGAGTAAAGGTAATCAAAGCATTGATATCAGTTCTCTCGAAACAGGAAGTAATCTCCCTAGCCAGGGTCGTCCAGAAACCTGAAATTTATATCCCCCGACCGAATTGCATGATCGCGAGCGGATCATCATAAATTATCTTCTACCCAAGCAGAGTTTGTTTCTCTAGACACAGAGGCTTAGTCCCCAACAGAGCTTAACAAGAGTCATTCCCCTGCAAATCTATTCTCGAACAAAGTCTCTCCCTGGTAGAATATTCACAAACAATAAAGAGCAAATCTCTGACACAGTCATTTCTGTTCACAATCTCCAACGGAAATAGAAGAACCACAGTTCTCTACAATTCAGAAATGCTATATTCTCCAGCAGCAGTCAGGGATTTATTTTCCTAGACTCGGATATGTCAAATAACATCTCATGTTCATACATCATGATATGCGCACACATATAACATACAACATAATCTCATTTATTTTGAGAACATCATCTCACAACGTATTTCATGCATCGCATATGATTAACCCTATTATCTTTTCAAGAAAGACATTTATCACCAACAATTCCCGCAATTATACATATCGTATCTGCAGACAGCTAATGAAAAAAATCAGTTCCCGAAACTAAGCGGGTTAACTAATCTACATGATCAAGCGAAGTAACCCTACTACCCTGGTTCCTTTTCATGTCCCTACTACCCAAGCTTTCATTTCGGAGTAACCCTACTACCTAGGTTCCTTCTCATGGCCCTACTACCCAGGCTTTCATTTCTAAGTAACCCTACGACCCATGTTCCTTCTCATAGCCCTACTATCCAGGCTTTTATTTCGAAGTAACCCTACGACCCAGGTTCCATCTCATAGCCCTACTATCCAGGCTTTCATCTCGAAGTAACCCTACTACCCAGGTTCCTTCTCATAGCCCAACTACCCAGGCTTTCATCTCGAAGTAACCCTACTACCCAGGCTCCTTCTCATAGCCCTGTTATCTAGGCTTTCATCTCGAAGTAACCCTACTACCCAGGTTCCTTCTCATATCCCTACTATCCAGGCTTTCATTTCGAAGTAACCCTACGACCTAGGTTCCTTCTCATAGCCCTACTATCCAGTCTTTAATTTAAAAGTAACCCTACGACCCAGGTTCCATCTCATAGCCCTACTATCCAGGCTTTCATCTCGAAGTAACCCTACTACCCAGGTTCCTTCTCATAGCCCTACTATCCAGGCTTTCATTTCGAAGTAACCCTACAACCCAGGTTCCTTCCCATAAGCCTTACTATCCAGGCTTTCATTTCAAAGTAACCCTACGACCCAGGTTCCTTCCCATAAGCCCTACTATCCAGACTTTCATTTCGAAGTAACCCTACGACCCAAGTTCCTTCCCATAAGCCTTATTTTCCAGGCTTTCATTTCAAAGTAACCCTACGACCCAGGTTCTATCTTATAGCCTTACTATTCAGGCTTTCATCTCGAAGTAACCCTACTACCCAGGTTCCTTCTCATAGCCCTACTATCCAAGCTTTCATCTCGAAGTAACCCTACTACCCAGGTTCCTTCTCATAGCCCTACTATCCAGGCTTTCATATCGAAGTAACTCTACTACCCAGGTTCCTTCTCATAGCCCTACTATCCAGGCTTTCATTTCGAAGTAACCCTACGACCCAGGTTCCTTCTCATAGCCCTACTATCCAGGCTTTCATTTCGATGTAACCCTACGACCCAGGTTCCATCTCATAGCCCTACTATCCAGGCTTTAATCTCGAAGTAACCCTACTACCCAGGTTCCTTCTCATAGCCCTACTATCCAGGCTTTCATTTCGAAGTAACCCTACGACCCAGGTTCCTTCCCATAATCCCTACTATCCAGGCTTTCATTTCAAAGTAACCCTACGACCCAGGTTCCTTCCCATAAGCCCTACTATCCAGGCTTTCATTTCGAAGTAACCCTACGGCCCAGGTTCCTTCCCATAAGCCCTACTATCCAGGATTTCATCTCGAAGTAACCCTACTATCCAGGTTTCTTCTTATAGCCCTACTATCCAGGCTTTTATTTCGAAGTAACCCTACTACCCAGGTTCCTTCTCATAGCCCTACTATCCAGGCTTTCATTTCGAAGTAACCCTACGACCCAGGTTCCTTCCCATAAGCCCTACTATCCAGGCTTTCATCTCGAAGTAACCCTACTATCCAGGTTCCTTCATATATCCCTACTATCCAGGCTTTCATCTCAAAGTAACCCTACTATCCAGATTCATTCTCCCTTATCTCCAGACAACAATTTACAACATTGTAAGGCCTAGACCCGACCAGATACGGTCGAATTCACATTTCCCCAGTAAGCCTATGTACAACCTGGACCCTAACTAGATATGCATTCTAATTGCACCTCCTCAATCAAGAGTTAATTTCCCAGCAGAGTAATGGACAACCGAAGCTCCTAGATGTTGCTTCCCAGGGCATAAATCAACATTTCGCGGCAAAGTCCTCCTCAACAGTAGGTACAGGAATTCTCGCCAAGGAATCTCTTATGCAACCGATCTTTTCGGGATGGTATCTTTAAGCCCATCTCCGACGATTCTCCGTCGCCTTCCAAATGGCATCTGTAAGCCCATTCCCGATATCACCAATTAGCATTACTTCATGTAAGTGCAAATTTCTGGGCACTCTAGTTTTCAATCATCTTCCACCTTCAGATCACGAAAGGAAGACCAGCCAATCTACATCCTCAGGCTTAAGAATATTGAACAGGGGAAACTGTTGTACCCCAAAGTTTTCCCTCTCATTTCTCAAAAGATCATCATGGACTCTCAGGTTTACTTCTATCAAGTTCCAAATCTTGAATTACAACTTTACAAGAAAATCATCCACAAGGGCAAAATGGTCAAAAGCACATTGAAAAGTGAAACTTGGACTTTTAGACCAAAAATCAAGTTTTAACAATTATATTTCATCAAGACATGAAATTGGTTCATCAAAATCATAAGTCAAAAGTTACTTTGAAAAAAATCAAATTTCTAAACATTTAAAAATTTTTCTAAGTGTTAAGAGAATATGATACTTCAGAACTTCTGAGCCAGTCTCCACGCAAGTGCAGTCAGAAGTTGCAAACATGGTTCAGAATATAGTTCTTCAATCAGAACCTGATTCTTCAGCATATGGAGGTTACGTTTCTGATCTTCTGCAATTAGAACATCACCAAATCCCAAAACCTCGTTTAAGCAACCTGCTGCCCTACTATATCAAATCCTGTAATCAACTGCTAATCCAGTCTACGCCTGCACTTTCTCAAACCCCGTATTTGCATCAAATTAGCATACGAAAACTGTGATTAAAAAGCAATGAAACAGTATACCAAAAAGGTTTGAATTCCATTTGTTTTTCCCCTCAAAACCACAACAAACCCATCTATAAATAATTTGCCCCATCACACGTTCAAGGGGCTGGCTGGTCTTTTGAGAGAGAAAACTGTCAAAAGAGAGAAAAGAAAACTGTGAAACCTTCATCAAAAATCCAATTCCCAAACAGAAAACCAAACCTTTATTCTTCCCTTTGAATCAAAGAACTTGGCATTTTCTCCTCCATTGCTCTTGCTGACTCCAGAACATCTGAAGGCAGCAGTTCAGGTTCCAAACACACGCTCCAGATTCAAGGTAAGTCTTTCTAACTTTGCATATTTTCATTCAGAACATCATTAAATATCTAAATATCACAGTATTGCCGTTGTCCATATCTTTGCATAAGTAGAAAAACTGTGGATTAGAACTTCTTGATTAGGGCTAGGCTGAGAACTAGGATTAGAACTTCTATAAACTACTGTGCTTTTATCCTCCTGATTTGCTGTTAAGGACTAAATAAATTGCTGATGTGCTGATTAATATGATGAAAAAAGTTGAAATGTAACACAATTGTTGTTCTTCATTCACCATTTTAACACAGAATTTCTAGAATGCTCACTCACTGTTTTAGCACAGCACAGAACTTCAGAGTTCTCCCTACACGTTAAACACATAGAACTTCTAGGATTTCTTACTGTTAAGCACACTGAACCTCTGATGCTTCCACTCGTTGTTTTAACACTCAGAATTTTTGATTTTTCACACGCTGACAACACACTGAATTTCTGATGTTCACTCACTATTTTAGCACAATACAGAACTTCTGACTTTTGGTTCACTGTCTGAATACCACCCAGAACCTCTGTTTCCTTTCCCTCTAACGTTTCTTGCAGGGCCTTAGAGTGTATCAGTCCAGAACTTCTGATTCCACTGACGTTCCTTTCTGAGTCACAACGCGCATGGCTTCAGAACTTCTGATCCTTGTTGTTTTGCTTGCAGCAGCACACTGTTTCTATCTTTAATTTATTTTCCTTTTTATCATTTTCAATATTAATTACTTTTTTTTATTAATATAAAAAAAACATAAAAATATTTTCTTTTATTAATTAATTTATTTCCTTTTTCTTAATTCATTAAGACAAAAAACCATTTTCTAAACAAGTCCTTTTTCTCTCTTGCATTGTATATTTCAATATGATTGTAATAGTTAAATAGGATTTAAATTCTTGCAACTCCCCGTTTGTAAAATATGTACCCCCATCCCTAAAATATTGTAATAGCGTATGACTTTTATATTTCCGCAATTTACCGCTTTTCCAAATATAAAATGCTAGTAAATAGGATGTGTATGGAAAGACATGAAATCAACAAATAGATAACCCTAATTGAGACTAAAATGCATGCAATCAAATACACTCACACACTAGCACCCTTAGGGTAATACCACCTTATTTCCTATCGGAAAAATAGTCATGTACCTTAAACATGGGCGTTTTACCAAAAGACCCTCGATAAAAGATCGTAGTCCCTCGATGACCCTCGATGTTGCCTTTGGTAAACGATCTAGTCCCTAAAATGAAATTGCTAAAGCGTCCCATAGGTTGCCTTCTATGACTATACAAAAGTCCCACACTCGTCCCTTCACATCCAACGATGGGGCTTCTTACCAAATTAATGGTAAGATAGCAACATTTAAAGGAGGAGGAAAAGAACATCTAAGACCTTTTGAGTAGGTAGATTCATTCCTAGTTGCTCGCTTGCTCGCAACAAAAACATTGTTATACACCAACACATCTCTTTGAACTTTTTTCAAAACCAACACTTTGTACGCATTCTTATAGAGACGAGAATCATTACAAAGTCACATTTTCAAAATACTTTCAAAACCCACATCACAAAGCACATTTCAAAACAAAAGAAAGTGATCTAGCAAGTAACTAAGAGCCCATGGATAACCATGGATGAAAGGGGTGCTAACACCTTCCCCTTTCATAATCTACCCCCCGAACTCAAGAAAACATCTCTAAAGGTCTTTCCTGTGCCTTTTCAACTTTCCTTATTGGATAAAAGAAAAGTCGGTGGCGACTATTGCTATCCGCAACATTTGCAATCAAACGTAAAACAAAAAGTCAGTTCTCCCACCATATCACAGAACTGGCGACTCTGCTGGGGACTTTATAAGTGGGGTTACCTTAGGGTTAGATCACCTTTACTTACATTTTTTGTTTAACTTGTTTGCTTTACATTTAAGGGTTTTTTGCTTGGGTATTGTTAAAGATCCTACACCCGGATCTAGGGGACACTTATTAGGTAAACAACAAAAGATCGTAGAGACTGTACAACGTAGACCAATATGGTTTAAGCGATGGCTGTGTTAGTGTGACACTTTGGTTGGTACTGGTATCCTTCGTGTGGAAACAAAGAGAATACGGGGCCGCCGCGTGGTGTCGTGAAGCACTAACGGACCTTAGAACCTTAGTTGAACAAACTTGGCCATTAGAAAGTAGTGAGATAGCCGACATCGGTATAAAGCTGAGGATTGGTTGATACTCGATGCTACACTCATTGAGATCATACTTTCAGGATATTTCGGCCGCAAGAAAAGATTGCCTGAGCTGAAACAATGCCCGATAGAGGATGATCAGTGATATTGAGAATCCTTAGAACTTAGTTACTTTTCTAAGACAAATTTGAAACCAACTAAACTTCAAGAGGGTACTTACCTTTAATCTCATGCAAGCATTTGAACCTAAGGACTATTGTGTGTTTGGATTGTGTGTGATTTACTTTGTTTGAACATAACATCATGCATCATAACATAGCATCCATTCTCATTACACTAACCATTTCAAGGAACGAGGGATTTTATCTTTGTTCTGTTTTGCAGATTATGGCTTCCGCTCGTAGAAACACTATCTGAATCAGCTTTGTAAGGATACCTCCCCAACTCAAAGAGCTAATATCAAGGGTTCCTGAAACTTCTGCATTCACCAAGAGACATGGTCGACTTATCAACCTGGTTACTTCAAGCTTTGATGAGAAGATGATGGGTGTACTCTTTCAGTTCTTTGATCCCGAGCACCACTGCTTCACCTTTCCAGACTATCAGTTGGTGCCTACCATGGAAGAGTTCTCTCAGTTATTGAATATACCCATTCTTGACCAAGTACCTTTCACAGGTTTAGAATAGGTTCCGAATCCAGAAGTCATCGCCTCAGCTTTGCATCTAAAACGGGCCGACGTGATATCTAATTGGGAAACAAGAAGCGGAGTCAAGGGTTTTCTAGCCAAGTTCCTAATAGACAGGGCCCAACTGTTTTGGGATGATTTGGATTTCCAGGTGTTGTAACCCAAAATTTGCCCTCCCATTTCCTCAACATTTTCTCATCACAAGACCCTTGGAGCTCAAGATTCAGTTAGGGTTTGCTCTGCTCAAGACTCCTCCTTGCACTGTTGACCCAAATTAGGGTTTGGGTTTGCACAAAGATGTTTTGACCTAAAATGCCTAATATGACTTTCATGCTTCATGTTGAACTCACAAGTTTATCCATACCAAGTTTGAAGCCTTGATTCCAATCTTTGCCCAGTCAATTGGACAGTTGATCTAGAAATCAACTGTATTGAGGAAAAGTCAACTGTGGCCAATTGACAGTCAAACCTCATGATTTTTGACCCACATCAACATTATGAACTCATATGGACCATTTGGTCAAGTTTGGATCACAATTCCACAAGAAATTTGATCAGATCACCAAAAGGGCAAAATGGTCATTTTTAGGGTTTTGATTGCACAAAGGCAATTTTTGACTGTTTGACTTAGCCAATGGCAAACCAAGCTCACATATGGACTCAAGGACCCCTTGGAATTGTCTTGACATGTTCAACAAGTTCAAAAGATCCCAAATGCACAAGATTGACAGATGAATTTTCCAGTCAACTGAGCCAAATTTGACTGTATACTGAAAAGTCAAACTTTGACTTTTTGGTCAAAATCAAGTGTCAAGATTCATTTTCCATCAAAACATGTCAAATTATGAAACTTATTCACCAAGAAATCAAAAATCACAAATTAGGGTTTGAAATGAAGAATTTTCATAACTTAGAATTTTTCCAAGTTATGAAAATCCCTAATTTTTTCCTAACTTTGTCCCACTTTTTCATCAAGATACATTTGGATTCAAACAAAAGTCAAAACATGAAAGTTATATTCCATTGAAAAATCTACAACTTTGATTCACAAAGTTTCCTCAAAAGAAGCTTGTAGCTCAAGTTATGATTTTTGGAATAAGGGTGCAAAACATTCTTAACTTAGAAATGTTTTGACCTATTCTAGGCAGGATTTTTGTCCAACTTCATGGCTACTTTTCACATGCTTCCACCTGGAATTTCAACTTTCATTACAAATATGGATTGTAGTACACATTCCAAGATTTCCAAAATGTCCAAGAACTCATCAAACACCCTTGTGGTTAAGGAGAATCGAATTTGGCAATATGGGCAAAAGTCACTTTGTTCATGAGCCATTTCCATGTTCATAACTTGTGCAATTTTTCAAATCAGCATGAGCAAGCTAGTTACAGGCCTCTAATCCTTTTCTTACTCAATAATTAAATGCCAATCCATTGTGCCAAGGCATTATTTTGTGCATTTGGTCATTATATGAAGAATTAAGCCTTAATTAGAAAAATCACTTTATCCATTTTTGAAAAGTATGGCTTTATGTCAAATTTGCAATCCAAGTAGTACAATGCAAATCCTTTTGGCACAAGTTCAGGAACATATCACACTGATCAAGAGGGATGGTTGCAGCATGATTAGGGGCCCTGCACAAGTCTAGAAACCAAGTTGACAATTTTTGCTTAAGTTAGAAGAAACCTTGCATTTTGTAACACATCTCACATTTCTGCCAACACAAGCTTAGACAAACTTGTTGAACATATTCTAAACATCAAACCTGAGCTAAGGCACGAGCTAACTACCTTCCATACCTCCCCAAACCTCAAAACACCATTGTACTGCACAAAAATAGGGCATCCCTGCTGTTTGACTTCCATAAACACATCCACTCGTGCGCCTTGGCCAAAACCTTTGCAAACACATTCCCTATCACCCACTCAAGCTATCCCAAGCATTGGACACGACCTGTAACACCTCTAACCAACTTCACCATTTTCACTTTTTCTGTTTTACAGGTTGATTGCCATAGCTTGATTCACTTGGTTTCAAAGCAAGCTAAAGGTGGGAAAAGCATCCCTCAACTTCAAGCAAGCTGTACAAGTCCTCACATTGCCTTGAAAGTGCGTCCATTGTCAGACACGATCCAAGCTAAACAAGTAAGTTCATGGACTTCTATCTCTCAATCTAGGAAGAGTTAGCTTTAGATTTATGAATGAAAAATGCTCTACTCATGGCCCTGAAGCTACACATATATTTACTTTCCATTTATATTGCATGTGCTGAGAGAATTTGGAACCTGAACATTAGAAAAAACTTAGGTCAAGAATTAGGGATGGAGGAATTCTCTCTCATTTCTGAGAGTTAAGTTAAATTTTTTATATGTCTGGATTCGTCTCTTGATGCTCTACATTTCTTGTGTTATGAGTTTTGCTTGAAAGTCCAGGAATCATGAGATAGCAGGAAGCACGCGTTGCTCTGTTTGTTTGTTCAAAGGTTTAAGACAAAGTCTTCTTGGGCTGGGCCTGTATTGTTCTTCCTTTTTGCACCATATTCTCACACATGCACCCCCTTGGCCCATTGTATTTTATTTTCATTATTTTTGACTTTTGATTTTTGTTTCTGACTTATTTATTTTTGCCAAAACATAAAAAATATTAAAATTATTTTTCTCACATTTTTTGCATTTTATTTGATATTTATTTGGTTTCATTTAGTTTTGTACATAAATAAACATAAATATACTTTTATTTAAAATAACTAAAAATAATACAAATATATTTATTTTCTGATTTCATTTTATTTTATCTTTTTGAAAACATTCTATAAAAAATATACTTTTTTTTGTAAATATAAAATACTTAATTTTTGTACATATTTAATATATTTAATAAATAATATAAATACTTATATATTTATTAGTATATTTAGGTTAAAAACATAAAAATAATACATTTTTATTTTTATTAATATTTAACTTAAAAAAATCACTTTTTGACAATATACTTTCTTTTTATTTATTTTTTGTACATAATTAATAAATATTGCATATATTATATAATAAATACCTTTTATTTATAAAATTAGGGTTTTGCCCTAAATACATAAAAATACCAAAAATTAATTCATTTTATTTTGTTTGTTTAACACATAAAAAAAATACTTTTGACATACATATAAAAATCATTTTTGCATCTTGCATATTTATTTTATTTTATTATTCTGCAATTAAATACCTTGTAAAAATTCAATTTGGATGTAATAGTTTAGGGTTTAATTTCTTGCTAAAATATCCCCATTTGAACATTTGTACCCCCCATCCCATATATTGTGTTGTAATAATTTAGGACCTTTAAATTCCGCACTTTAAAAGCTTTCTAAATATGCCATGATAGAATTAGGGTTTTGTATGCAAATAAAAAACAATAAAATAGTTTGACCTAAATTCAAGATAAACAAGCATAAAAATGGACAACACTAATCACACTTGCACCCCTAGGGTACTCCACTTGTTGCCTTCAATAATGGGCCATATTGCATGTTAGGTATCTTTGGCAAAACAAGACAAATTCAAATGATCACAGTCCCTTGATGACGCTTTCGAAAGTTGCCTAAAAATGATCAAGTCCCTTAAAGGAAAAATTGCCCAAAGATACTTGGCACCATTGCAATCATGGTCTAAACGATGACCCGCGCCCGTCCCGTTCACATCCTAACACAAGATTGTCCACCAAATACAATGGTGGAACAAAATTGTTAAAAGGGTTAAAACATAGCAATGATCTTTGAGAAATTTAGGGTAGATAGTTCTTGGTTACTTGCCAACTTGCAAAACAAAAACACTTGCTTATTTTTCAAAACCACACATCACAACACTTTCAAAACAACTTTCAAAAACATTGAAAACTTTTTCAAAAGACATACACCTTTGTATACATCCCAACATGGATCATTACAAAGGTTGCCACCACATTGGCTTCTTTTCAAAACATTTTCAAAATACACACACAAAGCACCATTTCAAACAATTGAAAGCACCATTTCAAACAATTGAAAATCAAGGCAAGTTGATCTAAGCAAGTAACTAAGAGCCCATGGATAACCATGGATAGAAAGGGTGCTAATACCTTCCCTTTCTATAATCTACTCCCCGAACCCAAGAAAACATCTCAAAGGTTTTTGCTGTGCTTTTTAACCTTTCCTTAGGATAAAATAAAAAGTCGGTGGCGACTCTTGCTCAACCGAAACATTTGCGAAAACAAACACAAAACCCAAGTCAGTTCTCCCGCCGTATCACACCAGGCCTCTTGCATGACTAATTATTTGCTTTGATTGCTTTACATCTTGGCTCTCTTGTTTGGGTTTGAAATCCTACACCCGGATTTGGGGAAACATTCATAGATAGCAATACGTTGTGGAAACTGTGCGGGGTATACCGACACGGTTGAAGCAATAGCTATATTAGTGCGACATATTTGTGAGTACCGGTAACCCTTGAGTTTAATCAAGGAGAGTACGGGGCCGCTGAGTGATGTCACTAAGCACTAATGACCTAGAACCTTACTTGACCATCTTGGCCTTTCATTAGGGGTAGTGAGATGACCGACTTTGGTGCAGTCCAAAGTTGGTAGATACTCGATACTACACTCATTGAGGGTTGTTTTCTTGGAATATTTTGGTCGCTAGTTAAGTGGCTAAACCAAAACAATGAACAATGAAAACAATCTAGTGATATTGAGCTCCTTAGAACCCGGTTACTATTTTTAGGACAGGTTTTTAAGCCAACTACACTCAAGAGGGTACTTACCTATGAAACCCCATGCAAGCTTGAAACTAGGGTTTTGTGTGATTTGCTTGTACATATGTTTGTGCATACATCATGAACATCATGAAGCATCATATGCATTCACTAACCATTTCAAGGGTTTAGATCTTCATCTTTGTTCTTGTTTTGTAGGTCATGGAAATTCCTCGCAGGAAAACTGTCCAAGTCAACCTTGTGAGAATCCCTCCTCAACTCAAGGAGCTCACATCAAGAATTCTGGAAAGCTCTCCCTTCAGTGAAAGACATGGTAGACTGCTCATCCTAGTCAACACCAGCATTGAAGAGGACATGTTGAAGGTGTTGTTCCAGTTCTTTGACCCCCTTCACCACTGTTTCACTTTCCCCGACTACCAATTGGTGCCCACTTTGGAGGAATTTTCTCAACTTCTGAGAATTCCTATCCTTAATCAACTACCCTACAACAGTACGAAAAAGGAACCAAAGCCTGAAGATGTTGCTCAAGCACTACACCTACAACCATCTGACATCAAGGGGCATTAGGAAACTAGAAGCGGTGTCAAAGGCTTCCTGGAAAAATTCTTGTTTGAGAAGGCACAAGAGTGTTGGAATTCATTGGACCTACAAGCCTTTGAAGAAATTGTGGCACTCCTCATTTATGGGTTGGTCTTGTTCCCAAATCCTGACCAGCTTGTAGATGTCAACGCCGTCAAAATCTTCTTATCCAGAAATCCAATACCAACATTGCTTGGGGACATTCTTCACTCATTTTACACACGAAAAATGAGAAAGAGAGGTGTTCTCATGTGTTGTACTCCTCTCCTTGCAAGGTGGTTTATTTCGCACCTTCCACAATCTGTCTTGAAGAATGACCAAGGCCTAAGGTGGTCACAACGGTTGATGACCCTCACTCACTCTGATGTACATTGGTGTTCTCGGTCCAGACAAAATGTCATCATCGTCGATCATTATGGGGAGTTCCCTAATGTTCCATTACTTGGCATTAGAGGAAGCATTACCTACAACCCTTGTCTAGCTTTGAAGCAATTTGGATATGCACGAAGAGATGGCCCTCACGACATGTTGATTCCTGACCTAGTTTTTGACTTCGACAACGATGCGCAAGGACTTCGCCAAAGATTCATCAGAGCTTGGAGGATGCCTAACAAGGTTGACAGCAAGACATTGGGACACAAGAATTCCATCCCTCTTGAGCCTTATCTCAAGTGGGTACGAGCCCGAGCCCAGAGTCTAATGATGCCTTATCCTCATGTTCTCCCTGTGATTAAAGATCCTGTTACAGAAGGAGAGGTTCCCTACACTATCCTATATCCTGACATGCCTACATCGTGGGAGGAGATGCAGAAGAGTTGGATCCAACTCAAGGAGGAACGAAACACTTTTGAAGCCAGCTTCTACGCCAGTGAGAAGAAGGTTCTAGAGCTTACCTGCCGACTCCATGAGGAAGAGACCCTCAACACCTACATCGCACCAAAAAGGATGCGCAACGTCTTTTTACCTTGAGAAGTTTTTGTAATATTTGGCCCATGGGGCATTTATGTACTGACAAATTTCTTCTTATTAATATGACGTGCGTTCTTTTTTTGCAACAATTTTGAATTTTCTAAATCCTTGAATGCATCGCATACATAAGCATACCATTCATCATACGCATAAGCAGGTATCCACACCAGGTTTCCTTATCTTTCTGCTGTTTATTTCAGTAAGATGGATCTCGAGCAGACGGTCAAGGACTTGCAGTCTCAAAACGCACAGTTTCAACAACTCCTGATGACCTTGGCAAAGGGTCAGGAGGATCTGAAAACCCTGTTGGGGAATAAATAGCAAGTGAAAAAGAAGAAGAAGAGAATCGGGGTGGCTACCCTAGGAAGAAGGTTTGAGGGTGAAGCTAGAAGAGTGCTTGAATTTCCCCCTACATCTGAAGAGGGAACCAGTAAAGGGAATGTGGATGCGATACCTTCCGAATACGAGGTTAAAGAAGAGGAGGCTGAAGAGGACGAAGACTACTCTGATCAACAATACCCGCCCGCTGATGACAAGTACAAGGGTTTGGAAGACAGGTTGGCAGCTATGGAGCTGCAGAGAGTTCCCGGCTTAGATTTTGGAGATTTGGGATTAGTTGCTGGAATTGTGATCCCCCCGAAGTTCAAAGTGCCAGCTTTTGCAAGATATGACGGGCTATCCTGCCCGAAGATGCATCTCAGATCATATGTAAGGAAGATCCAACCTTACACTGCAGACAAGAACCTTTGGATCCATTTCTTTCAGGATAGCCTTTCTGGGGCTCAACTCGAATGGTTCTATCAGCTGAATGGAGCCAGTATCCGAAACTGGGAAGACTTGGCTACGACATTTTATAAACAGTATCAGTACAATTCTGACCTTGCTCCCACACGTACCCAACTTCAGGGTATGTCACTGGGGACGGGCGAAGGATTCAAGGAGTATGCGCAAAAGTGGAGAGACCTGGCTGGCAGGGTGCAGCCACCTTTGACTGACCGTGAACTTGTTGACATGTTCCTAGGGACCCTGTCCGGACCATTCTTCAATCATCTGATTGGAAATTCCTCTGCTGGGTTTACATATTTGATCTTGACTGGTGAGAGAATAGAGGCTGGCATCAAATCAGGGAAGATACAGAAAGGTGTCGCTGCGAGTACTGAGAAGAAGCCTTTCAAGAAGGAAGCTAGTGCTGTTTATGGTCCTAGAAGACAAGTTAAGCCAGAACGCCGCCCGGCTGTCAATGCATTGGTAATTTCAAAGCCTGTTGCTGCTCCTCAGCAGTATAATCAACAAAGGGGTGAGAGACCCAAAAGGTAGTACACTCGGCTCAGTATGACCCTGTCTCAGATTTTGCCGCAACTACTTTCAACCAATCTGGTAACTGTCAAAGAAGCTCCGAAGGTAGTGAACACGGCTTCTCCAAAGTACAACCCCAATGCCCATTGCGCTTATCACTCTGATATCCCCGGGCATACTACGGACGATTGCTGGGCTCTGAGGAATAAGGTTCAAGACCTTATTGATGCTAAGGAAATACAGTTTGAGGAGCCCGAAAGACCCAATGTTGTGACTGCTCCCATGCCCCAGCATGGAGTGAGTGTTGTGGAAGAAGACCAGTATGTAGCCTCCGTGGAAGAGATTGTTACTCCGTTATCGACTGTTAAAAGAAATCTGTTGCTAGCCGGTTTATTTCCGAGATGTGGTGAAGATTGCCTTCTATGTGCTGTTTCGCCTTTTGGTTGTCCTTTGCTGAAATCAGGTATCCAAAGCCTGATGGATAGCAAAGAAATCTTGTTCGAGAAGATTGTTGTTCCTGCTGTCCCTGCCGAAGAAGTTTCTATTATCACTATTTTCAACAAACCTCCCAAGGCTCCTTCAAAAAAGCCTGTCAAAATCATGTCCACTCAGAAGATTGCTCCTATCATCATCACAGTTCCAGGGCCTCTCCCTTATACATCCGACAAAGCTGTCCCATGGCACTATGGGGCAGATGTTTATGTTCTTGGAGTAAAGCAAGAGTTTGATACAAGTACCGGTGTCAGTAACATTACCGGGCCTGCCAAAATTACTCGCAGTGGTAGGCTGTTCTCGCCAGATATTGCGCCACCAGTTATTCAGAAACCCCTTATCATCACACCTGCAAGTGTGCATGTTCCACTTTCTAATCAAGTTCCTGTTTCTACCCCTGCTGCCGAGTCATCCGATGCTCGGGGCAAAGGGATTGCTACTGATTTGCCTGCCCTGACGGAGGCACCGAAAACAACCACTGTTGAAGCCTCCCAGCAAGAGATGGAGGAGATCCTCAAGATCATCAAGAAAAGGGATTTCAATGTTGTTGAGCAGTTGGGGCACACCCCCTCTAAAATTTCTATGCTATCACTGTTATTGTGTTCAGAGGCCCACGCCAAGGCTCTGATATCCTTCCTGAAGACGGCCCATGTGCCGCAAGAAACGTCTGCTGATCAATTTACTGATTGTGTGGCCAACTTGACTGCCGATAATGGTTTGGGCTTCTCTGACGCCGATCTGACTGCAAAAGGAAAGAATCATAATGACGCCCTGCATGTCTCTATTGAATGCAGGGGCACTACTCTTGCCCATGTGTTGGTAGAAACCGGTTCTTCATTGAATGTATTGCCCAAGAAGGCCCTAGACAGGCTAGATTGTAAGGGTCTGGAGCTCAAGCCCAGTAACATTGTTGTCCGAGCCTTTGACGGTTCGAAAAGGATGGTACATGGTGAAGTTGACATTCCAATCAGGGTTGGTTCTCAAGTCTTTGATTCTACTTTCTATGTGATGGACATCCGTCCATCCTACTCTTGTTTGCTGGGTCGTCCATGGATCCACAAGGCTGGAGCGGTGACCTCCACACTACATCAAAAGCTTAAGTACCCGGTTAGGGGGAAGATTGTCACAGTTCAAGGGGAGGAAGAATATATGGCCAGTCACCTAAACTCGTTCCGGTACATAGAAATGGATGGGGAATTCATTGAAACCCCCTTTCAACACTTTGAAGAGGTGCCTCAGACACTTGCATCAGCTGAAACTGTGATTGAAGACCCTCCTCTGAAGATGGCTTCCTTAAAGGATGCCCGGGCTGTGATTGAGAGAGGCGAGTGCGCAAACAGGGGCCGACTTCCTGACTTCACTCCAAAGACTGACAAGTTTGGTTTGGGCTTCACTGCAGAGGCTCAGAAGGCTGTTCGTAAGGCGAGGATTGGAAAACCTCATGTGTTCATCACCAACATGGGAGTGAATGCTATTGAAGACGACGTGGAGGAATCTGAATTCAACAGCTGGATCTACCCAACAACCGACAGTGGACCAAGCAACTAGACTGCCAAAGACTTCACACCTATTACTTTTGTCACTCAGTAATGAACTCTTTTGTTTTCAATTTGTAACAAACAATATGTTGAAACTTTTATGGCTCGGTGTCCTACCTGGGGCACCGTGGCTCCATTTGTGAGGGCTTTTGTATGACATTTTCATATATCATTAATCAAAACATTGGATGTTTGTTGCATTTCAAAATCTTGCGCTCTTTTTCTTTCTTTATTATATATTGAAAAACAGCTATATTTACACACACTCACTTATACAGGTTCCAATCCACTATGGATCTCACTAGTAACGACTCTGCTACTGCCAGTTATGACTTCGAAAATCCAATCAACTTAGCCGAAGACGAAGCTGAAGATGATTGCGAAGTGCCTGGTGAACTTGCAAGATTGTTACTCCAGGAAGAGAGGGCCATTCAGCCACATGAAGAGCCAGTAGAAACGGTAAATCTGGGTACTGAGACAGACAGAAAGGAAGTCAAGATTGGTGCCAATCTAGAGCTCAGTGTGAAACAACAGTTGATTCAGATGCTGCATGACTATGTGGAAATCTTTGCCTGGTCTTACAAAGACATGCCTGGGTTGGATACCGACATTGTGGTTCATCACCTGCCTACCAAGGAAGACTGCCCTTCGGTAAAACAGAAGGTCCGCCGTATGCGTCCAGAGATGTCCGAGAAAATTAAAGCTGAGGTTATGAAACAATTTGATGCCGGGTTTCTAGCAGTGACTTCTTACCCTCAGTGGATTGCCAATGTGGTTCGGTGTCGAAGAAAGATGGTAAGGTCCGAATATGTGTTGATTACAGGGATTTGAACAGGGCCAGCCCCAAGGATGATTTCCCTCTGCCTCATATCGACGTCCTGGTTGATAACACTGCTCAGCATAAAGTATTCTCCTTCATGGACGGCTTCTCCAGTTATAATCAGATCAAGATGGCTCCTGAAGACATGGAGAAGACCACTTTTGTTACTCAGTGGGGCACCTTCTGCTACAAGGTCATGCCTTTTGGGTTGAAAAATGCTGGGGCAACATACCAACGTGCTATGGTTGCTTTATTTCATGATATGATCCATCATGAGATGGAAGTATACGTCGACGATATGATTTCAAGGTCTCAAACTGAGGAGGAACACCTTGACCACCTACGGAAGCTGTTTGACCGTCTGAAGTTGTACAAGCTGAGGTTGAACCCAAACAAGTGCACCTTTGGGGTGAGATCTGGAAAACTGCTAGGTTTCATTGTAAGCGACAAAGGCATTCAAGTGGACCCTGCCAAGGTGAAATCCATACAAGAGATGCCAACTCCCAAGACAGAGAAAGAAGTTAGAGGCTTTTTAGGACGATTGAACTACATTGCCCGATTCATCTTGCATCTAATTGCTACCTGTGAACCAATCTTCAAGCTGCTGAAGAAAGATCAAGTAGTACGTTGGAATGATGAATGTCAGGCTGCTTTCAAAAAGATCAAAGAGTATCTCCAAGAACCACCCATTCTTATGCCACCGGTTGAAGGGAGACCTCTAATATTATACTTGACAATACTTAACAACTCAATGGGGTGTGTGATGGGGCAGCATGACGAGTCTGGCCGAAAAGAGCACGCCATTTATTACCTGAGCAAAAAGTTTACCGACTGTGAGACTCATTACTCACTGCTCGAGAAAACTTGCTGCACTCTGGTATGGGCTGCTCGCCGGCTGAGATAGTACATGTTGACTCACACTACTCTGTTAATTTCAAAAATAGATCCAATAAAGTACATATTCGAAAAGCCTGCCTTGTCCGGAAGAATAGCAAGATGGCAAATGATCTTGACGGAATACGACATCCAGTACACGACTCAAAAAGAAATCAAAGGAAGTGTGTTGGTAGACCATTTGGCACATCAGGCAGTGGACGATTATCAGTCGATGAACTTTGAATTTCCAGACGAGGATATCATGGTAGTGACTGATTGTGAAGTACCTGGACCGGATGAAGGACCTGAGGAAGGATCTTGATGGTCTATGCACTTTGACGGAGCCTCAAACGCTTTGGGTAATGGTATCGGCGCTGTAATCATATCCCCTAAAGGCACTCATACTCCACTCACCGCTCGACTATGTTTCAACAGCACCAATAACATGACGGAGTATGAAGCCTGCATCATGGGTCTTCAGGCTGCAATTGACTTAAGGATCAAGTTTCTAAGTGTCTTCGGTTATTCCGCTCTCATGATCAATCAGGTCAAAGGCGAGTGGGATACGAAACACCCAAATCTTGTTCCTTACAAGGAATATGTACTGACATTGCTTCCCCACTTCGAGGAGATAACTTTTGAACACTTCCCAAGAGAGGAGAATCAGTTAGCGGACGCGTTGGCTACAATGTCTTCTATGTTCAAAGTCAAATGGGATAACGAGGCTCCCCGGATCATTATCTGGAAATTGGACGAACCTGCATATTGCTGCGATCTCGAGACCGAGGAGGTAACGGAAAAACCTTGGTATCATGAGGTGAAGAGGTACTTGGAAGCTCAAGAATATCCCGAGGGTGCATCTGTTAATGACAAGAAGTTCCTGAGAAGGTTCGCGGCAAAATTCTTCCTCAGCAACGGCATTCTCTACAAGCGAAACCATGATTCAACCTTACTGCGTTGTGTGGATAAGACTGAAGCAGAAAGGATCATGGCAGAGCTACATGAAGGTACCTTCAGAACATATTCCAGTGGACATACCATGGCAAAGAAAATCCTTCGGGCAGGATATTTCTGGTCCACAATGGAAGCCGACTGTTATCAGCATTCCCAAACCTGTCATAAGTGCCAGATCTATGCTGATAAGGTGCATATTCCTCCGGTTCCTCTGAACGTCTTGACAGCACCTTGGCCTTTTGCTATGTGGGGCATTGATATGATCGGCGAGATCAGACCTACATCATCCAACAGGCACCGCTTCATCCTGGTAGCGATTGATTACTTTACGAAATGGGTTGAAACAACTTCCTATGCTACGGTAACCAAGAACGTCGTGGCACGGTTCATTCGACATAACCTGATCTGTCGATACGATGTACCTAAGAGGATCATTACGGACAATGTACCAATCTTAACAACAAGATGATCACTGAGCTCTACGAGAAATTCAAGATACAACACCACAACTCTTCTCCCTACCGGCCGAAGATGAATGGGGCTGTAGAAGCAGCGAATAAGAACATCAAGAAGATTGTGCAGAAGATGACAGTGACTTACAAAGATTGGCACGAGATGTTACCGTTTGCTCTTCATGGGTACCATACCTCAGCACAGACGTCAACAGGGGCAACTCCCTTTTCCTTGGTCTATGGCATGGAGGCAGTCTTGCCTATTGAAGTCCAAATACCCTCTCTCCGGATAATGAAGGATGCAAACTTGAGAGAAGATGACTGGATCCAGACCTGGCTTGATCAATTAAATCTAATTGACGAAAAAAGACTCACTGCTATTTGTCATGGTCAGACGTACCAAAAACGGATGATCAGGGAATTTAACAAGAAAGTCAGACGACAAGAGTATCAAGTCGAAGACCTGGTAATCAAGCGCATCATTCTTCCTCAAAGTGATCCCAGGGGAAAATGGACCCCTACGCACGAAGGGCCATTTGTGGTTAAACATATCTTCTCAGGAGGAGCCATGATTCTAACCACCATGGATGGTGACGACCTTCCTCACCCTGCCAATGCAGACATAGTAAAAAGATACTACGCATGAATCAAAGACCCGCTAGGTTGACACACCTAGGCAAAAACAAGGGCTTCCCGGTGAACCAAAAGGGTTCGGGCAAAAATAAGGGATGAAATAAAAAAATCTGTACACCCGGCAAGTCGAAAACCTGAAAAGGCGGCTTGGGCAAAAATGGGTATCCCGGTGGACTGAAAACCCGAAAGGGCGGTCCAGGCAAAAGTTAGGGATAAAGCGTAATACTATGTCTCATTGGATCACCTTGCATCCAGAATTCGGCATCAACTATCGGGCTCAGACGGCATCGATCAATCAGCTTCATCTTCAACTAAGCAGCAAAGTGATGAGACGCTTAAAGACATAAAGGCGGTAGCAGAGTTGGAACCTAGTGGGATTATTTTTCACATAGCTGTTTTGTTTCCTTTTCACAAAATTGTATTAAACTCTATTTTGCTCAGCGGCGTTCTCTTACTAGGACGTCAACCTCTTGTACAAAAACGCCTATTTACAGGCAAACTTCAAAATCAATACAAGTTCATTTTCTCAGACAAATTATCCATTTGTTTTTCCTTTTTCTATTTTGTTTTGCGAAGAACGTCCAATGTTCATTTTTGATATATGCATTTGACATTAATTGCTAATCATGAATAGTTACCTGTGAAACAAAGGGCTGATTACAGGTAACATCAGAAACAGGGGCAATAAAGAATTGTCTAAACAATCTAGTTGTTCTGTCCACCAAGGTACCAAGGTAAGTTCAGCTGAAGGGCGTAACCAAGTCACCTCAACTCCCCACAGAGTAAGACAAAGCAATATTCTCCCCAAGCAGAGTTAGTCTACTGTCAGCCTTAAGGAAGTTGGTTATCCCCAGAAGATCTCAACATTCCCCAACGGAGTATAGATATTCCTCAGCGAGCATCCTCGACAGTCTTAATATAAGATTGTTCCCCGACGGAATACCAACACCCCAGTACAGTCTGAAAAGCTTCCCCAGGAAAGTGGAATCCATATCCCCAGTAGGTTTTGAAGCTTATCCCCAGTAGATTCTGGAAGCTTATCCCCTGCAGAGTACGAACGCGTCTCCCCGATTTTTATTCACAGGTTATTTCCCCACCAGGTTATAACTGGGTTATCCTCAGCTAATTACCACGGAAAGATCGTCCTTGGCGAAGTTCTTCCTATCCCCAGCGGAGTTCATCAAATTCCCCAACATAACTTATCAGCGGAATCCCCAGCGGAGTTTATCGTTGAAATTCTTGGCGGAGTCTATCGTTGAAATCCCCAGCGGAGCTCTCATCAAAACCTCAGCGAAGTATCTCTTCCCACAGAGTAATTCCCCCTCAGAGTAATCTCTCCAACAAGTTTGTTCCCCAACGGAGTCATCTTCTCCTACCGGTTTATTCTTGCAACCATCATCGAAGAACTCTACTCTTCAACATCAGCCCAGGATTTGATTCCCCGACCATTCGTCAAGGATTTATTTTCCTAAACGAAAATACATTCATAGACATTTCACATTTCATACATCCTGCTTACATACATGACAAAGTGCATACAACACTATCTCATTTTGAGATCATGACATCATGCATCTCATACATCATGACTTCGCATACAACTGATGTTTTGCCTTTTCAGGAAAAGATCAATCCAAAAGATGATTACTGTCAACTATCGCAATTCCAGATTCGATACCTGTATCTAGCCAGGGTATATCTGTGAGTGATTGATTTTAGATTCGATACCTGTATCTATCCAGGGCATATCTACATGAAGAGTTTGAAGATCAACCCCTGTAACAGGCCAGGAAATTATCTTTCATTCTCAGGTCAGAGGCTTACACCTGTATCCAGCCAGGAAAGCTATCTCTACCAACCTTTTGCAATTCCAGATTCGATTCCTGTATCTAGCCAGGGCACATCTGTGAGCAACTAATTCCAGATTCGATTCCTGTATCCAGCCAGGGCATATATGTAGACGATAATTCCAGATTCGATACCTGTATCCAGCCAGGGCATATATGTAGACGACAGTTCTAGATTCGATTCCTGTATCTAGCCAGGGCATATCTGTGAGCAACCAATTGTAGATTCGATACCTGTATCTAGCCAGGGCATATCTGCATGAAGAGACTGAAGATCAACACCTGTAACAAGCCAGGAAAACATCTTTCTTTCTCAAAGTACGCAAGTTCTCGCTAAGGAATCTCTTAGGCTATCAACACTTCCAAATGGCATCTATAAGCCCATTCCCGATAAGGTTCTGTCACATCTCCAGATGGCATCTATAAGCCCATCCCCTTATCCGTCCTATCTCCAAATGGCATCTATAAGCCCATTCCCGCCATCACATTGCTGATACTCCAGCATGCGAGTGCAAATTTCCGGGCACTCTAGTGTCCAATCTCCTTTTACCCTCGAGTCGCGAAAGGCAAACTTGCTAATCTAACTCTTCAGGTCCAAGAAGATTGAATAGGGGAAACTGTTGTACCCCAAAATTTGCCCTCCCATTTCCTCAACATTTTCTCATCACAAGACCCTTGGAGCTCAAGATTCAGTTAGGGTTTGCTCTGCTCAAGACTCCTCCTTGCACTGTTGACCCAAATTAGGGTTTGGGTTTGCACAAAGATGTTTTGACCTAAAATGCCTAAGATGACTTTCATGCTTCATGTTGAACTCACAAGTTTATCCATACCAAGTTTCAAGCCTTGATTCCAATCTTTGCCCAGTCAATTGGACAGTTGACCTAGAAATCAGCTGTATTGGGGAAAAGTCAACTGTGGCCAATGGACAGTCAAACCTCATGATATTTGACCCACATCAACATTATGAACTCATATGGACCATTTGGTCAAGTTTGGATCACAATTCCACAAGAAATTTGATCAGATCACCAAAAGGGCAAAATGGTCATTTTTAGGATTTTGATTGCACAAAGGTAATTTTTGACTGTTTGACCTAGCCAATGGCAAACCAAGCTCACATATGGACTCAAGGACCCCTTGGAATTGTCTTGACATGTTCAAAAAGTTCAAAAGATCCCAAATGCACAAGATTGACAGATGAATTTTCCAGTCAACTGAGCCAAATTTGACTGTATACTGAAAAGTCAAACTTTGACTTTTTGGTCAAAATCAAGTGTCAAGATTCATTTTCCATCAAAACGTGTCAAATTATGAAACTTATTCACCAAGAAATCAAAAATCACAAATTAGGGTTTGAAATGAAGAATTTTCATAACTTAGAATTTTTCCAAGTTATGAAAATCCCTAATTTTTTCCTAACTTTGTCCCACTTTTTCATCAAGATACATTTGGATTCAAACAAAAGTCAAAACATGAAAGTTATAGTCCATTGCAAAATCTACAACTTTGATTCACAAAGTTTTCTCAAAAGAAGCTTGTAGCTCAAGTTATGATTTTTGGAATAAGGGTGCAAAACATTCTTAACTTAGAAATTTTTTGACCTATTCTAGGCAGGATTTTTGTCCAACTTCATGGCTACTTTTCACATGCTTCCACTTGGAATTTCAACTTGCATTACAAATATGGATTGTAGCACACATTCCAAGCTTTCCAAAATGTCCAAGAACTCATCGAACACCCTTGTGGTTAAGGAGAATCGAATTTGGCAATATGGGCAAAAGTCACTTTGTTCATGAGCCATTTCCATGTTAATAACTTGTGCAATTTTTCAAATCAGCATGAGCAAACTAGTTACAGGCCTCTAATCCTTTTCTTACTCAATATTTAAATGCCAATACATTGTGCCAAGGCATTATTTTGTGCATTTGGTCATTATAAGAAGAATTAAGCCTTAATTAGAAAAAGCACTTTATCCATTTTTGAAAAGTATGGCTTTATGTCAAATTTGCAATCCAAGTAGTACAATGCAAATACTTTTGGCACAAGTTCAGGAACATATCACACTGATCAAGAGGGATGGTTGCAGCATGATTAGAGGGCATGCACAAGTCTAGAAACCAAGTTGACAATTTTTGCTTAAGTTAGAAGAAACCTTGCATTTTGTAACACATCTCACATTTCTGCCAACACAAGCTTAGACAAACTTGTTGAACATATTCCAAACATCAAACCTGAGCTAAGGCATGAGCTAACTACCTTCCATACCTCCTGTGATACGGTGGGAGAACTTACTATGGTTTTGCGTTTGTTTTCGCAAATGTTTCGGTTGAGCAAGAGTCACCACCGACTTTTTATTTTATCCTAAGGAAAGGTTTAAAAAGCACAGCAAAAACCTTTGAGATATTTTCTTGGGTTCGGGGAGTAGATTATAGAAAGGGAAGGTATTAGCACCCTTTCTATCCATGGTTATCCATGGGCTCTTAGGTACTTGCTTAGATCAACTTGCCTTGGTTTTCAATTGTTTGAAATGGTGCTTTGTGTGTGGTTTTGAAAATGTTTTAAAAAAAGATGCCTTGTCTAGGCTACCCTTGTAACAATTCTTTACTCGAATGTTTTACAAAAGGTGTTTGTCTTTTTGAAAAGATGTTTCAAGGTTTTTTGAAAGTTTGTTTTGAAAGTGTGGTTTGAAAAATAGGCAAGTGTTTTTGTTTTGCAAGTTGACAAGTACTTAAGAGCTATCTACCCTAAAGTTCTCAAAGATTTTTGCTATGTTTAAACCCTTTTAACAATTTTGTTCCACCATTGCATTTGATGGACAATCTTGTGTTAGGATGTGAAAAGGGACGGGCGCGGGTCATCGTTTAGACCATAATTGCAATGGTGCCAAGTATCTTTGGGCAATTTTCCTTTAAGGGACTTGATCATTTTTTAGGCAACTTTCGAAAGCGTCATCGAGGGACTATGATCAATTGATTTGTGTTTGTTTTTGCCCAAAGAAACCTAACATGCAATATGGACCATTTATTGAAGGCAACAAGTGGAATACCCTAGGGGTGCAAGTGTGATTAATGTTGTCCATTTTCATGCTTTGATTATCTTGAAATTAGGTCAAACTATTTTGTTGTTTTTATTTACATACAAACCCTAATTCTATCATGGTATATTTAGAAAACTTTAAAGTGCGAAAATTAAAGTTCCTAAGCTATTACAACACAATATGGGAAGGGGGATACAAATGTTCAAATGGGGGGGTATTTGACAAGGAATTTAAACCTAGACTATTACATCAATTTTGGATTATTTACAAGATAATTGATTGCACAAATAAAATGGAAATAAAATAAATATGCAAGATGCAAAAAGGTTTTTTATATGTATGAAAAAAGTATTTTTATATGTCAAAATAAAATAAAATGAAAAGTATTATTTTTTGAGTATTTTCTATGTTTTAGGGCAAAACCCTAATTTTATTAGGTAAAAGGTATTATTTATTTAAGATATACAATGTTTAATAATTATATACAAAAAATAAAAAAAAATAAAAAAGAAGTATATTTATAAAAAAGGTATTTTTAATGTCAAATATTAAAAAAAATAAAAAAATGTATATATTTTGTATTATTTACTAAATATGCTAATTAATATGTATGTATTTATATAATTTATCAAATATATTAAATATGTGCAAAAATAATAATATTTAATATTTACAAAAAAAGTATGTTTTATGTAAAATATTTTCAGAAGATAAAATAAAATAAAAATTAGAAAATAAGTGTGTTTGCATTATTTTTTCTAGTTATTCTAAATAATAGTATTTATATATTATTTATGTACAAACTAACTAAAGACTAATAAATATCAAAATAAATGCAAAAAATGTGGAAAAAATGATTTTTATATTTTTTCATACTTAAATAAAAATATAGAAATAAAATCAAAAGGAAAAAATAGAAAATGATAAGTAAAAATCAAAATGGGTCAGGGAGGTTCAAAAGCAAAAGCAAGGTGCAAATAAGAAAAACAGAACAAGCCCAGCCCAATAGGACCTTCTTCAACCTCTGGCCAGAACTTTGAGAAAAAACGTGCGCTTGTACAATGATTCAAACACCTGGATTCTTGGACTTTTAGCATAAACTTACAACATAAGAAATGTTAATCATCAAGCCACGATTCTGAATATGTAAAGAACTCATCCTAACTCTCAAAAATGAGAGAGAATTTCATCATTCCCAAATCTTAACCTAACTTTTGATCAATGTTCAGACCTCAAATTCTCATAGCATAGGCAAAATAAATGGAAAGTAAAGGTATGTACAGTTTCAGGGGCATGAGTAGAACACTTCTTATTCACAAACTTAGAGCTAATGATGCCTATATTAAGAGTTAGAAGTTCAAGAATATACCTGTTCAGTTGGAGTCGTGTCTGACAATGGAGGAGTTTTCAGGGCAAGATGAAGATTTGTACAGCTTGCCTGAAGTGTAGTGATGCTATTCCAATGCTTGGTGTGTTTTGAATCGTGCCAAATCAAGCTGCAGAAGTCCACCTGCAAGATAAAAAAAATGGAAATGGCAAATGGTGCTATGGCTGTTACAGTCCCAGTTCAAGGTTTGGAATAGTTCATATGGATATTATGGAATGTGTTTGAAGTTTTTTTGGCCAAGATGCACGATGGAAATGAGTTATGGGATTCAAGTTGCAGAATATGCCCTGTTTTGGAAGTTTGAGGGTGATTCTGTGAATGAGAGGGTGTTGGAGAGGGTTGGCTCGTGTTCTAGCTCAGTTAGGGTGTTTAGAAAGTGTACAAAGTTTTTGCTTAAGCTTGTTTGTGCTGAGATGAAAGTTCCTCCACAAAATGCAAGCTTTCTTACACTTTAAGCAAGAGATGGCAAGTTGGTGTTTCTAGCCTGTACAGGCCCCCATTCTATGCTGCATACCTTGGCCTTGATCAGTGCAATTAGGCCATAAACTTGTGCCAAAGAGATTTGAACTGTACCACTTGGATTGCAAATTTGACATAAAGTGCAACTTTATCAAAATGGATATATTGCTTTTTCCAAATAAGGATTAATTCTCCATGTAATGTCCAAATGCATAGAACAACATCTTGGCACAATGGTTTAGCATTGAATTATTGAGTAAAAAATGGGATTAGAGGCCTGCAATGTAGCTTGCACATGCTGAGTTTGAAAACGCACAAGTTATGGACATGTAAATTGGCCAAATCAAAAGTGAGTTTTTCCCAACTTGCCAAATTCGATTCTCCCTAACCATGAGGTTGTTTGATGAGTTCTTGGACATTTTGGAAAGCTTGGAATGTGTACTACAATCCATCTTTGAAATGCAAATTTAAATTCCAAGTGTAAGTATGTGAAAAATGGTCTTGAAGTTAGGCAAAAATCCTACCTAAAATAGGTCAAATTTTCTCTAAGTTAAGAATGGTTTGGTACCCTTATTCCAAAAATTGTAACTTGAGATACAAGCTTCTTTTTGGAAAATTTTGTGAATCAAAGTTGTATATTTTTTAATAGGCTACAACTTTCATGTTTTGACTTTTGCTTGAATCCAAATGAATCTTGGTGAGAAAGTGGGAAAAAGTTAGGAAAAAATTAGGGTTTTTCATAACTTAGAAAAATTCTAAGTTATGAAAAATCTTCATTTCAAACCCTAATTTGCAATTCTTGATTTCTTGATGAACAAGTTTCATGATTTGTCATGTTTTAATGAAAAATGAATCTTGACACTTTATTTTGACCAAAAAGTCAAAGTTTGACTTTTCAGTATACAGTCAAAATTGATCAATTGACTGGGAAATTCAACTTTCAATCTTGTGCATTTGGGATCTTTTGAACTTGTTGAGCATGTAAAGACAATTCCATGGGGTCCTTGAGTCCATATGTGAGCTTGGTTTGCCATTGGCTAGGTCAAACAGTCAAAAATTGCCTTTGTGCAGTCAAAACCCTAAAAATGACCATTTTGCCCTTTTGGTGATCTGATCAAATTTCTTGTGGAATTGTGATCCAAACTTGATCAAATGGTCCATGTGAGTTCATAATGTTGACGTGGGTCAGTTTTCATGAGATTTGACTGTCAATTGGCCACAGTTGACTTTTTCCCTAATACAGTTGATTTCTAGGTCAACTGTCCAATTGACTGGGCAAAATTTGGAATCAAGACTTGAAACTTGGTATGGATAAACTTGGGAGTCCAACATGAAGCATGAAAGTCATCTTAGGAATTTTAGGTCAAAACATCTTTGTGCAAGCACAAACCCTAATTTGGGTCAACAGTGCAAGGAGAAGTCTTAAGCAGGTGAAACCCTAACTGGATCTTGAGCTTCAAGGGCTTTGTGATGAGAAATCATTGAGAAATGGGAGGGCAAATTTTGGGGTACAATAGTTTCCCCTGTTCAATCTTCTTGAATCCGAAGAGTTAGATTGGCAGGTTTGCCTTTCGTGACTCGAGGGTAAAAGGAGATTGGACACTAGAGTGCCCTTAAATTTGCACTCGTCAAAGCAAAGGATGCGGGAATGGGCTTAGAGATGCCATTTGGTGATGGGCTTAAAGACGCCATCTGGAAGGGTGACGGAATCTTGTCGGAGATGGGCTTAAAGATGCCATCTGGAATGAGTATTAGAAAGGTGTCCGTGTTTAGGACCACATCTGAATTGGGGGTCTGAATAAGCAATAGATTGACATCTGTATCTGGAGGCATCCGTAAACTGTTTTCAAAAGTTGAGAATCGTCTGAACAAGCGATAGGTTAACATCCGTTACTTGGAGAACCCGTGAACTGTTTTCAGAAATCTTGAAGTTGAATAAGCAATAGAGCAGCATCCGTTGTTGGGAAGCGTCCGTAAACTGTTTTAAAAAGTTTCATCTGAACAAGCGATAGATTAACATCCGTTGTTGGGAAGAATCCATAAACTTTTTTCAGAAGTCGCATCTGAACAAGCGATAGATTAATATCCGTTGTTGGGAAGAATCCATAAACTGTTTTCAGAAGTCTTGAGAAGAATCTGAACAAGTGATAGGTTAACATCCGTTACTGGAGAACCCGTGAACTGTTTTCAGAAATCTTGAAGCTGAATAAGCAATAGAGCAGCATCCGTTGTTGGGAAGCGTCCGTAAACTGTTTTCAAAAGTTGCATCTGAACAAGCGATAGATTAACATCCGTTGTTGGGAAGAATCCATAAACTGTTTTCAAAAGTCTTGGAGTTGAATAAGCAATAGAGCAGCATTCATTGTTGGGAAGCGTCCGTAAACTGTTTTCAAAAGTTGAGAAGAGTCTGAACAAGTGATAGGTTAACATCCGTTACTGGAGAACCCGTGAACTGTTTTCAGAAGTCTTGAGAAGAATCTGAACAAGCGATAGGTTAACATCCGTTACTGGAGAACCCGTGAGCTGTTTTCAGAAATCTTGAAGTCGAATAAGCAATAGAGCAGCATCCGTTGTTGGGAAGCGTCCGTAAACTGTTTTCAAAAGTTGCATCTGAACAAGCGATAGATTAACATCCGTTGTTGGGACGAATCCATAACTATTTTCAGAAGTCTTGAGAAGAATCTGAACAAGCGATAGGTTAACATCCGTTACTTGGAGAACCCGTGAACTGTTTTCAGAAATCTTGGAGTTGAAGAGGAACCAGTGTAGGGTTTCCTGATGATGAGCTCGTGTAAAAACTGCATCTGGATGAATCTGGAATAAGCATTAGAATGTTGCCATGTCTGGGTCACATCTGAATTATTCCTGGAAATAATCTCAGCAGATAATGATTTTTGTCTGTCGACTGATCTTACCTGAAAAGGTAAAGAGTTAGTTATATGCAATGTCATGATGCATGATACAATGTATGTTATATGATATGAATGTAAATGAATGCGCATGTAAGCTGGAGAGCTGTCTTGCAAAGGATAGGTGAATCCTGGATGGCCGAAGATAAAAGCCTCTTGACTGCTGTCGGGGAGAATAATTCCTGGTTGTTGCTGGAGAATAAGGAGTTTGGGTTGTATACCAATCTTCTGGGGAATTCCTGTCTTGAGGAGATCTTCATTGGAGAATCTTGAATATACAATGAGGAACTGAGAACTGAGAGTCTTCAGATTTGCTTGGGGAATACCAGACCTTCAATCGTCGAGGGGCCTTAGAACCACTTGCGGGGACTTGGAATTTCCTTGGTGACTTGCAGGGTAAAAGAATTTCTGATGATTTCTACTGGGGATTTTAGAACCTGGTAGACTTAAGCTAGGGAGATAAGACTGAGAATCTCTAGTCTAGTGAGAAGCATTTCTGTGGGGAAAAGGTTCACTAGTCTGGCTCCGCTGGGGATTGATAGTTTGAAGTTTTAGCTCTGCTGGGGATACTGGAACTTAGTTCTGAGGGGAATTGAGTTCTGGAGGATTCTCTGGCTGGGGATAACAAAGATAAACTCCTCTGGGGATTGTATTGATAAGTTATGTTGGGGAACTTTGATGAACTCCGTTGGGGATAGGAAGAAATTTGCCGAGTGTGATCTTCCGTGGCAATAAGCTGAGGATAACCCAGTTATAAGCCCTTGTGAGGAGTAACTTTGAATAAAGCTCGGGAGAGACGTCCGTACTCTGCAGGGGATAAGCTTCCAGAATCTATTGGGGATAAGCTTCAAGACTTGCTGGGGATATGGATTCCAAATCTCCTGGGGATTTCCTTTGAAAGGGTATCAAGATATCCAACTGTACCTTCAACCTATCAGTAATCCTCTTTCTTGATTTATAAGGAAATGATTATGTTCAAATGCATAAGCCTATTTAACAAAACATTGGACGTTTCTCAAAATAAAACAAATAGTGTAAGAGAAAAGAAGAAGGAAACGACACAAATTTCTGGGAAAAGTATTTGTATTAACTTTCTATGAGTATATCTGTACAAAGGAGACAATCATCCTAGTAAGAGGATTTTGTCGTAAATATTGAAAGATTTATACAAAATAAAGATGGCTATGTGAAATAATTCCATGGGATTCCATTCCGCTATAGCCTTCACAACTCTGAATATCTGTCCATCCAATGCTTCGTTTGCCGATGACTGGATTGATCAGAAGCCTGGAACTGGTTGATGAAGAGATTGTCCTTGAAGTGATCCGACGAGACATAGTCATGCGCTTTAATTCCCTAACTTTTGCCTGAATCGCCCTTTCGGGTTTTCGATCCACCGGGAAACCCCTTTTTGCCTAAGCCGCCCTTTCGGGTTTTCAACTTGCCGGGTGTATAGATTTTTTTTGTTTTTATCCCTAATTTTTGCCTGAACCGCCCTTTCGGGTTTTCGGTTCACCGGGATGCCCATTTTTTGCCCAAGCCGCCCTTTCGGGTTTTCGACTTGTCGGGTTATTTTATGCGTAGTATCTTTTGACTATGTCTGCGTTCGCAGGGTGCGGCAAATCGTCGCCGTCCATGGTGGTTAGAATCATCGCACCACCAGAAAATATGCTCTTGATCACAAATGGTCCTTCATATGTAGGAGTCCATTTGCCCCTGGGATCACTTTGCGGCAAGATAATCCGCTTGATTACGAGATCTCCGACTTGATACACTTGACGTCTGACTTTCTTATTGAAGGCCTTGATCATCCGTTTTTGATACGTCTGACCATGGCATATAGCAGCGAGTCGCTTCTCGTCGATCAGATTGAGTTGATCAAGTCGGGTCTGAATCCAATCATCTTCATTCAAACCTGTGTCCTTCATAATCCTTAGAGAAGGAATTTGAACTTCCATAGGTAGGACAGCGTCCATGCCATATACCAAAGAAAAAGGTGTTGCCCCGGTTGAAGTACGTGCCGTCGTACGGTATCCATACAGAGCAAACGGTAACATCTCATGCCAGTCTTTGTAAGTGACTGTCATTTTCTGAATGATCTTCTTAATGTTTTTGTTCGCAGCTTCAACAGCACCGTTCATCTTCGGCCGATAGGGAGATGAATTGTGATGATAAATCTTGAACTGTTCGCACAATGCGGTGATCATCGTGTTATTCAGATTTGTACCGTTGTCTGTGATGATCCTGTCTGGAACACCATACCGGCATATGAGATTTTGCTTGATGAAGCGGGCAACCACATTTTTAGTAACAGAGGCGAAGGAAGCTGCTTCGACCCATTTGGTGAAATAGTCAATGGCAACTAGGATGAAGCGATGTCCGTTGGAAGCTGTGGGCTTGATCTCTCCAATCATGTCAATGCCCCATATTGCAAATGGCCAAGGAACAGTCAGAACGTTGAGAGGAACCGAAGGGATATGAACTTTGTCAGCGTAGACTTGACATTTGTGGCAAGTACGGGAATGTTGATGGCAGTCAGCTTCCATGGTAGACCAGTAATAGCCTGCCCTTAGGATCTTCTTAGCCATTGTATGCCCGCTCAAGTGAGTGCCAAATGTGCCGCTGTGTATCTCAGTCATGATCAACTCTGCTTCAGCTTTGTCTACGCATCGGAGTAATACACAATCATGGCTTCGTTTGTAAAGGATGTCGTTGCTCAGGAAGAACTTAGCAGCGAATTTCCTTAAGAACTTCTTGTCATTTACGGAAGCTCCTTCGGGATAATCTCTAGTCTGGAGATACCTTTTGATTTCATGGAACCAGGGTTGTTCCACTACTTCTTCGGTATTAATCTCGTGACAATGTGCGGGTTCATCCATTCGCTCAATGGTGATTTGGGGAGCCTCGTTATCCCAGTTGAGTTTAAACATGGAAGACACTGTAGCTAGAGCATCTGCTAGCTGATTCTCTTCTCGCGGGAAATGCTCGAAGGTAATTTGCTCGAAATGAGGCAACAATGTCAAGACATGTTCTTTGTATGGGATAAGATTAGGGTGCTTGGTATCCCACTCTCCTTTGATTTGACTGATAACCAAAGCCGAGTCCCCAAATATGATCAAAGATTTGATCCCCAAGTCTATAGCAGCCTTGAGACCAAAGATGCAAGCTTCATATTCAGCCATGTTGTTTGTGCAGCTGAAGCAAAGTCGGGCCGTGAAAGGGGTGTGACAACCTTCCGGAGAAATGAGTACTGTGTCGATACCGTTTCCAAGTGCGTTTGAAGCACCATCAAAGTACAGGGTCCATCGGGATCCCTTTTCGGGTCCGTCATACGGTCCGTTACTTTCAATGTTGTCCAAGTTCATGATGTCCTCGTCTGGGAAGTCAAATCTCATGGGTTGGTAATCTTCGATAGCTTGATGAGCCAGATGGTCAGCTAGTACACTCCCTTTTATAGCTTTTTGAGTGGTGTACTGGATGTCATACTCAGTCAGGATCATCTGCCATCTGGCTATTCTTCTAGATAAAGCGGGCTTTTCGAAGATATACTTGATAGGATCCATTTTGGAAATCAACAAGGTAGTATGAGTCAACATATACTGTCTTAGTCGGCGAGCAGCCCATACCAAAGCGCAGCAAGTTTTCTCGAGCAGTGAGTAGCGAGTCTCACAGTCGGTAAACTTTTTGCTAAGGTAATAAATAGCATGCTCTTTTCGACCAGACTCGTCATGCTGGCCCAAAACACACCCCATTGAGTTATCTAAGACGGTCAGATACATGATCAATGGTCTTCCTTCGACGGGTGGCATCAGAATAGGAGGTTCTAGCAAATACTCCTTGATCTTATCAAAAGCAGCTTGGCAATCGTCGTTCCATTCGACTACCTGATCTTTCTTCAAGAGTTTGAAAATTGGCTCACAGGTAGAAGTCAGATGAGAGATGAATCTGGCAATATAGTTCAAGCGCCCCAAGAACCCTCTAACCTCCTTTTCAGTACGGGGAGCAGGCATCTCTTGTATTGCTTTCACTTTTGCTGGATCGACTTCAATGCCTTTGTTGCTTACAATGAATCCTAGAAGTTTACCAGACCTTACTCCAAAAGTGCACTTACTTGGATTCAACCTGAGTTTGTATTCTTTCAACCTGGCAAACAACTTTTCTAGATGTTCAAGGTGCTCCTCCTCTGTTTGTGACTGAGCTATCATATCATCTACGTAAACTTCAATCTCATGATGTATCATATCATGAAACAAAGCTACCATGGCGCGTTGATAAGTTGCCCATGCGTTCTTCAGTCCGAACGGCATCACCTTGTAACAGAAAGTGCCCCACTGTGTGACAAAAGTTGTCTTCTCCATATCCTCGGGGGCCATTTTGATTTTATTGTAGCCCGAGAATCCATCCATGAAGGAAAACACTTTGTGCTGAGCTGTATTGTCGATCAAAATGTCAATGTGTGGAAGTGGAAAATCATCTTTGGGGTTGGCCCTATTCAAATCCCGGTAGTCCACACACATCCTGACTTTGCCATCTTTCTTAGGCACTGGCACAATGTTAGCGACCCATTGAGGATAGGACATAACAGCCAGAAAGCCAGCGTCGAATTGCTTCATCACTTATGCTTTGATCTTTTCAGACATGTCAGGCCTCATTCGGCGGACTTTTTGCTTGATCGGTGGACAATCCTCTCTTGTGGGGAGACGGTGAACCACGATGTCTGTGTCTAAACCCGGCATGTCTTCATAAGACCAAGCGAAGATTTCAACATAATCATTCAACAACTGTATCAGGCGTTCCTTGACACTTGGTTCCAGATTGGCACCCACTTGCACCTCCTTCCGGTCTTCCTCGGTCCCTAAGTTGACAGTTTCCAATGACTCTTCATGCGGTAAGATGGCCCTTTCCTCTTGCTGTAGAAGTCTGGCTAGTTCCCCTGGTACTTCACAACCTTCGTCATCTTCATACTCGGCTTGATTGACCAGATCTTCAGAGTTATTGAAGGATATAGCAGAATCGTCACCCATGGAATCCGGAGTGGATGGGTACCTGCATTTGTGAGTGTGGGTGTGTGTAAGGGATAGCCATCCTTAAACAAAAATGCAAAAGGAAAGAAAATGAACACAAGCAGTTTATCAAATGAAAAACGTCCAATGAATCATTAAACATGGCATATGGATATGAAAAATAATCAAAACCCTTACAAATGGACCTACATGCCCCGGGCAAGGCATGAGGTGAAAAGGTAGTGTACGGATTGTTCGAAAATAAATATTACAGACCAAATAGGAAATGTTTGACAGATAAATTACTGATGAATAAAAGTGATGGGGACAAAGTCTTTTGCCTCCCAGTTGCACAATCCTCCTTTGACAGTTGGTAAATCCACTCTTCGATGTTGCTCTCTTTGTCTTCATCCTCCAAAGCGTTGATTCCGTAAGGAGAAATTTTGACTGGCGCTCTTTCAATCTTCGAACGACGCATAGCTTTCTGGACCGCGGTGGTGAACCCTAATCCAAATTTGTCTGTTTTATATGGAATATCAGGCAACTTCCCCCATGCTGAATTCTTCCCCTCCTTTATTGCGGCCTTTGCGTCCTCCAGAGATGCCATCCTGGCCATCTGCCTCGGTACTTCAGCTGCCAACTTTGCTACTGTTACTTCAGGAAGGACTTCTTCGAAATGCTGGAAAGGCGTCTCAATGAACTCACCCTCTACCTCCACATACCGGAAGGAGTTCAAGTGACTGATCATGTACTTCTCTTCGCCATGGACAATAATGATCTTTCCCTTGACAGGATACTTCAACATCTGATGTAAAGAGGAGGTGACTGCCCCAGCATGGTGTATCCAAGGCCTGCCCAACAAGCAAGAGTATGACAGACGGATGTCCATCACATTGAAAGTAGATTTAAACACCTCAGTGCCCACCTTGATGGGAATATCAACCTCCCCATGGACCATCCTCTTCGAACCATCGAAAGCTCTGACAACAATATCACTCGGTTTCAACTCCAACCCTTCACAATCTAGTCGGTCCAAAGCTTTCTTAGGCAGTACATTCAGCGACGAACCAGTGTCGACCAAGACATGTGCGAGAGTAGTTCCTCGGCATTCGACTGAAATGTGCAAAGCATCATTGTGGTTTCTACCTTTAGGAGTTAGGTCGGCATCAGAGAAACCTAATCCATTGTCCGCAGTAAGGCTAGCCACGCAATTTTGGAATTGATCTGCAGAGGTTTTCTGGGGCACATGGGCTGCCTTCAGGAATTTTATCAGAGCCTTAGCGTGCGCTTCCGAGCAAAGTAGTAGCGCCAGCATGGAGATCTTTGAGGGGGTTTTCCCCAGTTGTTCTACCACATCGTAATCACTCCTTTTGATTATCTTCAAGATCTCATCCATTTCTTTCTTGGAGGTCTCCGGAATGACCAAGGGTTGAGCCCTCGTCCTGACGAGCTCATCTTGGATTCCCTTACCTTTATCAGCAGCGGTAGGAGGGACAGTACTAGGAACAACAACATCTTCAATCAATGGGGTTCTAGCGGAGAGTTTTATTGGTGCAGGGATAACCTTGTCAGTAGATGAGGGTCCAAAGATTGCTCTTGGAGGGGCAATCTCTGGAGAAAATATTCTCCCGCTCCGGGTGATTTTGCTCGTGCCCGCAATGTTTCCAATGCTGGCTTCTTCATCATCCGAACTTTCTTCAGTTATTTCGATTTGTTTAATACCATGGTAGTAGACGTCACCGCCATAGTTCCATGGTATTAACTTCTCAGAAATATAGGGGACAGGCCCTGGCATTGTTATCTTCAAAGGAACAGATTTCGTAGCTGGTGTAATCTTAACAGGCTTTCTGACGGCCTTGGAAAGATTAGCGTGAATGGTTATGATTGAGACATCTTCAGTATGGGTTGGAATGGCAGAAACTTTTTCAAACAAAATTTGTCGACTGTCCATTAGGCCTTGGATGCCTTTCTTCAGTAACGGACAATCACACGGCAGAGAGTAACAACAATAGCAGTCTTCTTTACATCCCGGGAAGATCCCGACCCTTAACAGATTCAACTTGATGGTTAACAATGGAGTTATCAGATCATTGACATCAGCAACATACAAATCTTCTTCAATGGCATTGACATTTCGGCCGTGCTTCGGCATTGGAGCAGATATCACATTAGGCTTCTCCGGAGCGTCGAACTCCACTTCCTTCGCCTCTATCAGGTCTTGGATTTTATGCTTGAGTGCCCAACAATCATTGGTGTCGTGCCCGACACTGTCGGAATGGTAAGCGCATTTAGCATTAGGATGATAATGAGGAGAGGACGTATTCACATTTTTTGGTGCCTCTTTGATAGTGGCGAGATTTAATTTTAACAGATGGGGAAGCACTTGCGCTGGAGTCATATTAATGCGGGTGAACTGCCGTTATGGCCGTTCCACCCGTTGTTGATTTGGTCTGGACTGGTTATGGCGAGGCTGCTCACTTGAAGGGTTTTGAATCATTACGGCCCCCACGGTCGGCCGGCGCTCAGTCTTCCCTGCTCTTCTTTGGGAGTATACAACAGCCGTTTCCTTCTTGAAAGGTTTCTTCTCAACACTTGCAGTGGCACCCTTCTGAATCTTCCCTGACTTGATGCCAGCTTCTATTATTTCGCCTGTTAAGATCAAATCGGTAAACCCCGCGGAAGAGTTACCAATCAGATGATTGAAAAATGGCCCAGATAGGGTCCCTAGAAACATATCAACAAGTTCACGGTCGGTTAAAGGAGGCTGCACCCTACCAGCCAGATCCCTCCATTTTTGTGCATATTCTTTGAATCCTTCGCCTGTTCCCAGTGACATACCCTGAAGTTGTGTACGCGTAGGAGCAAGGTCAGAATTGTACTGATATTGTTTGTAAAAGGCGGTGGCCAAGTCTTCCCAGTTTTGGACGCTGGTTCCCTCTAGCTGATAAAATCACTCCAGTTGAGCCCCAGAAAGGCTGTCTTGAAAGAAATGGATCCAAAGGTTCTTATCTGCCGTATAAGGTTGGATCTTTCTTACGTAGGACCTGAGATGCATTTTTGGACAGGACAACCCATCATACCTCACAAAAACTGGCACTTTGAACTTTATGGGAATCACAATCCCAGCAACTAAACCCAAGTCTTCAAAATCCAAACCTGGTACTCTCTGTAGCTCCATGGCGGCCAACCTGTCTTCTAAACCTTTGTATTTATCATCAGCCGGAGGGTATTGTTGATCATAGTAGTCTTCATCCTCTTCGACCTCCTCTTCTTCTACATCGGACTCGGAAGGTACCGCAGCCCCACCTCCTTTACTGGTTCCTTCATCAGAAGTAGGAGGAAATTCAAGCACTCTCCTGGCCTCTCCGTCAAATCTTCTCCCTAAGGTAGCCACCCCGAGTCTCTTTTTCTTCTTTTTCACTGGGTCTTTATTCCCCAGCAAGGTCTTGAGATCCTCCTGGCCCTTAGCCAAGGTCATCAGGAGTTGCTGGAACTGTGCATTTTGAGCTTGTAGGTCTTTGACTGTTTGCTCGAGATCCATCCTACTGAAATAAACAGCAGACAGATAAGGAAACCTGGAGTGAGACCTGCTTATGCACATGATGAATGGTATGCTTATGTATGCAATGCATTCAAGGATTTGGAACATTCAAAATTGTTGTAGACAAAAAGGAATGCACGTCATATTAATAAGAAGAAATTTGTTAGTACATAAATGCCCCATGGGCCAAATATTACAAAAACAACTTCTCAAGGCAAAAAGACGTTGCGCATCCTCTTTGGCGCAATGTAGGTGTTGAGGGCCTCTTGCTCATGGAGTCGGCGGGTAAGCTCTAGAACCTTCTTCTCGCTAGCGTAGAAGCTGGCTTCAAAAGTGTTCCGTTCCTCCTTGAGCTGAATCCAACTTTTCTGCATTTCCTCCCACGATGTAGGCATGTCAGGATATAGGACGGTGTAGGGAACCTCTCCTTCCTTGACGGGCTCTTTAATCACAGGGAGAACATGAGGATAAGGCATCATTAGACTCTGGGCTCGGGCTCGTACCCACTTGAGATAAGGCTCAAGAGGGATGGAATTCTTGTGTCCCAGTGTCTTGCTATCAACCTTGTTGGGCATCCCCCAAGCTCTGATGAATCTTTGGCGAAGTCCTTGCGCATCGTTGTCGAAGTCAAAAACTAGGTCAGGAATCAACATGTCATGAGGGCCATCCCTCCATGCATATCCAAATTGCCTCAAAGCTAGGCAAGGGTTGTAGGTGATACCTCCTCTGATTCCAAGTAAAGGAACATTAGGAAACTCTCCGTAACGATCGACGATGATGACATTTTCTCTGGACCAAGAACACCAATGTACATCAGAGTGAGTGAGAGTCATCAACCGTTGGGACCACCTTGAGCCTTGGTCATTCTTCAAGACGGATTGTGGAAGGTGCGAAATAAACCACCTTGCAAGGAGAGGAGTACAGCACATGAGAACACCCCTCTTTCTCATTGTTCGTGTGTAAAATGAGTGAAGGATGTCCCCAAGCAATGTTGGTATTGGATTTCTGAACAAGAAGATTTTGACGGCGTTGACATCTACCAATTGGTCAGAGTTTGGGAACAAGACCAACCCATAGATAAGGAGTGCCACAATTTCTTCAAAGGCTTGTAGGTCCAATGAATTCCAACATTCTTGTGCCTTCTCAAACAAGAATTTTGCTAAGAATCCTTTGACGCGGCTTCTGGTTTCCCAATGCCCCTTGATGTCGGATGGTTGTAGATGTAATGCTCGAGCAACATCTTCCGGCTTTGGTTCCTTTTCCGTACCGTTGAAGGGTAGTTGATTAAGGATAGGAATTCTCAGGAGTTGAGAAAACTACTCCAAAGTGGGCACCAACTGGTAATCGGGGAAAGTGAAACAGTGGTGAAGAGGGTCAAAGAACTGGAATAGCACTTTCATCATGTATTCTTCAATGTTGGTGTTGACTAAGCTGAGCAATCTACCATGTCTTTCACTGAAGGATGAGCTTTCCGGAATTCTTGAGGTGAGCTCCTTGAGTTGAGGAGAGATTCTCACAAGGTTAACTTGGATGGTTTTTCTGCGAGGAATTTCCATGACCTACAAAACAAGAACAAAGATGAAGATCTAAACCCTTGAAGTGGTTAGTGAATGCATATGATGCTTTATGATGTTTATGATGTATGCACAAACATATGTACAAGTAAATCACACCAAAACCTAGTTTCAGGCTTGCATGGGGTTTCATAGGAAAGTACCCTCTTGAGTGTAGTTGGCTTAAAAACCTGTCCTATAAATAGTAACCGGGTTCTAAGGAGCTCAATATCATTGGATTGTTTTCATTGTTCATTGTTTTGGTTTAGCCACTTAACTAGCGACCAAAATATTCCAAGAAAACAACCCTCAATGAGTGTAGTATCGAGTATCTACCAACTTCGGACTGCACCAAAGCCGGTCATCTCACTACCCCTAATAAAAGGCCAAGATGGTCAAGTAAGGTTCTAGGTCATTAGTGCTTAGTGACATCACTCAGCGGCCCCGTACTCTCCTTGATTGAACTCAAGGGTTACCGGTACTCACAAATATGTCACACTAATATAGCTATTGCTTCGACCGTGTCGGTATACCCCGCACAGTTTCCACAACGTATTGCTATCTATGAAATGTTTCCCAAAATCCGGGTGGAGGATTACAAACCCAAACAAGAGAGCCAAGATATAAAGAAATCAAGACAAACAATTAATCATGCAAGAGGGTGATCTAAGCCCTAAGGTTACTCCACTTTTAAATTGTCCCCAGCAGAGTCGCCAGTTCTGTGATACGGTGGGAGAACTGACTATGGTTTTGCGTTTGTTTTCGCAAATGTTTCAGTTGAGCAAGAGTCGCCACCGACTTTTTATTTTATCCTAAGGAAAGGTTTAAAAAGCACAGCAAAAACCTTTGAGATATTTTCTTGGGTTCGGGGAGTAGATTATAGAAATGGAAGGTATTAGCACCCTTTCTATCCATGGTTATCCATGGGCTCTTAGGTACTTGCTTAGATCAACTTGCCTTGGTTTTCAATTGTTTGAAATGGTGCTTTGTGTGTGGTTTTGAAAATGTTTTAAAAAAAGATGCCTTGTCTAGGCTACCCTTGTAACAATTCTTTACTCGAATGTTTTACAAAAGGTGTTTGTCTTTTTGAAAAGATGTTTCAAGGTTTTTTGAAAGTTTGTTTTGAAAGTGTGGTTTGAAAAATAGGCAAGTGTTTTTGTTTTGCAAGTTGACAAGTACTTAAGAGCTATCTACCCTAAAGTTCTCAAAGATTTTTGCTATGTTTTAACCCTTTTAACAATTTTGTTCCACCATTGCATTTGATGGACAATCTTGTGTTAGGATGTGAAAAGGGACGGGCGCGGGTCATCGTTTAGACCATAATTGCAATGGTGCCAAGTATCTTTGGGCAATTTTCCTTTAAGGGACTTGATCATTTTTTAGGCAACTTTCGAAAGTGTCATCGAGGGACTATGATCAATTGATTTGTGTTTGTTTTTGCCCAAAGAAACCTAACATGCAATATGGCCCATTTATTGAAGGCAACAAGTGGAATACCCTAGGGGTGCAAGTGTGATTAATGTTTTCCATTTTCATGCTTTGATTATCTTGAAATTAGGTCAAACTATTTTGTTGTTTTCATTTACATACAAACCCTAATTCTATCATGGTATATTTAGAAAACTTTAAAGTGCGAAAATTAAAGTTCCTAAGCTATTACAACACAATATGGGAAGGGGGATACAAATGTTCAAATGGGGGGGTATTTGACAAGGAATTTAAACCTAGACTATTACATCAATTTTGGATTATTTACAAGATAATTGATTGCACAAATAAAATGGAAATAAAATAAATATGCAAGATGCAAAAAGGTTTTTTATATGTATGAAAAAAGTATTTTTATATGTCAAAATAAAATAAAATGAAAAGTATTATTTTTTGAGTATTTTCCATGTTTTAGGGCAAAACCCTAATTTTATTAGGTAAAAGGTATTATTTATTTAAGATATACAATGTTTAATAATTATATACAAAAAATAAAATAAAATAAAAAAGAAGTATATTTATAAAAAAGGTATTTTTAATGTCAAATATTAAAAAAAATAAAAAAATGTATATATTTTGTATTATTTACTAAATATGCTAATTAATATGTATGTATTTATATAATTTATCAAATATATTAAATATGTGCAAAAATAATAATATTTAATATTTACAAAAAAAGTATGTTTTATGTAAAATATTTTCAGAAGATAAAATAAAATAAAAATTAGAAAATAAGTGTGTTTGCATTATTTTTTCTAGTTATTCTAAATAATAGTATTTATATATTATTTATGTACAAACTAACTAAAGACTAATAAATATCAAAATAAATGCAAAAAATGTGGAAAAAATGATTTTTATATTTTTTCATACTTAAATAAAAATCTAGAAATAAAATCAAAAGGAAAAAATAGAAAATGATAAGTAAAAATCAAAATGGGTCAGGGAGGTTCAAAAGCAAAAGCAAGGTGCAAATAAGAAAAACAGAACAAGCCCAGCCCAATAGGACCTTCTTCAACCTCTGGCCAGAACTTTGACAAAAAACGCGCGCTTGTACAATGATTCAAACACCTGGATTCTTGGACTTTTAGCATAAACTTACAACATAAGAAATGTTAATCATCAAGCCACGATTCTGAATATGTAAAGAACTCATCCTAACTCTAAAAAATGAGAGAGAATTTCATCATTCCCAAATCTTAACCTAACTTTTTATCAATGTTCAGACCTCAAATTCTCATAGCATAGGCAAAATAAATGGAAAGTAAAGGTATGTACAGTTTCAGGGGCATGAGTAGAACACTTCTTATTCATAAACTTAGAGCTAATGATGCCTACATTAAGAGTTAGAAGTTCAAGAATATACCTGTTCAGTTGGAGTCGTGTCTGGCAATGGAGGAGTTTTCAGGGTAAGATGAAGATTTGTACAGCTTGCCTGAAGTGTAGTGATGCTATTCCAATGCTTGGTGTGTTTTGAATCGTGCCAAATCAAGCTGCAGAAGTCCACCTGTAAGATAAAAAAAATGGAAATGGCAAATGGTGCTATGGCTGTTACAATCTCAGTTCAAGGTTTGGAATAGTTCATATGGATATTATGGAATGTGTTTGAAGTGTTTTTGGCCAAGATGCACGATGGAAATGAGTTGTGGGATTCAAGTTGCAGAATATGCCCTGTTTTGGAAGTTTGAGGGTGATTCTGTGAATGAGAGGGTGTTGGAGAGGGTTGGCTCGTGTTCTAGCTCAGTTAGGGTGTTTAGAAAGTGTACAAAGTTTTTGCTTAAGCTTGTTTGTGCTGAGATGAAAGTTCCTCCACAAAATGCAAGCTTTCTTACACTTTAAGCAAGAGATGGCAAGTTGGTGTTTCTAGCCTGTACAGGCCCCCATTCTATGCTGCATACCTTGGCCTTGATCAGTGCAATTAGTCCATAAACTTGTGCCAAAGAGATTTGAACTGTACCACTTGGATTGCAAATTTGACATAAAGTGCAACTTTATCAAAATGGATATATTGCTTTTTCCAAATAAGGATTAATTCTCCATGTAATGTCCAAATGCATAGAACAACATCTTGGCACAATGGTTTAGTATTGAATTATTGAGTAAAAAATGGGATTAGAGGCCTGCAATGTAGCTTGCATATGCTGAGTTTGAAAATGCACAAGTTATGGACATGTAAATTGGCCAAATCAAAAGTGAGTTTTTCCCAACTTGCCAAATTCGATTCTCCCTAACCATGAGGTTGTTTGATGAGTTCTTGGACATTTTTGAAAGCTTGGAATGTGTACTACAATCCATCTTTGAAATGCAAATTGAAATTCCAAGTGGAAGTATGTGAAAAATGGTCTTGAAGTTAGGCAAAAATCCTACCTAAAATAGGTCAAATTTTCTCTAAGTTAAGAATGGTTTGGTACCCTTATTCCAAAAATTGTAACTTGAGATACAAGCTTCTTTTGGGAAAATTTTGTGAATCAAAGTTGTATATTTTGCAATAGGCTACAACTTTCATGTTTTGACTTTTGCTTGAATCCAAATGAATCTTGGTGAGAAAGTGGGGCAAAGTTAGGAAAAAATTAGGGTTTTTCATAACTTAGAAAAATTCTAATTTATGAAAAATCTTCATTTCAAACCCTAATTTGCAATTCTTGATTTCTTGATGAACAAGTTTCATGATTTGTCATGTTTTAATGAAAAATGAATCTTGACTTTTCAGTATACAGTCAAAATTGATCAATTGACTGGGAAATTCAACTTTCAATCTTGTGCATTTGGGATCTTTTGAACTTGTTGAGCATGTCAAGACAATTCCATGGGGTCCTTGAGTCCATATGTGAGCTTGGTTTGCCATTGGCTAGGTCAAACAGTCAAAAATTGCCTTTGTGCAGTCAAAACCCTAAAAATGACCATTTTGCCCTTTTGGTGATCTGATCAAATTTCTTGTGGAATTGTGATCCAAACTTGATCAAATGGTCCATGTGAGTTCATAATGTTGATGTGGATCAGTTTTCATGAGATTTGACTGTCAATTGGCCACAGTTGACTTTTTCCCCAATATAGTTGATTTCTAGGTCAACTGTCCAATTGACTGGGCAAAATTTGGAATCAAGACTTGAAACTTGGTATGGATAAACTTGGGAGTCCAACATGAAGCATGAAAGTCATCTTAGGAATTTTAGGTCAAAACATCTTTGTGCAAGCACAAACCCTAATTTGGGTCAACAGTGCAAGGAGAAGTCTTGAACAGGTGAAACCCTAACTGGATCTTGAGCTTCAAGGGCTTTGTGATGAGAAATCATTGAGAAATGGGAGGGCAAATTTTGGGGTACAACACCTCCCCAAACCTCAAAACACCATTGTAATGCACAAAAACAGGGCATCCCTGCAGTTTGACTTCCATAAACACATCCACTCGTGCGCCTTGGCCAAAACCTTTGCAAACACATTTCCTATCACCCACTCAAGCTATCCCAAGCATTGGACACGACCTGTAACACCTCTAACCAACTTCACCATTTTCACTTTTTCTGTTTTGCAGGTTGATTGCCATAGCTTGATTCACTTGGTTTCAAAGAAAGCTAAAGGTGGGAAAAGCATCCCTGAACTTCAAGCATGTTGTACAAGTCCTCACATTGCCTTGAAAGTGCCTCCATTGTCAGACACGATCCAAGCTGAACAGGTAAGTTCATGGACTTCTATCTCTCAATCTAGGAAGAGTTAGCTTTAGATTTATGAATGAAAAATGCTGTACTCATGGCCCTGAAGCTACACATATATTTACTTTCCATTTATATTGCATGTGTTGAGAGAATTTGGAACCTGAACATTAGAAAAAACATAGGTCAAGAATTAGGGATGGAGAAATTCTCTCTCATTTCTGAGAGTTAAGTTAAATTTTTTATATGTCTGGATTCGTCTCTTGATGCTCTACATTTCTTGTGTTATGAGTTTTGCTTGAAAGTCCAGGAATCATGAGATAGCAGGAAGCACGCGTTGCTCTGTTTGTTTGTTCAAAGGTTTAAGACAAAGTCTTCTTGGGTTGGGCCTGTATTGTTCTTCCTTTTTGCACCACATTCTCACACATGCACCCCCTTGGCCCATTGTATTTTATTTTCATTATTTTTGACTTTTGATTTTTGTTTCTGACTTTTTTATTTTTGCCAAAACATAAAAAATATTAAAATTATTTTTGTCACATTTTTTTGCATTTTATTTGATATTTATTTGGTTTCATTTAGTTTTGTACATAAATATACTTTTATTTAAAATAACTAAAAATAATACAAATATATTTATTTTCTGATTTCATTTTATTTTATCTTTTTGAAAACATTCTATAAAAAATATACTTTTTTTTGTAAATATTAAATACTTAATTTTTGTACATATTTAATATATTTAATAAATAATATAAATACTTATATATTTAATAGTATATTTAGGTTAAAAACATAAAAATAATACATTTTTATTTTTATTAATATTTAACTTAAAAAAATCACTTTTTGACAATATACTTTCTTTTTATTTATTTTTTGTACATAATTAATAAATATTGCATATACTATATAATAAATACCTTTTATTTATAAAATTAGGGTTTTGCCCTAAATACATAAAAATACCAAAAATTAATTCATTTTATTTTGTTTGTTTAACACATAAAAAAATACTTTTGACATACATATAAAAATCATTTTTGCATCTTGCATATTTATTTTATTTTATTATTGTGCAATTAAATACCTTGTAAAAATTCAATTTGGATGTAATAGTTTAGGGTTTAATTTCTTGCTAAAATATCCCCATTTGAACATTTGTACCCCCCATCCCATATATTGTGTTGTAATAATTTAGGACCTTTAAATTCCGCACTTTAAAAGCTTTCTAAATATGCCATGATAGAATTAGGGTTTTGTATGCAAATCAAAAACAACAAAATAGTTTGACCTAAATTCAAGATAAACAAGCATGAAAATGGACAACACTAATTACACTTGCACCCCTAGGGTACTCCACTTGTTGCCTTCAATAATGGGCCATATTGCATGTTAGGTATCTTTGGCAAAACAAGACAAATTCAAATGATCACAGTCCCTCGATGACGCTTTCGAAAGTTGCCTAAAAATGATCAAGTCCCTTAAAGGAAAAATTGCCCAAAGATACTTGGCACCATTGCAATCATGGTCTAAACGATGACCCGCGCCCGTCCCGTTCACATCCTAACACAAGATTGTCCACCAAATACAATGGTGGAACAAAATTGTTAAAAGGGTTAAAACATAGCAATGATCTTTGAGAAATTTAGGATAGATAGTTCTTGGTTACTTGCCAACTTGCAAAACAAAAACACTTGCCTATTTTTCAAAACCACACATCACAACACTTTCAAAACAACTTCAAAAACATTGAAAACTTTTTCAAAAGACATACACCTTTGTATACATCCCAACATGGATCATTACAAAGGTTGCCACCACATTGGCTTCTTTTCAAAACATTTTCAAAATACACACACAAAGCACCATTTCAAACAATTGAAAGCACCATTTCAAACAATTGAAAATCAAGGCAAGTTGATCTAAGCAAGTAACTAAGAGCCCATGGATAACCATGGATAGAAAGGGTGCTAATACCTTCCCTTTCTATAATCTACTCCCCGAACCCAAGAAAACATCTCAAAGGTTTTTGCTGTGCTTTTTAACCTTTCCTTAGGATAAAATAAAAAGTCGGTGGCGACTCTTGCTCAACTGAAACATTTGCAAAAACAAACGCAAAACCCAAGTCAGTTCTCCCGCCGTATCACACCAGGCCTTTGAGGAGGTCTTGGCCCTTCTAATCTATGGGTTAGTACTATTCCCTAATCCGAACTTACTCATAGATGTGAATGCTATCATGATTTTCCTCTCTCGCAACCCTGTGCCTACCTTGCTCGGAGATATCTTGCACGCTCTCCATACTCATACCATGAAGAGAAGAGGGGTCCTTATGTGCTGCATGCCATTACTGTCGAGGTGGTTTATTTCTCACCTCCCTAATTCAGTGTTGAAGAATGAAGAAGGTTTGGGTTGGTCGCAAAGGATAATGTCACTTTCTCACGCGGATATTCTCTGGTATTCCCGATTTATGGGAGATGTTTCTATTATTGACCGTTGTGGGGAGTTCCCTAATGTCCCGCTACTTGGCATTAGGGGAGGTATAACTTACAATCCTTGTTTGGCTCTGCAATAATTTGGTTATGCTCGAAGGGATTAGCCTCATGAGTTACTTATCCAGGGCATTGTATTTAACTATGAGGGGGATGTTCAAGGGTATCACCAGAGGTTCGTACGAGCTTAGGGCATGATAAAAAGATCTGACGCCAAGACTTTGGGGCCTAAGAATTCCATTCCTATGGAACCTTATCTCCAATGGGTACGAGCTCGCGCTCAGAAACTTATAATGCCCTACATAGCCGTCTTACCAGTGATTGTGGAGCCCGTTACTGAAGGGGATATTCCCTACACGGTTCTTCATCCTGATATGCCCACTGATCTTAAAGAATTACAGAGGTATTGGATCCAGTTGAAGAAGGAGCACAATACTTATAGGGACCAGTTCTATGCCCAGGAGAAGAAGGTTTTAGAGCTCACAAAGAAGCCTCATGAAGAAAGAAGCCTTAATGCCTATCTCGGCACGAAGAGGAAGCATCCATGGGAAACTTGATTTTTAGTTTTTAGAATTTTTAATTGTAACTCCTAAGAGGAAATTGTACCTTGAATTCTACTAATAAAATCTTTGTTTCATTCTGGTTTGCAAATTTAAATTTCCCAAAGTCCTTGAAATAATGGCATACTCATCCCATCCATAGCATTGCATAAACAGGTACCATTACAGGTTTCTCATCTTCTTCGCTGTTTATTTCAGCAAAGATGTCTTCTGAACAAAGCATAAAAGATCTTCAGGCACAAAATGCCCAATTTCAACAGATGTTCGTAACTCTGGAAAAAGGGTAGGAAGATCTGAAGGCCCTCATCCTGAAAGAGAAGAAGAAGAAGAAGAAACCCACTGGTATCCTTAATATGGGCAGAAGATTCGGAGGGCGGCTAAAGCAATCAGTCGATTTGACCTCCTCGTCCAAAGAAGGGGAGAATCAAGAGAGGCAGACAAGGGAAGAAGACCCCAGTCCTGAAGCTTCTGACAATGATACGGACTACAGTGATAAGCAATATCCTCCCATTGAGGATATATACAAGCAGTTAGAGGATCAGCTGAGCACCATGGAAGTCCATAGAATACCTGGGTTGGACTTCCAAGAACTAGGATTGGTGTCGGGAGTGGTCATCCCACCAAAGTTTAAAGCGCCGTTTTTTGCAAAATATGATGGGGTGTCTTGCCCAAAGCTTCATCTCCGTTCCTACGTAAGGAAGATCCATCCCCACACCGCTGATAGAAACTTGTGGGTTCACTTCTTTCAAGATAGCCTGTCAGGGACTCAGCTCGAATGGTTCTACTAATTGGAGGGAACCAATGTCCGAAACTGGAAGGATTTGGCTGCTGCTTTTTACAAGCAGTATCAATACAATGTCGACCTGGCCCTTACTCATACTCAACTCCAGAGTATATCCATGGGTGCAGGTGAAGGCTTTAAGGACTATACGCAAAAGTGGAGAGATTTGACCGGGAGAGTCTAACCCCCTTTGTCTAATAGGGAGTTGGTCGACATGTTTCTTGGGACGCTGTCTGGTCCATTCTTCAACCATTTAATTGGTAGCTCATCGGCTGGTTTTGTGGAGCTGATATTAACCGGAGAAAGGGTAGAAGCTGGAATCCGGAGCAGCAAAATACAGAAAGACACTTCTTCGAGTTCAGTAAAGAGGCCCTTCACCGGTAAGAAGGAGGCCAGTGCCGTTTATAGTCTGAGAGGTCAGAGCAAAACGGAATACCGTCCAACGATAAGTGCTGTAATGATACCTATGCCTGCGGCTGCCCCACAACGCAACAATCAACAAAGGGTAGAAAGACCACAAAGGCAGTTTACCCAGATTAACATGACATTGACAGAGGTTCTACCCCATCTACTGAGATCCAACTTGACAACTTTGAAAGAGGCTCCCAAGAATCCTAATACCTTGTCTCCTCGGTAAAATCCTAATGCTCGGTGTGCCTACCATTTTGAGAGTCCTGGTCACGATACAAATGACTGCTGGGCTCTAAGAAATAAAGTACAAGATCTGATTGAAGCCAAGGAGATTGATTTCGATGCTTCGGCGAAGCCCAATGTCATAACTGCTCCCATGCCTAGGCACAACCATGGAGTTAACGTCGTTGATACCGATCTATTTGTGACCTCAATTGATGAAGTTTCTACTCCCCTTATGACTGTTAAGAAGAATTTGTTGCTGGCTGATTTATTTCTGGGTTGTGGTGAAGGTTGCCACATGTGTTCATCTCTTCCTTCTGGTTTCTATATGCTAAAGACAAGTGTCCAGCGCCTGATGGATAGCAGAGAAATTTTATTTGAGAAAATTTTGACTCCTGCTGTTCCGTTTGAAGATGTTGCTATTATAACCATTTCCACCAATCCTTCCAAGGCCTCCTCGAGAAGACCTGTTAGGATTACACCCACTCCAAGAGTTGCTCCGTTAATAATCACTTGTCCTGGTCCTGTCCCGTACACCTCGGACAAAGTTTTCCCTTGGCATTATGGCGCTGATATCTACTATCGTAGCGTTAAACAAGACCTGAAGAATGAAGAGGCTGATCCCGATGTTAGTAACATTGTTGGGACCAATAGGATTACTAGAAGTGGAAGGGTTTTTTCTCCTGAGATCTCCCCAAAGACTGTCACTAAGCCTGTTGTTATTTCATCTGCTGTTCCTACCAGTACTTCCGTCGTTACTCCTGTTCTTATTCCAATTATTACTCCTGCCATAGAGTCATCTGGGGCTCGAGGAAAAGTAGCTATAGATGAGCCTGCCCGGACAGAGGCACCTAGAAAGATTGTCGTGGAAACCATGGATGAAAGGGGTGCTAACACCTTCCCCTTTCATAATCTACCCCGTGAACTCAAGAAAACATCTCTAAAGGTCTTTCCTGTGCTTTTTCACCTGTCCTTATTGGATAAAAGAAAAGTCGGTGGAGACTCTTGCTATCCGCAACATTTGCGATCAAACGCAAAACAAAAAGTCAGTTCTCCCACTGTATCACAATAACGGTTCCGCTATTGCCAGTTTTGACTTTAAAAATCCAATCTACCAAGCTGAGAAAGAAGGTGAGGAAGATTGTGAAGTACCAGAAGAACTTGTTAGACTGTTACAACATGAGGAAAGAGCAATATAGCCTCATGAAGAGCCAGTTGAGACGCTAAACCTGGGTATTGAATAGGATAAAAAGGAAGTTAAGATAGGTGCCAACTTGGAGCATAACATCGAGGAGCGGTTAATCCAGATGTTACATGACTACATTGAGATCTTTGCCTGGTCATATGAAGACATGTCGGGGATGGACACTAATATTGTGGTTCATCGTCTACCAACGAAAGAAGACTGTCCTCCAGTGAAGTAAGAGGTTTGTCGTATGTGGCTTGAAATGTCAGAAAAGATCAAGGCCGAGGTTATGAAACAGTTTAACGTCGGATTCTTAACTGTTACTTCTTATCCATAATGGGTTGCAAACGCGGTACCGGTACCTAAAAAAGATGGCAAGGTGAGCATGTGTGTGGATTACAGAGATTTTAATAAGGCGAGCCCCAAGGATGACATTCTGCTTCCCCATATAGATGTTCTAGTTGACAACACCGTGCAACATAAGGTTTTCTCCTTCATGGATGGTTTCTCCGGGTATAACCATATTAAAATGGCGCTTGAAGATATGGAGAAAACAACTTTTGTCACATAGTGGGGCACCTTCTGCTACAAAGTTATGCCATTTGGATTGAAAAACACTGGGGCAACCTATCAGCGTGCTACGGTAGCCTTGTTTCACGATATAATCCATCACGAGATAGAGGTCTAAATCGACGATATGATAGCCAGGTCTCAGACTGAAGAAGCGCACTTGAATCATTTTCAAAAACTGTTTCAAAGACTGAATGAATACAAGTTAAGACTGAACCCAAACAAGTGCACCTTTGGAGTAAGATCTGGTAAGCTATTAGGTTTTGTTGTCAGTGGCATGGGTATTGAAGTAGATCCTGAAAAGGTTAAATCTATTCAAGAGATGCCAACTCCCCACACCGAGAAGGAGGTTAGAAGATTCTTGGGACGTCTAAACTACATTGCCAGGTTCATTTCCCACCTAACCGCTACTTGTGAGTCAATCTTCAAATTACTTAAAAAGGATCAAGTAGTGAGGTTGAATTACGACTGCCAGACTGCCTTTGACAAAATCAAGGAGTATCTTCAAGAGCCTCCAATTTTGATGTCATCGGTTGAAGGAAGACCTCTGATCATGTACTTAACAGTATTAGAAAATTCAATGGGGGGTGTGCTGGCGAAGCATGACGAGTCTGACCAAAAAGAGCATGCAATATACTACCTGAGCAAAACGTTTACGGACTGTGAAACTAGATATTCATTGCTCGAGAAAACTTATTGCGCTTTGGCATGGGCTGCTCACCGGTTAAGACAGTATATGCTGACTCACACTACCTTATTGATATCTAAAATGGATCCTATCAAATACATATTCGAGAAGCCCGCTCTCTCTGGAAGAATAGCAAGATGGCAAATGGTCCTGACCGAATACGAAATTCAGTACACTACCCAAAAATCAATAAAATGAAGTGTACTAGTTGATCATTTGGCTCATCAGGCTGTGGACGACTATCAATCCATGAATTTTGAGTTCCCGAACGAGGACATCATGTTAGTGAATGATTGTGAAGAACTTGGACCATATGATGAACCCGAACAAGGGGCTTGATGGACTATGGTTTTTGATGGAGCTTCCAACGCACTTGGCAATGGCATTGGTGTTGTGATCATATCTCCCGAAGGCTGTCATACTCCTTTCACTTCCAGGCTATGTTTCAACTGTACCAACAATATGGTTGAATATGAAGCATGCATTATGGGTCTCAAAGCTGCTATCGACTTGAGAATCAAATTGTTGAGCATATTTGGGGACTCGGCCTTGGTGATCAGTCAAATCAAAGGAGAATGGGACAAAGAGCATCCTAATCTCATCCCTTACCGAGAGCATGTGTTGACGCTGTTTTCGCACTTTGAAGGAGTTACCTTTGAGCATTTTCTACGAGAAGAAAATCAATTAGCAGACGCGCTAGCTCATATGTCATCCATGTTTAAAGTCGGATGGGATAATGAAGCTCCTCATATCACCATTGAGTGATCAGACGAACCAGCATATTATTATGAGGTGGATACTGAAGAAGCAGGGGACAAACCTTGGTTCCATAAAGTGAAAAGATACCTCGAGGCCCAAGAGTATCCTGAGGGAGATTCCATCAATGATAAGAAGTTCCTAAGAAGGTTCTCTGCCAAGTTTTTCCTCAGTAACATAATCCTCTACAAGCGCAACCACGGTTCTACTTTGCTTCGGTGAGTAGACAAGAATGAGGCGGAGAAGATTATGGCAGATATGCACGAAGGTACCTTTGGCACCCATTCTAGTGGGCACACAATGGCTAAGAAGATTCTGAGGGCAGGATAATACTGGTCCACTATGGAAGCAGACTGTTATCGGCATTCTTGAACTTGTCACAAGTTCCAGATCTATGCTGATAAAGTACATATGCCTCCAGTTCCCTTGAATATCTTGACTGCTCCCTGGGCTTTCGCAATGTGTGGCATCGATATGATTGGAGATATTAGACCTACCGCTTCTAATGGGAACTGCTTCATCCTGGTTTCCATTGATTACTTCGGAAAGTGGGTCTAGGCAGCCTCATTTGCTTCTGTTACCAATAATGTCGTGGCCCAGTTTATCAAACATAACCTTATCTGTAGGTATGGTACTCCAAAAAGAATCATCATAGATAATAGTACCAATATCAATAATACTATGATCATTGAGCTCTATGCACAATTCAAGATTCAACATCATAATTCTTCTCTTTACCGATCGAATATGAATGGTGCTGTAGAGGCTACCAATAAAAACATCAATAAGATCATGCAGAAAATGATGGTGACATACAAAGACTGGCATGAAATGTTACCATTCTCTCTTCATGGTTACCGTACCTCAGTATGCACGTCAACAGGGGCAACTCCTTTCTCTCTAGTATACGGTATGAAAGTTGTCCTACCAATCAAAGTCTAGATCCCTTCCTTGAGAATCATGAAGGATGCATGTTTGAATAAAGATGAATGGGTTCAGACTCAACTTGACCAATTGAACCTCATTGATGAGAAAAGGCCCGCGGCTGTTTGTCATGGTTAGATTTATCAAAAATGCATGATCAAAGCTTTGAACAAGAAGGTCAGACGTCAGGAATATCTAGTTAGCGACCTAGTAATCAAGTGCATTATCCTGCCACAAAGTGATCCCAGGGGAAAATGGACTCCCACATAAGAAGGACCATTTGTGATTAAGAACATATTTTCTGGTGGAGCCATGGTATTAACCACTATGGACGGTGACGACCTTCCACATCCTGTAAACGCGGACATAGTTAGAAGATACTACGCATAAACAGAGACCCGCTAGGTTGACTGACCTAGGCAAAAATAAGGGCATCCCGACGAACGTAAAGGGTTCAGGAAGAAGTTAGGGATACATACATGAAAAAAATCTGTACACCCAGCAAGTCGAAAACCTGAAAAGGAGGCTTGGGCAAAAAAGGGTATCCCGGTGGACTAAAAACACGAAAGGGCGGTCCAGGCAAAAGTTAGGGATTAAAAGCGTACAACTATGTCCCATTGGATCACATCACAGACATACTTCAATATCAAGTGTCAAATTCAAATGGTACTAATCAATCCAGTCAGCTTCGGTCAAGCAACAAAGTGATGAGACACTCAAAGATATAAAGGCAATAGCAAAATGGGAATCCAATGGGATCATTTCACATAGCTCTTTTCTCTTTGTATATTGCTTTGTATGGTTTTCATTTTTACGACAACATTCTCTTACTAGGATATTTATCTCCTTGTACAAAAATGTCTGTTATAGACAGAATTCGTGAGATTAATACAAAAGCTACCTCTTTGAAAGTACATAAACTATCTTTTTTTATTTTCCTGTTTTGTTTTGCAAAAAAAGTCCAGTGTTTATTTTTAACATATGCATTTGAATATAATCACCGTTTACAAATACACGTACAAAAAACAGAAAGACAATTATTAATGGCTTTAAGAAACGAAACAATGTCTAAAAAAGCCATCTGCAAATCCCCAAGCAAGTTACTGAGTTTTCTTTCCCCAGTAGAGTTTATTTATCTAGCCACGGAAGTCCATCTCCCGGCAATTCAATTTCAACAAATAATGAAGAATCACATTCTTCATCCCCAGCTGAGTTGGTCTAAAAAAAAGAGGGAACCGCACGGATTTATCCCTAAAGAAAACACCTCCCCAGCAGGTCGTCAAAATATTCTCTTCAACAGGGTTTATTTCCCCAACAAACTATAAATTCCCCAACTTGAGTTTGTTTTTTAGATGACTACAAATCAATGGACGAAACTCCTCCTCCCCAGTAAAGTTTGCCACTATTCCCAGTGAGTTGCTGCAAAGCCTGGAAGCTGACCAAATAACAGTTAACTTCTTTATCCCCAACAAGTTGTTAACTTCTATTCTCTCCAATCAAGAGTATAACTCCCCACTAGAGCAACGGAAGACTAGAATTCCTGAACTCTTTCCCTCAAGCAGAAATCAACACTCTCCATATAGTTTCTCAAGCGAAAGCCAATCTTCCCCAACGGATTTCTCCTCAAACAACAAAACAGGAATCCCCAGTGGAAACATTCTACGTAGGAGTGAATGCTATTGAAGACGATGTTGAAGAATCTGAGTTTGACAGTTGGATCTATCCTACTACCGATGGTGGACTAAGCAACTGGACAGCGAAGGACTTCATCCCAATTTCTTTTGTTACCCAGTAATGAGACTTTTTGTTTTGTATTTGTAACAAATAATGTTTTAAACTTTACGGCCTGGTGTCTTACCCGAGGCACCGTGGCTCTGATTGTGAGGGCTTTATGTGTGTCATCTACATATATCATTAATAAAAGCATTGGACATTTCTTGCATTTCAAATTTTGCGTTCCTTGTCTTTCTTTTATTATATATTGCAAAACAGCTATTTTACACACACTCACATATACAGGTCTACATCCACTCTGGATCTCGCTGGCAACAACTCTGCTACTGCCAATTATGACTTCGAAAGTCCGATCAACTTAGCCGAAGAAGAAGGTGAAGATGATTGCGAGGTGCCTAGTGAACTTGCTAGACTGTTACTTCAGGAAGAGAGGGCCATACATCCGCATGAAGAGCCAGTGGAATCAGTAAATCTGGGTACAGAGGTAGACAAGAAAGAGGTCAAGATCGGTGCGAATCTGGAATATAGTGTCAAGCAACGATTGATTCAGATGTTGCGAGACTATGTTGAGATCTTTGACTGGTCTTATGAAGATATGCCTGGGTTGGATACCGATATTGTGGTTCACCGCCTGCCTACCAAGGAAGATTGTCCTCCAGTAAAACAGAAAGTCCGCCGAATGTGCCCAGAGATGTCTGAGAAAATCAAGGCTGAAGTTATGAAACAGTTTGACGCCAGTTTTCTAGCAGTTACTTCTTACCCACAGTGGGTGGCCAATATGGTTCCAATATCGAAGAAGGATGGTAAGGTTCGAATGTGTGTTGACTACAGGGATCTGAACAGGGCGAGCCCCAAGGATGATTTCCCTTTGCCTCATATCGACGTTCTGGTTGACAACACCGCTCAGCATAAGGTCTTCTCCTTTATGGATGGTTTCTCCGGTTATAATAAGATTAAAATGGCTCTCGAAGACACGGAGAAGACAACCTTTGTTACTCAATGGGGTACCTTTTGCTACAAGATCATGCCTTTTGGATTGAAGAATGATGGGGCAACGTATCAGCGCTCCATGGTCGCTTTGTTCCATGACATGATTCATCATGAGATTGAGGTATACGTCGATGACATGATCACAAGATCCCAGACTGAGGAAGAACATCTAGACCACCTTCAGAAGTTATTTGACAGGTTGAAGTTGTACAAGCTAAGGTTAAACCCGAACAAGTGCACCTTAGGGGTGAGATCTGGTAAGCTGCTGGGTTTCGTTGTAAGTGATAAAGGTATTCAGGTGGACCCTGCAAAGGTGAAGGCTATACAGGAAATGCCATCTCCCCGAACAGAAAAAGAAGTCAGAGGCTTTCTGGGACGTTTGAACTATATTGCCCGATTCATCTCACACCTGACTGCTACTTGTGAGCCAATCTTCAAACTACTGAAGAAAGATCAAGTGGTAAGATGGAACGATGAATGTCAGGCCGCTTTCGAAAGGATCAAAGAATATCTCCAAGAGCCTCCTATTTTGATGCCTCCAGTCAAAGGGAGACCTTTGATCTTATACTTGACAGTACTCGACAACTCAATGGGGTGTGTGCTGGGTCAGCATGATGAGTCTGGCCGAAAAGAGCATGCTATTTATTACCTTAGCAAAAAGTTTACCGACTGCGAGACCCGATACTCGTTGCTCGAGAAAACTTGCTGCGCTTTGGCATGGGCTGCTCGTCGGCTGAGACAGTATATGCTGACTCACACTACTCTATTGATATCAAAGATGGATCCAATCAAGTATATCTTCGAGAAGCCTGCCTTGTCCGGAAGAATAGCAAGATGGCAGATGATCTTAACTGAGTATGACATCCAGTACACGACCCAAAAGGCAATCAAGGGAAGTGTGTTGGCATATCATTTGGCACATCAGGCAGTGGATGATTATCAATCTATGAACTTTGAATTGCCGGATGAGAATATCATGTTGGTGACTGACTGTGAGACACCTGGACCGGATGAAGGACCTGAGGAAGGATCCCGATGGTCTATGTACTTTGATGGAGCTTCGAACTCTTTGGGTAATGGCATCGGCGCCATGATCATATCTCCTAAAGGCTCTCATACTCCGTTCACCGCCCGACTATGTTTCAACTGCACCAACAATATGGCGGAGTATGAAGCATGCATCATGGGTCTTCGAGCAGCAATTGACCTAAGGATTAAGTTTCTAAGTGTTTTCGGAGATTCCGCTCTTGTGATCAGACAGATCAAAGGAGATTGGGATATGAAGCACCCAAATCTTATTCCTTACAAGGAGTATGTGTTGACGTTGATTCCACACTTCGAGGAGATAACCTTTGAACACTTCCCTAGAGAGGAGAATCAGTTAGCGGACGCCCTGGCTACGATGTCTTCTATGTTCAAAGTCAATTGGGACAACGAAGCTCCCCAGATTATCATTGAAAGATTGGACGAACCTGCACTTTGGTGTGATGTTGAGACTGAAGAGGTAGCAGATAAACCCTGGTTTCATGAGGTGAAGAGGTATCTCGAGGCTCAGGAGTACCCCGAGGGTGCATCTGTTAATGACAAGAAATTTCTGAGGAGGTTCGCGGCGAAGTTCTTCATCAGCAATGGTATTATTTACAAGCGTAACCATGATTCAACCTTATTGCGTTGTGTGGATAAGAATGAAGCAGAAAGGATCATGGCAGATTTACATGAAGGTACTTTCGGAACTCATTCCAGTGGGCACACCATGGCAAAGAAAATCCTTCAGGCAGGATATTTTTGGTCCACAATGGAAGCCGACTGTTATCAGCATTCTTGGACCTGTCACAAGTGCCAAGTTTATGCTGATAAGGTGCACATACCTCCAGTTCCTCTGAATGTCTTGACGGCATCTTGGCCTTTTGCAATGTGGGGCATTGATATGATCGGCGAGATCAGACCTATGGTATCCAAAGAGCATCGTTTCATCCTGGTAGCTATTGATTAGTTTACGAAGTGGGTTGAAGTAGCTTCCTTTGCTACAGTAACCAAGAACTTTGTGGCACGGTTCATTCGGCACAATCTGATTTGTCGATACGGTGTACCAGAGAGGATCATCACAAACAATGGTATGAATCTCAACAATAAGATGATCACTGAGCTCTGCCAGCAGTTTAAGATACAAAATCATAACTCTTATCCCTACCGGCCGAAGATGAATGGGGCTATAGAAGCAGCTAATAAGAATATTAAGAAGATTGTGCAGAAGATGACAGTGACGTACAAAGACTGGCACGAGATGTTACCATTTTCTCTTCATGGGTAGTGTACCTCAACACAGACGTCAACAGGGGCAATACCCTATTCCTTGGTTTATGGCATGGAGGCCGTCTTGCCCATTGAAGTTCAGATACCCTCTCTTCGGATTATGAAGGATATAGGTTTGAACAAAGATGACTGGATCCAGACCCGGCTTGATCAGCTGAATTTAATCGACGAAAAGAGACTTACTGTTATTTGTCATGGTCAGACGTATCAAAAGCGGATGATCAAGGCATTTAACAAGAAAGTTAGACGACAAGAGTATCAAGTTGGGGATCTGGTAGTCAAGCGCATTATCTTACCTCAAGGTGATCCCAGGGGCAAATGGATCCCTACTTACGAAGGGGCATTTATGGTTAAGAACATTTTCTCAGGAGGAGCTATGATTCTAACCACCATGGATGGTGACGACCTTCCTCGCCCCGTCAATGCAGACATAGTGAAAAGATACTACGCATAATCAAAGACCCGCTAGGTTGACTGGCCTAGGAAAAAATAAGGGCTTCCCGGCGAACCAAAAGGGTTCGGGCAAAAATAAGGGATGAAAATGAAAATTTTGTACACCCGGCAAGTCGAAAACCTGAAAATGCGGCTTGGGCAAAAAAGGGTATCCCGGTGGACTGAAAACCCGCAAGGGCGGTCCAGGAAAAAATTAGGGATCAAAGCGTAACATTATGTCTCATTGAATCACCTACAACCAGACTTCGGTATCAACTATCAAGCTCGAACGACACTAATCAGTCTGATCTACCTTTAACCAAGTAGCAAAGTGATGAGATGCTCGAGGACATAAAGGCAATAGCAGAGTTGGAACCCAGTGGGATTATTCACATAGCTGTTTTGTTTAGTTTTTTACAAATTGTGTAAATTCTATTATTCAGCGGTGTTCTCTTACTAGGACGTCAGCCTCTTGTACAAAAAACGCCTATTTACAGGCCAAACTTCAAAATCAATACAATTCATTTTCAAAGAAATTTCAAACTGTTTTTTCCTTTTTCTGTTTTGTTTTACAAAGAACGTCCAATGTTCATTTTTGATATATGCATTTGACGTTAATTGCTGCTCATAAATATTTACATACGAAACAAAAGACGATTACTGGTAATATTAGAAACAGGGGGCAATAAAATTGTCCAAACTGTACAGTTGCTCTGTCCACCAGGTACCAAGGTAGATTCAGCTGAAGAATATGGCCCAGGTGCATTCACTCCTTGCAGAGTAAGACAGTAATGACAACTCTCCCCAGCTAAGACTTGCAACTGTGAATGAATCGGTAATATTCTCCCCCAAGTAGAGTTTATCTACCATCAACACTGAAAAAGGTTTAATATCCCCGACAGTCTTAATATTCCCCAACAGAGTATAAGAATATTCCCTGGCAGAGTACAAGATATCCCCAGTGGAGTCTGGAAATTTTCCCAGCGCAGTCTGAAAATGCTTCCCTAGTGGAGTTTGGAGAATCATCCCCAATAGACTTTGGAAGATTGTCCCCAACAGAGCTCAAAGGATTATCCCCATTAGAGTCTAAAAGGTTATCCCCAGTGAAGTCACAACTGAAAGATCATCCCTAGCGGAGTTCTTTCCTTTCACAAGCAGAATTCAAATCCCCAACAGGATTCAGTATCACCAGCAATGGTAATTCATCCCCGGCGGAATTTATCAGTGGAATCCTCAGCAGAGCATCTCTTCCCCACAGAGTAATCTCCTCATCATTTTATTCTCCAACGGAGTTATCCTTTCCCGCAGGTTTATTCTCACAACGTCTTCGTTCGCCATCCCCGGCAGAAACGAAGAATCCAACTCTTTTCTCCAGCAGCTATCCGGGATTTATTTTCCCCAGCCAAACATTACATTTCCATCCATCATGACACATGCATATACGCATCATACAACCCAATCTCATTTATTTTGAGAACAACATTGCTCGATATATATCATGCATTGCATACGACTGACCTTTACTTTTCAGGAAGGATGCAGTTAAGTTCTCAGCTATGTCGAACTACTGACCGGTTCTTAAATCTCAACTGAATTAGTCTCGGTTGAATTACAGATAAGGTTCTAAATATCGACAATTTTCCTCCGTCGAAGTGTGGACGAGTTCTTAAATCTCAACAGAATTATCCTCCGTTGAAGTACATACAGTTCCTAGATCTCGATGAAGATGTTTCCCTCAGTCGAAGTACTGACCGGTTCTTAAATCTCAACTGAATTAGTCTCGGTTGAATTATAGATAAGGTTCTAAATCTCGACAATTTTCCTCCGTCGAAGTGTGAACAAGTTCTTAAATCTCAACAGAATTATCCTCTGTTGAAGTACAAACAGTTCCTAGATCTCGATGAAGATGTTTCCCTCAGTCGAAGTACTGATCGGTTCTTAAATCTCAATTGAATTAGTCTCGGTTGAATTACAGATAAGGTTCTAAATCTCGACAATTTTCCTCCGTCGAAGTGTGGAAAAGTTCTTAAATCTCAACAGAATTATCCTCTGTTGAAGTACAGACAGTTCCTAGATCTCGATGAAGATGTTTCCCTCAGTCGAAGTACTGACCGGTTCTTAAATCTCAATTGAATTAGTCTCGGTTGAATTATAGATAAGGTTCTAAATCTCGACAATTTTCCTCCATCGAAGTGTGGACAAGTTCTTAAATCTCAACAGAATTATCCTCCGTTAAAGTAAAGACAGTTCCTAGATTTCGATGAAGATGTTTCCCTCAGTCGAAGTACTGACCGGTTCTTAAATCTCAACTGAATTAGTCTCGGTTGAATTACAGATAAGGTTCTAAATCTCGACAATTTTCCTCCGTCGAAGTGTGGACAAGTTCTTAAATCTCAACAGAATTATCCTCCGTTGAAGTACAGACAGTTCCTAGATCTCGATGAAGATGTTTCCCTCAGTTGAAGTAATGATCGGTTCTTAAATATCAACTTAATTAGTCTCGGTTGAATTACAGATAAGGTTCTAAATCTCGACAATTTTCCTCAGTCGAAGTACTGACCGATTCTTAAATCTCAACTGAATTAGTCTCGATTGAATTACAAATAAGGTTCTAAATCTTGACAATTTTCCTCCGTCAAAGTGTGGACAAGTTCTTAAATCTCAGCAGAATTATCCTCCGTTGAAGTACAGACAGTTCCTAGATCTCGATGAAGATGTTTCCCTCAGTCGAAGTACTGACCAGTTCTTAAATCTCAACTGAATTAGTCTCGGTTGAATTACAGATAAGGTTCTAAATCTCGACAATTTTCCTCCGTCGAAGTGTGGACAAGTTCTTAAATCTCAACAGAATTATCCTCCGTTGAAGTACAGACAGTTCCTAGATCTCGATGAAGATGTTTCCCTAAGTCGAAGTACTGACCGGTTCTTAAATCTCAACTGAATTAGTCTCGGTTGAATTACACATAAGGTTTTAAATCTCGGCATTTCTCCTCAGTCGAAGTACAGACCGGTTCTTAAATCTCAACTGAATTATCCTCGATTAAATTACATATAAGGTTCTAAATCTCGACAGATTTCCCCCAATTGAATTACGGACAAGTTCTTAAAACTCAGCAGAGATGTTCTCTCAGCTAAGGTACAGGCGAGTTCCTAAATCTCAACAAAGATCAGGCTTCCCCAGCGGAATCTTCCACAACAACAGGTATGCAAGTTCTCACTAAGGAATCTCTTATGCGATTGACACTCATGCGTATGGCATCTTTAAGCCCATCCTCCTACCAGCAACCTCCAAATGGAATCTTTAAGCCCATTCCCGACATCACAAGGCTGATACAACTTCATGCGAGTGCAAATTTCTGGGTACTCCAGTGTTCAATCATCTTCAACCTTCGGATCACGAAAGGCACGAAAGCCAATCTACATCCTCAGGTTTAAGAAGATTGAACAAGGGAAGCTGTTGTACCCCAAAATTTTCCCTCTCATATTTCTCAAAACATTGCAAGAAAAATCTCCAAGTTGCTCAAGTTTGCTCAAGAGTTGGTCAGACAAGCTATCTCCTAAGGCAGTCAACCCCAAATTAGGGTTTTGTGTTGCATCAAGATCTTTGAGTCAAAATGACCTCAAGTTCTCCCCAATGTCCTAATATTTTCTCAAGATCATCCATGTCAAATTTCAATCCTTGCAAAGGAAGTTTGCTCAGTCAATTGCTCAAAGGGTCCAAAAATCGACTGTGCTAGGGCAAAAGTCAACTGTGACCCACATACAGTAAAACTTCAAGATTTTTGGTCAACATTCTCATTTTGAAGGATATTTCATCATTTTATCAAGGTTTGATCATGATTCATCAAGGATTGCTCAAAATTCATCAAGACTCAAAAGTTGCTAAACTAGGGTTTTGCAGGAAAAGTCAACTCAATTTTGACCAAGCATAACTTTCTCATACTTTATGAGAAATGACCCATCCAAAGCTAATTTTTAATAGGATGCAATTTCCTACAATCAATCTTCACACCCAAAGATCAAAAAATGCACTCACAAGAAGTTATAAATTTGGACATTATAGGTCATTTTTGAAAGTCAACAAAAACACCTTTTTTTCCAAAGCTTATAACTTGAGATTGGAATATCAAATTGATACGAGACCAAAAGGGTTGGTTAAAGGACATCTCAAGCTTTCTAAAAAGTCCAAGAACACTTACAAAAGTTCAAAATTGAAGAAGTTATGCATTGTTGAAGTTGGGCATTTTTGCAAAATTGCCAAAAATCAACTATCCCCAAAACTTCAAATTTTGTCAAATGGGCCCATTCTTTTCCACTTGATTTAAGCTTGCATAGTTCCCCACGTGTCCTAGATTCAGCCATGATCCCATATTTTAGTTTTATTATTTAATTTGATTTTTATTTGATTTTTATTTGAATTTATTCATTTTAAATCAAATTAAATCATATAAAATCTAAAACTTTGATAACATGAGATCTTTTGGCTATTTCAGGATTTAATTATCATCATTAACATCATCAAAATCGAATCAGACCAATTCATGTGCAAAAATATTGAGATTTGGCAAATTTGGCAAGTTGTAAAGAGGGGATCAAATCAAATTCCAAGGCATTGATATGGGAAGATTCAATCCATAATTCTTAGCCTAATACACTCCATAGTACATAAGCAAGCAAAGACAATCGAAACAAGGGTTGACAATTGTAGAGGGAGGCATAACAGAAATTGAAAAAAGCACCAAAAAACTTGAGATCGAAACCATAGCTAGAGGCACTTTCAGAGGCTGAGACCTGTCCCAATCTCTTCCTGGGTGTCCACATAAGCGATCTGGATCAAAAGAAAGTGTTCTCAGAACTTCACAAGCGTTGTAAGTGTCACGATATCTAGCCCTGTTCTTGATTTCTCAACTCTAAATTTATGCATCCTTTTCATGAATCAATATCATATTTTGAATCTACATGACATTTGCAAACGTTTGGCATTATCCAATTGCTTTTATCTGGCCTGAACGAAGAACCACCATAGCTAGGGTTCTCCGTTTGCTTTTTGGGGTTTTCTATTTCAGGTAAAATTGTGACTCAAGAGGGGCATAGCTGTGATCAGGGGGCCACAACGAACCCAACCATGGTCCTGGAATGGAATTATGTGGCCTGAGATGGATTTTAGGATGGACCTGCGCTTTTAGCTGCGGATTCAAATCCACAGGTAAATTTTTTACAGGTTTCAGGACAGGGACGATGAGGTGTCCCCTGCCCATTGGTCCATTCAAAACCAAGCGCGCCTTTTTTTGTTTAGCTGGCATATAATTCGTTTTTCTTATATTATGTATTATTTGCATTATAACAACAATTGAAGCAACTTGGTGCGTTGGCAAGGCAGGCGTGCAAATATCCATCAGGACCTGGGTTCGAATCCCAGGTCCTCCAATTCCTTATTAATTTTTCCTTTTAGGTATTCCCATGCACGTTTCAGCTTGCAGTGCACCATACTCCCTCAGGCATCCAATGGCCAGATGGCCAAAGGCCAAATCTGAGAGCCCCAGGCTGAGGGTCCACCATAGACAAGGTCCACGCATGCCCACCAGATCTCACAAAGTCAACAAGGGCCAGCTACAATTGGGCCTCAAAATTGCTACTAGCACCACAAAATTCAGGCCCAACCCCTCTTCTCTTCTATTTTATTTTTATTTTTTTAATTAATTGTTTTATTATTTCAATTTAATTTCTAACCAATTAAAATTCAGTCTTTTATAAATAAAATCACAAAAAAATATTTTTCATCTCAAATCAAATTTTAGTCTTTTATTTTTATTAACAAATCTATTAATTAATTAGGTTTTAATTAGGAAAACTTTAATTCTTTTTGCAAATAAATAATTAATTAGATTTAATTAGGTACTAACCGTTAATTTAATTAATCTCATTTTTCTTTCTTAAAATAACAAAAAAACCAAAAATAATCTTTTTTTCATTTAATTAATTAATTCATTAATTTAGTAATTAATTTACGTTAATTTATTTCTTAAAATAAAAAAACAATAAAAAGATCTCTTCTTTAACAAAAAAGGGTCAAAACCCTAATCTTGCGTCCGATTAAATTTTGCGCCGCGATTTATTTTCTTTTATCCAATTATGTATCTGATTCTGGATTGTAATAGTTAATAAGACTTTTATTTATTTTTTACCGCTTTATTTATTTTTAAAGGGTTTGTCTTTGGCGATGTAAATACCCGACGCCTTGTAATTTAAATTCCGCATTTTATTTCCCACAAATTATAATTGTTAGATGTTTGATAATAGAGATGCATGACAAGACTGGATGTTTTAACCTAAAATCAACTTAGATCACCCTTAACATGTACAAAGATAAAAATAACTAAAAACGACACACTCGCACATGCGCACTCTTAAGGTACACCCCACTTGGTTGCCTTCATACACGGTCATTGAGTATAGGTCGTTTTAGAGGTCGCCCTCTTGTCTAAAAGATCATAGTCGCCTTGAAACGGTTGCCTCAGATATTGTTGCCTCAAACAAATGATCTAAGACATTAGGGTTACCGCTAAAACGTCCTTACATTGCTTTAGTGACCGTATGTCCCTAATCGAATTGACCCTCAAACTCCAACGATGGTGCTGCCTACTCATCAATAGTAGGATAGCATTGTCTAAAGGACATTAGCATAGAACGATTCCTTTTTCGAGTAGGTAGATGGCTATTAGATACTTGCTCTTTCAAAAACAAAAACTTTTCACACTTACACTTTTCGAACAAAGTTTTCAAAAAAAAAAACACTTCATACGCTCTTGAGGACAGAAGTAAGAGTTAAATAGAAGTTTTCAAATACAAAACTTTTTCAAGCCCACAAACACAAAGAAAACAATTTTGAAAACAATTGAGCAAGTACCTAAGAGCCCGTGGATAACCATGGATAGAAAGGGTGCTAACACATTCCCTTTCTATAATCTACCCCCCGAACCCGAGAAATATCTCGAAAAAGGAATTTTTCTTTGCTTTTTTCCTTTCCTTGTTGGATAAAATAAAAGTCGGTGGCGACTCTTGCTTACCGTGATATTTTGCAAAAACAAACGCAAAACACAAACCAGTATTCCAAAAACCTGTCAGTTCTTCCCACCGTATCACATAACTGGCTGTTGTACCCCAAAATTTGCCCTCTCATATTTCTCAAAACATTGCAAGAAAAATCTCCAAGTTGCTCAAGTTTGCTCAAGATTTGGTCAGACAAGCTATCTCCTAAGGCAGTCAACCTCAAATTAGGGTTTTGTGTTGCATCAAGATCTTTGAGTCCAAATGACCTCAAGTGCTCCTCAATGTCCTAATATGTTCTCAAGATCATCCATGTCAAATTTCAAGCCTTGCAAAGGAAGTTTGCTCAGTCAATTGCTCAAAGGGTCCAAAAATCGACTATGCTAGGGCAAAAGTCAATTGTGACCCACATACAGTCAAACTTCAAGATTTTTGGTCAACATTCTCATTTTGAAGGTATTTCATCATTTGATAAAGGGTTGATCATGATTCATCAAGGATTGCTCAAAATTCATCAAGACTCAAAAGTTGCTAAACTAGGGTTTTGTAGGAAAAGTCAACTCAAATTTGACCAAGCATAACTTTCTCATAATTTATTAGAAATGACCCATCAAAATCTCATTTTGAAGAGGATGCAATTTCCTACAATCCATATTCACACCCCAAGATCAAACAATGCACTCACAAGAAGTTATAAATTTAGACATTATAGGTTATTTTTTAAAGTCAACAAAAACACCTTTTTTGCCAAAGCTTATAACTTGAGCATGGAATATCAAATTGAGCTGAGACTAAAATGGTTGGTTAGAGGACATATCAAGCTTTCTAAAAAGTCAAATAACACTTCCAAAAGTTTAAAATTGAAGAAGTTATGCATTGTTGAAGTTGGGCATTTTTGCAAAATTGCCAAAAGTCAACTATCCCCAAAACTTCAAATTTTGTCAAATGGGCCCATTATTTTCCACTTGATTTGAAATTGCATAGTTGCCCACGTGTCCTAGCTTCATCCATGAGCCCATATTTTATTTTTATTATTTAATTTGATTTTTATTTGAATTTATTCATTTTAAATCAAATTAAATCATATAAAATCTAAAACTTTGATAACATGAGATCTTTTGGCTATTTCAGGATTTGATTATCATCATTAACATCATCAAAATTGAATCAGACCAATTCATGTGCAAAAATATTGAGATTTGGCAAATTTGGCAAGTTGTAAAGAGGAGATCAAATCAAATTCCAAGGCATTTATATGGGAAGATTCATTCCATAATTCTTACCGTAATACACTCCATAGTACATAAGCAAGCAAAGACAATCGAAACAAGGGTTGACAATTGCAGAAGGAGGAAAAACAGAAATTGAAAAAAGCACCAAAAAGCTTGAGATCGAAACCATAGCTAGAGGCACTTTCAGAGGCTGAGACTTGTCCCAATCTCTTCCTGGGTGTTCACACAAGTGATCTGGATCAAAAGCAAGCTCGATCAGACCCTATAACGCGCTGTAAGTCCCACGCTACCTAGCTCTGTTCTTGGATTCGATTTGGCCTATTCTGGCATCATTTGAATGAGATAATTGTATATTCATAATCCTCATGTCATTTGTAAACCATTGGCAATAATTAATTTGGTTTATAGGCGCTGTAACCCCGAAACACCATAGCTAGGGTTGTGTTTTTGTTTTTAGGGATTCTTATTGCAGGTAAAATTGGTACATGTAATGGGTATGGTTGCATCCGGGAGGATGAGAAAAACACAACCATGCCCTTGAAAGTCATTCTTATTGCCTGGGAACGATTTTTGGAATTAGCTGCGTTTTTAGCTGCGGATTCAAATCCCCAGGTAAAATTACAGTAGTGGAAGGACAGGGACGAAGAGCTGGCATTCACTCATTGGGCCATTAAAAAATAGCGCGCATATTTTTTTTGTTCTGACCAATAATTATTGTTTTGTTTTATTATCATTGTTTTGCATTCATATAACAATTGAAGCAACTTGGTGCATTGGCAAGGCAAGCGAGCAATTATCCATCAGGACCTGGGTTCGAATCCCAGGTCCCCCACTTTCTCTATATTTTTCTTCTTCAAGTGATCACGTGTATATTCAAGCTTGCAGTGTACCATACTCCCTCAGGCATCCAATGGCCAGATGGCCAAAGGCCAAATCTGAGAGTCCAAGGCTGAGGGTCTACCATAGGCAAAGTCCATGCACGTCCACTGGATCTCAAAAAGTCAGCAAAGGGCCAGCACTAATGGGCTTTCTCATTGCTATTCATGCCCCCAAAACAGGCCCAAACCCCCTCTTCTCTTTATTTATTTTATTTAGTATTTATTTTATTATTATTTAATTTATTAATCAATCACAAATTTCTTTTTTTTTTATAAAATAAAATCACAAAAATATTTTTTTATATTTAATCAAATTTTAATTTTATTAATAAATGTTAATTAAATTAATTTAGGTTTTAATTAGAATAACTTTAAATTATTTTTTTGTAAATAATTAAAATTAAATTAGATTTAATTAGGTTTTAATTACTAACATTAATTATTTTATTTTTCTTTCTTAAAATAACAAAAAACCCAAAAATAATTTATTTTTATTTTTATTTAATTAATTAATTTAATTTAGTTTAGTAATTAATTTAGGATTTGTTTCTTTCTTAAAATAAAAACAACAAAAAAGATATTTCTCTTTAACCAAAAAGGGTCAAAACCCTAATCTTGCGCTCGATTCAATTTCCCGCACGCGATTTACTTTCTTTTATCCAATAATGTACTTGCTTCCGGATTGTAATAGTTAATAGTACTTTTATTTATTTTTTATCGCTTTATTTATTTTTTAAAGGGTTTGTCTTTGGCGATGTAAATACCCGACGCCTTGTAATTTAAATTCCGCATTTTATTTCCGCAAATTATAACTGTTAGATATTTGATAATAGGGATGCATGACAAGACTGGATGTTTTAACCTAAAATCAACTTAGATCACCCTTAACATGTGCAAAGATAAAAATAACTGAAAATGACACACTCGCACATGCGCACTCCTAGGGTACACCTCACTTGGTTGCCTTCGTACGCGATCATTGAGTATAGGTCGCTTTAGAGGTCTCCCTCTTGTCTAAAAGATCATAGTCGCCTTGAAATGGTTGCCTCAGATATTGTTTCCTCAAACTAATGATCTAAGACATTAGGGTTACCGCTAAAGCGTCCTAACATTGCTTTAGTGACCGCACGTCCCTAATTCGAATTGACCCTTAAACTCCAATGATGATGCTACCTACTCACTAATAGTAGGATAGCATTATCTAAAGGACATTAGCATATAACGATTCCTTTTTCGAGTAGGTAGATGGTTCTTAGATACTTGCTCTTTCAAAAAACAAAATCTTTTTCATACTTACACTTTTTCGAACAAAGTTTTCAAAAAATACTTCATACGCTCTTGAGGACAAAAGCAAGAGTTAAATCGAAGTTTCAAAACAAAAACTTTTTCAAACCCACAAGCACAAAGAAAGCAATTTTGAAAACAATTGAGCAAGTACCTAAGAGCCCGTGGATAACCACAGATAGAAAGGGTGCTAACACCTTCCCTTTCTATAATCTACCCCCCGAACCTGAGAAATATCTCGAAAAAGGAATTTTTCTGTGCTTTTTTCCTTTCCTTGTTGGATAAAATAAAAGTCGGTGGAGACTCTTGCTTACCGCGGCATTTTGCGAAAACAAACGCAAAACAGCATTCCAAAAAACTGTCAGTTCTTCCCACCGTGGGATACCCTAGCCACTGTAGCAGCAGTCACCCAAGAATGCGAGATATGCTGCTGCTACAGTGGCTGGGGTATTGGACATATGCTCGAATTTTAGGGATAGAGCATCCATTTTGGCTTGCATCATGTCCATAAATCTTATCTCATGTATTCCTCCTTGAGGATCCTTCTTCTCCATTATTGCTCGCTATGTTCCCCGTTAGTAATGGTTTTGAGCCATATCTTCAATGAGAGAGCAAGCTTCAGGGTAAGGTTTGTTCATCAGAGCGCCACCGGCAGCAGCGTCGATGGTCATCTTGGTATTATATTGGAGTCCATTATAGAAGGTATGTATGATCAGCCATTGTTCTAGGCCATGGGGGGGACAAACTCTTAATAATTCCTTATACCTTTCCCAGGCCTCAAACAATGATTCTTCTTGGACTTGAGTAAATCTGGTTATTTGGTTTCTAACAATGGCAGTCTTGCTAGGGGGGAAATATCTGGAAAGGAACACTCTCCTAAGGTCTTCCCAAGTTGTTATTGAATTGGATGGAAGGGAATCTAACCAACAACGGGCTTTATCTATGAGGGAGAAAGTAAATAGTCTTAAACGAATCACCTCGGATGTAGAACCGTTGGTTTTAAAGGTATTGGAAAGTTGAATGAAGATTTTCAAATGTTGATTTGGCTTCTCCATAGCAACACCCGCAAATTGGTTTTGTTGTAGTAGTTGTAATAGAGAGGGTTTTAGTTCGAAATTGTTGGCAGGAATAGTAGGGTTTACTATACTAGAACTAGGTTCTTCATTGGAGGGTTGGGCGAACTCCTTAAGAGGTATTTGGTCATAATTTTCGGCCATAGCTTCCCTAAATCTTTGGAGTAAGAGGCGAGCTGAGCGTAACGTTCAGGTTCCGCTAAAGGGTTTAATAAACTCCCGGGACTGCGAGCTTTTCGCATTGACCGGCTAGTTAAGCCTTAGTCTATACGGTGTAACAACAGGGTACGAAATTTGACGTAATTGGTCCTCGGAAACAACGCCAAAAACTTGATGCGTAATTTTTGCAAGTATACGAATTGCGTCAGAGTAATATAAAAGATTATTGATTCCACAGAGACCAAAATGTCAATCTATCAAATTCTATTGTCATTATGTTTATCTAAGGCAGATCAAATCAGGGTTTTATAGCAGGCAGAGTAAATAAAGTAAAAGATATTAATTCGGATAAAAGCAACAGGTTTGAGTGCAAATCACAATAGTAAGATAATACTCTAAAATGCTTCTAATAGAACTACTTATGGGGAAATATTTCCTACTTTGAAAATAACTAATTTAACAGGAACTGTCGCTTTCGCGTATTCAGAACCGAGTTTATTCTTTAAATAATGCCTTTTTATTATCACGGATAAAAGGTGTGCATTACGTTAAAGTAATAAACCTATTTTTAAGAAATATAGTTACTTGACTAAGTTGAAATGTGATTTTGACTCAGAACTTCTAACCAAGAGATGATTAGACTTTTAAACCTATAAACGCGTCCGAAAAAGGTTTTGAAATCATTTCTTCTAAAAGTTAAAGGATTCTTACTTAATTAAACAAAACCCTCTCGCTCTCTTTGAGAAATTAATACAACAAGTTTATCAATGGTTGGACGGCTTTCGATCTTACCCAACTGAAAATAAAGTGCAAAAAACTTGTGTTAAAAACCAAAACAGCCCCTAAAGTATTCCTACAGATGCAATGTTTAGACAATTACCTTAACCATGATCGTTACATTCTAACCCTAAAGGAAATTAGTCAGACATGGAAGTAAACTTATTAAAGCAAATCATGTTTAAGCAGAAAGTAAAAAGGTTAAAAGATAAGTAAATGCGATGCGAGAAAATAAATAAAGTAAAGCAAGTGCGATGCGAGAAAATAAACAAAGTAAAGCAAGTGCGAGGAAATAAGTGCGATAAATTCGGAAACTTAAATAGAAACTTGCTCCAAACGGGGAACTTTAAAGAAACTTGACTGGAAGGTAAATTTGACTGAAATAAAGGAAACTTGAATTAAAATGGCGGCAAGATTGTAAAGTGCTCCAAACTTGATTACATAATCAATGACTCGTGCGATAACTCTTCGATGTGAAGAGATTATCGCTTACAATTGGATAATATATGGCTTAAGTTAGTACAACTAAGCTTGGATGAAGAAGAAGAACTGAAATCACTTCTATTTATAGGCCTAGGAGGATTTTGGAAATCACAAGAATGCCCTCCAACTTCTTTTGAGAGGGAATCAAATTTGCAAAGGTGGCGCCCGCCATGGGGGTGTGGTGGCCGCCATGCTCCAAAAAAGAAGAAGTAGTGGAGAACGTGGCAGTTGGAAGTTGGCTGAAGTTGGCCACCTCATGGCTGACTCTATGGCGGGCGCCATGGTGGAAGCCACAAGTGCAAAAACTCCAAAATCTTGATTTTTAGCTCATTTTTCTTCATTTCTTCAAGCAAGGCTTAGGAAAGACAAAAAAAAAATGAAAACAAAACAAAATGCAAACATAACACAAGAAAATAACAATAAAAACCTAATAAACATGTGCGAATCGAGTCAAATATGCAGTGCAATTCAGTGTTATCAATTAATTTCTAGATTTGTATCTAGAAATATTTTTGCGCCTCTAGATATGCACCATCGTCTAACACCTATACCAATACTAATATATCACTCAGATTCGTTTTTTCTAAGAGAATACAATTACATATCCTCATATATATGAAATGATGAAAAATTAATAGATAACAAACATAAAACACTACCAAACATGTAATGCAATTTGCATGAATATTAATGAATGTGGTGCAAGAGCAGGCTAGTCAAGTTGCTTCTATAGCGTCACAATTATGTGACACAACACAATGGAACTTCTGATGCTACACACGCATGCACCTAGCATAGCGACAAGAACATGTTACTACTCAAACCAAAATGAAAATGTCATAAAATGTGACTCAAATACAACAAGAATCATTCATGAAAATAACATGCTTACATTCAACTCATACACGAATGCAAGAAATAATAATAGAAACACATGCTTGTACACACAAGAGCAAACTTATAGAAATGTGAAAGAATTAATACATGAAATCATTATAAGAATATATATTGAGAATACACAATGGTTATCAGTCAAAAAATTTGGAAATGAACATTCATGGTTTTCATCATTTGAGAACATATCAAGCATTTTTTGTCAACTAAAACATGTACTAAGAAGCTTCTTACTTTCAAGGAGAAATTTGGAACAATATTACCTCACTCTAGATGGAATGAAAATTTCACTCACATGATGTAAAATACTTCAAATAAAGTGTTAGAGCAAAAGTATAAAAGTGAAAGCATCATAATAAAGAAATTAATATTGGAGATATTAATAATCCTCAATTCCTCATGTTTATTGAGAAAATGTTTGGCTGCAAATGTTTTGTGAAAACATCGGCAAGTTGATCTTCAATATCAAAATGCTCGAACAAAACATCCTTTTTTTCAACATGATCGCGAAGGTAATTCCCCACACATGTGTTTCTTCCTTGAGTTACTTTATTTGGAGTCCGAGAAAGTAATTTAACTCCCCATAAGACTTATTTCAAACACTTCTTGCATAAGTTTAGAGAACTCTTTGACAAGTTACATATTAGAGAATCAAATATGATGTAATGTCAAGTGTGTTATGCTTGATGTTTAATGAATCTAAACATGCTTATGTGCGCAAGTGTTTATAAAATAAAATACATGAAAATATAGTATGATGCGATTATTATAAGTATATAAATTGATAAGTCACCATGATTATCAATTAAGAATTATTTTGCAAATGAATACTCATAATATATATATATATATATATATATATATATATATATATATATATATATATATATATATATATATATATATATATATATATGTATATATATATATCATACACCAAGTATGTCATGAACTTAGAAAAATAAAAAAGTAAAAGAGAGAACTTACTAACAAAGAGAAAGTTAAATTGATACTACTTCACCATACAATATGACGGAAGATGAACTTGCATTTCACATAGAACTCTCGAAAGAAAGTTGAACCAAATGCAAAGTATACCATAAAAATTTTAGAACAACACAATCTTACCATTTTTCACTTTGACAAAGTACACAAAAGTATAACTTATGATGAGTCTAAGAAAGTCATTAATTTGATTATCATTCATTTTGATTGAACTCTCATATTTATTATTTTCATGTTAGTTATCTTTCTCCTCCTTCTATTTCACCGATTCGAGTTGATCAATTCCTTCTTCGGTGTCATTGAGTATGTCTCTTGAAGATACACCTACATCATGAAATGAAATACCTTTTCCGAGTATTCTCATATACAACATAAAAAGTAACTTACCCCTCTTTTACCAATTAAAAAAACTTATTGTTGTTTTCTAGATCACATAATTCATCTACTTGCCCCATATACAATATGATTAAAACCTGTTCATATGCCTTGAGCCACCATAAATGAGAACCAATATTCTCTTTATAGAGTCAAGACAATGTTCCTACAAAAACAATAAGACAAACTAGGTACACAATCTCCATTAGGTCCTTGAGGGTTAGTGAAAAATTGGTTGCATTTAAGCAAGCCTTTCATACAACCATAGTGACAATATAAATCTTTACCATCAATAAAATCAATATTGTATACGTGCTCACTTTTTGAGGACCTTTAACTTGACGCTCTAAAATCTTTAGACTTTGTTTTTTCCTCCTTATCCTTGTCTTTCTGCTTTTTCTTATTCTTCTTCTCAACCTTTTTCTCATGCTTGTATAATCAAGTAAGTTCTTGCTCATGTTCTTCAAACTTACCACATAGTATAGTGGGATCAATTGTTGTAAGATCGTTAGCTTCCTTGATCGCGGTGACCTTTGGTTACCAATTTCTAGTAAGACATATCATAATTTTGTTTGTAGAAATTATATTAGAAATAAGATTACCAAGTGCGTTCAAATGATTAATGAGATTTAATATATTTTTCTTATCATCATTATTCTGTAGTGCTTACGGCTTAGATGTGACAACATCATTAATATTGTTTTGAGTAATCGCGTCACACATATCCTTGTCATATGAATTAACATGAATTCACATACAAGCTTTCCAAAAAATATAGTTTTCTTCCAGAAAAAACTGAGGTCATTTTCTAATCCCCTTTAGGTTCGTACGCCATTTTCTAATAAGAGTTTCGAAGCACAGAGTTAACCAGGCTCTGATACCATTTGTTAGACTATGACGACTTATCTAAATGGGGGGTCAATAGATCTCCAATTAAAAAATTACCTTTCAAAATAGTTAATTAGAAAAACTTAATTGAAAAACAATATTGAGCGGAAGGTTTTTGGCCTAGATCAAAATAGTAGTCTAAACGAACCTAGTTATTGGAAACTCGGAAATGCACAAGTCATATGGAATTAAGATAATGATAAAATCAATCAACATAATAATATCTCAATTAATAGTTTAATATCAAACACAATAGTTTCCTATTTTCAATGAAATCATATCTAAAAACATAACTTAACAATTTATCTAGCATGTGGCACGCAATCTATTTTTCAGAATTTTCTTTGAGCTTTGTTGATATCAAAAAACACTTACAACAAAAGTGATTATAAGTTAATCAAAAAATCAATTTAAACTTTAACAATGATCAAATAACACATTCAACAAATTGCATATAGAGAGTAAATAAGAGTAAGAGATAGAACATTGCAATTTTCCCTTGAGTTGAACAAGCTAAATAATTTGTCAAACACTTGGTGTGAAATCAAAGTTTTAGAATTTTCCTTTGTGTTGTGTTGATATGAAAAAGCACTTATAATCAAAAGTGATTATAAGCAACTCAACACACAATTCAAAACAAAAGCAGTCTCAACAAATTCCTATGCGTTAATAGATTAATCAATGCTATTTGACAAATTGATGTATAAAAATTAAATCAACTAAATCAATAAAAGAAAAGAGACATAAATATTTGTCTACACAGTTTCCCACGTTCGCCCTCACATGTGGGTAGATCTGCGCCCAATGCCAATGTAGAATTATGATACTTTCTTACTTTGCAAAAAGTATGATTACAAGAGAAGTGTTCAAGAGAAATCTTATAAACCCTAACCGTTTGTTGTTGATTCAACCCCTTCTCTTCTTTTGATCTTCAAAAAGGTAAAACACACAATAGATTGCCAATTGACTATCTGGATCTTGCTACTCATTTGTGTTCTTTATCTCCAAGTTTTCGCGCACCATCAATTGCAACTATTATAACACAAGATTTCAATTTGATTTTTCATTCTCTCGCTAATTCCTTTGCATTCTGTGATACAGTGGGAGAACTGACTTGAAGGTTTTGTGTTTGATCGCAAATGTTGCGGTTAGCAAGAGTCGCCCCCGACTTTTCTTTTATCCAAAAGGAAAGATGAAAAAGCACAGGAAAGACCTTTGAGATTTTTTCCTTGAGTTCGGGGGTAGATAATGAAAAGGGAAGGTATTAGCACCCTTTTCATCCATGGTTTTCCATGGGCTCTTAGTTACTTGCTAGATCACTTGCTTTTTTTTGTTTGAAATTATGCTTTGTGTGGTTTTTGAAAGTATTTTGTAAAGAGGCCATTGTTTAGGCAATCTTTGTAATGATTATTGTTTGTAAGAATGTATACAAAGATGTTTGATCTTTTGAAAATGTTTTCAAGTTTGTAAGATGTTTAAAAGTGTAAGTTTTTGTTTTAAAAATAGCAAGGATGTTTGTTTGAAATTGAGCAAGTAATTAGGAGCATTCTACCTACTCAAAAGTCTTTCTTGTTCATTTTCCTTTTCCTTTGACATTGTTATCTTACCATTGATTTGGTAAGTAACTCTATCTTTGGATGTAAACGGGACGGGCGTGGGTCATCGTATAACCATGATTAGCAATGTTGCAAGGTATCTTAGCATTCTTTTTTAGGGACTAAGATCATTTGAAAGGCAACTTAGATAGCGTCATCGAGGGGCTATGATCTTGTATTTGCTTGTTTTTGCTAAGATACCTTACATGCGTAATATGGTCATTTTGTATAAGACAACTGTTGTACCCCAAAATTTTCCCTCCCATATTCTTCAAGAAATTGCCAAGTCATGCTCCAAAATTCCCCAAGGCTTGCACAGTTCAAGGGCCTCCTAACAGTCAAAATTAGGGTTTTGGTTCTGATCAAGAAAATGAAGTTTCCAAGGGTCCAATCAAGTACCACATGCCCATAAATATGGTCAAGCATCCTCATACCAAGCTTCAATACTTACAGCACAAAATTGCACAGTCAAAAAACCCTAATTGCACTACAGTCAACTGTAGGGGCAAAATGGTCATTTGACAGTCAAAAGTTCAAATTTTTGGTCAACATCCCATTTTGAAGCCACAAACATCATTTGATCAATGCTTGATCATGATTCTCAAAGCTTGGCTCAAAAATCATCAAGATGCAAAAGTTTCCATATTTGGACAACTGAAAAAGTCAACTGTAAATTGACCAGGGCATAACTTTCACATGGATTATCAGAAAAATGCCATCCAAAGCTCATTTTGAAGATACAGACATTTCCTACAACTCCTCTTCATACTTCAAGTCCAAGAAATGCTCTCACAAAAAGTTATCAATTTCAACATTATAGGTCATTTTCAAAAGTCAACAAAAAGGGACTTTAAGTCAAAGGCCATAACTTGAGATTGGTAACTCAAAATGACATGGGACAAAAGGCATTGGTTAGAGGACTCAAAGAACTTTCCAAAATGTCAAAGAAGATGAGCAAAGCTTAAAAATTGAGCAAGTTATGCCTTGTGGAAGTTGGGAAATGTTTGGATATTTTGAAAAGTCAACATTGATTCAAATGACCTAAAAATGCTAATGGGCCTCTTTTTCTTCCACAATTCATCATCCAAGGCATGTGCACGACCATTTGGACCAAAGGGAAGTTTTTATCATTTTTATTTTATTTATTTGGATTTTTAATCATTAATAATTCATTTAATTAAAATAAATAGGTGAAAAATACTAAACCTAATTTTCTAAATCTTTTTGTGCATAAAATAATCTCAATATTTCGTGTACAATCAAATATGGAAGGAATTATGATGATTGGCCATGATTTGTACCAAATAGGCATGGAAAAATATTTGAAAAGATCTTTGAAAATCAAATCTTGCAAATCATGAATGCAAAGTTTTTTGTGTGATTTCTCAACCCTAAAACCTTCACATATACATATACATATACATGCTAACCCTATTCAGAAAAGACTCCAAGCTGCGCCAGAAATCCCTAAACAAACTTGGAATTTTTCAAGAAAAACTCAAATCTGAAAACCAATTTCTAGGTCGATTCAAGCCATAATATTTATTCCATTGTGTTCCTGAGGCTTCAAGAAACATATACAGATCAAAATCAACGTCCCTAACACAAGAAATAGGTAGCACGACCATGGCCGGTTCAAGCTTTTTTTTCAGTTTCTTGAAACATAATTCATGCATTATTTGTAAATTCTAATATTGGATTTGTATTCATTATATCATTCTGAAGCTAACCACATAATTTGATTGCATTTTTATCACCCATACGCGAATCTGCCATTGTTATTTTCTAGGGTTACCAAGCTTTCAATTTAGGCGTTTCTTCATACTGTAAAATTGGACGTTCCCAATACCATGAACGAATTCAGCGTGTTCAGACGAAAACGAATCCATCCTCGCGCCTAATTTATGTGGCCGGACGGCCTATTCGCTATTTCATAAAATTGCCTGTTTTGGGGGGGTTCAAAACCCCCGCTAACTTTCTTTTGTTTTCAGGAAAAAAATACAACGAAGAAGAAGAAGATGAGGTGTCCAGTGGTAATTGGGTTATTTGAATTTCGCGTTGAATTTGAGCACTAACGATTGTTTTATTATATTATGTTTATTGGTCATATGATAAACAAAGAAGTAAAGCAGCGCGTCTGGCAAGGCACTTGGTTGGTAATCTTCAGGACCTGGGTTCGAGCCCCAGGTCCCTCACCCTTTCCACGTTATTTTTCAGTTAATGCTTATGTGTAGTTTCAATGCTAGCGCCCACCGTACGTTCACAAAATCAAGCCATCCACGTGCCCAATGGAATGATCAGAAGGCTATGAGCTGAAGGACATGGTAGACATCAGTCAATAGACACTCATGCCAGCGCAAAAGTCAAACAGGCCAAGGTCTAAATGGGCCCAAAAATACTAATCGAAACCTCTATTTGGGGACAGACCCCCCTAAGTTTGCAAATATCTCTTTATATTTTTTTCATTTTTATTTTGATCTAATTATTATTTTTAATATATTCTTTAATTTAAATATTTTCACAATAATATAAAAAAACATAAAAAAAATCAGAAAAGACAAAATTTAAAATATATTTATTTAATTGATATTTTTGTAAATAAAACCTTTATTAATTAATTAGTTTTAATTTAGGGTTAATCTTAATTTTTTTTTTATATAAACTTAAAACTTGGTAGAATTAGGGTTGGTAATAATTTGTCTCCTTTTTTCTTTTCTTTCATAATAATTAAATATTTCCTATTATTTTTATAAATTAAAATTGCATGTAAATAATTAGGTTAATTTAGGTTTAATTTTAATACTTTCTTAATAAACTAAAAAACAATTAGAATTAGGGTTAGCATTTTAATCTCAATTAATTTCATTAAATTCTCATAAATACAAAAATACCAAAAATAATTCTCTTTCATTTTAATTTTCATTAATTTAATCATTTAGTTTAATTTCGTTAAAAGGGTCCAACGCCCTCGTTTCCAGTTTAATTCAATTCGCGTATTTATTTCTTTTTCTTTTAATTATTCATGTATCTCTCCCAAAGCCTTGTAAACTCGGACATTTTAATCTTTCGCACTTTATTTTCTTTATTTTCTGTCAAATCGGGTTCTGGAAATTTTGGCGATGTGGACCCACGCCTTTTGTAATAGTTTAGAACTTTTACCTTCTCGCAACTTTTTAACTGCTAATAAATGCATGCAAGAATGAATGACAATAAATAAAAACAAACGCATAGATCACCTCGACATGAACAAGATAAATGCAAATGAACATGACACACAAATCACACGCCACCCCTAGGGTACGCCTCACTGTTGCCTTGCCTCGAAAGGTGATCGTCAAGTAGAGGATGTCTTAGTAAGTCCTAATGATCCGGGAACCTGGCATGAGGGTAGCTTCTAAGGTATCTTCCCATTGCTCCGGTGATCACCATGTCCCGAACCTCGAATTGACCCGAACACCTCCAACAGTGGTGCTACCTACCTCTCAATGGTGGGGTGGCACTACTTTAAAGGACATCTACACAGACGAATTCCTTAGGGTAGGTAGACGACTCTAGATACTTGCTCTAAATCTCAAAACAATTCAAAAATACTTTTCACACCGACACCTTTTCAAAAAGCTTTCGAAAGCAATTTTTCAAACACTCTTGAGGACCGATACAAGAGTCGAACTGGAATTTTCAAAGAAACTTTTTTAAAACCCACAGTTGAAAAGCAAACAAACATTTTTGAAAACACAAATGAGCAAGTATCTAAGAGCCCATGGATAACCATGGATAGAAAGGGTGCTAACACCTTCCCTTTCTATAATCTACCTCCCGAACCGAGAGCAATCTCTATAAGGAATTTTTCTGTGCTTTTGTCCTTTCCATTTGGAGAAAATAAAAGACGGTGGCGACTCTTGCTTCCGCGATATTTCGCGAACCAGCGTTAAACAGTCAGTTCCAGATCCACCGATCACAGAACTGGCGACTCTGCTGGGGACTCAAACTTAAAGTGAGGTGTACCTTAGGACTAAGATCACTGTGTTTTCAATTGTATTGACTTGCTTGCTTTAAATTGTGGGTTGCTTGGGAGTTCTATAGATCCTAACCCGGATCTGGGGGATACCTTCTTAGAAAGTAGCAACAAGGCTGTGAGGGAACTGTGCGGGGTATACCGACATGGTTGAAACAGTCTGCTACGTTGATGTGGCACTTTGGTGTGTACCGGTAACCCTTGAGTTCAGTCAAGGAGAGTACGGGGCCTCCGCGTGGTGTCGTGAAGCATCAACAGACCTTAGGAACCTTAATTGAACTATCTTGGCCTCTTTAGGGTAGTGAGATAACTGACTTTGGTGCAGTCCGAGGTTGGTTGATACTCGATACTACACTCAATTGAGGGTTGCTTTCCTGGAATATTTCGGTCGCCAGTTCAGTGGCTAAATCGAAACGATGAACAATGAAAGCAATCCCGTGATATTGGGACCCTTAGGACCCGGTTACTTCTAATAGGACAGGTTGAACCCACCAACTTTAAGAGGGTACTACCCAGACCCCATGCTGGCCTTAAACCCTAAGGGCTTGTCTTGTGTGCCTTGTGTGCCTTACATGTTTGTCTTTGTAAATATCTGTGGTGTGTTTAATCATAGCATCATGACATCATCCAGCATCATATGCATTGACTAACCATTTCAGGGGTTCGAATTTTCATCTTTGTTCTTGTTTTGTAGGACATGGAAACTGTTCGTAGAAAGACAATTCAAATCAGTCTTGTAAGGATCCCTCCTCAGCTTAAGGAGCTTATATCCAGGATTCCCGAGAACTCTTCATTCAGTGAAAGACATGGAAGTCTCATCAGCTTGGTCAATACCAACATTGAGAAAGATACTATAAAGGTCCTATTCCAATTCTTTGACCCTCTGCATCACTGTTTCACCTTCTTGGACTATCAGCTGGTACCTACATTGGAGGAGTTCTCCCGGCTCCTGAAGATCCCTATCCTTGATCAACTACCCTACAACGGTACGAAAAAGGAACCCAAGCTTGAAGAGATTGCTAAAGCCTTGCACCTACAGTCATCTGACCTCAAGGGACATTGGGAAGTCAGAAGTGGTATCAAAGGGTTCTTAGCCAGGTTTCTGTTTGAAAAGGCCCATGAATGTTGGAACTCCCTTGACTTACAAGCTTTTGAAGAAGTTGTGGCCCTCCTTGTCTATGGTTTGGTGTTGTTCCCTAACCCAGATCAGCTTATAGATATCAGTGTTGTCCAGATCTTTATGTCCAGGAATCCTATACCTACGTTGCTGGGGGACATCCTCCACTCATGTTACACTCGAACCATGAGAAAAAGAGGTGTCCTTATGTGTTGCACTCCTCTCCTGGGAAGGTGGTTTATTTCGCACCTTCCACAATCAGTTTTGAAGAACGAGCGGGGTTTGAGATGGTCACAACGGTTGATGACTCTTACACATGCAGATATACATTGGTGCCCTAGGTCCAGAGAGGATGTCACTATCATTGATCGTTGCGGAGAGTACCCTAATGTTCCTTTATTTGGAATCAGAGGAGGTATTACTTACAACCCATGCCTGGCTTGGAGACAGTTTGGTTATGCTCGGAGGGATGGTCCTCATGACATGTTAATTCCTGACATAGTTTTTGACTTCGACAACGATACTCAAGGACTTCGCCAGAGATTTATCAAAGCCTGGAGGATGCCAAGTAGGATAGACAGTAAGACACTGGGGCACAGGAACTCCATCCCGTTGGAACCTTATCTCAAGTGGGTACGAGCCCGCTCCCAGAAGTTAGTGATGCCTTATCCCCATATGCTCCCTGTGATCAAAGAGCTAGTCTTGGAAGGAGAAGTGTCCTACACTATTCAGCACCCTGATATGCCCACATCCTGGGAAGAGATGCAGAAGAGCTGGATCCAGCTTAAGGAAGAACGAAATTCTCTTGAGACCAGTCTACATGCTAGTGAAAAGAAGGTCTTGGAGCTCACCCGCCTGTTGCATGAGGAGAGGAATCTCAACACTTACATAGCTCCAAAGAGGATGCATAGTATATTTTGGGATTGATTTGCTTTTGTATTATTTTGCCCATGAGGCTTTGATGTACTGAACAATTATTTCCTTAATGATAGCGTGTGTTCCTTTTTGTCTACAACAAATTTGAACTTTCGAACCCTTGAATGCATTGCATCAACACATATCATTCATCATGTGCATAGCAGGTTTCTTCTTTTCAGGTTGCTTACCGTTCTTCGCTGTTTATTTCAGCATCATGAATCCTGACTCGTCATCAACTGAGATGTCCATCAAGGCTCTTCAGGCGCAGAATGCGCAATTTCAGGAACTAATCATGGGTCTGGCTCAGGGCCAAGAGGAGCTGAAGGCTCTGCTCCTGAAGAAGGAAAAGAAGAAGAAGAGAAGAACTGTTCTGTTCAACTCGGGCCGAAGGTTTGGCAATACTCTACAGAATGAAGAGGCTAGTTCTTCCATTGGCAAGGGTACTCCTCAAGCGGAAAAAGGTCCTAGTCCGGTAGTCTCTGACAACGAGACTGATTTTGATGAAGAGCAATATCCTCCGGCAGAAGACCGTTACAAGCAGTTGGAAGACAGGTTGAATGCTATGGAGATACAACATGTGCCTGGGTTGGATTTCGGAGATCTGGGTTTGTCTACTGGTGTGATCATTCCTCGTAAGTTCAAAGCACCATCTTTCACTAAGTACGATGGGGCGTCTTGTCCCAAGCTACATCTCAGATCCTATGTTCGGAAGATTCAACCGTACTCATCGGATAAGAATTTATGGATCCACTTCTTCCAGGAGAGTCTTTCAGGGACTCATCTCGAATGGTTCTATCAGCTGGATGGGACCAAGGTTCGTAACTGGGAGGAGTTGGATACTGCTTTCTATAAGCAGTATCAATATAATGTCGACCTTGCCCCTACACGTACCCAACTCCAGGGTATGTCGTTAGGTTCAAGTGAAGGTTTTAAAGAGTACGCTCAGAAGTGGAGGGATCTAGCTGGCAGGGTGCAGCCTCCGTTGACTGATCGGGAATTGGTAGACATGTTCTTGGGGACCCTATCTGGGCCATTTTTCAACCATCTTATCGGTAACTCGTCTGCGGGGTTTACTGATCTTATTCTGACTGGAGAGAGAATTGAGGCTGGGTTGAAGTCTGGAAAGATTCCGAAGGGTGCATCGTCTAGTTCAGAGAAGAAACCTTTCAAGAAGGACGCTAGTGCTGTGTACGGCTCTAGAAGACAAGAGAAATCTGAGCGCCGCCAATCTGTCAGTGCAGTGATGATTGCTAAGCCTGCTGCCGCTCCTCGGCCAACCAATCCTCAAAGGGCTGAAAGACCCCGGAGAGAGTTCACCCGGTTAAGTATGACTTTATCGCAGATCCTGCCACAGTTGCTATACACCAACCTAGTGACTGTCAGAGAGGCCCCCAAAGGTGTAAACACTGCCTCTCCGAAATACAATCCAAATGCCCGCTGTGCGTACCATTCTGATAGCCCGGGGCACTCCACTGATGACTGTTGGGCATTAAGGAATAAGGTGCAAGACCTTATTGACGCGAAAGAGATACAGTTCGAAGCGCCTGAGAGGCCGAATGTGGTGACTGCTCCTATGCCTCAGCATGGGGTAAATGCGGTTGATGAAGATGTTTACGCTGTTTCTGTGGATGATCTAGCTACTCCTCTGAAGACTGTCAAGAGGAACCTGCTGCCGGCCGGTTTATTTCCGGGTTGCAGTGAGGGTTGCCTGTTCTGTGTTGTTTCCCTATCTGGTTGTCCCTTGCTGAAGTTAGGCATCCAAAGCCTAATGGATAGCAAGGAGATTCTGTTTAAGAAGTCTGATGTTCAGTTGGTTCCGGTAGAAGAAGTTTCTGTGGTTACCATCTTCAATAATCCAATCAAGGCTCTCCCGAAGAAGCCTGTCCAAATCACGACTGTCGCACCTGTTGTTATCACTGTTCCGGGGCCTCTTCCCTACGTATCTGATAAAGCTGTCCCCTGGCACTATGGGGCAGATGTGTATGTGAACGGAATCAAACAAGAATTCAACACTGGCGCCAGTATCTGTGATATCACTGGCCCAGCCAAGGTTACCCGCAGTGGCAGGCTCTTCTCGCCTGACATTGCACCGCCCGCTACTCGAAGACCCCCCCCCCCTCATAACACCTACAAGTGTACCTGTTCCTGTTACTGATCAAGTTGTTTCCCCTGCCGCCGAGTCGTCTAATGCTCGGGGCAAAGGGATTGAAGTTGAGCCTGCCCGGATGGAGGCACCAATACCTATAAATGCTGAGGCCTCCCAACAAGAAATGGAGGAGATTCTAAAGATAATAAAGAAGAGTGACTTCAATGTTGTGGAACAGCTGGGGCATACGCCCTCCAAAATCTCCATGCTCTCCTTATTGCTGTGCTCCGAGGCCCACGCTAAGGCCTTAATCTCATTTCTCAAGACGGCCCATGTGCCACAGGAAACATCTGCAGTTCAGTTCACTGACTGCGTAGCAAATCTGACAGCGGACAACGGCTTGGGTTTCTCAGATGCTGACCTGACTGCAAAAGGAAGAGACCACAATGACGCCCTGCATGTCTCTATTGAATGCAGGGGCACTACTCTGGCGCATGTATTGGTGGATACTGGTTCTTCCTTAAATGTGCTACCCAAGAAGGCTTTAGACCGTTTGGATTGTGAAGGCCTGGAATTAAAACCCAGCAATATCATCGTCAGGGCCTTTGACGGTTCAAAAAGGATGGTTCATGGAGAGGTTGACATTCCTATTCGTGTGGGCTCTCAGGTGTTTGACTCTACTTTTTATGTGATGGATATCCGTCCATCGTACTCTTGTCTACTGGGTCGACCTTGGATCCATAAAGCTGGGGCAGTGACCTCTACCTTGCACCAGAAGCTGAAATACCCCGTCAGAGGGAAGATCGTCACTGTGCAAGGAAAGGAGGAGTATATGGTGAGCCATCTGAATTCCTTCAGATACATTGAGATGGATGGGGAGTTTATTGAAACCCCCTTTCAGCATTTTGAGGAGGTGCTTCCAATTTCAGCAGCAGCAGAAACAGCAGTCGAAGAGAATGTTCCTTTGAAGATGGCTTCTCTGAAGGATGCCCGGGCTGTGGTTCAGAAAGGTGAATGTGCTAACTGGGGCAGACTTCCTGACTTTACACAGAAAACTGACAAATTTGGACTGGGTTTTACTGCAGAGGGTCAGAAAGCTATGCGGAAAGCGAAGATCAGAAGACCTCCTGTGCTCATTACAAATCCAGGAGTGAATGCTGTTGGGGAAGACAATGAAGTGGATGAAGCAGAATTCAATAGCTGGATATATCCGACGACTGAAGGCGGATTGACCAATTGGATTGTCAAAGACCATACTCCTGTTACTTTTGTTACGCAGTAATAAACTTCTTTGTTTTGTTATTTGTAATAAACAATAAATAAACTCTACGGCCCGGTGTCTTACCCGAGGCACCGTTGGCTTCATTTGTGAGGGCATATAAATTGTCATTTCATATATCATAAATGAAAATCTTGGACGTTTTCTCGCATTACAAATCTTATGCTCCTTTTCTGTCTTTCCTTCCTTTACATATATTTCAAAACAGCTGTATTTACACACACTCACTCATACAGGTTTCAATCCACTCTAGATCTCACTGGTAACGACTCTGCTACTGCCAGTTATGACTTCGAAAATCCGATCAACTTAGCCGAAGATGAAGGTGAAGATGATTGCGAAGTGCCTGGCGAGCTTGCAAGACTGTTACTCCAGGAAGAGAGGGCAATTCAACCACATGAAGAGCCAGTGGAAGTAATAAACTTGGGTACTGAGGCAGACAGGAAAGAGGTAAAGATTGGTGCCAACCTAGAGCTCAGCATAAAGCAACGGTTGACTAAGATGCTACATGATTATATGGAGATCTTTGCCTGGTCCTACGAAGACATGTCCGGGTTGGATACCGATATTGTGGTCCATCACTTGCCTACTAAGGAAGACTGCCCTCCGGTTAAGCAAAAGGTCCGCCGTATGCGTCCAGAGATGTCTGAGAAGATCAAAGCCGAGGTTATGAAACAGTTTGATGCTGGGTCCCTTGCAGTGACTTCTTACCCTCAGTGGGTTGCCAATGTGGTGCCGGTACCGAAGAAGGACGGTAAGGTCAGAATGTGTGTCGACTACAGGGATCTGAACAGGGCCAGCCCCAAGGATGAGTTCCCCCTACCTCACATTGATGTCCTTGTTGACAATACAGCTCAGCACAAAGTGTTCTCTTTCATGGATGGCTTTTCAGGTTACAATCAGATCAAGATGGCACCTGAAGACATGGAAAAGACTACATTTGTTACTCAGTGGGGCACCTTCTACTACAAGGTCATGCCATTTGGACTAAAGAACGCTGGGGCAACCTATCAACGTGCCATGGTCGCTTTATTTCATGACATGATCCATCATGAGATAGAAGTGTATGTTGACGACATGATCGCAAGGTCCCAGACTGAGGAAGAACACCTAGATCATCTGCAGAAGTTGTTTGACCGTCTGAAACTGTACAAGCTGAGGTTGAACCTGAACAAGTGCACCTTCGGGGTAAGATCTGGGAAGTTGCTAGGCTTCGTGGTAAGTGATAAGGGTATTCAAGTGGACCCTGCCAAGGTTAAAGCTATTCAAGAGATGCTAGTTCCTAGGACAGAGAAGGAAGTCAGAGGCTTCTTAGGACGCCTGAATTACATTGCTCGATTCATCTCGCACCTGACTGCTACCTGTGAGCCAATCTTCAAGCTGCTGAAGAAAGATCAGGTAGTATGTTGGAATGATGAATGTCAGGCTGCTTTTGACAGAATCAAAGAGTATCTCCAAGAACCACCCATCCTTATGCCACCGGTTGAAGGGAGACCTCTGATACTATACCTGACAGTACTTGACAATTCAATGGGGTGTGTGTTGGGGCAGCATGACGAGTCTGGCCGAAAAGAGCATGCCATTTATTACCTTAGCAAAAAGTTTACCGACTGTGAGACCCGATACTCACTGCTCGAGAAAACTTGCTGCGCTTTGGTATGGGCTGCTCGCCGGCTGAGACAGTATATGCTGACTCACACTACCTTGTTGATCTCAAAGATGGATCCTATAAAGTACATATTCGAAAAGCATGCTCTGTCTGGGAGAATAGCAAGATGGCAAATGATCTTGACGGAATACGACATTCAGTACACGACCCAGAAAGCCATCAAGGGAAGTGTATTGGCAGACCACTTGGCACATCAGGCAGTAAATGACTATCAGTCAATGAACTTCGAGTTTCCGGATGAAAGCATCATGATTGTGACTGATTGTGAAGTACCTGGACCGGATGAAGGACCTGAGGAAGGATCCCGATGGTCTATGCACTTTGACGGAGCCTCCAATGCTTTGGGAAACGGTATCGGCGCTGTAATCATATCACCGCAAGGCACTCATACTCCGCTCACTGCCCGACTATGTTTCAACTGTACCAACAACATGGCAGAGTATGAGGCATGCATCATGGGTCTTCAAGCTGCGATCGACTTAAGGATCAAGTTTCTGAGTGTCTTCGGAGATTCTGCTCTTGTGATCAATCAGATCAAAGGAGAGTGGGATACGAAACATCCGAATCTTATTCCTTACAAAGAATGTGTGTTGACCTTGATCCCCCACTTCACGAAGATAACCTTTGAACACTTCCCGAGAGAAGAGAATCAGCTGGCGGACGCGTTAGCTACAATGTCTTCTATGTTCAAGGTCAAATGGGACAATGAGGCTCCCCGGATCATCATCTGGAAACTGGACGAAGCGGCATACTGTTGCGATCTCGAGACTGAATTGGTGACTGAGAAGCCTTGGTACCATGAGGTGAAGAGATATCTGGAAGCTCAGGAATACCCTGAGGGAGCCTCTGTCAATGATAAGAAATTCCTGAGAAGGTTCGCGGCAAAGTTCTTCCTTAGCAACGGTATCTTGTACAAGCGAAACCATGATTCGACCTTACTGCGTTGTGTGGATAAGACTGAAGCAGAAAGAATCATGGAAGAGCTACATGAAGGGACCTTTGGTACACATTCCAGTGGACATACAATGGAAAAGAAGATCCTTCGGGCAGGGTATTACTGGTCCACAATGGAAGCGGACTGCTACCAACATTCCAGGACATGCCATAAGTGCCAGATTTATGCAGACAAGGTGCATGTTCCTCCAGTTCCTCTGAATGTTCTGACTGCGCCTTGGCCGTTTGCAATGTGGGGCATAGACATGATCGGTGAGATTAAACCTACGGCATCTAATGGGCATCGCTTCATCCTAGTGGCGATTGATTATTTTACAAAGTGGGTTGAAGCAGCTTCCTACGCTACGGTAACCAAGACTGTTGTGGCACGGTTCATTCGGCATAATCTGATCTGTCGGTACGGCGTCCCAGAAAGAATTATTACAGACAACGGTACCAATCTCAATAACAAGATGATCACTGAGCTCTGCGAGCAGTTCAAGATACAGCACCACAATTCTTCTCCTTACAGACCGAAGATGAATGGGGCTGTAGAAGCAGCAAATAAAAATATTAAGAAAATTGTGCAGAAGATGACAGTGACTTATAAAGATTGGCACGAGATGTTACCGTTCGCTCTACATGGGTACCTTACCTCAGCTAGGACGTCAACCGGGGCAACTCCTTTCTCTTTGGTTTATGGTATGGAGGCAGTCTTACCGATCGAAGTGCAAATACCCTCTCTCCGGATAATGAAGGATGCAAATCTGAACGAAGATGATTGGATCCAGACACGACTTGATCAGCTAAACTTAATTGATGAAAAGAGACTTGCTGCTATCTGTCATGGTCAGACGTATCAGAAACGGATGATCAGGGCATTTAACAAAAAGGTCAGACCACAAGAGTATCAAGTTGGGGATCTAGTAATCAAACGAATCATCCTTCCTCAGAGTGATCCAAGGGGAAAATGGACCCCGACGTACGAAGGGCCATTTGTGGTTAAACATGTGTTCTCAGGAGGAGCCATGATTCTAACCAATATGGATGGTGACGACCTTCCGCACCCCGCCAATGCAGACATAGTAAAAAGATACTACGCATAAAAAAGACCCGCTAGGCTGACATGCCTAGGCAAAAATTAGGGCTTCCCGGCGAACCAAAAGGGTTCGGGCAAAATGAAGGGATGAAATGAAAAAAATCTGTACACCCGGCAAGTTGAAAACCTGAAAAGGCGGCTTGGGCAAAAATGGGTATCCCGGTGGACTGAAAACCCGAAAGGGCGGTCCAGGCAAAAGTTAGGGATAAAAGCGTAATACTATGTCTCATTGGATCACTTTGCATCCAGAATCCGGTATCGGCATCAAGTTCAGACGGCATTGATCAGTCAGCTTCACCTTCAACCAAGGTCATCAAGTGATGAGACGCTCGGAGTTATAAAGGCAATAGCAGAGTTGAAACCCAGTGGGATCATTCATTTCACACAGCTGTTTTACTTTCTCTTGTACAAAATTTGTATAAACTCTTTTGTTCGGCGGCGTTCTGTTACTAGGACGTCAGCCTCTTGTACATAAAACGCCTATTTTACAGGCAAATTCAAAATCAATACAAATACACTTTTCAGTTAAAATTGCCAATCATTTTTCCTTTCTCTGTTTTGTTTTGCGAAGAACGTCCAAGGTTCAATTTGTGATATATACATTGACAATAATTTGCTAACTCATGAATATTTGCGTACGAAACAAAGGATTAATTACAGGTAACATTAGAAACAGGGGCAATAAAGAGTTGTCTAAGCGATCTAATTGCTCTGTCCACCAAGGTACCAAGGTAGGTTCAACCGAAGAACATAACCAGACATCTTAATTCCCCAGAGAGTGAGCCAGCAAGCAATACACTCTCCCCAAGCAAAGTTATCAACCTTAAGGAAGTTGGGTATCCTCCCGCAGAACTCAAACATTCCCCAGCAGCATATATACATGTATTCTTAACAAGCATCCCCGGCAGTCTTGGTCTAAAGATTGTTCCCCGGCAGTATACCAGCATTCAGTGGAGTCATCTTCCCGATACAATTCAAGACTTCCCCAGGAGAGTCCAACCCAATTTCCCCAGGAAAAGTTGGAATCCATCTCCCCAAGCAGTAAGCTTATCCCCAGTAGATTTTGGAAGCTTATCCCCTACAGAGCACGAACGCGTCTCCCGGCTTTATTCAAAGAGTTATTTCCTTACCAAGATATAACTGGGTTATCCTCAGCCAAAATCCATGGAAAGAGCGTCCTCGACGAAGTCTTCTTATCCCCAGCGAAGTCCATTAACACTTCCAATATAACAATGGTATCCCTAGCAAGTTATTATCAACAACTCAGCAAAGTACCTCTCTCCCCACAGAGTATTGCATCCCAGCAAGATTGTCAGAGTACTGTTCGCCCCGCAGAGTAATCCATTCGCCAAGTTTATTCCCCAACGGAGTTATCTCCTCCTACCGGTATTCTTGCAACTATCATCCAGCAGAAGCAAAATCTGTTCTGCAACATCAGCCCAGGAGTGATTTCCCGGCACCCGTCAAGGATTTATTTTCCTAAAGACGAAAACATACATTCGTAAACATCGCATACATCATTATAGCATGCATAGACGCATCATATCTTACAAATCTCATTTATGTTGAGAACATCATTGCTTGATTCATATCATGCATTGCATATGACTGACCTTTACCTTTCGGGAAAGATCCAGTTAAGTTCTCAAGCTACATTTCAAGACCTAGACCGGTTCAGTAAATCGACTCCAAAGATTTCTTATCCAGTCAAAGGCCTTCTCTGGTCCAGTTAAATCGACCCCAAACAGATTTTTCTAATAAAGACCCAGTTGAAGACATTTCAAGACCTAGACTGGTTCAGTAAATCGACTCCAAAGATTTATTATCCAGTCAAAGGCCTTCTCTGGTCCAGTTAAATCGACCCCAAACAGATTTTTCTAATAAAGACCCAGTTGAAGACATTTCAAGACCTAGACCGGTTCAGTAAATCGACTCCAAAGATTTCTTATCCAGTCAAAGGCCTTCTCTGGTCCAGTTAAATCGACCCCAAACAGATTTTTCTAATAAAGACCCAGTTGAAGACATTTCAAGACCTAGACCGGTTCAGTAAATCGACTCCAAAGATTTCTTATCCAGTCAAAGGCCTTCTCTGGTCCAGTTAAATCGACCCCAAACAGATTTTTCTAATAAAGACCCAGTTGAAGACATTTCAAGACCTAGACCGGTTCAGTAAATCGACTCCAAAGATTTCTTATCCAGTCAAAGGCCTTCTCTGGTCCAGTTAAATCGACCCCAAACAGATTTTTCTAATAAAGACCCAGTTGAAGACATTTCAAGACCTAGACCGGTTCAGTAAATCGACTCCAAAGATTTCTTATCCAGTCAAAGGCCTTGTCTGGTCCAGTTAAATCGACCCCAAACAGATTTTTCTAATAAAGACCCAGTTGAAGACATTTCAAGACCTAGACCGATTCAGTAAATCGACTCCAAAGATTTCTTATCCAGTCCAAGGCCTTCTCTAGTCCAGCTAAATCGACCCCAAACAGATTTTCCTGATAAAGACTCAGTAGAAGTTATCCAAGATTCTCTCAATGATTGCTATTGAGGTTATAGTCGCCTATGGTTCTCTCCCCGATAGCGCGGAGGTGGTAATCCCAGGCTTCGCTCAACGATTGCTGTTGAAGTTGAAGTTATCCAAGATTCTCTCAATGTTTGCTGTTGAGGTTGTAGTCGCCCATGGTTCTCTCCCCGATACTGCGGAGGTGGTAATCCCAGATTTCGCTCAATGATTGCTGTTGAAGTGAAGTTATCCAAGATTCTCTCAATGATTGTTGTTGAGGTTGTAGTCGCCTATGGTTCTCTCCCCGATACTGCGGAGGTGGTAATCCCAAGATTTTCTCAACGATTGCTGTTGAGGTTAAAGTCATCCAAGGTTCTCTCACCGTTCCTGTTGAGGTAGTAACCATCCCTGGTTCATTCATCACCTTTTGAAGATCCAGATCCAGCTCCTGTAACCAGTCAGGACACATCTACACAAAGAGTTTGAAGACCAACTCCTGTAATAGGTCAGGTACTCATTTTTTTCTTTTGTAGGTACGCAAGTTCTCGCTAAGGAATCTCTTACGCGATCAGCATCCAGATGGCATCTATAAGCCCATCCACCTTCCATCATCTCTTAGCATGGCATCTATAAGCCCATCATCCTATCCATCAATTTCTAAATGGCATCGATAAGCCCATTCCCATCATCACACTGCTACTATGTGAGCGCAAATTTCTGGGCACTCTAGTGTTCAATCATCTTCCACCTTCGGATTACGAAAGGCACGTCAGCCAATCTGCATCCTCAGGTCTAAGAAGATTGAACAGGGGCAACTGTTGTACCCCAAAATTTGCCCTCCCATATTCTTCAAGAAATTGCCAAGTCATGCTCCAAAATTCCCCAAGGGTTGCACAGTTCAAGGGCCTCCTAACAGTCAAAATTAGGGTTTTGGTTCTGATCAAGAAAATGAAGTTTCCAAGGGTCCAATCAAGTCCCACATTCCCATAAATATGGTCAAGCATCCTCATACCAAGCTTCAAGACTTACAGCACAAAATTGCACAGTCAAAAAACCCTAATTGCACTACAGTCAACTGTAGGGGCAAAATGGTCATTTGACAGTCAAAAGTTCAAATTTTTGGTCAACATCCCATTTTGAAGCCACAAACATCATTTGATCAATGCTTGATCATGATTCTCAAAGCTTGGCTCAAAAATCATCAAGATGCAAAAGTTTCCATATTTGGACAGCTGAAAAAGTCAACTGTAAATTGACCAGGGCATAACTTTCACATGGATTATCAGAAAAATGCCATCCAAAGCTCATTTTGAAGATAAAGACATTTCCTACAACTACTCTTCATACTTCAAGTCCAAGCAATGCTCTCACAAAAAGTTATCAATTTCAACATTATAGGTCATTTTCAAAAGTCAACAAAAAGGGACTTTAAGTCAAAGGCCATAACTTGAGATTGGTAAATCAAAATGACATGGGACCAAAGGCATTGGTTAGAGGACTCAAAGACCTTTCCAAAATGTCAAATAACATGAGCAAAGCTTAAAAATTGAGCAAGTTATGCCTTGTGGAAGTTGGGAAATTTTTGGATATTTTGAAAAGTCAACATTGATTCAAATGACCTAAAAATGCTAATGGGCCTCTTTTTCTTCCACAATTCATCATCCAAGGCATGTGCACGACCATTTGGCCCAAAGGGAAGTTTTTATCATTTTTATTTTATTTATTTGGATTTTTAATCATTAATAATTCATTTAATTAAAATAAATAGGTGAAAAATACTAAACCTAATTTTCTAAATCTTTTTGTGCATAAAATAATCTCAATATTTCGTGTACAATCAAATATGGAAGGAATTATGATGATTGGCCATGATTTGTACCAAATAGGCATGGAAAAATATTTGAAAAGATCTTTGAAAATCAAATCTTACAAATCATGAATGCAAAGGTTTTTGTGTGATTTCTCAACCCTAAAACCTTCACATAAACATATACATGCTAACCCTATTCAGAAAAGACTCCAAGCTGCGCCAGAAATCCCTAAACAAACTTGGAATTTTTCAAGAAAAACTCAAATCTGAAAACCAATTTCTAGGTCGATTCAAGCCATAATATTTATTCCATTGTGTTCCTGAGGCTTCAAGAAACATATACAAATCAAAATCAACGTCCCTAACACAAGAAATAGGTAGCACGACCATGGCCGGTTCAAGCTTTTTTTTCAGTTTCTTGAAACATAATTCATGCATTATTTGTAAATTATAATATTGGATTTGTATTCATTATATCATTCTGAAGCTAACCACATAATTTGATTGCATTTTTATCACCCATACGCGAATCTGCCATTGTTGTTTTCTAGGGTTACCAAGCTTTCAATTTAGGCGTTTCTTCATACTGTAAAATTGGACGTTCCCAATACCATGAACGAATTCAGCGTGTTCAGACGAAAACGAATCCATCCTCGCGCCTAATTTATGTGGCCGGACGGCCTATTCGCTATTTCATAAAATTGCCTGTTTTGGGGGGGTTCAAAACCCCCGCTAACTTTCTTTTGTTTTCAGGAAAAAAATACAACGAAGAAGAAGAAGATGAGGTGTCCAGTGGTAATTGGGTTATTTGAATTTCGCGCTGAATTTGAGCACTAACGATTGTTTTATTATATTATGTTTATTGGTCATATGATAAACAAAGAAGTAAAGCAGCGCGTCTGGCAAGGCACTTGGTTGGTAATCTTCAGGACCTGGGTTCGAGCCCCAGGTCCCTCACCCTTTCCACGTTATTTTTCAGTTAATGCTTATGTGTAGTTTCAATGCTAGCGCCCACCGTACGTTCACAAAATCAAGCCATCCACGTGCCCAATGGAATGATCAGAAGGCTATGAGCTGAAGGACATGGTAGACATCAGTCAACAGACACTCATGCCAGCGCAAAAGTCAAACAGGCCAAGGTCTAAATGGGCCCAAAAATACTAATCAAAACCTCCATTTGGGGACAGACCCCCCTAAGTTTGCAAATTTCTCTTTATATTTTTTTCATTTTTATTTTGATCTAATTATTATTTTTAATATATTCTTTAATTTAAATATTTTCACAATAATATAAAAAAACATAAAAAAAATCAGAAAAGACAAAATTTAAAATATATTTATTTAATTGATATTTTTGTAAATAAAACCTTTATTAATTAATTAGTTTTAATTTAGGGTTAATCTTAATATTTTTTTTTATATAAACTTAAAACTTGGTAGAATTAGGGTTGGTAATAATTTTTCTCCTTTTTTCTTTTCTTTCATAATAATTAAATATTTCCTATTATTTTTATAAATTAAAATTGCATGTAAATAATTAGGTTAATTTAGGTTTAATTTTAATACTTTCTTAATAAACTAAAAAACAATTAGAATTAGGGTTAGCATTTTAATCTCAATTAATTTCATTAAATTCTCATAAATACAAAAATACCAAAAATAATTCTCTTTCATTTTAATTTTCATTAATTTAATCATTTAGTTTAATTTCGTTAAAAGGGTCCAACGCCCACGTTTCCAGTTTAATTCAATTCGCGTATTTATTTCTTTTTCTTTTAATTATTCATGTATCTCTCCCAAAGCCTTGTAAACTCGGACATTTTAATCTTTCTCACTTTATTTTCTTTATTTTCTGTCAAATCGGGTTCTGGAAATTTTGGCGATGTGGACCCGCGCCTTTTGTAATAGTTTAGAACTTTTACCTTCTCGCAACTTTTTAACTGCTAATAAATGCATGCAAGAATGAATGACAATAAATAAAAACAAACGCATAGATCACCTCGACATGAACAAGATAAATGCAAATGAACATGACACACAAATCACACGCCACCCCTAGGGTACGCCTCACTGTTGCCTTGCCTCGAAAGGTGATCGTCAAGTAGAGGATGTCTTAGTAAGTCCTCATGATCCGGGAACCTGGCATGAGGGTAGCTTCTAAGGTATCTTCCCATTGCTCCGGTGATCACCATGTCCCGAACCTCGAATTGACCCGAACACCTCCAATAGTGGTGCTACCTACCTCTCAATGGTGGGATGGCACTACTTTAAAGGACATCTACACAGACGAATTCCTTAGGGTAGGTAGACGACTCTAGATACTTGCTCTAAATCTCAAAACAATTCAAAAATACTTTTCACACCGACACCTTTTCAAAAAGCTTTCGAAAGCAATTTTTCAAACACTCTTGAGGACCGATACAAGAGTCGAACTGGAATTTTCAAAGAAACTTTTTTAAAACCCACAGTTGAAAAGCAAACAAACATTTTTGAAAACACAAATGAGCAAGTATCTAAGAGCCCATGGATAACCATGGATAGAAAGGGTGCTAACACCTTCCCTTTCTATAATCTACCTCCCGAACCAAGAGCAATCTCTATAAGGAATTTTTCTGTGCTTTTGTCCTTTCCATTTGGAGAAAATAAAAGACGGTGGCGACTCTTGCTTCCGCGACATTTCGCGAACCAGCGTTAAACAGTCAGTTCCAGATCCACCGATCACAACAACCAAGTGGAATAACCATAGGGGTGCTTGTGTGCAAGTGTATTGTTTTCATGCTTTATTTTGTCTTGAATTAGGGTTTTCTAAGTATTGGTTTTAGTCTTTCCATACAAATCCTAATTACTAGCATTTGTATATAAAAGCGATAAATTGTGGAGTTTAAAGTTACTACGCTATTACAACATTTGTGGGAGAGGGTGTACAAATTGAATGAGGATTGCAAGAATGTAAACCTAGTTAGTCTATTACAACCATATTGAATTGGTATCAATGTACAAGGATTTAAATGAATACAATGTACAAAAAGAATAAATATGCAACAACGTAAATGTGAAGTAAATGGATATTTGTTTGGATTTTTTAGAGAAAATGGATTTTGTCTTAATATAATTAATTAAAAGAAAAATAATTAATTAAAAGTAAACCCTAAATTTGTTAAGAAAATATTTTTAAACAAAACCATAAATCCATTAGTTAAAATAAAAGAAAATAAGTTTATAAGAAAAGTGTTTTTTTTGGTATTTTTGTCTTGAAAATATTTATAGCATTATAAAATATTTTTAGTCTTTTTTATATAAAAAATAATATATTTTAATTAGTGTGAAAGAAAATAAATAATAACCTAGTTTTAATTTAAATTTACAAGACTAGTTAGTAAAAATAAATAAAGTATAATTAAATAAAATATTTTTGAGAAAAATAAAATAAACTATGTCAAAATAAAAATCTATTTTTTTTTTGTATTTTTTATGATTTTTTAGTATTAGGAAAAATATTTAAGAAAATAAAAATGAAATAAAAAAAGAAAATAAATAAACTTTGGCCAGGGGCACAAATAGCCCACAGGGGGTTAGAAAGAAAACAAAGAATAAACAGGCCCAAGGAGGCCCAACGTGTGCAAAAAAGAAAATCATAAAACAAAAAAATGTGAGAAAACCAAAAGGGTACCACTGGGGCTCGAACCCAGGTCCCAAAGGTTACAGGTGCGCGCTTCTACCACTGGGGTGGCTATACATCAGTTAACATAAGCAAATTAATAAATATATGATACAAAACACGTCCTGATGACTTCATCTTCAACCTCCAGTCAGACCAACTGTAACTTGCTCATTTCTCATCAAAAATGAAAACTGTAAACATGAAACTTGTAGAAAATTTCCTCACGGTTTCAGAAATGTAAAGCATTAAAACTATAGATCAATGATAAGCATGAATTTTAATGGCCCTAATCTGAACCCTAAAAATCTCAGAAATTTTAGTTTCAAAATTCTCTATGCTCAAGCAAAATTAATGGAAACTATGGACATGGTTAGCTTTAGGGCAATGATATCTACATGTTTTGTTCACAAATAAATCATTAATGATGCTTGTATGAAGAGTTCAAAGTTAAGAAAACTTACCTCAAAACTGGAAATCGTGTTTTGAGTTTGAGCTTGTTTCAAGTGATGGTAATGATCAGGTTAGCTTCCTTGAGGTCCCAGGAAGCTAATGCAATGATTAGCTTGAACAATAGATGGCTGAAATGGTCTGGAGAAGTCAATGTGCAGAGCTCTGATTTTGAAAATGGAGGATGGTGTTAATGGTGTTACAGTTATGTAACAGGGTGTGGGATCACTTCTATATGATGTTTAGAAGCTTTAGAAACCAAAAGGCCAAGAAACGCACGAGTAGATTACGAGTTTCAAGTTTTTGGTCAATTTGTGTGAAAATGGAAGTATGAGATGTGTTTCTGAGTTCTAGGTGTTTTCAGGTAATGAGCATTCATGTATTTGGTGCCAATAGTTTGTGTATGTATAAGCAAAAGTGTTTGAGAGCTTTGGACAATCAGAAGTACAAGTTCTTAGCTTTTGGCTAGGTTACTTAATTTTGAAGAAAAGAGGGAAACAAGTTTCAAGAGGAGGTACAAGCATGGGATGGGTGATTGTAAGTGTCTAAACCATTTCTCATGAGTTATAGGACTTGTTTGATCTTAAGAGAATAAGTGCAAGGCTCAAGAACAAGTTTTGTACAAAAAATCACTTTATCAAAATGGCAATGTAACATTTCTTCCAAAAATGGATATAGAGCATGTCCATGCATTGAATGCTTGAAGTGAGGCCTCTAACAGTTGTGTAAACCATTAATTATGGAGTTACTAACAAGTTTTAGGCCCGCAAAGTAGTGTTTATGCAACATAGTTTGAATTTTGAATTTGGTTCATCACAAAATGCCTTGTAAATTAAGTGACAAAACCCTAACTTCATCTCTTCGATTCTCCCTACTCAAGAATGATCTCAAGGAGTTCTTGGACATTTTGGAAAGCTTGTAATTTTCTATACAACCCATATTTGAATTGCTTTTGAATATTCCCCTTGTAACTATATGAAAAAGTGCCATGAAGTTGGGTCAAAATCCTGACCAAATTAGGGCAAAATTTCACTAAGTGTTTTGTTTCATGGCCATGTGTTCTTAAAATTATAACTTGAGATTCAAGCACTTTTGGAAGGAGTTGTGTAAAGAAAAGTTGTAGATTTCATGGGGATATATAACTTTCATGTTGGAAGTTTCTCTTGAATCATCTTGCATCATGGTGAAAATTTTGCTCAAAGTTATGAAAAAACATGAAATTTCCAACACTTATGTTTAGAAATTTTGACTTTTTGATTTCTTGATGAATAAGTTTCATATTTTGACATGTTTTGATGAATTGTGATCTTTGGCATTTGAATTTGACCAAAAAGTCAAAGTTTGACTTTTCAGTATACAGTTGACTTTTGATCAGTTGACTGAAAAATTCATCTGTCAATCCAATGAACTTGCAATGTTTTGAACCATGTCATCAGGTCAAAATGATGAAATTGGACTCTTGAGATCATGCCTTAAACCAAATGGTCATTTTCTAGGTCAAAAATCTGAAATTGCCCTTTCCAAATCAAAACCCAAATTTTGACCATTTTGCCCTTTTAGAGATTTGATCAAATTTCTTGGGGAATTATGGTCCAAACTTGATCAAATGATACATATAAGTTTAAAATGTTGATGTGGATCAAAAATTATTAAGTTTGACTGTAAATTGGCCATGGTTTACTTTTTCCCCAATACAACTGATTTTTAGGTCAACTGCTCAATTGACTGAGCAAAAGTGTGATCCAAAGCTTGAAACTTGACATGAGTAATCCTGGGGATCCATAATGATCCATGAAAGTCATATGGGGCATTGGAAGCTCAAATATCCTTGTGCAATCTCAAACCCTAATTTTGGTCATCAATGCTTAAGGAGGTGTCTTGAGCTGATCAAACCCTAGTGCAGTTTTGAGCCCAAGGAGATCTTGTGAGCAAATTCTTGATATGTGAGAGGGAAAATTTTGGGGTACAACATCTTCCCCTGTTCAATCTTCTTAAGCCCGAGGAGTTAGATTGGCAAGTTTTGACATTCGTGACTCGAAGGTGGAAGATGATTGGACACTAGAGTGCCCAAAAATTTGCACTTGGTGATGTGATGGTTGAGGGAATGGGCTTAAAGATGCCATTTGCAGAGGTGATAGAAAGTTGTGGGATATGGGCTTATAGATGCCATCCAAAAGTGATTATTGAGCCGTGTTTGTAATCTGTATCTGAAAATTGAATCTAAATGAGTATCAGAATGGTATCCGTGTCTGGAGCGTATCTGAACTATATCTGAAAGTTGAGTCTGAATGAGTATCAGGATGGAATCCGTGTCTGAAGCGTATCTGAACTGTATCTGAGAGCTGAATCTGAATGAGTATCAGAATGGCATCCGTGTTTGAAGCATATCTGAACTGTATCTGAGAGATGAATCTGAATGAGTATCAGGATGGCATTCGTGTCTGGAGCGTATCCGGACTGTATCTGAAAGTTGAATCTGAATGAGTATCAGAATGGCATCCGTGTCTGAAGCGTATCTGAACTATATCTGAGAGCTGAATCTGAATGAGTATCAGAATGGCATCCGTGTCTGGAGCGTATCTGAACTGTATCTGAAAGTTGACTCTGAATGTTGTTAATGGTAGTTGTTAACCTTATCTTGAAAAGGGTAAAATGTTAGCTAAAATGCAAAGTCATGTTGTATGAAATGCAGGGTATAATGCATTCTTGTTATCAATGTTTATGATATATGGATGCGATGTATGCATATTTGAGCTAGTCCACTGCACTGTTGTTGGGTTGGGGAAAATAAATCCCTGACCACTGCTAAGGATATGTAAGTCTTCATGTTTTGAAGTTGAAGTGTTGATGAATTTCCGCTTAGAGAAATGAACTTTGTTGTAAGGGAAATGCCATGTACTGCTTGTAAAATCCTATTGGGAAATCCTAAGAAATTGGATGACTTCTACTGGGGATTGATAACTGAAAGCTTTGTCCCGCTGGGGATAAAACTGCATATTGCAGGGTTTTTCTGGAAATAGCTTAGGGAGATTTCCCTACCTCTTAAAGCCATCAGTGATTGTTTTTCTATTTTGTTTATTTGTAGACAATAATTATGTTCAAATGCATATGTTCAAAATAAATCATTTGACGTTTTTGTAAACAAAACACAAGAGTAAAGAAAAACAGATAATTTTTCACTTTCAAAGGGATATCTTTGTATTGACTTTGAGTAAGTATTTTTGTACAATGAGACAAACATTCTAGTAAGAGAATGTTGTCGTAAAAATGAAAATTTTGATACAAAGAAAAGATAGCTATGTGCAATAATCCCATGGGGTTCCCATTCTGCTATAGCCTCCATATCTCTGAACATCTTGTCTATTTGTTGCCTTGTCTGAAGGTGATTAAATTGATCAGAACCTCTGGGTTTGTCAGTTGAAGCCAAAGGTTTTCCGTAAAGTGATCCAACGGGACATAGTCATATGCTTTAATTCCCTAACTTTTGCCTGCACAGCCCTTTAGGGTTTTCAGTCCATCGGGATACCCTTTTTTGCCCAAGCCTCCCTTTCGGGTTTTTAACTTGCCGGGTGTACAGATTTTTTGTTTTATCCCTAATTTTTGCTCGAACCTTTTTGATTTACCGATATGCCCTTGTTTTGCCTAGGTGTGTCAACCTAGCGAGTCTCTTATGCGTAGTATCTTTTGACTATGTCTGCGTTCGCAGGGTGCAGCAGATCGTCGCCATCCATGGTGGTCAAGATCATCGCTCCACTAGATAATATGCTTTTGATTACAAATGGTCCTTTGTATGTAGGAGTCCATTTTCCCCTGGGATCACCTTGCGATAGTATGATACGTTTGATCACCAGATCTCCAACTTGATACACTTGGCGTCTGACCTTTTTGTTGAAAGCCTTGATCATCCGTTTTTGATACATTTGACCATGGCAAATAGCAGTAAGCCTTTTCTCATTAATTAAGTTCAGTTGATCAAGTCGAGTTTGGATCTAATCTTCTTCATTCAACCCTGCATCCTTCATAATTCTTAGAGAGGGGATCTGGACCTCAATAGGCAAGACAACTTCCATGTCGTATACCAGAGAATGGGGTGTTGCCTCGGTTGATGTGCGAGTTGTGGTACGATATCCGTGGAGAGATAGTGGTAGCATCCCATGCCAGTATTTGTATATGACTGTCATTTTCTGTATAATCTTTTTAATGTTCTTATTCGCAGCTTGGACAACACCATTCATCTTCGGCCGGTAAGGGGAAGAATTGTGATGCTGGATCTTGAATTGCTCGCACAGGGTGGTGATCATAGTATTATTTAGATTCGTACCATTGTCTTTAATGATCCTCTCTGGGATACCGTAACAACAGATGAGATTCTGCTTAATGAACCGGGTGACAACACTCTTGGTAACGGAAGCGAAAGAAGCTACCTCCACCCACTTTGTAAAATAGTCAATGGCCACTAAGATGAAGTGGTGTCTATTGGAGGCTGTTGGCTTGATTTCCCTAACCATATCAATCCCCCACATAGCAAAGGGCCAAGGAGCCATCAAGACATTCAGAGGAACCGGAGGTACGTGCACCTTGTCAGTATAAATCTGACACTTGTGGAAGGTTCGAGAGTGTTGATAGCAATCTGCTTCCATAGTAGACCAGTAATAGCCTGCCTGCAGGATTTTCTTCTCCATCGTATGCCCACTGGAATGGGTGCCAAAAGTGCCTTCATGTAATTCAACCATGATCCGTTCAGCTTCAACCTTGTCTATGCACCGAAGTAACACAGAGTCATAGTTGCGTTTGTAAAGAATGCCATTACTAAGGAAGAAATTATTAGAGAATCTCCTTAAGAACTTCTTATCATTTACTGAAGCTCCTTCTGGATATTCTTGGGTTTCGAGATACCTCTTGACTTCGTGAAACCAAGGCTGGTCCACTACTTCTTCAGTATTAATCTTGTGACAGTGTGTTGGTTCATCCATTCATTCAATGGTGATCTGGGGAGCCTAGTTATCCCATTTAAGTTTAAACATATATGACATTGTGGCTAGTGCATCTGCTAGCTGATTTTCTTCTCGCGGAAAATGCTCGAAGGTAATCTTCTCAAAATGTGGGAGCAATGTCAAAACATGTTCTTTATAAGGGATAAGGTTAGGGTGTTTGGTGTCCCATTCCCCTTTGATCTGGCTAATGACCAAAGTTGAATCTCTGAATACATTCAAGGATTTCATCCCCAAATCTATGGCAGCTTTGAGACCAAAGATGCACGCTTCGTATTCCGCCATGTTGTTTGTACAATTGAAGCAGAGTCTTGCAGTAAATGGAGTATGACACCCTTCAGGAGATATGAGTACAACACCAATACCATTGTCGAGTGCGCTAGATGCCCCATCAAAAACCAGATTCCATCGGGATCCTTGTTCAGGTCCATTATATGGTTTGAATTCTTCATAGTTGTTTACCATCATGATGTCTTCATCTGGGAATTCGCACTTCATAGACTAGTAGTCTTCCATAGCTTGATGAGCAAGGTGATCAGCTAGTACATTGCCCTTTATTGCTTTCTGGGTAGTATACTGTATGTCATATTCTTTCAGGATCATCTGCCATCTCGCTATTCTCCCAGAGAGAGCAGGTTTCTCGAAGATGTATTTTATTGGATCCATTTTAGATATCAACAAGGTAGTATGGGTCAGCATATACTGTCTTAGCCGGCGAGTAGCCCATGCCAGAGTGCAGCAAGTTTTCTCGAGCAGTGAATATCTTGTTTCACAGTTGGTAAACTTTTTTCTCAGGTAATAAATAGCGTGCTCTTTTCGGCCAGACTCGTCATGCTTCCCCAACACACACCCCATTGAATTTTCCAAAACGGTTAGATACATGATCAATGGTCTTCCCTCAACTGGTGGCATCAAAATAGGAGGCTCTTGCAGATACTCTTTGATCTTGTCGAAAGCAGTTTGGCATTCATCATTCCATTTGATTACTTGATCTTTCTTCAGTAATTTGAAGATTGGTTCACAAGTAGTTGTCAGGTGAGAAATGAATCTGGCAATGTAGTTCAAACGTCCCAAGAACCCTCTGACTTCCTTCTCAGTACGAGGAGCAGGCATCTCTTGTATCGCTTTCACCTTGGCAGGATCTACTTCAATACCTTTATTACTGACGACAAAGCCTAGGAGTTTACCAGACCTCATGCCAAACGTGCATTTATTTGGGTTCAACCTCAGTTTGTACTTCTTTAATCTCTCAAAGAGTTTCTGTAAATGATCAAGATGCTCTTCTTCTGTTTGATATCTAGCTATCATATCGTCCATATAGACCTCTATTTCATGATGTATCATGTCGTGAAATAGAGCTACCATGGAACGTTGATAGTTTTCCCCAGCATTCTTCAGCCCAAATGGCATAACCTTATAGCAGAATGTGCCACACTGTGTGACAAAGGTTTTTTCTCCATGTCCTCAGGCGCCATTTTGATTTGGTTGTAGCTTTAGAAACCATCCATGAAGGAAGACACTTTGTGATGTGCCGTATTGTCAACTAGAATGTCAATATGGGGAAGTGGGAAATCATCTTTAGGGCTCGCCCTATTCAAATCTATGTAGTCCACGCACATTCGTACCCTGCCGTCCTTTTTGGGCACGGGAACAACATTGGAAACCCATTGCGGATAGGAGGTGACGGCCAAGAATCCAGCATTGAATTGTTTCATGACTTCTGCTTTAATCTTCTTCGACATATCTGGTCGCATACGACGGACCTTTCTTTTTACTGGTGGGCAGTCCTCTTTTGTAGGTAGACGATGTACCACAATATTTGCATCAAGTCCTGGCATGTCTTCATACGACCAGGAAAAAACCTCAACATAATCGTGTAACAACTGAATCAGACACTCCTTGACACTGGGTTCTAGATTGGCACCCACCTTGACCTCTCTTTTGTCTTCTTTGGTACCTAGGTTGATTGTGTCCACTGGTTCCTCGTGGGGCTGAATGGTCCTCTCTTCTTGTTGTAGTAATCTGGCAAGTTCTCCTGGTACTTCACAATCTTCCTCACCTTCGTCTTCGGCTTGGTAGATTAGATTTCCAGAGTCACAAAAGGCCATAGCAGAACCGTTACCCATGGGATCCCGAATGGATATAGACCTGTATTGTGATTGTGAGTGTGTGTAAAGGAATAGTTATCTTTGAAAGAAATGAAAATGTAAAAAGAAAAACAATGAGCGCAAAGTTTGTATGCAAAAATGTCCATGATTCATTAATGTCATATGGAAATTAGATAATAACCCTTACAAATGGACCATTTTGCCTCGGGCAAGACACAAGGTTTTTAAGAGTCTGAATTGTTTTAATATTACAGATCCAACAAAATGTAAAGACAAATTACTGCGGGATAAAAGTGATCGGGACGAAATCTCTAGCCTCCCAGTTGCTGAGCCCTCCGCTGACATTTGGGAAAATCCAATCCTCCATGTTGTAGCTGTCTTCATCATCCTCCACAGTGCTGACTTGGTGGTTGCTGATCTTCAGGGGTGGTCCTCCGGCGCGAGCGTAACTTACAACCTTTTGGGCACCTAAAGTGAAACCCAGACCAAACTTGTCAGATTTGTATGGGATATCTGGGAGTTGTCCCCAAATAGTGCACCCACCTTCTTCTATCACTGCCTTGGAATCCTTCAAAGACGACATCCTGAGCGGAGGCCTTGTGATCTTGGGAACTTGAGACACAGCCTTGGTTGCTGCCACATCTTGCAAGACTTCTTCAAAGTGCTGGAATGAAGTTTCAATAAATTCACCATCTAATTCCATATATCTGAAGGAATTGAGATGGATGATCATATACTTTTCTTCTCCATTAACGGTGGTGATATTCCCTTGAATTGGATATTTTAGCATTTGGTGCAACATAGAAGTAACAGTGTCGGCAGTGTGAATCCACGGTCGGCCTAGTAAGCAGGAATATGAAGGGAGAATATCCATTACATAAAAAGTTGAATCAAATGTTTGGGTTCCAACCTTTATGGGGATATCCACTTCCCCATGCACCATCCTTTTTGAGCCGTCAAAGGCCCTCTCTACTATGTTTCTTGGTTTCAATGTCAATCCTTTGCAGTCAAGCCTATCAAGAGCCTTTTTAGGCAATACATTCATAGACGAGCCAGTGTCCACCAAGACATGAGCCAGAGTCGTGCCCCTGCATTCTACTGAGACATGCAATGCTTCATTATGCTTCCTCCCTCTTGGCGTTAAATCAGCATCCGAAAAACCTAAACCATTATCTGCAGTCAAGCTGGATACGCAGTCTTGGAACTGATCGACAGATGTTTCTTGGGGTACATGGGCAGTTTTTAGGAATTTTACCAACGCCTTTGCATGCGCCTCGAAACATAGTAATAAAGCCAGCATGGAAATTTTAGATGGAGTTTGCCCCAGTTGCTCGACTACATTGTATTCGCTTCTTTTTATGATCTTTAGAATTTCCTCCATCTCTTTCTGGGAGGTCTCAAGGATAGCCAATGATTGTGCCTTCGTCCGGACAGGCTCAATTAGAATACTTTTATCTCGAGTCTCGGTTGACTCGGCAACAGGAATGTCAGTAGGAGTGATAACATGGGTTTTAACAGCTTTGTCAGTTGGAGTACTAGCAGAGATGATTGTAGGACTGGAAATAACCTTTGAAGGAACAACAACAATATGAATGATTACGGGTCCAGAAACCGCTTTTGGGGGAGCAATTTCTGGAGAGAATATCCTTCTTCTTCGGGTAATCTTTCTAGTCCCTTCAATATTACTGATATTGGAGTCAACCTTCTCAAACTTGAATCTTCAGCAACTGGCCAATCTTACTTGATACCGTGGTAGTAGACATCCCCTCCATAATTCCATGGTATGGTTTTGTCTAACGAATACGGGATTGGTCCAGGCATTGTAATTATCAAAGGAGGTACTTTTGGAATTGATGTAATTCTAATGGGTCTTTTGGTGGAGACCCTGGAAGAATTGTCGGAAATGGTAACGATGAAAACGTCATTATAAGAAATAGTTGGAATAGAAGTCTTCTCGAACAAAATTTCCTTATTATCTATTAGGCATTGAACGCCTGTGTGATCGGTGGAAATAGAACTGACTGTTTTGAAATGCTGGTTCGCGAAATGTCGTGGTAAGCGAGAGTCGCCACCGTCTTTTATTTTCTCCAACAAGGAAAGGACAAAAGCACAGCAAAATTCCTTTTCGAGATGTTTCTCGGTTCGGGAGGTAGATTATAGAAAGGGAAGGTGTTAGCACCCTTTCTATCCGTGGTTATCCACAGGCTCTTAGGTACTTGCTCACTATGTTTTCAAAAATGTTTGCTTTTCTTGTGTTTGTGGGTTTTGAAAAAAGTTTACTTTGAAAGCTTCGTTTTAACTCTTGTATTAGTCCTCAAGAGTGTCATGAAGTGTTTGTTTGAAAACTTTTGTTTGAAAGTGTAAGTGCGAAAAGTTGTTTTTGTTTTGAAAGAGCGAGTACCCAGGAGAAATCTACCTACTCTAAAGAAATTAAGCTGTGTAAATGTCCTTTAGACAGTACTATCCCATTATTGAGAAGTAGGTAGCACCGTCGTTGGAGTTATTCGGGTCAATTCGATTATAGGGACATATGTGGTCACCAAAGCAATAGTAGGACGCCTTAGCGGTAACCCTAATGTCCTAGATCCTTTTTATCCGAGGCAACCGTTTCGAGGCAACTTGGATCTTTAGACAGGAGGGTGACCTCTAAAACACCCTATACTCAATGACCACGTCGAGGCAACCAAGTGAGGCGTACCCTAGGAGTGGCATGTGCGAGTGTGTCAGGATTCAGTTTATATTATCTTTGCACATGTATCATGGTGAGCTACGAGTTGATTTTAATTTTCAGGCAAGTCTTGTCATGCATAGTTAACAGTTAATAATTGTGCGGAAAATAAATTGCGGAAAGTAAATCTACGCTATTACAAGGCATCGGGTATTTACATCGCCAAAAACATAACCCTTGAAAAATAAATGCGAGAAAATAAAGAAAGCGGTAAAAAGTCCTAATTACACTATTACATCCTCGGAGCAATTACATTAATAATGTACAAAAATAATAATGCGCGAATAAAAATTGAATCGGGAAAAGTCTTTAGGGTTTTGACCCTTTTTGAGAAAGAAAGAAATTTGGTCCTTTTTGCATTTAATTAAATTAATCCTAAAGCTAAATAAAAGAAATATTTTTTAAGTTTTTAATGTTTTTAATGTAAAAGACCCTTAAATAAAATAAAATAGTCAAATATATTAATTAACCTAATTCTACATGGATTTTATTTATTGTGAAAAAGTCAAATTTAACCTAATTAAACTAAATTAATTTGTGTTAGTATTTATTTACAAAAAATAAAGTGAAATTAATAAATAATAATAATAATAATAATATTTACATTTTTTAGTTTTCTGAATTTATTATAAAAAAATAATTTGTGAGTTATAATAATAATAATAATTATAGTTAATAAAAGAAAATAAAAAGAAAGAAAATAAGAAAATAATAAACCAGGGGGTGTGCTGGCCCATTAGGAGGTTAATCTGGAATTTCTGGCCCATTTACTTCACAAGCCTGTTTGACTTTGGTAATTATCCAGGACGTTGGTTGACTGGGAGCACCATGGTCAACATCTCATGGCTATTGGATTTGTGGTTGTGGCCACTTGGCGCTTGGATGCCTGGAATGCATGATAGACTACTTTTTGAAGCCTGCATGAGATCACGTTAAGAAAAAATAGAAACAATTATTTGGGGGACCTGGGATTCGAACCCAGGTCCCAACGCCTATTGAACACTTGGCCAACCACTCCACCAACTTGCACGCTTTGATATTATGATAAGAAACAAATATAATGTATCAAAACTAATCACTATGCTGTAAACACAAAAACAAGCGCGCGCTTTTTGAACCAACCAATGGCATGTCACCACCTAGTCATCTTTCTCGCTGAACCTGCAGAATAAATGTTAGATAGCGGGGGTTTTTAACCCCCACAAACCATGATGACCAAAAATAGCGAATAGAGTTATGCTCTATATAAATATTTCGCGAATAGTCCAGTGTGTTTGTGTTGGCTCCTAAATTCGACACCCTTGTTTGTTATTAATGTAGACCATTAATTATGAGGAATGGTTTCGACCAGCTGATCCTGTCGAAAGCTCATCAGAAAGTGGCAAGGTACTTAGAGGATTTCTTTTAAGTAGGAATCTTGTTGCCTTCGACGTCGAAGGAACTTCTCGACAAAGGTATTTGATGCCCCAGGGTGGAACAGTTTGAGATTCGAATGTTTGGAGGGAAAACGGTTCCCAGCAGTTACCAAGCGCAACGTGCCAAGATCAGGAGCGTCGAATGCTGTGAGCATGCCAAGTGGATTCATCTCGAAGCAACGTAACTGCCCAACGGTTACTTGAGATATGTTTAGTATAAATACTAGTTGTTCAAGTAGTTTTCGCGTGTGTTCATCATTATATACAAGTCACTCATCTAGATTCAAGTACCCAGTGTGAGCGAAAGAATTGTTGAGAATGTATGTGTGAAACACCATTTAAATTAATCAAAGTCTTTTATATTCCAGCACTTTATTGCCTTTCATTTACTCTTCTCCGTCGAAGCCTTTATTTAACGCTTTCATTTATTCTATCAAGCTTTTCTTCATGCAATTTACATAAAGTGTCTTTACTTTACTGGCATTAACCATCATTAGATTTAGTCAAACCCCAAAAAATCAACCATGTCTTAGGATCAATCTGATCGATCCTGCGAGTCACCAAATAAGTAACCTTTTGGAGGATCAGCGGTTGTTTACCAATTTCCACGGTAAACAAATTGGCACACCTGGTGGGACCTTGTGTTGATTTTTAAGGTTAACCGTATTTATATAGAATATCATCTTTTTTGAGAAGTATTGCATGTTATTGAGAAGTGGTAGAATATACACTAACGATACCAATACTACGAGAAGAAGAGAAGCGATGGCGAATCCGCCAAACAATAGCGAAATCCCACAAACAAATGTGGGAACAACGGTTATCCCAACCGTAAGTGAAACGCTAAACGCTGGTTCAACACCAGCAGTAACGGTCACACAAACGGGGCCATTACCTCCGTTCACTGGCCCCATAATGCCTTTGGGAACTCCCCCACCAAGGGGAAACCCAGGAACTAGGCCTTATGTTCCCCCAGGATTTTCGACAGGCGGTCTAAATCGAGAACCACTCTATGGCATGCCAACTTCTGAATTGGCTAGCCTAACGAACGCTGCGTCCACTTTTTCAGACCCTTTAGTGAGCGCCTCTTCGCCACTCCAAGGTTAAGGAGTTGGTATGGCGAACAGGGGTAGGACCCAACTCTTAGGAGGAACGTCCCAAGTAGCGCATGGCCTTACGAATGCCTCGACAGCAGTCTTGAGGCAGCAAATGGACGAAAGCAACCACGATATGGTTCAAATGTTGGCACAAACTTTAAGTACAGTGTTGAATCCTATAATACAAAATACCACCCAATCGAATCAGCAGATGACAGCGCAAATGGCGCGTCTGGCTGATTTCTTTGGGGTACCCCAACCTATTCGACAGCCCCAAAGGGCGCAAATAAGGGGAAACCAAGGTATACTTCTAGAGGAAGAAACCACTATTAACCAAGTCCAGCAACCTGTCGAAGAAAACCTTAGGACGTGATTGGATTAACCCGGGGTCGAAGAACCTAGGGTCATAGCCCCGGAAGTAAGGATAGTCAACAGAAACCAAAATGCTGACGAAATAGTTCAGCACATCCAATACCAGAATATGGGTTTGGAAAATAACCTGACAGCCATGATCAAAAGAATCATGACGCAAAATGGGTTAAATACGGGCTTCCGTAGGCCCAACTTTACATCCCCACTGTCAGAATATGTGTTACAAACAAACTTACCTCCTAGATGTAAAGTCCCTAAGTTCACTAAATTTTCAGGGGACACGACAGAATCTATTGTCGAACATGTGGCGAGATACTTGATTGAAGCAGGAGATATTTCAAACAACGAAAACCTGAGGATTAAGTATTTCCCAAGTTCCCTAACAAAGAACGCGTTTACTTGGTTCACAACTCTTCCCCCCAATTCGATCCACCATTGGACCCAGTTGGAGAGATTGTTCCATGAGCAATTCTACATGGGACAAACCAAGATAAGCCTGAAAGAATTGGCCAGTGTAAAGAGGCGATTCACTGAACCTATAGACGAATATCTAAATAGGTTTAGGTTGCTCAAAGCAAGATGCTTTACGCAAGTGCCAGAACATGAGTTAGTCGAAATAGCCGCAGGAGGCTTAGATTATTCCATTAGGAAGAAATTAGACACTCAATACCTGAGAGACATGGCCCAATTGGCCGATAGTGTTCGACAGGTAGAACGCCTCAAAGCTGAAAAAGCCAAGGCAACAAAAACTCATAAAAGAGAAAGGATAACATATGTCGAAATGGACGATGAAGATCCAGAAACCTTCGACGAAACTATAACCGTCGAAGAAAGCGAGGTCGATTTAGCGGAGCTAAAACAAGGGCCACCATACTCTTGCAAACTGCTAGTCCCCTCAAGTGGAAAAAACCCCACTGGTCCTGAAAGGGCCAACGATAGGTTCCCCAAAAAGACTTACAGCTTTGATATTACAAAATGTGATGAAATTTTTGACTTACTTGTAAAAGATGGCCAAATGATAGTGCCCCCAGGGGTAAAAGTGCCTCCTCTTGATCAAAGAAAGAAAAGAGGCTTTTGTAAATATCATAATTTTCTGGGCCATAAAACATCTCAATGTTTTCTTTTCAGGAACCTCGTGCAAGATGCTATCGAAGAAGGGAGGTTAAAATTTTCCGATAAGACCCCCATGACTGTGGACTCTAACCCTTTGCAGGCTGAAGCCCATTATGCTGAACCTTCAGAGGTGAATGTGATCGAGGCGTCCAGAAGCCAGGTGAAAAGGCCAGGAATAACTATGGTCGAAGTCACCAAGGATCATGTCAACATGCCAATCTTTGGCAGTTTTTCTGGGAGTCTTTCTAGAAAAACAATTGAAGCAGTCCAAAAAGCTGTTGAAAGGCCAAAACTGGAGACAGTTGGAGCCCCAAAATCTGGAGCAAAACCCAGTTCCTACTTGGCTGCAGTCCAAGGCCAGACAGAGGACCTGGAGGCTCAGATGAAGCAAATGACTCTTGCCACCAAAGACACCATGAATGTCAACATGGTCGAAATCTCTGAATCAAAAGCATCAGAGGAGGCCATTAGGCAAGAGCAGGCCAACAAAACGGCTTTCCCTCGGGAAAACGAAAATCTGGCAGATTTCCTGCAAAGATGCCAGAAGAAGAAGTCAGAAGTGATGCTGTGTCCTCGATGTAGCTCGATTTTCGACAAAAAAGCTGCTGAACACATCCAAGGTGTAAGAGCAGCAAACAGAAGAAGGGAAAGTGTTGATATTCGACATGACCCCAGAAGAACCTACCAAAAGGGTTCAAATCAAGAGAAGAGGCCACTGACTTTCAGGTCTCCAACCAATGTGCTAGTTGATACATGGTATAAAACATCAGGTCGAAAGAGACCGAGCGAGGAAAGGTGGCACTCCTTCGAAGTGCCAAGAGGTTCACCTTTGACACACAAGAAAGAACCTCAGGTTGTCGCCTCTAAAGTGACCCAGGTATCAAGTAACTACAATGGAAAGAATCCCATGTCTCGATCCCAATGGAGAAGATACCAGAGGCGGCGAAAGGCTGAGAGGGAAGCTACCAATGAACCAAAGCCAGAATCAAGTTCAAATGTCCCTCAGAGAAAGCAGAGAAAGCCTCTGGAAAGACAACCAGTGACCAATAGACTAGTCTGGCCTAACCAGGGCGAAGTTGATGACGAAGATGGCTCTGAGTCTGCTGACACCCTAGATATCATGGTGAACATAGTCTCAGTTTTGCCAAGAGAGTTCAATCGCCAGGTGGAGGTCGAATCGAACGATTAGGAAGTCGAACAAGAAATGGCCAAGCATAGGCCAGTATGCTACTTCGTCATGGATAATGGCGCTACTGAAGAGCAAAATGGTTTCTTCGAACCTCCTACAGAGGCGATGAAAAATCACCTCAAGCCTTTATTCATAAGGGCAAAACTCGAAGAAACCACCATAAATAAAATTTTGGTGGACTGTGGGGCAACCATCAACATCATCCCTCACTTTATGCTGAGAAAAATAGGCAAGAGCGATGAAAACATCAAGCCTCACAACATGGTCCTGTCGAATTATGAAGGCGGAATAGGGACCACTATGGGTGTGATCCAACTAGACCTCAAAGTGGGATCCATCCTTCGACCAACTATGTTTATGGTCATATCGGCCAAACCAAATTATAATCTTTTGTTGGGCCGAGAATGGATACATGGTGTTGGAGCAGTACCATCATCAATGCACCAAAGGTTGATACTATGGCGTCCTGATGGAATGGTCGAAAATATAGAAGCGGATCAGAGCTATTACTTAGGCAAAGTAAATCACCTAGGAGAGCTGACTTCGACAAAAATTTGGCTCACATTGGGCCATGCCCAGCACCTGACTTCGACTTGGCGCCAGCGCCAAATGCTTTTTGTTCCTTGTACCTGCACCCTGAGCATGGTTTTCAATGGGATAGAGAAGACTTGTCCCACATTGATTTCAGTGGGCTAACTGACATCCAGCCAACTGGTTGGGGAAGTGAATTCAGTGACAATGACTGAGTCACAATCACTGCAGCGAATTTCGGCTTATGTAGCCGAAACAAGGATGATAACGGCTCTTGAAGCCGAAGTAAAATATATGGCCACACAGGCCAATGATTAAGAGCTACCTTCTGCAGGTCTTGGAAAGGATTTCGACCCATAACCTCCTGATATCATGCCAGGAGAAATGCAGGAACAAAGGCTCGACGCCATCTACGACGATGAGCCTTTGGGATTCGAAAAGGACCCCCTAGCGAACAACATCAAAATGTTAGCGCAGGATCCTTTAGAAGACATCAACTTGGGCGAAGGGTTAGAGAAAAAGCCAACTTACATTAGCGCAAAAATAGACACAGAGCTCAGGTTGGAAGTGATCCATTTGTTAAAGGAGTTCAAGGACTGTTTTGCATGGGATTACGACGAGATGCCTGGTCTCGACAGAGGATTGGTAGAACTTCAGTTGCCAATCAAACCTGGGAAGAAGCCAGTCAAGCAAAGTCCAAGACGCTTCGCTCCAGAAATACTGTCGAAGATCAAAACAGAAGTCGAAAGACTGCTGAAGTGTAAATTCATACGAGCTACGAGGTATGTCGAATGGATTGCAAACATTGTGCCAGTGATTAAGAAAAATGGCACGTTGAGGGTATGCATCGATTTCAGAGACTTGAATGCTGCCACACCCAAAGATGAATATCCTATGCCTGTGACGAAAATGCTAGTCGATTCTGCCGCTGGCCATGAGTACCTGAGCATGCTCGATGGTTATTCAGGATATAATCAAATATTCATTGCCGAAGAAGATGTGTCGAAAACAGCTTTTTGATGCCCCGGGGCTTTAGGCACTTACGAGTGGGTAGTGATGCCTTTTGGCCTAAAGAACGCTGGGGCAACATATCAGCGAGCGATGAACCCTATCTTCCATGATTTTATTAACACTTTTATGCAAGTGTATATTAATGATATTGTTGTAAAATCTGTTTCCAGGAAGAACCATATAGACCACCTTCGACAATCATTTGAAAGAATGAGAGAACATGGTCTGAAAATGAACCCTTTGAAGTGTGCGTTCTGTGTAAAAGCTAGAGATTTCTTGGGCTTCGTCGTCCACAAGAAAGGAATCGAAATCAACCAAAACAAGACGAGGGAAATCTTGGAAGCGAAAGCGCCAGCAAACAAAAAGGAACTGCAATCTCTGCTGGGCAAGATAAATTTCTTAAGGAGATTCATATCTAACCTAAGTGGAAAAGCTCAAGCCTTCTCACCCTTACTTCGATTGAATAAGGAAAGATTCGAATGGGGGCAAGAGCAACAAGAAGCCTTCGACAAAATCAAAGGATATCTCACTAAGCCACCTATTTTGGTGCCTCCTTGCAGCAACAGGAGTATGAGATTGTACATAGCTGCATCCGACAAAACTTTGGGAAGCATGTTAGCCCAGGAAGATGAAAATGGAGTCGAAAGACCCATTTACTATCTTAGTAGAGTTTTGAACGATGCATAAACTAGATATAGCAAAGTTGAAAAATTATGTCTATGTCTTTATTTCTCTTGTACAAAGCTCAAACAATATATAAAACAAGTTGATGTGTACGTTTCGTCTCATTTTGATGTTTTCAAGTACATGTTGTCGAAACCCATCCTGCACAGCCGAATTGGCAAGTGGGCGCTAGCGTTAACTGAGTACTCATTGACCTTTATGCCTCTTAGGGCAGTGAAAGGGCAAGTGGTAGCAGACTTTATAGTCGACCACTCAATTCAGGTTGAGAATATAAATTATGTGGAGATAGAGCCTTGGAAATTCTACTTCGATGGTTCTAGCCATAAAGATGGAACAGGAGTAGGGGTCTTGATTATTTCTCCAGAAAAAATTCCAACAACATTCAAGTACAAGATATCAGGTACTTGTTCGAACAATGAGGCTGAGAACGAAGCTCTAATTACTGGCCTTGAGATATTGTTGGAATTGGGGGCAACTCGAGTCGAAATAATGGGAGACTCAGAGTTAGTCATTAAGCAAGTCACAAAAGAATATAAGTGCATAAGAGAAAATCTTATTATGTACTTTGTGATAGCAAATCGTTTATTGAAAAAATTCGAAATGGTCAACATTCGACACATACCCAGATTGGAAAATCAAATAGCCAATGATTTGGCACAAATTGCATCTGGGTACAAAATTTCAAAAACGAGAATACAAAGAGCAATCGAAGTCCGAGAAAAAATAAAAGCAACTAGCCTGTCACCAACAGATTTGAAATCGACAAGACTAGGGTATGCTGATCAAAGGAACTTTGAAATATCGTTCATAGGCAATTTGTCAGAGCAAGATTGGAGGAAACCCATTGTAGATTATCTACAAAATCCAGCAGCTTTGACAGAACGGAAAATAAAATATAGGGCGTTGAGTTATGTACTCATGGGTAATGAGTTACTTAAAAAGACGCCTGAAGGGGTATTGCTAAAGTGCTTAAGTGAAACTGAAGCATACATAGCCCTTTCGACTACGCACGTTGGAGCATGTGGGGCTCACCAAGTAGGCCATAAGATGAAATGGTTGTTGTTTCGACAAGGACTATACTGGCCCACCATCTTGAAAGATTGTGTTGAATTCGCGAAGGGTTGCCAGGAATGTCAAGTCCATACAGGCATCCAACATGTACCAGCAAGCGAACTTCACTCAATAGTGAAACCTTGGCCCTTTAGAGGATGGGCGTTGGATCTTATTGGAGAGATTCGACCGGCGTCATCAAAGAGCCAGAAGTATATACTGGTAGGCATTGATTATTTCACTAAATGGATCGAAGCTATTCCTTTAGTCAATGCAGACCAAGAAAATGTCATTGAATTTATTCAAAAGAACATTATCTTTAGATTTGGAATCCCTGAAACTATAACGACTGATTAAGGATCAGTGTTCACTGGTCGTAAGATGCAGGAATTCGCTCAAGAAACAGGCTTTAGACTCCTAACATCAACACCTTATTATGCACAGGCAAATGGTCAAGTTGAAGCAGCGAATAAAATAGTGATCGGCCTGATAAAAAAGCATGTAGGAAAGAAGCCAAAAAATTGGCATAAGACGTTGGACCAGATCTTGTGGGCCTGTCGAACGTCCCCAAAAGAAGCCATAGGTACAACACCATATCGGTTAACTTTCGATCATGACGCAGTGCTGCCAGCGGAAAATTGTCTTCAATCAGCAAGGGTTCAGAGACATCATGATATCCCCTCTGAGGTTTATTGGGATATGATGTTAGACGAACTAGTAGATTTAGACGAAGAAAGACTACGCGCTCTCGACCTACTAAGAATTCAGAAGAAAAGAGTGGAAGACTCTTACAATAAAAAAGTAAAACCTAAGGCATTCTCGCCTGGAGAATTAGTTTGGAAGGTGATTCTCCCCATGGGTCGAAGGGATCGAAGCATGGAAAAATGGTCACCCAAATGGGAAGGACCGTTCAGAATTATCCAAATTTTTTCTGGTGGAGCTTATGAGGTTGAAGAGTTAGGTGAAGATAAAAGACTCTTGAGAGTAAACGGCAAATATTTGAAAAAAATATAAACCTATGCTCCAAGAGATCAAAATAAATAGCAATTAATGACCAAATTAACCATAAAGAGCCAAAATGGAAAATTATATAAGGATTAGCCAAAATGGTTACATTGTCTTACAAATATTACAGTACATGGTTAATAAATGGCTGAGCAAATTAGAAAGGGATAGAAGCTTTAAGTCGAAGATACTTGGCCTGCTGCAACTCCAGTCTTTTGTTACACAAGGCAGTCGCCTGAGAAAGTTTGGCAATCTGGTCATCAAAGGCTTGGGCCTTCTCAGCGAACTCTAGGCCTCGTGTAACTTCAGCTTGGCTCTCTGTGTCCGAAACAGTCGAGAGGAGTTCCTCTTTGTGCTTGGTGTTATAATTTAACTTGGCCTCCAGCTCCTCGATCTGCGCCTTTATAGAGGCATTATCTCGATCTATGGCGTCGATTTCCTCCTGCTTGGATGTCTTCTGCCTCGACAATTCTGCAATTCGAGAAGTTGTTTCAGCTACCTCGGTCCAGGCAGAAGAACCCTTGCCATGTAGCGCTTCGAGCTGGATGTTGAAGCCCCTCTGACGTCTATAGTCCGCAGAGACTTGGTCAACAATGGAGTATAACTCCAAGATAAAGCTGGAAACCTCTGGAGACACAGCAAGCAAATCGACTGCATTCAGAACAGCTCCCAGACAAGACGGAGCAGTAGGATCCCCCTCCAAAGCCTTCATCAGATCCTTTTTGAAGAACTGAGCCTTGACCTTCATCAAAGCCTCGTCAAGAGGAGAAGTCGAAGTGGACTTCCCCGATGCAGTAGAAGCATCATGACTAAGGTCAGATGAACTTCCCCTACTCTCAATGATGGCATTCAGGTATCCAATGGGATCAGTTTGCTTCAAAAGGGCCAAGTCTTCTTTAGACTTGGGCTTTGTCGAGGTGGTCTCTCCTACAGCAGCGGTGGCTTGGGGTTGAAGTTGTTCAGTAGCGTTTGCATCGACATGACTCTCTTCGACATGTAGTTCAGTAGTACCAGCATCAACATGATCCTCTTCGTCATGTTGCTCCTCTGTCAGATCAACCACTTGAGTTTCCTTTGGTTTTTATTCCTCTGCTTCGGTAATGGCTTCATCATTCGCCAATTCCTCCTCTTGTTGCCTACTATGTTTAGCAGAGTCTTGTGTCTCTGAAGTTTTTGGTGCTGAACTTTCGGTGGTCTCCTGAAAATAGAAGAGGAAGAATCTTCTGGTTTAGAAAGATACACAATCGAACGTGATCATTGACACATAAGTTAAAAATGGTCGGATGAGCTACCTGTAGAGGAATTTCAGCCCCAAGGCTAGAATTATCACTTTCAACAGGTTTGCTGAGCAAGACGTTCAGCTCCTCCTCCGTGGGCTCTTCGATGATCACGGGAGGTGGCCTGGGTCTTCTCCCTGCAACCTTGATTCTGATCATAGGTCGAGGCTCAGGAGCAGGGGCATCTTTCTTCAGTTTTCTCCGTTTAAGAGGAACAGGGGGAGATTCATCCTCGTCTTCACTCGCAGATTCGACCGTTAGTGCAGGTCGTTTCTTAGGTGCAGGTTCCTGAAAACTAAATGGAGTCGATTTAGAGCGCCACATCGAAAATCAGGATGTTAAAACCAGAAGGAAATAATAAAATTTTGGTTACCGGTGCTGAAGGTTTTGTAGAGGGACCTCCTCCCTGATGGCTTTTTGTGGTTTTCTTTGCCGCAGGCTTTCGAACAACTGAAAGAAGACGCGTTCACAAGTTATAATTGACAAGTTATAAGTCGAAATGGACAGACAAATATAATTTGGAGAGTGAACGTACATTTCTTTATTTTGTCAAGGACCAAAACGAAGGACTTTTGGAGTTCGTCCACAAAATCTTTTTCATCGAAGAACTCTTCAGCATAATAACTCTTCCGCCAGTCTTCAAAAGATGGTGAACAGAGGAAGTTGAGTTGATAGTCGAACAGTGAAAGAACTGTCCGACCAGCGTACCTGCCAATGTGCTTGGTAGCAGCATCCTCAGTGTAATCATTGCAAAAATACAACATTGATTTCTCCCTAGGGAAAATGGGAGAAGGAAGTGATTGGATGATACCAAATTGTCGAGAGACCAAATTTGGCTGATAAGCGATCAGGCTCAGATGATTCTTGGGCGCAATGGCATTATTCTGGGAGTGAGAAATGCTTCCCACAGTGTTGTGTGCTCTTCGAGATGAGGGTCCCCTGATGACTTGGGATGGGGTCTGGTAAACCATTCTGGACCAAACTTTCAACGGGCGAAAGGAGCCATGGTCGAGGTGAATTCTTTTCTTCCTGCAAACATCAAAACGAAGTTTGCAAAGGTCTATTGGAGTTCCAGCCCATCCTCAGTGGGAGTCAGTAAAGCCAGCCTGGTGCCTTCGATATGCCTCTTGGCTATCTCAGGAGCTTGTTCATTTATCTGAGTTTTCTGAGGTAAGAAAGACTCAAAAGTGGCGTTTAGCCATAGTTGTAGTAGCCAGAAGGGTCCTGCAAGCAGCAAACTGGCTCTATTTTCTATTACCTTTAATAGAGTCGCTCCACTGCTTATCGACTCATATAGGTTCGCCAGTATTAATTCGGCCAAACAGATCTTTTGACCATGGTGAAGCTGGGTACCAAGGGTGACCATTTTCTTCGTCACCTGTAGAGATTTCGTGCAGAACACGAAGCGTGACAGCCAAAGGGCTAGAAATGCAATGTGCTCCACGTCCGTCACATTAGCTGTCGATCTGTCATGATAGTGGTTGATGTAAGTGGTGTAAGTGGGTTTGGTAGCTGAAAACCCAATCTGGTCTTCAGACATTTCCTCTGGGTCAAAGTAATCCCCAGTTGGTCGAAGACCGGTAATGGCAGCCACGTCGAAGAGAGTGGGTGTTACCATTCCACAAGGCAGGTGGAAGGTGAAGTGAGTATAGTCCTAAAATAGCAAAGAGGATACCAGCATTTCAGGGGAGTAGTTGAGACCAGTCTTCGACAGTATGACTAGGTCATAAATCCCCAGGTTCTTCCAAATCGAAGCCTGGCTTTTTTCCATCTTGTCGAGCCAAGCGCTGTAGTCTGGTGTAAGGCTAGGGCTAGACCTAAAAGCCCTAACCCCTCTGTTGAAGAAACGAAGATCTATCTTTTCTTTTGCAGGATCTTCGTTGTCATCTGTAGCCTTTTTGGAGCACCCAACAGGCTTGAGTGCCTCAAGCACCGGGAAGAAGCTCTTGATCTTCGTTGAGTCAGCAATGCATGCAGATAAAGGACCAGACATGGCGAAAACCTGGTTGGAGTATCCAACAGGAATCAGCAGTTGGGAAGAGTAAGCCTCACGCTCAGCAGTTCCCAAGGGTTCAGGAACCCTTCGCATGCCTTTGGAGTTAACTGTTGGAACAGTTGAAAAGATTTTTGGTTGGGCAGTTTTAGAGGGAGCATTAGAACTGGGAGCATTGGAAGAACGAGAACCTGAAGCCATTTTTGGGTTGAGATGAAGATGGATGAAGAACAAAGTTTTTGCAGAAATTTCTGTTCAATAATAAGGCTTGGATGAAGAATAGCGTGAAAAGTCCCACGAGGGGCACTTAGCGCTATTTATAGTGATTGGAAAATCACAAAACTCGAGGTCATTTAATGTTTCAGACGATAGTGGGGCACGTGGCGCTCATTTACTGACGTAGTCGTTCTGCAGAACGGAAACGGTGCAGCGTGCATCCTCGATTTCGGGAAATTGTCATGATGACAATCTGTGAAAAGACATTGGGCACGCCAAACGCCTTACTGAAGTGACGTCTTAGCAACAGTTGGAATGATGGCTTTTTGGGATTGTCAGTTGGTTGGTAGGAGACGAAAAGCGCACAAGTTAATCTCTGGCTAAGAATGAAGGACAGGTGTCAGGTGGAATCTCAAAGAATTCCTTTTTCTTTTCAGCGTCGAAATAAGGCATTCTTGGGGGGCAATTTGTTGGCTCCTAAATTCGACACCCTTGTTTGTTATTAATGTAGACCATTAATTATGAGGAATGGTTTCGACCAGCTGATCCTGTCGAAAGCTCATCAGAAAGTGGCAAGGTACTTAGAGGATTTCTTTTAACTAGGAATCTTGTTGCCTTCGACGTCGAAGGAACTTCTCGACAAAGGTATTTGATGCCCCAGGGTGGAACGGTTTGAGATTCGAATGTTTGGAGGGAAAACGGTTCCCAGCAGTTACCAAGCGCAACGTGCCAAGATCAGGAGCGTCGAATGCTGTGAGCATGCCAAGTGGAGTCATCTCGAAGCAACGTAACTGCCCAACGGTTACTTGAGATATATTTAGTATAAATACTAGTTGTTCACGTAGTTTTCGCGTGTGTTCATCATTATATACAAGTCACTCATCTAGATTCAAGTACCCAGTGTGAGCGAAAGAATTATTGAGAATGTATGTGTGAAACACCATTTAAATTAATCAAAGTCTTTTATATTCCAGCACTTTATTGCCTTTCATTTACTCTTCTCCGTCGAAGCCTTTATTTAACGCTTTCATTTATTCTATCAAGCTTTTCTTCATGCAATTTACATAAAGTGTCTTTACTTTACTGGCATTAACCATCATTAGATTTAGTCAAACCCCAAAAAATCAACCATGTCTTAGGATCAATCTGATCGATCCTACGAGTCACCAAATAAGTAACCTTTTGGAGGATCAGCGGTTGTTTACCAATTTCCACGGTAAACAGTTTGTCTTGTTCTGACGGTCTCAACCATATGCCTTAATGGTTTCAATTTTGACTGGTTACTGAATCCCCAAATTCAAGGTTTATGAACCCTAAAATTTGTCAATGGCAACTTTCGATTCTATACATTATAATCCAATTAATTAATACCATTAGCTTTATATGAATTCAAGCAATACAAAACAATGACAAAATCATGTTAAATATGTATGAATCATGAGTTTCGATTATGAGAAAAATATGCAAACCGTGAGTCTGTTCTTGGTAGTTTCTTGAGCTTTAGCGCTTGGTTTTGAGTGCTACACGTCCCTGACACTTCCAGCAATGTATTAGAATCCACAAATTGCTTTGAATCGTGCTAGAATGCAGAAAACAGTTTTGACTTTTCTTTGAATTTTCTTGAATGTGGTTATGGCTTTTCTGCAGCAAATTCACGTGTGCATGATTAGGGTTGGCTTATGTATATATAGTAGAATGAAACTAGGTCAAATCCTTGAGCAAAGATCCATTGAATAATGATTTGAATATTTCATTGAAAATCAAATCTTTTTGAATCTTTTTGATTTAAGAAAGTTGCCATCTTTGGAGTTTTTGATATCCTTGATTGATACACGAAATTTCCAGCATGATTAGGTCATTCTTGCTTCACAAAAAGATTGAAAAACCATATCTTTATATTTTCCTACAATTAAATGAATTAAATGAATTAATATTGATTAAAAATCCAATTAATTAATAAAAAATAAGAAAATAATTCAATTTAAGCTTGATGGGTCGTGCATAGGCCATGGATAAAGTTTCAAGAAGAAATTTGAGGCCCATTAGCAAAAACAAGGTGTTTTGAGCAAAGTTGACTTTTGCAAATTCATGGAAATTTCCCAACTTCTCCAATGCATATCTTGCTCAATTTTCATCATATGAACATGTTCTTGGACATTTTGGAAAGGTCTTGAGGTCCTCTAACCAATAACTTTGGTCCCATGTCATTTGGACTTACCAATCTCAAGTTATGGTCTTTGACTTAAAGTGCCTTTTTGTTGACTTTTGAAATTGACCTATAATGTAGAAATTGATAACTTTTTGTGAGAGAATTTCTTGGACTTGGAATTTGAAGAAGAGTTGTAGGAAATGTCATCCCCTTCAAAATGAGCATTGGATGGGATTTTTCTGATGAACCATGAAAAAGTTATGCCTTGGTCAAGATACAGTTGAGTTTTCTACTGTCCAAAAATAGTAACTTTTGCATCTTAATGATTTTTGAGCTATCCTTGTGGAATCATGATCAAGACTTGATCATATGATGATTGTGAGCTCAAAATGAGATGTTGACCAAAAATTCTGACTTTTGACTGCAAAATGACCATTTTGCCCCTGTAGTTGACTGTGGGTCAAATGAAGCTTTTGACTGTGCAAATTGGCATTGTGAGCCTTGAAACTTGGCATGTAGGTGCTTGAGAATGAACATGGACCCTTAAGACTTGATTGAGCCATTGAAAACCTCAAATTCTTTGAAGGAACCAAAACCCTAATTTCAGCTGGCTTAGGAGGTGGTTTGAACTGTGCAACCCTTGAGAAATCTTGAACCATTTGAAGATGATTCTTGACAAACCTTGAAGAATATGGGAGGGAAAATTTTGGGGTACAACAGTTGCCCCTGTTCAATCTTCTTAAACCTGAGGATGTAGATTAGCTTGTGTGCCTTTCGTGATCCGAAGGTGGAAGATGATTGAACACTAGAGTGCCCAGAAATTTGCACTCGCATGGTGGAGTATCAGCAGTGTGATGTCGGGAATGGGCTTACAGATGCCATTTGGAGATATGATGGATAGGAGGATGGGATTATAGATGCCATCTGGAGAGGTGACAGAATCTTGTCGGGAATGGGCTTATGGATGCCATTTGGAGATGTAAGAGAGAGTTGTGGAGATGGGCTTAAAGATGCCATCTGGAGATGTTGATCGCGTAAGAGATTCCTTAGCGAGAACTTGCGTACCTGAGAAACAAAGATAATTTCCTGGCCTGTTATAGGTGTTTATCTTCAAACTCTTCATGTAGATACTTTCCTGGCTAGATACAGGTATAGATCTACAATCAATTGCTCACAGATATGCCCTGGCTAGATACAGGTATCGAATCTGGAACTTCAAAAGGTTGGTCGAGATAGCTTTCCTGGCTGGATACAGGTGTAGATCTCTGACCTGAGAATGAAAGATAATTTCCTGGCCTGTTACAGGTGTTGATCTTCAAACTCTTCATGTAGATACTTTCTTGGCTAGATACAGGTATAGACCTACAATCAATCGCTCACAGATATGCCCTGGCTAGATACAGGTATCGAATCTGGAACTTCAAAAGATTGGTCGAGATAGCTTTCCTGGCTGGATACAGGTGTAGACCTCTGACCTGAGAATGAAAGATAATTTCCTGGCCTGTTACAGGTATTGATCTTCAATCTCTTCATGCAGATACTTTCCTGGTTAGATACAGGTATAGATCTACAATCAATCGCTCACAGATATGCCCTGGTTAGATATAGATATCGAATCTGGAACTTCAAAAAGTTGGTCGAGATAGCTTTCCTGGCTGGATACAGGTGTAGACCTCTGACCTGAGAAAGAAAGATGAATTCCTGGCTAGATACAGGTATTGATCTTCAATCTCTTTATGCAGATACTTTCTTGGCTAGATACAGGTATAGATCTACAATCAATCGCTCACAGATATGCCCGGGCTAGATACAGGTATCGAATCTGGAACTTCAAAAGGTTGGTCGAGATAGCTTTCCTGGCTGGATACAGGTGTAGACCTCTGACCTGAGAATGAAAGATAATTTCTTGGCCTGTTACAGGTGTTGATCTCTTCATGTAGATACTTTCCTGGCTAGATACAGGTATAGATCTACAATCAATCGCTCACAGATATGCCCTGGCTAGATACATGTATCGAATCTGGAACTTCAAAAGGTTGGTCGAGATAGCTTTCCTGGCTGGATACAGGTATAGATCTCTGACCTGAGAATGAAAGATAACTTCCTGGCTAGATACAGGTATTGATCTTCAATCTCTTCATGCAGATAATTTCCTGGCTAGATACAGGTATAGATCTACAATCAATCGCTCACAGATATGCCCTGGCTAGATACAGGTATCGAATCTGGAACTTCAAAAGGTTGGTCGAGATAGCTTTCCTGGCTGGATACAGGTGTAGATCTCTGACCTGAGAATGAAAGATAATTTCCTGGCCTGTTACAGGTGTTAATCTTCAAACTCTTCATGTAGATACTTTCCTGGCTAGATACAGGTATAGATCTACAATCAATCGCCCACAGATAAGCCCTGGCTAGATACAGGTATCGAATCTGGAACTTCAAAAGGTTGGTCGAGATAGCTTTCCTGGCTGGATACAGGTGTAGACCTCTGAACTGAGAATGAAAGATAATTTCCTGGCCTGTTACAGGTGTTGATCTCTTCATGCAGATACTTTCCTGGCTAGATACAGGTATAGATCTACAATCAATCGCTCACAGATATGCCCTGGCTAGATACAGGTATCGAATCTGGAACTTCAAAAGGTTGGTCGAGATAGCTTTCCTGGCTAGATACAGGTATCGAATCTGGAACTTCAAAAGGTTGGTCGAGATAGCTTTCCTGGCTGGATACAGGTGTAGATCTCTGACCTGAGAATGAAAGATAATTTCCTGGCCTGTTACAGGTGTTGATCTTCAAACTCTTCATGTAGATACTTTCTTGGCTAGATACAGGTATAGACCTACAATCAATCGCTCACAGATATGCCCTGGCTAGATACAGGTATCGAATCTGGAACTTCAAAAGATTGGTCGAGATAGCTTTCCTGGCTGGATACAGGTGTAGACCTCTGACCTGAGAATGAAAGATAATTTCCTGGCCTGTTACAGGTGTTGATCTTCAAACTCTTCATGTAGATACTTTCCTGGCTAGATACAGGTATAGATCTACAATCAATCGCCCACAGATATGCCCTGGCTAGATACAGGTATCGAATCTGGAACTTCAAAAGGTTGATGGTAATCATCTTTTGATTGACCTTTTCCTGAAAAGGCAAAACATTAGTTGTATGCAATGTCATGATGTATGAAATGCATGATGTCATGATGTTCTCAGAATAAATGAGATTGTGTGATATGATGCGTATATGCATGTATCATGGTGTATGACAATGTGATGTTTTTGAATGTATCTTTTTCTAGGAAAATAAATCCTTGACGAATGCCGGGAGCTCGTTAAATCCTGGGCTGATGTTGAAGAGCAGAGTTCATTGTCTCCGCTAGGGATGATGGACGAAGATGATTGCAAGAATAAACCTGTAGGAGAAGATGACTCTGTTGGGGAATAAACTTGATGGAGGGATTACTCTGCGGGGAATTACTTTGTGGGGAAGAGATGCTTCACTGAGAATTTAACGATAACTCCGCTGGGGGATTCCGTTGATAAGCTCTGTTAGGGAATTTGATGAACTCCACTGGGGATAGGAAGAACTTTGTTGAGGACGATCTTTCCGTTGTAATTCGCTGAGGATAACCCAGTTAGACTCTGGTGGGGATAACCTTTGTATATGGCTGGGGAGAGATATTTATACCTTGCAGGGAACAAGCTTCCAGAATCTACTGGGGAGATGATTCAACTCTCCTGGGGAAACTTTTGAGGAAATGGCTCCACTGGGGGTATCTTGTATTCCGCCGGGGAACAATCTTATATTTCTGTCGAGGAATATTAAGACTGTCGGGGATGCTTGCTGAGGAATATCTGTATACTCTGCTGGAGAATGTTAAGATCTACTGGGGATACCCAACTTCCTTAAGGCTGACAGTAGACTAACTCTGCTCGGGGAGAGTATTGCTGACTTGCTGGGGATACTGTGCCTTTGTAGGGCTAATGGGAGATCAACTCTGCTTGGAGAGAGTATTGCTGAGTCTTGCCTTACTCTGCGGGGAGTGAAGGTATCCCGGTCATATTCTTCAGTTGAACTTACCTTGGTACCTCGGTGGACAGAGCAACTAGATCGCTTAGACAATTCTTATTGCCCCTGTTTCTGATGTCACCCGTAATTAGTCCTTTGTTCGCACGCAAATATTTGTGATCAGCAATTAATGTCAAATGCATATATCAAAAATGAACATTGGACGTCCTTTACAAAACAAAACAGATAAAGGAAAAACAATTGGCAATTTGTTTGAAAAGTGAATTTGTATTGATTTTGAAATTTTCCTATAAATAGGCGTTTTGTATACAAGAGGCTGACGTCCTAGTAAGAGAACACCGCCGACTAAAGTAGAGTTTATACAATTTGTAAAAAAGGAAACAAAACAGTTATGTGAAAAAAATCCACTGGGTTCCAACTCTGCTATCGCCTTCATGTCTTCAAACGTCTCATCACTTTGCTTCTTAGTTGAAGATGAACCTGATTGATTGGTGTCGTCCAAGCCTGATGGTTGATACCGAAGTCTGGATGCAGGGTGATCCAATGAGACATAGTATTACGCTTATCCCTAACTTTTGCCTGGACCGCCCTTTCGGGTTTTCAGTCCACCGGGATACCCATTTTTTCCCAAGCCGCCTTTTCAGGTTTTCGACTTGCTGGGTGTACATATTTTTTCATTTCATCCCTTATTTTTGCCCGAACCCTTTTGGTTCTCCGGGAAGCCCTTATTTTTGCCAAGGCCAGTCGACCTAGCGGGTCTTTAATCATGCGTAGTATCTTTTTACTATGTCTGCATTGGCGGGATGAGGAAGGTCGTCACCATCCATGGTGGTTAGAATCATAGCTCCTCCTGAGAAGACATTCTTAACCACAAATGGCCCTTCGTACGTACATAGGGGTCCATTTGCCCCTGGGATCACCTTGAGGTAGAATGATGCGCTTGATTACCAGGTCCCCAACTTGATACTCTTGTCGTCTGACTTTCTTGTTAAATGCCTTGATCATCTGTTTTTGGTACGTCTAACCATGACAAATAGCAGTGAGTCTCTTTTCGTCAATTAGGTTTAATTGATCAAGCTGGGTCTGGATCCAGTCATCTTCGCTCAAACCTGCATCCTTCATTATCCGGAGAGAGGGTATCTGAACTTCAATGGGCAAGACTGCCTCCGTGCCATAGACCAAGTGTTGTACCCCAAATTTTGACCTAAGATACCATCTCCCATCTGCATCATTACATTGCAGGCATTTTGATCTGTTGATTTTTAAAAATTCATAACTTTTTCAGGTCGAGAGTTGTTTATTTTTGAACGCTGAATTTATTAATCGATCAATGATCAAACAATGTTTATTAATTATTTATTATCTTAAATTTAAATAATCGGAATCTATTTTCGGTTATTATATAATTTAAAGATTTATGAATAATGAAATAAACATTTGAAAAGAGGTTTATTAATTGGTCAACAATGATTATTTAATTATTTATCATTCTAAGTTAAATAATTGAAATTCTATTTTTAATTATTATAATTTAGAGAATTATGAATAATGAATTAAATAATTGAAGTTATTAATTAATCAATGATGTTTATTTATTTGTTTATTATTCTGAATTTAAGTAATTGAAATTGATTTTCAGTTATTATACAATTTAAAGAATTATAAACGATAAATAAATAATTGGAAAGAAAAATAATTAATTGGGAAATAATAGAATTTTATTCACTCTATTCTATTTATTACAATTGTTATTTAAATATTGTATTATTTACAAAATATTTATAATGACAATTACATAAAAAGTTTAAAGTAAAATAAAAACTATTTTTCTAAGATTCTAATTCTTCATCTTCTATCCAATGCTTCTTTGTCTGCTCGTTTAATTTTACCTGCGAAACAATTAAAAGAAAAAGTCAGAAATAATAAATAATTAAAAGCAAAAATTATTTTTTAGTGTTCATCATTAAAAGCAAACGGCTGGAATCAGTTTTTACCCTTTTTGCAAATCGCGGGATTTCTCCCGGTTCACAAAAAGGGATGGATTTTTATTTTTAAAATGAATGCACAATTTAAAGATGCACAAATTCATTTTTGTTTTCAAAACTGCATAATTAAAAAGCCAACTGCATATTTCAAATATGCATAATTTCTTTTTGTCAAAAAACTGCATATTTCAAAAAATATACACAGCATACAAAAATCACCAGCATATGCATTTGTAAGACAAAGCCAACGTAAACTATGCCATGCAACAATATAGGAAGAAGTCAAAAAAAAACTTAGGCTCCCATGCAGTAAACAAAAGAAGTGTGCAGTTTAAAATCAATATGCAAGCATGAAAACATTTCCATTTACATCATTTTCCAGCAGTATTGCTTTTTCAGAACAAATGCATAACATATCATTTTTATGTCAAATTTGCATTGAGGAGTGAGAAGAGAGATAGAAGTATGGTTTTGCAGGTTTTGGTTTAGGCAGGAAGAGATACAAAACAAATCAGCAGTATTGCAGTAAGAGAAAAGAAGCATGAAATAGGAATACAAACAAACTGTTGGAGCAGTTTGGTGCAGAGTATCAAGAAGGATACCAAGATGTACAACCTGTAACGTAAACAAAGGCAAAGCAAGTTGTTATACACAAGCAAAAAACCCTTTCAAAAAGACAAGAGAGTTCAACCTGCCTAAAGTTTTCAAATACTCCAAAACTGTAAAACAAAGATACAAAAAAAACCATTTTCTCCAAGTCTCAAACAAAAAACCAGCAGAACCTACTGTCAAACTAAAAACCATATAACCATTTTCATACCATATGGCCTAAAAAATCATTAACCTACATAACCATTACCAAAACTTTCCACCTACTGTCAAACTAAAAACCATATAACCATTTTCATACCATATGGCCTAAAAAACTATTAACCTGCATAACCATTACCAAAACTTTCCACCTACTGTCAAACAAACACCATAACCAGTTCAAAACCTACTACCTCCAAAACCATCAAATATGGCCTAAACCATATCACAAATATGGCCTAAACCATTAACCTGCATAATACCATCAAACCTGCTACCATAACCATTTTCAAAACCATCACAAATATGGCCTAAACCATTAACCTGCATAATACCACCAAACCTGCTACCATAACCATTTTCAAAACCATCATACCATATGGCCTAAAGACCATAACACCTGTTAAACCAGTAAAACCGAAAGCATGGCCTAAAGTTCAGAAAATCGCAAAACTGACCAACCAACATCCCTAACCCATCAGGCCTCAGATTGTATCATCATTGGCCTACAAAAAAAAACATACAGAAGCATAGCTGAGAAGAGAAACAAAGCATCAACACTGTCAAATCATTTCAACATGTCCAGGCAACGGTAAATAATTCAAGGCATCCAGGCAACAACCCAGCATACAGAAGCAGTAAAGAAGAAGAGAGAAAGTATTTGAAGGTTACGGTTTAAACAAAGCAAAGTAAAGGCAGAAGAGAAGAAATATTGTGCACAAGCTTTCAGTTTACTCATCATCAAGCAAAGATTAAGAACGAAATACCGGTAGTCCGAAGCAAGCTCACAGCGTCAAATTTCCTCGCCCCGGCCTCCTAGCTCGCCCCTACCTCCCTCCTCCTTCTCCAGGTAGCATTTTCACCCTCTTTGTTTTCTTTCATAATACCTCAATAATCATGTGAAAAAATGAAGTAAGAATCAAAACAGAATCAAAATCACAAACATGCAAATCGTAACAAAAACACCATGAAATAGAAAACGTTATACCGTAAATCCTCGCCCCCTAGCGTCCATTGGAGGGAAGAAGAAAGTGGAGAATCTGGTGGCCGTGGCAGAGAACGCAGAATCGGGCATGAGAAAGACGAAAGAAGACGAAGTGAGGATGAACAAGCGCCGTCCCTATGCAACCCTAATCCCTTTTGCCCTAAACCAAATTACGTTTACCCTAAAACAAATTATGAAAATGTATGGGCCTTAACCTTGTTTACCTCCCCTAAGCCCAACGAAACTGCTTATGAACCCCCCCCCCCCCCCCCCCCCCCCCCCCCCCTTAACCTTGTTTACCTCCCCTAAGCCCAACGAAACTGCTTATGCCCCCCCCCCCCTGTTTTCAGTTTTGACTAGGCTCTTTACACCTTTAGCCCATAATTATTTATCATCCATTTTTTTCCATATATCTTTTTCTATTTTTTCCTTAGTTTTTTCTTTTAGAACTTTATTAGTCTAGATAATTAATAAGTGTAATCAAAATAAGAGATGTATTTAATTAAAACATTTTATTAAGTTAACTTTAGGACTAATTTAATAATTTTTAGTATTTCTTTTAATTAGATTTAAGTTAATAACCTTTTAAGTTTTAATTTAGTAATTAATAAATAATGCTTTAATAAAAACTATTAAAAAAAACATATAATAATAAACTTAAAAAAACATTTTTACTTCTTTTAATTAATTCACTCGTTTTAGTTAATACTAATACAAAAAATATTTAAAAAAAATAGAATTTAAGAATTAAAACATTTTCTTTTCATTAATATTAAACAAAAATCATAAAAATGCACGTTCACACACTTAGTCTTTTATTTAATTGTTATATATCATTATCCGCATAATTTTTCTGTTTAATCATTTCATATTCACATAATTATTCTGTTTACGTCTAAATCCAAGGGAAAAAACGATTAAATTTGTCGACTTCATGTCCTCAAGTCTAATCGCGCGAACATTCGCATTTCATTAAAACTTAGGATAATTTTTCCTCAAATATTCAATCTTTTCAAAACTTATACCTTTTAAGCAAAAACTTCGACATTAGGCCGTCGTCTCTTCAAAAACCCGTCCATACCTCTTCTTCGGCCAAAACAATTTATTTTTCAATCAAACGAACAATTTCAATAAACAGATATTTCAAAAGGTTCCTATAGAGTACTATAGATACATTGGGTGCTAATACCTTCCCACTGTATAACCAACCCCCGAACCATAGATCTCTTTTCAAAAACGCCTTGTATTTTTATTACTTTTAAAAGTATTATTTACATTGCATATTTAGGGTTTTATTTCGCTCTTTCCCCTTTCCCTTGGAAACAATAAAGAGCGGTGGCGACTCTTGCTTTTTGTGAGACGAATTAATAAATAATTCGATCTCTGATTTACCCCGGTACATTTTTTATCGCTACCGAATTGGCGACTCTGCTGGGGACAGATTGACCTCTTGCTGGTCCATCCCTAAGTGGGTTAAGCCTAATTTGTTTTATCTGTTTTATTATTATTGATTTGCTTGATTATGTGTTTAAATTGGGGTGTTTGGGTTTTTTTGCGAAGGACGAATCCTATACCCGGATTAAGTAACACTTAAGGTATAGGACGGGCGGTATAGTCATGTTAACTTTGAGGGAGTAATCCCGAAGAAGGAGGCATGAGATCCCCCACTCAATGGAAGGCCCTCTTGAACTTAATATTTGTTTACCGAGTAATCGGGAAGACATTATTATTTTCGACCTAGGAGCCCGAGAAGTTGAGGACCGTAGAACCCTAACCCATCTTGGCCTTTTTAGGTGTAGCGCGGAGACTATAACGGAGTAATTCGGAAGTAGTTGTTACGCGATGCTACGCTCGGACAAGTTTCTCTTGAGAATATTGCTAATTATTGAGTAATCAAGACGTTGGTAATATCCGAAGGAGGAATGTAGACTCTAGGAACTCTTAGAACATTGTCTTACAGGTGTGATTGAACCATTAGTACATACCTTGGGGTGGGCTTTACCCTCGACTCCATGCTGAACGTTGAACCTTTGAACCCCATGTTTGCAAACTTGTGTGTAACTGTTGAATTATCATTCATTCATGCATTCATCAACATTGTTTGTAAAAAACCTGTTTTTCAAGGAACTTAGGAATGATTTTTGCAGACACCTCAAGTATTATGGAATTTGGAAGGAGAAACACTCGAAGCTTTAGTTTTAAGGAGCCCGAGATCGAAGAGCTGAAGAGTTTGATTCCTAAGATCGAGAACCCGACGGATTTTCAGAAGAAGTATGGGTCCATTATACCTCTCATGAAGCGCAAGATGAAGGAAGGCATCCTCAATACGTTGGTTCAATTCTACGATCCTTTGTATCGATGTTTCACCTTTCCGGATTACCAGTTGATGCCCACCTTAGAAGAGTATTCCTACATACTTGGTTTGCCGATCACCGACTGTGTTCCTTTTTCCGGATTAGAAGAGGAACCCAAATCTCACGAGATAGAAACCATCACCCACTTGAAGAAGTCAGAGATAGAGGAGAACATGACTACAAAAGGGGGAATCCGAGGCTTGTCTGCGCAGTTTTTGTTGAGGAAAGCTCGTCATTTCGCTGAGATAAAAGATACTATTGCCTTTGAAGACGTCTTTGCTTTACTCGCTTATGGTCTATTCTTGTTCCCTAACGTTGATAAGTTTGTGGGTATCAACGCCATCAGAATTTTCTTGATTGGAAATCCAGTCCCTACGCTGCTCGGAGATACCTACTACTCCATCCATCTTCGAAACTCTTATCAAGGAGGGATGATTATTTGTTGTGCACCGTTGTTGTATCAGTGGTATGTCTCGCATCTACCTGGGTCTGATATTTTCTGGGATCTCGAGAAGGATCCGCGATGGGCGCCAAAGATTATGGCTCTCACTCATTTCGACATTGATTGGTATAATCGAGTTTACTACGACGTGAAGATCATCGATAGTTGTGGTGCTTTTCCTAACGTGCCTCTTCTTGGTACGAAAGGTGGAATCAACTATAACCCTGTTCTCGCGCGCCGTCAGTTTGGGTACCCGGTGAGAGATAAGCCAAACAACATCCATGTGAGTGGTTTCTTTCTACAGGAAGGACAAGATCATCAGGCAGCTAAGAGGGAGATCGAAGGAGCTTGGCGCCACATCCATAGGAAAGGGAGAGACATGTTAGGACATAGGGGTGCTGTTTCTTTGGAACCTTACCTACAATGGGTCCGTGCTAGGGCTTGTGCTCTCAAGATGCCCTATAAACTTGAGAAACCTTTATTCCCTACCGTTGCATCATCATCTGTTGTTATCCATATCGCGAATATAGGAGAATACCAAGGAAATCTGGCCAGGATGAAGTCCGAGAGAGATGCTTGGAAAGAAAAGTATAATATGTCTGAATATGAGAATCGAGTCCTGACTCGACAGCTAAAGGAAAAGGAGGATTTACTCTTTATTCAAGACGGCTGGTTCGTTGATCACGATGAGAAACTTCGTCAAAAGGATGCTTTACGGAAAAAGTATGCTAGTGAAAGGAAGAGAAAGAAGGAAGGTTCGGTAAGCGTTGCTCTTGTTCCTAATCCGCAGAAGGAAATCATTGATTGACTGGTAGCTGAGAAGAAAGAGATGGAAGACTTTTATGAAGAGAAGATCAAGAAGCTTCGGTTACAGTTGGTGTTTGGTCCTTCATCTGATGATTCTGAGTGATCTTTAGCTTTTAGTTTTATTTTATTGATGTCATTTTGTAAAACTATGTAAAAGGGCTTCATGCTCCGAAGTTGTAATTTATTTCTTTATTATGGACTTCATGTCCCAGAGTTGTAATTTATTGCTTTATTTTGGACTTCATGTTTCGAAGTTGTAATTTACTGCTTTTATTAAGGGCTTCATGCTCCAAAGTTGTAATTTATTGCTTTATTATGGACTTCATGTTCCAAAGTTGTAGTTTACTGCTTTTATTATTGGGTTGTTATCCCAAAGTTGTAATTTATTGTTTTGTTATTCCAAAGTTGTAAGTTGTAATTTGCTGTTTTTGATTAATGGATTGAGTTTTGTTGTTCCAAATTCCTTTACCATTGATATGTGCAAAATTATCAAAGTTCCTTGAAAAACTATTAAAATGAATCATCATTTGCATCGCACATCATGCATCATTCAACATTTCACTTCACACTTTTTAGAGTCTTATCCTTGTTTCTTTTTCCACTCCGAAGGTTGTCAAGCTGTCTCACCGATACGACACTCGAGCCAATCGTCAGAGGAAAATGGAAGATCTGGAACAGGAAAATCATGAGCTTCGTGGGGAAGTTGCTACCCTTCGTATCAAGATGGAAAAGTTAACTGCGTTAGTGGAAAGTTTGGTGGTTGTTCAGAATCAGCCATCGACTACAGCTGCTGAGATTCAGACTTCAACTCCAGTGGTTTCTGAGATTGTCACCGTTCCTACATCTGTGACTCAAATCAACTCTCCGCTTCAACATCAGATGCCGAAAGGTTTTCCGTGGGGAATGCCTTACAACTTTGTGCCAGAGGGGTATCAGCCTGCCGTACAACCTTTATTTCAACCTGCTTTGTCTCTTCCTCAGCCAGAGACAACTGCCATGCCGCCGGTAATACCGTCTGTGACACCTTTTCCGCAACCAGTAGTGACAACTATCGCTCCTGTGGTTCACTCCGTGCCATACTTGAATGAACCTACTTATCCTGCCGAGCCTGTTGAAAGTTTGGGTCTTTTTGACAGAATGGAAGAATTTCAAGATCAGTTCCAAGAAATGCAGAAGGAGCTTAGAGCGTTAAAGGGGAAGGATCTGTTTGGGAAGAACACGCATGACCTTTGTTTATTTCCGAATGTCAAGATTCCAGCAAAATTCAAAGTGCCAGACTTTGAAAGATATAAGGGTGATTCGTGTCCTCGAAGTCATTTGACTATGTACGTGAGAAAGATGTCTACATATTCTGATGATCATGACTTGTTGATTCACTATTTTCAAGATAGTTTGACGGGTGCTTCTCTAAAGTGGTATATGGGTTTAGACAGTATTCGGATCCGCAACTTCAACGATCTTAGCGAAGCTTTTGTCCACCAGTATAAGTATAACATTGACATGGCACCGGACAGGGATCAACTCCGGGCGATGTCGCAAAGAGACAGAGAATCTTTTAAGGAGTACGCCCAGAGGTGGCGTGAAATTGCTGCTCAAATATATCCACCTCTTGAGGAGAAAGAGATGACGAAGATATTTTTGAAGGCTCTAGGTTCCTTTTACTATGAAAGAATGATCGCCAGCGCACCCAGTGACTTCACCGAAATGGTAAGCATGGGCATGCGGTTAGAGGAAGGGATTTGTGAAGGGCGTTTGGTTAAAGAAGGAAGTCCGTCTAGCAGTACTAAGAAGTTTGGAAATGTTTTCCCGAAAAGAAAAGACCAGGATGTCAGCGCATTGTTCCCAGGGAGACCGAGGAGAGGTTACTCTCACGTTGCGGCAGTCACTCCGGCTGTCCGCCCAGCTTTGATGACCCCGGCTCATCAAACCCCACCAACTCAACAACGGCCGTTTTAGCAGCAGCCTCGACAACAGGCTTATCCATTCAGCAATCAGAACCGTTCACCCAGAAAACCGCAGTTCGATGCCATTCCTATGACTTATATTGAATTGTTCCCTGCTCTTATCAGAAATAATCTCATAACGATAAAGCCTCCTCCTGTCGCACCGAATAGTACTTCTCCGTGGTACAAGGCGGATCAGTTTTGTGAATATCATCAAGGGTCGTCGGGGCACAACCTTGAGAATTTCTTTTCTCTGAAGGCGGACGTGCAGAGGTTGATTAAGAATGGTATCTTGTCTTTCAAGGATGTTAATCCGAATGTTAGAGATAATCCTTTGCCTCGACATGGGGCAGCTTCAGTGAATATGGTGGAAGGTTGTCCGGGGAAGTTTCGAGTTTTTCAAGTTGAACACATAAGAGAGTCGTTGATCAGGTTACATCAGAGTTTGAGAAGACTTTCCTTTGTTAGGCATCAGCATGATTATGATGTTTGTGAGTTTTGTTCAAGGGAGGTTGATTGCCCCATTATGAAGGAGGATATTCAGAAGTTGTTAGACCAGAGAGTTATCACTATTACGTATGACAAAAATCCGGAGGACGAAGTGAATGTTATCATACCACAATTCAATTTGCCTGAATCAGTAGAGATCGTTTACGACAGTCAGACTGCACCTGTTGATCCTTTGATTATTTACCCACCTGGTCCTGTGCCTTACAACTCAGACCAAGCTGTACCGTATAAGTATAATGCCACAATGATTGAGAATGGGGTAGAAGTCCCTATACCAACAAGACCGTCTTTTGTTAACATTGCTGATGTGAGTAGAGTTACGAGAAGTGGACGTGTCTTTGCAGCAGTACCTTTGAAGAGACTAGAAGTCCAAGTCAGGAGGCCCACACCGGCTGAAGTTCCAATGAGAAATGTTGAACCAAGGGTTGAGATAGGCCGATCCAATGAACCTATCCCTCGCCCTGAGGATGATGAGATTCTGAAGCTTATCAAGAGAAGTGAATATAAGATTGTGGACCAACTATTGCAAACACCTTCCAAGATTTCTTTGCTTGCTTTACTGAGAGATTCTGGTGCCCATAGAGAAGCTTTGATGAAGGTCTTGGACCAGGCGTTCGTGGATCATGATGTGACGGTTGACCAATTTGATGGAATTGTGGGAAATATTACTTTGTGTAACAATCTTGGTTTCAGTGATGAAGAACTCCTGGAGGAGGGGAGAAACCATAATATGGCTTTGCATATCTCAGTAAGTTGTGGAAATGATACTTTGTCAAGTGTGTTGGTAGATACGGGTTCATCGTTGAATGTGATGCCCAAGACTACGTTATCTCGGCTCTCATATCCAGGTGCTCCTATGAGACCTAGTGGAGTAATTGTTAAAGCGTTTGATGGTTCTAGGAAGACAGTCATTGGTGAAGTGGATCTTCCTATAGTAATTGGTCCCCATACTTTTCAAATCACTTTCCAAGTAATGGATATTCGTGCTGCCTACAGTTGCTTATTGGGTCGTCCATGGATCCATGATGTGGGGGCAGTCACTTCCACGCTCCATCAGAGACTGAAGTTTGTGAGGCATGGGAAGCTAGTAATGATCGGTGGAGAGCAGGCTATGGTGGTAAGCCATTTATCATCCTTCTCTTTTATTGATGCTGATGAGGATGTTGGAACCCAGTTCCAAGGTCTATCTGTTGCTAAGAATGGAGTGAAGAAGCAAGGGGCATCCATTTCTTCTTTTGAGGATGCGCGACGAGTGGTGGAAAGTGGTTCGGCCGAAGGATGGGGCCAGGTGTTGACTTTGCCCGAGAACAAGTCTGGGGAAGGTCTTGGTTTTTGTCCCGTGTCAGCGAGAGTCAAGCAAGAGGTGGTTGTTCGTCCGATTCAAGAGGTTTTCCGAAGTGCAGTTTTTATACATCCTGAGGTTGATGCTATCATAGAAGACAATTCCGAGGAAGATTTGCCCGATTTTGTGACGCCTGGATTGGCTTGCCAAAACTGGATAGCTGTTGATGTTCCTATTGTTATGCACATTTCTGAGTAATGTTTTGTTTTGTTTTTATTTGAAAAAATTCGCTCTGCCCAAGGCGAAAAGTATTTTGTGTCGGGCTATGAAAAATAATTCCTTTTGCTCCGCCCAAGGCAAAAGAGAAATGTCTGGGCCCTTTGTTTCAAGTATTTCCCTTCAATGAATAAAAATGTTATTTTGTCCACTACTATTTTATTTTTCACATTTTTTCTGGGAAATAGCAATGAAAATTAATTGGTAGTAATAGGAAATATAATAACCTTTTGTTTTATTTGCACAAATCGAGTTCTAAATTAAAGCATAATCATATGTGCAGATTAACCCATGACTTAACCATCGAAAACAATGATCCTATGCCCTCTCCCAACTTTGAATTCCCTGTGTTCAGAGCCGAAGAAGAGGATGATGAAGAGGTTCCTGTTGAAATTTCCCGTTTGCTTGAGCATGATGAAAAGATTATTCAACCGTTTGAAGAACCTGTAGAGTTGGTCAACTTGGGTGATGAAGAAGATAGAAAGGAAGTCAAAGTCGGAGCATTGCTGATCCCAGAGGTTAAAGAGAAAATGTTGGAGCTTCTCAAAGAGTATGTTGATGTGTTTGCTTGGTCCTACCAAGATATGCCGGGTTTGGACAACGATATTGTGGAGCATCGTTTACCGTTGAGACCTGAATGTCCGCCGATTAAGCAGAAGCTGAGAAAGACTCGTCCCGATATGGCTGACAAGATCAAAGAAGAGGTTCAAAAGCAGATTAATGTAGGTTTCCTTGTTACATCGGTCTATCCTCAGTGGTTAGCCAACATAGTGCATGTTGCAAAGAAAGATGGCAAAGTCCGGATGTGTTTAGACTATCGAGATCTGAATAGAGCTAGCCCAAAGGATGACTTCCCATTACCGCACATTGACATATTGGTCGACAGTACTGCAAAGTTCAAAGTCTTTTCTTTCATGGATGGCTTCTCTGGTTACAATCAAATCAAGATGGTACCAGAAGCGATGGAGAATACCGCTTTCATTACTCCTTGGGGAACTTTTTGTTATCGGGTTATGCCGTTTGGTTTGAGGAATGCTGGCGCAACATACCAAAGGGCCATGACTGCTTTGTTCCATGACATGATGCATAAGGAGATAGAAGTGTATGTGGATGACATGATTGCCAAATCACAGACTGAGGAAGATCATTTGGAACATTATTTGAAGTTATTCCAGCGTTTGAGAAAGTACAAACTCCGTCTGAATCCCAACAAGTGCACTTTTGGTGTTCGTTCAGGAAGACTTCTGGGTTTCATTGTCAGTCAAAAAGGTATTGAGGTAGATCCTGATAAAGTCAAATCTATTCGGGAAATGCCCGCACCCAAGACAGAAAAACAAGTAAGAGGATTCCTTGGGAGACTGAACTACATTTCTAGGTTTATATCTCATATGACTGCTACCTGTGGGCCAATTTTCAAGCTTCTCCGAAAGAACCAAGGATGTGTGTGGACAGAAGATTGTCAGAGAGCTTTTGATAGCATCAAAGAATATTTGCTTGAACCTCCCATTTTGATTCCTCCGGTGGAAGGAAGACCTTTGATTATGTACCTGACTATATTGGAAGACTCTATGGGATGTGTGTTTGGTCAACAAGATGAGACTGGAAGAAAGGAACATGCCGTATATTATCTGAGTAAGAAATTCACAGACTGTGAGTCTTGATACTCATTGCTTGAGAAAACCTATTGTGCTTTAGCTTGGGCTGCTCTCCGTCTGAGCCAGTATATGATTAACCACACCACTTGGTTGATCTCCAAAATGGATCCGATCAAGTATATCTTTGAGAAGCCCGCCTTATCTGGAAGAATAGCCCGTTGGCAGATGTTGTTATCTGAATATGACATTGAGTATCACACTCAGAAAGCAATCAAAGGGAGTATTTTAGCCGATCATTTGGCTCACCAACCAATTTACGATTATCAATCCATCAAGTTTGATTTCCCAGATGAAGATGTTATGTACTTGAAAGCTAAAGATTGTGAAGAGCCGTTACCTGAAGAAGGACCTGATCCTGAATCGCATTGGGGTTTGATATTTGACGGAGCTGTGAATTCTTATGGAAATGGAATTGGGGCAATCATCGTCACTCCCCGAGGTACTCATATCCCGTTCACGGCGAGATTGAAGTTTGACTGCACGAACAACATGGCTGAATATGAGGCATGTATTATGGGTCTCGAAGAAGCAGTGGATCTAAGGATTAAGATTCTTGATATTTACGGAGATTCGGCATTGGTGATTAATCAAATCAAAGGAGAATGGGAGACTCGTCATCCTGGGTTGATCCCTTACAGAGATTATGCTAGAAGATTGTTGACTTTCTTCAACAAAGTGGAATTACATCATATCCCTAGAGATGAGAACCAAATGGCTGATGCTTTGGCTACTTTGTCTTTAATGTTTCAAGTGAATGGTTGGAACGATGTGCCTACAATCCGGGTTATGCGCCTTGATAGACCTGCTCATGTGTTCTCAGTAGAAGAGGTCACCGACGACAAACCATGGTTCTATGACATTAAACGTGTTCTTCAAACTCAAGAGTACCCACCTGGGGCATCCAATAAAGATAGGAAGATGTTGAGAAGATTAGCAAGCAGTTTCTTCCTCAATGAAGAGGTTTTGTATAAGAGGAATTATGATATGGTCTTGCTCAGATGTGTAGACAGGCGTGAAGCAGACATGCTGATGCAAGAAGTACATGAAAGATCCTTTGGCACTCATGCCAATGGACATGCGATGGCTAGAAAGATGTTGAGAGCTGGTTACTATTGGATGACGATGGAATCTGATTGTTGCAAATATGTGAAGAAGTGTCATAAATGCCAGATTTATGCGGACAAGATGCATGTGCCACCGACCCTCCTCAATGTTATCTCTTCACCTTGGCCTTTCTCTATGTAGGGCATTGATATGATTGGAATGATTGAACCCAAAGCTTCATATGGTCATCGTTTCATCTTGGTAGCGATCGATTATTTTACTAAATGGGTGGAAGCAGCATCTTATGTTAATGTAACCAGACAGGTGGTAGTCAGATTTATCAAGAATCAGATCATTTGTCGATACGGTATCCCGAGCAAGATCATCACTGATAATGGTTCGAATTTGAATAACAAGATGATGAGAGAGCTTTGTGAAGAGTTCAAGATCGAACATCATAATTCTTCTCCTTACAGACCGAAGATGAATGGGGCTGTTGAAGCTGCTAACAAGAATATCAAGAAGATTGTCCAGAAGATGGTGGTAACTTATAAAGATTGGCATGAAATGCTTCCGTTTGCTCTGCATGGATACCGTACTTAAGTTCGAACTTCAACAGGTGCAACCCCATTTTCCCTAGTTTACGGTATGGAAGCAGTACTCCCCGTGGAGGTTGAGATTCCGTCTCTGAGAGTGTTGATGGAAGCCAAACTTTCTGAGGCCGAATGGTGTCAAAGTAGATATGATCAGTTGAATTTAATTGAAGAAAAGAGATTGACGCCATTGTGTCACGGTCAATTATATCAGCAGAGAATGAAGAAGGCTTTTGATAAGAAGGTTCGACCACGCGAGTTTAGAGAAGGTGACCTTGTGCTCAAGAAGATATTATCTTTCCAACCTGATTCAAGGGGCAAGTGGGCTCCGAATTATGAAGGACCATATGTCGTTAAGAAAGTTTTCTCTGGAGGTGCTTTGATTCTCACCAATATGGACGGTGATGAGCTCCCGCGTCCCTTGAACGCCGATGCAGTCAAGAAGTATTTCGCTTAGGCAGGCTTTTGGTCAGACCAGTCCCGGCACTTGAGCACATTCCGGAATTCGAAGTTGTTAGGGAGAATAGTGATCATGGTTTTTTGTGTAACCTTTTTATTTCATGTACTATTTCCCAAACTTTTGTAAACCGTTGGAGTCGCATTGTTAGCGAACTACCATATTATTAATGAAATTTGAGCATTTACCTTTTGTGGGCAAAATTTTAATTTTTGTGGAAATACTTGAAACAAATTTACTTAAAGTATTCTTATTTTAAAAATGTGTCGTGAATAACGAAAGGAATATTAACAGTTTGTTCCAAGGATGGTCAAGCCATGAAATGCAAAACAGTACAGTAATTTATCCTTGCATGATGAACTTGTTTTCTTTCAAAACCGTCATGAGGTGTTGGTTGTGTACACTCTTGGTTCTAGTGGTGCTAAGTTTGGTGACTCCCCAGTTGTTCCAGTTAAGTGTTGTTTTGGCTACCTTTGTTTGGGAGATTTTTGAAGTGCGGTACGCTTCGTCTCATGCCAGTGGTCTATTGGTGTTAGAAGATTGGATTTGGATACTTTTCTCCTCAGAAGATTTGAGCCTTGTAGCGTGATACGCTCCGACGTTGCTTTGTGTTTCCAATTCCAGTTATCTTCCGTCTTTTTAAGATTGGCCGAGTATCTATCTTGTCGTGACATCTTATCGTCTTCAAGATATTCCACCTGTTTGTTTTGTCAGCATAACATTCATTTATTCATTTGCACTTATATCACGCATACATATTCACATTTGCCATTGATTTTGGGTTGTACTTTGTTTATTCAAATAACGTACATGTTTCTTTCCAAGTGGAAGGTTAGCTTAGGCAGAAAATGTGCTTCCTTTCTAAATTCGCCAACTGAGCTAATCCTCATGGATGATTTTTGATTTAGCTCACCTTGTCCATTTCTGGATAGGATGAATTCCCCAATCGAGTTGCTTTCTCATTGGGTGGAGTCTTGTTTGACTGTTTTCTCTCTAGTTATTCCTGGATGAAGTTGTTGTCTCTTGCATAGGCTATCTCATGATTTTCCCCAGTGAAGTCGCGACCTAGACGTATGGTGCATTTATTTTGCACATTTATATGTGATCTCCTCGGAAAGGATTGATTCATGATTTTCTTTGACGAAGATTCTCTTCTCTGCCAGTGTTATTGCAATTCCCTTCTGAATTATTTTTGGAAAACGACAAGCGGCAGCTCTTCACGAGCAACTTGTATGTTATAGACATCGGAAAACGACAAGCGGCAGCTCTTCACGAGCAACTTGTGCGTCATTATTATCTTGTGGAAAGCGACAAGCGGCAGCTCTTCACGAGCAACTTATACGTTACTATTATTTTGGAAAACGACAAGCGGCGGTCTCTTCATGAGCAACTTGTACGTTATAGACATCGTTGGAAAACGACAAGCGGCAGCTCCTCACGAGCAATTTGTGCGTTATTATTATTTTCGGAAAAACGACAAGCGGCAGCTCTTCACGAGCAACTTGTATGTTATGATTTTTCTGGAATACAGCAAGCGGCAGCTTCTTTATTTGAGCAGCTTGTATGTTATTGGTATTTTCTTTGGACGACAGCAAGCGGCAGCTTCTTTATTTGAGCAGCTTGTATGTTATTGGTATTTTCTTTGGACAACAGCAAGTGGCAGCCTCTTTATTTGAGCAGCTTGTATGTTATTGTTATTTTCTTTGGACGACAGCAAGTGGCAGCCTCTTTATTTGAGTAGCTTGTATGTCATAATATTTTGGGAAGACGGCAAGTGGTAGCTTCTTTATTTGAGCAGCTTGCGTATCTATAATCTTATTATTATCTCAGCATTAATGAGTATATCTCCGGAAATCTCGCAGAGAAAGTTTGTTATGAATCGTTACCTTCAGAAGTTGGTAATCCATCATCAGCAAATTTGATACTTTCTGTCTATCGCTGACCTTGAGTTGCGAACTCACTGTTATTTTGGGTCGATAATCTATTTTATGGCCTATGCAAGATGCCTTCTTCGTTAGGGTCAGAGGTCGTATCCCCTTAATTTTATTCGCTGTCAAGAGTCTGTCGTTTGAAGTCGATAGCTCGTTTCCCCAGTAGTGTATAATCCACGTCTCTGTGTTTTGTTGGTGCTTGATTCCTCCAGCATTGTCTTGTTTCATACAATACCTTTCTCTGTTGAATTCAATCACTGCATTCATATCAAACATAATGGCGGTATCTTAGGGTAAAAATTTGCGTATTATGTATTTAAGTACCTTCAATCTCGTCGAAACGAAGATTTTAATCTTCATATCTCCGGATAGAAGAAACTTAAATAGGGGCAGCTGTTGTACCCCAAATTTTGACCTAAGATACCATCTCCCATCTGCATCATTACATTGCAGGCGTTTTGATCTGTTGATTTTTAAAAATTCATAACTTTTTCAGGTCGAGAGCTGTTTATTTTTGAACGTTGAATTTATTAATCGATCAATGATCAAACAATGTTTATTAATTATTTATTATCTTAAATTTAAATAATCGGAATCTATTTTCGGTTATTATATAATTTAAAGATTTATGAATAATGAAATAAACATTTGAAAAGAGGTTTATTAATTGGTCAACAATGATTATTTAATTATTTATCATTCTAAGTTAAATAATTGAAATTCTATTTTTAATTATTATAATTTAGAGAATTATGAATAATGAATTAAATAATTGAAGTTATTAATTGATCAATGATGTTTATTTATTTGTTTATTATTCTGAATTTAAGTAATTGAAATTGATTTTCAGTTATTATACAATTTAAAGAATTATAAACGATAAATAAATAATTGGAAAGAAAAAGAATTAATTGGGAAATAATAGAATTTTATTCACTCTATTCTATTTATTACAATTGTTAATTAATTATTGTATTATTTACAAAATATTTATAATGACAATTACATAAAAAGTTTAAAGTAAAATAAAAACTATTTTTCTAAGATTCTAATTCTTCATCTTCTATCCAATGCTTCTTTGTCTGCTCGTTTAATTTTACCTGCGAAACAATTAAAAGAAAAAGTCAGAAATAATAAATAATTAAAAGCAAAAACTATTTTTTAGTGTTCATCATTAAAAGCAAACGGCTGGAATCAGTTTTTACCCTTTTTACAGATCGCGGGATTTATCCCGGTTCACAAAAAGGGATGGATTTTTATTTTTAAAATGAATGCACAATTTAAAGATGCACAAATTCATTTTTGTTTTCAAAACTGCATAATTAAAAAGCCAACTGCATATTTCAAATATGCATAATTTCTTTTTGTCAAAAAACTGCATATTTCAAAAAATATACACAGCATACAAAAATCACCAGCATATGCATTTGTAAGACAAAGCCAACGTAAACTATGCCATGCAACAATATAGGAAGAAGTCAAAAAAAAAACTTAGGCTCCCATGCAGTAAACAAAAGAAGTGTGCAGTTTAAAATCAATATGCAAGCATGAAAACATTTCCATTTACATCATTTTCCAGCAGTATTGCTTTTTCAGAACAAATGCATAACATATCATTTTTATGTCAAATTTGCATTGAGGAGAGAGAAGAGAGATAGAAGTATGGTTTTGAAGGTTTTGGTTTAGGCAGGAAGAGATACAAAACAAATCAGCAGTATTGCAGTAAGAGAAAAGAAGCATGAAATAGGAATACAAACAAACTGTTGGAGCAGTTTGGTGCAGAGTATCAAGAAGGATACCAAGATGTACAACCTGTAACGTAAACAAAGGCAAAGCAAGTTGTTATAACAAGCAAAAACCCCTTTCAAAAAGACAAGAGAGTTCAACCTGCCTAAAGTTTTCAAATACTCCAAAACTGTAAAACAAAGATACAAAAAAAACCATTTTCTCCAAGTCTCAAACAAAAAACCAGCAGAACCTACTGTCAAACTAAAAACCATATAACCATTTTCATACCATATGGCCTAAAAAACCATTAACCTGCATAACCATTACCAAAACTTTCCACCTACTGTCAAACTAAAAACCATATAACCATTTTCATACCATATGGCCTAAAAAACCATTAACCTGCATAACCATTACCAAAACTTTCCACCTACTGTCAAACAAACACCATAACCAGTTCAAAACCTACTACCTCCAAAACCATCAAATATGGCCTAAACCATATCACAAATATGGCCTAAACCATTAACCTGCATAATACCATCAAACCTGCTACCATAACCATTTTCAAAACCATCACAAATATGGCCTAAACCATTAACCTGCATAATACCACCAAACCTGCTACCATAACCATTTTCAAAACCATCATACCATATGGCCTAAAGACCATAACACCTGCTAAACCAGTAAAACCAAAAGCATGGCCTAAAGTTCAGAAAATCGCAAAACTGTCCAACCAACATCCCTAACCCATCAGGCCTCAGATTGTATCATCATTGGCCAACCAAAAAAAACATACAGAAGCATAGCTGAGAAGAGAAAGAAAGCATCAACACTGTCAAATCATTTCAACATGTCCAGGCAACGGTAAATAATTCAAGGCATCCAGGCAACAACCCAGCATACAGAAGCAGTAAAGAAGAAGAGAGAAAGTATTTGAAGGTTACGGTTTAAACAAAGCAAAGTAAAGGCAGAAGAGAAGAAATATTTTGCACAAGCTTTCAGTTTACTCATCATCAAGCAAAGATTAAGAACGAAATACCGGTAGTCCGAAGCAAGCTCACGGCGTCAACTTTCCTCGCCCCGGCCTCCTAGCTCGCCCCTACCTCCCTCCTCCTTCTCCAGGTAGCATTTTCACCCTCTTTGTTTTCTTTCATAATACCTCAATAATCATGTGAAAAAATGAAGTAAGAATCAAAATCACAAACATGCAAATCGTAACAAAAACACCACGAAATAGAAAACGTTATACCGTAAATCCTCGCCCCCTAGCGTCCATTGGAGGGAAGAAGAAAGTGGAGAAGCTTCGGGCGTGAGAAAGACGAAGTGAGGATGAACAAGCGCCGTCCCTGTGAAACCCTAATCCCTTTTTCCCTAAACCAAATTACGTTTACCCTAAAACAAATTATGAAAATGTATGGGCCTTAACCTTGTTTACTTCCCCTAAGCCCAACGAAACTGCTTATGAACCCCCCCCCCCCCCCCCCCCCCCCCCCGATTTTCAGTTTTGACTAGGCCCTTTACACCTTTAGCCCATAATTATTTATCATCCATTTTTTTCCATATATCTTTTTCTATTTTTTCCTTAGTTTTTTCTTTTAGAACTTTATTAGTCTAGATAATTAATAAGTGTAATCAAAATAAGAGATGTATTTAATTAAAACATTTTAATAATTTGATCATTTTATTAAGTTAACTTTAGGACTAATTTAATAATTTTTAGTATTTCTTTTAATTAGATTTAAGTTAATAACCTTTTAAGTTTTAATTTAGTAATTAATAAATAATGCTTTAATAAAAACTATTAAAAAAACATATAATAATAAACTTAAAAAAACATTTTTACTTCTTTTAATTAATTCACTCGTTTTAGTTAATACTAATACAAAAAATATTTAAAAAAAATAGAATTTAAGAATTAAAACATTTTCTTTTCATTAATATTAAACAAAAATCATAAAAATGCACGTTCACACACTTAGTCTTTTATTTAATTGTTATATATCATTATCCGCATAATTTTTCTGTTTAATCATTTCATATTCACATAATTATTCTGTTTACGTCTAAATCCAAGGGAAAAAACGATTAAATTTGTCGACTTCATGTCCTCAAGTCTAATCGCGCGAACATTCGCATTTCATTAAAACTTAGGATAATTTTTCCTCAAATATTCAATCTTTTCAAAACTTATACCTTTTAAGCAAAAACTTCGACATTAGGCCGTCGTCTCTTCAAAAACCCGTCCATACCTCTTCTTCGGCCAAAACAATTTATTTTTCAATCAAACGAACAATTTCAATAAACAGATATTTCAAAAGGTTCCTATAGAGTACTATAGATACATTGGGTGCTAATACCTTCCCACTGTATAACCAACCCCCGAACCATAGATCTCTTTTCAAAAACGCCTTGTATTTTTATTACTTTTAAAAGTATTATTTACATTGCATATTTAGGGTTTTATTTCGCTCTTTCCCCTTTCCCTTGGAAACAATAAAGCGCGGTGGCGACTCTTGCTTTTTGTGAGACGAATTAATCAATAATTCGATCTCCGATTTACCCCGCTACATTTTTTATCGCTACACCAAGGAAAAGGGTGTTGCCCCTGTTGATGTCCGTGCTGAGGTACGGTACCCATGAAGAGCAAACGGTAACATCTCGTGCCAATCTTTGTAGGTCACTGTCATCTTCTGCACAATCTTCTTGATATTCTTATTAGCTACTTCTACATCCCCATTCATCTTCGGTCGGTAGGGAGAAGATTTGTGGTTCTGTATCTTGAATTGCTCGCAGAGCTCAGTGATCATCTTGTTGTTAAGATTGGTACCATTATCCGTAATGATCCTCTCCGGTACACCGTATCGACAGATTAAATTATGCCGAATGAACCGTGCCACGACGTTCTTGGTTACGGTGGCAAAGGAAGCTGCTTCGACCCACTTCGTAATGTAATCAATCGCTACCAGGATGAAGCGGTGCCCGTTGGATGCCGTAGGTCTGATCTCGCCGATCATATCAATGCCCCACATTGCAAAAGGCCAAGGTGTTGTCAAGACGTTCAGAGGAACTGGAGGAATATGCACCTTATCAGCATAGATCTGGCATTTGTGACATGTCCGAGAATGTTGATAACAGTCGGCTTCCATTGTGGACCAGTAATATCCTGCCCGGAGGATTTTCTTTGCCATGGTATGTCCACTGGAATGCGTTCTGAAAGTACCTTCATGCAGCTCTACCATGATCCGTTCTGCTTCAGTCTTATCCATACAACGCAGTAAGGTTGAATCATGGTTTCGCTTGTAGAGAATGTCATTGCTGAGGAAGAACTTCGCCGCGAACCTTCTCAGAAACTTCTTGTCGTTAACGGATGCGCCTTCGGGGTATTCTTGAGCTTCAAGATACCTCTTTACTTCATGATACCGAGGCTTTTCTGTTACCTCCTCGGTCTCAAGATCACAGCAATGTGCAGGTTCGTCTAATTTCCAAATAATGATCTGGGGAGCCTCATTGTCCCATTTGACTTTGAACATAGAAGACATCGTAGCTAGCGCGTCCGCCAACTGATTCTCCTCTCTTGGGAAGTGTTCAAAGGTTATCTCCTCGAAATGGGGAATCAACGTCAATACGTACTCCTTGTAAGGAATAAGATTTGGGTGTTTCGTATCCCACTCGCCTTTGATCTGACTGATCACGAGAGCGGAATCTCCGAAGACACTCAGAAACTTGATCCTTAGGTCAATTGCAGCTTGAAGTCCTATAATGCAAGCTTTATACTCCGCCATGTTGTTGGTGCAGTTGAAACATAGTCGGGTGGTAAGTGGAGTATGAGTGCCTTTAGGAGATATGAACACAGCGCCAATACTGTTACCCAAAGCGTTTGAGAGTCCGTCAAAATGCATAGACCATCGGGATCCTTCCTCAGGTCCTTCATCCGGTCCAGGTACTTCACAATCAGTTACTACCATGATATTCTCGTCTGGAAATTCAAAGTTCATAGATTGGTAGTCATCCACTGCCTGATGTGCCAAATGGTCTGCCAACACACTTCCCTTGATGGCTTTTTGAGTTGTGTACTGGATGTCATATTCAGTCAAGATCATCTGCCATCTTGCTATTCTTCCGGACAAGGCAGGCTTTTCGAAGATGTACTTGATCGGATCCATTTTTGAAATTAACAGAGTAGTGTGAGTCAACATATACTGTCTCAGCCGGCGAGCAACCCATACCAAAGCGCATCAAGTTTTCTCGAGCAGTGAGTATCGGGTCTCACAGTCGGTAAACTTTTTGCTAAGGTAGTAAATAGCGTGATCTTTTCGGCCAGACTCGTTATGCTGCCCCAGCACACACCCCATTGAGTTGTCCAATACTGTCAAGTATAAGATTATAGGTCTCCCTTCAACCGGTGGCATAAGAATGGGTGGCTCTTGGAGATACTCTTTAATTCTTTCGAAAGCGGCCTGGCATTCATCGTTCCAACGTACCACTTGATCTTTCTTCAGTAGCTTGAAGATTGGTTCATAAGTAGCAGTTAGGTGTGAGATGAATCGGGCAATGTAGTTTAGCCGTCCTAGAAAGCCTCTGACTTCTTTCTCTGTCTTGGGAACTGGCATCTCTTGTATGGCTTTCACTTTGGCAGGATCCACTTGAATACCTTTGTCGCTCACGACGAAACCCAATAGTTTTCCAGATCTCACCCCAAAGGTGTACTTGTTCGGGTTTAACCTCAGCTTGTACAACTTCAGACGGTCAAACAACTTCTGTAGATGGTCAAGGTGTTCCTCCTCAATTTGGGACCTTGCAATCATATCATCGACGTATACTTCAATCTCATGATGGATCATGTCATGAAACAAAGAAACCATGGCACGTTGGTAGGTTGCCCCATCATTTTTCAACCCAAAAGGCATGACCTTGTAGCAAAAGGTGCCCCACTGAGTAACAAAAGTGGTCTTCTCCATGTCTTCAGGAGCCATTTTGATTTGATTATAACCGGAGAAGCCGTCCATGAAGGAGAATACCTTATGCTGAGCAGTGTTGTCAACCAGAACATCAATATGAGGCAGAGGGAAGTCATCCTTAGGGCTCGCCCTGTTCAAATCCCTATAGTCAACACACATTCTGACCTTACCATCTTTCTTCGGCACTGGAAACACATTGGCAACCCACTGAGGGTAAGAAGTCACTACTAGAAACCCGACATCAAATTGTTTCATAACCTCAGCTTTGATTTTCTTGGACATCTCTGGACGCATACGGCGAACCTTCTGTTTTACCGGAGGGCATTCTTCCTTGGTAGGAAAATGATGAACCACAATGTCGGTATCCAACCCAGGCATATCTTCGTAGGACCAGGAAAAGATTTCCACGTAGTCATGCAGCATCTGAATCAACCATTATTTCACACTAGACTCCAGGTTAGCACCAATCTTGACTTCCTTTCTATCTGTCTCAGTACCCAGATTTACCGTTTCCACTGGCTCTTCATGTGGCTGAATGGCCCTCTCTTCCTAGAGTAGCAGTCTTGCAAGCTCACCAGGCACTTCGCAATCATCTTCACCTTCGTCTTCGGCTAAGTTGATCGGATTTTCGAAGTCATAACTGGCAGTAGCAGAGTCGTTACTAGTGAGATCCAGAGTGGATTGGGACCTGTATATGTGAGTGTGTGTAAATATAGCTGTTTTGCAATATATATATAATAAAGAAAGACAAGGAGCGCAAGATTTGAAATGCAAAAAACGTCCAATGCTTTTATTAATGATATATGAAAATGACACACAAAAGCCCTCACAAACGAAGCCACGGTGCCCCGGGTAAGACACCGGGCCATAAAGTTCCAAATTATTGTCTGTTACAAATTCAAAACAAGGGAGTTCATTACTGAGTGACAAAAGTAATAGGTATGAAGTCTTTCGCAGTCCAGTTGCTTGGTCCACCGTTGATCGTTGGGTAGATCCAGCTGTCGAATTCAGATTCCTCCACGTCGTCTTCAATGGCATTTACTCCTGAGTTGCTGATGAACACAGGAGGTCTTCCAATCCTTGCCTTACGAACAGCCCTCTAAGCTTCTGCAGTGAAACCCAAACCAAACTTGTCAGTCTTTGGAGTGAAATCAGGAAGTCGGCCCCAGTTTGCACACTCACCCTTCTCAACCACAGCCCGGACATCCTTTAAGGAAGCCATCTTCAAAGGAGAACCTTCAATCATAGTCTCAGCTGACGCCAGTGTCTGAGGAACCTCTTCAAAGTGCTGAAATGGGGTCTCAATGAACTCCCCATCCATCTCTATGTACTGGGACGAGTTGAGGTGGCTGACCATGTATTCTTCCTCCCCTTGAACTATCACAATCTTCCCCTTGACTGGGTACTTCAGCTTCTGATGTAGTGTGGAGGTCACAGCTCCAGCTTTGTGGATCCATGGACGACCCAGCAAACAAGAGTAGGATGGTCGGATGTCCATCACATAGAAAGTAGAATCAAAGACCTGAGAACCAACTCTGATTGGAATATCAACTTCACCATGTACCATCCTTTTAGATCCATCAAAGGCCCGGACCACGATGTTACTTGGCTTCAGATCTAAACCCTCACAATCCAGCCTGTCTAGAGCTTTCTTGGGTAATACGTTCAACGAGGAACCAGTGTCAACCAGCACGTGGGCAAGAGTAGTGCCCCTGCATTCGATGGAGAAATGCAGGGCATCGTTATGGTTCTTCCCCTTGGCAGTCAGATCAGCGTCGGAGAAACCCAAACCATTATCAGCAGTTAAGTTGGCCACACAATCGGTAAATTGATCAGCTGACGTCTCTTGTGGCACGTGGGCCGTCTTCAGGAAGGTAATCAGAGCCTTGGCATGGGCCTCTGAACACAACAACAGTGATAGCATAGAAATCTTAGATGGGGTGTGCCTCAGCTGCTCAACTACGTTGAAATCACTCTTCTTGATAATCTTAAGGATCTCTTCCATCTCCTGCTTGGAAGCTTCAACAGTGGTTGTCTTTGGTGCCTCCGTCTGGGCAGGCATATCAATAGCGATCCCTTTGCCCCGAGCGTCAGAAGACTCGACAGCAGGGGTAGAAACAGGAACTTGGTTGGGAAGGGAAGCAGGCACACTTGCAGGTGTGATGACAATAGGTCTCTGAATAGCTGGTGGCGCAATATCTGGTGAGAACAATCTGCCATTGCGAGTGACTTTAGCAGGCCCGGTGATGTTGCTGACGCCGGTACTAGTATCAAACTCTTGTTTGACTCCAAGAACATAAACACCCGCCCCATAGTGCCAAGCGAAAGCTTTGTCATGTGTATAGGGAATAGGCCCCAGAACTGTGATGATTATAGGAGCAATCTTCTGAGTAGACATGATTTTGACAGGCTTCTTTGAGGGAGCCTTAGGAGAGTTGTTGAAAATAGTAACAATAGAAACTTCTTCAGTAGGGATAGCAAGAACATCAATCTTCTCAAACAGGATTTCTTTGTTATCCATCAGGTTTTGGACGCCTGACTTCAATAAAGGACAACCAGCAGGTGAAACGGAACATAGATGGCAACCTTTACTACATCCCGGAAATAAACCGGCTAGCAACAGATTTCTCTTGACAGTCAATAACGGGGTAACAATATCATCCACAGAGGCTACATACAGGTCTTCCTCTACAACATTCACTCCATGCTTGGGCATGGGAGCAATCACAACATTGGGCCTTTCTGGCGCCTCGAACTCTATCTCTTTAGCATCAATAAGGTCCTGAACCTTATTCCTCAGAGCCTAACAATCATCCGTAGTATGCCCCGGGCTGTCAGAGTGATAAGCGCAGTGGGCGTTGGGATTATATTTTGGGGATGTGGTGTTCACTACCTTCGGAGCTTCTTTTATAGTTACCAAATTGGTTGTCAGTAGCTGCGGCAATATCTGGGACAAGGTCATATTGAGCCGAGTGAACTGCCTTTTGGGTCTCTCACCCCTTGGTTGGTTATATTGCTGAGGAGCAGCAGCAGGCTTTGAGATTACCACCGCGTTGACATCTTGGCGGCGTTCCGGTTTGTTCTGTCTCCTTGAACCATAAACAGCACTAGATTCTTTCTTGAACGGTTTCTTTTCAGAGCTCGAGGAGGCCCCTTTCTGTATCTTCCCAGACTTGATACCAGCTTCTATCCTCTCACCAGTCAAGATCAGATCTGTAAACCCAGCAGAAGAATTCCCAATCAGATGGTTGAAGAAAGGACCAGACAGGGTCCCCAAGAACATATCAACGAGCTCAAGGTCAGTCAAAGGTGGTTGCACCCTTCCAGCCAGGTCTCTCCACTTTTGAGCATACTCCTTAAATCCTTCACCCGTCCCTAGTGACATACCCTGGAGTTGGGTACGCGTAGGAGCGAGGTCGGAATTATACTGATACTGCTTATAGAACGCAGTAGCCAAGTCCTCCCAGTTACTAATACTGGCTCCACCCAGCTGATAGAACCATTCGAGTTGAGTCCCTGAAAGACTATCCTGGAAGAAATGGATCCACAAATTCTTGTCAGCAGTGTAAGGTTGGATCTTCCTTACATATGATCTGAGATGCAGCTTAGGACAGGAAGCTCCGTCGTACTTTGCAAAAGCAGGTGCTTTGAACTTATGGGGAATCACCACCCCAGAGGACAAGCCTAGGTCTCCAAAGTCCAACCCGGGCACATGTTGAATCTCCATAGCACTTAAGCGGTCCTCCAGCTGTTTGTACCTGTCCTCAGCAGGAGGGTACTGCTCATCATTATAATCCGTCTCGTTGTCGGAGACCACGGGACTAGGAACCCTTCTCTCTTGGGGACTGTCCTTCCCTACCGAAGAAGTAGTCAGATCAACCTCATTTTGTAGTCCATTCCCAAATCTGTGTCCAGTGTTGAACAGCACAGTCCTCTTCTTCTTCTTCTTCTTCAGAATCAGAGTCTTCAACTCTTGTTGACCTTGGGCTAGGCTCATAACCAACTCCTGGAACTGGGCATTCTGGGCCTGGAGGGCATTGATAGCTTGTTCAGTAGTAGGTTCAGAAGACATGATGATTGCTGAAATAAATAGCGAAGAAGATAAGTGACCTGTAAAAAAGAGGGTACATGTTATGCATATGATGCATGGTATGTGTGATCGGTGGAAATAGAACTGACTGTTTTAAAGCTGGTTCGCGAAATGTCGCGGTAAGCAAGAGTCGCCACCGTCTTTTATGTTCTCCAACAAGGAAAGGACAAAAGCACAGCAAAATTCCTTTTCGAGATGTTTCTCGGGTTCGGGAGGTAGATTATAGAAAGGGAAGGTGTTAGCACCCTTTCTATCCGTGGTTATCCACGGCCTCTTAGGTACTTGCTCACTATGTTTTAAAAAATGTTTGCTTTTCAAGTGTTTGTGGGTGTTGAAAAAGTTCGTTTGAAAAACTTCTAGGTAACTCTTGTATCAGTCCTCAAGAGTGTATGAAGTGTTTGTTTGAAAACTTTTTGAAAGTGTATGTGCGAAAAGTTGTTTTTTTGTTTTTTGAAAGAGCAAGTACCCAGGAGAAATCTACCTACTCTAAGGTATTAGGCTGTGTAAGAGTCCTTTAGACAGTACTATCCCACTATTGAGAAGTAGGTAGCACCGTCGTTGGAGTTATTCGGGTCAATTCGATTATAGGGACATGTGGTCACCAAAGCAATAGTAGGATGCCTTAGCGGTAACCCTAATATCCTAGATCCTTTTTATCCGAGGCAACCATTTCGAGGCAACTTAGATCTTTAGACAGGAGGGCGACCTCTAAAACACCCTATACTTGATGACCACCTTGAGGCAACCAAGTGAGGCGTACCCTAGGAGTGACATGTGCATGTGTGTCAGGTTTCATGTTTAAATTATCTTTGAACATGCATCATTGTGAGCTACGGATTGATTTTATTTTTCAAGCAAGTCTTGCATGCATATTTAACAGTTTAATAATTTGCGGAAAGTAAATTGCGGAAAATTGAACCTACGCTCTTACAAGGCGCGGGTATATACATCGCCAAAAACATAACCCTTTGGAAAATAAATGCGAGAAATTAAAGAAAGCGATAAAAGAGGTCCTAATTAACTATTACATTCTCGGAGCAGATACATAAATATAATAAAAAATAAATATGCGTGCGAAAGAATTGAATCGGGACGTCCTTAGGGTTTTGACCCTTTTTGAGAAAAGAATTGAATTTGGTCCTTTTTTGCATTTAATTAAATATTAAACCTAATACTAATTAATTAATTAATTACAAGAAAAAAAGTATTTTTATGTTTTTTAATAAAATAAAATAAAATAAAGAAATTAAAAGTGTCAAAAGAAAAACCCTAATTCTAAACTTATTTTATTTATTATGAAAAAGATTAAAATTGTCCTAATTAAACAACTAAACTAATTAATTAGAATTTATTTACAAAATAATAATTAATAGTGAAAATAAATAAATAAATAATATTTACATTTTTTATTGTCTGAATTTATTAGGAAAATATAATTATTTGTGAGTTAAATAATAATAATGGTAATTAATAAAAGAAATTAAGAGGAAAAAAAATAGAAAACAAAGAAACAAATATGAAAGAACCAGGGGGGTGTTGGGCCCTAAGGGAGGTTTGTTTGGAAATTGGAAGCCCATTGTGATCTCCAGCCTGTTTGACTTTGGGAATTGGCTAGCGCATGGTTGACTGGGAACACCATAGTCAACATCTCATGGCCACTGGATTGTTGCTACAGGACACTTGGCGTTTGGATGAGTGAAGGCATATGGTGGACATCATTGGGAATCCTGCATGCAATCACGTTAAACAAAATAATATGGATTTTTGGGTGGACCTGGGAATCGAACCCAGGTCCCAATGGTTACCAGCCACATCATCTTCCACTAAGCCATCTGAACGCATTTGATATAATGATAATCAATAAAAATAATATATCAAAGTCAAGGCATATGTTGTAAAACAAATAAAGCGCGCCTTTTATTCAAATCAGCCAACCACGTATCAACATGCAATCATCTTCTTCGTTCACCTGTAAAAAAAACAAAACAGATAGCGGGGGTTTTTAACCCCCATAAAGTGTGACGACCAAAAATAGAGAATAGAGCTACGCTCTATATAAATATGGCGTGATGGTTGGGTTAAGTTCGTCTGAGTCTCCTGAGTTCAACCATGTGCATTAGAGGTTCCAATTTTGCCTGGATAGTAAAGCCCTAATTCAAGAACTCAAAAACCCTAAAAATCGTTAATGGCAATTCATAATTTCGTGCATTATAATCCAATTAATTAATACCAATAGCTTTATATGGATGCAAGCAATACAAAATAAACCATAAATTACATCAAATTCTTATGAAACATGAGTTCCGATTATGGAAAAAGTATGCAAACCGTATCACTATTCTTGCGTATTCTTTGAGTGTTAGCACTTGATTTTGATTCCAATACGTTTCTGAGAGTTCCTGCAAGGTGTTAGAAACAATTAAAAGCTTTGAATTGGCCTGGAAGACTGAAAACAGTTTTCAAGTTTCTCTTGATTTTTTCAAAGTTGCTTATGGCTTTCTTGCAGAGTTTTTCACGTCCACATGAATAGGGTTAGGTTGTGTACATATAGAGGACGGAATTAGGTTAAATCCTTGGGCAAAAGATCCATGGAATTATGATTTGTATATTTGATTTTCAATCAAATATTTTTGCATCTTTTTGATTGAAAAATCTTGCCAATTTGAGAGATCCTTGTCCCCTTGATGTGTACACGAAATCTCCAGCACATGTAGGTCATATTTGCTTCACAAAAAGATTGAGAAATCATATCTTTGAATTTCCTACATTTTAAATCAATTAAATGAATTAATATTAATAAAAAATCCAATTAATTAATAGAAAATAAGAAAATAAATTCAAATAATCCCAATGGGTCGTGCATAGGCCTTGGACAAAGTTTCAAGAAGGAATTTGAGGCCCATTAGCAAAAATTATGTGTTTTGAGCAAAGTTGACTTTTGCAAATTCACAAAAATTTCCCAACTTCTCCAATGCATATCTTGCTCAATTTTGATCATATGAACATGTTCTTGGACATTTTGGAAAGGTCTTGAAGTCATATAACCAATGCCTTTGGTCCCATGTCATTTGGATTTACCAATCTCAAGTTATGGTCTTTGACTTAAAGTGCATTTTTGTTGACTTTTGAAATTGACCTATAATGTAGAAATTGATAACTTTTTGTGAGAGCATTTCTTGGACTTGGAGTGTGAAGATGAGTTGTATAAAATGTCATCCCCTTCAAAATGAGCATTGGATGGGATTTTTCTGATGAACCATGAAAAAGTTATGCCTTGGTCAATGTACGGTTGACTTTTCTGCTGTCCAAAAATAGCAACTTTTTGCATCTTGATGATTTTTGAGCCATGCTTGTGGAATCATGATCAAGACTTGATCAAATGATGATTGTGAGCTCAAAATAAGATGTTGACCAAAAATTCTGACTTTTGACTGTAAAATGACCATTTTACCCCTGCAGTTGACTGTAGAGCAAATAGGGCTTTTGACGGTGCAATTTGACATTGTGAGTCTTGAGACTTGACATGTAGGTGCTTGACAATGTATATAGGCATATGGGACTTGATTGGACCATTGAAAACCTAAAATTCATTGAAGGAACCAAAACCCTAATTTTGACTGGCTTAGGAGGCATTTGGACTGTGCAATCCTTGAGTGGTCTTGAACCAATTGAAGATGATTCTTGACAAACTTTGAAGAATATGGGAGGGAAAATTTTGGGGTACAACAGTTGCCCCTGTTCAATCTTCTTAGCCCTGAGGATGTAGATTGGCTTCCGGGCCTTTCATGATCCGAAGGTGGACGATGATTGAACACTAGAGTGCCCAGAAATTTGCACTCGCATAGTTGAGTATCAGCAATGTGACATCGGGAATGGGCTTACAGATGCCATTTGGAGAGATGGTGGATAGGAGGATGGGCTTATAGATGCCATCTGAAGATGAGACAGAATCTTGTCGGGAATGGGCTTATGGATTCCATTTGGAAATGTAATGGATAGTTGTGGAGATGGGCTTAAAGATGCCATCTGGAGATGTCGATCGCGTAAGAGATTCCTTAGCGAGAATTTGCGTACCTGAGAAAGAAAGATAACTTCCTGGCCTGTTACAGGTGTTGATCTTCAAACTCTTCATGTAGATATGTCCTGACTAGATACAGGTATCGAATCTACAATCAATCGCTCACAGATATGCCCTGGCTAGATACAGGTGTCGAATCTGGAATTTGTCGTCCACAAATATGCCCTGGCTGGATATAGGTATCGAATCTCTAAACTATTCATGCAGATATGCCCTGGCTAGATACAGGTGTCGAATTCACAATCAATCGCTCACAGATATGCCCTGGCTGGATACAGGTATCGAATCTGGAACTTCAAACTCTTCATGCAGATATGCCCTGGCTAGATACAGGTATCGAATCCACAATCAATCGCTCACAGATATGCCCTGGCTAGATACAGGTATCGAATCTGGAACTAATCGTCTACAGATATGCCCTAGCTAGATACAGGTATCAAATCTCTAAACTCTTCATGCAGATATGCCCTGGCTAGATACAGGTATCGAATCTACAATCAATCGCTCACAGATATGCCCTGGCTAGATATAGGTATCAAATCTGGAACTTGTCGTCTATAGGTATGCCCTGGCTGGATACAGGTATCGAATCTCTAAACTCTTCATGCAGATATGCCCTGGCTAGATACAGGTGTCGAATCCATAATCAATCGCTCACAGATATGCCCTGGCTGGATACAGGTATCGAATCTGGAACTTCAAACTCTTCATGCAGATATGCCCTGGCTAGATACAGGTATCGAATCCATAATTAATCGCTCACAGATATGCCCTGGCTAGATACAGGTATCGAATCTGGAATTGCGAAAGTTGATGGTAATCATCTTTGGATTGACCTTTTCCTGAAAAGGCAAAACATTAGTTGTATGCAATGTCATGATGTATGAAATGCATGATGGCATGATGTTCTCAAAAATAAATGAGATAGTGTCGTATGCACTTTATCATATATGTAAGCAGGATGTATGAAATGTGAAATGTCTATGAATGTATTTTCGTCTAGGAAAATAAATCCTTGACGAATGCCGGGAGTTTGTTGAATCCTGGGCTGATATTTGAAGAGTAGAGTTCTTCGTTTCCGCTGAGGATGATGAACAAAGATGTTTGTAAGAATAAACCGGTAGGAGAAGATGACTCCGTTGGGGAATAAACTTGTGAAGATATTACTCTGCGGAGAATTACTCTGTGGGAAGAGATACTTCGCTAAGGTTTTAATGAGAACTCCGCTGGGGATACCGTTGATAAGTTTTGTTGGGGATAGAATATGAACTCCGCTGGGGGATAGGAAGAACTTCGCTGAGGACGTCTTTCCGTTGTAATTTGCTAAGGATAACCCAGTTATAGGCTCTGGTGGGGAATAACCTTTGAATATGGTTGGGGAGAGATGCATGTACTCTGCAGGGGACTAGCTTCCAGACTCTACTGGGGATAAGCTTCCAGAATCTACTGGGGATAAGCTTCCAGAATCTACTGGGGAGAATGATTCAACTCTCCTGGGGAAACTTTTGGACTGTGCTGGGGAAGTGGCTCCACTGGGGTGTCTGTATTCCATCGGGGAACAATCTTATATTAAGACTGCCGGGGATGCTTGCTTAGGAACATCTGTACTCCGCTGGGGAATATTGAGATCTTTTGGGGATACCCAACTTCCTTAGGGCTGACAGTAGACTAACTCTGCTCGGGGGAGAGTATCGCTGACTTGCTAGAGATACTGTGCCTTTTCGGGGCTGACGGGAGACCAACTCTGCTCGAGGAGAGTATTGTTGATTTGCTTTACTTTACGGGGAGTGAAGGTATCTTGGTCACATTCTTCAGCCGAACTTACCTTGGTACCTTGGTGGACAGAGCAACTAGATCGCTTAGACAATTATTATTGCCCCTGTTGCTGATGTCACCTGTAATTAGTCCTTTGTTTCGCATGCAAATATTTATGATTAGCAATTAATGTCAAATGCATATATCAAAAATGAACATTGGACGTTCTTTGCAAAACAAAACAGATAAAAGAAAAACAGTTGGCAATTTGTCTGGAAAAGTGAGTTCATATTGATTTTGAAATTTGCCTGTAAATAGGCATTTTTGTACAGGAGGCTGACGTCTTAGTAAGAGAACGCCGCCGAACAACATAGAGTTTATATAGTTTGTGAAAAGGAAAACAAAACAGCTATGTGAAAAATCCCACTGGGTTCCAACTCTGCTATCGCCTTTATGTCTTCAAACGTCTCATCACTTTGCTGCTTAGTTGAAGATGAAGCTGATTGATTGATGCCGTCTGAGCCTGATGGTTGATGCCGAAGTCTGGATGCCAGGTGATCCAATGAGACATAGTATTACGCTTATCCCTAACTTTTTCCTGGACCGCCCTTTCGGGTTTTCAGTCCACCGGGATACCCATTTTTGCCCAAGCCGCCTTTTCAGGTTTTCGACTTGCCGGGTGTACATATTTTTTCATTTCATCCCTTATTTTTGCCCGAACCATTTTGGTTCGCCGGGAAGCCCTTATTTTTGCCTAGGTGTGTCAACCTAGCGGGTCTTTAGTCATGCGTAGTATCTTTTTACTATGTCCGCATTGGCAGGGTGAGGAAGATCGTCACCATCCATGGTGGTTAGAATCATCACTCCTCCTGAGAAGATATTATTAACCACAAATGGCCCTTCGTACGTAGGGGTCCATTTTCCCCTGGGATCACCTTGAGGTAGAATGATGCGCTTGATTACCAGGTCTCCGACTTGATACTCTTGTCGTCTGACTTTCTTGTTAAAAGCCTTGATCATCCGTTTTTGGTACGTCTGACCATGACAAATAGCAGTGAGTCTCTTTTCGTCAATTAGGTTTAATTGATCAAGTCGAGTCTGGATCCAGTCATCTTCGCTCAAACCTGCATCCTTCATTATCCGGAGAGAAGGTATCTGGACTTCAATAGGCAAGACTGCCTCCATGCCATAGACCAAGGAAAAGGGTGTTGCCCCTGTTGACGTCCTTGCTGAGGTACGGTACCCATGAAGAGCAAACGGTAACATCTCGTGCCAATCTTTGTAGGTCACTGTCATCTTCTACACAATCTTCTTGATGTTCTTATTCGCCGCTTCTACGGCCCCATTCATCTTCGGCCGGTAGGGAGAAGAGTTGTGGTGTTATATCTTGAATTGCTCGCAGAGCTCAGTGATCATCTTGTTGTTAAGATTGGTACCATTGTCTGTAATGATCCTCTCAGGTACACCGTATCGACAGATCAGGTTATGCCGAATGAACCGTGCCATGACGTTCTTGGTTACCGTAGCGTATGAAGCTGCTTCAACCCACTTCGTAAAGTAATCAATCGCTACCAGGATGAAGCGATGCCCGTTGGATGCCGTAGGTCTGATTTCGCCGATCATATCAATGCCCCACATTGCAAAAGGCCAAGGTGTTGTCAAGACGTTCAGAGGAACCGGAGGAATGTGCACCTTATCAGTATAGATCTGGCATTTGTGACACGTCCGAGAATGTTGATAACAGTCGGCTTCCATTGTGGACCAGTAATATCCTGCCCTAAGGATCTGCTTTGCCATGGTATGTCCACTGGAATGCGTTCCGAAGGTACCTTCATGCAACTCTGCCATGATCCTTTCTGCTTCAGTCTTATCCACACAACGCAATAAGGTTGAGTCATGGTTTCTCTTGTAAAGAATGTCGTTGTTGAGGAAGAACTTTGCCGCGAACCTTCTCAAAAACTTCTTGTCATTAACAGACGAGCCCTCGGGGTATTCTTGAGCTTCAAGGTACCTCTTCACTTCATGATACCAAGGCTTCTCTGTTACCTCTTCAGCCTCAAGATCACAGCAATGTGCAGGTTCATCCAATTTCCAGATAATGATCCGAGGAGCCTCGTTGTCCCATTTGACTTTGAACATAGAAGACATCGTAGCTAACGCGTCCGCCAACTGATTCTCCTCTCTTGGGAAGTGTTCAAAAGTTATATCTTCAAAATGGGGGATCAATGTCAACAAATACTCCTTGTAGGGAATAAGATTTGGGTGTTTCGTATCCCACTCGCCCTTGATCTGACTGATCACGAGAGTGGAATCTCCGAAGACACTCAGGAACTTGATCCTTAGGTCAATTGCAGCTCGAAGACCCATGATGCATGCTTCATACTCCGCCATGTTGTTGGTGCAGTTGAAACATAGCCGGGCGGTAAGTGGGGTATGAGTACCTTTAGGGGATATGGTTACAGCGCCAATACCATTACCCAAAGTGTTTGAGGCTCCATCAAAGTGCATACACCATCGGGATCCTTCCTCAGGTCCTTAATCCAGTCCAGGTACTTCACAATCAGTCACTACCATGATATTCTTGTCTGGAAATTCAAAGTTCATCGACTGGTAATCCTCCACTGCCTGGTGTGCCAAATGGTCTGCCAATACACTTCCCTTGATTGCTTTCTGAGTCGTGTACTGGATATCATATTCGGTCAAGATCATTTGCCATCTTGCTATTCTTCCGGACAGAGCAGGCTTTTCGAAGATGTACTTGATTGGATCCATCTTTGAAATCAACAGAGTAGTGTGAGTCAACATATACTATCTCAGCCGGCGAGCAGTCCATACCAAAGCGCAACAAGTTTTCTCAAGCAGTGAGTATTGGGTCTCACAGTCGGTAAACTTTTTGCTAAGGTAATAAATAGCGTGCTCTTTTCGGCTAGACTCGTCATGCTGCCCCAGCACACACCCCATTGAGCTGTCAAGTACTGTCAAGTATAAGATTAGAGGTCTTCCTTCAACCGGTGGCATAAGAATGGGTGGTTCTTGGAGATAATCTTTGATTCTTTCGAAAGCGGCCTGACATTCATCATTCCAACGTACTACTTGATCTTTCTTCAGTAGCTTGAAGATGGTTCACAGGTAGCAGTTAGGTGCAAGATGAATCGGGCAATGTAGAAAGCCTCTGACTTCTTTCTCCGTCTTGGGAACTGGCATCTCTTGTATGGCTTTCACTTTGGCAGGGTCCACTTGAATACCTTTATCGCTCACGACGAAGCCTAGCAGTTTTCCAGATCTCACCCCGAAGGTGCACTCGTTCGGGTTCAACCTCAGTTTGTATAACTTCAGACGGTCAAATAGCTTCTGTAAATGGTCAAGGTGTTCCTCCTCAGTTTAGGACCTTGCAATCATATCATCGACATATACTTCAATCTCATGATGGATTATGTCATGAAACAAAGCAACCATGGCACGTTGGTAGGTTGCCCCAGCATTTTTCAACCCAAAAGGCATGACCTTGTAGCAAAAGGTGCCCCACTGAGTAACAAAAGTGGTCTTCTCCATGTCTTCAGGAGCCACCTTGATTTGATTATAATCGGAGAAACCGTCCATGAAGGAGAATACCTTGTGCTGAGCAGTGTTATCAACCAGAACGTCGATGTGAGGCAAAGGGAAATCATCCTTGGGGCTTGCCCTGTTCAAATCCCTGTAATCAACACACATTCGGACCTTAGCATCTTTCTTCGGCACTGGAACCACATTGGCAACCCACTGAGGGTAAGAAGTTACTGCTAGAAACCCGGCATCAAATTGTTTCATAACCTCAGCTTTGATTTTCTCGGACATCTCTGGACGCATACGGCGGACCTTCTGTTTTACCAGAGGGCATTCTTCCTTGGTAGGCAAGTGATGAACCACAATGTCGGTATCCAACCCAGGCATGTCTTCGTAAGACCAGGCAAAGATTTCCACATAGTCATGCAGCATCTGAATCAACCGTTATTTCACACTAAACTCCAGATTGGCACCAATCTTGACTTCCTTTCTGTCTGTCTCAATACCCAGATTTACCGTTTCCACTGGCTCTTCATGTGGCTGAATGGCCCTCTCTTCCTGGAGTAACAGTCTTGCAAGCTCACCAGGCACTTCACAATCATCTTCACCTTCGTCTTCGGCTAAGTTGATCGGATTTTCGAAGTCATAACTGGCAGTAGCAGAGTCGTTACCAGTGAGATCCAGAGTGGATTGGAACCTGTATAGGTGAGTGTGTGTAAATATAGCTGTTTTGCAATATATAGTAAAGAAAGAAAAGGAGCGCAAGATTTGAAATGCAAAAAATGTCCAATGCTTTTATTAATGATATATGAAAATGACAAATAATAAGCCCTCACAAATGAAGCCACGGTGCCCCGGGTAAGACACCGGGCTGTAAAAGTTTCAAATTATTGTCTGTTACAAATTCAAAACAAAGGAGTTCATTACTGAGTGACAAAAGTAATAGGTATGAAGTCTTTCGCAGTCCAGTTGCTTGGTCCACCGTTGGTCGTTGGGTAGATCCAGCTGTCGAATTCAGATTCCTCTACGTCGTCTTCAATAGCATTTACTCCCGGGTTGGTGATGAACACATGAGGTCTTCCAATCCTTACCTTACGAACAACCCTCTGAGCTTCCGCAGTGAAACCCAAACCAAATTTGTCAGTCTTCGGAGTGAAATCAGGAAGTCGGCCCCAGTTTGCACACTCACCCTTCTCAATAACAGCCCGGGCATCCTTTAAGGAAGCCCTCTTCAAAGGAGAGTCTTCTTCAGTCACAGTCTCTGCTGATGCCAGTGTCTGAGGCACCTCTTCAAAGTGTTGAAAGGGGGTCTCAATGAACTCCCCATCCATCTCTATGTACCGGAACGAGTTGAGGTGGCTGACCATATATTCTTCCTCCCCCTGAACTGTCACAATCTTCCCTCTGACTGGGTACTTCAGCTTATGATGTAGTGTAGAGGTCACAGCTCCAGCTTTATGGATCCATGGACGACCCAACAAACAAGAGTAGTATGGTCGGATGTCCATCACATAGAACGTTGAATCAAAGACCCGAGAACAAACCCTGATTGGAATGTCAACTTCACCATGTACCATCCTTTTGGACCCGTCAAAGGCCCGGACAACAATGTTACTTGGCTTGAGCTCTAAACCCTCACAATCCAGCCTGTCTAGAGCCTTCTTGGGTAATCCGTTCAACGAGGAACTAGTGTCAACCAGCACATGGGCAAGAGTAGTGCCCCTACATTCAATGGAGACATGTAGGGCATCATTGTGGTTCTTCCCCTTAGCAGTCAGATCAGCGTCAGAGAAACCCAGACCATTATCAGCAGTCAAGTTGGACACACACTCGGTAAATTGATCAGCAGATGTCTCTTGTGGCACGTGGGCCGTCTTCAGGAAGGTAATCAAGGCCTTGGCATGGGCCTCTGAACACAACAGCAGTGATAGCATAGAAATCTTTGATGGGGTGTGCCCCAGCTGCTCAACTACATTGAAATCACTCTTCTTGATAATCTTGAGGATCTCTTCCAACTCTTGCTTGGAAGCTTCAACATTGGTTGTCTTCGGTGCCTCCGTCTGGGCAGACACGTCAGTAGCAATCCCTTTGCCCCGAGCGTCAGACGACTCGGCAGCAGGGGTAGAAATAGGAACTTGGTCAGGCAGGGAAGTGGGCACCCTTGCAGATGTAATGACAAGAGGTCTCTGAATAGCTGGTGGTGCAATATCTGGTGAGAAAAGTCTACCACTACGAGTGACTTTGGCAGGCCCGGTGATGTTATTGATGCCGGTACTAGTATCAAACTCTTGTTTAACTCCAAGCACATAAACGTCTGCCCCGTAGTGCCAAGGGACAGCTTTGTCGGATTTATAGGGGATGGGCCCCAGAACAGTGATGATGATGGGTGCAACCTTCTGAGTAGACATGATTTTGATAGGCTTCTTTGAGGGAGCCTTAGGAGGGTTGTTGAAAATAGTAACGATGGACACTTCTTCAGCAGGGATAGCAGGAACATCAATCTTCTCGAATAAGATCTCTTTGTTGTCCATCAGGTTTTGGACGCCTGACTTCAACAAAGGGCAACCAGCAGGTGAAACACAATATAGACGGAAACCTTTACTACATCCCAGAAATAAACCGGCTAGCAACAGGTTCCTTTTGACAGTCAATAACGGAGTAACAATATCATCCACAGAGGCTACATACAGGTCTTCCTCAACAGCATTCACTCCATGCTGGGGCATGGGAGCAGTCACAACATTGGGCCTTTCGGGCGCCTCGAACTGTATTTCTTTAGCATCAATAAGGTCTTGAACCTTATTCCTCAGAGCCCAACAATCGTCTGTAGAATGCCCTGGGCTGTCAGAGTGATAAGCGCAGCGGGCGTTGGGATTGTACTTTGGAGATGTTGTGTTCACAACCTTTGGAGCTTCTTTGACAGTTACCAGATTGGTTGACAGTAGTTGCGGCAATATCTGAGACAGGGTCATACTGAGCCGAGTGTACTGCCTTTTGGGTCTCTCATCCCTTGGTTGGTTGTATTGCTGAGGAGCAGCAGCAGGCTTTGAAATTACCACCGCGTTGACAGCTTGGCGGCGTTCCGGTTTATTTTGTCTCCTTGGCCCATAAACAGCACTAGATTCTTTCTTGAAGGGCTTCTTTTCAGTACTCGAGGAGGCACCTTTCTGTATCTTCCCAGACTTGATACCAGCTTCTATCCTCTCACCAGTCAATATCAGATCTGTAAACCCAGCAGAAGAATTACCAATCAGATGGTTGAAGAACGGACCAGACAGGGTCCCCAAGAACATGTCCACAAGCTCACGGTCAGTTAAGGGTGGCTGCACCCTTCCAGCCATGTGTCTCCACTTTTGCGCATACTCCTTAAAACCTTCACCCGTCCCTAGTGGCATACCCTGGAGTTGGGTACGCGTAGGAGCGAGGTCGGAATTATACTGATATTGCTTGTAGAACGCAGTAGCCAAGTCCTCCCAGTTACGAATGCTGGCTCCATCTAGTTGATAGAACCATTCGAGTTGAGTCCCTGAAAGACTATCCTGGAAGAAATGGATCCATAAATTCTTGTCAGCTGTATACGGTTGGATCTTCCTCACATATGATCTGAGATGCAGCTTAGGACAGGAAGCTCCGTCGTACTTTGCAAAAGCAGGTGCCTTGAATTTGTGTGGGATCACCACCCCAGAAGATAAACCTAGATCTCCAAAATCCAACCCAGGCACGTGTTGAGTCTCCATGGCACTTAAACGGTCCTCTAGCTGTTTGTACCTGTCTTCAGCAGGAGGGTACTATTCCTCATTGAAATATGTCTCGTTGTCGGAGACCACGGGACTAGGAACCCTTCCCCCTTGGGGACTATCTTTCCCTACATAGGAAGAAGCCAGATCAGCCTCATTTTGCAATGCATTCCCAAACCTCCGTCCAGTGTTAAACAACACAGTTCTCTTCTTCTTCTTCTTCTTCAAAAGAAGAGTTTTCAACTCCTGTTGACCCTGGGCTAAGCTCATGACCAGCTCTTGGAACTGGGCGTTCTGGGCCTGGAGGGCCTTGATAGCTTGTTCAGTAGTAGGCTCGGAATACATGATGATTGCTGAAATAAACAGCGAAGAAGATTAAGCAACCTATAGAAAAAAAGGGTACCTGTTATGCCTATGATGAATGGAATGCGTATGAGTTATGTTTTCAAAGACAATCGGGATTCAACTTTGTAAACAAAAAGGAAACACACTTTATTATATTCAAACTTTAAATTGTTCAATAAATAGCCCTTAGGCGTTACAAGAATGATAATACTGAAAAGGAAATAAAAGTTGTAAAAGAAACATCCAAAGCCCATCAGTGCTCCCATGGCCTCTTCTTCTCAGTACGGATATAGTCATTCAAGATCCGCTCATTCTCCAATTGCTTGGTCAGCTTCTGGATTTTCTGTTCTTGTTCATTGAACCTTTCCCGATAAGAATCCTGTTCTTCTTGTAGTTGCGCCCAAGACCTTTTTAGTGTGTCAACATCAGTGGGTATCTGAGGAGGAAGTAAAGTTGGAGGAACCCCGTCTCTATCAGGGAATTCAAGAATGATAGGCCTGACAGCTTCGTATGGCATACCTAACTTCTGAGCACGGATGCGGACCCATTTGTAGTAGGATTCCATAGGCAGAGAAGTTTTCGGTCCCAACTCATGTGGGTCAGCTTTGTGAATTTTGTCCCAAGCCCTGATGAATCTACGGCGTAGCTCGTCGCTATCTACCTGAAATTCAAAACTGATGTGAGGTACCAGCATCTCATGAGGCCCTGCTCTTCTGGCTCTTCCAAACTGACGGAGAGCTAAACATGGATTATAAGATATTCCTCCCTGGGTACTGATCAATGGAACATTAGGATATTCTCCGCAACGATCAATAACAGCCACCTCATCCAAACCTCTGAGAGTCCAAATGATGTCATTATCAGTGAGAGACATTAACCTATGAGCCCAGCCTCTTCCTTCTTTGTTCTTCAGCACGAACTTAGGGAGGTGCGAAATAAACCACCTCACTAACAAAAGAGCACAACACCACAGAGTTCCCTGTCTTCGGGCAGTACGAGCATAGAGTTGTTGCGGGATATCACCCAAGAGAGTGGGCACAGGGTTCCGAGACATGAAGATCCTTATGGCATTGATATTGACAAAGTTATCAGGATTTGGAAACAATACTAGACCATAGATTAGGAGAGCCAGAATGTCTTCGTACGCCCTGAAGTCTAAGTTATTCCAGAAACTATTAGCTTTACCAATCAGAAACTTAGCCAAAAAGCACTTAACTCCACTTCTAGTCACCCAATTATCCATTACCTCTTTGTTGGTCAAAGGAAGGGCTGCTGCAATCTCCTCAAGCCTAAGAGTCTTTTCCCAACCAGTGAAAGGAGTTTGTTCCAAAACAGGGATACCAAGCAAATCAGAGAATTCTTCCAGGGTAGGGACCAGCTGGAAGTCTTTAAAGGTGAAGCAATGGTACAGGGGATCATAAAACTGGGTCAGGACACTCATCAGTTGTTGGTCCTACTTTGAAGTGACTAAACCGATAAGAGAACCATGCCTCTGGATGAAGGAAGTAGTGTTTGGAATCTTGTCAACCAATTCTTTAAGAAAATCAGGTGGGTGAACAAAGTTGAGCCGGATAGTATTCCTTCGCACGGGCATCATGATGTCCTACAAAACAGTAGCAAAGATGAAACTCTCTTGTCTTTGAAATGGGTCAGTCCTTATGCAGGATGCATGCAATGGTATGATGGCATGATGTTATGATAAAGCACACCACAATTATTCACAAAGGCAAACATGGTAAGGCACACAAGTCACACAAGACAACCCTTAGAGTTTAGGCCAGCATGAAGTTTAGGTACTACCCTCTTTCAGTTTTGTTGGTTAAGACCTGTCCTAGAAAATAGTAACCGGGTTCTAGAGGATCTCAATATCACTGACTACCCTCAATCGGTCATAACTCTAGCGTCACAATCTTTTCTTGCAGCCAGAACCATCGCGAGAGTTTAGCCTCAATGAGTGTAGCATACTGCTACTGTTCTATGGCCAAGTTGGTCAATTTAGGGTTCTAAGGTCGGTTGGTGCTTAATGACTCCTCAGAAGACCCATATTCTCCTCGTTCCAACACAAGGGATATCGGTACAGACCAAGGTGTCACACCAACGTAGCTACTGCTTCACCCGTGTCGGTCTACGTCGGACAGGTCCCTCACAGCTTATGCTACCTAAAGGGTATTCCCCAGATCCGGGTTAGGATCTATGAAACTCCGATGCAAGCCCACAAATATTAAAGCAAACAAAGCATTCAATTGAAAACATAAAATGATCTAATCCTAAGGTACACCTCACTTATAAAAATCCCCAGCAGAGTCGCCAATTCTGTGATTGGTGGAAATAGAACTGACTGTTTTAAAGCTGGTTCGCAAAATGTCGCGGTAAGCAAGAGTCGCCACCGTCTTTTATGTTCTCCAACAAGGAAAGGACAAAAGCACAGCAAAATTCCTTTTCGAGATGTTTCTCGGGTTCGGGAGGTAGATTATAGAAAGGGAAGGTGTTAGCACCCTTTCTATCCGTGGTTATCCACAGCCTCTTAGGTACTTGCTCACTATGTTTTCAAAAATGTTTGCTTTTCAAGTGTTTGTGGGTTTTGAAAAAGTTCGTTTGAAAAACTTCTAGGTAACTCTTGTATCAGTCCTCAAGAGTGTATGAAGTGTTTGTTTGAAAACTTTTTGAAAGTGTATGTGCGAAAAGTTGTTTTTTTGTTTTTTGAAAGAGCAAGTACCCAGGAGAAATCTACCTACTCTAAGGAATTAGGCTGTGTAAGAGTCCTTTAGACAGTACTATCCCACTATTGAGAAGTAGGTAGCACCGTCGTTGGAGTTATTCGGGTCAATTCGATTATAGGGACATGTGGTCACCAAAGCAATAGTAGGACGCCTTAGCGGTAACCCTAATGTCCTAGATCCTTTTTATCTGAGGCAACTTGGATCTTTAGATAGGAGGGCGACCTCTAAAACACCCTATACTTGATGACCACCTCGAGGCAACCAAGTGAGGCGTACCCTAGGAGTGACATGTGCATGTGTGTCAGGTTTCATGTTTAAATTATCTTTGAACATGCATCATTGTGAGCTACGGATTGATTTTATTTTTCAAGCAAGTCTTGCATGCATATTTAACAGTTTAATAATTTGCGAAAAGTAAATTGCGGAAAATTGAATCTACGCTATTACAAGGCGCGGGTATATACATCGCCAAAAACATAACCCTTTGGAAAATAAATGCGAGAAATTAAAGAAAGCGATAAAAGAGGTCCTAATTAACTATTACATTCTCGGAGCAGATACATAAATATAATAAAAAATAAATATGCGTGCGAAAGAATTGAATCGGGACGTCCTTAGGGTTTTGACCCTTTTTTAGAAAAGAATTGAATTTGGTCCTTTTTTGCATTTAATTAAATATTAAACCTAATACTAATTAATTAATTAATTACAAGAAAAAAAGTATTTTTATGTTTTTTAATAAAATAAAATAATAAAAAAAGAAATTAAAAGTGTCAAAAGAAAAACCCTAATTCTAAACTTATTTTATTTATTATGAAAAAGATTAAAATTGTCCTAATTAAACAACTAAACTAATTAATTAGAATTTATTTACAAAATAATAATTAATAGTGAAAATAAATAAATAAATAATATTTACATTTTTTATTGTCTGAATTTATTAGGAAAATATAATTATTTGTGAGTTAAATAATAATAATGGTAATTAATAAAAGAAATTAAGAGGAAAAAAAATAGAAAACAAAGAGAAAAATATGAAAGAACCAGGGGGGGTGTTGGGCCCTAAGGGAGGTTTGTTTGGAAATTGGAAGCCCATTGTGATCTCCAGCCTATTTGACTTTGGGAATTGGCTAGCGCATGGTTGACTGGGAACACCATAGTCAACATCTCATGGCCACTGGATTGTTGCTACAGGACACTTGGCGTTTGGATGAGTGAAGGCATATGGTGGACATCATTGGGAATCCTGCATGCAATCACGTTAAACAAAATAATATGGATTTTTGGGTGGACCTGGGAATCGAACCCAGGTCCGAATGGTTACCAGCCACATCATCTTCCACTAAGCCATCTGAACACATTTGATATAATGATAATCAATAAAAATAATATATCAAAGTCAAGGCATATGTTGTAAAACAAATAAAGCGCGCCTTTTATTCAAACCAGCCAACCACGTATCGACACGCAATCATCTTCTTCGTTCACCTGTATAAAAAAACAAAACAGATAGCGGGGGTTTTTAACCCCCACAAAGTGTGACGACCAAAAATAGCGAATAGAGCTACGCTCTATATAAATATGGCGTGATGGTTGGGTTAAGTTCGTCTGAGTCTCCTGAGTTCAACCATGTGCATTAGAGGTTCCAATTTTGCCTGGATAGTAAAGCCTAATTCAAGAACTCAAAAACCCTAAAAATCGTTAATGGCAATTCATAATTCCGTGCATTATAATCCAATTAATTAATACCAATAGCTTTATATGGATGCAAGCAATACAAAACAAACCATAAATTACATCAAATGCTTATGAAACATGAGTTTCGATTATGGCAAAAGTATGCAAACCGTATCACTGTTCTTGCGTATTCTTTGAGTGTTAGCACTTGATTTTGATTCCAATACGTTTCTGAGAGTTCCTGCAAGGTGTTAGAAACAATTAAAAGCTTTGAATTGGCCTGGAAGACTGAAAACAGTTTTCAAGTTTCTCTTGATTTTTTCAAAGTTGCTTATGGCTTTCTTGTAGAGTTTTTCACGTCCACATGAATAGGGTTAGGTTGTGTACATATAGAGGACGGAATTAGGTTAAATCCTTGGGCAAAAGATCCATGGAATTATGATTTGTATATTTGAATTTCAATCAAATATTTTTGCATCTTTTTGATTGAAAAATCTTGCCAATTTGAGAGATCCTTGTCCCCTTGATGTGTACACGAAATCTCCAGCACATGTAGGTCATATTTGCTTCACAAAAAAGATTGAGAAATCATATCTTTGAATTTCCTACATTTTAAATCAATTAAATGAATTAATATTAATAAAAAATCCAATTAATTAATAGAAAATAAGAAAATAAATTCAAATAATCCCAATGGGTCGTGCATAGGCCTTGGGCAAAGTTTCAAGAAGGAATTTGAGGCCCATTAGCAAAAATGATGTGTTTTGAGCAAAGTTGACTTTTGCAAATTCACAAAAATTTCCCAACTTCTCCAATGCATATCTTGCTCAATTTTGATCATATGAACATGTTCTTGGACATTTTGGAAAGGGCTTGAAGTCCTATAACCAATGCCTTTGGTCCCATGTCATTTGGATTTACCAATCTCAAGTTATGGTCTTTGACTTAAAGTGCATTTTTGTTGACTTTTGAAATTGACCTATAATGTAGAAATTGATAACTTTTTGTGAGAGCATTTATTAGACTTGGAATGTGAAGATGAGTTGTAGGAAATTTCATCCCCTTCAAAATGAGCATTGTATGGGATTTTTCTGATGAACCATGAAAAAGTTATGCCTTGGTCAATGTACAATTGACTTTTCTGCTGTCCAAAAATAGCAACTTTTTGCATCTTGATGATTTTTGAGCCATGCTTGTGGAATCATGATCAAGACTTGATAAAATGATGATTGTGAGCTCAAAATAAGATGTTGACCGAAAATTCTGACTTTTGACTGTAAAATGACCATTTCACCCCTGTAGTTGACTGTAGAGCAAATAGGGCTTTTGACTGTGCAATTTGACATTGTGAGTCTTGAGACTTGACATGTAGGTGCTTGATAATGTATATAGGCATATGGGACTTGATTGGACCATTGAAAACCTCAAATTCATTGAAGGAACCAAAACCCTAATTTTGACTGGCTTATGAGGCATTTGGACTGTGCAATCCTTGAGTGGTCTTGAACCAATTGAAGATGATTCTTGACAAACTTTGAAGAATATGGGAGGGCAAATTTTGGGGTACAACAGTATGCTATTTATGCAATGCATTCAAGGGTTTGAAAGTTCAAATTTGTTGTAAACAACAAAGGAACACACGTTATATTAAGAAATAATCTGTTCAGTACATCAATGCCTCATGGGCGAAATATTACAAAATACTTAATGCCAAAAGATACTGCGCATCCTCTTTGGAGCGATGTAAGTGTTGAGGGTCTTTTCCTCGTGAAGTAGGCGGGTGAGCTCCAGAACCTTCTTCTCGCTGGTATGTAAACTAGCTTCAAGAGAATTCCGCTCTTCCTTGAGTTGGATCCAGCTCTTTTGCATTTCTTCCCAAGATGTTGGCATGTCAGGATGTTGAATGGTGTACGGGGTCTCTCCTTCCATAACTGGCTCTTTGATCACGGGGAGAATATGAGGATATGGCATCATAAGCTTCTGGGAGCGGGCTCGTACCCACTTGAGGTAAGGCTCAAGGGGGATGGAATTCTTGTGCCCCAGTGTCTTACTATCCACCTTGTTAGGCATCCTCCAAGCTCTGATGAACCTTTGGCGAAGTCCTTGCGCATCATTGTCGAAGTCAAAAACTATGTCAGGAATCAGCATATCATGAGGGCCATCCCTCCGAGCATATCCAAATTTCCTCAAAGCCAGACAGGGGTTGTAAGTGATGCCTCCTCTAATTCCAAGTAAAGGAACATTAGGAAATTCTCCGCAACGATCAATGATAGTGACATTTTCTCTGGACCGAGAACACCAATGTATATCAGAATGTGTAAGAGTCATTAACTGTTGTGACCACCTTAAACCCCGCTTGTTCTTCAAAACTGATTGTGGAAGGTGCAAAATAAACCACCTTGCCAGGAGAGGAGTGCAGCACATGAGAACACCTCTTTTTCTCATTGTTCGAGTGTAAAATGAGTGGAGGATGTCCCCAAGTAATGTAGGGATGGGATTCCTGGACATAAAAATCTTGACAGCATTTATATCTATAAGTTGATCCGGATTTGGGAACAACACCAACCCATAGGCAAGGAGTGCCATAATTTCTTCAAAGGCTTGTAGGTCGAGAGAACTCCAACATTCTTGGGCCTTCTCAAACAGGAACTTTGCCAAGAATCCTTTGATACCACTTCTGATTTCCCAATGCCCCTTGATGTCAGATGGTTGTAGACGTAATGCTTGAGCAACCTCTTCAAGTTTTGGTTCCTTTTCCATACCGTTATAGGGTAGTTGACTAAGAATAGGAATTTTCAGAAGTTGAGAAAACTCTTCCAAAGTAGGCACCAATTGATAATCCGAGAAAGTAAAACAGTGGTGCAAGGGGTCAAAGAACTGGAACAACACTTTCACCATATCTTCTTCAATGTTGGTGTTGACCAAGCTGAGTAGTCTACCATGCCTTTCACTGAAGGGAGAACTCTCGGGAATCCTGGATGTAAGCTCCTTAAGCTGAGGAGGGACCCTTACAAGGTTGACCTGAATTGTTTTCCTGCGGATAGTCTCCATGTCCTACAAAACAAGAACAAAGATGAAGATTCGAACCCTTGAAGTGGTTAGTAAATGCATATGATGCTTTATGATGTTATGATGTTATGATAAAGACACACCACAAGTATTCACAAAAAGCAAACATGATAAAGTACACAAGTCACACCAGACAGCCCTTAGAGTTTAGGCCAGCATGAAGTTTAGGTACTACCCTCTTGAAGTTGGTTGGCTCAACACCTGTCCTATGAATAGTAATCGGGTTCTAAGGAGCTCAATATCATTGGGTTGTTTTCTATGTTCATTGTTTTGATAGCCACTTAACTGGCGACCAAAATATTCCAAGAAAACAACCCTCAATGAGTGTAGTATCGAGTATCTACCAACTTCGGACTGCACCAAAGTCGGTCATCTCACTACCCCTAAAGAGGCCAGGATGGTCAAGTAAGGTTCTAAGGTCAGTTGATGCTTCACGACACCACGCGGCGGCCCCGTACTCTCCTTGACTTGACTCAAGGGTTACCGGTACTCACCAAAGTGCCACATTAACATAGCAACTGCTTCAACCATGTCGGTATACCCCACACAGTTCCCTCACAGTTTGTTGCTACTTCTAAAGGGCATCCCCAGATCCGGGTTAGGATCTATAAAACTTCGATACAAGCCCACAATATTAAAGCATTCAAGGCATACAATTGAAAACATGGTGATCTAATCCTAAGGTACACCTCACTTATTATAAAATCCCCAGCAGAGTCGCCAGTTCTGTGATCGGTGGAAATAGAACTGACTATTTTGAAATGCTAGTTCGCGAAATGTCGCGGTAAGCAAGAGTCGCCACCGTCTTTTATTTTCTCCAACAAGGAAAGGACAAAAGCACAGCAAAATTCCTTTTCGAGATGTTTCTCGGTTCGGGAGGTAGATTATAGAAAGGGAAGGTGTTAGCACCCTTTCTATCCGTGGTTATCCATGGGCTCTTAGGTACTTGCTCACTATGTTTTCAAAAATGTTTGCTTTTCTTGTGCTTGTGGGTTTTGAAAAAAGTTTACTTTGAAAGCTTCATTTTAACTCTTGTATCAGTCCTCAAGAGTGTCATGAAGTGTTTGTTTGAAAACTTTTGTTTGAAAGTGTAAGTGCGAAAAGTTGTTTTTGTTTTGAAAGAGCAAGTACCCAGGAGAAATCTACCTACTCTAAAGAAATTAAGCTGTGTAAATGTCCTTTAGACAGTACTATCCCACTATTGAGAAGTAGGTAGCACCGTCGTTGGAGTTATTCGGGTCAATTTGATTATAGGGACATATGTGGTCACCAAAGCAATAGTAGGACGCCTTAGCGGTAACCCTAATGTCCTAGATCCTTTTTATCCGAGGCAACCGTTTCGAGGCAACTTGGATCTTTAGACAGGAGGGCGACCTCTAAAACACCCTATACTCAATGACCACGTCGAGGCAACCAAGTGAGGCGTACCCTAGGAGTGGCATGTGCGAGTGTGTCAGGATTCAGTTTATATTATCTTTGCACATGTATCATGGTGAGCTACGAGTTGATTTTAATTTTCAGGCAAGTCTTGTCATGCATAGTTAACAGTTAATAATTGTGCGGAAAATAAATTGCGGAAAGTAAATCTACGCTATTACAAGGCGTCGGGTATTTACATCGCCAAAAACATAACCCTTGAAAAATAAATGCGAGAAAATAAAGAAAGCGGTAAAAAGTCCTAATTACACTATTACATCCTCGGAGCAATTACATTAATAATGTACAAAAATAATAATGCGCGAATAAAAATTGAATCGGGAAAAGTCTTTAGGGTTTTGACCCTTTTTGAGAAAGAAAGAAATTTGGTCCTTTTTGCATTTAATTAAATTAATCCTAAAGCTAAATAAAAGAAATATTTTTTAAGTTTTTAATGTTTTTAATGTAAAAGACCCTTAAATAAAATAAAATATTCAAATATATTAATTAACCTAATTCTACATGGATTTTATTTATTGTGAAAAAGTCATATTTAACCTAATTAAACTAAATTAATTTGTGTTAGTATTTATTTACAAAAAATAAAGTGAAATTAATAAATAATAATAATAATAATAAAAATATTTACATTTTTTAGTTTTCTGAATTTATTATAAAAAATTAATTTGTGAGTTATAATAATAATAATAATTATAGTTAATAAAAGAAAATAAAAAGAAAGAAAATAAGAAAATAATAAACCAGGGGGTGTGCTGGCCCATTAGGAGGTTAATCTGGAATTTCTGGCCCATTTACTTCACAAGCCTGTTTGACTTTGGTAATTATCCAGGACGTTGGTTGACTGGGAGCACCATGGTCAACATCTCATGGCCATTGGATTTGTGGCTGTGGCCACTTGGCGCTTGGATGCCTGGAATGCATGATAGACTACTTTTTGAAGCCTGCATGAGATCACGTTAAGAAAAAATAGAAACAATTATTTGGGGGACCTGGGATTCGAACCCAGGTCCCAACGCCTATTGAACACTTGGCCAACCACTTGGCCAACCACTCCACCAACTTGCACGCTTTGATATTATGATAAGAAACAAATATAATGTATCAAAACTAATCACTATGCTGTAAACACAAAAACAAGCGCGCGCTTTTTGAACCAACCAATGGCATGTCACCACCTAGTCATCTTCCTCGCTGAACCTGCAGAATAAATGTTAGATAGCGGGGGTTTTTAACCCCCACAAACCATGATGACCAAAAATAGCGAATAGAGCTATGCTCTATATAAATATTTCGCGAATAGTCCAGTGTGTTTGTCTTGTTCTGACGGTCTCAACCATATGCCTTAATGGTTTCAATTTTGCTTGGTTACTGAATCCCCAAATTCAAGGTTTATGAACCCTAAAATTTGTCAATGGCAACTTTCAATTCTATGCATTATAATCCAATTAATTAATACCATTAGCTTTATATGAATTCAAGCAATACAAAACAATGACAAAATCATGTTAAATATGTATGAATCATGAGTTTCGATTATGAGAAAAATATGCAAACCGTGAGTCTATTCTTGGTAGTTTCTTGAGCTTTAGCACTTGGTTTTGAGTGTTACACGTCCCTGACACTTCCAGCAATGTATTAGAATCCACAAATTGCTTTGAATCGTGCTAGAATGCAGAAAACAGTTTTGACTTTTCTTTGAATTTTCTTGAATGTGGTTATGGCTTTTTTGCAGCAAATTCACGTGTGCATGATTAGGGTTGGCTTATGTATATATAGTTGAATGAAACTAGGTCAAATCCTTGAGCAAAGATCCATTGAATAATGATTTGAATATTTGATTGAAAATCAAATATTTTTGAATCTTTTTGATTGAAGAAAGTTGCCATCTTTGGAGTTTTTGATATCCTTGATTGATACACGAAATTGCCAGCATGATTAGGTCATTCTTGCTTCACAAAAAGATTGAAAAACCATATCTTTATATTTTCCTACAATTAAATGAATTAAATGAATTAATATTGATTAAAAATCCAATTAATTAATAAAAAATAAGAAAATAATTCAATTTAAGCTTGATGGGTCGTTCATAGGCCATGGATAAAGTTTCAAGAAGAAATTAGAGGCCCATTAGCAAAAACAAGGTGTTTTGAGCAAAGTTGACTTTTGCAAATTCATGGAAATTTCCCAACTTCTCCAATGCATATCTTGCTCAATTTTGATCATATGAACATGTTCTTGGACATTTTGGAAAGGTCTTGAGGTCCCCTAACCAATGCCTTTGGTCCCATGTCATTTGGATTTACCAATCTAAAGTTATGGTCTTTGACTTAAAGTGCCTTTTTGTTGACTTTTGAAATTGACCTATAATGTAGAAATTGATAACTTTTTGTGAGAGCATTTCTTGGACTTGGAATGTGAAGATGAGTTGTAGGAAATGTCATCCCCTTCAAAATGAGCATTGGATGGGATTTTTCTGATGAACCATGAAAAAGTTATGCCTTGGTCAAGATACAATTGACTTTTCTACTATCCAAAAATAGTAACTTTTGCATCTTAATGATTTTTGAGCTATCCTTGTGGAATAATGATCAAGACTTGATCAAATGATGATTGTGAGCTCAAAATGAGATTTTGACCAAAAATTCTGACTTTTGGCTGCAAAATGACCATTTTGCCCCTGTAGTTGACTATGGGTCAAATGAAGCTTTTTACTGTGCAAATTGGCACTGTGAGCCTTGAAACTTGGCATGTAGGTGCTTGAGAATGTACATGGACACTTGAGACTTGATTGAGCCATTGAAAACCTCAAATTCTTTGAAGGAACCAAAACCCTAATTTCAGCTGGCTTATGAGGTGGTTTGAACTGTGCAACCCTTGAGAAATCTTGAACCATTTGAAGATGATTCTTGACGAACCTTGAAGAATATGGTAGGGCAAATTTTGGGGTACAACAGCCTGCTTTTAACAAAGGACGGTTGGTTGGCAAGGACAAACAGAAATGACAACTTTCATCACAACCTGGGAAAACACTGGCATTCAATAAGTTCTTTTTGATAGTCAGGAGTGGGTTCATGAGTTCATCAACTGAAGTAAGAAACATATCTTCTTCAATGGAGTTGGCATTATGGTCGTGCTTGGGCATAGGGGCAGAAATGACATTGGCCTTTTCTGGCTCATCGAATTCAATCTCTTTAGCTTCAAGGAAGTCTTGTAATTTGTTCTTCAGAGCCCAACAATTGTTAGTGTCATGGCCGGGACTCTCAGAGTGGTATGCACAGCGGGCATTAGGATGATAGTGAGGAGAGGTTGTGTTAGGGTTCTTTGGAGCTTCTTTCAAGGTCACTAGGTTGGATCTTAACAAATGCGACAATACTTGAGATAGTGTCATATTAATTCGGATGAATTGTCTGACTGGTCTTTCCATTATTGCTTGGTTGTTTCTTTGTTGATCAGACGCAGGTTTAGGAATCATAACAGCCCCTACCATTGGACATCGTTCGGCCCTATCTTGATTTCTCTAAGGATATACAACAACCACTTCTTTCTTTATGATGAATGACTTTCTTACAGCAGCAGAGGATGCATCTTTTTGAATCTTTCCATTCTTTATCCCGGCTTCTACCCTTTCTCTGGTCAATATCAATTCAGTAAAACCTGCCGATGAACTCCCAATTAAATGATTGAAGAAGGGACCAGACAAGGTGCCTAAAAACATGTCTACCAACTCTCTTTCAGATAGGGGAGGTTGAACTCTTCCGGCCAAGTCCCTCCACTTTTGCGCATAGTCTTTGAAGCCCTCACTTGAAACCATGGCCATACTCTGGAGTTGAGTACGGGTGGGTGCAAGATCAACATTGTATTGGTATTGTTTGTAAAAGGCAGCAGCAAGATCTTCCCGGTTATGAACATTGGCTCTTTCTAACTGATAAAACCAATCAAGTTGAGTTCCGGACAGACTGTCTTGGAAGAAGTGTACCCATAAGTCTTTGTCAGCGGTATGGGGCTGAATTTTCCTCACATAGGACCGGAGATTCATTTTGGGGCATGAGACTCCATCATATTTGGCGAACACATGTGCTTTGAATTTTGGAGGAATGACAATCCCTGATACTAACCCTAACTCCTCAAAGTCCAAGCCAGACACTTTTTGGATTTCCATTGCACTTAATCGTTCTTCTAGATGCTTATACTTGTCATCGACTGGAGGGTATTGTTCTTCAGAATAGTCTTCTTCTGACTCTTCCTCTTCTGACTCTGACTGGACAACTGATTCTTTACCCTTCCCATCTTGATTGTCTTTCTCACCGTATGTCGTTGCAAAGTCTAAGGCCCTTCTTGTTTGCCCTTGGAATCTTCTTCCCATGTTTAAAACTCCGGTTATCTTCTTCATCTTCTTTTTCTTCTCCTTAACCAGCAAGGTCTTCAACTCTTCTTGTCCTTTGGCTAGAGTTAATAACAACTGTTGAAACTGTGCATTCTGAGCTTGGAGGTCCTTCACCGTTTACTCGAGATCCATCTTACTGAAATAAATAGTAGAGAGATGAGGAGACTTGTTACAAGAAACCTGCTTATGTTATGATGAATGTTAAATGCATATGCAATGATTTCAAGGATTTTAAGATTCAAATTTGTTTTAGACAAAAAGGAAACACACGTTATATTAATAGATTAAAGCTCGAGTACATCAATGCCTCTTTTGGGCCAAATAATACAAAAACTCTAAGATAAAAAGGTAGTATGCATCCTCTTTGGTACGATGTAGGCATTCAGGTTCCTCTCCTCATGAAGTAATCTAGTGAGTTCCAAAACCTTCTTCTCGCTTGCATAGAATTGGGCTTCGAAGGTATCTCGCTCCCCCTTGAGTTGTATCCAATCTATTTGTAAGTCTTCAAGAGAGGTGGGCATGTCAGGATGTAGGATAGTGTATGGAACATCTCCTTCCATAACAGGCTCAATGATTACAGGGAGAATGGAGGGATAAGGCATCATAAGACTCTGAGCACGAGTTTGTACCCATTTGAGGTAAGGCTCAAGAGGGATGGAATTCTTATGCCCCAATGTCTTGCTATCTACCTTGTTCAACATCCTCTAAGCTCGGATAAATTTCTGGCGAAGATCTTGATCGTCGTTTTCATAGTCAAATACCAAACCTTGAATTAGCATCTCGTGCAAGCCATCCCTTCAGGCGTAACCAAACTGTCTTAAGGCTAAGCAGGGGTTGTAGGTGATACCTCCCCTAATTCCAAGTAAGGGGACATTATGGAATTCTCCACAACGGTCGACAATAGTAACATTCTCTATGGATCGGGAACACCAATGAATGTTTGAGCGTCATCAACCTTTATGACCACCTTGAACCTTGCTCGTTCTTTAATATAGATTGGGGAAGATACGAAACAAACCATCTTTCCAAGAGAGGAGTGCAACACATAAGGACACCTCTTTTCCTCATTGTGCGAGTGTGAAAAGAGTGTAGGATGTCCCCTAGCAATGTAGGCACTGGATTGCGGGATATGAAGATTTTGACGGTGTTCACATCTATGAGTTGGTCCAAATTTGGAAACAAAACCATCCCATAGATGAGGAGAGCCACAATTTCCTCAAAAGCTTGTAGGTCCAAAGAGTTCCAACAGTTTTGGGCTTTCTCAAACAAGAACTTTGCTAGGAAACCCTTGACACCACTCCTTGTTTCCCAATGAGTTGTGACATCAGATGGGTGCAAGTGTAGAGCTTAAGCAATCTCTTCTGGCTTTGGGTCTCTTTCCGTACCGTTGAAAGGTAGTTGGTTGAGAATGGGAATCCTCAAGAGTCGGGAGAATTCTTCCAAAATTGGCACAAGTTAATAATCGGGAAATGTGAAGCAATGGTGTAAAGGATCAAAGAACTGAAAGAGCACCTTCATCATGTCCTTATCTGTGTTTGAGGTGACCAAGTTGAGTAGGCGACCATGTCTCTAGGTGAATGGAGAATTTTCTGGAATCCTTGAAGCTAGTTCCTTAAGTTGTGGAGGGATCCTTACAAGGTTGACTTGAATAGTTTTCCTGCGAAGAGAATCTATATCCTATAAAACAGAACAAAGATAAATCCCAAGATCCTTGAAATGGTTAGTGATTGAGTATGATGTTATGATGTTCATGATGTTATGTACAAGTATGTATATACAAACAAAGCAAACAAGTCCTTAGGTTTAGGCTTGCATGGAGTTTTATAGGTAAGTATCCTCTTGAAGTTTAGTTGGCTCAAACCTGTCCTAGTAATAGTAACCGAGTTCTAAGGAGCTCAATATCACTGGTTTGTTTCCTTGGTCATTATTTCAGCACAAGCCTCTTAAATGGCGACCGAAATATCCCAAAAAACCAAACCTCAATGAGTGTAGTATCGAGTATCTACCAACTTCGGACTGCACCAAAGCCGGTCATCTCACTACATCCTAAAGGCCAAGTTGGTCAAGTAAAGGTTATAGAAGTTCATTAGTTATTCATGACATCACTCAACGACCCCGTATTCTCTTTGATTAACTCAAAGGCTATCGGTACCCACAAATATGTCACACTAACGTAGCTATTGCTTAGACCATGTCGGTATACCCCGCACAGTTTCCACAATGTATTGCTACTTACCTATAATGTATCCCAAATCTGGGTAGAGGATTCAAACCTAAATAAAGAACCATAATGTAAATCATACAAGTCAAACAATGCAAGCAAGTAAATATGATCTAACCCTAAGGTAACCCCACTTTTAAAATTTTCCCCAGCAGAGTCGCCAGTTCTGTGATACGGTGGGAGAACTGACTTGAAGGTTTTGCATTTGATTGCAAATGTTGCGGTTAGCAAGAGTCGCCACCAACTTTTCTTTTATCCAAAAGTAAAGGTGAAAAAGCACAGGAAAGACCTTTGAGATTATTTTTTTTGAGTTCGGGGGGTAGATTATGAAAAGGGAAAGTATTAGCACCCTTTTCATCCATGGTTTTCCATGGGCTCTTAGTTACTTGCTAGATCACTTGCTTTTTTTGTTTGAAATTGTGCTTGCTGTGGTTTTTGAAAGTATTTTGTAAAGAGGCCATTGTTTAGGCGATCTTTGTAATGATTCTTGTTTGTAAGAATGTATACCAAGATGTTTGATCTTTTGAAAATGTTTTGAAGTTTGTAAGATGTTTGAAAGTTTAAGTGTTTGTTTTGAAAATAACAAGGATGTTTGTTTGAAATTGAGCAAGTAATTAGGAGCATTCTACCTACTCAAAAGTATTTCTTTTTCATTTTCCTTTTCCTTTGACATTGTTATCTTACCATTGATTTGGTAAGTAACCCTATCTTTGGATGTAAACGGGACGGGCATGGGTCATCGTATAACCATGATTAGCAATGTTGCAAGGTATCTTAGCATTCTTTTTTAGGGACTATGATCATTTGAAAGGCAACTTAGATAGCGTCATCGAGGGGCTATGATCTTGTATTTGCTTGTTTTTGCTAAGATACCTTACATGCGTAATATGGTCATTTTGTATAAGGCAACCAAGTGGAATAACCCTAGGGGTGCTTGTATGCAAGTGTATTGTTTTCATGCTTGATTTTTTCTTGAATTAGAGTTTTCTAAGAATTGGTTTTAATCTTTCCATACAAACCCTAATTACTAGCATTTGTATATAAAAGCGATAAATTGCGGAATTTAAAGTTACTACGCTATTACAACATTTGTGGGAGGGGGTGTACAAATTGAATAGGGATTGCAATAATGTAAACCTAGTTAGTCTATTACAACCATATTGAGTTGGTATCAATGTACAAGGATTTAAATGAATACAATGTACAAAAAGAATAAATATGCAACAATGTAAATGTGAAGTAAATGGATATTTGTTTGGATTTTTTAGAGAAAAGGGATTTTGTCTTAATATAATTAATTAAAAGAAAAATAATTAATGAAAAGTAAACCCTAAATTTGTTAATAAAAGGTTTTTAAACAAAACCCTAAATCCATTAGTTAAAATAAAAGAAAATAAGTTTATAAGAAAAGTATTTTTTTGGTATTTTTGTCTTGAAAATATTTATAGCATTATAAAATATTTTTAGTCTTTTTTACATCAAAAATAATATATTTTAATTAGTGTGAAAGAAAATAAATAATAACCTAGTTTTAATTTAAATTTATAAGACTAGTTAGTAAAAATAAATAAAGTATAATTAAATAAAATATTTTTGTGAGAAAAACTAAATAAACTATGTCAAAATAAAAATCTATTTTTTTTGTATTTTTTTATGATTTTTTAGTATTAGGAAAAATATTAAGAAAATAAAAATGAAATAAAAAAAGAAAATAAATAAACTTGGGCCAGGGGCGCAAATAGCCTGCAGAGGGTTAGAAAGAGAAAAAACAATAAATAGGCCCAAGGAGGCCCAACGTGTGCAAAAAAGAAAATCAGAAAACAAAAAAAAATGTGAAAAAATCAAAAGGGTACCATTGGGGCTCGAACCCGGGTCCCAAAGGTTAAAGGCGCGCGTTTCTACCACTAGGGTGGCTATACATCCGTTAACATAAGCAAATTAATAAATATATGATACAAAATGCGCCCTGATGACTTCATCTTCAACCTCCAGCCAGACCAACTGTAACTTGCTCATTTCTCATCAAAAATGGAAACTGTAAACATGAACCTTGTAGCAAGTTTCCTCACGGTTTCAGAAATGTAAAGCATTAAAACTATAGATCAAAGATAAGCATGAATTTTAATGCCCCTAATCTGAACCCTAAAAATCTCATAAATTTCAGTTTCAAAATTCTCTAAGCTCAAGCAAAATTAATGGAAACTATGGACATAGTTAGCTTTAGGACAATGATATCTACATGTTTTGTTCACAAATAAATCATTAATGATGCTTGTATGAAGAGTTCAAAGTTAACAAAACTTACCTCAAAACTGGAAATCGTGTTTTGAGTTTGAGCTTGTTTTAAGAGATGGTGATGATCAGGTTAGCTTCCTTGAGGTCCCAGGAAGCTAATGTAATGATTATCTTGAATAATGGATGGCTAAAATGGTCTGGAGAAGTCAATATGCAGAGCTCTGTTTTTGAAAATGGAGGATGGTGTTACAGTTCTGTAACAGGTGGTGGGATCACTTCTATATGATGTTTAGAAGCTTTAGAAACTAAAAGGCCAAGAAACGCACGAGTAGATTATGAGTTTCAAGTTTTTGGTCAGTTTGTGTGAAAATGGAAGTATGAGTTGTGTTTCTGAGTTCTAGGTGTTTTTAGGGCATGAGAATTCGTGTATTTGGTTCCAATAGTTTGTGTATGTATAAGCAAAAGTGTTTGAGAGCTTTGGACAATCAGAAGTACAAGTTCTTAGCTTTTGGCTAGGTTACTTAATTTTGAAGAAAAGAGGGAAACAAGTTTCAAGAGGAGGTACAAGCATGGGATGGGTGATTGTAAGTGTCTAAACCATTTCTCATGAGTTGTAGGACTTTTTTTATTAGAAGAGAACAAGTGCAACGCTCAAGAACAAGTTTTGTATAAAAAGTCACTTTATCAAAATGGCAATGTAACCTTTCTTCCAAAAATGGATATAAAGCATGTCCATGCATTGAATGCTTGAAGTGAGGCCTCTAACAGCTGTGTAAACCATTAATTATGGAGTTCCTAACAAGTTTTAGGCCTGCAAAATAGTGTTTATGCAGCATAGTTTGAATTTTGAATTTGGTTCATCACAAAATGCCTTGTAAATTAAGTGACAAAACCCTAACTTTATATCTTCGATTCTCTCTACTCAAGAATGATCTCAAGGAGTTCTTGGACATTTTGGAAATATTGTAATGTTATCTACAACCCATCTTTGAATTTCTTTTGAATATTCCCCTTGGAACTATATGAAAAAGTTCCATGAAGTTGGGTCAAAATCCTGACCAAATTAGGGCAAAATTTCACTAAGTGTTTTGTTTCATGACCACATGTTCTTAAAATTATAACTTGAGATCCAAGCACTTTTGGAAGGAGTTGTATATAGAAAAATTTTATATTTCATGGGGATCTACAACTTTCATGTTGGAAGTTTCTCTTGAATCATCTTTCATCATGGTGAAAAGTTTGCTCAAAGTTATGAAAAAACATGAAATTTCCAACACTTAGAAAAATTTCTAAGTTTAGAAATTTTGACTTTTCAAAATGAAATCTTGACTTTTTGATTTCTTGATGAATAATTTTCATATTTTGACATGCTTTGATGAATTGTGATCTTTGGCATTTGAGTTTGACCAAAAAGTTTAAGTTTGACTTTTCAATATACAGTTGACTTTTGATCAGTTGACTGAAAAATTCATCTGTCAATCCAATGGACTCGCAATGTTTTGAACCATGTCATTAGGTTAAAATGATGCAATTGGACTCTTGATATCATGCCTTAAACCAAATGATCATTTTCTAGGTCAAAAATCAGAAATTGCCCTTTCCCAATCAAAACCCTAATTTTGACCATTTTGTCCTTTTAGAGATTTGATCAAATTTATTGGGGAATTGTGGTCCAAACTTGATCAAATGATACATATGAGTTTAAAATTTTGATGTGTATAAAAAATTATGAAGTTTGACTGTAAATTGGCCATGGTTGACTTTTTCCCCAGTACAACTGATTTTTAGGTCAACTGCTCAATTGACTGAGCAAAAGTGTGATCCAAAGCTTGAAACTTGACATGAGTAATATTGGGGATCCATAATGATCCATGAAAGTCATATGGGGCATTGGAAGCTCAAATATCCTTGTGCAATCTCAAACCCTATTTTGGTCATCAGTGCTTAAGGAGGTGTCTTGACCTGATCAAACCCTAGTGCAGTCTTGAGCCCAAGGAGATCTTGTGAGCAAAATCTTGATAAGTGAGAGGGAAAATTTTTGGGTACAACACGTTCTTTATATCCATAGTGTTGTACCCCAAAATTTTCCCTCTCCCTTTTCCACAAGAAATCACAGCTGCGGGCTTCTCCTGACTTTTCAGATTGGCCTAAGAATCGGTCAAACAGACTTTTCTCACCAGTCAGACAAAATTAGGGTTTCCATTAACTTTTGAATCAGTTCAAGCAGATTATTAGGGCTTGGTTGAGTTTTGCTCAGGGTTTGATCAGGCGAACGTTTCTTTGACAATAAATCAAGAATCAGGGTTTGCACGCGCATTTTCAGAAGAATTTGAATCCACAGTGTTTTAATTGACTGTCACGTGGTTGTGACGTTTGTTCAAGATTTCTGTCTAAACATCTGGGAAAAAAGCTGAGGCATTTGAATTGAGAATTTGTGGTGTTTGGCTTAATCAGTAAAAGGAAAGGACATATGGCCATTTATTGTGATTGACTGTGCAATATTTTTTATTATTCGGAACGCCGGACGTTTATTGATTATTTATCATTTCTAAGTTAAAATTATTGGATATTTTCCAGTTATTATAATTTAAGAAATATAAATAATTAAATAAACAATTGAAGAAGAATTAAAAAAGGATTAATTGACAAAAGAGCTTTTATTTACTTTTAATTATTAAGTACAAATGTTATTTGAATACATTTACAGTATTTACAAATAATGTTATTACAAATAATTGGAAATAAAATAAAGCTATCCTAAAGTTTCCTAAATCTTCATCTTCTACTGCTGCTCCCCATTGCTCAATTGATTTTATCTGCAAAACAAAGAAAAGGAAGAAGTCAAATGCAAATGAATTTAATTAAAAAGGCAGACAGTTAATCATAAAAAAGCTCATCATTAAAAGTGATTGGCCGGAATCAGTTTATTCACCCTCTCTGCAAATCACAAGAAATACTCTTGGTTCACAAAGAGGGAAAGAGAAATATGCTTGCAAGAAAATATGAAATGCACAAGCTACATGGAAATATACAAGGCTGCATAAATTGTCAAACAAAGAGGCAAACTGAACTGCACAAATTGCAAGTGAATAAGCCAACCAAGTTGCATTGTCAAACTGAAAAGCAAAGTTGTCAAAATTCCAAACTGTCACAAATTGCAAACTGAAAAATGCCTAACCAAGTCCAATGTCAACTAAACTGTCAAAAGCTGCCCAAAGAGGATATAGAAAGATATCAAACACCAAAAAGCTGTCAAGAGATATACAGAAAATCTTGAAAGTACACATAGGAAAGAGACAATGCAAGCTTATTTCAAATTCATCATTTCCCAAGCCAATCACTTTTTCAGAAAGTACAGATTTAAACAATATAATATGTTTTTCTGTGGAGAGAGAGAAGAGGCTTACAGTTTGTTGAGGCGGGCTAAAGATATAAGACAAACATATCAGAACAAGAAAGAGAGAGGCAGAATATCACGAAAAAACAAGTTCACACAAACTGTAACATTGCTCAAACATTGCAAACTGCCTCCAACACAAACAAACTATCTCAAACCTGCTTCAAACACAAGCCAAACCTGTTTCAAACACATAAATCTCAAACAAAGTGCAAACTCAGCCTAAACCTTTCAAGGCCAAAGCAAACATAACACAAAGTCCTGAAACCTGTTCAAGCCCTCAAGCCTTAACCTGCTTCAAACAAGCCAAAGCTTCCTTTAAACCTGTCACAACCAGTACATCAAAACCAGAAGCAAACAACAACAGCCTCAAGCCTCAAAACTGCTTGCCTGCATAAAACTTGCTTCAAGCAAGCCTGTAACAAACAAAAAGCCAAGCCTTGCTAACCTGACTTCAAACAACAGAAGCCTGCTAACCTGTAAGTTACAAAACTCATAACCTGTCAAACTACACAAGCCTCATCCTGCATAAACAAGCCTGAAGCCAAAACACCAAGTATTCAAGCCAGTACAAAAAACCAGAAAACAAACTGCTCAGGCCTGTAACCTTAAACCAAACAACCTATCAAAACTATCTTCAAACCAGAAATGGCCACAAACCTGTTAAAACTATCTTCAAGTCAGAAAAGCCATTCCAAATAACCATATCAAACCAGAAAAAGCATTCAATCTCAAGAGCCCTCAGAGCAATCTCATCATAGGGTCAATAACAACAAAGTCCACCAACATCAACATATCAATACCAACAAGCATTCAAGCAGACAGAAGAAGATCAAGCAAGCAATCAGAGCAAGCAAGCAAGCATTAAAAAGAGGAAAAGAAGTTTCAGAAATGTTTGAGCTAGGGTGTTCAGAGCTATCATCATAAAACAACACAAAAGCAAGATACGTGGTTACCAAGCTAGCCAGCTCTCAGCATCGCGTTCCCTGCCTTGGCCATCCTAGGACACCTCCTGTCCACCTCCAGAACCTCCGTCTCCAAGCACCAACAAAGGTATAACTACTCTCCCTCTTTTCACATCTCACACCATAATAATGACATAGAAAATCAGAGCTTGTTTAAAAAGGAAGGGAAACCAATAACATATGAACTGAAACCCTAAAAATGATCTAAGACAGAATCATTACCTTGTATAACCACTGCCTGAGTAATCCATGGAGGGAGGAGAGACGGACGGTGGCGCATGGTGGCCATAGGCGGAGAACTTTGTTCAGAAGCGTGGCTCAAGAGCGAGGAAGAGATGAAGAGGACAAAGGTGGAAACGGCGCCGCTCTAGCCTGCGTAAACCTATTCTGAAACAAAACTATGAAACCCTAAACAAACTGTTGAAACGCATCTTGGGCCTTGCCCCATCCAATTGCTTAAGCCCATTTCTGGCGCACCCCCCCTCATTTTTCTTTTATTTCTGTTTATTTGTTTTGTTTGGGCCACCCTTTCTCCTTATAAGCCCATTTCCTTTTCTTTACATAAACTAATATTTTATATTTTTACTTATCATTTTATTTTTCCTTTTTTATGGTTTAAATTAATATAATATATTTTTGTAGATGAAATAATACATTAACTCTTTTTTTTTATATAAAATGTTCTTAATTACTTTTTTTATTTTAGTTAAAAATACATAAAGAATAGAATTTTGAGTTAAAGAATCTTCTTGTATACAAAACATTAAAAGGTACATAAATACTTAGTTCGTTTTAAGTTAAATACTTTTTTTCTTTAAAACCCTTTTGTTTATATAATATTGACTAAAATATATAAATATTAATTTTCTTTAACTTAAAACATTTTTCTTTAGAACATTTATTTGTACATATCAACAAAAAATATAAAAAGAATAAATAAAATACTTAATTTTGCATTAAGTTAATATCTTGCATCACTTGTAAATAAATCACATGCACTTACACCAATACATTTGCTTATCTTTGATTCCTATACATTGATATATATTACATTTGAGAATGCGATTCGATTTGGTTGTAAATATTTTTGGACACTACTCTCATAATAAGTCTCATCCCCATTTGTAAATATTTGTACCCCCATTCCCGGATACTTATTTGTAATAGCTTAGACTTTAAATTCCTGCAATTTATCGCTTTCTATATACTGTATAGTAAGTAGGGTTTGTATGCGAAGATTCAAAATCAACCGCTAGATAACCTAATACAAGACAAATGCATGACAATCAATACACCAATCACACTTGCACCCCTAGGGTAATCCCGCTTGTTGCCTTCCAAAATGGGCCATGCTTGCATGTTGAGTTTCTTTGGCAAAACAAAACAAATCAAATGATCATAGTCCCTCGATGACGCTTTCGAAGTTGCCTAAACAAAATGATCATAGTCCCTTCAAGCAAATTGCCAAAGACACTTGACACTATTGCATTCATGGTCTAAACGATGACCCGCGCCCGTCCCGTTAACATCCTAACACAAGATTGCCCACCAAATACAATGGTGGAACAATACTGTTAAAAGGGTTAAAACATGAGAAAAATCTTTGAGTAAATTTAGGGGTAGACAACTCTTAGTTACTTGATCAAACTTGCAAAACACACTTTCCTACTTTCAAAACACACTCAACAATGGATGGCTAAAATGGTCTGGAGAAGTCAATGTGCAGAGCTCTATTTTTGAAAATGGAGGATGGTGTTACAGTTCTGTAACAGGGTGTGGGATCACTTCTATATGATATTTAGAAGCTTTAGAAACTAAAAGGCCAAGAAACGCATGAGTAGATTATGAGTTTCAAGTTTTTGGTCAGTTTGTGTGAAAATGGAAGTATGAGTTGTGTTTCTGAGTTCTAGGTGTTTTTAGGGCATGAGAATTCGTGTATTTGGTTCCAATAGTTTGTGTATGTATAAGCAAAAGTGTTTGAGAGCTTTGGACAATCAGAAGTACAAGTTCTTAGCTTTTGGCTAGGTTACTTGATTTTGAAGAAAAGAGGGAAACAAGTTTCAAGAGGAGGTACAAGCATGGGATGGGTGATTGTAAGTGTCTAAACCATTTCTCATGAGTTATAGGACTTTTTTTATTAGAAGAGAACAAGTGCAACGCTCAAGAACAAGTTTTGTATAAAAAGTCACTTTATCAAAATGGCAATGTAACCTTTCTTCCAAAAATGGATATAAAGCATGTCCATGCATTGAATGCTTGAAGTGAGGCCTCTAACAGCTGTGTAAACCATTAATTATGGAGTTCCTAACAAGTTTTAGGCCTGCACAGTGTTTATGCAGCATAGTTTGAATTTTGAATTTGGTTCATCACAAAATGCCTTGTAAATTAAGTGACAAAACCCTAACTTTATCTCTTCGATTCTCCCTACTCAAGAATGATCTCAAGGAGTTCTTGGACATTTTGGAAAGATTGTAATGTTATCTACAACCCATCTTTGAATTTCTTTTGAATATTCCCCTTGGAACTATATGAAAAATGTCCATGAAGTTGGGTCAAAATCCTGACCAAATTAGGGCAAAATTTCACTAAGTGTTTTGTTTCATGACCACATGTTCTTAAAATTATAACTTGAGATCCAAGCACTTTTGGAAGGAGTTGTATATAGAAAAATTTTATATTTCATGGGGATCTACAACTTTCATGTTGGAAGTTTCTCTTGAATCATCTTTCATCATGGTGAAAATTTTGCTCAAAGTTATGAAAAAACATGAAATTTCCAACACTTAGAAAAATTTCTAAGTTTAGAAATTTTGACTTTTCAAAATGAAATCTTGACTTTTTGATTTCTTGATGAATAATTTTCATATTTTGATATGTTTTGATGAATTGTGATCTTTGGCATTTGAGTTTGACCAAAAATTTTAAGTTTGACTTTTCAGTATACAGTTGACTTTTGACCAGTTGACTGAAAAATTCATCTGTCAATCCAATGGACTCGCAATGTTTTGAACCATGTCATTAGGTTAAAATGATGCAATTGGACTCTTGATATCATGCCTTAAACCAAATGATCATTTTCTAGGTCAAAAATCAGAAATTGCCCTTTCCCAATCAAAACCCTAATTTTGACCGTTTTGTCCTTTTAGAGATTTGATCAAATTTATTGGGGAATTGTGGTCCAAACTTGATCAAATGATACATATGAGTTTAAAATTTTGATGTGTATAAAAAATTATGAATTTTGACTGTAAATTGGCCATGGTTGACTTTTTCCCCAGTACAACTGATTTTTAGGTCAACTGCTCAATTGACTGAGCAAAAGTGTGATCCAAAGCTTGAAACTTGACATGAGTAATATTGGGGATCCATAATGATCCATGAAAGTCATATGGGGCATTGGAAGCTCAAATATCCTTGTGCAATCTCAAACCCTATTTTGGTCATCAGTGCTTAAGGAGGTGTCTTGACCTGATCAAACCCTAGTGCAGTCTTGAGCCCAAGGAGATCTTGTGAGCAAAATCTTGATAAGTGAGAGGGAAAATTTTTGGGTACAACACGTTCTTTATATCCATAGTGTTGTACCCCAAAATTTACCCTCTCCCTTTTCCACAAGAAATCACAGCTTCGGGCTTCTCCTGACTTTTCAGATTGGCCTAAGAATCGGTCAAACAGACTTTTCTCACCAGTCAGACAAAATTAGGGTTTCCATTAACTTTTGAATCAGTTCAAGCAGATTATTAGGGCTTGGTTGAGTTTGGCTCAGGGTTTGATCAGGCGAACGTTTCTTTGACAATAAATCAAGAATCAGGGTTTGCACGCGCATTTTCAGAAGAATTTGAATCCACAGTGTTTTAATTGACTGTCACGTGGTTGTGACGTTTGTTCAAGATTTCTGTCTAAACATCTGGGAAAAAAGCTGAGGCATTTGAATTGAGAATTTGTGGTGTTTGGCTTAATCAGTAAAAGGAAAGGACATATGGCCATTTATTGTGATTGACTGTGCAATATTTTTTATTATTCGGAACGCCGGACGTTTATTGATTATTTATCATTTCTAAGTTAAAATTATTGGATATTTTCCAGTTATTATAATTTAAGAAATATAAATAATTAAATAAACAATTGAAGAAGAATTAAAAAAGGATTAATTGACAAAAGAGCTTTTATTTACTTTTAATTATTAAGTACAAATGTTATTTGAATACATTTACAGTATTTACAAATAATGTTATTACAAATAATTGGAAATAAAATAAAGCTATCCTAAAGTTTCCTAAATCTTCATCTTCTACTGCTGCTCCCCATTGCTCAATTGATTTTATCTGCAAAACAAAGAAAAGGAAGAAGTCAAATGCAAATGAATTTAATTAAAAAGGCAGACAGTTAATCATAAAAAAGCTCATCATTAAAAGTGATTGGCCGGAATCAGTTTATTCACCCTCTCTGCAAATCACAAGAAATACTCTTGGTTCACAAAGAGGGAAAGAGAAATATGCTTGCAAGAAAATATGAAATGCACAAGCTACATGGAAATATACAAGGCTGCATAAATTGTCAAACAAAGAGGCAAACTGAACTGCACAAATTGCAAGTGAATAAGCCAACCAAGTTGCATTGTCAAACTGAAAAGCAAAGTTGTCAAAATTCCAAACTGTCACAAATTGCAAACTGAAAAATGCCTAACCAAGTCCAATGTCAACTAAACTGTCAAAAGTTGCCCAAAGAGGATATAGAAAGATATCAAACACCAAAAAGCTATCAAGAGATATACAGAAAATCTTGAAAGTACACAGAGGAAAGAGACAATGCAAGCTTATTTCAAATTCATCATTTCCCAAGCCAATCACTTTTTCAGAAAGTACAGATTTAAACAATATAATATGTTTTTCTGTGGAGAGAGAGAAGAGAGAGAGAAGAGGCTTACAGTTTGTTGAGGTGGGCTAAAGATATAAGACAAACATATCAGAACAAGAAAGAGAGAGGCAGAATATCACGAAAAAACAAGTTCACACAAACGGTAACATTGCTCAAACATTGCAAACTGCCTCCAACACAAACAAACTATCTCAAACCTGCTTCAAACACAAGCCAAACCTGTTTCAAACACATAAATCTCAAACAAAGTGCAAACTCAGCCTAAACCTTTCAAGGCCAAAGCAAACATAACACAAAGTCCTGAAACCTGTTCAAGCCCTCAAGCCTTAACCTGCTTCAAACAAGCCAAAGCTTCCTTTAAACCTGTCACAACCAGTACATCAAAACCAGAAGCAAACAACAACAGCCTCAAGCCTCAAAACTGCTTGCCTGCATAAAACTTGCTTCAAGCAAGCCTGTAACAAACAAAAAGCCAAGCCTTGCTAACCTGACTTCAAACAACAGAAGTCTGCTAACCTGTAAGTTACAAAACTCATAACCTGTCAAACTACACAAGCCTCATCCTGCATAAACAAGCCTGAAGCCAAAACACCAAGTATTCAAGCCAGTACAAAAAACCAGAAAACAAACTGCTCAGGCCTGTAACCTTAAACCAAACAACCTGTCAAAACTATCTTCAAACCAGAAATGGCCACAAACCTGTTAAAACTATCTTCAAGCCAGAAAAGCCATTCCAAATAACCATATCAAACCAGAAAAAGCATTCAATCTCAAGAGCCCTCAGAGCAATCTCATCATAGGGTCAATAACAACAAAGTCCACCAACATCAACATATCAATACCAACAAGCATTCAAGCAGACAGAAGAAGATCAAGCAAGCAATCAGAGCAAGCAAGCAAGCATTAAAAAGAGGAAAAGAAGTTTCAGAAATGTTTGAGCTAGGGTGTTCAGAGCTATCATCATAAAACAACACAAAAGCAAGATACGTGGTTACCAAGCTAGCCAGCTCTCAGCATCGCGTTCCCTGCCTTGGCCATCCTAGGACACCTCCTGTCCACCTCCAGAACCTCCATCTCCAAGCACCAACAAAGGTATAACTACTCTCCCTCTTTTCACATCTCACACCATAATAATGACATAGAAAATCAGAGCTTGTTTAAAAAGGAAGGGAGACCAATAACATATGAACTGAAACCCTAAAAATGATCTAAGACAGAATCATTACCTTGTATAACCACTGCCTGAGTAATCCATGGAGGGAGGAGAGACGGACGGTGGCGCATGGTGGCCATAGGCGGAGATCTTTGTTCAGAAGCGTGGCTCAAGAGCGAGGAAGAGATGAAGAGGACAAAGGTGGAAACGGCGCCGCTCTAGCCTGCATAAACCTATTCTGAAACAAAAGTATGAAACCCTAAACAAACTGTTGAAACGCATCTTGGGCCTTGCCCCATCCAATTGCTTAAGCCCATTTCTGGCGCACCCCCCCTCATTTTTCTTTTATTTCTGTTTATTTGTTTTGTTTGGGCCACCCTTTCTCCTTATAAACCCATTTCCTTTTCTTTACATAAACTAATATTTTATATTTTTACTTATCATTTTATTTTTCCTTTTTTATGGTTTAAATTAATATAATATATTTTTGTAGATGAAATAATACATTAACTCTTTTTTTTTATATAAAATGTTCTTAATTACTTTTTTTATTTTAGTTAAAAATACATAAAGAATAGAATTTTGAGTTAAAGAATCTTCTTGTATACAAAACATTAAAAGGTACATAAATACTTAGTTCGTTTTAAGTTAAATACTTTTTTTCTTTAAAACCCTTTTGTTTATATAACATTGACTAAAATATATAAATATTAATTTTCTTTAACTTAAAACATTTTTCTTTAGAACATTTATTTGTACATATCAACAAAAAATATAAAAAGAATAAATAAAATACTTAATTTTGCATTAAGTTAATATCTTGCATCACTTGTAAATAAATCACATGCACTTACACCAATACATTTGCTTATCTTTGATTCCTATACATTGATATATATTACATTTGAGAATGCGATTCAATTTGGTTGTAAATATATTTGGACACCACTCTCATAATAAGTCTCATCCCCATTTGTAAATATTTGTACCCCCATTCCCGGATACTTATTTGTAATAGCTTAGACTTTAAATTCCTGTAATTTATCGCTTTCTATATACTGTATAGTAAGTAGGGTTTGTATGCGAAGATTCAAAATCAACCGCTAGATAACCTAATACAAGACAAATGCATGACAATCAATACACCAATCACACTTGCACCCCTAGGGTAATCCCGCTTGTTGCCTTCCAAAATGGGCCATGCTTGCATGTTGAGTTTCTTTGGCAAAACAAAACAAATCAAATGATCATAGTCCCTCGATGACGCTTTCGAAGTTGCCTAAACAAAATGATCATAGTCCCTTCAAGCAAATTGCCAAAGACACTTGACACTATTGCATTCATGGTCTAAACGATGACCCGCGCCCGTCCCGTTAACATCCTAACACAAGATTGCCCACCAAATACAATGGTGGAACAATACTGTTAAAAGGGTTAAAACATGAGAAAAATCTTTGAGTAAATTTAGGGGTAGACAACTCTTAGTTACTTGATCAAACTTGCAAAACACACTTGCCTACTTTCAAAACACACTCCACAACACAACTTTCAAAACAACTTTCAAAAACATTGAAATATATTTTCAAAAAGACAAACACCTTTGTAAAACATTCGAGTAAAGAATTGTTACAACAGTTGCCTAGACAAGGCATCCTTTTTCAAAACATTTTCAAAACACACACACACACACCACCATTTCAAGCAATTGAAAATCAAAGGCAATTGATCTAAAACAAGTAACTAAGAGCCCATGGATAACCATGGATAGAAAGGGTGCTAATACCTTCCCTTTCTATAATCTACCCCCCGAACCCACGAAAACATCTCAAAGGTTTTTCCTGTGCTTTTTAACCTTTCCTTTAGGATAAAATAAAAAGTCGGTGGCGACTCTTGCTAAACCGAACAAGTGCGAACACAAACGCAAAACCTCAAGTCAGTTCTCCCACCGTATCACACATAGGATCATTTGAATTATTTATCTCCAAAGGGATTCACTTGGCCACAATCCTCTTTTGAACGTCTTACACGAAAATCCCCAAATCAATCAATGATCTTGGAGGACAAACCCACGGTTTTTCTGGATGAAGACCCCTACACTCTCAACCTAATATTCTCGGCTACACAAGCACCTAATTGGAAGTTATCAAACCTCGTCTAGATGGAACCCTAACAAAAGATCGTTACAATGGAATGTTAGTGTGTATGCATAGATTGGAGGTTGAAGATGAAGTGCAAATGTAGGCTAATTTTATGGTATCATCAAGTTGGAATGATGCATGAGTTATATATTTATAGTTGGGTTATTTTTAGGTGAAAAAGGAAATCTTCATAATGAAAAATGACCCACAAAATAGTATTTGCCGATCTGAAAAGGTTATGTACCGACACAAGCAAAACAATGGCTAAAAACTTTAATAATGCAATACATGTGTCGGCACATAAATTGTATGTGCTGACACATGTGCCTATGTTTAAAAGTAGAAATTCTGAAGGATTTAATATTGAAGCACAAGTGTCGGTGCATAAATCGTATGTTTCGACACATACTGAAGCTTTTAAGAATTTGCACAAATGTTGATTTTATGTGTCGACACATATAAATTTCAGGTTGAAACGTAAACATGTTTTTTGTGCTGAAACTGATTTTTCTTGATTGGTACAAATTTTAAAGTTGTTTTAAATGATTCATAAGACCTCTAATACAAGGGAGTTTCACATGACATAGAGATGTCGTCTAATATATATAAATGCTAAGTTTTCCTAGTTTTGATATCATACAAAACATCTAATGGTGAAGTTGCACTCACGGGAAACTCTCTCTCTCTCTCTATCTCTCTCTCTCTCTCTCTCTCTCTCTCTCTCTCTCTCTCTCTCTCTCTCTCTCTCTCTCTCTCTCTCTCTCTCTCTCTCTCTCTCTAACACACACTTAAAATTCTTTTTCTAACATTTTTTATCCTAAATTTTTTTTCAAGATCAATCCAAGTGATTAAGAAACTGTCTTATATCTTTTAAAAGGTTTTTTGAACTACCCAATCAATTGGGGACATAAGCCAATTGATCATAATTTTTTTTGAACCAGCCAATCGATTGGAGCATTAAGACAATCAATCAGAGAAGGCCTAAACAATTATCCAAGTGATTAGTAAATCATCTTAATTACTTATAACAACTATGTATCATTTCCTTCCTTTTAAAAAATAATAATCGATTATTTTTAGGGCTTCCAATCAATTGGAGTAAGATGTCATTCGATTGACACTTTAATTATGCCCATGGATCGTTTCCTTTTTTTGGATTTTACTTCTCTTATATAAAGGTGGGTCACATCCTTTTCATTTCACACCACTTTTTAAAGCTTTACCTTTTCTTTGAAATGTATCTCTCCATTTTCTCTCTTTCTCTCCCTAAAAATATTTTTTCTTTCATTTAAGTTGCCTTGGTGCTTTTGAGTGAAAAATTACTCGTGAGGAAAAAATTTTAAGTGGTCGTGTTGTTGTTTTAATTCTTAAGAGTGCGATACTCTTGAGAAATTGATTTTTGTTATTGAGATCAACATTATAATCTCTAAACAGTTTGTTAGCTTAACCTAAGGTAAAAGCTATTATTTGTTGGGTATAAGCCTTTAAAATCTTAAAATTATATTTTTTTTAAGGTTCATAGGCATAACTTGCAAAAGCTCAAAGTTTATAGTTAAAATCTCAAAAAGATCTCTTAGGGACACGAGTATGCCAATAATTGGCCGAACTTGGATAAATATCTAGTACAATCTCTCTAACTTTTATCCTTTTTTATGCTATTTACTGCCTTTATTTACATTGATATTTATGCTTAAAAAAATACTAACACAATTTTAAGTATAATTAAGAAGACCACCAAATTAATCGTGACTTTTAAATACCATAGTTCACTCATCCCTTTTATGTTTGAAGTCACATGTCCAACAATTGGCACCATAGCGTAACTCATGTTAAAGGCTAATTATTCCATAAGGAAAAATGACTTCAAGATATTCGCTAAACAAATCTCCATTATTTTATGGAGAAGGGTATATTTTTTGGAAAGATAAAATGAAGTTTTTCATAGAAGGAGTGGATCGTGGTATTTGAAAGGCTGTGAAGGAAAAGTTTATTTTTTTCCCACATACAAAGTTAATAGTGTTGTAGGAAACAAACATGAATAGAAATGAACCAAAGATGATAAGAAAATGCACAACACAATTTGAAGGCGAATGTTCTCATCACTACTGCTCTAGTTCATTAGTAGGTCGTCGTTGGAATCAAATATTGTTTCGGGGGTAATCATCCCCGACGATACAGAAAGGGAGCAATTAAATCTAGCTTCTCCACTCGACTTATTAGAGCTGGTCTAATGAGGGTCTGAGTGTCGGCTTGAAATCTTATGGTACCCATAATGGGTATCACAAAGCTTACCTCGCGCCCAATATTAACTAAGAACTTGTCGTATCTTCTAGGTCGTCACGGTAGGTACCCCTGTGAGGATCTGAAGTATGGGTAATACTAAATCGGTAGATGAAACGTAAATTCCTTGCGTGATCTTCATGGACATAGTCTTTGCACCTCGGATTAACTCTAAATCTAAATCTCAGATCCTTCCTTGGTTATTTTGCGGGGTTTCCGAGAGAGTCAAAGATTCGAATTTTGGAGAATCGTGACTGAGAAGATGTTTCATCGACTCAATTGCAATGGATCTCTATGATTACTTTTGAGTGTTTATGTTTTTGAGATCTGAAGAGGCTGGAAACAGTGAAGTTGAAAAATGATTGTTGATTCGTCGAAAGCGTAAAAATTGGAAGCAAGTTTTCCCTTGATTCGGTGAACTAAGGAGGTTACGAACCGGTAAATCAAAGATTTGGATCTGAAATTGCAAGAATCCTCCGCTTAGGAACCAGAAATTAGGATAGTTAGATAATTGATGATCTCGAACGGTGGCTCTGATCTCCTTTACAATGGCATGGGATAGACCTTCTTGATTAGCACTTCAACATCCAAGTCACTTCAAGATTCAATATAGGTATAATGAAAGTAAAGATCAAAGATTATCTCTTGCTCTTAATATGTAAACTATTTTAATACTTTAGATCGATTATAATGGGTTTAAAATAAATTGGATCCTGATCAATTAAACTTTTGACCGGTTCAAAATATAAACCAACATATTGAGAGCAAGAGAAAAAAAAGTCATTTTGAACTCCCAAATTCTATATCATAATAGTTGGCTATTAAAATATTAATTTTTCACATTGTAAAAGACGTACATCATTAACTATTTTGTTGTTATCATGTACATAACCTCATTTTGTAAAGTTAAAAATAAATTTAGCCACTATTTTGCACGTGTTGGTACATAACCTTTTCGGATCGACACATACTATTTTGTGGGTCATTTTTCATAATTGTTTCATTATGAAACTTTCCTTTTTACCTAAAAAGATCCCAACTATAAATATATCACTCATGCATCATTCCAACTTGATGATACCATAAAATTAGCCTACATTTTCTCTTCATCTTCAACCTCCAATCTATGCATACACACTAACATTCCATTGTAACGATCTTTTGTTAGGGTGCCATCTAGACGAGATTTGATAACATCCAATTAGGTGCTTGTGTAGTCGAGGATATTGGATTGAGAATGTAGGGGTCTTCATCCAGAAAAATTGTGGGTTTGTCCTCCAAGATCATTGATTGATTTGGGGATTTTTGTGTAAGATGTTCAAAAGAGGATTGAGCCCAAGTGAAGCCCTTTGGAGATAAATAATGAAAATGATCCTTTGGAGATAAATAATGCAAATTAATTAGCAAGATAATGGATAATCAAATTGAAGTCTTGTGTTGCAATATTTGCAATGGATGTTGCACGAAAGCTTTGGAGATAAAGAATGCAAAGGAGTAACAAGATCCAGATAGTCAATTGATAATCTATCGTGTGATTGATCTTTTTGAAGATCAAAAGAAGAGAATAGGTTGAATCAATAATAAACGGTTAGGGTTTGTAAAATTTCTCTTGAACACTTCTCTTGTAATCATACTTTTTGCAAAGTAAGAAAGTATCCTAATTTTACATTGGAATTAGACGCAGATGTACCCACATGTGAGGACGAAAGTGGGGAACTATATTAAACTATTAATTGAGATACTATTATATTGATTGATTTTATCATTATCTTAATTCCATGTGACTTGTGCATATCCGAGTTTCCAATAACTAGGTTTGTTTAGACTACTACTTTGATCTAGGCCAAAAACCTTCCGCTCAATATTGTTTTTCAAATAAGTTTTTCTAATTAACTATTTTGAAAGGTAATTTTTTAATTGGAGTTCTATTGACCCCCCATTTAGATAAGTCGTCATAGTCTAACAAATGGTATCAGAGCCTGGTTAACTCTGTGCTTCGAAACTCTTATTAGAAAATGGCATACGAACCTAAAGGGGATTAGAAAATGACCTCAATTTTTTCTGGAAGAAAACTATATTTATTGAAAAGTTGTATGTGCATTCATGTTAATTTATATGACAAGGATATGTGTGACGCTACTACTCAAAACAATGTTAATGAAGTTGTCACATCTAAGCCTTAAGCACTATAGAATAATGATGATAAGAAAAATACATTAAATCTCATTAATCATTTGAATGCACTTGATAATCTCATTTCCAATGCAATTTCTACTAATAAAGTTGTGGTATATCTTACTAGAAATTGGTAATCTAAAGTCACCGTGATCAAGGAAGCTAGTGATCTTACAACAATTGATCTCACTACATTGTGTGATAAGTTTGAAGAACATGAGCAAGAACTTACTTGCTTATATAATCATGAGAAAAAGGCTGAGAAGAAGAAGAAGAAGAAGAATAAGGAGAAAGACAATGATAAGGAGGAAAAAACAAAGTCTAAAGCTCTTAGAGCGTCAAGTTAAAGGTCCTCAAAAAGTGAGCACGTGTACGACAATGATTTTATTGATGGTAAAGATTTAAATTGTCACTATGGTTGTATGAAAGGTTTTCCCAAATGCAACCAATTTTTCACTAACCCTCGAGGACCTAATGGACATTGGGTATCTAGCTTGTCTTATTGTTTTTGTAAGAACACTGTCTTGACTCTATAAAGAGAATATGGGTTCTCATTTATGGTGACTCAAGGCATATCAGCATATTCTAATCTTATTGTATATGGGGCAAGTAGATGAATTATGTGATCTAGAAAGCAACAACAAGTTTTTTTAATTGGTAAAAGAGACGTAAGTTACTTTTGATGTTGTATATGAGAATACTCGGAAAAGATATTTCATTTCATGATGTAGGTGTACCTTCAAGATACATACTCAATGACACCGAAGAAGGAATTGATCAACCCGAATTGGTGAAACACGAGGAGGAGAAAGATAACTAACATGAAAAGCATAAAGATGAGAGTTCAATCAAAATGAATGATCATCAAATTAATGACTTTCTTAGACTCATCACAAGTTATACTTTTGGGTACTTTGTCAAAGTGAAAAGTGGTAAAATTGTGCTGTTCTAAAATCTTTGTGGCATACTTTGTATTTGGTTCAACTTTCTTTCGAGAGTTCCATGTGAAATGCAAGTTCATCTTCTGTCATATTGTATGGTGAAGTAGTATCAATTTAACTTTCACTTTGTTAGTAAGTTCTCTCTTTTACTTGTTTATTTTTCTAAGTACATCACATACTTGGCGTATGATATATATATTATGAGTATTCATTTTCAAAATAATTCTTAATTGATAATCATGGTGACTTATCAATTTATATACTTGTAATGATCTCATCATACTATATTTTCATGTATTTTATTTTATAAACACTTGTGTGCATAAACATGTTTATATTCATTAAACATCAAGCATAACACATTTGACATTACATCATATTTGATTCTCTAACATGTAATTTGTCAAAGAGTTCTCGAAGCTTATGCATGAAGTGTTTGAAATAAGTCTTATGGGGAGTTGAATTAATTTCTCGGACTCCAAATAAAGTAACTCAGGAGAGAAACACATGCATGGAGAATTACCTTTGCGGTCATATTAAAAAAAGGGGTGTTCTGTTCGAGCATTTTGATAGTGAAAATTAACTTGTCGACATTTTCACAAAATGTTTGCAGCCAAACAGTTTCTCAACAAATATGAGAAATTGAGAATTATTAATGTCTCCAATATTTTGATTTCTTTATTATGATGCTTGTACTTTTATACTTTTGCTCTAACACTTTATTTGAAGTATTTTACATCATGTGAGTGCAATTTCTATTCCATCTAGAGTGAGGTGATATTGTTCCAAATTTCTCCTTGAAAGTAAGAAGCTTCTTAGTACATGTTTTAGTTGACGAAAAATGCTTGATATGTTCTCAAATGATGAAAACCATGAATGTTCATTTCCAAAAATTTGACTGATAACCATTGTGTGTTCTCAATATATATGCTTATAATAATTTCATGTATTATTTCTTTCACATTTGTATCCATAACGGGTATCTCAAAGCTTACCTTGTGCCTTGTATTAACTAAGAACTTGTCGTATCTTCTAGGTCGTCACGGTAGGTACCCCCGTGAAGATCTAGAGTATGGGTAACACTAAATTGGTAGATGAACTGTAAATTCCTTGCGTAATCCTCATGGACATAGTCTTTGAACCTCAGATTAACTCTAGATCTGAATTTCAGACCCTTCCTTGGTTATTTTGCGGGGTTTCCGAGAGAGTCAAAGATTTGAATTTTGGAGAATCTCGACTGAGAAGATAATTCGTCGACCCAATTGCGATGGATCTCTATGATTACTTCTGAGTGTTTCTGTTTTTGAGATCTGAAGAGGCTGCAAATAGTGAAGTTGAAAAACGATTGTTGGTTCATCGAAAGCGTAGAAATTGGAAGCAGATTTTCCCTTGATTTAGTGACCTAAAGAGTTTACGAACCGATAAATCTAAGATCTGGATCTGAAATTGCAAGAATCTAAATCTATAACTTTTGAGTTTGTTCGATGGTATTTGTGAATCGAACGTGATTTTTGTGAAAATCATAGGAATCAGAATTCGTTTCCCACATACGACACCAATATTTTGTTCGGGAACTAGAAATGGATGCTTTAGCTCCGCTTAGGAACCAAAAATTGAGATAGCTGGATAATTGATGATCTCGAACGGGGGCTCTGATCTCTTTTACAATGGAACATGATAGACCTGCTTGATTAACACTTCAACATTCAAATCAGTTCAAAATTCAATATAGCTATAAATACCCTCTGTTTCCAGAGGGTCAGGTATTCATTCTATCACATATACTCACACTTTTTGCCTGCTCGTACTCTTACTCACTTCAGCATCGGAGTGCCTTGCAGGTACCCCCCCCCCCCCCCCACCTCGTTCAAGACTCAGCTCGGAGCCAGCCGTGACGGTCCAAGTCTGATCAGGTTAGATCAGTGGCGCCGTCTGTGGGAAACTAGCTTCCCAGTCTTGCAAACTCAAAGACCAAAGCTCAAATTCAACTACCTGTCATGGTTGATCAAGCTCGCGATGAGCAGAACATCCGTGTCGTCGACACTAACAACGGCACCGCGGACAAGAACGGACACCTTGATAACGCCAGCAACCCCGGCCACAACACCATTCCTGCGACAACCGCCCCCGGAACTTCCTCCTATAGGGACGGAGCTACTGCATCATCCTCCTCGGTCCCTCCACCGCTTAAAGACGACCCGGCGGCCCTCGCGCACTACAGAGCTGCCCGGTTCCAGGAAGTCCCCGTCCCCGCCGGGGCGGATGCCACAACACAAGCGTTGTTCGCAGCAATTAATCAAACGAACTATCTCATCTTCGCCCAAGGAGAGAGACTAAAGGCGCTTGAAGACGAGCGAAGACCCCCGAGGAGGCATCGGAGACCACATACTCCCCCTCCTCGAGTGACTGAAGCTCGACACCCATCTCCCCCGCAGAGACATTACAGGGAGACCTCTCGAAGCCAATCTCCCCGGCCAAAACAGAAACGGCCTCATCTGGAGAGGCAGCCCATCATTCAGGCCGGAGAACATAGTCGTGACCCAGCGAGACTAGAAAGAAGACACTCCGGAGACGGATGTGTAAAATTCAACCCCCGAGCATCCCGCTCGAGAGAGACTCACCACGACCTGGACCGTCGTGCCAGACAGTATTACAGGTCCCCATTTGTGTCTCCGGAGAGAAGCGACGAGGACGACCCCTGCGGTCCCTTGTCGCAGGCTATTATGGAAGCACCCACCCCTCCCGGGCATGGAGAAGCCCCCACACTTGAAGGAGTACGATGGAGTCGCGGACCCGGTCGACCACATAGACGGGTTCGAGGCTATGCTTCATTATCACAACGTTGGGGGCCCCATCAAGTGTCGTCTATTCCCCACGACTCTCAGGAAGGCGGCAATGGACTGGTACAAAGGACTCGCCCCGGGCTCAATTACCTCGTGGCGGAACCTGAAGAACCAGTTCATCAGTTCCTTCACAGCTTCTCGGCGGCACCCGAAGACCGAGGCTGCTCTCGAGGCCATCATCCAAAGACAGGATGAAACCTTGAGGGAATTCATCAACCGTTTCAATCAGGAAGCAATACAGGTCCCCTGTGTGGACCATATGAAAAGATATTTGCTGGAGAGAGGGCTCCTCCCCGGCACGGAATTCAGAAAGCCTATGGGTATCGAGCCACCTCGGACATTCGATGCCCTCCTCGAAAAAGCCCGAGCATACATGGACTACGAGGAGAGGGAAGCGGCCAACAGAGCCCGAGATTCCAGGACTCGTGGTCCCAACAACAGCTCGCGCCAAGAAGCTCCTTCTGGTTACGTTCGGCAAAGGGACGGCTACAAGACAAGTCAAAGTACGCTTCCTCGTCATCGAATGTCCGTCTCTGTACAACTGCATCTTGGGGAGACCGACACTGGCAGAACTGACAGCGGTGCCCTCGACCGTCCACCTGAAGATGAAGTTCTACACCAAGAGGGCACGAGTAGCTACTATCCAAGGAGACCTAGCTACTGCCCACAGGTGCTTCAACGCCGCTTCTAAGGAACGTGATACTGTCAACATAGGGACCAGACCCGCCAAAAAGACAAGACAGGAGCCCGACAAGAAAGCATCCCCCGAGGAAGAAGTCCAGAGAGCTCCACCAAAGGTCGACTCAATAGCGCTGGACACTCGTTTCGACCAAGACGAACCTCCCAGCGGAGAGCAAGCCCCACTCCGCCCAATACCGGATGGGGACTTCGAGCTCGTCCACCTCGGCACCGACCCGACCAAGGGAGTGAAGATTGGCAAAGACCTCCCCGACCTGGCGAGGAAAAAAATCAAGGCCTGCTTGCGCGAGAATGCCGATCTGTTCGCTTGGAGCGTTGCAGAGATGCCCGGACTCGACCCTGAGGTCGCCTGTCACCACCTCACCATTGATCCAACCGTTAGGGCCGTAGTACAACGTAGGCGTAGGCAGTCTCCAGAAAAAATGGAGGCTGCTGAGAAAGCTGTAAAAGACCTCCTAGAGGCAAATTTTATTTCTGAAGCCCGGTACTCCACCTGGTTGTCAAATGTTGTACTCGTTAAAAAGAATAATGGAAAATGGAGGATATGCATTGATTATATCGATCTCAACCGGGCTTGCCCGAAAGATGCTTTTCCTTTGCCCAACATAGACATGTTGGTCGACAACTCGGCCGGCTACAAAACGTTGTCGTTCTTGGACGCCTACTCGGGATATAACCAAATCCCGATGGCCCTGGGCGACAAACACTGCACGGCATTCATGACCAGCTCGGGCAACTATTACTACAACGTAATGCCCTTCGTACTGAAAAATGTCGGGGCAACTTACCAACGCATGATGAACAAGGTTTTTTACAAACAGATAGGCGACATGCTCGAGGTGTATATGGACGACATGATCGTCAAGTCCCGAGCAGACACCGACCATGCAGCACACCTCAAGACAGTCTTTGCCCAAGCAAGACAATGTAAAATGAGGTTCAACCCCGAGAAATGTACATTCGGGGTTAAGGCAGGAAAATTCCTTGGATTCTATCTAACAGAACGAGGAATCGAAGCCAACCCCGATAAATGTCGGGCATTCTCCGACCTCCCAACACCAACGTTGAAGAAGTCGATATAGATCATGAACGGCATGCTCACGTCACTATCCCGCTTCGTCGTGAGATCCGCCCAGCACGCCCTCCCCTTCTTCAAACTCCTTCGAAAGGAAGCAGCCTTCGAATGGAATGAGGAGTGCGAGCAGGCACTACGCCACCTAAAGCAAAGTCTATCTCAGCCGCCCGTGCTATCTCGACCAGCCGACGGGGAGCCACTGTACTTGTACTTGGCCGTCTCGAATGAAGCCATCAGCGCGGCCCTCGTCCGCGAGACCACCGACGGACAGAAGCCCGTCTACTTCACGAGCAAAGCCCTGCAAGGACCCGAAAGCAGATACCAACAGATAGAAAAGGTGGCCCTGGCCCTCGTCAACGCGGCGAGGAGGCTCAGACATTATTTTCTGGCCCACACGATCATCGTGCGAACCGATCAACCGGTGAGGCAACTCCTGGGTCGGCCTGACATGGCGGGCAAAATGCTGAAATGGTCCTTAGAACTCTCCGAATTCGACATTCAATACGAGAGTAGAAAAGCCTTGAAAGCGCAGGCCCTGGCCGACTTCGTCGCGGAAATGACCACTCATGACCCACCCCCAGGGAAGGAACACAAGTGGACCATCTTCGTCGACGGAGCATCCAGCTCGTCCGGAAGTGGCGCAGGAATCCTTTTTGGAAAATGAAGAGGGTGTAGTGATAGAGCACTCCCTAGCTCTTTCCTTCCCGACGTCAAACAACCAAGCAGAGTATGAGGCCCTGCTTGCAGGATTGAGATTAGCCGAGGACCTGGGAGCCCGCGAGGTACAGATCTACACCGACTCCCAACTCGTCGCCTCCCAAGTCCAGGGGAGTTACCAAGCCAAAAACGACAACCTCGTCGAGTACTTGAACTTGGTCAAAAAACACATGACAAAGTTTGCACGGGCGGAAATTTCACATGTTCCCCGCGAGCAAAACACGAGGGCAGACATATTGTCCAAACTCGCAAGCCTGAGAAAGAAAGGCGGGAACAAATCCGTCATCCAAGAATCCTTAGCACGCCCGAGTATCGAAAGATCCTCGACGACAGTCGAGGTCCACGCCATTGGGGACGCCTCATCCTGGATGACCCCGGTTTACAATTTCTTGACAAAGGGCGAACTTCCATCAAACCAGTCCGAGGCGACCGTCACAAAACGGAGAGCATGCTCCTACGTGGTGCTCGGGCACAAACTGTACCGCAGGGGATTCTCCATCCCCCTCCTAAAATGCATAGATGAATCCACCGTTCCCGAGGTACTACGGGAGATACACGAAGGGATCAATGCCCAGCACATGGGCGGCAAGTCCTTGGCGAGGAAAGCCCTTCGAGCAGGATATTACTGGCCGACAATGCAGCAGGACGCCGAGGAACACGTTAAGAAATGCGACAAGTTCCAGAAGCACGGCGACATGCACCTCGCCCCGCCTCACGAGTTGAGTATACTATCATCCCCATGGTCGTTCGCTTGGTGGGGCATGGATATCCTCGGACCCTTCGTGCAAGGGACTTATCAAAACAAATTCCTAATCGTGGTCGTGGATTACTTCACGAAGTGGATCGAGGCCGAGGCCCTCGCAAAGATCACCTCGCATAATATCCTCCGCTTCTACAAAAGAAACATCCTCGCCAGATTTGGGATTCCGAGCGCACTGGTGACCGACAACGGCACCCAATTCACCGACCACGGGTTCCAAGACTTCGTCACCATACTAGGGACAAAACAACACTTCACTTTGGTCGAGCACCCTCAAACCAATGGGCAGGCCGAGGCCGCGAACAGAGTCATCCTTCGGGGACTCAAACGCCGGCTCGGTGAAGCGAAGAGGGGATGGGTCGAGGAGCTCCACAGCGTCTTGTGGGCTTACCGCACCACGCCCCATTCAACGACGGGCGAGACCCCGTTCCGACTAACATACGGGACCGAGGCCTTCATCCCGGTAGAGATCATGGAGCCATCCAGACGGACAGAAACCCCCCTCGACGAAGAGATAAACGATGAGGCGCTAAGGGACGAGCTCGACTTAGTCGAGGAAATCCGATCTGGTGCAGCCCTGCGCGAAGCCACCCTGAAATAGCGAGTGGCTCTGCGCCACAACGACAAGGTCATTAAGCGCGAGTTCGAAATCGGCAGCCTGGTATTACGAAGAAACCAGAAAGATTCCCGCGAAGGGAAGCTAGCCGCGAACTGGGAAGGGCCTTATCGCGTCCACGGCACCATCGGTACCAGGGCGTACTACCTCGAGCAATTAGACGGAGAGCCATTACCACGACCCTGGAACGCTGCTAAACTAAAGCAGTACTATAGTTGAAAACCACCATCAATGAGGACCCTCGACTGTCGACTCCCACGCCTGGTCAACGAGGAAAAACGTCCGACCCCGTAGAGAGGCCAAGGTACAGGCCCGACCTACGTCCAAACGGCATAACATCGTTCAACAGACAAGAACAAACGATAGTGCCCGACGTGGACACCTCAATAGAGCTCCACCGTCGAAGTACCTGTAGGGCAGAACACCCAGCTCGCGATGGGCAGTTCACGCCGCGGGCAGATAGCCCCGACCGGATCGTGTATCCGACCAAGCGGTCTCGCTCCGCCAGCCCGACGAGTCTCCAGGAACGTCGGGTCATCTAAAAGGGTCAAAAAGGAGTATCTCCCCTCGAGTTCACCACTTAGGCGACTTAGGCCATCAAGAAGAGGCCGAGCGCATACACGAACAAAAGACTTGGAAAAGTTGCCAGCAAAGTCACAACCACTTACGGGCGCTCCTCGGGCCCATAACTTAGGCCAATTTTTACGCAAAAACATAAAACGAGAAGCACGGGCAAATAATCAAAATTGAAACAAAGCATTCATTCAAAAATGCCCGTAGGCAACAAAGCAAATAAAATGTAAAGCGACCAAAAAGGCCGACAATATTCAGGAATACAAAGAACGGGCGCGCAGGCCCAAAAGAATGTGAACGGGCACGCAGGCCCAAAACAAACATCAACGAGGCACGCAGGCCCCACCACTATCTCACACTTCGGCTTCCCCCGAGCTACCATCACCAACAACAGGAGAGTCAGGCGGAGGCACGACCTGACCGTCGATAATCTGCGACATATGGCTCACCCCCTCGGTGTTCAAGCCGGGATTTAACAAGGAAAGTTGGCTGACCGCGGCTTCGAAGCCGTCCACCATAGCCCCGACACAGTCCCCCTCGAGAAGTTGAATACGATCGACCAGTTCCGATCGACTCCTCAGAAGGGTTGTGTCCTCCGATTCATCCTCGGCAAGAAGCATAACAGCTTTTAGATCCTCGACCTCCTTGGCAAGGCGTCCGTTGTCGAGTTCTAGTCGTTCACGATCCGCACGAAGGAGATCCCTCTCCTCGGCCAGTTTCCCGGAGCTCTCTCTCTCCAAAGTCAGCGCCTCCGTCTCCGCCATCAGCAGCTCAGCCTGCTCGCGGAACATCTCCTCGGAGCGCTCCAGGGCAGCTTTCAGCTTTCTCGAAGTCGAGGTGAGGGCAACTTTCTCCTGCTCCAACTCCTTGACGCGGTCAGCATCCTCCCCCTCCTCGGCCAGCACAACGGCCATTTCGACCATCTTCACCAGCCCGGCCATGTTGGCGGCCAGGTGTCTTCTTCGGCTTTCCTTGTTCATTCGACGGATGGTTTCAGCTTCGTCGGGATTCACAGATAAAGGAAACCCCTCGAAGAAACCCTCCTCCTTAAAGCAAGGGGGCAACCCGAAAGACCTCACAGCACTGGAGTCCTCGCAGACTTCCGGCTGACTTTCCACCCGATTCCTTTTTCTCTATATCAGGTCGGTGTGTGGCTCGACCTCCTGAACATCCGGAGTCCCTCCTGAAGCAGCCCCCGAGCTAGGCGGCGAATCCACCCTCGTCTCCTGAGATATGCTCGGGCTATATGGCGGGCCCATTCTCGTCGCCTGAGGAGGTTTCACCACCCTTTTAGTCACCTTCCTGTCACAAGACAGCTTCAAGAGCCTCTCCCTTCGTCCAGCCATCGAACCTGCACGAAAAAACCCGGGTTAGTGCCGAGCAAATAAGCAAACAAATGATAAGAAATTCAAACAATAAACGACCTAGCAAACGCGCAGCCTGCCCGAAGGACTGGCACTCCACGAGTGCCTTCGTGTCGATCGGTCGATCCTCGAAGGTCAGATAACCTTCATCGTCCAGAATATCCTCCCCCTCCCTCGTGGCCCATCTGACGGGGTGGAAGCTATCAACATACCTACAAAGAGTGTCGTAAGCCTTCTCGTCCTCGGAGCTCATATCGCCCGTGGACGTATGGTAATACCCGGTACCGTGCTCGTAATGTCTCGAGATCCAATGCACGGGAAACTTGGCCATGCGCCCTAACACCGGACGTCCTTCGCCGTCCAAAAGGGCCTCCCCGTCGTCGTCGGTTATGACCGCTTCGTCCTTGTACACGGACTCTAAACCTGCTGTGGTTACGGGCCTCACAACATACCATTTGTCTTTAAAACCCCGCACGGAGTCCATGTACATCCTGAAAAGTCTCTTCGACTGTTTCAGGGAAACCCAGCTGTGCTTTCCACCCCGAGATTGGCGATGTAGGTGGAAGACCCTGAAGAAGAGAGGTATGGTCGCCCCGATCCTCAGAAAACGGCAAGTTAACTCAAACGCCCGGATAAACGCGAGCAAGTTCGGATGAAGTTGTGATGGGGCCAGCCCCAAATGGCTAAAGACCCCGACCCGGAAATCGTTGAAAGGCAGTTGTAACCCAAGGTCTTTAAAAGCAATTTCGTACATAGGGAAACTGTACTCGGGGAACACCGAGCAAATTCGAGCAGTAAAAGATGGCCGAGTGACCACGAAATTCTTCTGGAAGTCGGGCTGGTCGTGGCCTGTCTCGAGGATAGTGTAGGCCCTACGGCTGCGCCGACTATAAACTGAAGCTATCCCTCTAGGTTCGGCACCCACCCATTCCAGCAAGGGGTCATCTATGGTGTCGACCAAACTGACATTCTCGTCAACACTTTGTCCTTCCATCTCGAGCCGTCCTGAAGAGCAAGGTTCGTCCGCCATGGTTACCTACAAAGCACGGGGAAACCAATCAATTGGGCGCGAAACCACACGCTCGCCACAACGGACGAGATGAAGGGCACGACAAACCACGGCGTTCCGCGCGCGACTGCATAGTTGGTGTTTTGGAACAAAATACAGCAGCCATCTCCCCGACTCCCATATACCTCGATAGGTCCTTCTACAAGTCGACCAAATGAACCGACAACTCGGTCACTCATGAACACGTCGACCCGGGATATGAACATGGCGAGCAAAATCATAAAGCCTAGTGCTAGAACTATGCATTTACCGGGCACAATCATGAATTAGGCGCCCTGAATCATGAAGACCCCGGGAAGCACTGCAGATTAAACCCTAAACTAGGCATTCACCGGGCACGAGCATGCGTTTACCGGACATACGCGTGGGTTTGACGAGCTAAACATGAATTTACCGGGCTAATCCTAGGCTTACGGTCTAAACGTCTAAAAATGAAGACAAATCATGCATCACAACAGAAAAACAGAGGAGACAAGTCACTTACTTGGAATCAAGAAGTAGATTTGACGGCGGAGGAAAGGAATCGATGACGGAGATCGCGGCGGCGCTATGAGAATCTGGGAAGAACAACAACAGCAAAAACAAAGCGAAGAGGAGAAGCGCGAAGAGTAGAAACACGTTCTGGGGCCCAAGGATCCTATTTATAGTGATGACGTGGAATACCAAACGTCACCTCGGGCAAACACAGATTCCCCTCCTCGACGCGCAGCTCCCCTAGGCAATGATGACCCTATCCTCATAGGGTGGCGGCACGGTTCCCAAAAGAGACCTCGCGTGCTCGACAGGCGCGGGCTGTTGAGGAATCCCCGAGCATTCCTCGCAAGGCACCTGTCCCCGAGCACGACACGGGGAAACCCTCGAGTACCCCCACGAGGAGCTGCATCTCTTGCCCGAGTACGGGGCCCCGAGACGGAAGCAACCTAAGATCAAGTCATGGCTCCTAACTCAAGGAACCACGACTTGGGGGGCTCCTGTTCTGGACTGGGCCGGGCTGGCCCAAGAGCAACAATAAAGGCCCAATCCAAACGAACCTGCTAGGAGTCACGCCAACCTAAGGACCATAGCGTGCCCGACATATGTCACTGGGTGACAACCCCGTCCTCGTGCTGCCCAGCTCGACCTCAGCTCGAGCGCTCCTTCGACAGCGGACACGGTCCACTACACTCTCAACGGGACTCCGAAAAGACCGTGTCCCTGTCCGCCTGCACTTCACGCAGAACATCCAGGAAGGGGATCACGTGCGGGTCCCCACTACGCACGTAGAACCTGGCAGTTCCTCCATTGGACCAAACCTGCCCGGCCCAATGAAGGAACCTTGGCCCAGCGCTGGGGGCTATAAATACCCTCTGTTTCCAGAGGGTCGGGTATTCATTCTATCACATATACTCACACTTTTTGTCTGCTCGTACTCTTACTCACTTCAGCATCGGAGTGCCTTGCAGGTACCCCCCCCCCCCCCCACCTCGTTCAAGACTCAACTCAGAGTCAGCCGTGACGGTCCAAGTCTGATCAGGTTAGATCAATATCTATAATAAAAATAAAGATCAAAGATTATCTCTTGCTCTTAACATGTGAATTATTTTAATACTCTAGATCGAGTATAATAGATTTAAAATAAATTGCATCTTGATCAATTAAACCTTTGACGATTCAAAACATAAACCAACATATTGAGAGTAAGAAAAAAAAAATCATTTTGAACTCTCAAATTGTATCTCATAATAGTTAAGTATTAAAATATTAATTTTTCACATTGTAAAAGACTTGCATCGTTAACTACTTTGTTGGTATCTTGTACATAACCTCATGTTATAAAGTTAAAAATAAATTTAAAGCGGGCGGTGTTAAGTCTATACCATAAATCAATATTATGTTTTTATCTTATTGGGATTTATTTTCTAAAATTAAAAATGCTTGTATCCTATTTTGATTTTTACTCTCTAAAATAAAAAATGCTTAAATTTGCTAGAATTAGAGAAGAAGATTACAAGAAAGGCAAATACACACAAAAAATACATTCTGTCAAGAAATATTTGCCAAATATAAAATAAAATAAAAAAGAAAATGATGAGAATCCGATCCTATGCTATCCTAGGTGGTCTATGTTTGTTTATAGTATCTTATCCTGTTGTTACTACTAAGGATAGACAAGTACCAACGGCCACTAACTAACTGTCCCTAAATAAATAAATAGCTTTGTCTATTTTTTTGTTGTTATATTTGTTACTTTTTTCTTCTTCTTTCTCGATTAAGATCGACGAGCGTTTCTTTTTGTTTGTTGGAGTAGGTACAGTTTGTTCCTAGGGCGGTTTTCGCATATCGAAAACCGCTCTACTCGTTAATTTGTTATTACACGCTTCGTCGATCAATCCTAATACACCATGAAAGGTTTTTAGTAATTTTGCAACACATTTCCAACAACAAGTTCAAGTTTTTGTAGAGTTCCCTTCCTCCTCCAATATTTTGATCATAATTGGTGGTGGAAGGGAAATAAAAATGAGTGGAAGAAATAATGGGTTTGATTGGGTGAAGGGTAAAATTGTTGGAAGTGGATCTTTTGGCAGTGTTCATCTAGCCATGGATAAATCAACCGGTGGACTTTTCGTAGCGAAAACAGCGCATTCCAATGCAGAACATGATGCTCTCCAGAACGAGGTGAATATTCTAAATACATTAAAGAATTCATCACCATCATCATCATCGTTGCCATCGCCCTATGTTATTCAATGTTTAGGGACAGAGTATGATCACCAAGATGATAAGCTGCATGTTTTCATGGAGTATATGGCTGGAGGTAGTTTGGCTGACGCGTTACACAAGTTTGGTGGTTCATTCGATGAACATGTTGTTCGTTTGTATACTAGACAGATTTTGCTTGGGTTATATCATCTTCACCAAAATGAAATTGTGCATTGTGACCTCAAATGCAAAAATGTGCTTTTGGCCTCGTCTGGGACAGTTAAGATCGCAGATTTCGGATGTGCAAAAAGGATCAGCAAGGACTCGCACATGAACAACGGGGGAACTCCTCTATGGATGGCTCCTGAAGTTATATTATCGAGGAATGCTAAAGATGAGAGGGTTGTTGATTTTGCAGCAGCAGATATATGGTCTTTGGGATGTACTGTTATTGAAATGGCCACCGGTAGGCCTCCTTGGGTTCATGATGACCTTGTTTCTATTTCAAATCCGATGTCTGCTATGTTTAAGATTGCCTGTGGTGATGGGTTACCTCAATTTCCAAGTCATTTCTCTCATGAAGGTTCCGATTTCTTGAGAAAATGTTTGGTGAGAGATCCCAATAAGAGATCTACTGCTAAGGAATTACTTAACCATCCATTCCTTGTTGCAAATACTTTAACTTATCACAAACACTACTCTAATTCCTCACCAGCAGCTGTCTTGGATGTTCATCAATTCGAGGATGATTATGATGATGATGATGATGAATTGCCAAGTCCAGCAGGGGGGATTAAATTCTCCTTCGGAAATGACTTTGTGTGCCAACAAGGAAAAACAATATGGCAACAGGAAGACAGTGCATCAGGGAATCATTGGATCACTATTAGATCAAGGTGATCAATTAAGTAGGACATGGAGGCTAGATAATTAATTCATGTAGATTGGTACGGGACTCAACATATGTACAGCTTTTGAGTAGGATGCAAATACTTATAGATTTGTTAAAGTTTTGCTTCCTTTTTAGGAATGGTCTTATTAGTACCATCAAATTTGTAGTTAAAGGGTTGAATCGATAGAATCGTGTATCTAGAACTCAATAATTGGTTACCAAATAACAATCATTCTGCTTCTTTATTGTGAACACAGTTGAAGTAAAATAAAGAATCAGTTAACAATTTTTTTTTAATGGAGCAATTGTCATTGCCTGGAATATAAGGTATAAATTTACAATCAAACCGCAAATACTCGTAACATAGATTTAAATGGGATATTTATATTGCACGGGTTTCTTATTATTCTCAACATCAAAATACCGATTATAATGACAGTCTCCCCTAACTATTGACCATGGCAGAAAGACTACAAATAATACAAGCATATGAATAATGAACAAATTTCCTATACATTTTGTACAGAGCAGAATCTTTGTGACAGAATGCAATTTGGCGTTTGCCATTCTAAGAAATTTTACCAAAAGAATAATCTGAAACGACACCCCACTTGAGGAAGGGGGCACTGATATATCACACGACAAAATCCAATAACCCATACTCTCTCACAAACATTTTACAGTACCTCCCATTCATTGAATCACAAATTGCCAGAGCATGCATCATAGATTCCTATTAATAGTAGAAATATCTCTGGCACATTGTAATGAAATGGGTTGCTCCCTAATGCGAGACAGAAGAATGGAAACTTGTTCTGTAGCAACATCTAATCGTTCTTTAGACTTGGCAGATTCTGTAATTAGAGATGAAACCATATTTTGGAATAGCTTAACTCTTTCGGCATGATCACTGGATGCATTTTGAAGAAGCTTCGAAGGCGGCACGCTGATACGACGCCATCGGATGGGAAGATATGTATCCGGGATCTGAAAGCAATTTCCTGTTGAAAGAACTCTCAAAGAGTGCCTACACAAAATTCCAGAAAATTCAAACTGGTGACAGCTGCAGCTTATAACTCCTTCTTGAGAGGACCAATAAACTTTGCGACCTCCTTCAACTTTTGTGTGATGTCTCACAAGAAACCCGTCTTCCACTGAAAAAGATGCATAATGTGCAGCCAACACGAGTTGTTCTTGAAGCTTTGAAAAGGCAAAAGGAGTGAGGACCGTAGCAGCGTGCGATTCCATGGGAGCTCCTGTTTTGAGGCAAACATTTTGTAGATTCTGCTGCATGGTTTGTTGTTCTCCAGTTTGGTCTTTAAAATCCACAGCAACAGCTACCTGGTTGTGCAAAGCAAACTCAAGTTTCCAGAAATATAAAGATTTAATACCTCCAAAAAGTAGGATACATTCACTATGAATTGTGAATAGTCATTAAAAGTCCAATTTAACAATACTAAAACATAAGAGACAGAAAGATATAATACCTGTTCAACAAAGTGAGCAAGTCGTGTCTGTGCGCTTAAAAACCGTTGAATGAAGGCGTTAATTGACTTTGACTGACCAGTTGTAGTCATTCCCGCAAGAAAATGGCTTCTTAAATATGGCAATGCCCAAAGTGAGCGCGAGCTATATAAATTAAGCATGTGCCGATTGGAATGCAGCCCAAAAGAACAGACCATTTCCCTCCAGCCTAGTTCAAAATCCTCAACTGATTCAAGATTATAAAGTCTATAAAATTCAGCCTTCCACTCATTGTAGCGTTCCCCTAGAACAGCATTGAACCAAGATGGAAACTTTGCTACTATCATCCATATGCAGAAAGCGTGTTTTGTTATCGGCATTTCTGCAGATAGTGCTTCTTTGAGACACATGTTTTGGTCAGTTAATATAGTCTGTGGAGCCTTCCCACTCATAAAACCTAAGAAAGCCTTCCAAGAAAGAGAAAAAAAACAAAAGCCAGTGTAAATTAAAGAATGGTTGAACTGTTAAAAAATCAATGAGAATTTCACAAGACAGTAAAAGTAAGAGATGTAATCATCGACAATTGAAGTATCAAGTCCATTTTATAAGGTTGGAATAAAATAAAAACTAGCACAACCTGCTTGTATATACTTTCAAAGTGTAGGCTACTCAACAAGTAACACTTAGTATATCCTAGAGAGTGTGATATTTTTTATAGCTACACAATCTTTGATAAAAAATTTGTTGTCACTTCACAATTAAGCTATACCGGTATTATTTGGGAAAAGAATGCAAGAGGCCGAAACACAATTTGAATAAAAAACCAAATGATGCAAACAATAATATGTTTTTGATTAACTAACTACCTTTGTTGCCCAGGAAAATGACCTGAGAGTTTCATCTCGCAGCAGCACACAGCCAAAGAAGCAGGGCATTCCATAGTTATTGATTCCAACCCATATCCCCAGCGGCATGTCAAATGCAGTGAGACGATGGGTTGTATCAAATACCACAGCATCCCCAAAGATATCATACAATTGGATGGAAGAGGCATACGACCAGGCAATGTTTTGTAACCGGTTGTTTGCATCAAGTGTGTACTCAAATTTAAAATTAGGATCTTTCTCCTTAATATTCTTGCACATTCTTAACAAATCTAGGGTCTCTTCTTCGGGATCTAATTTTCTAAAGGACTGGAGTAAATTCCTTACGTCCTTTTCAGTAAAAGGCAAATATCCAGGTTCGACGCACTTCTCAAGCTCCATTAGCCTGATCATTTGATGAACAGAAATCCCTGTTTTGGCAAACATAAGAATTCGATTCTTGTCAGCGTCTGATATAGTTCTGTAGGCAGGAAGGAATCGAACTTGGTTAGGTTCCAAAAGGTCGTGATTATGATGATTGGCAAAACCAGTGACCCGCCACTCAGGAGGTCCAAATTCGGTGGTTTTGCTTATCCTCAAATAAGCCTGACAAGCACATCGAGAAGATTTTCTATTTCTCTGAGGCTTAGTTTCATTTGATGATTTAGCAGGAGTATTGCCAGCACGATGACAAACAAAGTATCGTCTAGTAAGTCCTTTCCCAACACCGTCTTTTCCCTCAGTTCGGTGACGCCTAATTGAGAAGCCACAGGTCTTGGCGAAATGGCTATAGAATACATAAGCAGAATCATGAGTGGGAAACCTCTGACCAATGTATGGAATGTGATCATTAGTTGGTTCCAAGGAGAGGGTGGTTTCAGCAGGTGACTCTTCCGTGCTGCTTGTATCTCCCAAAGACAGGGAGTGTTGGTCAGAGGGATCGTCGTAAACTACCAACATGGATCCAGCCTCTTCAGACATTATATGTTTTTCACACTAATTTACTAGGGAAACAGAGTCAACAACAATTATCTGCAGCAAAATAAATAACTATCATGGTTAATCACATTTATGAGTAAGGAAATCAAGGAATAAGCAATAAATTGAATAGTTATCAGATTAATAGGTTAAAGAAGGGGGGAAATGGTACCTTGGAGTGAATGGAAAGCAAAATGTGGAGGGAAACCCTAACACCACCACGCTCTCTTACGCAGGAACAAAACGATCTATTATTGGGTTTTAGTTTCGCCAGGAAAAAAAAAATATATGCATTTCAACTTCTTCCTCGCCAAACATCAAATAAACATCGACTTCTCATTTTGCTACTCAACCAAACACTCGTTTTAATCTATCGAAATTAGAATATTAGGGTCCCTTTGGTTGGGAGGAGAGGGGAGAGAATATTTGTAAATATTTTTGTTTGGTTCATTTTTTATAAGGAGACAAAAGAGGAGTAAAATCCCTCATAGACTCATTTATTTATGTATTTATTAATAAGAAGGATATAGCCTTAGATGACAAAAGATCAAAAATATCTCAAATATCTCATTTCTCTCTTGCTATCTTCGATATTTTTTTGCATTCATTCACAAAGTTCTCACATTACCTCACACTCACTCACATCATTTGCATCCTACTTTTTTTTTTACACATTCACTAGAAGACAAAAATACCTATAAATATATATTAATAATTGGATTCAACTCCAAAAAGTTTGCTCTAATTCATAATTGAATTTAAACAACTTATACTTCTTTTAGAATCAAGATAATTTATAATCTTTTCTAGAACTTGTGCTCATAAACTAATGGTCCAACAAAAACTCCTTTGTGGATTTGGTTCATATTTCATTCTCATAAATATATGTATTTACTGATGCTTGAATTTCTTTAAGTTCTACATCACTTTCACTGGCTCCTTTAAATACATAATGTATCTAATGAAAGACTTCAGTTTTATCGACAAAATAATTTTGTCCCATAACGTGTTATAGAATATGTGTCTCTTATTTCCGTTGGGATACATCGGTAAATACATCTTCATCTTGATTATAATCAAGTTTACTTAATGAACTTTACAACCCAGATGATCATAAAGACAAACTAGATACTCTTACCTCCTCTAGCGGTAGAAATATTGAGACTAAGCCATTGAATTGACTTAACTTGCACAGATCAAATAAAAATCGCTATCGCAGTTTATTGTTTTCAGAGAAAAGAGAGAATAACCCAAAAAGAGGGGGAGAGAATCTAAGTTCGGGGAATGGTTATGCAAAGGAAAAGTATTAGCACTCTAAACATCTACGGTAATCCACAGGAACCTCTTTGAAGATTTGTGTATTTTGGTTATAAGTGTTGTATACAAAAATAGATTGTGGAGATGAGAAAAGAAGTGTTTTTTACAATTTTTGTACCCGCCATGGTTGTGAACCTTTAGTGCCTACGTACCACCTTCCATGCAATACGGGATCAGGGTACTCGTAGTTCACCTTTAAAAATTTAAAACACAAGTGTATTGGTTAATTTTAAGAGACGAGACATCATCGTCGTATCCGAGTGGAAGAACATACTTACTACCCATAATTATGAGAAAAGATAATTTACGTCATCTCAAAGTGGAGGATATAGCTTGATTTTAAAATCAACAAAGCCTCACTCAACACCTAAGTGGAAAATATCCCACTTCACTATATATCATAGAAGTATAGTAACTCACATCACTACAAGGATTGACAAGATTCTAATCTTTTGAGAAAAATTTAAAGTAAAAGAGTCAAAGTGGCAAAATGGTTTGAATGAGATTGATTGACTTTTAATCATCTCACAAAAATGTCAAGGTATTAATAAGTTGATTAAAGTTTGATTAAGAAAATATTTTGAAAAATGCATGGATCTAAGTCCAAGTTTATTGTGAAAGCGGTTCAAGTTGGAAACAAGAAGAGTTTTCAAAAGGATGGAGAAGATTTTTGAAATTAAAGAAGGTAGGAGGAGATGAAGGGACTATCCTAAAGCATAAAGTAAAAGCTAGAAAAAAATTGTCTAACCAACAAGAAGCCAACACTTGACACAATGAGTCAATATAGAATTCTCATCCTTTAGATTGAAACCAAACGAGCAAAGATAATAAACCTCTTAAGAAAACCAAGCTTCAAAAAAATTAAGTCTTCATAAAAATTGGACAGAGTAACGGCTGTATACAGATGAATTCCTGATCACAGACAAAGCATGTAATCAAAACAACCCGCACACAAACCAAACAAACAACCCAATGTCTTGGGGCAAACCCCAATAATTCCATACAAAATAACAGTTAAAGTCGCAAGGTCTCAAGGTAGGTCAAGGTCACTAATCCTAAGTCCAAGAAGTCCATAACTCCAAAATGCCAAGGATAGTAACCAAATAGTCCAAGTAACATTAAATTTTTATGGTTCAAGTTGATTATTAGGTATCTTAAACAAGAAATGAAAAGTTCAAGTGAGCAAAGATGAAAATAGCATGAAATGAAAATGCTAAAATAAATGTGCTTAAAGTAAACAACATAAAGTAAAAGCATAAAAAAATCAATTATTAGAAATTAGAGGTTAGTTGAATAACCATCTTGAAACTTGCATTTGAAAACTCATTAGAAGATTGATAAAATCAAAGCCTCTTAACAACAAGTTTCATTTGCTTTTTGTCATGTATATCATTCATTTCAAAATCTCAAGACAATAATAAATTATCAACGATGTTTAAATGATTCACTTAGTTCCAAAATTTATGATGATTCATTAGAGAATTCATAAGACCAGAGCCTCCTAACAATGAATCTCAAGGTTATTGGATCAAAGATTTCAAATTAAACATGCTTGGGCTTACAAACACGAGTTTGGGCCACAAATGATCATTTCTCGAATCGGGACAAAATTTAACGCTATGTTAAGCAATCGTAAGTGGACTTATATAGAAGTCACACTTATTTTGAGGCCGGTCAATAGCAATTTATGTGCCATATGTTTGGAGTGATGATATGTAAATCATCCTATAACAACATGTAGCACAAATAAGAAAATGATAAGATGAAGAGGGAGAAGATATATTAGATGAAATTAGGGTTTCAAATATCATCAACATCATTCATCCATTTTGACGGATTTGGTTTTTAAACCTATCGACACCCAAGATCCAATGAGGTTAAAAAATTTATCCCAGAATAAGACCCAAGTAAGTAGCAAATGTATTTCCAAAAGTTAAACAAAAATTATGCACATGAGTTCTCAAACACAAACCTTCATCAAAAGCAAAACCCCAAGTATCCTTCCAAAATAAAAATTAGGTTTAAAATAGGAAAATAATTTGTAAGAAATTGTCAACTTAATTCTAAACTCCTAAAGGTTTCTAAAAGTCAGAGGCATGGCCAAAATTCATGAGAGAGGAGGAAATATGTTTTTGAAACTCAAGCATCAAAACTAGCTAGTCAAAGACTAAAACTAGGCATGTTTTACAAAATACTTTGAATAAAATAGAAGATTAAATTTAAAAAATTTGAAAAAAATTTTTTTAACGATCTTGACTCATCCAGGAACTTTGAACAATTTTTTTTATATTTTTAGAAATGAGAAAAATTAGGGAATTAATTGTTTCTTCATGCCTAAGTAAGAAAAGGTCTCAAAAACAACAATTAACTTCTAAATTTTGAAAAAAATAAGCAAACTGATATATAGAACTAATTAAAAATCATAGAAAATTAGTTCAATACCTAAGGATTAGTGAGTATATTTTTCTTGAATTTTATTCCAAAATAAAGAATTAAACTAAAATTATTTACACAATATATATAAAAAAAAAGTGATATAACCAAACAAATGATTTAATTTAAATCCCACAAATTTTGTAAAATTGAACAATAATCATTTTTCAATAAGAAGACTCAGAAGAATACTTAAAAAACATTTTTTTAGGATTTTTTGATTTAGTAGAAATAGAAAAATAAAATTCTAAAACTTATAGAATGATGAAAAACCCTAATTAAACTAGTTGAATTTATTTAATCAAAAAAAGAAGAAAAAAAGGCCATGAAATAAAAAAGAAAATGAAAGTATAGTGAAAATAGAGTTTAAAATATTTTTGTGGTGATTTTTTAGTTAAGAAAAATATTTGAACAAAATTAGAGAAAACAAAGAAAATTAAAATATATTTAAAGTGTATTACACATGTTATTAGTATAAAGCACTGTAAAAAAACAATTAGAACATGTTCAATAAAAAAATGCCACGTAGTCATCCCTACCATGTGAACCAGCCCTAACATTCTATTTTTGCAGTTTTAAAACAAGATGTTCAGATCATCATATCTCACGCATTTCTCCATGAAAAACCAAGATGTAAACATCAAACTTCAATATGAAAATGAGTAGAACATAATAGAATCAAAAAAATTATCAAAATATGCATGGACCATAGAGAAAAATGCCACGCGAATATTGTTGTATGAACAAGATTTTGAGTTGACAAATTCAACAAACAATTTTCTGACTTAGTTTTCTAATTCAATTCTCAACCATATCCCTTGATCCAAACATCAAAGTTCATCCTCTCAATGCATAGAACAACAAAACGTGCATGGATTCATCAAACAATGCCACATCTGATCATAAATTAAACACAAAAACAGTTGCATGAACAGAACTTTGAGCAACCTCATGGAATAAGAATCAAGCAACGAATACACACATGTTTATACTTCAGATGTATGATCTGGCCAGCTAAAAACAAACATGAACAAAGTCAAATGCATGATTCGAGCTAGCATGAGAGGAAATTGGATTTTAAAGTTTACCTCAATGAGTGAAAAATAAATTCACTCAATGCCTCTGTTTTAAAGTAGAAAACCAATGTAACTTCTTCTTCAAGCTTCAAAAATAGCATAATGAGCAAGAAGAATAGATTTGAGCAAGAGACTCTTGGAGAAAATGAAGAAAAATTATGTGTTTTAAGAGAGAGAAGAATTTAGCGAGGAAGAGAGGGATAGAGCCTTTGAGATTTTATGTGTGTCCTCTATGCTGAATGTAGCTTCCTTTTTATAGAGTGAGGAAAAGAGAGTGAGGGTAAAAGTGGAAAACAAAGGTGAGAGTCAGGTGGTTCTGTATTTTGCTTCTATTTTGATCTCTTGGAGGTCGTTTTGGATAAGTGGGCATAACCTGGGCGTGAGTTGGCAGATTGGTGTCTTGGTTGACATAAAATCCCATGTATTTCCATGTAAGTTTTGCCATTATCATGATCACATCTTCATGTCACCGTATTTCTCTCCATAGTGCGTGAAATGCAACAAAATTTGAATCAAGACTGGAGTGGACATAACATACTCCAACTTTCATGTTCAGAAATTTTCAAAACAAAACTTGGATCAATGAGATAAATAGCTATGAATGTATGCACATCCCGTGTTTGCTGGAATGCCTGGCCTCGTGCGCGCGTGTCATGCCTCGTCGCTGGGAAAAAATTCAATATCACGACAACCTCTTCCCATGATTATATCTTAAAATGTAGGAGTTATTTTGAGAAACTTCCTGAAGTAAAATTGTACCTCACACATGTATCTTGATCTTTCATGTTGGAAACTTTTCAAAATAATGAGTAATTCAAAGAGAAAAAAGGTGGTGAAGGCATGCCCATGAACTGTTTGATGAAACGCTTGGCCTGGCGCGCGTGTGATATGCCTTGTCGCTGGGAAATATGACAAGTTAAAACTCCAAATCCTAAGCATTATATCTCATTCTACACTTGACCATTTAATATGATTCTTGAATCAAAAATGAAAAGAACACTGCAAACTCCAACTTTAATGTTGCCAACTTTTTGATTTGAGCCCAAATGAACACTTAAATTAGCCATGAAGAAAATCAGATTTTTGTACATATTTAAAAATTCCACTAAGTGTCCAGAAATTTCCAAGCTCCATAACTTTTTCTCCTTTCACTTTTTGGACTTGAGGCCTTTAATGCAAAGTTGAAGAATTTTGTATCCTCTTTCTAGGCATGTAAAGTTTGCATATTTTCAATAAAAATTGAGAAAGTTATGATCAATCAAAGTTCAACACTATGAACACAAAAAATCCAAAATTTCAAATAACTTCATTGACAAGTTGTTATACCCCAAAATTTGCCCTCTCATTTTATTAAGATTTCTCCTTGCAAGACTCTTTGAACTCAAGACCAAGCTAGAGTTTGCTCTGCTCAAGACATCTCCTTGCACTGTTGACCTAAATTAGGTTTTAAGTTTGCACAGGGATTTTTTGACTTCCAAGGCTCAAATTGAATTTCATACTTCATGTTGGACTTATAAGATTGCTCATACCAAGTTTCAAGCCTTGAATCAAATTTTTGCCCAGTCAATTGGACAGTTGATCTAAAAATCAGCTGTATTGGGGAAAAAGTCAATTGTGGCCAATTTACAATCAAACCTCATAATTTTTTATCCACATCAACATTATAGGCTCATATGAACCATTTGATCAAGTTTGGACCACAACTCCTCAAGAAATTTGATCAGATCATCAAAAGGGCAAAATGGTCATTTTTAGGGTTTTGACTACAGAAGGGCAATTTTTGACTTTTAACCTAGCCAATGGCAAATTGGGTTAAAGCATGGATTCAAGTACTCAATGGAATCATCTTGACTTATTCACAAGGTTCAAAAGATCTCAATTGCATTGGATTGACAGATGAATTTTCCAGTCAACTGATCAAAAATCAATTGTACACTGAAAAGTCAAACTTTGACTTTTTGGTCAAAATCAAGTGCCAAGGGTCATTTTTCATCAAGATGTGTTAAAATATGAAACTTGTTCATCAAGAAACCTAATTTTGCAAATTAGGGTTTAAGATTGAAAAATTTCATAACTTAGAATTTTTCTAAGTTATGAAATTTTTATTTTTTCCCAACTTTGCCCAACTTTTTCACCATGATGAAATTGGATTCAAACAAAACTTCCAACATGAAAGTTGTATTCCTCCATAAAATCTACAACTTTGATTCACAAAGTTTTCCAAAAAGAAGCTTGGATCTCAAGTTATGATTTTTGGAAAAAGGGTCTATGAAACTTTTAACTTAGTGAAATTTTGCCCTAGTTTAGGCAGGATTTTGACCTATCTTCATGACAACTTTTCACATAGTTACACTTGGAATATCAAAATGAATTTCAAATATGGATTATAGAGCATGTTACAAGATTTCCAAAATGTCCAAGAAATCTCCAAAATCATTTATGGTTAGGGAGAATCGAAGGTTTGAATTTGGCAAAAACTCACTTTTGATCCATGGCATTTTCATGTTGCTACAAGTTGCAATTTCTGTCCAGCTTCATTTGTACTTGAATACAGGTCTCTAAACCCTTCCAAACTTAAAAATTGAATGCAAACTCAATGGTCTAAGGCATTATTCTGATCAATGGAAGTTTACACAAGAGTTTAATCCATTTTTGGCAAAAAGTGAACTATGCCATTTTGATAAAGGCAACTTTATGTCAACTTGCTTCCCTTGAGCCTTGAACCCCTCTCTTTGCAGCAAACATATTCCATAAACTTAGGCAAAGGTACAACCATCTTGTGCATGCTTGAAGATAGCCTGTACAGGCCTGTCTTGTATCACTTCACACTTTTACTTCAAAGCCAAGAAATTACTCTTTCTCAGTCAAAACCCAAATTTTGACCATTTTGCCCTTTTGATGATTTGATCAAATTTCTTGAGGAATTATGGTCCAAACTTGTTCAAATGACATATATGAGTCTAAAATGTTGATGTGGATCAAATTTATGAAGTTTGACTGTAAATTGGCCATGGTTGACTTTTTCCACAATACAGCTGATTTTTAGGTCAACTGTCCAATTGACTGATCAAAAATGTGGTTCAAGGCTTGAAACTTGTCGTGAGTAAACTTAGGGGTCCATAATGATGTTTAAAATTCATATGAAGCATTGATAGTCCAAAAATACTTGGGCAAACTCAAACCCCAATTTTGGGTGATCAGTGCCTGATGAGAGGTCTTGAGCTGGTCAAACCCTAATCCAGTCTTGAGTTAAAGAGATCTTGTGAGAAAAGTCTTGATAAATGAGAGGGAAAATTTTGGGGTACAACAACCAGCATTGTGAATCCATGGTTGGCCTAATAAGCTGGAATATGAAGGGCGAATAACCATTACATAAAAAGTTGAATCAAATGTTTGGGTTCCAACTTTTATGGGGATGTCCACTTCCCCATGCACCATCCTTTTTGAGCCGTCAAAGGCCCTCACTACTATGTTGCTAGGTTTCAAAGTCAATCCTTCACAGTAAAGCCTATCAAGAGCCTTTTTAGGCAACACATTCAGAGACGAACCAGTGTCCACCAAAACATGAGCCAAGGCCGTGCCCCTACATTCGACTGAGACATGTAATGCCTCATTATGCTTCCTCCCTCTTGGTGTTAAATCAGCATTTGAAAAACCTAAGCCATTATTTACGGTCAAGCTGGCTACGCAGTCTTGGAACTGATCGACAGATGTTTCTTGGGGTACATGGGCAATTTTGAGGAACTTTACCAAGGCTTTTGCATGAGCCTCAGAACATAACAATAAAGCCAGCCTGGAAATTTTTGATCGAGTTTGCCCCAGTTGCTTGACTACGTTGTAGTCGCTTCTTTTTATGATCTTAAGAATTTCCTCCGTCTCTTTTCGGGAAGTCTCAGGGATAGCCACTGATTATGCCTTCGTTCGGACAGGCTCAACCAGAATACCTTTTCCTCGAGTCTCGGTTGACTCAGCAGCAGGAATGTCGGTAGGGGTGATAATAGGGATTGTAACAGTTTTGTCAACAGGAGTATTAGCATAGATGATTGTAGGACTGGGAATAGCCTTTGGAGGAGCAACAACAACATGAATGATTACGAGTCCAGAAATAGCTTTTGGAGGAGCAGTTTTTGGAGAGAATACCCTTCCACTTCGGGTAATCTTGCTAGTCCCTGCAATATTACTGACATCGGAGCCAACAATCTCAGAACTTAAATCTTCAGCAGCTGGCCAATCTTGCTTGATACCGTGATAGTAGACACCCCCTCCATAATTCCATGGTACGATTTTGTCTTACAAATACGGGATTGGTCCAAGCATTGTAATTGTCAACGGAGCTACTTTAGGAACTGATGTAATTCTAACGGATCTTTTGGTGGAGACCCTGGAAGAATTGTCGGAAATGGTCACGATGGAAACATCATTATAAGAAACAGTTGGAATTGAAGTCTTCTCAAACAAAATTTCCTTGTTATCTATTAGGCATTGAACGCCTGCTTTTAATAAAGGACAGCTGGTTGGTGAGGATAAACAGAAATGACAGCTTTCATCACAGCCTGGGAATACACTGGCATTCAACAAGTTCTTTTTGATAGTCAGGAGTGGGGTCACAAGTTCATCAACTGAAGTAACAAACATATCTTCCTCGACGGTGTTGACATCACAGTCGTGTTTGGGCATAGGGGCAGTAATGACATTGGGCTTTTCTGGCGCGTAAAATTCAATCTCTTTGGCTTCAAGGAGGTCTTGTACTTTGTTCTTCAAAGCCCAATGGTTGTTAGTGTCATGGTCGGGGATCTCAGAATGGTATGCACAGCGGGCATTAGGATGATAGTGGGGAGAGGTTGTGTTAGGGTTCTTTGGAGCTTCTTTCAAAGTCACTAGGTTGGACCTTAACAAATGTGGCAATATTTGAGATAGTGTCATATTAATTCGGGTGAATTATCTGACTAGTCTTTCCATTCTTGGCTGGTTGCTTCTTTGCTGAGCAGGCGCTGGTTTAGGAATCATGACAGCCCCCACCATTGGACGGTGTTCAGACCTATCTTGATTTCTCTGAGGATATACAGTAACCACTTCTTTCTTTCTAATGAAGGGTTTCCTTACAACAGCAGAGGATGTATCTTTTTGAATCTTCCCATTCTTTATCCCGACTTCCACCCTTTCTCCGGTTAATATCAATTCAGTAAATCCTGCTGATGAACTCCCAATTAAGTGATTGAAGAAAGGTCCGGACAAGGTGCCCAAAAACATATCTACTAATTCTCTTTCAGATTGGGGAGGCTGGACCCTTCCTGCTAAGTCCCTCCACTTTTGGGCGTAGTCTTTAAAGCCTTCACTTGAAACCATGGCCATACTCTAGAGTTGAGTACGGGTAGGTGCAAGATCAGCGTTGTATTGGTATTGTTTGTAAAAGGCAGCCGCCAAATCTTCCCAGTTATGAACATTGGCTCTTTCTAACTGATAAAACCAATCAAGTTGAGTTCCAGATAGACTGTCTTGGAAGAAGTGTACCCATAAATCCTTGTCAGCGGTATGAGGCTGGATTTTCATCACATAGGACCGGAGATGCATTTTGGAATATGAAACTCCATCATATTTGACGAACACTGGTGCTTTGAATTTTGGAGGAACGACAATCCCCGATACTAATCCCAACTCCTCGAAGTCCAATCCAGGCACTTTTTGGATTTCCATTGCACTTAACCGTTCTTCTAGATGTTTATACTTATCGTCGGCTGAAGGGTATTGTTCTTCAGAATAATCTTCTTCTTCCTCTTCCTCCTCTGAATCTGGCTGAACCACTGCTTCTTTGCCCTTCCCATCTTGATTGTCTTTCTCATCAAATGACGTTGCAAATTCCAGGGTCCTTCTTGCTTGTCCTTGGAATCTTCTTCCCATGTTCAGAACTCCGGTTATTTTCTTTTTCTTTTTTTTCTCTTCAACCAGCAAGGTCTTCAACTCTTCTTATCCTTTGGCTAGAGTTAATAACATCTGTTGAAATTGGGCATTTTGAGCTTGAAGGTCCTTCACCGTTTGCTCGAGATCCATCTTACTGAAATAAACAGTAAAAAGATGAAGAGACTTGTTGCAAGAAACCTGCTTATGTTATGATGAATGGTAAATGCATATGCAATGATTTCAAGGATTTTGAAGATTCAAATTTGTTTTAGACAAAAAGGAAACACACGTTATATTAATAAATTAAAGCTTGAGTACATCAATGCCTTTTTGGGCAAAATAATACAAAAACTCTAGATAAAAAGGTGGTACGCATCCTCTTTGGTGCGATGTAGGCATTCAGAGTCTGCTCCTCATGAAGTTGCTTAGTGAGTTCCAAAACCTTCTTCTCGCTAGCGTAGAATTAGGCTTTGAAATTATCTCGCTCCCCCTTGAGTTGTATTCAATCTCTTTGTAATTCTTCAAGAGAGGTGGGCATGTCAGGATGCAGGATAGTGTATGGAACATCTCCTTCCATAACAGGCTCAATGATTACCGGGAGAATGGAGGGATAAGGCATCATAAGACTCTGAGCATGAGTTCGTACCCATTTGAGGTAAGGCTCAAGAGGGATGGAATTCTTATTCCCCAATGTCTTGCTATCTACCTTGTTCAACATCCTCCAAGCTCGGATAAACCTCTGGCGAAGACCTTGATTGTCGTTCTCGTAGTCAAATACCAAACCTTGAATGAGCATCTCATGTGGGTCATCCCTTCGGGCGTAACCAAACTGTCTTAAGGCTAAGCAGGGGTTGTAGGTGATACCTCCCCTAATTCCAAGTAAGGGGACATTATAGAATTATCCACAACGGTCGACAATAGTAACATTCTCTATAGATCCGGAACACCAATGGATGTCTGAATGTTTGAGTGTTATCAACCTTTGTAACCACCTTGAACCTTGCTCATTCTTCAATACAGATTGGGGAAGATACGAAATAAACCATCTTGCCAAGAGAGGAGTGCAACACATAAGGACACCTCTTTTCCTCATAGTGCGAGTGTGAAAAGAATGTAGGATGTCCCCTAGTAAAGTAGGCACCGGGTTGTGGGATATGAAGATTTTGACGGCGTTCATATCTATGAGTTGGTTAGGATTTGGAAACAAAACCATCCCATAGATGAGGAGAGCCACAATTTCCTCAAAGGATTGCAAATCCAAAGAGTTCCAACAGTTTCGGGCTTTCTCAAACAAGAACTTTGCTTGGAAGCCTTTGACACCACTCCTTGTTTCCCAATTAGTTGTGACATCAGATGACTGTAAGTGCAGAGCTTGAGAAATCTCTTCTGACTTTGGGTATCTTTCCATACCGTTGAAAGGTAGTTGATTGAGAATGGGAATCCTCAAGAGTTTGTAGAATTCTTCCAAAGTTGCCACAAGTTGATAATCGGGAAATGTGAAGCAATGGTGTAAAGGATCAAAGAAATGAAAGAGCACCTTAATCATGTCTTCATCAGTGTTTGAAGTGACCAAGTTGAGTAGGCGACCATGTCTCTCGGTGAATGGAGAATTTTCTGGAATCCTTGAAGCTAGCTCCTTAAGTTGTGGAGGGATCCTTCCAAGATTGACTTGAATAGTTTTCTTGCGAATAGAATCCATGTCCTACAAAACAGAACAAAGATAAATCCTGAGATCCTTGAAATGGTTAGTGGATGAGTATGATGTTATGATGTTTATGATGTTATGTACAAGTAAATATACACAAGGCAAATAAGTCCTTAGGTTTAGGCTTGCATGGAGCCTTATAGGTAAGTACTCTCTTGAATTTTAGTTGGCTTAAACCTGTCCTAGCAATAGTATCTGGGTTCTAAGGAGCTCAATATCACCGGTTTGTTTCCTTGAGCATTGTCTCAGCACAAGCCTCTTTAATGGCGACCGAAATATCTCAAAAAACCAAACCTCAATGAGTGTAGTATCGAGTATCTACCAACTTCATACTGTATCAAAGCCGGTCATCTCACTACATCCTAATGGCCAAGTTGGTCAAGTAAAGGTTCTAAAAGTTCATTAGTGCTTCATGACATCACTCAGCGGCCCCGTATTCTCCTTGATTAACTCAAAGGCTACCGGTACCCACAAATATGTCGCACTAACGTAGCTATTGCTTAGACCATGTCGGTATACCCCACACAGTTTCCACAATGTATTGCTACTTACCTATAAGGTATCCCCAAATCCGGGTAGAGGATTCAAACCCAAACAAAAAACCATAATGTAAAGCATACAAGTCAAATAATGTAAGCAAGTAAATATGATCTAACCCTAAGGTAACCCCACTTTTAGAATTTTCCCCAGCAGAGTCGCAAGTTCTGTGATACGCTGGGAGAACTGACTTAAAGGTTTTGCGTTTGATCATAAATGTTGCGGTTAGCAAGAGTCACCACCGACTTTTCTTTTATCCAAAAGCAAAGGTGAAAAATCACACGAAAGACCTTTAAGATTGTTTCTTGAGTTTGGGGGGTAGATTATGAAAAGGGAAGGTATTAGCACCCTTTTCATCCATGGTTTTCCATGGGATCTTAGTTACTTACTAGATCACTTGCTTTTTGTTTGAAATTATACTTTGTGTGGTTTTTGAAAGTATTTTGTAAAGAGGCCATTGTTTAGGCAATCTTTGTAATGATTCTCGTTCGTAAGAATGTATACAAAGATGTTTGATCTTTTGAAAATATTTTCAAGTTTGTAAGAGGCTTTGAAAGTGTAGGTGTTTGTTTTGAAAATAGCAAGGATGATTGTTTTGAAATGGAGCAAGTAAGTAGGAGCATTCTACCTACTCAAAAGTCTTTCTTGTTCATTTTCTTTTCCTTTGACATTGTTATCTTACCATTGATTTGGTAAGTAACCCTATCTTTGGATGTAAATGGGGCGGCCGTGGGTCATCATATAACCATGATTAGCAATGTTTCAAGGTATCTTAGCATTCTCTTTTTAGGGACTAAGATCATTTGAAAGGCAACTTAGATAGCGTCATCGAGGGACTATGATCTTATACTTTACTTGTTTTGCTAAGATACCTCGCATGCGTAATATGGCCATTTTGTAAAGGCAACCAAGTGGATTTACCCTAGGGGTGCTTGTGTGCAAGTGTATTGTTTTCATGCTTGATTTTGTCTTGAATTATGGTTTTCTAAGTATTGGTTTTAGTCTTTCCATACAAACCCTAATTACTAGCATGTTATATATAAAGCGATAAATTGCGGAATTTAAAGTTACTACGCTATTACAATACTTGTGGGAGGGGGTGTACAAAGTATAAATGGGGATTGCAAGAAAATAAACCTAGTTAATATATTACAGCCATATTGAATTGGTACAAGAATGGAAATAAATGATGTACAAGATGAATAAATATGTAAGAATGTAAATGTGAAGAAAATGGGTATTTGTTTGGATTTTTTAGAGAAAATGGGTTTTTGTTTTAACCTAATTAACTAGAAGAAAATAATTAATTAAACCTAAATTTACTAAGAAAATATTTTAAATAAAACCCTAATTCTATTAATTGATTAAAAAGAAATTAAGTTTATAAGAAAGGTATTTTTTTTGGTTTTTTTTGTCTTGAAAATAAATTATAGTATTATAAAATATTTTTGATTTTTTTTAAATTAATATATTTTAATTGGTGTAAAAGAAAATAACTAAAACCTATTTTTAATTAAATTTACAAAGATAATTAGTAAAATAAATAAAGTATGATCAATAAAATAATTTTTGTGTGAGAAAAATAAATAAACTATATCAAAATATAAATCTACTATTTTTCTATTTTTTGTGATGTTTTTAAGTATTAGAAAAAATAATTAAGAAAATAAATAAAATGAAAATAAGAAAAGAAAATAAAATGGGCCAGGGACTGTATGAGTGAAACAGGGGGTTAGAGATAAGAAAAAAAATCATAAGGTCCAAACATGAAGCCCAACGCCTGCCAAAAACGAGTCAGAATGCAAAAAAATATGAAAAAATCAAAAGGGTACCACTGGGGCTCGAACCCAGGTCCCTCAGAAGCTCTGTAACTTGTTCAAATCTCAACAAAAATGAAAACTGTAAACATGAAACTTGTAGCAACTTTCCTCACGGTTTCAAAAATGTAAAGCATTAAAACTATAGATCAAAGATAAACATGAATTTTAATGGCCCTATTCTGAACCCTAAAAATCTCAGAAACTTCAATCTTAAAATTCTCTAAGCTCAAGCAAAATTAATGGAAACTATGGACATGGTTAGCTTTAGGGCAATGATATCTACATGTTTTATTCACAAATAAATCATTGATGATGCATGTATGAAAAGTTCCAAAGTTAGAAAGCTTACCTTGCAAGAGGGTATCGGGTTTGGAGTTTGAGCAGTTTTCAGTAGTTCCAATGGTTGATTAGCTTCCTCAAGTTCCTAGGAAGCTAATGGAATGCTTAGCTTAAGCTGAAAGTACCTGAGGAGTTCTGGAGAAGTCCAAGTGCAAAGCTCTATTTTTAAAAATGGAGGATGGTGTTAATGGTGATACATTTCTGTAACATGGTGTGGGATCAGTTCTTAATGATGTTTAGAAGCTTTAGGAATAAAAAGGCTTGAAAACGCACGAGGGAGTTATGAGTTTCAAGTTTTTTGTCAATTTATGTGAAAATGGAGGTATGAATTGTGATTCTGAGCTCTTGGTGTTTTTAGGGATCAAGCATTCGTGTGTTTTGTGGCAAATGGTTTGTATATCTATAAGCAAAAGGATTAGAGTGGTTTGGACAATCAGAAGTACAAGTTTTCAGCTAATTGCTAGGTTACTTGATTTTTGAAGAAAAGTGGGAAACCAAGTTTCAATGTGAGGTACAAGCATGGGCTGAGTGATTGTAAGTGTCTACTAAGTTTCTTATGGGTGATGGGACTTGTATGATCAGAAGAGAACAAGTGCAAGGCTCAAGAACAAGTTTTGTGTAAAAAAGCACTTTATCAAAATGGCAATGTACACTTTCTTCCAAAAATGGATATAAAGCATGGCCTTGCATTGAATGCTTGAAATGAGACCTATAACAGATGTGCAAGCCATTAATTATGGAGTGGTCTAAAAAATTTTGAGGCCTGCAGAGTTTATGCAGCATAACTTTGAATTTGAATGTTGTTCATCACAAAATGCCTTGTAATTCAAGTGATAAAACCCTAACTTCATCTCTTCGATTCTCCCTACTCAAAAATGATCTCAAGTAGTTCTTGGACATTTTGGAAAGCTTGAAATGTTATCTAAAACCCATCTTTGAATTGCTTTTGGAGATTACCTTTGGAACTATATGAAAAAGTTCCATGAAGTTGGGTCAAAATCCTGACCAAATTAGGGCAAAATATCACTAAGTGTTTTGTTTCATGACCACATGTTCTTAATATTATAACTTGAGATCCAAGAACTTTTGGAAGAAGTTGGTGAATCAAAGTTGTAGATTTCATGTAGATCTACAACTTTCATGTTGGAAGTTTCTCTTGAATAACCTTGCATCATGGTGAAAATTTTGCTCAAAGTTATGAAAAAATAAGAAATTTCCAACACTTAGAAAAATTTCTAAGTTTAGAAATTTTAACTTTTCAAAATGAAATCTTGAATTTTGGATTTCTTGATGAATAAGTTTCATATTTTGACATGTTTTGATGAATTGTGATCTTTGGCCTTTGAATTTGACCAAAAAGTCAAAGTTTGACTTTTTAGTGTACAGTTGACTTTTTGATCAGTTGACTGAAAATTCACCATCAATCCAATTGATCTTGAGCAATGTTTTGGGTCATGCCATTAGGTCAAAGTGATGCAATTAGACTCTTGAGATCATGCCTTAAACCCTAATTTTGACCATTTTGCCCTTCTGAAGATTTGATTAAATTTATTGAGGAATTGTGGTCCAAACTTAATCAAATGATACATATGAGTTTAAAATGTTGATATGGATAAAAAATCATGAAGTTTTGACTGTAAATTGGCCATAGTTGACGTTTTCCTCAATATAGTTGATTTTTAGGTCAACTGCTCAATTGACTGAGCAAAAGTGTGATCCAAGGCTTGAAACTTGACATGAGCAATATTGAGGGTCCATAATGATCCATGAAAGTCATATGAAATATTGAAAATTCAAATATCCTTGTGCAATCTCAAACCCTAATTTTGGTCATCAGTGCTTTAGGAGGTGTCTTGAGCTGATCAACCCTAGTACAGTCTTGAGCCCAATGAGATCATGTGAGCAAATTCTTGATAAGTGAAATTTGACCTTTTATACAATTCTTTGTATTTCTTATTTTATTTAGCTTGCAAAGACACCATTTATTATTGATAATAATTTTTAAAGCGAAAAGATTAAATAACAAAATTGTACTTCAAAAAGAATTTACAATTTAATTTTACTTTAAATTGTGTGATTCAAGAGAAAAACAAAAGTGGTGATCCCAGGAATGGATGAAATCCAGTAGTTTTTAGAAGTTTTTTTCCCCCCAGGAAGGTTTACTCAGGATGTTTCGCTGTATTGGGTTTATGATTTCAGTGTCCCCAGTCAATTCTTGGTTCATTTTTCTTCTTTCCTGAGTCTGCGTGATATGAAGACTCAATCCAAGATTTCTCCAATGAAGGTTTCTCTTATTTGATAGAAGTCCTTTCTCCCCAGAGAAATTGGTATAATAATTACTCTCGAAGAACACATATCTCCGGTTTCTCCAGTAAATAACGTATATTGGTTTCCCCTCGAGAATGTGGTATTGACCTCCCCAATGATGTTAGCACTAAATCCCCAGTTGATGTCTCGATGATGAAGCATTATATGCCTTAGTGAATTTTGTATGTTTTTCCTCCTTCAAAATGGGCCTAAATTCCCCAGTGAATGTTTTATTGATTTGGTGTCCATCTGCTTTATTTGAAATTAGTTTTCCAATCCCTAGTAGAAGTGTTACATTTGAAAATATTTATTTCCCCGTTGAAGTCTGAGTGCTACTCCCTGGTGAAGCCTGAAGAAGGATGTTATATCCCTGTATATGTACTGTTTCTTCACTATATTATGTTTCTACCCAGTAAAGTTAAGCCATGTAGTAGGACTTTGTTTCCTCAGTTGGTGCTTATTTCTTCTTTTGGGATGATCGTCTTGGATGTAATTTGGCCGAGTGTTATGTGCACTCGAGTTGGTTTTGTTTGTGTATTCCCAGTATTATATGTCTGTTTTGTCAGCATATACATAATAACACTCATACACTCATACATACATCATACATAGTTAAATTTAGCAAATCATTGCTCATTCACACTCGTTAATATTTTGTGGACATATTGCCCTGTTTTATAGAGTTGTGTTGTCCTCTCTCCAATAGAGTGTCAGTCATAAGCAGAAAGTGAATATTCTTTCAATTTCCCCACTGAGTTATCCCTCGTGGAAGATTTTTGCTTTAGCCTTCCTACACAGCTCTTTGTCTGGATAGACTGGGTTTCCCTCTTGAGTTTATTTCTCAAAGGATGTATTTTGGTATACCGTTTTACTCCAGTTTATTTCTGGATTGGATCTTTGTTTCCCAGCATTTTTATTACTTTGAATGTCTGGAAGCTTTGAGTTTTGGTTTGAGAATGTGCATTTATTTTGCACGAGAATACTTTTATCTCCTCAGTAGGAATATGTTGGCATTTCCCCAGGAAGTTGTATGTCATTCCCCAGGAAGTTATATGTCATTCCCCAGGAAGTCATGATTCATTCCCCAGGAAGTCATATTTCTTTCCCCAGGAAGCCATATTGCTTTCCCTAGAAAGTAATTTTTACAATCCTTCCTATATCAGCAAGTGGCAGGTCTCTTTATTTGAGACAACTTATATATTACCATTTCCAGGCAGAGTACTTTGGTTAAAGAAGAAGTTGAGACCCATTCTAGGTGAAACGCCAGAATTTTGGGAAAAAACTTGTTATCTTTTTGCTACCTTCGGTAAACGTTGGTAGTTCATCGTTAGTGAACGGCGATGCTATGATATTTTCTCTTCTACCTTCAGTTAAAGTTGGTAGGTCACCTTCAGTGAAAGTTGGTGCTTGTTATCTTTTTGCTACCTTCAGTGAACGTTGGTAGTTCATTGTCAGTGAACGGAGATGCTATGATATATTCTCTTTCTACCTTCTGTGAAATTTGGTAGGTCTTCGGCAGTGAACGTCGATGATTGTTATCTTTATGCTACCTTCAGTAAATGTTGGTAGTTCATCGCCAATGAACGGCGATGCTATGATATTTTCTCTTCTACCTTCAGTAAAAGTTGGTAGGTCACCTTCAATGAAAGTTGGTGATTGTTATCTTTTTGCTACCTTCAGTGAATGTTGGTAGTTCACTGTCAGTGAACGGCAGTGTTATGATATTTGCTTTTCTCTCTACCTTTAGTGAAAGTTGGTAGTTCATCGTCAGTGAACGTCAATGATTTATTCTCTCTACCTTCAGTAAATGTTGCTAGCTCTCCGTCAGTAAACGTCGGTGTTATTATTTCTTCTCCCTTTCTACCTTCTGTGAATGTTGGTAATTTTTCCTTCAGTAGAAGTTGGTGTATCCTTGGACTTTTTATCATCCTCTATAAGTGGGGCTTTTGATCCACCAGTGATTTATTTTCCTGGTCGGGATTTTCTTTTGTTTCTTTATTTCTTTGTTATATCCCCAGTGGTGTTTTGCGTCTCTTAGATTCTGTTCATATGGATTCATAAGCATTGTATGGCATCTTAGGGCGAAAAATAGGGTTTGTTTTATATTTAAGTATCTTCGATCGCGTCGACACGAAGATTTTTTTTAACCTTCATATCTCCGGATAGAAGAAACTTAAATAAGGGAAGCTGTTGTGCTCCAATTTTTGCCCCTAAGATCCCTTCACCATACCATGTTGATTCAATAACAACAGGATCACATTAGGGCTTTTGGTTCTCCTCCTTATCTTTAGCTTTGATCTTTGAGGAATCACCAAGCACCTTGACTTGTTTTCTTTTGTGATCATGAATGTTTTGTCTTGAATTTTCTTTTGATTAATAAAATACAATGTTGGCTTGTCTTACTTGTTAATAATGTAGGAAAAGGCAATATGGCTTAGCAAGTTGATCCATGGGTTCATGAGTTTATTTCCATGCCCTAGTCAATAAAACTTGAGAACTTCAAACCTCACCATTGAACTTGTTTTATAAGAAATGGCATGGAAAGGTTCATTTTGGTTCATCACATTTCAAAGTTATCAAGATTGATTCAAAAGTACAAGGGGTTGATTGAAGAAGTTGTCACAGTTGGACAAGACCTTGTTCCCATTGGTCACAAGTGCATATTTCTATCAACTCTCAAGATATGAAAGTGGTTTTGATGGCTATTAGTTCTCATTATAATCCTCAATAACTTCTATTTACAAAGCAATAGTGTTGGTACAAGAAGGTTGTTCAAAATTGTCAAAGTTCCTCAAAGCATTTTCTTGATCTAGAAGCTAGGGTTTTGAACTTCAAAGAAGTATATCTTGCTCATCTTTTTGTATTTTTGAGTGATTCCAAAGAAATCCTTCTCTTTAAAGGGTTATTAACAAATCACTTCAAAAGTTTCAAGGATTTTTCATGTGGAAGAAACTTGATGATGAAGAAAGATTACAAGTCCTCCAGATGAACCCTTATTTTCTCATGAGTGACTTCAAATGATCATAACTTGGTCAATTTTTATCACCCTGAGCCCACTATTTTTCCACAATGATCTTTAGGATGTGAACTTTATTCCTTCTTTTATGTGCAAAGTTAGAAAATGGATGGAAGGTGCCCTAAGGATACAAAAGATTATAGGTCATTTTATGATTTTTTGCCAACTTCAACAATTCATAACTCTCTTGATTTTTGGAGATTTTAAATGGTTCAAGTCTCAAAATGTCATTAAAGAGGTCTATTTCATGACATCTTCTTTGGTCAAGAGCAATTTCCAAGTGGAAGGCCATGTTTGGAGGCAAAACATTATAGTTCACTTTTGAAGAAAAAATTGAAATATTTCTAAGTATGGAAAGTCCACCATTTTTCTCCAACTTTGACTCAATGCAACTATTATCTCAAGCATCCATTTGATTCCATTATTTTTCCATTGAAAAGCTTGTAACCTCATATTTCTAAAGCATCAAGAATCATGCCCTAAGACCCCTTGAGTTGAAAATGCCATTGTTTTGAAATTGGTAGCTTGAAACTGAAGTTTCATCACAAGTCAGATTTTGAAATCTTTGTTTTGGCTTCTAATCACAAGTTTTCCACGCGTTTTTTCTTCTAGTCATGTTTAACAACTTTCCAAAGGTGATTAGCATCATGAAACGCACGATTTGGCTGAGTATTGATGCTAAACAAGTCAAACTTTATTCATGCTGTAGACCTTCCATGATTTCCCTCCAAACTTCACTGTTTCACACGCTTGAGGATCTCATTCGTTCTCCTATAAATATAGGGTCATCCCCCATTCATTTCCTCAAGCTTGGATAGCCAGAATCACTCTGCCAAACTTGTTCCATAACTCAAATTTCTGTAACTTCGAAATCAGTGTTCAAGCCTTTTTCAATACAATTTTTCTATCAATTTACCTTCCTTGATCTTCCCTGAAGCTAACCATACAATTACATTCAAGAATCGTGCCCTATATTGCAACATAGAAGTCCAGTTTCAGAGCTCTGCAACTTAACTTCAATAGGTAGATTTCTCCATCAATTCTTCAAAACTTTGATATCATTGTGATGCTCTCATTGCCCTGGTTCTAGTCGCAACACTTACTTTTATCTAGAAACACGTTTTGACCATGAAATTTCAAATCCCTTTTCAAAAATTTCGATCGAAATTGCTTGAGCTACAATTTATATAAATTTGTCGCGAAGGTGTGGTTGTCTTCGTCTTGAAGAGACGAAGCGAATGACATAGGTCTGAGCTTCTGATTTTACAGTTTGAGAGACTTGCAATTCACGTTTGCTGGAGGTTGAAGATGGCCAATGTGTCATCTTCCAACCAATAAAGGCGCACCGTCTGTTTTTTTTTATAAAAAATCTGATTTAATTAATGATTTAGTGCTTTACTCACTAATGACCATGATATGCACAGCGCGCCAGATCCCTTGAATTTGATTACTAACGCGTTTTGAATCTCATCAAATGGTCCACATATTTTTGACTTTATTTTTCTTTTCTGATTTTTATATTTAATTGTTTTAAATTTCAAAAAAATCGTAGAAAATTCATTTTTAGTCCAAAAAATCTAAAAAATTATGAAAAATATTTTTGATTTTTCTCTTTTTGATTTTTATTTTTTCACAATTTTATTTTGTGTTTTGATATTTTTTATAAATTTTCACTTTATTTGAATTGTTTTAAATGTTTAAAAATACTTTTATGCATTTTTAAATTCTGAAAAAATTATGGAATGATCCATAGATATTGTGACAAATATTGGTGACCTCATTTATTTATTTTATTTCTAACTTTGTTATTTTTTATCATTTTTTGGTTTATTTTGCCCATTTCTTTTAATTTTAAAAATAGTTTCTGACTTTAAAAAATTACCAAAAATTTTATAAAAATATTTGAGTTCATTTCTGATTTTTCTAAGGTCTTACTTAATATTTCTTTATTAATTTGAACATAGTTTCCTTTTTTTAATCTAATATTTTCATTTTTTTAATCATTTTTAAACCCTAATTCTTTAATTTTAAAAATTCAATTTATTTTTTTTATATTTTCTGGCTGATCTTGGGTTGAATTTTTTATCATGAACTTTATTAACATCATTGGGTCCATGGTGTTGAGTCTAACTCCATAAAATGGATGAATGATTTTAATAATAGTTTGATTAAATTTTAATTCAAATGTGGTTTGTATATTCTTTTACACCCTTTTTCATCTCATCCCTTTCTTATTGCACTAAGTGTTATTAGAGTATGATCTCTATATCATGTCTCAAAATAAATGGTGCATAGATTGCTATTGAACGGCCTCAAAATAGGTGCGACTTCTACATAAGTCCACTTACGATTGCTTAACATAGCGCTAAATTTTGTCCCGTTTCGAGTAAATGATCATTCTTGTCCCAAACCTATGTTTGCAAGCCCAAGTATGTTAATTTGATCTCTTTGATCCAATAACCTTGAGATTCATTTTGTGGAGGCTTTGGTTCTACCAATCCTCTAATGGATCTACAACACTTTTGGTCAACGCGGATCACTTAAACATCGTTGACCATTAAATGGTGCTTTGAGGATTCCAAATGGATGATATACTTGACAAAAAGCAAATGCAACTTGTTGTGTGGAGGCTTTGGTTCTACCAATCCTCTAATGAGTTCCAAATGTAAATTTCAATATGGTCATCCAACTAACCACTAATTATTAAATTTTTTTTACTTTATGCTTTTATTTTTTATGCTTTATGTACCATTTTACTTTAAGCATTAAATTTCATGCCATTTTTATTTTGCTCACTTGAGCTTTTCTTTTCTCTTCTAAGACACCTAATAATCAACATGGACCATAAAAACCTTTAATGATACTTAGACTATTTGGTTACTATCCTTGGCATTATGGAGCATTGGACTTCTTGGACTTAGGATTAGAAACCTTGGCCTATGCCGGAGACCTTGTAACCTTAATTGATATTTTCTCTGGAGCTCTTGAGGTTTACCTCAAGACATTGGGTTGTTTGTTTGCTTTGTGTGCAGGTTATTGTGATTACATTCTTTGTCTGTAATCTGAAATTCACCCGTATACAACCGTTACTCTGCCCAATTTTTGTGAAGACTTAATACACTTGAAGTTTGGTTCTCTCAAGAGGTCTAATATCTTTGATTGCTTGGTTTCAATCCAAATGATGGGAATTCTATCTTGACTCATAATGTCAAGTATTGGCTTCTTGTTGGTTAGATGGTTCCTATCCCTAGCTTTTATCTTATGCTATATAATAGTCTTTTCTTCTCCTCCCATCTTCTTTAATTTCAAAAATCTTCTTCCTTCTTTTGAAAATTCTTCTTGTTTTTAAACTTGAACCACTTTCATAATAAACTTGGACTTAGGTCCATGCATTTTCAAAACCTTTTCATAAATAAACTTCAATCAACTTAATAATACCTTGACATTTTTGTGAAAATACTAAAAGTCAATCAATATCATTTCAAACCATTTTGTCACTTTGGCTTTTATTTTAAAACCTTTCTCAAAAGATTAGACTCTTGTCAATCCTTGTAGTGATGCAAACAACTATACTTCTACAACATGTAGTGAAGAGAGATAATTTCCACTTGGGTGTTGAGTGAGGCATTATTGATTTTTAAAATCCAAGCCATATCCTCCACTTTGAGATGATGCAAATTCTCTTTTCTCATGATTGTGGGTAGTAAGTATGTTTTCCACACGGACAATGACGATGATGTCTTATCTCATAAAATTAACCAACACACTTGTGTTTTAAATTTTTTAAAGGTGAACTACGTGTACCCTGATCCCCTATTGCACGAAAGGTGGTACGTAGGCACTAAAGGTGATCCCCTATTGCACTAAAGGTACGTAGGGTGCTAATACCTTCGCTTTGCATAACCAACCCCCTTACCTTGAATCTTTCCCCCTCTTTTTGGGTTACTCGCTCTTTTCCCATTCCTTTGGAAAGAATAAAGTGTGGTGGCGATTTTTATTTTTGATCTGTATAAGTCTAGTCAATCCAATGGCTTAGTCTTAAACATTTCTACTGCTACACTATCAAATACATATTCGAGAAGGCCACCCTCTCTGGAAGAATAGCAAGATAGCAAATGGTCCTGACCAAATATGACATTCAGTACACTACCCAAAAAGCAATCAAAGGAAGTGTACTAGCTGACCATTTGGCTCATCAGGTTGTGGACGACTATCAATCCATGAATTTTGGATTCCCAGACAAGGACATCATGTTAGTGAATGATTGTGAAGAACTTAGACTATGTGACGGACCTGAACAAGGATCCCGATGGACTATGGTTTTTGACGGAGCTTCCAACGCACTCGGCAATGGCATCAGTGTTGTGGTCATATCTCCTGAAGGTTGTCATACTCCTGTCACTGCCAGGCTGTGTTTCAATTGTACCAACAATATGGCTGAATATAAAGCGTGCATTATGGGTCTCAAAGCTGCTATAGATTTGGGGATCAAATCCTTGAGTGTATTTGGAGATTCGGCCTTAGTAATCAGTCAAATCAAAGGAGAATGGGACACGAAGCATCCTAATATCATCCCTTACAAAGAGCATGTGTTGACACTGATCCCACATTTTGAATAAATTACCTTTGAGCATTTTCCACGAGAAGAAAATCAATTAGCAGATGTGCTAGAGACTATGCCATCCATGTTCAAAATCAAGTGGGACAATGAGGCTCCTCAGATCACTATTGAGAGGATGGATGAACCAGCATACTGTCATGAGATTGATACTGAAGAAGTAGTGGACAAACCTTGGTTCCATGAAGTTAAAATATATCTTGAAGCCTAAGAATATCCTGAGGGAGCTTCAGTCAACGATAAGAAATACATAAGAAGGTTTTTTTCCAAGTTCCTTCTCAGTAATGGAATCCTCTATAAGCGCAACCACGACTCTACCTTGCTTCGGTGCATAGACAAGAGTGAGGCGGAAAGGATTATGGTTGATTTGCACGAAGGTACCTTTAGCACCCATTCTAATGGGAACGCGATGGCTAAAAAGATCCTACGGGCAGGATACTATTGGTCCACTATGGAATCAGATTGTTATCAGCATTCGCGAACTTGTCACAAATGCTAGATCTATGCTGATAAGGTACATGTGCCACCGGTTCCTCTGAACGTCTTGACTGCTCCTTGGCCATTCGCAATGTGGGGCATCGACGTGATTGGAGAGATCAAACCTACAGCTTCTAATGGGCACCGCTTCATCCTGTTTGCCATTGATTATTTCACGAAGTGGGTAGAGGTAGCCTCTTTTGCTTCTGTTACCAAAAATGTCGTGGCCCGATTCATTAGACATAATCTTATCTGTCGGTATGGTGTTCCATAAAGAATTCATTACAGTTAATGGTACCGATCTCAACAATACTATAATCACCGAGCTTTGTACGCAATTCAAGATCCAACATCATAACTCTTCCCCTTATCGGTCGAAGATGAATGACGTTGTAGAAGCTGCTAATAAAAATATCAAGAAGATCATACAGAAGATGATGGTGACATATAAAGATTAGCACGAGATGTTACCATTTGCTCTTCATGGTTACCGCACCATAATGTGCACATCAACAGGGGCAACCCCTTTCTCTTTGGTATACAGTATGGAAGTTGTCCTACCCATTGAAGTCCAAATCCCTTCCTTGAGAATCATGAAGGATGCAGGGATGAGCGAAGACGAATGGGTTCAGACTTAACTTGACCAATTAAACTTGATTGACGAGAAGAGGCTTGCGGCTGTCTGTCATGGTCAGATTGTACCAAAATCATATGATCAAAGCTTTTAATAAGAAGGTCAAACATCAAGTACATCAGGCTGGCGATCTGGTAATCAAGCGCATCATACTGCCACAAGGTGATCCCAGGGGAAAATGGACTCCCACATAAGAAGGGCCATTTATGATCAAGAACATATTTTCTAGTGGAGCCATGATCTTAACCAATATGGACAGTGACGACCTTCCGCATCCTGTAAACACTGACATAGTTAAAAGATACTACGCATGAACAAAGACCCGCTAGGTCGACTGGCCTAGGCAAAAATTATGGCATCTCAGCGAACCAAAAGGGTTCGGTCAAAAATTAGGGATGTACACGAAAAATCTGTACACCCGGTAAGTCGAAAACCTGAAAAGGCGGCTTGGGCAAAAAAGGGTATCCCGATGGACTAAAAACCCGAAAAGGAGGTCCAGGCAAAAGTTATGGATTTAAAGCGTATAACTATGTCTCGTTGGATCACCTTACAGTCAATCTTCAGTATCAACTGTCAAGCTCAAATGGAACTAATCAATCCAATCAGCTCCGAACAAGCAGCAAAGGGATGAGACACTCGAAGACATAAAAGCAATAGCAAAATGGGAACCCAATGGGATTATTTTACATAGTTGTTTTCTTTGTATGCTATTTTGTAAAATTCTATTCTTACGACAACATTCTCTTATTGGGATGTTCGTCTCCTTGTACAAAAACACTTATTCAAGTTAATACAAAGCTATTCCTTTGAAAGTGCAAAACTATTTGTTTTTATTTTCCTCTTTTGTTTGCAAGAAATGTCCAGTGATTATTTTTGAACATATGCATTTGAATGTGATTACTGCTTACAAATATACGCACAAAAAACAGAAAGACAAGTACTAATGGCTTTAAGAAATAGGATAATATCTATAGGCCATCTGCAAAATCTCCGCAGATATTTCCTCCAGCAGGTACCTTCTCCAACAGGTACAGAGGCAGAGACATCCTGCTACAAGGTCACTGCCATATTCTCAGTATGCAGCCTAATGGTGTCAGGTATTCTCATATCCCCGGTAGAGCAAAATTTCTAATTACTGCTCCAAAAATTCCCCAGTGAAGTCGCCAAGCTTCTCAGGATTCCCTAGGAGGATTTCACAAAATCCCTAAACAACGCACGGAGTTTCCCTTCCCCAACATAGTTTATTTATATAATAATGGAAATTCGTCTCTCAACATTTCAACTTCAAACAAAATTTGAAGAGTTACATTCTTCATCTCCAGCTACAATCAGGGATTTATTTTCCATAATTCATCAACATTGCAATAGAATGACTGACACATTCATACACCATTTTACAGGTGTCATAGCATATGCAACACGAATGCATATATCACAATCTCATTTATTTTTAGAGCATCATTTGCACTTCATGTATCATGATGTTGCATGCAGCTAATTCTTTACCTTTTCAGGAAAGGTCGATAGATGAATGTCGCCAATAACTTTATAAAAAATTCTAGATTAATATCTGAAACCAGACAGGAAAACTATCTGTGAGCGACTGATTGTAGATTAATACCTGAAACCAGCCATGACAATTATCTACAAGAACTGATTGAAGATTAACTCCCGAAACAAGACAGAGAAACTATCTTTCTTTCAAAAGAGGTCAGAGATTAATACCTAAAACCAGACAGGACAGATATCTCAACGACCAACAAAAACAAGTTCCAGATTAATACCTGAAGCAAGACAAGACAATTATCTGCGAATGGTTAATTGTAGATCAATTCCAGAAATAAGATGGGGCGACTATCTACATGACAAACATTTCCTTCAGAGGAGTTCTGAAATGCATTTCCCCTTCAGCACTTCATTCTGAAAAGCATCTCCTTCAGAAATTTTATTCTGAAAAACATCTCCTTCAACGCTTCATTTTGAAAAGCATTTCCCCTTCAATACTTCATCCTGAAAAGCATATCCTTCAAAAGTTTCATTCTGAAAAACATCTCCTTCAGCGCTTCGTTCGGAAAAGCATTTCCCCTTCAGAGACAGAATCCTGAAAAGCATTCTTCAAGATACAGTCAAAATTAGACTTAGTCTAATTTCTATCAACAATCACCTTTGGATGGAATCTGTAAGCCCATCTCTGATAATATTTTGTCACTCTCCAAATGTAATCTTTAAGCTCATTCCCTATACAATCAACCAACCTACCCTCAAGTGCAAATTTCTGGACACTCTAGTGTTCAATCATCTTCCACCTTCAAGTCACGAATGACGGACTCGCCAATCTAACTCTTCAGGTTTAAGAAGATTGAACAGGGGCAGCTGTTGTACCCCAAAATTTTCCCTCTCATTTCTCAAGATATTTCCTACAAAGATCTTCAATATCTCAAGTTTGCACAGGTATCGACTAGGTCAAATAATCTCCTCAACACTGATGCCTCAAATTAGGGTTTTAGTTTGTACAAAGGCAGTTGGATTTCTAATGTTTCAAATGACTTTCATGGATCATTATGGACCCTCAGGATTTATTTTTGTCAAGTTTCAAGTCTTGGATCATAATTTTCCAAGAAAGTCATTCAAATTACCAAAAGGGCAAAATGACCAAAATTAGGGTTTTGACTAAAAATGACCGAACTTTGATTTTTGACCTAATACCTGGCTTATTGGTTGGAAGCATGATCTCAAGGATCCGAGCGCGTCATTTTGACCTAATTGCACATTTCAATTCATCTCCTGAGATCATTGAATTGATAGAATTCAATCAACTAATGGGAAAAGTAAATTGTACAGTAAAAAGTCAAACTTTGACTTTTTGACCAAAGTTGAGTCCCAAAAATCATATTTCATCAAGGCATCCAAAATATGAAATTTGATCATCAAAAAGTCAAAGATCAAACTTTTGCAAGACTTCGAAATTTTCCTAAGTTAAGTTCATTGCTTCATGACATTTTGTCACTACAATTCAAAATAGTTCAAGATGTTACAAATAATTCAAGATATTACAAAGTGGCATTTTTGCAAGTTTACAAATCCTAAACTTTGTATTGTTTGGACTTTTTTTCTTTAGCTCAAAACCTTGCCATAATACTTTGTCTTTGATACAATTTGCATAAATTGCTCCACAAACCAAACTTGTTTCATGCTGCAAACTATGTTGTCCAAGTTATTTCTGAACAAAGTATGATATGCTACTTCTACACATTTCCACAACACTCCAAAACCCTGCTCCATTGTTGTCCTACAAAAAACCTTATGCTATGTTGCACCACAAACCTGTCACAAAAACCTGCATATGCTGTTCTATATAGTCCAAAAACTACTATATGCAATCTGCTCCAACCTGCATCGTAACAGCCACAAAATTGCACAAAAATGGCAAAAGAAAATTGTGTGGAAAAAGTATCAAAGCATTAGGCAAAAACAGTTCAAAATAACTTATTTTGTTTCCCTCCTAAACCTCAGTCAAGGATCTACAAAAGGCACTGTTTCATAAGACATAAGGAGGATTTCTTAGGAAAAAAAGGGAGAAGAGAAAACAGAACTTTGGTAAAACTCAGCTCATTTTCATAAAACTCTGCTCATCTTCAACTCTGCTTTCACTTACAAAACAGAAAAATCCTCAACTCATTATTGTACAAACTTGCAAACTCTCCCATAAACCCTCTAAACACTTCACATCACATAGATATTGTTTAAGCACAAGAACAATTTCTGTAGTGCCCCTTATTCTCAACTTCTAAACAAAAGACAATACTACACAAACTTGACTGTTTGGAGTTAGTTCAACAACCTTCAACATAAAGGGAGGTCTAGCAGCTTTCTGGAGTTTCATTAAGGTCCACACAACACCTTGAAGGGTATTCAGACTCAAAACCTAAAGTGCAGTTTCAAGGTAAGTTATCTTAACCTTGCATTTTCCATACATCATTTTTGGTTTATTTCTGAAGGTAGGATGTAGTAATCACTACTCTTGAAGTTAACCATTTACTTGTTGTTCATGTTTATCATTTATATGTTGAAAACTGACTGATTCATGCAAAAGAATGGTGGTAGAAGCAAAAACAGCAACATGAGTCGACACATACCCACATGCGTCGACTCATTCTAAGTGAAAAATAGGGTATGAGTCGACACATGGCCTTATGCATCGACTCATACTGCTATCCAGGTCCCAAAACAGAAAGACGGAAGGTGCATGAGTAAAAAAAATGCGTATGTTTCGACACTAGCGGGAAATGAGTCAACACATCCCTTTATGCATCGACTCATACTGAGTTGATTTGGTTTGGCAGGGGCAAGTAAAAGTTATGTGTCGATGCATAACAGCATCTGTCGACACATAATAGTTCAAAATGCAGTTTTTCCTTCTTTTTACACTGTTTTTGCATTATATATATATATATATATATATATATATATATATATATATATATATATATATATATATATATATATATATATATATATATATATATATATATGTGTGTGTGTGTGTGTGTGTGTGTGTGTGTGTGTGTGTGTGTGTGTGTGTGTGTGTGTGTGTGTGTGTGTGTGTATTCTTCATTACTGTCCACTTATTCGATATGGTTGTAATAATTAGACATCTATTTCATCCCCATTTGCAAATTGTATCCCCATCCCCCTAATGATGTAATAGCTTAGGATTTTAATTTCCGCTAGTTTACTGATTTTCATATAATTGCTAGTAAGATAGGGTGTGTATGATAAGATAAAATCAACCGTTAGCAAAACCTAATCTCAAAGATTAAATGCATGCAATCAAACACACTTAGCACACATGCACCTCTAGGGTAATCTCATTTGTTGCCTCAGAAAATAGTCATGTCCCTCGAATATGGGCGTTTTAGCAAAGACCCTCGATAAAAGATCATAGTCCCTCGATGTCCCTTGATGTTGCCTTCGGTAAACAATCCAGTCCCTAACAAAATTGCTAAAACGTCTCATAGGTTGCCTTCTATGACTATACAATTGACCCACGCCCATCCCTTCACATCCAACGATGGGGCTTCTTATTAATCAATGGTAAGATAGCCACATCTAAAGGAGGAGTAAAAGAACATTAGACCTTTTGAGTAGGTAGGACGCTCGTAGTTGCTCTCTTTTGAACTAAAACCATTTTCCACACTTACACTTTCAAAAACATCTTCAAAAACAAACATCTCTTTAAACTTTTTTCAAAACCAACACTTTGTACACATTCTTATAGAGACAAGAATCATTACAAAATTTCGCTGCAACAAAGGCATTTTCTAAAATAATTTCAAAACCCACCACAAGCACACTTTCAAACAAAATCATTTTTTATCTAGCAAGCAACTAAGAGCCCGTAGATAACTACGGATGAAAGGGGGGATAACACCTTTCCTTTTCATAACCTACCCCCCAAACTCAAGAAATCTCTAAAGGTCTTTCATGTTCTTTTCACCCTTTCCTTTGTTGGATAAAAGAAAATTCGATGGCGACTCTAGCTATCCGTAACAATTGCGATCAAATGAAAAACAACCAAGTCAGTTCTCCCACTGTATTACAGCTGTATTTTGGGACAACAAGATGAAACAGGGAAGAAGAAATATGCCATTTATTATCTCAGCAAGAAGTTTACTGATTGTGAGTCGTGGTGTTCTATGCTGGAAAAGACATGTTTTGCTCTGGCCTAGGCGGCAAAGCAGTTGCAGTAATATATCTTGAATCATACTACTTGGTTGATTTCCAAAATGGATCCAATTAAGTATATTTTTGAAAAGCCTGTTCTCACTGGGAGAATTTCCCGTTGGCAGATGTTGTTGTCTGAATATGATATTGAACATCATACTCATAAGGCTATAAAAAGCAATGTGTTGGCAGATTATCTTGCTCACCAACTGGTGGATGGTTATCAGGCTGCTAAATATGATTTCCCTGATGAGGATGTGATGTTTTTGAAGGTAAAATATTTTGATGAACCTTTGCCTGAGGAAGGTCCTGATCCTGAATCCCGTTAGGGTATGGTATTTGATGGAGTTGTAAATGCTTATGAGAAAGGAATTGGTACTATGATTATCACTCCTCATGGATCACATATTCCTTTTACTACAAGGCTGACATTTGATTGTACCAATAATATAGAAGAGTATGAGGCTTGCATCATGGGTCTCGAGGAGGCCATTGATCTCATAATCAAAGTTCTAGATGTGTATGGCGACTCATTTTTGGTAATAAATCAGATTAAAGGAGAATGTGATACTCGTCACCCTGGCTTGATTCCCTACAAAGACTATGTTATAAGATTATTACCCTTCTTTAATAAAGTTGAATTCCATCATATTCCCAGAGATGAAAATCAAATGGCGGATGCTTTGGCTACTTTGGCTTCTATGTATCAAGTGAATACTTGGAATGACGTGCCTCGTATCACAATGTGATGTTTAGATAGACCGTCTCATTTGTTTGAAATAGAGGAAATTTCAGATGAGATACCTTGGTATTATGATATCAAGCATTTTCTCAAGACTCGGGAATACCCGACTGGTGCATCAAACAAAGATAGAAAGACATTGAGAAGGTTGGAAGGTAGTTTTTTCCTCAATGAAGATGTGCTATACAAAATAAATTATGACATGGTCTTACTTAGATACGTGAATAGACACGAGGCAGACATGTTGATGCATGAAATCCATGAAGGTTCCTTTGGTACCCATGCCAATGGACATTCGATGGCAAAGAAGATGCTTAGGGCAGGTTATTATTGGCTGACAATGGAATCTGACCGTTACAAATTTGCAAAGAAGTGCCATAAATGCCAGATTTATGCTGACAAATTTCATGTGCCTCCAACGCTTCTCAATGTTATTTCTTCCCCATGGCCTTTCTCTATGTGGGGTATCAACATGATTGGAATGATTGAACCTAAGGCGTCAAATGGGCATCATTTTATCTTGGTGGCAATTGACTACTTCACCAAGTGGGTGGAAGCAACTTCATATGCTAATTTTACTAAAAAGGTGGTAGTGCGCTTTATCAAAAACAATCTTATATGTTGGTATGGTGTGCCAAGCAGGATTAGCACCCACAATGGCTCAAATCTGAATAATAAGATTATGACAGAACTTTGTGAAGAATTCAAGATTGTCCACCATAATTCATCTCCCTACAGTCCAAAGATGAATGAGGCTGTTGAAGCTGCTAATAAAATCATTAAGAAGATCATCCAAAAAATGTTTGTTACTTATAAATATTGGCATGAGATGCTCCCTTTTGCTTTGCATGGGTATCAAACATATGTCTTCACTTCAACAGGGGCAACCCCCATTCTCTCTTGTGTATGGCATGGAAGCAGTTCTCCCCGTTGAGGTTGAGATTCCCTCTTTACGTGTGATAATGGAAACCAAGTTGTCAGAGGCTGAATGGGTCCAGAACAAGTTTGACCTGTTGAATTTGATTGAAGAGAAGAGACTGACGACTTTGTGTCATGGTCAGTTATACCAGAATAGAATGAAGAAAGCTTTTGATAATAAGGTCAAGCCTCGTGAATTCAGAGAAGGTGACCTCGTGCTCAGGAAGATCATGTCTTTTAACGTTGATTCCAGAGGCAAGTGGACTCCCAATTTCGAAGGCCTATATGTTGTCAAGAAAGCCTTCTCTGGCAGTGCATTGATTCTTGAAATTATGGATGGCGAGGAGTTCCCACGTCCTGTAAATGTTGATGCAGTCAAGAAATACTTCGCCTAAATTGATAAAAGAATAACTCGCTAAGATGAAAACCCGAAAGGGCGTCTTAGGCAAAAACGAGCGTCTCGGTAGGCCGAAAAACCGAAAGGGGGGTCTAGGAAAGAATTAGAGACATAAACAGAATAAATTCCCGGTAGGTTGAAAACCCGCAAGGGCAACCTAGGAAAAAGATAGGGATTTCCTGGAAAGTAATTGCATCAGACAAGACTTGATCATTGAAGCAACAATCTTCTTGGATCCTCACCACACTTTAACATAAGTCACTGCTCAGGAATTCAAAGTTGTTAGGGAGAATAGTGGTCATTGTATTTCAATGTATCTTTTCCAATATATATTACCATTTTCCAAACTCTGTAATCATCTATGGAGTCTCGCCATTTGCAGACTACCATTCTATTAATAAAGTTTGAGCTTTTATCCAATTCTTTGTAATTCTTATTTTATTCTGCTTATAAAGACTATATTTATTATTGATAGTAATTTTCAAAACAAAAAGATTAAATAACAAAATTATTTTTTGAAAATAATTTACAAATTACTTTTTACTTTAGATTTTGTGACTCAAGAAAAACAAAAGTGGTGATCCCAAGAATGGACGAACTCTGAAATTTTGGAAATAGTTGGAGATAATACCAATTGATGTATAACATGGTGTTGAGTCTGTGATCCCATTTTCCCCCATCAATTCTTAGTTCATTTTGATTTCGGGATTGCATGGTCTGAAGTCTTTATCCTAGATTCCCCCAGTAAGGTCTTCTCTCACATGACGAAAGTCCATTCCCCCTTTGTGTGCTAATATGGAATCATTTGAAAAATATCTCCCTCTACAGTGATGGCATTATTGTTGTTGTTTGTTTACCAGAAAACTTGACGAGGGCAACATCTTTTCTAAGAAGTGTTGAAACAGTTGTCAACATTTTGGATTTTCTCCTGCCAAGTGTTGGGTCTGATTTAAAATCCCCATAATTTTGATTTCTTACTGTATTGTTTGACTTCTTATATCCCCAAGTAAAGTTGAGATAACGTGTCACTCTGAAAGTTGCTATCCCTATGTGGTTTCATAATTTCTCCTCAGGGAAATTTGTGTAATCATCACTCTTGGTATTGAAGAATGTATTTTGGGCCCCCCTCGACGATATGGTATTGTCCTTCCCATTGAAGTAAACATGAGATCCCTAGTTGATATCTAGATGATGTGGTTTTTACCTTCCCTAATGAAGTAAATATTATGATCCCTAGTAGAAGTACAGGCGTTGAAGCATTTATTTTCCCCGTTGAAGTTTGTGCGATGTCCCCCGTTGAAGCTTGGAGGGGTGTGTTGGATCCCTGTATTTGCAATGATTTTTTTTACTATTTTGATTTGATTACTTTCGGATTGCGTTTCTTCCCAGTGGGGTTAAGACGTGAAGAAGGAATTTATTTCCTCAGTTGGTGCTTACTTTCTTATGAAATTTTTATCCTGGACGTGATTTAGCCGAGTATTGACGTTACCCAAGCTGGTTTTGTCTGGTTATTCCCAGTGTTGTGTGTCTGTTTTGTTAGTATATACATGGTAACTGATAACACTTACTTTACACTTGTTTTTGACTCTGATTTCACATGTTATTTAGGTTTTTTATTATTGTTTTCTCATATTATGCCTATCTTTTGTTTCCTTCTCAGGTATTTCAATTATCTAGAGCTCCCCTGAAGAAATGAAGGAAAGTAGGCTGAAAAACAGGTGTTTAGGTCAAATTTGCACTCATGGCGTCCACCATGGCGCCAGCCATAGGGTAGGCCATGACGTGGACCACCTCTTACTGACCTCAACTGCCACGTTCCCCACTTCCTTTCATTTACACTCATGGCGGGCGCCATGGCCTCCATGGCGGGCCCCACCTTTAGACGATGTCCCCCCCCCCAAAAGGAGTTGGGGGGCATTCCTGTGATTTCCCGCATTCTTCATCCTCTATAAATAGAAGTTTCTGATTTAATTTCAATTCACCCAAGCTTAGTTGCGAACTTAAGCCATATAATTTCACCATTGTAAAGCAATAATTCTTCACATCGGGGAATTATTGCATTGTTGATTGAGTCTGTGATCGAGTTTGTATATTAAGTCTGTAATCGAGTTTGGAGCACTTCGGCAGAAGTTTATCCTGCCATATTTATTTTCAACTCCTATTTATTTCCAGTCGCATTTTACTTCCAGTTCAAGTACTTTTCAACTTTGTCAAGTACTTTATTTCTTAAAAATAGGTTTATTACTTTAACTCAATGTGCGCCTTTTTATAAGTGACGATAAGAAGGTCTGATTAGAGAGTAAACTCGGTTCTGATTACGCGAAAGTGACAGTTCCTGTTAAATTAGTTCTTTTCTTTAGTAGAAAATATTTCTCTATAATTAGTTCTATTCTGAAGCATTGTGAATATCATCTGACTATGTGAATTACGTTCGACCCTGCTTTTATATCTGAAGTTTATTTCGCTGCAATTTACTTTCTTGCATGCTCAATTCCCTGTTTAATATTGACTTAGCTAAACACCGTACCAATAGGAAACGATAGATTGACGATTGGTCTCTGTGGATCGATAATCTTTTATATTACTCTGACGCGATTCATACACTTGCAAATACACTGCATTAAGTTTTTGGCACAGTTGTCGTGGATCAATTTCGTCAAATTTCGCACCCTATAGTCGCACCGTCTAGAATAAGTTTTACAGTCTGGTTAATGTGAAGATCTCGCATCACTGGAACCTTATTCAATCCTTTAGCGGAACCTGAACGTTACATCTATTTTCTCCATAGAATTAGAAAAACTATGGCCGAGAATCGTAACCAAAGACCCCTTAAGGAATTTGCCCAACCGTCAGATGAGAAATCTAGTTCAAGTATCATAAACCCAGCTATAACCACAAATAATTTCGAACTAAAACCCTCATTGCTACAATTGGTGCAACGAAACCAATTTGGTGGTCTCGCTACTGAGAACCCGAATCAACACTTAAAAACTTTTATACAATTAGCAGACACTTTAAAATGCAATGGTGCTTTTCCTGAGGCAATACGACTAAGATTATTCCCTTTTTCCCTTAGAGATAAAGCACGAGATTGGTTGGATTCCCTTCCACCCAATTCAATAACAACCTGGGAAGACCTTAGGAGAGTATTTCTCACAAGATATTTTCCGCCCAACAAAACTGTTATCCTTAGAAACCAAATCACTAGATTTAACCAAAACCCGGGAGAATCACTTTTTGAAGCATGAGAGAGATATAAGGACCTGTTAAGAGCCTATCCACACCATGGCCTAGAACAATGGCTAATCATCCACACCTTCTATAATGGACTCCATTACAACACAAAGATGTCTATCGATGCTGTCGCTGGTAGCACATTGATGAATAAACCTTACCTAGAAGCATGCGCTCTCATTGAGGACATGGACCAAAACCATTACCAATGGGGAACAGAACGAGCTACGGTAGAGAAAAAGGAGACCCAAGGAGGAAAACATGAGATAAGTTCTCTAGACATGATACAAGTTAAAATGGACGCTCTTGCCTTAAAAGTTCAAAACATGTCTCAAAACCCTAATACTGTAGCCGCAGTAGCTTCAGAATGCGAACTCTGTGGGACCCAAGGACATCAACCTGCGGAATGTAATTTGTTGAATGAGCCTTGCTCAGACCAAGTAAACTACACCCAAGGGAACCCATTTTCAAACACCTACAACCCCGGATAGAGGAATCACTTAAACTTTTCTTATAAAAACAATAGCCCAATACAAAACTCTGCACCTCCGAGGCCTACAGATTTCCAAGCCCAAAGACCAAATCAACCTATGCAAGTTGTGGCACCCAAACCAAACCTTGAGAAAATCATGGAAAATTTCATTTCAGCGCAAATCCAGCAAAACAAAGAGTTCCTAAATCAGAATATTCACGTAAACGAACTAATCACGCAATTAGGAACTAAGGTTGATCAGATAATTACGCATAACAAGATGCTTGAAACCCAGATCTCGCAGATAGCCCAAACACAAGCCCCACAAACTACACCTGGAGGACAATTCCCTGGACAAGCTCAACCAAATCCTAAAGGGTAAGCTAATGCCATTTCCTTACGAAGTGGGACTACTTACGATGGACCCAAGAATCCAGCCATGAGTACACCCTCACAACCTAAGACAAATGTTTTGCCTACAGACCAAGTGGAGGAACTAGAGGAACCCGAAAAGCAAAAAGAACCAGAATTAAAAGATAAAACTAATAAATCACCACCCCCGTACAAACCCCCAGTCCCATTTCCGCAAAGACTTAAACAAACCAAACTTGACAATCAATACCAGAGATTCGTTAAAGTTATAGAAAAACTCCATGTAGAGATTCCTTTCACCGAAGCCATCACTCAGATACCATCTTATGCTAAATTCCTAAAAGACATCCTGACCAACAAGCGTAGACTTGATGATCCCAAACCTATCGAATGCAATTTTATTTCAGAAAATAAACTTGCCAAGAAAGAAAAGGATCCAGGAAGTTTTTCCATTCCTTGTATCTTAGGAAATCATACTATTGACAAAGCCTTCTTAGATCTAGAATCTAGCGTCATTCTTATGCCTTTAGTAGTTTGTAGAAGGTTAAACTTAGGAGAATTGCAGCCGACTAAAATGTCTCTCCAACTGGATGATAGATCAGTTAAGTATCCTATAAGCATACTTGAAGACATACCAGTTAAGATCGATCAGCTATATATCCCAACTAATGTCGTGGTTATGGATATTAAAGAAGATGAAGAAATCCCAATCCTCTTAGGTAGACCATTCCTATCAACAGCCGGAGCCATAATTGACGTTAAGAAAGGAAAATTAACATTTGAGGTGGGTGATGAAAAGATATAATTTATTCTTTCAAATTTCTTAATAGCACCAATCATAGGAGATGCCTGTTATGCCATCGACGTCATTGACGAGTGTATATTGGAACTTAAGCGAGAGGAATCTAACAAAAATATCAAGTTACCTTCGACCCCCATTATGGAGGACGATGGATTTAAAAGTTTAGAACCTTACATCGATGATGACCTCTATGAATGTTTATCGCTTACTCCTGATCCCATGCCTTGCCCTTTGAAACCATCTTTAGAACTGAAGGAACTTCCCAAGAACTTCAGATACGAATTCTTAGATAAAGAGATGAATCGTCCTGTTATAGTTAACGCTATTTTAAGTCAAGACGAGACAACTCAACTCTTAGAGATCTTACGAAAATATCCCTCAGCTTTAGGGTATAACATCTCTGATTTAAAAGGAATAAGTCCATCGGTGTGCATGCACCGGATCTTGTTAGAGGAAAACTCAAAACCCTCAAGAGAACATCAAAGAAGAATAAACCATATAATGAGCGATGTTGTTAAAATAGAAGTTCTTAAGCTACTAGAGGCTGGTATAATTTACCAAATATCATATAGTAATTGGGTGAGCCATGTGCATGTGGTACCAAAGAAAGGAGGCATCACAGTCATAGAAAATGAGAAAGGTGAGCATATTGCTAAACGAACAGAAGGAGGTTGGCGTATGTGTATAGATTATAGGAAATTAAACAAAGCAACCAGGAAGGATCATTTCCCTCTTCCATTTATAGATCAAATGCTCGAATGTCTAGCCAGACACTCGCACTTTTGTTATCTAGATGGATACTCAGGATTTTGCCAAATACCTATTCACCCTGAGGATCAAGAGAAAACAACCTTCACATGTCCTTATGGAACGTTCGCCTATAGACGAATGCCATTCGGACTCTGTAATGCCCCTGCCACTTTTCAATGTTGTATGATGTCTATATTTGTAGATTACCTAGATGGAATAATGGAAGTTTTCATGGACGATTTCTCGGTGTGTGGATTCAATTTTAAAGATTGTCTCTCCAACCTCGAAAAAATCCTTGAAAGATGCGTAGAGGTGAACCTAGTGCTAAATTGGGAAAAATGCCATTTTATGGTTAATGAAGGCTTAGTATTAGGACACATTGTCTCCGAAAGAGGCATTGAGGTCGATAGAGCCGAAATTAAAGTTATAGAAAACCTCAGCCCACCTAAAACCATTAGGGAGATTAGAAGTTTTCTTGGACATGCTGGTTTTTATCGGCGTTTTATAAAAGACTTCTCTAAAATAACAAAACCTTTGACTAATCTTCTAATGAAGGATGTTAAATGTCTCAAAGCTTTTAAATTTTTGAAACAAGCACTGATTTCAGCTCTGATCAAGCAACCCCCAGATTGGACACAACCTTTTGAAATCATGTGCGATGCCAGCGATTATGCAGTTGGTGTTGTTCTAGGACAACGAAAAGCCAAGATATTACATGTTATATATTATGCTAGTAGAACCCTAGATACCGCCCAGCTCAACTATGCAACAACATAGAAAGAATTACGGGCAATAATTTTGTGATGGATAAGTTTAGGTCCTACCTAGTTGGACCAAAGATCATTGTTTACACTAATCATGCTGCCATACATTATCTATTAAATAAAAAGGACGCTAAACCTATATTACTTAGATGGATACTGTTACTCCAACAATTTGATCTAGACATTAAGGATAAGAAAGACACAAAGAATGTTGTCGCTGACCACCTCTCTAGATTAGAACACTTAAAACCTGACTTATTGCCTATAGATGATGATTTCACCTATGACAGACTTATAGCTAAGACTGATGATTTCGAGCCTTACAGAGATAAAGATTTTGAAAAATTTTCAGTAATGAAGAGCGTACCTTGGTACGCTGATTTTGTAAACTACCTAGCTGCAGATATCATACCCCCTGACCTAAATTACCAACAGAAAAAAATTTCTTCAAAGATGTTAAACATTTCTACTGGGATGAACCACTCTTATTCAAGAGAGGAATAAATAATATTTTCAGGCGTTGCGTCCCAGAAGAGGAAATAGAAGACATCAACAGACACTGTCATTCTACACCTTATGGTGGACATGCAGGTATATCTAAAACACACGCCAAGATTCTTCAAGCAGGCCTCTATTGGCCAACTTTATGGTGCGACGTTCATGCCTACATTGTCAAGTGCGACCAATGCCAACGCACCGGGAACATATCAAGACGTGACGAGATGCCAATGAGGAATATCCAGGAAGTTGAACTCTTTGATGTTTGGGGTATAGACTTTATGGGACCATTTCCACCTTAAATGGGAAATAGGTACATTTTGGTAGCTGTGGACTACGTGTCTAAATGGATTGAGGCTATTGCCACCCACAAACGACATAAGAGTGATAGTCAAGTTATTTAAGAATATCATTTTTCTGAGGTTTGGAACACCCTGTCTCATTATAAGTGATGGAGGATCACATTTCATATCCAGAATCTTTGATAAGCTCTTGAGTAAGTATGGAGTAAAGCACAGAGTAGCAACACCTTATCATCCACAAACTAACGGCCAAGTAGAAGTATCTAACAGGGAGATTAAACAAATCTTAGAAAAAACCGTTTCAATTTCCAAAAAAGATTGGTCTCAGAAGCTACATGAAGCACTATGGGCCTACAGAACAGCTTTTAAAACCCCTATTGGAACAACCCCTTACCAATTAGTCTATGGAAAATCTTCTCATTTACCCTTCGAGTTAGAGCATAAAGCCTATTGGGCCATTAAGACCCTGAATTTGGAATATTTGACTGCTGGTGAAAAGCGCATCCTTGACATTCATAAATTGGAGGAATTTCGCCAGTCTGCCTATGAGAATGATATAATATATAAAGAAAGAACCAAAACTTGGCATGACAGAAGAATTGTAAAGAAAGATTTCAATATAGGTGACCTTATTCTCCTTTTCAATTCCAGGTTGCGACTTTTTACTGGCAAGCTACGTTCAAGATGGATTGGTCCTTTTGAGGTCTCTAGAATCCTAAGATCTGGAGCAGTCGAGATCAAGAACAAATTCTTGTAGCCCATTCATCATCAATGGGAAGAGGTTGAAGCACTACTAAGGAGGTGACATTCCCACCAACTACTCCAGCCACACTCTGATTGATCCACCAATACCAGTTTTTGACATATGAAGTTTACTCATCAAGCTAACGACGTTAAGCAAGCGCTGCATGGGAGGCAACCCATGGGTTTATTTTTATTTTTTGCATTTATTTAAATTTTACTTTATCAAATTTTATTTTTATCTTTATACTAACAGTTGCAAAATTTATGATTTCAGGCATCACCTGCTAGCCGTCTTTGCTAACTACATTTTTCAGGATGGAGCATTTCGATGACATGCATGTTTCCTTCCGAGATGACACTCAGGGACAATGCTATGCGGTCCTTTCACAGCAACCCATGGCACCGACCAGATATCCAGACCAGATTTGCATGGAAGCTCTTGGCTTTGAAGCCAATATCAAGTATTTATGCAACCAGCTAAAGTGGGACGAGTATGCATATGACCTAAATGTGACCTACAGGAACCTCACCTTAGAATTCCTCAGTTCATTCGAGTTTGAGCCCTATAATGGCCAGGATGGATATCTCACTTTCAGACTATTTGGGATAGAATAATGTTTTACCCAGAGGGAGTTTGGCGACTTGCTAGGCTTCCAGACCACACCCGACGCTATAACTGAGCTACCAGTTGGCTATTTCATGACTAGGGACATAGAGAAATTCTGGAGAGATATTACTGCTGGAGGGAGCCTTGATCCTTCCACTCAGCTATCCCTTGTTATTCACAACCCCGCTAGATATTTTCAGATTGTTATTGCTCACACTTTCCTAGGGAAGGCCGACACTGATACCCATGTTAGCGAGGAGGAGATCTTTTTCCTCTACTGCGCGACCCAGTCTCGCCCTGTAGCCTGTGGAAATTTTCTGCTATGGAATCTCATAATGACTTTTGAGTCTGCTGAAGGTATCCTCCATGTGGGAGGGACAGTGACTCAGATTGCTTCTGCTTTAGGTCATACAAGTAAGTTATCTCACCTTACCTCCTACTGTGGATATACTACAATGGACATTGATTTCTGTTTGGATCGTGGGTTGATGAGAAGAGTCTACTTTAATCCCAACCAGTATAGACTCCTGATTGATAATGAAACCGTTCACTATTTTACCTTGCCTGATCCCATGATGACCAATGTCTATAACCCTGCCAATTGGACATATGCCTTAGAAGGTCTTGGAGAGATCGTGGACGAGTGAAAATCACCTATGGTACCTGAGTATCATCCATGTCCATCTCCAGAAAGGACCATTGTATTCTCTAATAATTTCTCTTTGTGGTAACCTGACATCTATGCACAGGTTGCTGAGCTGCGTAAAGAGGTAGCCCAACTTCGTCAGACAGTTGAATACCTCTCTCTTCAGGTTATGGTTTCCGATGCTACTCACTCTACTGAGGTAGACCTCCTACAACAGGAAATTGATGATCTTCGCAGTAAGTTAGCTGCAACTCATGGTTCTGAGTCGACCAATGACCCTACTACTCCTTGATGATCTTGATTCATATCTGCATTGTTTTGTTGTTTTGTTGTTTCTTTTATCATGTTGTTTCCTTTTTCAGACTTATCTATTTTTATGCCTAACTCTTGCATTCTACTTTCTTTTTATTTTTATTTTTCATGACTTACCACCTGTGTCCCCTCACCATGCTTCACCCGCACATACTGCATCTTCTACTTCTAACACTTATTCAGGTACGACTCCAGGCTTCTACATCACTGAAGAGATGTGGCATGACCAGCTATCCCGGGAGGAGAGAAGATATGGTTTACTTTATGCCATCCAACAACAGCTGGCAGATAACATGAGTTTTATGGAGGCGTCACGACAACAGACGGACCGCTTCTTTCAAAGTCTTATGGAATCTCAATTGGCGATATCCCGCGAGCAACATAGGCAACAAGCCCAGGTTCAGAGGCACTCCTCCCTCATGGAGGCCACTCAAGGTTCCCTTTTAGGCAACCTTCGTGAGATTTAGAGTTCACAGATTGCCTTGTCCTCCAGATTCGACCAGTTCGAGGCTTCTCAGAGCAGTCGTCGTCGCAGCCGATCCCATCATCCTAGACATTCACCGCAGGATGGCGAGGGATCCAGTCAGCCTTAATACTTTACCAGGTGACTCTTTCCTTATCTTATTTCGTAACATTGGGGACAATGTTCTATTTAAGTGTGGGAGGAGATTTACTCTCTTTATTTTTCTCGCTTTATTTTTTCTCGCTTTATTTTTCCTTTCCTGCATTTTCCTTCTCGTTATTTTACTTCTTTATTTGCTTTAGTTTGCTTGTTTGCTTTCTTTTCAAAGTAATACATGTGTTTGACGAGTCATCTATATCTGTATGGTCTAGTGTATGTCCACTTCCCCATTTCTTGAGCCTAACCAAAAAAAATTTCTAAGAAAAACATTGTGTTTTGAACTTAGTTGGGCTATAAGACCTTGTTGAGATAGGATGTAGTATGACTTGGGAAATCCCTTTTGAAGCATCGACATCGTTTTTACACCTTAAGCTTTGTAAATTTAGGAATTCGATCCTGATACCCCCTATGTCGTGGCCTTCAAATTTTCATTCTTAAGTCCTTGAATAGTTTATCCTAGAAGTCAGCTCCGGTCTAAGCATGCTCTACGTAGGGGACCGAAGAGAAGTGAATGATTTATATACTATGTTCTTACTATAAACTAGAACCCCGATATAGGTGACCCTCACAAAGTCATTTAACTCAACAAAAGTTGTATGTTGAAAAATAAAGCAAAAGCAAAAGCAAAAGCAAAAGAAGAAGAAAAAGAAAAAGAAAATTTTATTACCCATCTTTAGTTGGTTCAGAGGTATCTGGTGTTGAACTTGGTAGGGCGGATTACGATCCGATCCCCCGCAACTATAAATGGGTCAATAAAAGGGGTTACACCAACTTTTTGTACCAGAGCCCTGCGTTTTATGATCAGAATCACTACCCGGTCACTTTACTATGAGCATGTACGAATAACGGGCTTAATGTGATTGTGCCTGAATGAAAAAGGATTTGAAAAAAGGAAAAATATAGGCCTAAGCATAGTGGCATGATATGGATTGGTTCGTAAAAGAACGAAGCTTATGTTCGTTTTACGGAAGAGTGTCACTACGATATCCTTGGTTTGAATCAGTCAGTACCTATCAATACATCCCTGTTTTAATTTCAGAGGCCCCTTGCAGCCCAAATTGTTCACTAACACCGTTTTTCTTCTTAATCTATTTAGAGTTTTTGCTTGAGGACAAGCAAAGGTTTAAGTGTGGGAGAATTTGATAACACTTACTTTACAATTGTTTTTGACTCTGATTTCACATGTTATTTAGGTTTTTTCTTATTGTTTTCTCGTATTATGCCTATCTTTTGTTTCCTTTTCATGTATTTCAATTATCCAGAGCTCCCCTGAAGAAATGAAGGAAAATAGGCTGAAAAATAGGAGTTTAGGTCAAATTTGCACTCATGGTCCACCATGGCGCCAGCCATAGGGTAGGCCATGACGTGGACCACCTCCTGCTGACCTCAACTGCCACGTTCCCCACTTCCTTTCATTTACACTCATGGCGGGTGCCATGGCCTCCATGGCAGGCGCCACCTTTGGACGATGTTTTCCCCCCCAAAAGGAGTTGGGGGGCATTCTTGTGATTTCCTGCATTCTTCATCCTCTATAAATAGAAGTTCCTGATTTCATTTCAATTCACCCAAGCTTAGGTGCAAACTTGATCCAACCATGGTTGCAAACTTAAGCCATATAATTTCACCATTGTAAAGCGATAATTTTTCACATCAGGGAATTATTGCACTGTTGATTGAGTCTGTGATCGAGTTCGTATATTAAGTCTGTAATCGAGTTTGGAGCACTTCGACAGAAGTTTATCCTGCCACATTTATTTTCAACTGTTGTTTATTTTCAGTCGCATTTTACTTCCAGTTTGTACCCGATTTAAAACCTCCCTATTAGGAGCAGATTTCTATTTATATTTCCCGCACCCGCTTTTACTTGGTTTATTTCTCGCACCTGCTTTTACTTTGTTTATTTCCCACACCTGTTTTTACTTTGTTTATTTCCCGCACCTGCTTTTACTTTGTTTATTTCCCGCACCTGCTTTTACTTTGTTTATTTCCCGCACCGCACTTTAAATTATTTACTTTCTCGCATGATTTATTTTAACATGTCTGTTTACATTCCCATGTCAGACTGAACCTTACTGGGCTAGAATGTAAGGAATCTAGTTAGATCGATATTCCAAATAATGTGTAAATAGAAATGCTTATGGGCTATTTTGGTTTTTAATACGAGTTTTCTGTACTTTTTTGTTGTTGGGTAAGATCGAAAGTCATCCAACCCTTTGTTAAACTCGGTTAGTTCTAACTGGTCAAAGGAAGCGAAAGCGCTTTGTCCGGTTAGTTAGGGATTTTTATTATCAAAGAAATCAATTTTGAAACTATTTTCAGACGCGTTTATAAGGTTAAAGTTAGGTCCCCTTTTTATTAGAAATTCCATATCAAAATACTTTTCAACTTGGTCAAGTACTTTATTTCTTAAAAATAGGTTTATTACTTTAACTCAATGCGCACCTTTTTATAAGTGACGATAAGAAGGTCTGATTAGAGAGTAAACTCGGTTCTGATTACGCGAAAGCGACAGTTTCTGTTAAATTAGTTCTTTTCTTTAGTAGAAAATATTTCTCTATATGTAGTTCTATTCAGAAGCATTGCGAATATCATCTGACTATGTGAATTACATTTGACCCTGCTTTTATATCTGGAGTTTATTTCGCCGCAATTTACTTTCTTGCATACTCAATTCCCTGTTTAATATTGACTTAGCTAAACACCGTAACAATAGAAAACGATAGATTGACGATTTGTCTCTGTGGATCGATAATCTTTTATATTACTCTGACGCGATTCGTACACTTGCGAATACACCGCATCAGTAACATTCATACATTCATACGTACATCATGCATAAGTGAATTAAAATTAATTTCTTGTTTGCTTTCCTTAATATTTTGTTGGCATATTACCCTATTTTGCAGAGTCATATTACCCTCTCTCCAATAGAGTGTCAACTTTAAGCAGAAAGTGTATATTCTTTCAATTTCCCCACTGAGTTATCCCTCATGGAAGAATTTTGTTTTAGCCTTCCTATTCAACTCATTATCTGGATGGAACGTGGTCTCCTCTTGAGTTTATTTCTCATCAGGTGCTATCTTGGTTAACTGTTTCATTTCAATTTATTTCTGGTTTGAATTAGTGGTCTCTAGCAACATTATTATTATGATTTTTGTAGGCCCTGGGCCCTGGATTGAGAATGTGCATTTATTTTGCACAAGAATACTTTACCTCCTCAGCAAGAGTAAATTGGCATTTCCCCAGGAAGTCATATTTCTTTTCTCAGTAGCATTGTTGCACTCCCTTCTCATAACCGCAAACGACAAGTCTCTTTATTTGAGCAACTTGTACTTCCCCAGTAAGTCTGTTAGTTCCCCGAGAAGATTCACATTTGTTACTCCAATGGATGGTAATCTCGTCATTATGGGAGATAGTTCGTTGTTGAGATTTGTATTCCAATGGTTGGTAATCTTGTCATTATGAAAGACAGTTCATTATTGAGATTTTTATCCAATGGATGGTAATCTCGTCATTATGGGAGATAGTTCGTTGTTGAGATTTGTACTCCAATGGATGGTAATCTCGTCATTACAGGAGATAGTTCGTTGTTGAGATTTTGTACTCCAATGGATGGTAGTATCATCATTTTAGGAGATAGTTTGTTGTTGAGATTTGTTACTCCAATGGATGGTAGTCTCGCCATTATGGGAGATAGTTCGTTGTTGAGATTTGTACTCCAATGGATGGTAATCTCGTCATTATGGGAGATAGTTCGTTGTTGAGATTTGTAATCCAATGAATGGTAATCTCTTCATTATGGGAGATAGTTCATTGTTGAGATTTGTACTCCAATGGATGGTAATCTCGTCATTATGGGAGATAGTTCGTTGTTAAGATTTGTACTCCAATGGATGGTAATCTCGTCATTATGAGAGATCGTTTGTTGTTGATATTTGTACTCCAATGGATGGTAATCTCTTCATTATGGGAGATAGTTCGTTGTTGAGGTTTTGTACTCCAATGGATGGTAGTCTCGCCATTTTGGGAGATAGTTTGTTGTTGAGATTTGTTACTCCAATGGATGGTGGTCTCGCCATTATGGGAGATAGTTCGTTGTTGAGATTTATACTTCAATGGATGGTAATCTCGTCATTATGGGAGATAGTTCATTGTTGAGATTTGTACTCCAATGGATGGTAATCTCATCATTATAGGAGATAGTTTGTTGTTGAGATTTTGTACTCCAATGGATGGTAGTCTCGCCATTTTGGGAGATAGTTCGTTGTTGCGATTTGTACTCCAATGGATGGTAATGTCGTCATTATGGGAGATAGTTCATTGTTGAGATTTATAGTCCAATGGATGGTAATCTCGTCATTATGGGAGATAGTTCGTTATTGAGATTTGTTACTCCAATGGATGGTAGTCTCGCCATTATGGGAGATAGTTTGTTGTTGAGATTTTGTACTCCAATGGATGGTAGTCTCGTCATTATGGGAGATAGTTTGTTGTTGAGATTTGTTACTCCGATGAATGGTAGTCCCGTCATTATGGGAGATAGTTCATCGTGGAGATTCGCTTTGCTCTAAAAATTTCACATGTTTCTAATCATAAGTATTGATGGTAATCATTTGTTACTTACCCTAATATTGGTATTTACCGGTATTATCTTACCACTTCCTTTCCCGGTGGGTCGAAGTTACTTTTTTTCTATCTTCTCAATCAGTGGATAGTTTGTAGCTATTTGTCGATCGTTATCCTCCTTTACTTCTCTCCTCAATATTTGAGTTGATGATGTTTTATCTTCCCTTTGGGCTTCACCCCAATAGAGTCGAGTCTTTTGTCCACCAATGATTTATTTTCCTGGTCGGGTTTTCTTTTAATTTTTATTTCCCACATCCCCAGTGGTGTCTTGTGTCATTTTTTGAATTTGTTCATTTTCCTTCACAATCATAAGCATTGCATGGCATCTTAGGGCCAAAAATAGGGCTTATTTTATATTTAAGTATCTTCAATCGCGTCGACACGAAGATTTTAACCTCCGCATCTTCGAATAGAAGACACTTAAATAAGGGCAGTTGTTGTACCCCTAATTTTTCCCTCTAAGATTCCTCTATCATCTCATATCAACTCAATCATAACAAGGTCACACTAGGGTTTGGGTACTTCTTCTACTTCATCCTATCTTTATGTTTGTTCATGAGGGATCACCAAGCACCTTGAATTGTGTATCTTGCATATATATCCTTTTGACTAACATCAAAATATGTATATATGTCTCTTTGAATGTCATCTTGTAGGTAATGGCATAATTGCATGTATCTTACCAACTCCTACCACAGAGGATTAAAACTAGGGTTTGGAATTTAATCGGAAAATCTTTGACTTTTTAGGAAATACTTGATTCCATGCTTCTCTACATGTTCATGAGCATCTATGATTGGAATTTTGATCATCAATTTTGGTTTGGAAAGGTTCAATTGGCAAAAAGGGGTAAATTGGTCATTTTGTCAAAAGTCAACCAAAGTCAACTGTTGACCAAGTGGAATTTTGGTCAACTATCAATTCAATGTCCCTATTTTCACATTTCATGGTAAACAGTGGCATAAAATCAAGAGGAAGTGTGAATTGGAGATAACTTGTGTGATACGCTGGGAGAACTAACTTGAGGTTTTGCGTTTTGTGTTCGTAAATGTTTCGGTTTAGCAAGAGTCACCACCGACTTTTTATTTTATCCAAAGGAAAGGTCAAAAAGCACAGGAAAGACCTTTGAGATGTTTTCTTGGGTTCGGGGGGTAGATTATGAAAAGGGAAGGTGCAAGTACCCTTTTCATCCATGGTTATCCATGGGCTCTTAGTTACTTGTTTAGATCACTTGCTTTTGCTTTTCAATTGTTTGAAATGGTGCTTTGTGTGTGGTTTTGAAAATGTTTTTAAAAGAGGCCATCGTTATGGCAACCTTTGTAATGATTCTTGTTTGAATATATACAAAGGTGTTTGTCTTTTGAAAAGATATTTCAATGTTTGAAAGTTTGTTTTTGGGAAATGTTTTGAAATTGTATGGTGATGTGTTTTTGAAAATAGCAAGGATGTTTTTGCTAGTTTTGATCAAGTAACTAAGAGTTGTCTACCCTATCCACTCAAGAGTCTTTCCTACACACTTTTAACCCTTTTGACAATGTTGTTTTACCATTGCATTTGGTAAACAACCTTGTATTTGGATGTTAAACGGGACAGGCGCGGGTCATTGTATTGAACATGATAGCAATTGTGCCAAGTATCTTAACAAATTTTTGGAGGGACTAGATCAATTTGTATAGGCAACCAAGATAGAGTCATCGAGGGACTATGATATTTTGTTTTGTTTTTGTTTTGCCAAGATACTCAACATGCATACCATGGCCATTTTAAAGGCAACAAGTGGATGAAACCCTAGGGGTGCATGTGTGCATTGTGTTGTTATTTTCATGCATTTTTGTCTTGTATTAGGTCTAGCTATTTGTTTGATTTTGGATATTGCATACAAACCATAATCTCTATCATGATATATTTGAAAGCTATAAAATGCGTAAAATCAATCTACGCTATTACAACATTGATATGGGGAGGGGGGATACAATTTTGAATGGGGAGTATTTACAAGAAAATAAAACCCTAAGATTAACTATTACATCCAAATTGAATTCTTTACTCAAATGATAAATAAGCAATATTTAAATAGACAATTAGATAAATATGCAAAAAATGTTTTTGTTTATTTTTATGTGTAAAAATATAATATTGAATGTATAAAAAAAAGAAAATAAAATATTATTTTTATTAAGGGTGGAAACCCTAATTTGTTTTAAGAAAGTATATATATATATATATATATATATATATATATATATATATATATATATATATATATATATATATATATATATATATATATATATATATATATATATATATATATATATATATATATATATATATATATATATATATATATATATATATATATATATATATATATATATATATATATATATATATATATATATATATATATATATATATATATATATATATATATATATATATATATATATATATATATATATATATATATATATATATATATATATATATATATATATATATATATATATATATTATATATATATATATATATTAATTATATTATTTATGTACAATAAAATAAAATAATAAAATATATACAAATGTCAAAAAATAAAAATATATTGGAAAAAATATTATTTAAGTATGTAAATAATAAAAATAAAAATACAATATTTTTATGTATTATTTTCAAGTTTTTATTAAAGAAAATAAAAATATGTTATTTAATAATTATTTTTATGTTAGAAAAAAAATAAAAAATACAAAATAAAATGTGAAAATTTATGGAAATGTTTTTGGTAATTTTTTATGTTTAGAAAAAAATAAAATAAAATCAGAAATGAAAAAGAAATAGAAAAATATAAAAATATAAAACAATGGGCCAAGGGGGTGCAATCAGCAAGCTGGGGGCGCCAAAAGTGAGAAATAGCCAGGCCCGGCCCAGCTACTTCATCTTCAACCTCAGATTCAAACAAAAACGCGCGTTCTTTGTACAAACTCGTATCTCCTGCATTTGTGCTTAAAAACGAAAACTTGCAACATGAAAGTTATAGAGCATGATCATACGATTCTAACCATATAAAAAACTTAATCTAACTCTCAAAGACCAGAGAGAATTTCTCTGGCCCTAATTTCTAACCTAACTTTTTCAGAAAGTTCATCAATCAAATTCTCTCAACATACTTAACTTAAATGAAATCTATGCATATGTCCAACTTAAGGGCTATGAGTACTACATTTTTTATTCACAAACCTAAGCCTAATGATTCCTAAATAGAGAGATAGAAAGTTGGAAAATACCTATTTCAGTTGAACTCGTGTATGGCAATGAGGAGGTTTTCAATGAGGCCTAAGATGTTTGTGAGCTTGCCTGAACTTCCTTTGACCTTCATCAATGCTTTGTTTGCTTTGAGCTTGCTTGAATAAGCCTGTAGAAGTCAACCTGCACAAGCTGAAATCAGAAATGGTGAAGCTTGCAAATGGAGTTACAGTCAATGGCCAATGGTTGGGATAGCTTAGGTGGGTTATATGGAATATATTGGAACTGGTTTGGGACAAAACGCACGAGTCGTTTGTGAGATGGAAGTGAAATTGCAGAGAGTGCCCTGTTTTGCAAGAAGATGGTGTTTTTGTGTTTTGGAAGGCTTGAGGGTTGGATAGCTCGTGCTTCTGGCTCAAGACAATATGCAAAAGTTGTTTTGAATGCTTACAAACTTTGTTTTTATCAGATTTCAAAGAGACCTAGAAAATGACTAATTGGTTTGAAGAATGATTCCAAGAGCTCAATTGCATCATCTTTACCTAATGACATGGTTCAAAACATTGCTTTTTCATTAGATTGATAGATAAAATTGGCAGTCAACTGATCAAAAGTCAACTGTATACTTAAAAGTCAAACCTTGACTTTTTGGTCAAAATCAAGTGCCAAGGATCACAATTCATCAAAACATGTCAAAATATGAAACTTGTTCATCAAGGAATCAAAGATTGAAGATTTGGTTTTGAATTTTGAATTTTTCTTAACTTAGAAATTTTTCTAAGTATAGAAAATTTCTTATTTTTTCTCAACTTTAGGCCAATTTTACACCATGATACAAGATGATTCAAAGAAAGTTCCCAACATGAAAGTTGTAGACCTCCATGAAACCTATAACTTTGCTTCACAGATTTCCCCCTAAAGATGCTTGTATCTCAAGATATAATTTTGTGAATACATGCCCATGAACTAAAATAACTTAGTGAAATTTTGCCCTAATTTAGGCAGGTTTTTGACCCAACTTCATGGAAAAGTTTCACCTAGTTCCAAGAAGAATCTTGAAATGCATTTCAAAGATGAGTTATAGATCACATTGCAAGCTTTCCAAAATGTCCAATAACTCCTTGATATCATTCTTGAGTAGGGAGAATCAAAGAGATGAAGTTGGCAATTTCTCACTTTGATCTCAAGCCAATTCATGAAGAACAAAATTCAAATCCTCAAGCATGCTGTACAATCTTCACTTTTCAGGCCTCAAACTCGTTTGTCACTCCAACATTAATGGATTGCACAAGATTTCATGCCCTAAATCCAAGCATTCAATGCATTGTACAAGAAAATAACCATTTATGGGAGAAAGGCAACATTGCCATTTTGGAAAAGCATGCTTTATGCATTTTTTAATTTCTTGAGCCTTGGACTTGTTCTTTCTGCACAAACCAAGCCTCTAAGCCTGAAAAAAACATGTTTAAAGCTTCACACTACCCTACAAGATCAGAACCATGCATTAAGAAGTCATTTCTCACATTTGCTTCAAAAACAAGAAATGTAGCAAGACATGTGATCTTGTACTTCTGAGCAAGCATAAGTCCTCCAATCTTTTGCTCTATATAAAGCCATCACTTTGCAACTATAAGCACGAATGCCCAAGCCTTGAAACACCCTAGAATCAGAAATTTCATACCGAGCTTCCAAACTTGCCATTTCTGACTTGTGAATTGAATCTTCCATTCCACTAGTGCGTTTTCAGGCCTTTTGCTTCCCTAAGCTTCCTTACCTTACAAGAAAACCATCCCACACCCTGAAACATCACTGTAACTCCATCTTCCCCATTGTTGAACCTCAAAAACATAGTAACACATGTGGACTTCTAGAGATCATTCCATCCATCCTCAAGACAAGCTAAGCATTACATTAGCTTCCTAGAGGTTCAAGGAAGCTAACCTGATCATCACAACATCCTAAAGCAGGCTCATTTCTAAAACACAATTTCCATTTTCAAGGTGAGGTTTCTGTTTTTCCAACTCTTGATACAGGCATATTTAGCTTTCTATTTGTGAATATACAATGTAGACATCATTGCTATGAAGTTGTATATATCCATAACTTGCATTTATTTGGCCTGAGTTGAGAGAATTTTGAGTTTGAAGTTTCTGAAAAAATTAGGTTAAGAATTAGGGCCATTAAAATTATCTTTAATCTTGGACTTATAATTTTAGTTAAGCACATGGTTAGAATCGTGGGATAAAATGCTATAACATTCATGTTATCAATTTCCATTTTTGTTGAGAGATGAAAGAGTTACAGGAGGTCCGGCTAACTAGAGGAAGAAGACGAAGTACAGGGCCAAGGAAGCTTTTTGTGTTATGTTTTTCTTGTTTCACATAAACTAACGGATGTACAACCACCCCAGTGGCAAGGTAGCGCGCTGGAAATGCATAGGTCGTCGGTTCGAACATTGGCGTTACTTTTTGTTTTTTTTCTTCATATCTTTCCAGTTTCATTTTTGGCTGTTTGCAGGATGGGCTTCAACATTTGGGCCTTAGCGCTTTTTGCTAACATACTACCCCCTGTTTGCTTGGAGCACCCCTGGCCCATAATTTTTATTTTCATTTTTATTTTCATTTCTATTTTATTAAATATATTTTCCTTAATATTAAAAATCATAAAAAATATAAAAATGCTAAATTTATATTTTGGGTCCATTTTATTTTATTTTTTCTTATAAAAATATATTTTATTTTAGTTACATATCATATATATATATATATATATATATATATATATATATATATATATATATATATATATATATATATATATATATATATATATATATATATATATATATATATATATATATATATATATATATATATATATATATATATATATATATATATATATATATATATATATATATATATATATATATATATATATATATATATATATATATATATATATATATATATATATATATATATATATATATATATATATATATATATATTTTTTTTTTCTTTAATAAACTTGTAAATAAAAAATAGAATTTGTTTAATCATTTATTCCTTTTTCTCACATTTATAAATATTTTTTTTAACATATAAAGAGACTAAATATTTTCATAAAATATTATCTATTTTCAATACAAAAAAAAAGCACAAAAAATAATAGTTAAAGAATTTTATTTTCTTTTAAATTAGAAATTAGGGTTAACTATTTTTCAAGAATTAATATCCTTTTATTAAGTTATTAGGTTTAGTTCAAAACTTCTTTTCACATAAAAAACAAAATAAAAATCTTTTCTTGCATTTATATATCTTTGCATATTTAAATTGTCTTATACATTATTTATTCCAATATTTGTACAAATTCGATTTGGTTGTAATAGATTAATTAGATTTACATTATTGCAAATCCCCATTCATGATTTGTATTCCCCCCTCCCATAAAATGTTGTAATAGCGTAGTAATCTTTAAATTACGCAATTTACCGCTTTTACATACCATACTAGTAATTAGGGTTTGAATGGCAAGATAAAAAACAAATCAAATAGAAAACCCTAAATACAAGACAAAATCAAAGCATGAAAATAACACACTTTCACACAAGCATCCTTAGGGTTTCTCCACTTGGTTGCCTTATACAAAAATGGCCATATTACGCATGCGAAGTATCTTGGCAAAACAAACAAATATAAGATCATAGTCCCTCGATGACGCTATTCTAATTTGCCTTACAAAATGATCTTAGTCCCTCAAAAAATGCTAAGATACTTTGCAACATTGCTAATCATGGTTATACGATGACCCAAGCCCGTCCCGTTTACATCCAAAGATAGGGTTGCTTACCAAATCAATGGTAAGACAACAATGTCAAAGGAATAGAAAATGCATAAGAAAGACATTTGAGTAGGTAGATTACCTCTAGTTACTTGCTCCATTTCAAAATAATTATCCTTGCTATTTTCCAAAACAACACACACATTTCAAAAACATCTTACAAACATTGAAAATATCTTCAAAAAGACAAACATCTTTATATACATTCTTACGAACGAGAATCATTACAAAGATTGCCTAAACAAATGGCCTCTTTTACAAAATACTTTCAAAACCATACTAAACACAATTTCAAACAACAAAAGCAAGTGATCTAGCAAGTAACTAAGAGCCCATGGAAAACCATGAATGAAAAGGGTGCTAGTACCTTCCCTTTTCATAATCTACCCCCGAACTCCAGAAACAATCTCAAAGGTCTTTCTTGTGCTTTTTCACCTTTCCTTTTGGATAAAAGAAAAGTCGGTGGAGACTCTTGCTAACCGCAAAATTTACGATAAAACGCAAAACCCTTAAGTCAGTTCTCCCACCGTATCACACTAGTGTCGTTACTTCTACGTTGCATCAAATGCTGAAATATCCAATTCAGGGGAAAATCATCACCGTTCATGGAGAAGAGGAGTATATGGTCAGCCATCTAAATTCCTTCAGATATGTGGAACTAGATGGTGAATTTATTGAAACTCCATTCCAGCACTTTGAAGAAGTCCCGCAAGATGTGGCAGTAACCAAGGCTGTGTATCAAGTTCCCAATATTACAAGGCCTCCGCTCAAGATGTCATCTTTGAAGGATGCCAAGGCAGTGATAGAAGAAGGAGCCCAGAAAGCTGTACGCCGCGCTCATGCCGGAGGACCACCCTTGAAGATCAATAACCACCAAGCCAACGCAGTAGAGGATGATGAAAACAGCTATGACCTGTAGGATTATATTTTCCCAACTGTCAGTGGAGGACTCAACAATTGAGAAGCTAGAGATTTCGTCCCAATCACTTTTATCCCATAGTAATTTGTCTTTACATTTTGTCGAATCTGTAATATTAAAACAATTCAGACTCTTAAAACCTTGTGTCTTACCCGAGGCACAATGGTCCATTTGTAAGGGTTATTATCTCATTTCCATATGACATCAATGAATCATGGACATTTTTTGCATAAAAATTTTGTGCTCATTGTTTTTCTTTTTACATTTTCATTTCTTTCAAAGATAGCTATACTCTTACACACACTTACACTCACAATGTAGGTCTACATCCATTCGGGATCCCATGGGTAACGATTCTGCTATGGCTTTTTGTGATTCTGAAAATCCAATCTACCAATCCAAAGATAAAGGTGAGGAAGATTGTGAAGTACCAGGAGAACTCGCCAGGTTACTACAATAAGAAGAGAGGACCATTCAACCCTACGAGGAACCAGTAGATACAATCAACCTAGGTACCGAAGAAGACAAAAGAGAAGTCAAGGTGGGTGCCAATCTGGAACCCAATGTCAAAGAGCGTCTGATTCAGCTGCTACATAATTATGTTGAGGTATTTGCCTGGTCGTATGAAGACATGCCAGGACTTGATGCAGATATCGTAGTACATCGTCTACCTACAAAAGAAGATTGTTCATCGGTGAAGAAAAAGGTCTGTTGCGTGCGACCGAACATGTCAGAGAAGATCAAAGCAGAAGTCATGAAACAATTCAATGCCGGATTCTTCGCCGTCACTTCCTATCCACAATGGGTTGCCAATGTTGTTCCCGTGCCTAAAAAGGACGGCAAGGTACGAATATGCATGGACTACATATATTTGAATAGGGCAAGTCCCAAGGATGATTTCCCACTTCCCCACATTGATATTCTAGTCGATAATACGACACAACACAAAGTGTTTTCCTTCATGGACGGTTTCTCAGGCTACAACCAAATCAAAATGGCGCATGAGAACACGGAGAAAACAACCTTTGTCACACAGTGGGGAAAATTCTGCTACAAGGTTATGCCATTCGGGCTGAAGAATACTGGGGCAACCTATCAACGTGCCATGGTAGCTCTATTTCACGACATGATACATCACGAAATAGAGGTCTATGTGGATGACATGATAGCCAAATCTCAAACTGAAGAAGAGCATCTTGACCATTTACAGAAACTCTTTGAGAGATTAAAGAAATACAAGCTGAGGTTGAACCTAAATAAATGCACATTTGGGGTGAGGTCTGGTAAACTCCTAGGCGTTGTCGTCAGCAATAAAGGTATCGAGGTGGATCCCGCCAAGGTGAAAGAAATACAAGAGATGCCTGCTCCTCGTACCAAGAAAAAGGTCAGAGGATTTTTGGAACGCTTAAACTACATTTCCAGATTCATTTCTCACCTGACAACTACTTGTGAACCAATCTTCAAATTACTAAAAAAAGATCAAGTAGTCAAATGGAATGATGAGTGCCAAACTGCTTTCGACAAGATCAAAGAGTACCTGCAAGAGCCTACTGTTTTGATTCCACAAGCTGAGGGAAGACCATTGATCATGTGTCTAATTGTTTTGGAAAATTCAATGGGGTGTGTGTTGGGACAGCATGAAGAGTCTGGCCGAAAAGAGCATGCCATTTATTACCTGAGATAAAAGTTTACCGACTGTGAAATAAGATACTCACTGCTCGAGAAAACTTGCTGCGCTCTGGCATGGGCTGCTCGCCGGCTAGGATAGTATATGCTGACCCATACTACCTTATTGATATCCAAAATGGATCCAATAAAATACATCTTCGAGAAACCTGCCCTCTCTGGGAGAATAGAGAGATGGAAGATGATCCTGACAGAATATGACATACAGTATACTACCCAGAAAGCAATAAAGGGCAGTGTACTAGCTGATCACCTTGCTCACCAAGCTGTGGAAGACTACCAGTCCATGAAGTTCGAATTCTCAGATGAAGACATCATGATGGTAAACAAATGTGAAGAGTTCAGACCATATGATGGACCTGAACAAGGACCCCTATGGACCCTGGTTTTTGATGGGGCGTCCAACGCACTCGGCAATGGTATAGGTGTTGTACTCATATCTCCTGAAGGATGTCATACTCCCTTTTACGGCAAGACTCTGCTTTAATTGTACAAATAACATGGCAGAATACGAAGCGTGCATTTTTGGTCTCAAAGCTACCATAGATTTGGGGATTAAATCCTTAAAGGTATTCAGAGATTCAGCTTTGGTCATCATCCAAATCAAAGGGGAATGGGACACTAAACACCCTAACCTTATCCCTTACAAAGAACATGTGTTGACATTGATCCCACATTTTGAGAAGATTACCTTCGAGCATTTCCCGCGAGAAGAAAATCATCTAGCAGATGCACTAGCCACAATGTCATCCATGTTTAAACTTAAATGGGATAACGAAGCTCCCTAGATTGCCATTGAACGAATGGATGAACCAGCTCACTGTCACGAGATTAATACTGGAGAAGTAGTGGACCAGCCTTGGTTTCACGAAGTCAAGAGGTATCTCGAGGCTCAAGAATATCCGGAAGGAGGTTCAGTCAATGATAAGAAGTTCTTAAGGAGATTCTCTGCTAAATTCTTCCTTAGTAATGACATTCTCTACAAACACAACCATTACTCGGTGTTACTTTGGTGCTTAGATAAGGTTGAAACGAAAAAGATCATGGCTGATCTACATGAGGGAACTTTTGGCACCCATTCCAGTGGGCATACAATGGCAAAGAAGATCCTACGGGTAGGCTATTATTGATCTACCATGGAAGAATATTGCTATCAACACTCTCGAACCTGCCATAAGTGGCAGATCTATGCGGACAAGGTGCACGTACCTCCGGTTCCTTTAAATGTCTTGACGGCTCCTTGGCCCCGTGCTATATGGGGTATCGATATGATTGAGGAAATCAAACCAACAGCCTCCAATGGACACCACTTCATCCTAGTGGCCATTGACTATTTTACAAAGTGGGTTGAGGCAACCTCTTTCACTTCTGTAACCAAGAATGTTGTAGCCCAGTTCATTAAACAATATCTCATATGTCGGTATGGTATCCTGGAGAGGATAATCACAGATAATGGTACGGATATAAACAATACTATGATCACCGCCCTGTGCGAGAAATTCAAGATCCAGCACCATAATTCTTCCCCTTACCGGCCAAAGATGAATGGTGATGTCGAAGCCGCAAATAAGAATATCAAAAAGATCATATAGAAAATGACAGTCACATACAAAGACTGGCATGAGATGCTACCATTCGCTCTCCACGGGTACCGTACCACGGCGCGCACATCAACCAGGGAAAAACCCTACTCTCTGGTATACGGCATGGAGGCTGTCTTGCCTATTGAGGTCCAGATCCCCTCTGTGAAAATTATGAAGGATGAATGGCTGAATAAAGACGATTGGATCCAGAATCGACTTGATCAACTAAACTTGATTGATGAGAAAAGGCTTACTTCTGTCTGTCATGGTCAAATGTATCAAAAACGGATGATCAAGGCTTTCAACAAAAAGGTCAGACGCCAAGTATATAAAGTCGGGGATTTGGTGATCAAACGTGTCATACTGCCGCAAGGAGATCCCAAGGAAAAATGGACTCCTACATACGAAGGACCATTTGTAATCAAAATCATTTTCTCTGGTGGAGCAATGATATTGACCACCATGGATGGTGACGACCTGCCGCATCCTGTGAATAGTCAAAAGATACTACGCATAAGAGACCCGCTAGGTTGACATACCTAGGCAAAACAAGGGCATCCCAGTGAACCAAAAAGTTTCGGGAAAAAATTACGGATAAAAACAAAAAAAATATGTACACCCGGCAAGCTGAAAACCCGAAAGGGCAGCTTGGGCAAAAAAGGGTATCCCGGTGGACTGAAAACCCGAAAAAGCGGTCCAGGAAAAAGTTAGGGAATTAGACCGTATGACTATGTCCCTTTGGATCACCTTACGGGAAACCTACGAACTCGACGGTTCTGATCAATTCAATCAGCTTTGGACAAGGCAACAAATAGACAAGATGCTCAGAGACATGAAGGCTATAGCAGAATGGGAACCCCATGGGATTATTGCACATAGCTATCTTTTCTTTGTATCAAATTTTCATTTTTTACGACATAATTCTCTTACTATAATGTTTGTCTCATTGTACAAAAATACGTACTCAAAGTCAATACAAAGATATCCCTTTGAAAGTGAAAAGCTATCTATTTTTATTTACTCATGTGTTTTGTTTACAAAAACGTCCAATAATTTATTGTTGAACATATGCAATTTGAACATAATTATTATTTACAAATAAACAAAATAGAAAGACAGTCACTGATGGCTTTAAGAGATAGGGAAATCTCTCTAAGCTATTTCCATGAAATCCCCCACAGTGTGCAGTTTAATCCCCAGCGGAATAAAGCTTCTAGTTATTGATCCCCAGTAGAAGTCGTCCAATTTCTCAGGTTTCCCCAACAGGTTTTTACAAGTAGCACACAACATTTCCCTTACAACAGAGTTTATTTCTCTAAACGGAAATTCATCAACACTTCAACTTCAAAACATGAAGACTTACACTCCATATCCTCGGTAACAGTCAGGGATTTATTTTCTCTATCTAACAGCAGTGCAGCAGATTAGCTCACATACGCATACATCGCATCCATATATCATAGACGTCGATAACACAAATGCATATATCACAATCTCATTGTACCATGCATTTCATACATCATGACATTGCTTACAGCTAATGTTTTTTTTACCCTTTTCAGGATAAGATTAATCAATAGCTACCTTTAACAATGTTCAAAGGCTTTTTTGATACAATTCAGATATGCTCCAGACACAGATGCCATTCTGATACTCATTCAGACTCAACTTTTGATACAGTTCAGATATGCTCCAGACACGGATGCCATTCTGATACTCATTTAGGCTCAACTTTTGATACAGTTCAGATACGCTCCAGACATGGATGCCATCCTGATACCAACTCAGATTCAACTTTCAAATACAGTTCAGATACGCTCCAGACACAGATGCCATTCTGATACTCATTCAGATTCAGATTTCAGATACATTTTGGATACGATCCAGACACGGATTCCGTTCTGATACTCATTTAGATTCAATCTTCAGATATAGTTCAGATACGCTCCAGACACAGATGCCATTCTGATACTCATTCAGATTCAAATTTCAGATACAGTTCAGATACGCTCCAGACACGGATGCCATTCTGATACTCATTTAGATTCAGACTTCAGATACAGGTCAGATACACTCCAGACACGGACTCCATTCTGATACTCATTCAGATTCAACTTTCAGACTCAGCTCAGATATGCTTCAGATACAAACACCATTCTGACACTCATTCAGTTTAAGCTTACAAATACTTTCTAGCAATCATTTCTGGATGACATCTATAAGCCCATCTCCAACAACTTTCCATCATCTCTCCAAATGGCATCTTTAAGCCCATTCCCCCTACCATCGACTGTCACATCACCGAGTGCAAATTTTAGGGCACTCTAGTGTCCAATCATCTTCCACCTTTGAGTCACGAATGGCAAAACTCGCCAATCTAACTCTTTAGGTTTAAGAAGATTGATCAGGGGAAGATATTGTACCCCAAAATTTTCCCTTTCACTTATCAAGAATTTGCTCACATGATCTCCTTGGGCTCAAGACTGCACTAGGATTGATCAACTCATGACACCTCCTAAAGCACTGATGACCAAAATTAGGGTTTGAGATTACACAAGGATATTTGAAATTTAAATGCTTCATATGACTTTAATGGATAATTATGGACCCCCAAGATTACTCATGTCAAGTTTCAAGCCTTGGATCACACTTTTGCTCAGTCAATTGAGCAGTTGACCTAAAAATCAACTGTATTGGGGAAAACATCAACTATGGCCAATTTACAGTCAAAACTTCATAATTTTTTATCCACATAAAAATTTTAAACTCATATGTATCATTTGATTAAGTTTGGACCACAATTCCTCAATAAATTTGATCAAATCTTCAAAAGGGCAAAATGGTCAAAATTAGGGTTTTGACTGAGAAAGGACAATTTCTAATTTTTGACCTAGAAAATGATCAATTGGTTTAAGGCATGATCTCAAGAGTCAAATTGCATCATTTTGACCTAATGGCATGACCCAAAACATTGCTCAAGATCAATTAGATTGATAGTGAATTTTCAGTCAACTGATCAAAAAGTCAATTGTACATTGAAAAGTCAAACTTTAACTTTTTGGTCAAATTCAAAGGCCAATGATCACAATTCATCAAAACATGTCAAAATATGAAACTTATTCATCAAGAAATCCAAAATTCAAGATTTCATTTTGAAAAGTTAAAATTTCTAAACTTAGAAATTTTTCTAAGTGTTGGAAATTTCTTATTTTTTTCATAACTTTGAGCACAATTTTCACCATGATGCAAGGTTATTCAAGAGAAACTTCCAACATGAAAGTTGTAGATCTCCATGAAATCTACAACTTTTCTTCACATAACTTCTTCCAAAAGTGCTTGTATCTCAAGTTATAATTTTAAGAACATGTGGTCATGAAACAAAACACTTAGTGAAATTTTGCCCTAATTTGGTCAGGATTTTGACCCAACTTCATGGCACTTTTTCATATAGTTCCAAAGGGAATCTCCAAAATCAATTCAAATATGGTTTGTAGAGCATATTTCAATATTTCCAAAATGTCCAAGAACTCCTTGAGATCATTTTTGAGTAGGGAGAATCGAAGAGATGAAGTTAGGGTTTTATCACTTTAATTACAAGGCATTTTGTGATGAACAAAATTCAAATTCAAAGTTATGCTGCATAAAATCTACTTTGCAGGCTTCAAACTTGTTAGGCACTCCATAATTAATGGCTTGCATAACTTTTAGAGGTCTCATTTCAAGCATTCAATGCAAGGCCATGCTTTATATCCATTTTTGGAAGAAAGTGTACATTGCCATTTTGATAAAGTGCTTTTTTACACAAAACTTGTTCATGAGTCTTGCACTTGTTCTCTTCTGATCATACAAGTCCCACAACCCATAAGAAACTTGTTATACACTTACAATCACTCAGCCCATGCTTGTACCTCACATTGAAACTTGGTTTCCCACTTTTCTTCAAAATCAAGTAACCTAGCAATTAGCTGAAAACTTGTACTTCTGATTGTCCAAACCACTCCAATCCTTTTGCTTATAGATGTACAAACCATTTTCCACAAAACACACGAATGCTTGACCCCTAAAAACACCAAGAGCTCAGATAGGATATTGTGATGCTGACTTTGCTGGAGACAGAGTAGAGCATAAAAGAACTTCTGAAAGCTGTCAGTTTCAGGGAGACAATCTTATCTCATGGACCAGCAAGAGACAATCCACAATAGCTTTATCAACAACAGAAGCTAAATACATAGGAGCTGCTGGATGTAGCACTCAAATGCTCCGGATGAAAATTCAACTGGAAGACTTCAGCATATTTGAGAGTAACATTCCTATCTTCTATGATAACACTTCTGCCATATGTTTATCCAGAAACCCCATTTTGCATTCTAGGGCTAAGCATATAGAAATAAAACATCACTTTATTAGGGATTATATTCAGAAAGGAATTCTTAATTTGAAATTTATTGACACAGACCATCAATGGGCTGATGTATTTACTAAAACCCTTTCTGAAGATAGATTCAATTTCATTCTGAAACATCTCAGCATGAAATTGTGTCCAGAATAAAATGTTTTATTTGCATATCCTAACCCTCAGAACTTTATTGTTTTCTGTGAACATCTGATCAACTTGTCTTCAGAAGTTAGAAGTACAATTTCCTCAGAATCTATCTATGAAGATTTGATCGTTTCATTTCAAGGATAGAGGCGTGCAGTTCACACCATCAAACATCTGTCATCCTCTCACAAGCTACCTTCTAAGGCTGAACACGCGTTCAAATTCTGAAGGGTCCAAGGCTCTGATTGGATGCATTGAGATACTTGTCATTGGTAACTGTTCAATATCTCTCTAAATCCCCTAATTTCAGGTTTCATTAATGCATATAATCATTACTTATTTTCTTTCTTACTGATCACCTTTTCTAAAAGAACCTATATAAACTCAATTTACTATTTCATTCATTCATGTTTTACCATCTTCAATATTCACTCTTGTTCTAGTTTCTTTTTCAAAAACCCTTTCTGTCAATTTTCTTCAAAGAAATCGTGTGAACAATGGCATCATCATCAAGTCTCAAGAATCTCAACAGAGCTCCTGATTCTTCATCCACTGAACAATATGAGGAGCCCATTAGAATGTTACTCACTCCGGTTGACAACCTTGAAGTTCTCTATGAATTGATCGTTGATTTTGAAAGCTTACAAGAAAATGGGTTTAATTTGTATGAAGATGTAACTGCACAGGGATGGAACAAATAATTTGATCGTCTGTTGGGTCCAAATTTTCCCATTCTTGTTAAAGAGTTTTGGATTCATGCTACCTCATCCAACCACCAGGTCACATCATATGTTATGGGGAAGAAGATAGTGATTACAGAAGATTTGATTGGGAAACTCATTTGATACAATGGCAGTGGAGTCAGATGCATTGATATGGCTGATAAGTGCTATGACCTAAAATCTATTGCTAGGGAAATCTTCACTTCTGGACAGCCATCCAGCAAGATCAGAGACTTGAAGGACCATTATAGAATCTGGGCTAGAATAATTCTGGGATGTATCAATCATAGGAAGCCTACAAGCTCCCCTGATTACATCAATATTGATTAGCAGTTTCTGGTTTACTTCATTGCAAAGAAGACCAAGATAAACCTTCCATATTTTCTCTTCAACCATCTCAGAACAAGTGTGAAAGAGACAAGAGAAGAAGAAAGAACTAAGAGGGATTGGATTCCTCTAGGAAGATTGACTTCAGATATTCTAACAGAAAACAGGCTGATAGAACATCTGACAGAGGCTTAAGAAATCAGTAATCTGGAAGCAACTGCTGGGAAACCTTTAAGTGCCAAGAATCTGAAGAAAATGAAGATTATTGAGAACATTAAGAAGGAACCAACAATTGCTTCTCATGAGGTCATCACTTCTAGGAGAATCCCTCTGAAGGATTTTCCACTATTCTTTGAGATAGATGCCTCTCCAGAGATCATAGTCAGATACCTTGAAGCTTGCAAGGCTGATGGGACTATTCCAGAAATCAACATCCAAGATCTGCACAATCCAGCTCCAGAGGTTGTGCTAAAGAAATCCAGAAAGAGGAAGGCAACATGAGAAGGATCCTCTCAGAGAACACCTAAGGCTGCGAAAAAGAAAGGTAATCCATCTTTTGTTTCTGTTGTAGAATCAATAGCTATTCCAACATCTGAAACCATTCCCCCTTAACAAACAGAAAATCCTTCACCCCAAACATTTGAGGATTTCGACATAGAGTTTGCCCCATCTGTAACTCTTGGAAATTTCTTAAATGAACCTCACTTCCCCAATCCAAATCCAAATCCAGAACAACATCAACCAGAACTTGCTAGAGTTCTATCTGATATTGAACTGTTTGATCAAGACTTCTCCTTACCACTCCTAGAAAATCCAAACACTCAACCTCATCAACCAGAAAATCCATAACCTCACTCTCCTCAACCAGAAATTCAACACGCTACCGCAAACCAATCAAAAGACTCCCCTTCAGACTCTGATACCACTACCCATATTCCTTGGATAACAGAACCTCTTACGGTTCGTTTACCTCTCTCCATTCATGATATTCTAGAAATCCCTTCACCATATGAATCTACACCACCAAACACCCCTCACTCACCAATCCTGATTTCTGACTCTTCCACTCCTTCACCTATCAACCGTCCAGCTGACCAACTCAGACTTGTCATTGATCTACAAGTACTGGAACAACTAGCCGCCACCTCAAACAAAATTTCCACTCCCAAACCTAAACCAACCTCAACCAAATCAGATGTTGGTAAGAATCTGTTGATTTTTGAAACAGAAATACAGGAATGGATTACTTCTTTGAAGCAAGCAAGTCAAGAGATTTCTAATCCTACTGCTTCTGATTCTCTGTGGGAAAGATTCAGAAAATGGCTCAACTCTGAAACCCAGAAGCTGAAAGAATTGAGTTATGAAAGGGCTCAACAGAACTTCAGTGATCAGCTGAAAGCCTTCCAAGATCAAGTTCTGATCCAATGGTACAAGAAAGAAATTCTTCCGCTGGATAATGCTCCCTGGAAAGAGCACCAACCTTCAGAAGTCACTGAACCAAATTCTGATAGTCACCCTCTGACTACTGCTCCAGAAAAGATGATTGCAACAGAAGAAGTTGTTCAATCAAAAGAGGCTGCAGAGTCATCATAATGACATGCAACCCCTGAAGATACACCAACTTCGTCTCTAGTCATGCAAACTCTAGAAGAGTTGAAGAAGGAGAATGCCTTAATCCATGCCATACTGGATAAGCAAGAGGACACAAACAAAGAGATCAAGGATATATTGGATAAACAAGAAGATACAACAAAAGAAATCAAAGATATTATGGGAAAGCAGGAAGAATCAAGCACTCAGATTAAGAGCTTGTTGGAAGCGTTGTTCACACGTCTTCCCCCTCCTTCTTAGATTTTCTTTAAATGTTTATCTGTATTTTTATTTTTCACCTTATCCTCCTTGTTTCTGAAAATTGTCATTGCATTCTGTTTTCAATATAAATCATCCTTTTTGACTCTGATTATATCTCTTTTTGATACCTAACAAAAGGGGGGAGAAAGTAAGATATTTTCAATAACAGTTTACCGGGACAAAGTCTCAAACATTATGAATATCTTAACCTCTACGTTTTTCTGGAAAGCTTGAACATCCTAAATTTGTGTAATCCTAAGCTTGAACAGGAACATATTCTGATAAGGACAGAAGGAGATGCATCAAAAGCTCTAATGAGAAGGAACTTCAGGGAAGTAACTCATCTCTATCTGAGTAATCAACTCAAGGGGAGAATCTCTTAAAGCTTTTTGTTCTATATTTTTCATTGAAAATCCTAGTTTTTGTCATCATCAAAAAGGGAGAGATTGTTAGAACATAGTTTGAGTCTGCAACCCTTAATTAGAGTTTTGATGATAACAAACACAAAAACAAATATGCACTCTAAATTTGTGTTATTTTGTATGCAGAAGTTCTGACTGAAACAACATCAAAAATTAAGCTACAGAAGCTTTCAAGCTGAGGTAATCAGAATCTGCGCTGAAGAATGATGATCAGAATCTGCGTTGAAGTGAAGAATACTCTGATTCTGAACAGAAGTTTAATATACCATCAGATCCTCACATCTCTGAGTCATCAATGTTCTGAAGAAATTGCAGCATGCAAGATTCTAAGTTTTGAAGCGTTACTTTTCGATCAAGACAACATCTTATGCAACGACTTCATTCAGACAAGAATCTTCTCAATATGGAAACATCATTGAATGTCCATTATCACGCTTTATGTTGGACAAGATTTCCATGCCTATATAAACAAGCTTAGAGGACAAATCATTTACAATTTTGACGACGACTGCAATATACGTCTCAAACGCTGCAATCTTACATATTCATATATACGCACAAAATTGTATAAAATATCACAGTTGTGATACAATTTTTGTAAGGAAAAACAATAGTACACAATTGATTACTTTATTTTGATTAAGCTAGTTTTCCTTGAGATAAACCGGTTGTGGTTGTACTCAAGAAGACTTTGGCAGTTGTCAAAGTTGTGTTGTAATCAGTTTTGATTAGTGAATTAAGTCCTCATTAGAGAGAGGCGAAATCACCTTGGATGGTGGACTGGAGTAGTTTGAGATCCAACGAACCAAGATAAAAATATTGTGTCTACTGAGCTTTTGATTTTAAGTGTCAATTCAACCCCCCCTTCTTGTGTTTTTCACTTCTTCAGGTCCCTTTACACGTCCTCAGAAGAAGAAGAAGAAATCTTCAGGTATATCCTCTAAAACCATCTCTGTTTGTGATTTTTTGTGTATAACAACATCTGTTGAACCCCAAACTCTAGGAGATATTAAAGTTGACATAGACCTCACTATTCCCTCTGAACCCCTACATAATAACCCTCAAATTGATCACGTATTATCTGACATAGATAATTTTGATACTGTAGTTCCTCCACAAACTCAAACACAACCACCACTATCTCCATATATCTCACAACCTGAAATCTCTACTTCTGCTCCCCACCAACAGAATCCAAATATTCCTGCTGAAAACCCTCTTCAAACATCCACCATCAGACCTCTATCCCCAAAATCCTCTGAGTGGTATGATGGTTCTTGGAGATTACCAGGAATCAATGTGCATCTGGCTGCACAACCTCCATCCTTCATCATTCCCTCTGAAAAACATTTTTGCTCTGAATAAATCCGCAGCACCTATTCCTTCTTCCTCAGCTCAAACCACCATCATCATCTCTCCTGACATCACACCACCTACGTCACCAGAAATTCCCACACCTACCTCACCAGAACCCTCATCACCTCACTCTCTAGAACCTACCTTCAATCCATCTTCATCAGAACCTCTTGAACCATCTGAACCATCTAACTTTCTTAGGACTGTAGTTGATCTTGAATCTCAACTTAATCTGAAAATTAAATCCACCAAGAAGGATGTTCCCAAACCAACCCCAAAACCTGTTCATTTAGATGTTAATATACGTTTCCAAAATTTTGCAACATAAATGTAGACTTGGATAGACCTGCTGAAGGCAAACAGTGCCATCAACTTAAACCCAGTTGCATCTGATTTTCTGTGGGAAGCATTCAGAAAGAAATTCAATGATGAATCCTATAAAATGCAATATTTATGCTATTATCAGGTTCTTGAGAATTTCATCCAGAATCTGAATGCCTTCAAGACAGAAGTGGTAGATATCTGGGATAAGAAGTCTCTTCTGCAGATTACCAACGCTCCTTTACCACTTGCTGATCACATGGAAATTTCAGAAGATGAATCTGAAGATGGCTCTGAGTCAGATCCAAATTCCTTGGTAATGACTCTGTATCACTAACCTTCTGCTCAAGCTGCCTCTGAGAATGTTCCAACTCTTCTGATTGATCTTGGAAACCTTCTCTCCAATGTTGTGGTTTTGCTCTAAAGGTTGTATCTTCTGAAGCTGCTTCAACAGCTGCTCCAACTTCGCTGGGGATTGACACTCGGAATGAGCTGAAGAAGGAAAATGAAGCCATACATGAATGTCTGGACATATAGGATAAAACCAACAAAGAAATCAGAACTTGGATGATGAAACAAGAGGAATCCTCAACAGAAATCAAGAATCTTCTTCTTTCTCTTGTCTCTCGTCAATCTTAGTTTTATTTTTTCCCATTTTTTGTACTTCTGTCCTTTGACATCTTCTATATAAAAATATTTTGAATCTCTTTAATTTTTTTTGCTTTTTGATTATGACAAAAAGGGGGAGAAAATGTGATTTTGATATGATCCATGATAGTATTTATGGGACTAAATCTCAAACATTCCTAACAAAATACGTAGTTTTTTCATGTTTAAGAGATATGCATGTATCTCAAACATTATCTGGTAAAGATCTGCTAAAGAAACTTTGAAGAAAAGACCAGGAGCTCTTAAAGAAACTCTGAAAGATAAATGTCCCAAAGCTCTGAAGAACAATCTTAGGAAGTTTCTCTTATGCATTTAAGTTCTTTTATTATTTATTTCAGAAGAAGAAATATTTATCTCAGGGGGAGATTATCAATCTCAGGGGGAGATTCTCACTCTTGTACAAAATTTTTAAAAAATCAAAATTTGAATTGTTTTGTCATCATCAAAAAGGGGGAGATTGTTAGAACAAAGTTTGGTTCTAATCATATCTTAGAGTTTTGATGATAACAATGAAATAAATTTTGTATAATATATTTTATACTCTAATGTGCATGTTTTCTAATTCAGATGATGTTCTGACTCAAGCATTCTCAAAAGTGAAACATCATTCTACGTTGAGCAGAAAAAGGATAAAGAAGTTCCTAATAAATTTTATGTACACGCAAGTCTGAAGCAAACTCTGAAGGAAGCACTCCAAGGCAAACTCTGATAAAAAGTAATCTTAAACAACCTCTGATAAAGCTAGCTGAAGCAAAGATTTGAAAGAAGCACGCTGAAAGCAATATCTGATAATGCAAGCTGAAGCAAACTCTGATGAACATAAAATGAAGAAAACTCTGACAGAAGGAGTGATATAGCAAACTCTGATAGAAGAAAAGTTAAAGCAAACTCTGAAGTTGCATCACTGCAAGTAAACTCTTAAACTTCCAGAGACAAGTTCTGGCAGTACCGTTGGTCATTTAATGCTAAGACGGCTAACGCACTCAAGTGGTACTATGCACGAGAGTATTGGAAACATAAAGGTCAAGCTAACACGCATCATTAATGCATACTCTCTCTTCAAGGCAATAACGGTCAAAATTTGAAGCTATACATAGAAGACCATTTGTTTCAAAGCAACTTTACTGATCCATGCAAAATATACTGAAGCTCACTATTTTAATTCTTGTAAACTCTTTGTATATAGTGGGTAATTCTTAAGTGCTGGGTTAAAATCTTAGTGATAAATCACAATTTGTGATATAGCTTATTAGAAGCATTCTGATTCACTACTGTTAAGAGATAATCTTTGTAATTGTTCCTTGAGAGACCAGTTGGGTCAGATTTCTCAAGAGGGCTAGGACTAGTTGAGTATTAGAGGTGTTAGTCACTTGCAGTTGGCTTGTGCATTGTATTGTTAGTCACAACAGTTTGGTTGTGCATTTATAATCAGTTTTGATTATAGTGGATTAAGTCCTCGTTGAGAGAGGCGAAATCACCTTGGCGGGTGGACTGGAGTAGTTTGAGTTTCAAACGAACCAGGATAAAATTACATGTGTCCTTCCATTATTATTGCGCGAGAAAAAGGAAAAACTTATTCAACCCCCCCCCCCCCCCCCCTCTAAGTGTTTTCTCACCCTTCATTTAGGTCTAGAAGGAGAAGAATTGTGATGCATGATTTTGAAATAAGTGCAAAGTTCTGTAATCATGGCATTGTTGAGGTTAGTCCCATTGTCAGTGATGATCCTTTCGGGGATACCATAGCGGCATATGAGGTTGTGTTTGATGAACCTGGTTACCATGCTCTTTGTGACTGAGGAAAATGAGGCAGCTTCGACCCATTTGGTGAAATAATCAATAGCGACAAGAATGAAGCAATATCCATTAGAAGCAGTGGGTTTGATCTCTCCAATCATGTCAATTCCCCACATTGCAAATGGCCACAGAGCGGTCATGACGTTTAGAGGGATAAGAGGCACATGGACCTTGCCAGCATAAATTTGGCATTTGTGGCAAGTTCTTGAGTGGCGATGGAAATCAGTCTCCATTGTTGACCAATAGTAACCAACTCTCAGGATTTTCTTGGCCATAGTATGTCCGCTAGAGTGAGTCCCAAAGAGACCATCATGCATGTCTTCCATAATTTCCTCTGCTTCCTTCTTGTCCACACATTGGAGTAGAGTAGAGTCATGGTTGCGTTTGTACAAGATTCCATTACTTGGGAAGAATTTGGCTGAAAATATTTGTAAGAACTTTCTGTCATTGATGGATGCTCCCTCAGGGTACTCTTGTGCTTCAAGGTATCTCTTCACCTTATGGTACCATGGCTTTTCTGTATCAGTGTCGAGCTCATAGCAATGCGAGGGTTCGTCGAATCTCTCAATCATAATCATAGGAGCTTCATTGTCCCATTTGACTATGAACATGGAAGACATTGTTGCCAAGGCGTCAACCGGCTGATTTTCTTCCCTATGGAAGTGTTCAAATGTGACCTCTTCGAAGTAAGGAATCAGAGATAGCACAAGCTCCTTGTAAGGGATGAGATTAGGGTGCTTAGTGTCCCAATCTCCTTTTTCTTGGATAATCACTATAGCATAATTCCCAAACACATTAAAATGTTTGATCCTTAAATCAATGGCAGCCTTTAGACCCAAAATGCATGCTTCGTACTCAGCCATGTTGTTTGTACAGGCGAAGCATAGTCTGGCAGTGAAAGGAGTATGGCAACCTTCAAGGGATATGATCACAACACCAATTACATTACCCAAAGCGTTGGAAGCCCCACAAAGACCATAATCCATTGGGATCCTTGTTCAGGTCCGTCATACAGTTCAGGTTTTGCGTATTCGGTCACTAGCATGATATTCTCATCCAAGAAGTTAAAGTTCATAGACTGATAATCATCAACAACTTGATGGGCCAAATGATCTTCTAATACACTTCCTTTGATGGCCTTTTGCATTGTGTATTGAATATCGTATTAAGTTAAGATCATTTTCCATCTAGATATCAGTCCAGAAATAACAGGTTTCTCGAAGATGTACTTGATAGGGTCCATCTTAGAAATCAGAAGAGTGGTATGAGTCAACATATACTGTCTTAGCCAGCGAGCAGCCCATGCTAGAGCGCAACAAGTTTTCTCAAGCAGTGAATATCTGATTTCACAGTCGGTAAACTTTTTGCTCAGGTAGTAAGTAGCATGCTCTTTTCGACCAGACTCGTCATGTTGGCCCAACACACACCCCATATAATTCTCTAGTACCATCAAGTACATGATCAAGGGTCTTCCTTCAATTGGAGGCGTGATAATAGGAGGTTTTTGTAGATATTCCTTGATTTTGTCGAAGGCAGCTTGACATTCATCATTCCATCTGACTACTTTATCTTTCTTCAAGAGTTTGAAGATTGGCTCATAAGTAGCAGTTAAGTGAGATATGAAGTGGGTGATGTAGTTAAGATTTCCCAAGAATCCTCTAACTCCCTTTTCAGAGTGGGGGACAGGCATTTCTTGGATGGCCTTTACCTTGGTAGGATCGACCTTGATGCCTTTACCACTGACAACAAAACATAGAAGCTTTCCAGATCGTACTCCGAATGTGCACTTATTAGGGTTCTACCTCAACTTGTACTTTTTCAGCCTCTCGAATATCTTGTATAGGTAACTGAGATTCTCCTCTTCATTTTTGGATCTTACAATCATATCATCCACATATACCTCTATTTCATGATGGATCATATCATGAAACAAAGCTACCATAGCTCTTTGATATGTTGCCCCTGCATTCTTTAATCCGAACGACATGACCTTGTAGCAAAAGGTGCCCCATTGCGTAACGAAATTGGTCTTCTCCATGTCTTAGGGAGCCATACTAATTTTATTATATCCGGAGAAACCATCCATGAAAGAGAAGACATTATGCTGAGCGGTGTTATCGACAAAGATGTCAATATATGGTAGAGGGAAGTCATCCTTGGGGCTTGCCCTATTCAAATCCCTATAATCTACGCATATACGAACTTTTTTGTCTTTCTTAGGCACCGGCACCACGTTTGCAACCCATTGGGGATAAGATGTCACAGCTAGGAATCCTGCATCAAATTGTTTCATCACTTCAACTTTTATCTTTTCAGACATGTCAGGCCTCATGCGACGAACTTTTTGTTTGACAAGAGGACAATCTTCCTTTGTCGGCAGACGATGAACTACAATGCCGGTTGCTGTACCCCAAAATTTTCCCTCTCATTTATCAAGTATTTTATCACAAGATCTCCTTTGGTTCAAGACTGCACAAGGGTTGATCAGCTCAAGACACCTCCTTAAGCACTGATGACTGAAATTAGGGTTTGAGATTGCACAAGGATAATTGAACTTTTAATGCCTCATATGACCTTCATTGATCATTTTTGACCCTCAAGATTTCTCATGTCAAGTTTCAAGTCTTGGATCACATTTTTGCTCAGTCAATTGATCAGTTGACCTAAAAATCAACTGTATTGGGGAAAAAGTCAATTGTGGTCAATTTAAACTCAAACTTCATAATTTTTTATCCATATCAACATTGTGAACTCCTATATGTCATTTTATCAAGTTTGGACCATAATTCCTCAAGAAATTTGATCAGATCATCAAAAGGGCAAAATGGTCAAAATTAGGGTTTTGACTGAGAAAAGGCAATTTCTGATTTTTGACCTAGCAAATGGTTGATTGGTTGGAAACATGATCTAAAGGATTCAATTGCATCATTTTTGACCTAATGGCATGACCCAAAACTTCCCTCAAGATCAATTGATTGATAGTTGATTTTCAGTCAATTGAACAAAAGTCAACTGATACAGTGAAAAGTCAAACTTTGACTTTTTAGTCAAAATCAAGTGTCAAAGATCACAATTCATCAAAGCATGTCAAAATATGAAACTTGTTCATCAAGAAATCAAAAATTCAAAATGTTATTTTGAAAAGTCAAAGTTTCCAAACTTAGAAATTTTTCTAAGTGTTGAAAACTTTATATTTTTTTCACAACTTTGAGCCAATTTTTCACCATGATGCAAGATGATTCAAAGGAAACTTTCAACATGAAAGTTGTAGATATTAATTATATCTAAAAAATTGTTTACACAACTTCTACTATAAATGCATGGATTTAAAGTTATGATTTTGTGAATACATGTTCATGAAACTTGGAAACTTAGTGAAATTTTGCCCTAGTTTAGGCAGAATTTTGACCTAAATTCATGGCAATTTTTAACATAGCTCCAAGGGGAATTTTCAAAAGTGATTCAAAGAGAGGTTGTATAGAATACTACAAGCTTTCTAAAATTTCCAATAAATCCTTGAGATCATATCGAAGGCATGAAGTTGGAATTTCATTATTGAATTATAGGTTATTTTCATGATGAACAAGAATTCAAATCCATGCTAGGCTGCACAATCTTTGCTTTGCAGGCCTAAAACTTGTTTGGCACTCCATATTAATGTTTTGCACAGATGTTAGAGGCTTTAGTCTAAGCATTCAATGCATTACCCATGCTTAATTCCATTTTAGGAAGAAAGTGCACATTTCCATTTTGGAAAAGTAGCTTTTATGCACAAAATCAGTTCTTGAGCTTTGCAATTGTTTTCTTCTGATCACACACAACCTATAACCCAAAAGAAACTTGTTTAAAGCCTCTTGGAACTCAGGCCATTCTTGTACTATGCCTTGAAACCATATTCCCACTTTTCTTCAAAATCAAGTAACATAGCCATAAGTCTATATCTTGCACTTCTGACCCTCTCAAGCCTCAGAACCTTTTCCTTACTTATGCACAAGTTGTTTGCATCAAAACACACGAATACACAAGTTCAAAAACACAAAAAAAACTTAAAACTGTATCACAACACTCCATCGTTGCATAATATGACCAAAAACTTGAAACTCACATCTCCCTCGTGCGTTTCCAAGCCTTTTGGTTCCTAAAGCTTCTAAACATCAAATACAAACCATCCAAAGTCCTTTTGCCTAACTGTAACACCTCCATCATCAAGTTCCATTTTCAAAAACAGCTTTGCAAGTGGACTTCTCCAGAACTCCTCAGCCACTCTTAGCTCAAGCCAAGCATCACATTAGCTTCCTGGGAACTTGAGGAAGCTAACCCAATCACTAGAACTCATCAAAAGCTGTTCAAACTCAAAACACAATAACCTCTTGCAAGGTGAGTTTTATGACTTTTGAACTATTCATATAGGCATTGTTAGGCTTCCTTTTTCAAAGATAAAATGTAAACCTCATTTCCACGAAGCTGTACACATCCATAGTTCTCATTTATATGGCTTGAGCTTAGAGAATTTTAGAGTTGAAGTTTCTGAAATTTTTTAGGTTTCAGATTAGGGCCAATAAAATTCATGCTTGTCTTTGATCTATAGTTTTAATGCTTTACATTTCTGAAATCGTGAGGAAATTTGCCACAAGTTTCATGTTTATATTTTTGGAAATGGTTGAGGAATGAGCAAGTTACAGATCCTTTGGCTGGAGGTTGAAGATGAAGTATAGTCAGGGCAAGTTTTATGTTATGTATTTATTTTTGTGCCAATGTTAACTAATGTATCACCACCCCAGTGGTTAAAGCGCGCGCCTGTCACCCCTTGGAACTGGGTTCGAGCCCTAACGTCTGTTTTACCATTTTTTCACATATTTTCTATTTTCTTTGTTTTTTGCTTGAACAAGTGGGGCCTCCAACTTGGGCCTGATGATTTTTTTTCTTTTACTAACCCCTGACTTACTTTAGCACCCTGGCCGAATTTCATTTTTATTTTCTTTTTCTTATTTTATTTTATTTCTTTTTCCTTTATTATTATTATTATTATTATTATTATTATTATTATTATTATTATTATTATTAGTTTTATTTTTTATTATTATTAATAAAAATTCAAAAATATTTTTATTTATTATTTTTACACTTATTTAGTTTATTTATTTATAAAACTAAAAGAACAGAAGCATTTTCTTAATAAATTAATTTCTTTCTTAATAATTAATATTTAGGTTTAGTTTTAACCATTATATTATTTTCTTGTAATTAAAATTAATTTAGAACTTAGATTTCTTTTAATTAATTAATATTCAAATTACTTTTATTAATTTAAAACCTTTTCATAAATAAAAATCCCTATTAAAATCATTTTTAGTTAATTTCTTTTCTTATTTAGTTTAAGTTAATTTTATTTAATTTTCATTAATCATTTTTCTTAATTAGGTTTAAGTTAAAACCTTTTCAGGAAAACCAAACAAAAATCATATTTCTTTTTCCATTTACATTCTTGCATTTTTATCTTCATTTTTGTACAATATTCAATATGGTTGTAATAATTATTTAGATTTATTTTTTTTGCAATTTCCCCATTTATAAATTTGTACACCCCTCCCCTATTGATGTAATAGCTTAGTATTTTTATTTTCCCCAATTTAATGCTTTATATATAAATGCTAGTAATTAGGGTTTGTATGGAAAGATACAATTAATGCTTAGAAAACCCTAATTCAAGACAAAATAATGCATGTAAATCAATACACTTGCACACTTACACCCTTAGGGTAAATCCACTTTGTTGCCTTGAGAAATAAATGGTCAATATACGCATGTAAGATGTCTTAGCAAAAAACAAACAAAATACAAGATCATAGTCCCTCGATGACGCTACAAAAAGTTGCCTTACAAATGATCTTAGTCCCTCAAAGAACATGCTAAGATATCTTGCAACATTTCTATTCATGACTATACGATGACCCTTTCCCGTCCCTTTTACATCCAAAGATAGGGTTTCTTACCAAATCAATGTTAAGATAACAATGTCAAAGGAAAGAGGAAATAAACAAGAAAGACTTTTGAGTAGGTAGAATGTTCCTAGTTGCTTGCTTTTCAAACCAAAACATCCTTGTTATTTTCAAAACAAACACCAACACTTTCAAAACATCTTTCAAACTTGAAACATTTTCAAAAGATCAACACTTTGTATACATTCTTAGGAACGAGAATCATTACAAAGTTTGCCTAAACGATGGCCCCTTTTCAAAAATACTTTCAAAAACCATACAAAGCACGTTTTCAAACAAAAGCAAGTGATCTAGCAGGAGACTAAGAGCCCGTAGATAACTACGAATGAAAAGGGTGCTAATACCTTCCCTTTTCATAATCTACCCCCCGACCTCAAGAAAATATCTCAAAGGTCTTTCTTGTTCTTTTCAACCTTTCTTTTGGATAAAAGAAAATTCGGTGGCGACTCTTGCTATCCGCAACATTTGCAATCAAACGCAAAACACCCAAGTTAATTATCCCACTGTGTTACAGAACTGGCGACTCTGCTGGGGATTATTTTAAAAGTGGGGTTACCTTAGGGCTATATCACATTTACTTGCTTTCATTGGTTGATTTGTTTACTTTACATTATGGTTCCTTGTTTGGGCTTGCTTTGATCCTCCACCCGGATCTAGGATACCTTATTAGGTAAGTAGCAATAGATTATGGAAACTGTACGACATAGACCGATATGGTTGAAACAATGGCTACGTTAGTCTGACACATTTATGGGTACCGGTATCCCTAGTGTTGAATGGAGGTGAATACGGGGCCGCTGAGTGGCGTCATGAAGCACTAACTGACTTTAGAACCTTAATTAAACAAACTTGGCCAATTAAGACGTAGTGAGATAACCGGTTTCAGTGGAAAGCTGAAAATTGGTTGATACTCGATACTACACTCATTGATACTAGACTTTTGGGATATCCCGGCCGCAAGAAAAGATTGATTATGCTGGGACAATGCCTAAGAGAAAGGTCAGTGATATTGAGATCCCTTAGAACCTGGTTACTATTAACTAGGACAGGTTTGAGCAAACTAAACTTCAAGAGGGTACTTACCTACAAACTCCATGTAGGCCTAAGCCTAAGGACTTGTTTTTGCCTTATGTGTATATGCTTACTTGTACATAACATCATAAACATCATAACATCATACACATTCTCACTAACCATTTCAAGGATTTAGGAATTTATCTTTGTTTTTGTTTTGTAGGCCATGAACTCTGTCCGAAGAAACACCATCCGAATCAGCTTCGTGAAAGCACACCCTCAGCTCCAAGAGTTAACATCAAGGGTGCCCGGAGATTCTCCTTTTACCAAGAAATATGGACGACTCCTCAGTTTGGCTACCTTCAATTTCCAAGAGGATATGATGTGTGTGCTCTTCCAATTCTTTGATCACATTCATAATTGCTTCACCTTTCCTGACTATCAGTTGGTACCTACACTAGAAGAGTTCTCTCTGCTATTAGGAGTGCCCGTGCTTGATCAGATACCGTTCACCGGTCTAGAAGGGATCCCGAAACTTGAGGTCATGGCCGAAGCTCTACGTCTGAAGAGAGCCGACATCATAGAAAATTTGGAGACTAGAAGCGGAGTCAAAGGGTTCCTAGCCAAATTTCTATTAGAGAGTTCCATTTTCAAAAATAGGGCTTTACAAGTGGACTTCTCCAGAACTCCTCAGCCACTCTCAGCTCAAGTCAAACATCACATTAGCTTCCTGGGAAATTGAGGAAGCTAACTCAATCACTGGAACTCATCAAAAGTTGTTCAAACTCAAAACACGATAACCTCTTGCAAGGCGAGTTTTCTGACTTTTGAACTATTCATATAGGCATTGTTAGGCTTCCATTTTCAAAGATAAAATGTAAACCTCATTGCCACGAAGCTGTACATATCCATAGTTTTCATTTATATGGCTTGAGCTTAGAGAATTTTAGAGTTGAAGTTTCTGAAATTTTTTAGGTTTCAGATTAGGGCCAGTAAAATTCATGCTTGTCTTTGATCTATAGTTTTAATGCTTTACATTTCTGAAATCGTGAGGAAATTTTCCACAAGTTTCATGTTTATATTTTTGGAAATGGTTGAGGAATGAACAAGTTACAAATCCTTTGGCTAGAGGTTGAAGATGAAGTGCAGTCAGGGAAAGTTTTATGTTATGTATTTATTTTTGTGCCAATGTTAACGGATGTATCACCACCCCAGTGGTTAAAGCGCGCGCATGTCACCCCTTGGACCTGAGTTCGAGCCCCAGCGTCCGTTTTACCATTTTTTCACATATTTTCTGTTTTCTTTGTTTTTTGTTTGAACAGGTGGGGCCTCCAACTTGGGCCTGATGATTTTTTTTTCTTTTACTAACCCCTGACTTACTTTAGCACCCTGGCCCAATTTCATTTTTATTTTATTTTTCTTATTTTATTTTATTTCTTTTTCCTTTATTATTATTTTTATTATTAGTAATATTATTAGTATTATTTTTTATTGTTATTAATAAAAATTCAAAAATATTTTTCTTTATTATTTTTACACTTATTTAGTTTATTTATTTACAAAACTAAAATAACAAAAACATTTCCTTAATAAATTAATTTCTTCCTTAATAATTAATATTTAGGTTTAGTTTTAACTATTATATTATTTTCTTGTAATTAAAATTAATTTATAACTTAGGTTTCTTTTAATTAATTAATATTCAAATTACTTTTATTAATTTAAAACCTTTTCATAAATAAAAAACCTTAAAAAAATCCTTTTTAGTTAATTTCTTTTCTTATTTAGTTTAAGTTATTTTTATTTAATTTTCATTAATCATTTTTCTTAATTAGGTTTAGGTTAAAACCTTTTCATGAAAACCAAACAAAAATCATATTTATTTTTCCATTTACGTTCTTGCATTTTTATCTTCATTTTTGTACAATATTCAATATGGTTGTAATAATTATTTAGATTTAATTTTTTTGCAATTTTCCCATTTGTAAATTTGTACACCCCCTCCCCTATTGATGTAATAGCTTAGTATTTTTATTTTCTGCAATTTAATGCTTTATATATAAATACTAGTAATTAGGGTTTGTAGGGAAAGATAAAATCAATACTTAGAAAACCCTAATTCAAGACAAAACAATGCATGTAAATCAATACACTTGCACACTTACACCCTTAGGGTAAACCCACTTTGTTGCTTTGAGAAATAAATGGTCATAATACGCATGTAAGATGTCTTAGCAAAAAATAAACAAAATACAAGATCATACTCCCTCGATGACGCTACAAAAAGTTGCCTTACGAATGATCTTAGTCCCTCAAAGAACATGCTAAGATATCTTGCAACATTTTTATTCATGACTATACGATGACATTTTCCCGTCCCTTTTACATCCAAAGATAAGGTTTCTTACCAAATCAATGGTAAGATAACAATGTCAAAGGAAAGAGGAAATAAACAAGAAAGACTTTTGAGTAGGTAAAATGTTCCTAGTTGCTTGCTCATTTTCAAACCAAAACATCCTTGCTATTTTCAAAACAAACACCAACACTTTTAAAACATCTTTCAAACTTGAAACATATTCAAAAGATAAACACTTTGTATACATTCTTACAAACGAGAATCATTACAAAGTTTGCCTAAACGATGGCCCCTTTTCAAAAATACTTTCAAAAACCACACAAAGCACGTTTTCAAACAAAAGCAAGTGATCTAGCAAGCGACTAAGAGCCCGTAGATAACTACGAATGAAAAGGGTGCTAATACGTTCCCTTTTCATAATCTACCCCCTGAACTCAAGAAAACATCTCAAAGGTCTTTCCTGTTCTTTTCAACCTTTCCTTTTGGATAAAAGAAAATTCAATGGCGACTCTTGCTATCCGCAACATTTACGATCAAACGCAAAACACCCAAGTCAGTTCTCCCACCGCGTTACATCGGTATCCAACCCTGACATATCTTTATACGGCCAAGCAAACACTTCCACATAGTCATGCAACATCTGAACCAATCTGCTTTTGACACTGCTTTCCAGGTTAATGCCGATCTTGACCTCTTTCTTGTTTGTCTCGGTACCTAGATTGATGACTTCAACTGACTCTTCGTGCGGTTGAATATATTTTTCCTCTTGTAATAGAAGTCTGGCTAGTTCTCCCGGTATTTCACAATATTCCTCGCCTTTGTCTTCGACTTGGTTAATTGGATATTCGAAGTCATAGTTAGCAATAGTAGAGCCGTTGGCAATGAGATCCAGAGTGGATGAGGACCTGCAAGAGTGTGTGTGTGTGCATGTAAGATACATGGCTATTTTGAAAAACGTATTTGAAGAAAAAGAAAGATAATGAGCACAAATATTTGAATGCAAAATTCCAATGATTTGTATTGAATGATCATAAAATAAAATGAACATGAATAAAACCCTTGACAAATGGACCATAGTGCCCTGGGCCAGTCACATGGCTTAAAAGTCATTGTTTAATATTACAGACAAAATGTTCTTGAATTAATAGAAAGCAATAAACAAGTAATTACTCCTCAATGAAGGAGATAGGAATGAAGTCCTTTGCGTGCCAATTGTTGAGCTCTATTGTAGTAGGATATACCCATTCTTCAAATGCACATTCAACATCAGAATCACCTACAGTGATAACTTCATGACTTCCAATACAGAGAGGGGGCTTCCCTCCATGAGCGTGCCTCACTTCTTTCTGAGTCTTCATAGTGAAACCTAAACCATATTTGTCTGCTTTGAATGGGATCTCGTGGAGTTTCCCCCAAGTATCACAGCTTCCTTCTTCGACTGCAACACAAGCATCTCTAAACAAAACCATCTTTGGCACGACCTTAACAACTTTGGACACATCAGAGGAAAATTTGGTAGTAGCAACCATTTGTGGCACAACTTCAAAAGCCTGACACAGGGTTTCTATAAATTCACCATCCATCTCCATATATTTGAAAGATTTGAGGTGGCTTACCATGAACTCCTCCTCACCACAGACAGTGACAATCCTTCCTTTGACCGGATACTTGAGCTTTTGATGAAGGGTTGACGTTACTGCCCCTGCTCCGTGGATCCAAGGGCGACCCATCAAACATGAGTAAGCAGGACGAATATCCATGATGTAGAAACTAGAGTTGAAAATCTGTGTGCCCACCTTGATCGGGAGATCCACCTCTCCAAGGACTGTCCTTTTGGACCCATCGAAAGCCCTTACAATAATATCACTTGGTTTCAAGACTAGTCCTTCACAGTCTAAACGGTCCAAAGCCCCATTGGGTAGCACGTTTAAACAAGATCCAGTATCAACCAGAACATGTGCTAGGGTAGTCCCCTTACATTCAACAGAAACATGCAGAGCTTTGTTATGGTTCTTTCCCAGTGGTGTCAGATCAGCATCTGAGAACCCCAAACCATTATCGGCCGTCAAGCTTGCCACACAATTTTCAAACTGGTCTGTCGTGGTCTCATGAGGGACATGAGCCTTCTTCAAGAATTTGATTAATGCCCGATGTGATACGGTGGGAGAACTGACTTGTGGTTTTGTGTTTCGTCACAAATGTCGCAGTTTAGCAAGAGTCGCCACCGACTTTTATTTTATCCAAAAGGAAAGGTAAAAAAGCACATGAAAGACCTTTGAGATGTTTTCTTGAGTTCGGGGGGTAGATTATGAAAAGGGAAGGTGCTAGAACCCTTTTCATCCATGGTTTTCCATGAGCTCTTAGTTACTTGTTTAGATCACTTGCTTTGCTTTTGAAATTGTTTGAAATGGTGCTTTGTGTGGTTTTGAAAGTATTTTGAAAAGAGGCCATTCGTTTAGGCAATCTTTGTAATGATTCTCGTTCGTAAGAATGTATACAAAGATGTTTGTCTTTTGAAAAATGTTTCAATGTTTTGAAAGTTGTTTGGAAAATGTTTTGAAATGTGTGTGTTTGTTTTGAAAATAGCAAGGATTGTTTGCAAATTGATCAAGTAACTAGAAGCATTCTACCTACTCAAAAGTCTTTCTTGTACATTTTTATTCCTTTGACATTGTTGATTTACCATTGATTTGGTAAACAAACCTTATCTTTGGATGTTAAATGGGATGGGTGTGGGTCATCGTATGACCATGATAGCAATATTTCCAAGTATCTTAGCAAGTTTTGAGGGACCAAGATCATTTGTTTTATGCAACCTTGTCTAGCGTCATCGAGAGACTATGATGTTATTTATTTGTTTTGCTTTGCCAAGATACTTTGCATGCATACCATGGCCATTTGTATAGGAAACCAAGTGGGTGAAACCCTAGGGGTGCTTGTGTGCAATATGTGTCATATTACATGCTTTTGTTTGTCTTGGATTAGGTCATGTCTATTTGTTTGATTTTTGTCTTATCATGCAAACCCTAGTTTTACTAAACATGGTATAATGCGATAAATTGCATAAAGTAAACTAAGCTATTACAACAATTATTATGGGAGGGGGGATACAAGTTTTTGAATGGGGATATTTGCACAAAATAAAACCCTAAAATACTATTACAACCCAATTGAATTATTGTACAAGATAAATAAATATACAAATATTTAAATATGCAAATAAAATGTATTTATCCAAAAATGTTTTGTATTAATTTTATGTATGAAAAAAATAAAATTATTTAAGTCCTAAAAATAAGAAAAGTAATATTATTATTTTTTTGAAAGGGGAAACCCTAATTTTTTGATTTAAAAGAAAATTATGCTTTCTATTATTATTTTGTCTATTTTTTTGTATAAGAAAATATAAGTAATATTATATACAAAATAAAAAAATTAAATATGTTTGAAAATAATTATTTTATGTGTGAAATAATAAAATAAAAATATATAGTATTTATTAAATGTATTTATAAATAAATAAGAAAATAAGTTCTATAAGCCTAATAAACTATTTTTTTATGCCAAAAAATAATAAAATATAATAAAATATAATAAAATAAAAAACAAAAAATAAAGAAATTATTTTTTGTGATTTTTTAATGTTCATAAAAAAATATTAAAAACAATAAACATGAAAATATAAGAAAATATAAAAAAAAAATACAAAAATAAGTCAGGGGGTGTGGATATCATCAAGTCAGGGGGGTGTGAAAAGTAGAAATTACAAGCCCAAGGAGCGCCAGGCCCAAGCTAGGTCGTCCCTGTCCTCCAGCCAAACATTTGCGCGCGTTCTTGCCTTCAACCTGTAACTCTTTGTTCTTTGCACAAAAACAAAAACTTGCAGCATAAAAAATGTAGCTTGGAATCTCACGATTCCAATGATATAAAATTCATAATCTAACTCTCAAAGACCATGGAGAATTTCAGTAGCCCTAATTTCTGACCTAGTTTTTTCAGCATGTTCAACAATCAAATTCTCTTAGCTCAGTTAATATAAATGACAACTATGCATATGTACAACTTCACCAAGTTAAGGACTACATTTTTGCTTCACAAATCGTGGCTTGAGGATGCCTAAATAGAGAGATAAAGTTTTGAAAAATACCTCCTTCAGATGGATTTGGATGAAATGTGGGGGCTTTGAGTGAGGCCTGAGGATCGTGTGAGCTTCCTTGAAGTTCCCTCAAGCTTTTCCAATGCTTAGCTGGCTTTGTGGATGACTGAAACTCCCTGTAGAAGTCAACCTGCAACCTTCAAGTTTGAAAATGGTGATGTCTGAAATAGAGGTTACAACAACAGGACAAGGGCTTGGATGGTTTGGATATGATTTATGGAAAGTGTTTGAAGTGTTACAAGGCAAAACCCACGAGCAAATATTGAATTGGCAAGAGTCTTGCAGAAGCCGCCCTATTTGGGCAGGAATTTGTGTTTTTGAGTTTTGGAATGTTTCAGAGCATAAGCCTTCGTGTTCTAGCTTGCAAAAAGTTTGTGTAGTTGTTTTGAATGATGCCAAACCCTCCCTTTAACAGATGTGCAAGTTCTCTTGACTTTTGCAACTTTTCTTGCTTTTGAAGAAAAGTGAAGTGACTTGTGCCAAAGGCCTGTACTTGCTAGTTCTAGGGCTGCCAAGGGTTGGTAAACATTGCCTGATATCTGTGGACATTGCTTATAACAAAGAAACATGTCCATGGCTCAAGAGTTGTAAAATTTGTAAAAAGCTTGCTTTATGAAAATGGCAATGTGCCCTTTATGCCATTAATGGATTTATTCTTTGTACAATGCTCCAACAACCAAAATAAAGCCATTATCCCACGAGTTTGCATTTAATTATGGAGTGTAGAAGGGATTTAGGACCTGTAATGCAAAGTACAAGCATGCTTGATCAGATTTGCAACTTGGTGCATTGTGAAAATGGCTTGAACAAAAGTGACAAAATGCCATTTTCTCTTCTTCGATTCTCCCTAACCACAAATGATCTTGGAGAGTTCTTAGACATTTTGGAAAGCTTGCAACATGCTATATAATCCATCTTTGAAATGAATTTTGGGATACATTTTAGAACTAGGTGAAAAATTCCCATGAAGTTGGGTCAAAAACCTGCCTAAATTAGGGCAAATTTTCACTAAGTTATTTAGTTCATGGACCCCTATTCACAAATTCATAACTTGAGATCCAAGCATATTTTGGGAAAACTTTTTGAATAAAAGTTGTAGATTTCATGGAGGACTACAACTTTTATGTTGGAAGTTTTCTTTGAATCCAATTGCATCATGGTGAAAAAGTTATGGAAAGTTGGGAAAAAATAAGAAATTTTCCATACTTAGAAAAATTCTAAGTTATGAAAAATTTCAAATGAAAACCCTAATTTGCAATTTTAGGTTTCTTGGTCAACAAGTTTCACATTTTGACATATCTTGATGAATTATGACCCTTGGCACTTGATTTTGACCAAAAAGTCAAAGTTTGACTTTTCAGTGCACAATTGACTTTTGATCAGTTGACTGCAAAATTCATCTGTCAATCCTATGTGTTGTACCTCAAAATTTTCCCTCCAATATTTCTCAAGACATGTCAAGAATCATCTCCAAGTTGTTCAAGATGGCTCAAGAGTTGGACAGTCAAATCATCTCCTAAGGCAGCCAATTCAAAATTAGAGTTTTGTGTTGCATCAATGTCCTTACATCCACATGACCTCAAGTGCTCCCAAATGTCCTAATATATTCTCAAGTTCATCCATCTCAAATTTCAAGCCTTGCAGAGAAAGTTTGGTCAGTCAATTGCTCAAGAAGCCCAAGAATCGACTATGCTAGGGCAAAAGTCAACTATGACCTACAAATAGTCAAACCTCAAGATTTTTTGCCAACATTCTCATTTTGAAGGATAATTCATCATTTGATAAAGGGTTGATCATGATTCATCAAGGATTGCTCAAGATTCATCAAGATTCAAAAGTTGCTAAATTAGGGTTTTGTAGGAAAAGTCAACTCAACTTTGACCAAGCATAACTTTCTCATACTTTATGAGAAATGACCCATCAAAAGCTAATTTTGAAGAGGATGCAACTTCCTACAATCCATCTTCACACCCCAAGATCAATAAATGCTCTCACAAAAAGTTACAAATTTGGACATTATAGGTCATTTTTGAAAGTCAACAAAAACACATTTTTTTCCAAATTTTATAACTTGAGCATGGAATATCAAAATGATATGAGACCGAAAAGGGTTGGTTAGAGGACATCTCAAGGTTTCTAAAAAATCCAAGAACACTTCCAAACGTTCAAAATTGAAGAAGTTATGCATTGTTGAAGTTGGGCATTTTTCCAAAATTGCCAAAAGTCAACTATCCTCAAAACTCCAATTTTTGACAAAAGGCCCCACTTTTTTCCACTTGATTTGGTCTTATCACACCACACACGTGTCCTATATTCAATTTCATGACCAATCATTTATTTTTCTATTTTATTTGGTTTTTATTAATTTAATTCATTTTAAATTAATATTAATTCAAATAAAATCCAAAAATTAATGGAATGAGATTTTTTTGATCATTACAGGTCTTCATTATCATGATACACTCAATCAAATTCGTATCAAGCATTGTTGTGCAAAAAATATCAGATTTGGTACAATTTTGGAAACTTTATCAATGGTGATCATATCAAATCCCAAACCTTGAATGCACATTGATTGAAAGCCCAACTCTTGACCTAATTCATTCCCATATACACACACAAGCCATACAGATCAAGAATACGAGCTAAGCACTGCAGAAACGGCCAGACAAGAATTGAAAAAAGCTTGCAAAAGTGTGAGATCAAAACCTTGGTTAGAGCACGATTCAACCCAAGATCTCAACGTTACTCCCTTGCCTGACATCCAGTGGAGCTAAATCAATCAAAACCAGGCCTTGAGACCTCCTGAATTGCGCTGTAAGTGCCCACGAACATAGCTCTCAACATGGAATCGTGAATCCATGTTCTTGCATTTTTTTGCCACAATATTGACATAATCCCGATCCTTGCATAATTTCTAATATGTCTGCATTATTCAATTTTGTTTTCATGGCCTATAACCTTAGATCCGAAGCTAGGGTTCGTGTTCTTGTTTTTTAGGTGTTTTTGATACAGGAAAAATCAGGACAAATAACGACCATGGATGTGTTCAGGGAAGAGAGACAAATCCAATGATGGTCTTAGCTTGCATTTTTGTGGCCTAGAACGAGTTTTGGAAGCAAGCCACGGATCTTCATGCGGATAAAAATCTGCAGGTAACAAAACTAGAGATTTGTGAAGAAGTCGACTACGCGTCCTCTTCCCATTGGCTCGTTCAAATGTTTAGCGCATTTTTTTAATTCCCAGGCATATTAAATGTTTTCAATATATTATTTGTTTTGTATTCCATTAACAAATAGGCAGCATGGCTCAGTTGGTGGAAGCATGAGTGGAAAACCCCTTGGGACCTGGGTTCGAATCCCAGGTCCCCCAAACGCTTATTATTATTTTGTTCCAGGAAATCCAGTGCTAAGCTTAAGGCGTGGACCATCATGTTCTTCCAGATCTCAAACGCCAAGTGGCCTACAAATCAAATCCAATGGCCTAGGTTGGACATCTACCATGGTCTCTGGTCAACAGGCGCATATGGAATCACAGAAGTCAACAAAGGCCAACGTTAATGAGCCTGGAGATTTGCTGATTTCACCTTCAAATTGGGCCCAGCACCCCCCTTTGGTTATTTCTTTCCTTTTAATATTTTATTTATTTGCTTGTTTTATTTTTAACTATTCTTAATTAATTACTAACCAAAATAATTAATAATTTTCCTCATAAAATCAGAAAACATAAAAAATAATATTTTTATTAATTTCATTATTTCATTATTTTTGTAAATAAACTTTAATCAATTAATTTAGTTTTAATTAGGGATAATTTTAATATTTTTTGCAATAAATTAAAATTAATGTAGAATTAGGTTTTTAATAATTTTAATCATTTTTATTTTATTTCCTTAAATATTAAAAATCCAAAAATATATTTTTCATTAAATTAATTAATTAACTTAGTTTTAATTTCTTTAATTTCAAAATAACAAAAGACATGCTTTCTTTAATAAAAAAAGGGTCAAAACCCTAAAAATGCGCCGATTTAATTTTCTTCGCATGCGATAAATTTTGTCTTGTTATTGTACCTGCTTCCGGAATGTAATAGCTTTAATTAGGACTTTATTTTATCACTTTCTTTTATTTTCCACAATTTAAATTAAAGGGTTGTTTTTGGCGATGTAAATACCCGACGCCTTGTAATAGCTTAGATTTAATTTCCCGTAATTTAATTTCCGCACAATATTAACTGTTAGATGTTTGATAAATAGGCAATGCATGACAAGATCAATCTTTAACCTAAAATCAATATAGCTCACCCATGACATGTACAGATAAAATTAACCGAAGTAACACACTTGCACATGCCACTCTTAGGGTACACCTCACTTGGTTGCCTCAAACGTGGTCATTGAGTATAGGAAGTTTTAGAGGTTGCCCTCTTGTCCAAAGATCATAAGTTGCCTCGAAACGGTTGCCTCGGAAAAAATGATCTACGACATTAGGGTTACCGCTAAGGCGTCCTAATATTGCTCTAGTGACCACACGTCCCTTAACCGAATTGACCCGAAAACTCCAACGACGATGCTACCTACTCCTCAATAGTGGGATAGCATTGTCTAAAGGACATTAGCACAATTTAATTCCTTTTTCGAGTATGTAGATGGTTCTTAAGTACTTGCTCCTTTTAAAACAAAACAAAACATTTCGCACTTACACTCTCTTCAAAACAAAAAACTCTTTTCAAACCCACAAATACAAAGAAAAGAAAACTTTTGAAAACACAATGAGCAAGTACCTAAGAGCCCGTGGATAACCACGGATAGAAAGGGTGCTAACACCTTCCCTTTCTATAATCTACCTCCCGAACCCGAGAAATATCTCAAAAAGGAATTTTTCTGTGCTTTTGTCCTTTCCTTGTTGGATAAAATAAAAGACGGTGGCGACTCTTGCTTACCGCGACATTTTGCAAATACAAACGCAAAACGCGAACCAGCATTCCAAAAATAGTCAGTTCTCTTTCCCACCGATCACAGAACTGGCGACTCTGCTGGGGACATATTAATAAGTGAGGTGTACCTTAGGATTATATCATTATGTTTTCAATTGTATGCTTTGTATGCTTTATATTTGTGGGCTTGTATCGGAGTTCTATAGATCCTAACCCGGATTTGGGGGTATCCTTTAGGTAAGTAGCAATAAACTGTGAGGGAACTGTCCGGCGTAGACCGACACGGTTGAAGCAGTAGCTACGTTGGTGTGACACTTTAGTCTGTACCGATATCCCTTGTGTTGAAACGAGGAGAATATGGGTCTTCTAAGGGGTCATTAAGCACCAACTGACCTTAGAACCTTAAATTGACCAACTTGGCCATAGAACAGTAGTAGTATGCTACACTCATTGAGACTAAACTCTCGCGATGATTCCGGCCGCAAGAAAAGGTTGCTAAACTGGAATTATGACCGATTGAGGGTAGTCAGTGATATTGAGATCCTCTAGAACCCGGTTACTATTTTTAGGACAGGTTTAAACCAACTGAACTGAAAGAGGGTAGTACCTAAGCTCCATGCCAGCCTGAAATCTAAGGGCTCTCAGTGTGACTTGTGTGCCTTTACCATGTTTTCTATTTGTGGATACTTGTGGTGTGCCTACTATCATGACATCATGACATCATAACATTGCATACATCTTGCATAAGGACTAACCTATTTCAAAGACAAGAGGGTTTCATCTTTGCTCTGTTTTGTAGGTCATCATGATGCCCATGCGTAAGAATACTATCCGGATCAACTTTGTCCAAGTCCCTGCCTTGATTAAAGAATTGGTTGCCAAGATGCCTGACACTACTTCCTTCATCAGGAGGCATGGTTCTCTTCTCAGTTTGGTTACCTCCAAATTGGACGAGCAGATGATGAGTGTCCTGGTCCAATTCTATGATCCGCTGTACCACTGTTTTACTTTTCAATATTATCAGTTGGTTCCTACCCTAGAAGAGTTCTCTGAGCTGCTCGATATCTCTGTTTTGGAGCAGACTCCGTTTACTGGTTGGAAGAAGACCCTTAGGCCCGAAGAAATTGCTGCAGCCCTTCATTTGACTAAAGAGGAAGTGATTGCTTTTTGGGAGACTAGGAGTGGAGCAAAAGGATTTCTGACTAAGTTCTTGGTTGGCAAGGCTAACTACTTCTGGGATAGCCTAGACTTTAAGGTGTTCGAGGATATTCTGGCTCTTCTGATTTATGGCTTGGTATTGTTTCCGAATCCTGACACTTTTGTTGATGTGAATGCTATAAAGATCTTCATCTCTCAGAACCCTGTACCCACTCTCTTGGGTGACATTCTTCATCAGCTTTATGCTCGTACTACCCAAAAGTGGGGAACCTTGATGTGCTGTGCTCCTTTATTGTCGAGGTGGTTTATTTCGCACCTCCCCAAGTCAGTACTGAAAAACAAAGAAGGAATGGGCTGGGCTTATAGGGTGATGTCTCTTTCTCATAATGACATTATCTGGACTCTCAAAGGTATGGATGAGGTGACTATCATTGATCGATGTGGAGAGTATCCCAATGTTCCTCTGCTAGGAACCCATGGAGGAATTTCTTACAACCCATGCTTAGCTCTCTGTCAATTTGGAAGAGCCAGAAGAGAAGGACCTCATGAGATATTGATGCCTCATATCATCTTTGATTTTCAGGGAGATAGCGACGAGCAGCGTCGCAGATTCATAAGGGCTTGGGATAGAGTTCACCAATCTGATCCACATGAGTTGGGCCCAAAGACTTCTCTGCCAATGGAGCCATATCTCAGATGGGTCTGCATCCGTGCCCAGAAGCTAGGTATGCCATATGAAGTTGTCCGGCCTATCACTCTTGAAGTTGCTAATGAAGAAGGGGTTCTTCCAACCATTCTCCATCCTTATATGCCCACTGACATTGGGGCACTGAAGAGGTCTTGGATGCAATTGAGGGAGGAACGGGATTCTTACCGAGAGAAGTTCAACGAGCAAGAACAAAAGATCTAGAGGTTGACTAGACAGTTGGAGAACGAGCAGATTCTCAACGACTATGTCCGCACTGATAAGAAGAGACCATGGGAGCATTGATGGACCTTTGATGATTTCCCTTCCAGTTTTTTGTTTACTTTTCAGTATTTCCATTCTTGTAACGCCTTAACAGAAATTTGTTGAACAATTTAAATTTTGAAGTTTAAATCTAATAAAGTGTGTTTCCTTTCTTGTTTACAAATTTGAATCCCGATTGTCTTTGAAATCATAAATCATACGCATTTCATCTCATGCACTTCATAAATAGGTACCCTTTACAGGTCTCTTATCTTCTTCGCTGTTTATTTCAGCGATCATCATGTCTACTGAACCTTCAACTGAGCAAGCTATCAAGGCCCTCCAGGCCCAGAATGCCCAATTTCAAGAGCTGTTCATGAAGCTAGCTAAGGGTCAGCTGGACTTGAAGACCTTGATTCTGAAAGAAAAGAAGAAGAATAAGAGGACCATCATGTTTAACACAGGACACAGGTTTGGGAACAGGCTGCAGAATGAAGTTGATCTAACCACCTCATCTGGAGGGAAAGATAGTCCACAAGAAAGGAGGGCTCCTAGCCCTGTGGTCTCCAACAACGAGACGGACTACGATGAAGAACAATATACTCCTGCTGAGGATAAGTACAAACAACTGGAAGACCGTTTGAGCACTATGGAAATTCAGAAGGTGCCCGGTCTGGACTTCGGAGATCTAGGTCTATCATCTGGGGTGGTGATTCCCCATAAATTCAAGGCACCAGCCTTTGCCAAGTATGACGGAGTTTCCTGTCCGAAGCTGCACCTCCGGTCATATGTGAGGAAGATCCAACCTTACACTACTGATAAGAACTTATGGATCCATTTCTTTCAAGATAGTCTCTCAGGGACTCAGCTTGAGTGGTTCTATCAGTTGGATGAAGCCAATATCCGCAGTTGGGAGGATTTGGCTACTGCATTTTACAGGCAGTATCAATACAACTCCGACCTTGCTCCTACGCGTACCCAACTCCAGGGTATGTCAATGGGAACGGGTGAAGGATTTAAAGATTATGCTCATAAGTGGAGAGACCTCTCCGGAAGGGTACAACCACCCTTAGCTGATCGGGAGCTTGTTGATATGTTTCTGGGGACCCTGTCTGGTCCATTTTTCAACCACTTGATTGGAAGCTCTTCATCTGGGTTTACAGATCTTATTTTTACTGGTGAGAGGATTGAAGCTGGTATTAAGGCTGGGAAGATACAGAAGGGTGCTTCGTCAAGCACCGAGAAGAAGCCGTTTAAGAAAGAGTCCAGTGCTGTCTACAGTGCAAGAAGACAAAATAGACCGGAACACCGCCAAGCTGTCAACGCGGTTGTTATTTCAAAACCTGCTGGTGCTCCTCAGTACAACAATCAACAAAAGGACGAGAGACCTAAGAGGAAATTCACTCGTCTCAGCATGACCTTATCTCAGATTCTGCCACAGTTGTTGAAGACTAATCTGGTGACTCTAAGGGAAGCCCCAAAGAATTCAAATACAACATCACCAAGGTATAACCCTAACGCCCGCTGTGCTTATCACTCCGATAGCCCGGGGCGTAATACAGATGATTGTTGGAGTCTGAAAAATAAGATACAAGACTTAATTGATACAGAGGAGATTGAGTTCGAGGCACCCGAGAGGCCTAATGTTATGACTGCTCCCATGCCCAAACATGGAGTGAATGCTGTAGAGGAAGACTTGTTTGTAGTTTCTGTGGATGACATTGTTACCCCTCTGATGACTATCAAGAAGAACCTTTTGCTAGCCGGTTTATTTCCAAGTTGCGACGAAGGTTGCCATATGTGTTCTATTTTACCTACCGGTTGCCCGTTCTTGAAGTCAGGTATCCAAAACTTGATGGATAGTAAAGAGATCCTGTTTGAGAAGACTATTGTTCCCTCAGTTCATTCTGACGAAGTTGCCATCATTACCATTTTCAATAATTCTTCCAAGGCTCCCTCGAGGAAGCATGTTAGAATTACATCTGTTCCGAAGATCGCACCTGTGATCATTACTGTTCCGGGGCCCATCCCCTACACCTCTGATAAAGCTGTCCCTTGGCACTATGGGGCTGATGTTTATTTTCATGGAGTTAAGCAAGAGTTGGACGCTGATACTGGTGTCAGCAACATTACTGGACCTGCTAAAGTCACCCTCAGTGGAAGACTTTTCTCACCTGATATTGCTCCACCAACAGCCCGAAGACCTATTGTTATTACACCTACAAGTGCACCTGCCACTATTTCTGATCAAGTTCCTATTCTTCCCCCTGTCGCCGAGTCATCTGACACTCGGGGTAAAGGGATCACCATTGACGTGCCTTCCCAGACGGAGGCACCGAAGACAATTACTATTGAAGCTTCCAAACAGGAGATGGAAGAGATTCTGAAGATTATTAAGAAGAGTGATTATAATGTAGTTGAGCAGCTGGGGCAAACCCCATCCAAGATTTTTATGTTGTCATTGTTGTTGTGCTCAGAGGCCCATGCCAAGGCTCTGATTACCTTTTTGAAAACTTCCCACGTGCCACAAGAGACATCAGCTGATCAGTTTACAGATTGTGTGGCCAATTTGACTGCTGATAATGGGTTGGGTTTCTCTGACGCTGATTTGACTGCTAAGGGGAAGAATCACAATGATGCCCTGCATGTCTCCATTGAATGCAGGGGCACTACTCTTGCACATGTATTGGTGGATACTGGTTCCTCATTGAATGTTTTTCCGAAGAAAGCTCTATATCGGTTGGATTGTGAAGGGTTGGAGCTGAAGCCAAGCAACATCGTTGTCAGGGCCTTTGATGGGTCTAAGAGGATGGTGCACAGAGAAGTTGACATCCCGATCAAGGTTGGTTCTCAGGTCTTCAACTCTACATTCTTTGTGATGGACATCCGACCATCTTATTCTTGTTTGTTGGGTCGTCCATGGATCCACAAAGCTGGGGCCGTAACCTCCACACTCCATCAGAAGCTGAAGTACCCGGTCAAAGGGAAGATTGTGACAATACAGGGAGAGGAATAGTATATGGTTAGCCACCTCAACTCTTTCCGATATGTAGAAATGGATGGGGAGTTCATTGAGACCCCATTTCAGCATTTTGAAGAGGTTCCCCAGACGCTGGCGTCAGATGAGACTATTGGTGAAGATTCTCCTATGAAGATGGCTTCCTTAAAGGATGCCCGGGCTGTTGTTGAGAAGGGTGAGTGTACAAATTGGGGCCGACTCCATGATTTTACACAGAAGACTAACAAGTTTGGTTTGGGTTTCACTGCAGAGGCTCAAAGGGCTGTTCGGAATGCACAAATCGGAAGAACTCCCGTGTTCATCAGCAACTCGGGAGTGAATGCCATTGATGATGATGTGGAGGAATCTGAATTCGACAACTGGATCTATCCTACGGCCGACGGTGGACCAAGCAACTGGACAGCAAAGGACTTCATCCCTATTACTTTTGTTACCCAGTAATGAAACTTTTGCTTTGAATATGTAACAGACAATGTTTTAAACTTTACGGCCCGATGTCTTACCCAGAGCACTGTGGCTTCATTTGTGAGGGCTTTATGTGTGTCATTTTCATATATCATTAATAAAAGCATTGGACGTTTCTTGCATTTCAAATCTTGCGCTCCTTGTTTTGCTTTTATTATATATATTGCAAAACAGATGTTTTACACACACTCACATATACAGGTCCACATCCACTCTGGATCTCACTGGTAACGACTCTGCTACTGCCAGTTATGACTTTGAAAATCCGATCAACTTAGCCGAAGACGAAGGTGAAGATGATTGAGAAGTGCCTGGTGAACTTGCAAGACTGTTGCTCCAAGAAGAGAGGGCCATTCAGCCACATGAAGAGCCGATGGAATCAGTGAATATGGGTACAGAGACAGACAAGAAGGAAGTCAAGATCGGTGTAAATCTGGAGCTTAGTGTGAAACAGCGGTTGATTCAGATGCTGCGTGACTATGTTGAGATCTTTGCCTGGTCTTACAAAGATATGCCTGGTTTGGATACTGTGATCGGTGGATCTGGAACTGACTGTTTAACGCTGGTTCGCGAAATGTCGCGGAAGCAAGAGTCGCCACCGTCTTTTATTTTCTCCAAATGGAAAGGACAAAAGCACAGAAAAATTCCTTAAAGAGATTGCTCTCGGTTCGGGAGGTAGATTATAGAAAGGGAAGGTGTTAGCACCCTTTCTATCCATGGTTATCCATGGGCTCTTAGATACTTGCTCACTTGTGTTTTCAAAAATGGTTTGTTTGCTTTTCAACTGTGGGTTTAAAAAGTTTCTTTGAAAATTCCAGTTCGACTCTTGTATCGGTCCTCAAGAGTGTTTGAAAAATTGCTTTCGAAAGCTTTTTGAAAAGGTGTCGGTGTGAAAAGTATTTTTGAATTTTGTTTTTGAAGAGAGCAAGTATCCATGAGTCGTCTACCTACCCTAAGGAATTCGTCTGTGTAAATGTCCTTAAAGTAGTGCCATCCCACCATTGAGAGGTAGGTAGCACCACCGTTGGAGGTGTTCGGGTCAATTCGAGGTTCGGGACATGGTGATCACCAGAGCAATGGGAAGACACCATAGAAGCTACCCTCATGCCAGGTTCCCGGATCATGAGGACTTACTAAGACATCCTCTACTCGACGATCACCTTTCGAAGGCAAGGCAACAGTGAGGCGTACCCTAGGGGTGGTGTGTGATTTGTGTGTCATATTCGTTTGTATTTGTCTTGTCATGTCATTGGTGTTCTACGCTTGATTTTATTTAAGGCCATTCATTCTTGCATGCTTTGTTTAACAGTTGAAAATATTTGAGGAAAGGTAAATCTACAGCTATTACAAATGGCGCGGGTCCACATCGCCAAAATTAACCAGGACCCGATTTGACAGAAAAGTAAAGAAAAAGTGCGAGAAGTAATTACAAGGCTTCGGGAGAGGTACATAATCATTTAAGCAAAATAAAATAAATATGCGAAATTAAATAAAAATTAAGAACATGGGTGTTGGACCCTTTTGCAAAATATTAAAATTAATGAGGAATTAAAATTAAAATTAAAAGAAAGCAAGAATTTGTTTTTTGGTGTTTTTATGTTTTTAGGATTTAATGAAAAAAGGAGTTAATTAAAATTAAAATGCTAAACCTAATTCTAATTATTTTTAAGTTATTAAGAAAATATTGAAGTTTTTTAACCTAAATGAAACCCTAATTAATTTACAATTTTAATTATGAAAATAAATAAGATAAATAATATTATTGTGAAAAAGAAAAATCAAAAGGAATAAAACAATTATTAAACCTATTTCTACATTTTTTTTGTATTTTGTTATTAAAAGAAATTAAAATTACAACCTAATTAAAACTAAATAATTACATGTGAATTTATTTATAAAAATATTAAAATAAAATATTTATTATGTTTTTTGTCTTTTCTGATTTTTTAGGCATTTTTTGTATTTTTGTAGAAATAATTAATTAAAGCAAAACAATAAAGAAAACAAAATATAAATTAAAAATAAAATATAAGGAAAATGTAGAAAATTGCAAACCAGGGGGGGGGGGTTCAGTCCCAAACTAGGAGGTATGGATCCAGTAATCCTGGCCCAACAAGCTTCAGGTCCATTGACTTTTTTGAGTAGCGTGTTAGCACTTTGACCAGGGTTTATGGTACTCTCCCAATCTCAACCTTTGGTTTGATTCCATGGGACACGTGGCTGTTGATTTTTGAGCGTGCATGATGATCCTCAACGTAAGCGCTGCATAGGAATTGTTATGGAAAAATAATATTGAAGCATGTAAGACCTGGGGTTCGAACCCAGGTCACTAGCATCACCAACCAACACCTGTGCCACTAAGCCACTTCAACGCATTTGATATATAAATAAACAACAATTAATAAAAAAGAAAACGTGGGTTAGTGCTTGGAAACGCGCGCGAATTTCAAACCAGCGTATCACTTGTTGACAACACATCATCTTCTTCGCGTATTTTTATTTTTTCTGAAACAAGAACATATTGCAACGGTTTTAGACGCGTTCCATTAGGTGGCTTTAGAGAAAATAGCGAATAGCGCTATAGGGTTCATAAATTGATCGCGAGGGTTCCCTTATGACCGTCAGAGCATCCTGAGTTGAATGGTCATGGTTTCGTGGGCTAATTTTTCCCCATTACAAAAGCCCTATTTTGAAGCTCTGTAAACCCTAAATATCAACAATGGTGAAATTGCCTACAGCTTGCAAAAACTCAATTAAGTTACATGGTTAGCATTAGAACAAGTCAGTGAATATAAATGCATAACAAAAACGCAATGAAAATGCCTAGAACATGCAATACGATTATGCAATTTTTCTGAAACAGTTTGAGTCCTGTATACCGATTCTTGGAGTTTGAATGGATGTTTTTGATTGGAATGTGATCAGCAATCCTTGAGGAAGCTATTGGAATAGTTTTTGTGCCTTGAATCGACCTGTAACAATGATTTCAGTTGAGTTCTTTAGAGAAAAATTCAAGTTTGCAATGGCCTCTTCTGAGCTGCTGCGTGTCTTTTGTGATTAGGGTTCTCATCTAGCATTTGTATTGAGTGAATTAGGTTAAGAAAAGTAGCACAAATCCATGGCATTCATTGTTTTTGAAAATTTGATTTGTTAAGATCTTTCCATATCTTTTTCCATGTGTTTTTGGTCCAAATCATATCCAATTGCTCCAATTCTTTCCATATTGACTTATGCACGAATTATAGAGTCCAAAACATGTATAAAAAGATTGGTTAGGGTGAATTAAATATTTTTCATATATTTAAATGATTTAAATGAATTAATATAAATAATAATTCAAATAAATAAATAAAAAATGAGAAAATACTTCCCTTTGGGCCAAGTAGTCGTGCATATGTCTAGAATGATGAATCATGGAAGAAAAATGGGCCCATTAGCAAATTTAGGTCATTTGAATCAATGTTGACTTTTCAAAATGTCCAAAAATTTCCCAACTTCCACAAGGCATAACTTGCTCAATTTTTAAGCTCTTCTCATGTTCTTGGACATTTTGGAAAGGTCTTTGAGTCCTCTAACCAATTCCTTTGGTCCCATGTCATTTTGATTTACCAATCTCAAATTATGGCCTTTGACTTAAAGTCCCTTTTTGTTGACTTTTGAAAATGACCTATAATGTTGAAATTGATAACTTTTTGTGAGAGTATTTCTTGGACTTGAAGTATGAAGATGAGTTGTAGGAAATGTCTTTCTCTTCAAAATGAGCTTTGGATGGAATTTTTCTGACAATCCATGTGAAAGTTATGCCCTGGTCAATTTCAGTTGACTTTTTCAGCTGTCCAAATAAGGAAACTTTTGCATCTTTGATGATTTCTGAGCCAAATTTTGAGAATCATGATCAAGCATTGATCAAATGATGTTTGTGGCTTCAAAATGATATGTTGACCAAAAATTTGAACTTTTGACTGTCAAATGACCATTTTGCCCCTACAGTTGACTGTAGTGCAATTAGGGTTTTTGACTGTGCAATTTTGTGCTGAATGCCTTAAAACTTGATATGAGGATGCTTGACCATATTTGTAGGCATATGAGACTTGATTGGACCTTTGAAAACTTCCTTTTCTTGATCAGAACACCAACCCTAGTTTTGACTGTATAGGAGACCTTTGCACTGTGCAACCCTTGGGGAATTTTGCAGCTTGACTTGGCAATTTATTGGAGAATATGGGAGGGAAAATTTTGGGGTACAACAGTTGCCCCTGTTCAATCTTCTTAGACCTGAGGATGCAGATTGGCTGGCATGCCTTTCGTAATCCGAGGGTGGAAGATGATTGAACACTAGAGTGCCCAGAAATTTGCGCTCACATAGTAGCAGTGATGATGGGAATGGGCTTATAGATGCCATTTGAGGATTGATGAATAGGATGATGGGCTTATAGATGCCATCTGGATGTTGATCGCATAAGAGATTCCTTAGTGAGAACCTGCATACCTGCAAAAGAAAAATGAGTACCTGACATGTTGCAGGAGTTGTTTTCAGATGCTTGGTATAGATGTGTCCTGACTGGTTACAGGAGCTGGGTCTGGAGCTTCCAAAAGATGATGAATGATCCAGGGATGGTTACTACCTCAGCCTGAATGGTAAGAGAACCTTGGGTGATTTTAACTTCAACAACGCTCGTTGAGAAAATCTTGGTGGGAAATACCATCTTCGCAGGATCGGGACGAGAACCATAGGCCATTATAATCTGAAAAGGAATCACCTCACTCGCCGTCGGAGAGGGAATCATAAGAAAAGGAATTGTCACCTCACTCACCGTCGGAGAGGGAAACATAGGAGATTATCACCTCACTCACCGTCGGAGAGGGAAACATCTGAAAAGGACTTACCACCTCACTCACCGTTGGAGAGGGAACCGTAGGAGACTATCACCTCACACTCACCGTCGGAGAGGGAAATATATGAGAAGGACTTACCACCCCACTCGCCGTTGGAGCGGGGACCATGGGAGACTATCACCTCACACTCATCGTCGGAGAGGGGAACATCTGAAAAGGAGACTATCACCTCACACTCACCGTCGGAGAGGGAAACATCTGAAAAGGAGACTATCACCTCACACTCACCGTCGGAGAGGGAAACATCTGAAAAAGGGATTTACCACCTCACTCACCGTCGGAGAGGGGACCATGGGAGACTATCACCTCACACTCACCGTCGGAGAGGGAAACATCTGAAAAGGAATTACCACCTCACACTCACCGTCGGAGAGGGGACCATAGGAGACTATCACCTCACTCACCATTGGAGAGGGAAACATCTGAAAAGGGATTACCACCTCACACTCACCGTCGGAGAGGGGACCATAGGAGACTATCACCTCACTCACCGTTGGAGAGGGAAACATCTGAAAAGGGATTACCACCTCACACTCACCGTCGGAGAGGGAACCATGGGAGACTATCACCTCACACTCACCGTCGGAGAGGGAAACATCTGAAAAGGACTTACCACCTCATTCGCCGTCGGAGAGGGAACCATCTGGGATAACTTCTACTTAGTCTTTATCAGAAAAATCTGTTGGGAGTCGATTTAGCTGGACTAGAGAAGGCCTTGAAATATGTTTGAGCATTTTAACTGCATCTTTCCTGAAAGGTAAAGGCCAGTCATATGCAATGTATGATATGGATCAAGCAATGATGTTCTCAACATAAATGAGACTTGTATGATATGATGTGTCTATGCATGTTATAATGATGTATGTGATGTTTTATGTATGTTATAATGATGTATGTGATGTTTTATGTATGTTTTTGTCTAGGAAAGTGAATCCTTGACGGACGCCGGGAAGTCGTATCCTGGGCTGATGTTTGAGGAATAGATTTTGCTTCCGCTGGGGATGATAACTGCAAGAATACCGGTAGGAGAAGATGACTCCGTTGCGGAATAAACTTGGCAAATGGAAGATTCTGCGGGGAGAAAAGATACTCTAGCGACCATGCTGGGAAGCAATACTCTGTGGGGAGAGGGATGCCTTGCTGAGTGTAGATAATAATTTGCTGGGGATACCCTTGTTGTTGGAAGTGTTGATGGACTTCGCTGGGGTAAGAAGACTTCGTCGACGACGCTCTTTCCATGGCTTTTGGCTGAGGATAACCCAGTTATATCCTGTTAAGGAAATAACTCTTTAAATCAAGCCGGACGACGCGTTCGTGCTCTGTGAGGGGGTAAGCTTCCAGAATCTACTGGGGATAAGCTTATTGCTTGGGGAGATAAATTCCAACTTTCCTTGGGAAACTGGATTGGACTTTCTGGGGAAGTTTTGATATGCTGGGGAAGTGATTCCTTTGAATGTCTGGTATACCGCCAGGGAACAATCTTTAGACCAAGACTGCCGGGGATGCTTGTTAAGAATATATGCTGCTGGGGAATTAAGATGTACTGGTCATGTTCTCTAACTGAACCTACCTTGGTACCTTGGAGGATAGAACAATTAGACTGCTCAGACAACTCTTTATTTCCCCTGTTTCTAGTGTCACCTGCAATTAATTCCTTTGTTTCGTATGCAGATATTTATGAGTTAGCAAATTATTGTCAATGCATATATCGCAAATTGAACCTTGGACGTTCTTCGCAAAACAAAACAGAAAAAGAAAAACACTTGGCACGTTTAACTGAAAATATATTTGTATTGATTTTGAATGGCCTGTGAATAGGCGTTTTGTGTACAAGAGGCTGACGTCCTAGTAAGAAAACGCCGCCGAACAAAAGAGTTTATACAAATTTTGTACAAAATAAAACAGCTGTGTGAAGTGAATGATCCCACTGGGTTTCAACTCTGCTATTGCCTTTATAACTCCGAGCGTCTCATCACTTGATGACCTTGGTTGAAGGTGAAGCTGACTGATCGATGCCGTCTGAACTTGATGTAGATACCGGATTCTGGATGCAAAGTGATCAATGAGACATAGTATTACGCTTTATCCCTAATTTTTGCCTGGACCGCCCTTTCGGGTTTTCAGTCCACCGGGATACCCATTTTTGCCCAAGCCGCCTTTTCAGGTTTTCGACTTGCCGGGTGTACAGATTTTTTTTTCATTTCATCCCTTCATTTTGCCCGAACCCTTTTGGTTCGACGGGAAGCCCTAATTTTTGCCTAGGCATGTCAGCCTAGCGGGTCTTTTTTATACGTAGTATCTTTTTACTATGTCTACATTGGCGGGGTGAGGAAGGTCGTCACCATCCATGTTGGTTAATATCATCGCTCCTCCTGAGAACACATGTTTAACCATAAATGGCCCTTCGTATGTAGGGGTCCATTTGCCCCTTGGATCACTCTGAGGAAGAATGATTCGCTTGATCACCAGATCCCCGACTTGATATTCCTGTGGTCTGACCTTTTTGTTAAATGCCCTGATCATCCGTTTCTGATACGTCTGACCATGACAGATAGCAGCAAGTCTCTTTTCATCAATGAGGTTGAGTTGATCAAGTCGTGTCTGGATCCAATCATCCTCGTTCAGATTTGCATCCTTCATTATCCGGAGAGAGGGTATTTGCACTTCGATAGGTAAGACTGCCTCCATACCATAAACCAGAGAGAAAGGAGTTGCCCCGGTTGACGTCCTAGCTGAGGTACGGTACCCATGTAGAGCGAACGGTAACATCTCGTGCCAATCCTTATAAGTCACTGTCATCTTCTGCACGATCTTCTTGATGTTCTTATTTGCTGCTTCTACAGCCCCATTCATCTTCGGTCTGTAAGGAGAAGAATTGTGGTGTTGTATTTTGAACTGTTCGCAGAGCTCAGCGATCATCTTGTTGTTCAGATTGGTACCGTTGTCTGTAATAATCCTCTCTGGGACGCCGTACCGACAGATCAGGTTATGCTGAATGAACCGTGCCACAACAGTCTTGGTTACCGTAGCATAGGATGCTGCCTCAACCCACTTCGTAAAGTAATCAATCGCCACTAAGATGAAGCGATGCCCATTAGATGCTGTAGGTTTGATCTCGCCGATCATGTCTATGCCCCACATTGCGAACGGCCAAGGCGCAGTCAGAACATTCAGGGGAACCGGAGGAACATGCACCTTGTCTGTATAAATCTGGCACTTGTGGCATGTCCTGGAGTGTTGGTAACAGTCAGCTTCCATTGTGGACCAGTAATATCCTGCCCGTAGGATCTTCTTAGCCATAGTGTGTCCACTGGAATGTGTACCAAAGGTCCCTTCATGTAGCTCTTCCATGATTCTTTCTGCTTCAGTTTTATCCATACAACGCAGTAAGGTTGAATCATGGTTTCTCTTGTACAAGATGCCATTGCTAAGGAAGAACTTGGCTGCAAACCTCCTCAGGAATTTCTTATCATTGACAGAGGCACCTTCGGGGTATTCCTGAGCTTCCAGATATCTCTTCACTTCGTGGTACCAAGGCTTCTCAGTCACCAATTCAGTTTCGAGATCACAACAGTATGCCGGTTCGTCCAGTTTCCAGATGATGATCCGGGGGGCCTCATTGTCCCATTTGACCTTGAACATAGAAGACATTGTAGCTAACGCGTCCGCTAACTGATTCTCTTCTCTTGGAAAGTGTTCAAAGGTTATCTCTGTAAAGTGGGGGATCAGGGTCAACACACATTCTCTGTAAGGAATCAGGTTTGGATGTTTCGTATCCCACTCTCCTTTGATCTGATTGATCACAAGAGCGGAATCTCCGAAAACACTTAGAAATTTGATCCTTAGGTCGATCGCAGCTTGAAGACCCATGATGCACGCCTCATACTCCGCCATGTTGTTGGTACAGTTGAAACACAGCCGGGCAGTGAGTGGAGTATGAGTACCTTGTGGAGATATGATTATGGCACCGATACCGTTTCCCAAAGCATTGGAGGCTCCGTTAAAGTGCATAGACCATCGGGATCCTGGTTCAGGTCCTTCATCCGGTCCAGGTACTTCACAATCGGTTACTATCATGATGCTTTCATCCGGAAACTCAAAGTTCATCGACTGATAGTCATCCACAGCTTGATGTGCCAAGTGGTCTGCCAATACACTCCCCTTGATGGCTTTCTGGGTTGTGTACTGAATGTCGTATTCCGTCAAGATCATTTTCCATCTTGCAATTCTCCCAGACAGAGCAGACTTTTCGAATATGTACTTTATAGGATCCATCTTTGAGATCAACAGGGTAGTGTGAGTCAGCATATACTGTCTCAGCCGGCGAGCAGCCCATACCAAAGCGCAGCAAGTTTTCTCAAGCAGTGAGTATCGGGTCTCACAGTCGGTAAACTTTTTGCTAAGGTAATAAATGGCATGCTCTTTTCGGCCAGACTCGTCATGCTGCCCCAGCACACACCCCATTGAGTTGTCAAGCACTGTCAGGTATAGTATCAGAGGTCTCCCTTCAACCGGTGGCATAAGGATAGGTGGTTCTTGGAGATACTCTTTGATTCTGTCAAAAGCAGCCTGACATTCATCGTTCCAACGTACTACCTGATCTTTCTTCAGCAGCTTGAAGATTGGTTCACAAGTAGCAGTCAGGTGTGAGATGAATCGAGCGATGTAATTTAGGCGTCCTAAAAAGCCTCTGACTTCCTTCTCTGTCCTAGGAACTAGCATCTCTTGAATAGATTTGACCTTAGCAGGGTCCACTTGAATACCTTTATCACTGACCACGAAGCCTAGTAATTTCCCAGATCTTACCCCGAAGGTGCATTTGTTCGGATTCAGTCTCAGCTTGTACAGTTTCAACCGGTCAAACAACTTCTGCAGATGATCTAGGTGCTCTTCCTCAGTCTGGGACCTAGCGATCATGTCGTCCACATACACTTCTATCTCATGATGGATCATGTCATGAAATAGAGCGACCATGGCACGTTGGTAGGTTGCCCCAGCGTTCTTCAACCCGAACGGCATGACCTTGTAACAGAAGGTGCCCCACTGAGTAACAAAGGTAGTCTTCTCCATGTCTTCAGGTGCCATCTTGATCTGATTGTAACCTGAAAAGCCATCCATGAAAGAGAATACCTTGTGCTGAGCTGTATTATCAACAAGGACATCAATGTGAGGTAAGGGGAAGTCATCTTTGGGGCTGGCCCTGTTCAGATCCCTATAGTCGACACACATTCTGACCTTACCGTCCTTCTTAGGGACCGGCACCATGTTAGCAACCCACTGAGGGTAAGAAGTTACTGCAAGGAACCCGGCATCAAACTGTTTCATAACTTCGGCTTTAATCTTCTCAGACATCTCTGGACGCATCCGACGGACCTTTTGCTTAACTGGAGGGCAGTCTTCCTTAGTTGGCAGGTGATGGACCACAATATCGGTATCCAACCCTGGCATGTCTTCGTAGGACCAGGAAAAGATCTCCATATAATCATGCAGCATCTTGGTTAACCGTTGCTTCACGCTGAGCTCTAGGTTGGCACCAATCTTTACCTCTTTCCTGTCTGCTTCAGTACCCAAGTTTATTGTTTCCACTGGCTCTTCATGGGGTTGAATTGCCCTCTCTTCCTGAAGCAACAGTCTTGCAAGCTCGCCAGGCATTTCGCAATCATCTTCACCTTCGTCTTCGGCTAAGTTGATCGGATTTTCAAAGTCATAACTGGCAGTAGCAGGGTTGTTATCAGTGAGATCCAGAGTGGATTGGAACCTGTATGAGTGAGTGTGTGTGTGTAAATACAGCTGTTTTGAAATATATGTAAAGGAAAAAAGACAGAAAAGGAGCACAATATTTGCAAAGCGGGAATACGTCCAAGATTTTCATTTATGATATATGAAATGACAATTTATATGCCCTCACAAATAGAACCACGATGCCTCGGGTAAGACACCGGGCCATAGAGTTTATCATTGTTTATTACAAAATAACAAAACATAGGAATTCATTACTCAGTAACAAGAGAAACAGGGAGATTGTCTTTTGCGCTCCAATTGTTAGGTCCACCGTCAGTTGCCGGGTAGATCCAGCTATCGAACTCAGCTTCATCAACTTCCTCCTCGTCCCTAATAGCATTCACTCCATGAGCAGGCAGGGGAGCTGTCACCACATTAGGCTTCTCAGACGCCTCAAACTGTACCTCCTTGGCGTCAATAAGGTCCTGCAGCTTGTTCTTTAACGCCCAATAGTCATCAGTAGAGTGCCCCGGGCTTTCTGAATGGTAAGCACAACGAGCATTCGGGTTGTACTTAGGAGATGTAGTGTTGGGGAATTTCGGAGCTTCCTTGACAGTCACCAAATTGGTGGATAGCAACTGTGGCAGGATCTGTGATAGGGTCATGCTTAAGCGGGTAAACTCCCTCCGGGGTCTTTCAGCCCTTTGAGGATTATTTGGCCGGGGAGCGGCAGCAGGCTTAGCGATCATCACCGCACTGACAGATTGGCGGTGCTCAGGTCTCTCTGACCTCTTGGAACCATACACGGCACTAGACTCCTTCTTGAATGGTTTCTTTTCAGAACTAGATGATGCACCCTTCGCAATCTTTCCAGACTTTAACCCAGCTTCAATCCTTTCTCCAGTCAAGATTAGATCAGTGAACCCAGCAGAAGAATTCCCAATCAGATGGTTGAAAAACGGCCCTGATAGGGTCCCCAAGAACATGTCTACCAGCTCCCAATCAGTCAATGGTGGCTGCACCCTGCCAGCCAGGTCTCTCCACTTCTGAGCGTACTCCTTAAAACCTTCGCTTGCACCTAACGACATACCCTGGAGTTGGGTACGTGTGGGGGCAAGGTCGGCATTATATTGATACTGCTTATAGAAAGCAGTAGCCAACTCCTCCCAGTTACGAACCTTGGTCCCATCCAGCTGATAGAACCATTCGAGATGAGTCCCTGAAAGACTCTCCTGGAAGAAGTGGATCCATAAATTCTTATCCGCCGAGTACGGCTGAATTTTCCGAACATAGGACCTTAGATGCAGCTTGGGACAAGACGCCCCGTCATACTTAGAGAAGGGTGGTGCTTTGAACTTGTGAGGGATGATCACACCAGTTGACAAACCCAGATCTCCGAAATCCAGCCCAGGTACCTGTTGAACTTCCATAGCCTTCAACCTGTCCTCCAGTTGCTTGTATCTGTCGTCTGCAGGAGGGTACTGCTCTTCATCAAAATCTGTCTCGTTGTCGGAGACTACCGGACTAGGAACCCTTGCTTCTGCCTGAGGAGAATTCTTGTCAACAGAAGAACCAGCCTCTTCCTGTTGCAGAGTATTGTTAAACCTTCGGCCCGAGTTGAACAGAACAGTTCTTCTCTTCTTCTTCTTCTCCTTCTTCAGGAGCATAGCTTTCAGTTCTTCTTGGCCTTGAGCCAAACCCTTGATTAGTTCCTGGAATTGTGCATTCTGTGCCTGAAGAGCCTTGATTGATGTCTCAGTTGATGCAGAGTCGGTATTCATGATGCTGAAATAAACAGCGAAGAACTGTAAGCAACCTGAAAAGAGGAAAAACCTGCTATGCACATGATGTATGAAATGCGTATGCAATGCATTCAAGGGTTCGAGAGTTCAAATTTGTTGTAGACAAAAAGGAACACACGTTATCATTAAAGAAATCATTGTTTAATACATCAGAGCCTCATGGGCAAAAGTACAAAAATCAAATCAATCCCAAAATACACTGCGCATCCTCTTTGGAGCTATGTAGGTGTTGAGATTCCTCTCCTCATGCAACAGGCGGGTGAGCTCCAAGACCTTCTTTTCACTGGCATGTAGACTGGTCTCAAGAGAATTCCGTTCTTCCTTAAGCTGGATCCAGCTCTTCTGCATCTCTTCCCAGGATGTGGGCATATCAGGGTGCTGAATAATGTGGGACACTTCCCCTTCCAAGACAGGCTCTTTGATCACCGGGAGCATGTGAGGATAAGGCATCACTAACTTCTGAGAGCGGGCGCGTACCCACTTGAGATAAGGTTCCAACGGGATGGAATTCCTGTGCCCCAGTGTCTTGCTGTCTATCCTACTTGGCATCCTCCAAGCTCTGATAAATCTCTGGCGAAGTCCTTGAGTATCGTTGTCGAAGGCAAAAACTATGTCAGGAATTAACATGTCATGAGGGCCATCCCTCCGAGCATAACCAAACTGTCTCCAAGCCAGGCATGGGCTGTAAGTAATACCTCCTCTGATTCCAAGTAAAGGAACATTAGGGTACTCCCCGCAACGATCAATGATAGTGACATCTTCTCTGGACCTAGAGCACCAATGTATGTCTGCATGTGTAAGAGTCATTAACCGTTGTGACCATCTCAAACCCCGCTCATTCTTCAAGACTGATTGCGGAAGGTGCGAAATAAACCACCTTCCCAGGAGAGGAGTGTAACACATAAGGACACCTCTTTTTCTCATGGTTCGAGTGTAACATGAGTGAAGGATGTCCCCCAGCAACGTAGGTATAGGATTCCTGGACATAAAGATCTGAACAGCACTGATATCAATAAGCTGATCTGGGTTAGGGAACAACACCAAACCATAGACAAGGAGGGCCACAACCTCTTCAAAAGCTTGCAAGTCAAGGGAGTTCCAACATTCATGGGCCTTTTCAAACAGAAACCTGGCTAAGAACCCTTTGATACCACTCCTAACTTCCCAATGTCCCTTGAGGTCAGATGACTGTAGGTGTAAGGCTTTAGCAATCTCTTCAAGCTTAGGTTCCTTTTCTGTACCGTTGAAGGGTAGCTGATCAAGGATAGGGATCTTCAGGAGCCGGGAGAGCTCCTCCAATGTAGGTACCAACTGATAGTCCAAGAAGGTAAAACAGTGATGCAGAGGATCAAAGAACTGGAACAGGACCTTTATCATATCTTCCTCAATGTTGGTGTTGACCAAGCTGATGAGGCTTCCATGCCTTTCACTGAAGGACGAGTTCTCGGGAATCCTGGATATAAGCTCCTTAAGCTGAGGAGGGATCCTTACAAGACTGATTTGAATTGTCTTTCTATGAACAGTTTCCATGTCCTACAAAACAAAGAACAAAGATGAAGATTCGAACCCCTGAAATGGTTAGTCAATGCATATGATGCTGGATGATGTCATGATGCTATGATTAAACACACCACAGATATTTACAAAGACAAACATGTAAGGCACACAAGGCACACAAGACAAGCCCTTAAGGTTTAAGGCCAGCATGGGGTCTGGGTAGTACCCTCTTGAAGTTGGTGGGTTCAACCTGTCCTAATCAAAGTAACCGGGTTCTAAGGTTCCCAATATCACGGGATTGCTTTCATTGTTCATCGTTTCGATTTAGCCACTGAACTGGCGACCGAAATATTCCAGGAAAGCAACCCTCAATTGAGTGTAGTATCGAGTATCAACCAACCTCGGACTGTACCAAAGTCAGTTATCTCACTACCCTAAAGAGGCCAAGATAGTTCAATTAAGGTTCCTAAGGTCTGTTGATGCTTCACGACACCACGCGGAGGCCCCGTACTCTCCTTGACTGAACTCAAGGGTTACCGGTACACACCAAAGTGCCACATCAACGTAGCAGACTGTTTCAACCATGTCGGTATACCTCGCACAGTTCCCTCACAGCCTTGTTGCTACTTTCTAAGAAGGTATCCCCCAGATCCGGGTTAGGATCTATAGAACTCCCAAGCAACCCACAATTTAAAGCACACAAGGAAAACAATTGAAAACATAGTTATGACCTAGCCCTAAGGTACACCCCACTTTAAGTATTAGTCCCCAGCAGAGTCGCCAGTTCTGTGATCGGTGGATCTGGAACTGACTGTTTAACGCTGGTTCGCGAAATGTCGCGGAAGCAAGAGTCGCCACCGTCTTTTATTTTCTCCAAATGGAAAGGACAAAAGCACAGAAAAATTCCTTAAAGAGATTGCTCTCGGTTCGGGAGGTAGATTATAGAAAGGGAAGGTGTTAGCACCCTTTCTATCCATGGTTATCCATGGGCTCTTAGATACTTGCTCACTTGTGTTTTCAAAAATGGTTTGTTTGCTTTTCAACTGTGGGTTTAAAAAGTTTCTTTGAAAATTCCAGTTCGACTCTTGTATCGGTCCTCAAGAGTGTTTGAAAAATTGCTTTCGAAAGCTTTTTGAAAAGGTGTCGGTGTGAAAAGTATTTTTGAATTTTGTTTTTGAAGAGAGCAAGTATCCATGAGTCGTCTACCTACCCTAAGGAATTCGTCTGTGTAAATGTCCTTAAAGTAGTGCCATCCCACCATTGAGAGGTAGGTAGCACCACCGTTGGAGGTGTTCGGGTCAATTCGAGGTTCGGGACATGGTGATCACCAGAGCAATGGGAAGACACCATAGAAGCTACCCTCATGCCAGGTTCCCGGATCATGAGGACTTACTAAGACATCCTCTACTCGACGATCACCTTTCGAAGGCAAGGCAACAGTGAGGCGTACCCTAGGGGTGGTGTGTGATTTGTGTGTCATATTCGTTTGTATTTGTCTTGTCATGTCATTGGTGTTCTACGCTTGATTTTATTTAAGGCCATTCATTCTTGCATGCTTTGTTTAACAGTTGAAAATATTTGAGGAAAGGTAAATCTACAGCTATTACAAATGGCGCGGGTCCACATCGCCAAAATTAACCAGGACCCGATTTGACAGAAAAGTAAAGAAAAAGTGCCAGAAGTAATTACAAGGCTTCGGGAGAGGTATATAATCATTTAAGCAAAATAAAATAAATATGCGAAATTAAATAAAAATTAAGAACATGGGCGTTGGACCCTTTTGCAAAATATTAAAATTAATGAGGAATTAAAATTAAAATTAAAAGAAAGCAAGAATTTGTTTTTTTGGTGTTTTTATGTTTTTAGGATTTAATGAAAAAAGGAGTTAATTAAAATTAAAATGCTAAACCTAATTCTAATTATTTTTAAGTTATTAAGAAAATATTGAAGTTTTTTAACCTAAATGAAACCCTAATTAATTTACAATTTTAATTATGAAAATAAATAAGATAAATAATATTATTGTGAAAAAGAAAAATCAAAAGGAATAAAACAATTATTAAACCTATTTCTACATTTTTTTTGTATTTTGTTATTAAAAGAAATTAAAATTACAACCTAATTAAAACTAAATAATTACATGTGAATTTATTTATAAAAATATTAAAATAAAATATTTATTATGTTTTTTGTCTTTTCTGATTTTTTAGGCATTTTTTGTATTTTTGTAGAAATAATTAATTAAAGCAAAACAATAAAGAAAACAAAATATAAATTAAAAATAAAATATAAGGAAAATGTAGAAAATTGCAAACCAGGGGGGGGGGGGGGGGGGGGGTTCAGTCCCAAACTAGGAGGTATGGATCCAGTAATCCTGGCCCAACAAGCTTCAGGTCCATTGACTTTTTTGAGTAGCGTGTTAGCACTTTGACCAGGGTTTATGGTACTCTCCCAATCTCAACCTTTGGTTTGATTCCATGGGACACGTGGCTGTTGATTTTTGAGCGTGCATGATGATCCTCAACGTAAGCGCTGCATAGGAATTGTTATGGAAAAATAATATTGAAGCATGTAAGACCTGGGGTTCGAACCCAGGTCACTAGCATCACCAACCAACACCTGTGCCACTAAGCCACTTCAACGCATTTGATATATAAATAAACAACAATTAATAAAAAAGAAAACGTGGGTTAGTGCTTGGAAACGCGCGCGAATTTCAAACCAGCGTATCACTTGTTGACAACACATCATCTTCTTCGCGTTTTTTTATTTTTTCTGAAACAAGAACATATTGCAACGGTTTTAGACGCGTTCCATTAGGTGGCTTTAGAGAAAATAGCGAATAGCGCTATAGGGTTCATAAATTGATCGCGAGGGTTCCCTTATGACCGTCAGAGCATCCTGAGTTGAATGGTCATGGTTTCATGGGCTAATTTTTCCCCATTACAAAAGCCCTATTTTGAAGCTCTATAAACCCTAAATATCAACAATGGTGAAATTGCCTACAGCTTGCAAAAACTCAATTAAGTTACATGGTTAGCATTAGAACAAGTCAGTGAATATAAATGCATAACAAAAACGCAATGAAAATGCCTAGAACATGCAATACGATTATGCAATTTTTCTGAAACAGTTTGAGTCCTGTATACCGATTCTTGGAGTTTGAATGGATGTTTTTGATTGGAATGTGATCAGCAATCCTTGAGGAAGCTATTGGAATAGTTTTTGTGCCTTGAATCGACCTGTAACAATGATTTCAGTTTTGAGTTCTTTAGAGAAAAATTCAAGTTTGCAATGGCCTCTTCTGAGCTGCTGCGTGTCTTTTGTGATTAGGGTTCTCATCTAGCATTTGTATTGAGTGAATTAGGTTAAGAAAAGTAGCACAAATCCATGGCATTCATTGTTTTTGAAAATTTGATTTGTTAAGATCTTTCCATATCTTTTTCCATGTGTTTTTGGTCCAAATCATATCCAATTGCTCCAATTCTTTCCATATTGACTTATGCACGAATTATAGAGTCCAAAACATGTATAAAAAGATTGGTTAGGGTGAATTAAATATTTTTCATATATTTAAATGATTTAAATGAATTAATATAAATAATAATTCAAATAAATAAATAAAAAATGAGAAAATACTTCCCTTTGGGCCAAGTAGTCGTGCATATGTCTAGAATGATGAATCATGGAAGAAAAATGGGCCCATTAGCAAATTTAGGTCATTTGAATCAATGTTGACTTTTCAAAATGTCCAAAAATTTCCCAACTTCCACAAGGCATAACTTGCTCAATTTTTAAGCTCTTCTCATGTTCTTGGACATTTTGGAAAGGTCTTTGAGTCCTCTAACCAATGCCTTTGGTCACATGTCATTTTGATTTACCAATCTCAAATTATGGCCTTTGACTTAAAGTCCCTTTTTGTTGACTTTTGAAAATGACCTATAATGTTGAAATTGATAACTTTTTGTGAGAGAATTTCTTGGACTTGAAGTATGAAGATGAGTTGTAGGAAATGTCTTTATATTCAAAATGAGCTTTGGATGGAATTTTTCTGACAATCCATGTGAAAGTTATGCCCTGGTCAATTTCAGTTGACTTTTTCAGCTGTCCAAATAAGGAAACTTTTGCATCTTTGATGATTTCTGAGCCAAATTTTGAGAATCATGATCAAGCATTGATCAAATGATGTTTGTGGCTTCAAAATGATATGTTGACAAAAAATTTGAACTTTTGACTGTCAAATGACCATTTTGCCCCTATAGTTGACTGTAGTGCAATTAGGGTTTTTGACTGTGCAATTTTGTGCTGAATGCCTTGAAACTTGATATGAGGATGCTTGACCATATTTGTAGGCATATGAGACTTGATTGGACCTTTGAAAACTTCCTTTTCTTGATCAGAACACCAACCCTAGTTTTGACTGTATAGGAGACCTTTGCACTGTGCAACCCTTGGGGAATTTTGCAGCTTGACTTGGCAATTTCTTGGAGAATATGGGAGGGCAAATTTTGGGGTACAACAGATACTGATATTGTGGTTCATCGCCTGCCTACCAAGGAAGACTGTCCTCCCGTAAAACAGAAGGTCCGCCGAATGCGCCCAGAGATGTCTGAGAAAATCAAGGCTGAAGTTATGAAACAATTCAACGCCGGTTTTCTAGCAGTGACTTCTTACCCTCAATGGGTCGCCAATGTGGTTCCTGTGCCGAATAAAGATGGTAAGGTCCGAATGTGTGTTGACTACAAGGATTTGAACAGGGCGAACCCTAAGGATGACTTCCCTCTACCTCACATCGACGTTCTGGTTGACAATACTGCTCAGCATAAAGTCTTCTCCTTTATGGATGGTTTCTCCGGTTATAATCAAATAAAGTTGGCTCCCGAAGACATGGAAAAAATGACCTTTGTTACTCAGTGGGGTACCTTTTGCTACAAGGTCATGCCTTTTGGGTTGAAGAACGCTGGGGCAACATATCAGTGTGCCATGGTTGCTTTGTTTCATGACATGATCCATCATGAGATTTAAGTATACGTCGATGATATGATTGCAAGGTCCCAGACTGAGGAGGAACACCTTGACCATCTGCAGAAGCTATTTGACAGGTTGAAGTTGTACAAGTTGAGGTTAAAACCGAACAAGTGCACCTTCGGGGTGAGGTCTGGTAAGCTACTAGGCTTCTTCGTGAGCGACAAAGGTATTCAAGTGGACCCTGCCAAGGTAAAAGCCATACAAGAGATGCCAGCTCCCAGAATAGAGAAAGAGGTCAGAGGCTTTCTAGGACGACTAAACTACATTGCCTGATTCATCTCGCACCTAACTGCTACTTGTGAGCCAATCTTCAAGCTGCTGAAGAAAGATCAAGTGGTACGTTGGAACGATGAATGTAAGGCCGCTTTCGAGAGGATCAAAGAGTATCACCAAGAGCCATCTATCCTAATGCCACCAGTTGAAGGGAGACCTTTGATCTTATACTTGACAGTGCTCGATAACTCAATGGGGTGTGTGTTGGGTCAACATGACGAGTCTGGCCAAAAAGAGCATGTTATTTATTACCTTAGCAAAAAGTTTACCGACTGTGAGACCCGATACTCATTTCTCGAGAAAACTTGTCGCGCTTTGGCATGGGCTACTCGCCGGTTGAGACAGTATATGTTGACTCACACTACTCTGTTGATATCAAAGATGGATCCAATCAAGTATATCTTCGAGAAGCCTGCCTTGTCCGGAAGAATAGCAAGATGGAAGATGATCTTGACTGAGTATGACATCCAATATACGACCCAAAAGGAAATTAAGGGAAGTGTGTTGGCAGACCATTTGGCACATCAGGCAGTGGATGATTACCAGTCTATGAACTTCGAATTTCCGGACGAGAATATTATGTTGATAACTGATTGTGAGACACCTGGACCGGATGAAGGACCTGAGGAAGGATCCCGATGGTCTATGTACTTTCATGGAGCTTCAAACGCTTTGGGTAATGGCATTGGCGCCGTAATCATATCTTCTAAAGGCTCTCATACTCCGTTTACCGCCCGATAATGTTTCAACTGCACCAACAACATGGCGGAGTATGAAGCGTGCATCATGGGTCTTCGAGCTACAATTGACTTAAGGATTAAGTTTCTAAGTGTCTTCGGAGATTCCGCTCTCGTGATCAGTCAGATCAAAGGCGAGTGGGATACGAAACACCCAAACCTTATTCCTTACAAGGAGTATGTATTGACGTTGCTTCCCCATTTCGAGGAGATAACCTTTGAACACTTCCCTAGAGAGGAGAATCAGTTGGCGGACGCGTTGGCTACGATGTCTTCTATGTTCAAAGTCAATTGGGACAACGAGGCTCCCCGGATCATTATTGAAAGATTGGACGAACCTGCACATTGCTGTGATCTTGAGACTGAAGAGGTAATAGAAAAGCCCTGGTTTCACGAAGTAAAAAGGTACCTTGAGGCTCAGGAATACCCCGAGGGTGCATCTGTTAATGACAAGAAGTTTCTGAGGAGGTTCGCGGCGAAGTTTTTCATCAGCAATGACATTCTTTACAAGCATAACCATGATTCGACCTTACTGCGTGTGTGGATAAGATTGAAGCAGAAAGGATCATGGCAGAGCTGCATGAAGGTACTTTCGGAACTTATTCCAGTGGACATACCATGGCAAAGAAAATCCTCCGGGAAGGATATTACTGGTCCACAATGGAAGCCGACTGTTATCAGCATTCTCGGACATGTCACAAGTTCCAGGTCTATGCTGATAAGGTGCACATACCTCCAGTTCCTCTGAATGTTTTGACAGCACCTTGGCCTTTTGTAATGTGGGGCATTGATATGATCGGCGAGATCAGACCTACGACATCCAACGAGCATCATTTCATCCTGGTAGCGATCGATTACTTTACAAAGTGGGCTGAAGCAACTTCCTTTGCTACTGTAACCAAGAACGTCGTGGCACGGTTTATTTGGCACAATCTGATCTGTCGATACGGTGTACCAGAGAGGATCATTACGGACAATGGTACCAATCTCAACAACAAGATGATCACCGAGCTCTGCGAGCAATTCAAGATAAAACATCATAACTCTTCTCCCTACCGGCCGAAGATGAATGGGGCTGTCGAAGCAGCAAATAAGAACATTAAGAAGATTGCGCAAAAGATGACAGTGACATACAAAGACTGGCACAAGATGTTACCATTTTCTCTTCATGGGTACCGTACCTCAGCACGGACGTCAACAGGGGCAACACCCTATTCCTTGGTTTATGGCATGGAGGCAGTCTTGCCTATTGAAGTTCAGATACCCTCTCTTCGGATCATGAAGGATGCAGGTTTAGGCGAAGACGACTCGATTCAGACCTGACTTGATCAATTGAATTTAATCGACGAAAAGAGACTTACTGCTATTTGTCATGGTCAGACGTACCAAAGGCGGATGATCAAGGCATTTAACAAGAAAGTCAGACGACAAGAGTATTAAGTTGGGGATCTGATAATCAAGCATATTATTCTACCTCAAGGTGATCCCAGGGGCAAATGGACCCCTACTTATGAAGGGCCATTTGTGGTTAGGAACATTTTCTCAGGAGGAGCTATGATTCTAACCACCATGGATGGTGACGACCTTCCTCACCCCGTCAATGCAGACATAGTAAAAAGATACTACGCATAATCAAAGACCATCTAGGTTGACTGGCCTAGGAAAAAATAAGGGCTTCCCGACGAACCAAAAGGGTTCGGGAAAAAATAAGGGATGAAAATGAAAAATTTGTACACCTGGCAAGTCGAAAACCTGAAAAGGCGGCTTGGGCAAAAATGGGTATCCCGGTGGACTGAAAAACCGAAAGGGCGGTCCAGGCAAAAGTTAGGGATCAAAGCGTAACACTATGTCTCATTGGATCACCTCGTATCCAGACTTCGATATCGACTATCAAACTCAGACGATACTAATCAATCAGATTCATCTTCAACTAAGCAGCAAAGTGATGAGATGCTTGAAGATATAAAGGCGATAGCAGAGTTGGAACCCAGTGGGATTATTCACATAGCTGTTTTGTTTCCTTTTCACAAATTGTATAAATTCTATTTGTTCGGCGGCGTTCTCTTACAAGGACGTCAGCCTCTTGTACAAAAACGCCTATTTTCAGGCCAAACTTCAAAATCAATACAAATTCATTTTCAGAAATTTCAAGATGTTTTTCCTTTATCTGTTTTGTTTTGAAAAGAACGTCCAATGTTCATTTTTGATATATGCATTTGACATTAATTGCTGATCATAAATATTTACATGCGAAACGAAAGATGAATTACTGGTAATAATAGAAACAGGGCAGTAAGAATTGTCCAAGTTGTACAGTTGTTATGTCCACCAGGTACAAAGGTATATTCAGCTGAAGAATGTGGCTAAGATATCTTCACTCCCCGCAGAGTAAGACAATGATGGTAGTTCTTCCCAGCTGAGACTTGCAACCAAGAACATATCAGGAATACTCTCCCCAAGCAGAGTTAATCTACCATCAGCCCTAAAAAGGCTTGGTATCCCTAAAAGGGTCTTAATATTCCCCAACATAGTATAAGAATATTCCCCAGCAAATATAAGAGTATCCCCGACAGTCTTATCATTCCTCAACGGAGTATAAAAAATACCCCAGTGGAGCCATTTCCCCAGCGCAATCTAAAAAGCTTCCCCAATGGAGTTAAAGCATCTTCCCCAGTAGGCTTTGGAAGTTTATCCCCAGCGGAGTACAAAATAAATCTCCCCAGCCAAATTCAAAGGATTATCCTCACAGAAGTCTAACAGGTTTATCTCCAGCAAGTTGCAACTGAAAGATCGTCGCCAGCGAAGTTCTTTCCTTTCCCCAAGCAGGAGTTCAATCCTCAACAGATTCGATATCACCAGCAACGGTAATCCATCCCCAATGGAGGTCATCATTAAAATCCCCAACAGAGCTTGTCAACAGAATCCCCAGCGGAGTTTATCGGTAAAATCTTCAGCAGAACATCTCTCCCCACAGAGTAATTCCCCTCGGAGTAATCTCCTCATCAGTTTATTCTCGAACGGAGTTATCCTCTCCTGCAAGTTTATCACCTTCGTTCACCATCCCCAGCGGAAACGAAGAATTTAACTCTATTCTCCAACAGCTCCGGGATTTATTTTCCTCAGCTAAAACATTACATTTTCATACATCATGATACATGCATATATGCATCATACCATACAATCTCATTTATGTTGAGAACATCATTGCTTGATCCATATCATGAATTGTATATGACTGACCTTTACCTTTCAGGAAAGATGCAGTCAAATTCTCAACTATGTCAATGGAGACAAAATCAGTTAAATCGATTCCTAAAGATTTCTCTGAGGCCAGTCAATGGAGACAAAATCAGTTAAAACGATTCCTAAAGATTTTTCTGAGGCAAAGCCAGTCAATGGAGACAAAATCAGTTAAATCGATTCCTAAAGATTTCTCTAAGGCCAGTCAATGGAGACAAAATCAGTTAAATCGATTCCTAAAGATTTTTCTGAGGCCAACCTGTCAATGGAGACAACCTGTCAATGGAGACAACCCGTCAATGGAGACAACCCGTCAATGGAGACAACCCGTCAATGGAGACAACCCATCAATGGAGACAACCTGTCAATGGAGACAACCCGTCAATAGAGATAACCCGTCAATGGAGACAACCCGTCAATGGAGACAACCTGTCAATAGAGACAACCCGTTAATAGAGACAACCAGTCAATAGAGACAACCTGTTAATGGAGACAACCCGTCAATAGAGACAACCCGTCAATAGAGACAACCCATCAATGGAGACAACCCGTCAATAGAGACAACCCGTCAATAGAGACAACTCGTCAATGGAGACAACCCGTCAATGGAGACAACCCGTCAATGGAGACAACCCGTCAATGGAGACAACCCGTCAATGGAGACAACCCGTCAATAGAGACAACCTGTCAATAGAGACAACCCGTCAATAGAGACAACCCTTAAATAGAGACAACTCGTCAATAGAGACAACCCGTTAATGGAGATAACCCGTAAATAGAGACAACCCGTCAATAGAGACAACCCGTTAATGGAGAAAACCCGTCAATGGAGACAACCCGTCAATAGAGACAACCCGTCAATGGTGACAACCAGTCAATAGAGACAACCCGTCAATGGAGACAACCCGTCAATGGAGACAACCCGTCAATAGAGACAACCTGTCAATGGAGACAACCCGTCAATGGAGACAACCCGTCAATGGAGACAACCCGTCAATAGAGACAACCCGTCAATGGAGACAACCTGTCAATGGAGATAACTCGTCAATAGAGACAACTCGTCAAAGGAGACACCCTGTCAAAATAGACAATCTGTCAACAAAGACAAAACCACCTACCAACAATATCCAAAATTGCATCTGTAAGCCTATTCCCCACATCACAATGCTGATGCTACTTCATGCGAGTGCAAATTTCTGGGCACTCTAGTGTTCAATCATCTTCCACCTTCGGATCACGAAAGGCCCGAACGCAAATATATATCCTCGGGTTTAAGAAGATTGAACAGGGGCAACTATTTTACCCCAAAATTTGCCCTCCCATATTTCTCAAGACATGTCAAGAATCATCTCCAAGTTGTTCAAGATGGCTCAAGGGTTGGACAGTCAAATCATCTCCTAAGGCAGCCAATTCAAAATTAGGGTTTTGTGTTGCATCAAGGTCCTTAAATCCACATGACCTCAAGTGCTCCCCAATGTCCTAATATGTTATCAAGTTCATCCATGTCAAATTTCAAGCCTTGCAGAGAAAGTTTGGTCAGTCAATTGCTCAAGAAGCCCAATAATCGATTGTGCTAGGGCAAAAGTCAACTATGACCTACAAATAGTCAAACCTCAAGATTTTTTGCCAACATTCTCATTTTGAAGGATAATTCATCATTTGGTAAAGGGTTGATCATGATTCATCAAGGATTGCTCAAGATTCATCAAGATTCAAAAGTTGCTAAATTAGGGTTTTGTAAGAAAAGTCAACTCAACTTTGACCAAGCATAACTTTCTCATAATTTATGAGAAATGACCCATCCAAAGCTCATTTTTAAGAGGATGAAATTTAAAACAATCCATCTTCACACCCCAAGATCAAGAAATGCTCTCACAAAAAGTTACAAATTTGGACATTATAGGTCATTTTTGAAAGTCAACAAAAACACCTTTTTTCCCAAAGTTTATAACTTGAGCATGGAATATAAAAATGAGATGAGACCAAAATTGTTGGTTATAGGACATCTCAAGGTTTCTAAAAAGTCCAAGAATACTTCCAAAAGTTCAAAATTGAAGAAGTTATGCATTGTTGAAGTTGGGAATTTTTCCAAAATTGCCAAAAGTCAACTATCCTCAAAACTCCAATTTTTGACAAAAGGCCTCACTTTTTCCACTTGATTTGGTCTTACCACACCACACACGTGTCCTATATTCAATTTCATGACCAATCATTTATTTTTCTATTTTATTTGGTTTTTATTGATTTAATTCATTTTAAATCAATATTAATTCAAATAAAATCCAAAAATTAATGGAATGAGATTTTTTTGATCATTACAGGTCTTCATTATCATGATACACTCAATCAAATTCGTATCAAGCATTGTTGTGCACAAAATATCATATTTGGTACAATTTTGGAAACTTTATCAATTGTGATCATATCAAATCCCAAACCTTGAATGCACATTGATTGAAAGCCCAACTCTTGACCTAATTCATTCCCATATACACACACAAGCCATACAGATCAAGAATACAAGCTAAGCACTGCAGAAAGGCCAGACAAGAATTGAAAAAAGCTTGCAAAAGTGTGAGATCAAAACCTTGGTTAGAGCACGATTCAACCCAAGATCTCAACGCTACTCCCTTGCCTGACAACCAGTGGAGCTAAAGCAATCAAAACCAGGCCTTGAGACCTCCTGAATTGTGCTGTAAGTGCCCACGAACATAGCTCTGAACATGGAATCGTGAATCCATGTTCTTGTATTTTTTTGCCAAAATATTGACATAATCCTGATCCTTGCATAATTTCCAATATGTCTGCATTATTCAATTTTGTTTTCATGGCCTATAACCTTAGATCCGAAGCTAGGGTTCGTGTTCTTGTTTTGTAGGCGTTTTTGATACAGGCAAAATCAGGACAAATAACGACCATGGATGTGTTCAGGGAAGAGAGAGACGAATCCAATGGTGGTCTTAGCTTGCATTTTTGTGGCCTAGAATGAGTTTTGGAAGCAAGCCACGAATCTTCCTGCAGATAAAAATCTGCAGGTAATAAAACCAGAGATTTATGAAGAAGACGACTACGCGTCCTCTTCCCATTAGCTCGTTCAAATGTTTAGCGCGTTTTTTTTAATTCCCAGGCATATTAAATGTTTTCAATATATTATTTGTTTTGTATTCCATTAGCAAATAGGAAGCATGGCTTAGTTGGTGGAAGCATGAGTGGAAAACCCCTTAGGACCTGGGTTCGAATCCCAGGTCCCCCAAACGCTTATTATTATTTTGTTCCAGGAAATCCAGTGCTAAGCATAAGGCGTGGACCATCATGTTCTTCCAGATCTCAAACGCCAAGTGGCCTACAAATCAAATCCAATGGCCTAGGTTGGACATCTACCATGGTCTCTGGTCAACAGGCGCATATGGAATCATAGAAGTCAACAAAGGCCAACATTAATGGGCCTGGAGATTTGCTGATTTCACCTTCAAATTGGGCCCAACACCCCCTTTGGTTATTTCTTTCCTTTTAATATTTTATTTATTTGGTTGTTTTATTTTTAATTATTCTTAATTAATTACTAACCAAAATAATTAATAATTTTCCTCATAAAATCAGAAAACATAAAAAATAATATTTTTATTAATTTCATTATTTCATTATTTTTGTAAATAAACTTTAATCAATTAATATAGTTTTAATTAGGGATAATTTTAATATTTTTTGCAATAAATTAAAATTAATGTAGAATTAGGTTTTTAATAATTTTAATCATTTTTATTTTATTTCCTTAAATATTAAAAATCCAAAAATATATTTTTCATTTAATTAATTAATTAACTTAGTTTTAATTTCTTTAATTTCAAAATAACAAAAAACATGCTTTCTTTAATAAAAAAAAGGGTCAAAACCCTAAAAATGCGCCGATTTAATTTTCTCCACACGCGATCAATTTTGTCTTGTTATTGTACCTGCTTCCGAAATGTAATAGCTTTAATTAGGACTTTATTTTATCGCTTTCTTTTATTTTCCGCAATTTAAATTAAAGGGTTGTTTTTGGCGATGTAAATACCCGACGCCTTGTAATAGATTAGATTTAATTTCCTGCAATTTAATTTCCGCACAATATTAACTGTTAGATGTTTGATAAATAGGCAATGCATGACAAGATCAATCTTTAACCTAAAATCAATATAGCTCACCCATGACATGTACATATAAAATTAACCGAAGTAACACACTTGCACATTGTTGTACCCCAAAATTTGCCCTCTCATTTCATCAACACTTTCTCATCACAAGACTCTTGGAATTCAGGATCAAGCTAGGGTTTGCTCTGCTCAAGACCCCTCCTTGGACTGTTAACCCAAATTAGGGTTTGAGTTTGCACAAGGATATTTTAACCTACAATACCCAAATTTACTTTCATACTCCATGTTCGGTTCACAACTTTGCCCATACCAAGTTTCAAGCCTTGATTCAAATCTTGGCCCAGTCAATTGGACAGTTGACCTAGAAATCAACTGTAATGGGGAAAAAGTCAACGGTGGCCAATTGATAGTCAAACCTCATGAAATTTGACCCACATCAACATTATGAACTCATATGAACCATTTGATCAAGTTTGGATCACAATTCCACAAGAAATTTGATTAGATCACCAAAAGGGCAAAATAGTCATTTTTAGGATTTTGACTGCACAAAGGCATTTTTGACTGTTTAACCTAACCAATGGCAAAACAAGCTCACATATGGACTCAAGGACTCAATGAAATTGTCTTGACCCATTCAACAAGTTCAAAAGATCTCAAATGCATAGGATTGACAGATGAATTTTTTAGTCAACTGATCAAAATTTGACTGTATACTGAAAAGTCAAACTTTGACTTTTTGGTCAAAATCAAGTGCCAAGGGTCATTTTTCATCAAGACATGTCAAATTATGAAACTTGTTCATCAAGAAACCAAAAAATGCAAATTAGGGTTTAAAATGGAAAAAATTTCATAACTTAGAATTTTTCTAAGTTATGAAATTTTCTTATTTTTTCCTAACTCTGTACCATTTTTTCACCAAGATGAAAATGGATTCAAACAAAACTTGCAACACGAAAGTTGTAGTCCATCACAAATTCTACAACTTTGATTCACAAAGTTTTCTCAAAAGAAGCTTGTATCTCAAGTTATGAGTTTTGGAACAAGGGTACCTAAAACTTTTAACTTAGAGAAAATTTGCCCTAATCTAGGCAGGATTTTGACCCATCTTCTTGGCCATTTTTCACATAGTTCCACTTGGAGTTTCAAGTTTAATTACAAATATGGATAGTATTACATGTTCCAAGCTTTCCAAATTGTTCAAGAACTCCTCAAACACCCTTGTGGTTAGAGAGAATCGAATTCTTGGAGTTGGCAAAAACTCACTTTTGTCCATGGCCAATACATGTTCATAACAACTTGCAATTCTGATCTAGCTAGCTTGGTTCAACATTACAGGCCTCAAAACCAATTTGTACTCCTTAATTTAATGCATATCCATTGTATTAAGGTATTGTCTTGGTCATTAGGGCATTATACTTTAGTTTAAGCCTTAAAAGGAAAAAGCAACAATGCCATTTTTGCCTAATTTCACTTTATGTCAAAACCAAATCCTTGAGGCATGGGGGCCAGATCTTTGAGGCAAGATCAAGTCCATTAATTCCAGTAACCAAGAACAAAAGTTGCAGCATGATAGGAGGGCTTGTACAGGGCTATAACATCATTTCCATTCTCTAGCTTCAAGTAGAAGAAAGGTGGCAAAACATAAGCAATCTCTCATATCTGTTAACACAAGCTTACAAGAACTTTGTGAACAAGTTCCATACATCCCAACAAGCCTAAAGCACGAACCTTTCATCACTAAAACCTTCTCATACTAAGAACCACTGTTTTTCTGCAAAACAGGGCAAGTTCTGCATCTTGCAAGCCACAACCAATTTCCATCGTGCATTTTGTCCCAAGATAGTTCCAACACCTTCCAATCAACTCACCTGAACTATCCCAAGCCCCCATTGCAAGCTGTAACACCTCTAACACACTTTGCCATTTTCATTTCAAAGCTCTGCAGGTTGAGTTCTATAGCACGATTCAAGTTGTTTCAAAGCAAGCCAAGCATTGGAGAAGCTTCCTTGGACCTCAGGCAAGCTCAACAGAAGCTCCAACACCATTGAAGGTTGCTACATTGTCCAGCTCGAAGTCAACTGAAACAGGTATTTCATGGACTTCTATCTCTCTATTTAGGAATGGTTAGGCTTAGGTTTGTGAATGAAATATGTTGTACTCATAGCCCTGAAGCCATATTGTGATACGGTGGGAGAACTGACTTGTGTTTTGCGTTAGTTTTCGCAAATGTTTCGGTTTAGCAAGAGTCGCCACCGACTTTTTATTTATCCTAAGGAAAGGTCAAAAAGCACAGGAAAGACCTTTGAGATGTTTTCGTGGGTTCGGGGAGTAGATTATATAAAGGGAAGGTATTAGCACCCTTTCTATCCATGGTTATCCATGAGCTCTTAGTTACTTCCTTAGATCACTTGCTTTGCATTTTCAATTGTTTGAAATGGTGTTTTGTGTGTGGTTTTGAAAGATGTTTTGAAAAGAGGCTATTATTGTGGCAACCTTTGTAATGACTCGTGTTTGAGTATATACAAAGGTGTTTTTGTCTTTTGAAAAGTTTTCAATGTTTTTTTGAAAGTTTTTTTGAAATTGTGTTGTGAGGTGTGTTTTTGAAAAGTAGCAAGGATGTTTTTTTGCAAGTTTGATCAAGTAACTAAGAGTTGTCTACCCTATTTTACTCAAAGATCTTTCCTTATGTTTTTAACCCTTTTAACAGTGTCGTTTCACCATTGTATTTGGTGAACAACCTTGCATTAGGATGTAAACAGGACGGGCGCGGGTCATCGTATAGACCATGAAAGCAATAGTGTCAAGTATTTTGGCAATTTTCTTGAGGGACTATGATCATTTTGTTTAGGCAATTTCGATAGCGTCATCGAGGGACTATGATCATTTGTTTGTTTTTGTTTTGCCAAAGTACTTGACATGCAAACATGGCCCATTTTTGAAGGCAACAAGTGGATGTAACCCTAGGGGTGCAAGTGTGCATTGTGTTTGTTTTTCATGCATGTTTATCTTGAATTAGGTCAAGCTATTTGTTGATTGATTTTGCATACAAGCCCTAAGTCTATCATGGCATAATTTGGATACTTTTAAATGTGCGAGAATTTAAAGTCCTAGATTATTACAACATGATTATGGGGATGGGGATACAAGTTTGAATTGGGGGATATTTGACAAGGAAATAAATGCTAAATTATTACAACCATATCGAATATACAAATTAATATTTAACATTTAAATAAATACAATTAAATAAATATCAAAATGCAATGTATTATGCAAAAAAAGATTGTTTATGTATGTGAAAAAGTTTTCATGTTTGAAGTATAAACAAAATAAAAAAAGTCATTTTTTTGGTTATTTTTGTTGTTTAGGGCAAAACCCTAATTTTTGAATAAATAGTATTATTTATTAACTATGTACAATATATATTAATTTATACAAAAATATAAAAATTATATTGTTAAAAAAGTATTTTAGTGTCAAATATTAAATAAAAATAAAAATGTATTATTTCTATATTTTTGTCCTAATTATCTAATAAAATAAAATATACAAGTATTTATATATTATATATTAAATATGCTAAATATGTACAAAAAATAAAATATTAATTATTTACAAAAATGTATATTTAAGAAAATGTTTTCAAAATGTAAATAAAAAATAATAACTAAAAAACAAATATTTTTGTATTATTTTTAGGATTTTAAAATGAAAAGGAATTATATTTATTTACATACATATATTTAATAAAGCAAATAAATGCCAAATAAATGTAAAAAAAGGTGGAAAAATATTTTTGGTGTTTTTTTATGTTTGAGCAAAAAAAATATAAAATCAGAATAAAAAAGAAAAATGCAAAAATGTCAAATATTTCACACAATGGGCCAGGGGGGTGCAAATGGAAAAAATGGGTGCAAAAAGCCAGACTGACTCAGGCCCAGCCCAAGCCAGTCATCTTCAACCTTCAGTTCTGTCCAAACGCGCGCATCTTTGTTCAAAATACAAACTCCCGATTCCTTGATTTTTAGCCAAAACTCATAACACAAACAATGTAGAGCATCAAACCACGATTCCAAACATGTAAAAAACTTGTCCTAACTCTAAGAAACCAGGGAGAATTTATTCACCCCCAATTTCTGACCTAGTTTTTCTTCAATGTTCATGGTTAAAATTCTCACAACATGCTTAATATAAATGAAAAGTGAACACATGTATGGCTTCAGGGCTATGAGTAAAACATGTTTCATTCACAAACCTAAGCTTAATCATGCCTGGATAGAGAGATAGAAGTCCATAGATTACCTGTTTCAGCTTGACTTGAACAGAGCAATGTAGCAACCTTCAATGGAGTTTGAGCTTCTGTTGAGCTTGCCTGAAGTCCAAGGATGCTTCCAAAATGCCTAGCTTGCTTTGAAACCACCTATATTGTGCTGTAGAAGTTCACCTACACAGCTTGAAAGTGAAAATGGCAAACGAGGTTAGGGGTGTTACAACTTGTGTTTAAGGCTTGGAATAGTTTCAGTGGATGGTATCGAATGTGTTTGAACAAGTTTTAGCCAAAGCGCACGAGTGGATTGAGTTGTGGACCTCAATCTGCAGCAGATGCCCTATTTTTGCAGTAGGATGGTGTTTTAGTGTATTAGGAGGTATGAGGGGTGGTTGAGTCGTGTTTTAGGTCAATTGGGATGTGTGGAAGATGAGTACAAGGTTTGCTTAAGCTCTGGTTTGCAGGAAGTGAAAGTTGCATATGTTTTGCAATGTTTCTTCTTTTTGAAGCAAAGAGGTTCAAGTTGCAATGCAGGCCTGTGTACTCTATCCTCTATGCTGCAGCATTTGTTCTTGATAAATGGGATATGTGTACAAAGTTTTTCCTCAAAGATCTGGCCTGTACCTCAAGGATTTGGAACTTGACATAAAGTATCACTTTACCAAAATGGCAATCTTGCTTTTTCTAATTAAGGATTAATTCTATGTGTAATGCCCAAATGGATGAAATAAAACCTTAACACAATGGTTAGGCATTAAATTAAGGAGTGTAAACTTGGTCTTGAGGCCTGAAAGCTAGCATAAACCAAGCTGACTTGAAAAATGCAATTGTTATGAACATGCCTTGGCCATGAACAAAAGTGAGTTTTGGCCAACTTTGTGAATTCGATTCTCTCTAACCACAAGGGTGTTTGAGAAGTTCTTGGACATTTTGGAAAGCTTGGAACATGTACTACAATCCATCTTTGTAATGCAAATTGAAACTCCAAGTGTAACTATGTGAAAAATGGCCAAGAATATGGGCCAAAATCCTGCCTAGAATAGGGCAAATTTTGCCTAAGTTAAAAGTGTTTGGTACCCTTGTTCCAAAAATCATAACTTGAGATACAAGCTTCCTTTGAGAAAACTTTGTGAATCAAAGTTGTAGATTTTGCAATGGACTACAACTTTCATGTTTCAAGTTTTGTTTGAATCCATTTGCATCTTGGTAAAAAAAAGGGACAACGTTAGGAAAAAATGAAGAAATTTCATAACTTAGAAAAATTCTAAGTTATGAAATTTTTTCATTTTAAACCCTAATTTGCAATTTTGGGTTTCTTGATGAACAAGTTTCATAATTTGACATGTCTTGATGAAAAATGAATCTTGGCACTTGATTTTGACCAAAAAGTCAAAGTTTGACTTTTTAGTGTACAGTCAAATTTTGATCAGTTGACTGAAAAATTCATCTGTCAATCTTATGCATTTGAGATTTTTTGAACTTGTTGAATGGGTCAAGACAATGACATTGAGTCCTTGAGTCCATATGTGAGCTTGGTTTGCCATTGGCTAGGTCAAACAGTCAAAAATTACCTTTGTGCAGTCAAAACCCTAAAAATGACCATTTTGCCCTTTTGGTGTTCTGATCAAATTTCTTGTGGAATTGTGATCCAAACTTGACCAAATGGTTCATATGAGTTCATAATGTTGATGTGGGTCGAAATTCATGAGGTTTGACTGTCAATTGGCCACAATTGACTTTTTTTCCAATACAGCTGATTTTCAGGTCAACTGTCCAATTAACTGGGCAAAAATTTGAATCAAAGCTTGAAACTTGGTATGGATAAACTTGTGAGTCCAACATGAAGCATGAAAGTCACTTTGGGCATTTTAGATCAAAACATCCCTATGCAAACTCAAACCCTAATTTGGGTCAACAGTGCAAGGAGGGGTCTTGAGCAGAGCAAACCCTAAATTGATCTTGAGTTCCAAGAGTCTTGTGGTGAGAAAATGTTGATGAAATGAGAGGGAAAATTTTGGGGTACAACAGTTGCCCCTGTTCAATCTTCTTGAACCTGAAGAGTTAGATCGGCAGGATTGCCTTTCGCGACTCGAAGGTAAAAGAGGATTGGACACTAGAGTGCCCGTAAATTTGCACTCGTCAAAACAAAAGGTGCGGGAATGGGCTTAAAGATGCCATTTGGAGATGGTAGAATATTGCTGGAGATGGGCTTAAAGATGCCATCCAAGAGTGTTTGTTGAATTGTAATGTGGTAGGTCAGAAGAATGAGGATCAAAATGGTATCAGTGTCTGGAATGCATTTGAACTGTATCTGGAGACTGAGTTTATATGAGCAAAAGAATGGACTCCGTGTCTGGAGTGTATCTGGTTAACATAGAAATATATGTGCATGGAGCAACTGTGTGCTGGGATTAAATTCTGAATGAGTGACAGAATGGCAACCGTGTTTGGAGCATATCTGGACCGTATCTTGGAGTTGAGGTCTATATGAGTAGCAGCATGACTTCCGTGTCTAGAGTGTATCTGAAATTGTAACCGGGATCGAGATCTGTATAAGTAGCAGCATGACTTCCGTGTCTGGAGTGTATCTGAAACTGTAACTGGGATTGAGATCTGTATAAGTAGCAGCATGACTTCCGTGTCTGGAGTGTATCTGAAACTGTAACTGGGATTGAGATCTGTATAAGTAGCAGCATGACTTTCGTGTCTGGAGTGTATCTGAAACTGTAACTGGGATCTGAGATCTGTATAAGTAGCAGCATGACTTCCGTGTCTGGAGTGTATCTGAAACTATAACTAGGATTGAGATCTGTATAAGTAGCAGCATGACTTCCGTGTCTGGAGTGTATCTGAAACTGTAACTGGGATATGAGATCTGTATAAGTAGCAGCATGACTTCCGTGTCTGGAGTGTATCTGAAACTGTAACTGGGATTGAGATCTGTATAAGTAGCAGCATGACTTCCATGTCTGGAGTGTATCTAAAACTGTAACTGGGATCTGAGATCTATATAAGTAGCAGCATGACTTCCGTGTCTGGAGTGTATCTGAAACTGTAACTGGGATTGAGATCTGTATAAGTAGCAGCATGACTTCCGTGTCTGGAGTGTATCTGAAACTGTAACTGGGATCTGAGATCTGTATAAGTAGCAGCATGACTTCCGTGTCTGGAGTGTATCTGAAACTGTAACTGATTGCTGTAGTCTGAATGAGTAGTAGAATGACCGCCGTGTCTGGGGTGTATCTGTACTGTATTTGACTTGAAGTTCTGAATGAGTAATAGAATGACCGCCGTGTCTGGGGTGTATCCATACCGTATCTGAATAATTGTTAATGATAACCTTTTAATCTCATCCTGAAAAGGATAAAATGTTAGCTAAACACAAAGTTACGTTGCATGATATGTATGATGCAATAAATTGCGTTTCATCAATGTTTATGGTATATGAATGTAATGATTATGCATGTAAACTGAGTAGCCGTCTTGCTGTGGAAGATAAATCCTGGACTGCTACCGGGGATTTGAAAATCCTTTGATTATTGTTGGGGAAAATAAATCCATGATCGAAGCTGGGGATTCCCAAGATCTCTGATTACTGGAGATGAGAAATCCTTGCTGACTGCTGACTGCTTGGGGAACAAAGATCTTCAATTGTTGAGGGATCTTAGGACCACTGCTGGGGATTGAAAATCCTTGGTGACTTTGTGGGGAATGAGAATTCCGACGATCTCTACTGGGGAATTTAAAACCTGGGAGACTTATGCTGGAGAAGTGAGACTGAGAATCTTCAATTTGATGGGAAGTATCTCTGTGGGGAGAATGTTCACTAATCTGGTTCCGCTGGGGATTGATAGTTGTAAGTTTCAGCTCCGCTGGGGATTAACAGTTTTGGCTCCACTGGGAATCTTGAAACCTAACTCTGAGGGGAATCTTGAAATTCAGCTTAGCTGGAGAATCCAACTTTAGAAAGCATCTGCTCTGCTGAGGATTTTGAAGTTTAACTCTGTTGGGGGAGTATATTCCGAATCTTAACTCAATTGAGGATCTTGGAGTTTAATTCCGCTGGGGATTTCTTCTGAAGGGCGTCAAGATATCTACCTCTACCTTTAACCTATCAGCAATCATCTTTTCTTAAATTGTAAGCAAATGATTATGTTCAAATGCACATGCCTATTTAACAAAACATTGGACGTTTCTCAAATAAAACATAAGTGTAAAAGGAAAAGGAAGACAAAGCAAATTTCTGTATTTGGAAAAGTATTTGTATTAACTTTTTATGAGTATCTTTGTACAAAGGAGACATGCATCCTAGTAAGAGGACGTTGTCGTAAACATTGAAAAATTTATACAAAAGGAAAGATGGCTATGTATAACAATTCCATGGGATTCCCATTCTATTATATCCTTCACAACTCTGAATATCTTGTCCATTCATTGCTTCGTCCGCCGATGATTGGATTGATCAGAAGCTCGGAGCTTGTTGATGAAGAGATTGTTCTTTGAAGTGATCCGACGAGACATAGTCATACGCTTTAATTCCCTAACTTTTGCCTGAATCGCCCTTTCGGGTTTTCGATCCATCGGGAAAACCTTTTTTTCCCAAGTCGCCCTTTCGGGTTTTCAACTTGCCGGGTGTACAGATTTTTTTGTTTTATCCCTAATTTTTGCCTGAACCGCCCTTTCGGGTTTTCGGTTCATCGGGATGCCCATTTTTGCCCAAGTCGCCCTTTCGGGTTTTCGACTTGCCGGGTTGTTTCATGCGTATTATCTTTTGACTATGTCTGCATTCGCAGGGTGTGGCAAATCGTCGCCGTCCATGGTGGTCAGAATCATTACACCACCGGAAAAGATGCTCTTGATTACAAACGATCCTTCGTAAGTAGGAGTCCATTTTCCCCTGGGATCACTTTGCGGCAAGATGATCCACTTGATTACAAGATCTCCGACTTGATATACTTGACGTCTTACTTTCTTGTTGAAAGCCTTGATCATCCATTTTTGGTACGTCTGACCATGGCAAACAGCAGTGAGTCGTTTCTCGTCGATCAAATTGAGTTGATCAAGTTGGGTCTGAATCCAATCGTCTTCACTCAAACCAGCATCCTTCATAATCCTTATAGAAGGAATCTGAACCTCCATGGGTAAGACAGCTTCCATGCCATACACCAAAGAAAATGGGGTTTCCCCTGTTGAAGTACGTGCCGTGGTACGATATCCATGAAGAGCAAACGGTAACATCTCATGCCAGTCCTTGTAGGTAACTGTCATTTTCTGAATGATCTTCTTGATGTTTTTGTTTGCAGCTTCAACAACACCGTTCATCTTCGGCCGATAGGGAGATGAATTGTGATAATAAATCTTGAACTGTTCGCATAGATCGGTGATCATAGTATTGTTCAGATTTGTACCGTTGTCTGTGATGATCCTGTCGGGGACACCATACCGGCATATGAGATTCTGCTTGATGAAGCGGGCAACCACATTCTTCGTAACAGAGGCAAAGGAAGCTGCTTCGACCCACTTGGTAAAATAGTCAATAGCGACCAAGATGAAGCGATGTCCGTTGGATGCCGTGGGCTTGATCTCTCCAATCATGTCAATGACCCACATTGCGAATGACCAAGGAGCGGTCAGAACATTGAGAGGAACAGGAGGAATATGTATTTTGTCGGCATAGACTTGGCATTTGTGACAAGTACGGGAATGTTGATGGCAATCAGCTTCCATGGTAGACCAGTAATAGCCTGCCCTTAGAATCTTCTTAGCCATCGTATGTCCGCTCAAGTGGGTGCCAAATGTGCCGCTGTTTCTCAGTCATGATCAACTCTGCTTCAGCTTTGTCCATACAATGAAGTAAAACACAATCATGGCTGCATTTATAAAGGATGCCATTGCTTAGGAAGAACTTGGCCGCAAATCTCCTTAAGAACTTCTTGTCATTTACGGAAGCTTCTTCAGGATATTCTCTAGTCTGGAGATACCTTTTGATTTCATGGAACCAGGGTTGTTCCACTACTTCTTCGGTATTAATCTAATGACAATGCGCAGGTTCACCCATTCGCTCGATGGTGATTTGGGGAGCCTCATTATCCCAGTTGAGTTTAAACATGGAAGACATTGTAGCCAGAGCATCTGCTAGCTGATTTTCTTCTCGCGTGAAATGCTCGAAGGTGATCTGCTCGAAATGAGGCAACAACGTCAGGACATGTTCTTTGTATGGGATAAGATTAGGATGTTTGGTGTCCCATTCTCCTTTGACTTGACTAATAACCAAAGTCGAGTCCCCAAATACGACCAAAGATTTGTTTCCCAAGTCTATAGCAGCCTTGAGACCAAAGATGCAAGCTTCATATTCGGCCATGTTGTTGGTACAGCTGAAACAAAGTCGGGCAGTGAAAGGTGTATGGCAACCTTCCGGAGAAATGAGTACCGCACCGATACCGTTTCCAAGTGCATTCGAAGCACCATCAAAGTACAGGGTCCATCGGGATCCATTTTTAGGTCCGTCATACGGTCCGTTACCTTCAATGTTGTCCAAAGTCATGATGTCCTCGTCCAGGAAGTCGAATCTCATGGATTGATAATCTTCGATAGCTTGATGAGCTAGATGGTCAGCTAGTACACTCCCTTTTATAGCTTTTTGGGTAGTATACTGGATGTCATACTCAGTCAGGATCATTTGCCATCTAGCGATTCTTCCAGATAAAGTAGGCTTCTCGAAGATATATTTGATCGGGTCCATTTTGGAAATCAGCAAAGTGGTATGAGTCAACATATACTGCCTTAGTCGGCGAGCAGCCCATACCAAATCGCAGCAAGTTTTCTCGAGCAGTGAGTAGCGAGTCTCACAATCGGTAAACTTTTTGCTAAGGTAATAAATGGCATGCTCTTTTCGACCAGACTCGTCATGTTGGCCCAGTACGCACCCCATTGAGTTGTCCAAAACAGTCAGATACATGATCAGCGGCCTTCCTTCGACGGGTGGCATTAGAATAGGAGGTTCTAGAAAATACTCCTTGATCTCATCAAAATCAATTTGACAATCATCGTTCCATTCGACTACCTGATCTTTCTTTAATAGTTTGAAAATTGGCTCACAGGTAGACGTCAGGTGAGAGATGAACCTGGCGATATAGTTCAAGCGTCCCAAGAATCCTCTAACCTCCTTTTCCGTACGGGGGGCAGGCATTTCTTGTATAGCCTTTACTTTTGCTGGATCGACCTTAATGCCTTTGTTGCTGACAATAAATCCCAGAAGTTTACCAGACCTAACTCCAAAAGTGCACTTACTTGCATTCAGCCTGAGTTTGTATTCCTTCAACCTGGCAAACAGCTTTTGCAAATGTTCAAGGTGTTCCTCTTCTGTTTGTGATCGAGCTATCATGTCGTCTACGTAAACTTTAATCTCATGATGTATCATATCATGAAACAAAGCTACCATGGCGCATTGATAAGTTGCCCTTGCGTTCTTCAGTCCGAACGGTATCACCTTGTAGCAGAAGGTACCCCATTGTGTAACAAAGGTTGTTTTCTCCATGTCCTCAGGGGCCATTTTAATCTGGTTGTAGCCCGAGAATCCATCCATGAAAGAAAATACTTTGTGCTGAGCTGTGTTGTCAATCAAAATGTCGATATGTGGTAGCGGAAAATCATCTTTAGGACTGGCCCTGTTCAAATCCCGGTAGTCCACACACATTCTGACCTTGCCGTCTTTTTTGGGAACGGGCACAATGTTAGCAACCCATTGTGGATAGGATGTAACAGCCAGAAAGCCAGCGTTGAATTGCTTCATTACTTCAGCTTTAATCTTCTCAGACATTTCGGGCCTCATTCGGCGGACTTTTTGCTTGATCGGTGGACAATCTTCTCTTGTAGGGAGACGATGAACCATGATATCTGTGTCTAACCCCGACATGTCTTCATAAGACCAGGAGAAAATTTCAACGTATTCATTCAACAGCTGTACTAAGCGTTCCTTGACACTTGGTTCCAAGTTGGCACCCACTTTGACTTCTTTCCTGTCTTCCTCTGTCCCTAAGTTGATGGTTTCCAACAACTCTTCATGAGGCAAGATGGCCCTCTCTTCTTGTTGTAGAAGTCTGGCTAACTCTCCCGGTACTTCACAATCTTCGTCATCTTCGTACTCAGTCTGATTGACTAAATCTTCAGAGTTTTTGAAGGATAAAACAGAATAGTCACCCATGGAATCCGGAGTGGATGGGTACCTGCATTTGTGAGTGTGGGTGTGTGTAAGGGATAGCCATCCTTAAACAAACAAAAATGCAAAAGGAAAGAAGATGAACACAGCAGTTTATAAATGAAAAACGTCCAATGATTCATTAAACATGGCATATGATTATGAAGAGAATCAGGCCCTTAGAAATGGACCTACATGCCCCGGGCAAGGCATGAGGTGAAAAATAGTGTGCGGATTGTTTTAGTAATTATTGTAGACCAACAGGAAATGTTCGAAAGATAAATTACTGATTGATGAAAGTAATGGGAACGAAGTTTTTCGCCTCCCAGTTGTGCAGTCCCCCTTCAATGGTTGGGAAGATCCAATCTTCAATGTTACCCTCTTCGTCCTCGTCTTCTAAAGCATTGATTCCATGAGGAGAAATCTTGATGGGTGTCTTTTCAATTTTGGAGCGACGCATAGCCTTTTGCCCCGCAGCGGTAAACCCCAACCCAAACTTGTCTATTTTGTGGGGAAAGTCAGGCAACTGTCCCCACACTGTGCTCTTCCCCTCCTTCATTGCAGCCTTTGCATCTTTCAAAGATGCCATCCTGGCCACCTGCTTGGGTACCTCAGCTACTGCCTTTGCCACTGCAACCTCGGGAGAAACTTCCTCGAAGTGTTGAAAAGGTGTTTCGATGAATTCGCCATCCACTTCCACATACCGAAAGGAATTCAGATGACTGATCATGTACTCCTCCTCACCGTGTACAATTATGATTTTACCCTTAACAGGGTACTTCAGCATCTGATGTAGAGAGGAAGTGACTGCCCCAGCATTATGAATCCATGGTCTTCCTAGAAAGCAAGAGTATGATGGACGGATGTCCATCATGTAGAACGTTGAGTGGAACACTTCAGTGCCTACCTTGATGGGAATGTCGACCTCCCCATGCACCATCCTTTTAGACCCGTCAAAGGCCCTGACAATGATATTACTCGTTTTCAGCTCCAAGCCTTCATAATCCAACTGGTCCAGAGCTTTCTTAGGCATCACGTTTAGGGAAGAACCAATATCGACCAAGACATGGGCGAGAGTGGTTCCTCGGCATTCAACCGACACATGCAGTACGTCATTGTGCTTTCTTCCCTTAGGAGTCAGGTCAGCATCGGAGAAACCCAGACCGTTGTCGGCGGTGAGACTGGCTACACAATCCTGAAATTGGTCGGCTGAGGTCTCCTGGGGCACATGGGCCGTCTTCAGAAATCTTATCAAGGCTTTGGCATGAGCCTCCGAACAAAGCAACATGGCCAACATGGAGATCTTTGAGGGGGTTTGCCCCAGTTTCTCTACCACATCATAATCACTCTTTTTGATTATTCTCAGAATCTCCTCCATTTCTTTTTTAGAGGTTTCGGGGATAACCAATGGCTGAGCCCTCGTCCTGACGAGCTCTTCTTGGATACCTTTCCCTTTATCATTAGCAGCAGCAGAAGGGACAACCACAATAGTTTCTACTTCTTCAATCATTGGCGTTCTTGCAGATATTTTTATCGGTGCAGGGGTAACCTTGGGAGCAGCTGAGGGTCCAAAGATTGCCTTTGGAGGGGCAATCTCTGGAGAGAAAATTCTTCCACTTCGGGTAATTTTGCTCGTTCCGGCAATGTTTCCAATGTCGGAAGTCTCTTCGTCAGAGCTTTCTTCGGTTAATTCAATTTGTTTAACACCGTGGTAGTAGATTTCTCCACCATAGTTCCACGGTATTGATTTGTCAGATTTGTATGGGACGGGCCCAGGCATGGTTATCTTCAAGGGTACAGTCTTCGGAGCGGATGTAATCTTAACAGGCCTTTTGGGGACCTTGGAAAGATTGGCGGAAATGGTTATTATTGAAACTTCATTGATAGGAGTTGGAGTAACAGGAGTCTTTTCGAAAAGAATTTCTTGGTTGTCCATTAGGCGTTGGATGCCTAACTTCAACAGTGGACAGTCGGTTGGTAAGGAGGAACAAAGGTAGCAATCTTCTTTACAACCTAGGAAAATCCCAGCTTTCAGCAAATTCAACTTGATTGTTAGTAGTGGAGTTGTCAAATCATCAACAGCAGAAACAAACAGATCCTCTTCAACAGCATGGACGTTGTGACCATGCTTTGGCATTGGAGCGGAGATTACATTCGGCTTCTCAGGGGCGTCGAACTCAACCTCTTTAGCGTCTATCAAATCTTGAATTTTATTCTTAAGCGCCCAGCAATCGTTGGTGCTATGCCCGACGCTGTCAGAATGATAGGCACATTTAGCATTCGGATTGTAAGATGGAGAGGTTGTATTCACATTCTTTGGCATCTCTTTCAAACTGGTCAAATTCAGCTTCAACAGATGGGGAAGAACTTGTGCGAGCGTCATGTTGATGCGGGTGAACTGCCGTGGTGGCCGTTCTCCCCATTGCTGTTTAAGTCTGGACTGATTGTTACGAGGCTGATCATTTGACGAATTTTGAATCATCACGGCCCCTACAGTTGGCTGGCGCTCAGTTCTTCATAATCCTTTCTGAGAGTATATAACAGCCGCTTCTTTCTTGGCCGGGAACGGTTTCTTAACAGCTGTGGATGCAGAGGCATCCCTTTGAATCTTCCCATTCTTAATACCAGCTTCCACCCTTTCGCCAGTCAGAATCAATTCAGTAAACCCTGCGGAAGAGCTCCCGATCAAATGGTTGAAGAAAGGGCCAGATAGGGTCCCCAAGAACATATCAACTAGCTCCCTATCTGAAAGTGGCGGCTGCACCCTTCCGGCCAAGTCGCGCCATTCCTGGGCGTATTCTTTGAATCCTTCATTCAAGGCCATCCCCATATTTTGTAGCTGAGTACGGGTTGGCACCAAGTCGGCGTTGTATTGATACTGGCGATAGAAGGCAACTGCCAAATCTTCCCAATTATGCACTTCTGACCTCTCAAGCTGGTAAAACCAATCTAGCTGAGTACCAGACAAACTGTCCAGGAAGAAGTGTACCCAGAGATTTCTATCGGATGAATGAGGTTGAATTTTTCTGACATATGACCTCAGGTGCATCTTTGAGCAAGACAGACCATCATATTTTGCGAAAGTTGGCACCTTGAACTTGGGAGGGATAACAATCCCAGCAATCAATCCCAATTCTTCAAAATCTAACCCGGGAACCCTTTGCAGCTCCATAGCTGCCAGTTTATCCTCCAAATTTTTGTATTTGTCGTCCGCTGGCGGGTATTGCTGCTCTGAATAATCTTCATCTTCCTCAACCTCTTCTTCTTCAGCCTCAGACTCAGAAGGTAATGCAACTCCTTTTCCTTTGCCGGTCCCCTCGTCAGATGTGGAGGGGAATTCAAGAACTCTCCTAGCTTCATTCTCAAATCTTCTTCCCAGTGTAGCTACCCCAACTCTTTTCTTTTTCTTTTTTCCTTTTTCTTGCTCTTTATTCCCTAACAGTGTTTTAAGATCCTCCTGACCCTTTGCCAAGGTCATGAGGAGCTGTTGAAACTACGAGTTTTGTGCCTGCAGATCTTTGACCGTCTGCTCAATATCCATCTTACTGAAATAAACAACAAAATTGTTGGTTAGAGGACATCTCAAGGTTTCTAAAAAGTCCAAGAATACTTCCAAAAGTTCAAAATTGAAGAAGTTATGCATTGTTAAAGTTGGGAATTTTTCCAAAATTGCCAAAAGTCAACTATCCTCAAAACTCCAATTTTTGACAAAAGGGCCCACTTTTTCCACTTGATTTGGTCTTATCACACCACACATGTGTCCTATCTTCAATTTCATGACCAATCATTTATTTTTCTATTTTATTTGGTTTTTATTGATTTAATTCATTTTAAATCAATATTAATTCAAATAAAATCCAAAAATTAATGGAATGAGATTTTTTGATCATTACAGGTCTTCATTATCATGATACACTCAATCAAATTCGTATCAAGCATTGTTGTGCACAAAATATCAGATTTGGTACAATTTTGGAAACTTTATCAATGGTGATCATATCAAATCCCAAACCTTGAATGCACATTGATTGAAAGCCCAACTCTTGACCTTATTCATTCCCATATACACACACAAGCCATACAGATCAAGAATACAAGCTAAGCACTGCAGAAACGGTCAGACAAGAATTGAAAAAAGCTTGCAAAAGTGTGAGATCAAAACCTTGGTTAGAGCACGATTCAACCCAAGATCTCAACGCCACTCCCTTGCCTGATATCCAGTGGAGCTAAAGCAATCAAAACCAGGCCTTGAGACCTCCTAAATTATGCTGTAAGTGCCCACGAACATAGCTCTGAACATGGAATCGTGAATCCATGTTCTTGTATTTTTTTGCCAAAATATTGACATAATCGTGATCCTTGCATAATTTCCAATATGTCTGCATTACTCAATTTTGTTTTCATGGCCTATAACCTTAGATCCGAAGCTAGGGTTCGTGTTCTTGTTTTTTAGGCGTTTTTGATACAGGCAAAATCAGGACAAATAACGATCATGGATGTGTTCAGGGAAGAGAGACAAATCCAATGATGGTCTTAGCTTGCATTTTTGTGGCCTAGAACGAGTTTTGGAAGCAAGCCACGGATCTTCCTGCAGATAAAAATCCGCAGGTAACAAAACCAGATATTTGTGAAGAAGACGACTACGCGTCCTCTTCCCATTGGCTCGTTCAAATGTTTAGCGCGTTTTTTTTAATTCCCAGGCATATTAAATGTTTTCAATATATTATTTGTTTTATATTCCATTAACAAATAGGCATCATGGCTCAGTTGGTGGAAGCATGAGTGGAAAACCCCTTGGGACCTGGGTTCGAATCCCAGGTCCCCCAAACATTTATTATTATTTTGTTCCAGGAAATCCAGTGCTAAGCTTAAGGCGTGGACCATCAAGTTCTTCCAGATCTCAAACGCCAAGTGGCCTACAAATCAAATCCAATGGCCTAGGTTGGACATCTACCATGGTCTCTGGTCAACAGGCGCATATGGAATCACAGAAGTCAACAAAGGCCAACGTTAATGGGCCTGGAGATTTGATGATTTCACCTTCAAATTGGGCCCAGCACCCCCCTTTGGTTATTTCCTTCCTTTTAATATTTTATTTATTTGGTTGTTTTATTTTAAATTATTCTTAATTAATTACTAACCAAAATAATTAATAATTTTCCTCATAAAATCAGAAAACATAAAAAATAATATTTTTATTAATTTCATTTGTTTCATTATTTTTGTAAATAAACTTTAATCAATTAATTTAGTTTTAATTAGGGACAATTTTAATATTTTTTGCAATAATTAAAATTAATGTAGAATTAGGTTTTTAATAATTTTAATCATTTTTATTTTATTTCCTTAAATATTAAAAATCCAAAAATATATTTTTCATTTTATTAATTAATTAACTTAGTTTTAATTTCTTTAATTTCAAAATAACAAAAAACATGCTTTCTTTAATAAAAAAAGTGTCAAAACCCTAAAAATGTGTCGATTTAATTTTCTTCGCACGCGATCAATTTTGTCTTGTTATTGTACCTGCTTCCGGAATGTAATAGCTTTAATTAGGACTTTATTTTATCGCTTTCTTTTATTTTCCGCAATTTAAATTAAAGGGTTGTTTTTGGCGATGTAAATACCCGACGCCTTGTAATAGCTTAGATTTAATTTCCCGCAATTTAATTTCCGCACAATATTAACTGTTAGATGTTTGATAAATAGGCAATGCATGACAAGATCAATCTTTATCCTAAAATCAATATAGCTCACCCATGACATGTACAGATAAAATTAACCGAAGTAACACACTTGCACATTATTGTACCCCAAAATTTGCCCTCTCATTTCATCAACACTTTCTCATCACAAGACTCTTGGAATTCAGGATCAAGCTAGGGTTTGCTCTGCTCAAGACCCCTCCTTGGACTGTTAACCCAAATTAGGGTTTGAGTTTGCACAAGGATATTTTAACCTACAATACCCAAATTTACTTTCATGCTCCATGTTCGGTTCACAACTTTGCCCATACCAAGTTTCAAGCCTTGATTTAAATTTTGGCCCAGTCAATTGTACAGTTGACCTAGAAATCAACTGTATTGGGGAAAAAGTCAAATGTGGCCAATTGACAGTCAAACCTCATGAAATTTGACCCACATCAACATTATGAACTCATATGAACCATTTGATCAAGTTTGGATCACAATTCCACAAGAAATTTGATTAGATCACCAAAAGGGCAAAATTGTCATTTTTAGGGTTTTGACTGCACAAAGGCATTTTTGACTGTTTAACCTAACCAATGGCAAACCAAACTCACATATGGACTCAAGGACTCAATGACATTGTCTTGACCCATTCAACAAGTTCAAAATATCTCAAATGCATAGGATTGACAGATGAATTTTTTAGTCAACTGATCAAAATTTGACTGTATACTAAAAAGTCAAACTTTGACTTTTTGGTCAAAATCAAGTGCCAAGGGTCATTTTTCATCAAGACATGTCAAATTATGAAACTTGTTCATCAAGAAACCCAAAAATGCAAATTAGGGTTTAAAATGGAAAAAATTTCATAACTTAGAATTTTTCTAAGTTATGAAATTTTCTTATTTTTTCCTAACTCTGTCCCATTTTTTCACCAAGATGAAAATGGATTCAAACAAAACTTGCAACATGAAAGTTGTATTCCATCACAAATTCTACAACTTTGATACACAAAGTTTTCTCAAAAGAAGCTTGTATCTCAAGTTATGATTTTTGGAACAAGGGTACCTAAAACTTTTAACTTAGAGAAAATTTTCCCTAATCTAGGCAGGATTTTGACCCATCTTCTTGGCCATTTTTCACATAGTTCCACTTGGAGTTTCAAGTTTAATTACAAATATGGATTGTATTACATGTTCCAAGCTTTCCAAATTGTTCAATAACTCCTCAAACACCCTTGTGGTTAGAGAGAATCGAATTCTTGAAGTTGGCAAAAACTCACTTTTGTCCATGGCCAATACATGTTCATAACAACTTGCAATTCTGATCTAGCTAGCTTGGTTAAACATTACAGGACTAAAAACCAATTTGTACTCCTTAATTTAATGCATATCCATTGTATTAAGGTATTGTCTTTATCATTAGGGCATTATACTTTAGTTTAAGCCTTAAAAGGAAAAAGCAACAATGCCATTTTTGCCTAATTTCACTTTATGTCAAAACCAAATCCTTGAGGCATGGGGGCCAGATCTTTGAGGCAAGATCAAGTCCACTAATTCCAGTAACCAAGAACAAAAGTTGCAGCATGATAGGAGGGCTTGTACAGGGCTATAACATCATTTCCATTCTCTAGCTTCAAGTAGAAGAAAGGTGGCAAAACATAAGCAATCTCTCATATCTGTTAACACAAGCTTACAAGAACTTTGTAAACAAGTTCCATATATCCCAACAAGCCTAAAGCACGACCCTTTCATCACTAAAACCTTCTCATACTCAGAACCACTGTTTTTCTGCAAAACAGGGCAAGTTCTGCATCTTGCAAGCCACAACCAATTTCCATCGTGCGTTTTGTCCCAAGATAGTTCCAACGCCTTCCAATCAACTCACCTGAACTATCCCAAGCCCCCATTGCAAGCTGTAACACCTCTAACACACTTTGCCATTTTCATTTCAAAGCTCTGCAGGTTGAGTTCTACAGCACGATTCAAGTTGTTTCAAAGCAAGCCAAGCATTGGAGAAGCTTCCTTGGACCTCAGGCAAGCTCAATAGAAGCTCAAACACCATTGAAGGTTGCTACATTGTCCAGCTCGAAGTCAACTGAAACAGGTATTTCATGGACTTCTATCTCTCTATTTAGGATTGGTTAGGCTTAGGTTTGTGAATGAAATATGTTGTACTCATAGCCCTGAAGCCATACTGTGATACAGTGGGAGAACTGACTTGTGTTTTGCGTTTGTTTTTGCAAATGTTTCGGTTTAGCAAGAGTCGCCACCGACTTTTTATTTATCCTAAGGAAAGGTAAAAAAGCACATGAAAGATCTTTGAGGTGTTTTCGTGGGTTCGGGGAGTAGATTATAGAAAGGGAAGGTATTAACACCCTTTCTATCCATGGTTATCCATGGGCTCTTAGTTACTTCCTTAGATCACTTGCTTTGCATTTTCAATTGTTTGAAATGGTGTTTTGTGTGTGGTTTTGAAAGATGTTTTGAAAAGAGGCTATTATTGTGGCAACCTTTGTAATGACTCGTGTTTGAGTATATACAAAGGTGTTTTTGTCTTTTGAAAAGTTTTCAATGTTTTTTTGAAAGTTGTTTTGAAATTGTGTTGTGAGGTGTGTTTTTGAAAAGTAGCAAGGATGTTTTTTTGCAAGTTTGATCAAGTAACTAAGAGTTGTCTACCCTATTTTACTCAAAGATCTTTCCTTATGTTTTTAACCCTTTTAACAGTGTCGTTTCACCATTGTATTTGGTGAACAACCTTGCGTTAGGATGTAAACGGGACGGGCGCGGGTCATCGTATAGACCATGAAAGCAATAGTGTCAAGTATTTTGGCAATTTTCTTGAGGGACTATGATCATTTTGTTTAGGCAATTTCGATAGCGTCATCGAGGGACTATGATCATTTGTTTGTTTTTGTTTTGCCAAAGTACTTGACATGCAAACATGGCCCATTTTTGAAGGCAACAAGTGGATGTAACCCTAGGGGTGCAAGTGTGCATTGTGTTTGTTTTTCATGCATGTTTATCTTGAATTAGGTCAAGCTATTTGTTGATTGATTTTGCATACAAGCCCTAAGTCTATCATGGCATAATTTGGATACTTTTAAATGTGCGAGAATTTAAAGTCCTAGATTATTACAACATGATTATGGGGATGGGGATACAAGTTTGAATTGGGGGATATTTGACAAGGAAATAAATGCTAAATTATTACAACCATATCGAATATACAAATTAATATTTAACATTTAAATAAATACAATTAAATAAATATCAAAATGCAATGTATTATGCAAAAAAAGATTGTTTATGTATGTGAAAAAGTTTTCATGTTTGAAGTATAAACAAAATAAAAAAAGTCATTTTTTTGGTTATTTTTGTTGTTTAGGGCAAAACCCTAATTTTTGAATAAATAGTATTATTTATTAACTATGTACAATATATATTAATTTATACAAAAATATAAAAAGTATATTGTTAAAAAAGTATTTTAGTGTCAAATATTAAATAAAAATAAAAATGTATTATTTCTATATTTTTGTCCTAATTATCTAATAAAATAAAATATACAAGTATTTATATATTATATATTAAATATGCTAAATATGTACAAAAAATAAAATATTAATTATTTACAAAAATGTATATTTAAGAAAATGTTTTCAAAATGTAAATAAAAATAATAACTAAAAAACAAATATTTTTGTATTATTTTTAGGGTTTTAAAATGAAAAGGAATTATATTTATTTACATACATATATTTAATAAAGCAAATAAATGCCAAATAAATGTAAAAAAAGGTGGGAAAATATTTTTGGTGTTTTTTTATGTTTGAGCAAAAAAAATATAAAATCAGAATCAAAAAGAAAAATGCAAAAATGTCAAATATTTCACACAGTGGACCAGGGGGGTGCAAATGGAAAAAGGGGTGCAAAAAGCCAGACTGACTCAGGCCCAGCCCAAGCTAGTCATCTTCAACCTTCAGTTCTGTCCAAACGCGCGCATCTTTGTTCAAAATACAAACTCCTGATTCCTTGATTTTTAGCCAAAACTCATAACACAAACAATGTAGAGCATCAAACCACGATTCCAAACATGTAAAAAACTTATCCTAACTCTAAGAAACCAGGGATAATTTCTTCACCCCCAATTTCTGACCTAGTTTTTCTTCAATGTTCATGGTTAAAATTCTCAGAGCATGCTTAATATAAATGAAAAGTGAACACATGTATGGCTTCAGGGCTATGAGTAGAACACGTTTCATTCACAAACCTAAGCTTAATCATGCCTGGATAGAGAGATAGAAGTCCATATATTACCTGTTTCAGCTTGACTTGAACAGAGTAATGTAGCAACCTTCAATGGAGTTTGAGCTTCTGTTGAGCTTGCCTGAAGTCCAAGGATGCTTCCCAAATGCCTAGCTTGCTTTGAAACCACCTGTATTGTGCTGTAGAAGTTCATCTGCACAACTTGAAAGTGAAAATGGCAAATAAGGTTAGGGGTGTTACAACTTGTGTTTAAGGCTTGGAATAGTTTCAGTGGATGGTATGGAATGTGTTTGAACAAGTTTTAGCCAAAGCGCACGAGTGGATTGAGTTGTGGACCTTAATCTGCAGTAGATGCCCTGATTTTGCAGCAGGATGGTGTTTTAGTGTACTAGGAGGTATGAGGGGTGGTTGAGTCGTGTTTTAGGTCAGTTGGGATGTGTGGAAGATGAGTACAAGGTTTGCTTAAGCTCTAGTTTGCAGGAAGTGAAAGTTGCATATGTTTTGCAATGTTTCTTCTTTTTGAAGCAAAGAGGTTCAAGTTGCAATGCAGGCCTGTGTACTCTATCCTCTATGCTGCAGCATTTGTTCTTGATAAATGGGATATGTGTACAAAGTTTTGCCTCAAAGATCTGGCCTGTACCTCAAGGATTTGGAACTTGACATAAAGTATCACTTTACCAAAATGGCAATCTTGCTTTTTATAATTAAGGTTTAATTCTATGTGTAATGCCCAAATGGATGAAATAAAACCTTAACACAATGGTTAGGCATTAAATTAAGGAGTGTAAACTTGGTCTTGAGGCCTGCAAGCTAGCATAAACCAAGCTGACTTGAAAAATGCAATTGTTATGAACATGCCTTGGCCATGAACAAAAGTGAGTTTTGGCCAACTTTGTGAATTCGATTCTCTCTAACCACGAGGGTGTTTGAGAATTTCTTGGACATTTTGGAAATCTTGGAACATGTACTACAATCAATATTTGTAATGAAAATTGAAACTCCAAGTGGAACTATGTGAAAAATGGCCAAGAAGATGGGCCAAAATCCTACCTAGAATAGGGCAAATTTTGCCTAAGTTAAAAGTGTTTGGTACCCTTGTTCCAAAAATCATTACTTGAGATACAAGCTTCCTTTGAGAAAACTTTGTGAATCAAAGTTGTAGATTTTTCAATGGACTACAACTTTCATGTTTTAAGTTTTGTTTGAATCCATTTGCATCTTGGTAAAAAAAAGGGACAAAGTTAGGAAAAAATGAAGAAATTTCATAACTTAGAAAAATTCTAAGTTATGAAATTTTTTCATTTTAAACCCTAATTTGCAATTTTGGGTTTCTTGATGAACAAGTTTCATAATTTGACATGTCTTGATGAAAAATGAATCTTGGCACTTGATTTTGACCAAAAAGTCAAAGTTTGACTTTTCAGTGTACAGTCAAATTTTGATCAGTTGACTGAAAAATTCATCTGTCAATCTTATGCATTTGAGATTTTTTGAACTTGTTGAATGGAGTATTGACAAAAATTCCGTTGTGAGGGTAATGCCATATACTGAAAAATTCATGTCTTGAAGTTGGAGTATTGACAAAAATTCCGTTGTGAGGGTAATGCCATATACTGCTTGAGAAAATTGCTTAGGGAATCCAGAGAATTTGATGACTCTTACTGGGGATTACACAATGGGGATCCTTATTCTGTTGGGGAATAAAGAAAACTCTGATGATCTCTGCGGGGAATTAAGAAGGAGAATCTTCACTCTGTTAAGAAGCAATGAAAACTTTGGCGACTTCACTGGGGAATTAAGAATGAGAATCTTCATTCTGTTGGGGAGTAATGCAAACTCTGTGGGGAAGAAGACTTACTGCTGGAGAGTAGATTCAGGAGTTTGGGTTGTTTGCCACTCTACTGGGGAATTATCCTAGGTTGGGGAGAGACAAAAGTTAACTGTTATTTGGTTGATTCTCAGACTTCAAGACAACTTGCTGGGGAATTTGGAGAAACTGCATGGTCTCCGCTGGGGATTGGTAGTTAGAAGTTTTGGCTCCTCTAGGGATTTGGAGTTTGAAGTTTTAACTCTGATGGGGATTAAGGGTTTGAAACTTGGTTCCGCTGGGGATCTAGATGATGTACTGTATGGATTGCTCATGGGATAGCTGAAATAAGTTTTCCTAACCTTTCAACCTGTCAGTAACTATTCTTTTTCATTCCTGTTTATTTGTAAATAGTAATTATGTTCAAATGCATATGTTCATTAATGAATCATTGGACATTTTTGCAAATAAAACACAAGTGTAAAAAGAAAAAGACAAATGGTTTTTTTACTTTGAAGAGATATCTTTGTATTTACTTTGAATAAGTATTTCGTGTACAAAGGAGACAGACATCCTAGTAAGAGGATGGTGTCATAAAAATGAGAAAAATTTATACAAAGAAAGATAGCTATGTGTAAAAAATCCCATGGGGTTCCCATTCTGCTATAGCCTTCGTATCTCCGAATATCTTGTCCATTCGTTGCTTCGTCTGAAAATGATTGGATTGATCAGAAGCTCAGAGTTTGTCAGTGAAGAGATTCTCCTTAAAGTGATCCGACGAGACATGGTCATACGCTTTAAATTCCCTAACTTTTTCCTGAACCGCCCTTTCGGGTTTTCGATTCACCGGGAAACCCTTTTTTGCCCAAGTCGCCCTTTCGAGTTTTCAACTTGCCGGGTGTACAAATTTTTTTGTTTTATCCCTAATTTTTTCCTGAACCGCCCTTTCGGGTTTTCGATTCACCGGGATGCCCTTGTTTTGCCTAGGTGTGTCAACCTAGTAGGTCATTTATGCGTAGTATCTTTTGACTATGTCTGCTTTCGCAGGGTGCGGCAGGTCATCACCGTCCATGGTGGTTAAGATCATTGCCCCACCAGAAAATATGTTCTTGATTACAAATGGTCATTTGTAGGTAGGAGTCCATTTGCCCCTGGGATCACTTTGTGGCAAGATGATGCGCTTGATCACTAGGTCTCCAACTTGATACACTTGACGTCTGACTTTTTGTTGAAAGCCTTGATCATCCATTTTTGATACGTCCGACCATGACAAACAGCAGTAAGTCTCTTCTCGTCAATTAAGTTCAGTTGATCAAGCCGGGTTTGGATCCAATCGTCTTCACTCAAACCATCATCTTTCATGATTCTCAAGGAGGGAATCTGAACCTCGATAGGTAAAACAACTTCCATGCCATATACCAAGGAATAGGGTGTTATCCCAGTTGATGTGCGTGTTGTGGTACGATGCCCGTGGAGAGAAAACGGTAACATCTCATGCCAGTCCTTGTAGATGACTGTCATTTTCTGTATGATCTTTTTGATGTTTTTGTTCGCATCTTCAACTGCACCATTCATCTTTGGCCGATAGGGGGATGAATTGTGATGTTGAATCTTGAACTGCTCGCACAAGGTGATGATCATAGTATTGTTAAGGTTTGTACTGTTATCAATGATAATCCTTTCTGGGATACCGTACCGGTAAATAAGGTTTTGCTTGATGAAGTGGGAAACAACATTCTTTGTAACAGATGCAAAGGAAGCTGCTTCGACCCACTTTGTGAAATAGTCAATGGCCACCAGGATGAAGCGGTGTCCATTGGAGGTTGTAGGCTTGATCTCCCCAATCATGTTGATTCCCCACATAGCGAAGGGCCAAGGAGCTGTTAGGACATTTAGAGGAACTGGAGGCACGTGGACCTTGTCTGCATAGATTTGACATTTATGACAAGTCCGGGAGTGTTGATAACAGTCAGCTTCCATGGTAGACCAATAATAGCCTGCCCGTAGAATCTTCTTTGCCATCGTATGCCCGCTAGAGTGAGTGCCGAAGGTACCTTCATGCAATTCAGCCATAATCTTTTCAGCTTCAATCTTGTCCACACAACGGAGCAGAATAGAATCATGATTGAGCTTGTACAAGATGCCATTGCTTAGGAAGAACTTAGCTGAGAATCTCCTTAAGAACTTTTTGTCGTTGACTGAAGCTTCTTCAGGGTATTCCTGAGCCTCGAGATACCTTTTGACTTCATGAAACCACGGCTGGTCCACTACTTCTTCGGTATTAATCTCGTGACAGTGTGCAGGTTCGTCCATCCATTCAATGGTGATTTGGGGAGCCTCGTTATCCCATTTAAGTTTAAACATGGATGACATTGTAGCTAGAGTATATGCTAGCTGATTTTCTTCTCGCGGAAAGTGCTCGAAGGTAATCTGCTGGAAATGTGGTAACACTGTCAAGACATGTTCTTTGTAAGGGATGAGGTTTGGATGCTTAGTGGCCCACTCTCCTTTGATCTGACTGATGACCAAAGCTGAGTCCCCAAACACAATCAAAGATTTGATTCCCAAGTCTATGGCAGCCTTGAGTCCAAAGATGCATGCTTCGTACTCTTCCATGTTGTTCATACAGTTGAAGCAGAGTCTAGCGGTGAAAGGAGTATGGCAACCTTTTGGAGAAATAAGCATAGTGCCGATACCGTTTCCCAGTGCATTGGAGGCCCCATCAAAGTACAGGGTCCATCGGGATCCTTGTTCAGGTCCGTCATATGGTCTGAATTCTTCAATATTGTCCAATGTCATAATATCTTCGTCAGGGAAGTCGAACTTCATGGATTGATAATCTTCAACAGCTTGATGAGCCAAATGGTCAGCTAACACACTACCCTTTATAGCTTTTTGGGTCGTGTACTGTATATCATATTCCGTTAGGATCATCTGCCATCTAGCTATCCTTCCAGAAAAAGCAGGCTTCTCAAAGATGTACTTTATCAGATCCATCTTAGATATCAGCAAAGTGGTATGAGTCAACATATACTGCCTTAGCCAGCGAGCAGCCCATACCAAAGCGTAGCAAGTTTTCTCGAGCAGTGAATATCTTGTTTCACAGTCGGTAAAATTTTTGCTAAGGTAATAAATGGCATGCTCTTTTCGGCCAGACTCGTCATGCTGCCCCAATACGCACCCCATTGAATTCTCTAAGACGGTCAGATACATGATTAGCGGTCTTCCCTCGACGTGTGGCATCAAGATAGGAGGCTCTAGAAAATACTCCTTGATTTTATCGAAAGCAATTTGACAGTCATCATTCCATCTAACTACCTGATCTTTCTTCAACAGCTTGAAGATTGGTTCACAAGTAGATGTTAGGTGAGAAATGAACCTAGCAATGTAGTTTAGGTGTCCCAAGAAACCTCTGACCTCCTTCCCAGTGCGAGGAGCAGGCATTTCTTGTATAGCTTTAACTTTGGCAGGATCAACCTCGATGCCTTTGTTGCTGACAATGAAACCTAAGAGCTTACCGGACCGGACTCCGAATGTGCACTTGTTTGGGTTCAATCTTAGCTTATACTCCTTCAACCTGACAAACAACTTCTGCAAGTGATCAAGGTGTTCTTCTTCAGTTTGTGATCGGGCTATCATGTCATCTACGTAGACCTCTATCTCATGATGTATCATATCATGAAACAAAGCTACCATGGCACGTTGATAGGTTTCCTCGGCATTCTTCAGCCCGAATGGCATCACTTTGTAGCAGAACGTACTCCACTGTGTAACAAATGTAGTTTTCTCCATGTCCTCATGTGCCATTTTGATCTGGTTATAGCCTGAGAATCCATCCAAGAAAGAAAATACTTTGTGCTGGGCTGTGCTGTCAACCAGGATGTCGATGTGCGGAAGTGGAAAGTCATCTTTAGGGCTGGCCCTGTTTAAATCTTTATAATCCACACACATTCTGACTTTGCCATCCTATTTAGGTACGGGAACAATGTTAGCAACCCATTATGGATAGAAAGTAACAACCAGAAATCCAGCATTGAACTGCTTCATAACTTATGCTTTGATCTTCTCTGACATATCAGGTCTCATGCGGAGGACTTTTTGTTTCACTGGTGGACAGTCTTCTCTTGTGGGTAGACGGTGTACCACAATGTCTGTATCGAGTCCCGACATGTCTTCGTATGACCAGGCGAAGATCTCAACATAATCATGCAATAGCTGAATTAGGCGCGCTTTAACACTCGGCTCTAGATTGGCACCCACTCTGATTTCCTTTCTGTCTTCCTCAGTACCCAAGTTGATTGTGTCCAACAACTCCTCATGAGGCAGAATAACTCTCTCTTCTTGTTGTAATAATCTGGCCAATTCCCCTGGCACCTCACAATCTTCCTCACCTTTGTATTCGGCTTGGTAGATCAGATCTTTAGAGTCACTAAAGGCTATTGCAGTATCGTTACCCATGGGTTCCGGAATGGAAGGGTACCTGCATTTGTGAGTGTGGGTGTGTGTAAGGGATAGCCATCTTAAAACAATAAAATGTAAAAGAAAGACAATGAGCACAAAAGGTTTATATATCAAAAGCGTCCATGATTCATTGAAATGACATATGAAAATGAAATAAGAATCCTTACAAATGGACCTATCTGCCTCGGGTAAGATACAAGGTTGAAAAAGTACGAATTTTTTATGAATTATTACAGTCCAACAGAAATGGAAAAGATAAATTATTGCGGTATGAAAGTAATCAGAACAAAGTCTTTTACTTCCCAGTTGCACAGTCCTCTGCCGACAGTAGGGAATATCCAGTCTTCCAGGCTGCCATCTTCTTCACTGTCCTCTAGTGCATTAACCCCTTGGTGGCTGATCTTCACAGGTGGCCCTCCGGCACGGGCGCGACGCACGACCTTCTGAGCAGTTGAGGTAAATCCCAGGCCAAACTTGTCTAATTTGTAAGGAAAGTCTGGAAGCTGCCCCCAGATGGTGGATCCGCCTTCTTCCACCACTGCCCTTGCATCCTTTAGAGAATACATTCAAGGTACAAGTCTTGTGATCACAGGAGTTGAGGATACCGCCTTGGTCGCTGCTATTTCCTGAGAGACTTCTTCAAAATGTTGGAAAGGGGTCTCGATGAACTCTCCATCCAATTCTACATATCAGAAAGAATTCAGATGACTAATCATGTATTCCTCTTCCCCATGGACAGTTATAATCTTCCCTTGGACAAGGTACTTCAGCATCTGATGCAAAGTGGAGGTGACAGCTCCGACATTGTGAATCCAGGGGCGTCCCAACAGACAAGAGTAAGAAGGACGGATGTCCATCACATAGAAAGTGGAGTTGAAAGTCTAGGTTCCCACCTTGATCGGGATGTCCACCTCTCCATGGACCATCCTCTTCGAACCATCAAAAGCTCGCACCACTATGTTGCTGGGTTTTAGAGTCAACCCCTCACAATCCAATCTATCCAGGGCTTTCTTCGGCAAGACGTTTAAAGACGATCCAGTATCAACCAAGACATGAGCTAGGGTTGTTCCTCTGCACTCCACTGAGACATGTAATGCATCGTTGTGTTTCCTCCCTTTGGGTGTCAAGTCAGCATCGGAGAAACCCAGGCCATTGTCAGCTTTCAGACTGGCCACACACTCTTGGAATTGGTCAACCGACGTCTCTTGCGGCATGTGGGTTGTCTTCATAAATTTGACCAAAGCGTTAGCATGTGCCTCAGAGCAGAGCAACAATGCTAACATAGAGATCTTGGAGGGGGTCTTCCCCAGTTGTTCAACCACATCATAATCACTCTTCTTAATAATCCTCAGGATTTCTTCCATCTCCTTCTTGGATGTCTCAGGAATAGCTAGTGACTGAGCCTTCGTCAGGACAGACTCCTCTTGAACATTCTTTCCTTTATTCTCAGCAGCGGAAGTAGGGATAGGAATTGCATTGTCATTGTTGGCGGGTACACTTGCAGGTGTAATTACTGGTACAATTGTAATCTTCAGAACCACCACGGGTCCAAAGACTATTGCTGGAGGAGCAATCTTTGGAGAGAAAATCCTCCCACTGCGGGTAATCTTGCTTGTTCCAATAATATTACTAATGTCATAATTGTCCTCTTCAGAGCTTTCTTCTTCGGCAGTCTATTCAATATGTTTGACACCATGGTAGTAGATTTCTCCACCATAGTTCCATGGTACCATTTTATCTGATTTGTATGGGGCTGGCCCAGGCATTGTTATCTTCAATGGAGTAGTCACTATAGCAGATGTAATCCTAACGGGTTTTTTAGGAACCCTGGAAGGATTGGTGTATATGGTTATTACTGAAACTTCTGGAACTGGAATGGATGAAGCAGGAGCTTTCTCAAACAAAATTTCTTGATTATCAATCAGTTGTTGGATACCTTTCTTCAACAGAGGGCAGTCAAATGATGAGGACAGGAAAGTATGGTAATCTTGGTCACAACCTGGGAACACCCCAGCTTTCAACAAATTCAACTTGATGGTTAGGAGAGGAGTTAACAGTTCATCCACAGTAGAAACAAACAGATCTTCTTCCACAGCATTGGCATTGTGTCCATGCCTCGACATTAGAGCAGAAATAACATTAGGTTTCTCAGGAGCTTCAAATTCAACTTCCTTTGCGTCAATCAGATCTTGAATCTTATTCTTCAGAGTCCAACAGTTGTTGGTGTCGTGCCCTGGACTTTCAGAATGGTAAGCGCACCTGGCATTCAGATGGTAGTGAGGAGATGCAGTATTGGGATTTTTAGGGGCCTCTTTTAGCATGGAAATGTTCAACTTCAGAAGATGTGGTAGGATTTGAGCTGGGGTCATGTCTATCTTGGTGAATTGCCTTACAAGCCTTTCCACCCTTTGCTGATTATTCCTCAGCTGGTTGTTTCTTGGCTGGTCTGATGCAGACTTTTGAATCATAACGGACCCCACAGTTGGTCGTCGTTTGGTTCTTCCCTAATTCCTCTGTGCATAGACAGCAGACACTTCCTTCTTTCCAGTGAAGGGCTTTTTCACAGCAGCTGAGGCAGACGCGTCTTTCTGAATTTTCCCACTTCTAATATCGGCTTCCACCCTCTCGCCAGTTAAAATCAACTCAGTGAAACCTGCAGAGGAGCTTCCAATCAGGTGATTAAATAAAGGACCTGACAGAGTTCCCAGGAACATGTCCACTAGCTCCCTTTCAGATAAAGGTGGTTGCTCCCTTCCGGCTAAATCCCTCCACTTTTGGGCGTAGTCTTTGAAGCCCTCATTGGTAGCCATAGCCATACTCTATAGCTGAGTACGGGTTGGCGCCAAGTCGGATTTGTATTGATACTGTTTATAGAAGGCTGCTGCTAAGTCTTCCCAATTATGAACATCTTCTCTCTCCAACTGGTAGAACCAATCAAGTTGTGTCCCCGATAAACTGTCCTGGAAAAAGTGGACCCACAGATCTTTGTCAGCAGAATGCGGTTGAATTTTCCTGACATAAGATCGTAGGTGCATTTTGGGACAAGACACACCATCATACTTGGAAAATAGTGGCACTTTAAACTTAGGAGGGATTACAATTCTAGAAACCAACCCTAACTCCTCAAAATACAGCCCCAGTACTCTCTGCACTTCCATAACAGCTAAACGCTCTTCCAAGTTTTTGTATTTGTCATCCGCCGGAGGGTATTGTTGTTCGGAGTAATCTTCATCTTCCTCTTTTCTGCTTCAGAATCAGATGGCAATGTCGTTCCTTTTCCTTTTCCTCCCCCCTCTTCAGATGTTGTCGGGAATTCCAAAGTCCGTCTGGCTTGTCCTTCAAACCTTCTGCCCATGATAACCACACCGGCCCGCTTCTTCTTCTTTTTCTCTTTCTCTTTTTCTAGCAGAGTCTTGAGCTCCTCCTGCCCCTTGGCCAAGGTCAAGAGTAGCTGTTGAAATTGTGAATTCTGAGCTTGCAAATCTTTGACCGTTTGTTCAAGATCCATCTTGCTGAAATAAACAGCAGAGAGATGAGGAAACTTGGTGTGAAGACCTGTTTATGGTTATGATGAATGATATGTATTCATGCAATGCATTCAAGGATTCAGAAACTCAAATTTGTTTTAAACAAAAAAGAAACACACGCCATATTAATAAGATAGAATTGTTTGTACATCAATGCCCCTTGGGCAAAATAATACAAAATTCTAAGGTAAAAAGACGTTGCGCATCCTTTTTGGTGCAATGTAGGTGTTGAGAGTCTGCTCTTCGTGAAGTAGACGAGTGAGTTCAAAAAACTTCTTCTCGCTTGTGTAGAATTGGGCTTCAAAAGTATCGCGTTCTCCCTTGAGCTGTATCCAACTCCTTTGTAGATCTTCGAGTGATGTTGGCATGTCAGGATGTAGGAGGGTGTATGCAACCTATCCTTCCTTAACAAGCTCTATAATCACTGGGAGAATGGATGGATAAGTCATCATAAGACTTTGTGCGCGGGTTTGTACCCACTTGAGGTAAGGCTCAAGAGGGATGGAATTCTTGTGTCCCAAGGTCTTATTGTCTACCTTGTTTGGCATCCTCCAAGCTCGGATGAACCTTTGACGGAGTCCTTGATTGTCGTTGTCGAAGTCGAAAACCAAGCCTTGAATCAACATGTCATGTGGGCCATCCCTTCGGGCATAACCAAACTGTCTCAGAGATAAGCAGGGGTTGTAGGTGATGCCTCCCCTAATGCCAAGTAGAGGGACATTAGGGAATTCCCCATAATGGTCGACAATAATAATATTCTCTTTTGATCGAGAACACCAATGAATATCTGAATATGTAAGAGTCATCAATCGTTGTGACCACCTCAAACCTTGATCATTCTTCAAGACTGATTAGGGAAGATGAGAAATAAACCATCTTGCCAGTAGAGGAGTGAAGCACATGAGAGCACCTCTTTTCCTCATTGTGCGAGTGTGAAAAGAGTGTAGGATATCTCCAAGCAAAGTAGGCACCGGATTACGAGCCATGAAGATTTTGACAGCACTCACATCTATGAGTTGGTCATGGTTAGGGAACAAGACCATCCCATAGATGAGACGAGCTACAATCTCCTCAAAAGCTTGCAAGTCTAGATAATTCCAACAGCTTTGGGCCTTCTCAAACAGAAATTTTGACGAGAAGCCTTTGACACCACTTCTAGTTTCCCAATGTGTTGTGACATCAGATGAGTGCAAGTGTAAGGCTTGAGCAATCTCTCCTGGCTTTGGATCTCTTTCCATACCGTTGAAGGGTAGTTGATTGAGAATAGGAATCCTCAAGAGTTAAGAGAATTCCTCCAAAGTAGGCACAAGTTGGTAGTCAGGAAATGTGAAGCAGTGATGCAAAGGGTCAAAGAACTGGAAGAGAACTTTCATCATGTCTTCCTCTGTGTTGGAAGTTACTAAGTTGAGTAGACGACCATGTCTCTCGGTGAATGGAGAGTTCTCAGGAATCCTTGAAGCTAGCTCCTTGAGTTGTGGAGGAATTCTTACAAGGTTGACTTGGACAGTTTTCCTGCGAAGTGAATCCATAACCTACAAAACAGGAATGAAGATGAATTTCCAAAATCCTTGAAATGGTTAGTGGATGCATATGATGCTTCATGATGTCCATGATGTTATGAACAAGTATATATGTACAAGAAAATCACACAAATTCCTAGTTTAGGCTTGCATGAGGTTTCATAGGTAAGTACCCTCTTGAAGTTTAGTTGGCTCAACCTGTCCTAGAAATAGTAACCGGGTTCTAAAAAGCTCAATATCACTGGATTATTTCCTTGTTCATTGTTTCAATTCACCCTCTTTACTGGCGGCCGAAATATTCCAAGGAACCAACCCTTAATGAGTGTAGTATCGAGTATCTACCAACTTCAGACTGCACCAAAGCCGGTCATCTCACTACATCCTAAAAGGCCAAGTTGGTCAAGTAAAGGTTCTAGAAGTTCGTTAGTGCTTCATGACATCACTCAACGGCCCCGTATTCTCTTTGATTAACTCAAAGGCTACCGGTACCCACAAATATGTCACACTAACATAGCTATTGCTTAGACCGTGTCGATATACCCCGCACAGTTTCCACAATGTATTGCTATTTACCTATAATGTTTCCCCAAATCCGGGTAGAGGATTCAAACCCAAACAATAGAACCAAAATGTAAAGCAAACAAAGCAAACAATTGTAAGCAAGTAAATGTGATCTAAACCCTAAGGTAACCCCACTTTTATAATCTTCCCCAACAGAGTCGCCAGTTCTGCGATACGGTAGGAGAACTGACTTGTGGTTTTGCGTTTCGTCGCAAATGTAGCGGTTTAGCAAGAGTCGCCACCGACTTTTACTTTATCCAAAAGGAAAGGTAAAAAAGCACAGGAAAGACCTTTGAGATGTTTTCTTGAGTTCGGGGGGTAGATTATGAAAAGGGAAGGTGCTAGCACCCTTTTCATCCATGGTTTTCCATGGGCTCTTAGTTACTTGTTTAGATCACTTGCTTTGCTTTTGAAATTATTTGAAATGGTGCTTTGTGTGGTTTTGAAAGTATTTTGAAAAGAGGCCATTCGTTTAGGCAATCTTTGTAATGATTCTCGTTCGTAAGAATGTATACAAAGATGTTTGTCTTTTGAAAAATGTTTCAATGTTTTGAAAGTTGTTTGGAAAATGTTTTGAAATGTGTGCGTTTGTTTTGAAAATAGCAAGGATTGTTTGCAAATTGATCAAGTAACTAGAAGCATTCTACCTACTCAAAAGTCTTTCTTGTACATTTTTATTCCTTTAACATTGTTGATTTACCATTGATTTGGTAAACAAACCTTATCTTTGGATGTTAAACAGGACGGGCGTGGGTCATCGTATGACCATGATAGCAATATTTCCAAGTATCTTAGCAAGTTTTGAGGGACCAAGATCATTTGTTTTATGCAACCTTGTCTAGCATCATCGAGGGACTATGATCTTATTTGTTTGTTTTGCTTTGCCAAGATACTTTGCATGCATACCATGGCCATTTGTTTAGGAAACCAAGTGGGTGAAACCCTAGGGGTGCTTGTGTGCAATATGTGTCATATTACATGCTTTTGTTTGTCTTGGATTAGGTCATGTCTATTTGTTTGATTTTTGTCTTATCATGCAAACCCTAGTTTTACTAAACATGGTATAATGCGATAAATTGCATAAAGTAAACTAAACTATTACAACAATTATTATGGGAGGGGGATACAAGTTTTTGAATGGGGATATTTGCACAAAATAAAACCCTAAAATACTATTACAACCCAATTGAATTATTGTACAAGATAAATAAATATACAAATATTTAAATATGCAAATAAAATGTATTTATGCAAAAATGTTTTGTATTAATTTTATGTATGAAAAAAATAAAATTATTTAAGTCCTAAAAATAAGAAAAATAATAATATTATTTTTTTGAAAGGGGAAACCCTAATTTTTTGATTTAAAAGAAAATTATGCTTTCTATTATTATTTTGTCTATTTTTTTGTATAAGAAAATATAAGTAATATTATATACAAAATTAAAAAAATTAAATATGTGTGAAAATAATTATTTTATGTTTGAAATAATAAAATAAAAATATATAGTATTTATTAAATGTATTTATAAATAAATAAGAAAATAAGTTCTATAAACCTAATAAACTATTTTTTATGCCAAAAAATAATAAAAAATAATAAAATAAAATGCAAAAAATAAAGAAATTATTTTTTGCGATTTTTTAATATTCAGAAAAAAATATTAAAAATAATAAACATGAAAATATAAGAAAATATAAAAAAATACAAAAATAAGTCAGGGGGTGTGGATATCAAGTCAGGGGGGTGTGAAAAGTAGAAATAACAAGCCCAAGGCGCGCCAGGCCCAAGCCAGGTCGTCCCTGTCCTCCAGCCAAACATTTGCGCGCGTTCTTGCCTTCAACCTGTAACTCTCTGTTCTTTGCACAAAAACAAAAACTTGCAACATAAAAAATGTAGCTTGGAATCTCACGATTCCAATGATATAAAATTTATAATCTAACTCTCAAAGACCAGGGAGAATTTCAGTAGCCCTAATTTCTGACCTAGTTTTTTTCCAGCATGTTCAACAATCAAATTCTCTTAGCTCAGTTAATATAAATGACAACTATGCATATGTACAGCTTCACCAAGTTAAGGATTACATTTTTGCTTCACAAATCGTGGCTTGAGGATGCCTAAATAGAGAGATAAAGTTTTGAAAAATACCTCCTTCAGCTGGATTTGGATATGGCAATGTGGGGACTTTGAGTGAGGCCTGAGGATCGTGTGAGCTTCCTTGAAGTTCCCTCAAGCTTTTCCAATGCTTAGTTGACTTTGTGGATGGCTGAAACTCCCTGTAGAAGTCAACCTGCAACCTTCAAGTTTGAAAATGGTGATGTTCGAAATAGAGGTTACAGCAATAAGACAAGGGCTTGGATGGTTTGGATATGATGTATGGAAAGTGTTTGAAGTGTTACAAGGCAAAACGCACGAGCAAATATTGAATTGGCAAGAGTTTTGCAGAAGCTGCCCTGTTTGGGCAGAAATTTGTGTTTTTAAGTTTTGGAATGTTTCAGAGCAATAAGCCTTCATGTTCTAGCTTGCAACATGTTTGTGTAGTTGTTTTGAATGATGCCAAACCCTCCCTTTAACAGATGTGCAAGTTCTCTTGACTTTTGCAACTTTTCTTGCTTTTGAAGAAAAGTGAAGTGACTTGTGCCAAAGGCCTGTACTTGCTAGTTCTAGGGATGCCAAGGGTTGGTAAACATTGCCTGATATCTGTGGACATCGCTTGTAACAAAGAAACAGGTCCATGGCTCAGTAATTGTAAAATTTGTAAAAAGTTTGCTTTATGAAAATGGCAATGTGCCCTTTATGCCATTAATGGATTTATTCTTTGTACAATGTTCCAATAGCCAAAATAAAGCCATTATCCCATGAGTTTGCATTTAATTATGGAGTGTAGAAGGGATTTAGGACCTGTAATGCAAAGTACAAGCATGCTTGATCATATTTGCAACTTGGTGCATTGTGAAAATGGCTTGAACGTAAGTGACAAAATGCCATTTTCTCTTCTTCGATTCTCCCTAACCACAAATGATCTTGGAGAGTTCTTGGACATTTTGGAAATCTTGAAACATGATATACAATCCATCTTTGAAATTAATTTTGGGATACCTTTTGGAACTAGGTGAAAAATTCCCATGAAGTTGGGTCAAAAACCTGCCTAAATTAGGGCAAATTTTCACTAAGTTATTTAGTTCATGGACCCCTATTCACAAATTCATAACTTGAGATCCAAGCATCTTTTGGGAAAAATTTGTGATTAAAAGTTGTAGATTTCATGGAGGACTACAACTTTTATGTTGGAAGTTTTCTTTGAATCCAATTGCATCATGGTGAAAAAGTTGTGGAAAGTTGGGAAAAAATAAGAAATTTTTCATACTTAGAAAAATTCTAAGTTATGAAAATTTTCAAATGAAAACCCTAATTTGAAATTTTAGGTTTCTTGGTCAACAAGTTTCACATTTTGACATATCTTGATGAATTATGACCCTTGGCACTTGATTTTGACCAAAAAGTCAAAGTTTGACTTTTCAATGCATAATTGACTTTTGATCAGTTGACTGCAAAATTCATCTTTCAATCCTATGCATTTGAGATCTTTTGAACCATGTAATTAGGTCAAGATGTTTCCATTGAACCCTTTAAATCATGTTTGAACCCAATTGGTCATTGGCTAGGTTAAAAATCAGAAATTGCCCTTCCACAGTCAAAACCCTAATTTTGACCATTTTGCCCTTTTGATGATTTGATCAAATTTCTTGATCAAATGGTACATATGAGTCTAAAATGTTGTTGTGGATAAAAAATTATGAAGTTTGATTGTAAATTGTCCATGGTTGACTTTTTCCCCAATACAATTGATTTTTAGGTCAACTGTCCAATTGACTGAGCAAAAATGTGATTCAAGGCTTGAAACTTGACATGGGCAATCTTAGGGATCCAAGATGGTGTATGAAAGTCACATGAAGCATTGATGGTCCAAAATTCCTTGTGCAAACTCAAACCCAAATTTCAGGTTATCAGTGCAAGGAGATGTCTTGAGCTGACCAAACCCTAATCTTGTCTTGAGTCCAAGAAATCTTGTGAGGGGAATCTTGATAATTGAGAGGGCAAATTTTGGGGTACAACACCCGAGCATGAGCATCGGAACAGAGTAGAAAAGATAACATAGAAATCTTGGAAGGGGTTTGCCCCAACTGTTCCACTATCTTGTAATCACTCCTTTTTATAATTTTCAAGATCTCATCCATTTCTCGAGCGGAAGGTTCCTCAGCAGCAATGCCTTTTGCGGGTACTTCTGTCTCAGCAGGCTCAAATACTTTCTCATTTCCCCTTGTGTCAGCACTAGGCTTAGCAGCGGTGATACGAACTGGTGCCTTTGTAGCAGTTGATGGTGAGATATTAGGTGAAAATATTCTCCCAGTTCTGGTCACCTTACTAGAGCCAGTAATGTTACCAATGTCATCAGCTTTGCTTTCTTCAATCCAAGCTTCTTGCTTTATTCCATGGTAAAACACCTCATCACCATAGTTCCATGGCACTGCTTTGTTGGAAGAGTACAGAATTGGCCCGGGGGTGGTAATTATCAGAGGAGCAACAATCGGTTCATTTGAAATCCTGATATGACCTTTTGAGGAGATCCTAAGAGGCTTATTTGAGATTGTTATGATGGAGAGGTCTTCAAACTTATTGGTCAAACTTTTGGCGGACAAAGTTTTCTCAAATAGGATCTCATGGCTATTCATCAAACATTGAATTTCTTCCTTCAGCCCTTTGCATCCATTGAGTTGTGTAGCGCAACAATCTCAATCCTTCAAATAGCCAGGAAAAATCCCGGCTTTCAGCAGATTCTTTTTGATAATGTTTAACAAAGTAGTCAAGTCTTCGACGGAGGAAACAAAAATGGTGTCTTCAACAGCATTGACACCCTTGCCATGGTTTGGCATTGGTGCCGTTATTACATTGGGAATTAGAGGCGGATCAAATTCGATGGTTTTGTTGTCTATTAAGTCTTAAATTTTATTCTTCAGCGCCCAGTATTGGTCAGTCTCATGCCCGGGACTATTCGAATGATATGCACACTTGGTATTCGGATTGTATTTAGGTGAAGATGTATCTGGATTGGCCGGAGGATCACGCAGTGTCACCAAATTAGCCTTTAGCGTGTGTTGTAAGGCTTGGGATAGCGACATGCCTATCCTTGTGTATTGTCTTCACGGAGCCTCAAACCGTTGATGATTGGAAGATTGTCTTTGAACAGGTGGTGGGTTGGAAATCTGAACAACATTAACGGACAGACGATCATCCTTCTTGGTACGGGCCCTTTCCCCATACACATCATTCGTTTCTTTCTTCCCGGTAAAAGGTTTCTTTACGAGATTAGAGGTGGAAGCAGATTCTATGGGAATATTCCCTCTTTTGATACCGCTTTCAACTCTTTCACCAGTTAAGATCAGCTCGGTGAAACCGGAAGAAGAACAACCAACCAATAAGTTGAAAATGGACCAGATAAAGTGCCCATAAACATACCAATGTGCTCCCTGTCGGTTAAAGGTGTTTGGACCCTACTGGCAAGATCCCTCCACTTTTGGGCGTACTCTTTGAACCCTTCACTCTTACCCATTGTCATGTCTTGAAGTTGAACTCTTGTCGGTGCCAGGTCGGCATTGTACTGGTATTAGTGGTAGAAAGCGGTGGCTAAGTCTTCCAATGTATGGATACTGGAACCCTCCAATTGGTAAAACCACTCTAGTTGTGTCCCAACCAAGCTTTCTTGAAAAAAGTGAACCCAGAGTTTCTTGTCGGAGGTGTGCGATTGAATTTTGTGCACATAAGACTTTAGGTGAAGTTTTGGGAAGGAAACCCCATCGTATTTAACGAAGACTGGTATCTTGAATTTGTGGGGAATGACAACCCTAGATATTAAACCCAAATCATCAAAATCCAGACCGGGGATGGCTTGAATCTCAATGGCCTTTAAACATCGGCATGAGGATACTGCTTGTTAAAATAATCCTCATCATCGGACGCTTGGGCATTGATACACCCAGCCTGGGTACTCCTTGCTTCTCCAATTTGATTTTCCGTCTTCCTCAGACGAGTCTTCCACTACCGGTATCTGACGGATCGTCTCTCTGAATCTCTTACCCATATTGACTAGGGCTTTTCTCTTTGGTTTTTTTTGGCTGCTAGCAACGCTGTGATACGGTGGGAGAACTGACTTGGGTTTTGCGTTTGTTTTCGCAAATGTTTCGGTTTAGCAAGAGTCGCCATCGACTTTTTATTTTATCCTAAAAAAAGGTTAAAAAGCACAGCAAAAACTTTTTAGATTTTTTATTGGGTTCGGGGAGTAGATTATAGAAAGGGAAGGTATTATAACCCTTTCTATCCATGGTTATCCATGGGCTCTTAGTTACTTGCTTAGATCACTTGCCTTGCATTTTCAATTGTTTGAAATGGTGCTTTGTGTGTGGTTTTGAAAATGTTTTGAAAAAGATGCCTTGTCTAGGCAACCCTTGTAACAATTCTTTACTCGAATGTTTTACAAAAGGTGTTTGTCTTTTTGAAAAGATGTTTCAAGGTTTTGAAAGTTGTTTTTGGAAATTGTGTTGTGGAGTGTGTTTTGAAAGTAGTCAAGTGTGTTTTGCAAGTTTGATCAAGTAACTAAGAGTTGTCTACCCCTAAATTTACTCAAAGATTTTTCTCATGTTTTAACCCTTTTAACAGTATTGTTCCACCATTGTATTTGGTGGACAATCTTGTGTTAGGATGTTAACGGGACGGGCGCGAGTCATCATTTAGACCATGAATGCAATAGTGCCAAGTGTCTTTGGCAATTTTTCAAGGGACTTGATCATTTTTGTTTAGGCAACTTGAAAGCATCATCGAGGGACTATGATCATTTGATTTGTTTTGTTTTGCCAAAGACACTCAACATGCAACATGGCCCATTTTTTTGAAGGCAACAAGTGGAGGAACCCTAAGGGTGCAAGTGTGCATTGTGTTGTCTATTTTCATTCTTGTTTATCTTTGAATTAGGTCAAGCTATTTGTTATTTGATTTTTGCATACAAACCCTAGGTCTATCATGGCATAATTTGAAAGCTTTTAAATGCGGAAATTTAAAGTCCTAAATTATTACAACATAATTATGGGGATGGGGGTACAAATGTTTGAATGGGGGATATTTAGCAAGAAATTAAATCTAAAACAATTACAATTTAATTGTACAATAATTAAATAAATACAATAAATATGCAAAATGTATTATGCACAAAAATGGTTTTTTTTATATATGTAAAAGTATTTTTCAATGTAAAATATAAACAAAAATAAAAAGGTCAATTTTGGAGTATTTTTGTGGTTTTAGGGCAAAACCTTAATTTTGAATAAATAGCAATTATTTATTAATTATATACAATATTTATATATTAATTTATACAAAAATAAAAAAAAGGAAGTATATTGTAAAAAAAGTATTTTTTAATGTCATATATTAATAAAATAAAATAAAAGGTATTATTTTCATATTTTATCCTAAATATTCTAATAAATGTACAAGTATTTATATTATATATATATATTTAAATATACTAAATATATACAAGAATAAAAATATTAAATATTTACAAAAAGTATATTTTTTTAAAAAATGTTTTCAAAAGGTAAACAAAAATAATGGCTGAAAATATATTTTTGTGTTATTTTTAATGTTTTAAATAAAAAGGTATTTATATTTATTTTACATGTATAAGTTCAAATAAAACAAATAAATTCCAAATAAAATGCAAAAATGGGTGGAAAAATATTTTTAATATTTTTTATATTTGAGCAAAAAATAATAAGTCAGGAGAAAAAATAAAAAGTCAAAAATAATGGATATTTCACACAATGGGCCAGGGGGTGCAAAATGAGAAAAGAGGTGCAAAAAGCAAAACTGACTCAGGCCCAGCCCAAGCCAGTCATCTTCAACCTCCAGCTTTGTTTGAACAAGCCAGAACGCGCGCTTCCTAACTCCTGATTCCTGGACTTTCATGCAAAACTCATAACACCAATAATGTAGAGCATCAAGAGACGAATCCATACATATAAAAATCTTGACCTAACTCTCAGAAATGAGGGAGAATTTCTTCATCCCCATTTTCTGACCTAAGTTTTTTCCAATGTTCATGGCCAAAATTCTCACAGCACGCATAATATAAATGAAAAGTAAATACATGGATGGTTTCAGAGCTATGAGTAGAACATGTTTTCTTCACAAACTTAAGCCTAATCATGCCTGGATAGAGAGATAGAAGTTCATATTTTTACCTGTTCAGCTTGAGTCGTGTACAGCAATGGAGGTATCTTCAATGGAGTTTGAACTTTGGTACAACTTGCCTGAAGTCCAAGGATGCTTCTCCTATGCTTAGCTTGCTTTGAATCTCTCTGAATCAAGCTATGGAAGTCCACCTGCAACACTGAAAACTGAAAATGGCAAGTGATGTTAGGGATGTTACAGTTTATGTTCAATGTTTGGGATAACTTCAGTGGGTGATATGGAACATGTTTGAACTGGTTTTGGCTAAGATGCACGAGTGGAATGGATGGTGGAAGTCAATATGCAGCAGGCACCCTGTTTTGCAGAAAAACTATGATTTTATATATGAGGAGGGATGAAGGGTGGTTTGGTCGTGCTTTAGGTCTGTTAGGGAGTGTGAAAGATGCTTGCAAAGTTTGCTTAGGCTGGTTCTTACAGGAATGAGAGATTCTATGTTTTTTGCAATCTTGCTTCTTTTTGAAGTAAGGAAATGCAAGTTGGGTTATAGGCTTGTATCAAGTCCTTGAGCATGCTGCATATCTTGTTATTGATCAGAGTGATTTGTATGCAAATGCTAGCTTCAAAGATCTGGCCCATGCCTCTTGGATTTTGAATTTGACATAAAGTGTACCTTTTCAAAAATGGCAAATATGCTTTTTCCATTTAAAGATTAATCTTGCATGTAATGACCAAATGATCAAAATAATGCTTGAACACAATGGTTTTGCATTTAATTATTGAGTGTGAAGAGGATTAGAGGCCTGTAATCTAGCTTGTACAAGCTGACTTGAAAAATGCCAACGTATGAACATGCATTTGGTCATGAACAAAAGTGACTTTTGCCCAACTTTGCCAATTCGATTCTCCCTAACCACAAGGGTGTTTGATGAGTTCTTAGACAATTTGGAAAGCTTGGAATATGTACTACAATCCATCTTTGTAATGAAAATTGAAATTCCAAGTGGGACTATGTGAAACATGGCCATGAAGTTGGACAAAAATCCTGCCTAGAATAGGTCAAAATTTTTCTAAGTTAAGAATGTTTTGCACCCTTGTTCCAAAAATCATAACTTGAGCTACAAGCTTCTTTTGAGGAAACTTTGTGATTAAAAGTTGTAGATTTTTCAATGGACTACAACTTTCATGTTTTGAGTATTGTTTGAATCCAATTGTATCTTGATGAAAAAATGGGACAAAGTTAGGAGAAAATAAGGAAGTTTCATAACTTAGAAAAATTCTAAGTTATGAAATTTTCTCATTTTAAACCCTAATTTGCAAATTTGGATTTCTTGATGAACAAGTTTCATAATTTGACATGTCTTGATGGAAAAAGAATCTTGGCACTTGATTTTGACCAAAAAGTCAAAGTTTGACTTTTCAGTGTACAGTCAAATTTTGATCAGTTGACTGGAAAATTCATCTGTCAATCTTGTGCATTTGAGATCTTTTGAACTTGTTGAATGTGTCAAGACAATTCCATTGAATCCTTGAGTCCATATGTGAGCTTGGTTTGCCATTGGTTAGGTCAAACAGTCAAAAATTGCCTTTGTGCAGTCAAAACCCTAAAAATGACCATTTTGCCCTTTTGGTGATCTGATCAAATTTCTTGTGGAATTGTGATCCAAACTTGATCAAATGGGTCATATGAGTTCATTATGTTGATGCGGGTCAAAAATTATGAAGTTTGACTGTCAATTGGCCATAGTTGACTTTTTCCCCAATACAGCTGATTTCTAGGTCAACTGTCCAATTGACCGGGCAAAGATTGGAATCCAGGCTTGAAACTTGGTAGGGATAAACTTGTAGGTCCAACATGAAGCATGAAATTTACTTTGGGAATTTTAGGTCAAAACATCTTTGTGCAAACTCAAACCCTAATTTGGGTCAACAGTGCAAGGAGGAGTCTTGAGCAGAGCAAACCCTAACTTGATCTTGAGCTCCAAGAGTCTTGTGATGAGAAAATGTTGAAGAAATGAGAGGGTAAATTTTGGGGTACAACAGTTGCCCCTGTTCAATCTTCTTGCACCCGAAGAGTTAGATTGGCAGGTTTGCTTTTCGCGTCTCGAAGGTAAAAGGAGATTGGACACTAGAGTGCCCTTAAATTTGCACTCGTCAGAACAATGGATGCGGGAATGGGCTTAGAGATGCCATTTGGAGATGGGCTTAAAGATTCCATCTAGAGGGGTGACAGAATCTTGTCAGGGATGGGCTTAAAGATGCCATCTGGAATGAGTATTAGAAAGGTGTCCATGTTTTGGAACACCTCTGAACTGAGGGGTTCTGAACAAGCAATAAATAGACATCCATGTTTGGAGAATCCGTAAACTGTTTTCAGAAGTTGAAAGATCTGAACAAGCGATAGGTTAACATCCGTGTTTGGAGAACCCGTAAACTGTTTTCAGAAGTCTTGAAGTTGAATAAGCAATGGAGCAGCATCCATGTTGGGAAGCGTCCGTAAACTGTTTTCAAAAGTTGAGTCTGAACAAGCGATAGATTAACATCCGTGTTTGGAGAATTCGTAAACTGTTTTCAGAAGTTGAGCTTAATAATCTTATCCTGAAAAGGGTAAAGTATTAGTTGAAACACAAAGTTATGTTGCATGAAATATATGATGCAATGTATGTTATATCAATGTTTATGATATGAATGTAATGGATGAGCATGTAAGCTGATGAGCTGTCTTGCTGAAGAAGGCGGATCCTGGATAACAAAATCTTTGACTGCTGTCGGGGGGAAAGTAAATCCTGGACTGCTGCAGGGGATTGAGAATCCTTTGATCGTGAAAAATGAGAAGTCCGAGGACTGCTGTTGGGGAATCAGGAGCTTGGGTTGTATGTCAATCTACTGGGGATTCCAGGACGAGAGTCTTCATTCTGTTAAGGGTCAGAAATTGGGAGTATACCAATCCTCTGAGGCTTCAAGGATGAGAATCTTCATTCCGATAACGCTTAACTGTTATCTGGTCGATTTCCAAGCTTTCACAGAAACTTGTATTGTCATCTGGTCGTAGTCCAGGCTTCACAATAGCTTACTAATCTGTTATCCGGTCAAATCCGGGCTTCACGGCTTGTGTTGAAGAGATACCACTATCTGGTCGACTCCAGGCTTCGTAGTATTCTTGACTGCTGTCTGGTTGTAATCCAGGCTTCACAGAAATTTGTATTGTCATCTGGTCGAAATCCAGGCTTCACAATAGCTTGCTAAGCTGTTATCCGGTCAAATCCGGGCTTCACGGCTTGTGTTGAAGAGATACCACTATCTGGTCGACTCCAGGCTTCGTCGTATTCTTGACTGCTGTCTGGTCGTAATCCAGGCTTCATAGAAATTTGTTGGGGATTAAACTATTATTCGGTCGAATCCGGGCTTCATAGCTTGCTCTGAAGGGATACCACTATCTGGTTGCAATCCAGGCTTGGCGGTAGTCTGGCATTGTTATCCGGTTGTACTCCGGGCTTCACAATATGCCGTAGAGATTTAAGATACTATCCGGTCAAATCCGGGCTTCGTAACTTGAACTTCGTGAGAATTTTGATCTTGGACGACTATAACTTCCAACAGGTGATGAAGGAACTTTTGAACAACCGATCAATTTGAAATGTAATTTGTTTTGGAGAATAAATCCTTGACAAATGTTGGGGAAATAAACCCATAACCTAAGCTGGGGATAGAAAAATCCTTTGGTTACTGAGGGTGAGAAATCCTGGTTGGCTGTTGATTGCTTGGGGAGCAAGATCTTCAGTTGTTGAGGGATCCTAGGACCACTGCTGGGGTCTGAAGATCCTTGGTGACTTGTGGGAAATGAGAATTCTGATGATCTCTACTGGGGAGTCCAAAACCTGGGAGACTCATGCTGGAGGAGTAAAAGATTGAGAATTTTCAATCTGATGGGAAGCATCTCTGTGGAGAGAAGGTTCACTAGTCTGGTTCCGCTGGGGATTGATAGTTGGAATTTTTAGCTCCGTTGGGGATAGTATTTTCAGATTTTAAGGCTCCACTGGGGATACTGAAACTTAACTCTGGGGGGAATTGAGTTCTGGAAGGCTCTCTAGCTGGGGAAATCGGTTTTGAGAAAGCTTATGCTCTGCTGAAGATCCTGAAGTTTAACTCTGCTTGGGGAATTAAGTTCTGGATTCTTACTTTGTTGAGGAATTTGGAGTTTAGAACTGCCGGTGATTCCTTCTGAAAGGGAATCAAGATATCTACCTGTACCTTCAACCTATCAACAATCATCTTTCTTGATTTGTAAGGAAAATGATCATGTTCAAATGCATATGCCGGTTTAACAAAACATTGGACGTTTCTCAAATAAAACATAAGTGCAAAAGAGAAAAAGGAAGACAAAGCAAATTTCTGTATTTGGAAAAGTATTTGTATTAACTTTCTATGAGTATCTTTGTACAAAGGAGACATGCATCCTAGTAAGAGGATGTTGTCGTAAAAATTGAAAATTTTATACAAAAGAAAGATGGCTATGTGTAACAATTCCATGGGATTCCATTCTGCTATAGCCTTCACAACTTTGGAGATCTGTCCATTCAATGCTTCGTCCGTCGATGACTGGATTGATCAGAAGCTCGGAGCTTGTTGATGAAGAGGTTGTCCTTAAAGTGATCCGACGGACATAGTTATACGCTTTAATTCCCTAACTTTTGCCTGGATCGCCCTTTCGGGTTTTCAATCCACCGGGAAACCCATTTTTGCCCAAGCCGCCCTTTCGGGTTTTCGACTTGCCGAGTGTACAGATTTTTTTGTTTTATCCCTAATTTTTTCCTGAACCGCCCTTTCGGGTTTTCGGTTCACCGGGATGTCCTTTTTTGCCCAAGTTGCCCTTTCGGGTTTTCGACTTGTCGGGTGATTTTATGCGTAGTATCTTTTGACTATGTCTGCGTTCGCAGGGTGCGGCAAATCGTCGCCGTCCATGGTGGTTAGAATCATTGCACCACCAGAAAATATTCTCTTGATCATAAATGGTCCTTCGTATGTAGGAGTCCATTTGCCACTGGGATCACTTTGCGGCAAGATAATCCGCTTGATTACGAGATCTCCGACTTGATATACTTGACGTCTGACTTTCTTGTTGAAAGCCTTGATCATCCGTTTTTGATACGTCTGACCATGGCAAACAACAGCGAGTCGTTTCTCGTTGATCAAATTGAGTTGATCAAGTCGGTTCTAAATCCAATCGTCTTCATTTAAACCAGCGTCCTTCATAATCCTTAAAGAAGGAATCTGAACTTCCATGGGTAAGACAACTTCCATGCCATATACCAAAGAAAATGGGGTTTCCCCTGTTGAAGTTCGTGTCGTGGTACGGTATCCATGCAGAGCAAACAGCAACATCTCATGCCAGTCCTTGTAGGTAATTGTCATTTTCTGAATGATCTTCTTGATGTTTTTGTTCACAGCTTCAACAACACCGTTCATCTTCGGTCGATAGGGAGATGAATTGTGATGATAAATCTTGAACTGTTCGCATAGAGCGGTGATCATAGTATTATTCAGATTTGTACCGTTGTCTGTAATGATCCTGTCGGGGACACCATACCGGCATATGAGGTTCTGCTTGATGAAGCGGGCAACCACATTTTTTGTAACAGAGGCGAAGGAAGTTGCTTCGACCCATTTGGTGAAATAGTCAATGGCGACCAGGATGAAGCGATGTCCATTGGACGCTGTGGGCTTGATCTCTCCAATCATGTCAATGCCCCACATTGCGAATGACCAAGGAGCAGTCAGAACGTTGAGAGGAACATGAGGAATATGAATCTTGTCATCATAGACTTGACATTTGTGGCAAGTACGGGAATGCTGATGGCAATCTGCTTCCATGGTAGACCAGTAATAGCCTGCCCTTAGAATCTTCTTAGTCATTGTATGCCCGCTCAAGTGGGTGCCAAACGTAACGTTGTGTATCTCAGTCATGATTAACTCTGCTTCAGCTTTGTCTACACATCGGAGTAAAACACAATCATGGCTGCGTTTATAAAGGATGTCGTTTCTCAGGAAGAACTTGGCAGCAAATTTCCTTAGGAACTTCTTGTCATTTACTGAAGTTCCTTCGGGATATTCTCTAGTCTGGAGATACCTTTTGATTTCGTGAAACCAGGGTTGTCCCACTACTTCTTCGGTATTAATCTCATGACAATGCGCAGGTTCATCCATTCGCTCGATGGTGATTTGGGGAGCCTCGTTATCCCAGTTGAGTTTAAACATGGAAGACATTGTAGCCAGAGCATCTTCTAGCTGATTCTCTTCTCGCAGGAAATGCTCGAAGGTGATTTGCTCGAAATGAGGCAACAATGTCAGGACATGTTCTTTGTATGGGATAAGATTAGGATGTTTGGTGTCCCACTCTCCTTTGATTTGACTGATAACCAAAGCCGAGTCCCCAAATACGATCAAAGATTTGATCCCCAAGTCTATAGAAGCCTTGAGACCAAAGATGCAAGCTTCATATTCAGCGATGTTGTTGGTACAGCTGAAGCAAAGTTGGGCTGTGAAAGGTGTGTGGCAACCTTCCGGGGAAATGAGTACCGCACCGATACCGTTTCCAAGTGCATTTGAAGCACCATCAAAGTATAGGGTTCATCGGGATCCATTTGTAGGCCCGTCATACGGTCTGTTACCTTCAATGTTGTCCAAATTCATGGTGTCCTCGTCCTGGAAGTCGAATCTCATGGATTGATAATCTTCGATAGCTTGATGAGCTAAATGGCCAGCTAGTACACTCCCTTTTATAGCTTTTTGGGTGGTGTACTGGATGTCATACTCAGTTAGGATCATTTGCCATCTAGCGATTCTTCCAGATAAAGCAGGCTTCTCGAAGATATACTTGATAGGATCCATTTTGGAAATCAACAGAGTGGTATGAGTCAACATATACTGCCTTAGTCGGCGAGCAGCCCATACCAAAGCGCAACAAGTTTTCTCGAGCAGTGAGTAACGAGTCTCACAGTCGGTAAACTTTTTGCTAAGGTAATAAATGGCATGCTCTTTTCGACCAGACTCGTCATGTTGGCCTAGTACGCACCCCATTGAGTTATCCAAGACGGTCAGATACATGATCAGCTGCCTTCCTTCGACGGGTGGCATCAGAATAGGAGGTTCTAGCAAATACTCCTTGATCTTATCAAAAGCAGCCTGGCAATCATCGTTCCATTTGACTACCTGATCTTTCTTCAATAGTTTGAAAATTGGCTCACAGGTAGACGTCAGATGAGAGATGAATCTGGAAATATAGTTCAAGCGCCCCAAGAACCCTCTAACCTCCTTTTCAGTACGGGGGGCAGGCATCTCTTGTATTGCTTTCACTTTTGCTGGATCGACCTCGATGCCTTTGTTGCTGACAATAAATCCTAGAAGTTTACCAGACCTAACTCCAAAGGTGCACTTACTTGGATTCAGCCTGAGTTTGTACTCCTTCAACCTGGCAAACAGCTTTTGCAGATGTTCAAGGTGTTCTTCCTCTGTTTGTGATCGAGCTATCATGTCGTCTACGTAAACCTCGATCTCATGATGTATCATATCATGAAACAAAGCTACCATGACGCGTTGATAAGTTGCCCCTGCGTTCTTCAGTCTGAACGACATCACCTTGTAATAGAAAGTACCCCATTGTGTAACAAAGGTTGTTTTCTCCATGTCCTCGGGGGCCATTTTGATCTGGTTGTAGCCCGAGAATCCGTCCATGAAGGAAAACACATTGTGCTGAGCTGTATTGTCAATCAAAATGTCGATATGTGGTAGCGGAAAATCATCTTTAGGGCTGGCCCTATTCAAATCCCGGTAGTCCACACACATTCTGACCTTGCCGTCTTTTTTAGGTACTGGTACAATGTTAGAAACCCATTGTGGGTAGGATGTAACAACCAGAAAGCCAGCGTTGAATTGCTTCATTACTTCAGCTTTAATCTTCTCAGACATGTCGGGCCTCATTCGACGGACTTTTTGCTTGATCGGGAGACAATCCTCTCTTGAAGGGAGACGGTGAACCACTATATCTATGTCTAAACCCGACATGTCTTCATAAGACCAGGAGAAGATTTCAACGTACTCATTCAACAGCTGTACCAAACGCTCCTTGACACTTGGTTCCAGATTGGCACCCACTTGTACTTCTTTCCTGTCTTCCTCTGTTCCTAAGTTGACTGTTTCCAACAACTCTTCATGAGGCAAGATGGCCCTTTCTTCTTGTTGTAGAAGTCTGGCTAGCTCTCCTGGTACCTCACAATCTTCGTCGTCTTTGCACTCAGCCTGATTAACCAAATCTTCAGAGTTATTGAAGGACATAGCAGAATAGTCACCCATAGAATCCAGAGTGGATGGGTACCTGCATTTGTGAGTGTGGGTGTGTGTAAGGGATAGCCATCCTTAAACAAACAAAAATGCAAAAGGAAAGAAAATGAACACAGCAGTTTATAAATGATAAACGTCCAATGATTCATTAAACATGGCATATGAATATGAAGAGAATCAAAACCCTTACAAATGGACCTACATGCCCCGGGCAAGGCATGAGGTGAAAAAGTAGTGTGCTGATTGTTTAAAAGTAATTATTACAGACTAACAGGAAATGTTCGAAAGATAAGTTACTGATTAATGAAAGTAATGGGGACGAAGTCTTTCGCCTCCCAGTTGTGCAGTCCCCTTTCGATGGTTGGGAAGATCCAGTCTTCAATGTTACCCTCTTCGTCTTCGTCTTCCAAAGAATTGATTCCATGAGGAGAAATCTTGACGGGTGTCCTTTCAATTTTTGAGCGACGTATAGCTTTTTGCCCCGCAGCGGTAAATCCCAACCCAAACTTGTCTGTCTTGTGGGGAAAGTCAGGCAACTGACCCCATGTTGAGCTCTTTCCTTCCTTCATTGCAGCCTTTGCGTCTTTCAGAGATGCCATCCTGGCCACCTGCTTGGGTACCTCAGCTACTGTCCTTGCTACTGCAACCTCGGGAGTAATTTCCTCGAAGTGCTGGAACAGTGTCTCAATGAATTCCCCCTCCACTTCCACATACCGAAAGGAGTTCAGGTGGCTGATCATATATTCCTCTTCACCGTGTACAGTTATAATCTTTCCTTTGACAGGGTATTTCAGCATCTGATGTAGGGAGGAAGTGACTGCCCCAGCATTATGTATCCATGGTCTTCCTAGCAAGCAAGAGTATGACGGACGGATGTCCATCACATAGAAAGTCGAGTGGAATACTTCAGTGCCCACCTTGATGGGAATGTCGACCTCCCCATGCACCATCCTTTTAGACCCGTCAAAGGCCCTGACAATGATATTACTTGGTTTCAGCTCCAAACCTTCACAATCCAATCGATCGAGAGCCTTCTTAGGCAGCACATTCAGAGAAGAACCAGTGTCGACCAAAACATGGGCCAGAGTAGTTCCTCGGCATTCTACTGACACATGTAATGCGTCATTGTGCTTTCTTCCTTTCGGAGTCAGGTCAGCATTAGAGAAACCTAGGCCGTTGTCGGCAGTAAGGCTGGCTACACAATCTTGTAATTGATCGGCTGAGGTTTCCTGGGGTACATGGGTTGTCTTCAAAAACCTTATCAATGCTTTGGCATGAGCCTCCGAACAAAGCAGCAACGCTATAATGGAGATCTTCGAGGGGGTTTGCCCCAGTTGCTCTACCACGTCATAATCACTCTTCTTAATTATTTTCAGGATCTCCTCCATTTCTTTCTTAGAGGTTTTGGGGATGACCAATGGTTGAGCCCTCGTCCTGACGAGCTCATCTTGGATCCCTTTCCCCTTATCAGCAGAAGTAGGAGGGACTACCACAGGAGTAACAGCTTCTTCAACCAACGGAATTCTTGCAGAAAGTTTTATCGGTGCAGGAGTAACTTTGGCAGCAGCTGAGGGTCCAAAGATTGCCTTTGGAGGGGCAATCTCTGGAGAGAAAATTCTCCCACTTCGGGTAATCTTGCTTGTACCGGCAATGTTTCCAATGTCGGCATCTTCTTCGTCAGAGCTCTCTTCAGTTATCTCAACTTGTTTAACACCATGGTAGTAGATTTCTCCACCATAATTCCATGGTATTGATTTGTCAGACTTGTAGGGGACCGGCCCAGGCATGGTTATTTTCAGAGGAACAATCTTCGTAGCGGATGTAATCTTAACAGGCTTTTTAGGGACCTTGGAAATATTGGTGGAAATGGTGATTATTGAAACATCTTTGATAGGGGTTGGAGTAGCAGGAATCTTTTCGAAAAGAATTTGTTGGCTGTCCATTAGGCCTTGGATGCCTATCTTCAGCAATGGACAGTCGATTGGTAGGGAGGAACAATAGTAGCAGTCTTCTTTACACCCTGGGAAAATCCCAGCCTTTAACAGATTCAACTTGATTGTTAGTAGTGGAGTTACCAGATCATCAACAGTAGAAACATACAGATCTTCTTCAATAGCATGGACATTGCGACCATGCTTCGGCATTGGAGCGGATATTACGTTTGGCTTCTCTGGAGCATCGAACTCAACCTCTTTTGCATCTATCAAGTCTTGAATTTTATTCTTAAGCGCCCAACAATCGTTGGTGTCATGCCCGACACTGTCAGAATGATAGGCACATTTAGCATTGGGATGATAGTGGGGGAAAGCGGTGTTCACAATCTTTGGCGTTTCTCTAATATTGGTGAGATTCAACTTCAACAAATGGGGAAGAACTTGTGCAGGCGTCATATTGATGCGGGTGAACTGCCGTTGTGGCCGTTCTATCCGTTGCTGGTTAGGTCTAGACTGATTGTTACGAGGCTGATCATTTGATGAATTTTGGATCATCACGGCCCCCACAGTTGGCCGACGCTTAGTTCTTCCCGATCTTTTCTGAGAGTATATAACAGCTGTTTCCTTCTTGGCCGGAAATGATTTCTTAGCAGTTGTAGAGGCAGAGGCATCCCTTTGAATCTTTCCATTCTTAATACCAGCTTCCACCCGTTCGCCAGTCAGAATCAATTCAGTAAACCCTGCGGAAGAGCTCCCGATCAAGTGGTTGAAGAACGGGCCAGATAGGGTCCCCAAGAACATATCAACTAGTTCCCTATCAGAAAGAGGTGGCTGCACTCTTCCAGCCAAGTCGCGCCATTTCTGGGCGTATTCTTTGAATCCCTCATTTGAGGCTATTCCCATACTCTGTAGCTGAGTACGGGTTGGCGCCAAGTCAGCGTTATATTGATACTGGCGATAAAAGGCAGCGGCCAAGTCTTCCCAGTTATGCACTTCTGACCTCTCAAGCTGGTAAAACCAGTCTAGCTGTGTACCTGACAGGCTGTCCTGAAAGAAGTGTACCCAAAGATTTCTGTCGGATGTATGAGGTTGAATTCTTCATACATATGACCTTAGGTGCATCTTTGGGCAAGACAGCCCGTCATATTTTGCAAAAATCGGCACCTTAAACTTTGGAGGGATCACAATTCTAGCAATCAATCCCAATTCTTCAAAATCTAACCCGGGAATCCTCTGCAGCTCCATAGCTACCAGTCTATCCTCCAGGTTTTTGTATTTGTCGTCTGCTGGTGGGTATTGTTTCTCTGAGTAGTCTTCATCTTCCTCAACCTCTTCCTCTTCAGCCTCTGACTCAGAAGGTAATGCAGCTCCTTTTCCCTTACTGGTTCCCTCATCAGATGCGCAGGGGAATTTAAGAACTCTTCTAGCTTCATTCTCAAACCTTCTTCCCAGTGTAGCTACCCCAACTCTTTTCTTCTTCTTTTTTCCTTTTTCTTGCTCTTTATTCCCCAATAGTGCTTTTAGATCCTCCTGACCCTTTGCCAAGGTCATAAGGAGTTGTTGAAACTGTGAGTATTGTGACTGCAAATCTTTGACTGTCTGTTCGAGATCCATCTTACTGAAATAAACAGCAGAAAGATAAGGAAATCTGGTGTGGAGACCTGTTTATGCATATGATGAATGATATGTTTATTCATGCAATGCATTCAAGGATTTAGAAATTCAAAATTGTTGCAAACAAAAAGAACACACGTCATATTAATAAGAAGAAATTTAGTCAGTACATAAATGCCTCATGGGCCAAATATTACAAAAACTTCTTAAGGTAAAAAGACGTTGCGCATCCTCTTTGGTGCGATGTAAGTGTTGAGGGTATCCTCCTCGTGAAGTCGACGGGTAAGCTCCAAAACCTTCTTCTCACTGGCATAGAAGCTGGCTTCAAAAGTATTTCGCTCTTCCTTGAGTTGGATCCAACTCTTCTGCATCTCCTCCCATGATGTAGGCATGTCAGGATGTAGGATGGTGTAAGGAACCTCTCCTTCCTTAACAGGCTCTTTAATCAAAGGGAGAACATGAGGGTAAGGCATCATAAGACTCTGGGCTCGGGTTCTTACCCACTTGAGATAAGGCTCAAGAGGGATGGAGTTCTTGTGCCCCAGTGTCTTGCTATCTACCTTGTTAGGCATCCTCCAAGCTCTAATGAATCTTTGGCGAAGTCCTTGTGCATCGTTGTCGAAGTCAAAAACTAGGTCAGGAATCAGCATGTCATGAGGGCCATCCCTTCGTGCATATCCAAATTGTCTCAAAGCTAGACAGGGGTTGTAGGTAATGCCTCCTCTAATGCCAAGTAATGGAACATTAGGGAACTCACCACAACGATCGACGATGATGACATTTTCTCTGGACCGAGAAAAACAATGTACATCAGAGTGTGTGAGGGTCATCAACCGTTGTGACCACCTTAAGCCTTGTTCATTCTTCAAAATAGATTGTGGAAGGTGAGAAATAAACCACCTTGCAAAGAGAGGAGTACAGCACATGAGAACACCTCTCTTTCTCATTGTTCGTGTGTAAAATGAGTGGAGGATGTCCCCAAGAAATGTAGGTATGGGATTCCTGGATAGGAAAATCTTGACAGCATTGACATCTATAAGTTGGTCAGGATTTGGGAACAAGACCAACCCATAAATGAGGAGTGCCACAATATCTTCAAAGGCTTGTAGATCCAATGAGTTCCAACACTCTTGTGCCTTCTCAAACAAGAATTTTGCCAAGAAGCCTTTGACACCACTTCTAGTTTCCCAATGCCCCTTGATGTCAGATGGTTGCAAGTGTAGTGCTTGAGCAACATCTTCAGGCTTTGGTTCTTTTTCCGTACCGTTGTGGGGTAGTTGATTAAGAATAGGAATTCTCAGGAGTTGAGAAAATTCCTCCAAAGTAGGCACCAATTGGTAGTCGGGGAATGTGAAACAGTGGTGAAGGGGGTCAAAGAACTGGAACAACACTTTCACCATGTCTTCTTCAATGCTGGTGTTGACTAGGTTGAGAAGTCTACCATGTCTTTCATTGAAGAGAGAGCTTTCCGGAATTCTGGATGTAAGCTCCTTGAGTTGAGGAGGGATTCTCACAAGGTTGACTTGGATAGTTTTCCTACGAAGAATTTCCATGACCTACAAAACAAGAACAAAGATGAAGATCCAAACCCTTGAAATGGTTAATGGATGCATATGATGCTTTATGATGTTCATGATGTATGCACAAACATATGTACAATCAAGTCACACAAAAACCCTAGTTTCAGGCTTGCATGAGGTTTCATAGGTAAGTACCCTCTTGAGTGTAGTTGGCTTAAAAACCTGTCCTATAAATAGTAACCGGGTTCTAAGGAGCTCAATATCATTGAATTGTTTTCTATGTTCATTGTTTTGGTTTAGCCACTTAACTAGTGACCAAAATATTCCAAGAAAACAACCCTCAATGAGTGTAGTATCGAGTATCTACCAACTTCGGACTGCACCAAAGTCGGTCATCTCACTACCCCTAATAAAAGGCCAAGATGGTCAAGTAAGGTTCTAGGTCATTAGTGCTTAGTGACATCACTCAGCGGCCCCGTACTCTCCTTGATTGAACTCAAGGGTTACCGGTACTCACAAATATGTCGCACTAATATAGCTATTGCTTCAACCGTGTCGGTATACCCCGCACAGTTTCCACAACGTATTGCTATCTATGAATGTTTCCCAAATATGGGTGTAGGATTTCAAGCCCAAACAAGAGAACCAAAATGTAAAGCAATCAAAGCAAACAATTAGTCATGCAAAAGGGTGATCTAAGCCCTAAGGTTACTCCACTTTTAAAAATTTTCCCCAGCAGAGCCGCCAGTTCTGTGATACGGTGGGAGAACTGACTTGGGTTTTGCGTTTGTTTTCGCAAATGTTTCGGTTTAGCAAGAGTCGCCACCGACTTTTTATTTTATCTTAAAGAAAGGTTAAAAAGCACAGTAAAAACCTTTGAGATGTTTTCTTGGGTTCGGGGAGTAGATTATAGAAAGGGAAGGTATTAGCACCCTTTCTATCCATAGTTATCCATGGGCTCTTAGTTACTTGCTTATATCACTTGCCTTGCATTTTCAATTGTTTGAAATGGTGCTTTGTGTGTGGTTTTGAAAATGTTTTGAAAAAGATGCCTTGTCTAGGCAACCCTTGTAACAATTCTTTACTTGAATGTTTTACAAAAGGTGTTTGTCTTTTTGAAAAGATGTTTCAAGGTTTTGAAAGTTGTTTTTGGAAATTGTGTTGTGGAGTGTGTTTTGAAAGTAGGCAAGTGTGTTTTGCAAGTTTGATCAAGTAACTAAGAGTTGTCTACCCCTAAATTTACTCAAAGATTTTTCTCATGTTTTAACCCTTTTAACAGTATTGTTCCACCATTGTATTTGGTGGACAATCTTGTGTTAGGATGTTAACGGGACGGGCGCGGGTCATCGTTTAGACCATGAATGCAATAGTGCCAAGTGTCTTTGGCAATTTTTAAAGGGACTTGATCTTTTTTGTTTAGTCAACTTGAAAGCATCATCGAGGGACTATGATCATTTGATTTGTTTTGTTTTTCCAAAGACACTCAACACTCAACATGGCCCATTTTTTTGAAGGCAACAAGTGGAGGAACCCTAAGGGTGCAAGTGTGTATTGTGTTGTCCATTTTCATGCTTGTTTATCTTTGAATTAGGTCAAGCTATTTGTTATTTGATTTTTGCATACAAACCCTAGGTCTATCATGGCATAATTTGAAAGCTTTTAAATGCGGAAATTTAAAGTCCTAAATTATTACAACATAATTATGGGGATGGGGGTACAAATGTTTGAATGGGGGATATTTAGCAAGAAATTAAATCTAAAACAATTACATCCATATTGAATATACAAATTATTTAATTGTACAATAATTAAATAAATACAATAAATATGCAAAATGTATTATGCACAAAAATGGTTTTTTTATATATGTAAAAGTATTTTTCAATGTAAAATATAAACAAAAATAAAAAGGTCAATTTTGGAGTATTTTTGTGGTTTTAGGGCAAAACCCTAATTTTGAATAAATAGCAATTATTTATTAATTATATACAATATTTATATATTAATTTATACAAAAATAAAAAAAAGGAAGTATATTGTAAAAAAAAGTATTTTTTAATGTCATATATTAATAAAATAAAAAAAAATGTATTATTTTCATATTTTATCCTAAATATTCTAATAAATGTACAAGTATTTATATTATATATATTTAAATATACTAAATATATACAAGAATAAAAATATTAAATATTTACAAAAAGTATATTTTTTTTAAAAATGTTTTTAAAAGGTAAACAAAAATAATGGCTGAAAATATATTTTTGTGTTATTTTTAATGTTTTAAATAAAAAGGTATTTATATTTATTTTACATGTATAAGTTCAAATAAAACAAATAAATTCCAAATAAAATGCAAAAATGGGTGGAAAAATATTTTTAATATTTTTTATATTTGAGCAAAAAATAATAAGTCAGAAGAAAAAATAAAAACTCAAAAATAATGGATATTTCACACAATGGGCCAGGGGGTGCAAAATGAGAAAAGAGGTGCAAAAAGCAAAACTGACTCAGGCCCAGCCCAAGCCAGTCATCTTCAACCTCCAGCTTTATTTGAACAAGCCAGAACGCGCGCTTCCTAACTCCTGATTCCTGGACTTTCATGCAAAACTCATAACACCAATAATGTAGAGCATCAAGAGACGAATCCATACATATAAAAATCTTGACCTAACTCTCAGAAATGAGGGAGAATTTCTTCATCCCCAATTTCTGACCTAAGTTTTTTTCAATGTTCATGGCCAAAATTCTCATAGCACGCATAATATAAATGAAAAGTAAATACATGGATGGTTTCAGAGCTATGAGTAGAACATGTTTTCTTCACAAACTTAAGCCTAATCATGCCTGGATAGAGAGATAGAAGTTCATATTTTTACCTGTTCAGCTTGAGTCGTGTACAGCAATGGAGGTATCTTCAATGGAGTTTGAGCTTTGGTACAGCTTGCCTGAAGTCCAAGGATGCTTCTCCTATGCTTAGCTTGCTTTGAATCTCTCTGAATCAAGCTATGGAAGTCCATCTGCAACACTGAAACTGAAAATGGCAAGTGATGTTAGGGATGTTACAGTTTGTGTTCAATGCTTGGGATAGCTTTAGTGGGTGATATGGAACATGTTTGAACTGGTTTTGGCTAAGATGCACGAGTGGAATGGATGGTGGAAGTCAATCTGCAGCAGGCACCCTGTTTTGCAGAAAAACTATGATTTTCTGTATGAGGAGGGATGAAGGGTGGTTTGGTCGTGCTTTAGGTCTGTTAGGGAGTGTGAAAGATGCTTGCAAAGTTTGCTTAGGCTGGTTCTTACAGGAATGAGAGATTCTATGTTTTTTGCAATCTTGCTTCTTTTTGAAGTAAGGAAATGCAAGTTGGGTTATAGGCCTGTATCAAGTCCTTGAGCATGCTGCATATCTTGTTCTTGATCAGAGTGATTTGTGTACAAATGCTAGCTTCAAAGATCTGGCCCATGCCTCTTGGATTTTGAATTTGACATAAAGTGTACCTTTTCAAAAATGGCAAATATGCTTTTTCCATTTAAAGATTAATCTTGCATGTAATGACCAAATGATCAAAATAATGCTTGAACACAATGATTTGGCATTTAATTATTGAGTGTGAATAGGATTAGAGGCCTGTAATCTAGCTTGTACAAGCTGACTTGAAAAATGCCAATGTATGAACATGCATTTGGTCATGAACAAAAGTGACTTTTGCCCAACTTTGCCAATTCGATTCTCCCTAACCACAAGGGTGTTTGATGAGTTCTTGGAAAATTTGGAAAGCTTGGAATGTGTAATACAATCCATCTTTGTAATGCAAATTGAAATTCCAAGTGGAACTATGTGAAAAATGGCCATGAAGTTGGACAAAAATCCTGCCTAGAATAGGTCAAAATTTTTCTAAGTTAAGAATGTTTTGCACCCTTGTTCCAAAAATCATAACTTGAGCTACAAGATTATTTTGAGGAAACTTTCTGATTCAAAGTTGTAGATTTTTCAATGGACTACAACTTTCATGTTTTGAGTTTTGTTTGAATCCAATTGTATCTTGATGAAAAAATGGGACAAAGTTAGGAAAAAATAAGGAAGTTTCATAACTTAGAAAAATTTTAAGTTATGAAATTTTCTCATTTTAAACCCTAATTTGCAAATTTGGATTTCTTGATGAACAAGTTTCATAATTTGACATGTCTTGATGGAAAAAGAATCTTGGCACTTGATTTTGACCAAAAAGTCAAAGTTTGACTTTTCAGTGTACAGTCAAATTTTGATCAGTTGACTGGAAAATTCATCTGTCAATCTTGTGCATTTGAGATCTTTTGAACTTGTTGAATGTGTCAAGACAATTCCATTGAATCCTTGAGTCCATATGTGAGCTTGGTTTGCCATTGGTTAGGTCAAACAGTCAAAAATTGCCTTTGTGCAGTCAAAACCCTAAAAATGACCATTTTGCCCTTTTGGTGATCTGATCAAATTTCTTGTGGAATTGTGATCCAAACTTGATCAAATGGTTCATATGAGTTCATTATGTTGATGTGGGTCAAAAATTATGAAGTTTGACTGTCAATTGGCCACAGTTGACTTTTTCCCCAATATAGCTGATTTCTAGGTCAACTGTCCAATTGACTTGGCAAAGATTAGAATCCAGGCTTGAAACTTGGTAGGGATAAACTTGTAGGTCCAACATGAAGCATGAAAGTTACTTTGGGCATTTTAGGTCAAAACATATTTGTGAAAACTCAAACCCTAATTTGGGTCAACAGTGCAAGGAGGAGTCTTGAGCAGAGCAAACCCTAACTTGATCTTGAGCTCCAAGAGTCTTGTGATGAGAAAATGTTGAAGAAATGAGAGGGTAAATTTTGGGGTACAACAAACGCCATCAACTCTTGTTTCCCCTTGTCCAGGGTTAGCATAGTCTCTTGAAACTGGGAGTTTTGTGCTTGTAGTTCTATCACTGTTTTCTCGATATCCATCTTGCTGAAATAAACAGCAGAAAGATAAGGAAACCTTCCTTGGAAAACCTGTTATGCTATGATGCATGGAAGATGTGTATGCAAATGATTTCAAGGATTTATGAAATTTAAATTTGTATAGACAAAGAATGAACAAACGTTAAGTTTCATTAATTAGTTCAAAATGACTACATCGTGCCTCTTGGGCTTACAAAATAAATCTCTAAGATAAAAAGGTCAAACGCATCCTCTTCTGTGCAATGTAGGCATTCAAGATTTATTCTTCATGGAGTTTCTTTGTAAGTTCCAGAACCCTTTTCTCGATAGCGTATAATTGAGCTTAGAAGGTGTCTCGTTCTTCCTTTAGCTGAATCCATCCTTTTTGTAAGTCTTCAAGAGAAGTAGGCATGTCAGGATAGAGGACAGTGTACGGGACATCTTCTTCAGCCACAAGATCCATGATAGTTGGTAGGATGGAGGGGTAAGTCATCACGAGCTTCTGAGCACGAGCTCATACCCACCTAAGGTAATACTCAAGGGGAATATAATTCTTGTGTCCCAGCATCTTACTATCCACTTTGTTTACCATCCTTCAAGCTCGTACAAACCTCTGATGGTAGCCTTGATCGTTGCTCTCGTAGTCGAACACCACTCCCTGGATTCGCATATCATGCGGAACATCTCTTCGGGCATACCCAAACTATCGTAAGGCTAAGCAAGGGTTGTAAGTGATACCTCCCCTAATTCCAAGCAAAGGTACATTAGAGAATTCCCCATAACGGTCGATGATAGTAATTTTTTCCAAGGACCGAGAACACCAATGAATATCAGAGTGTCTGAGTAACATCAACCTATTGGACTAACTCAAACCTTGCTCGTTCTACAACACGGATCGGGGGAGATGCGAAACAAACCACCTAGACAAAAGAGGAGTACAACACATGAGGGTTCCTCTCTTCCTCATAGTGCGAGAGTGGATAGAATGTAGGATATCTCCCAACAAAGTAGGCATCAGATTACGAGACATGAAGATTTTGACAGCATTTACATCTATAAGTTGATCAGGGTTTGTAAATAAAACCATCCCATAGATGAGAAGGGCCAATATTTCTTCAAAAGCTTGTAAATCCAGAGTATTCCAACAATATTGAGCCTTCTCCAACAAGAACTTGGCTAAGAACCCTCTGACACCACTCTTTGTTTCCCAATTAGTCGTGACATCGGATTATTGTAAGTGTAGTGCTCGGGAAAACTCTTCAGGGCTTGGATCTCTTTCCGTACTGTTTAAAGTTAGTTGATTTAGAATGAGAATCATCAAGAGTTGAGCAAATTCTTCCATAGTAGGTACGAGCTGGTAATCGGGAAAGGTGAAGCAATGGTGCAAAGGGTCGAAGAACTGGAAAAGCACCTTCATCATATCTTCATCAGTGCTCGAGGTAACCAAGTTTAGGAGGCGACCATGTCTTTTGGTGAATGAAGAATTATTAGGGACCCTTGATGCTAATTCTTTGAGTTGAGAAGGAATTCTTACGAGATTGACTTGGATAGTATTCCTGCGGATGGAAGCCATGTCCTACAAAATAGAACAAAGATAAATCCCAATAATCCTTGAAATGGTTAGTGAGAATGCTTATGATGTTATGATGTTTATGATGTTATGTACAAGTAAGCATATACACACAAGGAAAACAAGTCCTTAGGTTTAGGATTGCATGGAGTCTTATAGGTAAGTACCCTCTTGAAGTTTAGTTGGCCCAACTTGTCCTAGTAATAGTAATCGGGTTCTAAGGGATCTCAATATCACTGGTCTTTCTTATCGGGTATTGTTTCAGCGCAAGCCTCTTTAATGGCGACTGAAATATACTGAGAAGTCCAATCTCAATGAGCGTAGTATCGAGTATCAACCAAATTCAGAATGCACCAAAGCCAGCTATCTCACAACTTCCTAATGGCCAAGTTGGTCAAGTAAAGGTTCTAAAGTCAGTTAGTGCTTCATGACACCACACAGCGGCCCTGTATTCTCCTTGACTATTCAAGGGCTACCGGTACCAACAAATGTGTCACACTAACGTAGCTATTGTTTAGACCATGTTTGTATACCACACACAGTTTCCATAATGTATTGTTACTTACCTATAAGGTATCCCAGATCCGGGTAGAGGTTCAAAGTAAGCCCAAACAAGGATCCAAAATGTAAAGCAAGAAAGTCAAACAATGAAAGCAAATAAAGGTGATCTAGCCCTAAGGTAACCCCACTTTCATGTTTTCCCCAGCAGAGTCGCCAGTTCTGTGATACAGTTGGAGAACTGGCTTGGGATGTTTTGCGTTTGATCTCAATTTTTGTGGTTAGCAAGTGTCGCCGCCGACTTTTCTTTTATCCAAAAGGAAAGGCTGAAAAGAACAAGAAATACCTTTAAGATTATTTCTTGAGTTCGGGGGGGGGGGGTAGATTATGAAAAGGGAAGGTATTAGCAGCCTTTTCATCCATAGTTATCTATGTGCTCTTAGTTGCTTGCTAGATCATTTTCTTTTGTTTGAAAATGTGCTTTGTGGTGGTTTTTGAAAGTATTTTTGAAAAGGCGCCTTTGTTTAGGAAAACTTTGTAATGGTTCTCGTTTTGTAAGAATGTATACAAAGTGTTGGACTTTTGAATATATTTCATGTTTTGAAAGTGTTTATTTGTTTTGAAAGTGTTTTGGTGTGTGTTTGTTTTGAAAGTGAGCAAGCAACTAAGAACGTTTATACCTACTCAAAAGTCTTTTGTTCATTTCCTCCTTTCCTTTGATATTGCTATCTTACCATTGATTGGTAAGAAGCCTCATCTTTGGATGTAAAGGGACGGGCATGGGTCACCGTATAGTCATGATAGCAATGTTGTGAGATGTCTTGTCATTTCTCTTTGAGGGACTTATATCATTTAAAAGGCAACATTTGTAGCGTCATCGAGGGACTATGATCTTGTGTATTTGATTGTTTTTGCTAAGACATCCCACATGCATAACATGACTATTTATAAGGCAACAAGTGGGGTTAACCCTAGGGGTGCATGTGTGAATAGTGTGTATTTTTTCATGCTTGGTTTATCTTGAATTAGGGTTCTCTAAGCATTGATTTTATCTTTCCATATAAACCCTAACTTACTAGCATTGATATGAAAGTGATAAATTGCGAAAAGTAAATTTACTACGCTATTACATCATTTGGGGATGGGGTATACAAATTTACAAATGGGGATTGCAAGAAATTAAACCTAATTATCTATTACAACCATATTAAATTGAACACTGTACAAGAATTAAAAGGAATATAATGTACAAGGATATAAATGGAAAAGAAATGGATTTTTGTTTGGATTTTGTTAAGAAAGAGCCTTGGTTTTAACCTAATTATCTAAAAGAAAATAATTAATTAAAATAAGTAGAATTAAACCCTAGTTTAAAAGAAATAAAATTAATCAAGAAAGAATTTTTAGAATTTTTTTAGAAAAAGGTTTTAAGTTTAATCAAAATAGTATGGAAATTAATTAATTAAAATAAAACCTAAATTCTAAGTTAATTTTATTTAAAAAAGAAAACAACTAAACCTAAATCTAATTATTAATTTATTTAAGCAAAGATTTAAATTCGTTTAAGAAAAATTATTTTTGTCTTTTTTAGTTTAGAAAAGGAAATAAAATAAAACTATAGGTATATTATAAATAAAGTATTTTTTTGGATTTTTTAATAAAAATAGTAATAATAATAATAATAATAAATAATAATAATAATAATAATAAAGAAAAAATAAAATAAAATATAAAAATAAAAGTCAGGAGGTAAAAATGGAATTTAGGGTGTTTGTTAGGAAAAAACATTTTTTTGTTTGACGCCTGGCCCAAGTTTGAGTTTGTCTGTAAATCAGAAAAAAAAGAATAAAAATAAATGGGATGTGTTGTCAAAAGGAAAGAGGGGGGTTAGGAGAGGTAAAAATTCAAAGGCCCGGGTGGAGGCCCAGGCGCGCTGGCTTTGAAACAAAGAGAAAGGAAATGTTGGAAAAAATGGAAAAAAGTGGCAGCGTTGTGGCTTGAACCCACGCCCTTCACATAATACGCGCGCTACCTTACCACTGGGGTGGCTATACATCTGTTAAATTAAACAAAACCATAAATATATATTACATATCTATTCCTAGAAATGAACTTCATCTTCAACCTCCAGCCAGGGTCCCTGTATCTCATTCATTTCTCATCCATTCTCAAAACTTCCAACATCAAACTTGTTAGAAATTTTACTAGGATTCCAGAAATATAAACAAATTGGACTAACAATCAAAGATGAGCATGTATTTCTAAAAGTACCAAATCCTGACCTAACTTTTTTCATAGATTCAAACTTAAAATTCTCTAAGCTCAGGCAATATAAATGAAAACTATGGATATGTACAACTTCAGGGAAATGATATCTACATTTTATCTTTGAAAATGAAAGCCTAACAATGCCTAAATGAAGAGATGAAAGTTCAGAAAAATACCTCAAAAAATGGAAATCGTGAAATGAGTTTGAGCTTTTTTCAAGTGATGGTGATGATCAGGTTAGCTTCCTCAAGTTCCCAGGAAGCTAATGTAATGCTTAGCTTGAGCTCTGAATGGCTGGAATGGTCTGGAGAAGTCAAGTTGCATACCTCTATTTTTGGTTATGGAGGATGGTGGTGGAGATGTTACAGTTCCAAAACAAGGACAGGGATGGACTATATTTGAGGTATAGAAGCTTTGCAAATGATTTTGATGGAAAATGCACGAGGGAAATGAAAGATACAAGTTCAAGAGCAGAATTGTGTATCAATGGTGTTTTTTGAGTAATTTCTGGTTTGTGAGTATTTGAGGAAGTTTCAGGGCCTTAGAATTCATGCACTAGCTCATAAATAATGCCTTTATTTATAAACAAAAGGTTTGGAGTTCTCTAGTTGATCAGAATTCAAATTTACATGTTTTAGCTCAACATGTGATTTTTTGACAAAATAAGTTTCCATGCCTTGTACTTGGTTCATAGAGTTATTAACCACTTTAAACACAATACCTCTGACTTTTTGGATGGAGTGTACTCAAATAAAACAAGTTAGGAGCTCAAGAAGCTGACTTTGTGCATAAAGCTTGCTTTACAAGAATGGATATATTACTTTCTCCACAAAATGGCAAATTGGTTTGGACAAAGCTTAAAACACTTGGATAAGGGCATAATAAGTTGTGTAAGCCATTAATTGTGGAGTGAAAAACAAGTTTTAGGCCTGCAAAGTGAGTATTATGCATCATGTCTATGGATTTGATTCATGTTCATCATAAAATATGTCTTGCAAAACAAGTTTGAAACCCTAACTTCTTGCCTTCGATTCTCTTAGCTCAAATATGGTCTTGATGAGTTCTTGGACATTTTGGAAAGCTTGTAATATCCTCTACAACATTTATGTTGAACATGTTTTAAGAATTAATTTGGAACTAGGTGAAAAGTTACCATGAAGTTAGGTCAAAATCCTGACTAAAATACTCAAAATTTTACTAAGTATTTTAGTTTCATGGACATGTCTTCATAAATTCATAACTTGAAATCAAATCATTTATAGAAAATGTTCTGGCCTACAATGTTTTAGATATCATTGATATCTATAAATTTCATGTTGGAAGTTTTCCTTGAATCATCTTGCATCATGGTGGAAATTTGGCACAAAGTTATGAAAAAATGTTAACTTTCCAACACTTAGAAAAATATCTAAGTCCTAGAATTTTGACTTTTCAAAGATAATTTTGTATTTTTAATTTCTTGATGAACAAGTTTCATATTTTGACATGTCTTGAGGAAATATGATTTTTGAAACTTGATTTTGATCTAAAAGTCAAAGTTTGACTTTTTAGTATACAATTGACTTTTCATTAGTTGACTGAAATTCATCTGTCAATCCAATGATCTTGAGAGGTGATTTGAACTATGAAATTAGGTCAAGATGGTGCATTTGAATCCTTAAGATCATTTCTTAAACCAATAAGTCATTTTCTTGGTCAAAAGTCAAGAACTGAGCCTTCTTAATCAAAACCCTAATTTTAACCATTTTGCCCTTTTGGTGTTCTGATTAATTTTCTTTGAGGAATTGTGATCCAAACTTGATAAATTGACATATATGAGTTCATAATGTTGATATGGATCAAAAATTATGAAGTTTGACTGCAAATTGACCACAATTGACTTTTCCCTAATACAATTGATTTTAGGTCAACTGATCAACTGACTGAGCAAAAATGTGATCCAAAGCTTGAAACTTGACATGAGCAATCTTGGGGATCCAAAATAATGCCTAAAGGTCATACAAGGCATTAGAAGTTCAATTATCCTTTTACAAACTTAAACCCTAATTTTGAGTTGTCAGTGTTTGAGGAGGTGTCTTGAGCTGATCAAACCTTGTGTAGTCTTGAATCAATGGAGATCTTATGAGAGATTTCTTGAGAAATGAGAGAGCAATTTTTGGGGTACAACACACAGACCATCGCCTCAGGCTTCATTCCGTGATGCTCGAAAACAAAATCTAGCCCATCACCTCAGACTTCATGCAGCGATGTTCGAAAACCAAATTTAGCTTATCTCCTTAGACTTCACGCATCGATTTGTGAACCTAACCCATTGCCTAAGACTTCATGCAACAATGTGTTTCTTTATTCTGCAACACAGATCATTGCCTCATACTTCATGCAGCAATGCTCGAAAACCAAAACCTAGCTTATCGGTTAAGACGTCATGCAGCGATTCGCGAGCATAACCCATGGCCTTAGTCTTCAAGCATCCATGCATCATCAATTGATTTATTCATCCCTCCAAATGGATGAATAAGCAAAAGCAAACCAAGACATACAAGATTGCTCTCTCGAGCTCAAGACCATCTGCCTCATCATCAAACTATGGTAAGCGATATATCATCAGCTTTTGCTACTTCCTCAAGGTTCGTAAGGGTATGCTATATCAGCATAACCTTATATTTGTCAGACAAATTTTGGGGTATTCCAAGTATTCAATAAACTCCCAATCAAAATGTGCAAGATTTGTGTATTCTCACGCTATTCGATTGGAAGATAATTGAATAGGGGCAGCTGTCGTACCCCAAATTTGTCCTACCTCGACGACTATGATTAAAATAAAAGAGATATTTAATTGAAGATGGTACAACAATATTTGATGGCCTATCTTTATCCAATACTAGGGGTGTATTTTAATCCAGGAGAGTGGGTATTTCTAAATCGGAAAGACTCATAAATCCATTTGCGAGGCATGTTGGCCAATGTCTCATGAAATTCGAAATCAATTATTTGAGTAACTATTAAGTTCTTAATTATTGAACAATTGTTATTAAGAAGAGAAAGGGGAAATTAAACAGTCGCTAAGTTATCTCGCTTGGCATTTGTGAGCAAAATTATTATTTTGATTTTTAGTAAGAGTTTTAAATAATTTTTATCATGTAATAAATGATTTTGAAAAGGGTTTTATTAGCAAGACTCTTTGGTCTTATTATTAATAAAAATAAATATATATTATGAAGAAAAATACAATTGCTAACAAGTTTCGTTTTTTATATTAAAGAAAACTGTTTATTGTTTTTAAGTAAATAAATAAACAATATATATTTTTTAAGAAAACTAAAACGTTTTACTGGTAAATTTGGGTTCTAAAATTTGTTTGTTTTAAAAGACATTTAGGCCCTATTAAATTAAAAAAAGAAGTTTTTGCTGCAAAAGAAAATGTGTTAGGCTAATAGAAAGCGCAGGCCCATAGAAACATAGACTGCATGTGCTGGCCCAATTCCAAATAACATGTATTGTACAGATCTAACCTAAATTAACGCACATCTTGTGGCATAAACAAGCACTGTAGAAATTATAATAAAAAAATCAATTTTTTCACTACAACAAATCCAGAAAAATCAATCATATAAATCTGAAATTTACAGTAAATCAATTACAATATAATCTCAATCAATTACATCCCTAATTTCTATCCCTAATTCTTCTCTAATCTAATTCTAACAATTTACAAAACCCTAAATCAAACCTATAAATACAGAAATCGACAGAAAATGAAAAGGAAAAAAAGACGGAGACGAAGAATGGAGAGAAATTGGAAGATATTGAGGCGGAGGAGCTTGGATTCAGACGAAGGTATACAAAGTACTGAAGAACGAAGGTACCAGAGATTTTATTGAAGAAAGAGAATAGTGGTTAGGGTTTCAACATCTGAAACCCTAATCACCGTTGAGGATATCAATTCGTCGCCGCTAGCACCATCTCCTTTAGAGTCCGCGAGTAAGAAGAAAAGGAAAGTTTAGCACCGAATCGAACGATTGAAAGCAAATTGAGACATAATTATATCGCAATAGAGATAAGAGAGTTAGCTTTATATTGTTTTGTGTTGTTTGTGTTTAAATGAGTATTAGGATTACAGTGGGCTAGGAAAATTGCACCGCCGCGGTGATTGTTTGGACGTTAGGGTTTGTGTGCAAAATTGGGGAAGAGAGAAGAAAGAAAAGGGTTTGGAATGAAAGAGAGAAGAAGTTACTGTAAAATGAACTGAAAAAATAATGTTATATTTTGTTATGTTCCAGTGTCTGCATGCTTACTATAGTTAACATGCTCCCTCAGATCTCATCCACATGATTCTGATCAGACGGCCATCTGGCCAAGTCTCACGCGATAACGCATGCACCCTCCCACACAAAATTAGGTTGACCCCTTCAAACTCGTTTGGGCTTAAGCCTATTTCCTTTTCACACCCCCCTCTCACCAGATTACTAAACATCAAAACGGATCACCCCCCCCCCCCTGCCAGCCTGCGTAATGGGCCTAATTCAGCCTGATTTCTACACCCCCATCTTTTTCTAAATAACTAATAATACACCCCCGGTCTTAATTAAATTTTATTTTATTGTATACTATTATCTATTTTTTATTTCAATATCTTATTATTATTATCATATTATTATTTATTTTCTATTTTTTTATATAATTACTTATATTTGCAATTATTATTATTATTATTAATCTTGATATTAATTATTATGACTATATTATTATATCATGTAAACTATTTTATTCAAAAAAATGCATATTATTTTCGTATATTATTTGCGTTAAATATTTGTTTACCACGCATTAATCAAGATTTCTTCGCAATTAACACAATAAAAAATACTAACCAATCTCAAACTATTTTTCGCAATCAATTAAGTTAATCAATTGTTTTTGCAAAAGGGTTTCAAACAGACTTTGACTCACTGCACATTTAGTCAAAATCTCTGCAATCACTACTCCTAACCAAAATGCGAGGTGATTCAAAATACATTTGCAACCCCTAAAAAACACCAACCTATACGAACTACGAATTGAGACTCTGATTCCTCATAAGAGGATACGTAGGCATACAATCAAAAATCGTAGCGAGTTTCCCTATAAAACAATTAAGACACTTTTTCCCTATTAAAATTTAAATCTTGTTTCCCCAACTCAAACCTATTTAAAGTACGTTTCTGACCCCTAAAAACACCAACCCCATATGAACTACGAATTGGGACTCTGATTCCTCATAAGAGGATACGTAGGCATACGATCAAAAATCATAGCGAGTTCCCCTATTAAAAAATTAATACACTTTTCCCCTATTAAAATTTAAATCATGTTTCCCCAACTCAAACCTAAAACCTAGTATCTGAAGAAGTGAAAAACACAAGAAGGGGGGTTGAATTGTAAAACTTGAAATCAAATACAGACAACACGTTATTTTTATCTTGGTTCGTTTGATCTCAAACTACTCCAGTCCACCCGTCAAGGTGATTTCGCCTCTCTCCAACGAGGTCTTAATCCACTATATTCAACTGAATATTACAACTGCTTTAACAACTGCTAAAGCCTTCTTGAGTCTAAACCACAGACCGGTTTCTCAAGGAAATTCTTTCTTACAGATAAATGAATACTATGTGTGTTGAATGTTTTCTACAAAAACTTTATATCACAACTGTGATAATACACAAATTAAGCTTATGTGAAACTAGGATGTTATGACTATAGAGTAAACAATTTGAGAGATATAGCAAGCTGTATGAGTGAGGATGAATATGATTTGTTTTAGGCGTGTAAAGAGTTGTAGAGCATTAGCCAATTCATTTCTCACTGACTTGTTTATATAACCTTTGGAAAAGATACGGTGTAGTCAATTATACCATTTCAATGCCCATTACGTTCTTTCCATATTGAGAAGATCTTTGTCTTGGAATAAATTCGTTGGTAATAAAGTGTCTTGAATGCACAGTACCGTTGTCAATTAAGCGTGTTATTGGCTTTGGCTTATTTTGACACTTCTAGGTGCTGATGATATTGTTTTGGTCTTGATCAGAGTTTAGAGTATGTTAAGCGCAGATCTGTTCATCAAGCTTCAGCGTAAGCACATGCTTTGATCTTCTGATGCTGGCATATGATATTTCATCTTCTGATGCTGGCATATGATATTTCATCTTCTGATGCTGATGTTGACATTCTTATGCTGATATCCATTAGAGTTTTTGTAAATGCACAATATAATTTTTAGGTAGCATATATGTCTCATATGAATTATACAATTTATTTAATCTAGCATTTTGTTATCATCAAAACTTTAACTTAGGGTAGTAGATTCAAACTTTGTTCTAACAATCTCCCCCTTTTTGATGATGACAAAAACCGGATATTTTCAATTGAAATTTAAAGAAAAAAATATCAGAGATAACCAAATAATAAATTTGTATCAGCGATAAACAGAAAGGTATCAAAGATAAGAAGATAGGGAATAGAAAGGTATCAAAGTTATGATCATAAAAACTCCCCCTGAGTTTATTACTTCCCTTTTAATTCCATGAGTCCTTTAGCATCAGATCTTTATTGAACTTTCTTTGAGCATCAGATCTTTCCTTTACTAGAGCAGAGCTTCAGTGTATTAGAGTTCATTAGATTCTTGTACCTGTAAGCTTATGCAGAACAAAGAAACATTCAAGTATATCAGAGTGTTAGAATGTTTGAGACTTTTGTCTCAGTAATCCATTATTGAAAAATATCATTCTTTCTCCCCCTTTTTATCAGCAATCAAAAAGTGCAAATAATTGAAGTTAAAAAACGATCAGTGCAGAAAAACGATTGTATTCAGTTCAGAGCTCAGAAAATATTACAGATAACATGTAAAGAAAATAGTGAAAACATCAAGAATCAAAATCTAAGAATGGGGAGGAAGGCGTGTGAACAGAGCTTCTAGCATGTTCTTAATCTGATCAGTGGTTTCCTTCTGCTGATGCACCATGCTGACTACTGAGTCAATCTTACTATCCTGAACATCCATCCTTTCCTTCATTCGTTGATCATTCTCATCCATTCTCTCCTGCAGTCGAATATCATTTTGCTTCAGCTCTTCAAGAGTCTGCCTGTCCAATGCAGCTTGAGAGATGTCAGAATCAGGATGCTTCTGAGAGCTTTCTGCAATAACTTCTTCTTGACTTAAATCTTCAGCTGGAATCGTCTGTTCTTCTGCTGGTTGAACTGTTGAAGCTGGACGCTTTTCAGACCAAGGCTCATTGTCCAGAAGAAGAACTTTATCCTTCAGCAGACCTTCAATTTCTTTCAGTAAATTGCTGAAGTTCTGTTGAGCCTGTCCATAGCTTTGGTCTTGCAGCTTAAAGGTTTCAGCGCATACCCATCTTCTGAATTGTGTCCAGAGGTGGTCTGAAACAGCAGGATCAATCACTTCCAGAATAGCCTGTTTTAGAGAAGAAATCCACTTCTGCATGTCTGTTTCAAAATTCAAGATGCTAGAACCAACATCTGGTTGTTTGGGTTTGGGAATGGCGGTTTTATTTTTAATGGCAGCAAGGCGTTCAAGGACTGTTAGATCAATGAAGGTCTTGCTGTGGTCAACTGGATTTTGCTTGGGTGAGGGAGTAGGAGAATCAGGAATGATTATTGGACTGGATGGGGTATTAGGTGGAGTAATTTCTGGTGAGGATGGTAGTTGAGGGATATTAACAGTGGTACCACCAGGAAATTGTATGGCTAAGGGTTGTGGTTCAGAGGGTTTAGATGATTGAGGTTCAGGGGTTTGAGCCTCAGAGTGTTGAAACTCAGGTTGTGGAGATGATTCGTGTTGAGGTGAAGGTGGATTAAGTTCTGGTTGTAGAGATGGAGGTTGTGGAATTTCTGGTTCTGGTGAGTGTGGATCTTCTGGTATTGGTGAGAGTGTAGTTTCTGGTTGTGGTGAGTGGGGAGTTTCTGGTTGAGGATTTGGATTTTGTGTATGGGGAGCAGAAGAATGTGGATTTTCTGATTGAGGTTTTGGAATATGAGGTTTGGCGCGGGATCTTCTGAGGGTTAATGACTCAGAAGGGTCAAACTCAGGTTCAGTATCATCAATGATTGGAATGGGAATTGGGATTTCAAATGAAGCTGGGGTTGGAATAAATGTTAGAACAGCAGATGAATTTAAAACATTAACAGAAGACAGATTACCTCTCTTCTTTGGCGTCTGCTGAGACGATCCTTCTGATACAGCCTTTCTCTTCTTAGTCTTCTTCAGAGTAACCTCTGGTGCCTTCTGCTGAAGATCTTGAATGTTTAGATTGGGTGCTGTTCCATCAGCTTTGCACGCACCCAAGTATCTCAGAACTATTTGAGGCTTGGAGTCAATCTCTGAGAACATGGGGAAGTCGTCCAGGGGAATTCTTCTGCTGGAGATTTCAGCAAAAGGAGTAACGCTGGGCTCCTTCTTAATGTTCTCTATCAGCTTCATCTTCTTGAGATTCTTGGCATTCAGCTGCTTGCCAACAGAAGGTTCTAGAGAGCTTATTTCCTGTGCCTCTGTCAAGTGTTCAATCAGCCTATTCTCCGTTAGAATATCTGATATCAATCTGCCGAAGGGTATCCAATCCCTTTTAGTCCTTTCTTCTTCTCTAGTCTCTTTGACGCTGGTCCTTAGATGGTTGAACAGAAGATGAGCTAGATTAATCTTTACCTTCTGATTAATAAAATAGACCAGAAACTGCTGAGCTATGTTTATGTAATCAGGAGAGCTTGTAGGCTTCCTGTGATTGAAGCAACCCAGAATAATCTTTGCCCAAACTCTGTGCTGATCTTTCAAATCTCTTATTTTGCTGGAGGGGACCCCATGTGTGAAGATCTGCCTTGCTATAACAGCAACATCTGAGCACCTTTTTGCCATGTCTATACAGCGAATGCCACTACCATTGTATCCAATCAGCCTTGCAATGTGATCTTCACTAATCACAATTTTCTTTCCCATGATATACGAAGTAACCTGATGGGTTGAGGAAGACGCATGTATCCAAAATTCTTTAACCAAAATGGGGAACGTTGGACCCACCAACCTATCAAAGTACCTTTCCCAACCTTGTGCCTTAATTTCTTCAGACAAATCAAAGCCATTTTCCTTCAAACTATTGAAATCTACTATCAATTCTGACAGAACTTCCAAGTTCTTGACCGGAGTGAGGAGCATTCTGAAAGGAATCTGATACTGTTCAGAAGAAGCATCTTGCTGGGAACCTGCAGAAGGAGTGCTAGAAGATGCCATGTTCACACAAGGGTTTTTTTGTTGAGAAAAAGCTTGAAAAGGGTTTCTTTGAGAAAGAAGATGAACACACAGTAAGAACACAGAAAAATGTTGAAGATTGTAAGTGACGGTAAAAATGAATGAATGATGTTTAAGGCGTTTAAATAGGTTTCAAAAAATGTTTTGAAAACATAAATGTTTTAAGAGAGAGAATTAAATCATGATTACTCGCATTTAATGTTGGCTGATTTTGGGGGATTTAGAAAGATATTTGGAATGGTTACCCATGACATGTGTCTCAATGCATCCAATCAGCGCTTTGCCTTCTCAGAAGTGTGCACGCGTGTTCTGCCTCAGGAATTAGCTGATGACTGGATGACACTTGTTTGATTTAGTGAACAGCACATCTATCCTTGAAATGAAACGCTCAGATCTTTATGGATAGAATCTGATACAATCTGCATGTCTAAATTTCTGAAAGAAGATTGATTAGAAGTTCACAGTAAAATAAAACAAATTCTGAAGGTTAATATATAAAATTAAAACATTTTCACTCTGGGCAGTGCTTCATGCTGAGATGTTTCAAAATGAAGTTGAACCTATCTTCAGAAAGTGGTTTTGTGAAAATATCAGCCCATTGATGGTCTGTATCAATAAATTTTAAGTTTAAAATGCCTTTCTGAATATAGTCCCTAATAAAATGATGTTTTATTTCTATATGCTTAGCCCTAGAATGCAAAATTGGATTTTTACTTAAGCAAATGGCTGAAGTGTTGTCACAGAGTATAGGAATGTTACTCTAAAATATCTGGAAGTCTTCAAGCTGACTTTTCATCCAGAGCATTTGTGTGCTGCATCCTGTTGCTGCTATGTATTCAGCTTCTCCTGTTGATAGCGCAATTGTGGATTGCCTTTTGCTGGGCCAAGAGATCAGATTTTCTCCCAGAAACTGGCAGCTTCCAGAAGTACTTTTACGCTCTACTCTGTCTCCAGCAAAGTCAGCATCACAGTAACCTACTAAGCTGTAATCACTAGATTTTCTATAAAATAAACTCAGATTAGTAGTACATTTCAGATACTTGAAAATTCGCTTAACAACTGTTAAGTGAGATTCTCTAGGATCTGATTGGAATCTTGCACAAATGCATACACTGAATAAAATATCAGACCTTGAAGCCGTCAGATAAAGAAGAGAACCAATCATACCTCTGTAGACCTTCTGTTCTACCTTTTTGCTTACCTCTTCTCTTTCCAGAATGCACGTGGGATGCATTGGAATCTTTGATGACTTACATTCTGAGAGATCAAATTTCTTCAGAAGTTCTCTGACATATTTGCTCTGATGAATGTAAGTTCCCTCTAGAGTTTGATTGATCTGAATTCCCAGAAAGAATTTCAGTTCCCCCATGAGGCTCATCTCAAATTCTGCCTGCATACACTTAGCAAATTTTCTTCCAAGAGAAGGATTAGTAGATCCAAATATAATATCGTCAACATAAATCTAACACACTAAGATGTCATTCTTAACTGACTTACAGAATAAGGTTGTGTCCATTTTCCCTCTGGTGAATTCCTTTTCTAACAGAAAGTTACTTAGTCTTTCATACCAAGCTCTGGGAGCTTGTTTCAGACCATATAGTGACTTCTTTAGTTTGAAAACATACTCTGGATTTTTTGTACTTTCAAAACCAGGGGGTTGGTGCACATAAACCTCTTCTTCTATATATCCATTTAAGAATGCACTCTTGACATCCATCTGATATAGAGTGATGCCTTTATTAACAGCAAAAGAAATTAAAAGTATGATAGATTCTAACCTGGCGACTGGAGCAAAGGTTTCTGTATAGTCTATCCCCTCTTGCTGACTATAACCTTGTGCTACCAGTCGTGCCTTGTTTCTGATGACTTCACCTTGTTCATTCAGTTTGTTTCTGAACACCCATTTTGTTCCAATGACGTTGAATCCTTTTGGTCTGGGAACTAGATCCCACACGTCATTTCTGGTGAATTGATTCAGCTCTTCTTGCATTGCTAGAATCCATTCGTTGTCCAGAAGTGCTTCATCAATTGAAGAAGGTTCAATCAAAGAAACAAGTCCCATGAGGGATTCTTCAGAGTTTCTGAAGCTGGCTCTTGTTCTGATTAGATCTTCCTTTCTTCCTAAGATTGTTTCTTCTGGGTGATCCATGCTGCTTCTGGGTAGTCTTTTCTGAGGTTGATCAACAGATGTTGCTGGATTGCTTGCAGTGCCTCTTTCTGATGTTGAAGGAGTGTCTTTGTTGAGAGCTTCTGATGACTTGTCTTCAGAACTTGTGAATTCAACTTCCATACCTGCAAAGACTTCATTCTGCTTTGACTTTTCAGAGTCAAGCTTATCATCAAAACGAACACTGATTGATTCTTCCACAATCTGTGTTTCTGTATTGTATACTCTGTACCCTCTTGAGCGTTCAGAGTATCCTAACATAATAAACTTCTGTGCTTTAGAGTAAAACTTGTTCAAATAATTTTTTGTATTTAACATAAAACAAGTACATCCAAATGGATGAAAATATGAAATGTTGGGCTTTCTGTTCTTCCACAATTCATATGGAGTCTTTTCCAGAATAGGTCTTATGGAGATTTTATTCTGAATGAGCACGCTGTGTTTATTGCCTCTACCCAGAAGATCTTAGCAACGTTTGTCTCGTTGATCATGGTTCTGGCCATTTCTTGCAATGTTCTGTTCTTTCGTTCTACAACTCCATTTTGTTGGGGAGTTCTAGGACAAGAGAAATCATGCAGAATGCCTCTGTCATTAAAGAATGACTCAAAATCTTTGTTTTCAAATTCTCCACCATGATCACTTCTGACTTTAATGATTCTAAGATCCTTTTCATTCTGAACTTGGTTACAGAAGGTGACAAACACAGAGTGTGACTCGTCCTTGTGTCTTAAGAACTTTACCCATGTCCATCTGCTATAGTCATCTACGATTACTAACCCGTACTTCTTGCCACTGACTAAAGCAGTTTTAACTGGTCCAAATAAGTCAATGTGCAGAAGTTCTAATGGCTTAAAGGTGGAAACAACGTTTTTAGATTTGAAAGCAGGTTTTGCAAACTTGCCTTTCTGACATGCTTCACACAGAGCATCTGAATTGAACTTCAGATTAGGAAGTCCTCTGACCAGATTGAGTTTGTTAATCTGAGATATTCTTCTCATACTAACATGCCCCAATCTTCTGTGCCAGATCCATTGCTCGTTGTTAACAGACAAAAGACACTTTACATTCTGACTTTTCAGTTCAGAAAGTTTGATTTTATAAATGTTGTTTTTCCTCTTTCCATTAAATAGGATAGTCCCATCTTTCTGACTAACAGCTTTACATGATTTTTGATTAAAGATTATATCATAACCGTTATCACTTAATTGACTTATGGATAACAGATTATGCATTAATCCATCTACTAATAGAACATTATTTATAGAGGGAAGATTTCCATTACCTACTGTTCCAGAGCCAATGATCTTTCCCCTCTGATTGCCTCCAAAGCCTACGTGGCCTCCAGGCTTAAGTTCCAGGCTTTGGAACATATGCCTTCTTCTCTTCATGTGTCGTGAGCAGCCAGAGTCCAGGTAACATGACTGGTGTTTCTGATTTGCTGCTAAAGATATCTGCAACATGTATTATTTTATCCTTAGGTACCCATATTTTCTTGGGTCCTGATTTGTTAGCTTTACCAAAACTCTGGTTGAATTTTGGTTTCACAGAATAATTACTACTAGTATATTTAATGTCATGTGTGTGACCATACACAAAGTGTGAATTCAGAGGAGTGCGTTTAATAATTAAATCCATGGAATTCTTTGGTGTATGTACCTTACCTTGGTATCCTATTCCCTTTCTGTCATTTCTGCTAACTCCATAGATCATTGAAGCCATTTTGCTTCTATCTATGCTTTTAGCAAGGAACTTCTGAAAGCTGTGATCATACTCCTTGATGATCTCATCAGCAGCGCTGCTGGGAGTTTCAGAAGTTGTTTCCTTCTGAGATTTTTGTAAAAGATTTTCTAATTTTGAAATTTTATTTTTCAACTCAGAATTTTCCAATTTAAGACTCTCAGTTTTATCAGAGTCAGAATCAAGATTCCTTTTCAGGTTTCTGAATTTAACTCTGATCTGCTGATATCTTTTTAGAATTTCGTTAAGGCTTTCAACAAGTTCAGCCTTAGTAAAATTAATTGCAAAGTCAGGGAATACCTCTTCGGTGTCTGATTCAGAGTCTGATTCAGAAGCTTCACTGTCTTCTAATATGTTAGCCATGAGAGCTATGTTTGCTCTCTGATCATCTGATTCTGAGTCAGCTTCAGACGAGTCAGAGTCATCCCATGTAGCCATGAGACTCTTCTTCTTTTCCCTTCCAAACTTCTTTTTAGGCTTTTCCCTCTGAAGCTTTGGACAATCACTCTTGTAGTGTCCTTGCTCATTGCATTCATAGCAGATGATGTCCTTGGTGTTTGGCTTTCTGCTTCCTGAAGAGCCTTCATATCTTCTGTATCCAGAGGAGGAGTCTGACCTTCTGTATCTGGAGGAGGACTAATTCTGATCAGATCTTCTGGTATTCCTGAACTTTCTTTGCCTTTGCTTCCATAGTTGGTTCACTCTTCTGGAGAGGAGGGAAAGTTCGTCTTCTTCTGATGAGGACCCATCAGAGGTTTCTTCAACAGCCTGCAAAACTTTGGAGTCAGATTTTCTGTTAGATTTTAACGCTAAAGGCTTACCTTGCTTCTGAGGTTCATCAGCTTCTAGCTATATCTTGTGACTTCTGAGGGAGCTGATAAGTTCCTCCAGAGAGATTTTGTTGAGATCTTTAGCTAGCTTCAGCGCTGTAACCATTGGCCTCCACTGTTTTGGCAAGCTTCTGATGATCTTCTTGATATGATCAGCAGTAGAATACCCTTTGTCCAGAACTTTGAGACCAGCCACCAGAGTTTGAAATCTTGAGAACATCGTTTCAATTGATTCACTTTCTTCCATTTTGAATGCCTCATACTTCTGAATGAGCGCAAGAGCTTTAGTTTCTTTGACCTGAATGTTGCCTTCATGCGTCATTCTGAGAGAGTCAAACATACTCTTTGCAGTGTCTCTGTTAGATATCTTTTCATATTCAGCGTAAGAGATGGCGCTGAGAAGAATAGTTCTGGCCTTGTGGTGATTTTTGAAGTCACGCTTTTGTTGATCAGACATTGCCTTCCTGTCAATCTTCTGACCACTTGCATTCACTGGGTGCGTGTATCCATCTGTCACCATGTCCCACAGATCAGCATCATGTGCCAGAAAGAAGCTTTCAATTCTGTCTTTCCAGTAATCAAAATTCTCTCCATCAAAGACTGGAGGTTTGCCGTTGAATCTGTCTCTATCTTTATTGTTGTCATTGCTGGTGTGTTGATATGTTCCTGCCATTGTGTTTTTCTGATGCTGGATCTTGTACTGACACGATTAAGTGTTTTAGCTCAGAACCAGACGCTCTGATGCCAATTGAAGAAGTGAAAACACAAGAAGGGGGGTTGAATTGTAAAACTTGAAATCAAATGCAGACAACACGTTATTTTTATCCTGGTTCGTTTGATCTCAAACTACTCCAGTCCACCCGTCAAGGTGATTTCGCCTCTCTCCAACGAGGTCTTAATCCACTATATTCAACTGAATATTACAACTGCTTTAACAACTGCTAAAGCCTTCTTGAGTCTAAACCACAGACCGGTTTCTCAAGGAAATTCTTTCTTATAGATAAATGAATATTATGTGTGTTGAATGTTTTCTACAAAAACTTTATATCACAACTGTGATAATACACAAATTAAGCTTATGTGAAACTAGGATGCTATGACTATAGAGTAAACAATTTGAGAGATATAGTAAGCTGTATGAGTGAGGATGAAGATGATTTGCTTTAGGCGTGTAAAGAGTTGTAGAGCATTAGCCAATTCATTTCTCACTGACTTGTTTATATAGCCTTTGGAAAAGATACGTTGTAGTCAATTATACCATTTCAATGCCCATTACGTTCTTTCCATATTGAGAAGATCTTTGTCTTGGAATAAAGCCATTGGTAATAAAGTGTCTTGAATGCACAGTACCGTTGTCAATTAAGCGTGTTATTGGCTTTGGCTTATTCTGACGCTTCTAGGTGCTGATGATATTGTTTTGGTCTTGATCAGAGTTTAGAGTATGTTAAGCGCAGATCTGTTCATCAAGCTTCAGCGTAAGCACGTGCTTTGATCTTCTGATGCTGGCATATGATATTTCATCTTCTGATGCTGGCATATGATATTTCATCTTCTGATGCTGATGTTGACATTCTTATGCTGATATCCATTAGAGTTTCTGTAAATGCACAATATAATTTTTAGGTAGCATATATGTCTCATATGAATTATACAATTTATTTAATCTAGCATTTTGTTATCATCAAAACTTTAACTTAGGGTAGTAGATTCAAACTTTGTTCTAACAGTATCCTTGTGAACAAGGTAGATGAAAGGTGCCTAACACCTTCCTTTCGTCTAAAGAAGTCTGAAATCTAGAATCTCTATCTGCGAATTAGGGTTTTCTGTTAGATTCCCTTCCCTAGGATAAAAACTAATAGTGGCGGCTCTGATTAAAAAACTAGTTGCTACAATATTCACTGCTCGAGAAAACTTGTTGCGCTTTGGCATGGTCTGCTCGCAGACTAAGACAATATATGTTGACTCATACTACTCTATTGATCTCTAAAATGGATCCTGTTGTACCCCAAAATTTGCCCTCCCATTTTTCATAGAAAGCACAACCCTAGGGTTTCTCAAATATTTAAGATTGGCTCAAGAATCGATCAGACAGATTTTCTCCTTTGGCAGTAAACCAACAATTAGGGTTTTTCTCACATTTCTCAGAAGAAATTGAGTTCTCAGAAATTCAATTGATTTTCACATGTTTTCATGCTCTCTCAAATTTACTGAAAAAAGGCAGTGTTTGTTTGATCCAAGTTAACCAGATAATTTGCGTCTTTTAAAAACATTTTTTTGTTTATGGAATAAACATTTGCCTGTTTATTGGAATACACAGTGCGTGTTTTGATTGGAATGCAGTTGCAAGATTACAGAGTTATTTAATTACTTGGAGTTTAAGTTATATGGAATGGAATTATTGGAATGCAGTTTCAGTTATCTTGATCAGGAATCTTAAAGAATCAGTGAAGACACAGAGAGAGAATTACAAGTTACTAACAGTAACGAATTTTATTGAACATCAGATTATCTCATAAAGACTTTTTCATTTATTTCAAAAAATTGTTACATTACAATTTATTATTTAAATGCTTTAAGTTTTACAACTTATTGTATTTGAAAAATAAATCAGTACAATTGTTTGAGTATTTCTCTCTAAATTACGAAGAAAAAATCTAAGCCTAAGGATGACTACTTGCTCCCATGCTCGCCAAAGAATTTCTTGCTTCCTCTGCTTTGCCACCATCCAGTTTACGCTCACATGAAAGAAAGGCAGAAAAATAATTAGCACAGTTAATTGGATATGAGTAAGAATTTTCAAAAAAAAAAGAGAATTGTGTTCATCATTAAAGTTTGCCATTTGGAATCAGAGGACTATTTTTAATTCATCACGTTTTTATTTTTCTCTTTGCAAATCACAAGAAGATAACTCTTCTTGGTTCACAAAAAGAAAAAGAAAAATGCAAGGCAAGCTATCCAAACAAGAAATGCATGGCCAAAACATATTCTAAACTGCAGCATGCTGTCCAAACAGCATAAACAAGCAAACAAGACCCAATGGCTAAACAATGCAGCATGGCAAACTAAACAATGCAGCATGGCAAGTAACTAAACAATGCAGCATGGCAAGTAACTAGACAAGTACATTGCAGCAAACTAGACAGCAGCAAGGCAAGAAGAAAGTACAGCAGTATGGTAAACCAAATAACAAGCAAGGGGCTTGTTTCAATAGCCTTTTCATCACTTTCCAAGATTTTGGAAAAATTTTCAGAAAAAGGTGAAAAAGCATTTTGCTTTTATCATTGAGAGAGGAGAGAGAGGAAAGAGGTCACCTATTTTTGTTGGAACTGCATAAAAGGTATAGCTTGACCATCCTGCCCAAAGGCTGTCAAAGAAAAAAAGCAAATACAACAGTAGGAAAACTGTAAGAAAAAGAGGAGAACATTTTGTCAAACTAAGAAAACAAAACTGCATAGCAAAACAAAACTCTCAAGCCGGTAACATCCCAAGTCCAAACCTGCCCAACAAATCAAAAACCTCAAACTGTCAAACCAGAACAGTTCAAAAATCCTTCAACCTCCAAAACCATTTCAACAAACATAACCATCAAAAGCATCCAAGTCCAAACAGTTAAAAACAAAACTGTAATAAACAGGGCCAAACCAAGAAAACAAAAAGCTTGCAAACTGTCAACAAAGATGAAAAAAGATTCAAGCTTGTAACTCATTTCCAACACTCAAAACACTTCAAACCCAGTTCAAACCAAATTGTTAACAAAAATCATCATTTTCAATAAAACCTGTAACAATACCAAATCACAAAACATTCAAACCTGTGATATCCCCATCAATCCAAAAATATAGTTCAAAAACCATCTTCAATACAAAGCCACAAAATCTCAAAGCTTTCACAAACTGATAAAACATGTTAGAACGTTCAAACCCAAAACAGTTCAAACAACAATTTCCAAAATATCCCAAACCCCTGCAAACTGTAGCCAAAAAAACAACTTTCATAAAATATTCCAAAACTGTAAGATTCAAAACTACCATCAAACTCCCAAACTGTAAAAACAGTTTTCAAACCACAAAACATTCAAACAGTCCAATATCCTCATCAATCCAAAAACTGTTTTCAACCAAAAACAAAACCATCCCAACAAGTTCATAACCCAAAAATAGAAAACTTACAAATCAAGACTCAGAAGCATCATCATCATCATCATTTAACATAGAAGATTAGAAAAATAAATAAGTTACCAGAAAAAACCTAGCCCCTTCGTCATCATTTCTTCCCTCCCAGTTTTCGGCCGCCAAGGAGCACCATCAGCTCAAATCTCACATTCCTCTCCATTTTCCAGAAAAATTCCAAAGGTATGATTTCGTCACATTTCTCATAAATCGTTTCCTGCATCTCAAGGTACAATAGAATTTATTAACAGAAAAATACGAACAAGATAAAACAACAACAGTAAAACATTCAAATCAAGACAGAACATCACCTTTTTTTTCATAAAAGAAATTATTTGAGCATGGTTAGGAAGAGAATGAGGGGTGCTCCGGTAACGGGAATTGGGGAGAGAAAATCAGTTTGAGCGGTAATCAAGCATCTTAGGTATGAATCAAACCTAGGTATTCCAGAAAAAAGCATTTCATTCATGAATCGGGGACGGATAGGGAAAGAGTGAGAAAGATGAACAAGAGAGGGACGAAGGGACGAAGGGACCAAGGGCGCCGCTGTGAACGCAAACAACAAACCCTAATTCTTGTTCCCCTAATCAGCGAATAAAGGAGTTTAAGGTTTTGGGCCAGTTTTTCTTAAGCCCATACACACGCGTTTGCTCACACCCCCCATTCTGGCCTTGTTTCTTTTTTGTTTCAGCATTGACAAATATACCTTTGGGCCTAACCCCCCTTTAATTCCTTTAAGCCCATTTTCTTTCATTTTGATTTAATTTGTTGTTTTTATTTCTTTTTGTTAATAATATACTATTGTTTTTAAAACTTCATTTCATTAAATTGATTTAGTTTTTTTTAAGTGATTAATTTTCTTTTACCATTTTCTCTTTTTATAAAAAACTCATTTTTATTAATTTTTAATAAAAACATCAAAAACATTAATTTAATTAGTTTTCTTTCTTTAAGCTTATAATTAATAAAATATACAAAAATATAATAAAGATTTTTAATTTAAATCATTTTCTTTTTAGATTGAATTTTATTTTTTCCAAGTAAATACATTGCATTTCATACTTAATTGATTTCTTTATTTCATAAATTGTCATAGCTTTGTATTAAATTGCACAACAATTCGATTTGGTTGTAATATTTGGACATTGCTATTTTTTATGTGACTCATCCCCATTTGGAACAATTGTACCCCCATTCCCGGATACTTTTGCAATAGCTTAGAATTTCAATTCCCGCAATTTATTGCTTTCTATATACTTTGTATTAATTAGGCATGTATGGCAATATTCAAAAATCAATCGCTAGATGACCTAATCCAAGAATAAATAACTTGAAATCAACACACTTCTCACACGCGCACCTCTAGGGTAACCCCGCTTATTGCCTCGAAAATACAATCATGTCCCTCGAATATGAGACACTCTAGCAAATGACCCTTTGATAAACAAAGATCGTAGTCCCTCGATGACCCTCGATGTTGCCTTTGATAAAACGATCTCGTCCCTTACAAAATTGCTAGAGCGTCTCACAAGTTGCTTTCAATGATTGTAAAATTGACCCGCGCCTGGCCCTTCACCTCCAATGATGGGGCTTCTTACCAAATCAATGGTAAGATAGCACCATTAAAAGGAATAAGAAAAGACCTTTCGAGTAGATAGATTCGCTCTTAGTTACTCGCTTGCTCACGACAAAAACTTTTACACTTACACCTCCATTTCAAAACACTTTCAAAAGACAAAACATTTTGTATACGTTCTTATAGAGACGAGAACCATTGCAAAACCTCTTTTCAAAACACTTTTTGAAACACGATTCACAAACACCTCTTTGAACTATTTTTTGAAACAAAACTTTGTATATGTTCTTATAGAGACGAGAACTATTATAAAGAAATTTTCCAAAATAATGTCAAAACCCACACCACAAGCAAACAATCAAAAAAAAGCAAGTGATTTAAACGAGTAGCTAAGAGCCCATGGAAAACCATGGATGAAAAGGGTGCTAACACCTTCCCTTTTCATAATCTACCCCCCGAACGCGAGAAAATTCTCGAAAGGTCTTTCCTGTGCTTTTTTACCTTTCCTTTTGGATAAAAGAAAAGTCAGTGACGACTCTTGCTAACCGCACAAGTGCGAACGAAACGCAAAACATCTAGTCAGTTCTCCCACTGTATCACAGAACTGGTGACTCTGCTGGGGAGTTTTTAAAAGTGGGGTTACCTTAGGGTTTTAGATCACCTTTACATGCTTATCTTGTATGATTTGTATGCTTTACATTTTTGGTTCCTTGTTTGGGTTTGTTTTAAATCCTACACCCAAATTTAGGAACACCTTTTAGGTAAGTAGCAATAGACTGTGAGGGAACTGTGCGGGGTATACCGACATGGTTGAAGCAGTAGCTACGTTGATGTGGCACTTTGGTTGGTACCGATAACCCTTGAGTTGAATCAAGGAGAGTACAGGGCCGCCGCGTGGTGTCATGAAACATGAACTGATCTTAGAACCTTACTTAACCATCTTGGCCTTTTTAGGATGTAGTGAGATGACTGGTTTCGGTGTAGAGTTGAAAATTGGTAGATACTCGATACTACACTCATTGAGGGTTGTTTCCTTGGAATATTTCCGTCGCCGGTAAGAGGCTAAATTGAAACAATGAACAAGGAAACCATCCAGTGATATTGAGCTCCTTAGAACCCGATTACTATTTCTAGGACAGGTTGAGCCAACTAAGCTTCAAGAGGGTACTTACCTACGAACTCCATGCAAGCCTAAACCTAAGGACTTGTCTGCTTCGTGTGAATATGATTATTTGTATACAAACTTGCTTACTTCATATATCTGTACATAACATCATAACATCATACCATAGCATTTTCAATAACCATTTCAAGGATCTCGAGGGTCTTTGATGCAGGGTCACGTTGAACCAGACGTCTACCAAAGGGCAAGAGGAATCATTTTTCCTCTAAACAAACACCGTCAAAGATCAAGTACAACAACTTGAGTCAAGGGCTATGACCCACTTGACATGGTGAGCTTGATTCCCGTGGAAAGACATCCACCGATACAAAGTTCTCCAATCAAAGATGTTCAACGTCTAACATTTTCTTGTGTTTACCCTACGAGATCCTTGAAAACATGCATCCACATATCATACATCTTATCATGACAGGTTTCTCCTCTTCAAGTCTCTTTATCTTCCAACTGTTTATTTCAGTAGAGATGGCTCTAGAGAAGACTATCAAGGACATCCGGGCTCAAAACACTCAACTTCAAGAGATGTTCTTGAACCTGTCCAAGGGGCAAGAAAGGGTGAAAGCTCTCATGACTAGGGGCATGATCATGGGGAATCCTGAGGGCATCAGGAATGATCAGTTGGAAGGGCTACATATTGAGATGGAAACAATGAGAATCCAGATGATGGGACAACTAGTGGGCCAGATGGTTCTCATCCAAAACCTGGCTCAAGGACAAGAGGAGCTAAAGGTCCTCACCAACAAGGTTCATCTAGGCGAACGTAACCAAATGGGGAAAACAACTAGGGTTGAAGATCAAGTCATCATTCAGCCTCCCTTGAGACAAGAAGTCGAGGGAAAACCTCCCTAATTTGCTTCAGGGTCACAAGCCCAACAACAACCTCACCAACATCAACAGGGTAATCGGTGTAAGCAAAATGCATATGAAAAGCGCTTCACTGAGACTAACATGTGATTACCCCAAGTGCTGCAACTCTTGTTGGAAGTCAAGCTGTTTGTATTAAGGGACCCTCCTCGGCATCCCAACACAGCTGCTCCAGGGTACAATCCAAATGCAAGATGTGCGTATCACTCCAACAGTCCCGGACATGACACCGATAGTTGTTGGGCATTGAGAAACAAAATTCAATATCTGATTAAAGAAACAACGCTGGAGTTCACACAAGATGTTCAGATGAAAATCTTCCGTTGAAGGCTCTCCACCTGAAATGACAAGTTCGAACAAAGAGGCTTCTGTTCATTTTGAATTTCCAATTGTAATTTCTTTTGTTATTCAAACAATTATCTATTAATGTCAAACTCTGTTTCATTAATGCATTGCATATGTTTGTCCTAAATTCATCTTTTCGTTTTCACTATATTTAAGCTATGCTTTTTATTCTTCTTATGACACAAACCTTTAGAGGGAGGATGACGAAAACAATGCCATAATCTCATACAATATGCTTTTGGACAGACCTTGCTGACGATGTACAGGCGTTTCTTTCAAATCCTAAACACTGGAGTTATAAGGAAGATAATCCCTAGTCAACCCCTTCGAGCCAAAGAAGTAGAAGTTTTATGTTTTAACACAAATTGAAACCTTTAATCAAAACCTGGGGCAGGGTAGTCTCTCAGTTAATTCAAATGCGTGTTAAAGTCGCAAACCCTCATCTTGTAATACACTGAATGACATCAAAAACATTCCTTTGGAATCAAAAGATGGTGACGATTCCCTATCACATAGGCAGTCATTATCTCTCAAAAAAGAAAAGCCCACTCAGTCGAAACCTACAAAGGAGACTTAAGAAAATTGGGGCATCCCGCTGACTGTAATCTCAAAAACAGGAACAGTCAGGCATAAATTAGGGGTCACTACAAATCCTCAACAAAAATAATGTTGCAAAAATGAATGGCCCTCCAACAAACTCAACTTGTTTGAACCATCACCAAAATATCGTTCCAAACTCCTTTGGATTTCAAACGCACAATTAACTGAGTTTAGGACTGAAGAACATCACGAAGAGCGGTGGGTACAAATATACTTTGAGCCTTTATCCTTTTTTTCTTAAAACCGTGAACCAAGCCACGTTACAACCTTTCAAAAGTCCTAATTGAAGCATGGGTTAGTTCGAAAGCATACTGTTACAAAAGGTATCCTGACTCCTGTAAGGCTTTGCTCTAAATCCTGAGTTGAATTTTTCTTACAAAAGTTTTCCGCTAAAAAACGCATTTTCAAAATTTCAAGACAAGCATAAACTTTGCATTATTTGAATATCGTTGTTTGCATATGGCTATTTGTTTGACAGCAAAGAAATTCACACAGTGAATATCCGAGGAATGGAAGCTCTCTCAGTGAACAAAATCACTTCAAATGGGATGACACTTCCGTTGCAAAAATCTCCTATCAACAAGGGGGCATGACATGTCATTGTCCAGTACACCTGGGGCAGTCCAGTCAAGATTTCAAGAAATCTCTCAAAGGGAAGAATAATCAGGGGCAAGTCTCCGTCACCGTCACTTGGGGCATTGAACGTCAATCCCAACAAAGGGTTACATACAGTCAAACATTTCCTGGCAAAGCCATAAACACTCGCTACTTGGGGCAGTGACAAATCTCTCCAAAATACTTCTCATAAGATGGCTCCTAGCCAGAGTTTCAATCTTTGATAACCTCTTCCAAGCTAAGTCGAACTCAAGAATTCCTGAGAATTTTTCCCATTGAAGTCACCAGATTTTTCACTATCGGAAATGAAGAATTCAACTCTTTTCTCCAGCACCAACTCGGGATTTATTTTCCCCAGTGAGAGATCATCTTGAAAACATTACATATCCAGACATCAGGACATCATACAACGCAATCTCATTTATTTTGAGAACATCATTGTTTGATATATGTCATGCAACTAAGCTTTACCTTTCAGGAAAGATGCAGTCAAATTCTCACAAAATTCAAGCTGTGAAGCCTGGACCACGACCAGATAGTAGTTCATTCAACTTTCCCCTTCAACAGCAGTCCAGGATTTATTTTCCCTGTCATATGTTGAAGATATTCCAAGACTTTCGCCTGGCTCAGTTAAATCGGTTCTAAGATTTTTCTGATTCTTATCCAGTCAAAGTAATCCAAGACCTTCATCAGGCTCAGTTAAATCGATTCTAAGATCTCCCTGATTCTTATTCCAGTTGAATATATTCCAGATTTTTTGCTGTTTCAGATAAATCTCAACGATTTACTCTGGTTCACTTCCAGATTTTGTTGTTTAAGATAAAATCTCTCAAACAGATAAATCTCTCAACAGTTTATTCTGATTCATTCTCTGTTCAGATCCAGTTCAAACTTTCCGTCAACAATCACCTTTGGATGGCATCTATAAGCCCATCTCTGATGATTCTCCTCTATTTCTCCAAATGGCATCTTTAAGCCCATTTCCATACACAATCTCTACAGCACGTCATTAAGATCCCCAGCGGAGATAAGACTACCAACTACCAATCCCCAGCGGAGCTCAAACTATCAACCCACAGCGGAAATCATCTGGTTTCTCCGATTCCCCGACAAGTTACCTTAAAGTCTGAGAATCAACCAGTTAACAGTTAACTTTTTTTTTATCCCCAACCTAGGATAACTCCTCAGAAGATTGGCATACACCCAAAATCCTGATATCCCTAACAGAATGAAGATTCTCATTCTTGAAACCCCAGAAGATTGGCATACACCCAAACTCCTGATATCCCTAACAGAATGAAGATTCTCATTCTTGACACCCCAGAAGATTGGCATACACCCAAACTCCTGATATCCCTAACAGAATGAAGATTCTCATTCTTGAAACCCCAGAAGATTGGCATACACCCAAACTCCTGATATCCCTGATAGAATGAAGATTCTCATTCTTGAAACCCCAGAAGATTGGCATACACCCAAACTCCTGATATCCCCGTCAGAATGAAGATTCTCATTCGTGACTCCCAGTAGATTGGCATACACCCAAACTCCTGATATCCCCGTCAGAATGAAGATTCTCATTCTTGAAACCCCAGAAGATTGGCATACACCCAAACTCCTGATATCCCTAACAGAATGAAGATTCTCATTCTTGAAACCCCAGAAGATTGGCATACACCCAAACTCCTGATATCCCCTCCAGAATAAAGATTCTCATTCTTGACTCTCAGTAGATTGGCATACACCCAAACTCCTGATATCCCCGTCAGAATGAAGATTCTCATTCTTGACTCCCAGTATATTGGCATACACCGAAACTCCTGATCTCCCCAGCAGTATAGCTACTCCCCACAGAGTTCTTACTCCCTAGCAGAATGAAGATTCTCATTCTCATTTCCCCAGTAAAGTTGCCATAGCCTTCATTGCTCCCCAGCATGAATTTGTCAAAAATTTTAATCCCCTGCAGATCGAAGATTCTCATTCTTGACTTCCTAGCATGAATTCCCCAAGGATTCAAATTCCCCTAGAAGAATGAAGATTCTCATTCTCAGTTCCCCGCAGAATCCATCAGAGCCTTCCTTATTCTCCAGTAGATCAAGGTGTCCCTTTGTTTGATCCCCGGTAGAGATCACCAGAGTTTTCCATATTCCCCAGCCGAGTAAGGATTCCCATTGTGTAATCCCCAGCCATAGTCATCAAGGTTCTCTGGATTCCCCAAGTATAATATTTATCATCCTCCAAGGACTTGAAAGATCCCTATATCCCCAGGAAAGTCGTGAAGGATTCTCACATCCCCATAGAAGTTGTTCAAGGTTTTAAATCTCCAGCAGCAGTCAAGGATTTATTTTCCCCGACAACGGTCAAATATGTTATTATCTCCAGCTATCAAGGGTTTATTTTCCTCAGCAAGACAGCTAATCAGCTTACATGCACATACATTATATTCATATATCATAAACATTGTTAAAACACATATATTGCATCATACATTTCATGCAACATAACTTTGTGTTTCAGCTAACATTTTACCCTTTTCAAGATAAGATTAACAAGCTACTAATATGCAATCAAGAAAACATCTTAGAGATGCTCCAGACACGGATGCTATTCTATTTGCTTATTCAGATTCAAAGCTCAGAAAACAGCTTAGAGATGCTCCAGACACGGATTCTATTCTATTTGCTTATTCAGATTCAAGGCTCAGAAAACAACTTAGAGACGCTCCAGATACAGATGCTATTATATTTCTTATTCAGATACAGTTCAGAGATTCTCTAGACACGGATGCTATTATGTCGCTTATTCAAATACAGGATTCAGATACAGTCCAGATACGCTCCAGACACGGTAGCCATGCTGCCACTTATTCTGACTTTTTCCCCAGCTCAGAGATGCTCCAGACACGGATGCCCTTCTGTTGCTTGTTCAAGTTTTTAACATTCATATACAGTCTAGATACGCTCCAAACACGGTAGCCATGTTGATCACTCATGTTGATGTTCCCTAGTTCAGATACGTTCCAGATACGGATACCTTTCTGATACTCATTCTTTCAACTTACAACATATAATTCAACAAACATTCTTGGATGGCATCTTTAATCCCACCTCCGACAAGATTCTGTCACATCTCCAAATGGCATCTTTAAGCCCATTCCCTCAACTACACTTTGTCGAGTGCAAATTTACGGGCACTCTAGTGTCCAATCATCTTTTACCTTCGAGTCGCGAACGGCAAACCCGCCGATCTAACTCTTCGGTTCAAGAAGATTGAATAGGGGCAGCTGTTGTACCCTAAAATTTGCCCTCCCATTTTTCATAGAAAGCACAACCCTAGGGTTTCTCAAATATTTAAGATTGGCTTAGGAATCGATCAGACAGATTTTCTCCTTTGGCAGTAAACCAGCAATTAGGGTTTTTCTCGCATTTCTCAGAAGAAATTGAGTTCTCAGAAATTCAATTGATTTTCACATGTTTTCATGCTCTCTCAAATTTACTGAAAAAAGGCAGTGTTTGTTTGATCCAAGTTAACCAGATAATTTACGTCTTTTAAAAACATTTGTTTGTTTATGGAATAAACATTTTCCTGTTTATTGGAATACATAGTGCGTGTTTTGATTGGAATGCAGTTGCAAGATTACAAAGTTATTGGAATACTTGGAGTTTAAGTTATCTGGATTGGAATTATTGGAATGCAGTTTCAGTTATCTTGATCAGGAATCTTAAAGAATCAGTGAAGACACAAAGAGAGAATTACAAGTTACTAACAGTAACAGATTTTATTGAACATCAGATTATCTCATAAAGACTTTTTAATTTATTTCAAAAAATTGTTACAATACAATTTATTATTTAAATGCTTTAAGTTTTACAACTTATTGTATTTGAAAAATAAATCAGTACAATTGTTTGAGTATTTCTCTCTAAATTACAAAGAAAAAATCTAAGCCTAAGGATGACTAAGCTTCCATTTCTCCCATGCTCTCTAAAGAATCTCTTGCTTCCTCTGCTTTGCCACCATCCAGTTTACGCTCACATGAAAGAAAGGCAGAAAAATAATTAGCACAGTTAATTGGATATGAGTAAGAATTTAAAAAAAAAAAGAAAATTGTGTTCATCATTAAAGTTTGCCATTTGGAATCAGAGGGCTATTTTTAATTCATCACATTTTTATTTTTCTCTTTGCAAATCACAAGAAGATTACTCTTCTTGGTTCACAAAAAGAAAAAGAAAAATGCAAGGCAAGCTATCCAAACAAGAAATGCATGGCCAAAACATATTCCAAACTGCAACATGCTGTCCAAACAGCATAAACAAGCAAACAAGGCCCAATGGCTAAACAATGCAGCATGGCAAACTAAACAATGCAGCATGGCAAGTAACTAAACAATGTAGCATGGAAAGTAACTAGACAAGTACAATGCAGCAAACTAGACAACAGAAAGGCAAGAAGAGAGTACATCAGTATGGTAAACCAAATAACAAGCAAGGGGCTTGTTTCAATAGCCTTTTCATCACTTTCCAAGATTTTGGCAAACTTTTCAGAAAAAGGTAAAAAAAGCATTTTGCTTTTATCATTGAGAGAGGAGAGAGAGGAAAGAGGTCATCTATTTTTGTTGGAACTACACAAAAGGTATAGCTTAACCATCCTGCCCACAGGCTGTCAAAGAAAAAAAGCAAATATAATAGTAGGAAAACTGTAAGAAAAAGAGGAGAACATTTTGTCAAACTAAGAAAACAAAACTGCATAGCAAAACAAAACTATCAAGCCGGTAACATCCCAAGTCCAAACCTTCCCAACAAATCAAAAACCTCAAACTGTCAAACCAGAACAGTTCAAAAATCCTTCAACCTCCAAAACTATTTCAACAAACATAACCATCAAAAGCATGCAAGTCCAAACAGTTAAAAACAAAACTGTAATAAATAGGGCCAAACCAAGAAAACAAAAAGCTTGCAAACTGTCAACAAAGATGAAAAAAGATTCAAGCTTCTAACTCATTTCCAACACTAAAAACACTTCAAACCCAGTTCAAACCAAACTGTTAACAAAAATCATCATTTTCAACAAAACTTGTAACAATACCAAATCACAAAACATTCTAACCTGTGATATCCCCATCATTCCAAAAAAATAGTTCAAAAACCAGTAAACAACAAAAACCATCTTCAATACAAAGCCATAAAATCTCAAAGCTTTCACAAACTGATAAAACCTGTTAGAACGTTCAAACCCAAAACAGTTCAAACAACAATTTCCAAAATATCCCAAACCCCTGCAAACTGTAGCCAAAAAAACAACTTTCATAAAATATTCCAAAATTGTAAGATTCAAAACTACCATCAAACTCCCAAACTGTAAAAACAGTTTTCAAACCACAAAACATTCAAACAGTCCAATGTCCTCATCAATCCAAAAACAGTTTTCAACCCAAAACAAAACCATCCCAACAAGTTCATAACCCAAAAATAGAAAACTTACAAATCAAGACTCAGAAGCATCATCATCATCATTCAACATAGAAGATTAGAAAAAGAAATAAGTTACCAGAAAAAACCTAGCCCCTTCGTCATCATTTCTTCCCTCCCAGTTTCCAGCCACCAAGGAGCACCATCAACTCAAATCTCACATTCCTCTCCATTTTCCAAAAAAATTCCAAAGGTATTATTTCGTCACATTTCTCATAAATCGTTTCCTGCATCTCAAGGTACAATAGAATTTATTAACAGAAAAATACGAACAAGATAAAACAACAACAGTAAAACATTCAAAACAAGACAGAACATCACCTTTTTTTCATGAAAGAAATTATTTGAGCATGGTTAGGAAGAGAACGAGGGGTGCTCCGGTAGTGGGAATTGGGGAGAGAAAATCAGTTTGAGCGGTAATCAAGCATCTTAGGTATGAATCAAACCTAGGTCTTCCAGAAAAAAGCATTTCATTCATGAATCAGGGACGGATAGGGACAGAGTGAGAAAGATGAACAAGAGAGGGACGAAGGGACCAAGGGCGCCGCTGTGAACACAAACAACAAACCCTAATTCGTGTTCCATTAATCAGCGAATAAACGAGTTTAAGGTTTTGGGCCAGTTTTTCTTAAGCCCATACACACACGTTTGCTCACACCCCCATTCTGGCCTTGTTTCTTTTTTGTTTCAGCATTGACAAATATACCTTTGGGCCTAACCCCCCTTTAATTCCTTTAAGCCCATTTTCTTTCATTTTGATTTAATTTGTTGTTTTTATTTCTTTTTGTTAATAATATACTATTGTTTTTAAAACTTCATTTCATTAAATTGATTTAGTTTTTTTTAAGTGATTAATTTTCTTTTACCATTTTCTCTTTTTATAAAAAACTCATTTTTATTAATTTTTAATAAAAACATCAAAAACATTGATTTAATTAGTTTTCTTTCTTTAAGCTTATAATTAATAAAATACACAAAAATATAATAAAGATTTTTAATTTAAATCATTTTCTTTTTAGATTGAATTTTATTTTTTCCAAGTAAATACATTGCATTTCATACTTTATTGATTTCTTTATTTCATAAATTGTCATAGCTTTGTATTAAATCGCACAACAATTCGATTTGGTTGTAATATTTGGACATTGCTATTTTTTATGTGACTCATCCCCATTTGTAACAATTGTACCCCCATTCCCGAATACTTTTGTAATAGCTTAGAATTTTAATTCCCGCAATTTATTGCTTTCTATATACTGTGTAGTAATTAGGCATGTATGGCAAGATTCAAAAATCAATCGCTAGATGACCTAATCCAAGAATAAATAACTTGAAATCAACACACTTCTCACACGTGCACCTCTAGGGTAACCCCGCTTGTTGCCTCAGAAATACAATCATGTCCCTCGAATATGAGACACTCTAGCAAATGACCCTTCGATAAACAAAGATCGTAGTCCCTCGATGAACCTCGATGTTGCCTTTGATAAAACGATCTCGTCCCTTACAAAATTGCTAGATCGTCTTACAAGTTGCTTTCAATGATTATAAAATTTACCCGCGCCTGGCCCTTCACCTCCAATGATGGGGCTTCTTACCAAATCAATGGTAAGATAGCACCATTAAAAGGAAGAAGAAAAGAACAACTTAAGACCTTTTGAGTAGATAGATTCGCTCTTAGTTACTCGCTTGCTCACGACAAAAACTTTTACACTTACACCTCCATTTCAAAACACTTTCAAAAGACAAAACGTTTTGTATACGTTCTTATAGAGACGAGAACCATTGCAAAACCTCTTTTCAAAACACTTTTCAAAACACGATTCACAAACACCTCTTTGAACTATTTTTTAAAACAAAACTTTATATATGTTCTTATAGAGACGAGAACTATTATAAAGAAAATTTCCAAAATACTTTCAAAACCCACACCATAAGCACACAATCAAACAAAAGCAAGTGATTTAAACGAGTAGCTAAGAGCCCATGGAATTCCATGGATGAAAAGGGTGCTAACACCTTCCCTTTTCATAATCTACCCCCCGAACCCGAGAAAATTCTTGAAAGGTCTTTCCTGTGCTTTTTTACCTTTCCTTTTGGATAAAAGAAAAGTCGGCGGTGACTCTTGCTAACTGCACAAGTGTGAACGAAATGCAAAACATCTAGTCATTTCTCCCACCGTATCACAGATCCCATCAAGTACATATTCGAGAAGCCAGCTCTCTCCGGAAGAATAGCCCGACGACAAATGGTATTAACAAAATACGACATTTAGTACACCACTCAAAAAGAAATCAAAGGAAGTGTACTGGAGGATCATTTGGCACATCAAGTTGTAGACGACTATCAGTCTATGAATTTCGAATTCCCAGATGAGAACATTATGCTAATGACGAATTGTGAAGAGCCTGGACCGTATGAAAGACCTGAGCTAGGATCCCGATGGACTATGGTTTTTAATGGAGCTTCTAATGCACTTGGCAACAAGATCAATGATATAATTATCTCTCCCCAGGGTTGTCATACGCCCTTCACTTCCAGAATTTTCTTTGACTGCACCAATAATATGGCTGATATGAAGCGTGCATCATGGGTATTAAAGCTGCTATTAACCTGAGAATCAAATTCCTGAGCGTAGATGGGGATTCAGCTTTGGTAATCAGTCAGGTCAAGGGAGAATGGGATACGAATCATATGAATCTTATCCCTTACCGAGAACATGTGCTAACCTTGATTTCGTACTTCGAAGAGATTACTTTTGAGCATATCCCAAGAGAAGAAAATCAGTTGGCGGATGCATTAGCTACCATGTCATCCATGTTCTAGGTCATATGGGACAATAAGGCTCCCATAATTACCATTGAAAGATTCGACAAACCGGCACATTGCTACGAAATTGATATTGATGAAGTAGAAGAAAAACCTTGGTTTCATGAAGTGAAAAGGTATCTTGAAGCTCAAGAATACCCTGAAGTGGCATCGATCAATGACAAGAAATTCCTACGGTGGTTCTCGGCTAAGTTCTTCTTGAGCAATTGAATTTTGTACAAGCATAATCATGATTCAGCTCTGCTTTGCTGTGTAGACAAGAAGGAAGTAGAGAAAAATATGAAGGATATGTACTAAGGCATCTTTGGTACTCACTCCAGTGGGCATACTATGGCTAAAAAGATTCTGAGAGCAGGTTACTATTGGTCGACTATGGAAACTGACTGTCACCACCACTCGAGAACTTGTCATAAGTGCCAAACTTATGCTGATAAAGTTCATGTGCCCCCAATACCTTTGAATGTAATGAATGCTCCTTGGCCATTCGTAATGTGGGGCATTGATATGATCGGAGAAATTAAACCTATTGCTTCTAATGGACATTGCTTCATTCTCATCGTCATTGACTACTTTACAAAATAGGTTGAAGCAGCCTCGTTCGCCTCTGTTACTAAGAATGTGGTCGCCCGGTTCATAAAACATAACCTTATTTGTCGGTATGGCATCCCCGAGAGAATCATCACGGATAATGGTACCAACCTCAACAACAGTATAATCAATGAACTTTGCATGCATTTCAAAATCAAGCACCAGAAATCTTCTTCGTGTCGATCAAAGATGAATGGCACAGTGGAAGCCGCCAACAAGAATATTAAGAAGATCATACAAAAGATGGTTGTGACTTATAAAGACTGACACGATATGTTACCATTCACTCTTCATGGCTATCGCACTTCATCACGAATATCAACTGGGGCAACCCCATTCTCTCTGGTCTATGGTATGGAAGTTGTCCTGCATGTCAAAGTTCATATTCCTTCTCTGAAGATTATGAAAGATGCAGACTTAGTCGAAGACGAGTGGATTCAGACCAGGCTAGACCAGTTGAATCTGATTGATGAAAATAGGCTTACGGCTATCTATCATGGTCAGATGTATCAGAAACGCATGATTAAGGCATTCAACAAGAAAATCAAGCATCGAGTATATCAGGATGGTGACTTGGTAATAAAGCGCATCATTATACCGCAAGGTGATCCCAGGGGAAAATGGACTCCCACCTACGAAGGGTCATTTGTTGTTAAGAAAGTATTTTTTGGCGGTGCTATGATACTAACCATCACAGACGGTGAAGATTTCCCGCACCCTGTGAACGTGGGCATAGTTAAAAGATACTACCCATGAAAACAATCCGCTAGGTTGACTGGCCTAGGAGAAAATAAGGGCATCTCAGAGAACCAAAAGGGTTCGGGCAAAAATTAGGGATATATATAAAAGATTGTACACCCAGCAAGTCAAAAACCTGAAAAGGCGGCTTGGGCAAAAAAGGGTATCCTGGTGGACTGAAAACCCGAAAGGGAGGTCCAGAAAAAAATTAAGGATGAAAGCATACGACTATGTCTCATTGGATCACTTACAACAAGATTTATTACCAAAGTCAAAAGTTCAAATGGTGCAGATCAGTTTAATCAACTTCTTCTGACAGCAGGGGATGAGATGTTCGAAGACATAGGGGCAATAGCAGAGTTGGAACCCAACGAGATCATTTTCACATAGCTATATGTTTTGTTTTCACTTTGTACTCTTTTCATTTCATGACAATTTCCTCTTACTAGGATTTATGTCTCTTTGTATAAAATTGCCTGTTTATGAGCAAACTATCAATACAAATACACCCTAAAATTCAAACTTTTTGTTTTTCTGCTTTGTTTGTAAAAACGTCTAGTGACTAAAATTGAATGAACATATGCATATGAACATGATTAGCTGTTAACAAATATATGCAAAAGAACACTGTGATACGGTGGCAGAACTGATTGTTAATACTGGTTTGCGTTTTTTGTTTGCAAATGTCGCAGTAAGCAAGAGTCGTCACCGTCTTTTATTTCATCCAACAAAGGAAAAGGGAAAAATAATAGAAAAAACCTTTTTCGAGATGTTTATGAGTACGGGGGGTAGATTATAGAAAGGGAAGGTGTTAGCACCCTTTCTATCCATAGTTTTCCACAGGCTCTTAGGTACTTGCTCATTTTTGAAATTGCTTTCGTATGTTTGTGTGCTTGAAAAAGTTTTGAAATTTGCCTTGGTGCGGCGTTTCACTTTATGGTATCCCTTGTATCAGTCCTCAAGGGTGTGATAAAATGTTTTTGAAAACTTTGTTTGAAAAGCTTGTTTGAAAGTGTATGTGTAAAAATTGTTGTTTTGAGCAAGTACCTAAAAGTTTCTACCTACTCGAAAAAGTCTGTTCATTTTCTTATTTCCTTTAGACAGCGCTATCTTACTATTAAGGAGTAGCTAGCTCCATCGTTGGAGTTTAAGGGACAATCGAAAGGGACGAAAGGGACAATTACGATCACTAAAGAAATGGTTTGGAAACCTTAGTAATTACACTAGAGTCCTAAAGATCTTTCCGAGGCAACATTCGAATGGGTCATTTTTTATCTTTTGGGACTAGAGGACAACCACTAAGACTCCATATACTTCATTATCATTTACCAAATGCAATCGAAGTGGGGCAAACCCTAGGAGTGAGCATGTGCAAGTGTTTATTTTTCAGTTTACTTATCTTTGCACAATTAGGGTTTTCTACTATATTAATTTGATTTATCTTTTGCATACAAGCCTATTATCCATACATCTAGACAGTTTATAGCTGTAGAAAATTAAAAGCGGAAAAGTAAATCTACGCTATTGTTATCGGTGGAAATAGAACTGACTGTTTTGAAATGCTGGTTCGCGAAATGTCGCGGTAAGCAAGAGTCGCCACCGTCTTTTATTTTCTCCAACAAGGAAAGGACAAAAGCACAGCAAAATTCCTTTTCGAGATGTTTCTCGGGTTCAGGAGGTAGATTATAGAAAGGGATGGTATTAGCACCCTTTCTATCCGTGGTTATCCACGGGCTCTTAGGTACTTGCTCACTATGTTTTCAAAAATGTTTTGCTTTTCTTGTGTTTGTGGGTTTTGAAAAAGTTTGTTTGAAAACTTCGATTTAAACTCTTGTATCTGTCCTCAAGAGTGTATGAAGTGTTTATTTGAAAACTTTTGTCAGAAAAAGTGTAAGTGCGAAAAGTTGTTTCGTTTTGAAAGAGCAAGTACCTTAGAACCTCTACCTACTCAAAGAAATTAAGCTGTGTAAATGTCCTTTAGACAGTACTATCCCACTATTGAGAAGTAGGTAGCACCGTCGTTGGAGTTATTCGGGTCAATTCGATTATAGGGACATGTGGTCACTAAAGCAATAGTAGGACGCCTTAGCGGTAACCCTAGTGTCCTAGATCCTTTTTATCCGAGGCAACCGTTTCGAGGCAACTTGGATCTTTAGACAAGAGGGCGACCTCTAAAACACCCTATACTCAATGACCACGTCAAGGCAACCAAGTGAGGCGTACCCTAAGAGTGGCATGTGCGAGTGTGTCAGGATTCAGTTAAATTATCTTTGCACATGTTATGGTGAGCTACGTTTTGATTTTAATTTCAGGCAAGTCTTGTCATGCATAGCCTAGTTAACATACATCTAGCAGTTAAATATTGCGGAAAGTAAATCTACGCTATTACAAGGCGTCGGGTATTTACATCGCCAAAAGCAAACCCTTGAAAAAGTAAATTGCGGGAATTTAAAGAAAGCGATAAAAAGTCCTAATTAACGTTATTACATCCTCGTAGCAATTACATAAATGCGATCAAAAATAATATGCGCGAACAAAAATTGAATCGGAGAAGTCCTTAGGGTTTTGATCCTTTTTTGAGAAAGAATGAGTTTTTGGTTGTTTGTGAATTAAATTAAATTAAACCTAATTAATTAATTAAAAGAGATGTTTTTTTTTTGAATTTTTAATGTCTCAAGGAAAATAAAATAAAATAGTCAAAAGTAAGTAAAAATCCTAATTCTAATTTATTTTATTCATTGCAAAAAATATTGAAATTAGCCTAATTAAAAAAGACTAAATTAATTTGTTAGTATTTATTTACAAAAATAATAAATTAAAGGTGAATTTAATAAATAATAATAATATTATAGTTTTTCTGATTTTATTATGAAAATAATTAATTTGGTTAATTAAATAATAATAATAATAATTAATAAAATAATTAAATAAAGAAGAAAAAAGAATTAAAAGAAGAATAAACCAAGGGGGGGTGCTGGCCCAATATGGAGGTAAGTTCTGGAATTTTGAAGCCCAATTATTTCAGCCACGTTTGACTTTCCTGATCAACCACACGCTTGTTGACTAGGGAGTACGACGGTCATCCAGCTTTGGCCACTGGATCTATGCTGGAAGACACTTGGCGCATGGATATTTAGGGTACATGGTAGACCCCCTCCTGAATCATGCATGCAATTATATGAAGAAAAATAGGAACAAATATTTTAGGGGACCTGGGATTCGAACCCAGGTCCCAACGTTTCCAAGCCAGCACGCTAACCACTCCACCATCACGCTTTAGTCATTATTAGAATAACAAACAATTATTATATATGCAAAACAAGTCAATCTGTTGGGATTATAAAAACACACGCTTCTTTTCAAATGGCCCAACCAAATGCTAACACGTCTTCATCTTCCTCCTTTGTACCTGTAAAAACAAATCAGATAGCGGGGGTTTTTAACCCCCACAAACTACAACGAGGAAAAATAGAGAATAGAGATACGATGCATATAAATATTTCGCGAGGATAGAATCATGTTCGTCTGGTCCTAACGGTTCCAACCATGTGCCTTAGTGGTCTCAATTTTTCCTGGTTTAGGAATCCCCAAATTCAAAGCTCATGAACCCTAAAATTCGTCCATGGCATCTTGTGATTATGTGCATTATAATTCAATTAACTTATGCCAATAACTTCATATGATTATTAGCAATGCAAAACAATCAAAAAATCTTGTTAAATGCTCATGAATTGGACAATACGATTTTGAAAAAAAGCTTCAAACTGTGGTTCTGTTTAGGACGATTCTTTGAGCTTCAAGGCTTGAATTTGATTGCCACACACTCCTGGGAACCTCTGTAAGATGTTAGAATCAACAAAAAGCTTTGAATCGACCTGGAATATAGAAATCAGTTTTGAGTTTTTCTTGGAAAATTTTCAATATGCTATGGCTTTTCTGCAGCTTCTCTCACGTGTATGGCATTAGGGTTTGCTTGCATATTTATAGAGGAATGAAATTAGGTTACAATCTTGAGCCAAAATCCATTGAATTGATGATTGAATATTTGATTGGAAATCAAATCTTTTTGCATTTTCATGATTGGAAAAAGTTGCCAATTTTGGAGATTTTTCATCTTTGATTTGTACACGAAATTGCCAGCATATCTTGACCACATTTGCTTCACAAAAAGATTGAAAAACCACATCTTTGTATTTTCCTACAATTTAAATTAATTAAATGAATTAATATCAATTAAAAATCCAATTAATTAATAAAAAATAAGAAAATAAATTCAATTAAGCTTGATGGGTCGTGCATAGGCCATAGATGAAGTTTCAAGAAGAGATTTGAGGCCCATTAGCAAAAATAAGGTGTTTTGAACAAAGTTGACTTTTGCAAATTCACAAAAATTTCCCAACTTCTCCAATGCATATCTTGCTCACTTTTGATCATATGAACATGTTCTTGGACATTTTGGAAAGGTCTTGGAGTCCTCTAACCAATGCCTTTAGTCCCATGTCATTTGGATATACCAATCTCAAGTTATGGTCTTTGACTTAAAGTGCATTTTTGTTGACTTTTGAATTTGACCTATAATGTAGAAATTGATAACTTTTTGTGAGAGCATTTCTTGGACTTGGAATGTGAAGATGGATTGTATGAAATGTCATCTCCTTCAAAATGAGCATTGGATGGAATTTTTCTGATGAACCATGAAAAAGTTATGCCCTGGTCAAGATACAGTTGACTTTTCTGTTGTCCAAAAATAGTAACTTTTTGCATCTTGATGATTTTTGAGCTATTCTTGTGGAATCATGATCAAGACTTGATCAAATGATGATTGTGATCTCAAAATAAGATGTTGACCAAAAATTATGACTTTTGACTGCAAAATGACCATTTTGCCCTTGCAGTTGACTGTGGATCAAATGAGGCTTTTGACTGTGCAACTTGGGACTGTGAGTCTTGAAACTTGGCATGTAGGTGCTTGAGAATGTATATGGGCCTATGAGACTTGATTGAACCATTGAAAACCTCAAATTCCTTGAAAGAACCAAAACCTTAATTTCAGCTGGCTTAGGAGATGGTTTGATTGTACAATCTCTTGAGCAATCTTGAACCATTTGAAGATGATTCTTGACAAATCTTGAGGAATATGGGAAGGAAAATTTTGGGGTACAACAGTTTCCCCTGTTCAATCTTCTTGAACCTGAGGATGTAGATTGGCTTGCGTGCCTTTCGTGATCCGAAGGTGGAAGATGATTGAACACTAGAGTGCCCAGAAATTTGCACTCGCATGGTGTATAATATCAGCAATGTGATGACGGGAATGGGCTTACAGATGCCATTTGGAGAGATGATGGATAGGAAGATGGGCTTATAGATGCCATCTGGAGATTGTTGGTAGGAGGATGGGCTTATAGATGCCATCTGCAGGAGTGTTGATCGCATACGAGATTCCTTAGCGAGAACTTGCATACCTGTAGTTTGTAGAATTGTAACTTTGTAAGTTGAAAGAAGGAACCTGTGTAGGGTTGCCTGATGATGAGTCCGTGTAAAACTGCATCCTGGAAGATAAGGAACCGGTGTAGGGCTGTTTCATGATGGTCAAGTAGATAGATGTCATGTCTGGTTTCAGGTATTAATCTATAATCTGTCGTCCACAGATATTTCCTGGCTAGTTACAGGTGTTGATCTGGAACTTAAGAAGTCTAGCCGATGAGATAGTTTTCCTGTCTGGTTTTAGGTATTAATCTCTTACTTGAGAAAGAAAGATGGTTTCTTGTCTTATTTCAGGTATTAATCTTCAATCAGTCGTCCACAGATATTTCCTGGCTAGTTACAGGTGTTGATCTGGAACTTAAGAGAGGTTTTTTTTTTTTGATAATGATGTGATGAAGGAATCTGAGACGATTGCTACTCCAAATAGATGATGAAGGAATCGGGGACGATTACTACCTCAGCAGGATGATGAAGGAATCTTGGACGACTACTACCTCAGCAGGATGATGAAGGAATCTTGGATGATTACTACCTCAGCAGGATGATGAAGGAATCTTGGACGATTACTACCTCAGCAGGAAGATGAAGGAATCTTGGACGATTACTACCTCAGTAGGATGATGAAGGAATATAGGATGATTACTACCTCAACAAGATGATGAAGGAATCTGGGACGATTACTACCTCAACAGGAATGATGAAGGAATCTTGGACGACTTCTACCTCAACGGGATGATGAAGGAATCTAGGACGATTACTACCTCAGCAGGATAATGAAGGAATCTTGGACGATTACTACCTCAGCAGGATGATGAAGGAATCTAGGACGATTACTACCTCATCAAGATGATGAAGGAATCTGGGACGATTACTACCTCAACAGGAATGATGAAGGAATCTTGGACGACTTCTACCTCAACGGGATGATGAAGGAATCTAGGACGATTACTACCTCAGCAGGATGATGAAGGAATCTGGGACGATTACTACCTCAACAGGAATGAGGAAGGAATCTTGAGTGACTTCTACCTCAGCGGGAATGGTGAAGGAATCTTTGACGACTGCTACTTCAAAAGGTAATGACTTTTATCTATTGACCGATCTTTCCTAAAAAGGTAAAGAGTTAGTTGTATGCAATGTCATGATGTATGAGATGCACGATGTCATGATGTTCTCCAGAATAAATGAGGTCGTGTCGTATGCACTTTATCATGTATGTAAATAGGAGATATGAAATGTGATATGTTTATGAATGTATTTTCGTCTGGGAAAATAAATCCTTGACAAATGACGGGGAGTTTGTTAAATCCCGGGCTGATATTGAAGAGTCTGGTTGAATTCTTCGTTTATACTGGGGATGATGAACAAAGATGATTGTGAGAATAAACCTGCAGGAGAAAAGGACTCTGTTGGGGAATAAACCTGGCGAAGAGATTACTCTGCGGGGAATTACTCTGTGGGAAGAGATGCCTCGCTGAGATTTTAACGATAATTCTGCTGGGGATTCCGTTGATAAGCTCTGTTGGGGATAGAAAGAACTTCGCTGGGGATGATCTTTCCATTGTAACAACTTGTTGAGGATAACCCAGTTAGACTCTGGTGGGGATAACCTTCTGAATATGGCTGGGGAGAGATTTTTATACTCTGCAGGGGATAAGCTTCCAGAACCTACTGGGGAGATGATTCAACTCTCCTGGGGAAATTTTTGAGGAAATGGCTCCACTGGGGGTATCTTGTATTCCGCCGGGAAACATTCTTATATTTTGTTGAGGAATATTAAGACTGCCGGGGATGCTTGCTGAGGAATATCCTTATACTCCACTGGGGAATATTAAGACTTGCTGGGGATATCCAACCTTTTTAGGGTTGATGGTAGACCAACTCTGCTTGGGGAGAGTATTGCTAATTTGTTCATTGTGGCAAGGCTCAGTGGGGGGAGCTACCATTATTGTCTTACTCTTGGGGAGTGAAGGTATCTTGGTCATATTCTTCAGCGGAACTTACCTTGGTACCTTGGAGGACAGCGCAGCTTGATTGCTTAGACAATTCTTATTGCCCCAAATTTTGTGGGAGAAGAAGGCCTATGAGGTGCTTGATAACTTCCGATTGACAAATCTTCTTCTTGTAGGCAAGTGACGAGATGACGGGACATAGTCGTACGCTTTGATCCCTAATTTTTGCCTGGACCACCCTTTCGGGTTTTCAGTCCATCGGGATACCCCTTTTTGCCCAAGCCGCCTTTTCAGGTTTTCGACTTGCCGGGTGTACAGATTTTTTTCATTTTCATCCTTTATTTTTGCCCGAACCCTTTTGGTTCGCCGGGAAGCCCTTATTTTTGCCTAGGCCAGTCGACCTAGCGGGTCTTTGATAATGCTTAGTATTTTTTTGACTATGTCCACGTTCTCAGAGCGCAGGGAGTTGTCACTGTCAGTAGTGTTGTGTCGCCATACTACCGGAAGATGTCTGATTATGCAAGATTCGTTGCTGGAATTCGTCCAATGCCCCAAGCAATTCAGACGGAGCTCTGCCCCTGGCTACTTGGCCTTTTGAGAGATTCCTTGAATCTTGACTTGACTGCCCCAGATGATGGAAAATGATCATGCCTGCCCCTTGGTTGGAAGTATTTTTCCACTTGATGTGACCTTTTTGTTGAGAAGATTTTTGTTCACTGGATATTCATCGTGCGAATTTCTCTGCTGTTTGAACAAATAGTCATATGCAAACAATGTTATTTTAAGAATGCAAAGCTTATGTCTGTCTTGAAGTTTTTTTGAAAATGTAGTTTTCAATAAAATAAGTGAATTTTTGTAAAATGTGATGTCAACTCAGGATTTTACAGCGAGTCCTATAGGAGTCAGGATACCTTTTGTATCAGTATGCTTTCGAACTAACCCATGCTTCAGCTAGGACTTTTTAAGGGTTATAACGTGGCCTGGTTCACGGTTTTAAGAAACAAAGGATAAAGGCTCAGATTTTATTTGTACCCACCCGCTCTTCGTGATGTTCTTCAAACCTAAACTCAGCTGATCGTGCGTTAGACCTTGTTGGAGTCTTTGCTCTGATATTCCGGTGATGGCTCGGATACTGACAAGTTTATTTTGAACAGGAAGTCAATTCTTTTTTGTTGTTGAGAGTCTGTAGAATCTCTTTCTTTTTGATTTCGTTATCCCTGTCTTTTGCCTGAACTGTTTCTTTTGTAATTACAGTCAGCGGGATGCCCCAGTTTTGTAAGTCTCCTTCATAGGTTTTGACTTGAGGGGCTTTTATTTTGAGAGATAATGACTTCCTGTCTTTACGATTATAGGGAACCATCACTGTCTTTTTGTCTCGGAAGGACTTCTTTGATGCCATTCATTGTGCACCTGGATCAACTGAGAAAACTACCCTGCCCCAGGTTATAATTAAGGGTTTTAATTTGTGAAAAGAAAAACTCCAACTTCTTTGGCTCAAAGGGGTTGACTAGGGATTATCTTCCTTATAACTCCATTGTTTAGGATTTGAAACAATGCATGTACTTCATCAGCGGGGTCTGTTCAAAAGCATACTGTAGAGATTTTGGTATCATTTTCGTCATCCTCCCTCAAAAGGCTTAGAATTTTTAATCGAGAGTTGAACATCACAAAAAATGAAAGCAATTTGAATATGGTGAATACAAATGGATTGATTCAAAACAGACATATGCGATGCGTTAATGGAATAAAAAAAGTTTGCCATGACAATAATTGTTTGAATAAGCAAAGAAAAATACAACTTGAAAATTCAAATGAATAAAAGACATTCTCACTGATTTGGTGTAGGATCAGTGATCAAACTTGATCTCCTTGGCATCAATCAAGTCTTGGATCTTGTTCTTCAAACTCCAACAATCGTCGGTGTCATGTCCAGGACTGTCAGAATGGTAGGCACATCTCACACTCGGGTTATACTTGGAAGAGGAAGTATCAGGATTTTGAGGAGGATCCTTTAGTGTGATCAGTTTCACCTTCAGCAATTGTTGTAACGCTTGAGACAAAGGCATGTTGATGTCAGTATACTGCCTTTCTTGATGTCTTACCCTACGCCTATTGCTCTGTCTTTGTTGAACAGGCGTGGGATCAGAGATTTGGGTTGCCCCTACATGTTGATCATGACAACTCTTTTTACCATACACAACATTGGATTCTTTTTTTCCATTGTAGGGCTTTTTCTGAGTATCAGAAGGTGTAGCTTCTTGAATCTTCCCACTTTTGATGCCAGCTTCAATTCTCTCACCAGTCAAGATAAGGTCTGTAAACCCGGCTGAAGAATTTCCAATCAAATGGTTGAAGAACGGACCAAACAGGGTCCCCAAGAACATATCCACAAGTTCACGATCAGTTAGAGGTGGCTGCACCCTTCCAGCAAGGTCTCTCCACTTTTGAGCGTACTCTTTAAATCCTTCACCCGTCCCTAGTGACATACCCTGGAGTTGGGTACGCGTAGGAGCGAGATCAGAGTTATATTGATACTACTTATAGAACGCAGTAGCCAAATCCTCCCAGTTACGAATACTGGCTCCATCCAGCTGATAGAACCACTCGAGCTGAGTCCCTGAAAGACTATCCTGGAAGAAATGGATCCACAAATTCTTGTCGGAAGTGTAAGGTTGGATCTTCCTTACATATGACCGGAGGTGCAGCTTTGGGCAAGAGGCTCCGTCATATTTGGCAAAAGCAGGTGCCTTGAATTTATGGGGAATCACCACCCCAGAGGATAAGCCTAGGTCTCCAAAGTCCAACCCGGGCACCTTCTGTATCTCCATAGCACTTAAGCGGTCCTCCAACTGTTTGTACCTGTCCTCAGCAGGAGGGTACTGTTCATCATTATAATCCGTCTCGTTGTCGGAGACCACGGGACTAGGCACCCTTCTCTCTTGTGGACTGTCTTTGCCTACAGATGAGGTAGTCAGCTCAACCTCGTTTTGCAGTCCATTCCCAAATCTACGTCCAGTGTTGAACAAGACGGTCCTCTTCTTCTTCTTCTTATTCAGAATCAGGGTCTTCAACTCCTGTTGACCCTTGGCTAAGCTCATAACCAACTCTTGGAACTGGGCGTTCTGGGCCTGGAGGGCCTTGATAGCTTGTTCAGTGGAAGGTTCAGTAGACATGATGATTGCTGAAATAAACAGCGAAGAAGATAAGTGACCTGTAAAAGGGTACCTGTAATGCAATGATATGTATGATATATGTATGCAATGTTTTTAAGGATCTCGTGGGGTAAAAAAAGAAACTTGTTAGAATTTGAATCTGGTAGCTTGATTGAAGGAACTTCATGTTGCTAAGAGTCCTTCTTCAAGAGTTAGGCTCACCATATCAAGTGGGTCATAGCCCCTGACTCGAGTTATCATGTTTTGATCTCCGAACAACCTTGGCTAGAGGAAAATAAATCCCCTTTGCCCCTTGCTAGACAGTTGGTTCATCATGACCTGCATCACAAACCCTTGAGATCCTTGAAATGGGTTAGTCCTTATGCGAGATGTATGCAATGTTATGATGTTATGATGTTATGATAAAGGCACACCACAAGTATTCACAAAAGGCAAACATGGTAAAGGCACACAAGTCACACAAAAGAGCCCTTAGATTTCAGGCCAGCATGAAGTTTAGGTACTACCCTGTTGAAGTTAGTTGGCTCAAAACATGTTCTAAAAATAGTAATCGGGTTCTAAGGAGCTCAATATCATTGGATTATTTTCTATGTTCATTGTTTTGATTTAGCCACTTAACTGGCGACCAAAATATTCCAAGAAAACAACCCTCAATGAGTGTAGTATCGAGTATCTACCAACTTCGGACTGCACCAAAGTCGGTCATCTCACTACCCCTAAAAAAGGCCAGGATGGTCAAGTAAGGTTCTAAGGTTAGTTGATGCTTCGCGACACCACGCGGCGGCCCCGTACTCTCCTTGACTTGACTCAAGGGTTACCGGTACTCACCAAAGTGCCACATCAACGTAGCTACTGCTTCAACCATGTCGGTATACCCCGCACAGTTCCCTCACAGTTTGTTGCTACTTCTAAAGGGTATCCCCAGATCCGGGTTAGGATCTATAAAACTCCGATACAAGCCCACAATATTAAAGAATTCAAGGCATATAATTGAAAACATAGTGATCTAATCCTAAGGTACACCTCACTTATAAAATCCCCAGCAGAGTCGCCAGTTCTGTGATCGGTGGAAATAGAACTGACTGTTTTGAAATGCTGGTTCGCAAAATTTCGCGGTAAGCAAGAGTCACCACCGTCTTTTATTTTCTCCAACAAGGAAAGGACAAAAGCACAGCAAAATTCCTTTTCGAGATGTTTCTCGGGTTCGGGAGGTAGATTATAGAAAGGGAAGGTATTAGCACCCTTTCTATCCGTGGTTATCCACGGGCTCTTAGGTACTTGCTCACTATGTTTTCAAAAATGTTTTGCTTTTCTTGTGTTTGTGGGTTTTGAAAAATTTTGTTTGAAAACTTCGATTTAAACTCTTGTATCTGTCCTCAAGAGTGTATGAAGTGTTTGTTTGAAAACTTTTGTCAGAAAAAGTGTAAGTGCGAAAAGTTGTTTCGTTTTGAAAGAGCAAGTACCTTAGAACCTCTACCTACTCAAAGAAATTAAGCTGTGTAAATGTCCTTTAGACAGTACTATCCCACTATTGAGAAGTAGGTAGCACCGTCGTTGGAGTTATTCAGGTCAATTCGATTATAGGGACATGTGGTCACTAAAGCAATAGTAGGACGCCTTAGCGGTAACCCTAGTGTCCTAGATCCTTTTTATCCGAGGCAACCGTTTCGAGGCAACTTGGATCTTTAGACAAGAGGGCAACCTCTAAAACACCCTATACTCAATGACCACGTCAAGGCAACCAAGTGAGGCGTACCCTAAGAGTGGCATGTGCGAGTGTGTCAGGATTCAGTTAAATTATCTTTGCACATGTTATGGTGAGCTACGTTTTGATTTTAATTTCAGGCAAGTCTTGTCATGCATAGCCTAGTTAACATACATCTAGCAGTTAAATATTGCGGAAAGTAAGTCTACGCTATTACAAGGCGTCGAGTATTTACATCGCCAAAAGCAAACCCTTGAAAAAGTAAATTGCGGGAATTTAAAGAAAGCGATAAAAATTCCTAATTAACGCTATTACATCCTCGAAGCAATTACATAAATACGATCAAAAATAATATGCGCGAACAAAAATTGAATCGGAGAAGTCCTTAGGGTTTTGACCCTTTTTTGAGAAAGAATGAGTTTTTGGTTGTTTGTGAATTAAATTAAATTAAACCTAATTAATTAATTAAAAGAAATGTTTTTTTTTGAATTTTTAATGTCTCAAGGAAAATAAAATAAAATAGTCAAAAGTTAGTAAAACTCCTAATTCTAATTTATTTTATTTATTGCAAAAAATATTGAAATTAGCCTAATTAAAAAAGACTAAATTAATTTGTTAGTATTTATTTACAAAAATAATAAATTAAAGGTGAATTTAATAAATAATAATAATAATATTATAGTTTTTCTGATTTTATTATGAAAATAATTAATTTGGTTAATTAAATAATAATAATAATAATAATAATAATAATAATAATAATAATAATTAATAAAATAATTAAATAAAGAAGAAAAAAGAATTAAAAGAAGAATAAACCAAGGGAGGGTGCTGGCCCAATATGGAGGTAAGTTCTGTAATTTTGAATCCCAATTGTTTCAACCACGTTTGACTTTCCTGATCAACCACACGCCTGTTGACTAGGGAGTACGATGGTTATCCAGCTTTGGCCACTGGATCTATGCTGGAAGACACCTGGCGCATGGATATTTAGGGTACATGGTAGACCCCCTCCTGAATCCTGCATGCAATTATATGAAGAAAAATAGGAACAAATATTTTGGGGGACCTGGGATTCGAACCCAGGTCCCAACGTTTCCAAGCCAGCACGCTAACCACTCCACCATCACGCTTTAGTCATTATTAGAATAACAAACAATTATTATATATGCAAAACAAGTCAATATGCTGGGATTATAAAAACGCGCGCTTCTTTTCAAATGGCCCAACCAAATGCTAACACGTCTTCATCTTCCTCCTTTGTACCTGTAAAAACAAATCAGATAGCGGGGGTTTTTAACCCCCACAAACTACAACGAGGAAAAATAGCGAATAGAGATACGATGCATATAAATATTTCGCGAGGATAGAATCATGTTCGTCTGGTCCTAACGGTTCCAACCATGTGCCTTAGTGGTCTCAATTTTTCCTGGTTTAGGAATCCCCAAATTCAAAGCTCATGAACCCTAAAATTCGTCCATGGCATCTTGTGATTATGTGCATTATAATTCAATTAACTTATGCCAATAGCTTCATATGATTATTAGCAATGCAAAACAATCAAAAAATCTTGTTAAATGCTCATGAATTGGACAATACGATTTTGAAAAAAAGCTTCAAACCGTGGTTCTGTTTAGGACGATTCTTTGAGCTTCAAGGCTTGAATTTGATTGCCACACACTCCTGGGAACCCCTGTAAGATGTTAGAATCAACAAAAAGCTTTGAATCGACCTGGAATATAGAAATCAGTTTTGAGTTTTTCTTGGAAAATTTTCAATATGCTATGGCTTTTCTGCAGCTTCTCTCACGTGTATGGCATTAGGGTTTGCTTGCATATTTATAGAGGAATGAAATTAGGTCACAATCTTGAGCCAAAATCCATTGAATTGTTGATTGAATATTTGATTGGAAATCAAATCTTTTTGCATTTTCATGATTGGAAAAAGTTGCCAATTTTGGAGATTTTTCATCTTTGATTTGTACACGAAATTGCCAGCATATCTTGACCACATTTACTTCACAAAAAGATTGAAAAACCACATCTTTGTATTTTCCTACAATTTAAATTAATTAAATGAATTAATATCAATTAAAAATCCAATTAATTAATAAAAAATAAGAAAATAAATTCAATTAAGCTTGATGGGTCGTGCATAGGCCATGGATGAAGTTTCAAGAAGAGATTCGAGGCCCATTAGCAAAAATAAGGTTTTTTGAGCAAAGTTGACTTTTGCAAATTCACAAAAATTTCCCAACTTCTCCAATGCATATCTTGCTCCATTTTGATCATATGAACATGTTCTTGGACATTTTGGAAAGGTATTGAAGTCCTCTAACCAATGCCTTTGGTCCCATGTCATTTGGATCTACCAATCTCAAGTTATGGTCTTTGACTTAAAGTGCATTTTTGTTGACTTTTGAATTTGACCTATAATGTAGAAATTGATAACTTTTTGTGAGAGCATTTCTTGGACTTGGAATGTGAAGATGGATTGTAGGAAATGTCATCTCCTTCAAAATGAGCATTGGATGGAATTTTTCTGATGAACCATGAAAAAGTTATGCCCTGGTCAAGATACAGTTGACTTTTCTGTTGTCCAAAAATAGTAACTTTTTGCATCTTGATGATTTTTGAGCTATTCTTGTGGAATCATGATCAAGACTTGATCAAATGATGATTGTGACCTCAAAATAATATGTTGACCAAAAATTCTGACTTTTGACTACAAAATGACCATTTTGCCCTTGTAGTTGACTGTGGATCAAATGAGGCTTTTGACTGTGCAACTTGGGACTGTGAGTCTTGAAACTTGGCATGTAGGTGCTTGAGAATGTATATGGGCCTATGAGACTTGATTGAACCATTGAAAACCTCAAATTCCTTGAAAGAACCAAAACCCTAATTTCAGCTGGCTTAGGAGATGGTTTGACTATACAATCTCTTGAGCAATCTTGAACCATTTGAAGATGATTCTTGACAAATCTTGAGGAATATGGGAGGGCAAATTTTGGGGTACAACAACTATTACAAGGCTTCGGGGAAGGGGTTACATAACCAAAAACTGGAAATTGAACAGTAAAATAATAAGTAGCAAAATAAACCCTAATTAAAAGCTATTACAAACTTGAAGCGAATACAATAATTGGAATTTAAAATAAAATATTGCGTGCGCGACGAATTAAATATGAGAATCAGAGTCTAAAATAAAAGTAAATTAAAGAAAATATTTCTTATTATTTTTTGATTGAGAAAATTAACTATTTGCAAATTAACCCTAATTTTCTAATTGATTTTAATTATGGGAAAAAAGAATTTAAATTTCCCTAGTTAAATTAATCTAATTAATTAATGAAATAAAATATTTTATGAAAAATATAATTTTAATGTTTGTGATTTTTTGATTTAATAAAAAATGATTTTGTTTTTTTGTAAATAATTAAACAAATAATTAAAATAAATAAAATAAATAAATAAAAAGAAAAATAAGATTGGGCCTGGTGTGAAAGCAGTCTTGGAGGTGTGAAGAAGAATTTGTCCAGGCCCAGATTGATGCAAGCCCATATCCTGCGTTGGATCTAGTGTGGTGGCTTATGGGAGGTCCATCATGTGACTGCTTCCTGGAGGCGTGAGATCTGGCCAGGACATGATCTGATGGTGGCGGATCTTGGGTTTATGATAGCCGCTTGGTTGTGAGGCGCATGGAATCTGCAGTTAGACATTGAGAAAAATATTATGTAGGAGGCAGGGATCGAACCCCTGGCCTCCTACACACGCGCGTCCTGAAACTCTTCCTGCTTGCCACTAGGCCAATTGGCCTTTTGTTAATAACAATGAACAAAATATAATATATTTAAGAATTATCAGTTATTATAACAAAATGTGCACAATATTTAAACCAGCCATCCAGCCTTTGCCACACAGTCATCTTCCCTAATGGTTGTCGTTTTAGGCAGAACTTCTACCTAAAGACAAAATTCGTCGCTAAAAGACCTGTAAATCTCCAAAATTTACACCAAGCAATATAAATGCAATTTAAAGCCATGGATCAACTGGGTTTTATCCCCTGAGCATGATGGCATACATCGTTAGGTCTAATTTTCCCTGCATCTCAAAACCCTAAAACGAAGGTTAAATCCCTAACAATGGCAGTTTGGCATATACGTATAAAAACTGAAAATTAAGTATTCAAATACATTCCAAATGCTCATACAAACAATAATTCATAATCAAAACCTATTTCTAATTTGTGTATAATCAAAATTGAATTCAAAATGTGAAGGGCAAACCGTGATGATATAAATGGCGATTCTGGATGTTGTGACGCTTGAAAATAATGTTGTTAGCTTCAAAACACCCCCAGGAACGGATTGCAAATGTCAAAACTCCTTGAATCCTTCTGCAAAAACCACAACGATTGCCACTTTTTTTGTCAAAAATTGAAACTTGCAGTCAGTGTTCTATGCGTCCAAAAAACTCCCTTTTGATCAGGCAAGGTTATGAATATATACTAGAGTGCATCAGGTCAATAAAATTGGATGCAATCTTGAAGATTTGGAGGAAGAAGATTTGATTTGCAATTGATACTTTAAGTTTCTAAATTTGGCCAAAACATGCCCTATTCATACCAATCATTCCTTGCACAAAATTTTGATTTGCCAGCTGATTATAGACCTATAATGTGCTCATAAAATCCAATCTTTGATTTTATTTTATTACTCCATTATTTAAATTTATTTATTTTGATTCAAATGAATAAAAAATAAAATAAAAATAGTAAAAATAGTAATATAATAAGTGAATAAGCTCAGGGGTCTTGGGTCCTCTTAGGAACAAGCTCCAAACAAGAAAACATGGACCCATTTGGAAAAAAAAATTCATTTTGATCAATGTTGACTTCATGCACATTTCCAAAAATTGGTCAACTTTGACAATACATATCTCCCTCAATTTTAAACCTAAGAAGGTGTTCTTGGACTTTTTAGAAATCTTCGTATGTCCTCTAAATAACCTATTTGGTTTCATCTCAATTGGATCTTCCATGTTCATGTAAGAAGCTTTGACCCAAAAGGTGTTTTTGTTGACTTTTTGAAATGACCTATAATGTCTGAATTTATATCTTTTCATGAGTGCATTTCTTTAACTTGAGGGATGAATGAGTTGTAGGGAATTGGTTTCTATTCAAAATGATCCTTGGATGAGAAATTTCTGGTAAAGTATGAGAAAGTTATGCCTGGTCAAAGTTTGGTTGACTTTTCCTATAGAAACCCTAATTTAGCAACTTTTGAGTTTTGATGAATTTGGGGTATTTCTTGAGGAATCATGATCAAACCTTGATCAAATGATGGATAATACTTCAAAATATTGATGTTGACCAGAAATCTTGAAGTTTGACTATATTTGGGCCACATTTGACTTTGCCTTTAGTATAGTTGATTTTCAGGCATCTGAGCAGTTGACTGAGCAAACTTCTTGTGCAAGGCATGAAATTTGGCATGAATAATCTTGAGGATATATTAGGGTAATGGAAACCATTTAGGACCCTTGGAAATTAAACATCTTGATGAGGAGTGAAACCCTAGTTTGAGGCTCATTGTCTTAGGAGGAGGATTTGTTTTATCAATCCTTAGTCAACTTGAGCAATTGAGGACCTCTAGGAGTATGTTTTGAATAAAATGAGAGGGAAAATTTTGGGGTACAACAAACAGGAATAAGCATTTACTCAAGACTCTAGGAGTTAGAATTACATCCAAGCCGTCCACAAATCCCCACAGAGCCACTTCCGTGAGATTATCCCCACAGAGTAATCTTCACAAATTCATCTTCAATGAAGATACGTTCCCCACAATTTCCCTGACAGATCGCTCTGGCGGATAAAGGAGTATGATCTCCTTCTCGAAAATATCACCAACCTACGGAGTTCCAATTAGTACATGGAAGTTCTCTTCCTCAGTTGGGTTTGTTCCTCAAAAACTGTAAAAAAAACCCTGTAGATTTCCTCCCTCCCACAAAGCTCATTTCCTCAGCAAGGGTGTTTTTCTCAACAGTGTATTTTTCCGTCAACAGGGTTTATTTCCCCAACACGATTTACTTCCCCAACAGATTATAGTCTCCCCAGCTTGAGTCTATTCCTTAGATTGTTATGAATCACCTGCAAAATTCCTCTCCCCAGTGAAATCGCCACTATCCCCAGAGAATTGCTACGGAACCTGGAACCGAACCAGAAATTAGTCAACTTTATCCTCCCCAGACAAGTCAAAAGGTTATCCATTTCTTTCATCCCCAATCAGGATATATAAGAATTAAACTCCCCAGTAGAGCGATGAACGACCAATGTTCCTGAAATCTTCTCCCCAAACAGAAGTCGACATTCCCCAGTGAAGTTTCCGCAATCAGCAAGCAGGAATCCCCAGCAGAAGCATTCTAGACAAGGTTGAATATTACACATGTTCTTCATCCCCAACAACAGTCAGGGATTTATTTTCCCAGACAAAGATATTGCACGGGTTTACAAATACACTTCAACAACATTTTACCTTCATACAAACATCATAGCATATGCATACAAAATGCATATAGCACAATCTCATTTATTTTGAGAATATCATTACGCAATACATTTCATACATCATGATATTGCATACAACTAACTCTTTACCTTGTTAGGAAAAATCAATCAACAGAAAAACATCATAAACTACTTATATGACTTGACAATATTCTCAAAGGCTACATCTGACAAAGGGATATTTAAGCAATTTCCTCAAAGATACCTCTTCTGGATCAGATTAAATCAAGCTAGATTTATTCGGATACTTCTTCCAGTAGACCTTTTCTGGCTTAGATTAAATTGAGCGTAGATTTATTCTAATACTTCTTCTAGTAGATATCTTCTGGCTCGGATTAAATCGACCATAGATTTATTCTGATACTTCTTCCAGTAGACCTTTTCTGGCTCAGATTAAATCAACCATAAGATTCATTCTGATACTTCTTCCAGTTAAAGACAAAAAAGACCTCTTCTGGCTCATATTAAATCAAGTGTAGATTTATTCAGATACTTATGCCAGTTAAAGACAGGCGTAGAAATCTTCTGGCTCAGATTAAATCACCCATAAGATTTATTCTGATACTTCTTCCAGTAGACCTTTTCTAGCTCAGATTAAATCAACCATAAGATTTATTCTGATACTTCTTCCAATTAAAGACGAAAAGACCTCTTCTGGCTCAGATTAAATCGAGTGTAGATTTATTCTCATACTTCTTCCAGTTAAAGACAGACGTAGACATCTTCTGGATCAGATTAAATCAACCATGAGATTTATTCTGATACTTCTCCCAGTTAAAGATGAGTATAGACCTCTTCTGGATCAGATTAAATCGACCGTAGATTTATTCTGATGCTTCTTCCAGTTGAAGACGATCGTAGATAGCTTCTAGATCATATTAAATCAACCATAAGATTTATTCTGATACTTCTCCCAGTTAAAGACAAAAAATACCTCTTCTGGTTCAGATTAAATTGAGTGTAGATTTATTATGATACTTCTTCCAATTAAAGACAAGCGTAGACATCTTCTGGCTCAGATTAAATCAAGCGTACATTTTTTCTGATACTTCTTCCAATAGACATTTTCTGGCTCATATTAAATCAACCATAGATTTATTCTGATACTTCTCCCAATTAAAGACGGACGCAGACATTTTCTAAATCAGATTAAATCGAGCGTAGATTTATTCTGATACTTCTCCCAGTTAAAGACATGTGCAGACATCCTCTTGCTCAGATTAAATCAAGCATATATTTATTTTGATAATTCTTCCATTAGACCATTTATGGCTCAGATTAAATCGAGTGTAGATTTATTCTGATACTTCTCCCAGTTGAAGTCGAGCGTAGACTTAGTCTAAATTCTATCAACAGTTAATTTGGACTACATTTATAAGCCCGTCTCCAATGATTCATTGTTGCCTCTCCAAATGGAATCTTTAAGTCCATTCCCGGTATAATCAACCAACAAAGTTACTTTATGCATCGACGAGTGCAAATTTCTGGGCACTTAAGTGTTCAATCATCTCCTACCTTCAAGTCACGAATGGCGGACATGCCAATCTAAATCTTTAGGTATAAGAAAATTGATCAGGGGCAGCTGTTGTACCCAAAAAATTTCCCTCCCATTTTCTTCAAAATATACTCATAAAAGGTCTCAAATACTCAAATCTACTCAAGATTGACTGGTCAAACCTCCACCTAAGCAAGGGTCTTCAACTAGGGTTTGGTGCTTCTCAAATAAGATTTGGCTGCAATGGACTCAAATGACTTCATGGTTCATCATAGGTCCTCAATAATTCTTATGTCAAGTTTCAAGTCTTGCATCACATGTTTGCTCAGTCAATGGCTCAGAAGATTGAAAGTTAACTATATTGGGTAAAAAGTCAACTATGGTCAACGTACAGTCAAACTTCAAGATTTTTTGTCAACATCAACATTTTGATGTGACATTCATCATTTGATCAAGGTTTGATCATGATTCCTCAAGGAAAGCCCTTAAATCATCAAAGGTCAAAAATTTTCAAATTAGGGTTTTGATTGAAGATGATTGATCATTGACTTTTGGCCTAGTGCATGACCTAATGGATTAAATCATGATATCAATGGATAAAATAAAACATCTTGACCTAATTACATGGCTCAAGACATTTCCAAGGATACAAGTGATTGATAGTTGAAGAATTGAATCAATTGATAAAAAGTCAACAGCCACAGAAAAGTCAAACTTTGACTTTTTGGTCAACATTGGAATTCAAAAAACAAGAATCATCAAAACATTCAAAATTATCAAAGTTTGATCATCAAGAATCTAAAAAGTCAAGACAATTAAGAAAAAGTCAACAAAAGTCAAAAGTTGGAAAATTTTCCAACACTTAGAAAAATTTCTAAGTGTTTTGTTATTAACAAAGTCACTACTTTATGGTCATTTTTCACTAAGATACAAAATGATTCAAGGAAAACTTTCAACATGAAAGTTATAGGGATCAATGAATTCTACAACTTTTGAAATGTGAGATGATCCTCAAAAAGTGCTTGGATTAAGAGATATGGGCCCATGAAATTCTGATACTTTTTATCTAACACTTAGAATTATTTTTGATCAGTTTTTCATCTCAACTTCTTTGCAAATTTTCACCAAGTTCCCATTTGATTCAACCAAATTGGTCAACATGAAAGTTGAAGATCTTGATTCAGGCTTTCCAAAATGTCCAAGAGCACAAATTTATCATGCTTGAGCTAGGAGATTCAAATAGATGAAGTTGGACATTTATACTTGAGTTAGAGGTCATTTCTATGATAACCATAAGACCAAATCCTCATGCCATGTTTAGAGATCTCACTTTGCAGGCCTCTAAAATCCTAAATCTTGCCATAATTAGAAGATCACACACTCTTTTTAGGTATTATCCAAGTGTTCAAGCCATTTTCCAAGTGATCATTCCATTAATGGCACAAAGGCACCATTGCCATTTTTCATAAAGCAAGATTTAATCACAAAGTCAACTTCTTCAGATCCCAACTTGTTTCATATGAGTACAAGAAATATCAAAAGCAAGAAGTAAGCTCCCTGCACCCAACAATTCCAGAGCACACTTGTGCTTCTCCATTGGAACCACCATTTTCACAAAAACTTGATTTTTCACTTCCGACCAAGCCATAACTTGTTATCTCAAGGATCTATTTACTTCAACTTCTCAAACCTTTAATTTATAAATAGAGAGGTCATTAGAAAGCCAAGACACAAATGGACAAGCCCTCAAACCCTCTCAAACTCTCCCAAATCTGAATTGGCCTAAAAAACTCCATTTTTGAGCTTTGAAGTCCAAATCTTTGAATCTCTCAAAAGTTGCAACTTTTGTCCAAAAAAATCATCCAAACACTTTGTATAAATCATGTGTAAGTGATCCAAACATTTGTTTCACTTCGGTAACTCCATTACCATCATTCACCATTTTCAATTTCCATCCTTGAAACATGACTTGGATAGAGCATTCCAGCCACTCTCGAAGAAAAGTAAGGATTGCAATACATTCACCAAGGTCCCAGCAAGCTAAAGCAACCATCATCTTGCTTCTGGAAGTGCTTGAAGAAGCGTTGGACTTTCTCCAACTTGGTACATTTTTCAAACTTTGAAATCCTTATTTAAGCATCATTTTCATATACTTTCTAAAGAGAAAATGTAGATATCATGTCTATGAAGCTAACCATATCTTTAGTTTTCATTTTAATTAACTGTGTGATGAGAATTTTTGGCCTGATTTTTCTGAAATGTTAGGGTTTCAGTTTGGTACCAAACAAAATTCGTCCTGACTGTTGATTTATAGCTTTCAAAATTTATATGGTTGCATTCTTTGTAAAAAATCAAGCAAGTTTGGTTTTGGAAGCTTTCAATTTGGTTGAGAAATGGAGATTTTCGAAAGTCATCCATGGAGGTTTGTTGTCATACAGCACACAAAGAGGAAGAAGATGGTGATCTGGCCATTTCAATTTTTTTAAAAAAAAATAGGTTTATAATATATTGACTGGGGGGCGTTTCATAACTGGATGAAACAACCACCCCAAAGGTAAACTTGCACGCCTGTAAGCTAAGGGTTTGGGGTTCGAATCCCCCTCGCCCCAGACCTTTCGTTTTTTGTTTTTTTGTTTTTGTTTGCTATAGCTGGGCCTAGACTTCCCCTGCTTTCAGCACCCCCAGCTTCTACTGAGTTCAGGCCCATTCTAATACTTTGTTTTTTTTACTTTTTTTTTTCTGCTTCAAACAAAAAAAACTTGTTGTTGGACCTAACACTCACTGGCCCAGCGCCCCAATTTTTTCCATACCCCCTGTTTACTTCTAACTCAGGCCCATTAGCTTTTTTTCTCTATTTCCGTTATTTATATTTTCTTTGATATTTCTTTAATTATTATTTTTATTTCCATCAATTAAAAATATATACAAAAATACAATTTTATTTTAAATAATTAATTAGGTTGGAAAATAATATTTAATATAATTAATTGTTTTGTTAATTAATTCAATTAAATAAGATAGTTTAATTTAATTATTGTTTAATTAAATTTGATTGGGTTATATTGTTTGTTTATTTATACTTTTAATCGTGTTGTTGATTTGATACATCCCCATTCATAAATTTGTACCCCCCATTCCCGAAGCATTGTAATAGCGTAGGACATTTAATTTCCGTAATGTACTTCTTTCCTTATTATTGTTAGTTTAATAGGATTGTATGGCAAGATCTAAAATAAAACGCTAGATAACCATAAATCCAAGATAAATTAACTGAAATTAAAACACTTCGCACACGCGTACCTTTAGGGTAACCTCGCTTGTTGCCTTCGAATACAAAAATCATGTCCCTCGAGCATGGGATGCTTTAGTAAATACCCTTGGTTAAAAGCTCATAGTCCCTAGATGACCCTTTGATGCTGCCTTTGGTAAACGATCTTAGTCCCTTACGAAAATTGCTAAAGCATCCTACAAGTTGCCTTCTAAGGCTGTACGATAACCCGCGCATGTCCCTCACATCCAATGATAGGACTTCCTACTAACTAATGGTAGGGTAGAACTATCTAAAGGAGGAGAAAAAGAACAAAAACTTTTTTGAGTAGGTAGAATGCTCGTAGTCACTTGCTCACAAACTTTTCAAAACAAAACATCTTTTCACAAAACAACACTTTCTTTCAAAATATTTTCAAAATAAACATTTTGTATACATTCTCAAAGATACGAGATTCATTACAAAATTGTCGCACTTAGGCATTTTCAAAATATTTTCAAACATACACAAACACAAAGCATTTAAAAAAATGAGCTAGCGATTAAGAGCCCGTAGATAACTACGGATGAAAAGGGTGCTAACACCTTCCCTTTTCATAACCTACCCCCCGAACTCAGAAAAATCTCAAAAGGTCTTTCATGTTCTTTTCACCCTTTCCTTTATTAGATAAAAGAAAATTCGGTGGCAAATCTTACTATCCGCAACATTTGCGATAAAACGCAAAACCCAAAAGTCAGTTCTCCCACTGTATTACATACTGCTTTATTTGAAAGAAAAAAGTGAGGTTACCCTAGAGGTGCGTGTGTGATTAGTGTTTTAATTTCAGTTAATTTGTCTTGATTAGGGTTATCTAGTGATTGATTTTAAATCTTGCCATGCACGCCTAATTTCTATACAGTTATATACATACATACATACATACATACATTGGTGCGGAAAGTAAAGTGCGGGGAAATAAACTTAGGCTATTACATCCCATAGACAGTTACATAATAGAAAAAAATGCGAGGAAATATAAACTACGACTATTAAAAAATCAACCGTGTGACCTATACACTGATTTCTAGAAATTTAAATGACGAAGAAAAATAAATGTTTAGAAAAATGTTTTAATAACCCTAAGATTCTAAGCATGGAAAAATACTATATTTTATGTTTTTATTTGTGAAGAAAAAAAGAAATTAAAGTGATAACTAAAACCTAAGTATTCCTAACTTTTTTCCTTTTTTAGAAAATATAAGTTAATTAAAAAAAGTCTAATTATTTTAATATAAATTAATTAATAAAAAAAAACTAAGTCTAATTATTATTATTTTGATATTTTAGTTAAAATAAATAAATAAAAACAAAGAAAAACAAAAAAAACTGTTGGGCCTGGTATGAAGGAGATTGGGGGGTATGCTGGAAGAAATTCAGTTGGGCCCAAACATGCAAGCCCAGACTCTGAATGAGATCCAATGATGTTCTCCAGTGAGGGTCCAACATGGGCATGATAATCTGAAACGCTGGATCTGGGGTCATGAAGATCCAATGGTGGTGAGGTGAGGTTACAAGGTCAGCGTGTTGGACTGCTTTACACCATATATGTAAACAAGAAAACATGGAAAATAAAAATACCACAGGAAGGGATCGAACCCGTGCCCTGGTACACTAACGTCGTAACAATGCTCGCTTCTACCGCTGGGGCGGCTGTTTCATCCATTCGTATAATTGCAATAATAAAGACATAACGTATAACAAATCTCAAAGGTCAAACAATTAAAAGTGTGCGCTTGAGTGGGGACCCCTGTTTTTGAATGGTGCAGTAGTAAGATTCCATGAAACCCTGGTTATCTCTGGCCACCATACGTGGAGGAGAAGGTCATCTTCTTCGATGAAGCGTTTGTTGTACCCCAAAATTTTCCCTCCTATTTTATCAAGATTCTCCTCACAAAACTTCTTGGACTCAAGACCAGATTAGGGTTTGCTCAGCTCAAGACCTCTCCTTGCACTGATAACCTGAAATTAGGGTTTGAGTTTTCACAGGGATTTTTAGACTTCCAATTCCTCATGTGACTTTCATACTTCATTTTGGACCTCTAAGATTGCTCCTACCAAGTATCAAGCCTTGAATCACTTTTTTGCCCAGTCAATTGGACAGTTGATCTAAAAATCAACTATATTGGGGAAAAAGTCAACTGTGGCCAATTTATAGTCAAACCTCATAAATTTTGATCCACATCAACATTATATACTCATGTGAACCATTTGATCAAGTTTGGACCACAATTCCTCAAGAAATTTGATCAGATCATCAAAAGGGCAAAATGGTCAAAATTAGGGTTTTGACTGTAGAAAGGCAATTTCTGATTTTTCACCTAGCCAATGGAAAATTGGGTTCAAGCATGGTTTCAATGACTCGATGGAATAAACTTTACCTAATCACAAAGTTCAAAATATCTCAAGTGCATTGGATTGACAGATGAATTTTCCAGTCAACTGATCAAAAATCAACTGTACACTGAAAAGTCAAACTTTGACTTTTTGGTCAAAATCAAGTTCCAAAGGTAATATTTCATCAATATATGTCAAAACATGAAACTTGTTGGCCAAGAAACCTAAATTTGGAAATTAGGGTTTAAGTTTGAAAAATTTCATAACTTAGAATTTTTCTAAGTTATGGAAAATTCTTATTTTTTCCCAACTTTCCATATCTTTTTCACCATGATGCAATTGGATTCAAAGAAAACTTCCAACATCAAAGTTGTAGTCCTCCACTAAATATACAACTTTTATACACAAAGTTTTCTCAAAAGATTCTTGGATCTCAAGTTATGATTTTGAGAAGAAGGGTCCATAAACTTTCTAACTTAGTGAAATTTTGCCTTAGTTTAGGCAGATTTTTGACCTAACTTCATGACAACTTTTCACCTAGTTTCAAGTGGAATATCAAAATGAATTTCAAATATGGATTGTAGAGCATGTTACAAGCTTTCCAAAATGTCCCAGAACTCTCCAGGATAATTTATGGTTAGGGAGAACCGAAGAAAAGAAAATGGCAATTTCTTACTTTTGTCCATGGCATTTTTCACATTGTTTCAAGTTGCAAATCTGTCCTAAGCATGCCTGTACTTGGTTTTACAGGTTCTAGTACCTTCTACACTCCAAAATTTAATGCAAACACATTGGACAATGGCTTTGTTCTGAGCTATGGAGCTTTGTACGTTGAATTAATCCATTTATGGCATAAAGGTAACAATACCATTTCCATAAAGTTTGCTTTTTGCAACTTTGTTTATCTTGAGCCATGGACCTAATCTCTTGCTGCAAACAAAGTCCATAAATATCAGGCAATTTGTACCAACTCTCATCAGACCTTGAGCTAGCCTGTACAAGCCTTTGGCTTTGTCACTTCACCTTTTCTTCAAAAGCAAGCAAACTTGCAAAAGTCCACACAACTTGTCTATCTGATAAAGGAAAGGATTTGGATCATTTCAAACAACTTCAGAATATTGTAACAAGCCTAAGACACGATTTCATAACTTCTCAAACACCCTAAAACACAAAAAACACCATTTCTGCCCAAAACAGGGCAACCTCTGCAAATCACTAGCCAAATCATATTTTACTCGTGCGTTTTTTGTTTCAAGGCTTCAAACACATTCCATACATCACACCTAAGTTGTCCAGGCCTTTGTCTAGCAACTGTAACCCCTGTTTCGAGCTTCACCATTTCCATTTTCTGAATTTGCAGGTTGACATCTATAGAAAGATTCAAGCAACTTCAAGCCAAGCTGAGCATTGGGAAAGCTTGAGGGAACTTCAAGCAAGCTCACAAGAACTTCAAGCCTCACTTGGAGATCAACCAAGTAGTATGATTCAACATATACTGCCGCAAACGCTTTGCCGGCCAGGCCAAATCACAACATGTTTTTTCTAGCATGGAATACCGCGACTCAAAATTAGTGAACTTTTTGCTGAGATAATAAATGGAGAACTCTTTCTTTCTCGTATCATTCTGTTGTCCCAGAATACAACCCATGGATTTATCCAACACCGTTAGATACATAATCAACGGTCTTCCTTCTATAGGAGGGAGCAAGATAGGAGGTTCAAGCAGATACTCTTTAATACTTTCAAATTCCCTTTGGCAGTCATCTGTCTATACACAACCTTGATCCTTTTTTAACAACTTAAAGATTGGTTTGTTAGAACAAAGTTTGAATCTACTACCCTAAGTTTAAGTTTTGATGATAACAAAATGAAATGATATATTAATTATGTGATTCATGTAAAGAACTATTTACTACCTAAAAATTACTTTCTGTTTTATAGAAACTCTGATGGGTATCAGCAAGAGTACATCATAATCAGCATCAGAATATTGGATATCAACATCAGCATCAGAAGATGTTATATCAGATACCAGAATCAGAAGATCAACTTGCGCTTATGCTGAAGCTTGATGAACAGATCTGCGCTCAACACTCTGAACTCTGATAAAGACAACAACAGTTCATCAGCACTTAAGCAGCGTCAGAATGAGCCAAAGCCAGAACACGCTTAAGTGGCAACGGTACTGTGCATTCAAGATGAGTTATTACCAACGGCATCATTCCAGACAAGATATGCTTAATAAGGAAAGAATGTTATTGGCATTGAAACATAATTATTCTCCAACGTACACTATTTCCAATGCTATATAAACAAGTCAATGAAGATTGAATTGGGTAATGCTCTACAACACTCTACACGCCAAAAAGCTATTCATCATCTTACTTACTCTCAGTTTGCTAAAAGCTCCAAAATTCCTTACTCAATTATTTTTAGAAATATAGTTTCCATAAGCTTAATTTGTGTAGTATCACGGTTGTGATAAACAGTTTTGTAGAAAACTTTCACACACCTAGATTTCAATTCTTTGTAAGAAAGTAATTCCTTGAGAAACCGGTCTGTGGTTTGCATCAAGAAGGCTTTAGCAGTTGTTAAAGCAGATTGTAATATTCAGTTGAATATAGTGGATTAAGACCTCGTTGGAGAGAGGCGAAATCACCTTGACGGGTGGACTGGAGTAGTTTGAGATCAAACGAACCAGGATAAAAATACCGTGTTCATTGCAATTGATTTCCAGTTTTTACAATTCAACCCCCCTTCTTGTGTTTTTCACTTCTTCATGGTTCACATGTTGCAGTCATGTGGGAAATAAATCTGGAGATATAATTCAAACGCCCAAGGAAACCCCTGACTTGCTTTTCAGTTCTTGGTGATGGCATTTCTTAAATTGCTTTGACTTTGTCAGGGTCAACTTCAATTCCTTTCTGGCTAACAATAAAACCCAATAACTTCCTGGATCTAAGTCCGAAGGTGCATTTATTTGGATTCAAGCGGAGACGATACTTCCTCAAACGCTGAAACAACTTCAAAAAATCTTCTATATGCCCTTCTTTAGTTTGGGATTTGGAAATCATATCATCAACATATACTTTGATTTCTTTATGCATCAGATCATGGAATAGGGTTGTCATAGCCCTCTGGTACGTTGCACCAGCGTTCTTCAACCCGAAGGGCATCACTCTGTAACAGAATGTTCCCCAGGGTGTGATAAACGTTGTTTTTCCATGTCCTCTGGAGCCATTCTTATTTGATTATACCCGAAAAATCCGTCCATGAACGAGAATACCTTGAATTTTGTTATGCTATCCACTAACATGTAAATGTGAGGCAATGGGAAATCATCTTTTGGACTAGCTTTATTTAGATCTCTGTAATCTACGCACATGCGGACTTTTCCGTCTTTTTTCGGTACTGGGATAATATTGGCAGTCCACTGAGGATACACTGATGTCACAAGAAAACCAGTATTAATCTGCTTTAGGACCTCCTCTTTGATCTTTACTTCCATATCCAGGTGGGTTCTTCTCAACTTTTGTTTAACTGGCGGACACTCTGGCTTCAACGGTAAACGATGCTCGACAATGTCTGTATCTAGACCAAGCATATCTTGATAAGACCAAGCAAAAATATCCATATATTCTTTCAACAGCTCAATCAACCCTCTCTTTACATCAGGATGCAACGATGCTCCAATCTTGACCTCCTTGGGATCTTCTTCTGAACCCAAATTAACCACTTCCAAAGGCTAATTATATGGATGAATGGTATTTTCCTCGTGCTCAAGCAACCGTGAGACCTCTTTTGGAATCTCATCATAATCTACTTCTTCAGCCCCAAACACAGGACATTCAAAGTTGGGAGAGGGTGCAGGGTCATTGTATTCAACGGGTTTTTTTAATTAATCTGCACATGTGATTTATGATTGCTTTTAGAAACTGACACATATAACAAGTGATCATGCAGATTAATTTTCAGTTATTATTTATTTTGAAATGGTTTTTTTTATTATTACCATTTCCCAAGAAAAAGGCAGAAAATAAAAGACATAATTTTGGAAGCAAAGACAACTTTTGTTAATGATCTTAACAATTATAGCAAACAGATAAGCCCTACAACATTAATACTTCCACCTTGGGCAAAGTGAAAGCTTTTCAAAATAAAGAATTAGATTAGCAAAACAAATTACTTTGAAACATTTATGCAAGAAGGAATATCAATGGTGACCCAGTTCTGAACTCGGATTCCATGCGTCACATAATTCGGTGCTTCCTGCTCTGTGTTATCCTCTTCAACAACATTAATTCCAGAACCAATCGGATGGAGGTAGCCTCCGCTACGGAAAACATCATGATAACTGTTCACAGAAGACTTCGAATTCAAACTCTCGCCTTTGCCATTCCTCGAAGAAAAACCCAAACCAACTATGTCCTTGTTCACGGGTGGATCCACAAGTCGTCCCCACACTGCATTATGACCATTGCGCACAACCTGTTGCACATCCTTCAGGGAAACCACAGAATTCTCATTCTTCCTTATGTTATCAATGGATAGGGCTTGGAACTGGGTTCCAACAGCAGTCTCATCCGCTTCTACAATACTGAAAGAGGATAGATGAGATATCAACAACGCCTACTCTCCATTTATGATCACTACCTTCCCTTCACGCACAAATTTTAGCTTCTGACGCAGAGTTAAAGTGACAGCCCCTGCTTCGTTTATCCATGGCCGTCCTAGCAAACAACTATACACGGGAATAATGTCCATTACCTGGAAAGTTATCAAGAACAAGTGTGGTCCTATATGGATGGGCAAGTCCACTTCACCGATGATAGATTTCCTTGACCCATCAAAAGCCTTCACAATGATGCCACTCGGGTGCATAGGTGTTCCCTGATACTTTAACTTCATGAGAGTACTTCTTGGTATAACATTTAATGCGGATCCGTTATCAATTAGCACATTGGATAGCGAATTATTCTTGCAGTTCATAGATATGTTGAGGGCCAGGTTGTGATTCCTCCCTTCATCTGGTAACTCATCATCGCAGAAACTCAAGTTGTTACATGACATAATGTTTCCAATTAAGCTGCTGAATTTATCTAATGGCATGTCATTCTCTACAAAATCTTTATCTAGTACTCTCATCAGTGGTTCTCTATGAGCGGAGGAATTCATCAATAAAGCAAAGATGTATATCTTTGAAAGAGTCTGCAATAGCTTATCTACAATTTTGTAGTCGCTCACTTTAATTATCTTCAAGATATCATCCACTTCTTTCTTCAATGTAGCTCCACTAGTCTCTCCTGCAGTCTTCTTCGGCTCATCATTCTCAGCAATTTTCTTTCCAGCAACAATGTATCTTCGAATAACCGGCGCAAACACGCGACCACTACGGGTCACCCTGCTATTATCAGCTATATTTCCAACATCTGGCATTGGTTGGATGGGAACTTCCACCCCATCTTCCAAGATTGTAGCGTTATATTTGTAAGGCACAGCCTTATCTAATTTATAGGGAACAGGACCTGGCAGACTAATTACCAATGGGGTAATAGCTGGTTTGCTATGGTACTCCACCTCAAGGTGAGCGGGTGCACCAAAACAAGGTACAATGACATTTACACCTTTCTCGACACAATCAGCCCTCAAAAGACCATTTCCGACAAACAAATCTTCGTCTGAAGAGAAATACTCATCCGCAGAGGCATATTCTTCTTCTGACTCTTCTCCCATCAAGCAAACTTCAACCATATCAACCTCGTGATAGTCATCTCTATGACCTTTGATCTTGATAGTTCCACTGTCTAACAGCAATTGAACACCCTCTCTCACAATAGAACATCCTCAGGGGTCTCGACAGCAAACTATGCAAGATCCATATTGGTGTTCCACATGACCAGCAGTACGGCAGAAGGTAGCATGCAACTTTACGAGATCTTCATTCATATGCTCTACTTCAAAAATTCTGAATTCACCCGGACATCTAGAAACCATATTCACTTCCTCTTCATACTCTTCCTTAGGCCTGATTATATAGATTAAGCCCTCATCCATCATCTCCTGTAAATCAACCTTTATCTTCTCGCAACCCTGTATGTTTGTACTGCAAATAGCACAATCGGCATGGTCATGTGTATAATAACTGAATTCACAGAGGTCTGCGTGCATTTTCACCAAATACCCTTTAACCAGATTAATGTCAAAAATCTGGAAGCCACATGGACAACCGACCACCATATTCACAGCACTCACTCCCCCGTGTTTGGGAAGAGGATTGTCTTTCACATTAGGTCCCATTTCTTTCAAAGATAAAATTCTAGACTTCACCAACCTTTTCACTTCAGTCTTTAAAGGATAACAATTTTCAACACTATGCCCTGGTGCTCCCTGATGAAAGGCACACGTCTGGTCTGCTTTATAATACCAAGGTAATGGAGATGGTATTGCTGGAGGTGGTCGTGTCTGGACCAACTTCTTCTAGATCAATGCTAGTAGTAGCTCTGCATAACTCATGGGGATAGGGTCATAGTTCTCCCTTCTCTGATTATTCCCTTGGTTCCCCTGCTGGAACTGTCTTTGATAAGCAACGGCAGTCGGAGCGGCATTCATAACAGGAGTAATTGAGGCAACTTGCTGGTGACGCTGATAATTCCTTCTAGGAGCGTTCACCCTCCTCTCTTGTATGACAGTATTGGTATCCCCCTCTTTCTTCTTTGTAAACCCATAAGCTGGCTTTTTCACACCTCCGGATCCTTCACCCTTTGTAAAATGGCCTTCTCTTACTACCTCTTCTAGGCGGACACCCATTCCTACCATCTCTGTAAAATCACTTGGGGCACTTGCTATCATTCTTTTGTAGTAGAAAGCGCTTAACGTCTTCAGAAAAATTTTAGTCATTTCCTTCTCCTCCATGGGAGGAATCACTTGTGCAGCCACTTCGCGCCATCTTTGCGCGTACTCTTTGAACAATTCTCTGTCTTTCTGAACCATGGCTCTAAGCTGGTCACGACCAGGCGCCATGTCCACATTGTACTTGTATTGTTTTATAAATGCTTCTCCCAAATCATTAAAGGTGTGGATGTTGGCACTGTCTAAACTCATGTACCATTTCATCGCTGCGCCGGTCAGACTATCCTGAAAAAAGTGAATCAGCAAACGCTGATCATCAGTGAGGGTAGACATTCTCCTTACATACATCACCAAGTGAGCACGAGGGCAAGTGTTGCCCTTGTACTTCTCAAACTCCGAGACCTTAAACTTAGCAGGCACTTTAACATTCGGGACCAAACACAGCTCATTCACATTCTGCCCAAATAACTCTTTTCCCCTAAGAGCCTTCATCTCTCTTTGCATTCTATCAAAATGCTCTTGGAAATCATCCATTCTGTCATAAAGACCCAAGTCTTCACTCGGCAGAGGGAAAGGACGACACACATCTTCATTAACAATCGGAACCAGATTCACCGAAGGAGGTGTAGCAGGAACAGTATGCACCATAGGAGGTGCTGGAGTAACAACATTTGGAACCACTGGAGCATCTTGGGGGCCCAAATTGAAACCTTCAGGTGCTAAATTCTCCGGCATTCCCCACAGATAACCCTGAGGCATACAGTTTTGAACAACGGTCGTAGTAGTAGATACAGGAACAACAGGAACTTCAATATTTTCCCTTGTTGGTTGAGGTTGAAAACTTGGTGGCTGATTCTGAGCAACCACCAGAGCTTCCATCAGAGTAATCAAATTGGCCGAGCCAGTCTTCAAAGCAGAAACTTCTTCGCATAGCTCGCGAATCTCCTGTTCCAAGTTGTCCATCTTCTTTTTGAAGTTAGTCCGAGTGCTGTAGTGATGAGTCAGCTTGCTGAATGAAGTAAAAAGCTGGGTAAGGCACCTGGATATGCACAGTAAATGCAAGAAATATGTGCAACATCGAAATAAGAACGCATTTGAAATACTGAAAACTTTTATTATAATAACTTCAAAATGGGTTACAAGTTTCAATGATCCCAAGTACAAGATGAAGATACAATCTAAAAATCCTGAGAGAAAGAAACTGATAGAGATCAATATGTACGTTGGCGCTTCCCTATGAGCCTGGCAATCTAAGCTCTCAACCTCTGGTTTTCTTCCACATGTCTGATGGCAACCTCCTTCCAATCATCTGAAGCAGGAAGTGAGTAATCAGCACCTGTTTGAGGCTTAGGAGAAAATAAATCCCCTTGCCTCTCCATAGACTCTACTGCTCGACTCTCAAGGATCTCGATCAAATCATCTTTCTCCTTCAAGTCTGCTTTGTAGGAACTCTCTAAAGTCTAGAACTTGTTCTTCCAAGCATCTCTTTCTTGTTGCATCCTAACTAAAGCAAGCTGCAAATCTTCTAGATCATCTAATAAAGGAGGAGTGGTCTTCATAAACAGATCAGGCATGGGTGTCTCTCGAGTATACGACATCTTCAACTGGATGGATCTCGATCGGACCCACTGAAGATATGGCTCCAAAGAAACAGCACCCCTAGGTCCCAAATCCTTCCTACTTTTCTTATGAATGTGACTCCAGGCCTTCGCAATCTGCTCCCTAGCTTCCCTGTGGTCTTCTCCTTCCTTCAGAAAGAAACTACTCAAATGAATATTGTTCGGCTTATCTCTCATTGGATAACCAAGTTGTCGCCGCGCAAGAATAGGGTTATAGTTAATTCCTCCCTTTGTACCAAGAAGAGGTACATTGGGGAAACTACCACAACTGTCAATAATCTCCACATCCTGATAAGCTCGATGATACCAATCAATATCCGAGTGAGTAAGTGTCTTGATCTTATGAGCCCAACGAGGTTCCTTCTTGACATCCTAAAAAGCATCAGACTGAAGCATATGAGAGATGAACCACCGGTACAACAAAGGCGTGCAACATATAATCATTCCCCCGTGATAAGAACTCGGAAGATGAACAGAGTAATAAGCATCACCCAACAGTGTAGGAACTGGGTTTCCAATCATGAAAATCCCGATAACGTTAATGTCGACAAACTTGTCCATATTAGGAAATAAGAATAATCCATAAGCCAATAAAGCAAAGATGGCCTCAAAAGCAACCGTACTCTTCATTCTGGCAAAGTAACGAGCTTTCTCCAATAAGAACTGAGCTGGTAATCCTCTAATCCCTCCTTTGGTAGTCATGTGAGCTTCCACCTCAGACTTCCCCAGATGAATCAAAGTAGCAATCTCATGTGGTTTTGGCTCATCCTCCAAACCAGTAAAAGGTACACGATCGGTGACAGGTAAATTCAATAGATAAGAATACTCCTCTAGTGTAGGCATCAACTGATAATCGGGAAAAGTAAAGCAGTGATACACCGGATCATAAAACTGGACCAAGGTCGAGAGAATACCCTCCTTCATCTTCAGCTTCATGAGAGGAATAATGGATCCATACTTCTTCCGAAAGTCTGCAGAACACTCGACCTCTAGAATCAGTCTGACCAACTCATCTATCTTGGGATCCTTGAAACATATTTCCCGGTCTTTCTCTTTCCAGAATCCATGGTTAATAGTACATATGATGTTCACAAATAGTCAACCTTTAAATCCCTTGAAATTTATTTTCTTCAAAAGATGCTTATGAGTGCATGGATGCATGATGCAACAATCACACACAAGATCACACATATAGGGTTCATAGGTTCAACGTCACGAGCATGAGGTCGAATGTACTACCCATAAGGTATTGGTCTAAAAAGTTATCACCTGCCGAACAAGGTTCTAGAGGTTCCCAGAGTCTACATCCTTCCTTCGGATATTACCAACTTCCCGATTAACTCGGTAATTAGTAATATTCTCAAGAAAGACTCGTCCGAGCATAGTATCGCATGATAACTATTTTCGGATTACTCCGTCATAGCTTCCGCACTACACCTAAAAGGCCAAGATGGGTTTGGTATTCTACGGTCCTCATTTTCAGCAGGCTCCCAGGTCGAAAGCAGTACGTCTTCCCGATTACTCGGTAAATGACACTACAATCAAAGGGGCCTCCACTGAGTGGGAGATCTCATGCCTCCTCTTTTGGGATTACTCCCTCAAAGTTAACATGACTATACCGCCCATCCTATCTTAAAGTTTGCCCAAGTCCAGGTATAGGACTTATGAGTAATCACCAAGCACCCTGAAAACCAGGAAAATCCAGACAAACATATATACAAAATATAACACATAAACAACAATAGTACATATACAGATATAAACAAACATAGGCTTAACCCACTTAGGGATGGACCAGCAAGAGGTCAATCTCTCCCCAGTGAAGTCGCCATTTTTCTGTAGCGGCAGAAATGTTCAAGACTAAGCCATTGGATTGACTAGCCTTTATACAAATCAAAATAAGAATCGCCACCACACTTTATTGTTTCCAAAGGAATGGGAAAAGAGCGAATAACCCAAAAAAAGGGGGGGAAAGATTCAAGGTAAGGGGGTTGGTTATGCAAAGGGAAGGTATTAGCACCCTAAACGTCTACGGTACTCCGCAGGAACCTCTTTGTAAAAATCTGTATATTTTGGCTATGAAAATGTGTTGTCTAGAAATAGATGGTGGAGGTAAGAAAAGAAGTATTTTTTTATGATTTTTTGCACCCGCCGCGGTTGCGAACCTTTAGTGCCTACGTACCACCTTTCGTGCAATAGGGGATCAGGGTACACGTAGTTCCTCTTTTAAAAATTTGAAACACAAATGTGTTGGTTGATTTTAAGAGATAAGACATCATCGTCATTGTCCGTGTGGAAAACATACTTACTACCCACAATCATGAGAAAGGAGAATTTGCATCATCTCGAAGTTGAGGATATGGCTTGGATTTTAAAATCAACCATGCCTCACTCAACACCCAAGTGGAAAATATCTCACTTCACTACATATTGTAGAAGTATATTTGTTTGCATCACTACAAGGATTGACAAGAGTCCAATATTTTGAGAAAAAGTTTTAAAGGTAAAAGCCAAAGTGGCAAAATGGTTTGAAATGAGATTGGTTTACTTTTAGTCTTCTCACAAAAAAGTGTCAAAGTATTATTAAATTGATTGAAGTTTATTTATGAAAATGATTTTTGAAAATGCATGGACATAAGTCCAAGTTTATTATGAAAGTGGTTCAAGTTTAGAAACAAGAAGGGTTTAAAAAAAAGAGGGAGAAGATTTTTTGAAATTAAAGAAAGTGGGAGGAGAAGAAGAGACTATCCTAAAGCATAAGGTAAAATCTAAGTGTGATACGGTGGCAGAACCGACTGTTTTGAAATGCTGGTTTGCGTTTTGTATTCACAAAATGTCACGGTAAGCAAGAGTCGCCACCGACTTTTATTTTATCCAACCGGAAAGGAAAAAAGCACAGAAAAAATCCTTTTTCGAGATATTCTGAGTACGGGGGGTAGATTATAGAAAGGGAAGGTGTTAGCACCCTTTCTATCCATGGTTTTCCATGGGCTCTTAGGTACTTGCTCATCTTTTAAAATTGATTGTGTACGTGCTTTGTTTTGAAATAGTTTAACTTCGTGATAACCCTTGTATCAGTCCTCAAAGGTGTGACGAAGTTGCTTTGAAATTTGTTTTGAAATGTGTAAGTGTGAAAAGATTTGTTTTGAGCAAGTACCTACTAGCATCTACCTACTCGAAAAAAAGATTGTTTCTATTCTTGTTTCCTTTAGACAGCGTTATCCCACTATTAAGGAGTAGGTAGTACCGTCGTTGGAATTTGTAAGGGTCAATTCGAAAGGGACGTACGATCACTAAATCAATGTTAGGACGTCTTAGTAATAACCCTAAAGTCTTAAGATCATATTCGAGGCAACATTTTCGAACGGGACATTTGATCTTTGTTAGACAGGAGGGCAACCACTAAGACACCCTATACTTAATGATCGTTTTACCGAAGGCAACCGAAGTGAGAGTATACCCTGAGAGTGATATGTTCAAATGATTTGTTTTCAATTATTTATCTTTGCATGTTGGAGTTTTCTAACTGTATTAAATTATCATGCAATCTTGTCATTCAATCCTATTAACATACATCTAGACAGTTAAATATTCGCGAGAATTAAAATGCGAGAAAGTAAACCTACACTATTATAAGGCTTCTGGGAAGGGATTAATTACATAGCCAAAAAAACCCGCAAAAGACGATAAATAAAATAAATTCCTAGATTAAACTATTACATACCGTGGACAGTTACATCAATATTGTCAAAAATAAATAATCAGCGCGCGGCGAATTAAACACGAAGCGACTAGGGTTTTGACCCTTGACTGAACCTAATTGTAATTGATTAAAGTAAACATATTTTTTTGTCATTTTTTGTCATTTAAGAAAGTAATGAAATAATTGAATTAAATAAGAAAATCCTAAATTCTAATTAATTTTAGTTGTGAAAGAGATTAAAATTGCCTTAAATTAATTAAACTAATTAATTAAAAAAAACATTTATTAAGAAAACAAGTCTTCTTTTTTTTGTGATTTTTGGTTGGTTAATTTTTAGGGAAAAAATAATAATTTTGGTGCTGATAAAAAAGAATAATTAAAGAAAAGAAATTAAAAGAGGAAAAAAAAGAAGAAATAACCCAAGGGTCTGCTGTCAACGGTTCTGATCAGAGGATGACGGTCCAGAAGATGGTGGCCCTCAGAAGATGGGGTGTGCTGGATCTAGCTCTGACTGATGGATCTAGAGGATGATGGCCAGAGGATGCTTGATCTGGTCCTGGTTGATGAAACCAGAAGATGATGGCCAGAGGATGCTTGATCTGGTCCTGGTTGATGAAACCAGAAGATGATGGCCAGAGGATGCTTGATTTGGTCCTGGTTGATGAAACCAGAAGATGACCCAGAGGATGCTTGATCTGGTCCTGGTTGATGAAACCAGAAGATGACCCAGAGGATGCTTGATCTGGTCCTGGTTGATGAAACCAGAAGATGACCCTCAGAAAGTGAAGGCGCTGGATCTGGTGAAAACAAAGGGGAAAACGCCAAAAGCTCACGCCTGGGATCGAACCCAGAATCATGAGCTTCTGACTTCCTTCTTCTGGCCAACTGCGCTGGACGTTAGTTTACCAATATAATAGAAACAAACAAATATATCAGCACTACAGGCTTCTATCCAAAATAACGCGCCAGAATTTGAATCAGCCAGTCAGGCTGTGACATGCTATCGTCTTCCTCCCTGGAACTGTCGTTTAAAACTTGGAACCTTTACCTACAGACATGGCGCTGTAGCTATAACCCTGCGTATTTCAAAAATTGTGTACAAGCAATATAAATAAGTTTCAAGACCATGGATCAACTGGGTTTGACCCTCTGATCATAATGGTATCCTTCATTAGGGCCAATTGTTCCTGCATTTAAAAGCCCCAAAACAACGAAACAAAACCTAGCTATGGCAGATGTTCATACAAGCATTAGAAATATAATTAAATGGTATCAAAAGCATGCAAGCTCAAAGACAAACGCAAATATATCATTAGAATATGCAATGGATGAGTGAATCAATGAAGCTGAATTCAAAATTGGAAGCATGTCGTGATACCTGTATCCTGCAATTCCAAGCGTGAGGGAGCTTGCAAATGGGTGAGATTCCTTCTGGAGATGTCCAGCAATCAACTTTGAAACATTTGCAAGCTAATGATAATAATTAATTGCATTTTTATCAACCATACAAAAAGTTGCCATGATTAGGGTTTAGGTTTTGTTTTTAGGGATTTTGCTTGCAGAAACAATTGGCCATGGAAAGTGGTACCATGATGCTTGTGAGGTTGCAACGAGTTGATTGGTACCACTGGAATTGATTTATGATGCTTGCATAAGATTTTGGAGAATCACAGGGCTGTACCTACGCCCTTTTGTCAGTAGGTAAAAGTTTCCAAACTTTTAGCAACGGAAGGAGGTGGAAGATGATGGCGTGGCGTGGTATGAATGGCCCATTCAAATTTCGTGCGTTTCCAGAATCCACTTTTGGTCTTTGTCATATAATGTTTGTTTATTATTATTCTAACACAAAAACAAGCCAGCTCAGATGGTTGTCATGCGTGGGAAAAAGCCAAAGGGCCTGGGTTCGATCCCCAGGTCCCCTTATTTCTTCAACATTATTTTGCTTTGTATAATTCCATGTGCAGGCTTCTCATGAGACCACCATACACCCTCAATGTTCAACCACCAGATCTCCAACAAGCTGGATCCAGGGACCACCCTTTGGAGGTCCACAATGCACCCTAGTCAAGCCAATGCATGGGATCTGAAAAGTCAAACGTGGGCCAAGGCTTATTGGGCTCATAAATGCAATTGACACCCCCCCCCTTTTGCTTTGATACCAGGCCCGTCTCTTTTTCTTTTATATTTTTCTTTTAGTTATTTATTTTGATTAATTATTTTCTAACACAAAATTAATTATTTTTTTACAAAAACTCATAAAATCAATTTTCAACAATTTAGGTTTAGGTTTTATTTTTATCAAATTTAATTTAAGAATTAGTTTAATTTAATTTTAGGGTAATTTTAACCTTTTGTAAATAACTTAAAATAAATTAGAAATTAGGGTTTGTTTGATTTAATTTTTATTTTCTTTTCTTAAAATAACAAAAATACAAAAATAGGTTGATTTAATTATTCTTCTTAAATTTTAAATTAATTAGTAATTAGGTTTGTATTTATTTAATTAAAACCTTATTTTTCTCAAAATAATCAAAACAACAAAAAATGATTTTTCTTTTAATTAGGTTTAGACGGGGTCAAAACCCTAGTTGTTTCTCGTTCTCAATTCATCGCACGCGTTTATTATTTTTTTTGCAAATATTAATGTAATTTCTCATGGGATGTAATAGTTTAATTAGGATTTTTCTTTTATTTATCGTTTTACGGGTTTTTTGGCTATGTAATTAATCCCCCTCCCCGAAGCCTTGTAATAGCATAGTTTTATTTCTCGCATTTTAATTTTCGCAACTATTAACTGTTAGATGTATGATAATAGGATTGCATGACAAGACTGTATGTTAATTTTAAAATGGTTAGCAAACCCTAAATGTGCAAAGATAATAACTGAAATCAAATCACTCGCACATGCGCACTCCTAGGGTATACTCTCACTTCGGTTGCCTTGGGTAAACGATCATTAAGTATAGGGTGTTTTACTGGTCGCTCTCTTGTCTAAACAAAGATCAAATGTCCCGTTCGAAAATGTTGCCTCGGAAATGTTACCTCGGAAAGGTTGCCTCAGAAATGTTGCCTCGAATATGATCTTAAGACATTAGGGTTATTACTAAGACGTCCTAACATTGCTTTAGTGATCGTACGTCCCTTTTGAATTGACCCTTACAACTCCAACGACGGTGCTACCTACTCACTAATAGTAGGATAGCATTGTCTAAAGGAAACAAGAACATAAACATTCTTTTTTCGAGTAGGTAGATGCTAGTAGGTACTTGCTCAAAATCAAAATTTTCCACACTTACACTCTTTTCAAACAAAGTTTTCAAAAACACTTCGTAACACTCTTGAAGACAGAAGCAAGGGTTAAAACAAAGTAAAACAAAAACTTTTCAAAAACAAACAAACACGGAAGCAATTTTTAAATGATGAGCAAGTACCTAAGAGCCCGTGGAAAACCACAGATAGAAAGGATGCTAACACCTTCCCTTTCTATAATCTACTCCTCGTACTCAAAATCTAGAAAAAGGAATTTTTCTGTGCTTTTGTCCTTTCCAGTTGGATAAAATAAAAGTCGGTGGCGAATCTTGCTTACCGCGACATTTTGCAAACACAAACGCAAAACGCAAACCAACATTTTCCAAAACAGTCTGGTTCTGCCACCGTATCACAATGTCCAGCAATCAACTGGTAATCTGAGAACGGCACGAATTGGCCTCTAGTACAGGAATTAGATCACCACTTTTCTTGCAATTTTTTAAGTTTTTCTTTCAGTTCTGCACATAAAAAGTTAGGCACATAAAAATGCAATTTTGGCCACATTTGACTTTTGGCAATTTTTGCAAAAAGGGTCAACTTTGACAAGGCATATCTCTATCAATTTTGACCCTGTGAGGGTACTATTGGACTTTTTAGAAATATTAGGATGTCCTTTAAGAAACCCTTTTGGTTTCATCTCAACTTAGTCTCCCATGTTCATGTATGAAGCTTTGACCAAAAAGGTGTTTTTGTTGACCTTTCAAAATGACCTATAATATCCGAATTCATATCATCTTGTGAGTGCATATTTTGAACTTGGGAGCTGAAGATGAATTATAGGGAATTACATCCTCTTCAAAATGAGATTTGGATGGGTAATTTTTGATAAAGTATGGGAAAGTTATGCTTGGTCAAAGTTGAGTTGACTTTTTCTATAAAACCCTAATTTAGCAATTTTTAGGTTTTGATGAACTGTGAGAAATCCTTGAGGAATCATGATCAACCCTTGATCAAATTATGAATAATACTTCAAAATGAGGATGTTGACCAAAAAATCTTGAGGTTTGACTGTATGTGAGCCACGGTTGTCTTTTGACCCATCACAGTCGATTTCTATATATTTGAGCAATTGACTGAGCAAACTTCCTCTGCAAGACTTGAAACTTGACATGGATAATCTTGAGAACATATCAGGAAAATGGTGAGCATTTGGGATCCTTTGGACTCAAGCATCTTGATACAAAATGAAACCCTACTTTGAGGTAGACTGCTTTAGGAGAGAGTTTGTCTGGTCAACTCTTGGACCTCCTTGAGAAATTTGAGGACCTCACTTGACATGTATTGAGAAATATGGGAGGGCAAATTATGGGGTACAACACTAAGGATAAGGACCATCTAACCAACAAGAAGCCAAAACTTGACATTATGAGCCAAGATAAAATTCCCATTCTTTGGATTGAAACCAAGCAAGCAAAGATACTAGACCTCTTCAAGTGTATTAAGTCTTCACAAAAATTGGGCAGAGTAACGACTGTATACAGGTGAATTCCAGATTACAGGCAAAGGATGTAATCACAAAACCTGCACACAAAAACAAACAAGCAACCCAATGTCTTGAGGTAAACCTCAAGAGCTCCAGACAAAATAATCAGATAAGATCACAAGGTCTCCAAGATAGGCCAAGGTTTCTAATCCTAAGTCCAAGAAAAAGTCCCATGCTCTATAATGCCAAGGATAGTAACCAAATAGTCCAAGTACCATTAAGAGTTTTTTAGGGTTTAAGTTGGTTATTAAGTATCTTAGAAAAAAGAAAAGGAAAAGCTCAAGTGAGCAAAGTAAAAATGACAAGAAAATAAATGCTCAAATGAGCAAAGATGAAAATGGCATGAAATGTAAATGCTAAAAGTAAATAGTGCATAAAGCATAAAAGAATAAAAGCATAAAATAAAACAAGTCAATAATTAGTGGTTAGTTGGATGACCATCTTGAAACTTGCATTTGGAACTCATTAGAGGATTGGTAGAACCAAATCCTCCACACAACAAGTTGCATTTGCTTTTTGTCAAGTATATCATCCATTTGGAATTCTCACAAGTACCATTTAATGATCAACGATGTTTAAGTGATTCGTATTGTCCAAAGGTGTTGTAGATCCATTAGAGGATTGGTAGAACCAAAGCCTCCACACAATGAATCTCAAGGTTATTGGATCAAAGAGATCAAATTAACATACTTGGGATTGCAATCATAAGTTTGGGCCACGAATGATCATTTATTCGAATCGGGACAAAATTTAGCGCTATGTTAAGCAATTGTAAGTGGACTTATATAGAAGTCGCACCTATTTTGAGGGCGGTCAATAGCAATCTATGCACCATTTGTTTTGAGGCATGATATAGAGATCATGCTCCAACAACATTTAGTGCAAGGAGAAAGTGATGAGATGAAGAGGAAGTAAGGAAAAAAAAGAAAACCACATTTGAATTAATATTTAATCAAACTATTATTAAAATCATTCATCCATTTTTGTAGAGTTAGACTCAACACCATGGATCCAATGATGTTAATAAAGCCATGACCAAAAAAATCAACCCAAGACAGCCAGAAAATTTTCACAAAATGATATAATAATTAATATATATATATATATATATATATATATATATATATATATATATATATATATATATATATATATATATATATATATATATATATATATATATATATATATATATATATATATATATATTAAAGGATGGAAAATGTTAAAATAAACTAGAAAATAATGAGGAAAATATCAATTATATTCAAATTAATCAAGAAATGAAAAATAAGACCATAGAAAAATCAGAAATGGGTCCAAATATTTTTATAAAAATTTTAGTAATTTTTAAAAGTCAGAAACTATTTTTTAACCATTTAAAATTGCTAAAAAAACATAAAATAGATTAATAATAGTAAACCTCAACATAAAATTCCATAAAATTTCCAGAAAGTCAAAAATATGCAAAATAATATTTATGAATTTTTTCATAATTAAAAAATGTTAGAAAGTATTTTTTTTAAGTAATTAAAAGAAAGAAAATAATACAAAAAATATAAAAAAATACCAAATGTTAAAATAAAAACATAAAAAATATTCATGAGATCAGAAATAATTCAAAGTATTTTTTTGTGAATTTTTCATAGTTTTTGGATAAAAAATAAAAGAGTTATGATTTTTTGAAAATTTAATCAAATAAAATATAAAAATCAGAAAATAAAATAAAACCAAAAAGATGTGGACCATCAGATCAAATTCAAAACGTGTTAGTAAGCCAATCCAATGGACCAGACGCGCTGTGCTTGATATGGACCTTAGTGAAACACACATGTAATCAGAAAAAGGGCAACTAATGAACTAAGAACGCTTGGCACGCTATCATTGGATGAGACGAGACATGTCATCGTCTTCAACCTCCAGACACCCTGCAATGGGGATTTTGTGAGATCCTTCAAATGGAAAAATTAGGATCCCTGGCTAGCATCATTGAACTCGTCTCTTCAAGACGATTCTAACACAACCATCGCGCCAAATTTATGTAAAGTATGGAGAGAGATATGAATTAAAACACAGAAAAATATCAGCAAGTTCTTCTCTAGAAAATTCAGAAAATACCTCTCTTTGTTCTGACTCACAGCCTGAGTCATTTTATGTGATAGCCATTAAAGCTAGGTTGGCATTTTCATCTTCAGAACCAGATTCATCTTCAGAAGAATCTGAGTCATCCCAGGTTGCCATCATTCCTTTATTCTTTCCAAATCTCTTCTTTGGTCTTTCTTTTTGAAGCTTTGGACAATCACTTTTGAAGTGACCAGGTTCTTTGCATTCATAACAGATGATCTCTCTTCTGTTTGACTTTTTGTGTCCAGAAGATTCTGGTTTATCTTCTGACTTCTTGAAGCTCCTGAACTTCTTTTGTCTGTGCTTCCACAGATCATTGATCTTTTTGGAAAGCAAAGATAGTTCGTCTTCTTCTGAAGCTAATTCTTCAGAGTATTCTTCTTCAGCCTGAAAAGCGTTAGTATCAAATTTCTTAATTGATTTAAGGGCTAGAGACTTACCTTTCTTCTGAGGCTCATGCTTATCCAGTTCAATCTCATGACTTCTGAGAGCGCTGATGAGTTCCTCCAGAGACACATTGTTCAGATCTTTTGACACCTTGAAGGCAGTGACCATTGGTGCCCATCTTCTGGGTAAGCTTCTGATGATCTTTTCACATGATCTGCTTTGGTATACCCTTTGTTCAAAACTCTCAGACCAGCGATCAGAGTTTGAAACCTAGAGAACATTGCTTCTATAGACTCACTCTCTTCAACTTTGAAGGCTTCATACTTCTGAACTAAAGCCATAGCTTTAGACTCCTTAACTTGAGAGTTTCCTTCATGAGTCATTTTGAGAGACTCAAACATATCACGATTTGTATCTCTATTAGTGATTTTTTCATATTCTACTTTAGAGATCACATTTAAAAAAATATTTCTAGCTCTGTGATGATTTTTAAAATCAGCTTTTTGTTGTCTATCCATATTTTTTCTATCCACTTTGTTTCCTTCAGAATCTGTAGGATGTTTGTAACCATCCAAGACTATATCCCAAAGATCACTACCATGACCTACAAAGAAACTTTCTAATCTATCTTTCTGGTACTCAAAATCTTCTCCATCAAACACTGGAGGTTTGTTGTAACTATTATTGTTTTGTTCAGCGACCATTGTGTTTTCTTCTGGATCTTTTCCTGACACGGTTAAGTGTTGAGCTCAGAGTCAAGCTCTAATACCAATTGAAGGGGTAAGAAAACACTTAGAAGGGGGGGTTGAATAAGTGACTCTTTTCTTTTTCAATACAAAGCTCAAAATAATAATGGAATAACACAGTTATTTTTATTCTGGTTCGTTTGAACTCAAACTACTCCAGTCCACCCGCCAAGGTGATTTCGCCTTTCTCAACAAGGACTTAATCCACTATAATCAACTGATTACAATCATACAACAACTGTTGTGACTAACAATGCACAAGTAATCTTACAAGTGACTAACACCACTAAGACTTAAATCTAGTCCTAGTCTGCTTGATAAATCTGACCAAACTTGGTCTCTCAAGGAACAAATACAGGAGTATAATCTTTACAGATAATTGAAATAGAGTTTGCTTCTAATCAAGCTATATCATAACTGTGATTTTTCACTTAGAATATAATACACAAAATGCATGAACTATGAGTTTGTGAGCTTTTGGATCTTTCACGTAGTTTCTTGTTTGAACGTTGTTGTTTTCTTGCAATAAATGTCCTTCTACTTATAGTAGGAATAATAAGACTGTTGCTGCCTTCAGAGGAAATGGAGAGCATTAAATGCTTTGCGTGTATCCTTGCAATATTCCATTTTCCAAGAAACTAGTTGTAGGCACCTGAGTGCTTTCATCCGTCTTTGCATTAATTAGCAAACGTCAGAATGTAAGAACGTGTTTCCTTCGCTTAGACAAGACAAGTTGATTTAGACGTTGTTTCAGAATTTGCTTCCAAATGTCTTTAAGTCTGAACATGCTTCATTCAACTTCTGATCATACCGTTGTTTGCTAAGAACTTTGAACAGCGCTTGCTTTCAAGTTATCTTCAGAATCAAGAAGCCTACTAAAAGTTAGAAGATACATTTAACAAATAAAGGTTCTTACCAGAGTCAGCAGATGCATTTGAATAAAAGGTTCTTTTATCAAAGAACTTCTTCATAATCTTTGCTTAGTACTTTAGAATGTTTTATGTCAGAACATTAACTAAGACATTCAAAACACATTCATCAGAGCATAAATTATCTTAAATATAATTTAGTTATCATCAAAACTCTTGAGATAGGTCAGAACTAATCTTGTTCTTTCACTTGATTCACAAAGGCAATGGCTACCTGCATGCAAGATAGATTCCTACTTCGATTGGGAATTTGATGTCTTTGGAGCAAGCTTGATTCCTTCTTCGACTAGGCAAATTATCCCTCTGTGCGTGCCTTCAGTGCAAAAAAGAAAGAACTTCTTCAAACTGGCCTTCGATTCACAAAGTTCCCACTGGGCAAAAGGCCCCTCATCTTGTCACTTGCGCACGTATTCCTCTTCATGCATGCCTTGGTTTCACAAGGCAAAGACCCATCATCATGCCTTGATTTTACAAGGCAAAGACTCATCAGCATGCCTTCGATTCACTAGGCCAAAAGTCCCTCCATGCTTGTGTTAGAAGCATAAGGCATGGACTTCTTCTGTGTTTGCTCTCAATGCCAAGACCCTTCAACGCACAAATTTTCTGCACTATGACGTACCCAGATGCCCTTTCAGAAGGTACACAACTGGCACATTCAAAGGACATGCACGTGGTCCATTCAATGGACATATATTTTCCCCATTCGAAAGACATGTATTAATGTATTTAAAGGGGCATATGTGGGTGTTCCATTCGAAGGACTTACTTTGTTGGCCCATTTGAAGGAATGGCAAGTAATGTATACAAGTGATGCATTGTTTCCCTTCAAAAGAGCACACACATTGGTTCAAAACGAAGGATATTGCTAGCCAAAACAAAAGAAAAATATTCAAAGAGGCCTTCTGGCCCAAAAGCAAACATACTTCCATATTCAAACCAATGTGCACAAGCACATTCCTGTCAAAATAAGCTTTGATTGTCCAGGAAAGAGTTTCCATTTGGGCTAGTTGAATAGGGGTTCAAACGAAGAAGCCACAGTGATGAGAACAAGATCCGGTCGAAGGTTACACAAGAGGTACATTTGAAGAAGCAGGCAGAAGGCCCATTCGAAGGCTACACAAGAGGTCCAGTCGAAAGAGGAAACTTGAGGCCAGTCGAAGAGCAACACTGGAGGGTATTCAAGGAGCCAAAATGTCCAAGTTCATTAAAATTAAAAAAGAGACAAGTTTCCATGACTTTTTCAATGTTACAAACCACCATTCATGGCTTTGAAAGCATTTGTTTATGGCTGTTTAAAGCTTTGCCTTCTTGTCCCCTTCACCCCTCTATATAAAGAGACCACACGTGTTGTTGGACACACGAACAAATTGCCTATCAAAAGAGAACAATCACACCACCATAGGAAACATAACAAAATTCTAACTAGTTTTGCAGGTACCCTCAATCCAGACGAAGGCCATACTTGTGTTCCTGAGATTCCCAAGAATCTTCTCCAAGCCAATCCATGCCTAGATTCATAAATCGAAGCATTTCCAGATGGTAAGGATTTACCTAAGTCGAAACTGCATTTCTAAGCCCTTTAATACATGTTGTTGGTATATCTGTGCTGCTAATGCCATTTGTGTTTATATGAGCATATCATACGCAAGGTAACATGCAGGAATAAAATCACGCCATCGAAAGGCATGATCTGATTTGCCTTTTGAAACTCATGGTATAGCCAGTTTCAAGCCAAAATAAGCTTAGGCCTGAGGACATAAGATTCGAATTAGGGAGAAGGACCTGGGTTCGATACCCAGGTCCTGCAACTTTATTTTTGCCAACATTTGCCTTGTAGGTGCAATTCGAAAGACAACTCCCCCCTTGGATCGAAAAAGACAACTCCCTCCCTGGATCGAAGAACCATATTACTCACTGGTCCAAAGACAGACCTAGACTCTCTTCAGCATTGGGCCTAGCGAAAATTCCAATCAGAACCCCCTTTTCTCTTTTGCATGCCTAGGCCCATTTAGCATCTTTTCTTTTTGTATTGTTTTAATGTCCTTTTTTATTATTCTGTTTTTTTTCTTTATTTATTTAATTACACAAATAATCAAAATCACAAAAATATTAGTTTTAGGTTTTTTTATTAAACTAATTTTAGTAAATTAATAAATAATTTTAACTATTTTCTTAATTTAAAATAAATTAGAATTTAGGTTTTAATTTAAATTTAATTATTTTCTTTTCATAATACAAAAACCAAAAAGAACTTAGACTATTTTCTTTAATTTAATTTTAATTATTTTCATAAATCAAAAAGAACAATAAAAAGATTTTCTTATTTCATTTTTACTTACTAGGTTTTAGACGTACTTTTAGTTTTCACGCGTTATTTATTTTCTTTCATATTTTTATATTATTGTATCTGTACACTGGATGTAATAGTTAATAGGATTTTACTTGCTTTCTTTATTTTTTTCGACACTCCTAAATTTTTGTACAGTGTAAATCCCCCTCCCCAAAGCCATGTAATAGTATAGGTTTATACTTCCGAACTTTATATTATGTACATATTTACTTCTAATAACTAGGCATGTATGGCAAGACTGAAATTAAAACGTTAGCAAACCTAATAACGCAAGATAAATAACTGAGTTGAACACATTGCACATACACACCTCTAGGTACCCCACTTTGGTTGCCTTCGGAAAACGGTCACAATTCTCAAAATGTGAGAATTTTTAGTGGTTTTCCTCTAGTTTGAAAGATCACAAGTCCCTCGATGACCCTTTTGATGTTGCCTCGGTAAAAAGTGATCTCAAGACTTTAAGACAGTTACTAAAATTTCTTGCCAAGTTGCCTTTGTGACCGTATCGTCCCTTCAATGTTCCTCATACACCCAACGACAACGCTACCTACTCATTAATAGTAGGATAGTACTATCTAGAGGATAGGAGGAAAAGAACTACCTTTTCGAGTACAAAGTAGATAGCTATTAGAAGTTTGCTCAAAAAAATTTTTCACTTACACAAATATTACTTTTTCAAAAACAATTTTCAAAAACATTTGCTTTGTTAACACTCTTGAGCACTGATACAAGAGTTAAATGCAAAGCAAATCGCCGCACTAAGGCATTTCAAAACATTTTTCAAACACACCAATCACAAAGTACTTTCAAAATGAGCAAACCTCTAAGAGCCCGTAGATAACTACGGATGGAAAGGGTGCTAACACCTTCCCTTTCCATAATTTACCCCCCTTACTCAGAATAATCTCGAAAAGGTATTTTTCTGTTCTTTTTACCCTTTCCTTAATTTGGATAAAATAAAAGTCGGTGGCGACTCTTACTTACCGCAACATTTGCAAATACAAAATGCAAAAAACCAGTATTAAATAGTCGGTTCTGCCACCGTATCACACTATGGTATTAAGAATCATCAAAAGCATGCATTAGAAGACTACTACATTTGATTCTGAAGTAACATCACTAGTTCTAAAAGAATGTTGAATGTTCATCAGAAAGAGGATATCTTGTGTACTTCATCAGAAGTTTTTGCTTCAGAAGTCACAAGTATTCAAGAAGAAAGCAATTTTCTTAGAGTTGTTGCTCCAAGATCAGAAAATAAGATTGCACATAAACAAGCTTTCACGTCAAAGATCAGAAGTCAAGATTTGTTCATCAGATAAGTTGATGCTCGTAACTCTGAAGACAAAGTCAAGGTTCTGAACATATCAAAGGAAATCCTTCACGTCAAAGATCAGAAGTAAAGATTTGTTCAACAAAGGAGTTGTTTCTCGTATCTCTGAAGACAAAGTCAAGGTTCTGAACACATCAAAGGAAAGCTTCTACCTCAGATTCAGAAGTCAATATTTGTTCATCAGAAGAGTTGTTGCTCATAGTTCTAAAGACAAAGTCAAGATTTTGAAGACTCAGGAACTTCGTGGAATATGCGCATATAACTTTACATCAGAAGTATTCCATAAGAAGATTGATCAAAGAAAAGTTAGATCTTATGGACTCATTATTTTTATACATCACATAGTCCTTCAGAAGACTGATCAAATGAAAGTTAAATATTCTGGACTCATCAATTATATACATCATATAGTCCATTAGAAGACGAGATCAAGATGATATCTTCTCAAGCCAATCTACTTCATCAAAATTCATATTCATCAGAAGACAATATCATCAAAAACAAGAGCAAGAAGAGTTAGTACAAAGGTACAATTACATGTTCCACTCAAATGGGTGTACAATGTACTATTAGTCTCCCATGTTCAAATCCTACCGTTATGGAAGCTGGCAAGATGAAAGTGACATGTGTACTACTATAATTGTCTACTTATTTAACGCCTATATAAAGGATCAACTACTTTATTTGAAGGGAAAAAAAAGGTCTAGAGAACAAGAACAGTAATGCTGCCAAGATCAAAAGCAAAATAAAAAACAAAGAAAAAGCAAAGAAAAATAAAAAGAAAAAGCTAAGAAAAGAAAAGATCATAACACAGGATTTGTTGCCCGTTACTGTGTTAACATTATCATTTTAAAGAACACTTGAGTTGTTGCTCATATAAGTGTTGATTCCACTATTTACTAGAACACTTGATTTATTGCTCATATAAGTGTTGATTCCACTATTTACCAAAACACTTGAGTTGTTGCTCATATAAGTGTTGATTCTACTATTCACCAAAACACTAGAGTTGTAGCTCATATAATGTTAATACTATTATTCATTAGAACACAAGAGTTGTTGATTATTATTGTGTTTCTTTTGTAAATTGTTTTAACACAAGAGTTGTTGCTCATATTTGTGTTAGACAATATGTACTTAAACTTATGTGTAATCTGCTTATTAGAAACAAACTTGTAAACACAATCTTTCAACGGGTAGTTGAGAAAGACATTTTTTAAGGCAAGAGAAAGTCCTTTTCTAAGGCGTGAAGAAATATCCTTCAAAGGACCGGGTAGGTCAGAAGCCTTAAGAAGTCATTGGTCGTTATATCTCTTAGGGGACCAGGTAGGTCAGAATTCTTAAGGGATCACTAATAGGTTATCATTGTTGTTAGTCACCAGCGGGTAGCTCGTGTAGATTGTTAGTCACTGGAGGGTAGCCCATGCAATTGTAATCAGTTTGGTTATAGTGGATTAAGACCCTTTCTAAGGCGAAATCACCTTGGTGGGTGGATAGGATTAACCTTTTCTAAGGTGAACCTGGATAAACCAAAAGTGTCTTTTTATTTATGTTTCTTATTGTCAATTTTATTCCTAGAATTGTTTCTAATTCTGATTGTTTGTGAAAAGCACTTCTAAACAAAAAAGTTTTTAAAACCCAATTCAAACCCCCATTTTCTTGTGGTTTTCTCCACCTTCACTCTTCTCGACTTTCTGTAGTAGCAAGACACCTATGCTTCATCACCTTCAACTTAATCTTGAAATTTTTATTCGCAGCCATATGAGCTTTAAGGACCAAAATCTTGTTTACATCCATAACACACAAAGTCTTATCTTTCATGTGAATCATGTAACCCTTCTCAATCAATTAGAAAATACCTAGAAGGTTACATTTGATTCCAAGAATGTGCAATACATCTTTTATAAAGGAATTCCCACCATTCCTTTTCATGATTAAAATATCATTGATCCCATCGACCGCTAAAGTGGTGTCATAAGTGAATTTCACTATATTCTTTGTGACTTAATTGATTTTAACAAATAAATTCTTTCTCCATGTCATATGCACAGAACATCCATAATACAAGTACCATTCTTCGTTGCATTGGGCTCCTTCTCTCAAAATCACCATAACATTTCCTTTCGCAAATGTTTCTACAATGTTCTCAGAACTGTTGTTGTTTCCCTGCAGCCAACTACTGGCGCATTCACCTTCCATGATCATGACCAAGAGTGTATTCTCATCATCCTCCTCTTTTATAGCAACCTTAACTTCATCTATTTGATATTCCCTCTATTTAAAATTGCATTCTCTTGTGAAATGGTAGAAATTTTGATAATTGTAGCATTGTGCCTTACTATTGTCATACTTATAGATTTCACCTCTAAAGTTACTTTGACCACCATTTTTGTTGCAGCTGCTCTCACCCATTTAATAAGTCAAAATCTTTGAGTTTTGAGACTCTTTTCAACAAAACTTCTCTTTACTCTTCATGGGCCATTTTCCTTTCGACTTCTTGTTCTTCCCATTAAACTGAGCTTGCAAAGTAATATACGGCTCTGCCTTGTCATTACTTCTATTTTCCATCCTTTTCTTGTGAGCCTGAAGAGAGCATTGAATCTCTTATTTTCTAAATGTCAGAAGACCCTTCGAATCTTCAATCGCCATGACAATGTTGTCAAATCTTGTCATCAAAGAACGCAAGATCTACGCCACAACATTATGCTCAGAAACAATTACTCCATGGAACTTAATTTAGTTCATGAACCGTGTAATTTGTGTCATGTAATTGTTGATTGTCTCTTTTTCTTCCATTTGAATCTTTTCATATTGATGTTTGTGAGTCTGTAGTCTCGCCACATTTTCCTTATCAGCCCATGCATAAGCCTTCTCCAAGATTTACCAAGCTTGTTTCGATGATTCGTAATCGCCAACTTTCTCAAAGTTTTCACCATATACACATTGATGGATAAAAAACAACACCTTGTAATCTTTCTTCTTTTCTTCCTTTTAAGTAGCCTTTTGTGCATCCATTTCCCCTTCGACAAGAGGATTCACCCCATTATTGATTACTTCAAGAACTTATTGGTAGCTAAACGACACCTTCATTTGCTTGTACTATTTGTCGTAATTCTTTGCTTCAAGGAAAGGGAGGTTTTTAGGGACTCTATCATTGGAGAAGGTATTAATGTTGCACGTCAGATGTCTATGGATTAGGACCGGGATATTGATGCCAAATGTTGGAACATGTAATTGAAGGTGTGAGAAACACAAGAAATTGGGGTTTGAATTGGGTTGCACCAAATATAATCTTTTTTCAACTCAAAAATACAAAGATAACAAGTGAGTAAAAATAGTTGAACACAATTATTTTTATCCTGGTTAACTTAACTAAGTTACTCAAGTTCATCCCGCAAGGTGATTTTTCTTATGCACAGGGACTTAATCCACTATAATCAACTTGATTACAAATAACTATAATAAGTCTGATCAATCCTATTGGAACCCCTAGTAAGTCCACTGATCCTTATTGCAAATGACTATGACCATAACCAAAATCTTCTTGAGAATCCAGACTACACATAGTCTCTCAAGGAACCTATCAACAACAGTTGATTACAAAGATGTGTATACAAAGATGCTTCTACACAAGCAGATTACACAATGTTTAAGTACAATAACACAAAAGTGTTGACAGCAAGATACAAGCAACAACTCTTTTATTATTTACAAAACTATACAAAAGATTTCTCTACAACGTTTTTGTGTTGCCGTTTAGTGTAGTTTTGTTGAACTAATTTGTTGATTTCAAATTCTTCCAAGTACTTATTTTATAGATGAAAAGAAGAGATCAGTTGGAGGGTAGAATAGGAAATACAAATACAGTTATATTGTTCCCAACGATCATGGTGAGACTGGTAGACAATAGTACAAAAAGTTTTGTCCTTGAGTTACTCTAGGGAGTAGAGGTCACAATCTACTTTTATACTCACCATCACACGTAATCCCTTAGTCTTGATCTTATTCTTCTATGTATTCAAAGGCTTTTGATATTTTTATTGATGAAGCATGTTGTAGAAGGATCAAAACTATGTATCTTAAGTCATTAGAACCTTACAGGGTTTGTTCAAATAACTCTTTCCTTCTCAGTCTTCAGTACTTGGTCTTTAGAAGAATATCTTCAGATTATCAGAACTTGTTCAGCAGAACATTGTCTTCAACATCTTCAAAACATGGAACATCAGAAGTAAAGCTTTAGAATATTTCCAAAGCTTCCTTGAGTAAGTCACAATCAGAAGCTCTTTTACTAATGTTCCTTAGAACCGTTGCACAAGACACATTCCTTAATCTTGGCTTAACTTTGTAACACACCAAATGTATTATTTCAGAGTGTTGAGTTCAGAACCCGATGACGTCACACGCCTTCTTACCACACACTAGACAGAAACCTCTTAGAGTACACAATTGTTCTCAAATATAACATGTAAATTATCATAAAAACATAAGGCCATATGTAGAACCAACTTTATTCTTACAACATCACACAATTTGTGAACAATGGAGGATTTAGGGTATGTGGAGAAGAAGATAGTGATGGAGAAGAGAGAATTGAAGAGAGGGGGAGAGAGAGAGAGAGAGAGAGAGAGAGAGAGAGAGAGAGAGAGAGAGATAATTGAGGGTGAGAAATATTAATTGCATTAACCATTAATGAGGAGGCCTCCAAGACATTTATACAAATGTTACAAAATGATTGGGACCTAAAACACATCAATAAATTACAAGAAAAAGCCAAAACTTGGACCGTTAACCGATTATCATAAACCTATTAACCGATTAACATTGACAAAACTAGAATATTCATAATCAAGTGTAATCGGTTAAGACATATGTGTAACCGGTTAACACTAACTCAAAATTTCTTTTTTCTTGTCCAGAAGTGCTTTTCCATCCAACTGTAACCAGTTACACCTCCGTGTTAACCATTTACAACATTTTAATTACTGGTTTTCACTCAACACATAACAACATATGTTCTTTAGCTTCAAAGATTAATGATACATGAATTATTTTGGCAACTTCAAATATTAATCATTGAGTTTCACATATGTTCTTTAGCTTCAGCATGCTCTCTTTTTTTAAAATTATTAGAACCTTTATTTGAGTGCTTTCACTAGAATTTATTAGTAGGGATGTTACTGGCTTTTGAGATTCTAGAAATGTAGTATTTTTTCTCTCTTTCGATTTTATTTAAGCTTTATTTGAGGCTACTCAATATTCTCACTCAAACAACATCAATAGTGTTGGAAAATGTGTGGTTTGTTAAGATACATTTGATTTGTAAAACAAATAAACAAATATGAGGTATCCTAGTGGTACACTACCTTTGCAAGTAACCATGGTGTCGATGGTTTGAATCTTGTTGGAGGAAAATTTTTGGGACTTTTTTTGGAATTTTGGAGACCTTGGTGATGAAAAAATGCCACGTGAGATGCCACACGTATGAACAAGTGCTACGTCTGATGCCACACATGCAAAAATAGATGTTGTTTGTGAGAATTAGACGAAAAGGACCTAAATGATGTCGTTTGAAGACATAAGGAACTACATTGGTCCTTTTAAAAGTTAAGGGACCAAAATGAATCCCGAAGTAAACTTAAGGGACTAAAAATAGTATTTTTCCTTCACTAAAATCAACCAATAAACAAACTGTTGTTACTCAAAACTACGTAACTTTGAGTTTTTTGTCGCACCTGGGGATACGTAGGAGTGAGATCCAACATCTCGTCAAACACCCTAAAAAAACATATTTCCCCCTTTATTTATGTTTTTGTAAATATGTCATACTAATTAGAAGAAATCAAAAATACCTTAGGCTAACACTCTTATTCGCAAAACTAATTAAGTGATTCTCGTTAGTTACAACGGATGTCACGGGGTGCTAATATCTTCCCCGCGCATTATCGACTCTCAAACCTGAATTTGGTTGTGATGACCTTTTTATTTTATTTTAGGGTTTTATCGATATTTCTCTTTTTTCAAAATAAACTTCGGTGGTGACTTCATTAAATTTTTAGCATTTATTCACTCAGGTATTTTTCCCGCCACGACAGCTGGCGACTTCACTGGGGACTTTAGAGAGTCAAGCCTAGTTTAGTTAGATTTGAAATGAGTGTTGGCATTGTTTATTTTATTTCTTCAAACATATTTTATTTTATGTTGATTATTAATTTGTTGTATAATTTTATATATGTTATTGGTCTAAATTTTCTGATTGCTTTCACTTATACACATTGTGAGCGAGGCTCTATACCCTAGTCTAAAAACCTAAGTTTAAGTTGATGGTCGCATAGTGTTAGCCTTCGAGATGTATGTCTCGCTTGGTTGGCATGAAAACCTCAGCTAGAGTAGATCCTCTTGAGGGCATTGTTGTCTAATGAGTAATTCTTTATCGATGATAATATTTTCAAAAAGGGCCTGTGACACTAGGAACCCTGTCTAGAACCCTAAACTCGTTTTTAGGTCTGATGGTCGCATAGTATTAGCCTTCGAGATGTATGTATCGCTTGGTTGGCATGAAGAGATCACCTAGAGTAGATCCTCTTGAATATATTGTTGTCTACTGAATAATTTGCCATCGATGACAATATTTTCAAACAAGATTCGTGACTCTAGGAACCATGTTTAGAACCTTGGAGTCGATGGTTGTGTAATGTTAGCCTTCGAGATGTATTTCTCGCTTGGTTGGCGTGAAGAATTCACTTACAGTAGATCCTTTTAAGGGTATTATTGTCTAATGATCAATTCGTTATTAACGATAATATTTTTAAATAGGGTCTGTAACTCTAGGAACCTGGTAAAACCCTAGAGCCATCCCTTGTGAGTTTCACTATTTGCACTTAGAACTATTCCATCCTAGGAAATCACACATGAAACATTTGATACCCTATCATACATTCTATCATGCATTCATACATGTTATGACATTGCATTTTCATAAAAATCTTTTGGCATATCAAAAACAAAAAAATTATGTGCATCCGCATTCATCAACATACATGCACATTTTTTCACAAATAAAAAAAACATTCCACCTTTTGTCCATAACCAACAAACTGATTCGTCGACACTCGTATGAAACGTGTAACAACTCTCGAAAGATAATGGATGAATTATAACAAGGACAAGTGGAATTAAGAGGTGATGTTGATCTAAAAGGCAAGGTGGACCAAATCATGGAAACCTTGCTAAATTTGGCAAAGAGAGAGGATAATCCTGAGCCAGCTACAGTCATTGAGAATGTCATCCCACCACTTGGCTCTACTTCAAACCCGCAACTAGTTCAGGTGGTAACCACATCGTTCTAGATGTACATTCTGTAACACCCTTCTAAACTCCCGCAGAATAATACATCATTTATCAGAGTAAATTAATCATGCATCTCAAACAAGGGTGTCACACATAATCCATACATAAAAAACTCTGTCATGCTTAATAACACTAAATTAAATTCATGTTTTTCATATCACTTGCACATAAGTATGTAGCAGCAAAATCACTTTCATTCAAATGAGTATAATATACAGGTATCCAAAATAAAATTCATTCATTTAATCAAATTAGGCATAAAAGACACTTCATTACATAATTCAAATAACGATAATAAAATAATGTAGAGTAGACATTGTATCTCTCAAAACAAGAGTCTAAATGGTTTCCCCTGTGTTCCATGACCAGAGTATGACTCAACCAAAAATAAATACGGAAATTGGATAAGCTACTCCATCAGCCACTCTCTTGCTAGAAGCAACTCTAATCTTGAGTACCTGAGCAATGTCATATAAAACATCATTCCAACAGAAGAGTGGGAATTCATATAATTATCAAAATTATATAATAATATATAATGTGTAACATACATACATACAAATAATATTCTCACACTTTTTATGCTTTATAAAACAAAACATCTCCCAATTAATCATGTTATTCTCAACTGCACATCCACAATTTCTCAATTTCACCAATATATCAATTCCACATAATTCACACAATTTCATATCACAAACATAAACATAATATGACTCAATGTAACTCAAATCTAATACTCATGCATGTGGTACCAATCACTGTTATTTTTATTCGGTTTTTAATTTAAATTGGGTTCGCCCTCTAGACCAATAATACACAAAAAGCCCATCATCTAAGCTTTCAAACTCCTCTGTAGGTTTGGGACAAGTTACTAGCTCCCTTAGAACTAACAAGCATGCATCTTGACAACAAATGATTCATGTAAAATTACAACAACCATATGTAATTAAGATCATTCTCTAATCTTAACATCCATGCATATCTTCAATAATCCATCACACTTGAATTACCATACAATTGCACATACGTACACAATTTCATCCATATTCAATTCATATTCATAGTTTAGACACACCAAACCAGCATAATGACACATAACAACAATGTACAACAATGTCATTACGATTCAACGCCCAATCAAAAACATACATACAACACATATAAACATAGTTTCATTTTTAATCAAATAGGCATTAAAAACTCATCCAACATGTAGTTTTAAATTACCAAAAACTAAGTATAAATTAGCATAAAATATAAGTATACATAATCCTAAAACAATTTAAGAAAATAAAAATATTTCGACTCCCAGGTGACCGCACTAAGCGAGCTTCTAGGCGCTAAGTGCCAAACTCACTTACTTGACCATGCTAAGCGCCCTCTGCGATTTGCGGTAAACTTCTTGAGATGATAGCACATAACCCATGAAATTTATTGACCCTAAAACACGTTTTCAAATCCAAATTACTATAGTTTAAGGCACTATAATCTATATCTAACCTGTATTTCTCAACCAAAATATCACAACACAATCAATCGTCATATTCAAGGATTTTATCATCAAAACCTAACAATTCCAAAACATGGAAAAACTAGAGAAATTAATCCTAGTACGTGTTACTACCCATCATACATCATTATACGATCCCAATAACCAAGTAAAAACCCACTCTTACCTTGTTCTAGGTTGATTCTACTGATTTTGCGTTCTTGCCCTTTTCTCCTCTTTCTCGCTCTTCTCTTATTTTCACGTGTAATAGCTCTCTATTTATTTTTTATCAAACCACTAATAAAATAATTCTAACCCAAAAACTAATGGGCTCACTAACATACTCCCCTACTACTCTTTCACCTCTCCACACTTAAGCCCAATTACTATTACTTTACTAACTCGTGACATATAACATACATCAATTAATTTAAATTAAATCAATTACTCATAATAAAATATATAACTAATAAATAAAATTGGGGTGTTACAACTCTCCCCCACTAAAAAGGATTTTCGCCATCGAAAATTGCCTCAAACTAATAGATCAAGATATGACTCCCTCATTTGACTCTCGAGTTCCCAAGTCACGTTCCCACCCGTAGGTTCTCCCCAAAATAACTTCACTAAGTCAATCTCTTACCTCGAAGCTGCTTCAACTCCCGATACTCTATCCGCATAGGTGATGTCTCCACAGTTAGGTTATCTCTCACATGCACATCATCTACTTGGAACACATGAGGCAGATCCACAGTGTATTTCCTGAGTTGAGATACATGGAACACATCATAGAGATTAGAAAGCGATAGTGGTAAAGTAATATGATAGGCCACATCTCCTATCTTCTCTGAAATCTAGAATGGACTAATAAAACATGCCGTTAACTTACGTGACTTCAATGCTCAACCAACACCAGTTATCAGAGTAACTCTAAAAAACACATGATCATCCTTTTGGAATTCAAGTGCTTTCCTCCTCTTGTCATGATAACTTTTATGACCACTCTGAGAAATCTTCATCTTCTCCTGAATCATCTTAATCTTATCAGTAGTCTGCTGGACTATCTTAGGTCCAACCATTACACTTTTTCCTGACTCATACCAACACAATAACGTCCTACACCTTCTACCATACAATGCTTCAAATGGTGTCACCCCGATACTCGAATGGAAACTATTATTGTAAGTAAACTCAATTAAAGGAAAATATCTATACCAAGCACCTCCTTTTTCTAACATGCAAGCTCTTAAAGAGTCCTCAAGTGACTGAATCGTCTTCTCAGTCTGACCATCTGTTTGTGGATGATAAGAAGAACTCAAACGCAAATTCGTACCCAAATAATTTTTCAAACTCTCCAAAAATCTTGAAGTAAATCTCGGATCTCTATCTAACACAATGCTAGACGAAATACCGTGCAAACTGACAATCCTCACAATGTAAACATTTGCTAGCTTCTCCAATGCATAATCCATTCTTATTGGAATAAAGTGACCAGATTTCATCAATATATCCATGATAACCCAAATAGATTCATAATTAATCAGTGTTCGGGGTAAATCAGACACAAAATCCATTGATATACTATCCCATTTCCACTCAGGAATAGATAACAGTTCCATCAAACCCATTAGTTTTTTATGTTCGATATTTGAATTCTGACAAGTCAAACAAGAATACACAAACTCTATAATTTCTTTCTTCATACCGGACCACCAAAATATTTTCCTCAAGTCCTGATACATCTTTGTAGGTCGTAGCACCCAGATGAATAATCAATCCACTGTGATGCTCTTCCTCAAGGATACTCTTTTTCAGCTCAGCTATATCTCGAACACACACACTATGAAGACATCTCATGATACCATTTTCATCAATCTAAAAATCACCACCTCGACCTTGATTGATCAAAGTCAACCAGTCCACCAAACTCAAATTAGACTTCTGACCTTCCCGAATATCATTAAGAATGCCACTAGTAAGCTTCAACATACCAAGATTCACTCCAGAAGAAGTCTCTTCACAAATCAAACAGATATCTCGAAGTTGTTCAATTATTTCTAACTCTTGCACCATCATGATCAACATATGCAAATATTTCCCACTCAATGCATCAACTACCATGTTTGCTTTACCTGGATGGTAATTCAAACCAAAATCATAATCTTTCAGAAATTCTAACCATCTCCTCGGCCTCATATTCAACTCTTTCTGATCAAAGAGATATTTCAAACTCTTATGATCACTAAACACTTCGAATCTCGATCCGAACAAATAATGCCTCCAAAGCTTTTATACAAACACAACAACAACCAACACTAAGTCATACGTCGGATAATTCCTCTCATGCACTTTAAGTTTCCTTGAAGCATAAACTATAACTTGCTGATGTTGCATTAACACACCTCCAAACCCCATCAACAGAGCATCACAATACACAACAAACGGGTTCTATCGGGTTAGGAAAAATCAAAATAAGAGTTGTCGTCAACTTTCTGTTAAGTTCTTGAAAACCTTCTTCATATTTTGCATCCCAAATAAAAGCTTGACCCTTTCTAGTCAACTGCGTCAACAACAAAGCTAACTTGGAAAATCCTTCAATGAATTTTCGGTAATAACCTACTAAACCAATAAAACTTCTAATCTCGGCAAAAGATTTCAGAGCTTCCCACTAAGACACTACTTTAATCTTCGACGGATCAACCGTAATACCTCAACTTGAAATAACATGGCTAAGGAAACTCACTTCCTTCAACCAAATCTCACACTTAGAAAGTTTAGCATACAACTACTTCTCCTTCAACACCGATAACATAACTTTTAGATGCGTGACATGATCTTCTTCACTCTTCAAATGGATCAATATATCATTAATGAAAACAACCACAAATTTTTCCAAATACGGATGGAAAATCCTATTCATGTACTCCATGAATACACCTGGTGCATTGGTCACACTGAACGGAATCACATAATAGTCATAGTGACCATACCTTGTTCTAAAAGTAGTCTTCTCAATATCTCCGGCCTTCACACAAATTTGATGATATCCATATCTCAAATATATCTTACTGAAGACACTTGCACCAACCAACTGATACATCAGGTTATAAATCCTCGAAAGTGGATACTTATTATTGATAGTCACTTGGTTCAGTTGTCTATAGCCCATACAAAGCATCATAGAACCTTCTTTCTTCTTAGACAACAATATTGGGGCACCTCACAGTGTCATACTCATACGAATGAATCTCTTCTCAAGCATATCTTCCATTTGATTCTTTAACTCTTTTAATTCTGATGCTAACATACGATATGTGAAGGTGTAAAAAAATACAAGAAAGGGGGGTTTGAATTGAGTTTTTAACTCAAAACTTTTCTTTTAAAAATATTACCCTTTAATTAAAATATTTTTTCTTTCACTATTGATAATAACAATAATTAAGAACAAGAAGTAAAGGACAAGGTATGTTTATACTAGTTCACTTGAAAACTATCAAGCTAGTCTAGTCCATTCGCCAAGGTGATTTCTTCTCTCTCAATCGAGGACTTAATCCAATAATCCAAATGATTACTATAATGCACAAGCTACCCAAAAGTGACTAACAACCTCTAAGACACACAAGTCCTAGACTTCTTAAGGATACAGACCTAACCAGTTCCTTAAGGAAATCAAACAACTGTTTGAATACAAGTTTTGTTTATAATAATATTTCTTCTACACAAGTTGAATATGTAAACTATTTTAAGAATAATGACTTAAGAATATGAAATCTATGAACAATATTTTGTGCGTAGATATTTCGTTGATTGGCATCTTTCTCTCTTAGTCTCCAAGCCTTTATATAGTCAATAAAATAATATATACGTTGAGGGGTACTCTTGGGATTTCCATAAACATTGGTAGCTTGAGCAATCACGTGGGGGACAAGATCGTTCAACACGTCCATCCTTTCATGGTAGTGGAATGAAACGTTGATTGTACCATGTACTGTTTGTACCATGTTAACATTATCTTCTTTCCTTATGCACTTAAGAGGCTTCTGTGAGCATGAGTTTAGAAGTGAGAACATAACACAAGGTTATCAAAACTTCAAGTATTCAGAGTCTTTAGAAATGCGTCTTCAGATTCTTCAACACTTGGTCGTGAGAACCTTTTCTTAGAACCTTGGGTCTTCAGAACTTCAAGTCTTTAAAGTCTTTAGAACTTTTGTCTTCAGAGTCTTTAGAACTTGGTCTTTAGAACCCTTTTCTTAGAACCATGGGGTCTTTAGAACTTCAAGTCTTCAGAGTCTTTTAGAACTTCGTCTATCAGAATCTTCAGCACTTGGTCTTTAGAACCCTTTGTCTTTAGAAACATTAGTCTTCAGCATCTGGACTTAAGTAGAAACTTCTGTCTTTAGATCTTCCGACTGGTTTCTTTAGAACACGTTGCCTTTAGAAGCACGAGTCTTCAGCATCTGAACTTAAGTAGAACTTCTGTCTTCAGATCTTATGACTTGCTTCTTTAGACAACCATCAAAGCCTACACTCCATAGTCTTATGGAGTGTCTTGCTACTGTTCATCAGAACTTGTGTAGCGCAGAAGCAAGATTAATTCTCTTCTAATGTCTTGGCCATGCTATCCATCAGAAGTAGAACATGTTTGTTAAATACTCAAAAATAACAAACATTAGAGTATCAAAATTGTTCATACAAACATACTCATTTGTTATCATCAAAACTCAGAGATAATATTTCAGAACCAAATCTTGTTCTTATAATCTCCCCCTTTTTGATGATGACAAAACTATGTATTTTGATGACACAATTTTGTTCATATAATCAGAAAAGGTGAAAATAAAAAGGTAAGGAATATGTATTCTTTTTATGAAACTCCCCCTGAGTCAATGACTTGATGAAGATCAAATATCCTGACTCTGAACCATTTGAGTAGAACCCCCCTGGTTCCAATAGATCAAATATTGAGATCTTAAGAGTATTGACTCTAGATGTCAATGGAAATAAAATCAATTGAAATCTTGAAACCTTAATATCAGTAAGACAGCTTCCAGATTCTCAGTTCTTGGAGTCTGATTCCAAATTTTAATTCTTGGAGTCTGATTCTAGATTTCAATTCTTGGAGCCAAGTCTAAAGCCAACAGGTTAGACATAAGCCTTGTATAATGCTTTCAGATCTTTATCTTTAATTAAAGTTCTCATTTCCTGATAAAGAAAACAATTATAATAAAACCGAACTTTAACTAGGTTAGAATGTAAGCAGCTCTTTTCAAAGAACATTTTCAAGAACTTGATTATTGAAATCAAAATTACGTTCATTTAATTACTCCCCCTTTTTGTCATAATCAAAAAGGTAATTATGTGTAAAAAAACATAAAAACCAGAAGAAGATAACAAGTAAGAAAAGAAGTTATAAGCCAAAAGAAGATTTCATTAATTTCAAACAGTCACATAATAAGAAGTAAGTCGAAGGAAATAGAACAAACTAAGATCCAAAAAGAAGACTTGCAGAAATATCAAATAATCATAAGAAACACAAAAATTAAGAAGCAAACATAGTCCTATAGTTTAGAAGAAAAAGGAAAAAGAAAATCCTAGAGCCTAGGGTTGAGGAGCAGAAGCAGGAGCAGAGATCTTTTGCAGAATCAGCTATAGCATGTTCTGAACATTCTCATTGACAACCTTTTGTTCAATGATGCTTTCCCTAAAAACATGTTGTTCTCCTATAATCTCACCAATTGCGTTTTCCAGAAGCGCAATGGCAGACTTAGAAGAAGATATTATTACAACATCTTGACTTGCTTTACGAGCTTCTTCTGCCTATTGAGCCAGCCTTGCTTCTTCAGCTTTTCTGGCTTCCTCTTTTTATTGAGCTTTAAGTCTTTCTTCTTATGCTTCTTTCAATGATCTTGTATCATCTTCTCATTGTTTAGCAACAAGAAATTCAAGCAGTCTGATTCTTTCTCTTGTTTCTTTCCTTTCAGTCACCATCTGAACATCCCAAACCCTGGATGCTTCAGCAAAAGAACTCATTCTTTCAACTTCAAAAGACACACACTTCTGAAAAAGTTTCCAAGAACCATCCATGTTTTGAGGCTCAGTACTTGTACTTGCCTCTGCCCTTAACTTAACAACCTTTTTCTTTGCCTTGATTCTAAAAATGTTAATGCATTCATCTAAGGTTTTAGGAGAAGGTTTTTCATAAACAACCAAGGCTTGGGTAGGTTCAGGATGGTTTGGTTAAGAAGTTTGATCATGAGGATTTTGTGATATCGGTTGCTCAATCATATTGAGAAGTTTAGAACAAGTTAAAGGTTTAGTTGTGTAAATTTCAATAGCTCTACGCTTATCAGAAATTGTCCTTTTAGACATTTCATGATCAGAGGGAGAAATTAGATCAGGATAGATGATGGGTGAGTCATGGAGAGTGGTTTCTTTGTTAAAGAAGGAAAAATGAATATTGGTATCAAAATTTGAAAAATGAGAAGTATGTGGAAGTGATTGAGATGATGTTAATGGAGATGTAGAAGTGTGGATTAGTGAGGTTGCAAGGTCATAAGTAGTCGTTATTGCAGGTAACATTGTAGAGACAGTTTCAGAAACAAAAGTTTCTATAGTTAAGGGAATGGTTGAGGAAATAGGATTAGAAGTAGGAAAAATTATGGTGGATGATGGAATAGAAAAAGAGTTAAAATCATCAGATAGATATATGGTGATTGTTGGTGAGACATTTGTAGTTATTGGAGTTATAGTTGCAACGGAAACAAGTATGATTTTGGGTAACAGAGTCAGAAACAAGTGTAGTTATAGTTGGTGGTGGAAGAGGATTAATTTGTGAATTTGAGGTTGTGGATGAACATATATTAATAGTATTATAAATTGAGAAAGAAATGGGAATAGAAACACCAGACATATTAGATGTTAAAGAGGTTTCAGCTGTCAGAATGGCATCTTTCAGAAAACTAGACTTCTTCTTCTTCTCTGGTTCAGAGGCGGCTGATCCTTTCTTTATTTTACCATTGGAATAGTCAACTTCCTTAGCAGGCAAGTCTGAGTAATTGAAGTCAGACATATCATGTCCTTCTTATTGCATCATCGAAACATATGCAGCCACGTTGTATACAAGATATTTCTTGGAGAACAGAGGATAGTAATTCACATGAATTCTTTTGTGATGATAACTCTCAGACGGTTTAATCAGAGGCTTGACCTTGAGTTCTTCAATCATCCTCATATTCTTCAAATTTTTCCCATCGAAGGAATCTTCAATGCTTGGAGTCAGATCCTCTTTATAGTTGGCTTCTTTGACCAAAAACCTTACCAAGTCACTTTCAACAAAAATATATGTTAGAAGACGTCCACAAGGAATATTAGGAGATACCTTTTTGTTGGAAAGGGTGGTGGCTCTGGAATTTCTAATAGAATCCCTCAAATGATTAAACAGAATAAAGGGAAGATTAATCTTTTGCTTGGACAGCAGAAAGTACAACGTGAACTTTTGGTTGATGTTGAAATAATCAGAGGAGCTTGAAGGAGGTCTAGGGTTTATGCACCCCAGAATAATCTTGTGCCACACTCTGATATCATCATGAAGATCCTTGCTTTTATACTTAGATTTATCAGCAGAGAATTTCGTAAACAATAGTTGGTCCAAAGACTTATTTGCAGCCTTTGATTTATTATCCAATCCATACACACGTTATCCTTTTAAAAATTTCAATCCCAACAGTTTCGCAATGGAATCTTCAGTAATAATGATTCTATGTCTAATAACAGCCGAAAAAATGTGAAAATCGTCACAATCAACATTTCTACATAAATCTATCACTAGCGCCCCAATGACAGGACCATGAAGCCTTTGAAAATAGTTTTCCCAGCCTTGAGCTTTTAAATCCTCTTTTAAGTCACACCTATTTGCAGCAAGATTGTCAAAATCAACCATTAATTCCTTAAGAACAATTAACTCTATTGGTTTTAAGTTGCAATGAACTTGAGAACCTCTATGCGTAATGTGATTAACATCAACAAATTTTGCAGAAGATGAAGGAACGAATGAGGTTAATGGAGGAATTGTGGAAGATGAAGGAGCCGTATTTGATGAAGATAGAGCGATGGATGATGGAGACAGAGTTGTTGAATCCATACTTTGTTCCACCTCTTTTGCGAACTCAACAACAACTTGTTGATTAGAAGTAATCATTGTTGGAGATGAAGATGATGAAGGCTTGTTGAAGAGTGCAGAAAACTTGTTAAACTGTTGAGAGAAAAGAGAGTTTAGGATTTCTAAAGTGTGGGAGTGAAGTGTACGTGTGTGATTTATAGTGTTTTAGAAGTGATAGAAAATATAATAATGACAATACAAATAAACACAATATTAAGGAGCATTAAATGAAAGTAATAATTACAATTTTAATCAATTCCAAGAAAAATACGCACACTGTGTAACGCCCGTAATTTAATTAATTATTTAATTAAATTATTTTTAGAATAAAGATAATAATAGGGTTATTTTATTATTGTTAGAAATAATAAGGAGAAAAGAAGAAGCAGTAAGAGGGAAAGAATAAGGGTTGGAAGAAGAGAACGTGAAAGCTGTTGGAAAAGAGGAAGAACGAAAATCAACCAGAAAATTTATAGAGCAACCTTCAATCCAAGGTAAGGGTGGGGTTCTGACTATATAATAGGGTTTATGATGATTGGTTTATGGGATTAGATGTGAAAATGTTGTCTTGTTCATGATTGAATTATATGTTGTTGTATGATGAGAATCGATGATTGAAAGATGAATAAGGATGCCCTAATGTTGTATATTTGATGTAGAATTATAGGATAATTATAATTGATGATTGTCTATGATTAGAGGATGTTTTTAGGGCCTAAAGTATGGAAACCATAGTGAAAACGCAATGAAATTGTAGAAAATATCCATGATATAGCAGTATGTGTCGACCCTAAACGTTATGTGCCGATACAAGAAGGCCTTTAGACTCAGGATGAGTCGACAAGAAGGAGTCCTGCGTCGATACATGAGGGCTTTTAGACTCAGGATGAGTCGATACGTAAGAGCATGTGTCGATACATGCAGTGTTGCAGACTCAGTATGAGTCATTGCAAGAGATTATGCGTCGACTCATGTAAGGTGTTCAGTTCAGTACGCGTCGACCCAAGACATTACGCGTTGATCCATGTTGTCTGGTTTTTGACAGATTCGTTTTCCCAAGGCTGTAACTTGAGTTTTCGGATTCCGTTTGAGGTGCCGTTCGAAGCGTTGAATAGCTAACGCGATGAACTTCATTATTAAGGATTAAAATTAAGAATAGGAAGGATAATTCTAGTATCCAAATTAGGATATGAATTAGTTCCCGTGTTGATCGCTGTGTTGATTTTCGTGAAGAATGATGAGGATGAGATGATTATAGATTATTGTTTTGTTGGTAACAGTAGGATTAATGATGATAATGATGTAGTATTACAGAATAATAATATGTAGATGTTTGGTAATTTAGAAGTAAACCTTAGATAATTAATTAATTATAGGCAATATCATGTTGTAGGCCTATGGCCAACGTTGCGAGATTGACGAGTTAATGTTGTATTGTTGTATGGTTGAGTTGTTAATGAAATGATTTTGACGAGATTATGCTTGATGAATTATGATGAATAAATGATGTTTGATGAATTATGATGGTAAATGATATTGATGAACGATGTTGATGAAAGATGTTGAGATGCCTCTAATAATTGGCATCTATTAAGATGTAGGCTTATGGCAAACGGTGATGTTTGTGTTGAGATGTTGTTAATTATGGTGTTGTCATTACATTCATGATTGTTTCGCATACATTGCATTTTGTGATACGGTGGGAGAACTGACTTATGAATTTTGCGTTTATTTTCGCAAATGTTTCGGTTGAGCAAGAGTCGCCACCGACTTTTTATTTTATCCTAAGGAAAGGTTTAAAAAGCACAGCAAAAACCTTTGAGATGTTTTCTTGGGTTCGGGGAGTAGATTATAGAAAGGGAAGGTATTAGCACCCCTTCTATCCATGGTTATCCATGGGCTCTTAGTTACTTGCTTAGATCACTTGCCTTTTTCAATTGTTTGAAATGGTGCTTGTGTGTGTGGGTTTGAAAATGTTTTGAAAAGAGGCCAATGTAGTGGCAACCTTTGTAATGATCCATGTTGGGATGTATACAGAGGTGTATGTCTTTTGAAAAGGTTTTCATTTGTTTTTGAAAGTCGTTTTGAAAGTGTTGTGAGGTGTGATTTTGAAATTAGGCAAGTGTTTTGGTTTTGCAAGTCGGCAAGTACTTAAGAGCGATCTACCCTAAAGTTCTCAAAGGTTTTGTTATGTTTTTAACCCTTTTAACAATTTTGTTCCACCATTGTATTTGGTGGACAATCTTGTGTTAGGATGTGAAAGGGACGAGCGCGGGTCATCGTTTAGACCATAATTGCAATGGTGCCAAGTATCTTTGGGCATTTTCCTTAAGGGACTTGATCATTTGAATTGTGTTTGTTTTGAAAAAGTTTTATCGAGGGACTATGATCATTCAATTTGTTTGTTTTGTCCAAAGAGACCTAACATGCAATATGGCCCAATTTTGAAAGGCAACAAGTGGATATAACCCTAGGGGTGTTAGTGTGCAAGTGTGTTTTATTGCATGCAAGAGTTTTTCTTTGAATTAGGTTTTTCTATTTCATTGATTTTATCTTGTCATACACGTCCTAATTACTAGCAATAAGAAGCGGAAATGTAAAATCCTACGCTATTACAATAGTTAGGGGAGGGGGATACACATTTGTACATGGGGGGTTCAACGAGAAAAATAGACAAAAAAGAAAATAGCGGAAAATAAGATATATAGAGAGAGAGAGGGAGCCCGCGCGCTGTTGGGAGGCCATCAGAAGTTCTGACCCAGATCCGCTGTCAGATGATCAACCTGTTGGTGAAACTGGATGAGTCAGAACTTCTGACTCTAGAACCTGCAAAACAGAACTTGGTTAGTGGGGAAACCAGAAGTTCTGATTTCCCTGCGCAGCAAGACAGAAGTTTGTTAGTGGAGAACCCAGAAGTTCAGATTCTGCTGAAAAGGCAATAACTCTCAGAGGTTCTGATGTCATTGACAGCAAAACAGGCTTCAGATGTGCTAACGTCAAAGTCAGCACTTGGCTTTTTCCTGCACTAATCAGAACATCTGCAATCCTGTTGTTACTCCACAAAACAGAAAACATATTTGGAACAGATCCAGCAAAATAGCAAAACGTCTAAGAGGTCAGAATCACCAAGGTCACAGGCAAGTCCTAAACTGGCTCAGAACGTTCTGAGGTATGAGAGTCCTCAGAACATAAACAACAATAACATGAATATTTACATTATGTTACTTGAATATGCACAGCTGATGATGCTTAACAGTGTGGTGAGGGTCAGCAGGTGCTTACCTGACTTTCTGGAAAATGGTGGGTGAAAGTTAGCTTTTGGTTCTGGTGGTGTTCTGGACAGATTTGGAAAAGGGGAAGTGAAGGTGTATACGTGTATAGGGTCAGAAGTTTGGAAAGAACGTTTTTGGTTTACAGAAAAGAGCTGGGTGTTTGATGAAGTTGAAGGTGAGAAACTTAGAGTTATGAAACAAAGCTGGAAATTTTGGCAGAGTTTCAGGATGTTATGTTGCTAGGAGTTTCGTTTCTCTCTTAGCAATTTTTTTTCTGTTTCTTTTCTTGAACCTCTTGAACGTCTTTTGCAGTGGTGAAAGCTCTCTATTTATAGGCAAAGTTCTTGTGGACACCTTGAACATTTAAGGCGCCAACAGAGTTTGAATTTGTTTTTTGACAGAAATTCCTGGGAAGTTGTGATAACAGCTATTTTTCAGCCTAGGTAGCAGCAGCAGGCGTAGATTGGGGGAAGTGACCTCTGAAATGGGCGGTGGCGTGAAGACCCATGCCAGAATCTGTGCAAAAGCATTTTCCAAGCCACACGTGAACGCTCAGGAGTGGTTGGAAGCATTAATGGGCATTAAATGGTGACAAGACCTGTCAATACCAACATTCTGGTTGTTGAATCAGCAGCGTAAACCATGCTCTGGCCTTGGCTACCTGTTGTTTTAGCAAGCTCTGGAGATTCTCCTGGTTTTCTGGTACGTTCCTTGGATCTACTTCTGGACAATCTGGACTTAGAGATTCTGTATCAATGTGACACCTATCCCTCTGACCTTTCATCTTCTGACTTCAACCTGTTCTGAAGGAGCCTTTATACTTTCATATTTCTCTTGCATTCCTTTAGCAAGTTCTGACTGAGCTTGTGTAACTGCTGAAGGGGTATGTTCTGTTTGAGGCTTACATTCTGAACCACGTTTACAACTTCTGATTGAACTGATGTAGCTGCTGAAGAGCCAACTTCTGACCATGCTGAGCCAAGCTTGCAACTTCTGACCGTCTTCATCTGGAATGGGTCCAGAAGTTCTGAAGCGCTGATTTTTCTAAAAACGTTTATTTTAAAGAAACATTCTAAGCACTTAGAATTTGATTTTCCTCAAGATGAAAGCGTTGTTTCTGGAGTTTGTGAGATCATCTTGCTCTTGTAAGTGACTTGCTTGGGCAAAAGGATAACTCAAGACTTGGACTTGTTTCAGGGGACTTTGAAAAATCTACGATGGTTTCCTGAAGAAAGGGAGGGCGAATTTTGGGGTACAACACATTTCAAGATGGAGCTTATGCTTGTTAAGATGGCATGTATTGGCGAATATTAAGATGAAGGCTTATGCCTTGTTGATGCCTCTATTTATTGGCAGATTTTTAAGATGGGAGTTCTGCTCCAATGGTACCACATGCATTTTGCATAGTTTTAAGTCGCATTATATGATTGCATAAAGAAGTTGTGTATTGATGCGCTGAATGTGTATATTATTGGTATTTCCGTTGCGATTATTGTTGATTATAAGATGAGAAGTGGTGATGTTATGTGATCTAATTTAATATATTAATTATCATACACTTTATTATATTGTTAGATATCTCACCCCTTCTATTTGAATGTTACCCTTACGTTGGTAACGTGCAGGTAATCGAGAATGAAGGTTGTATACCTTCAGTAGTTCGAGCCGGTGTCATTGCTCTGATATGTAACACTCAGGGAGATAAACACTTGTTGCTTTTGATTGTTGATTATTCAATTGTTGAACTTTAAGTTGATTACTATTAAATATATGTTGTTTTGAAGTTGTTGTAACAATGATAAAGATGTTATTAAGAATTTCGTTGCGTAGATGTTTAAATTGTTGAATTAAGAGATTAAAGTATTATGTTGATGGTTTATCCGAAATTTTAAAGTGTTATGTATCCATGATGAATGCAATGCATTTTTAAAGATGAATTTGTGGCATCCTGATTCGTTTGCATGAATGATTATAACTCTGATTTGCATATATAATTGTCGGGTAGAATTGGGGTGTTACACTCTGCTCATTGAATAGCTTAGATAACATGTGATGATTAAGAATAATCAAGGGTTACACATGTTAATCAATACATCTAACTAAGTGACACATTTGATATCCTCAAAGTCAGGAGAACTAAAAGGTCTCCATCTAATTAAAGACATTTTTGACCGAAATATCTTCTGATTACTGAGGTTCTAAAAGAAATACAATACCTTAGTTAAACTCAGATTCTAATATTCTTCAGAAGGTTTGAATGTTGATCTTGTTCTGAATAGAGCATCTTTGTTTTCTAGAGTTAGATCTTCAGAAAGAGATGATGAGATTCTGTTTTTCTTATGTTGAGGTTTATCAGAAGGAACGTCAATAATATCAGAAGTAAGGGATTCTGATTTTTTTATCTTCTTGAGTTTTATCCTTTGGTTCATCAAATGTTGTCTTCACATCAATAGTTCCAGAGCTGATGATCTTTCCCTCCTGGTTGTCTCCGAAACCGACAATGCCTCCACACTTAAGTTCCGAAACTTGGAACATATGCCTTTCACTCGTCATGTGTCACGAGCATCCATTGTTCAGGTACCATGACTGGTGTTTCAGTGGCGCCATCAAGGACATTTACAACATAGATTATCTTATCCTTAGGTACCCACTTTCTAGGTCCTCTTTTGTTAGAAGTTCCAGAGGTTCTAACACCTTTGGAATTTTGTGCAATAGGATAATCATGTGAAATTTGTGCATGATACTTTGGTTTAGAAGTTTCCTTATGTGCCTGGGTTTTTGCTACAGTAGTATCAGAACCTTCTTGATCTGGACATTTCAATTTTGTGCTAGCAAGCACAAAATGTTCAGAAAGAGGTTTTGGTTTGACATTCAGAGTCTCGTCAATTATCTTTGATGGTCCTAAATTTCCTAAGCCTATGCTTCCATTTCTACTAACACCATAGATCATTGAATCCATTTTTCTTCTATTTATGCTCTTAGATAGGAAATGCTAAAAAGCTCTATCATATCTTATTACTTCATCAGTAATAGATATGGTAGAGATTATCTCTTCTTCCAACCTAGAAACTTTACTTTTGAGAGCTAAATTTGATTTTTATAAAACAAATCATTTTTCATTTAAATTAGAAACATTTTGCTCATCATTAGTCTACAAACTTCTTTTTTCATATTTTTGTATTTACTTAGAAGAGTTTGATACTTTCTCACCATTTCAGAAAAACAAGATTCAAGTTGAAAACGAGAAAGAAAAGCAATTACCCCAGCTTCCTCTTCAGAGTCGGACTCATCATCTGCTGTCAGCTCATATTCTGTTGTTTCTTCATTTGTGCTGGTTCTAGCCATGAGTGCCACTTTTTCATGCTCTTCATCAGAATCTTCATCTTCTAATTTTGAATTATCCCATGTTTCCATGAGACCCTTCTTAGCTTTGTAAGCCTTCCTAGGCTTCTTGTCTTTCTTGAATTTTGGGCAATTATTTTTGTAATGTCCAGGCTCGTTGCACTCATAACAAGTAACTTCTTTTCCATAAGCATTTTTCTGACCAGAAGTAGATCCACCTCTTCCATAAGTCCTTCGTTGACTTCTGAATTTGCTTTGTCTATGCTTCCATATTTGACTGATTCTTCTGGATATCAATGAAAGTTCTTCATTATCTGGATCTTTTTCAGATTCTTCTGATTCTTCCTTATCTTGATAAGTATTAGTCTTTCCAGACGTAGACTTTAGATCAACTGATTTTACCCTCTTCTGAGGTTCATCTTGATCAAGCTCTATCTCACGACTTCTTAAAGAACTAATAAGTTCCTCAAGACTCATGTTGTTCATATGCTTTGCCAATTTTAAAGCATTTACCATTGGTCTCCATTTGACAGGAAGGCTTATGATAATCTTCTTAACAAGATCTTCTATGGTAACCTTTATTTAGAACCTTAAGTCCTTCCACAAGAGTCTAAAATCTTGAAAACATCGTTTCCACAAATCTGTCGTCTTCCATCTTGAAGGCTTCGTATTTTTGAATTAAGACCAAAGCCTTTGTTTCCTTTACTTGTGCATTGCCTTTAAGCGTCATTGGAAGAGAATCAAAAATAGACTTTGCACTCTCTCTATCCATGATCTTCTCATATTCATTGTATGAAATAGCACTAAGCATAATAGTTTTTGCTTTGCAGTGATTCTTGTAAACTTTCTTTTGTGTTTCTGTCATTGAACTTCTTGCAATCTTCTGACCTTTATCATCTACTAGGTGAGTGTAGCCATCAATTACCAAATCCCATAGATCCAAGTCATATGCCAGAAATTAACTTTCGATGTTATCCTTCCAATAATCAAATTTCTACCTATCAAACATAGGAGGTTTTGAAATATAGTTATCTCTATCGTTATCCCTATTATAAACAGTGGAAATAGGTGTATCCATTGGTTTTTCGCACACATTGGATCGGTATTGAACACTGTTAAGTGTTGATAAAAATGAAAACTTTTTATCTCCTCAGAACCGGAGCTCTGATGCCAATTGAAGGTGTGAAAAACACAATAAGGGGGGGTTTAAATTGGGTTTTTAACTCAAAACTTTTCTTTTAAAAATATTCCCCTTTAATTAAAATATGTTTTTCTTTCACTCTTGATAATAAAAAATAATTAAGAACAAGAATTAAAGAACAAGGCATGTTTATACTAGTTCACTTGAAAACTATCAAGCTAGTCTAGTCCACTCGCCAAGGTGATTTCACCTCTCTCAAACGAGGACTTAATCCAATAATCCAACTGATTATTACAATGCACAAGCTACCCGCAGGTGACTAATAACCTCTAAGACACACAAGTCTTAGACTTCTTAAGGATATAGACCTAACCGGTCCCTTAAGGAAAATCAAACCTCTAAGACAAACTAGTCCTAAACTTGTTAAGGATACAGACCTAATCGGTCCCTTAAGGAAATCAAACAACTGTTTGAATACAAGTTTTGTTTACAATAATATTGCTTCTACACAAGCTGAATATGTAAACTATTTTGAGAATAATGACTTAAGAATATGAAAGTTATGAACAGCGCTTTGTGTGTAGATATTTCTTTGATTAGTAGCTTTGTCTCTTAGTCTTCAAGCCTTTATATAGCCAATAAAATAATATATACGTTGATGGGTGCTCTTGGAATTTCCAAAAACATTGGCAGCTTGAGCAATCACGTGGGGGACAAGACCGTGCAACGCGTCCATCCTTTTATGGTAGTGGAATGAAACGTTGATTGTACCATGTACTATTTGTACCACGTTAATGGTATCTTCTTTCTTTATTCACTTCAGAGGCTTCTGCGAATATGATTTTAGAAGCGAGAAAATAAAACAAGATAATTAAAACTTCAAGTCTTCAGAGTCTTCAGAACTGCATCTTCAGAGTCTTCAGCACTTGATCGTGAGAACATTTTCTTAGAACCTTGGGTCTACAGAACTTCAAGTACTTAGAGTATTTAGAACTTTTGTCTTCAGAGTCTTTAGCCCTTGGACTTTAGAACCCTTTTCTTAGAACCATAGGTCTTTAGAACTTCAAGTCTTCAGGGTCTTTTAGAACTTCGTCTATCAGAATCTTCAGCACTTGGTCTTTAGAACCCTTTATCTTTAGAGACATTAGTCTTCAGCATCTGGACTTAAGTAAAAACTTTTTTCTTCAGATCTTCCGACTGGTTTCTTTAGAACACGTTGTCTTTAGAAGCATGAGTCTTCAGCATATGGACTTAAGTATAACTTCTGTCTTCAAATCTTATGACTTGTTTCTTTAGACAACCATCAAAGCCTACACTTCAGAGTCTTCTAGAGTGTCTTTCTATTGTTCAACAAAACTTGTGTAGCGCATAAGAGGAATTAATTCTCTTCTAATGTCTTTGCCATGCCATCCATCAGAAGCAGAACCTGTTTGTTAAATACTAAAAAATAACAAACATTAGAGTATATCAAAATTGTTCATACAAATATACTCATTTGTTATCATCAAAACTCATAGATAATATTGCAGAACCAAATCTTATACTTACAATATGGAGCAATCGATATCGGACTAGTTCCAAGAACTAAGTTGATCATAAACTCCACTTCATGCTTTAGTAGTAAATCACTTATTCTTCAGAAAATAACTATGGAAAATCACGAACGACTGTTAAATCACCAATCACTTTTTTTCCACTAATATCCAAAGTTTCCATCAACATAAACATCCTGGCGCCATCCTGCACCAACTCATTCACTTGTTTAGCAGACATAAACAAGCCTCCTTCGTTCACAAGTTCAAGAAAAATAACTATCTTAGCAAAATAGTTGATATTGTTAGAACATAATTTGGTTCTACATCCCAGTAAGAGTTTTTATGATAACAAACACATGATATAAAGAATAAATATGCTCGCTAATAAAAGTATCTTTACATGCAGGAAGTTCTGATGTGAAAAAGATGTTTTGATGTAATTGGAAGTTCTGCCAAAACATCACTAGAACTTCTGATTATGCAAGCATAGAAGTTGAGAGTACCATGATATGTTCAGACGCATCAAATCTGTGTGACACGCTTATATGAAGAAGTTATGTTACAACTTCTGAATGCATTGGCGATGTGAAATAGGATCTCTGATACTCTGATCTGCAAAGTTCTGATACAAGCTATAAAGTACTCTCAACGGTAACACTCATCCTCTAATGTGAGAAGCTCTGAAGTGTTACAATTCTATCAATGCAATATCATAAGTAACGGCTACAAATAGACAAGGATCTCCTGGTTTGGAAAGTTCATTAACTCGTGTTATAGACATACCAAAAGTGTCTTCTTATGTCACTATTGCATGGCCTATATAAAGCAGACAAAAAGAAGATTTAAAAATGATGAACTACTGTGCACAAAAATAAGAAATCACGTGAAACTACAGCAACGCAGCAATCATCTATCATCCTTAAACATTCATATTTAAAATTGTGTAAAACATCACTGTCAGTGATACTGTTTTATTAGAAACATTATTGTACACATTTATTCAATTAATGTTTAGACATTTCCTTGAGAAAACCAGGTTGTGGTTTTGGACTCAAGAAGACTTTGACAGTTGTCAAAGTAGTTTTGTAATCAAGATTGATTAGTGAATTAAGACCTCGTTGGAGAGAGGCGAAATCACCTTAGCGGGTAGACTGAAGTAGTTTGAGTTCAAATGAACCAGGACAAAAATCATCGTGTTATTTCCATTGATTTCTGAGATTCCAATTCAACCCTCCCCCCTTCTTGTGTTTTTCCCTTCTTCAATTGGTATCAGAGCACCTGGATCTGGGTGCAAACACTTAATCGTGTCAGAAAAAGATCCAAGGAGGAAAGACACTATGATGGGAACAAGTTAGAACATCAGCATCAGCCCCCCAATATTTAATGGTGAAAATTTTGATTACTGGAAAGATATGATCAGAAGTTTCTTCCTAGCCTATGACGCTGACCTCTGGGATACGGTGATTGATGGATATATACATCCTGTTGATGAAAGCGGTCAGAAGATGGATAGAAAAAGTATGTCATATCATCAAAAGAAAGACTTCAGAAATCATCACAAGGCCAGAATTATTCTCCTAAGTGTCATCTCATATTCAGAGTATAAGAAGATCACAAACAGAGAGACAACAAAGCACATGTTTGATTCTCTGAGAATGACGCATGAAGGTAACACACAAGTAAAAGAAACCAAAGCCCTTGCGCTCATTCAGAAGTATTAAGCCTTCAAAATGGAAGAAGATGAAACCATTGAAGTAATGTTCTCAAGATTCCAAACTTTGGTTGCTGGGCTGAAAGTTCTGGACAAAGGGTAATCAACTGCTGATCGCGTAAAGAAGATCATTAGAAGTTTACCAAAGCAATGGAGACCCATGGCCACTGCTCTCAAACTGGCAAAAGATCTGAACAAAATATCACTAGAAGAACTTGTCAGCTCTCTCAGAAGCCATGAGATAGAGTTAGAATATGATGAGCCCCATAAGCAAGGTAAGTCTCTCGCTCTGAAATCTAATAAATATGAAACCAAATTTTTGCAGGCAAAAGCAGAAGCAGGAAACTCTGAAGAATCCTCGTCAGAAGAAGACGAACTATTCTTTCTATCCAGAAGAATCAATCAGTTGTGTAAGCACAGGCAGAAGAATTTCAGAAACTCCAGAAGAACAGGAAATGACTCTGAACAATATTTTGGATACAGAAAATCCAGTAACAAAAGCATTACCTACTATGAATGCAATAAACAAGGTCACTACAAAAGTGATTGTCCAAGGCTTCAGAAGGAGAAACCTAAAAGGAAGTTTGTTAAGTAGAAGAAGAAAAGTCTAATGGCAATGTGGGATGACTCTGAATCTTCTGAAGACGGAACAGAATCAGAAGATGAACAAGCCAATATAGCTCAAACGGATAACTTATCAGGTGTCTCTAAATCCTCTGAATCTGAATCTGAATCAAAATTAGACTCAGAGTCAGAAGAGGTATTTTCTAACTTTTCTAGATCTCAATTAGAGGAGAGTCTGTCAGAAATTATAGAAAGGTATCAGAAGCTTTGAGTCATAAACAAGAACCTGAAAAAGGATCTAGTTTCTGACTCTGAAGAAACTAAGAATCTTAGACTATAAAACTTTGAGTTGAAAAGAAAAATTTTAAAACTTGAAAATGATTTACAAAATACTCAGAAGGAAACTGTCTCAGAAGTTCCTAGTAACCCTGATACAATCATAAATGAATAGGATCACAGCTTTCAGAAATTTCTCACTAAAAACATAGATAGAAGCAAGATGGCTTCAATGATCTATGGAGTTAGAAGAAATGGAAGAATAGGTATAGGATAAAAAGGTAAAGTATCCCAACCTAATAAAGTTAAGGATCTGGTTATCAAACGCAATCCTCTTTATCCTCACTTCACTACTGGGCAAACACATGATATAAAACATATTGGTAAGGCGCTTTATGCTAAACCAAAATTCAAACTGAATTTTGGAAACTCTAACAATCATGGACCCAAAAAGATATGGGTACCAAAGGATAAAATTATTTATGTTGCAGATATTTTTAACAGCAAGGTTAAAACACCTGGATTTTGGATGCTTTCTGCACATGATGGGAAGAAAGCATATGTTCCAAAGCCTAGAATTTAAATCTGGAGGATATGCAGGTTTCAGGAGCAATCAGAAAGAAAAGAAGAGGATGTCACATCAGTTCAAGCAACTTCTGTCAAAGCAAGTCAAATAGAGTCTTTACAACTTTTTGATTCTTGACAAAAAGGGGGAGAATGAAAGATATTTTGACTCCTATCAGAAGATCTTCAGGGAAGTATTTTATTTTCTCGTTATTTGAGTATTCTACTCAGGGGGGGCCTTTTAATTTTTGTTCTTTATATTCCATCAAAATATACAAGTTTTTGTCATCATCAAAAAGGGGGATATTGTTAGAACATAATTTGGTTCTACATCCCAGTAAGAGTTTTGATGATAACAAACACATGATATAAAGAACAAATATGCTCTCTAATAAAAGTATCTTTACATGCAAGAAGTTCTAATGTGAAAAAGATGTTCTGATGTAACTGGAAGTTCTGCCAAAACATCACTAGAAGTTCTGATTATGCAAGCATAGAAGTTGAGAGTACCATGATAGATTTAGACGCATCAAATATGTGTGACACGCTTATATGAAGAAGTTATGTTACAACTTCTGAATGCACCAGCGCTGTGAAACATGATCTCTGATACTCTGATCTGCAAAGTTCTGATACAAGCTGTAAAGGACTCTCAACAGTAACACTCATCCTCTGATGTGAGAAGCTCTAAAGCGTTACAATTTTATAAATGCAATATCATAAATAACGGCTACAAACATACAAGGATCTCCTGGTTTGGAAAGTTCATTAACTCGTGTTATGGACATACCAAAAGTATCTTCTTATGTCACTATTGCATGGCCTATATAAAGCAGACAAAAAGAAGATTTCAAATTATGAACTATTGTGCACAAAAAGAAGAAATCGCGTGAAAATACAACAATGCATCAATCATCTTTCATCCTTAAACATTCATATTTAAAACTGCGTAAAACATCACTGTCAGTGATACTGTTTTATTATAAACATTATTGTACACATTTATTCAATTACTATTTAGACATTTCCTTGAGAAAATAGGGTTGTGGTTTTGGACTCAAGAAGACTTTGGCATTTGTCAAAGTAGTTTTGTAATCAAGATTAATTAGTGAATTAAGACCTCGTTGGAGAGAGGCGAAATCACCTTGGCGGGTGGACTGAAGTACTTTGAGTTCAAATGAACCAGGATAAAAATCATCGTGTTATTTCCATTGATTTTTGAGATTCTAATTCAACCCCCCCCCCCCCCCCCTCTTGTGATTTTCCCTTCTTCAAATATAAACATGGTTGACTTCCAACCAATTCATCCCAAGTATAAAGTTAAGATGATCTAACGAAAGACACACTAAGTCAATTCCAAAATCCCTGCCAAAAATACTCAACGGACAATTCAGACATACAAATGAAGTAGTCACTGATCTCATGGAAGGAGTATCAATAACCATACTTCCATTCATAACAGATAACTCAAGATTTAATCTATTAACACAATCCAAAGCAATAAAAGAATGTGTCACTCCAGTATCAATTATAGCAATCAAAGGTGTATCATTCATGAACCACGTACCTCTGATTAACCTTTCTTCTGCAGTAGTCTCATAACCTGATAGAGAAAACACCTTCCCTCTAGATTTCTCCTTCTTCAGTTTATAATACTTGGTACTAATGTGCCCTTGCTCACCACAGTTGTAGCAAGTCACCTCTGCACCACTCTTGCACTCAAAAGCCTTGTGACCTGGCTTGCCACACTTGAAACATTTAAGTTCAGCATTTGGGAACTCTGGAGCATGATGTCCTTCAACACCACACTTATAGCACTTAACCAGAGCAGGAGCTTCTCCCACATTCGGCCTCTTATCATAACCAACTTTTTGTTTCCCCTTATCAACAGGAGTCACATACGTCTTTCCTCTAAATTGACCTTTTCCCTTCTTCTCATTTGAACTCTTATAGTGAGTAGAACGAGCTCTACTATCTTCATTATAGATCCTACTCTTTTTAACCAACTCAGAAAATTGTGTAATCTGTTGGTAACCCATAGCTTGCTTGATCTCAGGCCTCAAACCATTCACAAACTTAAGACATTTGGATCTATCAGTATTAGCAGTATTATAATGAGGATAAAACTTAGTTATCTCTTCAAACCTTGCATCATACTCCGCCACAGTTGTATTACCCATCTTCAGTTCAAGGAACTCAAATTCCTTCTTCCCACGCACATCTTTTGAAAAATACTTCTCCAGAAATTCTTCTCTGAAAATAGCCTAAGTAACCTCAGTCTCCTCTTCTTCAAACCTATGACTAGTGTTACCCTACCAGACCTTAGCTTCCTTTTCAAGCATATGGGTGCCAAACTGCACCTTCTGCACATCTAAACAGTTCATGACTCGAAATATCTTCTCGATCGCCTTATCGGGTTCATGAGCTCCCTCAAAAATTGGTGGATTGTTTCCCTGAAACTTCTCCAAAGCACGAAACTCATCATCATTGTTGTTCCCAGCATTATTGTTGACACGCTGGTTCTGCCCAATTTCTCCAGCCAACATTACCAAAGCTTCGGCAATAGCGTCATCATTCCTGCCTCCAACCATTGTTCTAATAATTTCCAACAAAAAATTCTCGTTAGAACAAACAATACTGATAGTGTCACATACACATATCGAGTATAAATGAGAATAAACACATTAACAACTTGGTATACTGGTCGAATATGCTCAGATACCACTAATGTCACATGTTTGAATATGAAACCAGATCTAGAGGGGGGTGAATAGATCCCCAAATAAAAATTACCTTTCAAAATGATTATTTAAAACTTATTTGAAAAACAATGTTGAGCGGAAGGTTTTTGGCCTAGATTAATATAGTAGTCTAAATAAACCAAGTTATTGGAAACTCGGATATGCACGAGCCATATGGAATTAATCATAATGATAAAATCAATCAACATAATAATATCTCAATTAACCGTTTCATATTCAACACAACGGTTTCCTATTTCCAATAAAATCATATTAAAAACATAACATGACAATTTATCGAACATGTGACGCGTAATCAACTATTCAGAATTTTTGTTTAGCTTTGTTGATATGAAAAAGCACTTACAATCAAAGTGATTATAAGCTAATCAACAAATCAATTTAAAATTTAATAATAAAATAGAAATTCTATATGAATCAATCGATCAAACAACACATTCAACACATTGTATATATAGAGTAAATGAAAGTAAGAGATAGAACATTGCAATTCTCCTTTGAATTAAAGAAGTTAAACAATTTGTCAAAAACTTGGCGTGCAATCAAAGTTTCAGAATTTTCCTTTGTATTATGTTGATATGAAAAAGAACTTATAATCAAAAGTGATTAGAAGAAACTCAACACATAATTCAAAACAAAAAATAGTTTCGGAAAATTCCTACGCGTCAATAAATTACTCAATGCTATTAGACAAATCGATGTATGAAGATTAAAGCAAGTAAAGAAATAAAAGAAAAGAGACACAAGGATTTGTTTAGGAAGTTCACCAATCGTCCTCGCTATGGCTACATCTCCCCCCAATTCCAAATTAGGAATTAGGATAATTTCTTATTTTACAAAAGTATGGTTACAAGAGAAGTGTTCAAGAGCAATCCTACAAACCTTAATTGTTTGATGTTGATTCAACCCCTTCTCTTCTTTTGATATTCAACAAGACCAAGACCGATAGATGCAACCTATTTTCCGCTTAAGTTACTTCCTTGAAAATATTTCAAACACTCCAAGGTTACTTGCAAAGATTTCAAAAACTCCAAGGAATTTTTCACTCGATTAAATCTGATTGCACACTATCAACACAAGATCACCGATTCTATCATCCAATTCTTGATACTTCCTTAAAAATATTTCAAACACTCTAAGGTTCCTTGAAAATATTTCAAACACTCTAAGGATTTTTTCACATGGACGATTCCTTCTCGCACGATCTTGCACGAAAACCTCCAATTCAACAAATGATTTTGGAGGACAAACCCGATGGTTTTTCCTGAATGAAGACCCCTACAAATCTCAACCCAAACCAATTGGAAATCTACAATTCTTCGTCTAAATGGCATCTCGATGGAACATCATCACAATGTAATGTTGGTGTGTATGCATAGATTGTAAGGTTGAAGATGAAGAGAAAAAGTAGGCCAATTTTATGGTATCATCAAGTTGGAATGATATATTTATAGTTGGAAACATTTAGGGAAAAAGGACAAATTCAGAATAAAAGAAATTGAAAATTTGACCAAAACAGACTTTATGTGTCGACCTCAAATTCATATGTGTCGACACATATGTTATAAAAAGAATGCATGTGTCGACTTGAAGGACTCTACGTATCGACCTGAACAAGTCAGAAGCTACAGGCTTTAAAACGTGAGTAAATGTTCGACCTGAAATATGGATGTGTCGACACATAAAATAAGAATTTCTGCAATTTCAGAAATCTTTCGGTATGTGTTAACCTGAAGGTTGTATGTGTCGACGTGTGACTTTCAGAAGCTTACAGGCTTAAAAACTGAGTCACATGTGTCGAATTGAAAATCAAATGTGTCGACACATGCAATGCAAAAACATGTAGAAACTGTTTTTCAATATGTTTGGTCAATTTCAAAGTGCTTTTTGATGATTCCTAAAACCTATAATATAGAGGAGTGTCACAAGACATAAGGATACTATCTACTGAAATGCTAGCTTTCCGAGTTTTGACATCATACAAAACATCTAATAAGGAAGTACACTCACATAACACCCTTCTAAAACCCCGCAAAATAATACATCATTTATCAGAGTAAATTAATCATGCATCTCAAACAAGGGTGTCACACATAATCCATACATAACAAACTCTTGTCATGCTCAATTACACTAAATTAAATCCATGTTTTTCATATCATTTTCACATAAGCATGTAGTAGCGGAATCAATTTCATTCAAATGAGTATAATATTCATGTCTCCAAAATAAAATTGATTCATTTAATTAACTTAGGCATAAAAGCCACTTCACTACATGACATATTTAAAGCATGTGTTTTGATGAAGACAACATGGACATCAACTTTCAAAGGATGTGCAAAAAGCTTATCAACATCAAATAAAAAGTCTTGAAGATTATTGAAGAATTATTGAAGAAATCATCAAATGTCAAAATGGTATAAATAATTCTTTAAATCTTGAATATAGATGTTCACAATATGCATTCATCAACATATACATATTCCATATCTTTAACATCAAGAAAAACTTTGTTTGAAATATCTTTCAAAATGTATTTTTGAAAATAAACCTTTAGGAACCGGTTCCTCCATAACAGGGAACCGGGTTCCAGCTTTTCTCAAAAAACATGTCCCTGGTTTTTGTACCAGGAACCGGGTTGTACCAATAGGGGAACCGGTTCCTGCGTGATAAATTTGAATTCAAACTTATAACGTTCACTAAGAACCGGGTTCTGTCAGTGTCGGAACCGGTTCCTAGCGAACCAATGCAGCTTTTACTTTGTTTTTTGAACATTTTTTAAGTGGTATCTTTTCATGAATGCATTGCAACTTTTCATATGAATTGGCATGAATGAAGAGGTTCTTACAACTTTATAAAATGCAGAATTTCTTATTTTCAAAATAAGAACACAATAACACTTTCATATATGTTCAATGTTCAATACTTCAATTTTCAAATTAACAAATATACTTCTTCATTAACAATTTTCTCTTTTACTCACATTTGAATTTAAACTTTCATGTGTTCATAATTTTGTGAAACTTGCCATATACACTTTCATTATCATTTCAAGTTTCATACATACATTGTGAACATTTATATACATTGTTGAGAATTGTTTTTATCTTGAAGAAGAAGATCAATTGAAGATTGATAAAGCTCTCCATATACTTCAAAATTAATCATTGTATTACTTAAAGATTTTCCCTTACTATCCAGGATTGTTGGAAGTAAGTGTTGTGATTTGAAGAGGATTGTTCTTCATTCACATTAGTGTTTGTTTGGTCTTAAAGGTGTTAAGAACCTTTGATCACCCTATAGGTTAGATAGTAAGCATAGGCTGTACAATCATTCTAACTATAGTGAAATCTCTTTCGTGTTGGAAAGGGGACTGGAGTACTCTCGGATTGTGAGGGGAACCAGGATATATCACCGTGTTCTTTACTTTTCCGCATTTATCGCTTTCATCACCATAATCGAGAAAAGATAAAGATATAATCAAAACCTTCAAATACTTAACCAAAAATTACTACCAAGCATTCTCATAAAACCGAATAATTTTTATAAGACCTAATTCACCCCCCCCCCCCCCCCCCTCTTAGGCACTCTGAGACTTACAATTGGCATCAGAGCAAGTTATAGGTAACTTGTTCCTAAAGATCCAGAATGGCTTCCGCAAATCATCAACCAGTCTTCAGAGATGGTGGTAGTAACAACAAGCCTCCTCTATTCTGTGGTGAATATTTTGACTTCTGGAAAATACGCATGAAGGCGCATTTAGAAGCACAAGGAGAGGAAGTATGGGATGCTGTTGAAAATGGTCCATTTATCCCGATATCTGTTATCAATGGCATTGGTTCTGTAAAGCCCAAAACTGCATGGGACGACGATGATAAAAAGAAAGTTCTATATGACAAAAAAGCAATAAACCTTCTTCAAGGTGCACTCAGTATGGACAAATTTTTCCGTGTCTCAAACTGCAAGACAGCAAAAGAAATATGGGATACCCTGGTTCAAACTCATGAAGGAACGGCTGAAGTAAAAAGATCAAGGCTAAATACCTTGAGTCAAGAATATGAACTATTTTGAATGCAGCCCGGAGAATCCATTCTTGACTTACAAAAGAGATTTGTGCATTTGACAAATCACTTAAATGCTCTTGGTAAAACCTTGACAAATGATGAACTCAACTTGAAAATCCTTAGATCATTGACTAGGGAATGGCAACCAAAGGTAACGGCAATCTCGGAAAAGAAGAGTCTCTCCGCAATGACTTCCGCTACATTATTTGGCAAACTTCAAGAATATGAAACGGAACTCGGTAGACTTGAAAAACATGAAAATTTAGAGAAGAAATCCAAAGGCATTGCCTTGAAAGTTGATTCAAAGGAAAGTCAAGATAAAGATGCATCGGAGGAAGATGAAAACTTCTTGCTTCTTGTAAAAAGGTTAGGAAAATATTTTGGTCATAAAAATAATCTTCATAATGCTAACTTTGTCAAGAGGAAGAAATTTTATAATCATAAAGATAAAGAAGCCTCCACATCAACACAAGATGTCACATGTTATGAATGTGGAAAGCAAGTTCACATAAAGCCGGATTGTCCAAAACTCTCCAAGAAAAATGGATTCAAAGGCAAAAAGGAGTTCAAGAACAAAAAGGCTTATGTTGCATGGGAAGATAATGAGATAAGTTCTTCATCTGATTCGGAAAGCGAGGAATGTGCAAATCTAGCATTAATGGCTTCACATCACTCCAACAATGAAGAAGAGGTTAGTAATGAATTTAATCTTTTTGATGATGATGCTCAAGATGCTATTGATGAACTCTTGAGAGAATGTAAAAGTTTATACAAAAAGGTGTCAAATCAAGAAAAATAACTTCTAAGTTGTTTAGAAAAAATTGACACCATGACTAAAGATTTTGAACTTCAAAAACAGAATTTTATTAAAGAAAAAGAAAACTTTGCATGCTCCAAGTGTGAATCAAATGTCTTTCAAATTGTTCAATTAAAAAGAGTCATTGAACGATATGAAAAAGGACAAATAGGATTGGAAGGATTACTAAGCCAACAACGTTATCCAAATGATAAAAGGGGTCTTGGTTATGTGAATTCTAAGAAACCAAGTAACAATCCCACTGTTTTTGTAAAGGCTAGTAACAGTTCCAATCCCAAGAAAGTAGGAAAGAAGCAAGTTGTTCATAATCATCAAAAGAAAAAGGCTAATGTATCGAAAAAGAAAACATTTCCTAAGAAGAAATCTTATCCTTCTAGATATAGAAGTAACTTTGAACCTACTTGTTTTTATTGTGGTATTAAAGGCCATACACCTAATGCTTGATATGTTAGAAACTTTAGTATAGCAAGTGGGCATTATGTGTGGGTGAAAAAGGGAACTAACTATGAAGGACCCAAGGCAACTTGGGTACCTAACAAAGAATAATTTGTTTGTGTAGGTATGCTTGAAATTCACATCAAATGTTTGGTATCTTGATAGTGGATGTTCAAAGCATATGACAGGAGATGTACACCAATTTTCATATCTAGTACATAAAGCCAAAGGGTATGTCACCTATGGAGACAACACCAAAGGAAAGATTCTTGGTGTTGGAATAGTTGGCACACTTCCATCCATTCAAATTGAGTATGTTCTCTATGTTGAAGGATTAAAGCACAATCTTCTTAGCATAAGTCAACTTTGCGATAGAGGGTTCAAGATCAAATTCAATAAAGATGAATATCTCATTATGGATGAGGCAACCAATGAGGTAAAACTCAAAGGTACAAGAACTAACAATATTTTTATGATTACTTTAGATGATTTGTCTCTGAAGGTACAATGTCTTATGGTAAACAACAATGACACTTGGTTATGGCACAAGAGGATCGCTCACATTCACATGGAGCACTTGAACAAATTGGTTAAGCATGACTAGTTATTGGTCTACCAAAGATGAAGTTCATCAAGGACAAATTATGTAATGCATGTCAAAAGGGCAAACAGACCAAAACAACTTTCAAATCTAAGAATGTGGTGTCTACTACAAGACCACTACAATTGTTACACATGGATCTCTTTGGTCCATCAAGAACAAAAAGCTTGGAAAAGATCTTGGTATTTTTGGAAGAAGGTGATCACTAAATAGTTCTCACAAGGTGAACTCCTTCTTTTATATATGTTTTTTATAAAATACAATGTGTTTTGTTCGTACTTTAAATGTATGATTGTGTTTTATACATGTCTTAATTTTTAAATGTATCTATTTCACTCTTTTTTTCCCCATCCTTTTTGATGTTAACAAAGGGGGAGAAGAGTATGCATGTATGTTGTTTTGTTTCAAGAAATTGCAGGCCCAAATAAATATTAAACTCTCTCCAAAATTCAAAGAATCATGGACTTAGGGGGAGCATACAATTCAGGGGGAGCCTTGCATTTGCTCAACATGTTCGCTACACAAAACAACATGAACATTTCAAGATATCGTTTTCAAGACTTGGTTGTCATCATCAAAAAGGGGGAGAATGTAATTGCAAGCTTCTCAAGTCATATTTAAAGCATGTGTTTTGATGAAGACAACATGGACATCAACTTTCAAAGGATGTGCAAAAAGCTTATCAACATCAAATAAAAAGTCTTAAAGATTATTGAAGAATTATTGAAGAAATCATCAAATGTCAAAATGGTATAAATAATTCTTTAAATCTTGAATATAGATGTTCACAATATGCATTCATCAACATATACATATTCCATATCTTTAACATCAAGAAAAACTTTGTTTGAAATATCTTTCAAAATGTATTTTTGAAAATAAACCTTTAGGAACCGGTTCCTCCATAACAGGGAACCGGGTTCCAGCTTTTCTCAAAAAACATGTCCCTGGTTTTTGTACCAGGAACCGGGTTGTACCAATAGGGGAACCGGTTCCTGCGTGATAAATTTGAATTCAAACTTATAACGTTCACTAAGAACCGGGTTCTGTCAGTGTCGGAACCGGTTCCTAGCGAACCAATGCAGCTTTTACTTTGTTTTTTGAACATTTTTTAAGTGGTATCTTTTCATGAATGCATTGCAACTTTTCATATGAATTGGCATGAATGAAGAGGTTCTTACAACTTTATAAAATGCAGAATTTCTTATTTTCAAAATAAGAACACAATAACACTTTCATATATGTTCAATGTTCAATACTTCAATTTTCAAATTAACAAATATACTTCTTCATTAACAATTTTCTCTTTTACTCACATTTGAATTTAAACTTTCATGTGTTCATAATTTTGTGAAACTTGCCATATACACTTTCATTATCATTTCAAGTTTCATACATACATTGTGAACATTTATATACATTGTTGAGAATTGTTTTTATCTTGAAGAAGAAGATCAACTGAAGATTGATAAAGCTCTCCATATACTTCAAAATTAATCATTGTATTACTTAAAGATTTTCCCTTACTATCCAGGATTGTTGGAAGTAAGTGTTGTGATTTGAAGAGGATTGTTCTTCATTCACATTAGTGTTTGTTTGGTCTTAAAGGTGTTAAGAACCTTTGATCACCCTATAGGTTAGATAGTAAGCATAGGCTGTACAATCATTCTAACTATAGTGAAATCTCTTTCGTGTTGGAAAGGGGACTGGAGTACTCTCGGATTGTGAGGGGAACCAGGATATATCACCGTGTTCTTTACTTTTCCGCATTTATCGCTTTCATCACCATAATCGAGAAAAGATAAAGATATAATCAAAACCTTCAAATACTTAACCAAAAATTACTACCAAGCATTCTCATAAAACCGAATAATTTTTATAAGACCTAATTCACCCCCCCCCCCCTCTTAGGCACTCTGAGACTTACAATTGGCATCAGAGCAAGTTATAGGTAACTTGTTCCTAAAGATCCAGAATGGCTTCCGCAAATCATCAACCAGTCTTCAGAGATGGTGGTAGTAACAACAAGCCTCCTCTATTTTGTGGTGAATATTTTGACTTCTGGAAAATACGCATGAAGGCGCATTTAGAAGCACAAGGAGAGGAAGTATGGGATGCTGTTGAAAATGGTCCATTTATCCCGATATCTGTTATCAATGGCATTGGTTCTGTAAAGCCCAAAACTGCATGGGACGACGATGATAAAAAGAAAGTTCTATATGACAAAAAAGCAATAAACCTTCTTCAAGGTGCACTCAGTATGGACAAATTTTTCCGTGTCTCAAACTGCAAGACATCAAAAGAAATATGGGATACCCTGGTTCAAACTCATGAAGGAACGGCTGAAGTAAAAAGATCAAGGCTAAATACCTTGAGTCAAGAATATGAACTATTTTGAATGCAGCCCGGAGAATCCATTCTTGACTTACAAAAGAGATTTGTGCATTTGACAAATCACTTAAATGCTCTTGGTAAAACCTTGACAAATGATGAACTCAACTTGAAAATCCTTAGATCATTGACTAGGGAATGGCAACCAAAGGTAACGGCAATCTCGGAAAAGAAGAGTCTCTCCGCAATGACTTCCGCTACATTATTTGGCAAACTTCAAGAATATGAAACGGAACTCGGTAGACTTGAAAAACATGAAAATTTAGAGAAGAAATCCAAAGGCATTGCCTTGAAAGTTGATTCAAAGGAAAGTCAAGATAAAGATGCATCGGAGGAAGATGAAAACTTCTTGCTTCTTGTAAAAAGGTTAGGAAAATATTTTGGTCATAAAAATAATCTTCATAATGCTAACTTTGTCAAGAGGAAGAAATTTTATAATCATAAAGATAAAGAAGCCTCCACATCAACACAAGATGTCACATGTTATGAATGTGGAAAGCAAGTTCACATAAAGCCGGATTGTCCAAAACTCTCCAAGAAATATGGATTCAAAGGCAAAAAGGAGTTCAAGAACAAAAAGGCTTATGTTGCATGGGAAGATAATGAGATAAGTTCTTCATCCGATTCGGAAAGCGAGGAATGTGCAAATCTAGCATTAATGGCTTCACATCACTCCAACAATGAAGAAGAGGTTAGTAATGAATTTAATCTTTTTGATGATGATGCTCAAGATGCTATTGATGAACTCTTGAGAGAATGTAAAAGTTTATACAAAAAGGTGTCAAATCAAGAAAAATAACTTCTAAGTTGTTTAGAAAAAATTGACACCATGACTAAAGATTTTGAACTTCAAAAACAGAATTTTATTAAAGAAAAAGAAAACTTTGCATGCTCCAAGTGTGAATCAAATGTCTTTCAAATTGTTCAATTAAAAAGAGTCATTGAACGATATGAAAAAGGACAAATAGGATTGGAAGGATTACTAAGCCAACAACGTTATCCAAATGATAAAAGGGGTCTTGGTTATGTGAATTCTAAGAAACCAAGTAACAATCCCACTGTTTTTGTAAAGGCTAGTAACAGTTCCAATCCCAAGAAAGTAGGAAAGAAGCAAGTTGTTCATAATCATCAAAAGAAAAAGGCTAATGTATCGAAAAAGAAAACATTTCCTAAGAAGAAATCTTATCCTTCTAGATATAGAAGTAACTTTGAACCTACTTGTTTTTATTGTGGTATTAAAGGCCATACACCTAATGCTTGCTATGTTAGAAACTTTAGCATAGCAAGTGGGCATTATGTGTGGGTGAAAAAGGGAACTAACTATGAAGGACCCAAGGCAACTTGGGTACCTAACAAAGAATAATTTGTTTGTGTAGGTATGCTTGAAATTCACATCAAATGTTTGGTATCTTGATAGTGGATGTTCAAAGCATATGACAGGAGATGTACACTAATTTTCATATCTAGTACATAAAGCCAAAGGGTATGTCACCTATGGAGACAACACCAAAGGAAAGATTCTTGGTGTTGGAATAGTTGGCACACTTCCATCCATTCAAATTGAGTATGTTCTCTATGTTGAAGGATTAAAGCACAATCTTCTTAGCATAAGTCAACTTTGCGATAGAGGGTTCAAGATCAAATTCAATAAAGATGAATATCTCATTATGGATGAGGCAACCAATGAGGTAAAACTCAAAGGTACAAGAACTAACAATATTTTTATGATTACTTTAGATGATTTGTCTCTGAAGGTACAATGTCTTATGGTAAACAACAATGACACTTGGTTATGGCACAAGAGGATCGCTCACATTCACATGGAGCACTTGAACAAATTGGTTAAGCATGACTAGTTATTGGTCTACCAAAGATGAAGTTCATCAAGGACAAATTATGTAATGCATGTCAAAAGGGCAAACAGACCAAAACAACTTTCAAATCTAAGAATGTGGTGTCTACTACAAGACCACTACAATTGTTACACATGGATCTCTTTGGTCCATCAAGAACAAAAAGCTTGGAAAAGATCTTGGTATTTTTGGAAGAAGGTGATCACTAAATAGTTCTCACAAGGTGCACTCCTTCTTTTATATATGTTTTTTATAAAATACAATGTGTTTTGTTCGTACTTTAAATGTATGATTGTGTTTTATACATGTCTTAATTTTTAAATGTATCTATTTCACTCTTTTTTTCCCCATCCTTTTTGATGTTAACAAAGGGGGAGAAGAGTATGCATGTATGTTGTTTTGTTTCAAGAAATTGCAGGCCCAAATAAATATCAAACTCTCTCCAAAATTCAAAGAATCATGGACTTAGGGGGAGCATACAATTCAGGGGGAGCCTTGCATTTGCTCAACATGTTCGCTACACAAAACAACATGAACATTTCAAGATATCGTTTTCAAGACTTGGTTGTCATCATCAAAAAGGGGGAGAATGTAATTGCAAGCTTCTCAAGTCATATTTAAAGCATGTGTTTTGATGAAGACAACATGGACATCAACTTTCAAAGGATGTGCAAAAAGCTTATCAACATCAAATAAAAAGTCTTAAAGATTATTGAAGAATTATTGAAGAAATCATCAAATGTCAAAATGGTATAAATAATTCTTTAAATCTTGAATATAGATGTTCACAATATGCATTCATCAACATATACATATTCCATATCTTTAACATCAAGAAAAACTTTGTTTGAAATATCTTTCAAAATGTATTTTTGAAAATAAACCTTTAGGAACCGGTTCCTCCATAACAGGGAACCGGGTTCTAGCTTTTCTCAAAAAACATGTCCCTGGTTTTTGTACCAGGAACCGGGTTGTACCAATAGGGGAACTGGTTCCTGCGTGATAAATTTGAATTCAAACTTATAACGTTCACTAAGAACCGGGTTCTGTCAGTGTCGGAACCGGTTCCTAGCGAACCAATGCAGCTTTTACTTTGTTTTTTGAACATTTTTTAAGTGGTATCTTTTCATGAATGCATTGCAACTTTTCATATGAATTGGCATGAATGAAGAGGTTCTTACAACTTTATAAAATGCAGAATTTCTTATTTTCAAAACAAGAACACAATAACACTTTCATATATGTTCAATGTTCAATACTTCAATTTTCAAATTAACAAATATACTTCTTCATTAACAATTTTCTCTTTTACTCACATTTGAATTTAAACTTTCATGTGTTCATAATTTTGTGAAACTTGCCATATACACTTTCATTATCATTTCAAGTTTCATACATACATTGTGAACATTTATATACATTGTTGAGAATTGTTTTTATCTTGAAGAAGAAGATCAACTGAAGATTGATAAAGCTCTCCATATACTTCAAAATTAATCATTGTATTACTTAAAGATTTTCCCTTACTATCCAGGATTGTTGGAAGTAAGTGTTGTGATTTGAAGAGGATTGTTCTTCATTCACATTAGTGTTTGTTTGGTCTTAAAGGTGTTAAGAACCTTTGATCACCCTATAGGTTAGATAGTAAGCATAGGTTGTACAATCATTCTAACTATAGTGAAATCTCTTTCGTGTTGGAAAGGGGACTGGAGTACTCTCGGATTGTGAGGGGAACCAGGATATATCACCGTGTTCTTTACTTTTCCGCATTTATCGCTTTCATCACCATAATCGAGAAAAGATAAAGATATAATCAAAACCTTCAAATACTTAACCAAAAATTACTACCAAGCATTCTCATAAAACCGAATAATTTTTATAAGACCTAATTCACCCCCCCCCCCCCTCTTAGGCACTCTGAGACTTACAATTGGCATCAGAGCAAGTTATAGGTAACTTGTTCCTAAAGATCCAGAATGGCTTCCGCAAATCATCAACCAGTCTTCAGAGATGGTGGTAGTAACAACAAGCCTCCTCTATTCTGTGGTGAATATTTTGACTTCTGGAAAATACGCATGAAGGCGCATTTAGAAGCACAAGGAGAGGAAGTATGGGATGCTGTTGAAAATGGTCCATTTATCCCGATATCTGTTATCAATGGCATTGGTTCTGTAAAGCCCAAAACTGCATGGGACGACGATGATAAAAAGAAAGTTCTATATGACAAAAAAGCAATAAACCTTCTTCAAGGTGCACTCAGTATGGACAAATTTTTCCGTGTCTCAAACTGCAAGACAGCAAAAGAAATATGGGATACCCTGGTTCAAACTCATGAAGGAACGGCTGAAGTAAAAAGATCAAGGCTAAATACCTTGAGTCAAGAATATGAACTATTTTGAATGCAGCCCGGAGAATCCATTCTTGACTTACAAAAGAGATTTGTGCATTTGACAAATCACTTAAATGCTCTTGGTAAAACCTTGACAAATGATGAACTCAACTTGAAAATCCTTAGATCATTGACTAGGGAATGGCAACCAAAGGTAACGGCAATCTCAGAAAAGAAGAGTCTCTCCGCAATGACTTCCGCTACATTATTTGGCAAACTTCAAGAATATGAAACGGAACTCGGTAGACTTGAAAAACATGAAAATTTAGAGAAGAAATCCAAAGGCATTGCCTTGAAAGTTGATTCAAAGGAAAGTCAAGATAAAGATGCATCGGAGGAAGATGAAAACTTCTTGCTTCTTGTAAAAAGGTTAGGAAAATATTTTGGTCATAAAAATAATCTTCATAATGCTAACTTTGTCAAGAGGAAGAAATTTTATAATCATAAAGATAAAGAAGCCTCCACATCAACACAAGATGTCACATGTTATGAATGTGGAAAGCAAGTTCACATAAAGCCGGATTGTCCAAAACTCTCCAAGAAAAATGGATTCAAAGGCAAAAAGGAGTTCAAGAACAAAAAGGCTTATGTTGCATGGGAAGATAATGAGATAAGTTCTTCATCTGATTCGGAAAGCGAGGAATGTGCAAATCTAGCATTAATGGCTTCACATCACTCCAACAATGAAGAAGAGGTTAGTAATGAATTTAATCTTTTTGATGATGATGCTCAAGATGCTATTGATGAACTCTTGAGAGAATGTAAAAGTTTATACAAAAAGGTGTCAAATCAAGAAAAATAACTTCTAAGTTGTTTAGAAAAAATTGACACCATGACTAAAGATTTTGAACTTCAAAAACAGAATTTTATTAAAGAAAAAGAAAACTTTGCATGCTCCAAGTGTGAATCAAATGTCTTTCAAATTGTTCAATTAAAAAGAGTCATTGAACGATATGAAAAAGGACAAATAGGATTGGAAGGATTACTAAGCCAACAACGTTATCCAAATGATAAAAGGGGTCTTGGTTATGTGAATTCTAAGAAACCAAGTAACAATCCCACTGTTTTTGTAAAGGCTAGTAACAGTTCCAATCCCAAGAAAGTAGGAAAGAAGCAAGTTGTTCATAATCATCAAAAGAAAAAGGCTAATGTATCGAAAAAGAAAACATTTCCTAAGAAGAAATCTTATCCTTCTAGATATAGAAGTAACTTTGAACCTACTTGTTTTTATTGTGGTATTAAAGGCCATACACCTAATGCTTGATATGTTAGAAACTTTAGTATAGCAAGTGGGCATTATGTGTGGGTGAAAAAGGGAACTAACTATGAAGGACCCAAGGCAACTTGGGTACCTAACAAAGAATAATTTGTTTGTGTAGGTATGCTTGAAATTCACATCAAATGTTTGGTATCTTGATAGTGGATGTTCAAAGCATATGACAGGAGATGTACACCAATTTTCATATCTAGTACATAAAGCCAAAGGGTATGTCACCTATGGAGACAACACCAAAGGAAAGATTCTTGGTGTTGGAATAGTTGGCACACTTCCATCCATTCAAATTGAGTATGTTCTCTATGTTGAAGGATTAAAGCACAATCTTCTTAGCATAAGTCAACTTTGCGATAGAGGGTTCAAGATCAAATTCAATAAAGATGAATATCTCATTATGGATGAGGCAACCAATGAGGTAAAACTCAAAGGTACAAGAACTAACAATATTTTTATGATTACTTTAGATGATTTGTCTCTGAAGGTACAATGTCTTATGGTAAACAACAATGACACTTGGTTATGGCACAAGAGGATCGCTCACATTCACATGGAGCACTTGAACAAATTGGTTAAGCATGACTAGTTATTGGTCTACCAAAGATGAAGTTCATCAAGGACAAATTATGTAATGCATGTCAAAAGGGCAAACAGACCAAAACAACTTTCAAATCTAAGAATGTGGTGTCTACTACAAGACCACTACAATTGTTACACATGGATCTCTTTGGTCCATCAAGAACAAAAAGCTTGGAAAAGATCTTGGTATTTTTGGAAGAAGGTGATCACTAAATAGTTCTCACAAGGTGAACTCCTTCTTTTATATATGTTTTTTATAAAATACAATGTGTTTTGTTCGTACTTTAAATGTATGATTGTGTTTTATACATGTCTTAATTTTTAAATGTATCTATTTCACTCTTTTTTTCCCCATCCTTTTTGATGTTAACAAAGGGGGAGAAGAGTATGCATGTATGTTGTTTTGTTTCAAGAAATTGCAGGCCCAAATAAATATCAAACTCTCTCCAAAATTCAAAGAATCATGGACTTAGGGGGAGCATACAATTCAGGGGGAGCCTTGCATTTGCTCAACATGTTCGCTACACAAAACAACATGAACATTTCAAGATATCGTTTTCAAGACTTGGTTGTCATCATCAAAAAGGGGGAGAATGTAATTGCAAGCTTCTCAAGTCATATTTAAAGCATGTGTTTTGATGAAGACAACATGGACATCAACTTTCAAAGGATGTGCAAAAAGCTTATCAACATCAAATAAAAAGTCTTAAAGATTATTGAAGAATTATTGAAGAAATCATCAAATGTCAAAATGGTATAAATAATTCTTTAAATCTTGAATATAGATGTTCACAATATGCATTCATCAACATATACATATTCCATATCTTTAACATCAAGAAAAACTTTGTTTGAAATATCTTTCAAAATGTATTTTTGAAAATAAACCTTTAGGAACCGGTTCCTCCATAACAGGGAACCGGGTTCCAGCTTTTCTCAAAAAACATGTCCCTGGTTTTTGTACCAGGAACCGGGTTGTACCAATAGGGGAACCGGTTCCTGCGTGATAAATTTGAATTCAAACTTATAACGTTCACTAAGAACCGGGTTCTGTCAGTGTCGGAACCGGTTCCTAGCGAACCAATGCAGCTTTTACTTTGTTTTTTGAACATTTTTTAAGTGGTATCTTTTCATGAATGCATTGCAACTTTTCATATGAATTGGCATGAATGAAGAGGTTCTTACAACTTTATAAAATGCAGAATTTCTTATTTTCAAAACAAGAACACAATAACACTTTCATATATGTTCAATGTTCAATACTTCAATTTTCAAATTAACAAATATACTTCTTCATTAACAATTTTCTCTTTTACTCACATTTGAATTTAAACTTTCATGTGTTCATAATTTTGTGAAACTTGCCATATACACTTTCATTATCATTTCAAGTTTCATACATACATTGTGAACATTTATATACATTGTTGAGAATTGTTTTTATCTTGAAGAAGAAGATCAACTGAAGATTGATAAAGCTCTCCATATACTTCAAAATTAATCATTGTATTACTTAAAGATTTTCCCTTACTATCCAGGATTGTTGGAAGTAAGTGTTGTGATTTGAAGAGGATTGTTCTTCATTCACATTAGTGTTTGTTTGGTCTTAAAGGTGTTAAGAACCTTTGATCACCCTATAGGTTAGATAGTAAGCATAGGCTGTACAATCATTCTAACTATAGTGAAATCTCTTTCGTGTTGGAAAGGGGACTGGAGTACTCTCGGATTGTGAGGGGAACCAGGATATATCACCGTGTTCTTTACTTTTCCGCATTTATCGCTTTCATCACCATAATCGAGAAAAGATAAAGATATAATCAAAACCTTCAAATACTTAACCAAAAATTACTACCAAGCATTCTCATAAAACCGAATAATTTTTATAAGACCTAATTCACCCCCCCCCCCCCCCCTCTTAGGCACTCTGAGACTTACAATTGGCATCAGAGCAAGTTATAGGTAACTTGTTCCTAAAGATCCAGAATGGCTTCCGCAAATCATCAACCAGTCTTCAGAGATGGTGGTAGTAACAACAAGCCTCCTCTATTCTGTGGTGAATATTTTGACTTCTGGAAAATACGCATGAAGGCGCATTTAGAAGCACAAGGAGAGGAAGTATGGGATGCTGTTGAAAATGGTCCATTTATCCCGATATCTGTTATCAATGGCATTGGTTCTGTAAAGCCCAAAACTGCATGGGACGACGATGATAAAAAGAAAGTTCTATATGACAAAAAAGCAATAAACCTTCTTCAAGGTGCACTCAGTATGGACAAATTTTTCCGTGTCTCAAACTGCAAGACAGCAAAAGAAATATGGGATACCCTGGTTCAAACTCATGAAGGAACGGCTGAAGTAAAAAGATCAAGGCTAAATACCTTGAGTCAAGAATATGAACTATTTTGAATGCAGCCCGGAGAATCCATTCTTGACTTACAAAAGAGATTTGTGCATTTGACAAATCACTTAAATGCTCTTGGTAAAACCTTGACAAATGATGAACTCAACTTGAAAATCCTTAGATCATTGACTAGGGAATGGCAACCAAAGGTAACGGCAATCTCGGAAAAGAAGAGTCTCTCCGCAATGACTTCCGCTACATTATTTGGCAAACTTCAAGAATATGAAACGGAACTCGGTAGACTTGAAAAACATGAAAATTTAGAGAAGAAATCCAAAGGCATTGCCTTGAAAGTTGATTCAAAGGAAAGTCAAGATAAAGATGCATCGGAGGAAGATGAAAACTTCTTGCTTCTTGTAAAAAGGTTAGGAAAATATTTTGGTCATAAAAATAATCTTCATAATGCTAACTTTGTCAAGAGGAAGAAATTTTATAATCATAAAGATAAAGAAGCCTCCACATCAACACAAGATGTCACATGTTATGAATGTGGAAAGCAAGTTCACATAAAGCCGGATTGTCCAAAACTCTCCAAGAAAAATGGATTCAAAGGCAAAAAGGAGTTCAAGAACAAAAAGGCTTATGTTGCATGGGAAGATAATGAGATAAGTTCTTCATCTGATTCGGAAAGCGAGGAATGTGCAAATCTAGCATTAATGGCTTCACATCACTCCAACAATGAAGAAGAGGTTAGTAATGAATTTAATCTTTTTGATGATGATGCTCAAGATGCTATTGATGAACTCTTGAGAGAATGTAAAAGTTTATACAAAAAGGTGTCAAATCAAGAAAAATAACTTCTAAGTTGTTTAGAAAAAATTGACACCATGACTAAAGATTTTGAACTTCAAAAACAGAATTTTATTAAAGAAAAAGAAAACTTTGCATGCTCCAAGTGTGAATCAAATGTCTTTCAAATTGTTCAATTAAAAAGAGTCATTGAACGATATGAAAAAGGACAAATAGGATTGGAAGGATTACTAAGCCAACAACGTTATCCAAATGATAAAAGGGGTCTTGGTTATGTGAATTCTAAGAAACCAAGTAACAATCCCACTGTTTTTGTAAAGGCTAGTAACAGTTCCAATCCCAAGAAAGTAGGAAAGAAGCAAGTTGTTCATAATCATCAAAAGAAAAAGGCTAATGTATCGAAAAAGAAAACATTTCCTAAGAAGAAATCTTATCCTTCTAGATATAGAAGTAACTTTGAACCTACTTGTTTTTATTGTGGTATTAAAGGCCATACACCTAATGCTTGATATGTTAGAAACTTTAGTATAGCAAGTGGGCATTATGTGTGGGTGAAAAAGGGAACTAACTATGAAGGACCCAAGGCAACTTGGGTACCTAACAAAGAATAATTTGTTTGTGTAGGTATGCTTGAAATTCACATCAAATGTTTGGTATCTTGATAGTGGATGTTCAAAGCATATGACAGGAGATGTACACCAATTTTCATATCTAGTACATAAAGCCAAAGGGTATGTCACCTATGGAGACAACACCAAAGGAAAGATTCTTGGTGTTGGAATAGTTGGCACACTTCCATCCATTCAAATTGAGTATGTTCTCTATGTTGAAGGATTAAAGCACAATCTTCTTAGCATAAGTCAACTTTGCGATAGAGGGTTCAAGATCAAATTCAATAAAGATGAATATCTCATTATGGATGAGGCAACCAATGAGGTAAAACTCAAAGGTACAAGAACTAACAATATTTTTATGATTACTTTAGATGATTTGTCTCTGAAGGTACAATGTCTTATGGTAAACAACAATGACACTTGGTTATGGCACAAGAGGATCGCTCACATTCACATGGAGCACTTGAACAAATTGGTTAAGCATGACTAGTTATTGGTCTACCAAAGATGAAGTTCATCAAGGACAAATTATGTAATGCATGTCAAAAGGGCAAACAGACCAAAACAACTTTCAAATCTAAGAATGTGGTGTCTACTACAAGACCACTACAATTGTTACACATGGATCTCTTTGGTCCATCAAGAACAAAAAGCTTGGAAAAGATCTTGGTATTTTTGGAAGAAGGTGATCACTAAATAGTTCTCACAAGGTGAACTCCTTCTTTTATATATGTTTTTTATAAAATACAATGTGTTTTGTTCGTACTTTAAATGTATGATTGTGTTTTATACATGTCTTAATTTTTAAATGTATCTATTTCACTCTTTTTTTCCCCATCCTTTTTGATGTTAACAAAGGGGGAGAAGAGTATGCATGTATGTTGTTTTGTTTCAAGAAATTGCAGGCCCAAATAAATATCAAACTCTCTCCAAAATTCAAAGAATCATGGACTTAGGGGGAGCATACAATTCAGGGGGAGCCTTGCATTTGCTCAACATGTTCGCTACACAAAACAACATGAACATTTCAAGATATCGTTTTCAAGACTTGGTTGTCATCATCAAAAAGGGGGAGAATGTAATTGCAAGCTTCTCAAGTCATATTTAAAGCATGTGTTTTGATGAAGACAACATGGACATCAACTTTCAAAGGATGTGCAAAAAGCTTATCAACATCAAATAAAAAGTCTTAAAGATTATTGAAGAATTATTGAAGAAATCATCAAATGTCAAAATGGTATAAATAATTCTTTAAATCTTGAATATAGATGTTCACAATATGCATTCATCAACATATACATATTCCATATCTTTAACATCAAGAAAAACTTTGTTTGAAATATCTTTCAAAATGTATTTTTGAAAATAAACCTTTAGGAACCGGTTCCTCCATAACAGGGAACCGGGTTCCAGCTTTTCTCAAAAAACATGTCCCTGGTTTTTGTACCAGGAACCGGGTTGTACCAATAGGGGAACCGGTTCCTGCGTGATAAATTTGAATTCAAACTTATAACGTTCACTAAGAACCGGGTTCTGTCAGTGTCGGAACCGGTTCCTAGCGAACCAATGCAGCTTTTACTTTGTTTTTTGAACATTTTTTAAGTGGTATCTTTTCATGAATGCATTGCAACTTTTCATATGAATTGGCATGAATGAAGAGGTTCTTACAACTTTATAAAATGCAGAATTTCTTATTTTCAAAACAAGAACACAATAACACTTTCATATATGTTCAATGTTCAATACTTCAATTTTCAAATTAACAAATATACTTCTTCATTAACAATTTTCTCTTTTACTCACATTTGAATTTAAACTTTCATGTGTTCATAATTTTGTGAAACTTGCCATATACACTTTCATTATCATTTCAAGTTTCATACATACATTGTGAACATTTATATACATTGTTGAGAATTGTTTTTATCTTGAAGAAGAAGATCAATTGAAGATTGATAAAGCTCTCCATATACTTCAAAATTAATCATTGTATTACTTAAAGATTTTCCCTTACTATCCAGGATTGTTGGAAGTAAGTGTTGTGATTTGAAGAGGATTGTTCTTCATTCACATTAGTGTTTGTTTGGTCTTAAAGGTGTTAAGAACCTTTGATCACCCTATAGGTTAGATAGTAAGCATAGGTTGTATAATCATTCTAACTATAGTGAAATCTCTTTCGTGTTGGAAAGGGGACTGGAGTACTCTCAGATTGTGAGGGGAACCAGGATATATCACCGTGTTCTTTACTTTTCCGCATTTATCGCTTTCATCACCATAATCGAGAAAAGTTAAAGATATAATCAAAACCTTCAAATACTTAACCAAAAATTACTACCAAGCATTCTCATAAAACCGGATAATTTTTATAAGACCTAATTCACCCCCCCCCCCCCCCCTCTTAGGCACTCTGAGACTTACACTAACAATTTCAAAACATGGAAAAACTAGAGAAATTGATCCTAGTACATGTTACTATCCATCATACACCATTATATGATCCCAATAACCAGGTAAAAACCCACCTTTACCTTACTTTAGGTTGATTCTACTGATTTTGTATTTTTGACCTTTTCTCTCTCGCTCTTCTCTTCTTTTTATGTGTAATAGCTCTAACATTTTCTTTCTATTCCTCTTACTAACCCTATTTTTTTTATTAAACCACTAACAAAATAGTGTTAACCCAATATTGGCTCCTAAATTCGACACCCACCTTCTATTATCATATAGATCATTAATTATGAGTTAGAAGAGTTTCCTACACAAGAAGGCTTCGATCCGCTGATCACATCGAAGGCTTATCAAGGAATGACAAGATACTTAGAGAAATTTCTCTAAGTTGGAATCATGTTGTTTTCAACGTCGAAGGAGCAACCTTTCGACCAAGGTCCCTGATGCCCAAGATCGAACGGTTTGAATTTCAAATTGTTGGAGGGAAAACGGTTCCCAGCAGTTGCCAAGTGCAACGTGGCGTGGAAGTAGGCGTCGAGGGTTGTGAATGTGCCATGTGGTGTCACCTCGAAGCGATGTAACTGCCCAGCAGTTACTTAGGATTTTTAGTATAAATACTAAGTGTTCACGTAGTTATTAAGTGTGTTCATCATTGTATACAAGTCACTCATTTAGATTCAAGTACCCAGCGTGAGAGAAAGAATCATTGAGAATGTATGTGTGAAACACCATTTACCTTAATCGAAATCTTTTACATTCAAGCAATTTATCGCTTTCACTTATTTACCTTAGTCGAAGTCATTTATTTAACAAGCCTTTAATGCTTTTATTTACTTTATCAAGATTTTCTCCATGCAATTTACTTAAAGTGTCTCTACCTTACTTGCGTTAATCACCATTAGGATTAGTCGAAACTCTCTATTTTAAAGCATTTAAACGATAAAAATCAACCATGTCTTAGGATCAATCTGATCGATCCTGCAAGTCACCAAATAAGTTACCTTTTAGAAGATCAGCGATTGTTTACCATTTTTCACGGTAAACAAATTGGCACACCCGGTGGGACTGTTTACCATTTACCCCGTGAATATGGATTCGAGCCCTTTGCAGGCGGAAGCCCACTATGCTGAACCCTCAGGGGTAAATGTGATCGAAGCTTCCAGGAGTCAGGTGAAAAGGCTAGGGATAACTATGGTCGAAGTCACCAAAGATCATATCAATATGCCAATATTTGGCAGTTTTTCTGGGAACCTTTCTAGAAAAACAATCGAAGCAGTCCAAAAGGCCGTTGAGGGCCCAAAACTGGAAACAGGTGGAGTCTCAAAATGTGGAACTAAACCCACTTCCTACTTGGCTGCGGTGCAAGGCCAAACAAAAGACCTGGAGGCTCAAATGAAGCAAATGACTCTTGCTACTAAAGACAACATGAATGTCAACATGGTCGAAATCTCTGAATCAAAAGTTTCAGAGGAAGCCATCAGGCAAGAGCAAGTAAACAGAACAGTGTTCCCCCGAGAGAACGAAAATCTGGCAGAATTCTTGCAACGATGCCAGAAGAAAAAATCAGAAGTAATGTTGTGTCCTCGATGCAGCTCTATTTTTGACAAGAAAGCTGCTGAACATATCGAAGGTGTGAGAGCAGCAAACAAAAATGGAGCAGAAATGCCCAAACAAGTGCAGGCTCTGATGTTCGACACGATCCTAGGAGAACCTATCAAAAGGGTTCAAGTCAGTAAAAGAGACCACTAACTTTCAGGCCTCCAGCCAATGTGCCAGTCGATACATGGCTCAAAACATCGAGTCGAAAGAGACCCAACGAAGAAAGGTGGCATTCCTTTGAAGTTCCAAGAGGTTCATCTTTGACACTCAAGAAAGAACCTCATGTAGGTGCCACCAAAGTTGCTCAAGTATCGAGTAACTACAAGCGAAAGAACCCAATGTCTCGATCCCAGTGGAGAAGGTACCAAAGGCGGCGCAAGGCTGAGAGAGAGGCTGCCAACGAACAAAAACCAGAGTCGAGCTAAAATGTCCCCCAGCGAAAGCAAAGAAAGCATTTGGAGAGGGAACCAGTGGCCAATAGATTGGCATGGCCTGATCAAGACGAAGTTGGTGACGAAGATAGCTCCGAGTCCGACGACACATTAGACATCATGATAAATGTAGTTTCGGTCTTGCCAAGAGAATTCAACCGCCAAATGGAAATCGAAGCAAACGACTGGGAAGTCGAACAAGAGATGGCCAAGCATAGGCCAGTATGCTACTTTGTCATGGGTAAGGGCTGCACTGAAGAGAAAAATGGTTTCTTTGAACCACCAACTGAGGCGATGAAAAGTCACCTCAAGCCTTTATTCATAAGGGCAAAGCTCAAAGAGGCCACTGTAAACAAAATCTTGGTGGACTGTGGGGCGACTATCAACATAATTCCCCACTTCATGCTAAGAAAAGTAGGCAAGAATGATGAAGACATTAAGCCTCATAATATGGTCCTATCGAACTACGAAGGCGGAATAGGGACCACCATGGGTGTGATTCAACTAGACCTCAAAGTGGGATCCATCCTTCGACCAACCATGTTCATGGTCATATCGGCTAAACCAAATTACAACCTACTGTTAGGCCGAGAATGGATACATGGTGTCGGAGCAGTACCATCGTCGATGCACTAAAGGGTGATATTATGGCGTCTCGATGGGATTGTCGAGAATATAGAAGCAGATCAGAGCTACTACTTAGGCGAAGTTAATCACCTAGGGAGAGCAGACTTCGACAAAAATTTGGCTCACATTGGGCCATGTCCAGCACCTGACTTCGACATGGCGCCAGCGCCAAATGCTTTTTGTTCCTTGTACCTGCATCCTGATCATGGGTTTAATGGAATAAAGAAGACTTGTCTCACATTGATTTCAGTGGGCTAACTGACATCCAGCCAACTGGTTGGGGAAGCGAATTCAGTGATAATGACTGAGTCGCAAGCGTTACAGCGAATTTCGGCTTACGTAGCCGAAACAAGAATGATAGCGGCTCTCGAAGCCGAAGTAAAATATATGGACACCAAGGCCAATGACCAAGTACTACCTTCTGCAGGTCCTGGAAAAGATTTCGACCCAGAGCCGCCAGATATAGGTCCTGGAAAAGATTTCGACCCAGAACCTCTTGATATCTCGAAAGAAGGAATGCAGGAACAGAGGCTCGACGCCATCTATGACGATGAGCCTTTGGGTTTCGAAAAGGACCCCCTGGCGAACAACATCAAAATGTTAGCACAGGATCCTTTAGAAGAAATCGACTTGGGCGAAGGGTTAGATAAAAGACCCACTTACATCAGTGCCAAAATAGACCCAGAGCTCAGGGTTGAAGTGATCCAATTACTGAAGGAGTTCAAGGACTGCTTTGTATGGGATTACGACGAGATGCCTGGTCTCGACAGAAGATTGGTAGAACTTCAGTTGCCAATCAAACCTGGGAAAAATCCTGTCAAACAAACTCCAAGACGCTTCGCTCCAGAAATACTATCGAAGATCAAAACGTAATTCGAAAGACTGCTGAAGTTCAAATTCATACGAACTACGAGGTACGTCGAATGGATTGCAAACATTGTGCCAGTTATTAAGAAAAATGGTACATTGAGGGTGTGCATAGATTTCAGAGATCTGAATGCTGTAACACCCAAAGATGAATATCCTATGCCTGTGGCGGAAATGCTTGTCGACTCTGCCGCTGGCCACGAGTACCTGAGCATGCTCGACGGTTACTCAGGATACAATCAAATTTTCATTGCTGAAGAAGATGTGTCGAAAACAGCTTTTCGATTCCCTGGGGCCTTAGGCACTTACGAATGGGTAGTAATGCCTTTTGGCCTAAAAAACACTGGGACAACATATTAGCGAGCAATGAACTCTATCTTCCATGATTTTATTAACACTTTCATGCAAGTATATATTGACGATATTGTTGTGAAATCTGTTTCCAGGAAGAACCATATAGACCACCTTCGACAATCATTCGAAAGAATGAGAAAGCATGGTCTGAAGATGAACCCTTTGAAGTGTGCGTTCTGTGTGAAAGCTGGAGATTTCTTGGGCTTCGTCGTCCACAAGAAAGGAATCAAAATCAACCAGAACAAGACGAAGACAATCTTGGAAGCGAAAGCGCCAACGAACAAGAAGGAACTGCAATCTCTGCTGGGCAAGATAAACTTCTTAAGGAGATTTATATCTAACCTAAGTAGAAAAGCACAAGCCTTCTCACCCTTACTTCGATTGAATAAGGAAGGGTTCGAGTGGGGGCAAGAGCAACAAGAAGCCTTCGACAAGATCAAAGGGTACCTCACCAAGCCACCTATTTTGGTGCCTCCTTGTAGAAATAGGAGTATGAGATTATACATAGCTGCATCCGACAAAACTTTGGGAAGCATGTTAGCCCAAGAGGATGAAAATGGAGTCGAAAGACCCATTTACTACCTTAGCAGAGTTTGAACGATGCAGAAACTAGATATAGCGAAGTTGAAAAATTATGTCTATGTCTTTATTTCTCTTGTACAAAGCTCAAACAATATATAAAACCAGTTGATGTGTATGTTTTGTCCCCATTTTGATGTTTTCAAATACATGTTGTCGAAACCCATCTTGCACAGTCGAATTGGCAAGTGGGCTAGCATTAACTGAGTATTCGTTAACCTTTATGCCTCTCAAGGAAGTAAAAGGACAAGTGGTAGCAGACTTTATAGTCGACCACTCAATTCAGGTACAAAATATAAATTACTTGGAGATAGAACCCTGGAAATTTTACTTCGATGGTTCCAGCCATAAAGATGGAACGGGAGTAGGGGTCTTAATTATTTCTCCAGAAAAAATTCCAACAACATTCAAGTACAAGATAGAAGGTACTTGTTCGAACAATGAGGCTGAATATGAAGCTCTAATTACTGGCCTTGAAATATTGTTGGAATTGGGGGCAACTCGAGTCGAAATAATGGGAGACTCAGAGTTAGTCATTAAGCAAATCACAAAAGAGTAAAAATGTATAAGAGAAAATATCATTATGTACTTTGTGATAGCAAATCGTTTATTGAAAAAATTCGAAGTGGTTAATATTCGACACATACCTAGATTGGAAAACCAAATAGCCAATGATTTGGCACAAATTGCATCTGGGTATAGGATTTCAAAAACGAGATTACAAAGAGCAATCGAAGTCCGAGAAAAAATGACAGCAACCAGCTTGTCTCCAACTGATTTGGAATCGACAAGACTAGGATATGCCGATCAAAGGGATTTCGAAATTTCGTTCATAGACAATTTATCGGAGCAAGATTGGAGGAAACCCATTGTAGATTATCTACAAAATCCAGCAGCTTTGACAGAATGAAAAATAAAATATAGGGCGTTAAGTTACGTACTCATGGGGAATGAGTTGTTTAAAAAGACGCCTGAAGGGGTATTATTAAAATGCTTAAGCGAAACCGAAGCATACATAGCCCTTTCGACTACGCATGCTGGAGCATGTGGGGCTCACCAAGTAGGTCATAAGATGAAATGATTGTTGTTTCGACAAGGACTATATTGGCCCACTATCTTGAAAGATTGTGTCGAGTTCGCGAAGGGTTGCCAGGAATGCCAAGTCCATACTGGTATCCAACATGTGCCAGCAAGCGAGCTTCACTCCATAGTGAAACCTTGGCCTTTTAGAGGATGGGCGTTGGATCTTATTGGAGAGATTCGACCAGCATCATCGAAGATCCAAAAGTATATACTGGTAGGCATTGATTATTTCACTAAATGGATCGAAGTTATCCCTTTAGTCAACGCAGACCAAGAAAATATCATTGAATTTATTCAAAAGAATATTATCTACAGGTTTGGAATCCATGAGACTATAACAACTGATCAAGGGTCAGTGTTCACTGGTCGAAAGATGCAGGAATTCGCGCAAGAAACAGGCTTCAGACTCCTAACATCAACGCCTTATTATGCGCAGGCAAATGGTCAAGTCAAAGCGGCGAAAAAAATAGTGATCGGCCTGATAAAAAAGCATGTAGGAAAGAAGCCAAAAAATTGGCATAAAATGTTAGACCAGATCTTGTGGGCTTGTCGAACGTCCCCAAAGGAAGCCACTGGTACAACACCATATCGGCTAACTTACGGTCATGACGCAGTACTGCCAGCAGAAATTTGTCTTCAATCAGCAAGGGTTCAAAGACATCAAGATATTCCCCCTGAGGTTTATTGGGATATGATGTTAAACGAATTGGTAGATTTAGACGAAGAAAGACTACGAGCTCTCGACCTACTGAGAATTCAGAAGAAAAGAGTGGAAGACTCTTACAATAAGAAATTAAAACCTAAGGCATTCTCGCCTGAAGAACTAGTTTGGAAGGTAATTCTTCCCATGGATCGAAAAGATCGAAGCATGGGAAAATGGTCACCCAAATGGGAAGGACCCTTCAAATTATTCAAACTTTTTCTGGTGGAGCATATGAGGTCGAAGAGTTAAGCGAAGATAGAAGACTCTTGAGAGTAAACGGCAAATATTTGAAAAAATATAAACCTATGCTCCAAGAGATCAAAATAAATAACAATTAATGATTAAGTTAACAATAAAGCCAAAATGGAAAATAACATTGATAAGCCAAAATGGCTACAAAAATTACAGAATATTCGAGTACATGGTCAATGAAGTACAGAGCAAATTAAAAAGGGACGGAAGCTTTGAGACGAAGATATTTTGCTCGCTGTAACTCCAGTCGTTTGTTGCACAAGGCATTCGCCTGAGAGATTTTGGCAATCTGGTCATCTAGAGCCTGGGCCCTTTCAGCGAACTCTAGGCCCCGAGCAACTTCATCTTGGCTCTCCGTGTCTGAAACAGTCGAAAGAAGTTCTTCCTTGCACTTAGTATTAGCGTTTAACCTGGCTTCCAAATCCTCGATCTGCGCCTGTATAGAGGCATTATCCTGATCGATGGCTTCTATTTCCTGTTGCTTGGACGTTCTCTGTTTCGACAACTCTTTAATTCGAGAGGTCGATTCAGCTACTTCAGTCCAAGCAGCAGAACTCTTGCCATGCAGCGTTTCGAGTTGGTTGTTGAACCCTCTTCGACGATTGTAATCCGCAGAGGCTTGGTCAATAATGGAGTATAACTCCAAGATGAAGCTGGAAATCTCTGGAGAAACAGCAAGCAAATTGACTGCACCCAAGACAGCCCCCAAACAAGATTGGGCAGTAGGATCCCCCTCCAAAGCCTTCATTAGGTCCCTCTTGAAGAATTGAGCCTTAACTTTCTTCAAGGCCTCATCGAGAGGAGAAGTCGAAGTAGACTTCCCTGATGCAGTAGAAGCATCATGACTAGGGTCAGATGAATTTTCCCTGCTCTCGACGATGGCGTTCAGATAGCCAATTGGATCATTTTGCTTCAAGAGAGCCAAGTCCTCTTTAGACCTGGGCTTTGTCGAGGTAACCTTTTCTGCGGAAATGTTGGCTTGGGGCTGAACATTTTCAGCAGCATCAGCGTCAACATGACCCTCTTCATCATGTTTCTCTTCTGTCTCGTTGACCACTTGAACCTCCTCCTGGTGGTGCTCCTCAGGGGCACCCCCTGTCTCAGCAGGAAACTCATCATCCACGAGTTCCTCTTCGCGTTGTCTACTATGGTCAGCAGAGTCCTGCGGCTCCGAAGATTGATGCACTTTGTTGTACCCCAAAATTTGCCCTCCCATATTCTCCAAGATTTAACAAGAATCATCCTCAAATGGTTCAAGACTTCTCAAGGGTTGCACAGTCAAACATCCTCCTAAGCCAGTCAAAATTAGGGTTTTGTTTCTTGCAAGGAAGTTGAGGTTTTCAAGGGCTCAATCAAGTCCCATGGGCCTATATACATTGTCAAGCATCTACATGCCAAGTTGCAAGACTCACAGCATCAAATTGCACAGTCAAAAGTTCCATTTGCTTCACAATCAACTGCAGGGGTAAAATGGTCATTTTACAGTCAAAAGTCAAAAAAATTTGTCAACATCTTATTTTGAGGCCACAATCATCATTTGATCAAGTCTTGATCATGATTCCTCAAGCATGGCTCAAAAATCATCAAGATGCAAAAGTTTCTATTTTTGGACAGCTGAAAAGTCAACTGTAACTTGACCAGGGCATAACTTTTTCATGGTTCATCAGAAAAATCCCATCCAATTCTCATTTTGAAGGGGATGACATTTCCTACAACTCATCTTCACATTCCAAGTCCAAGAAATTCTCTCACAAAAAGTTATCGATTTCTACATTATAGGTCAATTTCAAAAGTCAACAAAAATCCACTTTAAGTCAAAGACCATAACTTGAGATTGGTAAATCCAAATGACATGGGACCAAATGCATTGGTTAGAGGACTTCAAGACCTTTCCAAAATGTCCAAGAACATGTTCATATGATCAAAATTGAGCAAGATATGCATTGGAGAAGTTGGGAAATTTTCATGAATTTGCAAAAGTCAACTATCCTTAAAACTTCAATTTTTGACAAAAGGGCCCACTTTCTTTCACTTGATTCAGCCTTTTCATGCCACCCACGTGTCCCATGATTAATTTCAAGATCAAACATTTATTTTTCTATTTTATTTAATTTTTATTGATTTAATTCATTTTAAATCCATAATAATTCAAATAAAATCTAAAAATTAATGGAATGGCATCTTTTGGATTTGAACAACTTTCATATACCACATGCCAGCTACCAAATTCATGCCAAGCCTTTTTGTGCATAAAATCTTGAATTTGAACCAAAAATGGAAAGTTCTTTAATGGTGGTCAACCAAAATCCCAAACTTAATTACACAAGGATACAAGCCCAGCTGCTGACCTAATTTCGTTCATACATACATAAGCAAGCAGTAGCAACAGCATTAACGACCTAGACATTGCACAAACGGCCAAAGCAAAAGAAAAAAATTGTTGAAAAAGTGAGAGATCTAGAACAAGGTTGCAGGCATTTTCAGATCAAAATAAGCACGTGGTTCTCTTCCTTGCCACCCCCTGAAGCTAAAGCAATCACAAACACGTCCTAAGATCCACTGAATAGCGCTGTAAGTTCTCAAATACAGACCCCTGAACACGATACCTCAATTCTCCATTCTTGCATTTTTCCTAAAAAATATTGGCATGGTTATGTTTCTTGTTTGATTTCTAATCTAATGACAATAGCCAATTTCGTTTTTAGGCCCTGAATCGTGATGCCCGATTCTAGGGTTCATGATATTGCGTTTTAGGTATTTTTGGTACAGGGCAAATTGGACCCAATAATGGGGATAGAGATGATCAGCGGATCAAGACGGACATGCCCATGGTCTCAGGTGGTGTTTTCATGGCCTGAGGACAATTTTTGAAGCAAGCCACGGAACCTCCTGCGGATAAAAATCCGCAGGTAACTGAACCAGCAATTTGATGAAGAAGACGATGATGTGTCTTCACATCACTGGCCCATTCAAATCCAAAACGCGCGCATCTTTTATTTTTCAGGATATTGCTTTTTATTATATATAATGTTAATTGTCTATTATCATAACGAATGAAACACGTTGGCGTAGTGGCAGGGTGAACAGGCATGGAGCGCTGGGACCTGGGTTCGAATCCCAGGTCCCCTAAATAATTGTTTCTTATTTTTCTTAATAGGTTCCCATGCAGGCTTGCTAGTGTGTTCCATCATACGCCTCAAACAATAAGGCGCCATGTGTCCTTGAGCCTAGATCTGATGACAAAAGATGAAGGACCACAATAATCCCCAGTCAACGCTTGCATACCTGATCCAGAAGGTCAAACGTGGCCAAGCAAACAAATGGGCCTCAGATTTCCAGGCACACCCCCAATGCTGGCCCAGCACCCTTGGTTTACTATTCTTTTTTCATTTTCTTTTCCCTTTATTTTCTTTAGTAATTATTATTAGTATTATTTAATTAATTAACAAACATTTTTCACAATAAAATTCAGAAAACCAAAAAAACATTTTTATTAATTTCAATTATTTTTGTAAATAAAATGTAAATTAATTAATTTAGTTAAATTAGGTTAACTTTAATCTTTTTTCTTCATAATAAATAAAATAAACTTAGAATTAGGGTTTTCTTGACTTTTAATTTCTTTTTTTATTTTATTTCATTAAAAACCTAAAAAACACAAAAAAACATTTTTTTCTTGTAAAAATTAATTAATTAGTTTTAGGATTAATATTTAAAATAATTGCAAAAAGGGACAAATTCAATTCTTTTCTCAAAAAGGGTCAAAACCCTAAGGACATCCCGATTCATTCTTTCGCGCGTATATTTTTTTAATTCGTTATTTTAATTATTTATGTATCTGCTCAGAAATGTAATAGTTAATAAGGCTTTTATCGCTTTATTTACTTTTCTCGCATTTATTTTCCAAACGGGTTTTGTTTTTGGCGATGTATAGACCCGCGCCTTGTAATAGCGTAGATTTACCTTTCCGCAATTTATTTTCTGCACCCTTAACTGTTAATATGCATGAAAGATTTGAATGACAAATAAAATCAATCCGTAGCTCACAAATACATGTACAAGATAATATAAACTGAAACAACACACATGCACATGCCACTCCTAGGGTACGCCTCACTGGTTGCCTCGACGTGGTCATCAAGTATAGGGTGTCTTAGAGGTCGCCCTCCTGTCTAAAGATCCAGTTGCCTCGAAACGGTTGCCTCAGATAAAAAGGATCTAGGACATTAGGGTTACCGCTAAGGCGTCCTACCATTGCTTTGGTGACCACATTGTCCCTATCATCGAATTGACCCGAATAACTCCAACGACGGTGCTACCTACCTCTCAATGGTGGGATAGCACTATCTAAAGGACTCTTACACAACCTAATTCCTTAGAGTAGGTAGATTTCTCCAGAGTACTTGCTCTTTCAAAAAACAAAAACATCTTTTCGCACCTACACTTTCAAAAGGTTTTCAAACAAATATTTCATACACTCTTGAGGACAGATACAAGAGTTACTTAGAAATTTTTCAAACGAAACTTTTTTCAAAACCCACACACACTTGAAAAGCAAACAATTTTTGAAAACATCAGAGCAAGTAACTAAGAGCCCGTGGATAACCACGGATAGAAAGGGTGCTAACACCTTCCCTCTCTATAAATCTACCTCCTGAACCGAGAAACATTCTCGAAAAGGAATTTTGCTGTGCTTTTGTCCTTTCCATGTTGGAGAACATAAAAGACAGTGGCGACTCTTGCTTACCGCGACATTTTGCGAACCAGCTTAAAAAAACAGTCAGTTCTATTTCCACCGATCACAGAACTGGCGACTCTGCTGGGGATATAAAAAGTGAGGTGTACCTTAGGATTAGATCACCATGTTTTCAATTGTATGCCTGGAATGCTTTAATATTGTGGGCTTGTATCGGAGTTTTATAGATCTTAACCTGGATCCGGGGATACCCTTTAGAAGTAGTAACAAACTGTGAGGGAACTGTGCGGGGTATACCGACATGGTTAAAGCAGTAGCTAAGTTGATGTGGCACTTTGGTGAGTACCGGTAACCCTTGAGTCAAGTCCAGGAGAGTACGGGGCCGCCGCGTGGTGTCGCGAAGCATCAACTGACCTAGGAACCATACTTGACCATCCTGGCCTCTTTAGGGGTAGTGAGATGACCGACTTTGGTGCAGTCCGAAGTTGGTAGATACTCGATACTACACTCATTAAGGGTTGTTTTCTTGGAATATTTTGATCGCCAGTTCAGTGGCTAAATCAAAACAATGAACATAGAAAACAACCTAATGATATTGAGATCCTTAGAACCCGATTACTTTTGATAGGACAGGTTTTTGAGCCCACCAACCTCAAGAGGGTAGTACCTAGACCTCATGCTGGCCTAAACTCTAAGGGTTGTCTGGTGTGACTTGTGTGCCTTATCATGTTTGCCTTTTGTGAATACTTGTGGTGTGATTTTATCATAACATCATAACATCATAAAGCATCATATGCATTTACTAACCACTTCAAGGGTTCGAATCTTCATCTTTGTTCTTGTTTTGTAGGACATGGAAACTATCCGCAGAAAGACAATTCAGATCAACCTTGTAAGGGTCCCTCCTCAGCTTAAGGAGCTTACATCCAGGATTCCCGAGAACTCTTCTTTCAGTGAGAGACATGGTAGACTCATCAGCTTGGTCAATACCAACATTGAAGAGGATATGGTGAAAGTGTTGTTCCAGTTCTTTGACCCTTCGCACCACTGTTTTACTTTCCCGGATTATCAATTGGTGCCTACTTTGGAAGAGTTTTCTCAGCTTCTGAGGGTTCCCATCCTTAGTCAACTACCCTACAACGGTACAGAAAAGGAGCCAAAACTTGAAGAGGTTGCTAAAGCATTACGTCTACAACCATCTGACATCAAGGTACATTGGGAAACCAGAAGTGGTATCAAAGGATTCTTGGCAAAGTTCCTGTTTGAGAAAGCACAAGAATGTTGGAATTCCCTTGACCTACAAGCCTTTGAAGAAGTTGTAGCACTCCTTGTCTATGGGTTGGTGTTTGTTCCCGAATCCGGATCAGCTTATAGATATCAATGCTGTCAAGATTTTCATGTCCAGGAATCCCATACCTACGTTGCTCGGGGACATCCTCCACTCATGTTACACTCGAACCATGAGAAAAAGAGGTGTTCTCATGTGTTGCACTCCTCTCCTGGCAAGGTGGTTTATTCTGCACCTTCCACAATCAGTTTTAAAGAACGAGCGGGGTTTGAGATGGTCACAACGATTAATGACTCTTACACATGCTGATATACATTGGTGTTCTCGGTCCAGAGAAAATGTCACTATCATTGATCGTTGCGGAAAGTTTCCTAATGTTCCTTTACTTGGAATTAGAGGGGGCATTACTTACAACCCATGTCTGGCTTTGAGACATTTTGGATATGCTCTGAGGGATGTCCCTCATGACATGTTGATTCCTGACATAGTTTTTGACTTCGACAACAATACGCAAGGACTTCGCCAGAGATTCATCAGAGCTTGGAGGATGCCCAACATGGTAGATAGCAAGACACTGGGGCACAAGAACTCCATCCCCCTTGAGCCTTATCTCAAGTGGGTACGAGCCCGCTCCCAGAAGCTTATGATGCCATATCCTCATGTCCTCCCCGTGATCAAAGAGCCTATTTTGGAAGGAGAGGTGCCATACACCATTCAACATCCTGGCATGATAACATCTTGGGAAGAAATGCAAAAAAGCTGGATCCAACTCAAGGAAGAACGGAATTCTCTTGAAACCAGTCTACATGCCAATGAGAAGAAGGTCTTGGAGCTCACCCGTCTACTTCACGAGGAAAAGACTCTCAACACCTACATCGCTCCAAAGAGGATGCGCAGTGTCTTTTGGGATTAATTATTTTGTAATGTTTTGCCCATGAGGCCTTGATGTACTGAACAAATTATTTCTTAATATAACGTGTGTTCCTTTTTTGTCTACAATGAATTTGAACTTTCGAACCCTTGAATGCATTGCATAAATAGCATATCATGCATCATGTGCATAACAGGTACTCTTTTTCTACAGGTTGCTTAATCTTCTTCGCTGTTTATTTCAGCAATCATCATGAATCCTGAACCTACTACTGAACAAGCTATCAAGGCCCTCCAGGCCCAGAACGCCCAGTTTCAAGAACTGGTCATGAGCTTAGCCCAGGGTCAACAGGAGTTGAAGACTCTACTCTTGAAGGAAAAGAAGAGGAAGAAAAAGAGGACTGTGCTGTTTAACACTGGACGGAGGTTTGGGAATACACTGCAGAATGAGGCTGATCAGGCTACTTCCTCTGTAGGGAAGGATAGTCCCCAAGGGGGAAGGGTTCCTAGTCCTGCGGTCTCCGACAACGAGACAGATTACAATGATGAGCAGTACCCTCCTGCTGATGACAGGTACAAACAATTGGAGGACCGGCTAAGCGCTATGGAGATTCAACACGTTCCTGGGTTGGATTTTGGAGATCTAGGTTTATCTTCTGGGGTGGTGATTCCACACAAGTTCAAGGCACCTGCCTTTGCGAAGTACGACGGAGCTTCCTGCCCTAAGCTGCATCTCAGATCATATGTAAGGAAGATCCAACCTTACACTGCAGACAAGAACCTATGGATCCATTTCTTCCAGGATAGCCTTTCAGGGGCTCAACTCGAATGGTTCTATCAGCTGGATGGAACCAGTATTCGAAACTGGGAGGACTTGGCTACTGCATTTTATAAGCAGTATCAGTACAATTCCGACCTCGCTCCCACGCGTACCCAACTTCAGGGTATGTCACTTGGGATGGGTGAAGGTTTTAAGGAGTACGCGCAAAAGTGGAGAGACCTGGCTGGCAGGGTGCAGCCACCGTTGACTGACCGTGAACTCGTGGACATGTTCTTGGGGACCCTGTCTGGTCCATTCTTCAACCATCTGATCGGTAATTCTTCTGCAGGGTTTACATACCTGATCTTGACTGGTGAGAGGATAGAAGTTGGTATCAAGTCGGGGAAGATACAGAAAGGTGCCTCCTCGAGTACTGAAAAGAAGCCCTTCAAGAAGGAAGCTAGTGTTGTGTATGGTCCAAGGAGACAGAACAAACCGGAACGCCGCCAAGCTGTCAACGCGGTGGTAATTTCAAAGCCTGCTGCTGCTCCTCAACAGTATAACCAACCAAGGGGTGAGAGACCCAAAAGGCAGTACACTCGGCTTAGTATGACCTTGTCTCAGATATTTCCGCAACTACTGTCAACCAATCTGGTAAGTGTCAAAGAAGCTCCGAAGGTAGTGAACACAACCTCTCCAAAGTACAACCCCAACGCCCGTTGCGCTTATCACTCTGACAGCCCGGGGCATAACACAGATGATTGTTGGGCTCTGAGGAATAAGGTTCAAGACCTTATTGATGCTAAAGAGGTACAGTTCGAGGCGCCCGAGAGGCCTAATGTGGTGACAGCTCCCATGCCCAACCAGGGAGTAAATGCTATTGGGGATGATGACGACGTGGAAGAATCTGAATTCGACAGCTGGATCTACCCAACGACCAACGTGGACCAAGCAACTGGACTGCTAAAGACTTCACACCTATTACTTTTGTCACTCAGTAATGAACTCCTTTGTTTTAAATTTTTAACGAACAATAATTTGAAACTTTATGGCCCGGTGTCTTACCCGGGGCACCGTGGCTTCATTTGTGAGGGCTTTTGTGTGTCACTTTCATATATCATTAATAAAATCATTGGACGTTCTGCATTTCAAATCTTGCGCTCCTTGTCTTTCTTTATTATATATTGCAAAACAGCTATATTTACACACACTCACCTATACAGGTTCCAATCCACTTTGGATCCCACTGGTAACGACTCTGCTACTGCCAGTTATGACTTTGAAAATCCGATCAACTTAGCCGAAGACGAAGGTGAAGATGATTGCAAAGTGCCTGGTGAGCTTGCAAGACTGCTACTCCAGGAAGAGATGGCCATTCAGCCACATGAAGAGCCAGTGGAAACGGTAAATCTGGGTACTGAGACAGACAGAAAGGAAGTCAAGATTGGTGCCAATCTGGAGCTCAGTGTGAAACAACGGTTGATTCAGATGTTGCGTGATTATGTGGAAATCTTTGCCTGGTCTTACGAAGACATGCCTGGGTTGGATACCGACATTGTGGTTCATCACTTGCCTACCAAGGAAGATTGCCCTCCGGTCAAACAGAAGGTCTGCCGTATGCGTCCAGAGATGTCCGAGAAAATCAAAGCTGAGGTTATGAAACAATTTGATGCCGGGTTTCTAGCAGTGACTTCTTACCCTCAGTGGGTTGCCAACGTGGTTCCAGTGCCGAAGAAGGATGGTAAGGTCCGAATGTGTGTTGATTACAGGGATTTGAACAGGGCGAGCCCCAAGGATGACTTCCCTCTGCCTCATATCGATGTTCTGGTTGACAACACCGCTCAGCATATGGTATTCTCTTTCATGGACGGTTTCTCCGGTTATAATCAAATGAAGATGGCTCCTGAAGACATGGAGAAGACCACTTTTGTTACTCAGTGGGGCACCTTTTGCTACAAGGTCATGCCTTTTGGGTTGAAAAATGCTGGGGCAACCTACCAACGTGCCATGGTTGCTTTGTTTCATGACATGATCCATCATGAGATTGAAGTATACGTCGATGATATGATTGCAAGGTCCCAAACTGAGGAGGAACACCTTGACCATCTGCGGAAGCTGTTTGACCGTCTGAAGTGGTATAAGCTGAGGTTGAACCCAAGCAAGTGCACCTTCGGGGTGAGATCCGGAAAACTACTAGGTTTCGTCGTGAGCGACAAAGGTATTCAAGTGGACCCTGCCAAAGTGAAAGCCATACAAGAGATGCCAACTCCCAAGATAGAAAAAGAAGTCAGAGGCTTTCTAGGACGACTAAACTACATTGCCCGATTCATCTCGCATCTAACTGCTACCTGTGAACCAATCTTCAAGCTACTGAAGAAAGATCAAGTAGTACGTTGGAACGATGAATGCCAGGCCGCTTTCGACAGAATCAAAGAGTATCTCCAAGAACCACCCATTCTTATGCCGCCAGTTGAAGGGAGACCTCTAATTTTATACTTGACAATACTGGACAACTCAATGGGGTGTGTGCTGGGGCAGCATGACGAGTCTGGCTGAAAAGAGCACGCTGTTTATTACCTTAGCAAAAAGTTTACCGACTGTGAGACCCGATACTCACTGCTCGAGAAAACTTGCTGCGCTTTGGTATGGGCTGCTCGCTGGCTGAGACAGTATATGTTGACTCACACTACTTTGTTGATTTCAAAAATAGATCCAATCAAGTACATCTTCGAAAAGCCTGCTCTGTCCGGGAGAATAGCAAGATGGCAGATGATCTTGACGGAATACGACATCCATTACATGACTCAGAAAGCAATCAAGGGAAGTGTACTGGCAGACCATTTGGCACACCAGGCAGTAGACGACTATCAATCTATGAACTTTGAATTTCTAGACGAGAATATCATGGTAGTGACTGATTGTGAAGTACCTGGACCGGATGAAGGACCTGAGGAAGGATCCCGATGGTCTATGCACTTTGACGGAGCCTCAAACGCTTTGGGTAACGATATTGGCGCTGTGATCATATCCCCAAAAGGCACTCATACTCCACTTACCGCCCGGCTATGTTTCAACTGCACCAACAACATGGCAGAGTATGAAGCATGTATCATGGGTCTTCAAGCTGCAATTGACTTAAGGATCAAGTTTCTAAGTGTCTTCGGAGATTCCGCTCTCATGATCAATCAGATCAAAGGCGAGTGGGATACGAAACACCCAAATCTTATTCCTTACAAAGAGTATGTGTTGACATTGATTCCCCATTTCGAGGAGATAACTTTTGAACACTTCCCAAGAGAGGAGAATCAGTTAGTGGACGCGCTGGCTACGATGTCTTCTATGTTCAAAGTCAAATGGGACAATGAGGCTCCCCGGATCATCATCTGGAAGTTGGATGAACCTGCACATTGCTGCGATCTTGAGACTGAAGAGGTAACTGAAAAACCCTGGTATTATGAAGTAAAAAAGTATCTTGAAGCTCAAGAATATCCCGAGGGCGCATCTGTTAATGACAAGAAGTTTCTGAGAAGGTTCGCAGCGAAGTTCTTCCTCAGCAACGGCATTCTATACAAGCGGAACCACGATTCAACCTTACTGTGTTGTGTGGATAAAACTGAAGCAGAAAAGATCATGGCAGAGCTGCATGAAGGTACCTTCGGAACATATTCCAGTGGACATACCATGGCAAAGAAAATCCTTCGGGCAGGATATTTCTGGTCCACAATGGAAGCCGACTGTTACCAACATTCTCGGACGTGTCACAAATGTCAGATCTATGCAGATAAGGTGCACATTCCTCCAGTACCTCCGAATGTCTTGACAACACCTTGGCCTTTTGCAATGTGGGGCATTGATATGATCGGCGAGATCAAACCTACGGCATCCAACGGGCATCGCTTCATCCTGGTAGCAATTGATTATTTCACGAAGTGGGTTGAAGCAGCTTCCTATGCTACCGTAACCAAGAATGTCGTGTCACGGTTCATTCGGCACAACCTGATCTGTCGATATGGTGTACCTGAGAGGATCATTACAGATAATGGTACCAATCTTAACAACAAGATGATCACTGAGCTCTGCGAGCAATTCAAGATACAGCACCACAACTCTTCTCCCTACCGGCCGAAGATGAATGGGGCTGTAGAAGCAGCAAATAAAAATATTAGGAAGATTGTGCCGAAGATGACAGTGACCTACAAGGATTGGCACGAGATGTTACCGTTTGCTCTTCATGGGTACCGTACCTCAGCACGGGCGTCAACAGGGGCAACACCATTTTCCTTGGTTTATGGCATGGAGGCAGTCTTGCCTATTGAAGTCCAGATACCCTCTCTCCGGATAATGAAGGATGCAGGTTTGAACGAAGATAACTGGATCCAGACTCGACTTGATCAATTAAATCTAATCGATGAAAAGAGACTCACCGCTATTTGTCATGGTCAAACGTACCAAAAACGGATGATTAGGGCATTTAACAAGAAAGTCAGACGACAAGAGTATCAAGTCGGAGACCTGGTAATCAAGCGCATCATTCTTCCTCAAAGTGATCCCAGGGGCAAATGGACCCCTACGTACGAAGGGCCATTTGTGGTTAAACATATCTTCTCAGGAGGAGCTATGATTCTAACCACCATGGATGGTGACGACCTTCCTCACCCCGCCAATGCGGACATAGTAAAAAGATACTATGCATAATTAAAGACCCTCTAGGTTGACACACCTAGGCAAAAATAAAGGCTTCCCGGCGAACCAAAAGGGTTCGGGAAAAAAATAAGGGATGAAATGAAAGAATCTGTACACCCGGAAAGTCGAAAACCTGAAAAGGCGGCTTGGGCAAAAATGGGTATCCCGGTGGACTGAAAACCCGAAAGGGCGGTCCAGGCAAAAGTTAGGGATAAGCGTAATACTATGTCTCATTGATCACCTTGCATCGAGAATTCGGTATCAACTGTCAGGTTCAGACGGCATCAATCAATCAGCTTCATCTCCAACTAAGCAGCAAAGTGATGAGACGCTTGAAGACATAAAGGCGATAGCAGAGTTGGAACCCAGTGGGATTTTTCACATAGCTGTTTTGTTTTCCTTTTCACAAAATTTATAAACTCTGTTGTTCAGCGGCGTTCTCTTACTAGGACGTCAGCCTCTTGTACACAAACGCCTAGTTACAGGCAAAGTTCAAAATCAATACAAGTTCATTTTCCAGACAAATTGCCAATTGTTTTTTCTTTTTTCTTTTTCTGTTTTGTTTTGCAAAGAACGTCCAATGTTCATTTTTGATATATGCATTTGACACTAATTGCTAATCATAAATATTTGCATGCGAAACAAAGGACTAATTACAGGTGACATCAGAAACAGGGGGAATAATGAGTTGTCTAAGCAATCTAGTTGCTCTGTCCACCAAGGTACCAAGGTAAGTTAGGCTGAAGAATGTAACCAGGATACCTTCACTCCCTGCAAAGTAAGACAAGAGTCAGCCATGATCTCTCCCCAAGCAGAGTTGGTCTCCCAATCAGCCCTGAAAAGGCACAGTATCTCCAGCAAGTCAACAATACTCTCCCCCAAGCAGAGTTAGTCTACTGTCAGCCTTAAGGAAGTCGGGTATCCCCAGAAGATCTTAATATTCCCCAGCGGAGTATACAGATGTTCCTAAGCAGCATCCCCGGCAGTCTTAATATAAGATTGTTCCCCGGCGGAATATACAGACACTCCAGTGGAGCCATTCCCCAGTGCAGTCCAAAAGTTTCCCCAGGAGAGTTGAGTCATCCTCCCCAGTAGATTCTGGAAGCTTATCCCCAGTAAAGTCTGGAAACTGGTCACCTGCAGAGTACATACGTCTCTCCCCGATCATATTCAAAGGTTATTCTCCACCAGAGCTTATAACTGGGTTATCCTCAGCTAATTACAACGGAAAGATCGTCCTCGGCGAAGTTCTTCCTATCCCCCAGTGGAGTTCATCAAATCCCCTCAACAAAACTTATCTACGGAATCCCCAGCGGAGTTATCATCAAAATCTCAGCGAAGCATCTCTTCCCCACAAAGTATTTCCCCGCAGAGCAATATCTTCACAAGTTTATTCCCCAACGGAGTCATCTTCTCCTACCGGTTTATTCTTACAATCATCATCCCCAGCGGAAATGAAGAACTCTACTCTTCAAACATCAGCCCATGATTCAACAAGCTCCCGGCATTCGTCAAGGATTTATTTTCCCAGACGAAAATACATTCATAGACATTTCACATTTCATACATCCTGCTTACATACATAATAAAGTGCATACGACACAATCTCGTTTATTTTGAGAACATCATGACATCATGCATTTCGTACATCATGACATTTCATACAACTAATGTTTTGCCTTTTCAGGAAAAGGTCAATCCAAAGATGATTACTATCAACCGTCGCAATTCCGGATTTGATACCTGTATCTAGCCAGGGCATATCTGTGAGTGATTGATTGTAGATTCGATACCTGTATCCATCCAGGGCATATCTGCATGAAGAGTTTAGAGATTCGACACCTGTATCCAGCCAGGGCATATCTGTAGACGACTAATTCCAGATTCGATACCTGTATCTAGCCAGGGCATATCTGTGAGTGATTGATTGTAGATTCGATACCTGTACCCAGCCAGGGCATATCTGCATGAAGAGTTTAGAGATTCAATACCTGTATCCAGCCAGGGCATATCTGTAGACGACCAGTTCCGGATTCGATACCTGTATCTAGCCAGGGCATATCTGTTAGTGATTGATTGTGGATTCGATACCTGTATCTAGCCAGGGCATATCTACATGAAGAGTTTAGAGATTCGACACCTGTATCCAGCCAGGGCATATCTATAGACGACCAGTTCCGGATTCGATACCTGTATCCAGCCAGGGCATATCTGTGGGCGATTAATTCCAGATTCGATTTCTGTATCTAGCCAGGGTATATCTGTGAGTGACTGATTGTAGATTTGATACCTGTATCTAGCCAGCGCATATCTGCATGAAGAGTTTAGAGATTCGATACCTGTATCCAGCCAGGGCATATCTGTAGACGACTAATTCCAGATTCGATACCTGTATCCAGCCAGGGCATATCTGTGAGTGATTGATTGTAGATTCGATACCTGTATCCAGCCAGGGCATATCTGCATGAAGAGTTTAGAGATTCGATACCTGTATCCAGCCAGGGCATGTTTGGAGACGACCAATTCCAGATTCGATACCTGTATCTAGCCAGGGCATATCTGTGAGTAATTGATTGCCCATTCCCGACAAGGTTCTGTCACATCTCCAGATGGCATCTATAAGCCCATCCTCCTATCCATCATATCTCCCAAATGTCATATGTAAGCCCATTCCCGACATCGCATTGCTGATACCACACTATGTGAGTGCAAATTTTTGGGCACTCTAGTGTTCAATCATCTTCCACCTTCGGATTACGAAAGGCACGCAAGCCAATCTACATCCTCAGGTCTAAAAAGATTGAACAGGGGCAACTGTTGTACCCCAAAATTTGTCCTCCCATATTCTCCAAGATTTAACAAGAATCATCCTCAAATGGTTCAAGACTTCTCAAGGGTTGCACAGTCAAACATCCTCCTAAGCCAGTCAAAATTAGGGTTTTGTTTCTTGCAAGTAAGTTGAGGTTTTCAAGGTCTCAATCAAGTCCCATGGTCCAATATACATTGTCAAGCATCTACATGCCAAGTTGCAAGACTCACAGCATCAAATTGCACAGTCAAAAGTCTCATTTGCTTCACAATCAACTGCAGGGGTAAAATGGTCATTTTACAGTCAAAAGTCAAAAAATTTGGTCAACATCTTATTTTGAGGCCACAATCATCATTTGATCAAGTCTTGATCATGATTCCTCAAGCATGGCTCAAAAATCATCAAGATGCAAAAGTTTCTATTTTTGGACAACTGAAAAGTCAACTGTAACTTGACCAAGGCATAACTTTTTCATGGTTCATCAGAAAAATCCCATCCAATTCTCATTTTGAAGGGGATGACATTTCCTACAACTCATCTTCACATTCCAAGTCCAAGAAATTCTCTCACAAAAAGTTATCGATTTCTACATTATAGGTCAATTTCAAAAGTCAACAAAAATCCACTTTAAGTCAAAGACCATAACTTGAGATTGGTAAATCCAAATGACATGGGACCAAATGCATTGGTTAGAGGACTTCAAGACCTTTCCAAAATGTCCAAGAACATGTTCATATGATCAAAATTGAGCAAGATATGCATTGGAGAAGTTGGGAAATTTTCATGAATTTGCAAAAGTCAACTATCCTTAAAACTTCAATTTTTGACAAAAGGGCCCACTTTCTTTCACTTGATTCATCCTTTTCATGCCACCCACGTGTCCCATGATTAATTTCAAGATCAAACATTTATTTTTATATTTTATTTAATTTTTATTGATTTAATTCATTTTAAATCCATAATAATTCAAATAAAATCTAAAAATTAATGGAATGGCATCTTTTGGATTTGAACAACTTTCATATACCACATGCCAGCTACCAAATTCGTGCCAAGCCTTTTTGTGCATAAAATCTTGAATTTGAACCAAAAATGGAAAGTTCTTTAATGGTGGTCAACCAAAATCCCAAACTTAATTACACAAGGATACAAGCCCAGCTGCTGACCTAATTTCGTTCATACATACATAAGCAAGCAGTAGCAACAGCATTAACGACCTAGACATTGCACAAACGGCCAAAGCAAAAGAAAAAAATTGTTGAAAAAGTGAGAGATCTAGAACAAGGTTGCAGGTATTTTCAGATCAAAATAAGCACGTGGTTCTCTTCCTTGCCACCCCCTGAAGCTAAAGCAATCACAAACACGTCCTAAGATCCACTGAATAGCGCTGTAAGTTCTCAAATACAGACCCCTGAACACGATACCTCAATTCTCCATTCTTGCATTTTTCCTCAAAAATATTGGCATGGTTATGTTTCTTGTTTGATTTCTAATCTAATGACAATAGCCAATTTTGTTTTTAGGCCCTGAATCGTGATGCCCGATTCTAGGGTTCATGATATTGTGTTTTAGGTATTTTTGGTACAGGGCAAATTGGACCCAATAATGGGGATAGAGATGATCAGGGGATCAAGACGGACATGCCCATGGTCTCAGGTGGTGTTTTCATGGCCTGAGGACAAGTTTTGAAGCAAGCCACGGAACCTCCTGCGGATAAAAATCCGCAGGTAACTGAACCAGCAATTTGATGAAGAAGACGATGATGTGTCTTCACATCACTGGCCCATTCAAATCCAAAACGCGCGCATCTTTTATTTTCCAGGATATTGCTTTTTATTATATATAATGTTAATTGTCTATTATCATAACGAATGAAACACGTTGGCGTAGTGGCAGGGTGAACAGGCATGGAGCGTTGGGACCTAGGTTCGAATCCCAGGTCCCTCAAATAATTGTTTCTTGACTTTTAATTTCTTTTTTTATTTTATTTCATTAAAAACCTAAAAAACACAAAAAACATTTTTTTCTTGTAATAATTAATTAATTAGTTTTAGGATTAATATTTAAAATAATTGCAAAAGGGAACAAATTCAATTCTTTTCTCAAAAAGGGTCAAAACCCTAAGGACATCCTGATTCATTCTTTCGCGCGTATATTATTTTTAATTTGTTATTTTGATTATTTATGTATCTGCTCAGAAATGTAATAGTTAATTAGGCTTTTATCGCTTTATTTACTTTTCTCGCATTTATTTTCCAAACGGGTTTTGTTTTTGGCGATGTATAGACCCGCGCATTGTAATAGCGTAAATTTACCTTTCCGCAATTTATTTTCCGCACCCTTAACTGTTAATATGCATGAAAGATTTGTATGACAAATAAAATCAATCCGTAGCTCACAAATACATGTACAATATAATATAAACTGAAACAACACACATGCACATGCCACTCCTAGGGTACGCCTCACTGGTTGTCTCGACGTGGTCATCAAGTATAGGGTGTCTTAGAGGTCGCCCTCCTGTCTAAAGATCCAGTTGCCTCGAAACGGTTGCCTCGGATAAAAAGGATCTAGGACATTAGGGTTACCGCTAAGGCGTCCTACCATTGCTTTGGTGACCACATTGTCCCTATCATCGAATTGACCCGAATAACTCCAACGACGGTGCTACCTACCTCTCAATGGTGGGATAGCACTATCTAAAGGACTCTTACACATCCTAATTCCTTATAGTAGGTAGATTTCTCCTGAGTACTTGCTCTTTCAAAAAACAAAAACATCTTTTCGCACCTACACTTTCAAAAGGTTTTCAAACAAATATTTCATACACTCTTGAGGACAGATACAAGAGTTACTTAGAAATTTTTCAAACGAAACTTTTTCAAAACCCACACACACTTGAAAAGCAAACAATTTTTGAAAACATAAGAGCAAGTACCTAAGAGCCCGTGGATAACCACGGATAGAAAGGGTGCTAACACCTTCCCTCTCTATAAATCTACCTCCCGAACCGAGAAACATTCTCGAAAAGGAATTTTGCTGTGCTTTTGTCCTTTCCATGTTGGAGAACATAAAAGACGGTGGCGACTCTTGCTTACCGCGACATTTCACGAACCAGCTTAAAAAAACAGTAAGTTCTATTTCCACCGATCACACACTTCGTTAGCAGAACTGACGAAAGAAGAAGGATTGCAGGTGGGTTCCCCTGCGCTGTTTACGAAGGTACCGGAACCTTCGACAGGATGCCCAGCTGGCGCTGAAGTGCCAGCCGTTTCCTGAAAGTAGGAAAAAAAAACTCTGATTAGAGAGATGCACAATCTAAGGTGATCATCGACACTTAAGTTAAAAGTGGTCGGAGACATTACCTGTAAAGGAACCTCAGCCCTATGGCTAGAGTTGTCGCTCTCAACAGGATTACTGAGCAAGACATTTAGCTCCTCCTCCGTGGGTTCTTCGATAATCACAGGGGGCGGCCTGGGTTTATTCCCTGTGACTTTAGTTCTTATCGTAGGTCGAGGTTCAGGGGCAGGAGCAGCCTTTTTCAGCTTTCTCCGTTTGAGAGGAACATGAGGAGATTCCTCCTCTTCGCTACTCGAAGTTTCGACCGTTAATATGGGTCGCTTCTTAGGCGCAGGTTTCTGAAAATCCCAAATGGAGTCGATTTAAAACACAGCATCGAAAACCAGGATGTTTAAAACCAAAGAGGGAAACAAGGAAAAATTATTACTTGTACTGGAGGTTTTGCAGAGGGACCTCCACCCTGATTGTTGTCTGTGGCCTTCTTAGCCACAGGTTTTCGAACAACTGAAAGAGAAATGTTCACAAGTTATAATTGACAGATATAAGTCGAAATGAAAAGACAAATATAATTTGAAGAGGGAACGTACATTTCTTTATTTTATCGAGGACCATGACGAAGGATTTCTTGAGTTCGTCTGCAAAGTCCTTCTCGTCGAAGAACTCTTCAACGTAATATCTCTTCCACCAGTCTTCAAAGGCTGGTGAACAGAGGAAGTTGAGTTGGTAGTCAAACAATGATAGTATGTTCCGACCAACGTACCTACTAATATGCCTAGTAGCGGCGTCTTCAGAGTAGTCATTAGAAAAGAACAACAATGATTTCTCCCGAGGATAAATCGGAGAAGGAAGCGATTGGATAATGCCAAATTGTCGAGAGACAAGATTCGGCTGGTAGGCAATCAGGCTCAGCTGATTTTTCGAACTCTTGAAACGCAACGCCATCATCCTTGGGGTGATAAACGCTTCCCACATTGAAGTATGCTCTTCGAAGTAAGGATCCTCTGGTGATTTAGGATGGGGCCTGGTAAACCATCCTGGACCACACTTTCGACCGGCGAAAGGGGCCATGGTCGAAGTGAATTCCTTCCTCCCCGCAAACATCTGAACGAAGTTTGCGAATGTCTTTTGTAGTTCCAGCCCATCCTCAGTAGGAGTCAATAAGGCGAGCCTGGTGCCTTCAACGCACCTTCTGGCTATCTCAGGAGCCTTTTCATTTATTTGAGTCTTCTGGGGTAGAAAAGACTTGAAAGTGGCATTCAGCCAGAGTTGAAGTAGCCAGAAGGGACCAGCAAGCAGCAGGATGGCTCTATTTTCGATTACTTTTAATTGAGCCGCTCCACTACTTATCGACTCGTACAAGTTCGCCAATATTAATTCGGCCAAACAGATGTTTTGGCCGTGATGAAGCTGAGTAGCGAGGGTGACCATCTTCTTCGTCACCTGCAGGGATTTCGTGTAGAACACGAAGCACAACAGCCAAAGGGCTAGAAACGCGATGTGCTCCACATCAGTCACTGCAGCCGTTGATTTGTCGTGGTAATGACTGGTGTAAGTGGTGTAGGTGGGTTTGGTAGCAGAAAACCCAATCTGGTCTTTAGACATTTCCTCTGGGTTGAAGTAGTCCCCAGTTGGTCGAAGACCAGCAATTGCGGCCACATCGAAGAGAGTGGGCGTAACCATTCCACAAGGCAAGTGGAAGGTATAGTGAGTGTAGTCCCAAAACAGCAATGAAGCTACCAACATGTCAGGACAGTAGTTAAGACCAGTTTTGGACAACATGACCAGGTCATAAATGCCCATGCCTTTCCAAATCGAAGCCTGGCACTCCTCCATCTTGTTGAGCCAAGCGGTATATTCTGGTGTAAGGCTAGGGCTAGATTGAAAAGCCCTAACCCCCTGTTAAAAAACCTAAGATCTATTTTCTCTTTCGCAGGATCTTCAGTATCATCTTTCGCCTTCTTTGAGCACCCAATGGGTTTGAGTGCCTCATGCGCGGGGAAGAAACCCTCAATTTTTGTGGGGTCAGTAATGCATGTTGAAAGAGGGCCTGACATGGCAAAAACCTGGTTGGAATACCCAACGGGAATCAGCAGTTGAGAGACATAGGTTTTGCGCTCAGCATCACCCATGGGTTCAAGAACCCTTCGCATTCCCATAGAATTAACTACCGGAGCAGTTGAGAAGGTTTCTGGTTGAGCAGTCTTGGAGAGAATGATAGCTCTTGGGACATTGGGAGCACGAGTACGTGAAGCCATTTTTGGTTTAAATGAGAGTGAATGAAGAATAAAGATTACTGGGTTTGGAGAGGAAGAAGCAAAGGGCTGTTTGCAGAAGATTTCGTTCGATCGAAGGTTTGGATGCGAGAAAGCGTAAAGAGTCCAAATGAATCACTTAGTGCTATTTATAGTGATTGGAAAATCACAGGGCTCGAGGTCATTTAATGCCACAGACGGGAGTGGGGCACGTGGCACGCATTGGCGCTGTAACCATTCTGAAAAACGGAAACGTTGCAACATGCTTCCTCGGTTTTAGATAATGGTCATGATGACAACGTATGAAAGGCCATCGTGCGTGCGAAGTGCCTTACTGAAGTGACATCTTGGGAAAAGTTGAAATGATGATTTTTTGAGATTTTCAGATGGTTGGTAGGAGACGAAAAGCGCACAAACTAATTTGTGGCTGAGAGTGAAGGAAAGGTGTCGAATGGAATATCAAAGAATGCCTCTTTCTTCTAAGCGTTGAAATAAGACATTCTTAGGGGGAAATTTATTGGCTCCTAAATTCGACACCCACGTTATATCATCATATAGATCATTAATTATGAGTTAGAAGAGTTTTCTACACAAGAAGGCTTCGATCCGCTGATCACATCGAAGGCTTATCAAGGAATGACAAGATACTTAGAGAAATTTCTCTAAGTTGGAATCATGTTGTTTTCAACGTCGAAGGAGCAACCTTTCGACCAAGGTCCCTGATGCCCAAGATCGAACGGTTTGAATTTCGAATTGTTGGAGGGAAAACGGTTCCCAGCAGTTGCCAAGCGCAACGTGGCGTGGAAGTAGGCGTCGAGGGTTGTGAATGTGCCATGTGGTGTCACCTCGAAGCGATGTAACTGCCCAGTAGTTACTTAGGATTTTTAGTATAAATACTAAGTGTTCACGTAGTTATTAAGTGTGTTCACCATTGTATACAAGTCACTCATTTAGATTCAAGTACCCAGCGTGAGAGAAAGAATCATTGAGAATGTATGTGTGAAACACCATTTACCTTAATCGAAATCTTTTACATTCAAGCAATTTATCGCTTTCACTTATTTACCTCAGTCGAAGTCATTTATTTAACAAGCCTTTAATGCTTTTATTTACTTTATCAAGCTTTTCTCCATGCAATTTACTTAAAGTGTCTCTATCTTACTTGCGTTAATCACCATTAGGATTAGTCGAAACTCTCTATTTTAAAGCATTTAAACGATAAAAAATCAACCATGTCTTATGATCAATCTGATCGATTCTGCGAGTCACTAAATAAGTTACCTTTTGGAAGATCAGCGGTTGTTTACCATTTTTCACGGTAAACACCCAACAACTAATGGGCTCACTATCATACTCCCGCACTACTCTTTCACCTCTTCACACTTAAGCCCAATTACTATTACTTTACTAATTCGTCACATATAACATACATCAATTAATTTAAATTAAATCAATTTCTCATAATAAAATATATAATTAATAAATAAAATTAGAGTGTTACACATTCTCCCTCCCGGTTATACTCCACCATAAGCTGACCCTCATCCTCATTCTTAGCCCATATAAATTTCGATGTCGATTATGAATGAGGCCCTCATGATTCAAGAAAAACCCATTGTCCAACTTGGGCATCCTTCTCCTCAAGGCATTGTTGAAGATCCTTGATTCGTATACTACATGGCAAATCTTCAAGATGCACACCTGATAGTAGACATTGAGGTTCCACAGGCGAATGAACCCAAGAAACAATATTGTATCATAGAAGAAAGGATAAGAACTATCGAGGGGCATGATGCGTATGGCCTCGGCGCTTTAGACATGTGCTTGGTTCTGAATGTAGATATTCCTCCGAAATTCAAGTTCAGCGACTTTGAAAAATACAAGGATATTAGCTGCCCAAGAAACCACTTAGTGATGTTTTCCGAAAAATGGCCTCGTGTGTCCGTAACGATAGGTTGATGATTCACTGCTTTTAAGACAGTTTGAGTGGGGCATTTTTGAATTAGTATATTCAGTTAGAAAGGAGTCACATTCAATTATATAAGGACTTAGTTGATTCATTTCTGAAGCAGTACAAGTACATATGGACATGGCTCCCAATCACTTGCAGTGACAAAACTTAACTCAAAAGAGCGACAAATTTTTCAGAAAATATGCCCAGCGGTGAAGGGAATTAGAAGCCCAAGTACAACCATCACTCTCAGATAGAGCACTAGTTGACATGTTCATGAATACTCTACAAGATCCTTACTATGAGAAAATGATAGGGAGTGTGTCCTCATGATTCTCTGACTTGATGGTGATTGGAAAACGGATAGAAAACAATATCAAGAACGAATAAATCTAATACAGTCACGATAGGTGTCAGGTATTCTCATGGTGCACGATCAATACCTTACAGTCTCCCGTTTTTCCAACCGTCACCATTTCCAACATCATACTATCCATATCCATATGAAAATTTATATTTATATGATGATATTAAAATAATTAATAATGAAATAAAATATTTCAATACTTTTAACAAATGTGATAGTTTGATGAACGGTTCTCTTTGGTCTTCCTCTCACATAATTTCTCATTCCGTTATTTGTTGACAATACTAATCTTGATTTGTTTGTTGCTTATTGTATGATCGTGCTCCACTCCATGTGAGAGCGATTAGTATGCTTTGATGTTTATTTATTTTGAGACTCAACCAAACCATTTTGAGGCCACGATCTACGTGACAACCCATATTGCCTTGTAATTCAAGGTGCTCCAACAATCAAATGTATTTATTTCCAACAATTTTAATCTAACAATCCATATATTTTGACTTTAAGACTTTAATTTGGTTTATAGATCTAAAATATTGCTGCACACGTGATTACTTGAGTGCAAGGCGATCTCAACTAAAAAGTAACATGTCAAGGGCAAATACAACATTCTTGTGTGTACTATATGATTCACCAAATAATTCCATTCATAATTTAAGGTCAACAATACCTTTAGGTTTATTTTTTTAATACATATAATAATAAAACAGAATTAAAATTAAAGTTAAACTAGACTTTTTATTAATTTTATTAGTTAAGAATGATTTTTATTTATTTACTTCTAATATATTTAATATAAAATCAGATTTTTAATGTAAAACAGTATTTTGAAGATTGTTGTTTAATAAATTATTTACCTATGTTCCGTGGCAGAAGAGAATTCCTCTCATCTTTTCTTTGAGAGTTCTTTTGTCCGAAAGATTTGGCATTGATTGGGTAATGTCTTGAATATTGAATTTTTTTTATTAATAATCATGTATTAAAATAATATTTCACAAATAACCGGGTTTCGGAAAAAATTACGTAAATAACCATGTTTCAGATGACTCCCCAAAGGAGGAGCCATCTCACTTGGCGCCTCCACCTAGGGTTTTGCCCTAGGCGCCATCTCACTTGGCGCCTCCCTTGGCTTTTAGCCAAGTGAGATGGCGCATGCTCCTTAAAAGTGAGAGGAGGCGCCATCTCACTTGGCTCCTAGGGCAAAACTAGGGAAAAATGTTGTTTTATAAATAATTCGTCTGTTTCTCCGAAATTTCTCACACTTTCTCGCACTGTATTTTTATTTTGTACTCCGTTATTTGCGTTATGACGTCGCCTATGATTTTTAGCAGAGATGGTTACGTTATATTCTCCGCCACGAAACCTGCGATGAAAATGAAATTCTGGCACATTCACTCCATGGAGCGTCTGAAGCGGGAGTTGATGCGGTGGCTAGATGGAGACATTGCGGAGGGGGGAAAAATTCAAAGGATCCAGCGAAAACGAACAACAACCTCACATGCGACAGGAAGACCTAATGTGTGGTTGGAGGAAGTCAAAACAGACAGTGATGTAATGCTGATGATGCATGGGTCAGATGAAATTGTGTTAACAGTTGTAATTTCCTAGATTGAATATCGTTAATTATTGTTGTACGCGTTTTATTAACTGTAGCAAAATCTGTTAACGGAAAACCCAAATGTTTACAACACAATTATGAAAAGATTTTATGTATTACAATATTTATGTGGTCGAGCCAGACGCCCGATTCAGACAGTTTTTGCGATTGTGTCCGACCTGACAGCATAAACCACACTTTCTTTCCAACCTGTCAAGATCGTCCATTTCTGTTGTGATGCGCCTACTTTTGGGACGACCCTTCTTGTTCCTTCGCATTTGGTCATTGTGTCAAACTATATCGCCGTTGTATTCAGGCCAATAATCCGGTTTTGCCACCAAAGGAAAGTTGTTGTTGTAAACAATGAGCAACGTTTCAGATTTGTAAACATTTGACAGCAGTTGAAGCGCGTCTTGATGGGTATGAGCACAAGCGGCAATGACATGAGAGCAAGGCATACGAAATGCTTGAAACCTGCCACAATCGCACCATTGAGAAGGTAAAATGACCTTGTATTCTTGTCTTGGCAGACCTTCATTATGGTCGATTGTCTCTTTCACAATGAAGTTGTGGCTGTGTTGATCAAACTGTATAACCATGTGAGTGTTGGCTTTAGCACTTTCAGCCTTAATGTATTTCATGCAGCTTTCACTCCATAGTTGTCCAGATTGCAACACCGCATTCCACATTTCACCTCTTTTTGCAAATAACGCAGCCATCCTAAAATACGTAGATTTTACCAAGGCAGTGATTGGGAGGTTTCGTATGCCCTTGAATACCCCATTCATTGATTCAATAAGATTCGTTGTCATATGCCCTCATCTTTGGCCATTGTCGTATGACCTAGTCCATTTTTCCACCGGAATATTGTCGATCCACCTACCGGCTTCCGGATTAGACAAACGGATCTCGTTGTGGTAATATTTGAATGTGGGTTGTGTCAATGCATATCCCGCATTCATAACCGCGTTCCTCAATGTTTTGTCCTTGACCTCTCTCGAGAAATTCTGGACGATATGCCTAACGCAATAGACATGCGTAGAAGGAGGGTCATGCCAACCATTTACTGGATTATTGTAGGCACTTTCAATGGAGGCATGTCTGTCCGAGATCAAACAGAGATCTGGTTGAGGAGCCACGTGTGTCCGAAGATTTTTCAGGAAAAGCTCCAAGCACCACCGGTTTCCCCCTCGACAAGGGCAAACGCAACGGGGAAAATGTTGTTGTTGCCATCTTGTGCAACTGCCATCAATAGCATGCCTTTGTACTTCCCATACAACTAAGTCCCATCAATTTGTAGAATTGGTTTGCATGATGCAAACCCTGTGATGCATGGTTGAAATGCCCAAAACACGCGACTGAATATTCCGTTGCCATGCAGTAGACTACCATCTTGGGCGTACGCTGGCAATGTTTCCAGAACATAAACACTACCTGGAGAATACGTCTTGAGTGCATTCAGGTAGCGGGGAAATTCTCGGTATGACTCCTCCCAGTTTCCGTACATCCTTTCAATCGCCTTAGTCTTTGCTAACCACGCCTTACGGTAAGATGGAGTGTAGTTAAAAACCGTGGTGATGTGGGATATGATTGTTTTCACCTTCAAAGATGGGTCGTTGCTGACCAGGGGTAGGATTTCTTGACAAATTAGATCATAGTTGAGTTTTCGGTGGTCCTGTGATTAAGTGGAACTTACACAAGTGTGGGTAGTCATGGAACCTATGACCCAGCAGTCACCCCTTAATCTGTATGATACGGTCAGCTTGAACATACAGTCAGGGTGGACACACTTGATCTTGTACCTTTCCGGGTTGACACGATCCACCTTAAAATCAACCGAGTTGAGCATGTGAAATTTTTTAATGGCCCTGATGCATTCCTCTCTGTTACGAAACTTGTCCTTCTCTTTTAAATTTTCATCCGCCTGCATATACGGTTTGAAAAATAAGTCAGTAGAAGGTTCATCTCCGCCCATGTTGAAGTTTGTCATGTGCGGAGGTGGTGTGTAGATTTTGTCTGTAGGAATACTAGGGATGCCATCATCGTCAGAATCATTGTTCACCATTTCATCAAACTCTAACTCGTTATCTTCTTCTTCATCATCAACTGCATCTACCTCATCTTGTTCATTCTCCAAAGGATCAACCTCTTGTGTCACCGGAGGCTCAACCTCCTGTGTCACCGGAGGCTCTTGAAGCAAAACGTACAACTCAATAGAGTCGTATCCAGAATAGACATGGCTGGAAATCATATTCTGGAGATCCTCGTCATCTTGAACTTCAACCTTATAAAAAATTACTTGGTTGTTTCCAAAGAAAATTGGATTCTGATAAAATATCTGGGACACCGGGCCTCGTTCAAGTTTGGCCTCCAATCTTTTTTTGAAGTACGAGAAATTGGCTTTCCCGTTTAAGAGAAATCGAATGTTGTCTGTGTTTCTAAACAAAAACCCAGCTGTGGGACAAATGTATGTCTCACCGTTGAAATGTGCTTTGACGACAAATTGTGGTGAAGAGGCCATTGCGTAGAATTGTTTTAAGGTTTGAAGGTTGGAATGTTTGAGGTTTATTGATTGTATGAAGGTATGAATGCTGTAATGTTTGAAGGTTGGAATGTATGAATTTGATGACTGATTCGAAGGTTGGAAGATTTGACAGATTATGTGAATCAATGTTATGATAAACGTAAGGCTAAAAATTTCAATTAAGTAAGGATGCAACCCCCCAAGGCTGCCAATAATATTACATGCAATAATGAAACCCCATAGGCTGCCACCTAGCCTGGCCCTATTCTGCACATATACATTTATTTTGTAAGACTCCACCCATCAACTCCAATGGGCTTGCATGCAATAATGAAAGGAATCCCAAAGGCTGTCACGTAGCCTGAGCCTATGCTATAACAAAGGACACCTCTTATTCGCCAATTGGGGTGGCGACACCATTCATTTTTGTACTCTTTCGCCAAGTCCAATGGCGCCTCCCTTACTGTCCAATCGTGATACATGCATGGGCTTATGAAACCCCATAGGCTGCCACCTAGCCTGGCCCTATTCTCCACATATACATTTATTTTGTAAGACTCCACCCATCAACTCCAATGGGCTTGCATGCAATAATGAAAGGAATCCCAAAGGCTGTCACGTAGCCTGAGCCTATGCTGTAACAAAGGACACCTCTTATTCACCAATTGGGGTGGCGACACCATTCATTTTTGTACTCTTTCGCCAAGTCCAATGGCGCCTCCCTTACTGTCCAATCGTGATACATGCATGGGCTTATGAAACCCCATAGGATGCCACCTAGCCTGGCCCTATTCTGCACATATACATTTATTTTGTAAGACTCCACCCATCAACTCCAATGGGCTTGCATGCAATAATGAAAGGAATCCCAAAGGCTGTCACGTAGCCTAAGCCTATGATGTAATAAAGGACACCTCTTATTCGCCAATTGGGGTGGCGACACCATTCATTTTTGTACTCTTTCGCCAAGTCCAATGGCGCCTCCCTTACTGTCCAATCGTGATACATGCATGGGCTGCCACCTAGCCTGAAAGAGTGACACCTTTCATTTTTTGTACATGCATGCATGCATATGTGTAACCCCCTAACCATGCAAATGTGACACTTCGCAGGCATGCAAGCACAAGCAACCACTACATCAAACTTATTTGCCTATAAATACATACCATATCATACATCTCTCACACCCACACAAGTCTCACTCTCTGCTACGAAATATTTCATAAGTCTATCATACTCTCTATCTCTTCCTAAGTCTTTCATACTCTCAAGCATTTTAAACAATGGCTCTTCTAACAATGGGCGATACTCACAGAGGCACAAGGGAAAATATTGCTGCATTTGTAAGTTTCTTCTTTGGTTATACATTTTTCATACTTCAAATAACGCGTTGTTCATCTTAATTAATCTTACACCTGTTAAATTATGAACTCAGGACACAAAAAGATTCAGAATCCGTTCGCACAACTACCTGGCTCCCGACCCATTTATCGTCCCTTATCTGGAATACGCAGGTTTTGGACATGTGATAAAGATCTCCAACTGCACCATTGACTCGAAGTTCATTCTTGCAATGTTGGAAAGGTGGAGACCGGAGACCCATACATTTCACCTACCAATAAGTGAATGTACCATCACGCTAGAGGATGTGTACATGCTACTAGGTCTCCCTGTCGATGGTAAGGCCGTGAACGGGTCGGTTCAACAACCCAACTCTCATTGTGAAGAACTGTTGGGTAGGGATATGGTAGAAGGTGGTGGAGCAAGAGGGCAGGGAATACTACTCACTGAGCTGAAACGTCATTATGCAAGTTTGGAATTAAATGAAAATTCCTCAGAGAATGACAGAGTAGTAAAAGCCAGAACGTATCTTATGATACTTTTTGGTACATTTTTATTTCCCGAAAGTACGGGAAATAGTGTAAATTTTATGTACTTACATTTACTAACAAATTTTGAAAAAACAAGAAAATATAGTTGGGGTTCTGCAGTATTAGCCCACCTATACAATTCCTTGTGCAAAAACGTAGTCAAGGAAAAATGTACATTTTATGGGTGCGCATTTTTACTACAAGCCTGGGGTTGGTGGAGGATGGAGTCCTTAAACCCCGTCAACAACAACACTTTCGGTTTCCCGTACGCAACAAAGTAAGTCATCAAGTTATAGCATTTATAACTATTCTGCTCTTCCCAAAATATATGCTAAGAATAACATGTTTCTCATTTCCTTTAGGTACTGCGTGAGGGGTATGGATTATGACAAGAATCCAAGATTCAATGTCGCACTCTACCGCAATCTGTTGGATCACTTAGGCCCAGATGACGTACGTCGTAGCTTTTAACTTTTGTTCATTTAAATTATTTATACATTACTTTTGCGCTAACCTAATTTAAATTTTATCGCAGTTCGTCTGGAGACCATATTTGGGTTTGGGCCATGATCCAAACCCGGAGGATGCAGCAACTTGGACTGCAAAGACTGCAATCATTCGGTTCAACATTGTGGAGATGCACCACAGCGACCGTGTGAAGATACAGTTCGGAATGCATCAAGAGATACCAAGTGATCCAACAGATTTGTCCCCATGGCATCTTAAAAGGGTCGACGCCCAGTGGGGTCTTACCAACTGGAAAGACTTCACTCCGGAATGGTGTAAGATGTGGCAGAGGCGTCACCGCTACGTCTTGCAATTCCCGGTTTTCCTTACTCAAGGTAACATGCGACACACAGATCAATATTTGTCGTGGTACAGGTCGGTTAGTAACCCAGAAATGCATGTGTCTCATCCAAGGTACTTGGTTGACCCACGCACACAATGGGCACAACCCTCGATTCCCCATCAACAAACCCAAAACCCATCAACCTCCCACCAACCCCCAAGAAGAAACATACCCACAAACACCCAACCACATTCCCCACCACAACACAACTATAATCAAATGCCGTACAACCAACCACAATCACCACCAAACTACCAATACCCTGATATGCCTCAAACCCAACCACAATACCAACCCCAATACCAGCACACCCACATACCCCACACACAATTTCAGTCTTCCACATATCCCAATATGGCGCCCTCAACATCCAGCCTTAGCCCTGATATGGGAATGTCGGAAGATTACGACCAAGCCGACCAAACCTACCATCACCCACCATATCACCAAACCACCCAACATCCTAAATACCAAACACCCCAAGATCCATTTCCTTTCTACCCCCCGTACTCAGACGACCAATGCTACAGACCAACCATGGAACCCCACCCACCGCCAACACGACCAAACTTTGAGGGTATGGGTAACCGACTGTACCAGAGCGGATCTTCTAGATATGGAGATCTGACTGATTTTATGGATTCGGACCGCATTGACTTCGCTGGGCCATCGACCTTGCCGCAGCAGGAAACGCGACGGCACCCAGCACGAGAAAGGCGGGGACGGGGATGCGGAACCGGGGGTCATTACCGGGTTCCGGGGGATCACTGATGTATCTTTTTTTCCCAGTATTTTTGTATCCATTTTTTTACTGTTATTTTAATGTAATACAGTTGGATGTAATTTTTTTTTTTTAATAAAAAGTCCATTTTGTTGATCTCTGTCCAACAGGCAATGCACAGGAAAAAAAACAAAAAAAAAATTTTTTTGCCCTAAAAATACACTTAGGCGCCATCTCACTTGGCTTAGGGCATGCCCTAAGCACATAGGCGCCAAGTGAGATGGCGCCTCCCTTAAAAAAATAGGTGCATGCGCCATTTCAGATGGCTCCTCCTTTGGGGAGTCATCTGAAACATGGTTATTTGCGTATTTTTTTTCGAAACCCGGTTATTTGCGAAATATTATTTTAATACTTGGTTATTAATAAAAAAAATTCCTTGAATATTAGCTCTCAAATCTCGTTTTGAGAGGATATTTGGAGTGTTTGCAAGTTGTTTTGGTCTGTTTAATGTAAGTTAATTCTTAATATTGTTATTATTCATTTGTTCAACGTCATTTGGTTAGCTCGCAACAAAGTCAGATTCTAAAATATTTGTATTACTTCTTTTTCTCCTTCTTCTTCTTTTATTGCTGATATTTTTTCGGCTTGTGGGTTGGCCGAAAACAATTTCAAAACTTCGTCTTACATCAATATTCAAGATTTTGAAATTTTGAAGAATTTTAGGGTCACTATCCAGCCCTCTTGTGCTTCTAAGATTATGGAAGTTATTTGGAAGCTTCCACCGTGGAATTGGATTAAAATTAATAGTGAAAGTGCTTCTTTAGGAAACATTGGCTCCTCTGCATGTGGCGATATTGCTAGAGACTTTGATGATAGGTTTTTTGGAGCTTTCGTTAGTTTTATTGGTGTTTCTAACTCTCTCATTGTCGAATTCACCGGTGTTATGTTAGCTATTGAGTTTGCCTATGAGAATGGTTGAAGTAAGATTTGGTTAGATTCAGATTCTTTAGGAGTGATTCGTGCTTTCTCTCCTCCTTTTCAAGTGTCTTGACAAATCTGTATCAGATGGATTAATTATGTTAATATTGCTGAAAATATGTCTTTTGTAGCTTTTCATATTTTTCGAGAAGGAAACAACTGTGCAGACTCTCTGACAAGTATAAGTCTAACGGTTCCTGAATACACTAACTACAGTTGCATTCCTAATTTTTTAAGGGTATATTTTGTAAAGAATAGGCTAGATTTACCTTTCTTTAAGTTCATTTCTTCTTAAGAGGGTTTTAATATAGTCTCTCCTCTCTTTTTGTATCGCGTACCATTTTCTTTGATTTTATTCAATCTTATTCAAAAAAAAAGAAAAGAAACTATAATATTTTCTGATTTACCATAATTACAAATAATATATATTTTTATTTTAAAAAATATTAAACCTTAACATTTGTTTATAAATAGTGTGATACCATCTACTCCAAAAGTATTTTATATATCATCTATTCGTTTCAATCATAATAAAATTTATGTGTTTAATTTTATCATTTCTTTTATTAAAGTTTGTTATATTTTTATTTTAACTTTGAAGTAAAATTTGTCAAACGTCAAGCGAATTCAGTTACTAATATTATAATAAAGACAATCGATTTATGAATTAGACGTAGTTTAATTTATGTGATTAATATATTAAAATTTTGTTGATTAATGATATGAGTTAAATTTTTGGTTGTAAAAATAAAATAAAATAAAATACTAAATTTTTTGTTAATTTAAATCAACTAATAAAATTAAAAAGTATAATCAATTTTAAAATGTAAAATCAAGCTTCTCAAATAAGCTTTTGTTTTGATGAAGACAACCATGGGTAACAAAGAAGGCAAAGATTTTGGTCAAGCATCTAAGGATAATATCTTCACTCAAAGCTCTCAACAACTTTAAAGGTATAATAATATTATCTACTTTGATCTTAAGGTATAGATGCTCAAAAATGAAAAAGAAATGTTTAAGAATCATTACTCAAGCTTTTCAGAGATAAAATTTCACTTTTCTTCTGCATGCAATCGATTTACATCTTAGTGCAATCGATTGCACTCTTCAAAAATTCCAAATCTTTTGCTTCTGTTTCTTTGTGCAATCCATTTACATTCCTATGCAATCGATTGCATACTTAAAATTTTCAAAGCATTTGCTTCTGACTTAGCATGCAATCGATTACATTGTTTGTGCAATCGATTGCACTCAGTTAAATTTTGCTACTGTCTTTGCATGAAATCGATTACATTGTTAATGCAATCGATTGCACTCTTAAAATTTTTGAAATTATAGCTGTTAAAAACCTTGTGCAATCGATTACACTAAAGGTGCAATCGATTACACTCTGCACGAATTTGAAAAATAACAGCTTTGTTCATGCCTTTTGATCATGCATTTTCATTACATCTTTTCACTCAAACTTGACATTTGTTCATGATACATTTCTAGATCTTCATGATGTTTCAAAAAGGTGTTATGAACATATAAATACTCAATTTCAAATCTAGATCTAACACCTTCTTTCAAAATATTTTTCTGAACTTTCAAAATACAAACTCGAGCATTCTTCATTTTTATGCATAAGTTTTCTGCACATTTTTCATACTTTAAGCAGAAAACTTTGAGCAAATATATATTAAGTCTTTGTACAATATTGTTATAGAAAGAAGAAGATTATACATTGTCAAATCACTCTTAGTGATCAATATACTCTACTCACTCAAACTCACAAATTGATATTTACTTACTTATTTTCCAGGATTGTTGGAATTAAGTTTAAGTGTTTTTGTTGAAATCTTGTATTTCCAAGTTGTTTGGATACAAGTGTAGTTACATTGAGAGGATTGTTCTCATAGGTAACTTAGTGAAAATCCAACAGGATTGTTCTTGGTCCAAGAGGATTGTTCTTGGTTTGGTTGGTAGTTCTTATGTAAGTTTTCCATAATAAGGAAATCTCTTTCATGTTGAAAGGGGACTGGAGTACTCTCGGACTGTGAGGGGAACTAGGATATATCGCCCGTGTCTCTTTATTTTTCTACATTCTTAAGCTTTTCTAAACTATCTTATAACCAGAAAAATAAGAACCATCATCACTAAAAACCATAATTTTTAAAAGTACCTAATTCACCCCCCCCCCTCTTAGGCGCACTTCGTACTTACAATTGGTATCAGAGCAGGTTATAGGTAACCTGCTCCTAAAAGATCCAGAATGGCTTTTGCAAATCATAATCCCATTTTCAAAGATGGTGGTAGTAACAACAAGCCTCCTCTATTTTATGGTGAATATTTTGACTTCTGAAAAATACGCATGAAGGCGCATCTAGAAGCACAAGGAGAAGAAATATGGGATGCCGTCGAAAATGGTTCATTTATCCCGGTAACAGTAATCAATGGTGTTGGCTCATCAAAGCCTAAAACTGCATGGGACGAGGATGATAAGAAGAAAGTTCTCTATGACAAAAAAGCAATAAACCTTCTTCAAGGTGCACTTAGCATGAACGAATTCTTCCGTGTCTCGACATGCAAAACAGCAAAAGAAATATGGGATACCTTGGTACAAACTCATGAAGGAACGGTTGAAGTAAAAATATCAAGACTAAATACCCTAAGTCAAGAATACGAACTATTTCGAATGAAGCCCGGAGAAACCATTCTTGACTTGCAAAAGAGATTTGTGCACTTGACAAATTATCTAAGTGCTCTTGGTAAAACTTTGACAAATGATGAATTGAATCTGAAAGTACTTAGGTCCTTAACTAGGGAATGGCAACCAAAGGTAACGGCAATTTCAGAAAAGAAAAGTCTCTCCAACATGACATCTGCAACATTATTTGGAAAACTTCAAGAATACGAAACGGAACTCAGAATACTCAAAAAGCATGAAAATCAAGAGAAGAAATCCAAGAATATTGCTTTGAAGATAGACTCCAAGGAAGTTGAAAAGGAAAACAATCCAGAAGAAGATGAAAACTTCATGCTTCTTGTTAAAAGGCTTGGTAAGTTCTTCGGTAGAAATGACAAACCTTTTTTTCATTCAAAAGGAAAGAAACATTTTCAGAAAAAGGAAGGCTCCACATCAACACAATAAATCACATGTTATGAATGTGGTAAGCAAGGTCATATCAAGCCGGATTGTCCAAAAATCTCCAAGAAAGGTGGCTTCAAAAGTAAGAAGGGATTCAAGAACAAAAAGGCTTATGTCGCATGAGAGGACAATGAAATAAGTTCCTCATCCGATTCCGATAGTGATGAAAGTGCAAATCTAGCATTGATGGCCTCACACCATTCCGATGATGAAGACAATGAGGTTAGTAATAAATTTTCTCTTTTTGATAGTGATGTACAAGGTGCTATAGATGAACTATTAAATGAATGCAAAGTTCTGTATAAAACCATTTCATCACAAAAGAAACAAATTTCATCCTTAGAAGAAAAACATGTTTCAATGGAAAAAGATTTCAAAGAAGAAAAACAAAAATCAAGTGATGAACAAAAACAGAATTTTGTATGCAGAAATTGTGATTCACTCTCCTTCCAAATTGTCCAACTAAAAAGAGTCATTGAAAGATATGAAAAAGGGCAAATTGGATTGGAAGGTGTTCTTAGCCAACAAAGATACTCCAATGACAAGAGTGGACTTGGATATTCAAAGTTCTCAAAACCAAGTTCTAACAAAACTATCTTTGTTAAGGCAAGTGATCAATCTTCCAAAGAGAAAGTGAACAAACCTAAAATAGTTCGTCACTATCTGAAAAGGAAAATATTTTCTAATAAGAAATCTTATCCTTCTAGATATAGAAGTAAATTTGAACCTACTTGTTTTTATTGTGGTATTAAAGGCCATACACCTAATGCTTGCTATGTTAGAAACTCCAGTGTGGCAAGTGGGCATTATGTATGGGTAAAGAAAGGCACTAATTATGAAGGACCCAAAGCAACCTGGGTACCTAACAAAACCTAATTTATTTTGCAGGTATACTTGAAGACCACATGAAATCTTTGGTATCTTGATAGTAGTTGTTCAAAGCATATGACAGGAGACATAAACCAATTTTCACATCTAGCGCTAAAGGCCAAGGGTTTTGTCACTTATGGAGACATTAATAAGGGAAGAATCCTAGGCAAAGGCAAAGTTGGTGCTCCACCTTTCACATCCATTGAAGATGTTCTTTATGTTGAAGGACTAAAGCACAATCTTCTAAGTATTAGCCAACTTTGTGACAAAGGCTTCAAAATCAAGTTCACCAAGGATGAATGTTTGATAGAAGACAAAGTCACTCATGAGGTTATACTTAAAGGTAAAAGAATCAATAATATATTCATGATTTCCCTTGATGATCCATCTTTGAAGGTTAAATGTCTCATGGCGAACAACGATGATTCATGGCTTTGGCACAAAAGAATTGCTCATATTCATATGGAACACTTGAATAAATTAATCAAGCATGATCTTGTCATTGGATTGCCTAAGAGAAATTTCGTCAAAGATAGACTATGTGATGCTTGTCAGAAGGGGAAACAAACTAGATCAACTTTCAAATCTAATAATGTGGTGTCCACTACAAGGCCACTACAATTTTTACATATGGATCTATTTGGTCCATCGAGAACAAGGAGTTTCAGAGGTAATGTATATGCTTTGGTTATTGTTGACGATTTCTCTAGATATACTTGGACATTCTTTTTAGTGCAGAAAAGTGATGCATTCAAGGCGTTCAAGAAGTATGCTAAACAAATTCAGAATGAGAAGTCTCTAACAATTGCCTCAATAATAAGTGATCATCGCGGAGAATTCCAAAATGCTCTATTTGAAGAATTATGTCGAGAACATGGAATATCTCACAACTTCTCGACACCAAGGACTCCACAACAAAATGGAGTGGTTGAAAGAAAGAATAGGTCTCTTGTGGAACTTGCTAGAACAATGCTTAGCGACTCAAACCTTCCAAAGTATTTTTGGGCAGATGCGGTGAGCACGACATGTTTTGTTAGTAATAGAGTTAACATTAGACCAATCTTAAAGAAAACTCCATATAAACTTTTCAAAGGGAGAAAACCAAACATTTCTTTCTTTCATATCTTTGGGTGCAAATGCCTTGTCCTAAACAATGACAAAGATAATTTGGGTAAGTTTGATAAGAAATCCGATGAAGGTATATTTCTTGGTTACTCACTCTCTAGTAAAGCATATAGAATTTACAACAAAAGAACTTTGACTATTGAAGAATCTATGCATGTTTCTTTTGATGAATCTAACCCCTCCAAGGAGGATAATATTGTTTGTGATAATGATGATGAAATTTTAGAAGATCCTCAAGGAAATTCTTCCAAGGATCAACCCATCCAACTAGAAGAATCACCTCAACAAGAATCGAATCTCAATGATCTACCAAAATAATGGAGAACTCATAGAGATCATCCTATTGATAAAGTAATTGGTGATATAAGTCAAGGCGTGTCTACAAGATTAAATCTCAAGGATGCTTGCCTAAACATGGCTATTGTCTCTCAAATTGAACCTTCCAAAGTTGATGAAGCTTTAGGCGATGACCAATGGATCATAGCTATGCAAGAAGAATTGAATCAATTTGAAAGGAATCAAGTTTGGGAACTCGTTCCTAGGCCAAGCAACAAACACATTATTGGAACAAGATGGGTGTTCAAAAACAAACTTGACAAAATTGGAATAATTGTTCGCAACAAAGAAAGATTGGTAGCACAAGGCTATAATCAAGAAGAAGGAATAGACTTTGAAGAAACTTTCGCTCCAGTTGCAAGGTTAGAAGCTATTTGTCTCTTACTTGCCTATGCTTGTTCATTAAATTTTCAACTTTTCCAAATGGACGTCAAAAGCGCATTCTTGAATGGATACATCACTGAAGAAGTATTCGTTAAGCAACCCCCTGGTTTCGAAGACTTCAACAATCCATCTCATGTATATAAATTAAGAAAAGCTCTCTATGGACTGAAACAAGCACCAAGGGCATGGTATGATCGTTTAAGCAATTTCTTATGCGAAAAAGGTTTCGAAAAAGGCAAAGTTGACAAGACTCTATTTATCAAGAAAACCAAAAATGACACTTTGCTAGCACAAGTCTATGTTGATGACATTTTCTTCGGTTCTTCAAATCAAGAAATGTGTGAAGAATTCTCATCAATGATGCAAGGAGAATTTAAAATGTCCATGATGGGTAAAATGAATTATTTTCTTGGACTTTAAATCAAACAACATAAAGATGGCATCTTCATCAACCAATCCAAATATTGCAAGGAACTCTTGAAAAAGTTTGACATGGATAACTGCAAGGAAATGTCTACACCTATGGGTTCTGGTTCTTATGTTGATCAAGATGAATCAGGTGTTTCCATCGACATCATTAAATATCGAGGTATGATTGGCTCTTTATTATATTTGGCGGCAAGTCGTCCTGACATTATGTTCAGTGTTTGTCTTTGTGCTCGCTTTCAAGCTAACCCAAAGTAATCTCATCTCACGGCGGTAAAGAGGATCATGAAGTATCTCAAAGGGACAACAAATGTCGGATTTTGGTATCCTAAAGGTAGTGTTTGCAACTTAATTGGTTATTCTGACGCAGATTATGCAGGATGTAAAACAGATAGAAAGAGCACAAGTGGTACCTGTCACATTCTTGGTAATGCATTAGTATCATGGGCATGCAAGAAATAAGCATGTGTTGCTATAAGCACGGCCGAAGCTGAATATATTGCAGCGGGTAGTAGTTGCGCTCAAATTTTGTGGCTAAAACAACAACTTCGTGACTACGGACTCGATCTAGGGTGCATTCCTCTAAGATGTGACAACACCAGTGCAATCAACATCACAAAGAATCCCATCATGCATTCAAGGACTAAACATATAGACATTCGACATCATTTTCTCCGTGATCATATTCTTCAAGAAGATGTCAAAGTAACCTTTGTAAATACTCATAATCAGCTTGCTGATATCTTCACCAAACCTTTGGCGAAAGAACCTTTCTACAAGATTCGTCGAGAGCTCAGCATACTTGACGAACGCGACTTATAAGGTGAATTCTACCCTTGATATATCTCTTATATATGTTTTATACATGCCATATATGAATTTATGCTATTTGATACTTAATTTTTCAAGAAAAATTTGGTTTTAGACATTTTTTGTTGGTGCAAATCGATTGCACAAAGAAATTTTTTCTATTTTGTCCATTCTGTTTCATGTGCAAATCGATTGCACCTTTAATGCAATCGATTACACTATGTGCGTTTTGGTTTATTTTTTTATTCTGTTTGTGTGCAAATCGATTGCACATGGTATGTCAATCTATTGCACACACTAAAAATAGCTTTTATGACAGAAAATTAATGTTGGTCAGAATTCCTCTCTCATATTCCCAAGCTAAATACACTTCAATACTAATAACTCATTTCATACCTACCCAAATCACTTCTAATTCCCTCTCACAAAATCCTTCTCTCTCACAAATACTAAAACCCCAAAAACCCTAAAACTTCATATCCATGGCTTCAAGAACAAAGAGAAAGGCTTCAGTTTCAGATAAAGGGAAAAAGAAGATTGATTCAACATCCAATCCACTGCTTTCAACATTCACAGAAGAGCAAGAAGTCAGATTTGTCAAAGACTTTCAAAAGAAAATTGTATCCAACCCCAAGTATGGTATACTCTCCTCCTTCCCTCAAGAATGTTTTTCATTTCAGAATGATCTAGCTGCTTATGGTCTGGAACCTTTGATTTCTTCGTACGGTCCATACTACTCGGATTTGGTAAGAATGTTTTTCAGTAATCTAAAACCCTACAAAGAAAAAATAGTCACATATGTGTTAGGCACTCGTATCTCTCTAACTCCTCAGGTTGTTGGTGAGATATTGCATATTCCTTTCACCGGAAGCTTCCTATATGATCCTGAAGACGAGATATGGGATGGCTATTCAAAAAAGGGATTCTTTTACAGCATTGGGTGATTAAGTGAAGCTGAATTTCGTGCCAAACAGATACGTGGTCTTGGCGGAGTAATTCCTTCCAGAGATTCTTTGAGTGCAGGTAACCTCCATATAGACGATCGCTTATTTCATTATTTCTTGGTCTATATACTTTTTCCAAGAGTTGGAAACCATTGCACGGTTACCGACTTCGAGATGCAGCTTATTTATGCAAGGAAGAAAGGTATACATGTAAACTGGGCAAGAATGATGATGATGCATATGATGAGAGTGGATGAAAAATCTAAATTCCTTCCATATGCTTATTTTGTTACTTTAATTTTGGAGGAATTTGGTGTGGATTTTCATGGTTTTAAAAGGGTGGATATGGATCCTAATTTAAACAGAATTTCAATTAAGAATGTTGATTCAAGGATGGGCGTACATTTTAATCCGGAGACAAAGACCATCACCTACATTGGTGAAGATGTTGTTGGCAATGAAGATAATGACCAAGAAGTTGAAGGCGGTGAAGCTTTACCTCCTCCTCCTACTGCTCCCTCTGGTCCAAGCAATCAAGAACTCATGGACTACATGGCTCAAAAATTTTCTTCTATGAATACCAACATCAACAATCAATGGAGTGCAATCAATGACTCCACTACAACCCGGATAAATGATTTTCGCTCGGATGTGAACCAACAATTCTCATACCTTTATTCTCACCTTCATATCCCACCATACGACCCAAACAACCCAGCCGCACCTCTTCCTCATTACACAGAACCTCCACTTCAACAACAATTCCCAAACCAAGGCTCATGGTCTTACAATCATCCAGACATTCATCACCCTTAATGTTTTGGCTGACTATTTTTTTCTGTTATGTTATTGTCTTTCTATTTCAATGTTTCATTTGTTCAATTTTATGTGTAACTCTGAAACAATGTGTGTTAATGTTTAATTCTATATTTTTTGTCAATATATTATTCTATTATTAGTTGCTTTAAAGCATCTTTCCCTTCTTTTTGATAATGTCAAAGGGGGAGAAAGATGTATGGTACTTTATGCTTGTATTTCCTGTGTCTTAATTTTCAAGGTACTCTTCAATCAAGATGAAGAATTGCAAAGGATTCCAACCCTCTCCTACATAGGGGGAGTTTTGCATCATAGGGGGAGAAGCTCTTCCGGAAAATACATAGCATAAAGAAAGATTGTTTGTCATCATCAAAAAGGGGGAGAATGTAAAATCAAGCTTCTTAAATAAGCTTTTGTTTTGATGAAGACAACCATGGCTAACAAAGAAGGCAAAGATTTTGGTCAAGCATCTAAGTATCTAAGGATAATATCTTCACTCAAAGCTCTCAACAACTTTAAAGGTATAATAATATTATCTACTTTGATCTTAAGGTATAGATGCTCAAAAATGAAAAAGAAATGTTTAAGAATCATTACTCAAGCTTTTCAGAGATAAAATTTCACTTTTCTTCTGCATGCAATCGATTTACATCTTAGTGCAATCGATTGCACTCTTCAAAAATTCAAAATCGTTTGCTTTTGTTTCTTTGTGCAATCAATTTACATTCCTATGCAATCGATCGCATACTTAAAATTTTCAAAACATTTGCTTCTGACTTAGCATGCAATCGATTACATTGTTTGCGCAATCGATTGCACTCAGTTAAATTTTGCTACTGTCTTTGCATGCAATCGATTACATTGTTAATGCAATCGATTGCACTCTTAAAATTTTTAAAATTATAGCTTTTAAAAACCTTGTGCAATTGATTACACTAAAGGTGCAATCGATTACACTCTGCACGAATTTGAAAAATAACAGCTTTGTTCATGCCTTTTGATCATGCCTTTTCATTACATCTTTTCACTCAAACTTGGCATTTGTTCATGATACATTTCCATATCTTCATGATATTTCAAAAAGTTGTTATGAACATATAAATACTCAATTTCAAATCCAGATCTAACACCTTCTTTCAAAATATTTTTCTGAACTTTCAAAATACAAACTCAAGCATTCTTCATTTTCATGCATAAGTTTTCTGCACATTTTTCATACTTTAAACAGAAAACTTTGAGCAAATATATATTGAGTCTTTGTATAATATTATTATAGAAAGAAGAAGATTATACATTGTCAAATCACTTTTGGTGATCAATATACTCTACTCACTCAAACTCACAAATTGATATTTACTTACTTATTTTCCAGGATTGTTGGAATTAAGTTTAAGTGTTTTTGTTGAAATCTTGTCTTTTCAAGGTTTTTGGATACAAGTGTAGTTACATTGAGAGGATTATTCTCATAGGTAACTTAGTAAAAATTCAAGAGGATTGTTCTTGGTCCAAGAGGATTGTTCTTGGTTTGGTTGGTAGTTCTTATGTAAGTTTGCCATAATAAGGAAATCTCTTTCATGTTGAAAGGGGACTGGAGTACTCTCGGACTGTGAGGGGAACCAGGATATATCGCCCGTGTCTCTTTATTTTTCTGCATTCTTAAGCTTTCCTAAACTATCTTATAACCAAAAAAATAAGAACCATCATCACTAAAAACTAGAATTTTTAAAAGTACCTAATTCACCCCCCCCCCCCCCCCCCTAGGCACACTTCGTACTTACATAAAATATTTATTAAAATGATTAAAATGATAATGAACAACTCTAAAGAGTTTGCCTTATTGTATAAGATGACTTTATAATTATTTAATTATCACTCGAATCACAAGTCGATTTTCGATTTATTTATTAATAATATAATAAAATATATAACTAATATGAAGATGACATGCTTATCATCCATTCTCTTCGACTTCAATTTCATCTTCTAAGTATTGTAATTTCGTTATCTACCCGCGTAAAGGATTGTGCAAGTAACCACACAAAATTATATATAAAAGTATATGAAGTAAGTCATCATTATATATATATATATATATATATATATATATATATATATATATATATATATATATATATATATATATATATATCATAAAGTAGTTTCCTTTAAACATCATGATAAATACAATACTTTAATAATTGGGGTTTCCTTTCAACATCATGATAAATACAACAACTAACTTACTAGTACTATTTATAAATTTTTTCAAAGAATAAATATTTAACAATGGCTATCGAAAAACATATGTAAAATTATGAAAATAATCAACTTTTTCATTTTTATTTTCATAATAACCCTTACTTTTATATATTTTTCAAAATAATACACTTTTAAACAAAAAAAATTAAAACGAAGAAGCGTTATTAAATGAATTGATGTCTCAATTTAAAAAACAAATGGTGTCGTCAACTAAATTGATGCTTGCATGTGGTGTAGTCAATCCAATTGACGACTGCATGCATGATGATGGTGAAAGAGCTGACACCAATTCATTTGGCGCATGTGTGTAATATCTAAACGGAGGTGTCAATTAATCTTTTATCATGTATTAGTTTTTTTTTTATAAATAGAGGTGTCTTCTATCATTTACTCAACACCTCTTCTCATATTCTTTTTATCTTTTCTTCACTAGGTCTATCATGATTGTTAAAAGAAATGGGGGGAAATTAGAGCAACTTGAACGGTTGGTTAGACAGAGAGATTAATGATGGAGAAAGAATTAGAAGTATTGAGAGGCTTGTTTCTTACATATCAATTGCAGATGACAATAATGTTATGTAACTTATGTGGATGCGAGTTAAAGATGACACTGATGTTAGGGATATAAGGTCTACACCATATGACATTGTTTTTGTAATTGTGCAAGGTTTATGCCACTCAATATTTTTGATGAAGACAAAGATCAAGATCAAGTGTCAAGCTTAATATAAATGGAGAAAAAAATCATGCAAGTGTCTATGACTAGAAGATAATATTCAAGTAAAAAATTCAAGAAGATTCTATGTAAAATCAAGGTACATGTAATTTTTTATCAGTACTTTCAATTGCTCATGAGAACTCTTCTTATTCATCTTGAAGCTCTAGCAAATGCATTACAACATTTTTTTCAAGGTGCTAAAAATCATTCAAGTTTCAAAGTCTTTTGAAAAAAGTCTTTTTTTGCAAAGAAAACCAGATCCGTAGCTCCAGGTTGTAGTTGTTGTAGTCGACTATAGAGATTTGTAGCTGCAGGTTGTAGCTGACTACACAAATTTGTATTTGAATATAGTTGCAAACAGAAGCAAATATGAGCTATGTGTAGTCGACTACGAACATATATATTCAAATACAAGCAAAAAAACTTTTATTTTTCGAATGTTGGAAAGTTTGTCGTTGAATACACATATGTTGTAGTCAAATACAATTTTGAACCATTGCAAATTTTCATGTTGTAAATGTGTAAGATCAATGTGCTTGTTCATGGAATGTTTGTGAACTATTTCCACTAATTAAATGTGTATTTTAGGCAATATAAGTAGCCATGAACTCCACTGATCATAGTTAACCCTTTGTAAAATTTAAAACACCAATCCAACTTACTATTTTTCTATTTTTCAAGTGTTTATTTTTTCATCATATTCGAGAGTTCTCTATATATCTTTGAGCACTTGAGATTATCTTTAGTTTATTGTAATTATGTACAAAGGGAAGAACACTCATTGTAATATTTTTTTATTGTAGTCAAGATCAAATTATAAGTTCAAAATTACACATAACATGGGAGTGAATTAGGTTTTTAAAATGGTTTGTTCATTCCCACAAGCGTTGTCAACGATATTGGTACATCCAAAATTAACAGTTCATGGACATATGATTATAAGGAAAAGTTTTCTATGATAAAAAGGCGAAAAACTTGTTGTAAGTGGCCTTAAGAAAGAATGAATTATTCCATGTCTCTCAATGTAAAACAACAAAGGAAATATGGGGTACATTAGAAGTCACTCATGAAGGAACTGTGGAAGTAAAGAGATCAAAACTGAACACATTGTCTCAAGACTATGAAATGTTAAGGATGCAGCCCCGTGAATCAATTCTTGACTTGTACAAAAGATTCTCACACTTTACCAACCACTTAATGGCGCTTGGTATGATTTTTACTAATGATGAACTTAATCTTAAAATTTTTATATTCTTAACCAGGGAATGAAAATCGAAAGTAACGACGATATCTGAAAATAAAAGTCTCTCAAAGATGTCTTCATCATCACTTTTCAGAATACTTCAAGGGTAAAAAAGTATGATATTATTCAAGAGGATAAGTCAACTTATGAGGAAGATGATGATATTATCAAAAAATTCGAAAAGTTCTTAAGAAAAGAAAAGAAAAGGGAAACCCTTCAGGAATAAGCACCAATAAGAAATGTTACTTGTTTTGAATGTCGTAAAAGAGGACATATCAAGAGTGAATTCCATAAACTTGAAAATAAGCATAAAAACTTCAAAAGAAAGAAAGACAAAAGACCAAAGAAAGTATGTGTAGCATGGAATGACAATGAAGTAAATTCATGTTCAGATGAAGATTATGCAAACAAGACATTGATGGCATCACATCATTTCGATGATAAAATAGAGGTTAATGATTAGGATACTTATTCATTTAAGGAATTACAATATGCATTTTATGAATTACATGAGGAATGATTGACTCTTTCTAGAACTAATGCAAAACAAAAGAAATTAATTTGGCTTAAGTAGTCGTTTAGTCCCTATAAGTTGGTGTGTTTTTTATTTTCGTCCTTGTGTCTTATTTTTCTTTGAAATGATCCATGAATGTTAAAATCTTTTTGGTTTTAGTCCCTAAAGTTAAAATTGAAAATATGCAGGTTTCCTGTGGATTTTCCTTCGAATTTTCCTGCAGATTTTAATTTTAGGGACTAAAACCAAAAGGATTTTAAGATTCAAGGATCATTTCCAAGAAAAATAAGATATAGGAACGAAAATAAAAAACTACGCCAACTTACTGGTACCAAAAGACTATTTAAGCCAAATTAATTTCATCTCTAGAAAATAAAAATAATGACACAAATGTGAAATTATAGAAAGTCAAGAATACTTCATATAATAAATGTAAAAAGTGTGAATCCAAGATTGTTGAACTAAATCATATGATTAAAAATTATGAAAAAGGAAAAAGTGGTTTAGAATAAGTGCTTAGTAAACAAAGATATGATAATAGCAAAAATGGACTTGGTTTTTCTCATTTTGATAAACCAAGAACTAGTAATAAAATATTTGTCAAAGCTAGCTCTACTTAAAAAATTAAGGAATCAAAGAAATTGCATGTTGTAAATCTTACCAAAATATCAAACATTAGTTATAATTCTTATGGTAAAAACTATTCTAAATATAGGAATAATTCTTACTATAGACATTATTATAATAAATGACATGCATATCAAATTATAAGCCTACTTGTTTCTATTGCAGCACAAAGGGACATACACCTAAATTATGCTATATAAGAAATTTGTGGTGTTCTTTATGGTGAGTATGCGTGGATTGTGAAAGGATCTAACTTAAGAGGACCCAAAGAATATTGGGTACCTAGTGCTATTAATTATTTTGTAGGTACTTAAAGATCATATGCTTGTATTATCAAAGTTAAGAATGATCTTTCAAGATATAAGACCATATAATATGATAGAATCAAGGTTTCATTTTTAATATTTTTGATGTAAGAAACACAAGTTTCATCTTTAGTTGTTTTTTGCTTAAATTCCTTATGCATCCTAGTATATGGTTTCTCTTGTTTGGATCTATTGTGTTATGTTTTTCTTCCTTTTTAATTATGTCAAAAGGGGGAGAAAAATGTGTTTGTTATTGCTTAATAATTTTTACAAAAAAATTCAAAACACACATATTAAGTGCACGATTTCAAAGACTTAGGGGGGGGGGGGGGGGGGGTTCATACATTAAGGTGGGACAAACTTTGAATTTTCAACAACGTCAAGATTTTGTCATCATAAAAAATGAGAAGAATATAATTGTGCAACATTTATACCACTTAATGTTTTTGATAAATATCAAGATCAAGTGTCAAGCTTAATACAAAGGAAGCAGAATATTATTCAAGTGTATATAGCTAGAAGATGGTATTCAAGTGAATAATTCAAGAAGACTCTATGTAAAATCAAGGTAAATGTTGCAATTCATTATCGATACTTTCAATTGCTAATGAAAACTCTTCTTTTTCATCTTAAAACTCTAGCATATGCATTGAAACATTTTTTCAAAGTGTTAAAAATCTTCCAGGTTTTAAAGTCTTTTGAATAAGTCATTTTTACAAAGAAAACCATACATGTAGCTGCAGGTTGTAGTCGTTGTAGTCGACTATAAAGTCCCATAGTTGTAGGTTGTACCTGACTACACAAATATGTATTCAAATATAGTTGAAAATAGAAGCAAATATGGGCTATCTATAGTCGACTACGAACATCCGTATTCAAATACAAGATGAAAATTTTCAATTTTTTGAGTGTTGAAAAGTTTGTAGTCAAATACACATATGCTATAGTCGAATACAGTTTTGAACCATTGTAATTTTTCATGTTGTATCCGTGTCAAATCAGTGTACTTGTTCATGGAATGTTTGTGAATTATTTCCACTAATTGAAGGGGTGTTCTAGGCAGGATAAATAGACCTGAACTCCATTGATCATAGTTATCCTATTGTAAAATTTAAAACACCAACCTAACTTATTATTTTTCTGTTTTTCAAGTGCTTGTTTGAAAGTTTTATATCATATTAGAGAGTTCTCTATATATCTTTGAGCACTTGAAATTACCTTTGGTGAAGTTTAATCATGTATAAATGGTAGAACACTCATTGTAATATCTCTTGATTGTAGTCAAGATCAAATTGAAATTCTTATTCACAAAATGTTGTGGTTATAAGAAGAAATTAGTTTACTTTCTTCATTGTTGTATTCTAGAATATTGGGGTGCTATCTTAATGTGTTTGAAAATCAAGAAAATGGTGTGCATATTTGCTAGTTAGAAGGTTCTAGGAGAGTCTTAGTGGTATATTGTGCAAAGATCTAACAATAGTGCAAATATCTTATGATGTGTAAGGGGACTAAACGTACTCTCGGATTGTAAGAGGAACTAGTATAATTCTCGGTGTTCTTCATTTTTCTGCACTTTATCACTTTATTGCTAATACTCGAAACTAGAAAAATAAACCAGTAGTGTCTCTAAAATAATAATTTTTTGAAACACCTAATTCACCCCCTCTTTGGTGCAACTCTAAACTTACAATTTTGATAGTTTTAATATCTTAGAGACATGTTATGGTATTAATACTTTTTTATTTATTGTTTGTATTGTTGTTTTAGGCGTGTTTATGTTCTTGTGCTGTTTGTTTTAGGGGTCTTTATGTTGATTTTGTTGTAACCAAAAATTATTATGTTATATTAAATATGAAGGTTACAAAAGTTTAAACAAAGAAAAAAATTATCATGCAGAGCTTGCTCCAACATTGGGATAATGTTTCTAATTGTGTTTGGGTTGATGGCATTTACCACATAATTTTATCATTTTAGCAGCCATATCCATTTCTGTTCTAATACGTGTGTTGTTGGAGCGCCCCATTTTCTTCCTTCGCATATTTTTTCGTTGTGCCAAATTATGTCCCCTTGATATGTAGATAAGTAATGATCAATAATCCTCCTTTGCTACCACCAGAAAGCTATTGTTGTAAATTTTGAATACATTTATGACTTTGTAAACAGTGGATAGCTGCTTGGAAGAGTCCTGGAGAGCATATGAACACGCTGCAATGACATGTCAGCAAGGCATACAGAAAGCTTGAAACTTGCCACAGTCTCATCAACCTCTATTTAGTTTGACCCAATAGTATATATTTTGTCTCCTCTCATTATGGTTCATTGTTTCCTCTACACTTAAAGTATGTCTTTGACAGTCAAAGATTATAGCCGTGTGTGTGTTAGCTTTGATAGTTTCCCCTTTCATCACTTTCATGAAACTTTCACTAAATAATTGTCCCCACTGTAACACTGAACTCCATTTTTTGCCTTTGATTTCAAAAAGTGATCCCAACCTAAAATAGGTTGCTCTCACCAGCACAGTTATTGGTAGGTTTCTAATGACTTTAAAGACATCGTTCATGGATTCCATAAGGTTTATTATCAGGTGGCCCCATCAGCATCCTTCATCAAATGCCCTTGTCTACTTCTCCAATGAAATTTTATCAACCCAACATAATGAATCTGCATTTGATAGTCTAATTTTATCGAGGTAAAGTCAGAATTATGGTTGATTTAAAGCCTACTTTGCATGCATTACTTTTTTCTGAAGGATCTTGTCTTTGAATTCCCGCATGAAGCTTTGTGCAATATTTCTAATGCAGTAGACATGGGTAGAAGGAGGATTTTTCTATCAGTTATCATGACTATTGTATGCACTCTCAGTAGATGCATGTATGTTTGAAACCAAATAGAGGGTGGGTTGTGGAGCAACATGTGTTCTAATATTCCCGAGAAAGAAACTCCAACCATCAATAGTCTCACCTTCAACCAAAGTGAAGGAAATGGGAAATATATTACCATTGTCGTATTGTGCCAATGCCATAAGTGATGTTCCCTTGTATTTACCATACAACCATGTTCCATCAATTTGAATAATAGGATTGTAGAATGCAAAACCTTTTATGCATGGTTGAAATGCCCAAAAGAGTTAATGGAAAATTATATTTCCACTAACATAAGTTGTGTCTGGAGTATATGCCGGCAATGTCTGTAACACCCCGAATTCTAGATTAATTATTTAGTTGATTAATTTAGCATGATTATATGAGTCAATGTGAAGTGTTTGATGTCTTGGTGATTATATCTGATCCAAAGAAACGGGCGTTGTGGAGAAAGGAGGCTACGATACAAAAAGTCAAGAGATTTTGATAGAGAACCAAAGAGAAGTTGAATTGCTGCTATAATCTTAATGTAAGGGGAGTTTTATTATTGTTATTATATTTTATTTAAGGTTTAGATGATTGGTAGATTTCCTTGGGTTTTGGTAGATGGTGATTTGGTGTTGTTTGATGATAAATTGATGAATTAGTGTTGAATAATGGTTTATAATTGATGTATAATGAGTATAGTATTATAGGTTGTTGATAGATGATAAACCCATGTGATTAGATAGTGTTTTAGGACCTGTAACATGATAAAATCGAAATAGAATTTGACTGGTTTATGTAGGAAATTGCAACAGGAAAACCTTGTTCGCGTTTTGTCGTCGGATGACAAAGGTAGTGTCGTCAGGCAAAGATGCGTTGCCAGGAGAAAGTGAGGGAGAAGGGAGAAAGAAAAGATGATGCTTCTGGAGTGAGTCGCCCCTAGTTTTGTCGGGAGAAGTTTGACACGAAGCTAGCATCGCCAGGCGACGAAAGCCAGAATTGGTTGTTCAAGTTGAAAATCTTAAAATGATCATAACTTTAGTTCTAGAGCTCGAATTGAGGTGTCATTCGAAGCGTTGGATAACTAACATAATAAACTTTAATTATATGGAGAAATATGAGAAATAAGGAGTATATCTTTGAGACTTAAGTTAGAATAGAATTAGGTTCCCCGCGTTGAATCGCAATGATGTTTTGTTTATGATGATGTTTTGTTTATGATGATGACGTTATGATGTTGTGTTTATTACTACGATGATGTTATGATGTTGTGTTTATTACTATTATGATGTTATGATATTGTATTGATTACTATGATAATGTCATGATGTTGTGTTGATTACTACGATGATATGTTGATATTTGTGATGAATCATGAATGGTGATGCGTGTTGACTAGCCATGGTCATATTAAATATGTTGTTGCGCATCATTGCGTTCATGGCATAGTTAGGAATTCGGTCCAGTGATGTTAATAGGGCTTCGGTCCAGTGAAGATGATAAGACGATTGTATAGTGAAGGCAACAATCTCATAGTGTAGATTAGGGGCAACTGTGAAGTGCTCTAGTTCTAAGAGGGGATCGATCCTATGGTGGGGATCTTTGGAGATAATGATTTCTGAGTAATCAATGAATTTTTGGTACCATATGCACGAGTATATGATGTTGCATTACATTCTATGTGACATTACATAATGATTAATTTGTGATGCTTGATGATAAGTGTTCGTGTAATGATGAGGTTGTGAAGGTGTGAGTATAACATGAAGATATGATGATGTGAGAAACCTTTCTTATGTACATATTTACTATGTCTATTCAATATGTCTTATATAATGATTATGATTTACTCACCCTTTCTATTTGAATGTTGCCTCCATGTAGGTAACGCACAGGTGATTAAGAGTAGTCCGTAGAAGCATTAGAGGATAGCTTCGGAGTGTGTTTATTTGCTTTTGTTGAATAAAGGGGGTCTTTCTCTGATATGTAATATTGGGGTTTGGATCAAATGATTGGAACTTATGTTCTGTATTTTATTTTAAGATGTTGAGTCACCATACGTGGTACTCAAGATGTTTTGAAGTATAAGTATGAGTTATGAAGTATGACTACTTTTATGAAGTATTAGAATTAGGTGTTTTGAACTATGATTTCCGATGCAATGATTTGAAGAACTAAATATTGAACATATCTTGTTAAATGTTTTGAAAACCCGTGTTACGGAGCATGATCTATTGCTATGATGTTTTATACAAAGATGTAACACCCATGTTGGTGATATACTATGATTTATTAATTAAAATAATTGTGAATATTCCTTGGGGTTTAGAAGGCTGTTATATTAGTGGTATCAAAGCAGGTCCATCCGTCCGGATAGGTTATCGAGTATGTAGTGTGTGACAGTGGAATATTGTTAAGATAATTTCTAACCCTTGTGACTGTTATTGATGTGAAATAGAGAAATGGCTAGAAGGGACGATGTTGCACTAATTGCTTCTTTGTAGGTTGTTGCTCAAGTTGTGCAACATCAGCCTAATGATGGATCTCATGTTTTGGAGACGTTCCAGAGGAATCATTCACCTGTTTTCAAAGGTAGGTTCGACCCTGATGGAGCACAAGTTTGGCTCAAGGAGGTTGAGAGAATATTTTGATTCATGGACTTCTCAGAGGCACAAAAGGTGTGGTTTGGTATGCATCAACTGGAAGAGGAAGCTGATGACTGGTGAGTCAGTACTCGTTAGAGAATGAAAACTCTCAGTGAAGTGATTACTTGGGTTGTGTTCAGCAGAGAGTTTTTGAGGAATTATTTTCCTGAACATGTGCGTGGGAAGAAAGAGGTTGAGTTCCTGGAGTTGAAACAAAGGAGTTTAACTGTGATAGAGTATGCTTCGAATTTTGTGGAACTATCAAATTTTTATTTTCATTCCAGTGAAGCAACTGCTGAGTTCTTAAAGTATATCAAGTTTGATATTGGTTTGCATCCATAGATCAAGCGGACGATTAGGTATCAACAGATCTTTGTGTTTTATGAGTTGGTGGACAACTGCAGAATCTATGAGGAGGATATCAAAGCTCATTCAGCTCACTATAAGAGCTTGAATGAGAAAAGAGAAAAGTAGTATCAAGATCATAATAAGCCTTATGATGCCCCTGTTGATAAAGGGAAACATAAGGCTTATGATGGGAAGAATACAAGTGGGGGATGAGCTCCCGCTTCTATCAAGTTCTGTAGGTGTGGTGAACAAGGTCACTGATCTAATGAATGTGAGGATAAGGTGCTGAGGTTCTACAAGTGTGGTAAGTTTGATTATCATGCTCCTGAATGCAAGAACGATGGTCTGACTTGTTTCAATTAAAGGGAGAAGGGTCATATTAGTACCCAGTGTTAAAAACCAAGGAAGTCTTCTACTACTCAGACCAATGGTAGAGTATTCGCGTTGAGTGGATCAGAGGAACCTAATAAGGAAAACTTGATTCAAGGTACTTATTTTATTAATTATAAAGAATTGGTTGCTATTATTGATACTGGTGCTACTCATTCATTTAATTCTCTTGAATGTGCTACTAAGTTGGAATTGAAATTGTCTGATATGAATGGCAGTATGGTGATAGATACTCCTGCTAATGGTCCTGTTACTACTACTTACATTTGTTTGAAGTGTCCTTTTACTATTTACGGTAAGAGTTTTATGATGGATTTAGTGTGTCTTCCCTTATACCAAATCGATGTGGTTCTTGGTATGAACTCGTTGGGGTTCAACTATTTTCATATCAATTGTTATAATAAGACGTCCAGGTTCCTTAAGTTTGGTGATAATGGAGAATTGATGTTGTTGACCGTTAAGAAAGTGAATGAACTTTTTAGAATATGAAGCCTTGATGTTTACGATGTTTGTGTCGTTGCTAGTGGATGGTAAATATGCGAATATGGAATTATCGGTTGTCTGTGAATTTCCATAGGAGTTTCCAAATGGCATCAGTAATTTACCTCCCGAACGTGAAGTGGAATTTTCTATAGATTTGGTTCCAGGTACGAGTCTGGTGTCGATGACTCCTTATAGAATGTCAGCTTCAGAGCTTAACGAATTGAAGAAACAATTGGAAAAGATGCTCGAGAAAAACTTTGTTCGATCGAGTGTTTCTCCATGGAGTGCTCCACTGTTGCTAGTTATGAAGAAAGATGGATGTATGAGGTTGTGTGTAGATTACAAACAGTTGAATAAAGTGACAATTAAGAATAAGTATCCACTACTGAGAATTGATGATTTGATGGATCAGATGATGGGTGCTTGTGTTTTCAGTAAGATTGATTTGAGGTCGGGTTATCATCAGATTCAAGTTAAACCAAATAATATTCCAAAGACAACTTTTAGAACAAGGTATGGCCATTATTAATACACTATGATGCCATTTGTTGTATCTAATGCGCCAAGTGTTTTTATGGAGTATATGAATAGAACTTTTCATTCATATTTGGAAAAGTTTGTCGTGGTGTTCATTGACGATATTCTGATTTATTCTAAGACGAAAAAAGAGCACGTGAAGCATTTGTGAATGGTGTTACAAGTGTTAAGGGAAAAGAAATTGTATGCAAAGTTGTCAAAGTGTGAATTTTGGCTAAAGGAAGTTAGTTTTCTTGGGTATGTGATTTCTAGTGGTGAAATTGCTACGGATCCTTCTAAAGTTGATGTTGTGTTGCAATGGGAGGCTCTGAAGTCTGCAACCAAGGTTTGAAGCTTTCTTGGTTTGGCAGGTTACTATCGAAGGTTCATTGAAGGATATTTTAAGTTGGCTTTTCCACTAAATCAGTTGACTCGAAAGGGTCAAGCTTATGTGTGAGATGTTATGTGCGAAGAAAGCTTTGTAGAATTAAAGAAGAGGTTGACGACTGCTTCGGTATTGACTTGCCTTATCTGAGTGAGTCTTTTGTGGTGTATTGTGATGCGTCTAAAATAGGACTTTGTGGTGTGTTAATTCAGAATGGACAGGTTATTGCTTATGCTTTTAGACAACTAAGAGTTTATGAAAGGAATTATCCTACGCATGACTTAGAGCTAGCAACGGGGGTGTTTGTATTAAAGATTTAGAGACATTATCTTTTTGGTTCTAAATTCCAAGTGTTCAGTGATTACAAGAGTTTGAAGTACTTATTTAACCATAAAGAATTGAATATGAGACAGAGAAGGTGGCTTGAATTATTGAAAGATTATGACTTTAATTTGAGTTACCATCCTGGTAAGGCAAATGTAGTTGTTGATGCATTAAGTAGGAAGTCGTTGCATATATCGATGCTTATGGTTTGAGAGTTAGAGATGATCGAGAAATTCATAGACATGAGCTTAGTGTATGAAGAGACTTCTAATGGTGTGAAATTAGGAATGTTGAAACTGATTAGAGGTATAATAGAAGAAATCTGAGAAGGTCAAAAATTTGATTTGAGGTTAGTCGATTAATTAACTTTGATTAACCAGGGAAAAGGAGATAAGTTCAGAATTGACGATAATGGTGTAATGAGGTTTGGCGATAGAGTGTATGTTCTAGATAGTCTAGAGCTTAAGAATAGTATTTTTGAGGAAGGACATAGAAGCGGGTTGAGTATTCGTCCCAGTGCTACGAAGATGTATCAAGACTTGAAGAGATTATTCTGGTGGCCTGGTGTGAAGAAAGAAATTGCCAAATTTGTTTATGCTTGTTTGACTTATCAGAAGTAAAAACTTGAACATAAAAAACCTATGGGTCTTATGCAACCGTTGAGTATTCCAGGATGAAAGTGGGACAGTGTTTCCATGGACTTTGTGTCGGGTTTGCCAAAGACTGTTAAAGGTAATGATTCAATTTGGGTGATTGTGGATAAGTTAACCAAGTCGGCTCATTTCTTATCGATTAAGATCAATCATCTTATGGACAAGTTAGTTGAGATGTATATTGGAGAAATTGTGAAGTTACATGGAATACCTTCGAGTATCATGTCAGATAGGGATCTGAGGTTTACGTAGAAAGTAGTATCAAGATCATAATAAGCCTTATGATGCCCCAGATGATAAAGGGAAAAATAAGGCTTATGATAGGAAGAAGACAAGTGAGGGAGGAGCTCCCACTTCTATCAAGTTCTGTAGGTGTGGTGAACATGATCACTGATCCAATGAATGTGAGGATAAGGTGCTGAGGTTCTACAAGTGTGGTAAGTTTGATCATCATGCTCCTGAATGCAAGAATGATTGTGTGACTTGTTTCAATTGTAGGGAGAAGGGTCATATCAGTACCCAGTGTTAAAAACTAAGGAAGTCTTCTACTACTCAGACCAATGGTAGAGTGTTCGTGTTGAGTGGATCAGAGGAACCTAATAAGGACAACTTGATTCAAGGTACTTATTTTATTAACTATATAGAATTGGTTGCTATTATTAATACTGGTGCTACTCATTCATTTGATTCGCTTGAATGTTCTACTAAGTTGGAATTGAAATTGTCTGATATGAATGGTAGTATGGTGATAGATACTTCTGCTAGTGGTCCTTTTACTACTGCTTACATTTGTTTGAAATGTACTTTGACTATTTACGATAAGAGTTTTGTGATGGATTTGGTGTGTCTTCCCATACACCAAATCAATGTGATTCTTGGTATGAACTGGTTGGAGTTCAACTATTTTCATATCAATTGTTATAATAGGACGTTTAGGTTCCTTAAGTTTTGTCATAATGGAGAATTGATGTTGTTGACCGTTAAGCAAGTGAATGAACATTTTAGAATTTGAAGCCTTGATGTTTGTGATGTTTGTGTCGTTGCAAGTGGATGGTAAAGATGTGTATATGGAATTATCAGTTGTATGTGAATTTCCATAGTAGTTTCCAGATGGCATCAGTAATTTACCTTCTGAACGTGAAGTGGAATTTTCTATAGATTTGGTGCCAGGTACGAGTCTGGTGTTGATGACTCCTTATAGAATGTCAGCTTCAGAGCTTAACGAGTTGAAGAAACAATTGGAAGAGATGCTCGAGAAGAAGTTTATTCGATCGAGTGTTTCTCCGTGGAGTGCTCCATTGTTGCTAGTTATGAAGAAAGATGGATGTATGAGCTTGTGTGTAGATTATAGACAGTTGAATAAAGTGGCAATTAATAATAAGTATCCACTACTGAGAATTGATGATTTGATGGATCAGTTAATGGGTGCTTGTGTTTTCAGTAAGATTGATTTGAGGTCGGGTTATCATCAGATTCGAGTTAAACCAAATGATATTCCAAAGACAGCTTTTAGAACAAGCTATGGCCATTATGAATACACTATGATGCCATTTGTTGTATTTAATGCGCCAAGTGTTTTTATGGAGTATATGAATAGAACTTTTCATTCATATTTGGATAAGTTTGTCATGGTGTTCATTGACGATATTCTAATTTATTCTAAGACGAAAGAAAAGCACGTGGAGCATTTTTGAATGGTGTTGCAATTGTTAAGGGAAAAGAAATTGTATGCAAAGTTGTCAAAGTGTGAATTTTGGCTAAAGGAAGTTACTTTTCTTGGGTATGTGATTTCTAGTGGTGAAATTGTTGTGGATCCTTCAAAAGTTGATGTTGTGTTGCAATGGGATGCTCTGAAGTCTGCAACCAAGGTTTGAAGCTTTCTTGGTTTGGCAGGTTACTATCGAAGGTTCATTGAAGGATTTTCTAAGTAGGCTTTTCCACTAAATCAGTTGACTCGAAAGGGTCAAGCTTATGTGTGAGATGTTATGTGCGAAGAAAGCTTTGTAGAATAAAAGAAGAGGTTGACGACTGCTTCGGTGTTGATTTACCTAATCTGAGTGAGTCTTTTGTGGTGTATTGTGATGCGTCTAAGATAGGACTTTGTGGTGTGTTAATTCAGAATGGACAGGTTATTGCTTATTCTTTTAGACAACTCAGAGTTCATGAAAGGAATTATCCTACGCATGATTTAGAGCTAGCAACGGGGGTGTTTGTATTAAAGATTTGGAGACATTATCTTTTTGGTTCTAAATTCCAAGTGTTCAGTGATTACAAGAGTTTGAAGTACTTATTTAACTATAAAGAATTGAATATGAGACAGAGAAGGTGGCTTGAATTATTGAAAGATTATGACATTAATTTGAGTTACCATCATGGTAAGGCAAATGTAGTTGCTTATGCATTAAGTAGGAAGTCGTTGCATATATCGATGCTTATGGTTTGAGAGTTAGAGATGATCGAACAATTCATAGACATGAGCTTAGTGTATGAAGAGACTTCTAATGGTGTGAAATTAGGAATGTTGAAACTGATTAGAGGTATAATAGAAGAAATCTGAGAAGGTCAAAAATTTGATTTGAGGTTAGTCGATTAATTAACTTTGATTAACCAGGGAAAAGGAGATAAGTTCAGAATTGACGATAATGGTGTAATGAGGTTTGGCGATAGAGTGTGCGTTCTAGATAGTCTAGAGCTTAAGAATAGTATTTTTGAGGAAGGACATAGAAGCGGGTTGAGTATTCATCCCAGTGCTACGAAGATGTATCAGGACTTGAAGAGATTATTCTGGTGGCCTGGTGTGAAGAAAGAAGTTGCCAAATTTGTTTATGCTTGTTTGACTTATAAGAAGTTAAAAATTGAACATTAAAAACCTATGGGTCTTATGCAACCGTTGAGTATTCCTAGATGAAAGTGGGACAGTGTTTCCATGGACTTTGTGTTGGGTTTGCCAAAGACTGTTAAAGGTAATGATTCAATTTGGGTGATTGTGGATAAGTTAACCAAGTCGGCTCATTTCTTATCGATTAAGATCAATCATCCTATGGACAAGTTAGCTGAGATGTATATTGGAGAAATTGTGAAGTTACATGGAATACCTTCGAGTATCATGTCGGATAGTGATATGAGGTTTACGTCGAAAGTAGTATCAAGATCATAATAAGCCTTATGATGCCCCAGTTGATAAAGGGAAACATAAGGCATGATGGGAAGAAGAGAAATGGGGGAGGAGCTCCTGCTTATATCAAGTTTTGTAGGTGTGGTGAACAAGATCACTGATCCAATGAATGTGAGGATAAGGTGCTGAGGTTCTACAAGTGTGGTAAGTTTGATCATCATGCTCCTGAATGCAAGAAAGACTGTGTGACTTGTTTCAATTGTAGGGAGAAGGGTCATATCAGTACCTAGTGTTAAAAACTAAGGAAGTCTTCTACTACTCAGACCAATGGTAGAGTGTTCTCGTTGAGTGGATCAGAGGAACCTAATAAGTACAACTTGATTCAAGGTACTTATTTTATTAACTATATAGAATTGGTTGCTATTATTAATACTGGTGCTACTAATTCATTTGATTCGCTTGAATGTTCTACTAAGTTGGAATTGAAATTGTCTGATATGAATGGTAGTATGGTGATAGATACTTCTGCTAGTGGTCCTTTTACTACTGCTTACATTTGTTTGAACTGTCCTTTGACTATTTACTATAAGAGTTTTGTGATGGATTTGGTGTGTCTTCCCTTACACCAAATCGATGTGATTCTTGGTATGAACTGGTTGGAGTTCAACTATTTTCATATCAATTGTTATAATAGGACGTTTAGGTTCCTTAAGTTTTGTCATAATGGAGAATTGATGTTGTTGACCGTTAAGCAAGTGAATGAACATTTTAGAATTTGAAGCCTTGATGTTTGTGATGTTTGTGTCGTTGCAAGTGGATGGTAAAGATGTGTATATGGAATTATCAGTTGTATGTGAATTTCCATAGTAGTTTCCAGATGGCATCAGTAATTTACCTCCTGAACGTGAAGTGGAATTTTCTATAGATTTGGTGCCAGGTACGAGTCTGGTGTTGATGACTCCTTATAGAATGTCAGCTTCAGAGCTTAACGAGTTGAAGAAACAATTGGAAGAGATGCTCGAGAAGAAGTTTATTCGATCGAGTGTTTCTCCGTGGAGTGCTCCATTGTTGCTAGTTATGAAGAAAGATGGATGTATGAGCTTGTGTGTAGATTATAGACAGTTGAATAAAGTGGCAATTAAGAATAAGTATCCACTACTGAGAATTGATGATTTGATGGATCAGTTGATGGGTGCTTGTGTTTTCAGTAAGATTGATTTGAGGTCGGGTTATCATGAGATTCGAGTTAAACCAAATGATATTCCAAAGACATCTTTTAGAACAAGCTATGGCCATTATGAATACACTGTGATGCCATTTGTTGTATTTAATGCGCCAAGTGTTTTTATGGAGTATATGAATAGAACTTTTCATTCATATTTGGATAAGTTTGTCGTGATGTTCATTGACGATATTCTAATTTATTCTAAGACGAAAGTAGAGCACGTGGAGCATTTGTGAATGGTGTAGCAATTGTTAAGGGAAAAGAAATTGTATGCAAAGTTGTCAAAGTGTGAATTTTGGCTAAACGAAGTTAGTTTTCTTGGGTATGTGATTTCTAGTGGTGAAATTGCTATGGATCCTTCAAAAGTTGATGTTGTGTTGCAATGGGAGGCTCTGAAGTCTGCAACCAAGGTTTGAAGCTTTCTTGGTTTGGCAGGTTACTATCGAAGGTTCATTGAAGGATTTTCTAAGTAGGCTTTTCCACTAAATCAGTTGACTCGAAAGGGTCAAGCTTATGTGTGAGATGTTATGTGCGAAGAAAGCTTTGTAGAATAAAAGAAGAGGTTGACGACTGCTTCGGTGTTGATTTACCTAATCTGAGTGAGTCTTTTGTGGTGTATTGTGATGCGTCTAAGATAGGACTTTGTGGTGTGTTAATTCAGAATGGACAGGTTATTGCTTATTCTTTTAGACAACTCAGAGTTCATGAAAGGAATTATCCTACGCATGATTTAGAGCTAGCAACGGGGGTGTTTGTATTAAAGATTTGGAGACATTATCTTTTTGGTTCTAAATTCCAAGTGTTCAGTGATTACAAGAGTTTGAAGTACTTATTTAACTATAAAGAATTGAATATGAGACAGAGAAGGTGGCTTGAATTATTGAAAGATTATGACATTAATTTGAGTTACCATCATGGTAAGGCAAATGTAGTTGCTTATGCATTAAGTAGGAAGTCGTTGCATATATCGATGCTTATGGTTTGAGAGTTAGAGATGATCGAACAATTCATAGACATGAGCTTAGTGTATGAAGAGACTTCTAATGGTGTGAAATTAGGAATGTTGAAACTGATTAGAGGTATAATAGAAGAAATCTGAGAAGGTCAAAAATTTGATTTGAGGTTAGTCGATTAATTAACTTTGATTAACCAGGGAAAAGGAGATAAGTTCAGAATTGACGATAATGGTGTAATGAGGTTTGGCGATAGAGTGTGCGTTCTAGATAGTCTAGAGCTTAAGAATAGTATTTTTGAGGAAGGACATAGAAGCGGGTTGAGTATTCGTCCCAGTGCTACGAAGATGTATCAGGACTTGAAGAGATTATTCTGGTGGCCTGGTGTGAAGAAAGAAGTTGCCGAATTTGTTTATGCTTGTTTGACTTATAAGAAGTTAAAAATTGAACATTAAAAACCTATGGGTCTTATGCAACCGTTGAGTATTCCAGGATGAAAGTGGGACAGTGTTTCCATGGACTTTGTGTCGGGTTTGCCAAAGACTGTTAAAGGTAATGATTCAATTTGGGTGATTGTGGATAAGTTAACCAAGTCGGCTCATTTCTTATCGATTAAGATCAATCATCCTATGGACAAGTTAGCTGAGATGTATATTGGAGAAATTGTGAAGTTACATGGAATACCTTCGAGTATCATGTCGGATAGTGATATGAGGTTTACGTCGAAAGTAGTATCAAGATCATAATAAGCCTTATGATGCCCCAGTTGATAAAGGGAAACATAAGGCTTATGATGGGAAGAAGAGAAATGGGGGAGGAGCTCCTGCTTATATCAAGTTTTGTAGGTGTGGTGAACAAGATCACTGATCCAATGAATGTGAGGATAAGGTGCTGAGGTTCTACAAGTGTGGTAAGTTTGATCATCATGCTCCTGAATGCAAGAAAGACTGTGTGACTTGTTTCAATTGTAGGGAGAAGGGTCATATCAGTACCTAGTGTTAAAAACTAAGGAAGTCTTCTACTACTCAGACCAATGGTAGAGTGTTCTCGTTGAGTGGATCATAGGAACCTAATAAGTACAACTTGATTCAAGGTACTTATTTTATTAACTATATAGAATTGGTTGCTATTATTAATACTGGTGCTACTAATTCATTTGATTCGCTTGAATGTTCTACTAAGTTGGAATTGAAATTGTCTGATATGAATGGTAGTATGGTGATAGATACTTCTGCTAGTGGTCCTTTTACTACTGCTTACATTTGTTTGAACTGTCCTTTGACTATTTACTATAAGAGTTTTGTGATGGATTTGGTGTGTCTTCCCTTACACCAAATCGATGTGATTCTTGGTATGAACTGGTTGGAGTTCAACTATTTTCATATCAATTGTTATAATAAGACGTTTAGGTTCCTTAAGTTTGGTGATAATGGAGAATTGATGTTGTTGACCGTTAAGCAAGTGAATGAACATTTTAGAATTTGAAGCCTTGATGTTTGCAATGTTGGTGTCGTTGCAAGTGGATGGTAAAGATTCGAATATGGAATTATCGATTGTTTGTGAATTTCCATAGGAGTTTCCAGATGGCATCAGTAATTTACCTCCTGAACGTGAAGTTGAATTTTCTATAGATTTAGTGCCAGGTACGAGTCTGGTGTCGATGACTCCTTATAGAATGTCATCTTCAGAGCTTAATGAGTTGAAGAAACAATTAGAAGAGATGCTCGAGAAGAAGTTTATTCGATCGAGTGTTTCTCTGTGGAGTGCTCCACTGTTGCTAGTTATGAAGAAAGATGGATGTATGAGCTTGTGTGTAGATTACAGACAGTTGAATAAAGTGGTAATTAAGAATAAGTATCCACTACTGAGAATTGATGATTTGATGGATCAGTTGATGGGTGCTTGTGTTTTCAGTAAGATTGATTTGAGGTCGGGTTATCATGAGATTCGAGTTAAACCAAATGATATTCCAAAGACATCTTTTAGAACAAGGTATGGCCATTATGAATACACTGTGATGCCATTTGTTGTATCTAATGCGCCAAGTTTTTTTATGGAGTATATGAATAGAACTTTTCATTCATATTTGGATAAGTTTGTCGTGATGTTCATTGACGATATTCTAATTTATTCTAAGACGAAAGTAGAGCACGTGGAGCATTTGTGAATGGTGTAGCAATTGTTAAGGGAAAAGAAATTGTATGCAAAGTTGTCAAAGTGTGAATTTTGGCTAAACGAAGTTAGTTTTCTTGGGTATGTGATTTCTAGTGGTGAAATTGCTATGGATCCTTCTAAAGTTGATGTTGTGTTGCAATGGGAGGCTCTGAAGTCTGCAACCAAGGTTTGAAGCTTTCTTGGTTTGGCAGGTTACTATCGAAGGTTCATTGAAGGATTTTCTAAGTTGGCTTTTCCATTAAATCAGTTGACTCGAAAGGGTCAAGCTTATGTGTGAGATGTTATGTGTGAAGAAAGCTTTGTAAAATTAAAGAAGAGGTTGACGACTGCTTCAGTGTTGATTTGCCTAATCTGAGTGAGTCTTTTGTTGTGTATTGTGATGCGTCTAAGATAGGACTTTGTGGTGTGTTAATTCAGAATGGACAGGTTATTGCTTATGCTTTTAGACAACTCAGAGTTCATGAAAGGAATTATCCTACGCATGACTTAGAGCTAGCAACGGGGGTGTTTGTATTAAAGATTTGGAGACATTATCTTTTTGGTTCTAAATTCCAAGTGTTCAGTGATTACAAGAGTTTGAAGTACTTATTTAACCATAAAGAATTGAATATGAGACAGAGAAGGTGGCTTGAATTATTGAAAGATTATGACTTTAATTTGAGTTACCATCCTGGTAAGGCAAATGTAGTTGCTGATGCATTAAGTAGGAAGTCGTTGCATATATCGATGCCTATGGTTTGAGAGTTAGAGATGATTGAGTAATTCATAGACATGAGCTTAGTGTATGAAGAGACTTTTAATGGTTTGAAATTAGGAATGTTGAAACTGATAAGAGGTATAATAGAAGAAATCTGAGAAGGTCAAAAATTTGATTTGAGGTTAGTCGATTAATTAACTTTGATTAACCAGGGAAAAGGAGATAAGTTCAGAATTGACGATAATGGTGTAATGAGGTTTGGCGATAGAGTGTGCGTTCTAGATAGTCTAGAGCTTAAGAATAGTATTTTTGAGGAAGGACATAGAAGCGGGTTGAGTATTCGTCCCAGTGCTACGAAGATGTATTAGGACTTGAAGAGATTATTCTGGTGGCCTGGTGTGAAGAAAGAAGTTGCCGAATTTGTTTATGCTTGTTTGACTTATCAGAAGTACAAAATTGAACATCAAAAAACCTATGGGTCTTATGCAACCGTTGAGTATTCCAGGATGAAAGTGGGACAGTGTTTCCATGGACTTTGTGTCGGGTTTGCCAAAGACTGCTAAAGGTAATGATTCAATTTGGGTGATTGTGGATAAGTTAACCAAGTCGGCTCATTTCTTATCGATTAAGATCAATCATCCTATAGACAAGTTAGCTGAGATGTATATTGGATAAATTGTGAAGTTACTTGGAATACCTTCGAGTATCATGTCAGATAGGGATCTGAGGTTTACGTCGAAAGTAGTAACAAGATCATAATAAGCCTTATGATGCCCCGGTTGATAAAGGGAAACATAAGGCTTATGATGGGAAGAAGACAAGTGGGGGAGGAGCTCCCGCTTCTATCAAGTTCTGTAGGTGTGGTGAACAAGGTCACTGATCCAATGAATGTGAGGATAAGGTGCTGAGGTTCTACAAGTGTGGTAAGTTTGATCATCATGCTCCTGAATGCAAGAAAGATTGTGTGACTTGTTTCAATTGTAGGGAGAAGGGTCATATCAATACTTAGTGTTAAAAACTAAGGAAGTCTTCTACTACTCAGACCAATGGTAGAGTGTTCGCGTTGACTGGATCAGAAGAACCTAATAAGGACAACTTGATTCAAGATACTTATTTTATTAACTATATAGAATTGGTTGCTATTATTAATATTGGTGTTACTCATTCATTTGATTCGCTTGAATGTGCTACTAAGTTGGAATTGAAATTGTCTGATATGAATGGTAGTATGGTGATAGATACTTCTGCTAGTGGTCCTTTTACTACTGCTTACATTTGTTTGAAGTGTCCTTTGACTATTTACGATAAGAGTTTTGTGATGGATTTGGTGTGTCTTCCCTTACACCAAATCGATGTGATTCTTGGTATGAACTGGTTGGAGTTCAACTATTTTCATATCAATTGTTATAATAAGACGTTTAGGTTCCTTAAGTTTTGTGATAATGGAGAATTGATGTTGTTGACCGTTAAGGAAGTGAATGAACATTTTAGAATTTGAAGCCTTGATGTTTGCGATGTTTGTGTCGTTGCAAGTGGATGGTAAAGATGCGAATATGGAATTATCGGTTGTCTGTGAATTTCCATAGGAGTTTCTAGATGGGATCACTAATTTACCTCCTGAACATGAAGTGGAATTTTCTATAGATTTGGTGTCAGGTACGAGTCTGGTATCGATGACTCCTTATAGAATGTCAGCTTCAGAGCTTAACGAGTTGAAGAAACAATTGGAAGAGATGCTCGAGAAGAAGTTTATTCGATCGAGTGTTTCTCCGTGGAGTGCTCCACTGTTGCTAGTTATGAAGAAAGATGGATGTATGAGCTTGTGTGTAGATTACAGACAGTTGAATAAAGTGGCAATTAAGAATAAGTATCCACCAATGAGAATTGATGATTTGATGGATCAGTTGATGGGTGCTTGTATTTTCAGTAAGATTGATTTGAGGTCGGGTTATCATCAGATTCGAGTTAAACCAAATGATATTCCAAAGACAGCTTTTAGAACAAGGTATGGCCATTATGAATACACTGTGATGCCATTTGTTGTATCTAATGCGCCAAGTGTTTTTATGGAGTATATGAATAGAACTTTTCATTCATATTTGGATAAGTTTGTCGTGGTGTTCATTGACGATATTCTGATTTATTCTAAGACGAAAGAAGAGCACGTGGAGCATTTGTGAATGGTGTTGCAAGTGTTAAGGGAAAAGAAATTATATGCAGAGTTGTCAAAGTATGAATTTTGGCTAAAGAAAGTTAGTTTTCTTGGGTATGTGATTTCTAGTGGTGAAATTGCTATGGATCCTTCTAAAGTTGATGTTGTGTTGCAATGGGAGGCTCTGAAGTCTGCAACCAAGGTTTGAAGCTTTCTTGGTTTGGCAGGTTACTATCGAAGGTTCATTGAAGGATTTTCTAAGTTGGCTTTTCCACTAAATCAGTTGACTCGAAGGGTCAAGCTTATGTGTGAGATGTTATGTGCGAAGAAAGCTTTGTAGAATTAAAGAAGAGGTTGACGACTGCTTCGGTGTTGATTTGCCTAATCTGAGTGAGTCTTTTGTGGTGTATTGTGATTCGTCTAAGATAGGACTTTGTGGTGTGTTAATTCAGAATGGACAGGTTATTGCTTATGCTTTTAGACAACTAAGAGTTCATGAAAGGAATTATCCTACGCATGACTTAGAGCTAGCAACGGGGGTGTTTGTATTAAAGATTTGGAGACATTATCTTTTTGGTTCTAAATTCCAAGTGTTCAGTGATTACAAGAGTTTGAAGTACTTATTTAACCATAAAGAATTGAATATGAGACAGAGAAGGTGGCTTGAATTATTGAAAGATTATGACTTTAATTTGAGTTACCATCCTGGTAAGGCAAATGTAGTTGTTGATGCCTTAAGTAGGAAGTCGGTGCATATATCGATCTTATGGTTTGAGAGTTAGAGATGATCGAGCAATTCATAGACATGAGCTTAGTGTATGAAGAGACTTCTAATGGTGCGAAATTAGGATTGTTGAAACTGATTAGAGGTATAATATAAGAAATCTGAGAAGGTCAAAAATTTGATTTGAGGTTAGTCGATTAATTAACTTTGATTAACCAGGGAAAAGGAGATAAGTTCAGAATTGACGATAATGGTGTAATGAGGTTTGGCGATAGAGTGTGTGTTCTAGATAGTCTAGAGCTTAAGAAAAGTATTTTTGAGGAAGGACATAGAAGTGGGTTGAGTATTCATCCCAGTGCTACGAAGATGTATCAGGACTTGAAGAGATTATTCTGGTGGCCTGGTGTGAAGAAAGAAGTTGTCAAATTTGTTTATGCTTGTTTTACTTATCAGAAGTAAAAAATTGAACTTCAAAAACCTATGGGTCTTATGCAACCGTTGAGTATTCCAGAATGAAAGTGGGACAGTGATTATATTAATTGATTAATTTAGCGTGATTATATGAGTCAATGTGTAGTGTTTGATGTCTTGGTTATTATATATGACCATTTATAGTGATTTGTGATATTATGATGAATATGAAGTGTACCAAGATGATTGAGATAAATATGATATTTGAATATGATGTTTGGATGACTATGATGTATGATGGGTTGCTATGTATAGTATAGTGGGAATTAGACTAATTAAGAAGATTGTTAGTATTTTGGAATAATTAGAATAATTGTTTAGAATTATTTTAATGATAATTCAAAGTTTCTAATTTATGTTATTCTATGTGTTTGAAACATTTGATATTAGTTTAACACCAAATGGAAGTTTATTAATGTTAAGAGTTTCACATCGAATGATATATAACCTGCGAGACAACTGGAATTATTCTCATTCTTCTCATCCGTACGCATGCATATGCTGATTCAATTCATGGCGACATGCTTCAAAATGGACATGCAAATCATGCGTGGCTTTGTATTGACCTTTTGGATGTCCTATGCCAGCTAGCTGAGAAGGGTCATGCCTGTTGTTTGGTCAATCCTGGATTATCCCCTAAAACACTGTCCAAAAATATTGCTTCTTGGGATGTCACATGTTAATGTAAGAGTTCATAGATTTGAATTCATTTCTCTTTCATAATAATGTGCCTTTTCCATGCCTTTTCTTGTAATGAAGTTTGCATTTGTTCTTGCAGACTACTTACATCCACTTCCAAAGTATCTCTGATTGTTTTTCCAATGATAGCAAAAAGTGATGTTGGTAGTGGAATGATCCTACACCTTTGGCACATAAATCCCAATCTGGTCCTGCGAGGCTTTATGGATTCTCAAACGATGATGTAGGCAGCATTGTGAGAATTATATACATCTGCCAAAAGCTTAAGGTGGTTCTCATGTTAAGTTTGAACTTTTCATCTGAGCCATTTTTGTAATAGATAATTTGCTGTCATGAATTTTCCTCTTGGAACCAAAATTATGCTAAAATGTTTTATTCTTACTTTCATCCGGTTACTTTTGCACTACTATTTCAAACATATATATTTGGATTAATATATATGTCTGTAATATATAAAATATATTTGAATTAATAATATATAAATTTTTGTAAAAGTAGATTTCAATTTATAAAACAGTATAATTGATTGATTTTATTCATTAAAACTTTAAAACCGTTTGGTTTTACTCATTCTCTGTCTGATAATTTGATTTAGGAATTAATTTATTTTTTTTACTTCTTTTTATTCTTTTTCTTCTGCTTCTTCTTTTTCATAAAAGCTCAAATAGTCCCAAAGAATTATGTCTATCATTCAACCTAATATCATTTTATACAATTTGGCTTATGATATTGAATCTATTATTGATGAGTGTGGAGAGTTCCACAATGTGCCTCTTCTTGATATAAATGGTAGAATCAATTATAATCTAATATTGACTAGACGTCATATAATAAATATTTTTGGATATATATATATATATATATATATATATATATATATATATATATATATATATATATATATATATATATATATAATATTTAAAATAATAATATATATTTTTTATATAAATATAAATTTCAATTTATAAAATAGTAAATCTGGCTGATTTTATTCATTAAAACTTTAAAATCGTTTGGTTTTACTCTTATATATATATATATATATATATATATATATATATATATATATATATATATATATATATATATATATGAGAAGAAACAATAATGTATTATCAATAGATGAAGACTTTTTTTTCCAACAGAATTGTGATTGAGAAAATAACTATTCATTCCACTGTTTTTATAACTTGTTTCTTACTGTTTATAAAACCATATTCACCTCCTCTGTTATTAATGATTTGGTCTATGCATTGTGAACACTATAATTTGTTCAACGTTTTTTCAAGGTTGCAATAATTTAATAAATAAATAAATATATATATATATATATATATATATATATATATATATATATATATATATATATATATATATATATATATATATATATAATCAGGCAATCATGAGTAAGAAGACACGGTCGACTGAGAGAAAGAGAAAGAGAAAAGCAGACGAGAGAGAGAAATAATTCTTAAAGTTCTTATATGATAGACAATTTTTTTTCCGTTTTTTCATTTCTCAATATAGGTTATGAATGTCACAAATGAAGTTTCATTTTTTTCTTCTTGAAGTTGAATATTTTATACTAGTTTTCATTATAACGATGATATAAATTTTATGAATTAAAATACTTGGTTCAGTTAGACGGGCTCGCGGACAGCATTTTTTAAATTCGTTGCCTGAACCAATTAACATCGAATTTCATTGGTTTGATTTTGTTTTTACTCAAGCTAAAAAAAAATATTTGACCCAAACACATTGGTTTTGTTTGGATTCCAGTTTGGTTTTGATTTTCCAAAACCAATGAACACCCCTATTCGTCATCATGGGATAGATAGGAATCGCCTCAATAACGCTTTTTCACCAAGGTTACCCTACCTGTAAAAGACAAAAGATTAATTTTCCAGCTCGCAAGCCTCGTCGAGATTTGATCCACCAAATACTGGTAATCAATATGCTTAATGTTTTTTCCACTTAGAGGAACCCCACAACATTTCCTAAAATGATTATTTTCTCTAAAAACCTAAAATCTGAGACAACTTCACTCTCAAGCTTCTCGCCACATTCTTAGAGAACATCATACCCGTCTTTTCGTTGCCGACCTCCTGACTAGACAAATAACAGAACTTACAAAGAGTTTTCATGATACGCCTCATTTGATTTTCCATAGTTTCTCCAAACAACAATAAGTCGTCAAATATAAGACGGGAAATGCTAGGCCTATGCTTTCCCATTTTAATACCTTTCCACTTATTGTCCATCACGTATTGCTCAATAAGATGAGAAAGCTTATCCATGCATAACACAAAGAGCTATGGGAAAATAGGATCACCCTGGAGGATACCTCGTTGAGGTCTATAAAACTCACTTCTCGCTCCATTCCACATGACATTTATTTCAATACTGCTCATAGAATGCATGATAACATCCAACATATTTAGAGGAATCTTTACTTCACTCAAAACACGTGCAATAAAATCCCAACTAAGCTTATCACAAGCCTTAGAAAGATCAATTTTAATGGATTGCCCTTCTTATTATGCATTGTGGTCATGGCCTTCTTTGCAATAATGATGTTCTCATGTATTTATCTACTAAACACAAACCCCGTTTGATAAAGGGAAACTGAATCTGCCATACAAACCTTCAGTCTTTCAACTATGACCTTACTAACAACTTTGTAGATCGTGCGGCATAGCGAGATAGGTCGAAATTGGCCAACTGTTTAGAGATGATCAACCTTTGAGATCAAACAAATATTAGTTTTATTAACATTTGTAATGCTCCCTGGATTGCTCCAGACATTCTTCACAAAGGAACACACACTTTTTTCAACCACATTCCATGATTTCTAGTAGAAGCCAGCTGAAAATCCGTCTGGGTCAGACATCTTTCATGGTTTCATAAAAAATAACGCATGTTTCACTTTGTCATCTTTCATAGAAGCATTAAGCATCTCTATATATGAATCCTTCAAACTAGAGAAAGAGACGTTAATTTTATTCCAGTTATAGTTAAGTTTGAAAAGATTTTCAATAGAAGTTGTTAACCACTTCTTTCAATTATGTTTAATTTTTCACATATTTATTTAATATATTTTACATATATTTATTATACATTTAATTTTTTTTTCAAATAAAAGTTAATTTAATAACAATATATGAAAGATAACAAATTAATTAAATCATTAATTAAGGATGTTATTTTATATTATTTTATATTTAAAAAACCAGATGAGCAGGTAATTTACCAAAAATTTCAATTAATTGTCAATAATTAATTATAAAATATTACTCATCAACTATTAATTATTAGTTATTAATTATTAATAATTCATATTTAACGTTGAGTAATGTTAACTTGTGCTTCAAGAATACATTATAAGAAAATGTAAATGAAATGTTTGTGTTGAAAAATAAAATAAAATCAATTGTAAAATTTTAATAGAATCAATTTACAATTTTAAACACAAATTTTTTGTATCAAATAGAAACATTTTATTTAGCACAAATTAGCATTACCCTTTAATTTTTAGGTTAGCGTGTTGTTTTGACCTGTTAGAACTATGCATATAAGATAACTTATTTTACAAAAATAAATAGTTACAATATTTTTCTACCAAAAAAATATTTAAAATATTGACTCTTCAAATTTATTTTTATCAAGGTCACAATACTTATTCCAACGACGAATGATACTTTAATAAAATAAATAAATTTAAAATAAATATTATTTGACTTTTAATATATAGTTAATACATTTAGTTTTAATTGTGTGATATAAATAATGTTATGTGTACCATTTTCAATATATTTTGAGTTTAAAGGAGATGTACAGATCGTTATTAAATATTATTTTTGTCATATTATATATTTTTTAAAAAGAAAATATTTATTAATAAGAAAGTATGAAAATAAAAAAAATAAGAATTAAATCTCAACTATTCATTATTATTACTATCTCTATGATCTCTGTTAAAAAAGAAATTAAATTTAAAATAAATTTTAAATTATCCTCTACAACAATGATAATTATACATTATTATCTTTTTTATTCAAATGATTTTTACTATACAGTAATATTATTCTTTTTAAAAATTGCAGTCGAATTTAGCATGATTGATCGAGAGAGTAAAAAAAATTTACAACTTTTCGTACATCATCTTTTTTCTCATATATTTTATATCTATAATAATAGAAAATGTATTAATAATTAATAAATTTAACATAGTAATTTTTTTTATAATTTAGAATAATTTTGTTAAAATTTGAAATGACACAATATTTAAAATAGAAGGAGATTCTAGGAAAAGTAATGTTTTTTTTGACCATTTTGTTATCTTTCCTAATATACTCTAATATAATGATTTATAAGAAAATTTTATTTTTTAAATATATTTAATAAATTAAAAAAAAATTATTTAAAAATAGTTACGGAATGAATATGTGCGTAAAAATGTTAAATTGAAACATATATTTCCGTTATTGACAATTTATTGTATGTTTGTATTGGGATGGAATGGGTTTGGACGGTAGTGGAGTACGATGATGTTCCTGTTTTATCGAGTAAGCAAGTATCACGATCTTTGTTTGTTTATTTATTTGAAAGGAAAGAAATAGAAAACTTGTAGCGTTAGTCCACTCCTACCTTTCTTTACTCGGTTCTCTTCTCTTCTGTTCTGTTCCTTTCTTTTCTTTCAACTTTCTACTTATTCTTATTCTTATTCTCCTATCATTATTATCCAATAAAACAATACCTGCAACCCTTTCTTCTTCTTCTTCAATCAACTCAATAAAATGAAGGGTTTCGATTCTGTAACCGTAAGTTCTGACACAATTCACTTTTTAACTAACCGCTATGATCGATCATTCATGTCTTTGAATTTTCAGGATCCAAAGAATAGGTTCTTCCTATGGACCATCCTTGTTCTAATCTCTTTGGTTTGCGCTGCTTATTTTCTTGGTAATGCTTTATCTGCAAAGGTATGTTCTCTCCCCCCAACTTTTCATACTCTTTTCTTGTCTATATATAATTCTATACTATTTTCCTCCCAGAGATTTACCAGATGGGGACTAATTTATTCAACACCCACTACAAAATCCAATGCATGCAAGGTTTCTTATTTTCTCTATTTTTACCATTTCTATTTGCTTCTAATCCAATTACCTCTTCATTTCCATTCTCTTTTCCCTTTTCTAGACACAATGCTATCCTCCTTCTGGAACTCACTCCTTGCCTCGAGGAATTGTTGCTACAACATCTGACTTGGAAACAAGGCCCTTATGGGCCTCTGCTCCTCCAAACAATGTATGCTCATTTCTAATCATTGCCACCAATCCAATCTAGATTTTGATTCTTACTTTTCTTTTCAGAGAATTTCAACCCGCCCATTGAATTTGTTGGCTATTCCAGTAGGAATTAAACAGAAACAAGTTGTTGATAAAATCGTCAAAAAGGTCACTCTTGCTTCACTTGTATAATATCACTTTGATCTCAAACTCATATATGCTGACTCTTATCTCTGCTGCCAGTTCCCTTCAACTGATTTTGTTGTCATGCTTTTTCATTATGATGGTTTGGTCGATGGATGGAAGGATTTAGCTTGGAGTAGCCAAGCCATACACGTCTCTGCTATACATCAAACTAAATGGTATAATATGCTCTTTACCCTCTACCTGTCCTGTTATCATCTCTAACTATTGAACCACTTTATTCTCTCTATCACGCCATAGGTGGTTTGCAAAACGATTTTTACATCCAGACATTGTTGCTGACTACAATTATATATTCCTCTGGGATGAGGACCTTCTTGTCGATAATTTTGACCCCAAAAGGTAAGCCACTCCTCAATTATTACTTTTTTGGTTAAAGAATTTCACGCTGTTGCTGAGATGAATCACTTGTGGCAAGAAGAATCCATTGTTTTGATATGTTGGTTATACGGTTAGGTATATATCTATTGTTAAAGAAGAAGGGCTAGAGATATCACAGCCTGCACTTGACCCTAGTAAATCAGAAATCTATCATCAACTAACAGCTCGTATAGAAGGATCCAAAGTGCACAGGTTAACATCTACATCCTTATTATTATATAACCAATGCAGTTATAGTTTAGAATATATGTGCACACACACTCACACGGTCTCTACCATGTATATGTACCAAAACTTTTCATTTTTGTTTCTGGGATTGTATACTCCTTCCTACATGTTGCCTTGGATTTTGAGTAGTTATTTTTATATTTTGCAAACAGTCGATAAAATTTACTGTTGGTATTATGATGTCTGTGTACAGAAGGTACTATAAGTTCAACGGTAACGGAAGGTGTGACGACAGTAGCACTGCTCCTCCTTGCTTAGGGTAAGAAGTTGCGCTATGCTGTGTGATTCATTAAATCATTTGTGACAGTCGAATAGTACTTTTAATCTGCGCTATGCTGTGTGATTCATTAAATCATTTGTGACAGTCGAATAGTACTTTTAATCTAATATGTAAACGTACCTGTTTTGCAGGTGGGTGGAAATGATGGCACCGGTGTTTTCTAAAAAATCTTGGCCATGTGTATGGCATATGATTCAGGTATCTTAGTACAAACAAACCATACACATTGTGAAAATATTTGAAAATTTTCATCCTTTTTTGGTCATTCAAGTGAGGTTGTTAACAAGTAGTAACACTTAACATTATGTACTTGAGAAGAAGTCATTGTCACTTAACACTAGTACAAAAAAACAGGCTAGTCAATTCTTTAATCATGTTTATGTCTGCAGAATGACTTAATCCATGCCTGGGGATTGGATAAACAGTTCGGTTACTGTGCACAGGTAACATTCTATTCATGGCCTATGTATATGTATATCTAAATCCTTCCAGTATGGTTATTCATATCTGAACGATATTGCAGGGTGATCGAATGAGAAACATCGGTGTGGTGGATGCTGAGTACATAGTTCATCTTGGCCTTCCCACTCTTGGGGGATCTGATGGCAATGCGGCAAGTGATTTCATTTGGTTTCTGTGATTTAAATTACCCTCCCAGTCTAAACTATTAATTAACGAACGATTTGTGTTTTGGTTTGCAGACTTGGGCAAATTCCCATAGACCTAAAGTAAGTATGTTTATGATGTATTTAAACGCGTAATTGCAGCTTATCCTATAAGAAAGTAATTAATATTGTAGTACATGATTGTAGGTGAGGATGCAGTCATACATTGAAATGCAGATATTTGGCAAGAGATGGAAGGATGCAGCAAACAAGGACCAATGTTGGATTGATCCATATCGACAAGAAGCACATTAGTCACATACAAGATATCAGATTTTGATCATGTATGAGTGTGAAGATGTATTCTACCTTTCCCTTATATATTGGTGTACATAAGGGTGGTATAGGAGGAGTCACAGAAAAAGTTTTAGAGCATAGTTTTTTTTATTTTATTTTTGCCCCTCTGTAGATGATAGGTTACATGGCCAAAATTTCTCAGCTCTATATGGTGTTGGTTTGTATTTAGTTTAAATGTAATGTTTGATGCTCGTCAAGTTATTGAATCGTGGGCACTGAAATATGTTTGATACATTTGGTGTTCATTTGGAGTGTGCTTACGGTTACAGCCATATTGTTATTGTTATTAGGATTGTTCATCGATTTCTAAATAGTAATAACTTGTAAGTAGAAGTGAGAAGCAGTTGAATTTATTCCTATGAGAATGTTGGATTTTCATCCTCTAACCATGAGAATAAAAATATGGCTTTGAAATAATTTTTTTAAATTTGAATCAAACATGAGAATGTTGTATTCCCATGACCATATTCTTTGAAATATTTTTTACAACCTTAAAATAAACACATCTTATGAATAAATAATATTAGATATTATATAATTATTTTAAGGATAAAACTTATATATAATTTCTTTGATTTAATTTTTAATATTTTCAATGAAAATTTGAATTTAGAAAGTAAAAATATGAGAAAATTGCATATGTATAAGAGAAAATTATATATTTATTATATTTTTGTTAAAGAGGAAATTAAATATGATAAATATATATATTTTGAAATACACGGTAGCCGTTATAGATATAAATTTTCTTATTTCTCATATTTATAGAGAAAAAAATAGTTGTTTGAATTTTTTTGTTAATCTAAATCGTATATCTATTTCTTTCACTCCTTTTGATTTTCTTCCTGTTGAAATTAAAAGTTATTATGTAAAAAATAATTTTGATTTACTTTTTTTAATTTTATATATTTATATATTTTTGAATGGATTTTGGTATAGTCTCCAACTTTTTGTGTTTTAATTTTTTTTAGATGTTTTATTATCTTTTATAAATAAATAAAAATTCCAGAAAATCTACTAGAGTAGTATCTTGGTAAGTTCAATTTCTTTCGGTGACTAGTATAAGACTAATCTAGGTTTTAGTTTTTTTTTTTTTTGGATTCAATCTTGGTTTTAGTTAATTGAACATGATTTTTCTTTGTTTCGTAGGTCACAAGGTTTCAAAGCCACGTCCTCATAAAGAGGAACAAATTGTTTTCATTTGACCAACACTTGATATGTTTTTTCATCGCAATTTTCGATAAGCAGGCCTGCCTATTAAGTTTATTTCACGAAATAGGAATAACAACATAGTTAATTTGTTATTAGCCAGGGTTAAATACTTGATACATTAACTCTCTCTAAAAAAATCCACCTAACATATACTTACAGGTTATCGTAAGGGCAGACTCTATTGGTATGCAAGCAGACCCGCTGTATAGTCTCTAATTTTAAAGGATCTCAAAATATATTTGTGTTATAAAAATATAAATTTTTACGATGATGTAGGTGACATTTCTGAAATTCAAAATTTCTTTAAGAATTTTTCGAAATGCATCTCGAGACGAATTATATATATCATCTCATTCTTTGTAAATCAAACAATCACTCTATTTTATGTTAAAATTTAGTTTAAATATGTATATCTAAAAACACCACTCAACCCATTTACCAAGTGTTTCTCATTGAGATTTATTATTTAATTATTCATTGATATTTTCGAAGATACACTTCTGAAATTGTCATTTTTTCAGAGAAGCATCTCCAAAAAATGTCATTTTCGGAGCATATCACTATCTTGCATGATCATCACTCTCATATTTCATACCTCCTACGTAAACCAAAACCCTTGAAAAAATCATTTTCAACCAACTTTTCGATTCCAAATCATCATTTTTGTGCTTTATCACAACAAAGAGAGCAAAAGAACCTGCAATTTAAGATAAAGTTGATTCATTTCTTACATCGTTGCTTGAGCTGAAAAAATGAATGTTGAGTCTGGAGATGCATCTCCGAATTCACTTGATATATATTTCGGAGACACGTCTTTGAATTTGTCTGGTAGTGTAATTTTTTTAACTGTTTTTCTATTTTAATTTGTATTAGATATGGTGCACCTGGATATGTTTGTCAAAATTGTTTTAAGTAATTATAAAACCTGATGAAGTGAAGGAAGATGTTAAATCGGATGAGGTGACTGATGATGATAAGTCGTGTGTTAGATCGGTTGATGTCGAGATAAATGTTGGTCAACAATTTACAAAAGAACAACGGTTTACTGCTCGTGAATATCTGCTTGAATGGCTTCACATTGAAGGTGTGAAGAAAACGCAAGAAAGGGGGGGGGGGGGGGGGGGGTTGAATAGGATTTTCCTTTGTTGAATAACTTTCGCTTCTAAGCATTATTCATTGAACAATGCTTCTGAGTGTTACTTCTAAGTAATGCTTCTAATTAAGTTAAGAAAACATAAATTTTAAAGCATAAGCAAAAGTAAAGAACATGCGATATATCCTGATTCACTTGAGAAACCCCCAAGCTAGTCCAGTCCACCCTACCAAGGTGATTTCGCCTTGAACTCAAGGACTTAATCCACTATAACCAATCTGATTACAGTCGCACGGGCAATCACCAGCGACTAACATCCAATGATGCGTTCAGGGATCCAAATCGGATATAACATTCATTGACCAAACAGAATATGATTCTTCAGAATCTTTTATCAGAATTTCCTTCTAATGATATCCATCAGTGATCTCAGAAGGCTGACCTTCAGTCAGTCCCCTTTGAGATATGACTACCATTGACCCAATATAATCCACTACCAGGATTTCATCTATGATGACCGCAACCAAAGTCTTCTCAAGTCTTCTGATCTTCACTCAATCACTTGAGGAACCGACAAATTCTAAACAAAATTTTTTCTAAAGATTACATGAGTGCTTCTTATCAAGCAAATTACTCTTAATTTAAGTACATATTGTTTGACATAATTTCTGAGCAACAACTCTTATGTACAAACAATTTACATGAAGATCTTAATAAATAACACAATCTGAGCAACAACTCTTGTGTTTTACATATGTCTACAAAGATGAATATAATCTAAGTTAAGTCCAGTATCTTGTAGTCTTCTTGTCTTCATCTTTATTGTTGAGCAAGCTATGAGCAACAAATCCTTGCTTTTTCATAATTTTGTCAAGATGTATATGATTGATAGTTTGAATGATATCTTGTAGAATTCTTCATCTTCTTTCTTCATTAAGCAAGATATGAGTAACAACTCCTTGCTTTTAATAATTCTGCCAAGATGTATATGATTGGTAGTTTGAATAACATCTTGTAGAATTCTTCTTCTTCATCTTATTTGGTTAGATTCAACATGTTCAACATAACTGTTGTTCTTGTTGTTATAGTGGTTGATAGCTTTTTGGTTGTGTTCCAAAAATGACAACTTTCAATTTTAACATTGAACACCAATAACATTTTTGAACATATGATTCTTTTCTTATAAAGCCAAGCAAAATAAAGTCATTGGATATTTGAAAAAGAGTCGTTACAAATAGTACTTATCATACGGTGGGAGAACAGACTTGGGTGTTTTACGTTTTATCGCAAATTTTATGGATAGCAAGAGTCGCCATCGAATTTTCTTTTATCCAATAAAGGAAAGGGTGAAAAGAACAGGAAAGACCTTTTGAGATATTTTCTTGGTTCAGGGGGTAGGTTATGAAAAGGGAAGGTGTTAGCACCATTTTCATCCGTATTTATCTACGGGCTCTTAGTTTCTTACTAGATCACTTTGAAAATGCTTTGTTTGAAATGTGTTTGTGGTGTTCAAGTTTGAAAATATTTTGAAAACGCCTTGGTTGCGGAAAATTTTGTAATGATTCTCGTCTCTATAAGAATGCATACAAAGTGTTGGTTTTGAAAATAGTTCAAAGAGATGTTTGTTTTTTGAAGGTGTTTTGAAAGTGTGAGTGTGAAAATGGTTTTAGTTTGATGAGCAAGCAACTGCGAGCATCCTACCTACTCAAAAGGTCTTTGTTCTTTTGTTCCTCCTTTAGATGTTGCTATCTTACCATTAATTGGTAAGAAGCCCCATCATTTGATGTGAAGGGACAAGCGTGGGTCAATCGTATAGTCATAAAAGGCAACTTATGAGACGTTTTAGCAATTTCTGTAAGGGACTAGATCGTTTACCGAAGGCAACATCGAGGGATATCGAGGGACTACGATCTTTTTTTATCGAGGGTCTTTGCTAAAATGCTCATATTCGAGGGACATGAGCATTTTCCGAGGAAACAAGTGAGGTTACCCTAGAGGTGTACGTGTGCAGTGTGTTTGATTGCATGCATTTTTGTCTTTGAGATTAGGGTTTTCTAGCGGTTAATTTTATCTTGCCATACACACCCTAATTACTAACAATGTATATTAAAGCGGTAAATTGCGGAAATTAAAATCCTAAGCTATTACATCATTAGGGGAGTGGGGATACAATTTACAAATGGGGATGAAGTAGAAACTTAAATATTACAACCATATCGAATAACAATGAAGATAATGTAAAAACAGTGTAAAAAGAAGGAAAAATTGCATTTTGAACTATTATGTGTCAACACATGCTACTATACATCGACACATAACTTTCCTTTCCCCTGTAAAACCAAATCAACTCAGTATGAGTCGATGCATAATGGGATGTGTCGACTTATGCTCCTGTTTGTATCGACACATACATGTTTTGTGTCAACTCATGCCCCTTCCATCCTTCTGTTTTGGGGCCTAGACAACAGTATGAGTCGATGCATAAGGCCACGTGTCAACTCATACCCTGTTTTTTCACTAGAATGAGTCGACCCATGTGGGTATGTGTCGACTCATGCTGTAATTTTTTGCCTTAAACATTGTTTTATTGTCTGTACAGGTCAGTTTACAGCATATGATTGATAAACATAAACAGCAAGCAAAAATGGTTAGCTCAAGGGGGCAATGATTACTACCTTTTATCTTCAAAAATAAATCATTAATGATGTATGAAAAAATGTCAAGTCAAGAAGACTTACCTTGAGACTGCACTTGGTGTTTTAAATCTAAATGCTTTTCAAGATGTTGTGGTGGCTCCAATGAATCTCCAGAAAACTGTTCCAAACTATTGAATCACACTAAACCCAGTCAAGTTGTACAATACTATTTTTATGTTTGGAGAGTGAAGATAATGCCACTGCAGAAACTATTTTTTATGTTTGAACAATCTCTGTATGATGTAAAGTGTTTGGCTGGTTGATTTATGGGAGAGTTTGTAAGATGGAATAATGGATTGAGATTCTATTTTGAATGAAAGTAGAGCTGGTTTTTTTTTGGATGAGCCAAGGTTACAAAGAATGTTGTTTTTCTGCTCAAAACTCTTTATTCTCTCTCTAAAAGCCCCCTTTGTGTGTTGTGAAAACAATTTATTTATAGAGGAAGTTTTGTTGGGATTTTGGAAGCGAAACAAATAACAATTTGAACTGTTTGGGTATGTTGTCTTCATAGTTTTTTTCTATGAAGCTCTTATGTGCTAATTTGGTACAAATATGGGGCTGACATAATGCAGACTTGGACTGGTTTAGGAGCAGCATAGCAGGGCTGTTTTGCAGCAGTTTTGGAGTGTTGTGGCAGCTTGGTGTAGGGCTGTTTTATAGCAGTATAGCAGACGATCTTTTGACATGGTTTTAGGATGTTATGCGGGCAATACAGCAGGCTTAGACAACATTTTTTGTAGCTTGATACAAAATCTGGTTTGTGGACCAATTTATGCAGATTGTAACAAAGACAAAGCATGTTTGTGGGCAGCATAGTGGCAAAGTTTGAGTCAAAGGGAAAGAGTTTAAACAAGACCAAACTTAGGATTTGTAATCTTGCAAAAAAATGCCACTTTGTAATAACTTGAATTATTTGTAACACCTTGAATTATTTGTAACATCTTGAATTATTTTGAATTATAGTGAAAAGATGTCATGAAGCAATGAAATTAACAAGTATAGAAAATACTTCGATAAATTTCCAAGTCTTACAAAGTTGGACTTTTGACTTTTTTGATTTTTGATGATCAAATTCCATATTTTGGATGTCTTGATGAAATGTGATTTTTTGGGACTCAATTTTGGTTAAAAAGTTAAAGTTTAACTTTTTAGTGTACAGTTAACTTTTTCCACCAGTTGACCGAATTTTGTCTATCAACCCACTAATCTCAGGAGATCAATTGAAATATGCGATTAGGTCAAAATGACGCGCTCAGATCCTTGAGATCATGCTTCCAACTAATAAGTCAGGTATTAGGTCAAAAATCAAAGTTCGGTCATTTTCAGTCAAAATCCTAATTTTGCCCATTTTTCCCTTTTGATAATATGAATGACTTTCTTGGAAAATTGTGATCCAAGACTTGAAACTTGACAGAAGTAATCCTGAGTGTCCATAAAGATCCATGAAAGTCATATGAACATCAGAAACTCGACTACCTTTGTACAAACTCAAACCCTAATTTGAGGTATCAGTGTTGAAGAGATTGTTTGACCTAGTCGATACTTGCGCAAACTTAAGGCATTGAAGATCTTTGTAGGAAATATCTTGAGAAATGAGAGGGAAAATTTTAGGGTACAACAACTGCCCCTGTTCAATCTTCTTAAACCTGAAGAGTTAGATTGGCAAGTCCGACATTCGTGACTTGAAGGTGGAAGATGATTGAACACTAGAGTGCCCAGAAATTTGCACTCTATAATGTGGTGGTTGATTGTATCGAGAAAGGGCTTAAAGATGCCATTTGGAGAGGTGATGGACAATTTGTCGGAGATGGGCTTATAGATGCCATCCAGCATGACTGTTGGTAGAAATTAGAAGAAGTATCAGAATAAATCTTTGGTTGATTTATACTAAAACAATAGATGTCTTGAAGGAAGTATTTATCATGTAGATAGTCCGCTTGTCTTGTTTCAAGAATTGATCTACAATCAATTTTTTGGTAAACTCGTCTTGTTTCGAGAGTTCATGCCATTGGTGATAAAGATAGTCGCCCCATCCTGTTTCAGGAATTAATCTTTATCTAACCAAAGAGAAAGAAAGACAGTTTCCCTGTCCTGTTTCAGGAGTTAATCTTTAATCTGTTCATATAGATGGTTGTCTTGTCTTTTTTCAGGTGTTAATCTATAAATCAGCTGTTCACAGATAGTTGTCCTGTCTTATTTCAGGTATTAATCCGGAACCCGCTTTTTGTTGGTCGTAGAGATAGTTGCCCTGACTTGTTTCAGGAATTAATCTCCATTTGACCAAAAAGAAATAAAGATAGTTTCCCCGTCTTGTTTTGGGAGTTAATCTTTAATCTGCTCATGTAGATAATTGTCCTGTCTTATTTCAGGTATTAATCTACAATCAGTTGTTCACAGATAATTGCCCTGTCTTGTTTCAGGTATTAATTTAGAACCCGCTTTTTGTTAGTTGTAGAGATAGTTGCCCTGGCTTGTTTCAGGAATTAATCTCTATTTGACCCAAAAGAAAGAAAGATAGTTTCCCCGTCTTATTTCGGGAGTTAATCTTCAATCTTCTCATGTAGATAATTGTCTTGTCTTGTTTCAGGTATTAATCTACAATCAGTTGTTCACGGATAGTTGTCATGTCTTGTTTCAGGTATTAATCCGGAACCTGCTTTTGTTGGTCGTAGAGATAGTTGCCTTGGCTTGTTTTAGGAATTAATCTATATCTTCCCAAAAATAAAGAAATATAGTTTGCACATCTTGTTTCGGGAGTTAATCTTCAATCTTTTTATGTAGATAGTTGTCCTGTCTTGTTTCAAGTATTAATCTACAATCAGTTGTTCACAGATAGTTGTCCTGTCTTGTTTCAGGTATTAATTCGGAACCCGCTTTTTGTTGGTCGTAGAGATAGTTGCCCTGGCTTGTTTCAGGAATTAATCTCTATCTGACTAAAAAGAAAGAAAGATAGTTTCCCCGTCTTGTTTTGGGAGTTAATATTCAATCTGCTAATGTAGATAGTTGTCATGTCTTGTTTCAGGTATTAATCTATAATCAGTTGTTCACAGATAATTGTCCTATCTTGTTTCAGGTATTAATTCGGAACCCGCTTTTTGTTGGTCGTAGAGATAGTTTCCCTAGCTTGTTTCAGGAATTAATCTCTATCTGACCAAAAAGAAAGAAAGATAGTTTCCCCGTCTTGTTTCGGGAGTTAATCTTCAATCTGCTCATGTAGATAGTTGTCTTGTCTTGTTTCAGGTATTAATCTATAATCAGTTATTCACAGATAGTTGTCCTGTCTTGTTTCAGGTATTAATCTGGAACCTGCTTTTGTTGGTCGTAGAGATAGTTGCCCTGGCTTGTTTTAGGAATTAATCTCTGACCTTAGAGAAAGAAAGATAGTTTCCCCGTCTTGTTTCGGGAGTTAATCTTCAATCTGCTCATGTAGGTAGTTGTCCTGTCTTGTTTCAGGTATTAATCTATAATCAGTTGTTCACATATAGTTGTTGTTGTACCCTAAAATTTTCCCTCTCATTTATCAAGAATTTGCTCACAAGATCTCCTTTGGCTCAAGACTGCACTAGGGTTGATCAGCTCAAGACACCTCCTTAGGCACTGATGACCAAAATTAGGGTTTGAGATTGCACAAGGATATTTGAACTTCCAATGCCCCATATGACTTTCATGGATCAATATGGACCCTCAAGATTACTCATGTCAAGTTTCAAGCTTTGGATCACACTTTTGCACAATCAATTGAGCAGTTGACCTAAAAATCAGTTGTATTGGAGAAAAAGTCAATTGTGGCCAATTTACAGTCAAACCTCATAATTTTTTATCCACATAAAATTTTTAAACTTATAGGTATCATTTGATCAAGTTTGGACTACAATTCCTCAAGAAATTTGATCAAATCTTCAAAAGGGCAAAATGGTCAAAATTAGGGTTTTGACTAGGAAAGGGCAATTTCTGATTTTTGACCTAGCAAATGATCAATTGGTTTAAGGCATGACCTCAAGAGTCCAATTGCATAATTTTAACCTAATGACATGGCTCAAAACATTGCTCAAGTCCAATGGATTGACAGATGAATTTTCAATAAACTGATCAAAAGTCAACTGTATATTGAAAAGTCAAACTTTGACTTTTTGAACAAAATCAAATGTCAAAGATCATAATTCATCAAAACATGTCAAAATATGAAACTTATTCATCAAGAAATCAAAAAGTCAAGATTTCATTTTGAAAAGTCAAAGTTTTCAAACTTAGAAATTTTTCTAAGTGTTGAAAACTTCATGTTTTTTTACAACTTTGAGCAAATTTTTCACCATGATGCAAGATGATTCAAAAGAAACTTTCAACATGAAAGTTGTAGATCTCCATGAAATATACAACTTTTCTTTACGCAACTCCTTCCAAACGTGCTTGGATCTTTAGTTATAATTTTAAGAACACATGGTCATGAAACAAAACACTTAGTGAAATTTTGCCCTAATTTGGTCAGGGTTTTGACCTAACTTCATGGCACTTTTTCATATAGTTCCAACTGGAATTTTCAAAAGTGAATCAAAGAGGGGTTGTAGAGCACATTACAAGCTTTCCAAAATGTCCAAGAACTCCTTGAGATCATTTTTGAGTAGGGAGAATCGAAGAGATGAAGTTAGGGTTTTCACACTTGAATTACAAGTCATTTTGTGATGAACAAAATTCAAAATTCAAAGTAATGCTGCATAACCTCTAATTTACAGGCCTCAAACTTGTTAGGAACTCCATAATTAATTGCTTTCACAACTGTTAGAGGTCTCAATTTAAGCATCCAATACTAGACCATGCTTTATATCCATTTTGGGAAGAAAGTGCACAATGCCATTTTGATAAAGCAACTTTTTGCATGAAACTTGTTCTTGAGCCTTGCACTTGTTCTCTTATGATCATACATGTCTTATAACTCAAGAGAAACTTGTTAGAAACTTACAATCACCCAACTCATGCTTGTACTACACATTGAAACTTGTTTTCCCACTTTTCTTCAAAGTCAAGTAACTTAGCAATTAGCTTGTAATTTGTACTTCTGACTCTCCAAAGCACTCAAACCCTTTTGCTTATACATACACAAGTCATTTTCCACAAATCCCATGCATGCTTGACCCTTGAAAACACCAAGAATACTGAATCACCAAAAACACTTCAAAACTTGCCATTTTTGAGTTTTGAATCCAATCTCCAAATTTGCTCGTGCGTTTCTTGGCCTTTTACTTTCAAAAGCTTCTAAACAACATACACAAACAATCCCAACACCTACAACACTACTGTAACACCTCCATCATCATCCACCATTTTCAAAAACAACACCTTGCACCTTGACTTCTCCAGAACTCCTCAGGTACTTTCAGCTCAAGCTAAGGATCACATTAGCTTCCTAGGAACTTGAGGAAGCTAATCCAATAATTGGAACTCAGTGAAAGCTACTCAAACTCCAAACCTGATACCCTCTTGCAAGGTAAGTTTTCTGACTTTTTAACTCTTCATACATGTGTTGCACCCCAAAATAACCCTCTTGATTTAGGCTTATGTTTCATCATGAATATCATATTGCATTACATTCATACATTGTGATGGTATCAAAATACTTTGGTTATCAAGTCTTCCTCGAGCTTTAAAGGTTGATTGCATTGACAAGTTGCTCAAGTAGAACCTTATCATCTAAACCTCTGGATCTTTCAAGCTCAAAAGTTACTTCATATCTTAAGGTATTTTATCCATCTCTTTGGATCATCAGAGGATTGAAGTTTGTGATTGATTATAAGAAGAATCACTCTTTTGATTCACCAGTCAAAATTAGGGTTTTGCTTGATCAAGGCTATTGATCAATGTACAAGTCTTGATTTGGAAGCTACAACATCTCATTGGCATTTGAAAAGTCTTTGTATAAGAAATTGGTCAAGATGCCCAGAGGATTTGAAATTTTGGAGATGATTCATCAGTCTCCTAAGGTGTTAACCAAAACTAGGATTTGGGATTTTATCAATATTTTCTTGAGAATTTTGAAGTGAAACTTTGTACATGGCCTCTATATATTTGGGAGATAGTATGTTTGAAGTTTTGACCATCAATTTTGAAGAGAAGTGGACCAATTAATTCAAAGGGGCAAAATGGTCATTTTGGTCAAAATCAGTCAAAGTCAAGGTTGACCAAGTGAAATTTTGGTCAACCATCAATTCAAGGGTGTACTTTTAATATTTCAAGTCCATTTTGATCGTTGGATAAAAAATATTGAGGTTTGGGTTGAAACTTGTTCATGAAGAAACCCTAAAAGTTTCTAATTTTGGAAAATGAGGACTTAACTTCAAAAATTCATATTTTATTCACATTTGATCAAAAAAATACAAATGAAATATGCTTGGAAAGATAAAAGTGTGATCTTTAATCTCCTTTTGGTCTCATGTCTAAATTGGCAAAGAGTCAAGAGTTATGGTCTTTGGAAGTTCATGCCTCAAGTTAAAATTATAGGTCATTTTCCAAAATTAGTGAATTTCATGTCAAATTTTAAGGACCTTAATGGATTCAATTGCAAAAACTCAAAACTAAGGGATTGTATATCTTTTCAATACCTTTCCAAATTGTACTCATTTGTGTCCAAATTCAAAATTATGGGTAAGTTATGGTCTTTTAATTTCATGCCATTTTATTGAACTTTAGCGATGCAAGCAAAATGCAATTTCTTGAGAACTTCATTTTCAGTCATTCTTTTCACTTCTAATCAGGCCCATGACCCATTTGTGATCTGAGGAAGCCCATAATGGCAGCAAAATCGTGCCCCATGTGCAGTTGTACCATCATGACTCAAAAATTGACAAAACTTGCCAAATTTGCAAAAACACTAGCATGATCTCATCATGAGGAATCAAGGCCCAAGATTTGGTGGATAAAAATATGAGTATGAGAGGCCTCAAAAGCAATTGGAAGGAGATAAAATACACGAGCCAAGGGCAAGATCATAATTTCATTTTTCAACATGTCAGAAAAATCCAATCGGGGCAATGCACTCACTTTGAAGCCCATTTCTCTTGAAAAACTACTCTACATGCTATATATAATAAGAAGCAAGCACTGGAGGCGGGGGAGAGAGCTCACAAATTCCATATTCCATACCTGAACTCAGAATTTCCATAGCTGCACTTTTCTTTGAATCTCAAGTTTCAGTGGTGCATTTGGAGTTTTTCTTCATGCTTCTTCATCCTCAAGTGCTAAGGAAGCTAAAGCAAGCCTTGAATCGCATCTGGAGTGAGGGAATCAAGCATTCATATTGTGAATTGAGGTAGGTTCATTCAACACTTTAACCTTTTGATTATGCCCTAATCATGTTTTAGAAGCTTTACTTCAGATCTTTGATTGTTACAAACTCTCTAATTTTGTCCTTGTTTGACTTTCTTCCATGGTTAGCTTGAAATCTAAGTCTTTGATGCATTGTGTGGGATTCCTCTTCTATTATGCTTGTGAGTTGTGACGAAGTAATTGAGTATGATTGAATTGTGGTTGCTACTAACCTTCATGGTCTTTGATTGTATTCTTCTCAAGCTCCCATGATCCTTGATTGATATTCAATTGTCAATTCAATATGGTGATAGAAAGGAGCAACATTCCTCTAACTTTTGACCAAATTGTGCGTATGCCTGTTTCTTTTCTGTCTATCATATCTAATGTTTTGATAGTTGCTATCATGTTTTATCACTTCATTATGGTGTCATTATCCATCCCTTATGAGAGTCATCATTCTATTTATGGGAATACTAACTTGGTTGTTGAATGTGCGAGGTACTCTGGGAAAGTTTTCCATTTTTGACTTGAGGCTATTGTGTTTCACTTTATTTGTGGAACACAATTTATTATATTGGCACTACTCTTGTTCTTGGAATATTTGATAGTCTATGTAGGATATATGTATGTGATTATGAATGTTATACATTGCCCATGGGATCTGTTCATATCTGAAAATCTCAATACTTACACCCTGATGGCGTAATTTCTGACTTGATTTGTCTGCTGATGCCATCTTGCTTGAAGTTCTTTGGGTTTATTTTATTCTTGCTCAGTTGCTACGGATAGTTATCTGTTGGTATTTCACTATTTCCTTTCTTCTATTTTCATTTTGTATAGTTCTATGTTGCATGATGGGACCTCTGTTGCTGATATATGTCAGGAGGCCCTCCATTTTAATTGATGTGTGTGTTGTGTTTGTGTTTGTTTCTTTAACTATTGATCGATGAGTCACTCAATTTAGAAATTGAGATCACGACTTCGCTCTCAATGCATGTTCCCTATAGGATGTTTATTGTTTTTTTTCTTTAATTGTTGATCGATGAGTCACTCAATTTAGAAATTGAGATCACAACTTCGCTCTCAGTGAATGTTCCCTATAGGATTTTTTTTTCTTCTTTAATTGTTGATCGATGAGTCACTCAATTTAGAAATTGAGATCACGACTTCGCTGTCATTGCTTGTTCCCTATAGGATAGTTTTGTTAAGTTTTCTTTGACATGTTGATTAAGGTAGGAATCCATGTATGCTAGCATAGGGTAGGAATTTCCTTTATCCTCAACCTTAGGGTCAATCATTGTATGATAACACTAGGGATAGTGCTAGGCTAGTTTCCCTTAGTTGTTTTTTTCCTTCCTTTGCATTTTGCATTGTTATACCCCAAAATTTTCCCTCCCATATTCCTCAAGAAATTGCCAAGCCAAGTCACAAAATTCCCCAAGGGTTATGCAGGTCAACTGTCTCCTATACAGTCAAAACTAGGGTTTGTATGCTGATCAAGAAAATGGAGTGTTCAAAGGCCCAATCAAGTCTCATATGCTTACAAACATGGTCAAGCATCCTCATATCAAGTTTCAAGGCATTCAGCTCAAAATTGCACAGTCAAAACCCTAAATTGCACTACAGTCAACTGTAGGGGCAAAATGGTCATTTGGCAGTCAAAAGTTCAAATTTTTGGTCAACATATCATTTTGAAGCCACAAACATCATTTGATCAATGCTTGATCATGACTCTCAAAATTTGGCTCAGAAATCATCAAAGATGCAAAAGTTGTTATATTTGGACAGCTGAAAAAGTCAACTGAAATTGACCAGGGCATAACTTTCACATGGATTATCAGAAAAATTCCATCCAAAGCTCATTTGAAGAGAAAGACATTTCCTACAACTCATCTTCATACTTCAAGTCCAAGAAATGCTCTCACAAAAAGTTATCAATTTCAACATTATAGGTCATTTTCAAAAGTCAACAAAAAGGGACTTTAAGTCAAAGACCATAACTTGAGATTGGTAAATCAAAATGACATGGGACCAAAGGCATTGGTTAGAGGACTCAAAGACCTTTCCAAAATGTCCAAGAACATGTGAAAAGCTTAAAAATTGAGCAAGTTATGCCTTGTAGAAGTTGAGAAATTTTTGTGAAATGGCAAAAGTCAACTATCCTTGAAACTCCAATTTTTGACAAAAGGGCCCACTTTCTTCCACTTGATTCATCCTTGTCATGCCACACACGTGTCCCATGATTAATTTCAAGATCAAACATTGATTTTTCTATTTTATTTAATTTTTGATAATTAATTCATTTTAAATCTTTAAAAATTCAAATAAAATTCAAAAACCAATGGAATAGTGTCATTTGAATTTGGACAACTTCCATATATCATGGGCCAGCTCACAAACTTATGCTAGGGTTAAATTGCACACTAAGTCTTGGTCTTGGCTTAAAAGAAGGAAAATTGGTTAATGGTGAAAACCCTAGGACTTGTTCTCTCATGAGCATAAATCAAGGCCAGCTAGCAAGCTAATTCTCTTCCATCATAAGCACTGAGTCAAACCCTAAGCCTTGGACACTATATGCTGCGCTCAAAAGCTTATTGAAAACTTGAAAAATTGGCCATATAACAAAAAACTAAAAAGCACTCTAGAGGTGGATTCAAGTCCTAATATTGATTCTAATAGCTTCCTCAAACTCTCCTGATCACATTCCAATCCCTAACATCAACCAAAACGCGAAGAATTGGTATAATGACTCAAAACTGTACAGATGAAAACTTGGAGTCGTGCATCATGATTTAAGCATCTTTCTTAAGTTTTATTTGTTGATTCGTGATTGTTATTGTGTTCTGATGCTAACCATACCAATTAATTTCGTTTTTGTGCAATATCCATGATTATGCCATTGATGCAGATTAGGGTTCTTCAACCTTAAAATTGGGGTTTTTGCAGTCAGGCAAAATTAGAGGCTGGGACTAAGACCATTAAGTTCAACGCGTCTGGACGATTAGATTGATGTAGTCGCGATCAATTTATGATTCACATAGCGCTATTCGCTATTTCTTCTAAAGCTGTCTAAACCCACGCATAAGAAACCGTGGCCTTTGTTTTGTGTTTTCAGGAAAATTGGAGAAGACAACATCGTGTCAATACATGATAGGCCAGTTTGAAATTCGCGCCAGAAACCCACTAACGCATTTGTTTCTTCTTTTTTTATTATTTGTTTCTTATAATATATTAACATATGTTTCATGGCTCAGCTGGCAAACCACCAAGGCATTAGCGTCCAAGACCTGGGTTCGAACCCCAGGTCTGTATAAATTTCAATAATATTTTTCAATACAAGATCTTATGCAGCGCTAACGTCCAGGGCATACCATACACCTCAAAGCCTGATCGCCCACGCGTCCAGTTGGGACCAATTCAAAGGCAAGGATTCAAGGAGCACAATAAACTCCAGTCAACGCTGAAGCAGGCTAGCAAAAAGTCAGCAAGGCCATAACGCAAATGGGCCTGAAATGCTAAGGCCTTACCTCCAAATTGGGGCTACCCCCCCCCCCCCCCCCCCCCCCCCTTGGTTTGCCTTCTCTTTCTTTCTATTTTATTTCTTTTCAAATTATTATTTTCTTTGTTAGTTTAATTAATTTATTTTTAACAAAATACAAAAACATCAAAAAATCAGAAAAAGGATAAAAATATAAAAAATATTTATTTTATTTATTTTCTTGTAAATAATTAACATGTAAATAAATTTAGTAAAATAGGTTTTAACTTTAATTCTTTCTTCCATAAAAAAATCCAAAAATATAGCATTAAGTTAATGACTTTTTTATTCCTTTTAACTTTCCTTGTTTTTTTGCCATAATATTAGTAATTTTCATAATTAAACTTATAAACTAATTAGGGTTGCATTTAGGTTAGATTTTAATACTTTCTTAATAACTAAAACTCCAAAATATAGCATTAGGTTTAATGACTTTTTATACCTTTTAAATTTTCCTTTTTTTATCACAATATTATTTATTTATTTATTTTATTTTTATAATTAAATGTACATAAGTAAAAATTAGGGTTTAATTTAGATTAATATAACATTTTCACAATAACTAAAAAACATTAGAATTAGGATTTGCATTTCAAATTTCATTCTAAAAAGTTCTTTTTTCTTTTAAATCTTAAAAAATACAAAATACCAAAAAACATTCTTTTTTTTTAATTCTAATTCCTCATTAAATTTAATTTTTTGCAAAAGGGTCCAATGCCCATTGTCTTAATTATTTTATTTCGCACATTTACTTTATCGCTTATTATTCATTATGTACATGTCCCAAAGCCTTGTAACAATTTATACTTTTCGCACTTTTATTTGCTTTATTTACTTTCCGTCAAATCGGGTTCGGTTTAATTTTGGCGATGTGGACCCGCGTCATTTGTAATAGTTTAGATTTATTTTCCTCGCAAATATTAACTGTTAAATAAGCATGCAAGAATGAATGTCTTAATTAAAATCAAGCGTAGATCACAAATAAACATGACAAGACAAAAAAACTGAAACATGACACACAATTCGCACACACCACCCCTAGGGTACGCCTCACTGTTGCCTTTCGAAAGGTGATCGTCGAGTAGAGGACGTCTTAGTAAGTCCTCATGATCCGGGAACCTGGCATGAGGGTAGCTTCTAAGGTGTCTTCCCATTGCTCTGGTGATCACCACGTCCCTAAAACTCGAATTGACCCGAACACCTCCAACGGTGGTGCTACCTACCTCTCAATGGTGGGATGGCACTACTTTAAAGGACATTTACACAGACGAATTCCTTAGGGTAGGTAGATGACTCATGGATACTTGCTCTCTTCAAAACAAAAGTTCAAAGACTTTTCACACCAACACTTTTCAAAAGCTTTCAAAGCAAATTTTCAAACACTCTGACGTACGAGTCGAACTGAAATTTTTCAAAGAAACTTTTAAAACCCACAATTGAAAAGCAAGCAAACATATTTGAAAACACATTGAGCAAGTATCTAAGAGCCCATGGATAACCATGGATAGAAAGGGTGCTAACACCTTCCCTTTCTATAACCTACCTCCCGAACCGAGAGCAATCTCTTTAAGGAATTTTTCTGTGCTTTTGTCCTTTCCATTTGGAGAAAATAAAAGACGGTGGCGACTCTTGCTTCCGCGACATTTCGCGAACCAGCTTTAAACAGTCAGTTCCAGATCCACCGATCACAGAACTGGCGACTCTGCTGGGGATAAAAACTTAAAGTGAGGTATACCTTAGGGCTAGGTCATAACTATGTTTTCAATTGTCTTCTTTGCTTGCTTTATTATTGTGGGTTGCTTGGGAGTTCTATAGATCCTAACCCGGATCTGGGGGATACCTTCTTAGAAAGTAGCAACAAGGCTGTGAGGGAACTGTGCGGGGTATACCGACATGGTTGAAACAGTCTGCTACGTTGATGTGGCACTTTGGTGTGTACCGGTAACCCTTGAGTTCAGTCAAGGAGAGTACGGGGCCTCCGCGTGGTGTCGTGAAGCATCAACAGACCTTAGGAACCTTAATTGAACCATCTTGGCCTCTTTAGGGTAGTGAGATAACTGACTTTGGTGCAGTCCGAGGTTGGTTGATACTCGATACTACACTCAATTGAGGGTTGCTTTCCTGGAATATTTCGGTCGCCAGTTCAGTGGCTAAATCGAAACGATGAACAATGAAAGCAATCCCGTGATATTGGGAACCTTAGAACCCGGTTACTTTGATTAGGACAGGTTGAACCCACCCACTTCAAGAGGGTAGTACCCCAAACTTCATGCTGGCCTAAACTCTAAGGGCTCTTTTGTGTGACTTGTGTGCCTTTGTACTTGCCTACTCGCATGCTTGTTAGCTGACACATGAACTACTTACAAGTTTTGTTTATAGTCCTTAACTAGGACTCATGACAAGGTTTACCAAATTTCTTGCAGGTTTTGTTTATAGTCCTTAATTGGGACTCATAACAAAGTATACTGAATTTCTTGCAGGGTCTGTTTATAGTCCTTAATTGGGACTCATAACAGGGTTTACCTACATCACCCCATGCATAGCATGACATCATAACATTGCATACATCCTAACCCATTTCAAGGATCTCAAGGGCTTGTGATGCAGGTCATGATGAACCAACTGCCCAGCAAGGGGCAAAGAGGATTTATTTTCCTCTAGCCAATGTTGTCAGAGGCTATGACCCACTTGATATGGTGAGCTCTGACTCCTGAAGAAGGTTCCCTAACCAAGGTTGTTTGGAAATCAAAACCAGACATGATGACTAAAGTCAGGGGCTATGACCCACTTGATATGGTGAGCCTTTGACTCTTGAAGAAGAGTTCTCAATAACATGGGTGTCCTTCAATCAAGCTCTAAATTCCAATGCTAACAAATTTTCTTGTTTACCCCGCGAGATCCTTGAAAACATTGCATGCATATCATACATATCATTACATAACAGGTACCCTTCCTCTGCAGGTTGCTTACCTTCTTCGCTGTTTATTTCAGCAGTCTCGTCATGAATCCTGAATCATCAACCGAGGCATCTATCAAGGCTCTTCAGGCGCAGAACGCCCAATTTCAGGCGCAGAACGCCCAATTTCAGGAGCTGATCAAAGGCTTGGCTCAGGGTCAACAAGATCTGAAGGCTTTGTTTTTGAAGAAGGACAAGAAGAAGAAGAGGATTGTTCTGTTCAGCCCTAGACGCAGATCTGGGAATACACCGCAGGAGGAAACTGAGGGGACAACCCCATCTGTGAGGGAAAGCAGTCACCATGAGAGAGAGGTGCCTAGTCCAGTGGTCTCCGACAGCGAGACAGATTTCAACGACGAACAGTACCCTCCGGCTGAGGACAAGTACAAACAGTTGGAGGATAGGCTGAATGCTATGGAGATCCAACAGGTACCTGGGCTGGATTTTGGAGATCTGGGTTTGTCAACTGGTGTGATTATTCCTCGGAAGTTCAAGGCACCATCCTTTACCAAGTATGACGGGGCGTCTTGTCCCAAGTTGCATCTCAGGTCTTATGTTCGGAAAATCCAACCATACTCAGCAGACAAGAACTTGTGGATCCACTTCTTCCAGGAAAGTCTTTCAGGGACTCACCTCGAATGGTTCTATCAACTGGATGGGACCAAAGTTCGTAACTGGGAGGAGTTGGCGACTGCTTTCTATAAGCAGTACCAGTACAATGCCGACCTTGCTCCCACACGTGCCCAACTCCAGGGTATGTCGTTGGGGTCAAGTGAAGGTTTCAAGGAGTACGCACAAAGATGGAGAGACCTTGCCGGAAGGGTGCAACCTCCGTTAACTGACCGGGAACTCGTTGATATGTTCTTGGGGACCCTATCCGGGCCATTCTTCAATCACCTCATTGGTAACTCATCTGCTGGATTTACCGACCTCATCCTGACTGGCGAAAGAATTGAAGCTGGTATCAAGTCGGGGAAGATTCAAGAGGCCACACCTTCTGATATTCATAAAAAACCTTACACGGGAAAGAAGGAATCCAATGCTGTATACAGTCAAAAGAGTCGTCGTGATCAACATGCAGGGGCAGTCATGATCTCTGGTTCTGCACCACGCCGTCAACCACAAAGGGGAAACCAGCAAAGGCCGGAAGGGCCTAAAAGGCAATTCACCAACATTAACATGCCTTGGTCACAAGCATTGCAGCATATGGTGAAGATGAACCTGATTGCAGTAATCGACCCTCCTGCCAATCCTAAGACCTCCTCTCCTAGCTACAATCCAGAAGCAAGGTGTGCCTATCATTCTGATAGCCCGGGGCACGATACTGAGGACTGTTGGGCACTGAAGTACAAAATTCAGAACATGATCGATGCCAAAGAGATCGAGTTCGAGCCTGCGGAGACTCCCAACGTGATCACCGCTCCATTGCCAAAGCATGGCTAAATTTTTGTTCATTTGATTTCAAGTTGTATTTTTCCTTTTCTTGTTCAGATAAACAATTATTGTGTTAAACTCTTTTATTTCATGAATGCATTACACATGTCTGTCTTGAATTAATTATGTTTACTATGCTTAAAACTGCTTTCATATTTTTTGCGATGGTCAATTCTTAATTGAAAATTCTAAACCTCTTGAGGGAGGATGACGAAAACAATACCACAAGTTACAGTATGCTTTTGAACAGACCCCGCTGATGAGGTACATGCATTGTTTCAATTCCTAAACACTGGAGTTATAAGGATGATAATCCCTCGTCAACCCATCAGAGCCAAAGAAGTAGGAGTTTGTATTTTCGAAAATCAAAACCCTTAATCATAACCTGGGGCAGGGTAGTTCTCTCAGTCGATCCAAGTGCACAATGAATGTCACTAAATGAGTTTTTCAAAAACAAAAGACAGTGATGGTTCCGAACAATCATAAGGACAGGCAGTCATTATCAAAAAAAAAATTCATGAATGAAAAGCCCAAAAAGTCAAAACCAATAAAGAAGACTTACCAAACTGGGGCATCCCGCTGACTGTAATCCCAAAAAGGAAACAGTTCAGGCAAAAAAAAAAGAAAGGGATAACTAAATCAAAAAAAAAGAGGTCTCACAAACCCTCAGCAAAAAAGGGGATGATTGCCTATTCAAATAAACGTTCAATATCCGAATCATCACCGGAAAATCAGAGCAAAGACTCAAACAAGGTCTAACGCACGATCAACTGAGTTTAGGTTTGGAGAACATCACGAAGAGCGGGTGGGTACAAATAATTTGAGCCTTTATCCTTTGTTTCTTAAACCGTGAACCAGGCCACGATATAACTCTTAAAAGTCCTAGCTGAAGCATGGGTTAGTTCGAAAGCATACTGTTACGAAGGTATCCTGACTCCTGAAGGTTTGCTGTAAAATATTGAGTTGACATCGCACTGTATTACAAAAAATGCATTTTCAAAATTCAAGACAGACATAGACTTTTGCATTCTTAAAATAACCTTGTTTGCATATGACTACTTGTTTGAACAAGCAGGGAAATTCGCACGATGAACACCTTGTGAACAGAAGAACCTCCAATCAAGGGGCACATTGCTCATTATCTGGGGCATGGCAAAATACTTCCAACAGGGGCAACTCCCTACATTCTGAGAGCGTGGACATAGTCGAAAAAATACTGCGCATAATCAAAGACCCGCTAGGTTGACATACCTAGGCAAAAATAAGGGCTTCCTGGCGAACTAAAAGGGTTCGGGCAAAATGAAGGGATGAAACGAAAAACATGTACACCCGGCAAGTCGAAAACCTGAAAAGGCGGCTTGGGCAAAAATGGGTATCCCGGTGGACTGAAAACCCGAAAAGGCGGTCCAGGCAAAAGTTAGGGATCGAAGCGTACGACTATGTTCCGGTATCTCGTCACTTGCCTACCCGAAGATTTGTCGATCACCCGCACAGGTATCCTCTTCCCTCACCTCCGAAGCAGGGGCAATAATGAGCTATCCAGGCGATCCAATTGCTCTGTCAACCAAATTACAAAGGACAGATCAACATAAAAATGATTACCATCTACCTTTACAAATTCCAGATCGTGGGCTAACGTCCGAGACCAAACAGGACAATTATCCACTTTATCAAAATCATGCAACCCAACACCGGTTTCTGCTCAACCTTCAGACAAAGTCATACACAGACTCCTCCTCCATAAGATGACCTAACCCCGGTTCATCAAGAAGTTTTACACAAACTTATCCCGGAGCAACCTTACCCCGGTTCCTCCAGAAGTTTTTACACAAACTTATCCAAGTAACCTTACCCCGGTTCCTCCAGAGATTTTTACACAAACTCAACCAAATAACCTTACCCCGGTTCCTCCAGAAGTTTTTACACAAACTTATCCAAGTAACCTTACCCCGGTTCCTCCAGAAATCTTACATGGATTTATCACAAGTAACCTTACCCCGGTTCGTCAAGAAGTTTTACACGAACTTATCCAAGTAACCTTACCCCGGTTCCTCCAGAAATCTTACATGGATTTATCACAAGTAACCTTACCCCGGTTCGTCAAGAAGTTTCACACGAACTTATCCCGAAGTGACCTAACCCCGGTTCCTCCAGAAGTCTTACATGGACCTATCTCAAGATGACCTAACCCCGGTTCATCAAGAAGTTTTACACAAACTTATCCTGCCGTAACCTAACCCCGGTTCCTCCAAGAGTCTCACATGGACCTATCTTAAGATGACCTTACCTCGGTTCGTCAAGAAGTTTTACACGAACTTATCCTGCGGCAACCTAACCCTGGTTCCCCCCAGAAGTCTTACATGGATTTAGCTTAAGATAACCTCACCCCGGTTCATCAAGAAGTTTTACATGAACTTACCTCACCAAGCAACCCTACATCGGTTCCCTCTCTTCAAGATGCAGTTTTACATGGACTCGTCACCCAGAAACCCTACACAGGTTCTCCCTTTCCAAAAAAACGAAGTTTTACACGAACTCATCATCAAAGTAACCCTACCCAGGTTCCTTCTCCATTTCAGATACAGTTTTACACAAACTCATCAGCATGCAACCCTACATAGGTTCCCCCTTTCAACTTATAAAATTACATTCCAAAACTCCCCAGAAGAGTCCAATCCAGTTTCCCCAGGAAAATTGGAATTCATCTCTCCAAGCAGTAAGCTTATCCCCAGTAGATTCTGGAAGCTTATCCCCTCGCAGAGCACGAACGCGTCGTCCGGCTTTATTCAAAGAGTTATTTCCTTAACAGGATATAACTGGGTTATCCTCAGCCAAAAGCCACGGAAAGGTCATCGTCAACATAGTTCTTTCCTATCCCCAGCGAAGTCCATTAACACTTCCAACAACAAAGACATCCTCAGCAAATTACTGCTATCAACACTCAGCAAAGCATCTCTATCCCCACAGAGTATTGCTTCCCAGCATGATCGCTAGAATATCTTTTCTCCCCGCAGAATCTTCCATTCGCCAAGTTTATTCCGCAACGGAGTCATCTTCTCCTACCGGTATCCTTGCAGTTATCATCCCCAGCGGAAGCAAAATCTATTCTTCGACATCAGCCCAGGATACGACTTCCCGACACCCGTCAAGGATTCACTTTCCTAGACAAAAATATACATGAAACATCACATACATCATTATAGCATGCATGTACACATCATATCTTACAAATCTCATTTATGTTGAGAACATCATTGCTTGATCCATATCATGCATTGCATATGACTGACTTTTACCTTTCAGGAAAGATCCAGTTAAGTTCTCAAGCTACATTTCAAGACCTAGACCGGTTCAGTTAAATCGTCCCAAGATTTTCCTGATGCTTATCCAGTCAAAGGCCTTCTCTGGTTCAGTCAGATCGACCCTAAGATCTCCCTGATGCTTATCCAGTTGAAGACATTTCAAGACCTAGACCGGTTCAGTTAAATCGTCCCAAGATTTTCCTGATGCTTATCCAGTCAAAGGCCTTCTCTTGGTTCAGTCAGATCGACCCTAAGATCTCCCTGATGCTTATCCAGTTGAAGATATTTCAAGACCTAGACCGGTTCAGTTAAATCGACCCTAAGATTTTCCTGATGCTTATCCAGTCAAAGGCCTCCTCTGGTTCAGTCAGATCGACCCTAAGATCTCCCTGATTCTTATTCCAGTAGAAGACACCCAAGATTTTCCTCAACGAGCGTTGTTGAAGTTAAAATCGCCCAAGGTTCTCTTACCATCCATGCTGAGGCAGTAACCATCCCTGGTTCATTCATCAGCGTTTGAAGCTCCAGACTCAGCTCCTGTAACCAGTCAGGACACATCTATACCAAGCATCTAAAATCAGCTCCTACAACGTGTCAGGTACTCATTTTTTCTTTTGCAGGTATGCAGGTTCTCGCTAAGGAATCTCTTACGCGATCAATCTCTAAATGGCATCTATAAGCCCATTCCCACCACACTGCCACTATGTGAGCGCAAATTTCTGGGCACTCTAGTGTCCAATCATCTTTTACCCTCGGATTACGAAAGGCACGTCAGCCAATCTGCATCCTCAGGTCTAAGAAGATTGAACAGGGGCAACTGTTATACCCCAAAATTTGCCCTCCCATATTCCTCAAGAAATTGCCAAGCCAAGTCACAAAATTCCCCAAGGGTTGTGCAGGTCAACTGTCTCCTATACAGTCAAAACTAGGGTTTGTATGCTGATCAAGAAAATGGAGTGTTCAAAGGCCCAATCAAGTCTCATATGCTTACAAACATGGTCAAGCATCCTCATATCAAGTTTCAAGGCATTCAGCTCAAAATTGCACAGTCAAAACCCTAAATTGCACTACAGTCAACTGTAGGGGCAAAATGGTCATTTGGCAGTCAAAAGTTCAAATTTTTGGTCAACATATCATTTTGAAGCCACAAACATCATTTGATCAATGCTTGATCATGACTCTCAAAATTTGGCTCAGAAATCATCAAAGATGCAAAAGTTGCTATATTTGGACAGCTGAAAAAGTCAACTGAAATTGACCAGGGCATAACTTTCACATGGATTATCAGAAAAATTCCATCCAAAGCTCATTTTGAAGAGAAAGACATTTCCTACAACTCATCTTCATACTTCAAGTCCAAGAAATGCTCTCACAAAAAGTTATCAATTTCAACATTATAGGTCATTTTCAAAAGTCAACAAAAAGGGACTTTAAGTCAAAGACCATAACTTGAGATTGGTAAATCAAAATGACATGGGACCAAAGGCATTGGTTAGAGGACTCAAAGACCTTTCCAAAATGTCCAAGAACATGTGAAAAGCTTAAAAATTGAGCAAGTTATGCCTTGTAGAAGTTGAGAAATTTTTGTGAAATGGCAAAAGTCAACTATCCTTGAAACTCCAATTTTTGACAAAAGGGCCCACTTTCTTCCACTTGATTCATCCTTGTCATGCCACACACGTGTCCCATGATTAATTTCAAGATCAAACATTGATTTTTCTATTTTATTTAATTTTTGATAATTAATTCATTTTAAATCTTTAAAAATTCAAATAAAATTCAAAAACCAATGGAATAGTGTCATTTGAATTTGGACAACTTCCATATATCATGGGCCAGCTCACAAACTTATGCTAGGGTTAAATTGCACACTAAGTCTTGGTCTTGGCTTAAAAGAAGGAAAATTGGTTAATGGTGAAAACCCTAGGACTTGTTCTCTCATGAGCATAAATCAAGGCCAGCTAGCAAGCTAATTCTCTTCCATCATAAGCACTGAGTCAAACCCTAAGCCTTGGACACTATATGCTGCGCTCAAAAGCTTATTGAAAACTTGAAAAATTGGCCATATAACAAAAAACTAAAAAGCACTCTAGAGGTGGATTCAAGTCCTAATATTGATTCTAATAGCTTCCTCAAACTCTCCTGATCACATTCCAATCCCTAACATCAACCAAAACGCGAAGAATTGGTATAATGACTCAAAACTGTACAGATGAAAACTTGGAGTCGTGCATCATGATTTAAGCATCTTTCTTAAGTTTTATTTGTTGATTCGTGATTGTTATTGTGTTCTGATGCTAACCATACCAATTAATTTCGTTTTTGTGCAATATCCATGATTATGCCATTGATGCAGATTAGGGTTCTTCAACCTTAAAATTGGGGTTTTTGCAGTCAGGCAAAATTAGAGGCTGGGACTAAGACCATTAAGTTCAACGCGTCTGGACGATTAGATTGATGTAGTCGCGATCAATTTATGATTCACATAGCGCTATTCGCTATTTCTTCTAAAGCTGTCTAAACCCACGCATAAGAAACCGTGGCCTTTGTTTTGTGTTTTCAGGAAAATTGGAGAAGACAACATCGTGTCAATACATGATAGGCCAGTTTGAAATTCGCGCCAGAAACCCACTAACGCATTTGTTTCTTTTTTTTATTATTTGTTTCTTATAATATATTAACATATGTTTCATGGCTCAGCTGGCAAACCACCAAGGCATTAGCGTCCAAGACCTGGGTTCGAACCCCAGGTCTGTATAAATTTCAATAATATTTTTCAATACAAGATCTTATGCAGCGCTAACGTCCAGGGCATACCATACACCTCAAAGCCTGATCGCCCACGCGTCCAATTGGGCCAATTCAAAGGCAAGGATTCAAGGAGCACAATAAACTCCAGTCAACGCTGAAGCAGGCTAGCAAAAAGTCAGCAAGGCCATAACGCAAATGGGCCTGAAATGCTAAGGCCTTACCTCCAAATTGGGGCTACCCCCCCCCCCCCCCCCCCTTGGTTTGCCTTCTCTTTCTTTCTATTTTATTTCTTTTCAAATTATTATTTTCTTTGTTAGTTTAATTAATTTATTTTTAACAAAATACAAAAACATCAAAAAATCAGAAAAAGGATAAAAATATAAAAAATATTTATTTTATTTATTTTCTTGTAAATAATTAACATGTAAATAAATTTAGTAAAATAGGTTTTAACTTTAATTCTTTCTTCCATAAAAAAATCCAAAAATATAGCATTAAGTTAATGACTTTTTTATTCCTTTTAACTTTCCTTGTTTTTTGCCATAATATTAGTAATTTTCATAATTAAACTTATAAACTAATTAGGGTTGCATTTAGGTTAGATTTTAATACTTTCTTAATAACTAAAACTCCAAAATATAGCATTAGGTTTAATGACTTTTTATACCTTTTAAATTTTCCTTTTTTTATCACAATATTATTTATTTATTTATTTTATTTTTATAATTAAATGTACATAAGTAAAAATTAGGGTTTAATTTAGATTAATATAACATTTTCACAATAACTAAAAAACATTAGAATTAGGATTTGCATTTCAAATTTCATTCTAAAAAGTTCTTTTTTCTTTTAAATCTTAAAAAATACAAAATACCAAAAAACATTCTTTTTTTTTTAATTCTAATTCCTCATTAAATTTAATTTTTTGCAAAAGGGTCCAATGCCCATTGTCTTAATTATTTTATTTCGCACATTTACTTTATCGCTTATTATTCATTATGTACATGTCCCAAAGCCTTGTAACAATTTATACTTTTCGCACTTTTATTTGCTTTATTTACTTTCCGTCAAATCGGGTTCGGTTTAATTTTGGCGATGTGGACCCGCGTCATTTGTAATAGTTTAGATTTATTTTCCTCGCAAATATTAACTGTTAAATAAGCATGCAAGAATGAATGTCTTAATTAAAATCAAGCGTAGATCACAAATAAACATGACAAGACAAAAAAACTGAAACATGACACACAATTCGCACACACCACCCCTAGGGTACGCCTCACTGTTGCCTTTCGAAAGGTGATCGTCGAGTAGAGGACGTCTTAGTAAGTCCTCATGATCCGGGAACCTGGCATGAGGGTAGCTTCTAAGGTGTCTTCCCATTGCTCTGGTGATCACCACGTCCCTAAAACTCGAATTGACCCGAACACCTCCAACGGTGGTGCTACCTACCTCTCAATGGTGGGATGGCACTACTTTAAAGGACATTTACACAGACGAATTCCTTAGGGTAGGTAGATGACTCATGGATACTTGCTCTCTTCAAAACAAAAGTTCAAAGACTTTTCACACCAACACTTTTCAAAAGCTTTCAAAGCAAATTTTCAAACACTCTGACGTACGAGTCGAACTGAAATTTTTCAAAGAAACTTTTAAAACCCACAATTGAAAAGCAAGCAAACATATTTGAAAACACATTGAGCAAGTATCTAAGAGCCCATGGATAACCATGGATAGAAAGGGTGCTAACACCTTCCCTTTCTATAACCTACCTCCCGAACCGAGAGCAATCTCTTTAAGGAATTTTTCTGTGCTTTTGTCCTTTCCATTTGGAGAAAATAAAAGACGGTGGCGACTCTTGCTTCCGCGACATTTCGCGAACCAGCGTTAAACAGTCAGTTCCAGATCCACCGATCACATGCATCTTAAAACAAAAATTGTTTTCTTGGAAAATCATAAAACACCTCTAATAAACTCAAACCCTTCTTCAAGGTAAAAGATATAAATCAATCTTATTTGTTTATGCGCCTCTTGGTTTTGTTTTTAAACCTGGTTTATTAATGTTTCGCCATCTTTACCAAGATACCTTATTATCTTTTAGCCGATGTTTCGCCATCGCATACTTGTTTGAAGCTGATGTTTAGCCATCACACATATTTGTTATCCTACTTTGATTCTTAATATCATTGTTAGGTGTGATGTTTTGTCATCCGGTTTGTTGATGTTTCACCATCTTTACCATGATACCTCGTTATCTTTTAGCCGATGTTTCGCCATCGCATACTTGTTTGAAGCCGATGTTTCTCCATCGCACATGTTTGTTATCCTACTTTGATTCTCAATATCATTATTAGGTGTGATGTTTTGTCATCCGGTTTGTTGATGTTTCACCATCTTTACCATGATACCTCGTTATCTTTTAGCCGATGTTTCGCCATCGCATACTTGTTTGAAGCCGATGTTTCGCCATCGCACATGTTTGTTATCCTACTTTGATTCTCAATGTCATTGTTAGGCGTGATGTTTTATCATTTGGTGTTTCGCCATCTTTGCCATGATACCTTGTTATCTTTTAGCCGATGTTGCGCCACCGCATACTTGTTTGAAGCTGATGTTTCACTATCGCACATGTTTGTTATCCTACTTGGATTCTCAATGTCATTGTTAGGTGTGATGTTTTATCATTTGGTGTTTCGCCATCTTTGACATGTTACTTTGTTATTATTTAATCGATGTTTTACCATCTCATTTGTTCGGTGTTTTATTTGATTTTTTGCCATCTTGACTATTTTTGTTGTCTTAACTAAAAAACACAAACCAACCAGAATATATGAGCCGAACTACGGCTACTCTGATTCCTTAAAAGGGATACGTAGGCATTGGGGTAGGGCCCAACCGAGCACAACTTTTATTTTCCCTACATTATTTTCCTTTTTTTTCTCACATGCATTCCTTTTTTAGCTTTAAGCCATAAACATAGTTTTTGACCACACCCATTAGATTAGACAACAAGAGTGGATATCATAGAGTACTACGGGCGTGTGGGGTGCTAATACCTTCCCCTCGCGTAACAGACTCCCTTACCCGATCTCTCGGTCGAAAGACCGTGATTTCTCCCTCTTCAGGTTTTCTCGATGTTTACCTTTCCCTCTTGGCGGGATAAAAGACGTTCGGTGGCGACTTCATTGTTATTTCATTACAAGATGACGGTTCGGCCAGGTTGTTTCAACATGCATCATTAATGATTTATTTGTGAATCAAAAATGTAGATATCATTGCCCTAAAGCTAACCATGTCCATAGTTTTCATTAATTTTGCTTGAGCTTAGAGAATTTTAAGATTGAAGTTTCTGAGGCTTTTAGGGTTCAGATTAGGGCCATTAAAATTCATGCTTGTCTTTAATCTATAATTTTATTGCTTTGTATTTCTGAAATTGTGAGGAAATTTGCTACAAGTTTCTTGTTTACATTTTTCATTTATGTTGATAATTGAACAAGATACAGAGGCTCTGGTTGGGCGTGAGGTTGAAGATGAAGTTCAGGCCATGGACTTGTTTACTATCATATATTTATTGAAGTGACCAAGTTGAGCAACCGACCATGTTTCTCAATGAAGGGAGAGCTTTCAGGAATCCTTAATGTCAAGTCCTTTAGTTGGAGAGGCACTTTCACAAGGTTAATCTGGATAGTGTTCCTACGGGCGGATGTCATGTCCTACAAAATAAAGCAAAGATGAGCCTTAGAAAAATCCTTGAAATGGTTAGTATGATATGTCGTGCTTATGATGTCATGATTATGCTAAAAAATCACATGTATAGAAAGCAACAAACAAGTCACACCAAGTCCTTAGGTTTAAGACCTGCATGAGTTTTAAGGTCATACCCTCTTGAAGTTGGATTGGTTCAACCTGTTCTATAAATAGTAACCGGGTTCTAAGGGATCTCAATATCACTGATCTTTTCCCCAAGCTTCGTTCAATAGGCGATTGACTCGCAACCAAACAAAACTCAAGAGTCAAACCTCAATGAGTGTAGCATCGAGTATCTGTCGACCTTGGGAATACACCAAAGCCGACCATCTCGCTACGTCCTACTGGCCAATTTGTGTAATTAAAGGTTCTAAGGTCAGTTGATGCTTTATGACACCACACGGCGGTCTCGTATTCTCCCTGATTGACTTAAGGGTCACCGGTACCAACCAAAGTGCCACATCAACATAGCTACTGCTTCAACCGTGTTGGTATACCCCGTACAGTTCCCTCACAGTTTATTACTACTTACCTAAAAGGTGCCCCCAGATCCGGGTGTAGGATCTACATAACCCCAACAAAAACCTTGCAAAAAGTTTTGTTTAACTTCGTGATAATCCTTGTATCTGTCCTCAAGAGTGTGACGAAGTTGTTTTGAAAACTGTTTTGAAAAGTGTTTGTGTGAAAGAGTTTTTGTTTTGAGCAATTACTTAAGAGTTTTCTACCTACTCGAAAAAATATTGTTCGTTCTCGTTTCCTTTAGACAACGCTATCCTATTATTAAGGAGTAGGTAGCCCTATCGTTGGAGTTTTAAAGGACATTCGAAGGGACGAAATGGTCACTGAAGGAAACAAGTAAGGATACCTTAGCATTTCAAAGGGACTATCATCATAAGATCATTTCTCGTAGGCAACTCGAGGGACAATTAGAAACAATTAATTGATGAATAAAGAAAAGATATTTTTGGATTTTTTTTAGAAAAGTAATTAATCTTGCAAATTAACCTAATTTCTATTTAATTTTAATTATGGAAAAAAAGAATTTAAGTTAACCTAATTAAACTAATTAATTAATGCAATTAAATATTTTATAAAAAATACTAAACCTAATATTTTTTATAATTTTATGATTTTATGATTTAATAATAAAAAAAAAGATTTTTGTGAAAATAAAATAATTAAGACAAATAATAAAATAAAAGAAATAAAAAAAGAATTATAATTGGGCCTGATTATGAGAAGCAATTTGGGGGTGTGTTGCCTGAATGTGCAAAGGCCCAATTTGTTGGCCCAAACATCTTGCGCCTGATCCCATGGGATTTCCTTCTGATGGTTCATGGTGGACCCTCAAGGCTGGGGCGTTGGATCTACATGATGATGAATCCCAAGGATGAGATATGGGGCGTATGGTGGACACTGAATGCTGAAGTATATAGAACCTGCAAAGTTTTTGAAAGAAAAATGACAAACGTTTGAGGCAAGGGTCGAACCCCTGGCCTCTCACTCACAGTGCTTAAACAACTCTCCTGCACGCCACTGGGCCAGTTGGCCTGTTGTTAATATAACTGAACAAAATAATATATAATGGAAAAACATGTGATGTCCAGAAGAAACGCGCCAATATTCAAATAGCCCAACAGGGCGTTGCCACGCAATCGTCTTCTTCCCCAGTACCATCGATTAGGTAAAGGATTTTACCCACGGTTCAATTCATGTAGCTAAAACCTGTTCATCTCAAAAAATCTCAAACAAACAAGATAAATGAAATCCAAGTATACCAATCAACCAGGCTTGATCTCGTGAGCACGATGGTGCCCATATTTGGCCCTAATTTTACCTGTATAATAAAGCCCTAAAATGCAAGCATAAACCCTAATAATAGCGTCCATATATGCATCAAAACTTATAATTAATCATACCAATACGTACCAAATGATAATATAAACATGAAGGTATGCTTAAAAAATGTTAACCATGTGCAAATAATCAAAATCGAATTCAAGAAATATGGCAAATTGTGAGAGATGTGGAGGATGATTCCGGGTGTCTTAATGCATGCAAATGGTTGGAAAAGCTTCTGTAGATGTCCAAGAACGTGTTGCAATCCTTAAATCTCCTTGAGGATGGCTCTAATGTGGAATTTGTCTTGAGACTTTTTGCCAAAAAGTGGCAACTTATCTTGGCAGCTTCACGTGGTCAATCCTTGTTTTCGTGCTTGGGAATTGTTCTATGTATGTAGTAGACTGAATTAGGTCAACAAAAAGCATTCATATCTTTGAAAATTATCAAGATTTGATTTGATTTCCTCTTTGCATTATTTCTTTCTAAATCAAACCAAATCATTCCATTCTCATCCCAATCACCCTTTGCACGATTTGATTTTGTTTGACAGCATGTTTGGATTGTAATTCCATTTAAAATCAGATCAAAAACAAATCTTCATTATTTTATATCATTTATTTGATTTAATTTGATTTTTAAATGATTAAAATCAAAATAAATTAAATAAATAAAGCCAATAATATGTGCGAGAGTGTTTGGGTCGTGGATCATGTTAGAAGTAAGATGCAAGCATAAAAAGTTAGGCCCATTTGACAAAAAATGCAATTTTGGGTATTGTTGACTTTTGACAATTTTCCAAAAATGGCCAACTTTGTCAATGCATATCTCCTTCAATTTTGATCCTAATAGGGTGTTCTTGGACTTTTTAGAAATCTTGAGATGTCCCCTAAACAACCCTTTTGGTTTCATTTCAATTGGATCTTCCATGCTCATGTAAGAAGCTTTGACCCAAAAGGTGTTTTTGTTGACTTTTTGAAATGACCTATAATGTATGAATTCATATCTTTTGATGAGGGAATTTTTTGAAATTGAGGGATGAATATGAGTTGTAGTTAATTGAATTCTCTTAAAAATGAGCCTTAGATCGGAAATTTCTGATAAAGTATGAGAAAGTTATGCTTGGTCAAAGTTTGGTTGACTTTTCTTGAGAAACCCTAATTTAGCAACTTTTATGTTTTGATGAATTAGGAGCATTCCTTGGGGAATCATGATCAACCCTTGATAAAATGATGGATATCACTTAAAAATGTTTATGTTGACCAAAAATCTTGAAGTTTGACGCTAGGTGGGCCACAATTGACTTTTGACCTAATATAGTTAATTTTCAAGCATCTGAGCAGTTGACTGAGCAAACTTCTTGTGCAAGGCATGAAACTTGACATGGATGGTCTTGAGAACATATTAGGAATATGGAGAGAATATTAGGCCTTTGGAGCTCACCCATCTTGATGAAAATGGAAACCCTAGTTGGAGGTTCATTGCTTTAGGAGAGAGTTTGTTTGGTCAACTCTTGGGTATCCTTGAGCAAGTTGAGGATCTCAATGATCATATGTTGAGTAAAATGAGAGGGTAAATTTTGGGGTACAACAACTTATTATAGAAAGCAACATCCAAATATTCCCAGGTGTGGATACCGGTCCCCTCAAGCTTATAGAACCATTCCAGTTGTGTGCCAACTAGACTCTCTTGGAAGAAATGGACCCATAACTTCCGATCAATAGTGTGAGGCTGAATCTTTCTAACATATGATCTCAGGTGCAGTTTATGACAAGAGATCTCGTTGTACTTAGAAAAAATAGGGACTTTGAACTTATGTGGGATGACCACCCCTGAGACTAGACCTAAATCACCAAAATCCAGTTTGGGAACCTTCTGGCCTTCCATTTCCTTGAGCATATCCTCCAACTGCTTATATCTGTCATCCGCGGGGGGATACTGTTCATCAGCAAAGTCTTCGTCTCGAGGAGTATTCTCATAATCCTGTTTGTCCTTGTCATCCTCATAATTATGGTCATCTTCTTCAGAGGAGTCATCTTCTACATGGACTGGTTGAGCGGGACCCTTGAATCTCCTCCCCAGGTTGAGGACAACAGGCTTCTTGGCCTTCTTTTTTTGCTTTGCAAGGAGTGTCTTTATTTTTTGCTTCCCCTTGCCCAGGTTCATAAGAGTCTCTTGGAACTGTGCATGCTAAGCCTGGAGATCTTTGACATTCTATTCAAGAGCCATTTTTCTGCTGAAATAAACACCGAGAAAAATGAGAAACCTGTACTTGAAAACCTGTTCATGAAATGATGCATGATATAAGAATGCAAATGTTTTCAAGGACTTCGGGAAATTTAAATTTTTGAACCAAAAGGAAACAAAAAATTTATTAGCAAATTTCAAATTACAACTTCCTTTTAGGCTTACAAAAGCTTTCAAAGATAAAATTAACTCCTAAAATATAAGATTCAAATCTCCCGAGGATACTTCCTCTTTGTACCGATGTAAGCATTAAGACTTCGCTCCTTTTGAAGTTGCTTTGTGAGTTCCAACACTTTCTTCTCACTTGCATTGCATTGGGTCTCAAAGATGTCCCATCCTTCCTTCATTTGAATCCAAGACTTTTGCAACTCTTCAAGATCAGTAGACATACCAGGGTGGAGAATGGTATAAGGAACATCCCCCTCAACAACGGGCTCCACAGTTATTGGTAGGATGGTTGGATATGGCATCAAGAGACTTTGAGCATCAGCTCGTAACCATTTGAGATATGGCTCAAGAGGGATGAAATTCTTATGACCCAAAGTCTTGCTATCCACTTTGCTTACCATGCTCCAAGCATGTACTAACCTTCGATGACAACCTTGGATATCATTCTCGTAGTCGAATACAATACCTTAAATGAGTGCGTCGTGGGGACCATCTCTTCGAGCATAGCCAAATTGTCGTAGAGCCAGAGAAGGGTTATAAGTGATACCCCCTAATGCCTAAGAGTGGAACAATAGGGAACTCCTCACAACGGTAAATGATGGTAATGTCATCTTGGGATCGAGAGCACCAATGGATATCCGTATGAGAAAGTGACATTAACCTTTGCGACCACCTCAATCCCTACTCATTCTTCAATATCGATCGAGGAAGGTGCGAAATAAACCACCTGGATAGAAAAGTCAAACAACACATAAGAGTCCCTCGCTTCTTCATGGTGCGAGTATGAATAGAGTTCAAAATGTCTCCAAGCAATGTAGGCACGGGGTTACGAGTAAGGAAATTTTTTACAACATTCACACCTATGAGTTGGCCAGGGTTAGGAAAAATTACCATCCCATAGATTAGAAGATTCAGGATCTCCTCAAAAGCTTGTAAATCCAAATTTTCCCAAAATAGTCGAGCCTTCTCCATCCCAAAACTCTTCAGATGTAAGGCCTTTGCAATACCTCCGGGCTTTGGAGTTTCCTCTAAACCAGTGAAGGGTGTTTGATCAAGAACAGGTACTCCTAGTAGTTGAGGGAATTCTTCCATTTTAGGCACCAATTGATAACCAGGGAAAGTGAAACAATGATGTACAGGGTCAAAGAACTGAAAGAGCACCCTTATCATGTCTTCTTTGAGGCTTGAAGTAACCAGATTGAGAAGTCGACCATATCTTTTGGTGAACGAAGAATTTTCAGAAACCCTTGAAGCTAACTCTTTGAGTTGAGAAGGCACCCTTACGAGGTTGATTCAGATGGTATTTCTGCGGGCGGAAGCCATGGTCTGCAAAATTGAACTAAGATAAATTCCCTGGTCCTTAAAATGGTTAGAAAATTGTATGAATGTTACAATGCATGATGTTATGTTCGAACAATTTAATCACACACAAACAAACCACATAAGGCCTTAGGTTAAAGCTTGCATGGAGTTTATAGGTAAGTACCCTCTTGAAGTTTAGTTGGTCCAACGTGTCCTAAAGAAAGTAACCGGGTTCTAAAGGATCTCAATATCACTGATCTTTCTTTCGGGTATTGTTTCAGCTCAAGCTTCTTTATTAGCGACCAAAATATCCCGAAAGTCTGACCTTAATGAGTGTAGCATCAAGTATCAACTAACTTTAGTCTTATACCAAAGTCGGCTACCTCACTACTTTCTAATGGCCAAGTTGTTCAACTAAGGTTCTACAGTAAGTTAGTGCTTTATGACACCAAACAGCGGCCCCGTATTCTCCTTGACTGGACTCAAGGGATACCAGTACCAATAAATGTGTCACACTAACGTAGCCATCGCTTCAACCATATCGCTATTACGTCGCATAGTTCCCACGATCTATTGCTACTTACCTAATACGCCCTAAATTCGGGTATAGGATCTATGCAAGAATACCCAAATATAACCCGAAATGTAAAGCAAGCAAGTCAAACAGGTAAATCATTTAAATGTATGAACTATCTCTAAGGTAACCCCACTTTTAGTTATCCCCAGCAGAGTCGTCAGTTTTGTAATACAGTGGGAGAACTAACTTTACTGGTTTTTGCGTTTTAGCGCAAATGTTGAGGTAAGCAAGAGTCGCCACCGACTTTTTTTATCCAACAAAGGAAAGGGTGAAAAGAACAAGAAAAATCTTTTTAAAGATTTTGGGTTCAGGGGGTAGGTTATGGAAAGGGAAGGTGTTAGCATCCTTTCTATCTATAGTTATCTACGGGCTCTTAGTTGCTAGCTCACTTTGAAAATACTTTTTGGTGTAAGTATTTTTGAAAATATTTTTGAAAAGACGCCTTAGTATGGCGAACTTTGTAATGTTTCTCATTTCGGCGAGAACGTATTCAAAGTGTTTTTTTTGTCATTTAAAATATTTTGGAAAGAGAGTGTATATGTGTGAAAATTGTTTTGTTTGTTTGTGTGAGCAAGCAACTATGAGCTATCTACCTACTCGAAAGATTTTTGTTCTTTTCCTCATTTCCTTTAGATAGCTCTATCCTACTATTAGTTAGTAGGTAACCCTATCATTGGATGTTTGAGGGACAAGCGCGGATCATCGTACAGTTACGAAGGCAACTCGTAGGGCACTTTAGTAATTTTATCGTAAGGGACTAGATCGTGTACCGAAGGCAACATCGAAAGGTCATCGAGGGACTACGATCTTTTTAATCGAGGGTCTTTACTAAAGTGTCCCATGTTCGAGGGACATGACTGTTTTTCCGAAGGCAACAAGTGGAGGTACTTTAGAGGTGCGCGTGTGCGAGTGTGTTGTGTTTCAGTTATTTATCTTTAAACATTTAAGTTTTTCTACCATTTATTTTCTGATTTTATCATGCAATCCTATTAATCATACATCTAGCAGTTATATATATATATATATATATATATATATATATATATATATATATATATATATATATATATATATATATATATATATATATATATATATATATATATATATATATATATATATATATATATATATATATATATATATATATATATATATATATATATATATATACAGAAAATAGAAGTGCGAGAATTTAAGCTATGCTATTACATCGCTTCGAGATGGGGAAAATTACAAACCAAAAAACGGGGGATAAAAAGTAAAAGGTCATAGTTTAAAGTCTATTACATCCCATGTACAGTTACAATATATTTGTGAAAATAAACGTGAGCAAAATAAATAAACGCGCGGAGAAGATAAAATCCTATAAATTTCTAAATAGTAAGAAAAGAAATATTTTTGTTGTTTTTGCATTTTTTTGCTTAGAAAAAATAGATACATTTAGGAAACACACAATTCATTGTATGAAGTTGTTCTCAAATACCGACATGAATTTGTTAGGGATGTCTTATTTGATATTTTTGATGGACGAGAGTATCTATGAAAAAATAGACGTTTGTGAATTTCTTGACCAACCGATAAAGAGGGAAGATCATCGCTTAAGCCAACAAATGTTATGGTATACATGTGGACAAGCAGGAACATGCATATGTAGTCTTGACTGAAGTTTATCCTCTGGTGAGACCGAGGACTGGAGATTTTACTATAACATCAAAGCTGCTTTAAGTAAAGTGGTCAAATGTGTTTTGACAATCAACATGCTTTCATATCATTTATCTTTGACACTTTTGATTTTCTAACATCATAGGCAAAAAAAATTATTTATAAAAAGTCCAAATACTCATGCATAACAATGTTGTGTCTCATAAAACAATAGATATAATTTTTAAAAGGATTGATTTTACTATCCAAAAAGATAGTAGCGCAATGCGCTTATTGTGTGCTTTCAATTTATATGTAATCATTATTATATATAAAAAAATTATAAAAAACTTATCCACATACACACTTTCAAAGTATCAAAATCAAGATTATTCACCTAAACACTCTCATGGTATCAAAGTGAACTTCAATTTGTATATAATCTTTATCTATTACTCTATCTATCTCACAATAGATATAATCTTTCCTATTTTTATTTGTCTCAAATGATTTGTTCCTTTAAAATATCTATGTGATATTTATTATTTGACAAAATACTCTTTTTGGTTCCTTAAGTTTATCAAAGTGGTTCTTTAATTGTTTAAAAAAGTCTACGTTAGTCCTTTCCGTCCAACTTTTGTGGCACGTAACTTGGTAAACATTAATCTTCAAGGTCATTAAATGATCAGAAAAATTCTTAATTTTTTTTATTGGAAGTTAGGAATCAAACCCAAGTCATTTCAATGGAAGAAAAACATACTTACCATTGAACCACTTCACAATTGTTGACTATAATTACATTTAACTTTATTATCAAGTCATCATTATTATAGTGTGTACATGCACCATCATTATTAATAAAACAACACGTGCATGCTGTTTAGATAAAGACTAAAGAATAATTCAATATATTTATCTTCTAAACTTCCCTACACCATTCTAAAATCCTTCCTTCATAATCTGATTATATAACACATGACTAGAGGAATAATTAACATTACAAGTTTGAAACACATAATCAACACTTGTAAATGAATATAAAGAAAAATACCTTTTCCACCTATATACAAATACTAATAACTATCATAAAATTGTAATCTTAAAACGAGCCTACAGAATCATATCAAACAAAAGGCATACAATTCATGAAGTGTGAGATGTAAGACATAAGATGAAAGGAAGAAATACTAGTCATAATCAAAGAAAAAAGTTACAGAAAGAAACAACTAGAGAGAGAGCTCTGGAGATTTTTGTGATTTGTGGTTGTGTCGACAACTTGATATTACCCGATAGTCGCTAGATGAACCACAAAAGAGTGCTTCCAGAATAAACCATTTAGAAACAGCACCCTGAAGAGTGATACCAATCAACCCAAGTCCTTATTTGCATGTATATGCACGGTGTCATACAAGATTCGAGAATATAGATTGAAAGAATTATGATTCATTAAAGCTAAAGAAAAAGAAGTTAACTTATGAAAAACTTGTGTTCAATTACTGAGATTATACATGGAGTGTGTAATGACAAGAATGGCTTTCCATGAGAAAATTACACTCCTCTCATTTTACCAGTTGTGAATTGTGATGGATGGCCAATGACTGCTTTGAGCTTAACAGGGTTGCTAGACCCCTAGTCACTTTTAGGAAGGTTGGAGCCAAACCTAATTCTAAGCCTCTTTCATGGTTACAAAGTCCTAGAATATGACACTAATTCAGCTATACTCTACTGATGGTGATTCACTACTAACCCTCTCATCAACATCGTTTGCATAGGTTCTGCCGAGAATTCATGATAGTATAACTCTTTAGTGAGAAATTTGCTTACTACACATAAAAGAGTTGCAAAACTCAAGAAATCAGCAAGTGCATGTTGCTAATTTATCGTGTACTGACAGTATTAAAAACTGAAAAGTTAAAACCCAAAAAAGCACATGGAAGTGAGACATGGTGAAAAGATAAAATTTCTGTATTGATAGATTCCTTCTTGGAAGGAATAAAATGCAGTTAGTTTCTGCCACAAAATGATGCTCTCAAGCATAGAATCAAAATTCTCTAACAATACCTGTACAACAGATCTACCAATGCAAAATGAGTTTTTTTCTCCTCTACCGAATCTAGGGACTAAACTAAAAAATATAAGTATCTGACCTCTTGTACATACATCCATTAATAGAACAAATTAAAAGTTCATGACTTCTGAAGAGAGGTTAAGCAAGGGCTCCAATGCACTAGGATCAAACTTGCGAGCAAAGAGATAACAAATAGAAGTCATATCTGAATTATATCGACACAGCGATCCATGATTCCTTATGGACTGTATAAAACCGACAGTTATATTTTCCCTCCCATAGGTTGCCGGATGAGGACCAAGCATTGACCAGTCGACCCATGTGACTGTTCTGTTTGAATTAAGGGAACCATGGAACATGTTGAGGAAGGTTGGAATGTAATGTTCATCAGGGTAGCATGCGGGCTTACAGTATTTACGGAAGAGGGAAAAGTATTGGGTGTCAGAGATGATATAAACAGCTAGAGCACGGTGAAGTTCAACCCATTGAGAGCCTTTGCGCCAGTGTCTAAGCTGAATATCAGGAAGCATATGGCGGTTGTAGCGGCCCCGGCCATAACGGGAAGGATCGTCATAGGACTCAACAAAGCTGTGTGCAGAATCAATAAGATATCTGTAAACAGTAGGGAAGTTGTAGACAGGTATGCAACTTTCTGATAGGAGAATAAAGCGCTCATTTGAAAAGTCGAGCAGCGCATTGGCTAGAAGCCGCCTCTCGGCATCCGCCAGCGTAACTGTTCCCCAGGAAACAGCCTGCGAATAAGAAAAAAAACTCAAATGCTAAAAAGAAAGAATAATTGAATGCATTAGTTTAATGGGAGAATATATGAATATTGAAAAGAAAAGAGCAGCAAGTGTGGGTATATTATATATATATATAGTATTAATAAAAGAATCTCTGTGAAGCTATGACAGAGACATGAATTTAAAATGATATTGATATACCTGACTTGGGATGTTGCGTCGGTAAAAGGGAGAAGAATCTGAAACGTTGAGAACGAAACCAGGAGGAGCATGGATATAAATGTTGAAGAGATTGTAGTGACCTTGGAAGAATCTCTCCCAAAGGGGCATCATAGGCAAAGGTCCTCTAGTAAGGAACATGAAAGCGATTTTAGGTATGCGAGCATAAGGATAGTGTCGTTTCTTGGGAACCAAGGAAGCCCTCCAGAAAAGCTGGTCATCGGTGAAAGTATGCGTGATGGTGGAAGGATGAAGAAAGGTTTCCAACATATCTTGTTCCTGGATATCATATGAAAATGGCGGAGGAGGGTGTTGAATGATTGTACAATTACAGTTACAGTTGTTGTTGTTGTTGTGTTGGAGGGTATCACCACCGACATGATTGAAGACACCAGAAGCAGAAGAAGGATGTTGTTGTGAAATGAAATGAAGGTAGTTGTTATTGTTATTGAAGTAGTGAATATGAGAAGTGGTGGTTAAACCGATAACGACACCGCCGGCGAAAACAACCAATAATGTCACAATTTGTGCCAATCTAACCAATCCAGAATGCTTTGGATCTCTGTCTTTTTCTCCACTCTCTTCGCCTCCTCGCATCCTCGCCATCCAATTCGATTCTGATTGTCACCACAACACAATGCTGCGATCACCGATCATCAATAGCGCCGCCGTCAACTCAATCTGGATCTAATGATTACAGTAACAGAGATGGATCCGAGACAATCGATGACAACAATCGAAAACAAAGGTTCTTGTCGCGCTTCTGAATCTCTCTCTGTTTGCTCGCTCTCTTCAAGGGAAAGGGAATACAATACACTTTATCTCACTCCCACCCTCGCTTTTATTCACCATATTATTCTTTTTTTATTTATTATTATATAAATTTAAATTAAAACATTCTAGATCTTATTATTAAAATACTAGTATCAAAATGGAAGTGAACCACATTATTATTTATAATATAATGCTGGAGCCGGTAATTTCGGTATTCCAACTATTTTTTCATCTTCAAAGGGACCTTATTCATATAATTGCTCACAAACTTTTTTATTTTTTGAAATTTAACCCTTCATTGCGGATTATCTGGTCAATGAATTAACTAAACTTTACACCGATTTAGTGATTATTAAATGGTGACCCTTTGTAAAATTTATGGTAATTTAACTTTAATAATTTATATTAATCAAATTTTATTTTTTTTAAATTATATATTAATCTATGTCTTTTCTCACTTAAAAAAAATGTTTAATATTCTCTTTTTCATTTAATTTGAGAATTATTACTTACAATTGACATTCCAACATCTTATTACTCAGAAATCAAATTATATATTATTTTTTTGATTTCATTTTAATTTTTTAAATTTTTTTATTAATATATAATTTTAAAATTTTACTTATAACAAAATTTGATTGATATATGTCATAAAGAATAAATTACCCCTAAATATATAAAGGATAGTCAATAATTTATCTTATTAAATTATAAGAATAATGTATTGGTTTTTGTTACCATGCGAGATCAATTTATGGTTATACGAAAACTAGTGGGAGATATGGATTTGGCCAAGCAAAAAATTTGGATCCTTACAAACGAGCACGAACAATAATAAAATGGTCACACCTTGTAGCTATTAACGGTTGGTGCGGAATTGAGAACGATCATGTGCAGCGAACGAACAACAACACTTATTCTTAGTTCGCACAAATATAACACATTCAATCTTAATGCTACCTATTATGAATAAAGACTTTGATAGAGAGAAGTGTCAGGATTTCACAAATCGAATTTGGTCAAGCATCAAATATTATTGGAGTTGAATGTGAACTTCATTGCACACCTCATACCCATATGGTTCAGGGTGCGACTCCTTGTTAGTAACATGTCATCAACATAAAGGCACACCAAAATCACATTGTTATTAGGGACGTGCTACACATACACACCATACTCCAGTTCACATTTCTTGAATCCTTACTGATTGAAAAATGAATCAATTTTCTTACTCCAAGCTCTTAAAGCTTGTTTAAGCCCATACAAGATTTTATGTAGCTTGTACACCGTCTCATCTTTATTCATCGTCGCAAATCCAAAAGGTTGTGACATGTAAACCTTTTCTTGCAAGGGAACATTTAGAAAAGCAGACTTGACATTTAAATGTATCAGAGGCCAATTCCTACTGTCAGTTATAGCAATCACCAATCTTATTATTTTATGTCTAGCTACAAGTGCAAACAGTTCACAGTAGTTCAGAGCCATTTTTTGTTGAAATCTTCTAGCTACTAATCTTGCTTTATGCTTTAGCTTTAGCTTTAAATATCCATCTCACACAAATGGCTTTCTTATTCTTTGGCAAAATAGTCAACTCTCATGTCTTGTTTCTTTTAATTGCCCCAAGTTCTTCCTTCATGGCCTTCACCTACACTTTCTTCTTGAGTGCCTTATCATTGCTAACAGGTTCAACATCCACCAACAATGAACAATGCATGACTTCTCCTTCACTATCAACCTCAATATCCTGAATTAATTCAAAATCTGTCAGTCTTCTTAATATATGTCTAATTCTCTGTGCCTTTTGAATCTACATTGGTTCATTATCACTCTTACTTTATGATTCATTTTCAAAATGCTGATCATTTTGTGGCTCATCAACTAGTACCTCATTCATTGGTATTGCTTCATCATCAATAGGTTTTACAATATCATCATCTCCCACTTCTAATGTTGTCACTACATTAGAAATAGTTTGATATTTGCTTCAATCCAAGTTTCTAATTCCTTCATCAACATATCCCTACTGATTTCAATCTTGTTGGTAACATGTAAATGGAGCTTATAAGCACATGTCGAGTAGTAACCTACAAGTAACATGACCTTACTCTTATCATAGGCACATGCTTAAAACACAATGACACAAACACTTTGAGATGACTAACACTTTGTCTTCTCCTAGTCTATCTCACAAGTGGAACCACTTCCTTCAACACTTTGATAGGATCAGGCTTTGTATCCTTTCACATTCACCTAGCACTGATTGCTATATAATCTAACATATGCACACACTAAGTGCACTTCTCAATTTTTCAAAATAGACAACATCTAATGGTTTGGTGAATATTTTAGCTAGTTGTTGGTCAGTTGTAATGTAATCTAAATTGACCACTTTATCCTCCACAAGTTCTCTTATAAAGTGATGATGAATCTCAATATGTTTGGTTCTACTGTGTTTGGCAAGATTCTTTGAAATATTGATGGAACTCATGTTGCCATAGAACAATATCATGACATCTTGTTCAACATTGTACTCCTTTAGCATATGTTTCATCCATATCAATTTAGTGTAACTGCTTCCAACAACCATATACTTAACTTTAGTAGTGGATAGAGAGATACAATTTTGCTTCTTACTAAACCAAGAAATCAGATTGTTAAGAAACATCCACCTTTATCTGTCATCAACATTTCCATCCCAATCAAAATCACAATACCCTACTAATATAGGGTTTGTACCATGAGAGTACAATATGACATAGTCATAAGTCCCACTGATGTACTTCAAAATTCTCTTTACTTGGGTGAGATGACTGGCCTTGGGTTTTACTTGATATCTAGCACGCACACCAACAACAAATGTGATATCAGTCTGCTAGCTGTGAGATATAGTAAAATTCCTATCATCTTTATATAGAGACTTTGATCTACACCAACTTCATTTTCATCCTTAGAATGAACCAGTTCTAGTTTTTTATTTGATTTCACGGGCAACTCATGTTTAAATGTCTTCCTAGCTTGTTTTGCTTTGCAGCATTCCTCGCATATCTGCTTTGGTTCCTTTACATACGACAATCCAAACACCATCATTTTATGATTGAACATACATAAACTTCTGAAGTTTAGATGTTCATACATGTGATGCAATAGCCAGTTCTTGTCTTCTTCTGTAGTTGAAGCAAGACATTTGTGATTTGATGTGTTGAGTTCAACTTTGAACGTTTTGTTCTCCGCCAATGGTGCTTTCATTATTAGCCTCTCATTATTCCTATACCTTCATCTGATTCTTCTCCAGCTTCATATTGAAGCCTTTTGCAAGTAATTGACCTACACTTATAAAGTTAATTGTCTTAGAAGGTACATACAACACTTCAGTGATAGTAGCTTTTCGACCATTCTTCCTGACAATTGAAATATCTCCTTTACCACCTGATTTGATGTGTCTGCCATCTGCAAACTTTATCATCTTTTCAACTGACTCATCTAACTTGATAAACCATTTTTTATTGCCAGTCATGTGGTTGCTGCATCCTGAATACAGATACCACATGTTGTTTTTCTAAGTGTTCGACTGAGTGCTCACCATCAACAACGCATCATCAAAATCACTATCTCCAGCTTGTGCATATTGAGCTTCATCGCTATCTTTTGTCCTCGCAACTTTCTTTCTTCGACATTCTCTAGCATAGTGACCCAAACCTTGACAATTGTAACATTGCACTTATTTCGTGTCAACTTTCTTCTTAGAATACTTGTTGCTCACACCTTTCTTGATCAAACAAGTATTCTTGCTTGACTTCTCATCACTAGCAAGATTCCTTTGCTGCTTCGATTTCTCTTTTCCAACTTTCTTGCTGAATCTTGATTGCAATGCCTGTTCAGCGACCTTCTCTCTTTTTTAGTTTCTCTACTTCAACCTCATCTCATGAGCCTCTACTGAAGCTTGAAGTTCTTCCAACTTCATCTCAAGAGTCTTGGCCTCTTCAATTTCCACAACAATATAGTCAAAATCTGCAGTCAAAAATCTCAACACTTTTTCTATCTTCTGTAGATCCGTAATCGATTCACCACATGCCTTCATTTGGTTTGTTAGCGTCACAATTCTTGCAAAATATGCAACAATTGATTCATCTTCTTTCATCTGGAGCATTTCGTATTGCTTCCTTAGCGTATACAACTTCACCTTCTTCAATTTCTCATCTCCACCATACAAGTTCTTTAGCTTTTCCCAAGCTCCCTTTTTTGTTTCTTCTTCAATTATCTTGTCAAATACATCATAATCCACACATTGATGAATCAAGAACAAGGCTTTACCGTCTTTCTTCCTTTGATTGTTGTGCGCAGTTTTCTGGGCTTCTATCGCATTTGTTTCCAGTTCTGATACTCCATCATTCAAGATTTCAACAACATCTTGAAATCTGAAGATAACCTTCCTTTGTGCAACCCACCGGTGATAGTTTTCACCTTTGAAAACCGGTAGATTCGCTAGAAATTGTGTTGACGTTGTTGTTGTGTTTGCCATTAGATTCTTCTCTGAATCACAACCGAACTCTGTTATACCAATTTGTTGGAACCAGTTGAGTGAATAAAAGGTTTTACAAGAAAGATGTTTGATAAAAGGAAGGAGAGAGAGAGAGAGAGAGAGAGAGAGAGAGAGAGAGAGAGAGAGAGAGAGAGAGAGAGAGAGAGAGAGAGAGAGAGAGAGAGAGAGAGAGAGAGAGAGAGAGAGAGAGTTTAAAAGTTTTGTTGAGATTCTAACTGAATTGTAAAAATCTGTTATTGATTACGCTTATGATTACAAACTCAACAACCCTTTATATGGCCGAACAATGTCCAGGCCCAATTAGACAAAATACGCTAAAGCCCAAAATATGATTTCGACATATTTCAATATCTGTTGTATTCGACTCTGTCAAATACAACTTACAACCTATACAACAAGTTATTCGACATACACAAACACTAACTATTTTGACATTTTGATAGAACAAGAATTATAGCTTCTAACAGTTATCCCCTTCTCTCAAACTAGTTATGCAAAGTCGATATAAATATTAAATAAATATTATATAGTTATTGTTAAAAAATGCATATAAAATATATATAAATTAAGTAGTCTCGGTCATTCAAAAATGTATATTTTAGTAGAAAAATAAAGGAAATAATTAAGTAGTCATCTACCCGTCGTTCGCATGGGTCACACAATATTGTTATAAATAGTAAATAAATAAAATATAGTGATAGTTAAAAAATATATGATCTCTAATATTTATTCAATTTAATATATTCAATTAATTTTGATAGCTTTTCGTTACCTAAAAAACAATTTAACCTAAGATCACATTTTCAAATATTCATTTTTAATTAATTTATAATAATTACTAACTATTAGTTTTTTAACGACTTTCCTTTGTAAAAAAATTTTAAATCCCAGTTTCCAATTAACTCATGTTTTCAATTAATTTCGTTACTAAAAATTATACGAATATATTTGATATAATTTGGTAATTGCTATTAAACTAAATATATGAGTGGAAAAATAAGTTCGACCAGTTGGACATAACTATAATTTATATAATTACTTATAATTTTAATTTTATAATTTATATTAACAAACATGATAAAATAAAATATATTATACACTAAAAAAATATATTGGTTTAATAACAAATTAAAATTGATAATAATTTGATTATATTTAATAAATTAAATAATATTATGTTTGTTAAATTTGTGTAGTAATTCAGAAATCATTAAATATATGATCTCTAATATTTTTTCAATTTAAATAAATATTTTATCATAAAATAATAATTTAAAATTTAATTGGTGGAAAATTTCAATCCGACGTGACCAAACATGCAGCATAACTTTTATTGGCTATTTTTTTAAAAGAATAGCAAAATTATGTATTTATAAAATATTTGTGTATTCACTAATCATAATTGTATCATATTTTTTTTATAAAATTAAAAATATTTGTATCATTTTTTAAGTATAAATGTTAATATTTTATCATTAAAAAAGTTAATATTTGTTCAAGTCAATTTTATTTTTTCTTAAAAAATATTTTTTATTTATATAAAATTAAATTTAAAAATAAAATATTTGTTATTTGATTTTATTATTTTATTATTTTATTCTTTTCAATTATTATTTTTAAAAAATATATTTATCTCATTTCAATTTTCATGCAACATGGTATTGGTCGGTAGCTAACCTCCATGTTTCTAAATACCTAAAAAATAAACAATATTAATAATAATAATAATAATAATAATAAGTTATAATAATAATTAATATTTAATTAATTTTGATAATTTTTTGTCACCTAAAAAACTATTTAACCTACAATCACGTTTTCAAATATTCATTTCTAATTAATTTATAATAAATATTAATTATTAAATTTTTAATAACTTTCAATTATAAATGAAATCTAATACACACGTTTTCAATTAATTCATTTTTTCAATTAATTCTTTTATCATTTGTCAAAAAAATTAATTCTTTTACCAAAAATGATACGAATGTATTTGATATAATTTGGTAATTACTATTAAATCAAATATATGAGTGAAAAAATAGTTTCGGACCGTCGGGTGTGTCTATAATTTTTAAATTCTTCTTAATTGTAAATTTATGGACACTGTTAAATTTTATAAGTCAAGTACCAAGATTGTATGTGCTTGAGTGAGTAAAAGATTTAATCTCTTTCACGTTTGATCATATTTAAAAAAAGCTATACATGAAAATGAATAATACTTAATTGATTGAATATTTTTTATAGAAGTATTCTTGTTAAAATCTAATATTAAAATTTGTATTAAAAGAAAATGAAATATTTCTTTACACGGTAACAAATATATTTTCCATTTAATCATATATTTATTTAAAAGATTTAAAATAATTAAATATAGACAACATAAAAATTAAATAAATATATTAATTAAAAATAATATTTTTTCTATCGATTCAAAACTGATGGAGAGGTATTAAAAATATTAATTAGTTATTCTCCTATCCATGCTACAGTAATAAATAAATTTATTTTATTTTATAACTAAATTATTTAAAATGCTAGGAATAAGAGGGACAATTATATATTTAAAACTAAATTTTAATAATATTAATAAATAATAATTAATAGAAATAAAATAATAACTATTTATTAATAATTTTAATTAAAAGAGACCAAAAAATGGCTTAATAAATTTTGGACAAATAAAAACGATTGGAATATGTAAATATAGATACATTTCTAGACCCATAAATTTCGTTAATGTTGTGAAGAAAAAAAAAGCACTTGCAAAAAGCACTTGCAAAAAGCACTTGCAAAAAAGCACTTGCAAAAAAAGTTCTATACGATCCAAACTTTTGATATTCTACCAACAACTCTAATAGATACAGACTGCAACTCTGATATATATAGAATGCAAAAATTACAGCAACAAAAAAAACATCCATTTTCAATTTTGAATCAGAAACACGTAAATTTATTAAAAATAAAAAATAAACTCTTTAAATTCTTATTTTAAGCTTGAATTTAATCATCAAAATTGATCTTAAAGTTAAATAAAAAACTATACAATACATATCAACTTCTGAGTTGGTTCTATTACGAGGAAAATCATCATGAGAGAATGACTCAATGAGAACTTTTGACATCTAAAAAATAGACTCATAAATGATACAATCGCTGTGAGACAGAAAAATATGAAACAGAAGAATACAATGAACTTTGGTTGATACAATTCAACAAACACTTTGTGGACATACTAAAAAACAATCAATTCTATAACATTTTCTTCACAATAGAAGCCAATACTTTGTTTACTTTCTTCAAAAAAATTTTTAAAATGTATAGGTGTTAGAATTAATTTAGATTTAATTAGATATTAATTTATATTTAGGAATATCTTTTAGATTGTTTATATCTTTGTTAGAAGATATAAATCTTAGATCTTCTTATATCTTTGTAGAAGATATATTTTAGATTTAATTTGTGTGTATAAATAGCCTAGTGAGGTAGGTTATTGTAATTCATTGTAAATTTTTTTTTTTTTGAAGTTATCAGTAAATATTCCTTTTGTCTTTTATCTTTCTTGTGCTCCAATAATTGGTATCTAGAGCTCCTGGTTAGAAACTCTGGAATTTGAAAAACATTTTTTTCCATTGAGTTTCTGCGTAAATTGCACAAGATAGAAGATGAACGGAAACGACGATATTCATTCCAAGCTTCCAGTATTTGATGGCAAAAACTGGAATCGTTGGAAGATCCAGATGCGCGTGTGTTGGCTGAAGATTTTGATAATGTTATTTAGAAGCCAAATGGAATTAAACGTCATATTTCGAAGTAGCAGAAGCAGTGTTTCGAATAAGTGTGTCAAAGCTTGGAGCTTCGAGTGGCAATTATGGGAACATACCTAAAGGAGTCTCGAAACAACAGCGAGGCTGTGTCTGGGAAGAGCGTTCGAAACGGAGAAACACCAAAGCATTTGAAATTCAAATGGAAGCGGGACTTTCGAAGTTTGAAAGTTATGTGTTGGAGCATTTGGGGACACGTGAAAAGATGAAAGAAGTATTGTCCTGCATGTTCGAAACGTGGCATAATCCTATGGCAAGACCGTTATGGTCGAATTAGTATAAATAGAAGTCTTAGTATTAGGATTTTGTGTGTCATATCTATTATACAAAATACTCAATAACATTCAAACTACCACATGGCAAGGGAAACGAATGCGAGAGAAATGTATGTATGATAGCACCATGTATTTCTGATTTAATGAAAACCTTTTACCATTTCCAGTACTTTCCTTTATTCTTTTTGTCAAACAACATTTACAAGTTTTCTTATTTACAGTCTTTTCACTTCGAAATCTCTTCTTCAAAGTTTTACATTTTAATGTTTTCTTTATATTTCGAGCACTTTATATGTCAGAAAACTGTCATATTTTCCATACCTTTACCTTCAAGTCTTATCCTTCGAACGCATATGTTCACTTAAAATCATTTACAGATTTCTTGCATTAAACGCTTTCTTCACATTTCAAACTTTTACGCTCCAGAAATCCTTTATATTAACTGTTTTGTAAGTCGAAACCATTTACTTCGTTTTTATGCAGTTTTACATGTCTTTACAATTAAGCATTACAATTAGCGTTTATTCATGTAATTTAGTTTTTACACACATTTTGATTACATCTTTAGACTTTTAGAGAGAGAGAGAGATCGAAATAAGCCAAACACGTATACAATATCAACCATGAATATTTGTTCGATTGTGAGAGTAACCTTAATATCCAAGGAGTCCTAGGATCAATCTAGTCGATCCTGTGAGTTACCAGAGGAATTGAATAACAGTCAGAAAGATTATTCGATAGTTTGGAAGACTAGCGGTTGTTTACCAGAAATCACTGGAAACAAATTGGCACACCTGGTGGGACCAATAATTGGATATCAGAATTAAGGATTGTTGAGACATAACCATTACAAAAAACGTTGGAACCTAAGAAGTTTGCTGTTTTATGAACCTGAGAAGTGGTAAGATAACCAACAGCAACCAACCTTTATCCAGAAGAAAACGTTTGGACAAAATGTCTAATTCAGACAATCAACAAGGGGACCAAAATGGCCCACATGCAACAGGCACTAACGCGTCCACTTCGATCAGAACATCTAATGTAATCCCTTCGAATGCACAGTCTGTTGCATCTTCGACCAGTGACATAGCCACCAATGGAGTAAGTGGCATATCAACTAATAGTTCGATCTTAGGAAATACTGGAACTATTGGCTACCCTGGGGGATTCGTTCCACCATCAGGGACACAATCCCATTTCGCCACTCCATTAACTAGACCACCCGGTTTCGATGGGAATAGAACCAGAAATTCCTCTTATGGAATGCCAACATCTTTTATGGCAGGTTTACACAATTCCACATCGAATTCATCTCCACAATTAGGGTCTGGGTCTGGGGCGAATCAGTTTATGACAAATAACCAAGGGTCGGTGGGTTATAGCACAATGCCTATCCTAACCACAGACAACCAATTGGCTTTTAGGCAATTGATGGACGACAGTAACCATAATATGATAGGAGTGTTAGCACAAACCATGCAGGAGATATTTGCCCCAATAGTGCAAAATGTGACTGTGACAAACAGGGAAAACGCTGACAATATGAGTCAAATAGCAGATTTCTTCGCTCCCCCAGAAAGGCGTAGGCAGAATCAGGCGGGATTTCGAACAAACACGCCTGTTATAGAACAAATTGCTAACGACCCAATTTATAGACCACCCAGAGAAGAAGTTAACGTAGGGGCCAGGGCACCAAGGTTAGAAGCCCCAATAATCCCGGGCCCACAAAGGGAAATTATGGAACCAGGGGCAAGGGTCGAAAGGCTAGAAGCCCCAGAGTTTCGAGAAGAACAACCTAGGGGAGTTGTTTTGGTTGGTCGAAATCAAGATGCCGATGCCGTCGTTCATAGAATTCGAAACGATAACATCTTGGCAGAAAACAACCTAACCACCATGATAGAGAGGGTCATGGCCCAGAATGGCCTCAACACAGGAATGAGGAGGCCAAATTACGCTTCTCCTATATTGGATTGCATAATGCGTACTGATTTACCAAGGGGATATAAAGTCCCTAAATTTACAAAGTTCGCTGGGGATACCAATTTGTTTCCAGTGATTTCTGGTAAACAACCGCTAGTCTTCCAAACTATCGAATAATCTTTCTGACTGTTATTCAATTCCTCTGGTAACTCACAGGATCGACTAGATTGATCCTAGGACTCCTTGGATATTAAGGTTACTCTCACAATCGAACAAATATTCATGGTTGATGTTGTATAGGTGTTTGGCTTATTTCGATTTCTCTCTCTCTAAGAGTCTAAAGATGTAATCAAAACGTGTGTGAAAACTAAGTTACACGAATAAATGCTAATTGTAATGCTTGATTGTAAAGACATGTAAAACTGCATAAAAGTGAAGTAAATGGTTTCGACTTACAAAACAGTTAATATAAAGGATTTCTGGAACGTAAAAAGTTTGAAATATGAAGAAAGCGTCTAATGCAAGAAATATTTAAATAACTTTAAGTAAAAATATGCGTTCGAAGGATAAGACTTGAAGGTAAAGGCATGGAAAATATGACAATCTTCTGAGATATAAAGTGGCCAGAGAAGAAGTTAATTTAGGGGCCAGGGCACCAAGGATAGAAGCACCAATAATCCCGGGTCCACAAAGGGAAATTATAGAACCAGGGGCAAGGGTCGAAAGGCTAGAAGCCCCAGAGTTTCGAGAAGAACAACCTAGGGGAGTTGTTTTAGTTGGTCGAAATCAAGATGCCGATGCCGTCGTTCATAGAATTCGAAACGATAACATCTTGGCAGAAAACAACCTAACCACCATGATAGAGAGAGTTATGGCCCAGAATGGCCTCAATACAGGAATGAGGAGGCCAAATTACGCTTCTCCCATATTGGATTGCATAATGCATACTGATTTACCAAGGGGGTATAAAGTCCCTAAATTTACAAAGTTCGCTGGGGATACCAATGAGTCAACAGTCGAACACATAGCGAGATATCTAACCGAAGCGGGAGATATAGCCAATAATGAAGATCTCAGGATCAAATACTTCCCAAGTTCCTTGACGAAAAACGCCTTCACATGGTTTACCACTTTGCCTCCTGGGTCCATTGACACTTGGGCTCTCCTAGAGAGATTATTCCATGAACAATTTTACATGGGACAGTCGAAAATAAGTTTGAAGGAACTGGCCAGTGTTAAGAGAAAGTTCACCGAAACCATAGATGATTATTTGAATAGATTTAGGCTTTTGAAATCCAGATGTTACACAGTAGTGCCTGAACATGAGTTAGTCGAAATGGCCGCTGGTGGCTTGGATTATTCTATTCGAAAGAAACTAGACACTCAGTATTTGAGGGATATGGCTCAGTTAGCCGACAGGGTTCGACAGGTCAAAAGACTAAAGGCTGAAAAAGCCAGAGTCTTTAAGAATAGCAAGAAAGAAAGGATTTCCTATGTTGGGACTGAGGAAGCAGAAAAATATCCTGAATTTGAATTCGAAGAGGTCGAAATCGACCTCGCTGAATTAAAACAAGCCCCGCCTTATTCCTGCAAGTTGTTAGTTCCCACAAAAGGGAAAGATATTGTTGAAAATGAAAAAAGTGACAAATTTCCAAAGAAGGTTTATACCTTCGATGTCACTAAGTGTGATGAGATTTTTGACTTACTTGTCAAAGATGGCCAACTAATTGTGCCATCGAATGTCAAAATACCTCCTTTGGATCAGAGAAAGAAGAGGGGATTTTGCAAATATCATAGTTTCCTAGGCCACAAAACCTCACAATGTTTTCTTTTCAGGGACTTGATTCAAAACGCGATCAAAGATGGCAGACTAAAGTTTGCTGATAAGGTGAAGATGAAAGTGGACGAAGATCCCTTGGACGTCGCAGACACCAACTACTCCGAGCCTGCATGCATTGGAGAGGTCAACATGGTGGAAACTGATCAAAGCGACGCCCTAACAGGAGAGAAGGGTACTGGAGTTGAAAACTGGGTGATGGTCGAAGTCAGCAAGGAGGTCACTAAAGACATCCAGAATACGCCAGAGACTTCGATTGCTGCACCTGTAGCTGTTGCAAAAGAAACCCAGGCTACTGAAGGCCAGGGAAGTCAAAACCAAGAATTAACACAAGTCACTGAAGGCTTGAGGCTGGAATTGGAGAAAGTCCAAATTACGCAGCCAATTTCCCCTCAGAAGGAAATATGGGACACTCTAGGGGAACCCAGTGGAAAATTTGACTATTTGGTCAAATATTCTGCCCCAGAGAGTTCGAAGGTTCAGATTGAGGATATAAAGCCCACAGGATGGGGTGATGATGAAGCTAAAGAGGGAGATGTGGAAATAAATATGGTGGATATGGAAAGGCCTCGCTCTGAGATGGAGGAAGTGAAAAAATTCTTAGAAAAAGAAAAGTATAGAATGGGGGATAATCACACTGGAGATGCTAGTCTCAAAGATTATCTCATGACATGCCACAAAGGAGATTCAGGCATGATATTGTGCCCTAGGTGCAGCATCCTCTGCAATCAAAGAATTGCTGCGAATTTCGAAAGGGTACAGAGGGCTCGAACTGGCAACAATTGGCGCCAGGATAACCAGCTTTTTAGGTGTTATCCCAAGGCTGGAGAGAGTTTGCTGGAATTTGTGTTTCGTTGCTACAAAGGGGCAACCAAGTGCTTGATTTGCCCAAGGTGTTCTGCTGTGTATGACCAAAGCATGGCCAGGGCCTTCGAAACGATTCCCTTCGCCCCTTGCTGGAACCATCAAGAGACTGCCCAGATGGGCCCATGTTTCGACAGCAGACACAAACAGCGAAGGCCTGATAGCCCTCACCCCAAGGCTGCTCGAAGAGTGACTTTCAAACTCCATGCTGAAGTGCCAACCGATAGATGGTTACAGGTCAGAAATGACAAAGGCAAAGATAGATGGAGAAACGCTGAACGAAATGCACGCCATGCTGTGACATACAGGAGGCAATTCAACACAGCAAAAAGGGAGGAAGTGAGATTAGAAAATTACAAAGGGAGGAACCCCATGTCAAGATCCCAGTGGCGCAGACAGCAAAGGATTCGAAAGGCTGAGAGAGAAGCTGTGGCAAACAAAGGGGATACTTCAACGAAAAACCAAGGTGAATCTAGCACCAACAAACCAAAAAATCAAACTGAAGACAAACCTCCAGTCAATAGAAGGCTCTTCTCTGAAGAACAACACGATGAACCAAAGGAATACACTCCAGGCCCGGAAGAGGACGAAGATATGATAACAGATAACTTTGAATCGGAGGGGGAGTCTTCATTTAACTTGAACTGTAACGTGGTGTCTGTGCTTCCCTGCGAATTTGGGCAGGAAACCGAAATCAACGAATATGAGGAGGAAGACACCATAGATTTGATGAAACATAGGCCCGTGTGCTACTACGTGATGGACAATGGGGCTGTTGAGGAACAAAATGCGTTCTTCGAACGTCCAGAACCTGCAATGAAGAACCATCTCAAGCCACTTTTCATTCGGGCGAAAGTTGGTGTCCATGGTGTGAACAAAGTTCTAGTGGATGGGGGTGCTGCAGTCAATTTGATACCCCATTTCATGCTAAAAAGATTAGAGATCCGCGAAGGAGACATCAAGCCCCATAATATGGTTCTGTCCAATTATGAAGGAAAAGTGGGCAAAACACTGGGGGTGGTCCAGTTGGAATTGACAATAGGCTCAAGCTGCAGGCCCACCATGTTTATGGTGATCGAAGCCAAGGCCAACTATAACCTGCTGCTGGGAAGAGAGTGGATCCATGGCGTGGGGGCAGTTCCTTCGTCAATGCATCAGCGACTAGTTCTGTGGAGAGATGATGGAATTGTGGAAAACATCGAAGCAGACCAGAGTTACTTTATGTCAACTGTCAATTTAGTTGACAAGAGGGATTATGATAAAAATCTGGCAAAGATTGCTCCATGTGTTCCAAATGATGAGATTAATGAAACTAGAAACGCCCACTACTACATGACGCTTCGTCATGACGGCCTTTACTGGGATAGAACAATAATCAGTGAAGAAGAGGAAGTCGAAAGCACTATACAAAAACGGCCAGCAGGCTGGGACTTCGACAACCTTAGCCATGACTGAGTCTACCTTTTTCGAAAAGATTTCGGCCTATATGGCTGAGAACGAATCAAAAGCGGCCTTAGAGGCTGAAATAAATAAATCAACTATAAAGACGAACGAAGTCAGCGGGGAGGGTTCGAAATGCTCACCCTTCAAAGAGTTTGAGATGGATCAAAGGTTGGATGCCATCTATGATAAAGAACCCTTAGGCTTCGAAAGGGACCCCATAAACTCAGGTGCCAAAATGTTGGCACAGGATCCACTCGAAGAAGTCAACTTAGGGGATGAAAAAACGAAAAGAGTAACCTACATAAGTGCTAAACTTAGCCCAGGCCTCAAGAAGGAAGTGATCGAAGTCCTTAAGGAGAACAAAGATTGCTTCGCATGGGATTATGACGAGATGCCTGGTTTAAAGAGGGAATTGGTCGAACACAGACTGCCAATCAAAGATGGCAAGAGGCCCGTCAAACAAACTCCCAGAAGATTCGCACCAGCGGTTCTCACAAAAATTAAAGCTGAGATCGAAAGGTTGCTGCGCTGCAAATTCATCAGAACAACAAGGTACGTCGAATGGTTAGCAAACATAGTACCCGTTATTAAGAAAAATGGTTCTTTAAGAATTTGCATAGATTTTAGGGATTTAAACACTGCAACCCCTAAAGATGAATATTCCATGCCCGTGGCAGAAATGCTAGTAGATTCTGCTGCAGGGTTCGAATACTTGAGTATGTTGGATGGATACTCTGGGTATAACCAGATTTTCATTGCTGAAGAAGATGTTGCAAAAACAGAATTTCGTTGCCCAGGAGCCTTAGGCACCTACGAATGGGTGGTGATGCCCTTTGGTTTAAAGAATGCTGGGGAAACTTATCAAAGGGCGATGAATTCAATTTTTCATGATTTCATCAAAACCTTCATGCAGGTGTATATTGACGATATAGTCATCAAATCTATATCTGCAGAAACACATTTGCATCATTTAAGCCAATCATTCGAGCGGATGAGAAAACATGGCTTAAAGATGAATCCCCTTAAATGTGCATTTTTTGTGCAGGCTGGAGATTTTCTTGGTTTTGTGGTTCACAAGAAAGGAATCGAAATCAACCAGAACAAAACCAAAGCCATAATGGAGACAAAAGCACCTGCGTCAAAAAGGGAGTTGCAATCTCTGCTAGGGAAAATTAACTTCCTCAGAAGATTCATCTCGAACCTGAGTGGAAGAACCCAAGCTTTCTCTCCGTTACTTCGTCTAAAGCAAGGTCAAGCCTTCGAATGGAACGAAGCTCACCAGGAGGCGTTTGACAGAATAAAAGACTACCTTTCTCAGCCTCCTATTTTGTCTCCGCCATCATGGGGGAAGCCCATGAGATTGTACATATCTGCCTCTGAAGTTAGTATAGGTAGTATGCTAGCACAAGAGGATAGCAATGGCGTCGAAAGAGCCATATACTATTTAAGTAGAGTGCTAAATGATGCAGAGACCAGATATAGCAATTTAGAAAAGCTATGTCTCTGTTTGTATTTCTCTTGTATGAAACTCAAGTATTATATAAAACCTGTTGATGTTTATGTTTCATCTCATTTCGATGTCATTAAACATATGCTTTCAAAACCAATAATGCATAGCAGAGTTGGCAAGTGGGCTTTAGCCTTAACAGAATATTCGTTGACTTTCATGCCTTTAAAAGCTATGAAAGGTCAAGTGATTTCTGACTTCATTGTGGACCATTCGTTGGTTGAGCAGACGATCATGAGTTACATCGAAATGCAACCATGGAAATTGTACTTTGATGGTTCAACCCACAGGAATGGAAGTGGTGTTGGAGTCCTTCTAATTTCTCCTGAAGGAATTCCAACAAAATTCAAGTATAAATTAGATGGTCCTCGTTGTTCGAACAACGAAGCTGAGTATGAAGCGCTCATTGTTGGACTTGAAGCTTTGTTGGAATTGGGGGCAACCAGAGTCGAAATTAAAGGAGACTCTGAATTAGTGGTCAAACAAATCACAAAGGAATACAAGTGCATAAAGGAAAATTTAATGGTATACTTCGTCATAGCCAATAGGCTATTGAAGAAATTTGAATACATGGATATTCAACACATACCAAGAATAGAGAACCAAGAAGCAAATGACTTAGCGCAGTTGGCTTCAGGTTATAAAGTGTCTACCAAGAACTTCAAGGATTTGGTCGAATTAAGGGGAAGAGTTATGGCTACTAGATTCACACCATCGGATCTGGAAAGTATGAGATTGGGATATGCTGAGAAACAGGGATTCAAAATATTAGCCATAAATACTTTGTCAGATGCAGATTGGCGAAGTCCATTGAAGAGTTATTTAGCAGACCCGACTCTAAAGGTGGATAGAAAAACAAAATATAGAGCATTGTCATATCTCCTCATGGGGAACGAATTGTTCAAAAAGACCCAAGAGGGTGTATTATTGAAATGCCTAGGAGAGAGTGAGGCATACTTAGCATTGTCTGAGGTCCATAATGGGGCATGTGGGGCACACCAAGCAGGCCATAAAATGAAATGGTTGCTATTTCGATACGGCTTGTATTGGCCTAGCATGCTCAAAGATTGCATAGACTTTGCTAAAGGATGTGAAGAATGTCAGAAACACGTAGGAATTCAACATGCCCCTGCAAGTGAGTTGCATTCGATCATCAAACCATGGCCATTTAGAGGATGGGCATTGGATTTGATAGGAGAAATAAATCCTGCTTCGTCCAAAGGACAGAAATATATCTTGGTGGGAATAGATTATTTTACCAAATGGATCGAAGCTATACCACTGGTAGTTGCTGATCAAGAGGCTATTATTGAATTTATACAAAAGCACATTATCTATAGGTTCGGATTGCCAGAGAGCATAACTACAGACCAAGGCTCTGTATTTACTGGGAGAAAGATGCAAGGATTTGCCCAAGAAATGGGGTTTAGATTGCTAACATCAACGCCATATTATGCTCAAGCAAACGGACAAGTCGAAGCAGCAAATAAAGTAATAATAGGATTAATCAAGAAACATATTGGCAAGAAGCCAAGAAACTGGCACAAAACTCTGGACCAAATATTATGGGCTTGTAGAACATCTCCTAAGGAAGCTACTAACACTACGCCTTTCCAACTCACATTTGGTCATGATGCAGTGTTGCCAGTAGAAATTCATCTGCAATCAGTTCGAATTCAGAGACAAAACGAAATCCCAACTGCATTATATTGGGAAATGATGATGAATGAATTAGTTGAGTTGGACGAAATTAGATTACATGCGTTGGAAATTTTGATGAGGCAAAAAGAAAGAGTGGCCAGAACATACAATAAAAGGGTGAAGAAAAAAGTATTCATTATTAATGACTTGGTTTGAAGAGTCATATTGCCTATGGACAAGAAGAATAAAGCGTTAGGTAAATGGTCACCTCATTGGGAAGGACCTTTTCGAGTATTAAAAGTATTCTCAAACAATGCATACGAAATCGAAGAACTCTTGGATGATAAACGTGTCCTAAAGGTTAATGGGAAATATTTAAAGAAATATAAGCCAAGCCTGCGGGAGATTCGAATAGTAACAATGTAAACAAGATATTATAAAAAGCCAAGATGGCAAGATAAAATGCCAAAATGGCGTTGTTCGAATATTACATGCAAGAAACCAAAATTATAGTCAAATAAACATCAAAATCTAGAAATAAGAATTATTTTTCAATCGATTAAAGGTGCTTCGAAATGATTCAAGTTTCTGCTGAGCGAACCGCCTGGCTCCTTCCAAGGTTGCCACTTCTCCTTTAAGTTGTTCTGCAGTCTCCATTTCAGCAAGCCCCTGGTTGAGAAGCTCTTCGAATTGGTTACCAGCAGAATTGGTTTCGAAGGCTAGTTGTTGTTCTTTAGCCTCCTTAACCTTCTGTTGAAGTTCCAGAATCTGCCTTTCCCAAAGAAGGATGGACTCAGCTCGAGCCTCATAATCAGTTTTCGCCTGCTTCAGATGCATAGCTTGATCCTCAACTTCTTGAGAGAGTTTCGAAGCTTGTTCATAAGCGGCATCCATGGCAATGCGTTTCTCTTGAACCTTCTTGGCAGCAGATTCGTCTTGGAGAAGGTAACCAGTTACGTTGTCCAGCAAATTCTGAAGATCGAACAAGAGAGTACTAACTGGCAAGGAGCAGGTGGAAAGATTGACCTTTGTGAGAAGCTCCTTCATAGTATAGCAAGCAGTACTATCTTGCTTAAGCACTTCGAATATATCCACATTGAGAATGGTTTTCCTAATTTTGTTAAGAAGAACAATTCTTTCATCTGTGGGAAGAGGATAGCTGGTCGAACTTGCGCCAGCCCTAGCGAGTGGGACGTCCCTCTGAGCCAACTTTGCCTTAATGTACCCAATAGGGTCATTTCGTCTCAGAAGTGCCAGTTCCTCGTCAGTCATTCGAGACAGAGAGGATTGAGGGAGTTCCACGCGTAGGGGAACCACGTTTGTTTCAACCTCTAGGGGTTCGTTGGTTGCATTACCATCCCCTTCATTTGTTTCGTGCTCTTGGTCTTCTTCATCCTCGTCCAATTCCACCACTTTGATACCATCCCTTTCGTTGCTATTTGCGTTGGACTCCGTCCCAGCAGTCGAACCGTCATTGGCATTTTCCTCCTCAGATTCTTTGTCTGCAGATTCTTCGGCTCTTTGCCCAGAATCAGCTTTCTCTTCTTCAGTTTGAGTGTCCTTTGGGTCCTCTTGAAGAGTTTCAAGAGGGGACTTTTGAAGAGAAGCCCTTTGCAAATCCTCTGCAGACGTTTGAAGTATTGTTTCGTTTACCTCTTTCAGAGGAATGGAGGTACCTTGATCATCCTGCTGTTCGGAAGTTCCAGCCGGAACCGCCATCATTCACCAAGGTAATAAGAAGTTAGTATTATAAACAATTTTTAAAGGTTCAATTTACCTGTGGACCCTCAGAGGAGAGGTTACTAGCTATACGTTCCAACGTTGGGTTGGAGGTCGAAGGTGGATTTTTGGATTTGGGTGAGGGAGCAGCATCCCTGGAATCGAGTCCAGAGACACTAGTCTGAACAGTGCTTTTAGAAGTATCTTTCTTTGGCTTCTTCTTCGAAGCAGTATTTAAGTTTCCTCCAGCCTTGGGGTCTTCCCCAGTGATGCTTGATTTCCGCTTCTTGGGAGTAGGAGGAGGAAGCTTATCGGTCTGAAAAGATTTTAAACGAAGAGTTAGATGTAAACCAAAAAGCATGAGTGAATTCGAAACATAAAGGCTAAGTGATTACCGTTGGAATTGGAACACGGGTTGTTGTTGGTATTATTGTTGGTGTTGTGGTTGCAGCAGTAGTAGTTGTTTCGGGAGGAGTCACTTTGTCAGTAGTTTCGATGGAGGCTTGAGAGGCACTCCCTTCCTTCGACTTAGAGGCACTCCCTTCCTTCGACTTCGAGGCAGCTGTCTTTATCCTGATAGCTGAAAATCGAAACAATTAAAGCAAAGGTTAAAGATATTGGAAAATAAAAGACATTTGGGATTTTCCCAAGCATTCGCACCTGTGCCTTGATCAGATTTAATTGACATGGCAGAAAGGTCGTATCGAAGGTGTCCTGGGAAATCATGAAGCCAGTATCGAGCCCATGTCACAGTCTCAGATGGCTTTGGTTTCCTTTGAAGATATTTGAACATCTCTTTGCAAGTAAACCACCATGGATATGGGGGAAACCAAGCCAGAGCCAATTCTGAGGTAGGTAATCTGGGAAATTTAGGTGGATGCATTTCGAATGCCAACCTATACCTATCCTCAGGTGACAGCCCTGAAGGAAGTTTTAACTTAGAAACTTTTTGTTTAAATTTTTCCTTCAAGGTCTCAGCTGCTTGATGCACAGTGGAGTCCAAGCGCGTGGGGTCGTAAGTAGTTTCAAAATAATTTTGGAAAGCTTTAATCTCTTTGGCATGAGTAAACATACCTTTCTTTGCTGGTACCTGCACATCGAAGGCATCAATTAGTTTCTGTCGAATTGTAAGTGTATCGAACATATAAGTTTGATAAAACTTATTCCACCACTCCAGAAATCCTTTAGCCGCGAGATGGGTAGGTTCGAAGGTTATCAGCTCAAATTGGGCAAAGCCTTGATATTGTTCTTGCTGTATTTTGGCTTCCCGTGCTTTGAAAGTTCGTCCAGAAGTGATGGCGCTCTCAGATTGAAACAAAGGTTCAGGAATTAATTGGCATAAGCCAAACTGCCTCGAAACGAAGTTTGGTTGGTAGGCAAAGAGGAAAATTTGGTTCTTGGCTGGGGTTATCCTTGAAGAAATGAGTCTAGGTAGCAAGAAAGCTCTCCATACATCCTGAATCTCCTTGCTCTTGATAGCTTCTGAGAGAGACATGGTGAACCAAGAAGGTCCATGAGCCCTCGAAGCAAAAGGCGCCATGCTCTCTTCGAACTTGTGCCTTTTGGAGAATATCATGATGTACTTCGAGAATTGAACTTTGAAGTCATCTTTGTCATCATTAGGAGTTAATCTTCGAAGCCTAGTGCCTTCGACTATCCTATCACTTATCTCAGAATCTTGCTCATCAATGGTGTTGGCGGTTGATAAGGAAGGTTCGAACATGGCATTCAGCCATAGTTGGAGTAACCAAAAGGGGCCAGCCAATAGAATGTTTTTGGAGGTGTGGGATTTGAGGCTCGAAACAGCTGACCTCAGGCTTTCATAGAGGTCAACTAAGAGTAGTTCACTTAGGCACACTTTTCGATTTTCATGCAAATCCCTAGCTAGAGGAATGAACCTACTAGCTACCTGTAGGGATCTACTGCAGAAAACGTATCTTGACAGCCACAGGGTTAAAAAAGCAATGTGCTCTACGTCAGACACATTGTCCCCCTCAGCATGGTAATGACTGATAAATTTGGAAAAACTGGCTAGCTTGACTTCGAAGTCAATTATGCTTGAGTGTTCTTCGTTGTCGGGTATATAAGTTTCTCCCACTGGCGACAGCCCAGTGATGGCCGCTATGTCAAAGAAGGTTGGAGTGATCATTCCACCTGGGAGATGGAAAGTATTGTAGGTACTGTCCCAGAAATAAAGGGACGCGAATAGCAGAGGGTGGCTGTAGGTGAAACCAGGTTTCGATAGCTTAATCAGGTTATAGATGCCTAATTCTTCCCATTGCTGGGATTTTTTAGCCTCTACTTTCGTGAACCAATTTTGATAGGCAATATCAGAAGTGGGGCAAGATCGAAATGGCTTAAAATTACTTTTTACATAATCCAAAACAAAGGGGTCCTTAGGAGGAATAGTTGGGGTTTCTATGGTATTTGAACTAGGAGATTCTACTGCCCTAGGGGCGTCTATTTTGTTAAATAAGGGTTTGAAGCTATAACAAACTGGGAAAATCGTCCTGGTGTCCTTTAATATTTCAAAAACCGTAAGAGGGCCATTTAAAGCTAACCTCTTACCAGCAACGTGGGTAGGAATGAGTACCTGTGAAGCATACAGCATTTCTTTTTCTTTGGAAATCATCTGAGGGGCAAGAGCAGATTGGCCTTGGATGGTGATGATTTTACTTTCCATGGTAGCTCCTGTAGTTTTTCCTTTCTTCTTGGAGACTTTCTTGAGTTGGGATGAAGTAGAAGAAGACATTTTTGAAAGATGTTGAAAGCTTAGATTGTTTTATGAGAGAAGGAGGGTAAAAGATTTAGAGTGTGAAAAGAAAAGAAGAAGATTAAGTTAATGTTTTATAATGGGGAAGTTTAAGCATCCACCGAATAAAAGTTTGATACGTGGAGATCATGGGTTGGTATGATGAAGAGGTGGCGTAAAGTTAACATGGGTAATAGGCGTGATTTAGAGATAATCATTATTTGTAACTGCACCACGCTGTGAAGTGGCTCCAGGCGGTTAAAGAATCCAAAAGGTGCTATGATTGATGTGACTGGAGTCAAATGCATTAAATGTTACGATGATTCGAAAGCCCTATCAAAATCTTGTGTGGATGTTTAAAATAGGTATTTCTCAGAGGAATCGAAATACATATTTTAAAGGGGCAATTTGTTGGCTGAAGATTTTGATAATGTTATTTAGAAGCCAAATGGAATTAAACGTCATATTTCGAAGTAGCAGAAGCAGTGTTTCGAATAAGTGTGTCAAAGCTTGGAGCTTCGAGTGGCAATTATGGGAACATACCTAAAGGAGTCTCGAAACAACAGCGAGGCTGTGTCTGGGAAGAGCGTTCGAAACGGAGAAACACCAAAGCATTTGAAATTCAAATGGAAGCGGGACTTTCGAAGTTTGAAGGTTATGTGTTGGAGCATTTGGGGACACGTGGAAAGATGAAAGAAGTATTGTCCTGCATGTTCGAAACGTGGCATAATCCTATGGCAAGACCGTTATGGTCGAATTAGTATAAATAGAAGTCTTAGTATTAGGATTTTGTGTGTCATATCTATTATACAAAATACTCAATAACATTCAAACTACCACATGGCAAGGGAAACGAATGCGAGAGAAATGTATGTATGATAGCACCATGTATTTCTGATTTAATGAAAACCTTTTACCATTTCCAGTACTTTCCTTTATTCTTTTTGTCAAACAACATTTACAAGTTTTCTTATTTACAGTCTTTTCACTTCGAAATCTCTTCTTCAAAGTTTTACATTTTAATGTTTTCTTTATATTTCGAGCACTTTATATGTCAGAAAACTGTCATATTTTCCATACCTTTACCTTCAAGTCTTATCCTTCGAACGCATATGTTCACTTAAAATCATTTACAGATTTCTTGCATTAAACGCTTTCTTCACATTTCAAACTTTTACGCTCCAGAAATCCTTTATATTAACTGTTTTGTAAGTCGAAACCATTTACTTCGTTTTTATGCAGTTTTACATGTCTTTACAATTAAGCATTACAATTAGCGTTTATTCATGTAATTTAGTTTTTACACACATTTTGATTACATCTTTAGACTTTTAGAGAGAGAGAGAGATCGAAATAAGCCAAACACGTATACAATATCAACCATGAATATTTGTTCGATTGTGAGAGTAACCTTAATATCCAAGGAGTCCTAGGATCAATCTAGTCGATCCTGTGAGTTACCAGAGGAATTGAATAACAGTCAGAAAGATTATTCGATAGTTTGGAAGACTAGCGGTTGTTTACCAGAAATCACTGGAAACAGCGTGTTATTTGGTTCTCAAGATGTGTTAGATCTTGTCACTGATGGCTATAATCTGTTAGAAGCAGACGCAACAAAGGCCTAGAAGATAACACAAAAGGCGCTGAGGAAGAAAGATCAGAGAATGTTGTTCTACATCTATCAATGTGTGGATGTGGATGTGTTTGAGAAGATTGCTGATTCTGAAATAGCAAAGGCTGCGTGGGACACACTGGTCAGATGTTACGGTGGTGACGCATCAGTGAAGAAGGTGAAGCTTCAGTCTCTCAGAAAGCAATATGAGAATCTCAACATGAAGGACAACGAGAAGGTTTCTGAATACATCTCTAGAGTGACTCTGATCACTAATGAGATGAAAGCTTATGGAGAAACTTTGTCTGAACAAGTAATTATTGAGAAGATTTTGAGATCTTTAACTTCTCAGTTTGATTACATTATTGTAGCAATTGAATATTCCAAAGATCTGAGCACCATGAGAGTTGAAGAGCTGCAAAGTAGTCTAGAGGCGCATGAGTTGCGTATGACTGCAAGAACTTCTGAGAGGGAAGTAGAGCAGCAGGCTCTGAAATTAACTTCTGATAAGAAGCATCAGAAGCAGACTTGGTCAGAAGCCAGGAAGAGAACTAATGGTGGTCAAAAGTCAGAAGCTTCAAACTCTGATAGGCAGAAGAATGTTCAGAAGGGAAAAGAGAAGTCTGACAAGAAGAATGTTCAGTGTTACTGTTGTAGGAACTTTGGTCACTATGCCAAAGATTGCTGGTAAATAAAGAAAGGAAGTCAGAAGAAGCAAATGTAGCCAGAGGAGATTCAGATGATGAACCTGTGCTATTTATGGCTTATGAATCTGATGAGGAACCAGTGAAATTGTCATTTTCTGATTCTGAAGGGAAAGAAGAATATGACTCTAAATATTCTGATTCTGAATGAGTGATTTTGTATGAGTCAGAATCAGAATATGACTCTGAGTTAGAATCAGATGACTCTGAAGCTGAAGACAAGTCAGAATCCGAAGGTGATTCTGAGTCCGAAGAAGATTATGCTTCTGAAGAAGAGTCAGAAGATGATGACTCTGGAAACTCTGAAGGTGACTCAGATGGTGAATCTGATTCTGATCCAGATTTTGATGATGATCCAGAATTTGGTGGTGATCATGCTTCTAGAAGGGAAAACTCTAAAGACGTAGGTTCTGGAGGATAAGCTTCTAAAGATGATCAGGTTTCTAGTGGAAATCATGACTCTAAGGATGGACCTTCTGAAGGAGGAGCTTCTGAAGCAAATTCAGCCTTTAACGATGATCATGATTCTGAAAGTGGAACTTCTGAAGGCAGAGGTGATCCAACTTTTGAAGATGGTATTTTTGAAGGCAGTGGCTCTGACTCTGATGATGATTCATACCATGGAAATTTTCAATACTCTGAAGACAGTCAAGGTTCTGAAGAAAGTCAAAACTCTGAAGCAAGATCTTCTGAAGGGGGAAGTTCTGGTATCCAAGGTTCTGAAGGTCCAGTTCAGAGGCAACAAGGAGTCAGAAGCATCCCAAGAAGATTTGCAGAGTTTGACATGTTGCTAGACACTTAAGTAAACTTTGAAGAAGAAGTTATTTAGTGTGCAATGTTAGTAGACTCTGAACTCGAGTACGAAAGAGGCTCTTAAGCACCAAGTTTGGTTAGAAGCCATGAAAGAAGAACTTGATGTTATAGAGAGAAACAAGACTTGGAAGCTGACAGAACTTCCAAAAAGCAAGAAAGTCATCAACGTCAGATGGGTTTTCAAGCAGAAAGCTAAAGCCAGATGGATCAATTGGCAAACACAAAGCAAGATTAGTAGCAAGAGGCTTCCTACAGAAACCTAGGCTAGATTACTTTGAAGTGTTTACACCTGTACCGAGACATGAAACAATCAGACTAGTGATTGCAATAGCTGCTAACAGGAATTGGCCTCTGATGCATTTAGATGCAAAATCTGCATTTCTGAATGGTCCATTACAAGAAGAGGTGTATGTTTCACAACCTCTTGGATTTGAGAAAAAGAATCAGGAAGGTATGGTGTTCAAATTACACAAAGCATTGTATGGATTGAAGCAAGCGCCCAGAACTTGGAACTTGAAGATTGATTCGTTTTTCAAGGAACAAGGGTTTCAGAAGTATGAGATGGAGTATGGTGTATATATTCAACATACTTCAGAAGGTAATATGATTCTGGTCTGTTTGTATGTTATTGACATATTACTCACAGGAAGTTCTGAACAAGAGATAGTTGAGTTCAAGAAAGTTCTAATGAATGCGTTTGAGACGACAGATCTTGGAAAAATGAGTTTCTTTCTAGGAATGAAATTTATATACTATGAGAAAGGAATCATTTTACATCAGATGAAGTATGAACTAGAGCTTCTGAAGAGATTTGAGCTAGAAAATTGCAAGGTTGCTATCACACTTGCTGATACGAATCAGAAGTTGGATTCTGATTCTGATGGAGAGGATGTGGATGCTACAACCTTCAAATAGATGGTTGGTTCTCTAAGGTATTTGTGTAATACCAGACCTGATATTTTCTATGCAGTTGGAATGGTTAGCAAATTTATGAGCAAACTAAAGTGGTCCCATTATCAAGTTGCAGTCAGGATTCTGAGGTATGTGAAGGGAACTCTGAAATATGGAGTGTTATTTCCGTCTGGAAAAAAGATCAAATCAGAACTTTTGAGTTATTCTGATTCTGATTGGTGCGGAGATAGAGTTGACATAAGAAGTACTTTTGGGTACTTATTCAAATTTCTGGGAGGTCCTATTTCTTGGTGTTCCAAGAAGCAACCTGTTGTTGCTCTGTCAACCTGTGAAGCTGAATATATTGCAGGTGCTCTGACTGCATGTCAAGCTGTGTGGATTCTGAACTTGCTGAAAGATCTGAAGATTGAGGTGAATAAACCTCTGAAGCTGATGATTGATAACAAGTGTGCAATCAATCTTGCCAAGAATCCAGTGTTGCATGGGAGAAGCAAGTATATTGAGACCAAGTATCATTTTCTAAGGAATCAAGTTCAGAATGGAATAATAGAGGTTGTGCACTGTAGCACTCAGAAGCAGCTGACAGATGTTCTGACAAAGACTATCAAAACTGATCAATTTCTTGGTTTAAGGGATGGAATTGATGTTTTCAGTTTTGGATAAATATAAATTAATGGATGGTGTTAGAATTAATTTAGATTTAATTAGATATTAATTTTATATTTAGGAATATCTTTTAGATTGTTTATATCTTTGTTAGAAGATATAAATCTTAGATCTTCTTATATCTTTGTAGAAAATATATTTTAGATTTAATTTGTGTGTATAAATAGCCTAGTGGAGTAGGTTATTGTAATTCTTTGTAAATTCTTTTTTTTGAAGCTATCAGTAAATATTCCTTTTGCCTTTTATCTTCTTTGTTCTCCAACAATAGGAACATCAACCATATGTAGAATAAAACAAAATCTTATATTTTGAACTGAAAAACTAAACAATATTATTATTTGTGTGATTTGACCGTTAATAAAAAAGGGTTTTTGATAAAGAACAATAATCGTAAAGTTGAAAAATTGAAAAAATAAATCATCAATCGAATTTTGAAGGTAATGAACAACAACAACAACATCGATAATAGATGAAAGGGTTAAGATAAAGAAGAACAACAACATCAACTAATAGATTTTGAAAAACATATGTATATCACATATGGAGTAAATTAAGAAGAAGAGAAAAAGTTGGAAGAAAATTTTCATATGAGATTGATGAAAATCAAAAAAGTTAAATGAAAGTTTCCATATGAGATTGGTGAAAATCGAAAAAGTGGAAGATGAAAGAAGAAGAGACTATGCGAGATGGAGAAAATTTGGTCGAAAAGAAAAGAAAAAGTGATAGATGTAATTTAAAATAATGAGATTACTATCGTATTTTACGGATGAGTGTGAGGAGTAGAAAAGGAATTGGAACGATTGTAATTATTTCAAAACAAAATTCAAGAAAATTTACGTTTCTAATGTTAAGAAGGAGAAAATTTTATGAGAATACGTTGAATAGTGTACTAAATATGAGTATGAAGCAAATACAATATAATAAATTAGAATTTTAAATTAATTAATGGTTATATGTTATAATTACTTTTTAGGGGCATTGAAAAATATTATTTAAACTGATTTAGTTAAGATAATGAAATAATTTTGGTGATAATTAGTTTTGATATATTAAATAGATTTGCTTTCGTCTCTCTCACATGGCTAGAAAACAGCGCCACCCACCACCATTGCTTTTGGTGAGGGTGGTCAGAAATAAAGACAAAATTTTAGCAATCTCTTGGTCTCTCACACCCGAATTCGAATCGAAACCCCAAATTCACTAAACCACCACCATCATCATTTATTTTTGCTTAGAAACTAAAAATCCTAAGCATACAAAATCAAATTAAATAGCTAACAAGCAGAGTTAGAAGCAATTAAGTGAGGGAAAGAACATGGAAAAACATGAAAAACAAACCTAACTGGAGCTAGTCGGGTATGACCTCCACCTCCAGCGACATGCATGTCTCCTTCTGCTACTGTTTCTTTCTTTGGGTTGGACTTTTCTGTTCTGCTACTGTTTCTTTCTTTGGGATGCATGTTGAAGTGTTGGTTCATGATTTTAAAAATGTTGCCACTGAAAAAATTACCGGGTTGAGTCGCGGATCAGTTCGCTCTCTTTAAGACGTTTCGCGGTACTGCCCAAAATTATGCAAAGCAGTCGAACTACCACGCCGCCTCCAGGATAAAACAACCCAGTTCTATACTGTACGATTACTACTTGCACGATAGATAATCGGTCTAGAAATACACCCTCTAATGGTACTAAGACCATTCAAATATGGTATAAATACCACCGTAGTATCTGATATATTTACCAGTCATAAATATTTCTCAAACCAAGAGAAATTTCAATAATTCTTCAAAGAGAATTCAATAATGATCATTTTTGATCACTCAAAGATTTCTCAAACAAAGAGAAATTCGAATAATTCTCTAAAGAGAATACAAAATTATACTTGAAAATTTCTCAACTCAAACGAGGAGAAATTAACATTATTCTCTATAAAGAGAATTCAAGAAAATACTCGGAAAATTCAACGAGTAGAAAGAAAGGGGAAGAAGTTGGCGCTTCGACAATTCGAAAGACGCAGAGTTATGAGAGTGAGGAAGGAAAAACTAATAAAATGTTTTTGGTGTGTTTTGTAAGGAAACAAGTGACTTCCTTATATAATAAAGTGAGATGGTTAATATTTCTCACATGAGCAATGTGGGACTAAATGAATAAATTTTTTTTAATTCAATATGGAACATGGACATGTTCCAACAATCCTCCACTTGAATTTAAAAAGGTGAATTTGGAAGTAACGTCAAACGTTTCTAAGATTGTGCATAAACAAAGGTGTCTACGACTTGAACCTTTGCATAGCAAGTAGGATTCCGATTCAACAAGAGTGACACAAATGTCTTGAACTCTATCTCAGACATCAAACCCACACACAACCTTTTCTTAAGGTGTATTCTAATAGCCCGTACTTTAATGGCCCTGCACGTGTATCCCGGTTTAGTGAATGCTCTAGGAATCCTGCCTCGAAATTCCATAGGAACCGGCCTAAGTTCCACAATCACATAGGTGAGTCTATCAAGAGTACTCCTGTAGCCTAGGTACTCCCTCATACAGAGTATAGATTTCATTAAGAGTTTCTATTATCTCATCCTCTAATTACTTCAGGATTCATGCTTTACTTGCATGATAATCTCATATTACTCATAACTTGTTATTACCCATTGAACCTATTTCTTGGGATCTCCAGTCATTTAGGTCGGGTTACCATCATGAGAAACTCATTTCTATATAGGCATTAGTCTCATGATATATTATAGACTTTCTCTCTAGCTAATCCTTTCGTCAAAGGATATGCTAAATTTTCATCGGTGTGTACATGATCCACTCTTACAACTCCTTTAGAGATATAGTCTCTAACAGTGTTGTTCTTTCTTCTAATTTGACGTCTTTTACCATTATAATAATGGTTCTCAGTTTTTGCAATAGCCGCGGTACTATCGCAGTGGATCAACACAACTGGCATGGATTTTTCCCATAAGGAAATCTTAGTTAGCAGGCATATTTTAACTAACTTTCTTCTTCATTAGCAATCGCTAACGTTATCATATCAGACTCCATTATGGAATGAGCCACGATACTTCGTTTCCTTGATTTCTAAGATACAACTCCTTTAGCTATGGAATACATAGCCACTAGTTGCTTTGGAATCATCTAATAATATGTTCCAATCTGCATCACTGTACCCTTCAAGTACAGCCAGAAATTTTTGATAATGTAAACTGAGATATATGGTCCTTTTAAGGTACCTCATGACTCGCTTAATAGCTTGTCAATGCTCGTAACTCGGTTTACTCGTAAACCTGCACAATAATCCCACTGCATATGCAATGTCGGATCTAGTATAATCAGTGACATACCTAAGATTGCCAATGATGCTCGCATATTTTGTTTGTCTAACACTTTCACCAGTGTTCTTAAACAGTTTCACACTTGGATCATAAGGTGTGCACCCAAGTTTACAGTCGAAGTAATTATACTTCTTTAAGATCTTTTCCACATAGTGTGATTGATCCAAGGAGATGCCTTGTTCTGATCTCGTGATCTTGATACCAAGGATCACACTTGCTTCACCGAGATCTTTCATATCAAAGTTGTTGCACAACAATGATTTCACTTCATTGATGGTCTGAATGTTTGACCCAAATATGAATAGGTCGTCTACATAGAGACATATGATAGTGCAAATGTGATTCTCATATTTGTAATAAACACATTTGTCACTTTCATTCATCTTATACCCATTTGATATCATTAAGTTGTCAAAATTTTCATGTCATTGCTTCCGAGCTTGCTTCAGCCCATACAAAGACTTGTCTAACTTACAGACCTTGTTTTCTGGTCCATGGATCACAAAGCCTTCCGGTTGTTCCATATAGATTTCTTCTTCTAATTCACCATTGAAAAAAGTTGTCTTAACATCCATTTGGTGTACTATTAAACTATAAATAGCAGCTATTGAGATAAGTACCCTAATGGATGTCATTCTGGTGACCGGAGAAAAAGTGTCGAAGAAATCTATATTCTCTCTTTGTCTAAAACCCTTGGCTACAAGGCGAGCCTTGTATTTATCAACAGTTCCATCAGGTTTTAGTTTCTTTTTCAAAACTCATTTACAACCGATTGGTTTGCATCCAGGAGGCAAGTCTACTGAGTGACAGATCTTGTTAGATTCTAGAGAATCTATCTCATCATTAATAGCTTCTTGCCAGATATCTGCATCCAGAGATTGACAAGGCTTCTTGAAGATTCATTGGATCTTCCTCTACATTATAGGTCGCATAATTCTTCCCATAGTCTTTAGAAACTCTTACTCTTTTACTTCTTCGAAGTTCTGTTTCTACATCGTCGTTGCTTTTTGTGCTTCTTATCACATGAATGTGACTCGATTGAGTGCCCCCACTATTTCTCGATTTGAAAGGAAATTTTTTTTCTTCATAGAATTCAACATCATTTGATTCTATGATCACTTTTACATTTAGGTCATAGAACCTATATGTCTCACTGTTTGCTTCACACCTAATGAACACACATTCATAGGCTCTATTAGCAAGTTTAACTCGCTTCGTATCCTGAATTCTGACATATGCCAGACAAACCCAAGTTCTTAAATAAGACAACTTTGGTTGTCTTTTCTTTAATATCTCATAAGGAGAGATATTACTTTTTAACTTGGGAACTCGATTCAGGACATAGCAAATAGTCAACAAAATTTCCCCCACCAGTGAGAAGCAACACCAAAATTTAATATAATTGCAACAACAAGTTCAATAAGAGTTATATTCTTTCTTTCTGCTTTACCATTCATTTCAAAAGAGTATGGTGCAGTCATTTCATGTACAATTCCATGTATAAAATTCATCAAACAAACTAGAATCATATTCAGTTCTCCTATCACTACGAAGTCTCTTAATCTTCTTACTAAGTTGATTCTCAGTTTCAGTTACATACATCTTAAACATGTGAAGTGCTTCATTTTTATTCTTCATTAAATATACATAAGTATAATCAGAATAATAGTCAATAAAATAACATTTACTATTTCTAGTTAAAGTTCCATGTAATTCACATATACCATAGTGTATAAGGTCTAGGGGATCAGATCCTTTAATAATTGATTTTTAAATTCTTTACAAAGTTTTTAAACATATCAATTTCATTCACAAAAATGTCATTCTTTGTAATGGTGTACAAATCTACCCCAATGGACTGACTAAACTATGCCTTATATAAAAGAAAACCAGAAACAAAATTCTTCCTAATCTCAAGAACATGTATGACGTCCTTCGAGATTAAAGTCTTTCTGGAGGTGAAATTCAACTCCATTTCTCCAATTCTAGCAACATTAGTGGTGTGGACATATCCCAACAACACTTTCTTATCTTTAGTATTCGTGTATGTTTTAAACATAACACGATCATAACAGACACGATGAGAAACACCAGTGTCTATCCACCAATCATCAAATTCATCAACCGTGTTGATTTCAATTATCATAGAAATAAATTTCCCATTAGTCAGTTTGACCTATGCATTAGGGGTAGCACCAGGTTCAAGCCTCTTCTACATTTCTTAACCTTACGACATGATTTTCCATGGTTAAAACAATGGAAAACAACATCATTTCTTTGAGGTGGTGATTGTTGCCTAGTTGGAGCAATTGAGACCATAGAAAGGATCTCATTCTTAATTCGGATCACAACATTGCAGTTCTGATTCTTTAATCATTTTCCAAATGGCTTCAGAACTACACCGAATTTTTATTTGTTGTTTAAAACAACCAAGACTTTTCTTCTTGATATTGTCTCTAAGATTCCTCTTTTTTTTAACTCAAGGAGAATAATCAGATTCTAAAAAATACATCTAAATACATACCTTTAGTGATGACCTCATGAGAATTCTTTTTGAAGTTCATAACTTTGAGTATCCACAGATCTTTCATCTACCATCTGATACTTTTCGTAGTTGCTAAAATCATTCTTTTGTTCTCCAGCTTCTTCAATACTTGTTTTTCATAGCCTCGTAAACTTGTTTTGGAGTATCGCAATTATTGTAATAATCATATAGATCATTTGCGAGTCCATTTAGAATGTTATAATCATTCTCTTTCTATAAGGAGATTTCTTCCTTTAGCTGTAAATCCTTCTCTTTAATCTATGTTGTAAATTCAGATTCATTGAAATTAATAATTCAATCTAAGTTCATAGATTTCTTTCTATTCGTTTGTTCAACTGATCCAAGTGGAACAGTAGGAATGTCATCGGTCAAAATATTGACAAACTTCTTTATGGTTTGGAAAAACCTCACTTTTGTTGCCAACTTTTGAAATGCACTCCTTCAAACTAGAACGGTTTGTCCGAGACAATCTTAGAAGTACCGATAATTTCTTCAATAGCCATGGCAGTTTGAAACGTCTTAAAATTGTTGGTTCATGATTTTAAAAATGTTGCCACTGAAGAAATTACCGGGTTGAGTCGCGAATCAGTTCGCTCTCTTTAAGACGTTTCGCGGTACTGCCCAAAATTATGCAAAGCAGTCGAACTACCACGCCGCCTCCAGGATAAAACAGCCCAGTTCTATACTGTACGATTACTACTTGCACGATAGATAGTCGGTCTAGAAATACACCCTCTAATGGTACTAAGACCATTCAAATATGGTATAAATACCACCGTAGTATCTGATATATTTACCAGTCATAAATATTTCTCAAACCAAGAGAAATTTCAATAATTCTTCAAAGAGAATTCAATAATGATCATTTTTGATCACTCAAAGATTTCTCAAACAAAGAGAAATTCGAATAATTCTCTAAAGAGAATAAAAAATTATACTTGAAAATTTCTCAACTCAAACGAGGAGAAATTAACATTATTCTCTATAAAGAGAATTCAAGAAAATACTCGGAAAATTCAACGAGTAGAAAGAAAGGGGAAGAAGTTGGCGCTTCGACAATTCGAAAGACGCAGAGTTATGAGAGTGAGGAAGGAAAAACTAATAAAATGTTTTTGGTGTGTTTTGTAAGGAAACAAGTGACTTCCTTATATAATAAAGTGAGATGGTTAATATTTCTCACATGAGCAATGTGGGACTAAATGAATAAATTTTTTTTAATTCAATATGGAACATGGACATGTTCCAACACCATTGCTTTTGGTGAGGGTGGTCAGAAATAAAGACAAAATTTTAGCAATCTCTTGGTCTCTCACACCCGAATTCGAATCGAAACCCCAAATTCACTAAACCACCACCATCATCATTTATTTTTGCTTAGAAACTAAAAATCCTAAGCATACAAAATCAAATTAAATAGCTAACAAGCAGAGTTAGAAGCAATTAAGTGAGGGAAAGAACATGGAAAAACATGAAAAACAAACCTAACTGGAGCTAGTCGGGTATGACCTCCACCTCCAGCGACATGCATGTCTCCTTCTGCTACTGTTTCTTTCTTTGGGTTGGACTTTTATGTTCTGCTACTGTTTCTTTCTTTGGGATGCATGTTGAAGGTTACACCTGATAAAGCTTCAATTTGAAGCGATGGTATTGTGGAGGAAGTGCTCTGAATTTTGTATCATTTTGTTAATCGTTTCTCCCCGCTCGTTATATAGAGGAGATGAGTGTGAAATTAGAGGGAATGGAGAGTGATTGGGATGAAAATAGAAGGGGGGAAATGGTATTGATCTGAGTGAATGGATAAAAATGGGGTATGACAAGGAGCATTTAGAATTTGAAAGTTCAAGAGCGGATAATGACAGTTGGTTGGCTACTAGGACATGATAGGTTACTTACCAACCATCAAAAGAGTTTAAAAGGCATGGGAGGAGAAAGTGTAATTATGAAACAACGTCTTTGCAATGCTAGACGTCTTTGGAGTAATATTAAGCCAGATGAAATCAAGGTGGGATTCTATACTGTAGAGACTAATGATTGGATAGTTTTGAGTGAAGTAGAATTTGGTTCATGGGGGTGGCGTAATAAGGATATGAGATACATTTTCTCCCTTCTAGCTATATGTATGGTAGGATAAATGAATATGACGAACCGCTCATTAACAAAGGTGTCCTTATGAAAAGATAAAGTAATGAGATTGTAGTGCGCCACCTAAAGAGGTTAGTAGTGTTAATAAAGGAGTTGGATCTAGAGGCATCATTCGTGATATCAAGGGAGAGTGTAAAGGTGGTTTCTATAAAAGTGTAATCATTTGTGAGCAGAGTTTTGGGGTTTTTGGAGGACTTCAAACAAACGAGGGAACTTGAGTTTTGGGGTTTTTGGAGGACTTCAAACAAACGAGGGAACTTGGTTGGAGGAAAGTTGAGGTTTATGTGGATTCATAGATAGTTGTTAAAGCGATAGAAGATGGAGGAGCTAAAGGCGTGAGCTAATTCTTGTGCTGATGCTCTAGCTAAATTTGGAATAGATAGCATGAATGTTATAGTGATTCGAGAAGATGCTCTTGAATTTCTAAGGTTATAATTGTTGAGAATCAAGTGTGAGGAAGAAGTCTCACATTGATTATAAAAGGGAAGATTGAGCACTTATATATGAGAGAACCCACTCATCTATGACCTTAAGGTTTTAGATGGACAAGTGGTGTGTCTCTCACAAAGGTGTGTCCCAAGTAAAAATGCTCTCTCCTCGGAATTGCCCCTACAGTGGTATCATGAGCCTTTGGTTTCGAGATAGGGACCGGCTTACTTGTATCGAGCGATGGTACAAGTGTATGTGGAAGAGAGTGAGAGAACCCACTCATCTATCACCTTAAGGTTTTAGATGGACAAGTGGTGTGTCTCTCACAAAGGTGTGTCCCAAGTAAAAATGCTCTCTCCTCGGAATTGTCCCTACAATAATATATAGGGATGTTGTGAGAACTGCTTTCTCTAGAGCAGTTGTGTAATTGTTTTCTTTTTAGACGAAAGCCCTCTATTTAATAAAAATAAATAACTAATACACATAATAATTAAAAATTAATTAGAGTTTATAAATGACCTATCATTAGAGACTCTTCATACTTCAAAGACAAAAGAACTACTCAAACACAATCGTAAACAACACAAAACAGATAAATGAGAACATAGAAAAAGAAAAAAAAAATATAAAATAGAATTTGATTACTCACAAGAAAAATTGAAATTATCCAAGAGTTAATCCTTTCACAAATGCCAAAAATCTCACATAAATATAAAAATTGCGAGGGGATTGGTCCCCTAGTAAAACAGGGGTCGCAAATTGATTTGTAAGGGGTTTTCCACGTCGCAAATTGATCAAATCTATGTGTCCGTTCATTTGCAATTCACACTGCTTCTTGATACTCCAGTGCTTGCCTCATCATTTTTTCCTGCAACTTTGTTTCTCTTCTCTGCATTTCTTGTTGCATCTCTAATTGTTTTCTCTTCATCTCTTCAATTTCTGCATTTCTTGCTTGCTTGGAGTCTGTCTAGTTTCAAACATTTCGGCGGTTAATATGGTGGAGTTGATGTTCCTTCTCCATCAGCAAGTCTCATTCTGAAACTCCTATCACGCCGCTTGATAGTTTTGGCGTACCCTCCAGGACCATACGCTCTTCTATTTTTCTTCTTTCCACCTGAAACATCATAACATGTCCGAAAATCCACACCATGGTCAACAGGATATCCTGGTGGTGGTTCAGGTAATTCAGGATGCTCTGACAACTTTAGAACAAGTTCTCTATTAAACTCGTCCTATCAAAAAATTAAATGTTATTATGATTCAAATAAGTTAGGTACATATAAAAGAAATAAATAAAATGTCTTTAATATAAGAAAAACTTACTTGAGTGATTCTTGTGCGCTCGTCAATAAAATCTCCATTTCTCTTTAGATGAGTCTCCATATAGAGTTCGTTAAGAAGTGGAGTTCTATCCAACTATTTACGCTAATTAAATAAGTAAAAAATAATTAGTTATACGTAATATAAAAGCTAAATGATAAATTAATTAAAAGTTCAGGTGTAGTTGCAGTAACAAACGGACATGCATTGGCCAAGTGGAAAAGAGAGTGCCCCAATCCCTTATGACTTGGGTTTGATCTTGCAATGAATTTATTGGCTTTTTCTCAAAATTCTTGTATTCTTAATAATTTAATATAATTTGAAATAAAAAAAAATATTATGTGGAAATATAAATAATTTAAAATAAATATAATAAAGCCATGTCAGAATTTTTAAATTTAAATTTTTAAAAAAAAAGTCTAGTCAGTGCGCCAAATAAGCATCATGCGTGTGTCATTTCACTTCAAGGTTTAAAACAATAGAATCTTCAAATGGCAAGAGTGTTTTTACAAAATAAAAAAATTATAGAGGATAAAATTAGAAGTCTCCCATATGACAGGGGATAAAATGGTATTAACCCAATAAAGTATAATCATGAATATCTCAAAAAATATAAAGGAAATGCAATGAGTAAGTCAATTATACCTGAAATGCCTTAAACAAGTCTTTCACGTCAACTTCAAATACAACTCCATAAGTCAGATATTGTCTGATGTGAGGGCAAGATTCTAAACACCAAAATCTTGAGCTTGTATTGATTAAATAAAACTCAAATTTAAAATATAATATAAAACATAAACACTTATGATCCTGAATCAGGCCAAATGATAAGACTGCCATGATGATATTTAATTTTTTGCGGTGCATTTATTCTCAAGATGCGCTCCCTCTCCGTTTGCTCCTCAAGAGCACTGTATCTCCTTGAGCATTGGTATCTCTAGGAGCACTGGTATCTTCAGGAACCCACTTCTTCCATGAAACATTCTATCATACATCTAACTACGATAAAATTGATAATATTTCATACTGTACATATACAACGTTGTTCATGTTTAATTTTATTAAATAAAAGAGGTAGTGATCTATCGATAAATTTTAAATTTTTGTCGATAACATCATATAACTAGTTATACATTTGATATTATTCAATACAATATATCTACTCTAATTAAACATTTTTGCATACAATATATCTATCTAATTTTAATAATGTTTTTGAAAATTATTTAACCATACTTTTTAAATATATTTAACCAAACAATTTATCTACCTATTTATTCTAATTAAACATACTTTTTAGATATATTTAATCATGCAAATATACTTTTTAAAAATATTTTTTGTAAATGAGTATATAAATATATTTACTATATTGTACTTTCTAATAAATACTTTTTCTTATAAATATATTATTTCTATTGGTCATATATTTATTCTAATTAAATATATAAACACTTACAAACATAATTTTTTTATAAATACACATAACAACATATTTGTTATAATTTTAGAAATATTATAGTTTATATTATATTTTTTATAATGTTTTCCAAAATTAAAATTTTTTTTAGAGTGGTTTTTTATTATGTCTTATAGTGTTTTTATAAAATAATAATGTTTTAACAACTCTGTATTTTAAAAAGATATATTATTTAAAATATAAGTTTTTATTAATATTATTTTAATAATATTGTTTTTAATAGTATTAATTTTTAATAATATTGTTTTTAATTAATTATATTTAATAATATTATTTTTTAAATAATAGTTTTATGATGTTTTTTCTTTAAAAATAATTTATATTTTAATTAATTATATCTATCAATTTATAAAATTGGTTTTTAAAAAAATATTTATTGAAAAATCGTATTAAAAATAATACTATTTTCTAACAATATATTTAAATTGTTTTTTAACTACTATTTTTAAACTGTTTTCATAATACTATTTTATAAAAATGATAATACTTTTTCGAATAATACATTTTATTATTAAAAAATATTAATTTTTACTATGTTTTTTATTCTATTTTAAAAAAAATAGTATTGCTTTTATAAATAAATTGTAAAAATTAGCATACTATTTTCTAATTATTTTTAAACGGTTAATAAACAATATTTCAGTTAAAATATTAAACAAAATATAAGGACACAATTTTTTTTTAAATTACCTTGAAGATGAACACTTTTTAATGGAATCTAAAATTAAAAAACAAAAATTAGAATCTTTAATAAATATGTTATATAAACAAAACAATATAAATTAGACATAAAAATAAATATAATGAAAGATTTTTACCTTTAAAAGATGAAGTTTTAGATGAAGATTTGAAGATGGGGTGTTTGATGAGATGAATATTGTTCTATTTGAGAGAGGATGATTAGAAGTGTTTGAGAGGAAGAGGATAATAGATCTGATACAAAACAAAATGGTTGAGGGATATATATAAAGCAATTGGCGAGGGGGCACCCTACACAACCACCCTCAACGGTCATTAATTGTCAGGAGCTGCCCCTCGCAAAATGCAAATTTTTTCCAACGCAACCTATACGCTTGTACACGAAGCGATGATGTCATTATGCAACAGAATCTTTTGCGAGGGGTGCACCACGCAAGATTAACATTCTTATTTAGCTAGGGGTGGCCCCTTGCAAAGTGTCAAAGAATCTTTTGACCCCTTGAAAAAGCCTGACACACGAAGCGGTGAGCTGAATTTTGAATGGGATATAAGTTGAATTTTGCAAGGGGTTACCCCACACAATGGCTACGATTAACTTTTGTGACGTTATACCCCTCGCAAAATGTAAAGCGGAGAATATTTTCAAAATTCAAAAGTCCCTCCATTTATTTTGCGACGGAGCTCCCCACGCTAGGTTTTTTTAATTTTATTTTTTGATTTGTGGTTTGCGAGAGATTTATCCCTAAACAACATTTGAAATTAGTGAAGATAAATCACCTCACAATATCATGTGGCTAATATCACTTTTTCTTGTAGTGACTATTATGAAGAAATTAAATTGCAAATAGTACAAAACGACTACAAGAGTTTTTTTAATGAAATATGGTATAAAATGGTGTTTTTTCTAAGCAATTTTTACGCATTAGTTAAAGTCTTAACATCCATTAAGAACCATAGAATTCGAATGGCTGAAATGAATTCAACAAATAAAGATGCCGCCTATAGAAAAACACAGGAAACACAACCATGTCGGGCAACATAAGATGACTGTGTTTCTTCGCAAGGAAAACATGATTATGTTGATTAATACTATCAGGTCGTATTCTTTAAAACACACAAAATAACACAACACAATTTTAGCGTGAAAAAATCTTCGTTAATTATGAGTAAAATACCACGGGGTATGCAGGTCACTTAATATCTCCACTATAATCAAAAATTGGTACAAGTAAGGTTCTATCTAACACTAGTTAGAGACATACATAAACATCATCAAAATCTACAATCAATATTGGAATACAACAAGAATTAAGAGAGACAAACAACCCAAAAAACATCAAGAATTTCGCACCTCACAAATGGACTCGGTAGACAGACTTAGAAAACTCAATTTGATCTCCACCATTTAGAATGTACTCCTATGAGTCATGAATATTGTGATAAAATTTCACGACGAACCAACGTTTGAATTGTGTGCAAGATCCGATCTCGTGAAGCTGATCTGTGTTGAAATGGGGCTGCAGGATTTTCACTTTTCTCTCTACTTTCTTTTGTTGTTTATCACACAATGAATAATTGGCCTAATTCTCTTTTTTGCATAATAACAAAGTCTTACACACACATGAGCTACTAACCCACATTCATTTTACCAACTCTAAATATGAGGGATAGTCCAACAAATTCCCCTGACCAACTAGTTAGAGGGAAACACCAACCCGACTTCCATACGACAAAACTCAAACTTCCCCTAGGCAAACCCTTCATCAACATATCTGAACCATTATCAACAGTGTGAATCTTCTCAAGCTCCATCAACTTGGAATCTAATGCATCACGAATCCAATGATAACGAACATCAATATGCGTCGACCTTGAGTGAAAGGAGGAACTCTCCGATAAGTGAATAACACTTTGATTATCACAAAAAAAGACATGTTTGTCTTATTTCACACCAAGTTCCATCACAAATTTCCTCAACCATAACAACTCTTTTGACGCTTCAACAATGGCTATAAACTTAGCTTTGGTAGTAGATAGTGCAACGCACTTTTGCAATTTTGATTCCCATGCCACATATCCAATGGAAAAGTCACCATATACCCCAAAGTGGATTTTCGATCATCTAAGCTTCCGGCTAGATCCAAATCCGTATACCCAACCAACATAGAATTCTTACATCCCAAGATTAGCTTCAAATTTGATGAGCCACACAAATATCTCATCACCCACTTCACAGTCTTCCAATGATCTTTTCGAAAATTTGAGAGATAAGACTCACCATTCTCGCGGCATGAACAATATCGGGTCTTGTACAAACCATAACATACATCATACTACCAGCGACCGAAGAGTATAAAATGTTCTTCATACTCAAATTTTCTCCATCCATAGATGAACATAGTTTATGACTAAGCTTGAAATTAGAAGCAAGTGGAATGCTCATCGCTTTAACCTTATACATACTAAAACGTCGAAGGACTTTCTCCACATACATTTCTTGTTATAAGTACAACTTCTTCTGATTTTGAACTCAAACAGTTTTAATACCAAGAATTTTTCGATTCTTTCTTAAATCCTTCATAGAAAAAGATTCACTAAAAGTGTTCTTCAACTCTTTAATTCTTGAAATATTCTTTCAAACTATTATCATATCATCCACAAAAAGCAAAAGAATAATGAAATCACCTTCAGAGAAATTCCAAGAAAACACACAATGATTGGCCTTGGTCATTTTGTACCCATGTTCAATCATCATTGAGTTGAACTTTTGATACTTTTAGCGAGGTGCTTGTTTCAAACCATAAATACTTTTTACAAATTTGCAAACATAGTCTTCTTTTCCCTTCTCTCAGAATCCATCTGGTTGCTCCATGTAAATTTCTTCATGCAGATCACCGTGAAGGAAAGTCGTCTTTATGTCTATTTTCTCTACTTCCAAATCAAGACTAGCGGGTAGCCCAAGAATCCCTCAAATAGATTGCATATTCACAATCGAAGCAAAAATCTAGCCAAAGTCAACACCTTCCAATTGTTTAAAACCTTTTACCACCAAGCAATTTTATATCTTATTTTAGAAGTACACTCATTTTACTTAATTCGATAAACCCATATATTCTTCAATGCTCTATTACCCTTTGGCAACTTCACTAACTGAAAGGTATTATTCTCACAAATTGGTTGCATTTCATCCTTCATGGCATCCATCCACTCCTTTTTGTTCTCATCCTCCAAAACTTCTTTAAAGTTTTCGGATTCTCTACCATCGGTAAGAAAAACATCCTCGTTCGAGGGGTATCGAACGAAAGGCCTTTTATCACTAGTAGACTGCCTCAACTCATTAGAAGTAATTGGTTGCTCAACACTTTTAACCTCTTGATCAACTTCATTTTCAATAACATCTTCTGTAGCACTTACATCAATAATATCATTAGGATTTAAAACATTATCAACATTCAAATCCATGCCTTGATTTTCAATTGGAACATCTTTAAAAGTGATAAGGGTAGTAGAAATAGTAGTTGAGTCTGTATCAACCATTTCTTCGTCTTCAAAATTCAGATATTTATTCTCAACTTTGTCGATGTTCTCAATTGTATAATCCTCCATGAATGTGACATCACAACTATGAATAAGCTTTTTGTGAACCAGATCAAAGAATTGATACCAAAACTCATCAAGTCCATACCCAATAAACACACATTTCTTTGACATCTCATCTAATTTTGATTTGTCGTCCTTCATAATATGCACATAAGCCATGCACCCAAACACCTGAATATGGTCGGAGAAAACATCTTTACTACTCCAAACATGACTCAGAGCATCAAACTTCAACAAAGCACATGGATTAAGGTTTAAAATATGTACAACCATTCTCAATGCTTCTCCCCAAAAGTATTTCAGCAACTTTAATTGAGAAAGTAAACATCTCACTCTTTCCACTAATGTTATATTCATTATTTCGGCTAACCCATTCACTTGTGGTGTCTTTGGAGGAGACTTTTGATGACGTATACCTTGATCTTGACAATACTTGTCGAAAAGTCCAACATACTCTCCCTGTTTATCGGTTCAGATACACTTGAGGTTTTTCCCTGTTTCTCTTTCAACCTATACTTGAAACGAATTGAAGGTATCTAACACTTGATCTTTCCTCTTCAAGGTTTAATCCCACGTTTTCTGATAACTATCATCAATGGAAGTCACAAATTAATATACATCACCAAGTGTTTGCGTCTTCCTCGAACCACACACATGAGAATGTACTAAATCCAACACTTTTGATTTCCTCATTGGTTCAGATGACATAAAGGAAACCCGTCTTTGCTTACCCGCCCAACAATGTGAACACTTTCTCAACTTTGCATTAGAGACACCATACAACACATTCTTCTTTGCCAAAATTCTCAAACCTTTTTCACTCATATGACCCAAACGCTTATGTCATAATTCAGATGAGCTATCATTGTCACAAGTCTTGATGTAGCACTTCGAAACCCCAAGTTGGACGATATACAAGTTTGAATTCATTTTTCCTTTAGCAACCATCATTGATCCTTTCTTGAACTTCCATTCATTTCCCGAAAAAGAATTATCATATCCCTCATTATCTAACTTTCCAATGGATAAAAGATTGAATCAAAGTTCCGGAATATGTTTCACGCCTTTGAGAACTAGAATAGTCCCATTTCTAGCTTTGACACAAATATATCCCATTGCAGTGGCATTAGCTTGCCCATTATTTCCTATACAAACTACCCCAAAGTCACCGGTCTCGTAAGTTGAAAAAATTCACGTCTCGAGGTTGCATAAGTAAAAGCACCACTATCAACCACTCAATCCATCTCGTCACATGATAGATCGACATTCTCTACATAACTATAACAAAAACAAATAAAACCATCAACAATAGCAACATATTCATTATTATTACATCCTTTTTTGTCGTTGTTGTAACTTTTCTTCTTGTTTTCCCTTTTTAACTTTCGACAATACCTTTTTATGTGTACCTTTTCACCACAATGATGACACTTAATATTATATAATCTATTAGAGCCTCCTTGTGATTTACCATGTGATGTCCCATGATTACTTGAGCTTCTACTTTGATTTCTTCCCCTCTATTTAGTAACCAACACCTCAGAATGTGAAGTAGAACCCTGTGACTTACGCCTTAAATCCTCATTCAACACACTACTTTTAGCTAAGTCCATCGAGTTGATACCATTTGGAGAAAAGTTAGACAAGTATGTCCTAAAAGTCTCCCAAGAATTAGGAAAAGTACCAAGAATCCCAAACCTTGAATTTCTTCATCAAAAGTAAGATTCATCGTCGACGGTTGATTTAGAATCCCTTGGAAAGTGTTCAAGTGATCGATCATTGGTGAACCATCACCACACCTCAATGACATCAATTTCTTGAACAATAACAACTTATTTTCCATTGTATTTCTTGCATACAACTCCTTAAGTTTGGTTCACAGAGAGCGAGCATGAGTCACCGAGCTCACATGATTCAAAACATTATCATCCACCCATTGACGAATATAACCATAAACTTGTATATACAACAAAATATATTCTTCATTAATCTTTCCATTGGGTTTTTCATTAGAGAAAATCAGCAAGATAAAACCTTTCACATAAAGCAAATATTTCATCTTCCATTTCCAAACATTATAGTTAGATCCATTCAAACTCACCATCCTAGATGCGTTCGTCTCCATCGTTACATAAATCAAATCACGACTCTAGATACCACTTATTGAGAGGAAATCCACAAACACAACAGAATAATTCAACTACATAATCTCTCCCAAATACCAAATTCAATGAAAATCAACAAAACACGCACAACAATACAACACAATTTTAGCATGGAAAAACCTCTGTTAACTAGGAGTAAAAACCACGGGACCAGTAAGCCACTTAATATATCCACTATAATAAACAATGGGTACAAGCAAGGTTCTCTATAACACTAGTTTGAGGAATACTGTTGCACCTAAAAATTTGCCCTCTAAATTTCTCAAGAATTCTCTCACAAGATCTCTATTGATTCAAGACTGCACAAGGTTTGATCAGCTCAAGATACCTCCTCGAGCACTGATGACTCAAAATTAGGGTTTGAGTTTGTACAAGGACAATTGGAATTTTCATAATTCATATGACTTTCATGGATTATTTTGGACTCCCAAGAACTCTCATGTCAAGTTTCAAGCTTTGGATCACATTTTTGCTCAGTCAATTAATCAGTTGACTTAAAATCAACTATATTGGGGAAAAAGTCAATTATGGTCAATTTACAGTCAAACTTCACAATTGTTGATCAACATCAACATTATGAACTCGTATATTTCAATTGATCAAGTTTGGATTACAATTCCTCAAGAAATTTGATTAGATCACCAAAAGGGCAAAATGGTCAAAATCAGGGTTTTGACTGAAAAGGCTTAATTTTTTATTGTTGACCAAATACATGATTTGTTGGTTTCAGACATGATATCAAGAATCCAAATACATCATTTTGACCTAATGGTATGGTTCAAAACATTTCTCATGATCAATTGATTGATAGTTGAAAGTTAGTCAACTAATGAAAAAGTCAACTGTACACTGAAAAGTCAAACTTTGACTTTTTGATCAAAATTAAGTTTCAAAAATCATATTGCATCAAGACATGTCAAATTATGAAGATTGTACATCAAGAAATCAAAAGTCAAGATTACTTTGAAAAAGTCAAAATTCTAAACACTTAGAAATTTTTCTAAGTGTTAAGAAAAAAAAACATGATAATTTCATAACTTTGTGTCAAATATCCACTATAATGCAAGATGATTCAAGAAAAACTTTCAACATGAAAGTTGTAGATATCAATGAGATATAAAACTTTGTAGGACAGGACAAGTTCTAAAAATGCTTAGATTTCAAGTTATAAATTCATAAAGACATGTCCATGAAACAAAAACACTTCGTGAAATTTTGCCCTAGTTAGGCAGATTTTTGACCTAACTTCTTGGCCAAGTTTCACATAGTTCCAAAGTGATTCTTCAAAAATGTCCAACATAAAGTTTGTAAAGGATATTGCAAGATTTCCAAAATGTCCAAGAACTCATTGATATTATTCTTGATCAAAGAGAATCGAAGGCAAGAAGTTAGGGTTTCAAACTCAGTTTACAAGGCAGAATTTTGTGATGAACATGATCCAATCTTCAAGAATATTGTATAAATCCAACTTTATAGGCTTCTAACTTGCACTTTAATCCTTAATTAAATGTTTACACAACTGTTAGAGCTTTGATCCAAGCATTTGAGACATTGTCCAAGTGGTTATTCCATTTTTGGCACAAAGTCATCACTTCCATTTTTGAAAAGTAACTTTAATAACAATGTCAACTCTTCTTGAGCCCATACATTGTTGCTTATGAATAAAAAACACTTCAATGCAAGAAGAAACATATCTACAACCTGCTAACCACCCTACAAATCCTTGTACTTCACATTGAAAACATGTTTGTCAACTTTGCTTCAAAACCAAGTAACCAAGCCATAACATGTGATTTCAAATTCTGAGTTGTTTCAAGTCCTCAAACCTCTTGCCTATAAATTAGAACATCATTTGCAACCTAAGGGACGAGTTCATAAGCCCTCAAACACTCTGAAACTCCTCAAAGTCAGAATTTGCATTTCAAAACTCCATTGTTGCATATTCTGACCTTAAACACCAAACTCACAATCTACTCGTGTGTTTCCTCTCCAAGTCAATCCTAAAGCTCCCTAACATCAAACATAACTCATCCATGTCCCTATTTTGAAACTGTAACACCTCCATCACCATCCTCCATAACCAAAAACAGAGCTTTGCACATTGACTTCTCAAGCACGATTCAGCCATCCTCAGCACAAACTAATCATTGCATTAGCTTCCTGGAGGTCCACTGAAGCTAACTGGATCATCACAATACCTTGAGAGCTGCTCAAACTCAAAACACGATCCCCACTTGCAAGGTGAGTTTTCTGACTTTTGAACTTTTCATATAAGCATTGTTAGACTTCCATTTTTAAAGATAAAATGTGCACATCATTGCTCTGAAGCTAACCATGTCAATAGTTTTCATTTATATTGCCTGAGCATGGATAATTTTAAGTTTGAAGTTTTCTGAAAAATTAGGTTTTAGATTAGGGCTAGTAAAATTCCCATTCATCTTTGATTTATAGCTTTAGTTATTTACATGGTTGGATTCGTGAGGAAAAATGGAACAACTTTCATGTTTATATTTTCCATTTTTGTTGAGAAATGAGGAAGTTACAGGATTTGAAAAAATGGTAAAAGAAGATGGCGTGAGGAAGAAGAAGATGACAACCATGGAAGGAGTTTAAAATATATATGTATGGATTGATATAAGACACCGGATCTATAGCCACCCCTGTGGTAGAAGCGTGCGTCTTTCACCCCAGTGACCTGGGTTCGAGCCCCAGCGCCACATTTTGCCATTTCTTTTTACATTTTTTTATTGCTAGGCGCGTCTGGGCCCCCATTTTTTGGGCCTTATGTCATTTTTGCTAATCCCTCACCCCATGTTTCACTAACAAAGTCTTTGACCCATTTTATTTTCTTTTTTTCTTTCTTATTTTCTTTTAAATATATTTTACTTAATACAAAAAATCATAAAAAATAGATTTAGGCTTTTATTTAATTAAATTAATTTTTGACATAAAAATAATTTTATTTTATCCCCTTTTATTTTGTCTTTGTTATTTAATTTTTAAATTAATTAGAAATTAGGATTTTGATTATTATTTTCATACATTAAAAATATTTTCTTTAACAAATCCAAATTCTTCTCTTAAAAAATAAATTAATACTAGACTTAGGTTTATCTTTAATTGAAATTAACTTAGAACTTAGGACTTTTATTTAATTATTTTTTATACTAGTTTAATTTAATTAGAACTCTTTTCACAAACAAAACCCTAAAAAAACTTGTTTTTTTCTTTAATAAATTAATTTCTTTTATTAACTTAATTTTAATTTTCTTATTCTTAGCTAATTACCTTCTTTTAAGTTAATTAGGTCAAAAACCATTTTTCTTAAACAAAATGCATTTTCTTCTCCATTCATATCCTTGTATATTTATTCATTCTTGTACATTTAATTCTTGTAAATATTAAATATGGTTGTAATAGATAATCAGGATTTAATTTATTGCAATCCCCATTTGTAAATTTGTATACCTCATCCCCTAATGATGCAATAGCGTAGGACATTTATTTTCCGCAATTTACCGCTTTCAAATATAAATGTTAGTTAATTAGAGTTTGTATGGAAAGATAAAATCGATACTTAGAAAACTCTAATCCAAGATAAATTCAAGCATGAAATACAAACACTTGCACACTTTGCACCTCTAGGATTTACTCCACTTTGTTGCCTTAAAAATGGTCATATGCATGTGAGACATCTTAGTAAAAATAATCAAAAATACGAGATCACAGTCCCTCGACGATGCTACGAATGTTGCCTTATAAATGATTTTAGTCCCTCAAGAGAAATGCTAAGATATCTCATAACATTTCTATTCATGACTATACGATGGCCTACACCCGTCCCTTTACATCCAAAGATAAGGCTACTTACCAATGAATGGTGAGATAGCAATATCAAAGGAAGAGAGAAATGAACAAAGACTTTTGAGTAGGTAAAATACTTTCAAAATTCACCACAAACACATTTGAAACAAAGCAATTTCAAAAGTGATCTAGCAAGCAACTAAGAGCCCATAGATAACTATGGATGAAAAGGATGCTAACACCTTATCTTTTCATAACCTACCACCCCCCCCCCCCCCCCCCGAACTCAAGAAAATATCTCAAAGGTCTTTCCTGTTCTTTTCACCCTTTCCTTATTGGATAAAAGAAAAGTCGGTGGCGACTCTTGCTATCTGCAACAATTGCGATAAAACGCAAAATAATCAAGTCAGTTCTCCCACTGTATTACAGAACTGGCGACTCTGCTAGGGATATTTTAAAGTGGGGTTACCTAAGAGCTAAATCACATTTAATTGCTTTCATTGTTTGAATTTCTTGCTTTACATTTATGGGTATTTGTTTGGGTTTTTATTGATTCTCTACCCGGATTGAGGAACACCATTAGGTAAGTAACAATAGATTGTGGAGACTGTGTGGGGTATACCGACATGGACATGGTTAAAGTGATGGCTATGTTAGTGTGACACATTTGATGGCTATTTTTTATACATCATTTTTTTAGAAATAAATATGCTATGATGCATCATGATAGGATCAAAGTTTCACACTGGATCATGGTTGGACCATTACAGAACAGCACCACTCAAGATCAAAAGAAAAATCCCAAAGCTTCAAAACTATCATGGGAACCTGAGTCACCTTTGCAACACAAAGTCACCAACAGTACCTGTACCTGTAAGAAAAGTTTCCCTGCCCCTCTCCCGGGTGTAGTCTAGGTCAAGGTAAGGTCAAAAGCTAAATCAAATTACAGGAGCTCGAATATCGGTATCATCATACGATAACACATATCCGAACTACCTCCGAAGTCATGGGTCTCATGGTCAGGTCTACAAAGCATCCGCCTCATAGCTGCCATGGCCACTCTATTCCTAGTTCCTATGGAATTCACTCATAGCCTGGGTATGAGGCCTTTTACCTCATGGAACAACCCACCCACCAAGAAAACCAGAATCCAAACAGTCCAGCCAAATCCAGTATGCAGAAAGTAAAGCGCACATAGGATGCAATGCAAACAGATAAATATGCAAAGCGGTAAAATAAACACCCAAAAAGAAAATAAACAAGAGCTAGGATCGACTCCGGGATGGACCAGCAAAAGGTCAATCTGTCCCCAGTGAAGTCGCCAGCTGAAACCACACGGCCGAAACCTATCATCTGGATGTAATGAAACATCAATGAAGTCGCCACCAAACATCTTTTATCCCTCTGAAAGAGAAAGGTAAACATCGAGAAAACCTGAAGAGGGAGAAATCACGGTCTTTCGACCGAGAGATCGGGTAAGGGAGTCTGTTACACGAGGGGAAGGTATTAGCACCACACACGCCCGTAGTACTCTATGGTATCCACTCTTGTTATCTAATCTAATGGGTGTGGTCAAATCCTATGTCTATGGCTTAAAGCTGAAAAGGGAATGCATGCGAAAGAAAAGAAGAAAATAATGTAGGGAAAATAAAAAGTTATGCTCGATTGGGCCCTACCCCAATGCCTACGTATCCCTTTTAAGGAATCAGAGCAGCCGTAGTTCGGCTTACATATTTTGGTTGGTTTGTGTTTTTTAGTTAAGACAACAAAAACAGTCAAGATGGCAAAAGATCAAGTAAAACAACAAACAAATGAGATGGTAAAACATCAGTTAAATAATAACAAAGTAACATGTCAAAGATAGGGAAACATCAAATGATAAAACGGATGACAAGACATCACACCTAACAATGATATTGAGAATCAAAGTAGGATAACAAACATGTGCGATGGCGAAACATCATCTTTAAACAAATGTGCGATGGCGAAACATCGGCTAGAAGATAACAAGATATCATGGCAAAGATGGCGAAACATCAATACAAACGGATGACGAAACATCACACCTAACAATGATATTGAGAATCAAAGTAAGATAACAAACATGTGCGATGGCGAAACATCAGCTTCAAACAAATGTGTGATGGCGAAACATCGGCTAGAAGATAATAAGATATCATGGCAAAGATGGCGAAACATCAATACAAACGGATGACGAAACATCACACCTAACAATGATATTGAGAATCAAAGTAGGATAACAAACATGTGCGATGGCGAAACATCGGCTAGAAGATAACAATATATCATGGCAAAGATGGCGAAACATCAATACAAACGGATGACGAAACATCACACCTAACAATGATATTAAGAATCAAAGTAGGATAACAAACATGTGAGATGGCGAAACATCAGCTTCAAATAAATGTGCGATGGTAAAACATCGGCTAGAAGATAACAAGATATCATGGCAAATATGGTGAAACATCAATAAAACAGATGACGAAACATCACACCTAACAATGATATTGAGAATCAAAGTAGGATAACAAACATGTGCGATGGCGAAACATCGACTTCAAACAAATGTGAGATGGCGAAACATCGGCTAGACAGGTTTAAAGATAAAACCAAGAGGCGCATAAACAAATAGGATTAGTTTGTATATTTTACCTTGAAGAAGGGTTTAGGTTTATTATAGCTGTTTTATGATTTTCCAAGAAAACAATTTTTTTTGTTTTAAGATGCAAAATGCAAAGGAAGGAAAAATAACTAAAGGAAGCTAGCCTAGCACTATCCCTAGTGTTATCATATAATGGTCGACCCTAAGGTTGAGGATAAAGGAAAACCCTACCTTAATTAACATGTTAAAGGAGACTTAACAAAACTATCCTATAAGGAACATGCAATGAGAGCGAAGTCGTGATCTCAATTTCTAAATTGAGTGACTCATCGATCAACAATTAAAGAATAAAAGCAATAAACATCCTATAGGGAACATGCAATGAGAGCGAAGTCGTGATCTCAATTTCTAAATTGAGTGACTCATCGATCAACAATTAAAGAAGAAAAACAATAAACATCCTATAAGGAACATGCAATGAGAGCTAAGTCGTGATCTCAATTTCTAAATTGAGTGACTCATCGATCAAAAGTTAAAGAAACAAACACAACACATGTATCAGACAAAAAACCAGAGGGCCTCCTGACATATATCAGCAATAGAGGTCCCATCATGCAACATAGAACTATGCAAATAGAAGAAAGGAAATAGTGCAATACCAAACGGATAACTATCTGTAACCACTGAGAAAGAACAAAAGAAACCCAGAGAACTTCAAGCAAGTTGGCATCAGCAGACAAATCAAGTCAGAAATTACGCCATCAGGATGTAAATAATGAGATTATCAGATATGAACAGATCCCATGGGAAATGTATAGAATTCACAATCACATGTATATATCCTGCATAGACTATCAAATATGCCAAACACAAGAACAATGCCAATATAATAAATTATGTTCCACAAATAAAGTGAAACACAATAGCCCCAAATCAAGACTGGAAAACTTTTCTCAAAGTACCTCGCACATTCAACAACCAAGTTAGTATTCCATAAAGTGAATGATGACTCACATAAGGGATGGATGAAACATGATGAAGTGAGAAAACATGATAGCAATTATCAAACATTATTCATGTTATACAAAAGGAAACAGGCATATGCACAATTTAGTCAAAAGAATCATAGGAATGTTGCTCCTTTCTATCACCATGTTGAGTTGACAATTGAATATCAATCAAGGATCATGGGAGCTTAAGAAGAATACAATCAAAGACCACGGAGTTCAGTAGCAAACACATTTCAACCATTCTCAATCAAATTATCACAGCTCATAAGTACAATAGAAGAGGAATTCCACATAATGCATCAAAAAGGTCCAAACATTCACCCATGGGGCATTAAGTAAAATGACTTGAGTTTATTTGGATGAAAATATTCAACATGATCATTAGGTTCCCAATCATAGGCCTCACTCAAGTTCATTGACCATCAAACAATATGCAACAAGATATGCAACATCAATTGGGTACCTTCACTTCAAAAATACATCAAAAATAGAAACAAGGATCAATAATTCAGACCAAAAATCTCCTAGCATCTTTGAAGTGTGTAGAAGTCAGAAAGAAAGCCTTAAGTTCATGAATGATTGAGGAGGAGATCAAATGAGGCCCAAAGTTCAAAACTAGTTGGCAAAACTACCAAAACTAGACAAGTTTTCAAAATAATTCATGGAAAAATATCAAACCAAGTCAAATAATTCAAGAAAAATGGATTTCAGATCCTCAATGCATTCATGAACCATAATAAAGACCTAAGTTCCATTGAAAGTCCATGGTATAATGGTTTTGAAAAAGAAACTTGCACAATAAGCAACAAAACCCTAAATTTTGACTTTTAATCTTAAATATTGATTAGATAAGATCAAAATTCAAACAATTCAAAACAAGATCATGCAAATCACAAGGAAACCCTAAATGTCAGAATACATATTTTTTCACATTTTTTGAATTAAAGAAAAGTCAAAAATAAAATTAAATTCAAACAATTAATCATTTAAACAAATAATCACATATAAAAATAAAATTTTAATCAAAAAGGCAGAAAAATGTCCAACCAGAATTATATTCAAATATTAGAATTAAAAACACACATCCCTAATTTTTTGTGGAATTTTTGAATTAAGGGAAATATTAAAATAAAAATCAAACAAACAATTAACAATTAAGCTATTATTTAAAGGCAAAAATGAAAACCCTATCCAAAAGTCATTAAAAGGTCAAAATAAAAATATAGTCATATTCTATGATTTAAAATAATCTTGCATGATTTTTTGAGGATTTTTTTGAATTGATGGAAGTATTAAAACCAAAATTATGAAACAAATATTTCAAATAAACTTCTCAAATTAAATTTCTAATAAAAAATAGAAAAAATGTTAAACAAAAATCATAATCAATTTCTAATTAATTTTTTGAGTCAAAGATAATTTTTGTGGAATTTTTCAAATCAAAGAAATATTAAAATAAAATAAACACTAAACAAATAATTACTTAATAACACAAATTTTTAAACCAATCAAAATATTTTCAAAAATTATCAAAAAAATGCACAAGGTCAGGAATATTATTTTTAAGTTTCATGAATTTTTTCATAATTTTTCATCAAGTTTTGATCAAGAAAATAAAATCAGAGACTCAATGAAAATTAAATAACAAAAACAAGAACAAAGCCAATGAGATGATGCCACGCATCATCTTCAACCTCCTGCCAAGGCAAAACACTCGCTTCCATCAGTTCCAACATGCTCACTTCAGATCCATTAAACAAACACGATTCTCAACCAAAATCCATGACATTAAGCTCAAATTAAAGCTGATATATCATACTACATCATGAAATTCGAATCAAACTCAGAGATCAAGCATAGATCAAGAAATCAAATCTCAAAAACTGGAAAAACACACTGCAAACATCAAAACCAGAAACACGATTCACCAAACCTGCTTGAATCAGAGCTCAAATATACATCAATCCTAATGATTGGCCAGCTATAAACACAATGCACACCATAAAACACTTCAATTCATGCTCAAATCAAGGTTCAGATTCAGTGAGCATACCTGCAAAAGTGAAAAATAAATTCACTTGGTGCCTCTGAAATCTAACAAGAAACCCTTATGAATAGCTTCCTTGTGCTCCAATGAAGGTGTTTGAGTAGAGAAATGAAGACTGGATTAAGAGAATTGAGCTGCTCGATTCCAGTTGCAGAGCAAGAAAAAATGAGAAAATTCTGAGGAGCTTCTTCCAATGCAGTCTCTGTCCCCGAGAGAAGAGAGCTTGAGCAGCTTATATAGAGTGTTTGGAGTGAGGTTAGAGTGGTAATTCAAGCTGAGAGTCATTGGAGGGCAAAAGTGAATTTTCTGTCAAAACAAAACAAGTGTGATGGCCATTTGCGTTTTGCTTGGTATTCAGGCAATGCTTGCAGTCGTTTTGGAGCAACAAAAGGAGAGTGTGAGTGAGTGAAAAAAATGTGATGAGGTGAGCTGTCCTCTCTTGCACATGGGACTGATTTTCTTGAGTGAGAAGTTTCCCATTTTGTCAAAAATGTGAAAATGAGAGAGGCACGAGGTATGCACCTGGTTTGGCCTTTTTTGGCAAGCACATGAGGTGTCCAATTCGTGCCAAGCATGTGCAAGTGGACTCTGAAATGATTTAATCAAAACTGAACCAAAACTTGAAAATTGCCATGGCCAAGCATACACCAAAAATCAGCTGACTTCCAACTGAGGCCATTTCAAATTGGCTCGTGAATTTTCCAAATTTCTTTGAGCCAATTAAAATTCATATGATGAGCTTCACAATGATCTTTGATTCATCAAAAATGGTGGATAAATGAGAGAGATGTGGACATTAGGATTCCTGGGCAAGTCAATCCAACTTACCCAAGACCGCGCGCGCGCTGGCCTGCCCATGTGCCTTAAAAAATCTGGTTTTGCCACCCAACTTCCTCAAATCACAACTTCCTCAATTTTAAACCAATTTGAGTGATTCCAAGTTTAATGAGAAGCTTTCATGGAAAACAACAAAATTCTCTTTTTAATTTTTCAAATTGAGGCTTGAGTCATAAGAATATGATTCCATAAAATGGCATGCAAAGTGTTTGATGAAATTACGCGTGTGGCTTGCCCAAGAGAAGTCATCTTGACACTTAGAATTTTTTTTTCAATTTTTAAGTTACTTCTTGAACAAGTTACACTCAAATTGACCATTTCTCATGATTCAAAGATGAATTTAGTTATGGAATATGAAAAGAGGATGCTTTAATTGATGGTTGACCAAAAGTCTACTTGGTCAACTCCTGATTTTATTAACTTTGGTCAAAATGACCAATTTGCCCCTTTTGATCAATTGAATCATTTCCAATCCAAATTGAACCTCAATTTTTCAATCCTAAATGCTTAATAACATGTGGTGAATCATGGAAACAAGTTTGGGTAAAAAATTCAGAGGAATCCTGATTAAATCCTAAACCCTAGTTTTGTACCATGTGCTAGGAGATAGCTGATCAAACTTCAAAACCCTAATTCCACTGAGTATCATGAGAGACTCCTTGATCAAATTTGATTCTAATGATGATAATATAGTGATGCTTCATGAATTGGCTCATCTAGACCCCAATTACTTCAACTTGGACCAAACCCTAATTTTGGTTAATATCTTAGGAGACTGATGAACCATCTTCAAAACTTCAAATCTTCTAGGCATCCTGGCCAATTTCTTGTACTAAGACTTTCCAAATACCAATGAGATGTTGTAGCTTCCAAATCAATACTTGTACCTTGATCAATAGGCTTGATCAAACAAAACCCTAATTTGACTGGTGAATCAAAGGAGTGATTCCTTCTTATAACCAAACACAAACTTCAATCCTCTGATGATCCAAGGAGATGGATAAGATATCTTGAGATATGCAATAACTTTTGAGCTTGAAAGATCCAAAGGTTTAGATGATAAAGTTCTACTTGAGCAACTTGTCAATGCAATCAACCTTCAAGGCTTGAGGAAGACTTGATAACCAAAGTACTTTGATCCCATCACCATGTATGAATGCAATGCAATATGATATTCATGATGAGACATAAGCTAAAATCAAGAGGGTAAATTTTGGGGTGCAACAGCTGCCCCTATTCAAATATATTCAACATGATAAGTGAGAAAGGTGACAACTTTCGAGCGTTCAGAGTTGAAGATGATTGTATACAAAAGAACCTGAAAATTTACACTCTTGAAGAAGAGAGAACAAGAAGCAGAAAACCCCCAAGACATGCGTCAGAATGAAGCTGTAACGTAGATTGAAACAGAACGAAAACAAAGAAGAGTAGACACAACTAAACTTCCGGTCAAATGCTCCAGGGCAAAACTGGACTTCAAAAAAAGGGTGAGATAAAACTCAAACCACAGAGTATAAGCGAAACTAAACTCTGGAAAAGAAAACGTACGCGGGTGAGGAGACGAAACTCTGAGCTCGACCCAAAGCAAAAGTGGCTAGAGTGTGTGATTCTAGGAGCACTTGCTAATCTCAAACTAAGATAGACAGTATGAAGGAACTAAAAGAAATCCCAGAAATGAGGAACAAAAGCAAGATGAAACTCGACTCAATAACCAGTTAGATGAAACTAAACTAGATGAGTACCAGGACGAAACTGGATTTCACGCACGGGTAACTAGGCGAAACTCGACCCAAAGAAAAATGATGAGAGTGCATGTTTCTCAGAGCACATGCTGGTCTCAGATCAATGGATAAACAGTGGCGAAAACTGATAGAAGAATCCAAGTAACAAAGGAGTATGATTTCAAACCAGGGACGCAATATGAACACTTCCCTCGATAAACGAACACCGTCAAAGGGTCTAAGGTATGAAAGCAAAAACGAGACGAAGCTCGACTCAACAACTAGTTAGGCGAAACTAAACTAGATGAGTACCAGGACAAAACTGGATTTCATGCACAGGCGACGAGGAGAAACTCGACCCAAAGCGAGAGTGATGAGAGCGCATGTTTCTCAGAGCACCTGCTGGTCTCAAGTCCATGGATAAACAATGACGAAAACTTATAGAAGAATCCAAGGAACAAAAGAGACTGATTTCAAACCAGGGACGCAGTACAAACACTGCACTCGGTAAACGAACACCGTCAAAGGGTCCAAGGTATGAAAGCAAAAATGAGACTCGACTCGACTCAATAACTAGTTAGGCGAAACTAAACTAGATGAGTACCAGGACGAAACTGGATTTCATGCGCAAGGCATGGAGGCGAAACTCGACCCAAAGCAAGGAGATTAGGGCGTACACCTAAAAACCTGATGAAAGTGAATATTAGGATGAAACTGGTATTCGAAAGGTGCATCAATAGACATTGGAATGAACTAGAGAGGGTAGTGAAGACTAAACCCGAGAAGACCGCGCCAGGGCGAAACTGAACTATAGTTAAGAGTAGACACTCAAACAAACAATTGATTGACGTCAAAAGGATATTGGTATGGGGAGGAAATCGAGATAATGAGAACGAAGACCTCGCTGGGGATTTAATCCGAAGTATTAGCAAATTCACTGGGGACAACAAAAACAGTAATGGCTTATGTTCCGATGCATGTTTGAATTCTTTTTATATAGCGTAATGCTCCATATAATGGAAATGCTACGTGTTTTGTTAGATGCAATATAATGATGCATGTTTAAAAGTTTCACTGGGGAAATGGCCAATTGAGAAACCAAAAACCAAGAAGTCAGAATCTGCCATGACTTGCAAAAATAAATTGCAAAATCCAAAGGAGAGGAGAAAATACGGGGAACCGCTAGAGAGGGAACCTCGAAGAGATGAAGCTTTACGGGGAATAACAACCGAGCAACTAGTAGAAACGGTCCACAAACATTTGAGAGGAGCTGCAAAAATAAATTGTAAACTCCTAGAGAAGATAAGATCGACACTGTAGCTTCTGGAGAGGTGTAGCGATAAAAAATGTAGCGGGGTAAATCGGAGATCGAACTATTAATTAATTCGTCTCACAAAAGCAAGAGTCGCCATCGCGCTTTATTATTTCCAAGGGAAAAGGGAAAAGAGCGAAATAAAACCCTAAAATATGCAATGTAAAATAATACTTTAAAAGTAATGAAAATACAAGGCGTTTTTGAAAAGAGGTCTTGAGTTCGGGGGTTGGTTATACAATGGGAAGGTATTAGCACCCGATGTATCTATAGTATTCTATAGGAACCTTTTGAAATATCTGTTTTTTGGTTAAAATTGTTTGTTTGATTAAAATGGTTCATTTGGCTAAAAATAGGTGTGGGCGAGAGTTTTGAAGATACGACGACCTAACGTCGAAGTTTTGACTTAAAAGGTGTGAGTTTGGAAAAATTGAATATTTGGGAAAATTATCTTAAGTTTTTAACGAAATAATAAACAAAGGATGAATGAGGGTATTCACACGATGTTTTTTTGATGACATGAAGTCGACAAAAATTAAACAATTCCCTTGGATTTTGCAAGCAACATGAAGATTAAAACAAAAAGTATAAACACTCCAAGATTTTAAAATAAAACCAAGAGAGAAGCCATGGAATTAAATCGAAATTATCACAAACTCAACCAACATGTATCATGGGAGGAATATCATAAAGGGGCAATAAATTCAAAGAGATAACTTACACACTTATCAATAAAAGACTAGTTAAAAAAACTAACAAAATTAACTAATATGTTGACCAAACTAAAAATGAAATATCAAGATTTAAATAAATTATAAAAACTAATTAATTGGGTTTTATCTAAAACTATGTGATTATTTAATTTTTTAAACCAAAAGAGCTAAGGAAATCAATAAAAGAATAAGAGTGTAAATTAAAATATAGGGTAAGCATGAAGTACTAGGCGCTAAAGCCTAATTAAAATGAGACCCAAGGTTTTGTTTTGGTTACAGCCAGCTCCAGATTTACAATTAACAAGATATTTGGGAAATGAGCTGAAAACGAAATAAAAAGGTCCAGCATGGGATTGAAATCGAAATCGAACAACGCTCCTGGTTTCGAACTCTCTTTTTTCTCTCTTTCGAACTCTCTTTTTTCTCTCTTTCGAACTCTCTTTCGAAATCTCTCTCCCTCTAAATCGAAATCGAACACTCTGCTCACTCTGAATCGAAATCGAACACTCTGATCCCTCTTTCGAACTCTCTCTCCCTCTAAATCAAAATCGAACACTCTGCTCCCTCTAAATCGAAATCGAACACTCTGCTCCCTCTTTCGAGCTCTTACTCTTCTAAATCGAAATCGAACAACAACATTGCTTCTGGGTTCGAACTCTCTAACAACACTGCTTCTGGATTCGAACTCTCTGTCTCTAAATCAAAATCGAACAACAACACTGCTTCTGGGTTCGAACTCTCTAACAACACTGCTTCTGGGTTCAAACTCTCTCTCTCCTAAATCGAACAACAACACTGTTTCTGGGTTCTTTCATGCATTTAAACATCAAATCAACAAGGTGACAAATATTCATGGTAAGAGAAATAACAATAACAATCTCAGGGGTTCTTGTTTATTGAAACATCAACAACAAAAAATGCAGCAACGATAACTAGTTCACAGCATACATTATTATAACAAACATGGCAACAGATTTTTTGAGAAAAAAACGTAGGGAAACTTACAAGATCAGAGCAAGTCTGATGATTTCGATTTTTGACGATGAAATAATAAAGAAAGCCAGAGATGAGGTAATATACTCTTTTAATTCCTTCTGCTTCCAGAAACTGACTTGAAAATGTTGGTGTTGTTGAGTTTGCTGGTATGAGTTCTTGTGGATGGTTGTGCTTGATTCAAAATGGTGCAGGTTAGAAGGTTTGGTTCATTGTGGATATGGTATATGATTGTTCACTTGCAGTGAGTTTGTATGGTTCAGATTCAGTTCAACATGGCAGGTTGGAGGAGCTTCGCTTCTGTTTACAGTTTGTAAGGAGAGCAGGCTTGAGTTTCGCTTGCCTTGGTATAGGCAGGCTTGAGCTTTTCTTTGATAACTTGCAGTTTGCTTTAGGCAGGTTTGAGGCTTGCTGTTTGTGTTTTTGTAAGTTCGAAGGTTTGATTCTGCAAGTTCGAAACAGGCTTTGAGCTATGCAGGCTATCCTGCTTGCAAGTTCGAAACAGGCTTTGAGGTTTGCTTCTGCAAGTTTGCGTTTTTCCTCTTTGTGAACTATATCTTTTTTTTTTCGCTCCCTCTTTCTGATTGATATCTGTCTGTCTTTATAGTGAAAGAATGAGGTTTTGAGAGGGAAATTTTTGTGAGTTTGAACATATGGAATAACCTGTTTTCGACACTTTTTGATGCAGTTTTGGTGTGTGTTATTTGAGGCAATTCTTGGACTGATGTGCACAGGTTTTTGGTTGTGGAGGCAGCAAAGATTTTGGACCGTTAATTGGGCAGCAGTAACACAGAATTTGGACTGATTTGCAGCATAAGGACAAACTTATATGGACATATTTATAATAATTATAATATTAATAATAACAACAATGACAATAATAATAAACTGTTAGTAAAAACTAAACTGAAAAATACAAAAGTGAAAGAAAAGAAATATTAAAATTGGTTTTAATTCTATTAATAATTCAACTTAAAAATATTTCAAATGGAATTATAATCAAAATTAATACCAAAATTAATCATAAAAGAAATAAAAATAAATGAAAAATCAAACCATATATTTTCAAATTTTTGAATTGCAACTAAAGAAACACAAAGTAGACTTACATACTCAAAAAAAATGTAAAAGCAAAAGAACTTATATGTATTTTTGAGATTTTTTGGAATTATCAATAAAAATATAAAATTAAATAAAACTAACAAAACTAAACACATTTTTTATATTTTGGATAAAGTAAAAATTGATATGAACTAAATATATTTTGGGGATTTTCTTTTTATGAAAATAAAAATAAAAGAAAAATGAGTAAAAGTGCAAAAATACATGATTTAATAAAGTCGGACAAAAACCAGTTAAATTTCACTAAATTCACAACAATTTCTAACGCTTCTATTTTTTGGTGGATTTTCAAAGCATAATCATCTCTTGACTTGTAAAGAAAAGTTGTAGTTGTTGCAGAGGAGAATCATATGTAAAAGAACCACTAAAAAAATTGTCGAAATTTGAAGAAGTTATGAATTTTTGAAATCTGACTTGCGAATTGGCAAAAATAGGTCGAAACGCTTGTGAACGTTTGCTATGTAATAATGCAGATGGGAGGTGGTATCTTAGGTCAAAATTTGGGGTATGACAGCTGCCCCTATTTAAGTTTCTTCTATCCGGAGATATGAAGATTAAAATCTTCGTCTCGACGAGATTGAAGGTACTTAAATACATAATATGCAAATTTTGCCCTAAGATTCCGCCACTATGTTTGTGATATGAATGTAGTATTTAAATTCACAGAGAATGATGTTGTATGAGACAAGATAATGCTGGAGAAACCAAACACCAACAAACCACAGGAACTTAGATTATACACTACTGGGGAAATGAGCCATCGACCTCAAATGATAGACTCTTGACGGCGAATTAAAATTTGAGAGAATACGACCTCTGACCCTAACAAAGAAGACATCTTGCATAGGCCCAAAAACAGATTATTGACCCAAAATAACAGTGAGTTCACAACTCAAGGCCAACGATAGACAAAAGATGTACCAAATTTGCTGATAATGGATTACCGACTTCTGAAGGTAAATATTCATAACAAACTTCTCTGCGAGATTTTCGGAGAGATACCAATTAATGCGGAAATAATAATATGGTTGTAGATACACAAGATGCTCAAATAAAGAAGCTGCCACTTGCTGTCTTCCAAAAATACTATGACATACAAGCTGCTCAAATAAAGAAGCTGCCACTTGCTGTCTTCCAAAAAAAACTATGACATACAAGCTGCTCAAATAGAGAAGCTGCCACTTGTTGTCTTCCAAAAATACTATGACATACAAGCTGCTCAAATAGAGAAGCTGCCACTTGCTGTCTTCCAAAAATACTATGACATACAAGCTGCTCAAATAAAGAAGTTGTCACTTGCTGTCTTCCAAAAATAACCAATAACATATAAGCTGCTCAAATAAAGAATCCGCCACTTGCTGTTTTCCGAAGAAAAATAACGTACAAGCTGCTCATGAAGAGACCGCCACTTGCCGTTTTCCAAAAGATAATAACGTACAAGCTGCTCATGAAGAGACCGCCACTTGCCGTTTTCCGAAGAATAATTCAGAAGAAAATTGCGATAACACTGCCAGAGAATAAAATCTTCGTCAAAGGGAACCATGAATCAATCCTTCCCGAGGAGATCAAATACTTAAATGCGCAAAATAAATGCACCATCCATCTAGGTTGCCTAGCTTGGAGAAAACCACGAGATATCCTATGCAAGAGACAACAACTTCCTCCAGGAATAAACCAGAGAGAAAATAGTCAAACAAGACTCCACCCAATGAGAAAATAACTTGATTGGGGATTCATCCTATCCAGAAATGGACAAGGAAGGCTAAATCAAAAAATCATCCACGAGGATTAGCTCAGTTGGGGAATTTAGAAAGGAAGCACATTTTCTGCCTAAGCTAACATTCTACTTGGAAAGAACATGTACATTGTCTTAATAAACATAAACGAGGTATACGACCCAAAATCAACGACAAATGTGAATATGCATACGTGATATAAGTGTAAATGAATGAATGAATGTTATGCTGACGAAACAGGCAGACAGAATATCTTGAAGATGATAAGATATCACAAAATAATAGATACTCAGCCAATCTTAAAAAGACAGAAAATAACTGGAACTGGAACCAAAAAGCAACGTCAGAGCGTATCCCGCTACAAGGCTCAAATCTTCTGGGGAGAAAAGTAATCAAAACCAATATTCTAACACCAATAGACCACTGGCATGAGACAAAGCGTACCACACTTCAGAAAACCGCTCAAATAAAGATAACCAAAACGACGCTTAACTGGAAAAGTTGGGGAGTCACCAAACTTAGTACCACTAGAAACAAAAGTTTACACAACCAACACCTCGTGACGATTTTGAAAGAAAACATGTCCATCATGCAAGGATAAATTACTGTATTGTTTTGCATTTCATGGCTTGACCATCCTCGGAACAACTGTTAATATTCCTTTCAATATTCACGACACATTTTTAAAATAAGAATACTTTAAATAACTTTGTTTCAAATATTGCCGTAAAATTAAAATTTTGCCCACAAAAGGTAAATGCTCAAATTTCATTAATAAGATGGTAGTTCGCTAACAACGCGACTCCAATGGTTTACAAAAGTTTGGGAAATAGTACATGAAAGAAAGGGTTACACAAAAACAATGATCACTATTCTCCCTAACAACTTCGAATTCCGAAATGTGTTCGAATGCCCCAGCCGGTCTGACCAAAAGCCTGCCTAAGCCGCCCCTTCGGGTTTTCAACTTAGCAAACTGTCAACTCAAACCTAGGCGAAATACTTCTTGACTGCGTCGGCGTTCACGGAGCACGGGAGCTCTTCACCATCCATATTTGTGAGAATCATGGCACCTCCAGAGAAAACATTTTTAACGACATACGGTCCTTCATAATTCGGAGCCCACTTGCCCCTAGAATCAGGTTGGAAAGATAATATCTTTTTGAGCACAAGGTCACCTTCTCTGAACTCGCGTGGTCGAACCTTCTTATCAAAGGCCTTCTTCATTATCTGCTGATATAGTTGACCGTGACACAATGCTGTCAATCTCTTTTCTTCAATTAAATTCAACTGATCATATCTACTTTGACACCATTCAGCCTCAGAAAGTTTAGCTTCCATCAACACTCTCATAGACGGAATCTCAACCTCCACGGGGAGTACTGCTTCCATACCATAAACTAGGGAAAATGGGGTGGCACCTGTTGAAGTTCAAACTGAAGTACGGTATCCATGTAAAGCAAACGGAAGCATTTCATGCCAATCTTTATAAGTTACCACCATCTTCTGGACAATCTTTTTAATGTTCTTGTTAGCAGCTTCAACTGCCCCATTCATCTTTGGTCTGTAAGGAGAAGAATTATGATGTTCGATCTTGAACTCTTCACAAAGCTCTCTCATCATCTTGTTATTCAAATTCGAACCATTATCAGTGATGATCTTGCTCGGGATGCCGTATCGACAAATGATCTGATTCTTGATAAATCTGACTACCACCTGTCTGGTTACATTAGCATAAGATGCTGCTTCCACCCATTTAGTAAAATAATCGATCGCTACCAAGATGAAATGATGACCATTTGAAGCTTTGGGTTCAATCATTCCAATCATATCAATTCCCCACATAGAGAAAGGCCAAGGTGAAGAGATAACATTGAGGAGGGTCGGTGGCACATGTATCTTGTCCGCATAAATTTGGCATTTATGACATTTCTTCACATATTTGCAACAATCAGATTCCATTGTCATCCAATAGTAACCAACTCTCAACATCTTCTTAGCCATTGCATGTCCGTTGGCATGGGTGCCAAAGGATCCTTCATGTACTTCTTGCATCAGCATGTCTGCTTCATGTCTGTCTACGCATCTGAGCAAGACCATGTCATAATTCCTCTTATACAATACTTCTTCATTGAGGAAGAAACTGCTTGCTAATCTCCTCAATGTCTTCCTATCTTTATTGGATGCCCCAGGCGGGTACTCTTGAGTTTGAAGAACGCGTTTAATGTCATAGAACCATGGTTTGTCGTCGGTGACCTCTTCTACTGAGAACACATGAGCAGGTCTATCGAGGCGCATAACTATGATTGTAGGCACATCGTTCCAACCATTCACTTGAAACATTAAGGACAAAGTAGCTAAAGCATCAGCCATTTGGTTTTCATCTCTAGGGATATGATGTAACTCCACTTTGTTGAAGAAGGTTAACAATCTTCTAGCATAATCTCTGTAAGGGATCAAACCAGGATGACGAGTCTCCCATTCTCCTTTGATTTGATTAATTACCAATGCCGAGTCTCCGTAAATATCAAGAATCTTAATCCTTAGATCCACTGCCTCTTCGAGACCCATAATACATGCCTCATATTCAGCCATGTTGTTCGTACAGTCGAACTTCAATCTCGCCGTGAACAGGATATGAGTACCTCGGGGAGTGATGATGATTGCCCTAATTCCATTTCCATAAGAGTTCACAGCTCCGTCAAATATCAGACCCCAATGGGATTCGGGATCAGGTCCTTCTTCAGGTAACGACTCTTCACAATCTTTAGCTTTCAAGTACATAACATCTTCATCTGGGAAGTCAAACTTGATGGATTGATAATATTCAATTGGTTGGTGAGCCAAATGATCGGCTAAAATACTCCCTTTGATTGCTTTCTGAGTGTGATACTCAATGTCATATTCAGATAACAACATCTGCCAACGGGATATTCTTCCAGATAAGGCGGGCTTCTCAAAGATATACTTGATCGGATCCATTTTGGAGATCAACCAAGTGGTGTGGTTAATCATATACTGGCGCAGACGGCGAGCAGCCCAAGCTAAAGCACACCAGGTTTTCTCAAGCATTGAGTATCGAGACTCACAGTCTGAATTTCTTACTCAGGTAATATATGGCATGTTCCTTTCTTCGAGTCTCATCTTGTTGACCAAGCACACATCCCATGGAATCTTCCAATATAGTCAGGTACATAATCAAAGGTCTTCCTTCCACTGGAGGAATCAAAATGGGAGGTTCAAGTAAATATTCTTTGATGCTATCAAAAGCTCTCTGACAATCTTCTGTCCACACACATCCTTGGTTCTTTCGGAGAAGCTTGAAAATCGGCCCACAAGTAGCAGTCATATGAGATATAAATCTAGAAATATAGTTCAGTCTCCCAAGGAATCCTCTTACTTGTTTTTCCGTCTTGGGTGCGGGCATCTCCCGAATAGCTTTGACTTTATCAGGATCTACCTCAATACCTTTCTGACTGACAATGAAACTTAGAAGTCTTCTAGAACGAACGCCAAAAGTGCACTTGTTGGGATTCAGACGAAGTTTATACTTTCTCAAACGCTGGAATAACTTCAATAAATGTTCCAAGTGATCTTCTTCAGTTTGCGATTTGGCAATCATGTCATCTTCATACACTTCTATCTCTTTATGCATCATATCATGGAACAAAGCAGTCATGGCCCTTTGGTATGTTGCACCAGCATTCTTCAAACCAAACGGCATTACCCGATAACAAAATGTTCCCCAAGGTGTAATGAAAGTTGTCTTCTCCATATCTTCTGGCGCCATCTTGATTTGATTGTAACCGGAGAAACCATCCATGAAAGAAAAGACTTTGAACTTCGTAGTACTGTCGACCAATACATCAATGTGTGGTAAAGGAAAATCATCCTTTGGGCTAGCCCTATTCAGATCTCTTTAGTCTACACACATCTGAACTTTGCCATCCTTCTTAGCAACAAGCACTATATTGGCTAACCATTGAGGATAGACCGATGTAACAAGGAAACCTACATTAATTTGCTTTTGAACTTCTTCTTTGATCTTGTCAGCCATATCGAGACGGGTCCTTCTCAACTTCTGCTTAATCGGCGGACACTCAGGTCTCAACGGAAAACGATGCTCCACAATATTGTTATCCAAACCTGGCATGTCTTGGTAGGACCAAGAAAACACGTCAACATACTCTCTAAGAAGCTCCAACATTTTCTCTTTGACCTCTGGGATAAGCAATGCTCCGACCTTAACTTCCTTTTTATCTTCTTCATCACCCAAATTGATCATCTCTATAGGCTCTGCAAACGGCTGAATAGTTTTTTCATCATGCTCAAGTAAACGGGAAATTTCATCAGGGATCTCTTCACTATCTTCTTCCTCAGCTCCGAACACAGGGAATTCAAAGTTGGGAGGGGGCATAAGATCATTGTTTTCAATGGTTAAGTCATGAATTAATCTGCACATACGATTATACTTTATTTTAGAAATCGATTAATATGAATGTTGTACAAATGAAACAAAAGATTATTATATTTTCCTATTACTACCAATTAATTTTCATTACTATTTCCCAGAAAAAGTGAAAAATAAAACAGTAGTAGACAAAATAATGTTTTTATTCATGATTGGCAATACTTGAAACAAAGAGCCCAAACATTCACTTTTTTGCCTTGGGCAGAGCAAAAGGATTTATTTTCAACAAAGCCCGACACAAATACTCTTCGCCTTGGGCAGAGCGAAAGTTTTTTTTTTCAAAAATAAAACAAAACATTACTCAGAAATGTGCATCACAACAGGAACATCAACAACAATCCAGTTCTGGCAAACCACTCCATGCGTTACAAAATCGGGTAAATCCTCTTCAGAATCGTCTCCTATTATAGCATTAACTTTAGGAGGTGTCGGATGAATAAAACCTGTGCTTCGGAAAACCTCTTGTATCGGACGGATAACTGTTTCCTGCTTAACTCTTGTAGACACGGGATGAAAACCAAGACCTTCTCCAGACTTGTTCTCAGGCAAAGTCAACACCTGGCCCCGACCTTTAGCCGAACCACTTTCAACCACACGTCGCGCATCCTCAAAAGAAGAAATAGAGGTCCCTTGCTTCTTCACTTCATTACTAGCAACAGATAGAGCTTGGAATTGGGTTCCAACATCCTCATCAGCATCAATAAAATATAAAGATGACAAATGACTTACCACCATAGCCTGCTCTCCACCAATCATTACCAGCTTTCCATGCCTTACAAACTTCAATCTTTGATGGAGCGTGGAAGTGACTGCCCCTGCATCATGGATCCATGGACGACCCAATAGGCAACTGTAGGCGGCACGAATATCCATTACTTGAAAAGTGATCTGAAAAGTATAAGGACCAATTATGATAGGAAGATCCACTTCACCAATGACAGTCTTCCTAGAACCATCAAACGATTTGACAATTACTCCACTAGGTCTCATGGGAGCACCTTGATATGAGAGTCGAGATAATGTAGTTTTGGGCATTACATTTAACGACGAACCTGTATCTACCAGCACACTTGATAAAGTATCATTTCCACAACTTATTGAGATATGTAAAGCCATGTTATGGTTCCTTCCCTCCTCCGGAAGCTCTTCATCACTGAAACCAAGATTGTTACACGAAGTAATATTTCCCACAATTCCATCAAATTGGTCAACCGTCACATCATGATCTACGAATGCCTAGTCCAAGACCTTCATCAAAGCTTCTCTATGGGAACCAGAATCTCTCAGTAAAGCAAGCAAAGAAATCTTGGAAGGAGTTTGCAATAGTTGGTCCATAATCTTATATTCACTTCTCTTGATGAGCTTCAGAATCTCATCATCATCGGGGTGTGGGATAGGTTCATTGGATCGGCCTACCTCAACCCTGGGTTCAATATTTCTCGCTGGAATTTCTGCCGGTATGGGCCTCCTGACTTGAACTTCTGGTCTCTTCAAAGGTACTGCTGCAAAGACACGTCCACTTCTCGTAACTCTGCTCACATCAACAATGTTAACAAAAGATGGCATTGTTGGTATAGGGACTTCTACCCCATTCTCAATCATTGTGGCATTATACTTGTAGGGTATAGCTTGGTCTGAGTTGTAAGGCACGTGACCAGGTGGATAAATGATCAAAGGAGCAACAGGTGCAGTCTGACTGTCGTAAACAATCTCTACCGGTTCAGGCAAGTTGAATTGTGGTATTATAACATTCACTTCATTCACCGGATCTCTGTCATGTGTAATAGTGATAACCCCTTGGTCTAACAATTTTTGAATGTCCTCCTTCATAATAGGGAAATCAACCTCTCTTGAACAAAATTCACAAACATCATAATCATGGTGATGCCTAAAAAAGGCAAGTCTTCTTAAGCTCTGATGTAACTTGATCAACGAATCTCTTATGTGTTCAACTTGAAAAACTCGAAACTTTCCCGGACAACCTTCCACCATATTCACTGATGCGGCCCCATGTCGAGGCAAAGGATTATCTCTAACATTCGGGTTAACATCCTTGAAAGACAAGATACCGTTCTTAATCAACCTCTGCACATCCGTCTTTAAAGCAAAGCAATTTTCGAGGTTGTACCCCGACGACCCTTGATGATACTCACAAAACTGGTCCGCCTTGTACCACGGAGAGGTACTATTCGATGCAACAGGAGGAGGCTTCGTCGTTATGAGGTTCTTTCTGATCAGAGCAGGGAACAATTTAGTGTAAGTCATGGGAATGGCATCAAAGTGCGGTTTCCTTGGTGAACAATTCTGGTTATTAAACTGATAAGCCTGTTGTCGAGGCTGTTTTTGAAATGGCCGTTGCTGAGTTGGTGGGGTTTGATGAGTTGGGGTCACCAATGTTGGGCGGACAGCCGGAGTGACTGCCGCAACATGTGAATAACCCCTCCTTGGTCTCCCTGGGAAAATTACACTGACATCTTATTCTTTCCTTTTAGGGAAAACACTTCCAAACTTCTTGATACTGCTAGACGGACTTCCTTCTTTAACCAAACGTCCTTCACGAATCCCTTCTTCCAACCGCATGCCCATACCTACCATCTCGGTGAAGTCACTGGGTGCGCTGGCAATCATTCTTTCATAATAAAAGGAACCTAAAGTCTTCAGGAATATCTTTGTCATTTCTTTCTCCTCAAGAGGGGGATAAATCTGAGCTGCAATCTCGCACCACCTCTGGGCGTATTCTTTAAAGGACTCTCTGTCTCTCTGGGACATCGCCCGGAGTTGATCTCTGTCCGGCGCCATGTCGACGTTGTACTTATACTGGTGAACAAAAGCTTCACTAAGATCGTTGAAATTACGGATCCGAGTGCTGTCCAAACCCATATACCACTTTAGAGCGCCACCAGTCAAACTGTATTGAAAGTAGTGAATTAACAAGTTATGATCATCAGAATATGTAGACATCTTTCTCACATACATAGTTAAATGACTCCGCGGACACGAATCACCTTTATACCTTTCAAAGTCCGGCACCTTGAATTTGGCTGGAATCTTTACATTTCAAACTAAGCACAGGTCATGAGCATTCTTTCCAAACAAATCTTTCCCCTTTAACGCTCTGATCTCCCTCTGCATCTCTTGAAACTGGTCTTGAAATTCTTCCATTCTATCGAAAAGACCCAGACTTTCAGCAGGCTCGGCATGATAAGCAGGTTCATTCATGTATGGCATAGAATGAACCACAAGAGCGACAGTTGTCATCACTGGTTGAGGGAAATTTGCCACAGACGGGATTACGGGCGGCATAGTAGTTGTCTCCGGTTGAGGAAAAGACACAATAGGTTGAACCAAAGGTTGTACGACAGGCTGATACCCTTCTGGCACAAAGTTATAAGGCATTCCCCACGGAAAACCTTTTGGCATCTGATGTTGAAGCGGAGAGTTGATTTGAGTCACAGATGTTGGGACGGTGACAATCTCAGAAACCACAGTAGTTGAAGTCTGAATCTCAGCAACTGCAGTCGATGGCTGATTCTGAGCAGCCATCAAACTTTCCACCAGCGCAGTTAGTTTCTCCATGCCGACACGAAGGGTAGCGACCTCCTCACGAAGCTCGTGGTTTTCCTGTTCTAGATCTTCCATCTTCCTCTGACGATTGGCTCGGGTATCGTACCGATGAGACAGCTTGGCAATCTAACAGAGTGGAAAAAAGAAACAAGGATAAGACTCTAGAAAACATGTGAAGTGGAATGTTGGATGATGCATGATATGCGATGCAAATGATCATTTGTTTCAATAGTTTTTCAAGGAACTTCGATAATTTTGCACACATCAATGGTAAAGGAATTTGGAACAACAAAAACTCATTTCATTAATCAAAAGCGGTAAATTACAACTTACAACTTTGAAATAACAAAACAATAAATTACAACTTTGGGACAACAACCCAATAATAAAAGCAGTAAATTACAACTTTGGAACATGAAGCCCATAATAAAGCAATAAATTACAACTTTGGAACATGAAGCCCTTTTACAGAGTTTTACAAAATGACAACAGTAAAATAAAACTAAGAACCAAAGATCACTCAGAATCATCAGATGAAGGACCAAATGCCAACTGTAACTGGAGCTTCCTGATCTTCTCTTCATAAAAGTCTTCCAACTTTTTCTTCTCAGCTACTAGTCGATCAATGATTTCCTTTTATGGATTAGGAACGAGAGCAACGCTTACCGAATCTTCCTTCTTTCTCTTCCTTTCACTAGCATATTTCTTCAGTAAAGCATCCTTTTGACGGAGCTTCTCATCATGATCAATGAACCAGCCGTCTTGAATAAATAGCAAATCCTCCTTTTCCTTTAGCTGTCGAGTCAGGACCCGATTCTCATATTCCGACATATTATACTTTTCTTTCCAAGCGTCTCTCTCGGACTTCATCCTAGCCAGATTTCCTTGGTATTCTCCCATATTCTCGATAGGAACATCAACAGGTGACGATTCAACAGTAGGGAATAAAGGTTTCTCAGGTTTATAGGGCATCTTGAGAGCACAAGCCCTAGCATAAACCCATTGTAGGTAAGGCTCCAAAGAAACGACACCTCTCTGTCCTAACATGTCTCTCCCTTTCCTATGGATGTGGCGCCAAGCTCCTTCGATCTCCCTCCTAGCTGCCTGGTGATCTTGTCCTTCTTGTAGAAAGAAACCACTCACATGAATGTTGTTCGGCTTGTCCCTCATCGGGTATCCAAACTGACGGCGCGCGAGAACAAGATTATAGTTAATTCCTCCTTTCGTACCAAGAAGAGGCACGTTAGGAAAAGCACCACAGCTATCGATGATCTTCACGTCATAGTAAACTCGATTATACCAATCAATGTCGAAATGAGCGAGAGCCATAATTTTTGGCGCCCATCACGGCTCCTTCTCGAGATCCCAGAAAACATCAGACCTAGGTAGATGAGAAACATACCACTGATACAGCAACGGTGCACAACAAATAATCATCCCTCCTTGATAAGAGTTTCGAAGATGTATGGAGTAGTAGGTATCTCCTAGCAGCGTAGGGACCGGATTTCCAATCAAGAAAATTATGATGGCGTTGATATCCATAAACTTATCAACATTAGGAAACAAGAAAAGGCCATAAGCGAGTAAAGCAAAAACGTCTTCAAAGGTAATAGTATCTTTTATCTCAGCGAAATAACGAGCTTTCTTCAACAAAAACTGCGCCGATAAGCCTCGGATTCCCCCTTTGGTAGTCATGTTCTCTTCTATCTCCGACTTCTTCAAGTGGGTGATGGTCGCTATCTCGTGAGATTTGGGTTCCTCCTCTAAGCCAGAAAAAGGAACACAGTCGGTGATCGGTAAACCAAGTATGTAGGAGTACTCTTCTAAGGTGGGCATCAACTGGTAATCCGGAAAGGTGAAGCATCGGTACAAAGGATCGTAGAATTGGACCAACGTATTAAGGATGCCTTCCTTCATCTTGCGCTTCATGAGAGGTATAAGGGACCCATATTTCTTCTGAAATTCTGTCGGGTTCTCGATCTTAGGAATCAAACTCTTCAGTTCTTCAATCTCGGGCTCCTTAAAACTAAAACTTCGAGTGTTTCTTCTTCCAAGCTCCATAATACCTGAGATGTCTGCAAAAATCATTCTTAAGTTCCTTGAAAAACCATTTTTTACAAAAATGTTGATGGATGCATGGATGAATGATAATGCAATCAGTTACACACAAGTTCACAAACATGGGGTTCAAAGGTTCAACGTTTCGTGCATGGAGTCAAGGGTAGAGCCCCCCAAAGGTATGTACTAACGGTTTAATCACACCTGTAAGACAAGGCTCTAAGAGTTCCCGGAGTCTACATTCCTCCTTCGGATATTACCAACGTCTTGATTACTCAATAATTAGCAATATTCTCAAGAGAAACTCATCCGAGCATAGCATTGCGTAACAACTACTTCCGAATTACTCTGTTATAATCTCCACGCTACACCTAAAAGGCCAAGATGGGTTAGGGTTCTATGGTTCTCAGCTTCTCTGGCTCCCAGGTCGAAAATAATAATGTCTTCCCGATTACTCGGTAAACAAATATTACGTTCAAAAGGGCCTTCCACTGAGTGGGGGATCTCATGCCTCCTTCTTCGGGATTACTCCCTCAAAGTTAACATGACTATACCGCCCGTCCTATTCTTAAGTGTAACTTAATCCGGGTATAGGATTCGTCCTTTGCAAAAAACCCAAACAACCCCAATATAAACACATAATCAAACAAATCAAATAATAATAAAACAGATAAAACAAACTAGGCTTAACCCACTTAGGGATGGACCAGCAAGAGGTCAATCTTTCCCCAGCAGAGTCGCCAATTCTGTAGCGATAAAAAATGTAGCGGGGTAAATCGGAGATCGAACTATTAATTAATTCGTCTCACAAAAGCAAGAGTCGCCATCGCGTTTTATTATTTCCTAGGGAAAAGGGAAAAGAGCGAAATAAAACCCTAAAATATGCAATGTAAAATAATACTTTAAAAGTAATGAAAATACAAGGCGTTTTTGAAAAGAGGTCTTGAGTTCGGGGGTTGGTTATACAATGGGAAGGTATTAGCACCCAATGTATCTATAGTATTCTATAGGAACCTTTTGAAATATCTGTTTTTTGGTTAAAATTGTTTGTTTGATTAAAATGGTTCATTTGGCTAAAAATAGGTGTGGGCGAGAGTTTTGAAGATACGACGACCTAACGTCAAAGTTTTGACTTAAAAGGTGTGAGTTTGGAAAAATTGAATATTTGGGAAAATTATCTTAAGTTTTTAACGAAATAATAAACAGAGGATGAATGGGGGTATTCGCACGATGTTTTTTTGATGACATGAAGTCGACAAAAATTAAACAATTCCCTTGGATTTTGCAAGCAACGTGAAGATTAAAACTAAAAGTATAAACACTCCAAGATTTTAAAAGAAAACCAAGAGAGAAGCCATGGAATTAAATCGAAATCATCACAAACTCAACCAACATGTATCATGGGAGGAATATCATAAAGGGGCAATAAATTCAAAGAGATAACTTACACACTTATCAATAAAAGACTAGTTAAAAAAACTAACAAAATTAACTAAAATGTTGACCAAACTAAAAATAAAATATCAAGATTTAAATAAATTATAAAAACTAATTAATTGGGTTTTATCTAAAACTATGTGATTATTTAATTTTTTAAACCAAAAGAGCTAAGGAAATCAATAAAAGAATAAGAGTGTAAATTAAAATATAGGGTAAGCATGAAGTACTAGGCGCTAAAGCCTAATTGAAATGAGACCCAAGGTTTTGTTTTGGTTACAGACAGCTCCAGATTTACAATTAACAAGATATTTGGGAAATGAGCTGAAAACGAAATAAAAAGGTCCAGCATGGGATTGAAATCGAAATCGAACAACGCTCCTGGTTTTGAACTCTCTTTTTTCTCTCTTTCGAACTCTCTTTTTTCTCTCTTTCGAACTCTCTTTCAAAATCTCTCTCCCTCTAAATCGAAATCGAACACTCTGCTCACTCTAAATCGAAATCAAACACTCTGATCCCTCTTTCGAACTCTCTCCCCCTCTAAATCAAAATCGAACACTCTGCGCCCTCTAAATCGAAATCGAACACTCTGCTCCCTCTTTCGAGCTCTTACTCTTCTAAATCGAAATCGAACAACAACACTGCTTCTGGGTTCGAACTCTCTAACAACACTGCTTCTGGGTTCGAACTCTCTCTCTCTAAATCAAAATCGAACAACAACACTGCTTCTGGGTTCGAACTCTCTAACAACACTTCTTCTGGGTTCAAACTCTCTCTCTCTCTCTCTCTCTCTCTCTCTCTCTCCTAAATCGAACAACAACACTGTTTCTGGGTTCTTTCATGCATTTAAACATCAAATCAACAAGGTGACAAATATTCATGGTAAGAGAAACAACAATAACAATCTCAGGGGTTCTGGTTTATTGAAACATCAACAACAAAAAATGCAGCAACGATAACTAGTTCACATCATACATCATTATAACAAGCATGGCAACAGATTTTTTGAGAAAAAAACGTAGGGAAACTTACAAGATCAGAGCAAGTCTGATGATTTCAATTTTTGACGATGAAATAATAAAGAAAGCTAGAGATGAGGTAATATACTCTTTTAATTCCTTCTGCTTCCAGAAACTGACTCGAAAATGTTGGTGTTGTTGAGTTTGCTGGTATGAGTTCTTGCGGATGGTTGTGCTTGATTCAAAATGGTGCAGGTTAGAAGGTTTGGTTCATTGTGGATATGGTATATGATTGTTTAGTTGCAGTGAGTTTGTATGGTTCGAATTCTGTTCAACATGGCAGGTTGGAGGAGCTTCACTTCTGTTTACAGTTTATAAGGAGAGCAGGCTTGAGTTTTGCTTGCCTTGGTATAGGCAGGCTTGAGATTTTCTTTGATAACTTGCAGTTTTCTTTAGGCAGGTTTGAGGCTTGCTGTTTGTGTTTTTGTAAGTTCGAAGGTTTGATTCTGCAAGTTCGAAACATGCTTTGAGTTATGCAGGCTATCCTGCTTGCAAGTTCGAAACAGGCTTTGAGGTTTGCTTCTGCAAATTTGCGTTTTTCCTCTTTGTGAACTATATCTTTTTTTTTCGCTCCCTCTTTCTGATTGATATCTGCCTGTCTTTATAGTGAAAGGATGAGGTTTTGGGAGGGAAAGTTTGGTGAGTTTGAACATATGGAATAACCTGTTTTCGACACTTTTTGATGCAGTTTTGGTGTGTGTTATTTGAGGCAATTCTTGGACTGATGTGCACAGGTTTTTGGTTGTGGAGGCAGCAGAAATTTTGGACCGTTAATTGGGCAGCAGTAACACATAATTTGGACTGATTTGCAGCATAAGGACAAACTTATATGGACATATTTATAATAATCATAATATTAATAATAACAGCAATGACAATAATAATAAACTGTTAGTAAAAACTAAACTGAAAAATACAAAAGTGAAAGAAAAGAAATATTAAAGTTGGTTTTAATTCTATTAATAATTCAACTTAAAAATATTTCAAATGGAATTATAATCAAAATTAATACCAAAATTAATCATAAAAGAAATAAAAATAAATGAAAAATCAAACCATATATTTTCAAATTTTTGAATTGCAACTAAAGAAACACAAAGTAGACTTACATACTCAAAAAAAATGTAAAAGCAAAAGAACTTATATGTATTTTTGAGATTTTTTGGAATTATCAATAAAAATATAAAATTAAATGAAACTAACAAAACTAAACACATTTTTTATATTTTGGATAAAGTAAAAATTGATATGAACTAAATATATTTTGGGGATTTTCTTTTTATGAAAATAAAAATAAAAGAAAAATGAGTAAAAGTGCAAAAATACATGATTTAATAAAGTCGGACAAAAACCAGTTAAATTTCACTAAATTCACAACAATTTCTAACACTTCTATTTTTTGGTGGATTTTCAAAGCATAATCATCTCTTGACTTGTAAAGAAAAGTTGTAGTTGTTACAGAGGAGAATCATATGTAAAAGAACCACTAAATTTTTTTCGAAATTTGAAGAAGTTATGAATTTTTGAAATCTGACTTGAGAATTGGCAAAAATAGGTCAAAACGCTTGTGAACGCTTGCTATGTAATAATGCATATGGGAGGTGGTATCTTAGGTCAAAATTTGGGGTATGACAAGAGGGACGCTATCCGAAGATTAGACACAGAGAGACGATCAGGGCAAGACTTTAATCTCTGGAAAAGACAACGTGCGACCGTGTTGAGGATGGCACCAAGATAATAAACCTGACGTGAGGGGTGAAAACCTTTGCTGGGGGAACAAAGCCCTGCTGAGGAAACGGGACTTCACCGGGGATACAGAACTTTGTTGAAGATTTTTGTTGGAGAGATTTTTCTTGGAATGCAACCATTGGATGGATTATGCAGATAGTCACACAATATCGACCTTATTGGGGATAAGGAAAGATCTTATCATAAGGATGCCCCAGTCAACAGACCGACTGGGTAATGAGATGTCATGGCGAGGGATCTCCGTTGGCAACTCCGTTAGAGGGTTGAAACTTCTCCAGAATGTGAGTTCCCATTTAAACAAAATTCCATTGGGGATGTGCAATATATTCGAAATTGAAGTCTCAGAATGAAGCCTTTGAAAGGAGATTCCTAGGGAAACAAAACTTCGCTGCGGAAACAAAACTTCACTGGGGATAGGTAAAGTCTTATTCATACATGGGCTCTGTCTAGCAGAAGAAAACCAAACATTCCCTTCCTGACAATCATTAAGCTTTTTATAGGTGTTCAATGTGTAAACTCTTTTTAATGTCAAGCAACTGTTTTGCATGCAGAAAGATTTTTATTTTGGGAATGACAGACCTGGTGCAATGATTATTTAAGCCTTGAAGTTGAAAACCTTAACAAAGTGTCGCATCTCTGTTGTGAATGAATCACTGGCTAGAGTGCAAAAATTTCAAAACTTTTCTTCCCCCTTTAAAAATAAAACAAGTCAAGATGCGGGTGATAAGATACCAACATGGATATGCAGTACATATTTGAGAGTTTAGGAAACGTTATCCTTTTGTAGTATGCTTTCGAGTTAAACCCTTGTTTCAGTTAGGACTTTTAGAGGTTGTAACGTGGCCTGGTTCGAGGGTTTTTTTAGAAAAAGTTTTTCAAGGCTTAAGTTATTTGGTGCCCACCCCCTTCGTGATATTCTCCTGTCCCAAGTTCAGCTGACTTATCACAAGCATTCATCTTTCAAAAGGATTTATATTGGTAAAGTGATCACGACAAATTCTCCAACATGATTGTCACTTAACTTCTGCTGCTTTTTTTGTTTGTTTTTGATATTATTGTTCCTCTTCTTTTGATGAAAATTTTATTAAATAATCTCTCTCTTTTTTTTTTGCCTTTATTTTCCCTAACTTTTGCCTGGACAAAATCTTTTGAATTTCAATTTTGGAAGTCCAGCGGGATGCCCTAACTTTTGCCTAAGCGACTTGTTTTCAAGTTTTGACTTAACGGGGCTTTTTGTTTCTTTCTTATTCATACTTTCCACTTCGAACAAGTCAATGTGACTTTAGGTCTTTGAACTTTTTATTTCTTTCTTTCTCTTTTTTCTTTGAAGAAAACAAATGCCTCATTCTTTGGTCGGCGAGGGATAGCCATTATTGTATCGATTCGATCTCGACCTCAGGACTTTGTGAGGAAATGAACATCGGGGTTTAGACATTTTTTCTGATCTCATGATGCGAAAGATAAAATGTGGTGATCCTCATATGGGACATTCCTTCTGAAATTTGAATGCTTGGTCAAATTAAACTGAACATCTACCCTGCCCCGGGTTAAAAAAACAAGGTTTTTTTTAACGGAAAAGAAACTCCTACTTCGAAGGTTCAGAGGGGTTAACGAGGGTCTAACTCCCTTATATCTCTGGTGTTTGTGGATTGAAGCAATGCCTGTACATCGTCAACAGGGTTCTACTCAAAAGCATACCACTACAGTCATCGGTTTTAGCTAAACTCCTTCCTCCAAACTCTTGGCTAAGCAAAAGAATTGGCACAGTTGGTATCAAAATGCCCGAAAAATTGATTAAAGAGTGATACTGGATGGATTAAGTAAAATGAAACAATTTTTTTTCAATGCAAAAATATTCAACGCATCCAGACTGACATTCAGCTATAAACAAAATCCTATATGCATACAATGCTAAAACAATCAATCAAGATAACACATGAAAGTGTGGCAAAGAAACATAATAAAAGCCATTATGGGGAAGAAATGTCTCCAACTAGGTTCGCCGATCTCGCCGACCTGCCGTAATCTTGATATTACCCTGACCCAAGACTTTTACCAACATCACGGAGCTGTGAAACAAAATGGCAAGGCAACCACCAGTAAAGTGAATTAGAATCCTATCAATCAAAGAACCAAACATGCCCCTTGCACAGTAGTAACTGTGTTTGTTATCCGCATTTCAAGTGATCAACCAACCATGACTTAGATTACCATATCTGTGTAAGGTCCACGAAGTTTATATGCACATGCTTATAAAAAATATTGGACGTTTTTGCAAACAAAATAAAAAAGGAAGAAAAGAAACATATACATATACTTGAAAGAAGACATTCTTATTGATTTTGAGAAATCAGCCTGTGAAAAAGGCATTTACATTTGGAAGCAAGTAATTATAAAATCAAAACAAACAAGTGTTTACAAATGGCAATGTAAATGTAAATATCCATCAAGTCCCGACTCTGCTATGACTCTTATGACTCTTACGCTCTCCTCTTCCTGCTTTCAGACAAATCATTCTTGGATTAGCTTCGAACTTATGCCAGGTGACAGAACGAAGGAAAGAAACAAAGGATCCCATACTGAACGTAGTCATTTGCATTAAGTCCCTAACTTTTTCCTGAATCGCCCTTTCGGGTTTTCGATTCACCAGGACACCCTCTTTTTGCCTAAACCGCCCTTTCGGGTTTTCAGTTTAGCGGGTTTTTTTATAGTTTTTTTTATGCAAAGTATTTTTTAACTACGTCAGCATTCACAGGGAGAGGGAAGTACTCTCCATCCATAGTCGTGAGCATCATCGCTCCTCTAGAGAAAACTTTTCTGACCATGAAAGGACCTTCATAAGTCAGGACCCACTTGCCCATGGGATCTCCCTGGGGGAGAATTATCCTTTTTAGCACAAGGTCACCTGGCTTGTAACACTGAGGCCGTACCCTCTTATCAAAAGCTTTCCTCATCCTCTATTGATATACCTGACCATGACATACAACCGTCAACCTCTTCTCATCAATGAGTTCCAACTGATCCAAGTGATTCTGTACCCATTCACTTTCATCCAGTTCAACACCCCTCATGATCCTAAGGGAAGGAATCTTGACTTCTACCAGCAATACTGCTTCCATTCTGTAAACCAACGAAAATGGGGTTGCCCCAGTCGAAGTATGCACAATGGTGCGATAACCATGCAAAGTGAAAGGCAGCATCTCATGCCAATCTTTGTAGGTTACCACCATCTTCTGCATGATTTTCTAGATATTATTATTGGCCGCTTCGACAGCTCCGTTCATCTTTGGTCGGTATGGGGAAGTGTTATGATGCTTGATCTTGAAGGACTCACAAAGCTCCTTTATCATTTTGTTGTTCAAATTAGACCCATTATTGGTAATGATATTTTCAGGCACTCCGTAGCGACAAATAATATTATGCTTAATGAACCGAGTTACCACTTGCTTGATGACATTAGCATAGGATGCAGCTTCGACCCATTTTGTAAAATAATCGATGGCAACCAGAATGAAATGGTGCCCGTTGGATGCAGTCGATTCAATTTTGCCAATCATATCAATTCCCCACATCGCAAACGGCCAAGGGGTAGTCAATACATTCAAAGGTATTGGCGACACATGCACTTTATCGGCATAGACTTGACATTTGTGGCAAACCCGTGCATGATTGTAACAGTCAGTCTCCATGGTGGACCAATAATACCCTGCTCGCAAGATCTTTTTGGCCATGGTATGCCCGTTGGAATGGGTCCCGAAATCACCTTCATGTATCTATTCAATGATTCTAGCTGCTTCTTTCTTGTCAACACATCTGAGCAGTAAACCGTCATGATGCCTTCTATACAACACACTGCCACTGAGAAAGAACTTAGTTGAAAATCTTCTCAAGAACTTCTTATCTGTGACAGACGCCTCTTCAGGGTACTCTTGTGTTTCAATATATCATTTAACATCATAAAACCAAGGATTAACATCTGATTCAAAACTAGCCTCAAAACAGAAAGTTGGCTCACTCAAACTTATGATGGTAATGTAAGGTGCCTCATTAGCCCACTTAACTTTGAACATGGAGGACAAAGTTGCCAGTGCATCAGCTAGATTGTTTTCTTCTCTGGGAATGTGTTCAAACGTGATCTCTTTGAAGTACGAAATCAGCTTCATAACATGCTCACGATAGGGAATCAGGTTCTGATGGCGAGTCTCCCAATCTCCATTAATCTGGCTGATAACAAGATTGGAATCCCCGTAAACTTTCAAAAATTTGATGCGCAGGTCGATCGCCGCTTCAATGCCATAAATGCAAGCCTCATATTCGGCCATGTTGTTAGTGCAATCGAAACAAATACGAGCCGTGAAAGGAATGTGGTATCTGTTGTAACCCAAAATTTTCCCTCTCATATTTCCCAAGACATTTCAAGAATAATCTCCAAGTGGCTCAAGATTGCTCAAGAGTTGGATAGTCAAATCATCTCCTAAGGTAGTCAACCTCAAATTAGGGCTTTGTGTTGCATCAAGGTCCTTGCATCAAAATGACCTCAAGTGCTCCCCAATGTCATAATATGTTCTCAAGTTCATCCATGTCAAATTTCAAGCCTTGCAGAGAAAGTTTGGTCAGTCAATTGCTCAAGAGGTCCAAAAATCGACGGTGCTAGGGCAAAAGTCAACTGTGACCTACAAATAGTCAAACCTCAATATTTTTTGTCAACATTCTAATTTTCAAGTATAATTCATCATTTGATCAAGGTTTGATCATGATTCATCAAGGATTTCTCAAGATTCATCAAGATTCAAAAGTTGCTAAATTAGGGTTTTGTAGGAAAAGTCAACTCAACTTTGACCAAGCATAACTTTCTCATACTTTATGAGAAATGACCCATCCAAAGCTCATTTTTGAATAGGATGCAATTTCCTACAATCCATCTTCACACCCCAAGATCAAGAAATGCACTCACAAAAAGTTACAAATTTGGACATTATAGGTCATTTTTGAAAGTCAACAAAAACACATTTTTTGCCAAAGCTTATAACTTGAGAATGGAATATCAAAATGAGATGAGACCAAAAGGGTGGTTAGAGGACATCTCAAGGTTTCTAAAAAGTCCAATAACACTTCCAAAAGTTCAAAATTGAAGACGTTATGCATTGTTGAAGTTGGACATTTTTCCAAAATTGCCAAAAGTCAACTATCCCCAAAACTTCAAATTTTGCCAAATAGGCCCTCTTTTTTCCACTTGATTTTATCTTGTCACACTACACACGTGTCCTATATTCAGTCTTGTGTCCATTCATTGATTTTTCCATTTTATTTGATTTTTATTGAATTAATTCATTTTAAATCAATTTAAATCCAAATAAAATCCAAATATTGATGAAATAGGATCTTTTTGATTGATAGAGGTTTCAATTATCATCATGGACAGGATCAAACTCGTATCAAGCCATATCATGCACAAAATATTGGATTTGGGACATTTTTGGAAGCTTTGTAATGGAGGATCATATCAAATCTTAAATCATCAATACACAAAGATTCAAAGCCCAAGACTTGACCTAATTGATTCCATTATACAAATACAACACAAGGCATACGAGTTCAGGACCTAGAGGCTGCACAATCTGGAAAACAAAACTTGGAAATTTGTCAAAAAAGCTTGGAATCGAAATCAGTCTTAGAGTCCAATTCAAGGCCAAAACTCAATGTGGTTCTCTTGCTAGACATCCATTGAGTCTATTGCAATCAAAAGCAAAGCCATTCGCCTCCTAAAACGCACTATAAGTCTTCCTGAAAACCGCCCTGAACTCGAAAACGTATCCTCTGATTCTTGTATTTTTTTGCCAAAATCTTTACACCATCATGTTTATCGTTCCATTTAGAACCTTTATGTATCATTTGATTGTATTTATGTGATCTGTAGTGCCATACCCGAACCTAGGGTTTTGGAAATTCGTTTTTGGGCATTTTAATTGTAGGCAAAATTGGTGCAAATAATGGACATGGATGAATTCAGAAGGGAGAGACGAACAAGACCATGGCTTTAGATTGAATTTTCATGGCCTGGATTTGGTTTTAGGTTCAACCTACGTTTTTTGCTGCGGATACGAATCCGCAGGTAATTCCTTTGTAATTCCAAGGACAGGGACGAAGACGTGTCCCCATCCCATACGTCCATTCAAATTATTCGCGCTTGTTTTTTTATTTTCAGCATATTGTTTGTGTTTCCAATATAATAATTAGTGCATATTCCACTAACAATTAAAAAGCAATGGCGTGGTGGTAAGTGCATTTGTTCAGTGACTCATGGGACCTGGGTTCGAATCCCAGGTCCCCCAATGTATTTGTAATATTTTTCTCCAGGTACTCCAGCGTGTCTTATAAACTGTGGTCCACCATACGCCTTCAGATCTCAACGTGCCAGATGGTCTCCAGGCTAAATCTGATGGTCTAGAGGGGAGATCCATCATACACTCAAGTCAGCGCATGTGTGGAGAATCTGGAAAGTCAACCAGGCTTGAACGTGAATGGGCCTCAAAAATGCCAATCTCACTCCCTTTCCAGGCCCAACACCCCCCTTTTGGTTTATTTCTATTCTTTTTTTATTTCATTTATTTATATTGTTTTAATTAATTATTTTTATTATCACTAACCAATTAAATTTTTTCCTCATAAAATCAAAAACCAAAATATATATTTTATTTATTAAAATTAAACTCATGACTTTATTTTTGTAAATAAATTAATTCAATTAATTTAGTCTAAATAGGTCTAATTTTTAATATCTTTTTGCAATATTTAAAATCAATATAGAATATTAGGTTTTTACTAACTTTAAACAATTTATTTTTATTTCTTTAAATATCCAAAAATCCAAAAATATTTTAATTAATTAATTAATTTAATTGTTAATTTAGATTTAATTCCATTTAATTCAAAAATAAACAAAAAATGCTTTCTTTCAAAAAAGGGTCAAAACCCTAAAAAATGCGCCGATTTAATTTTCTCGCACGCGATCCATATTTTCATATTATTGTACTTGTTTCCGGAATGTAATAGCTTTAAATAGGACATTAATTATTTTATCTCTTTCTTTTATTTTCCGCAATTTAATTTCAAGGGTTGTTTTTAGCGATGTAAATACCCGACGCCTTGTAATAGTTTAGATTTAGTTTCCGCAATTTATTTTCTGCAAATTATAACTGTTAGATGCTTGGTAATAGGGAATCAAGATCAAATGTATGAACTTAAAATCAACATAGATAACCATTGACATGTACAAAGATAAAATTAACCGAAATAATACACTCGCACATGTGCACTCTTAGGGTACACCTCACTTGGTTGCCTTCGAACATGGTCATTGAGTATAGGAAGTTTTAGAGGTCGTCCTCTTGTCCAAAGATCATAGTTTCCTCGAAACGGTTGCGTCGGAAAAATGATCTAAGACATTAGGGTTACCGCTAAGGCGTCCTAACATTGCTTTAGTGACCACACGTCCCTTAATCGAATTGACCCTTAAACTCCAACGACGGTGCTACCTACTTGTCAATAGTGGGATAACATTGTCTAAAGGACATTAGCACATATTCATTCCTTTTTTCGAGTAGGTAGATGGTTCTTAAGTACTTGCTCTTTTTTTAAAACAAAACAAACTTTTCGCACTTACACTCCTTTTCAAACAAAAACTTCTTTCAAACCCACAAACACAAAGAAAAGCAAATTTTGAAAACACTTTGAGCAAGTACCTAAGAGCCTGTGGATAACCACGAATAGAAAGGGTGCTAACACCTTCCCTTTCTATAATCTACCCCCCGGACCCGAGAAACATCTCAAAAAAGGAATTTTTCTGTGCTTTTTTCCTTTCCTTGTTGGATAAAATAAAAGACGGTGGAGACTCTTGCTTACCGCGACATTTTGCAAAAACAAATGCAAAACGCGAACCAGCATTCCAAAATAGTCAGTTCTCTTTCCCACCGTATCACAGAACTGGCGACTCTGCTGGGGATTTAATAAGTGGGGTGTACCTTAGGATTAGATCATTGTGTTTTCAATTGTATGCTCTGTATGATTTACATTTGTGGGCTTGTATCGGAGTTTCTATAGATTATAACCCGGATCTGGGGGATACCCTTTAGGTAAGTAGCAATAAACTGTGAGGGAACTGTACGGCATAGACTGATACGGTTGAAGCAGTAGCTACGTTGGTGTGGCACTTTAGATTGTACCGATATCCCTTGTGTTGGAACGAGGAGAATATGGGTCATCTAAGGGGTCATTAAGCACCAACTGACCTTAGAACCTTTAAATTGACCAACTTGGCCATAGAACAGTAGCAGTATGCTACACTCATTGAGACTAAACTCTCGCGATGATTCCGGCTGCAAGAAAAGGTTACTAAACTGGAATTATGACCGATTGAGAGTAGTCAATGATATTGAGATCCTCTAGAACCCGGTTACTATTTTTAGGACATGTTTGAACCAACTGAACTGAAAGAGGGTAGTACCTAAGCTCCTTTCCAGCCTGAAATCTAAGGGCTCTCTGTGTGACTTGTGTGCCTTTACCATGTTTGCTGTTTGTGGATACTTGTGGTGTGCTTACTATCATGACATCATGACATCATAACATTGCATACATCTTGCATTGGACTAACCTATTTCAAAGACAGGAGGGATTCATCTTTGTTCTGTTTTGTAGGTCATCATGATGCCCATGCGTAAGAATACCATCCGGATCAACTTTGTCCAGGTTCCCACCCTGCTTAAAGATTTGGTTGCAAATATGCCTGATACTACTTCCTTCCTCAGGAGACATGGTTATCTTCTCAGTTTGGTCACCTCCAAATTGGACGAGCAGATGATGAGTGTCCTAGTCCAGTTCTATGATCCATTGTACCATTGTTTTACTTTCCAGGACTACCAGTTGGTTCCCACCTTAGAAGAGTTCTCTGAGCTGCTCGGTATCTCTGTTTTGGAGCAGACCCCGTTTACTGGTTGGGAGAAGATTCTTAGGCCCGAAGAGATTGCTGCAGCCCTTCATATGACTAAAGAGGAGGTAATGACTAATTGGAAGACTAGAAGTGGAGCAAAGGGCTTTCTGACTAAGTTCTTGGTTGGTAAGGCTAACTATTTCTGGGATAGTCTAGACTTCAAGGCGTTTGAGGATATTCTGGCTCTTTTGATATACGACTTGGTTTTGTTTCCGAACTCTGATTCCTTTGTTGATGTGAATGCGATAAAGATCTTCATCTCCCGGAATCCGGTACCCACTCTCTTGGGTGACATTCTTCATCAGCTCTATGCTCGTACGACCCGAAAGCGGGGAACCTTGATGTGCTGTGCTCCGTTATTGGCAAGGTGGTTTATTTCGCACCTTCCCAAGTCAGTGCTGAAGAACAAAGAAGGCATGGGATGAGCCTATAGGGTTACGTCTCTCTCGCATAATGACATCATCTGGACTCTCAAGGGTATGGACGAGGTGACCATCATTGATCGCTGTGGGGAATACCCTAATGTTACACTGATAGGAACCTATGGAGAAGTTTCTTACAATTCGTGCTTAGCCTTACGTCAGTTTGGGCGTTCCAGAAGAGAAGGACCTCATGAGCTGCTAATGCCTCATATCATCTTTGATTTTCAGGGGGATGGTGACGAGCTACGCCGCAGATTCATAAGGGCATGGGATAAAGTTCACCAATCTGATCCACATGAGCTAGGCCCAAAGACTTCACTTCCAATGGAGCCATATCTCAGATGGGTCCGTATCCGTTCCCAAAAGCCGGGTAAGCCATATGAAGTCGTCCGGCCTATCATTGTTGAAGTTGCTAATCAAGAAGGGGTTCTTCCAACCATCATCCATCCACATATGCCCACTGACATTGGGGAACTGAAAAGGTCTTGGATGCAACTGAGGGAAGAACGGGATTCTTACCGAGAAAGGTTCAACGAGCAAGAGTAGAAGATCTAGAAGTTGACTAGGCAGTTGGAGAACGAGCGGATTCTCAATGATTATGTCTGCACTGACAAGAAGAGACCATGGGAGCATTGATTGACCTTTGATTGTTTCTTTTCCAGTTTTTATTTACTTTTCAGTATTTCCATTCTTGTAACGCCTTAAGGGAATAAGTTGAATAATTTGAATTCCAAAGTTTATCTAATAAAGTGTGTTTCCTTTCTGGTTTACAAATTTGAATCTCTCGATTGTCTTTGAAATCATAATCATACGCATTTCATCCCACGCACTTCATAAACAGGTACCCATTACAAGTCTCTTATCTTCTTCGCTGTTTATTTCAGCACTCATCATGTCTGTTGAACCTTCAATTGAGCAAGCCATAAAGGCCCTCTAGGCCCAGAATGCCCAATTTCAAGAGCTGTTCATGAATCTAGCTAAGGGTCAGCAAGATCTGAAGACCCTGATTCTGAAGGAGAAGAAGAAGAAGAAGAAGAGGACAATCCTGTTTAACACGGGGCACAGGTTTGGAAACAGGCTTCAGAATGAAGTTGATTTGACCACCTCGTCTGGAGGAAAGGATAGTCAGGAAGAAAGGAGGGCTCCTAGCTCTGTAGTCTCTGACAATGAGACAGACTTCGACGAAGAACAGTATCCTCCGGTCGAGGATAGATACAAACAACTGGAAGACCGATTGAGTGCTATGGAAGTTCAGAAAGTGCCTGGTCAGGACTTTGGTGATCTAGGTCTATCATCTGGGATAGTGATTCCCCACAAATTCAAGGCACCAGCCTTTTCTAAGTATGACAGAGTTTCTTGTCCAAAGTTGCACCTCTGGTCATATGTGAGGAAGATTCAGTCATACACCGCTGATAAGAACTTATGGATCCACTTCTTCCAAGACAGTCTCTCAGGGACTCAGCTTGAGTGGTTCTATCAGTTAGACGGAGCCAGTATTCGCAGTTGGGAAGATTTGGATACTGCTTTCTACAGGCAGTATCAGTACAACTCCGACCTCGCTCCCACGCGTACCCAACTCCAGGGTATGTCAATGGGAACGGGTGAAGGATTCAAAGATTATGCTCAGAAGTGGAGGGACCTCGCCGGAAGAGTGCAACCACCCTTGGCTGATCGGGAGCTAGTTGACATGTTTCTGGGGACCCTGTCTGGTCCATTTTTCAACCACCTGATTGGAAGTTCTTCGTCTGGGTTTATAGAGCTAATTTTGATCGGCGAGAGGATTGAGGCTGGTATTAAGGCTGGTAAGATACAGAAAGGTGCCTCGTCGAGAACCGAGAAGAATCCCTTTAAGAAAGAGTCCAATGCTGTCTACAGTTCGAAAAGGCAGAATAGACCTGAACACCGCCAAGCTGTTAATGCGGTTGTTATTTCAAAACCTGCTAGTGCTCCTCAACACAATAATCAATAAAAGGACGAGAGACCTTGAAGGTAATTCACCCGTCTCAACATGACCTTATCTCAGATTCTGCCACAGTTGCTGAAGACCAATATGGTGATTCCAAAGGAAGCCCCAAAGAATCCAAATACAACGTCACCGAGGTATAACCCTAATGCCCGTTGTGCTTATCACTCTGATAGCCCGGGGCATAATACAGATGATTGTTGGACTTTGAAGAATAAGATACATGATTTAATTGATGCGAAGGAGATTGAGTTTGAGGCGCCCGAAAGGCCTAATGTTGTGACTGCTCCTATGCCCAAGCATGGAGTGAATGCTATAGATGAAGACTCGTTTGTGGTTTCTGTGAATGACATTGTTACCCCTTTGATGATTGTGAAGAAGAACCTTTTTCTAGCCGGTTTATTTCCGTGCTGTGACGAAGGTTGCCGTATGTGTTCTGTTCTACCTAATGGTTGTCCGCTTTTGAAATCAGGTGTCCAACGCCTGATGGATAGTAAAGAGATTCTGTTTGAGAAGACTGTTGCTCCTTTAGTTCCTTCTGAAGAAGTTGCCATCATTACCATTTTCGACAATTCTTCCAAGGCTCCCCCGAGGAAGCCTGTTAGGATTACATCTGTTCCAAGAATCACACCTGTGATCATCACTGTCCCGGGGCCCATCCCCTACACCTCTGATAAAGCTGTCCCTTGGCACTATGGGGCCGATGTTTATTTTCATGGAGTTAAGCAAGAGTTGGATGCTGATACTGACATCAACAATATTGTTGGACCTGCTAAAGTCACCCGCAGCAGAAGACTTTTCTCACCTGATATCTCTCCACCAGCTGCCCGAAGACCGATTGTTATTACACCTGCCAGTGTACCTGCTACTATTCCTGTTCAAGTTCGTATTCTTACCCCTGTCGCCGAGTCATCTGACACTCGGGGCAAAGGGGATCACCAGTGAGTCTGCCCAGACGGAGGCGCCAAAGACAATTACTGTTGAAGCTTCTAAACAAGAGATGGAAGAGATTATGAAAATTATCAAAAAGAGTGACTACAATGTAGTTGAATAGCTGGGGAAAACCCCGTCCAAGATCTCTATGTTGTCACTGTTGCTGTGCTCAGAGGCCCATGCCAAGGCTCTGATTACCTTCCTAAAGACTGCCCACGTACCATAAGAGACATCAGCTGATCAGTTTACAGATTGCATGGCCAATTTGACTGCTGATAACCGGTTGGGTTTCTCGAACGCTGATTTGACTGCTAAGGGGAAGAACCACAACGATGCCCTGCATGTCTCTATTGAATGCAGGGGCACTACTCTTGCACATGTATTGGTGGATACTGGTTCCTCGTTGAACGTTTTGCCTAAGAAAGCTCTAGACCGGTTGGACTGTGAAGGGTTGGAGCTGAAACCAAGTAACATTGTTGTTAGGGCCTTTGATGGGTCTAAAAGAATGGTACACGGTGAAGTTGATATCTCGATAAAGGTTGGTTCTCAAGTTTTCAATTCTACATTCTATGTGATGGACATTCGACCATCTTATTCTTGTTTGCTGGGTCGTCCATGGATCCACAAAGCTGGGGCCGTAACCTTAACGCTCCACCAGAAGTTGAAGTACCCGGTAAAAGGGAAGATTGTGACAGTGCAAGGAGAGGAAGAGTACATGGTTAGCCACCTCAACTCTTTCCGATATGTAGAAATGGATGGGGAGTTCATTGAGACCCCATTTCAGCATTTTGAAGAGGTTCCCCAGACACTGGCGTCAGCTGAGACTGTTGTTGAAGATTCTCCTATGAAGATGGCTTCCCTCAAGGATGTCCGGGCTGTTATTGAGAAAGGTGGGTGTGCAAATTGGGGCCGACTCCCTGATTTTACACAGAAGACTAACAAGTTTGGTTTAGGTTTCACTGCAGAAGCTTAAAAGGCTGTTCGGAATGCAAGGATCAGAAGACCTCCCATGTTCATCAGCAACTCGAGAGTGAATGCCATTGAAGATGATGTGGAAGAGTCTAAATTCGACAGCTTGATCTATCCTACGACCTACGGTGGACCAAGCAATTGGACAGCAAAAGACTTCATCCCTATTACTTTTGTTACCCAGTAATAAACCTTTTGTTTTGAATTTGTAACAGACAATGTTTTAAACTTTATGGCCCGGTGTCTTACCCGGGGCACTGTGGTTTCATTTGTGAGGGCTTTATGTGTATCATTTTCATATATCATTAATAAAAGCATTGGACGTTCTTGCATTTCAAATTTTGCGCTCCTTGTTTTTCTTTATTATATGTTGCAAAACATCTATTTTACACACACTCACATATATAGGTCTACATCCACTCTGGATCTCACTGGTAACGACTCTGCTACTGCTAGTTATGACTTCGAAAATCCGATCAACTTAGCCGAAAACGAAGGTGAAGATGATTGTGAAGTTCCTGGCGAACTTGCAAGACTGTTACTCCAGGAAGAGAGGGCTATTCAACCACACGAAGAGCCGGTGGAATCAGTGAATCTGGGTACTGAGACAGATAAGAAGGAAGTTAAGATCGGTGCAAATCTAGAGCTTAGTGTGAAGCAACGGTTGATTCAGATGCTGCATGACTACGTCGAAATCTTTGCCTGGTCTTACGAAGATATGCCTGGTTTGGATACTGATATTGTGGTTCACAACCTGCCTACCAAGGAAGACTGTCATCCAGTGAAACAGAAGGTCCGCCGAATGCGCCCAAAGATGTATGAGAAAATCAAGGCTGAAGTTATGAAACAGTTTGATGCCGATTTTCTAGCAGTTACTTCTTACCCTTAGTGGGTGGCCAACGTGGTTCCTGTGCCGAAGAAGGATGGTAAGGTTCGAATGTGTGTTGACTACAGGGATCTGAACAGGGCAAGCCCCAAGGATGACTTCCCTCGGCCTCATATCGATGTCCTGGTTGACAACACCACTCAGCATAAGGTCTTCTCCTTCATGGATGGTTTCTCCGGTTATAATCAGATCAAAATGGCTCCCGAAGACATGGAGAAGACAACCTTTGTTACTCAGTGGGGTACTTTTTGCTACAAGGTCATGCCTTTTGGACTGAAGAATGCTGGGGCAACGTATTAGCGTGCCATGGTTGCTTTGTTTCATGACATGATCCATCATGAGATTGAAGTATACGTCGACGATATGATTGCAAGGTCCCAAACTGAAGAGGAACACCTGGACCATCTGCAGAAGCTATTTGACAGGTTGAAGTTGTACAAGCTGAGGTTAAAACCGAACAAGTGCACCTTCGGGGTGAGATCTGGTAAGCTGCTGGGTTTCGTTGTAAGCGAAAAAGGTATTCAAGTGGATCCGGAAAAGGTGAAAGCTATACAAGAGATGCCAGCTCCCAGAACAGAGAAAGAAGTCAGAGGTTTCCTGGGACGATTGAACTACATGGCCCGATTCATCTCACACCTGACTGCTACTTGTGAGCCAATCTCCAAGCTGCTGAAGAAAGATCAAGTAGTACGTTGGAACGATGAATGTCAGGCTGCTTTCGAAAGGATCAAAGAGTATCTCCAAGAGCCACCTATTCTGATGCCACCAGTTGAAGGGAGACCTTTGATCTTATACTTGACAGTACTCGATAACTCAATGGGGTGTGTGTTGGGTCAACATGACGAGTCTGGCCGAAAAGAGCATGCTATTTATTACCTTAGCAAAAAGTTTACTGACTGTGAGACCCGATACTCACTGCTCGAGAAAACTTGTTGCGCTTTGGCATGGGCTGCTCGCCGGCTGAGACAATATATGCTAACTCATATTACTCTGTTGATATCAAAGATGGATCCAATCAAGTATATCTTCGAAAAGCCTGCCTTTTCCGGAAGAATAGTAAGATGGCATATGATCTTGACTGAGTATGACATCCAGTATACGACCCAAAAGGCAATTAAGGGAAGTGTATTGGCAGACCATTTGGCACATCAAGCAGTGGATGATTACTAGTCTATGAACTTTGAATTCCCGGACGAGAATATCATGTTGGTAACTGACTGTGAGACACCTGGACCGGATGAAGGACCTGAGGAAGGATCTCGATGGTCTATGTACTTTGATGGAGCTTCGAACGCTTTGGGAAACAACATTGGCACCGTGATCATATCTACTAAATGCTCTCATACTCCGGTTACCGCCCGATTATGTTTCAACTGCACCAACAATATGGCGGAGTATGAAGCATGCACCATGGGACTTCGAGCAGCAATTGACCTAAGGATTAAGTTTCTAAGTGTCTTCGGAGATTCCGCTCTCGTGATCAGCCAGATCAAAGGCGAGTGGGATACGAAACACCCAAATCTTATTCCTTACAAGGAGTATGTGTTGACTTTGCTTCCCCACTTCAAAGAGATAACCTTTGAACATTTCCCTAGAGAGGAGAATTAGTTGGCGGACGCGCTGGCTACGATGTCTTCTATGTTCAAAGTCAATTGGGACAACGAAGCTCCCCGGATTATCATTGAAAGATTGGACGAACCTGCACATTGCTGTGATCTTGAGACTGAAGAGGTAACAGATAAGCCCTGGTTTCATGAAGTAAAAAGGTATCTTGAGGCTCAGGAGTACCCCGAGGGTGCATATGTTAATGACAAGAAGTTTCTGAGGAGGTTCGTAGCGAAGTTCTTCATCAGCAATGACATACTTTACAAGCGTAACCATGATTCAACCTTACTGCGATGTGTGGATAAGACTGAAGTAGAAAGGATCATGACGGAGCTGCATGAAGGTACTTTCAGAACTCATTCTAGTGGACATACCATGGCAAAGAAAATCCTTCGGGCAGGATATTATTGGTCCACAACGGAAGCCGACTGTTATCAGTATTCTCGGACATGTCACAAGTGTCAAGTCTATGCTGATAAGGTGCATATACCTCCAGTTCCTCTGAACATCTTGACGACACCTTGGCCTTTTGCAATGTGGGGCATTAATATGATCGGCGAGATCAGACCTACGGCATCTAACGGGCATCGTTTCATCCTGGTAGCAATTGATTACTTTACGAAGTGGGTTGAAACAGCTTCCTTTGCTACTGTAACCAAGAACGTCGTGGCACGGTTTATTCGGCACAATCTGATCTGTCGATACGGTGTACCAGAGAGGATCATTACGGACAATGGTACCAATCTCAATAATAAGATGATCACTGAGCTCTGTGAGCAATTCAAGATACAGCATCACAACTCTTCTCCCTACCGGCCGAAGATGAATGGGGCTGTTGAAGCGGCTAATAAGAAAATTAAGAAGATTGTGCAGAAGATGACAGTGACATACAAAGACTGGCACGAGATGTTACCATTTGCTCTTCATGGGTACCGTACCTCAGCGCGGACGTCAACAGGGGCAACACTCTATTCCTTGGTATATGGCATGGAGGCAGTCTTGCCTATTGAATTTCAGATACCCTCTCTTCAAATCATGAAGGATGCGGGCTTGAGCGAAGATGACTGGATTCAGACCCGCCTTGATCAACTGAACCTAATCGACAAAAAGAGACTTACTGCTATTTGTCATGGTCAGACGTACCAAAAACGGATGATCAAGGAATTTAACAAGAAAGTCAGACGACACGAATATCAAGTTGGGGATCTGGTAATCAAGCGCATTATCTTACCTCAAGGTGATCCAAGGGGCAAATGGACCCCTACTTACGAAGGACCATTTGTGGTTAAGAACATTTTCTCAGGAGGAGCTATGATTCTAACCACCATGGACGGTGATGACCTTCCTCACCACGTCAATGCAGACATAGTGAAAAGATACTACGCATAATCAAAGACCCGCTAGGTTGACTGGCCTAGGCAAAAATAAGGGCTTCCCGGCGAACCAAAAGGGTTCGGGCAAAAATAAGGGATGAAAATTAAAAAATCTTTACACTCGGCAAGTCGAAAACCTGAAAAGGCGGCTTGGGCAAAAAAGGGTATCCCGGTGGACTGAAATTCTGAAAGGGCGGTCCAGGCAAAAATTAGGGATCAAAGCGTAACACTATGTCTCATTGGATCACCTTGCGTCCAGACTTCAGTATCAACTGTCAAGCTCGGACGACACTAATCAATCTGATTCATCTTCAACCAAGCAACAAAGTGATGAGATGTTTGAAGATATAAAGGCAATAGCAGAGTTGGAACCCAGTGGGATCATTCACATAGCTGTTTTGTTTTCTTTTGACAAATTGTATAAATAATATTTGTTCGGCGGCGTTCTCTTACTAGGACGTCAGCCTCTTGTACAAAAACTCCTATTTACATGCCAAACTTCAAAATCAATAAAAATTCATTTTCAAAATGTTTTTCCTTTATCTATTTTGTTTTGCAAAGAACATCCAAGGTTCATTTTTTATATATGCATTTGACATTAATTGCTGCTCATAAATATTTGCATGCGAAACGAAAAACAATTACGGGTAACATCAGAAACAGGGGCAATAAGAATTGTCTGAACTGTACAGTTGCTTTGTCCACCAGGTATAAAGTAGATTCAGCTGAAGAATGTGGCTAAGATAATTTCACTCCCCGTAGAGTAAGGCAGTAATGATATCTCTCCTAGCTGAGACTTGCAGCTATGAACGAATCAGTAATATTCTCCCCAAGCAGAGTTTATCTACCATCAGCACTAAAAGGGTCTTAATATTCCCCAGTGGAGTATAAGAATATTCCCCAGCAAGTATAAGAGTATCCTCGACAGTCTTAATATTTCTCAACGGAGTATAAGAATGTTCCCCGACAGAATACAAGATACCCCCAGTGGAGTCAATATTTCCCCAACACGGTCTGAAAAAGCTTCCCCGACGGAGTTGAATCATCATTCCCAGTAGACTCTGGAAGTTTATCCCCAACGGAGTATAAAATAAATGTCCCCAACCGAGTTCAAAGAATTATTCCCTGCAGAACTCAGAGATTTATCCCCACAAGTATAACAGGGTTATTCCCAGCAAGTTGCGACCAAAAGATCATCCCCAGCGAAGTTCTTTCCTTTCACAAGCAGGAATTTAATCCTCAACAGATTCAGTATCACCAGCAACGGTAATCCATCCCCAGTGGAGCTTATCATTGGAATCCTTAACAAAGCATCTCTTCCCCACAGAGTAATCTCCTCATCAATTTATTCCCCAACAGAGTTATCTTCTCTTGCAGGTTTATTCTCGCAATCATCTTCGTTCATCATCCCCAGTGGAAACGAAGAATTCAGCTCTTACTCTCCAGCAGGTATCCGGAATTTATTTTCCCCAGCTAAAACATCACATTTCCATACATCATGATACATGCATATACGTATCATATAATACAATCTCATTTATGTTGAGAACATCATTGCTTGATCCATATCATGCATTGCATATGACTGACCTTTGCCTTTCAGGAAAGATGCAATTAAATTCTCAACTATGTGGAAGACCTTCTTTGGTCCAGTTAAATCGATTCCTAAAGATTTTTCTGATGCCAATCCAGTCAAAAGAGACAAAACCAGTTAAATTGATTCCTAAAGATTTTTCTGAGGCCAACCCAGTCAAAGGAGACAAAACCAGTTAAATCGATTCCTAAATATTTTTCTGAGGCCAACCCAGTCAAAGGAGACAAAACCAGTTAAATTGATTCCTAAAGATTTTTCTGAGGCCAATCCAGTCAAAGGAGACAAGACCAGTTAAATCGATTCCTAAAGATTTTTCTGAGGCCAACCCAATCAAAGGAGACAAAACCAGTTAAATCGATTCCTAAAGATTTTTCTGAGGCCAATCCAATCAAAAGAGACAAGACCAGTTAAATCGATTCCTAAAGATTTTTCTGAGGCCAATCCAGTCAAAGGAGACAAGACTAGTTAAATTGATTCCTAAAGATTTTTCTGAGGCCAATCCAGTCAAAGGAGACAGGACCAGTTAAATCGATTCCTAAAGATTTTTCTGAGGCCAATCCAGTCAAAGAAGATGAATCCAGTTAAATCGATTCCTTAAGATTTTTCTGATGCTAATCCCGTCGAAGAAGACAAAACCTCCTCTGGTCCAGTTAAATCGACTCCTAAAGATTTTTCTGATGCCAATCCAGTCAAAGAAGACAAAACCTCCTCTGGTCCAATTAAATCGATTCCTAAAGATTTTTCTGACACCGATCCAGTCAAAGAAGAAAAGACCGCCTACCAACGGTCTCCAAATGGCATCTATAAGCCCATTCCCGACATCATAATGCTGATATCATGTCATGCGAGTGCAAATTTCTGGGCACTTTAGTGTTCAATCATCTTCCACCTTCGGACCACGAAAAGCCTGAAAGCCAATCTATATCCTCAGGTTTATGAAGATTGAATAGGGGCAACTATTGTACCCCAAAATTTTCCCTCTCATATTTCCCAAGGCATTTGAAGAATAATCTCCAAGTGGCTCAAGATTGCTCAAGAGTTGGATAGTCAAATCATCTCCTAAGGTAGTCAACCTCAAATTAGGGCTTTGTGTTTCATCAAGGTCCTTGCATCCAAATGACCTCAAGTTCTCCCCAATGTCCTAATATGTTGTCAAGTTCATCCATGTCAAATTTCAAGCCTTGCAGAGAAAGTTTGGTCAGTCAATTGCTCAAGAGGTCCAAAAAATCGACTATGCTAGGGCAAAAGTCAACTGTGACCTACAAATAGTCAAACCTCAAGCTTTTTCGTCAACATTCTCATTTTGAAGGATAATTCATCATTTTATCAAGGTTTGATCATGATTCATCAAGGATTGCTCAAGATTCATCAAGATTTAAAAGTTGCTAAATTAGGGTTTTGTAGGAAAAGTCAACTCAACTTTGACCAAGCATAACTTTCTCATACTTTATGAGAAATGACCCATATAAAGCTCATTTTTCAAGAGGATGCAATTTCCTACAATCCATCTTCACACCCCAATATCAAGAAATGCACTCACAAAAAGTTACAAATTTGGATATTATAGTTCATTTTTGAAAGTCAATAAAAACACCTTTTTTTCCAAAGCTTATAACTTGAGAATGGAATATCAAAATGCGATGAGACCAAAAGGGTGGTTAGAGGACATCTCAAGGTTTCTTAAAAGTCCAAGAACACTTCCAAAATTCAAAATTGAAGAAGTTATGCATTGTTGAAGTTGGACATTTTTCCAAAATTGCCAAAAGTCAACTATCCCTAAAACTTCAAATTTTGCCAAATGGGCCCTCTTTTTTCCACTTGATTTGATCCTGTCACACTACACACGTGTCCTATCTTCAGTCTTGTGTCCATTCATTGATTTTTCTATTTTATTTGATTTTTATTGAATTAATTCATTTTAAATCAATTTAAATCCAAATAAAATCCAAATATTGATGAAATAGGATCTTTTTGATTGATACAGGTTTCAATTATCATCATGGACAGATTAAACTCGTATCAAGCCATATCATGCACAAAATATTGGATTTGGGACATTTTTGGAAGCTTTGTAATGGAGGATCATATCAAATCTTAAATCATCAATACACAAAGATTCAAAGCCCAAGACTTGACCTAATTGATTCCATTATACAAATACAACACAAAGCATACGAGTTCAGGACCTAGAGGCTGCACAATCTGGAAAACAAAACTTGGAAATTTGTCAAAAAAGCTTGGAATCGAAATCAGTCTTAGAGTCCAATTCAAGGCCAAAACTCAACGTGGTTCTCTTGCTAGACATCCACTGAGTCTATTGCAATCAAAAGCAAAGCCATTCGCCTCCTAAAACGCACTGTAAGTCTTCCTGAAAACCGCCCTGAACTCAAAAACGTATCCTCTGATTCTTGCATTTTTTTGCCAAAATCTTTATACCATCATGTTTATCGTTCCATTTAGAACCTTTCTGTATAATTTGATTGTATTTATGTGATCTGTAGTGCCATACCCGAACCTAGGGTTTTGGAAATTCGTTTTTGGGCATTTTAATTGCAGGTAAAATTGGTGCAAATAATGGACATGGATGAATTCAGAAGGGAGAGACGAACAAGACCATGGCTTTGGATTGAATTTTCATGGCCTGGATTTGGTTTTAGGTTCAACCTACGTTTTTTGCTGCGGATACGAATCCGCAGGTAATTCCAAGGACAGGGACGAAGACGTGTCCCCACCCCATACGTCCATTCAAATTATTCGCGCTTGTTTTTTTATTTTCAGCATATTGTTTGTGTTTCCAATATAATAATTAGTGCATATTCCACTAACAATTAAAAAGCAATGGCGTGGTGGTAAGTGCGTTTGTTCAGTGACTCATGGGACCTGGGTTCGAATCCCAGGTCCCCCAATGCATTTGTAATATTTTTCTCCAGGTACTCCAGTGTGTCTCATAAACGGTGGTCCACCATACGCCTTCAGATCTCAACGTGCCAGATGGCCTCCAGGCCAAATCTAATGGTCTAGAGGGGAGATCCATCATACACTCAAGTCAGCGTATGTGTGGAGAATCTGGAAAGTCAACCAGGCTTGAACGTGAATGGGCCTCAAAAATTCCAATCTCACTCCCTTTCCAGGCCCAACACCCCCCTTTTGGTTTATTTCTATTCTTTTTTATTTCATTTATTTATATTGTTTTAATTAATTATTTTTATTATCACTAACCAATTAAATTTTTTCCTCATAAAATCAAAAACCAAAAAATATATTTTATTTATTAAAATTAAGCTCATGACTTTATTTTTGTAAATAAATTAATTCAATTAATTTAGTCTAATTAGGTCTAATTTTTAATATCTTTTTGCAATATTTAAAATCAATATAGAATATTAGGTTTTTACTAACTTTAAACAATTTATTTTTATTTCTTTAAATATCCAAAAATCTAAAAATATTTTAATTAATTAATTAATTAATTTAATTGTTAATTTAGATTTAATTCCATTTAATTCAAAAATAAACAAAAAATGCTTTCTTTCAAAAAAGGGTTAAAACCCTAAAAAATGCGCCAATTTAATTTTCTCGCACACGATCCATATTTTCATATTATTGTACTTGTTTCCGGAATGTAATAGCTTTAAATAGGACTTTAATTATTTTATCGCTTTCTTTTATTTTCTGCAATTTAATTTCAAGGGTTGTTTTTGGCGATGTAAATACCCGACGCCTTGTAATAGTTTAGATTTAATTTCCGCAATTTATTTTCTGCAAATTATAACTGTTAGATGCTTGGTAATAGGGAATGCATGACAAGATCAAATGTATGAACTTAAAATCAACATAGATAACCATTGATATGTACAAATATAAAATTAACCAAAATAATACACTCGCACATGCGCACTCTTAGGGTACACCTCACTTGGTTGCCTTCGAACGTAGTCATTGAGTATAGGAAGTTTTAGAGGTCGTCCTGTTGTTCAAAGATCATAGTTGCCTCGAAACAGTTTCCTCGGAAAAATGATCTAAGACATTAGGGTTACCGCTAAGGCGTCCTACCATTGCTTTAGTGACCACACGTCCCTTAATCGAATTGACCCTTAAACTCCAACGACGGTGCTACCTACTTGTCAATAGTGGAATAACATTGTCTAAAGGACATTAGCACAGATTCATTCCTTTTTTCGAGTAGGTAGATGGTTCTTAAGTACTTGCTCTTTTTTTTAAAACAAAACAAACTTTTCGCACTTACACTCCTTTTCAAACAAAAACTTCTTTCAAACCCACAAACACAAAGAAAAGCAAATTTTGAAAACACTTTGAGCAAGTACCTAAGAGCCCGTGGATAACCACGGATAGAAAGGGTGCTAACACCTTCCCTTTCTATAATCTACCCCCCGGACCCGAGAAACATCTCAAAAAAGGAATTTTTCTGTGCTTTTTTCCTTTACTTGTTGGATAAAATAAAAGATGGTGGCGACTCTTGCTTACTGCGACATTTTGCAAAAACAAACGCAAAACGTGAACCAGCATTCCAAAACAGTCAGTTCTCTTTCCCACCGTATCACAGTATCCCTCAGGAGAAGTGATAATAGCTCTGACACCGTTGCCCATGGCATTGGAGGCACCATCAAAAACAATTGTCCAACGTGATCCCGGCTCGGGTCCTTCGTCTGGGTCTGGCATGTTACAATCCAGAATATACACAATTTCCTCATCTAGAAAATCAAACTTCATCGGTTCATAATCGTTCATGGGCTGATGAGCAAGATGGTCGGCCAATACACTACCCTTAATTGCCTTTTGAGTAGTATATTGGATATCATATTCGGTGAGTATCATCTGCCAACGGGCTACCCTGCCTGTAAGAGCTGGCTTCTCAAAAATGTACTTGATTGGATCCATTTTGGATATTAAGTAGGTGGTGTGAGTTAACATGTACTGCCTCAAACTCTTGGCGGCCCATGCAAGCGCACAACAAGTCTTTTCCAGCAATGAGTACCTCGACTCGCATTCTGTAAACTTCTTACTCAAGTAGTAAATAGCCTGCTCTTTCTTCCATGTCTCGTCGTGCTGATCGAGGACATAAACCATTGAGCTCTCCAACACAGTTAGATACATGATTAGTGGCCTTCCTTCCACTGGTGGCATGAGTATCGGAGGTTCCTGTAAATACTCCTTTAATTTGTCAAAGGCCTTCTGATAATCCTCACTCCATTTCACTGTCTGACTTTTCTTCAACAACTTGAACAAAGGTTCACAGGTGGCTGTGAGATGAGAAATAAATCTAGAAATGTAGTTTAACCTTCCCAAGAAACCACATTCTTCCTTCTCTGTCCTCGGTTCAGGCATTTCCTGTATCACTTTTACCTTGGTCGGGTCCACCTCGATACCTTTTTCACTTACAATAAAGCGCAACAGCTTGCCGGATCTCACCCCGAAGGTGCACTTATTCAGATTCAACCTCAGCAAGAACTGCCTTAGTCTCTAGAACAATTTTTCCAGATGAACAAGATATTCCTCTTCCATGTCAGACTTAACAATTATATCGTCTACATATACCTCAATCTCTTTGTGAATCAAATCATGAAAGAGAGTGACCATAGTGCGCTGATATATTGCCCCGACATTTTTCAAACCAAACGGCATCACTTTATAACAGAAGGTTCCCCAAAGCGTGATAAATTTTGTCTTCTCCATATCCTCCGGAGCCATCTTAATTTGATTGTAACCCGAAAAACCATCCATGAACGAAAACACCTTGGAATGAGCAGTATTATCAACCAACGTATCAATATGCGGAAGAGGGAAATCATCTTTAGGGTTGGCCCTGTTCAAATCCCTATAATCCACGCACATCCTGACCTTACCATCCTTCTTGGGCACAAGCACAATATTCGCAATCCATGGCGGATAATTGATGACCTTTAAGAAATTCGCGTCCAACTGCTTCTGGACCTCCTCTTTGATCTTCTTGGACATCTCAGGATGAGTTCTTCTAAGCTTTTGCTTGACAGGGGAACAACCTTCTTTGAGCGGTCGTTGATGCACCACTATGTCTGTATCCAACCCAAACATATCCTCATAAGACCAAACGAAGATATCAGAATACTCACGGAGTAGCTAAATCAATCTGACCTTTATACTTTCCTCGAGATCTGCCCCTATCTTGACTTCTCTTCTTACCTCTTTTGTGCCAATATTCACCACCTCAATCGAATCCTGATTCTGCTGGATAACCTTCTCCTCCCGTTTTAACAATCTTGCTAATTCCTCAGGAAGATCACAATCCTTATACGCTTCTTCTTCAGCTTGATAAATAGGAGTATCAAAGTCATAATGAGCCATAGCAGAGTCGTTATCAATATGATCGGTGGTGGAAGTGCATCTGCATGAATGACATTTTGGCGTTTTTTAGTGATAGTGTGTGAAAAGAGAAACATTGCCATTTAAATAAAAAAAGAAAGGAAGCAAAATTTTGAATGCAAAAACATCCTTTATTTCATGATAAACTTGAAAAATAAACATGGTGGCCCTACACAAATGATCCATTACGCCTTGGGCAGAGCGTAGGAATTATGATATGATAAAAAAAGAAAACAAGAAAATTACTCCTCGGCGCTTGAAACTTGGATAACATCCACAAAAGTCCAATTGCTGAGTGTCTGGACTGGAATACTCGGACGAATCCAATCTTCGATATTGTAGTCATCAACCCTATCGTCACCAACTACATTAACGTGTCCTTCTTGAGTAGCACAAGGACGGGAAAACTTCACAGGAGTAGATAAACTAGATGCTCTGGGAGTTGAAATCTGCTGACCTGGGCTAAAACCAAGGCCACATTTATCAAATTTTGGGGTAACGTCCAGCACCTGACCCCAACCTTCAGGGTTGCCACCTTCCACCATCGCTTTCGCATCCTTGAGAGAAGACATAACCGTTTCAGGTTTCCTTTTCTGCTCTGAAGGAGGAAAATTGACAGCATGAAATGTCTCAAATGCTTGAAACAGAGTTTCATGTATCTCGCCTTCAACTTCAACATAGAGGAATGATGTCAAATGACTCAAGATGTACTATTCCTTGCCGCACAAAGTTATCACCTTTCCCTCTGTAGGATACTTGAGTTTCTGATGAAGAGTAGAAGTGGCCGCCCCCGCTCTATAAATCCACGGCCGCCCCAACAAACAACAATATGCTGGATGTATATCCATCACAAAGAATGTAGCCGTGAAGGTGCGCGGACCAACCTTGATTGGTAACTCCACCTCCCCAAACACTGACCTTCGAGACCCATCAAACGCCTTTACCATCAAATCACTAGGGTGCAGCTCCAGTCCAGAATAATCAATCTTCATCAATGCTGACTTTGGTAGTACATTCAAGGACGATCCTGTATCCACCAAAACCCGAGATAAAGTAGTGCCCCTGCACTCCATCTAAATATGAAACGCTTTGTTATGGTCTGGCCCCTCCAGAGGAAGATCAAAATCTGTGAAGCCCAGGCCGTTCCCGACAGATATGTTAGCACAAACATTCTCAAACTGATTGACTGTTATCTCATGTGGCACAAACGTATTCTTTAACAACTTCATCAAAGCATTTCTGTGAGGTTCTGAATAAATCAACAGAGACAAGATATACACCTTAGAAGGAGTATGGCTCAGATGATCAATTATGCTATAATCACTCTTTCTAATAATTCGCATTAACTCTTCAACCTTATCAGGGACTGAAGAAGCTTCTGGTATCGGAATTGGTTGAGTCACATTGGCTGGCGTAACCCTCGGATTACCAATTATCGCCTGTTGTTTTCCTTTTTCTCTTGCAGAAGCATCTGCCGCCTCTTGCATATTGGAAGGACAAAAAACTCTCCCGCTTCTAGTCATTCGACCCACACCAGAAAAGTTATGAACTTCCTCTTCATCACCTTTAGCATGTTCTCCCTTAGACGAACGATTACTTACTTCCTGTTTCACCCCATGGTAATAAACATCCGCACCGTAATTCCATGGGATGGCCTTTTCACTGGTATACGGCATGGGACCAGGTACCATAATCATCAAAGGAGGCGCCCTAGATGGGGTAGGAATGCACACATGGGTGTAAGGAATAGATACCACAATAACATCTTCTTCGGTAACCTTACAATAACTTGGTTTTCTATCAAACTGCAGTGAACCCTCCTTTATCAACAATTGGATATTGGCTTTTAAATCAACACAGCCCTTCAGTTGCTCTCTACACTTGGCACACTCTGAAGTACAACCCAGGAAAATAGAATTGTCAAGCAAATACCTTTTAACATACCACAACGGAGTAGTTACTTGTTCCACATTCATGATTAAATTCAACACTTCATCATTATCATCAATCATATTAATAACACCCCCTCCATGCCTAGGCATTGGGTTCTGAGTAACATTCGGACCAGTCATTCGAGTAAACTCAATTGCCTTAGCATCCAACAAGTCTTGTAATTTGCACTTCAACGCAAAGCAATTGTCAGTAGAATGACCAACTCCGCCTGAATGGAATTCACATCTTGCGTTAGCATCATAATTAGGAGGAAGTCTTGCGGGGGGTGGTGGCATATTTCTCAAACCAATCAACTTTAAATCGAGCAAATGGTGGAGTTCCTCAGTAAGAGATACCGGCAAGGGATCAAATTTTCTTGGCTGTCTCTGTTGTTTATTAATATACTAATGGGGAGCGTCCTGCTGTCTTTGTTGTTGAGGCACTGCATTCAGTCTTTGCTGCGGAGGAGCATTAACAGGAATGGAAACATCATTAATTTGTTGGTGATGACGATCCTCTCTTCTTCCTCTATGAGAGTAAACCGTGCTCGCGTCGCCTTCCTTTTCTTAGGGTAAGTGTTGAATGGTTTTTTACTGCCCCCTGATGAGCCACTAGAACCTCCAATCTGAATTTTCCCCAATTTCAAACTGTTGTACCCCAATTTTTCCCCCTAATATTCCCCTATCATATCATATTAACTCAATCATGACAAGATCACATTAGGGTTGGTTCTTCATCTTGCTCTATCTCCAATCTTTAAGTTTGCCCTTGAGGAATTTCCAAGCACCTTGGTTGTGTATCTTGTATATGTGTTATTGACTAACCTCTAACCAAAATACAAAAAAACATTTGTCTTTGTCCTTGCACAATTTGTGTTTTATAGGTACCAAGTCAAAGCATCCAACAAATAAGGTCATGCAAAGTTGATTGATCCTATTGTGGCAAAAAATCCAGCATGCATCAACCCATAAAGGTATGTATCGACTCATTTTGTTGTGCATAACTTGCATGTGTCGACACATGCATGCATGTATCGACTCATCATGCTTGAAAAAACTAGCATGTGTCGACACATGCATGTATGTATCGACTCATCCTGCTTGTAAAACTAGCATGTGTCGACACATACGTGTTATGTATCGACTCATGCAGTTTGTGTGGTTCTGTAATGAGTTGAAACAATAGTATGTATCGACACATAGAGGCATGTATCGACACATGCTGTATTATACAGCTAGGATGTATCGACACATACCCCCTATGTATTGACTCATAATGGCAAAATGCACGTGTTTTTTTGAAAAAAGCCAGCAAATTCAAATTGTTATCATTTTGGCTCCAATTTTTTCTGCATAATTTGAAATTATATCATTAATTCAAATTTGGCTCCAAGAATCAATTACCAAATTACCACTAATCCCAATCCTAAAACTCTATAAATAGAGACCTCTTTTTCATTCAAATCACAAGCTTTGGATAGCCAAAATCATCTTGCTAAAAAATCTCTCAATTCTCTCCATTTTACCAAATTCACTCAAAGCTCCATTTTCAAAAAGTTAGTAAGCTTTGCATTGAAGCTTACTAATCTTTTAGCTAAACCTTCATCCAAACACTTTTTCTCCATTAATTCTCTACATCCAAGCTTTGGTGATTGATTCTTGTTGTTGAATTGAAGCAAATTCTGAAGTTGTTTGATAATTCTCAAATTCTACCTTTGGTAAGTTGGATCATCATCTTTTACAATGTGATCTCTTATGGATTTCTAGTTTTGATTCATTGAGCATTGTTTTATAACTCTATTAGTGCTGTTTTCTCAAAATTTGCTGGAATTTTCATGCTCAATTGGATCCATGATCATAAGGTGTTTGATGAAAAGTTGGAATAAGAATTTGATCTTTAAAATGCTGTTTCTACTGATTTTTTAGAGGTTGCAATCAATTATTGTAACATTGCAATTGATTGTCACAGAAAATTGATTTGATAAAAAACTGCACTGATGCAATAGGTTGTTGTCTAAGCAATTGATTGTAAGAGTGCCAAAAAATACTTTTGCTGCCTTATTTTGGGACTGTTTTGACTCAAATATTTTTCTGCTCACTCTCTTTGATGGATAACTTGGATTGCAATTTTAAATGTTTAATTTGTTTTTAAACTCAATGGACTTTGTGATGTAGATGAAGTTGGATAAATGTTCATCAATTCAAATCTACCTAAGAGTGAATTATTTAATTCATTTTTGGTGCTTTGGATTAATGATATGTTTAGTACTTTAATCCTTCTAGAGGAGTGGTTGAATTTAAAGATGAAAGAATTTTGAAATGGTAATCCAAATTAGCTTATCATTCCCCTCCCTCTTCATCTTATCCCTTTATTTTTTTAATTGTGCTACATGTTAAGGGATGGTGATATCTATATCATTTATCTAAACATGAAGTACATAGATTGCTATTGACCGACCTCAAAATAGGCGTGACTTCTATATAAGTCCACTTACGATTGCTTAACATAGAGCTAAATTTTATCCCGATTCGAATAAATGATCATTCGTGGCCCAAACTTATGATTGCAAGCCCAAGTATGTTAATTTGATCTCTTTGATCCAATAACCTTGAGATTCATTGTGTGGAGGCTTTGGTTCTACCAATCCTCTAATGGATCTACAATACCTTTGGTCAACGCGGATCACTTAAACATCGTTGATCATTACATGTTACTTTTCGAGGATTCCAAAATGGATGATATACTTGACAAAAATCAAATGCAAATTATTGTGTAGAGGCTTTGGTTCTACCAATCCTCTAATGAGTTCCAAATGAAAGTTTCAAGATGGTCATCGAACTAACCACTAATTTCTAACAATTGACTTTAATTTATGCTTTTATTTTTATGCTTTATGTATCATTTACTTTTAGCATTTTATATTTCATGCCATTTTTATTTTTTGCTCACTTGAGCATTTATTCTTATGCCATTTTTATTTTGCTCACTTGAGCATTTACTTTTATGTCATTTTTATTTTGCTCACTTGAGCTTTTCTTTTCCTTTTAAAGACACCTAATAATCAACATGAACCATAAAAAATCTTTAATGATATTTGGACTATTTGGTTACTATCCTTGGCATTATGGAGCATTGGACTTCTTGGACTTAGTATTAGAGACCTTGGCCTATCTTGGAGACTTTGTGATTTTATTTGATATTTTGTCTGGAGTTCTTGAGGTTTACCCTCAAGACATTGGGTTGTTTGTTTGTTTTTTTTGTGTGCAGGTTATTGTGATTACTCTTTGTTTGTAATTTGGAATTCACCCGTATACAGCCGTTACTCTGCCCAATTTTTGCGAGGACTTAATACACTTGAAGTTTGATTTTCTCAAGAGGTCTAGTATCTTTACTTGTTTGGTTTCAATCCAAAGAATGGGAATTCTATATTGACTCATAATGTCAAGTATTGGCTTCTTGTTGGTTAGATGGTTTTTATCCCTAACTTTTACCTTATGCTTTAGGATAGTCCCTTCTTTTCCTTCCATCTTCTTTAATTTCAAAAATCTACCCCCTCCTTTTAAAAACTCTTCTTATTTATAAACTTAAACCATTTTCATAATAAACTTGGACTTAGGTCCATGCATTTGCAAAAACATTTTTATGAATAAATTTCAATCAATTTAATAATACCTTGAAATTTTTTTGTGAGAAGACTAAAAGTCAATCAATCTCATTTTAAACCACTTTTTCCACTTTGGCTTTTTATTTTAAAATCTTTCTCAAAAGATTAGAATCTTGTCAATCCTTGTAGTGATGCAAACATCTATACTTCTACAATATGTAGTAAAGAGAGATATTTTCCACTTGGGTGATGAGTGAGGCATTATTGATTTTAAAATCCAAGCCATATCCTCCACTTTGAGATGATGCAAATTCTCCTTTCTCATGATTGTGGATAGTAAGTATGTTTTCCACACGGATAATGATGATGATGTCTTATCTCATAAAATTAACCAACACACTTGTGTTTCAAATTTTTAAAAGAGGAACTACGTGTACCCTGATCCCCTATTGCACGAAAGGTGGTACGTAGGCACTAAAGGTTCGCAACCGCGGCGGGTGCAAAAAAAAATCATAAAAAATATTTCTTTTCTCACCTCCACCATCCATTTTTTACATAACACATTTTTATAACCAAAATATACAGATTTTTTACAAAGAGGTTCCTGCGGAGTACCGTAGATGTTTAGGGTGCTAATACCTTCCCTTTGCATAACCAACCCCCTTACCTTGAATCTTTCCCCCTTTTTGGGTTATTCGCTCTTTTCCCATTCCTTTGGAAACAATAAAGCGCGGTGGGGATTTTTATTTTGATTTGTATAAAGTCTAGTCAATCCAATGGCTTAGTCTTGAACATTTCTACCGCTATATAAAAATGGCGACTTCATTGGGGAAAGATTGACCTCTTGCTGGTCCATCCCTAAGTGGGTTGAGCCTATCTTTGTTTATATCTGTATATGTGCTATTTTTGTTTATGTGTTACATTTTGTATATATGTTAGTTTGGATTTTCCTGGTTTACAGGGTGCTTGGTGATTACTCATAAGTCCTATACCCCGACTTGGGCAAACTTTAAGATAGGACAGGCGGTATAGTCATGTTAACTTTGAGGGAGTAATCCCAAAAAAGGAGGCTTGAGATCCCCCACTCAGTGGAGGCCCCTTTGATTATAGTGTCGTTTACCGAGTAATCGGGAAGACGTACTGCTTTCGACCTGGGAGCCTGCCGAAGCTGAGGACCATAGATTACCTAACCCATCTTGGCCTTTTAGGTGTAGGGCGGAAGCTATGACGGAGTAATCCGGAAGTAGTTGTCACGCGATACTACGCTCGAACGAGTTTTTCTTGAGAATATTACTAATTACCGAGTTAATCAGGAAGTTGGTAATATCTGAAGGAAGGATGTAGACTCTGGGAACCTCTTAGAACCTTGTTCGACATGTGATAACTTTTTAGACCAACACCTTATGGGTAGTACCTTCGACCTCTTGCTCGTGACGTTGAACCTATGAACCCTATATGTGTTATCTTGTGTGTGATTGTTGCATCATACATCCATGCACTCATAAGCATCTTTTGAAGAAAAAGAAAACAATATTTCAAGGAATTTAAAGGTTGACTATTTATGAATATCTCAGGTACTTTTAACCATGGATTCTGGAAAGAGAAAGACCGGGAAATACAGTTTCAAGGATCCTAAGATAGATGATTTGATCAGTCTAATTCCAGAGATCGAGTGTCCTGCAGACTTTCGGAAGAAGTATGGGTCCATTATTCCTCTCATGAAGCTGAAGATGAAGGAGGGTTTTCTCTCAACCTTGATCCAGTTCTATGATCCTATGTATCACTGCTTTACTTTTTCCAATTATCAGTTGGTGCCAACACTGGAAGAGTATTCCTATCTATTGGATTTACCTGTTACCAATCGTGTTCCTTTTACTGGTTTGGAGGGTGAGCCAAAACCACATGAGATTGCTGCTTTGATTCATATGGGGAAGTCTGAGGTAGAAGCCCATATGACTACCAAAGGAGGGTTTAGAGGATTACCAGCTCAATTCTTATTGGAGAAAGCTCGTTACTTTTCCAGGATGAAGAGTACGGTTGCTTTTGAGGCCATCTTTACTTTACTCTCCTATGGATTATTCTTATTCCCTAATGTGGACAAGTTTGTAGACATTAACGCTATCAGGATTTTCATGATTGGAAACCCGGTTCCTACACTGTTGGGTGATGCTATTACTTTGTTCATCTTCGAAGTTCCTATCATGGGGGAATGATTATCTGTTGCACGCCTTTGTTGTACCGGTGGTTCATCTCTCATATGCCTCAGTCTGATGCTTTTTGGGATGTCAAGAAGGAACCCCATTGGGCTCCTAAGATTATGGCACTTACTCACTCGAATATTGATTGGTATCATCGAGCTTACCAGGATGTGGAGATTATTGACAATTGTGGTAGTTTCCCCAATGTGCCTCTTCTTGGTACAAAGGGAGGAATTAACTATAACCCTATTCTTGCACGGCGACAACTTGGTTACCCGATGAGGGATAAACCGAATAGTATTCATTTGAGTAGTTTCTTTTTGAAGGAAGGAGAAGACCACAGGGAAGCTAGGGAGCAGATTGCGAAGGCCTGGCGTCACATTCATAAGAAGGGTAGGAAGGATTTGGGACCTAGAGGTGCTATTTCTTTGGAGCCATATCTTCAGTGGGTCCGATCGAGAGCCATTCAGGTGAAGATGCCGTATACTCGGGAGACACCCATGCCTGATTTGTTTGTGAAGACCACTCCTCATTTATTAGATGATCTAGAAGAGCTGCAACTCGCTTTGGTTAGGATGCAACAAGAAAGGGATGCTTGGAAGAATAAATTCCAGACTTTAGAGAGTTCCTACAAAGCAGACTTGAAGGAGAAAGACGATTTGATCGAGATTCTTGAGAGTCGAGCAGTGGAGTCTATGGAGAGGCAAGGGGATTTATTTTCTCCTAAGCCTAAAACAGGTGTTGATAACTCACTTCCTGCTTCAGATGATTGGAAGGAGGTTGCCATCAGACATGTGGAAGAAAACCAGAGGTTGAGGGCTCAGATTGCCAGGCTCACAGGGAAGCGCTAGCGTACAGATTGATCTCTATTAGTTCCTCTTCTCAGGATTTTAGACTGTATTTTCATCTTGTATTTGGGATCATTGAAACTTGTAATCCATTTTGAAGTTATTATAATAAAGAAAATTTTCAGTATTTCAAAAGCTTTATTACTTGGATGTTTGCAATATAATCCATAAACCCCTTGAAATATTAAATAATAAAGTAAAAATAATCATATGCATTGCATATCATGCATCATATTGCATATATTTCTTGCATTTACTATGCATATCCAGGTGTCCTAACCAGCTGCTTTACTTTGTTCAGCAAGCTGACTCATCACTACAACACTCGGGCTAATTTCAAAAAGAAGATGGACAACTTAGAACAGGAGAATCGCGAGCTGCGCGAAGAAGTTTATGCTTTGAAGGTTGGCTTGGCTAACTTGACTACTCTGATGGAAGCTCTGGTGGCTGCTCAGAATCAGCCACCAAGTGTTCAACCTCAACCAACAAGGGTAAATGCTGAAGTTCCTACTGTTCCTGTATCCGCTACTCTGGCTGTTGTTCAAAACCGCATGCCTCAGGGTTATCCGTGGGGAATGCCAGAAAGTTTTGCACCTGAAGGTTTCAATCTTGGTCCTCAAGATACTCCAGTGGTTCAGAATGTTGTTACTCCTGTACCTCCTGTGGTGCATACCGTTCCTGCTGCACCTCCTTTGGTGAATTTGGTTCTGTTTGTTAATGAAGATGTGTGTCGTCCTTTCCCTCCGCCGAGTGAAGACTTGGGTCTTTATGACAGAATGGATGATTTCCAAGAGAAGTTTGATAGAATGCAAAGAGAGATGAAGGCTCTTAGGGAAAAAGAGTTATTCGGGCAGAAAGTGAATGAGCTGTGTTTGGTCCCGAATGTTAAAGTGCCTACTAAGTTCAAGGTCCCGGAGTTTGAGAAGTACAAGGGCAACACTTGCCCTCGTGCTCATTTGGTGATGTATGTAAGAAGAATGTCTACCCACACCGATGATCAATGTCTGCTGATTCACTTTTTTCAGGATAGTATGACCGGCGCAATGTTGAAATGGTATATGAGCTTGGACAACGCCAACATCCATACTTTTAATAATTTGGGAGAAGCATTCATTAAGCAATACAAGTACAATGTGGACATGGCGCATGACCATGACCAGCTTAGGGCCATGGTTCAGAAAGACAGAGAATCATTCAAAGAGTATGCGCAGAGATGGCGCGAAGTGGCTGCACAAGTGATTCCGCCCATGGAAGAGAAAGAAATGACCAAGATTTTTCTAAAGACGCTAGGCGCTTTCTACTACGAAAGAATGGTAGCAAGTTCCCCAAGTGATTTTACAGAGATGGTAGGAATGGGTGTTCGCCTAGAAGAGGCAGTAAGAGAAGGCCGTTTGACAAAGGGTGAAGGATCTGGAGGTGTGAAAAAGCCATCTTATGGGTTTACCAAGAAGAAAGAGGGGGATACTAATGTTGTTATGCAAGAGAGAAGGGTAAAAGCTCCTAGAAAGAATTATCAGCGTCATCAGCAAGTCGCCTCAATTACTCCTGTTATGAATGTCGCTCCGACTACTGCTGCTTATCAGAGACCGTCCCAGCAGGGGAATCAAGGGTATAATAAGAGAAGGGAGAACTATGATCCTATTCCCATGAGCTATGCAGAGCTACTACCAGCATTGATTTAGAAGAAGTTGGTCCAGATACGACCACCTCCCGCCATACCATCACCATTGCCTTGGTATTACAAAGCAGACCAGACGTGTGCCTTTCATCAGGGAGCACCAGGGTATAGTGTTGAGAATTGTTATCCTTTAAGGACTGAAGTGCAAAGGTTGGTGAAGTCTGGAATTTTATCTTTCAAAGACGTGGGACCTAATGTGAAAGACAATCCTCTACCCAAGCACGGGGGAGTGAATGCTGTAAATATGGTGGCTGGTTGTCCAGGTGACTTTTGAATTTTTGACATTAATCTGGTTAGAGGAGATTTGGTGAAGATGCACGCAGACCTCTATGAATTCAGTTATTATACGCATGACCACGCCGATTGTGCTATTTGTAGTACAGATATACAGGGTTGCGAGAAGATAAAGGCTGATTTGCAGGAGATGATGGATGAAGGTTTAATCCATATAATCAGGCCTAGGGCAGAACATGAAGAGGAAGTGAATATGGTCTCTGGATGTCCGGGAGAATTCAAGATTTTTGATGTGGATCATTTGAATGAAGATCTCGTGCAGTTGCATGCTACCTTCTGTCGTACTGCTGGTCAGGAAGAACACCAATATGGATCTTGCATAGTTTGTTGTCGAAATCCTCGAGGATGTTCTATTGTGAGGGAAGGTGTTCAGTTGCTGTTATACAATGGAAATATCAAGATCATAGGTCAGAGAGATGATTATCACGAGATTGATATGGTTGAAGTTTGTTTAATGGAAGAAGAGTCAGAGGAAGAGTATGCCTCCGTGGATGAGTATTTCTCTTCAGACGAGAATTTGTTTGCCGGAAATGACTTTTTGATGGCTGATTGTGTTGAGGAAGGGGTGAATGTCATTGTACCTTGTTTTGGTGCACCCACTCATCTTGAGGTGGAACACTATAGCAAACCAGCTGTTACCCCATTGGTAATTAGTCTGCCAGGTCCTGTTCCCTATGAATCAGATAAGGTTGTGCCTTACAAATACAACACTACAATCTTAGAATACGGGATAGAGATTCCCATCCAGCCAATGCCAGATGTTGGAAATATAGCTGATGATAGCAGAGTGACCCGTAGCGGTCGTGTATTTGCGCCAATTATTCGAAGAGATGTGGTTGCTGGAAAGAAAATTGCTGAGAACGATGAGCCTAAGAAGGCTGCAGGAGGGACTAGTGGAACTACATTGGAGAAAGAAGTGGATGATATCTTGAAGATAATTAAGATGAGCGACTACAAAATTGTAGATCAGCTACTGCAGACTCCTTCAAAGATATCCATTCTAGCTTCATTGATGAATTCCTGTGCTCATAGAGAATCACTGATGAGAGTACTTGACCAAGATTTTGTGGAGAATGACATGCCGTTAGATCAGTTTAGCAGCGTAATTGGAAACATTACGTCATGTAACAATTTGAGTTTCTGCGATGATGAGTTACCAGATGAAGGGAGGAATCACAACCTGGCCCTCCACATATCTATGAACTGCAAGAATGATTTGTTGTCCAATGTGATAATTGATAATGGATCCATGATGAATGTTATACCAAGGAGTACCCTCATGAAGTTAAAGTATCAAGGAGCATCTATGCGCCCGAGTGGCATCATTGTGAAGGCTTTTGATGGGTCGAGGAAATCTGTCATCGGTGAAGTGGATTTTCCCATCCATATAGGACCACATTTGTTCTTGATAACCTTCCAGGTTATGGACATTATTCCCGCATATATTTGTTTGCTTGGACGACCATGGATACACGAAGCAGGGGCTGTCACTTCAACTCTGCATCAAAAGTTAAAATTTGTGCGCAAAGGGAAGGTGGTGATTATAAATGGGGAACAAGCGTTGTTGATATCCCACCTATCCTCTTTTAGTATTGTAGAAGCGGATGAGGCTGTTATTGGAACCCAATTCCAAGCCCTATCTATTGACAACATAAGGAGGAATGAGAATTATGTGGTTTCGCTGAAGGACACGCAGCAGGTTGTGCGTAATGGTCATAATGCAGTTTGGGGACAACTTGTGGATCCACCCGTGAACAAAAACAGAACTGGTTTGGGTTTCTCTTCGAAGAATGGAAAAAGCAAAGGTTTGAAGTCAAAGTCTTCTGTGAACAATTATCATGATGTTTTCCGCAGTGGAGGATACCTCCATCCAATTGGTTCTGGAATTAATGCTGTTGAAGAGGATGAAGCAGAGCAGGAAGTACCGAATTTTGTGACGCATGGAGTCCGAGTTCAGAACTGGGTCACCATTGACGTTCCTTCTTGCATACATATTTCAAAGTAATTTGTTTTGTTAATCAGTTTCTTTCTTTTGAAAAGCTTTCACTCTGCCCAAGGTGAAAGTATTGTATGGGCTTATCTGTTTGCTTTGACTGTTAAAGATCATTAATAAAAGTTCTCTTTGCTTCCGAAATTATGTCTTTATTTTCTACTTTTTCTTGGGAAATGGTAATCAAATCAAAAAACCCTTTTCAAAATAAATAATAGCTAAAAATTAATCTGCATGATCACTTGTTATATGTGTCAGTTTCTAAAAGCAATCATAAATCACATGTGCAGATTAATTAAAAAACCCGTTGAATACAATGACCCTGCACCCTCTCCCAACTTTGATTGTCCTGTGTTTGGGGCTGAAGAAGAAGATTATGGTGAGATTCCAGAAGAGGTCTCACGGTTGCTTGAGCACGAGGATAATACCATTCAGCCATATAAGGAGCCTTTGGAAGTGATTAATTTGGGTTCAGAAGAAGATCCGAAGGAAATTAAGATTGGAGTATCGTTGCATCCTGATGTGAAGAGCGGGTTGATTGAGCTGTTGAAAGAGTATGTGGATATTTTCGCTTGGTCTTATCAAGATATGCCTGGTCTAGATACAAACATTGTTGAGCATCATTTGCCGTTGAAGCCAGAGTGTCCGCCAATTAAGCAAAAGATGAGAAGAACCCACCTAAATATGGCAGTAAAGATCAAGGAGGAGGTCCTAAAGCAGATTAATGCTGGTTTTCTTGTGACGTCAGAGTATCCTTAATGGATTTCCAATATTGTCCCAGTACCGAAAAAAGACAGAAAAGTCCGCATGTGCGTAGATTACAGAGATCTAAATAAAGCTAGTCCGAAAGATGATTTTTCATTGCCTCATATTGACATGTTAGTGGACAACACAACAAAATTCAAGGTATTCTCATTCACGGACGGATTTTCCGGGTATAATCAAATAAGAATGGCTCCAGAGGACATGGAAAAAACAACGTTTATCACACCCTGGGGAACATTCTGTTACAGAGTGATGCCCTTCGGGTTGAAGAACGCTGGTGCAACGTACCAGAGGGCTATGACAACCCTATTCCATGATCTGATGCACAAAGAAATTGAAGTATATGTTGATGATATGATTTCCAAATCCCAAACTGAAGAAGGACATATAAAAGATTTGTTGAAGTTGTTTCAGCGTTTGAGGAAGTATCGTCTCCGCTTGAATCCAAATAAATGCACCTTCAGAGTTAGATCGGGGAAAATGTTGGGTTTTATTGTTAACCATAAAGGAATTGAAGTTGACCCTGATAAAGTCAGAGCAATTCAAGAAATGCCAGCACCAAAAACTGAAAAGCAAGTCAGGGGTTTCCTCGGACGTTTGAATTATATCTCCAGATTTATTTCCCACATGACTGCAAAGTGTGAACTGATCTTTAAGTTGTTAAAGAAAGATCAAGGTTGTGTGTGGATGGATGACTGCCAAAGGGCATTTGAGAGTATTAAAGAGTATCTGCTTGAACCTCCTATCTTGCTCCCCCCTGTAGAAGGAAGACCATTGATTATGTATCTAACAGTGTTAGATAAATCCATGGGTTATATTCTGGGACAACAGGATGAAACAGGGAAGAAGGAGTTCGCCATTTATTATCTCAGCAAAAAGTTCACTGATTGTGAGTTGCGGTATTCCATGCTAGAAAAGACATGTTGTGCTTTGGCCTGGGCGGCAAAGCGTTTGCGGCAATATATGTTGAATCATACCACTTGGTTGATCTCCAAAATGGATCCAATCAAGTATATTTTTGAGAAGCCCGCTCTTACCGGGAGAATTGCCCGCTGGCAGATGTTGTTATTTGAATATGATATTGAATACCGCACTCAAAAAGCTATCAAAAGTAGTGTGTTGGCAGATTACCTTGCTCACCAGCCGGTGGAAGATCGTCAGTTTGCAGGATATGAATTCCCCAATGAGGATGTGATGTTCCTGAAAGTGAAAGATTGTGATGAACCATTGCCCGAGGAAGGTCCTGACCCTGAATCTCATTGGAGTATGGTATTTGATGGAGCGGTGAATTCTTATGGTAAAGGAATTGGTGCTGTGATTATCACTCCTCATGGATCGCACATTCCTTTTACTGCAAGGATGACATTTGATTGCACTAATAATATGGCAGAATATGAGGCTTGCATCATGGGTCTCGAAGAAGCCATTGATCTCAGAATCAAGATTCTAGATGTGTATGGTGATTCAGCTTTGGTAATAAATCAGATTAAAGGAGAATGGGATACTCGTCACCCTGGCTTGATCCCTTACAAAGATTATACTAGAAGATTACTACCCTTCTTCAATAAAGTTGAATTCCATCACATTCCTAGAGATGAAAATCAAATGGCGGATGCTCTGGCAACTCTGGCTTCCATGTACCAAGTGAATACTTGGAATGATATACCCTGTATTACAGTTCGACGGCTGGATAGGCCCGCCCATGTGTTTGCAACAGAGGAGGTAGCAGATGAAAAACCTTGGTATTATGACATCCGACATTTTCTTCAGACTCAGGAGTACTCGATTGATGCGTCGAGGAAGTATAGAAAGACACTGAGAATATTGGCAGGCAGCTTCTTCCTCAGTGAAAATGTGTTATACAAGAGAAATTATGACATGGTCTTGCTCAGATGCGTGGATAGACACGAAGCAGACATGTTGATGCATGAGATTCATGAAGGTTCATTTGGTACTCATACTAATGGGAATTCGATGGCTAAAAAGATGCTAAGGGCAGGTTACTATTGGTTGACAATGGAATCTGATTGTTACAAATTTGCAAAGAAGTGCCATAAATGCCAGTTTATGCAGACAAGGTCCATGTGCCTCCGACACTTCTCAATGTGATTTCCTCCCCGTGGCCTTTCTCTATGTGGGGTATAGATATGATTGGGATGATAGAACCCAAAGCTTCGAATGGACACCGTTTCATCTTGGTAGCAATTGACTACTTTACCAAATGGGTAGAGGCTGCTTCTTATGCCAATGTTACCAAACAGGTGGTTGTGTGTTTCATCAAAAACAATCTTATATGCCGGTATGGTGTGCCGAGCAAAATCATCACTGACAATGGCTCGAATTTGAACAACAAGATTATGACTGAACTGTGTGAAGAATTCAAGATTGTCCATCATAATTCATCTTCATACAAGCCAAAGATGAATGGGGCCGTTGAAGCTGCTAATAAGAATATCAAGAGAATTATCCAAAAAATGGTTGTTACTTATAAGGATTAGCATGAAATGCTCCCTTTTACTCTGCATGGATATCGGACATCTGTCCGCACTTCAATAGGAGCAACCCCGTTTTCCCTGGTATATGGAATGGAAGTTGTACTCCCTGTCGAGGTTGAGATTCCCTCGTTGCGTGTGATAATGGAAGCCAAGTTGATAGAGGCTGAATGGGTCCAGAACAGGTTTGACCAATTGAATTTGATTAAAGAGAAGAGAATGACAGCTTTGTGTCATGGGCAGTTATATCAGAAAAGAATGAAGAAAGCATTTGATAAAAAGGTCAAACCTCGTGAATTCAGAGAAGGCGACCTCGTGCTCAGGAAGATCATGTCTTTTAACACTGATTCTAGGGGCAAGTGGACTCCCAATTTTGAAGGCCTGTATGTTGTCAAGAAAGCCTTCTCTGGTGGTGCATTAATTCTTGAAACTATGGATGGCGAGGAGTTCCCACGTCCCATGAATGCTGACGCAGTCAAGAAATACTTCGCCTAAAGAAATAAAAGAACAACTCGCTAAGTTGAAAACCCGAAAGGGAGGCTTAGGCAAATAGGAGCGTCTCAGTAGGCCGAAAACCCGAAAGGGCGGTCTAGGCAAAAATTAGAGACATAAACAGAATAAATTTCCCTCTAAGTTGAAAACCCGCAAGGGCAGCTTAGGCAAAAGTTAGGGATTTTTTCTTGGCAAGTAACTACGTCAGACAAGACTTGATCGTTGAAGCAACAATCTTCTCGGATCCTCTCCATAATTCAACAAAGGCTGCTGCTCAGGATTTCAAAAGTTGTTAGGGGGAATAGTGGTCATTGTATCTCAATGTATCTTTTCCATTATATATTACCATTTTCCAAACTTTGTAATCATCCATGGAGTCTCACCATTTGCAGACTACCATTCTATTAATGAAATTCGAGCTTTTACCCAATTCTTTGTGTTCTTATTTTTACTTAGCTTGCAAAGACTCCATTTATTACTGATAATAACTTCCAAAGCAAAAAGATTAAAAAGCAAAATTGACTTTTCAAAAAGAAAGACATCTTTACAATTCAATTTACTTTGGGATTTGTGATGAAACAATGACAACAAAAATGGCAATCCCAGTAATAAACAAACTCCGGTTGTTTTAAGAAGATTTACTTCCTTCATGAAGGTTTTTCTCAGGTTATCTTGTTGGTGTGCGCAATCTTTGTGTTTTTTCCCCAGATAGTTGAAGACGATACCAATTGGTGCAAAGTACAGTATTAGGTTTGTGATCCCATTATCCCCGGCCAAGTCTTGGTTCGCTTTTGATTTTGGGTTCGCATGGTCTGAAGACTCCGTCTCAGATTCCCCAGCAAAGTTTTCCCTCATATGATGAAAGGTTTTATTCCCTTGGTGTGCTAAGATATCGCTCTTTTTGTAGTATTGGCGTTAGTATTGACTTCTTGATTTCCCAGGAAGACTATACCAGGGCATCTTGTGTTGGAATAGGTTTGGTTGATATGAAGACTCAATCCAATATTCTCCAGTGAAGGCCTCGTTTATTGGATAGAGGTCATGTCTCCCCAAAGAAGTTGGTGCAATAATTACTCTCGAAGAACGTATCTCCGGTTTCCCCAGTGAAGAACGTATCTCCGATTCCCCCAGTGAAGTATGTATCTCCGGTTTCCCCAGTGAAGTACGTATCTCTGGTTTCTCCAGTGAAGGACGTATCTCCGGTTTCTCCAGTGAAGAACGTATCTTGGTTTCCCCTCGTTGATGTGGTTTTGACCTCTCTATTGAAGTCAGCAGGAAGTCCCCAGTAGATGTCTCGGTGATGAAGCATTGTCTCCCTTAGTGAAGTCCGTATGTTTTTCTTCCTTCAAAGTGGGCATGAATTCCCCAGTGAATGTTTTGACAATTTGATTTCCATATGCCTTATTCAAGATCAGTATTGAAATCCCCAGTAGGAGTACGGACTGTGAAACATTTGCTTTCCCTATTGAAGTCTGTGTGCTATTCCTCGGGAAGGTTATCCCAGGGCATCTCTTGTTGGAATGAGTACTCATAATGAAGTTTTCAATTCGCAGTTTTTTCTCCAGGGAAGTGGGTTTGAATTCCCCAGTAAGGTTTGATTGTCTCAGCGTCAGTCTGCTTTATTTGAGGTTGGTCTTGCAATCTCCAGTAGGCGTATGTTGCTTTTGAAAAATGATTTCTCCGATGAAACTGGAAGAAAGATGTTATATCCCGGTATCTATTTGATTTAGCTACATCTGGATTATGTTTCTCCTCAGTGAAGTTAAGGCAGGCGATAGGTTTGGTTTCCGCAGTTGCTTTTACCTTTCTTGGATTGATCTTTCTGGCTGAGGTTTAGCCCAATGTTGTCGGTACCTGAGGCGATTTTGTTTGTTTGTGTTGATTATGTATCCTTTTACCAGCATATGCACGATATCACTCATACATTCATACATGCATCACACATTGCTACAAATCATTTTCTATTGATATTATGTTCTAACCTTCCTGCAGCGCTCTTTGCTTAGTTGGATTTGGTTTTCTCTCTTGAGTTTATTTCTCAAAGGATGTGCCTTCGTTGGCCGTCTTGCTCCAGTTTGTTCCTAATTGGATTCGTGGTTGCATGACGATATTATTTACTTTGGATTTCTGAGAACTTTGAGTTTTGGTTTGTGCATTTATTTTGCACGAGAAAGACTTTATCTCCTCAGTAGGAATACTGTGGCATTTCCCCAGAAAGTCATATTTCCCCAGGAAGCCATATTTCTATCCCCAAAAAGTCACCTTTCTTTTCAATTCCCCTTGACAATGAGTGGAAGTCTCTTTATTTGAGATAAGCTTGCATATTACCCTTTCCAGGCCAAGTGTCTTGGTTAAAGAAGAAGTTGAGACCCGTTCCATGTGAAACACCCGAATTTTGGGGAAAACTTGATATATTTTAAAATCTACCTTCAGTGAATGTTGGTAGTGCATCGGCAATGAACGTACATGTTTCTTATATTTTTGCTATCATCAGTGAATGGTGGTAGTTCATCATCAGTGAACGACGGTGGTATGATATTTTCAAATCTACCTTCAGTAAACATTGGTAGTACATCGGCAGTGAACGTCGGTGTTTATTATCTTTTTGCTATCATCAGTGAACGGTGGTAGTTCCTCGTCAGTGAACGGCGATGGTGTGATATTTTCAAATCTACCTTCAGTGAATGTTGGTAGTGCATCAGCAGTGAACGTCGGTGTTTGTTATCTTTTTGCTATCACCAGTGAATGGTGGTAGTTCCTCGTCAGTGAACGACGATGGTGTGATATTTTCAAATCTACCTTCAGTGAACGTTGGTAGTACATCGGCAGTGAATGTCGCTGTTTCTTATCTTTTTGCTATCATCAGTGAACGGTGGTAGTTCCTCGTCAGTGAATGGTGATGGTATGATATGTTCTCAAATCTTCCTTCAGTGAATGTTGGTAGTACATCGGCAGTGAACGTTGGTGTTTCTTATCTTTTTACTATCATCAGTGAACGGTGGTAGTTCATCGTTAGTGAACGGCGGTGGTATGATATTTTCAAATCTACCTTCAATGAACGTTGGTAATACATCGGCAGTGAACATCGGTGTTTGTTATCTTTTTGCTATCATCAGTGAATGGTGGTAGTTCCTCGTCAGTGAACGAAGGTGGTATGATATTTTCAAATCTACCTTCAGTGAATATTGGTAGTACATCGGCAGTGAACGTCGGTGTTTCTTATCTTTTTGCTATCATCAGTGAACGGTGGTAGTTCATCGTCAGTGAACGGCAGTGCCATGATATATTTTCTCTTCTACCTTTAACTATGGAGTTGGTAGTTTACCATCATCTGTGAGTCGGTATATCTTTTTCTATCTACCTTTAGTGAATGTTGGTAGACATCGGCAGTGAACGTCGATGCTTGTTATCCTCCTCTCTGATTCTTTTCTTTTGGTCCACCAGTGATTTATTTTCCTGGTGGGGGTTGCTCCTTTTTTTCTTCATTTTTGTGGCATCCCCAGTGATACTTTGCGTCTCATTTGTTTTGTTCATATGCATTCATAATAATAAGCATTGCATGGCATCTTAGAGACAAAAATAGGGTTTGTTTTATATTTAAGTATCTTCAATCGCGTCGACACGAAGATTTTTTAACCTTCATATCTCTGGATAGAAGACACTTAAATAAGGGCAGCTGTTGTACCCCAATTTTTCCTCCTAAGATTCCCCTATCATATCATATTAACTCAATCATGACAAGATCACATTAGGGTTGGTTCTTCATCTTGCTCTATCTCCTATCTTTAAGTTTGCCATTGAGGAATTTCCAAGCACCTTGGTTGTGTATCTTGTATATGTGTTGTTGACTAACCTCTAACCAAAATACAAAAAAAAATATTTGTCTTTTTCCTTGAACAATTTGTGTTTTGTAGGTACCAAGTCAAAGCATCCAACAAATATGGTCATGCAAAGTTGATTGATCCTATTGTGGCAAAAAATCCAGCATGCATCGACCCATAAAGGTATGCATCGACTCATTTTGTTGTGCATAACTTGCATGTGTCGACACATGCATGCATGTATCGACTCATCCTGCTTGAAAAAACTAGCATGTGTAGACACATGCATGTATGTATCGACTCATCCTGCTTGTAAAACTAGCATGTGTCGACACATACGTGTTATGTATCGACTCATGCAGTTTGTGTGGTTCTATAATGAGTTGAAACAACAGTATGTATCGACACATAGAGGCATGTATCGACACATGTTGTATTATACAGCTAGGATGTATCGACACATACCCCCTATGTATCGACTCACAATGGTAAAATGCATGTGTTTTTTGAAAAAAGCCAGCAAATTCAAATTGTTATCATTTTGGCTCCAATTTTTTCTGCATAATTTGAAATTATATCATTAATTCAAATTTGGCTCCAAGAATCAATTACCAAATTATCACTAATCCCAATCCTAAAACTCTATAAATAGAGACCTCATTTCATTCAAATCACAAGCTTTGGATAGCCAAAATCATCTTGCTAAAAATCTCTCAATTCTCTCCATTTTACCAAATTCACTCAAAGCTCAATTTTCAAAAAGTTAGTAAGCTTTGCATTGAAGCTTACTAATATTTGAGCTAAACCTTCATCCAAACACTTTTTCTCCATCAATTCTCTACATCCAAGCTTTGGTGATTGATTCTTGTTGTTGAATTGAAGCAAATTCTGAAGTTGTTTGATAATTCTCAAATTCTACCTTTGGTAAGTTGGATCATCATCTTTTACAATTTGATCTCTTGTGGATTTCTAGTTTTGATTCATTGAGCATTGTTTTATAACTCCATTAGTGCTGTTTTCTCAAAATTTGCTGGAATTTTCATGCTCAATTGGATCCATGATCATAAGGTGTTTGATGAAAAGTTGGAATAAGAATTTGATCTTTAAAATGCTGTTTTCTACTGATTTTTTACAGGTTGCAATCAATTATTGTAACATTGCAATTGATTGTCACAGAAAATTGATTTGATAAAAAACTGCACTGATGCAATAGGTTGTTGTCTAAGCAATTGATTGTAACAGTGCCAAAAAATACTTTGCTACCTTATTTTGGGACTGTTTTGACTCAAATATTTTTCTGCTCACTCTCTTTGATGGATAACTTGGATTGCAATTTTAAATGTTTAATTTGTTTTTAAACTCAATGGACTTTGTGATGTAGATGAAGTTGGATAAATGTTCATCAATTCAAATCTACCTAAGAGTGAATTATTTAATTCATTTTTGGTGCTTTGGATTAATGATATGTTTAGTACTTTAATCCATCTAGAGGAGTGGTTGAATTTAAAGATGAAAGAATTTTGAAATGGTAATCCAAATTAGCTTATCATTCCCCTCCCTCTTCATCTTATCCCTTTCTTTTTTTAATTGTGCTACATGTTAAGGGATGGTGATCTCTATATCATTTATCCAAACATGAAGTACGTAGATTGTGTTGTACCCCAAAATTTGCTCTCTCATGTTTTCAAAAGTATTCCCTTACATGGTTGGTCACAAACATTTGCCTAACGAAAATAAGGTTTTTTGAAGATGAACAAAGTGTCTTTCGATTGGCATCTGGGAAAAGTCTTCGATTGGGTATCCAAAATACTTCGAGACAGGCTTGACTCACCAGTCTTCGTTTGGGCATTTGGCACTCTTCGATTGGGCTTTGATTAGTAAGCTTCTATTAGGTGTTTGGAACCGTTCGATCAAGCTTTGGTTCGCAAGTCTTCGATTGGCATTTTAATAAGAACCTTTCGATTGGCATTATAAAAGTGTCCTTCGATTGGCACTGTAACAGTGTCCTTCGATTGACAGGATAACAAGTATCTTTCGATTGGTATTATAGCAGTGTCTTTCAATTGGAATTTTAACAAGTACCCTTTGATTAGTGTATGGACAAATACCCTTCAATTGGCATTTCAAAAGGTCCTTGGACTGGAACTCCAGAGTGTCCTTCGACTGGAACTTCAGAGTTTCCCTTAATAAGAACATCAGAACGAAATGACCTTCGAATGGCATTTCAGTGCAGAGTTTCTCTTAATCTAAGATGCTCTGATGAAGGAAGTTCTGAACACTTCGAATCAGAACTTAGACTCATCACAAGGCCAAGGGCTGGTCGAAGTTGTCTAATAGGGAATGTTCTAAACAGATTTGAATTGGACTTTGAAGCTGGCAAAGAAGGCCCATTCGAAGGGTACATAAAAAATCCATTCGAAGAAGGCAAATCAAGACCAATCGAAGAGCAGGGCCTGAAGGCATTCGAAAATCAAAAGTGTCCAGGTTCATTCAAGATTCCAAAGAGACATGAATATTTCAAAAAAGGAAATCTTTTAATATGTCTGATTCTTGTCTCATGGCTTTAAAGGCCTGGTTAAATGGCCGTCCCTTTCCATTTTCATGCACCCACACACTCCTATAAATACGAGGCCAGTGATACATTACAGAGGGGGGAAGAAAGACACACAAAACTCTGCAGAAACGGAAAAACCCACGAAGACGGCCACACATACCTTACCTCGCAAAAGCACCAGCCTACCCCACAAAAGTCTAGACTCCATTGCAGGCACCTTCCGTCCAAATCCAGGCGCCTCCAGTGGTATAATGTTCAATCTCACTTAATCTTAAAATTACTCATAATTGCATATTCATAGTTTTTTTTGTTATTACTTGTGAGCGATTTAACAAAGCGTGTATAAGCTGCAGTGTTCATACGTTTGAACCCCCCATGGATAAAGTTTCTTTCAAAGCAGGTTACATTTGAAATCCATGATCTTGGCTGTGACAAATCGAAACCAACCCAGATCTGGGTTCAGGAATTGATTTCGAATGAGACGTTTCTCTATGTTGTTTAGTTCCGAATTGACTAATTTGCAGGGCCAAAAGCAGGAGTCATGCCTTTTGAATGAGCAAGCAGCTCAGGGGTGAAAGGGAATTCGCTCAATCGAAGGGACTAAGATCCAATATCACAGGCCTTGTATTTTCAATTTCTAACAAACTTCCTTGCAGGTCCAACACCCCAGGTCCCCCAAAACTTTATGCAATTTTATTTCAGGTACTCAGGTGCAGCGCCCCAAAGTGTGGATCATCATACTTCCCATCTCATCAAATGCCAGGTGGCCCACTAGGCAGATTCAAGGATCCAGATTGCACGCCTATCATACACTCTGGTCAACAAGCGCATAGGCAATCTGAAAGGTCAAACAAGGCTGAAACATTGATGGGCCTCAAAATTGCTGATCTTACCACCAAATCAGCCCCCCCCCCCTTTTGGTTTATTCTTTTTTCCATGTTTCTTTTATTTAATTTGTTTTATTATTTTTTGTTAATTAACCAACCAATAATTTTTCTCATAAAATCAGAAAACACAAAAAATAATATTTATTAATTTCACTATTTTATTTTTGTAAATAAACCATTAATTAATTAATTTAGCTTAAATTAGGTTTAATTATAATATATTTTGCAATAAATTAAAATTGATTTAGAATTAGGTTTTAATATTTTTACCTTTCTAATTTTATTTCCTTAATTAAAATAAAACTAAAAAAATATTTTCTTTTAATTAATTAATTAATTATTAGTTAGACTCAATTCTTAAATCAAAAATAACAAAAATATGCTTTATTCAATAAAAGGGTCAAAACCCTAAAGGACATTCCGATTCAATTTTCTCGCGCGTATTGTTTTGATCCATATATTGTAATTGCTCCGAGGATGTAATAGTTTTAACTTAGGACTTTTTATTTATCGCTTTTATTTATGTTTCCGCATTTAATTTTAAGGGTTTGTTTTTGGCGATGTAAATACCCGACCGACGCCTTGTAATAGCTTAGTTTTATTTTCCGCAATTTATTTTCCGCAATCATTAACTGCTAGATGTTTGAATAATAGGCTATGCATGACAAGATTAACCTTTAATTTAAAATCAACCATAGCTCACCATAACATGTACAAAGATAATATAAACTGAAAATTGACACACTCGCACATGCCACTCTTAGGATACGCCTCACTTGGTTGCCTCGAACGTGGTCATTGAGTATAGGAAGTTTTAGAGGTCGTCCTTTTGTCCAAAGATCATAAGTTGCCTCGAAACGGTTGCCTCGGAAAAATGATCTAAGACATTAGGGTTACCGCTAAGGCGTCCTAACATTGCTTTAGTGGCCACACGTCCCTTAAATCGAATTGACTCGAAAACTCCAACGACGGTGCTACCTACTCCTCAATAGTGGGATATCATTGTCTAAAAGGACATTTGCACAGTTTAATTCCTTTTTGAGTAGGTAGAGGTTCTTAAGTACTTTCTCCTTTTAAAACAAAACAAAACTTTTCGCACTTACACTCTCTTTAAAACAAAAACTCTTTTCAAACCCACAAACACAAAGAAAAGCAAACTTTTGAAAACATAGTGAGCAAGTACCTAAGAGCCCGTGGATAACCACAGATAGAAAGGGTGCTAACACCTTCCCTTTCTATAATCTACCTCCCGAACCCGAGAAACATCTCGAAAAGGAATTATTTTGTGCTTTTGTCCTTTCCTTGTTAGATAAAATAAAAGACGATGGCGACTCTTGCTTACCACGACATTTTGCGAAAACAAACGCAAACCCGAACCAGCATTCCAAAACAGTCAGTTCTCATTCCCACCGATCACAGATTGCTATTGACCAGCCTCAAAATAGGTGTGACTTCTACATAAGTCCACTTACGATTGCTTAACATAGCGCTAAATTTTATCCTGATTCGAATAAATGATCATTCGTGGCCCAAACTTATGATTGCAAGCCCAAGTATGTTAATTTGATCTCTTTGATCCAATAACCTTGAGATTCATTGTTGGAGGCTTTGGTTCTACCAATCCTCTAATGGATCTACAATACCTTTGGTCAACACGGATCACTTAAACATCATTGATCATTACATGTTACTTTTCGAGGATTCCAAAATGGATGATATACTTGACAAAAAGCAAATGCAACTTGTTGTGTAGAGGCTTTGGTTCTACCAATCCTCTAATGAGTTCCAAATGCAAGTTCCAAGATGGTCATCCAACTAACCACTAATTTCTAACAATTGACTTTACTTTATGCTTTTATTTTTTTGCTTTATGTACCATTTACTTTTAGCATTTTACATTTCATGCCATTTTTATTTTTTGCTCACTTGAGCATTTATTCTTATGCCATTTTTATTTTGCTCACTTGAGCATTTACTTTTATGTCATTTTTATTTTGCTCACTTGAGCTTTTCTTTTCCTTTTAAAGACACCTAATAATCAACATGAACCATAAAAAATCTTTAATGATATTTGGACTATTTGGTTACTATCCTTGGCATTATGGAGCATTGGACTTCTTGGACTTAGGATTAGAGACCTTGGCCTATCTTGGAGACTTTGTGATTTTATTTGATATTTTGTATGGAGTTCTTGAGGTTTACCCTTAAGACATTGGGTTGTTTGTTTGTTTTGTGTGCAGGTTATTGTGATTACTCTTTGTTTGTAATTTGTAATTCACCCGTATACAGCCGTTACTCTGCCCAATTTTTACGAGGACTTAATACACTTGAAGTTTGATTTTCTCAAGAGGTCTAGTATCTTCGCTTGCTTGGTTTCAATCCAAAGAATGGGAATTCTATATTGACTCATAATGTCAAGTATTGGCTTCTTGTTAGTTAGATGGTTTTTATCCCTAACTTTTACCTTATGCTTTAGGATAGTCCCTTCTTTTCCTCCCGTCTTCTTTAATTTCAAAAATCTACTCCCTCCTTTTAAAAACTCTTCTTATTTCTAAAATTAAACCATTTTCATAATAAACTTGGACTTAGGTCCATGCATTTGCAAAAACATTTTTATGAATAAATTTCAATCAATTTAATAATACCTTGACATTTTTTTTGTGAGAAGACTAAAAGTCAATCAATCTCATTTCAAACCATTTTTGCCATTTTGGCTTTTTATTTTAAAATCTTTCTCAAAAGATTAGACTCTTGTCAATCCTTCTAGTGATGCAAACAACTATACTTCTACAATATGTAGTAAAGAGAGATATTTTCCACTTGGGTGATGAGTGAGGCATTGTTGATTTTAAAATCCAAGTCATATCCTCCACTTTGAGATGATGCAAATTCTCCTTTCTCATGATTGTGGGTAGTAAGTATGTTTTCCACACGGACAATGACGATGATGTCTTATCTCATAAAATTAACCAACACACTTGTGTTTCAAATTTTTAAAAGAGGAACTACGTGTACCCTGATCCCCTATTGCACGAAAGGTGGTACGTAGGCACTAAAGGTTCGCAACCGCGGCGGGTGCAAAAAAAATCATAAAAAATATTTCTTTTCTCATGAGTGGAGGTTGAACTCTCGCAGCCAATTCATGCCACTTTTGAGCGTATTCCTTGAAAGATTCTCTTGGTCCCTGTGACAAATTCTGTAACTGAGTGCGATTGGGCGCCATATCCACATTGTACTGATAATGTTTGAGAAAAGCCCGAGAAAGATCATTCCAGCAATGAATATGGGTTTTCTCCAACTTCATGTACCACTCCAGGGATGCCACAGATAGGCTATCCTGAAAAAAAGAATCAAAAGCCCCTGATCCTCAGTATGTAACGACATCTTTCAGAAATAAGCAGTTGCATGAGTAACAGGACATGATGTTTCGTTGTACTTTTCAAATACAAGAGGCTTGAACTTTGGAGGAACCTTCATCCTAGACACCAACCCGGGATCATTAGCATCCATACCAAGGACTCCTTGCTCTTCCACAGCCTTCAAACGTTCTTCCAACAACCGATACTTCCTATCCTCAACCTGAACTTCTGGCTCTGAATGCTGAACTGAAAACTGATCTTCATCCTGATCAAAATCATAATCCTGCTCCTGATAGCCCCTTACACCGTCTTGATTATCTCTTCTGTTCCCTACAAGACGAGGTCCCGGAGACGGGGGAAACTGTCCTACGTTACGCACAAAAGGGTTTCCGGGCATCCCGTGAAAATTTCCAACAGGATGATCTTGCATATCCCCCAATCCTACAGAAATATCCTGATAAAGCCCTTGATTTCTACCATCCTCTGGATAGCGGCGCTAGTTGTTGACAATGGCAGCCAATTCCTCCTGTCGGCGATTCACGTTGGTGAGGACCTCCATGAACTGGGTCATCTGAGTAGCCATCTGGGCCCTCATTTCAGCGAGTTCAGCTTGAACTTGTTCCATCTGTTTTGGTAAATTGTTTTTGGTGGAGTATCGATGAGTAATCGTCTTGAATTCTGAATAAGAAAAGAAGAAGAATAAGAATACCGTCTTGAGATAACCTGTAATGTTTATGAAATGCATGATGTGCATGATATGTTTGTCATTTCCCGGTATTCAAGAGTCCTTTTATTCATCAACCACGACACGCAACCAAAAATAATCATACAATCAAAGGAAAAAGGACAAAAACACGAACACTTCAATTATTTACAAACAAAAGAACGATGTTCAGGTGACTTCGGTCATTTAAGAGTGTAATGATAAACAACAAAATACATGTTTCGAAGTAAACTTAACAAAAAACTGAATAATAAAAACAAACAACGGTCTCTTCCAACAATCCTGGGGGTGACCAAATACGCCAAAAGTAAGTAACAAAACTAAATCTCCGGAACGAGACACGCTTCAAGGTGCTGACAATACTCTTTAAGCCTGGCTTTCTCCTTCAAAAGTTGCGATGCGACTACCTTACTTTCTTGAAACCGATCCTCTGTGAAACGCCTCTGGGTTACTTCCTTCTTAAGCTGAGCATCTTTGTCTTTGAGCTGTTTCTCCAAGTTTTGAATCTTCTTCTTGTAGCTATTCTCAGATGTCTGAAGCTTCCGGCACTCTTGCTTGGTCTTACTCAACTCTTCTTCCATTTCAGCATGAGATCTCTTCCTAAAACTGGTTGCATCAGAAGTTTCCCCTTGAGCTTCTTTGAGTTTGCGAGCTAAGTTGGCCCTCTCTTGATCTACCCAATAGAGTTTCATCCCTGCCTCACGGTCTTTTGCACGAAGTTGAATGTTCTCAACATGAACCTGGGTGAACACCTCGGTAGGCACCGTGTTACCCAGAACAGCAGGAGGTTTCTCACATATAGGATCCGACCTTGCAAATGGTAACCGTAAAATCTTAACCCTAGCTCTAATCCACTCCAGGTAAGGAACCCTAGCAATAGGAACCTTCTTTCCCAAAGTAGTTTTATCCTTCTTGTGAATTCCCTTCCAAGCATTTTCCACTCTTTTCAACATCACAGGATCACTTCTTATAACAAAATACACTGATTCAGACACCTCCTCAACCTTTGGCGGTCCATCCATTGCATATCCCAATTGACGATAAGCAAGCACATGATTATAGTTGATACACCCCTTAGTTCCTATGAGGGGAACATTAGGGAAATATCCGCAACTAGTGATGATACTTCGTACTTCCCCCATGTCATAATTCCACCGGATATCAAATGAAGTAAGGTTGACAAGTCTTGATGACCATCAGAGAGAATGCCTAGTATTCACGAAAGGGCCACTTACCGGTAAGTGCAACTTAGACCATTGATACAACATCGAATGACATAAAATTACATTACCTCATTTTCCATGCCTGAAATGAATGGTGTAAAGAGTGTCTGCCAAGAGTGTCGGTACCGGGTTCTTATTTCTAAAAACATAAATAGCCGCCAAATCCACAAAATTTCTCTTGCGAGGGAAGAGGATGATCCCGTATATCATGAGAGCAAACAAAGTGCTGAAGCCATTCCAATTCCCTTTCTTTTCCCAGTCTTCCACTTTCTTCACTAAGAAATCCAAATAAAACCCTGTAGTATCCTCACTTGATTTCCAATTGTCTTTCACCTCTTTCCAACTCAAATGAAGAATTTCAGAAATAACTTCGAACTTCGGCTTCTCCGGCACTTGGACAAAAGGAACTTCATCGGACAACCTGATATTAAGTAGGTACGCGTACTCTTCTAGTGTGGGGATCAGTTGATAATCTTGAAAAGTAAAACACCGTAATTCCTTGTCATAGAACTGGAAGAGGATGATCAAAGCCATTGAGTCAACTGGAGTGTTGAGGACTAGTAACAAATTACCATAATTTTTGTTGAAATTATTCAGAACATCACCCTTCAAATAAGAACTCAACCTCTTAAATTCGGACACATCAACCGAAGGAATCTGATAAGCAAATGTATGCCTGGTGGGCTCTTTAACACGAACTGAATCAAACTCTTCTGACGGGAGGCCAGCCATTTCTGATGGAAAGAAGACTCTTGAATGTCCCTGGAAGATGACATGCACATGCTAGTTATTTTTTATACATCATTTTTTTAGAAATAAATATGCTATGATGCATCATGACAGGATCAAAGTTTCACACTGGATCATGGCTGGACCATTACAGAACAACACCACTCAAGATCAAAAGAAAAATTCCAAAGCTTCAAAACTATCATGGGAACCTGAATCACCTTTGTAACACAAAGTCACCAAAAGTACATGTACCTGTAAGAAAAGTTTTTCCGCCCCTCTCCCGGGTGTAGTCTAGGCCAAGGTAAGGTTAAAAGCCAAATCAGAGTACAGGAGCTCGAATGTCGGTATCATCATACGATAACACCTATTCGAACTACCTCCGAAGTCATGGGTCTCATGGTCAGGTCTACAAAGCATCCGCCTCATAGCTGCCATGGCCACTCTATTCCTAGTTCCTATGGAATTCACTCATAGCCTGGGTATGAGGCCTTTTACCTCATGGAACAACGTACCCACCAAGAAAACAAGAATCCAAACAGTCCAGCCAAATCCAGTATGCAGAAAGTAAAGCGCACATAGGATGCAATGCAAACAGATAAATATGCAAAGTGGTAAAATAAACACCCAAAAAGAAAACAAACAAGAGCTAGGATCGACTCCGGGATGGACCAACAAAAGATCAATCTATCCGCAGTGAAGTCGCCAGCTGAAACCACACGGCCGAAACCTGTCATCTGGATGTAATGAAACATCAATGAAGTCGCCACCGAACTTCTTTTATCCCGCCGAAAGGGAAAGGTAAACATCGAGAAAACCTGAAGAGGGAGAAATCATGGTCTTTCGACTGAGAGATCGGGTAAGGGAGTCTGTTACGCGAGGGGAAGGTATTAGCACCCCACACGCTCGTAGTACTCTACGGTATCCACTCTTGTTGTCTAATCTAATGGGTGTGGTCAAATCCTATGTCTATGGCTTAAAGCTGAAAAGGGAATGCATGCGAAAGAAAAGAAGAAAATAATGTAGGGAAAATAAAAAGTTATGCTCGATTGGGCCCTACCCCAATTCCTACGTATCCCTTTTAAGGAATCAGAGCAGTCGTAGTTCGGCTTACATATTTTGGTTGGTTTGTGTTTTTTAGTTAAGACAACAAAAACAGTCAAGATGGCAAAACATCAAGTAAAACAACAAAAAAATGAGATGGTAAAACATCAGTTAAATAATAACAAAGTAACATGTCAAAGATGGCGAAACATCAAATGATAAAACGGATGACAAGACATCACACCTAACAATGATATTGAGAATCAAAGTAGGATAACAAACATGTGCGATGGCGAAACATCAGCTTCAAACAAATGTGCGATGGAGAAACATCGACTAGAAGATAACAAGATATCATGGAAAAGATGGCGAAACATCAATACAAACGGATGACAAAACATCACACCTAACAATGATATTGAGAATCAAAGTAAGATAACAAACATGTGCAATGGTGAAACATAGGCTTCAAACAAATGTGCAATGGCGAAACATCGGCTAGAAGATAACAAGATATCATGGAAAAGATGGTGAAACATCAATATAAACGGATGACGAAACATCACACCTAACAATGATATTGAGAATCAAAGTAGGATAACAAACATGTGCGATGGCGAAACACCGGCTTCAAACAAATGTGCGATGGCGAAACATCGGCTAGAAGATAACAAGATATCATGGTGTTGTACCCCAAATTTTGACCTAAGATATCGTCTCCTACCTGCATCTTTACATTACATTTGTTTTGATCCATCGATTTTAAAATTCATGACTTTTTCAGGCCAAGAGCTATTTATGCTGAACATTAAGTCATTTAATCGATTCGTGCAAAAAAAATGATGTTTATTAATTATTTATTATCTAAAATTTAAATAATTGAAATTCATTTTTTGATTATTATTTAGTTTAAAGATGTATGGATAATAAAATAAACATCAGAGAAGAGGCGCATTAATTGTGTGGACAATATTTATTTATTACTCATTATTTTAAATTTAAGTAACTAGAATTTATTCTTAGTTATTACATAATTTAAAGGTTATGAATAATATAATAAGCATTCGAAAAAAGTTCATTGGTCAATAACGATTGTTTAATCATTCGTCGTTCTAAGTTAAATAATTGAAACCCTGTTTTAATTATTATAATTTAGTTGGGAATGATGAATTAAATAACCGAAGATATTAGTTGATCAATGATAATTATTATTTATCTGTTTATTATTTTGAATGTAGGTAATTGAAAATTTGTTTTCAATTATTATTCGTTTGGAGAAATAATAAACGATAAATAAATAAAGAAGAAGAATTTAATGGACAAATAGTTTTCTTTTATTCATTTTCTTATTGTACAAGTTATTATGTAAATATTGTATATATTACAGTAAATTACAATAATGAATTGACAAAAACTAAAATGAAATAAAAAAAAACTAATCTATCTTAATTCTAAAGCTTCCGATCCAATGCGTTTTGTCCGCTCATTTAATGTTACCTGCACAATTAAAAGAAAAGAATTAGAATTCGAATAAATAATTAAATGCAGAAAATAAATTTAATGTTCATCATTAAATGTAATGGCCGGAATCAGTTACTATTTTTTTGCAAATCACGGGATTACTCCCGGTTCACAAAAAAGAAAAGAATTTTAAAGCATATGCACAAGTTATGTTTTCCAAAAACTGCATATTTAAACTAATTACATTTGTTTTAAATCCCAAATGTAATTTCAAAAAGCATACAGCATAAGCATACAAAACCATGCAGTAACCACATATGCAAGCATGCTCACTTAGCCTTTGCCTACACAGCAGGAAACAAAACAATGTTTGTATTAAAAGGAAAACATGCAGTTTGACCATATTTGCAAGCAATACAAAAATTCCTTTTTCATCATTTTCTGGCCATTACAATTTCAGAAAAATGTACAGCTTATCACTCTTTTGTCAAAGCCATACTGAGAGAAAAAAAGAGAGGGAGAAGTGTGGGATTTGCAGGCTTAGCATAGGCAGAAGAGGTTATACAAGACAAACAAAAATATAGCCAGTAGAATTAATAACACAGAATAAGAATAGAGACAAATTGGAGGGACAGCATAGTGCAGAATGCTCAGGGAGATCCCAAAGGATTTTTTCAAAATTCCTGGCCTGTAGCGAAAAGAAGAGAAGAGGAATTATTATTACATAACAAAAAGAAAACAAAGACAGCATAACATATATCAAAGCCTCCAAGAAAACTTAGAAATTTTAAACTGCATAATCCCCTACTGTAAAAGAAAAACCATTTCTTTCAAACCATACACAAAAACCTTGCAACTGATTGAGCCATTCAAACCAATATCCTCATCCTGTCATCAAAAGAAAAAACATCCAAAATCATCTTACAGTAAACCAGTTCAAATCACCACCAATATGACATAGCGAATTCCTGCCCCAACTTCCATCCATCCGCCCAAACCACAAGAAACCCTTACATTCATCACCATGTCCCACTATTATTCCAGCTTGAACATCCTTAATCCAACAACCTGAAAACTCTAAGGCAACCGATTTGGCCTCAGTGTCAACATCATTGGCCCCTTTCAAAAAATTACTCAAGCTATCCAAATCGTCATACAGTACAGTTTCAAGAAGAAGTGTAATATCAGTTTCAACAAAAATCCAGCATAGTATCACATTCAAGCTAGGACAGAAGAACAAGTGTATCATCATATTCAAAGGAGAAGAAAAAATAAAACAATCATACAGTGGCACGTTCAAGCAAGAAGAAGAGGAATCAAAGAACAGTCCCAACCAGTTTCAACAAAGAAAAGGTGTAGCATCACATTCAAGAGGAAAAGCCGAAGCACAGTACCAAGGTTTAAAGACAAAATAGAAGTACAGTATCAACAACCAAGAAGAGGAAAACCGCAAATACCGTTCACCACCGTGCACGCTTGCCACGTCTCTGCCGTCCGGCCTCCGTCACCCCTAGCTCGTCCTCCGCCTCCACCTAGGTAACGCTTTTATCCCGTTTTTTTTATTTTCTTCAAACGCCACTCAAATCAACATGGATAACCAATATAAGAACCAGTCAAGATCAACATAATAAATCATAAAATCAACATGCAAAGACGAATCTAACGTTAATGAAGCAAACGCGTTTTTACCGTCTCCGCTTAAGCCGTCTCGGTCGTGTTCAGTGGAGGGAAGAGGAGCCAAGCGTGGGTGGCCGGAACGAAGAAGGAGCGTCAGGTCCGGTGGCGAGGATGAAGAAGCTTCGCGAAAGAGATGAAGATCGTGAGAAGAGAGAGAGCGTCGTTTCTGCCTTAAGACAAACCCTAAATCCCATTTGTATAACATAATACAACCCTAATGCTGCATTAACCTCTTGGGCCCTTTTTGCTCTCAGCTCAAGCCCACGAAGTTTGTACACCCCCCTGCCTTCACTTCGCTTGGGCCTTATTCCAACCCTCTGGCCCATTCTAATTTACTTACTCATCTCCTCTTAATTCTATTTTGACTGCCTCTTAGTATTATATAATTTTTATTTGTAATTTAGTTAACCAAAAAATAAAAGATATAATCTAAAGTTTTAATAATAGGCCATTTTATTAATTCAAACTTTCAAGATTTAATAATCGTAATATCTTTTCTTAAAAAAAATATAGATTTTAGTTAGTAATATTGAATTTTATTTAATTTAAAGAATTCCTAATACTCTTTTATAATAAAAGGCATAAGAATAGAAAAAAACTAAAAAATATTTTATTATCTTAATTAATATCAAAAATATAAAAAAACTCAATAACTTAAAAAACTAGAAAAATGCCACGTCCTCATTAAATAATTCTTTTGATTTATCCTTATAAAAAATGCGTAAGAAATTTAAAATACTTTCTTCCCATTAACATTAAACAAACAAAATCATAAAAACATAGTTCGCATCTTTTATTCCATCATTTAGTTTATTGCTATTTAATTATTATTCGCATATTTTCTTTGTTCGTGTATCTTTGTTTATTCGATTTATGTTTAAATCCAAAGGAAAAAACAGTAAATTTGTTGACTTCATGTCTCCAAATCTAACTGCGCAAATTTCTGCATTTTTCATTAAAACTTAGGTTAACTTTCTTCCAATATTCGCCTTTCTTCAAATTTCAACCTTTTCAAAGCTTATACCATTTTAAGTCAAAACTTCGACGTTAGGTCGTCGTACCTTCAAAAAACCCGTCCGTATCCCTTTTCGGCCAAAATAATTTATTTTCAATCAAGCGATCAATTTTAAATAAAACAGATATTTCAAAAGGTTCCTATAGAGTACTATAGATGCATTGGGTGCTAATACCTTCCCATTGTATAACCAACCCCCGAACTCTCGATCTCTTTTCAAAAAACGCTTTGTATTTGTATTTTTGTTTACATTGCATATTTAGGGTTTATTTCGCTCTTTTCCCTTTTCCTTTGGAAACAATAAAGCGCGGTGGCGACTCTTGCTTTTTGTGAGGCGAATTAATCAATAATTCGATCTCCGATTTACCCCGCTACATTTTTTATCGCTACAGAATTGGCGACTCTGCTGGGGACAGATTGACCTCTTGCTGGTCCATCCCTAAGTGGGTTAAGCCTAATTTGTCTTATCTGTTTACTATTATTTGATTTGCTTGATTATGTGTTTAAATTGGGGTTATTCGGGTTTTTCGCAAAGGACAAATCCTACACCCGGATTAAGTAACACTTAAGGAATAGGACGGGCGGTATAGTCATGTTAACTTTGAGGGAGTAATCCCGAAGAAGGAGGCATGAGATCCCCCACTCAATGGAAGGCCCTCTTGAACTTAATATTCGTTTACCGAGTAATCGGGAAGACATTATTATTTTCGACCTAGGAGCCCGAGAAGTTGAGGACCGTAGAACCCTAACCCATCTTGGCCTTTTTTTAGGTGTAGCGCGGAGACTATAACGGAGTAATTCGGAAGTAGTTGTCACGCGATGCTACGCTCGGACGAGTTTCTCTTGAGAATATTGCTAATTATTGAGTAATCAAGACGTTGGTAATATCCGAAAGAGGGATGTGGACTCTGGGAACTCTTAGAACCTTGTCTTACAGGTGTGATCAAAACATTAGTACATACCTTTGGGTGGGCTTTACCCTCGACTCCATGCTGAACGCTGAACCTTTAAACCCCATGTTTGCAAATTTATGTGTGACTGTTGCACTATCATTCATTCATGCATTCATCAACATCTTTGTAAAAAAAACTCGTTTTTCAAGGAACTTTGGATTGATTTTTGCAAACGTCTTAGGGTATTATGGAATTTGGAAGAAGAAATACTCGAAGCTTTAGCTTCAAGGAGCCCGAAATTGAAGAACTGAAGAGTTTGATTCCGAAGATAGAGAGTCCGACAGATTTTCAGAAGAAATATGGGTCCATCGTACCGCTCATGAAGCGCAAGATGAAGAAAGGCATCCTCAACACGTTGGTTCAGTTCTATGATCCCCTGTACCGATGTTTCACCTTCCCGGATTATCAGTTGATGCCTACTTTAGAGGAGTACTCTTATATTCTTGGTTTGCCGATCGTCGACCGTGTTCCTTTTTCTGGGTTAGAAGAGGAGCCTAAGTCCCATGAGATAGCAACTATCACCCACCTGAAGAAGTCAGAGATAGAGGAGAATATGACTACGAAAGGAGGAATCCGGGGTTTGCCGGCACAGTTTCTGTTGAAGAAAGCTCGTTACTTTGCTGATACAAAGGATACCGTTGCCTTCGAGGACGTGTTTGCTCTACTCGCGTATGGTCTTTTCTTATTCCCTAACGTTGATAAATTTGTGGATGTCAACGCTATCAGAGTTTTCCTGATTGGAAATCCGGTCCCTACGCTGCTAGGGGACACGTATTACTCTATCCATCTTCGAAACTCTTATCAAGGAGGGATGATTATCTGTTGTGTGCCGTTGTTGTATCAGTCGTATGTCTCGCATTTACCTGGGTCCGATGCTTTCTGGGATCTTGAGAAGGAACCGCGGTGGGCGCCAAAGATTATGGCTCTCACTCATTTCGATATTGACTGGTACAATCGAGTTTACCATGACGTGGAGATCATCGACAGCTGTGGTGCTTTTCCCAACGTACCTCTTCTTGGTACGAGGGGTGGAATCAACTACAACCCTGTTCTAGCGCGCCGTCAGTTCGGGTACCCGATGAGAGATAAGCCGAATAACATCCATGTGAGTAGTTTCTTTCTTCAGGAAGGACAAGACCATCAGGCTGCTAAGAGGGAGATTGAGGGAGCTTGGCGCCATATTCACAAGAAAGGGAGAGATATGCTGGGACATAGAGGTGCCGTCTCTTTGGAACCTTACCTGCAGTGGGTCTGTGCTAGGGCTTATGCTCTCAAGATGCCGTATAAACTTGAGAAACCTTTATTCCCTGCCATCGACCATCATCAGTTGTTATCCCTATTGCGGATGTAGGAGAATATCAAGGAAACCTGGCTAGGATGAAATCCGAAAGAGACGCTTGGAAGGAAAAGTACCATATGTCCGAATATGAGAATCGAGTCCTGACACGACAGCTGAAAGAAAAGAAGGAGTTGTTGCTTATTCAAGACGGCCGGTTCGTTGACCACGATGAGAAGCTTCGCCAGAAGGATGCCTTGTTGAAGAAGTACGCGAGTGAAAGGAAGAGAAAAAGGGAATGTTCAGTAAACGTGGCTCTCGTTCCTAGTCCACAAGAAGGAATCGTCAATCGACTGATAGCGGAAAAGAAAGATATGGAAGACTTTTACGAAGAAAAGATCAAGAAGCTCCGGTTACAGCTGGTGTTTGGTCCGTCATCTGAGGATTCCGAGTAAGCTTTAGCTTTAGTTTATTCTATTGATGTCATTTTGAAAAACCATGTAAAAGGGCTTCATGCTCCGAAGTTGTAATTTATCGTTTTATTAAGGGCTTCATGCTCCGAAGTTGTAATTTATTGTTTTATTAAGGGCTTCATGCTCCGAAGTTGTAATTTATTGTCTTATTTTGGGCTTCATGCTCCAAGTTGTAATTTACTGCCTTCGTGTTTCAAAAATGTAATTTATCACTTTATTATGGTTTCCATGTTGCAAGTTGTAATTTATTGCTTTCATTAGTAGATTGGTTATCTCAAAGTTGTAATTTACTATTCCAAATTGTAAGTTGTAATTTATCGCTTTCGATTAACGGATTGAGTTTTTGTTGTTCTAAATTCCTTTACCATTGATGTATGCCAAGTTACTAAAGTTCCTTGAAAAACTTTCAAAATGAGTCATCATTTGCATTGCCATCATGCATCATTTCACACTCCACATCACATGTTTTCTAGAGTCTCATTCTTGTTCTTTTTCCACCGAAGGTTGTCAAGCTGTCTCACCGATACGACACTCGGGCCAATCGTCAGAGGAAAATGGAAGATTTGGAACAGGAAAATCATGAGCTTCGTGGGGAAGTTGCTACACTTCGTGCCGAGATGGAAAAGTTAACAGCGTTGGTGGAAAGTTTGGTGGCTGTTCAGAATCAGCCATCGACTACGGCTGCCGAGATTCAGACTTCAACTCCAGTGGTTTCCGAAAATGTTACAGTTCCTGCATCCACCACCCAAATCAACTCTCCACTTCAACATCAGATGCCGAAAGGTTTTCCGTGGGGAATGCCTTACAACTTTGTGCCAGAGGGGTATCAGCCTACCGTACAACCTATATTTCAGTCTGCATTGTCTCTTCCTCAACCAGAGACAACTGCCATGCCGCCAGTAATTCCATCCGTAACACCTTTTCCGCAACCAGTTATGACGACCGTTGCTCCTGTGGTCCACTCAGTACCATACTTGAATGAACCAGTTTATCCTGCCGAACCCGCTGAAAGTTTGGGTCTTTTTGACAGAATGGAGGAATTTCAGGATCAGTTCCAGGAAATGCAGAAGGAGCTTAGAGCATTGAAAGGGAAGGATTTGTTTGGGAAGACTACGCACGATCTTTGTTTAGTTCCGAATGTCAAGATCCCAGCGAAGTTCAAAGTGCCAGACTTTGAGAGATATAAGGGTGATTCGTGTCCTAGAAGCCATTTGACAATGTACGTGAGGAAGATGTCCACGTACTCCGATGATCATGATTTGTTGATTCATTATTTTCAAGACAGCTTGACGGGTGCTGCTCTGAAGTGGTATATGGGTTTAGACAGCATTCGGATCCGCAACTTTAACGATCTTAGTGAAGCCTTTGTCCATCAGTACAAGTACAACGTTGACATGGCGCCGGACAGGGATCAACTCCGGGCAATGTCGCAGAAAGACCGAGAATCTTTTAAGGAGTACGCCCAGAGGTGGCGTGAAATTGCTGCTCAAATCTATCCACCTCTTGAAGAGAAAGAGATGACTAAGATATTTTTGAAGACTTTGGGGTCTTTTTACTATGAGAGAATGATAGCCAGCGCACCCAGTGACTTTACCGAAATGGTGAGCATGGGCATGCGATTAGAGTAAGGAATTCGCGAAGGGCGTCTGGTTAAAGAAGGGAGTCCGTCTAGCAGTGCGAAGAAGTTCGGAGGTGTTTTCCCGAAGAGAAAAGAGCAAGATGTCAGTGCTTTGTTTCCAGGTAGGCCTAGGAGAGGCTACTCTCACGTCGCGGCAGTCACTCCGGCTGTCCGCCCAGCTTTGGTAGCCCCATCTCATCAGATTCCGCCAACTCAACCACGGCCTTTTCAGCAGCAGCCTCGACAACAGGCTTATCCGTTCAACAATCAGAACCGTTCGCCCAGGAAACCGCAGTTCGATGCCATTCCTATGACGTATACTGAACTGTTCCCTGCTCTCATTAGAAAGAATCTCATCACAACAAAGCCACCTCCTGTCGCACCGAACAGTGCTTCTCCGTGGTACAAGGCGGATCAATTCTGTGAATATCATCAAGGGTCGCCGGGGCACAACCTTGAGAATTGCTTTGCTTTGAAGGCGGATGTGCAGAGATTAATTAAGAACGACATCTTATCTTTTAAGGATGTTAATCCAAACGTCAGAGATAACCCTTTGCCCCGACATGGGGCAGCTTCTGTGAATATGGTGGAAGGTTGTCCGGGGAAGTTCCGAGTTTTCCAAGTCGAGCACATCAGAGAATCATTGATCAGGTTACATCAGAGTTTGAGAAGACTTGCCTTTGTTAGGCACCAACATGATTATGACGTTTGCGAGTTTTGTTCAAGAGAAGATGATTGTCCTATTGTGAAGGAGGACATTCAGAAGTTGCTAGATCAGAGAATTATCACTATTACCTATGACCGAAATCCTGAAGATGAAGTGAATGTTATCACCCCACAATTTAATTTGCCAGAATCAGTAGAAATTGCTTACAACAGCCAGACTGCGTCTGCTGATCCTTTGATTATTTACCCACCTGGCCCTGTGCCTTACAGCTCAGACCAAGCCGTTCCGTACAAGTATCACGCCACCATGATCGAGAATGGGGTAGAGGTTCCCATACCAACTAGACCGTCTTTCGTTAATATTGCCGATGTAAGTAGAGTGACAAGAAGTGGGCGTGTTTTCGCCGCAGTACCGTCGAGAAGACCAGAAGTTCAAGTAAGGAGGCCCATGCCGGCGGAGATCCCTGTAAGAAATGAACCAAGGGTTGAGATAGATCGATCCAGTGAACCTATCCCTCACCCTGAAGAAGATGAAATCTTAAAGCTTATCAAAAGAAGCGAGTATAAAATTGTGGACCAGCTTCTGCAAACACCTTCCAAGATTTCCTTGCTTGCCTTATTGAGAGATTCTGGGGCACATAGAGAAACCTTGATGAAAGTGTTGGACCAGGCGTTCGTAGACCATGATGTGACAGTTGATCAGTTTGATGGGATTGTGGGAAATATAACCTCGTGTAACAACTTGGGTTTCAGTGATGAAGAACTCCCGGAGGAGGGGAGAAACCATAATATGGCTCTGCACATTTCAGTAAGTTGTGGAAATGATACCTTATCAAGCGTGTTAGTGGATACAGGCTCGTCATTGAATGTGATGCCCAAGACCACGTTGTCTCGACTTTCATATCCAGGTGCTCCTATGAGGCCTAGCGGAGTAATTGTTAAGGCGTTTGATGGTTCCAGGAAGACAGTTATTGGTGAAGTGGATCTTCCCATAGTGATTGGTCCCCATACTTTTCAAATCACTTTCCAAGTGATGGACATCCGTGCTGCTTATAGTTGTTTATTGGGCCGTCCCTGGATCCATGATGCCGGGGCAGTCACCTCCACGCTCCATCAGAGATTAAAGTTTGTGAGACATGGGAAGCTAGTGATGATTGGGGGAGAGCAGGTCATGGTGGTAAGTCATTTATCATCATTTTCTTTTATTGATGCTGACGAGGACGTCAGGACCCAGTTTCAGGGCCTATCTGTTGCTAAGAATACAGTGAAGAAGCAAGGGGCATCCATCTCTTCTTTTGAGGATGCACGGCGAATAGTGGAAAGTGGTTCGGCCGAAGGATGGGGCCAAGTGTTGACGTTACCCGAGAACAAGTCTGGGGAAGGTTTGGGTTTTCATCCAATAGCTGCAAGGGTCAAGAAAGAAGTGGTTGTTCGTCCAATTCAAGAGGTCTTTCGGAGTGCAGGGTTTGTGCATCCTGAGGTTGATGCTGTCATAGATGATGATTCTGAGGAGGATTTGCCCGTGTTTGTGACGCCTGGATTGGCTTGCCAAAACTGGATAGCTGTTGATATTCCTGTGGTTATGCATATTTCCGAGTAATGTTTTGTTTGTTTTCCTTTTGAAAAATCGCTCTGCCCAAGGCGAAACGTATTTTGTGTCGGGCTATGAAAAATAACTCCTTTTGCTCTGCCCAAGGCAAAAGAGAAATGTTTGGGCTTTCTGTTTCAAGTATTTCCCATTTAATGAATAAAAATGTTATTTTCACTGCTGTTTTATTTTTCACTTTTTCGGGAAATAATAATGAAAATTGATTAAGAACATTTTGGTTTATTTGCACAAATCGATTTCTAAAATAAAGCATAATCATGTGTGCAGATTATTTCATGACTTAACCATCGAAAACAATGATCCTATGCCCTCTCCCAACTTTGAATTCCTTGTGTTCAGAGCCGAAGAAGGGGATGATGAAGAGGTTCCTGTTGAGATTTCCCGTTTGATTGCGCAGGATGAGAAGGTCATTCAACCATTTGAAGAGCCTGTAGAGTTGGTCAATTTGGGTGATGAAGAGGATAGAAAGGAAGTCAAGGTCGGAGCATTGCTTATCCCGGAGGTTAAGGAGAAGATGTTGGAGCTTCTCAGAGAGTATGTTGACGTGTTTGCTTGGTCCTACCAAGATATGCCAGGGTTGGACAACGACATTGTGGAGCATCGTTTACCGTTGAGACCTGAGTGTCCATCGATCAAGCAGAAGTTGAGAAGGACTCGTCCTGACATGGCCGACAAGATTAAAGAAGAAGTTCAGAAGCAGATCAACGCAGGTTTTCTTGTGACGTCGGTCTATCCTCAGTGGTGAGCCAACATCGTGTCCGTTGCTAAGAAGGATGGTAAGGTTCGGATGTGTGTAGACTACAGAGATCTGAATAGAGCTAGTCTGAAGGATGATTTCCCATTACCTCATATTGACGTGTTGGTCGACAGTACCGCCAAGTTCAAAGTTTTTTCTTTCATGGATGGTTTCTCCGGTTACAATCAAATCAAGATGGCGCCGGAAGATATGGAAAAGACCGCTTTCATTACACCTTGGGGAACTTTCTGTTATCGGGTTATGCCGTTTGGTTTGAGGAATGCTGGTGCAATGTACCAAAGAGCCATGACTGCTTTGTTCCATGACATGATGCATAAGGAGATCGAAGTGTATGTGGATGACATGATTGCCAAATCACAGACTGAGGAAGATCACTTGGAGCATTTGTTAAAGTTATTCCAGCGTTTGAGAAAGTACAAACTCCGTCTGAATCCCAATAAGTGCACTTTTGGCGTTCGTTCGGGAAGACTTTTAGGTTTCATTGTCAGTCAGAAAGGTATTGAAGTAGATTCCGATAAAGTCAAAGCTATTCGGGAAATGCCCGCACCCAAGACGGAGAAACAAGTAAGAGGATTCCTTGGGAGACTGAACTACATCTCTAGATTTATATCTCATATGACTGCTACTTGTGGGCCGATTTTCAAGCTTCTCCGAAAGAACCAAGGATGTGTGTGGACAGAAGATTGTCAGAAAGCTTTCGATAGTATCAAAGAATATTTGCTCGAACCTCCCATTTTGATTCCTCCGGTGGAAGGAAGACCTTTGATTATGTACTTGACTATATTGGAAGACTCCATGGGATGTGTGCTTGGCCAGCAAGACGAGACTGGAAGAAAGGAACATGCTGTATATTATCTGAGTAAGAAATTCACAGACTGTGAGTCTCGATACTCATTGCTGGAGAAAACTTGTTGTGCTTTAGCTTGGGCTGCTCGCCGTCTGCGCCAGTATATGATTAACCACACCACTTGGTTGATCTCCAAAATGGATCCGATCAAGTATATCTTTGAGAAGCCTGCCTTATCTGGAAGGATAGCCCGTTGGAAGATGTTGTTATCTGAATATGACATTGAGTATCACACTCAGAAAGCAATCAAAGGGAGTATTTTAGCCGATCATTTGGCTCACCAACCAATTGAAGACTATCAATCCGTCAAGTTCGATTTCCCAGATGAAGATGTTATGTACTTGAAAGCTAAAGATTGTGAAGAGCCGTTACCTGAAGAAGGACCTGATCCTGAATCCCGGTGGGGTTTGATATTTGACGGAGCTGTGAATTCCTATGGAAATGGAATTGGAGCAATCATCGTTACTCCCCGAGGTACTCATATCCCGTTCACGGCAAGACTGAAGTTTGACTGTACGAACAACATGGCGGAATATGAAGCATGTATTATGGGTCTCGAAGAAGCGGTGGATCTAAGGATTAAGGTTCTGGATATTTACGAAGATTCGGCGTTGGTGATTAATCAAATCAAAGGAGAGTGGGAAACTCGCCATCCTGGTTTGATCCCTTACAGAGACTATGCTAGAAGGTTGTTAACCTTCTTCAACAAAGTGGAATTACATCACATCCCTAGAGATGAGAATCAAATGGCTGATGCTTTGGCTACCTTGTCTTCAATGTTTCAAGTGAATGATTGGAATGATGTGCCTACAATCCGGGTCATGCGCCTCGACAGACCTGCTCATGTGTTCTTGGTGGAAGAGGTCACCGACGACAAACCTTGGTTCTATGACATCAAACGTGTTCTTCAAACTCAAGAGTACCCGCCTGGGGCATCCAATAAGGATAGGAAGACGTTGAGAAGATTAGCAAGCAGTTTCTTTCTAAATGAAGAAGTGTTGTATAAGAGGAATTACGACATGGTCTTGCTCAGATGTGTAGACAGACGTGAAGCGGATATGCTGATGCAAGAAGTGCACGAAGGATCCTTTGGCACTCATGCCAATGGACATGCAATGGCTAGAAAGATGTTGAGAGCTGGTTACTACTGGATGACAATGGAATCTGATTGCTGCAAGTATGTGAAGAAGTGTCATAAATGCCAGATTTATGCGGACAAGATGCACGTGCCGCCGACCCTCCTCAATGTTATATCTTCACCTTGGCCTTTCTCTATGTGGGGCATTGATATGATTGGGATGATTGAACCCAAAGCTTCAAATGCTCATCGTTTCATCTTGGTAGCGATCGATTATTTTACCAAATGGGTGGAAGCAACATCTTATGCTAATGTAACCAGACAGGTGGTAGTCAGATTTATCAAGAATCAGATCATTTGTCGGTATGGTATCCCGAGCAAGATCATCACCGATAATGGGTCGAATTTGAATAACAAGATGATGAAGGAGCTTTGTGAAGAGTTCAAGATCGAACACCATAATTCCTCTCCCTACAGACCGAAGATGAATGGGGCTGTTGAAGCTGCTAACAAGAACATCAAGAAGATTGTCCAGAAGATGGTTGTAACTTATAAGGACTGGCATGAAATGCTTCCGTTCGCTTTACACGGGTACCGTACTTCAGTTCGAACTTCAACAGGCGTGACCCCTTTCTCCCTAGTTTATGGTATGGAAGCAGTACTCCCCGTGGAGGTTGAGATTCCGTCTCTGAGAGTGTTGATGGAAGCCAAGCTTTCTGAGGCCGAATGGTGTCAAAGTAGGTATGATCAGTTGAATTTAATCGAAGAAAAGAGATTGACGGCGTTGTGTCACGGTCAGTTGTATCAACAAAGAATGAAGAAGGCTTTTGATAAGAAGGTTCGGCCGCGCGAGTTCAGAGAAGGTGACCTTGTGCTCAAGAAAATATTATCTTTCCAACCTGATTCTAGGGGCAAATGGGCTCCGAATTATGAAGGACCGTATGTTGTTAAGAAAGTTTTCTCTGGAGGTGCCATGATTCTCACCAATATGGATGGTGAAGACCTCCCGCGTCCCTTGAACGCCGATGCAGTCAAAAAGTATTTCGCTTAGGCAGATTTCTGGCCAAATCAGTTTCGGCATCCGAACACCTTCTGGAATTCAAAGTTGTTAGGGAAAATAGTGATCATTGTTTTATATGACCTTTTATTTCATGTACTATTTCCCCGAGCTTTTGTAAACCGTTGGAGTCGCATTGTTAGCGAACAACCTCGTATTAATAAAGTTTGAACACTTATCTTTTGTGGGCAAAATTTTAATTTTTATGGAAATACTTGAAACAAATTTACTTAAATGTCCTTATTTTAAATATGTGTCGTGAATAACTAAAGGAATATTGACAGTTTGTTCCAAAGATGGTCAAGCCATGAAATGCAAGGCAGTGCAGTAGTTTATTCGTGCATGATGAGCATGTTTTATTTCAAATCATCGTCATGAGGGGTTGGTTGTGTTAAACTTGTGTTTTTTTTCGAGGTACTAAATTTGGTGACTCCCCAGCTGTTCCAGTTGAGCTTTGTTCTGGCTGTCTCAATCTTGGCGATTTCCGATGTGGTGCATTTTGTCTCATACCTTGATCCATTGATGGTAGAAGATTGGATTTGGATGTTCTTCTTCTCGGAGGATTCGGACCTTGTAGCGTGGTACTCTCCGACGCTGCTGTGTGTTTCCAATTCCGTCTATCTTCTGTTTTTTCAAGATTGGCCGAGTATCTATTTTGCTGTGACATCTTATTATCTCCAAGATATTTCATCTGTCTGTTTCGACAGCATAACATTCACTTATTCATCTACACTCATATCAGCATGCATATCCGTGTTTGCCGTGGATTTGGAGTCATATCTTGTTTGTTCGAACAACATACATATGTTCTTTCCAGGTAGAAAGTTAACTTAAGCATAAAATGCGCCTCCTTTCTAATTGCCCAACTGAGCTAATCCTCGTGGATGACTGTTGATTTAGCGTACCTTGTCCATTTTTGGATAGGATGAATTCCCTAATCGAGTTACTTTCTCATTGGGTAGAGTCTTGTTTGACTGTTTTCTCTCTGGTTATCCCTGGATGAAGTTGCTGCCTCTTGCATAGGCTATCTCTTTGATTTTCCCCAGTGAAATCGCGACCTGGACAGTTGGTGCATTTATTTTGCACGTTAAAGTATATGATCTCCTCGGGAAGGATTGATTCAGGTTTCTCTTTGACGAGGATTATATTCTCTGCCAGTATCATTGCAGTTTTCTTCTGAATTATTTTGGAAAACGACAAGCGGCAGCTCTTCACGAGCAACCTGTACGTTATCTTTTCGAAAGCGCCGAGCAGCAGTTCTTCATGAGCTACTAGTGCGTCATTTTATCTTTTCGAAAGCGCCGAGCAGCAGTTCTTCATGAGCTACTAGTGCGTCATTTTATCTTTTCGAAAGCGCCGAGCAGCAGTTCTTCATGAGCTACTAGTGCGTCATTTTATCTTTTCGAAAGCGCCGAGCAGCAGTTCTTCATGAGCTACTAGTGCGTCATTTTATCTTTTCGAAAGCGCCGAGCAGCAGTTCTTCATGAGCTACTAGTGCGTCATTTTATCTTTTCGAAAGCACCGAGCAGCAGTTCTTCATGAGCTACTAGTGCGTCATTTTATCTTTTCGAAAGCGCCGAGCAGCAGTTCTTCACGAGCTACTAGTGCGTCATGTTCTATTTTTCTGAAAGCGACAAGCAGCAAACTCTTCATGAGTTACCAGTACGTTACTACTTTTCTGGAATACAGCAAGCGACGGCTTCTTTATTTGAGCAGCTTGTATGTTATCGGTATTTTCTTTGGACAACAGCAAGCGGCAGCTTCTTTATTTGAGCATCTTGTATGTTATCGGTATTTTCTTTGGACAACAGCAAGCGGCAGCTTCTTTATTTGAGCAGCTTGTATGTTATCGGTATTTTCTTTGGACAACAGCAAGCGGCAGCTTCTTTATTTGAGCAACTTGCATGTTATTGGTATTTTCTGGAATACAGCAAGCGGCAGCTTCTTTATTTGAGCAGTTTGTATGTTATCGGTATTTTCTCTAGACAACAACAAATGGCAGTTTTCTTTATTTGATCAACCCTCGTATCTACAGTCTTATTACCTCAGCATTAATGAGTACATCTCTGAAATTCTAGCAGAAAAGTCTGTTACGAATCGATATCTCCAGAAGTCGGTAATCCGTTATCAGCAATTTGATACTCTCTGTCTATCGTCGACCTTGAATTGCGAATTCACTGTGTTGGATCAATGATCTGTTACGGCCTATGCAAGATGTTCTTTTTAGGGTTAGAGGTTGTTTTCCCTCGATTTTATTCGCTGTCAGGAGTCTGTCGGTCGAAGTCGATAGCTTGTTTCCCCAGTAATGTATAATCCGAACCGCTGTGTTTTGTTGGTGTTCGATTCCCCCAACATTGTCTCGTTTCACAATATCTTTCTCTGTGGGTTAGATCGCTGCATTCATACCAAACATGACGACGGCATCTTAGGACAAAATTTGTGTAGTTATGTATTTAAGTACCTTCAATCACGTCGAAACAAAGATTTTAATCTTCATATCTCCGGATAGAAGAAACTTAAATAGGGGCAACTGTTGTACCCCAAATTTTGACCTAAGATATCGTCTCCTACCTGCATCTTTACATTACATTTGTTTTGATCCATCGATTTTAAAATTCATGACTTTTTCAGGCCAAGAGCTATTTATGCTGAACATTAAATCATTTAATCGATTCGTGCAAAAAAAAAAATGATGTTTATTAATTATTTATTATCTAAAATTTAAATAATTGAAATTCATTTTTTGATTATTATTTAGTTTAAAGATGTATGGATAATAAAATAAACATCAGAGAAGAGGCGCATTAATTGTGTGGACAATATTTATTTATTACTCATTATTTTAAATTTAAGTAACTAGAATTTATTCTTAGTTATTACATAATTTAAAGGTTATGAATAATATAATAAGCATTCGAAAAAAGTTCATTGGTCAATAACGATTGTTTAATCATTCGTCGTTCTAAGTTAAATAATTGAAACCCTGTTTTAATTATTATAATTTAGTTGGGAATGATGAATTAAATAACCGAAGATATTAGTTGATCAATGATAATTATTATTTATCTGTTTATTATTTTGAATGTAGGTAATTGAAAATTTGTTTTCAATTATTATTCGTTTGGAGAAATAATAAACGATAAATAAATAAAGAAGAAGAATTTAATGGACAAATAGTTTTCTTTTATTCATTTTCTTATTGTACAAGTTATTATGTAAATATTGTATATATTACAGTAAATTACAATAATGAATTGACAAAAACTAAAATGAAATAAAAAAAAACTAATCTATCTTAATTCTAAAGCTTCCGATCCAATGCGTTTTGTCCGCTCATTTAATGTTACCTGCACAATTAAAAGAAAAGAATTAGAATTCGAATAAATAATTAAATGCAGAAAATAAATTTAATGTTCATCATTAAATGTAATGGCCGGAATCAGTTACTATTTTTTTGCAAATCACGGGATTACTCCCGGTTCACAAAAAAGAAAAGAATTTTAAAGCATATGCACAAGTTATGTTTTCCAAAAACTGCATATTTAAACTAATTACATTTGTTTTAAATCCCAAATGTAATTTCAAAAAGCATACAGCATAAGCATACAAAACCATGCAGTAACCACATATGCAAGCATGCTCACTTAGCCTTTGCCTACACAGCAGGAAACAAAACAATGTTTGTATTAAAAGGAAAACATGCAGTTTGACCATATTTGCAAGTAATACAAAAATTCCTTTTTCATCATTTTCTGGCCATTACAATTTCAGAAAAATGTACAGCTTATCACTCTTTTGTCAAAGCCATACTGAGAGAAAAAAAGAGAGGGAGAAGTGTGGGATTTGCAGGCTTAGCATAGGCAGAAGAGGTTATACAAGACAAACAAAAATATAGCCAGTAGAATTAATAACACAGAATAAGAATAGAGACAAATTGGAGGGACAGCATAGTGCAGAATGCTCAGGGAGATCCCAAAGGCTTTTTTCAAAATTCCTGGCCTGTAGCGAAAAGAAGAGAAGAGGAATTGTTATTACATAACAAAAAGAAAACAAAGACAGCATAACATATATCAAAGCCTCCAAGAAAACTTAGAAATTTTAAACTGCATAATCCCCTACTGTAAAAGAAAAACCATTTCTTTCAAACCATACACAAAAACCTTGCAACTGATTGAGCCATTCAAACCAATATCCTCATCCTGTCATCAAAAGAAAAAACATCCAAAATCATCTTACAGTAAACCAGTTCAAATCACCACCAATATGACATAGCGAATTCCTGCCCCAACTTCCATCCATCCGCCCAAACCACAAGAAATCCTTACATTCATCACCATGTCCCACTATTATTCCAGCTTGAACATCCTTAATCCAACAACCTGAAAACTCTAAGGCAACCGATTTGGCCTCAGTGTCAACATCATTGGCCCCTTTCAAAAAATTACTCAAGCTATCCAAATCGTCATACAGTACAGTTTCAAGAAGAAGTGTAATATCAGTTTCAACAAAAATCCAGCATAGTATCACATTCAAGCTAGGACAGAAGAACAAGTGTATCATCATATTCAAAGGAGAAGAAAAAATAAAACAATCATACAGTGGCACGTTCAAGCAAGAAGAAGAGGAATCAAAGAACAGTCCCAACCAGTTTCAACAAAGAAAAGGTGTAGCATCACATTCAAGAGGAAAAGCCGAAGCACAATACCAAGGTTTAAAGACAAAATAGAAGTACAGTATCAACAACCAAGAAGAGGAAAACCGCAAATACCGTTCACCACCGTGCACGCTTGCCACCTCTCTGCCGTCCGGCCTCCGTCACCCCTAGCTCGTCCTCCGCCTCCACCTAGGTAACGCTTTTATCCCCTTTTTTTATTTTCTTCAAACGCCACTCAAATCAACATGGATAACCAATATAAGAACCAGTCAAGATCAACATAATAAATCATAAAATCAACATGCAAAGACGAATCTAACGTTAATGAAGCAAACGCGTTTTTACCGTCTCCGCTTAAGCCGTCTCGGTCGTGTTCAGTGGAGGGAAGAGGAGCCAAGTGTGGGTGGCCGGAACGAAGAAGGAGCGTCAGGTCCGGTGGCGAGGATGAAGAAGCTTCGCGAAAGAGATGAAGATCGTGAGAAGAGAGAGAGCGCCGTTTCTGCCTTAAGACAAACCCTAAATCCCATTTGTATAACATAATACAACCCTAATGCTGCATTAACCTCTTGGGCCCTTTTTGCTCTCAGCTCAAGCCCACGAAGTTTGTACACCCCCCTGCCTTCACTTCGCTTGGGCCTTATTCCAACCCTCTGGCCCATTCTAATTTACTTACTCATCTCCTCTTAATTCTATTTTGACTGCCTCTTAGTATTATATAATTTTTATTTGTAATTTAGTTAACCAAAAAATAAAAGATATAATCTAAAGTTTTAATAATAGGCCATTTTATTAATTCAAACTTTCAAGATTTAATAATCGTAATATCTTTTCTTAAAAAAAATATAGATTTTAGTTAGTAATATTGAATTTTATTTAATTTAAAGAATTCCTAATACTCTTTTATAATAAAAGGCATAAGAATAGAAAAAAACTAAAAAATATTTTATTATCTTAATTAATATCAAAAATATAAAAAAACTCAATAACTTAAAAAACTAGAAAAATGCCACGTCCTCATTAAATAATTCTTTTGATTTATCCTTATCAAAAATGCGTAAGAAATTTAAAATACTTTCTTCCCGTTAACATTAAACAAACAAAATCATAAAAACATAGTTCGCATCTTTTATTCCATCATTTAGTTTATTGCTATTTAATTATTATTCGCATATTTTCTTTGTTCGTGTATCTTTGTTTATTCGATTTATGTTTAAATCCAAAGGAAAAAACAGTAAATTTGTTGACTTCATGTCTCCAAATCTAACTGCGCAAATTTCTGCATTTTTCATTAAAACTTAGGTTAACTTTCTTCCAATATTCGCCTTTCTTCAAATTTCAACCTTTTCAAAGCTTATACCATTTTAAGTCAAAACTTCGACGTTAGGTCGTCGTACCTTCAAAAAACCCGTCCGTATCCCTTTTCGGCCAAAATAATTTATTTTCAATCAAGCGATCAATTTTAAATAAAACAGATATTTCAAAAGGTTCCTATAGAGTACTATAGATGCATTGGGTGCTAATACCTTCCCATTGTATAACCAACCCCCGAACTCTCGATCTCTTTTCAAAAAACGCTTTGTATTTGTATTTTTGTTTACATTGCATATTTAGGGTTTATTTCGCTCTTTTCCCTTTTCCTTTGGAAACAATAAAGCGCGGTGGCGACTCTTGCTTTTTGTGAGGCGAATTAATCAATAATTCGATCTCCGATTTACCCCGCTACATTTTTTATCGCTACACATGGCAAATATGGCGAAACATCAATACAAACGGATGACGAAACATAACATCTAACAATGATATTGAGAATCAAAGTAGGATAACAAACATGTGCGATAGAGAAACATCGGCTTCAAACAAATGTGCGATGGCGAAACATCGGCTAGAAGATAACCAGAAATCATGGCAAAGATGGTGAAACATCAATAAAACGAATGACAAAACATCACACCTAACAATGATATTGAGAATCAAAGTAGGATAACAAACATGTGCGATGGTGAAATATCGACTTCAAACAAATGTGCAATGGCGAAACATCGGCTAGATAAGTTTAAAGATAAAACCAAGAGGCGCATAAACAAATAAGATTGGTTTGTATCTTTTACCTTAAAGAAGGGTTTAGGTTTATTAGAGGTCTTTTATGATTTGACAAGAAAACAATTTTTTTGTTTTAAGATGCAAAATGCAAAGGAAGGAAAAATAACTAAAGGAAGCTAGCCTAGCACTATCCCTAGTGTTATCATATAATGGTCGACCCTAAGGTTGAGGATAAAGGAAAACCCTACCTTAATTAACATGTTAAAGGAGACTTAACAAAACTATCCTATAGGGAACATGCAATGAGAGCAAAGTCGTGATCTTAATTTCTAAATTGAGTGACTCATCGATCAACAATTAAAGAAGAAAAGTAATAAACATCCTATAGGGAACATGCAATGAGAGCGAAGTCGTGATCTCAATTTCTAAATTGAGTGACTCATCGATCAACAATTAAAGAAGAAAAGCAATAAACATCCTATAGGGAACATGCAATGAGAGCATAATCATGGTCTCAATTTCTAAATTGAGTGACTCATCGATCAAAAGTTAAAGAAACAAACACAACACATGTATCAGACAAAAAACCAGAGGGCCTCCTGACATATATCATCAACAGAGGTCCCATCATGCAACATAGAACTATGCAAATAGAAGAAAGGAAATAATTCAATACCAAACGGATAACTATCCGTAACCACTGAGCAAGAACAAAAGAAACCCAGAGAACTTCAAGCAAGCTGGCATCAGTAGACAAATTAAGTCAGAAATTACGCCATCAGGATGTAAATAATGAGATTATCAGATATGAACAGATCCCATGGGCAATGTATAGCATTCACAATCACATGTATATATCCTGCATAGACTATCAAATATGCCAAACACAATAACAATGCAAATATAATAAATTGTGTTCCACAAATAAAGTGAAACACAATAGCCCCAAGTCAAGACTGGAAAACTTTTCTCAAAGTACCTCGCACATTCAACAACCAAGTTAGTATTCCATAAAGTTAATGATGACTCACATAAGGGATGGATGAAACATGATGAAGTGAGAAAACATGATAGCAATTATCAAACATTAGTCATGTTAGACAAAAGGAAACATGCATATGCACAATTTAGTCAAAAGAATCAGAGGAATGTTGCTCCTTTCTATCACCATGTTGAGTTGACAATTGAATATCAATAAAGGATCATGGGAGATTAAGAAGAATACAATCAAAGACCATGGAGGTTAGTAGAAAACACATTTCAACCATTCTCAATCAAATTATCACAGCTCATAAGCACAATAGAAGAGGAATTCCACATAGTGCATAAAAAAGGATCAAACATTCACACATGGGGCATTAAGTAAAATGGCTTGAGTTTATTTGGATGAAAATATTCAACATGATCATTAGGTGCCCAATCATAGGCCTCACTCAAGTTCATTGACCATCAAACAATATGCATTAAGATATGAAACATCAATTGGGTACCTTCACTTCAAAAATACATCAAAAATAGAAACAAGGATCAATAATTCAAACAAAAAATCTCCTAGCGTCTTTGAAGTGTGTAGAAGTCAGAAAGCAAGCCTTAAGTTCATGAATTATTGAGGAGGAGATCAAATGAGGCCCAAAGTTCAAAACTAGTTGGCAAAACTACCAAAACTAGACAAGTTTTCAAAATAATTCATGGAAAAATATCAAACCAAGTCAAATAATTCAAGAAAAATGGTTTTCAGATCCTCAATGCATTCATGAACCATAATCAAGACCTAAGTTCCATTGAAAGTCCAAGGCGTAATGGTTTTGAAAAAGAAACTTGCACAATAAGCAAAAAAACCCTAATTTTTTACTTTTAATCTTAAATATTGATTAGATAAGATCAAAATTCAAACAATTCAAACCAAGATCATGAAAATCATAAGGAAACCCTAAATGTCAGAATACATATTTTTTCACATTTTTTGAATTAAAGAAAAGTCAAAAATTAAATTAAATTCAAACAATTAATCATTTAAACAAATAATCACATATCAAAATAAAATTTTAATCAAAAAGGCAGAAAAATGTCCAACCAGAATTATATTAAAATATTTGAATTAAAAACACACATCCCTGATTTTTTGTGGAATTTTTGAATTAAGGGAAATATTAAAATAAAAATCAAACAAACAATTAACAATTAAGCTATTATTTAAAGGCAAAAATGCAAACCCTAGCCAAAAGTCATGAAAAGGTCAAAATAAAAATATGGTCAGATTCTATGATTAAAAACAAGCTTGCATGATTTTTTGAGGATTTTTTTGAATTAATGGAAGTATTAAAACCAAAATTATGAAACAAATATTTCAAATAAACTTCTCAAATGAAATTTCTAATCAAAAATAGAAAAAATGTTAAACAAAAATCAGAATCAATTTATAATTAATTTTTTGAGTCAAAGATAATTTTTGTGGAATTTTTCAAATCAAAGAAATATTAAAACAAAATAAACACTAAACAAATAATTAAATAATAACACAAATTTTTAAACCAATCAAAACATTTTCAAAAATTATCAAAAAAATGCACAAGGTCAAGAATATTATTTTTAAGTTTCAAGAATTTTTTTCATAATTTTTCATCAAGTTTTGATCAAGAAAATAAAATCAGAGACTCAATGAAAAATAAATAACAAAAACAAGAACAAAGCCAATGAGATGATGCCACGCGTCATCTTCAACCTCATGCCAAGGCAAAACACTCGCTTCCATCCGTTCCAACATGCTCACTTCAGATCCATTAAACAAACATGATTCTTAACCAAAATCGATGAGATTAAGCTCAAACTAAAGCTGATATATCATACTACATCATGTAATTCGAATCAAACTCAGAGTTCAAGCATAGATCAAGAAATCAAATCTCAAAAACTGGAAAAACACAATGCAAACATCAAAACCAGAAACACGATTTCACCAAACCTGCTTGAGTCAGAGTTCAAATATACATCAATCCTAATGATTGGCCAGCTATAAACACAATGCACACCATAAAATACTTCAATTCATGCTCAAATCAAGGTTCAAATTCAGTGAGCATACCTGCAAAAGTGAAAAATAAATTCACTTGGTGCCTCTGAAATCTAACAAGAAACCCTTCTGAATAGCTTCCTTGTTCTCCAATGAAGGTGTTTGAGTAGAGAAATAAAGACTGAATCAAGAGAATTGAGCTGCTCGATTCAAGTTGCAGAGCAAGAAAAATGAGAAAATTCTGAGGAGCTTCTTCCAATGCAGTCTCTGTCCCCAAGAGAAGAGAGCTTGAGCAGCTTATATAGAGTGTTTGGAGTGAGGTTAGAGTGGTAATTCAAGCTGAGAGTCGTTGGAGGGCAAAAGTGAGTTTTCTGTCAAAACAAAACAAGTGTGATGGCCATTTGCGTTTTGCTTGGTATTCAGGCAATGCTTGCAGTCGTTTTTGAGCAAAAAAAGGAGAGTGTGAGTGATTGAAAAAACGTGATGAGGTGAGTTGTCCTCTCTTGCACATGGGACTGATTTTCTTGAGTGAGAAGTTTCCCATTTTGTCAAAAATGTGAAAATGAGAGAGGCACGAGGTATGCACCTGGTTTGGCCTTTTTTGGCAAGCACATGAGGTGTCCAATTCGTGCCAAGCATGTGCAAGTGGACTTTGAAATGATTTAATCAAAACTGAACCAAAACTTAAAAATTGCCATGGCCAAGCATACACCAAAAATCAGCTGACTTCCAACTGAGGCCATTTCAAATTGGCTCGTGAATTTTCCAAATTTCTTTGAGCCAATTAAAATTCATATGATGAGCTTCACAATGATCTTTGTTTCATCAAAAATGGTGGATAAATGAGAGATATGTGGACATTAGGATTCCTGGGCAAGTCAAGCCAACTTGCCCAAGACCGCGCGCGCTGGCCTGCCCATGTGCCTTCAAAAATCCGGTTTTGCCACCCAACTTCCTCAAATCACAACTTCCTCAATTTTAAACCAATTTGAGTGATTCCAAGTTTAACGAGAAGCTTTCATGGAAAACAACAAAATGCTCTTTTTAATTTTTCAAATTGAGGCTTGAGTCACAAGAATATGATTCCACAAAATGGCATTCCAAGTGTTTGATGAAATTACGTGCGTGGCTTGCCCAAGAGAAGTCATCTTGGCACTTAGAATTTTTTTTCAATTTTTAAGTTACTTCTTGAACAAGTTACACTAAAATTCACCATTTCTCATGATTCAAAGATGAATTTGGGTACGTAATATGAAAAGAGGATGTTTGAATTGATGGTTGACCAAAAGTCTACTTGGTCAACTCTTGATTTTATTGACTTTGGTCAAAATGACCAATTTGCCCCTTTTGATCAATTGAATCATTTCCAATCCAAATTGAGCCTCAATTTTTCAATCCTAAATGCTTAATAACTTGTGGTGAATCATGGAAACAAGTTTGGGTAAAAAATTCCGAGGAATCCTGATTAAATCCAAAACCCTAGTTTTGTACCATGTGCTAGGAGATAGCTGATCAAGCTTCAAAACCCTAATTCCACTGAGTATCATGAGAGACTCCTTGATCAAATTTGATTCTAATGATGATAAGATAGTGATGCTTCATGAATTGGCTCATGTAGACCCCAATTACTTCAACTTGGACCAAACCCTAATTTTGGTTAATATCTTAGGAGACTGATGAACCATCTTCAAAACTTCAAATCTTTTGGGCATCCTGGCCAATTTCTTGTACTAAGACTTTCCAAATACCAATGAGATGTTGTAGCTTCCAAATAAATACTTGTACCTTTATCAATAGGCTTGATCAAACAAAACCCTAATTTGACCGGTGAATCAAAGGAGTGATTCCTTCTTATAACCAAACACAAACTTCAATCCTCTGATGATCCAAGGAGATGGATAAGATATCTTGAGACATGCAATAACTTTTGAGCTTGAAAGATCCAAAGGTTTAGATGATAAAGTTCTACTTGAGCAACTTGTCAATGAAATCAACCTTCAAGGCTTGAGGAAGACTTGATAACCAAAGTACTTTGATCCCATCACCATGTATGAATGCAATGCAATATGATATTCATGATGAGACATAAGCCAAAATCAAGAGGGTAAATTTTAGGGTGCAACACATTGGAGCTCACGAGACAACTTCATGAGGAGAGGAGCCTGAATGCTTATATCTCTCCAAAGAGGAAGCATCCATAAGAAATTCGAGCCATTGTTTTTGTATTTTAGTTCATTTTGTTTCTTTTGTTTCAATGTAAGCCCAAGAGGCATGTTGTAATCAATTTTAATTTATTAATACAATTAATGTTTATTCCTTTTTGTATAAACAAATTTAAATCTTTTAAATCCTTGAAATCATTCACATACGCATGTTCATGCATCATAACATAAACAGGTTTTCCACAACAGGTTTCCTTATCTTTTTACTGTTTATTTCAGTAAGATGGATATCGAACAAACAGTGAAGGACTTGTAAGCGCAGAATGCCCAGTTCAAAGAGACCTTGTTGACCCTGGCTAAGGGGCAACAAGAACTGATGACTATGCTAGTAGCCAAGAAGAAGAAAAAAAAGAAGGCCTTCATCAACATGGGTAAGAGGTTCAAAGGTCCGTTTCTTCAGGTACAGATAGTTGAAGAATCGTCCGAGGAGGATGAAAATCAAGACGAAGAGGCAAGAAGAACCCATGCTAGGGGTGCTAATAATCAAGCTTCTGAAGATGAAGATTATTTTGATGAGCAATATCCACCGCCTGAGGATAAATACAAGCAGTTGGAGGATATGCTAAAGGATGTTGAAATTCAAGTCGTGCCTGGTTTGGATTTTAGTGAGTTGGGCTTAGTACCTGGAGTTGTCATCCCCTATAAGTTTAAAATACCGGTCTTCGTCAAGTATGACGAGGTTTCCTGCCTAAAACTTCACCTAAGGTCTTACGTGTGCAATATGCAACCGCACACTACCGCCAAAAAGCTTTGGATCCATTTCTTCCAAGAGAGTATGGATGGGAATAAACTAGAATGGTTCTATCAATTGGAAGGTTCCCCCATCCACACATGGGAAGATCTAGCCACTGCTTTTTATCATCAATATCAATAAAATGCCGATGTGGCACCAACTAGAGTCCAACTTCAAGGAATTATAATGGGTACTAATGAGGGGTTTTAAAGAGTACGCATAAAAATGGAGGGATCTTACTGGTAGGGTCCAGCCACCACTAACTGACAGAGAACTAGTTGATATGTTTATGGTTACATTAACTGGTCCATTTTTCAATCTGTTAATTGGAAGTTCTTTGTCTAGTTTCACCGAGTTGATCCTAAATGGTGAAAGGGTCAAAAGTGGTATTAAGAGCGGAAAAATTCCCATGACACCTGCTCCCGTATCCAACACTATAAAGAATCCCTTCACTGGAAATAAGGAAACAAATGATGTGTATGGGGCAAGGGCCCATACCAAAAAGGATCACCATCCATCTGTTAATGTTGTTTTGATCTCTAACCCTCCATCTGCTCAAGGAAAATCATCCAACCATCAATAATCTGAAGTTCCTCGAAGACAGTTCATAAGGATTAGCATGTCATTGTCCCAAGATTTGCAACATGTATTGAAGGCCAACCTAGTGACATTGTGTGATCCACTATGAAATCCAAATACCACATCACCTAAGTATAATCTAAATTCCAAGTGCGTGTATCATTCCAACAGCCCTTGACATGAAACTGATCAATGCTGGGCTCTGGAGAATAAGATTCAAGATTTGATAGACAATAAAACAATTGAATTTGATCCACCTGCTACTCTAAATGTGATAACCGCACCAATGTAGAACCATGGCAAAGGTGTTAATGCAATTGACGATGCTACTTTTGTTTCCTCCATTGAAGATTTAACAACTCCATTAACTACTGTGAAGGATAATTTGCTGAGAGCCAGAGTGTTCACTGGCTGTTCTAAAGATTGTGTTTGTTGTGGTCAACAAGTAAATGGGTGCGAGCGACTGAAGGAAGGTGTGCAACGCCTGATAAATAGCCGCGAGATTCGGTTTGAGAAGATTCCTACCATCAAAAGTTTAACCAATAAAACTGAAGACCTTTCCATAATAATAATTTCCAACAAGCCTTAGGATCCCCTCAAAGGGTCCAATTATTATTTCAAATGAACCAACCATTGCTCCTTTAATAATCACTGCCGCTGGGCCTATTCCCTACTCCTTTGATAAAGCGGTTCTATGGAACTATGATGCCGAGGTTTATTATCATGGGATAAAAAAATATTCTTGGATCAACAAAGACGAAGTTGATGTCACTAATATTGCAGGTTCCAGTAAAGTAACAAGAACAGGGAGAATCTGTTCCGCTGATATTTCACCACCCACTACTAAAACAACTCTCGTCCGTATAACCCATGACAAGTCTAGTGCCAACACTAGAGGCAAAGAGAAAGAAGGTGAGCCTGCAGGGATAGAGGCACCTACCAAAGATACTGAAGCTGAAGAACCCTTCACTCGAGAGATGGAGGAAATACTGAAAATCATAAAGAAGAGTGACTTCAAAATAGTTGAGCAATTGGGGCAAACCCCCTCCAAAATCTCCATGCTGTCATTGTTACTCTGTTAGGATGCTCATGGCCAAGCTTTAATCAAATTCCTGAAGCAAGCCCATATGCCCCAAGAAACCACAGCTGACCAGTTCGAAAACTATGTAGCAAGTTTAACGGCTGACAATGGATTAGGGTTCTCTGACGCTGATTTGAATCATATGAGAAGGAACCACAATAAAGCCTTGCATGTCTCTATTAATGCAAGGGGACCACCCTAGCTCATGTCCTAATTGATACTGGCTCATCTTTAAATGTGTTACCCAATGGTACTTTGGACCGGCTAGATTGTGAAGGACTGTTATTAAAGCCAAGCGATATTGTCGTAAGGGCTTTCGATGGGTCTAAAAAAATGGTTCATGGAGAGGTGGATCTCCCAATTAAAGTCGACTCACAAATTTTCAACTCTACCTTTTATATAATGGACATACGTCCCGCCTACTCTTGTTTGCTTGGGCGCCCTTGGATCCATGAGGCAGGGGCAATAACATCCACCCTTCATCAAAAATTAAAGTTTCCAGTCAAAAGGAAGCTCGTTATTATCTTCGGCGAAGAAGAATTTATGGTGAGCCATCTCAATTCCTTTAAGTATGTGTAAATGGATGACGAATTCATAGAAACTCCATGCCATGCTTTCAAAATTGTTCCTCCTATGGTTGCCGCCACCAAATTCTCCTCTAACATATCGAAAGCTAATGAAGTTATACTAAGAATGGTTTCACTTAAGGATGCTCGTGCCGTGGTTGAAGATGGTAATGTACCATCTAAGGACAACTTCCCGATATTCCGTTTAAATCAGATAAATTTGGGTTGAGTTTCACCATCAAAGCTCAGAAAGAAGTCAGGCGTGCTCGCATGGGAAAGCCACCTCTCCGAATCAGAAATCATGAAGTAAACGTTGTGGAAGACTCTGATGATGAAAATAATTTTGAAGATTGGATCTACCCTACTGTCAAAGGAAAGCTCAACAACTGGCATGCAAAGGATTTCACTCCCATCTCCTTCATTGAGGAGTAATTATTGTTTACTGTTTTCTGTCAATTCAAGAACTTTTGTGTGTAATCTTAAATTCCAAATAATGACTTTTAAGTCATGTGCCTTTCCTGGGGCACTATGGTCCATTTGTTAAGGGTTTTGTTCATGTTCATTTATCATATGATCATTTAATATAAACCATTGGACCATTTGAATTCAAATTTTTGTGTTCATTATCTTTCTTTTTCCTTTATTACATTTTTTCAATAGCCATGTATCTTACATGCACACACACACTTGCAGATCCTCATCCACTCCAGATCTCATTGCCAACGACTCTACTATTGCCAGTTATGACTTCAAACATCCAATTAACCAAGATGAAGACGAAGGCGAGGAAGATTGAGAAATACTAGGAGAACTAGCCAGGCTGCTGATGCAAGATGAGAAAGCTATTCAACCTCATGAAGAACCCATCGAAGTTATCAACCTTGTTACTGAGACAGACAGGAAAGAAGTCAAGATCGGCGCTAATCTAGAAGATGGTATCAAGAGCAGATTGGTTCAGATGTTACATGACTATGTTGAGGTGCTTGTTGGACATACGAAGATATTCCAGGGTTAGATACCGATATTGTGGTTCATTGTCTACCAATAAAGGAAGATATCCCTCCTGTTAAGCAAAAGGTTCATCGTATGCGGCCATACATGTCTGAAAAGATAAAGGCTGAGGTAATGAAGCAATTTGATGTAGGTTTTATGGCCGTCCCATCTTATCCTCAATGGGTTGTGAACGTGGTCCCCATTCCAAAGGAAGATGGAAAGGTTCGTATATGTGTAGATTATAGGGATCTGAGTAGGGCAATCCCCAAAGATGATTTCCCTCTACCACATATTGACGTCTTGGTTGATAATACCATTCAACATAAAGTATTCTCCTTCATGGATGGATTTTCTAGCTACAACCAAATCAAGATGGCTCCCGAAGACATGGAAAAGACCACCTTTGTTAGAGAATGAGGCATATTTTGCTACAAAGTCATGTTGTTCGGATTAAAGAATGCAGGGGAAACATATCAAAGGGCTATGGTTATTTTATTTCATGATATGATCCATCATGAAATAGAGGTCTATGTGGATGATATGATTGCAAGGTCATAAACTGAAGAAGAGCATCTCGATCACCTACACAAGCTATTTGAGAGGCTGAAGAAGTACAAATTAAGGTTGAACCCTGTGATTGGTGGATCTGGAACTGACTGTTTAACGCTGGTTCGCGAAATGTCGCGGAAGCAAGAGTCGCCACCGTCTTTTATTTTCTCCAACATGGACAGGACAAAAGCACAGCAAAATTCCTTATGAGATAGTTTCTCGGTTCGGGAGGTAGATTTATAGAAAGGGAAGGTGTTAGCACCCTTTCTATCCATGGTTATCCATGGGCTCTTAGATACTTGCTCATTTGTGTTTTCAAAATGTTTGCTTTTCAAAGTGTGAGTGGGTTTTGAAAAAAGTTTCATTTAAAGATTTCAGATCGACTCTTGTATCAGTCCTCAAGAGTGTTTGAAAAATTGTTTTGAAAGCTTTTTGAAAAGTGTCGGTGTGAAAAGAGTTTTGATTTGTTTTTGAGAGAGCAAGTATCCATGAGTCATCTACCTACCCTAAGGAATTAGGCTGTGTAAATGTCCTTAAGGTAGTGCCATCCCACCATTGAGAGGTAGGTAGCACCACCGTTGGAGGTGTTCGGGTCAATTCGTTTGTAGGGACAATGTGGTCAACAGAGAAACAGTAGGACACCTTAGAAGCTACCCTTATGCCATTGATCCTTTTTAATTCCGAGGCAACTTTTCCGAGGCAACTGGATCATGTCATGGACATAAGGACTTACTAAAACGTCCTATACTCGACGACTACGTTTCGAAGGCAAGGCAACAATGAGGCGTACCCTAAGAGTGGTGTGTGAATTTGTGTGTTGTTTCCAGTTTAGCATTTATCTTTTGATCATGGCATGGTGAGCTACGCATTGTTTTTAATTATTCATTCATTCTTTCATGCGAGTTAGCAGTTTAAAAGTGCGGAAATTTAAATGCGGAAAGTAAAATCCTACGCTATTACAAGGCGCGGGTCTATACATCGCCAAATTACAAAGACCCGTTTGGTAAAAATGCGGAAAGTAAAAGACCTAATTACTATTACAAGGCTTGAGCAATTACATAATATTTGAAAGAAAATAAATAAGAATAAATGCGCGAAAAGAAATTAGAATCGAATGTTCGAGGGCGTTGGACCCTTTTGAAATTAAATTGAATTAAAGGTTAATTAAGTATTTAATGAAAGAAAAGAAATTGTTTTTTTTTAAGTTTTTGGTATTTATGAAAGAAAGAAAATTAAAATTAAAAGAAACCCTAATTCTAAGTTGTTTTTAATTATTAATGAAAAATGTTAAAGTTTAACCTAATTTACTAAAAGAATTTATGTACATGTTTATTTACAAAATAAATTAGTAATTAATAATAATGATAATAAGAAAAAATTATTTATTAAGAAAAGGATTAAAATGCTAAAAAAACCCTAATTTCTACATATTTTAATTATTTAATAAGAAAAAGTGTTAAAATTGAAAACCTAAATTAATTAAATTTATTATTTAAAGTTTATTTACAAAAATAAATTAATGGTGAAATAACAATAATTAAATATATTTTAGTTTCTGATTTTTTATTATGAAAATTAATTTGTGAAATTAAAGAAAATAATTAAAAACAATTAAAAGAATCAAAAGGAAAATCAAATAAAAAATAAACATGATGCAAACCATGGGGGGTGTCTGGCCCTTTTTGGAGGTTTATTTGAAGCATTTTTGGCCCATCAGAACAAAGGCCTGCTTGACTTTCTAGCGCGTGTGTATGAGCATTGACTGAGGTACATGGTGGAATTCACGTTATGGCCATTGGATTGATCATTAGGGACACTTGGCAAGCTATCATGTGAATGCGTATGGTGTACCTTTGGCTGGAAACTGCATAGAAACATGTTAAGGGAAAAATTATGAAATATGAGAGGGGACCTGGGAATCGAACCCAGGTCACAGCGTTTACCAAGTGAATGCCTTTCCAAGTGAGCTATGAAGTGCGTTTGTTAATATAATGAATGGAAAATATAATATATAAAAACAATGGTTAGTGGTCTGAACAAAGAAAAGCGCGCCAACGTTTGAATTATCCAACCACGTGAAGACACGCATGCGTCTTCTTCCTTTTTCTGCCTGTAACATAAACAAATAGCAGGGGTTTTAAACCCCCACTAAACAAGACCTGTAAAAATAGCGATTAGCATATGCCTTAACATAAATTGAGCGCGAGGTCATGAATAGCTTCATCTTGTTGCAACGAGTTTAATGGCATAGGTCTTGAGATCCAATTTTTCCATATACAGAAAACCCTAATTTAGAGCTTCTGAAACCCTAGAAAACGTTAATGGTGGATTCTTATTTAGGCAGCCATAATTCAATTGAATGGTACCAACAGCTTCAGAATATCATTGTTAGTATAAATCAACAGTTAAAAGACATGAATAATGCATGGAAATTGAAAAACGATGATGAACACATTTATGAAAAGTGAGACTCTTTTCTACCAATTCTTGAGGTCTGGAGACTGGTTCTTGATTGCAACACGTTCCTAGCAATGTCAGGAATGTATTGGAAGGCTTGTTGTGCTTTAAAACGCCTTGTAACTATGTTTTCAGTTTTCAAGTTTTTTATGAAAAATTGCAAATTGGTATGCCTTTTCTGAGCAGCCTCTCGTGTGTATGTGAATAGGGTTGAGTTATGTATAAGAATTTGAACGAAATTAGGTCAAAACCAAGTCCAAAGATCCATGCATTCATGTTTTGAATATTTGATTTTCTCCATATCTTTTCCAATCTTTTTTCATGCCAATCCTTGCCAATTGTGGAAGATATTGCCTTGTTAATTGATGCACGAAATATTTAGCTCATAATGGACATATTTGCTGCACAAAAAGGATTTAAAAACATGATTTGGTATTTTTCTTATATTTAAATTTAATTAAATGAATTAATGATAATAAAAATTCAAATAATTAATCAAAAATAAGAAAATAACTCCCTTTGAGCTTAGTGGGTCGTGCATAGCCTTTGGGTAATGATTAATGAAAGAAATTGAGGCCCATTAGCATTTTTGAAGCCTTTTGTGCAAAATTGACTTTTCAAAATTCCCAAAAATTTCCCAACTTCTACAAGGAATATCTTGCTCAATTTTGAAGCTATGAACATGTTCTTGGACATTTTGGAAAGATCTTGAAGTCCTCTAACCAATGCCTTTGGTCCCATGTCATTTTGATTTACCAATCTCAAGTTATGGTCTTTGACTTAAAGTGCCTTTTTGTTGACTTTTGAAAATGACCTATAATGTAGAAATTGATAACTTTTTGTGAGAGCATTTCTTGGACTTGAAGTGTGAAGATGAGTTGTAGGAAATGTCATCCTCTTCAAAATTAGTTTTGGATGGAATTTTTCTGATAAACCATGAAGAAGTTATGCCTTGGTCAATTTGCAGTTGACTTTTTCAACTGTCCAAAAATAGAAACTTTTGCATCTTGAGACTTTTTGAGCCATGCTTTGAGAATCATGATCAAGAATTGATCAAATGATGTTTGTGGCTTCAAAATAAGATGTTGACCAAAATTTTTGACTTTTGACTGTCAAATGACCATTTTGCCCCTGCAGTTGACTGTGGAGCATTTAGGGTTCTTGACTGTGCAATTTGATGCCGTGAGTCTTGAAACTTGGCATAAGGATGCTTGACAATATATGTAGGCATGTGGGACTTGATTGGACCCTTGGAAACCTCAATTTCTTTGCCAGAACCAAAACCCTAATTTTGACTGTGTTAGGAGGCAAATGGACTGTGCAACCCTTGGGGGATTTTGAATCATCTGGAGATTGATCTTGACAAATCTTGGAGAATAGTGGAGGGAAAATTTTGGGGTACAACAGTTGCCCCTGTTCAATCTTCTTAGACCTGAGGATGTAGATTGGCTGTCGTGCCTTTCGTAATCCGAAGGTGGAAGATGATTGAACACTAGAGTGCCCAGAAATTTGCACTCACATAGTAGGGTATCAGCAACATGGTGCATGGGATGGGCTTACAAGTGCCATTTGGAGACTGATGGATAGGAGGATGGGCTTATAGATGCCATCTGATGTGGTGACAGAGTCTTGTCGGAAATGGGCTTATTGATGCCATTTGGAGACTATCGATATGTGGATGGGCTTATAGATGCCATCTAGGTGTCGATCGCGTAAGAGATTCCTTAGCGAGAAATTGCGTACCTGAGAAAGAAAATAAGTACCTGGCCTGTTACAGGAGTTGCTCTTCAAACTCTTTATGTAGATGTGCCCTGGCTGGATACAGGAATCGAATCTTCAAACTCTTCAGACGTGCCCTGGCAAGATACAGGAATCGAGTCCGGAGAATACAATCGTCAACAGATACACCCTGGCAAGATACAGGAATCGTATCTTCGAACTCTTCAGACGTGCCCTGGCCGGATACAAGAATCGAGTCTGGAAATGTTAGTCGTCAACAGATACACCCTGGCAAGATACATGAATCGGATCTTCGAACTCTTCAGGCGTGCCCTGGCAGGATACAGGAATCGAGTCTGGTAATGTTAGTCGTCAACAGATACACCCTGGCAAGATACAGGAATCGAGTCTGGTAATGTTAGTCGTCAACAGATACACCCTGGCAAGATACAGGAATCAGATCCTCAAACTCTTCAGACATGCCCTGGCAGGATACAGGAATCGAGTCTGGTAATGTTAGTCGTTAACAGATACACCCTGGCCAGATACAGGAATCGGATCTACGAACTCTTCAGACGTGCCCTGGCAAGATACAGGAATCGAGTCTGGTAATGTTAGTCGTCAACAGATACACCCTGGCAAGATACAGGAATCGGATCCTCAAACTCTTCAGACGTGCCCTGGCAGGATACAGGAATCGAGTCTGGTAATGTTAGTCGTCAACAGATACACCCTGGCTAGATACAGGAATCAGATCTTCGAACTCTTCAGACGTGCCCTGGAAAGATACAGGAATCGAGTCTGGTAATGTTAGTCGTCAACAGATACACCCTGGCAAGATACAGGAATCGGATCTTCGAACTCTTCAGACGTGCCCTGGAAAGATACAGGAATCGAGTATGGAATTAGTCGTCAACAGATACACCTTGGCGAGATACAGGAATCGGATCTTTAGTTACGACCGTTGATGGTAATTATCTTTGTATTAACCTTTGTCCTGAAAAGACAAAACGTTAGTTGTATGAAATGTCATGATGTATGACATGCGTGATGTTCTCAGAATGAATGAGATTGTGTGTCTACGATGCGTATGTGCATGCTATAATGTATGAAGATGTGATGTTTATGAAATGTGTTTTTGTCTAGGAAAATAAATCCTTGACAGGTGCCGGGAAGTTGGATCCTGGGCTGATGTTTGAAGGATAGAGCTTCGTTTCTGCTGGGGATGATTGTTGCAAGAATACCGGTAGGAGAAGATGACTCCGTTGGGGAATAACCTTGGCGAATGGATTGCTCTGCGGGGAGTGAACTCTGTGGGGAAAGAGAGATGCTTTGCTGAGGTTGATGATAACTCCGCTGGGGATACCATTGATGTGTTATATTGAAGGAATTGATGAACTCCGCTGGGGGATAGGAAGACTTCGCCGGGGACAATCTTTCCATGGCAAATGGCTGAGGATAACCCAGTTATATCCTGGTGGGGGAATAACTTTTGAATAAAGCCGGGAGACGTTCGTGCTCTACAGGGGATAACTTCCAGAATCTACTGGGGATAAGCTTCCTGTTGGGGATATGGATTGAATTCTCCTGGGGAGACTTTTGGGATGGACTCTCCTGGGGAAATTTTTGAGATATACTGAGGAGTGGCTCCACTGAATGTCTGGTATACCGTCGGGGAACAATCTTAGATCAAGACTGCCGGGGATGCTTGTTATGGAATGTTTGTATACGGCGCTGAGGAATGTTGAGATCTGCTGGGGGTACCCAACTTCCTTAAGGCTGATAGAGTAGGCTAACTCTGCTTGGGGAGAGTGTTGCTGACTTGCTGGAGATATTGTGCCTTGGTTAGGGATGATGGGAGACCAACTGCTTAGGAGGGAAATGTTGAATCTTGGCTCACTCTCTGGGGAATTAAGATATCTTGGTGGACAGAGCAACTAGATTGCTTAGACAACTCATTATTGCCCCTGTTTCTGTGGGAGAAGATACTGGTGGAGGCCTGATGATGAGCTCATATAAAACTGAATCTTTGGAGGGAGGAAACCTGTGTAGGGTTTACTGATAATGAGTCTGTATAAGACTGCATCTGAAATGGAGAAGAAACCTGTGTAGGGTTACTTTGATGACGAGTCCGCGTAAAACCGTATCTAGAGCTGAGAAGGAAACCTGTGTAGGGTTTGCTGACGACGAGTCCGTGTAAAACTACGTCTAGATTTTGAGAAGGGAACCTGTGTAGGGTTACTTTGGTAATAAGTAGATGATTGTCCTGTTTGGTCTCGGATATTAACCCACGATCAGTCGTCCACAGAATTTTCTTGGCTCGTCACCAGTGTTGATCTGAAGCTGTAAAGGTAGATGGCAAACATCTTTTGATTGACCTTTCCTTGGTACTTTGGTTGACAGAGCAACTGGATCGCCTGGATAACTCGTTATTGCCCCTGTCTCTGAGGTGAGGGCAGCAGATACCTTGTGGAGGTGCTTGATGACTGCCGATTGACAAATCTTCCTCTGGTAGGCAAGTGACGAGATGCCGGGACATAGTCGTACGCTTTGATCCCTAACTTTTGCCTGGACCGCCCTTTCAGGTTTTCAGTCCACCGGGATACCCATTTTTGCCCAAGCCGCCTTTTCAGGTTTTCGACTTGCCGGGTGTACAGATTTCTTTCATTTCATCCCTTATTTTTGCCCGAACCCTTTTGGTCCGTCAGGAAGCCCTTGTTTTTGCCTAGGTGTGTCAACCTAGCGGGTCTTTGATTATGCGTAGTATTTTTTTCGACTATGTCCATGTTCTCAGAATGTAGGGAGTTGCCCCTGTCAGAAGTGTTTTTCCGGGCTACCAGAAGATCTTCGTTTGATCGTCCAATGTCCCTGGTGATCCAGGTGGAGATTTGCCCCAAGTTGGTTGGCCTTTTGAGAGATTCTCCGAATCTTGACCTAACTGCCCCAGATGATAGACAATGATCGTACCATTCCCCTTGGTTGGAAGAGCTTTTGTCCATTAGACATTCGTCGTACGAACTCTTATGCTGTTCAAACAAAAAGTCATATGCAAACAAAGTTATGTTAAAAATGCAAAGCTTATGTCTGTTTCGAAGTTTTTTGGAAATGCATCCTTTTTTAGTAAAAACAAGTGAATTTTGTAAGATTGTGATGTCAACTCAAGATTTTACAGCGAGCCTTAAGGAGTCAGGATACCTTTGTAACAGTATGCTTTCGAACTAACCCATGCTTAAGCTAGGACTTTTAAGGGTTGTAGTGTGGCCTGGTTCACGGTTTAAGAAACAAAGGATAATGGCTCAAATTTAATTTGTACCCACCCGCTCTTCGTGATGTTCTTCAAACCTAAACTCAGTTGATCCTGCATTAGACCTTGTTTGAGTCTTTGCTCTGATATTCCAACGATGATTCGGATATTGACAGTTTATTTTGAATAGGCAGTCATTTCCTCTTTTTTTTTGTTGAGGGTTTGCAGGACCTCTTTCTTTTTGATTTGATTATCCCTATTTTTTTTGCCTGAACTGTTCTTTTGTGATTACAGTCAGCGGGATGCCCCAGTTTTGTAAGTCTCCTTCATAGGTTTTTACTTAATGGGTTTTTATTTTGAGAAGTAATGACTGCCTGTCTTTATGATTGTTCGGAACCATCACTGTCTTTCCTTGTTTTGTAAGGACCTCTTTGGTGCCATTTGTTATGCACTTGGATCAACTGAGAGAATTACCCTGCCCCAGGTTATGATTAAGGGTTTTAAATTTCGAAAAGAAAAACTCCTACTTCTTTGGCTCAGAGGGGTTGACGAGGGATTATCTTCCTTATAACTCCAGTGTTTAGGAATTGAAACAATGCATGTACCTCATCAGCGGGGTCTGTTCAAAAGCATACTGTAAAGATTGTGGTATCGTTTTCGTCATCCTCCCTCAAGAGGCTTAGAATTATTAATCGAGAGTTGACATCAAAAAATGAAAGCAGTTTGAATATAGCGAATGCGAATATATTGATTCAAAACAGACATATGCGATGCATTAATGAAATAACAACGTTTAGCCTGAATAAGTGTTTGAACAATCAAAAGAAATTACAACTTGAAAACTCTAATAGACAAAAAGTCTTCCCATTTCAGGACTTTTTACTTCAAATGGTGAATCCTGTAGGGATGGTAGAAGCACTCAGCCTGACCCACTTGGGTGAAATCCACTGCCGCTTCATTAATCAGGTCCTGGATTTTGTTCTTCAGAGCCCAGCAGTCAGCAGTGTCGTGTCCAGGACTATCGGAGTGGTATGCACACCTTTTGTTGGGATGATAGTTAGGATTAGAGATGTTGGGGTTCCGGGGAGGAGCCCTTAGTGTAATCAGATTCAACCTCAGCAGGTGTTGTAGAGCTTGAAACAACGGCATGTTGAGCTGGGTGAACTACCTCTTGGACCTACTTGGCTTACTCTGACCAACCTGTTGCTCTGGGCGAGGTTGATGCTGGACTTGTGAAGTGGTAGCAATTTGGAGAGGTCTATTCTTCTCCATGCCAGACTCTTGGCCTCTTGGAAGCTGATCAAAGACCTGGTCCCTGACTTGGACTGGTTGCTTCATGTTGGATCTGTCTTGGTGGAGTTGACTGATCATAGTCCTCAACTCTTCTTGCTCCCCAACTAAACCTTGGATGAGAGCCCTTTTCCCCAGCATCTGGGTTTTCATTGTATCTACCTCAGCTTGTAGGCGCTTCAGCCGTTCGTCCTTGTCATCTTCAGGACTTTTCTTGGCCAGATTCCCCATGAGGAGTGTCCTTAACTCTTCCTGCCCCTTGGATAGGCTTAGGAAGATCTCCCTGAACTGAGTCTCTTGAGCATGAAGACCCTGGTTATCTTGTTGGGAAGCCATTGCTGAAATAAACAGCGAAGAAGGTAAGTGACCTGTAACAAAGGATACCTGTAATGCAATGATATGTATGATATGCATGCAATGTTTTCAAGGATCTCGCGGGGTAAACAAGAAAATTGTTAGCATTTGAATCCGGTGGCTTGCTTGAAGGAACTTCATGTTGTTGAGAGTCAAGGCTCACCATATCGAGTGGGTCATAGCCCCTGACAACTTTGGCTAGAGGAAAATAAATCCCCTTTGCCCCTTGCTATACAGTTTGATTCATCATGACCTGCATCACAGACCCTTGAGATCCTTGAAATGGATTAGTCCTTATGCAGGATGCATGCACTGGTATGATGTCATGCTATGCATGGAGTGATATAAGTAGGCCCTGTAATGAGTCCCAATTTAGGACTGTAAACAAAACCTGCAAGGAACTCATGTGTCAGATAACAAGCATGCAAATAGTCAAGTTTGAAGGCACACAAGTCACACAAGACAACCCTTAGAGTTCAGGCCGGCATGAAGTTTAGGTACTACCCTCTTTCAGTTTTAGTTGGTTAAGACTTGTCCTATCAAAAGTAATCGGGTTCTAGAGGATCCCAATATCACTGACTACCCTCAATCGGTCATAACTCCAGCGTCGCAATCTTTTCTTGCGGCCAGAACCATCGCGAGAGTTTAGCCTCAATGGGTGTAGCATACTGCTACTGTTCTATTGGCCAAGTTGGGTCATTTAAGGTTCTAAGGTCGATTGGTGCTTAATGACTCCTCAGAAGACCCATATTCTCCGCGTTGCGACACAAGGGATATCGGTACAGACCAAGGTGCCACACCAACGTAGCCACTGCTTCACCCATGTCGGTCTATGCCGGACAGGTCCCTCACAGCTTATGCTACCTAACAGGGTATCCCCAGATCCGGGTTAGGATCTATGTAACTCTGATGCAACCTACAATAATAAAGCAAACAAACACAACAATTGAAAACATAAGTCTGAGCTATCCTAAGGTACACCTTACTTTAAAAGAAGTCCCCAACAGAGTCGCCAGTTCTGTGATTGGTGGATCTGGAACTGATTGTTTAACGCTGGTTCGCGAAATGTCGCGGAAGCAAGAGTCGCCACCGTCTTTTATTTTCTCCAACATGGACAGGACAAAAGCACAGCAAAATTCCTTATGAGATAGTTTCTCGATTTGGGAGGTAGATTTATAGAAAGGGAAGGTGTTAGCACCCTTTCTATCCATGGTTATCCATGGGCTCTTAGATACTTTCTCATTTGTGTTTTCAAAATGTTTGCTTTTCAAAGTGTGAGTGGGTTTTGAAAAAAGTTTCATTTAAAGATTTCAGATCGTCTCTTGTATCAGTCCTCAAGAGTGTTTGAAAAATTGTTTTGAAAGCTTTTTGAAAAGTGTCGGTGTGAAAAGAGTTTTGATTTGTTTTTGAGAGAGCAAGTATCCATGAGTCATCTACCTACCCTAAGGAATTAGGCTGTGTAAATGTCCTTAAGGTAGTGCCATCCCACCATTGAGAGGTAGGTAGCACCACCGTTGGAGGTGTTCGGGTCAATTCGTTTGTAGGGACAGTGTGGTCACCAGAGCAACAGTAGGACACCTTAGAAGCTACCCTTATGCCATGATCCTTTTTAATTCTGAGGCAACTTTTCCGAGGCAACTGGATCATGTCATGGACATAAGGACTTACTAAAACGTCCTATACTCGACGACCACGTTTCGAAGGCAAGGCAACAATGAGGCGTACCCTAAGAGTGGTGTGTGAATTTGTGTGTTGTTTTCTGTTTAGCATTTATCTTTTGATCATGGCATGGTGAGCTACGCATTGTTTTTAATTATCCATTCATTCTTTCATGCGAGTTAGCAGTTTAAAAGTGCAGAAATTTAAATGCGGAAAGTAAAATCCTACGCTATTACAAGGCGCGGGTCTATACATCGCCAAATTACAAAGACCCGTTTGGTAAAAATGCGGAAAGTAAAAGACCTAATTACTATTACAAGGCTTGAGCAATTACATAATATTTGAAAGAAAATAAATAAGAATAAATGCGCGAAAAGAAATTAGAATCGAATGTTCGAGGGCGTTGGACCCTTTTGAAATTAAATTGAATTAAAGGTTAATTAAGTATTTAATGAAAGAAAAGAAATTGTTTTTTTTTAAGTTTTTGGTATTTATGAAAGAAAGAAAATTAAAATTAAAAGAAACCCTAATTCTAAGTTGTTTTTAATTATTAATGAAAAATGTTAAAGTTTAACCTAATTTACTAAAAGAATTTATGTACATGTTTATTTACAAAATAAATTAGTAATTAATAATAATGATAATAAGAAAAAATTATTTATTAAGAAAAGGATTAAAATGCTAAAAAAACCCTAATTTCTACATATTTTAATTATTTAAGAAAAAGTGTTAAAATTGAAAACCTAAATTAACTAAATTTATTATTTAAAGTTTATTTACAAAAATAAATTAATGGTGAAATAACAATAATTAAATATATTTTAGTTTCTGATTTTTTATTATGAAAATTAATTTGTGAAATTAAAGAAAATAATTAAAAACAATTAAAAGAATCAAAAGGAAAATCAAATAAAAAATAAACATGATGCAAACCATGGGGGGTGTCTGGCCCTTTTTGGAGGTTTGTTTGAAGCATTTTTGGCCCATCAGAACAAAGGCCTGCTTGACTTTCTAGCGTGTGTGTATGAGCATTGACTGAGGTACATGGTGGAATTCACGTTATGGCCATTGGATTGATCATTAGGGACACTTGGCAAGCTATCATGTGAATGCGTATGGTGTACCTTTGGCTGGAAACTGCATAGAAACATGTTAAGGGAAAAATTATGAAATATGAGAGGGGACCTGGGAATCGAACCCAGGTCACAGCGTTTACCAAGTGAATGCCTTGCCAAGTGAGCTATGAAGCGCGTTTGTTAATATAATGAATGGAAAATATAATATATAAAAACAATGGTTAGTGGTCTGAACAAAGAAAAGCGCGCCAACGTTTGAATTATCCAACCACGTGAAGACACGCATGCGTCTTCTTCCTTTTTCTGCCTGTAACATAAACAAATAGCGGGGGTTTTAAACCCCCACTAAACAAGACCTGTAAAAATAGCGATTAGCATATGCCTTAACATAAATTGAGCGCGAGGTCATGAATAGCTTCGTCTTGTTGCAACGAGTTTAATGGCATAGGTCTTGAGATCCAATTTTTCCATATACAGAAAACCCTAATTTATAGCTTCTGAAACCCTAGAAAACGTTAATGGTGGATTCTTATTTAGGCAGCCATAATTCAATTGAATGGTACCAACAACTTCAGAATATCATTGTTAGTATAAATCAACAGTTAAAAGACATGAATAATGCATGGAAATTGAAAAACGATGATGAACACATTTATGAAAAGTGAGACTCTGTTCTACCAATTCTTGAGGTCTGGAGACTGGTTCTTGATTGCAACACGTTCCTAGCAATGTCAGGAATGTATTGGAAGGCTTGTTGTGCTTTAAAACGCCTTGTAACTATGTTTTCAGTTTTCAAGTTTTTTATGAAAAATTGCAAATTGGTATGCCTTTTCTGAGCAGCCTCTCGTGTGTATGTGAATAGGGTTGAGTTGTGTATAAGTATTTGAACGAAATTAGGTCAAAACCAAGTCCAAAGATCCATGCATTCATGTTTTGAATATTTGATTTTGTCCATATCTTTTCCAATCTTTTTTCATGCCAATCCTTGCCAATTGTGGAAGATATTGCCTTGTTAATTGATGCACGAAATATTTAGCTCATAATGGACATATTTGCTGCACAAAAAGGATTTAAAAACATGATTTGGTATTTTTCTTATATTTAAATTTAATTAAATGAATTAATGATAATAAAAATTCAAATAATTAATCAAAAATAAGAAAATAACTCCCTTTGAGCTTAGTGGGTCGTGCATAGCCTTTGGGTAATGATTCATGAAAGAAATTGAGGCCCATTAGCATTTTTGAAGCCTTTTGTGCAAAGTTGACTTTTCAAAATTCCCAAAAATTTCCAAATTTCTACAAGGCATATCTTGCTCAATTTTGAAGCTATGAACATGTTCTTGGACATTTTGGAAAGGTCTTGAAGTCCTCTAACCAATGCCTTTGGTCCCATGTCATTTTGATTTACCAATCTCAAGTTATGGTCTTTGACTTAAAGTGCCTTTTTGTTGACTTTTGAAAATGACCTATAATGTAGAAATTGATAAATTTTTGTGAGAGCATTTCTTGGACTTGAAGTGTGAAGATGAGTTGTAGGAAATGTCATCCTCTTCAAAATGAGCTTTGGATGGAATTTTTCTGATAAACCATGAAGAAGTTATGCCTTGGTCAATTTGCAGTTGACTTTTTCAACTGTCCAAAAATAGAAACTTTTGCATCTTGAGACTTTTTGAGCCATGCTTTGAGAATCATGATCAAGAATTGATCAAATGATGTTTGTGGCTTCAAAATAAGATGTTGACCAAAAATTTTGACTTTTGACTGTCAAATGACCATTTTGCCCCTGCAGTTGACTGTGGAGCATTTAGGGTTTTTGACTGTGCAATTTGATGCTGTGAGTCTTGAAACTTGGCATAAGGATGCTTGACAATATATGTAGGCATGTGGGACTTGATTGGACCCTTGGAAACCTCAATTTCTTTGCCAGAACCAAAACCCTAATTTTGACTGTGTTATGAGGCAAATGGACTGTGCAACCCTTGGGGGATTTTGAATCATCTGGAGATTGATCTTGACAAATCTTGGAGAATATGGGAGGGAAAATTTTGGGGTACAACAAACCCTAATAAGTGCACATTCAGAGTAAGGTCTGGAAAGCTTCTAGGTTTTGTCGTTAGTGGTAAAGGCATCGATGTTGATCCTGAAAAGGTAAAAGCTATTCATGAAATGCAAGTTCCTTGTTCTAAAAAGTTGGTTAGAGGATTCTTGGGTCGTCTTAACTACATTTCCCGTTTCATATCTCACTTAACTGTTACTTCTAAACCAATCTTCAAACTCTTGAAGAAAGATCAAGTAGTCAGATGGAACGACGATTATCAAGCTGCCTTTGATAAAATCAAGGAATATTTGCAAGAACCTCCTATCCTTATGCCTCCAGTGGAAGGAAGACCATTGATCATGTACTTGACTGTGCTAGAGAATTCTATGGGGTGTGTGTTGGGCCAACATGACGAGTTTGGACGAAAAGAGCATGCAATATACTACCTGAGCAAAAAGTTTACCGACTATGAAACCAACTACTCATTGCTCGAGAAAACTTGCAGTGATATGGCATGGGCTGCTTGCCGGCTAAGATAGTATATGTTGACTCACACCACTTTATTGATTTCTAAGGTGGACCCTATCAAGTACATCTTCAAGAAGCTCGCTCTCTCCGGACGAATAGCTAGATGGCAAATGATTCTGACTGAATACGATATTCAATATACAACACAAAAGGCTACCAAAGGAAGTGTATTGGCAGATCATTTGGCCCATCAAGCTATTAATGATTACCAGTCTATAAACTTTGACTTCCCGGATGAGAACATTATGCTAGTAACTGACTGTGAAGAACCTAGACCATATGACAGACCTGAACAAGGATCCCGATGGACTATGGTTCTCGATGGGGCTTCCAACGCTTTGGGCAATGGAATTGGTGCTGTGATTATTTCTCCTCAGGGTTACCATACTCCTTTCTCGGCTAGATTGTGCTTCTATTGTACGAACAACATGGCTGAGTATAAAGCGTGCATCTTGGGTCTAAAGGCTGCCATTGACTTAAGGATCAAGTTCTTAAACGTATTTGGAGATTCCTCTCTAGTGATCAGTCAAGTCAAAGGAGAATGGGACACTAAGCATCTTAACCTTATTCCTTACAAGGAGCTTGTGTTAGCCCTGATACCATACTTCGAGGAGATCACCTTTGAACATTTCCCTAGAGAAGAAAATGAGTTGGCTGACGCCTTGGCAACAATGTCTTCCATGTTCAAGGTCAAATGGGATAATGAAGCTCCTATGATTACAATCGAAAGATTTGACGAACCTGTACACTACTGTGAGCTTGACATTGACGAAGAGAAACCATGGTACCATGAAGTAAGGAGATATCTTGAAGCAGAAGAGTATCCTGAAGGAGCTTCCATCAATGATAAGAAATTCTTGCAAAGATTCTCATCCAAATTCTTCCTAAGCAATGGATTCATGTATAAGCGAAATCATGATTCTACTCTACTCCGGTGTGTGGACAAGGAGGAAGAGAAAATTATGGAAGACATGCATGATGGCCTCTTAGGGACCCACTCTAGTGGACACACTATAGCCAAGAAAATCCTAAGAGCTGGTTACTATTAGTCCATAATGGAAACTGATTATCATCATCACTCAAGGACTTGCCACAAGTGTCAAATCTATGCTGACAAGGTCCATGTACCTTTTATTCCTCTGAATGTCATGACCGCTCCGTGGCCGTTTGCAATGTGAGGCATTGATATGATTGGAGAGATCAAACCTATTGTTTCTAATGGACATTGTTTTATCCTTGTTGTCATTGATTACTTTACCAAATGGGTCGAAGCTGCCTCATATGCCTCAATTACCAAGAACGTTGTAGCCAGGTTTATCAAGCATAACCTCATTTTCCATTATGGTATCCCCGAAAGGATCATCACTGACAATGGAACCAACCTCAAAAATGCTATGATTACAGAACTTTGTACTCAGTTCAAAATCAAGCATCAAAATTCTTCTCCGTACAGACCCAAGATGAATGGTGCAGTGGAAGATGCCAATAAAAATATCAAGAAGATTGTGCAAAAAATGGTGGTGACATTTAAAGACTGGCATGAGATGTTACCATTTTCTCTCCATGGCTATCGTACTTCGGCTCGTACGTTAACTGGGGCAACTCCTTTCTCTTTGGTCTATGGCATGGAAGTCGTCTTGCCTGTAGAAGTTCAAATTCCCTCTCTAAGGATAATGAAGGAAGCGGATTTAGGTGAAGACAAATGGATTCAAACTAGGTTGGATCAGTTGAACTTGATTGATGAGAAGAGACTGGCTGCTATCTGTCACGGTCAAATGTATCAAAAACATATGATCGAGGCTTTCAAAAAAAGATCAAGCCTCGAGTATATCAGACTGGAGACTCGGTAATAAAGTGCATCATTCTTGCACAAGGATACCCCAGGGGTAAATGGACTCCCACTTACGAAGGACTATTTATTGTAAAGAAAGTTTTCTCTGGTGGTGCCATGATGCTGACTACTATGGATGGCGAAGACTTCCCACATCCTGTGAACGTATGCATAAGTAAAAAATACTACGCATAAACTGACCCTCTAGGTTGACACACCTAGGAAAAAATAAGGGCATCCTGATGAACCAAAGAGGTTCAGGTAAAAATTAGGGATATATGCAAAAGATTATACATCCGACAAGTCAAAAACCCGAAAGGGCAGCTTGGGAAAAAATGAGTGTCCTGGTGAGCTGAAAACCCGAAAGGGAGGTCCAGGAAAAAGTTAAGGATTAAAGCATATGACTATGTCCCATAGAGTCTCTACAGCCAGCCTTATTACCAAAGTCCAAATTCAAATGGTCCAAGATCAATACAATCAACTTCTATTCAACGACAAGGGATAATGTTCAAAGACATAGGGGTAATAGTGTGGTTGGAACACAATGAGATCACTTTCACATGGCTATTATTTTTTGTTTTCACTTTGTATTCTTTCCATTCTTTCGACGATTTCCTCTTACTAGGATCCCGGTATCTTTGTACAAAAACACCTATTCATGGGCAAAACATTAATACTAATATACTTTGAAGTGTGAACTTTCTGTTTTTTCTATTTTGAGTGCAAAAGTGTCCAATGACTAAAATTGAATGAACATGTGCATATGAACATGATTAAACTTTTAACAAATGTATGCTTAAAAATAGTGACCAGTATCTCCTTAAATGCATTTGAGATATCCCCACAGAGTTATTTCAATAACATTATCCCCACAAATTTGGATTCATAAAATCCCCAGCCAGAGTTTCAATCTCCGGAAGATCCTCTCCCCAGCTGAGTTGGTCTTAAAAGGAAGCCTTATGGAATTCTTCCTAAAAAATATATCCTCCCCAGCAGTTCATCAAATATCCTCTTCAATAGGGTTTTATTTCCCCAACAAACTACAGATTCCCCAGCTTAAGTTTGCCTCTCAGATTATTACAAATCAAGGGGCTGCAACCCCTAATCCCCAGTTAAGTCGCCAATAGAGTCATTGCTATCTCCAAAAGTTACTATAAAGCCTGGACTCGACCAGATAACAATAAATCTCAATTCCAAGTTACTAAAGCCTGGACCCGACCAGATAATAGTTTAACTTCTCAAATTGCTTAAGACTGGACCCGACCAGTTAACAATTTAAAATTCGGAAGCCTGGACCCGACCATATAACAACTCTAATTTCTGAAACCTGGACCCAACCAGATAATAGTGAATCTCAAATTTAGTTGCTAAAGCCTGGACCCGACCAGATATTAGTTTAACTTCTTCAACTGCAGAGCCTGGACCCAACCAGTTAACAGTTCGAGTTACTGAAACCTGGACCTGACCAGATAACATTTGATCTCAAGTTCAAATTGCTGAAGACTGGACTTGACTGGATAACAGTAAACCTCAATTTCAAGTGGCTAGAGCCTGGACCTGATCATATAGTAACTTAAGTTCTCCATCTATTGCAAAGCCTAGACTCGACCAGTTAACAGTTCGAGTTGCTGAAACCTGGACCAGACCAGATAACAATTTAATTTTTACAGATCACTAGAAAAACTTCTTCTCCCCTAGTAGAGTTTGTCACTATCCCAGTGAGTTACTGAAAATCCTGGATCCGACCAGATAACAACTAACTTCTTTATCCCCAACAAGTCGCTGTGAAGCCTGGAATCCGACCAAATAACAGCCAACTTTCAAGAGATTGTTCTCCACTAGAGCAACTGACGACTAGAAATCTTGAAATCTTTTCCAAGAAGAGATCAACACTCTCCACAGAGTCTTCTCAAGAAAAATCAACATTCCCAAGTGGAATTCTCCTCAACAGAACAAGAATCCCCAGTGGAAGCATCATGTCCAGCATCTATCAAGGATGGGCTTCAACAACATTTTCGCATTCATACATCATATAACATACATAACATATACATACAACATTGTTGTACCCCAAAATTTTCCCTCTTAATTTCTCAAAGATTCTCTCACAAAATCTCCATTGCTCAAAATTGTATAAGGATTGATCAGCTCAAGATACCTCCTCAAACACTGATGACTCAAAACTAGGGTTTGAGTTTGTACAAGTATAATTGGACTTTAAATGCCCCATATAGTTTCCATAGATCATATTGGGCTCTCAAGCACCAGGTCGAAGATGGAACTTCTGAATCCTCGAAAGGAGGAAGAGGAAACTGTCGAAAGGGAAAAGCAGATAAAAAAAGGTGTGCAGTTGCAGATAACCATGTTGAATTCAAAATTTGGTTCAGGCTGTTCGAACCACATGACTGACCGAAAGGAGTGGTTGGCAGATTTTTGACAAGTCGAAGAAGAGAAAGCTTGCTTCGATCCCCAAGCTTCGATTGGGCAATGGCTTCTTCGAGAATACTGCTTCGATCTACCTCTAAACCCTTCGACATACATAGTTTCGACAATATGAATTACAATTCAACATACCACCTCATTCATTATGTCTAAACAATCTATATTCATCATGGTTCTTAGTCTTCTGAATACTTCGACCTGCACTCCCTTCGTCATGATGTCTGCAATCTGATTCTCAATTCTGCAGTGTTCCAAATTCATCTTCCCATCTGCTACCTGCTCTCGGAGATATTGGAACCTCATTTAGATGTGTTTGCTTCGACTATGTATTATTGGGTTCTTCGCCAGATTGATAGCTGACATGTTGTCTATCTTCATGCTTGCTTCGACCCACAAGCTTTGACTGGGCAATGGCTTCCTTCGAGCAACCCGCTTCGATCCACCTCTAAACCCTTCAACACACATAGTTTCAACACTATGTATTACAATTTAACAAAAAAACTTGCTGATAATAGTTCATTGCAAGAAGAAGGTACTGGCGACATAATCCTTCAAATGAGTAATGGAGGAAAAGTTATGATTAAAGATGTGCTCTATGTACCTGGAATAAAGTGCAACTTGCTAAGTGTTAGACAACTAGTCGAAAAGAGCTTCTCAGTTGTCATGAAAGTTGGAGTTTTGAGATTGTTCGACACCAAGAACAATTTAGTCTTAAAATCTCCGTTGTCGAAAAACAGGACATTTAAGACAATGATCAATTCGACAGAAGTTCAATGTTTGAAAATTGTTCGACCACAAGGATAGTTGGTTGTGGCATTTGTAGTTTGTACATTTGAAATTTTTACCACTTAATCAACTGATTACTCAAGATATGGTTTTCCAAGTCTTGAGATGCCTGAAAAAACTTTGTGAAGCTTGTTTAGTAGGAAAGCAATCCAGAAATTCTTTCATTTCGACTATACCAATGAGATCATCTTGTATACTCAAATTGGTACATTCAGATGAATGTGGTCCATTCTAAGAACATACAATTGGTGGAAACAAATATTGTTTTGTTTGTTGATGAGTTTGGTCAAAAGTTGTGGATCTATGTGATCAAAATGAAAGGACGGAGTATTCGACATCTTTAAGAGATTCAAGATGCTTGTCGAAAACCAGAGTAAGAAAAAGATCAAAGTTCTACAGAGATTCAAGATCTTTGTAGAAGGAATCAAATTGAAAACATAATTTTGAATAACATTGATCAAATCCATAGGCCATGCTACATGATCTTGTGTTACAGGCCTTCTAACTTGCAAATCTCAACATAATTTAATGCTTACACCTACTCTTGAGCTATTACCCAAGTATTTGAGCCATTGTCCAAAAGATCTTTCCATCTATGGCATAAAGGCACCATTGCTATTCTTGAAAAGAAATCTTTTTGCTACAAAATTTGTCTTGAGCCTATACCTTGCTTACTTCTGATTATACTCCACCATAAATCATGGAAAGTATCCCCTCTATACCAACAACTTTGGTACTTCATCTTGGGATCATGGAAGACTTGACATAACTTGATATTTGCATTCCAACCAAACCATAATTTGTTATCTTGCAAATCTGATTACTTCAGCTTCCCAAACCTTTTCTCTATAAATGGAGAGACCATTTGCAAGCTAAAGGGGCCAGATTCTTGTGTTTTGAAAAATCCTCAAAACCCCTTATACTCTAAAAAAACATAATTGTCCATAAAAACCTTCATTTTTGACTTTGAAGAGCCAATTACAAAATCCTTATGGCTTTCAAAGCAAAGTAGTAATTCCACTAGCTCAAGGAAGGTCCCTGCAAGCTTAATCCATCATCGAACCATTTCTAGAAGTCATATAGAGGTCATTTGAATTTCACTTCAAGAGGTAAGATTTCTTAACTGTGATATCTTGATACAAGCATTTTCAGCACATACAAATAAAAGAAAAGATGTAGATATCATATCTAGGAAGCTAACCATGCTCTTAGTTTTGATTTTCATTGCTTGTGTCTTAAGAATTTCAACTCTGACTAGTTAGGTTTTGATTTTGGTACCAAACAAAATTCGTGCTAACCTCTGATCCATAACTTTTAAAAGTTACATGGTTAGATTCGTATTAAAATTTTGAGCAGGTTTGATGTTTACAATTTTTGGTTTGGATGAGAAGTGAAAGTTTTAGAAGGTTAACAATGGTGATATGCATCCCTGCACGCGCGAAGGAAGAAGATGAAGCCATGTTCAAATTTTCAGAAATGAGTTCATTTTATATTTAGTGCAAGTTATATAATTAACAGATGAAACAGGCCACCCCAGTGGTACAAGAAGCGCGTGCGTATTAGAAGGTCCTGGGTTTGAGCCCCAGCGGGACCTTTTGCAATTTTCATTTTTTTCCATTTTTTTTTTGCAGGAAGCGCGCCCGGGCCTCCATTGGATGAGCCTTGACATTTCCATTTTCGGAACCCCCCTGACGTTAATGTTATATCTTTGTCTCATTTTCTTTATTTTATTATTTTTATTATTATAATTATTTTTATTAATCAAAAACACCAAAAATATATTTAAATAATTTAGTTTATTTTTATTTAACTTCTTACAATGAAAAAAGACCAAAACCATTTTCCTATTTATTTTCTTTTCTTTAACTTAATCTTAATTTTTCTTTAGTTTAGTTAAATTTCCTTTTAGTTAAATAGGCCAAAATCTTTCTTTAACAAAATCAAAACAAATTCATTTTCTTTTCATTCATGTCTTGTACATTATATTCCTTTCAACTCTCGTACATTATTCAAGTTTCCATATGGTTGTAATAGATAATTAGGTTTAATTTCTTGCAATCCCCATTTGTAAATTTGTACACCCTATTCCCAAAATGATGTAATAGCGTAGGACATTTATTTTCCCCAATTTATCGTTTTTTATATAAATTCTAGTAATTAGGGTTTGTATGAAAAGATAAAATCAATGCTTAGAGAACCCTAATTCAAGATAAACCAAGTATGAAAAAATAATCACTTGCACACTTACACCTCTAGGGTTAACTCCACTTGTTGCCTTGAGAAAATGGTCATGTTATGCATGTGAGATGCCTTAGCAAAAAACGATCGAAAAATACAAGATCATAGTCCCTCGATGACGCTACGGATGTTGCCTTACAAATGATCTTAGTCCCTCAAGAGAAATGCTAATATATCTCATAACATTGATATTCATGATCATACGATGACCCACGCCCGTCCCTTTACATCCAAAGATAAGGCTTCTTACCAATCAATGGTAAGATAGCAATGTCAAAGGAAGAGAGAAATAAACAAAAGACTTTTGAGTAGGTAGAACGTTCTTAGTTGCTTGCTTATGATCCATCTTCAAAACAAATATCTTTTCAAACACACTAAACACTTTCAAAAACATGAAATATTTTCAAAAGTCCAACACTTTGTATGCATTCTTATAGAGACGAGAATCATTACAAAGTTTGCCTAAACGAGGGAGATTTTCAAAAATACTTTCAAAAAATCACCACAAACACATTTCAAACAAAATAATTTTCAAGTGATCTAGCAAGAAACTAAGAGCCCATAGATAACTATGGATGAAAAGGATGTTAACACCTTCCATTTTCATAGCCTACCCCCCGAACTCAAGAAAATATCTCAAAGGTCTTTCCTGTTCTTTTCACCCTTTCCTTATTGGATAAAAGAAAAGTCAGTGGCGACTCTTGCTATCCGTAACAATTGCGATAAAAAGCAAAACACCCAAGTCAGTTCTCCCACTGTATCACAGAATTGGAAACTCTGCTGGGGATAGAATTTAAAAGTGGCGTTACCTTAGATTTAGATCATATTTAATTGTTTCATTGTTTGATTGGCTTGCTTTACATTTATGGGTATTTGTTTAGGTTTGTATTTATCCTCTACCCGGATCTGGGAACATCATTAGGTAAGTAGCAATAGATTATGGAAATTGTACGACGTAGACTGATATAGTTGAAGAAATGGCTACGTTAGTATGACGCATTTGTTGATACTGGTATCCCTTGTGTTGAATCGAGGAGAATACGAGGCTGATGATCGGTCTCATGAAGCACTAACTAACCTTAGAACCTTTAATTGAACAACTTGGTCGTTAGGAAGTAGTGAGATAACCGATTTTGATGGAAAGCTGAAAATTGGTTGATACTCGATACTACACTCATTGAGATCGAACTTTTGAGATATTTTGGCAGCAAGGAAAGATTGATTGTGCTAAAATAATGCCCAATGAAGAAAGATCAGTGATATTGAGATTCTATAGAACCCGGTTACTTTGTAGGACAAGTTTAACCAACTAAACTTCAAGAGGGTATTTACCTATGAACTCCATGCAAGCCTAAACCTAAGGTCTTTGTGTGCTTTGTTTGTGATTATTATTCATATCATCATAAACATCATAACATCATAAATCATTCTCACTAACCATTTCAAGGATTTAGGAATTTATCTTTGTTCTGTTTTGTAGGTCATGATTCCCACTCGTAGGAATACCATCTGAATTAACTTCGTGAAAGTGCATCCTCAACTTCAAGAATTAGCATCAAGAGTGCCTGGAGATTCTCCCTTCACCAAGAAATATGGTCGAATTCTCAACTTGGCTACCTCAAACTTCCAAGAAGAAATGATGTGTGTGCTTTTCCAATTCTTTGATCCTATGCATCTTGCTTCATATTTCCTGACTACCAATTGGTGCCTACATTAGAAGAATTCTCTCAATTGCTAGGAGTTCCTGTGCTTGATTAAATTCCATTCTCTGGTTGAGAAGAGACTCCAAAACCTGAAGTTATTGCCAAAGCTTTACATTTGAAGAGATTCGATATTGTGGAAAATTGGGAGACAATAAGTGGAGTTAAGGGTTTCTTAGCCAAATTTCTGTTGGAGAAGGCTTATTTGTTTTGGGAAGATATGGATTTTCAAGCTTTTGAGGATGTCTTGGCCATTCTAATCTATGGTTTGGTTCTATTTCCTAATCTGGATCAACTCATAGATGTGAATTCCATCAAGGTTTTTCTCTCTCGTAATCCCATTCCAAATATGCTTGGAGACATTCTACATTGTTTCCACACTCGCACCATAAAAAAGGGGTAGTCTTTTGTGTTGCATTCCATTACTCTCTAGGTGGTTTATTTCGCACCTACCTCGATCAACATTGAAGAATGAGCAAGGCGTGACATGGTCTCAAAGGTTAATGTTACTCACACATTCTGATATTCATTGGTGTTCTTGGTCCTTAGAGGATATTACCATCTGTGATCGGTGGATCTGGAACTGACTGTTTAACGCTGGTTCGTGAAATGTCGCGGAAGCAAGAGTCGCCACCGTCTTTTATTTTCTCCAACATGGAAAGGACAAAAGCACAAAAAAATTCCTTATGAGATGTTCTCTCGGTTCGGGAGGTAGATTTATAGAAAGGGAAGGTGTTAGCACCCTTTCTATCCATGGTTATCCATGGGCTCTTAGATACTTGCTCATTTGTGTTTTCAAAATGTTTGTTTGCTTTTCAAGTGTGAGTGGGTTTGAAAAAGTTTCGTTTAAAGTTTCAGATCGACTCTTGTATCAGTCCTCAAGAGTGTTTGAAAAATTGTTTTTGGAAGCTTTTTGAAAGTGTCGGTGTGAAAAGAAGTTTTGATTTGTTTTGAGTTAGAGCAAGTATCTATGAGTCATCCACCTACCCTAAGGAATTAAGCTGTGTAAATGTCCTTAAGGTAGTGCCATCCCACCATTGAGAGGTAGGTAGCACCACCGTTGGAGGTGTTCGGGTCAATTCGTTTGTAGGGACAGTGTGGTCACCAGAGCAACAGTAGGACACCTTAGAAGCTACCCTTATGCCATGTTCATGGACATAAGGACTTACTAAAACGTCCTATACTCGACGACCACGTTTCGAGGGGCAAGGCAACAGTGAAGCGTACCCTAAGAGTGGTGTGTGAATTGTGTGTCGTTTTCAGTTATGTTTCATCTTGATCATGCATTGGGTGAGCTACGCTTTGATTTTATTTGGGCCATTCATTCTTTCATGCAATAGTTAGCAGTGAAAAGGTGCGGAAATTAAAATGCGGAAAATAAAGGTCCTACGCTATTACAAGGCGCGGGTCTATACATCGCCAAATTAACAAAGACCCGATTTGAATAAAAATGCGGAAAATAAAGGTCCTAATTACTATTACAAAGCTTTGGTAATTACATAATATTTGAAATGAAAATAAAGACAAACGCGCGAAAAGAAATAAGAATCGAGAGTTCGAGGACGTTGGACCCTTTAAAGAAATTAAACTGGAATTGAAAGTAAATTAATTATTTAATGAGAAAAGAAATTATTTTTTATGTTTTTTTTGTATTTAATGGAAATAAAGAGAATTAATTAAAATTAGAAATAAAACCCTAGTTCTAAATTGTTTTTAATTATTAAAGAAAATATTTAAGTTTTGACCTAATTTACTAATTATTTAGTTACATGAGTATTTACAAAATAATTAATAGTTAATAATAATAATAATAAGAAAAAATTATTTAATGAGAAAAGAATAAAAATGCTAAAAACCTAATTTTTATGTATTTTAGTTATTTAGAAGAAAAAAAACATTAAAGTTGAAAACCTAAATTTAAACTAAATTGATTATTGAAAATTTATTTACAAAAATATTAATGTATTAAATATTAAATAAAACATAATTTTATTTTCATGATTTCTGATTTTTTTGGTTTTATGAAAATTATTTTGTGAATTAAGAGAAACAATTAAAATAATTAAAATAAATAAAAGAGAAAAAAATGAGAGAAAGAAAATACAAACAAGGGGGGTATTCAGACCCAATTTGGAGGTTTGTTGAAAGCAGTTTGGCCCACTCAATTCCAGGCCTTGTTTGACTTTTGGTGGTTAAGTGTGCCTCAGTTGACTAGCGCGCATGATGGAGTCCAGATTCTGGCCTTTGGATTGATCTCCTGGGCGCGTGGCAAGCAAGCAAGTGAGAGCACATGATGAACCCTGGGAGAGCATGCTGCATGGAAGCGTTTTGAGAAAAATATTATTGAAGAAGTGGGGGACCTGGGAATCGAACCCAGGTCCCAATACCTGCATGACAAGTCATCTTCCACCAAGCCAAACGCGTTTCTTTGTTAGCTTAATGGAATAGAAATAATATAAGAGAAAACAAGCATTATTCTGGAATAACCAAAAAAGCGCGCCAGTATTCAAACTGACCAACCATGATCAGACACGCTGCCTTCTTCTTCGTCTTTTCCCTGTAACAAAAATCAAATAGCGGGGGTTTTAAACCCCCACTAACTGTGATACACAAAAATAGCGATTAGAGCCTGGCGGATTATAAAAAGGGCGCGAGGTAGTCAATTGATTCGTTTGGATGTCCTGAATCCAATGGTATAGGTTTGAATGGTCAATTTTACCATATGAAGAAAACCCTAAATCAAGGTTTCTGAAACCCTAACATGCGTTAATGGTGGATCACGATATAGGCAGTCATTCTTCAATTGCATGGTACCATTAGCTTCAGAGCAGTCATGTTAGTATAAATCAACATTCAAAATACATGTATAATGCATGAAAAGTAGAACACGATTATGAATTTTTTTTTGTGAAAAGTGCAACATGGTTCTACCAATTCCTTGTGCGTGGAGACTGGAAAGGTATTGAGACACGTTCAGGAAGGTCCCAGCAAGCTTTTGGAATACTTTTTGAGCTTTGAATCACACTGCAACTGTGTTTTCAGATTTCAATTTTTTATCAACTTTTGCAAATTAGTAGGCAGCCTCTTGAGCAATTTTTTCGTTCTCCTTAGGATTAGGTTAACTTGTGCTTATGTATCTGAAGCAATTTAGGTTAAAAAACCAAGCCCAAAACCCTTGTATTAATGATTCAATATTTTATTTTTAATCCAATCTTTTTCAATCTTTTTCATGCCTTTCTTATGCCAATCATTGCCAATCATATTGAATCTTTCCTTATTGAATGGTGCACGAAATATTGAGTGAATTCTATGCACAAAAAGATTTGAAAAACATGGTTTAGTATTTTTCTCATAATTGATTTTAATTAAATGAATAAATAGGATTAAAAATTCAATTAATTAATTAAAAATAAGAAAATAACTCCCTTTAAAGTCAATGGTTCGTGCATGGCCTTTGGGTGATGATTCATGGAAGAAATTGAGGCCCATTAGCAATTTTGAGGCATTTGAAGCAAAGTTGACTTTTCAAAATTCCCAAAAATGTCCCAACTTCCACAAGGCATATCTTGCTCAATTTTTAAGCTTTGATCATGTTCCGAGACATTTTGGAAAGGTCTTGAAGTCCTTTAACCAATGCCTTTGGTCCCATGTCATTTTGATTTACCAATCTCAAGTTATGGTCTTTGACTTAAAGTGCCTTTTTGTTGACTTTTGAAAATGACCTATAATGTTGAGATTGATAACTTTTTGTGAGAGCATTTATTGGACTTGAAGTGTGAAGATGAGTTGTAGGAAATGTCATTCCCTTCAAAATGAGCCTTGGATGGAATTTTTCTGATAAACCATGTGGAAGTTATGCCCTGTTCAATTTGCAGTTGACTTTTTCAACTGTCCAAAAATAGCAACTTTTGCATCTTGAGACTTTTTGAGCCATGCTTTGAGAATCATGATCAAGAATTGATCAAATGATGTTTGTGGCTTCAAAATAAGATGTTGACCAAATTTTTTGACTTTTGACTGTCAAATGACCATTTTGCCCCTACAGTTGACTGTGAAGCAATTAGGGTTTTTGATTGTGCAATCTGGTGCTGTGAGTCTTGAAACTTGGCATATGGATGCTTGAAAATGTATGTAGACATGTGGGACTTGTTTGGACCTTGGGATCTTCAATTTCTTTGCCAGAACCAAAACCCTAATTTTTGACTGTTAGGAGGCAATTGGACTGTGTAACTCTTGAGAGATTATGAACCTTGACCTTGGCAAATCTTGAAGAATATGGGAGGGAAAATTTTGGGGTACAACAGTTGCCCCTGTTCAATCTTCTTAAACCTGAGGATGTAGATTGGCTGTCGTGCCTTGCGTAATCCGAAGGTGGGAGATGATTGAACACTAGAGTGCCCAGAAATTTGCGCTCACATGTAGAGTGTCAGCAGTATAATGCGGGGAATGGGCTTACAGATGCCATTTGGAGATTGATGGATAGGAAGATGGGCTTATAGATGCCATGTTGAGAGGTGATGGATAGGTGGAGATGGGCTTATAGATGCCATCTGGGTGTCGATCGCGTAAGAGTTTCCTTAGCGAGAACTTGCGTACCTGAAAAAGAAAGATTACCTGGCCTGTTACAGGAGTTGGTCTTCAAACTCTTTGTGCAGATGCGCCCTGACTGGATACAGGAATCGGATCTTTAAACTCTTTAGACGTGCCCTGGCGAGATACAGGAATCGAGTCCGGAGAATACAATCGTCAACAGATACACCCTGGCAGGATACAGGAATCGGATCTTCAAACTCTTCAGACGCACCCTGGAAAGATACAGGAATCGGGTCTGGTAATGTTAGTCCTCAACGGATACACCCTGGCAAGATACAGGCATCGGATCCTCAAACTCTTCAAACACACCCTGGCAAGATACAGGAATCGGGTCTGGTAATGCTAGTCGTCAACAGATACACCCTGGCAAGATACAGGCATCGAATCCTCGAACTCTTCAGACGCACCCTGGCAAGATACAGGAATCGGGTCTGGTAATGTTAGTCTTCAACGGATACACCCTGGCAAGATACAGGCATCGGATCCTCGAACTCTTCAGACGCACCCTGGCAAGATACAGGAATCGGGTCTGGTAATGTTAGTCTTCAACGGATACACCCTGGCAAGATACAGGCATCGGATCCTCGAACTCTTCAGACGCACCCTGGCAAGATACAGGAATCAGGTCTGGTAATGCTAGTCGTCAACAGATACACCCTGGCAAGATACAGGCATCGGATCCTCGAACTCTTCAGACACACCCTGGCAAGATACAGGAATCGGGTCTGGTAATGCTAGTCGTCAACAGATACACCCTGGCAAGATACAGGAATCGGATCCTCGAACTCTTCAGACACACCCTGGCAAGATACAGGAATTAGGTCTGGTAATGTTAGTCTTCAACGGATACACCCTGGCAAGATACAGGCATCGGATCCTCGAACTCTTCAGACGCACCCTTGCAAGATACAGGAATCGGGTCTGGTAATGCTAATCGTCAACAGATACACCCTGGCAAGATACAGGAATCGGATCCTCGAACTCTTCAGACACACCCTGGCAAGATACAGGAATCGGGTCTGGTAATGCTAGTCGTCAACAGATACACCCTGGCAAGATACAGGAATCGGATACTCGAACTCTTCAAACACACCCTGGCAAGATACAGGAATCGGGTCTGGTAATGCTAGTCGTCAATAGATACACCCTGGCAAGATACAGGAATCGGATCCTCGAACTCTTCAGACACACCCTGGCAAGATACAAGAATCGGGTCTGGTAATGCTAGTCGTCAACAGATACACCCTGGCAAGATACAGGAATCGGATCCTCGAACTCTTCAGACGCACCCTGGCAAGATACAGGAATCGGGTCTGGAATCGATCGTCAACAGATACACCCTGGCGAGATACAGGAATCAGATCTTTAGTTGCGATCGTTGATAGCAATCATCTTTGTATTAACCTTTGTCCTGAAAAGACAAAACGTTAGTTGTATGTGATGTCATGGTGTATGACATGCGAGATGAGATTGTATGTTCATGATGCGTATATGCATGCTATAATGTATGGAAATGCGATGTTTATGAATGTATGTTTTTGTCTAGGAAAATAAATCCTTGACGGATGCCGGGAAGTTAAATCCTGGGCTGATGTGAATAGCATTCTTTGTTGGGGAATGATGGTTGCAAGAGTATCAGTAGAAGAAGATGACTCTGTTGGGGAATAACTTTGGAGATTACTCTGCGGGGAAAAATTATTCTAGCGACCTTGCTGGGGAACAATACTCTGTGGGAAGAGAGGTACTCTTGCTGAGATGCTGATGATAACTCCGCTGGGGATACCGTTGTTTTGTTAGAAGTTTTAATAGACTCCGTTGGGGGTAAGAAGACTTCGTCGAGGACGATCTTTCCGTGGCTTTTGGCTGAGGATAACCCAGTTATATCCTGTTAGGGAAATAACCTTTGAATAAAGCCGGGGGACGCGTTCGTGCTCTGCAGGTGGCAAGCTTCCAGAATCTACTGGGGATAAGCTTCCTGCTGGGGAGATTGATTCAAACTTTCCTGGGGAAATCTGGATTGGACTCTCCTGGGAAATATTTTGAGATATACTGGGGAAGTGGCTCCGCTGAATGTCTGGTATATCGCCGGGGAACAATCTTAGATCAAGACTGTCGGGGATGCTTGTTAAGGATATCTGTATATTGTGCTGGGGAATGTTGAGATCTGCTGGAGGATACCCCACTTCCTTAAGGCTGACCGGATAACTCTGCTTGGGGAGATGGCATTGACTTGCTGGCTCACTCTCTGGGGATTTGAGATATCTTGGTTATGTTCTTCAGCTGAACTTACCTTGGTACCTTGGTGGACAGAATAATTAGATCGCTTAGACAACTCATTATTGCCCCTGTTTCTAATGTTACCTATAATTAATCCTTTGTTTCGTATGCAAACATTTATGAGTTAGCAATCATTGTCAAATGCATATATCACAAATTGAACCTTGGACGTTCTTCGCAAGACAAAACAGAAAAGGAAAAACAATTGGCAATTGATCTGAAAAGTGAATTTATATTGATTTTTGAATTTGCCCGAAAATAGGCGTTTTATGTACAAGAGGCTGACGTCCTAGTAAGAGAACGCCGCCGAAATAAAAGAGTTTATACAATTTGTACAAAGGGAAAACAAAACAACTATGTGAAAAGAATAATCCCATTGGGTTCCAACTCTGCTATCGCCTTTATATCTTCGAGCGTCTCATTATTTTGCTGCTCAGTTGACGATGAAGCTGATTGGTCGATGTCGTTTGAACTTGATGTTGATACTGGATTCTGGATGCGAGGTGATCCAATGAGACATAGTATTACGCTTTATCCCTAACGTTTGCCTGGACCGCCCTTTCGGATTTTCAGTCCACCGGGATACCCATTTTTGCCCAAGCCGCCTTTTCAGGTTTTCGACTTGCCGGGTGTACAGGTTTTTTCATTTCATCCCTCATTTTGCCCGAACCCTTTTGGTTCGCCGGGAAGCCCTAATTTTTGCCTAGGTATGTCAACCTAGCGGGTCTTTTGTCATGCGTAGTATCTTTTTACTATGTCTGCATTGGCGGGGTGAGGCAGGTCATCACCATCCATGGTGGTTAGAATCATGGCTCCTCCCGAGAACACATGTTTAACCACAAATGGCCCTTCGTACGTAGGGGTCTGTTATACCCCAAAATTTGCCCTCCCATATTCCTCAAGAAATTGCCAAGCCAAGCTACAAAATTCCCCAAGGGTTGTGCAGTGCAACAGTCTCCCATACAGTCAAAACTAGGGTTTGGGTTCTGATCAAGAAAATGAAGTTTTCAAAGGCCCAATTAAGTCTCATATGCTTACAAACATGGTCAAGCATCCTCATATCAAGTTTCAAGGCATTCAGCTCAAAATTGCACAGTCAAAACCCTAAATTGCACTACAGTCAACTGTAGGGGCAAAATGGTCATTTGGCAGTCAAAAGTTCAAATTTTTGGTCAACATATCATTTTGAAGCCACAAACATCATTTGATCAATGCTTGATCATGATTCTCAAAATTTGGCTCAGAAATCATCAAAGATGCAAAAGTTGCTATATTTGGACAGCTGAAAAAGTCAACTGAAATTGACCAGGGCATAACTTTCACATGGATTATCAGAAAAATTCCATCCAAAGCTCATTTTGAAGAGAAAGACATTTCCTACAACTCATCTTCATACTTCAAGTCCAAGAAATGCTCTCATAAAAAGTTATCAATTTCAACATTATAGGTCATTTTCAAAAGTCAACAAAAAGGGACTTTAAGTCAAAGGCCATAACTTGAGATTGGTAAATCAAGATGACATGGGACCAAAGGCATTGATTAAAGGACTCAAAAACCTTTCCAAAATGTCCAAGAACATGTGAAAATCTTAAAAATTGAGCAAGTTATGCCTTGTAGAAGTTGGGAAATTTTTGTGAAATGGCAAAAGTCAACTATCCTTGAAAATCCAATTTTTGACAAAAGGGCCCCATTTTTTCCACTTGATTCATCCTTGTCATGCCACACACGTGTCCCATGGTTAATTTCAAGACCAAATATTGATTTTTCTATTTTATTTAATTTTTGATAATTTAATTCATTTTAAATCTTTGAAAATTCAAATAAAATTCAAAAACCAATGGAATAGTGTCATGTGGATTTGGACAACTTCCTTGTATCATGGGCCAACTCAAGAACTCAGGCTAGGGTTAAATTGCACACTAGGTCTAGGTCTTGGCTAAAAAGAAGGAAACTTTGTTAATGGAAAAAACCCTAGGACTAATTCCCTCATGAGCATGAATCTAGGTCAGTTAGCAAGCCAATTCCCTTCCAGCATAAGCCCTAAGTCAAACCCTAACCACAATATGCCATATGCTGCGCTGAAAAGGCTATTGACATTTTGAAAAATTGGCCATATAATGCAAAACTGATTTCAAAGTTAGAGTGAGTTTTAAGCCTCAATTCTTTTCCTAATAGATTCCTAGACAAACTCTGAAGGTGTGCCAACCCCTAACCTCAATCAAAACGCGAAGAAACGGTAGCTACAACTCAGACTGTGTCCCAAACTTTTTGAAATCGTATTCTCAATTCTAAGCATGATCATTGCATTTTAATTGTATATTCATGTTCCTTACAAAGTTTCAAAGCTAACCTTTATATTCAATTTGATTTTTGCATCGCGTATGGGATTTCACCATGATTGAAATTTAGGTTTTCAGAGTTTTTGAATTGGGGTTTCTCACCCAAGGAACAATTGGAACTCAAGACCATTACCATTGCAATCAGCGTGCTCCAACGAACAAGAGACATACCTCGCGAACAATTTATGAAGCTCATAACTCTAATCGCTATTTTTTCAAAAGTTGTCTAATGAAACGCGTAAGAAACCGTTGCCTATTTGCTTTATGTTACAGGGACGGGGAGGAAGAAGAAGGCGTGTCAAACAATGATTCGTCCATTTAAATTTTCACGCTGGAAATCCATTCACCCACGCTTTTGCTTTATGTTATTTTCATATTAATTAATAACCAAATGCGCTGAGTGCCCCAGTGGTGAGGTTAGTGGGTGTTGACCTTCAAGACCTGGGTTCAAGTCCCAGGTCAGAACAATTTCTATAATATTTTTCTATTCTAATTCCCATGCAGGCTCAGTAAAACATTCCACCATACGCTGCCAAGGATCAACGGCCATGTGTCCAAGGGAATCAGATCCAAGGCTTAGGTCTGAGGAGTACGCTACACTTGGTCAAATGCATCACACCTGATCAAAAAAGTCAATGGACTTCAAAGCCTAATGGGCCTGATTTGCTAGGCCTATACCTCCTGAATTGGGGACTACACCCCCCTGGTTTGCCTTATTATTTCTTTTATTTCTTTCTTTAATTTTTCTTTTTATTTCTTTTATTTGCTATGTATTTAGTTAATTATTTTTACAAAAAAATGCAAAAACATCATAAAATTCAGAAAAGCCAAAAAATATAATTTTTATATTTTAATTATTTTCTAAATAAATTGTATGTAAATTACTTAGTTTAATTAGGGTATAATTTTAATCTTTTTAATAAAAATCCAAAAAAAACTAGAATTTAGGTTTAATGACTTTTATTTTCTTTTTTTTTTATTTTTCCCCTTTTTTTCAGAATAATAATGTTATTTATTTATTTTCATAAATTAAAAAATGTACATAAATTAATTTAGAATTAAATTAGGTTAAAAGTCAATATTTTCATAATAAACTTAAAAAAACAATAGAATTAGGTCTAATATTTAGTTTAATTTCAATTAACTCCTTTTTTCTCATTAAATCTAAAAAACACAAAAATACCAGTTTCATTTAATTTTAATTTTAAATTCTTCATTAATTTTAATTTATTGCACAAGGGTCCAACGCCCTAGTTTTGTTTTTAATTTCTTTATTTCGCACATTTATTTTATATCGTTTAAATAATTATGTATATGCCCCAAAGCCTTGTAATAATTTTTATTTTATTTCTCGCACTTTATTTTTATTTATTTTTCAGTCAAATCGGGTTCGGTTTATTTTGGCGATGTGGACCCGCGCCGTTTGTAATAGTTTAGATTTATTTTTTCGCAAACTTTATAACTGTTAATAAATATGCATGAAAGAATGTATGGACTTAAAAATAAAATCAAGCGTAGATCACAACAGATATGACAAGACAAAATAATTGAAACATGACACACGGACCGCACACACCACCCCTAGGATACGCCTCACTGTTGCCTTTCGAAAGGTGATCGTCGAGTAGAGGACGTCTTAGTAAGTCCTCATGATCCGGGAACCTGGCATGAGGGTAGCTTCTAAGGTGTCTTCCCATTGCTCCGGTGATCACCATGTCCCTAAAACTCGAATTGACCCGAACACCTCCAACGGTGGTGCTACCTACCTCTCAATGGTGGGATGGCACTACTTTAAAGGACTTTTACACAGACAAATTCCTTAGGGTAGGTAGGTTCTCAAGGATACTTGCTCTAATTTCAAACAAATCAAAATACTTTTCACACCAACACATTTTCAAAAGCTTTCAACACAAACTTTTCAAACACTCTGACGTACGAGTCGAACTGAAATTTTTCAAAGAAACTTTTAAACCCACAATTGAAAAGCAAACAAACAATTTTGAAAACACATTGAGCAAGTACCTAAGAGCCCATGGATAACCATGGATAGAAAGGGTGCTAACACCTTCCCTTTCTATAACCTACCTCCCGAACCGAGAGCAATCTCTTTAAGGAATTTTTCTGTGCTTTTGTCCTTTCCATTTGGAGAAAATAAAAGACGGTGGCGACTCTTGCTTCCGCGACATTTCGCGAACCAGCTTTAAAACAGTCAGTTCCAGATCCACCGATCACAGAACTGGCGAATCTGCTGGGGATTTAAAGTGAGGTATACCTTAGGGCTAGGTCATAACTATGTTTTCAATTGTCTTCTTTGCTTGCTTTATTATTGTGGGTTGCTTGGGAGTTCTATAGATCCTAACCCGGATCTGGGGGATACCTTTCTTAGAAAGTAGCAACAAGGCTGTGAGGGAACTGTGCGGGGTATACCGACATGGTTGAAACAGTCTGCTACGTTGATGTGGCACTTTGGTGTGTACCGGTAACCCTTGAGTTCAGTCAAGGAGAGTACGGGGCCTCCATGTGGTGTCATGAAGCATCAACAGACCTTAGGAACCTTAATTGAACCATCTTGGCCTCTTTAGGGTAGTGAGATAACTGACTTTGGTGCAGTCCGAGGTTGGTTGATACTCGATACTACACTCAATTGAGGGTTGCTTTCCTGGAATATTTCGGTCGCCAGTTCAGTGGCTAAATCGAAACGATGAACAATGAAAGCAATCCCGTGATGTTGGGAACCTTAGAACCCGGTTACTTTGATTAGGACAGGTTGAGCCCACCAACTTCAAGAGGGTACTACCCAGACCCCATGCTGGCCTTAAACCTTAAGGGCTTGTCTTGTGTGCCTTGTGTGCCTTACATGTTTGTCTTTGTACATATCTGTGATGTGTTTAATCATAGCATCATGACATCATCCAGCATCATACGCATTGACTAACCATTTCAGGGGTTCGAATTTTCATCTTTGTTCTTGTTTTGTAGGACATGGAAACTGTTCGTAGAAAGACAATTCCAATCAGTCTTGTAAGGGTCCCTCCTCAGCTTAAGGAGCTTATATCCAGGATTCCCGAGAACTCTTCATTCAGTGAAAGGCATGGAAGTCTCATCAGCTTGGTCAATACCAACATTGAGGAAGATATGATGAAGGTCCTGTTCCAATTCTTTGACCCTCTGCATCACTGTTTCACCTTCTTGGACTATCAATTGGTACCTACATTGGAGGAGTTCTCCCGACTCCTGAAGATCCCTATCCTTGATCAGCTACCCTTTAACGGTACAGAAAAGGAACCTAAGCTTGAAGAGATTGCTAAAGCCTTGCACCTACGGTCATCTGACCTCAAGGGACATTGGGAAGTCAGAAGTGGTATTAAAGGGTTCTTAGCCAGGTTTCTGTTTGAAAAGGCCTATGAATGTTGGAACTCCCTTGACTTGCAAGCTTTTGAAGAGGTTGTGGCCCTCCTTGTTTATGGTTTGGTGTTGTTCCCTAACCCAGATCAGCTCATTGATATCAGTGCTGTCCAGATCTTTATGTCCAGGAATCCTATACCTACGTTGCTGGGGGACCTCCTTCACTCATGTTACACTCGAACCATGAGAAAAAGAGGTGTCCTTATGTGTTGCACTCCTCTCCTGGGAAAGTGGTTTATTTCGCACCTTCCACAATCAGTCCTGAAGAACGAGCGGGGTTTGAGATGGTCACAACGGTTGATGACTCTTACACATGCAGATATACATTGGTGCCCTAGGTCCAGAGAAGATGTCACTATCATTGATCGTTGCGGGGAGTATCCTAATGTCCCTTTACTTGGGATCAGAGGGGGTATTACTTATAGTCCATGCCTGGCTTGGAGACAATTTGGTTATGCTCGGAGGGATGGTCCTCATGACATGTTGATTCCTGACATAGTTTTTGACTTCGACAACGATACTCAAGGACTTCGCCAGAGATTTATCAGAGCTTGGAGGATGCCTAGTAGGATAGACAGCAAGACACTGGGGCACAGGAACTCCATCCCTTTGGAGCCTTACCTCAAGTGGGTACGAGCCCGCTCTCAGAAATTAGTAATGCCTTATCCTCACATGCTTCCAGTAATCAAAGAGCCTGCCTTGGAAGGAGAGGTGTCTCATGTTATTCAGCACCCTGATATGCCCACATCCTGGGAAGAGATGCAGAAGAGTTGGATCCAGCTTAAGGAAGAGCGGAATTCTCTTGAGATTAGTTTGCATGCCAGTGAAAGGAAGGTCTTAGAGCTCACCCGCCTGTTGCACGAGGAAAGGAACCTCAACACTTACATAGCTCCAAAGAAGATGCGCAACATATTTTGGGATTGATTTGATCTTTTTGTACTTTTGCCCATGAGGCTTTGATGTATTAAACAATGATTTTCTTAATAATAACGTGTGTTCCTTTTGGTCTACAATGAATTTGAATTTTCGAACTCTTGAATGCATCGCATAAACACATATCATTCATCATGTGCATCATAGGTACTCTTCTTTTCAGGTTGTTTACCGTTCTTCGCTGTTTATTTCAGCATCATGAACCCTGAATCATCAACCGAGGCATCTATCAAGGCTCTTCAGGCGCAAAACGTCCAATTTCAGGCGCAGAACGCCCAATTTCAGGAGCTGATCAAGGGCTTGGCTCAGGGTCAACAAGAGTTGAAGACCATGCTTTTGAAGAAGACTAAGAAGAAGAGGAAGACTGTGCTATTTAACACTGGGCGCAGACTCGGGAACACTTTGGTTGAAGCTGAAAGGACTCCTCCATCTGTGACGGAAGGTAGTCACCAAGAAAGGGAGGTCACTACTCCTGTGGGCTCTGATACTGAAACAGACTTCAACGACGAACAGTACCCTCCTGCTGAAGACCGGTACAAACAGCTGGAAGACAGATTAAAGGCTATGGAAGTTCAGCGGGTGCCTGGATTGGATTTCGGAGACTTGGGGTTATCTACTGGGGTGGTGATCCCACACAAGTTCAAAACACCTGCCTTCGTGAAGTATGATGGGGCTTCCTGTCCCAAGATGCACCTCCGTTCTTATGTAAGGAAGATCCAGCCTTACACAGCAGACAAGAACCTTTGGATCCACTTCTTCCAGGAGAGTCTTTCAGGGACTCACCTCGATTAGTTCTATCAGCTAGATGGAATCAGCATTCGTAACTGGGAGGATCTGGCCACTGCTTTTTACAAGCAGTATCAGTATAATGCCGACCTCGCTCCTACGCGTACCCAGCTCCAGGGTATGTCGCTAGGGTCGGGTGAAGGTTTTAAGGAGTACGCCCAGAAATGGAGAGACCTGGCTGGCAGGGTGCAGCCACCATTGACGGATCGGGAGCTGGTAGATATGTTCTTGGGGACCCTATCTGGTCCATTTTTCAATCATCTCATTGGTAATTCCTCTGCTGGGTTTACTGATCTGATCCTGACTGGTGAAAGGATCGAGGCCGGTATAAAATCGGGGAAGATACAGAAAGTTGCCTCCTCCAGTACTGAGAAGAAACCCTTCAAAAAGGAGGCTAGTGCTGTATATAGCTCCCGGAGAACAGAGCGACCTGAACACCGCCAATCTGTCAGTGCGGTAATGATTGCCAAACCTGCTGCTGCTCCTCGGCCAACTAATCCTCAAAAGTTTGAAAGACCCCGGAGAGAGTTTACCCGGTTAAGCATGACCTTATCACAGATCCTACCACAGTTGCTATCCACCAATTTAGTGACTGTTAGGGAGGCTCCAAAGTTTCCCAATACTGCATCCCCCAAGTTCAATCCAAATGCTCGCTGTGCTTATCACTCTGATAGCCCGGGGCATAACACAGATGACTGTTGGGCCCTAAGGAATAAGGTTCAAGACCTCATTGATGCACAGGAAATACAGTTTGAGGCGCCCGAGAAGCCGAATGTTGTAACTGCTCCCATGCCCCAGCATGGAGTGAATGCTGTTGAGGAGGATTTGTATGTAGCTTCAGTGGATGATGTTGCTACTCCGTTGCTGATGGTCAAGAGGAATCTGTTGCTAGCCGGTTTATTTCCGGGATGTAGCGAAGGTTGCCCTCTATGTGTTGCTTCCCCTGCTGGTTGTTCTCTGCTGAAGTCAGGTGTCCAGAACCTGATAGATAGTAGAGAGATTTTGTTCAGAAAGACTGCTGTTCCTGCTGCTCCTGTTGAAGAAGTGTCGATCGTTACCATCTTCAACAACCATTCCAAGGCTCCTTCAAAGAAGCCTATACAAATTTTGTCAGTTCACAAGAGTGCTCCCATCACCATTACTGTTCCGGGGCCTATACCCTACAAATCTGATAAGGCTGTCCCATGGCACTATGGGGCGGATGTTTATGTTCTGGGTGTGAAACAAGAGTGCAACATTGATACTGGTGTCTCCAACATCACCGGGCCTGCTAAGGTCACTCGTAGTGGAAGACTGTTCTCGCCAGACATTGCTCCTCCGGTAATTCATAGGCCTTTGATCTTCACACCTGCCAGTGTGCCTGTTTCTCCCTCTGACCAAGTATCCACCCCTGCTACTGAGTCATCTAATACTCGGGGCAAAGGGATTGCTGCTGATGTGCCTGCCAGGACGGAGGCACCAAAGACCATTGTTGAGGCTTCCAAGCAGGAAATGGAAGAAATCCTCAAGATAATAAAGAAAAGTGATTTCAACGTTGTAGAACAGCTGGGGCACACCCCCTCTAAAATCTCCATGTTGTCACTGCTGCTGTGTTCAGAGGCCCATGCAAAGGCTCTGATTGCTTTCTTAAAGACTGCCCACGTACCCCAAGAGACGTCTGCTGACCAGTTCACCGACTGTGTGGCCAACCTAACTGCTGATAATGGCCTGGGTTTCTCTGATGCCGATCTGACAGCAAAGGGGAAGAACCATAATGATGCCCTGCATGTCTCCATTGAATGCAGGGGCACTACTCTTGCTCATGTGCTGGTAGACACATGTTCTTCATTAAACGTGCTGCCCAAGAAGGCTCTGGATAGGCTGGATTGTGAAGGTCTAGAGCTAAAACCAACTCACATTGTTGTCCGGGCCTTTGACGGGTCCAAAAGAATGGTGCATGGTGAAGTGGACATCCCAATCAGGGTTGGGTCACAGGTATTCGATTCAAAATTCTATGTGATGGATATCCATCCGTCCTATTCTTGTTTGCTGGGTCGCCCGTGGATCCACAAGGCTGGAGCTGTGACTTCCACATTGCATCAGAAGCTCAAGTACCCGGTCAGGGGGAAGATCGTAACAGTGCAAGGGGAAGAGGAGTACATGGTCAGCCACCTCAACTCCTTCAGATATGTAGAAATGGATGGGGAGTTCATTGAAACCCCCTTTCAACATTTTGAGGAAGTACCACAAACCTTGGCAGCAGCAGAAGCAGATGAAGAGGTTTCTCCTATGAAGATGGCCTCCTTAAAGGACGCCCGGGCTGTGATCGAAAAAGGTGAATGTGCAAACTGGGGCAAGCTCCCTGATCTTACTCCTAAGACTAACAAGTTTGGGCTGGGTTTCACCACAGAAGCTCAGAAAGCGGTGCGCAAGGCAAGAATTGGAAGACCTCCGGTGCTCATCACTCATTCTGAAGTGAATGCTATTGGAGAGGAAGATGAAGTGGAAGAGTCAGAGTTCGATAGCTGGATCTACCCGACGGCCGACGGTGGATTGACCAATTGGACTGCTAAAGATTTTACACCCATAACTTTTGTTCCCCAGTAATGAATTTCTTTGTTTTTTGATTTGTAATAAACAATAATTTGAAACTATATGGCCCGGTGTCTTACCCGGGGCACCGTGGTTTTATTTATGAGGGCTTTTGTTTGTCACTATCATATATCATGAATAAAAGCATTGGACGTTTTTCACATTTCAAATTTTGCGCTCCTTTTCTTTCCTTTCTTTACATATTGCAAAACAGCTGTATTTACACACACACTCACTCATACAGGTTTCAATCCACTCTGGATCTCACTGGTAACGACTCTGCTACTGCCAGTTATGACTTCGAAAATCCGATCAACTTAGCCGCAGACGAAGGTGAAGATGATTGCGAAGTGCCTGGTGAACTTGCAAGACTGTTACAACAGGAGGAGAGGGCAATTCAACCCCATGAAGAGCCAGTGGAAATAATAAACTTGGGTACTGAGGAAGACAAGAAAGAGGTGAAGATTGGTGCCAACCTAGAACTCAGCGTGAAGCAACGGTTGACTCAGATGCTGCATGACTATAAAGAAATCTTTGCCTGGTCCTACGAAGATATGCCCGGATTAGATACCGACATTGTGGTCCATCACTTACCAACTAAAGAGGATTGCCCTCCGGTTAAGCAAAAGGTCCGCCGTATGCGTCCAGAGATGTCTGAGAAGATTAAAGCCGAGGTTATGAAGCAGTTTGACGCCGGGTTTCTTGCAGTGACTTCTTACCCTCAGTGGGTTGCTAATGTGGTGCCGGTACCTAAGAAGGACGGCAAGGTCAGAATGTGTGTCGATTACAGGGATTTGAACAGGGCCAGCCCCAAGGATGACTTCCCTCTACCCCACATTGATGTCCTTGTTGATAATACAGCTCAGCATAAAGTGTTCTCTTTCATGGATGGTTTTTCAGGCTACAATCAGATCAAGATGGCTCCGGAAGACATGGAAAAGACTACGTTTGTTACTCAGTGGGGCACCTTCTGCTACAAAGTCATGCCTTTTGGGCTAAAGAATGCTGGGGCAACCTACCAACGTGCCATGGTTGCTTTATTTCATGACATGATCCATCATGAGATAGAAGTGTATGTTGACGACATGATTGCTAGGTCCCAGACTGAGGAAGAACACCTTGATCATCTGCAGAAACTGTTTGACCGTTTGAAATTGTACAAGCTGAGGTTAAACCCGAACAAGTGCACCTTCGGGGTAAGATCTGGGAAGTTGCTAGGCTTCGTGGTCAGTGATAAAGGCATTCAAGTGGACCCTGCTAAGGTCAAAGCCATTCAAGAGATTCCAGTTCCTAAGACAGAGAAAGAAGTCAGAGGCTTTCTAGGACGTCTGAATTACATTGCTCGGTTCATCTCACACTTAACTGCTACCTGTGAACCAATCTTCAAGCTGCTGAAGAAAGATCAGGTAGTACGTTGGAATGATGAATGTCAGGCTGCTTTTGACAGAATCAAAGAATATCTCCAAGAACCACCCATCCTTATGCCACCAGTTGAAGGGAGACCTTTGATACTTTACCTGACAGTGCTTGACAATGCAATGGGGTGTGTGCTGGGCCAGCATGACGAGTCGGGCCGAAAAGAGCATGCCATTTATTACCTTAGCAAAAAGTTTACCGACTGTGAGACCCGATACTCACTGCTTGAGAAAACTTGCTGCGCTTTGGTATGGGCTGCTCGCCGGCTGAGACAGTATATGCTGACTCACACTACCTTGTTGATCTCAAAAATGGATCCTATAAAGTACATATTCGAAAAGCCTGCTCTGTCCGGGAGAATTGCAAGATGGCAGATGATCTTGACGGAATACGACATTCAGTATACGACCCAAAAAGCCATCAAGGGAAGTGTATTGGCAGACCACCTAGCACATCAAGCTGTGGATGATTACCAATCAATGAACTTCGAGTTTCCAGATGAAAGCATTATGATAGTAACTGACTGTGAAATACCTGGACCGGATGAAGGACCTGAACCGGGATCCCGATGGTCTATGCACTTTGACGGAGCCTCCAATGCTTTGGGAAATGGTATCGGCGCCATAATCGTATCTCCACAAGGTACTCATACTCCACTCACCGCCCGGCTGTGTTTCAACTGTACCAACAACATGGCGGAGTATGAAGCGTGTATTATGGGTCTTCAAGCTGCGATCGACCTGAGGATCAAATTTCTGAGTGTCTTCGGAGATTCCGCTCTTGTGATCAATCAGATCAAAGGAGAGTGGGATACGAAACACCCAAACTTGATTCCTTACAGAGAATGCGTGTTGGCCCTGATCCCCCACTTCACAGAGATAACATTTGAGCACTTTCCAAGAGAAGAGAATCAGTTGGCGGACGCGTTAGCTACAATGTCTTCAATGTTCAAGGTTAAATGGGATAATGAGGCTCCCCGGATCATCATCTGGAAACTGGACGAACCGGCATACTGTTGTGATCTCGAAACCGAATTGGTGACTGAGAAGCCTTGGTACCACGAAGTGAAGAGATACCTAGAAGCTCAGGAATACCCTGAAGGAGCATCTGTCAATGATAAGAAATTCCTGAGGAGGTTTGCAGCCAAGTTCTTTCTTAGCAACGGCATTTTGTACAAGCGAAACCAGGATTCAACCCTACTGCGTTGTGTAGATAAGACTGAAGCAGAAAGAATCATGGAAGAGCTACATGAAGGGACCTTTGGTACACACTCCAGTGGACATACCATGGCAAAGAAGATCCTACGGGCAGGGTATTACTGGTCCACCATGGAAGCTGATTGCTACCAACATTCCAGGACATGCCACAAATGCCAGGTTTATGCAGACAAGGTGCATGTTCCTCCGGTTCCCCTGAATGTTCTGACTGCGCCTTGGCCATTTGCAATGTGGGGTATAGACATGATCGGTGAGATTAAACCTACGGCATCTAATGGACATCGCTTCATCCTAGTGGCAATTGATTATTTTACGAAGTGGGTTGAGGCAGCATCCTATGCTACGGTAACCAAGACTGTTGTGGCACGATTCATTCGGCAAAACCTGATCTGTCGGTACGGTGTCCCTGAGCGGATTATTACAGATAACGGTACCAATCTGAACAATAAGATGATCGCTGAGCTCTGCGAACAGTTCAAGATACAGCACCACAATTCTTCTCCTTACAGACCGAAGATGAATGGGGCTGTAGAAGCAGCTAATAAAAACATCAAGAAGATCGTGCAGAAGATGACAGTAACGTATAAAGATTGGCACGAGATGTTACCGTTCGCTCTACATGGATACCGTACCTCAGCTAGGACGTCAACCGGGGCAACTCCTTTCTCTCTGGTTTATGGCATGGAGGCAGTCTTGCCGATCGAAGTACAAATTCCTTCTCTCCGGATAATGAAGGATGCAAATCTGAATGAAGATGATTGGATCCAGACACGACTTGATCAGCTCAACCTTATTGACGAAAAGAGACTTGCTGCTATCTGCCATGGTCAGACGTATCAGAAACGAATGATCAGGGCGTTTAACAAAAAGGTCAGACCGCAGGAATATCAAGTCGGGGATCTGGTGATCAAGCGAATCATCCTTCCTCAGAGTGATCCAAGGGGCAAATGGACCCCTACGTACGAAGGGCCATTTGTGGTTAAGCATGTGTTCTCAGGAGGAGCAATGATATTAACCAACATGGATGGTGACGACCTTCCTCACCCCGCCAATGCAGACATAGTTAAAAAATACTACGCATGAAAAAAGACCCGCTAGGCTGACATGTCTAGGCAAAAATTAGGGCTTCCCGTCGAACCAAAAGGGTTCGGGCAAAATGAAGGGATGAAAATGAAAATCTGTACACCCGGCAAGTCGAAAACCTGAAAAGGCGGCTTGGGCAAAAATGGGTATCCCGGTGGACTGAAAATCCGAAAGGGCAGTCCAGGCAAAAATTAGGGATAAAAGCGTAATACTATGTTTCATTGGATCACTTTGCATCCAGAATCCGGTATCTACATCAAGCTCAGACGGCATTGGTCAGTCAGCTTCACTTTCAACTAAGGTCATCAAGTGATGAGACGCTCAGAGTTATAAAGGCGATAACAGAGTTGAAACCCAGTGGATCATTCATATTTCACACAGCTGTTTATTTTCTTTTGTACAAAACTTGTATAAACTCTCTTATTCGGCGGCATTCCGCTTACTAGGACATCAGCCTCTTGTACATAAAACGCCTATTCACAGGCTATTCAAAATCAATACAAATATACTTTTCAGTTAAACGTGCCAACTGTTTTTCTTTTTCTGTTTTGTTTTGCGAAGAACGTCCAAGGTTCAATTTGTGATATATGCATTGACAATAATTTGCTAGCTCATAAATATTTGCATACGAAACGAAGAATTAATTGCAGGTGACACTAGAAACAGGGGCAATAAAGAGTTGTCTGAGCAGTCTAATTGTTCTATCCACCAAGGTACCAAGGTAGGTTCAGCTAAAGAACCTAACCAGACATCTTGAATTCCCCAGAGGACAGCAAGTCAGTGCATTCTTCCCCAGCATATCAAAACTTCCCCAGGAGAGTCCCATCCAAGTTCCCCAGGAAAGGTGGAATTCATCTTCCCAAGCAGTAAGCTTATCCCCAGTATATTCTGGAAGCTTATCCTCTCGCAGAACACGAACGCGTCGTTCGGCTTGTTTTAAAGAGTTATTTCCGTACTAGGATATAACTGGGTTATCCTCAGCCAAAAGCCAAGGGAAGGTCGTCGTCAACGTAGTTCTTTCCTATCCCCAGCGAAGTCTATTCACACTTCCAATACAACAACGGTATCCCTAACAGAGTTACTATCAACATTCAGCAAAGCATCTCTATCCCCACAGAGTATTGCTTCCCAGCATGATCGCTACAGTATATTTTCTCCCCGCAGAATCTTCCATTCGCCAAGTTTATTCCGCAACGGAGTCATCTTCTCCTACCGGTATTCTTGCAACTATCATCCCCAGCGAAAGCAAATCTATTCTTCGACATCAGCCCAGGATACGACTTCCCGGCACCCGTCAAGGATTTACTTTCCTAGACGAAAACATACATAAAACATCACATACATCATTATAGCATGCATAACGCACTGCATCATACAAATCTCATTTATGTTGAGAACATCATTGCTTGATCCATATCATGCATTGCATATGACTGACTTTTACCTTTCAGGAAAGGTCCAGTTAAGTTCTCAAGCTACATTTCAAGACCTAGACCGGTTCAGTTAGATCGCCCCAAGATTTTCCTGATGCTTATCCAGTCAAAGGCCTTCTCTGGTTCAGTTAAATCGTCCCAAGATTTTCCTGATGCTTATCCAGTTGAAGACATTTCAAGACCTAGACCGGTTCAGTTAAATCGTCCCAAGATTTTCCTGATGCTTATCCAGTCAAAGGCCTTCTCTGGTTCAGTCAGATCGACCCTAAGATCTCCCTGATGCTTATCCAGTTGAAGACATTTCAAGACCTAGACCGGTTCAGTTAAATCATCCCAAGATTTTCCTGATGCTTATCCAGTCAAAGGCCTTCTCTGGTTCAGTCAGATCGACCCTAAGATCTCCCTGATGCTTATCCAGTTGAAGACATTTCAAGACCTAGACCGGTTCAGTTAAATCGTCCCAAGATTTTCCTGATTCTTATCCAGTCAAAGACCTTCTCTGGTTCAGTCAGATCGACCCTAAGATCTCCCTGATGCTTATCCAGTGGAAGACATTTCAAGACCTAGACCGGTTCAGTTAAATCGTCCCAAGATTTTCCTGATTCTTATCCAGTCAAAGACCTTCTCTGGTTCAGTCAGATCGACCCTAAGATCTCCCTGATGCTTATCCAGTGGAAGACATTTCAAGACCTAGACCGGTTCAGTTAAATCGTCCCAAGATTTTCCTGATTCTTATCCAGTCAAAGGCCTTCTCTGGTTCAGTCAGATCGACCCTAAGATCTCCCTGATGCTTATCCAGTTGAAGACATTTCAAGACCTAGGCCGGTTCAGTTAAATCGTCCCAAGATTTTCCTGATGCTTATCCAGTCAAAGGCCTTCTCTGGTTCAGTCAGATCGACCCTAAGATCTCCCTGATGCTCATCCAGTGGAAGACATTTCAAGACCTAGACCGGTTCAGTTAAATCGACCCTAAGATTTTCCTGATTCTTACCCAGTCAAAGGCCTCTCTGGTTCAGTCAGATCGACCCTAAGATCTCACTGATTCTTATCCCAGTAGAAGACACCCCAGATTTTTCTCAACGAGCGTTGTTGAAGTTAAAGTCGCCCAAGGCTCTCTTACCATTCATGCTAAGGAAGTAATCATCCCTGGTTCTTTCATCGCCGTTTGAAGCTCCAGACTCAGCTCCTGTAACCAGTCAGGACACATCTATACCAAGCATCTAAAATCAGCTCCTGCAACGTGTCAGGTACTCATTTTCTTTTGCAGGTATACAGGTTCTCGCCAAGGAATCTCCTACGCAATTAAACATCCAGATGGCATCTATAAGCCCATTCCACCATCATTGCTAACATGTGAGCGCAAATTTCCGGGCACTCTAGTGTCCAATCATCTTTTACCCTCGGATTACGAAAGGCACGTCAGCCAATCTGCATCCTCAGGTCTAAGAAGATTGAACAGGGGCAACTGTTATACCCCAAAATTTGCCCTCCCATATTCCTCAAGAAATTGCCAAGCCAAGCTACAAAATTCCCCAAGGGTTGTGCAGTGCAACAGTCTCCCATACAGTCAAAACTAGGGTTTGGGTTCTGATCAAGAAAATGAAGTTTTCAAAGGCCCAATTAAGTCTCATATGCTTACAAACATGGTCAAGCATCCTCATATCAAGTTTCAAGGCATTCAGCTCAAAATTGCACAGTCAAAACCCTAAATTGCACTACAGTCAACTGTAGGGGCAAAATGGTCATTTGGCAGTCAAAAGTTCAAATTTTTGGTCAACATATCATTTTGAAGCCACAAACATCATTTGATCAATGCTTGATCATGATTCTCAAAATTTGGCTCAGAAATCATCAAAGATGCAAAAGTTGCTATATTTGGACAGCTGAAAAAGTCAACTGAAATTGACCAGGGCATAACTTTCACATGGATTATCAGAAAAATTCCATCCAAAGCTCATTTTGAAGAGAAAGACATTTCCTACAACTCATCTTCATACTTCAAGTCCAAGAAATGCTCTCATAAAAAGTTATCAATTTCAACATTATAGGTCATTTTCAAAAGTCAACAAAAAGGGACTTTAAGTCAAAGGCCATAACTTGAGATTGGTAAATCAAGATGACATGGGACCAAAGGCATTGATTAAAGGACTCAAAAACCTTTCCAAAATGTCCAAGAACATGTGAAAATCTTAAAAATTGAGCAAGTTATGCCTTGTAGAAGTTGGGAAATTTTTGTGAAATGGCAAAAGTCAACTATCCTTGAAAATCCAATTTTTGACAAAAGGGCCCCATTTTTTCCACTTGATTCATCCTTGTCATGCCACACACGTGTCCCATGGTTAATTTCAAGACCAAATATTGATTTTTCTATTTTATTTAATTTTTGATAATTTAATTCATTTTAAATCTTTGAAAATTCAAATAAAATTCAAAAACCAATGGAATAGTGTCATGTGGATTTGGACAACTTCCTTGTATCATGGGCCAACTCAAGAACTCAGGCTAGGGTTAAATTGCACACTAGGTCTAGGTCTTGGCTAAAAAGAAGGAAACTTTGTTAATGGAAAAAACCCTAGGACTAATTCCCTCATGAGCATGAATCTAGGTCAGTTAGCAAGCCAATTCCCTTCCAGCATAAGCCCTAAGTCAAACCCTAACCACAATATGCCATATGCTGCGCTGAAAAGGCTATTGACATTTTGAAAAATTGGCCATATAATGCAAAACTGATTTCAAAGTTAGAGTGAGTTTTAAGCCTCAATTCTTTTCCTAATAGATTCCTAGACAAACTCTGAAGGTGTGCCAACCCCTAACCTCAATCAAAACGCGAAGAAACGGTAGCTACAACTCAGACTGTGTCCCAAACTTTTTGAAATCGTATTCTCAATTCTAAGCATGATCATTGCATTTTAATTGTATATTCATGTTCCTTACAAAGTTTCAAAGCTAACCTTTATATTCAATTTGATTTTTGCATCGCGTATGGGATTTCACCATGATTGAAATTTAGGTTTTCAGAGTTTTTGAATTGGGGTTTCTCACCCAAGGAACAATTGGAACTCAAGACCATTACCATTGCAATCAGCGTGCTCCAACGAACAAGAGACATACCTCGCGAACAATTTATGAAGCTCATAACTCTAATCGCTATTTTTTCAAAAGTTGTCTAATGAAACGCGTAAGAAACCGTTGCCTATTTGCTTTATGTTACAGGGACGGGGAGGAAGAAGAAGGCGTGTCAAACAATGATTCGTCCATTTAAATTTTCGCGCTGGAAATCCATTCACCCACGCTTTTGCTTTATGTTATTTTCATATTAATTAATAACCAAATGCGCTGAGTGCCCCAGTGGTGAGGTTAGTGGGTGTTGACCTTCAAGACCTGGGTTCAAGTCCCAGGTCAGAACAATTTCTATAATATTTTTCTATTCTAATTCCCATGCAGGCTCAGTAAAACATTCCACCATACGCTGCCAAGGATCAACGGCCATGTGTCCAAGGGAATCAGATCCAAGGCTTAGGTCTGAGGAGTACGCTACACTTGGTCAAATGCATCACACCTGATCAAAAAAGTCAATGGACTTCAAAGCCTAATGGGCCTGATTTGCTAGGCCTATACCTCCTGAATTGGGGACTACACCCCCCTGGTTTGCCTTATTATTTCTTTTATTTCTTTCTTTAATTTTTCTTTTTATTTCTTTTATTTGCTATGTATTTAGTTAATTATTTTTACAAAAAAATGCAAAAACATCATAAAATTCAGAAAAGCCAAAAAATATAATTTTTATATTTTAATTATTTTCTAAATAAATTGTATGTAAATTACTTAGTTTAATTAGGGTATAATTTTAATCTTTTTAATAAAAATCCAAAAAAAACTAGAATTTAGGTTTAATGACTTTTATTTTCTTTTTTTTTATTTTTCCCCTTTTTTTCAGAATAATAATGTTATTTATTTATTTTCATAAATTAAAAAATGTACATAAATTAATTTAGAATTAAATTAGGTTAAAAGTCAATATTTTCATAATAAACTTAAAAAAACAATAGAATTAGGTCTAATATTTAGTTTAATTTCAATTAACTCCTTTTTTCTCATTAAATCTAAAAAACACAAAAATACCAGTTTCATTTAATTTTAATTTTAAATTCTTCATTAATTTTAATTTATTGCACAAGGGTCCAACGCCCTAGTTTTGTTTTTAATTTCTTTATTTCGCACATTTATTTTATATCGTTTAAATAATTATGTATATGCCCCAAAGCCTTGTAATAATTTTTATTTTATTTCTCGCACTTTATTTTTATTTATTTTTCAGTCAAATCGGGTTCCGTTTATTTTGGCGATGTGGACCCGCGCCGTTTGTAATAGTTTAGATTTATTTTTTCGCAAACTTTATAACTGTTAATAAATATGCATGAAAGAATGTATGGACTTAAAAATAAAATCAAGCGTAGATCACAACAGATATGACAAGACAAAATAATTGAAACATGACACACGGACCGCACACACCACCCCTAGGATACGCCTCACTGTTGCCTTTCGAAAGGTGATCGTCGAGTAGAGGACGTCTTAGTAAGTCCTCATGATCCGGGAACCTGGCATGAGGGTAGCTTCTAAGGTGTCTTCCCATTGCTCCGGTGATCACCATGTCCCTAAAACTCGAATTGACCCGAACACCTCCAACGGTGGTGCTACCTACCTCTCAATGGTGGGATGGCACTACTTTAAAGGACTTTTACACAGACAAATTCCTTAGGGTAGGTAGGTTCTCAAGGATACTTGCTCTAATTTCAAACAAATCAAAATACTTTTCACACCAACACATTTTCAAAAGCTTTCAACACAAACTTTTCAAACACTCTGACGTACGAGTCGAACTGAAATTTTTCAAAGAAACTTTTAAACCCACAATTGAAAAGCAAACAAACAATTTTGAAAACACATTGAGCAAGTACCTAAGAGCCCATGGATAACCATGGATAGAAAGGGTGCTAACACCTTCCCTTTCTATAACCTACCTCCCGAACCGAGAGCAATCTCTTTAAGGAATTTTTCTGTGCTTTTGTCCTTTCCATTTGGAGAAAATAAAAGACGGTGGCGACTCTTGCTTCCGCGACATTTCGCGAACCAGCTTTAAAACAGTCAGTTCCAGATCCACCGATCACAGGGTCCATTTGCCCCTGGGATCACTCTGAGGAAGGATGATGCGTTTGATTACCAGATCCCCAACTTGATATTCTTGTGGTCTAACCTTTTTGTTAAATGCCCTGATCATCCGTTTTTGGTACGTTTGACCATGACATATAGCAGTGAGTCTCTTTTTGTCGATTAGATTTAACTAATCAAGTCGAGTCTGGATCCAATCATCTTTGTTCAGATCTTCATCCTTCATTATTCGGAGAGAGGGTATTTGCACTTCAATCGGCAAGACTGCCTCCATGCCATAGACCAAGGAAAAAGGAGTTGCCCCGGTTGACGTCCTTGCTGAGGTACGATACCCATGAAGAGCAAACGGTAACATCTCGTGCCAATCTTTATAGGTCACTGTCATCTTCTGCACAATTTTCTTGATATTCTTATTCGCTGCTTCTACAGCCCCATTCATCTTCGGCCGGTAGGGAAAAGAATTGTGGTGCTGTATCTTGAACTGCTCGCAGAGCTCAGTGATCATTTTGTTATTAAGATTGGTACCGTTGTCTATAATGATCCTTTCTGGGATGCCGTACCGACAGATCAGGTTATGCCGAATGAACCGTGCCACGACATTCTTGGTTACTGTGGCGTAGGAAGCTGCTTCAACCCACTTCGTGAAGTAATCAATTGCTACCAGGATGAAGCGATGCCCGTTGGATGCCGTAGGTTTAATCTCGCCGATCATATCTATGGCCCACATTGCAAACGGCCAAGGTGCTGTCAGGACGTTCAGAGGAACTGGAGGAACATGCACCTTGTCTGCATATATCTGGCACTTATGACATGTCCGAGAATGTTGGTAACAGTCGGCTTCCATGGTGGACCAGTAATATCATGCCCGAAGGATCTTCTTTGTCATGGTGTGCCCACTGGAATGTGTTCCGAAGGTACTTTCATGTAGCTCTGCCATGATCCTTTCTGCTTCAGTCTTATCCACACAACGCAGTAAGGTCGAATCATGGTTTCGCTTGTACAGGATGCCATTGCTGAGGAAGAACTTCGCTGCGAACCTTCTCAGAAACTTCTTATCATTGACAGATGCACCTTTAGGGTATTCCTGAGCTTCCAAGTATCTCTTCACCTCATGGTACCAAGGTTTTTCAGTTACCTCTTCAGTCTCAAGATCACAACAGTATGTCGGTTCGTCCAGTTTCCAGATAATGACCCGGGGAGCCTCATTGTCCCATTTGACTTTGAACATGGAAGACATCGTAGCTAACGCGTCCGCCAACTGATTCTCCTCTCTTGGGAAATGTTCAAAAGTTATCTCTGTGAAATGGGGGATCAATGTCAACACACATTCTCTGTAAGGAATAAGATTCAGATGTTTCGTATCCCACTCGCCTTTGATCTGATTGATCACGAGAGCGGAATCTCCGAAGACACTCAAAAACTTGATCCTTAAGTCAATCGCAGCTTGAAGACCCATGATGCATGCCTCATACTCCGCCATGTTGTTGGTGCAGTTGAAACATAGTCAGTCAGTGAGTGGAGTATGAGTGCCTTGAGGGGATATGATCACGGCGCCGATGCCGTTACCCAAAGCGTTGGAGGCTCCGCCAAAGTGCATAGACCATCGGGATCCTTCCTCAGGTCCTTCATCCGGTCCAGGTACTTCACAATCAGTCACAATCATGATGCTTTCGTCCGGAAACTCAAAGTTCATTGACTGATAGTCGTCTACTGCCTGATGTGCCAAATGGTCTTCTAATACACTTCCTTTGATGGCTTTCGGAGTTATGTACTGGATGTCGTATTCCGTCAAGATCATTTTCCATCTTGCTATCCTCCCAGACAGAGCAGGCTTTTCAAATATGTACTTTATAGGATCCATCTTTGAAATCAACAAAGTAGTGTGAGTCAGCATATACTGTCTCAGCCGGCGAGCAGCCCATACCAAAGCGCAACAAGTTTTCTCGAGCAGTGAGTATCGGGTCTCACAGTCGGTAAACTTTTTGCTAAGGTAATAAATGGCATGCTCTTTTCGGCCAGACTCGTCATGCTGCCCCAGCACACACCCCATTGAGTTGTCAAGTACTGTCAGGTATAGTATCAGAGGTCTCCCTTCAACCGGTGGCATAAGGATGGGTGGTTCTTGGAGATACTCTTTGATTCTGTCGAAAACGGCCTGACATTCATCATTCCAACGTACTACCTGATCTTTCTTCAGCAGCTTGAAGATTGGCTCACAGGTAGCAGTTAGATGCGAGATGAACCGGGCAATATAATTCAGGCGTCCTAAAAAGCCTCTGACCTCTTTCTCTGTCTTAGGAACTGGCATCTCTTAAATGGCTTTAACCTTGGCAGGATCCACTTGAATGCCCTTGTCACTTACGACGAAGCCTAGCAACTTTCCAGATCTTACCCCGAAGGTGCACTTGTTCGGGTTCAATCTCAGCTTGTACAGTTTCAAACGGTCAAACAGTTTCTGCAGATGATCAAGGTGTTCCTCCTCAGTTTGGGACCTTGCAATCATATCGTCAACATACACTTCAATCTCATGATGGATCATGTCATGAAATAAAGCAACCATGGCACGTTGGTAGGTTGCCCCAACATTTTTCAACCCGAATGGCATGACCTTGTAGCAGAAGGTGCCCCACTGAGTAACAAAGGTAGTCTTTTCCATGTCTTCAGGAGCCATCTTGATCTGATTATAACCTGAAAAGCCATCCATGAAGGAGAACACCTTGTGCCGAGCAGTATTGTCAACCAGAACATCAATGTGAGGTAGGGGGAAGTCATCCTTGGGGCTGGCCCTGTTCAGATCCCTGTAATCAACACACATTCTGACCTTACCATCCTTCTTCGGTACCGGCACCACATTGGAAACCCACTGAGGGTAAGAAGTCACTACAAGAAACCCGACATCAAACTGTTTCATGACCTCAGCTTTGATCTTCTCAGACATCTCTAGACGCATACGGCGGACCTTCTGCTTAACCGGAGGGCAGTCTTCCTTGGTAGGCAAATGATGGACCACAATGTCGGTATCCAACCCAGGCATGTCTTCGTAGGACCAGGCAAAGATCTCCACATAATCATGTAACATCTGAGTCAACCGTTGTTTCACGCTGAGCTCCAAATTGGCACCAATCTTGACTTCCTTCCTATCTGTCTTAGTACCCAGATTTATCGTTTCCACTGGCTCTTCATGTGGTTGAATTTCCCTCTCTTCCTGGAGTAACAGTCTTGCAAGCTTACCAGGCACTTCGCAATCATCTTCACCTTCGTCTTCGGCTAAGTTGATCGGATTTTCGAAGTCATAACTGGCAGTAGTAGAGTCGTTACCAGTGAGATCCAGAGTGGATTGAAACCTGTGTAGGTGAGTGTGTGTAAATACAGCTGTTTTGCAATATATAAAGAAATAAAGAAAGAAAGGGAGCACAAGATTTGTAATGCGAAAAAACGTCCAAGGTCTTTATTCATGATATATGGAAATGACAGTTATAAGCCCTCACAAATGAAGCCAACGGTGCCCCGGGTAAGACACCGGGCCATAAAGTTTCAATTCATTGTTTATTACAAATAACAAAAACAAAGGAATTCATTACTGCGTAACAAAAGTAACAGGTGTATGATCTTTTGCGGTCCAATTGTTCAATCCACCGTCAGTCGTCGGGTGGATCCAGCTATCGAACTCCGATTCTTCCACTTCGTCTTCATCCCCAATAGCATTCACTCCTGGATTGGTGATGAGCACAGGAGGTCTTCCGATCCTAGCCTTGTGCACAGCCCTCTGAGCCTCTGCAGTAAAACCCAGTCCAAACTTGTCAGTTTTAGGAGTGAAATCAGGGAGCCTGCCCCAGTTAGCACATTCACCTTTCTCGATTACAGCCCGGGCGTCCTTCAAGGAAGCCATCTTCAAAGGAAAGTCCTCTTCAACCACTGTTCCGCTGCTGCCAATGTTGGAGGTACCTCTTCAAAATGCTGAAAGGGGGTTTCAATAAACTCCCCGTCCATCTCGATATACCAGAAGGAATTCAGATGACTAACCATATATTCCTCCTCTCCCTGCACAGTGACAATCTTCCCTCTGATAGGGTACTTGAGCTTCTGGTGTAGGGTAGAGGTCACTGCCCCAGCTTTGTGAATCCAAGGTCGACCCAGTAAACAGGAATAAGATGGACGAATGTCCATCACATAGAAAGTTGAGTCGAATACTTGAGAACCCACACGAATAGGAATGTCTACTTCTCCATGAACAATCCTCTTCGATCCGTCAAAGGCTCGAACAATGATGTTGCTAGGTTTCAATTCCAGGCCCTCACAATCCAACCTGTCTAAGGCCTTCTTGGGCAGCACATTCAGGGAAGAACCGGTGTCCACCAACACGTGCGCAAGAGTAGTTCCCCTGCATTCTATAGAGACATGCAGGGTATCATTGTGGTTCTTTCCCTTAGCGGTAAGATCAGCATCCGAGAAACCCAAACCATTGTCAGCTGTCAAATTGGCTACGCAATCAGTAAACTGGTCTGCAGATGTCTCTTGTGGCACATGGGCCGTCTTTAGAAATGAAATCAGGGCCTTAGCATGGGCCTCTGAGCACAGCAGCAATGAGAGCATTGAGATCTTGGAGGGGGTATGCCCCAGCTGTTCGACGACATTGAAGTCGCTCTTCTTGATTATCTTGAGAATTTCCTCCATCTCTTGCTGGGGGGCTTCAACATTCACAGACTTTGGTGCCTCCATCCGAGCAGGCTCATCATCAATCCCTTTGCCCCGAGCATTAGATGACTCGACAGCAGGGGAAGCAACTGGATCAGAAATAGCAACAGGCGCACTTGCAGGTGTAATTATGAGAGGTCTTCGAATAGCTGGTGGTGCAATGTCAGGCGAGAAGAGCCTGCCACTGCGGGTTACTTTGGCGGGACCAGTGATATTGCTGATGCTGGTACGGGTGTTGAACTCTTGCTTTATTCCAAGTACATATACATCTGCCCCATAGTGCCATGGGACAGCCTTATCAGATTCATAGGGGAGGGGCCCCAGAACAGTAATAACAATGGGTGCAACAGTCATGATTTTAATTGGCTTCCTCGGGGGAGCCTTGATTGGATTGTTGAAAATTGTAACGACGGATACTTCTTCCACGGGAACACAAGGAACAGCGGTCTTCTTGAACAGAATTTCCTTGCTATCCATCAGGCTTTGGATGCCTAACTTCAGCAACGGACAACCAGTAAGGGAAACAACACACAAAAGGCAACCCTCGCTACAACCCGGAAATAAACCGGCTAGCAACAGGTTCCTCTTAACAGTCAACAGAGGAGTAGCTACATCATTCGCAGAAACGGCATACAAGTCTTCATCAACGGCATTTACTCCATGCTGGGGCATAGGAGCAGTCACAACATTTGGTCTCTCAGGCACCTCAAATTGTATCTCCTTCGCATCAATAAGGTCCTGCACCTTATTCCTCAGGGCCCAGCAGTCATCAGTAGAATGCCCCGGACTATCGGAGTGATAAGCACAGCGGGCATTTGGATTATACTTGGGGGATGAAGTATTCACAACCTTCGGGGCCTCTCTAACAGTCACCAAGTTGGTTGATAGCAGCTGCGGCAAGATTTGTGACAAGGTCATACTCAGCCGGGTAAATTCTCTTCTGGGTCTTTCACCCCTTGGTTGATTAGTTTGCCGAGGAGCGGCAGCAGGCTTAGCAATCACCACCGCGTTGACATATTGGCGGCGCTCTGGTTTATCTTGCCTTCTAGGCCCATACACAGCACTGGCCTCCTTCTTAAAAGGCTTCTTCTCAGCACTTGAAGACGCACCTTTCTGAATCTTACCTGACTTCATGCCAGCCTCTATCCTTTCCCCAGTCAGAATGAGGTCAGTGAATCCTGCAGATGAATTGCCAATAAGATGATTAAAGAACGGCCCGGATAGGGTCCCCAAGAACATATCTACCAATTCACGGTCGGTTAACGGAGGCTGCACCCTGCCAGCCAGATCCCTCCACTTCTGCGCATACTCTTTAAAACCTTCGCCTGATCCTAGCGACATACCCTGGAGTTGGGTACGTGTAGGAGCAAGGTCGGCATTATATTGATACTGCTTGTAAAAAACAGTAGCCAACTCCTCCCAGTTACGAACCTTGGTTCCATCCAGCTGATAGAACCATTCGAGATGAGTCCCTGAAAGACTCTCCTGGAAGAAGTGGATCCACAAGTTCTTGTCCACTGTATACGGCTGAATCTTCCGCACATAAGATCTGAGGTGTAGCTTAGGGCAAGACGCCCCGTCATACTTGGTGAAAGATGGTGCTTTAAACTTGTGAGGGATGATCACACCAGAAGATAAACCCAAGTCTCCGAAATCCAAACCAGGCACCTGCTGAATTTCCATGGCGTTCAGACGGTCTTCCAACTGCTTGTATCTGTCTTCAGCCGGAGGATACTGCTCCTCATTAAAATCAGTCTCATTGTCAGAGACCACCGGACTTGGAGCCCTTCCCCCCTGGGGACTTTCTTTGCCTACAGAAGAACCAGCTTCCTCATTCTGCAGTGTGTTACCAAATCTCCGGCCCGTGTTGAATAGAACAGTTCTCTTCTTCTTCTTCTTCTCCTTCTTCAGGAGCAAAGCCTTCAGCTCTTCTTGACCTTGAGCCAAACCCATGATCAGCTCCTGAAATTGTGTGTTCTGCGCCTGAAGGGCCTTGATAGACAGCTCGGTAGATGATTCAGGGTTCATGATGCTGAAATAAACAGCGAAGAACAGTAAGCAACCTGAAAAGAAGAGTACCTGCTATGCACATGATGAATGATATGTGTTTATGCAATGCATTCAAGGGTTCGAAAGTTCAAATTTGTTGTAGACAAAAAGGAACACACGTTATCATTAAGGAAATAATTGTTTGGTACATCAAAGCCTCATGGGCACACATTACAAAGCAAATCAATCCCAAAAGACACTACGCATCCTCTTCGGAGCAATGTAGGTGTTGAGATTCCTTTCCTCGTGCAGTAGGCGGGTGAGCTCCAAGACCTTCTTTTCACTAGCATGTAGACTGGTCTCAAGAGAATTCCGTTCTTCCTTAAGCTGGATCCAGCTCTTCTGCATCTCTTCCCAGGATGTGGGCATGTCAGGATGTTGAATGGTGTAGGACACCTCTCCTTCCAATACTGGCTCTTTAATCACAGGGAGAACATGAGGATATGGCATTACTAACTTCTGGGAGCGGGCTCGTACCCACTTGAGATAAGGCTCCAACGGGATGGAATTCCTGTGCCCCAGGGTCTTGTTGTCTATCCTACTTGGCATCCTCCAAGCTCTGATAAATCTCTGGCGAAGTCCTTGTGCATCGTTTTCGAAGTCAAAAACTATGTCAGGAATTAACATGTCATGAGGGCCGTCCCTCCGAGCATAACCAAACTGTCTCCAAGCCAGGCACGGGTTGTAAGTAATACCTCCTCTGATTCCAAGTAAAGGAACATTAGGGTACTCCCCGCAATGATCAATGATAGTGACATCCTCTCTGGACCGAGAGCACCAATGTATATCAGCATGTGTAAGAGTCATCAATCGTTGTGACCATCTCAAACCCCGCTCATTCTTCAAAACTGATTGTGGAAGGTGCAAAATAAACCACCTTCCTAGGAGAGGAGTACAACACATAAGAACACCTCTTGTTCTCATGGTTCGAGTGTAACATGAGTGAAGGATGTCCCCCAGTAACGTAGGTATAGGATTCCTAGACATGAAGATCTGGACAACACTGATATCTATAAGCTGATCTGGATTAGGGAACAACACCAAACCATAGACAAGGAGGGCCACAACTTCTTCAAAAGCTTGTAGGTCAAGGGAGTTCCAACATTCTTGGGCCTTCTCAAACAGAAACCTGGATAAGAACCCTTTGATACCACTTCTAACTTCCCAATGTCCCTTGAGGTCAGATGGTTGTAGGTGTAAGGCTTTAGCAATCTCTTCCAGCTTGGGTTCCTTTTCCGTACCGTTGTAGGGTAGTTGATCAAGGATAGGGATCTTCAGAAGCCGGGAGAACTCTTCTAATGTAGGTACCAGTTGGTAATCCAGGAAAGTAAAGCAATGGTGCAGAGGGTCAAAGAACTGGAATAGGACCTTTATCATATCTTCCTCAATGTTGGTGTTGACCAAGCTGATGAGTCTTCCATGTCTCTCACTGAATAAAGAGCTCTCGGGAATCCTGGATATAAGCTCCTTAAGCTGAGGAGGGATCCTTACAAGGCTGATCTGAATAGTCTTTCTACGAACAGTTTCCATGTCCTACAAAACAAGAACAGAGATGAAGCTTCGAACCCCCGAAGTGGTTAGCCAATGCATATGATGCTGTATGATGTCATGATGCTATGATTAAACACACCATAAATATTTACAAAGGAAAACATGATAAGGCACACAAGTCACACAAGACAAGACCTTAGAGTTTAGGCCTGCATGGGGTCTGGGTATTACCCTCTTGAAGTTGGTGGGCTCAACCTGTCCTATCAGAAGAAACCGGGTTCTAAGGGTCCCAATATCACTGGATTGCTTTCATTGTTCATTGTTTCGATTTAGCCACTGAACTGGCGACCGAAATATTCCAGGAAAGCAACCCTCAATTGAGTGTAGTATCGAGTATCAACCAACCTCGGACTGCACCAAAGTCAGTTATCTCACTACCCTAAAGAGGCCAAGATGGTTCAATTAAGGTTCCTAAGGTCAGTTGATGCTTCACGATACCACGCGGAGGCCCGTACTCTCCTTGACTGAACTCAAGGGTTACCGGTACACACCAAAGTGCCACATCAACGTAGCAGACTGCTTCAACCATGTCGGTATACCCCGCACAGTTCCCTCACAGCCTTGTTGCTACTTTCTAAGAAGGTATCCCCAGATCCGGGTTAGGATCTATAGAACTCCTAAGACAGTACCCACAATTTAAAGCAAACAAGTCAAAGCAATTGAAAACACAGTTATGAACTATCCTAAGGTACACCTCACTTTATAAGAAGTCCCCAACAGAGTCGCCAGTTCTGTGATCGGTGGATCTGGAACTGACTGTTTAACGCTGGTTCGCGAAATGTCGCGGAAGCAAGAGTCGCCACCGTCTTTTATTTTCTCCAACATGGAAAGGACAAAAGCACAGAAAAATTCCTTATGAGATGTTCTCTCGGTTCGGGAGGTAGATTTATAGAAAGGGAAGGTGTTAGCACCCTTTCTATCCATGGTTATCCATGAGCTCTTAGATACTTGCTCATTTGTGTTTTCAAAATGTTTGTTTGCTTTTCAAGTGTGAGTGGGTTTGAAAAAGTTTCGTTTAAAGTTTCAGATCGACTCTTGTATCAGTCCTCAAGAGTGTTTGAAAAATTGTTTTTGGAAGCTTTTTGAAAGTGTCGGTGTGAAAAGAAGTTTTGATTTGTTTTGAGTTAGAGCAAGTATCTATGAGTCATCCACCTACCCTAAGGAATTAGGCTGTGTAAATGTCCTTAAGGTAGTGCCATCCCACCATTGAGAGGTAGGTAGCACCACCGTTGGAGGTGTTCGGGTCAATTCGTTTGTAGGGACAGTGTGGTCACCAGAGCAACAGTAGGACACCTTAGAAGTTACCCTTATGCCATGTTCATGGACATAAGGACTTACTAAAACGTCCTATACTCGACGACCACGTTTCGAGGGGCAAGGCAACAGTGAAGCGTACCCTAAGAGTGGTGTGTGAATTGTGTGTCGTTTTCAGTTATGTTTCATCTTGATCATGCATTGGGTGAGCTACGCTTTGATTTTATTTGGGCCATTCATTCTTTCATGCAATAGTTAGCAGTTAAAAGGTGCGGAAAATAAAGGTCCTACGCTATTACAAGGCGCGGGTCTATACATCGCCAAATTAACAAAGACCCGATTTGAATAAAAATGCGGAAAATAAAGGTCCTAATTACTATTACAAAGCTTTGGTAATTACATAATATTTGAAATGAAAATAAAGACAAACGCGCGAAAAGAAATAAGAATCGAGAGTTCGAGGACGTTGGACCCTTTAAAGAAATTAAATTGGAATTGAAAGTATATTAATTATTTAATGAGAAAAGAAATTATTTTTTATGTTTTTTTTGTATTTAATGGAAATAAAGAGAATTAATTAAAATTAGAAATAAAACCCTAGTTCTAAATTGTTTTTAATTATTAAAGAAAATATTTAAGTTTTGACCTAATTTACTAATTATTTAGTTACATGAGTATTTACAAAATAATTAATAGTTAATAATAATAATAATAAGAAAAATTTATTTAATGAGAAAAGAATAAAAATGCTAAAAACCTAATTTTTATGTATTTTAGTTATTTAGAAAAAAAAACATTAAAGTTGAAAACCTAAATTTAAACTAAATTGATTATTGAAAATTTATTTACAAAAATATTAATGCATTAAATATTAAATAAAACATATTTCTATTTTTTTGGTTTTATGAAAATTATTTTGTGAATTAAGAGAAACAATTAAAATAATTAAAATAAATAAAAGAGAAAAAAATGAGAGAAAGAAAATACAAACAAGGGGGGTATTCAGACCCAATTTGGAGGTTTGTTGAAAGCAGTTTGGCCCACTCAATTCCAGGCCTTGTTTGACTTTTGGTGGTTACGTGTGCCTCAGTTGACTAGTGCGCATGATGGAGTCCAGATTCTGGCCTTTGGATTGATCTCCTGGGCGCGTGGCAAGCAAGCAAGTGAGAGCACATGATGAACCCTGGGAGAGCATGCTGCATGGAAGCGTTTTGAGAAAAATATTATTGAAGAAGTGGGGGACCTGGGAATCGAACCCAGGTCCCAATACCTGCATGACAAGTCATCTTCCACCAAGCCAAACGCGTTTCTTTGTTAGCTTAATGGAATAGAAATAATATAAGAGAAAACAAGCATTATTTTGGAATAACCAAAAAAGCGCGCCAGTATTCAAACTGACCAACCATGATCAGACACGCTGCCTTCTTCTTCGTCTTTTCCCTGTAACAAAAATCAAATAGCGGGGGTTTTAAACCCCCACTAACTGTGATACACAAAAATAGCGATTAGAGCCTGGTGGATTATAAAAAGGGCGCGAGGTAGTCAATTGATTCGTTTGGATATCCTGAATCCAATGGTATAGGTTTGAATGGTCAATTTTACCATATGAAGAAAACCCTAAATCAAGGTTTCTGAAACCCTAACATGCGTTAATGGTGGATCACGATATAGGCAGTCATTCTTCAATTGCGTGGTACCATTAGCTTCAGAGCAGTCATGTTAGTATAAATCAACATTCAAAATAAATGTATAATGCATGAAAAGTAGAACACGATTATGAATTTTTTTTGTGAAAAGTGCAACATGGTTCTACCAATTCCTTGTGCGTGGAGACTGGAAAGGTATTGAGACACGTTCAGGAAGGTCCCAGCAAGCTTTTGGAATACTTTTTGAGCTTTGAATCACACTGCAACTGTGTTTTCAGATTTCAATTTTTTATCAACTTTTGCAAATTAGTAGGCAGCCTCTTGAGCAATTTTTTCGTTCTCCTTAGGATTAGGTTAACTTGTGCTTATGTATCTGAAGCAATTTAGGTTAAAAAACCAAGCCCAAAACCCTTGTATTAATGATTCAATATTTGATTTTTAATCCAATCTTTTTCAATCTTTTTCATGCCTTTCTTATGCCAATCATTGCCAATCATATTGAATCTTTCCTTATTGAATGGTGCACGAAATATTGAGTGAATTCTATGCACAAAAAGATTTGAAAAATATGGTTTAGTATTTTTCTCATAATTGATTTTAATTAAATGAATAAATAGGATTAAAAATTCAATTAATTAATTAAAAATAATAAAATAACTCCCTTTAAATTCAATGGTTCGTGCATGGCCTTTGGGTGATGATTCATGGAAGAAATTGAGGCCCATTAGCAATTTTGAGGCATTTGAAGCAAAGTTGACTTTTCAAAATTCCCAAAAATTTCCCAACTTCCACAAGGTATATCTTGCTCAATTTTTAAGATTTGATCATGTTCCGAGACATTTTGGAAAGGTCTTGAAGTCCTCTAACCAATTCCTTTGGTCCCATGTCATTTTGATTTACCAATCTCAAGTTATGGTCTTTGACTTAAAGTGCCTTTTTATTGACTTTTGAAAATGACCTATAATGGTGAGATTGATAACTTTTTGTGAGAGAATTTCTTGGACTTGATGTGTGAAGATGAGTTGTAGGAAATGTCATTCCCTTCAAAATGAGCCTTGGATGGAATTTTTCTGATAAACCATGTGGAAGTTATGCCCTGGTCAATTTGCAGTTGACTTTTTCAACTGTCCAAAAATAGCAACTTTTGCATCTTGAGACTTTTTGAGCCATGCTTTGAGAATCATGATCAAGAATTGATCAAATGATGTTTGTGGCTTCAAAATAAGATATTGACCAAAAATTTTGACTTTTGACTGTCAAATGACCATTTTGCCCCTACAGTTGACTGTGAAGCAATTAGGGTTTTTGACTGTGCATCTGGTGCTGTGAGTCTTGAAACTTGGCATATGGATGCTTGACAATGTATGTAGACATGTGGGACTTGTTTGGACCCTTGGGATCTTCAATTTCTTTGCCAGAACCAAAACCCTAATTTTTGACTGTTAGGAGGCAATTGGACTGTGCAACTCTTGAGAGATTTTGAACCTTGACCTTGGCAAATCTTGAAGAATATGGGAGGGCAAATTTTGGGGTACAACACCATCATTGACCGTTGTGGGGAATTCCCTAATGTCCCACTCTTAGGAATTAGGGATGGTATCACCTATAACCTTTCTCTTGCATTACAGAAGTTTGGGTATGCACGAAGAGATGGTCCCTATGATGCACTCATCCAAGGTTTGGTATTTGATTACGAGGGAGACAACCAAGGCTGTCGTCAAAGGTTCATACGAGCTTGGAGAATGATAAACAAAGTGGATAGTAAGACATTGGGACATAAGAATTCCATCCCCCTTGAGCCTTACCTTAAGTGGGTACAAACTCGTGCTCAAAGTCTCGTGATGCCTTACCCTGCCATCTTACCAATCATCATGGAGCCTGTTGCCGAAGGAGATGTTCGATACACTATCCTTTATCCTGATATGCCTACTTCTCTTGAAGATTTTCAAAGAGCTTAAATTCAGCTAAAGGAGGAGCAAGACACCTTTGAAGCCCAGTTTTATGCAAGCAAGAAGAAGACATTGGAGCTCACGAGATAACTTCATGAGGAGTGGAGCCTGAATTCCTATATTGTATTTTAGTTCATTTTGTTTCTTTTGTTTCAATGTAAGCCCAAGAGGCATGTTGTAATCAATTCGAACATATTAATACAATTAATGTTTGTTCCATGTTATCTAAACAAATTTAAATATTCTAAGTCCTTGAAATCATTTGCATACGCATTTTCATGCATCATAACATAAACAAGTTTATTACAAAAGGTTTCCTTATCTTTCTACTGTTTATTTCAGTAAGATAGATATCGAACAAATAGTGAAGGACTTTGCAAGCGCAGAATTCCCATTTCCAAGAGACCTTGCTGACCCTGGATAAGGGGTAACAAGAGCTGATGACTATGCTAGTAGCCAAGAAGAAAACCAAAAAGAAGGCCTTCATCAACATGAGTAAGAGATTCAAAGGTCCGGTTCGTCAGGTACAGATAGTCGAAGAGTCATCTGAGGAGGACGAAAATCAAGACGAAGAGGCAAGGAGCACCCGTGCTGGGGGTGCCAATAATATAGCTTCCAACGATGAAGATTATTTTGATGAGCAATATCCTCTGGCTGAGGATAAATAGAAGCAGTTGGAGGATAGACTAAAGGCTGTTAAAATTCAAGCCATACCTGGTTTGGATTTTGGTGGGTTGGGTTTAGCACCTGGGGTTGTCATCCCCCATAAGTTCAAAATACCGGTCTTCGCCAAGTATGACGGGGATTACTTCCTGAAACTTCATCTAAATTCTTACGTGCGCAAGATATAGCCGCGCACTACCGACAGAAAGCTCTGGATCCATTTCTTCCAAGAGAGTCTGGTTGGGACTCAACTAGAATGGTTCTATCAATAAGAGGGTTCCCGCATCCACACATTGGAAGATCTACCCATTGCTTTTTATCATCAATATCAATACAATGCTGACCTAGCTCCAACCCATACATAACTTTAAAGCATGTCTATGGGTTTCAGTGAGGGCTTCAAAGATTATGCCCAGAAGTGGAGAGATCTTGCAGGAAGAGTCCAACCTCCTTTGTCTGATAGGGAGCTAGTAGATATGTTCTTAGGTACTTTGTCAGGCCCGTTTTTCAACCATCTGATCGGAAGCTCTTCAGTTGGGTTCACCGAACTGATATTGACAGGTGAAAGAGTAGAAGCTGGTATCAAGAGTGGTAAGATTCAAAAGGATGCATCCTAAAGTATTGTAAATAAGCCTTTCCATGGAAAGAAGGAAACAAATGTTGTGTATGGGGAAATGGCCCATACCAAGAAGGATCATCGATCCTCTAATAATGTTGTGTTGATCTCCAACCCTTCATCTGATCAAAGGAAACCATCCAACAATCAACGATCTGAAGTTCCTTGAAGACAGTTCACGAGAATAAGCATGTCACTGTCCCAGGCCTTACAACATCTGTTGAAGGCCAACTTAGTGACACTGCGCAATCCATTATCTAATCCTGACATTTCATCACCTAAGTACAATCCAAATGCCAAGTGTGTGTATCATTCCAACAGCCCTGGGCATGAAACTGATCAATGCCAGACTCTGAAGAATAAGATTCAAGATCTGATAGACAATAAAACAATTGAATTTGATCCACCTGCTACTCCAAATGTGATAACCGCACCAATGCCGAATCATGGCAAAGGTGTTAATGCAATTGATGATACTACTTTTGTCTCCTCCATTGAAGATTTAACAACCCCATTAACTACTGTGAAGGTTAATTTGCTGAGAGTCGGGGTGTTCCTTGACTGTTCTAAAGACTGTGTTTGATGTGATCAACAAGTAAATGGGTGCAAGCAACTGAAGGAAGGTGTGCAACGCCTGATAAATAGCCGCGAGATTATGTTTGAGAAGATTCCTACCATCAAGAGTTTGACCAATAAAGCTGAAGACCTGTCCATAATAACAATTTTCAACAAGCCTTTTAGGATCCCCTTAAAAGTTCCTATTAGAATTTCAAATGAACCAACCATTGCTCCTTTAATAATCACTGCCACTGGGCCTATCCCTTACTCTTCTGACAAAGCAGTTCCATGGAACTATGGTGTCGAGGTTTATTATCATGGGATAAAAAAAGATTCTTGGATCAACAAAGACGAAGTTAATGTCATTAATATTGCAGGTTCTAGTAAAGTGACAAGAACAGGGAGGATCTTGATATTTCACCACCCACTACTACAACAACTCTCGTCCGCATAACCATAGACAAGTCTAGTGCCAACACTAGAGGTAAATAAAAAGAAGGTGAGCCTGTTGGGATAGAGGCACCTACCAAAGATACTGATGCTGAAGAGCCATCCACTCGAGAGGTGGAGGAAATCCTAAAAATCATAAAGAAGAGCGACTTCAAAATAATGGAGCAATTGGGGCAAACCTCCTCCAAAATTTCCATGCTGTCATTATTACTCTGTTCGGACGTTCATTCCCAGGCTCTAATCAAGTTCTTAAAGAAAGCCTATGTGCCCCAAGAAACCACTGCTGACCAGTTCGAGAATTGTGTAGCAAGTTTAACGGCTGATAATGGATTAGGGTTCTCCGACGCTGATTTGACTCCTATGGGAAGGAACCACAACAAAGCCTTGAGTATCTCAATTGAGTGCAATGGGACCACCCTGGCCCATGTCCTAATTGATACTGGCTCATCTTTAAATGTGTTACCTAAAGGTGCTTTGGACCGACTAGATTGTGAAGGACTGGTATTAAAGCCAAGCAATATTGTTGTAAGGGCTATCAATGGGTCTAAAAGAATGGTTCATGTAGAGGTGGATCTCCTAATTAAAGTTGGATCACATATTTTTAACTCTACCTTTTATATAATGGACATACGTCCTGCCTACTCTTGTTTTCTTGGACGCCCTTGGATCCATGGGGCAGGGGCAATAACATCCACCCTTCATACAAAATTAAAATATCCAATCAAATGGAAGATCGTTATTGTTTGCGGAGAAGAAGAATTTATGGTGATCCACCTCAATTCCTTCAAATATGTGGAAATGGATGGTGAATTCATAGAGACTCTGTGCCAGGCCTTCAAAATTGTTCCTCCTATGGTTGCCGCCACCAAAATCTCCTCTGACATATCAAAAGCTGATAAAGTTATACCAAGAATGGTTTCGCTTAAAGATGCTCGTGCCGTGGTCGAAGATGGTAACTGTACTATCTGGGAACAACTTCCCGACATTCCATTTAAAGCAGACAAATTCATATTGGGTTTCACCATTAAAGCTTAGAAAGAAGTTAGGTTGCGCTCGTGTGGGAAATCCACCTCTCTGCATCGGGAATCATGAAGTGAATGTTGTGGAAGACTCTGAGGATGAAAATACTTTTGAAGATTGGATATACCCTACTGTCAAAGGAAAGCTCTACAATTGGCATGCAAAGGATTTCACTCCCATCTCCTTCATTAAGGAGTAATTACTGTTTACTATTTTCTGTCAATTCAAGAACATTTGTCAGTAATCTTAAATTCCAAACAATGACTTTTAAGCCATGTGCCTTTCCCGGAGCACTATGGTCCATTTGTTAAGGGTTTTGTTCATGTTCATTTATCATATGATCATTTAATATAAACCATTGGACCTTTTGCATTCAAATTTTTGTGTTCATTGTTTTTCTTTTTCTTTATTACATTTTTTCCAATAGCCATGTATCTCACATGCACACACACACACACACACACACACACACACACACACACACACACACACTTGCAGATCTTCATCCATTCCGGATCTCATTGCCAACGACTCTACTATATCCAGTTATGATTTCGAACATCCATTCAACCAAGATGAAGACGAAGGCGGGGAAGATTATGAAATACCAGGAGAATTATCCAGACTTCTAATGAAAGAAGAGAAAGCTATTCAACCTCATGAAGAGCTAGTCGAAGTTATCAACTTAGGTACCGAGTTAGATAAGAGAGAGGTCAAGATAGGCGCTAACCTAAAATATTGTATCAAGAGCAGATTGGTTCAGATGTTACATAACTGCGTTGAAGTATTTGCTTGGTCGTATGAAGATATGCCAAGATTGGATACCGATATTGTGGTTCATCTTCTACCAACGAAGGAAGATTGCCCCCATGTTAAGCAAAAGTTTCGTCGTATGTGGCCCGACATGTCTGAAAAGATAAAGGCTGAGGTAATGAAGCAATTTGATGGGGGGTTTTTGGATGTCACATCTTATCTTCAATGGGTTGCAAACATGGTCCCCGTGCCAAAGAAATATGGAAAGGTTCACATGTGTGTGGATTATAGGGATCTGAATAGGGCAAGCCCCAAAGATGATTTCCCTTTACCCCATATTGATGTCTTGGTTTATAACACCGCTCAACATAAAGTTTTCTCCTTCATGGATGGATTTTCTGGCTACAACCAAATTAAGATGGCTCCCGAAGACATGGAAAAGACCACCTTTGTTACACAATGGGGGACCTTTTGCTACAAAGTCATGCCATTCAGATTGAAGAATGTCGGGGCAACATATCAAAGAGCTATGGTAGCTTTATTTCATGATATGATTCATCATGAAATAGAAGTCTATGCGGATGATATGATTACAAGATTGCAAACCGAAGAAGAGCATCTCGATCACATACACAAGCTATTTGAGAGGCTAAAGAAGTACAAGTTGAGGTTGAACCCTAATAAGTGCACATTCGGAGTACGGTATGGAAAGCTTCTAGGTTTTGTTGTTAGTGGTAAAGGCATCGAGGTTAATCCTACAAAGGTAAAATCCATTCAAGAAATGTCGTTTCCCCGCTCTGAAAAATAGGTTAGAGGGTTCTTGGGTCGTCTTAATTACATTGCTCGCTTCATCTCTCACTTAACTTCTACTTGTGAACCAATCTTCAAACTCTTGAAGAAAGATCAAGTAGTCAGATGGAATGACGACTGTAAAGCTGCCTTTGACAAGATAAAAGAATATTTGCAAGAAACTCATATCCTTATGCATCCAATGGAAGGAAGACCATTAATCATGTACTTGATTGTTCTAGAGAATTCTATGGGGTGTGTGTTGGGATAACATTACGAGTTTGGTCGAAAAGAGCATGCAATTTACTACTTGAGCAAAAAGTTTACCGACTGTGAAACCAGATATTCACTGCTCGAGAAAACTTGATACTCTCTGGCATGGGCTGCTCGCTGGCTAAGACAGTATATGTTGACTCACACCACTCTATTGATTTCTAAGATGGACCCTATCAAGTACATCTTTGAGAAACCCGTTCTCTCTGGACGAATAGCTAGATGGAAAATGATTTTTGACTGAATACGATATTCAATACACAACAAAAAAGGCCATCAAAGAAAGTGTATTGGCAGATCATTTGGCCCATCAAACTGTTGATGATTTCCAATCTATGAACTTTGACTTCCTGGACGAGAATATCATGTTAGTAACTGACTGTGCGAAGCCTGAACCGTATGACGGACCTGAACAAGGATCCCGATGGACTATGGTTTTTGATGGAGCTTCCAACGCTTTGGGTAATGGAGTTGTGATTATTTCTCCTGAGGGTTGCCACACTCCTTTCACTGCTAGATTGTTCTTTGATTGTACAAACAATATGGCTGAGTACGAAGCATGCATCTTAGGTCCAAAGGCTGCCATTGACTTAAGGATCAAGCATTTGGATGTATTTAGAGACTCCACTCTAGTTATTATCCAAGTAAAGGGAGAATGGGACACCAAGCATCCTAACCTAATTCCATACAAGGAGCTTGTGTTAACTCTGATTCCATGCTTAGAGGAGATCACCTTTGAGCATTTCCCTAGGGAGGAAAATCAGTTAGCTGACACTTTGGCCATAATTTCTTCTATGTTCAAAGTCAAATGGGACAACGAAGCTCATATGATTACAATTGAGAGATTTGACGAACCTGCATACTGCTATGAGCTTGATATTGATAAAGAGAAACCATGGTACCATGAGGTGAGGAGATATCTTGAGGCACAAGAATATCCTGAAGGGGCTTCCATCAATGATAAGAAATTCTTGTGAAGATTTTCAGCCAAATTCTTTCTAAGCAACGAAATCCTATACAAGCGCAACCATGATTCTACTCTACTCTGATATGTGGACAAGAAGGAGGCATAGAAAATTATGGAAGACATGCATGATGGCCTCTTTGGGACCCATTCTAGTGGACACACTATGGCCAAGAAAATCCTGAGGGCTGGTTACTATTGGTCCACAAGGGAAACTGATTATCACCAACACTCAAGAACTTGCCACAAATGTTAAATCTATACTGATAAGGTCCATGTACCTCCCATTCCTCTAAATGTCACAACTACGCCGTGCCTATTTGCAATGTGGGTGTTGTACCCCAAAATTTGCCCTCCCATATTTCTCAATACATTTCAAGAAGAATCTCCAAATGGCTCAAGATTGCTCAAGAGTTGGACAGTCAAAACATCTCCTAAGGCAGTCAATCTCAAAATTAGGGTTTTGTGTTGCATCAAGGTCCTTGAATCCAAATGACCTCAAGTTCTCCCCAATGTCCTAATATGTTCTCAAGTTCATCTATGTCAAATTTCAAACCTTGCAGAGAAAGTTTGGTCAGTCAATTACTCAAGAAGTCCAAAATATGACTGTGCTAGGGCAAAAGTCAACTGTGACCTACAAACAGTCAAACCTCAAGATTTTTTGTTAACATTCTCATTTTGAAGGATAATTCATCATTTTATCAAGGTTTGATCATGATTCATCAAGGATTGCTCAAGATTCATCAAGATTCAAAAGTTGCTAAATTAGGGTTTTGTAGGAAAAGTCAACTCAACTTTGACCAAGCATAACTTTCTCATACTTTATGATAAATGACCCATCCAAAGTTCATTTTGAAGAGGATGAAATTTCCTACAATCCATATTCACACCCCAAGATAAAGAAATGCACCCACAAAACGTTACAAATTTGGACATTATAGGTCATTTTTGAAAGTCAACAAAAACACCTTTTTTTCCAAAGCTTATAACTTGAGCATGGAATATAAAAATGATATGAGACCAAAAGGATTGGTTAGAGGACATCTCAAGGCTTCTAAAAAGTCCCAGAACACTTCCATAAGTTCAAGATTGAAGAAGTTATGCATTGTTGAAGTTGGGCATTTTTCCAAAATTGCCAAAAGTCAACTATCCCCAAAACTTTAAATTTTTTCAAATGGGCCCACTTTTTCCACTTGATTTGATCTTGTCACACCACACACGTGTCCTATCTTCAATTTCATGACCAATTATTAATTTTTCTATTTTATTTGATTTTTATTGATTTAATTCATTTTTAATCAATTTAAATCAAAATAAAATCTCAATATTAATAACTTGTGATCTTTTTGATTGATACAACTTTCAATTAACATCATGAACATAATCAAATTCGTGCCAAGCCATATCATACACAAAATCTTGGATTTGGAAAGAAATTGGAAACCTTTAATGGTGATTCATATCAAATCTTCAAATCATCAATGCTCATGGATTCAAAGCCCAAGACTTAACCTAATTCATTCTTTATTACTCATACAAGGCAAAGACATCAAAGACACGACCTGAAAGCTGTAGAATACACAAAACCAAACTTGGAAAAAAGCTTGAAAAACTTGAATCTGAAATTGATCTTAGAGGCTTTTCCAAGGTAAAAATTCCACACTACTCTCTTGCTGGACGTCCACTGGATCTATTGGAATCAAAATCAAGCCTTGAAACCTCCTAAATAACGCTGTAAGTGTTCTTGAACGTGGCCCTGAACATGGAATCATGATCTCTTATTCTTGCATCCTTTTGCCAAAATCTTTGCATAATCATGTTAATCGGCTTATTTAGAACGTTTCTGCAATATTTGATTTCATTTTTGTAGCCTGTAACCCTATACCCGAAGCTAGGGTTTTTGTTGTTGTTTTTTAGGCGTTCTGATTTCAGGAAAAATTAGAACAAACTATGGACATAAATGGAATCAGTGGAAGGAGACGAGTAAGGTGATGGTCTCAAAATTCATTTCCATGGCCTAGGGACGATTTTGGGATCGAGCCATGGATTTTGTCGCGGATCCAAATCCGCAGGAAAAAGACCAGGTCTTGTTGAAGAAGACGAAGACGTGGCTCGTCTTCATTGGCCCATTCGAAATAAATCTCGCGCGTTTTTTTATTTCCAGTATATTGCTTGCTTTTCTCTTATAATATCATTTATCTATTATAATAACAAATAAGCAAGTTAGTTGGGTTGGCAAGCGCGCTAGTGGAAAGTCCCATGGGACCTGGGTTCGAATCCCAGGTCCCCCAATACATTTGTCTCATTTTTCTCCAGGTAATTGCATGTGGTTCCCAAGGCGTAGGACACAATACTCCTCAAAGATCCAAGCGCCAGATTGCCTTCAGGCCAAATCCAAGGGCCAAAGATTGAATGACCATCCTACACCCTTGTCAAACGTGCTATGGAGAATTGGAAAAGTCAGCCCAGGCCAACGCCTGTTGGGCCTTGAAAATGCTATTTTCACATTCAAATCAGGCCGAGCACCCCCTTTTTTGGGTTATTTCTTTTTCTTTATATTTATTTATTTAATTGTTTTTGTTAATTTATTTTTATAATTTCGTTAACCAATTAAATTATTTTTCTTAATAAAATCAAAATCACAAAAATATTATTTTTATTTATTAAAATTAAATTTGACTTTATTTTTGTAAATAAGTATTAATTAATTAACTTAGTATTAATTAGGTGTATTTTTAATATCTTTTGCAAAATAATTAAAATTAATGTAGAATTAGGTTTTTATTAATTTTGACCAGATTTACTTTATTTCCTAAAATATAAAAAATCCAAAATATTTTTATTAATTAATTAAGTTAATTATTAACTTAGATTTAATTTCCATAAATTCAAAAATAACAAAACATGCTTTCTTTCAAAAAGGGTCAAAACCCTAAAAAATACGCCGATTTAATTTTCTCGCACGCGATCAATTTTGTCTTATTATTGTAATTGCTTCTGGAGTATAATAGCTTTAATTAGGATTTTAATTTATTTTATCGCTTTCTTTTATTTTCCGCAATTTAAATTAAAGGGTTGTTTTTGGCGATGTAAATACCCGACGCCTTGTAATAGTTTAGATTTAATTTCCGCAATTTAAATTTCGCAACTATACACTGATAGATGTTTGATAATAGGGAATGCATGACAAGATAAAATTTATGAACTTAAAATCAACATAGCTCACCCATGACATGTACAAAGATAATCTAACCGAAATAATACACTCGCACATGCGCACTCTTAGGGTACACCTCACTTGGTTGCCTTCGAACGTGGTCATTGAGTATAAGAAGTTTTAAAGGTCGCCCTCTTGTCCAAAGATCATAAGTTGCCTCGAAATGGTTGCCTTGGATAAAATGATCTAAGACATTAGGTTTACCGCTAAGGCATCCCAACGTTGCTTTAGTGACCACACGTCCCTTAATCGAATTGACCCTTAAAACTCCAACGACGATGCTACCTACTCATCAATAGTGGGCTAGCATTGTCTAAAGGATATTAGCACAATTTAATTCCCTTTTCGAGTAGGTAGATGGTTCTTAAGTACTTGCTCTCTTTTAAAAAAACAAAACAAAACTTTTTGCACTTACACCTTTCAAACGAAAAAACTTCTTTCAAATCCACAAACACAAAGAAAAGCAAATTTTGAAAACATAATGAGCAAGTACCTAAGAGCCCGTGGATAACCACAGACAGAAAGGGTGATAACACCTTCCCTTTCTATAATCTACCTCCTGAACCCGAGAAATATCTCAAAAAGGAATTTTTCTGTGCTTTTGTCCTTTCCTTGTTGGATAAAATAAAAGACGGTGGCGACTCTTGCCTACCGCGACATTTTGCGAAAACAAACGCAAACGCGAACCAGCATTCCAAAACAGTCAGTTCTCTTTCCCACCGATCATAGAACTGGCGACTCTACTGGGGACATTTTAATAAGTGAGGTGTACCTTAGGACTAGATCATTGTGTTTTCAATTGTATGCTTTGTATGATTTATATTCGTGGGCTTGTATCGGAGTTCTATAGATCCTAACCCGGATCTAGGGAGTACCCTTTAGGTAAGTAGCAATAAACTGTGAAGGAACTGTCCAGCATAGACCGATACGGTTGAAGAAGTAGCTACGTTGGTGTGGCACTTTAGTCTGTACCGATATCCCTTGTGTTGGAACGAGGAGAATATGGGTCTTCTAAGGGGTCATTAAGCACCAACTGATCTTAGAACCTTAAATTGACCAACTTGGACATAGAACAGTAGCAGTATGCTACACTCATTGAGACTAAACTCTCGCGATGATTCCGACCGCAAGAAAAGGTTGCTAAACTGGAATTATGACCGATTGAGGGTAGTCAGTGATATTGAGATCCTTTAGAACCCGGTTACTATTTTTAGGACATGTTTAAATCAACTGAACTGAAAGAGGGTAGTGCCTAAGCTCCTTGCCAGCCTGAAATTTAAGGGCTCTTTTGTGTGACTTGTGTGCCTTTACCATGTTTGCTATTTGTGGATACTTGTGGTGTGCCTACTATCATGACATCATGACATCATAACATTGCATACATCTTGCATTGGACTAACCTATTTCAAAGACAGGAGGGGTTCATCTTTGTTCTGTTTTGTAGGTCATCATGACGCCCATGCGTAAGAATACCATCCGGATCAACTTTGTCCAAGTCCCTACCTTGCTTAAAGAGTTGGTTGCCAAGATGCCTGACACTACGTCCTTCATCAATAGGCATGGTTCTCTTATCAGTTTGGTCACCTCCAAATTGGACGAGCAGATGATGAGTGTCCTAGTCTAGTTTTATGATCCGTTGTACCATTATTTTACTTTTCAAGACTATCAGCTGGTTCCCACCCTAGAAGAGTTCTCTGAGCTGCTCGGTATCTCTGTTCTGGAGCAGACCCCGTTTACTAGTTGGGAGAAGACCCTTAGGCCCAAAGAAATTGCTACAACCCTTCATTTGACCAAAGAGGAGGTAATGGCTAATTGGGAAACTAGAAGTGGAGCGAAGGGCTTTCTGATTAGGTTTTTGGTTGGTAAGGCTAACTATTTCTGGGATGGTCTAGACTTCAAGGCCTTCGAGGATATTATGGCTCTTCTGATTTATGGCTTGGTACTGTTTCCGAATCCTGATACTTTTGTTGATGTGAATGCGATAAAGATCTTCATCTCTCATAATCCTATACCCACTCTCTTGGGTGACATTCTTCATCATCTTTATGCTCGTACTGCCCGAAAGCGGGGAACCTTAATGTGTTGTGCTCCACTATTGTCGAGGTGGTTTATTTCGCACCTCCCTAAGTCAGTGCTGAAGAACAAAGAAGGGATGGGCTGGGCCTATAGGGTGATGTCTCTCTCTCATAATGATATCATTTGTACTCTCAAGGGTATGGACGAGGTGACTATCATTGATCGCCGTGGAGAGTATCCTAATGTTCCATTGATAGGAACCCATGGAGGAATTTCTTACAACCCATGCTTAGCTCTCCGTCAGTTTGGAAGAGCCAGAAGAGAAGGACCTCACGAGCTGCTAATGCCTCATATCATCTTTGATTTTCAAGGGGATAGCAACGAGTAACGTCGTAGATTCATAAGGGCTTGGGATAGAGTTCACCAATCTGATCCACATGAGCTGGGTCCAAAGACTTCACTCCCGATGGAGCCATATCTCAGATGGGTCCGTATCCGTACCTAAAAGCTAGGTATGCCATATGAAGCTGTCCGGCCTGTCACTCTTGAAATTGCTAATGAAGAAGGGTTCTTCCAACCATCCTCCATCCTTATATGCCCACTGACATTGGGGCACTGAAGATATCTTGGATGCAACTGAGGGAAGAACAGGATTCTTACCGAGAGAAGTTCAACGAGCAAGAGCAAAAGATCCAGAAGCTAACTAGGCAGTTGGAGAACGAGCGGATTCTCAACGACTATGTTCGTACTGAGAAGAAGAGACCATGGGAGCATTGATGGGCCTTTGATGATTTCCTTTCCAGTTTTATTTTTACTTTTCAGTATTTCTTTTCATGTAACGCCTTAATGGCATCAGTTGAACAATTTGAATTCTAAAGTTTATCTAATAAAGTGTGTTTCCTTTCTTGTTTACAAATTTGAATCTCTCAATGGTCTTTGAAATCATAGTCATACGCATTTCATCCCATGCACTTCATAAACAGGTACTCATTACAAGTCTCTTATCTTCTTCGCTGTTTATTTCAGCACTCACTCATCATGTCTGCTGAACCTTCAACTGAGCAAGCCATCAAGGCCCTCCAGGCCCATAATGCCCAATTTCAAGAGTTATTCATGAATCTTGCTAAAGGTCAGCAAGACATGAAGACCCTGATTCTGAAGGAGAAAAAGAAGAAGAAGAAGAGGACCATCCTGTTCAACACAGGACACAGGTTTGGGAACAAGCTACAAAATGAAGTTGATCTGACCATCTCATCTGGAGAGAAAGGTAGTCAAGAGGAAAGGAGGGCTGCTAGCCCTGTGGTCTCCGACAACGAGACAGACTATGATGAAGAACAGTACCCTCCTGCTGAGGATAGGTACAAACAATTGGAAGACCGGTTGAATGCTATGGAAGTTCAGAAGGTGCCTGGTCTGGACTTCAGAGATCTAGGTCTATCATCTGGGGTGGTGATTCCCGATAAGTTCAAGGCACCAACCTTTGCTAAGTATGACGGAGTTTCTTGTCCGAAGCTGCACCTCCGGTCATATGTGAGGAAGATCCAGCCGTATACCACCGATAAAAACTTATGGATCCATTTCTTTCAAGACAGTCTCTCAGGGACTCAGCTTTAGTGGTTCTATCAGTTAGACGGAGCCAGTATGCGCAGTTGGGAAGATTTGGCCACTGCTTTCTACAGGAAGTATCAGTACAACTCCGACCTCGCTCCTACGCGTACCAAACTCCAGGGTATGTCAATGGGAACGGGTGAAGGATTCAAAGATTATGCTCAGAAGTGGAGGGACCTCGCCGGTAGAGTACAACCACCCTTGGCTGATCGGGAACTTGTTGATATGTTTCTGGGGACCCTGTCTGGTCCATTTTTAACCATCTGATTGGAAGCTCTTCATCTGGGTTTACAGAGCTTATTTTGACCGGTGAGAGGATCGAGGCTGGTATTAAGGCTGGTAAGATACATAAGGGTGCTTCATAAAGCACTGAGAAGAAGCCGTTTAAGAAAGAGTCCAGTGCTGTCTACAGTGCAAGAAGGCAGAATAGACCCGAACACCGCCAAGTTGTTAATGCGGTTGTTATTTCAAAACCTGTTGGTGCTCCGCAGCACAACAATCAACAAAAGGATGAGAGACCTCGAAGACAATTCACCCGTCTCAGCATGACCTTATCTCAGATTCTGCCACAGTTGCTGAAGACTAATTTGGTGGTTCTAAAGGAAGCCCCGAAGAATCCAAATACCACATCACCGAGGTATAACCCTAATGTCTGCTGTGCTTTTCACTCTGATAGCCCGGGGCATAATACAGATGATTGTTGGGTTTTGAAGAACAAGGTACAAGACTTGATCAATGCGAAGGAGATTGAGCTCGGAGCACCAGAGAAGCCTAAACAAGATGCAGGGGTGAATGCTATCAGGGATGACGATGATGAAGAGTTTGATATCGACAGTTGGATCTATCCAACTACCAATAGTGGATTAAGCAACTGGAAAGCGAAGGATTCTATGCCCGTTTCCGTTATCACCCAGTAATGAAACTTTTCGTTTTAAATATGTAATAGACAATGTTTAAAACTTTATGGCCCGATGTCTTACTCGGGGCACTGTGGCTTCATTTGTGAGGGCTTTATGTGTGTCATTTTCATATATCATCAATAAATGCATTGGATGTTTCTTGCATTTCAAATTTTGCACTCCTTGTTTTTCTTTATTATATATTGCAAAACAACTATTTTACACAAACTCACATATACAGGTCCACATCCACTCTGGATCTCACTGGTAACGACTCTGCTACTGCCAGTTATGACTTCGAAAATCCGATCAACTTAGCCGAAGACGAAGGTGAAGATGATTGTGAAGTTCCTGGTGAACTTGCAAGACTGTTACTCCAGGAAGAGAGGGCCATTCAGCCGCACGAAGAGCTGGTGGAATCAGTGAATCTGGGTACAGAGACAGACAAGAAAGAGGTCAAGGTCGGTGCAAACCTGGAGCTTAGTGTGAAGAAACGGTTGATTCAGATGCTGCGTGACTATGTTGAGATCTTTGCCTGGTCTTAGGAAGATATGCCGGGGTTGGATACCGATATTGTGGTTCATCGCCTGCCTACCAAGGAAGACTGTCCTCCAATAAAATAGAAGGTCCGCCGAATGCGCCCAGAAATGTCTGAGAAAATCAAGGCTGAGGTTATGAAACAGTTTGACGCCGGTTTTCAAGCAGTTACTTCTTACCCTCAATGGGTGGCCAATGTGGTTCCAGTGCCGAAGAAAGACGGTAAGGTTTGAACGTGTGTTGACTACAGGGATCTGAACAGGGCAAGCCCCAAGGATGACTTCCCTCTACCTCATATTGACGTTCTAGTTGACAACACTGCTCAGCATAAGGTCTTCTCCTTCATGGATGGTTTCTCCGGTTATAATCAGATTAAAATGGCTCCCGAAGACATGGAGAAGACTACCTTTGTTACTCAATGGGGCACCTTTTGCTACAAGGTCATGCCTTTTGGACTGAAGAATGCTGGGGAAACATATCAGTGTGCCATGGTTGCTTTGTTTCATGACATGATCCATCATGAGATTGAAGTATACGTCGATGATATGATTGCAAGGTCCCAGGCTGAGGAAGAACAACTTGACCATCTGCAGAAACTGTTTGACAGGTTGAAGTTGTACAACCTGAGGTTAAACCCGAACAAGTGCACCTTCGGGGTGAGATCTGGTAAATTACTGGGTTTCGTCGTAAGCGACAAAGGTATTCAAGTGGATCCGGCAAAAGTGAAAGCTATACAGGAGATGCCAGCTCCCAGAACAGAGAAAGAAGTCATAGGCTTTCTGGGACGACTGAACTACATTGCTCGATTCATCTCGCACCTAACTGTTACTTGTGAGCCAATCTCCAAGCTATTGAAGAAAGATCAAGTGGTACGTTAGAATGATGAATACTAGGCCGCTTTCGAAAGAATCAAAGAGTATCTCCAAGAGCCACCTATTCTGATGCCACCAGTTGAAGGGAGACCTTTGATCTTATACTTGACAGTACTCGACAACTCAACGGGGTGTGTGCTGGGTCAGCATGATGAGTCTAGCCTAAAAGAGCATGTTATTTATTACCTTAGCAAAAAGTTTACCGACTGTGAGACCCGATACTCGTTGCTCGAGAAAACTTGCTGCGCTTTGGCATGGGATGCTCGCCAGCTAAGACAGTATATGCTGACTCACACTACTCTGTTGATATCAAAGATGGATCCAATCAAGTATATCTTCGAAAAGCCTGCCTTGTCCGGAAGAATAGCGAGATGGCAGATGATCTTTGAAATTCTGGCTGCAGATACTCAATGTCACGTTCAATGTTGTGACACCGTATCTGACTTTCTATAAGACCGTAAATACAAAAACAGTAAAGAACACAGTCAATTGTTTACCCAGTTCAGTGTGCAACAACACCTACTCTGGGGGCTACCAAGCCAGGGAGGAAATCCACTATAAGAGATGTTAATTCAGGAATAAACCAACCAGTTTATCTCCTTCACTTAAGACCTACCCAATGCAACTTCAATCTAAGTACAACTTAAACCTGAGTTCCTACTCACTCCCCCTCAATCACAGCAGTGATACATAAAACAATTTGACTAATGAATTGTTGAAGACACTCTTCAAAACATACACTTGATTATGCTTCACAGCTTTTTAATCAAGCAACACAAACACTCTTGCTTCACAGCTTTGAGTGATACACAAACCTAACTTGACTTTGCTTCACAGCTTTAGTCAAGAGACATACAAACACTCTTGCTTCAAAGCTTTGAGTGTTACACAACCCTTACAATTAAAACCTATTCCAAGTCACTTATCACAATGATAATTGCTTGGATTACAATAGTAAAAACTATACAACTTCTAAATGATCTTCTGTCAAAAAAGGGATTGCTTTCAAAACAGCAACTCTGTTGAATATATAGCAGCTGCAACTTCAGTTAGGGTTTCCACAAAAAGCTAGGGTTAATTCCATTTGACCTTAAGACTAGGTCACAGGACTTTATCAACCAGGTTGGGGTTGAGCTAGGTTAACCCAAAGAAAACGCAGGATTCTGTTCTGGAAAGACTGAGTCATTTTCCTGAAAAAACTCAGAATTAACCAAACTGCATACCTGTTAGTTCAGAACAGGATGTCTTAACATCTATTATGACATCTGAAAACCTGTCTACTAATTTAGGTAAATGTGATCATTTTGCAAAATGCTCAGAAACACACTTATAAACATCAGTACCTGTATGACAATATTTTTCTGCAAAGGTACCTAATAAATCTGTACCTAATAAACTAGAATGTTATGACATCAGTCATGACATTCATACACCTGGTTTTACCAAAAATGCATGCCAATACCTAAACAACTACAAACTCCCCCTTTGGCAGATTTTTGGCTAAAGCCCCTAAGCAATCAGAGATAGATAGCAGCAGAAAGAAATGACTGCAGAAAAATAGAATGTCTAATTAAGTACCAAAATATATCTCCCCCTCTTTAGCCACAAATGGGCCAAAGATACATGTTCTTAAAAGTTATACAGTCATCCAGAAAAAGTAATGAGAGCAGAACTAAAAAAACTGAACACACTTCCAAACTCCACCAGGGACCAGCAGCAACTCCACCAAACAGCAACTCCACCAACCTTTAAGCACTGTCATCAGACTCAGAGGGGCTAGTTTCTTCAGTATTGAGATGACCTTCAGCTTCTACACCCTCTTCCCTTCTGTTTCCTTCAGCTTCCTCCTTTTCTAACCTGGCAATTAGGTTTTCTAGGGACTTTTTCCTAGCTTCCAGTTCTTTGCAGGTCTCTTTTAACACAGCTATGACATCAGATGTCTTGGACTGGGTCTTCACAGAGGATGTCTCAGCTGATGTTATGACAATATCAGGAGCATGAGATCCCTGAAACAGTTTGTAGTGCAACCCAAGGGCAGGAGCTCTTTTTCAAGCAGTATCTCTTGCCACCAGGATATCAGGGTATTGTGCAAGGATAATTCCACAAAGGAGGGAGGGAAAGGCAATTGGTCCTTTGACAGCATAACTACCAGCATGTTTTAAAGTTTGTTCAAAAATATACTTGCCATAGTCAAAAGCAGTCTTGGTTCCCACAGCATAAATAAATCTCCCCAATCCTGTGGAGATAGTTGATTTATGGTTTGTAGGCACCCAGTTGGCTGCACCAATCTTGTGCAGGATGGAAAATTTCATGCTAAGTTTACTGGCATTCAGCTTGCCTTTCAAGGGCCAGCACTTCACTTGCCTTGCTGTGATGGTTTGACAAACTTCATTGTCAGTGACTTCCAGATCAGGACAATCCTCATTTGTTCTTCCAAGAAATTTGTTAATTTCTGATGGAGATAAACTAACCCTTCTTCCTCTAACAAAAACACTTTCAAAGTCAGCTGACCTTCCATCAGCATAATCATTAGACAAGTTAACTATGAACTCCTTGACCAGATTTTCATAACACTTGTTAAATTTTATCACTATCTTCATCAGTCCAGCATTCTTGATCAGGTCCATGATGTCTTTGCACTCCAAGGCATCATTGTTGAGTTCTCTTTCTAAAGCTATCCTCTTCAAGCAAACATACTTCCATCTGTTTGCATTGTCAGGGTGGTGGAAAGAGATGTTGTCTGTTGGGACTTCAGGAACTCTAGCAATTTTGCTGGAGGGCAGTTTCCTTCTGATAGGAGTTTCTTCAGCATCAATCTCAAACTCTGATTCCTCATCAGAATCAGAATATTCAGGATCTTTTCTCTTCTTTGTAATTGGTTGTCTACCAGTATACACCTGGGCTTTCACCTTCCCTTTGGACTGACCAGTTTTCACAGATTCTACCCCAGCCTTGCCTTCAACCTTGGATTTCTTAACAACAGGTTTATCTTTGGACACACATTTTGCATCATTCTGATTACCCTTTCTTTTCATCAACCTCCTAGCTATGCTAGGGTTTACATTGGCAATCAGATCATTATCTGAGTAATCCTCATCCACATCAATGATAGGTGGATCAACAATCTTTTCTGAAGGGTTCTGAATGTTGTCATTTTGTGTCACAACATTCTCAGAGACATCTACATTCTCAGAGACGTCCACATTTGGGCTTCCTGATTGATTTAAAGGAACAGAAATCCCCAGTACAGGTTGGTTTCCGCTTAGTATACTAGTAAGAAGCCTAGCAATAGCTTGATGAACTTGAACTGATCCTTCTCTATTTGGTACAGAAGAAGAAGGATGAGAAGGATTACCAGAGGCTGCAGCTTGAGCTCTTCCTGCATGTCTAGTTCTCAGCTTTTTGACTTTGGCGGGGTCAGTTGCCATCTCTCTGAGAGGAGTGACCTCAAGAACTTCAGATTCTATGCATGTGGTGATTGCTCTAGAGTCTTGGTCAGATGATGAAGATGATGAGGATGATGAAGTCGCCTTGGTTGAAGATGATGTTTGAGACATTTTGATTGACTTAGAGCACCAGTAGTAATTTGAGAGAAAATTTTGATTGAGAGAAGGGAACAGGTTGCAAAGTCGAGAGAGGTAGGAGGCAAAAGAGAGTCTTTTCAACTTCTTAAAGATTTTGAAAGAATTGGGAAAACATATGATTAACCCATTAAAAATAGACTTAACAAAATTAACTCCTTCAACCCTTGTTTTAAGCAAAATTAATTGCTATAATTTCTCATGTTGGCAAATACCCAACCTGCCCCTCAAGTTTTCAAGTTTATTTCCAACAAGAGCCTTGGTAGAAGAATCAGCCAGCTGAAGCTTAATGATACCATGTTCCAGTTTAATTGACTTCTTCTCTACAAAGTCAATGTGCTTGGTCCTGCTATGTTGAATAGGGTTCATGGAAATATTGATTGTATTCAGATTGTCACAATATAATGTCACAACATCTTGTGAGACATTATACTCAGTGAGCATCTGTTTTGTCCAGATATTTTGAGAACAGTTACTCCTAGCTGCAACCATTTCAGCACAAAGTTGGGAAGGCATTATTTTGACATGAATCATAGTTCTGGTTGATTCTTGAATGATCTTATTTTTCTTTTTGTCAACTCCATTTTGATGGTGAGTTATAGGAGAAGAGACTTCACGACTCATTTCTTCAGGGAAACAGAATTTATTAGACTTGTTGTTTCCAACATCCTTGTCATGATTACTTCTGGTTCTGACAACACATCCTTCTTCAAGTTTATTCACCACATCATAGACATGTTTCTTTTTACCAAGCCTTTCAATTTTAAGTTCACCACAAACCCTTCTTTTATCAATCTGTAGTTTTGGAGTCCTTCTGACTGCTTCCATAGAGATAGCTCTTTTCATTCTTCTTAGATGAAGATGACCAAGCTTATGGTGCCACAATTTCATCTCTTTTTCTTCTTTGGTAATTGGACACATAGTGGAGTTATTAGAGTTCTCAGGCTGCCACAAGTAACCGTTATCTTTGGATCTGATTCCTTTCATTACAACTTCTAGTTTTTCATTAATTACTAGACATTCAGATTTTGAGAAGTTGACCTTGAATCCTAGATCACACAATTGACTGATACTAATGAGATTAGCAGTCAGTCCTTTTACCAGCAGTACTTCATTCAGACTTGGAACTTCAGGGCAATCCAAATTACCAACTCCTTTGATTTCACCTTTAGCACCATCTCCAAAGGTCACATAACTAGTGTTGTGAGGTTTAACATGATTGAGAATGTTCTTTATTCCAGTCATGTGTTTAGAACACCCACTGTCAAAGTACCAGCCTTCCTTTGCAGACACTCTCAGGGAAGTGTGGGCTATCAGGGCAGTAGCCTTTTTCTTCCATTGAGGAGTATGTGGTACCCTTTTTGACTTAGGTTTAACACCTGAGTTTTGATTAGGGTATCCATGCAATTTGAAGCAGAAGGGCTTTATGTGTCCATACCTCCCACAATGATGACATCTCCATCTTTGGTATTTTTTCTTCATATATTTTTGTTTCTGATGTTGAGAGTTGTGTTGAGACATCTGCTTTGACAATTGTTTATCAGGCCTGATCTTCTTGTCTACACCAGATTTCTTAGCTTCCACAAATCCTAGTCCAGATTTGTTTCCCACATTTTGTCCAACTTGAAGAATCTCTTCCAATTTGTCTGTTCCATTGGTCAGCATCTTGACAGATTTGGTCATTTGGTTCAGTTGTGAGTTCAGCAATTGAACTTCCCTTTCTAGATGACTTATAGTTTCAAGATCTGCCCTTTTTTCAGCCTCCAGCTTTATAATGAGTTTTGATTGTTTCTCATTCTGCACACAGACTTCAGCACTTCTGATACACAATTTCTTGTAGGTATCAGCCAGTTCTTCAAATGTCACTTCTTCATCACTGGTGTCACTTTCAGATGTACAAACACCAGTTAGAGCAGTAACTAGTTTGACAGATTCTTCTTCAGAATTACTTTCTGAATCACAGTCAGACCAAGTAACAGTCATTCCTTTCTTTTGTTTCTTAAGAAAGGTTGGACATTCAGCTCGAATATGTCCATATCCTTCACAGCCATGGCATTGAATTCCTCTGCCTTGGTTTCCCTTCTCTTCTGACCTTGATCTTCTGCTGGAACTGTCAATGTCAGAGGGAATGTTATGAACATTAGACCTTGACTTTGGATCTATTCTTTTGATGAGTTTGTTGAACTGTCTTCCAAGCATGGCTATAGCTTCTGAAATATTTTCTTCTTCATCCTCCTTGTTTTCAACATCAGTGTTGGATACAAGTGCTATGCTCTTGTTCTTCTTGTCACCATTATCAGTGATCCCCATCTCAAAAGTCTGAAGAGACCCAATAAGTTCATCCACTTTCAACTTGCTGATGTCCTGGGCTTCCTCTATGGCAGTTACCTTCATTGCAAATCTTTTAGGCAAGGATCTGAGAATCTTTCTCACCAGTTTTTCTTCTGACATCTTTTCTCCCAGTGCTCCTGAGGTGTTGGCAATCTCCAAGATGTTCATGTGGAACTCATGAATGGTTTCATCTTCCATCATTTTTAGATTCTCAAACTTGGTAGTCAACATCTGAAGCCTTGACATTTTTACTTTGGAAGTGCCCTCATGAGTAGTTTTGAGAGTGTCCCAAACTTCCTTGGCCAGTTCATATTGATGTACTAGTCTGAAAATGTTTCTATCAATTCCATTGAACAAGGCATTTAAAGCTTTGGAATTTCCCAGGGCTAACTCATCTTCTTCTTTACTCCAATCTTCCTCAGGCTTCAGACTGATTGTCCCATCTTTCTTAGTTATGGTGGGATGGTTCCATCCTTTGTCAGCAGCTCTCCAAGCCTTTTTGTCCAGAGATTTTAAGAAGGCAATCATACGAGGTTTCCAGTAGTCATAATTAGTTCCATCCAGAATGGGTGATCTATTTCCAAAAACTCCTTCTTTGTCCATAGTGCCAGAAAGTGATATCCCTGGATCTCACCCAGTAATACAGGCAGGGTGCCTGCTCTGATACCAATTGAAATTCTGGCTGCAGATACTCAATGTCACGTTCAATGTTGTGACACCGTATCTGACTTTCTATAAGACCGTAAATACAAAAACAGTAAAGAACACAGTCAATTGTTTACCCAGTTCAATGTGCAACAACACCTACTCTGGGGGCTACCAAGCCAGGGAGGAAATCCACTATAAGAGATGTTAATTCAGGAATAAACTAACCAGTTTATCTCCTTCACTTAAGACCTACCCAATGCAACTTCAATCTAAGTACAACTTAAACCTGGGTTCCTACTCACTACCCCTCAATCACAGCAGTGATACATAAAACAATTTGACTAATGAATTGTTGAAGACACTCTTCAAAACATACACTTGATTATGTTTCACAGCTTTTTAATCAAGCAACACAAACACTCTTGCTTCACAGCTTTGAGTGATACACAAACCTAACTTGACTTTGCTTCACAGCTTTAGTCAAGAGACATACAAACACTCTTGCTTCAAAGCTTTGAGTGTTACACAACCCTTACAATTAAAACCTATTCCAAGTCACTTATCACAATGATAATTGCTTGGATTACAATAGTAAAAACTATACAACTTCTAAATGATCTTCTGTCAAAAAAGGGATTGCTTTCAAAACAGCAGCTCTGTTGAATATATAGCAGCTGCAACTTCAGTTAGGGTTTCCACAAAAAGCTAGGGTTAATTCCATTTGACCTTAAGACTAGGTCACAGGACTTTATCAACCAGGTTGGGGTTGAGCTAGGTTAACCCAAAGAAAACGCAGGATTCTATTCTGGAAAGACTGAGTCATTTTCCTGAAAAAACTCAGAATTAACCAAACTGCATACCTGTTAGTTCAGAACAGGATGTCTTAACATCTGTTATGACATCTGAAAACCTGTCTACTGATTTAGGTAAATGTGATCATTTTGCAAAATGCTCAGAAACACACTTATAAACATCAGTACCTGTATGACAATATTTTTCTGCAAAGGTACCTAATAAATCTGTACCTAATAAACTAGAATGTTATGACATCAGTCATGACATTCATACACCTGGTTTTACCAAAAATGCATGCCAACACCTAAACAACTACAATCTTTACTGAGTACGACATCCAGTACACGACTCAAAAGGCAATCAAGGGAAGTGTATTGGCAGACCATTTGGCACATCAGGCAGTGGATGATTACCAGTCTATGAACTTTGAATTTCCGAACGAGAATATCATGTTGATAACAGATTGTGAGATACCTGGACCGGATGAAGGACGTGAGGAGGGATCCCGATGGTCTATGTACTTTGACGGAGCTTCGAACGCTTTTGGTAATGGCATTGGTGCCGTGATCATATCTCCTAAAGGCTCTCATACTCCATTTACCGCCCGACTATGTTTCAACTGCACCAACAACATGGCGGAGTATGAAGCGTGCATCATGGGTCTTCGAGCTGCAATTGACCTAAGGATTAAGTTTCTAAATGTCTTCGGGGATTCCACTCTCGTGATCAGTCAGATCAAAGGCGAGTGGGATACGAAACACCCGAATCTTATTCCTTACAAGGAGTATGTGTTGATGTTGCTTCCACATTTTGAGGAGATAACCTTTGAACAATTCCCTAGAGAGGAGAATCAGTTGGTGGACGCGCTAGCTACGATGTCTTCTATGTTCAAAGTCAATTGGGACAACAAGGCTCCTCGGATTATCATTGAAAGATTGGACGAACCTGCACATTACTGTGACATTGAGACTGAAGAGGTAGCAGATAAACCCTGGTATCACGAAGTAAAAAGGTATCTTGAGGCTCAGGAATACCCCGAGGGTGCATCTGTTAATGACAAGAAGTTTCTGAGGAGGTTCGCGGCGAAGTTCTTCATCAGCAATGACATCCTTTACAAGCGTAACTATGATTTAACTTTACTGCGTTGTGTGGGTAAGAATAAAGCAGAAAGGATCATGGCGGAGTTACATGAAGGTACTTTCGGAACTCACTCTAGTGGACACACCATGGCAAAGAAAATCCTCCGGGAAGGATATTATTGGTCCACAATGGAAGCTGACTGTTATCAGTATTCTCAGACATGTCACAAGTGCCAGGTCTATGTTGATAAGGTGCACATACCTCCAGTTCCTCTGAATGTCTTGACAACACCTTGGCCTTTTGCAATGTGGGGCATTGATATGATCGGCGAGATCAGACCTACGACATCCAACGGGAATCGTTTCATTCTGGTAGCAATTGATTATTTTACGAAGTGGGTTGAAGAAGCTTCCTTTGCTACAGTAACCAAGAACGTCGTAGCACGGTTCATTCGGCATAATCTAATCTGTTGATATGGTGTACCAGAGAGGATCATTACGGACAATGGTACCAATCTCAACAACAAGATGATCACTGAGCTCTGCGAGCAATTCAAGATACAACATCATAACTCTTCTCCCTACCGGCCGAAGATGAATGGGGTTGTCGAAGCGGCTAATAAGAACATTAAGAAGATCGTGCAGAAGATGACAGTGACGTACAAAGATTGGCACGAGATGTTACCATTCTCTCTTCATGGGTACCGTACCTCAACACAGACGTCAACAGGGGCAACACCCTATTCCTTGGTATATGGCATGGAGGCAGTCTTTCCTATTGAAGTTCAGATACCCTCTCTTCGGATCATGAAGGATGCAGGTTTGAGTGAAGATGACTGGATTCAGACCCGGCTTGATCAGCTAAACCTAATCGACGAAAAGAGACTTACTGCTATTTGTCATGGTCAAACGTACCAAAAACGGATGATCAAGGCATTTAACAAGAAAGTTAGACGACAAGAGTATCAAGTTGGGGACCTGGTAATCAAGCGCATTATCTTACCTCAAGGTGATCCCAGGGGCAAATGGATCCCTACTTATGAAGGGCCATTCGTGGTTAAGAACATTTTCTCAGGAGGAGCAATGATTCTAACCACCATGGATGGTAACGACCTTCCTCACCCCGTCAATGCAGACATAGTGAAAAGATACTACGCATAATCAAAGACCCGCTAGGTTGACTGGCCTAGGCAAAAATAAGGGCTTCCCGGCAAACCAAAAGGGTTCGGGCAAAAATAAGGGATGAAAATATAAAATAATATGTACACCCGGCAAGTCGAAAACCTGAAAAGGTGGCTTGGGCAAAAAAGGGTATCCCGGTGGACTGAAAACCCGAAAGGGCAGTCCAGGCAAAAGTTAGGGATCAAAAGCGTAACACTATGTCTCATTGGATCACCTTGCATCCAGACTTCAGTATCGACTATCAAGCTCAGACGGCACTAATCAATCTGAGCTACCTTCAACCAGTAGCAAAGTGATGAGATGCTCGAAGACATAAAGGCAATAGCAGAGCTGGAACCCAATGGGATTATTCACATAGCTGTTTTGTTTTCTTTTTACAAATTGTATAAATTCTATTTGTTCGGCGGCGTTCTCTTACTAGGACGTCAGCCTCTTGTACAAAAACGCCTATTTACAGGCCAAACTTCAAAAGCAATACAAATTCATTTTCATAAATTTCAAACTATTTTTCCTTTATCTGTTTTGTTTTGCAAAGAACGTCCAATGTTCATTTTTGATATATGCATTAGACATTAATTGTTGCTCATAAATATCTACATGCGAAGCGAAAGATGAATTACTGGTAATATCAGAAGTAGGGGCAATAAGAATTGTCCAAACTGTACAGTTGCTCTTTCCACCAGGTACCAAGGTAGATTCAGCTGAAGAATATGACCAAGATAGCTTCACTCCCCGCAGATTAAGACAGTAATGATAGCTCTCTCAGCTGAGACTTGCAACTATAGACGAATCCGTAATACTCTCCCCAAGCAGAGGTAGTCTACCATCAGCCCTAAAAAGGCTTGGTATCCCCAAAGGGTCTTAATATTCCCCAGCGGAGTATAAAAATATTCCCCAGCAAGTATCAGAGTATCCCTGACAGTCTTAATATTCCTCAACGGAGTATAAGAATGTTCCCCGGCAGAATACAAGATACCCCCAGTGGAATCAATATTCTCCAGCACGGTCTAAAAAAGCTTCCCCAACGAAGTTGAGGCATCATCCCCAGTAGACTTTGGAAGCTTACCCCCAGCGGAGTACAAAATAAATCTCCCCAGCCAAATTCAGAGGGTTATCCCCACAAGAGTCTAACAGGGTTATCCCTAGCAAGTCGCAACTGAAAGATCATCCCCGACGAAGTTCTTTCTTTCCCCAAACAGGAGTTTAATCCTCAACAGATTCAATATCACCAGCAACGGTAATCCATCCCCAGAGGAGTTTATCATTGGAATCCCCAGCGGAGTTTATCGTTAAAATCTTCAGCAGAATATCTCTCCCCACAGAGTAATTCCCCTCGGAGTAATCTCTTCATCAGTTTATTCCCCAACGGAGTTCTTTTCTCCTGCAGGTTTATTCTCACAATCATCTTCGTTCATCATCCCCAGCGGCAACGAAGAATTCAACTCTACTCTCCAGCAGCTCCGGGATTTATGTTCCCCAGTTAAAACATTATACTCCCATGCATCATGATACATGCATATACGCATCATACAAATACAATCTCATTTATTTTGATATTGAAATTCTGGCTGCAGATACTCAATGTCACGTTCAATGTTGTGACACCGTATCTGACTTCCTATAAGACAGTAAATACAAAAACAGTAAAGAACACAGTCAATTGTTTACCCAGTTCAGTGTGCAACAACACCTACTCTGGGGGCTACCAAGCCAGGGAGGAAATCCACTATAAGAGATGTTAATTCAGGAATAAACTAACCAGTTTATCTCCTTCACTTAAGACCTACCCAATGCAACTTCAATCTAAGTACAACTTAAACCTGAGTTCCTACTCACTCCCCCTCAATCACAGCAGTGATACATAAAACAATTTGACTAATGAATTGTTGAAGACACTCTTCAAAACATACACTTGATTATGCTTCACAACTTTTTAATCAAGCAACACAAACACTCTTGCTTCACAGCTTTGAGTGATACACAAACCTAACTTGACTTTGCTTCACAGCTTTAGTCAAGAGACATACAAACACTCTTGCTTCAAAGCTTTGAGTGTTACACAACCCTTACAATTAAAACCTATTCCAAGTCACTTATCACAATGATAATTGCTTGGATTACAATAGTAAAAACTATACAACTTCTAAATGATCTTCTGTCAAAAAAGGGATTGCTTTCAAAACAACAGCTCTGTTGAATATATAGCAGCTGCAACTTCAGTTAGGGTTTGCACAAAAAGCTAGGGTTAATTCCATTTGACCTTAAGACTAGGTCACAGGACTTTATCAACCAGGTTGGGGTTGAGCTAGGTTAACCCAAAGAAAACGCAGGATTCTGTTCTGGAAAGACTGAGTCATATTCCTGAAAAAACTCAGAATTAACCAAACTGCAAACCTGTTAGTTCAGAACAGGATGTCTTAACATCTGTTATGACATCTGAAAACCTGTCTACTGATTTAGGTAAATGTGATCATTTTGCAAAATGCTCAGAAACACACTTATAAACATCAGTACCTGTATGACAATATTTTTCTGCAAAGGTACCTAATGAATCAGTACAAACTAAACTAGAATGTTATGACATCAGTCATGACATTCACACATACACTTGGGTTTTACCAAAAATGCAAGCCAATAACTAAACAACTACAAACTCCCCCTTTGGCAGATTTTTGGCTAAAGACCCTAAGCAATCAGAGATAGATAGCAGCAGAAAGAAATGACTGCAGAAAAATAGAATGTCTAATTAAGTACCAAAATATATCTCCCCCTCTTTAGCCACAAATGGGCCAAAGATACATGTTCTTAAAAGTTATACAGTCATCCAGAAAAAGTAATGAGAGCAGAACTAAAAAAACTGAACACCCTTCCAAACTCTACCAGGTACCAGCATCAACTCCACCAAACAGCAACTCCACCAACCTTTAAGCACTGTCATCAGACTCAGAGGATTCGGGCTTCTTCCTTTTCTTGTGAGAAATGTCAGCATTCTTCTCTTTGTCTGATGTCTCAACATCCTTAGAGACATCTGGATTTGTTTCAGCATTTGAACTTTCTTGATTCAAAGGAACAGAAATGCCAGGAACTGAGTGGTTCTCGTTCAGAATTCTTGAAACTATTTTAGCTATTGCTTGACTAACATAGGCTGACCCTTCCCTATTTGCAATTTCAGGGGGAACTGAAGAAGAAGGATGAGATGGATTACCAGAGGCAGAAGCTTGGGACCTTCCTGCATGTCTTGTTCTCAACTCTTTGACCTTGGTGGGGTTAGTTCCCACTTTTCTAAGAGAAGAGATCTCCAGGACTTCAGAGTCCAGACAAGAAGATATTGTCCTAGAATCTTGATCAGAGGAAGAGGTTGAAATAGTCGTATTGGATGATGATGGTGTTTGAGACATTTTGACAGTCTTAGAGGACCAACAGCAACTGAAGAGAAAATTCTGATTGAGAGACTGGGTTTTGATGAGGAGACGAGAGGGGAAGGAAGAAAAGGAGTGTCTATTCAACTTCTTAAAAGAATTGAAGGAAATGGGAAAATATAATTTTAACCCAATCAGAACAAGCATAACTCCTTTAACCCTTGTTTTAAGCAAAATTAATTGCTACAATTCCTCATGTTGGCAAATACCCAACTTACCCCTCAAGTTTTCAAATTGATTTGCATCAAGAGCCTTGGTAAAAATGTCAGCCAGCTGTAGCTCAGTGGCAACATGTTCCAATTTGATTGTCTTCTCTTCTACAAGGTCTCTGATAAAGTGATGTCTTATGTCAATATGTTTGGTCCTACTATGCTGAATGGGATTCTTGGAAATGTTGATTGTACTCAGATTGTCACAGTACAATGTCATAACATCTTGAGTGACATTATACTCAGTAAGCATTTGTTTCATCCAGATCATTTGAGAACAGCTACTACCAGCTGCAATGTATTCAACTTCAGGAGTAGAGAGAGACACACAATTCTGTTTCTTGCTGAACCAGGAAACCAGATTATTTCCCAAGAAGAAACATCCTCCAGAGGTGCTTTTTCTATCATCAGCACTACCAGCCCAATCAGCATCACAGTAACCAGTCAGATTTGGTTCACAGCCATGAGAATATAGCAACCCATAGTTGTAAGTTCCACTCACATACTTCAAAATTCTCTTCACTTGATTGATATGACTGACTTTGGGATCAGCTTGGTATCTTGCACAAACTCCAACTGCAAAGGCAATATCAGGTCTGCTGGCAGTTAAGTACAACAAGCTTCCTATCATGCTTCTGTACAGACTTTGATCCACCTTAACCCCACTTGAATCTTTGGAAAGCTTTAAATGAGTAGGAGCAGGAGTCCTTTTGTGACTGGCATTCTCCATACCAAACTTCTTTACAATGTTCTTAGCATACTTGCTTTGAGATAAGAAGATTGAGTCCTCCATCTGTGAGACTTGCAGTCCAAGAAAATAAGTCAGTTCTCCCATGAGACTCATTTCGAATTCAGCCTGCATCTGTTCAGCAAAATGTTTAACCATAGGTTCTGACATTCCTCCAAACACTATGTCATCAACATATATTTGGGCAACCATCAACTTCCCTCCTTCAGTTTTGACAAAGAGTGTTTTGTCCAAGCCTCCTTTTCTGTATCCTTTGTCTGAGAGAAACTTTGTTAACCTGTCATACCATGCTCTAGGAGCTTGTTTCAGGCCATATAGAGCTTTTTTCAATTTGTAGACATGATCAGGGTGGTTTGGATCCACAAAGCCTTTAGGCTGTTCCACATAAGCTTCCTCATTCAAGTACCCATTTAGAAAGGCACTTTTCACATCCATCTGGAATAGCTTGAACTTCAGAAGACAAGCAATTGACAATAGGAGTCTGATTGATTCCAGCCTGGCTATAGGTGCAAAGGTTTCATCAAAATCAACCCCTTCAACCTGAGTGTACCCTTGAGCAACAAGTCTTGCCTTATTCCCGGTGACAACTCCTTCAGCATCTGATTTGTTCTTGAAAATCCATTTTGTGCCAATGATGTTAGTTCCCTCAGGTCTAGGAACCAGTTCCCAAACTTCATGTTGCTTGAATTGGTTCAGTTCATCTTGCATTGCACCAATCCAATATTCATCAGTTAAAGCTTCCTTGACATTTCTTGGTTCCATTTTGGACACAAAACAAGAGTTTGAGATGATTTCTCTAGATCTTGTAATGACTCCACTGTTGGGATCTCCTATGATGAGCTCTTTTGGATGATCCTTCTGAATTCTGATGGAAGGGATCTTGCTAGCTTCCTTTGATTCAGATTCTGTTGTGGTGGTGTTGGGTAGATCATTCTGTTGGGTTGGAGACTCAAAGAATGTCTTAACATTACAAGGGACATCTATTTCTTCATGATAATCATCAATTATAACATTTATTGATTCCATCATGGCTTTGGTACTGGAATTGAATACTCTATAAGCTCTGCTGTTTGAGGAGTATCCTAGAAATATGCCTTCATCACTTTTAGGGTCCAGTTTTCTTCTTTGTTCACGATCTGCCAGAATATAGCATTTGCTGCCAAACACATGGAAGTACTTCACAGTTGGTTTTCTTCCTTTCCAGAGTTCATATATGGTGGATGAGGTTCCCTTTCTCAAGGTGACCCTGTTATGGACATAGCAGGCTGTATTCATAGCTTCAGCCTAAAAATACATAGGAAGTCTTTTGGCATGTATCATTGCTCTGGCAGATTCCTGTATGGTCCTGTTTTTTCTTTCCACAACTCCATTTTGCTGAGGAGTTATAGGAGAAGAAAATTCATGACTAATTCCTTCTGAGGAACAGAAATCATCAAACTTGTTGTTTTCAAATTCCTTGCCATGATCACTTCTGATTCTGACAATACACCCTTCCTTTTCTCTTTGAATTTTTTTGCACAATTCTTTAAAAACTTCAAATACATCAGATTTTTCCCTAATGAAGTTAATCCAGGTGAATCTGGAAAAATCATCCACAACTACATAGGCATATCTTTTTCCACCAAGACTCTCCACTTGCACTGGTCCCATCAAATCCATATGAAGAAGTTCTAGAACCTTTGAGGTGGTCAGATGTCTTGAATTTGGATGTGACATTCTAGTCTGCTTACCAACCTGACATTCACCACAAACTCTTCCTTCATCAATTTGCAGTCTTGGAATCCCTCTGACTGCCTCCATGGAGATAATCCTTTTCATACCTCTTAGATGAAGATGGCCAAGTTTTTGGTGCCACAGTTTCACCTCTTTTTCTTCTTTTGCAATGGAACACACAGAGGAGAAATTAGTGTTCTCAGGCTCCCACAAGTAACAGTTGTCTTTAAATATGACTCCTTTCATTACAGCTTCTTGCTTTTCATTAATTACAAGACATTCAGATTTTGAGAAATTGACCTTGAATCCTAGATCACACAATTGACTGATACTAATGAGATTAGCAGTCAGCCCTTTTACCAGCAGTACTTCATTCAGACTTGGAACTCCAGGGCAGTCCAAATCACCAACTCCTTTGATTTCACCTTTAGCACCATCTCCAAAGGTCACAAAACTGGTGGTGTGAGGCTTAACATTATTGAGGAGGTTCTTGATTCCAGTCATGTGTCTGGAACATCCACTGTCAAAGTACCAGTCTTCCTTTGCAGAGACCCTCAGGGAAGTGTGGGCTATCAGGGCAGTAGCCTTTTTCTTCCATTTAGGAGCATGTGGTACCTTTTTAGACTTAGGTTTGACACCTGAGTTCTGATTAGGGTATCCATGCAATCTGAAGCAGAAGGGCTTTATGTGGCCATATCTCCCACAATGATGACATATCCATCTTTGGTACCTTTTCTTCATATGTCTCTGTTCCTGATGTTGAGAGTTGTGTTGAGACATCTGTTTTGACATTTGCTTATCAGGCCTGATCTTCTTATCTGTACCAGATTTCTTTGCTTCCATAAATCCTAGTCCAGATTTATTTCCCACATTTTGTCCAACCTGAAGGATCTCTTCCAATTTGTCTGTTCCATTAGTCAGCATCTTGACAGATTTGGTCATTTGATTCAGTTGTGAGTTCAGCAATTGAACTTCCCCTTCTAGATGACTTATAGTTTCAAGGTTTGCCCTTTTTTCAGCCTCCAGCTTTATGATGAGTTTCGATTGTTTCTCATTCTGCACACAGACTTCAGTACTTCTGATACACAATTTCTTGTAAGTATCAGCCAGTTCTTAAAAAGTCACCTCTTCATCACTAATGTCAATTTCAGAGGTACAAACACCAGTTAGAGCAGTAACTAGTTTGGAAGATTCTTCTTCAGAATTACTTTCTGAATCACAGTCAGACCAAGTAACAGTCATTCCTTTCTTTTGTTTCTTAAGAAAGGTAGGACATTCAGCTCGAATATGCCCATATCCTTCACAACCATGGCATTGAATTCCTCTGCCTTGATTTCCCTTCTCTTCTGACCTTGATCTTCTGCTGTAACTGTCAATGTCAGAGGGAATGTTATGAACATTAGACCTTGACTTTGGATCTATTCTTTTGATGAGTTTGTTGAACTGTCTTCCAAGCATGGCTATAGCTTCTGAAATATTTTCTTCTTCATCCTCCTTGTTTTCAACATCAGTGTTGGATACAAGTGCCATGCTCTTGTTCTTCTTGTCACCATTATCAGTGATCCCCATCTCAAAAGTCTGAAGAGACCCAATAAGTTCATCCACTTTCAACTTGCTGATGTCATGGGCTTCCTCTATGGCAGTTACCTTCATTGCAAATCTTTTAGGCAAGGATCTGAGAATCTTTCTCACCAGTTTTTCTTCTGACATCTTTTCTCCCAGTGCTCCTGAGGTGTTGGCAATCTCCAAGATGTTCATGTGGAACTCATGAATGGTTTCATCTTCCATCATTTTTAGATTCTCAAACTTGGTAGTCAACATCTGAAGCCTTGACATTTTTACTTTGGAAGTGCCCTCATGAGTAGTTTTGAGAGTGTCCCAAACTTCCTTGGCCAGTTCATATTGATGTACTAGTCTGAAAATGTTTCTATCAATTCCATTGAACAAGGCATTTAAAGCTTTGGAATTTCCCAGGGCTAACTCATCTTCTTCTTTACTCCAATCTTCCTCAGGCTTCAGACTGATTGTCTCATCTTTCTCAGTTATGGTGGGATGGTTCCATCCTTTGTCAGCAGCTCTCCAAGCCTTTTTGTCCAGAGATTTTAAGAAGGCAATCATACGAGGTTTCCAGTAGTCATAATTAGTTCCATCCAGAATGGGTGGTGTATTTCCAAAAACTCCTTCTTTGTCCATAGTGCCAGAAAGTGATATCCCTGGATCTCACCCAGTAATACAGGCAGGGTACCTGCTCTGATGCCAATTGAAATTCTGGCTGCAGATACTCAATGTCACGTTCAATGTTGTGACACCGTATCTGACTTCCTATAAGACAGTAAATACAAAAACAGTAAAGAACACAGTCAATTGTTTACCCAGTTCAGTGTGCAACAACACCTACTCTGGGGGCTACCAAGCCAGGGAGGAAATCCACTATAAGATATGTTAATTCAGGAATAAACCAACCAGTTTATCTCCTTCACTTAAGACCTACCCAATGCAACTTCAATCTAAGTACAACTTAAACCTGAGTTCCTACTCACTCCCCCTCAATCACAACAGTGATACATAAAACAATTTGACTAATGAATTGTTGAAGACACTCTTCAAAACATACACTTGATTATGCTTCACAGCTTTTTAATCAAGCAACACAAACACTCTTGCTTCACAACTTTGAGTGATACACAAACCTAACTTGACTTTGCTTCACAGCTTTAGTCAAGAGACATACAAACACTCTTGCTTCAAAGCTTTGAGTGTTACACAACCCTTACAATTAAAACCTATTCCAAGTCACTTATCACAATGATAATTGCTTGGATTACAATATTAAAAACTATACAACTTCTAAATGATCTTCTGTCAAAAAAGGGATTGCTTTCAAAACAGCAGCTCTGTTGAATATATAGCAGCTGCAACTTCAGTTAGGGTTTCCACAAAAAGCTAGGGTTAATTCCATTTGACCTTAAGACTAGGTCACAGGACTTTATCAACCAGGTTGGGGTTGAGCTAGGTTAACCCAAAGAAAACGCAGGATTCTGTTCTGGAAAGACTGAGTCATATTCCTGAAAAAACTCAGAATTAACCAAACTGCAAACCTGTTAGTTCAGAACAGGATGTCTTAACATCTGTTATGACATCTGAAAACCTGTCTACTGATTTAGGTAAATATAATCATTTTGCAAAATGCTCAGAAACACACTTATAAACATCAGTACCTGTATGACAATATTTTTCTGCAAAGGTACCTAATGAATCAGTACAAACTAAACTAGAATGTTATGACATTAGTCATGACATTCACACACACACTTGGGTTTTACCAAAAATTCAAGCCAATAACTAAACAACTACAGATAACATCATTGTCTGATCCATATCATGCATTGCATATGACTAAACTTTACCTTTCAGGAAAGATACAGTTAATGTTCTCAGTTACGTCGAAGACCTGACCGGTTCTTAAATCTCAATTGAATTATCCTCGGTTGAATTTCAGATAAGGTTCTCAATCTCGACAGTTTCCCTATGTCAAAGTGTGGACGAGTGCTATAACCTCAATGGTATACTACGTTGAACACTAGTCAGTTCCTAGATCTTGATGTTTTCCTCTGTCATAGTGTGGACGAGTTCTCTAATTTCAACGGTATACTACGTTGAAGACCAGACAGTTCCTAGATCTTGATGAAGATGTTTCCCTATGTCATAGTGTGGACGAGTGCTATAACCTCAACGGTATACTACGTTGAGCACTAGTCAGTTCCTAGATATTGAAGTTTTCCTCCGTCATAGTGTGGACGAGTTCTGTAATTTCAACGGTATACTACGTTGAAGACCAGACAACTCCTAGATCTTGATGAAGATGTTTCCCTACGTCATAGTGTGGACGAGTGCTATAACCTCAACGATATACTACGTTGAACACTAGTCAGTTCCTAGATCTTGATGTTTTCCTCCGTCATAGTATGGACGAGTTCTCTAATTTCAACGATATACTACATTGAAGACCAGACAGTTCCTAGATCTTGATGAAGATGTTTCCCTATGTCATAGTGTGGACGAGTGCTATAACCTCAACGGTATACTATGTTGAACACTAGTCAGTTCTTAGATCTTGATGTTTTCCTCCGTCATAGTGTGGACGAGTTCTCTAATTTCAATGGTATACTACGTTGAAGACCAGACAGTTCCTATATCTTGATGAAGATGTTTCCCCCCAATTGAATTATGGACAGGTTCTTAAGACTCAGCCGAGGCATTCTCTCATTTGAAGTACAGGAAAGTTCCTAAACCTCAACAAAAGTTAGACTTCCCCCAGCGGAATCTTCTACAAACCACAAGTATGCAAGTTCTCGCTAAGGAATCTCTTATGCGATCGACACTCCTGCAGATGGCATCTGTAAGCCCATCCTCCTACCAACAATCTCCAAATGGCATCTGTAAGCCCATTCCCGACATCACAATGCTGATACTACACCATGCGAGTGCAAATTTCTAGGCACTTTAGTGTTCAATTATCTTCCACCTTCGGATCACGAAAGGCCCGAAAGCCAATATATATCCTCAGGTTTAAGAAAATTGAACAGGGGAAACTGTTGTACCCCAAAATTTGCCCTCCCATATTTCTCAAGACATTTCAAGAAGAATCTCCAAATGGCTCAAGATTGCTCAAGAGTTGGACAGTCAAAACATCTCCTAAGGCAGTCAATCTCAAAATTAGGGTTTTGTGTTGCATCAAGGTACTTGCATCCAAATGACATCAAGTGCTCCCCAATGTCCTAATATGTTCTCAAGTTCATCCATGTCAAATTTCAAACCTTGCAGAGAAAGTTTGGTCAGTCAATTGCTCAAGAAGTCCAAAAATCGACTGTGCTAGGGCAAAAGTCAACAGTGACCTACAAACAGTCAAACCTCAAGATTTTTTGTCAACATTCTAATTTTGAAGGATAATTAATCATTTTATCAAGGGTTGATCATGATTCATCAAGGATTGCTCAAGATTCATCAAGATTCAAAAGTTGCTAAATTAGGGTTTTACAAGAAAAGTCAACTCAACTTTGACCAAGCATAACTTTATCATACTTTATGAGAAATGACCCATCCAAAGCTCATTTTGAAGAGGATGAAATTTACCACAATCCATCTTCACTCCCCAAGATCAAGAAATTCACCCACAAAAATGTACAAATTTGGACATTATAGGCCATTTTTGAAAGTCAACAAAAACACCTTTTTTGCCAAAGCTTATAACTTGAGCATGGAATATCCAAATGAGATGAGACCAAAAGTTTTGGTTAGAGTACATCTCAAGGTTTCTAAAAAGTCCAAGAACACTTCCAAAAGTTCAAAATTGAATAATTTATGCATTGTTGAAGTTGGGCATTTTTCCAAAATTGCCAAAAGTCAACTATCCCCAAAACTTCAAATTTTTTCAAATGGGCCCACTTTTTCCACTTGATTTGATCTTGTCACACCACACACGTGTCCTATCTTCAATTTCATGACCAATTATTAATTTTTCTATTTTATTTTATTTTTATTGATTTAATTCATTTTTAATCAATTTAAATCAAAATAAAATCTCAATATTAATAACTTGTGATCTTTTTGATTGATACAGCTTTCAATTAACATATGAACACAATCAAATTCGTGCCAAGCCATATCATACACAAAATCTTGGATTTGGAAAGAAATTGGAAACCTTTAATGGTGATTCATATCAAATCTTCAAATCATCAATGCTCATGGATTCAAAGCCCAAGACTTAACCTAATTCATTCCTTATTACTCATACAAGGCAAAGACATCAAAGAAACGACTTGAAAGCTTCAGAATACACAAAACCAAACTTGGAAAAAAGCTTGAAAATCTTGAATCTAAATTGATCTTAGAGGCTTTTCCAAGGCAAAAACTCCACACTACTCTCTTGCTGGACGTCCACTGGATCTATTGGAATCAAATTCAAGCCTTGAAACCTCCTAAATAGCGCTGTAAGTGTTCTTGAACGTGGCCCTGAACATGGAATCATGATCTCTTATTCTTGCATCCTTTTGCAAAAATCTTTGCATAATCATGTTAATCGGCCTATTTAGAACGTTTCTGCAATATTTGATTTCATTTTTGTAGCCTGTAACCCTGTACCCGAAGCTAGGGTTTTTGTTCTTGTTTTTTAGGCGTTTTGATTTCAGGAAAAATTAGAACAAACTGTGGACATAAATGGAATCAGTGGAAGGAGACGAGTAAGGTGATGGTCTCAAAATTCGTTTCCATGGCCTAGGGACGATTTTGGGATCGAGCCATGGATTTTGTCGTAGATCTAAATCCGCAGGAAAAAGACCAGGCCTTGTTGAAGAAGACGAAGACGTGGCTCGTCTTCATTGGCCCATTCGAAATAAATCTCTCGCGTTTTTTATATTTCCAGTATATTGCTTGCTTTTCTCTTATAATATCATTTATCTATTATAATAACAAATAAGCAAGTTAGTTGGGTTGGCAAGCACGCTAGTGGAAAGTCCCATGGGACCTGGGTTCGAATCCCAGGTCCCCCAATGCATTTGTCTCATTTTTCTCCAGGTAATTGCATGTGGTTCCCAAGGCGTAGCACACGATACTCCTCAAAGATCCAGGCGCCATATGGCCTTCAGGCCAAATCCAAGGGCCAAAGATTGAATGACCATCCTACACCCTAGTCAAACGTGCCTTGGAGAATTGGAAAAGTCAGCCCAGGCCAGCGCCTGTTGGGCCTTGAAAATGCTATTTTCACATTCAAATATTGGGGTCTTCCTGTTTTGAGGAGATCTGTGTAGGATTTCCTGATGATGAGTCTGTGTAAAACTGCATTGGGTTTTTGAACACTTTTGACATTCGAATGCCCCAAGTGGTGATGTAGATAATTTCCTGGCTTGTTACAGGTGTTAATCCATAATCGGTCGTTCACAGATATTTTCCTGGCTTGTTACAGGTGTTGATCTGGAACTTAAGAAAAGTTGGTCAAGGAGATATTGTCCTGGCTTGTTACAGGTGTTGATCTCTGACCTGAGAAAGAAAGATGGTTCCCTGGCTTGTTACAGGTGTTGATCTTCAATCTCTTCAGATGTGCCCTGGCTAGATACAGGAATCGAATCTGGGAATAGTCGTCAACAGATATGCCCTGGCTGGATACAGGAATCGAATCTTCAAACTCTTCAGACGTGCCCTGGCTAGATACAGGAATCGAGTCTGGAAATAGTCGTCAACAGATATGCCCTGGCTGGATACAGGAATCGAATCTTCAAACTCTTCAGACATGCCCTGGCTAGATATAGGAATCGAGTCTGGAAATAGTCGTCAACAGATATGCCCTGGCTGGATACAGGAATCGAATCTTCAAACTCTTCAGACGTGCCCTGGCTAGATACAGGAATCGAGTCTGGAAATAGTCGTCAACAGATATGCCCTGGCTGGATACAGGAATCGAATCTTCAAACTCTTCAGACGTGCCCTGGCTAGATACAAGAATCGAGTCTTGAATTGTGATAGTTGATTTGTTGGCGGTTGTAATTTCCAACAGGTGGTGAAGGAATGATTGAACACTTTTGACATTCGAATGCCCCAAGTGATGATGAGTCTTGAATCAGATTATTCTGCGAATTGAGAGATTTCTTGAAATCTTGACTGGACTGCCCCAGGTTAACTGAACTTTGAAAGATCTGTTGAAACCTTGACTGGACTGCCCCAGGTTAACTGGATGGTGTCATGTCATTCCCCTTGTTGATAGGAGATTTGTAATGGAAGTGCCGTCCTTTTGAAGTGATTCTGTTCACTGAGAGAGTTTTCGTTCCTCCGAACATTCGCTGTATGAAATTCTTCGCTGTCAAGCAAAAAGCCAAATGCAGACAGTGATATTCAAGCAATGCAAAGTTTATGTTTGTCTCGAAGTTTTGAAAAATGCGTTTTTAGCAGAAAACTTTTTATAAGACAGATCAATACAAGATTTAGAGCAAAGCCTTACAGGAGTCAGGATACCTTTTGTAACAGTATGCTTTCGAACTAACCCATGCTTCAATTAGGACTTTTGAAGGGTTGTAACGTGGCTTGGTTCACGGTTTTAAGAAACAAAGGATAAAGGTTCAAAGTATATTTGTACCCACCCGCTCTTCGTGATGTTCTTCATACCTAAGCTCAGTTAATTGTGCGTCACACTCTGTTTTGAGTTTGGAACGACTTTTGGGCGATGGTTCACCAGTTGAATTTGGGGAGACAGTCATCATCTCCTTTTTTCTTTTTCAACATTTTTTTCATGTTGTTGAGGATTTTGTAATTACCTCACTATTTTGATTTTGTTTTGTTATCCCTAACTTTTTCCTGACTGTTCCCATTTTTCGAGATTACAGTCAGCGGGATGCCCCAGTTTTCTTAAGCCTCCTTTATAGGTTTTGGCTTGGTGGGCTTTTCTCTTTTGAGAGATTGACTGTCTATGTGATAGGGAACCACCCTTGTCTTTTGATTCCAAAGGAATGCTTTTCTTTTTTTGACGTCGTTCGTTGTATTACGAACTGAGAGTTTGCGACCTTAATGCGTGTTTCTCTTAAATTAACTGAGATACTACCCTGCCCCAGGTTTATATCAAAGGTTTTGATTGTTTAGAACAGAAAACTCATACTTCTTTGGCTCGAAGGGGTTGACTAGGGATTAACTTCCTTATAACTCAAGTGTTTGGGAATTGAAAGAAATGCCTGTACATCATCAGTAAGGTCTGTTCAAAAGCATACTGTATGAGATTATGGTATTGTTTCGTCATCCTCCCTCTAAAGGCTTGCAGCTTTTTATCAAGAGTCAGATGTCATAAAGAAAAGCATAAGAGTAGTGAAACGAATGGATGAATTCAAGACAAACATATGCAATGCATTAATGAAAATAGAGTTTAACATCAACAGATAATTGTTTGACAACAAAAGAAATTACAACTTCGAAAATTCAAAATGAAGCAAAAGTCTTTCAGCTTGAGCTTTGTCACTCCAGGTGGAGAACCCCTTAACGGAAGATTTTCATCTCGCCGTCTGGCATGAATTCCAGCACTCCAATGTCGATCAGATCTTGAATCTTGTTCTTCAAGGCCCAACAGTCGTTGGTGTCGTGTCCCGGGCTGTAGGAGTGGTAAACACAAAATGCGTCGGGACGATAGTTAGGAGAGGAGATATTGAGCTTCTGAGGAGGATCCTTTAAGGTAAGCAGGTTGACCTCCATCAGGCGCTTCAGTATGAAGAATGATGGTATTTCAGTCTCCATGAATTGTCTTCCCGACGTTTCTTGCTTACGCCGATTACCCCGTTGACGCTGGCGAGGTTGTTGATGGGCTTGTGACCCTGAAGCAAGCGAAGGAGCCTTCCCCTTGTCTTCTTGAGTGGATGGAGGCTGAGTGGTGACTTGCTCTTCGACCTCAGATGTTTGCCCCAATTGGTTGTTTGGAAGCAGTTGGCGGACAAGAACTCTGAGTTCCTCTTGTCTTTGAGATAGGTCTTGGATGAGAGCCATCTGGCCCACCAACTGTCCCATCACTTGGGTCCTCAATGTTGTCAGATCAAACTGCAGCTCCGCAAGCTGATCACTCCTGGCATTGTTTGAATTCTCCAACCCCTTTGTGAGGAGAGCTTTCATTTCTTCTTGCCCCAGAGACAAGTTCAGGAACATTTCCTGCAGCTGAGCAGTCTGGTCTTGGATGTCTTTGACAGACCTTTCTAGAGCCATCCCTTACTGAAATAAACAGCAGGAGAGTAAGGAAACCTGAAAAAGGAAAGATGGTCAAGATGCAATGCATGATATGTGGATGCATGATATGTGGATGCATGTTTTCAAGGATCTCTTGGGGTAAACATAAGAAAATGTTAGAGGTTGAACTTTTCTCTTGGATTGGAGAACTTTGCACCGGTGGATGTCTTTCCACTAGAATCAAGCTCACCATGTCGAGTGGGTCATAGCTCCTGATTCAAGTTGTTGTACTTGATCTTTGATTGGAGAACTTTGTATCGGTGTATGTCTTTCCACTAGAATCAAGCTCACCATGTCAAGTGGGTCATAGTCACTGATTCAAGTTGTTGCACTTGAACTTTGATTGCATTGGTTAGAGGAGAAACCTCTTGCCCCTTGGTAGACGTCTGGTTCAACGTAACCCTGCATCAAAAGAACCTTCGAGATCCTTGAAATGGTTATTGAAAATGCTATGGTATGATGTTATGATGTTATGTGCATGCATGCAAAAAAGTAAGTGAGTGTATATACAGACAAACATATTCACACAAAGCAAACAAGTCCTTAGGTTTAGGCTTGCAGGGGGTTTAGGTAAGTACCCTCTTGAAGTTAGTTGGCTCATCCTGTCCTAAAATAGAAACCGGTTCAAAGGAGCTCAATATCATTGGATTGTTTTCTGTGTTCATTGTTTCGGTTTAGCCACTTACTGGCGACCAAAATATTCCAAGAAAACAACCCTCAAATAAGTGTAGTATCGAGTATCTACCAACTTCGGACTGCACCAAAGTCGGTCATCTCACTACCCTAAAAAGGCTAAGATGGTCAATTAAGGTTCTAAGAGTTCATTAGTGCTTCACGACATCACTCAGCGGCCCCGTACTCTCCTTGACTAAACTCAAGGGTTACCGGTACTCACAAATATGTCACACTAACATAGCTTACTGCTTCAACCGTGTCGGTATACCCCGCACAGTTCCCTCACAGTTTTTTTTGCTATTTACCTAAAAAAAGGTGCCCCAAATTCGGATGTAGGATTTACAACAAACCCAAACAAGGACCCAAAAGATAAAGCAATCAAGTCAATCAAAGCAAGAAAGTAAAGGTGATCTAAACCCTAAGGTAACCCCATTTTTAAGTTATCCCCAGCAGAGTCGCCAGTTCTGTGATACGGTGGGAGAACTTACTAGGGTTTTGTGTTTGTATTCGCACTTGTTCGGTTGAGCAAGAGTCACCACCGACTTTTTATTTTATCCTAAAGGAAAGGTTTAAAAAGCACAGCAAAAACCTTTTGAGATATTTCGTGGGTTCGGGGGGTAGATTATGAAAAGGGAAGGTATTAGCACCCTTTTCATCCATGGTTATCCATGGGCTCTTAGTTACTTGGTTTTTTAGATCACTTGCCTTGATTTTCGATTGCTTGAAAATGGTGTGTGTGTGTGTGTGTTTTTGAAAATGTTTTGGAAGAAGATGCCTTGTCTTAGGCAACCCTTGTAACAATTCTTTACTCGAATGTTTTACAAAGGTGTGTATCTTTTCGAAAAGATGTTTCAAATGTTTTTGAGAGAGTGTTTGAAAGTGTGTATGAAGTGTGGTTTTTTTGAAAAGAAGGCAAGTGTTTTTGCAAGTTGATCTCAAGTAACTAAGAGTTTTGTCTACCCCTATTGTACTCAAAGGTTTTCTCTATGTTTTCAACCCCTTTTAACAATTTTGTTCCACCATTGAATTTGGTGGACAATCTTGCGTTTAGGAAGTTTGTTCGGGACAGGCGCGGGTCATCGTATGGACCATGAATGCAATGGTGCCAAGTGTCTTTGGCAATTTGCTTTGAAGGGACTATGATCATTCCATTTAGGCAACTTTCAAAAGCGTCATCGAGGGACTTATGATCATTTTGAATTCGTTTTGCCAAAGAAACTCGACGTGCAAGCATGGCCAATTTTGGAAGGCAACATGTGGGATTACCCTAGAGGGTGCAAGTGTGATTGTGTATTGATTTCATGCATTTGTCTTTGTATTAGGTTATCTAGCGTTTCGTTTTATGTACATACAAACCCTAGGTCTAACCATGGTATAATTGGAAAGCGATAAATTGCAAGAATTTAAAGTCTACGCTATTACAAATAGTATCCGGGAGTGGGGGTACAAATTCACAAATGGGGATGAGACTTTAGGAATGTAGTGTCCAATAAGTTACAACCAAATCGAATTGCGATAAAATGTAAATAATATAATGTAACGTGTAAGAATAGCAAATGTATGTGTATCACGTGTATAATGTGAAATGTATTGTGTATTGTGTAAGTGTATGTATATTTATTTACAAGTTAAGATGTGAATTTAAATGTATTATTAAGCATTGTTTAACCTAAATGAAAAGAATTAAATGTTTATTTATTTAGTCTTTTGTAGTCTTGTATTTTCTTTAATATGTACAAAAAAAGAATATTTTAATTAAATGAAAAGAAAATGTTCTAAGTTTGAAAATTATTATTTACAATTGATATAAATTTGTATCTTCATATTTTTGTTTAATATATACAAAAGAGGTATTTTAATTAAAAGAAAGATTTAAATTATGTATATTAGAAAAATGTATTTTATTGATTATGTACAAAAATTATATCTTGAAAAAAAGAAAAGTATTTGTCTTAAAAGAAAAATTATGTAACTATGTATTTATGTACAAATGTTTTAAATGAAAATGTTTTTAAGTTTAAAGGAAGATATTATTTGTATTTTAGTATTAATGAAAGTATTAACAATATTATTATTAAACAGAGTTAAATTATAAAAAGAAAATAGAAATCTTTTTTTTAGTTTGAATGAAATAATAAAAAAGGGAAAGAGGCAAATGGGCTTAAAGGAGATTTATAGGCCCAAACCAAAAACACTCAGAAGCAGGATGGGGGTGTTAATCTTAGGAAAACGTTTTGGGCTTAGGCGTTTAAAATGGGTTAGGCCCAGAGTTTTAACAATGTTTTTAGGGTTAACCAAAACTTTGTTCATTTGGGACATTGGCTTAGGGTTTACAGCTCCGTTCGTTCTCTCTTCGTCTTCTCCGATCTCTCTTCATCTTACTCAAAGCCATAGCCATCAGAACCATGTCTTTCCTCGTCTAAGCCAAACAACGTCGCCGTCTGTCTCTCCTCCATGGGTCATTCAGCGACGTGACTTGAAGGTAACGTTTTCTGAGTTATTCGAGTGAGGGTTTCCGTTTTTTTATGTTTTACATGTTTCGCTTCTGCTTATTGCTTCTGATTTTAGTTTTGTGGTGGTTATGGAAAGGGAAAAAAAGCTACCTTTTATTGGAGGGAGAGGCGGTCGTGGCGGCGTTTGGGGGGCTTTGACGGCGAGGTGACGACGATGATGAAGCTTCTGCTTCCTGGTTTGTGTTTCTTTAGCCCTTAGGTTTGATGATGATTGGACCTGAGAACCTCTTTGATATATTTTTCTCTTCTTCTCTCTTTTACTGTATGCTGAACATGCTTGATATTTGATATACTCTGAGTGTGCTTTGTATGCTTGAGTATTCTTTGCAACGCTTGCCTTTTTTCTCTTCTTGCCCCTGACCCTTTGGCTCACTTTCTGTATGCTTGTGTTGCCTGTTGAAATGCTGGTTTATTTTCCTATGATGAGGGTTTCTCTGAGGCTCTGTGTGGGTTTCAAGAATGCATAAGTTTTTTGTCAATTTGGAGCTCCTACTGTGTACTTCAGGCTTCAGGCTCGATGGTTGGTATAGGCTTGACAGGTTGATGCTTTAAATGGTAAGGCTTTTCTCTAGTTTAGGCCATTTGGCTTGATGGCTTTGGTTGGATTGACAGTGGTTTAAGGCTTCACAGTTTATGCTGGTTTTTGTGTTTGGATAATTTGTGGTTATTAAGTGTTTGACAGGTTAATGCAGGATGGTACATGGTTGGATTTGGTTTGATTATGCTTTTTGGTTTAAGGTTGATGGTGTTTTTGGCTAGGTTTGCTTCAGGTTTGGCCTAGCAGGTTAATGAGGGTTTTAGGCTAGATGTTTGCTTCAGTTTTGGCATGTTTTTTTGTTTCAGCAGGTTTGGCCTTTGGTGAGTTTACTGGTTAGGCTTTGAAATGGTTATGGTTTGCTTCAGGCTATGTTATGGCCTGGACATGCTGTCGCGATTTTTTTATTTTTTTGATGTGAACTGATTTTCTTGTTCATGTATCTTTTTTCCCTCTCCTGAACTGTGTTGATAACAGATTATTTTATCTCTTTTATGCCTAAAGCCTGAGCCCTGTAAGCCTAAACACTTTTCTCTTCTCTCTCTTCAGTATAGCTTTAGCATTAAAAAATGTTTATGCTTTGTACTTTTCTGAAAGGGCAGCACTTGGGAAATGATGAAATGAATAACTTACTTGCATAACATGCTTTCTCTGCATACTTTATCTCTTTTCTTCCAGATTTTGTGTTGCACTTGTACTTGCATCTGAACATTCTGATATCTTTGATATCTTGATATCTTGTGGACAACTTTGGTAGCCTTGTGACAGTATCTTGTACTTTTGGCAGAAAGTTTGAATTTGGACTTTGTTTGGCAATTTGAACTTTTAGTTGTACATGATGTTTGATTTTGAACTATACAGTTGGTTTGACAATTTTGACTTATGAATTTCAATTTTGTGCATTCCAAATTAGCAAGCAAATATTCATCCCTCTTTGTGAACCGGGAGAGATCCCGTGATTTACAGAGAGGGCTAACTGATCCCAGTCAGTTGCCCTTAATGATGAACTTTATTTTTATCTGTCTCTTTTATTTATTTATCTGCTTTTAACTTTTCTTCTTTTCTTTTGCAGATAAAAAATTATTAAATTTAAATAAATGTAATATTGTTATTGTAAATATTTTGTAAACAAAACAATTGTACAAATAATTTAAAAATAAATAAAAAGTTTCTTTATCCAATTAATTCTTTTCCTCTTTTTTTTTTAATTGTTCGTTTTATTATTTATAATTATTTAATTATAATAATTGAAAATAAATTCCAATCATTTAATCTTAGAATAATAAATAATTAAATAAACAATGCTTCAGCATTTGATCAGTTAAACCTGGCGTTTCAAACATCCAGAGCAAAACAACAGTCAATCATAGCAATTGCCTAGACGCTTTTTTCCTTTACTGACTTTAATCAAACATTGCAAACTCAAACCCAATGCAACCTTTTACTGATTCAGTCAAACAAATGCGAATTCAATCCAAATCTCGGAATATCTTGCAAAGCACCGTAGAATTAAATCTTTCTGAGGAACCGCGCATGAACAAACCTAATTCCTGATTAAATGCCAAAGAAGCGTTCGCCTGATCGAAGTTGAGCCAAAATCAACCAAAACCCTAAACCAGATGTTTGAAACATTCTAGAGCCCTAAAAATCAGTAAAACCCTAATTGTGTCTGACTGACGAGAAAAATCAGTTTGACCGATTCTTGAGCCAATCTGAAAAATCAGGAAAAGCCTGAAGTTGTGATTTCTTGAGGAAAAATGCGAGGGCAAATTTTGGGGTACAACAGTTGCCCCTGTTCAATCTTCTTGAACCTGAAGAGTTAGATTGGCAAGTTTGTCTTTCGCGACTTGAAGGTAAAAGAAGATTGGACACTAGAGTGCCCTAAAATTTGCACTCGGCGATGTGATGGTAGAGGTGAATGGGCTTAAATATGCCATTTGGTGATGGGCTTAAAGATGCCATCTGATGCGATAGAATCTTGTCGAGGGATGGGCTTAGAGATGCCATCTGGGAATGGTCTTAAAGATGCCATTTGGTGACTGCTGGTAGGAGGATGGGCTTATAGATGCCATCTGAGAATGGGCTTAAAGATGCCATCTGAGAATGTTTGTCGGAGGATGGGCTTAAAGATGCCATCTGGAAATGGGCTTAAAGATGCCATTTGGAAATGTTGAACTGTATGTCAATGGTGAGTGGACGAGCATCAGAAAGGCCTCCATGTTTCGGAACATCTCTGAACTGGGGGTCTGAATAAGCAATAGATTGACATCCATGTCTGGAGAATCCGTGAACTGTTTTCAGGAGTTGAGATTGAATAAGCAATAGATTAACATCTGTTGTTGGGAAGAATCCGTAAACTGTTTTCAAAGGTTGCATCTGAACAAGCGATAGATTAACATCCGTTGTTGGGAAGAATCCGTAAACTGTTTTCAAAAGTTGCATCTGAACAAGCGATAGATTAACATCCGTTGTTGGGAATAATCCATAAACTGTTTTCAGGAGTCTTGAAGTTGAATAAGCAATAGAGCAACATCCGTTGTTGGGAAGCGTCCGTAAACTGTTTTCAAAAGTTGAGAAGAGTCTGAACAAGTGATAGGTTAACATCCGTTACTGGAGAACCCGTGAACTGTTTTCAGAAGTCTTGAAGTTGAATAAGCAATAGAGCAGCATCCGTTGTTGGGAAGCGTCCGTAAACTGTTTTCAAAGGTCTGAAGAAGAATCTGAACAAGCGATAGGTTAACATCCGTTACTGGAGAACCCGTGAACTGTTTTCAGAAGTCTTGAAGTTGAATAAGCAATAGAGCAACATCCGTTGTTGGGAAGTGTCCGTAAACTGTTTTCAAAAGTTGCATCTGAACAAGCGATAGATTAGCATCCGTTGTTGGGAAGAACCCGTAAACTGTTTTCAGAAGTCTTGAAGTGGAAGAGGAACCGGTGTAGGGTTTCCTGATGATGCGTCCGTGTAAAACTGCATCTGGATGAATCTGGAACAAGTATCAGAATGTCGCCGCGTCTGGGTCACATCTGAACTGTCTCTGAGTGAATCTGGAATAAGTATCAGAATGTCGCCATGTCCGGGTCACATCTGAACTATTTCTAGAAAAGAATCTCGGAAGAAGATGGTCCTAGTTTGTTGACTGATCTTTCCTGAAAAGCTAAAGAGTTAGTTGTATGCAATGTCATGATGCGTGATGCAATGTATGCGACATCAATGTTTATGATATGAATGTGATGAATGCGCATGTAAGCTGATGAGATGTCTTTCTGAGGATAAATGAATCCTGGATGACTGAAGATAAAAGAATCTTGACTGCTGCCGGGGAGAACAATTCCTTGGCTGCTGCTGTGGAGGGCAAGAATCTCTTGATTGTTGAAAAATGAGAAGTCTTGGGACCACTATTGGGGGAATCAGAAGCTTGGGTTGTATGCCAAACTACTGGGGTCTTCCTGTTTTGAGGAGATCTGTGTAGGATTTCCTGATGATGAGTCCGTGTAAAACTGCATCGGGTTTTTGAACACTTTTGACATTCGAATGCCCCAAGTGGTGATGTAGATAATTTCCTGGCTTGTTACAGGTGTTAATCCATAATCGGTCGTTCACAGATATTTTCCTGGCTTGTTACAGGTGTTGATCTGGAACTTAAGAAAAGTTGGTCAAGGAGATATTGTCCTGGCTTGTTACAGGTGTTGATCTCTGACCTGAGAAAGAAAGATGGTTCCCTGGCTTGTTACAGGTGTTGATCTTCAATCTCTTCAGATGTGCCCTGGCTAGATACAGGAATCGAATTTGGGAATAGTCGTCAACAGATATGCCCTGGATGGATACAGGAATCGAATCTTCAAACTCTTCAGACGTGCCCTGGCTAGATACAGGAATCGAGTCTGGAAATAGTCGTCAACAGATATGCCCTGGCTGGATACAGGAATCGAATCTTCAAACTCTTCAGACATGCCCTGGCTAGATACAGGAATCGAGTCTGGAAATAGTCGTCAACAGATATGCCCTGGCTGGATACAGGAATCGAATCTTCAAACTCTTCAGACGTGCCCTGGCTAGATACAGGAATCGAGTCTGGAAATAGTCGTCAACAGATATGCCCTGGCTGGATACAGGAATCGAATCTTCAAACTCTTCAGACGTGCCCTGGCTAGATACAGGAATCGAGTCTGGAATTGTGATAGTTGATTTGTTGGCGGTTGTAATTTCCAACAGGTGGTGAAGGAATGATTGAACACTTTTGACATTCGAATGCCCCAAGTGATGATGAGTCTTGAATCAGATTATTCTGCGAATTGAGAGATTTCTTGAAATCTTGACTGGACTGCCCCAGGTTAACTGAACTTTGAAAGATATGTTGAAACCTTGACTGGACTGCCCCAGGTTAACTGGATGGTGTCATGTCATGCCCCTTGTTGATAGGAGATTTGTAATGGAAGTGCCGTCCTTTTGAAGTGATTCTGTTCACTGAGAGAGTTTTCGTTCCTCCGAACATTCTCTGTATGAAATTCTTCGCTGTCAAGCAAAAAGCCAAATGCAGACAGTGATATTCAAGCAATGCAAAGTTTATGTTTGTCTCGAAGTTTTGAAAAATGCGTTTTTAGCAGAAACCTTTTTATAAGACAAATCAATACAAGATTTAGAGCAAAGCCTTACAGGAGTCAGGATACCTTTTGTAACAGTATGCTTTCGAACTAACCCATGCTTCAATTAGGACTTTTGAAGGGTTGTAACGTGGCTTGGTTCACGGTTTTAAGAAATAAAGGATAAAGGTTCAAAGTATATTTGTACCCACCCGCTCTTCGTGATGTTCTTCATACCTAAGCTCAGTTAATTGTGTGTCACACTCTGTTTTGAGTTTGGAACGACTTTTGGGCGATGGTTCACCAGTTGAATTTGGGGAGACAGTCATGATCTCCTTTTTTCTTTTTCAACATTTTTTTCATGTTGTTGAGGATTTTGTAATTACCTCACTATTTTGATTTTGTTTTGTTATCCCTAACTTTTGCCTGACTGTTCCCATTTTTCGAGATTACAGTCAGCGGGATGCCCCAGTTTTCTTAAGCCTCCTTTATAGGTTTTGGCTTGGTGGGCTTTTCTCTTTTGAGAGATTGACTGTCTATGTGATAGGGAACCGCCCTTGTCTTTTGATTCCAAAGGAATGCTTTTCTTTTTTTGACGTCGTTCGTTGTATTACGAACTGAGAGTTTGCGACCTCAATGCGCGTTTCTCTTGAATTAACTGAGATACTACCCTGCCCCAGGTTTATATCAAAGGTTTTGATTGTTTAGAACAGAAAACTCATACTTCTTTGGCTCGAAGGGGTTGACTAGGGATTAACTTCCTTATAAATCCAGTGTTTGGGAATTGAAAGAAATGCTTGTACATAATCAGTAAGGTCTGTTCAAAAGCATACTGTATGAGATTATGGTATTGTTTCGTCATCCTCCCTCTAAAGGCTTGCAGCTTTTTATCAAGAGTCAGATGTCATAAAGAAAAGTATAAGAGTAGTGAAACGAATGGATGAATTCAAGACAAACATATGCAATGCATTAATGAAAATAGAGTTTAACATCAACAGATAATTGTTTGACAACAAAAGAAATTACAACTTCGAAAATTCAAAATGAAGCAAAAGTCTTTCAGCTTGAGCTTTGTCACTCCAGGTGGAGAACCCCTTAACGGAAGATTTTCATCTCGCCGTCTGGCATGAATTCCAGCACTCCAATGTCGATCAGATCTTGAATCTTGTTCTTCAAGGCCCAACAGTCGTTGGTGTCGTGTCCCGGGCTGTAGGAGTGGTAAACACAAAATGCGTCGGGACGATAGTTAGGAGAGGAGATATTGAGCTTCTGAGGAGGATCCTTTAAGGTAAGAAGGTTGACCTCCATCAGGCGCTTCAGTATGAAGAATGATGGTATTTTAGTCTCCGTGAACTGTCTTCCCGACGTTTCTTGCTTACGCCGATTACCCCGTTGACGCTGGCGAGGTTGTTGATGGGCTTGTGACCCTGAAGCAAGCGAAGGAGCCTTCCCCTTGTCTTCTTGAGTGGATGGAGGCTGAGCGGTGACTTGCTCTTCGACCTCAGATGTTTGCCCCAATTGGTTGTTTGGAAGCAGTTGGCGGACAAGAACTCTGAGTTCCTCTTGTCTTTGAGATAGGTCTTGGATGAGAGCCATCTGGCCCACCAACTGTCCCATCACTTGGGTCCTCAATGTTGTCAGATCAAACTGCAGCTCCGCAAGCTGATCACTCCTGGCATTGTTTGAATTCTCCAAGCCCTTTGTGAGGAGAGCTTTCATTTCTTCTTGCCCCAGAGACAAGTTCAGGAACATTTCCTGCAGCTGAGCAGTCTGGTCTTGGATGTCTTTGACAGACCTTTCTAGAGCCATCCCTTACTGAAATAAACAGCAGGAGAGTAAGGAAACCTGAAAAAGGAAAGATCGTCAAGATGCAATGCATGATCTGTGGATGCATGATATGTGGATGCATGTTTTCAAGGATCCCTTGGGGTAAACACAAGAAAATGTTAGAGGTTTAACTTTGCTCTTGGATTGGAGAACTTTGCACCGATGGATGTCTTTCCACTAGAATCAAGCTCACCATGTCGAGTGGGTCATAGCCCCTGATTCAAGTTGTTGTACTTGATCTTTGATTGGAGAACTTTGTATCGGTGTATGTCTTTCCACTAGAATCAAGCTCACCATGTCAAGTGGGTCATAGCCACTGATTCAAGTTGTTGCACTTGAACTTTGATTGCATTGGTTAGAGGAGAAACCTCTTGCCCCTTGGTAGACGTCTGGTTCAACGTAACCCTGCATCAAAAGAACCTTCGAGATCCTTGAAATGGTTATTGAAAATGCTATGGTATGATGTTATGATGTTATGTGCATGCATGCAAAAAAGTAAGTGAGTGTATATACAAACAAACATATTCACACAAAGCAAACAAGTCCTTAGGTTTAGGCTTGCAGGGGGTTTAGGTAAGTACCCTCTTGAAGTTAGTTGGCTCATCCTGTCCTAAAATAGAAACCGGTTCTAAGGAGCTCAATATCATTGAATTGTTTTCTGTGTTCATTATTTCGGTTTAGCCACTTACTGGCGACCAAAATATTCCAAGAAAACAACCCTCAAATGAGTGTAGTATCGAGTATCTACCAACTTCGGACTGCACCAAAGTCGGTCATCTCACTACCCTAAAAAGGCTAAGATGGTCAATTAAGGTTCTAAGAGTTCGTTAGTGCTTCACGATATCACTCAGCGGCCCCGTACTCTCCTTGACTGAACTCAAGGGTTACCGGTACTCACAAATATGTCACACTAACATAGCTTACTGCTTCAACCGTGTTGGTATACCCCGCACAGTTCCCTCACAGTTTTTTTTGCTATTTACCTAAAAAAGGTGCCCCAAATTCGGGTGTAGGATTTACAACAAACCCAAACAAGGACCCAAAAGATAAAGAAATCAAGTCAATCAAAGCAAGAAAGTAAAGGTGATCTAAACCATAAGGTAACCCCACTTTTAAGTTATCCCCAGCAGAGTCTCCAGTTCTGTGATACGGTGGGAGAACTGACTAGGGTTTTGCGTTTGTATTCGCACTTGTTCGTTTGAGCAAGAGTCGCCACCGACTTTTTATTTTATCCTAAAGGAAAGGTTTAAAAAGCACAGCAAAAACCTTTTGAGATATTTCGTGGGTTCGGGGGGTAGATTATGAAAAGGGAAGGTATTAGCACCCTTTTCATCCATGGTTATCCATGGGCTCTTAGTTACTTGGTTTTTTAGATCACTTGCCTTGATTTTCGATTGCTTGAAAATGGTGTGTGTGTGTGTGTTTTTGAAAATGTTTTGGAAGAAGATGCCTTGTCTTATGCAACCCTTGTAACAATTCTTTACTCGAATGTTTTACAAAGGTGTGTATCTTTTCGAAAAGATGTTTCAAATGTTTTTGAGAGAGTGTTTGAAAGTGTGTATGAAGTGTGGTTTTTTTGAAAAGAAGGCAAGTGTTTTTGCAAGTTGATCTCAAGTAACTAAGAGTTTTGTCTACCCCTATTGTACTCAAAGGTTTTCTCTATGTTTTCAACCCCTTTTAACAATTTTGTTCCACCATTGAATTTGGTGGACAATCTTGCGTTTAGGAAGTTTGTTCGGGACAGGCGCGGGTCATCGTATGGACCATGAATGCAATGGTGCCAAGTGTCTTTGGCAATTTGCTTTGAAGGGACTATGATCATTCCATTTAGGCAACTTTCAAAAGCGTCATCGAGGGACTTATGATCATTTTGAATTCGTTTTGCCAAAGAAACTCGACGTGCAAGCATGGCCCATTTTGGAAGGCAACATGTGGGATTACCCTAGAGGGTGAAAGTGTGATTGTGTATTGATTTCATGCATTTGTCTTTGTATTAGGTTATCTAGCGTTTGGTTTTATTTTCATACAAACCCTAGGTCTAACCATGGTATAATTGGAAAGCGATAAATTGCAAGAATTTAAAGTCTACGCTATTACAAATAGTATCCGGGAGTGGGGGTACAAATTCACAAATGGGGATGAGACTTTAGGAATGTAGTGTCCAATAAGTTACAACCAAATCGAATTGCGATAAAATGTAAATAATATAATGTAACGTATAAGAATAGCAAATGTATGTGTATCACGTGTATAATGTGAAATGTATTGTGTATTGTGTAAGTGTACGTATATTTATTTACAAGTTAAGATGTGAATTTAAATGTATTATTAAGCATTGTTTAACCTAAATGAAAAGAATTAAATGTTTATTTATTTAGTCTTTTGTAGTCTTGTATTTTCTTTAATATGTACAAAAAAAGAATATTTTAATTAAATGAAAAGAAAATGTTCTAAGTTTGAAAATTATTATTTACAATTGATATAAATTTGTATCTTCATATTTTTGTTTAATATATACAAAAGAGGTATTTTAATTAAAAGAAAGATTTAAATTATGTATATTTGAAAAATGTATTTTATTGATTATGTACAAAAATGATATCTTGAAAAAAAGAAAAGTATTTGTCTTAAAAGAAAAATTATGTAACTATGTATTTATGTACAAATGTTTTAAATGAAAATGTTTTTAAGTTTAAAGGAAGATATTATTTGTATTTTAGTATTAATGAAAGTATTAACAATATTATTATTAAACAGAGTTAAATTATAAAAAGAAAATAGAAATCTTTTTTTTAGTTTGAATGAAATAATAAAAAAGGGAAAGAGGCAAATGGGCTTAAAGGAGATTTATAGGCCCAAACCAAAAACACTCAGAAGCAGGATGGGGGTGTTAATCTTAGGAAAACGTTTTGGGCTTAGGCGTTTAAAATGGGTTAGGCCCAGAGTTTTAACAATGTTTTTAGGGTTAACCAAAACTTTGTTCATTTGGGACATTGGCTTAGGGTTTACAGCGCCGTTCGTTCTCTCTTCGTCTTCTCCGATCTCTCTTCATCTTCCTCAAAGCCATAGCCATCAGAACCATGTCTTTCCTCGTCTAAGCCAAACAACGTCGCCGTCTGTCTCTCCTCCATGGGTCATTCAGCGACGTGACTTGAAGGTAACGTTTTCTGAGTTATTCGAGTGAGGGTTTCCGTTTTTTTATGTTTTACATGTTTCGCTTCTGCTTATTGCTTCTGATTTTAGTTTTGTGGTGGTTATAGAAAGGGAAAAAAAGCTACCTTTTATTGGAGGGAGAGGCGGTCGTGGCGGCGTTTGGGGGGCTTTGACGGCGAGGTGACGACGATGATGGAGCTTCTGCTTCCTGGTTTGCGTTTCTTTAGCCCTTAGGTTTGATGATGATTGGACCTGAGAACCTCTTTGATATATTTTTCTCTTCTTCTCTCTTTTACTGTATGCTGAACATGCTTGATATTTGATATACTCTGAGTGTGCTTTGTATGCTTGAGTATTCTTTGCAACCCTTGCCTTTTTTCTCTTCTTGCCCCTGACCCTTTGGCTTACTTTCTGTATGCTTGTGTTGCCTGTTGAAATGCCGGTTTATTTGCCTATGATGAGGGTTTCTCTGAGGCTCTGTGTGGGTTGCAAGAATGCATAAGTTTTTTTGTCAATTTGGAGCTCCTACTGTGTACTTCAGGCTTCAGGCTCGATGGTTGGTATAGGCTTGACAGGTTGATGCTTTGAATGGTAAGGCTTTTCTCTAGTTTAGGCCATTTGGCTTGATGGCTTTGGTTGGATTGACAGTGGTTTAAGGCTCCACAGTTTATGCTGGTTTTTGTGTTTGGATAATTTGTGGTTATTAAGTGTTTGACAGGTTAATGCAGGATGGTACAGGGTTGGATTTGGTTTGATTATGCTTTTTAGTTTAAGGTTGATGGTGTTTTTGGCTGGGTTTGCTTCAGGTTTGGCCTAGCAGGTTAATGAGGGTTTTAGGCTAGATGTTTGCTTCAGTTTTGGCATGTTTTTTTGTTTCAGCAGGTTTGGCCTTTGGTGAGTTTACTGGTTAGGCTTTGAAATGGTTATGGTTTGCTTCAGGCTATGTTATGGCCTGGACATGCTGTCGCGATTTTTTTATCTTTTTGATGTGAACTGATTTTCTTGTTCATGTATCTTTTTTCCCTCTCCTGAACTGTGTTGATAACAGATTGTTTTATCTCTTTTATGCCTAAAGCCTGAGCCCTGTAAGCCTAAACACTTTTCTCTTCTCTCTCTCTTCAGTACAACTTTAGCATTAACAAATGTTTATGCTTTGTACTTTTCTGAAAGGGCAGCACTTGGGAAATGATGAAATGAATAACTTGCTTGCATAACATGCTTTCTCTGCATACTTTATCTCTTTTCTTCCAGATTTTATGCTGCACTTGTACTTGCATCTGAACATTCTGATATCTTTGATATCTTGATATCTTGTGGACAGCTTTGGTAGCCTTGTGACAGTATCTTATACTTTTGGCAGAAAGTTTGAATTTGGACTTTGTTTGGCAATTTGAACTTTTAGTTGTACATGCTGTTTGCTTTTGAACTATACAGTTGGTTTGACAATTTTGACTTATGAATTTAAACTTTGTGCATTCCAAATTAGCAAGCAAATATTCATCCCTCTTTGTGAACCGGGAAAGATCCCGTGATTTGCAGAGAGGGCTAACTGATCCCAGTCAGTTGCCCTTAATGATGAACATTATTTTTATCTGTCTCTTTTATTTATTTATCTGCTTCTAACTTTTCTTCTTTTCTTTTGCAGATAAAAAAATTCATGGAGTACTGGAGCAAGGGATAGAAGATGAAGAATTGAATATTTAGAAACATACTTAGGATAGTTTTTTTATTTAAATTTAAATAAATGTAATATTGTTATTGTAAACATTTTGTAAACAAAACAATTGTACAAATAATTTAAAAATAAATAAAAAGTTTCTTTATCCAATTAATTCTTTTCCTCTTTTTTTTTAATTGTTCGTTTTATTATTTATAATTCTTTAATTATAATAATTGAAAATAAATTCCAATCATTTAATCTTAGAATAATAAATAATTAAATAAACAATGCTTCAGCATTTGATCAGTTAAACCTGGCGTTTCAAACATCCATAGCAAAACAACAGTCAATCATAGCAATTGCCCAGACGCTTTTTTCCTTTACTGACTTTAATCAAACATTGCAAACTCAAACCCAATGCAACCTTTTACTGATTCAGTCAAACAAATGCGAATTCAATCCAAATCTCGGAATATCTTGCAAAGCACCGTAGAATTAAATCTTTCTAAGGAACCGCACATGAACAAACCTAATTCCTGATTAAATGCCAAAGAAGCGTTCGCCTGGTCGAAGTTGAGCCAAAATCAACCAAAACCCTAAACCAGTTGTTTGAAACATTCTAGAGCCCTAAAAATCAGTAAAACTCTAATTGTGTCTGACTGACGAGAAAAATCTGTTTGACCGATTCTTGAGCCAATCTGAAAATTCAGGAAAATCCTGAAGTTGTGATTTCTTGAGGAAAAATGCGAGGGCAAATTTTGGGGTACAACACTCACCCATGACATGTACAAAGATAATCTAACCGAAATAATACACTCGCGCATGCGCACTGTTAGGGTACACCTCACTTGGTTGCCTTCGAACGTGGTCATTGAGTATAGGAAGTTTTAGAGGTCGTCCTCTTGTCCAAAGATCATAAGTTGCCTCGAAACGGTTGCCTCGGATAAAATGATCTAAGATATTAGGGTTACCGCTAAGGCATCCTAACGTTGCTTTAGTGACCACACGTCCCTTAATCGAATTGGCCCTTAAAACTCCAACGACGATGCTACCTACTCATCAATAATGGGCTAGCATTGTCTAAAGGACATTAGCACAGTTTAATTCCCTTTTCGAGTAGGTAGATGGTTCTTAAGTACTTGCTCTCTTTTAAAAAAACAAAATAAAACTTTTCGCACTTACACCTTTCAAACGAAAAAACTTCTTTCAAATCCACAAACACAAAGAAAAGGAAATTTTGAAAACACAATGAGTAAGTACCTAAGAGCCCGTGGATAACCACGGATAGAAAGGGTTCTAACACCTTCCCTTTCTATAATCTACCTCCCGAACCCGAGAAATATCTCAAAAAGGAATTTTTCTGTGCTTTTGTCCTTTCCTTGTTGGATAAAATAAAAGACGGTGGCGACTCTTGCTTATCGCGACATTTTGCAAAAACAAACGCAAACGCGAACCAGCATTCCAAAATAGTCAGTTCTCTTTCCCACCGATCACAGTGGGGCATTGATATGATTGGAGAGATCAGACCTACGGCCTAAAATGGACAATGTTTCATCCTTGTTGCCATTGATTACTTTACCAAGTGGGTCGAAGCTGCCTCATATGCCTCTGTTACCAAGAATGTTGTAGCCAGGTTTATCAAGCATAACCTCATCTACTGTTACGATATCCCCGAAAGGATCATCACTGGCAATGGAACCAACCTCAACAATGCTATGATTACGAAACTTTGTACTCATTTCAAAATCAAGCACCATAATTCTTCTCCGTACAGACCCAAGATGAATGGCGCAGTGGAAGCTGCCAATAAAAATATCAAGAAGATTGTGCAAAAGATGGTGGTAACCTACAAAGACTGGCATGAGATGTTACCATTTTCTCTCCATGGCTACCGTACTTCGTCTCGTACGTCAACTGGGGAAACTCCTTTCTCTTTGGTATATGGCATAGAAGTCGTCTTACCTTTCAAAGTTCAGATTCCCTTTCTAAGGATAATGAAGGAAGCAGATTTAGGTGAAGACGAATGGATTCAAACTAGGTTGGATTAGTTGAATTTAATTGACAAGAAGCGACTGGATGCTGTTTGTCATGGTCATATGTACTAAAAACGTATGATCAAGGCTTTCAACAAAAAGATCAAGCCTCGAGTATATCAGACTGGAGACTTGGTAATAAAGCGCATCATTCTTCCACAAGGCAACCCCAGGGGCAAATGGACTCCCACTTACGAAGGACCATTTGTTGTAAAGAAATTTTTCTCTGGTGGTGCCATGATGCTGACTACTATGGATGGCGAAGACTTCCCACATCCCGTAAACGTGGACATAGTTAAAAAATACTACGCATAAAATGACCCACTAGGTTAACACACCTAGGCAAAATATGGGCATCCTGGTGAACCAAAGAGGTTCGGGAAAAAGTTAGGGATATATGAAAAAGATGGTACACCCTGTGTGATATGGTGGCAGAACCGACGGTTATATACTAGTTTGCATTTTGTATTTGCAAATGTTGCGGTAAGCAAGATTCGTCATCGACTTTTCTTTTATCCAACAAAGGAAAGGGTGAAAAGAACATAAAAAGACCTTTTTCGAGATTTTCTGAGTAAGGGGGGTAGATTATGGAAAGGGAAGGTGTTAGCACCCTTTCCATCCGTGGTTTTTCACGGGCTCTTAGGTACTTGCTCATTTTTTAAAACTGTTTGTGTTTGTATATTTTGAAATATTTTTGTTTGCTTTATGATAACTCTTGTATCAGTCCTCAAGAGTGTGATAAAGCGCTTTTGAAAAGATTTTTTGAAAGTGTGTAAGTGTGAAAATTTCAGGTTTGAGCAAGTACCTAACAGTTATCTACCTACTCGAAAAAGGATGTTCTTTTCCTCCTACCTTTTAGATAGTGCTATCCTACTATTAGTGAGTATGTAGCCCTAACGCTGGATGTTAAGGGACTATCGAAAGGGACGTTATGGTCATCGAAGGCAACATGTAAGAATATCTTAGCATTTGAAGGGACGGTCATCATATAAGCAACATCGAGGGACAAGATCATTTCTCGTAAGCAACTCGAGGGACGTTAGGGACCATGACCTTTTTTATGACTTTAGTATCGAGGGTCTTTGCTAAGATATCCCTACGCTCGAGGGAAATGACCATTATTTTCCGAGGCAACCAAGTGAGGAATACCCTAAGGATGCAAGTGTGAGAAGTGTTTTTTTTCAGTTATATTATCTTGAGGAATACCCAAAAGCTTGCAAATACTCACACGGTTAAATATGCATGGCTAAAATACATTGATATTGTATGATTCATGCAAAATGAATTTAAAAAATGAAGCAAATCGTGAGAGTTGATGGAGCTGCTTCGCGGTGTTTCAAGGGCTGGTAAGGATGGAAAACACTTTAGGGAACCTCCAAGAGTGTATTTCGATCTTTAGTTTGGGCTAAAGCAAGCTAGAACATGAAATTTGAATTCTATAATTTGATACTTTTTTGCAAAATGTGCAGGGGTTCTTCAGGCTCCGTGTCTGTGTTTGGAGCTGGCCAATGGCTTGTTTATATAGAGAGTAGTGAGGAGACAAAGAAATAAAGGCAATAACCATCATGATTATGTGGTTTCAAAACCATGAATGCAAAGTTGTAACCTTGGCCAAAAGCATGGGATTTTGTCCATTTTTGAATTCTGAATGAATGTAAACATGTTGGCCTTACTGTACACGAAAATTGGGACCCCTCCATGCATTAAGACAAGCCTTATACTGATCCATATAATTTGCAATAATTTTGATTTATTTGATTTTTAATTAAATAAAATTAATATAAAATGCAAATAAAACCAAGACTATGCAAAAATGGTTTAAGAGTCCTCTATACTCTTAGGAAGATGTTTGAAGTCCAAAAAAATGAGCCATTGCCTTAAAAGCTCAACTTTGCTCAATGCATATTTCTTGAAATTTCCCAAATTTTCCCAACTTGGGTAAGCCATAACTTAATCAATTTTTATCTAATGATGATTATATTTGACTTTTTGGAAAGCCTAAGATGTCTACTTCAATCCCTCTTTTTATCAATTTTGCATTTGAATATTGTTGTACCCCAAAATTTGCCCTCCCATATTCTTCAAGAATTGCAAAGAGCATGCTTCAAAATCTCCCCAAGGGTTGCACAGTTCAAGGGCCTCCTAACAGTCAAAAAACTAGGGTTTTGGGTCTGGCAAAGTAATTGAAGTTTCCAAGGGTCCAATCAAGTCCCACATGCCTACAAATATGGTCAAGCATCCTCATACCAAGTTTCAAGACTTACAGCACAAAATTGCACAGTCAAAAACCCTAATTGCTCAGCAGTCAACTGCAGGGGAAAAATGGTCATTTGACAGTCAAAACTTCAAATTTTTGGTCAACATCTTATTTTGAAGCCACAAACATCATTTGATCAATTCTTGATCATGATTTTCAAGGCATGGCTCAAAAAGTCTCAAGATGCAAAAGTTTCCATATTTGGATAGTTGAAAAGGTCAACTGTAACTTGACCAAGGCATAACTTCCACATGGTTTATCAGAAAAATTCCATCCAAAGCTCATTTTGAAGATAAGGACATTTCCTACAACTCCTCTTCACACTTCAAGTCCAAGAAATGCTCTCACAAAAAGTTATCAATTTCAACATTATAGGTCATTTTCAAAAGTCAACAAAAAGGGACTTTAAGTCAAAGGCCATAACTTAATATTGGTAAATCAAAATGACATGGTACCAAAGGCATTGGTTAGAGGACTTCAAGACCTTTCCAAAATGTCCAAGAACATGATCAAAGCTTAAAAATTGAGCAAGATATGCCTTGTGGAAGTTGGGAAATTTTTGGGAATTTTGAAAAGTCAACTTTACTTCAAATGCTTCAAATTTGCTAATGGGCCACATTTTCTTCCAAGATTCATCATCCAAAGGCTATGCACGACCATTTGGCCCAAGGGGAGTTATTTCATCATTTTTTATTATTTATTTGAATTTTTAATTACCATTAATTCATTTAATTAAATAAAATATGGGAAAAATACTCATCCATGCTTTTTAAATCTTTTTATGCATAGAATACCTTCAAGATTTCGTGCATTATCTGATATGGAAAGAATCAAGGTGATTTGGACATGATTGGTATCAAAACACATGGAAAAAGATTGAAAAATATGCCATTAAATCCAATATTTGATTCATGATTGCATTGATCTTTTGACTCAAGATTTAACCCTAATCCATCACATACATAAGCAAGAAGCTAGACATAATGAAAAGAACCTGAATGCTGCGCCTCATCTCAAGAACAAAGTTTGTATTTTTTGTTCAAATTTTCAAAACTGAAAACACCATTCCAAGGCGTTTCAAGGCCAAAGAACCATCTCAAAAGTTTCCTAAGGCATCACTGAACCTAACTGAATACTTTTCCACGCCCATAACATCAAGAAACGGTAGAACCATGTCACACTTTTCATGAAAATATGCATAATCGTGTTTAAGTTTCTGGGCATCTTTCGTACATTTTAATTGTTGTTTTATGCTAATATGATCCTTCTAAAGCTAACCATACTGTTTAATTGAGTTTTTATTGCCTATATGCCAAATTACCATTGAAGCTTTCTAGGGTTTCAGAGTTGCAAAATTAGGGGTTTCCTTGTCCAGAAAAATTAGACCACGAGACCAAGGCTATTGGATTCAGAGGCTTCACATGAATCGTTCCCATGGCTCACGATCAATTTATGATCAACAGGGTGCTAATCGCTATTTTTATGCTTGCCATTTAGTGGGGGTTTAAAACCCCCGCTATCTCTTTTATTTTGCAGGTTCAACATGAAGAAGATGATGCGTGGAAGCTTCTGAGTGGTCTATTCAAAGTTGGCGCGTAATTTGTTTTGATTCAGGCCACTAACTCTTTTTTTCTTATAATAATTACATCCTATTAATGTTACAAAGAAAGCAGATGGCACAGTTGGTTGAGGCATTGTACTGGTAAGCAATGGGACCTGGGTTCGATTCCCAGGTCCCCTCACTCTCTTAATACATTTTGTTTCAGTGTAATCCCATGCAGTTTCAAGCCCAGGGGTTCATCATACGTCCACAATCCCAGCATGCCACATGGCTCAGAATCTCAATCCAAGGGCCCTGATCTGATGAACACCATGCTCGTTGGTCAATGAAGCTACACGCGCCCAGAAAAGTCAAACAAAGTCTTGAAACATGGGGCCTAATTGCTAGACAATACCTCCAGTTTGGGGACAACACCCCCTTTGGTTTGCTCTCTTCCATTTTTTTTTCTTCTCTTTTTTATTTGTTTTTGTTTAATTTTAATTTAATTCTTCAAATTAATATTTTCACAAAACATAAAAAATATAAAAAATCAGAAAGTCACAAAATAAAATATATTTTATTTAAATGTTATTTTGTAAATAAATATTATCAATTAATTTAGTTTTTAAATTCTAGGATTAATTTTAACATTTTCTTAATAAATTTAAAAAATTTTAGAATTAGGGTTTTAAATACTTTTATATTTTTATCTTTTTTTTTCTTTTTCACCATATTAATTATTAATTTTTTTTTTGTAAATAAAATTGTATTAATTAATTAGGTTAATTTTAGATTCAATTTTAACATATTTTCTTAATAATTTTAAAAAAAAATAATAGTTAGAAATAGGTTTTAATTCCATAATCTTCTCATTAAAGTCCATAAATACAAAAAACTCAAAAAAATAATTTCTTTTATTTAAATTTAATTAGTTTGTTAATTATAATCTAATTTCCTAAAAAAGGGGTCCAACGCCCCGCTTTCCCGATTTTAATTCTCTTCACATTTTTATTTCTTTTTGTGGATATTTAATGTAATTCTCCCAAAGCCATGTAATAGGCTAATTAGGATATTTATTCTTCGCACTTTATTCTATTTTCAAATCGGGTCCTGGATTAAATTTGGCGATGTGGACCCGCGCCTTTGTAATAGCGTAGGATTTTTATGTTCCCGCAACTTTTAACTGTTAATTAAATTGCATGAAAGAATGAATGTTAAAATAAAAGCAACGCGTAGATCACCAATACATGACAAGACAAAATATCTGAAAATGACACACGAATTACACACCACCCCTAGGGTACGCCTCACTGTTGCCTTTCCCCTCGAAAGGTGATCGTCGAGTAGAGGATGTTTTAGTAAGTCCTCATGATCCAGGAACCTGGCATGAGGGTAGCTTCTAAGGTGTCTTCCCATTGCTCCGGTGATCACCATGTCCCGAACCTTCGAATTGACCCGAACACCTCCAACGATGGTGCTACCTACCTCTCAATGGTGGGATGGCACTACTTGAAGGACATTTACACAGACGAATTCCTTAGGGTAGGTAGACGACTCTAGATACTTGCTCTAATTTCAAAAACAAATCAAAAATACTTTTCACACCGACACCTTTTCAAAAAGCTTTCGAAAGCAACTTTTCAAACACTCTTGAGGACCGATACAAGAGTCGAACTGAAATTTTCAAAGAAACTTTTTTTAAAACCCACAATTGAAAAGCAAACAAACCTTTTGAAAACACAATGAGCAAGTATCTAAGAGCCCATGGATAACCATGGATAGAAAGGGTGCTAACACCTTCCCTTTCTATAATCTACCTCCCGAACCGAGAGCAATCTCTATAAGGAATTTTTCTGTGCTTTTGTCCTTTCCATTTGGAGAAAATAAAATACGGTGGCGACTCTTGCTTCCGCGACATTTCGCGAACCAGCGTTAAACAGTCAGTTCCAGATCCACCGATCACAGAACTGGCGACTCTGCTGGGGAACTAAACTTAAAGTGAGGTATACCTTAGGATTATTTCATAACTGTGTTTTCAATTGTATTGATTTGCTTGCTTTAAATTGTGGGACTGTCTTGGGAGTTCTATAGATCCTAACCCGGATCTGGGGGATACCTTCTTAGAAAGTAGCAACAAGGCTGTGAGGGAACTGTGCGGGGTATACCGACATGGTTGAAACAGTCTGCTACGTTGATGTGGCACTTTGGTGTGTACCGGTAACCCTTGAGTTCAGTCAAGGAGAGTACGGGGCCTCCGTGTGGTGTCGTGAAGCATCAACAGACCTTAGGAACCTTAATTGAACTATCTTAGCCTCTTTAGGGTAGTGAGATAACTGACTTTGGTGCAGTCCGAGGTTGGTTGATACTCGATACTACACTCAATTGAGGGTTGCTTTCCTGGAATATTTCGGTCGCCAGTTCAGTGGCTAAATCGAAATGATGAACAATGAAAGCAATCCCGTGATATTGAGACCCTTAGAACCCGGTTACTTCTAATAGGACAGGTTGAACCCACCAACTTCAAGAGGGTAATACCCAGACCCCATGCTGGCCTAAACTCTAGGGGCTTGTCTTGTGTGACTTGTGTGCCTTACATGTTTGCCTTTGTAAATATCTGTGGTGTGTTTAATCATAGCATCATGACATCATCCAACATCATATGCATTGACTAACCACTTCAGGGGTTCGAATCTTCATCTTTGTTCTTGTTTTGTAGGACATGGAAACTGTTCGCAGAAAGACAATTCAAATTAGCCTTGTAAGGATCCCTCCTCAGCTTAAGGAGCTTATATCCAGGATTCCCGAGAGCTCTTCATTCAGTGAAAGACATGGAAGACTCATCAGCTTGGTCAACACCAACATTGAGGAAGATATGATAAAGGTCCTGTTCCAATTCTTTGACCCTCTGCATCATTGTTTCACCTTCTTGGATTATCAGTTGGTACCTACATTGGAGGAGTTCTCCCGGCTTCTGAAGATCCATATCCTTGATCAACTACCCTACAATGGTACGGAAAAGGAACCCAAGCTTGAAGAGATTGCTAAAGCCTTGCACCTACAATCATCTGACCTCAAGGGACATTGGGAAGTTAGAAGTGGTATCAAAGGGTTCTTAGCCAGGTTTCTGTTTGAAAAGGCCCATGAGTGTTGGAACTCCCTTGACTTACAAGCTTTTGAAGAGGTTGTGGCCCTCCTTGTCTATGGTTTGGTGTTGTTCCCTAACCCAGATCAGCTTATAGATATCAGTGCTGTCCAGATCTTCATGTCCAGGAATCCTATACCTACGCTGCTGGGGGACGTCCTTCACTCATGTTACACTCGAACCATGAGAAAAAGAGGTGTCCTTATGTGCTGCACTCCTCTCCTGGGAAGGTGGTTTATTTCGCACCTTCCACAGTCAACTTTGAAGAACGAGCGGGGTTTGAGATGGTCACAACGGTTGATGACTCTTACACATGCAGATATACATTGGTGCCCTCGGTCCAGAGGATGTCACTATCATTGATCGTTGTGGGGAGTACCCTAATGTTCCTTTACTTGGAATTAGAGGAGGTATTACTTACAACCCATGCCTGGCTTGGAGACAGTTTGGTTATGCTCGGAGGGATGGTCCTCATGACATGTTAATTCCTGACATAGTTTTTGACTTCGACAACGATGCACAAGGGCTTCGCCAGAGATTTATCAGAGCTTGGAGGATGCCCAGTAAGATAGACAGCAAGACACTGGGGCACAGGAATTCCATCCCATTGGAACCTTATCTCAAGTGGGTACGAGCCCGCTCCCAGAAGTTAGTGATGCCATATCCTCATATGCTCCCCGTGATCAAAGAGCCAGTCTTGGAAGGAGAAGTGTCCTACACTATTCAACATCCTGACATGCCCACATCCTGGGAAGAGATGCAGAAGAGATGGATCCAGCTTAAGGAAGAACGGAATTCTCTTGAGACCAGTCTACATGCTAGTGAAAAGAAGGTCTTGGAGCTCACCCGCCTATTGCACGAGGAGAGGAATCTCAACACCTACATAGCTCCAAAGAGGATGCGTAGTGTCTTTTGGGATTGATTTGCTTTGTAATATGCGCCCATGAGGCTTTGATGTACCAAACAATTGTTTCCTTAATAATAACGTGTGTTCCTTTTTTGTCTACAACAAATTTGAACTTTCGAACCCTTGAATGCATTGCATAAACACATATCATTCATCATGTGCATAGCAGGTTTTCTTCTTTTCAGGTTGCTTACTGTTCTTCGCTGTTTATTTCAGCATCATGAATCCTGACTCATCCTCAACCGAGATGTCTATCAAGGCTCTTCAGGTGCAGAACGCGCAATTTCAGGAACTAATCATGGGTTTGGCTCAAGGCCAAGAAGAGCTGAAGGCTTTGCTCCTGAAGAAGGAGAAGAAGAAGAAGAAGAGAATTGTTCTTTTCAACTCGGGCCGAAGGTTTGGCAACACTCTGCAGAATGAAGAGGCTGGTTCTTCTATAGGCAAGAGCAGTCCCCAAGGGGGAAAAGGTCCTAGTCCAGTAGTCTCTGACAACGAGACTGACTTCAATGAGGAACAGTATCCTCCTGCTGAAGACCGGTATAAGCAGTTGGAAGACAGACTGAATGCTATGGAGATCCAACAAGTGCCTGGGCTGGATTTCGGAGACTTGGGCTTATCTACTGGTGTGATTATTCCTCACAAGTTTAAGGCACCATCCTTCACCAAATATGACGGGGCGTCTTGTCCCAAGCTACACCTCAGGTCTTATGTGCGGAAGATTCAATCGTACTCAGTGGACAAGAATTTGTGGATCCACTTCTTCCAGGAGAGTCTTTCAGGGACTCATCTCGAATGGTTCTATCAGCTGGATGGGACCAAGGTTCATAACTGGGAGGAGTTGGCTACTGCTTTTTACAAGCAGTATCAATATAATGCCGACCTCGCCCCTACACGTACCCAACTCCAGGGTATGTCGCTAGGGTCAAGTGAAGGTTTTAAAGAGTATGCACAGAAGTGGAGGGATCTGGCTGGAAGGGTGCAGCCTCCGTTAACTGACCAGGAGTTGGTAGACATGTTCTTGGGGACCCTATCTGGGTCGTTTTTCAATCATCTTATCGGTAACTCATCTGCAGGGTTTACTGATCTTATTCTGACTGGAGAGAGAATAGAGGCTGGAGTGAAATCTGGCAAAATTCAGAAGGGTGCATCTGCAAGTTCTGAGAAGAAGCCCTTTAAGAAGGAGGCCAGTGCTGTATATGGGTCTAGAAGACAAGAGAAACCTGAGCGCCGCCAATCTGTCAACGCGGTAATGATTGCTAAGCCTGCTGCCGCTCCTCGGCAAACCAATCCTCAAAGGGCTGAAAGACCCAGAAGAGAATTTACCCGTTTGAGTATGACTTTATCACAAATCTTGCCGCAGTTGCTGTCCACCAACTTAGTGACTGTCAGGGAGGCCCCGAAAGTGGTGAATACTGCTTCTCCGAAATACAATCCAAATGCTCGCTGTGCTTATCATTCCGATAGCCCGGGGCATTCCACTGATGACTGTTGGGCCTTAAGGAACAAGCTGCAGGACCTTATTGATGCGAAGGAGGTACAAGTTGAGGCATCTGAGAAGCCTAATGTAGTGACAGCTCCCCTGCCGGCTCATGGAGTGAATGCTATTGGGGATGAGGATGAAGTGGATGAAGCTGAGTTCGACAGCTGGATTTACCCGGCAACCGACAGTGAACCTAGCAATTGGATTGCAAAGGACAATCTACCTGTTTCTCTTGTTACTGAGTAATGAATTCCTATGTTTTTGTTATTTGTAATAAACAATTAAAACTCTATGGCCCGGTGTCTTACCCGGGGCACCGTGGCTTCATTTGTGAGGGCATATAAATTGTCATTTCATATATCATGAATAAAGACCTTGGACGTTTTCTCGCATTTCAAATCTTATGCTCCTTTTCTTTCTTTCCTTTCTTTATTGCAAAACAGCTGTATTTACACACACTCACTCATACAGGTTTCAATCCACTCTGGATCTCACTGGTAACGACTCTGCTACTGCCAGTTATGACTTTGAAAATCCGATCAACTTAGCCGAAGACGAAGGTGAAGATGATTGCGAAGTGCCTGGCGAGCTTGCAAGACTGTTACTCCAGGAAGAGAGGGCAATTCAACCACATGAAGAGCCGGTAGAAACAATAAATCTGGGTACTGAGGCAGACAGGAAGGAGGTAAAGATTGGTGCCAACCTAGAGCTCAGCGTGAAGCAACGGTTGACTCAAATGCTACATGACTATGTGGAGATCTTTTTCTGGTCCTACGAAGACATGCCCGGGTTGGATACCAACATTGTGGTCCATCACTTGCCTACCAAGGAAGACTGCCCTCCGGTTAAGCAAAAGGTCCACCATATGCGTCCAGAGATGTCTGAGAAGATCAAAGCCGAGGTTATGAAGCAATTTGATGCTGGTTTCCTTGCAGTAACTTCTTACCCTCAGTGGGTTGCTAATGTGGTGCCGGTACCAAAGAAAGATGGAAAGGTCAGAATGTGTGTCGACTACAGGGATCTGAACAGGGCCAGCCCCAAAGATGACTTCCCTCTACCTCACATTGATGTCCTGGTTGACAATACGGCTCAGCACAAAGTGTTCTCTTTCATGGATGGTTTCTCAGGGTATAATCAGATCAAGATGGCTCCTGAAGACATGGAAAAGACTACCTTTGTTACTCAGTGGGGCACCTTCTGCTACAAGGTCATGCCTTTTGGACTGAAAAATGCTGGGGCAACCTACCAACGTGCCATGGTTGCTTTATTTCATGACATGATCCATCATGAGATAGAAGTGTATGTTGACGACATGATCGCAAGGTCCCAGACTGAGGAAGAGCACCTTGATCATCTGCAGAAATTGTTCGACCGACTGAAGTTATACAAGCTGAGGTTGAACCCGAACAAGTGCACTTTCGGGGTAAGATCTGGAAAGTTGCTAGGCTTCGTTGTAAGTGATAAGGGTATTCAAGTGGACCCTGCCAAGGTCAAAGCCATTCAAGAGATGCCTGTTCCTAAGACAGAAAAAGAGGTCAGAGGCTTTCTAGGACGCTTGAATTACATTGCTCGATTCATCTCGCACCTAACTGCTACCTGTGTGCCAATCTTCAAGCTGCTGAAGAAAGATCAGGTAGTACGTTGGAATGATGAGTGTCAGGTTGCTTTTGACAGAATCAAGGAGTATCTCCAAGAACCACCCATCCTTATGCCACCGGTTGAAGGGAGACCTCTGATACTATACCTGATAGTACTTGACAACTCAATGGGGTGTGTGCTGGGGCAGCATGACGAGTCTGGCCGAAAAGAGCATGCCATTTATTACCTTAGCAAAAAGTTTACCGACTGTGAGACCCGATACTCACTGCTTGAGAAAAATTGTTGCGCTTTGGTATGGGCTGCTCGCCGGCTGAGACAGTATATGCTGACTCACACTACCTTGTTGATCTCAAAGATGGATCCTATAAAGTACATATTTGAAAAGCCTGCTCTGTCTGGGAGAATAGCGAGATGGCAAATGATCTTGACATAATACGACATTCAGTACACGACCCAGAAAGCCATCAAGGGAAGTGTATTGGCAGACCACTTGGCACATCAGGCAGTAGACGACTATCAGTCAATGAACTTCGAGTTTCCGGAAGAGAGCATCATGATAGTGACTGATTGTGAAGTACCTGGACCGGATGAAGGACCTGAGGAAGGATCCCGATGGTCTATGCACTTGCACGGAGCCTCCAACGCTTTGGGTAACGGCATTGGCGTTGTGATCATATCCCCCCAAGGCACTCATACTCCACTCACTACCCGGCTATGTTTCAACTGCACCAACAACATGGCGGAGTATGAGGCATGCATCATGGGTCTCCAAGCTGCGATCGACTTAAGGATCAAGTTTCTGAGTGTTTTCGGAGATTCCGCTCTCGTGATCAATCAGATCAAAGGAGAGTGGGATACGAAACATCCGAATCTTATTCCTTACAAAGAATGTGTGTTGACTTTGATCCCCCACTTCACAAAGATAACCTTTGAGCATTTCCCAAGAGAGGAGAATCAGTTAGCGGACGCGTTAGCTACGATGTCTTCTATGTTCAAGGTCAAATGGGACAATGAAGCTCCCCGGATCATTATCTGGAAACTGGATGAACCAGCATACTGTTGTGATCTTGAGACTGAATTGGTGACTGAGAAGCCTTGGTACCATGAGGTGAAGAGATACTTGGAAGCTCGGGAATACCCTTAGGGTGCATCTGTCAACGATAAGAAGTTTCTGAGAAGGTTCGCAGCAAAGTTCTTCCTTAGCAACGGCATCCTATACAAGCGAAACCATGATTCGACCTTACTGCGTTGTGTGGATAAGACCGAAGCAGAAAGGATCATGGAAGAGTTACATGAAGGGACCTTCGGAACACATTCCAGTGGGCACACTATGGCAAAGAAAATCCTTTGGGCAGGGTATTTCTGGTCCACAATGGAAGCTGACTGCTACCAACATTCTCGGACATGCCATAAGTGCCAGATATATGCAGACAAGGTGCATGTTCCTCCAGTTCCTCTAAATGTTCTGACAGCACCTTGGCCGTTTGCAATGTGGGGCATAGATATGATCGGTGAGATTAAACCTACGGCATCCAATGGGCATCGCTTCATCCTGGTAGCGATTGATTACTTCACGAAGTGGGTTGAAGCAGCCTCCTACGCTACAGTAACCAAGACGGTTGTGGCACAGTTCATTCGACATAATCTGATCTGTCGATACGGCGTCCCAGAAAGGATCATTACAGAAAACGGTACCAATCTTAATAATAAGATGATCACTGAGCTCTGCGAGCAATTTAAGATACAGCACCATAACTCTTCTCCTTACAGACCGAAGATGAATGGGGCTGTAGAAGCAGCAAATAAAAATATCAAGAAAATCGTGCAGAAGATGACAGTGACCTATAAAGATTGGCACGAGATGTTACCGTTTGCTCTACATGGGTACCACACCTCAGCCAGGACGTCAACCGGGGCAACTCCTTTCTCCTTGGTCTACGGTATGGAGGCAGTCTTACCGATCGAAGTGCAAATACCCTCTCTCCAGATAATGAAGGATGCAGATCTGAATGAAGACGATTGGATTCAGACACGACTTGATCAATTAAACCTCATTGATGAAAAGAGACTTGCTGCTATTTGTCATGGTCAGACGTATCAGAAACGGATGATCAGGGCATTTAACAAGAAGGTTAGACCACAGGAATATCGAGTTGCGGATCTGTTAATCAAGCGAATCATCCTTCCTCAGAGTGATCCAAGGTGCAAATGGACCCCTACGTACGAAGGGCCATTTGTGGTTAAACATGTGTTCTCAGGAGGAGCCATGATTCTAACTACCATGGATGGTGACGACCTTCCTCACCCCGCTAATGCAGACATAGTAAAAAGATACTACGCATGAAAAAGACCCGCTAGGTTGACACACCTAGGCAAAAATAAGGGCTTCCCGGCGAACCAAAAGGGTTCGGCAAAATGAAGGGATGAAATAAAAAAATCTGTACACCCGGCAAGTCGAAAACCTGAAAAGGCGGCTTGGGCAAAAATGGGTATCCCGGTGGATTGAAAACCCGAAAGGGCGGTCCAGGCAAAAGTTAGGGATAAAGCGTAATACTATGTCTCATTGGATCATTTTGCATCCAGAATCCGGTATCTACATCAAGTTCAGACGGCATCGATCAGTCAACTTCATCTTTAACTAAGGTCATCAAGTGATGAGACGCTCAAAGACATTAAGGCGATAGCAGAGTTGAAACCCAGTGGGATCATTCCATTTCACACAGCTGTTTTATTTTCTTTTGTACAAATTGTATAAACTCTTTTGTTCGGCGGCGTTCTCTTACCAGGACGTCAGTCTCTTGTACATAAACGCCTGTTAACAGGCAAATTCAAAGATCAATACAAATATACTTTTCCGACCATTTGCCTTTTGTTTTTCCTTTTTCTGTTTTGTTTTGCGAAGAACGTCCAAGGTTCAATTTGTGATATATGCATTGACAATAATTTTCTAACTCATGAATATTTGTATACGAAACAAAGGATTAATTACAGGTAACATCAGAAACAGGGGCAATAAAGAGTTGTCTAAGCAATCTAACTGTTCTGTCCACCAAGGTACCAAGGTGAGTTCGGCTGAAGAACATAACCAGATATCTTAATTCCCCAGAGAGTGAGTCAGCAAGTCAATACACTCTTCCCAAGCAAAGCTATAACGTCAGCCTTAAGGAAGTCGGGTATCCTCCAGCAGATCTCAACATTCCCCAGCAATATACATGCATTCCAAACAAGCATCCCCGGCAGTCTTAACCTAAAGATTGTTCCCCGGCGGTATATCAAACATTCAGTGGAGTTACTTCCCCGTTACAGTTCAAGACTTCCCCAGGAGAGTCCAATCCAATTCCCTAGGAAAGTTGGAATCCATCTCTCCAAGCAGTAAGTTTATCCCCAGTAGATTCTGGAAGCTTATCCTCGCAGAGCACGAACGCGCCTCCCGGCTTTATTCAAAGAGTTATTTCCCTACCAGGATATAACTGGGTTATCCTCAGCCAAAAGCCACGGAAAGAGCGTCCTCGACGAAGTCTTCTTATCCCCAGCGAAGTCTATTAACACTTCCAACACAACAATGGTATCCCCGACGAAGTTACCATCAACATTTCAGCAAGGTACCTCTTTCCCCACAGAGTATTGTTCCCCAGCAAGATCACTAGAGTACTTTTCTCCCTGCAGAGTAATCCATTCGCCAAGTTTATTCCCCAACGGAGTTATCTTCTCCTACCGGTATTCTTGCAACTATCACCCCCAGCGGAAGCAAAGATCTATTCTTCAACATCAGCCCAGGAGTGACTTCCCGGCACCCGTCAAGGATTTATTTTCCTAGACGAAAAAGATACATTCATAAACATCGCACTTCCATACATTATAGCATGCATATACGCATCATATCTTACCAATCTCATTAATGTTGAGAACATCATTGCTTGATCCATATCACGCATTGCATATGACTGACCTTTACCTTTCAGGAAAGATCTAGTTAAGTTCTCAGCTACATTCCAAGACCTAGACCAGTTCAGTTAAATCGACCCTAAGATTTTTCTGTTTCTTATCCAGTCAAAGGCCTTCTCTGGTTCAGTCAGATCGACACTAAGATCTCCCTGTTTCTTATCCAGTTGAAGATTTCAAGACCTAGACCGGTTCAGTTAAATCGACCCTAAGATTTTTCTGTTTCTTATCCAGTCAAAGGCCTTCTCTGGTTCAGTCAGATCGACCCTAAGATCTCCCTGTTTCTTATCCAGTTGAAGATTTCAAGACCTAGACCGGTTCAAGTAAATCGACCCTAATATTTTCCTGTTTCTTATCCAGTCAAAGGCCTTCTCTAGTCCAGTTAAATCGACCCCTAACAGATTTTCCTGATGAAGACTCGGTAGAAGACATCCAAGATTCTCTCAGCATTACTGTTGAGGTTGAAGTCTCCCAAGATTCTCTCAGCGTTACTGTTGAGGTTGAAGTCTCCCAAGATTCTCTCAGCGTTCCTGTTGAGGTAGTAATCATCCCCAGATTCTCTCAGCGTTCCTGTTGAGGTAGTAATCGCCCAAGGTTCTCTCACCGTCCCGTTGAGGTAGTAACCATCCCTGGTTCATTCATCACCTTTCGAAGCTCCAGATCCAGCTCCTGTAACCAGTCAGGACACATCTACGCAAAGAATTTGAAGACCAGCTCCTGTAACAGGCCAGGTAATCATTTTCTCTTTTCCAGGTACGCAAGTTCTCGCTAAGAAAACTCTTACGCGATCGACACCCAGATGGCATCTATAAGCCCATCATCCTATCCATCAATCTCCAAATGGCATCTATAAGCCCATTCCACCATCACACTGCTACTATGTGAGCGCAAATTTCTGGGCACTCTAGTGTTCAATCATCTTCCACCTTCGGATTACGAAAGGCACGTCAGCCAATCTGCATCCTCAGGTCTAAGAAGATTGAACAGGGGCAACTGTTGTACCCCAAAATTTGCCCTCTCATATTCTTCAAGAATTGCAAAGAGCATGCTTCAAAATCTCCCCAAGGGTTGCACAGTTCAAGGGCCTCCTAACAGTCAAAAAACTAGGGTTTTGGGTCTGGCAAAGTAATTGAAGTTTCCAAGGGTCCAATCAAGTCCCACATGCCTACAAATATGGTCAAGCATCCTCATACCAAGTTTCAAGACTTACAGCACAAAATTGCACAGTCAAAAACCCTAATTGCTCAGCAGTCAACTGCAGGGGCAAAATGGTCATTTGACAGTCAAAACTTCAAATTTTTGGTCAACATCTTATTTTGAAGCCACAAACATCATTTGATCAATTCTTGATCATGATTTTCAAGGCATAGCTCAAAAAGTCTCAAGATGCAAAAGTTTCCATATTTGGACAGTTGAAAAAGTCAACTGTAACTTGACCAAGGCATAACTTCCACATGGTTTATCAGAAAAATTCCATCCAAAGCTCATTTTGAAGAGAAGGACATTTCCTACAACTCCTCTTCACACTTCAAGTCCAAGAAATGCTCTCACAAAAAGTTATCAATTTCAACATTATAGGTCATTTTCAAAAGTCAACAAAAAGGGACTTTAAGTCAAAGGCCATAACTTAAGATTGGTAAATCAAAATGACATGGGACCAAAGGAATTGGTTATAGGACTTCAAGACCTTTCCAAAATGTACAAGAACATGATCAAAGCTTAAAAATTGAGCAAGATATGCCTTGTGGAAGTTGGGAAATTTTTGGGAATTTTGAAAAGTCAACTTTACTTCAAATGCTTCAAATTTGCTAATGGGCCACATTTTCTTCCAAGATTCATCATCCAAAGGCTATGCACGACCATTTGGCCCAAGGGGAGTTATTTCATCATTTTTTATTATTTATTTGAATTTTTAATTACCATTAATTCATTTAATTAAATAAAATATGGGAAAAATACTCATCCATGCTTTTCAAATCTTTTTATGCATAGAATACCTTCAAGATTTCGTGCATTATCTGATATGGAAAGAATCAAGGTGATTTGGACATGATTGGTATCAAAACACATGGAAAAAGATTGAAAAAATATGCCATTAAATCCAATATTTGATTCATGATTGCATTGATCTTTTGACTCAAGATTTAACCCTAATCCATCACATACATAAGCAAGAAGCTAGACCTAATGAAAAGAACCTGAATGTTGCGCCTCATCTCAAGAACAAAGTTTGTATTTTTTGTTCAAATTTTCAAAACTGAAAACACCATTCCAAGGCGTTTCAAGGCCAAAGAACCATCCCAAAAGTTTCCTAAGGCATCACTGAACCTAACTGAATACTTTTCCACGCCCATAACATCAAGAAACGGTAGAACCATGTCACACTTTTCATGAAAATATGCATAATCGTGTTTAAGTTTCTGGGCATCTTTCGTACATTTTAATTGTTGTTTTATGCTAATATGATCCTTCTAAAGCTAACCATACTATTTAATTGAGTTTTTATTGCCTATATGCCAAATTACCATTGAAGCTTTCTAGGGTTTCAGAGTTGCAAAATTAGGGGTTTCCTTGTCCAGAAAAATTAGACCACGAGACCAAGGCTATTGGATTCAGAGGCTTCACGTGAATCGTTCCCATGGCTCGCGATCAATTTATGATCAACAGGGTGCTAATCGCTATTTTTATGCTTGCCATTTAGTGGGGGTTTAAAACCCCCGCTATCTCTTTTATTTTGCAGGTTCAACATGAAGAAGATGATGCGTGGAAGCTTCTGAGTGGTCTATTCAAAGTTGGCGCGTAATTTTTTTTGATTCAGGCCACTAACTCTTTTTTTCTTATAATAATTACATCCTATTAATGTTACAAAGAAAGCAGATGGCACAGTTGGTTGAAGCATTGTATTGGTAAGCAACGGGACCTAGGTTCGATTCCCAGGTCCCCTCACTCTCTTAATACATTTTGTTTCAGTGTAATCCCATGCAGTTTCAAGCCCAGGGGTTCATCATACGTCCACAATCCCAGCATGTCACATGGCTCAGAATCTCAATCCAAGGGCCCTGATCTGATGAACACCATGCTCGTTGGTCAATGAAGCTACACGCGCCCAGAAAAGTCAAACAAAGCCTTGAAACATTAGGCCTAATTGCTAGACAATACCTCCAGTTTGGGGACAACACCCCCTTTGGTTTGCTCTCTTCCATTTTTTTTTCTTCTCTTTTTTATTTGTTTTTGTTTAATTTTAATTTAATTCTTCAAATTAATATTTTCACAAAACATAAAAAATATAAAAAATCAGAAAGTCACAAAATAAAATATATTTTATTTAAATGTTATTTTGTAAATAAATATTATCAATTAATTTAGTTTTTAAATTCTAGGATTAATTTTAACATTTTCTTAATAAACTTAAAAAATTTTAGAATTAGGGTTTTAAATACTTTTATATTTTTATCTTTTTTTTTATTTTTCACCATATTAATTATTAATTTTTTTTTTGTAAATAAAATTGTATTAATTAATTAGGTTAATTTTAGATTCAATTTTAACATATTTTCTTAATAATTTTAAAAAAAATAATAGTTAGAAATAGGTTTTAATTCCATAATCTTCTCATTAAAGTCCATAAATACAAAAAACTCAAAAAAATAATTTCTTTTATTTAAATTTAATTAGTTTGTTAATTATAATCTAATTTCCTAAAAAAGGGGTCCAACGCCCTCGCTTTCCCGATTTTAATTCTCTTCACATTTTTATTTCTTTTTGTGGATATTTAATGTAATTCTCCCAAAGCCATGTAATAGGCTAATTAGGATATTTATTCTTCGCACTTTATTCTATTTTCAAATCGGATCCTGGATTAAATTTGGCGATGTGGACCCGCGCCTTTGTAATCGCGTAGGATTTTTATGTTCCCGCAACTTTTAACTGTTAATTAAATTGCATGAAAGAATGAATGTTAAAATAAAAGCAACGCGTAGATCACCAATACATGACAAGACAAAATATCTGAAAACGACACACAAATCATACACCACCCCTAGGGTACGCCTCACTGTTGCCTTGCCCCTCGAAAGGTGATCGTCGAGTAGAGGATGTTTTAGTAAGTCCTCATGATCCAGGAACCTGGCATGAGGGTAGCTTCTAAGGTGTCTTCCCATTGCTCCGGTGATCACCATGTCCCGAACCTTCAAATTGACCCGAACACCTCCAACGGTGGTGCTACCTACCTCTCAATGGTGGGATGGCACTACTTTAAGGACATTTACACAGACGAATTCCTTAGGGTAGGTAGATGACTCTAGATACTTGCTCTAATTTCAAAAACAAATCAAAAATACTTTTCACACTGACACCTTTTCAAAAAGCTTTCGAAAGCAACTTTTCAAACACTCTTGAGGACCGATACAAGAGTCGAACTGAAATTTTCAAAGAAACTTTTTTTTAAAACCCACAATTGAAAAGAAAACAAACCTTTTGAAAACACAATGAGCAAGTATATAAGAGCCCATGGATAACCATGGATAGAAATGGTGCTAACACATTCCCTTTCTATAATCTACCTCCCGAACCGAGAGCAATCTCTATAAGGAATTTTTCTGTGCTTTTGTCCTTTCCATGTTGGAGAAAATAAAAGACGGTGGCGACTCTTGCTTCCGCGACATTTCGCGAACCAGCGTTAAACAGTCAGTTCCAGATCCACCGATCACAAAGATGTTATCTTGATGTTACAAGTCTTGGAAAAAAAGTGGCTTTTATTGACTTTCTAAAAATGACCTGTAACGTATGAACTTGTATCTTTCAAATGGTGCATTTCTTGAACTTGAGGGCTGAAGAGAAGTTGTAGGGAATTGGATTCTCTTCAAAATGATATTTGGTTGGAAACTTTTTGATAAAGTATGAGAAAGTTATGCTTGGTCAAAGTTTGGTTGACTTTTCCTTTAGAAACCCTAATTTGTCATTTTTTACTTTTGATGGATTAGGAGCATTTCTTGAGGAATCATGATCAACCCTTGATAAAATTATGGATATCACTTAAAAAAGTTGATGTTGACCAAAAATCTTGAAGTTTGACTGTACATGGGCCACAATTGACTTTTGATCTAGCACAATTGATATTCCAATACTTGAGCAATTGACTGAGCAAACTTATTGTTCAAGGCATCAAATTTTGCATGGATGATATTGAGGACATATTAGGACAATGGAGAACATTTTGGATCCTTGGAGCTCAAACATCTTGATGAAAATTGAAACCCTAGTTGGGGGTTCATTGACTTGGGAGGAGAATTTGTCTGGTCAATTCTTAGTCATCCTAGGGCAAGTTGGGGAACTCAATGGGCATGTGTTGAATAAAATGAGAGGGAAAATTTTGAGGCACAACAGCTTCCCCTGTTCAATCTTCTTAGACCTGAGGATGTAGATTGGCTTGTCTGCCTTTCGTGATCTGAAGGTGGAAGATGATTGAACACTATAGTGCCTAGAAATTTGCACTCGCCTGAAGTGAGACTGTTGGTGAATAATATCGAGAATGAGCTTACAGATGCCATTTGGAAAAGATGACAGAAGACTTTCGGAGATGGGCTTAAAGATACCATCCAAGGAATATGACGGAGAGTCATCGGAGATGGGCTTAAAGATGCCATCCAAAACAGATGCTGACTTCATAAGAAGTCTCTTTGTGGGGATTCTTGTTCCAGCTGTCTGAGGAGGAGTCCGCTGGGAATGTTTTTTTTAGGGGAATAGAGTATAGGAGCTTCGGTTGTCCATTACTCTACTGGGGAGTCATCTCTTGACTGAAGAGATGGAAGTTAACTTCTATCTGGTCAAGATCCAGGATTCACAGTGATTTGCTGAGGATAATAAGGCTGACTGCTATCTGGTTGTATTCCAGGCTTCACAGCGACTTACTGGGGAAATGAGATTAAACGGAAAAAGAATCAGTAATAAATCAATGGTCAATTCAAACTGAACCAGCAGAGGTCTTGATTTATCTTTGACTGGATAAGAATCAGAAAAATCTTAGTGTCGATTTAACTAAACCAGAAAAAGGTCTACCGGAAAAGAATCAGTAACAAATCAATGGTCGATTCTAACTGAACCAGTAGAGGTCTTGATTTATCTTTAATTGGATAAGAATAAGAAAAATCTTAGTGTCGATTTAACTTAACTAGAAAAAGGTATACCAGAAAAGAATCAGTAACAAATCAATGGTCGATTCAAACTGAACCAACAGAGGTCTTGGTTTAACTTTGACTGGATAGGAATCAGAAAAATCGTAGTGTCGATTTAACTGAACCAGAAAAGGTCTTGGATTATCTTCAACTGGAATAGGAATCAGATATTTCTTAGTATCGATCTAACTGAACCAGAGGAAAATCTTGAATTAACTTTGACTGGATAAGAATCAGAAAAATCTTACTGTCGATTTAACTGAACTAGAAAAAAGTCTTGGATCATCTTCAACTGGAATAGGAATCAGAGAGATATTAGTGTCGATCTGACTAAACCAGAGAAGGTCTTTAATTAAATTTGACTGGAATGGAAATCAGAAGAATCTTAGTGTTGATTTAACTGAACCAGACAAAAGTCTTGGAATATCTTCAACTAGAATAGAAAACAGAGAGATCTTAGTATCGATCTGACTGAACCAGAGAAGGTCTTGGATCAACTTTGACTGGAATGGAAATCAGAATAATCTTAGGGTCGATTCAACTGAACCAGACAAAAGTCTTGGAATATCTTCATCTGGAATAGGAATCAGAGATATATTAGTGTCGATTTGACTGAACCAAAGAAGATATTTAATTAACTTTGACTAAATAAGAATCAGAAAAATCTTAGGATCGATTAAACTGAACCAGACAAAAGTCTTGGGTCATCTTCAACTAGAATAGGAATTAGAGAGATCTTAGTGTCGATCTGACTGAACCAGAGAAGGTCTTTAATTAACTTTGACTGGAATGGAAATCAGAAGAATCTTAGTGTCAATTTAACTGAACCAGATAAAAGTCTTGGAATATCTTCAACTGGAATAGGAATTAGAGAGATCTTAGTGTCGATCTGACTGAACCAGAGAAGATCTTGTGAGGACATCTTTCTGAGGAAATTGCTGAAATAGCCCTTCATCAGACGTAGATTTTGAGAAGACTACCAGGTCACATAAGTAGCGGTCTTTGTTGATTTGATCTTTCCCTGAAAAAGGTAAAGAGTTAGTCACATGAAATTTCATAGATCAAAATGGATCCTGAAGACATGGAGAAGACAACCTTCATTACACAGTGGGGCACCTTCTGTTACAAGGTAATGCCTTTCGGGTTGAAGAATGTTGGGGCAACTTATCAACACGCTATGGTCGCTTTGTTCCACGACATGATTCACCATGAGATTGAGGTTTATGTTGATGACATGATAGCAAGGTCCCAGACTGAGGAAGAACACCTTGACCATCTCCAGAAACTATTTGATAGGTTGAAGACGTACAAGCTGAGGTTAAACCCGAACAAGTGCACCTTTGGGGTGAGGTCTGGTAAGCTACTGGGTTTCATCGTCAGTGATAAGGGTATTCAGGTGGACCCTGCCAAGGTAAAAGCCATACAAGAGATGCCAGCTCCCTGCATAGAAAAGGAAGTTAGAGGCTTTTTGGGACGTATGAATTACATCATCAGGTTCATTTCACACCTGACCGCTACTTGTGAGCCAATCTTCAAGCTGCTAAAGAAAGATCAAGTGGTAAAATGGAATGATGAATGTCAGATCGCTTTCGAAAGAATCAAGGAATACCTCCAAGAGCCACCAATTCTGATGCCTCCACTTGAAGGAAGACCTTTGATCCTATAATTAATAGTACTGAATAGTTCAGTGGGGTGTGTGCTGGGGCAGCATGAGGAGTCTGGCCGAAAAGAGCACGCTACTTACTACCTTAGCAAAAAGTTTACCGACTGTGAGACCCGATACTCATTGCTCGAGAAAACTTATTGCGCTTTGGCATGGACTGCTCACCGGCTGAGACAGTATATGCTGACTCACACCACCTTATTGATATCAAAAATGGATCCAATCAAGTATATTTTCGAGAAGCCCGCTCTCTCCGGAAGGATAGCGAGATGGCAGATGATCTTAACCGAGTACGACATCCAATACACAACCCAAAAATCAATCAAAGGAAGTGTATTGGCAAATCATTTGGCGCATCAGGCCGTGGATGACTACCAATCCATGAATTTCGAGTTCCCGGATGAGAACATCATGTTGGTGACCGACTGTGAAGAACCTGGACCAGATGAAGGACCTGAGGAAGGATCCCGATGGTCTATGTATTTTGATGGAGCCTCGAACGCGTTAGGTAATGGCATTGGCGCTATAATTATATCTCCCGAGGGCTGTCATACTCCATTCACCGCTCGATTATGTTTTAACTGCACCAACAATATGGCGGAGTATGAAGCATGTATCCTGGGTCTTCGAGCTGCTATTGACCTAAGGATTAAGTTCTTGAGTGTATTCGGAGATTCTGCTTTACTGATCAGTCAGATCAAAGGCGGTTAGGATACGAAGCACCCAAATCTTATTCCTTACAAAGAGTATGTATTGACGTTGCTCCCACACTTCGAGGAGATAACCTTTGAACATTTCCTCAGAGAGGAGAATCAGTTAGCGGACGCGCTAGCTATCATGTCTTCTATGTTCAAAGTCAGGTGGGACAATGACGCTTCCCAGATTACCATCGAGAGGTTGGACGAACCCGCACATTGCTATGACATTGAGACTGAAGAGGTAGCAGATAAACCCTGGTTCCATGAGGTAAATAGGTATCTTGAAGCTCAAGAATACCTCGAGGGGGCATCTGTTAATGATAAGAAGTTTCTGAGAAGGTTCACTGCGAAGTTCTTCATCATTAATGGGATCCTCTATTAGCGTAACCATGATTCGACCTTACTGCGATGTGTGGACAAGAGCGAGGCAGAAAGGATCATGGCAGAGTTATATGAAGGTACCTTCGAAACTCATTCCAGTGGACATACCATGGCAAAGAAAATCCTACGGGTTGTGGGGTCGCATTGTAATGGCGACTTTGTCTCAAACTGTCTCTACCCCTGTACCTGTTGGAAGGAGTAACTATCGGGACTGCAAATTGTTTCTTAGACTTTGCCCCGTTTCTTAAAATCATTAGTAACTATCTTTTTGTTTTTTATGCAAGTATTTTTGAGCAGTGATCATATTTAAATGCATATGTCAAAAATAATCATTGGACGTTTTTGCAAAACAAAGCAGAAAAATAAACAAATAGCTTTGGTAATTTCAAGGAACGATTTGTATTGATTTTTTTGAAGTTCGCCTATAACAGGCATTTTGTACAAAGAGACTGACGTTCTAGTAGGATAACACCGTCGTGAAAATGAAAACTATAAAAAATAGTGTACAAAGAGAAAACAACTACGTGTAATAATCCCATTGAGTTTCAATTCTGTTATTGCCCCTATATCCTTGAGCGTCTCATCACTTTGCTACTTGTCCGAAGCTGACTGGACTGATTGGTATCATTTGAGTCTCAGTAGTTGATACTGAAGTCTGGTTACAAGGTGATCCAATGGGACATAGTGATACGCTTCAAATACTTAAAATTTTCCCGGACCGCCCTTTCGGGTTTTCAGTCCACCGGGATACCCTTTTTTGCCCAAGCCGCCTTTTCAGGTTTTCGACTTGCCGGGTGTACAGATTTTTTTTTATCCCTAACTTTTTCCCGAGCCATTTTGGTTCACCGGGATGCCCTTATTTTTTCCTAGGCCAGTCAACCTAGCGGGTCTTTATTTATGGGTAATATCTTTTCACAATGTCCGCATTAACAGGGTGAGGAAGGTCGTCACCATCCACGGTGGTCAGAACCATGGCTCCACCAGAAAATATGCTTTTGATTACAAATGTCTCTTCGTACGTGGGAGTCCATTTGCCTCTGGGATCACCTTGTGGCAGTATGATGCGCTTGACTACTAGATCAACCACTTGATACACTTGACGTATGACCTTTTTGTTGAAAGCCTTGATCATATGTTTTTGGTACATTTGACCATGACAGACAGCAGTAAGCCTTTTCCCATCAATCAGATTCAGTTGATCAAGTCGAGTCTGGATCCAATCGTCTTTGTTCAAACCCGCATCCTTCATGATCCTCAGAGAAGGGATCTGGACTTCAATAGGTATGACAACCTCCATACCATATACCAGAGAATAAGGTGTTGCCCCTGTTGACGTACGTGCTGAGGTGCGATAACCATGAAGAGCGAATGGTAACATATCATGCCAGTCTTTGTATGTCACCATCATCTTTTGTATGATTTTCTTAATATTCTTGTTAGCAGCCTCCACAGCTCCTTTCATCTTCGGCCGGTAAGGGGAAGAATTATGATGCTGGATCTTGAATTGCTTACAGAGCTCAGTGATCATTGTATTGTTGAGATTTGTACCATTTCTGTGATGATTCTCTCTGGCAAACCATACCGACAAATCAAGTCATGCTTGATAAACTATGCCACAACATTCTTGGTAACAGTAGCAAAAGAGGCAGCCTCAACCCACTATGTGAAGTAATCAATAGCCACTAGGATGCGTAGCATCTTTATCAACCGTTGTTTGACACTAGGCTCCTGATTTTCACCTATCTTGACCTCTTTCCTGTCTTCCTCTGTGCCCAAATTCACTGATTCGACTGGCTCTTCATGAGGCTGTATGGCCCTTTCTTCTTGCAGTAGCAGTCTAGCAAGTTCTCCAGGCACCTCACAATCATCCTCACCTTTGTCCTCGGCTTGGTTGATTGTATTTTTGAAGTCATAACTGGCAGTAGCAAAGTTGTTATCAATGGGATCCAGAGTGGATATGGATTTGCATTATGATACGTGAGTGTGTGTAAGAGAATAGCTGTTTGGATAGAGCGAGAGACAGAAAAAAGAAAAACAAGGAGCGCAAAATTTGTAATGCAAGAAATGTCCAATGTTTTATTAATGATATATGAAATGACAAATAATATGCCCTCACAAGCAAAGCCAAGGTGCCTCGGGCAAGGCACTGGGCCGTAAAGTTTTAAACTGTCTATTTCAACTCTTAAAACAAAAGTCAATTACTGTGGAATAAAAGAAACAGGTATGAAGTCCTTCGCTGTCCAGTTTCTTAGTCCGCCATTGGTTGTAGGGTAGATCCAACTATCGATATCTGAATCTTCTTCACCATCTTCAATTGCATTAACTCCCTGATTGCTGATGTGCAGAGGAGGTCTTCTAATATGTGCGCGCCTAACAGCCCTTTGAGCCCCTGTAGTAAAGCCCAAACCGAATTTGTCAGTTTTGTGTGTGAAATCAGGGAGCTGAACCCAATTTGTACACCCACCTTCTTCAATTACAGCCCTGACATCCTTGAGAGAAGCCATCTTCATCGGAGGTTTGTCGGTAGCAACTTCAGTTGACGCCAAAGTCTGAGGGACCTCCTCAAAGTTCTGACAAGGGGTTTCGATGAATTCCCCATCCATCTCTACGTAGCGGAAGGAATTGAGATGACTCACCATAAACTCCTCTTCACCTCGTACCGTGACAATCTTCCCTTTACTGGATATTTTAGCATTTGATGGAGCGTGGAAGTCACTGCCCTAACCTTATGAATCCAAGGGAGACCCAACAAGAAAGAATATGATGGTCTGATATCCATCACATAAAAGGTGGATGCAAAAGTCTGAGAGCCAACTTTAACAGGGATGTCCACCTCCCCGTGCACCATCCTTTTTGAACCGTCGAAAGCCCTGACCACGATATTGCTCAGCTTTAGAATCAAACCTTCACAGTCCAGACGGTCTAATGCTTTCTTTGGCAGAACATTCAATGAGGACTCGGTATCCACCAGTACATGGGCCATAGTGGTGCCCCTGCACTCGATCGAGACGTGCAAAGCGTCATTATGATTTCTTCCTTTAGTAGTCAGATCTGCATCTGAGAAACCCAGCCCATTGTCGGCATTCAAGCTAGCTACGCAATCTTTGAATTGATCGGTTGAAGTTTCCTGCGGCACATGCGCAGTTTTGAGGAATGTAATTAGAGCCTTTGCATGGGCTTCAGAACACAATAACAAGGACAACATGGAGATTTTTGACGGGGTCTGCCCCAACTTCTCGACTACGTTGTAGTCGCTCTTCTTGATGATCTTCAAAATTTCTTCTATCTCTTGTTTCGAGGTTTCTACAATGATCTTCTTAGGTGCCCCCGTCCAGGCAGGCTCACCTGTCATTTCTTTGCCCCGTTCCCATATGGCTCGGCGATAGGGGTGATAACTGGAATAGTAACCGGGATAGTAGCTAACGTACTAGCAAATGGAATGACAACAGGTTTGTGGACAGTGGGAAGGGAGATCTCGGGAGAAAAGAGTCTTCCACTTCTGGTGACCTTGGTAGCCCCGATAATATTGCTGACATCAACATCGGCTTCCTCACTTTTTAAGTCTTGTTTAACTCCATGGTAATACACATCAGCACCATAGTGCCAAGGGACAACCTTATCCGAAATGTATGGGATAGGACCAGGGACAGAAATTATTAACGGAGAAATTCTTGGAACAGGTGTAATCCTAACAGGTTTTCTTCGAGGAAACCTTGGAAGGATTGGCGGAAATGGTTATGATGGCAACATATTCAATTGGAACCAACGGAATCATAGTCTTTTCGAACATGATCTCTTTGTTATTCATCAGGCGCTGAACATCCGATTTCAATAAGTGGCAACCAGCAGGTAAAATTGAACACATGTGGCAATCTTCACCACAACCCGGAAATAAACCGGCCAACGACAAATTCTTCTTAATTGTCATCAAAGGAGTAGAAATTTCTTCCACGGAGGTCACAAATAAATCATCGTTTATAGCATTTACTCCATGACCATGTTTGGGCATGGGAGCAGTTATGACGTTGGGCTTCTCTGGAGCGTCAAACTCAATCTCTTTGGCTTCGATCAAGTCTTACACTTTGTTTTTTAAGGCCCGACAGTTGTTTGTATCATGACCTGGACTTTCGGAGTGATAGGCGCAGCGGGAATTCGGGTTATAATAAGGAGAAGTAGTGTTGGGCTTCTTCGGGGCTTCCCTCAGAGTTACCAGATTGGTCTTCAATAATTGTGGTAGAATTTGAGTCAGGGTCATATTGAGCCGAGTGAACTTCCTATGCGGTCTTTCCCCCCTTTGTTGAATATTGCATTGTGGAGCAAATGTGGGTCTTGATATCACTACCGCATTTACTGCTTGACGGTGTTTGGGTGGTCTTTGGCCCCTCGAGCCATAGACTGCACTAGCTTCCTTCTTACCGGTGAAAGGCTTCTTTACTGCACTTGATGAAGTATCCTTTTATATCTTACCACTTCGGATACCAGCTTCTACTCTCTCTCCAGTCAAGATCAACTCAGTAAACCCAGATGACGAACTGCCGATCAGATGATTGAAAAATTGACAAGATAGCGTCCCTAGAAACATGTCAGCCAACTCCCTATTAGACAAAGGGGGTTGGACTCTTTCGGCCAAGTCTCTCCACTTTTGAGCATATTCCTTAAAACCTTCACTTGCACCCATAGACATACCCTAGAGCTGAGTACGAGTGGGAGCAAGGTCGGCATATACTGATACTGCCTGTAAAAAGCAGCAGTAAGGTCTTCCCAATTTCAGATGTTGGATCCTTCCAATTGATAAAACCATTCAAGCTGAGTCCCTGACAGACTATCTTGAAAGAAATGCACCCACAAATTTCTATCAGCAGTGTGGGGTTGGATTTTCCTGACGTACGAGCGGAGATGGAGTTTTGGACAGGATACCCCATCGTACTTGGCAAAAACTAGAGCTTTGAACTTATGAGGGATCACCACTCCCGATACCAGTCCCAGCTCTCCAAAATCCAAACCAGGGATCTTCTGAATCTCCATAGAACTCAGACGGTCTTATAGCTACTTGTACCTATCCTCAGCAGGAGGATATTGCTCATCATCATAATCCGTATCGTTATCATAAACTGCTGGACTAGGGTCCTTTACCCTTTCTTGGTTTTCCCCATCTTTGGATGAGGAGGTCATATCAGCTGATTGTCTTATCCTTTCTCTGAATCTTCTACCCATGTTCAGAATACCAACCTTCTTCTTCTTTTTCTTCTTCTCTTTCAGAATAAGGGTCTTCAAATCCTCTTGCCCTTTAGCCAAACTTAAGAACATCTGTTGGAATTGGGCGTTCTGTGTCTGAAGATCTTTGATGGCTTGATTAGAAGAAATTTATGCTGAAATAAACAGCGAAGAAGATGAGAAACCTGTACTGATACCTGTAATGGTGTGCATGATAATGGGATGTGTATGTAATGATTTCAAAGACATTGGGAGATTTAAATTTGCAAACCAAAAATAAACAAACTTTATTAGATTAACTTGTAAAAGGTTCAAAAATGCCTTTGAGGCGTTACAAAAGAAGTAAATAAAACACACTCAAAAACTAGGAAAACAAAATCAAAAGTCCCATGAACGCTTCCTCTTTGTGCTGACGTAGTCATTGATCACTCTTTCCTCCTCGAGCTGCCTGGTGAGCTTCAAAATCTTCCTTTCTTGCTCGTGGTACTTTTCCAGGTAAGTATACCTCTCCTCTTTCAGCTGAATCCAAGACCTCTGTAATGCCCCAGGATCAGTGGGCATGTAAGGATAAAGAACTGTGTAAGGAATGCCTTCTTCATTAGTGGGATCCACAATTACTGGAAATATTGCTTCATAGGGCATCCCAAGCTTCTGGGCACGAGCTCGGACCCATTGGAGGTAAGGCTGCATAGGAAGGGAAATCCTTGGTCCTAGATCTTGGGGGTCAGATCTGTTCATCATGCCCCAAGCTCGTATAAACCTCCGGCGGTGCTCGTCAACGTCTTCCTTGTAGTCAAATGCAATATCCTCAAGAAGTAGCTCGTAGGGACCATCTCTCCGAGCACGACCAAATTTTCGCAAAGCTAGACAAGGATTATAGGTTATACCCCCTCGGATTCCAAGCAACGGGACGTTAGGGTATCCCCATAACACTCAATGACAGCAGTGTCTTCCATAGCCCGGGAACACCAAAGAATGTCTGTATGAGCAAGTGACATTATCCTATAGGACTATCCTAAACCTTCTTCATTCTTCAGCACAGACTTAAGGAGGTGCGAAATAAACCACATTGACAGCAACGACATGCAACACATAAGAGTCCCTCTTCTTCGCACAGTACGAGTGTAGAGGGCATGCAAGATATTACCTAGTAGAGTAGGCACATGATTGCGAGAAAGGAAAATCTTGACAGCGTGTACATATATAAAGGAATTTGGATTCGGGAAGAGGACCAACCCATAGATAAGAAGAGCCAAGACATCTTTGAAAGCCTGAAAATCCAAACTATCCCAGAATAGCTGAGCCCGGTATATCAGAAACTTGGCTAAGAAACCTTCAACCCCGCTTCGTGTTTCCCAATTGGATACTATATCAGCCCGTTTCAAATGCAGAGCTGAGGCAATGTCTTCTGGTCTAGGAATGTCTTTCATACCTGTTAAGGGTACCTGTTCAAGGATGGATATGCCCAATAAGTGAGAGAACTCTTCCAAAGTTGGAACTAGTTGGTAATCCGGAAAGGTGAAGCAATGATGCACATGATCGAAGAACTAGAAAATTACACTCATCATCTACTCATCAAGCTTTGAGGTCACCGGGCTAAGAAGCTGATCATGTCTTTTAATGAACATAGAAGTCTCAGAAACTCTCGAGGCTAACTCTTTAAGTTGAGCATGTATTTGCACAAAGTTAACTCGGATGGTATTTTTACGCACGGAAGCCATAATATGCAAAACAGAACAAAGATAAATTCCCTTGGTCTTTGAAATGGTTAGTGTAATGAAACATGTATGCTATGTTATGATGCATGATGTTATGATAAAAACAACAGGTATAGCAGATAATAGGCGTGGCAAAGGCAAGCAAGTCACATAAAGCCCTTAAGTTTAAGGCTTGCATGAGGTCAAAGGTAGTACCCTCTTGAAGTTCAATTGGTTTCAACCTGTCCTAGCAAAAATAACCGGGTTCTAGAGGATCTCAATATCATTGACCATCCTCCATCGGTCATGGTTTCAGCTCACGCAATCTTTTCTTGCGGCCGGAACTATCTCGAGAGTATGGTCTCAATGCGTGTAGCATCGAGTATCAACCGGTTCTCAACTTTACACCGAGGCCGACTATCTCACTACTTTCTAATGGCCAAGTTGGTCGATTAAGGGTTCTAAGGTCAGTTGATGCTTAACGACACACGTAGCAGCCCCGTATTCTCCTCGTTTCTCCATAAGGGATACCTGTACCAACCAATATGACACATCAATGTAGCTACTGCTTCAACCGTATCGGTCTACGCCGTACAGTTCCCTCACAGTTTATTGCTACTTATGATGAACTAGTGTTACGCTTTGATCCCTAATTTTTTCCTGGACCGCCCTTTCGGGTTTTCAGTCCACCGGGATACCCTTTTTTGCCCAAGCTGCCTTTTCAGGTTTTCGACTTACCGGGTGTACAATTTTTTCATTTTCATCCCTTATTTTTGCCCGAACCCTTTTGGCTCGCCGGGAAGCCCTTATTTTTACCTAGGCCAGTCAACCTAGCGGGTCTTTGATTATGCATAGTATTTTTTCACTATGTCTGCATTGACGGGGTGAGGAAGGTCGTCACCATCCATGGTGGTTAGAATCATAGCTCCTCCTGAGAAAACATTCTTAACCACAAATGGCCCTTCGTAGGTAGGGGTCCATTTGCCCCTGGGATCACCTTGTGGTAGGATGATGCGCTTGATCACCAGATCCCTAACTTGATACTCTTGTCGTCTAACTTTCTTGTTAAATGCCTTGATCATCCGTTTTTGATACGTCTGACCATGACAAATAGCAGTAAGTCTCTTTTTATCGATTAAGTTTAGCTGATCAAGCCGGGTCTGGATCTAGTCATCTCCGCTCAAACCTGCATCCTTCATAATCCGAAGAGAGGGTATCTAAACTTCAATGGGAAAGACGGCCTCCATGCCATATACCAGGGAATAGGGTGTCGCATCTGTTGACGTCCGCGCTGAGGTACGGTACGCATGAAGAGCAAATGGTAACATCTTGTGCCAGTCTTTGTATGTCACTGTCATCTTCTGCACAATCTTCTTGATGTTCTTATTAGCCGCTTCGACAGCCTCATTCATCTTCGGCCGATAGGGAGAAGAGTTGTAATGCTGTATCTTGAACTGTTTGCAGAGCTCAGTGATCATCTTATTGTTGAGATTTATACCATTGTCCGTAATGATCCTCTCTGGTACACCATATCGACAGATCAGATTATGCCGAATGAACTGTGCCACAACGTTCTTGGTTACGGTAGCAAAGGAAGTTGCTTCAACCCATTTCATAAAGTAATCAATAGCTACCAGAATGAAACGATGCCCGTTAGATGCCGTAGGTCTGATCTCACTAATCATATTGATGCCCCACATTGCAAAAGGCCACAGAGCTATCAGAACATTCAGAGGAACCGGAGGTATATGCACCTTATCAGCTTAGACTTGGCACTTATGACAGGTCCGAGAATGCTGATAACAGTCGGCTTCCATGGTGGACCAATAATATCCTACCCGTAGGATTTTCTTTTCCATAGTGTGTCCACTGGAATGAGTTCCAAAAGTACCTTCATGTAACTCTACCATAATCCTTTCTGCCTCGTTCTTATCCACACATCGCAGTAAGGTTGAATCATGGTTACGCTTGTAATGGATACCATTACTGATGAAGAACTTCGCTGCGAACCTCCTCAGAAACTTCCTATCATTGACAGATGCACCCTCAGGGTATTCTTAAGCCTCAAGATACCTCTCACCTCGTAGAACCAGGGTTTATTTGTTACCTCTTCAGTCTCAATGTCACAGCAATGTGCAGGTTCGTAAACCCCTAAATAGTAATCTGGGGAGCTTCATTGTCCCATCTGACCTTGAACATAGAAGACATTGTAGCTAGCGCGTCCGCCAACTGATTCTCCTCTCTCGGGAAGTGTTCGAAGGTTATCTCCTTGAAGTGTGGAAGCAAAGTCAATACATACTCCTTGTAAGGAATAAGATTTGGGTGTTTCGTATCCCACTCGCCTTTGATCCAACTGATCACGAGAGAGGAATCTCCGAAAACACTCAAAAACTTAATCCTTAGGTCAGTTGCTGCTCGAAAACCCATGATGCACGCTTCATACTCTGCCATGTTGTTGGTGGAGTTGAAACAGTCGGGCGGTGAACGGAGTATGAGAGCCTTCAGGAGATATGATCACGGCGCCAATGCCATTACCCAAAGCGTTTGAAGCTCCATCAAAGTACATAGACAATCGGGATCCCTCCTCAGGTCCTTCATCCGGTCCAGGTGTCTCACAATCAGTTACTAACATGATGTTCTCATCCGAGAATTCAAAGTTCATAGACTGGTAATCATCCATTACCTGATGTGCCAAATGATCCGCCAACACACTTCCCTTGATTGCTTTTTGGGTCGTGTATTGAATTTCATACTCGGTCAAGATCATCTGCCATCTCGCTATTCGTCCGGACAAGGCGGGCTTTTCGAAGATATACTTGATTGGATCCATCTTTGATATCAATAGAGTAGTGTGAGTCAGCATATACTGTCTCAGCCGGCGAGCAGCCCATGCCAAAGTGCAGTAAGTTTTCTCAAGCAACGAGTATTGGGTCTCGCAGTCGATAAACTATTTGCTAAGGTAGTAAATAACATGCTCTTTTCGGCCAGACTCGTCATGCTGCCCCAGCACACACCCCATTGAGTTGTCGAGTACTGTCAAGTATAAGATCAGAGGTCTCCCTTCATCTGGAGGCATCAAAATAGGTGGCTCTCGGAGATATTCTTTGATCCTTTCGAATTCGGCCTGACATTCATCGTTCCATCTTATCACTTGATCTTTCTTCAACAGATTGAAGATCGGCTCACAAGTAGCAGTCAGGTGTGAGATGAATCGAGCAATATAATTCAGCCGTCCCAAAAAGCCTCTGACTTCTTTTTCTGTTCGGGGAGCTGGCATTTCCTGTATAGCCTTCAACTTTGCAGTGTCCACTTGAATACCTTTATCACTAACAACGAAACCCAACAGCTTACCAGACCTCACCCCGAAGGTGCACTTGTTCGGGTTTAACCTCAGCTTGTACAACTTCAACCTGTCAAACAGCTTCTGAAGATGGTCAAGATGTTCTTCCTCGGTCTGGGACCTTGCAATCATATCGTCAACATATACCTTAATCTCATGATGAATCATGTCATGGAACAAGGCAACCATGGCGCGCTGATACGTTGCCCCAACATTCTTCAATCCGAAAGGCATGACTTTATAGCAAAAGGTACCCCGCTGTGTGACGAACGTTGTCTGCTCCATGTCTTCGGGAGCCATCTTAATCTGATTGTAACCGGAGAAACCATCCATAAAGGAGAAGACCTTATGTTGTGCAGTGTTGTCAACCAGAACGTCGATATGAGGCAGAGGGAAATCATCCTTGGGGCTCGCCGTATTCAGATCCCTATAGTCAACGCACATTCGAACCTTACCATCTTTCTTCGACACTGGAACTACATTGGCAACCCACTGCAGGTAAGAAGTAACTGCTAGAAAACCGGCATCAAACTGTTTCATAACTTCAACCTTGATTTTCTCAGACATCTCTGGGCGCATTCGGCGAACTTTCTATTTTACTGGAGGGTCGTCTTCCTTAGTTGGCAAGCGGTGAACCACAATATCAGTATCCAACCCAAGCATATCTTCATAAGACCAGGCAAAGATCTCAACATAGTCACGCAACATCTGTATCAACCATTGCTTAACACCAGGCTCCAGATTTGCACCAATCTTGACCTCTTTCTTGTCTACCTCTGTACCCAGATTTACTGTTTCCACTGGCTCTTCATGCGGTTGTATGACCCTCTCTTCCTGAAGTAACAGTCTAGCGAGTTCACCAGGCACTTCACAATCATCCTCACCTTCGTCCTCGACTTGGTTGATCGGGCTTTCGAAGTCATAACTGGAAGTAGCAGAGTCTTTATCGGTGGGATCCAGAGTGGATGTAGACCTGTATATGTGAGTGTGTGTAAGACAAATAACTGTTTTTGCAAGATAGAAAAGAATAAACAAGGAGCGCAAAAATTTGTAATGCAAAAAAACATCCAATGCTTTTATTGATGATATATGGAGATGACAAATATAAAGCCCTCACAAACAAATCCACGGTGCCTCGGGTAAGACACTGGGCCATAACTTAAAACAAAAGTCTCATTACGGTGTAATAAAAGAATAGGTACGAAGTCCTTTGCTGTCTAATTGCTTAATCCATCGTCGGTTGTCGGTTAAATCCAGCTGTCAAACTCAGATTCTTCATCATCGTCTTCAATCGCATTCACTCCCAAATTACTGATAAACAGGGGAGGTCCTCCAATCCGTGCACGCCGAACAACCCTTTGAGCTTCTGCAGTAAAACCCAAACCAAACTTGTCAGTATTGTGTGCAAAGTCAGGGAGTTGGCCCCAATTCGCACACTCACCTTTTTCAACAACAGCCCGAGCATCCTTGAGGGAAGCCATCTTCATTGGAGGATCTTCAGCAACAGTTTCAGTTGATGCCAGAGTCTGGGGGACTTCTTCAAAATGTTGACACGGGGTTTCAATGAACTCCCCATCCATTTCCACATACCGAAAAGAGTTAAGGTGGCTTACCATGTACTCCTCTTCTCCTCGTACTGTAACAATTTTCCCCTTCATTGGGTATTTCAGCATCTGGTGGAGCGTAGAAGTTACTGCCCCAACTTTATGGATCCATGGGCGACCCAGCAAACAAGAATAAGATGGTCGAATGTCCATCACATAGAATGTAGACACGAAAATCTGAGAACCAACCCTAACTGAAATATCCACCTCTCCATGTACCATCCTCTTGGACCCGTCAAAGGCCCTAACCACAATGTTACTCAGCTTCAGCACCAACCCTTCACAGTCTAACCGGTCCAACACTTTCTTGGGTAAAACATTCAACGAGGGCCCAATATCTACCAACACGTGAGCTAGAGTAGTGCCCCTGCACTCGATTGAGACATGCAGAGCGTCGTTGTGATTCTTTCCTTTGGCAGTCAAATCTGCGTCGAAGAAACCCAACCCGTTATCAGCTGTCAAACTAGCCACACAGTCTTTGAACTAGTCAGCAGATGTCTCCTGCGGCACATGCGCAATTTTCAAGAAAGCAATCAGAGCCTTAGCATGGGCTTCTGAACATAGCAATAAAGACAACATAGAGATATTTTACGGGGTTTGCCCCAGCTGTTCGACTATGTTGTAGTCGCTCTTTTTGATGATCTTTAAAATTTCCTCTATCTCCTGTCTAGAGGCTTCAACAGTAATCTTCTTTGGTGCCTCCGTCCGGGCAGGCTCACCGGTGATCCCTTTACCCCGAGCGTCAGATGACTCGGCAACAGGGATAATGATTGGAACATGAACATGAACAATAGAAGACGTACTGGCAGGTGTAATAATAACAGGCTTTCGCACAGTTGGTGGGGAGATCTCAAGAGAGAAAAGTCTTCCGCTTCGGGTGACTTTGCTTGACCCAACAATGTTGCTGACATCAGTATCAGCCTCTTCAGCCCTCAAGTCTTGTTTAATCCCGTGATAATACACATCGGCCCCATAGTGCCACGGGACAGCCTTATCCGATGTGTAAGGGATAGGTCCAGGAATGGTAATGATCAATGGAGAAATTCTCGGAACAGATGTAATTCTAACAGGCTTTCTCGAGGAAGCCTTGGAAGAATTGGCGGAAATGGTGATTATAGAAACATCTTCAAAAGGAATTAATGGAACCAAAGTTTTCTCAAACAGAATTTCTTTGTTATCCATCAGGCGTTGGACACCTGACTTCAATAGATGGCAACCAGTAGGTAGGATGGAACACAGATGGCAACCCTCGCCACATCCCGGAAATAAACCGGCTAACAGAAGGTTCTTCTTCATAGTCATCAATGGAGTAGAAATGTCTTTTACGGAAGTCACAAACGAGTCATCATCTACAGCATTCACTCCATGCTTGGGCATAGGAGCAGTCATAACATTAGGCTTTTCCGGCGCTTCAAACTCAATTTCCTTAGCATCAATCAGATCCTGCACTTTATTCTTCAAAGCCCAGCAGTTATTAGTATCATGCCCTGGGCTATCAGAGTGATAAGCACAATGGGCGTTTGGATTATACAGCGGTGATGTGGTGTTGAAATTCTTTGGATCCTCCTTCGGAATCACCAAGTTGGTCTTTAACAACTGCGGCAGAATTTGAGACAGGGTCATACTGAGCCGAGTAAATTGTCTTTGCGGCCTCTCTGCTCTTTGCTGAGTGTTGAGTTGTGGGGCAACAGTTGGTCTTGCTATAACTACCGCATTCACTGCTTGGCGGCGTTCGGGTCGGTTCTGGCTCCTCGAGCTGTAAACTGCACTAGATTCCTTCTTGAAAGGCTTCTTTTCGGTACTTGACGAAGAACCCTTCTGTATCTTACCGCTCTTAATACCTGCTTCAACTCTCTCTCTCCAGTCATTCTCAATTCAGTAAAACCAGACGATGAACTGCCGATTAAATGGTTGAAATATGGACCAGACAAAGTCCCAAGAAACATATCCACCAACTCCCTGTCAGCCAGAGGGGGTTGCACTCTTCCCGCAAGATCTCTCCACTTCTGAGCGTAGTCCTTAAAACCTTCGCTCGCACCCATAGACATACCCTGAAGTTGGGTACGCGTGGGAGCAAGGTCGGCATTATACTGGTATTGCTTGTAAAAAGCAGAGGCAAGGTCCTCCCAGTTACGGATGTTAGCTCCTTCTAGTTGGTAGAACCATTCAAGTTGAGTCCCTGAAAGACTATCTTGAAAGAAGTGAATCCAGAGGTTCTTATCAGCAGTATATGGTTGCATCTTTCTAACATAAGAGAGGAGGTGTAACTTTGGGCAGGAGACCCCGTCGTATTTAGAAAAGACAAGAGCTTTAAACTTGTGGGGAATCACTACCCCAGATGCCAAACCCAAATTTCCGAAGTCCAGACCAGGGACCTTTTGGATCTCCATTGCGCTCAACCGGTCTTCAAGTTTCTTATACATGTCCTCAGCAGGAGGATACTGGTCTTCATCAAAGTCAGTCTCATTGTCAGAGACCACAGGGCTAGGAGCCTTCCTTTCTTCTTGATTCTCTCCCCCTCCAGATGAGTGAAACAAATTAACTTTTTCTCGCAACTTGTTCCCAAACCTGTGACCCATATTTAGGAGGACCGTCTTCTTCTTCTTCTTCTTCTTCTTCTTCTTATCCTTCAAGATAAGAGTCTTCAGATCTTGTTGACCCTTGGCCAAGTTCATGAACATTTCCTGGAACTGAGCATTTTGGGCTTGAAGAGCCTTGATAGCTTGATCAGTAGATGTTTCAGAAGACATGATGTGCTGAAATAAACAGCAAAGAAGATGAGAAACCTGTAGGGGTACCTGTAATGAGGTGCATGGGAATGGAATGCATATGATATGATTTCAAATACTTTAGGGAGATTCAAATTCGTAAACCAAAAAGAAACACACTTTATTAGATAAAAAAAACTTGAAACAATGTTTAACAAATGCCTTTAAGGCATTACAAAAGGAATACTGAAAAGTAAGTCTAAACTAAAAGCAATAAAAGACATCAGCGCTCCCATGGTCGTTTTCCTTTGGTGCTGACGTAATCGTTGAGGACCCTCTCATTCTCCAGCTGCCTTGTAAGCTTCAGGATCTTTCGTTCCTGCTCATGATACTTCTCTCTGTAAGTATCCCGTTCTTCCCTTAGCTGGATCCAAGACCTTTTCAATGCCCCAATGTCAGTAGGCATGTATGGATAGAGGACAGTATGAGGAACCCCTTCTTCATCAGCATTCTCTACAATCACCAGTAAGACAACTTCGTATGGCATCCCCAGCTTTTAAGCACGGGCTCGAACCCACCGGAGATACGGTTCCATCAGAAGAGAAGTCTTCATTCCTAGCTCATGCGGATCAGACCTGTTCACCCTATCCCAAGCTCATATAAATCTGCGGTGATGTCCCTCAACATCTCCCTGGAAGTCAAAGGCAATGCTTGGAAGCAGCTGCTCATGAGGACCGCCCCTTCGAGCTCGTCCAAACTATCGTAAGTCCAGACAAGGATTATAGGTGATCCCTCCTCTAATTCCAAGTAATTGAACATTGGGATATTCCCCACAGCGATCAATAACAACCACTTCTTCCATGTCTTTAGTACTCCAGATGATGTCCGTATAAGCAAGAGACATAATTCTGTAGGCCCAACCCATGCCTTCCTCATTCTTTAAAATAGATTTGGGGAGGTGAGAAATAAACCACCTCACCAGCAATGGTGCATAGCACATAAGGGTTCCCCGTTTCCGAGCAGTACGGGCATAAAGAGCATGCAGAATATCACCTAAGAGAGTGGGCACTGGATTACGGGACATGAAAATCTTGACTGCATTCACATCGATAAAGGAATATGAATTTGGAAACAGCACCAAGCCATAAATGAGAAGAGCCAAGATGTCTTCAAACGCTTGAAAGTCCAAACTATCCCAGAACTGATGAGCCTGATCAATCAAGAACTTAGACAAGAAGCCTTTTATCCCACTCTGAGTCTCCCAATTAGACACGACATCAACCCTTGTAAGATGGAGGGCTGAAGCAATATCCTCGGGCCTAGGAGCTATCGCCAAACCTGTAAATGGTGTCTGCTCTAGAATAGAGATGCCGAGTAGATCAGAGAACTCCTCCAAAGTAGGGACCAACTGATAGTCCGGGAAGGTGAAGCAGTGGTGCAATGGGTCAAAGAATTAGAACAAGACACTCATCATTTGTTCATCCAACTTGGAAGTGACTAGGCTGAGGAGGTGACCATGTTTTCTGAAAAAAGAAGAAGTATCAGGGACCTTTGAAACCAACTCTCTAAGCTGAGCGGGAATCTGTACGAAGCTGATCCGAATAGTGTTTATGCGTATAGATGCTATGATCTACAAAACAGAACAAAGATGAATCCCATTGGTCTTTGAAATGGTTAGTCTAATGAAATATGCATGCAATGTCATGATGCATGATGTTGTGATAAGAACACACCACAGGTATCACAGATAGCAAACATGGTAAGGGCAAACAAGTCACACAATAGCCCTTAAATTTCAGGCTGGCATGGAGTTTAGGTACTACCCTCTTTTAGTTGGTTCAACCTGTCCTAGTAATAGTAATCGGGTTCTAGAGGATCTCAATATCACTGACCATCCTCGATTGGTCATAATTCCAGTTTAGCAACCTTTTCTTGCGGTCGGAATCATCGCGAGAGTAAGGTCTCAATGAGTGTAGCATACTGCTACTTTTCTATGGCCAAGTTGGTCAATTATAGGTTCAAAGGTCAGTTGGTGCTTAATGACCCCTTAGCAGCCCCATATTCTCCTTGTTCCTCCACAAGGGATATCGATACAAACTAAAGTGCCACACCAATGTAGCTACTTCTTCAACCATATCGGTATACGCTGTACAGTTCCCTCACAGTCTATTGCTACTTACCTAAAAGGTATCCCCAGATCCGGGTTAGGATCTATAGTAACTCCGATACAAAGCCCACAAAGATAAAGCAATCAAATCAAACAATAGAAAACAATATGATGAACTATTCCTAAGGTACACCCCCACTTATTAAGTCCCCAGCAGAGTCGCCAATTCTGTGATACGGTGGAAGAACTGACTGTTTTGAAATGTTGGTTTGCGTTTTGCGTTTGTGTTCTCAAAATGTCGCGGTAAGCAAGAGTCGCCACCGACTTTTATTTTATCCAACAAGGAAAGGAAAAAAGCACATAAAAATTCCTTTTTCGAGATATTTCTGAGTACGGGGGGTAGATTATAGAAAGGGAAGGTATTAGCACCCTTTTTATCCGTAGTTATCTACGGGCTCTTAGGTACTTGCTCATCATTTTCAAAATTGTTTGCTTTGTGTTTGTGGGTTTTGAAAAGTTTTTATTTTAACTTCGATTTAACTCTTGCTTCTGTCTTCAAGAGTGTAATAAAGTGTTTTTGAAAACTTTGTTTGTAAAGGAGTGTAAGTGTGAAAAAGTTTTGTTTTGATTGAACAAGTACTTAAGAACTAATCTACCTACTCGAAAAAGGAATTGTTCTATGTTTGTTTCCTTTAGACAATGTTATCCCACTATTAGTGAGTAGGTAGCACCGTCGTTGGAGTTTGAAGGGTCAATTCGAAAGGGACGTACGGTCACTAAAGCAATGTTAGAACGTCTTAGTAATAACCCTAATGTCTTAGATAATTTATCTGAGGCAACAATATCCGAGGCAACCATTCCGAGGAAACTATGATCTTTGGACAAAAGGACGACCACTAAAATATCCTATACTCAATGATCGTTTTAATGAAGGCAACCAAGTGAGAGTGTACCCTAGGAGTGCACATGTGCGAGTGATTCAGTTTCAGATTATTTATCTTTGCACATGTTTAGGGTGATCTAACTGTTCAAAATTAGTCATATATTCTTGTCATGCAAACTCTAATTATTCACATATCTAACAGTTAAATATTTGTAAAAATTAAAGTGTGGAATTTAAACTAAGCTATTACAAGGCTTTAGGTATTTATATAGCCAAAAAAAACCCTTTTGAAATTAAAAGCGGTAAAAGTAAATAAATATCCTAATTTAAATTATTACAAACCGGGAACAGATACAATAATTGGATAAAAATAAAGCGCGCGAGAAAATTAGATTGAATGCGAAACTAGGGTTTTGACCCTTCTATCCTAATTAAAAGAGAAAATTGTTTTTTTTTTGTTTTTTTATTAAAAAGAAATAAGTTTTTTCTAAATTAAAAATGCAATTAATTAGTTAACTAAATTAATTAATGAAAAATAATTAAGTGACATATTTTTTGGATTTTTGCTTATTTTAGGAAAGAAATAAAGTAATTAAGTTAGTATAAAAACCTATTGATTCTAATTAATTTTAATTATTTGTGAAAATAAATTAAAATTACCTAACATTAATAACCTAATTAAATTAATTGATTTTTTACTAAAAATAAATACCTAAAATTTAATTGGTGAAAAATAATATTTTTTTGGTGATTTTTGATAAAAAGAAAATTAATTATTGGTTAGTAATTAAGTAAATAAAATTAAATAGAATAAAAAATATAAAAGGATAGAGATGAGAAAATGGGCCTGAGTTAAGCATATTTGGAGGTGTGAATAGCAAGAATCTAGGCCTATTTGTGGAGGTCCATGCTGACTTTTGTAATCCTGTATGGAATCTTTGACTTGGCTTATGGTGCACTCTCAATGGTGGCCACCAGATTTGGCCATCTGTCCATCTGGCGCGTTGATGATGAAGACCCACGGTAGATCTCTTGACTTCGCATGCACTGGATCGCCTGAAATTAAACAGAAAAATAGCAAATGCTGGAGGCAGGGATCGAACCCCTGACCTTCAGCCTCTAAAGCCTTATGCACCTACGTGGCCACCACTGCACCATTTGTTTTTATTTGTACATAAGATAAACAAATAACATAATATATGAAAACACCACAGTGATGGAATTTTTGCGCGCAAATTCAAACAAGCCAATGGAGGCTGGCCACATATTTGTCTTCCTCCCTGCACCATCGCTAAAAGCTCAGTCACCTATACCTACAGACAAACATTTGTTGCTACAGATTATGCACTCTCAAAATCCTCCACAGGCCATAGAAATAATATCCAATGCTATGGTTGTGCTCGTTTCGTCCTCCTGATCACAATCGTACTGTTGTACCCCAAAATTTTCCCTCCTTTTTTTCCATAAGAAATCACAGCTTCGGGTTTTCCCTGACTTTTTCAGAATGGCGTAAGAATCAGTCAAACAGACTTTTTCTTATCAGTCTATCCAATTTAGGGTTTTCATGGCTCTGGAACAGTTCAAGCAGATTGCTAGGGTTTGTTTGAGTTTGGGCTCATGGTTTGATCAGGCAGGCGCTTCTTTGACATTTAATCAAGAACTAGGGTTTGTGCGCGCAGAAAGAATTATTTCTACAGTGCTTTTCAATTTACTCTGGGAGATGAGCTTAGGAATTTGATTTGAGTTTGCAGTGTTTGATTCAATCAGTAAAAAAGGACATGTGGACGTTTGTTTGATTAACTGTGCATTGCTCATGTTTAATTGGGACGTCGGGTTTATCATTGATTGATGCTAAGACCACAGTGTTTATTAATTGTTTATTTATTCTAAGTTAGAATAATTGGGATTTATTTCCATTTATTATAATTTAAGAATTATAAATAATTAAATAAACATTTGAAGAAGAATTAAAAGGAATATCAATAAAAAGACTTTTATTTATTTTAATTATTTGTACAATTGTTATTTAAATACAGTAATTATTTACAAGTATTTATAATAATATTTGTTACAATGATTAAAAGTGAAATAAAATTGCATCCTAAGTTTCCTAAGTCTTCGTCTTCTATTTGTTGCTCCCCATTGCTCAATTGATTTTCATCTGCAAAAACAAAGAAAAAGAAAAGAAGTCAATGCAGATAAAATTAAGGGCAGACAGATATTTTAAAGCTCATCATTAAAAGCGACTGGCCGGAATCAGTTTGTTTGCCCTCTCTGCAAATCACAAAGATTACTCTTGGTTCACAAAGAGGGATAGAAATATGTCTTGCAAAAATATGAAATGCACAAAGCTACAATATTGCACAAATTCAAATTGTCAAACATACTGCATAAATTCAAATTGTCAATAAGCTGCAAAGTATTCAATTTGCAAAATGCCAAACAAACTACAAAGGCAAACTGAACTGCATAATGCCTAACTAAAGTCACAATTTCAAACTAAGCCAAAGCTGTCAAAAGCTGTCCAAAAGATATAGAAAGATATCAAGCTATCAACAAGTACAAAAAGCTGTCAACAATATGCAGGAAAGCAGGAATTATGCAGAGGAAAACAACTAATGCAAGCAAATATTCAAAATGTCATCACTTTCCAGCCTGTCACTTTTTCAGAAAAGACAAATTTAAGCAATAAAAATGCTTTAATCTGTAGAGAGAGAGAAGAGAGAGAGAAGAGGCTTACAGGTTTTAGGCTTAGGAAGATATATAAAACAAACATATCTTAACACAGTAAAAAGGGGGCAGAATATAACATAACAAAAAATAACACAAACTGTTATAGAACACCAACAATGGCCTGCCTCCAAAACCAAATGAAACCCTCCAAACCTGTGTTCCCAAACAAACCAGAAACACAAGCTTAAACGAACAAAAGCCTAAACCTGCATCAAACATAAAGCCAGCAACCTGCCTGCAAACCTATTCAAACCCTCAAGGCCATACATACTGAACTCATAAATCAAAACCAGCATACAAGCCCTAAAGTTCCAAGCCTCTAAGCCCTGTCAAACAACCTCAGCCTGAAGCATGTATCAAGCCTTTTAAAACTAAACCTGCATAATACATCAGACCAACAAAGCCATGGCCTAACCATACAAACCTGTCATAACAGCCAACCAACAACATCAATATTCCCCAGAACTGAAGCAAAACTGTAACACAAGCCTATAACCTATGTCAAACCTTAAACCAGAAGCCCTCAGAGCAACCTCATCATTGGGCTAGCAATAACAAATCCTTACTCAGCGTATCAAGCATATCAGAGGGGCAAGCATACAAAGCATACAGAAGCGAGTAAAAGAAGTGTTCAGAAACAGAATAGGCAAGGGTTTTCAGAGATATCCATCATAAAACCTAAAGCAAATACGAGTACCAGGAATACCAAAGCTCACAACATCATCACTCCTCCGTCTTCGGCCACCCTAGGCGCCTCCAAGCCACCGTCCTCCTCCGTCTCCAAAAGTCGAAGGTAGTATCTCTTCTTTTTTCCTTTCACACACCTCAAACAGAAACAACAACAACACTTAAAATCAGAGCACAACGAAATTAAAACATGCAAGATATGAAGCTTAAAACCCTAAGACGTAAAGAAGGAAAAGTTGTTACCTTTGCTTGTCATTTCTTGAGAGATCCATGGAGGGAGAAGGAGCTGACGGCGGCGCCTGGTGGCCATGGGCGGAGACTTTGTTCAAAGAAAGCTTGGCATGAAGAAGACGAAGGAAGCGAAGAAGGAACGGCGCCTCTGTAACTCAAGCCTGTAACCCTAATTGCCAAATGAACCAAACGAATGAAACCCTTACAAAAAACATTGTGAAACTCATCTTGGGCCTTGCCCCAACCGTTTGCCTTAAGCCCAACTGAAGCCAGCGCCTTACACCCCCCTCATTCTTCTGTTTATTTATTTTGTTTGGGCCCAAAAACCCCCTTAGGCCCATTTAATCTTTTGGCCAGTTTTATTTCAAAACTAACTCATACTAATTTTTTTCTTTACATTAAATTCTAATTAACAGTACTCTTTTATTTTATTTTCATAACATAATTAAATTTTGTAGATAAAATAACACATTAACTCTTATATATATATATATATATATATATATATATATATATATATATATATATATATATATATATATATATATATATATATATATATATATATATATATATATATATATATATATATATATATATATATATATATAATGTTCTTAATTACCTTTTTTATTTCTTTAGCTAGTATAATTAAAATATATAAGAATAGAATTTTGAGTTAAATAATTTTCTTAAACTTAAAACATTTTTCTTTTCTTTAATTAAATCGTTTGTACATAAAAATACTAACTAAAATACATTAACATTAACACATAAAAATAGAATCTCTTAAAGCATTTTCTTTTCTTTTATTAAAACTTTTGTTTGTACATATTAACAAAAATCAAAATAAATAAATACTTTTTCTTTAAAACTTTTGCTTAATTAATCTTATACAAGTTTAGTAAACATTAACCAAAACATAAAGATAACAAAATACTTAATTGTGCATTAAGTTAACATACCTTTCTCACTTGTAAATAAATCATATACACTTACACAAATACTTTTGATACATTGCTTTCATTCTTATACATTTCTACATTTTACATTGCGATTGATTCGATTTGGTTGTAAATATATTTGGACACTACTCTCCTATTAAGTCTCATCCCCATTTGTAAATATTTGTACCCCCATTCCCGGATACTTATTTGTAATAGCGTAGACTTTAAATTCCCGCAATTTATAGCTTTCAAATATACCATGGTTAGACCTAGGGTTTGTATGTAAATAAAATCAACCGCTAGATAACCTAATACAAAGATAAATGCATGACAATCAATACACAATTCACACGTGCACTCCTAGGGTAATCCCACTCGTTGCCTTCCAAAATGGGCCATGCTTGCACGTTGAGTTCTTTGGCAAAACAAAACAAATCAAATGATCATAGTCCCTCGATGACGCTTTCGAAAGTTGCCTAATCAAAATGATCATAGTCCCTTCAAGCAAAATTTCCAAAGACACTTGGCACCATTGCATTCATGGTCCATACGATGACCCGCGCCTGTCCCGTTAACATCCTAACACAAGATTGTCCACCAAATACAATGGTGGAACAATACTGTTAAAAGGGTTAAAACATGAGAAAAATCTTTGAGTAAATTTAGGGGTAGACAACTCTTAGTTACTTGATCAAACTTGCAAAACACACTTGCCTACTTTTCAAAACCCACTCCATAAACACTTTCAAAACAACTTTCAAAAACATTTGAAACATCTTTTCGAAAAGACACACACCTTTGTAAAACATTCGAGTAAAGAATTGTTACAACGGTTGCCTAGACAAGGCATCTTTTTCAAAACATTTTCAAACACACACACACACCACCATTTCAAGCAATTGAAAATCAAAGGCAAGTGATCTAAAAACAAGTAACTAAGAGCCCATGGATAACCATGGATGAAAAGGGTGCTAATACCTTCCCTTTTCATAATCTACCCCCCGAACCCACGAAACATCTCAAAAGGTTTTTCCTGTGCTTTTTAACCTTTCCTTTAGGATAAAATAAAAAGTCAGTGGCGACTCTTGCTAAACCGAACAAGTGCGAATACAAAACGCAAAACCTCAAGCCAGTTCTCCCACCGTATCACACGTACCATTCACTAAGGCCAATTGTCCATCGCGATTTGGGACTGGAACGACTTAGTTCTTGATTGCTTTAGAATGTTGAGAGTGCCATGAAGCGATTGGGATAGATAACAAGCCTTGAGGATGCCTCTAACTATCAATTCGATCTCACACTTTTTCTTTTTTTTCTTTAAATCTAGTTCTTGCTCTCACGCCTCTTTCTAACTAGTCTTTAGGTCTGCACGCAGTCTATATGTATGAGTGAATGCATTAGGGTTGAAAATTGTATCCAAATCCTTTTCCTTCAATGCTTTTGATATTAGATTTGATTCACTTTGAAAACCTTCCAAATTTGGCTTATTTCCAATTTTTTTGTGCACACATGCCTTGATACAAATTTGAATGATGTTAGTTGTGTAATTGGAACCTGAAACAAGCAAAAAATCCCTTGTTATCAATGTTTTGGATTTTTATTTGATTTAATTTGATTTAAATTGAATTAATTCAAATAAAAACCAAAATAAATAATAAAAATAAGATATGGACAAGTGGAAAAGGCTAGAGCACGTGGGCTATGTTTCCAACTTAAAACTAGTGAAAAAGATTGGGCCCAATTGGCAAAAATTGAAGTTTTAAGGATAGTTGACTTTTGGCAATTTTGCAAAAAAGGTCAACTTCAACAATGCATAACTTCCTCAATTTTGACTCTTTGGAGGTTTTCTTGGACTTTTTAGAAAGCCTTAGATGTCCTCTAAGAAACACTTTTGGTCTCATTTTAATTTGATATTCCATGCTCATGTATGAATCTTTGACAAAAAAGGTGTTTTGTTGACTTTTCAAAATGACCTATAATGTCCAAATTCATAACTTCTTGTGAGTCAATATTTTGAACTTGGGGATGAATATGGATTGTAGGTAATTGCATCCTCTTCAAAATGAGCTTTTGATGGGTCATTTATCATAAAGTATGAGAAAGTTATGCTTGGTCAAAGTTGAGTTGACTTTTCCTACAAAACCCTAATTTAGCAACTTTAGAGTCTTGATGATTTATGAGCAATCCTTGATGAATCATGATCAACCCTTTATCAAACGATGAAATATACTTGTAAATGAGAATGTTGACCATAAATATTGAAGTTTGACTGTATGTGGGTCACAGTTGACTTTTGCCCTAGCACGGTCGATTTTTGGGCCTTTGAGCAATTGATTGAGCAAACTTTCTCTGCAAGGCTTGAAACTTGACATGGAAGGTCTTGATAACATATTTGGACAATATTGAGAATTTGGGACCACTTGGACTCAAGGATCTTGATGCAACATGAAACCCTAATTTGGAGTAGACTGCCTTAGGAGGGAGTTTGTCTGGTCAACTCTTGGACTTCCTTGGGCAATTTGAGGTCTTTCTTGAAATGTTTTGAGAAATATGTGAGGGAAAATTATGAGGTACAACACAGCGCTATCCTACTATTGAGAAATAGGTAGCACCGTCGTCGGAATTGTAAGGGTCGATTCGAAAGGGACGTACGATCACTGAAGCAATGTTAGGACGTCTTAGTAATAACCCTAAAGTCTTAAGATCATATTTGAGGAAACATTTCCGAGGCGATGTTTCTGAGGAAACATTTCCGAACGGGACATTTGATCTTTGTTTAGACAGGAGGGTAACCACTAAGACTCCCTATACTTAATGATCGTTTACCGAAGGCAACCGAAGTGAGAGTATAGCCTAGGAGTGCGCATGTGCGAGTGATTTGATTTCAGTTATTATCTTTGCAAATTAGGGTTTTCTAGCCGTTTTAAATTATCATGCAATCTTGTCATACAATCCTATTAACATACATCTAAACAGTTAATATTTGCGAGAATTAAAATGCGGGAAAGTAAAACTACGTTGTTACAAGGCTTCGGGGTAGGGATTAATTACATAGCCAAAAAACCCATAAAAGACGATAAATAAAGGAAATCCTAATTTAAACTATTACATACCGTGGACAGTTACATCAATATTGTAAAAAATAATAAACACGCGCGACGAATTGAATGCAAAATAACTAGGGCTTTGACCCTAACTATACCTAATTGTAATTTAAAGGAAAAATCATTTTTTGTCGTTTTTGTTATTTTGAGTAAATAAAGCTCAATTGAATAATAAAAAAAACCTAATTACTAATTAATTTTAATTTAAGAAAAATAATTAAATTAACCTATTTTTATTTTTTTTTATTTTGAGAAAAGAAATAAAAATTAAATCAAGAGTCTAACCCTAATTTTTCTAATTGATTATATATATATATATATATATATATATATATATATATATATATATATATATATATATATATATATATATATATATATATATATATATATATATATATATATATATATATATATATATATATATATATATATATATATATATATATATATATATATATATATATATATATATATATATATATATATATATATATATATATATATATATATATATATATATATATATATATATATATATATATATAAAAGTTAGAATTACCCTAAATTAAATTAAACTAAATTAAATTTGATAAAAAAAACCTAATTCTAATTTTTTGTAAAAAACTCTTGATTTTATGATTTTGTGAAAAAAGAAATTAATTTTGTTTAAAAATAATTAAGCTAATTAAATAAAGAAAAAAAATAAATAGAAAACAAAGAAAGATGGGCCTAGTGTTGTTTAGCAAAAAGGGGGTGTTGTTTGCAATTTTATTGGCCCAACAAGCTCAGGCCCCTTTGACTTTGTCCAATCCCCTGCACATGCTTGACTGGGGCGCATGGTGGACCTTCATTGGAGAAGCCTTGGATCTGGCATGTTGATGATCTGATGGTTGGATGCTGATGATGTATGGTGGCCACAAGGGATACCAACTCACCTGATTATGTAAATAAAAATAATATGAAGCTAAAGTTGGAACCTAGGGATCGAACCCAGGTCCTTGAGCATTATCCCCTTGCCACGCTGCCAGCTGAGCCAGAATGATTAGTTGTCATTACAATAACAAATAATTATTATATAACATAAACAAAATATTAGTCTTTAAAACGCGCGAAATTCAAACTGGCAAGTCAGGGAGCTCCACGTGACCATCTTTTTCCTCCCACGGTCGTGTTAGCCCTGGAGGTTTTTACCTACAGACATTTGAGTGTAACTACAGCCCCTATTCATTCAAAAATCTCGTACGCACATGATAAATGACAACCAATGGTACCAATCAACTCGTTTCAACCTCACGAGCATCATGGTACCATTATTAAGGTCCAATTTTCCCTGTACACAAAACCCCTAAAAACAAAGCACGAACCCTAGCCATGGTAGTTTCATGTTTAGTCAATAAAAATGCAATTGGATATAATCATTAGCTTGCAAACATATCAAGGATTACAAATATGCTAATCAATCATGTTAAATGTTCCATAATAAATGTATTCGAATTCAAGAAAAGAGACAAAATGTGTGACTCTTACAGGGCATTTCAAGGCGTGGCGAAGCTTGCTAGCGATTGAAACACGATCCTAGGATGTCCAGCAAACGATTGGTATGATTAGAATGGCTTGAGATGGTCTAAAACTTGGAAATTGGTTTGCAACTTTTTCTTGAATTTTTGAAATTTGTTTTCTGCCTTTGCACGCCTATAGCCTCTTTCTTTTGGTTTGCATTTGTTCCTTATGTATAGTAGAGTGCATTAGGGTTGCAATTCTGTATCAAATCTCTTCCAATTATGAATATTGATTCATGATTCAATCCTTGCACCAAATCTTTCCAAAATAAGCAAATTCAATCTTTTTGTGTCCATATAAAGCCTTGCACGATTTGATCTTGTCTCCAGCTGTATAATGAACCTAATCATGCACAAAATCTCAAGATTTAATTAGTTTTTGATATTTTCATTATTTTATATTGATTTTATTTGATTTAAATGAAATAAAATCAAAATAAATAACAAAAATAAAATAATGACAAGTGAAAGGGCTCATGGGTCGTGGGTCACATTACAAACCCAGTGCAAGCATAACAAGTTGGGCCCATTTGACAAAAAATGCATTTTTGGACACATTTGACTTTTGGCAATTTTGCAAAAAGGGTCAACTTGGCCAATGCATAACTCCATCAATTTTAACCTTAGAGAAGTGTTATTGGACTTTTTAGAAATCTCAAGGTGTTCTATAAGCAACCCTTTTGGTCTCATCTCAATTGAATATTCCATGTTCATGTATGAAGCTTTGACCTAAAAGGTGTTTTTGTTGACTTTTCAAAATGACCTATAATATCCAAATTTATATCTTCTTGTGAGTGCATATTTTGAACTTGGGAGCTGAATATTAATTGTAGGAAATTTCATCCTCTTCAAAATGAGCTTTGGATGGGTCATTTTTGATAAAGTATGAGAAAGTTATGCTTGGTCAAAGTTGAGTTGACTTTTCCTACAAAACCCTAATTTAGCAACTTTTGGGCTTTGATGAATTGTGAGCAAATCCTTGAGGAATCATGATCAACCCTTGATCAAATGATGAATAATACTTCAAAATGAGAATTTTGGCCAAAAATCTTGAAGCTTGACTGTATGTGGGCCACAGTTGACTTTTGCCCTAACATAGTCGATTTTCAGACATTTGAGCAGTTGACTGAGCAAACTTCCTCTGCAAGGCTTAAAACTTGACATGGATGATCTTGAGAACATATTAGGACAATAGTGATCATTTGGTACCCCTTGGATTCAAACATCTTGATGCAAAATGAAACCCTAATTTTAGGTAGACTGTCTTAAGATAGAGTTTGTGTGGTCAACTCTTGGACTTCCTTGAGCAATTTGAGGACCTCACTTGACATGTATTGAGAAATATGGGAGGGAAAATTTTGGGGTACAACAGTTAGCATCATATCTCCGCCAGAGAATACTTTTATAAATACAAATGGCCCTCTGTAAGTGGGAGTCCATTTTCCCCTGGGATCGCCTTGAGGAAAAATGATGCACTTTATTACCAAATCGTCAGTCTGATACACTCGAGGTTTGATCTTTTTATTGAAAGTCTCAATCATACGCTTTTGATACATTTGACCATGATAAATAGCAGCCAGTATCTTCTCATTGATTAATTTCAACTGATCCAACCTAGTCTGAATCCATTCATCTTCGCCTAAATCTGCTTCTTTCATAATCCTTAAAGAAGGAATCTGAACTTCCACAGGAAGGATAACTTCCATGCCATAGAATAAATAAAAAGGAGTTTCCCCAGTTGATGTTCGAGCCAAAGTACAGTATCCATGAAGAGAAAATGGTAGCATCTCGTGTTAGTCTTTATAAGTTACTACCATCTTTTGCACAATCTTCTTTATGTTTTTATTGGCAGCTTCCACTGCGCCATTCATCTTAGGTCTGTATGGAGAAGAATTGTGATGCTTGATTTTAGATTGCATACAAAGTTCAGTGATCATAGCATTGTTGAGATTGGTTCCGTTATCAGTGGTGATCCTTTCAGGGATACCATATCGGTAGATGAGGTTATGCTTGATAAACCAGGCTACCACATTCTTAGTGACTGAGGCAAATGAAGCAGCTTCGACCCATTTGGTGAAGTAGTCGATGGCAACAAGGATAAAACGGTGTCCATTAGAGGCAGTGGTCTTGATCTCTCCAATCATGTCAATGCCCCACATTGCAAATGGCCATGGAGCAGTCATGACATTCAAAGGAATTGGAGGCACATGAACCTTGTCGGCATAGATTTGACACTTATGGCAAGTTCTCGAGTGATGGTGACAATCAATTTCCATAGTCGACCAATAGTAACCAGCCCTCAGAATCTTTTTGGCCATAGTGTGCCCTCTAGAGTGATTCCCAAAGACACCTTCAGGCATATCTTCCATGATTTTCTCTGGCTCCTTCTTGTCCATACAATAGAGCAGAATGGAATCATGGTTGCGCTTGTACAGGATCCCATTTATTAGGAAGAATTTGGCTGAGAATCTTCGTAGGAATTTCTTGTCGTTGATCGAGGCTCTCTCAGAATACTCTTCTACTTTGAGGTACCTCTTCACTTCATAATACCAAGGCTTCTCCTCATCCGTGTCAATCTCATAACAGTGCGCAGGTTCGTCAAATCTTTCGATTGTAATTCTAGGAGCCTTGTTGTCCCAATTAACCTTAAACATGGATGAAATTGTTGCTAAAGCATCCGCCAACTGATTTTCTTCTCTTGGGAAGTGTTCAAAGGTAACCTCCTCAAAGTACAGGATCAAACCCAATACAAGCTCTTTGTAAGGAAACAAATTTGGATGTTTGGTATCCCATTCGCCTTTAACTTGACTGATTACTAGAGCTGAGTCCCCGTATACGTCCAAAAACTTGTTTCTTAGGTCGATAACAGCTTTTAGACCCAAGATGCATGCTTCATACTCAGCCATGATGTTTGTACAATCAAAACAAAGCCTAGCGGTGAAAGGTGTATGCCAACCTTCGGGAGAAATAATTGCAACACTGATTCAGTTACCCAAAGCATTGGAAGCTCCATCAAAAACCATAGTCCATCAGGATCCTTGTTCATGTCCTTCATACGGTCTAGGCTTTTCACAATCAGTTATCAGCATGATATTCTCGTTTGGGAAATCAAAGTTCATGGATTGGTAGTCATCAACAGCCTGATGGGCCAAATGATCTTCCAGTACACTTCCTTTGATGGCCTTTTGTGTAGTGTATTGGAGATCATATTCAGTCAAGATCATTTTCCATCTTGCTATTCGTCCGGAGAGAAATGGCTTCTCGAAGATATACTTGATAGGGTCCATCTTAGAAATCAATAGAGTGGTGCGAGTCAACATATATTGTCTTAGCTGGCGAGCAGCCCATACCAGAGCATAGCAAGTTTTCTCGAGCAGTGAATATCTTATTTCACAGTTGGTAAACTTTTTGCTCAGGTAGTATATTGCATGCTCTTTTCGGCAAGACTCGTCATGTTAGCCCAACACACACCCCATTGAATTCTATAATATTTTCAAGTACATAATTAAAGGTCTTCCTTCAATTGGAGGCATCAGGATAAGAGGTTCTTATAAATATTCCTTGATCTTGTCAAATGCTGCTTGGCAGTCGTTGTTCCATCTGACTAGATATTTTTTCAAGAGTTTGAAGATTGGCTCACAAATAGCAGTCAAGTGAGATATGAATCGAGCAATGTAGTTAAGTCGACCTAAGAAACCCCTGACCTCCTTCTCAGTACAGGGAGCTGGAATTTCTTGTATGGCTTTGACTTTTGCAGGGTCGACCTCAATACCTTTTCCACTGATAAAAAACCCTAAGAGTTTTCCAGATCTTACCTCGAAGGTACATTTGTTGGGATTCAACCTTAGCTTGTATTTCTTCAACCTTTCGAATAACTTGGGGAGATGATCAAGGTGTTGTTCCTCAGTTTGTGATCTTGCAATAATATCATCAACGTACACTTCTATCTCATGATGGATCATGTCATGAAAAAGGGCTACCATAGCTCATTGATAGGTTGCCCCTACATTCATCAAACCAAAGGCATGACCTTATAGCAGAAAGTACCCCACTGTATGGCAAAAGTGGTCTTCTCCATGTCCTCGGGGGCCATTTTTATTTGGTTGTAGCCGGAGAAGCCAACCATGAAGGATAAGACTTTATGATGAGAAGTGATGTAGACTAAGACGTCAATATGAGGTAGTGGGAAATTGTAGTTAGGGCTTACCCTATTCAAATCTCTATAGTCTACACACATACATACTTTCCCATCTTTCTTCGGCATTGGGACCATATTTTCCGCCCATTGGAGATATGATGTCACTGCCAGAAAACCTGCATTGAATTGCTTCATTACCTCAGCTTTTATCTTTTTCAGACATGTCTGGCCGCATGCGACGAACCTTTTGCTTGATTGGAGGACAATCTTCCTTTATTGGTAGATGACGGACCACAGTGTTATTATCAAGCCCCGACATATCTTCATATGACCAAGCAAACACCTCAACTTAGTCGTGCAACATCTGGACCAAACTACTTTTGACACCGTCTTCCAAGTTGGTGCCAATCTTGACTTCCCTCTTGTTTGTCTCAGTACCTAGGTTGATCACTTCAACTGGTTCCTCGTGCGATTGAATGGCCTTTTCTTCTTGCATCAGAAGTCTGGCTAGTTCCCTAGGTATTTCACAATCTCCTTCGCCTTCGTCTTCCACTTGGTAGATTGGATTTTCAAAGTCATAGATGGAAATTCTAGAGTCGTTGTCAATAAGATCCGAGGTGGACATGGATCTCCAAATGTGTGTGTGTGTGCATTTAAGGTCATATGGCTATTTTGAAAATGCGATAAAATGAAAGAAAGACAATGAGCGCAAAATTTAAATGTAAAAGAGTCCAATGTTTTTCATTAAATGATCATATGGCATATGAAAATGAACAAACCCCTAACAAATGGACCATGGTGTCCCGGGCATGAAACATGGCTAAAAGTCATTGTTTCAAATAAAAATTACAGACAAAGTTCTTAAATTGATAAAACATTAAATGGTAATTACTCCTTGTTGAAGGAGATGAGAATGAAATCTTTGGCACGCCAATTGTTGACCCATTCATCAGCAGTTGGGTATATCCAATCATCAAAGTCATAGTCGTCTTCCGAGTCTTCAAGAGAATTCACTTCATGATTACTGATGCGAAGAGGTGGTTTCCCTGCACGAGCATGTCTGACCTCCTTTTGAGCTTTGGCAGTGAAGCTCAAACCATATTTGTTTGACTTGAAAGGGGTCTCTAGGAGTATTCCCTAAATGGTACAATCTCCATCTTCAATCACATCACGAGCACCTTTAAGGGAAGCCATCCTAGGCACATCTTTAACAGCTTTTGGAACATCAGGAGTAGCCTTGGCAGCAGCAACCATGGTAGATACCACTTCGAAGGCTTGACAAGGAGTTTCGGTGAACTCGCTGTCCATCTCAACATACTTAAACAAATTCAGGTGGCTAACCATAAACTCTCCTTCACCACAGACGGTAACAATCTTTCCTTTGACCGGATATTTCAACTTTTGATGAAGTGTAGAAGTCACTGCTCCTGCCCCATGTATCCAGGGGCGTCCAAGTAGGCAAGAGTAAGCAGGATGAATATCCATCACATAGAAAGTTGAATTGAAAATTTGATACCTAGCTTTAATGGGGAGATCAACTTCCCCATGGACCATCCTTTTGGGTCCGTCGAATTCCCTTACCACAAAATCACTTGGCTTCAACACCAAACCTTCATAGTCCAATCGATCTAGGGCACCTTTGGGCAGTACATTCTGAGAGGACCCAGTATCCACCAATACATGGGCTAGAGTGGTTCCTTTGCATTTAATGGAGACATGCAAAGCTTTATTTTGATTTCTTCCAGAGGGAGTTAAATCAATATCCGAGAATCCCAATCCATTATCGATACTCAAACTTGCTACACAATTTTCAAACTGATCGGTTGTAGTCTCTTGAGGAACATGAGATTTCTTCAGAAATTTTATCAATGTTTGAGTATGCGCATCAGAGAAAAGTAATAAAGATAGCATAAAAATCTTAGAGAGGGTTTTCCCCAACTGTTCTACTATCTTATAATCACTTTTCCTTATAATATTCAAAATCTCTTCCATCTGTTGAGTAGAGAGTTCCTCAGTGGTAATGTCTTTGGCAGGCGCCTCTATCCTGGCAGGCTCAATCACCTTTTATTTCCCCTAGCATTAGTACTAGATTTGTAAATAGTAATTCGAACAGGTGTAGTTGTCTTGGTTAGAGGTGAAATATCAGGAGAGAAAATTCTCCCCGTTCTAGTTATCTTGCTAGACCTAGCAATGTTAGTAATATCAGCAGTCTTGTCTTCATCAATCAAGGATGTCTTGTCTAATACCATGGTAGTATACTTCAATGCCATAATTCCAAGGTAGCGTATTATCGGAATAATAAGGGTCTGGACTTGGTGTGGTAATTATTAATGGAGCTATCTTTGGTTCATTGGAAATCCTAATAGGACCTTTTGAAGTGATCCTAATAGGTTTATTGGAGATAGTGATGATGGGCATGTCTTCAATTTCTTGAGGTACAACTTCAGTCAAACTTTTTATTGACGGAGTTCTTTCAAATAGGATCTCATGGTTGTCCATTAGGTGTTGGACACCTCTTTTCAGCCATTCATAGTCATTGATTTACACAGCATATCAACAACAATCTTCAAGGCAACCAGGGAAAACCCCAGCTTTCAATAAATTGTTTTTGACAAACTTCAGTGGAGTGGTTAAGTCATTAACAGAGGAACCAAAGGAAGTATCTTCAATATCATTGACACCTTTGCCATGATTTGGCATAGGTGCGGTGATTACATTCAGAGTTGGAGGAGGATCAAATTCAATGGTCTTGTTGTCAATGAGGTCTTGGATCTTGCATTTTAGTGCCCAACAATGACCAGTGTCATGTCCGGGACTATTGGAGTGGTAAACACATTTGGCGTTCAAGTTATACTTCAGAGATGAAACATTTGGATTTTAAGGGGGATCACGCAATGTTACCATATTATCCTTCAACAGGTGTTATAAGGCTTGAGATAATGACATGTTGATCCTTGTAAATTATCTTCTTGGAATATCAGGTCTTTGGTAGTTAGCTTGTTGTTGTTGTCTTGGAGTAGAGGTTAGATTGGAGATTAGAACTGCACTTACAGATTGACGATGGTCCTTCTTGATATGGCCCCTTGTCCCATACACAGCATTATTTTCTTTTTTACCGGTAAAAGGTTTCTTCACAATATTTGATGTAGAGGCAGAGGCCATGGGAATCTTTCGCTTTTAATACCGCTCTCGACCCTTTCACCAGTCAAGATTAATTCAGTGAAACCAGATGATGAGCTCCTAATTAGTAAGTTGAAAAATGGCCCAGTCAATGTTCCCATTGACATATCTACCAATTCCATGTCAGTCAATGGTGGTTGCGCCCTGCCATCCAGGTCTCTCCATTTTTGCGCGTACTCTTTGAAGCCCCCATTGGAACCCATGGTCATTCCTTGTAATTGTACTCTAGTTGGCGCCAGATTGACATTGTACTAATATTGACGATAGAAGGCGGTGGCCAAGTCTTCCCAGGTATGGATGTTGGAACCTCTAACTGGTAAAACCACTCCAATTGAGTCCCAGACAGACTTTCTTAAAAGAAGTGTACCCATAACTTATTATCAATGGTATGCGGTTGAATTTTCCGGATGTAATATCTCAAGTGAAGCTTCGGGCATAAAACGCCATCATAGTTGGCGAAGATTAGAATCTTGAATTTGTGGGGGATTGTTAGCCCAGAAACCCTCATCCTCAGAGATTAGATTGTTTTCACCCCCAGTATGGGTGCTCCTTGCATCTTCATCCTGATTCTCATCCTCCTCAGATGACTCTTCTACCACTTACACTTGTCGAACGGGACCCTTGAATCTCTTCCCCATGTTGATCAAATCCTTCTTCTTGGTCTTCTTCTTTGCAACCAGAAGTGACATCAGTTCTTGCTTCCCTTTGGCCAGGTTGAACAAGGTTTCTTGAAATTGAGAATTTCGTGACTGCAAGTCCTTCACAGTCTGCTCGAGATCCATCTTACTAAAATAAATTGTAGAAAGATGAGGAAACTTGTGTCAGAAAACCTGCTTATGTTATGATGCATGTAATGTGAATGCAAATTTTTTCAAGGACCTTTAAGATTTAAATTTGTTTAAACAAAGAAGGAACAAGTGTTAATTGTATTAATAAGTTCAAACGGTTACAAAAATGCCTCTTGGGCTTACAATGGAAGAAGCAAAAATAATACAAAATAAACTCCTAAAACAAAAATATCTTAAGTTTCCCATAAGTGCATCCTCTTTGGTGCAATGTAGGTGTTCAAACTTCGCTCTTCATGAAGTATCTCGTGAGCTCCTAAACCTTCTTCTCGCTTGCATAGAATTGGGTTTCAAAGGTGTCGTGCTCCCATTTGAGTTGAATCCATGGTCTTTGAAACTCCTCGAGAGTAGTAGGCATGTCAGGATGAAGAATAGTGTAGGGAACATCTCCTTCGGCAATAGGTTCTGTCATACGGTGGCAAAACTAACTATTTATACTGGTTTTGTGTTTGTATTCGCAAATGTTGCGGTAAGCAAGAGTCACCACTGACTTTTCTTTTATCCAACAAAGGAAAGGGTGAAAAGAACAGAAAAAGACCTTTCGAGATTTTTCTGAGTAAGGGGGTAGATAATGGAAAGGGAATGTGTTAGCACTCTTTCCATCCATACTTATCTACGGGCTCTTAGATGTTAGCTCATTTGAAAAATACCTTGTGCTTTTGTGTGTTTGAAAAGTATTTTGAAAACGCCTTAATACGGTGAACTTTGTAATGTTTCTCGGAATGGTAGAGAACACATACAAAGTGTTTGAAAATGTTTTTGAAAGCAATTTTGTGTAAGTGTAAAAATTGTTTGAGCAATCATCTAACAACTATCTACTTTACTCTAAAGGTTGTTCTTTTCCTCTTTTCCTTTAGACGGTGTTATCCTACTATTAGTGAGTAGGTAGCCCTAGTCGTTGGATGTTTGAGGGATATTGGAAGGGATGTTTATACAGTCACAAAGGCAACTAGGCAAGAAATTTTAGTAACTACCCTAGGGTTTTTAAGATCATGTCGAGGCAACGCCGAGAGGGTCATCGAGGGACTTATGATTTTAAAACTAGAGGGTAGCCACTAAAATCTCTCACGTTTCGAGAGTCGTGACTGTTTTTTCCGAAGGCAACCAAAGTGGGATACCCTAGAGGCGCATATGTGTAATTTTATGGTATTCAGTTATTTTTATCTTTTGCATTAGGTTTGCTAGCGTTTTGTTTGTTTATTCTTACCATACAATCCTAGTTAGCATGCATCTAGACAGTTAATAATTTGCAGTAATAAAAAGTGCGGAAATGTAAATCTAGCTATTACAAGGCATCAGGGAGGGGGATTATTACATGTCCAAAAATGGGGGAAAACAAAGAAAGCAAAGAAGTAAAAAAGTCCTAATTAATTCTATTACATCTCAGTAGGCAGATACAAAAAATGTGAAAATAAAATGCGAAAAGTAGTAACGCGCGCAAATTGAAAGGAACGTCTAAAACCTTAACAATTATTAAGTTAAAAGAAAATATTTTTTGTTCTTTTTGTTTATTTGTGAAAACGGTTTGAATAAAAAATTAGACTAATTAATTAAAATAAAAAAGAAGAATTATTAATTAAGATTAATTCTAACAAAACCTAATATTTTTGGTATTTTTATTATTTAAGAAAACATTAAAATTTTGACATAATTCTAATTGTTTTTTAATTTATGAAAAGAAACCAAAATAATTAATTAAATTAATTTATGAAAAATAAAATTGAATAAAATAAGACCTAGATCTAAGTTTTCATATTTTCTAATTTTATGATTAAATACAAAATGATTTAAAAATAAAACAAAATAAATAAAATAAAATAGAGAAAATAATTTGAATGGGCCTGGTATGTGAAGCTGAAAGAGGGGGGTATAGGGTTTAAATTCGCTGGGCCCAAAACAAAATCAACCCAAACTTTGTGCCTGATCCCATGTGGGTGGCCTTTTGAGGGTTCATCATGTACAACGCGCTTGAGGTGTTGGGTCTTTATCTGTTGGGATCTCATGGTGAGGATCAGGGGATGTATGGTTTACGCGTGGAAACTGCATGCATTGGATCTCCAAGATAATTGTTAGAAAAAAATATGCAAGACCTGGGACTCGAACCCAGGTCCTCTCTCCATCACGCGCGTTTCTTCACTGTCTGATTTAACTTCTCAATCGTTGATTATAATACAACAATGATATTGTATTTAATAATGCGCGTGCTGATGGGCCCCCTGTATTTGAATAGGCCAATCAGAACGCATCTTCCTACCACGCAACCCTCGCCTGAGTCAAACGACCGGAGGGACGCCGGAGTCAAACTCCGATCATCTTCTTCGGTGCACCAAAACCTGCAAACTCAACCAAACGCTAATTTAAAACCATGCAAAGGACCCTACCCCATGTGAAATTATCCCCTGAACCCGAATCTGGGGTTGTTTTAGCCTGAAACGGCTTTTACCATGAGTTTCAAAAGCAATCAGTTTCGAAGGCCCTAACAATGGTATCCTATCATTTGGGCACTGCAACTTACATGTGTTACGTAAAATCATTCACAAACAACAATAATAACATGAATATGCAATCAAAATGAGAATGGAAGGTATTAGCACCCTTTTCATCTGTAGTTATCTACGGGCTCTTAGTTGCTTGCTAGATCACTTACTTTTATTTGAAAATATGCTTTGTGTGGTTTTCGAAAGTGTTTTGAAAAGGCGCCATCGTTTAGGAAAACTTTGTAATAATTCTCGTTCGTAAGAATGTATACAAAGTGTTGATCTTTTGAAAATGTTTCAAGTTTGAAAGATGTTTGAAAGTGTTGGTGTTTGTTTTGAAACTAGTAAGGATGTTTTGGTTTGAAAATGAGCAAGCAACTAGGAACATTATACTTACTCAAAAGTCTTTCTTGTTTAGTTCCTCTTTCCTTTGACATTGTTATTTTACCATGGATTGGTAAGTAACCTTATCTTTGGATGTAAAAGGGACAGGCAAGGGTCATCGTATAGCCATGATTAGCAATATTGTAAGATATCTTAGCATTTTCTTTAGGGACTAAGATCATTTTTGAAAGGCAACTTTAATAGCGTCATTGTTGTACCCCAAAATTTTCCCTCTCATTTATCAAGATTCTCCTCACAAGACTTCTTGGACTCAAGACAAATTTAGGGTTTGCTCAGCTCAAGACTGCATCTTGCACTGATGACCTGAAATTAGGGTTTGAGTTTGCACAAGGATTTTTGGACCATCAATTCTTCATGTGACTTTCATATACCATCTTGGACCCCTAAGATTGCTCATACCAAGTTTCAAGCCTTGAATCACATTTTTGCCAAGTCAATTGGATAGTTGCCTTAAAATCAATTGTATTGGGGAAAAAGTCAACCATAGCCAATTTACAGTCAAACTTCATAATTTTTGATCCACAACAACATTTTAGGATCCTATGAACCATTTGATCAAGTTTGGACCACAACTCCTCAAGAAATTTGATCAGATCATCAAAAGGGCAAAATGGTCAAAATTAGGGTTTTGACTAAGAAAGGGCAATTTCTGATTTTTAACCTAGCCAATTGCCAATTGGGTTCAAGCATGATTTCAAGGACTCAATAGAATCATCATGACCTAATCACATAGTTCAAAAGATCTCAAATGCATAGGATTGACAGATGAATTTTCCAATCAACTGATCAAAAGTCAACTGTGCACTAAAAAGTCAAACTTTGACTTTTTGGTCAAAATCAAGTGCCAAGGGTCATAATTCATCAAGATATGTCAAAATGTGAAAATTGTTGATCAAGAAACCTAAAATTGCAAATTAGGGTTTTAATTTGAAATTTTTCATAACTTAGAATTTTTCTAAGTATGGAAAATTTCTTATTTTTTCCCAACCTTCCACAACTTTTTCACCATGATGAAATTAGATTCAAAGGAAACATCCAACATGAAAGTTGTAGTCCTCCATGAAATCTACAAATTTTATTAACAAAGTTTTCCCAAAATATGCTTGGATCTCAAGTTATGAATTTGTGAATAGGGGTCCATAAACTTTTTAACTTAGTGAAATTTTGCCCTAGTTTAGGCAGGTTTTTGACCTAACTTCATGGAAACTTTTCACCTAGTTCCAAGAGGTATCTCAAGTTGAATTTCAAATATGGATTGTAAAGCATGTTACAATATTTCCAAAATGTCCAAGAAATCTCCAAGATCATTTGTGGTTAGGGGGAATCAAAGAAGAGAAAATGGCAATTTGTCACTTTTGTTCAAGCCATGTTTACAATGCTTCAAGTTGCAAATCAGTTCCTAGCATGCTTGTACCTTGCATTACAGGTCCTAATCCCTTCTTCACTCCATAATTAAATGCAAACTCAATGGATAATGGCTTTGTTTTGACTTTTGAAGCATTGCACAATGAATTAATCCAAAAATGGTATAAAGTTCACAATACCATGTTTTGTGTTATGGGTTTTTGCTTTTGTGCACGTATGTGAGAGTTGCAGGTCTGTATATGGGACGCGCGCGAAGAAGCCAAGGACAGGGACGAAGATGGCTGTCTGGGCCTGGCGCGCCTGGGCCTTGCAATTCTGACTTTCCACACCCCCTATATTCCGACCTGCACCCCCTTTGATTATTTTTATATTTTTGCATATTTTCTTGCATATTTTATATTTTTGACTTGCATTTATTTTTTCTGAACATTAAAAATCACAAAATTGATTTTCTTAATTTTTTTGCAATTTTATTTTTATTTTTATTTTTCACATATAAAATAATTTTATTTTAATAAATAGAGATTATTTTCTTATTTATTCATAAAAACTTTTAATAAAAATGCTATACATTTTTATTTTATTATTTTTCACACAAAACATTATTTTCACACATATTTAATTTTTAATATTTATGTATTATATTAATTATTATTTTTCTTGTACATAAATAAATAAAATAATTGATATAAAACATATTTTCTTTTAAATAAAAAAAATTAGGGTTTCCCCTTTCAAAAATAATACTAATATTATTTTTTCTTATTTTTAGGACTTAAATGATTTTATTTTACATACATAAAATAAATACAAAAAACATTTTGCATCCATACATTTTATTGTATATTTAAATAATTGTCTATTTATTTATTGTGCAAAGATTCAATTGGGTTGTAATAATTTTTAGGGTTTTATTTTGAGCAATATCCCCCGTTCAAAACTTGTATCCCCCTCCCATAATATTGTTGTAATAGCTTAGATTTACTTTACGCAATTTATCGTATTATACTATGCTAGTAAACTAGGGTTTGCATGAAAAGACCAAAAAAATCAAACAAATACAAGACCTAATACAAGACAAACAAAAGCATGTAAAATGGCACACATTGCACACAAGCACTCCTTAGGGTTTCACCCACTTTATTACCTTAAAAATGGCCATGGTATGCATGTTAGGTATCTTGGCAAAGCAAAATAAAACAAAAGATCATAGTCCCTCGATGACGCTAGACAAGGTTGCTTAAAAACAAATGATCTTGGTCCCTAAGACATGCTAAGATACTTGGCACCATTGCTATCATGGTCATACGATGACCCATGCCCGTCTCGTTTAACATCCAAAGATAGGGTTGTTTACCAAAGCAATGGTAAATCAACAATGTCAAAGGAATAAAAATGTACAAGAAAGACTTTTGAGTAGGTAGAATGCTTCTAGTTACTTGATCATTTCAAAAACAATCCTTGCTATTTTCAAACAAACACACACACATTTCAAAACATTTCCAAACAACTTTCAAAAAATTTCCAAACAACTTTCAAAAACATTGAAACATTTTTCAAAAGACAAACATCTTTGTATACATTCTTACAAACAAGAATCATTACAAAGATTACCTAAACAAAGGCCTCTTTTCAAAATACTTTCAAAAACCACACAAAGCACCATTTCAAACAATTGCAAAAGCAAAGCAAGTGATCTAAACAAGTAACTAAGAGCCCATGGAAAACCATGGATGAAAAGGGTGCTAGCACCTTCCCTTTTCATAATCTACCCCCCGAACTCAAGAAACAATCTCAAAGGTCTTTCCTGTGCTTTTTTACCTTTCCTTTTGGATAAAATAAAAGCCGGTGGTGACTCTTGCTAAACTGAAACATTTGCGAACACAAACGCAAAACCTCAAGTCAGTTCTCCCACCGTATCACAGAACTGGCGACTCTGTTGGGGAAAATCATAAAAGTGGGGTTACCTTAGGGTTTTAGATCACCTTTACATGCTTATCTTGCTTGACTTGTTTGCTTTACACTTTGGTTCTATTGTTTGGGTTTGAATTCTCTACCCAGATTTGGGAAACATTCATAGGTAAATAGTAATATGTTGTGGAAACTGTGCGGGGTATACCGACATGGTCTAAACAATAGCTATATTAGTGCGACATATTTGTGGGTACCGGTAGCCTTTGAGTCAATCAAAGAGAGTACGGGGCCGCTGAGTGATGTCATGAAGCACTAATGGACTTTTAGAACCTTTACTTGACCAACTTGGCCTTTTAGGATGTAGTGAGATGACCGGCTTTTGTGCAGTCCGAAGTTGGTAGATACTTGATACTACACTCATTAAGGGTTGGTTCCTTGGAATATTTCGGTCTCCAGTAAAGAGGCTGAGTTGAAATAATGAACAAGGAAACAATCCAGTGATATTGAGCTCCTTAGAACCCGATTACTATTTCTAGGACAGGTTGAGCCAACTAAACTTCAAGAGGGTACTTACCTATGAAACCCCATGCAAGCCTAAAATAGGAACTTGTGTAATTTGCTTGTACATATATACTTGTGCATAACATCATGGACATCATGAAGCATCATATGCATCAACTAACCATTTCAAGGATTTTGGAGATTCATCTTTGTTCTTGTTTTATAGGTTATGGATTCACTTCACAGGAAAACTATCCAAGTCAACCTTGTAAGAATTCCTCCACAACTCAAGGAGCTAGCTTCAAGGATTCATGAGAATTATCCATTCACCGAGAGGCATGGTCGTCTTCTCAACTTAGCCACTGCCAACACTGAGGAGGATATGCTGAAAGTTCTCTTCCAGTTCTTTGACCCTTTGCATCATTGTTTCACATTTCCTGACTACCAACTTGTGCCTACTTTGGAGGAATTTTCTCAACTCTTGAGGATTCCTATTCTCAATTAACTACCTTTCAACGGTACGGAAAGAGATCCAAATCCATAAGAGATTGCTCAAGCCATACACTTGCACTCATCTGATGTCACAACACATTGGGAAACTAGAAGTGGTGTCAAAGGCTTCTTAGCAAAGTTCTTGTTTGAGAAGGCCCAAAGCTGCTGGAATTCCTTAGACTTACAAGATTTTGAGGAGATTGTAGCCCTTCTCATATATGGGATGGTCTTATTCCCTAACCCTGATCAACTCATAGAGGTGAGTGCTATCAAGATCTTCATGACTCGCAACCCGGTGCCTACATTGCTTGGGGATATCTTGCACTCTTTTCACACTCGAACAATGAGGAAAAGAGGTGTTCTCATATGTTGCACTCCTCTTCTGGAAAGATGGTTTATTTCTCATCTTCCTCAATCAGTCTTAAAGAATGAGCAAAGTTTGAGGTGGTCACAATGATTGATGACTCTTACACATTCAGACATTCATTGGTGTTCCCGATCCAAAGAGAATGTTATTATCGTTGACCGTTGTGGGGAATTCCATAATGTCCCTCTACTTGGCATTAGGGGAGGTGTTGTACCCCAAAATTTGCCCTCTCATATTTCTCAAAGACATTGCAAGAATAATCTCCAAGTGGCTCAAGATTGCTCAAGAGTTGGACAGTCACATCATCTCCTAAGGCAGTCAACCTCAAATTAGGGTTTTATGTTGCATCAAGGTCCTTACATCCAAATGACCTCAAGTTCTCCCCAATGTCCTAATATGTTCTCATGTTCATCCATGTCAAATTTCAAGCCTTGCAGAGGAAGTTTGGTCAGTCAATTGCTCAAGAGGTCCAAAAATCGATTGTGCTAGGGCAAAAGTCAACTGTGACCTACAAATAGTCAAACCTCAAGATTTTTTGTCAATATTATCATTTTGAAGGATAATTCATCATTTGATCAAGGGTTGATCATGATTCATCAAGGATTTCTCAAAATTCATCAAGACTCAAAAGTTGCTAAATTAGGGTCTTGTAGGAAAACTCAACTCAACTTTGACCAAGCATAACTTTCTCATACTTTATGAGAAATGACCCATCCAAATCTCATTTTGAAGAGGATTCAATTTCCTACAATCCATATTCACACCCCAAGATCAATAAATGCACTCACAAAAAGTTACAAATTTGGACATTATAGGTCATTTTTGAAAATCAACAAAAACACCTTTTTTGCCAAAGCTTATAACTTGAGCATGGAATATAAAAATGGGATGAGACCAAACGGGTTGGTTATAGGACATCTCAAGATTTCTAAAAAGTCCAAGAACACTTCCAAAAGTTCAAAATTGAAGAAGTTATGCATTGTTGAAGTTGGGTATTTTTCCAAAATTGCCAAAAGTCAACTATCTCCAAAACTTCAAATTTTGTCAAAAGGGCCCACTTTTTTCCACTTGATTTGATCTTATAACACTACACACGTGTCCTATCTTCAGTCTTGGGTCCATTTATTAATTTTTCTATTTTATTTGATTTTTATTGAATTAATTCATTTTTAATCAATTTAAATCCAAATAAAATCTAAAAATTGATCACTTGGTATCTTTATGATTGATATAGGTATTAAATATCATCATGGACACAATCAAATCCGAATCAAGCCATATCATGCACAAAATATTGTTTTTTGACAAATTTGGAAGCTTTTTCAATGGAGAATAAAATCAAATCCTAAATCATCAATGCATAAGGATTCAAAGCCCAAAACCTGACCTAATTCATTCCCTTATACTTGTACAATGCAAAGGCACAAAAATTAGAACCAAGAGGCTGCATAATCACCAATACCAAACTTGAAAAAAACTCAAAAAAATCTTGAAACTGAAATCCATTCTAGAGGCAGATTCAAGGTCAAATCTCAACGTAGACCTCTTGCTGGACATCCATTGAGTCTAAAGGAATCAAAAGCAAGCTCTCTCCCTCCCTGAATCGCACTGTAAGCCTCCATGAAAGTCGCCTTGTACTCGAAATCGCAATCTCTCATTCTTGCATTTTCTTGACAAAACATTGGCATATTCATGATTCTTGAATGATTTCTAAGCTTTCTACATTATTCAATTGTATTTTTATAGCCTGTAATTCCATACCCGAATCTAGGGTTTTTATTTCTTGTTTTTAGGCGTTTTAGTTTCAAAAAAAATCAAAGAAAATAATGGACATAGCCATGTTCAGGAGGGAGAGACGAAGCGAACCATGGTATTAGAATCAATTTATATGGCCTACAGTTGATTTTAGGAGATGCCTATGGATTTAGCTGCGGATAAAAATCCGCAGATAAATAACCAGTGTTCCAACGAAGAAGACGCTGACGCGTCTCCCTCCCATTGGTTGTTTCAAATCTCGCGCATTTTCTTTTTTAATTCCAGCGTATTATTTGTTTTTCCCATATAATAATCATCACCTAATCCACTAACAAAGAGAATGCAGTGGTCCAGTGGCAAGCGCATTGTATGAAATCCAATGGGACCTGGGTTCGAATCCCAGGTCCACCATATTTGCATATTGTTATTTTTCTTCAGATATTCCAATGCCTTTCAAAGATCATGGTATATCATATAGCCTCATTCAGATGCCTGCCAGATGGCCCCAGGCCAGATCTGGTGGCCCAAAGGTGATATCCACCATACACCCAGTCAACATGCGCGTGGAGAAACAGAAAAGTCAATCAGGCCAACGTAAATGGGCGAATTTTTTTTATTAATAACCATGTATTAAAAAAATATTTCGCAAATAACCGGGTTTCGGAAAAAATTACGCAAATAACCATGTTTGAGATGGCTCCACAAAGGAGGAGCCATCTCATTTGGCGCATGCACCTAGGGTTTTGCCCTAGGCGCCATCTCACTTGGCGCCTCCATTGGCTTTTAGCCAAGTGAGATGGCGAATGCTCCTTAAAAAGGAGAGGAGGCGCCATCTCACTTGGCGCCTAGGGCAAAACTAGGGTTTTTTGCTGTTTTATAAATAATTCGTCCGTTTCTTTGAAATTTCTCACACTTTCTCGCACTGTATTTTTATTTTGTACTCCCTTATTTACGTAATGAGGTCGCCTATGATTTTTAGCAGAGATGGTTACGTTATATTCTCCGCCACGAAACCTGCGATGAAAATGAAATTCTGGCACATTCACTCCATGGAGCGTCTGAAGCGGGAGTTGATGCGGTGGCTAGATGGAGACATCGCCGAGGGGGAAAAAATTCGAAGGATCCAGCGAAAATGAACAACAACCTCGCATGCGACAGGAAGACCTAATGTGTGGTTGGAGGAAGTCAAAACAGACAGTGATGTAATGCTGATGATGCATGGGTCAGATGAAATTGTGTTAACAGTTGTAATTTCCTAGATTGATTATCGTTAATCATTGTTGTACGCGAAAACCCTAATGTAATTTCCTATATTGAATTTCCTAAATTGTGTGAACAGTTTTATTAACGGAAAACCCATAATGTTTACAACACAAATATTGAAAAGATTTATTGTATTACAAAATTTATGTGGTCGAGCCAGACGCCCGATTCAGACAGTTTTTGCGATTGTGTCCGACCTGACGGCATAAACCACACTTTCTTTCCAACCTGTCAAGATCGTCCATTTCTGTTGTTATGCGCCTGCTTTTGGGACGACCCTTCTTGTTCCTTCGCATTTGGTCATTGTGCCAAACTATATCACCGTTGTATTCAGGCCAATAGTCCGGTTTTGCCACCAAAGGAAAGTTGTTGTTGTAAACAGTGAGCAACGTTTCAGATTTATAAACGTTTGAGAGCAGTTGAAGCGCGTCTTGATGGGTATGCGCACAAGCGGCAATGACATGAGAGCAAGGCATACGAAAAGCTTGAAACCTGCCACAATCGCACCATTGAGAAGGTAAAATGACCCTGTATTCTTGTCTTGCCAGGCCTTCATTGTGGTCAATTGTCTCTTTCACAATGAAGTTGTGGCTATGGCGGTCAAACCGTGTAACCATGTGAGTGTTGGCTTTAGCACTTTCAGCCTTAATGTATTTCATACAGCTTTCACTCCATAGTTGTCCTGATTGCAAGACCGCATACCACATTTCACCTCTTTTGGCAAATAATGCAGCCATCCTAAAATACGTGGATTTCACCAAGGCAGTGATGGGGAGGTTTCGTATGCCCTTGAATACCCCATTCATTGATTCAATAAGATTTGTAGTCATATGCCCCCATCTTTGGCCATTGTCGTATGACCTAGTCCATTTTTCGACCGGTATATTGTCGATCCACGTACCGGCTTCTGGGTTAGACAAACGGATCTCGTTGCGGTAATATTTGAATGTGGGCTGTGTCAGTGCGTATCCCGCATTCATCACCGCTTTCCTCAATGTTTTGTCCTTGACCTCCCTCGAGAAATTCTGGACGATATGCCTGACGCAATAGACATGCGTAGAAGGAGGGTCATGCCAACCATTTGCCGGATTATTATAGGCACTTTCAATGGAGGCATGTCTGTCCGAGATCAAACAGAGATCTGGTTGAGGAGCCACGTGTGTACGAAGATTTTTCAGGAAAAAGCTCCAAGCACCACCGGTCTCCCCCTCGACAAGGGCAAACGCAACGGGGAAAATGTTATTGTTGCCATCTTGTGCAACTGCCATCAAAAGCGTGCCTTTGTACTTCCCATACAACCAAGTCCCGTCTATTTGTAGAATTGGTTTGCATGATGCAAACCCTGAGATGCATGGTTGAAATGCCCAAAAGACGCGACTGAATATTCCGTTGCCATGTAGTAGACTACCATCTTGAGCGTACGCTGGCAATGTTTCCAGAACATAAACACTACCTGGAGAATATGTCTTGAGTGCATTTAGGTAGCGGGGAAGTTCTCGGTATGACTCCTCCCAGTTTCCGTACACCCTTTCAATCGCCTTAGTCTTTGCTAACCACGCCTTACGGTAAGACGGAGTGTAGTTAAAAACCGTGGTGATGTGGGAGATGATTGTTTTCACCTTCAAAGAAGGGTCGTTGCTGACCAGGGGTAGGATTTCTTGACAGATTAGATCATGGTTGAGTTTTCGGTGGTCTTGTGATTGAGTGGAATTTACACAAGTATGGGTAGTCATGGAACCTATGACCCAGCAGTCACCCCTTAGTCTGTATGAAGCAGTCAGCTTGAACATGCAGTCAGGGTGGACACACTTGATCTTGTACCTTTCCGGGTTTACACGATCCACCTTATAATCAACCGAGTTGAGCATGTGAAATTTTTTGATGGCCCTTATGCATTCCTCTCTATTACGAAACTTGTCCTTCTCTTTTAAATTTTCATCTGATTGCATATACGGTTGGAAAAATAAGTCCGTAGAAGGTTCATCTCCGCCCATGTTGAAGTTTGTCATGTGCGTAGGTGGTGTGTAGATTTTGTCGGTAGGAATACTTGGGATGCCATCATCGTCAGAATCGTCGTTCACCATTTCATCGAACTCTAACTCGTTATCTTCTTCTTCATCATCAACGGCATCCACCTCATCTTGCTCATTCTCCAAAGGATCAACCTCCTGTGTCACCGGAGGCTCTACCTCCTGTGTCACCGGAGGCTCTTGAAACAGAACGTACAACTCAATAGAGTCGTTTCCAGAATAGACATGGCTGGAAATCATGTTCTGGAAATCCTCGTCATCTTCAATTGCAACCTTATAAAATATGACTTGGTTGTTTCCAAAAAAGACTGGACTCTGATAAAATATTTGGGATACCGGGCCTCGTTCAAGTTTGGCCTCCAATCTTTTCTTAAAGTAGGAGAAATTTGCTTTCCCGTTTAAGAGAAATCGGACATTGTCGGTGTTTCTAAACAAAAACCCAACTGTGGGACACATGTATGTCTCACCGTTGAAATGTGCTTTGACAACAAATTGTGGTGAAGAGGCCATTGTGTAGAATTGTTTTAGGTATGAAGGTGGGAATGTTTTGGGTTTATTGATTATATGAAGGTATGAATGCTGGAATGTTTGAAGGTTAGATGACTGATTCGAAGGTTGGAAAATTTTACAGTTTATGTGAATGAATGTTATGTTCAACCTAAGGCAAAATATTTCAATTAAGTAAGTGATGCAACCCCCCAAGGCTGCCAATAATATTACATGCATGGGCTTATGCTGCCACCTAGCCTGGCCCTATTCTACACACATAAATGTTTTGTGTAAGCCTGTCACCCATCAACTCCAATGGCCTTGCATGCAACAGAGAAAGGAATCCCAAAGGCTGTCACGTAGCCTGAGCCAATGCTGTAAAACGTGACACCTCTTATTCGCCAAATGGGGTGGCGACACCATTCATTTTTGTACTATTTCGCCAAGTGAGATGGCGCCTCCCTTACTGTCCAATCGTGATACATGCATGGGCTTATGCTGCCACCTAGCCTGGCCCTATTCTACACACATAAATGTTTTGTGTAAGCCTGCCACCCATCAACTCCAATGGCCTTGCATGCAACAGAGAAAGGAATCCCAAAGGCTGTCACGTAGCCTGAGCCAATGCTGTAAAACGTGACACCTCTTATTCGCCAAATGGGGTGGCGACACCATTCATTTTTGTACTAATAGGTGAATGTACCATCACTCTCGAAGATGTGTACATGCTACTGGGCCTCCCTATTGACGGTAAAGCGGTGAACGGGTCGGTTCAACAACCCAACTCACAGTGTGAAGAACCGTTAGGTAGGGACATGGTAGAAGGTGGTGGAGCAAGAGGGCAGGGGATACTACTCACTGACCTGAAACGGCATTATGCAAGTATGGAATTAAATGAAAATTCCTCAGAGAATGACCGAGTAGTAAAAGCCCGAACTTATATTATGATACTTTTTGGTACTTTTTTATTTCCCGAAAGTACGAGAAATAGTGTAAATTTCATGTACTTACATTTACTAACAAATTTTGATAAAACTAGAAAATTTAGTTGGGGTTCTGCAGTATTAGCCCACCTGTACAGTTCCTTGTGCAAAAACGCAGTCAAGGAAAAATGTACATTTTATGGGTGCGCATTTTTACTACAAGCCTGGGGTTGGTGGAGGATGGAGTCCTTAAACCCCATCAACAACAACACTTTTGGTTTCCCTTACGCAACAAAGTAAGTCATTAAGTTATAGCATTTATAACTATTCTTCTCTTTCCAAAATATATGCTAAAAATAACATGTTTCTCATTTCCTATAGGTACTGCGTGAGGGGTATGGATTACGGCAAGAATCCCAGATTCAATGTCGCACTCTACCGGAATCTGTTGGATCACTTAGGCCCAGATGACGTAAGTCGTAGCTTTTAACTTTTGTTCATTTTAATTATTTATACATTACTTTTGCGCTTACCTGATTTAAATTTTATCGCAGTTCGTCTGGAGACCATATTTGGGTTTGGACCATTCTCCAAATCCAGAGGATGCAACAACTTGGACTGCAAAGACTGCACTCATTCGGTTCAACATTGTGGAGATGCACCACAGCGACCGTGTGAAGATGCAGTTCGGAATGATCCAAGAGATACCAAGTGATCCAACAGATTTGTCCCCCTGGCATCTAAAAAGGGTCGACGCCCAGTGGAATCTAACCAACTGGAAAGACTTTGCTCCAGAATGGTGTAAAATGTGGCAAAGGCGTCACCGCTACATCTTGCAATCCCCTATTTTCCTTACTCAAGGTAACATGCGACACACCGATCAATATATGTCGTGGTACAGGTCGGTTAGTAACCCAGATATGCACGTGTCTCATCCGAGGTACTTGGTTGACCCACGCACACAATGGGCACAACCCTCGATTCCCCACCAACAAACCCAAAATCCATCAACCTCAAACCAACCCCCTAGAAGAAACAGACCAACAAACACACAACCACATTCCCCACCACAACACAACTACAACCAAATGCCGTACTACCAACCACAATCACCGCCAAACTACCAATACCCAGATATGCCTCAAACCCAACCACAATACCAACCCCAATACCAGCAAACCCACATACCCCATACACAATTTCAGTCTTCCACATATCCCAATATGGGGCCCTCAACATCCAGCCTTAGCCCTGATATGGGAATGTCAGAAGATTATGACCAACCCGACCAAACCTACCATCAACCACCATATCACCAAACAACCCAACATCCACAGTACCAAACACCCCAAGATCCATTTCCTTTCTACCCCCCATACTCAGACGACCAATGCTACCGACCAACCATGGAACCCCACCCACCGCCAACACGACCAAACTTCGAGGGTATGGGTAACCGACTGTACCAGAGCGGATCTTCGAGATATGGAGATCTTACTGATTTTATGGATTCGGATCGCATTGACTTCGCTGGGCCATCGACCTTGCCGCAACAGGAAACGAGACGGCACCCATCAAGAGAAAGGCGAGGACGGGGATGCGGAACTGGGGGTCATTACCGGGTTCCTGGGGATCATTGATGTATCTTTTTTTTTCCAGTATTTTTTGTATCTATTTTTTTACTGTTATTTAAATGTAAAACAGTTCAATATAATTATTTTTTATCAAATAAAAAATCAATTTTGTTTATCTCTGTCTAATACGCAACACGCAGGAAAGAAAAAAAAAATTTTTTTTTACCTAACTTTGTACATAGGCGCCATCTCACTTGGCTTAGGGCTTGCCATTTGCCCTTAGGCGCCAAATGAGATGGCGCCTCCCTTATAAAAAGAGGAGGATGCGCCAAATGAGATGGCTCCTCCTTTATGGAGCCATCTCAAACATGGTTATTTGCGTAATTTTTTCCGAAACCCGGTTATTCGCGAAATATTTTTTTAATACTTGGTTATTAATAAAAAAAATTCTAAATGGGCCTCTGAAAATGCTAATCTCACCCTCCAATTTGGGCCTGAACCCCCTTGGGTGATTACTTTTCCTTTTTTTGTTTTCATTTTATTTATTTATATTGTTTATTATTTTTATTAATTTCACTAACTAATTAATCTTTTTCTTAATAAAATTAAAAAAAACCAAAAAAATATATTTTATTTATTAGAATTAAATTCATCATTTTATTTTTTTAAATAAATATTAATTAATTAACTTAGTTTTAATTAGGTATGATTTCAATATCTTTTACAAATAATTAAAATTAATTTAGATTATTAGGTTTTATTAACTTTGATCAATTTTATTTTATTTCCTCAAATATCCAAAAATCCAAAAAATGTCTTTTTAATTAATTAATTCATTTATTTATTTAATTAACTTAGATCTAATTTCTTTTTAATCAAAAAATAACAAAAAAATGCTTTCTTTCAAAAAAAGGGTCAAAACCCTAAAAAATGCGCCGATTTAATTTTCTCGCACGCGATCCATATTTTCATATTATTGTACTTGCTTCCGGAATGTAATAGCTTTAAATAGGACTTTACATTATTTTATCGCTTTCTTTTATTTTCCGCAATTTAATTTAAAGGGTTGTTTTTGGCGATGTAAATACCCGACGCCTTATAATAGTTTAGATTTAATTTCTGCAAATTTAATTTCCGTAACTTATAAACTGTTAGATGTTTGATAATAGGGAATGCATGACAAGATCGAATGTTTGAACCTAAAATCAACGTAGATAACCACTAACATGTGTAAAGATAAATAACTGAAAATAACACACCCGCACATGCGCACTCTTAGGGTACACCTGACTTGGTTGCCTTCGAACGTGGTCATTGAGTATAGGAAGTTTTAGAGGTCGCCCTCTTGTCCAATGATCATAGTTGCCTCGAAACGGTTGCCTCAAAAAAATGATCTAAGACATTAGGGTTACCGCTAAGGCATCCTAACATTGCTTTAGTGACCACACGTCCCTTAATCGAATTGACCCTTAAAATCCAACGACGGTGCTACCTACTCATTCATAGGGGGATAACATTGCCTAAAGGACATTAGCACAGATTGATTCCTTTTTCGAGTAGATAGATGGTTCTTAAGTACTTGCTCTTTTCTAAAACAAAACAAAACTTTTCGCACTTACACTCCTTTCAAACAAAAACTTCTTTCAAACCCACAAACACAAAGAAAAGCAAATTTTGAAAACACTTTGAGCAAGTACCTAAGAGCCTGTGGATAACCACGGATAGAAATGGTGCTAACACCTTCTCTTTCTATAATCTACCCCCCGGACCCGAGAAACATCTCGAAAAAGGAATTTTTCTGTGCTTTTTTCCTTTCCTTGTTGGATAAAATAAAAGTCGATGGCGACTCTTGCTTACCGCGACATTTTGCAAAAACAAACGCAAAACGCGAACCAGCATTCCAAAACAGTCAGTTCTCTTCCCACCGTATCACAGAACTGGCGACTCTGCTGGGGATATTTATAAGTGAGGTGTACCTTAGGATTAGATCATTGTGTTTTCAGTTGTATGCTTTGTATGATTTATATTTGTGGGCTTGTATCAGAGTTACTATAGATCCTAACCTAGATCTGGGGGATACCCTTTAGGTAAGTAGCAATAAACTGTGAGGGAACTGTACAGCGTAAACCGATACGGTTGAAGCAGTAGCTACGTTGGTGTGGCACTTTAGATTGTACCGATATCCCTTGTGTTGGAACGAGCAGAATATGGGTCATCTAAGGGGTCATTAAGCACCAACTGACCTTAGAACCTTTAAATTTACCAACTTGGCCATAGAACAGTAGCAGTATGCTACACTCATTGAGACTAAACTCTCGCGATGATTCTGGCCGCAAGAAAAGGTGGCTAAACTGGAATTATGACCGATTGAGGGTAGTCAGTGATATTGAGATCCTCTAGAACTCGGTTACTATTTTTAGGACAGGTTTGAACCAACTGAGCTGAAAGAGGGTAGTACCTAAGCTCCTTGCCAGCCTGAAATATAAGGGCTCTCTGTGTGACTTGTGTGCCTTTACCATGTTTGCTATTTGTGGATACTTGTGGTGTGCTTACCATCATGACATCATGACATCATAACATTGCATACATCTTGCATTGGACTAACCTATTTCAAAGTCAGGAGGGATTCATCTTTGTTCTGTTTTGTAGGTCATCATGATGCCCATGCGTAAGAATACCATCCGGATTAACTTAGTCCAGGTTCCCACCCTGCTTAAAGATTTGGTTGCAAAGATGCCTGATACTACTTCCTTCCTCAGGAGACATGGTTATCTTCTCAGTCTGGTCACCTCCAAATTGGACGAATAGATTATGAGTGTTTTGGTCCAATTCTATAATCCTCTGTACCATTGTTTTACTTTCCAGGACTACCAGCTGGTTCCCACCCTAGAAGAATTCTCTGAGCTGCTCGGTATCTCTGTTCTGGAGCAGACCCCGTTTACTGGTTGGGAAAGGATTCTTAAGCCCGAAGAGATTGTTGCAGCCCTTCATATGACAAAGGAAGAGGTAATGGCTAATTGGGAGACTAGAAGTGAAGCAAAGGGCTTTCTGACTAAGTTCTTGGTTGGTAAGGCTAACTATTTCTGGGATAGTCTAGACTTCAAGGCGTTCGAGGATATTCTAGCTCTTCTGATATGTGGCTTGGTATTGTTTCCGAACTCTGACTCCTTTGTTGATGTTAATGCGGTAAAGATCTTCATCTCTTGGAATCCGGTATCCACTCTCTTAGGTGACATTCTTCATCAGCTCTATGCTCGTACTACCCGAAAGCGGGGAACCTTGATGTGTTGTGCTCCGTTATTGGCAAGGTGGTTTATTTCGCACCTTCCCAAATCAGTGCTGAAGAATAAAGAAGGCATGGGCTGGGCCTATAGGTTTATGTCTCTCTCGCATAATGATATCATCTGGACTCTCAAGGGTATGGACGAGGTGATTATTATTGATCGGTGTGGGGAGTACCCCAATGTTCCATTGATAGGAACCCATGGAGGAATTTCTTACAATCTGTGCTTAGCCTTGCATCAGTTTGGGCGTGCCAGAAGAGAAGGACCTCATGAGCTGCTAATGCCTCATATTATCTTTGATTTTCAAGGGGATAGCGACGAACAGCGTCGCAGATTCATAAGGGCTTAGGATAGAGTTCACCAATCTGATCCACATGAGTTGGGTTCAAAGACTTCACTTCCGATGGAGCCATATCTCAGATGGGCCCGTATCTGTGCCCAAAAGTTGGGTATGCCGTATGAAGCCGTCCGGCCTGTCATTCTTGAAGTTGCTAATGAAGAAGGGGTTCTTCCAACCATCATCCATCCTCATATGCCCACTAACATTGGGGAACTGAAAAGGTCTTCGATGCAGCTGAGGGAGGAACGGGATTCTCATCGGGAAAAGTTCAACGAGCAAGAGCAGAAGATCCAGAAGTTGACTAGGCAGTTGGAGAACGAGCGGATTCTGAATGACTACGCCCGCACCGACAAGAAGAGACCATAGGAGCATTGATTGACCTTTGATGATTTCCTTTCCAGTTGTTATTTACTTTTCAGTATTTCCTTTCATGTAACTCCTTAAGGGCATCAGTTGAACAATTTGAATTCCAAAGTTTATCTAAGAAAGTGTGTTTCCTTTCTGGTTTACAAATTTGAATCTCTCAATTGTCTTTGAAATCATAATCATGCGCATTTCATCTTATGCACTTCATAAACAGGTACCCATTACAGGTCTCTTATCTTCTTCGCTATTTATTTCAGCACTCATCATGTCTGCTGAACCTTCAACTGAGCAAGCCATTAAGGCCCTACAGGCCCAGAATGCCCAATTTCAAGAGTTGTTCATGAATCTTGCTAAGGGTCAGCAAGATCTGAAGACCCTGATTCTGAAAGAGAAGAAGAAGAAGAAGAAGAGGACAATCCTGTTTAACACAGGGCACAAGTTTGGAAACAGGCTTCAGAATGAAGTTGATTTGACCACCTCATCTGGAGGGAAAGATAGTCAGGAAGAAAGGAGGGCTCCTAGCCCTGTGGTCTTCGACAACGAGACAGACTTCGACGAAGAACAGTATCCTCTGACCGAGGATAGGTACAAGCAACTGGAAGACCGGTTGAGTGCTATGGAAGTTTAGAAAGTGCTTGGTCTGGACTTTGGTGATCTGGGTCTATCATCTGGGGTAGTGATTTCCCACAAATTCAAGGCACCAGCCTTTGCTAAGTATGACGAAGTTTCTTGTCCGAAGCTGCACCTCCGGTCATATGTGAGGAAGATTCAGCCTTACACTGCTGATAAGAACCTATGGATCCACTTCTTCCAAGACAGTCTCTCAGGGACTCAGCTTGAGTGGTTCTATCAGTTAGACGGAGCCAGTATTCGCAGTTGGGAAGATTTGGCTACTGCTTTCTACAGGCAGTACCAGTACAACTCCGACCTTGCTCCCACGCGTACCCAACTCCAGGGTATGTCAATGGGAACGGGTGAAGGATTCAAAGATTATGCTCAGAAGTGGAGGGACCTCGCTGGAAGAGTACAACCACCCTTGGTTGATTGGGAGCTTATGGATATGTTTCTGGGGACCCTATCTGGTCCATTTTTTAACCATCTGATCGGAAGCTCTTCATCTGGGTTTACAGAGCTTATTTTGACCGGTGAGAGGATAGAGGCTGGTATTAAGGCTGGGAAGATACAGAAGGGTGCCTCATCGAGTACCGAGAAGAAGTCGTTTAAGAAGGAGTCAAGTGTTGTCTACAATTCAAGAAACCAGAATAGACATGAACACCACCAAGCTGTGAATGCGGTTGTTATTTCAAAACCTGTTGGTGCTCCTCAGTACAACAATCAACAAAAGGACGAGACACCTAAGAGGCAATTTACTCGTCTCAGCATGACCTTATCTCAGATTCTGCCATAGTTGTTGAAGACTAATCTGGTGATTCTAAAGGAAGCCCCAAAGAATCCAAATACAACGTCACCGAGGTATAACCCTAATGCCCGCTGTGCTTATCACTATGATAGCCCGGGGCATAATACAGATGATTGTTGAACTTTGAAGAATAAGATACAGGACTTAATTGATGCGAAGGAGATTGAGTTCGAGGCGCCCGAAAGGCCTAATGTTGTGACTGCTCTTATGCCCAAGCATGGAGTAAATGCTATAGAAGAAGATTCGTTTGTGGTTTCTATGAATGATATTGCTACCCCTTTGATGACTGTGAAGAAGAACCTTTTGCTAGCCGGTTTATTTCCGGGTTGTGACGAAGGTTGCCGTATGTGCTCTGTTCTACCAACCGGTTGCCATCTCTTAAAGTCAGGTGTCCAACGCCTGATGGATAGTAGGGAAATTCTGTTTGAGAAGACTGTTGTTCCCTCCGTTCCTACTGAAGAAGTTTCCATCATTACCATTTTCGACAATTCTTCCAAGGCTCCCTCGAGGAAGCCTGTTAGAATTACATATGTTCCAAGAATCGCACCTGTGATCATCACTGTTCTGGGGCCCATCCCCTATACCTCTGATAAAGCTGTCCCTTGGAACTATGGGGCTGATGTTTATTTTCATGGAGTTAAGCAAGAGTTGGATGATGATACTGACATCAGCAATATTGTTGGACCTGCTAAAGTCACCCGCAGCAGAAGACTTTTCTCACCTGATATCTTTCCACCAACTGCCTGAAGACCTATTGTTATTACACCTGCCAGTGTACCTGCCACTATTCCTATTCAAGTTCCTATTCTTACCCCTGTCGCCGAGTCATCTCACACTCGGGGCAAAGGGACCACCAGTGAGCTTGCCCAGACGGAGGCGCCAAAGACGATTACTGTTGAAGCTTCTAAACAAGAGATGGAAGAGATTCTGAAGATCATCAAAAAGAGTGACTACAATGTAGTTGAGCAGCTGGGGCAAACCCCGTCCAAGATCTCTATGTTGTCACTATTGTTGTGCTCAGAGGCCCATGCCAAGAATCTGATTACCTTCCTGAAAACTGCCCACGTACTACAAGAGACATCAACTGATCAGTTTACCGATTGCATGGCCAATTTGACTGCTGATAATGGTTTAGGTTTCTCTGACGCTGACTTGACTGCTAAAGGGAAGAATCACAATGATGCCCTGCATGTCTCCATTGAATGTAGGGGCACTACTCTTGCACATGTATTGGTAGATATTAGTTCCTCATTGAACGTTTTGCCTAAAAAAGCTCTAGACCGGTTGGACTGTGAAGGGTTGGAGCTGAAACCAAGTAACATTGTTGTTAGGGCCTTTGATGGGTCCAAGAGAATGGTACACAGAGAAGTTGATATCCCGATCAAGGTTTGCTCTCAGGTCTTCAACTCTATGTTCTATGTGATGGAAATTCGACCATCTTATTCTTATTTGCTGGGTCGTCCATGGATCCACAAAGCTGGAGCCGTAACCTCAACACTCCACCAGAAGCTGAAGTACCCGGTAAAAGGGAAGATTGTGACAGTGCAAGGAGAGGAGGAGTACATGGTGAGCTACCTCAACTTTTTCCGATATGTAGATATGGATGGGGAGTTCATTGAGACCCCATTCCAACATTTTGAAGAGGTTCCCTAGACGCTGGCGTCAGCTGAGACTGTTGTTGAAGATTCTCCTATGAAGATGGCTTCCCTCAAGGATGCCCAGGCTGTTGTTGAGAAAGGTGGGTGTGCAAATTGGGGACGACTCCCTGATTTTACATAGAAGACTAACAAGTTTGGTTTTGGGTTTCACTGTAGAAGCTCAAAGGGCTGTTCGGAATGCAAGGATCGGAAGACCTCCCGTGTTCATCAGCAACTCGGGAGTAAATGCCATTGAAGATGATGTGGAAGAGTCTGAGTTTGACAGTTGGATCTATCCTACGACCGACGGTGGACCAAGCAACTGGACAGCAAAGGACTTCATCCCTATTACTTTTGTTACCCAGTAATGAAACTTTTGTTTTGAATTTGTAACAGCCAATGTTTTAAACTTTATGGCCCGATGTCTTACCCGGGGCACCGTGGCTTCATTTGTGAGGGCTTTATGTGTGTCATTTTCATATATCATTAATAAAAGCATTGGACGTTTCTTGCATTTCAAATTTTGCGCTCCTTGTTTTTCTTTATTATATATTGCAAAACAGCTATTTTATACACACTCACGTATACAGGTCTACATCCACTCTGGATCTCCCTGGTAACGACTCTGCTACTGCCAGTTATGACTTTGAAAATCCGATCAACTTAGCCGAAGATGAAGGTGAAGATGATTGCGAAGTGCCTGGTGAACTTGCAAGACTGCTACTCCAAGAAGAAAGAGTTATTCAGCCGCACGAAGAGCCGGTGGAATCAGTGAATCTGGGTACTGAGACAGATAAGAAGGAAGTTAAGATTGGTGCAAATCTGGAGCTTAGTGTGAAGCAACAGTTGATTCAGATGCTGCATGACTATGTTGAGATCTTCTCCTGGTCTTACAAAGATATGCCTGGTTTGGATACTGATATTGTGGTTCATTGCCTACCTACCAAGGAAGATTGTCCTCCCGTGAAACAGAAGGTCCGCCGAATGCGCCCAGAGATGTCTGAGAAAATCAAGGCTGAAGTTATGAAATAGTTTGACGCCGGTTTTCTAGCAGTTACTTCTTACCCTCAGTGGGTGGCCAATGTGGTTCCTGTGCCAAAAAAAGATGGTAAGGTCCGAATGTGTATTGACTACAGGGATCTGAACAGGGCAAGCCCCAAGGATGACTTCCCTCTACCTCATATCGATGTTCTGGTTGATAACACCGCTCAGCACAAGGTATTCTCCTTTATGGATGGTTTCTCCGATTATAATCAGATCAAAATGGCTCCCAAATACATGGAGAAGACAACCTTTGTTACTCAGTGGGGTACCTTTTGCTACAAGGTCATGCCTTTTGGACTGAAGAACGCTGGGGCAACATATCAACGTGCCATGGTTGCTTTGTTTCATGACATGATCCATCATGAGATAGAGGTATATGTCGATGACATGATTGCAAGGTCCCAAACTGAGGAAGAACACCTTGACCATCTGCAGAAGCTATTTGACAGGTTGAAATTGTACAAGCTGAGGTTAAACCCGAACAAGTGCACCTTCGGGGTGAGATCTGGTAAACTGTTGGGTTTCGTCGTGAGCGACAAAGGTATTCAAGTAGATCTGGCAAAAGTGAAAGTTATACAAGAAATGCCCGCTCCCAGGATAGAGAAAGAAGTCAGAGGCTTTCTGGGACGTCTGAACTACATTTCCCGATTCATCTCGCACCTGAATGCTACTTGTGAGCCAATCTTCAAGTTACTGAAGAAAGATCAAGTAGTACATTGGAACGATGAATGTCAGGCCGCTTTCGAAAGGATCAAAGAGTATCTCCAAGAGCCGCCCATTCTAATGCCACCAGTTGAAGAGAGACCTTTGATCTTATACTTGACAGTACTCGACAACTCAATGGGGTGTGTGATGGGTCAACATGACGAGTCTGGCCGAAAAGAGCATGCTATTTATTACCTTAGCAAAAAGTTTACCGACTGTGAGACCCGATACTCACTGCTCGAGAAAACTTGCTGCGCTTTGGCATGGGCTGCTCGCCGGCTGAGACAGTATATGTTGACTCACACTACTCTGTTGATATCAAAGATGGATCCAATCAAGTATATCTTCGAGAAGCCTGCCTTGTCCGGAAGAATAGCAAGATGGCAGATGATATTGACTGAGTATGACATCCAATACACAACCCAGAAAGCAATCAAGGGAAGTGTGTTGGCAGACCATTTGGCACATCAGGCAATGGATGATGACCAGTCTATGAACTTTGAATTTCCGGACGAGAATATCATGTTTGTAACTGATTGTGAGACACCTGGACCGGATGAAGAACCTGAGGAAGGATCCCGATGGTCTATGTACTTTGATGGAGCTTTAAACGCTTTGGGTAATGGCATTGGCGCCGTAATCATATCTCCTAAAGGCTCTCATACTCCGTTCACCGCCCGGCTATGTTTCAACTGCACTAACAACATGGCGGAGTATGAAGCGTGCATCATGGGTCATGGAGCAACAATTGACATAAGGATTAAGTTTCTAAGTGTCTTCGGAGATTCCACTCTCGTGATCAGTCAGATCAAAGGCGAGTGGGATATGAAACACCCAAATCTTATTCCTTACAAGGAGTATGTGTTGACGTTGCTTCCCCATTTCAAGGAGATAACCTTTGAACACTTCCCTAGAGAGGAGAATCAGTTGGCGGACGCGCTGGCTACAATGTCTTCTATGTTCAAGGTCAATTGGGACAACGAGGCTCCCCGGATTATCATTGAAATATTGGACGAACCTGCACATTGCTGTGACATTAAGATTGAAGAGGTAACAGAGAAGCCCTGGTATCATGAGGTGAAAAGGTATCTTGAGGCTCAGGAGTACCCCGAGGGTGCATCTGTTAATGATAAGAAGTTTCTGAGGAGGTTCGCGGCAAAGTTCTTCATCAGCAATGGTATTCTTTACAAGCATAACCATGATTCAACCTTAATGCGTTGTGTGGATAAGAATGAAGCAGAAAGGATCATGGCAGAGTTACATGAAGGTACCTTTGGAACTCATTCCAGTGGACACACCATGGCAAAGAAAATCCTACGGGCATGATATTATTGGTCTACAATGGAAGCCGACTGTTATCAGCATTCTCGGACATGTCACAAGTGTCAAGTCTATGCTGATAAGGTGCACATACCTCCAGTTCCTCTGAACATCTTGACAACTCCTTGGCTTTTTGCAATGTGGGGATTGATATGATCGGCGAGATCAGACCTACGGAATCCAACGGGCATCGTTTCATCTTGGTAGCAATTGATTACTTTACGAAGTGTGTTGAAGCAGCTTCCTTTACTACTGTAACCAAGAACGTCGTAGCACGGTTCATTCGGCATAATCTGATCTGTCGATACAGTGTACCAGAGAGGATCATTACGGACAATGGTACCAATCTCAACAACAAGATGATCACTGAACTCTGCGAGAAATTCAAGATACAACATCATAACTCTTCTCCCTACCGGCCGAAGATGAATGGGGTTGTCGAAGCGGATAATAAGAACATTAAGAAGATCGTGCAGAAGATGGAAGTGACATACAAAGACTGGTACGAGATGTTACCATTTGCTCTTCATGGGTACCGCACCTCAGCACGGACGTCAACAGGGGCAACACCCTATTCCTTGGTTGATGGTATGGAGGCAGTCTTGCCCATTGAACTCCAGATACCCTCTCTTCGAATCATGAAGGATGCAGGTTTGAGTGAAGATGACTGGATTCAGACCCGACTTGATCAGCTAAACTTAATCGACAAAAAGAGACTTACTACTATTTGTCATGGTCAGACGTACCAAAAACGGATGATCAAGGCATTTAACAAGAAAGTCAGACGACAAGAGTATCAAGTTTGGGATCTGGTTATCAAGCGCATCATCCTACCGCAAGGTGATCCCAGGGGCAAATGGACCCCTACTTATGAAGGGTCATTTGTGGTTAAGAACATTTTCTGAGGAGGAGCTATGATTCTAACCACCATGGACGGTGACGACCTTCCTCACCCTGTCAATGCAGACATAGTGAAAAGATACTACGCATAATCAAAGACCCGCTAGGTTGACTGGCCTAGGCAAAAATAAGGGCTTCCCAGCGAACCAAAAGGGTTCAGGCAAAAATAAGGGATGAAAAGGAAACAAAGTTGTACACCCGGCAAGTTGAAAACCTGAAAAGGCGGCTTGGGCAAAAAGGGGTATCCCGGTGGACTGTAAACCCGAAAGTGAGGTCCAGGCAAAAATTAGGGATCAAAGCGTAATACTATGTCTCATTGGATCACCTTGCATCCAGACTTCGGTATCAACCATCAAGCTCGGGCGGCACTAATCAATTTGATTCATCTTCAACCAAGCAGCAAAGTGATGAGATGCTTGAAGATATAAAGGCAATAGCAGAGTTGGAACCCAGTGGGATCATTCACATAGCTGTTTTGTTTAGTTTTTCACAAATTGTGTAAATTCTATTATTCGATGGTGTTCTCTTACTAGGACGTCAGCCTCTTATACAAAAACGCCTATTTACATGCCAAACTTCAAAAATCAATACAATTCATTTTCAAAGAAATTTCAAACTGTTTTTCCTTTATCTGTTTTGTTTTGTAAAAAACATCCAATGTTCATTTTTGATATATGCATTTGACATTAATTGTTGCTCATAAAATATTTACATGCGAAACGAAAGACAAATTACTGGTAATATCAGAAATAGGGGAAATAGAATTTCCCAAGCTGTATAGTTGCTCTGTCCACCAGGTACGAAGGTAGATTCAGCTGAAGAATATGGCTAAGATACTTTCACTCCCTGCAGAGCAAGACAGTAATGGTAGCTCTCCCAGCTAAGACTTGCAACTATGAACGAGTCAGCAATACTCTCCCCAAGCAGAGTTGGTCTACCATCAGCACTAAAAGGGTCTTAATATTCCCCAGCGGAGTATAAGAATATTCCCCAGTAAGTATAAGAGTATCCCCGACAGTCTTAATATTCCTCAACGGAGTATAAGAATGTTCCCCGGCAGAATACAAGATACCCCCAATGGAGTCAATATTTCCCCAGCGTAGTCTGAAAAAGCTTCCCCAATGGAGTTAAAGTATCATCCCCAGTAGACTCTGGAAGTTTATCCCCAGCGGAGTACAAATTAAACCTCCACAACCAAGTTCAAAGGATCATTCCCGACAGAACTCAGAGGTTTATCCCCATAAAAGTCTAACAGGTTTATCCCCGGAAATTCGCAACTGAAGATCATCCCCAGCGAAGTTATTTCCTTTCACAAGCAGGAATTCAATCCTCAACAGATCCAGTATCACCAGCAACGATAATCCATCCCCAGCGGAGTTTATTAGTGGAATCTTCAGCAGAACATCTCTTCCCCACAGAGTAATTCCCCTCGGAGTAATTTCCTCATCAGTTTATTCCCCAACGGAGTTCTCTGCTCCTACAGGTTTATTATCTTTGTTCACCATCCCCAGCGGAAACAAAGAATCCATCTCTATTCTCTAGCAGCTATCCGGGATTTATTTTCCCCAGTTAAAACATCACATTTCCATACATCATGATACATGCATATATGCATCATATAATACAATCTCATTTATATTGAGAACATCATTTCTTGATCCATCGCATGCATTGCATATGACTGACCTTTGCTTTTCAGGAAAGATATAGTTAAAGTTCTCAGCAGTCAAAGAAGACAAATCCAGTTAAATGGATTCCTAAATATTTTTCTGAGGACAATCCAGTCAAAGAAGACAAGACCAGTTAAATTGATTCCTAAAGATTTTTCTGAGGCCAATGCAGTCAAAGAAGACAAATCTAGTTAAATCGATTCCTAAAGATTTTTCTGAGGCCAATCCAGTCAAAGAAGACAAATCCAGTTAAATCGATTCCTAAAGATTTTTCTGATGCTAATCCAGTCAAAGGAGACAAATCCAGTTAAATCGATTCCTAAAGATTTTTCTAAGGCCAACTAGTCAAAAGAGACAAGACCAGTTAAATCGATTCCTAAAGATTTTTCTGAGGCCGATCTAGTCAAAAGAGACAAAGCCAGTTAAATCGATTCCTAAAGATTTTTCTGATGCTAATGCATTCAAAGAAGACAAATCCAGTTAAATCGATTCCTAAAGATTTTTCTGAGGCTCATCCAGTCAAAAGAGACAAAACCAGTTAAATCGATTCCTAAAGATTTTTCTGATGGCAACCCAGTCAAAAGAGACAAAACCAGTTAAATCGATTCCTAAAGATTTTTCTGATGCTAATCCAGTCAAAGAAGACAAATCCAGTTAAATCGATTCCTAAAGATTTTTCTGATGCCTATCCAGTCAAAGAAGACAAAACCTCCTCTAGTTCAGTTAAATCGATTCCTAAAGATTTTTCTTATACCAATCCAATCAAAGAAGACAAGAACACCTACCAACAGTCTCCAAATGGCATCTACAAACCCATTCCCAACATCACAATGTTGATACCACTTCATGCGAGTGCAAATTTCTGGGCACTCTAGTGTTCAATCACCTTTCACCTTCGGATTATGAAAGGCTCGAAAACCAATCTATATCCTCAGGTTTAAGAAGATTGAACAGGGGAAACTGTTGTACCCCAAAATTTTCCCTCTCATATTTCTCAAATACATTGCAAGAATAATCTCCAAGTGGCTCAAGATTGCTCAAGAGTTGGACAGTCACATCATCTCCTAAGGCAGTCAGCCTCAAATTAGGGTTTTGTGTTGCATCAAGGTCCTTGAATCCAAATGACCTCAAGTGCTCCCCAATGTCCTAATATGTTATTAAGTTCATCCATGTCAAATTTCAAGCCTTGCAGAGGAAGTTTGGTCAGTCAATTGCTCAAGAGGTCCAAAAATCGACTATGCTAGGGCAAAAGTCAACTGTGACCTACAAATAGTCAAACCTCAAGATTTTTTGTCAACATTATCATTTTTAAGGATAATTCAACATTTGATCAAGGTTTGATCATGATTCATCAAGGATTTCTCAAAATTCATCAAGACTCAAAAGTTGCTAAATTAGGGTTTTATAGGAAAAGTCAACTCAACTTTGACCAAGCATAACTTTCTCATACTTTATGATAAATGACCCATCCAAATATCATTTTGAATAGGATGCAATTTCCTACAATCCATCTTCACACCCCAAGATCAATAAATGCACTCACAAAAAGTTACAAATTTGGATATTATATGTCATTTTTGAAAGTCAACAAAAACACCTTTTTTCCAAAGCTTATAAATTGATCATGGAATATCAAAATTGGATGAGACCAAAAGGGATGGTTAGAGTACATCTCAAGATTTCTAAAAAGTCCAAGAACAGTTCCAAAAGTTCAAAATTGAAGAAGTTATGCATTGTTGAAGTTGGGCATTTTTCCAAAGTTGGCAAAAGTCAACTATCTCCAAAACATCAAATTTTGTCAAAAGGGCCCACTTTTTTCCACTTGATTTGATCTTATCACACTACACACGTGTCCTATCTTCAGTATTGGGTCCATTTATTAATTTTTCTATTTTATTTGATTTTTATTGAATTAATTCATTTTTAATCAATTTAAATCCAAATAAAATCTAAAAAAGGATCACTTCGTATCTTTTTGATTGATATAGGTCTTAAATATCATCATGGACACAATCAAATCCGAATCAAGCCATATCATGCACAAAATATTGTTTTTTGACAAATTTGGAAGCTTTTTCAATGGAGAATAAAATCAAATCCTAAATCATCAATGCATAAGGATTCAAAGCCCAAAACCTAACCTAATTCATTCCCTTATACTTGTACAATGAAAAGGCACGAAAATTAGAACCAAGAGGCTGCATAATCACCAATACCAAACTTGAAAAAAACTCAAAAAAATCTTGAAACTGAAATCCATTCTAGAGGCAGGTTCAAGGTCAAATCTCAACGTAGACCTCTTACTGGACATCCATTGAGTCTAAAGGAATCAAAAGCAAGCTCTCTCCCTCCCTGGATCGCATTGTAACCCTCCCTGAAAGTCGCCCTGTACTCGAAATCGCAATCTCTCATTCTTGCATTTTCTTGACAAAACATTGGCATATTCATGATTCTTGAATGATTTCTAAGCTTTCTACATTATTCAATTGTATTTTTATAGCCTGTAATGCCATACCCGAATCTAGGGTTTTTGTTTCTTGTTTTTAGGCGTTTTAGTTTCAGTAAAAATCAAAGAAAATAATGGACATAGCCATGTTCAGGAGGGAGAGACGAAGCGAACCATGGTCTTAGAATTAATTTATATGGCCTACAGTTGATTTTAGGAGATGCCTATGGATTTAGCTGCGGATAAAAATCCGCAGGTAAATAACTAGTGTTCCAACGAAGAAGACGCTGACGCGTCTCCCTCCCATTGGTTGTTTCAAATCTCGCACGTTTTCTTTTTTAATTCCAGCGTATTATTTGTTTTTCCCATATAATAATCATCACCTAATCCACTAACAAATAGAATGCAGTGGTCCAGTGGCAAGCGCGTTGTATGAAATCCAATGGGACCTGGGTTCGAATCCCAGGTCCACCATATTTGCATATTGTTATTTTTCTTCAGATATTCCAATGCCTTTCAAAGATCATGGCCTATCATACAACCTCATTCAGATACCTGCCAGATGGCCCCAGACCAGATCTGGTGGCCCAAAGGTGATATCCACCATACACCCAAGTCAATATGCGCGTGGAGAAACAGAAAAGTCAATCAGGCCAACGTAAATGGGCCTCTGAAAATGCTAATCTCACCCTCCAATTTGGGCTTGAACCCCCTTGGGTGATTTCTTTTCCTTTTTTTTGTTTTCATTTTATTTATTTATATTGTTTATTATTTTTATTAATTTCACTAACTAATTAATCTTTTTCTTAATAAAATAAAAAAAACCAAAAAAAATATATTTTATTTATTAAAATTAAATTCATCATTTTATTTTTGTAAATAAATATTAATTAATTAACTTAGTTTTAATTAGGTATGATTTCAATATCTTTTGCAAATAATTAGAATTAATTTAGATTATTAGGTTTTATTAACTTTGATCAATTTTATTTTATTTCCTCAAATATCCAAAAATCCAAAAAATGTCTTTTTAATTAATTAATTCATTTATTTATTTAATTAACTTAGATCTAATTTCTTTTTAATCAAAAAATAACAAAAAAAAATGCTTTCTTTCAAAAAAGGGTCAAAACCCTAAAAAATGCGCTGATTTAATTTTCTCGCACGCGATCCATATTTTCATATTATTGTACTTGCTTCCGGAATGTAATAGCTTTAAATAGGACTTTACATTATTTTATCGCTTTCTTTTATTTTCCGCAATTTAATTTAAAGGATTGTTTTTGGCGATGTAAATACCCGACGCCTTGTAATAGTTTAGATTTAATTTCCGCAAATTTAATTTCCACAACTTATAAACTGTTAGATGTTTGATAATAGGGAATGTATGACAAGATCGAATGTTTGAACCTAAAATCAACGTAGATAACCACTAACATGTGTAAAGATAAATAACTGAAAATAACACACCCGCACATGCGCACTCTTAGGGTACACCTCACTTGGATGCCTTCGAACGTGGTCATTGAGTATAGGAAGTTTTAGAGATCGCCCTCTTGTCCAAAGATCATAGTTGCCTCGAAACGGTTGCCTCAAAAAAATGATCTAAGACATTAGGGTTACCGCTAAGGCATCCTAACATTGCTTTAGTGACCACACGTCCCTTAATCGAATTGACCCTTAAACTCCAACGGCGGTGCTACCTACTCATTCATAGGGGGATAGCATTGCCTAAAGGACATTAGCACATATTGATTCCTTTTTCGAGTAGATAGATGGTTCTTAAGTACTTTCTCTTTTCTAAAACAAAACAAAACTTTTCGCACTTACACTCCTTTCAAACAAAAACTTCTTTCAAACCCACAAACACAAAGAAAAGCAAATTTTGAAAACACTTTGAGCAAGTACCTAAGAGCCCGTGGATAACCACAGATAGAAAGGGTGCTAACACCTTCCCTTTCTATAATCTACCCCCCGGACCCGAGAAACATCTCGAAAAAGGAATTTTTCTGTTCTTTTTTCCTTTCCTTGTTGGATAAAATAAAAGTCGGTGGCGACTCTTGCTTACCGCGACATTTTGCAAAAACAAACGCAAAATGCGAACCAGCATTCCAAAACAGTCAGTTCTCTTCCCACCGTATCACATGAGGCATCACCTACAACCCCTGCTTGGCTCTAAGACAGTTTGGGTATGCCCGAAGGGATGGCCCCCATGATATGCTAGTTCAAGGTTTGATTTTCGACTTCGACAATGACAATCAAGGACTCCGACAAAGGTTCATCCAAGCTTGGAGGATGCCAAACAAGGTAGACAGTAAGACCTTGGGACACAAGAATTCCATCCCCCTTGAGCCTTACCTCAAGTGGGTATGAACCCGCGCCCAAAGTCTTATGATGCCTTACCCCTCCATTCTCCCCGTGATTATAGAGCCTGTTATGGAAGGAGAGGTTCCATACACCCTCCTACATCTTGACATGCCAACATCACTCGAAGATCTACAAAGGAGTTGGATACAGCTCAAGGGAGAACGCGATACTTTTGAAGCCCAATTCTACGTAAGCGAGAAGAAGGTTTTGGAACTCACTCGTCTACTTCACGAAGAGTAGACTCTCAACACCTACATTGCACCAAAGAGGATGCGCAACGTCTTTTTACCTTAGAATTTTGTATTATTTTGCCCAAGGGGCATTGATGTACTAACAATTCTATCTTATTAATATGACGTGTGTTTTCTTTTTTTGTTTAAAACAAATTTGAATTTCTGAATCCTTGAAAGCATTACATGAATACATATCATTCATCATATGCATAAACAGGTCTTTGCAAGAAGTTTCCTCATCTCTCTGCTGTTTATTTCAGCAAGATGGATATTGAACAAACGGTCAAAGATTTGCAAGCTCAGAATTCACGATTCCAACAGCTACTCTTGACCTTGTCCAAGGGGCAGGAGGAGCTCAAGACTCTGCTAGAGAAAGAGAAAGAGAAAAAGAAGAAGAAGCGAGCCTGTGTGGTTATCATGGGCAGAAGGTTTGAAGGTCAAGCCAGAAGGACCTTGGAATTTCCATCAACCTCTAAGGAAGGGGAAAGAAAAGGTAAAGAGACTGCAGTACCATCTGAATCTGAAGCTGAAGAAGAGGAAGATAAGGACTACTCATAACAAAAATACCCTCCGGCCGATGACAAAGACAAAAATCTGGAAGAACGTCTAGCTCCTATGGAGATACAAAGAGTACCGGGGCTGGATTTTGAGGAGTTAGGGTTGGTTTCTGGAATTGTAATCCCTCCTAAGTTTAAAGTGCCACTGTTTTCCAAGTACGATGGGGTGTCTTGCCCAAAGATGCACCTACAATCTTATGTCAGGAAAATTCAACCATATTTTGCTGACAAAGATTTGTGGGTCCACTTTTTCCAAGACAGTTTATCGGGGACGCAGCTGGATTGGTTCTACCAGTTAGAGAGGTCTGATGTACATAATTGGGAAGACTTGGCAGCCGCATTCTATAAACAGTATCAATACAACGCCAACTTGGCACCAACCCGTACTCAACTCCAGGGTATGGCTATGGTGTCTAATGGGGGCTTCAAAGACTACGCCCAAAAGTGGAGGGATTTAGCCGGAAGGGTGCAACCACCTTTATCTGAAAGGGAGCTAGTGGACATGTTCTTGGGGACTCTATCAGGTCCTTTCTTTAATCACCTGATTGGAAGCTCCTCTGTAGGCTTCACTGAATTGATTTTAACTGACGAGAGGATAGAAGCCGGTATTAGAAGTGGGAAAATTCATAAAGATGCGTCTACCTCTGCTGCTGCCAAAAAGCCCTTCACCGGAAAGAAGGAAGTGTCTGCTGTCTATGCCCAGAGGAATCAGGGAAGAACCGAAAGACGACCAACTGTAAGTGCCGTTATGATTCAAAAGTTTGCATCAGACCAGCCGAGAAACAATCAGCCTAGAAATGATCAGCCGAGGAATAACCAGCAAAGGGTGGAAAGGCCTGTAAGTCAATTCACCAAGATAAACATGACTCCTGCTCAAGTCCTACCACATATTTTGAAGTTAAATTTGGCCATGCTGAAAGAGGCCCCTAAAAATCCTAATACTTCATCTCCACACTACCATCTGAATGCCAGGTGTGCTTACCATTCAGAAATTCCAGGGCACGGCACCAACAATTGTTGGGCTCTGAAGAACAAGATCCAAGATCTGATAGACGCTAAGGAAGTTGAATTTGAAGCTCCCAAAAAACCAAATGTTATTCTTCTCCAATGCCTACGCATGGACACAATGCCAGTGTTGTGGAAGAAGATCTGTTTGTTTCTACTGTGGATGAACTGTTAACTCCTCTCCTAACCATCAAGTTGAATTTGTTAAAAGTTGGGGTGTTCCTAGGTTGTGACCAAGATTGCCATACTTGCCTGTCCTCCCCATTTGAATGTCCTCTGTTGAAGAAAGGAATCCAACAATTGATTGATAACAAGGAAATTTTGTTTGAGAAAGCTCATATTTCACCCATTCCAGTTCCAGAAGTTTCGATAATAACCATATACGCCAATCCTTCCAGGGTTCCTAAAAAACCCGTTAGGATTACATCCGCTCCAATGTCTACTCTGTTGAAGATAACAATGCCCGGGCCAGCCCCTTACAAATCCGATAAAATGGTACCATGGAACTATGGTGGAGAAATCTACTACCATGGTGTCAAACAGATTGAACAGACTGCCGGAGATGAGAGCTCTGAAGAAGACAATTCCGACATCAGTAACATTGCTAGCACAAGAAAAATTACTCGTAGTGGAAGAATTTTCTCTCCAGAGATTGCACCACCAAAGGCAGTCTCTGGACCAGTTCCAAAGATTACAGTTGTACCAGTGATTACACCTGCAAGTGTACCTACCAACAATGACAATGCAATTCCTATCCCCACTTCCGTTGCTGAGAATAAAGGAAAGAATGTTCAAGAGGAGCCTGTCTTGATGAAGGCTCAGTCGCAAGTTATTCCTGAGACATCCAAGAGGGAGATGGAAGAAATCCTGAGGATCATTAAGAAGAGTGATTATGAAGTGGTAGAACAACTGGGGCAGACCCCCTCTAAAATCTCTATGTTAGCCTTGTTGCTGTGCTCTGAGGCACATGCTAAGGCTTTGGTCAAGTTTTTGAAGACAGCGCACGTGCCGTAAGAGACCTCGGCTGATCAATTCCAAGAGTGTGTAGCCAGTTTGACAGCAGACAATGGCCTGGGTTTCTCCGATGCTGACTTGACCTCTAAAGGTAGAAAATACAACGACACACTACATGTCTCGGTGGAGTGTAGGGGAACCACCCTAGCCCATGTTTTGGTTGATACTGGATCATCCTTGAACGTCTTGCCAAAGAAAGCCCTAGATAGGTTGGATTGTGAAGGCCTAACCCTGAAACCTAGCAATATAATTGTGAGAGTGTTTGACAGCTCTAAGAGGATGGTCCATGGAGAGGTGGACATCCCGATCAAGGTGGGTACCCATACGTTCAATTCAACATTCGACGTGATAGACATCCGTCCTTCTTACTCATGCCTGTTGGGACGTCCCTGGATTCACAATGCCGGTGCAGTCACCTCGACTTTGCATCAGATGCTCAAGTACCCCGTCCAAGGCAAAATCATAATTGTCCATGGGGAAGAGGAATATATGATTAGTCATCTGAATTCTTTTCGATGTGTAGAATTGGATGGAGAATTCATTGAGACCCCTTTCCAACATTTTGAAGAAGTTTCTCAGGAAATAGCAGCGACCAAAGCGATATCCTCAACTCCTGTGATCACAAGACCTGTACCTCGAATGTCTTCTCTAAAAGATGCAAGGTCGGTAGTGGAAGAAGGCGGATCCACTATCTGGGGGCAGCTTCCCGATTTTCCTTTCAAATCAGACAAATTCGGCTTGGGGTTCACCTCAACTGCTCAGAAGGTTGTGCGCCGCTCCCGTGCCGGAGGGCCACCTGTGAAGATCAGCCACCAAGGGGTTAATGCACTAGAGGACAGTGAAGAAAATGGTAGCTTGGAAGACTGGATTTTTCCTACTGTTGGCGGATGACTGTGCAACTGGGAAGCAAAAGATTGTGTTCCGATTACTTTCATACCGCAGTAATTTATCTTTTCCATTTCTGTTAGATATGTAATAATTCACAAACAATTCGTACTTTTTCAACCGTGTGTCTTATCCGAGGCACATAGGTCCATTTGTAAGGGTTTTTATCTTCATTTCATATGTCATTTTAATGAATCATGGACGCTTTTCATATATAAACCTTTTGTGCTCATTGTATTTCTTTTACATTTTGTTGTTTTAAGATGGTTATGCCCTTACACACACCCACACTCACAAATGCAGGTACCTTTCCACTCTGGAACCCATGGGTAACGATACTGCTATAACCTTTAGTGACTCTGAAGATCTAGTCTACCAAGTCGAATATGAAGGTGAGGCGGATTGTGAGGTGCCAGGGGAATTGGCCATACTTCTACAATAAGAAGAAAGAGTTATTCTGCCTCATGAGGAGCTGTTAGATACAATCAACTTGGGTACTGAGGAAGACAGAAAAGAAATCAGAGTGGGTGCCAACCTAGAGCCAAGTGTCAAAGTGCGCCTAATTCAACGGTTACATGAATATGTTGAGATCTTTGCCTGGTCATACGAAGACATGCCGGGACTCGATACAGACATTGTGGTTCACCGTCTACCCACAAGAGAAGATTTTCCACCAGTTAAGCAAAAAGTCCGCCGCATGAGACCTGACATGTCAGAGAAGATCAAAGCAGAAGTTATGCAGCAGTTCAATGCTGGATTTCTGGTTGTTACTTCCTATCCACAATGGGTTGCTAATATTGTGCCCGTGCCTAAGAAGGACGGCAAAGTGAGAATGTGTGTGGATTATAGAGATTTAAACAGGGCCATCCCTAAAGATGACTTTCCACTTCTGTACATCGACATCCTGGTCGACAACACAGCTCAACACAAAGTATTTTCTTTCATGGATGGGTTCTCAGGCTATAACCAGATCAAAATGGCTCCTGAGGACATGGAGAAGACTACATTTGTTACACAGTGGGGTACGTTCTGCTACAAAGTGATGCCATTCGGACTGAAGAATGCCGGGGGCAACCTATCAGCGCGCCATGGTAGCTTTGTTTCATGATATGATACATCATGAGATAGAGGTCTACGTAGATGATATGATAGCCCGATCACAAACTGAAGAAGAACACCTTGACCACTTGCAAAAGCTGTTTGTCAGGTTGAAGGAGTACAAGCTCAGACTGAATCCAAATAAGTGTACCTTCGGAGTCCGGTCCGATAAACTCTTGGGTTTCATTTCCAGCAACAAAGGTATCGAGGTTGATCCTGCCAAAGTTAAAGCTATACAAGAAATGCGTGCTCCTCGCACTGAGAAGGAGGTCAGAGGTTTCTTGGGACACCTAAACTACATTGATAGGTTCATTTCTTACCTAACGTCTACTTGTGAGCCAATCTTCAAGTTGTTGAAGAAAGATCAGGTAGTCCGGTGGAACGACGAATGTCAAGTTGCTTTCAATAAAATCAAGGAGTATTTTCTAGAACCTCTTGTCTTGATGCCACCCGTCGAAGGAAGACCGCTAATCATGTATCTGACCGTCCTAGAGAATTTAATGGGGTGCGTACTAGGGCAGCATGACGAGTCTGGCCGAAAAGAGCATGCCATTTATTACCTTAGCAAAAAGTTTACCGACTGTGAAACAAGATATTCACTGCTCGAGAAAACATGTTGCACTTTGGTATGGGCTGCTCGCTGGCTAAGGCAGTATATATTGACTCATACCACTTTGCTGATATCTAAGATGGATTCGATAAAGTACATCTTTGAGAAGCCTGCTTTGTCCGGAAGGATAGCCAGATGGTAGATGATCCTAACGGAATACGATATACAGTACACGACCCAAAAAGCTATAAAGGGGAGTGTGCTAGCTGATCATCTAGCCCATCAAGCTGTCGAAGGTTACCTGTTGTACCCAAAAATTTTCCCTCTCCTTTCCTCAACATTTTCTCATCACAAGACCCTTGGAGCTCAAGATCAAGTTAGGGTTTGCTCTGCTCTAGACTCCTCCTTGCACTATTGACCCAAATTAGGATTTGAGTTTGCACAAAGTTGTTTTGACCTGAAATGCCCAAAATGACTTTCATGCGTCATGTTGGACTCACAAGTTTATCCATACCAAGTTTCAAGCCTTGATTCCAATCTTTGCCCAGTCAATTGGACAGTTGACCTAGAAATCAACTGTATTGGGGAAAAAGTCAATTGTGGTCAATTGACAGTCAAACCTCATGATTTTTGACCCACATCAACATTATGAACTCATATGAACCATTTGGTCAAGTTTGGATCACAATTCCACAAGAAATTTGATCAGATCACCAAAAGGGCAAAATGGTCATTTTTAGGGTTTTGACTGTACAAAGGCAATTTTTGACTGTTTGACCTAGCCAATGGCAAACCAAGCTCACATATGGACTCAAGGACTCAATGAAATGGTCTTGACATGTTCAACAAATTCAAAAGATCCCAAATGCACAAGATTGACAGATGAATTTTCCAGTCAACTGATCCAAATTTGACTGTATACTGAAAAGTCAAACTTTGACTTTTTGGTCAAAATCAAGTGCCAAGATTCATTTTTCATCAAAACATGTCAAATTATGAAACTTGTTCATCAAGAAACCCAAATTTGCAAATTAGGGTTTAGAATGAGAAAATTTCATAACTTAGAATTTTTCTAAGTTATGAAATTTCCTAATTTTTTCCTAACTTTGTCCCATTTTTTCATCAAGATGTATTTGGATTCAAACAAAACTCAAAACATGAAAGTTGTAGTCCATTTCAAAATCTACAACTTTGAATCACAAAGTTTTCTCAAAATAAGCTTGTAGCTCAAGTTATGATTTTTGGAATAGGGGTGCAAAACATTCTTAACTTAGAAATTTTTTGACCTATTTTAGGCAGGATTTTTGCCCAACTTCATGGCCACTTTTCACATGCTTCCACTTGGAATTTCAACTTGCATTACAAAGATGGATTGTAGTACACATTCCAAGCTTTCCAAATTGTCCAAGAACTTCTCAAACACCCTTGTGGTTAGGGAGAATCGAATTTGTGAAGATGAGCAAAAGTCACTTTGTTCATAAGCCAATTACATGTTCATAACATTACCATTTTCAAGTCAGCATGTTCCAAGCTAGATTGCAGGCCTTTTATCTCATCCACACTCAATAATTTAATGCAAAACCTTTGTGTCCTAGCATTATCTTGTTCATTAAGCCATTACACAAAAGATTAACCTTAAAATGGAAAAAGCATTTTAGCCATTTTTGAAAAGATCAACTTTATGTCAAAGTCCATATCTTTGAGGTACACGAAAATCTCTGAGGCACAAATGTGTGGACATATCCCACTGATCAAGAACAAACTTAGCAGCATGTTTGAGGGGTTGTAGGAGCATGTAACCGAACTTGGCATTTTTGGCTTAAGAAGGAAGAAAACTTGCATTTTGAACAAGAACTCACATTCCTGCAAGAACCAACTAAAACCAACTTTGTGAACACACTTCATACTCCCTAACAGACCTAAAACACGAGCCCTTGACCCTCAATACCTCCTCATCCATCAAAGCACCTTTTTTCTGCAAAACAGAGTCCCTGTTGCAGATTGACCTCCACAGTTCATTTCCCTCGTGCGTTTTCATCCAAACCAGTTCAAACACATTCCCCACCATCCTATCAAACTATCCCAAGCCTTGGAAATAGACTATAACACCTCTAGCCAAGTGTGCCATTTTCACTTTTCTCTCTTGCAGGTTGACTTCCTTGGAGTGATTCAGAAGGATTCAAGGCACACCAAGCATTGGAGGAGCATCCTTGGACCTCAAGCAAGCTGTACAAGTCCTCACATTGCATTGAAAGTACCTCCATTGTTGAACACGATTCAAGCTGAACAGGTAAATGTTTGAACTTCTATCTCTCTATCCAGGCATATCTAGGCTTAGGTTTGTGAAGAAGTTATGTCCTACTCATGGCCCTGAATCTACCCATATCATTACTTTTCATTTATGTTGTGTGTACTGAGAGAATTTGGGACCTGAACATTAGAAAAAAGTTAGGTCAGGAATTGGGGGAGAAGAAATTCTCTCTCATTTCTGAGAGATAGAACAACTTCTTTATATGTTTAGAATCGTGACATGATGCTCTATAACTTTGATGTTGTGAGTTTTTGTTGAAAATCAAGGAATCAGAAGTTCACAGGTTGGGAAGGAAACGCGCGTTTTCTTTGTTTGAATGTTGTTGGAGGTTGAAGACAACTCCCTTTGGGCTGGGCCTGGCTTATTTTTCTGTTTACACCACATTTTTCCACATACACCCCCCTGGCCCATTATGTGATATATTTGTCATTTTTGATTTTTTCTTTTTGATTCTGATTTTATATTTTTATTCAAGCATGAAAAAATACTAAAAATATTTTTCTCACATTTTTTGCATTTTATTTGATATTTGTTTGTTTCATTTAGTTACATATATAAATAAATATAATACTATTTGTTTAAAACATTAAAAATAATAATACAAAATATATTTTTTAGTTATTATTTTTTTTATTTACATTTTGGAAACATTTTCTAAAAAAATATACTTTTTTTTGTAAATAATTAACATTTTTTTAATTTTTGTACATATTTAATATATTTAGTAAATAATATAAATACTTATATATTTATTAGAATATTTAGGATAAAAATACAAAAATAATACATTTTTATTTTTTTATTAATATTTGACCTCAAAAATTACTTTTTTACAAAAATACTTTTTTTTTTTATATAATTAATAAATATTGTATATAATATAGTTAATAAATACTATTTATTACAAAATTAGGGTTTTGCCCTAAACCATGAAAATATCCAAAAATTAACCTTTTTATTATTTTATCTCACTTGTAAATAATCATACACTTACACAAATACATTTACACATACACATTTGCTTATTCCTATACATTAATACATATTACATTTGTGATCGATTCAATTTGGTTGTAAATATTTGGATAGTACTCTCCTATTAAAGTCTCATCCCCATTTGAACATTTGTACCCCCCATCCCATAATTATGTTGTAATAACTTAGGACTTTAAATTTCGCATTTTAAAGCTTTCTAATTATGCCATGATAGACTTAGGGTTTTGTATGCAAAAATCAAATAACAAATAGTTTGACCTAATTCAAAGACAAAAAAGCATGAAAATGGACAACACCAATCACACTTGCACCCCTAGGGTTACTCCACTTGTTGCCTTCAATAAGGGGCCATGTTGCATGTTGGGTGTCTTTGGCAAAACAAAACAAATCAAATGATCATAGTCCCTCGATGACGCTTTCGAAAGTTGCCTAAAAATGATCAAGTCCCTTAAAGGAAAAAATTGCCAAAAACACTTGGCACCATTGCAATCATGGTCTAAACGATGACCCGCGCCCGTCCCGTTAACATCCTAACACAAGATTGTCCACCAAATACAATGGTGGAACAAAATTGTTAAAAGGTTTGAAACATAGGAAAGATCTTTGAGAAATTTAGGGTAGATAGCTTTTGGTTACTTGACCAATCTTGCAAAACAATCCTTGCCATTTTTCAAAACACACATCACAACACACTTTCAAAACAACTTTCAAAAACATTGAAAACTTTTCAAAAGATAAGTACACCTTTGTATACATTCAAACATGGATCATTACAAAGGTTTCCACAACAAATGGCCTCTTTTCAAAACATTTTCAAACCCACACACAAAGCACCATTTCAAACAATTGAAAATGCAAGGCAAGTGATCTAAGCGAGTAACTAAGAGCCCATGGATAACCATGGATAGAAAGGGTTCTAATACATTCCCTTTCTATAATCTACCCCCCGAACCCAAGAAAACATCTCAAAGGTTTTTGTTGTGCTTTTTAACCTTTCCTTAGGATAAAATAAAAAGTTGGGGGCGACTCTTGCTCAACCGAAACATTTGCGAAAACAAACGCAAAACCTCAAGTCAGTTCTCCCACCGTATCACAGAACTGGCGACTCTGCTGGGGAATAACTTAAAAGTGGGGTTACCTTAGGATTAGACCACTCTTGTTTTCAATTGATTGCTTTGTTTGCTTTTATATTTGTGGGCATTGCATCGGAGTTTCATAGATCCTAACCCGGATCTGGGGAATACCCTTTTAGGTAGCATAAGCTGTGAGGGACCTGTCCGGCGTAGACCGACATGGGTGAAGCAGTGGCTACGTTGGTGTGACACCTTGGTCTGTACCGATATCCCTTGTGTTGCAACGAGGAGAATATGGGTCTTCTAAGGAGTCATTAAACACCAACCGACCTTAGAACCCTAAATTGACCCAACTTGGCCATAGAACGGTAGTAGTATGCTACACTCATTGAGGCTAAACTCTCGCGATGGTTCTGGCTGCAAGAAAAGATTGCGATGCTGGAGTTATGACCGATTGAGGGTAGTCAGTGATATTGAGATCTTCTAGAACCCGGTTACTTTTGATAGGACAGGTCTTAACCAACAAAATTGAAAGGGGGTAACACCTAAACCTCATGCTGGCCTAAACTCTAAGGGTTGTCTTGTGTGACTTGTATGCCTTATCTTGCTTGCCTTTGTGAATACTCGTGGTGTGCTTTATCATAACATCATACCATCATACCATTGCATGCATCCTGCATAAGGACTGACCCATTTCAAAGACAAGAGGGTTTCATCTTTGCTCTGTTTTATAGGACATCATGATGCCCATGCGTAGGAATACTATCCGGCTCAACTTTGTTCAACCACCTGCTTTGCTCAAGGAATTGGTTGATAGGATTCCAAACACTACTTCCTTCATCAAGAGGCATGGTTCTCTTCTCGGTTTAGTCACTTCAAAGTGGGACCAACAACTGATGAGTGTCCTGACTCAGTTCTATGATCCCCTGTACCATTGCTTCACCTTTCAAGACTTCCAGCTGGTCCCTACCCTGGAAGAATTCTCTGAGTTACTTGGTGTCCCTGTTTTGGAGCAGACTCCATTCACTGGTTGGGAGAAGACTCTTAGGCCTGAAGAGATTGATGCAGCCATTCCCTTGACCAAAGAAGAGGTAATGGGTAACTAGGAGACTAGAAGCGGAGTTAAGTGCTTTTTGGCTAAGTTTCTGATTGGTAAAGCTAACAGTTTCTGGAATGACTTAGACTTCAAGGCGTACAAAGACATTCTGGCTCTCTTAATCTATGGTCTAGTATTGTTTCCAAATCCTGATACCTTTATTAATGTCAACTCCATGAGGATCTTCATGTCTCGGAACCCTGTACCCACTCTCTTGGGTGATATCCTACAACAGCCCTATGCTCGTACTGCCCGAAGACGGGGAACTCCATGGTGTTGTGCTCCTTTGTTAGTGAGGTGGTTTATTTCGCACCTCCCTAAGTTCGTTCTGAAGAACCAAGAAGGAAGGGGTTGGGCTCATAGGTTAATGTCTCTCACTGATAATGACATCATTTGGACTCTCAGAGGTTTGGATGAGTTAGCCATTATTGATCGTTGCGGAGAATATCCTAATGTTCCATTGATCGGTACCCAGGGAGGAATCTCTTATAATCCATGTTTAGCTCTCCGTCAGTTTAGAAGAGCAAGAAGAGCAGGGCCTCATGAGATGTTGGTACCTCACATCAGTTTTGAGTTTCAGGTAGACAGTGACGAGCTGTGCCGTAGATTCATCAAGGCTTGGGACAAAATTCACAAAGCTGACCCACATGAGTTGGGATCGAAGACTTCTCTACCAATTGAACCCTACTGCAGATGGGTCCGCATCCGTGCTCAGAAGTTAAGTATGCCATACGAAGCTGTCAGGCCTATCATTCTTGAATTTCCTGATGAAGACGGGGTTCCTCCAACTGTCCCCCCTCCTCAGATACCCACTGATGTTGATACACTAAAGAGATCTTGGGCGCAGCTACAGGAAGAACGGGATTCTTATTGGGAAAGGTTCAACGAACAGGAACAAAAGATCCAGAAGCTGACTAAGCAATTGGAGAATGAGCAGATCCTGAATGACTATATCTGTACTGAGAAGAGGAGGCCATGGGAGCACTGATGGGCTTTGGATGTTTCTTTTACAGCTTTTATTTCCTTTTCAGTATTTTCATTTCTTGTAATGCCTAAGGGCAAATTGTTGAACAATTTAAAGTTTGAATCTAATGAAGTGTGTTTCCTTTTTGTCTACAAAGTTGAATCCCGATTGTCTTTGAAAACATAAATCATACGCATCTCATTGCATCATATGCATAACAGGTACCCTTCTTCTACAGGTTGCTTAATCTTCTTCGTTGTTTATTTCAGCACTCAATCATCATGTCTTCCGAGCCTACTACCGAACAAGCTATCAAGGCCCTCCAGGCCCAGAACGCCCAGTTTCAAGAGCTGGTCATGAGCTTAGCCCAGGGTCAACAGGAGTTGAAGACTCTTCTCTTGAAGAAGAAGAAGAGGACTGCGCTGTTTAACACTGGACGGAGGTTTGGGAATGCACTGCAGAATGAGGCTGATCAGGCTACTTCCTCTGCAGAGAAAGACAGCCCCCAAGTGGGAAGGGCTCCTAGTCCTGTGGTCTCCGACAACGAGACGGATTACAATGATGAACAGTACCCTCCTGCTGAAGATAGGTACAAGCAACTAGAGGACCGTTTAAGTGCCATGGAGATTCAACATGTGCCAGGGCTGGATTTTGGAGATCTAGGTTTATCTTCTGGGGTGGTGATCCCACACAAGTTCAAGGCACCTGCCTTTGCGAAGTACGACGGGGCTACCTGCCCTAAGCTACATCTCAGATCATATGTAAGGAAGATCCAACCTTACACTGCAGACAAGAACCTATGGATCCATTTCTTCCAAGATAGCCTTTCAGGGGCTCAACTCGAATGGTTTTATCAGCTGGATGGGGCCAGTATTCGAAACTGGGAAGACTTGGCTACTGCATTTTATAAGCAGTATCAGTACAATTCCGACCTCGCTCCCACGCGTACCCAACTCCAGGGTATGTCACTGGGGACGGGCGAAGGATTCAAGGAGTATGCGCAAAAGTGGAGAGACCTGGCTGGCAGGGTGCAGCCACCGCTGACTGACCGTGAACTCGTGGATATGTTCTTGGGGACCCTGTCTGGTCCGTTCTTCAACCACCTGATTGATAATTCTTCTGTTGGGTTCACAGACCTGATCTTAACCGGTGAGAGGATAGAAGCTGGTATCAAGTCGGGGAAGATACAGAAAGGTGCCTCCTCGAGTACTGAAAAGAAGCCTTTCAAGAAGGAAGCTAGTGTTGTTTATGGTCCAAGGAGACAAATTAAACCGGAACACCGCCAAGCTGTCAACGCGTTGGTAATTTCAAAGCCTACTGCTGCCCCTCAGCAGTATAACCAACCAAGGGGTGAGAGACCCAAAAGACAGTACACTCGACTCAGCATGACCCTGTCTCATATTTTGCCGCAACTACTGTCAACTAATCTGGTAACTGTTAAAGAAGCTCCGAAGGTAGTGAACACAGCTTCTCCAAAGTACAACCCCAACGCCCGTTACGCTTATCACTCTAATAGCCCGGGGCATACCACGGATGATTGCTGGGCTCTGAGGAATAAGGTTCAGGACCTTATTGATGCTAAAGAAATACAGTTCGAGGCGCCCGAAAGGCCTAATGTTGTGACTGTCAAAAGGAACCTGTTGCTAGCCGGTTTATTTCCGGGATGTAGTAAAGGTTGCCTTCTATGTTCTGTTTCACCTGTTGTTGTCCTTTGCTGAAGTCAGGCATCCAAAACCTGATGGATAGCAAAGAGATCTTGTTCGAGAAGATTGCTATTCCTGCTATCCCTGCTGAAGAAGTTTCTATTGTCACTATTTTCAACAACCCTCCTAAGGCTCCCTCAAAGAAGCCTGTCAAAATCATGTCCACTCAGAAGATTGCTCCTATCATCATCACTGTTCCGGGGCCCCTCCCCTATACATTTGACAAAGCTGTCCCATGGCACTATGGGGCAAATGTTTATGTGCTTGGAGTTAAGCAAAAGTTTGATACTAGTACCGGCGTCAGTAACATCACCGGGCCTGCTAAAGTTACTCGCAGTGGTAAACTGTTCTCACCAGATATTGCACCACCAGCTATTCAGAGACCTCTTATCATCACACCTGCAAGTGTGTCTGCTTCCCTTCCTGATCAAGTTCCTGTTTCTACCCCTGCTGCCGAGTCATCTGACGCTCGGGGCAAAGGGATTGCTACTGATTTGCCTGCCCTGACGGAGGCACCAAAGACAACCAATGTTGAAGCTTCCCAGCAAGAGATGGAAGAGATTCTCAAGATCATTAAGAAAAGTGATTTCAATGTAGTGGAGCAGCTGGGGCACACCCCCTCTAAGATTTCTATGCTATCACTGTTGTTGTGTTCAGAGGCCCATGCCAAGGCCCTGATTTCCTTCCTGAAGACGGCCCATGTGCCACAAGAAACGTCTGCTAATCAATTTACCGATTATGTGGCCAACTTGACTGTCGACAATGGTTTGGGCTTCTCTGACGCCGATCTGACTGCCAAAGGAAAGAACCACAATGATGCCCTGCATGTCTCCATTGAATGCAGGGGCACTACTCTTTCCTATGTGCTGGTTGACACTGGTTCTTCATTGAACGTATTGCCCAAGAAGGCCCTAGACAGGTTGGATTGTGAGGGTTTGGAGCTCAAGCCTAGTAACATTGTTGTCCGGGCCTTTGACGGTTCGAAAAGGATGGTACATGGGGAAGTTGACATTCCAATCAGGGTTGGTTCTCAAGTTTTTGATTCTACTTTCTATGTGATGGACATCCGACCATCCTACTCTTGTTTGCTGGGTCGTCCATGGATCCACAAGGCTGGAGCTGTGACCTCCACACTACATCAGAAGCTTAAGTACCCGGTCAGAGGGAAGATTGTTACAGTTCAGGGGGAAGAAGAGTATATGGTCAGCCACCTCAACTCGTTCCGGTACATAGAGATGGATGGGGAATTCATTGAGACCCCCTTTCAACACTTTGAAGTGGTGCCTCAGACACTGGCGTCAGTTGAAACTGTGATTGAAGACCCTCCTTTGAAGATGGCTTCCTTAAAGGATGCCCGGGCTGTTATTGAGAAGGGTGAGTGCGCAAACTGGGGCCGACTTCCTGATTTCACTCCAAAGACTGACAAGTTTGGTTTGGGCTTCACTGCAGAAGCTCAGAGGGCTGTTCGTAAGGCAAGGATTGGAAGACCTCTTGTGTTCATCACCAACCCGGGAGTAAATGCTATTGAAGATGACGTGGAGGAATCTGAATTCGACAGCTGGATCTACCCAACAACCGACGGTGGACCAAGCAACTGGACTGCCAAAGACTTCACACCTATTACTTTTGTCACTCAGTAATGAACTCTTTTGTTTTGAATTTGTAACAGACAATATTTTGAAACTTTTATGGCTCGGTGTCTTACCCGGGGCACCGTGGCTTCATTTGTGAGGGCTTTTGTGTGTCATTTTCATATATCATTAATAAAAACATTGGACGTTTGTTGCATTTCAAAATCTTGCGCTCCTTTTCTTTCTTTATTATATATTGCAAAACAGCTATATTTACACACACTCACTTATACAGGTTCCAATCCACTCTGGATCTCACTGGTAACGACTCTGCTACTGCCAGTTATGACTTCGAAAATCCGATCAACTTAGCCGAAGACGAAGGTGAAGATGATTGCGAAGTGCCTGGTGAACTTGCAAGACTGTTACTCCAGGAAGAGAGGGCCATTCATCCACATGAAGAGCCGGTGGAAACGGTAAATCTGGGTACTGAGACAGACAGAAAGGAAGTCAAGATTGGTGCCAATCTAGAGCTCAGTGTGAAACAACGATTGATTCAGATGTTGCATGACTATGTGGAAATCTTTGCCTAGTCTTACGAAGACATGCCTGGGTTGGATACCGACATTGTGGTTCATCACTTGCCTACCAAGGAAGACTGCCCTCCGGTAAAACAGAAGGTCCGCCGTATGCGTCCAGAAATGTCCGAGAAAATCAAAGCCGAGGTTATGAAACAATTTGATGCCGGGTTTCTAGCAGTGACTTCTTACCCTCAGTGGGTTTCCAACGTGGTTCCAGTGCCGAAGAAGGATGGTAAGGTCCGAATGTGTGTTGATTACAGAGATTTGAACAGGGCGAGCCCTAAGGATGATTTCCCTCTGCCTCATATCGACGTTCTGGTTGACAACACTGCTCAACATAAAGTATTTTCCTTCATGGACGGCTTCTCCGGTTATAATCAAATCAAGATGGCTCCCGAAGACATGGAGAAGACCACTTTTGTTACTCAGTGGGGCACCTTTTGCTACAAGGTCATGCCTTTTGGGTTGAAAAATGCTGGGGCAACCTACCAACGTATCATGGTTGCTTTATTTTATGATATGATCCACCATGAGATCGAAGGGTACGTCGACGATATGATTGCAAGGTCCCAAACTGAGGAGGAACACCTTGACCATCTATGGAAGCTGTTTGACCGTCTGAAGTTGTACAAGCTGAGGTTGAACCCGAACAAGTGCATCTTTGGGGTGAGATCTGGAAAATTGCTAGGCTTCGTCGTGAGCGACAAAGGTATTCAAGTGGACCCTGCCAAAGTAAAAGCCATACAAGAGATGCCAACTCCCAGGACAGAAAAAGAAGTCAGAGGCTTTCTAGGACGGTTGAACTACATTGCCCGATTCATCTCGCATCTAACTGCTACCTGTGAACCAATATTCAAGCTGCTGAAGAAAGATCAAGTAGTATGTTGGAACGATGAATGTCAGGCCGCTTTCGAAAGAATCAAAGAGTATCTCCAAGAACCACCCATTCTTATGTCGCCGGTTGAAGGGAGACCTCTAATCTTATATTTGACTGTACTGGACAACTCAATGGGGTGTGTGCTGGGGCAGCATGATGAGTCCGGCCGAAAAGAACACGCCATTTATTACCTTAGCAAAAAGTTTACCGACTGTGAGACCCGATACTCACTGCTCGAGAAAACTTGTTGCGCTTTGGTATGGGCTGCTCGCCGGCTGAGACAGTATATGTTGACTAACACTACTCTGTTGATTTCAAAAATGGATCCAATAAAGTACATCTTCGAAAAGCCTGCCTTGTCCAAAAGAATAGCAAGATGGCAGATGATCTTGACAGAATACGACATCCAGTACACGACTCAGAAAGCAATCAAAGGAAGTGTATTGGCAGACCATTTGGCGCATCAGGCAGTGGACGATTACCAGTCGATGAACTTTGAATTTCCAAACGAGGATATCATGGTAGTGACTGATTGTGAAGTACCTGGACCGGATGAAGGACCTGAGGAAGGATCCCGATGGTCTATGCACTTTGACGGAGCCTCGAACGCTTTGGGTAATAGTATTGGCGCTGTGATCATATCCCCTAAAGGCACTCATACTCCACTCATCACCCGGGTATGTTTCAACTGCACCAACAACATGGCAGAGTATGAAGCATGTATCATGGGTTTTCAAGCTGCAATTGACTTAAGGATCAAGTTTCTGAGTGTCTTTGGAGATTCCGCTCTCGTGATCAATCAGATCAAAGGCGAGTGAGATACGAAACATCCAAATCGTATTCCTTACAAAGAGTATGTGTTGACGTTGATTCCCCACTTCAAAGAGATAACCTTTGAACACTTCCCAAGGGAGGAGAATCAGTTAGCGGACGCGTTGGCTACAATGTCTTCTATGTTCAAAGTCAAATGGGACAATGAGGCGCCCCTGATCATTATCTGGAAATTGGATGAACCTGCACATTGCTGTGATCTCGAGACCGAAGAGGTAACTGAAAAACCCTGGTATCATGAAGTGAAGAGGTACCTTGAAGCTCAAGAATACCCCGAAGGCGCATCTGTTAATGACAAGAAGTTCCTGAGAAGGTTTACAACAAAGTTCTTCCTTAGCAATGGCATTCTCTACAAGCGAAACCATGATTCAACCTTACTGCGTTGTGTGGATAAGACTGAAGCAGAAAGGATCATGGCAGAGCTACATGAAGGTACCTTCGGAACACATTCCAGTGGACATACCATGGCAAAGAAAATCCTTCGGGCAGGATATTTCTGGTCCACAATGGAAGCCGACTGTTATCAGCATTCTCAAACTTGTCATAAATGCCAGATCTTTGCTGATAAGGTGCACATTCCTCCGGTTCCTCTGAACGTATTGACAGCACCTTGGCCTTTTGCAATGTGGGGCATTGATATGATCGGCAAAATCAGACCTACGGCATCCAACGGGCATCGCTTCATCTTGGTAGCGATTGATTATTTCACAAAGTGGGTTAAAGCAGCTTCCTACGCTACGGTAACTAAGAACGTCGTGGCACGGTTCATCCGGCTTAACCTGATCTGCCGCTACGGTGTACCTGAGAGGATCATTACAGATAATGGTACCAATCTTAACAACAATATGATCACTGAGCTCTGCGAGCAATTCAAGATACAGAACCATAACTCTTCTCCCTATCGACCGAAGATGAATGGGGCTGTAGAAGCGGCAAATAAGAACATCAAGAAGATTGTGCAGAAGATGACAGTGACCTACAAAGATTGGCACGAAATGTTACCGTTTGCTCTTCATGGGTACCGTACCTCAGCACGGACGTCAACAGGGGCAACTCCTTTTTCCTTGGTCTATGGCATGGAGGCAGTCTTGACTATTGAAGTCCAGATACCCTCTCTCCGGATAATGAAGGATGCAGGTTTGAGCGAAGATGACTGGATCCAGACTCGGCTTGATCAATTAAACCTAATTGAAGAAAAGAGACTCACTGCTATTTGTCATGGCCAGACGTACCAAAAATGGATGATCAGGGCATTTAACAAGAAGGTCAGACGACAAGAGTATCAAGTCGGAGACCTGGTAACCAAGCGCATCATTCTCAGTGGGATTATTTTTCACATAGCTGTTTTGTTTCCTTTTCACAAAATTATATAAACTCTATTTTTGCTCGGCGGCGTTCTCTTACTAGGACGCCAGCCTCCTGTACATAAAATGCCTGTTTACAGGCAAATTTCAAAATCAATACAAGTTCAATTTTTCAGACAAATTACCCATCGTTTTTTCTTTTTTCAGTTTTGTTTCGCAAAGAACGTCCAATGTTTATTTTTGATATATGCATTTGACATTAATTGCTAATCATGAATATTTGCATGCGAAACAAAGGACTAATTACAGATGACATCAGAAACAGGGGCAATAATAAGTTGTCTAAGCGGTTTAGTTGCTCTGTCCACCAAGGTACCAAAGTAGGTTCGGCTGAAGAACGTAACCAAGTTACCTCAACTCCCCACAGAGTAGGACCAGATTCAGCAATACACTCCCCAGGCAGAGTTGGTCTCCCATCAGCCCTAAAAAGGCACAATATTCCCCTAGCAAGTCAGCGGTACTTTCCCCAGCGGAGTTCATCAAATTCCCCAACATAACTTATCAGTGGAATCCCCAGCGGAGCTCTCATCAAAACCTCGGCGAAGTATCTCTTCCCACAGAGTAATTCCCCGCAGAGTAATCTCTCCAACAAGTTTATTCCCCGACGAAGTCATCTTCTCCTACCGGCTTATTCTTGCAACCGTCATCCCCAACAGAAACGAAGAACTCCACTCTTCAACATCAGCCCAGAATTCCACAAACTCCCAGCACTCGTCAAGGATTTATTTTCCTAGACGAAAATACATTCATAGATATTTCACATTTTATACATCCTGTTTACATACATGATAAAGTGCATACAACACTATCTCATTTTGAGCATCATGACATCATGCATTTCATACATCATGACATTGCATACAACTGATGTTTTGCCTTTTCAGGAAAAGGTCAATCCAAAGATGATTACTATCAACTGTCACAATTCCAGATTCGATTCCTGTATCTAGCCAGGGCATATCTGTGAGTGATTGATTGTAGATTCGATACCTGTATCCAGCCAGGGCATATCTGCATGAAGAGTTTAGAGATTCGATACCTGTATCCAGCCAGGGCATATCTGTAGACGATAATTTCCAGATTCGATACCTGTATCCAGCCAGGGAATATCTGTAGACGACAATTCCAGATTCGATACCTGTATCCATCCAGGGCATATCTGTAGACGACAATTCCAGATTCGATACATGTATCCAGCTAGGGCATATCTGTAGACGACAATTTCCAGATTTGATACCTGTATCCAGCCAGGGCATATCTGTAAGCAACCTTTTGAAGTTCCGGATTCGATTCCTGTATCTAGCCAGGGCATATCTGTGAGCATTTGATTGTAGATTCGATACCTGTATCTAGCCAGGGCATATCTGCATGAAGAGACTGAAGATCAACACCTGTAGCAAGCCGGGAAACCATCTTTCTTTCTCAAAGTACGCAAGTTCTCGCTAAGGAATCTCTTACGCGATCGACACCCCAGATGGCATCTATAAGCCCATCCTCCTATCCACCATCTCTCCAAATGGCATCTATAAGCCCATTCCCGACATCACATTGCTGATACTCCATTATGCGAGTGCAAATTTCTGGGCACTCTAGTGTTCAATCATCTTCCACCCTCGGATCACGAAAGGCACGCAAGCCAATCTACATCCTCAGGTCTAAGAAGATTGAACAGGGGCAATTGTTGTACCCCAAAATTTTCACTCTCCTTTCCTCAACATTTTCTCATCACAAGACCCTTGGAGCTCAAGATCAAGTTAGGGTTTGCTCTGCTCAAGACTCCTCCTTGCACTGTTGACCCAAATTAGGGTTTGAGTTTGCACAAAGTTGTTTTGACCTGAAATTCCCAAAATGACTTTCATGCTTCATTTTGGACTCACAAGTTTATCCATACCAAGTTTCAAGCCTTGATTCCAATCTTTGCACAGTCAATTGGACAGTTGACCTATAAATCAACTGTATTGGGGAAAAAGTCAACTGTGGTCAATTGACAGTCAAACCTCATGATTTTTGACCCACATCAACATTATGAACTCATATGAACCATTTGTTCAAGTTTGGATCACAATTCCACAAGAAATTTGATCAGATCACCAAAAGGGCAAAATGGTCATTTTTAGGGTTTTGACTGCACAAAGGAAATTTTTGACTGTTTGACCTAGCCAATGGCAAAACAAGCTCACATATGGACTCAAGGACTCAATGACATGGTCTTGACATGTTCAACAAATTCAAAAGATCCCAAATGCACAAGATTGACAGATGAATTTTCCAATCAACTGATCTAAATTTGACTGTATACTGAAAAGTCAAACTTTGACTTTTTGGTCAAAATCAAGTGCCAAGATTCATTTTTCATCAAAACATGTCAAATTATGAAACTTGTTCATCAAGAAACCCAAATTTGCAAATTAGGGTTTAGAATGAGAAAATTTCATAACTTAGAATTTTTCTAAGTTATGAAATTTCCTAATTTTTTCCTAACTTTGTCCCATTTTTTCATCAAGATGTATTTGGATTCAAACAAAACTCAAAACATGAAAGTTGTAGTACATTGAAAAATCTACAACTTTGATTCACAAAGTTTTCTCAAAAGAAGCTTGTAGCTCAAGTTATGATTTTTGGAATAGGGGTGCAAAACATTCTTAACTTAGAAATTTTTTGACCTATTTTAGGCAGGATTTTTGCCCAACTTCATGGCCACTTTTCACATGCTTCCACTTGGAATTTCAACTTGCATTACAAAGATGGATTGTAGTAAACATTCCAAGCTTTCCAAATTGTCCAAGAACTTCTCAAACACCCTTGTGGTTGGGGAGAATCGAAATTGTGAAGATGGGCAAAAGTCACTTTGTTCATAAGCCAATTACATGTTCATAACATTACCATTTTCAAGTCAGCATGTTCCAAGCTAGATTACAGGCCTTTTATCTCATCCACACTCAATAATTTAATGCAAAACCTTTGTGTCCTAGCATTATCTTGTTCATTAAGCCATTACACAAAAGATTAACCTTAAAATGGAAAAAGCATTTTAGCCATTTTTGAAAAGATCAACTTTATGTCAAAGTCCATATCTTTGAGGTACAAGAAAATCTATGAGGCACAAATGTGTGGACATATCCCACTGATCAAGAACAAACTTAGCAGCATGTTTGAGTGGCTGTAGGAGCCTGTAACCGAACTTGGCATTTTTGGCTTAAGAAGGAAGAAAAATTGCATTTTGAACAAGAACTCACATTCCTGCACGAACCAACTAAAACCAACTTTGTGAACACACTTCATACTCCCTAACAGACCTAAAACACGAGCCTTTAACCCTCAATACCTCCTCATCCATCAAAGCACCTTTTTTCTGCAAAACAGAGTCCCTGTTGCAGATTGACCTCCACAGTTCATTTCCCTCGTGCGTTTTCATCCAAACCAGTTCAAACACATTCCCCACCATCCATACAAACTATCCCAAGCCTTGGAAACAGACTGTAACACCTCTAGCCAAGTGTGTCATTTTCACTTTTCTCTCTTGCAGGTTGACTTCCATGGAGTGATTCAGAAGGATTCAAGGCACACCAAGCATTGGAGGAGCATCCTTGGACCTCAAGCAAGCTGTACAAGTCCTCACATTGCATTGAAAGTACCTCCATTGTTGAACACGATTCAAGCTGAACAGATAAAAGTTTGAACTTCTATCTCTCTATCCAGGCATATCTAGGCTTAGGTTTGTGAAGAAGTTATGTCCTACTCATGGCCCTGAATCTACCCATATCATTACTTTTCATTTATGTTGTGTGTACTGAGAGAATTTGGGACCTGAACATTAGAAAAAAGTTAGGTCAGGAATTGGGGGAGAAGAAATTCTCTCTCATTTCTGAGAGTTAGAACAACTTCTTTATATGTTTAGAATCGTGACATGGTGCTCTATAACTTTGATGTTGTGAGTTTTTGTTGAAAATCAAGGAATCAGAAGTTCACAGGTTGGGAAGAAAACGCGCGTTTTCGTTGTTTGAATGTTGCTGGAGGTTGAAGACAACTCCCTTTGGGCTGGGCCTGGCTTATTTTTCTGTTTACACCACATTTTTCCACATACACCCCCCTGGCCCATTATGTGATATATTTGTCATTTTTGATTTTTTCTTTTTGATTCTGATTTTATATTTTTATTCAAGCATGAAAAAATACTAAAAATATTTTTCTCACATTTTTTGCATTTTATTTGATATTTGTTTGTTTCATTTAGTTACATATATATAAATAAATATAATACTATTTGTTTAAAACATTAAAAATAATAATACAAAATATATTTTTTAGTTATTATTTTTTTTATTTACATTTTGGAAACATTTTCTAAAAAAATATACTTTTTTTTTTTGTAAATAATTAACATTTTTTTATTTTTTGTACATATTTAATATATTTAGTAAATAATATAAATACTTATATATTTATTAGAATATTTAGGATAAAAATACAAAAATAATATATTTTTATTTTTTTATTAATATTTGACCTCAAAAATTACTTTTTTACAAAAATACTTTTTTTTTATTTATTTTTTGTATATAATTTATAAATATTGTATATAATATAGTTAATAAATACTATTTATTACAAAATTAGGGTTTTGCCCTAAACCATGAAAATATCCAAAAATTAACCTTTTTATTATTTTATCTCACTTGTAAATAATCATACACTTACACAAATACATTTACACATACACATTTGCTTATTCCTATACATTGATGCATATTACATTTGTGATCGATTCGATTTGGTTGTAAATATTTGGATACTACTCTCCTATTAAAGTCTCATCCCCATTTGAACATTTGTATCCCCCATCCCATAATTATGTTGTAATAATTTAGGACTTTAAATTTCGCATTTTAAAGCTTTCTAATTATGCCATGATAGACTTAGGGTTTTGTATGCAAAAATCAAATAACAAATAGCTTGACCTAATTCAAAGACAAAAAAGCATGAAAATGGACAACACCAATCACACTTGCACCCCTAGGGTTACTCCACTTGTTGCCTTCAATAAGGGGCCATGTTGCATGTTGGGTGTCTTTGGCAAAACAAAACAAATCAAATGATCATAGTCCCTCGATGACGCTTTCGAAAGTTGCCTAAAAATGATCAAGTCCCTTAAAGGAAAAAATTGCCAAAAACACTTGGCACCATTGCAATCATGGTCTAAACGATGACCCGCGCCCGTCCCGTTAACATCCTAACACAAGATTGTCCACCAAATACAATGGTGGAACAAAATTGTTAAAAGGGTTGAAACATAGGAAAGATCTTTGAGAAATTTAGGGTAGATAGCTTTTGGTTACTTGACCAATCTTGCAAAACAATCCTTGCCATTTTTCAAAACACACATCACAACACACTTTCAAAACAACTTTCAAAAACATTGAAAACTTTTCAAAAGATAAGTACACCTTTGTATACATTCAAACATGGATCATTACAAAGGTTGCCACAACAAATGGCCTCTTTTCAAAACATTTTCAAACCCACACACAAAGCACCATTTCAAACAATTGAAAATGCAAGGCAAGTGATCTAAGCGAGTAACTAAGAGCCCATGGATAACCATGGATAGAAAGGGTGCTAATACCTTCCCTTTCTATAATCTACCCCCCGAACCCAAGAAAACATCTCATAGGTTTTTGCTGTGCTTTTTAACCTTTCCTTAGGATAAAATAAAAAGTTGGTGGCGACTCTTGCTCAACCGAAACATTTGCGAAAACAAACGCAAAACCTCAAGTCAGTTCTCTCACCGTATCACATTACCAATCCATGAAGTTTGACTTCCCTGACGAAGACATCATGACATTGGACAATGTTGAAGATTGCAGACCATATGACGGACCTGAACAAGGATCCCGATGGACCATGTACTTTGATGGAGCCTCCAATGCGCTTGGTAACGGTATCGGTGTTGTGCTTATATCTCCAGAAGGATGCCATACTCCTTTCACCGCCAGACTTTGCTTCAACTGTACGCATAACATGGTAGAGTATGAATCTTGCATCTTTGGAATCAAGGCTGCCATAGACTTGGGAATCAAATCCTTATATGTGTTTGGGGACTCAGTTTGGTCATCAGTCAGATCAAAGGAGAGTGGGATACTAAACATCCAAACCTTATCCCTTACAAAGAACATGTCTTGACATTGTTACCATATTTCGAGCAGATTACCTTCGAGCATTTCCCACGAGAAGAAAATCAGCTAGTAGATGCTTTAGCTACAATGTCATCCATGTTTAAACTTAATTGGGATAACGAGGCTCCCCAAATTACCATTGAACAAATGGACGAACCTACACACTGTCACGAGATTAATACCGAAGAAGTAGTGGACCAGCCGTGGTTTCATGAAGTCAAAAGGTATCTCGAGGCACAAGAATACCCTGAAGGAGCTTCAGTCAATGACAAAAAGTTCTTAAGGAGATTCTCAGCTAAGTTCTTCCTAAGTCATGGCATCCTGTACAAGCGCAATCATGATTCTGTTCTGCTCCTTTGTGTGGACAAGATTGAAGCTGAAAAGATTATGGCTGAACTGCATGAAGGTACATTCGGCACTCAGTCTAGCGGGCATACGATGGCTAAGAAGATTCTAAGGGCATGTTATTACTGGTCTACCATGGAAGCTGATTGTTATCAACACTTCCGGACATGCCACAAATGTCAAATCTATGAAGATAAGGTACACGTGCCTCGGGTTCCTCTAAATGTCTTAACAACTCCTTAGTCGTTCGCTATGTGGGGAAACGACATGATTGGAGAGATAAAGCCTACAACATCCAATGGACACCGTTTCATTCTGGTGGCCATTGACTACTTCACTAAGTGGGTCGAAGCAGCTTCCTTCGGATCCGTTACTAAGAATGTTGTTGCCCGCTTCATCAAACAGAATCTCATTTGCCGGTACGGTATCCCCGAAAGGATCATCACCGATAACGGTACAAACCTTAACAATACTATGATCACTGCCCTGTGCGAGCAGTTCAAGATTCAACATCATAATTCATCTCCCTATCGGCCAAAGATGAACGGTGTTGTCGAAGCTGCAAACAAAAATATCAAGAAGATCATACAAAAGATGACATTCACCTACAAGGACTGGCATGAAATGTTACCGTTTGCTCTCCACGGGTATCGTACCACGGCTCGTACATCAACTGGGGCAACACCTTATTCTTTAGTTTATGGCATGGAAGCTGTCTTGCCTATCGAGGTTTAGATTCCCTCCTTGAGAATTATGAAGGATGCTGGTTTGAGTGAAGCCGATTGGATTAAAAACCGACTTGGTCAGTTAAACTTAATTGACAAGAAGAGACTTACTGCTGTTTGCCATGGTTAGACGTACCAAAAACGGATGATCAAGGCTTTCAACAAGAAAGTCAGACGCCAAGTGTGTCAAGTTGGAGATCTAGTGATCAAACGTATCATCTTGCCGCAAAGTGATCCCAGGGGCAAATGGACTCCTACCTACGAAGGACCATTTGTGATCAAGAACATCTTTTCTGGTGGGGCAATGATTTTAACCACCATGGACGGCGACGACCTGCCGCACCCTGCGAACGCAGACATAGTCAAAAGATACTACACATAAATGACCCGTTAGGTTGACACACCTAGGGAAAAAAAAGGGTGTCCCGGTGAATCGAAAACCCGAAAGGGCGGTTCTGGAAAAAAGTAGGGATAAATAAAAAAATATGTACACCCGACAAGTTGAAAACCCAAAAGGGCGACTTGGGCAAAAAAGGGTTTCCCGGTGGATCGAAAACCCGAAAGGGCGGTCCAGGCAAAAGTTAGGGAATTAAAGCGTATGACTATGTCTCGTCGGATCACTTTAAGTTCAATCTCTTCACTGACAAACTCTGAGCTTCTGATCAATCCAATCATCTTCGGCCGAAGCAGTGAATGGACAAGATCTTCGGAGATACGAAGGCTATAGCGGAATGGGAACCCCATGGGATTTTTTACACATAGCTATCTGTCTTTGTATAAAAAATTTCTCGTTTTTTTTACGACACCATCCTCTTACTAGGATGTTTGTCTCCTTTGTACACAAATACTTATTCAAAGTAAATACAAAGATATCTCTTTAAAGTGCAGAAAATTATTTGTCTTTTTCTTTTTACACTTGTGTTTTATTTGCAAAAACATCCAATGATTCATTAATGAACATATGCATTTGAACATTATTACTGTTTACAAATAAACAGGATAAAAAAGAACAATTACTGACATGTTGAAAGGATATGAAAACGTCTTTGGGATATTCCGGGAGCAATCCTTGCAGTACATCATCTAGATTCCCAGTGGAACTAAAATTTCAAACCCTTGATCCCCATCAGAGTTAAAACTTCAAACTCCCAATCCCCAGCGGAGAAAAAACTTTGAATTACAGATCCCCAATGGAGATGAAACCTTCTTCCCCAGTCGAGTCAAGATTTCCAACTGCCAATCCCCAGTGGATACCATTCAGTTTTCTCCAAACTCCCCAGCAAGTTTTCTTGAAGCCTGGAAATCAACCAGATAACAGTTAACTTTTGTCTCTCCACAACCTAGGATAATCCCCCAGTAGAGTGACAGACGACCGAGAACTCCTGAACCTACTCCCCACTAGTAGACCTTCTTCCCCGCGGAGTTTTACTATTCCCCAATAAGGTCTCCAGAATGAAGATTCTCATTCTTAATTCCCCGCAGAAGTCATCCGAGTTTTCTCTATTCCCTAGCAAAACAAGGATTCCCTTTGTGTGATCACCAGTAAACGTCATCAAAGTTCTCTGGATTCTCCAAGCAGATTTCTCAAGCAGTATTTGGCATTACTCTCACAACATATTTTTGTCAATATTCCAATTTCAAGACTTGAAGGATCCCCATATCCCCAGTGAAGTCACTAAGGATTTATTATCCCCAACAGTTGCCAAGGATTTCTCATCCTCAGCAAACAAAGATTTTGAATCTCCGGCCGCAGTCAAGGATTTATTTTCTTCAGCAAAACAGCGAATCAGCTTGCATGCTCATACATTACATATATTATAAACATTGACAAAACATATTTATTGCATCATACATTTCATGCAACATAACTTTGTGTTTCAGCTAACATTTTACCCTTTTCAGGATAAGATTAACAGCTACTTTTGACAATGTTCAAAGATTCCAGATACAATACAGATATGCACCAGACAAGGATGCCATTCTAATACTCATTCAGATCTCAACAACTTTCAAATACAGTTCAGATACACTCCAGACACAGAAGTCATTTTGTTACTTATGCAGACCTCAACTTCATGATCCAGTCCAGATACGCTCCAGACACGGTTGCCATTCTGTCACTTATTTTGATTTTTCCCAGCTTAGATACGCTCCAGACACGGATGCCATTCTGTCGCTTATTCAGATTTCAGACTCAGATCCGGTCCAGATACGCTCCAAACATGGTTTCCATTCTGTCACTTATTCTGATTTTCCCCAGCTCAGAGACGCTCCAGACGCGGATGCCATTTTATCGCTTATTCAGATTTCAGACTCAGGTACAATACAAATACACTCCAGACACGAAATTCATTCTGTTATTCATTCATATTCAAGTACAGATACAGCTCGGATATGCTCCATACATGGCTGTTATTCCTTTGCTCATTCAGATATAGTTCAAGATACAACTCAGATACGTTCCAAACACGGACACCATTCTGATACTAATTCTTCTGACTTACAACTTACAACTCAACAAACATTCTTGGATGGAATCTACAAGCCCATCTCCAACAAGATTCTGTCACCTCTCTAAATGGCATATTTAAGCCCATTCCCTCAACTATACTTTGACGAGTGCAAATTTATGGGCACTCTAGTGTCCAATCATCTTTTACCTTCGAGTCACGAACGACAAAGCTCGCCAATCTAACTCTTCAGGTTCAAGAAGATTGAACAGGGGCAGCTATTGTACCCCAAAATTTTCAATCTCATTTATCAATATTCTCCTCACAAGACTTCTTGGACTCAAGACAAATTTAGGGTTTGCTCAGCTCAAGACTGCATCTTGCACTGATGACCTGAAATTAGGGTTTGAGTTTGCACAAGGATTTTTGGACCATAAATGCTTCATGTGACTTTCATATACCATCTTGGGACCCTAAGATTTCTCATACCAAGTTTCAAGCCTTGAATCACATTTTTGCCAAGTCAACCATAGCCAATTTACAATCAAACTTCATAATTTTTGGACAATTGGCCTAAAAATCAGTTGTATTGAGGAAAAAGTCAACCATAGCCAATTTACAATCAAAATTCACAATTTTTGATCCACAACAAAATTTTAGGCTCCTATGAACCATTTGATCAAGTTTGGACCACAACTCCTCAAGATATTTGATTAGATCATCAAAAGGGCAAAATTGTCAAAATTAGGGTTTTGACTAAGAAGGGGCAATTTCTGATTTTTTTTTAACCTAGCTAATGGCCAATTGGGTTCAAGCATGATTTCAAGGACTCAATAGTATCATCTTGACCTAATCACATAGTTCAAAAGATCTCAAATGCATATGATTGACAGATGAATTTTCCAATTAACTGATCAAAAGTCAATTGTGCACTGAAAAGTCAAACTTTGACTTTTTGGTCAAAATCAAGTGCCAAGGGTCATAATTCATCAAGATATGTCAAAATGTGAAACTTGTTGATCAAGAAACCTAAAATTGCAAATTAGGGTTTTAATTTGAAATTTTTCATAACTTAGAAATTTTCTAAGTATGGAAAATTTCTTATTTTTTCCCAACTTTCCACAACTTTTTACCATGATGCAATTGGATTCAAAGGAAACTTCCAACATGAAAGTTGTATTCCTCCATGAAATCTACAACTTTGATTCACAAAGTTTTCCCAAAAGATGCTTGGATCTCAAGTTATGAATTTGTGAATAGGGGTCCATAAACTTTTTAACTTAGTGAAATTTTGCCCTAGTTTAGGCAGGTTTTTGACCTAACTTCATGGCAACTTTTCAACTAGTTCCAAGAGTTATCTCATGTTTCATTTCAAATATGGATTGTTGAGCATGTTACAAGCTTTCCAAAATGTCCAAGAACTCTCCAAGATCATTTGTGGTTAGGGAGAATCGAAGAAGAGAAAATGGCAATTTGTCACTTTTGTTCAAGCCATGTTTACAATGCTTCAAGTTGCAAATTAGTTCCTAGTATGGTTGTACCTTGCATTATAGGTACTAATCCCTTCTACACTCCATAATTAAATGCAAACTCAATGGATAATGGCTTTGTTTTGACTTTTGAAGCATTGCACAATGTATTAATCCAAAAATGGCATAAAGTTCACAATACCATTTTCATAAAGCTTGCTTTTTCCAACTTTACAATTCTTGAGCCATGGACCTGATCTTTTATTGCAAGCAAGATCCACAAATATCAGGCATATGTACCAACTCTATGCAGCTAGAAAGCAAGCTTGTACAGGCCTTTGGCATAAGTCACGTCAACTTTCTTCAAAAGCAAGAAAATTGGCAAAAGTCAAGATAACTGGTCCATCTGATAAAGAGAAGGCTTAGCATCATTCTACACAACCTCAGAAACTTGTTGCAAGCCAATACACAAATTCATAGCCTCCCAAACTCTCCCAAATACAAAAAACACATTTCTGCCCAAAACAAGGAAGCCTCTGCAAAATCAAAGCCATTTCAATATTGGCTCGTGTGTTTCTTGATTCAACACTTCAAACACATTCCATACATCACATCTAAACTACCCAGGCCCTTGTCTTGCAACTGTAACCCCTATTTCAAACATCACCATTTTCATTTTTGGAAGTTGCAGGTTGACTTCTACAAGGAGTTTCAAGCATCCTCAAGGCAAGCTGAGTATTGGAAAAGCTTGAGGGAACTTCAAGGAAGCTCACACGATCTTCAGGCCTCACTCAAAGTCCCCATATTTCCATATCCAAACTCAGTTGAACAAGGTATTTTTCAAATCTCTATCTCTCTATTTAGGAATCCTTAGGCTTTGATTTATGAAGCAAAAATGTAGTCCTTAACTTGTTGAAGCTGTACATATGCATAGTTGTCATTTATACTAACTGAGTAGTGAGAATTTGAAGCTTGAAGTTCATGAAAAAACTAGGTCAGAAATTAGGGGTGATTAAATTCTCCATGATCCTTGAGAGTTAGATTATGTTTTTTATATCACTGGAATCGTGAGATCATGAGCTACATGTTTTGTGTTATGGGTTTTTGCTTTTGTGCACGTATGTGAGAGTTGCAGGTTTGTACATAGGACGCGCGCGAAGAAGCCAAGGACAGGGACGAAGATGGTTGTCTGGGCCTGGCGCGCCTGGGTTCTGACTTTCCACACCCCCACATATTCCTATATGCACCCCCTTTGATTTTTTTTATATTTTTGCATATTTTCTTGCATATTTTATATTTTTGACCTCCATTTATTTTTTCTGAACATTAAAAATCACAAAATTGATTTTCTTAATTTTTTTGCAATTTTATTTTTTTTAATTATTTTTTTTTCACATATAAAATAATTTTATTTTAATAAATAGAGATTATTTTCTTATTTATTCATAAAAACTTTTAATAAAAATACTATACATTTTTATTTTATTATTTTTCACACAAAGCATTATTTTCACACATATTTAATTTTTAATATTTATGTATTATATTAATTATTATTTTTCTTGTACATAAATGAATAAAATAATTGATATAGAACATATTTTCTTTTAAATAAAAAAATTAGGGTTTCCCCTTTCAAAAATAATACTAATATTATTTTTTCTTATTTTTAGGACTTAAATGATTTTATTTTACATACATAAAATAAATACAAAAAACATTTTGCATCCATACATTTTATTGCATATTTAAATAATTGTCTATTTATTTATTGTGCAAAGATTCAATTGGGTTGTAATAATTTTTAGGGTTTTATTTTGAGCAATATCCCCCGTTCAAAACTTGTATCCCCCTCCCATAATAATTTTGTAATAGCTTAGATTTACTTTACGCAATTTATCGTATTATACTATGCTAATAAACTACGGTTTGCATGAAAAGACCAAAAAAATCAAACAAATACAAGACCTAATACAAGACAAACACAAGCATGTAAAATGGCACACATTGCACACAAGCACTCCTTAGGGTTTCACCCACTTTGTTACCTTAAAAATGGCCATGGTATGCATGTTAGGTATCTTGGCAAAGCAAAACAAAATAAAAGATCATAGTCCCTCGATGACGCTAGACAAGGTTACCTAAAAACAAATGATCTTGGTCCCTAAGACATGCTAAGATACTTGGCACCATTGCTATCATGGTCATATGATGACTCACGCCCGTCTCGTTTAACATCCAAAGATAGGGTTGTTTACCAAAGCAATGGTAAATCAACAATGTCAAAGGAATAAAAATGTACAAGAAAGACTTTTGAGTAGGTAGAATGATTCTAGTTACTTGATCATTTCAAAAACAATCCTTTCTATTTTCAAACAAACACACACACATTTCAAAACATTTCCAAACAACTTTTAAAACATTTCCAAACAACTTTCAAAACATTTCTAAACAACTTTCAAAAACATTGAAACATTTTTCAAAAGACAAACATCTTTGTATACATTCTTACAAACAAGAATCAGTACAAAGATTGCCTAAACAAAGGCCTCTTTTCAAAATACTTTCAAAAACCACACAAAGCACCATTTCAAATAATTGCAAAAGCAAAGCAAGTGATCTAAACAAGTAACTAAGAGCCCATGGAAATCCATGGATGAAAAGGGTGCTAGCACCTTCTCTTTTCATAATCTACCCCCCGAACTCAAGAAACAATCTCAAAGGTCTTTCCTGTGCTTTTTCACCTTTCGTTTTGGATAAAAGAAAAGTCAGTGGCGACTCTTGCTAAACCGAAACATTTGCAAACACAAACGTAAAACCTCAAGTCAGTTCTCCCACCGTATCACAATCATCGAGGGAATATGATCTTGTATTTGTTTGATTGATTTTTCTAAGATACCCCACATTCATAACATGACCATTTATTTCTCAAGGCAACAAGTGGAGTTAACCCTAGAAGTGCAAAGTGTGCAAGTGTATATTTTTCATGCTTGATTTGTCTTGTATTAGGGTTTGCTAACTTGTTGATTTTAATCTTTCCATACAAACCTTAATTTACTAGCATAAAGCATTAAATTGTGGAAAATAAAAAATACTAAGCTATTACATCATTAGGGGAGAGTTGTACAAATTTACAAATGGGGAGATTGCAAGAAAATTAAATCTAAATAATTATTACAATCATATTGAATAATGTACAAGAATTGAAAATAATGCACAAATGTAAAATGGAAAATGAAATGATTTTTGTTTTTTTTTTAGGAAAGGGTCTTGGTTTTAACCTGATTAACTAAAATAAATAAATAATAAAATTAATAAAATTAAACCTAAATTAATTAAGAAAAGAAATTAAGTTAGAAAGTATTTTTAGGGTTTTTTAGAAAAGGTTTTAAGTTTAATAAAAATAGTATGGAAATTAATTAATTAAAAGAAAACCTAAATTCTAAGTTAATTTTAATTAAAAACAGAATAACTAACCTAAATCTAATTATTAATTTAATAAGAAAAAGAAATTAAGTTTTTTATAAGAAAAATGTTTTTAGTCTTTTGTTTTTAAAGGAATAAAATATATAGAATGCAAATAATAAAAAATATTTTTTGGAATTTTTTATATGAAAATAATAATAATAAAAATATAAATAAAAAGTAAAAATAAAATTAAAAATAAAAAAAAAGATTAAAAAAAGTTTTATGAGTTGACACATGAGCTTATGTATTGGCTCATGTATGTTTCGTATTGACTCATGTGTCGGCTCATGTATTGGCTCATGTATATTATATGCTCCTGGAAGTCAAAACAACTCAGTATGAGTCGACGCATACTGGTTTCGTGTCGACTCATAACCATTTCGTATCGATGCATACGTGTTTCGTGTCGACTCATAACATGTTTTGAACATAATATGTGTAGACTCATAGCATTTCGTGTCGACGCATAACTGCTATTTTTTATTTTTATCACTGTTTTGCTACATGTAAAAGTTAATTCTCAACACATGGTTAGTGAAAATGAAAAGCAAGCATATGGTTAGCTTCAAGGAAATGATATCTACATTTTATCTTCACAAATGAGCCATTAATGATGCTTGTATGAAGAGTTCAAAGTCAAGAAAACTTACCTTGAAACTGAAATTTGTGCTTTGAGTTTGAGCTGCTGTATGGGTTGTTGTTGAGCTTGGGAAGTGATGGTAGTGATGTTACAGAAGTTATTTTTGTGTTTAAACAACTTCTATATGATGTATATGGAGTGTTTGGATGGTGAGTTTGGAGAAAACTTGCATGGTATGAGATTCAAAGATTTGGACTTCAAAGCTCAAAAATGGAGGTTTTGTGGATAATTCTGGTTTTTGACAGCCAAAATGATTTTGAGTGTTAGTTTCCCCTTATTTTTTCTGACCTCTTTCTCTTGCAATTGGCCTCTCTATTTATAGAGAAGGTTTGAGACTTCAAACAACTCAGATTTTGAATCCATGTTATGGCTATCTTGCTTGTTTTTGAAGCAAGCATGAAGAACATGTTTCCAATGCTTGTACCAAGCTATCTAAAGTGGTTGATCACTTTAAATATGTTTTTTATGACTTGTATAAGTTGAGTGTGATTATAACAACAAGTTACAGGCTCAAGAAATTGACTTTATGATTAAAGTGAACTTTGCAAGAATGGCAATGGTGCCTTTGTGCCAAAAATGGAAAGATGCAATGGACAATACTTGAACCACTTGGATAATGGTTCAATCAATTGTGTAAACATCTAATTATGGATAGATTTTCAAGTCAATAGGCCTTCAAAGTGAATATTATGCAGCATGGCTAAGATTTTGGTTCCTTGTTCATCACAAATCTGCCTTGTAAATCAAGAATGAATGTCTAACTTCAGATCCTTGAATCTCCTAGATCAAATATGATAAATCCATGCTCTTGAATGTTTTGAAAAGCTTGAAGCACCCTCTATAACTTTCATGTTGGCCATTTTGACAAAGTCGTCTTGTAACTATGTGAAAAAATGCCAAGAAGTTAGGATAAAATCCTGACCAAAACTGCTGAAAATTTCTCTAAGTGTTTATTCAAAAATGCCATGACTTCATGAATTTATAACTCAAAATTCAATCATTTCTAGAAAACGTCCTGCCCTACAAAGTTTTATATCTCATTGAGATCTACAACTTTCATGTTGGAAGTTTTCCTTGAATCATCTTGCATCATGGTGAAAAGTTGGCATGAAGAAATGAAATTATCATGTATGAAAAACACTTAGAAAAATTTCTAAGTCTTGAAGAGTTTGAATTTTCACATTGAATTTTGACTTTCTTGATTTCTTGATGATCAAGTTTCATATTTTTGAATGTCTTGATTAATTTTGATCTTTGAGGCTTAATGTTGGCCAAAAAGTCAAAGTTTGACTTTTAGTGCTACAGTTCACTTTTTCATCAGTACAACTGATTTTTGGTCTCTTGGTCAATTGACTGAGAAGACTTGAAACTTGACATGAGCACTCTTGAAGGTCCATAATGATCCAATAATGTCACTTGAAGTATTAGAAGTCTGATTGTCCTTATGCAAATTCAAATCCTAATCTTGAGGTATCAGTGTTGAGGAGATGGCTTGACCTAGTCAATACTGGTGCAAGCTTGAGCTTTTGCATGTCTTTGTGAGAAATGTCTTGAGAAATAAGAGGGAAAATTTTGGGGTACAACAGCTGTCATCTGGTAGGGTCTAGGCTTCATAGAAATTTTGACAGAGTAAACGGTTATCTGGTTGTATTCCAGGCTTTGTAGTAACTTATATTGTTATTTGGTCAGGTCCAGGTTTCATAGTGTCTTGAATTGTAGATTGATTGTTATCTAATCGGATTCTGGGCTTCAGCAATGATGTTGACTGCTATCTGGTAGAATCCATGCCTCACAATGTTATAAACTGCTATCTGGTCAGAATCCAGGCTTCACAGTATTTGTACTTGATGTTAACTGCTATCTGGTTGGATTCTAGGCTTCACAGTGACTGATGAAATTTAATTGCTATTTAGTCGTATTCCAGGCATCTTAATAATTGTAAGCTGCTATCTAGTCGGATTCCAGGCTTCACAATAACTTACTGAGTTGTTACTTCAGATAGTTTCCGTTTCTTGTTTCAGGCATTAATTTGGTACTTTTGAAAACTGATGATGATATCTGTTTGTTGATCTTTCGTGAAAAGTTAAAGGGTTAACGGTGTGCAATGTCATGATGTATGTAATGCATTGTGTGATGATGCTCTCAAATTAATTGAGATTGTGATATGCGTATTTTGTATACATATGTTATGACACTTGTAAAATGATGTATGAATGTAGCATGTGAACTGATCAACTGTTCTTTGTAACATCGTTGAATTGAGGAAAAATAAATCCCTGATTGCTGCTAGGGATGAAGAATGTTGTTCTTCATTATTGTTGAAGTTGAAATTGCTGGGAGATGGATTTCCGTAGATAGAGAAATAAACTCTTTTGGGGAAAGAAAACTCTGTAAACTACTCGGGGATTTTTATGAAGCTCTATTGGGGAACCCAAGAAAATCATGAACCATGCTGAGGAGTTCTTCAAGATGCTGGAGAGATGATTGGAAACTCTTACTCTTTAAGGGATATCGGGACCTCTGTCATCATTAGGTTGTATGCTGAAGATATGGTAGTGACTTCGCGGTAGGACGTCTCTATTTCTGTACCTGCTTAGGAAAGTATCTGCGGGGATTTGTAGACGGCTTTTAGACATTGTCCTGTTTCTTAAAGCCCTTAGTAATTGTGTTTCTGTTTTTTTTATGCGCGTATTTTTAAACGGTGACCACATTCAAATGCATATGTTCAAAAATAATCATTGGACGTTCTTTGCAACACAAAACAGAAAAATAAAACAAATAGTTTTGAAATTTCAAAAGATGATTTTGTATTGATTTGAAGAAGTTTGCCTATAATAAACATCTTTACACAAAGAGGCAGACATCCTAGTAAGAGCATGTCATCGTAAGAATGAAAACTTTACAAAGTAGTATACAAAGAAAAAATATCTTATATGAAATGATCCCATTGGGTTCCCATTCAGCTATTACCTTTATATCTTTGAGTGTCTCATCACTTTTGCTGCTCGTCTGAAGCTGAATGGATTGATTAGTACCATTTGATCTTAACGCTTGTTATCGAAGTTTGTCCATGAGGTGATCCAATGGGACATAGTTGTACGTTTTTAATCCCTAAATTTTGCATGGACCGCCCTTTCAGGTTTTCAGTCCACCAGGATACCCTTTTTTGCCCAAGTCGCCTTTTCAAGTTTTCGACTTGTCGGGTGTATAGAATTTTTCATATATGTATCTCTAACTTTTGCCCGAACCTTTTTGGTTCGCCAGAATGCCCTTATTTTTGTCTAGGCCAGTCGACCTAGCGGGTCTTTGCTCATGCATGGTATCTTTTAACTATGTCCGCATTTACAGGGTGCAGAAGGTCGTCACCGTCCATAGTGGTTAAGATCATGGCTCCACCAGAAAATAAGTTCTTGATCACAAATAGCCCTTCATATATGGGAGTCCATTTTCCCCTGGGATCACCTTGTGGCAGGATAATATGCTTTATTACTAGGTCACCAACCTGATATACCTGACGTCTGACCTTCTTGTTAAAAGCTTTGATCATACGTTTCTAGTACATCTAACCATGACAAACATCTGCAAGCCTCTTCTCGTCAATCAGGTTCAATTGGTCAAGTTGAGTCTGAACCCATTCATCTTCATTCAAACATGCATCCTTCATGATTCTCAAGGAAGGGATCTGGACTTCGATAGGTAGGACAACTTCCATACCATATACCACAGAGAAAGGAGTTGCCCATGTTGACGTGCGTGCTGAAGTACGGTAACCATGAAGAGAAAACGGTAACATCTCGTGCTAGTCTTTGTATGTCATTGTCATCTTCTGTATAATCTTTTTGATGTTTTTATTGACAGCCTCTACAACACCATTCATCTTTGGCCGGTAAAGAGAAGAGTTATGATGCTGAATCTTGAATTGCATACAGAGCTCGGTGATCATAGTATTATTGATATTGGTACCATTATTTGTAATGATTCTTTCTGGAATTCCATACTAACAAATAAGGTTATGTTTGATGAATCGTGCCACGACATTCTTGGTAACGGAAGCGAATGAGGCTGCCTCAACCCACTTTGTGAAGGAATCAATGGCAATGAGGATGAAGCGGTGCCCATTAGAAAATGTAGGTCTAATATCTCCAATCATATCAATGCCCCACATTTCGAATGGCCAAGGAGCAATCAAGATGTTTAGAGGAACCAGAGGCACATGTATTTTGTCAGCGTAGATTTGGCATTTGTGACAAGTTCGGGAATGTTGATAACAGTCTGCTTCCATAGTGGACCAGTAGTATCCTGCCCGTAGGATCTTTTTATCCATTGTATAGAATGGGTGCCAAAGGTACCTTCGTGTATTTCCTCCATGATCTTTTATGCTTCACTTTTATCCACACACTGAAGTAAAGTAGAATCGTGGTTATGCTTGTAGAGGATTCTGTTACTGAGGAAGAACTTGGCAGAGAACCTTCTTAGGAACTTCTTATCATTGACGGAAGCCCCCTCAGGATACTCTTGAGCTTCGAGATACCTTTTCACCTCGTGGAACCAAGGCTTTTCTTCTATTCCCTCATCATCAATCTCATAACAGTATTCGGGTTCGTCCAATCTCTCAATAGTGATATGGGAAGCTTCATTATCCCATCTGACCTTGAACATGGATGACATAGTAGCTAGCGCGTCCACTAACTAATTTTCCTCTCGTGGAAAATGCTCAAATGTAACTTCTTCAAAGTGTGGAATCAAAGTCAACGCATGTTCTCGATAAGGGATAAGATTAGGGTGTTTCGTGTCCCATTCTCCTTTGATTTTTGACTGATCACCAAGGCCGAGTCTCTAAATACACTCAAGAATTTGATTCTCAAGTCAATAGCTGCTTTGAGGCCAATAATGCATGCTTAATATTCAGCCATATTGTTGGTACAGTTGAAACATAGCCGAGTGGTGAAGGGAGTATGAAAGCCTTCGGGAGATATGATCACAGCACCGATGCCATTGCCAAGTGCGTTGGAAGCTCCGTCAAAAACCATAGTCCATCGGGCTCCTTTTTCAGGTCCTTCATCCGGTCCAGGTTCTTCACAATCAGTCACTAACATGATGTTCTCATCCGAGAACTCAAAATTCATGGATTGGTAGTCGTCCACAAACTGATGAGCCAAATTCTCAGCTAATACACTTCCCTTGATTGCTTTATGGGTCGTGTACTAGATGTCATATTCGGTTAGGATCATTTGCCATCTTGTTATTTTTCCTGAGAGAGCGGACTTCTCAAAGATGTATTTGATATGATCCATTTTAGATATCAACAAGGTAGTGTGAGTCAACATATATTGTCTTAGTCGGTGAGTAGCCCATGCCAAAGCACAACAAGTTTTCTCTAGCAGTGAGTATCTTGTTTCAGTCAGTAAACTTTTTTCTAAGGTAGTATATTACATGCTCTTTTCGACCAGACTCATCATGCTGCCCCAACACACAACCCATTGAGTTCTCTAATATTGTTAAGTACATGATCGGAGGTATTCCTTCAACTAGTGGCATCAGAATTGGAGGCTCTTGAAGATATTCCTTGATTTTGTCAAAGGCATTCTGGAAGTCGTCATTCCACTTCACTACTTGATCTTTCTTCAGTAATTTGAAGATTGGCTCACAAGTAGCAGTTAGATGGGAGATGAATCTGGCAATATAGCTTAGACGTCCCAAGAATCCCCTAACCTCCTTCTCGGTGCGGGGAGTTGGCATTTCTTGTATAGCTATAACCTTTTCAGGTTCTACTGCAATACCTTTGCCACTGATGACGAAACCTAGGAGTTTAGCAGATCTTACCCCAAAGGTGCACTTGTTTGGGTTCAGTCTTAGCTTGTACTTCTTTAGCCTTTCAAATAGCTTTTGTAGGTGATCAAGGTGCTCTTATTATGTCTATGACCTGGCTATCATATCATCGAGATAGACCTCTATCTCGTGATGGATCATATCATGGAACAAAGCTACCATAGTACGCTGATAGGTTGCCCCAGCATTCTTCAACCTAAATGACATAACTTTGTAGCAGAATGTGCCCCATTGTGTGACGAAAGTTGTTTTCTCCATATCTTCAGGATTCATTTTGATCTGATTATACACGGAGAAACCATACATGAAGGAGAATACCTTATGTTACACGGTGTTGTCAACCAGAATGTCAATATGAGGAAGCCGAAAGTCGTCCTTGGGGCTTGCCCTATTCAAGTGTTTATAATCCACACACATACGCACTTTACCGTCTTTCTTAGGTACCGGAAAAACATTATCAACCCATTATGGATAAGAAGTAACAGCTAAGAACACGGTGTTAAACTATTTCATAACTTCAGCCTTGATCTTTTCTGACATCTCGGGACGCATACGACGAACCTTTTGCTTCACTGGAGGGAAATCTTCTTTCGTTGGTAAATGATGAACCATAATATCAGTGTCTAGCCCCAACATGTCTTCCTATGACTAGGCAAAGACCTCAACATAGTCATGTAACATCTGAATTAACCGTTCTTTAATTATGTGCTCCAAGTTGGCACCTATCTTGACTTCCTTCTTATCCTCTTCAGTACCCAAGTTTACTGTCTCAACTAGCTCTTCATGGGGTTGTATGGCTCTTTCCTCTTGTTGCAACAGTCTAGCAAGCTCTCTTGGTACTTCACAATCTTCCTCACCTTCATTCTCGGCTTGGTAGATCGGATTTTCAAAGTCATAATTGGTAATAGCAGAACCGTTATCAATGGGATCCAGAGTGGGTGTGGATTTGCAGTTTGATATGGGGGTGTGTGTAAGAGAGCATAGCTATTTTGATAAAATAAAAGCAGAAAAGAAAGACAGAGAGCGTAAAATTTGCATACAAAATGTCCAATGATTTATTAATGACATATGAGGATGAAGTAATAACCCTCACAAATAGACCATTGTGCCTCGGGTAAAACACAAGGTTTTAAAGTTTAAATTGTTTAAATATTACATATCCCAAAAATAAAAAGACAATTACTCCTGGTAAAAAGTAATGGGAACAAAATCCTTGGCCTCCCAATTGTTGAGTCCACCGTTAATAGTTAGGAAGATCCAGTTGTCCATGTTGCAATCATTGTCATTGTCCTCCAAAGCATTGATTCCATGGTTGTTGATGCATAGTGGTGGTCTTCCAGCGCGAGCGCGACGAACAGCTTTTTGGGCTCCTGAAGTAAAACCCAGACCAAACTTGTCAAATTTGTAGGGGATATCAGGAAGTTGGCCCCAAATGGTACACCCTCCTTCTTCGACTACTGATTTGGCATCCTTCATAGAAGCCGTCTTCAATGGAGGTCTGGTAATCTTTGGAACATTGATAGTAGTCTTGGTTGCAGCTATTGTCTGAGGAACCTCTTCAAAATTTTGGCACGGGGTCTCAATGAACTCTCCTTCCATCTCAATATACATGAAAGAGTTCAGGTAGCTTACCATATATTCTTCCTCGCCATGTGTTTACCTTGGGTTTTGGTAAACAACCGCTGATCCTCCAAATGGTTACTTATTTGGTTACTCGCAGGATCGATCAGATTGATCCTATGGACATAGGTTGATTTTGAAGTTTGATTAAAGTGGATAAGGCTTTAAGTAAAATGTTTCAAGTAAATTGCATAAAGGAAAGGCTTGGTAAAATAAACAAGGCTTTAAAGTAAAGGTTCGACAGGAATTTAAAGGGGAAAAGCATGTAAAATACTGGAAAAGTAAATGACTTTTAATTGATAAAATTGGTGTTTCACACATACATTTCTCAACAATTCTTTCGCTCACACTGGGTACTTGAATCTAAATGAGTGACTATGTATTTATTGTGAACACACGCGAGAAACTACATGTCTACTCCTATTTATACTAAAACATTCCAAGTAACCGTCGGGCAGTTACACTGCTTCGAGATTAAGCCACTTGGCACGTTCTCCATGTTCGACGCTCCAGATCCTTGCACATTTGCACGTAGTAACTGCTGGAAACCGTTTTCCCTCCAAAGCTTTGAATTTCAAACTGCTCCACTCTGGACCATCGAACACCTTCATCAAGAGACATCTTCGACGAAAACTCCTTCGACGTCGAAGGCAGTCAGCCTTCTTCCTTGGAAGAAATCTTCTAAGTATTTTGCCATCTTTCGACGGGCACTTCGACAGGCTTAGCCAGTCGAAAGCATCTTTCAGCTTTTGATGGCTGCCATCAATCAAAACAAAGGTGTCGAATTTAGGAGCCAACAAATTGCCCCCCAAGAATGCCTTATTTCGACTCTGAAAGAAAAAGGCATTCTTTGAAAACGCCATTCGACACCTGTTTTTCCACGCTTAGTCACAAGTTAACTTGTGCACTTTTTGTTGCTTTTTACCAACTATTGGCAATCCCAAGAAACCATCATTGATTTGATCCTAGGACGTCACTTTCAGTACGGCGTGCAGTACCAAACGTCACTTCAGAATTTGTCATTATGACAAATCCCAAAAACGAGGACGCACGCTGCGTCTCTCTGTTTCTGCAGAAACGGCCAAAACAACAGGATGCTGCCACGCGTCCCATTAATTCCTGCAGCATTAAATGACATTTAATGTCCTCGTTATTGGGAACTTCTCCCACTACTATAAATAGTAATGAATATCCCATTATAGGACTTTTTACGCCAACTAGCCCTCAAACTCCCTTGCTTTCATACAAACTTGCTCTCTTTGCAGAAAAATTCTTCCTTTTTCACTTCATCTTCATCCTCAACAATGGCCTCTGCTTCCACTGCCCCCAAGACTAACGCACCAACTGAACAACTTGTTAAGCCCAAGGTCTTTGTTACTGCTCCGGTAGTGAACTCTACAGGGAAACGAAGGGTCCCTGAACCTTCTGACATCTCCGTTCGCGATGCTTATTCGCGTCACTTGATGATCCCGGTTGGATACTCCAACCAGATCTTCACAATGTCTGGACCCATGAACCCAAGCATCTCTGAAGCTCTGAAGATCAAGAGCTATTTCCCCATCGTCGAGAAACTCAAGCCAGTAGCATGCGCCAAGAAGGACGCAGAAGACAACGAAGACCCTACACACGAGAAGATCGACCTCCGTTTCTTCAACAGAAGTGTTAGAGTCTTCAGGTCTTGCCCTAATCTGACCTCTGACTATGTTGCTTGGCTAACAAAGTTGGAGAAACATCAAACTCCAGTCTGGAAGGAAATGGGAATCTTTGACCTAGTAATGCTGTCGAAGACAGGCTTAAACTACTCCCCAGAGATGCTTATAGCTTCGCTGTTGTTCTGGGATAACTCTCACTTCACCTTTCACCTTCCATGTGGGATGTTAACTCCCACACTCTTCGACGTAGCGGCCATTACTGGCCTTCGACCAACCGGAGATTACTTCGACCCGGAAGAGATGTCGGAGGACCAAATTGGCTTTTCTGAGACCAAGCCAACATATACCACCTTTATCAACCATTATCACGACAGGTCGACGGATACAGTGTCGGATGTCGAACACATAGCGTTTCTAGCCTTATGGCTAACTCGCTTTGTGTTTTGCTCGAAATCTCTACAAGTGACCAAAAAGATGGTCACTCTTGCCACCCAACTGCATCACCGCCAAAACATCTGTTTGGCAGAACTAATTCTGGCCAGTCTTTATGACTCAATCAGCAATGGGGTTACTCTCTTGAAACATGTCGAAGATAGGAACAGTTTGCTACTCGCTGGGCCTTTCTGGCTACTTCAACTGTGGCTCAACGCCACTTTCGAATCTTTCTTACCCAAGAAGATTCAGATAAATGAACAAGCCCCAGCGATAGCTAATAGACGTATCGAAGGAATTAGGCTGGCTCTACTGACACCTGTGGAAGATGGGCTGGAGTTCCAACAAACCTTCACTAACTTCGTTCTGATGTTCGCTCGAAGGAAGGAATTTGTTTCAACTATGGCTCCATTTGCTCAACGGAAAGTGGGGCCAGCATGGTTCACAAGGCCACACCCAAAGGAGTCGAGTGGTCCCAACGTCGATGAGCACACTGTACTTTGGGAGGCGTTCCTGACACCCAGGATCATGCCTCTTCGATTTAAGAGTTCTAAGACTCATTTGAGTCTGCTTGCCTATCAACCCAATCTGGTATCTCGCCAGTTTGGTATCATCCAAACCCTGCCTTCTCCCATTTTTCAAAGAGAGAAGTCAATGTTGTACTTCTGCAACGATTATACAGAAGAAGCTGCCACCAAGCATATCGGAAGATATGCTGGTCGAACAATCCTCTCGCTGTTTAACTACCAGCTTAACTTCCTTTGCTCACCATCTTTTGAAGAGTGGTGGAGAAGCTATTATGCTGAGTACTTCTTCGACGAGAAGGACTTCATGGCAGAGTTGCAGAAGTCTTTTGTCCTTGTGTTGGACAAAGTAAAGAAATGTAAGTTCATGCTCTCACATTACTTTTTATCTTTCTCTTCGACTGTTAGCCTGTTAACTTTCCTTTTCGCTTTCAGTTGTTCGAAAGCCCCTAGCCAAGAAGGCTACAAAAGGCCCACAAGGAAGAGTCCCTTCGACAAAACCTCCACCGCCGGCGAAGACTATAGCGCCAGCGAAGACAACGGGCAACCAACAGGGGGAAGGCTCTTCGAGGAGGCCTCCTGCATCGGTAACCAGATTTTCTTCATTTTCATTCTGGCTTTCGATTTTTTATTTTCGACGTAATTATTCAATCGAATTCCTATTGGTTTTCTAGGCCCCTTCGCCCAAGAAAAGGGCAGCATTGGTGGTCGAATCGGGAAGTGATGACGACAGTGATTCCCCTCCTACTCCCTTAAAGAGGCGAAAGTTAACGAAGGACGCTTCTGTTCCTACTCCTGCTCCTGAAGGTCGAACCGTCAGAATAAAGGTCGCTGTGAGAAAGCCTAGGCCACCTGCAGTGGTCATCGAGGAACCAACTGAGGAGGAACTGAACGCTCTTGTTACCAAGCCTGTCGAAAGTGACAATTCCAGCCCTGGGGCTGAAGTTAATCCACAGGTAATCTATTGGACCCTTCTTATAACTTAGGCATAGATACCAGTATTCGATTATGTCTCTTTCGACATCTGAAGATTTGTCTTCTTTCTCTTTTTCAGGACACTACTGAAAGTTCTCCACCAAGGACTTCAGAAACTCTAGAATCTGCTGACCTTAGCAGGCCTCAGGAAAAAGATTTGGGCAATGACGAAGCCCACACTGAGAACGAGGCCAATGCTGAAACAGTGGAGAAGACAACTGAAGAACCTATGGCGGAGGAAACACAGCCAGAAACGGTTCCTGTGGTGGTCTTGTCATCAGAAGAGAATCCTGAAGGAAGAGACCAAGGCAATGGCGAAGAGAATCAAGATGCTGTTGACGAAGAGCACCAAGGTGGTACTGGCGAAGAACACCAGGGTGACGCTAGCGAAGAGCCACAAAATGACGCTGGCGAAGGACCCCATGGTGACGTTAACGAAGAACCACAAGTCGATGCTAGTACCGCCTCAGTCCAAGTCGAAGAGCAACCAAACGAGGCACTCAGCATTCAACCGCCTCAAGCCCAAGATAATACTGTGGCAAGGGTCACCTCCTCAAAGCACAGGTCAAAAGAGGACTTGGAAATCTTGAAACAAACTGACCCTGTCAGCTACCTTAATGCAATCGTCGAGAGTAAGAGTTCTTCTGACACTAGTCAGGAAATTCCTACCCTGTCGGGGAAATCTACTGAGACTTCTCCTCTTGATGATGCGTTGGCGAAGGTTAAGGCCCAGTTCTTCAAGAGAGATTTAATGAAGGCTTTAGAGGGGGACCCCACTGCTCCATCATGCTTAAAAGAGGTTTTGAATGCTGTTGACTTCGAAGCTGTAGCCCCAGAAATCTCAGACTTAATCATGGAATTACATTCTATGATTGATCAAGTCTCAGCGGATTACAGGCGCCAACGAACTTTTAACAGTCAGCTCGAAGTGCTGCATGGCAAAAGCTCATCTGCGTGGACTGCTGTCTCAGATTTGACTTCTCGAATTGCCGAGTTGTCGAAACAGAAAGCGTCTGCACAGGAAAGGGTCGATGCTATTGAGCGAGAGAATGTCTCCTTCCGAGCACAAATTGCAGAGATAGAGGCGAAGATAAACGCCAACACTGTACTCCAGGAGGAAATTCTTTCGACCATCCCAGACGCTGAGAGCCAGACTGAGATCAAGCAAGGCCTGGAATTCGCTGAGAGGGCTCAAAGCCTCGACGCCCAAATTGCCAAACTGGTGCAAGAAAAATCTTGGTGCAAAAAGAGGTTGGAGCTGCAGTATGCCAAGTATCTTCGACTCAAGAATTCTCTTTCCTTTTGATTGATTCTCTTTTGTAACCATCTTCTGTAATCGCTTTCGACAACAATTGCCATTTTGGCTGAAATTAATAAAAATTTCCATTTTGGCATTTTTATGGTTAATTTAGCTTGTTCTTTTATTATTTTATTTTTATCTCTTGAAGTATAGGCTTATATTTTTTCAAATATTTACCATTTACTCTCAAGAGCCTTTTATCACCACTTATCTCTTCGACTTCATAGGCTCCACCAGAAAAAGTTTGGATAACTCTGAAGGGTCCTTCCCATTTGGGTGACCATTTCCCCATGCTTCGATCCCGTCGATCCATGGGAAGAATTACCTTCCAAACTAAATCTTCAGGCAGAAATACCTTAGGTTTTACCTTTCTATTATAAGAGTCTTCTACTCTTTTCTTCTGAAGCCTGAGTAAGTCGAGAGCGTGTAATCTCTCTTCGTCTAAATCCACCTGTTCATCTAACATCATATTCCAATAAACCTCAGAAGGAATATCGTAATGCCTCTGAACTCTTGCAGATTGAAGACAAATTTCTGCTGGCAATACTGCATCATGGCCAAAAGTTAGCCTATATGGCGTTGTACCAGTGGCTTCTTTTGGGGACGTTCGACAAGCCCATAAAATCTGGTCTAACGTCTTATGCCAATTCTTTGGTTTCTTCCCAACATGTTTCTTTATCAAGCCAATCACCACTTTGTTAGCTGCTTCGACTTGACCATTCGCCTGTGCATAGTAAGGCGTGGATGTTAGGAGTTTGAAACCTGTTTCCTGAGCAAATTCCTGCATCTTTCGACCAGTGAAAACTGAACCTTGATCAGTTGTTATTGTCTCAGGGATTCCATACCTAAAAATAATGTTCTTTTGAATGAATTCAATGACATTTTCTTGGTCTACATTGACTAAAGGGACAGCTTCGATCCACTTAGTAAAATAATCAATGCCTACCAATATGTATTTCTGACTCTTTGATGATGCTGGTCGAATCTCTCCAATGAGATCCAACGCCCATCCTCGAAAGGGCCAAGGCTTCACTATCGAGTGAAGTTCGCTTGCTGGTACATGCTGGATGCCTGTATGAACTTGACACTCTTGGCAACCTTTGGCGAACTCAACACAATCTTTTAGCATAGTGGGCCAATATAGTCCTTGTCGAAACAACAACCATTTCATCTTATGGCCTGCTTGGTGAGCCCCACATGCCCCAGCATGTGTAGTCGAAAGGGCTATGTATGCTTCAGTTTCACTTAAACATTTCAGCAACACCCCTTCAGGCGTCTTCTTGAATAACTCATTACCCATGAGTACAAAACTCAACGCCCTGTATTTTGTTTTTCGTTCTGTCGGAGCTCCTGGATTTTGAAGATAGTCCACAATGGGTTTCCTCCAATCCTGATCTGACAAATTATCAATGAACAAAATCTCGAAGTTACTGTGATCAGCATATCCTAGCCTCGTCGATTCCAAATCTGATGGTGATAGACAAGTTGCTTTTATCTTTTCTCGAACTTCGATTGCTCTTTGTAATCTCGTTTTTGAAATCTTATACCCTGATGCAATTTGTGCCAAGTCATTGGCTATTTGATTTTCGACTCTGGGTATGTGTCGAATATTGACACTTTCAAATTGTTTCAATAAACGATTTGCTATCACAAAGTACATAATGAGATTTTCTCTTATGCATTTATACTCCTTTGTGACTTGCTTGATGACTAACTCTGAGTCTCCCATTATTTCGACTCGAGTTGCCCCCAATTCCAACAATATCTCAAGGCCAGTAATTAGAGCTTCATACTCAGCCTCATTGTTCGAACAAGAACCTTCTATTTGGTACTTGAATGTTGTTGGAATTTTATCTGGAGAAATAATCAAGACTCCTACTCCTGTTCCATTTTTATGGCTGGAACCATCGAAGTAGAATTTCCAAGGTTCTATCTCCACATAATTAATATCCTCGACTTGAATTGAGTGGTCGACTATGAAGTCTGCAACCACTTGTCCTTTTACTGCCTTAAGAGGCATAAAGGTCAAGGAGTATTCAGTCAATGCTAATGCCCACTTGCCAATTCGACTATGCAAGATAGGTTTCGACAACATATATTTGAAAACATCAAAATGAGACGAAACATAAACATCAACTGGTTTTATATATTGCTTGAGTTTTGTACAAGAGAAATACAGACATAGACACAATTTTTCAACTTCGCTATATCTAGTTTCTGCATCATTCAAAACTCGACTGAGATAATAAATGGGTCTTTCGACTCCATTCTCATCCTCTTGGGCCAACATACTTCCCAGAGTTTTGTCAGATGCAGCTATGTACAATCTCATACTCCTATTGCTACAAGGAGGCACCAAAATAGGTGGCTTAGTGAGGTACCCTTTGATTTTGTCGAAGGCTTCTTGTTGCTCCTGCCCCCATTCGAACCCCTCTTTATTCAGTCGAAGTAAGGGTGAAAAGGCCTGAGCTTTCCCACTTAGGTTAGATATAAACCTTCTCAAGAAATTTATCTTGCCTAAGAGAGATTGCAATTCCTTCTTATTCGATGGCGCTTTCGCTTCCAAAATTGCCTTCGTCTTGTTCTGATTTATTTCGATTCCTTTCTTGTGGACAACGAAACCCAAGAAATCTCCAGCTTTTACACAGAACGCACACTTCAAAGGGTTCATCTTTAGACCATGTTCTCTCATTCTTTCGAATGATTGTCGAAGGTGGTCAATGTGACTCTTCCTGGAAACAGATTTTATAACAATATCATCAATATAAACTTGCATAAAAGTGTTAATAAAATCATGGAAGATAGTATTCATTGCTCGCTGGTACGTTGCCCCAGCGTTTTTTAGGCCAAAAGGCATCACTACCCATTCGTAAGTGCCTAAGGCCCCAGGGCATCGAAAGGCTGTTTTCGACACATCCTCTTCAGCAATGAATATTTGATTATATCCTGAATAACCATCGAGCATACTCAGGTATTCGTAGCCAGCGGCAGAATCGACTAGCATTTCCGCCACAGGCATAGGATATTCATCTTTGGGGGTGGCAGCATTCAAATCTCTGAAATCTATGCACACCCTTAATGTGCCATTTTTCTTAATTACTGGCACAATATTTGCAATCCATTCGACATACCTTGTAACACGGATGAATTTGCATTTCAGAAGTCTTTCGACCTCCGTTTTGATCTTCGACAATATTTCTGGAGCGAAGCGTCTTGGATTTTGCTTGATTGGCTTCTTTCCAGGTTTGATTGGCAACTGAAGTTCTACCAATCCTCTGTCGAGACCGGGCATTTCGTCATAATCCCATGCAAAACAGTCTTTAAACTCTTTCAGCAATTGGATTACTTCCAACCTAAGTTCTGGATCAATTTTGGCGCTGATGTAAGTTGGCCTATTCTCTGATCCTTCGCCTAAGTTGATTTCTTCTAAAGGGTCTTGTGCTAACATCTTAATGTTGTTCGCCAAGGGATCCTTTTCGAAGCCCAAAGGCTCATCGTCATAGATGGCGTCGAGCCTTTGTTCCTGCATTTCATCTGGCATGATATCAGGAGGTCTTGGATCGAAATCCTTTCCTGGGCCAACAGCAGATAATGGTTGATCATTGGCCTGAGTGGCCATGTACTTTACTTCGGCTTCGAGAGCCGTTATCATCTTGGTTTCGGCCACATAAGCCGAAATTCGCTTCAGAGATTGTGACTCAGTCATTATCACTGAATTCACTTCCCCAACCAGTTGGTTGGATATCAGTTAGCCCACTGAAGTCTATGTGGGACAAGTCTTCTCTGTCCCATTGGAAACCATGCTCAGGATGCAGGTATAGGGAACAAAAGGTGTTTGGCGCTGGCGCCATGTCGAAGTCGGGAGTTGGACATGGCCCTATGTGAGCCAAGTTTTTGTCGAAATCTGTTACACCCAAGTGATTCACTTCGCCAAGGTAGTAACTTTGATCCGCCTCTATGTTTTCGACCATCCCATCTGGACGCCATAGAAGCAGCCTTTGATGCATCGATGAAGGCACAGCACCTACACCATGAATCCACTCACGGCCTAACAAAAGGTTGTAGTTAGGTTTGGCCGATATGACCATGAACATTGTTGGTCGAAGGATCGACCCAACTTTTATGTCTAGCTGGATCACTCCCATGGTGGTCCCAATGCCTCCCTCATAGTTGGACAGGACCATATTGTGAGGTTTGATTTCTTCATCCCTTTTGCCAATCTTCCTTAGCATAGAATGAGGGATAATATTGATAGTGGCCCCACAGTCGACCAATATCTTGTTCACAGTGGTCTCTTCGAGCTTAGCCCTTATGAACAAAGGTTTGAGGTGATTCTTCATCGCCTCTGTTGGTGGCTCGAAGAAGCCATTTTGTTCCTCTGTAGTGCCATTGTCCATGACAAAATAGCACACTGGCCTGTGTTTGGCCATTTCTTGTTCCACCTCCCAGTCACTGGCTTCGACTTCTACTTGTCGATTGAATTCCCTGGGCAGTACTGAAACAATGTTCACCATTATATCCAAAGTATCGTCGGACTCAGCATCATCTTCGTCTTCGACTTCGCTCTGGTTAGGCCAAACTAGCCTGTTGGTAACTGGTTCTCTCTCAAGAGGCTTTCTTTGTTTCCTTTGAGGCACATTCGAACTAGTTTCTGCCTTAGGTTCGTTGGCAGCCTCCCTTTCAGCTTTTCGCCTCCTTTGATATCTCCTCCATTGGGATCGAGACATAGGATTTTTTCCTTTGTAGTTGCTGGACACTTGAACAACCTTGGGTGCAGCAACTTGAGGCTCTTTCTTCTGAATTAAAGAGGAACCTCTTGGCACTTCGAAAGAATGCCATTTCTCTTCACTTGGCCTTTTCCGGCCAGATGTTTTGTACCAAGTGTCTACTGGTACATTTGTTGGAGGCCTAAAAGTCAATGGCCTCTTGTCTTGATTAGAACCCCTTCTGGGATCATGTCGAAGGTCAGCATTTTCCCTTCTCTTGTTCGCTGCTCTCACGCCTTGTATGTGCTCAGCAGCTTTTTTATCAAAGATAGAACTGCATCTTGGACACAGCATCACCTCTGATTTCTTCTTCTGGCATCTTTGTAAAAAATCTGCCAAGTTTTCGTTTTCCCTAGGGAAAGCCGTTTTATTTGCCTGCTCTTGCCTTATGGCTTCTTCTGAAGTTTTAGGGTCAGAAAGTTCAACCATGTTGATATTCATTGTATCCTTATTAGCAAGAGTTAGTTGCTTCATTTGTGTCTCCAGATTCTCCGTCTGGCCTTGTACAGTGGCCAAGTGGGAACTGGGCTTTGGTCCAGCTTTTTGTGCTTCAGCAGTCTTCGACTTCGGGTCTTCGACCGCTTTCTGGACAGCCTCAATTGTCTTCCTGGATAAATTTCCAGAAAAACTGCCAAAGATTGGCATGTTGATGTGGTCCTTTGAGACTTCGACCATGGTAATGCCTGGCTTCTTCGACTGGATCTTGGTTGCCTCTATCATGTTCACCTCAGAGGGTTCTGCATAGTGGGCTTCAGCCTTTAGTGGATTGGAGTCGACAGCCATGGGGGATTTGTCAGCAAACTTTAATCTCCCTTCTTCAATAGCGTCTTGCACAAGATTCCTGAAAAGAAAACATTGAGAAGTTTTATGGCCCAAAAAATTATGATATTTGCAAAAACCTCTCTTCTTTCTTTGATCAAGAGGAGGCACTTTTACCCCAGGGGGTACTATCATTTGGCCATCTTTAACTAGCAAGTCGAATATTTCATCACATTTTGTGATGTCAAAACTATAAGTCTTTTTTGGGAACCTATCGTTGGTCCTGTCTGGACCAATGGGATTTTTCCCATTTGAGGGGACTAACTGTTTACAAGAGTATGGGGGCCCTTGTTTTAGTTCTGCTAAATCGACTTCTCCTTCTTCGACAGCTAAAGTATCGTCGAAGGATTCTAGATCTTCGTCATCCATCTCAACGTAAGCTATTCTCTCTCTCTTGTGAGTTTTCGTTGCCTTAGCTTTTTCAGCTTTGAGGCGTTCGACTTGTCGAACTCTATCGGCCAGTTGGGCCATGTCTCTTAGGTACTGGGTATCTAGCTTCTTCCTAATGGAATAATCTAAACCGCCTGCGGCCATTTCGACTAGCTCATGTTCTGGCACTTGTGTAAAACATCTCGCCTTAAGCAACCTAAACCTATTCAGATATTCGTCTATAGGTTCAGTGAAACGTCTCTTCACACTCGCCAGTTCTTTCAGGCTTATCTTGGTTTGCCCCATATAGAATTGTTCATGGAACAATCTTTCCAACTGGGTCCAATGGTGGATCGAATTGGGGGGTAGAGTTGTGAACCAAGTAAAAGCGTTCTTGGTTAAGGAACTTGGGAAATATTTGATCCTCAGGTTTTCATTATTTGAAATGTCTCCTGCTTCGATCAAATACCTCGCCACATGTTCGACAGTAGATTCTGTCGTGTCCCCAGAGAACTTAGTAAATTTGGGGACTTTGCTTCTAGGAGGTAAGTCAGTTTGTAACACATATTCTGACAATGGAGATGTAAAGTTGGGCCTTCGAAAGCCCATGTTCATCCCATTCTGATTCATGATCCTTTCGATCATGGTTGCCAGATTATTTTCCCAACCCATGTTTTGGTGTTGGATATGCTGAACCACTTCGTCAGCATTTTGGTTTCTGTTAACTAACCTTACCTCTGGGGCTATTACCCTAGGTTCTTCGACAGGTTGTTCTACAGGCTGTTGAGCCTGATTAATGGTGGTTTCTTCCTCTACAAATATCCCCTGATTTCCTCTTATCTGCGCCCTTTGGGGCTGTCGAATAGGTGGGGGTACTCCAAAGAAGTCAGCCAAACGCGTCATTTGCGCGGTAACTTGCTGATTCGATTGAGTAGTATTTTGTATTAGAGGATTTAGCACTGTACTCAAAGTTTGTGCCAACATTTGCACCATATCATGGTTGCTTTCGTCCATCTGTTGCCTCAAGACTGCTGTCGAGGCATTTGTAAGGCCATGGGCTACTTGGGACGTTCCTCCTAAGAGTTGGGTCCTATTTCTATTCGCCATGCCTACTCCAGAGCCTTGGAGTGGCGAAGAGGCACTCACGAAAGGGTCTGAATAAGTGGACGCAGCATTCGTCAGGCTTGCCACTTCAGAAGTTGGCATACCATAGAATGGAATAAATCCTGGGGGAACCACTGGCCTTGTGCCAATATTTCCCCTTGGTGGGGGGGTTCCCAAAGGCATTCTGGGGCCTGTTAACGAAGTTATTGGCCCCGTGGTTGTGACTGACACTGCTGGTGTCGAACCAACATTCGTCGCTTCACTAACGGTCATATTAACCGTTGCTCCCACACTTGGTGGTGGAATTTCGTTATTGTTTGGCGGATTCGCCATCTCTTCCCTTCTTCTGGCAGTATTGTTATCGTTGGTGTATATTCTACCACTCCTCAATAACATACAACTCGAAAAGATGAGATTATTTTTTAATCAATCAACACACAGTCCCACCGGGTGTGCCAATTTGTTTACCTTGGGTTTTGGTAAACAACCGCTGATCCTCCAAATGGTTACTTATTTGGTTACTCGCAGGATCGATCAGATTGATCCTATGGACATAGGTTGATTTTGAAGTTTGATTAAAGTGGATAAGGCTTTAAGTAAAATGTTTCAAGTAAATTGCATAAAGGAAAGGCTTGGTAAAATAAACAAGGCTTTAAAGTAAAGGTTCGACAGGAATTTAAAGGGGAAAAGCATGTAAAATACTGGAAAAGTAAATGACTTTTAATTGATAAAATTGGTGTTTCACACATACATTTCTCAACAATTCTTTCGCTCACACTGGGTACTTGAATCTAAATGAGTGACTATGTATTTATTGTGAACACACGCGAGAAACTACATGTCTACTCCTATTTATACTAAAACATTCCAAGTAACCGTCGGGCAGTTACACTGCTTCGAGATTAAGCCACTTGGCACGTTCTCCATGTTCGACGCTCCAGATCCTTGCACATTTGCACGTAGTAACTGCTGGAAACCGTTTTCCCTCCAAAGCTTTGAATTTCAAACTGCTCCACTCTGGACCATCGAACACCTTCATCAAGAGACATCTTCGACGAAAACTCCTTCGACGTCGAAGGCAGTCAGCCTTCTTCCTTGGAAGAAATCTTCTAAGTATTTTGCCATCTTTCGACGGGCACTTCGACAGGCTTAGCCAGTCGAAAGCATCTTTCAGCTTTTGATGGCTGCCATCAATCAAAACAAAGGTGTCGAATTTAGGAGCCAACACCATGGACTATAACAATCTTTCCATTAACTGGATACTTCAGCATTTGATGCAGAGTAGAAATAACAGCACCGGCCCCATGGATCTAAGGGAGACCCGACAAACAAGAGTAAGACGGACGGATGTCCATCATATAGAAAGTGGAGTCAAAAGTCTTAGAACCCACTTTAATAGGAATTTCCACCTCCCCGTGTACCATTCTTCTGGAACCATTGAAAGCCCTCACCACAATATTACTGGGCTTCAAAGTGAGTCCCTCGCGGTCCAATTTGTCCAAAGAATTTTTAGGCAAGACATTCAATGACGAACCTATATCCACCAATACATGAGCCATGTAAGTTCCCATGCATTTAATAGAGACGTATAGGACATCATTATGCTTTCTTCCTTTGGACGTTAAATCAGCATCAGAGAAACCAAGACCATTGTCAGCAGTCATACTAGCAATGCAGTTCTTGAATTGGTCGGCAAAAGTCTCTTGAGGTCCATGAGCAGACTTCGGGAACTTTACCAGAGCCTTATCATGGGCTTCAGAGCATAGCAAAAGGCCAGCATTGAAATTTTTGAAGGGGTTTGCCCCAATTGTTCCACAACATTGTAGTCACTTTTCCATATGATTTTTAGTATCTCTTCCATTTCTTTTTTATATGCTTCGGGAATGGCTTCTTTAGGTGCCTTCATCCAGGCAGGCTCAACCAGTACTTCTTTTCCCCGAGTCTCATCTAACTCAGTAGCAGGAGTAACAACAGGAGTTACAGTAGAGGTAATAATAGTAACATTAGCAGGAATAACCAAAGGAGCGGCAATAGTCTTTGGAGAGATATCAGGAGAGAAGATCCTTCCGTTTCTGGTAATTTTACTGGTCCCAACAATGTTGTAGATGTTAGGATCAGTATCTTCAGCAACTTCATCTTTAATATCCAGTAAGTCTTGCTTGACGCCATGGTAGTAAATGTCAGCCCCATAATTCCAAGGAACAACTTTGTCGTAGGAATATGGTATCGGCCCAGGAAAAGTGATAATTAAAGGAGAAACCTTAGGAGTGGATGTAATGCTGATGGGTATTTTGGAGGAGACTCTGGAAGTATTTTCGGAAATAGTAATAATTGATATATCTTCACATAGACTTCTTGTAGAGGGAGTCTTCTTAAACATAATTTCTTTGTTGTTCATCAGGCGCTGGACACTTATCTTTAACAATAAGCAACCATTGGGTAGAAACGCACATATGTGGCAACCTTTACCACATCCCGGAAATAAATCGGCTTGCAAGAGATTCTTCTTAACCATCGGAAGAGGAGTGGCTAGTTCATCAATAGAAGAAACAAGCAGGTCCTCATCAACAACATTAACACCTTGGCCATGCTTGGGCATTGGTGTTGTTATCACATTGGGGGTTTCCGGAGGGTCAAATTCAATCTCATTTGCCTCAATGAGATCTTGCACTTTGTTCTTCAAAGCCCAATAGTCATTTGTATCGTGCCCCAGACTATTGGAGTGGAAGGCACATCGAGCATTTAGGTTGTAACGGGGAGATGCAATATTTGGATTTTTAGGAGCCTCCCTCAGAGTGACCAGATTGGACTTCAACAAGTGTGGAAAAACTTGAGATAAAGACATGTTAAGTCAGGTGAACTGCCTTCTGGGCGCATCCTGCTTACGCTGATTATTTTGTTGTTGATTTGGTGCAGGTTTGGAGATCATCACAGCTCCTACCGTTGGACGACGTTCATCTTTTCTTTGATTCCTCTGACCATAGGCAACACTTACTTCCTTCTTCCCAAGGAATGTTTTCTTCATCGTACTTGAAGAGGAATCTCTCTGAATCTTACCGCTCTTGATACCAGCTTCTACTCATTCACCAGTCAATATCAACTCAGTAAACCCGGCTAAAGAACTTTCGATCAGGTGGTTGAGAAATGGACCAGACAATATACCCAAGAACATGTCTACCAGGTCTCTATCAGACAGAGGAGGTTGGACTCTTCCTGCAAGATCTCTCCACTTTTGGGCGTAATCCTTGAAGCCCTCACTGGAACCTATAGACATGCTTTGAAGTTGAGTATGGGTTGGAGCGAGGTCACATTGTATTGGTACTTGTTGTAGAAAGCAGCAGCCAGATCTTCCCAGTTGCGGATGTAGGTTCCCTCCAGCTGATAGAACCATTCCAACTGAGTCCCTGATAAGCTCTCTTGGAAAAAATGCACCCATAAATTCCTATCAGTGGTGTGTGGTTGGATCTTCCTGACACAGGATCTTAGATGCAGCTTAGGACATGAAACCCCGTCATATTTAGCAAATACGGGAACCTTGACCTTCTGCGGAATGACCACTCCAGAAACCAACACTAATTATTCAAAAATCCAAACCAGGTACCCTCTGAATTTTTATAGCATTAAGACAATTCTCCAGCTATTTATATTTTTCATCAGTAGGAGGATACTGCTCTTCAGTATAATCAGTCTCTTCTTCATCGGACTCTGGGTTGTGGTCTTCTTCTTTTAGCTTCTCCTCCTGATTATCCCCCTCGTTTGACGAAGTTGAAAATTCTAGAGCTCGCTTTGCAGGACCTCTGAATCTCCTTCCCATATTTAGGACACCCACTGGCTTCTTTGTCTTATTTTTCTTGTCTTTGAAAATCAGAGCCTTCAGATCTTCATGCCCCTTAGCCAGAGCTAGGAACATTTGTTGGAATTGATCATTTTGAGCTTGAATGTCCTTGATGTTTTGTTCGATAGTCGTTTCTTTTTGCTAAAATAAACAGCGAAAAGATAAGAAGCCTGTTTTGGAATACCTACTTATGTAGTGATATGCATGATATGCTTATGCAATGTTTTCAAGGACTTTTAAGATTTAAATTTGTTTAGACAAAGAGAGAACAAACATTAATTGCATTCATAAGTTTAAACGGTTACAATGGTGCCTCTTGGGATTACAATGGGAGAAACAAAGATAATATAAAATAAAACTCCTAAAATAAAAAGGACTCAAGTTTCCCATGAGCGCATCCTCTTCGGTGCAATGTAGGAATTCAAACTCTTCTCTTCATGAAGTTGTCTTGTGAGCTCCAAAAACTTCTTCTCGCTTGCGTAGAACTGGGTTTCAAAGGTGTCTCATTCCTCTTTGAGTTGAATCCAGGATCCTTGCAACTCCTCGAGAGTAGTCGGCATGTCATTATGGAGAATAATGTAAGGAACATCTTTCTCGCCAATAGGCTCCATGATGATAGGTAGAATGGCCTCATAAGGTATCATGAGATTTTGAGCACGTGCTCGTACCCACTTAAGATAAGGATCCAAAGGAATAGAGTTCTTATGCCCCAATATCTTGCTATTAACTTTGTTCACCATGCCTCAAGCTCGTATGAACCTCTGACGATAACCTTGGACATCATTCTCATAGTCGAATACAATTCCTCGGACAAGTTCATCATAAGGACCATCCCTCCTAGCATACCCAAACTATCACAATGCCAAACAAAGGTTATAGGTGATTCCTCCCCTAATTCCTAGAAGAGGGACATTAGGGAATTCCCCGCAGCGATCAATGATGGTAACATCCTCTAAAGATCGAGGACACCAATGAATATCTGAATGTGTGAGGGACATCAACCTATTAGACCATCTCATACCTTGATCATTCTTCAAAACAGATCGAGGTAGGTGCGAAATAAACCACCTAGCCAACAGAGGAGTGCAACACATAAGGGTCCCTCTTCTTTTCACGGTGCGGGTGTGAAGAGAGTCCAAAATGTCCCAAAGTAAAGTAGGCACCGAGTTACGAGACAGAAAAACTTTGACCGCATTCATATCTATGAGTTGATCTGGGTTAGGAAATAGTACCATCCCATAGATGATAAAGGACAAAACTTCTTCAAAGGCTTGTAAATCCAGAGTGTCCCAAAAATAGTGAGCCTTCTCAAACAAAAACTTGGCTAGAAACCCTTTTACACCATTTCTTGTTTCCGAATTTGCCATAATGTCATACCATTGTAAATACAGAGCTCGAGCAATCTCCTCAGGTATTGGGTCTCTTTCCATACCGTTAAAGGGTAATTGATTAAGAATGGGCACTCCCAATGACTGAGAAAACTCCTCCATGGTAGGCACTAATTGGTAATCGGGAAATGTAAAGCAATGGTATAAAGGGTTAAAGAATTGAAAGAGCACTTTCACCATGTCTTCATCAGGGCTGGAGGTAACCAAATTGAGGAGTCGACCATGTCTCTTGGTGAATGGAGAATTCTCAGGAACCCTTGATTCCAACTCTTTGAGTTGAGTAATCACTCTTACGAGGTTGACTTGGATAGCATTTCTGCGAGTGGAAGCCATGTCCTACAAAACAACACACAAAGATAAGTCCTAAAAATCCTTGAAATGGTTAGTGCGATATGCCATGTTATGATGTCATGATGTTATGTACAAACAAATATATACAAGCATACAAACAAGTCCTTAGGTTTAGGCTTGCATGGGTTTCGTAGGTAAGTACCCTCTTGAAGTTTAGTTGGTTCAGCCTGTCCTAGAAAGTAACTGGGTTCTAGGGAGTCTCAATATCACTTATCTTTCTTCATCGGGCATTATTTTAGCACAAGCCTATTTATTGGCAACCAAAATATCCCGAATGTCCAATCTCAAAGAGCATAGTATCGAGTATCAACCAACTTCGGATTGCACTAAATATGGTTATCTCACTACTTCCTAATGGCTAAATTGTTCAATTAAAGGTTCAAAGGTCAGTTAGTGCTTCATGACACCACACAGCGGCCCCGTATTCTCCTTGACTAAAATCAAGGGCTACTGATACCAACAAATGTGTCACACTAACGTAGCTATTGCTTCAACCATGTCAGTATACCCCTATTGTACCCCAAAATTTTCCCTCCCATATTACTCAAAACATTTCAAGTAAGGTCCTCAAATTGCTCAAGGAAGTCCAAAGGTTGACCAGACAAACTCTCTCCTAAGGCACTCTACCTCAAATTAGGGTTTCATGTTGCATCAAGATACTTGAGTCCAAGGGACCCCAAATTCTCACCATTGTCCTAATATGTTCTCAAGATCATCCATGTCAAGTTTCAAGCCTTGCAGAGGAATTTTGCTCAGTCAATTGCTCAAAGGCCTGAAAATCGACTATGCTAGGGCAAAAGTCAACTGTGGCCCACATACGGTCAAACTTCAAGATTTTTGGTCAACATCCTCATTTTGAAGTATTATTAATCATTTGATCAAGGGTTGATCATGATTTATCAAGGATTGCTCACAATTCATCAAAACCCAAAAGTTGCTAAATTTGAGTTTTGCAGGAAAAGTCAACCCAACTTTGACCAAGCATAACTTTATCATACTTTATTATAAATGACCCATCCAAATCTCATTTTGAAGAGGATGAAATTCCCTACAATACATATTCAGCTCCCAAGTTCAAAATATGCATTCACAAGAAGTTACAAATTTGGACATTGCAGGTCATTTTGAAAAGTCAACAACAACACCTTTTTTGTAAAAGCTTCATACATTAACATGGAAGACTCAATTGAGATTATACCAAAAGGGTTGCTTAGAAGACATCTCAAGATTTCTAAAAAGTCCAAGAACACCCTCATAGAGTCAAAATTTAGGAAGTTATGCATTGGTGAAGTTCACCCTTTTTGCAAAATTGTCAAAAGTCAAAAGTGCCTCAAATTGCAATTTTTGTCAAATGGGCCCAACTTTTTGCACTTGTTTTGAATTTGTAACATGGTCCACGAGCCCTAACTCTTCCCACTTGCCTCTATTTTATTTTTCCATTTATTTTGATTTTTTATTTCAATTAAATCAAAATAAATCATGGAAATATCAAAAAAACATTTAAGCCTTGAGATTTTATGCATATTTCAGGTCCCTTATACAGCTAGCAACAAAATCAAATCGTGCAAGGCATGTTTGTGCATGAAAAGATTGATTTTTGGCTTATTTTGGAAAGATATTCATGAGAATCAAATCATGATCAAAGACCATAATTGAAAAAGATTGGAGGCACATTTGTAAACCTAATTCGATCATTGGTATATAGTGGACAAATGCAGACCAAAAGGAGAAGGTTTAGAGGCGTGTAGGTTGAAGGACAAACTTCAAAAAATCAAGAAAAATTGGTGATCTGTTTTCATATTTCTAGGAACTTTCAAGCCTTTCCAAGCATTCCTTTTGTTTCCTGGGCATTCAAGGAGTCCATAGCAATCAAAAGCAAGCCTTTTTGTGCCCTAAAACTCGTTGTAAGTAATCCACGGACTTGACATATTCTTGAAATTGAATATCATTGTTTAGGCATTTGTAGCATGAATCATGTATATATTCTGAATCCTGGAAGCATTTGCAAGCTATTGGTAACAGTTAATTGCATTTTTGCTAACCCTATAGAGATATGCCATTGTTAGGGTTTTTTGTCTCGTTTTGGGATCTTTTTGTACAGGTAAAATGTCCCAAAATAAAGGCACCATGATGCTCACCAGGCAAAGGCAAATTGGTCTATGGCTTTAGGTTTCATTTATCATGCATATAGGTGATTTTGGAAGATTGCAGGGTCTGTACCTACGTTTCTTGTCCGTAGGTAAAAGTCATCAGACTTTTAGCAACAGAGAAAGGTTGGGGATGATGGCGTGGTGAGCCCTGATTCCTCCGTTTGAAATTCGCGCGCTATAATTCTTATTTTATGTTTTTTAATATAATGATTGATTGTTGTTTGATGAACAAAGAAGCGTGCCAGCTCAGTTGGTGTTGAGGCGAGTGAAAAGGCCGTAGGACCTGGGTTCGATCCCCAGGTCCCCTTGCTTCTTCAATATATTTTTTCTATACATATTCCTATACGCAGGTTTCCATGACACCCCACCATGTGCCATCAGCTTGCAACCACTAGATCTAAAGCAAATTTAATCCAAAGGCCATCATTTGAGAGTCCATGATGCACCCCGGTCAATGTGCAGCATGGAAATCTGAAAGTCAACATGGGCCATTGGATCTTGGGCCCAGAAGCTGCTAAGGGCGCCCCCCAAACTGTTGTTTACCAGGCCCATTTTCTTTTTCTTTTCCTTTTTATATTTTCTTTATTTAATTCATTTAAATTGTTTTACTAACACAAAAATTAATTCTTTTTTTTATAAAATCATAAAATCAATTTTCATTAAATTAGATTTAGGTTTTATTTTTTATCAAAAATTAATTTGATTAGTTTATTTAATTTTAGGATAACTTTAGTTTGTCTTTGTAAATAAATTAAAATAAATTAGAAATTAGGTTTTTTTGTTTAATTTAATTTCTATTTTCTTTTCTTAAAAATAACAAAAACACAAAATAGGTCAAAATAATTAATTTTCTTAATTTAATTTAATTAGTAATTAGGTTTGCTTGTATTTAATTTAAAACCTTATTTTTCTTAAGAATAATCAAAAACAAACCAAAATAATTTTTTTCTTTTAATTAGGTTTAGACGGGGTCAAAACCCTAATTTCTCTCGTTCTCGATTCATCGTGCGTATTCCTTTATTTTTACAATATTGATGTAATTGCTCAAGGGATGTAATAGATTAATTAGGATTTTTCGTTTATTTTTTCGTTTTACGGGTTTTTGGCTATGTAATTAATCCCCAAAGTCTTGTAATAGCGTAGCTTTACTTTCCGCATTTAATTTTCGCAAATATTAACTGTTAGATGTATGATAATAGGGTTGCATTACAAGAATGTATGTTAAGATTAAAATGGTTAGCAAACCCTAAATGTGCAAAGATAATAACCTGAAATTGAATCACTCGCACATGCGCACTCCTAGGGTATACTCTCACTTCAGTTGCCTTCGGTAAACGGTCATTAGGTATAGGGTATTTTAGTGGTCTCCCTCTTGTCTAAACAAAGATCAAATGTCCCGTTCGGAAATGTTTCCTCGGAAAGGTTGCCTCAGAAATGTCGCCTCGAATATGATCTTAAGACACTAGGATTATTACTAAGACGTCTTAACATTGCTTTAGTGATCATACGTCCCTTTCGAATTGACCCTTACAACTCCAACGACGGTGATACCAACTCACTAATAGTGGGATAGCATTTTCTAAAGGAAACAAGAACAGAAACATTCTTTTTTCGAGTAGGTAGATGCTAGTAGGTACTTGCTCAAAATCAAACTTTTCCACACTTACACTCTTTTCAAACAAAGTTTTCAAAAACACTTCGTAACACTCTTGAGGACTAATACAAGGGTTAAAACGAAGTAAAACAAAAACCTTTCAAAACATACAAACACAGAAGCAATTTTTAAAATGATGAGCAAGTACCTAAAAGCCCGTAGAAAACTACGGATAGAAAGGGTGCTAATACCTTCCCTTTCTATAATCTACCCCTCGTACTCAAAATCTCGAAAAAGGAATTTTTCTGTGCTTTTTTTTTCTTTCCGGTTGGATAAAATAAAAGTCGATGGTGACTCTTGCTTACCGCGACATTTTGCAAACACAAACGTAAAATGCAAACCAGCATTTTCCTAAAACAGTCCGGTTCTGCCACTGTGTCACAGAACTGGCGACTTTGCTGGGGAAAATAAGTGGGGTATTGATCGCACTGAATCGCACTATGTTTCTGACTCAAATATCACATGTTTTCCTTAGTTTTTATTATCATTTTCTCGTATTATGTTCCTTTTTCCTTTGTTTTCAGGATTCTTGTCATTTCAGAGCCTTCTGTGAAGAAACGAGCCAAAACGCCAAGAAATTAGGGTTTTTCAAGATATTCTGCACTTATGGCATTCAGCGCCGCGCTGGCTACAAGGAACGCGATGACGTGGCCCACTTTCACCCAGAGATCAACTGCCACGTTCCCATGATGTGGCAGTTCCAGCCACCGCGCCCGCGGCCACCCCTACCGCGCCCGCGGCCTTCACAAAAAGCTTCCCGCTCAAAAGGAGTTGAGGGGCATGCTGGTCTTTACGCACCTCAAGGATCCTCTATAAATAGTTTTCGATTTTCATTCTTTAGTTTCATCCAAGCTTAGTACAATCTTAAGCCATATACTATCAGTTTCTGTAAAGTGATAATCTCTTCACATCGGGGAGTTATTACGGTGTAGATTGAGTTGTAATCGAGTCTTGGAGCACTTTGGTTGAAGTTCATCATACCAGCCTTACCTTTCCGTAGATTTGTATCAGATTCAAGTCTCCGACTGGAGCAAGGTTCTATTTTATTGCATTTCTTTATTTAATTGCTCTTACCATAGTCTACACGTTTTATAGACTTTAAATGCTCTTACCATAGTCTACACGTTTTATAGACTTTAAATGCTCTTACCATAGTCTACACGTTTTATAGACTTTAAATGCTCTTACCATAGTCTACACGTTTTATAGACTTTAAATGCTCTTACCATAGTCTACACGTTTTATAGACTTTAAATGCTCTTACCATAGTCTACACGTTTTATAGACTCGCACTTATTATGTCTGGCTAAACTATAAAGGTTAGGATGTAATGATTGTCATCATGGTTGTGTTCCAATTATCATGCTAGTGAAAATACTTTGGGGATGTTTTGCTTCTAACTTAAGTCAATTGTGTTTAAATGTTTATTGGGTAAGATCGAAAGCCGTCCAAACTAATGATACGACTTGATTATTATTTAACCAAACAAAAAGAGCGAAAGCCATTGATTGGTTAAATAGGAATCATTGACCTTTTTTAGAAAAACGATTTTGGAACTATTTTCGGACGCGTTTGTAGGTTTGAAATCTGACTCTTGGTCAAAAGCCAAAAGTCTCTTTAAGTTAATCTTTCCAAGTAAAATCACTTTTCTGTTAAGTCAAAACTATCAATTTCTTAAAAATAGGTTTACCTCTTTAACGCGGAAGGCACCCTTTATATGTGACAATAAAGGAATTTAATTTAAAGAGTAAACTCGGTTCTTAGTAGTCAAAAGCTACAAGTTCCCGTTAAATTGATTCTTTGCTATCAATAGAAAATACTGCCCCATAAGTAGGTTCATCTACGCATGACCGGACCAATATCTGATTTCATGATTTACATTCCAACCTGTCTTTTAAAACTGTTATTTACCTCGCTCATTTACTTTGTGCACTGCACTCACATCAATATTCTTGTTCGCCTTAGATAAGCACCTTAGCAATAGAGTTGATAGATTGACAATTGGTCTCTGTGGTTCGATAATCTTATATATTACTTCGATAGGCTGTACACTTGCAGTACTACATTTAGGCTATACGTTACAGATTAAACCCATCAAGTTTTTGGCGCCGTTGCCGGGGACCAACTTCGTCAAATTTCGTACCCTATTGTTATCCCGTTTAGACTAAGGCTATTCTAGCCGGTAGATGCGAAGAAATCGTAGCACCGGCAACCTAATAGATCCTTTAGTAGAACCTGAACGTTACGCTCGTGCCCGTCTTTTTATTCGCAAGATAAGAAGAGCTATGGCAGAAGATCGTAACCAAAGACCACTCAAGGAATTCGCCCAACCATCTAACGAGGAACCTAGTTCTAGTATAGTAAACCCTGCTATAACTACCAACAACTTTGAACTAAAACCCTCCTTATTACAATTAGTACAACAAAACCAATTCGCTGGTCTCGCTACCGAGAACCCGAATCAACACTTAAAGGTATTTATCCAGTTAGCTGACACCCTTAAGGCAAATGGAGCCACACCCGAAGCTATCCGTTTAAGACTGTTTCCTTTTTCCCTTAGAGGTAAAGCTCACGACTGGTTAGACGCCCTTCCAACTAACTCAATAACAACTTGGGAAGACCTTAGGAGAGCTTTTCTTGCAAGGTATTTTCCACCAAGCAAGACCGTTGTTCTTAGGAACCTGATCACTTGTTTCACCCAAAACCAAGGCGAATCACTTTTTGATGCCTGGGAGAGATATAAAGAACTTTTAAGAGCTTGTCCGCACCATGGCCTGGAGCAATGGTTAATCATACATACCTTCTATAATGGACTCCATTACAACACAAAGATGTCCATAGACGCTGCCGCTGGCGGAGCATTGATGAACAAACCTTACCCTGACGCTTGTGCCCTAATAGAGGACATGGCCCAAAACCACGCCCAGTGGGGATTAGAACGAGCGACAGTGGAGAAAAAGGAGAGCCATGGAGGAAAGCATGAGGTAAGTTGCATGGACATGATTAATGCCAAGATGGACGCCCTAGCTTTGAGAGTCGAGAACATGTCTCAAAACCCAACCACAGTAGCAACAATCCAATCGGAGTGCGAACTCTGTGGAACTCAAGGACATCAAACCGTTGACTGTAACCTTTTGAACGAATCAAGCTCAGACCAAGTTAACTATACCCAAGGTAACCCTTTCTCGAATACCTACAATCCTGGATGGAGGAACCACCCGAATTTCTCTTACAAAAACAACAACCCTATCCAAAATCCCGGACCTTCGAGACCTCAAGGATTCCAAACGCAAAAACAAAACCAACCTATGCAAATAGTACCCCCAAGACCAAACCTTAAAGAAACCATAGACACCTTTATTCAGGCTCAAACCCAGCAAAATAAGGAGTTTATGAACCAACACATTCACACGAACGAACTGGTTACTCAACTAGCAACCAAGTTTGACCAGATAATAACCCACACCAAAATGCTTGAGACTCAGATTTCCCAAGTAGCCCAAAACACCTCTGTACAAGTTGCACCTGGAGGACAATTCCCTGGACAAACTCAACCAAATCCAAAAGGCCAAGCAAATTCTATCACCTTAAGAAGTGGAACTGCTTATGAAGGGCCTAGAAATCCTAACTTAAGCACATCAGAAAAACCTATGGAAGATGCTACGCCCAAAGACCAGGCAGAGGAACCAGAGAAACCAGAAAAGCAATCAAAACCAGAAGTAGGGAATAACACTCAACAACCTTATAGACCACCTATTCCGTTCCCACAGAGGCTGAAAAACACCAAAGTAGAAAACCAGTACCAAAAGTTTATTAAGGTAATAGAGAAACTCCATGTTGAGATTCCTTTTACTGAAGCTATAACCCAGATACCATCATATGCTAAGTTTTTGAAAGATATTTTGACCAATAAACGGCGACTCGATGATCCCAAGCCTTTAGAATGTCATTCTATATCCGAAAATAAACTCGCCAAGAAAGATAAAGACCCTGGAAGTTTTTCTATCCCTTGCATCCTAGGTAACCATATGATAGACAAAGCATTTTTAGACCTAGGAGCAAGCGTAAGTCTGATGCCTCTGGCCGTCTGTAAGAGGTTAAAATTAGGAGAACTTCAACCTACTAAGATGTCCTTACAACTAGCTGATAGATCTGTCAAATATCCCATGGGTATTTTAGAAGACATACCTGTCAAGATTGGTCAGTTGTACATTCCGACCGACTTCGTCGTAATGGATATCAAAGAAGATGAAGACATCCCAATCCTTTTAGGAAGACCCTTCCTATCGACCGCCGGAGCTATAATAGATGTTAAGAAAGGGAAACTGACTTTCGAGGTAGGAGATGAAAAGATTGAGTTCATTTTATCAAAATTTCTAATGGCACCAGTGATAGGAGATGCGTGTTATGCCATCGACATCATTGATGAATGTGTAAATGAGCTCGAACAAAACGAATTTTTAATCAAATTACCATCAACCCCCATTTTAGAGGATGACGGATTTGAGAGTATCGAACCGTACATTGACGACAACCTTTTCGAATGCTTAGCTCTTACCCATGACCTTATGCCGCGTACTGAGAAAACCACTATAGAACTTAAGGAACTACCCAAGAATCTAAGATATGAGTTTTTGGATGAGGAGATGAATAGACCTGTTATAATTAGCGCCGCTCTAAACCAAATAGAAACAAATCAACTCTTAGATACCTTGCGAAAATATCCCTCAGCTTTAGGGTATAAAGTTTCAGATTTAAGAGGTATAAGCCCATCCGTATGCATGCATCGGATTATGCTAGAAGAAGATTCAAAACCCTCAAGAGAACATCAAAGAAGAATAAACCCTATCATGAGTGATGTAGTCAAGAAAGAAGTTCTTAAGTTATTAGAAGCTGGTATCATATACCAAATTTCGGATAGTGAATGGGTAAGCCCAGTCCATGTGGTACCCAAAAAAGGAGGTATCACTGTTCTGAAAAATGAAAAAGGTGAGCAAGTGGCAAAACGAACAGAAGAAGGATGGCGTATGTGTATAGATTACAGAAAGTTGAATAAGGCAACGAGAAAAGACCATTTCCCTCTCCCATTTATAGATCAGATGCTTGAACGTCTAGCAAGACACTCATGTTTCTGCTATCTTGATGGGTATTCGGGGTTTTTCCAAATCCCTATTCACCCAGAGGACCAAGAAAAAACCACATTTACTTGCCCTTATGGAACATTCGCTTATAGACGAATGCCCTTTGGACTCTGTAATGCACCTGCCACTTTCCAACGTTGTATGATGTCAATTTTCGCAGACTACCTAGATGGAATTATGGAAGTATTTATGGACGATTTTTCAGTATGTGGGTTTGATTTCAAAAACTGCCTCTCGAACTTAGAGAAAATCTTAAAAAGATGTGTGGAAGTAAACCTTGTGTTGAATTGGGAAAAGTGCCACTTTATGGTAAATGAAGGGATAGTCTTGGGACACATTATTTCTGAAAGAGGTATAGAAGTCGATAAGGCCAAGATAGAAGTTATAGAAAACTTAAACCCACCTAAGACCGTTAGGGAAATAAGAAGTTTTCTAGGACATGTCGGGTTCTACCGACGTTTCATCAAGAATTTTTCCGGAATAACAAAACCTTTAACTAACTTATTGATGAAGGATGTCGAGTTTGAATTCGACCAAAAATGTCTTGAGGCCTTTGAAGTTTTAAAGCAAGCTCTTATTTCAGCACCTATCATAAGACCACCTGATTGGACACAACCCTTTGAAATCATGTGCGATGCTAGTGATTTCGCTGTAGGAGCTGTACTAGGGCAAAGAAAAGACAAGAAACTGCATGCAATTTACTACGCTAGTAGAACACTAGACGCTGCCCAGCTAAATTATACAACCACAGAAAAGGAATTGCTAGCCGTAGTTTTTGCTATTGATAAATTTCGATCTTATTTGGTGGGAGCAAAAATAATAGTATACACAGATCATGCAGCAATCTGGTACTTGTTAAGTAAGAAAGATGCTAAGCCTAGATTTCTCAGATGGGTACTTTTACTCCAAGAATTTGACTTGGATATTAAGGATAAAAAAGGAGCTGAAAACTTAGTAGCTGATCATCTCTCTAGGTTAGAACACCTTAAGCCTGAACTTATACCTATAGACGATCACTCTACTTATGAAAGATTAATAGTTGGGATAAACTCAACTGAAGAAGAGACCTACGAGGAAATCTCAACCATGAACAACATACCATGGTACGCAGATATTGTGAATTATCTAGCCGCTGATATCATACCCCCTGATTTAAGCTACCAACAGAAGAAGAAGTTTTTTAGAGATGTTAAACACTTCTTTTGGGATGAACCACTCCTATTCAAAAGAGGAATAGATAATATATTCAGACGATGTGTGCCGGAAGAAGAAGTAGGCAACGTCATTAAACATTGTCATGCTTCACCTTATGGTGGACATGCAAGCACGTCTAAAACATGCGCCAAAATATTTCAAGCAGTTTTTTATTGGCCTAATGTATGGCGCGATGTCCACACTTACATTACAAAATGTGACCGATGCCAACGCACTGGGAACATCTCAAGACGTGATGAAATGCCTTTAAGTAACATCCAAGAAGTGGAAATATTTGATGTCTGGGGTATAGATTTCATGGGACCTTTTCCTTCCTCAATGGGTAACAAGTATATCCTAGTAGCTGTCGATTATGTCTCAAAGTGGATCGAAGCTGTTGCATCACCCACAAACGATACCAAGGTAATTATCAAACTGTTTAAGAATATTATTTTTCCTAGGTTTGGAACCCCGAGGTTAGTCATAAGTGATGGAGGATCGCATTTTATATCTAAGATATTTGACAAGCTTCTAAGCAAATACGGAGTAAAACATAGAGTAGCATCACCATATCACCCGCAAACCAGTGGCCAAGTAGAAGTATCGAATAGGGAGATTAAGCAGATCCTAGAAAAAACCGTATCACTATCCAGAAAAGACTGGTCTGGAAAACTTAAAGACGCCTTATGGGCTTATAGAACGGCTTATAAAACCCCTATTGGAACAACTCCTTATCAATTGGTTTATGGAAAGTCCTGTCATTTACCCTTCGAACTAGAACATAAAGCCTATTGGGCCATTAAATCCTTGAATCTAGATTACCTAAAAGCCGGAGAAAAACGTATTTTGGACATTCGCAAGCTGGAAGAGCTTCGCTTGAATGCCTATGAGAATGCCATCATATATAAGGAAAGAACCAAGATGTGGCATGATAAAAAAATCATCAAGAAAGATTTCAACATTGGTGACCCTGTTCTCCTATTTAACTCAAGGTTACGACTTTTTCCTGGTAAGCTTCGTTCAAGATGGACAGGTCCATTTGAAGTGTCAAAAGTTCTAAAGTCTGGAGCAGTAGAAATCAAAAACAATTCATGCACTCCATTTGTGGTAAATGGACAAAGACTGAAGCTATACAAAGGAGGCGATTTGCCTGTTGACTACTCTAGTCATATTCTTATAGACCCACCAATACCCACATAAAGTAAGATCTAATCGTCAAGCTAACGACGTTAAACAAGCGCTGCATGGGAGGCAACCCATGGTTTATTTTATTTTATTTTATTTTAGTAATTTATATATTTTATCTGGACTAATTTCTTGTGTTTATATTTTCAGGATGCATTACCCCGATGGTATGGTTGTGATTTTCAGAGATGAAGCACAAAAAGCCCGATTTGCTACCTTATCTGCTAGACCTATGGTACCCACTAGGTACCCCGATCAGAGCTGCATGGAGGCACTCGGGATTGAGCCAAGTATTAGGTATCTGTGCAACCAACTTGGCTGGGATTCTTATGCTGATGATGTCCACAAAACCTACAGAAACCTTACTCTGGAGTTTCTTAGCTCTATGGATTATAACCCACGAGTGGGTGAAGGAGATGAGCGAGGATGCCTAAGTTTCAGATTGTTTGGTACCGAGTATACCCTGACTACCAAAGAATTTGGGGATTTGCTTGGTTTCCAAACTGGACCGACCGCTATCACTGAGTTTCCATTGAGTTACTACATGGACAGAGATATTGATAAATTTTGGCAGGACCTTACTGATAGAGCCAGCCTTGACCCCTCTACCCAGCTGTCCCGAAAGATCCATAACCCGGCTTTCCGATACTTCGAGATGATCCTGTGCCACACTTTCTTTGGGAGGAGTTACTGTGACCACTTAGTCACCGCTGAGGAGATCCTTTTCCTATATTGTGCCAGTCAGTCCAGACCTATAGCTAGTGGAGGTTTTCTGATAGAGAGCCTCGAGCAGACTGCTCGATCCGCTGTAGGACTCATTCATTCCGGAGGGAATGTGACACAGATAGCTTCTGCTTTGGGTTTGGATAGTATGATAGCACAGCTGACCCCATACTGTGGATATACCTTCCTGGATTTAGATTTTTGCATGGATCGTGGGCTCATGAGGAGGGCCTCTTTTCACCCATATCGGTATAGATTGCTCATCAATGACTAGACAGTTTACACCTTCACAATGCCAGACCCTCAGATGACTTGTGTTTCCAACTCTGCTAATTGGAACTATTCTGTAGAAGGTTGGGGTGAGATATCAGAGTACACTCCAGAATACACTCCTGCTTCCGAAGATCTCACTCCAGAATACACCCCTGCTTCCGAAGATCCCACTCAGGACTACACTCCTGCTCCCGAGGACTCCACTCCAGATCACACATCCCGACCCGAGGTTACACACACTACTGTTCTTACTAATAACCTCAGCTTGCAGGAACCTGATATTCGCACTCTATTGACTGCTATGCGCACTGAGATAACCACTCTCCGCAATGAGGTGGCTGACCTTCATTTGCAGTTGGAAGTGAATGATGTTACCTTTGCTGGTGAGTTAGATGAATTAGCTCACGAGGTGGCAGAGATTCGACGCCAGCTGACTGAGCTGCGTGGCCCAGGCACTCCTGCAGAGCATCCTACCGGTTGGCAATAGATCAGTATTGTTCACAAGATATCTAGTTCCAGTATTATTAGTATTATGTTGATTTCCTTTTCAGACTCATTTTTTATTTGCATTATCTGTTTCCTGCGTTTTTGATATTTATTTTGGTGACCCAATGTCCGTACCTATATATATATATATATATATATATATATATATATATATATATATATATATATATATATATATATATATATATATATATATATATATATATATATATATATATATATATATATATATGCATATGTTCCATTTATTTACTAATGTTTTTGTTTTTCTGGTCACCACAGTTTTAATATAAAAATAAAATAAATATACATGTGTATATGTATTCACGTACATATATGCACATTCATAAGAAAAATAGGTACACCTCCAAAAATTGAAGCTAATGGCAAGGAAGGAAAAGCCCAATGGAAAGGAAGCCAGGCCAGCCCAACTTGCCTCGACCTCACCGCGCCCGCGGTAGGCCCTGCCGCGCCCGCGGTGACGCAACGGTCACCTAACGGCTAGTTGCTCGTTTTTCCCCCATTTTACCACTTTTTCCATTTCCAATCCCATTTTCTTCCATTTTTTAACCCACCATAACTTCCTTTATTACCTATACCAACCCACTACATTTATTTCCATTATTCCCATCATAAATATTTACAACCACCATTTTTCTTCCCTTCCTATAAATACCCCCACTATTTCATTTTCTTCCTCACACCTTCATTACTTCTACATCCCATTCCTTCTCTTTATTCATCCACAAGAAAATCCTATGGAGTATCACGGTTACATTTTGCGTGGTGGCCAAGCCGGAGAAAGGCAACTAAAGCGGCTTGAAAAATTGCTGACAACACCAATACACTCTACCAGGTATATCGATGAAAACTATCTATATTCATTAGGTATATACCATAGTGTATTCTTCCTTCTCGACAAAATAGGCATGCATGATATTTTTGCTACTCAAGCACCCACCTACCCTAGGCTGACGTTCGAATTTTTAAGTTCTTTAATTTATAACGTCTCTCCTAACACTGCTAGCACCGTAGGTGGAGTCAAATTTAGAATGTTTAATGTTGAATATGACTACTCCACTGACGATCTAGCCGCCATGTTAGGATTGCCTTATGGGGATGGTGCCATTTGTGAAGCACCTTTAGACACGGATTGGGCTTTTGAAGCATTTTGGGCTAGAATTACTAAACAAAATGCAACATCTTTTGATGGCCTACTTGCTTCTCACATCCACAATCCTGCCCTTCGTGTCTTTAGATTTCTTTTAGCATCCACCATCTTTGCTCGGGAAAACCCAAACAAGGTGAATGCTAAAGAATTAATTATCATGCAGAGCTGCCTCACAGACACCAAAGTTAATCCCGTCCCATTCATGATTGCCCACATGCACCATGTTTTAAGAAAAGGTGGGCTTCCTTTGGTGGACTGATTACCACTATTGCCCGTGCCATAGGATTGGATACGGAACTTGCCACCCTTGAGCCACTTCCTCCTCGGATTGCAAATCTTAAATTTTCCAGGGATATGCGTTTATGCAAGACGAGGAAGGAAGGTGGTTACTTCCTCATGGTTGGAGGTGCTGCTGTACCCAGTGTTGTTATTCCTTGCACCCGTCGTACTGATATTAGATTTGAGCGTAACTGGACCTACGATCTCAACGCTCCTGCTTTTATTGGTCCGTTGCCCCCAAATCTACCTTTAAATGAGGGTAACAACACTGATGATGAGTACGATTTCCAAACAGAGGAACCACCCCATTTTTCACCACCACACACGACACCATCTACTTCTAACCCACATGCAGGTACAGCTCCTAGTTTCCATGTCACTGAGGACATGTGGCGTGAGCATATGGCCCGAGAGGCCCAGAGGGACACCCTCCTTGCTACATTGCAGCAACAGGCGGCCGATAACATGGCCTTCATGCAAGCATCCCAAGAACAAAATGCTAGCTCTCTGCGCACTATTATGGAAAGTCAGTTGGCTTTCCAGAGAGAACATCACCTACACCAGACCACATACGCTCGTCACTTCCAATTGATGGAGGCAACCCAAGGCACCCTCATTGGTAGGACCCAAGAGCTACAAGCGGCAAATGCCGCCTTGTCAGAGAGATTGGAGCAGCTTGTTTTGGACCGAGATAGCCGCCGTCGCAGCCGTAGCCGCCGTTCCGGTCGTACCAACCAGGATGGTGAAGGTCCTAGTGGCCCCCACTAGTGTTTTCAGGTACCTCCTCCTACCTTATTTTGGAACATTGAGGACAATGTCTGATTTAAGTGTGGGAGGAGCATTTATCGCTTTTATTTCCCGTTTTCGCTTTTATTTTCCGTTTTTATTTTCCGTTTTTCCTGCTTTTATTTCCCTTCCGCATTTTAGGTATGTTATATTCGTAGTTAATAAAATGCATGTGATAGGCGAGTCTTTCTGTGTAGTGTACCCTTTCATTTCCCCCACCTTTTAGCCTTACAAAATTTTTCTTTTTCAAAGATTTATGGTTGTTTTTAAGGATTTGGGCTATGAGACAGGTCCTAGATAGGGTCTATTTCTTGGACACTCACTTTTTGAAAAATTCGTTATCGCTTTTACACCGTAAGCCTTTTTGAACATTTAGATTTGATCCTTTCTCCCCAATATGCTATGATTTTGAATAAAACTGTACAAATAGGTCTTCAAGTAGTTTATCTTAGCAGTCAGCTCCGGCCTAAGCATGCTCTAAGTGTGGGATCGATGAATATAAGTGGATGATCTCTATTTTGCCTTAAAAGTTATAAAATAAAGTATGAATACGACTACGAGTTGGGTGATCCTCACAAAGATTACTCAACTCAAGAAAGTTGTAAGCACTAACAAAAGCAAAGAAAAAAATATATATATAAGGCATATCCGTTGTAGTTGGTTCAGAGGTATCTGGTGCTGGACTTGGTAGGGCGGACTACGGTCCGATCCCCCGCAACTGCAAATGGGTAAAATAAAAAGGGATTAAACCAACTCTTGTACCAGAATCCCATCACTTGAGATCAGAGTCACTAACCGGTCACTACACCATGAGTATGTACGGATAACGGGCTTAATGTGATTGCGCCTGAATGAAAAAGGACCTCGTAAAAAAGGGAGTCTTAGCATAGTAAGGATATTAGGATCGATCTGTATACTTATGAGGTTTATGTCCGCATTTCTGCGAGTAGTGTAATTACGATACCCTTGATTCAGATAGTTAGTGCCTGACAACACACCCTTACTCGGACTTAGAAGCCCTCTTTGCCCAAAACCTATATACACCATAATTTTCTTTCATCTACTTCTAAGAGTTGTTGCTTGAGGACAAGCAAAGGTCTAAGCGTGGGAGGATTTGATCGCACTGAATCGCACTATGTTTCTGACTCAAATATCACATGTTTTCCTTAGTTTTTATTATCATTTTCTCGTATTATGTTCCTTTTTCCTTTGTTTTCAGGATTCTTGTCATTTCAGAGCCTTCTGTGAAGAAACGAGCCAAAACGCCAAGAAATTAGGGTTTTTCAAGATATTCTGCACTTATGGCATTCAGCGCCGCGCTGGCTACAGGGAACGCGATGACGTGGCCCACTTTCACCCAGAGATCAACTGCCACGTTCCCATGATGTGGCAGTTCCAGCCACCGCGCCCGCGGCCACCCCTACCGCGCCCGCGACCTTCACAAAAAGCTTCCCGCTCAAAAGGAGTTGAGGGGCATGCTGGTCTTTACGCACCTCAAGGATCCTCTATAAATAGTTTTCGATTTTCATTCTTTAGTTTCATCCAAGCTTAGTACAATCTTAAGCCATATACTATCAGTTTCTGTAAAGTGATAATCTCTTCACATCGGGGAGTTATTACGGTGTAGATTGAGTTGTAATCGAGTCTTGGAGCACTTTGGTTGAAGTTCATCATACCAGCCTTACCTTTCCGTAGATTTGTATCAGATTCAAGTCTCCAACTGGAGCAAGGTTCTATTTTATTGCATTTCTTTATTTAATTGCTCTTACCATAGTCTACACGTTTTATAGACTTTAAATGCTCTTACCATAGTCTACACGTTTTATAGACTTTAAATGCTCTTACCATAGTCTACACGTTTTATAGACTTTAAATGCTCTTACCATAGTCTACATGTTTTATAGACTTTAAATGCTCTTACCATAGTCTACACGTTTTATAGACTTTAAATGCTCTTACCATAGTCTACACGTTTTATAGACTCGCACTTATTATGTCTGGCTAAACTATAAAGGTTAGGATGTAATGATTGTCATCATGGTTGTGTTCCAATTATCATGCTAGTGAAAATACTTTGGGGATGTTTTGCTTCTAACTTAAGTCAATTGTGTTTAAATGTTTATTGGGTAAGATCGAAAGCCGTCCAAACTAATGATACGACTTGATTATTATTTAACCAAACAAAAAGAGCGAAAGCCGTTGATTGGTTAAATAGGAATCATTGACCTTTTTTAGAAAAACGATTTTGGAACTATTTTCGGACGCGTTTGTAGGTTTGAAATCTGACTCTTGGTCAAAAGCCAAAAGTCTCTTTAAGTTAATCTTTCCAAGTAAAATCACTTTTCTGTTAAGTCAAAACTATCAATTTCTTAAAAATAGGTTTACCTCTTTAACGCGGAAGGCACCCTTTATATGTGACAATAAAGGAATTTAATTTAAAGAGTAAACTCGGTTCTTAGTAGTCAAAAGCTACAAGTTCCCGTTAAATTGATTCTTTGCTATCAATAGAAAATACTGCCCCATAAGTAGGTTCATCTACGCATGACCGGACCAATATCTGATTTCATGATTTACATTCCAACCTGTCTTTTAAAACTGTTATTTACCTCGCTCATTTACTTTGTGCACTGCACTCACATCAATATTCTTGTTCGCCTTAGATAAGCACCTTAGCAATAGAGTTGATAGATAGACAATTGGTCTCTGTGGTTCGATAATCTTATATATTACTTCGATAGGCTGTACACTTGCAGTACTACATTTAGGCTATACGTTACAGATTAAACCCATCAGGTATACCTTAGGATTTAGTTCATCATAAATTGCTTCTTTTGTTTGTTTTGGTTGCTTTACTTTTAAGGGTTTTGTTTGGGAGTTACTATAGATCCTAACCCGGATTTGGGGATACCTTTTAGGTAAGTAGCAATAAACTGTGAGGGAACTGTACGGTGTAGACCAATACGGTTGAAGCAGTAGCTATGTTGATGTGGCACATTGGTTGGTATCGGTATCCCTTGTGAAGAAATGAGGAGAATACGGGGCCGCTGCGTGTGTCGTTAAGCATCAACTGACCTTAGAACCTATAAATGACCAACTTGGCCATAGGAAGTAGTGAGATAGCCAGCCTCGGTGTAAAGCTGAGAACTGGTTGATACTCGATACTACACTCATTGAGACCATACTCTCGAGATAGTTCCGGCCGCAAGAAAAGATTACGTGAGCTGAAACCATGACCGATGGAGGATGGTCAGTGATATTGAGAACCTCTAGAACCCGGTTACTATTATTAGGACAGGTTGAAACCAACTGAACTTCAAGAGGGTAATACCTAGACCCCATGCAAGCCCGAAACTTAAGGGCTCTTGTGTGACTTGTTTGCCTTTACCATGTGTGATCGGTGGATCTGGAACTGACTGTTTAACGCTGGTTCGCGAAATGTCGCGGAAGCAAGAGTCGCCACCGTCTTTTATTTTCTCCAAATGGAAAGGACAAAAGCACAGAAAAATTCCTTAAAGAGATTGCTCTCGGTTCGGGAGGTAGGTTATAGAAAGGGAAGGTGTTAGCACCCTTTCTATCCATGGTTATCCATGGGCTCTTAGATACTTGCTCATATGTTTTCAAAATTGTTTGTTTGCTTTTCAATGTGGGTTTAAAAAGTTTCTTTGAAAAAATTTCAGTTCGACTCGTACGTCAGAGTGTTTGAAAAGTTTTCTTTGAAAGCTTTTGAAAATGTGTCGGTGTGAAAAGTCTTTTTGAGTTTGTTTTGAGATTAGAGCAAGTATCCTTGAGAACCTACCTACCCTAAGGAATTCGTCTGTGTAGATGTCCTTAAAAGTAGTGCCATCCCACCATTGAGAGGTATTCGGGTCAATTCGAGTTTAGGGACGTGGTGATCACCGGAGTAATGGGAAGACACCTTAGAAGCTACCCTCATACCAGGTTCCCGGATCATGAGGACTTACTAAGACGTCCTCTACTCGACGATCACCTTTCGAAAGGCAACAGTGAGGCGTACCCTAGGGGTGGTGTGTGCGAATTGTGTGTCATGTTTCAGTTATTTGTCTTGTCATGTTTGTCGTGTTCTACGCTTGATTTTAATTAAGACCAATCATTCTTGCATGCATATTTAACAGTTGAAAGAGTGCGGAAAAGTAAATTCTAAAGCTATTACAAATGGCGCGGGTCCACATCGCCAAAATTAAACCGGACCCGATTTGACTGAAAAATAAATAATGCGAAGTAAATAAAAGTGCGAAAAATTTAAATTACATGGCTTTGGGAGATTTACAGAATTATAATTAAACGACAAAAGATAAATGCGCAAATTAAACTAATTAAAACAAAACTAGGGCGTTGGACCCTTTGGCAAATAATTAAATTACAAGAATTAGTTAATTAGAATTAAATAGGGAATTAGAATTAAAATTCAAAAAGAAAAATGTTTTTTTAGATTTTTATGTTTTTTTATTTATTAAAAGAAAAAAAGAAAGAGTTAATTGAAATTAAACTATAAGGCAAACCCTAATTCTAATGTTTTTATTTATTATGAAAGAATTAAATTAAGATCTAAATTAAACCTAAAATTTATTATGTACATTTTTAATTATGAAAATAAAATAATAAATAAATAATATTGTTATTCTGAAGAAAAAAAAAAGGGAAAATTAAAAAAGAAAATAAAAAGATATTAAACCTAAATTCTATTTTTGGTGTTTTTATTAAAAAGATTAAAACTATAACCTAATTAAACTAAATATTTACATATATCAATTTATTGATGAAAATAATTACAATAAAATAAATATTATATTTTCTGGCATTTTTTGATCTTTATGATGTTTTTATTTTTTGATTAAAATTTAAACAACAATAAACATGATAATTAAAATCAAAATTAAAAAAGATATAAGGAAAAATAAAATTAGATTGTCAAACCATGGTGGGGTGTTGCCCCAAATAAGGAGGTTCAGGCCCAGCAATTCAGGTCCAACAAGCCTTGAATTCGTTGACTTTTCCAGTTAGGTATGATGCATTGACTGGCGTATGTGGTACACCTTTGATCTACGCCCTTGATTTGTTCTCCAGGACGCGTGGCTAGATGGTTTTTGAGGGTGCATAGCATGTATCATCACTGGCGCTGCATAGGATTTTAGTTTGAAAAACAATATGGAATTTTTGCCAGACCTGGGACTTGAACCCAGGTCATGAGGGTTACAAGCGCGTCCCCTGGCCAGCTGAGCTATTCAATTTCATTTAATATATAATATAACATAAATAATATAAAAGAAAAATAAAGTTAGTGGACGATCTGGCGCGAATTTTCAAACTAGCCAATCATGTAGTGACAACGAGGTTGTCTTCTTCGTTCTTTCTGAAACACACGCGTATGGCCACGGTTTTTATAGCGTTGTTTTAGAGGTGATTCAAGAAAATAGCGAATAGCTCCCTATGGACCATAAATTCATCGCGAGGGTTCAGACATCTTCGTCTTGAGGTGCTGAATCCAACCATGGTGTTCAGGGGTCCTGATTTTTCTTCTATGCAAAATCCCTAATTTAGAAAACCTGCAACCCTAATTTTTAACAATGGCGAAAACACATACATGGCACAAAAACATAATTGAACCTATTGGTTAGCATAAAAACATCATTATAAACAAGAATCCATGAAGAAAAATGCAAAAGAATGCTTGATTTATGCTATGCGTTTTCAGAATTTTCTTGGTGCAGTTTGACTTAGAGGTACCGATTCAAGGGGTTTTTGTTGATGTTAAGGATTGAGAGACGTTCCAGGATGCCTCAGGATGCTTATGGAATAAAAATTGGAGCTTGAATCGACTCCTAAGGTTGATTTCAGTGTTTGAGTTTTTTGTCAAAAATTTCAATATGCCAAAGGTGTCTTATGCGCAGCTTGCAGTCTAAAAACATTAGGGTTGTGATGCTGAGTATGTATAGAGCATGCTAGGTCAAAAATATTGCATAAAATCCATTGAATTCATTGTTTGAAGATTTGATTTGCTTAAGGATCTTTTCAAATCTTTTTTCATGGTTTTTGTGTTCCATTAGTTCCAATCAAGCCAAAACCTTCTATATTAGCATGTGCACGAAATCTCAAGTTCAAATCATGCATGAAAAGATTTGTTTAGGTCAAATTCATATTTTTCACATATTAAAATAACTTAAATGAATTAATATTAATATAAATTCAAATAAATAATTAAAAAATATGAAAATACTTCCCTTTGGGCCTAATGGTCGTGCATAGGCTTGGCATGAAGAAACTTGGAAGAAAAATGGGCCCATTTGCATTTTTAGGCCTTTTGCATCATTGTTGACTTTTCAAAATTCCCAAATATTTCCCAACTTCCACAAGGCATAACTTGGTCAATTTTTAAGCTTTTCACATGTTCTTGGACATTTTGGAAAGGTCTTTGAGTCCTTTAACCAATGCCTTTGGTCCCATGTCATTTTGATTTACCAATATCAAGTTATGGCCTTTGACTTAAAGTCACTTTTTGTTGACTTTTGAAAATGACCTATAATGTTGAAATTGATAACTTTTTGTGAGAGCATTTCTTGGACTTGGAATATGAAGATGAGTTGTAGGAAATGTCTTTCTCTTCAAAATGAGCTTTGGATGGAATTTTTCTGATAATCCATGTGAAAGTTATGCCTTGGTCAATTTCAGTTGACTTTTTCAACTGTCCAAATATAGCAACTTTTGCATCTTTGATGATTTCTGAGCCAAATTTTGAGAATCATGATCAAGCATTGATCAAATGATGTTTGTGGCTTCAAAATGATATGTTGACCAAAAATTTGAACTTTTGACTGTCAAATGACCATTTTGCCCCTACAGTTGACTGTAGTGCAATTTAGGGTTTTGACTGTGCAATTTTGAGCTGAATGCTTTGAAACTTGACATGAGGATGCTTGACCATCTTTGTAGGCATATGAGACTTGATTGGGCCTTTGAAAAGCTCATTTGCTTGACCAGAACTCAAACCCTAGTTTTGACTGTATAGGAGACAGTTGAGCTGTACAACCCTTGGGGAATTTTGTGACCTTGACTTGACAATTTCTTGATGAATATGGGAGGGCAAATTTTGGGGTACAACAGTTGCCCCTGTTCAATCTTCTTAGACCTGAGGATGCAGATTGGCTGACGTGCCTTTCGTAATCCGAGGGTAAAAGATGATTGAACACTAGAGTGCCCAGAAATTTGCGCTCACATAGTAACAGTGTGATGGGGGAATGGGCTTATAGATGCCATTTAGAGATTGCTGGATAGGATGATGGGCTTATAGATGCCATCTGGATGTTGATCGCGTAGGAGATCCCTTAGCGAGAACCTGCATACCTGCAAAACAGAAAAATGAGTACCTGACACGTCGCAGGAGCTGATTTTAGAGGCTTGATATAGATATGTCCTGACTGGTTACAGGAGCTGGGTCTGGAGCTTCAAACGTTGATGAATGAACCAGGGATGGTTACTGCCTTAGTATGGATGGTAAGAGAATCCTGAATGATTTCAACCTCAACAACGCTCGTTGAGAAAATCTTGGTGAGAATTACCATCTTCGTAGTGCCAGGAAGAGAACCAAAGGACACTATAATCTCAAAGGGAGTCACCTCAATCACCGTTGGAGAGGGAACTATAGGAAATTATAATCTGAAAGGAAATATCACCTCACGCTCATGCCGGAGAGGGAAACATCTTGAAAGGGAATTACCACCTCACTCGCCGTTGGAGAGGGGACCATAAGAGAATATCACCTCACGCTCATGCCGGAGAGGGGAACATCTGAAAAAGGAATTACCACCTCACACGCCGTTGGAGAGGGGACCATAAGAGACTATCACCTCACGCTCATGCCGGAGAGGGGAACATCTGAAGAAGGAATTACCACCTCACACGCCGCTGGAGAGGGGACCATAAGAGAATATCACCTCACGCTCATGCCGGAGAGGGGAACATCTGAAGAAGGAATTACCACCTCACACGCCGTTGGAGAGGGGACCATAAGAGAATATCACCTCACGCTCCTGCCGGAGAGGGAAACATCTGAAGAAGGAATTACCACCTCACACGCCGTTGGAGAGGGGACCATAAGAGAATATCACCTCACGCTCATGCCGGAGAGGGGAACATCTGAAGAAGGAATTACCACCTCACACGCCGTTGGAGAGGGGACCATAAGAGAATATCACCTCACGCTCATGCCGGAGAGGGGAACATCTGAAGAAGGAATTACCACCTCACACGCCGCTGGAGAGGGGACCATAGGAGAATATCAACTGAGTCTTTATCAGAAAAATCTGTTGGGAGTCGATTTGGCTGGACTAGAGAAGGCCTTGAAATATGTTTGAGAATTTAACTGCATCTTTCCTGAAAGGTAAAGGTCAGTCATATGCAATGCATGATATGGATCAAGCGATGATGTTCTCAACATAAATGAGATTTGTATGATATGATGCGTATATGCATGCTATAATGATGTATGTGATGATTCATGTATGTTTTTGTCTAGGAAAATAAATCCTTGACGGGTGCCGGGAAGTCATATCCTGGGCTGATGTTGAGGAAGAAATTTTGCTTCCGCTGTGGATGATTGTTGCAAGAATACCGGTAGGAGAAGACAACTCCGTTGAGGAATAAACTTGGCAAATGAAATAATTCTGCGGGAGAAAAGATACTCTAGCGATCATGCTGGGGAGTGCTACTATGTGGGGATAGCGATGCTTTGCTGAGTTGATGAAGATAACTCTGCTGGGGATATCCTTGTTGTCGGAAGTGTTGATAGACTTCGCTGGGGGTAGGAAGATACTTTGCCGAGGACGCTCTTTCCGTGGCTTTTGGCTGAGGATAACCCAGTTATATCCTGTTACGGAAACAACTCTTTAAATCAAGTCGGGACGACGCGTTCGTGCTCTTCGAGGGATAAGCTTCCAGAATCTACTGGGGATAAGTTTGCTGCTTGGGGAGATATGAATTCCAACTTTCCTGGGGAAACTGGATTGGACTCTTCTGGGGGAAGTTTTAGACTGCGGGGAAGTGATTCCTTTGAATGGTGGTATACCGCCGGGGAACAATCTTTAGACCAAGACTGCCGGGGATACTTGTTAAGAATATATGTATTGCTGCTGAGGAATGTTTGAGATCGGCTGGAGGATATTCAATTCCCTTGATATATGATGATTTGCTTGGAGAAGAATGTATTGTTTTGTTGAACCACTCTCTGGGGAATTAAGATACACTTGGCCGTGTTCTTTAGCTGAACCTACCTTAGTACCTTGGTGGACAGAGCGATCAGATTGTTTGGACAACTCAACATTGCCCCTGTTTCTGAGGTGGAGAAGAAGACCTGGGAGATGCTGATAGCTTGCTGATGGACAGACCTACTTCTGGTAGGCGGGTGATAAGATGACAGAACATAGTCGTACGCTTTAATCCCTAACTTTTGCCTGGACCGCCCTTTCGGGTTTTCAGTCCACCGGGATACCCATTTTTTGCCCAAGCCGCCTTTTCAGGTTTTCGACTTGTCGGGTGTACAGATTTTTTTCATTTCATCCCTTCATTTTGCCCGAACCCTTTTGGTTCGCCGGGAAGCCCTTATTTTGCCTAGGTATGTCAACCTAGCGGGTCTGTGACTATGTCCATGTTCTTAGAATGCAGGGAGGTGCCCCTGGCTGCTTGTGTTGCCATATTACCAGAAGATGTCTGATCGTGCAAGATTCATTGCTGGGGTGCCCCAAATGACTTAGGCAGAGATTTGCCCCAGGCTTTTTGGCCTTTGAGAGATTCTCCAAATCTTGACTTAACTGCCCCAGATGATGGACAATAGTCATGCCATGCCCCTTGATTGGAGATACTCTTGTTCATTAGCCTTTCATTGTGCGAATTTCCCTGCTGTTCAAACAAAAGTCATATGCGAACAAAGTTATGTTAAAAATGCAAAGCCTATGTCTGTCTTGAAAATTTTGAAAATGCATTCTTTTTCATAAAACAAGTAAATGTTTGTAAAACGTGATGTCAACTCGTTATTTTACCGTAGGCCTTCAGGAGTCAGGATACCTTCGTAACAGTATGCTTTCGAATTAACCCATGCTTCAGCTAGGACTTTTAAGGGTTATAACGTGGCCTGGTTCACGGTTTAAGAAACAAAGGATAAAGGCTCAAATTTATTTGTACCCACCCGCTCTTCGTGATGTTCTCCAAACCTAAACTCAGTTGATCCTACGTTAGACCTTGTTTGAGTCTTTGCTCTGATTTTCCGGTGATGGTTCGGATATTGCTGACTTATTTTGTTTAGGCAGTCATTCCTTTTTTGTTGAGGGTTTGTACGACCTCTTTCTTTTTTTTTTCGTTATCCCTTTCTTTTTTGCCTGAACTGTTTCCTTTTTCGGAATTACAGTCAGCGGGATGCCCCAGTTTCATAAGTCCCTTTTTATAGGTTTTGACTTCTCGGGCTTTTCGTTTATGATTTTTTGATAATGCATGCCTGTCCTTTTGATTGTTCTGAACCATCACTGTCTTTCTTCGTTTTGTAAGGACTCCTTTGGTGCCATTCGTTATGCACTTGGATCAACTGAGAAGACTACCCTGCCCCAGGTTATGATTAAGGGTTTTAAATTTCGAAAAGAAAAACTCCTACTTCTTTGGCTCAAAGGGGTTGACGAGGGATTATCATCCTTATAACTCCAGTGTTTAGGGATGGAAACAATGCCTGTACCTCATCAGCGGGGTCTGTTCAAAAGCATACTGTAATGATCGCGGTATCGTTTTCGTCATCCTCCCTCAAGAGGCTTAGAATTGTTAATCGAGCGTTGATCATCAGAAAAAATATGAAGATAATTTGCATATAGTGAATACGAATATATTGCTTCAAAACAGACGTATGCGATGCATTAATGAAATAACAATGTTTAACGATGAACAAATGTTTGAATAATCAAAAGGGAATTACAACTTGAAAAATCCTAATGAACAAAAATTTCTAGTTTGAGGTAGCTATCTCAGATGGAGAATTCTCAGCGGAAGATTTTCCTCTCGCCATCCGGCATGAACTCTATCACCCCTTCGTCAATCAAATCCTGAATTTTGTTCTTCAAGGTCCAACAGTCGTCTGTAGCATGCCCCGGGCTGTCTGAATGATAAGCGCAGTGGGTGTCGGGGTTATACCTCGAAGCTGTCCTGTTGGGGTTCTTCGGAGGGTCCTTTAGAGTGATTAGATTGACCTCCAGCAAGCGCTTCAGTATAAAGAATGAGGGTATATCAGTCTCCGAGAAATGTCTTCCGGGCGCATTTCGTTTACGTTGACTACCCCGTTGAGGCTGGGCTCGTGACCCTGAAGCAAGCTGAGGAGATTTTCCTTTGTCTTCTTGCCCCACATGTGGTTGAATGATGGCTGGGGCTTCCACCTTGGCTGTTTGCCCTACTGGATTATTTTGAAGCAGCTTGGTGACGAGGACCCGAAGCTCTTCTTGTTTTTGAGCTAAGTCCTGAATGAGAGTCATTTGGCCCACCAACTGCCCCATCATTTGGATCTTCATGGTTGCCAACTCAATTTGTAGCCCTTCCAGCTGATCGTTCCTGATGCCCCCTGCATTCCCTAAGGTCAAGTTCCTGGTGAGGAGAGTCTTTATTTCTTCTTGCCCCTGGGATAGGTTCAAGAACATTTCTCGCAGTTGGGCGTTTTGAGTACGAAGATCTTGGTTGTCTGGTTGGAAGGCCATTGCTGAAATAAACAGCGAGAAAGGTAAGTGACCTGTAACAAAGATACCTGCTATGCAATGATGTGTATGATATGCATGCAATGTTTTCAAGGACCTCGCGGGGTAAACAAGAAAATTTGTTAGCATTTGGAACCGGTAGCTTGATTGAAGGAACTGCATGTTGTTGAGCGTCCTTCTTCAAAGGGTCAAAGGCTCACCATATCCAGTGGGTCATAGCCCCTGACAACCTTGGCTAGAGGAAAATAAATCCTCTTTGCCCCTTGCTAGATGGTTGTTCATCATAACCTGCATCACACGCCCTTGAGATCCTTGAAAAGGGTTAGGATGTATGCAATGGTATGCAATGGTATGATGTCATGCTATGCATGGGGTGATGTAGGTAAACCCTGTTATGAGTCCCATTAAGGACTATAAATAGACCCTGCAAGAAATTCAGTATACTTTGTTATGAGTCCCAATTAAGGACTATAAACAAAACCTGCAAGAAACTTAGTACCCTGTTATGAGTCCTTGTTAAGGACTATAAACAACACCTGCAAGAAATTTGGTAAACCCTGTCATGAGTCCTAGTTAAGGACTATAAACAAGACCTGCAAGTGGTTAGTACACCCTGTTATAAGTCCCAATTAAGGACTATGAACAAAACCTGCGAGACATCAAGGGTCAGATAATAAGCATGCAAGTAGTCAAGTACGAAGGCACACAAGTCACACAAAAGAGCCCTTAGAGTTTAGGCCAGCATGAGGTCTAGGTACTACCCTCTTTCAGTTTGTTGGTTCATACCTGTCCTAATCAAAGTAACCGGGTTCTTAGAGGATCCCAATATCATTGACTACCCTCAACCGGTCATAACTCCAGCATCGCAATCTTTTCTTGCGGCCAGAACCATCACGAGAGTTTAGCCTCAATGGGCGTAGCATACTGCTACTGTTCTTAATGGCCAAGTTGGGTCATTTAAGGTTCTAAGGTCTGTTGGTGCTTAATGACTCCTTAGAAGACCCATATTCTCCTCGTTGCGACACAAGTGATATCGGTACAGACTAAGGTGCCACACCAACGTAGCCACTGCTTCACCTGTGTCGGTCTACGCCGGACAGGTCCCTCACAGCTTATGCTACCTAAACAGGGTATCCCCAGATCCGGGTTAGGATCTATGTATCTCCGATGCAACCCACAATAGTAAAGCAAGCAAAACAATACAAGTGAAAACACAGTTATGACTTAGCCCTAAGGTACACCTCACTTTATAAAGTTTCCCCAGCAGAGTCGCCAGTTCTGTGATCGGTGGATCTGGAACTGACTGTTTAACGCTGGTTCGCGAAATGTCGCGGAAGCAAGAGTCGCCACCGTCTTTTATTTTCTCCAAATGGAAAGGACAAAAGCACAGAAAAATTCCTTAAAGAGATTGCTCTCGGTTCGGGAGGTAGGTTATAGAAAGGGAAGGTGTTAGCACCCTTTCTATCCATGGTTATCCATGGGCTCTTAGATACTTGCTCATATGTTTTCAAAATTGTTTGTTTGCTTTTCAATGTGGGTTTAAAAAGTTTCTTTGAAAAAATTTCAGTTCGACTCGTACGTCAGAGTGTTTGAAAAGTTTGCTTTGAAAGCTTTTGAAAATGTGTCGGTGTGAAAAGTCTTTTTGAGTTTGTTTTGAGATTAGAGCAAGTATCCTTGAGAACCTACCTACCCTAAGGAATTCGTCTGTGTAGATGTCCTTAAAAGTAGTGCCATCCCACCATTGAGAGGTATTCGGGTCAATTCGAGTTTAGGGACGTGGTGATCACCGGAGTAATGGGAAGACACCTTAGAAGCTACCCTCATACCAGGTTCCCGGATCATGAGGACTTACTAAGACGTCCTCTACTTGACGATCACCTTTCGAAAGGCAACAGTGAGGCGTACCCTAGGGGTGGTGTGTGCGAATTGTGTGTCATGTTTCAGTTATTTGTCTTGTCATGTTTGTCGTGTTCTACGCTTGATTTTAATTAAGACCAATCATTCTTGCATGCATATTTAACAGTTGAAAGAGTGCGGAAAAGTAAATTCTAAAGCTATTACAAATGGCGCGGGTCCACATCGCCAAAATTAAACCGGACCCGATTTGACTGAAAAATAAATAATGCGAAGTAAATAAAAGTGCGAAAAATTTAAATTACATGGCTTTGGGAGATTTACAGAATTATAATTAAACGACAAAAGATAAATGCGCAAATTAAACTAATTAAAACAAAACTAGGGCGTTGGACCCTTTGGCAAATAATTAAATTACAAGAATTAGTTAATTAGAATTAAATAGGGAATTAGAATTAAAATTCAAAAAGAAAAATGTTTTTTTAGATTTTTATTTATTAAAAGAAAAAAAGAAAGAGTTAATTGAAATTAAACTATAAGGCAAACCCTAATTCTAATGTTTTTATTTATTATGAAAGAATTAAATTAAGATCTAAATTAAACCTAAAATTTATTATGTACATTTTTAATTTATGAAAATAAAATAATAAATAAATAATATTGTTATTCTGAAAAAAAAAAAGGGAAAATTAAAAAAGAAAATAAAAAGATATTAAACCTAAATTCTATTTTTGGTGTTTTTATTAAAAAGATTAAAACTATAACCTAATTAAACTAAATATTTACATATATCAATTTATTGATGAAAATAATTACAATAAAATAAATATTATATTTTCTGGCATTTTTTGATCTTTATGATGTTTTTATTTTTTGATTAAAATTTAAACAACAATAAACATGATAATTAAAATCAAAATTAAAAAAGATATAAGGAAAAATAAAATTAGATTGTCAAACCATGGTGGGGTGTTGCCCCAAATAAGGAGGTTCAGGCCCAGCAATTCAGGTCCAACAAGCCTTGAATTTGTTGACTTTTCCAGTTAGGTATGATGCATTGACTGGCGTATGTGGTACACCTTTGATCTACGCCCTTGATTTGTTCTCCAGGACGCGTGGCTAGATGGTTTTTGAGGGTGCATAGCATGTATCATCACTGGCGCTGCATAGGATTTTAGTTTGAAAAACAATATGGAATTTTTGCCAGACCTGGGACTTGAACCCAGGTCATGAGGGTTACAAGCGCGTCCCCTGGCCAGCTGAGCTATTCAATTTCATTTAATATATAATATAACATAAATAATATAAAAGAAAAATAAAGTTAGTGGACGATCTGGCGCGAATTTTCAAACTAGCCAATCATGTAGTGACAACGAGGTTGTCTTCTTCGTTCTTTCTGAAACACACGCGTATGGCCACGGTTTTTATAGCGTTGTTTTAGAGGTGATTCAAGAAAATAGCGAATAGCTCCCTATGGACCATAAATTCATCGCGAGGGTTCAGACATCTTCGTCTTGAGGTGCTGAATCCAACCATGGTGTTCAGGGGTCCTGATTTTTCTTCTATGCAAAATCCCTAATTTAGAAAACCTGCAACCCTAATTTTTAACAATGGCGAAAACACATACATGGCACAAAAACATAATTGAACCTATTGGTTAGCATAAAAACATCATTATAAACAAGAATCCATGAAGAAAAATGCAAAAGAATGCTTGATTTATGCTATGCGTTTTCAGAATTTTCTTGGTGCAGTTTGACTTAGAGGTACCGATTCAAGGGGTTTTTGTTGATGTTAAGGATTGAGAGACGTTCCAGGATGCCTCAGGATGCTTATGGAATAAAAATTGGAGCTTGAATCGACTCCTAAGGTTGATTTCAGTGTTTGAGTTTTTTGTCAAAAATTTCAATATGCCAAAGGTGTCTTATGCGCAGCTTGCAGTCTAAAAACATTAGGGTTGTGATGCTGAGTATGTATAGAGCATGCTAGGTCAAAAATATTGCATAAAATCCATTGAATTCATTGTTTGAAGATTTGATTTGCTTAAGGATCTTTTCAAATCTTTTTTCATGGTTTTTGTGTTCCATTAGTTCCAATCAAGCCAAAACCTTCTATATTAGCATGTGCACGAAATCTCAAGTTCAAATCATGCATGAAAAGATTTGTTTAGGTCAAATTCATATTTTTCACATATTAAAATAACTTAAATGAATTAATATTAATATAAATTCAAATAAATAATTAAAAAATATGAAAATACTTCCCTTTGGGCCTAATGGTCGTGCATAGGCTTGGCATGAAGAAACTTGGAAGAAAAATGGGCCCATTTGCATTTTTAGGCCTTTTGCATCATTGTTGACTTTTCAAAATTCCCAAAAATTTCCCAACTTCCACAAGGCATAACTTGGTCAATTTTTAAGCTTTTCACATGTTCTTGGACATTTTGGAAAGGTCTTTGAGTCCTTTAACCAATGCCTTTGGTCCCATGTCATTTTGATTTACCAATCTCAAGTTATGGCCTTTGACTTAAAGTCACTTTTTGTTGACTTTTGAAAATGACCTATAATGTTGAAATTGATAACTTTTTGTGAGAGCATTTCTTGGACTTGGAATATGAAGATGAGTTGTAGGAAATGTCTTTCTCTTCAAAATGAGCTTTGGATGGAATTTTTCTGATAATCCATGTGAAAGTTATGCCTTGGTCAATTTCAGTTGACTTTTTCAGCTGTCCAAATATAGCAACTTTTGCATCTTTGATGATTTCTGAGCCAAATTTTGAGAATCATGATCAAGCATTGATCAAATGATGTTTGTGGCTTCAAAATGATATGTTGACCAAAAATTTGAACTTTTGACTGTCAAATGACCATTTTGCCCCTACAGTTGACTGTAGTGCAATTTAGGGTTTTGACTGTGCAATTTTGAGCTGAATGCTTTGAAACTTGACATGAGGATGCTTGACCATCTTTGTAGGCATATGAGACTTGATTGGGCCTTTGAAAAGTTCATTTGCTTGACCAGAACTCAAACCCTAGTTTTGACTGTATAGGAGACAGTTGAGCTGCACAACCCTTGGGGAATTTTGTGACCTTGACTTGACAATTTCTTGATGAATATGGGAGGGCAAATTTTGGGGTACAACACCATGTCTGTTATCTGCTATACCTGTTGTGTGTTTTATCATGACATCATGCATCATGACATAGCATGCATACTTAATTATACTAACCATTTCAAAGACCGAGGGAATTTATCTTTGTTCTGTTTTGCAGATTATGGCTTCCATGCACAGAAACACCATCTGAGTTAACTTTGTGCAAATACCTGCTCAACTGAAGGATTTAGCCTCGAAAGTTTCTGATACTTCTTCATTCATTAGGAGACATGGTCAACTTCTTAGCTTGGTTACCTCAAGGTTTTATAAGCAGATGATGGGTGTGCTTTTCCAGTTCTTCGATCCTGTGCATCATTGTTTCACCTTCCCGGATTATCAGCTAGTTCCCACTTTGGAAGAGTTTTCTCACTTATTGGGCATATCCATCCTTGAGCAGATGACCTTCACAGGTTTGGAATAGGCTCCTAAACCAGAGGATATTGCTTCAGATTTACATTTGAAAAGGGTTGATGTAGTATCCAACTGGGAGACACGGAGCAGAGTTAAAGGTTTCTTAGCCAAGTTTCTGATGGATAAAGCTCAACTATTTTGGGACAGTTTGGACTTTCAGGCTTTTGGAGATATCTTGGCTCTCCTTATCTACGGTTTGGTTCTCTTCCCAAATCCAGATTCCTTCATAGATGTGAATGCGGTTAAGATCTTCATGTCTCGCAATCCTGTACCTACTCTTTTGGGTGATATTTTGCATGCCCTTTATACTCGTACTGTGCGAAGAAGAGGGACTCTCATGTGTTACATGCCGGTACTGGCGAAGTGGTTTATTTCGCACCTCCCCAAGTCCGTGTTGAAGAATGAGGAAGGTTAAGGATGGTCTTACAGGATAATGTCCCTTGCCCATACATACATTCTTTGGAGTTCTAAGGCTATGGAAAGAGTCGCTGTCATTGATCGATATGGGGAATACCCTAATGTCCCGTTGCTTGGAATTAGAGGGGGAATAACCTACAGTCCTTGTTTGGCTTTACGATAGTTTGGTCGCGCTCGAAGAGATGGTCCTCATGAGCTACTTCTTACAGATATTGCCTTTGATTACAAGGGAGGCGTTGACGAGCATCGCCGAAGGTTTATACGAGCCTGGGGCATGGTGAACAGGTCTGACCCTCAAGAGCTAGGACCAAACACTTCTCTCCCTATGCAGCCTTATCTCCAGTGGGTCCGAGCTTGAGCCCAGAAACTTGGGATGCCTTATGAAGCTGTGTTTCCAGTGATTGTGGAGCATACCAATAAAGAGGGTGTTCTTTATACAGTCCTTTATCCCTACATGCCTACTAATCTTGGGGCATTGAAGAGATCCCGGATTTAGCTGAAAGAGGAGAGGGATACCTACCGAGAGAAGTATCATGAGCGATAAAGGAAGATCTTGAAGCTCACCAGGCAACTTGAGAATGAAAGGACAATCAATGATTACGTCAGCACGAAGGGGAAACGACCATGGGATTTTTGGTATCTTTTATTGTTTCTAGTTTAGATTTGCTTTTCAGTTATTTATTTTGTAACGCCTTGAAGGCATTGTTAAACATTTTTTATAAAGTTTAATCTAATAAAGTTTTCTTTATCTTTGTTTTACAAATTTAAATCTCCCAAAGTCTTTGAAATCATTCCATACGCATCCCATTATCATACACATCATTACAGGTACCATTACAGGTTTCTCATCTTCTTCGCTGTTTATTTCAGCAATTATGTCTTCTGAAATACCTACCGATCAAGCCATTAAAGCTCTTCAGGCACAGAATGCCCAATTCCAAGAGATGTTCTTGAACTTGGCTAAAGGGCAGGAGGATTTGAAGACTCTCATCCTGAAGGAGAAGAAGAAGAAGAAAAAGAAGGTGGTTCTGCTGAATATGAGTAACAGATTTGGGAATAGGTTACGACAAGAAGCTGATCCGTCTCATTCATCCAAAGGAGGAGAGAATCAAGAGGAAGAAAAGGGTCCTAGTCCTGTAGTCTCTGATAATGACACTGATTTTGATGAAGAACAGTATCCTCCTGCTGAAGATAGATACAAACAACTTGAAGACCGTCTGAGAGCTATGGAGATTCAGAAGATACCTGGGTTAGATTTCAGAGATTTAGGACTAGCATCGAGGGTGGTGATCCCTCATAAGTTCAAAGCTCTGGTTTTGTCCAAGTACGATGGAGTATCCTGTCCAAAACTCCATCTCCGCTCGTATGTCAGAAAAAGCCAACCTTACACTACTGATAGGAATTTGTGGGTACATTTCTTTCAAGATAGTCTGTCAGGGACTCAGCTTGAATGGTTTTATCAATTGGAAGGGGCTAATGTCCGAAACTGGGAGGACCTTGCTGTTGCTTTTTACAAGCAGTATCAGTATAACGGCGACCTTGCTCCCACTCATACTCAACTTCAGGGTATGTCTATAGGTGCAGGTGAAGGTTTTAAGGACTATGCTCAAAAGTGGAGAGATTTGGCTAGAAGAGTCCAACCCCCTTTGTCTGATAGGGAGTTGGTTGATATGTTTCTAGGGACGTTGTCCAGTCCATTTTTCAATCATCTGATCGGCAGTTCATCATCTGGGTTTACTGAATTGATTTTGACTGGGGAGAGAGTAGAAGCTGGTATCATAAGTGGTAAGATACAGAAGGATGCGTCATCAAGTGCGGTAAAGAGGCCTTTCACTGGTAAAAAAGAAGCTAGTGCAGTTTACAGCCCGAGGGGCCAAAACCGACCTGAACGTCGTCAAGCAGTAAATGCGGTAGTAATATCAAGACCCATCGTTGCCCCACAATGAAACAATCAGCAAAGAATGGAGAGACCGCAGAGACAATACACTCGACTTAATATGACTTTATCTCAAGTTCTACCGCAATTGTTAAAGACCAACCTAGTAACTCTGAGGGAAGCCCCGAAGAATCCCAGCACCACATCTCCGCTATATAATCTGAACGCCCGCTGTGCCTATCACTCCGATAGCCCGGGTCATGATACGAACAATTGTTGGGCTTTGAAGAATAAGGTACAAGATTTAATTGAAGGTAAAGAGATTGAGTTTGACGCTCTGGAGAAACCCAACGTCATAACTGCTCCAATACCCAAGCACGGTCGTGGAGTAAATGTTGTGGATGATGATTTATTTGTGACCTCTGTGGAAGACATTTCTACTCCTTTGACGATAGTAAAGAAGAATCTATTATTGGCCGGTTTATTTCTGGGTTGTGGTGAAGGTTGCCACCTATGTTCAATTCTACATGTTGGTTGGCACTTATTGAAATCGGGTGTTCAACGCCTGATGGATAACAAAGAGATTCTGTTCGAGAAGACTTTGACCCTGTTAGTTCCAGTTGAAGATGTTGCCATCATAACCATTTCCTCCGATCCTTCCAAGGCTTCCTCGAGAAAGCCTGTTAGGATTACACTCGTTCCGAGAATCGCTCTGTTAATCATTACTATCCCTGGTCCTATCCCATACACTTCAGATAAGGTTGTCCCTTGGCACTATGGAGCCAATGTGTATTACCATGGAGTTAAGCAAGATTTAAAGATTGAAGAAGTTGATGTTGATGTCAGCAATATTGTCGGGGCTAGCAAGGTCACTAGAAGTGGAAGGCTTTTCTCTCTCGAGATTTCCCCTTCGACTGTTCAAAAGCCTGTTGCCATTCCATCTGCCAGTACATCAGCTACTGTTCCAATTCTTACTCCAGTTATCACCCCTGTCGTGGAGTAATCTGACACCCGGGGCAAAGAAGTTACAGGTGAGCCTGCCCGGATGGAGGAACCTAAGAAGATCATTGTAGAAACCTCTAAGCAGGAGATAGAGGAAATTTTGAAGATTATCAAGAAAAGAGACTACAACATAGTCGAGCAGATGGGGAAGACCCCGTCAAAAATCTCCATGTTATCTTTGTTATTATGTTCGGAAGCCCATGCAAAGGCTTTAATTGCTTTCCTTAAAAAAGTGCATGTGCCGCAGGAAACCTCTGCTGATCAATTCAAAGACTGCGTAGCTAGTTTGACTACCGACAATGGTTTGGGTTTCTCAGACGCAGATCTGACTGCTAAAGGAAGAAATCACAATGATGCTTTGCACGTCTTGATCGAGTGCAGGGGCACTACTCTGGCCCACGTACTGGTGGATATTGGGTCCTCATTAAATGTCTTACCAAAGAAAGCATTAGAGTGTTTGGACTGTGAAGGTTTGGTTCTGAAGCCGAGTAATATTGTGGTTAGAGCTTTCGATGGGTCAAAAAGGATGGTGCACGGGGAGGTGGACATCACTGTTAAAGTTGGCTCTCAGACTTTTGCATCTACTTTCTATGTGATGGATATCCGACCATCTTATTCTTACTTGCTGGGTCGCCCTTGGATTCATAAGGTTGGGGCAGTGACTTCTACGCTCCATCAGATGTTGAAATATCCAGTAAAAGGGAAGATTGTTATGGTGCAAGGTGAGGAGGAGTACATGGTAAGTCATCTTAATTCCTTTCGCTATATGGAGATGGATGGAGAGATCATCGAAACCCCGTGTCAGAACTTTGAAGAGGTCCCCCAGACTCTGGCGTCGACTGAAGTTGTTATTGAAGAACCTCCGATGAAGATGGCTTCCCTCAAGGATGCCAGGGCTGTAATTGAAAAAGGTGGGTGTGCGAATTGGGGTCAGCTCCCTGATTTCACACACAAGATTGACAAGTTTGGTTTGGGATTTACTAGAGAGGCTCAAAGGGCTGTTAGGCGCGCGCGGATTGGAAGACCTCCTCTGCACATCAGTAATCAGGGAGTGAATGCAATCGAAGATGGTGAAGAAGAGTCAAAGTTTGATAGCTAGATTTACCCGACTACCAACGGTGGATTGAACAACTGGACGGCGAAGGACTTCGTGTCCGTTTCTTTTATTACACATTAATTGACTTTTGTTTTGAGATTTGTAACAGACCGTTTGAAACTTTACGGCCCGGTGCCTTGCCCGAGGCACCTTGGCTCTTGTTTGTGAGGGTTTATTATTTGTCATTTTCATATATCATCAATAAAGCATTGGATGTGTTCTTGCATTACAAATTTTGTGCGCCTTGTTTTTCCTTTCTATCTTGCACTTTATCAAAATAGCTATTATCTTACACACACTCACATATCATAATGCAGATCCACATCCACTCTGGATCCCATTGATAACGACTCTGCTATTGCCAGTTATGACCGAAAATCCGATCAACCAAGCCGAGGACGAAGGTGAGGATGATTGTGAAGTGCCTGGGGAACTTGCTACACTGTTACTGCAGGAAGAGAAGGCCATACAGCCTCATGAAGATCCAGTGGAATCAGTGAATTTGGGTACGGGGGAAGACAAGAAAGAGGTCAAGATAGGTGCAAATCTGGAGCCTAGTGTCAAGAAACGGTTGATACAGATGCTACGCGACTATGTTGAGACCTTCACTTGGTCTTATGAAGATATGTCTGGTTTAGACACTGACATTGTGGTGCACCGCCTGCCAACTAAAGAAGATTGTCCTCCGGTAAAGCAGAAGGTTCGTCGTATACGCCTCGAGATGTCTGAGAAAATAAAAGTTGAGGCCATGAAACAGTTTGACACCGGATTTCTAGTTGTTACTTCTTATCCGCAGTGGGTTGCCAACATTGTTCCAGTGCCTAAGAAGGATGGTAAGGTACGAATGTGTGTGGACTATAGGGATCTGAACAGGGCAAGTCCCAAGGATGATTTCCCACTGCCTCACATCGATATTTTGGTCGACAACACCGCACAGCATAAGGTCTTCTCCTTTATGGATGGGTTTTCTGGTTACAATCAGATTAAGATGGCTCTCAAGGACATGGAGAAGACAACTTTCGTTACGCAGTGGGGCACCTTTTGCTACAAGGTCATGTCGTTCGGATTGAAGAATGCTGGGGCAACCTATCAGTGCGCCATGGTCGCTTTGTTCCATGACATGATTCACCATGAGATTGAGGTTTACGTTGATGACATGATTGCAAGGTCCCAGACTGAAGAAGAACACCTTGACCATCTCCAGAAACTGTTCGACAGGTTGAAGATGTACAAGCTGAGGTTAAACCCGAACAAGTGCACTTTCGGAGTAAGGTCTGGTAAGCTGCTGGGTTTCATCATTAGTGATAAAGGTATTCAAGTGGATCCTGCAAAGGTGAAGGTTATACAGGAGATGCCAGCTCCTCGAACGGAAAAGGAAGTCAGAGGATTTTTAGGACGTCTGAATTACATTTCCCGATTCATTTCACATTTGACCGCTACTTGTGAGCCAATCTTCAAGCTGCTGAAGAAAGATCAAGTGGTAAAATGGAATGATGAATGTCAGACCGCTTTTGAAAGGATCAAGGAATACCTCCAAGAGCCACCCATTTTGATGCCTCCAGTTGAAGGAAGACCTTTGATTTTATACTTGACAGTACTGGATAATTCAATGGGGTGCGTATTGGGGCAGCATGACGAGTCTGGCCGAAAAGAGCACGCTATTTACTACCTTAGCAAAAAGTTTACCGACTGTGAGACCCGATACTCACTGCTTGAGAAAACTTACTGCCCTTTGGCATGGGCTGCTCGCCGGCTGAGACAGTATATGCTGACTCACACGACCCTATTGATATCAAAGATGGATCCAATCAAGTATATCTTCGAAAAGCCTGCCTTGTCCGGAAGAATAGCAAGACGGAAGATGATCTTAACTGAGTATGACATCCAGTACACAACCCAAAAAGCAATCAAGGGGAGTGTGTTGGCAGATCATTTGGCGCATCAGGCCGTGGATGATTACCAATCCATGAATTTCGAATTCCCGAATGAGAACATCATGTTGGTGACCGACTGTGAAGAACCTGGACCGGATGAAGGACCTGAGGAAGGATCTCGATGGTCTTTGTATTTTTACGGAGCTTCAAACGCGTTCGATAATGGCATTGGAATCGTGATCATATCTCCTGAAGGTTGTCATACTCCGTTCACCGCCTGATTATGTTTTAACTGCACCAACAATATGGCGGAGTATGAAGCGTGCATCATGGGCCTTCGAGCAGCTATTGACCTAAGGATTAAGTTCTTGAGTGTATTCGGAGATTCTGCTCCAGTGATCAGTCAGATCAAAGGCGAGTGGGATACGAAACACCCAAATCTTATTCCTTACAAAAAGTATGTACTGACATTGCTCCCACACTTTGAGGAGATAACCTTTGAACACTTCCCAAGAGAAGAGAATCAGTTAGCGGACGCGCTAGCTACCATGTATTCTATGTTCAAAGTCAGGTGGGACAATGAAGCTCCCCAGATTACCATCGAGAGGTTGGAAAAACCCGCACATTGCTGTGACATCGAGACTGAAGAGGTAGCAGATAAAACCTGGTTCCACGAGGTAAAGAGGTATCTTGAGGCTCAGGAGTACCCCGAGGGTGCATATGTTAATGATAAGAAGTTTCTAAGGAGATTCGCTGTGAAGTTCTTCATTAGCAATGGGATCCTTTACAAGCGTAACCATGATTCGACCTTACTGCGATGTGTGTATAAGAACGAGGCAGAAAGGATTATGGAAGATTTACATGAAGGTACCTTCAGAACTCATTCCAATGGACATACCATGGCAAAGAAAATCCTACAGGCTGAATATTATTGGTCTACTATGGAAGCCGATTGTTATCAGAACTCTCGGACCTGTCATAAGTGCCAAGTCTATGTTGATAAGGTGCACGTACCTCCAGTTCCTCTGAATGTTTTGACAGCTCCTTGGCCTTTTGCAATGTGGGGCATCAATATGATCGTCGAAATCAGACCTACTGCGTCTTATGGGCATTGTTTCATTCTGGTAGCAATTGATTATTTCACGAAATGGGTTAAAGCAGCTTCCTTTGCTACAGTAACCAAGAACGTCGTGGCGCAGTTCATCCGACACAATTTGATCTGCCGATATGGTGTACCGGAGAGGATCATTACGGATAATGGTACAAATCTCAACAATACGATGATCACCGAGCTCTGCAAACAGTTCAAGATACAACATCATAACTTTTCTCCCTACCGGCCGAAGATGAATGGGGTTGTTGAAGAAGCTAACAAGAATATCAAGAAGATTGTGCAGAAGATGACGGTGACATACAAAGACTGGCATGAGATTCTACCATTCGCTCTTCATGGGTATCGCACCTCAGCACGGACGTCAACAGGGACAACACCCTACTCTCTAGTGTATGGCATGGAGGAAGTCTTACCCATTGAGATCCAGATACCCTCTCTCCGGATTATGAAGGATGCAGGTTTAAGCGAGGACGATTGGATACAGACCCGACTTGATCAGCTAAATTTAATCAACGAAAAGAGACTTACTGCTATTTGTCATGGTCAGACGTATCAAAAGCAGATGATCAAGGCATTTAACAAGAAAGTTAGACGACAAGAATATCAAGTCGGGGATCTGGTAATCAAACGCATCATACTGCCGTAAGGTGATCCTAGGGGAAAATGGACCCCCACTTATGAAGGGCCATTTGTGGTTAAGAACATTTTCTCAGGAGGGGCTATGATTCTAACCACCATGGATGGTGACGACCTTCCTCATCCCGTCAATGCAGACATAGTGAAAAAATACTACGCATAATCAAAGACCCGCTAGGTTGACTGGCCTAGGCAAAAATAAGGGCTTCCCGGCGAACCAAAAGGTTCGGGAAAAAATAAGGGATGAAAATGAAAAAAACTGTACACCCGGCAAGTCGAAAACCTGAAAAGGCAGCTTGAGCAAAAAAGGGCATCCCGGTGGACTGAAAACCCGAAAGGACAGTCCAGGCAAAAATTAGGGATCAAAGCGTAACACTATGTCTCATTGGATCATCTTGCAACCAGACTTCGGTATCAACTATCAAGCTCGGACGGCACCGATCAATCTGATCTACCTTCAACCAAGTAGCAAAGTGATGAGATGCTCGAAGATATAAAGGCAATAGCAGAGTTGGAACTCAGTGGGATTATTCACATAGTTGTTTTTCTTTGTTTTTTCACAAATTGTATAATTTTTATCTTTCGGCGGAGTTCTCTTACTAGGACGTCAACCTCTTGTACAAAATACCTATTACAGGCCAACTCCAAAATCAATATAATTCATTTTACAATAAATGTCAAAATTGTTTTCTTCTCCTGTTTTGTTTTGCGAGAACGTCCAATGATTCATTTTTGATATATGCATTTGAAAATAATTGTTGCTCATAAATATTTACATACGAAACAACAGACAATTGCTCGTAATTCGAGGAACATGGGCAAACAAGAAATGTCCAAACCTTACAGTTGCTCTACCCACCAGGTACAGGGACAGAACCATCCTGAGAATATGACTAAAGTGCATGCACTCCCCGCAGAGTAAAAAGGTATCTAAAAACAGTGGTGTTAATTCTCCCCAAGCAGAGTTCATATATCACCAACAAGGGAAGACTACCCCCAATGGAGTTTATTTCTTCCACAGGCAGAAATTCAATCCCCGACAGAGTTTATCATCACCAACAACAGTAATTTGTCCCCAGCCGAGGGTATTTCTCCAAATCAGCAGGTCTTCTAGCAGAGTATCTCTTCCCCACAGAGCCATTTTCTCGCCAGTTTATTCTCCAGTAGAGTTATTCTCCCGCCAATTTATTCTCAAATCATCTTTGGTCGTTATCCCCAGCGAGCGAAACTCCTCATATTCTCCAGCAGCAATCTGGGATTTATTTTCCCCAGTTAGAGAATATCATAAAAACATTGCATATCTATACATCATCGCATGCATATATGTATCATACAACACAATCTCATTTATTTTGAGAACATCATTTCTCGCTACATGTCATGCATCATGGCATTACATAGGACTAACTCTTTACATTTCAGGAAAACAATCAAATCCTCACAAAGTTCAAGCTATGAAGCCCGGGTACGACCGGATAGTATGTTGATTACTCCATCATATTATGAAGCCCGGAGAACGACTGGATAACAGTATCAGAATACTGCGAAGCCTTGACTCGACCAGATAGTGGTATCTTTTAAACAAGCTATGAAGCCCAGATTCGACCGGATAGTAGTTTAATCCCCAGCAAGTTGTTGTGAAGCCTGGATTACGACCAAATAGAAATACAAAGACACCATGAAGCCTGGAATTGACCAGATAGTGGTATATCATAAACACAAGTCGTGAAGCCCGGAAATCAACCGGATAACAGCTCAACAAGGTATTGTGAAGCCTGGATTACGACCAGATAGCAATACAAGACACCATGAAGCCTGGATTCGACCAGATAATGGTAGAAGACATTGTGAAGCCTGGGTTACGACCAGATAGCAGCCAAGAATACTATGAAGCCTGGAGTCGACCAGATAATGGTATATCTTTAATGCAAGTTATGAAGCCTGGATTCAACCGGATAGTATCTTGATTCCCCCGCACACGATGAAGCCTGGATTCAACCGGATAATGGTATAAGACATCGTGAAGCCTGGATTACGACCAGATAACGGTAAAGAACACTGAAGCCTGGGATTACGACCAGATAACAGTAAGGGACACTGCGAAGCTTAGATTTCGACCAAATAGCAGTCTACCCGGCCAATTACTATGAAGCCCGGAGTCGACCAGATATTAGTAGGCCTTAAAATCAAATGGAAGCCCGGATGCGACTGGATAACCATTTGATTTTCTTCTGAAGCCTAGATTTCGACCAGATAAGAAGTAAGGTATTGCGAAGCCTGGATTCGACCAGATAGCAGTACAGGACACCATGAAGCCTGGATTCAACCAGATAATGGTATAATACATCGTGAAGCCGGGATTACAACCAGATAGTGGTAAAAGACACTGAAGTCTGGGATTACGACCAGAGAACAGTATGAGACACTACGAAACTTAGATTTCGACCAAATAGCAGTTTACCTGGACAATTACTAAGAAGCCCGGAGTTGACCGGATATTAGTGTGCCCTAAATTCAAGTTGAAGCCCGGATGCGACCGGATAACAACTTAATTCCTTCTGAAGCCTAGATTACGACCAGATAAGAATTGAGAAATTTCAAAGCCTGGATTACAACCGGATAGCAAGTTTAATCTCATCTCCCCATTAAGTCACTGTAAAGCTTGGAGCAAGACCAGATAGCAGTCGATCTTATCACTATGAAGCCTGGATTACGACCAGATAACAGTTCATTTTCACCTCTTCGACCGAGAGACGATTCCCCAGTAGAATAACGGACGACTGAAGTTCCTAAAATTCAACTTTTTCCTCAAGACAAAGAACAACATTCCCCAGCGTAGTCTTCCTCAACAACAGGTATACGGGCTCTCGCTAAGGAATCTCTTAGGCGATTGACACTCCTTCGGATGGCATCTTTAAGCCCATCTTCCGTCATCAATCTCCAAATGGCATCTATAAGCCCATTCCCGACATCACAAGACAAGTACCACTTCATGCGAGTGCAAATTTCTTGGGCAATCTAGTGTTCAATCATCTTCAACCTTCAGATCACGAAAGGCAGGGAAGCCAATCTACATCCTTAGGTTTAAGAAGATTGAATAGGGGCAGCTGTTGTACCCTAAAATTTTCCCTCCCATATTACTCAAAACATTTCAAGTAAGGTCCTCAAATTGCTCAAGGAAGTCCAAAGGTTGACCAGACAAACTCTCTCATAAGGCACTCTACCTCAAATTAGGGTTTCATGTTGCATCAAGATACTTGAGTCCAAGGGACCCAAAATGCTCACCATTGTCCTAATATATTCTCAAGATCATCCATGTCAAGTTTCAAGCCTTGCAGAGGAAGTTTGCTCAGTCAATTGTTCAAAGGCCTGAAAATCGACTGTGTTAGGGCAAAAGTCAATTGTGGCCCACATACAGTCAAACTTCAATATATTTGGTCAACATCCTCATTTTGAAGTATTATTCATCATTTGATCAAGGGTTGATCATGATTCATCAAGTATTGCTCACAATTCATCAAAACCCAAAAGTTACTAAATTAGGGTTTTGTAGGAAAAGTCAACCCAACTTTGACCAAGCATAACTTTATCATACTTTATTAGAAATGACCCATCCAAAGCTCATTTTAAACAGGATGAAATGACATACAATCCATCTTCATCTCCCAAGTTCAAAATATGCATTCAAAAGAAGTTACAAATTTGGACATTGCAGGTTATTTTGAAAAGTCAATAAAAACACCTTTTTTTTAAAAGCTTCATACATGAACATGGAAGACTCAATTGAGATGAGACCAAAAGGGTTGATTATAGGACATCTCAAGCTTTCTAAAAAGTCAAATAACACCCTCATATAGTCAAAATTGAGTAAGTTATGCATTTGTGGAGTTGACCCTTTTTGCAAAATTGTCAAAACTCAAAAGTGCCTCAAATTAAATCATGGAAATATCAAAAAAACATTTAAGCCTTGAGATTTTATGCATATTTCAGGTCCCTTATACAGCTAGAAACAAAATCAAATCGTGCAAGGCATGTTTGTGCATGAAAAGATTGATTTTTGGCTTATTTTGGAAAGATCTTCATGAGAATCAAATCATGATCAAAGACCATAATTGAAAAAGATTTGAGGCACATTTGTAAACCTAATTCGATCATTGGTATATAGTGGACAAATGCAGACCAAAAGAAGAAGGTTTAGAGGCGTGTAGGTTGAAGGACAAACTTCAAAAAATCAAGAAAAAGTGGTGATCTATTTTCATATTTCCAGGAACTTTCAAGCCTTGCCAAGCATTCCTTTCGTTTCCTGGGCATTTAAGGAGTCCATAGAAATCAAAAGCAAGCCTTTTCGTGCCCTAAAATTTGCTGTAAGTAATCCACGGACTTGACATATTCTTGAAATTGAATATCATTGTTTAGGCATTTGTGGCATGAATCATGTATATATTCTGAATCCTGGAAGCATTTGCAAGCTATTGGTAACAGTTAATTGCATTTTTGCTAACCCTATAGAGATATGCCATTGTTAGGGTTTCTTGTCTCGTTTTGGGATCTTTTTGTACAGGTAAAATTGGCCCAAAATAAAGGCACCATGATGCTCACCATGCCAAGGCGAATTGGTCTATGGCTTTAGGTTTCATTTATCATGCATATAGGTGATTTTGGAAGATTGCAGGGTCTGTACCTACGTTTCTTGTCCGTAGGTAAAAGTCATCAGACTTTTAGCAACGGAGAAAGGTTAGGGATGATGGCATGGTGAGCCCTGATTCCTCCGTTTGAAATTCGCGCGCTATAATTCTTATTTTATGTTTTTTTAATATAATGATTGATTGTTGTTTGATGAACAAAGAAGCGTGCCAGCTCAGTTGGTGTTGAGGCGAGTGAAAAGGCCATGGACATGGGTTCGATCCCCAGGTCCCCTTGTTTCTTCAATATATTTTTTCTATACATATTCCTATACGCAGGTTTCCATGACACCCCACCATGTGCCATCAGCTTGCAGCCACTAGATCTAAAGCATATTTAATCTAAAGTCCATCATTTAAGAGTCCGTGATGCACCCCGGTCAATGTGCAGCATGGAAATCTGAAAGTCAACATGGGCCATTGGATCTTGGGCCCAGAAGCTGCTAAGGGCACCCCCCAAACTGCTGTTTACCAGGCCCATTTTCTTTTTCTTTTCCTTTTTATATTTTTTTTATTTAATTCATTTAAATTGTTTTACTAAAACAAAAATTAATTCTTTTTTTTATAAAATCATAAAATCAATTTTCATTAAATTAGATTTAAGTTTTATTTTTTATCAAAAATTAATTTGATTAGTTTATTTAATTTTAGGATAACTTTAATTTGTCTTTGTAAATAAATTAAAATAAATTAGAAACTAGGTTTTTTTGTATAATTTAATTTCTATTTTCTTTTCTTAAAAATAACCAAAACACAAAATAGGTCAAAAATAATTAATTTTCTTAATTTAATTTAATTAGTAATTAGGTTTGCTTGTATTTAATTTAAAACCTTATTTTTCTTAAGAATAATCAAAAACAAACCAAAATAATTTTTTCTTTTAATTAGGTTTAGACGGGGTCAAAACCCTAATTTCTCTCGTTCTCGATTCAAAGCGCGCATTCCTTTATTTTTACAATATTTATGTGATTTCTCATGGGATGTAATAGATTAATTAGGACTTTTCATTTATTTTTTCGTTTTACGGGTTTTTGGCTATGTAATTAATCCTCGAAGCCTTGTAATAGCGTAGCTTTACTTTCCGCATTTAATTTTCGCAAATATTAACTGTTACATGTATGATAATACGTCCTAACATTGCTTTAGTGATCGTACGTCCTTTTCGAATTAACCCTTACAAATCCAACGCCGGTTCTACCTACTCACTAATAGTGGGATAGCGCTATCTAAAGGAAACAAGAACATAAATATTCTTTTTTCGAGTAGGTATATGCTAGTAGGTACTTGCTCAAAATCAAACTTTTCCATACTTACACTCTTTTCAAACAAAGTTTTCAAAAACACTTCGTAACACTCTTGAGGACTGATACAAGGGTTAAAACGAAGTAAAATAAAAACCTTTCAAAACACACAAACACGGAAGCAATTTTTAAAATGATGAGCAAGTACCTAAGAGCACATAGAAAACTACGGATAGAAATGGTGCTAATACCTTCCCTTTCTATAATCTACCCCCCGTACTCAAAATCTCGAAAAGGGAATTTTTCTGTGCTTTTTTTCCTTTCCGGTTGGATAAAATAAAAGTCGGTGGCGACTCTTGCTTACCGCGACATTTTACAAACACAAACACAAAACGCAAACCAGCATTTTCCTAAAACAGTTCAGTTCTGCCACCATGTCACAACCCTGCACAATCCCAACGATCTATTGCTACTTACCTAAAAGGTGCCCCCGATCCGAGTGTAGAATATTTTAGTAACATCCCAAACAAGCCCTCAAAGATAAAGTATACAAAACACATAAATGTAAAGTAAATAAAGAATGAACTAAACTCTAAGGTAACCCCACTTTTTACATCCCCAGCAGAGTCGCCCGTTCTGTGATACGGTGGCAGAATCGACTATTTATACTGGTTTTGCATTTGTATTCGCAAATGTTACAGTAAGCAAGAGTCACCACCGACTTTTCTTTTATCCAACAAAGGAAAGGTTGAAAAGAATAGAAAAAGATCTTTCGAGAGTTTTCTGAGTAAGGGGGTAGATTATAGAAAGGAAAGGTGTTAGCACCCTTTCCATCCGTAGTTATCTATGGGCTCTTAGATGCTAGCTCATTTGAAAAATACCTTGTGCTTTGTGTGTTTGAAAGTATTTTGCTAACGCCTTAGTGCGGCGAACTTTGTAATGTTTCTCGAAATGGTAGAGAACGTATGTGATCGGTGGATCTGGAACTGACTGTTTAACGCTGGTTCGCGAAATGTCGCAGAAGCAAGAGTCGCCACCATCTTTTATTTTCTCCAAATGGAAAGGACAAAAGCACAGAAAAATTCCTTATAGGGATTGCTCTCGGTTCGGGAGGTAGATTATAGAAAGGGAAGGTGTTAGCACCCTTTCTATCCATGGTTATCCATGGGCTCTTAGATACTTGCTCATTGTGTTTTCAAAATTGTTTGTTTGCTTTTCAACTGTGGGTTTAAAAAAGTTTCTTTGAAAATTTCAGTTTGACTCTTGTATCAGTCCTCAAGAGTGTTTGAAAAATTGCTTTTGAAAGCTTTTTAAAAATGTGTTGGTGTGAAAAGTATTTTTGATTTGTTTTGTTTTGAATTAGAGCAAGTATCCACGAGTCGTCTACCTACCCTAAGGAATTCGTCTGTGTAAATGTCCTTTAAAGTAGTGCCATCCCACCATTGAGAGGTAGGTAGCACCACCGTTGGAGGTGTTCGGGTCAATTCGAGGTTCGGGACATGGTGATCACCAGAGCAATGGGAAGACACCTTAGAAGCTACCCTCATGCCAGGTTCCCGGATCATGAGGACTTACTAAGACATCCTCTACTCGACGATCACCTTTCGAGGCAAGGCAACAGTGAGGCGTACCCTAGGGGTGGTGTGTGATTTGTGTGTCAGATTCGTTTATTTTTGTCTTTTGTCATGTTATTGGTGATCTAGCGTTTGTTTTTGTTTTTTGTCCATTCATTCTTGCATGCATTTGTTAACAGTTAAAAATTGCGAGAAATAAAAAATTCTAAACTATTACAAAAGGCGCGGGTCCACATCGCCAAAATTTCCAGAACCCGATTTGACAGGAAAATAAAGAATTAAAAGTGCGACAGATAAAAATGTTACATGGCCTTGGGAGAGATACATAAATATTATAAAGAATAAAAAAACAAATATGCGAATTGGAATTAAAGTCGAAACGAGGGCGTTGGACCCTTTTTAATTAAATTAAATTAAACAATTATTAAATTAATAAAATTAAAAGGAAAAGAAATTTGTTTTTGGTATTTTTGTATTTTTTGATTTTAATGAAAAAGAATTAATTAAAATAAAATGCTAACCCTAATTCTAGTTGTTTTTAGTTTATTAAGAAAAGATTAAATTTTAACCTAATATTTAACCTAATTATTTATATGCCATTTAATTATAAAAATAAATAATAAGCAATATTTAATTATTATGAAAGAAAAGAAAAAGAGGATAAAAAACTAATTAAACCCTAATTCTATAAGTTTTGAGTTTTAATGAAAAATGTTAAGATTAAAAACTAAATTTAAAACTAAGTGAACTAATGAATTTATCTACAAAATATTAATTAAATAAATATATTTAATTTTTTGTCTTTTCTGATTTTTTTTGTGTTTTTTATATTATTATGAAAATATTAAATTAAAGAATTAAAAAAAAGATTAATTAAAACAAAGAAAAGAAAAGATATAAAAAGTTAAAAGAAACAAACTGGAGGGGGCTGTTGTCCCCAAATGGAGGACTTATTGTAGTAATTCTGGGCCCAATTATCCCTGGCCTCTTTGACTTTTCAGGACACGTGTGAGATCTTTGACTAGGGTCCACCATGCTCTCCAGATCATGGCCCTTTGATTGACCTCAGGGTGTACGTGGAAGGCTTGACTTTGAAGGCGTACGGTGGTCCACCACATTGAAACTGCATATGAATATTACATGAAGAAAAATATGAAAGAGGATGGGGACCTGGGGCTCGAACCCAGGTCCTGAGGTTTATGAACGTCCTTCTCAACCAACTGAGCTGCATGCATATTCATTAATATAAATGGAAAACAAATTATATAATAGAAAATTGGAGTTAGTGGTGGTCTGGCGCAAAAATTCGAATCAACCACTCATTGCCTGCCACCGAGTCATCTTCCTCATTGTTTTGTTTTTCCTGAAAATATAAAAACATTGGCAACGGTTTTTACACCGTTCCAGAAAGTACCTTTACAAAAAATAGCGAACAGGCCATCCGGCCACATAAATTAGGCGCGATGGTCTCATTCTCTTCGTCCCAGCGTGCTGAATTGAATGGCCTAGGTTTCAAGCTCCAATTTTTCCATATTCAAAAACCCCTAATTCGAAAACTTAAGAACCCTAAAAAGCAACAATGGTAGATTCGCATACAGTGTATAAAAACGCAATTAATCCATGTGGTTAGCTTCAGAATGCATCATTTAGTAAGAATACATAACCAAAATGCCATGAAAATGCCTCAAAATTAAAATACGAATATGCATTTTTATGAGAAAATTTTTGATTCTGTACAATGATTTAAAGCTGTAGGGTTGGTGTTCTTGATCCAGGTACGTTGCTTGATGTCCCAGGGATGCAATGGAATGAGTTTCTTGGCTTCAATCGACCTGCAAATGTGTTTTCAGATTTGGAATTTTTAAGCAAAAATTCAAGTTTTGTTCTCCAGATTCTTGCGCAGCTTTTTGGTTAGGGAGCATTAGGTCTTGATCAAGCTTATGTATGGAACAAATTAGGTCAAAAATCTGATCAAAAGAATCAAGGAATTGATTATGCAATATTTGATTTTTTATGGCATTAGTTTTTCAATCTTTTTCATGCAATTTGATATCAAATCATGACAAAACTTTCCAAAAATGATTATGCACGAATCTTGAGTGTCCAATGAGAGTATTTTCTGCACAAAAAGATTTGATTTCATTAGTTTAGTATTTTTTTCATATTTTATTTAGTTTAAATGAATTAATTGTAATAAAAAATTCAAATAAATAAATAAAAATAATAAAAAACTTCCCTTTGGGCCAAGTGGTCGTGCACATGCCTTGGGTGATGAATTGTGGAAGAAAAAGAGGCCCATTAGCAATTTTAGGTCATTTGAATCAATGTTGACTTTTCAAAATATCCAAAAATTTCCCAACTTCCACAAGGCATAACTTGCTCAATTTTTAAGCTTTGCTCATGTTCTTGGACATTTTGGAAAGGTCTTTGAGTCCTCTAACCAATGTCTTTGATCCCATGTCATTTTGATTTACCAATCTCAAGTTATGGCCTTTGACTTAAAGTCCCTTTTTGTTGACTTTTGGAAATGACCTATAATGTTGAAATTGATAACTTTTTGTGAGAGCATTTCTTGGACTTGAAGTGTGAAGAGGAGTTGTAGGAAATGCCTTTCTCTTCAAAATGAGCTTTGGATGGAATTTTTCTGATAATCCATGTGAAAGTTATGCCCTGGTCAATTTATAGTTGACTTTTTCAACTGTCCAAATAAGGAAACTTTTGCATCTTGATGATTTTTGAGCCAAGCTTTGAGAATCATGATCAAGCATTGATCAAATGATGTTTGTGGCTTCAAAATGAGATATTGATCAAAAATTTGAACTTTTGACTGCCAAATGACCATTTTGCCCCTACAGTTAACTGTAGTGCAATTAGGGTTTTGACTGTACAATTTTGTGCTGAAAGTCTTGAAGCTTGATATGAGGATGCTTGACCATATTTATAGGCATGTGGGACTTGATTGGACCTTTGAAAACTTCATTTTCTTGATCAGAACAAAAACCCTAATTTTGACTGTTTAGGAGGCCCTTGAACTGTGCAACCCTTGGGGAATTTTGAAGCATGACTTGGCAATTTCTTGAAGAATATGGGAGGGCAAATTTTGGGGTACAACAACGTATACAAAAATTTTGAAAATGTTTTTGAAAGCAATTTTGTGTAAGTGTAAAAATTGTTTGAGTAAGCATCTAACAGCTATCTACTTTACTTGAAAGGTTGTTCTTTTCCTCTTTTCCTTTAGACAGTGCTATCCTACTATTAGTGAGTAGGTAGCCCTATTCGTTGGATGTTTGAGGGACATCCGAAGGTACATTTATACAGTCACAAAGGCAACTGGGCAAGAAACTCTAGTAACTACTCTAGGGTTTTTAAGATCATACCGAGGAAACGTCGAGAGGGTCATCGAGGGACTTATGATCTTTAAACCAGAGGGTAGCCACTAAAATCTCTCACGTTTCGAGAGTCGTAATTGTTTTTTCCAAAGGCAACCAAAGTGGAATACCCTAGAGGTGCATATGTGCAATTGTATTGTATTTAGTTATTTTTATCTTTTGCATTAGGTTTGCTAGCGTTTTGTTTGTTTATTCTTGCCATACAATCCCAGTTAGCATGCATCTAGACAATTAATAATTTGCAGTAATAAAAAGTGTGGAAATATAAATCTAGCTATTACAAGGCTTTGGGAGAGGGATTATTACATGTCCAAAAATGGGGGAAAACAAAGAAAGCAAAGAAGTAAAAAAGTCCTAATTAATTCTATTACATCCCAGTAGGAAGATACAAAAAATGTGAAAATAAAATGTGAAAAGTAGTAACGCACGCAAATTGAAAGGGACGTCTAAAACCTTGACAATTATTAAGTTAAAAGAAAATATTTTTTTGTTGTTTTTGTTTATTTGTGAAAATGGTTTGAATAAAAAATTAGACTAATTAATTAATTAAAATAAAAAAGAAGAATTTATTAATTAAGATTAATTCTAACAAAACCTAATATTTTTGGTATTTTTATTATTTAAGAAAACATTAAAATTTTGACCTAATTCTAATTGTTTTTTAATTTATGAAAAGAAACCAAAATAATTAATTAAATTAAATGGAAATTAAAATTGAATAAAATAACTTGTTGGGGATATCTTTGTTGTATTGGAAGTGTGAATAGACTTCACAAGGGGTAAGAAGACTACGTCGACGACGACCTTTCCGTGGCTTTTGGCTGAGGATAACCCAGTTATATCCTAGTAAGGAAATAACTCTTTGAATAAAGCCGGGCGACGCGTTCGTGCTCTGTGCGGATAAGCTTCCAGAATCTACTGGGGATAAGCTTACTGCTTGGGGAGATGAATTCCAACTTTCCTTGGGAACTATATTGGACACTCCTGGGGAAGTTTTGAACTGCGGGGGAAGCGATTCCTTTGAATGTTTGATATACCGCCGGGGAACAATCTTTAGACCAAGATTGCTGGGGATGCTTGTTAAGAATATACATGCTGCCGGGGAATGTTTAGATCTGCTGGAGGATGCTCAACTTCTTTAAGTTTGGTTGTAATTTTGCTCGGGGAGAGTGTATTGCTTGCTGGCTCACTCTCTGGGGAATTAAGATGCCTGGTTATATTCTTTAGCTGAACCTACCTTGGTACCTTGGAGGACAGAACAATTAGATTACCTAGACAACTCTTTATTGCCCCTGTTTCTAATGTTACCTGTAATTAATCCTTTGTTTCGTATGCAAATATTTATGAGTTAGCAAATTATTGTCAATGCATATATCACAAATTGAACCTTGGACGTTCTTCGCAAAACAAAACAGAAAAGGAAAAACAATTGACAATTTTAACTGAAAAGTGTATTTATATTGATTTTTGATTGGCCTGTAAATAGGCGTTTTTATGTACAAGAGGCTGACGTCCTAGTAAGAGAACGCCGCCGAACAAGAGAGTTTATACGAATTTTGTACAAGAGAAAATAAAACAGCTGTGTGAAATGAATGATCCCACTAGGTTTCAACTCTACTATTGCCTTTATAACTCCGAGCGTCTCATCACTTGATGACCTAAACGAAGATGAAGCTGACTGATCGATGCCGTCTGAACTTGGCGTAGATACTGGATTCTGGATGCAAGGTGATCCAATGAGACATAGTATTACGCTTTTATCCCTAACTTTTGCCTGGACCGCCCTTTCGGGTTTTCAGTCCACCGGGATACCCATTTTTTGCCCAAGCCGCCTTTTCAGGTTTTCGACTTGCCGGGTGTACAGATTTTTTCATTTCATCCCTTCATTTTGCCCGAACCCTTTTGGTTCGACGGGAAGCCCTAATTTTTGCCTAGGCATGTCAGCCTAGCGGGTCTTTTTTCATGCGTAGTATTTTTTTACTATGTCTGCATTAGCGGGGTGAGGAAGGTCGTCACCATCCATGTTGGTTAGAATCATGGCTCCTCCTGAGAACACATGCTTAACCACAAAATGGCCCTTCGTACGTGGGGGTCCATTTGCCCCTTGGGTCGCTCTGAGGAAGGATGATTCGCTTGATTACCAGATCCCCAACTTGATATTCCTGTGGTCTGACCGTTTTGTTAAATGCCCTAATCATCCGTTTCTGATACGTCTGACCATGACAGATAGCAGCAAGTCTCTTTTCATCAATAAGGTTGAGCTGATCAAGTCGTGTCTGGATCCAATCATCTTCGTTCAGATTTGCATCCTTCATTATCCGGAGAGAGGGTATTTGCACTTCGATCGGTAAGACTGCCTCCATACCATAAACCAAGGAGAAAGGAGTTGCCCCGGTTGACGTCCTAGCTGAGGTACGGTACCCATGTAGAGCGAACGGTAACATCTCGTGCCAATCTTTATAAGTCACTGTCATCTTCTGCACGATTTTCTTGATGTTTTTATTTGCTGCTTCTACAGCCCCATTCATCTTCGGTCTGTAAGGAGAAGAATTGTGGTGCTGTATTTTGAACTGCTCGCAGAGCTCAGTGATCATCTTGTTATTCAGATTGGTACCGTTGTCTGTAATGATTCTTTCCGGGACGCTGTACCGACAGATCAGGTTATGCCGAATGAACCGAGCCACAACAGTCTTGGTTACCGTAGCGTAGGAAGCTGCCTCGACCCACTTTGTAAAATAATCAATCGCCACTAGGATGAAGCGATGCCCATTAGATGCCGTAGGTTTAATCTCACCGATCATGTCTATACCCCACATTGCAAACGGCCAAGGCGTAGTCAGAACATTCAGAGGAACTGGAGGAACATGCACCTTGTCTGCATAAATCTGGCACTTATGGCATGTCCTGGAATATTGGTAGCAGTCAGCTTCCATTGTGGACCAGTAATACCCTGCCCGAAGGATCTTCTTTGCCATTGTATGCCCACTGGAATGTGTACCAAAGGTCCCTTCATGTAGCTCTTCCATGATCCTTTCTGCTTCAGTCTTATCCACACAACGTAGCAAGGTTGAATCATGGTTTCGCTTGTACAAGATGTTGTTGCTAAGGAAGAACTTGGCCGCGAACCTTATCAGAAACTTCTTATCATTGATTGAGGCACCTTCAGGGTATTCCTGAGTTTCCAAATATCTCTTCACCTCATGGTACCAAGGCTTCTCAGTCACCAATTCAGTCTCGAGATCGCAACAGTATGCCGGTTCGTCCAGTTTCCAGATGATGATCCGGGGAGCCTCATTGTCCCATTTGACCTTGAACATAGAAGACATTGTAGCTAACGCGTCCGCCAGCTGATTCTCTTCTCTTGGAAAGTGTTCAAAGGTTATCTCTGTGAAGTGAGGGATCAAAGTCAACACATATTCTCTGTAAGGAATAAGGTTCGGGTGTTTCGTATCCCACACTCCTTTGATCTGATTGATCACAAGAGCGGAATCTCCGAAGACACTCAGAAACTTGATCCTTAGATCGATCGCAGCTTGAAGACCCATGATGCACGCCTCATACTCTGCCATGTTGTTGGTACAGTTGAAACATAGCCGGGCAGTGAGTGGAGTATGAGTGCCTTGAGGAGATATGATTATAGCGCCGATACCGTTTCCCAAAGCGTTGGAGGCTCCGTCAAAGTGCATAGACCATCGGGATCCTTCCTCAGGTCCTTCATCCGGTCCAAGTACTTCACAATCAGTCACAATCATGATACTTTCGTCTGGAAACTCAAAGTTCATTGACTGATAATCGTCGACTGCCTGATGGGCCAAGTGGTCTACCAATACACTTCCTTTGATGGCTTTCTGGGTCGTGTATTGAATGTCGTATTCCGTCAAGATCATTTGCCATCTTGCTATTCTCCCAGACAGAGCAGGCTTTTCGAATATGTACTTTATCGGATCCATCTTTGAGATCAACAAGGTAGTGTGAGTCAGCATATACTGTCTCAGCCGGCGAGCAGCCCATACCAAAGCGCAGCAAGTTTTCTCAAGCAGTGAGTATCGGGTCTCACAGTCGGTAAACTTTTTGCTAAGGTAATAGATGGCATGCTCTTTTCGGCCAGACTCGTCATGCTGCCCCAACACGCACCCCATTGAGTTGTCAAGTACTGTCAGGTATAGTATCAGAGGTCTCCCTTCAACCGGTGGCATAAGGATAGGTGGTTCTTGGAGATACTCTTTGATTCTGTCAAAAGTAGCCTGACATTCATCGTTCCAACGTACTACCTGATCTTTCTTCAGCAGCTTGAAGATTGGCTCACAGGTAGCAGTCAGATGCGAGATGAACTGAGCGATGTAATTCAGACGTCCTAAAAAGCCTCTGACTTCTTTCTCTGTCCTAGGAACTGGCATCTCTTGAATAGCTTTAACTTTGGCAGGGTCCACTTGAATACCCTTATCACTTACAACAAAGCCTAGCAACTTTCCAGATCTAACCCTGAAGTTGCATTTGTTCGGATTCAGCCTCAGCTTGTACAGTCTCAACCGGTCAAACAACTTCTGCAGATGATCTAGGTGCTCTTCCTCAGTTTGGGACCTTGCGATCATGTCGTCAACATACACTTCTATCTCATGATGGATCATATCATGAAATAAAGCAACCATGGCACGTTGGTAGGTTTCCCCAGCGTTCTTTAATCCAAAAGGCATGACCTTGTAACAAAAGGTGCCCCACTGAGTAACAAATGTAGTTTTTTCCATGTCTTCAGGTGCCATCTTGATCTGATTGTAACCTGAAAAACCATCCATGAAAGAGAACACCTTATGCTGAGCAGTATTATCCACAAGGACATCAATGTGAGGTAGAGGGAAGTCATCTTTGGGGCTGGCCCTGTTCAGATCCCTGTAGTCGACACACATTTTGACCTTACCGTCCTTCTTAGGTACCGGCACCACATTAGCAACCCACTGAGGGTAAGAAGTCACTGCAAGGAACCCAGCATCAAACTGTTTCATAACCTCGGCTTTAATCTTCTCAGACATCTCTGGACGCATACGACGGACCTTTTGCTTAACCGGATGGCAATCTTCCTTAGTTGGCAAGTGATGGACCACAATATCGGTATCCAACCCGGGCATGTCTTCGTAGGACCAGGCAAAGATCTCCATATAATCATGCAGCATCTGAGTCAACCGTTGCTTACGCTGAGCTCTAGGTTGGCACCAATCTTTACCTCTTTCCTGTCTGCCTCAGTACCCAAGTTTATTGTTTCCACTGGCTCTTCATGTGGTTGAATTGCCCTCTCTTCCTGAAGCAACAGTCTTGCAAGCTCGCCAGGCACTTCGCAATCATCTTCACCTTCGTCTTCGGCTAAGTTGATCGGATTTTCGAAGTCATAATTGGCAGTAGCAGAGTCGTTATCAGTGAGATCCAGAGTGGATTGAAACCTGTATGAGTGAGTGTGTGTGTGTGTGTAAATACAGTTGTTTTTGAAATATATGTAAAGGAAAGAAAGACAGAAAAGGAGCATAAGATTTGCAATGCGAGAAAACGTCCAAGATTTTCATTTATGATATATGAAATGACAATTTATATGCCCTCACAAATGAAACCACGGTGCCTCGGGTAAGACACCGGGCCATAGAGTTCAATTTATTGTTTATTACAAATACCAAAAACATAGGAATTCATTACTAACAAGAGAAAAAGGTAAGTTGTCCTTTGCACTCCAATTGTTAGGTCCACTGTCGGTTGCCGGGTAAATCCAGCTATCAAACTTAGCTTCATCCACTTCATCTTCGTCCCCAATAGCATTCACTCCGTGAGCAGGCAAGGGAGCTGTCACTACATTAGGCTTCTCAGATGCCTCAAACTGTACCTCCTTGGTGTCAGTAAGGTCCTGCAGCTTGTTCCTTAATGCCCAACAGTCATCAGTGGAATGCCCCGGGCTATCAGAATGGTACGAACAACGGGCATTCGGGTTGTACTTAGGAGATGTAGTATTTGCAAACTTCGGAGCCTCTCTGACGGTCACTAAGTTGGTTGAGAGCAACTGTGGTAAGATCTGCGACAAGGTCATGCTCAAACGGGTGAATTCCCTTCTGGGTCTTTTAGCCCTTGGTTGGTTAGCTTGCCGAGGAGCGGCGGCAGGCTTTGCAATCACCAATGCGTTGACAGATTGGCGGCGCTCTAGTTTGTCTTGCCTTCTAGGCCCATACACCACACTGCCTTCTTTTTTGAAGGGTTTCTTCTCTGAACTTGTAGATGCACCCTTTGGAATCTTACCAGACTTCAACCCAGCCTCAATTCTCTCTCCAGTCAGAATCAGATCAGTGAACCCTGCAGACGAATTCCCGATAAGATGGTTGAAAAATGGCCCAGATAGGGTCCCCAAGAACATGTCTACCAACTCCCGATCAGTCAACGGAGGCTGCACCCTGCCAGCCAGATCCCTCCACTTCTGAGTGTACTCTTTAAAACCTTCACTTGAACCTAACGACATACCCTGGAGTTGGGTACGTGTAGGGGCAAGGTCGGCATTATACTGATACTGCTTATAGAAAGCAGTAGCCAACTCCTCCCAGTTACGAACTTTGGTTCCATCCAGCTGATAGAACCATTCGAGATGAGTCCCTGAAAGACTCTCCTGGAAGAAGTGGATCCATAAATTCTTATCCGCTGAGTATGGCTGAATCTTCCGCACATAGGACCTGAGATGTAGCTTGGGACAAGACGCCTCGTCGTACTTGGTGAAAGATGGTGCTTTGAATTTATGAGGGATGATCACACCAGTAGACAAACCCAGATCTCCAAAATCCAGCCCAGGCACCTGTTGTATCTCCATAGCATTCAACCTGTCTTCCAACTGCTTGTAACGGTCTTCTGCAGGAGGGTACTGCTCTTCATCAAAATCAGTCTCGTTGTCAGAGACTACCGGACTAGGACCTTTTTCTGCTTGAGGAGTACTCTTGCCAATGGAAGAACCAGCCTCTTCATTCTGCAAAGTGTTGCCAAACCTCCGGCCCGAGCTAAACAGAACAGTTCTTCTCTTCTTCTTCTTCTCCTTCTTCAGGAGCAGAGCCTTCAGCTCTTCTTGGCCTTGAGCCAAACCCTTGATTAATTCCTGAAATTGCGCATTCTGCGCCTGAAGAGCTTTGATGGATGTCTCAGTTGATGACGAGTCAGGATTCATGATGCTGAAATAAACAGCGAAGAACTGTAAGCAACCTGAAAAGAGGAAAAACCTGCTATGCACATGATGAATGATATGTGTTTATGCAATGCATTCAAGGGTTCGAAAGTTCAAATTTGTTGTAGACAAAAAGGAACACACGTTATCATTAAGGAAATAATTGTTTAGTACATCAAAGCCTCATGGGCACAAATTACAAAGCAAATCAATCCCAAAAGACACTTCGCATCCTCTTTGGAGCTATGTAGGTGTTGAGATTCCTCTCCTCATGCAATAAGCGGGTGAGCTCCAAGACCTTCTTTTCACTAGCATGTAGACTGGTCTCAAGAGAATTCCGTTCTTCCTTAAGCTGGATCCAGCTCTTCTGCATCTCTTCCCAGGATGTGGGCATATCAGGGTGCTGAATGGTGTAGGACACTTCCCCTTCCAAGACTGGTTCTTTGATTACTGGGAGCATATGGGGATAGGGCATCACTAACTTCTGGGATCGGGCTCGTACCCACTTGAGATAAGGTTCCAACGGGATGGAATTCCTGTGCCCCAGTGTCTTACTGTCTATCCTACTTGGCGTCCTCCAAGCTCTGATAAATCTCTGGCGAAGTCCTTGAGTATCGTTGTCGAAGTCAAAAACTATGTCAGGAATTAACATGTCATGGGGACCATCCCTCCGAGCATAACCAAACTGTCTCCAAGCCAGGCATGGGTTGTACGTAATACCTCCTCTGATTCCAAGTAAAGGAACATTAGGGTACTCTCCGCAACGATCAATGATAGTGACATCCTCTCTGGACCTAGGGCACCAATGTATATCTGCATGTGTAAGAGTCATCAACCGCTGTGACCATCTCAGACCCCGCTCGTTCTTCAAAACTGATTGTGGAAGGTGCGAAATAAACCACCTTCCCAGGAGAGGAGTGCAACACATAAGGACACCTCTTTTTCTCATGGTTCGAGTGTAACATGAGTGAAGGATGTCCCCCAGCAACGTAGGTATAGGATTCCTGGACATAAAGATCTGGACAACACTGATATCAATAAGCTGATCTGGGTTAGGGAACAACACCAAACCATAGACGAGGAGGGCCACCACTTCTTCAAAAGCTTGTAAGTCAAGGGAGTTCCAACATTCATGGGCCTTTTCAAACAGAAACCTGGCTAAGAACCCTTTGATACCACTTCTAACTTCCCAATGTCCCTTGAGGTCAGATGACTGTAGGTGCAAGGCTTTAGCAATCTCTTCAAGCTTAGGTTCCTTTTCCGTGCCGTTGTAGGGTAGTTGATCAAGGATAGGGATCTTCAGGAGCCGGGAGAACTCCTCCAATGTAGGTACCAGCTGATAATCCAAGAAGGTGAAATAGTGATGCAGAGGGTCAAAGAACTGGAACAGGACCTTTATCATATCTTCCTCAATGTTGGTATTGACCAAGCTGATGAGACTTCCATGTCTTTCACTGAATGAAGAGTTCTCGGGAATCCTGGATATAAGTTCCTTAAGCTGAGGAGGGACCCTTACAAGACTGATTTGAATTGTCTTTCTGCGAATAGTTTCCATGTCCTACAAAACAAGAACAAAGATGAAGATTCGAACCCCTGAAATGGTTAGTCAATGCATGTGATGCTGGATGATGTCATGATGCTATGATTAAACACACCACAGATATTTACAAAGACAAACATGTAAGGCACACAAGGCACACAAGACAAGCCCTTAAGGTTTAAGGCCAGCATGGGGTCTGGGTAGTACCCTCTTGAAGTTGGTGGGTTCAACCTGTCCTATTAGAAGTAATCGGGTTCTAAGGGTCCCAATATCACGAGATTGCTTTCATTGTTCATCGTTTCGATTTAGCCACTGAACTGGCGACCGAAATATTCCAGGAAAGCAACCCTCAATTGAGTGTAGTATCGAGTATCAACCAACCTCGGACTGCACCAAAGTCAGTTATCTCACTACCCTAAAGAGGCCAAGATAGTTCAATTAAGGTTCCTAAGGTCTGTTGATGCTTCACGACACCACGCGGAGGCCCCGTACTCTCCTTGACTGAACTCAAGGGTTACCGGTGCACACCAAAGTGCCACATCAATGTAGCAGACTGTTTCAACCATGTTGGTATACCCCGCACAGTTCCCTCACAGCCTTGTTGCTACTTTCTAAGAAAGGTATCCCCAGATCCGGGTTAGGATCTATAGAACTCCCAAACAACCCACAATTTAAAGCAAGCAAAGAAAACAATTGAAAACACAGTTATGAACTAACCCTAAGGTACACCTCACTTTAAGTTAAGTCCCCAGCAGAGTCGCCAGTTCTGTGATCGGTGGATCTGGAACTGACTGTTTAACGCTGGTTCACGAAATGTCGCGGAAGCAAGAGTCGCCACCGTCTTTTATTTTCTCCAAATGGAAAGGACAAAAGCACAGAAAAATTCCTTATAGGGATTGCTCTCGGTTCGGGAGGTAGATTATAGAAAGGGAAGGTGTTAGCACCCTTTCTATCCATGGTTATCCATGGGCTCTTAGATACTTGCTCATTGTGTTTTCAAAATTGTTTGTTTGCTTTTCAACTGTGGGTTTAAAAAAGTTTCTTTGAAAATTTCAGTTTGACTCTTGTATCAGTCCTCAAGAGTGTTTGAAAAATTGCTTTTGAAAGCTTTTTGAAAATGTGTTGGTGTGAAAATTATTTTTGATTTGTTTTGTTTTGAATTAGAGCAAGTATCCACGAGTCGTCTACCTACCCTAAGGAATTCGTCTGTGTAAATGTCCTTTAAAGTAGTGTCATCCCACCATTGAGAGGTAGGTAGCACCACCGTTGGAGGTGTTCGGGTCAATTCGAGGTTCGGGACATGGTGATCACCAGAGCAATGGGAAGACACCTTAGAAGCTACCCTCATGCCAGGTTCCCGGATCATGAGGACTTACTAAGACATCCTCTACTCGACGATCACCTTTCGAGGCAAGGCAACAGTGAGGCGTACCCTAGGGGTGGTGTGTGATTTGTGTGTCAGATTCGTTTATTTTTGTCTTTTGTCATGTTATTGGTGATCTAGCGTTTGTTTTTATTTTTTGTCCATTCATTCTTGCATGCATTTGTTAACAGTTAAAAATTGCGAGAAATAAAAAATTCTAAACTATTACAAAAGGCGCGGGTCCACATCGCCAAAATTTCCAGAACCCGATTTGACAGGAAAATAAAGAATTAAAAGTGCGACAGATAAAAATGTTACATGGCCTTGGGAGAGATACATAAATATTATAAAGAATAAAAAAACAAATATGCGAATTGGAATTAAAGTCGAAACGAGGGCGTTGGACCCTTTTTAATTAAATTAAATTAAACAATTATTAAATTAATAAAATTAAAAGGAAAAGAAATTTGTTTTTGGTATTTTTGTATTTTTTGATTTTAATGAAAAAGAATTAATTAAAATAAAATGCTAACCCTAATTCTAGTTGTTTTTAGTTTATTAAGAAAAGATTAAATTTTAACCTAATATTTAACCTAATTATTTATATGCCATTTAATTATAAAAATAAATAATAAGCAATATTTAATTATTATGAAAGAAAAGAAAAAGAGGATAAAAAACTAATTAAACCCTAATTCTATAAGTTTTGAGTTTTAATGAAAAATGTTAAGATTAAAAACTAAATTTAAAACTAAGTGAACTAATGAATTTATCTACAAAATATTAATTAAATAAATATATTTAATTTTTTGTCTTTTCTGATTTTTTTGTGTTTTTTATATTATTATGAAAATATTAAATTAAAGAATTAAAAAAAAGATTAATTAAAACAAAGAAAAGAAAAGATATAAAAAGTTAAAAGAAACAAACTGGAGGGGGCTGTTGTCCCCAAATGGAGGACTTATTGTAGTAATTCTGGGCCCAATTATCCCTGGCCTCTTTGACTTTTCAGGACACGTGTGAGATCTTTGACTAGGGTCCATCATGCTCTCCAGATCATGGCCCTTTGATTGACCTCAGGGTGTACGTGGAAGGCTTGATTTTGAAGGCGTACGGTGGTCCACCACATTGAAACTGCATATGAATATTACATGAAGAAAAATATGAAAGAGGATGGGGACCTGGGGCTCGAACCCAGGTCCTGAGGTTTATGAACGTCCTTCTCAACCAACTGAGCTGCATGCATATTCATTAATATAAATGGAAAACAAATTATATAATAGAAAATTGGAGTTAGTGGTGGTCTGGCGCGAAAATTCGAATCAACCACTCATTTCCTGCCACCGAGTCATCTTCCTCATTGTTTTGTTTTTCCTGAAAATATAAAAACATTGGCAACGGTTTTTACACCGTTCCAGAAAGTACCTTTACAAAAAATAGCGAACAGGCCATCCGGCCACGTAAATTAGGCGCGATGGTCTCATTCTCTTCGTCCCAGCGTGCTGAATTGAATGGCCTAGGTTTCAAGCTCCAATTTTTCCATATTCAAAAACCCCTAATTCGAAAACTTAAGAACCCTAAAAAGCAACAATGGTAGATTCGCATACAGTGTATAAAAACGCAATTAATCCATGTGGTTAGCTTCAGAATGCATCATTTAGTAAGAATACATAACCAAAATGCCATGAAAATGCCTCAAAATTAAAATACGAATATGCATTTTTATGAGAAAATTTTTGATTCTGTACAATGATTTAAAGCTGTAGGGTTGGTGTTCTTGATCCAGGTACGTTGCTTGATGTCCCAGGGATGCAATGGAATGAGTTTCTTGGCTTCAATCGACCTGCAAATGTGTTTTCAGATTTGGAATTTTTAAGCAAAAATTCAAGTTTTGTTCTCCAGATTCTTGCGCAGCTTTTTGGTTAGGGAGCATTAGGTCTTGATCAAGCTTATGTATGGAACAAATTAGGTCAAAAATCTGATCAAAAGAATCAAGGAATTGATTATGCAATATTTGATTTTTTATGGCATTAGTTTTTCAATCTTTTTCATGCAATTTGATATCAAATCATGACAAAACTTTCCAAAAATGATTATGCACGAATCTTGAGTGTCCAATGAGAGTATTTTCTGCACAAAAAGATTTGATTTCATTAGTTTAGTATTTTTTTCATATTTTATTTAGTTTAAATGAATTAATTGTAATAAAAACTTCAAATAAATAAATAAAAATAATAAAAAACTTCCCTTTGGGCCAAGTGGTCGTGCACATGCCTTGGGTGATGGATTGTGGAAGAAAAAGAGGCCCATTAGCAATTTTAGGTCATTTGAATCAATGTTGACTTTTCAAAATATCCAAAAATTTCCCAACTTCCACAAGGCATAACTTGCTCAATTATTAAGCTTTGCTCATGTTCTTGGACATTTTGGAAAGGTCTTTGAGTCCTCTAACCAATGTCTTTGATCCCATGTCATTTTGATTTACCAATCTCAAGTTATGGCCTTTGAATTAAAGTCCCTTTTTGTTGACTTTTGGAAATGACCTATAATGTTGAAATTGATAACTTTTTGTGAGAGCATTTCTTAGACTTGAAGTGTGAAGAGGAGTTGTATGAAATGTCTTTCTCTTCAAAATTAGCTTTGGATGGAATTTTTCTGATAATCCATGTGAAAGTTATGCCCTGGTCAATTTACAGTTGACTTTTTCAACTGTCCAAATAAGGAAACTTTTGCATCTTGATGATTTTTGAGCCAAGCTTTGAGAATCATGATCAAGCATTGATCAAATGATGTTTGTGGATTCAAAATGAGATGTTGATCAAAAATTTGAACTTTTGACTGCCAAATGACCATTTTGCCCCTACAGTTGACTGTAGTGCAATTAGGGTTTTGACTGTACAATTTTGTGCTGAAAGTCTTGAAACTTGATATGAGGATGCTTGACCATATTTATAGGCATGTGGCACTTGATTGGACCTTTGAAAACTTCATTTTCTTGATCAGAACAAAAACCCTAATTTTGACTGTTTAGGAGGCCCTTGAACTGTGCAACCCTTGGGGAATTTTGAAGCATGACTTGGCAATTTCTTGAAGAATATGGGAGGGCAAATTTTGGGGTACAACAACGTATACAAAAATTTTGAAAATGTTTTTGAAAGCAATTTTGTGTAAGTGTAAAAATTGTTTGAGTAAGCATCTAACAGCTATCTACTTTACTTGAAAGGTTGTTCTTTTCCTCTTTTCCTTTAGACAGTGCTATCCTACTATTAGTGAGTAGGTAGCCCTATTCGTTGGATGTTTGAGGGACATCCGAAGGTACATTTATACAGTCACAAAGGCAACTGGGCAAGAAACTTTAGTAACTACTCTAGGGTTTTTAAGATCATACCGAGGAAACGTCGAGAGGGTCATCGAGGGACTTATGATCTTTAAACTAGAGGGTAGCCGCTAAAATCTCTCACGTTTCGAGAGTCGTAACTGTTTTTTCCAAAGGCAACCAAAGTGGAATACCCTAGAGGTGCATATGTGCAATTGTATTGTATTCAGTTATTTTTATCTTTTGCATTAGGTTTGCTAGCGTTTTGTTTGTTTATTCTTGCCATACAATCCCAGTTAGCATGCATCTAGACAATTAATAATTTGCAGTAATAAAAAGTGTGGAAATATAAATCTAGCTATTACAAGGCTTTGGGAGAGGGATTATTACATGTCCAAAAATGGGGGAAAACAAAGAAAGCAAAGAAGTAAAAAAGTCCTAATTAATTCTATTACATCCCAGTAGGAAGATACAAAAAATGTGAAAATAAAATGTGAAAAGTAGTAACGCGCGCAAATTGAAAGGGACGTCTAAAACCTTGACAATTATTAAGTTAAAAGAAAATATTTTTTTGTTGTTTTTGTTTATTTGTGAAAATGGTTTGAATAAAAAATTAGACTAATTAATTAATTAAAATAAAAAAGAAGAATTTATTAATTAAGATTAATTCTAAGAAAACCTAATATTTTTGGTATTTTTATTATTTAAGAAAACATTAAAATTTTGACCTAATTCTAATTGTTTTTTAATTTATGAAAAGAAACCAAAATAATTAATTAAATTAAATGGAAATTAAAATTGAATAAAATAAGACCTAGATCTAATTTTTTATATTTTCTGATTTTATGATTAAATAAAAAATGATTTGAAAATAAAACAATTAAATAAAAAAATAAAATAGAGAAAAGAATTTGAATGGGCCTGGTATGTGAAGCTGAAAGAGGGGGTATAGGGTTTGAAATTCGCTGGGCCCAAAACAAAATTAATCCAAACTTTGTGCCAGATCCCATGTGGCTGGCCTTTTGAGGGTTCGTCATGTACAGCGCGCTTGAGGTGTTGGATCTTTATCAGTTAGGATCTCATGGTGAGGATCATGGGATGTATGGTGTACACGTGGAACCTGCGTGCATTGGATCTGCAAGATAATTGTTAGAAAAAATTATGCAAGACCTGGGACTCGAATCCATGTCCTCTCTCCAACACGTGCGTTTCTTCACCATCTGAGCTAGTTGTTCAATCATTGATTATAATACAACAATAATATTATATTTAAAAATGAGTCAGAAACATATATTAAAAAATAATGTGTGTGCTGATGGGCCCCTATATTTAAATAGGCCAATCAGAACGCGCCTTCCTGCCATGCAACCCTCACCTGAGTCAAACGACCAGAGGGATGCCAAAGTCAAACTCCGGTCGTCTTCTCCGGTGCACTAAAACCTATAAACTCAACCAAACGCTAATTTAAAACCATGCAAAGGATCCTACCCCACGTGAAATCATCCCCTGAACCCGAATCTGGGGTTGTTTTGGCCTGAAACAGCCTGTACCTTGAGTTTCGAAAGAAATCAGTTTCGAAGGCCCTAACAATGGTATCCTGTCATTTGGGCACTGCAACTTACATGTATTACGTTAAATCATTCACAAACAACAATAATAACATGAATATGCAATCAAAATGAGTTTAAGTTTGAGATTGAATGAGTTTGAGATTGGAATTTTTTTACCAAACGGAGGTGCCTCGATCTGTAATTCTGACCGTGGGATGGCTTGTGCAAGGGTTGGTATAAGTCTGTGTGAATCTCAGAAACATGATTTGGGCGTTAGTTTGGACGTAAGATGCTTGTAAAATCAGTTTTGAGTTTGACAACTTTGGGAAATTTTTGCAATTTTTGGTGTGGTGATTATGAGGTTGTTTTTGCGTGTCCCTTGAATTTGAATAGCTTATACATATATATGGGACCAAATTAGGGTAACAAATATGGTACCATATCATATGTAATCAAGTATAATATTTGATTTTGAAATATATGCATGCTTTCCATTTTTAGCCAAGATTTGATCCAAAAATACTCCACACGGTTTCTTGAACTGATTTGTACAATCTTTAGGATTTAATGATGGTCCAAAATCCAATCCATGCGCCTTTTACTATTTCTTGATATTTTATTTTATTTATTTTGTATTTAATTGAATTAAATCCAAAAATAAATAAAAAGAAAATCATGTCAAGGTGAGAATGGATTTCGAGGTTCTTCATTAAGTCATAAGAGTGTTTGAACCCTAAAAAGTTAGGCCCTTGACTCAAAATTTCAAAATTGCTCAATGCATATTTCTTGAAATTTCTCAAATTTTTTCCAACTTGGGCAATCCATAACTTACTCAATTGTCATCTCATGGTGATGATCTTAGACTTTTTGGAAAGCCCAAGATGTCTACTTTAATCCCTCTTTTGATTAATTTTGCATTTGAGACCTTATCTTGATGTAAATGGTCTTGGCAAAAAGTATCTTTTGTTGACTTTCTGAAAATAACCTGTAACGTATGAGCATGTATCTTTCAAATGGTGCATTTCTTGATCTTGAGGAAAAAAGATAAGTTATATGGAATTGGATTCTCTTTAAAATGATCTTTGGTTGGGGAAAATGGATGAATTATGAGAAATTTATGCCTGGTCAAAGTTCAGTTGACTTTCCTTATAGAAACCCTAATTTAGCAATTCTTGATTTTTGATAGATTAGGAGTATTTCTTGAGGAATCATGATCAACCCTTGATCAAATGATGGATATCACTTCAAAATGTTGATGTTGACCAAAAATCTTGAAGTTTGACTGTATATAGGCCACAATTGACTTTTGACCTAGTACAGTTGATTTTAAAGCATTTGAGCAATTGATTGAGCAAACTTTAAGTGCAAGGCATGAAACTTGGCATGGAAAATATTGAATACATATTAGGACCATGGAGAACATTTGAGACCTTTGGGGCTCACACATCTTGGTGAAAAGTGAAACCCTAATTAGAGGTTCATTGCTTAGGAGTAGAATTTGTCTGGTCAATTCTTGGTCATCCTTGAGCAATTGAAGACCTCAATAAGCATGTCTTGAATAAAAATGGGAGGGAAAATTTTTGGGTACAAAAGGTTCCATGATGATAGGTAGGACGGCTTCATATGGCATCATGAGGTTTTGAGTGCGAGCTCGCACCCACTTGAGATAAGGTTCCAAAGGAATGGAGTTCTTATACCCCAACGTCTTGCTATAAACTTTGTTCACGATGCCCCAAGCTCGTACAAATCTTTGACGATAACTTTAGACATTGTTCTCATAGTCAAATATAATTCCTTGGACAAGCGCGTCATGAGGGCTATCCCTCCGAGCATACCCAAACTGCCGTAGAGCCAAGAAAGGATTACAAGTGATACCTCCCTTAATGCCAAGGAGAGGGACATTAGGGAATTCCCCATAATGGTCAATAATGATAACATCCTCCAAAGATCGAGAACACCAATGAATATCCGAATATGAGAGTGACATCATCCTACTATACCATCTCATGCCTTTCTCAATCTTCAAAATAGATCGAGGAAGGTGAGAAGTAAACCACCTAGCCGACAAAGGAGTGCAACACATAAGAATTCCCCTTCTCTTCATGGTGCGGGTGTGAAGAGAGTGCAAAATGTCTCCAAGTAAGGTAGGCATCGGGTTACGAGATAGAAAAACTTTGACCGCATTCGCATCTATGAGTTGGTCCGGGTTAGGAAATAGTACCATCCCATAGATTAGAAGATCCAAAATCTATTCAAAAGTTTGAAAATCCAGAGCATTCCAAAAGAGTTGAGCCTTCTCAAACAGAAACTTGGCTAGAAAACCCTTAACACCACTTCTTGTTTCCTAATTTGCCACAACATCGGACCGTTGCAAATGTAAAGCTCGAGCAATATCCTCAAGTCTTGGATCTTTCTCAATACCCGTGAAGAGTAGTTGATCAAGAATAGGCACTCCCAATAACTGAGAAAATTCCTCCATGGTAGGCACTAACTGGTAATCAGGAAATGTAAAGCAATGGTGTTTAGGGTCAAAGAATTGGAAAAGCACATATACCATGTCCTCTTAAAAGTTTGAGGTAACCAAGTTAATGAGACGATCATACTTCTTTGTGAATGGAGAATTATTTGGAACCCTTGATGCTAACTCCTTGAGTTGAGGAGGCACTTTCACAAGGTTGATTCAGATGGTATTTCTTCGCATGGAAGCCATGTCCTACAAAACAGCACAAAGGTAAATCCAAAAAGTCCTTGAAATGGTTAGTGCAAAATGCCATGGTATGATGTCATGATGTTATGTAAAAGTAAACATATACAAGTAAAGCAAACAAATCCTTAGGTTTAGGCTTGCATGAGGTTTCATAGGTAAGTACCCTCTTGAAGTTTAGTTGGTTCAACCTGTCCTAGAAAGTATTCAGGTTCTAGGGAATCTCAATATCATTGATCTTTCTTCATTGGGCATTATTTCAGCGTAAGCCTCTTTATTGGCGAACGAAATATCCCAAAAGTATGATCTCAATGAGCATAGTATCGAGTATCAACCAACTTCGGACTGCACCAAAGTCGGTTATCTCACCACTTCCTAATGGCCAAGTTGTTCAACAAAAGGTTCTAAGGTCATTTAGTGCTTCATGACACCACACAGCAATCTCATATTCTCCTTAATTCACCATAAGGGATACCGGTATCCACAAATGTGTCACATTAACATAACTATTGCTTGAACCATATCGTTATACACTGTACAGTCTCTATAATCTTTGTTACTTACCTAATAATGTTCCCAGATTCGGGTAGAGGATTAATACAAAACCCAAACAAGGACCCAAAAATGTAAAGCAAACAAGTCATACAATGAAAGCCTTTAAAGGTGATATAGTCTCTAAGGTAACCCCACTTTTAAGTATGTCCACAGCAGAGTCGCCAGTTCTATAATATGATGGGAGAACTGACTTGGGAGTTTTATGTTTGATCGCAATTGTTACGGATAGCAAGAGTCGTCATCGACTTGTTTTATACAATAAAGAAAGGGTGAATAGAACAGGAAAGACCTTTTGAGAATTTTCTTGAGTTCGGGGGGTAGGTTATGAAAAGGGAAGGTGTTAGCAACCTTTTCATCCGTAGTTATCCACGGGCTCTTAGTTGCTAGCTTACTTTAAAATGCTTTGTTTTGAAATGTGTTTGTGATGTTTTTGAAAGTAATTTTAAAAAGTGTCTTCGTTTAGGAGAACTTTGTAATGATTCTCATCTCTATAAGAATGCATACAAGGTGTTGACTTTTGAAAATATTTCATGGAAAGTGTTTGGTGTGTTTGAATGATGTTTTGAAAGTGGTTGTGAGTAAGCAATTATGAACGTTCTACCTACTCAAAAAGTCTTAGTTCTTTTCCACCTCCTTTGGATATTGATATCTTATCATTGATTGATAAGAAGCCCTATCATTGGATGTGAAGGGACAAGCGTGGGTCATCGTATAGTCATAGAAAGCAACATTGTAGGATACCTTAGCAATTTGTCGTAAGGGTCTAAGATCATTTATGAAGGAAACATTTGAAGGGTCGTCGAGGGACTATGATCTTGTTTTTGATTGTTTTTGCAAAAGTATCCCACGTTTGCATAACATGACTATTTTATCTTTAGGAAACAAGTGAGGTTAACCCTAGAGGTGTAAGTGTGCAAAGTGTTTATTTTCATGCATTTCTGTCTTTGAATTAGGGTTTTCTACTTGTTGATTTTATGTCTTTCCATACAAACCCTAATTACTAACATTTATATTGAAAGCGATAAATCGTGGAAGTGTACAATTCTGCGTTGTTACATCATTTAGGGATGTGGGTACAAATTTACAAATGGGAAATGAAAGCAATTAAAAACCTAATTTACTATTACAACCATATTGAACTTGAATAAATAATGTACAAGAATGTGAGATAATATACAAGAAAAAGAAATTTGTTTTTGTTTGGGTTCTTTGTGTAAAAAGGTTTATCTTAATTAAACTAAAAGGAAAATAGTTAATTGAATCTAAGTTAATTTAATTGATTTAATGAAAACTAAACCTAAGTTAATTTTAAGAAAAGAAATGAAATTAACTAAGAAACATATTTTTAGGGTTTTTGTGAAAGAGTTTTGATTTAATTAAACAAACTAAAGTGAATAGAAGAAAAAAAATTAAATTCCTAAGTTCTAAATTATTTAGAATAAAAAATTAAAATAAAACCTAAGTCTAGGATGATTTAATTAAGAAAAGAAAATAAATTTGATGAGAAAGTATTTTTGGTCTTTCTTGTTTTAAAAGAAATAAAATAATATACATTAAATATTCTAAGTAATAAATATGAAATATTTTGGCATTTTTATTAACAAAAATAATAATAATATTAATAATAATAATAATAATAAAGAAGAAAATAAATAAAATAAAAATGTGAAATTAAATCACGGGGTGTAAAAGTGAAAGGGGTGATTTAAGAGCAAAAGCAGTTTTGTATTCAGGTTAGGCCCATTGTGGTTTTTGTTTGAAATTAGAAAAAATGGGAAAATAAAAAAAAATATGGGCCTGCGTGTGGTGGCAAGTAAATAGGGTGTAAGGAAAAGTAAAAATGATTAAGCCCATTGATATGAGGCCCAGGCGCGCCTGAAAGAAGCAAAAAAATGTTAGAAAAAATCAAAACAAAAGGTCCCTGGGGTTCGAACCCGGGACCTCATGGGCAACAAGACCTTTACGCGCGCGTTCTCTACCACCGGGTGGCTATACATCTGGTGTTATAAACAAAACCAAAAATATATGTTACAAAACCAGTTCTAGTGACAAACTTCATCTTCTTCATCGCGCCAGCCAGAGCTTCTGCAACTCATTCATTTCTCAACCATTCTCAAAAGTATGAACATCAAACTTATTAGAAATTTCACCATGATTTTAGAAATTTAAATAAATTAAACAATGGCTGAAAGATGGGCACGGATTTTAACTAGTACCAATTCTAACCTAACCTTTTTCAAAAAGTTCAAACTCAAAACTCTCACTACTCAAGCAACATAAATGAATTCTAAGGACATGGTTAATTTCAGGGCTATGATATCTACATCTTACCTTCACAAATCAGAATCAAATGATGCTTGTATGAAGAGATAGAAGTTCAGAAAATTCACCTTGCAGATGGAGATCGTGTTTTGAATTTGAGCAGCTTTCAAGGTGTTGCAATGATCTGGTTAGCTTCCTTGAACCTCTAGGAAGCTAAAGTAATGTTTAGCTTGAGTTGTGGATGGCTGAATCGTGCTATAGAAGTCAAAGTGCAGCACTCTGTTTTTTGTTATGAAGGATTGTGATGGAGGTGTTACAGTTCTAAAATAGGGATAAGGATGAACTATATTTGATATATGGAAGCTTTGAAAACAGTTTTGAGGGGAAACACACGATGGAAATGAAAGATACAAGTTTTTTGGTAGAATTGTGTACAAATGGAGTTTGGTATGCAATTTATGGCTAGAGGGAGTTTTAGGGAGTTCCAAGGCTTGTAATTTCATGTGTCAAGTTGCATAAGAGTGTTTTAGTTTATAGGAAAATGTTTGAGAGCTTGAGGTGGTCAGAATCACAAGATCACAAGTTATGGGATTTTTACTTATTTTTGAAGCAAGTTTGACAAGTATGGTTTCAAGGCAAGGTACAAATCTATCTAGAGTGGTTAAAAACTTCAGACATGCTTATATGACTTTGTAGAGGAAGCTTGTGCAGAAGGAACGGGTGCAAATCTCAATACAAGTTGACTTTGCATAAAGCTTGCTTTATGAGAATAGAATGGTAACTTTCTTCCTAATATGGCAAATTGCTTTGGATAATGACTTAATCACTTTATCATACCTTAATCAATTGTGTAAACAATTAATTAAGGAGTGATTTACAAGTTAGAAGCCTGCAAAAACAAGATTGTGTAGCATAGGCTTGAGATTTGAATTCTTGTTCATCACAAAGAGGACCTACAATTCAAGTTTGAAGCCCTAACTTCATCTCTTCGATTCTCTTAGCTCAAGAATAATATCAATGGGTTCTTGGACATTTTAGAAAGCTTGAAGCATCCTTTAAAACTTTCATGTTTTCCACTTTGACAAAATAATCTTGGAGCTTGGTGAAAATTGGCCAAGAAATTAGGTCAAAAATCTGTCTAAACTAGATCAAATTTTCACCAAGTGTTTTTATAAAAAGTGCATGACTTTGTGAATTTATAACTCAAGATCCAAGAATTTCTAGCACTTTATCAGTAAAGAAAAGTTGTATATATCATTAAGATTTACAACTTTAATGTTGGAAGTTTTCTTTGAATCATCTTGCATCTTGGTGAAATTTTGGCATGAAGTCATAAAAAAAATATGGCTTAAAACACTTAGAAAATTTTCTAAGTCTTAAAACTTTGAATTTTTTCAAAGACTTCTGAATTTATTGATTTGTTGATGATCAAGCTTCATAATTTTACATGTCTTTATGAATTGTGATCTTTGAAACTAAATCTTGACCAAAAAATCAAAGTTTGGCTTTTGGTGCATCAGTTGACTTTTCATCAGTTGACTGAATTTCAACTATCAATCAATTGATCTTAAGAAATGTTTTGAGCCATGAAATTAGGTCAAGACATTGTATTTTAATCCTTAAGATCATTATTCAAACCATTAGATCATGTGTTAGGTCAAAAACCCTTGATCAGTCAAATATAGTCAAAACCCTAATTTTGACCATTTTGCCCTTTTGATGATTTGAATATTTTTCTTGGGGAATTGTGATCCAAACTTGATAAATTGATGCATATAATTTCAAAATGTTGATATTGGTCAAAAATATTGAAGTTTGACTGTAGGTTGATCACAATTGACTTTCTATCCAATATAATTGATTTTAGGTCATCTGATCAATTGACTGAGCAATTTTGAGATGCAAGACTTGAAACTTGACATGAGCATTCTTGAAGGTCTATAATGCTCCATGAAAGTTATTTTAAGCATTAGAAGTCCAATTGTCCTTGTGAAAATCCAAACCCTAATTTGAGGCATCAGTGTTGAGGAGATGGCTTGACCTAGTCAATACTTGTGTAAGCTTGAACCGTCGAAGATCTTTGTGAGAAATATCTTGAGAAAAGAGAGGGAAAATTTTGGGGTACAACAAAAATTCATGGGAATTATCTTCCCCATCTGAATTTATTCCTCCAAAACTGAAAACCCCTTGAAGATTTCTTCTCTCTAGCAAAATTCAATTTCCCCAGGAGAGTTTGTTTCCTCAGCAGAATATTTCTCCATCAATAGGGTTTATTTCCCTAATAGATTACAGTATCCCCAGTTTGAGTTTATTCCTCAAATGTCTATAAATCACCGATGAAATTCCTCTTCCCATTGAAGTCATCACTATCCCCGGTCAGGGTATCTAAGAATTAATTCCTCAGACGAGTCAGAAGGTTATCCATCTCTTTTATCCCCAGTCAGGGTATCTAAGAATTAATTCCCCAGACGAGTCGGAAGGTGTTGTACCCCAAAATTTTCCCTCTCATTTTATCAATATTTCCCCTCACAAGACTCTTTGAGCTCAAGACCAGATTAGGGTTTGCTCTGCACAAGACATCTCCTTGCACTGTTGACCTAAATTAGGGTTTGAGTTTGCACAAGGAATTTTGGACTTCTAATGCTCAATGTGACTTTCATGCTTCATGTTGGACTTATAAGATTGTCCATACCAAGTTTCAAGCCTTGAATCAAATTTTTGCCCAGTCAATTGGACAGTTGACCTAGAAATCAGCTGTATTGGGGAAAAAGTCAATTGTGGCCAATTTACAGTCAAACCTCATAAATTTTGATCCACGTCAACATTATAAGCTCATATGAACCATTTGATCAAGTTTGGACCATAACTCCTCAAGAAATTTGATCAGATCACCAAAAGGGCAAAATGGTCATTTTTAGGGTTTGACTGCAGAAGGGCAATATCTGACTTTTGACCTAGCCAATGGCAAATTGGGTTCAAGCATGGATTCAAGGACTCAATGGAATCATCTTGACATATTCACAAGGTTCAAAAGATCTCAATTGCATTGGTCAAACTCAAGTGCCAAGGCTCATTTTTCATCAAGATGTGTCAAAACATGAAACGTGTTCATCAAGAAACCTAATTTTGCAAATTAGGGTTTAAGATTGAAAAAAATTCATAACTTAGAATTTTTCGAAGTTATGAAATATTCTTAATTTTTCCCAACTTTGCCCAACATTTTCACCATGATGCAATTGGATTCAAACAAAACTTCCAACATGAAAGTTGTAGTCCTCCACAAAGTCTACAACTTTTATTCATAAAGTTTTCCCAAAATAAGCTTGGATCTAAAGTTATGATTTTTGGAACAAGGGTCCATGAAACTTTTAACTTAGTGAAATTTTGCCCTATTTTAGGCAGGATTTTGACCTATCTTCATGGCAATTTTTCACCTAGTTCCACTTGGAATCTCAAAATGAATTTCAAATATGGATTGTAGAGAATGTTACAAGATTTCCAAAATGTCCAAGAACTCTCCAAAATCATTTGTGGTTAGGGATAATCGAAGGCTTGAAGTTGGTAAAAACTCACTTTTGATCCATGGCATTTTCATATTGATACAAGTTGCAAACTCTAATCAGCCTTGTTTGTACTTGATTACAGGTCCCAAAACCCTTCCATACTCAATAATTAAATGCAAATCCATTGTTTTGAGGCTTTTTTCTAGTCATGGGAGGATTGCACACAAAATTAATCCTAAAATAGCAAAAAGGCAACATTGCCATTTTTGTCAAATGTGCTTTATGTCAAATAGAATCCTTGAGCATTGAACAAGATCTGGTACAACACACAATATCCACAAACTGAGGGGTACAAGATTGTAAAGTGCAAGCTGATAGATAGCTTGTACAGGCCTGTCTTGCATCATTGCTTACTTTTGCTTAAAATACAAGAAACTTGCCAAAATCAAGAGATCTTGCACATCTGTGAGAACCAAGCTTAGCTAGCATTTGAAACAAGTTCTTGACATTGCATTGAGCCTGAAACACGAGCCTATCATCCCTTAAACACTCTTGAACATAAAATCACCATTCATTTGCAAAACAGGGCACTCCCTGCAGTTTCAATTCCATCTCACAAGTCACTCGTGCGTTTTGCCCCAAACTTGTTCCAATACCTTCCATATAACCTATCCAAGCAATCTCAATCATTGGCCTTGAACTGTAACTCCATTTGCAAGCTCCACCATTTCTGTTTTTAGCTTGTGCAGGTTGAGTTCTACAAGCTTGTTCAAGCACATCCAAGGCAAACTAGACATCAGGGAAGGTCAGAGGAAGTCCAAGCAAGCTCTCAAGCATCTCAGGCCTCATTGAAAAGCTCCACATTGCCATACACGAGTTCAACTGAAACAGGTTTTTGTCAACTTCCTATCTCTCTATTAAGGAATCATTAGGCTTAGGTTTGTGAATAAAAAATGTAGTACTCATAGCCATGAAGTTATACATATGCTCAGTTTTCATTTAAGTTAAACGTGTTAAGAGAATTTGATTCATGAAATTCCTGAAAAAGTTAGGTTAGAAATTAGGGCCAGAGAAATTCTCTCTGGTCTTTAAGAGTTAGATTAAGTTTCTTATATGGTTGAATTCGTCTTGAAAAATACTACAACTTTGATGTTATGAGTTTTTGCATTATAGCACGTATGCAGGATCTGGACATTTGTACAGGGCGCGCGTTTTTGTTTGAAAAAGGTTGAAGATGAAGTTCAGTGGGTTGGGCTTGGTTCTGGCTCACTTTTTGCACCCCCTGCCTTGCTGACTGCACCCCACTGGCCCATTTCTTTATATTTTTGTATTTTTCCATTTATTTTTCATTTTTGATTTTATTTTATATTTTCTAAACATAAAAAATACCAAAAAAAAAAATTTTTATAAATTTTCACTTTTATTTTTATTTTTTATTTTTTTTTCTAACATGAAAATAATTATTTAGTATATACTTTTATTTTCTTTAATAAAAACAAATAAATATTTTAGAGATATTATATTTTCTTATTTTATTATTTATACATATAAAAATAATATTTTTCCATATGTTTTTATTTCATAAATATCTTTGTATATATTTATGTTTATTTTTGTACATAAAATAAATAATGTAAGTATATATTATCTTAAAACAAAAATTAGGGTTTTACCCTTAATAAAAAAAATATAATCTTTTATTTCCTTTTTTATATATACATTAAATATTTTTTACATACATAAAAAATAAACAAAAACATTTTTTGCATATTCATAATATTTTGCATATTTATTTAATTGACCATTTAAATACTTGCCTATTTTATTTATTTGTACCATTTATTCAATTTGGATGTAATAGTAAATATTAGGGTTTTAATTTCTTGCAAAATAATCCCTATTCAAAAATTGTACCCCCCCTTCCCATATTAAATGTTGTAATAGTGTAGATTTATTTTACGCACTTTATGCTTTCAAATATGTCATGTTAGAGATTAGGGTTTGTATGCAAATGTCCAAAATCAAAACAAATAGCTTGACTAATACAAAGACAAAAAACATGTAAATTGACAACACAAATGCACACATGCACCCCTAGGGTTTCATCCACTTGTTGCCTTGAAAATGGCCATGTTATGCATGTTGAGTATCTTGGCAAAACAAAAACAAAACAAAAAGATCATAGTCCCTCGATGACGCTATCTTGGTTGCCTATACAAAATGATCTAGTCCTTCAAAAATTTGCTAAAGATACTTAGCACAATTGCTATCATGGTCAATACGATGACCCACGCCTGTCCCGTTTAACATCCTAATACAAGGTTGTTTACCAAATGCAATGGTAAAACAACACTATCAAAAGGGTTAAAAATGTGTAGGAAAGACTCTTGAGTAAAATAGGGTAGACAACTCTTAGTTACTTGATCAAAACTTGCAAAACATCCTTGCTATTTTCAAACACATCTCACAACATAATTTCAAAACATTTCCCAAAACAAACTTTCAAACATTGAAATATCTTTTCAAAAGACAAATACCTTTGTATATATTCAAACAAGAATCATTACAAAGGTTTCCTAGACAAGGCCTCTTTTCAAAACATTTTCAAAACCACACACAAAGCACCATTTCAAACAATTGAAAAGCAAAAGCAAGTGATCTAAACAAGTAACTAAGAGCCCATGGAAAACCATGGATGAAAAGGGTGCTAGCACCTTCCCTTTTCATAATCTACTCCCCGAACCCAAGAAAATATCTCAAAGGTCTTTTCTGTGCTCTTTGACCTTTCCTTTGGATAAAATAAAAATTCGGTGGCGACTCTTGCTAAACCGAAACATTTGCGAACATAAACGCAAAACCTCAAGTCAGTTCTCCCACCGTATCACAGAAAGTTATCCATCTCTTTTATCCCCATTCAGGATATATAAGAATAAAATTCCCCAATAGAGCAATGAAAAACCAAGAACTCTTTTGCCCAAAGCAGAAGTCAACATTCCCCAACAGAGTTTCCTCAAACAAAAGACAAGAATCCCCAGCGGAAGCATTATAGACAATATTGAAGATACACATACTCTTCATCCCCAATAATAGTCAGCGAGTTATTTTCCCAGACAAAATATAGCACGGACTTACAAATACACTTCAACAACATTTTGCATTCATACATCATAGCATATGCATACGAAATGCATATAGCACAGTCTCGTTTATTTTGAGAATATCATTATGCAATGCATTTCATACATCATGACATCATACAGTTAACTCTTTTCCTTTTCAGGAAAGATCAATCAACAGAATAATATCATCAACAATTCTAAAAATAGATTGTAGATTAATTTCCGAAACAAGACTAGACGAATATCTACATGATGAACACTTCATTCAAACATTTGTTGGCTCAGATTAAATCAACTAAAGATTTATTCTGATACTTCTCCCAGTAGACCTTTTCTGACTCAGATTAAATCGACCAAAGATTTATTCTGATACTTCTTCCAATTAAAGACAAAAGACATTTTCTGGCTCAGATTTATTCTGATACTTCTTCCAGTTAAAGACAAAACACCTCTTCTGGCTCAGATTAAGTCGACCAAAGAATTATTTTGATACTTCTCCCAGTAGACCTTTTCTGGCTCAGATTAAATCAACCAAAGATTTATTCTGATACTTCTTCCAGTTAAATACAAAAAGACCTCTTCTGGATCAGATTAAGTCGACCAAAGATTTATTCTGATACTTCTCCCAGTAGACCTTTTCTAGCTCAGATTAAATTGACCAAAGATTTATTCTGATACTTCTTCCATTTAAAGACAAAAGACCTCTTCTAGCTCAGATTAAGTCGACCAAAGATTTATCCTGATACTTCTTCTAGTAGATATTTTCTAGCTCAGATTAAATCGACCAAAGATTTATTCTGATGCTTCTTCCAGTAGACCTTTTTTGGCTCAGATTAAATCGACCAAAGATTTATTATGATACTTCTCCCAGTTAAAGTTGAGCATAGACTTAGTCTAATTTCTCTATCAACAATTACTTTGGATGGCATCTATAAGCCCATCACCGATAACTCTTCATTACCTCTCCAAATAGCCTCTTTAAGCCCATTCCCGGCATAATCAACCAACAGCATTGCTTCGTGCACAAGCGAGTGCAAATTTCTGGGCACTTTTGTGTTCAATCATCTTCCACCTTCAAGTCACGAATGGTGGACATGTCAATCTAACTCTTCAGGTCTAAGAAGATTGAACAGGAGTTGTTGTTGTACCCCAAAATTTTCCCTCCCTTTTCTTCAAGACATTTTTCACAAAAAATCTCAAATGCTCAAGGATACTCAAGAGTTGATCAGACAAGCTCGCCTCCTAAGCACTGGGTCCATAACCAGGATTTTGGTTTTCTCAAGAAAAATTGGACTTCTAATGCCTCAAGTGACTTTCATGGTTCATCATAGACCTCCAAGAATGCACATACCAAGTTTGCAGTCTTGCATTATAAATTTGCTCAATCAATTGCTCAGATGATTGAAAATCAGCTATATTGGGTAATATTGTACCCCAAAATTTGCCCTCTCTTTTCCCAAAACATTTCTCACAAGATATTCAAATAGTTCAAGCTTGCACAAGTATTGACTAGGTCAAGCCATCTCCTCAACACCAATGCCTCAAATTAGGGTTTTGACTATAGTTAACTGATCATTGACTTTTGACCTAATTCATGATCTAATGGCTTGAATCATATTCTCAAGGATTCAAATACAACATTTTGACCTAATTTCATGGTTCAAAACATTCCTCAAGATCAATAGATTGATAGTTAAAATTTGATCAACTGATGAAAAGTCAACTGATACACAAAAAGTCAAACTTTGACTTTTTGATCAAAATTCAATTTCAAAGATCACAATTCATCAAGAAATTAAAAAATACAAAGCTTGATCATCAAGAAATCAATAAAGTCAAAAGTCAATGTGAAAAGTCAAACTTTGCAAGACTTAGAAATTTTTCTAAGTGTTTTTATACATGTTAATTTCATTACTTCATGACATTTTTCACCAAGACGCGAGATGATTCAAAGAAAACTTCCAACATGAAAGTTGTAGATCTTGATGAATTATACAACTTTGTATTCGAGGGTTGATGTCCAAAAAATGCTTAGATTTGAAGATATGAGCTCATGAAGTCATGATATTTTTGTATAAACACTTAGACATATTTCCAACAGATTTTGGTCAGTTTTTAACTCAACTTCTTGGCAAATTTTCATCAAGTTCCAATTTGATTTAACAAAAGTGAAAAACATTAAAGTTGTAGAGGATGTTTCAATCTTTCCAAAAACATACAAGAGCGTGAATTTATCATACTTGAGTTAGGAGATTCAAGGGCCTGAAGCTGGGCATCCATTCTTGAATTGTAAGTCATTTTGTTGAAGAACATATAACAAAATCCTTATGCCATGCTGCATAATTTTTCTTTTCAGGCCTTTTGACTTGCAAATATATCCATAATCAAATGTTTACACAATTGATTGAACCATTATCCAAGTGATTCAAGTATTGTCCATTGCATCTTTCCATATTTGGCACAAAATCACCATTGCCATTCACATAAAGCATGCTTTACACAAAGTCAGCTCTCCTTGAGCCTCTCAACTATTTTTTTATGCACACACAATGTCAAAGCAAGAAGAAACATGCCTAGAAGATCCTATCCACTTCATATCCCTTTTGTACCATGCATTGGGACATCAAATTTCACATAACTTGGTTGTTTCATCTCAACCAAACCAGAATTCCACAACTTGTGAAACAAACCCTCTCATCCTCTCAAACCTTCTCTATAAATAGAGAGGTCATTTGCAAGATAAAGGGTAGAAGTTTCTTTTGTGTAGACAAGCCCTCAAAATCTTATACTCTCAAAAATACATAATTGTCCATAAAACCTCCACTCTTGAGCTTTGAAGTCCAAATCTTTGAACCTCTCACACCTTGCAAGTTCTGTCCAAACAAACCATCCAAACACTCCACATACATCATATAGGGGTTGTTCAAACACAATAACAACTTATGTAATATCACTATCACCATTTTCCAAGCTCAAAAAACAGCCACCTGCAACTTAACTTCTCTGAGACAACACAACCACTCTAAATAAAAACACTAATTTCAGTTTCAAGGTAAGTTTTCTTAACTTTGGACTCTTCATACAAGAATCAGTAGTGGTCCATTTGTGAAGATAAAATGTATATATTATTGCCCCTGAAGCTAACGATATGCTTACTTTTCATTTTCACTAACCATGTATTGAGAACTGGCATGTATATGTGATAGAATAATGTTAGAAGCAAAAAACAGCAGTATGAGTCGATACGTATCTCTATGAGTCAACACATATTAGGTGAAAAACAGGTTATGAGTCGATCCAAACCATTATGCGTCGATACAAAATGATGTATGATTCGATACAAAATGTGAATGTGTCGACTCATACTGAGTTAATTTTCATTTTCCAGAAACAAGAAGAGATATGTGTTGATACGTAAGTGCATGCATCGACTCATATTGAGTTAATTTCATTTTCCAGAAGCAAGAAAGGATTTCGCATCAATACATAAGTGCATGCGTCAATACATAAAGTTTATTTATCAATGCATAAGTGCATGCATCAATACATAAAGATTTCGTATCAATGCATAAGCTCATGTGTCAATACATAAAAGTTTTTTTTTAAACAATTTTTTTACATTATCTTTATATTTCTTTATATTTTTATTGTTATTCATTATTCAATATGGTTTTAATAGTAATTAGGTTTTAATTGCTTTCATCCCCCATTTGTAAATTTGTACCCCCCATTCCCGAAGCTTTGTACTTGTGTAGGACTTTACATTTTCGTAATTTATCGCTTTCAATATAATTGCTAGTAATTAGGGTTTGTTTGGAAAGACTTAAAATCACCAACTATATAACCCTAATTCAAGACAAAAATGCATGAAAATAAAACACTTTACACACTCGCACCTCTAGGGTAACCCACACTTGTTACCTCGGATAAAAATAGTCATGTCCCTCAAACAAGGGATACTTTAGAAAAGACCCTTGAATACAAGATCTTAGTCCCTAGATGATCCTTCAATGTTGCATTCGTAAATGATCTTAGACCCCCACAACAAATTGATAAGGTATCCTACAATATTGCCTTCTATCATTGTACGATGGCCCGCACCTGTCCCTTCACATCCAATGATAGGGCTTCTTATCAAATCAATGGTAAGATAGCAATATCTAAAGGAGGAGGAAAAGAACTAAGACTTTTTGAGTAGGTAGAACGCTCGTAGTTGCTTTCTCACAACCATTTTCAAAACAACATCATTTCAAACATACCAACACTTTCAACTGAAATATTTTCAAAAGTCAACACTTTGTATGCATTCTTATAGAGACGAGAATTATTACAAAGTTCGCCTAAACGAAGGCACTTTTCAAAAATACTTTCAAAAACAATCACAAACACATTTCAAACAGAGCATTTCAAAGTGATCAAGCAACTAAGAGCCTGTAGATAACTACAGATGAAAAGGGTGTTAACACCTTCCCTTTTCATAACCTACCCCCCAAACTCAAGAAAATATCTCAAAAGGTCTTTCATGTTCTTTTCTCCCTTTCCTTTATTGGATAAAATAAAAGTCGGTAGCGACTCTTGCTGTCCGCAACAATTGCGATCAAACGCAAAACACCCAAGTTGGTTCTCCCACCGTATTACAGGTAAAAAGTCAACTATGGTAAACTTACAGTCAAACTTCAATATTTTTAGTCAACATCAACATTTTGAAGTCATATTCATTATTTGATCAAGGGTTGATCATAATTTCTTAAGAAAAGCACTTAAATCACCATAGGGGTAAAATTGTCAAAATTAGGATTTTAACTGAGAATGACTGATCATTGACTTTTAACCTAGTACATGACCTAATGACTTGAAGCATGATCTTAAGGACTCAAACACAACATATTGACCTAATTGTATGGTTCAAGATATTTCCAAAGAGGCAAGTGATTTATAGTTGAAAATTTGAATCAACTGATGAAAGTCAACAGGCACACAAAAGTTAAACTTTGACTTTTTGGTCAACTTTGAACTTCAAAGATCAAGGGTCACCAAAACATTCAAAATTGTCAATCTTGATCATCAAGAATCAACAAAATCGACAAAAAGTCAAAATTTCCAATACTTAGAAAATGTTTTAAGTGTTTTGACCTTGATAAATTCACTACTTCATGGCCATCTTTCACTAAGATGCAAATTGATTCAAGAGAAACTTTCAACATGAAAGTTATAGAGCTTGGTTAATTCTACAACTTTGTCCTTGAGGGTTGATGTCCAAAAAATGCTTGGATTAGGAGATATAGGCCCATGAAGTCATGACATTTTTATCAAAACACTTAGAAAAATTTTCAACAAGTTTGGTCAGATTTTTATCCCAACTTCTTGGCAATTTTTCACCAAGTTCCAAGTTGATTTAGCCAAAGTGGTAAACATGAAGGTTATAGACAATGTTTCAAGCTTTCCAAAATGTCCAAGAACACATTTTGTTCATGCTTGAGCTAAGATATTCAAAGGGATGAAGTTGGGCATCCATTCTTGAATTATATGTCATATTTGTGAAGAGCTCGAGAACAAATCCTCATGCAATGCTGCATAATCTTGCTTTGCATGCCTCTTAACTTCCAAATCACTCCATAATTAAATTTTTACACAAAATTTTGAGCTATGGTCCATTTTATTTAAGCATTATCCAAACCATTTTTCCATTTTTGGCACAAAGTTAACATTGTCATTCTTGCAAAGTTGCTTTAATCAAAAAGCCAACTTCTTGAGCCTCTAACTTGTTCCCTCTGCACATACTCATCACAAAAGCTAGAATCAACATGTTTAAAGTGCCTAACCACTTTAGATTGCCCTGTACTTCACATTGAAACCATGTATTTCAAAGATTGCTTCATTTACAATCCAACCAAACCACAACATGTGATCTTGCAAATCTGGTCAGCTCCTTCCCTCCAACCTCTATCTATAAATAGAGAGGTCCATTTGCAAGCTAGACACGAGTTCAATAGCCCTAAAACACCCACAATCACTCCCAAAGTCAGAATTGCCTTGAAACTCCATTTTTTTTGCAATTTCTGACCTTAAATATCAAACACCCAATCCACTCGTGTGTTTTCATTCTAAACCATTCACAAAGCTTCTATAGCTCATATATAGCTTATCCAAGACCCTGTTTCATCACGGTAACATCATATTCATCATCTTCCATTTTCAAAAACAGAGCTTTGCAACTTGACTTGTCCAGAAGAATCCAGACACTCTCAATCCAAAGTAAGCATTGCAATAGCTTCCTAGGAGTTCAGTGAAGCTATCCAGATCATCACAATATCTCCAAGAGTGCTCCAACTTCAAACATGATTCTCACTTTTGAGGTAAATTTTCTAAACTTTGAACTTTTTGTACAAGCATCATTAATGTTTACTTTCTGAATAAAAAATGTAGACATCATTTCCCGGAAGCTAACCATGTGCTTACATTTCATTTATCTTGCCTGAGTGATGAGAATTTTGAAATTGAAATTTCTGAAATATTAGGGTTTAGTTTGGTACCAACAAGAGTTCACTTTAATTTTTGAGTGTTAGTTTATGTTAATGGCATGGTTGGATTCGTGGTGAAAAAATAAGCAACTTTCATGTTTACATTTTTAAAAATGGTTGAGAAATGGAAGAGTTTAAAAAATGAAAAATGATGTTGTTGATGTCTGGCGCGAGGAAGCAGAAGAAGGCAGAAATTCAAATTTTGAAAATGGGTTTATATCATATTGATTGGTGGTTGTTTCATGACCGGATGAAACAACTACCCTAGTGGCAAGCGCGCGTGTGTGTAAGGTGTTAGTGTGCCAGGGCAGGGGTTCGATCCCTGCCTCTGACATTTTATTTTTCAACACTTCTCTTGTGGATCATGTACATGCAAATTATACGCGCCTACCATGAGCCTCACATTAACACCATCAGATCTGCAAGCAATCAAGATCCAACACTCCACACGCATACCCCATGATGCACCTCAAAGGGCCAGTCACATTGGATTACAAACAAGCATTGGGCTCCTCTGATTGGGCTTTTTGTTTTTGCTTTCCAGCACCCCCCATTTTTCTTTTGCAACACCCAGTCCAATCTTTTCTTTATTTTATTTCTTCACATTTTCTTTTTTACTTTTATTTATTTTATTCAATAAAAATATAAAATAATTTTAATAAAAAAGTATAGATTTAGGTTTAATTAAATTAATTAGATTTTTATAAATAAAATTATATTGACTTAATCACTTTATTTTATTTTATCAATTAATTTGTAAAAATTTAGAACTACATAACAACCAACATTAAAGTGTGAATACTCCCTACTTTCTAAGGCAGGGTAAAAATTCAAACCAAAAGTAATGGTTGAGGGTTCAAGAAAACAAAGAATTAATATACATTAAAAAAGGAAAACTAAACACTCATAGACAAGCATTTAGTAAAAAATAACACGGACATTGACAAAAAGGCTCAAAAGGGGTTAACCAAAGTTCACATACTCACAAGGTAAATTGACTATTTTTTTTAGGTAGTTGTGCTCAAAATAAATAAAAAATGCCTTGATCACTTTCATGCTTTTATACAATCAACACAAACAAAATATTGAACATAATAAAATGCAGTTAAAACAAGAATTTTAGCCTCCAGCATATATGAACAATGGAAAGCTTCTCACATTTGAGGGTAAAAAGGAAACTAAAGTGATTCAATCATAAGTAAGTGATGCAAAAAGAATAAATGATATGGTAATTATACAAATGAAAAGTTTCTTAAACATGTTATGCTATAGAAATAGATAAACGAGTACCTGACGTGTACCAACTTCAAAAACTATCATTACTACACATACATAAGTTGAATCAATCAAAATCAGAAAATCATCTCAAAATTCTTCAAGTTACCAAACCAAAATTATAGTCCAAACAACAACAAAATAATTAAACAAAAAATATAATACTAATGTTATTTACTACTACAAAGCCTTGGCGGTAGTGGGAAAAAGGAGGGACAAGTGAAATAAAAAGAATTTATTGGAGCATCACAGCAGAGTGTGCTAAGCGAGTTCTACCGTGCTAAGCACGCTACACCAGAACCAGACAAATAGGGCATCAACATAGCAGTTCTAATGAAAGCCTCCACTTATCACCTACACATCTCATTTACACAACTAAACAGAATTACACACATACAAATTTCTTCAAGCTAATAAAAGCAACCTCTTGGAAAAACACAATTAACACAACAAAATAACCGAATGAAAGTGAATAAACAAGTTGAAAAGTGAATATTGAGAGTTTAAAACAGGTCCAATTTCAATTTTTTTAAAGAACAATCAACACACTACCTAAACTTACACAAAGAAAAATAATTAAACATTCTTGTTTTATGTCGTAAGCTCGATGCCTATTATTTGAAAACTAACATGTAGCTTTGAATGAGCCTTATGCTTTCACTCCCGCCTTCGCTCTCATCTCTTCGAGCTCTAACTGGAACTACACATCCAACCACACTTTTGACAAACGTGAAACAAAACAAGAATACTCTATACAAGTATCAATATAAACACGTTTCTATTTACACATTCTAGACAATATAAACATTATGTCTAAAACTCACAAACAAAGAAATTATCTCAATGCAAAACAATAAAAACACCAATCTCCGACAACATCGCCATTTTGCTGAAGCCGTAAAGAGGTAAGTAAAAGTAAGTATTTATTTAGGGTGATATAGGTTATATTGTATCGTCTCCACATGGATTAGTGTTACTGAATTTCCGTTCGACAAATATCTTGTTAATGAGTTTAGGGTAATATGGGTTTGAAGAAAATGCGTAAATTAAAGGTTGTTAACAGGAAAATAATTCATTCTTCAGAGAAGAGACTTATCAAGCATGCATATAATCCACTACTCACAAACTTAAACCTATAGACCAATTATACTCAACCTACAAGACTCATCAATGTCATCACGTATCAAACATAACACCCATTGTATCACCTCGGCAACAATCTCTTAACCACCTCAACAACACAAAAGTCAACGATGATACTCATGTCGACAATCTCTCAGCACGACACAATCAGCATATAGGAATTAATCACAGATACCCAATTGAATAATACCTCTAAATATATCTCTATAATATAGACAATATTAGATAATCATCCTATATAAGAATTCGAGTAGTATATGTCTGTAACAACCCAAACCCCAAGCATAGAGCAAAAATCCAGGATATCAATCGACAAATATTTGTAAAGTAAGTTTTATACAACGCTATGGGCGACAAATATATATATAAGTTCAAAGTAAATACATATACAAACCCAACAAATAGAGAATACACAAGGAAGAAGAGAAATAAACCATAAATCTCCCAGTTTGTCAGTGTCTATCGAAGAGCAATCCACCCGGGATCATCCATATGCAAGCTCCATAGTTGTTTTCTAAGCTAATCTAACAAAAAATGAGAGTGATGGAGTTTGGGAACAAATACACCCCAAAAACCATGACCTAACAAATTAATGAAATGAAGTTATAAAATAAATCTCAGCAGACCGCACTAAGCGACTCTGGCGCGTTAAGCGCGACTTCCTTATTTTACACCTAAAACCGCCTAAAACTGCGCTAAACGGGCTATTCGCGTTTAGCGGGCTCAAAAAATCACTTTTGTCAGATTGGTCAAAACTGGGCATAGTATGCTAGAGGATGCGCTTAGTGTGGTCCTTTGGGCATATCTTCTCAAGAATGGACTTTTATCGACACCTTATTCCTCAATGCTCCAAAAATGTGATAAATACCTACAAAAGAAGTAAAATCTATCAAACGGTACACAAATGCATCAAAATCACAAATATATACAAATTAAACGTATTTACACAAAATTCAGGTTTATTCAACTAAAATTAACAACAAAGAGTCGATAAGTGCAACAAAAAGTATATACAAAAATAGCTATAATTTGCACTTATCAGCCAATTGTCCCTTTGTATTCCCGTGATTCGCGAGGGTTGTTGTATTTTCATTAGTATGTTCTCTGATAAGATGTAAATGAATCATCGTGCTTTGAGGGCTTGGCACTCTCCTGATGCCTTGAATCATGTGCATTGTTAGTAACTTCCTTTTCTTTATACTGGATGTATATGTGGGCCTTGAGAAGGAGAATATCCAGTGTAGTCGGTGTTTCTATGCAAAATTACTACGGAGACAAAGCCTGCGCTCTAGAAAATATTTCTTCATCTTGTCAGTCGTGGAGACCTGAACGGCTTCGCGGTTGAACCTTTCAATATATGCCCAGAGAGACTCATATTTTCCATGAATGATTGCTTCTAGCGACGCCTCAGACTTCGGATGTCGGCGAGAAGCAGTGAAGTTCCTGGAGAATTGCCTCCCCAGGTTCTTCCAAGATGTGATCGACTCGTCCGGGAGGCTTTTGTACCAATCCATTGCCCCTTGTCAAAGATTGGTAGGAAAAAGTCGACATTTTATGGCTCCTCGGATGCTTTTATAATCAAGCAGGGAATCAATGTTCTCGATATGCCCATCCGGATCAGTGGTGCCATCATACATCCCTAGATTTAGGGGTTTCTCCAGCCCGACGGGAAGTGGTGTCTCCATGATTTCTTTGGATAATGGACCGTGGGGTTCATTCTCGTTGTTTCAGTCTGGTGACGGTGATGAAAAGTGATTGTCCCTTCCTCGTCAGTGATTATCCACCCGGTGGGGAGAGGCGTTCCTCGGCCGATCCTTCAGTTTGGGAAAGAGCGGGTGTTGATACTTTAATCGTTAATTTCCCCTGGTCTTCTTAGTAACCTGGGAATTGTGTTATTTATGTGGAGGAGTTCAATCGTGCTTCTTGATCAGCGATGTTCCTTGTTTTTTGGTTATGGACGATGACTAGGTCGTAAAGGCGGTGGGCTGCGAGACCTGCATCGCTGGTACCTTCTGGGAATGGACCTCGAGCGGTGCCCTTTTTCCAATGCCTCGATCCTATTAATTTGTTGTTGGATCATAGCATTGGTTTGGTTGAGTGTTGCGAGCAGGGAAGCTATGGCAGGATCAACGTTGGCCGGTATTGGAACTGGTTGGAGGATCAGTGGTGGTTCTTCTATGACTTTCTTGGACTTCCAATTTTCTAAGAAATAAATATCATAGTCTTCTGCCTCGACCGAGGAAGGAGACGCAATACAGTCGTCCCTTTTTAGGGGAGTATCTTCAAGGTGAGGTATATCTTTATTGTCGTTGTTCTTGCGGATAGGGGACAAGACGGTTTTTCTAGCATGGTGGTTGTCATCTTGATCGGCTATGGGGTGAATCTTTGGAATGTTGCCTTGACCTTTATTTTTTGGTGAAAGAAATATGGGGAAAACAGTTTCACACAGATAGCGCCACTGATATTACCGGTGATCAGAACTTTTAATAGGCCAATATATGATGTATACGAGGCTGGAATCAAGGAGGAGGGGGTGTACCTGTAAGGCACTCTGATGCTCAAGTAAGTAAGAGTTCAAAGAGATACAAGAGAAAAAATTATGTGTTTTTTGAGTGAATATTGAAAACATGGCCCTCACAAGTGTGAGGGTTTATATAATGCCCCCGGTGCTTGGCTATTGGTTCCTATTTTTGGGCCTGGATATCAGGTCCCCAAAATAGGTAACTGCAAGGAACTAGCCATTATAATGGGAATATCTACTCGGAACTAGTTCCCACAGACGAACCAGTCTAGATAAGGAGGATAAAATGTCAGGCCAAAATCATCACTGGGCAATTTTGGTGGTTCGAGCTTGAAAGTTAAGTCATACCTATCTTCATGTTTGGCACATGCGAGAATACTTACAAAAGGTCTTCCACCCAAGGTCTTTCATGAGCACACTGCTCACATGGATGTTTTACCGTTACAGGAGTCTTTCATGTAGTGGGAGTTAGTCAATTATGAATTTTATGTTCTATATTTTCGTATTATGTATGCATACTATGATTTTGAATATTTTCCAAATTAATAAAGTTTGATATTCAGTAGTTTACATTTTGTACAATAAAGTTATTGAATGTCTCACTAAAGTAAAATAGGAACAGTTGAAAATCAACATATACATACCAACTTCATGTGATTTTCATGTTGTATATTTCATGATAGATATATGTGTTAGCTGAGAATTTCGATGATATATGACATTGAGGAAAATGAATAAATCGAAAGAAGTTTAGTTGTGGAAGAGAATATGAGAATATTTCATAAGGGACTTCGACTGATCAAATTATGGACAGTTTGATTATGTTATAATGGTGAAAGTCTTACTGCGGAATATATGAGACTTAAAGAAAATTCAAGTTTTGAATTTGAATGTTTCGACGCGTCATGTTGTTGTTTTGGTGCTTTGAATTGAAGAAGGATTTGAATTCAAATGGATTGATCTTATCCGAAAGGACGCGTGGAAGCCTGAAGATTTGAAGAAGCATGCAAGACTCGAACGTGGCACTTTTGTAGAAAAAGACCGTTAGGGTCGAATTAGTATAAATTAAGATCTTTGTATTAGGATTCAGTGTGTTCACTTGTGTACAAATCACTCATACAAACTCGAAGTACCAGTGTTAGAGAAAAGAGTAATTGAGAATTTACGTATAGAAACACCAATTTATATTCAAAGTTATTTACATTTAAATTAAGTCTTTTACTTTTCGTTTAAGTTTATTTCGAATTATTTACATTCCAATTTTACTTTAAAACCTTTTATGCCTTTATCTTCAAGCCTTTGTTTTTAATTTTACCTTTGTTATATTTATCTTTTCGACATAACACAGATATCTAGAAACACTCATAAAATAACTTTAGACACATGTCCTAGGATCAATCTAGTTGATCCTACGAATAATCAACAAATTATCTTTATTTTGAAAGACTAACAGTTGTTTATTAAATTTCACGGTAAACATTATGTCATTTAGTTGTGTCACTATTAGTGATCATTGATGGATTTAGTTATAATTGATATAACGAAAATCACCTTGATTTTATATATTGGCATGACTAATGGACGAGATAATTTGGATATGCTTAAAGAATATAATAGCGAGTTTTGAGCTTATAAAGTCTAACATGTGCGTATGATTACATATGTGATTGTCATACCCCAAATTTACCCGCCCCATTTTTAAAACATTCAAATTATTTTTAAACTTGGTTTCATTAAATTTTTGGATATTACTCATGTTTGGTTTAACAATAATTTATTTTTGTTTATTTAAAATATATAATAATTTACTTTAAATCATTTGTATTTTTAAAATAATAAAATATTTTCCACCTTCATATGTTTCTATGTGCCTTTTTGTCTTGAAAAGAATGGCATAGCACAGTTGATAAGGGAGTAAGGCTTGCAAGTGGAAGATCTTTAGTTCAAGTCTCATTACACTACTTTTTGGTATTTATATTCTTTTGTGTGTGTTTTTTTCAATAAAAATGATAAAAATATCATTTTTCAATTATTTCATTATTATTTTTGTTTTCTATTTTAAGGATATTTTAAAATTATTTTTTTTATTTTTTTATATCTTTGATTTGATACACTTAATAGTCAAAATGTTAAAAATAATTGAAATCTTTCAAAATCAATTTTTATTAATCACCAAATCAATCACAATATTGAGAAAAAAATCACAAAAGTGTCTAGGTTCATAATCTTGTCCTCCAAATTTCAACCAAGTCTCAATTGGTGTAAATCTTCCCAAGAAATCATTTTTTTATTATTAAATTATTATTTTTAAAATTTTTAATTAATAAATTTTCAAAAATAGTTTTTTCACTTTTTCACTTTTTAATTAAAAATAACCAAAAAATCATATAAAACATAAAAACAACAAAATCACATGATTTGTCACTTTCTGATTAATCACATGTTGACAAAACTGATTTCTCATTGGTCAGAGTTTGTAGACTTGCTGACCAAGATAGAATCTACAAAACTTGGACTTTTTTAGGTTGGATAATTTCCTTTTTTGGTGTTTTTAACCTAATTTCTAATTCTATAAATAGGGCTCTCTTCACCATAATTTGTCGTCAACAATTGCATCAACAATTTTTCATCTCTCTCACAAATATTCTTTCTACGCAACTCTCTTGGTTAATTTTAGGGTTTTGAACAGAACACCTAAAATTTTTCCATCAACAATTATTTGGAGAATCAACAATTATTTGGTGGATCAGCATTCATTTGGAGGATCAGCAATCATTTGGAGAATCAATAATCATTTGCAGATCAACAACTTACTAGAGTTCTCCTAAAAGTTGTTGTTCTTCATACCGAAGAACAACAACAACAATAATTTTAAAATATGAAAAGGGGAATCTTGCATTGAAGGATAAAGGAAAAAAGCACAAAGAAAAGGAAAAAATCACAAAGAAGGACGAAACAATTTAATTTGGTCACAATATTCTAGGTTGATATTATTTTTATATCTTTAAGCATGTGTGTGAATATTGTATTTGATGTAGATTAGAATTTATTCTTGCTTGAGTTTTGGTTTGATTGCTATTTGTTTTTTTATGGTTTATGATATTCGTGTTTTTTTATTATTATTATTTTCACCTTTTTTTAATTAAAAAAATGTTTTCTCTAACCCTAAAAAGATATTTTTTTAATCTTAAGTTTTTTTATTATTATTATAGAAAAACCATTTTTTTCTAAACCTAAAAAAGCTTTTTTCTAACTTTAATTTTTCTTCTTATTATTAGTATTAAAAAAACTTTTTTATCTTAAATTTTATTCATTATTAAAAATACAAAAAAAAAATAGAAAAATCTAAAAATCTAAAAAATGACTTTAGTTTCTTTTGAATAACAAAATATACTCCAGATTTAACTTTTACATCTCTCCTTTAATTAAATAATTCATTAATTTAATTATTTAATTAACTTATTCTATTTTCTTCATTTAATTAGCATATATCATATTTTTAGCAATTCACATTAAACTATAATTTTGCATATTAATAAATAATTATTGGATATTTTATCAAAAATACTTAATATATTTTAAATAATTAGGAAAAAATAGTTATTTATTAATTAAATATTTTTTAAAACATTAACCCTGTTTTTCTAATTGCATTAAATCTTTTTCTCATTCAAATTTATTTTTTACATATTGCATAACATATTCTAAAACAGCTAACCAATCAAATATTAAGCTTTTTTTAGTAACTTAATTTAAATTCAATATATTTTTAAAAAGGATTGTGAATCTATTTTATATTAACTGCTAAATGCGTCTACGATTCCACTATTTTCAACCCAGACTTGGTTCAAGGATTAATTCAAAATATTTCCACAATCCATAAAAAACAACCAAACACTACAAACTATGAATTGAGACTTTGATTCCTCATAAGAGGATACATAGGTGTTGTACCCCATAATTTTCCCTCCCATATTTCTAAACACATGGCAAGTGAGGTCCCCAAATTGCTCAAGGAAGGTCAAAAGTTGACCAGACAAACTCTCTCATAAGGCAGTCTACCTCAAATTAGGGTTTCATTTTTCATCAAGATGATTGAGTCCAAAGGATCCCAAATATTAACCATTGTCCAAATATGTTCCCAAGATCATCCATGTCAAGTTTCAAGCCTTAAAGAAGAAGTTTGCTCAGTCAATTGCTCAAAGGCCTGAAAATCAACTATATTAGGTCAAAAGTCAACTGTGGCCCACATACAGTCAAACCTCAAGATTTTTGGTAAACATCCTCATTTTGAAGTATTATTCATCATTTTATCAAGGGTTGACCATGATTCCTCAAGGATTTCTCACAATTCATCAAAACCCAAAAGTTGCTAAATTAGGGTTTTGTAGGAAAAGTCAACTCAACTTTGACCAAGCATAACTTTCTCATAATTTATCCTAAATGACCCATCCAAAGATCATTTTGAATAGGATGAAATTCCCTACAATTCATCTTCATCTCCCAAGTTCAAAATATACACTCACAAGAAGATATGAATTTTGACATTATAGGTCATTTTGGAAAGTCAACAAAAACACTTTTTGTGTCAAAGCTTCATGCATGAACATGGAAGACTCAATTGATATGAGACCAAAAGGATTGCTTAGGGGATATCCCAAGATTTCTAAAAAGTCCAAGAACACCTCTCTAGCGTAAAAATTGAGAGAGTTATGCATTGACCAAGTTGACTTTTTTTGCAAAATTGCCAAAAGTCAACATTGATCAAATTTGCATTTTCTTCCCAAAGGGGCCCATGTTTTCTTGCTTGAAACATGTTTCTAATAGGACCCACGACCCCTGAGCTTTTCCACCTTTTATTTTATTATTTTTATCATTTATTATTATTTTTTATTCATTTAAATCAAAATAAATCAAAATAAATGGTAAAATAATAAAATCAAATCAAATCTTGGATTTTTTGTGTATCTTTTGAGTCTATGAACAGCTAGCAAGACAACCAATTCGTGCAAGATTGATTTGGGTGGAAAAAGATTGGATTGAAGCAAATTTGGAAAGATATCATATGCCATGAAAGACCAAATCAAATATTCATAATGGGCAAGATTCAATTCGTTTTTGTTGACCTAATATGTTGCACTACATATACAGAAGGAATCCAAGGCAAGAGGAGAGGTTGAGCAGTCGTGAAAGAGGCAGAATAAACTTCAAAATTTCAAAGAAAAAGTGCAGATCAAATTCCAAGTTACAGGTCATCTCAAGCCATCCTAACCTTACCAATCGATTGTTGGACGTCTCAGGAACGTGTTCCAATCACTAGCAAGCCTCCCCACATCCTGAAACACGTTGTAGCAGTCACAGGGTTAGCCTAAAAAATTCGTTTTCGTTTTCATTGATTTATACATCATTTGCACGTTTTGGTTACATATTCTTGTTCCTTATTGAGTTTGCAAGCTACTCATTCTATTCAATTGCGTTTTTGATGAATGTGTGTAAAACTGCCATGGCTAGGGTTTCTTGTTTAGTTTTAGGGCTTTGCAATACATGTTAAATTGAACGTTGATTCTGGTACCATGATACTCGTGAGGATGAGGCGAGTTGATTGGTACCAGCCATGGTCATTTATCTTGCTTGTGGATAATTTTTTAGATACACAGGTTTGTAGCTACAACGCAATGTCCGTAGGTAAAAATATCTTGGGCTAAAACGACGGTTGGGAGGAAGAAGATGATGCGTGGCACTCCCTGGTTGGGCAGTTTGAACTTTAGCGCATTTTTTTTATTAACCATTATGTTTCATATATTATATTTTGTTTTCATTATATATACAAACAAATCAAATAGCTCAGTTGGCAAGCGTGCATTAGAAATAGGAATAAGGACCTGGGTTCGATCCCCAGGTCCCATATTTGTTTCATATTGTTTTTCAACAGGTGATCAAGTGTGTTGCCTTAGTGTACGTCCACCATGTACCATCAAACACATCTCTAACCCAGATCAACGTGCCACCCTTGGAGGACTACCATGCGCCTCAAGTCAACCCACACACCAGATCCAGAAAAGTCAAAACGGGCCATCAACCTTGGGCCTAGAAATTCAGTTGGCACCCCCCTTCAGCAAATGCCACCAAGCCCATTTACCTCTTTTTTATTTCTTTTTTTTATTTTATTCATTCTTTTAATTTCCTTTATTTATTTTAATTCACAAATTAATTTTTTTTATAAAGTCATAAAATCAATAATTCACAAAAATTAGGATTAATTTTTTTTTTATTATTATCAAAATTAATTTAATTTAGTTTAACTTAGGAAATTGTAATTTGTTTTCATAAATAAAATCAAATAGAAAATTAGGTTATCTCTTGATTTTATTTTATTTTGCTCTTTTTCTCAAATAAATAAAAATATAAAAAAATAAGTTTTAGAATAAATTAATTAGAATTAGGATTTATTTTTTTAAGTTAATGATTTCTTTATTTTCTTAAATAACAAAACATGACAAAACATTTTTTAATCAATCGCAATTAGATTTAGGCAAGGGTAAAAATCCTAGTTGTTTTGTATTTAATTCATCGTGCGCGTGTTAATTATTTTTGCCAATATTTCTGTAACTGTTCATGGTTTGTAATAGTTTAATCTAGGGCTTTTTACTTATCGCTTTTTCCCGAGTTTTTGGCTATGTAATTAATCCCCCTCCCTGAAGCCTTGTAATAGCGTAGATTTACTTTCTCGCATTTTAATTCCCGCAAATATTTGACTGTTTAGATGTATGCTAATAGGATTGTATGACAAGAATGCATGACAAATTAATATAGTTAGAAAATCCTAATGTGCAAAGATTAAATAACTGAAACAAATCACTCGCACATATCACTCTTAGGGTATACTCTCACTTCGGTTGCCTTCGGTAAACAATCATTAAGTATAGGGTGTCTTAGTGGTTTCCCTCCTGTATAAAAAAGATCAAACGTCTCATTTGAATGTTGCCTCAGAAATGTTGCCTTAGAAATGTTGCCTCGAATATGATCTTGAGACTCTAGGGTTATTACTAAGGTATCCTAACATTGCTTTAGTGATCGTACTTCCCTTTCGAATTGACCCTTACAACTACAACGACGGTGCTACCTATTTCTCAAATAGTAGGATAGCGTTGTCTAAAGGAAACAAGAATAGAAACGATCTTTTTTCGAGTAGGTAGATGCTAGTAGGTACTTGCTCAAAATCAAAACTTTTCACACTTACACTTTTTAAACAAACTTTCAAAATAAACTTCGTCACACTTTTGAGGACTGATACAAGGGTTATCACGAAGTCAAACTTTTCAAAAACAAAGCGCATACACAAGCAATTTTAAAAAGATGAGCAAGTACCTAAGAGCCCATGGAAAACCATGGATAAAAAGGGTGCTAACACCTTCCCTTTCTATAATCTACCCCCCGTACTCAAAATATCTCGAAAAATGATTTTTTCTGTACTTTTTTCCTTTCCGATTGGATGAAATAAAAGTCGGTGGCGACTCTTGCTTACCGCGATATTTTGCAAACAAAAAAACATAAAACACAAACCAGAATTCAAACAGTCGGTTCTGCCACCGTATCACAATAGACATGCGACTTAAAAACTGTGGTGAGTTCCTCTAATTAAAAAATTAAAACCCTATTCCTAAACCTTAAACATAAGCCCTAGTATTTTTGTGAACATGGTAGATGAAGGGGTCCTAACACCTTCCATTCGTCTAAAGTGAGTCAAGAACTTAAAATCTTGGTATCATCAATTAGGGTTATTCCGTTATATTCTCGTCTTAGGATAAAAATTAATGGTGGCGACTCGTTATTTTTTTGTCGGTTACGACAGTGACCAGTGGGAGATTGTTAGAATATTTGGGTCACAATTATAATGTTACAGGTGTTAGAGACATTATGTAATTAGTCAAAGTTGTAGTTGTCTAATTAATAATAAGTCTGTGGCTAAAAGTATAAATATCACGAAAGATAATTGTGTAGATACCATAAGTCAATATATAATTTAATGAGGGTCCAAATTAGAATATTGAAACAAATAAATAACCTTAAGGTTATTTATAAGGGTTATGGTCCCCATTTGTAGACAATGTAAAACAATTTATCAAGATTTCTCCCTTCATCCCCATCAGAGGAGAATCAATGATCCATAAGAAACTCTACAAATCAGATGATAAAATATCCGCAAACCTTTGCTGATTCTCAATGGCAAATTCAGGTATACTTCTATTTTCATTCTCTTAATTATATTCGGGTATGGGTATAAAGAATTTAGAGTTATGTTCTTAATTTCTATTATGATAGAAATTATATGATTATGAACAGATCTAACATAACCTATATATTCAAACCAACACTTTACTAATCGCACCAGTTACATGTGATTTTTTTTAGTGTTTCAAAAATTAGCAATTGCAATACTTTTTGAGGATGCTTATGTGATTGCCTTCTTTGTGATTACATAATTTTACAATATGTAGAACATATTTCAAATTAAAGTTATACTTAACTAATATATGATATCTTAACTATTAGCATAAATGTGTTTTAAAAAATGATTTGTGCACTATAATATTTGAGTTTTTGTTAACATGAAGCAAGTGTTTGTACTTGTGCCAGATTAAAGATATTGTAATCATTGAGAGTGTATGTTTAACACTTCTAAACCTTCATCAATATATACTCCAAGCAGATCCAACCGTCTATATTAGCACCTATGTTTGCAAGCTCTATGCACCTACTGTTGTATTCGCAAGTACAGTTGTATTCTGTTTACATTTAGTTACTATTGTTATACCTAACATTTTCCTTGAACACCGTGTACTATTACACCACTATCAAGTAGTAGATAATAAGGACTTTCCTATGCAATATAACTTTACATACTTCCTCCTTTCTACAGTACAAGCATTGTATCAACCATTTGAGTATATCTTGTACTGCTAGCAAAAAGATTTTGATGCTTTTCTTTCAATCATAATTCTAGATCTGTACTGACACATAGTTTGATTGTAGTTCCATCACAAATATTGGTTTAGTTAGTTCAATTAGCCTCATTAATGCAGAACTGGATAAATTATACCTTTTTGATAAAATCAGAAACAAAATATCAGCTTATACTTTTACAAAGATGCAACATATGGCAGAAAAGTTGCAACTATGATAACATATAGCAAAAAAGATTCAACGGTAAATAACATAAGGCATAAAAACTCAGTGATAATGCTTAGTTTGTTGTTCAGAAAATATCTTATGCAGAACATAAATTGTCTAAATGAAACTACATAGTTTGCAGGAAATTGTCATGTGTTCTTAAGCACACTATTGTCCAAATTATACAAAACAGTGAGACAAAGGGAATGCATAGTCAAAAAAGGTAGAAATACAAATAGTGAGACAAAGGCCATGCATAAATCATTTTTCCTTGGCCATGGATCTGCTACAAATAAACAATATGGAACATTGGTTTTTTTATAACATAGTTAGATATGGAAGAAATTTTAAAGATGTCATGAAATAAAAGAAAATCAAAGAGGAGATCGTGGTCATAAATCAAAGTGGTGATGAAATTCTAGACACACACCCATTACAGCCGCTACACTACAACCCAGCTGATTAATTAAGCACAATGCGGTCTCACAAAGAGGTGTGGTTTCCATTGAATGCTTCAACAACGGGTTTCATAGGTAGATGAGAGAAAGTTTTGGTCCCAATAATTATCATCTCTATGCAGACACCTATTAAAAATATGAATCTAATAATTGTTAAGACTTGGGGATATACATATAACAAACATGTATGTTTCCCTATTACTTTCTACAGAGTGAACTTGTATATTATCTAGCAGTGGTCAAGAGTGCTCAGCTGGACATAATTGGACGTAAGTCTTTTATACTTTCTTGAGAAATAAGTTTTCTTTTGACTATGGCTTCCGAAATAGAAATCGAAATCATGCATGAATCAGCATTATGTGCCATATATATTCATCCTCATTCTTCAGCTTTTGATGTTGATTGGAGAAAACTTCATGGCCGGTTACCGTGTTGTTTTTTACCAAGAAAAGCTCACATTGGGATGGAGGAAATTTGATTGTAAGTCTATTTTCATCTCACTATTACTGCTCTTCAACTTATTGGCTATATGCTAAGATTGATAACCGTATATTTTGAGCTCTTAACAAGTTACGACTTTGAGGATCATAACAATGTTGCCCCAGCAAGACCAACGGCGGCGCCATTTAGTAGCCAGGGGATTCAACTGCACCCCCTGAAATTTACAAATTACATTCAATAATCTTGTTTTAATTGATTTTGCATCCCCTCAAATATTTTAGTTTGCACCTTACATATTATTCAAAGTTTCTAATACACATACGTTTTTGTTATGTAGTGTATTTTCATGATAGATGTGTCACTTCTATATTTTTTTCATATTAATTATTTGGACTGTGAGTCTATGATTAGTGTTGGAACAAAGGGTTTTCAAGGAAGATGATTTATAAAAGAGGAAAAAGAAGAAAATAAAGAAAGAGAGATTGAAAGTTTGTTACGATTCTAACTGAATTATAAACGTGAAATGTGATTGCATTAAATGTGTGTAAAATTACAAACTAACAAGCCCTTTATATAGGCATGCAATGCCCAGACCCAATTCGACTAACTACATGCTATAGTCCAAAAACATGTTTTCGAGACACTACTATAGCTGTTGTATTTGACTTTGTCAATTACAACTTATAACTTATTCAACAAGCTATTTCGAAATACATCTTATGTCTTTCGAAATTTCGACAGAACAAGAATTATACTATATAACACACCCCCTAATTCATGTTTTCAAGACTTCTCATCCAGATGCTTCTCTTTAACTCTTCGAATTTGACTTTCTTTAGAGGTTTGGTGAATATGTCAGCTAGTTGTACTTATGTCTTGCAATGTCTTATCTCCACTTCCCTTTGTTGACTTGATCCCTCAGAAAATGATATCTTTTTTCTATGTGCTCATTTCGACCATGACACACTGGGTGATTCGCCAGGTCAATAGCTGACTTGTTGTCAACAAACAACTTCATCTTATTAGGTTCCATTATCTTGAGTTCTTCAAGTCACATTTCGATCCACGTTGGTTGGTATGCAGCATATGATGCAGCCACATATTCTGCTTCACATGATGACAAAGCCACAATGCTTCTCTTCCTCAAATTCCAAGAGATTGGAGCGCCTTTAATCATGAATATGTAGCCTGGAGTACTTTTCTTTTCTTCTTGATCTCCACTGAAATATGAGTCAGTGTATCCATGAACTTCGACATTTATGGTGTTCTTTGACTTCTTTGGCAACAGCACACCATGATCAATTGTTCCCTTTATGCTTCTCAACACCCTCTTTACTGCAACGAGATGACACTCTTAGGATTTCTCCATAAATCGAATCAACAATCTGACACTTTGACAGATATTGGGTCTAGTATTGCAAATATATCTCAAGGATCCAATGATTTATTTGTATAGGGTCGAAGTTACAAACTCATCATCCATTTCCTTTTTCAACTTTGCTCGAGTTTCTAATGGAGTGACATCTACATTACAGTTGTTCATATTAAACCCCTACAGTATATCTTGGGCATACTTCGTCTGATGCAAGAATACTCTTTCTTCAGTATCTTTGATTTCCATCCCTAGGAAATATGAAAGATTCCCTAAGTCGGACATCTTAAATTCCTACATTAGTTTCGACTTTACTTTCATCATCTTAGCTTCGCCTGCTCCAGTAATGAGTAAGCCATCAACATAGAGGCATAAAATGATTCGATTGACATTGTTGATATCATTTACATATGCTCCATGTTCAGAGACACACTTTGTGAAACCTGCTTCGATTGTAAAGGTATTTATTCTCTTCTTTCAAGCTCTAGGGGCTTGTTTCAAACCATAAAGAGACTTCCTTAATCTATAAACCTTTGACTCCTGCCCTTTGATGTTGAATCCTGGTGGTTGAGTAACATAGACCTCTTTTTCCAATGGGCCATTCAAAATTAATGACTTTACATCCAGCTGATGTATCTTCCATCCTCTATATGATGCCGTTGAAACAACAATTATGATTGTTTCTAGTCTCGCAACAGGCCCATAGACTTCATCAAAGTCGATACCAGGTTTTTATAGAAAACCTCTCGCCGCCAATTTTGCTTTATACTTCGCGATCTCACCATTTGGTCTTCGTTTCACCTTGTAGATTCACTTTACATCGATTGTCTTCTTATTAGTTATTTTGACAAGCTCCCATGTCTTATTCTTCTCAATAGCTATGAGTTCTTCTTTCATGGCTTCACGCCAATTCTAATTACTCATGGCTTCGTCCAAATCAATTGGTTCTACTTCAGACATCATCATGGCTTCTTTGATTAAATCACCATCTACATCAGTTGCTTGATCTGGAAATCTTTCATATCCAGCTAGCCTTGTCAATGAAATCCTTGTTCTTATTGACCTTCTTTCATTCTGCACAGATGGTTCTTTATTTTGATTGGTTAAAGCATCACCTTGTTCATTTCGACTCATTGAAGCTTCATTATGTTGATCTTTTTCAGACACAATTGTGATTGTATCTGATTCGTGTCGAAATGAACCTTGACTCAAGTCCCACCATTTGCTTTCGTCCACAAGAACATCTCGATTGATCACTAGTTTATCTTTGTTTAGCGAATACAACTTGTATCCACCAGTCGAATGATAACATATAAGTACCATTTTCTCACTTTGATCATCCAGTTGCTTTCGCAATTATTTAGGTACATGCCTGAAGCACATTGATCCAAAAACTCTAATATGAATCACATTTAGTTTTGACCATGTCCAAGCCTCATGAGGTGTTCTTAGGACCATCTTCTTTGTTGGACACCTGTTTAGAATGTATATTGTTGTGGAAGCTGCTTCATCCCAAAATCTTTTAGGCATATCTTTAGCTTTTAACATACTTATTGTCATGTTCAGTATACTTCTATTCTTTTTCTCGGCTATGTCATTATACTGAGGCGTATAGGGTGAAATAACCCCATACTTTATACCTTCCTCATTACAAAATCTAGCAAATTCAGCAGAAGTATATTCACCACCACCATCAATTCTCAACTTCTTCAATTTGCATCCACTTTATTTCTCAGCACACAATTTGAACTTATTGAACTGTGTGTATACCTCACTATTCCTTTCAATAAGGTAAATCCACATATGTCTGGTGAATTCATCAATGAAAGTAAGTAAATACATGTTACCTCCATTTTACTTTACTTCAAAAGGTCCACATACATCAGAATGTACCAGCTCCAGTTTTTGCTTTGATTTCACGGGCAAGTCATGTTTGAATGCCTTCCTCACCTGCTTTGCTTTACAACATTCCTCACGCACCTGCTTTGATTCCTTCACATAATGCAACCCAAACATCATTCTTTTCTGATTAAGCATGCATAAACTTCTGAGTTTAGATGTTCATACCTGTGGTACCATAACCAGTTCTTGTCTTCTTCTGTAGTTGAAGCAAGACATTTGTGATATGATGTGTTGAGTTCAACTTTGAACTTTTTATTTTCCTCTAATGGTGCTTTCATTATTATCCTCACATCAGCACTATATACCTTTATATGAATCTTCTTCAGCTTCATATTGAAACCTTTTGCAAGTAATTGACCTACACTTATCAAGTTACTTTTCATAGAAGGTACATACAACACTTCAGTGATAGTGGCCTTTCGACCATCCTTCTTGACAATCGAAATATCTCCTTTACCACCTGATTTGATGTGTCTACCATCTGCAAACTTTATCACCTTTTCGACTGACTCATTTAACTTTGTAAACCAATTTTTATTGCTAGTCACGTGGTTGCTGCATCCTGAATCCAAATACCACACATTCTTTTTCTCAGTGTTCGACTGAATGTTCACCATCAACAACACATCACCAGAATCATTATCTCCAGCTCATGCATATTGAGTTTCATCACTATCTTTCGCCCTTTCTACTTTCTTTCTTCGACAGTCTCGAGCATAGTGATCAAAATCTTGATAATTGTAACACTGCACCTCTTTCGTGTCAACTTTCTTCCTAGAATACTTGTTGCCCACACATTTCTTAATTGAACAAGTATTCTTGCTTGACTTCTCATCACTAGCAAGATTCTTCCGTTGCTTCGACCTCTCTTTTTCCGCTTTCTTGCTGAATCTTGATTGCAATGCATGTTCAGTCACCTTCTCTCTTTCTGATTTTCTCTGATTCAACCTCATTTCATGAGCCTCCAATGAAGTTTGAAGTTCTTCAAACTTCACCTCAGATAGAGTCTTGTCCTCTTCAATTGTCACAACAATGTAGTCAAAATCTGCAGTTAAAGATCTTAATACTTTCTCAATCTTATGCAGATCTGTAGCCGATTCACCACATGCTTTCATCTAGTTTGTTAGTGTCTCAATTCTTGAGAAATATGCATAAATTGATTCATCTTCTTTCATTTGGATCATCTTGTATTGCTTCACTGGCATCTGCAACTTCACCTTCTTCAATTTCTCATCTCCATCATACAAGTTCTTTAACTTGTCTCACGCTCCTTTTACCATTTCTTCTTCAATTATCTTCTCAAATACATCAGAATCCACACACTGATGAATCAATAATAGTGCTTTATCATTTTTCTATCTCTGATCTTTGTGCGCAGTTTTCTGAGCCTCCGTCGCATTTGCTTCGAGTTCTGGTAATCCATCATTCAAGATTTTAACAACATCTTGAAATCTGAAAATAACCTTCATCTGTGCAACCCACCGTTGATAGTTTTCTCCTTTGATAACCAGTATATTTGCTAGAAACTGCGTTGATGTTGTTGTTCCGTTTGCTATTAGATTTCCTCTGAATCGCAACCGAGCTTTGTGACACCAATTTGTTGGAACAAAGAGTTTTCAAGAAAGATGATTTATGAAAGAGGAAGAAAAAGAAAATAAATAAGGAGAGATTGAAAGTTTGTTACGATTATAAATGAATTGTAAACGTGAATTGTGATTGCATTGAATGTGTGTAAAATTACAAACTAACAAGTCCTTTATATAGACATACAATGCTCATGTCCAATTCGACTAACTACATGTTATAGTCCAAAAACATATTTTCAAGACACTATTATAACTGTTGTATTCAACATAATCGAATATAACTTACAATTTATTCAACAAACTATTTCGACATACACCTTATGTCTTTCGACATTTCGACATAACAATTATATTATCTAAGTATTAGAACTAACAAACTCTTTCCTCCTTTTATTTTCTTTCACCTTGTTAACTTATATTAGTATTAGTACAGCTAGAATGCAGGTTGCGTCACACAAATGAAAGTGTATATATTAGTTCAACATTTTGTATAACATTTTATTTAATAAGTGTATTGTAAATCTTTTATCTTAAATGAGAAATGATATATTCACATAGTATCCATACAATTTTGTTTTACTATTAACAATTTAGTTTTGTTCATAGATATAAAACAATGCATGTTTATATGATATCGAAATACAGTATTAAGTTTGAGGTGTTCAAATAACACAACTATAAATTTAATGGTCTACCTAAATTATATGGTTGATATTTAAGCCTTACATTTGTTGTAGTCTGGTATCATAACAACGTGCAAGTGATACATTCGTTAACTTTCATTTCTATCTGTTTTTGATTTATCCTCTCAAAACTCAATAATGCAAAGATATATCGGCAAAATGCAAAAATATATCATCAATATTTAAAGAAATTTTTCTTGTAAATTTTTAAAATTATTAGTGATATTTGTAAATATTTAGAATTATTAATTATATTAAATTTTTTATTGATAATATAGTACATATTTATCTTTAAACATTTATAATTATGAATATATAAAATAGTTTAGGATTAAGAATCAGTTCCATATGATTTGGTACTCGTGACTTGAGCAATGGGCAACAACATTTCAGTTTCACATTAAAGAGCAACAAGAACTGCGTGACGTTCATTGCTGGCCACTGCCCACGTTTTCTTTACTTTTTGTAAAGAGACAATCCCACAATCCATTCACAACTACTCCCTTCGCATCTAAATCAATCTCGTTTTATAACAAAAAAATTTATTTCATTCTTCATTTTTAATATAACAATAATTATTATTTTTTCAATTATATCTTTGAATTATTAATCTATACATTACTTTCATCATAATAATAACACTCATTTTAAAACAAATGGATTATTAGATATTTCATCCAAGTTTCTACCCCTTTTTTATCATACTAATTTTTCTGTTGTACTCCCCAAAATAAAATTTAATCCGTATGAAAAAACTTACTAAAAATTAAAACAATCCAGAAAGTTATTACTTTTTTAAATAATATAACAATTGTTATATTGTTGAAAACATTTATTTAATACTATTGTTGACAAGGAAAGAAAACTTAATTCTTATGCAAATCATAATTTGATTCGGCCTTAACTCTGACTTATTTAATTCACCTAATAAAAAAATAGAAAGAAGATGACCCTAACTCGAATGAAAAAATTTGGGAAATAAAATGATAATTGAGATTTTATTATAATTATTCATATTCAAGAAGAATAATTTAAAGAGCTTCTATTAAAAATATAATTTAAAAAATGTCGAATTTGATTTTTAAGTGAAAATAACGTTTAGCCAGTGTTCATACTTCTTCTCGATATGGATTTTAGATTATTAAAATCTTTTTCTCCTCGGTATGGATTTTAGATTATTAAGATATTTTTTTCCTGAAAATCAAAATGCAAAAATAAAAAATATTTTTAAAATATTTTTTTTTGTTAATATTTACTTTAAAAGTGATTATTATAACTTAATAATTTATTTTCTTTTTAGCACATTTAGTTTATATCTTTTTTTAAAGTTGAATAAAATTATAACTTAAAATACATAAAAGGTAGAGAGCAAATATTTGTTGATTCAATAATTTGATTTTCAAAAGAACCGTCATCATTGATACAAAAGTAAGACAAGGTGGTGTTAGTCTTTTTGTTAATAATTATGAAGTACACACTTTTTTTTAGAAATAAGTGTTCGATACTTGAATGAGATTTGTAAGTCACGCGTCAAAAAAATCAAATAAGTGTCAGAAAAGTAAGATAAGTGTCTTTAAAAAATTAGTTTTTTTCTTACTTCGACACATTTTGAATCGGAGTCTAATATCTATATGACATTCATACAACATGTATCCGATAATGTAGACAAATTTTCTTTTAAAAAATTATGTTTTTCTTTTCCTCAACACACTTTATATATTTTTTAGACAAATAGCACGCGTGATTAGAAGGATTAAACATGTATTGAAACATATTAGAAGTAATTCACATTCAGAAGTTATTGTTGGAATCAGAAGCTTCTGATGTTGTTAGTCAGAAGTAGTGTTGCTCAGAAGTAGTAAAGCTTCTGAGGTTGTTAGTCATGTTGGCATTAGCTGTCAGCATGGTTTTAGGAATTATAATAGGAATAGAGTTATTATTTGTTAATTATTCTGATTTGGTCATAATTAGAAATAGGATTTTCTATGTATATAAGTATAACCTATTCCTCTCCTGTAAGAGATACAAAAAAGAAAATAATATGAGATTTACGTATCAGTTTAACATGGTATCAGCCGCCAGGTCTTAACCCTGACCTACGGTAACACCTTCCACCCGTCTTCCATGGCCGACTCGGATTCAATCTCCGATGATGCTACCTCGACTTCTATTCTTGCTGAGTTGACGACGAAAATGACGGAAGTTTTGAAGCGCGCTTCAGCCCCGTCACAGATTAGTTCTGACCATACGGTGGCACCGATTGGCATCAAGTTAGATGGCAGCAACTATCCCCTTTGGTCCCAGGTGGTCGAGATGTATATCTCCGGCAAAGACAAACTGGGATATATCAATGGAGATCTTCCGCAACCCCCTCAAACAGATCCTACCTTTCGACGTTGGCGGACTGACAACGCGATTGTTAAGGGATGGATAATCAACTCAATGGACTCTTCTCTAATCAGCAACTTTATTCGATTCTCCACTGCCAAACTGGTGTGGGATGCAATTGCGACCACATACTTTAATGGTAGCGATACCTCGCAGGTGTATGACCTTAGGCGACGGGTGACACGTCTTAAACAAGCCGGTGGTTCTCTTGAAAAATATTATAACGATCTCCAAGGACTTTGGCGTGAGATAGATTTCCGACGTCCAAATCCGATGACATGTCGAGTTGATATCCAACACTACAATACACTTGTCCAAGAAGAACGAGTGTATGGTTTTTTGGATGGACTTGATGACCGCTTAGATAATATCAGAAGCGATGTTTTACAAATGAAACCATTTCCAACCGTGGAGCAAGCATATGCACATGTTAGGAGGGAAGCACTTCGTCAGGCAGTGATGACAGACAACTCCAATGAATTATCTGGAGCAGTTCTCGCATCTAAGGGTCTCAAATTACAGAGCAGTAAGATATTCTCTCAAACCAAACATAAAGAATCATCTGATGGCACTAAGTGTTCTCATTGTGGAGGTAACAAACATACTCGAGATACCTGTTTTAAACTTCATGGCTATCCAGATTGGTGGACAGAATTTCAGACTCGAAAGCATCGCGATACAACTGATAGCAACTCGGGAAAAGCTGCAGTAGCTACTGCCGAACCATATCTTTCCCTCATCCCGAAATCAAGTTCCCACACCAGTGAAGGTAATGTTCTAATTTTCTCTAATCATGATGATGCCTCTAATGCATGGATACTTGATTCCGGAGCGACCGATCATATGACGTTTGATGCTGCTGATTCTGAACGTTCAGCCCCTCGGCGCTCAAGTATTGCCAACACAAATGGTGGTTTATCCCCGGTAACAGGGGCTGGAACTGTGATGTTATCACCAGCCCTCTTGCTTTCAAATACACTACTTGTTCCCTCTCTATCTCATAAGCTGTTGTCCGTGAGTCAAGTTACAAAAGACTTGAATTGTATTGTGCTAATTTATCCATCTTTCTGTTTCCTTCAAGATATTCTCACGAAGGAGATCATTGGGCGTGGTACTAAGAGAGGGGGACTCTACTATATGGAGGATTTTAGTGTAGGCCGAGCGCATCACATGCATTATCCAAGAAACAATAAAATGGAGCAAGTTTTACTTTGGCATCGTCGATTAGGCCATCCTTCGTTTGGATATCTGAAGCATGTGTTCCCAAATTTATTTTCAGATACATCTTTGTTGAACTTCAAATGTGAAGCTTGTATTTTAGCCAAGAGTCATCGAGTCACTTTTCCATTAAGTATGAATAAAAGTAATGTTCCTTTTGCTTTAATCCATTCTGATGTATGGGGTCCATCCCCAAAATCTTCTCTCTCTGGTTATCCGTGGTTTGTGATATTTGTTGATGATTGCACTCGAATGACTTGGATTTATTTGTTGAAACAAAAAAATGAAGTGTTGCACATATTTCAACAATTCCATAAAATGATTCAAACTCAATATTCAAAGAAGATTCGGATCCTTCGCTCTGATAATGGTGGGGAGTTTGTAAACCACCAATTCCATGAGTATTTCAAAAAACACGGTCTTATTCATGAAACCACGTGTCCACAAACTCCACAACAAAATGGTATTGCAGAACGAAAAAATCGTCACATCCTTGAAACTGCTCGTGCTCTCTTACATGGAGCACATGTGCCTCACCACCATTGGACTGATGCTGTTACTACAGCAGTATATCTCATTAATCGGATGCCATCAAAGGTTCTTGACTTTAAAACTCCACTGCAGACCTTGTCGACACTTGTACCACTGCCTACAATACAAATGTTGCCACCTTGAGTCTTTGGTTGTGTTGCGTTTGTTCACCTACATAAAAACCAGCGTACAAAGCTTGATCCTTGTGCCATTCGCTGCCTTTTTTTGGGGTATGGTGTACACCAGAAAGGGTATCGTTGCTATGACCCTATTACTCGACGCATGTATGTAACAATGGATGTTACATTCTTGGAATTCTACCATTTCTACTCCTCGGCATCATCCAATTCTTCTCTTCAGGGGGAGACACCAAGAGAAGAGTCGAATTGGTCAACATTTGACTGGTTCAAGGATATTGATATATCATCAACTGAAGCTTGTGATGATTCTGGTCAAACTCAAACCGATCATATGAGTCCTGAAGTTGAAGTATCGGAATTCCCCCCCTCTCCAGTACCAAACGATCCATCTCCTGAGAATATCATTGAGGTAAGATCTCCTATATCTCCTAATAATAATAATGGTGATATCTCTGTTAGATATGAATTACTGCGCAGGCATAATCGGGCAAAACCACCAAAGCGATACTCCCCTGAAGAAGAGGATCATAGATCGAGGTATCCAATTGCTAATTATGTCTCTATGAAGAACTTGTCCGAATGAGCTATCTTCACACAGTGTACCTAGCAAGGTTGAATAGGCCATTGAAGACCCTAGATGGGTTCAAGCTATGAATGAAGAAATGGAGGCATTAAACAAGAATGCAACATGGACTCTTGTTCCTTTTCTAAAAGGGAAGAAATCAGTAGGGTGTAAGTGGGTTTTCTCTATCAAGTACAAAGCTGATGGGTCTATTGAAAGGTACAAAGCAAGACTAGTAGCTAAAGGCTTTACTCAAACATATGGTGTAGACTATCAAGAAACTTTTTCACCTGTTGCCAAGTTAAGCACTGTCAGAGTTCTTTTATCCCTTGCAGTAAATCTTGATTGGCCTTTGCATCAGTTAGACGTAAAAAATGCCTTTCTCCATGGGCACTTGAAAGAAGAAGTATATATGGATATCCCTCCGGGATACATGACAAATTATGAAACGAAGGTAGTGTGTAAATTACAACGCAGTTTGTACGGCTTGAAGAAATATCCTAGAGCGTGGTTTGGGAGATTGAACTTGGCAATGAAAAATTATGGCTTCCAACAAAGCAACGTTGATCATACGTTGTTCTTGAAACATCGTCAAGGTAAGGTCACGGCCTTGATTGTGTATGTAGATGATATGATTATTACGGGAGATGACTCTGAGGAAATAGCAAAACTTCAAACACAACTGGCAACCGAATTTGAGATGAAAAATCTAGGTGGACTCAAATATTTCCTAGGTATCGAAGTTGCTAGGTCGAAGAAAGGCATCTTTCTATCTCAACGAAAATATATCCTGGATTTTTTATCAGAGGTTGGGCTACTAGACTGTAAACCTGTAGACACTCCAATTGTCCAGAATCACCGACTTGGAGAATATCCAGAGCAAGTGTCAACAGACAAAGGAAGGTACCAGAGATTAGTTGGCAAACTTATTTATTTATCTCATACACGACCTGATATAGCGTATGCGGTAAGTGTAGTAAGCCAATTTATGCATAACCCGAGTAAAGATCACATGGACGCGGTTATTCGAATCATGCGGTATCTGAAGTCCTCGCCTGGAAAAGGCTTGATGTTCACAAAGAATAATCATGTACAAGTTGAAGGCTATACAGACGCTGACTGGGCAGGAGATATCACCAACAGGAAATCCACCTCAGGCTATTTTACGTTTGTTGGAGGAAATTTGGTTACATGGAAAAGTAAGAAACAAAAGGTTGTAGCATTATCAAGTGCCGAAGCAGAGTTTCAAGGGATGGCTAAAGGTCTTTGTGAGCTTCTCTGGCTTCGAAGACTGTTAAGTGAAATTGGCCATGCTCCGAATAATGCCATGAACCTTTTTTGTGACAACAAGTCTGCAATTGAAATTGCTCATAATCCGGTCCAACATGATCGGACAAAACACGTGGAAGTAGATCGACACTTTATTAAGCAAAATTTGGAGACCAAGATAATTCAATTTCCGTTTGTTAAATCTGAAGATCAATTAGCAGATATACTCACAAAAGTTGTATGTAGCAGAGACTTCTACAACGCACTTGACAAGTTGGGCATTTGAGATCTCTATGCACCAACTTGAGGGGGAGTGTTGGCATTAGCTGTCAGCATGGTTTTAGGAATTATAATAGGAATAAAGTTATTATTTGTTAATTATTCTGATTTTGTCATAATTAGAAATAGGTTTTTCTATGTATATAAGTATAACCTATTCCTCTCCTGTAAGAGATACAAAAAAGAAAATAATATGAGATTTACGTATCAGTTTAACAAGTCAGAAGCAGAAACTTCTGAGGTTACGCCCAGAAGTATGTTTAGCTTCTGGGGTTCTAGTTATTTTGTTTACTTAACTACTAGGTTTACCTTTTGTCAGGGCCTATGTGACAATTTACTTTGTCTATAAATAGACTAGTGGTAGTTGTCATTTATAATAGTAACAACAATCATTTTTCTTCCTTACAACTATAGCCACATTGCAGAACTTTAATATTATTCTCTCATACCTTTCTTCATTTATTAACTTTGTGCACTAATAATTGGTATCTAGAGTTCCAGTTCTGGTTCACAGGAAACACGAGAGAAACGGTGAGGCGTTGTATGATTGATTTTGGTTCTTGAATTTGTGTTGAATCTTGAACAAAATCCGAACATAATCACATTTTCCGATTCTGTGAGATTGGGAAACATTGTGTTTGTGAGATCTGAGTTACTTGCACAAGGTTGAAGATGACCGAAAACGGTAGTCTAAGCACCAAGCTTTTAGTATTTAATGTCAAAAACTGGAATCGTTGAATGATTCAGATGCATATGTTGTTTGGCGCTCAAGATGTCCTTGATCTCATCAATGATGGTTATGTTCCAGTTGCAGCAGATGCGACGGAGGAACAGAGAAATGTGCAGAGAGATAAAGGAAGAAAGACCAGAAGGCATTGTTCTTCATCCATCAGTGTCTGGATGAGAATGTGTTTGAGAAAATTGTTGATTCGATGATGGCGAAGGCTGCCTGGGACACACTGAGTACGTATTACGGTGGTGGCACATCAGTGGAGAAAGTGAAGCTTCAGCCTTTTAGAAAGCAGTGTGAGAATTTCAACATGAAGGACAACGAGAAGGTTTCTGAGTACATCTCCAGAGTTATTTTGATCACTAATGAGATGAAAGCTTATGGAGAAACCTTTTCTGAATAAACAATCATTGAGAAGATATTGAGGTCTCTTACTCCTCAATTTGATTACATTGTTGTAGCAATTGAACATTCGAAAGATCTGGACACCATGAGAATGGAAGAGCTACAAAGTAGTCTAGAGGCGCAAGAGTTGCGTATGACTGAAAGAACTTCTGACGGGGAGGTTGAGCAAGCTCGGAAAGCTTCTTTTGTCAATAAGGACCATAAGCATAAAAGACATGATAGGTCCAATAAGTCAGAAGTCTTCTATTCTGATGAAAAGAAACATCAAAAGGGAAAGGAGAAGTATGACAAGAGAATGGTTCAGTGTTACTGTTGTGATAGGTTTGGTCATTTTGCTAAAGATTGTTTGTCAAACAAAGAAGACGCAAAAATAGCCAAAGGAGATTCTGATGATGAACTTGTGTTATTGATGGCTTATGAATCTGATGAGAAATCTGTGAGATAGCCATTTTCTGATTCTGAAGGTGAGAAGATGACTCTGAATATTCTGGCTTTGGAGTGTTTGAATATGAGTCAGAATCAGAAGATGAATCTGAAGATTATGAAGATGAGTCAAAATCTGAGATTTCTAAAGATGAGTCAGAGTTAGAAGATGACTCTAAAGCTGAAGATAAGTCAGAATTTGAAGGTGATTTCGAGTCTGAAGAAGATGAGTCAGGATCTAAAGGAGATTCTGCTTTTGAAAATGAATCAAAACTTTAAAGTTTTGAAGATGAGTCTGAGTCAGAAGATAAATAATCTTCTAGAGACTCTAAAGTTGAGTCAAATGATGAATCTGATTCTGATCCTGATTTTAAATCTGGTGATAGTCATGCTTATGAAAGGGGAAACTCTAAATACGTAGGTTCTGGAGGACAAGCTTTTAGAGATGATCATGTTTTTTATGGTAATCATGACTCTGAAGGTGGACCTTCTGAAGGTGATCCAACTTCTGAATGTGGTCATGATTTTGAAGGTGGAACTTCTGAAGGCAGAGCTTCTGAAGACGATCCAACTTTTGAAGATGGTATTTTTTAAGGTAGTAGTTCTGGACAAAGTCCAGAAGCTAACAAAGGTGGAGCTTCTGGTGGTAGTCAAACTTATGAAGAAAGTCCATAAAAAGATATTGTTCCAGAATCATAAGTAAATTTTGAACAAGTCCAAATGCCACAACGAATAAGGAAAATACCAAAGAGATTTACAGAGTTTGATAAGCTGCAAGATACTAAAGGGACTCTGAGGTATGAAGTGTTGTTTCCTTTTGGTGTTAAATCCGACTCAGAGCTAATATGTTATTCAGACTCTGATTTGTATGAAGACAGAGTTGACAGAAGAAATACTTCTAGATATTTTTGTTTGTATCTGAAAAATCCTATTTCTTGGTGCTCCAAGAAGCAACTGGTGATTGTGTTGTCAACATGTGAAGCTCCCAAAAAGAAAGTGTGGCAAAAAGCCATGAAAGAAGAGTTTGATGTTATTGAAAGAAACAAGACTTGGGAGTTGACTGAGCTTCCGAAGAACAAGAAAAACATCAGCGTCAGATGGGTCTTCAAGGTGAAATCTGTATTTCTTAATGAAGTTGCACATTGTAGCAACCAGAAGAAACTTGCAGATGTTCTGACAAAGGATGTCAAGACTGCACACCTTATCCATTTGAAGCATGAAATTAGTGTTGTAGTTTTTTGTTAACTGAATATGAATTAAGGGATGGTGTTGGAAGTAATTCATATTCATAAGTTGTCGTTAGAATCAGAAGCTTCTGATGTTGTTAGTCATAAGCAATGTTGCTTAGAAGCAGTAAAACTTCTGAGGTTGTTAGTTAAAAGCAGAAGCTTCTCAGGTTACGCCCAGAAGTATGTTTAGTTTCTGGGGTTCTAGTTATTTTGTTTACTTAACTATTAAGTTTACCTTTTGTTAGGGCCCACGTGACAATTTACTTTGTGTATAAATAGACTAGCGGTAACTGTCATTTGTAATAGTAACAACAATCATTTTTCTTCCTTACAACTTTATAGACGTTATTGCAAAGCTTTAATATTATTCTCTCATACCTTTTTTCATTTATTAATCTTATACACTAACAAAACAATGTTATCAATCAAGAATTAAGGACATTAATTTTGATTAGAATGTTTTTAACTCTTTTGATATTAGATGAATAAATGAAAATCAAATACTATAAAATATACAACAGTGTCGGTGTCCTAAGTTTTTAATATATCAGTGTCAAAGTGTTCGTGTAAGTGTTGTATTGCAGTGTCCGTGTCAGAGTCTATGTTTCATAGGTTAATAATACTCTCTATTTCTAGTTATAGGATTTTTAAAACCTTTTTTTCAAATATAAATATTTTTTTTATAATTTTTAGATATACTTATTATTTCTTTTTTAAATAAGTCCTTTATTAATATTATCAATTTACCTTTTAAGATGAAATGTCAAATTGAATATATCAATTCATTAAGAGTAATTTAGTTATACTTTTTTTATTACAGAAAAAGATTGATGCATTTCATTAATAATAATATTTTGGATACATGTTGGTATATCGTCAAAATTATAAAAATTAATAAAAGATAGAGTCACTTGTACTAGAGTATGAGTCACTTTATTAGTTTGTCTTTTAACAAATATAACATGAGAGTTTCTAAAGAAAAAAGCAATCAACCGGTTACACTCGTTAGCAATAACATTGAAGTCTGAATCATTGGGTTTTGGATTTGTCACACTGTCCATAACACACTTTGCATCTAATTCAAAATCTAAATCATCATAACTCATTTCATGAATCCATTTTAAGACTGACAGAAGTCTTAGAGGTTCTCTAATAACATCAGTACATGGCGAAAACTAATATGTGTGGACTGCAATAAACTGACCTGCATCATCTCTAATACAAGCGCCAAAACCTACTTTATTATGAGAAAAGGATGCATCAATATTACATTTAAGGCGACCCATTGACGGTATGCTCCATCTGGCATTATCTAACGAAGAATTAATAATCTAATTATTGATATAATATTGTTGAGCCTCTCTCCAATTTGTCAACATCTGAGAAGCTCGCTCACAAATAAAAGTCGGAGTTTCTTCCTCTTGATTCCAAACATGATTATTTCTCCCTTTTCAGATATTCTACAATATGACTGAGAATATCGTTTATTGGTCTTTATTGGACACCAACAAAAAGAAAAATTCACATACACAAACAGGTCTCCAATCTCACTAATTTGTTACAACATAGACCAATAATTTAATTATACTTATACATCAAATTTTGACATTAATTACCCAATCAACTTTTTAACGCATAAAATATTTCATGATCTTATAAATCATGTGGAAAAAAGTAACTAGAGATCTATCCACTTTTCTATTGTATTTAAGTTTTAAGGCCATATAAAAATGTATTTATTTGTGTAGATTATATTTGTATTTGTGAGGTATTTGAGAATAAGCAAACAATCAAGATTTCAACCTAAAGAAATCATCTCCTACAAAGCAAGAGATTAATATAATTAACTTTTTGTTTTGATGGTAACTTCAAACAAAGAACTCTAATTATATGATTGAATTGGATCTTTGCAATACATTGACTAGTTTAGCTTGAATGAGCAACCTTGATTTTTGATTATTGTTAAATCAATTTTCAAATCTATTTTTATTAAATAATTTGATTTGGATTTTGGGTCTTGTGACTTCACCAACAATGTGGTAATTGATTGATCTTGTATAATTTGCCCTCTTATAATAAAATAGTTCTTATTTCAATATATTTTTAGCTTTTTTTTTATAGTATTTAAATATATCTAACTTTTTAATTATAATTGAAAAAAATATTGTTCTGGACTGGGCCGCGCTGGCCCAAGAGCAAGGATGAAGGCCCAAATCCAAATGGCCCTGCAGAAGGTCGCTCCTACCCAGAAGCTACAGCCTTGTCCACGACATCCTCGACTTCATGCAGCCCAGCTCGACCTCTGCTCGAGCGTTCCTCGTAGGGTAGACTATGGCCATCACGCCACGTTCTGGATTTCGAAAAGACCGCGTCCTCGTCCGTCCGTATTTCTCGCAGGACACCCAGGAAGGAGACCACGTGCGGGTCCCCACTACACACGTAGAACATGGCAGTTCCTTCATTGGGCCAAACCTGCCCGGCCCAATAAAGGGACCTTGGCCCAGCGCTGGGGGCTATAAATACCCTCTGTTCCCAGAGGGTCAGGTATTCATTCTTTTACCGATACTCATACTTTTGCCTGCTCGTACTCTCACTTACTTCAGCATCGGAGTGCCTTGCAGGTACCCCCCCCCCCCCCCATCTCGTTCAAACTTCAGCTTGGAGCCAGCCGTGACGGTCCAAGTCTGATCAGGTAAGATCAGTGGCGCCGTCTGTGGGAAGCTAGCTTCCCCGTCTTGCAAAACTCAAAGACCAAAGCTCAAATCAACTACCATTGTCATGGCTGACCAAGCTCGCGATGAACAAAACGTCCGCGTCGTCGAGACCAACAACGGCCCCGCAGACAAAAACGGACACCTTGACAACGCCGACAACTCCGATCACAACACCATCCCTGCGTCAACTGCCCCCGGACCTTCAACCTACCGCGACGGAGCTACTGTGTCGTCTTCCTCGGTCCCTCCGCCACTCGAAGAGGACGATGCAGCTCTCGCGAACTACCAGGCTGCCCAGTTTCAGGAAGTCCCCGTCCCCGCCGGGGTGGACGCCACAACTCGAGCGCTGTTCGCAGCGATCAATCAAACAAATTACCTCATCTTCGCCCAAGGGGAAAGAATGAGGGCACTTGAAGACGACCGGAGACCCCCGAGAAGGCATCGGAGGCCCCAGACTCCACCTCCTCGAGTGACTGAAGTCCAACTCCCGTCTCCCCCGCAGAGACATTACAGAGATACCTCTCGAAGCCCGTCACCCCGCCCATCGGGGAAACGGCCCCCTTTGGAGAGGCAGCCCATCATCCACGCCAGAGGATGTGGTCGCGACCCGGCGAGACAGGAAAGAAGACACTCCGGAGACGGGCGTGTAAGAATCAACCAACGAGCACCACGCTCGAGAGAACCCCAGCATGACCAGGACCGTCGTGCCCGACAGTATTACAGGTCCCCATCTCTGTCTCCGGAGAGGAGCGACGAGGACGACCCCCGCGGTCCCCTGTCGCAAGCTATCATGGAAGCGCCCATCCCCCCGGGCATGGAGAAACCCCCACACTTGAAGGAGTACGATGGAGTCGCGGACCCGTTCGACCACATAGACGAGTTCGAGGCTATGCTGCATTACCACAATGTCGGGGGTCCCATCAAATGCCGACTATTCCCCACGACTCTCAAGAAGGCGGCAATGGACTGGTACAAAGGACTCGCCCCAGGCTCAATCACCTCGTGGCGAAACCTGAAAAACCAGTTCATCAGTTCATTAACAGCTTCTCGGCGGCATCCAAAGACCGAGGTGGCTCTCGAGGCCATCATCCAAAGTCAGGATGAAACCTTGAGGGAGTTCATCAATCGCTTCAATCGGGAAGCTATACAGGTCCCTTGCGCGGACCATGTGAAGAGATATCTGCTGGAGAGGGGGCTCTTCCCCGGCACGGAATTCAGAAAAATCGTGGGCATCGAGCCACCCAGGACATTCGACGCCCTCCTCGAAAAAGCTCGGGCATACATGGACTACGAGGAGAGGGAAGCGGCCAACAGAGCCCGAGACCCCAGGACTCGCGGGTCCAACAGCAACTCACGCCAGGAAGCTCCTCCTCCTCGACGAACCGGGGAGAAAAGAAAAGAAGAGAGACCCCGGGAAATCCGAGAACAAAGGGGACCCTCGGGGCGTTTTACCGAGTACACTCCGCTTACAGCTTCCCGCGAGCGCATTGTGGCGGAGTGTGCCAGCACTGACTTTAAGGACGGAGGTGTCAAACGTCCCCGACCTGCTCCTGCCAAGCCCGGAGCAGACAAGAACAAATATTGTCAGTACCATAGGAGCCATGGTCATCTGACCGAGGATTGCGTCCACCTCAAGGACGCCATCGAAACCCTCATCAAGGGAGGGAGGCTCGCACAATACCGGCGAAGCGACGCTCCCCGTCGTGACGCCCAGGAGACAAGGGAGCCGGAGGAAGATGCCCGACCATATGACGAGTCAGTCCCCATCCAGACCGCCTTCTCCGTGACCAGGCCTGATGACTTCAACATCCCCGAACACCTGCAAGAGCCGCTCACAACGCACAGCAGGTAGGAATATTTCCCCTCCGCCATGGTCATCAACAGTGGCGGATTCAACGACTTGACCATTAATTCGGCTAAGAGGAAGCTGGACGAGCTGGTCGATGCGGCGCCCCCACAAACAGTGACATTTGAAAGGGTGAAGGGCAGGTCAGAACCCATCACCTTCTACCTAGAAGAGCTCCCCGGCGGAGCCCCAAACGCGGTCATCCCCTTACTGATAAGGGCAATAATGGCCAACTTTGATGTGCATCGCATCCTCGTCGACGAAGGAAGTTTCGTCGATGTAATGTACAGCCAACTGTTCCGAACTCTACAGCTGGACGACTCACATCTCTCGTCATATGTAGGGTCGGACTTACAAGGTTTCAACGGCTCGACCTCCAAGCCTTGGGGGTATGTCGAGCTCCTGGTTACATTCGGCAAAGGAACAGCGACAAGACAGGTAAAAGTACGCTTCCTCATCATCGACTGTCCGTCTTTGTACAACTGCATCTTGGGGAGACTAACACTGGCAGAACTGACAGCGGTGCCCTCGACCGTCCACCTGAAGATGAAATTCTACACCAAAAGGGCACGGGTAGCCACTATCCAAGGAGACCTAGCCGCTGCTCTAAGGTGTTTCAACGCTGTATCTAAGGGGCGCGACATTGTCGACGTAGGAACAAGGCCCGCCAAAAGACCAGCAACGTCGCGACAGGAGCCCGACAAGCAAGAGTCCACCAAGGAAGAAGTCCATAGAGCCCCACCAAAGGTCGACTCTATAGCTCTGGACGCTCGTTTCGACCAGGACGAACCTCCTAACGGCGAGCAAGTTCCACTCCGACCAATACCGGACGGGGATTTTGAGCTCGTCCCCCTCGGCACCGACCCGACCAAAGGAGTGAAGATTGGCAAGGATCTCCCCGACCTGGCAAGGAAGCAAATCAAGGCCTGCTTGCGCGAGAATGCTGACCTGTTCGCCTGGAGCGCCGCGGAGATGCCTGGACTCGACCCTGAGGTCGCCTGTCACCGTCTCGCCATTGATCTTGCCGCTAGGGCCGTAGTACAACGTAGGCGTAGGCAGTCTCCAGAGAAAACGGAGGCTGCTGAAAAAGCTGTAAAAGACCTCCTAGAGGCAAATTTTATTTTTGAAGCCCGATATTCCACCTGGCTGTCAAACGTTGTACTTGTTAAAAAGAATAATGGAAAATGGAGGATGTGTGTTGACTATACCGATCTCAACCGGGCCTGCCCGAAAGATGCTTTCCCTTTGCCGAACATAGACATGCTGGTCGACAACTCGGCCGGCTACAAAACGTTATCGTTCATGGATGCCTACTCGGGCTATAACCAAATCCCGATGGCCGTGGGCGATAAACACTGCACGGCTTTCATGACCAGCTCGAGAAACTACTACTACAACGTAATGCCCTTTGGACTGAAAAACGTCGGGGCAACTTACCAATGCATGATGAACAAGGTTTTCCACAAACAGATTGGGGACATGCTCGAGGTGTATATGGACGACATGATCGTCAAATCCCGAGCAGACACCGACCATGTAGCACACCTCAAAACAGTCTTTGCCCAAGCAAGACAATGTAAAATGAGATTCAACCCCGAGAAATGTACGTTCGGAGTCAAGGCAGGAAAGTTCCTCGGATTCTACCTGACAGAACGAGGAATTGAAGCCAACCCCGACAAATGTCGGGCGTTCTCCGACCTCCCGACACCAACGTCGAAGAAGTCAATACAAATCATGAACGGCATGCTCACATCATTGTCCCGCTTCGTCGCGAGGTCCGCTCAGCACACCCTCCCCTTCTTCAAACTCCTTCGTAAGGAAGCAGCCTTCGAATGGAACGAGGAGTGTGAACGGGCGCTGCGCCACCTAAAGCAAAGTCTATCTCAACCACCCGTACTATCTCAACCAGCCGACGGGGAGCCACTGTTCTTATACTTGGCCGTCTCGAACGAAGCCATCAGCGCGGCTCTCATCCGTGAGACCACCGACGGACAGAAACCTGTCTACTTCACGAGCAAAGCCCTACAAGGACCCGAAAGCAGGTACCAACATATAGAAAAGGTGGCTCTAGCCCTCGTCAACGCGGCGAGGAGACTCAGACACTATTTTCTGGCCCATACAATCATCGTGCGAACCGACCAACCAGTGAGGCAACTCCTGGGTCGGCCTGACATGGCGGGCAAAATGTTGAAATGGTCCTTCGAACTCTCCGAATTTGACATTCAATACGAGAGTAGGAAAGCCCTGAAAGCACAGGCCCTGGCCGACTTTGTCGCGGAAATGACCACTCATGACCCACCCGCGGGGAAGGAACGCAAGTGGACCATCTTCGTTGACGGGGCATCCAGCTCGTCCGGAAGTGGCGCAGGAATCCTTTTGGAGAACGAGGAAGGTGTAGTGATCGAACACTCCTTAGCTCTCTCCTTCCCGACGTCGAACAACCAAGCAGAGTACGAAGCCCTACTCGCAGGACTGAGGCTAGCCGAGGACCTGGGAGCCCGCGAGATACAAATCTACACAGACTCCCAACTCGTCGCCTCCCAAGTCCAGGGGAGTTACCAAGCCAAGAACGACAACCTCGTCGAATACTTAAACTTAGTCAAAAAATACATGACAAAGTTTGAACGAGCGGAAATTTTACATGTCCCCCGCGAGCAAAACACAAGGGCAGACATATTGTCCAAACTCGCGAGCACGAGAAAGAAGGGCGGAAACAAATCCGTCATCCAAGAATCCCTAGCACACCCGAGCATCGAAAGATCCTCGGCCCCAGTAGAGGTCCACGCCATAGGAGATGCCTTGTCCTGGATGACCCTGGTTTACAATTTCTTGACGAAGGGCGAACTCCCCTCGAACCAGACCGATGCGACCATCACAAAGCGACGAGCATGCTCCTACGTGGTGCTCGAGCACAAACTGTATCGCAGGGGATTCTCCACCCCCCTCCTAAAATGCATCGACGAATCCACAGTCCCCGAGGTACTGTGGGAGATACACGAAGGGATTAACGCCCAGCACATGGGCGGTAAGTTCTTGGCGTGGAAAGCTCTTCGAGCGGGATATTATTGGCCGACGATGCAGCAGGACGCCAAGGAACACGTTAAGAAGTGTGACAAGTGCCAGAGGCACGGTGACATGCACCTCGCCCCCCCCTCACGAACTGAGCATACTGTCGTCCCCATGGCCGTTCGCATGGTGGGGTATGGACATCCTCGGGCCCTTCGTACAGGGGACTTACCAAAATAAATTCCTCATCGTGGTCGTGGATTACTTCACGAAATGGATAGAAGCCGAGGCCCTCGCGAAGATCACCTCGCACAACATCCTCCGCTTCTACAAGAGAAACATCCTCGCCAGGTTCGGAATTCCGAGGGCACTGGTGACCGACAACGGCACCCAATTCACTGACCACGGATTCCAAGACTTCGTCACCAGACTAGGAACGAAACAACACTTCACTTCGGTCGAGCACCCTCAAACCAACGGGCAAGCCGAAGTTGCAAACAGAGTCATCCTCTAGGGACTCAAACGCCGACTCGACGAAGCAAAGAGGGGATGGGTCGAGGAGCTGCACAGCGTCTTGTGGGCATACCACACCACGCCCCACTCAACGACGGGCGAGACCCCATTCCGACTAACATACAGCACTGAGGCCGTTATCCCAGTAGAAATTATGGAACCATCCAGACGGACAGAGAACCCCCCCGATAAAGAAATGAATGACGAGGCACTCAGGGACGAGCTCGACTTAGTCGAGGAAATCCGATCTGGGGCGGCCCTGCGCGAAGCCGCCCTAAAACAACGAGTGGCTCTGAGCCACAACGACAAGGTCATTAAGCGCGAGTTCGAAATCGGCAGCCTGGTATTACGAAGGAACCAAAAAGACTCCCGTGAAGGGAAGTTGGCCGCGAACTGGGAAGGGCCTTATCGCGTCCACGACACCACTGATACCGGGGCATACTACCTCGAGCAACTAGACGGAGAACCACTACCACGACCCTGGAACGCTGCTAAACTAAAGCAGTACTATAGTTAAAAACCATCAACACCGAGGACCCTCGACCGTCGACACCCGTGCCCGGTCAACAAGGAAAAATGTCCGACCCCGTAGAAAGGCCAAGGTACAGGCCCGACCTACGCCCAAACGGCATAACATCGTTCAACAGACGAGAGTGAACGACAGTGCCCGACGTGGACACCTCAATCGAGCTCCGCCGTCGAAGTACCTGCAGGGAAGAACACCCAGCTCGCAATGGGCAGTTCACGCCGCGGGTGAATAACCCCGATCCGGGTCATATACCCGAACAAGCGGCTTCGCTCCGCACGCCCAATGAATCTCGAAGAACGTCGGGCCATCCAAAAGGGTCGAAAAAGAAATCTCTCCTCGAGGTCATCACTTAGGCGAATTCGGCCACCGAATAGAAAGCCGAGCACAGGCACGAACAAAAGACTTAGGCAAATTTGCCAACAAAGTCACAACCACATACAGACAAGACTCGGGCCCGTGACTTAGGCCAATTTTAGCGTAAAAATGTAAAACACAAACACGACAAACAATCAAAAGTCGAAACAAACATTCATTTGAAATGCCCGTAGGCAACAAAACAAATAGAGATAAACCGACCAAGACAGCCGACGATGTTCAAGAAATACAAAGAACGGGCACGCAGGCCCAAAAAGTAAAAATGATCGGGCACGCAGGCCCCGAAACGAACATCAATAAAGGCGCACAGGCCCTATCAGAACCTCACAACTCAGCTTCCCCGGAGGTATCACCACCGACAACAGGAGACTCGGGCGGAGGCACGACCTGACCATCAATGATCTGGGACATGTAACCCACTCTTTCAGTATTCAGACCAGGATTCAACAGAGAGAGTTGGCTAACCGCGGCTTCAAAGCCATCCGCCATAGCACCGACACAGTCCACCTCGAGGAGTTGAATACGAGCGACCAGTTCCGATCGACTCCGCAAAGGAGCCGTCTCCTCCGACTCATCCTCGGCAGGGAGCATGGCGGCCTTTAATTCCTCAACCTCTCTGGTGAGGCGCCCGTTGTCAATTTCCAGACGTTCCCGGTCCTCACGGAAATAGTCCCTCTCCTCGGTAATCTTTCCCGAGTTCTCTTTCTCCACAGCCAACAACTCTGTCTCTGCCGCCAGCAGCTCGGCTTGCTCGCGGAACATCTCCTCGGAGCGCTCCAGGGCAGCCTTCAACTTTCGAGAACTCGAAGTAAGGGCAACTTTCTCCTGTTCCAGCTTCTTGATACGATCAGAATCTGCCCCCTCCTCGGCCAGCACGACGACCATCTCATCCATCTTGACCAGCCCAGCCATATTGGCGGCCAGATGCCTTCTCCGACTCTCCTTGCTCATCCGCCTAATGGTATCAGCTTCATCAGCATTCACGGACAAGGGATATCCCTCGAAGAAACCCTCCTCTTTAAAACAAGGGGGCAACCCGAAGGACCTCACCGTGCTAGAATCCTCGCCAACCTCCGGTTAGCTTTCCACCCGATTCCTCTTCCTCGGTATCAGATCGATGTGTGGCTCGACATCCTGAGCGTCTGGGGTCCCTCCCGAAGCAGCTCCCGAGCTAGTTGGCGGGCCCATCCTCGTCGCCTGAGAAGTGCCCGAGCTAGTTGGCGGGCCCATCCTCGTCGCCTAAGGAGCTCTCACCAACCTCTTGTTAACCTTCTTATCTTGTGTCAGCTTCAGGAGCCTCTCCTTTCGTCCAGCCATGAGACCTGCATAAAATGACCCCGGGTTAGTGACGAACAAGTAACAAGTGAAGAAATTCAAACAAGACAAAACAATAACGACCTAGCAGGTTCGCGGCCTGCCCGAAGGACTGGCACTCCACAAGTGCCTTTGTATCGATCGGCCGGGCCTCGAAGGTCGGATAACCTTCTTCGTCAAGAATATCCTTCCCCTCCCTCGTGGCCCACCGGGCGGGGAAGAAACTATCGACATACCGGCAGAGAGTACCATAACCCTTCTCGTCTTCGGTGCTCATCTCGCCCGCGGACGTATGGTAGTACCCGGTGCCATGCTCGTAGTGCCGCGAGGTCCAATGCAAGGGAAATTTGGCCACGCGCCCTAACACCGGGCGTCCCTCGTCGTCTAGAAGGGCTTCCCCGTGATCGTCAGTCACGACCGTTTCTTCCTCATATACAGATTCTAAACCCGTTGTGCTAACCGGCCTCACGATGTACCACTTGTCCTTGAAGCCCCGGACGGAATCCATGTACATCCTGAACAGTCTCTTCGACTGCTTCAGGGAAACCCAACTATGCCTACCTCCCCGGGACTGGCGCTGTAAGTGGAAGACTCTGAAGAAGAGGGGTATGGTCTCCCCAATCCTTAGAAACCGACACGTCAGCTCGAACGCCCTGATGAAAGCAAGCGAGTTTGGGTGAAGCTGCGACGGGGCCAGCTCCAGATGATTGAAGACCCCGACCTGAAAATCGCTGAAGGGGAGATTTAACCCCAGGTCCTTGAAAGCAATCTCGTACATCGGGAACCCATACTCGGGGAACTCCGAGCAAATCTGGGCAGTAAGAGTCGGCCTAGTGACGACAAAGTTCTTCTGAAAACCGGGTTGACTACCGCCCTGTTCAATGATGGTGAACGCACTTCGACTGCGTCGAATATAGGCTGAAGCGATCCCTCTGGGCTCGGCGCCCACCCATTCCAGCAGAGGATCCTCTATGGTATCAACCAAATTCACATTCTCCCCAGCACTTTGGTCTTCCGCCTCAGTGCGCCCCGAGGAACACGATTCGTCCGCCATTGTTACCTACAAAGCACAGGAAATCGATCAATTGGGGAGCAAATCCACACGCTCGCCATAACGGACGAGAAGAAGGGCGTGACAAACCGTGTCACTCCATGCACGACTAAAAAAGATGGTGTCACCTCCCCGACTCCCAGGTACCACGACAAGTCTTCCTACAGATCGCCTAAATGGACCAACATCTCGACCACTCACGAATATGTCGACCAGGCTATGAACATGGCGAGCGGTATCATAAATCCCAAAACTAGAGCTATGCGTTTACCGGGCACTACCACGAATTAGGCGCCCTGAATCATGAAGATCCTGGGCAGCACCGCGAGTCCAATATTTAAACTATGCGTTTACCGGGCGCAAACATGCGTTTCCCAGGCATAAACATGGATTTGCCGAACCAAGCACTAATCTACCGGGGCTAATCCCAGGCGTACAGTCTCTAGCGTCTAAAGAACAACGAAAAATATCATACATCACAGAGGAAAAGCATGGGGGACAAGACGCTTACTTGAAATCTGAAAAGAAGTGCGACAGCGGAAAGGAGAATTAGCGACGGAGGGCACGGCGGTCCTATGAATATCTGGAAAGAACAGCAGCAGCAAAGGCAGAGGAAGGAGGAGAAGCGCGAAGAGGAAAAACATGTTCTGGGGCCTAAGGACGCTATTTATAGTGATGACGTGGAATACGAAACGTCACCCCGGGGAACCACAGACTTCCCTCCTTGACGCATAGCTCCCCTAGGCAATAATGACCCTATCGTCAATAGGGTGGCGGCACGGTTCCCAAGAGATGCCTCGTGTGCTCAAGAGACGCCTCGTCGAGAGTCCCCCGAGCACTCCTCGAGAGGATTACTTCACGGGCGCGATACAGGGGGAAACTCCTCGAGCAACCACGGGGAACCACATCTCTTGTCCGGGAGTGTGACCCCGTGACAAAGGCGAACTAAGATCAAGTCATGGCTCCACCCCAGGAACCACGACTTGGGGGGCTCCTGTTCTGGACTGGGTCGCGCTGGCCCAAGAGCAAGGATGAAGGCCCAAATCCAAATGGCCTTGTAGAAGGTCGCTCCTACCCATAAGCTACAGCCTTGTCCACGACATCCTCGACTTCATGCAGCCCAGCTCGACCTCTGCTCGAGCGTTCCTCGTAGGGCAGACTATGGCCATCACGCCACGTTCTGGATTTCGAAAAGACTGCGTCCTCGTCCGTCCGTACTTCTCGCAGGACACCTAGGAAGGAGACCACGTGTGAGTCCCCACTACACACGTAGAACCTGGCAGTTCCTTCATTGGGTCAAACCTGCCCGGCCCAATAAAGGGACCTTGGCCCAGCGCTGGAGGTTATAAATACCCTCTGTTCCCAAAGGATCAGATATTCATTCTTTTACCGATACTCATACTTTTGTCTGCTCGTACTCTCACTTACTTCAGCATCAGAGTGCCTTGCAGGTACCCCCCATCTCGTTCAAACTTCAGCTCGGAGTCAGTCGTGACGGTCCAAGTCTGATCAGGTAAGATCAAATATAAAAGAATAAAATTCTGAATATAATAGTTGAAACGAATGATATATATATATATATATATATATATATATATATATATATAGGTGTAACATAGAGAATAATAATAATTATAACTATAAAAAGAAATAATAGGTATTGTCAAAAATAAAAATATAATAATAGAGGCAGCAATTAAGTTGAGTGTCGAGAGGGTTCGCTTAGAAGCTGGGCGGGGTGGAACATGCGCCGCAAAATAAGTACTTGTCTCGTGTCTCGCGTCCAATGACTTGATTAAAAGGCGGAACTATATATTACAAAACCAATTTTTTTTTTTTTTTTTGTATTTTTATTCATCAACTCTATACTTGTTATATAAAATATAAAAAAATTTAGTGTGACTCTTTTCCTTTTTCAATTTTGTTCATTATGTACAATATTTTATCTATATTTTAATTATTATTTATTTAATTAAATAATAGTATTATTTTAATATTAATATTTTTATATTGTTGATAAAGAATTACATGTGTGACTAATGTGGAGAAGTCCTATATTAATTCTAATCATAGAGATTTAAGTGTTTATAAGTGGAAGAACTAACACATATAATTTTAAAATTTTGAGTGATAAAATCAGTTTATTTGTATCGATATTCTCTATTGAATAGGTAAAAAGAACTTTTACTTGAAGGGGAGGATTACTTATCCTTAATGAGGAGTTTTGAAAAAAAATTACAAATACGAGTAGTGTTGAGATGTCTCACATCAATAATGAATATAAAAATTTAAATATTTATAAATGAAAGAACTCAGATACTTATCATCTTAAGATTTTGAATGAATATATAATATATTTTTCCGTGAGATGTATTGCTAAAAAAAAAAAAATTTAAAACAAAAATATTTCTTTTATGTTGGTCCCCGAATTGCTCTAACATATATATAGAAATACTAAGTTTTGGCATGATATTTTTTTAAAAAAATTTACTTCACGTTAAACTTTCTTTTGTTTAACTTTTATCCTTCATAACGAATCAAATAATTTAATTTTAAAATAATTAAATAAATTATATTTTATATTAATAAAAGGAAATAGAGAGAGGATGTACAAAGCTATCTCATAAATAATAATATATACTTTATAAGTCTTTTGTTGTAATTTTTTTTAATAAATGAAGATCATAACAAATGTTTTAAATTTAAAATATATTATATTAAAGACAAAAGAAAAAGAGGTTTTTAAATTTTAGGTCAATTTAAAAATGCATATATTATTAAATGAAATAATTTTATCAAATTGTCTCACATATGATCTCACCTACTTAAGATTTAGACTAGTCTATCTTATTAAATAGTGTAATGGTGTTAACGAGTGTGGGTTTACCCGCAATCTTGTTGACTCAAACTAAATCAACTTTTAAATTATTGAAACTCGTTTAGTTACGAATATATCCAATCCAACCAACAACAATCTATATAGTTTTGGTTTGAGTATCAGGTTTGAATTTTTAACTTGTAGACTCGCTGATCTAACCGGTTGGAAATCTACCAAAATTTATGATGAATTTTTATCAATCTTGATAAACAAGATTGTTATCACCGCACAATGATGATGAAAAATATGAAAGAAAGAAAGAATAGAATATGACAATTATTTTTCTGTAGAATTTCTCTCTGTCCATAAACTATGAAAAACTTTATTCACTTGCAACTGTAAATTCAGTGAATACAATTTAATTGACTTGATTACAAAAATAGGAGTTACTCCCTCTATTTATAGATTTAAATAGCTTGCTCTTCAAGTTAAAACCCAAAACTATAAGAGTCCAAAATACATATTTTGGAACTAAATCAAATCTATCTATTTTAAATATAAATCAAATCTAAATCTAAGACTAAATCAAATATGTGTGCAACCTACTTCAATACACAAACTCTTCGATTGGGCAATGGTTTCTGTCGAGCAACCTGCTTCGACAACTATTCCCCTTCGACAAACATAGTTTCGACATCAAGGAATTACAATTTAACACACCACCTAATTCATTGTGTCTAAACTATCTATGTTCATCATAGTTCTTAGTCTTCGAAATACTTCGACCTGCACACCCTTCGTCATGATGTCTGCAATCTGATTCTCAGTTCTACAGTGTTCCAAGTTCATCTTCACATCTGATACATGCTCTCGAAGATAGTGGAATCTCATTTCGATGTGCTTGCTTCAATCGTGTGTTATCGGGTTCTTTGCCAGGTTGGTAGCTGATATGTTGTCGATCTTCATGGTAATTGCTTCATGATCTTTCCCTATTATCTTTTCGACCAAATTCACCATCCATGTTGCTTAACATGCACAAAGAGAAGCAATTATATATTCTGCTTCGCATGATGATAATGCCACTACTTATTCCTTTCTCGAACTCTAAGAAATTGGTGCACCACCTAATATAAACACATATCCTGCTATGGATTTTTTATCCTCGACATCACTACACCAACTTAAATCAGTATACCCCACTAACTTGCATTCTTTTCCTTTATCGACTGCAGGAAATAAAATGTCATAGTCGAGAGTTCCTTTGAGATAACTTAGTATTCTCTTTGTCGCTGTAGATGTGATAGATTCGGATTCTGCATGAATCTACTTACCATACATATATTGTATGCTAAGTCATGTCTTGTATGACAAAGATAACCCAATGACCCAATAAGTCTTCTATATTGGGTTGGGTTGACATTATCTTCATTTGTATATTTCAATAGTTGCAACCTTGGTTCAGCAAGTGTCAAAGTCGAGTTGCATTCTTCCATCTCAAATATCTTGAGAATTTCACTTCCATATCTTCTTTGGTGTATCATCAAATTTCTATTTCTCTTGTAGAATTCAATGCCAAAGAAGTATGAAATGTCACCCAGATCAGACATTTCGAATTCCTTGATGAGATCACCTTTGAAGTCTCCGATCTCTTTCTTGAAACTACCTATTATTAACAAGTCATCGACATAGAGATATAGTATAAGCAATTAACTATTGCTTCTTCTTACATATACTCCATGTCCAGTTGTGCACTTCACAAATTCCTTTTCCCTTAGGAAACTATCAATCTTCTTATTTCAATCTCTTGGAGCTTGTTTCAATCCATACAGGGATTTATGCAGCTTGTACACCTTTCTCTCTTGGTCGTGTTTCACAAATCCAACTGGTTGTTTAACATAAACTTCTTCGTCTAAGGGTCCATTCAAGAATTCACACTTCACGTCCATCTGGCATATGTGCCAACTGTTTATTTTTGCTAGACCAACAGCCAACCTGATTGTTTCAATTCTAGACACAAGTGCAAAAACCTCATCGAAGTCTATTCCTTCCTTCTGGAGAAACCCTTTCTCTATGACTCTTACTTTGTATCGAGTTACTTCCCCGGTGGGATTCATCTTCACTTTGTATACCCATTTGACATCATTTGCCTTCTTGCCTTAAGGAAATTCGACAAGTGGCCAAGTGTTGTTGTTTTCGATTGACTTCACTTCTTCGTTCATTTCTTTCACCTACTTTGAATCCTGCAATGCTTCAGCTGCATTGACTGGTTTGACATCTGCATAGAAAGCATAATGTACCAACTCACCTTCGTTATCAACCACGTCATCTGATGTAATAACACAATCTTACAATCTTGCAGGCACGTGTCTTATTCTCTGAGGTTTGCTTGGTCCTGGTTGATCTATAACTGCTGGTTCCTCTTCTCAAATTTCTTTTTCGACTTCAACTATTGGTTCTTCGAATAAGATTCTTACTGAATCTTTCTTGACATTTTATATCCAATCCCATTACTTAAGCCCATCTATGATCACGTCCCTATTAATCACAATCTGCTTGTTCACTGGATCAAACAACTTGTAACCTCATGTCAAATGATATCCAACCAGGATCATTTGACTCAACTTGTCATCAAGTTTTCTTCTCAACTAATCTAGCACATGTCTATGTGCAATAGATCCCAATACCTTTATATGACTTAAGCTAGGCTTCACACCAGACAAACATTCTTCTGGAGTAATTCCTTCTAGCTTCTTCGTCGGGCATCTGTTTAATATGTATGTTGTAGTTGACACAACTTCACCCAAAAACTCTTTAGGTAAATGCTTGCCTTTCAACATACTTCTCACCATATTTATGATAGTTTTATTCTTCCTTTCTGAGGTTCCATTTTGTGTGGAGTGTAGGGTGGCACCACCTCATGCACAATCCTTTTTTTCCACATAATTTGTCGAAGTCTTTTGACATATACTCTCCACCACCATCAATTCTCAAAACTTTGAGATTTCTACCACTTTGTCTTTCAACCATAGACTTAAACTTGACAAATACCCCAATCACTTCACTTTTCTTCTCGATCAAGTAAGTCAACAATTTTCGACTGGAATCATCTATGAATGTAACAAAGTATTTGTTACCTCCCATCGAATCCACCTGGATTGGTCCATATACATCATAGTATATGACTTTGAGAATAACCTTCGACTTGTTTCCTGCATCCTTGCTGAAGCTATTCTTGTGTTGCTTTGCTTTCACACATTCCTCACACACGTCATTTGGAATGTTGATTTCTGGAAATCCTAAAACCATATTTCTTCTCTTCAAACCTCAGATCTCTCTGAAGTTGAGATGGCCTAATCGATAGAGCCATATCCATTTATCTCTACTAGTTGCAGTCGAAAGACACTTGTGCTCCATCACATTAAGTTCAATCTTGAAGGTTATATTTTGATATATGGGATCCTTCAATATTAACCTTCCATTTGCGTCGACGACTCTCATTATCTTGTCTTTGATCAAAACTTTGTAATTCTTTTCGACCAACTGTCATATACTAAGTAAATTGCTCTTCATGCCTAGTATGTACAACACATTAGAAATTACTTACCTCTTGCCATATTTCCTCATAATCATTACACCACCAATACCTTCAGCTGCTAGGGTATTGTCATTTGCGAATTTCACCATGTTCTTCATCGAGGGTTTCATGTTGACAAACCAATCTTTCCTTCGACACATATGTCATGAGCATCCTGAATCCAAGTACCATTGGTCCTTGAATCTATCTTCATATCTTGTTTTGACCATCAACATCATCTCTTCTTCTTCATGTTTTGCAAACTTTGCATCACTTTCTTGATTATTTCGCTTTTCTGGACAACCACTAGAATAGTGACCATACTTTTGACAATTGTAACATTAAATGTGACTCTTGTCAGGTTTTTGGCCATCACCTCTTCCTCTATTTGCAACACCACCTCTTTGGTTTTCTTGGTATGGTCTTCTCTGATTCGACAGGTTTTCTTCGTACTGATTTCCTCTACCAGTCGAATTGTTGTATCCACCTCTACCTTTATTTTTGAACCACGTTCCTTTTCCTTTCTTGTCTCTTGCTGATTGAGCATGTAGAGCCACATCACGCTTTGACTTGCCTGCAACTCTTTCAGCCATTCTTTGTTCATGAGATTCAAGCGTGCATGAAGCTCTTCCTTCTATAGAATTGACATGTCCTTCGACTCTTCTATGCAACTGCCATATGGTCGAACTTTGGAGCCAAATATCTTAAGATCTTTAAAACAACATCTCTTATTGTTAATGTCTCTCCATAAGTCTTGATTTGGTTCACTAGTTTTGTAAACCTAGTGAAGAAATCAGATATGCTTTCACTATCTTCCATCTGAAGCAATTCATATGTTCTTTTGTGAGTTTTTAACCTCACCTCTTTCACCTTCTCAGCGCCTCTAAATGATTTCTTCAGAATTTCCCAGGCTTCTTTTGCAGATTCAACATCACTAACCTTTTCGAGTTATCTGGGCTAACACATTGGTGAATTATAAAGAGAGCTTTATAAATCTTCTTCTTCGATTCTCTGTATTATGCTTCTTTTTCTTCTGAAGCGTCTTCATCAAGTTGTTCTAATCCATGTTTCACAAGATCCCAAAGACCTTCAAAATAAAATATAACTTTCATCTGTTTGTACCAATTATCATAGTTACCTCCTTTAAGAATTGGGAGACTTGCTGGAAAATTTCCATTAGCGTAATTCATCACCATCATGATCTTCTTCTTCTTCTTCCTCAATCGTTCTTGATCGCTCTTCCCTTGAATCACTCAACCCGGAGCTCTTGATACCAGATGTTGGAAATATACCAAAACCTATGATGAATTTATATCAATCTTGATGAACAAGATTGTTATCACCACACAATAACGATGAAAAATATGAAAGAAAGAAATAAGAGAAGAAGACAATTATTTTTCTGCAGAGTTTCTCTCTACCCACAAACTGTGTAAAAGTTTATTCACTTGCAACTTCAAATTCTATGAATACAACTTGATTGACTTGATTACAGAAATAGGGGTTACTCCCTCTATTTATATATTTAGGTTAGCTTGCTCTCTAAGTCAAAACCCAAAACTATAAAAGCCCAAATTATCTATTTTGGAACTAAATCAAATCTCACAATTTTAGATCTAAATCAAATATAAATCTAAACTAAATCAAATATGTGTGCAGTCTGCTTTGATACACAATCTCTTTGACTAAGCAATGGTTTCCGTCAAGCAACCAGCTTCGACAACTACTCCCCTTTGACACGCATAGTTTCGACATCAAGGAATTACAATTTAACACATGTTGCAATTATGTTTAACTAGCATTCTCTTGAGAATGAGTAAACTATTACATTAAGGTTCACATTATTACATCAAATTATACTATCAAAACTTTCAAATAAGGGAAAAAGAAATTTGAAAATACAAAGAGATGTAATCGTTCAATAGATCGAGGTAGTCAACCAGAAGATATTTCCAACTTTCAAGAGAATAAAAAGTAGTGAATTAAAGAAGCAATAATGAGCAAACTTGGCATGGGTGAAATATTTTGACTTTTAGACTTTCAATATCGGAGAAGAGGAAGCATCATCAAACCAATATAAAAGCGGAATTCCTCTTTGAACCAAAACACAAAAAGAAATTCAACCAAAGAAATTAGAGAAGAGGAAGAATCAAAATGACTACTTATGTTAAAACTTCTAACGATGCTGAGAGAACAGAAGTTATTGTTGCTATAGAGGTTCAAGAAGAGGTCCAAGTCGCTACAAGAGGCCCTATTACTGAACCTTTGAGGCTTAGGAGAGCTTCTAGGAAGAGGAGATCAAGAAGAAGAAGGGTGAAAAAGTTAGTCATCATCAATTCTGATGATGATGATGAAGCAGATTATTCTTGGTCAAACTTTCTCTCAGCCAGAGGATTTAGATATGATTAATAAAAAAATCATTGACCTTTTTTTAATCCACTAATTTGAGGTTATATGTTACACATAGTTCAAATTTAACTCTTAGTTTCAAGGAATTCAATAACTTGTTTCTCATACACACTAATATAAGGTTATATGTTACACATTATGGTTATATGCTACACACGACATATTATGGTTATAAGCTACAAAATCTAAATAAAACTAAAACACAGTTGCAACAAAATGAAAATAAAGGAAATGTGAATGACATACTAATGCTTCCAACATAAAATCTAAAGCATGTGCATATCCAATACCAAAACCTAAAGCATATTCCTAAAATTTGAACAAAACATGAACAATACACATGACAATTTCGAAGAACATAAACAGAAGGCATTGATTCATGAAAAAATCCCTAAACATTCATAAGCATCCGAGAGAGATAATGGTAACGTACCAGAAATTATATTCGAAGAGGATGGTGAATATTTCGCTTCTAGAAATGATATTTGTTTCCATAAATGATATTCGAAGAGGATGGTGAATATTTTGTTTCTAGAAATGATATTCCCTATCATTGTCGCCTCCTTCGCTAGGGCACTCTTATGTGTTATGACCGAAAAAAGTATCTGCTATGTTTTAATATTGTGGGAAAAAAATTCACGATGACTATCTTCATTGACACACTACTAGGAGTGTACACGGGTTGGTTGAATTATATTTAGTCTTATCCGTTATCCAACCGTTCAAAGTTCAATGGGTTGGGTTCACGTTCAACCCACAATTTCACGACAAACCGACCAGAATTTACCCGTTCATTTATAGGTTGGGTTGGGTTGGATTCGTGAGTTGTGTTTCAAATAAAAAATATTTCCATTATTTGTTGACGACATCTTATCCAAGCTCAGCGCACCAATTTGTTGTGAAAACAAGACCAAGAATAAGTTATAACAGTTTCTCTATCGAAAAGAAACTCACAAGGGTAAGAAAGAGGGAAGCAAGAAGAACACAATGAAATTAATTATAAATTGTTATTCTTTACTTTCTCTTTTAAACAAGATTACTAGTATTATATAATAGCAAATAACCTCTCTCACCCTAATTAGGATTTGCATTGTGCAATGATGAGAGACTAGTATGCTATTTATAAGAAAATTAACACACTAAACTAATGGGTTTTTACACACAGGTCCAATACAATCTAAGTTAGGGAACAAGATAAATAAAACAATTGGGCATAACAAACAAGTCCAAATTGGCATGCTAACAATGTTAGCATTTTGACTATTACATACTTGAACATACTTCAACTACAGCATTGCAGGTCTTCGACCCCAACATGCAAACTAGATTTGGCCTCATGCTTAGATTATGTGAGTTGTCGAACCAAGAAGATACCCCTTCGACCATACTAGAGTCGCTCCAATATCTCACATATGCCTTTACCACTAGGCCAATATACATTGGTGAGAGATAATTCTCATGATCTGTAGTAATATTAATCGCATAACCTTTTAACTTACATTTTTATCTATAAAGTACAATACTAAGTTTATATACGATGATTTGTCATGTGTAACAAGTAAATCGTCATTTTAAAAACAAAAATATCGTTAGTTTTAGCAAAATTGTTTAACTTTATAATAGAGGGACCAATTTCATGAATCAAGTAAAATAGAGAGACCAGAACTATAATTAAGTCTATTGAAATAAGTAAATATTTATTTTTGTGTTATTTGAAATAAGTAAATAAGTAAATGTTTATTCTGAATTATTAAATTGAGTATTCATCATTAAAAAATTTAAGTGAAACTTTTTCTGCATAACTTTCACATCATACTTGAAAAAAATTTATGAGCAATATAACTTATATTCATTTGAATTGATCATTGGAAGAGAATATCATTCTCTATATAGAGTTTGATACAAGTGCAGTAACTTCGTACAAATCTATTATTTAAATTTTATTTTGTTTATAAAGTGTAATAGATCATTATATTCAAGTGAAAGTTATGTGCTTTCTATTGTGTGTTTTAAAACTAAAAGGTGGTATATATTTGTGATTGTGTTAGATAGTTAAGAGAGAAGTGGATCGACTGTAACATATCTGACATAGTGAAATCTCTCACAGGGTGTGAGGGGATTGAAGTATCCTTGTTTGGAAAGGGAGACCAGGATACATCTTGGTGTTCTTCATTTTTTTGCATTTATTTTCAGCGCTTTAATATTCATAACAATTTTAGAAAAATAATAAAAACATAGCTAACATTCATAATCAAGAAAAATCATTAATATATGTTAATCTAATTCATTCTCACGCCTGGTTTACTTTTTATATTTACAATAAAGTGACGACCATTTTATTTGAAGGCACTTGGGTTTGTGACGCCATGGTTACAAATTTTTTATTTTTTATTTTGAATTAAAATTGTTTAATATTACTATAAACAATGAGAATTATTTGTCACCAATGTACATTCACTTAGTGGTGAAGACATAAGATGTGATTTAAAGGTCTTTGGTTCAATCCCTTCTAAGAACCAATTTTGTTTTTTTTTAATATTTAAAAATGAAAAATGAAAAATAAAATTCAACTATTCCCCGATGGCATTTACCTCGGGTGGTGTAGTGGACTTTTCAATATTCAGACGAGAAAGGGATTCTTGGATGACGGATTTGTTCCCGCCCTTCTTCTTTGTGCTCGCGAGCTTTGAAAGTATGTCGGCTCGGGTGTTCTGTTCGCGTGGCACATGTATGGTCTTTGTCCAATCAAAATTCTTCTTATGTTCTTTGACCAAGTTAAAATATTCGATGAGGCCATTGTTCTTAGCCTGGTATCCCCGTTGGACTTGAGATGCGACAAGTTGGGAGTCAGTGAAAATTTGTATCTCTCGGGCACCCAGATCCTCGGCCAGTCTTAATCCTGCGAGCAGGGCCTCATATTCAGCCCGATTGTTCGATGTTGGAAAAGAAAGGGTGAGTGAGTATTCAATCACAACACCTTCCTCGTTCTCGAGGAGGATCCCTGCTCCGCTCCCGGTCGAGCTGGAAGCTCCGTCAACAAAGATGGTCCACTTGTGATTCTTTCCTATAGAGCGGTCATGAGCGGTTATCTTTGTGATGAAGTAGGCTAGTGCTTGGGCCTTAAGGACCTTTCTTCTCTCGTACTATATGTCGAACTCAGAGAGCTCTAAGGACCATTTTAGCATTCGACCTGCCATGTCTGGTCGACATAGGAATTGTCTTACGGGTTGGTCTGTATGTACAACGATCGCGTGTGCCAGGAATTAATGTCTAAGCCTCCTCACCGCGTTGACGAGGGCCAATGCCACATTCTCAATCTATTGGTACCTGGCCTCAGACCCTTGAAGTGCTTTTCTCGTGAAATACACTGGCTTTTTCCCGTCTGAGGTCTCACGAACGAGGGTTGCGCTTACGGCCTCACCGGAGATGGCCAGGTAAAGGAACAAGGTTTCCCCGTCCTCAGGTTGCGGTAGTACGGGCAGTTGTGAAAGGCTTTTCTTGATATGGAGTAGGGCTTGCTCGCATTCCTTGGTCCACTCGAAGGCTGCCTCTTTGTAAATAAGTTTAAGGAATGGGAGTGCATGTTGCGCGGACTCCACCATGAATCGAGAGAGTGAGGTGAGCATACCGTTTAGGAGTTGTATGGACTTCTTAGAGCTCAGTGTAGGGAATTCGGAGAACGCCCGACACTTGTCGGGGTTGGCTTCAATCCCTCGTTCCATCAAGGGTTGAATCTTATTTTGCATTGTCTCGCTTGGGCAAAGACCTTTTTGAGGGGAGAAGCATGGTCGGTATCTGTTCGAGACTTGACAATCATGTCGTCCATGTATACCTCAAGCATATAACCAATATCGCTGCGGAAGACTCTATTCATCACCCGCTGGTATATTGCCTCTGGGTTTTTCAGGCCGAAGGGCATTACGTTGTAGTAGTAATTGCCCGAGCTGGTCATGAAAGCAGTGCAATGCTTGTCGCTCATCGCCATTGGGATTTGGTTATAGCCTGAGTAGGCGTCCATAAACGATACAATTTTATAGTCGGCCGAATTGTCGACCAACATGTCAATATGAGGCAAAAGAAAAGCGTCTTTGGGACATGCTCAATTAAGATCAGTATAGTCAACACACATTCTCCATTTTCCATGTTTTTTCTTAACAAGTATAACATTTGAGAGCCAGGTTGAATACCGGGCCTCAGAATTAAAATTAGCCTCTAAGAGGTCTTTTACAGTATTTTCAGCAGGCTCCGCTTTCTTAGGAGACTGCCTACGTCTATGTTGCACTACTGCCCTAGCAGCTGAGTCAATGGCCAGTTGGTGACAGGCGACCTCGGGGTCGAGTCCGGGCATCTCCGCGGTGCTCCATGTGGATAGTTTTGTGTTCTCCCTCAAGCAAGCTTTGATATGCTTCCTTGCCAAGTTGGGGAGTCTGGTGCCAATCTTCATCCCTTTTTTAGGGTCTTCATCGAGGGGGACAAACTCGAATTCCCCATCCGGGATTGGTCGGAGGAGTTCCTATTTTCTGTTTGGGGATTCGTCCTTGTCAAAGCGGGTGTCAAGCGAGATGGAGTCGACCTTGGGTGGAGCTCTCTGTTCTTCTGTCTTGACAGGTTGTGGCTCAGGTCGAGCAGTAACAGCTCTCTTGGCAAGTCACTCTTCGGTGTCGACTGTACTATGTTCGTTAGAATTCGCGTTGAAACATCTTCGGGAAGCTGAGATATCCCTGTGGATGGTGGCGACGCGTCCCCTCCGTGTATAGAATTTCATCTTTAGATGGACAGTGGAGGGAACAACGGTCAATTTGGCCAGCTTCAGTCTCCCTAGGATGCAGTTGTAGAGAGACGGGCAGTCAATGACCAGAAATCGCACCTTGACTTATCAGGAGGCGGTGTCTTCCCCGAAGGTGACAAAGAGCTCAACGTACCCCCATGGTTTGGAGGCCGAGCCATTGAAGCCTTGCAGGTCAGACCCCACATATGGTGAAAGGTGTGTGTCGTCGAGTTGTTTGCTCTTACCATTAGAGGAATGCTTGAGTTAGGGGCCCCTCCAGGCAACTCTTCAAGGTAGAAAATGATTGGCTATGATCTGCCCTTGACCTTCTTGAATGTCACCGCTTGAGTCGGGGCTGCGTCAACCAACTCGTCGAGCTTCCTTTTTTCAGAGTTTATGGAGATGTCGTTGATCCCCCCGCCAGTTATAACCATGGCGGAGGGGAATTTTTCCCACCTACTGTGCATGGACAAAGGTTCTTCTTCATATCTGTCGGGGACGTAGAAGTCCTCCGACCTTGTAACGGAGAAGGCTATTTGGATGGGGTCCGTCTCATATGATGGTCGGGTTTCCTCCTCAACCTCTTTTGTCTCGCGAGAATCTCGACAAGGGGCGTTATTGCATCGATATTGCCCAAGTCTGCCACCCTTAATGAGGTTTTCAATGACGTCTTTGAGATGGACATAATCTTCAGTCACGTACCCGTGACTTCGATGGTACTGACAATATTTGATTTTGTCAGCCCCGAGTTTTGCAGGAGCAGAGCAAGGACGTTTGACGCCGCCGTCCTTAAAGTCGGTATTAGCACACTCCGCCAAGATGCACTCGTGGGAAGCCGTTATCAGAGTGTACTCGGTGAACCTCCCTGCGGGCCCCTGTGCTCGCGGAGATCCCGCAGTTTGTCATACCTCTTATTCTCACTCGTTCGTCGAGGAGGGCCTGTGTCCTGGTGTCGCAGAGTGTTGGTCGATCCATGATTCCTTGGATCGTGGGCTCTATTGGCCGTTTCCCTCTCCTCGTAGTCCATATAGGCCCTGACCTTCTTAAGGAGAACATCGAAAGTCTGGGGTGGTTCGATGCCGACGACCTTCGTGAACTCTGTGCCTAGGAGGAGTCCTCTCTCGAGAAAATATCTCTTCATGTGATGGGTGCACAGGACTTGAATGGCCTCGTGGTTGAACCGATCAATAAACTCCCTGAGGGTTTTGTCACTTCTTTGCACGATAGCCTCAAGGGCGGCCTCAGTCTTCGGGTGTCGATGAGACGCTGTAAAGGAGATGATGAACTGGCTCTTTAAGTTCCTCCAGGAGGTGATCGACCCTGAGGGAGATTTTTATACCAGACCATCGCAGTTTTCTCAAGGTCGTGGGGAATAATCAGCACTTGATTGGCCCTATGATGTTATGATAATGGAGCATTGCTTCAAACCCGTCAATATGGTCGACTGGGTCAGTGATGCCATCATATTCATTCAGTTGGGGAGGCTTCTCCATTCCTTTGGGAATGGGAGCCTCCATGATTTCTTGTGATAAAGGACCGCGGGGGTCGTCTTCGTCGCTCCTGTAGGGGGAGTGGGAAGGAGACCGATTATAGTGGAGGTCGTATTGGTGTCCTTAGCCTCGGGGATGATCCCTCGGTCGAGGATGCGCTTTTATGTTGCCCCTGTTTCTATTTTCAGGGGATCATTGTTCCCTGCGTGGGGGTGAGGCCGCGTCTCCCGGTAGCCTCGGGCATGGTTCTCTCCAGCGTGGGGCATCGCCCAGTCTGTCGGGGAGAGAGGCTTCACGACATGTCCTGTCTGTGTCTCTGTGGAGGAGATTGAAGATGGTCTTCATTCTGACGAGGAGGTGGGGTGTTGGTCCTTCTATGTCTTTTGGGGGCTCGGCGAGAGTCCTCGAGCACCCTTAGTCGCTCATCTTGCGAGAAGATCAAGTAATTCATCTGGTTAATTGCAGTGAACAGAGCCTTGCTCGTGGCATCAGCATCCAGAGGGACGAGGACCTCTTGGAAAGCGTTCGGCTCGTAGTTCTGGGGCGGATGGGTGCCCTCGTGTGTTTGAGAACGTGACGAGGAAGAGGCGGTCATGCCGTCTCTGTACTTCTACATGAGACCGGTCATGCCGCCGTTGTTCCCGTTGTTGTTTTGTTGCCCATGTTGTCGACGACGTTGTTGGGGTCAGCGAGATAGGCGTCTAAGTTGTTGTTGGCAGTTGGGTCGGCCATGACGATCAAAAGAGTTTGAAGAATTGCTTTAGTCTTGAGTTAATGAAAGACGAGGAAGCTTGTTTCCCATAGACGGTGGCACTGATCGTAACTGACCAGAATGGATCGTCAAGGCCTGTGAGCTGTAAGTCGAGCAGCAACTGAAGAGGATATGAGGGGGTACCTGCAGGATACTCCGAGGCCAAAATAAGCTTCAGGGGGAGTGCAAGCAAGTGTGAGAATATGTGAGTATGAAAGAATGAATATCCGACTCTCTCAAATGAGAGAGTATTTATAGCCCCCAACGCTGGGCCAAGCTCCCGAATGTTGGGCCACAATGAGGTACAACAATGAAGACTTCCAGGGCCTACGTGTGTATGGAGTTCAGCACATAGACTCTCCCCTGGTCAACTACCACCGAAGAATAGGTGTTAGACCTATGATTTCTGAAAGACAATTATGATGACAAAGATACGGACACGTGAGCCACGTTCTCCAACAGACGCGTGAGGAGTTGCCCAAGAATCCCCAGTTTAAGTTGTTTGTCTTTAAACCTTATGCAAGAGTGTTGGATTGGGCCTTTGAACAGTAGGACAAGTGCAGACCCAATCCAAATCATCTTTTATGTTATATTTACGATAAAAGATAATGTCTCAGTAAATAATAAATTATATTTTAATAAGAATTTAATTGATATAAAGTGTTTTATTCTTTGTCTTTTTTCATAAGATTCCTTTTATATTAAAAAGTTCATTAATTGTACCAACATACTTTTAGATATATTTTCATATATTTCTTAAAAGATTTATAAATATTTTTAGAAAAAAATAATTAAATATTCTCATACAAAAATTAATTAATTCTCCCTTTTAAATAATAATTTATAAAATTTATAAATTATTAATTAATTTAATATTTTAATTAATTTTCTTTATTCAGGTACTAACAAAGAATTTCTATATTTATGAGTTTATGTAATTTATTTAAAATTATGTAATCTATTTACAATAATAGTCTATTAAATAATTCATTTTAGTATGGAGGGAATAAGTTTTATTTTATATCATATAATAGTATTTCATATGGTGTACTACTTATCTATCCAAATCATAAAATAGTTTGACTTTCATCATAAATATGACTTTTAGAATCATACAATTAAATAATCTTGTTTCTAAAGGGTTAAATATTTTATACAACATTTATTCACATAAGTTAAAAATAAAAATAAAAACTAATTTTATCAATTATGAAAAATATTTACCTGTATTCATACCGAAATAATAACAACAATCAAGTTTTATCACATTAAATAAAATTGATAACATCCATCAATTTTCACGATAAATTCTATATATAATTACATTTTTATCTAAATTATTAATCTTAAAATATTTTTTAATGACTTTTCTTTTAATTCTTTTAAGTCTTTTTTATACCACATACAATTATTTTTCACTATATTGCCACCAAGAGAAAGACGAAATCTAACTTATTTAATTGTAATTATTTTTACATATATAACAATTAAATACTTTTAAGAAATAAATTAAAATAAAGTTTATTGATATTAGAGATGATAATGAATATGATTTGGATAGAATGTTATAGTATCCATTTTATATTTGTGATTTAAAAAAATCTCCGTACTCAAACCTACATGTGTATTTATCCATATCGTATGAATACTTCAATATCTACATTTATTTATATTTATAGTAAATTTAATTAATTAATTATAAAATCTCATATAATTTAAGTTTTTTTAATGATATTAAAAAATTTATAAAAATTATTATTGAGTTAAGAAATAAATAAACGCTTTTATTAAAATGTATAATAGTTTAATAAGATATATATTTTTTTAAATTAATAAATATGTATTTTTATATATTAATATAAATAATATTATATAAATATCTAGTATGGATATGAGATTGATTGAATAGTAAAATACCCGTGTCCATATCTATATTCATTTATTTAAATATAATAATACCAATATTTATTTTGTGAATTTTTAACTTATTCTAAATATATTTTTGCAGTACGCTTAAAGTATGTATCAAATGGTGATGAGTAATTGTTTTAATTGGAGTGTGAATGTGATTGTTTGTATTGTAATAAATAAAATAGAATCTTTGATAACATTAATCAAATTTTAAAATAATATTATGAAGATAATAATTTAAGGGAATGGTATAATAGGAAAAAAAAGATAATGGAAAACTAATTATCCTTTTATATATAAATATGGATAAGTACAAAACATTTAAGTTAATTTTTTTGGAGAAAAGATATTTATGTATTAATTGAAAGAAATATTATTTGACAAAAAGAATAAAATAAAATAAAAAGAGAGAGAAATTGGTATAAAAGTGAGAGTAGAAGACGGTGGGAGTATTAGATTAGATTACATGCAGAGAGGATTGAATAGACAAGAAAGATATATGAGATTGAGATTGTGAGTGTTGTTGTTGTCACAATAATATATATATTAATTGGTGTGAGTGTGAAGTCATCATCATCATCATGGATCAGTGGGAGGAGGAAGCAGAGGAAAGAATTGAGATTGGTGATCATGGCGATCATGACGATCATGGCGAGGGTGACGATGAACAGAAAGAACCGCTGCTGGTTAGACGGAGAACCAATGTATCTTCTCAACTCGCCATCGTTGGAGCCAATAAATCTCCAATTCAAAGTCTTGATTACGAGTCAGTTCTTTCTTTTTCCTTCCCTATAGCTCTCTTCTTATCATATATTTTCATTTCTCATCAAACCAAAATCAAATTTTCACATGATTCTCTTGAACAAAGAAAATATATATCTATATGCTTCTTTTAATTCATATTTTATATATTGATTCTATCGTAAGCAATATTGTTAAAACTCTCATTTCCCTTTAATTTTTCCAAACTCTGAAAAATATTCTCATTTTTTGGTTTGACTCGCACTCTATTCAGTAAATTCAGTTAAACTTGTTGAAAATATTTCAACATCTTTTTAGACTTATTTTTTACATTTTTTTAGTTTTACTCTGTTCAGGTACTTTTTTATGTATAAAGATTTTTAGTACAAAATAAATATTATTTCTAATACGAAATAATTCAGTACAAATTTCTTGATTATACATAAATATTTTTAGTATAATATAAATATTATTTCTAATACGAAATAAACTTGTATGTATACCTTTATATACCCTCTCATTCGTATCATAATAAATATTTTTTTTGAAAATTTTCACATTTTTTAAAATAATAATTAATTATGTTAATTTTAATAATAAAATGAATGTTATTTATTAAAATAATTTTATTAACAATAACTAGTAAAATAATTATATAAATTAAAATAAATTAATAAAAAAGAATAATAAATAATATATTAACATTTAAAAAAAATAAATAATTTGAGATAAATAAATAAAAAATCTATTATAAGAGAGAGGGACTATATCATTTGATTTTATAGCGACAAAATAAATTTGTTTAAATTCTAGGTTTTGATTACCTTATCTATTAGTGCAATGAACTCATGAGATAAAGACTAGGAGAATATTAAATACGCCACGTCAGAAATTTAACTATCACTACATCTTGTATAGTACTGTATCAATTTCACTCTTAAGCATTTGAAAACTAAAGAAACACATCTTGACAAAAGTATAGTCAGTTTTCATAATAAATTTTATTATAAATAAATGATATTTTTGAATGTTTTTCAATATAAATTAATTTTATTTTAATATATTTAAAACCGTATTAAAGTGCCTTGAAAGATTGAACCAATTCAAAGAAAAAGTTTATTCGATCTTAAGTATATAAGTAAATAACAAAATGTATCTGGTTCTGATTTTAACTACATACATTTTGATTTTTGTTTATTTTTTAGATCATAATGTATTAATTAGAAATTGAAAAGGTTAAGATTGTAAAAAAGTTATTAATAATTTATATCTGCTTGAATCAGATTTTTAAATGAAAGAATAATCATTAGAAACTGAGACACAGAACCTGAAAATAACATGTAATTAGGTATATCAGGTTTTGAAAATAATTTGTAACAACATTGAATCTAATAATATGGAGTTGCGGAGAGATTGAATGAATCTTAGAAGCATGTTAGAGTTGGTTAATATTTAGCTAGTTGATGTTAATAATGGTGGCATGGAGTATGCAGGATGATTGAGAATGATCTATTGAAGCAGGACTGGAGGTCAAGAACAAAGGTTGAGATATACCAATATGTTGCTCTCAAGTGGACCCTTGCACTTCTTATTGGCTTAATTACAGGACTTGTTGGCTTCTTTAACAACCTTGGAGTTGAAAATATTGCTGGTTTCAAACTTCTAGTTACCAATAATCTCATGCTCAAGCAAAAGTATCATCAGGCATTTGCAGTTTACTTTGGCTGTAACATGATTTTAGGGGTTGGCGCCGCAGCTCTATGTGCTTACATTGCCCCTGCAGCAGCAGGTTCCGGCATACCAGAGGTCAAGGCATACCTCAATGGCATTGATGCACATTCTATATTGGCTCCATCTACACTCTTTGTCAAGGTACTTGATTACTAGTTGCTTCTAGAATTTGTTTTGATTAGAATATATATTAATGGTTTGAATTGGTGAACAGATATTTGGTTCAATTTTAGGAGTTGCTGGTGGTTTTATTGTGGGGAAAGAAGGACCTATGGTACATACAGGTGCTTGCATTGCTAATTTACTTGGACAAGGCGGTTCTCGTAAATATAGACTCACTTGGAGATGGCTCAGATACTTCAAAAATGATAGAGATCGAAGGGATTTGATCACGTGCGGTGCAGCTGCAGGTGTTGCAGCTGCTTTCCGTGCTCCCGTTGGTGGAGTCCTTTTCGCACTTGAAGAAGCAGCTTCGTGGTGGAGGAGTGCTCTTCTGTGGCGCACGTTTTTCACCACCGCCGTTGTAGCAGTTGTTCTTAGGGGTCTTATACAATTTTGCCATCAAGGAGAAGGCAAATGTGGTCTATTTGGGAAAGGAGGAATCATCATGTTTGATGTCAATTCTCTAGAGCCTGCCTACACAACACCAGACCTCCTCGCAGTTATATTTCTTGGAGTCATTGGTGGTCTTATGGGAAGCCTTTACAATTATCTTGTCGACAAAGTCCTTCGCACCTACACCACCATAAATGGGTATGTCCAATGTATATACAATTTCCTTTACAATTACTGTTAAATAGCGGCTATAGCACTAACGTGATATGCGATTTAGCACGGAAATGTTATTAACAATAATGATATGAGGTGTGCATTGTGAATTACAGGAAAGGTCCTATATTCAAAATTCTACTAGTGATGGTTATCTCGTTTATGACCTCTTGTATTCGATTTGGGCTACCGTTGCTATCAAAGTGTGTGCCATGTCCAGGGGAGTGCCCCAAGTCCCCATCCGCGGGCTTTTCAATGCACTATGACAGTTTTCAATGCCCATCAAACCACTTCAATGATCTCAGCTCCCTCCTTTTCACTACCAACGACGAGGCCATCCGCAAACTATTCATCGATAGCTCTGACTCTGCCAACGCTGCATTTCAACTATCAACTCTCATAATTTTCTTCGTGGCCATATACTTGCTTGGAATTGTCACATACGGTGTTGCCATTCCCTCTGGTCTCTTCATTCCTGTCATTCTTGCAGGAGCTTCATACGGCCGACTAGTAGGGACTGTGTTAAATCCACTCACGGATCTTGATGCCGGCTACTTTGCTCTCCTTGGAGCTGCATCCTTCCTTGGTGGCACCATGAGAATGACGGTCTCTCTCTGTGTCATACTTCTCGAACTCACTAACAACTTGTTGATGCTCCCATTAGTTATGTTGGTTCTCCTCGTTTCTAAAACAGTGGCAGATTGTTTCAACAAAGGTGTTTATGATCAGATTGTGATGTTGAAAGGACTTCCCTTCATGGAGGCACACGCAGAGCCATACATGAAGAATTTAGTCGCAGGCGATGTTGTATCATGTCCACTCTTTACTTTCTGCGGAATAGAGAAAGTTGGTAACATTGTCCATGCATTAAAAGTGACAGGACATCACGGCTTTCCTGTAATCGACGAGCCGCCTTTCACCGATGCTGCCGAGTTATGCGGTTTGGTGTTGAGGTCTCATCTGCTAGTACTTCTCAAGCACAAGACATTGTTCACTAGGAGGAGGGTTATGACAAGGTCTACCATTATTAATAAGTTGAAGGCAAGTGATTTCGCGAAACCGGGTTTAGGGAGAGGGATAACTCTGGAAGATTTAGAAATTTCACAAGAGGATATGGAAATGTTTGTTGATCTTCATCCAATAATTAACAAATCTCCATATACTGTTGTTGAAACAATGTCACTTGCAAAAGCTGCTCTTCTTTTTAGGGAACTTGGACTCAGACACTTGCTAGTTGTGCCAAAGATACCAGGAGTGAGTCTTTCTCTTTTTGCAATACCTTTGATTTATTGTATTGTTGTTAATATATTATGGTTTGTGCAGAGGCCTCCAATTGTTGGGATCCTAACAAGACATGATTTCATGCCAGAGTATATCTTGGGGCTATTCCCCAGCTTGAATCCTCACAAGTAGCTGCAGGAATCAAAGTTCTGTATATTTTGAACTTTCATCAAATCATATCAACAATAATAAATTAAGGCTTCATGGGAACCTTGTATACAAGAGAGACCAATTGAGAACTTTACTGAATCATACTCTATGTAATTCTAGTTCTAGGAGATACATAGAGAAACTTCTAGATTAATTGTTTAGAAATTATTAATGGACAATTACCTGTGCCTGTACCTATTTTGTGAGTTTGTATCCTACTTGTCGTAGATATTTTGTATGTGTGTTTATTGGATATGAGCCAAATTGTCATCTCTATTTGTTACATTAATTATTTTACCAAATTTAACTTACTACCTCAAAGTCAATTATATATATATATATATATATATATATATATATATATATATATATATATATATATATATATATATATATATATATATATATATATATATATATATATATATAACTAAACTCTTAAATTACAATTTCAACATAATAATAGAATTATACAACTCTCAATATAAGTCTTTCATTCTCTCAGCACTAACATAATGTCTAGTGATTAAAGACTATTTTCGTAAAGATAATAAGTGAGATAGAAGAATAGTAAGTCAAAAAATTTATGCTTTTTAAGTGAGCACAATCCTTCTTTACACAAAAAAAATTGGTTAAAAAAGAAACAACCAATGGGCATGTATGCTTTCTAATCAATTAGGTTGCGACGTTAATCAATTAGACCTATCCAGAATAAGAAATACTTAAGACTCACTCTCTCCTTAATAGATTAATAGGGTTCTTAATTAATGAGAGTTCGCTCGTTAAGCGATTAAAAGCAAGCTCCTATGGATTAGATACTGAGTTTTTCTTTCTTAATTGGTCATAATCACTCTTAATCAATTAGGTAAGTGTCGTGAAAAAATTTTAGAAGAAATTTGAAATAAATGAATATTTTTGAAAATATTTTACTGGTGTGTGCATTGTTTACTCTTGTTTATTTTACACACTATTGATAAAAAAAAAATTAAAACACTTAAGAGCGAAATCAGGGAGCTTTCACATTTTTCAGTTTCTATGGGTGTTAACCTTTGAATTTAACTCAACTTATTTGTTCTAAACATTAAAACTTGATAAATTTCATTTTTTGAACGCTTCTATCTGATGATGATTATGATTAACTTTGTTCCACGACAATCTTTATTTAGTTCTACCGAAGTCTTCAATTGAGAAGAAATCTTTTATTTTTGCTTCTGCTGAATTATCAATCCCAATAACACCATACAATACAAATCTGAATCTGAAGCTTAAAAACTTCACAATCATTAACAACAAATGATCCTCCTTTATGATATATCTCACAATCCCTAAGAATTGAGAAACAATCAAATCATGATAATCTTACTAGAGGTTAAAGATGAATTCAGATGCAATTGGAAATTGTGAAAAGTATACTTTGAAAACTAAAACTCAGTGTTGAACAACTTTTAGAGTTATGATGTTATGATCATATGTTTGAAAAAATGACACAAATGATATACGTGCTCGAGATTGAACACTAAAAATAAGTAAAAAACACCCTTTTGATTCGAGTCAAAACAAATGAGTATGATTCAAGTCGAATGAGACAATTATTTGAATCAATAACTTAAAACTCGTCTTTTAGCTATTTGTTTCGAATTAGTGATTATTAGTTAGTGATTCGAGACAAGGAATCTTGTGATTCAAATCAAGATAACATAATCAAAATCCTGGATTTAAGATGAATTATTGATTTGAATCGACCTTTAGCTTGATTCGAATCAAGCTTGCTCGTAATTCGAATCACACTGGAAATGAAAAAAAAATGATTTTCACATTCATTTATTAGATTCAAATCATGCATAACTTTGATTCAAATCACACTTCAAAAAGTTGCTATTTAAGAAAAATAAAGTGTTTGATTAAATCTAAAGCTAGTATGATAGGAATCAATCACTCATACATTTTTTGGCCTAATTATTCAACTAATTTGACTTGAACCACTTTGCATCGACTTTTACCTAAGGGTTTGGTTTATGCATGCAAAATACGATTTAATGGATTGTACTCAATTCTAAGATATGCACAAGTTCTAACTTAGAGAATACTCAATTACTAAAATGAAAAACGATAAAATATTAGAATCTGAATAAGTAGCAAAACCAAAACCCTAGAGACGCAGAGCATAAAAGATTATAAACGATAAAAGATTTATGAATTTCACTCAGAATATGCGAAAAGTCATGCTCAAAAGTAGACTCATGTGTTTTAGGGGAGTTATAACCGAGGATGAGAAACCTAAACTCATAGTTATTTATGCTCCCCCGAGGCCAAGGACGAATGAAATACGATGTGTTTTTGTGAAAGGTGGCATCATTAGAAACAAAGTACTTACGGCTGAGAGGATGATAATATATGTACCCCCTCTGCTAGGAGGATAATCCACATACACATTTTAGGGCACACAAATTCAACCTAGTTAAGTGTTACTTATGGACATGGACAAAAGCTACCCAATGAAATAGTTGAGATTTGAGACCCTGCAATATATAAGCACGTTGAAAAGTGAGATCATAAATTGAGCATGACTAAAATTACCTATAATACAAGATGAAACGTGATTAATTAGACAAGCAGTAGTCTAAACTACTTCACCTCAATTTGATTTTGGAAGAGATATTTTGAAGAGAATAACACGAACGACTTTAAGTAAGTGATCTTTTTTCTTTCCTCGAAACCATTTTGGTGTGGGGTGTCGAAACAAGTGGATTCATGGATGATGTCATGTTACTCGTAAAGTTGTAAAAATTATGATTTTAACAAAAAAAATTATCATTGTTAGAACATATTCTTTTAATACCTTTCCCAAATTTGTTTGTATCGTCTACAAAATTGAATAAATAACTATGGTATTTCTGATTTATTATTCATCAAGAAAATTCATGTTATTCAAGAACAATCATCAATAAAAGAGACAAACTATCTCCCACCAAAAATATTAGAAACAAGGGTTGATCCCCAAACATCAACATGAATAAGATCAAATGGTTCAACACTTTTAGTAAGACTCGAAGGAAACATACTTAAGAGACTCAACAAACTATTTTAAAAATATGGATGAAAATATACATTTCATTAATGAAAAAGAAGGCGGACCAAAACACTTATGTTGAAGCCATAGGCGGTTTCACCGTACGGCCACCCTGGGCAACTGCCCAAGCTCCAATTTTTTTTTATAAAAAAAAAACAAAAAAAGGCCAAAAAGTGAAAGGAAAAAAAAGGGCAAAAACAATTTTTTTTGTTATATATTATGTGAATTTTTGGTCTTTAAATTTTTTGTCCGGGTTTAATTTTCGATCTTTAAATTTTTTTCCCAGGCTTAATTTTCGGTCTTTATATTTTTTCCCAGGCTTTATAATCTTACTGTCTCCGCCATTGGATTGGCATATCTTGGAATCATTGTTGTTAAATAGAAGTTATAGCTATTGTACTATAATGTAGCGGAGTTTGATCACATCCTTATTGTTTTTTGTTATGCTACTTAGTACAATGTGTTCTCAAATAGTGGCTCTACAACATTGTAGCATACCAGAATTTTAACAAACCACCATTTCTCCGATCTGCATTTGACAACATTATTTGGAATTTGAATTGATAGTGGTGTTTTTAGGCAGTACTTAATTTCTCACAAATGAGCGTGTTGAACTAATTTTCTCGGCTTTTATAGGTTTGTTCATTTTGTGAGCACACCTGAAATACTGTAACATGTATATATTATAGAATCCGAAATTTGAACATGTATATATTATAAAATCCGAAATCTTACAAATTGAAGAGGCAATTGCAATTCAAGGAAATAATTCCTTTGAGATTAGCATTGTACTGTCTTGGTAGAAAATTATGAAGCCAATGAAAAGTTGTTCAGGCTTCATAATTTTTCTGGCTCCGCCACTGGTTGAAGCAGTATTTGGGAGGCAAAAGATTACTGTCTCTAAGATTGAAGTGCAGAAGACAACACCTCCTGACCATTTCGTGCATTAGAGAGATAATATAATTATCAATGTTACATAGTAACTCCTGTTGTCTTCCTAGTTGTAAGATCTTGGAAAGTACAATGAAAAAATATATAATTATTAATAATTCCTCTAGAAACTTAGAGATAAAGATAATATTGTTCGATAAACCAGAAATGTCAAAGACATTTTCTATCTAAAAGATTGAAGATCAATGTCTCTAAAACCATTAACCCGATAATAAGAATCATATACAATAATAATATAAAGAATTCCTTAAAAAATATTGAGAATCAAATGTCATGTGATGAATGACATAAGGGAAATTTCTTAACCCACCCCATGACTTTCTTACGCACCACGTGAAATTTCATAAATATCCCTCAAAACCGGAAGTATACTTCTGGTTCACACCTAGATCTCATAAAGTATACATAGAAACCAGAAGTTTAATACTGGTTTGGAACCAGAGGTGTATTTCTGATTTTATTCTTTACAGAAACCAGAAAACATTATTGAATTGCATCATAATTCACAATATAATTCATAACATAAATATATCAAATACATTTAGGAGTTAAACATAAATTAAACATTACAAATCAATGTCCAGGTGGACGCTACAACATCATAATAATATCATCGACCGATCTTGTTATAGTCGCATATAGCTCGATCAGAACTTTCTTCTCAAAACTGTCAAAAGTATTCCACATAGCCCATATATCATCGTCGTTCTTCATCTCATGGTTCATGAACACAAACTTCCCATCTTTGTCAACAGACGGCGAGCGGTACTCGATCTTCACAATTTTCTGATTATCGCCATAAGGTACAAGTTTCTGCAATATTTCACGCACATCTTTAATATGGGTGTACACAGTAAACTTAAATTCACGAGATGGTGTAGTACCGATAAAGTGGAAAACTCTAACATGCCATTTGATGTTCAATTTCATGCTCATTTCTGGTTTTCGGTGTTGTGGTATAAAAAATATAAGAAGTGAGGTTTTTTATCATAGTTGAAGGTAAACATGAACATACAAATCCTATCTTTGTGTTAGTGATAGAACCGACAATTAATTTTTGGTTTTTTATTAAATGGAACCAGAAGTATATTTCCGATTAAGGCCCTGGGAGTGAAAAAACCATAAACAGAACATAAACAACAACTCTAACAAAAAAAGCCTCATGTATTCAAATATTGTATTTTTGGTCAACTACAAAAATGACTATATTTCCACATCATAATACATGAACAAAATTACGTTAACAATAAAATGATACCTAACTACTTGAATGAGCCGAAAAAAGTGTCACCGGATAAATCCACCGGTGGCACACCTTTTAACTTTTCCCTATTTTTTTCTATTTAAATTTGGTTCAACTTGTTGTATTCTTGCATCCTTTCAATGAATTGGTCCGACCAGCCCCATATGGGTTTGTAAAATGAAGCGCCCACTCCAGTGATATAGGTGGTATAGGGCATCCCAATTTCAAATACACTTGAACAAAATAACGCAGATTTGAAACCCACCCAACACATATGATACGATCATTGGGATTTGGTGTTGGAGCAGTGCATAAAGGGAAATAAGTTTCCGAGAAACCGTATCTTGTAAGATTAATACACAACCTCTCATACGCACTAGCTATGAGATGACCCATTTTAGAGAAGCACATCCATTTATCCTCTAGTGCAACTCTAACCTTGGGAGTTACAAGTGCGTGATATATTTCCTTAACCTTATCTTTACTCCCTAGTACACATGTGTATAATCCTCTATTGTCCGTCAACTCTCTGATCAGGGTATCTCAGACAATATTGTAATACTCTTTCCCTCTACCGAGCAAACTAGAAATAGCCTGAAAACTATAATTACCGTCACCCCTGACATTGACGATCCATTCAATGTACTTGGGCATAAAAACTGACATGTGATCGATGAATGGTATTTTGGATGGAGTCGGTGTAGGAGGTGGTTTGCTAATACACGCTCCTTTGAAAGCACTTTTCTGAGATTTTGGTGTAGGTGAATCGGGAAAAACTTTGTCAACGCGTTCAAAATATGAAGGACTCCTCGTAGTTGAACTGTCACCCGGTGTCGGTTTCACCTTCTTATGTGCCCCTTTAGTTTTTACCGGTTAGAATGGTGGTTTCAAGTGTGTGGTCTCCAAGAATCTTCCTTAATTGTTCTTTGATGCGGAGTTTGGTGGCGTCATCGACTTTCAAAAATCTTTCTTATATCGCTTCCCATTCAGTCAAGATGGAGATATTTGATTTATCGGTTTTCATTTTACCGTCATCATCAAAACTCGGTCTCTTCCAATGACCAAAGACCTCGTCCATATGTATCGGGCTATCAACTTTCATCTTCTTAGATATGACACAAGCACAAGGGAGACCATATGTTTTCACAATTGTGCAACCACACTTTGAGCTATCAGAACCTACATTAGAAGCTCGTTTGGCCTCGTAAAAAAATATAATTTAGAGTTGCCCGAGATATGTTACCAACCAATTGAGAATATAACATGTTGTCTTTGAAACCGTGTTCCAACACCGTGATACTACGACCAAATATTGTTTGTATCTCGTTATGCTGGTTTAGTAGTCTGGTTCACAGATTCCCAACCTGTAATCAAATCACCCTTGCTATTTCCCAGCCAATTCTTCAGACATGCATGTGCAAACTCAACTCGGTTTATTGTTGTACTACCGAGGTGTATAACCTGATCAGTCCAGACACACACAACCTTTTTCTTAACCTGATCAAGAATTGTGCTTTCAACATATTTCAATTGATCAGGATATTTCTCGCAAACATTCTTGAACTGTAAAATAGCATCAACATATAGCTCTTTTGTAGATACATTTATTATAACATTCCATGCATCCAAAATTTTCTCCATAATGACGCTCGCCTTGACCAATTTTCCATCTTCGTCTGCAACCTGTTTTGTCCCTACCCGGGTTTAACCTGACTTCTCACACTTTTAATAATATGGTACCTACAAAGTAATGCATAAGAAGTGGGAAATACAGTTGCAACCAAATTCATTAATGTTGTATCTCGATTGGTAGCAATGACTTTCGATATATCTTCTTGATCCTTCAACATTGACCTACAAACCTCTAAAGCCCATGCAAAGTTGTCCTCTTTTTCACACTCTAGAAATGTAAAACCAACAGAATATGTCTTCTCGGTCGATGTAACACCAATAATTTCTAACAATGGAAGCCTGTACTTGTTAGTCATATACGTTGAATCAATTACGAGCATGGTGTGAAACATATTGAACAATTTAATGGAATCAGGATGAGTCCAATAAATATCTCTTACTGTTACCCCCATCATCACCTCGTCGGTGCCTACAAACATAATTGTTTTCATCTAGAAGTTTAAAGAGGCGTTGTATCTCGGTTCAATCCTCCATAAGCGCTATTTTGGTTTGATAGCACTTATTGTAAACTTGTTTGATATTTGATGTGTTATCGGGTCTTTTGCGCTTCAAGGTTGCAAGTATGTTTTTTGGCGGTATCAAATACAGTCATATCAGAAACACACGTCTTCTCATCTAGAAGGAGCCGACATGCAATTGGATGACCAACTAACTTTTGACTTAAATCATGATTGTGTAAACCGCACATCACATTAAATTTCTATTTTTTATTTGTCATAAGATGACCACACAACCTAAATGGACATTCACATTTTCTTGAACCGGTGTCGCCGTGTTTCAAATTTTGGATACGGCATATGTATTTCCCACTTCTTTCGCATGTAAAAATAACAAATGTATTTCTTCTATCCGTATTATTATCGGACCTTCCAATCACAACACCAAATCATAGTTTCGTAGCCTTTATACGAATCCACTGCAACATGTCTTCACGTGATTCAAATTCTTCTACATTTTTAAATTGGTCACGAACATCTACCATCTACCATCTTAATTACGAGAGGAGAAACTACGAAAAGTGAAACAACTTGAGACACATCAGATTTGAGAATATTATCGGATGCACCATGCCAAATGTTAGATAAAACACAAAAGTATTGCGGTTAAAAAAAGAGCATGTTGTGTTATGCATGGTTGATGGTGAGATGGTTTGTTAGTAAATAGTAGTAATGGATGTTATAACATGTTAATTTAAATAAAATTGATTTGAAGAAAGATTTATAATAAAATAATGAATAAAAAAGTATAAGGATGCAAGAAGGGAAAGAGAAATTGGAAAGAGAGATGGAAAGTCGAAAGGAGAAGCGAAAGGCATTGAAGAAAATGAAGAGAAAGGAGAGAAGGAAGGAGATTGCGGAGATGGAACGGTTGGAGGAAGAAGCGCGTCTCAAGGATCCCGAGGAGCAGAGGAAGAGGATGGTTTTGGAGCAGCAAGAGGCCGACAGAATCGAAAGGGATAGGATCGCATTCGAAGAGAGGGAAAAGGATTGGATCATCAAACAACAACAACTTCAACTTGTTCACCAGGAACAATCTCAACAACTCGATAACACCGACGTCGTAGAAGAAGAAGCTGCAGATGACGATGATGGTGGTCCTCCGGAGATTATTTGGCTAGGTAATGAAATAATCATCAAAAAGAAAAAGCCCGTTCTCCTCCTTCACCATCGGGTATGTTATGCAATTCTCTATTTCTTTTCTAATAATTCCTTGTTTCATTCATCGCTTAATTCAATCAACTGTTGTTATTATTCATAGGACCACCGTGATGATAATATACCTACATCAAATCCCTTTCCACCCGAATCTCCCTCTCAAACTCGCTCGCTTCCCGAGAATGTTGCTCAACAAATACCTAATTTCGGAACCGAACTGGTAACTTCATTCAATCATTCTCATTCACAACGATGTCATTGCTGCTGCATACTGCTGCATAGCTCGCTAACTCCCCGTCCTTTTTGGTTGTGCCAGGATAAAGCTCACTGTCCTTTTCATCTTAAAACCGGAGTCTGCCGATTTGGTGATCGTTGTAGCAGGGTTCATTTCTACCCTGATAAGTCCTGCACCTTTGTCATCAAAAATATGTATAATGGTCCTGGCCTTGCTTGGGAACAAGATCAAGGACTTGAGGTTTGTTCATTCCTCAGTATCCTGTTCCCATTCCCTGCTTTTATTATAATTGATTCATTACATCTGCTTACTCTATATCAAATCTTTTGCTTCAACATCTAACGTTTCTCATTTTAATTATTGCAAACTTGCTGCCTCATGGTTTCTTTTTCCTTAATTCCTCATATCTTCCTGCAGTTTCTTTCTCTCATATTTCTCCTTGTAAAATGGAGAGGGACTCTTCAACTTATACATATTTCTTCTGCTCTTTTGACTATATAATTATCGCAGACCGGGAGGCTCCTTCAACTTGCTGGAGGCTCCTGATTTTCGCTTTGCTTACTTCAACTTAAACATATTAGCTCTTGTATCCTAATTTGCCGAGCTTGGGATTGAGATGTCAAATATTTTTTTCCCCTTTTTCCTTGTTTTTATTTCTATGTCTGACTTCTTTTTTAGCTTTACCATTGCCATCATTACATTTCTGACATTTTATCCATTGTTTTCATGCGGGATTCACACTAGTGTTGTGTCAACGCAACACTGTAATGCAGATTCATCAGTTATTAATGTCATTTTAAAAGAATAAAATTATTTCTTACAGAAATTACATGTCCTTGTTCCTTAACCATAACTAGTTATCAGGCAATATCCCATTCATGGCTTGAGGAGCTATGATGCAGACTAATGGTCATGACATTCAAAGAGTTTGAGATTGCAGCAGCAAAACCTAAAAAAACGTGGATACAGTTAGTGTTTCTCAAAATATGTTAACTTTGTGAATTTTTTAGTTTTCTGTGGGAAGAGGGAGTGTTTTATTTTACACATGACTTTGCCAACATTTGTGTACTTTATATTAGTTGAAAAAAGTCTCAAGTCTGTTTTACAAATCATGCTGTGCAATATGTCTTCATTTTTTGTTGGTTCTTGAATTATTGTATGGATGCATCCTATATTCTCATTTAGCGTAAGTAAATTTCCTTTTGCATTTCATACCAGATGAGACTTTTTGAGGGTTAATATATGATGTTAGTTGTCATCAAATGGTAGTAGTATTTTTGACACAAATTAGATATAATAAGGAAAAGAAAATTACAAATCTAACTTTTTTTTTGGTGAAGTTGTTATTTTAAAAGAATAACACACAAGTCAATGTTAAAATGCACTATCAATGCTTATCATTCCTTAATTAGTTGCAGGGCTGGTTGGCAAAGCCTAACTATGGGTGCATTGGGCTCTCTATATATTTTGTCAGATAGTTTTTATTAAGTAGATTAAGCCTACAACATTTGATGCAATTTGAAGACTGGTTATACTTCACTAGAGGCATGTGTTGTAGGATGCACAAGTAATTTCAACCTTTGGATTTATTTAGAACAGTTTGGTATGCATGATAAGTAAAATGCTTTGACCTAGAGGTTAGTCGTCTTTTAACAAAACCATGGTCATAGGTTCGATTCCTATCTTTGTAGCCGACCCCACCTAGTAGGATAAGGCTTAGTTGTTGTTGTAGTTTGGTATGCACGATCATGTAGATTATATCAAATGATTCAATGGTTAGATTTGTACATATTTACATACAAAAGGCTTTTAAATGGTGCAACTGTCAAAGATTTACCATTGGTAAGGTGGATCCCCTTTTTATACACCCACACCCACATTTATGCATATGACTATTACGTTGTACATGTTATATTATATTTAAACACGTAAGATCTTGTTTGACTTTTTAACCCCCCTTTTCAGTATACAGATGAGGAGATTCAATGTTGTTTTGAAGAGTTTTATGAGGATGTTCATACCGAGTTCCTGAAGTTTGGAGAAATTGTGAACTTCAAGGTTCCTTTGCCCACTATACATTTATGTAAATTTATGTAAATACATTTACGTGTTTCTCAAATAGTTTAGGCTAACTTAGTTTTCAATATCTGTGAATGGAATTTTTTATGTTCTACATGAAACATTGCAAGCGTTACTAAATGATGGTTTATATTTATATCTTGCTATATAGAGTGGGATAAAAACAAATAAAATGGAGAACTTACACATGAATTTCTATATAAATGTCTCATCTTGTTCTTGTAGTCCTTTCTTATTACACACATAAACCAACATTTTTGCAAAATAAAACAAATTCCAAGGACTTCTAGAAGTGAGTAGCGATCCAAAGAAGGGATGGCACTTTTTCAGCAACAAATAGAATATTGATGTCTCTTTCTCTGATTTCACTGCATCTCCCACTTACAATTACTTGCATCTCAGGGTACTAAACCCATTATCTATTTATCCTTCTCAGGTGTGTAGAAATGGTTCATTTCACTTGCGAGGAAATGTCTACGTACAGTACAAGTTGTTGGATTCAGCTCTGCTTGCTTATAACTCAATTAATGGTCGCTATTTCGCTGGGAAACAGGTATTGCACTCCTGTCTTGTTTGTGTCAGATGAATGTCTTGAATGTTGCCTGTATGATTGGATGAGTTTTATGAAAGCATAGTTGTCAATTTCTTCCTATAGTGGAGGGGCACTATGGAGTGTCCTTTGGTCGCTCCAGGTTTCCATAGGCGGTGAAATGGTTTTTTCAATAGCGGCAGTTACAGTCAATAGTGTTGCAGAAAAAATGGACAGCGAAACTGCTATCTTTCACATGGGCAAAAACTCATTTACCATGTTTTGTTTGTCTGAGAAAAAAAAGGGAATTCCAATTAACGCAAACCCTTGCCTGTTTCATTTCCACCAATGCTTGCCTGCATCTTTTCCTGCTAACTCTGGTGGTTTTCTACAATCCACTGAACTTATCACTATCTCACAACGCTGTTTGGTCTCTGTTCTTTTCTTACAATCTACTGCTTGGTTTGTTTTTTGGGGATTTGTTGATCTGTGTTGTGATCTAATTGATCACTATGTATGAGAGCTCTAAGTGTGAAAGTGATTCATGTATCTTTAAAAATTTGCTCGAGACTTCATCTCTCCTGTGTTCAATCACGACTAATTTCCTGATTTTGTATTTATGTCCTGTAATTTTATATCTAAGGAAAGCCATAAGAACTATTTGATTTTTAAGTTGGTAGATCAAAATATTTTTAGGTTTAATGTGCATAATTTCATGTGTCTTTAAGTTGGTAGATCAAAATATTAAGTATGAAAGTGATTCATGTGTCTTTAGAAATTTGCTTGAGGCTTCATCTCTATTGTGTTCAATCACGACTAATTTACTGATTTTGAATTTATGTTCTGTAACTAATTTTATATCTAAGGAAAGCCATGTGAAATATTTGATTCCAAAGTTGGTAGATAGAAATATTTTTAGGTTCAATGTACAGAATACTTGAAACTTCCTGACATTTTTCAAAATTTTACCTGGCTTTGACTTATGGCAGGTCAGATGTAAATTTGTTAATTTAACAAGATGGAAGGTTGCTATTTGTGGCGAGTATAAGAAATCTCGTTACCAGGTATAGAATAACATAATGACTATCTTTTATTTTATCTTTTGGATCAAGCCATGGGCATTTGTGCAAATCACATGACTTTTGCTCGTGGTGGGTTTCGAACTAAGCTTTATAACAAATAAAATGTTGCAAAATGTTTTTTCTCCTCAAATCATGTCCATAGATTGATGATATTCTTTTCTTGTATATCTTAACAGACTTGTTCTCGTGGAACAGCCTGCAATTTTATCCACTGTTTCCGTAATCCTGGTGGAGACTATGAATGGGCAGATTCTGACAGACCACCCCCAAAATTTTGGGTTAACGAGATGGTTGCTTTATTTGGTCATTCTGATGATTATGAGATCTCGAGGATTCATGACAAATCTAGTACACCGAAGCACTCCAGCAATGTCTCAGAAACAGATTCTGACAGGTATGCTTTCAATTGGTTATTGGAATTGAGAACCTATGTGAATAAGCGTAAGTTTAAAGAAACTCGTTATTTTTAGCATGTTGGAGGAAAATCAATGTTTACTATTAGTGTTTTAAAGATAAAAAGCTCAAGAGCAAACATGATTTAACTTCTATCAAGTGTAGTAGTATTTATAACCATTCAAGGATCAAGATGAAGAACTTTTCAGGCAAAATCTTGTGATGTGACCTCGTTATGCAGCCATGAGTTTGACAAAACCCTTAAAGTCCTTACTTGGTCTATATGAAGGAAATAAAACTCAAATTTAAAACCATCGAAAGATTTCAGCCAACTAAAAAATTAGAAGTCTTCACTATACAACTTTGCTTTTTCACTTGCTGCATTAAGGCTGTGTTTGAGAGTTGAGTTTTGGCAGTAACGGGACGGGAAGACTTTTTTTTCCATTTCTAAATTAAAAAACTATAGAATGTTTATAAAATTCATGAAAAGAGTTTTTGAAATATTATATGATCGTCTATCGTGTCATTCATTCAATTTTTTAAAACCTGAAATATATAGACATAGTCCTCCTCCAATGCATTTCCCTCCCAAACCCTTTAAAATCCAACTCCCAAACATACCCCAAGGGAAAACTATTTTTTACTGAAAATAAAATTTGTGTGCCGAGAAAATATAACTCTGAATAGCTTTTTTCAGATTGTAATTTCAGCTATTCAAATATGTCTTGATTTAAGTTGTCATAGTTTGTTTGATGATGTTCTTTTACCAAATTTTTGTTTAATGAAGTTAGTCTTTTGCATATCTAATTAGTACCATAATCTTTGTTTAGGTATCACTCAAGAAGATCTAAATCTACAGAGATAGATCAGTCTAATGGTGGTCGTTCTGATAGAAGAAAATATGAAGATGAAAGAAAACAAAGAACTCATCCCGAGGAGTGGAATACCGACTTTAAATGCAACCACAAAAGGAAGCGCAGGAACAGAACTCCTGATATTGATTCTGACATGGAATGGTTAGAAGAGAGAGATAGGGAAAAGTATCATGAACGCAGAAGGAAAAGCTCATTTAATATGATTAAGGATGACAGTAGCAGAAGACGTGAAGAGTATTCTGAGGTGGATAGAGCAACTGTAAACAAGGACCATGAAAAGCAGCATGATAGAAAAGGAAGGAACTCACGAATGTCGGATTGGGATAGTAGGGACTGTACTTATGAGGCTGGATCTGATGAGGATAGTAATAGAAGAAGGCACTGTAGTAGCCAAAGGAAAAGATCAAGACATCATAGCAGGGACAGCAATAATGTAACTGAAGAACCTGACAAAAATAGAGGCCATGAAGAGTATTTTGATGTGGATTGGGATACTATGACTATGGACAATGAAAAGCAGAATGGTGGCAAAGGAGTGATCTCGCCAAAGCGAAATAAGGGTAGTAAGCGGCATCAGATTTACGAGGCTGGATCAAATGAGGATAGACATAGAAAAAGGCACCACAGAAGCCAAATGAAGGAATCTAGACACATGAGCATGGATGGCAACTGTGTAATTGATGAATCTGACAAAGATAGAGGAGAGATGGAATCACAAGATGATTACTCAAGGAAAAGCTCAAGGCTCAAAAGATCTGGTGGTCTTCAGGACTAGTGTGAAAACTATGATAATGAACATGACAAGGTTGATGGAGGCTGGTCACAAAGAGAGTGATTGACGAGCACCTCATACCAAAAAGAAGAGATTAAAACACCATAAGGAATTGGATTCAACCAATGGGGGACATTAAGACTGTAAGTTACAAGAACAGTGGAGGGTAGGGTGTCATTGTAACTTTAAGGGATAGAATTCGAACTTTATTGATCTTTTTTACAAAACGGTAATTACTGACGTTAATGTTAATAATAGTGATACAATTTGGTTATGCAGTGAGGAGGATGGACAATTGTTTTTTTGATCAACAATTGAGAAAGGACAAAGTTACATTGGAAAATAGTTGTAGATTGAAGAATTTAGTGTCAATTGCATCGGAAAATAGTTGTAGATTGAAGAATTTAGTGTGTGAATTGAATGTTTTCTAATTGTTTCGAGTATTATAAAATTCAAAGGTTCCTCGAGGTCGTGTGCTTGTTAAGGAATTGACATGTCATGTGTTTTTCTAGTTTTGTTAAGTATTATATGAAATTGAAAGGTTCCTTGAGTTCTGCATTGAATGAGTAAAAATATTCAGTGGACAAACAATTTATTTAGGACAATTGTTTATTAAAATAAACACGTAATTAGGCCTGCATAAGCTATTCTTATAAAAATATAGATAAGATGAATTCATTTTGTTTTTATATACAATAAGTTGTTTTTATAAGTTAATTTAGCATATGTTTGGATCCACCTTTATCGTTTCAAAATCACGTTTCAATGCATATTCACCCTGAAAATATAGAAACAGTTAATTGTAGAATCAAGTAAAAGCGCTTCTTTCATCTTTTTCATCGTGAAAATGAAAGTTTTCAAACACACTAAGAGAACTTATAAAAGTAAGTTAAATTGTTCTTATAAAAAATAACATAAGCTATTTTGACAATATTTTCTTAGAAGTGTCACAAAACTTATTCAAGTAGATAAAGTTAAATAAATTAATTCTAACCTACACCCAATGTAGTAATTAAGAGATATTTCAAACTAATAAATCAGTTTTTGAATCGGGTTATACATGTGTGTTCAAGTTTTAACGTTTCGTTTGTGCATAATTGATCTTACTGGATCAGAATGGACCGTCACAGTTGGCTCAGACGGAAGTTGAATGAGTGGAGGATATCTGCAAGACACTTCGATGGTAAAGTCAGTTGCGGAATGAGCAAGCAAGCGTGAGAGTTAGGAAGTGTTGAATACCTGACCATCTCGAAAGAGAGGGTATTTATAGTCCCCAGCGCTGGATCAAGGTCTCTTTATTGGACTGATCAAGCAGGCCCAACATAGAGACTGCCAGGTTCTACGTGAGTAGTGGAGACCCGCACGTGATTCCCTACCTGGATGACGTCCTCCGCAAAATCAAGAGGATATGGACGCGATCTTTCCGGGACCACGAAGACTCCGCAATATCCGGAGATGTTGGTAGTCAGCTCTACGAGAAAGATGTTCGGGAGGAGTGCCTGCTCGCCAAGGGTGATCCCCGCCAGACGCGAACGCGATAGGGGACCGGTCTTGGCCGACGAGCTAGTTGAGGTGTCCTCGAGGCCTTCATGGTCGGGGTGTGAGCGTCCTCGGCCTATTCGGGTGTTGTCTCCGCGTGGTGAGGTTGTCTCCTCGCGGAAAAAGGTTAATAGTTGCCTGCCGTGTTCGAGGGTAGCACGGTCAGTGGTTCAGATTGGCACACTTAGATTGGGCCTCATTGAGAGTTGGGTCAAGAGCAGACCCAGTCCAGAACATGATCCCCCAAGTCGTTGCTCCTGGTGAAGGAGTCATGACTTGATTCAAGTTCGCCCTTTTGCGAGGTTCGCTGCTCGAAATGGAGTTTTTCTACTGTGGATGGAGAACGTCGTCGGTTCGTGATTTTGCTCCGGGCAGCGGTCGGAGCATGTTCGAGGAGGACTCATGGGGAGAAAATGATACACTTGTTAGACACGTGACATGGCTCTTGGGAACAGTAATGATGACCTAGGGAGTAGGGGCCATCATTGCCTGTACACGTAGGTGTCGAGGAGAAAGGCGGATTGTGACAGCCCGACGCGATGTTTAACATTCCACGCCAGTTCTATAAATAGGGCTCCGGGGCTCATAACATACTTTCACATTTTTGCACTTATACACTTTCTCTTCCGTCAACACCGTGCGTTTTTCCCAGAATCCTTGAGACCGCCGCATAGTCCGCCGCGTATCCTACCTTAACAACCTTCGCTCTTCACCTTTTCTCCACGTAAGCGTTCTTTTTCCTTGATATCTTGTGTTGTAGATAAATTTTGATGATGTTTAGTAGTATGGTTTCGTGTCTGGGGGTTACGCCTGGGAGATTCAGGCGTTTAGGCGCTTGATTTATGATCATGCCCGTGACGTTCATGCGCTTAGGCATGTGATTTATGATTATCCCAGTGACATTCATGCGTTTAACCAACAAATTTATGAACTTGGCCGTGAGATTCATTTTTTCATGAACGTTTAGGCTAGTTTTACTCGCGATCTCCTTGTGTCTGGCTAACAAATTTATGAACTTGGTCGTGAGATTCATAGTCTGCTCTCCATATTCTTCCTGTGCCCGGTATATTTATGATAGACATAGGCGTTCGTCGTTAGGATTGCTGCTTGATCGAGGTCCGCGTATTTCCCCTTTTTTGTGCGAATGGCCGTCAACTTGGTTTGGGTGTTGCTTAACCTCCTCATTTGTGTCGCAGAAAGCCAGATTTGCTGTCGAATTCACTGGTTTCCTGTACTTTAAAGGTAAATGGTCGACACTCCCGAGTCCTCGGAGCACATGGACACCGAGGGAACTAGCACAACCGAGGAGAGAATTAATCTGGTTGACACCATCGATGATCCTACTCTGGATTGGGTTGGTGCGGAACCCCGAGGGATAGCCTCAATCTATAGTCACACCGGGAGGAAAGCCTATACGGTCGTCGAGTATGGCGGCGACCAGTAGGGATTTCGAAGAAATTTCAAAATCATGAGGCCAACACAAGACACTCGTATATGCTCGGAGTTCACTCAGGATGCCTTCCCCATGTATGAGATCATGTTCAAAGACCTTGGGCTTCAGGTTCCTTTCAACGACTTCCAGATGGGGGTGTTCAATCATTTGAACTTGGCTCCCTCCCAATATCATCCCAATGTGATTGCCTTTATCCGGGAATTCGAACTTACTGTTGTATCCCAATTTTTGCCCCTAAGACCCCTTCATCATACCATATTGTTTCAATCACAACAAGATCACATCATGGTTCTTGATTCTCCTCCCTACCTTTAGCTTTGCTCTTTGAGGAATCACCAAGCACTTTGACTTGTTATCTTTTGTGATCATGAATATTTTATCTTGATTTTTCCTTTTAATTAATAAAATTTAATGTTGGTTTGTCTTGCTTGTTACTAATGTAGGTAAAGGCAATGAGATTTAGCAAGTTCCTCCATGGGTTCATGAGTTTATTTCCATTCCCTAGTCAATAAATTTTGAGAAGTTCAAACCTCATCATTGGAGTTGTTTTGGAAGAACTGGCATGGCAAGGTTATTTTGGTTCACCATATTTCAAGGTTATCAAATTTGATTCCAAAGTACAAGGGGTTGACTGAAAAAGTTGTCATGCTTGGACAAGGCTTTGTTCCCATTGGTCATAAGTGCATATTTCTCTCAATTATCAAGATATGGAAGTGGTTTTGATGGATATGAGTTCTCATTATCATCCTTAACAACTTCTATTTACAAATCATTTGTATTGGTACAAGAAGTTTGTTCAAATTGTCTAAGTTCCTCAAAGCATTTTCTTGATCTAGGATCTAGGGTTTTGAACTTCAAAGAAGCATATCTTGCTCATCTTTTGGTATTTTTGAGTGATTCCAAAGACATACTTATCTTCAAAGGGTTATCAACAAATCACTTCAAAATTTTAAAGGATTTTCCATGTGGAAGAAACTTGATGATGAAGAAAGATTACAAGTCCTCCAAATGAACCCCCAATTTCTCATGTGTGATTTCAAATGATCATAACTTGGTCAATTTTTATCACCTTTAGCCCATTCATTTTCCATAATGATCTTGAGGATAATAACTTTATGCCTTCTTTTATGTGCAAAGTGAGAAAATGGATGGAAGATGCCCTAAGGATACAAAAGATTATAGGTCATTTCATGATTTTTTGCCAACTTCAACAATTCATAACTCTCTCATTTTTTAGAGATTTTGAATGGTTAAAGTTTCAAAATGTCATTCAAAAGGTCTATTTCATGCCATATTTTTTGGTTAATAGAAAAATTTCAAGTGGAAGGCCATGTTTGGATGCAAGACATTATAGGTCACTTTTGAAGAAAAACTTGAAATATTTCTAAGTATGGAAAGTCAACTTCTTTTTCCCAACTTTGTCTCAATGCAACTTTCAGCTCAAGCATCCATTTGATTCTATTCTTTTTCCATTGCAAAGCTTGTAACCTCATCTTTCTAAAGCATCAAGAATCATGCCCTAAGACCCCTTGAGCTGAGAATGACATTGATTTGAACTTGGTAACTTGGAACTGAAGTTTCTTCAAAAGTCAGAATTTGAAATCATTGGTTTAGCTTCTAAACACTTTGTTTCTGTGCGTTTTTGCGTCTAAACATGTTTAGTGAACTTCCAGAAGTGATTAGCACAACAAAACACACGTTTTGGATGAGTTTTGATCAAATTAGAAGTCACACTTTTCTTGTTTGCAACTTCACACGATTTCCCTCCAAACTTCATCATTTCACACGCTTGGACATTCCATTTGATTCCCTATAAATGGAGGGGCATCTCCCATTCATTTCCTCAAGCTTGGATATCCAGAATCACCCTGCCAAACTTGTTTCATAACTTAAAATTCTACAACTTCGAAATCTGTTTTCAAGCCTTTTTCAATCTAATTTTTCTACCAATTTACCTTCCTTGATCTTCCCTGAAGCTAACCATATAATTACATTCAAGAATCGTGTCCTATATTGCTCTATATAAGTCCAGTTTCAGAGCTCTGCAACTCAACTTCAATAGGTAGATTTCTTCATCAATTCTTCAAAACTTTGATATCATTGTAATGCTCTCATTGCCCTGGCTTTAGTCGCAACACTTACTTTTATCTGGAAACTTATTTTGACCATAAAATTTCAAATCCCTTTTCAAAACTTTCTTTCCAAATTGCTTGAGCTACATTTTATATAAATTTATCGCGAAGGTGTGGTTGTCTTCGTCTTGAAGAGACAAAGCGAATGGCATATGTATCGTGCTCTAATTTTACAGATTGAGTAACCTGGTTTTGGGACTGGCTGGAGGTTGAAGATGACCAACGTGTCATCTTTCAACCAATGAAACATCGCCATTTGGATTTTTTTGAATTTCTGATTTACATTTGATTCAGTGCTTTATTCACTAATTTCCATGATATACACAACACGCCAGATCCCTTGGATTTGATTACTAATGCGTTTTGACTCTCATCCAATGGTCCACATATTTTTGACTTTATTATTCTTTTCTGATTTTTATATTTAATTGTTTTAAATTTCAAAAAATCATAGAAAATTCATTTTTAGTCAAAAGAATCTGAAAAAAATTATGAAAAATATTTTTGATTTTTCTCTTTCTGGTTTTTATTTTTTCACAATTTTATTTTGTGTTTTGATATTTTTTATGAATTTCCACTTTATTTGGATTGTTTTAAATGTTTAAAAATACTTTTATGCATTTTTAAATTTTAAAAAAATTATGGAATGATCCAATAATATTGTGACAAATATTAGTGACCTCATTTATTTTTTATTTCTAACTTTGCTATTTTTTTTATCATTTTTGGTTTAATTTACTCATTTCTTTTAATTTTAAAAATAGTTTCTGACTTTAAAAAATTACCAAAATTTTTATAAAATCACTTTAGTTCACTTTTGATTTTTCTATGGTCTTACTTTTTATTTCTTGATTAATTTGATTGTAGTGGATATTTTTCTCTTTTATTTCTATTTTAAAACATTTTTAAAACCTTTTTTTAATGTATATATTAAAGGCAATATTATTTTGTGATTATTTTCTAGCTGATCTTGGATTGAATTTTTGATCATGAACTTTGTTAACATCATTGGATCCATGGTGTTGAGTCTAACTCCATAAAAATCGATGAATGATTTTAATAATAGTTTGATTAAATTTTAATTCAAATATGGTTTGTATATTCTTTCTCATCCCTCTTCATCTTATCCCTTTCTCATTGCACTAAGTGTTATTGGAGCATGATCTCTATATCATGTCTCAAAATAAATGATGCATAGATTGCTATTGACCGGCCTCAAAGTACGTGCGACTTCTATATAAGTCCACTTACGATTGTTTAACATAGCGCTAAATTTTGTCCCGATTCGAATAAATGATTATTCGTGGCCTAAACCTATGTTTGCAAGTCCAAGTATGTTAATTTGATCTCTTTGATCCAATAATCTTGAGATTTATTATGTGGAGGATTTGATTCTACCAATCATCTAATGGATCTACAACACTTTTGGTCAACACAGATGACTTAAACATCGTTGATCATTAAATAGTACTTTTGAGGATTCCAAATAGATGATATACTTGACAAAAAGCAAATGCAACTTGTTGTGTGGAGGCTTTGGTTCTACCAATCCTCTAATAAGTCCCAAATGCAAGTTTCAAGATGGTCATCCAACTAACCACTAATTATTACATTGTTTTTACTTTATGCCATTTTATTTTTTATGTTTTATGTACCATTTACTTTAAGCATTACATTTCATGTCATTTTTATTTTCCTCACTTGAGCCTTTTCTTTTCTCTTCTAAGACACCTAATAATCAACATGAACCATAAAAAACTTTAATGATACTTGGACTATTTGGTTACTATCCTTGGCATTATGGAGTATTGGACTTCTTTGACTTAGGATTAGAAACCTTGAACTATGTTGGAGACCTTGTGACCTTAATTGATATTTTGTCTAGAGTTCTTAAGGTTTACCTCAAGACATTGAGTTGTTTGTTTGTTTTGTGTGCATGTTATTGCGATTACATTCTTTGTTTGTAATCTGAAATTCACCCGTATACAGCCGTTACTCTGTCCAATTTTTATGAAGACTTAATATACTTGAAGTTTGGTTTTCTCAAGAGGTATAGTATCTTTGCTTGCTTGATTTCAATCCAAAGAATGAGAATTCTATTTTGACTCATAATGTCAAGTATTGGCTTCTTGTTGGTTAGATGGTTCTTATCCCTAGCTTTTACCTTATGCTTTAGAATAGCCTCTTCTTCTCCTCCCATCTTCTTAAATTTCAAAAAATATTCTCCCTCCTTTTGAAAACTATTCTTGTTTTTAAACTTGAACTACTTTCATAATAAACTTGGACTTAGGTTCATGCATTTTCAAAACATTTTAATAAATAAACTTCAATCAACATTAATAAAACCTTGACATTTTTTTATGAGAAGACTAAAAGTCAATCAATCTCATTTCAAACCATTTTGCCACTTTGGCTTTTTATTTTAAAACTTTTCTCAAAAGATTCGACTCTTGTCAATCCTTGTAGTGATGCAAACAACTATACTTCTATGATATGTAGTGAAGTGATATATTTTCCACTTGGGTGTTGAGTGAGGCATTGTTGATTTTAAAATCCAAGCCATATCCTCCACTTTGAGATGATGCAAATTCTCCTTTCTCATGATTGTGGGTGGTAAGTATGTTTTTTCACACGGACAATGACGATGATGTCTTATCTCATAAAATTAACCAACATACTTGTGTTTTTAAAATTTTTCAAAGGTGAACTACGTGTAACCTGATCTCCTATTGCATGAAAGATGGTACGTAGGCACTAAAGGTTCGCAACTGCAGCGGGTGCAAAAATCATAAAAAATATATTTCTCCTCTCATCTCCACCATCTAATTTACATACAACATTTTATAGTTAAAATATACAGATTTTACAAAGAGGTTCCTGCGGAGTACCATAGATGTTTAGGGTGCTAATACCTTGTGATACGGTGGGAGAACTGACTTGAGTGTTTTGCGTTTGATCGTAAATGTTGCGGTTAGCAATAGTCTCCATCGAATTTTCTTTTATCCAAAAGGAAAGGTGAAAAAGCACAGGAAAAACCTTTGAGATTATTTCTTGAGTTCGGGGGGTAGATTATGAAAAGGGAAGGTATTAGCATCCTTTTCATCCATGGTTATCCATGGGATCTTAGTTACTTGCTAGATCACTTGCTTTTATTTGAAATTATGCTTTATGTGGTTTTTTTGAAAGTATTTTGTAAAGAGGCCATTGTTTAGGCAATCTTTGTAATGATTCTTGTTCGTAAGAATGTACGCAAAGATGTTGATCTTTTGAAAATATTTTCAAGTTTGTAAGATGTTTGAAAGTGTAAGTGTTTGTTTTGAAAATAACAAGGATGTTTGTTTTGAAATAGAGCAAGTAATTGGGAGCAATCTACCTACTCAAATGTCTTTCTTGTTCATTTTCTTTTCTTTTGACATTGTTGTCTTACCATTGATTTGGTAAGCAACCCTATCTTTGGATGTAAATGGGACGGGCGTGGGTCGTCGTATAAACATGATTAGCAATGTTGCAAGGTATCTTAGCATTATTTTTAGGGACTAAGATCATTTGAAAGGCAACTTAGATAGCGTCATCGAGGGACTATGATCTTGTATTTGCTTGTTTTTGCTAAGATACCTCACATGCGTAATATGACCATTTTTGTATAAGGCAACCAAATGGAATAACCCTAGGGGTGCTTGTGTGCAAGTGTGTTGTTTTAATGCTTGATTTTGTATTGAATTAGAGTTTTCTATTTGATTGATTTTATTCTTTCCATACAAACCCTAATTACTAACATTTGTATATAAAGCGATAAATTGCGGGAATTAAAATTACTACGCTATTATATCATTTAGGGGAGGGGGTATACAAATTGTAAATGAGGATTGCAAGAAATTAAACCCTAATTAGTCTATTACAACCAAACTGAATTTGTACAAATAATTGAATAAATATATAAATACAAGAATATAAATAAAGAGAGATGCTTTTTGTTTGCTTTTCATAAAAAGAGTTTAACCTAAACCTAATTAAAAAATGATTAGTTAAAATAAAAATAAAATTGACTTAAACTAATTGAGAAAATAAATTAAATTAAAAAAGATTTTTTAGGGTTTTTATGAAGAAAAAGGGTTTTAAGTTAAATAATAATAAAAAGTAAAAATTAAATTAAAAGAAAACTAAATTCTAAATTAATTTTAATTAAGAAAATAAAATAATTATTAAACCTAAGTCTAAATATTTAATTATTTAAAAGAGAAATTAATTTGTTAAAAGAAAAAGTTTTTAATATTTTTTTATTTTATAAGAAAATAAAATGAATAAGAGTAAATAAAATATTTTTTTTTTTGGATTTTTCATGTTTAATGAGAATAATAATAATAGTAATAATAATAATAATAATAATAATAATAATAATAATAATAATAATAATAATAATAATAATAATAAAGAAGAAATAATAAATAAAAAGAAAATAGTAAAAGAAATTGGGCCAGGGGTGCACGAGTAAATCAGGGGGTTAGTAAAAGAAAAAACATCATCAGGCCCAAGTTGGAAGCCCAGGCGTTGCTTGTTTGGAAACAAAAAAAGTGAAAAAAAATTGTGAGAAATGAAAAAGGTAGCGCGCTGGGTGTTGAACCCACGTCCTCTGGGTTACCAGCACGCTGCCTTACCACTGGGGTGGCTATACATCCGTTTATATAAATGAAACAATAAATATGTAAGACAAAACGTGTTCTGAAGACTTCATCTTCAACCTCCAGCCAAAGGACATGTATCTTCTTCATCTCTCAATAAAAATGAAAAGTTCAAACATGAAAGTTGTGGCATTTTTTCTCACGAATCCAAACATATAAACAACTTAAGCTAACAATCAAAGATGAATGAGAATTTTTCTATCCCTAATTCAAAACCTAAAAATTGCAGAAAACTTCAACCCTAAAATTCTCTAAGCTCAGGCCATATAAATGTAAACTATGGATATGTACAGCTTCGTGGCAATGGTATCTACATTTTATCTTCACAAATCAAACTCAAATGATGCCTGTATGAAGAGATAGAAGTTTGAAAACTTACCTCTTGCAGCTGGAGTCGTGAATGGAGTTTGAGCAACTTTGGAGATGGCCTGGTGATCTGTTTAGCTTGCCTGGACCTCCTTGAGTGTATTCCAACTCTTACTTTGCTTTGAAAGTCCCTGAATCTCCCTACTCAAGTCAACCTACAAGCTTGATATTTGAAAATGGTGGATAGTGATGTAAGGGTTACAGTCTTGAAACAGGGGCCTGGATCACTTGTGTAGGATGTATGTAAGGTGTTTGAATGATTAATAATCAAAACGCACGAGTGGAAATGGAGATGGAGATTTTTTGGCTCAAAATTGTCAAGTTGAGCAGTCTTATGTAGCAAACGTGTTTGGGACAGTTTTTGGATGCTTGAAATTGTGCCTTAGCTTGCAATAAACTTAAGGAAGACTGCCCTCCGGTTAAACAGAAGGTCCGCCGTATGCACCCTGAAATGTCAGAGAAGATCAAGGCAGAGGTCATGAAGCAGTTCGACGCGGGGTTCTTAGTTGTCACCTCATATTTGCAGTGGGTTGCTAACGTCGTTCCGGTACCTAAGAAGGACGACAAGGTACGGATGTGTGTGGATTACAAAGATCTGAACAGGGCAAGCCCCAAAGATGACTTCCCGCTTCCCTACATTGATGTTCTGGTTGACAACACAATGCAACACAAAATCTTCTCCTTCATAGACGGTTTCTCTGGCTACAACCAGATCAAGATGGCTCGTGAAGACATGGAAAAGACAACTTTCGCTACACAGTGGGGAATTTTCTGCTACAAAGTGATGCCTTTTGGGTTGAAGAATGTTAGGGCAACTTATCAGTGCGCCATGGTCGCTTTGTTCCATGATATGATTCACAATGATATCGAAGTTTATGTCCATGACATGATAGCCAGGTCTCAGACTGAGGAAGATCACCTTGATCATCTCCAAAAGTTGTTCAACAGGTTAAATACATACAAGCTGAGGTTGAATCCAAACAAGTGCACTTTCGGGGTAAGGTCCAGTAAGCTTCTAGGTTTCATAGTCAGTGACAAAGGTATTCAGGTAGACCCTGCAAAGTTAAAGGCTATACAAGAAATGCCAGCTCCTCGTACATAGAAGGAAGTTAGAGGTTTCTTGGGACGCCTGAATTATATCGCCAGGTTCATTTCACATCTGACTGCTACTTGTGATCCGATATTCAAGCTTCTGAAGAAATATCAAGTGGTAAAGTGGAAGGATGAATGCCAGATCGCTTTCGAAAGAATCAAGGAATACCTGCAAAAACCACCAATTCTGATGCCTCCAATTGAAGGGAGACCTTTGATATTATACCTGACAGTGCTAGACAATTTGATGGGATGTGTGCTGGGGAAGCATGATGAGTCTGGTCGAAAAGAGCATGCAATATACTACCTTAGCAAAAATTTTACCGACTGTGAGACAAGATACTCACTGCTCGAGAAAACTTGCTGCGCTTTGGCATGGGCTGCTCGCCGACTGAGAAAGTATATGCTGACTCACACTACCTTGTTGATATCAAAGATGGATCCGATCAAGTACATTTTCGAGAAGCCCGCTATCTCCGGAAGGATAGTGAGATGGCAAATGGTCTTAACTGAATACGACATACAATATACAACCCAAAAAGAAATAAATGGGAGTGTATTGGCTGATCATTTGGCTCATCAGGCCGTGGATGACTACCAGTCCATGAATTTTGAGTTCCCAGATGAGAATATCATGCTAGTAACTGACATTGAAGAACCTGGACCGGATGAAGGACCTGAAGAAGGATCCAGATGGTCTATGTATTTTGATGGAGCCTCAAACGCACCGGGTAACGACATTGGAGCTGTAATCATATCTCCTGAGGGTTGTCATACTCTGTTCACTGCCCGATTATGTGTCAACTGCACCAACAATATGGCAGAGTATGAAGCATGTATCATGGGTCTTCGAGCTTCTATTGACCTGAGGGTTAAGTTCTTAAGTGTATTCGGGGATTCCGCTCTGGTGATCAGTCAGATCAAGGGTGAGTGGGATACGAAACATTCGAATCTCATTCCTTACAGAGAGTATGTACTGACGCTGCTCCCACACTTTGAAGAAGTAACCTTTGAACATTTCCCACGAGAGGAGAATCAGTTAGAGGACGCGTTAGCCACCATGTCTTCTATGTTCAAAATTCGGTGGGACAATGAAGCTCCCCGAATCACCATTGAAAGGTTGAATGAACTAGCACACTGCTGCGAGATTGATACTGAGGAGGTAACAGACAAACCCTGGTTTCACGAAGTCAAAAGGTATCTCGAGGCTCAAGAGTATCCGAAGGGGCATCAGTCAATGATAATAAGTTTCTGAGAAGGTTCGCTGCAAAGTTCTTCCTTAGTAATGGAATCCTCTATAAACGCAACCATGACGCTACCTTACTGTTGTATATAGACAAGGGCGAAGCAGAGAAAATCATGATAGATCTACATGAAGGCACCTTCGGAACCCATTCTAGTGGATATACCATGCTAAGAAGATCCTATGGGCAGGATACTATTGGTCCACTATGGAAGCCGATTGTTATCAGCACTCTTAAACTTGTCATAAATGCCAAATCTACGCTGATAAGGTGCATGTGCCTCCGGTTCCCTTGAACGTCTTGACAGCTCCGTGGCCCTTTGCAATGTGGGGCATCGACATGATCGGAGAAATAAGGCCCACCGCTTCTAATGGACATCGCTTCATCCTAGTAGCCATTGATTACTTCACGAAGTGGGTTGAAGCAGCCTCTTTTGCCACAGTAACCAAGAACGTTGTGGCGCGGTTTATCTGACATAATCTGATCTGTTGATACGGTGTTCCAAAGAGAATTATTACTGACAATGGTATGAATCTCAACAACACAATGATCACCGAGCTCTGTAAACAGTTCAAGATACAACATCACAACTCTTCTCCCTACCGGTCGAAGATGAATGGCGTTGTTGAAGCAGCTAACAACAACATCAAGAAGATTGTACAGAAGATGTCGATGACATATAAAGACTGGCATGAGATGTTACCATTTGCTCTTCATGGGTACCATACCTCAGCACGGACGTCGATAAGGGCAACACCCTACTCTCTGGTATATGGCATGGATGCAGTCCTACCCATCGAAGTCCAGATCCCTTCTTTAAGGATTATGAAAGATGCAGGTTTAAACGAAGACGAATGGATCCGAACCCGGCTTGATCAGTTAAATCTAATCGATGAAAAGAGACTTACTTCTATCTGCCACAGTCAGACGTATCAAAAGTGAATGATCAAGACTTTCAACAAGAAGGTCAGACGCCAAGAGTATCAAGTCGGGGATTTGGTGATCAAGCGCATCATACTGCCGCAAGGTGATCCCATGGGAAATGGACTCCCATATACGAAGGGCCATTTGTGGTAAAAAATGTTTTCTCGGGTGGAGCCAGGATTCTAACCACCATGGAAGGCGACGACCTTCCTCACCCTGTCAATGCGGACATAGTGAAAAGATACTACGCATGATGAAAGACCCGCTAGGTTGACTGGCCTAGGAAAAAATAAGGGCTTCTCGGCGAACCAAAAGGGTTCGGGCAAAAATAAGGGATGAAAATGAAAAAATCTGTACACCTGGAAAGTCGAAAACCTGAAAAGGCGACTTGGGCAAAAAGGGGTATCCCGGTGGACCGAAAACCCGAAAGGGCGGTCCAGGAAAAAGTTAGGGATGAAAAGCATATCACTATATCCCATTGGATCACCCTGCGATCTGACCTCAGTATCAACTGTCAAACTCAAACGACATCAATCAATCTAATAGGCTTCGAACAAGCAACAAAGTGAGGAGACGCTCGAAGGCGTAGTGGCAATAGCGGACTTGAAACCCAATGGGATTGTTGCACATAGATGTTTTCTCCTTGTTGTACACAATACTGTATATCTTTCATTTTTACGGCGACATTCTCTTACTAGAACGTCAACTTCCTTGTACAAAAACGCCTGTTATAGGCCAACGTCAAAATTAATACAAGTCATTTTTACAAAACTATTTGTTTTTCTTTTTCTGTTTTGTTTTTGCAAAGAACGTCCAATGGTTTATTCCTGACATATGCACTTGAATATGATTGCTGTTCATAAATATTTGCATAGGGAAAGAAAGACAATGGCTCATAACTTAAGAAACAGGGACGAAAAAAACTAAAATGTCAAACCCGACAGTTATCCTGTCCAGCAGGTACCAGGGCAGAGACAACTTTGGAGCATATTCATCAATACATGTGACCTGGTAACATCTGTATTCCCCAGAGTAGAGGTAATCAAAGCATTAACACCCGTTCTCTTAAAATGGGAAGTAATCTCCCTAGCCAGGGTCGTCTAGAAACCTGACACCTATGTCCCCCAGTCGAATTTCATAATTGTGACCAGATCATCATAAATTTTCATCTCCCCAAGCAGGGTCTATTTCTCTGGGTACGAAAGCTCAATCCCCAACAGAGCTTATTACTTCAGCTACGAAATTCCACCATCCAACAAAGTCATTTCTCCCGCAGAGTTACTCTCATACAGGGTCTCTCCTTGGAAAAATATTTACAAACAACAAAGGAATAAATCTCTGGCACAATCATTTCCATTTATTATCCCCAGCCGAGGTTGATAATCGCGGGCGAGTCAGTAAATTTCATCCCCAGCTGAGTTTATTTCCTCTAGATCAGCAGGTCTACCAACAGAGTATCTCTTCCCCCTAAGTTTGGTTCCTGCAAAGTTATTCTCCAACATCTCTTCCCGACAGAATATTTATAAATCTCCAGCAACAGTCAAGGATTTATTTTCCCAGACGCAAGTATACCCCGATAACATTTCATGAACATACATCATGACATACGCATACATATCATATACAACATAACCTCATTTATTTTGAGAACATCATCTCATCCTGCATCGCATATAACTAACCCTGATGTCTTTTCAGGAAAAGACGTTTAGTTTCAACAAATCCAGCAGTTATGCAAGTCACATCTGCAGACGACTAACGGAAACTCAGTTCTCGAAACCAAACGGGTCCACTAATCCACATGATCAAACGAAGTAACCCTACTATCCAGGTTCCTTCTCATAGCCCTACTATCCAGGATTTCACATTGAAGCAACCCTACTACCCAGGTTCCTTCCCACAAGCCCTACTATCCAGGCTTTCATATGGAAGCAACCCTACTACCCAGGTTCCTTCCTACAAGCCCTACTATCCAGGCTTTCATATCGAAGCAACCCTACTACCCAAGTTCCTTCCCATAAGCCCTACTATCCATGATTTCATATCGAAGCAACCCTACTACCCAGGTTCCTTCCCACAACCCTACTATCTTGGATTTCATATCGAAGCAACCCTACTACCCAGGTTCCTTCTCACAACCCTACTATATAGGCTTTCATATCGAAGCAAACCTACTACCCAGGTTCCTTCCCACAAGACCTACTATCCAAGCTTTCATCTCAAAGTAACCCTACTACCAAGGTTCCTTCTCACAAGCCATGCTATCCAGGCTTTCATTTTGAAGTAACCCTAGTACCCAGGTTCCTTCCCACAAGTCCTACTATCCAGGATTTCTTTTCAAAGTAACCTTACTATCCAGGTTCCTTCTCACAGCCCTACTACCCAGGCTTTCTTTTCAAAGTAACCTTACTATCCAGGTTCTTTCTCACAACCCTACTACCCAGGCTTTCTATTCACAGTAACCTTATTATCTAGTTCCTTCTCAAGCCCTACTATCCAGGCTTTCATTTCTAAGTAACCCTACTACCCATGTTCCTTCCCTCAAGCTCTACTATCCAGGCTTTCATTTCGACGTAACCCTACTACCCAGGTCCATTCCCACAAGTCCTACTATCCAGGCTTTCTTTTCAAAGTAACCTTACTATCCAGGTTCCTTCTCACAACCCTACTACCCAGGCTTTCTTTTCAAAGTAACCTTACTATCCAGGTTCCTTCTCACAGCCCTACTACCCAGGCTTTCTTTTCAAAGTAACCTTATTATCCAGGTTCCTTCTCAAGCCCTACTATCCAGGCTTTCATTTCGAAGTAACCCTACTACCCAGGTCCCTTCCCTTAAGCCCTACTATCTAGGCTTTCATTTCGAAGTAACCCTACTACCCAGGTTCCTTCCTACAAGCCCTACTATTCAGGCTTTCATTTCGAAGTAACCCTACTACCCAAGTTCCTTCCTACAAGCCCTACTATCCAGGCTTTCTTTTCAAAGTAACGCTACTATCCAAGTTCCTTCTCCCTTATCTCCAGACACCAGCTTATAATACTGTAAGGCCTGGACCCGACCAAATACGGTCGGTTTCATATTTCCCCAGCGAGTCACTGTACAGCCTGGACCCTGACCGGGTATACGTTCTACTTTCACTTCCTCAGTCAGGAGATAATTCCCCAGTAGAGTAATGGACAATTGAAGCTCCTAGACTTTACTTCCCAGTGCATAAATCAACATTCCTCGGCAAAGTTCCCCTCAACAGCAGGTACAGGGATTCTCGCCAAGGAATCTCTTACACAACCGATCTTTTCCGGATGACATCTTTAAGCCCATTCTCGATATCACCAATCAACATTACTTCATGCAAGTGCAAATTTCTGGGAACTCTAGTGTTCAATCATCTTTCACCTTCAAATCACGAAAGGCAGACCAACCAATCTACATCCTCAGGCTTAAGAAGATTGAACAGGGGCAACTGTTATACCCCAAAATTTGCCCTCTCATTTCTCAAGGATCATTCTGGACTCTCAGGTTTGCTTCTATCAAGTTCCAAGTCTTGAATTATCACTTTTCAAGAAAATCACTCACAAGGGCAAAATGGTCAAAAGCACACTGAAAAGTCAAACTTTGAATTTTAAATCAAAAATCAAGTTTCGACAATTATATTTCATCAAGACATGAAACTAGTTCACCAAAATCAGAAGTCAGAAATTACTTTGAAAAAAATCAAATTTCTAAACATTTGGGAAAATTTTCTAAGTGTTAAGAGAATGTGATACCCCAGAATTTCTGAGTCAGCCTCCACGCAAGCGCAGTCAGAAGTTGCAAACATGGTTCAGAGCATAGTCTTCAATCAGAACATGACTCTTCAACCTCCACGCAAGTGCAGTCAAAAGTTGCAAATATGGTTCAGAACATAGTCTTCCATCAGAACGTGACTTTTTAGCGCATGGAGGTTACGTTTCTGATCTTCTGTGATCAGAACATTACCAATCCCAAAACCTCATTTAAGTAACCTTCTTCCCTGTTATATCACAGTCCTACAATCAGCTGCTGGCCCAGTTCACGCCTGAACTTTCTCAAACCCCATATTTGCATCAAATTAGCATATTAAAACTGTGATTGAAAAGCAGTGAAACAGTATACCAAAAAGGTTTGAATCCCATTTGTTTTTCCCCAAAACCACAACAAATTCACCTATAAATAATATGCTCCATCACACGTTCAAGGGGATGGATTTTGGAAAGAGAGAATCATCAAAAGAGAGAAAATAAATTTGTGGAACCCCTTCATAAAAATCCAGAAATCCCAAACAGAAAACCAAAACCCTTATTCTTCCCTTGAAGTAAAAGAACTTGGTATTTTCTCTTTAGTTGCTCTTGCTGACTCCAGAATATCTGAAGGCAGCAACTCAAGTCCCAAACACACGCTCCAGGTTCAAGGTAAGTCTCCCTGACTCTGCATCTTCTCATTCAAAACATCATTAAACATATAAATATCATAGTATTGATGTTGTCCATATCACTGTGTAAGTAGAAAAACCGAGGATCAGAACTTCCTGATTAAGGCTAGACTTAAGACCAGGATCAGAACTTCCATAAACTATTGTGTTTTTATCCTTCTGATTTGCTGTTTGTTGAAAACTGATTAAGTTATCGTTGTGCTGATTGATATAAGGAAAAAGTTGAAATGTAACACAGAACTTCTGTTTTTCACTCACCATTCTAACACATAGAACTTCCATGATTCACTCACTGTTCTAACACAACACATAACTTCTGAGTTCTCCCTACATGTCAAACATACTAAACTTCTGATGTTTCCACTTGCTGTTTTTACACACTCAGAGTTTCTGATTTTTACATGCTGGCAATACACTGAATTTCTGGGGTTTACTCACTGTTTTAGTGTAATACAGAACTTCTGACTTTTGGCCCACTGTCTGAATACCACCCATAACTTCTGTGTTTTCCCTCTAACATTTCTTGTAGGACCTCAGAGTTTACCAATCAGAACTTCTGATACCCACTGACGTTTCTTTCTGAGTCACCACGTGTCTGGCTTCAGAACTTCTGATCCTTGTTGTTTTGCTTGCAACGACACGCTGTTTCTATCTTTCATTTATCTTTTTTTTATCACTTTTAATATTAATACTTTTTTATCAACATAAAAAAGGACATACAAATATTTTCCTTTTACTAATTAATTTATTTTGTTTAAGACAAAAAAACCTTTTTTAAAAACAATTCCTTTTTTTTCTTACTTTATCATTTCAATATGGTTGTAATAAGCAATTAGGATTTATTTTCTTGCAAACCTCCATTTGTAAATATGTACCCCCATCCCTAAAATGTTGTAATAACATAGGACTTTACATTTCTGTAATTTATCGCTTTCGAATGTAAATGCTAGTAATTAGGGTGTGTATGGCAAGACATGAAATTGACAAATAGATCACCCTAATCAATACTAAAATGCATGCAATCAAACACACTTGCACACTAGCACCCTTAGGGTAATCTCACTTGTTGCCTATCGTAAAAATAGTCATGTCCCTCGAACATGGGCGTTTTAGCAAAAGACCCTCGATAAAAGATCATAGTCCCTCGATGACCCTTGATGTTGCCTTCGATAAATGATCTAGCCCCTAAAACGACATTGCTAAAACGTTCCATGGGTTTCCTTCTATGACTATACAAATGTCCCACACTCGTTCCTCAAACATCCAACGATGGGGCTTCTTACCAAAACAATGGTAAGATAGCAGCATCTAAAGGAGGAGGAAAAGAACGCTTAAGACCTTTTGAGTAGGTAGATTCGCTCCTAGTTGCTCGCTTGCTCACAACAAAAAACATTTTTATACACCCACTGTGATACGGTGGGAGAACTGACTTGGGTTTTGCGTTTGTTTTTGCAAATGTTTCGGTTGAGCAAGAGTCGCCACCGACTTTTTATTTTATCCTAAGGAAAGGTTAAAAAGCACAGCAAAAACCTTTGAGATGTTTTCTTGGGTTCAGGGAGTAGATTATAGAAAGGGAAGGTATTAGAACCCTTTCTATCCATGGTTATCCATGGGCTCTTAGTTACTTGCTTAGATCACTTGCCTTGTGTTTTCAATTGTTTGAAATGGTGCTTTGTGTGTGGGTTTGAAAATGTTTTGAAAAGAGGCCAATGTGGTGGCAACCTTTGTAATGATTCATGTTTGAATGTATGCAAAGGTGTACTTATCTTTTGAAAAGTTTTCAATGTTTTTGAAAGTTGTTTTGAAAGTGTGTTGTGATGTGTGGTTTTAAAAAGTAGGCAAGTGTGTTTTGCAAGTTTGATCAAGTAACTAAGAGTTGTCTACCCCTAAATTTACTCAAAGGTTTTTTTTTAATGTTTTAACCCTTTTAAACAATTTTGTTCCACCATTGTATTTGGTGGACAATCTTGTGTTAGGATGTTAACGGGACGGGCGCGGGTCATCGTTTAGACCATGATTGCAATGGTGCCAAGTGTCTTTGGCAATTTTTCCTTTAAGGGACTTGATCATTTTTAGGCAACTTTCGAAAGCGTCATCGAGGGACTATGATCACTTGATATTGTTTTGTTTTGCCAAAAACACCCAACATGCAACATGGCCCATTTATTGAAGGCAACAAGTGAAGTAACCCTAAGGGGTGCAAGTGTGATTGGTGTTGTCCATTTTCATGCTTTTTGTCTTTGAATTAGGTCAAGCTATTTGTTATTTGATTTTTTTGCATACAAAACCCTAAGTCTATCATGGCATATTTAGAAAGCTTTTAAATGCGAAAAATAAAATCCTAAATTATTACAACACAATTATGGGATGGGGGGTACAAATGTTCAAATAGGGATATTTAGCAAGAAATTAAAACCTAAGCTATTACATCCAAATTGAATATACAAAGATTAATTGTACAATAATTAAGTAAATAAATATGCAAAAATGTATTTATGCACAAAAATGGTTTTTATATGTATGGAAAAGTATTTTTTTTATGTGAAATATAAACAAAAAAATAAAAGAATCAATTTTTGGATATTTTGTGTTTTTAGGGCAAAACCCTAATTTGCTAAACAAAAGTATTTATTATGTATTATATACAACATTTATTAATTATGCACAAAAAATAAATAAAAAGGAAGTATATTGTAACAAAGTGGTTTTTGAGGTTAAATATTAATAAAAATAAAAATGTACCATTTTTGTATTTTTATTCTAAATATTCTAAATATATAAATATTTATATTATGTATTAAATATATTAAATATATACAAAAAATAAAAATATTTATTATTTACAAAAAAAGTATATTTTTTTAGAAAATGCTTTCAAAAGATAAAATAAAATAAAATCAGAAAATAAAGTGTATTTGTATTATTTTAAGTATTTTTAAATAAAAGGTATTATGTTTATTTATATGTATAAGTTAAATAAAGCAAATAAAAACCCAAATAAAATGCAAAAAAGGTTGAAAAAATATTTTTAATGTTTTTTATATTTTGACAAAAAATAATAAGTCAGAAACAAAAAGAAAAAGTCAAAAATGATTAAAAAATCACACAATGGGCCAAGGGGGTGTATGTGGAAAATAGTGGTGTAAACAGAAAAAAGAATCAGGCCCGGCCCAAAGGTGGTTGTCTTCAACCTCCAGCAACTTTGAAACAAAGAAAACGCGCGTTTCCTTCCCAACCAGCTAACTTTTGATTCCTTGCTTTTCAAGCAAAACTCATAACACCAAAAATATAGAGCATCAAGAGACGAATCCAGACATATAAAGAACTTGACTTAACTCTAAGAAACGGAGGAGAATTTCTTCATCCCCAATTCCTGACCTAAGTTTTTCTAATGTTCAGGTTCCAAATTCTCTCAGTACACACAACATAAATGAAAAGTAATGATATGGGTAGCTTCAGGGCCATGAGTAGGACATAACTTCTTCACAAACCTAAGCCTAGATATGCCTGGATAGAGAGATAGAAGTTCAAACTTTTACCTGTTCAGCTTGAATCGTGTACAACAATGGAGGCACTTTCACTGTAGTGTGAGGACTTGTACAGCTTGCTTGAAGTTCAGGGATGCTTCTCCAATGCTTGGTATGCTTTGAATCTAACTGAAACGAGCTATGTAACTCAACCTGCACAACTGAAAAAATGGAAATGGTGAACTTGGTTAGAGGTGTTACAGTCTGTAGCTAGGGCTTGGGATAGTTTGTATGAATGTTATGGAGTGTGTATGAACCAACTTTGGCCAAAACGCACGAGCAAACTGAGTTGTGCAACTCAATCTGCAGGGATGCCCCGTTTTATGCAGCAAAATGGTGTTTCTATGTTTGGGGAGGTATTGAAGGTGGTTGGCTCGTGTTTCAGGTCAGTTGGATCAAGTGGAAAGTGTTTACAAGGTTTGCTTGAGTTAGTTCTTGCAGCAATCTGAGTTGTGATTCAATATGCAAAGTTTCTTCTATCATAAGCCAAGTTTGTCAAGTTGGGTTATAGGCTCATACAGGCCCCTCAAGCATGCTGCACAAATCACTCTTGATCAGTGGAATTGGTTCCTGAACTTGTGCCCAAAAGATCTGCCTTGGTACTTCTTAGATTTGTGTTTGACATAAAGTTGATCTTTACAAGAATAGATAAGTTACTTTTTCTAATTATGGATTAAACTTCCATGTAATGACCAAATGAGCAACATAATGCTAGAACACAATGGATTGGCATTTAATTATTGAGTGTAAGAAGGATTAGAGGCCTGTAATCTAGCTTGTGCAAGCTGATTTCAAAAATGCCTAAGTTATGAACATGCATTTGGCCATGAATCAAAGTGACTTTTGCCCATATTGACAAATTCGATTCTCCCTAACCACAAGGGTGTTTGAGAAGTTCTTGGACAATTTGGAAAGCTTGGAATGTGTAATACAATCCATCTTTGTAATTCAAGTTGAGATTCCAAGTGGAAGCATGTGAAAAGTGGCCATGAAGTTGGGCAAAAATCCTGCCTAAAATAGGTCAAAAAATTTCTAAGTTAAGAATGTTTTGCACCCCTATTTCAAAAATCATAACTTGAGATACAAGCTTCTTTTGAGGAAACTTTGTGAATTAAAGTTGTATATTTTGCAATGGACTACAACTTTCATGTTTTGAGTTTTGTTTGAATCCAAATGTATCTTGATGAAAAGATGGGACAAAGTTAGGAAAAAATTAGGAAATTTCATAACTTAGAAAATTTCTAAGTTATGAAATTTCTTCATTTCAAACCCTAATTTGTAATTTTTGATTTCTTGATGAACAAGTTTCACAATTTGACATGTTTTGATGAAAAATGAATCTTGGCACTTGATTTTGACCAAAAAGTCAAAGTTTGACTTTTCAGTATACAGTCAAATTTTACTCAGTTGATTGGAAAATTCATCTGTCAATCTTGTGCATTTGGGATCTTTTGAACTTGTTGAATGTGTCAAGACCATGTCATTGAGTCGTTGAGTCCATATGTGAGCTTGATTTGCCATTGGTTAGGTCAAACAGTCAAAAATTGCCTTTGTGCAGTCAAAACCCTAAAAATGACCATTTTGCCCTTTTGGTGATCTGATCAAATTTCTTGTGGAATTGTGATCCAAACTTGATAAAATGGTTCATATGAGTTCATAATGTTGATGTGGGTCAAAAATCATGAGGTTTGACTGTCAATTGACCACAATTGACTTTTTCCCCAATACAGCTGATTTCTAGGTCAACTGTCCAATTGACTGGGCAAAGATTGGAATCAAGACTTGAAACTTGGTATGGATAAACTTGTGAGTCCAACATGAAGCATGAAAGTTATTTTGGGCATTTTAGGTCAAAACATTTTTGTGCAAACTCAAACCCTAATTTGGGTCAACAGTGCAAGGAGAAGTCTTGAGCAGAGCAAACCCTAACTTGATCTTGAGCTTCAAGGGTCTTGTGGTGAGAAAATATTGATGAAATGGGAGGGAAAATTTTGGGGTACAACACCTACACTCTCACTTTGAAACATTTTCAAAAGACAAACACTTTGTACGCGTTCTTATAGAGACGAAAACCATTACAAAGACACCTTTTCAAAATCACTTTCAAAAACACGTCCCACAAACACCTCTTTGAACTATTTTCAAAACAACACTTTGTATGCATTCTTATAGAGACGAGAATCATTACAAAGTCACATTTTCAAAATACTTTCAAAACCTACATCACAAGCACACATTCAAACAAAAGCAAGTGATCTAGCAAGTAACTAAGAGCCCATGGAGAACCATGGATGAAAAGGGTGCTAATACCTTCCCTTTTCATAATCTACCCCCCGAACTTAAGAAACAATCTCTAAAGGTCTTTCCTCTGCTTTTTCACCTTTCCTTTCGTGGGTGTGATGCGGTGGGAGAACTGACTTGGTGTTTTACGTCTGTGTTCGTAAATGTATGTAACAGCCCGAGCCTTCAGCGTTCCCGACACTATTACCTCACGGTATTCTCTACCCCCTCACTAGTAGAGTTTTTTGCCTTTCGTGGGAATCGAACCCTATACCCTGGGGTTCAAGTACATGCTCAATGCATTCCCATTACCAATTGAGCAAAAAACAGCCCGAACCTTCAGCGTTCCCAGCACTATTACCTCACGATCTTCTCTACCCCCCTCACTAGTAGAGTTTTTACCTTTCGTGGGAATCGAACCCTGTACCCTGGGGTTCAAGTACATGCTCAATGCATTCCCACTACCAATTGAGCTACACTTTGTAACACCCCAATTCTACCCGGCAATTATATAAATAAATCAGAGTTATAAAATCATTCATGCAAACGAATCAAGATGCCACAAATTCATCATTAAAAAATCATTGCATTCATCGTGGATACATAACACTTTAAAACATCAGATGAACCTTCATCATAACAATTTAATCTCTTAATTCAATAATTTAAACATCTACGTAACGGAATTCTTAATAACATCTTTATCATTGTTACAACAACTTAAAAACAACGCAGTTTAATAATAATCAACTTAAAGTTCAACGACTGAATAATCAACAATCAAAAGCAACAAGCGTTCATCCCCCCAAGTGTTACATATCAGAGCAATGACACCGACTCGAACTATTGAAGGTATACAACCTTCACTCTCGATTACCTGCATGTTACCAACATAAGGGCAACATTCAAACAGAAGGGGTGAGATATCTAACAATATAATAAAGTGTATGATAATTAATATATTAAATTATATCATGCGACTTCTCTATGCAATCGTATAATGCGACTAAATACTATATGAATGCATGTGGTACCATTAGAGTCGAACTCCCATCTTAAAAATCTGCCAATAAATAGAGGCATCAACAAGGCATAAGCCTTCATCTTAATATTCACCAATACAAGCCATCTTAACGAGCATAAGCTCCATCTTGAAATGCAATGTATGCGACACAATCATGAATGTAATGACAACACCATAATTATCAACATCTCAACATAACATCATCGTTGGCCGTAAGCCTACATGTTTATAGTTGCCCATTTATTAGAGGTGTCTTAACATCTTTCATCAACATCGTTTATCATCATAAATCATCAAACATCATTATACATCATAACTCATCAAACATAATTTATCATCGTAAATCACAGCAATTCAGCCACAACAACAATACAACAACAATTCGTCAATCTCGCAACGTTGACCATAGGCCTACAACATGATATTACCTATAATTAATTAATTAATCATCTAGGCTTACTTCTAAATTACCAAACCTCTGCATATTACTATTCTGTAATACTGCATCATTATCAGTATTAATCCTACTGTTACAACCCAAACAGAAATCTATAATCATATCATCTTCATCATTCTTCACAAAAATCAGCATAGCGATTAACGCGGGAATTAACTCAAATATTAATTTGGATACTAGGATTATCCTTCCTATTGTTCATTTTTAATCCTTAAGAATTAAGTTCATCGCGCTAGCTATTCAACGCTTCGAACGACACTTCAAACGGAGTCCGAAAACTCAAGTTACAGCCTCTGTAACCGATTCTGCCAAAAACCAGACAACATAGATCGATGCATAACGCCTTGGGTCGACGCGTACTGAGTTTAACACGCCACATGAGTCGACGTATTACTCCCTTGTATTGACTCATACTGAGTCTGCCACACTACATGTATCGATACGTGCTCCTTCGGTCGACTCTTCTTGAGTCTAAAAGCCCTCATGTATCGACGCAGGACCCCTTTGTGTCGACTCATATTGAGTCTCTAAACCTTCTTGTATCGACACATAGCATTTGGGGTTGACACATACTGCTCTGCTAAGGATATTTTCTGCGATTTCTATGCATTTTCACTACGGGTTCCATACTTTAAGCCCTAAAAACATCCTCTAATCACAGATAATCATCTCTTACGATTATCCTATAATTCTACATCAAATAAACAACATTGGGACATCATCATTCATCTTTCAATCGTCAATTCTCGTCATATAACAACATATAATTCAATCATGAACAAAAAAAAAAATTCACCTCTAACCCCACATACCAATTATCAAGAATCCTATTATAGAGTCAGAACCCCACCCTTACCTTGGATTGAAGGTTGCTCTATAACTTTTCCGGTTGAATTCCCATTCTGCCTCTTTCCTCTTTTTCCAACAGCTTTCACGTTCTTCCTCTAACCCCTATTCTTCTTACTACTTCTTCTTTTATATTCTTTCTAACAATAATAAAATAACCTATTATTCTCTTTATTCCTTAATGGGCTTAAAACTACTACACCCCCTTATTACTACTTCTATCCCTTTAAAACAAGCCCACACCAAATAATATCATTCTTCTAATATTATTTCACCACTTAATAAAATAATTAAATCCAACTAATCACAACACAACTTCACAAGTATTCCAAAAATAATTTAATTAAATAATTAATTAAATTACAGACGTTACAACTCTCCCCCACTTAGAATATTTTCGTCCTCGAAAAGTTACCTTAATCAAACAACTCATGATATGAGTCTCACATCTTGCTCTCTAACTCCCAAGTCATGCTTTCTCCGGCAGATCCTAGCCAAACCACTTTAACCAAAACAATATCCTTGCCCTTCAGAGTCTTAGTTTCACGATCTGTGATCCGTACATGCATCGTCTCCACCGTAAGCTTATCCCTTACTTGTACATCATCCATGTGAATCACATGAGATGGATCTGAAATATACTTCTGGAGTTGCGACACATGAAACACATCATGAAAATTCGAAAGATTAGGCGGTAAAGCCACTCTATAAGCAACATTCCCCACTCTCTCTGAAATCTGATATGGTCCAATAAAATGAGAAGTGAGCTTCTTAGACTTCAACGCTCGCCTAACACCAGTCACAGGTGTAACTCTTAAAAACACATGGTCACCCACTTGAAATTCTAAATCTTTCCTTCGCTTGTCATGATAACTCTCATGTCTACTTTGGGAAGCTTTCATCTTTTCTATAATCAACTTCAACTTCTCAGTAGTCTCACGAACAAGTTCAGGTCCAAGTACTACACTTTCACCAGATTCATGCTAACATAAAGGAGTTCTACATCTTCGACCATATAACGCTTCAAAAGATGCCATCCCAATACTGGAATGGTAACTGTTATTATAGGTGAACTCTATCAACGGAAGAAAAGTATCCCACGTACCTCCCTGCTCAAGAACACATGCCCTCAGCAAGTCTTCCAACGATTGAATCGTCCATTTAGTTTAACCATTTGTCCGAGGATGATACGTTGAACTCAACCTTAACTTAGAACCCAACGCTTCTTGCAAACTCTTCCAAAAATCAGAAGTAAATCTTAGATCTCTATCTGACACAATGCACAAAGGAACACCATGCAACTTCACAATCTCACTAGTGTAAATATCATCCAACTTCGACACTGGAAAACTGATGTTAATAGGAATAAAATGGGACGACTTCATAAGCCTATCAATAATCACCCAAATTGAATCATGTCCTCTTATAGTATTAGGTAACCCTGTCACAAAATCCATTGAAATGCTATCCCATTTCCATTCTGGAACTTCTAACGGTTGCATCAATCCTGCAGGTTTCTGATGTTCAACTTTCGACTTTTGACAAGTCAAACATGCATACACGAATCGAGCCACATCACTCTTCATTCCAGGCCACCAAAACAAACCTTTCAAATCTTGATACATCTTTGTAGCTCCTATATGAATACTCAACTTACTTCTATGACTCTCTTCTAGTATCACTTTCTTCATCTCAGCATCATCAGGAATACAAATCCGATTACGAAACCTCAATACACCCTACACATCTAACTTAAAATCACTATTCTCAGACTGATCGATCCCAACCATCAAATCTACCAGTTTCACATCCAACTCCTGAGCTTCTCTGATACTGTCTAGAAATTCATTATTAATCTTAAACATACCCAACATAACACTCTACGATGTAACCTCGCAAACTAAGCTCATATCTTTGAACTGTTCAATTAATTCCAACTCTTTAACCATCATTGCCGACATATGTAAAGTATTTCGACTCAACGCATCAACTACCACATTCCCTTTTCCTGGATGATAATTCAAACCAAAATCATAATCCTTTAACAATTCCAACCATCTTTGTTGCCTCATATTCAGCTCCTTATGATCAAATAAATACTTTAAGTGCTTGTGGTCACTAAACACTTCAAATCTAGAACCATAAAGATAATGCCTCCAAATCTTCAACACAAAGACAACTACAGCAAGCTCTAAATCACGCGTAGGATAGTTCTTCTAATGAGTCCTCAACTGCCTTGACGCATAAGCAACTACCTTAGCATTCTGCATAAGCACACCTCCTAAACCCATCTTAGAAGCATCAAAATATACCATAAAAGTCTCTCCTGGATTAGGCAACGTCAAAATCGGAGTCAACGTCAATCTCTTCTTCAATTCTATAAAACTTTCTTCGCACTGAACATCCCACACAAAAGCTCTACCTTTACAAGTCAACTTAGTCAACAGAAGTGCCAACTTAGAAAACCCTTCGATAAACCTTCTATAATAACTAGATAATCCCAAAAAGCTTCTAATCTCAGTAGCTGACCTCAGAGTCTCCCATTGTAACACAACATCAACCTTCGATAGATCTATAGCAAAGCCACTACGTGAGATCACATGACCAAGAAAACTAAACTCTTTTAACCAGAATTCACACTTTGACAGCTTTGCATACAACTTCTTCTCTTTCAAAACTTGCATTACTACTCTTAAGTGTTCTGCATGTTCTTCTTCTGACTTAGAGTAAATCAAAATATCATCAATGAACACCACTATGAACTGATCCAAATAAGTATGAAAGATACAGTTCATATATTCCATGAATACTCTCGGTGCATTAGTAACACCGAAAGACATCACCTAATACTAATAATGTCCATAACGCATTTTGAAAGCCGTCTTTTGGATATCTTCATCCTTCACTTTAATCTGATGGTAACCCGACCTCAAATCAATCTTACTAAACATACGAGCATCCACCAATTAGTCCATCAAGTCATCTATTCTTGGAAGTGGATACTTGTTCTTAATAGTCACTTTATTCAAATATCTATAATCAACACAAAGCCTCATACTTCCATCTTTCTTCTTTACTAACAACACTGGAGCTCCCCACGACGATACACTTAGTCTTACAAAATTCTTTTCAAGTAACTCTTCCAATTTCTTCTTTAAATCTGACAATTTAGATGCAGACATCTTGTATAGTTCCATAGACACATGTCTGGTACCAGGTACAAGATCAATAGCAAATTCAACTTCCCTCTCCGGCGATACATCAAGAACTTCATCGGGGAAAACTTCAGGAAATTCACACACCACCTGCAATTCCTCAATTATAGCTTGAGTCTCTACAAATAGCAATGCCATCAACGAGAACATTTGTGCTTCCTCTTGCATCAACTTTCTCAATTTTCTAGCAGACAACAGACTATCTTCCTCTTCTTCAGGAGTAGAAAACCTCACAGACTTGTCATAACCATTAATATGAACATAGTTATGCTCTAACCAGTTCATACCCAAAATCACATCCAAACCTCTTATCAGTAAACAAACCAAATCAACAGTAAAGTCTCTGTCGAAGATCGCCAAGGGACACTTTAAATACACAAAATAAGTAGTCACTGACCCCTTGGATGGAGTATCGACGACCATTTCTCCATTCAAAGAAGACAACATAAGACCCAATCTTTCAACATAATCAGGAGAAATAAAACAATGAGTAGCACCGGTATCAATAATAGTAATTAAAGGAGTACTATTAATGAAACATGTACCTCTGATAAGTCTGTCCTCAATAGTTGTCTGATCCTCAACCAAAGCGAACACTTTACCACTTGTCTGAGCCTTCTTCGGTTTCTGACATTAACTGCCAATGTGCCCTTCTTCACTATAATTGAAACAAACCACATCCTTACGCTTGCACTCAGGTACAACATGCCCGTTCTTACCACAACAAAAACACCTCTTTACTTCAATACTACACACATTACTCTTATGCCCAGGTTTCCCACATTTAAAACAAACCACACCAGCAGGAGCATCTCCCCCACTAGTCCTCTGACCCTGAGCAACTTTCTATTTACCTTTACCAGCTGGGGTATCATAAGGCTTACCACGATTCTGTTGGTGCTTACCCCTCTTCTCACTGATAATCTTGTAATGAGCATTATTATCCTCTTGATAAATTCTGCAACTATCAATCAAATCAGCAAAGACACAGATCTTCTGGTATCCAACCGCCTTCTGGATCTTCGGGCACAACCCGTTCTCAAACTTGATACACTTCAAAAACTCAGCATCTGCCTCAGTGTAGTGCGGATAAAACTTAGCCAACTCAGCAAACTTGGCAGCATACTCAACAACTGACATACTCCCTTGCTTCAGCTCAAGGAATTCAATCTCCTTCTTACCACGGACATCTTCAGGAAAGTACTTCCTCAGAAACTCCCTACGAAACATAGCCCAAGTGACATTCTCACCTGCAGCTTCCAGTCTCTGACAAGTCTCTAGCCACCAGTCATCAGCCTCGACTGCTAGCATATGAGTACCATAACGAACCTTCTGCGCTGGAGTGAAATCCATCACACAGAAGATTATCTCAATCTCTTTCAACCACTCCAATGCTCCATCAGGATCATAATTTCCCTTGAACGTAGGCGGATTCTCTCTCTGAAAAGTTGCCAAACTACGAGATCCAGCATTCCCATCAGCATTTGGCTGATTCTCCATCGCATGAGCCATTGCTTCTAAAGCAGCAGCAAGTGCAACATCATTCCTTCCAGCCATCTCAACTTATCACTACAACATAAACAACAGTTAGAACTCAAATTAACAATACTCGATCGTTAGACAACTACGACTCAACAACAAGGTCGGACCAACCTTTTGGTTTGATACCAACTTTGTAACACCCTAATTCTACCCGACAATTATATAAGTAAATAAAAGTTATAAATCATTAATGCAAAGGAATCAGGATGCCACAAATTCATCATTAAAAACTCATTGAATTCATCATGGATACGTAACAGTTTAAAACATCGGATGAACCTTCATTATAATAATTTAATCTCTTAATTCAACAATTTAAACATCTATGCAGCGGAATTCTTAATAACATCTTTATCATTGTTACAACAACTTTAAAACAACACAGTTTAATAATAATCAACTTAAAGTTCAATGATTTAATCATCAACAATCAAAAGCAACAAGCGTTCATCCCTCCGAGTGTTACATATCAGAGCAATGACACCGACTCGAACTATTGAAGGTATACAGTCTTCACTCTTGATTACCTGAACGGTACCAACATAAGGGCAACATTCAAACAGAAGGGGTGAGATATCTAACAATATAATAAAGCGTATGATAATTAATATATTAAATTAGATCACATAACATCACCACTTCTAATCTTAAAATCAACAATAATTGCAACAAATAATACACATTCACAACGTCAAAATGCAACTTCTCTATGCAATCGTATAATGCGACTAAATACTATATGAATGCATGTGGTACCATTAGAGTAGAACTCCCATCTTAAAAATCTGCCAATAAATAGAGGCATCAACAAGGCATAAGCCTTCATCTTAATATTCGCCAATACAGGCCATCTTAACGAGCATAAGCTCCATCTTGAAATGCAATGTATGCGACACAATCATGAATGTAATGACAACACCATAATTATCAACATCTCAACATAACATCATCGTTGGCCGTAAGCCTACATGTTTATAGCTGCCCATTTATTAGAGGTGTCTTAACATCTTTCATCAACATCGTTTATCATCATAAATCATCAAACATCATTTATACATCATAACTCATCAAACATCATTTATCATCGTAAATCACAGCAATTCAGCCACAACAACAATACAACAGGAATTCGTCAATCTCGCAACGTTGGCCATAGGCCTACAACATGATATTACCTATAATTAATTAATCATCTAGGCTTACTTCTGAATTACCAAACCTCTTCATATTACTATTCTGTAATACTACATCATTATCAGTATTAATCCTATTGTTTCAACCCAAATAGAAATCTATAATCATATCATCTTCATCATTCTTCACAAAAATCAGCATAGCCATTAACGCGAGAAGTAACTCAAATCTTAATTTGGATACTAGGATTATCCTTCCTATTCTTCATTTTTAATCCTTAAGAATGAAGTTCATCGCGTTAGCTATTCAACGCTTCGAACGACACTTAAACAGAGTCCGAAAACTCAAGTTACAGCCTCTCAAACTAATTTTGCCAAAAACCAGACAACATGGATCGATGCATAATGCCTTGAGTCAACGCGTATTGAGTTTAATACGCCACATGAGTCAACACATTACTTCCTTGTATCAACTCATACTGAGTCTGCCACACTGCATGTATCAATACATGCTCCTGCGTGTCGACTCATCCTGAGTCTAAAAGCCCTCATGTATCGATGCAGGACCCCTTCGTGTCGACTCATAGTAAGTCTCTAAACCTTCTTGTATCGACACATAGCATTTGGGGTCGACACATACTGCTCTACTACGGATATTTTCTGCGATTTATCTGCATTTTCACTACGGGTTCCATACTTTAAGCCCTAAAAACATCCTCTAATCACAGATAATCATCTCTTACGATTATCCTATAATTCTACATCAAATAACAACATTGGGACATCATCATTCATCTTTCAATCGTCAATTCTCGTCATATAACAACATATAATTCAATCATGAACAAAACAACTTTTCACCTCTAACCCCATATACCAATTATCATGAACCCTATTATAGAGTCAGAACCCCACCCTTACCTTGGATTGAAGGTTACTCTATAACTTTTCCAATTGAATTCCCGTTCTGCCTCTTCCCTCTTTTTCCAACAACTTTCACGTTCTTCCTCTAACCCTTATTCTTATTACTGCTTCTTCTTTTCTATTATTTCTAACAATAATAAAATAACCTATTATTCTCTTTATTCCTTAATAGGCTTAAAACTACTACACCCCTTTATTACTACTTATATCCCTTTAAAACAAGCCCACACCAAATAATATCATTCTTCTAATATTATTTCACCACTTAATAAAATAATTAAATCCAAATAATCACAACACAACTTCACAAATATTTCAAAAATAATTTAATTAAATAATTAATTAAATTATGGGCGTTACAATTTCCATAATGTATTGCTACTTACCTATAAGGTATCCCAAATCCGGGTAGAGGATTCAAACCCAAACAAAGAACCAAAATGTAAAGCATATAAGTCAAACAATGAAAGAAAATAAATTTGATCTAGCCCTAAGGTAACCCCACTTTTAATATCATCCCCAACAGAGTCGCCAGTTCTGTAATGCGGTGGGAGAACTGACTTGGTCATTTTGCGTTTGATTGCAAATGTTGCGGTTTAGCAAGAGTCGCCACTGACTTTTCTTTTATCCAAAAGGAAAGGCTGAAAAGAACATGAAAGACCTTTGAGATGTTTTCTTGAGTTCAGGGGGTAGATTATGAAAAGGGAAGGCTTTAGAACCCTTTCCATCCATGGTTTTCCATGGGCTCTTAGTTGCTTGCTAGATCACTTGCTTTTGTTTGAAAATGTGCTTTGTGTGGTTTTTGAAAGTATTTTGTAAAGATGTCATCGTTTAGGAAAACTTTGTAATGATTATCGTTTGTAAGAATGTATATGTTGTACCCCAAAATTTTCTCTCTCATTTTACTCAATACATACTCCTAAAGGTCCTCAATTTGCTCATGTTTGCCCAAGAGTTGACCAGACAAACTCTCTGCTAAGGCAGTGTGTCTCAAATTAGGGTTTCCACTTTCATCAAGATGTGTGGATCACAAAGACCTCATATGCTTTCCATGGTCCTAATCTGTTCCCAAGATTCTACATGTTAAGTTTCATGCCTCGCACAAGAAGTTTGCTCAGTCAACTGCTCAGATGCTTGAGAATCAACTGAACTAGGTCAAAAGTCAATTGTGGCCCACATATAGTCAAACTTCAAGATTTTTGGTCAAAATCAACATTTTTAAGTGATAGCAATCATTTGATCAAGGGTTGATCATGATTCCTCAAGAAATGCTCCTAACTCATCAAAACCCAAAAGTTGTTAAATTAGGGTTTCTTAGGAAAAGTTAATCAAACTTTGACCAAGCATAACTTCTTCATAAGTTATTATAAAATTTCCATCCAAGGCTTATTTTGAAGAGGATGCAATTCTCTACAACTCATCTTCATCCAACAAGTTCAAAATATGCACTCATAAAAAGATATGAATTTCTACATTATAGGTCCTTTTGAAAAGTCAACAAAAACACCTTTTGGGTCAAAGCTTCTTACATGAACATGGAAGACCCAATTGAGATGAGACCAAAAGGGTTGTTTAGGGGACATCCTAAGAATGAATTCAATATTGATCAAAATGACTTTTTTTTCCAAATGGGCCCATGTTTTCTTGTTTGAAACTTGTTCCTAAGATGACCCACAACCCCTGAGCTTATCCACCTATTATTTTATTATTTTTATTATTTATTTTGATTTTTTATCTATTTAAATCAAAATAAATCAATAGTATAATAATAAAATAAAATCAAAGATTTGATTTTATGAGCATATTATGAGTCCATGAACAACTAGCAAATCAAAAAAATTCGTGCAAGAGCTAATTGATTGGAAAAGATCTTAATTTGGTCTATTTTGGAAAGAAATCATACAAGGCAAAGAATGAAATCAAAACTCCATAATTTGCAAAGATATGATAAGTTTTTGTTGCCCTAAATCATTCTATCATATATACCTAACATCTCTAAAGCATAAAAAAGGGTTTGGGGTCGTGAAAATAAGGGGAAGAAATTGCAAATTTTAGAAGAAAAAGTGCATACCGTATTCTCTTCCATAGGCTGTTTCAAGTAATTCCAAAGCCAACAATCTGTTCCTAGACGTGTTCTGAAGCCATTCCAATCATCCTCGAGCCTTAAAACCTTCAGAAATCACGCCTCACAGTGCCACAGTTTGCATCTTTTTTCAAGATTCGTTTTCAATGATTTATCCATCATAAACATGTTTTGATCATATATCCATGCTTGCTATCATATTTGCAATGTTTTTGATTGGTTTGATTGAAGTTTAAGTGCAGGAATGGCACGATGCCATTGTTAGGGTTTTGAGGTCCCAAATTGGGAATTCTATCTAAAGGCAAAATTGGACAAAATTAGGGGTACTATCATGCCCAGGAGATGATTTACAGTTGATCCATGTCTTTGGTTTGAATTTATTCTGCTTGTGCTGCATTTTTTTTGAATTTTACAGGTTTATGGCTACGAACAAAATCCGTCACTATAGCCTTTAGTGACAGAAACGACTGTAGGTAAAAGTGTGGCCAAAAACAACAGTTATGGGGAAGAAGACAATTAGGTGGCAGAATCCTATTAGGTGATTTGAATCACGCGCGCGTTTGGGAAAAAACACTTTATTTCCTTTATATTTTATTTATGTTATTATATATACAACTAACCATCCCAACAAATTTTGTTTTCTTACTTTGTTTCTACATATTCAATGCATAATCATCCAAAACGCCTACCATGCGCTACCACCATTTGGCCATTGGATGTATAGATAATTCAGATCCAACGCCTCAAATAATGAAGGACTATGGTGCACTCTCAGGCTGGCACAACACATGCCCATTCTTTTCTTTTCTATTTTAATTTTTTTTATTGTTTTTACTAATTATTTTCCTTTATTAAAATAACACCAAAAAAATCATTATTTTTTATTTAATCAAAAAATCATCAAAAAAACATAAAAAATCATTTTTTTTCATAAAAATATTTTATTTGTTTAATTAATTAGTTTAATTTAATTTAGGGCAAATTTAATTCCTTTTTTATAATTTAAATTAATTAGAAATTAGGGTTTTAATTTGTACATAACCTAATTAATTTTTCTCAAAAAAAACTAACCTAAATCTTTTTTTCAATTAGATTTTTTAGGTTTCCTAAATTATTCTCGCATTTAATTCGCCGCGTGCATTTTTTAATTTCCTTTTATTATTATTGTAACTGTTTCGAGGTTGTAATAGTAATTAGGGTTTAAATTCCACATTTTTATTTTCAGTCCAAAATAATTATGTATCTGCAAAAGCCTTGTAATATCTAGGACTTTAAACTTTCTTGCTTTTAATTTCGTAAACTATAAACTGCTTAGATGTATGTTAATAGGATTGTATGGAAAGACAAACTGAAAATTAATACGGTAGAAAACCCTAAATGTGCAAAGATAAATTAACTGAAAATTACACTCGCACATGCTCACTCCTAGGGTTTGCCTCACTTGGTTGCCTCGAAAATAATGGTCGTGTCCCTCGAACGTAGGGATATCTTAGCAAAAGACCTCAATCTAAAAGTCATCATAAAGATCATAGTCCCTTGACGTCCGTCGAGTTACCTACGAGAAATGATCTTGTCCCTCGATGTTGCCTACAAATATATGATGACAGTCCCTTCGAACTGCTAAGGTATCCTTACATGTTGCCTTCAATGACCATTTCGTCCCTCTCGATAGTCCCTCAAACTCCAACGACGGTGCTACCTATTCCTTAATAATGGGATAGCGCTGTCTAAAAGGAAAACAAACAAAGCTTTTTTCGAGTAGGTAGAAAATATGAAGTGTTTTCTCAAAACAATAAAAACTCTTTTACACAAGCACTTTCAAAATAGTTTTCAAAAATAACTTCGTAACACTCTTGAGGACAGAAACAAGGGTTAAAACGAAGTAAAACAAAACTTTTCAAAGCAAAGCACACACAAGCAATTTCAAAATGAGCAAGTACCTAAGAGCCCATGGAAAACCATGGATAGAAAGGGTGCTAGCACCTTCCCTTTCTATAATCTACCCCCCGTACTCAGAATATCTCGAAAAAAAGGTTTTTTCTGTTCTTTTTCCTTTTCCTGATTGGATGAAATAAAAGTCGGTGGCGACTCTTGCTTACCGCAACATTTTGCAAATAAAAAACGCAAAATGCAAACCAGTAAAAACAGTCGGTTCTGCCACTGTATCACAGTATACAAAGGTGTTGATCTTTTGAAATTTTTTTCAAGTTTGGAAGATGTTTTGAAAATGTTGGTGTTTGTTTTGAAAATATCAAGGATGTTTGGTTTTGAAATTGAGCAAGCAACTAGGAGTAATCTACCTACTCAAAAGTCTTTCATGTTTATTTCCTCTTTCCTTCGACATTGTTATCTTACCATTGATTTGGTAAGTAACCCTGTCTTCGGATGTAAAAGGGACGGGTGCGGGTCATTGTATAACCATGATTAGTAATGTTGTAAGATATCTTAGCATTTTCTTTAGGGACTAAGATCATTTTTGAAAGGAAACTTTGATAGCGTCATCGAGGGACTATGATCTTGTATTTTTTTATTGTTTTTGCTAAGATACCTCACATGCATAATATGGCCATTTTATAAGGCAACAAAGTGGATTTACCCTAAGGGTGTATGTGTGTAAGTGTATTGGTTTTCATGCTTGATTTGTCTTTGAATTAGGGTTTTATAAGCATTGATTTTATCTTCCCATACAAACCCTAATTACTAGCATTTGTATATAAAGCATTAATTTGTGGAAAATAAAAATACTAAGCTATTACATCATTTAGGGGAGGGGTGTACAAATTCACAAATGGGGGATTACAAGAAATTAAAACCCTAATTATCTATTACAACCATATTGAATTGGAATAAATGTACAAAAATAAATAAGTAAAAATGCAAGAATGTAAATGTAAAAAAAAAATTGATTTTGTTTGGTTTTCATGAAAAGGTTTTTTAACCTATTTAACTAAAATAAAATAATTAACTAAAAAGAAAATTATGATTAAGCTAATAAAAGAAATCAATTTACTAAAGAAAACAAGTTTTTAGGGTTTTTGTGAATTTAATTAAACTAGTAAATAAAATAAAAGTCCTAAGTTCTAAATTGATTTTAGTTTACAAGAAAATTATATAATAATAATTAAGACTAATTATCTAAGTATTTTTTAAAAAAAGATATTGATTTATTAAAGGAAATGTTTTTGTTCTTTTTAGTTTTTATGAAGAAAAGTAAACTAAATAAATAAAAATAATAAATATAAATATTTTTGGATTTTTATTAATAAAAATAAAAATATTAATAATAATAATAATAATAATAATAATAATAATAATAATAAGAATAATAATAATAATAAAGAAAATAAAAATACAAAAAGAAAGAAAATGGGCCAGGGGGTGTTGAATTGAGACAGGGGTCAACAAGTTAGAAAAAAAACATGAAGGCCCAATATTTGGGGCCCAGGCGCTGCAAAAATCAAAGAAAGTGTAAAAATTTGAAAAAAATAACAAAAGACAACGCTGAGGTTCGAACCCATGATCTCTACCAATAACGCGCGCTGCCTTACCACAAGGGTGGCTATACATCCATTAACTTAACTGAAATGATAAATACATAATACAAAACAAGTCCTGAATATGGAACTTCATCTTCAACCTCCAGCCAGATCATCTGTAACTTCACCATTTCTCAATAAAAATGAAATATGCAAACATGAAAGTTGCTCCATTTTCCGTACAAATCCAACCATATAAATATCATAAGCTATAAATCAAAGATGAATGAGAATTTCTAAAAGTACCAAATTCTAACCTAGATATTTCCAGAGATTCAATCCTAAAATTCTCCTAGCTCAATCAAAATAAATGAAATCTATGGACATGTACAACTTCAGTGCAATGATGTCTATATTTTATCTTCACAAATGCAAGCCTAACAATGCCTAAATAATAAGATGGAAGTTCAGAAAATGTACCTCAAAGCTGGAAATCGTGAAATGAGTTTGAGCTTGATTCAAGGTGTTGCAATGATCAGGTTAGCTTCCTCAAGTTCCCAGGAAGGTAATGCAATGATTAACCTGATCAATGGATGACTGGAATGGCTTGGAGAAGTCAATGTGCAGACTCTATTTTTTGGTTATGGAGGTTATGGTAAATGGTGTTACAGTTCTAGAATGAGGATGGGGATGAGTAGTATTTGATGTAAGGAAGCTTTAGGAACCAAAAGGCTAAGAAACGCACGAGGGAAATATGAGTTTGGTGTTCAAGGTCAGAAACTGTGGAATAATGGAGTTTTTAGGCAATTTATGATTTGAGGGAGTTTGGGTGTGTTTCAGGGTGTTAATGCTCATGTCCTAGCTCACAAATAGTGCCTCTATTTATAAGCAACAAGTTTGGAAGCTTGTTGTTGATCAGGATTCAAAATCACAAGTTTATGCATAACATGTGATTTTTGAGAAGTCCAAGTTTCAAAGCCTTGTGTACTTACTAAGATAGAGTGGTTATGCTTTAAACACACTCACTTATGACTTTGTATATGGAGTATGATCATAGGGAACAAGTTAGAGGCTCAAGAATTGACTTTGTGCATAAAGCTTGTTTTTCAAGAATGGTATTATTCACTTTTTCCCAAAATGGCAATGTGAATTGGATAAAGCTTAAATCACTTGGATTATAGCTCAAAAGTTTGTGTAATCCATTAATTATGGATATATACACAAGTTAGAAGGCCTGCAAAGCAAGATTATGCAGCCTAACATTGAAATTGCATTTTTGTTCATCATGAAAATGACCTATAATTCAAGAATGAAATGCCAACTTCATGCCTTCGATTCTCCTTGATCAAACATGATCTCAAGGAGTTCTTGGTCATTTTAGACATCTTGTAATGTGCTTTACAACCCATATTTGAATCAATTTGGAAAATTCCCCTTGGAACTATGTGAAAAATTGCCATGAAGTTAGGTCAAAATCCTGCCTAAACTAGGGCAAAATTTTCACTAAGTGTTTAGTTTCATGAACATGACTTCATGGATTAATAACTTGAGATCCAAGAATTTATAGTAGAAGTTGTGTAAAGCAAAGTTTTAGATCTCATGGAGATCTACAACTTTCAAGTTGAAAGTTTCCTTTAAATCATCTTGCATCATGGTGAAAAAATGGCTTAAAGTTGTGAAAAAATATGAAGTTTTCAACACTTAGAAAAATTTCTAAGTTTGGAAACTTTGACTTTTCAAAATGAAATCTTGACTTTTTGATTTCTTGATGAACAAGTTTCATATTTTGACATGTCTTGATGAATTGTGATCTTTGACACTTGATTTTGACCAAAAAGTCAAAGTTTGACTTTTTAGTGTACAATTGACTTTTGATCAATTGACTGAAAATCAACTATCAATCAAATGACCTTGAGCAATGTTGAGTCATGAAATTAGGTCAAAATGATGCAATCGAACTCTTGAGATCATGAATCAAACCAATTAACCATTTGTTAGGTCAAAAATCGGAAATTGCCCTTTCTCAGTCAAAACCCTAATTTTGACCATTTTGCCCTTTTGATGATTTGATCAAATTTCTTGAGGAATTATGGTCCAAACTTGATCAAATTATACATATGAGTTTATAATGTTGATATGGATAAAAAATTATGAAGTTTGACTGTAAATTGGCCACAATTGACTTTTTCCCCAATATAGCTAATTTTTAGGTCAATTGCTCAATTGATTGAGCAAAAATGTGATCCAAGACTTGAAACTTGACATGAGTAATCTTGAGGGTCCATAATGATCCATTAAAGTAATATGAGGCATTAAAAGTTAAATTATCCTTGTGTAATCTCAAACCCTAATTTCAGTCATCAATGCTTAAGGAGGTGTCTTGAGCTGATCAACCCTTGTGCAGTCTTGAACAAAAGGAGATCTTGTGAGAAAATACTTGATAAATGAGAGGGAAAATTTTGGGGTACAACACGCAACCATGACTCTACTTTGCTTCGTTGCATAGACAAGGTTGAGGCAGAAAAGATCATGGCTAATCTACATGAAGGCACTTTTGGCACCCATTCTAGTGGGCATACGATGGCTAAAAAGATCCTACGGGCAGGGTACTACTGGTCTACCATGGAAGCAGAATGCTATCAGCATTCAGAACCTGTCACAAGTGTCAGATCTATGCTGACAAAGTACATGTAACTCCAGTGCCTCTAAACATTCTGACTGCTCCCTGGCTATTCGCAATGTGGGGCATCGATATAATTGGAGAAGTCAAACCCACAGCTTCTAATGGGCACCACTTCATCTTAGTGGCCATTGACTATTTCACAAAGTGGGTTGAGGCAACTTCTTTCGCTTCCGTTACCAAGAATGTTGTGGCCCTATTCATCAAACAGAATCTCATCTGTCGATACGCTATCCCAGACAGAATCATCACAGATAATGGTACGAATCTCAACAATACTATAATCACTACACTATGTGCGCAATTCAATATCTAGCACGATAGTTCTTCCCCTTACCGGCCAAAGATGAATGGCGATGTCGAAGCTGCAAATAATAACATCAAGAAGATCATACAAAAAATGACAATAACATACAAGGATTGGCATGAGAAGCTACCATTCGCTCTCCACGGTTACCGTACCACGACACACACATCAACAGGGGCAACTCCCTTCTCCTTGGTATACGACATGGAAGTTGTCTTACTGATTGAGGTTCAAATACCTTCTCTGAGAATCATAAAGGATACATGGCTGAATGAAGATAATTGGATCCAAACTCGACTTAACCAGTTAAACCTAATTGATGAGAAGAGGCTTACGGCTGTCTGTCATGGCCAGATGTACCAAAAATGTATGATCAAAGCATTTAAAAAAAGGTTAGACGTCAGGTATATCGGGTTGGTGATTTGTTAATTAAGCGTATCATATTGCCACAAGGTGATCCCAGGGGAAAATGGACTCCTACATACGAAGGAACATTTGTGATCAAAAGCATACTCTCTGGTGGAGTAATGATCCTAACCACTATGTATGGCGACAACCTTCCACACCTTGTAAACGCAGACATATTCAAAAGATACTACACATAAATAAAGACCCGCTAGTACGACTGGCCTAGGAAAAAATTAGGGCATCCCGGCGAACCATAAAGTTTCGGGAAAAAATTAGGGATAAAATACAAAAAAATATGTACACCCGGCAAGCTGAAAACCTGAAAGGGCGGCTTGGGAAAAAAAGGGTATCCCGGTGGACTGAAAACCCGAAAGGATAGTCCAGGCAAAAGTTAGGGAATTAAAGCGTATGACTATGTCCCGTTGGATCACCTTACGGACAACCTTTAGCATCGACTGACAAGCTCAAATGGGTCTAATCAATCCAATCAACTTCGGACAAGGCAGCGAGTGGACAAGACACTCAGACACGAAGGCTATAGCAGAATGGGAATCCCATGAGATCATTTCACATAGCTATATTTTCTTTGTATCAATTTTCATTTTTTACGATGATATTCTCTTACTAGAATGCTCGTCTCATTATACAAAAATACTTATTCAAGTTAATACAAAGATATTCCTTTGAAAGTGCAAAACTATTTGTTTTTCTTTTTCCATGTTTTGTTTGCGAAAACGTCTAACGATTATTTTTGAACATATGCATTTGAACATGACTACTGTTTACAAATGAATAAAAAAAAAGAGGAACAGAAAATAGAAAGACAATCACTAACGGCTTTAAGAAATAGGATAATATCTTTATAATATTCCATAAAGTCCCCCACAAATACTTTTCCAGCAAGAATAGAAAACGGGACATCCCACTACAGGATCGCTAACGTATCTCCAGTATACAGCTTAATAATATTAAGCTCTTTCACATCCCATACATAACAAAACTTCCAGTTACCGCTCCTAAGATTCCCTAGTAAAAGTCGCCCAGTTTCTCAGGATTCCCCGACAGGATTTCACAAGTTCTACAAGCAATACACGACGTTTCCCTTACACAACAGGGTTTATTTATCTAACAAATGGAAACTAATCAACGCTTCAAAACATGAAGACTTGCACTCCTCAGTCTCAACAATGCTCAGGGATTTATCTTCCCCGACTCCAGCAATACTGCGACATAACAATTAATGTATCCATACATTACATCCATATGTCATAGCATTGACAACACAGATACATACAACACAATCTCATTTATTTAGATAACATCATTGTACCATGCATTTCATACATCATGACATTGCATACAACTAACCTTTCATCTTTTCAGGAAAGATCAATCAACAGAGAATTATCGTCAAAATTTTCAGCAAGTCAATTATAGATCAATTTCCAAGAAAGGACTGATCAACCATCTACATAACAAATATTTATTTTAGACCCCTGCCAGTTCAGTTTAAATCTCTCAACGGTTTATTCTGATTCTTTCCCGCAGGCGTCTTTTCTGGTTCAGATAAATCTCTCAATGATTTGTTCTGATTCTTCTCTAGATCCCTGTCGGTTCAGTTTAAATCTCTCAATGGTTTATTCTGATTCTTTCCCGCAGATGCTTTCTCTGGTTCAGATAAATCGCTCAAAAATTTACTCTGATTCTTTGTAGTTAAATAATATTCAAGATCTCTTTTGGTTCAGTTTAAACCCCTCAACGGTTTATCCTGATACTTTCCAAAGGAACACTTCGGGTTCAGTTTAAATCTCCCAACAATTTATTCTGATTCTTTCCCGCAGACGTCTTCTCTAGTTCAGATAAACCTCTCAATGATTTGTTCTGATTGTTCTCCAGATCCCTGTCGGTTCAGTTTAAATCTCTCAACGGTTTATTCTAATTCTTTCCCGCATACGCTTTCTCCGGTTCAAATAAATCACTCAAAGATTTACTCTGATTCTTTCCAGTTAAAGAATATTCAAGATCTCTTTTGGTTCAGTTTAAACCCCTCAACTATTTATCCTGATACTTTCCAAAGGGACACTTCGGGTTCAGATAAATCTCTCAACGATTTATTCTGATTCTTCCCAGTCAAACAACATACAAGACTTCTTCTGGTTCAGATAAGTCGCTCCAAATATTTATTCAGATTATTTTCCAGTTGAAATCAAGTTCAGACTTAGTCCATTTTCTGTCAACAGTCACCCCTGAATGGCATCTATAAGCCCATCCCCATTTCATCTTCGAGCGCAAATTTTTAGGCACTCTAGTGTCCAATCATCTTCCACCTTCAAGTCACGAATGGCGGATCCGCCAATCTAACTCTTCAGGTTTAAGAAGATTGAACAGGGGAAGCTGTTGTACCCCAAAATTTTCCCTCTCATTTATCAAGCATTTTCTTACAAAATCTCCTTTGGTTCAAGACTGCACAAGGGTTGATCAGCTTAAGACACCTCCTTAAGCACTGATGACTGAAATTAGGGTTTGAGATTGCACAAGGATAATTGAACTTTTAATGCCTCATATGACTTTCATGGGTCATTATGGACTCCCAATATTACTCATGTCAAGTTTCAAGTCTTGTATCACATTTTTGCTCAGTCAATTGAGCAGTTGACCTAAAAATGAGCTATATTGGGGAAAAAGTCAATTGTGGCCAATTTACAGTCAAACTTCATAATTTTTTATACATATCAACATTATGAACTCATATGTATCATTTGATAAAGTTTGGACCACAACTCCTCAAGAAATTTGATCAGATCATCAAAAGGGCAAAATGGTCAAAATTAGGGTTTTGACTGAGAAAGGGCAATTTTTGATTTTTGACCTAGCAAATGGTTAATTAGTTTGAGACATGATCTCAAGGTTTCAATTGAATAATTTTGACCTAATGGTATGACCCAAAACTTCCCTCAAGATCAATGGATTGGTAGTTGATTTCCAGTTAACTGATCAAAAGTCAACTGATACAGTGAAAAGTCAAACTTTGACGTTTTGGTCAAAATCAAGTGTCAAAGACCACAATTAATCAAAACATGTCAAAATATGAAACTTGTTCATCAAGAAATAAAAAGTAAAGATTTCATTTTGAAAAGTCAAAGTTTCCAAAAATTCTAAGTGTTGAAAACTTCATATTTTTTTCATAACTTTGAGCCAAATTTTCACCATGATGCAAGATGATTCAAAGGAAACTTTCAACATGAAAGTTGTAGATCTAAATGAGATATAAAAAATTTCTTTACACAACTTATCATAGAAATTCATGTATTTCAAGTTATAATTTTGTGAATACATGTTCATGAAACTAAATACTTAGTGAAAATTTTGCCCTAGTTTAGGCAGGATTTTGACCTAACTTCATGGTAATTTTTCACATAGTTCAAATGGGAATTTTCAAAAGTGATTCAAAGAGGGGTTGTATAGCAAATTACAAGCTTTCTAGAATGTCCAATAACTCCTTAAGATCATGTTTGATCAAGGAGAATAAAAGGCATGAAGTTGGCATTTCATTCTTGAATTATAGGTCATTTTCATGACGAACAAGAATTCAATTTCAATGTTAGGCTGCATAATCTTGCTTTGTAGGCCTTCTAACTTGTGTATCTATCCATCATTAATGGGTTACACAAACATTTGAGCTATAATCCAAGTGGTATAAGGTTTATCCAATTCACATTGCCATTTTGGGAAGAAAGTGAAGAATACCATTCTTGAAAAGAAAGCTTTATGCATAAAGTCAATTCTTGAGCCTCTAACTTGTTCCCTCTGATCACACTCCATCTACAAAGTCATAAGCAAGTGTGTTTAAAGTATAACCACTCTATCTTAGCAAGTACACAAGACTTTGAAACTTGGATTTCTCAAAAAATCACATGTTATGCTTAAACTTGTGATTTTGAATTCTGATCAACAACAAGCTTCCAAACTTGTTGCTTATAAATAGAGGCATTATTTGTGAGCTAGGACACGATATTAAGCACCCTAAAACATACCAAAACTCCCTCAAGCCAGAATTTACACAAGAAACTCCATTGATGCACAATTCTGATCTTAAATTTATATCTCTCATTTCCCTCATATGTTTTCCTTCCTAGTCAATCACAAAGCTTCTAAACATCAAATACAACTCATCCCTGACCCTGTTTTATAACTGTACTTCCATTTTCATCAACCTCCATAACCAAAAACAGAGCGCTGCAAGTTGACTTCTCCAGACCACTTCAGCCATCCATTGCTCAAGCTAATCATTGCATTAGCTTCCTGGGAACTTGAGGAAGCTAACCTGATCATTGCAGCACCTTGAATCAAGCTCATTTGCATTTCACGATTTCTAGTTTTGAGGTATTTTTTTTGAACTTCTATCTCATTACTTAGGCATTGTTAGGCTTGCATTTGTGAAGATAAAATGTAGACATCATTGTCCTGAAACTGTACATATCCATAGATTTCATTTATATTGATTGAGCTTAGATAATTTTAGGTTTGAATCTCTGAAAATATTTAGGTTAGAATTTGGTACTTTTAGAAATTCTTATTCTTCTTTGATTTATAGCTCATGATATTTATATGGTTGGATTCGTATGAAAAAATGGAGCAACTTTCATGTTTGTATCTTTTATTTTCGTTGAGAAATGAGCAAGTTACAGGAACTATGGCTGGAGGTTGAAGATGAAGTTCATTTCTGGAACTTGTTTTATGTTATGTATTTATTGTTTCAGTTATATCAACGGATGTATAGCCACTCTAGTGGTAAGGCACCTAACGCGTTGCCTTTTGCTCTTTTTTCACATTTTACACTTTTTTTTTTTAATTTTTTGCAGTGCTTGGACCAACATAACATTGGGCCTTTGTTTCTTTTTAACTTTCTAACTCCTTTAACCATTTCCAAACCCCCACTGACTTTTATATTTTATTATATTTTTTCTTTTTCTTTATATTTTATTTTTATTATTATTATTTTTATTATTATTATTATTATTATTATTATTATTATTATTATTATTATTATTATTATTATTATTATTAATAAAAACCCAAAAAATATTTTATTTATTATTTTTAAATTTATTTAGTTTATTTTGTTTTATAAAAAAATCAAAAGAACAAAAACATTTCTTAATAAATTAATTTCTTTCTTAATAATTAATAATTAGGTTTAATTATTATATTATATTATTTTTTTTATAAATTAAAATCAATTTAGAACTTAGGACTTTTATTTAATTAAGTTTATTTACTAATTTAATCAAATTCACAAAAACCCTAAAAACTTGTTTCTTTAATAAATTAATTTCTTTTATTAACTTAATTTTAATTTTCTTATTCTAGTCAATTATCTTATTTTAATTTAATTAGGTCAAGACCTTTAATACATAAAAAATCCATTCCTTATCTATTCATACTTGTACATTATATTCATTTCATTTCTTGTACATTTATTCAAATTCAATATGGTTGTAATAGATAATTAGGGTTTTAATTTCTTGCAATTCCCCATTTGTAATTTGTATATCCCCCCTAATGATGTAATAGCTTAGTATTTTTATTTTTCGCAATTTAATACTTTATATACAAATGCTAGTAATTAGGGTTTGTATGGAAAGATTGAAACCAACAAATAGCAAACCCTAATAAAGATAAATCAAGCATGTAAACCAATAGACTTGCACACATACAACCTTAGGGTAAACCCACTTTATTGTCTTACCAAAATGGCCATATTATACATGTGAGGTGTCTTAGCAAAAACAAACAAAATACAAGATTATAGTCTCTCGATGACGCTATCAAAGTTGCCTTTCAAAAATGATCTTAGTCCCTTAAAGAAAATGCTAAGATATCTTATAACATTGCTAATCATGGCTATACGATGACCCTTGCCCGTCCCTTTAACATCCAAAGATAGGTTTACTTACCAAATCAATGGTAAGATAACAATGTCAAAGGAAAGAGGAAATAAACATGAAAAACTTTTGAGTAGGTATAATGTTCCTAGTTGCTTGCTCATTTTCAAACCAAAACATCCTTTCTATTTGTGATACGGTGGCAGAACCGACTGTTAATACTGGTTTGCATTTTGTATTCGCAAATGTCGCGGTAAGCAAGAGTCGCCACAGACTTTTATTTTATCCAATCAGGAAAAGCAAAAAGAACAGAAAAAACCTTTTTCGAGATGTTTGAGTACGAGGGGTAGATTATAGAAAGGGAAGATGTTAGCACCCTTTCTATCTGTGGTTTTCCACGGGCTCTTAGGTACTTTCTCATTTTGAAATTGCTTGTGTGTGCTTGCTTTGAAAAGTTTTGTTTTACTTCATTTTAACCCTTATACCTGTCCTCAAGAGTGTTACGAAGTTGCTTTTGAAAACTTTGTTTGAAAAGTGTTGGTGAGAAAAAGTTTTTGTTTGTTTGAGCAAGTACTTAGGAACTAATCTACCTACTCGAAAAAAGGTCTGTTCGTTTTCCTTTTAGACAATGCTATCCCATTATTGAGAAATAGGTAACATCATCGTTGGAATTTTTTAGGGACATTCAAAGGGACAAATACGATCACAAAAGCAATGTTAGGAAATGTTAGTAATCATCCTAAAGCCTTAAAGATCTTTTTCCGAGGCAACATCTGAATGGGTCATTTTAGATCTTTTGGGGCTAGAGGACAACCACTAACAAACCCTATACTTCATGACAGTTACCGAAGGAAACCGGAGTGGAGTAAACCCTAGGAGTGAGCATGTGCGAGTGTAATTCTCAATTAATTATCTTTGCACAATTAGGGTTTTCTATCGTATTAATTTTCAGTTAATCTTTCCATACAATCCTATTAACATACATCTAGGCAGTTTATAATTTGCGGAAATTAAAAGTGCGGAAAGTTTAAAGTTCTAGCTATTACATGGCTTTCGCACATACATAGTTATTTTTGACTGAAAATAAAATGCGGAATTAAAACCTAATTAAGTTATTACAACCTCGGAACAATTACAATAATAATAAAAGGTAATAAAAATGCGCGCGGAGAATTAAATGCGAGGATGATTAGAAAACCTAAAAAATCTAATTTGAGAAAATATTTAAGTTATTTTTTGAAGAAAAATTAATTATATACAAAATTAAACCCTAATTTCTTATTGATTTTAATTACAAAAATAAGATTTAATTACCCTAATTAAATTAAATTAATTAATTCAAGGAAATAAAATATTTTTTATGAAAAAAGACTTTTTGGTATTTTTTGTGATTTTTGATTTAATAATGTAATGATTTTTTTATGTTATAAAAAAGAAAATAATTAAAAGTAATTAAAAGATTAAAATAAAAAAGATAAAAAAGGCCTGTTTAGAAGAAATCAGAGGGGTGCATGTTGAAACTGCTTAGGCCCAATAACTCCTTAGCCCATCCCATGCGTGAGATTCCCTATTGTGCAAGCTTGAGAGTACACCATAGTCATGCTTTGGTGAAGCGTTGGATCTGATCAACAATGATCCATTGGTTGGATCAGTGGGGCGTATGATGGGATGCTTGGACAAGTAATGCGTTGAATCTGTGGAAAGAAAACAAGAAAATAAAATTTGTTGGGACCTGGGATCGAACCCATGTCCCTCCACTCAAATCATGCGCGCTTTACCAACTGAGCCACTTGCTTTTTTGTTAGTATAATGGAAACAATAAGTATTATATAAAAAAAGAATGGATTAATGAATCAAAATAAAAAACGCACGCCAACATTCAAATAGCCCAATGGTGATTGAACACCTCATCATCTTCTTCCTCCTCCATCGTATTAGGTATATAACTTACACCTACGGACAAATAACCATGGCTATAACCTGTAAATCTCAAAAATCCAACACAGGCTTGATAAATCAATTATGGCTACACCAATCAATTTGTTTTGAACTCACGAGTATGATGGTACCCTTTGTTTAGGCCAATTTCACTTGTACGATAAACCCTTAAAACGCAAGAACAAAACCTAGCAATGGCAGTTATGGATATATGCATAAAAATACAAAATTACATAAACCAAAACATTCTAAATGCTCATACAAACATAATGTTGTGTTCAATAATGGTTAATCATGCATAATTTGTAAAATAAGATTCAAGCTAGGGAAGGCAAACCGTGGGTCTGTAGCGTGCGTTTCTGGGCGTGAAAAGGCTTGCAAATGATGGAGATACGTTCGTGAGATGTCCAGCAATCTATTGGCAACGTTGGAATGGCTTGAATTGGCCTCCAAGCTTGAAACTGAATCACTACTTTTTTGCAAAAAAAATGAGTTTGTTCTTGGTGTTTCCGCGGCTGCTATCCTTATGTTTTTTGCGTGTTCTTACTCAGTATATGTAGTAGTATGGATTAGGGCAACAAAAACAATTCCAATCTCTTGAAATCATGAAGATTTGATTTGTTTTTCTTTTGCATCATATCTTCCCAAATTCATCAAAAATCATGTCAATTTGAATCAATCCACCTTTGCACGATTTTACTTGGTCATCATAGATTGATTGGATTTGATTCCTGCCAAAAAATTAGATCAAAATAAATCTTTTGTATTTTTTGCACTTTATTTGATTTAATTCAACTTTTAATTAATAAAAATCAAAATAAAATGAATAATGAAAAAAAATAATGTGTGCATGCTGATTTGGGTCGTGGACCATGTTACAAACAAGATACAATCATGAAATGCTAGGCCTATTTGACAAAAAAATGTGTTTTTGAGCATATTTGACTTTTGGCAAATTTTGCAAAAATGGCCAACTTTTCCAAGGCATATCTCCTCCAATTTTAACCCTATATATGTGTTCTTGGACTTTTTAGAAATCTTAGGATGTCCCCTAAACAACCCTTTTAGTATCATCTCAATTTGATCTTCCATGCTCATGTAAGAAGCTTTGATCCAAAAGGTGTTTTTGTTGACTTTTCAAAAAGACCTATAATGTAGAAATTCATATCTTTTGATGAGTGCATATTTTGAACTTTTGGGATGAATATGATTTGTAAGTAATTGCATCCTCTTCAAAATGAGCCTTGGATGGAAAATTTTTGATAAAGTATGAAGAAGTTATGCTTGGTCAAAGTTTGGTTGACTTTTCTTGAGAAACCCAAATTTAGCAACTTTTGGGTTTTGATGAATTTGGGGCATTCCTTGGGTAATCATGATCAACCCTTGATCAAATGATGAATATCACTTCAAAATATTGATGTTGACCAAAAATATTTAAGTTTGACTGTATGTGGGCCACAGTTGACTTTTGACCTAGTACAATTGATTTTTAGGCATCTGAGCAGTTGACTGGGCAAACCTCTTGTGCAAGGCATAAAACTTGACATGAATGACCTTGAGAACATATTAGGACCATGGAAAACATTTGGGACCTTTGGAGCTCCCACACCCTGATGAAAATGGAAACCCTAATTTGGGGTACATTGCCTTAGGATAGAGTTTGTCTGGTCAACTCTTGGGCATCCTTGAGCAACTTGAGGACCTCAATGGCCATGTGTTGAGTAAAATGAGAGGGAAAATTTTGGGGTACAATAGCTGCCCCTATTCAATCTTCTTAAACCTGAGGATGTAGATTGGCTTGTCTGCCTTTCGTGATCTGAAGGTGGAAGATGATTGAACACTAGAGTGCCCAGAAATTTGCACTCGTATGAAGTGAGTGTAAATCGATGGTATAGAGAATGGGCTTACAAATGCCATTTGGAAAGCGACAGAGAGTTGTCGGGGATGGGCTTAAAGATGCCATATAGAGAAAATATTGGTCGCATAAGAGATTCCTTTACGAGAATTCCCGTATTAGCCGTTGAGGAGGACTTCGTCGGGGCATGTTGACTAATGTCTGGGGCAGTAAAGGATAGGAGCTTCGGTTGTCCATTACTGTATTGGTGAGTTAACTCCTGATTGATGAGGTGGAAGTAAGTTTTATATCTGGTCAGGGTCCAGGTTGCACAACGACTTACTAGGGAAGCGTGAAATCGATAGTATCTAATCAGGTCCAAGTCTCACAGCATTGTAAACAATTGTATGGAGATAAGAGAGAAGGAACCTGGATCGTAAGGTTTCTTTGAGATGAGAGCCTGGATAGTAGAGCTTATGGGAAAGAACCTGGGTAAGGTTGCTTCGTGGGGAGTTTGGGTAAAACAACATCTGAACTGAGAAGGAACCTGGGTAAGGTTGCTTCATGAGGAGTTTGGGTAAAACTGTATCTAAACTGAGAAGGAACTTGGGTAAGGTTGCTTCATGAGGAGTTTGGGTAAAACTGCATCTGAACTGAGAACGAACCTGGGTAAGGTTGCTTCAGGATAAGTCTGAGCAAAATTTCAGAATGAACCTGGGTAAGGTTACTTCGGGCTAAGTCTGTGTAAAACTTCGGAAGGAACCTGGGTAAGGTTACTTTAGGATAAGTTCGTGTAAAACTTCAGGAGGAACCTGGGTAAGGTTACTTTGGGATAAGTTCGTGTAAAACTTCAGGAGGAACCAGGGTAAGGTTAATTTGTGATAAGTTTGTGTAAAACTTCAGGAGGAACCTGGGTAAGGTTATTTCAGGATAAGTCTGAGCAAAATTTCAGAATGAACCTGGGTAAGGTTACTTCGAGCTAAGTTTGTGTAAAACTTTGGAAGGAACCTGGGTAAGGTTACTTTGGGATAAGTTCGTGTAAAACTTCAGGAGGAACCTGGGTAAGGTTACTTTGTGATGAGTTCGTGTGAAACTTTATTTGGAAATGTATGAGAAAGGACATGTGTAATATTTTTCAGGATAAACCCGTGTGAAGCTGCATTTAGGAGAAACCCATGTAAGATTGTGTGATACGGTGGGAGAACTGACTTGAGGTTTTGCGTTTGTGTTTGCAAATGTTGCGGTTAGCAAGAGTCGCCACCGACTTTTCTTTTATCCAAAAGGAAAGGTAAAAAAGCACAGGAAAGACCTTTGAGATGTTTTCTTGAGTTCGGGGGGTAGATTATGAAAAGGGAAGGTGCTAGCACCCTTTTCATCCATGGTTTTCCATGGGCTCTTAGTTACTTGTTTAGATCACTTTCTTTTCTTTGAAATTGTTTGAAATGGTGCTTTGTGTGGTTTTGAAAGTATTTTGAAAAGAGGCCATTCGTTTAGGCAATCTTTGTAATGATTCTCGTTCGTAAGAATGTATACAAAGATGTTTGTCTTTTGAAAAAAATGTTTCAATGTTTTGTAAGATGTTTTGAAATGTGTGTGTTTGTTTTTTGAAAATAGCAAGGATTGTTTTTAAATGGGACAAGTAACTAGAAGAATTCTACCTACTCAAAAGTCTTTCTTGTGCATTTTTATTCCTTTGACATTATTAATTTACCATTGATTTGGTAAACAATCCTATCTTTGGATGTAAACGGGACGGGCGTGGGTCATCGTATGACCATGATAGCAATGTTGCCAAGTATCTTAACACGTTTGAGGGACCAAGATCATCTTTGTTTAGGCAACCTTTTGATAGCGTCATCGAGGGACTATGATCTTATTTTGTTTTGTTTTGCCAAGATACTTCGCAGGCGTAACATGGCCATTTTTATTTAGGCAACCAAGTGGGTGAAACCCTAAGGGTGCTTGTGTGCAAAGTGTGCCATTTTTCATGCATTTGATTTGTCTTGTATTAGGCCTTGTCTATTTGTTTTATTTTTGGTCTTGTCATGCAAACCCTAGTTTACTGAACATGGTATAAATGCGATAAATTTCGTAAATGTAAACTAAGCTATTACAACAATTATTATGGGAGGGGGGATACAAGTTTTTGAATGGGGATATTGCACAAAATAAACCCTAAAAATACTATTACAACCCAATTGAATATTGTGCGAATTAAATAAATGTACAAATATTTAAAATGCAATAAAAATGTATTTATGTAAAATATTTTGTACTTGATTTTTGTATGAGAAAAATGATCTATTTAAGCCCTAAAAATAAGAGAAAAATATTATTATTTTTGAAAGAGTGAAACCCTAATTTTCAATTAAAATAAAATATATGTTCTATATTATTATTTTGTCCATTTTTGTACAAGAAAATAATAAATAATATTATGTACAAATATTAAAAATCAAAATATGTATGAAAATAAATATTTTATGTGTATAAATAATAGAATAGAAATGTATGGTATTTTTAAATATATTTACAAATTTTATTTAAGAAAATAAAGTATATTATCCTAATAAAACTATTTTTTTATGCAAAAAATAACAAAAAAATAAAAATAAAAATGCAAATATTAAAAAAAAATATTTTTCATGATTTTTATGATTCAGAAAAAATAAATAAAAGCAATAAATATGAAAATATAAAGAAAAATGCAAAAATATAAAATAATAGTCAAGGGGGTGTAGGAGTAATCCAGGGGGTGTGAAAAGTAAAAACAAAAAGGCCAAGGCGCACCAAAAAAGCCCAAGCCAGTCATCTTCGTCCCTGTCCTTCAGCTCTGCGCGCGTGTTATGGTTCAAACTGCAACTCTCAGATGCTTGCACAAAAACAAAATCTCATAACATGAAAAATGTAGCATGTAATCTCACGATTCCAATGATATAAATTATGTGACCTAACTGTAAAAGATCAGAGAGAATTTTAATGGCCCTAAATCGTGACCTAACTACTTCAGCAACTTCAAGCTTCAAATTCTCTTAGCTCAGTTAATATAAATGAAAAGTATGCATATGTACAGCTTCACCATGTTCTGGACTACATCTTTTCTTCACAAATCATGGCTTGAGGATGCCTAAATACAGAGATAGAGTTTTGAAAAATACCTCCTTCAGCCGGATTTGGATATGACAATGTGGGGACTTTGAGTGAGGCCTGAGGATCATGTGAGCTTCCCTGAACTTCCTTCAAACTATTCCAATACCTAGCTTGCTTTGTGGATGGCCAGAACTCTCTGTAGAAGTTAAGTTGCAAGCTCCAAGTTTGAAAATGGCAATGGATGAAACAGAGCTTACAGATGTAGGATGAATGCTTGGATAGCTTTGATATGATGTGGATAAGATATTTGAAGTGTTGAAACAAAAAACACACGAGCCAAAAATGAAATGGCTATGGTTTTGTAGAAATCTGTATGTTTGGGTAGAAAAATGATGTTTCTGAGTTTGAGAGTGTTTTGGAGGCTAAACATTCGTGTTTAGAATTGTCATGAGTTTGTATATTTGTATAGAATGATACAAAGTCCACTCCTTATCAGCTATACAAGTTCTGACCTCTTTTGCAACTTTTCTTGCATTTGAAGAAAAGTGACGTGACCAATGCAAACATGCTTGTACTGGCTGGCTTGTGAGTTGGTATACATTTCTTGTCGCCTGTGGAAATTGCTTGCTACAAAGGAACAATTCCAAGGCTCAAGGTTGATAAAGTTACAAAAGCTCACTTTATGAAAATGGCATTGTAACCTTTATGCTTAAAATGGAAATGTAACTTTGTACAATGCTTCAAAAGTGAAAATTAAGCCTTTAACCTCTGAGTTTGCATTTAATTATGGAGTTTAGAATGAGTTTAGGACCTGTAGTGCAAGGTACAAGCATCATGGATCTGATTTGCAACTTGATACTTTGTGAAAATGGCATGAACAAAAGTGATAAAATTCCAATTTCTCTTCTTCGATTCTCCCTAACCACAAATGATCTTGGAGAGTTCTTGGACATTTTAGAAATCTTACAATGTGCTCTATAATCCATCTTTGAAATGAATTTTGAGATACCTCTTGGAACTAGGTGAAAAATGTCCATGAAGTTGGGTCAAAAAATTTCCTAAATTAGGGCAAATTTTCACGAAGTTATTTAGTTCATGGACCTATGTTCACAAATTCATAACTTGAGATCCAAACATCTTTTGGGAAAAGTTTATGAAGTTTGACTGTAAATTGGCCATAGTTGACTTTTCCCCCAATACAACTGGTTTTTAAGTCAACTGTCCAATTGACTGGGCAAAAATGTGATTCAAGGCTTGAAACTTAACATGAGCAATCTTATGGGTCCAACATGATGTATGAAAGTCACATGAAGCATTGATGGTCCAAAAATCCTTGTGCAAACGCAAACCCTAATTTGGGGTCATCAGTGCAAGATGAGGTGTCTTGAGCTGACCAAACCCTAATCTTGTCTTGAGTCCAAGAAGTCTTGTGAGAAAAATCTTGATAAATGAGAGGGCAAATTTTGGGGTACAACAGCTTCCCCTGTTCAATCTTCTTGAACCTGAAGAGTTAGATTGGCGAGTTTTGTTGTTCGTGACTCGAAGGTAAAAGATGATTGGACACTAGAGTGCCCACAAATTTGCACTCGACAAAAATGTAGTTGAGGGAATGAGCTTAAAGGTGCCATTTGGAGAGGTGATAGAATCTTATTGGAGATGGGCTTAAAGATGCCATCCAAGAATGTTTGTTGAATTGTAAGTTGTACGTCAGAAGAATGAGTATCAGAATGGTATCCGCGTCTGGAACGTATCTGAACTGTATCTGGAGACTAAAATCTGAATGAGAAACAGAATAACATCCGTGTTTAGAGCTGTTGTACCCCAAAATTTTCCCTCCCATATTCTTCAAGAAATTGCCAAGTCATGCTTCAAAATTCCCCAAGGGTTGCACAGTTCAAGGGCCTCCTAAACAGTCAAAATTAGGGTTTTTGTTCTGATCAAGAAAATGAAGTTTCCAAGGGTCCAATCAAGTCTCACATTCCTACAAATATGGTCAAGCATCCTCATACCAAGTTTTAAGACTTTCAGCACAAAATTGCACAGTCAAAACCCTAATTGCACTACAGTCAACTGTAGGGGCAAAATGGTCATTTGACAGTCAAAAGTTCAAATTTTTGGTCAACATCTCATTTTGAAGCCACAAACATCATTTGATCAATGCTTGATCATGATTCTCAAAGCTTGGCTCAAAAATCATCAAGATGCAAAAGTTTCCTTATTTGGACAGTTGAAAAAGTCAACTGTAAATTGACCAGGGCATAACTTTCACATGGATTATCAGAAAAATTCCATCCAAAGCTCATTTTGAAGATAAAGACATTTCCTACAACTCCTCTTCATACTTCAAGTCCAAGAAATGCTCTCACAAAAAGTTATCAATTTCAACATTATAGGTCATTTTCAAAAGTCAACAAAAAGGGACTTTAAGTCAAAGGCCATAACTTGAGATTGGTAAATCAAAATGACATGGGACCAAGGAAATTGGTTAAAGGACTCAAAGACCTTTCCGAAATGTCAAATAACATGAGCAAAGCTTAAAAATTGAGCAAGTTATGCCTTGTGGAAGTTGGGAAATTTTTGGATATTTTGAAAAGTCAACATTGATTCAAATGACCTAAAATTGCTAATGGGCCTCTTTTTCTTCCACAATTCATCATCCAAGACATGCACATGACCATTTGGCCCAAAGGGAAGTTTTTTATTATTTTTATTTATTTATTTGAATTTTTTATTACAATTAATTCATTTAAACTAAATAAAATATGAAAAAAATACTAAACTAATGAAATCAAATCCTTTTGTGCAGAAAATACTCTCATTGGACACTCAAGATTCGTGCATAATCATTTTTGGAAGGTTTTGTCATGATTTGATAGCAAAAGCATGTGAAAAAGATTTGAAAATCATGGTTTAAAAATCAAATATCATATTCATTAATTCATGGATTTTGATCAAGTTTTTTAACCCTAATCACTCTCCTATACATACACAAGCAAGACCTAATCCTCCTAACCAAAAAAAGCTGCGCCAGAAATCCTTACAAAAACTTGAAATTTTTCAAAGAAAACTCAAATCTGAAAACATATTTGCAGGTCGATTGAAGCCAAAAAACTCATTCCATTGCATCCCAGGGACATCAAGCAACGTGCCTGGATCAAGAACACAGTCCCTAACCCTTTGAATCATTGTACAGAAGTCAAGCTTTTTCACTTTTTTTTCATAATCGTATTTTACAATTTAAGCACATTCATTGCATTTTGTTCATGGATTCTTATTAATTAACTGATTCTGAAGCTAACCCAATTGCTTAATTGTGTTTTTATCACCTCTATGCGAATCTACCATTATCGTGTTTTAGGGTTTATGAAGCTTTGAATTGGGGGTTTTTGAATACAGCAAAATTGGGACACCACGATGCCATGACCATGCTCAGCACATTTGGACGAAGAGAAACCCACACTCGCGCTCAATTTATGAGCATCCCTGGGCTAATCGCTATTTTTTTAATAGGGTGCCTATGGGAACGTTTGTGAAACCGTTGCCAATGTTTGTGTTTAAAAAAAAAATAAAAGAATGAGGAAGATGACTCGGTGGCAGGCTGTGAATGGCTGGTTCAAAATCTCGCGCGAAAAAAGAAACATTGATGTTTGTTTGTTTTATTATGTTTATTGATTATATTATTTACAGATAAACAAGGCAGCATGGTTGGCAAGCGCGTTGGTTGGTAATGTTCAGGACCTGGGTTCGAGCCCCAGGTCCTCACCCCCTTTCATATTTTTCTTCATGTAATGTTCATGTGCAGATTCAACATAGTGGACCACTGTATGCCTTCAAAATCAAACGACCACGTGTCCCACTGGATTCAATCAAGGGCCACGATCTGAGGAACACGGTGAACCCTAGTCAACGCTTGGGCACGCTACTGGAGAGTCAATCAGGCCAGGTTTATTTGGGCTCAAAATTGATGGGCTTCACCTCACAATTAGGGGCAGACCCCCTAGGTTTGCCATTTTTTTTGACATTCTTTCTTTTTCATTATTTCTATTTTCTTTTAATTATTGTCTTTTTAATTAATTTATTATTTTCATAAAAACACAAAAAACAATTAAAAAAAATCAGAAAAGATGAAAAAATAATAAATATTTTATTTTAGTATTTTTGTAAATAAATTGTGTTAATTAATTTTAGTTATTAAATTAGGTTTAATTGTAATATTTTCATAATAAAAATCTAAAATTGGTAGGATTAGGGTTTAATTAATTTTTTATCCTTTTTTATTTTCTTTCATAATAATTAAATATTTACTATTACTTATTTTTGTAATTAAATTGCATGTAAAATAATTAGGGTTAATTTTAGGTTAAACTTTAATATGTTTTCATAATAAAATAAAAAATTGTAGAATTAGGTTTAATTGCATTAAATTCTCCTAAATACCAAAAAATACCAAAAAACACCAAAAACAATTTCTTTTCCTTTTTTAATTTTGATTAATTTCATCATTTAATTTAATTTTGCAAAAAGGGTCTAACGCCCTCGTTTTTTTTAATTCTTATTTAATTCGAGTATCTATTTCGTTTTTCTTTTAATATTTATGTATCTCTCCCAAAGCCGTGTAATTAATTTCTTGCACTTTACTTTATTTTAATTCTTTATTTTCCTGTCAAATCGGGTCCTGGATTTTAATTTGGCGATGTGGACCCGCACCTTTTGTAATAGCTTTAGAACTTTTACTTTTCGCAATTTTTAATTGCTAAATCAATGCATGCAAGAATGAATGGACAAAAATAAAAACAAACGCTAGATCATCTATACCATGACAAGATAAATGCAAATGAAAACGACACACAAATTCACACACCACCCCTAGGGTACGCCTCACTGTTGCCTTGCCTCGAAAGGTGATCGTCGAGTAGAGGATGTCTTAGTAAGTCCTCATGATCCGGGAACCTGGCGTGAGGGTAGCTTCTAAGGTATCTTCCCATTGCTCCGGTGATCACCATGTCCCGAACCTCGAATTGACCTGAACACCTCCAACGGTGGTGCTACCTACCTCTCAATGGTGGGATGGCACTACTTTAAGGACATTTACACAGACGAATTCCTTAGGGTAGGTAGATTCTCGTAGATACTTGCTCTAATTTCAAACAAAATTCAGAAATACTTTTCACACTGACACATTTTCAAAAAGCTTTCGAAAGCATTTTTTCAAACACTCTTGAGGACTGATACAAGAGTCGAACTGGAATTTTCAAAGAGACTTTTTAAAAACCCACAGTTGAAAAGCAAACAAACTATTTTTGAAAACACAAGTGAGCAAGTATCTAAGAGCCCATGGATAACCATGGATAGAAAGGGTGCTAACACCTTCCCTTTCTATAACCTACCTCCCGAACCGAGAGCAATCTCTTTAAGGAATTTTTCTGTGCTTTTGTCCTTTCCATTTGGAGAAAATAAAAGACGGTGGCGACTCTTGCTTCCGTGACATTTCGCGAACCAGCGTTAAACAGTCAGTTCCAGATCCACCGATCACAGAACTGGCGACTCTGCTGGGGAATTAAACTTAAAGTGAGGTGTACCTTAGGGTTAGTTCATAACTGTGTTTTCAATTGTATTGCTTTGCTTGCTTTAAATTGTGGGACTGTCTTGGGAGTTCTATAGATCCTAACCCGGATCTGGGGGATACCTTCTTAGAAAGCAGCAACAAGACTGTGAGGGGTATACCGACATGGTTGAAACAGTCTGCTATGTAGATATGGCACTTTGGTGTGTACCGGTAACCCTTGAGTTCAGTGAAGGAGAGTACGGGGCCTCCGCGTGGTGTCGTGAAGCATCAACAGACCTTAGGAACCTTAATTGAACTATCTTGGCCTCTTTAGGGTAGTGAGATAACTGACTTTGGTGCAGTCCGAGGTTGGTTGATACTCGATACTACACTCAATTGAGGGTTGCTTTCCTGGAATATTTCGGTCGCCAGTTCAGTGGCTAAATCGAAACGATGAACAATGAAAGCAATCCAGTGATATTGGGACCCTTAGAACCCGGTTACTTCTAATAGGACAGGTTGAACCCACCAACTTCAAGAGGGTAGTACCCCAAACTTCATGCTGGCCTAAACTCTAAGGACTCTTTTGTGTGACTTGTGTGCCTTCGTACTTGACTACTTGCATGTTTTATCTGACACATGAACTACGTGCAGGTTTTGTTTTAGTCCTTAATTGGGACCCATGACAGAGCTTACTAACTTTCTTGCAGGTTTTGTTTATAGTCCTTAATTGGGACTCATAACAAGGTTTTACTTGAGTTTCTTGCAGGGCTTGTTTGTAGTCCTTAATTAGGACTCATAACAAGGTTTACCGAGTTCTGGCAGGGTTTGTTTTAGTCCTTAATTAGGACTCATAACAAGGTTTACCGAGTTTCTTGCAGGTTTTGTTTTTTAGTCCTTAACTGGGACTCATGACAGGTTTTACTTGAGTTTCTTGCAGGTTTCTGTTTATAGTCCTTAATAAGGGCTCATAACAGGGTTTATTCATATTACCCCATGCATAGCATAACATCATACCATTGCATACATCCTAACCCATTTCAAGGATCTCAAGGGCTTGTGATGCAGGTCATGATGAATCAAACATCCAGCAAGGGGCAAAGAGGATTTATTTTCCTCTAGCCAAAGTTGTCAGGGGCTATGACCCACTTGATATGGTGAGCTCTGACTCTTGAAGAAGGTTCCCCTAACCAAGGTTGTTTGGAAACCAAACCAGACATGATGACAAAAGTCAGGGGCTATGACCCACTCGATATGGTGAGACTTTGACCCTTTGAAGAGGGACTCTCAATAATATGCAGTTCCTTCAATCAAGCTACCAAGTTCTAACAATATTCTCTTGTTTATCCCGCGAGGTCCTTGAAAACATTGCACGCATATCATACATATCACTGCGTAACAGGTACCCATTCTCAGCAGGTTGCTTACCTTCTTCGCTGTTTATTTCAGTAGGCTCGTCATGAATCTTGAATCCTCAACCGAGCACACTATCAAGGCCCTCCAGGCTCAGAACGCCCAGTTCCAAGAGCTGATCATGAATTTGACCCAGGGGCAACAAGATCTGAAGACCCTGCTCTTGAAAAAGAAGAAGAAGAGGACTGTTTTGTTCAGCCCTAGACGCAGATCTGGGAACACACTGCAGGATGAAGCTGAGAGGACAACTCCATCTGTGGGGAAAGGCAGTCATCAAGAGGAAAGGGTTCCCAGTCCAGTGGTCTCCGACAATGAGACAGATTTCAACGACGAACAGTACCCTCCGGCTGAGGATAGGTACAAACAGTTGGAAGACCGGCTAAGTGCTATGGAGATACAAAAAGTGCCTGGCCTAGACTTCGAGGATCTAGGTCTGTCTTCTGGGGTAGTGATCCCGCACAAATTCAAGGCACCTGCCTTTGCAAAGTACGACGGGGCATCCTGTCCAAAGCTGCATCTCAGGTCATACATAAGGAGGATCCAGCCCTACACGGCCGACAGGAACTTATGGATCCACTTTTTCCAGGAGAGTCTTTCAGGGACTCAGCTTGACTGGTTCTATCAACTGAATGGAGCCAACATCCGCAGCTGGGAGGACTTGGCCACTGCTTTCTACAAGCAGTACCAGTACAACGCCGACCTTGCTCCCACGCGCACTCAACTTCAAGGAATGTCTATGGGTGCAGGCGAAGGTTTCAAAGAATATGCTCAAAAATGGAGGGACCTTGCTGGAAGGGTACAACCACCTCTAACCGACCGCGAGCTCGTCGATATGTTCTTAGGGACCCTGTCCGGTACATTCTTCAACCACCTGATTGGGAATTCTGCTGTTGGATTTACAGATTTAGTCTTGACCGGGGAAAGAATAGAAGCTGGCATCAAGTCAGGGAAAATACATAATGATGATTCCTCGAACACTAAGAAGAAACCATCCAAGAGAGAATCTAGTGCGGTCAACACAGTAGCTATTGTAAAGCCGGCCGGTGCTCCTCAGCGTCACCGTCAACAAAGGGAAGAAAGACCTAAGAGGCAATTTACTCCCCTCGGCATGACCTTGTCACAGATATTGCCACAGCTGCTGGAAACCAAGTTGGTAACTCTCATGGATCCCCCGAAGAATCCTAACAGGACACCTTCAAGGTACAATCCCAATGCTCGCTGCGCCTATCATTCCGACAGCCCGGGGCATGCTACAGATGACTGTTGGACTTTGAGAAATAGGGTTCAAGATCTGATTGACACAAAGGAAGTCCAGCTCGACTCTCCAGAGGCTCCCAACGTGATCACTGCTTCCATGCCAAAACATGGCTAGGATAGAAAGCACTTTTTTTGTTCATTTGAATTCAAGTTGTAATTCTCTTTTGATTGTTCAAACATTTATTCATGTTAAACATTGTTATTCCATTAATGCATCGCTTATGTCTATTTTGAATCAATATATTCGTATTCACTCTATGCAAATTATTTTCATATTTTTTCTGATGATCAAATCTCAATAATTCTAAGCCTCTTGAGGGAGGATGACGAAAATGATACCACAATCTACAGTATGCTTTTGAACAGGCCCCGCTGATGAGGTACAGGCATTGTTTCAATCCCTAAACACTGGAGTTATAAGGATGATAATCCCTCGTCAACCCCTCTGAGCCAAAGAAGTAGGAGTTTTTCTTTTCAAAATTTAAAACCCTTAATCATAACCTGGGGCAGGGTAGTTCTCTCAGTTGATCCAAGTGCATAACGAATGGCACCAAAAAGATCCTTACAAAACAAAGAAAGGCAGTGATGGTTCCGAATGATCAATAAAGAAAGGCAATCATTATCTTTCAAAATAAAAAACCCATTAAGTCAAAACCCATGAAGGAGACTTACAAAACTGGGGCATCCCGCTGACTGTAATTCCAAAAAAGGAAACAATTCAGGCAAAAAAAGAAAGGGATGACAAAAATCAAAAAAAGAAAGAGGTCTTACAAACCCTCGACAAGGATGACTGCCTATTCAAAATAAGTTATCAACATCCGAATCATCACCGGAAAATCAAAGCAAAGACTCAAACAAGGTCTAACGTATGATCAACTGAGTTTAGGTTTGGAGAACATCACGAAGAACGGGTGGGTATAAATAATTTGAGCCTTTATCCTTTGTTTCTTAAACCGTGAACCAGGCCACGTTATAACCCTTAAAAGTCCTAGCTGAAGCATGGGTTAGTTCGAAAGCATACTGTACGAAAGGTATCCTGACTCCTTAAGGCTTACGGTAAAATACGGAGTTGACATCACGTTTTACAAACATTCACTTGTTTTATGAAAAATAATGCATTTTAAAAATCTTCAAGACAGACATGAGCTTTGCATTTTTAACATAACTTTGTTTGCATATGACTTTTTGTTTGAACAGTAGGGAAATTCGCACGAGGGATACCTAGTGAACAAAAGTACTTCCAATCAAGGGGCATGGCATGACTATTGTCTATTATCTGGGGCAATTCAGTCAAGATTCGGAGAATCTTTCAAAATGCCAAGATAACCAAGGGCAAATCTCCGTCTGAGTCACTTAGGGCACTCCAACAACGAATCTTGCCTGATCAAACATCTTCTGGTGGCGTGGCAAAATACTTCCAACAGGGGCAACTCCCCACATTCCCTGAACGTGGACATAGTCGAAAAAATACTACACATAATCAAAGACCCGCTAGGTTGACATGCCTAGGCAAAAATTAGGGCTTCCCGGCGAACCAAAAGGGTTCGGGCAAAATAAAGGGGTGAAATGAAAAAATCTGTACACCCGGCAAGTCGAAAACCTGAAAAGGCGGCTTGGGAAAAAATGGGTATCCCGGTGGACTGAAAACCCGAAAGGGCGGTCCAGGAAAAAGTTAGGGATCAAAGTGTACGACTATGTCCTGTCATCTTGTCACCTGCCTACCAGAAGAAGATTGGTCAAATCGGCAGTCCTCAAGCACCTCCACAGGTATCTTCCTCTCCCACATCAGAAACAGGGGCAATGATGAGTTGTCCAAACGATCTAATGGCTCTGCCCACCAAGGTACTAAGATAGGTTCAGCTGAAGAAGGCAGCCAATACACCTTAATTCCCCAGAGAGTGAGCCAGCAAGGCAATACACTCTCCTCAAGCAAAGTTACAATCAAACTTAAGGAAGTTGAGTATCCTCTAGCAGATCTCAACCTTCCCCAGCAGCATATATATTCTTAACAAGCATCCCCGGCAGTCTTGGTCTAAAGATTGTTCCCCGGCGATATATTAAACATTCAGCGGAGCCTTTTCCCAATACAGTCCAAAACTTCCCTAGGAGAGTCCAATCAAGATTTCCCCAGGAAAGTTGGAATCCACCTCCACAAGCAGTAAGCCTATCCCCAGTAGATTCTGGAAGCTTATCCTCGCTGAGCGCGAACGCGTCGCCCGGCTTTATTCAAAGAGTTATTTCCTTACCAGGATATAACTGGGTTATCCTCAGCCAAGAGCCACGGAAAGATCGTCGTCGACACAGTCTTCTTATCCCCAGCGAAGTCGGTTCACACTTCCAATACAACAAAGGTATCCCCAGCAAGTTGTTATCACCTCAGCAAAGTACTTCTCTTTCCCCACAGAGTTACCTCCTCGCAGAGTAATCTATTCGCCAAGTTTATTCCCCAACGGAGTCATCTTCTCCTACCGGTATTCTTGCAATCATCATCCCCAACGGAAATGAAGAATCTCACTCTTCAACATCAGCCCAGGATTTGACTTCCCGGCATCCGTCAAGGATCTATTTTCCTAGACGAAGATACATTCATAAACATCACATTGTTATACATCATGATACATGCACATACGCATCATATCATACAATCTCATGTGTTGGAAAATATTATTGCTTGATCCATATCATGCATTGCATATGACTGACCTTTACCTTTCAGGAAGGATACAGTTAAAAGATCAGCTATGTAGACGAATTCAGTCAAAGTAGACAAATCCAGTCAAAAGAAGACAAGTCCAGTTAAAATTACTTCCACTCGTCGTCATAGACACTCGTTGTCATAGACAATCGTCGTTATAGACACTCGTCGTTATAGACACTCGTCGTTATAGACACTCGTCGTTATAGACACTCGTCGTTATAGACACCCGTCGTTATAGACACTCGTCGTTATAGACACTCGTCGTTATAGACACCCGTCGTTATAGACACCCGTCGTTATAGACACCCGTCGTTATAGACACCCGTCGTTATAGACACTCGTCGTTATAGACACTCGTCGTTATAGACACCCGTCGTTATAGACACCCGTCGTTATAGACACCCGTTGTTATAGACACTCGTTGTCATAGACAATCGTCGTTATAGACACTCGTCGTTATAGACACTCGTCGTTATAGACACTCGTCGTTATAGACACTCGTCGTTATAGACACTCGTTGTTATAGACACTCGTCGTTATAGACACTCGTCGTTATAGACACTCGTCGTTATAGACCACTCGTCCATGGAAATAACCTGTCAGTAGAGACAACTCACCAACCTTTCTGAATTCCAGATCCGATTCCTGCATCTCGCCAGGGTGTGTCTGAAGAGTTCGAGGATCCGATGCCTGAATCTTGCCAGGGTGTATCCGTTGAAGACTAACATTACCAGATCCGATTCCTGTATCTTGCCAGGGTGTCTCTGAAGAGTTCGAGGATCCGATACCTGAATCTTGCCAGGGTGTATCCGTTGAAGACTAGCATTACCAGATCCGATTCTTGTATCTTGCCAGGGTGTGTCTGAAGAGTTCGAGGATCCGATACCTGAATCTTGCCAGGGTGTATCCGTTGAAGACTAACATTACCAGACTCGATTCCTGTATCTCGCCAGGGCACGTCTGAAGAATTCGAAGATCCGATTCCTGTAACCAGTCAGGACATATTTACACAAAGCATCTGAAGACCAGCTCCTGCGACATGTCAGGTACTCATTTTTGTTTTGCAGGTACGCAAGTTCTCGCTGAGGAATCTCTTACGCGATCAACATCCAGATGGCATCTATAAGCCCATCATCCTATTCATCAACCTCTAAATGGCATCTATAAGCCCATTTCCACCATCACTGCTACTATGTGAGCGCAAATTTCTGGGCACTCTAGTGTTCAATCATCTTCCACCCTCGGATTACGAAAGGCACGTCAGCCAATCTGCATCCTCAGGTCTAAGAAGATTGAACAGGGGCAACTGTTGTACCCCAAAATTTGCCCTCCCATATTCTTCAAGAAATTGCCAAGTCATGCTTCAAAATTCCCCAAGGGTTGCACAGTTCAAGGGCCTCCTAAACAGTCAAAATTAGGGTTTTTGTTCTGATCAAGAAAATGAAGTTTCCAAGGGTCCAATCAAGTCTCACATGCCTACAAATATGGTCAAGCATCCTCATACCAAGTTTTAAGACTTTCAGCATAAAATTGCACAGTCAAAACCCTAATTGCACTACAGTCAACTGTAGGGGCAAAATGGTCATTTGACAGTCAAAAGTTCAAATTTTTGGTCAACATCTCATTTTGAAGCCACAAACATCATTTTATCAATGCTTGATCATGATTCTCAAAGCTTGGCTCAAAAATCATCAAGATGCAAAAGTTTCCTTATTTGGACAGCTGAAAAAGTCAACTGTAAATTGACCAGGGCATAACTTTCACATGGATTATCAGAAAAATTCCATCCAAAGCTCATTTTGAAGATAAAGACATTTCCTACAACTCCTCTTCATACTTCAAGTCCAAGAAATGCTCTTAAAAAAAGTTATCAATTTCAACATTATAGGTCATTTTCAAAAGTCAACAAAAAGGGACTTTAAGTCAAAGGCCATAACTTGAGATTGGTAAATCAAAATGACATGGGACCAAGGACATTGGTTAGAGGACTCAAAGACCTTTCCAAAATGTCCAAGAACATGAGCAAAGCTTAACAATTGAGCAAGTTATGCCTTGTGGAAGTTGGGAAATTTTTGGATATTTTGAAAAGTCAACATTGATTCAAATGACCTAAAATTGCTAATGGGCCTCTTTTTCTTCCACAATTCATCATCCAAGACATGCACATGACCATTTGGCCCAAAGGGAAGTTTTTTATTATTTTTATTTATTTATTTGAATTTTTTATTACAATTAATTCATTTAAACTAAATAAAATATGAAAAAATACTAAACTAATGAAATCAAATCCTTTTGTGCAGAAAATACTCTCATTGGACACTCAAGATTCGTGCATAATCATTTTTGGAAGGTTTTGTCATGATTTGATAGCAAAAGCATGTGAAAAAGATTTGAAAATCATGGTTTAAAAATCAAATATCATATTCATTAATTCATGGATTTTGATCAAGTTTTTAAACCCTAATCACTCTCCTATACATACACAAGCAAGACCTAATCCTCCTAACCAAAAAAAGCTGCGCCAGAAATCCTTACAAAAACTTGAAATTTTTCAAAGAAAACTCAAATCTGAAAACATATTTGCAGGTCGATTGAAGCCAAAAAACTCATTCCATTGCATCCCTGGGACATCAAGCAACATGCCTGGATCAAGAACACAGTCCCTAACCCTTTGAATCATTGTACAGAAGTCAAGCTTTTTCACTTTTTTTTTCATAATCGTATTTTACAATTTAAGCACATTCATTGCATTTTGTTCATGGATTCTTATTAATTAACTGATTCTGAAGCTAACCCAATTGCTTAATTGTGTTTTTATCACCTCTATGCGAATCTACCATTATCGTGTTTTAGGGTTTATGAAGCTTTGAATTGGGGGTTTTTGAATACAGCAAAATTGGGACACCACGATGCCATGACCATGCTCAGCACATTTGGACGAAGAGAAACCCACACTCGCGCTCAATTTATGAGCATCCCTGGGCTAATCGCTATTTTTTAATAGGGTGCCTATGGGAACGTTTGTGAAACCGTTGCCAATGTTTGTGTTTCAAAAAAAAAAACAATAAGGAAGATGACTCGGTGGCAGGCTGTGAATGGCTGGTTCAAAATCTCGCGCGAAAAAAGAAACATTGATGTTTGTTTGTTTTATTATGTTTATTGATTATATTATTTACAGATAAACAAGACAGCATGGTTGGCAAGCTCGTTGGTTGGTAATGTTCAGGACCTGAGTTCGAGCCCCAGGTCCTCACCCCCTTTCATATTTTTCTTCATGTAATGTTCATGTGCAGATTCAACATAGTGGACCACTGTATGCCTTCAAAATCAAACGACCACGTGTCCCACTGGATTCAATCAAGGGCCACGATCTGAGGAACACGGTGAACCCTAGTCAACGCTTGGGCATGCTACTGGAGAGTCAATCAGGCCAGGTTTATTTGGGCTCAAAATTGATGGGCTTCACCTCACAATTAGGGGCAGACCCCCTAGGTTTGCCATTTTTTTTGACATTCTTTCTTTTTCATTATTTCTATTTTCTTTTAATTATTGTCTTTTTAATTAATTTATTATTTTCATAAAAACACAAAAAACAATAAAAAAAATCAGAAAAGATGAAAAAATAATAAATATTTTATTTTAGTATTTTTGTAAATAAATTGTGTTAATTAGTTTTAGTTATTAAATTAGGTTTAATTGTAATATTTTCATAATAAAAATCTAAAATTGGTAGGATTAGGGTTTAATTAATTTTTTATCCTTTTTTATTTTCTTTCATAATAATTAAATATTTACTATTACTTATTTTTGTAATTAAATTGCATGTAAAATAATTAGGGTTAATTTTAGGTTAAACTTTAATATGTTTTCATAATAAAATAAAAAATTGTAGAATTAGGTTTAATTGCATTAAATTCTCCTAAATACCAAAAAATACCAAAAAACACCAAAAACAATTTCTTTTCCTTTTTTAATTTTGATTAATTTCATCATTTAATTTAATTTTGCAAAAAGGGTCCAACGCCCTCGTTTTTTTTAATTCTTATTTAATTCGCGTATCTATTTCGTTTTTCTTTTAATATTTATGTATCTCTCCCAAAGCCGTGTAATTAATTTATTGCACTTTACTTTATTTTAATTCTTTATTTTCCTGTCAAATCGGGTCCTGGATTTTAATTTGGCGATGTGGACCCGCGCCTTTTGTAATAGCTTTAGAACTTTTACTTTTCGCAATTTTTAACTGCTAAATCAATGCATGCAAGAATGAATGGACAAAAATAAAAACAAACGCTAGATCATCTATACCATGACAAGATAAATGCAAATGAAAACGACACACAAATTCACACACCACCCCTAGGGTACGCCTCACTGTTGCCTTGCCTCGAAAGGTGATCGTCGAGTAGAGGATGTCTTAGTAAGTCCTCATGATCCGGGAACCTGGCATGAGGGTAGCTTCTAAGGTATCTTCCCATTGCTCCGGTGATCACCATGTCCCGAACCTTGAATTGACCCGAACACCTCCAACGGTGGTGCTACCTACCTCTCAATGGTGGGATGGCACTACTTTAAGGACATTTACACAGACGAATTCCTTAGGGTAGGTAGATTCTCGTAGATACTTGCTCTAATTTCAAACAAAATTCAGAAATACTTTTCACACCGACACATTTTCAAAAAGCTTTCGAAAGCATTTTTTCAAACACTCTTGAGGACCGATACAAGAGTCGAACTGGAATTTTCAAAGAGACTTTTTAAAAACCCACAGTTGAAAAGCAAACAAACTATTTTTGAAAACACAAGTGAGCAAGTATCTAAGAGCCCATGGATAACCATGGATAGAAAGGGTGCTAACACCTTCCCTTTCTATAACCTACCTCCCGAACCGAGAGCAATCTCTTTAAGGAATTTTTCTGTGCTTTTGTCCTTTCCATTTGGAGAAAATAAAAGACGGTGGCGACTCTTGCTTCCGTGACATTTCGCGAACCAGCGTTAAACAGTCAGTTCCAGATCCACCGATCACAAGAGCGTATCTGAACTATATCGAGAGCGTGATATCTGAATGATTATCAGAATGGCATCTGTGTCTGGAGCGTATCTGAACTTGAAATCTGAATAAGGGCCAGAATGGCATCCGTGTCTGGAGCGTATCTGAACTAGAATCTGAATAAGTGACAGAATGACTTCCGCGTCTGGAGTGTATCTGAACTGTATCTGAATAAGTGACATAATGACTTCCGTGTTTAGATTGTATATGAATTGTAATCGGATTGACAGAATGGCAACCGTATCTGGAGCGTATCTGCACTGTATCTCAAGTTGAATTTGAATGAGTAACAGAATGGCATCCTTGTCTGGAGCGTATCTGGATTGTATGTTGAAGTCTGAATGAGTAACAGAATGACATCCTTGTCTAGAGTGTATCTGTACTGTATCTGAAATCTTTAAACATTGTCAATGGTAGCCGTTAATCTTATCCTGAAAAGGGTAAAATGTTAGTTGAAACACAAAGTTATGTTGCATGAAATGTATGATGCAATATATGTGTTTTATCAATTGTTTATGATATGTGGATGTAATGTATGCGCATGTAAGCTGATTTGCTGTATCACTGAGGAAAATAAATCCTTGACTGCTGCCGGGGAAAATAAATCCTTGACTACTGAGGATAAGAATCATTGGCGACTGTTGGGGATTAAAAATCCTTGATTACTGAGAATAAGAAATCCTTGGCGACTTCTATGGTTATATAGGGATCCTTCATGTCTTGAAGATGGAGTATTGACAAAAGTTCTGTTGTGAGCAATGCCATATACTGCCTGAGTAATTTGCTTGGTGAATCCAGAGAAATTTGATGACTTCTATCGGGGATTACACAATGGGAATCCTTATTCTGCCGGGGAATAAAGAAAATTATGATGACTTATGTGGGGAAATAATAAAGAGAATCTTCATTCTGTTGGGGAGCAATGAAAGCTCTATGGGGAAAAAGGCTTACTGCTGGGGAGTAAGTTCAGGAGTTTGGGTTGTCTGCCATTCTACTGGGGAGTTATCAGAAGTCGGGGAGAGACAAAAATTAACTGATGTCTGGTTGATTTTCAGGCTTCAAGATAACTTGCTGGGGAATTTAGAGAAACTGGATGGTTTCCGTTGGGGATTGATAGTTAGAAGGTTTGGTTCCGCTGGGGATTGGGAGTTTGAAGTTTTAACTCTGATGGGGATATAGATGATGTACTGTAGGGATTGCTCATGGAATAGCCTAAAGACGTTTTCCTACCCTTTCAGTCTGTCAGTGATTATTCTTTTCCATTCTGTTTATTTGTAAACAGTAATTATGTTCAAATGCATATGTTCATTAATGAATCATTAGACGTTTTTGCAAATAAAAACACAAGTGTAAAGAAAAAGGCAAATAGTTTTCTGTACTTTGAAAGAGACATCTTTGTATTTACTTTGAATAATTATTTTGTACAAAGGAGACATACATCATAGTAAGAGGATGGTGTCATAAAAGTAAGAAAAATTTATACAAAGAAAGATAGCTATGTGTAAAAATCCCATGGGGTTCCCATTCCGCTATAGCCTTCGTATCTCCGAATATCTTGTCTGTTCGTTGCTTCGTCCGAAGATGATTGAATTGATCAGAAGCTCAAAGTTTTTCAATGAAGAGATTGTCCTTAAAGTGATCCGACGAGACATAGTCATACGCTTTAATTCCCCAACTTTTGCCTGGACCGCCCTTTCGGGTTTTCAGTCCACCAAGAAGCCCTTTTTTGCCCAAGTCGCCCTTTCAGGTTTTCAACTTGTCGGGTGTACAAATTTTTTATATTTTATCCCTAATTTTTGCCCGAACCTTTTTGGTTCGCCGGGATGCCCTTGTTTTGCCTAGGTGTGTCAACCTAGCGAGTCTCTTATGCGTAGTATCTTTTAATTATGTCTGCGTTCGTAGGGTGTGGCAGGTCGTCACCGTCCATGGTGGTTAAGATCATTGCCCCACCAGAAAAGATGTTCTTGATTACAAATGGTCCTTCATAGGTAGGAGTCCATTTTCCCCTGGGATCACTTTGTGGCAAGATGATGCGCTTGATCACTAGATCTCCAACTTGATATACCTGGCGTCTGACTTTCTTGTTGAAAGCCTTGATCATCCGTTTTTGATACATCTGACCGTGGCAAACATCAGTAAGTCTCTTCTCGTCAATTAAATTCAGTTGGTCAAGTCGGGTCTGGATCCAATCATCTTCACTCAAACCTGCATCCTTCATGATTCTCAAGGAGGGAATCTGAACCCCGATAGGTAAAACAACCTCCATGCCATAAACCAAGGAATAGGGTGTTTCCCCAGTTGATGTGCGAGCCGTGGTACGGTACCCGTGATGAGAAAACGGTAGCATTTCATGATAGTCCTTGTAGGTGACTGTCATCTTTTGTATGATCTTTTTAATATTTTTGTTAGCAGCTTCGATTGCACCATTCATCTTTGGTCGATAGGGAGATGAATTGTGATGTTGAATCTTGAACTGCTCGCATAAAGCGGTGATCATAGTATTGTTAAGGTTTGTACCGTTATCAGTGATAATACTTTCGGGGATACCATACCGGCAAATAAGATTCTGCTTGATGAAGCGGGCAACAACATTCTTAGTAACGGATGCGAAGGAAGCTGCTTCGACCCACTTGGTGAAGTAGTCAATGGCCACCAGAATGAAGCGATGTCCATTGGAAGCTGTAGGCTTGATCTCTCCAATCATGTCGAATCCCCACATAGCGAAGGGCCAAGGAGCTGTTAAGACATTTAGAGGAACCGGAGGCACGTGCACCTTGTCTGCATAGATTTGACACTTATGGTAGGTCCAGGAATGTTGATAGCAGCCAGCTTCCATGGTAGACCAATAATAGCCTGCCTGTAGGATCTTCTTCGCCATCGTATTCCCACTAGAGTAAGTGCCAAAGGTACCCTCATGCAATTCAGCCATGATCTTTTCAGCTTCAATCTTGTCCATACAACGGAGCAGAATAGAATCATGATTACGTTTGTACAAGATGCCATTGCTTAGGAAGAACTTTGCCGAGAATCTCCTTAAGAACTTTTTATCATTGACTGGAGCTCCTTCTGGATATTCTTGAGCCTCGAGATACCTTTTGACTTCATGAAACCACGGCTGGTCCACTACTTCTTCGGTATTAATCTCGTGACAGTGTGCTGGTTCATTCATCCGTTCAATGGAGATCTGGGGAGCCTCATTATCCCAATCAAGTTTAAACATAGATGACATTGTAGCTAAAGCATCTGCTAGCTGATTTTCTTCTCGCGGGAAGTGCTCGAAGGTAATCTGCTCGAAATGTGGTAGCAATGTCAAAACATGTTCTTTGTAAGGGATGAGGTTTGGATGTTTAGTGTACCACTCTCCTTTGATCTGACTGATAACCAAAGCGGAGTCCCCCAACACATCTAAGGATTTGATTCCCAAGTCTATGGCAGCCTTGAGTCCAAAGATGCATGCTTCGTACTCTGCCATGTTGTTCGTACAATTGAAGCAAAGTCTGGCCGTGAAAGGAGTATGGCATCCTTCCGGAGATATGAGCACAACACCGATACCGTTACCAAGTGCATTAGATGCCCCATCAAAGTACAGGGTCCATAGGGATCCTTGTTCAGGTTCATCATATGGTTTGATCTCTTCGCAGTTGTCCAATGTCATGATGTCTTCGTCAGGGAAGTCAAATTTCATGGACTGGTAATCTTCTACAGCTTGATGAGCTAGATGATCAGCTAGCACACTGCCCTTTATAGCTTTTTGGGTCGTGTATTGTATGTCATATTCTGTTAAGATCACCTGCCATCTAGCTATCCTCCCAGACAGAGCAGGCTTCTTAAAGATGTACTTTATCGGATCCATCTTAGATATCAGCAAAGTGGTATGAGTCAACATATACTTCCTTAGCCGGCGAGCAGCCCATACCAAAGCGCAAGAAGTTTTCTCGAGCAGTGAATATCTGGTTTCACAGTCGGTAAACTTTTTGCTTAGGTAATAAATAGTGTGCTCTTTTTGTCCAGACTCGTCATGCTGCCCCAGTACGCACCCCATTGAATTCTCTAAGACGGTCAGATACATGATTAGCGGTCTTCCCTCGACGGGTGGCATTAAGACAGGAGGTTCTAGTAAATACTCCTTGATTTTGTCGAAAGCAATCTGACATTCGTCATTCCATATGACCACTTGATCTTTCTTCAACAGCTTGAAGATTGGTTCACTAGTAGACGTTAGGTGAGAAATGAACCTGATAATGTAGTTTAGGCGTCCCAAAAAACCTCTGACTTCCTTCTCAGTGCGAGGAGCAGGAATTTCTTGTATAGCTTTGACTTTGGCAGGATCAACCTCGATGCCTTTGTTGCTGACAATGAAACCTAAGAGTTTACCGGACCGGACTCCGAATGTGCACTTGTTTGGGTTCAGTCTTAACTTGTACTCCTTCAATCTGACAAACAACTTTTACAAGTGATCAAGGTGTTCTTCTTCAGTTTGTGATCGGGCTATCATGTCATCTACGTAGACCTATATCTCATGATGTATCATATCATGAAACAAAGCTACCATGGTGTGTTGATAGGTTGTCCCAACATTCTTCAGTCCGAATGGCATCATTTTGTAGTAGAACGTACCCCACTGTGTGACAAAAGTAGTTTTCTCCATGTCCTCAGGTGCCATTTTGATCTGGTTATAGCCTGAGAATCCGTCCATGAAAGAAAATACTTTGTGCTGAGCTGTGTTATCAACCAGGATGTCGATGTGTGGAAGTGGAAAATCATCTTTAGGGCTGGCCCTGTTTAAATCTCTATAATCCACGCACATTCTCACTTTGCCGTCCTTTTTAGGTACGAGAACAATGTTAGCAACCCATTGAGGATAGGAAGTAACAGCCAGAAATCCAGCATTGAACTGTTTCATAACTTCTGCTTTAATCTTCTCTAACATATCAGGTCTCATGCGGCAGACCTTTTGTTTCACTGGTGGACAGTCTTCTCTTGTGGGTAGACGGTGTACCACGATTTCTGTATCGAGTCCCGGCATGTCTTCGTATGACCAAGCAAAGATCTCAACATAACCATGCAATAACTGAATTAGGAGTTCCTTGACACTCGGCTCTAGATTGGCACCTATCTTGATTTCCTTTTTATCTTTCTCAGTACCCAAGTTGATTGTATCCAACTGCTCCTCATGAGGCTGAATTGCTCTTTGCTCTTGCTGTAATAATCTGGCCAATTCCCCTGGCACCTCACAATCTTCCTCACCTTTGTATTCGGCTTGGTAGATCAGATCTTCAGAGTCACTGAAGGCTATAGCAGTATCGTTACCCATGGGATCCGGGATGGAAGGGTACCTGCATTTGTGAGTGTGGGTGTATGTAAAGGTATAACCATCTTAAAACAATAAAATGTAAAAGAAAGATAATGAGCATAAAAGGTTTATATGTGAAAAAACGTCCATGATTCATTGAATGACATATGTAGATGAAATAAAAACCCTTACAAATGGACCATTGTGCCTCGGGTAAGACACAAGGCTTTTAAAGTGTGAATTGTTTGTGAATTATTACAGTCCAACAGAAATGTAAAAGATAAATTACTGCGGTATGAAAGTTATCGGAACAAAGTCTTTGGCTTCCCAGTTGCAAAGTCCTCCACTGAAAGTAGGAAATATCCAATCTTCCAAGCTGCCCTCCTCTTCATTGTCTTCTATACACTGACGCTTTGGTTGGTAATCTTCACAGGTGGCCCCCAGCACGGGCACGATGCACAACCTTCTGACCAGTCGAAGTAAACCCCAGGCCAAACTTGTCTGATTTGTAAGAAATATCTAGAAGCTGACCCCAGATTGTGCATCCCCTTCTTCCAGAACTGCTCTTGCATCCTTTATATATGACATCCAAGGTGGAGGTCTTGTGATCTTAGGAGTCGAGGATACCGCCTTGGTTGCCACTATCTCAGGAGAGACTTCTTCAAAATGTTGGAAAGGGGTCTCTATGAACTCGCCATCTAACTCCACATAACAAAAGGAATTCAGATGACTAATCATATACTCCTCCTCCCCATGGACAGTTATGATCTTCCCTTGGATGGGGTACTTGAGCATTTGATGCAAAGTGGAGGTGACAGCTCCGACATGGTGGATCCAGGGGCGCCCCAACAGACAGGAATAAGAAGGACTGATGTCCATCACGTAGAATGTTGAATTGAAAACCTGAGTTCCCACCTTGATTGGGATGTCCACCTCCCTACAGACCATCCTCTTCGATCTATCAAAAGCTCACACCACTATATTACTGGGTTTTAGATTCAGCCCCTCGCAATCCAAACATCAAGGGCTTTCTTCGGCAAGACATTTAAAGATGACCCAGTATCAACCAAGACATGAGCTAGGGTTGTTCCTCTGCACTCCACTGAGACATGTAGTGCATCGTTGTGTTTTCTCCCTCGAGGTGTCAAGTCAACACCAGAGAAGCCCAGGCCATTATCAGCTGTCAAACTGGCCACACAGTCTTAGAACTGGTCAGCAGACGTTTCTTGCGGCACATGTGCTGTCTTCAGAAATTTTACCATAGCCTTGGCATGGGCTTCAGAGCAAAGCAGCAGGGCTAGCATCGAGATCTTGGAAGGGGTCTGCCCCAATTGTTCAACTACATTGTGATCGGTGGAAATGTAACTGACTGTTTAAAGCTGGTTTCACGAAATGTCGCGGAAGCAAGAGTCGCCACCGTCTTTTATGTTCTCTGTGATCGGTGGATCTGGAACTGACTGTTTTAAAGCTGGTTCGCGAAATGTCGCGGAAGCAAGAGTCGCCACCGTCTTTTATTTTCTCCAAATGGAAAGGACAAAAGCACAGAAAAATTCCTTAAAGAGATTGCTCTCGGTTCGGGAGGTAGGTTATAGAAAGGGAAGGTGTTAGCACCCTTTCTATCCATGGTTATCCATGGGCTCTTAGATACTTGCTCATTTGTGTTTTCAAAAATGTTTGCTTGCTTTTCAATGTGGGTTTAAAAAAAGTTTCTTGGACAAAATTCAGTTCGACTCGTACGTCAGAGTGTTTGAAAAATTTGCTTTGAAAGCTTTTGAAAGGTGTCGGTGTGAAAAGATTTCAGTTTGTTTTGAAGAGAGCAAGTATCCATGAGTCGTCTACCTACCCTAAGGAATTCGTCTGTGTAGATGTCCTTTAAAGTAGTGCCATCCCACCATTGAGAGGTAGGTAGCACCACCGTTGGAGGTGTTCGGGTCAATTCGAAGGTTCGGGACATGGTGATCACCGGAGCAATAGGAAGACACCTTAGAAGCTACCCTCATGCCAGGTTCCCGGATCATGAGGACTTACTAAGACATCCTCTACTCGACGATCACCTTTCGAAAGGCGACAGTGAGGCGTACCCTAGGGGTGGTGTGTGCGATTCGTGTGTCGTTTTCATTGATATTTGTCTTGTCATGTTCATTGGTGTTCTACGCTTGATTTTATTTTTAAGGCCATTCATTCTTGCATGCTTATTTAACAGTTAATATTTGCGGGAAAAATAAATCTAAGGCTATTACAAATGGCGCGGGTCCACATCGCCAAAATTAAACCGGACCCGATTTGACGGAAAGTAAATAAAGCAAAAGAAATAAAAGTGCGAGAAGTTTAAGTTACAATGCTTCGGGAGAGATACATAATGAATTAAGCGAAATAAAACAAATGTGCGAATAAAATAAATTACGAACGAGGGCGTTGGACCCTTTTGCAAAATATTAATAAGGAACTAAAATTAAGAATTAAAAGAAAATGTTTTTAGTATTTTTGTGTTTTTTTTTGAGATTTAATAAAAAAGAATTAATTAAAAAAACCAAAATGAAATGTTAAACCTAGTTCTAATTATTTTTAAGTTTATTATGAAAGTATTAAAATTTAACCTAAATGCAACCCTAATTAGTTTACAAGTTTAATTATGAAAATAAATAAATCACTAATATTATGGCAAAAAACAAGGAAAATTAAGAGGAATAAAAAGTCATTAAACCTAATGCTATATTTTTGGATTTTTTATGAAAAAAAGAATTAATATTGCAAACCCTAATTTAAACTAAATTCATTACATGTTAATTTATTTACAAGAAAATATGAACATTAAATATTTTATTATGTTTTTATCTTTTTTCTGATTTTTTAGGAATTTTTTATATATTGTAAAAATAATGAATTAAATTAAAGCAATAAAACAAATGAAATAATAATTAAAATAAAAAAATATTTTCAAACCAGGGGGGGTGGAGGTCCCCAAAATGGAGGTATGGACTTAGAATTCTGGCCCATTTGCCTTTGAAATTCGCTGACTTTTCCAAGCATTTTATGGCACATTGACTAGGGTTGAGGGTGTCCATCAATTCTCCACCCTTGGATTGCTGAAGATAACCACGTGGCCAGCTAGATTTGGTGAGTGTATGGTGGACCACATCCCTGAGCCTGCACATGAACGCTTAATTGGGAAAAATAAATGGAGAGAACGGAGACCTGGGATCGAACCCAGGTCTTGCGCATTGCCCATACGTTCGCTTGCCATCTGTGCCACTTAACCAATTTGTTATATAATAAGCAAAGAAATATTATAAAAGAAAAACAAGATTAGTGCTGGAAAACGCGCGCATTTTAAATGAGCCAGTCAGCGTGTGACATGTAATCGTCTTCTCCACCTTCCCTGAAAACAAAACCATATGGCAACGGTTTCTTAAACGTGGGTTTAGAGGTGTTTTGAGAAAATAACGATTAGCTCATCTCTACACATAAATTCAGCGCGACTATTGCATCTTCTTCGTCCAAGCTCTCTGGTTTGAATGGTGGTACTGGGGATGTCCAATTTTTCCTCTTTTAAGAAGCCCTAAATTTAAGCTCTGAAAAAACCTAGAAATCGCGCATGGCAAAACCTCATATACAGCATGATAATCAAATTAAACATAAGGGTTAGCTTTAAAACATCACAAGGAACAAGAATATATAATTAAAATGCAATGAGGATGTCTAAAACTGAAAACACGATCATCACTTTTTTGCTGTACAGGGAAGGTTCTATATACCAATTCCTGGGGCTTGAGTTGATGTTAGGGATTGGAATACGTTCAGGAATTGTCAAGGAAACTTTTGGAACCAATATTAGAACTTGAATCAACCTCCAAGGTTGATTTCAGTTTTGCTTTCTTTAAGTGAAAACTCCAAGTTTGTTCTTAGCTTTTGCGCAGCTTTAATGTGTGTTGTGGTTAGGGTTTGACTCAGTACTTATGAGGGAAGGGAATTAGGTCATTAGCTTGCCTTGATCCATGCCCATGAGAGAATTAGTCTTAGGTCTTTCACCATTAACAAACTTTCCCTTTTTTTAAGCAAAACCAAGACTTGGTGTACAATCTAACCCTAGCATGAGTTTGTGAGCTGGCACATGATATATGGAAGCTATCCAAATTCAAATGACACTATTCCATTGCTTTTTTAAATTTTATTTGAATTTTTAAAGATTTAAAATGAATTAAATTATCAAAAATTAAATAAAATAGAAAAATCAATGTTTGATCTTGAAATTAATCATGGGACACGTGTGTGGCATGACAAGGCTGAATCAAGTGGAAGAAAGTGGGCCCTTTTGTCAAAAATGGAAGTTTCAAGGATAGTTGACTTTTGCCATTTCACAAAAATTTCTCAACTTCTACAAGGCATAACTTTCTCAATTTTTAAGCTTTTCTCATGTTTTTGGACATTTTGGAAAGGTCTTTGAGTCCTTTAACCAATGCCTTTGGTCCCATGTCATTTTGATTTTCCAATCTCAAGTTATGGCCTTTGACTTAAAGTCCCTTTTTGTTGACTTTTGAGAATGACCTATAATGTTGAAATTGATAACTTTTTGTGAGAGCATTTCTTGGACTTGAAGTATGAAGATGAGTTGTAGGAAATGTCTTTCTCTTCAAAATGAGCTTTGGATGGAATTTTTCTGATAATCCATGTGAAAGTTATGCCCTGGTCAATTTCAGTTGACTTTTTCAGCTGTCCAAATATAGTAACTTTTGCATCTTGATGATTTTCTGAGCCAAATTTTGAGAATCATGATCAAGCATTGATCAAATGATGTTTGTGGCTTCAAAATGATATGTTGCCCAAAAATTTGAACTTTTGACTGTCAAATGACCATTTTGCCCCTACAGTTGACTGTAGTGCAATTTAGGGTTTTGACTGTGCAATTTTGAGCTGAATGCCTTGAAACTTGATGTGAGGATGCTTGGCCATGTTTGTAAGCATATGAGACTTGATTGAGCCTTTGAACACTTCCTTTTCTTGATCAGACTCAAAACCCTAATTTAGACTGTTTAGGAGGCAGTTGGACTGTGCAACCCTTGGGGGAGTTTGGTGACTTGGCTTGGCAATTTCTTGAAGAATATGGGAGGGCAAATTTTGGGGTACAACAGTTGCCCCTGTTCAATCTTCTTAGACCTGAGGATGCAGATTGGCTGACGTGCCTTTCGTAATCTGAGGGTAGAAGATGATTGGACACTAGAGTGCCCAGAAATTTGCGCTCACATAGTGGCAGTGATGGTGAAATGGGCTTATAGATGCCATCTGGAGATTGATGGATAGGATGATGGGCTTATAGATGCCATCTGGAGGTTGATCGCGTAAGAGATTCCTTAGCGAGAACTTGCGTACCTGCAAAAGAAAAATGAGTACCTGACATGTTGCAGGAGCTGGTTTTCAGATGTTTTGTATAGATGTGTCCTGACTGGTTACAGGAGCTGGATCTGGAGCTTCAAACGACGATGAAGGAACCAGGGATGGTTACTACCCTAGCGTGAATGGTAAGAAAACCTTGGGCGACTTTAATTTCAACAACGCTCGTTGAGAAAAAATCTTGGGTGACTTTAACTTCAACAACGCTCGTTGAGAAAAAATCTTGAATGTCTTCTACTGGGATAAGAATCAGGGAGATCTTAGGGTCGATCTGACTGAACCAGAGAGGCCTTTGACTGGATAAGCATCAGGAAAATCTTAGGGTCGATTTAACTGAACCGGACAAGGTCTTGGAATATCTTCAACTGGATAAGCATCAGGGAGATCTTAGGGTCGATCTGACTGAACCAGAGAAGGCCTTTGACTGGATAAGCATCAGGAAAATCTTAGGGTCGATTTAACTGAACCGGACAAGGTCTTGAAATATCTTCAACTGGATAAGCATCAGGGAGATCTTAGGGTCGATCTGACTGAACCAGAGAAGGTTTTTTGACTGGATAAGAATCAGGAAAATCTTAGGGTCGATTTAACTGAACCGGACAAGGTCTTGGAATATCTTCAACTGGATAAGCATCAGGGAGATCTTAGGGTCGATCTGACTGAACCAGAGAAGGTTTTTGTTTTGACTGGATAAGAATCAGGAAAATCTTAGGGTCGATTTAACTGAACCGGTCTAGGTCTTGAAACATCTTTAACTGGATAAGCATCAGGGAGATCTTAGGGTCGATCTGACTGAACCAAAGAAGGTTTTTTTTGACTGGATAAGAATCAGGAAAATCTTAGGGTCGATTTAACTGAACCGGTCTAGGTCTTGAAACATCTTTAACTGGAATAAGTGTCAGAACGTCGCCATATCTGGTTCATATCTGGACTATATCTGGGAGGAAATCTGGAAGCAGCATCAGAACGTCACCATCTCTGGATCATATCTGAAACTATATCTAGAAAGAAACTCTGGAAGCAGTATCAGAACGTCGCCATGCCTGGGTTATATCCGAAACTATATCTAGAAGGAAATCTGGAAGCAGCGTCAGAACGTCACCATCTCTGGATCATATCTGAAACTATATCTAGAAGGAAATCTGGAAGCAGCGTCAGAACGTCACCATCTCTGGATCATATCTGAAACTATATCTAGAAGGAAATCTGGAAGCAGCATCAGAACGTCACCATATCTGGTTTACATCTGAAACTATATCTAGAAGGATATCTGGAAGCAGCATCAGAACGTCACCATATCTGGGTCATATCTGAAACTATATCTAGAAGGATATCTGGAAGCAGTATCAGAACGTCACCATCTCTGGGTCATATCTGAAACTATATCTAGAAGGATATCTGGAAGCAGTATCAGAACGTCACCATCTCTGGGTCATATCTGAAACTATATCTAGAAGGATGTCTGGAAGCAGCATCAGAACGTCACCATATCTGGTTTACATCTGAAACTATATCTAGAAGGATATCTGGAAGCAGCATCAGAACGTCACCATATCTGGTTTACATCTGAAACTATATCTAGAAGGATATCTGGAAGCAGCATCAGAACGTCACCATCTCTGGATCATATCTGAAACTATATCTAGAAGGAAATCTGGAAGCAGCATCAGAACGTCACCATATCTGGTTTACATCTGAAACTATATCTAGAAGGATATCTGGAAGCAGCATCAGAACGTCACCATATCTGGGTCATATCTGAAACTATATCTAGACAGAATTGCGATAGTTTGATAGTAGTCATTTTTGTATTGATCTTTTTCCTGAAAAGGTAAAACATAATTGTATGCAAAATCATGATGCATGAACTGTATGTCTTCAAAATTGATGAGATTCGTGTAGTAAGATGCATATGCATGCTATGATGTATGAAAATGTGATGTTTATGAATGTATATTTGTCTAAGAAAATAAATCCTTGACGGGTGCCGGGAAGTCGTATCCTGGGCTGATGTTGAGGAATAGATTTTGCTTCCACTGGGGATGATAACTGCAAGAATACCGATAGGAGAAGATGACTCCGTTGGGGATGAACTTGGCAAATGACGGATTCTGCGGGGAGAAAAGATACTCTAGCGACCATGCTGGGAAGTGATACTCTGTGGGAAGAGAGAGATGCTTTGCTGAATTGTTGAGAATGACTTGCTGAGGACATCTCTGCTGTATTGGAAGTGCTGACGGACTTCGCTGGGGATAAGAAGATTCTGTCGACGACGATCTTTCCGTGGCTTTTGGCTGAGGATAACCCATTTATATCCTATTAAGGAAATAACTCTTTAAATCAAGCCGGACGACGCGCTCGTGCGCTGCGAGGATGAGCTTCCAGATTTTACTGGGGAATAAGCTTACTGCTTGGGGATATGAATTCCATCTTTCCTGGGGAACTGGATTGGATTCCCTGGGGAAGTTTTGAACTGTATTGGTTATGTTCTTCCACGGAACCTACCCTGATACCTTGGAGGATAGCATAATCAGATTGCTTAGACCATCCATTATTGCCCCTGTTTCTGATGTGGGAGCGGAAGATACCTGTGGAGGTGCTTGATAGTTGTTGATGAGCAAACCTTCTTCTGGTAGGCAGGTGACAAGATGACAGGACATAGTCGTACGCTTTGATCCCTAATTTTTGCCTGGACCGCCCTTTCGGGTTTTCAGTCCACCGGGATACCCATTTTTGCTCAGGCCGCCTTTTCAGGTTTTCGACTTGCCGGGTGTACAGATTTTTTCATTTCATCCCTTCATTTTGCCCGAGCCCTTTTGGTTCACCGGGAAGCCCTTATTTTTGCCTAGGTGTGTCAACCTAGCGGGTCTTTGATTTTGCGTAGTATTTTTTCGACTATGTCCGTGCTTTCAGAATGTAGGGAGGTGCCCCTGTCAGTAGCATTGTGTAGCCATATTACCAGAAGATGTCTGATCGTGCAAGATTTGTTGCTGGAATTCCTGTCCAATGCCCCAAGTGACTTAGGCGGAGATTTGCCTCAGGCTATTTGGCCTTTGAGAGATTCTCCGAATCTTGACTGAATTGCCCCAGATGATGGACAATAATCACGTCTGCCCCTTGATTGGAATTGCTTTTGTTCACTAGGTATTCATCGTGCGAATTTCCCTGCTGTTCAAACAAAAAGTCATATGCAAACAAAGTTATGTTAAAAATGCAAAGCTTATGTCTGTCTTGAGGATTTTTTTTAAAAATGCATTCTTTTTCATAAAACAAGTGAATGTTTGTAAAACGTGATGTCAACTCCGTATTTACCGTAAGCCTTAAGGAGTCAGGATACCTTTCGTAACAGTATGCTTTCGGACTAACCCATGCTTCAGCTAGGACTTTTAAGGGTTATATCATGGCCTGGTTCACGGTTTAAGAAACAAAGGATAAAGGCTCAAATTTTATTTGTACCCACCCGCTCTTCATGATGTTCTCCAAACCTAAACTCAATTGATCATACGTTAGAATTTGTTTGAGTTTTTTTTTGCTCTGATTTTCCGGTGATGGTTCGGATGTTGACAATTTATTTGAATAGGCAGTCATCTCCCTTTTTTTTTGTTGAGGGTTTGTGAGCCCTCTTTCTTTTGATTTTTTGTTATCCCTTTCTTTTTTGCCTGAACTGTTTCCTTTTTTGGAATTACAGTCAGCGGGATGCCCCAGTTTTGTAAGCCTCCTTCATGGGTTTTGACTTAATGGGTTCTTCATTTATGATTTTTTTTTGATAATGACTGCCTGTCCTTATGATTGTTCGGAGCCATCACTGTCTTTTGTTTTTTTGGAAAAACTCATTTGGTGCCATTCATTGTGCACTTGGATCAACTGAGAAGACTACCCTGCCCCGGGTTATGATTAAGGGTTTTAAATTTCGAAAAGAAAAACTCCTACTTCTTTGGCTCAGAGGGGTTGGCGAGGGATTATCATCCTTATTACTCCAGTGTTTGGGAATTGAAACAATGCCTGTACCTCATCAGCGGGGTCTGTTCAAAAGCATACTGTAGATTATGGTATCGTTTTCGTCATCCTCCCTCAAGAGGCTCAGAATTATTAACCAAGAGTTGATCATCAGAAAAAATATGAAAAGAAATTTGAACATAGTGAAAATAATTGTATTAATTCCAAAACAGACGTACGCGATGCATTAATAGAATAAAAGAGTTTGCTATGACAGTAATTGTTTGTATAAGCAAAGAAAAATACAACTCAAAAGTTCGAATAAACAAAGGCTTCAACGATTGGGTAACAGAGCGGTGATTATGTTCGGAGTCTCAGGCACTTCAAACTGAATCTCCCCGGCGTCGATCATGTCTTGGATCTTGTTTTTGAGAGGCCAGCAGTTGTCCGTAGTATGCCCCGGGCTATCAGAATGATACGCGCACCTATCATTGGGATGATAATTGGGAGCAGAAGTGTTCGGATTCCGAAGAGGAGCCCTTAAGGTGATCAGCCCTGCCTTCAACAGTTGTTGCAGTGCTTGATTCAGCGACATGTTGAGTTTGGTATACTGTCGTTTCTCCTTGCGCTGCTGCCCCTGTCCTTGTTGAGCAGGTCCAGGATTAGAGATCTGGATTGCCCCTACATCATGACGACTCTTTTTACCGTGCACAGCATTGGATTCTTTCTTTCCATGATGAGGCTTTTTATCAGAAGGTGCAGCCTCTTGAATTTTCCCAGACCGGATACCAGCTTCTATTCGCTCTCCAGTCAAGATAAGATCTATGAATCCAGCAGACGAATTCCCAATTAGGTGGTTGTAGAACGGACCAGACAGGGTCCCCAAGAACATATCGACAAGTTCCCGATCAGTCAGAGGTGGTTGTACCCTTCCAGCAAGGTCCCTCCATTTCTGCGCATATTCTTTAAAACCTTCACTTGATCCTAACGACATACCCTGGAGTTGGGTACGCGTAGGAGCAAGGTTGGCATTATATTGATACTGCTTGTAGAAAGCAGTAGCCAACTCCTCCCAGTTACGAACCTTGGTCCCATCCAGCTGATAGAATCATTCGAGATGAGTCCCTGAAAGACTCTCCTGGAAGAAGTGGATCCACAAATTCTTGTCCGCAGAGTACGGCTGAATTTTCCGAACATAGGACCTTAGATGCAGCTTGGGACAAGACGCCCCGTCATACTTAGAGAAGGATGGTGCTTTGAACTTGTGGGGGATTATCACACCAGTTGACAAACCCAGATCTCCGAAATCCAGCCCAGGTACCTGTTGAACCTCCATAGCCTTCAACCTATCCTCCAACTGTTTGTACTTGTCCTCAGCCGGAGGGTATTGTTCGTCGTTGAAATCTGTCTCGTTGTCTGAGACCACTGGACTAGGCACCTCTCTCTCATGGTGACTGCTTTCCCTCACAGATGGGGTTGTCCTCTCAGTTTCAGTCTGCGGTGTATTCCCAGATCTGCGTCTAGGGCTGAACAAAACAGTCCTCTTCTTCTTCTTTTCTTTCTTCAAGAGCAAAGCCTTCAGATCTTGTTGCCCCTGGGTCAAATTCATGATCAGCTCTTGGAACTGGGCATTCTGAGCCTGGAGGTCCTTGATAGTGTGCTCGGTTGAAGATTCAGGATTCATGACGATCGGCTGAAATAAACAGTGAAGAAGGGTAAGCAACCTGTCAAAGGGACACCTGCAATGCAATGAGATGTATGACATGCATGTAATGTTTTCAAGGACCTCGCGGGAGAAACAAGAAAATTTGTTAGCATTTGAATTTATAGCTTGATGGAAAGAAACCCATGTTGTTGAGAATTCTTCTCCAAAGGTCAAAGGCTCACCATGTCCAGTGGGTCATATCCCCTGACAACCTTGGTTAGAGGAAAATAAATCCTCTTTGCCCCTTGCTGGACAATTGGTTCATCATGACCTGCATCACAAGCCCTTGAGATCCTTGAAATGGATTAGGATGTATGCAATGGCATGATGTCATGCTATGCATGGGGTGATGTAGGTAAACCCTGTTATGAGTCCCCATTAAGGACTATAAACAGACCCTGCAAGAAATTCAGTATACTTTGTTCTGAGTCCCAATTAAGGACTATAAACAAAACCTGCAAGAAATTTGGTAAACCTTGTCACGAGTCCTAGTTAAGGACTATAAACAAAACCTGTAAGTAGTTCATGTGTCAGCTAACCAGCATGCAAGTAGGCAAGTACAAAGGCACACAAGTCACACAAGAGAAACCCTTAGGGTTTAGGCAAGCATGGGGTCTGGGTAGTACCCTCTTGAAGTTGGTGGGCTCAACCTGTCCTAATCAAAGTAACCGGGTTCTAAGGTTCCCAATATCACGGGATTGCTTTCATTGTTCATCGTTTCGATTTAGCCACTGAACTGGCGACCGAAATATTCCAGGAAAGCAACCCTCAATTGAGTGTAGTATCGAGTATCAACCAACCTCGGACTGCACCAAAGTCAGTTATCTCACTACCCTAAAGAGGCCAAGATAGTTCAATTAAGGTTCCTAAGGTCTGTTGATGCTTCACGACACCACGCGGAGGCCCCGTACTCTCCTTGACTGAACTCAAGGGTTACCGGTACACACCAAAGTGCCACATCAACGTAGCAGACTGTTTCAACCATGTCGGTATACCCCGCACAGTTCCCTCACAGCCTTGTTGCTACTTTCTAAGAAAGGTATCCCCAGATCCGGGTTAGGATCTATAGAACTCCCGAGCAACCCACAATTTTAAAGCACACAAGGAAAACAATTGAAAACACAGTTATGAACTAGCCCTAAGGTACACCTCACTTTAAGTTAATCCCCAGCAGAGTCGCCAGTTCTGTGATCGGTGGATCTGGAACTGACTGTTTTAAAGCTGGTTCGCGAAATGTCGCGGAAGCAAGAGTCGCCACCGTCTTTTATTTTCTCCAAATGGAAAGGACAAAAGCACAGAAAAATTCCTTAAAGAGATTGCTCTCGGTTCGGGAGGTAGGTTATAGAAAGGGAAGGTGTTAGCACCCTTTCTATCCATGGTTATCCATGGGCTCTTAGATACTTGCTCATTTGTGTTTTCAAAAATGTTTGCTTGCTTTTCAATGTGGGTTTAAAAAAAGTTTCTTGGACAAAATTCAGTTCGACTCGTACGTCAGAGTGTTTGAAAAATTTGCTTTGAAAGCTTTTGAAAGGTGTCGGTGTGAAAAGATTTCAGTTTGTTTTGAAGAGAGCAAGTATCCATGAGTCGTCTACCTACCCTAAGGAATTCGTCTGTGTAGATGTCCTTTAAAGTAGTGCCATCCCACCATTGAGAGGTAGGTAGCACCACCGTTGGAGGTGTTCGGGTCAATTCGAAGGTTCGGGACATGGTGATCACCGGAGCAATAGGAAGACACCTTAGAAGCTACCCTCATGCCAGGTTCCCGGATCATGAGGACTTACTAAGACATCCTCTACTCGACGATCACCTTTCGAAAGGCGACAGTGAGGCGTACCCTAGGGGTGGTGTGTGCGATTCGTGTGTCGTTTTCATTGATATTTGTCTTGTCATGTTCATTGGTGTTCTACGCTTGATTTTATTTTTAAGGCCATTCATTCTTGCATGCTTATTTAACAGTTAATATTTGCGGGAAAAATAAATCTAAGGCTATTACAAATGGCGCGGGTCCACATCGCCAAAATTAAACCGGACCCGATTTGACGGAAAGTAAATAAAGCAAAAGAAATAAAAGTGCGAGAAGTTTAAGTTACAATGCTTCGGGAGAGATACATAATGAATTAAGCGAAATAAAACAAATGTGCGAATAAAATAAATTACGAACGAGGGCGTTGGACCCTTTTGCAAAATATTAATAAGGAACTAAAATTAAGAATTAAAAGAAAATGTTTTTAGTATTTTTGTGTTTTTTTTTTAGATTTAATAAAAAAGAATTAATTAAAAAAACCAAAATGAAATGTTAAACCTAGTTCTAATTATTTTTAAGTTTATTATGAAAGTATTAAAATTTAACCTAAATGCAACCCTAATTAGTTTACAAGTTTAATTATGAAAATAAATAAATCACTAATATTATGGCAAAAAACAAGGAAAATTAAGAGGAATAAAAAGTCATTAAACCTAATGCTATATTTTTGGATTTTTTATGAAAAAAAGAATTAATATTGCAAACCCTAATTTAAACTAAATTCATTACATGTTAATTTATTTACAAGAAAATATGAACATTAAATATTTTATTATGTTTTTATCTTTTTTCTGATTTTTTAGGCATTTTTTATATATTGTAAAAATAATGAATTAAATTAAAGCAATAAAACAAATGAAATAATAATTAAAATAAAAAAATATTTTCAAACCAGGGGGGTGGAGGTCCCCAAAATGGAGGTATGAACTTAGAATTCTGGCCCATTTGCCTTTGAAATTCGCTGACTTTTCCAAGCATTTTATGGCACATTGACTAGGGTTGAGGGTGTCCATCAATTCTCCACCCTTGGATTGCTGAAGATAACCACGTGGCCAGCTAGATTTGGTGAGTGTATGGTGGACCACATCCCTGAGCCTGCACATGAACGCTTAATTGGGAAAAATAAATGGAGAGAACGGAGACCTGGGATCGAACCCAGGTCTTGCGCATTGCCCATACGTTCGCTTGCCATCTGTGCCACTTAACCAATTTGTTATATAATAAGCAAAGAAATATTATAAAAGAAAAACAAGATTAGTGCTGGAAAACGCGCGCATTTTAAATGAGCCAGTCAGCGTGTGACATGTAATCGTCTTCTCCACCTTCCCTGAAAACAAAACCATATGGCAACAGTTTCTTAAACGTGGGTTTAGAGGTGTTTTGAGAAAATAACGATTAGCTCATCTCTACACATAAATTCAGCGCGACTATTGCATCTTCTTCGTCCAAGCTCTCTGGTTTGAATGGTGGTACTGGGGATGTCCAATTTTTCCTCTTTTAAGAAGCCCTAAATTTAAGCTCTGAAAAAACCTAGAAATCGCGCATGGCAAAACCTCATATACAGCATGATAATCAAATTAAACATAAGGGTTAGCTTTAAAACATCACAAGGAACAAGAATATATAATTAAAATGCAATGAGGATGTCTAAAACTGAAAACACGATCATCACTTTTTTGCTGTACAGGGAAGGTTCTATATACCAATTCCTGGGGCTTGAGTTGATGTTAGGGATTGGAATACGTTCAGGAATTGTCAAGGAAACTTTTGGAACCAATATTAGAACTTGAATCAACCTCCAAGGTTGATTTCAGTTTTGCTTTCTTTAAGTGAAAACTCCAAGTTTGTTCTTAGCTTTTGCGCATCTTTAATGTGTGTTGTGGTTAGGGTTTGACTCAGTACTTATGAGGGAAGGGAATTAGGTCATTAGCTTGCCTTGATCCATGCCCATGAGAGAATTAGTCTTAGGTCTTTCACCATTAACAAACTTTCCCTTTTTTTAAGCAAAACCAAGACTTGGTGTACAATCTAACCCTAGCATGAGTTTGTGAGCTGGCACATGATATATGGAAGCTATCCAAATTCAAATGACACTATTCCATTGCTTTTTTAAATTTTATTTGAATTTTTAAAGATTTAAAATGAATTAAATTATCAAAAATTAAATAAAATAGAAAAATCAATGTTTGATCTTGAAATTAATCATGGGACACGTGTGTGGCATGACAAGGCTGAATCAAGTGGAAGAAAGTGGGCCCTTTTGTCAAAAATGGAAGTTTCAAGGATAGTTGACTTTTGCCATTTCACAAAAATTTCTCAACTTCTACAAGGCATAACTTGCTCAATGTTTAAGCTTTTCTCATGTTTTTGGACATTTTGGAAAGGTCTTTGAGTCCTTTAACCAATGCCTTTGGTCCCATGTCATTTTGATTTTCCAATCTCAAGTTATGGCCTTTGACTTAAAGTCCCTTTTTGTTGACTTTTGAGAATGACCTATAATGTTGAAATTGATAACTTTTTGTGAGAGCATTTCTTGGACTTGAAGTATGAAGATGAGTTGTAGGAAATGTCTTTATCTTCAAAATGAGCTTTGGATGAAATTTTTCTGATAATCCATGTGAAAGTTATGCCCTAGTCAATTTCAGTTGACTTTTTCAGCTGTCCAAATATAGTAACTTTTGCATCTTGATGATTTTCTGAGCCAAATTTTGAGAATCATGATCAAGCATTGATCAAATGATGTTTGTGGCTTCAAAATGATATGTTGCCCAAAAATTTGAACTTTTGACTGTCAAATGACCATTTTGCCCCTACAGTTGACTGTAGTGCAATTTAGGGTTTTGACTGTGCAATTTTGAGCTGAATGCCTTGAAACTTGATGTGAGGATGCTTGGCCATGTTTGTAAGCATATGAGACTTGATTGAGCCTTTGAACACTTCCTTTTCTTGATCAGACTCAAAACCCTAATTTAGACTGTTTAGGAGGCAGTTGGACTGTGCAACCCTTGGGGGAGTTTGGTGACTTGGCTTGGCAATTTCTTGAAGAATATGGGAGGGCAAATTTTGGGGTACAACATTCTCCAACATGGACAGGACAAAAGCACAGCAAAATTCCTTATGAGATTGTTTCTCGGTCCAGGAGGTAGATTTATAGAAAGGGAAGGTGTTAGCACCCTTTCTATCCGTGGTTATCCACGAGCTCTTAGGTACTTGCTCTTATGTTTTCAAAATTGTTTGCTTTTCAAGTGTGTGTGGGTTTTGAAAAAGTTTCGTTTGAAAAATTTCTAAGTAACTCTTGTATCTGCCCTCAAGAGTGCGTGAAAAAATTTGTTTTGAAAGCTTTTTGAAAGTGTGAGGTGTGAAAAGTATTTTGTTTGTTTTTGAAAAGAGCAAGTACCCATGAGTCATCTACCTACCCTAAGGAATTAAGCTGTGTAAGAGTCCTTTGGATAGTGCCATCCCACCATTGAGAGGTAGGTAGCACCACCGTTGGAGGTGTTCGGGTCAATTCGATTATCGGGACAGTGTGGTCACCGAAGCAACAGTTAGGATACCTTAGAAGTAACCCTAATGTCCTAGATCCTTTTTAATTTGAGGCAACCGTTTCGAGGCAACTGTTCCGAGGCAACTGTTTTGAGGCAACTGTTCCGAGGCAACTGTTTCGAGGCAACTGGATCTTTAGACTAAGGGTGACCTCTAAAACGTCTTATACTTGATGACCACGTTTCAAAGGCAACGAATAAGGCGTACCCTAGAAGTGGTGTGTGTATTGTGTGTTGTTTTCAGTTAATGTTTGTCTTTGTAATTAGTGAGCTACGAGTTGTTTTTATTTACATACATTCTTTCATGCAAGTTTAGCAGTTAAAGGGTGCGGAAAGTAAATTGCGGAAACATAAATCCTACGCTATTACAAGGCGCGGGTCTATACATCGCCAAAAATTACAAAGACCCGTTTTTTAGTAAATAAGTACGGAAATTAAATAAAGCGATAAACCTATTTAACTATTACATTCTTGAAGGCAATTACATAATAATCAAATAAAGTAAATGCGCGCGAATAAAACAATCGGGAATGTCTAAGGGTGTTGACCCTTTTTTTAGAAAAGAAAATGATTTTTTTTGGCTTTTTTTATGATTAAAGTGAAATTAAAGCTAATCAATGACTAATTAATTAATTTAATTAAAAGAAAATATTTTTTTTGTTTTTTATGTTTTTATGAAATAAAAGAAATGGAATAAAATTAAAAGTTAACTTTTACCTAATTCTAGATTTATTTTAATTATTTAAGAAAAGGAATTAAACTTGCCTAATTAAACTATTTTGGTTAATATTTATTTACAAAATAAAATAATAATAATAATAATGATGTAATTCTATTTTTATTTTATTTTTTATGAAAATATGTTAATTAAGTTAATTTGTTAATAATAATAATAAAAATAAAAAGGTTAAAAATTAAAATAATAGAAAAACAAAACAAAATAAAAAAGGAAGTAAAAACCAAAAAAGAGGGGGGGGGGGGGTGTGGGCTGACATTTGGAGGTATTGAATTGAGAATTGTGGCCCATTTAAATCTAAGCCACATTTGACTTTCATGGTTGCCTGCAGCGTGCTTGACTCCAGACCATGGTGTGCTACACTTTTTGTCCTTTGGATCTGCGTTGGTGACATATGGCAGCGCTGGGAAGTGGGACTTATGATGCACCTCATATTGGAATCTGCACAGGAAAACGTTGAAGAAAATAATATGGAAATTATAAGGGATCCGGGAAGAACTTACAGCGCAGTATGAGCCTCAGGACTTGGCAAAGGTTGCTTCAGCTTCAAGGTGTGGCAAGGAATAGAACCACGTGCTTGTTTTGATCTGAAGATGCTCGCAACTATGTTTTAGAACTCTCACTTTTTGAATAATTTTTGGTTTTTCTCTTGGCCGTTTCTGCACACACTCTTTTTTGAATGAGGTTGGGAAGACTTGTATATATAGTAATGTAAAGTGTATCAATAAGAATAATGGTCATTAAGCTTATGCAATTATGTTCTTGATTTCCTCCATAACCAACATTGAACCACTTGCCATATTTGTGAAAATTTGAATTTTCTTGCTTGGAATAGGCCTTGCACGAATTTGGAATGTGAGTGATGGTGTATCAAAGCATTTCAATACAAAATATATCCCTTAATTAATTTCTTTGATTTTTATTTGAATTTTAAAGATTTAAAATGAATTAAATCAAATAAAATTAAATAAAAATGGAAAAATTAATCTTAAATCTTGAAATAAATTGTGGGACACGTGGGAGGCATGGCCAAGCTGAAACAAGTGGAAAAAGTGGGCCCCTTTTGTCAAAAATGAAGTTTCAAGGATAATTGACTTTGGCCATTTCACAAAAATTTCCCAACTTCTCCAATGCATATCATGCTCAATTTTGAAGATATGAACATGTTCTTGGACATTTTGGAAAGGTCTTGAAGTCCTCTAACCAATGTCTTTGGTCCCATGTAATTTTGATTTACCAATCTCAAGTTATGGTCTTTGACTTAAAGTGCCTTTTGGTTGACTTTTGAAAATGACCTATAATGTTGAAATTGATAACTTTTTGTGAGAGCATTTCTTGGACTTGGAATGTGAAGATGAGTTGTAGGAAATGTCTTCCCCTTCAAGATTAGCATTGGATGGGATTTTTCTAATGAACCATGAAAAAGTTATGCCTTGGTCAAGTTACAATTGACTTTTCAGCTGTCCAAAAATAGAAACTTTTGCATCTTGAGACTTTTTGAGCCATGCTTGTGGAATCATGATCAAGAATTGATCAAATGATAATTGTGGCTTCAAAATGAGATGTTGACCAAAATTTTTGACTTTTGACTGCCAAATGATCATTTTGCCCCTACAGTTGACTGTGGAGCAATTAGGTTTTTTGATTGTGCAACTTGACCTTGTGAGCCTTGAAACTTCACATGTAGGTGCTTGACAATGTGTATGAGCATATGGGACTTGATTGAGCCCTTGAAAACCTCAACTTCCTTGCAGGAACCAAAACCCTAGTTTGACTGGCTTTAGGAGAGTGGTTTGACTGTGTAGCCCTTGAGTAGTCTTTGAACCCTTTGAGGTGATGCTTGTCAAAACTTTGAAGAATATGGGAGGGCAAATTTTGGGGTACAACTCACATCATAATCACTCTTCTTAATGATCCTCAGGATTTCTTCCATCTCCTTCTTGGATGTTTCAGGAATAACTAGTGATTGAGCCTTCGTCTGGACAAGCTCCTCTTGAACGTTCTTTCCTTTATTCTCAGCAGTGGAAGTAGGGATAGGAATTGTATTGTCTTTGTTGTCAGGTATACTTGTAGGTACAATCACTGGTACAGACGTAATCTTCAGAATGGCCACGGGTCCAAAGACTACTGTTGGAGGAGCAATCTTTGGAGAAAAGATTCTTCCACTACGTGTAACCTTGCTTGTTCTGGCAATGTTACTGATGTCGGAATTATCCTCTTCGGATCTTTCTTCTTCAGCAGTCTGTTCAATCTATTTAATACCATGGTAGTAGATTTCTCCACCATAATTCCATGGTACTGATTTATCTGATTTGTATGGGGCAGGCCTGGGCATTGTAATCTTAAGTTGAACAATCTTTGGAGAAGGTGTAATCCTAACGAGTCTTTTAGGGGCCCTGGAAGGATTGGCGTAGATGGTTATTATTGAAACTTCTTTAACTGGAACGGGTGAAATAGGAGCTTTCTCAAACAAAATTTCTTGGTTATCAATCAATTGTTGGATTCCTTTCTTCAACAGAGGGCAGTCAAATGATGAGGACAGGCAAACATGGCAGTCTTTGTCACAACCTGGGAAGATGCCAGCTTTTAACAAATTCAACTTGATGGTCGGGAGCGGAGTTAACAGGTCATCCACGGTAGCAACAAACAGACATTCTTCAATAACGTTGGCATTGTGACCATGCCTCCACATTGGGGCGGAAATAACATTCGGTTTCTCAGGCACTTCAAACTCAACTTCCTACGCGTCTATCAGATCTTGAATCTTATTCTTCAGAGCTCAACAGTTGTTGGTGTCGTGCCCTGGACTTTCAGAATGGTACGCGCATCTGGTGTTGGGATGGTAACGTGGAGAAGTAGTATTGGGATTTTTTGGGGCCTCTTTCAAAGTGGCCAGATTCAACTTCAGGAGATGTGGTAGAACTTGGGCTGGAGTCATGTTAATCTTGGTAAATTTCCGAACTGGCCTTTCTACCCTTTGCTGATTATTTCTCGGCTGGTCTGATGCAGGATTCAGAATCATAACGGCCCCCACCATTGGTCAGCGCTCGGTTCTTCCCTGATTTCTCTGTGAATAGACAGCAAATACTTCCTTTCTTCCCGTGAAGGGCTTTTTTACAGCTGTTGAGGCAGACGCGTCCTTCTGAATTTTCCCGTTTCTTATACCAGCCTCCACTCTTTCGCCAGTTAGAATCAATTCGGTAAACCCTACAGAGGAACTTCCAATTAGATGATTAAAGAAAGGGCCTGATAGAGTTCCTAGGAACATATCCACTAACTCTCTTTCAGACAAGGGGGGTTGCACCCTTCCGGCTAGATCCCTCCACTTTTGGGCGTAGTCTTTGAAGCCCTCATTGGAAGCCATAACCATACTTTGTAGCTGAGTACGGGTCGGCGCCAAGTCGGCGTTGTATTGATACTGTTTATAGAAAGCTTCCGCCAAGTCTTCCCAGTTATGGACATCTGCCCTCTCCAATTGGTAGAACCAATCAAGCTGCGTTCCTGACAAACTATCTTGGAAAAAGTGGACCCACAGGTCTTTGTCGGCAGAATGTGGTTGAATCTTCCTGACATAGGATCTGAGGTGCATTTTAGGGCAAGACACCCCATCATACTTGGAAAACAGTGGCACTATAAACTTTGGAGGGATTACAATTCCTGACACCAGCCTAAACTTCTCAAAATCTAGCCCCGGTACTCTCTGGATTTCCATAGCGCTTAGTCGCTCCTCAAGGTGTTTGTATTTTTCATCGGCCAAAGGGTATTGTTGTTCAGAGTAATCCTCCTCTTCCTCTTCTTCTTCTTCAGAATCTGATGGTACTGCCATTCCTTTTCCTTTTCTTTCCCCCCTCTTCAGATGTTGTTGGAAATTCTAAGGTCCGTCTGGCTTGTCCCTGAAATCTTCTGCCCATGATAACCACACTAGCTGGCTTCTTTTTCTTTTTCTCCTTTTCTTTCTCTAGCAAAGTCTTCATCTCCTCTTGCCCCTTGGCTAAGGTCATGAGCAACTGTTGAAATTGTGAATTCTGAGCTTGCAAATCTTTGACCGCTTGTTCGATATCCATCTTACTGAAATAAACAGCAGAGAGATGAGGAAACTTGGTGTGAAGACCTGTTTATGCTTATGATGAATGATATGTATTCATGCAATGCTTTCAAGGATTTAGAAATTCAAATTTGTTTTAAACAAAAAAGGAACACACGTCATATTAATAAGATAGAATTTGTGAGTACATCAATGCCCCTTGGGTAAAATAATACAAAACTCTAAGGTAAAAAGACGTTGCGCATCCTCTTCCGTGCAATGTAGGTGTTGAGAGTCTTCTCTTCATGAAGTAGCTGAGTGAGTTCCAAAACCTTCTTCTTGCTTGTGTAGAATTGGGCTTCGAAAGTATCACACTCTCCCTTGAGCTGTATCCAACTCCTTTGTAGGTCTTCGAATGATGTCGGCATGTCAGGATGTAGGATGGTGTATGGAACCTCTCTTTCCTTAACAGGCTCTATAATCACTGGGAGAATGGAGGGATAAGGCATCATAAGACTTTGGGCATGGGTTCATACCCACTTGAGGTAAGGCTCAAGAGGGATGGAATTCTTGTGTCCCAAGGTCTTCCTATCCACCTTGTTGGGCATCCTCCAAGCTCGGGTGAATCTCTGACGGAGTCCTTGGTCGTCGTTGTCGTAGTCGAAAACCAATACTTGAATCAGCATGTCATGTGGGCCATCCCTTTGGGCATAACCAAACTGTCTTAGGGCTAAGCATGGGTTGTAGGTGATGCCTCCCCTAATTCCAAGTAGAGGGACATTAGGGAATTCCCCACAACGGTCAATGATGATAACATTCTCTTTGGATCGAGAACACCAATGAATATCTGAATGGTTAAGTGTCATTAACCTTTGTGACCACCTCAAACCTTGCTCATTCTTCAAGATTGATTGGGGAAGATGATAAATAAACCATCTTTCAAGGAGAGGAGTGCAACACATAAGAACACCTCTTTTCCTCATTGTACGAGTGTGAAAAGAGTGGAGGACATCCCCAAGCAATGTAGGCACCAAGTTGCGAGACATGAAGATTTTGATAGCACTTATATCTATGAGTTGGTCAGGATTAGGGAGCAAGACCATCCCATAGATGAGAAGGGCCACAATCTCCTCAAAAGCTTGCAAGTCTAGATAATTCCAACAGCTTTGGGCCTTCTCAAACAGAAACTTTGACAAGAAACCTTTGACACCACTTCTAGTTTCCCAATGAGTTGTGACATCAGATGAGTGCAAGTGCAAGGCTTGAGCAATCTCTTCTGGCTTTGGATCTCTTTCCGTACCGTTGAAGGGTAGTTGATTGAGAATAGGAATTCTCATAAGTTGAGATAATTCTTCCAAAGTGGGCACAAGTTGGTAGTCAGGAAATGTGAAGCAATGATGCAAAGGTTCAAAGAACTGAAAGAGAACTTTCATCATATCCTTCTATGTGTTGGAAGTGACCAAGTTGAGTAGACAACCATGTCTCTCGGTGAATGGAGAATTCTCAGAAATCGTTGAAGCTAGCTCCTTGAGTTGTGTAGGAATTCTTACAAGGTTGATTTGGATAGTTTTCCTGCGAAGTGAATCCATAACCTACAAAACAAGAACAAAGATGAATCTCCAAAATCCTTGAAATGGTTAGTGAATGCATATGATGTTCATGATGTCCATGATGTTATGCACAAGTATATATGTACAAGCAAATCACACAAGTTCCTAGTTTAGGCTTGCGTGGGGTTTCATAGGTAAGTACCCTCTTCAAGTTTAGTTGGCTCAACCTATCCTAGAAATAGTAAACGGGTTCTAAGGAGCTCAATATCACTGGATTGTTTCCTTGTTCATTGTTTCAATTCAAGCCTCTTTACTGGCGACCAAAATATTCCAAGGAACTAACCCTCAATGAGTGTAGTATCGAGTATCTACCAACTTCAGACTGCACCAAAGCCGGTCATCTCACTACATCCTAAAAGGCCAAGTTGGTCAAGTAAAGGTTCTAGAAGTTCATTAGTGCTTCATGACATCACTCAGCGGCCCCGTATTCTCTTTGATTGACTCAAAGGCTACCGGTACCCACAAATATGTCACACTAATATAGCTATTGCTTAGACCATGTCGGTATACCCCGCACAGTTTCCACAATGTATTGCTATTTACCTATAATGTTTCCCAAATCCGGGTGGAGGATTCAAACCCAAACAAAGAACCATAATTGTAAAGCAAACAAATCAAACAATTGTAAGCAAATAAAGGTGATCTAAACCCTAAGGTAACCCCACTTTTAGAGTTGTCCCCAGCAGAGTCGCCAGTTCTGTGATGCGGTGGGAGAACTGACTTGAGGTTTTACGTTTGTGTTTGCAAATGTTGCGGTTAGCAAGAGTCTCCACCGACTTTTCTTTTATCCAAAAGGAAAGGTAAAAAAGCATAGGAAAGACCTTTGAGATGTTTTCTTGAGTTCGGAGGGTAGATTATGAAAAGGGAAGGTGCTAGCACCCTTTTCATCCATGGTTTTCCATGGGCTCTTAGTTACTTGTTTAGATCACTTTCTTTTCTTTGAAATTGTTTGAAATGGTGCTTTGTGTGGTTTTGAAAGTATTTTGAAAAGAGGCCATTCGTTTAGGCAATCTTTGTAATGATTCTCGTTCGTAAGAATGTATACAAAGATGTTTGTCTTTTGAAAAAAATGTTTCAATGTTTTGTAAGATGTTTTGAAATGTGTGTGTTTGTTTTTTGAAAATAGCAAGGATTGTTTTTAAATGGGACAAGTAACTAGAAGCATTCTACCTACTCAAAAGTCTTTCTTGTGCATTTTTATTCCTTTGACATTATTGATTTACCATTGATTTGGTAAACAACCCTATCTTTGGATGTAAACGGGACGGGCGTGGGTCATCGTATGACCATGATAGCAATGTTGCCAAGTATCTTAGCACGTTTGAGGGACCAAGATCAACTTTTTTTAGGCAACCTTTTGATAGCGTCATCGAGGGACTATGATCTTATTTTGTTTTGTTTTGCCAAGATACTTCGCATGCGTAACATGGCCATTTTTATTTAGGCAACCAAGTGGGTGAAACCCTAAAGGTGCTTGTGTGCAAAGTGTGCCATTTTTCAAGCATTTGATTTGTCTTGTATTAGGCCTTGTCTATTTGTTTTATTTTTGGTCTTGTCATGTAAACCCTAGTTTACTGAACATGGTATAAATGCGATAAATTGCGTAAATGTAAACTAAGCTATTACAACAATTATTATGGGAGGGGGGATACAAGTTTTTGAATGGGGATATTGCACAAAATAAACCCTAAAAATACTATTACAACCCAATTGAATATTGTGCGAATTAAATAAATGTACAAATATTTAAAATGCAATAAAAATGTATTTATGTAAAATATTTTGTACTTGATTTTTGTATGAGAAAAATGATCTATTTAAGCCCTAAAAATAAGAGAAAAATATTATTATTTTTGAAAGAGTGAAACCCTAATTTTCAATTAAAATAAAATATATGTTCTATATTATTATTTTGTCCATTTTTGTACAAGAAAATAATAAATAATATTATTTACAAATATTAAAAATCAAAATATGTATGAAAATAAATATTTTATGTGTATAAATAATAGAATAAAAATGTATGGTATTTTTAAATATATTTACAAATTTTATTTAAGAAAATAAAGTATATTATCCTAATAAAACTATTTTTTTAATGCAAAAAATAACAAAAAAAATAAAATAAAAATGCAAATATTAAAAAAAAATATTTTTCATGATTTTTATGATTCAGAAAAAATAAATAAAAGCAATAAATATGAAAATATAAAGAAAAATGCAAAAATATAAAATAATAGTCAAGGGGGTGTAGGAGTAATCCAGGGGGTGTGAAAAGTAAAAACAAAAAGGCCAAGGCGCACCAAAAAAGCCCAAGCCAGTCATCTTCATCCCTGTCCTTCAGCTCTGCGCGCGTGTTATGGTTCAAACTGCAACTCTCAGATGCTTGCACAAAAACAAAATCTCATAACATGAAAAATGTAGCATGTAATCTCACGATTCCAATGATATAAATTATGTGACCTAACTGTAAAAGATCAGAGAGAATTTTAATGGCCCTAAATCGTGACCTAACTACTTCAGCAACTTCAAGCTTCAAATTCTCTTAGCTCAGTTAATATAAATGAAAAGTATGCATATGTACAGCTTCACCATGTTCTGGACTACATCTTTTCTTCACAAATCATGGCTTGAGGATGCCTAAATACAGAGATAGAGTTTTGAAAAATACCTCCTTCAGCTGGATTTGGATATGACAATGTGGGGACTTTGAGTGAGGCCTGAGGATCATGTGAGCTTCCCTGAACTTCCTTCAAACTATTCCAATACCTAGCTTGCTTTGTGGATGGCCAGAACTCTCTGTAGAAGTCAAGTTGCAAGCTCCAAGTTTGAAAATGGCAATGGCTGAAACAGAGCTTACAGATGCCGGATGAATGCTTGGATAGCTTTGATATGATGTGGATAAGATGTTTGAAGTGTTGAAATAAAAAACGCACGAGCCAAAAATGAAATGGCTATGGTTTTGCAGAAATCTGTATATTTGGGTAGAAAAATGATGTTTCTGAGTTTGATAGTGTTTTAGAGGCTAAACATTCGTGTTTAGCATTGTCATGAGTTTTTATATTTGTATAGAATGATACAAAGTCCACTCCTTATCAGCTGTACAAGTTCTGACCTCTTTTGCAACTTTTCTTGCATTTGAAGAAAAGTGAAGTGATCAATGCAAACATGCTTGTACTGGCTGGCTTGTGAGCTGCATAGAGTTGGTATACATTACTTGTGGCCTGTGGAAATTTCTTGCTACAAAGGAACAGGTCCAAGGCTCAAGGTTGATAAAGTTACAAAAGCTCACTTTATGAAAATGGCATTGTAACCTTTATGCTTAAAATGGAAATGTAACTTTGTACAATGCTTCAAAAGTGAAAATAAAGCCTTTAACCTCTGAGTTTGAATTTAATTATGGAGTGTAGAATGAGTTTAGGACCTTTAATGCAAGGTACAAGCATCATGGATCTGATTTGCAACTTGATACTTTGTGAAAATGGCATGAACAAAAGTGATAAAATGCCAATTTCTCTTCTTCGATTCTCCCTAACCACATATGATCTTGGAGAGTTCTTAGACATTTTAGAAATCTTGCAATGTGCTATATAATCCATCTTTGAAATGCATTTTGAGATACCTCTTGGAACTAGGTGAAAAATGTCCATGAAGTTGGGTCAAAAAAGCTGCCTAAATTAGGGCAAATTTTCACTAAGTTATTTAGTTCATGGACCTATGTTCACAAATTCATAACTTGATATCCAAGCACGTTTTGGGAAAAGTTTTTGAAGTAAAGTTGTATATTTCATGTAGGAATACAACTTTCATGTTGGAAGTTTTCTTTGAATCAAATTGCATCATGGTAAAAAAGTGGTGGAAAGTTGGGAAAAAAATAAGAAAGTTTCCATACTTAGATAAATTCTAAGTTATGAATTTTTTCAAATTCAAAACCCTAATTTGCAATTTTGGTTTTCTTGGTGAACAAGTTTCATATTTTTACATATCTTGATGAATTATGACCCTTGGCACTTGATTTTGACCAAAAAGTCAAAGTTTGACTTTTCAGTGTACAGTTGATTTTTGATCAGTTGACTGCAAAATTCATCTGTCAATCCAATGAACTTGAGATCTTTTGAACCATGTAATTAGGTAAATATGATGCCATTGAACCCTTGAAATCATGTTTTAACCCAATTGGTCATTGGCTAGGTTAAAAATCATAAATTTCCCTTTCTCAGTCAAAACCCTAATTTTGACCATTTTGCCCTTTTGATGATTTGATCAAATTTCTTGAGGAGTTGTGATCCAAACTTGATCAAATAGAACATATGAGTCTAAAATGTTGATGTGGATAAAAAATTATGAAGTTTGACTGTAAATTGGCCATAGTTGACTTTTTCCCCAATACAGCTGATTTTTAGGTCAACTGTCCAATTGACTGAGCAAAAATGTCATTCAAGGCTTGAAACTTAACATGAGCAATCTTAGGGGTCCAACATGATGTATGAAAGTCACATGAATCATTGATGGTCCAAAAATCCTTGTGCAAACTCAAACCCTAATTTGGGGTCATCAGTGCAAGATAAGGTGTTTTGAGCTGACCAAACCCTAATCTTGTCTTGAGTCCAAGAAGTCTTGTGAGAAAAATCTTGATAAATGAGAGGACAAATTTTAGGGTACAACAGCTGCCCCTGTTCAATCTTCTTGAACCTGAAGAGTTAGATTGGTGAGTTTTGTCGTTCGTGACTCGAAGGTAAAAGATGATTGGACACTAGAGTGCCCACAAATTTGCACTCGACAAAAATGTAGTTGAGGGAATGGGCTTAAAGGTGCCATTTGGAGAGGTGATAGAATCTTATTGGAGATGGGCTTAAATATTCCATCCAAGAATGTTTGTTTAATTGTAAGTTGTACGTCAGAAGAATGAGTATCAGAATGGTATCCGCGTCTGGAACGTATCTGAACTGTATCTGGAGACTGAAATCTGAATGAGAAACAGAATAGCATCCGTTTCTGGGGTGTATCTGAACTGTATCGAGAGCGTGATATCTGAATGATTATCAGAATGGCATCCGTGTCTAGAGCGTATCTGAACTTGAAATCTGAATAAGGGCCAGAATGGCATCCGTGTCTGGAGCGTATCTGAACTAGAATCTGAATAAGTGATCGAATGAATTCCGCGTCTGGAGTGTATCTGAACTGTATCTGAATAAGTGACAGAATGACTTCCGTGTTTGGAGTGTATCTGAATTGTAATCGGAGTGACAGAATGGCAACCGTATCTAGAGCGTATCCGCACTGTATCCGAAGTTGAATTTGAATGAGTAACAAAATGGAATCCTTGTCTGGAGCGTATCTGGACTGTATGTTGAAGTCTGAATGAGTAACAGAATGACATCCTTGTCTGGAGTGTATCTGTACTGTATCTGAAATCTTTAAACATTGTCAATGGTAGCCGTTAATCTTATCCTGAAAAGGGTAACATGTTAGTTGAAACACAAAGTTATATTGCATGAAATGTATAATGCAATATATGTGTTTTATAAATTGTTTATGATATGTGGATGTAATGTATGCGCATGTAAGCTGATTTGTTGTATTACTGAGGAAAATAAACCCTTGACTGCTGCCGGGGAAAATAAATCCTTGACTGTTGAGGATAAGAATCCTTGGAGACTGTTGGGGATTAAAAATCCTTGATTACTGAGAATAAGAAATCCTTGGCGACTTCTCTGGGTATATAGGGTTCCTTCATGTCTTGAAGTTGGAGTATTGACAAAAGTTCTGTTGTGAGCAATTCCATATACTGCCTGAGTAATCTGCTTGGTGAATCCAGAGAAATTTGATGACTTCTACCAGGGATTACACAATGGGAATCCTTATTCTGCCGGGGAATAAAGAAAATTCTGATGACTTCTGTGGGGAAATAATAAAGAGAATCTTCATTCTGTTGGGGAGCAATGAAAGCTCTGTGGGGAAAAAGGCTTACTGCTGGGGAGTAAGTTCAGGAGTTTGGGTTGTCTGCCATTCTACTGGGGAGTTATCAGAAGTCGGGGAGAGACAAAAATTAACTGATGTCTGGTTGATTTTCAGGCTTCAAGATAACTTGCTGGGGAATTTAGAGAAACTGGATGGTTTTCGTTGGGGATTGATAGTTAGAAGTTTTGGCTCCGCTGGGGATTGGGAGTTTGAAGTTTTAACTCTGATGGGGATATAGATGATGTACTGTAGGGATTGCTCATGGAATAGCCTAAAGATGTTTTCCTACCCTTTCAGTCTGTCAGTAATTATTCTTTTCCATTCTATTTATTTGTAAACAGTAATTATGTTCAAATGCATATGTTCATTAATGAATCATTAGACGTTTTTGCAAATAAAAACACAAGTGTAAAGAAAAAGGCAAATAGTTTTCTGTACTTTGAAAGAGACATCTTTGTATTTACTTTGAATAATTATTTTGTACAAAGGAGACAGACATCATAGTAAGAGGATGGTGTCATAAAAGTAAGAAAAATTTATACAAAGAAAGATAGTTATGTGTAAAAATCCCATGGGGTTCCCATTCCGCTATAGCCTTCGTATCTCCGAATATCTTGTCTGTCCGTTGCTTCGTCCGAAGATGATTGAATTGATCAGAAGCTCAAAGTTTTTCAATGAAGAGATTGTCCTTAAAGTGATCCGACGAGACATAGTCATACGCTTTAATTCCCCAACTTTTGCCTGGACTGCCCTTTCGGGTTTTCAGTCCACCAAGAAGCCCTTTTTTGCCCAAGTCGCCCTTTCAGGTTTTCAACTTGTCGGGTGTACAGATTTTTTATATTTTATCCTTAATTTTTGCCCGAACCTTTTTGGTTCGCCGGGATGCCCTTGTTTTGCCTAGGTGTGTCAACCTAGCGAGTCTCTTATGCGTAGTATCTTTTAATTATGTCTGCGTTCGTAGAGTGTGGCAGGTCGTCACCGTCCATGGTGGTTAAGATCATTGCCCCACCAGAAAATACGTTCTTGATTACAAATGGTCCTTCATAGGTAGGAGTCCATTTTCCCCTGGGATCACTTTGTGGCAAGATGATGCGCTTGATCACTAGATCTCCAACTTTATATACCTGGCGTCTGACTTTCTTGTTGAAAGCCTTGATCATCCGTTTTTTATACGTCTGACCATGGCAAACAGAAGTAAGTCTCTTCTCGTCAATTAAATTCAGTTGGTCAAGTCGGGTCTGGATCCAATCGTCTTCACTCAAACCTGCATCCTTCTTGATTCTCAAGGAGGGAATCTGAACCTCGATAGGTAAAAAAGCCTCCATGTCATAAACCAAGGAATAATGTGTTGCCCCAGTTGATGTGCGAGCCGTGGTACGGTACCCGTGAAGAGAAAACGGTAGCATTTCATGCCAGTCCTTGTAGGTGACTGTCATCTTTTGTATGATCTTTTTAATATTTTTGTTAGCAGCTTCGACTGCACCATTCATCTTTGGCCGATAGGGAGATGAATTGTGATGTTGAATCTTGAACTGCCCGCACAAAGCAGTGATCATAGTAATGTTAAGGTTTGTACCGTTATTAGTGATAATCCTTTCGGGGATACCGTACCGGAAAATAAGATTCTATTTGATGAAGCGGGTAACAACATTCTTAGTAACGGATGCGAAGGAAGCTGCTTCGACCCACTTGGTGAAGTAGTCAATGGCCACCAGAATGAAGCAGTGTCCATTGGAAGCTGTAGGCTTGATCTCTCCAATCATGTCGATTCCCTTCATAGCGAAGGGCCAAGGAGCTGTTAAGACATTTAGAGGAACTGGAGGCACGTGCACCTTGTCTGCATAGATTTGACACTTATGGCAGGTCCGGGAGTGTTGATAGCAGTCAGCTTCCATGGTAGACCAATAATAGCCTGCCCGTAGGATCTTCTTCGCCATCGTATGCCCACTAAAGTAAGTTCCAAAGGTACCCTCATGCAATTCAGCCATGATCTTTTCAGCTTCAATCTTGTCCATACAACGGAGCAGAATAGAATCATGATTACGTTTGTACAGGATGCCATTGCTTAGGAAGAACTTTACCGAGAATCTCCTTAAGAACTTTTTTTCATTGACTGAAGCTCCTTCTGGATATTCTTGAGCCTCTAGATACCTTTTGACTTCATGAAACCACGACTGGTCCACTACTTCTTCGGTATTAATCTCGTGATAGTGTGCTGGTTCGTTCATCCGTTCAATGGAGATCTGGGGAGCCTCATTATCCCAATCAAGTTTAAACATGGATTTCATTGTATCTAGAGCATCTGCTAGCTGATTTTCTTCTCGCGGGAAGTGCTCGAAGGTAATCTGCTCGAAATGTGGTAGCAATGTCAAAACATGTTCTTTGTAAGGGATGAGGTTTGGATGTTTAGTGTCCCACTCTCCTTTGATCTGACTGATGACCAAAGTGGAGTCCCCAAACACATCTAAGGATTTGATTCCCAAGTCTATGGCAGCCTTGAGTCCAAAGATGCATGCTTCGTACTCTGCCATGTTGTTCGTACAGTTGAAGCAAAGTCTGGCCGTGAAAGGAGTATGGCATCCTTCCGGAGATATGAGCACAGCGCCAATACCGTTACCAAGTGCATTAGATGCCCCATCAAAGTACAGGGTCCATCGGGATCCTTGTTCAGGTCCGTCATATGGTCTGATCTCTTCGTAGTTGTCCAATGTCATGATGTCTTCGTCAGGGAAGTCAAACTTCATGGACTGGTAATCTTCTACAGCTTGATGAGCCAGATGATCAGCTAGCACACTGCCCTTTATAGCTTTTTGGGTCGTGTACTGTATGTCATATTCGGTAGGATCATCTGCCATCTAGCTATCCTCCCAGCCAGAGCAGGCTTCTCAAAGATGTACTTTATCGGATCCATCTTAGATATCAGCAAAGTGGTATGAGTCAACATATACTGCCTTAGCCAGCCAGCAGCCCATACCAAAGCGCAACAAGTTTTCTCGAGCAGTGAATATTTGGTTTCACAGTCGGTAAACTTTTTACTTAGGTAATAAATAGCGTGCTCTTTTCGACCAGACTCATCATGCTGCCCCAGTACGCACCCCATTGAATTCTCTAAGACAGTCAGATACACGATTAGCGGTCTTCCCTCGACGAGTGGCATTAAGACAGGAGGTTCTAGTAAATACTCCTTGATTTTATCGAAAGCAATCTGACATTTGTCTTTCCATCTGACCACTTGATCTTTCTTCAACAACTTGAAGATTGGTTCACAAGTAGACGTTAGGTGAAAAATGAACCTGGCAATGTAGTTTAGGCGTCCCAAAAAACCTATGACTTCCTTCTCAGTGCAAGGAGCAGGCATTTATTATATAGCTTTGACTTTGGTAGGATCAACCTCGATGCCTTTGTTGCTGACAATGAAACCTAAGATTTTACCGGACCGGACTCTGAATGTGCACTTGTTTGGGTTCAGTCTTAACTTGTACTCCTTCAATCTGACAAACAGCTTTTGCAAGTGATCAAGGTGTTCTTCTTCAGTTTGTGATCGGGCTATCATGTCACCTACGTAGACCTCTATCTCATGATGTATCATATCATGAAACAAAGCTACCATGGCGCGCTGATAGGTTGCTCCGGCATTCTTCAGTCCGAATGGCATCACTTTGTAGCAGAACGTACCCCACTGTGTGACAAAAGTAGTTTTCTCCATGTCCTCAGGTGCCATTTTGATCTGGTTATAGCCTGAGAATCCGTCCATGAAAGAAAATACTTTGTGCTGAGCTGTGTTGTCAACCAGGATGTCGATGTGTGGAAGTGGAAAATCATCTTTAGGGCTGGCCCTGTTTAAATCTCTATAATCCACGCATATTATCACTTTGCCGTCCTTTTTAGGCACGGGAACAATGTTAGCAACCCATTGAGGATAGGAAGTAACAGCTAGAAATCCAGCATTGAATTATTTCATAACTTCTGCTTTGATCTTCTCTGACATATCAGGTCTCATGCGGCAGACCTTTTATTTCACTGGTGGACAGTCTTCTCTTGTGGGTAGACGGTGTACCACGATGTCTGTATCGAGTCCCGACATGTCTTCGTATGACCAGGCAAAGATCTCAACATAACCATGCAATAGCTGAATTAGGCGTTCCTTGACACTCGACTCTAGATTGGCACCTATCTTGATTTCCTTTTTATCTCCCTCAGTACCCAAGTTGATTGTATCCAACTGCTCCTCATGAGGCTGAATTGCTCTTTCCTCTTGCTGTAATAATCTGGCCAATTCCCATGGCACCTCACAATCTTCCTCACCTTCGTATTCGGCTTGGTAGATCAGATCTTCAGAGTCACTGAAGGCTATAGCAGTATCGTTACCCATGGGATCCGGAATGGAAGGGTACCTGCATTTGTGAGTGTGGGTGTGTGTAAGGGTATAGCCATCTTAAAACAATAAAATGTAAAAGAAAGATAATGAGCATAAAAGGTTTATATGTGAAAAAGCGTCCATGATTCATTGAATGACATATGTAGATGAAATAAAAACCCTTACAAATGGACCATTGTGCCTCGGGTAAGACACAAGGTTTTTAAAGTGCGAATTGTTTGTGAATTATTACAGTCCAACAGAAATGTATAAGATAAATTACTGCGGTATGAAGGTTATCGGAACAAAGTCTTTGGCTTCCCAGTTGCAAAGTCCTCCGCTGACAGTAGGAAATATCCAATCTTCCAAGCTGCCCTTCTCTTTATTGTCTTCTATCACACTGGCGCTTTGGTTGGTAATCTTCACAGGTGTCCCCCCCAGCATGGGCACGTCGCATAGCCTTCTGACAAGTCGAAGTAAACCCCAGGCCAAACTTTTCTGATTTGTAAGGAATGTTTGGAAGCTGACCCCAGATTGTGCATCCCCCTTCTTCCACAACTGCTCTTGCATCCTTTAGAGATGACATCTGAGGTGGAGGTCTTGTGATCTTAGGAGTCGAGGATACCGCCTTGGTTGCCGCTATCTCAGGAGAGACTTCTTCAAAATGTTGCAAAGGGGTCTCTATGAACTCGCCATCTAACTCCACATAACGGAAGGAATTCAGATGACTAATCATATACTCCTCCTCCCCATGGACAATTATGATCTTCCCTTGGACGGGGTACTTGAGCATCTGATGCAAAGTGTAGGTGACAGCTCCGGCATGATGGATCCAGGGGCTCCCCAACAGACAGGAATAAGAAGGACGGATGTCCATCACGTAGAATGTTGAATTGAAAACCTGAGTTCCCACCTTGATTGGGATGTCTGCCTCCCCATGGACCATCCTCTTCGATCCATCAAAAGCTCGCACAACTATATTACTGGGTTTTAGAGTCAGCCCCTTGCAATCCAACCTATCAAGGGCTTTCTTCGGCAAGACATTTAAAGATGACCCAGTATCAACCAAGACATGAGCTAGGGTTGTTCCTCTGCACTCCATTGAGACATGTAGTGCATCGTTATGTTTTCTCCCTCGGGGTGTCAAGTCAACATCGGAGAAGCCCAGGCCATTATCAGCTGTCAAACTGACCACACAGTCTTGGAACTGATCAGCAGACATCTCTTGCGGAACATGTGCTATCTTCAGAAATTTTACCAGAGCCTTGGCATGGGCTTCAGAACAAAGCAGCAGGGCTAGCATCGAGATCTTGGAAGGGGTCTGCCCCAATTGTTCAACCAAATCATAATCACTCTTCTTAATGATCCTCAGGATTTCTTCCATCTCCTTCTTGGATGTTTCAGGAATAACTAGTGATTGAGCCTTCATCTGGACAGGCTCCTCTTGAACATTCTTTCCTTTATTCTCAGCAGTGGAAGTAGGGATAGGAATTGTATTGTCTTTGTTGGCAGGTATACTTGTAGGTACAATCATTGGTACAAATGTAATCTTCGGAACGGCCACGGGTCCAAAGACTGCTGTTGGAGGAGCAATCTCTGGAGAAAAGATTCTTCCACTACGGGTAACCTTGCTTGTTCCGGCAATGTTACTGATGTCGAAATTGTCCTCTTCGGAGCTTTCTTCTTCGACAGTCTGTTCAATCTGTTTAATACCATGGTAGTAGATTTCTCCACCATAATTCCATGGTACTGATTTATCTGATTTGTATGGGGCAGGCCCGGGCATGGTAATCTTAAGCGGAGCAGTCTTTGGAGCAGGTGTAATCCTAACGGGTCTTTTAGGGGCCCTGGAAGGATTGGCGTAGATGGTTATTATTGAAACTTCTTTAATTGGAACGGGTGAAATAGGAAATTTCTCAAACAAAATTTCTTGGTTATCAATCAATTGTTGGATTCCTTTCTTCAACAGAGGGCAGTCAAATGATGAGGACAAGCAAACATGGCAGTCTTTGTCACAACCTAGGAAGATGCCAGCTTTTAACAAATTCAACTTGATGGTCGGGAGTGGAGTTAATAGTTCATCCACGGTAGCAACAAACAGATCTTCTTCAATAGCGTTGGCATTGTGACCATGCCTCGGCATTGGGGCGGAAATAACATTCGGTTTCTCAGGCGCTTCAAACTTAACTTTCTTCGCGTCTATCAGATCTTGAATCTTATTCTTCAGAGCCCAACAGTTGTTGGTGTCGTGCCCTGGACTTTCAGAATGGTACGCGCATCTTGCGTTGGGGTGGTAATATGGAAAAGTAGTATTGGGATTTTTTGGGGCCTCTTTCAAAGTGGCCTGATTCAACTTCAGGAAATGTGGTAGAACTTGGGCTGGAGTCATGCTAATCTTGGTAAATCACCGAACTGGCCTTTTTACCCTTTGCTGATTATTTCTCGGCTGGTCTGATGCAGGCTTCGGAATCATAACGGCCCCCACCGTTGGTCGGCGCTTGGTTCTTCCCTAATTTCTCTATGAATAGACAACAGACACTTCCTTTCTTACCGTGAAGGGATTTGTTACAGCTGTTGAGGCAGACGCGTCCTTCTGAATTTTCCCATTTCTTATACCAGCCTCCACTCTTTCGCCAGTTAGAATCAATTCGGTAAACCCTGTAGAGGAACTTCCAATCAGATGATTAAAGAAAGGGCCTGACAGAGTTCCTAGGAACATATCCACTAACTCTCTTTCAGACAAGGGGGGTTGCACCCTTCCGGCTAGATCCATCCACTTTTGGGCATAGTCTTTGAAGCCCTCATTGGAAGCCATAGCCATACTTTGTAGCTGAGTACGGGTCGGAGCCAAGTCGACGTTGTATTGATACTGTTTATAGAAAGTTGCCGCCAAGTCTTCCCAGTTATGGACATCTGCCCTCTCCAACTGATAGAACCAATCAAGTTGCGTTCCTGACAAACTGTCTTGGAAAAAGTGGACCCACAGGTCTTTGTCGGCAGAATATGGTTGAATCTTCCTGACATAGGATCTGAGGTGCATTTTAGGGAAAGACACCCCATCATACTTGGAAAACAGTGGCACTTTAAACTTTGGAGGGATTACAATTCCTAACACCAGCCCTAACTCCTCAAAATCTATCCCCGGTACTCTCTGGATTTCCATAGCGCTTAGTCACTCCTCAAGGTGTTTGTATTTTTCATCGGCCGAAGGGTATTGTTGTTAAGAGTAATCCTCCTCTTCCTCTTCTTCTTCTTCTTCTTCAGAATTTGATGGTACTGCCGTTCCTTTTCCTTTTCTTTCCCCCTCTTCAAATGTTGTTGGAAATTTTAAGGTCCGTCTGGCTTGTCCCTGAAATCTTCTGCCCATGATAACCACACCAGCTGGCTTCTTTTTCTTTTTCTCTTTTTCTTTCTCTAGCAAAGTCTTCAGCCCCTCTTGCCCCTTGGCTAAGGTCATGAGCAACTGTTGAAATTGTGAATTATGAGCTTACAAATCTTTGACCGTTTGTTCGATATCCATCTTACTGAAATAAACAGCAGAGAGATGAGGAAACTTAGTGTGAAGACCTGTTTATGCTTATGATGAATGATATGTATTCATGCAATGCTTTCAAGGATTCAGAAATTCAAATTTGTTTTAAACAAAAAAGGAACACACGTCATATTAATAAGATAGAATTTGTGAGTACATCAATGCCCCTTGGGCAAAATAATACAAAACTCTATGGTAAAAAGACGTTGCGCATCCTCTACGGTGCAATGTAGGTGTTGAGAGTCTTCTCTTCATGAAGTAGTCGAGTGAGTTCCAAAACCTTCTTCTCGCTTGCATAGAATTGGGCTTCGGAAGTATCGCGCTCTCCCTTGAGCTGTATCCAACTCCTTTTTAGATCTTCGAATGATGTCGGCATGTCAGAATGTAGGATGGTGTATGGAACCTCTCCTTCCTTAACAGGCTCTATAATCACTGGAATAATGGAGGGATAAGGCATCATAAGACTTTGGGCGCGGGTTCGTACCAACTTGAGGTAAGGCTCAAGAGGGATGGAATTCTTGTGTCCCAAGGTCTTGCTATCCACCTTGTTGGGCATCCTCCAAGCTCGGATGAATCTCTGACAGAGTCCTTGGTCGTCGTTGTCGTAGTCAAAAACCAATCCTTGAATCAGCATGTCATGTGGGCCATCCCTTCGGGCATAACCAAACTGTCTTAGGGCTAAGCATGGGTTGTAGGTGATGCTTCCCCTAATGCCAAGTAGAGGGACATTAGGGAATTCCCCACAACGGTCAATGATGATAACATTCTCTTTGGATTGAGAACACTAATGAATATCTGAATGGTTAAGTGTCATTAACCTTTGTGACCACCTCAAACCTTGCTCATTCTTCAAGACTGATTGGGGAAGATGATAAATAAACCATCTTTCCAGGAGAGGAGTGCAACACATAAGAACACCTCTTTTCCTCATTGTACGAGTGTGAAAAGAGTGGAGGACATCCCCAAGCAATGTAGGCACCGGGTTGCGAGACATGAAGATTTTGACAGCACTTATATCTATGAGTTGGTCAGGATTAGGGAACAAGACCATCCCATAGATGAGAAGGACCACAATCTCCTCAAAACCTTGCAAGTCTAGAGAATTCCAACAGCTTTGGGCCTTCTCAAACTGAAACTTTGACAAGAAACCTTTGACACCACTTCTAGTTTCCCAATGAGTTGTGACATCAGATGAGTGCAAGTGCAAGGCTTGAGCAATCTCTTCTGGCTTTGGATCTCTTTCCGTACCGTTGAAGGGTAGTTGATTGAGAATAGGAATTCTCAGAAGTTGAGAGAATTCTTCCAAAGTGGGCACAAGTTGGTAGTCAAGAAATGTGAAGCAATGATGCAAAGGGTCAAAGAACTGAAAGAGAACTTTCATCATATCCTCCTCTGTGTTGGAAGTGACCAAGTTGAGTAGACGACCATGTCTCTCGGTGAATGGAGAATTCTCAGGAATCCTTGAAGCTAGCTCCTTGAGTTGTGGAGGAATTCTTACAAGGTTTATTTGGATAGTTTTTCTGCGAAGTGAATCCATAACTGTGATCGGTGGATCTGGAACTGACTGTTTAACGCTGGTTCGCGAAATGTCGCGGAAGCAAGAGTCGCCACCGTCTTTTATTTTCTCCAAATGGAAAGGACAAAAGCACAGAAAAATTCCTTAAAGAGATTGCTCTCGGTTCGGGAGGTAGGTTATAGAAAGGGAAGGTGTTAGCACCCTTTCTATCCATGGTTATCCATGGGCTCTTAGATACTTGCTCACTTGTGTTTTCAAAAATGGTTTGTTTTCTTTTCAACTGTGGGTTTTAAAAAGTTTCTTTGAAAATTCCAGTTCGACTCTCGTATCGGTCCTCAAGAGTGTTTGAAAAATTGCTTTCGAAAGCTTTTTGAAAAGGTGTTGGTGTGAAAAGTAATTTTGAATTTGTTTTGAAATTAGAGCAAGTATCTACGAGTCATCCACCTACCCTAAGAAATTCGTCTGTGTAAATGTCCTTTAAAGTAGTGCCATCCCACCATTGAGAGGTAGGTAGCACCACCGTTGGAGGTGTTCGGGTCAATTCGAGGTTCGGGACATGGTGATCACCGGAGCAATAGGAAGACACCTTAGAAGCTACCCTCATGCCAGGTTCCCGGATCATGAGGACTTACTAAGACATCCTCTACTCGACGATCACCTTTCGAGGCAAGGCAACAGTGAGGCGTACCCTAGGGGTGGTGTGTGCGATTTGTGTGTCGTTTTCATTTATTTTTGTCTTGTTATTGGTGATCTAGCGTTTGTTTTTATTTTGTCCATACATTCTTTCATGCTTTTGATTAACAGTTAAAAGTTGCGAGGAAAAGTAAATCTAAAGCTATTACAAATGGCGCGGGTCCACATCGCCAAAATTAACCAGGACCCGATTTGACGGAAAATAAAGAAATTAAAAGTGCGAGAAGTAATTAAAATGTTACAAGGCCTCGGGAGAGATACATGAATATTTAAAAATAAATGCGAATTAATAAGAATTAAAACGAAACGAGGGCGTTGGACCCTTTTTGCAAAAATTGAATTAACGCTGAATTAATTAATTAAAAAGAAAGCAAGAATTTGTTTTTTTTTGGTATTTTTAGTGTTTTAGGAATTTAATAGAAAAAATTAATTGCAATTAAACGCTAACCCTAATTCTATTTTATTTTAATTTATTAAGAAAACATTAGAATTTAACCTAAATTAAACCTAATTTTTATATACAAATTTAATTAAAGAAATAAGTATTTAATTATTTAATCATTATGAAAGAAAAATAAAAAGATGAAAAATTATTAATTAAACCCTAGTTCTACATTTTTTAGATTTATTATTAAAAGAATTAAAGTTAACACCTAATTTAAAACTAATTTTATTTATATGCAAATTTATTTATGAAAATACTACAAATAAAATATTTATTATATTTTGCTCTTTTTTCTGATTTTTATTGATATTTTATATTTTTTGGTGAAAATAAGGAATTAATTAAAAACAATAATCAAAAGAAAATAAAAACAAATAAAAACATAAAGAAAGTGAAAAAATTGCAAACCAAGGGGGTTCAGACCCCAATATGGAGGTATAATCTTTCAGCAATTTGGCCCATTTGGGCATGGCCTGGTGGACTTTTTGCTCACGTGCTGAGGCGTTGACTGGGATCCACTATGTTCCTCAATTCTTAGCCTTGTGATTGTTGAAGCTGGACGCGTGTACGCTTGGTTGTGAGAGTGCATCATGATCCTTAACGTAAGCGCTGCATATGAACATTAATGGAAAAATGATATTTGAAAGCATGAAGACCTGGGGCTCGAACCCAGGTCATGGACATTGCCAGCGCGTGTACCTACCACTGAGCCATCCCAAACATGTTTAATATATAATAGTAAATAAACATGATAAAAGAAATAATGATCAGGGGCCACCAACGCGCGAATTTTTGAATCAACCTATCACCGTTTGCCAACACATCATCTTCTTCATGTTCCTGAAATATAAACAACATAAGCAACGGTTTTTACACCGTTGCAGAAAGTGTCTTTATAGAAAATAACGATTAGCACTAGGGCAATCATAAATTAGGCGCGATAGTTCCATTATCTTCGTCCACATGCGCTGAGTTGAATGGTGGTGGTCTTGAGGGCTAATTTTTCCCCATTCAAAAACCCCTAATTTCCAATCCTGTAAACCCTAGAACACGAACATGGTATCTTGGCATAGAATGCGTGAAACTTCAATTAAATCTTATGATTAGCTTGTAAACTTCATCATAAACATAAACATAACAACAAAATATGATAAAGATGCATGGATAATGGAAAACAGTTTTGGAATTTCCTTTACCAACTTCAATGGTAACCTGGCGTTTCCTTGAGTATGGGGCTTGGGGAATGATTCAGTTATGTCCTATAATCCTCCAAGAAGCCAATGGAATAGGTTTTGAGGCTTGAATCGCCCTGTAAGGGTGTTTTCAGTTTTGAGGTTTTAGAGAGAAATTTCAAGTTTTACAATGGCTCTTGGGCGCAGCTCTGTGTGTCTTATGATTAGGGTTGTGTTCCATACTTATGCAAGAGTGAATTAGGTTAAGAATCTGGATCCAAATATCTTGCATTCATGATTTTGGAAATTTGATTTTCTAAGATTTTCTCAATCCTTTTCCATGTGCTTTTTGATACAAACCAGCTCCAATCTCTTCAAATCTTTCTATATTGGGATATGCACGAATTATTGAGAATAAAACATGTACAAAAAGATTTGTTAGGTTAAGTTAAATATTTTTCACATATTTAATTGATTTAAGTGAATTATTATAAATAAAAATTCAAATAAATAAATAAAAAATGAAATAATACTTCCCTTTGGGCCAAGTGGTCGTGTACATGCTTGGAATGATGAATTGTGGAAGAAAAATGGGCCCATTAGCAATTTTAGGTCATTTGAAGTAATGTTGACTTTTTAAAATATCCAAAAATTTCCCAACTTCCACAAGGCATAACTTTCTCAATTTTTAAGCTTTTCTCATGTTCTTAGACATTTTGGAAAGGTATTTGAGTCCTCTAACCAATGCCTTTGGTCCCATGTCAGTTTGATTTACCAATCTCAAGTTATGGCCTTTTGACTTAAAGTCCCTTTTTGTTGACTTTTGAAAATGACCTATAATGTTGAAATTGATAACTTTTTGTGAGAGCATTTCTTGGACTTGAAGTATGAAGATGAGTTGTAGGAAATGTCTTTCTCTTCAAAATGAGCTTTGGATGGAATTTTTCTGATAATCCATGTGAAAGTTATGCCCTGGTCAATTTCAGTTGACTTTTTCAACTGTCCATATAAGGAAACTTTTGCATTTTGATGATTTCTGAGCCAAATTTTGAGAATCATGATCAAGCATTGATCAAATGATGTTTGTGGCTTCAAAATGATATGTTGACCAAAAATTTGAACTTTTGACTGTCAAATGACCATTTTGCCCCTACAGTTGACTGTAGTGCAATTTAGGGTTTTGACTGTGCAATTTTGAGCTGAATGTCTTGAAACTTGATATGAGGATGCTTGACCATATTTGTAGGCATGTGAGACTTGATTGGACCTTTGGAAACTTCATTTTCTTGATCAGAAAACAAACCCTAATTTTGACTGTATAGGAGATCTTTGCACTGTGCAACCCTTGGGGAATTTTGAAGCTTGACTTGGCATTTTCTTGAAGAATATGGGAGGGCAAATTTTGGGGTACAACAGTTGCCCCTGTTCAATCTTCTTAGACCTGAGGATGCAGATTGGCTGATGCGCCTTTCGTAATCCGAGGGTAGAAGATGATTGAACACTAGAGTGCCCAGAAATTTGCGCTCACATAGTAGCAGTGATGATGGAATGGGCTTATAGATGCCATTTAGAGGTTGCTAGATAAGATGATGGGCTTATAGATGCCATCTGGATGTTGATCGCGTAAGATATTCCTTAGCGAGAACCTGCGTACCTGCACAAGAAACATGAGTACCTGACACGTTGCAAGAACTGGTTTTCAGATGCTTGGTATAGATATGTCCTGACTGGTTACAAGAGCTGAGTCTGGAGCTTCAAAAGATGATGAATGAACCAGGGATGGTTACTACCTTAGCATGAATGTTAAGAGAACCTTGGGTGACTTTAACTTCAACAACGCTCGTTGAGAAAATCTTGGTGGGAATTACCATCTTCGCAGGATCGGGAAGAGAACCATAGGCCATTATAATCTGAAAGGGAATCACCTCACTCACCATCGGAGAGGGGACCCTAGGGAATTATAATCTGAAAGGAATTATCACCTCACTCACCGTCGGAGAGGGAACCATCTGAAAAGGAATTATCACCTCACTCACCGTCGGAGAGGGAACCATCTGAAAAGGAATTATCACCTCACTCACCGTCGGAGAGGGAACCATCTGAAAAGGAATTATCACCTCACTCACCGTCGGAGAGGGAACCATCTGAAAAGGAATTAACACCTCACTCACCGTCGGAGAAGGAACCATAAGGAAAGGAATTACCACCTCACTCACCGTCGGAGAGGGAACCATAGGAAGATATAATCTCAAAGAAAAAACCTAAAATGGAAATCTCATGCACCGTCGGAGAGAGAACCAATAGGACATTATAATCTCAAAGAAAAACCTAAAATGGAAATCTCATGCACCGTCGGAGAGAGAACCAATAGGACATTATAATCTCAAAGAAAAACCTAAAATGGAAATCTCATGCACCGTCGGAGAGAGAACCATTATAGTATGATAACTTCTACTGAGTCTTTATCAGAAAAATCTGTTGGGAGTCGATTTAGCTGGACTAGAGAAGGCCTGGGACTGGATAAGAAATCTTTGGAGTCGATTAACTGAACCGGTCTAGGTCTTGAAATATGATTGAGAATTTCAACTGCATCTTTCCTGAAAGGTAAAAGTCAGTCATATGCAATGCATGATATGGATCAAGCAATGATGTTCTCAACATAAATGAGATTCGTATGATATAATGCGTCTATGCATGCTACAATGATGTATGTGATGTTTTATGAATGTATGTTTTCGTCTAGGAAAGTAAATCCTTGACGGGTTCCGGGAAGTCATATCCTGGGCTGATGTTGAAGAATAGATTTTGCTTCCGCTGGGGATGATAACTGCAAGAATACCGGTAGGAGAAGATGTCTCCGTTGCGGAATAAACTTGGCAAATGGAAGATTCTGCGGGGAGAAAAATACTTTGGCGACCATGCTGGGAGGCAATACTCTGTGGGGAGAGGGATGCTTTGCTGAGTGTTGATAATAATTTGCTGGGGATACCCTTGTTGTTGGAAGTGTTGATGGACTTCGCTGGGGTAAGAAGACTTCGTCGAGGACGCTCTTTCCGTGGCTTTTGGCTGAGGATAACCCAGTTATATCCTGTTAAGGAAATAACTCTTTAAATGAAGCCGGACGACGCGTTCGTGCTCTGCGAGGGATAAGCTTCCAGAATCTACTGGGGATAAGCTTGCTGCTTGGGGAGATGGATTCCAACTTTCCTGGGGAAACTGGATTGGACTCTCCTGGGGAGATTTTGAACTGCAATTTTGTAAGTTGAAAGAGGGAACCTATGTAGGGTTGCCTGCTGATGAGCTCGTGTAAAAACCGCATCTGAAATGGAGAAGGAACCTGGGTAGGGTTACTTTGATGATGAGTTCGTGTAAAACTTCGTTTTTGGAAAGGGAGAACCTGTGTAGGGTTTCTGGGTGACGAGTCCATGTAAAACTGCATCTTGAAGAGAGGGAACCGGTGTAGGGTTGCCTGGTGAGGTAAGTTCATGTAAAACTTCTTGATGAACCGGGGTGAGGTTATCTTGAGCTAAATCCATGTAAGATTTCTAGAGGAATCGGGGTTAGGTTACTTGGATAAGTTCGTGTAAAAACTTCTTGATGAACCGGGGTTAGGTCATCTTGAGATAGGTCCATGTAAGACTTCTGGAGGAACCGGGGTCAGGTTACGGCAGGATAAGTTTGTGTAAAACTTTTTGATGAACCGGGGTTAGGTCATCTTGAGATAGGTCCATGTAAGACTTCTGGAGGAACCGGGGTCAGGTTACGGCAGGATAAGTTCGTGTAAAACTTTTTGATGAACCGGGGTTAGGTCATCTTGAGATAGGTCCATGTAAGACTTCTGGAGGAACCGGGGTTAGGTTACGGCGGGATAAGTTCGTGTAAAACTTGAGATAAATCCGTGTAAGACTTTCTGGAGGAACCGGGGTAAGGCTACCTGATTTTTAATGTTGATCTGGGATTTGTAAAGGTAGATGGTAATCATCCTTATGTTGATCTTTGTACTTGGTTGACAGAGCGATTGGGTCGCCTGGATAACTCATTATTGCCCCTGTTTCTGAGGTGAGTGAAAAGGATACCTTGGAGGTCATTTGACAAATCTTCTGGAAGACAAGTGACGAGATGCCGGGACATAGTCGTACGCTTTGATCCCTAACTTTTGCCTGGACCGCCCTTTCGGGTTTTCAGTCCACCGGGATACCCATTTTTGCCCAAGCCGCCTTTTCAGGTTTTCGACTTGCCGGGTGTACAGATTTTTTCGTTTCATCCCTTATTTTTGCCCGAACCCTTTTGGTTCGCCAGGAGGCCCTTATTTTTTCCTAGGTGTGTCAACCTAGTGGGTCTTTCGTTCATGCGTAATATCTTTTCGACTATGTCCATGCTTTCAGAATGTAGGGAATTGCCCCTGTTTTAGAAGTATTTTGTCATGCCCCCAGATACTGGGCAATGCTCCTACTGTGCCCCTTGATTGGAGGTACTTCTGTTCACAAGGTGTTCATCATGCGAATTTCCCTGCTGTTCAAACAAATAGTTATATGCAAACAAGGTTATTTTAAGAATGCAAAAGCTTATGTCTGTCTTGAAATTTTTTGAAAATGCATTTTTCAATAAAGGCAAGTGGATTTTGTAAAACTTGATGTCAACTCAAAATTTTTACAGCGAGCCCTAAGGAGTCAGGATACCTTTTGTAACAGTATGCTTTCGAACTAACCCATGCTTCAGCTAGGACTTTTAAGGGTTGTAACGTGGCCTGGTTCACGGTTTAAGAAACAAAGGATAAAGGCTCAAACTATTTGTACCCACCCGCTCTTCGTGATGTTCTCCAAACCTAAACTCAGTTGATCGTGTGTTAGACCTTGTTTGAGTCTTTACTCTGATTTTCCGGTGATGATTCAGATGTTGATAATTTATTTTGAATAAGCAGCCATCTCCTTTTTTGTTGAGGTTTTGTAGGACCTCTTTCTTTTTTATTTAGTTATCCCTTTCTTTTTTTTTGCCTGAACTGTTTCCTTTTTTGGAATTACAGTCAGCGGGATGCCCCGGTTTCATAAGTCCCTTTTATAGGTTCTGACTTCTTGGGCTTTTCATTTATGATTTTTTTTTGATCACGACTGCCTGTCTTTATCGATTATTCGGAACCATCACTGTCTTTCTTCGTTTTGTAAAGATCTCTTCGGTGCCATTCGTCATGCACTTGGATCAACTGAGAGAACTACCCTGCCCCAGGTTATGATTAAGGGTTTTTAATTTCGAAAAGAAAAACTCCTACTTCTTTGGCTCAGAGGGGTTGACGAGGGATTAACTTCCTTATAACTCCAGTGTTTAGGGATTGAAACAATGCCTGTACCTCATCAGCGGGGTTTGTTCAAAAGCATACTGTAAAGATCGTGGTATCGTTTTCGTCATCCTCCCTCAAGAGGCTTAGAATTTTCAATTAAGAGTTGACCATCACAAAAATATGAAAGCAGTTTTAAGCATAGTAAACATAATTAAATCAAGACAGACATGTGTAATGCATTCATGAAATAAAAGAGTTTAACATGATAATTGTTTATCTGAACAAGAAAAGAAAAATACAACTTGAATTCAAATGAACAAAGATCTCTCGACCCTAGCCATGTTTTGGCAATGGAGCAGTGATCACGTTGGGAGTCTCGGCAGGCTCGAACTCGATCTCTTTGGCATCGATCATGTTCTGAATCTTGTACTTCAGTGCCCAACAATCCTCGGTATCGTGCCCCGGGCTATCGGAATGATAAGCACATCTGGCTTCTGGGTTGTAGCTTGGAGAGGAGGTCTTGGGATTTGCAGGAGGGCTGATCACCGCAATCAGGTTCATTTTCAACATGTGCTGCAATGCTTGTGACCATGGCATGTTAATGTTGGTGAATTGTCTTTTAGGCTCGTCCGGCCTTCGCTGGTTTCCCTTTTGTGGTTGGCGGCGTGGTGCAGAACCAGAAATCATGACTGCCCCTGCATGTTGGTCACAACGACTCTTTTGGCTGTATGCAGCATTAGATTCTTTCTTTCCCGTGTAAGGCTTTTTGTGAGTGTCAGAAGGTGTGGCCTCTTGGATTTTCCCACTCTTGATACCAGCTTCAATTCTTTCGCCAGTCAGGATGAGGTCGGTAAATCCCGCAGATGAATTACCAATGAGATGATTGAAGAATGGCCCGGATAGGGTCCCCAAGAACATATCAACGAGTTCCCGGTCAGTTAATGGAGGCTGCACCCTTCCAGCAAGGTCTCTCCATCTCTGCGCGTATTCCTTGAAACCTTCACTTGACCCCAGCGACAAACCCTGGAGTTGGGTACGTGTAGGAGCAAGGTCGGCATTGTACTGGTAATGTTTGTAGAAAGCAGTGGCTAGGTCTTCCCAGGTATGGATGTTGGCTCCATTCAATTGGTAGAACCACTCGAGCTGAGTCCCCGAAAGACTTTCTTGGAAGAAATGGATCCATAAGTTTTTGTCAGCTGTATAGGGCTGGATCCTCCTCGTGTAAGCCCTGAGATGCAATTTAGGACAGGATGCCCCGTCGTATTTAGCAAAGGCAGGTGCCTTAAACTTGTGCGGGATCACTACCCCAGAAGACAGACCTAGATCCTCGAAGTCCAGGCCAGACACTTTTTGTATCTCCATAGCACTGAGCCGGTCTTCCAACTGTTTGTACCTATCCTCAGCCGGAGGGTACTGTTCGTCGTTGAAATCTGTCTCGCTGTCGGAGACCACTGGACTGGGAACCCTTTCCTCTTGATGACTGCCTTTCCCCACAGATGGGGTTGTCCTCTCAGCTTGATCCTGCAGAGTGTTCCCAGATCTGCGTCTAGGGCTGAACAAAACAGTCCTCTTCTTCTTCTTTTCCTTCTTCAAGAGCAGAGCTTTCAGATCTTGTTGCCCCTGGGTCAAATTCATGATCAACCCTTGGAACTGGGCGTTCTGAGCCTGGAGGGCCTTGATAGTGTGCTCGGTTGAGGATTCAGGATTCATGACGAGACTGCTGAAATAAACAGCGAAGAAGGTAAGCAACCTGCAGAGAAAGGGTACCTGTTATGCAATGATATGTATGATGTGCATGCAATGATTTCAAGGACCTCGCGGGGTAAACAGAGAAACTTGTTAGAGTTGAAAACCGGTAACTTGATTGAAGGTACTTCATGTTGTTGAGAGTCCTTCTTCAAGAGTCAAGGCTCACCATATCAAGTGGGTCATAGCCCCTGACAACCTTGGCTAGAGGAAAATAAATCCTCTTTGCCCCTTGCTGGGATAGTTGATTCACCATGACCTGCATCACAAGCCCTTGAGATCCTTGAAATGGGTTAGGATGTATGCAATGGTATGATGTTATGGTATGCATGGGGTAATGTAGGTAACCCTGCTATGAGTCCTAATTAAGGACTAAAACAAAACCTGCAAGAAACTCAAGTGTCAGACAATAGGCATGCAAATAGTCAAGTACGAAGGCACACAAGTTACGCAAAAGAGCCCTTAGAGTTTAGGCCAGCATGGGGTCTGGGTATTACCCTCTTGAAGTTGGTGGGCTCAACCTATCCTATTAGAAGTAACCGGGTTCTAAGGGTCCCAATATCACTGGATTGCTTTCATTGTTCATCGTTTCGATTTAGCCACTGAACTGGCGACCGAAATATTCCAGGAAAGCAACCCTCAATTGAGTGTAGTATCGAGTATCAACCAACCTCGGACTGCACCAAAGTCAGTTATCTCACTACCCTAAAGAAGCCAAGATAGTTCAATTAAGGTTCCTAAGGTCTATTGATGCTTCACGACACCACGCGGAGGCCCCGTACTCTCCTTGACTGAACTCAAGGGTTACCGGTACACACCAAAGTGCCACATCAACGTAGCAGACTGTTTCAACCATGTCGGTATACCCCGCACAGTTCCCTCACAGCCTTGTTGCTACTTTCTAAGAAGGTATCCCCAGATCCGGGTTAGGATCTATAGAACTCCCAAGCAACCCACAATAATAAAGCAAACAAAGAGGACAATTGAAAACACAGTGATCTTAATCCTAAGGTACACCTCACTTTAAGTTTAAGTCCCCAGCAGAGTCGCCAGTTCTGTGATCGGTGGATCTGGAACTGACTGTTTAACACTGGTTCGCGAAATGTCGCGGAAGCAAGAGTCGCCACCGTCTTTTATTTTCTCCAAATGGAAAGGACAAAAGCACAGAAAAATTCCTTAAAGAGATTGCTCTCGGTTCGGGAGGTAGGTTATAGAAAGGGAAGGTGTTAGCACCCTTTCTATCCATGGTTATCCATGGGCTCTTAGATACTTGCTCACTTGTGTTTTCAAAAATGGTTTGTTTGCTTTTCAACTGTGGGTTTTAAAAAGTTTCTTTGAAAATTCCAGTTCGACTCTCGTATCGGTCCTCAAGAGTGTTTGAAAAATTGCTTTCGAAAGCTTTTTGAAAAGGTGTTGGTGTGAAAAGTAATTTTGAATTTGTTTTGAAATTAGAGCAAGTATCTACGAGTCATCCACCTACCCTAAGAAATTCGTCTGTGTAAATGTCCTTTAAAGTAGTGCCATCCCACCATTGAGAGGTAGGTAGCACCACCGTTGGAGGTGTTCGGGTCAATTCGAGGTTCGGGACATGGTGATCACCGGAGCAATAGGAAGACACCTTAGAAGCTACCCTCATGCCAGGTTCCCGGATCATGAGGACTTACTAAGACATCCTCTACTCGACGATCACCTTTCGAGGCAAGGCAACCGTGAGGCGTACCCTAGGGGTGGTGTGTGTGATTTGTGTGTCGTTTTCATTTATTTTTGTCTTGTTATTGGTGATCTAGCGTTTGTTTTTATTTTGTCCATACATTCTTTCATGCTTTTGATTAACAGTTAAAAGTTGCGAGGAAAAGTAAATCTAAAGCTATTACAAATGGCGCGGGTCCACATCGCCAAAATTAACCAGGACCCGATTTGACGGAAAATAAAGAAATTAAAAGTGCGAGAAGTAATTAAAATGTTACAAGGCCTCGGGAGAGATACATGAATATTTAAAAATAAATGCGAATTAATAAGAATTAAAACGAAACGAGGGCGTTGGACCCTTTTTGCAAAAATTGAATTAACGCTGAATTAATTAATTAAAAAGAAAGCAAGAATTTGTTTTTTTTGGTATTTTTAGTGTTTTAGGAATTTAATAGAAAAAATTAATTGCAATTAAACGCTAACCCTAATTCTATTTTATTTTAATTTATTAAGAAAACATTAGAATTTAACCTAAATTAAACCTAATTTTTATATACAAATTTAATTAAAGAAATAAGTATTTAATTATTTAATCATTATGAAAGAAAAATAAAAAGATGAAAAATTATTAATTAAACCCTAGTTCTACATTTTTTAGATTTATTATTAAAAGAATTAAAGTTAACACCTAATTTAAAACTAATTTTATTTATATGCAAATTTATTTATGAAAATACTACAAATAAAATATTTATTATATTTTGCTCTTTTTTCTGATTTTTATTGATATTTTATATTTTTTGGTGAAAATAAGGAATTAATTAAAAACAATAATCAAAAGAAAATAAAAACAAATAAAAACATAAAGAAAGTGAAAAAATTGCAAACCAAGGGGGTTCAGACCCCAATATGGAGGTATAATCTTTCAGCAATTTGGCCCATTTGGGCATGGCCTGGTGGACTTTTTGCTCACGTGCTGAGGCGTTGACTGGGATCCACTATGTTCCTCAATTCTTAGCCTTGTGATTGTTGAAGCTGGACGCGTGTACGCTTGGTTGTGAGAGTGCATCATGATCCTTAACGTAAGCGCTGCATATGAACATTAATGGAAAAATGATATTTGAAAGCATGAAGACCTGGGGCTCGAACCCAGGTCATGGACATTGCCAGCGCGTGTACCTACCACTGAGCCATCCCAAACATGTTTAATATATAATAGTAAATAAACATGATAAAAGAAATAATGATCAGGGGCCACCAACGCGCGAATTTTTGAATCAACCTATCACCGTTTGCCAACACATCATCTTCTTCATGTTCCTGAAATATAAACAACATAAGCAACGGTTTTTACACCGTTGCAGAAAGTGTCTTTATAGAAAATAACGATTAGCACTAGGGCAATCATAAATTAGGCGCGATAGTTCCATTATCTTCGTCCACATGCGCTGAGTTGAATGGTGGTGGTCTTGAGGGCTAATTTTTCCCCATTCAAAAACCCCTAATTTCCAATCCTGTAAACCCTAGAACACGAACATGGTATCTTGGCATAGAATGCGTGAAACTTCAATTAAATCTTATGATTAGCTTGTAAACTTCATCATAAACATAAACATAACAACAAAATATGATAAAGATGCATGGATAATGGAAAACAGTTTTGGAATTTCCTTTACCAACTTCAATGGTAACCTGGCGTTTCCTTGAGTATGGGGCTTGGGGAATGATTCAGTTATGTCCTATAATCCTCCAAGAAGCCAATGGAATAGGTTTTGAGGCTTGAATCGCCCTGTAAGGGTGTTTTCAGTTTTGAGGTTTTAGAGAGAAATTTCAAGTTTTACAATGGCTCTTGGGCGCAGCTCTGTGTGTCTTATGATTAGGGTTGTGTTCCATACTTATGCAAGAGTGAATTAGGTTAAGAATCTGGATCCAAATATCTTGCATTCATGATTTTGGAAATTTGATTTTCTAAGATTTTCTCAATCCTTTTCCATGTGCTTTTTGATACAAACCAGCTCCAATCTCTTCAAATCTTTCTATATTGGGATATGCACGAATTATTGAGAATAAAACATGTACAAAAAGATTTGTTAGGTTAAGTTAAATATTTTTCACATATTTAATTGATTTAAGTGAATTATTATAAATAAAAATTCAAATAAATAAATAAAAAATGAAATAATACTTCCCTTTGGGCCAAGTGGTCGTGTACATGCTTGGAATGATGAATTGTGGAATAAAAATGGGCCCATTAGCAATTTTAGGTCATTTGAAGTAATGTTGACTTTTCAAAATATCCAAAAATTTCCCAACTTCCACAAGGCATAACTTGCTCAATTTTTAAGCTTTTCTCATGTTCTTGGACATTTTGGAAAGGTATTTGAGTCCTCTAACCAATGCCTTTGGTCCCATGTCATTTTGATTTACCAATCTCAAGTTATGGCCTTTTGACTTAAAGTCCCTTTTTGTTGACTTTTGAAAATGACCTATAATGTTGAAATTGATAACTTTTTGTGAGAGCATTTCTTGGACTTGAAGTATGAAGATGAGTTGTAGGAAATGTCTTTCTCTTCAAAATGAGCTTTGGATGGAATTTTTCTGATAATCCATGTGAAAGTTATGCCCTGGTCAATTTCAGTTGACTTTTTCAACTGTCCAAATAAGGAAACTTTTGCATTTTGATGATTTCTGAGCCAAATTTTGAGAATCATGATCAAGCATTGATCAAATGATGTTTGTGGCTTCAAAATGATATGTTGACCAAAAATTTGAACTTTTGACTGTCAAATGACCATTTTGCCCCTACAGTTGACTGTAGTGCAATTTAGGATTTTGACTGTGCAATTTTGAGCTGAATGTCTTGAAACTTGATATGAGGATGCTTGACCATATTTGTAGGCATGTGAGACTTGATTGGACCTTTGGAAACTTCATTTTCTTGATCAGAAAACAAACCCTAATTTTGACTGTATAGGAGATCTTTGCACTGTGCAACCCTTGGGGAATTTTGAAGCTTGACTTGGCATTTTCTTGAAGAATATGGGAGGGCAAATTTTGGGGTACAACAATAACCTACAAAACAAGAACAAAGATGAATCTCCAAAATCCTTGAAATGGTTAGTGAATGCATATGATGTTCATGATGTCCATGATGTTATGCACAAGTATATATGTACAAGCAAATCACACAAGTTCCTAGTTTAGGATTGCATGGGGTTTCATAGGTAAGTACCCTCTTGAAGTTTAGTTGGCTCAACCTGTCCTAGAAATAGTAATCGGGTTCTAAGGAGCTCAATATCACTGGATTGTTTCCTTGTTCATTGTTTCAATTCAAGCCTCTTTACTGGCGACTGAAATATTCCAAGGAAACAACCCTCAATGAGTGTAGTATCGAGTGTCTACCAACTTCAGACTGCACCAAAGCCGGTCATCTCACTACATCCTAAAAGGCCAAGTTGGTCAAGTAAAGGTTCTAGAAGTTCATTAGTGCTTCATGACATCACTCAGCAGCCCCGTATTCTCTTTGATTGACTCAAAGGCTACCGGTACCCACAAATATGTCACACTAATATAGCTATTGCTTAGACCATGTCAGTATACCCCGCACAGTTTCCCCAACGTATTGCTATTTACCTATAATGTTTCCCAAATCCGGGTGGAGGATTCAAACCCAAACAAAGAACCATAATTGTAAAACAAACAAATCAAACAATTGTAAGCAAATAAAGGTGATCTAAACCCTAAGGTAACCCCACTTTTAGAGTTGTCCCTAGCAGAGTCGCCAGTTCTGTGATGCGGTGGGAGAACTGACTTGAGGTTTTGCATTTGTGTTTGCAAATGTTGCAGTTAGTAAGAGTCGCCACCGACTTTTATTTTATCCAAAAGGAAAGGTAAAAAGCACAGGAAAGACCTTTGAGATGTTTTCTTGAGTTCAGGGGGTAGATTATGAAAAGGGAAGGTGGTAGCACCCTTTTCATCCATGGTTTTCCATGGGCTCTTAGTTACTTGTTTAGATCACTTGGTTTTCTTTGAAATTATTTGAAAGGGTGCTTTGTGTGGTTTTGAAATTTTTTTGAAAAGAGGCCATTCGTTTAGGCAATCTTTGTAATGATTCTCGTTCGTAAGAATGTATACAAAGATGTTTGTCTTTTGAAAAAAATGTTTCAATGTTTTGTAAGATGTTTTGAAATGTGTGTGTTTGTTTTTTGAAAATAGCAAGGATTGTTTTGAAATGGGACAAGTAACTAGAAGCATTCTACCTACTCAAAAGTCTATCTTGTGCATTTTTATTCCTTTGACATTATTGATTTACCATTGATTTGGTAAACAATCCTATCTTTGGATGTAAACGGGATGGGCGTGGGTCATCGTATGACCATGATAGCAATGTTGCCAAGTATCTTAGCACGTTTGAGGGACCAAGATCATCTTTGTTTAGGCAACCTTTTGATAGCGTCATCGAGGGACTATGGTCTTATTTTGTTTTGTTTTGCCAAGATACTTCGCATGCGTAACATGGCCATTTTTATTTAGGAAACCAAGTGGTGAAACCCTAAGGGTGCTTGTGTGCAAAGTGTGTCATTTTTCATGCATTTGATTTGTCTTGTATTAGGCCTTGTCTATTTGTTTTGTTTTTGGTCTTGTCATGCAAACCCTAGTTTACTAAGCATGGTATAAATGCGATAAATTGCGTAAATGTAAACTAAGCTTTTACAATAATTATTATGGGAGGGGGGATACAAGTTTTTGAATGGGGATATTGCATAAAATAAACCCTAAAAATACTATTACAACCCAATTGAATATTGTGCGAATTAAATAAATGTACAAATATTTAAAATGCAATAAAAATGTATTTATGTAAAATGTTTTGTACTTGATTTTTGTATGAGAAAAATGATCTATTTAAGCCCTAAAAATAAGAGAAAAATATTATTATTTTTGAAAGGGTGAAACCCTAATTTTCAATTAAAATAAAATATATGTTCTATATTATTATTTTTCCATTTTTGTACAAGAAAATAATAAATAATATTATGTACAAATATTAAAAATCAAAATATGTATGAAAATAAATATTTTATGTGTATAAATAATATAATAAAAATGTATGGTATTTTTAAATATATTTACAAATTTTATTTAAGAAAATAAAGTATATTATCCTAATAAAACTATTTTTTTATGCAAAAAATAACAAAAATAAAATAAAATAAAAATGCAAATATTAAAAAAAATTATTTTTCATGATTTTTATGATTCAGAAAAAATAAATAAAAGCAATAAATCTGAAAATATAAAGAAAAATGCAAAAATATAAAATAATAGTCAAGGGGGTGTAGGAGTAATCCAGGGGGTGTGAAAAGTAAAAACAAAAAGGCCAAGGCGCGCCAAAAAAGCCCAAGCCAGTCATCTTCATCCCTGTCCTTCAGCTCTGCGCGCGTGTTATGGTTCAAACTGCAACTCTCAGATGCTAGCACAAAAACAAAATCTCATAACATAAAAAATGTAGCATGTAATCTCACGATTCCAATGATATAAATTATGTGACCTAACTCTAAAAGACCAGAGAGAATTTTAATGGCCCTAAATTGTGACCTTACTATTTCAGCAACTTCAAGCTTCAAATTCTCTTAGCTCAGTTAATATAAACGAAAAGTATGCATATGTACAGCTTCACCATGTTATGGACTACATCTTTTCTTCACAAACGTGGCTTGAGGATGCCTAAATACAGAGATAGAGTTTTGAAAAATACTTCCTTCAGCTGGATTTGGATATGACAATGTGGGGACTTTTAGTAAGGCATGAGGATCGTGTGAGCTTCCCTGAACTTCCTTCAAACTATTCCAATACCTAGCTTGCTTTGTGGATGGCCAGAACTCTCTGTAGAAGTCAAGTTGCAAGCTCCAAGTTTGAAAATGGAAATGGCTGAAACAGAGCTTACAGATGCAGGATGAATGCTTAGATAACTTTGATATGATATGGAGAAGATGTTTGAAGGGTTGAAACAAAAAACGCACGAGCCAAAAATGAAATGGCTATGGTTTTGCAGAAATCTGTATGTTTGGGTAGAAAAATGATGTTTCTGAGTTTGAGAGTGTTTTGGAGGCTAAACATTCGTGTTTAGCATTGTCATGAGTTTGTATATTTTTATAGAATGATACAAAGTCCACTCCTTATCAGCTGTACAAGTTTTGACCTCTTTTGCAACTTTTCTTGCATTTGAAGAAAAGTGAAGTGACAAATGCAAACATACTTGTACTGGATGGCTTATGAGCTGAAGAAAGTTGGTATATATTTGTGGCATGTGGAAATTGCTTGCTACAAAGGAACAGGTCCAAGGCTCAAGGTTGATAAAGTTACAAAAGCTCACTTTATGAAAATGGCATTGTAACCTTTATGCTTAAAATGGAAATGTAACTTTGTACAATGCTTCAAAAGTGAAAATAAAGCCTTTAACCTCTGAGTTTGAATTTAATTATGGAGTGTAGAATGAGTTTAGGACCTGTAATGCAAGGTACAAGCATCATGGATCTGATTTGCAACTTGATACTTTGTGAAAATGGCATGAACAAAAGTGATAAAATGCCAATTTCTCTTCTTCGATTCTCCCTAACCACAAATGATCTTGGAGAGTTCTTGGAAATTTTAGAAAGTTTGAAATGTGCTCTATAATATATCTTTGAAATGAATTTTGAGATATGTGGTACGGTGGGAGAACTGACTTGGGGTTTTGTGTTTGTATTCACACTTGTTCGGTTTAGCAAGAGTCGCCACTGACTTTTTATTTTATCCTAAAGGAAAGATTAAAAAGCACAGGAAAAACCTTTGAGATGTTTTCGTGGTTTCGGTGGGTAGATAATGAAAAGGGAAGGTGCTAGCACCCTTTTCATCCATGGTTATCCATGGGCTCTTAGTTACTTGTTTTAGATCACTTGCCTTTGATTTTCAATTGCTTGAAATGGTGGTGTGTGTGTGTGTTTGAAAATGTTTTGAAAAAGATGCCTTGTCTAGGCAACCGTTGTAACAATTCTTTACTCGAATTTTTTACAAAGGTGTTTGTCTTTTTGAAAAGATGTTTCAATGTTTTTGAAAGTTGTTTTGAAAGTTGTTTTGAAAGTTGTGTTGTGGAGTGTGTTTTGAAAGTAGGCAAGTGTGTTTTGCAAGTTTGATCAAGTAACTAAGAGTTGTCTACCCTATTGTACTCAAAGATTTTTCTCATGTTTTAACCCTTTTAACAGTGTTGTTTCACCATTGTATTTGGTGAACAACCTTGTATTAGGATGTTAACGGGACGGGCGCGGGTCATCGTATAGACCATGAATGCAATGGTGCCAAGTGTCTTTGGCAATTTTCCTTTAAGGGACTATGATCATTTTGTTTAGGCAACTTCGAAAGCGTCATCGAGGGACTATGATCATTTGATTTGTTTTTGTTTTGCCAAAGAACCCAACATGCAAACATGGCCCATTTTGGAAGGCAACAAGCGGGATTACCCTAGGGATGCAAGTGTGAATAGTGTATTGATTGTCATGCATTTGTCTTGTATTAGGTTATCTAGCGGTTAATTTTGAATCTTCGCATACAAACCCTAATTACTATACAGTATATAGAAAGCGATAAATTGCGGGAATTTAAAGTCTAAGCTATTACAAATAAGTATCCGGGGATGGGGGTACAAATGTTTACAAATGGGGATGAGTCTTATCAGGATGGTAGTGTCCAAATAAAATTTACAACCAAATCGAATCGCATTCTCCATGTAAAATGTAGCAATGTATAAGAATAAAAGCAATGTATCAAAAGTATTTGTGTATGTGATTATTTACAAGTGATGCAAATATTAACCTAATGTATTATTAAGCATTTATTTATTTTTTATGTTTTTTTTGTTAATGTTATATGAACAAAAGTTTTTAAGAAAAGAAAAATATTTAAAGAAAATTAATATTTATGTATTTTAGTTTATATACAAAGGTTTATTAAACAAAAATTCTAAAAAGAAAATTATTTAAGTTAGAAAAAATCCTATTTTTATGTACTCTTAAATATGTTAAAAAAGTATTAATAAACATTTTACATGAAAGGTTAATATATTATTTAAAAAAAAGGAATTAGGTTATAAAAGAAAGAAAAATAAAAGAAGATTAAGAAATGTTAGTTAAAAGAAAATAGAATAAAAGGAAGTCATGTGGGCCTTATGTTTGTTCTTGGCCCAAATAAAAATTTGAAAGAGAATCAAAGGGGGGTGCGCGCACTGAAGGAGGGGTCAGGCGCTAGAAATCAATTGGGCTTAGGCAGATATGGAGCAGAGGCCCAACACGTTTGATAACATTTTATTTGTTAGGGTTTTCAATTCTTGTTTCAGAATAGGGTTTACAGTTTTACAGAGGCGCCGCTTCCATCTTCTTCTTCGTCCTCTTCACTTTCTCAAGCCAAGCTTTCTGAACGAACTCCGCCTATGGCCACCAGGCGCCATCATCCATCTTCCCTCTCTCCACGTTCGTATCCAGGCAATGTTGTAAGGTAATGATTTCTCAGTTCTGTCCGTCTTACGCTTTAGGGTTTCAAGTTTTGCATGTTTTTAATCTTTGACAAATTCTGATCTTTATATTATCATTTGTTTGTATGGTGTTGGAAAAAGGGAAGAGGACAATACCTTTATTCTTGTTTCTGAGAGGAAGCGAGGTGGGACTGGAGGCGCTTTAGGCGGCCGGAGGCAGAGGGAGTATGATGCTGTGCTTGTTGGAAATCTGGTACTTTTGTATCTTTATTCCCTCGTTTAGTGATGATGCTGTAAAATCTGAAAACGCTAGCCTGTAGTCTCTCTTCTTCTTTTGATTGCTGGCCTCTGTATATTAATGATGTTGATTCTGAGTTGCCTTTGGTATGCTTATTTGTTTGACTCTTCTGAGTTTGATTGAACTTCTGTCAATGATGATATTGACTCTGAGATTGCTTAGTTGCTATTGACTTTTTTCCTCTTCCTTCTTATCAATGATGATAGCTTCTGAGATAGTTTTTGGCTTGAATGCTTTGAGGTTTGTAAGCTAGACTCGTGTTTGTCAGGCTTATGCTGGCTCGTTTGGAGCTTAGGCTTTGAAAGGCTGTTAGGTTTGCTTTGTTTGAGATTTCTGGTTTGAAAGCTTAAGGTTTAGGCTTCAGGCTTGTATGGCTTGATGTATTATGCAGGTTTGTGGCCATTTCTGGTTTTTGTGTATTGGTACAGGCTTATTGTGTTTTGAGGTTTGATGTACTGGTTTTGACAGGCTTCATGCTTGAGTAGGTAGTTTGGTTTTATACTGGCTTTGTGCAGTTTGTAAGCTTATGGAGGCTGATATGTTTTGCTCTAAGGCTTGTGTTATGCTTGATCTGTATTTTCTGGTACAGGCTTAAGGCTTGATGTTTGAAGCAGGTTACAGGCTTGGCTTGAGGTTGCAAGCTTGCTTCTGTAATAGTTTTGCCAACTTGGTGGTTTTGAGGCTAGCTTTTTTGTTTGTGTTATGTAACAGTTTGTGGTTTTAGGCGGGATTTTTTTGAAGTTCCGGCTTGGGAGCCTGTGTTCTCTTTTTATGTGTATTCTGCCTCCTTTTCTTGTTCTGATAACTCTTTGTTTTATATCTTTTAAGCCTAAGCCTGCAAAACTGTAAGCCTTCCCCTTCTCCCTCTCTCTCTTTTCTCTCTCCACAGATAAAAAGCATTTTTATATTTCTTAAAACTGTACTTTTCTGAAAAAGTGCTTGGCCTGGAAAATGATGACAAATTTTTGAATATGTTGCTTGCCTTGTTAGCTTTGCTATGCATATCTTCTTTCTTCAGATTTTCTGCATTTTGTGTACTTCTTGATATCTCCTTGACAGCCTTTGGACAGTTTGGTTGACATTTTGGACTTGGTTAGGCATTTTTTCAGTTTGCATATGTGCAGTTCAGTTTGGACTTTGTAATTTGTTTGGCATATTCAGTTTGTCCATTTTGACATTTTTGTTGACACTTTGCAATTTGAAATTATGCAGCCTTGTACATTTAATTAATTCCAATGCTTGCAAGATAATTTTCTTTCCCTCTTTGTGAACCAAGAGTCCTCTTGTGATTTGCAGAGAGGGTGAACAAACTGATTCCGGCCAATCACTTTTAATGATGAGTCTTAAATTAACTGTCTGCCTTTGATTTCATCTGTGTTGACTTCTTTTCTTTTTTGTCTTTGTAGATAAAAATCAGTTGAGCAATGGGGAGCAACAGTAGAAGATGAAGATTTAGGATAGATTTAGGATATAGTTTCAATTTATTTTTAATCATTGTAACAATATTAATGTAAACATCTGTAAATAAATTTACAGTGTTCAAATAATAATTGTAACAAACAATTAAAGATGAATAAAAATCCTTCTTTGTCAGATATTTCTTTAATTCTTCTGCATTCATTTATTTAATTACTTTAATTTCTTGAATTATAATAATTGGAAATTATCCAATAATTTTAACTTAGAAATTATAAATAATCAATAAACGTCCGGCGTTCCGAATAACCAAAAAAACATCGCACAGTTAAACAGGCAACGTCCACATGTCCTTTTTCTCACTGATCAAACTTAAACTTCAAACCTTCAATCAGAAGCCTCATCCCATGTCCCAGAGCCAATTGAAAAGAACTGCAGAATCAATTCCTTCTGAGAATGCGCGCGCAAACCCTAATTCTTGATTTATCGTCAAAGAAACATCCGCCTGACCAAAACCTGAGCCAACTCAACCAAATTAGTAAAAACCCTGATAATCTGTTTGACTGATTCAAAAGTCAATGGAATCCCTAATTTTGTCTGACTGATAAGAAAAGTCTGTTTGACTGATTCTTGAGCTAATCTGAAAAATCAGGAAAAGCCCGAAGCTGTGATTTCTTGTGAAAAAGAGGAGGGCAAATTTTGGGGTACAACAGTTGCCCCTGTTCAATCTTCTTGAACCTGAAGAGTTAGATTGGCAAGCTTGCCGTTCGCGACTCGAAGGTAAAAGGAGATTGGACACTAGAGTGCCCAAAAAAATTTGCACTCGTCGAAGCGTAATTTTGAGGGAATGGGCTTAAAGATGCCATTTGGTGATGGGCTTAAAGATGCCATCTGGAGATGTGACAGGGGGATGGGCTTAGAGATGCCATCTGGAAATTGCTGGTAAGAGGATGGGCTTAGAGATGCCATATGGAAATGTTTGTTGAACTGTATGTCATTGGTGAGTGGGTGAGTATCAGAAAGGTATCCATGTTTTGGAACATCTCTGAACTGGGGGTCTGAATAAGCAATAGATTGACATCCGTATCTGGAAGCATCCGTAAACTGTTTTCAAAAGTTACATCTGAACAAGCGATAGATTAACATCCGTGTTTGGAGAATCCGTAAACTGTTTTCAGAAGTCTTGAATCTAAACAAGCGATAGGTTAACATCCGTATCTGGAGAACCCGTAAACTGTTTTCAGAGGTCTTGGAGATGAATAAGCAATAGATCAGCATCCATGTTGGGAAGCGTCCGTAAACTGTTTTCAAAAGTTGAGTCTGAACAAGAGATAGATTAACCTCCGTGTTTGGAGAATCCATAAACTGTTTTCAGATGCTGAAGAATCTGAACAAGCGATAGGTTAACATCCGTGTCTGGAGAACCCGTAAACTGTTTTCAGAAGTCTTGAAGTTGAATAAGCAATAGAGAAGCATCCATGTTGGGAAGCGTCCGTAAACTGTTTTCAAAAGTTGAGTCTGAACAAGCGATAGATTAACCTCTGTGTTTGGAGAATCCGTAAACTGTTTTCAGAAGTTGAAGAATCTGAACAAGCGATTGGTTAACCTCCGTGTCTGGAGAACCCGTAAACTGTTTTCAGAAGTTGAAGAAACTGAACAAGCGATAGGTTAACATCCGTATCTGGAGAACCCGTAAACTGTTTTCAGAGGTCTTGGAGATGAATAAGCAATAGATCAACATCCATGTTGGGAAGCGTCCGTAAACTATTTTCAAAAGTTGAGTCTGAACAAGCGATAAATTAACCTCCGTGTTTGGAGAATCCGTAAACTATTTTCAGAAGTTGAAGAATCTGAACAAGCGATAGGTTAACCTCCGTGTCTGGAGAACCCGTAAACTGTTTTCAGAAGTCTTGAAGTTGAAGAAGGAACCGGTGTAGGGTTGCCTGATGATGAGTCCGTGTAAAACTGCACCTGGATTTGAGAAGGAACCGGTGTAGGGTTTCCTGATGATGAGTCCGTGTAAAACTGCATCTGGATTTGAGAAGGAACCGGTGTAGGGTTTCCTGATGATGAGTCTGTGTAAAACTGCATCTGAAATTGTTAATGATAGCCTTTTATTCTTATCCTGAAAAGGACAAAATGTTAGCTAAACACAAAATTATGTTGTATGAAATGTATGATGCAATATATGTTATATCAATGTTTATGATATGAATGTAATGAATGCGCATGTAAGCTGATGAGATGTCTTGCTGTGGATAGATGAATCCTGGATGGCTGGAGATAATAGAATCTTGACTGCTGCCGGGGAAAGTAAATCCTTGACTGCTGCAGGGGATTGCAAGAATCTTTTGATCGTTGAAAATGAGAAGTCCTGGGACCACCGTTGGGGAATCAGGAGCTTGGGTTGTATGCCAACCTACTGGGGATTCCTGTCTTGAGGGGATCTTCACTGGGGAATATCTGAATATCTTGTGAGGAACTGAGAATGAGAGTCCTCATTCTGCTTGGGGATTGATAGTTGAAAGTTTTAGCTCCGCTGGGGATTGATAGTTGAAAGTTTTAGCTCCGCTGGGGATTACAAGAATCTTTTGATTGCTGCAGGTGTTGATCTGGGATCTTGAAAAGGTTGGTTGGTGAGATAGTTGTCCTGGCTGGTTTCAGGTATTAATCTCTGACCTGAGAAAGAAAGATGGTTTTCCTGGCTTGTTACAGGTATTGATCTACAATCAGTCGTCCACAGATATTTTCCTGGCTTGTTACAGGTATTAATCTGGAACTTGGGTTATACGCCACTTTGAGAATGAGAATCTTCATTCTGTTGGGGGTCAGAAATTGGGAGTATACCAATCTTCTGGGGTTTTAAGGATGAAAGTCTTCATTCTGTTAACAGTCAGGAATCGGGAGTATACCAATCTTCTGAGGTTTTAAGGATGAGAATCTTCATTCTGTTAACCGTTAACTGCTATCTGGTCGTAATCCAGGCTTCACAATAACTAGTTGGGGATATAAACTATTATCCGGTCGGATCCGGGCTTCATAGCTTGCTCTTAGGAGATACCACTATCTGGTCGTAATCCAGGCTTCGCGGTAGTCTGATATTGTGAATTAGTGACAGAATGGCTACCGTGTCTGGAGCGTATCTGGAACTGTATCTTGGATCTGAATGAGTGACAGAATGGCTACCGTGTTTGGGGCGTATCTGAAACTGTATCTTGGAGTTGAGATCTGTATGAGTAGCAGAATGACTTCCTTGTTTGGAGTGTATCTGAAACTGTAACTAGGATCTGAATGAGTGACAGAATGGCTACCGTGTCTGGAGCGTATCTGAAACGGTATCTTGGAGTTGAGATCTGTATGAGTAGCAGAATGACTTCCTTGTTTGGAGTGTATCTGAAACTGTAACTAGGATCTGAATGAGTGACAGAATGGCTACCGTGTCTGGAGCGTATCTGAAACTGTATCTTGGAGTAGAGATATGTATGAGTAGCAGAATGACTTCCGTGTCTGGAGTGTATCTGAAACTGTAACTAGGATCTGAATGAGTGACAGAATGGCTACCGTGTCTGGAGCGTATCTGAAACTGTATCTTGGAGTAGAGATCTGTATGAGTAGCAGAATGACTTCCGTGTCTGGAGTGTATCTGAAACTGTAACTAGGATCTGAATGAGTGACAAAATGGCTACCGTGTCTGGAGCGTATCTGAAACTGTATCTTGGAGTTGAGATCGGTATGAGTAGCAGAATGACTTCCTTGTTTGGAGTGTATCTGAAACTGTAACTAGGATCTGAATGAGTGACATAATGGCTACCGTGTCTGGAGCGTATCTGAAACGGTATCTTGGAGTAGAGATCTGTATGAGTAGCAGAATGACTTCCGTGTCTGGAGTGTATCTGAAACTGTAACTAAGATCTGAATGAGTGACATAATGGCTACCGTGTCTGGAGCGTATCTGAAACTGTATCTTGGAGTAGAGATCTGTATGAGTAGCAGAATGACTTCCGTGTCTGGAGTGTATCTGAAACTGTAACTAGGATCTGAATGAGTGACAGAATGGCTACCGTGTCTGGAGTGTATCTGAAACTGTATCTTGGAGTTGAGATCGGTATGAGTAGCAGAATGACTTCCTTGTTTGGAGTGTATCTGAAACTGTAACTAGGATCTGAATGAGTGACAGAATGGCTATTGTGTCTGGAGCGTATCTGAAACTGTACCTTCCAACAGGTGATGAAGGAATTGTTGAACACTTTTGACATTCGAATGCCCCAAGTGATGATGAAGGAGACTTGCCCCAAGTTCACTGAACTTTTGAGAGATTTGTTGAAATCTTGACTAGACTGCCCCAGGCGTGCTGGATGGTGACATGTCAATGCCCCCTTGTTGATAGGAGATTTGTCGTTGGAAGTGTCATCCTTCTTGAAGTGATTTTACTCACTGAGAAATTTTTCATTCCTCCGAACATTTGCTGTAGGAATTTCTTCGCTGTCAAACAAATAACCATGTGCAAACAACGATATTCAAATATTGTAAAGTTTATGCTTGTCTCGAAGTTTTGAGAAATGCGTTTTTTAGCAGAAAACTTTTTTATAAGACAAATTCAACACAAGATTTAGGGCAAATCCTTACAGGAGCCGGGATACCTTTTGTAACAGTATGCTTTCGAACTAACCCATGCTTCAATTAGGATTTTTGAAGGGTTGTAACGTGGCTTGGTTCACGGTTTAAGAAACAAAGGGTAAAGGCTCAAAGTATATTTGTACCCACCCGCTCTTCGTGATGTTCTTCAATCCTAAACTCAGTTAATTGTGCGTCAAACTCTATTCGAATTTGGAACGACTTTTTTTTTGTGATGGTTCACACCAATTGAATTTGGAAGGCAGTCATCATCTCCTTTTTTCTTTTTGCAACATTTTTCATGTTGTTTGAGGATTTGTAATGACCTCTTTCTTGATTTGTTATCCCTAACTTTTGCCTGACTAATCCTGCTTTCGAGATTACAGTCAACGGGATGCCCTAGGTTTCTTAAGCCTCCTTTATAGGTTTTGGCTCAGTGGGCTTTTCTCTTTTGAGAGGTAATGACTGCCAATATGATAAGGAACCATCATTGTCTTTTGATTCCAAAGGAATGTTTTTGATGTCATTCGTTGTATTACGAACTGAGAGTTTGCGACTTCAATGCACACCTTTTTTGGATTAACTGAGAGACTACCCTGCCCCAGGTTTTTATCAAAGGTTTTAATTTGTTTAGAACAGAAAACTCCTACTTCTTTGGCTCGAAGGGGTTGACTAGGGATTATCTTCCTTATAACTCCAGTGTTTGGGAATTGAAAGAAATGCCTGTACATCATCAGCAAGGTCTGTTCAAAAGCATACAGTATGAGTTTATGGTATTGTTTCGTCATCCTCCCTCTAAAGGCTTGCAGCTTTTTATCAAGAGTTAAATATCATAAAGAAAGCATAAGAGTAGTGAAAACGAGTGGATGAATTCAAGACAAACATATGCAATGCATTAATGAAACAGAGTTTGACATTAATAGATAATTGTTTGAATAACAAAGAGATTACAACTTGAAAATTCAAATGGAACAAAAGTCTCTCAGTTCGAGCTTTGTCACTTCAGGTGGAGAAACCCTTAACGGAAGATTTTCATCTCGCCATCTAGCATGAATCTTAGCACTCCAATGTCAATCAGATCTTGAATCTTGTTTTTCAAGGCCCAACAGTCGTCGGTGTCATGTCTCGGACTATAGGAGTGGTATACACAAAATGCATCGGGATGATAGTTAGGAGCGGAGGTATTGGGCTTCCGGATAGGATCCCTCAAAGCAGTCAGATTGACCTCCAACAAGCGCTCCAGTATTAGAGATGACGGTATGTCAGTCTCAGTGAACTGTCTTCCTGACGTATTTTGCTTACGCCGATTACCCCGTTGACGCTGACGAGGTTGTTGATGGGCTTGTGACCCTGAAGCAAGTAGAGGAGCCTTCCCCTTGTCTTCTTGTCTCAAGGGGGGTTTAGTGGTGACTTGCTCTTTAACCTCAGATGTTTGTCCCACTTGGTTGTCCCGAAGCAGTTGGTTGACGAGAACTCTGAGCTCCTCTTGTCTTTGAGACAAGTCCTGGATGAGAGCCATCTGGCCCACCAGTTGTCCCATCATTTGGATCCTCATTGTAGTCAGCTCAGACTGAAGCTCTTCCAACTGATCACTCCTGGCATTGCTTGAATTCCCCTGGACCATGCCCCTTGTGAGGAGAGCTTTCACTTCTTCTTGCCCCAGGGACAGGTTCAAGAACATCTCTTGAAGTTGAGCATTTTGGTCCTGGATATCCTTGACAGTCCTCTCTAGAGCCATCTCTTACTGAAATAAACAGTAGGAGAATAAGGAAACCTGAAAAGGAAAATTTTTATGATGCAATGCATGATATGTGAATGCATGCTTTCAAGTATCTCTCGGGGTAAACATAAAAGAATGTTAGAGGTTGAACTTCGATCTTTGATTGGAGAACTTTGCACTTGTGGATGTCTTTCCACGAGAATCAAGCTCACCATGTCAAGTGGGTCATAGCCCCTGATTCAAGTTGTTGCACTTGATCTTTGATGGCATTTGTTTAGAGGAGAATCCTCTTGCCCCTTGGTAGATGTCTGGTTCAACGTGACCCTGCATCAAAAGACCCTCGAGATCCTTGAAATGGTTAATGAAAATGCTATGGTATGATGTCATGATGTTATGTACATGTATGCAAAAGCAAGTAAGTGTATATACAGGTAATTATATTCACAAAAAGCAAACAAGTCCTTAGGTTTAGGCTTGCATGGGGTTTGTAGGTAAGTACCCTCTTGAAGTTAGTTGGCTCATCCTGTCCTAAAATAGAAACCGGGTTCTAAGGAGCTCAATATCATTGGATTATTTTCTGTGTTCATTGTTTTGGTTTAGCCACTTAACTGGCAACCAAAATATTCCCAGAAAACAACCCTCAATGAGTGTAGTATTGAGTATCTACCAACTTCGGACTGCACCAAAGTCGGTCATCTCACTACCCCTAAAAAGGCTAAGATGGTCAAGTAAGGTTCTAAGAGTTCGTTAGTGCTTCATGACATCACTCAGCGGCCCCGTACTCTCCTTGATTGAACTCAAGGGTTACCGGTACTCACAAATATGTCACACTAACATAGCTTACTGCTTCAACCTTGTCGGTATACCCTGCACAGTTCCCTCACAGTTTTATTGCTATTTACCTAAAGTGGTGCCCCCAAATCCGGGTGTAGGATTTACAACAAACCCAAATAAGGACCCAAAAAGTAAAGCAATCAAAGCAATCAAATCAAGTATGTAAAGGTGATCTAAACCCTAAGGTAACCCCACTTTTAAATTATTTCCTCAGCAGAGTCGCCAGTTCTGTGGCACGGTGGGAGAACTGACTTGGGGTTTTGCGTTTGTATTCGCACTTGTTCGGTTTAGCAAGAGTCGCCACCGACTTTTTATTTTATCCTAAAGGAAAGGTTAAAAAGCACAGGAAAAACCTTTGAGATGTTTTTGTGGGTTCGGGGGGTAGATTATGAAAAGGGAAGGTGCTAGCACCCTTTTCATCCATGGTTATCCATGGGCTCTTAGTTACTTGTTTTAGATCACTTGCCTTTAATTTTCAATTGCTTGAAATGGTGGTGTGTGTGTGTTTGAAAATGTTTTGAAAAATATGCCTTGTCTAGGCAACCGTTGTAACAATTCTTTACTCGAATGTTTTACAAAGGTGTTTGTCTTTTTGAAAAGATGTTTCAATGTTTTTGAAAGTTGTTTTGAAAGTTGTGTTGTGGAGTGTGTTTTGAAAGTAGGCAAGTGTGTTTTGCAAGTTTGATCAAGTAACTAAGAGTTGTCTACCCTATTGTACTCAAAGATTTTTCTCATGTTTTAACCCTTTTAACAGTGTTGTTTCACCATTATATTTGGTGAACAACCTTGTATTAGGATGTTAACAGGACGGGCGCGGGTCATCGTATAGACCATGAATGCAATTGTGCCAAGTGTCTTTGGCAATTTTCCTTTAAGGGACTATGATCATTTTGTTTAGGCAACTTCGAAAGCGTCATCGAGGGACTATGATCATTTGATTTGTTTTTGTTTTGCCAAAGAACCCAACATGCAAACATGGCCCATTTTGGAAGGCAACAAGCGGGATTACCCTAGGGGTGCAAGTGTGAATAGTGTATTGATTGTCATGCATTTGTCTTGTATTAGGTTATCTAGTGGTTGATTTTGAATCTTCGCATACAAACCCTAATTACTATACAGTATATAGAAAGCGATAAATTGCGGGAATTTAAAGTCTAAGCTATTACAAATAAGTATCCGGTGATGGGGGTACAAATGTTTACAAATGGGGATGAGTCTTATCAGGATGGTAGTGTCCAAATAAAATTTACAACCAAATCGAATCGCATTCTCCATGTAAAATGTAGCAATGTATAAGAATAAAAGCAATGTATCAAAAGTATTTGTGTATGTGATTATTTACAAGTGATGCAAATATTAACCTAATGTATTATTAAGCATTTATTTATTTTTTATGTTTTTTTTTGTTAATGTTATATGAACAAAAGTTTTTAAGAAAAGAAAAATATTTAAAGAAAATTAATATTTATGTATTTTAGTTTATATACAAAGGTTTATTAAACAAAAATTCTAAAAAGAAAATTATTTAAGTTAGAAAAAATCCTATTTTTATGTACTCTTAAATATGTTAAAAAAGTATTAATAAACATTTTACATGAAAGGTTAATATATTATTTAAAAAAAAAGGAATTAGGTTATAAAAGAAAGAAAAATAAAAGAAGATTAAGAAATGTTAGTTAAAAGAAAATAGAATAAAAGGAAGTCATGTGGGCCTTATGTTTGTTCTTGGCCCAAAACAAAATTTGAAAGAGAATCAAAGGGGGGTGCGCGCACTGAAGGAGGGGTCAGGCGCTAGAAATCAATTGGGCTTAGGCAGATATGGAGCAGAGGCCCAACGCGTTTGATAACATTTTGTTTGTTAGGGTTTTCAATTCTTGTTTCAGAATAGGGTTTACAGTTTTACAGAGGCGCCGCTTCCATCTTCTTCTTCGTCCTCTTCACTTTCTCAAGCCAAGCTTTCTGAACGAACTCCGCCTATGGCCACCAGGCGCCATCATCCATCTTCCCTCTCTCCATGTTCGTATCCAGGCGATGTTGTAAGGTAATGATTTCTCAGTTCTGTCTGTCTTACGCTTTAGGGTTTCAAGTTTTGCATGTTTTTAATCTTTGACAAATTCTGATCTTTATATTATCATTTGTTTGTATGGTGTTGGAAAAAGGGAAGAGGACAATACCTTTATTCTTGTTTCTGAGAGGAAGCGAGGTGGGACTGGAGGCGCTTTAGGCGGCCGGAGGCAGAGGGAGTATGATGCTGTGCTTGTTGGAAATCTGGTACTTTTGTATCTTTATTCCCTCGTTTAGTGATGATGCTGTAAAATCTGAAAACGCTAGCCTGTAGTTCTCTCTTCTTCTTTTGATTGCTGGCCTCTGTATATTAATGATGTTGATTCTGAGTTGCCTTTGGTATGCTTATTTGTTTGACTCTTCTGAGTTTGATTGAACTTCTGTCAATGATGATATTGACTCTGAGATTGCTTAGTTGCTATTGACTTTTTTCCTCTTCCTTCTTATCAATGATGATAGCTTCTGAGATAGTTTTTGGCTTGAATGCTTTGAGGTTTGTAAGCTAGACTCGTGTTTGTCAGGCTTATGCTGGCTCGTTTGGAGCTTAGGCTTTGAAAGGCTGTTAGGTTTGCTTTGTTTGAGATTTCTGGTTTGAAAGCTTAAGGTTTAGGCTTCAGGCTTGTATGGCTTGATGTATTATGCAGGTTTATGGCCATTTCTGGTTTTTGTGTATTGGTACAGGCTTATTGTGTTTTGAGGTTTGCTGTACTGGTTTTGACAGGCTTCATGCTTGAGCAGGTAGTTTGGTTTTATACTGGCTTTGTGCAGTTTGTAAGCTTATGGAGGCTGATATGTTTTGCTCTAAGGCTTGTGTTATGCTTGATCTATATTTTCTGGTACATGCTTAAGGCTTGATGTTTGAAGCAGGTTACAGGCTTGGCTTGAGGTTGCAAGCTTGCTTCTGTAATAGTTTTGCCAACTTGGTGGTTTTGAGGCTAGCTTTTTTGTTTGTGTTATGTAACAGTTTGTGGTTTTAGGCAGGATGTTTTTGAAGTTCCAGCTTGGGAGCTTGTGTTCTCTTTTTATGTGTATTCTGCCTCCTTTTCTTGTTCTGATAACTCTTTGTTTTATATCTTTTAAGCCTAAGCCTGCAAAACTGTAAGCCTTCCCCTTCTCCCTCTCTCTCTTTTCTCTCTCCACAGATAAAAAGCATTTTTATATTGCTTAAAACTGTACTTTTCTGAAAAAGTGCTTGGCCTGGAAAATGATGACAAATTTTTGAATATGTTGCTTGCATTGTTAGCTTTGCTATGCATATCTTCTTTCTTCAGATTTTCTGCATTTTGTGTACTTCTTGATATCTCCTTGACAGCCTTTGGACAGTTTGGTTGACATTTTGGACTTGGTTAGGCATTTTTTCAGTTTGCATATGTGCAGTTCAGTTTGGACTTTGTAATTTGTTTGGCATATTCAGTTTGTCCATTTTGACATTTTTGTTGACACTTTGCAATTTGAAATTATGCAGCCTCGTACATTTAATTAATTCCAATGCTTGCAAGATAATTTTCTATCCCTCTTTGTGAACCAAGAGTCCTCTTGTGATTTGCAGAGAGGGTGAACAAACGTATTCCGACCAATCACTTTTAATGATGAGTCTTAAATTAACTGTATGCCTTTGATTTCATCTGTGTTGACTTCTTTTCTTTTTTGTCTTTGCAGATAAAAATCAGTTGAGCAATGGGGAGCAGCAGTAGAAGATGAAGATTTAGGATAGATTTAGGATATAGTTTCAATTTATTTTTAATCATTGTAACAATATTAATGTAAACATCTGTAAATAAATTTACAGTGTTCAAATAATAATTGTAACAAACAATTAAAGATGAATAAAAATCCTTCTTTGTCAGATATTTCTTTAATTCTTCTGCATTCATTTATTTAATTACTTTAATTTCTTGAATTATAATAATTGGAAATTATCCAATAATTTTAACTTAGAAATTATAAATAATCAATAAACGTTCGGCGTTCCGAATAACCAAAAAAACATCGCACAGTTAAACAGGCAATGTCCACATGTCCTTTTTCTCGCTGATCAAACTTTAACTTCAAACCTTCAATTAGAAGCCTCAACCCATGTCCCAGAGCCAATTGAAAAGAACTGCAGAATCAATTCCTTTTGAGAATGCGCGCGCAAACCCTAATTCTTGATTTATCGTCAAAGAAACGTCCGCCTGATCAAAACCTAAGCCAACTCAACCAAATTAGTAAAAACCCTGATAATCTGTTTGACTGATTCAAAAGTAAATGGAATCTCTAATTTTGTCTGACTGATAAGAAAAGTCTGTTTGACCGATTCTTGAGCCAATCTGAAAAATCAGGAAAAGCCCGAAGCTGTGATTTCTTGTGAAAAAGAGGAGGGCAAATTTTTGGGTACAACAAGATACCTCTTGGAACTAGGTGAAAAATGTCCATGAAGTTGGGTCAAAAAACTGCCTAAATTAGGGCAAATTTTCACTAAGTTATTAAGTTCATGGACCTATGTTCACAAATTCATAACTTGAGATCCAAGCATCTTTTGGGAAAAGTTTGTGAAGAAAAGTTGTATATTTCATGGAGGACTACAATTTTCATGTTGGAAGTTTTCTTTGAATCACATTGTATCATGGTGAAAAAGTGGTGGAAAGTTGGGAAAAAATAAGAAAATTTCCATACTTAGATAAATTCTAAGTTATGAATTTTTTCAAATTCAAAACCCTAATTTGCAATTTTGGTTTTCTTGGTGAACAAGTTTCATATTTTTACATATCTTGATGAATTATGACCCTTGGCACTTGATTTTGACCAAAAAGTCAAAGTTTGACTTTTCAGTGTACAATTGATTTTTGATCAGTTGACTGCAAAATTCATCTGTTAATCAAATGAACTTGAGATCTTTTAAACCATGTAATTAGGTCAAGATGATGCCATTTAACCCTTGAAATCATGTTTGAACCCAATTGGTCATTGGCTAGGTTAAAAATCAGAAATTGCCCTTTCTCAGTCAAAATCCTAATTTTGACCATTTTGCCCTTTTGATGATTTGATCAAATTTCTTGAGGAGTTGTGATCCAAACTTGATCATATAGTACATATGAGTCTAAAATGTTGTTTTGGATCAAAAAATATGAAGTTTGACTGTAAATTGGCCATAGTTGACTTTTTCCCCAATACAGTTGATTTTTAGGTCAACTGTCCAATTGACTGAGCAAAAATGTGATTCAAGGCTTGAAACTTAACATGAGCAATCTTAGGGGTCCAACATGATGTATGAAAGTCACATGAAGCATTGATGATCCAAAAATACTTGTGCAAACTCAAACCCTAATTTGGGGTCATTAGTGCAAGATGAGGTGTCTTGAGCTGACCAAACCCTAATCTTGTCTTGAGTCCAAGAAGTCTTGTGAGAAAAATATTGATAAATGAGAGGGAAATATTTGGGGTACAACAGATTGCTTCGTGACGAACCCGTGTAAAGTTGCATTTGGTCGCACAGATAATTACTCTGTTTAGTTTCAGGAGCTAATCTTGAACCTGTTGGAAGTTGTTGATGATAACCATCTTTCCTGAAAAGGTACATGATTAATCGTATATGATGCATGAAATGCATTGTATGATGACATTCTCAAAATAAATGAGATTATGATGTACGCAATATGTATGCGCATGTCATGATGTATGAACATAAAATTCTATTGTGGCACGTTCGAGTTTGGGAAAATAAATCCCTGACTGCTATTGGAGAGTACTGGAAATTGCATTCCTGATCATTGTAGAAAAATGGTTCTTCTACTTCCATTGGGGATGGTGTACGGAGATGACTATGCTGAAGATTTGCTCCTTGTTTACAGCTACTCTGTCGGGGGAGAGACTATGTTTGAGAATAACTCTGCGGTTGAATAACTCTGTTGGGTATGAGCTTCCGCATTTAGAGAAATAAACTCTGCTCGGGAGAAAACTATATGAACCGCTTGCGATTACAAAATTCGACTGGGGAATATAGACGTCGGCTCTCCGAAAGAGCTTGGCTGGGGAAATTAACTCTTGTTTGGGGAAGCAAAGATCAAAACTTTGGTTACCTCTACTCTATGGGGAGTGTAGATGTCATTGGGATGCATGCTGAGGATACAACAATGACTTTGCATCAAGACTTTTCTGCCCCTGTACCTGCTGGAGAAAGTGTCTGCAGAGGCCTTGTGGATTGAGTGTTATCCCAACTTATGAGGTTCTTGGTAACTTTCTATCAGAATGATAAGTCTTCTACTGATAGGCAAGTGACAAGGTGATGAGACATAGTCATACGCTTTAATCCCTAACTTTTGCCCGGACTGTCTTTTTAGATTTTCAGTCACCGGGATACCCTTTTTTGCCCAAGCCGCCTTTTCAGGTTTTCGACTTGTCGGGTGTGATACGGTGGCAGAACCGACTGTTTTGAAAATGCTGGTTTGCATTTTGCGCTTTGTGTTTGCAAAATGTCGCAGTAAGCAAGAGTCGCCATCGACTTTTATATCATCCAACCGGAAAGGAAAAAAGTATAGAAAAAAAAAATCCTTTTTTGAGATATTCTGAGTACGGGGGGTAGATTATAGAAAGGGAAGGTGTTAGCACCCTTTCTATCCATGGTTTTCCATGGGCTCTTAGGTACTTGCTCATCTTTCAAAATTGCTTGTGTGTGTGCTTTGTTTTGAAAAGTTTTGACTTTGTGATAACCTTTGTATCAGTCCTCAAAGGTATGACGAAGTTGTTTTGAAAGTTGTTTTTGAAGAGTGTAAGTGTAAAAAGTTTGATTTGAGCAAGTACCTACTAGCATCTACCTACTCGAAAAAGGATCGTTTCTATCCTCGTTTCCTTTAGACAATGTTATCCTATTATTGAGAAATAGGTAGCACCGTCGTTGGAGTTATAAGGGTCAATTCGAAAGGGACTTACGATCACTAAAGCAATGTTAGGACGTCTTAGTAATAACCCTAAAGTCTTAAGATCATATTCGAGGCAACATTTCTGAGGCGATGTTTCCGAGGCAACATTTGATCTTTGTTTAGACAGGAGGGTAACCACTAAGACACCCTGTACTTAATAATCGTTTATCGAAGGCAACTGAAGTGAGAGTATACCCAAAGAGTGCGCATGTGCGAGTGATTTGATTTCAGTTATTATCTTTGCACATTAGGGTTTTCTAGCCGTTTTAAAATATCATGCAATCTTGTCATACAATCCTATTAACATACATCTAAACAGTTAATATTTGCGAGAATTAAAATGCGAGAAAATAGACCTACGCTATTACAAGGCTTCGGGGTAGGGATTAATTACATAGCCAAAAAAACCGTAAAAGACGATAAATAAAGAAAGTCCTAGATTAAACTATTATATACCGTGGATAGTTACATCAATATTGCAAAAAATAATAAACACGCGCGATGAATCAAATACAAGATAATTAGGGTTTTGACCCTCGATTATATCTATTTGTAATTTAAATGGGAAATCATTTTTGTCGTTTTTGATTATTTGAGAAAATAAAGCTTAAAAAAACCTAATTACTATTTGCAATTGGTTCTGCCTCTTTCACAATTTCTCCACCACTTCTTTTGGTCTACCTTTGTTCCTTATGTATAATAGAGTGCATTAGGGTTAAAGTTTGTATCAAATCTTTTCCATTTAAGAATATTGATCAATGATTTAATCCTTGCACCAAATCTTTCCAAAAAAGCAAATTCAATCTTTTCTTGTCCATATGAAGCCTTTCACGATTTGATTTTGTCTCCAGTTGTATAATGAATCTAATCATGCACAAAATCTCAAGTCTTTATTGATTTTTGATATTTTCATTATTTTATATTGATTTTATTTGATTTAAATGAAATAAAATCAAAATAAATAACAAAAATAAAAGAATGACAAGTGGAAGGGCTCATGGGTCGTGGGTCACATTACAAACTCAGTGCAAGCATAAAAAGTTGGGCCCATTTAGCAAAAAATGCAATTTGGGACACATTTTACTTTTGGCAATTTTGCAAGAAGGGTCAACTTGGCCAATGTATAACTCCCTCAATTTTGACTCTAGAGAGGTGTTCTTGGACTTTTTAGAAAGATTAATATGTCCTATAAGCAACCCTTTTGGTCTCATCTCAATTGAGTCTTCCATGTTCATGTATGAAGCTTTGACCCAAAAGGTGTTTTTGTTGACTTCTCAAAATGACCTATAATGTACAAATTCATATATTCTTGTGAGTGCATATTTTGAACTTGGTATATGAATATGAATTGTAGGGAATTACATCCTCTTCAAAATGAGCTTTGGATGTGTCATTTTTGATAAAGTATGAGAAAGTTATGCTTGGTCAAAGTTGAGTTGACTTTTCCTACAAAACCCTAATTTAGCAACTTTGGGGTTTTGATGAATTGTGAGCAATCCTTGAGGAATCATGATCAACCCTTGATAAAATGATGGATAATACTTCAAAATGATAATGTTGACCAAAAATCTTGAAGTTTGACTGTATGTGGGGCCACAGTTGACTTTTGCCCTAGCATAGTCGATTTTCAGGCCTTTGAGCAATTAACTGAGCAAACTTCCTCTGCAAGGCTTGAAACTTGACATGGATGATCTTGAGAACATATTAGGACAATAGTGAGCATTTGGGACCCTTTTGATTCAAAAATCTTGATGCAAAATGAAACCCTAATTTGAGATAGATTGCCTTAGGGGGGAGTTTGTCTGGTCAACTCTTGGACTTTCTTGAGCAATTTGAGGACCTCACTTGACATGTATTGAGAAATATGGGAGGGAAAATTTTGGGGTACAACAACTGCCCCTGTTCAATCTTCTTAAACCTGAGGATGTAGATTGGCTTGTCTGCCTTTCGTGATCTGAAGGTGGAAGATGATTGAACACTAGAGTGCCCAGAAATTTGCACTCGCGTGAAGTGATACTTGTCTTGCGATATCGAGAATATGCTTATAGATGTCATTTAGAAGTTAATGACGGAAGATGGGCTTAAGGATTTCATCCGAAGAAGTGTCGATCGCATAAGAGATTCTTTTGCGAGAACCCGTATACCTGTTGTTGAGGAGGACTTCGCTGGGGAATGCTGGTCTCTATCTTGAGAGAAATAGAGTTTTAGGAGCTTCAGTTGTCCGTTACTCTACTGGGGAATGATTCTGGTTTGGGAAGCGGAAGTGAACTGTATGCTTGGTCGGGGTATATTTTGCACCGCGACTTTCTGGGGAAATGTGAAACCAATTGTGTTTAATCGGGTCCCGGTCTTACAGTGTTGTGGACTGCTGTCCAGGGATAATAGTGGAAGAAAACCCGTATAGTAAGGTTATGGGAAGGAACCTGGATAATAGGGTTACTTAGATATGAAATCCTGGGTAGTAGGGCTGTGAGAAGGAACCTGGATAGTAGGGTTACTTCGATGAAAAAGCCTGGATAGTAGGGCTGTGAGAAGGAACCTGGATAGTAGGGTTACTTCGATGAAAAAGCCTGGGTAGTAGGGCTGTGCGAAGGAACCTGGATAGTAGGGTTTCTTCGATATGATAACCTGGGTAGTAAGGCTGTGATAAGGAACCTGGATAGTATGGTTTCTTCGATATGATAGCCTGGGTAGTAGGGCTGCAAGAAGGAACCTGGATAGTAGAGTTTCTTCGATATGATAGCCTGGGTAGTAGGGCTGTGAGAAGGAACCTGGATAGTATGGTTTCTTCGATATGATAGCCTGGGTAGTAGGGCTGCGAGAAGGAACCTGTATAGTAGGGTTTCTTTGATATGAGAGCCTGGATAGTAGGGTTTCTTCGATATGATAGCCTGGTTAGTAGGGTTGCTCTTGTTGCACCGATGATTACTCTGTTTAGCTTCGAGTGTCGATCATGGGCTTGCTAGAAATTGTTGATAATAATGTATTTCCTATAATAAATACATGGTTAGTTATACGTGATGCATGAGATGCATTGTGTGTCGACGTTCTCAAAACAAATGAGACCATGTTATGTGTGGTGTATGCATATGTCATGATGTATGAACATGAAATACTGACGTGATAATCGGAACCAGGGAAAATAAATCCCTGATTGCCATGAAAACCATAGTTCATCCACCTCTATTAGGGATTGTAAACAAAGATGACCATGCTGGGGATTCGCCCCTTGGCTGGTAAATACTCTACCGGAAGAGACCCTGTTTGAGAATAACTCTGCGGGGAATAACTCTGTTGGGGAGGAGATACTCTGTTGATAGATCTGCTGACTTGGAGAAACAACTCAGCTAGATATGAATTACCGTTGCGAGTGATAATGAATTTTGTTAGAGACTGAATTCCTGCTTGTGAGAGAAATAAACTCTGCTTGGGGAAATTTACTGACTCGTTCGCGATTGTGAACCTTAGCTGGGGAGAATCACGTCCTGTTTGGGAAAGTTAACACCACTGTCTTTGGATACCTCTTACCCTGTGGGGAGTGTATTTACCACTTCTCATGTTCTCAATCTAGTTCTATCCCGGTACCTGATGGGCAGAGTAACTGTAAGGCTCAGACACTTCCTGTTTGTCCCTGTTCCTGGAATTACGAGTAATCGTATTTTGTTTCTTGTGTAAATATTTTATGAGCAGCAATTATTTCCAAATGCATAAATCAAAAATGAATCATTGGACGTTCTTGCAAAACAAAACAGAAAAATAAAAATAATTTGAAATTTCTTGTAAAAATGAATTGTGTTGATTTTTTGAAGTTGGCATGTAATAGGCATTTTGTACAAAGAGGCTAATGCTCTAGTAAGAGAACACCGCCGAAAGATAGAAATTATAATTTGTGTAAAAGAAAGAAAAACAACTATGTGAAACGATCTCATTGGGTTTCAACTCTGCTATTTCCCTTATATCTTCGAGCGTCTCATCACTTTGTCGCTTGGTCGAAGGTAGATCAGATTGATTGGCGTCGTCCGAGCTTGATAGTCGATACCGAAGCCTGGTTGCAAGATGATCTAATGAGACATAGGATTACGCTTCAATCCCTAATTTTTTCCTGGACCGCCCTTTCGGGTTTTTAGTCCAACGGGATACCCTTTTTTGCTCAAGCCTCCTTTTCAGGTTTTCGACTTGCCGGGTGTTCAGTTTTTCATTTTCATCCCTTACTTTTTCCCGAACCCTTTTGGTTCGCCGGGAAGCCCTTATTTTTGTCTAGGCCAATCAACTTAGCGGGTCTTTGATTATGCGTAGTATTTTTTCACTATGTCTGCATTGACGGGGTGAGGAAGGTCGTCACCATCCATGGTGGTTAGAATCATAGCTCCTCCCGAGAAAATGTTCTTAACCACAAATGGCCCTTCGTATGTGGGGGTCCATTTGCCCCTGGGATCACCTTGCGGTAGCATGATGCGTTTGATCACCAGATCCCCGACTTGATATTCTTGACGTATGAATTTCTTGTTAAAAGCCTTGATCATTTGCTTTTGATACGTCTGACCATGACAAATAGCAGTAAGTCTCTTTTCATTGATTAAATTCAGCTGACCAAACCGTGTTTGGATCCAGTCGTCTTTGTTCAAACCTGCATCCTTCATAATCCTGAGAGAGGGTATCTGGACTTCGATGGGTAGGACTGCCTCCATGCCATACACTAGAGAGTAGGGTGGTTCCCCTGTCGACGTCCGTGCTGAGGTACGATACCTGTTGTACCCTAAAATTTGCCCTCCCATTTTTCATAGAAAACACAACCCTAGGGTTTCTCAGATATTCAAGTTGGCTCAGGAATCGATCAGACAAATTTTCTCCTGTGGCAGTAAACCAGAAATTAGGGTTTTTATTGCAATTCTCAAAAGAAATGAATTCTCAAAGATCCAATTGGCTTTCATAGGTTTTCATGCTTTCTCACGTTTATTGAAAAGACATTGTTTGTTCTCAGAACATGGTTTATTTGGGACAAGAGACTAAGACTGTCATTTGGGACACTCATGATTGTTTGATCCAGGTTAACCAGATGATTTGCGTCTTTTAAAACATTTGCTTTGTTCAGGAAATGGAATATACAGTGCGTGTTTGTTTGGAATGCAGTTGCAAGATTACAGAATTATTGGAATTTAAATTATCAGATTGGAGCATTTTGTTTCAATTATCTTGATTGGGAATCTTTAAGAATCAGTTAGGATGCGAAGAGAAAATTACAAGTTATTGACAGTAAAGGGTTTCAATGGACACCAGAATATCTCATAAGACTTTCTTCATTTTTTTCAAACATTGTTACAAAATAATTTGTTCTTTTAAATACTCTATGTTTTACAACTTATTGTATTTAAAAGGTAAATTAGTACAATTGTTGGATACAATACAAGAATGTTTTTCTAAATTACAAAGAAAATCTAAATGGATCTATGCCTAAGTTTGACTGAAGTTTCTTTGCTTCCTTGCTTGCCCTAGGGTTATTGCCTCCCATGCTTTGTCCTCTCCATTGTGCTCACATGAAAATGAAAGAAAGGAAATGTGATTAGTACAAAAATTATTTGGGCATGAGCAAGAATTTTCAAAAGAAAAAGTGTTATTCATCATTAAAGTTTGCAAATTGCAATCAGAAGGCCATTTTAATTCATCACAATTTATTTTCTCTATTTGCAAATCACAAGAAGACTATTCTTCTTGGTTCATAAAAATAAGGAAAAGAAATGCAAGCAAACTGTCCAAATGCCACAAAGCTATCCAAACAAGAACAAATGCAGCAAGGTTGTCCAAACAAACAAAATGCCCAAACAACAGCCAAACAAATATTGCAAACAGCAGCGCAAACCAAACAGAATGCCCAAACAGCAGCGCAAAATTGGACAAAAAGCAAACAACAAATAGCATAAGACTAGACATCATCAATAAAAGGAAGTATGGCAATATAATAAGCTAAGTCAAACAAGCAGAAACTTGTTCAAGAAGCCAATTCATCATTTTCCATTTTATTGCAAACTTTTCAGAAAAAGGCAAAAGAGCAATTGACTTTCTTAGTGTCATTGAGAGAGAAGAGAGGAAAGAAGTCACCTAGGTTATTGGGATGCACAGCCCTGCTGCCTTGACTGTCACAAATTGCATAGAAGTTGCTAGAAAACAAAACTGCAACAAAAAGGGCATAAGAACAATATGCAAAAATATTCAAAATTTGATGGTTTTCCCACCATTTTGAATAGGAATTCAACCAAAGCAACACCAATATAACAGTAAACAAAATGCTGAAGCAAGAGAGAGAGAGAGAGAGAGAGAGAGAGAGAGAGAGAGAGAGAGAGAGAGAGAGAGAGAGAGAGAGAGAGAGAGAGAGAGAGAGAGAGAGAGAGAGAGAGAGAGAGAGAGATAAATTATCAAACTTCAAAGCCCTCAAAAACTGTCAAAGTCCAAAAACTGTCAAGGTCTCAAAACCTCAAACCATTTTCAAACTCATAAACACCTGTCTAAGCCAAATATCAAACACAGTTTGACAAACCTGTAAAAACTCTCAAACCAAAACACAAAATCTCAACACAAGTCACAAACCTGTAGTAAGATTGCAAGCCAAAAACACAAACCTCCAAGACCAAAACAAGTCTCCAACAGAAAAAACATAAACCTCAAACTGAAACACAACCTTCAAACTGTCAAAACCAACAGCAAAGCCTGTAACAAAGAAAAAACATCCCAAAACCTGAACCAAAACATAAACCAGTAACATCATCCATCAAGCCTGTAACAAAGCAAAAACATACCAAAAACCTGTCAAAAAAAACCTCAAATCTCAAGTCCTGCAACTGATCTCAAACTTGCAACAAAATACAAAAAAAAACAGTCAAACCAAAATCTCAAGTACTGAACCAAGCCAAACTGTCAAACTCAAGACCTGAGAAACATCAACCAACTAAAAAAACCTCCAAAACCAGAAAAAGTCTCAAACTACCATCAACCAAACCTGATCTCAAGCCAAAGAATCAGAAATATCATCAATCTCAAAAATTGTTACAGAGCCAAACAAACCAATCAACAACCATCATCGAAAAACCAGTAAACCATTCAAACTGATAAAACAACAACAAGTCTCAAACTGAGGAGACAGTAACATTATCAAAAAAACCAACAAAGCCTCAAACTGATAAAACAACATCCAACAATCACAAAAAATCCCAAAATCCATCGAATAGCATCATCATCTTTCAAAACACAGAGATAGAAGAAGGTTACCAAAAAATCACGCCTTCAATCTCCATCCTCATCTCCTCCCTCGCAAGCTCCGGCCACCAAGGAACACGGTCATCCTCTCGCCATCCCCTTTCCATTTCGCAGAAAGTACTTCAACAGGTGGGGTTTCCCTCTCTTTCCAAATCTTCCGTAATCTTATATTGTCATGCATTCAAAAAAGAGCAAGTTAATTAGCAGAAACATGAACTAGATGAAAAGAAAACCAATGAAACTGTTAAGCTTTAAAGAACAACAGAATCTCACCCTTTTGCCAAGAATGTCATTAGCATTTGATTAGGCAGGCGAGGATAACCGTTCCGGCAACAGAGAGCTGGGGGGAGGATCAGATAAACCAATTTCAAACCCTTTAGACATAAATCTCATTTCAAAACTTAGGGTTTTCAAAAAAGCAAATCACGGTGAGATGAGGAGAGATTATGTTGTTGAATAGGGCGCTTCAGCCATGAGACTAGGAAGAGACGAATGTTGAGATAGTTCATAGACGAAAAGATGAACAATTTGGAAAGGAGAATGAAAGAGATGAACGGCGCCGCTGTGAGCAAAAGGGTTCAAGAACCCTAATTTTTCGGTTGCCCCCTAATCAAACGACTAAACATGGTTATACCTTGGGCCTATCTTTTGTAATGCCCTTAAGCCCACGCGTTTTAAACCCCCCCCCCCCCCCCTTGGCTTGTTTTGGTAACAGCAATAACACATCTACTATCTTTTGGGCCTCACCCCAAGTCAATCTCTTAAGCCCATATTATTTCTTTCTTTTTTAATTTGTTCTTCTTCTTATATTTTTATTTGTTAACAAATTACTAATATAACTTAAAGTATTTTATTAAATTGATTTAAGTTTTTGTAAGTTAATTTTTATCATTTTGTTTTTTTATATAATTTTGTTTTAAATTTAATTGGTATGATAAAACACCAAAAATAATAACTTAGTTTGTTTTCTTTCTTTAAATTTATTTATATAATTAATAAAAAAATACAACAATAAAGATTTTAATTTAATCAATTATTTTTATTTTTTAGATTAAGTTTTATCTTTCTCTTTTTCATGTAAATACTTAACATTTCATATTTTGCTAATATTATTTTCATGAATTGTCATAGCTTTATTAAATCGCACAAAAAAATCAATTTGGTTGTATTGTTTGATATTTGGACATTGCTATTTCATTTGATTCATCCCCATTTGTAACAATTGTACCCCCATTCCCGAACATTTTGTAATAGCATAGAATTTCAATTCCCGCAATTTACTGTTTTCCATATACTGTATAGTAACTAGGCATGTATGGCAAGATTCAAAAATCAATCGCTAGATGACCTAATCAAAGAATAAATAACTTGAAACCAACACACTTTCTCACACGCGCACCTATATGGGACGCTCTAGCAATGACCCTTCAATAAAAAAGATCGTAGTCCCTCGACGACCCTCGATGTTGCCTTCGATTAAAATGATCTCGTCCCTTACAAAAATTGCTAAAGTGTCTCACAAGTTGCCTTCAATGATTGTAAAATTGACCCGCGCCTGTCCCTTCACATCCAACGATGGGGCTTCTTACCAAATCAATGGTAAGATAGCACCATCAAAAGGAGGAAGAGAAGAACAATTTAAGACCTTTCGAGTAGATAGATTCGCTCTTAGTTACTCGCTTGCTCACGATAAAAACTTTTCACACCTAAACTTCCATCTCAAAACATTTTCAAAAAGACAAAAACGTTTTGTATACGTTCTTATAGAGACGAGAACCATTGCAAAACATCTTTTCAAAAACACTTTTTGAAACACAATTCACAAACACATCTTTGAACCATTTTTTCGAAACAAAACTTTGTATACATTCTTATAGAGACGAGAACCATTACAAAGAGATTTTTTTCAAAATACTTTCAAAGCCTACACCACAAACACACAATCAAATGAAAGCAAGTGATCTAAACGAGTAACTAAGAGCCCATGGAAAACCATGGATGAAAAGTGTGCTAATACCTTCCCTTTTCATAATCTACCCCCCGAACCCGAGAAATAATCTCGAAAGGTCTTTCCTGTGCTTTTCTACCTTTCCTTTTGGATAAAAGAAAAGTCGGTGGCGACTCTTACTAACCGCACAAGTGCGATCGAAACACAAAACATCAAGTCAGTTCTCCCATCGCATCACAGAACTGGCGACTCTGTTGTGGAAATAAAATTAAAAGTGGGGTTACCTTAGGGATAGATCACTTTTACTCGCTTTCATTATTTGATTTGTGTGCTTTATATTTGGTTCTTTGTATTGGGCTTGCTTTGATCCTCCACCCGGATTTGGGACACCTTTTTAGGTAAATAGCAATAGATTGTGGAGACTGTACGGCGTAGACCGATATGGTTGAAACAATGGCTATGTTAGTGTGACGCATTTGTGGGTACCGGTATCCCTCATGGTGAATCGAGGAGAATACGGGGCCACTGAGTGGCGTCGCGAAGCACTAATTAACCTTAGAACCCTAATTTAACAAACTTGGCCATTAGGACGTAGTGAGGTAACCGGTTTCGGTGCAAAGCTGAAAATTGGTTGACACTCGATACTACTCTCATTGAGGCTAGACTTTTGGGATATCTCGGCCGCAAGAAAAGATTGATTGAGCTGAGACAATGCCTAAAAGAAAGGTCGGTGATATTGAGATCCTTTAGAACTCGATCATTACTTCTAGGACAGGTTGAGCCAACTAAAACTTCAAGAGGGTACTTACCTACAAACTCATGCAAGCCTGAAACATAGGGATCTGTTTGTTGTGTGTGTATATGTTTGCTTGTACATAAACATCATAAACATCATCAACATCATATGCATGCTCACTAACCATTTCAAGGATTTAGAAATTTATCTTTGTTTTTGTTTTGTAGGATATGAATTCTCTCCGAAGAAACACCATCCGAATCAGATTTGTAAAAGCACATCCTCAACTTCAAGAGCTAGCCTCAAGAGTGCCCGGGGATTCTCCTTTTACCAAGAAGTATGGTTGACTTCTCAGTTTGGCTACATTCAACTTCCAAGAAGAGATGATGTGTGTACTATTCCAATTCTTTGATCCTGTACATCATTGTTTCACTTTTCCGGACTATCAGTTGGTACTTACATTAGAAGAGTTCTCTCTACTCTTAGGGGTTCCCGTGCTTAATCAGATACATTTCACCGGTCTAGAAGGGATTCCAAAACCTGAAGTCATCGCCGAAGCTTTACATATGAAGAGGGCCGACGTCACAACCAATTGGGAGAAAAGAAGTGGGGTTAAAGAATTTTTAGCTAAGTTTCTGTTGGAAAAAGCTCGTTCATTCTGGGATGACATGGATTTCCAAGCTTTCGAAGAAGTGCAAGCTCTCCTCATTTATGGTTTGGTTCTGTTTCCTAATTCAGACTAGTTCATAGACGTTAATGCCATCAAAGTCTTTCTCTCTCGCAATCCTATACCCACCTTGCTAGGAGACATCTTGCATTGCCTTCATACCCGTACCATGAAGAAAAGAGGTACCCTTTTGTGTTGTATACCCCTACTCGCTAAGTGGTTCACCTCACACCTGCCTCAGTCAGCATTGAAGAATGAGCAAAGATTGACTTGGTCTCAAAGGATGATGTCTCTCACTCACTCTGATATCTGTTGGTGCTCGAGATCTTTGGAAGATATCTCTATCATTGACCGCTGTGGTGAGTTCCCTAATGTACCTCTGCTAGGTATTAGGGGAGGTATCACCTACAACCCATGTTTAGCTCTTCGGCAATTTGGGTATGCCTAAAGGGACGACCCTCATGAGATGCTCATCCGGGGTCTGGTGTTTGACTACGACAAAGAAGAGCAAGGTTACCGCCAGGGGTTTACACGTGCTTGGGGAATGGTGAACAAAGTGGACAATAGGACTTTGGGACATAAAAACTATATCCCTATCGAGCCTTACCTTAAGTGGGTATGAGCTCGTGCCCAGAGCCTCTTAATGCCTTACCCTTCCATCCTTCCTGTCATCATTGAGCCTGTTATTGAAGGAGACGTCCCATACACCATTCTTCATCCAGACATGTCTACCTCTCTCGAAGACCTGCAGAAAACTTGGATTCAGTTAAAGGAAGAGCGAGACACCTTTGAAACCCAGTACTACGCCAGTGAGAATAAGGTTCTGGAGCTCACCAAACTGCTTCATGAAGAGAAGAATTTGAATACCTACATTGCTCCAAAAAGGATGCGTTCGGTCTTTTTATCTTGAGAATTTTGCTGTATTTTAGTTTCTTTCTTTGTAAGCCCGAGGAGGCATGATGTATTCAAACTTGGTTTTATTTAATATGACGTGTGTTCTTTTTGGTTTGAACAAATTTAAATCTTCTAAATTTCCTTGAAATCATTTGCATATCGCATCTTCATTCATCGTATGCATAAGCAGGTCTTCACACCAAGTTTCCTCATCTCTCTGCTGTTTATTTCAGCAAGATGGATCTAGAACAAACGGTCAAAGACTTACAAGCTCAGAATTCACAATTTCAACAGCTACTCTTGACCTTGGCCAAGGGGCAGGAGGAGCTCAAGACTCTACTAGATAAGGATAAAGAGAAAAAGAAGAAGAAGCGAGCCGGTGTGGTTATCATGGGCAGAAGGTTCAAAGGACAAGCCAGGCGGACTTTGGAATTCCCATCAACATCTGAAGAAGGGGAAGGAAAAGGAAAGGGAACGGCAGTGCCATCTGATTCTGAAGCAGAAGAAGAAGAAGATGAGGACTACTCCGAACAACAGTACCCTCTGGCCGATGACAAATACAAAAACTTGGAAGAGTGTTTAGCTGCTATGGAAGTGCAGAGAGTACCGAGGCTGGACTTTGAGGAGTTGGAGCTGGTATCCGGAATTGTAATCCGGCCTAAGTTTAAAGTACCTCTATTTTCCAAGTACGATAGGGTCTCTTGTCCCAAGATGCGCCTACGATCTTATGTCAGGAAAATTCAACTGCATTCTGCTGACAAAAATTTGTGGGTCAACTTTTTCCAAGACAGTTTGTCAGGAACGCAGCTTCATTGGTTCTACCAGTTGGAGAGGTCTGATGTGCATAATTGGGAAGACTTAGCAGCCGCCTTTTATAAACAGTATCAATACAACACCGACTTGGCGCCAACCCGTACTCAGCTACAAAGTATGGCCATGGCTACCAACGAGGGATTCAAAGACTACATCCAAAAGTGGAGGGATTTAGCCGGAAGGGTGCAACCACCCCTATCTGAGAGGGAGCTAGTAGACATGTTCCTGGGTACCCTGTTAGGTCCTTTCTTTAATCACCTTGTTGTACCCCAAAATTTACCCTCTCATGTTTTCCAAAGTCTCCCCCCTGCATGGTTGACCAGAAACCCTTGCCTAAGGAAAAAGAAAATTTTTGAGTGGTGCTTTAAGTACCTTTCGATTGGCATTCTGAAAGACCCTTCGATTGGTATTCTGAAGGAGCATTTCGATTGGCATTATGGACAAGCACTTCGATTGGCATTCTGAAAGACCCTTCGATTGGTATTCTGAAGGAGCACTTTGATTGGCATTCTGAAAGACCCTTCGATTGGTATTTTGAATGAGCCTTTCGGTTGGCATTATGGACGAGCACTTCGATTGGCATTGTGTCAAGGCAGCTTCGACAGGAATATAAACCATGTCCTTCGATTAGCATGAACAACACCTTTCGATTGGCCTGTTAACAAAGCCTTTCGATTGGCCTGTTAACAAAGCCATCAAGAGGGCACTCAAAAAACATGTCCAGGTACACTGAACATGAGAAAATGGCATGTTTCCCTTGCAAATATGGAAATAATTAAATGCTGATTGTGGATTTAATTCCTGAGTTAAAGGCCAGATTCTTGCCTTTTCTGTTCCTAAAGAGCTGATTCGACCAGAGTGTTTCTGTTCAACTCAAGACCATTCGAAGAAGCATTCAGAAGGCCCATTCGAAAGATACATGGGAAGTCCATTCGAAAGAAGCAACTCAAGACCATTCAAAGAAGCATTCAGAAGGCTCATTCGAAAGGTACATGAGAAGTCCATTTGAAGGAGGCAACTCAAGGCCAATCGAAGAGCATGGCCTGAAGGCATTCGAAAATCAAAACATGTCCAGGTTCATTCTAGATTCCAAAGAGACATGAATATTTCAAAAAAGGAAATAATTTAATGTGTCTGATTCTTGTCTCCTGGCTTTAATGGCCTGTTTAATTGGTTGTCTCTTGTCGTTACTAGACCCCCACGCTCCTATAAATACAAGGGCCAGTGGCACATTTCAAAGGGGAACAACAACACGGAAAATACACACGAAAAAACACACAACAGGAGAACAAAAAAACATTGGAGTTACGCTGCCAAAAAGTCATCAGTATTTTCATAAGTAATCCAGGCCAAAGCAACCCTTTCAACAAAAGATCACAACGCCCATAAGCCCCAAATCAAAAGTGCCTACATCCAGGAAGTGCCCAGATCGAAGGTGCCTACATCCAGGAAGCGCCCAAATTAAAAGTCCAATCTGCTGGTAAGAAAGGGTAAACTATCCAACCTCATATTTGCATAGTATATTCATACTGGTTGTTACCTTCGATTTTATATCCTAGATAGGATCAAGAGGCCCGGGTTTGGCACCCAGGTCATGTTCTTCGTTTGCTAACATTTGCTGCAGATTTAGCCTGAAGAGAACCAACAAGTGCAGGATCGAAGGGCCTGGGGTTCAATACCCAGGCCCTGCATTTTATTACGCTAACATACTTTTGCAGGTATAACATCCCAGATCGAAGGAGACACCTTCTCTGGATCGAACCCATTAGCATGCTGGATCGAAGGAGGCATCTCATTCCTGGATCGAAAGCCATGATCTCCATGATCAAAAGACAATCCTCTTCCCTTTATCGAAGGCTGTTCATGCCCACTTCCTGGCCCAATCGGAAGAGCCATGACCCTGTCTGGATCGAAGCTTCCATTCCCTCATTGGCTCTAAACTCTTTTTTTCCCTGGATCGAAGGACCCCCCTTGTATTTTATTTTTGTTTTCATTGACATCTTTTTATCTTTTTAATTAACATTAAAATTAAAAAAACACAAAAAAACATTAGGCTAGTTTTTTTTTCTATTAAATTAATTTGGTTAATTAATCTTTTAATTATCTTAACATTTTCTCAAAATTAAAATTAAGTAGATTTAGATCATTTTCGCAAAATAAAATGAAACAACAAAAAGATTTTATTCTTAGGACTTTGTTTTTAGAATTTATTTTCAGATTCGCGCGCGTTTATTTTATTGTAACTGCTTATTGGTTTGTAATAACTTAGCTAAGACTTTTACACTTTACCGCTTTTATTCCCCCAATTTTTTGGACATGTAAATAATCCCCCTCCCCGAAGCTTTGTAATAGCGTAGGATTTACAATTCCCGCACTTTAAATTCATGTACATATATTAACTGTTTAGATGTATGCTAACTAGGATTGTATGACAAGATTAACTCTTAATTTAAAATCAACAATAGCTCACCATGACATGCAAAGATAACATAACTGGAAATTGACACACTTGCACATGCCACTCCTAGGATACACCTCACTTGGTTGCCTCGAACGTCGTCATTAAGTATAGGATGTTTTAGAGGTCGCCCTCTTGTCCAAAGATCATAAGTTTCCTCGAAACGGTTGCCTCGGAAAAATGATCTAAGACATTAGGGTTACCGCTAAGGCGTCCTAACGTTGCTTTAGTGACCACACGTCCCTTAAATCGAATTGACCCGGAAAACTCCAACGACGGTGCTACCTACTCCTCAATAGTGGGATAGCAATGTCTAAAGGACATTTGCACATTTTAATTCCTTTTTGAGTAGGTAGAGGTTCTTAAGTACTTGCTCATTTTAAAAACAAAACAAAACTTTTCACACTTACACTTTTCGAACAAAGTTTTCAAAACACTTCATTGCACTCTTGAGGAAAGAAGAAAGAGTTAAATCAAAGTTTCAAACAAAAACTCTTTTCAAAACCCACAAACACAAAGAAAAGCAAACCTTTTGAAAACATAGTGAGCAAGTACCTAAGATCCCGTGGATAACCACGGATAGAAAGGGTGCTAACACCTTCCCTTTCTATAATCTACCTCCCGAACCCGAGAAACATCTCGAAAAGGAGTTTGTCTGTGCTTTTGTCCTTTCCTTGTTGGATAAAATAAAAGACGGTGCAGACTCTTGCTTACCGCGAAATTTTGCGAAAACAAACGCAAACGCGAACCAACATTCCAAAAACAGTCAGTTCTCATTCCCACCGATCACAGAACTGGCGACTCTGTTGGGGATTATATAAGTGAGGTGTACCTTAGGACTAGATCACTTGTGTTTTCAATTGTATTACTTTGTATGCTTTAATTTTGTGGGCTTGTATCGAAGTTCTATAGATCATAACCCAGATCTGGGGGTACCCTTTTTAGGTAAGTAGCAATAAATTGTGAGGGATCTGTCCGGCATAGACCAACACGGATGAAGCAGTAGCTACGTTGGTGTGGCACCTCAGTCTGTACCGATATCCCTTGTGTTGAAACGAGGAGAATATGGGTCTTCTAAGGAGTCATTAAGCACCAACTGACCTTAGAACCTTAAATTGACCAACTTGGCCATAGAACAATAGCAGTATGCTACACTCATTGAGACTAAACTCTCGCGATGATTTCGGCCGCAAGAAAAGGTTGCTAAACTGGAATTATGACCGATTGAGTGTAGTCAGTGATATTGAGATCCTCTAGAACCCGATTACTATTTATAGGACAGGTTTTTAAGCCAACTAAACTCAAGAGGGTACTTACCTATGAAACTCCATCCCAGCCTAAACTTAAGGCTATTTGTGTGACTTGTGTGCTTTCAAAATCTGAACTACTTGCACATTCTTGTTATCTGACAACATGAGTTCCTTGCAGGTTTTGTTTACAGTCCTTATCCAAAAATTTGGACTTATTGCAGGGCTTAATTACATCACCTCACACTTTTGCTTAAACGTATAGCATACACATCATAACATCATGCCTTAGCATTTCTTTAACCATTTCAAGGATCTCAAGGGTCTGTGATGCGGGTCATGGTAAATCAAATGGCTAGCAAGGGGCAAAGAGGATTTATTTTCCTCTAGCCAAGGTTGTCTAAAAATCCAAGCATGATAACTTGAGTCAGGGGCTATGACCCACTCGATATGGTGAGCCTGACTCTTGAAGAAGGACTCTCAGCAACATGAAGTTCCTTCAATCAAGCTACCAGATTCAGATTCTAACAGTTTCTTGTTTACCCCGTGAGATCCTTGAAAACATTGCATACATATATCATACATATCATTGCATAACAGGTCTCCCAGTACAGGTCTCTTATCTTCTTCGCTGTTTATTTCAGCAATCATCATGTCTACTGAACCTTCCACTGAGCAAGCTATCAAGGCCCTCCAGGCCCAGAATGCCCAATTTCAAGAGTTTGTCATGAGCCTGGCTAAGGGTCAGCAGGACCTGAAGACCCTGATTTTGAAAGAGAGGAAGAAGAAGAAAAAGAGGACCATCCTGTTCAACACTGGACGCAGGTTTGGAAACGGGCTACAGAATGAAGTTGACCTGACCACCCCATCTGAAGGGAAAGACAGTCCACAAGAAAGGAGGGCTCCTAGCCCTGAAGTCTCCGACAACGAGACGGACTATGATGAAGAACAGTACCCTCCTGCTGAGGATAAATACAAACAGCTGGAAGACCGTTTGAACACCATGGAAATACAGAAGGTGCTCGGTCTAGACTTCGGAGATCTAGGTCTATCCTCTGGGGTGGTGATTCCTCATAAATTCAAGGCACCTGCCTTTTCCAAGTATGACGGAGCTTCCTGTCCAAAGCTGTACCTCTGGTCATATGTGAGGAAGATCCAACCTTACACTACTGATAAGGACTTGTGGATCCACTTCTTTCAAGACAGTCTCTCAGGGACTCAGCTTGAATGGTTCTGTCAACTGGAAGGAGCTAACATCCGCAACTAGGAGGACCTTGCTGCTGCTTTTTACAAGCAATACCAGTATAATGCCGACCTTGCTCCCATACGTACTCAGCTTCAGGGTATGTCTATGGTTACAGGCGAAGGCTTTAAGGACTACACTCAGAAGTGGAGAGATCTTGCTGGAAGAGTCCAACCCCCTCTGTCTGATAGGGAGTTGGTGGATATGTTACTCGGGACTTTGTCTGGTCCCTATTTCAAACACTTGATCGGAAACTCTTCAGCTGGATTCATCGAGCTAATACTAACCAGCGAAAGGGTCGAAGCTGGCATCAAAAGTGGGAAGATTCAGGAAGCTACACCTTCTGATGCTCAGAAAAAGCCCCACAATGGGAAGAAAGAGTCCAACGCTGTGTATGGTCAAAAAGGTCGTCATGACCAATACGTAGGAGAAATCTTGATCTCTAATCCTACGCCTGCTCAACAAAGGCAGGGGCATCAGCGTAAGGAGGTCATGCCTAAAAGACAATTCACTAGGATCAACATGTCACTGGGTCAAGCGCTACAACGCCTGTTGGAGGCAGAGCTGATTACGTTAAGGGCTCCTCTCCGGAACCCAAATACTTCCGCTCCTACCTATCATCCCAATGAAAGTTGTGCATACCACTCTGACAGTCCGGGACATGACACAAACAATTGTTGGGCTCTGAAGAACAAGATCCAAGACATGATTGATGCCAAGGAGATCAAGTTTGACCCTCCAGAGACTCCAAACATAATCACTGCTCCTATGGCGAATCATTGAAAGCTTTTGTTCATTTGTATTTTCAAGTTGTAATCTCTTTGTTATTCAAACAATTATCTATTAATGCCAAACTTTGTTTCATTAATGCATTGCATATGTTTGTCTTGATTTGATCCACTCATTTTCATTACATTTAAACTATGCTTTTTACTCACTTTATGACATTCAACTCTTGCTAAAAGTTACAAGCCTTTAGAGGGAGGATGACGAAACAATGCCATAATCTCATACAATATTCTTTTGGACAGACCTTGCTGACGATGTACAGGCATTATTTTAAATCCTAAACACTGGAGTTATAAGGAAGATAATCCCTAGTCCACCCCTCCGAGCCAAAGAAGTAGGAGTTTTCTATTTTAAACACAAATTGAAACCTTTAACTTAAACCTGGGGCAGGGTAGTCTCTCAGTTAATTCAAAAGGATGTGCGTTGAAGTCGCAAAACTCTCAGTTCATAATACAACGAACGATATCAAAAGCATTCCTCTAGAATCAAAAGACAGTGGTGTTTCCTTATCTCATAGGTAGTCAATCTCTCAAAAAAAGAAAAGCCCACTGAGCCAAAACCTATAAAGGAGGCTCAAGAAAGCTGGGGCATCCCGCTGACTATAATCTCGAAAACAGAAACAGTCAGGCAAAAGTTAGGGATAATAAATCAAAAGAACGAGGTCGCTACAAATCCTCAACAACATGAAAAATGTTGCAAAAATGATGACTGCCTTCAAAAATTCAACTTGTGTGAACCATCACCAAAAACGTCGTTCCAGACTCGTTTGGAGTTCAAATGCACAATTAACTGAGTTTAGGATTGAAGAACATCACGAAGAGCGGGTGGGTACAAATATACTTTGAGCCTTTATCCTTTGTTTCTTAAACCGTGAACCAAGCCACATTACAACCCTTCAAAAGTCCTAACTGAAGCATGGGTTAGTTCAAAAGCATATTGTTACAAAAGGTATTTTGACTCCTGTAAGGCTTTGCCCTAAATCTTGTGTTGAATTTGTCTTAAAAAAAGTTTTCTGCTAAAAAAAACGTATTTTTCAAAACTTCGAGACAAGCATAAACTTTGCATTATTTGAATATCACTGTTTGCATTTGGCTATTTGTTTGACAGCGGAGAAATTCACATAACGAATATCCGATGAACTAAAGCCCTCTCAGTGAACAAAATCACTTCAAAAAGGATGACACTTCCATTGACAAATCTCCTATCAACTAGGGGGCATGACATGTCACTATCCAGCACACCTGGGGCAGTCCAGTCAAGATTCCAGGAAATCTCTGAAGAAGTGTAGAGTAACCAGGGGCAAGTCTCCATCTCCATCACTTGGGGAATTGAACATCAATCTCAGTGAAGGGTTACGTACAATTAAACATTTACGGGAAGTGCCACAAACACTTGCTACTAGGGGCAATGGCAAATCTCCCCAAAATCCTTCTCATAGGATGACTCCCAGCAAGGGTTTAATCTCTGACCCCTTTCCCCAGCTGAATCAACCTCAAGAATCCTCGAGGACTTCCCCCAACGAAGATGTCACCTCTCTAGCAGACTGACGACAGGGTTTATTTCCCCAACAACACCAGGATTCCCCGACTTGAGTTTGCCTCTCCGACTACTGCAAATCAAAGGACCATAACTCCTCTTCCCCAGTAGACTCTGGAAGCTTGTCCCCTGCGAAGCACAAATAAGTCTCCTCGGCCAAATTCAGAGGTTATCCTCACAAGAGTCTAATTGGGTTATCCTCGGCAAGTTGCAACTGAAAGATCATCCCCAGCGAAGTTCTTTTTATCCCCAGCGGAGTTCATTCCTTTCATAGACAGAAATTCAATCCCCAACAGGGTTCACTATCACCAGCAACAATAATTCATCCCCAGCTGAGTTTTATTTCTCCAAATCAGTAGATCTTCTAGCAGAGTATATACTCCCCACATAGTCATTTCCTCGTCAGTCCATTCCCCAGCGGAGTTATTCTCTCCTGCAGGATTATTCTCCCAATCATCTTCGGTCGTTATCTCCAGCGAGTGAAACTCTTTATTCTCCAACAACAGTCAGGGATTTATTTTCCCAAACTCGGACATACCACAATAGCATTTCATGTTCATACATCATGACGTGCGCATACATATTGCATACAACATAATCTCATTTATTTTGAGAACATCATCATACAATGCATGTAATGCATCATATACGATTAATCATGTACCTTTTCAGGAAAGATGGTTATCATCAACAACTTCCAGCAAGTTCAAGATTAACTCCGGAAACTAAACAGAGTAATTATCTGCATGATCAAATTCAGCTTTACACGGGTTCGTCATGAAGAAATCTTACACGGTTTTCTCCTAAATACAGCTTTACACGGGTCTATCCTGAAAAATCCTATATGGGTCCTTTATCATATATTTCTGAATGAAGTTTTACACGAACTCATCCCAAAGTAACCTTACCCCGGTTCATCCTGAAGTTTTACACGAACTTATCACAAAGTAACCTTACCCAGGTTCCTCCAGAAGTTTCATACAAACTTATCCCACAGTAACCTTACCCCGGTTCATTCTGAAGTTTTACACGAACTTATCACAAAGTAACCTTACCCAGGTTCCTCCAGAAGTTTCACACGAACTCATCCCAAAGTAACCTTACCCCGGTTCATCCTGAAGTTTTACACGAACTTATCACAAAGTAACCTTACCCAGGTTCCTCCAGAAGTTTCACACGAACTTATCCCGAAGTAACCCTACCCAGGTTCCTCCATAAGTTTCACACAAACTTATCCCGAAGCAACCCTACACCGGTTCCTTCTCAATTCCAGATGCAGTTTTACACGGACTCATCATGAAGCAACCCTACACTGGTTCCTTCTCAATTCCAGATGTAGTTTTACACTGACTCATCATCAGGCAACCCTACACAGGTTCCCTCCTTCTAAGATGAAGTTTTACACGGACTCGTCATCAGGAAACCCTACACAGGTTCCTCCTTTCCATATGAAGTTTTACACGGACTCATCATCAGGAAACCCTACATCGGTTTCCTCTCTTTCCAAGATGCAGTTTTACACGGACTCATCATCAGGAAACCCTACACAGGTTCCTCCATTCCAGATGCAGTTTTACATGGATTCATCATCAGGAAACCCTACTCCAGTTCCCTCTCTTTCCAAGGTGCAGTTTTACACAGACTCATCATCAGGAAGCCCTACACAGGTTCCTCCATTCCAGATGAAGTTTTACACGGACTCGTCATCAGGAAACCCTACACTGGTTCCCTCTCTTTCCAAGATGAAGTTTTACACGGACTCATCATCAGGAAACCCTACACCGGTTCCCTCTCTTTCCAAGATGCAGTTTTACACGGACTCATCATCAGGCAACCCTACACAGGTTCCTTCTCAGGAAATTTAAGATAAAGTTTTACACGGACTCATCATGCAACCCTACACCGGTTCCCTCTCTTTCCAAGATGCAGTTTTACATGGACTCATCATCAGGCAACCCTACACAGGTTCCTCCTTTCCAGATGAAGTTTTACATGGACTCATCATGAAGTAACCCTACCCAGGTTCCTTCTCAGCCCAGATATGCACTTCACCTCCTGAGTTAATTCCCCAGTAGAGTAACGAACAATTGAAGCTCCTAAAATTCTATTTCTCTCAAGACAGCTACCAACAATCTCCAAATGGCATCTATAAGCCCATCCTCCTACCAACAATCTCCAAATGGCATCTGTAAGCCCATTCCCGAAGTCACAATGCTGATATTGCACCATGCGAGTGCAAATTTCTGGGCACTCTAGTGTTCAATTATCTTCCACCTTCGGATCACGAAAGGCACGCAAGCCAATCTACATCCTCAGGTTTAAGAAAATTGAACAGGGGAAACTGTTGTACCCCAAAATTTGCCCCCTCATGTTTTCTAAAGTCTTCCCCCTGCATGGTTGACCAGAAACCCTTGCCTAAGGAAAAAGAAATTTTTTGAGTGGTGCTTTAAGTACCTTTCGATTGGCATTCTGAAAGACCCTTCGATTGGTATTCTGAAGGAGCATTTTGATTGGCATTATGGACAAGCACTTCGATTGGCATTCTGAAAGACCCTTCGATTGGTATTCTGAAGGAGCACTTCAATTGGCATTCTGAAAGACCCTTCGATTGGTATTCTGAATGAGCCTTTCGATTGGCATTATGGACGAGCACTTCGATTGGCATTGTGTCAAGGCAGCTTCGACAGGCATGTGAACCATGTCCTTCGATTAGCATGAACAACACCTTTCGATTGGCCTATTAACAAAGCCTTTCGATTGTCCTGTTAACAAAGCCATCAAGAGGGCACTCAAAAAACATGTCCAGGTACACTGAACATGAGAAAATGGCATGTTTCCCTTGCAAATATGGAAATAATTAAATGCTGATTGTGGATTTAATTCCTGAGTTAAAGGCCAGATTCTTTCCTTTTCTGTTCCTAAAGAGCTGATTCGACCAGAGTGTTTCTGTTCAACTCAAGACCATTCGAAGAAGCATTCAGAAGGCCCATTCGAAAGATACATGGGAAGTCCATTCGAAGGAAGCAACTCAAGACCATTCGAAGAAGCATTCAGAAGGCTCATTCGAAAGGTACATGAGAAGTCCATTCGAAGGAGGCAACTCAAGGCCAATCGAAGAGCATGGCCTGAAGGCATTCGAAAATCAAAACATGTCCAGGTTCATTCCAGATTCCAAAGAGACATGAATATTTCAAAAAAGGACATAATTTAATGTGTCTGATTCTTGTCTCCTGGCTTTAATGGCCTGTTTAATTGGCTGTCTCTTGCCGTTACTAGACCCCCACGCTCCTATAAATACAAGGGCCAGTGGCACATTTCAAAGGGGAACAACAACACGGAAAATACACACGAAAAAACACACAACAGGAGAACAAAAAAACATTGGAGTTACGCTGCCAAAAAGTCATCAGTATTTTCATAAGTAATCCAGGCCAAAGCAACCCTTTCAAAAAAAGATCACAACGTCCATAAGCCCCAAATCAAAAGTGCCTACATCCAGGAAGTGCCCAGATCGAAGGTGCCTACATCCAGGAAGCGCCCAAATTAAAATTCCAATCTGCTGGTAAGAAAGGGTAAACTATCCAACCTCATATTTGCATAGTATATCCATACTGGTTGTTACCTTCGACTTTCTATCCTAGACAGGATTAAGAGGCCCGGGTTTGGCACCTAGGTCATGTTCTTCGTTTGCTAACATTTGCTGCAGATTTAGCCTAAAGAGACCCAACAAGTACAGGATCGAAGGGCCTGGGGTTCAATACCCAGACCCTGCATTTTATTACGCTAACATACTTTTGCAGGTATAACATCCCAGATCGAAGGAGACACCTTCTCTGGATCGAACCCATTAGCATGCTGGATCGAAGGAGGCATCTCATTCCTGGATCGAAAGCCATGATCTCCATGATCAAAAGACAATCCTCTTCCCTGGATCGAAGGCTGTTCATGCCCACTTCCTGGCCCAATCGAAAGAGCCATGACCCTGTCTGGATCGAAGCTTCCATTCCCTCCTTGGCTCTAAACTCTTTTTTTCCCTGGATCGAAGGATCCCCCTTGTATTTTATTTTTGTTTTCATTGACATCTTTTTATCTTTTTAATTAACATTAAAATTAAAAAAACACAAAAAAACATTAGGCTAGTTTTTTTTTCTATTAAATTAATTTGGTTAATTAATCTTTTAATTATTTTAACATTTTCTCAAAATTAAAATTAAGTAGATTTAGATCATTTTCTCAAAATAAAATAAAACAACAAAAAGATTTTATTCTTAGGAATTTGTTTTTAGAATTTATTTTCAGATTCGCGCGCGTTTATTTTATTGTAACTGCTTACTGGTTTGTAATAACTTAGCTAAGACTTTTACACTTTACCGCTTTTATTCCCCCAATTTTTTGGACATGTAAATAATCCCCCTCCCCGAAGCTTTGTAATAGCGTAGGATTTACAATTCCCGCACTTTAAATTCCTGTACATATATTAACTGTTTAGATGTATGCTAACTAGGATTGCATGACAAGATTAACTCTTAATTTAAAATCAACAATAGCTCACCATGACATGCAAAGATAACATAACTGAAAATTGACACACTTGCACATGCCACTCCTAGGGTACACCTCACTTGGTTGCCTCGAACGTGGTCATTAAGTATAGGATGTTTTAGAGGTCGCCCTCTTGTCCAAAGATCATAAGTTGCCTCGAAATGGTTGCCTCAGAAAAATGATCTAAGACATTAGGGTTACCGCTAAGGCGTCCTAACGTTGCTTTAGTGACCACACGTCCCTTAAACCGAATTGACCCGAAAAACTCCAACGACGGTACTACCTACTCCTCAATAGTGGGATAGCACTGTCTAAAGGACATTTGCACATTTTAATTCCTTTTTGAGTAGGTAGAGGTTCTTAAGTACTTGCTCATTTTAAAAACAAAACAAAACATTTCACACTTACACTTTTCGAACAAAGTTTTCAAAACACATCATTGCACTCTTGAGGACAGAAGCAAGAGTTAAATCGAAGTTTCAAACAAAAACTCTTTTCAAAACCCACAAACACAAAGAAAAGCAAACCTTTTGAAAACATAGTGAGCAAGTACCTAAGAGCCCGTGGATAACCACGGATAGAAAGGGTGCTAACACCTTCCCTTTCTATAATCTACCTCCCGAACCCGAGAAACATCTCGAAAAGGAATTTGTCTGTGCTTTTGTCCTTTCCTTGTTGGATAAAATAAAATACGGTGGCGACTCTTGCTTACCGCGACATTTTGCAAAAACAAACGCAAACGCGAACCAGCATTCCAAAAACAGTCAGTTCTCATTCCCACCGATCACACACCTGATTGGAAGTTCGTCTGCTGGGTTCACTGAATTGATTCTAACCGGAGAAAGAGTGGAGGCCGGTATAAAAAGCGGGAAAATTCAAAAAGATGCATCTACTTCTGCTGCCATCAGAAAACCTTTCACGGGAAAGAAGGAAGTGTCAGTTGTCTACTCTCAGAGGGGTCAAGGAAGAGTTGAGAGCCAGCCAGCGGTGGGGGACGTTATGATTCAAAAGTCAGCATCAGACCAGCCAAGAAACAACCAGTCGAGAAATGATCAACCGAGAAATAACCAACAAAGGGTGGAAAGGCCTATACGGAAATTCACCAAGATAAATATGACTCCTGCTCAAGTCCTACCACATCTTCTGAAGTTGAATTTGGCCATGCTGAAAAAGGCCCCTAAAAATCCTAACACTGCTTCTCCATACTACAATCCGAACGCCAGGTGCGCTTACCATTCGGAGAGCCCAGGGCACGACACTGACAATTGTTGGGCCCTGAAGAATAAAATTCAGGATCAGATAGATGCTAAAGAAGTTGAATTGGACGCACCTGAAAAACCCAATGTTATCTCTGCTCCAATGCCAAGGCACGGCCACAACGCCCATGCTGTTGAGGAGGATCTGTTTGTCGCTATTGTAGATGATTTGATAACTCCGCTCCCTATAATCAAGTTAAATTTGTTGAAGGCTGGGGTTTTCCCAGGTTGTGAAGAAGATTGTCACCTTTGTTCATCCTCATTAACCCAGTGTCCATTGTTGAAGATAGGTATCCAACACCTAATTGATAACCAAGAAATCCTATTTGAGAAGACTCCTGTTTTATCAACTCCTGTTAACGATGTTTCAATAATAACCATATCCGCCAATCCTTCCAAGGTCCCTAAAAGACCTGTTAGGATTACATTCGCTCTGAAGGCTGCACTTTTGAAGATAACCATGCCCGGGCCAGTCCCGTACAAGTCCGACAAATCAGTACCATGGAACTATGGTGGAGAAATCGACTACCATGGTGTCAAACAGATTGAACAGACTGTCGAGGAAGAGAGTTCTGAAGAAGACAATTCCGACATCAGTAACATTTCCGGAACAAGCAAAGTTACTTGTAGTGGAAGAATCTTTTCTCCAAAGATTACCCCTCCAAAGGAAATTTTTGGACCCTCAGCTGCTCCTAAGGTTATCTCTACACCGGTAAACATATCTGCAAGTACACCAATCATAGAAGAAGTCATGACCCCCATGGTTATCCCCCCTGCTGCTACTGATGTTCAAGGGAAAGGGATCCAAGAAGAGCCCGCCAGGACGAGGGCTCAGCCGTTGATCATCCCTGAAACCTCTCAAAAAGAAATAGAGGAAATTTTGAAGATAATCAAGAAAAGCGATTATGATGTGGTGGAACAGCTAGGGCAAACCCCCTCAAAGATCTCCATGTTGGCCCTGTTGCTTTGTTCAGAAGCTCATGCTAAGGCTCTGATAAGATTTTTGAAGACGGCCCACGTGCCACAAGAAAACTCTGCTGATCAGTTCCAGGAATGTGTGGCTAGTTTAACAGCTGACAATGGTCTAGGATTCTCCGATGCAGATTTAACTTCAAAGGGGAGAAAACATAATGATGCTTTGCATGTCTCGGTGGAATGTAGAGGGACAACCCTAGCACACGTACTGGTAGACATTGGTTCGTCTTTGAACGTCTTGCCGAAGAAAGCCTTGGATAGACTGGATTGTGAAGGTTTAACCCTGAAACCCAACAATATAATTGTCAGAGCCTTTGATGGTTCTAAAATGATGGTTCACGGGGAGGTGGACATCTCGATTAAGGTGGGAACTGAAACCTTCAACTCCACATTCTATGTGATGGACATCCGTCCTTCTTATTCTTGCCTGTTGGGAAGACCTTGGATCCACCATGCTGGAGCTGTCACTTCTACTCTGCATCAAATGCTCAAGTACCCTGTCCAGGGGGAAATCATAACTGTTCATGGCGAAGAGGAATACATGATCAGTCATCTGAATTCTTTCTGTTATATAGAATTGGATGGCGAATTCATCGAAACTCCTTTCCAGCATTTTGAAGAGGTAGCTCAGGAGATAGCGGCAACCAAGACAGTGTCCTCTGTACCCACGATTACCAGACCTCCACCTCGGATGTCATGTCTCAAGGATGAAAAAGCAGTGGTTGAAGAGGGAGGAAGCACAATCTGGGGGCAGCTTCCAGACTTTCCCCACAAATCAGACAAGTTCGGCTTAGGGTTCACCTTAACTGCTCAGAAGGACGTGCGTCGCGCCCGTGCCGGAGGGCCACCTATGAAGATCAGTCACCAAGGGGTTAATGCATTAGAGGACAGTGAAGAAGAGGGCAGTCTGGAAGACTGGATATTTCCTACTGTCAGCGGAGGACTGTGCAACTGGGAAGCAAAAGACTTTGTACCGATTACTTTCATACCGCAGTAATTTATCTTTTCCATTTCTATTGGGTCTGTAATAATTCACAAACAATTCGTACTTTTTCAACCTTGTGTCTTACCCGAGGCACATAGGTCCATTTGTAAGGGTTCTTATTTCATTTTTCATATGCCATTTCAATGAATCATGGACGTTTTTCATACAAACTTTTGTGTTCATTATCTTTCTTTTTACATTTTGTTTGTTTTAAGATGGCTATCCCTTACACACACCCACACTCAAAAATGAAGGTACTCTTCCATTCCGTATCCCATGGGTAACGATACTGCTATAGCCTTCAGTGACTCTGAAGATCTGATCTACCATGCCGAATACGAAGGTGAGGAAGATTGTGAGGTGCCGGGGGAATTGGCCAGATTATTACAATAAGAGGAAAGGGCTATTCTGCCTCATGAAGAGAAGTTGGATACAATCAACTTGGGTACTGAGGAAGACAGAAAGGAAATCAAGATAGGTGCCAATCTAGAGCCGAGTGTCAAGGAGCGCCTAACTCAGCTGCTGCATGATTATGTTGAAATCTTTGCCTGGTCATACGAAGACATGTCGGGACTCGATACAGACATTGTGGTACACCGTCTACCCACAAGAGAAGATTGTCCACCAGTGAAACAAAAGGTCCGCCGCATGATACCTGACATATCAGAGAAGATCAAAGCAGAAGTTATGAAGCAGTTCAATGCTGGATTTCTGGCTGTTACTTCCTATCCCTAATGGGTTGCTAACATTGTGCCCGTGCCTAAAAAGGACGGAAAAGTGAGAATATGCATGGATTATAGAGACTTTAACAGGGCCAGCCCTAAAGATGATTTTCCACTTCCACACATTGACATCCTGGTCGACAACACAGCCCAGCACAAAGTATTTTCTTTCATGGACGGATTCTCAGGCTATAACCAGATCAAAATGGCACCTGAGGACATGGAGAAAACTACTTTTGTCACACAGTGGGGTACATTCTGCTACAAAGTGATGCCATTCGGACTGAAGAATTCCAGGGCAACCTATTAACGCGCCATTGTAGCTTTGTTTCATGATATGATACATCATGAGATAGAGGTCTACGTAGATGACATGATAGCCCGATCACAAACTGAAGAAGAACACCTTGATCACTTGCAAAAGTTGTTTGTCAGGTTGAAGGAGTACAAGATAAGATTGAATCCAAACAAGTGCACATTCGGAGTCCGGTCCGGTAAGCTCTTAGGTTTCATTGTCAGCAACAAAGGCATCAAGGTTGATCCTGCCAAAGTCAAAGCTATACAAGAAATGCCTGCTCCTCGCACTGAGAAGGAAGTCAAAGGGTTCTTGGGACGCCTAAACTACATTTCTAGGTTCATTTCTCACTTAACATATACTTGTGAGCCAATCTTCAAGCTGTTGAAGAAATATCAGGTAGTCAGATGGAATGACGAATGTCAAATTGCTTTTGACAGAATCAAAGAGTATTTGCTAGAACCTCCTGTCTTGATGCCACCCGTCGAAGGAAGACCGCTAATCATGTATCTGACCGTCCTAGAGAATTCAATGGGGTGCGTACTGGGGCAGCATGACGAGTCTGGCCGAAAAGAGCATGCCATTTATTACCTTAGCAAAAAGTTTATCGACTGTGAAACAAGATATTCATTGCTCGAGAAAACTTGTTGCACTTTGGTATGGGCTGCTCGCCGGCTAAGGCAGTACATGTTGACTCATACCACTTTGCTGATATCTAAGATGGATCCGATCAAGTACATCTTTGAGAAGCCTGCTCTATCTGAAAGAATAGATAAATGGCAGATGATCCTGACCGAATATGATATACAGTGCACGAACCAAAAAGCTATAAAGGGGAGTGTCCTAGCTGACCATCTGGCTCATCAAGCTGTAGAAGATTATTAATCTATGAAGTCTGACTTCCCTGACGAAGACATCATGACATTGGACAACATTGAAGAGATCAGACCATATGACGGACCTGAACAAGGATCCCGATGGACCCTGTACTTTGATGGGGCCTCCAATGCACTTGGCAACGGTATCGGCGCGGTGCTCATATCTCTAGAAGGTTGCCATACTCCTTTCACCGCCAGACTTTGCTTCAACTGTACGAATAACATGGCAGAATATGAAGTGTGCATCTTTAGACTCAAGGCTGCCATAGACTTGGGAATCAAATCTTTAGTTGTGTTTGGGGATTCAGCTTTGGTCATCAGTCAGATCAAAGGAGAATGGGATACTAAGCATCCAAACCTCATCCCTTATAAAGAACATGTTCTGACATTGCTACCACATTTCGAGCAGATTACCTTCGAGCACTTCCCGCGAGAAGAAAATCAGCTAGCAGATGCTCTAGCTACAATGTCATCCATGTTTAAACTTAATTGGGACAACGACGCTCCCCAGATCACCATTGAATGGATGGACGAACCAGCGCACTGTCATGAGATTAATACCGAAGAAGTAGTGGACCAGCCTTGGTTTCATGAAGTCAAAAAGTATCTCGAGGCTCAAGAATACCCAGAAGGAGCTTCAGTCAATGACAAAAAGTTCTTAAGGAGATTCTCCGCTAAGTTCTTCCTAAGTAATGGCATCCTGTACAAGCGCAATTGTGATACGGTGGGAGAACTGACTTGAGGTTTTGCGTTTGTTTTCACAAATGTTTCGGTTGAGCAAGAGTCGCCATCGACTTTTTATTTTATCCTAAGGAAAGGTTAAAAAGCACAGGAAAAACCTTTGAGATGTTTTCTTGGGTTCGGGGAGTAGATTATAGAAAGGGAAGGTATTAGCACCCTTTCTATCCATGGTTATCCATGGGCTCTTAGTTACTTGCTTAGATCACTTGCCTTGATTTTCAATTGTTTGAAATGGTGTTTTGTGTGTGTGTTTTTTGAAAATGTTTTGAAAAAGATGCCTTGTCTAGGCAACCATCGTAACAATTCTTTACTCGAATGTTTTACAAAGGTGTTTGTCTTTTTGAAAGGATGTTTCAATGTTTTGAAAGTTTGTCTTGAAATTGTGTGGATGTGTGTTTTGAAAAATGGCAAGTGTGTTTTTGCAAGTTTGATCAAGTAACTAAGAGTTTGTCTACCCTATTTTACCCAAAGATCTTTCTCATGTTTTAACCCTTTTAACAGTGTTGTTTCACCATTGTATTTGGTGAACAACCTTGTGTTAGGATGTTAACGGGACAGCGTGGGTCATCGTATACAATCATTGAAGGCAACTTGTGAGACGCTCTAGCAATTTTATAAGGGACGAGATCATTTTATCGAAGGAAACATTGAGGGTTATCGAGGGACTAACGATCTTTGTTTATCGAAGGGACGTTTGCTAGAGTGTCTCATACTCGAGGGACATGATTGCATTTTTCCGAGGCAACAGGCGAGGTTACCCTAGAGGTACAAGTGTGAATTGTGTATTGATTTTCATGCATTTGTCTTGTATTAGGTTATCTAGCGGTTGATTTTGAATCTTCGCATACAAACCCTAATTACTATACAGTATATAGAAAGCGATAAATTGCAGGAATTTAAAGTCTAAACTATTACAAATAAGTATCCGGGGATGGGGGTACAAATGTTTACAAATGGGGATGAGTCTTTATCAGGATAGTAGTGTCCAAATATTATTTACAACCAAATCGAATCGTCGCAAAATATAATCAACGTATAAGAATCAAATATAAACAAAAGTATTGTGCCATGCATATAATTATTTACACATGAGTAAAAATGTTAACCTAATGTATTATTAAGTATTATTATCATTTTTTGTGTTTTTATTAATTATATATAAACAAAAGTTTTAGTGAAAAGAAAATTTTAACTTAATAAAAAAAATCTATTGTTTATGTATTTGTTAATGTTTTTAGAAATTTATATAAAAAGATTTATTAAACAAAAAAGTTTTAAGACAAAAAATCTATTAACCTAATAAATCTAATATTTACATATTTTAAGTGTAATAAAAAGTATTGTTAAAATAAATATGAAAAATTAATACATTATCTATTTAACAAGAAAAATCAGGAATTAAGTTATATATAAAAAAAAATAAAGTGATTTGTAAACCTAAATAAAAGAAATTAGATGGGCTGTAAGGAAAAGGGTTGGCCCAAAACAAAATTTGAAGGAGAATCAGAGGGGGGGTACACACGCTGAAAACATTGGGCTTAGGGTTTGTGCATGGGGCAGGCCCAACCGGGTTTGACAATGTTTTGTTGGGGGTTTGTTTTGTTTCGTTCAGAATAGGGTTTACACAGTTTGATGAGCGGCGCCGTTCCCTTTCTTCTTCATCGTTCTCTTCCTCGCTCTCAACAGAGCTTCTGATGTCCTCCACTTCGCCTCAGGCCACTAGGATACCACCTCCAACTTCTCCTCTCCGAGATTGCTCAGGCAGTGATGAAAAAAAGGTATTTGATTTCTGCTTTTCATGTTTTAGGGTTTTCGGATTTTCTCTTGCATGTTATTATTTTCTACATGTTATTGATTTTTATGTGTTATTTGTGTTCGTGAGGTATATCAATAGATTGAAGGAGAAGAAGATGATACCTTTGGGGAAAGGACGGAGAGTGGACTGGCGGTATCCTCAGGCGGCCAAGGCAGGGAGCTCGTGATGTTGGCTTTTCTGGTTTGTCTGGTACCCTTGTATCTTTCTTTTGAATGGTTTTATGATGGATATCTGAAAACCCTGGGATAGCTGAGTTCCTCTCTTCTTTTCTTCTTCTGATTGCTTGCTTCTGAGTATTTGAATGCTTGTTTTTTGATGAAGATGCTTGCTTTTTCCTCTTGGGCTTTTGGCCCTTTTTTTTCAATGATGATGATGTTTGAATCTGAGATGCTTGTTTGCTACTATTTCACTTCTGACTTCTGATGAACTTTGTTGTTCTTTTACAATGATGATGATTTCGAATCTGAGATGCTTGCTTCAGATTTTGTTGATCTTTCAATGATGAGTTTCTTCTGAGAATTGTTTGCTTGTTTCACTTCTGATTTTTTTCTCTCTTTGGATCTTGGTGAGCTTTCAATGATGAGCTTTTGCTCTGAGAGTATGTTTGGATATGTGTTTGATGATGAATTGCAATAGTTTGCTATTATTTCACTTCTGACTTCTGATGAACTTTGTTGTTATGATGATTTCTGAGAGTTGTTATTGTTTCTGAGTTTGAGGGTGTTGACCCTATGATGAACTTGTTCTGAGGGTGGTTGTTGGATTTGTTTGATTCTGACTTTTTTCTTCTCTTGATGCTGTTGACTTCCAATGATGGTTATTTCTGAGAGTTGTTATTGTCTCTGAGTTTGATATTTGGACTTGCTTGTTGGAGTTTTGTTTGAATAAAGGCTTGAGGTTACAGGCTTTTAGCAGGCAAGCTTATGCAGGCTTGCTTCTGCAAGTTTTGTGGTTGAATAGGTTTTATGCAGGTTTGTTGAAGCTTATGCAGGTTATTGAGTTTGAACGCAGGTTTGTGTTTTTATGCAGGCCTGAGGTGTTCTTAATACATGTTTGAAGTTTGTGTTTTGATGCAGGCTTATTGTACAGGCAGGCTTCTGGCTGTATGCTTCAAGCTTTGTAGTTTTACTGGTTTTTAGGCTAGTTTATTGAAGCTTGTTGGAGGCAGGCTGAAACAGTTTGTAAACTTGGAGGTTATGGTTATGTGTTTACAGTTTGTGGCCTTTTTCTTTATGTGTGTTCTGCCCCCCTTGAACTATTCTGATTTATTATATTTATCTAATCTTCTTAGCCTGCCTGAAAAACTGTAAGCCTCTACTTCTCCCTCTCTTTCTCTCTCCACAGAAAAAAGCATATTTTAATGCTTTAGAATAGCTGTCTCTGAAAAGGTTTTGGCCAGAAAATGATGATAAAATGTACTCTTACAAGCTTGCTTGCATCTTGTCTTTCCTCTGCATATCTTCTTGCCTCCAGATTTTATGCATTGCTTTTGTGTACTTGTTGACAGCTTTATTGAAAGCTTCTTTGACAGCTTGGTTGACATCTCTTTTTGACAGTTTTGTTGACAGCTTTGCACTCGTGACTTAGTTTGCCCATTTTGACAATTTGGTTTGCCTAGTTTGATAATGCAATTCAGTTTGGATTTATGCAGTTTGTTTGGCATTTTGCTTAATTGATTCATGTGCTTGTAAACATTTTATTTCTCTCTTTGTGAACCAAGAAGAGACATCTTCTTGCGATTTGCAGAGAGGACGAACAAACTGATTCCGGCCAAAACCTTTAATGATGAGTTTTAATTATCTGTCTGAGAATGCCCTTTTTTTTAATTCATCTGTGTTGACTCCTTTCTTCTCTTTTTCTGGCTTTGCAGGTGAATATTAATTGGGGCAAGGGAAGCAACAGTAGAAGATGAAGATTTCAAGCAATTTAGGATATAGATTTAATTTCTATTCAATTATTTGTAATAAACATCATTGTAAATATTGTAAATAAATTTACAATATCCCAATAACACTTGTAACAATAATTAAAAATAAATAAAACCTTTTTGTTAGATAATTCTTTAATTTACACTGTTTATTTATTTATTTAAATCTCTTGAATTAAAACGACTGGAAATGCATTCCAATTATTTTAACTTAGATAAAATAAATAATTAATAAACACTGTAGTCTTGCAACTTCGCATTAACCAACAATACGCCCGACATTCCAAATAACCAATAGCATTGCACAGTCAAACAAACAAACGTTCATACGTCTTTCACTTCACTGATTAACCCAACACTTCAAACTCTCAATTCAAATGCCTCAGCTTTTATCCCAGATGTTTAGGTTTTGGGAGACAAACATAAATCTGGAACAAACGTCAAAGCAGTGTGACAGCCAATTAAGACACAGTGGATTCAAATTCTTCTGAAAATGCGCGTGCAAACCCTAATTCTATATTTATTGTCAAAGAAGCGTCTGCTTGATCAAACCCTGAGCCAAACTCAACCAAATCAATAGAAACCCTAATAATATGCTTGGACTGATTCAAAAGTTAATGGAAACCCTAATTTTGTCTGACTGATGAGAAAAGTCTGTTTGACCGATTCTTGAGCCAGTCTGAAAAATCAGGAAAAGCCCGAAGCTGTGATTTCTTGTGAAAAAGAGAGAGGGAAAATTTTGGGGTACAACAGTTGCTCTTGTTCAATCTTCTTGAACCTGAAGAGTTAGATTGGCAGGTTTTGCCTTTCGCGACTCGAAGGTAAAAGGAGATTGGACACTAGAGTGCCCAAAAAATTTGCACTCGTCAAAGCGTAGTTTGAGGGAATGGGCTTAAAGATGCCATCTGGAGATGTGACAGTATCTTGTCGGGGGATGGGCTTAGAGATTCCATCTGGAAATTGTTGGTAGGAGGATGGGCTTAGAGATGCCATCTGAAGGTGATTGTATCTTGTTGGAGATGGGCTTGTAGATGCCATCCGAGAATGTTTGTTGAACTGTATGTTGGTAAGTTGAATGGGTGAGTATCAGAAAGGTATCCATGTTTGGAACATCTCTGAACTGGGGATCTGAATAAGCAATGAATTTACATCCATGTTTGGACTCATCCGTAAACTGTTTTTAGTAGTTGAATCTGAACAAGCGATAGATTAACATCCGTGTTTGGAGAACCCGTAAACCGTTTTCAGAAGTCTTAGAATGGAGAAGGAACCGGTGTAGGGTTGCCTGATGATGAGTCCGTGTAAAACTGCATCTTGGAATTGTTAATGATAGCCTTTTATTCTTATCCTGAAAAGGATAAAATGTTATCTAAACACAAAGTTATGTTGTATGATATGTATGATGCAATGAACTGTATTTCATCAATGTTTATGATATATGAATGTAGTGAATGCGCATGTAAGCTGATGAGCTGTCTTGCTGAAAATAGATGAATCCTGGATAGCTGGAGATAATAGAATCTTGACTGCTGCAGGGGATTGCAAGAATCTTTTGATTGCTGCAGGTATTGATCTGGAATCTTGAAAAGGTTGGTCGGTGAGATAGTTGTCCTGGCTGGTTTCAGGTATTAATCTCTGACCTGAGAAAGAAAGGTAGTTTTCCTGGCTTGTTATAGGTATTAATCTTCAATCTCTTCATGTAGATAGTTTTACTGGCTGGTTACAGTTATTAATCTACAATCAGTCGTCCACAGATAGTTTTCCTGGCTTGCTACAGGTATTAATCTGGAACTTGGGTTACACGCCACTTTGAGAATGAGAATCTTCATTCTGTTGGGGGTCAGAAATTGGGAGTATACCAATCTTCTGAGGTTTCAAGGATGAGAGTCTTCATTCTGTTAACGGTCAGAAATTGGGAATATACCAATCTTCTAAGGTTTTAAGGATGAGAGTCTTCATTCTGTTAACGGTTAACTGTTATCTGGTCGATCTCCAGGCTTTCACAGAAACTTGTATTGCTATCTGGTCGTAATCCAAGCTTCACAATAACTTGTCGAGCAAGCTATCCGGTCGAATTCGGGCTTCACGGCTTGTGTTAAAGATATACCACTATCTGGTCGACTCCAAGCTTTGTAGTATTCTTGACTGCTGTCTGGTCGTAATCCAGGCTTCACAGAAACTTGTATTTCCATTTGGTCGTAATCCAGGCTTCACAATAACTTGTTGGGGATTAAAATATTATCCGGTCGAATCCGGGCTTCATAGCTTGCTCTTAGGAGATACCACTATCTGGTCGTAATCCAGGCTTTGCGGTAGTCTGATACTGTTATCCGGTCGTAATCTGGGCTTCACAATATGCTGTAGAGATCAAGATACTATCTGGTCGAATCCGGGCTTCATAACTTGAATTCTGTGAGAATTTGATCTTTGACGACCGTAATTTCCAACAGGTGATGAAGGAACTTTTGATTGTATGAGTAGCAGAATGACTTCCGTATCTGGAGTGTATCTGAAACTGTAACTGGGATCTGAATGAGTGACAGAATGGCTACCGTGTCTGGAGCGTATCTGAAACTGTATCTTGGAGTTGAGATCTGTATGAGTAGCAGAATGACTTCCGTATCTGGAGTGTATCTGAAACTGTAACTGGGATCTGAATGAGTGACAGAATGGCTACCGTGTCTGGAGCGTATCTGAAACTGTATCTTGGAGTTGAGATCTGTATGAGTAGCAGAATGACTTCCGTATCTGGAGTGTATCTGAAACTGTAACTGGGATCTGAATGAGTGACAGAATGGCTACCGCGTCTGGAGCGTATCTGAAACTGTATCTTGGAGTTGAGATCTGTATGAGTAGCAGAATGACTTCCGTATCTGGAGTGTATCTGAAACTGTAACTGGGATCTGAATGAGTGACAGAATGGCTCTCGTGTATGGAGCGTATCTGAAACTGTATCTTGGAGTTGAGATCTGTATGAGTAGCAGAATGACTTCGGTATCTGGAGTGTGTCTGAAACTGTAACTGGGATCTGAATGAGTGACAGAATGGCTACCGTGTCTGGAGCGTATCTGAAACTATATCTTCCAACAGGTGATGAAGGAATTTGATGTTGATCGTAACTTCCATCAGGTGATGAAGGAAATTTTGAACGACCTTGATTTTGACATTCGAATGCCCCAAGTGATGATGAAGAAGACTTGCCCCAAGTTCACTGAACTTTTGAGAGATTTGTTGAAATCTTGACTGGACTGCCCCAGGTTAAATGGACAATACCAAATAAAATCCCCTTTTGTTGATAGGAGATTTTTGCCATGGGAATATCATCCCCCTTGAAGTGATTTTACTCACCGAGAGAGCTTTCGTTCCTCCGAACATTCACTGTATGAATTTCTTCGCTGTTTAAACAAGTAAACCATGTGCAAACAACGATATTCAAATAATGCAAAGTTTATGTCTGTCTCGAAGTTTTTGAAAAATGCGATTTTTAGCAGAAAACTTTTTATAAGACACCTTCAACACCAGATTGAGGGCAAAGCCTTACAGGAGTCAGGATACCTTTTGTAACAGTATGCTTTCGAACTAGCCCATGCTTCAATTAGGACTTTTGAAGGGTTGTAATGTGGCCTGGTTCATGGTTTAAGAAACTAAGGATAAAGTCTCAAAGTATATTTGTACCCACCCGCTCTTCGTGATGTTCTTCAATCCTAAACTCAGTTAATTGTGCGTCTAACTCTATTCGGGTTTGGAACGACGTTTTGGTGATGGTTCACACAAGTTGAATTTTTGGAAGGCAGTCATCATCTCCTTTTTTGCAACATTTTTCATGTTGTTGAGGATTTGTAATGACCTCGCTCTTTTGATTCGTTATCCCTAACTTTTGCCTGACTGTTCCTATTTTCGAGATTACAGTCAGCGGGATGCCCCAGCTTTCTTAAGCCTCCTTTGTAGGTTTTAGCTCAGTGGGATTTTCTTTTTTGAGAGATTGACTGCCTATGAGATAAGGAACCATCACTGTCTTTTGATTCCAGAGGAATGCTTTTTTTGAGGTCATTCGTTGTATTACGAACTGAGATTTTGCGACTTCAATGCGCATCCTTTTTTGGATTAACTGAGAGACTACCCTGCCCCAGGTTTAAATCAAAGGTTTCAATTTGTTTAGAACAGAAAAATCCTACTTCTTTGGCTTGAAGGGGTTGACTAGGGATTATCTTCCTTATGACTCCAGTGTTTAGGATTTGAAAGAAATGCCTGTACATCATCAGCGAGGTCTGTTCAAAAGCATACTGTATGAGATTATGGTATTGTTTCGTCATCCTCCCTCTAAAGGCTTGCAGCTTTTTATCAAGAGTTAAATATCATAAAGAAAGCATAAGAGTAGTGAAAACGAATGGATGAATTCAAGACAAACATATGCAATGAATTAATGAAACAGAGTTTGACATCAACAGATAATTGTTTGAATAACAAAAGAAATTACAAATTGAAAATTCAAATGGAACAAAAATCTCTCAGTTCGAGCTTTGTCATTTCGGGTGGAGAAACCCTTAACGGAAGATTTTCATCTCGCCATCCGGCATGAATTTCAGCACTCCATTGTCAATCAAGTCTTGGATCTTGTTCTTCAAGGCCCAACAGTCGTCAGTGTCATGTCCAGGACTATAGGAGTGGTATACACAAAATGCGTCAGGATGATAGCTAGGAGCAGAGGTATTGGGCTTCCGAATAGGATCCCTCAAAGCAGTCAGATTGACCTCCAACAAGCGTTCCAGTATTAGAGATGATGGTATGTCAGTCTCAGTGAACTGTCTTCCAGACGTATTTTGCTTACGCCGATTACCCCATTGACACTGACGCGGTTGTTGATGAGCTTGTGACCCTGAAGCAAGTAGAGGAGCCTTTCCCTTGTCTTCTTGTCTCAAAGGGGGTTGAATGATGACTTGCTCTTCAACCTCAGATGTTTTCCCCACTTGGTTGTCCCGAAGCAGTTTGTTGACGAGAACCCTGAGCTCCTCTTGTCTTTGAGCCAAGTCCTGGATGAGAGCCATCTGGCCCACCAGTTGTCCCATCATCTGGATCCTCATGGTAGTCAGCTCAAACTGAAGTTCTTCCAACTGATCACTCCTGGAATTGCTTGAATTCCCCTGGACCATGCCCCTTGTGAGGAGAACTTTCACTTCTTCTTGCCCCTGGGATAGGTTCAAGAACATTTCCTGAAGTTGAGCATTTTGATCCTGGATATCCTTGACAGTCCTCTCTAGAGCCATCTCTACTGAAATAAACAGCAGGAGAATAAGGAAACCTAAAAAGGAAAAACTGTTATGATGCAATGCATGACATGTGGATGCATGTTTTCAAGAATCTCTTGGGGTAAACACAAGAAAATGTTAGAGGTTGAACTTCGATCAACATCTCTGATTGGAGAACTTTGCAATGGTGGATGTCTTTCCACGAGAATCAAGCTCACCATGTCAAGTGGGTCATAGCCCCTGATTCAAGTTGTTGCACTTGATCTTTGATGGCATTTGTTTAGAGGAGAAACCTCTTGCCCTTTGGTAGACGTCTGGTTCAACGTGACCCTGCATCAAAAGACCCTCGAGATCCTTGAAATGGTTATTGAAAATGCTATGGTATGATGTTATGATGTTATGTACATGTATGCGAAAGTAAGCAAGTATATATATACAGGCAATCATATTCACACAAAGCAAACAAGTCCTTAGGTTTAGGCTTGCATGGGGTTTGTAGGTAAGTACCCTCTTGAAGTTAGTTGGCTCATCCTGTCCTAAAATAGAAACCGGGTTCTAAGGAGCTCAATATCACTAGATTATTTTCTATGTTCATTATTTTGGTTTAGCCACTTAACTGGCGACCAAAATATTCCAAGAAAACAACCCTCAATGAGTGTAGTATCGAGTATCTACCAACTTCAGACTGCACCAAAGTCGGTCATCTCACTACCCCTAAAAAGGCCAAGATGGTCAATTAAGGTTCTAAGAGTTCGTTAGTGCTTCATGACATCACTCAGCGGCCCCGTATTCTCCTTGACTACTCAAGGGCTACCGGTACTCACAAATATGCCACACTAACATAGCTACTGCTTCAACCATGTCGGTATACCCCACACAGTTCCCTCACAGTTTATTGCTATTTACCTAAGAAGGTGCCCAAAAATTCGGGTGTAGGATTAAACAAACCCAAACAAGGAACCCAAAAAGTAAAGCAATCAAAGCAATCAAAGAAAGCATGTATAGGTGATCTAAAGCCCTAAGGTAACCCCACTTTTAGAGAAGTCCCCAGCAGAGTCGCCAGTTCTGTGATACGGTGGGAGAACTGACTTGAGGTTTTGCGTTTGTTTTCGCAAATGTTTCGGTTAAGCAAGAGTCGCCACCGACTTTTTATTTTATCCTAAGGAAAGGTTAAAAAGCACAGGAAAAACCTTTGAGATGTTTTCTTGGGTTCGGGGAGTAGATTATAGAAAGGGAAGGTATTAGCACCCTTTCTATCCATGGTTATCCATGGGCTCTTAGTTACTTGCTTAGATCACTTGCCTTGATTTTCAATTGTTTGAAATGGTGTTTTGTGTGTGTGTTTTTTGAAAATGTTTTGAAAAATATGCCTTGTCTAGGCAACCATCGTAACAATTCTTTACTCGAATGTTTTACAAAGGTGTTTGTCTTTTTGAAAGGATGTTTCAATGTTTTGAAAGTTTGTCTTGAAATTGTGTGGATGTGTGTTTTGAAAAATGGCAAGTGTGTTTTTGCAAGTTTGATCAAGTAACTAAGAGTTTGTCTACCCTATTTTACCCAAAGATCTTTCTCATGTTTTAACCCTTTTAACAGTGTTGTTTCACCATTGTATTTGGTGAACAACCTTGTGTTAGGATGTTAACGGGACAGCGTGGGTCATCGTATACAATCATTGAAGGCAACTTGTGAGACGCTCTAGCAATTTTATAAGGGACGAGATCGTTTTATCAAAGGAAACATTTAGGGTTATCGAGGGACTAACGATCTTTGTTTATCGAAGGGACGTTTGCTAGAGTGTCTCATACTCGAGGGACATGATTGCATTTTTCCGAGGCAACAGGCGAGGTTACCCTAGAGGTACAAGTGTGAATTGTGTATTGATTTTCATGCATTTGTCTTGTATTAGGTTATCTAGCGGTTGATTTTGAATCTTCGCATACAAACCCTAATTACTATACAGTATATAGAAAGCGATAAATTGCAGGAATTTAAAGTCTAAACTATTACAAATAAGTATCCGGGGATGGGGGTACAAATGTTTACAAATGGGGATGAGTCTTTATCAGGATAGTAGTGTCCAAATATTATTTACAACCAAATCGAATCGTCGCAAAATATAATCAAGGTATAAGAATCAAATATAAACAAAAGTATTGTGCCATGCATATAATTATTTACACATGAGTAAAAATGTTAACCTAATGTATTATTAAGTATTATTATCATTTTTTGTGTTTTTGTTAATTATATATAAACAAAAGTTTTAGTGAAAAGAAAATTTTAACTTAATAAAAAAAATCTATTGTTTATGTATTTGTTAATGTTTTTAGAAATTTATATAAAAAGATTTATTAAACAAAAAAGTTTTAAGACAAAAAATCTATTAACCTAATAAATCTAATATTTACATATTTTAAGTGTAATAAAAAGTATTGTTAAAATAAATATGAAAAATTAATACATTATCTATTTAACAAGAAAAATCAGGAATTAAGTTATATATAAAAAAAATAAAGTGATTTGTAAACCTAAATAAAAGAAATTAGATGGGCTGTAAGGAAAAGGGTTGGCCCAAAACAAAATTTGAAGGATAATCAGAGGGGGGGTACACACGCTGAAAACATTGGGCTTAGGGTTTGTGCATGGGGAAGGCCCAACCGGGTTTGACAATGTTTTGTTGGGGGTTTGTTTTGTTTCGTTCAGAATAGGGTTTACACAGTTTGATGAGCGGCGCCGTTCCCTTTCTTCTTCATCGTTCTCTTCCTCGCTCTCAACAGAGCTTCTGATGTCCTCCACTTCGCCTCAGGCCACTAGGATACCACCTCCAACTTCTCCTCTCCGAGATTTCTCAGGCAGTGATGAAAAAAAGGTATTTGATTTCTGCTTTTCATGTTTTAGGGTTTTCGGATTTTCTCTTGCATGTTATTATTTTCTACATGTTATTGATTTTTATGTGTTATTTGTGTTCGTGAGGTATATCAATAGATTGAAGGAGAAGAAGATGATACCTTTGGGGAAAGGACGGAGAGTGGACTGGCGGTATCCTCAGGCGGCCAAGGCAGGGAGCTCGTGATGTTGGCTTTTCTGGTTTGTCTGGTACCCTTGTATCTTTCTTTTGAATGGTTTTATGATGGATATCTGAAAACCCTAGGATAGCTGAGTTCCTCTCTTCTTTTCTTCTTCTGATTGCTTGCTTCTGAGTATTTGAATGCTTGTTTTTTGATGAAGATGCTTGCTTTTTCCTCTTGGGCTTTGTTGGCCCTTTTTTTTCAATGATGATGATGTTTGAATCTGAGATGCTTGTTTGCTACTATTTCACTTCTGACTTCTGATGAACTTTGTTGTTCTTTTACAATGATGATGATTTCGAATCTGAGATGCTTGCTTCAGATTTTGTTGATCTTTCAATGATGAGTTTCTTCTGAGAATTGTTTGCTTGTTTCACTTCTGATTTTTTTCTCTCTTTGGATCTTGGTGAGCTTTCAATGATGAGCTTTTGCTCTGAGAGTATGTTTGGATATGTGTTTAATGATGAATTGCAATAGTTGGCTATTATTTCACTTCTGACTTCTGATGAACTTTGTTGTTCCTTTACAATGATGATTTCTGAGAGTTGTTATTGTTTCTGAGTTTGAGGGTGTTGACCCTATGATGAACTTGTTCTGAGGGTGGTTGTTAGATTTGTTTGATTCTGACTTTTTTCTTCTCTTGATGCTGTTGACTTCCAATGATGGTTATTTCTGAGAGTTGTTATTGTCTCTGAGTTTGATATTTGGACTTGCTTGTTGGAGTTTTGTTTGAATAAAGGCTTGAGGTTACAGGCTTTTAGCAGGCAAGCTTATGCAGGCTTGCTTCTGCAAGTTTTATGGTTGAATAGGTTTTATGCAGGTTTGTTGAAGCTTATGCAGGTTATTGAGTTTGAACGCAGGTTTGTGTTTTTATGCAGGCCTGAGGTGTTCTTAATACATGTTTGAAGTTTGTGTTTTGATGCAGGCTTATTGTACAGGCAGGCTTCTGGCTGTATGCTTCAAGCTTTGTAGTTTTACTGGTTTTTAGGCTAGTTTATTGAAGCTTGTTGGAGGCAGGCTGAAACAGTTTGTAAACTTGGAGGTTATGGTTATGTGTTTACAGTTTGTGGCCTTTTTCTTTATGTGTGTTCTGCCCCCCTTGAACTATTCTAATTTGTTATATTTATCTAATCTTCTTAGCCTTCCTGAAAAACTTTAAGCCTCTACTTCTCTCTCTCTTTCTCTCTCCACAGAAAAAAGCATATTTTAATGCTTTAGAATAGCTGTCTCTGAAAAGGTTTTGGCCAGAAAATGATGATAAAATGTACTCTTACAAGCTTGCTTGCATCTTGTCTTTCCTCTGCATATCTTCTTGCCTCCAGATTTTCTGCATTGCTTTTGTGTACTTGTTGACAGCTTTATTGAAAGCTTCTCTAACAGCTTGGTTGACATCTCTTTTTGACAGTTTTATTGACAGCTTTGCACTCGTGACTTAGTTTGCCCATTTTGACAATTTGTTTTGCCTAGTTTGATAATGCAATTCAGTTTGGATTTATGCAGTTTGTTTGGCATTTTTCTTAATTGACTCATGTGCTTGTAAACATTTTATTTCTCTCTTTGTGAACCAAGAAGAGACATCTTCTTGCGATTTGCAGAGAGGACGAACAAACTGATTCCGGCCAAAACCTTTAATGATGAGTTTTAATTATCTGTCTGAGAATGCCCTTTTTTTTAATTCATCTGTGTTGACTCCTTTCTTCTCTTTTTCTGGCTTTGCAGGTGAATATTAATTGGGGCAAGGGAAGCAACAGTAGAAGATGAAGATTTCAAGCAATTTAGGATATAGATTTAATTTCTATTCAATTATTTGTAATAAACATCATTGTAAATATTGTAAATAAATTTACAATATCCCAATAACACTTGTAACAATAATTAAAAATAAATAAAACCTTTTTGTCAGATGATTCTTTAATTTACACTGTTTATTTATTTATTTATTTAAATCTCTTGAATTAAAACGACTGGAAATGCATTCCAATTATTTTAACTTAGATAAAATAAATAATTAATAAACATTGTAGTTTTGCAACTTCGTATTAACCAACAATACGCCCAGCATTCCAAATAACCAATAGCATTGCACAGTCAAACAAACAAACGTTCATACGTCTTTCACTTCACTGATTAACCCAACACTTCAAACTCTCAATTCAAATGCCTCAGCTTTTATCCCAGATGTTTAGGTTTTGGGAGACAAACAGAAATCTGGAACAAACGTCAAAGCAGTGTGACAGCCAATTAAGACACAGTGGATTCAAATTCTTCTGAAAATGCGCGTGCAAACCCTAATTCTTGATTTATTGTCAAAGAAGTGTCTGCTTGATCAAACCCTGAGCCAAACTCAACCAAATCAATAGAAACCCTAATAATCTGCTTGGACTGATTCAAAAGTTAATGGAAACCCTAATTTTGTCTGACTGATGAGAAAAGTCTGTTTGACCGATTCTTGAGCCAATCTGAAAAATCAGGAAAAGCCCAAAGCTGTGATTTCTTGTGAAAAAGAGAGAGGGCAAATTTTGGGGTACAACAGCAATCATGATTATATTCTGCTTCGTTGTATGGATAAGATCGAAGCTGAAAAGATTATGGCTGAATTGCATGAAGGTACCTTCGGCACTCACTCTAGCGGGCATACAATGGCAAAGAAGATTCTACGGCCAGGCTATTACTGGTCTACCATGGAAGCAGACTACTATCAACACTCTCGGACTTGTCATAAATGTCAAATCTATACAGACAAGGTGCACGTGCCTCCGGTTCCTCTAAATGTCTTAACAGCTCCTTGGCCCTTTGTTATGTGGGGAATCGATATGATTGGAGAGATCAAGCCTACAGCCTCCAATGGACACCGCTTTATTCTAGTGGCCATTGATTATTTCACAAAGTGGGTCGAAGTAGCTTCCTTCGCATGCGTTACTAAGAATGTTGTTGCCCACTTCATCAAGCAGAACCTTATCTGTCGGTACGGTATCCCCGAAAGGATCATCACTGATAACGGTACAAACCTTAACAATACTATGATCACCGCCTTGTGCGAACAGTTCAAAATTCAACATCATAATTCGTCTCCCTATCGGCCAAATATGAATGGTGCTGTCGAAGCTGCGAACAAAAACATTAAAAAGATCATACAAAAAATGAAAGTCACCTACAAGGACTAGCATGAGATGCTACCGTTTGCTCTCCACGGGTACCGTACCACGGCTCGCACTTCAATCGGGGCAACACCCTATTCTTTAGTTTATGGCATGGAGGCTGTTCTACCTATTGAGGTTCAGATCCCCTCTTTGAGAATCATGAAGGATGCGGGTTTGAGTGAAGACGATTGGATCCAAACCCGACTTGATCAGTTGAACTTAATCGAGGAGAAGAGACTTACTGCTGTTTGCCACGGTTAGACGTATCAAAAGCGGATGATCAAGGCTTTCAACAAGAAAGTCAGACGCCAAGTGTATCAAGTAGGAGATCTTGTGATCAAGCGCATCATCTTGCCACAAAGTGATCCCAGGGGCAAATGGACTCCTACCTATGAAGGACCATTTATAGTCAAGAACATCTTTTCTGGTGGGGCAATGATCTTAACCACCATGGACGGTGACGATCTGCCACACCCTGCGAATGCAGACATAGTCAAAAGATACTACGCATAAGAGACCCGCTAGGTTGACACACCTAGGAAAAACAAGGGAATCCCGACGAATCAAAAAGGTACAGGAAAAAATTAGGGATAAAACAAAAAAAAATATGTACACCCGGCAAGTTGAAAACCCGAAAGGACGACTTGGGCAAAAAAGGGTTTCCCGGTGGACTGAAAACCCGAAAGGGCGGTCCAGGCAAAAATTAGGGAATTAAAGCGTATGACTATGTCTCGTCGGATCACTTTAAAGACAATCTCTTCACGGACGAACTCGGAGCTTCTGATCAATTCAATCATCTTCGGACGAAGCAACGAATGGACAAGATATTCGGAGTTACGAAGGCTATAGCGGAATGGGAACCCCATGGATGTTTTTACACATAGCTATCTTTCTTTGTATAAAATTTTTCTCATTTTTATGACACCATCCTCTTACTAGGATGTCTGTCTCCTTTGTACAAAATACTTATTCAAAGTAAATACAAAGATATCTCTTTCAAAGTACAGAAAACTATTTGCCTTTTTCTTTACACTTGTGTTTTATTTGCAAAAACGTCCAATGATTCATTAATGAACATATGCATTTGAACATAATTACTGTTTACAAATAAACATGATGAAAAAGAACAATTACTGACAGGTTGAAAGATTAGGAAAACATCTTTAGGCTATTCCACGAGCAATCCCTACAGCATGTCATTAAGATCCCCAGCAGAGCCAGAACTTTGAACTACAGATCCCCAGCGGAGCTGAGACTACCAACTACCAATCCCCAGCGGAGCCGAAACCTCAAACTATCAACCCACAGTAGAAATCATCCAGTTTCTCCAGGTTTCCCCAGAAAGTTGTCTTGAAGCTTGAAAATCAACCGGATAACAGTTGTTTCTCCCCAACCTAGGGTAACTCCCCAGTAGAGTGGCAGACGATCAAAGCTCCTGAACTTTTTTTTTTCCAAACAGGAATAAGCTTTTCCCCATAGAGTTTTTATTGCTTCTCGACAGAACAAAGACTCCCATCAATAATCCCCAGTAAAAGTCATTAAAATTCTCTGGATTCCCCAAGAAGATTCCTCAAGAAGTATATGGCATTACTCTCACAACGGAATCCTCAGCATTCAAGATTTTATTTCCCCCGACAGCAGTCAAGGATTTATTTTCCTCAGCAGCAGTCAAGGATTTATTTTCCTCAGCAGCAGTCAAGGATTTATTTTCCTCAGCAATACAGCAAATTAGTTTACATGCGCATACATTACATTCATATATTATAAACATTGATAAAGTACAGATATTGCATCATACATTTCATGCAGCATAACTTTGTGTTTCAGCTAACATTTTACCCTTTTCAGGATAAGATTAACAGTTATCTTTAACAAATATTCAAAGATTTCAAGATACAGTACAGATACACTCCAGACACGGAAGTCATTTTGTTACTCATTCAGACTTAATTTCAAGATACAGTACAGATACACTCCAGACATGGAAGTCATTCTATTACTCATTCAGACTTAATTTCAAGATACAGTACAGATACACTCCAGACACGAAAGTCATTCTGTTACTCATTCAGACTTAACTTCAAGATACAGTACAAATACACTCCAGACACGGAAGTCATTCTGTTACTCATTCAGACTTAATTTCAAGATACAGTACAGATACACTCCAGACACGGAAGTCATTCTGTCACTCATTCAGATCTACACTCCAGACACGGAAGTTATTCTGTTACTCATTCAAATTTCAATTTCAAGATACAGTACTGATACACTCCAGACACGGAATTCATTATGTTACTTATTAAGATTCAAGTTTCAGATACAGTTTAGATACGCTCCAGACACGGAATCCATTCTATTTCTCATTCAGATACGCTCCAGACAGGGTTACCATTCTGCCGCTTATTCAAATTCCAAGTACCAATACAGTACATATACGCTCCAGACACGGAAGCCATTCTGCTACTTATTCAGATTCAAGTACATATATAGTTCAGATATGCTCCAGACACGGACACCATTCTGATGCTTATTTCTTTTGATTTACAACAAACATTCTTGGATGGAATCTACAAACCCATCTCCAACAAGATTCTAACATACTCTCCAAATGGCATCTTTAAGCCCATTTTCTCAACTACACCTTTGTCGAATTCAAATTTACGGGCACTCTAGTGTCCAATCATCTTTTACCTTCGAGTCACGAACGGTAAAACTCGCCAATCTAACTCTTCAGGTTCAAGAAGATTGAACAGGGGCAACTGTTGTACCCTAAAATTTTCCCTCCCATTTTTCATAGAAAACACAACCCTAGGGTTTCTCAGATATTCAAGTTGGCTCAGGAATCGATCAGACAGATTTTCTCCTGTGGCAGTAAACCAACAATTAGGGTTTTTCTTGCAATTCTCAAAAGAAATGAATTCTCAAAGATCCAATTGGCTTTCACAGGTTTTCATGCTTTCTCAAGTTTACTGAAAAGACGGTGTTTATTCTCAGAACATGGTTTATTTGGGACAAGAGACTAAGACTGTCATTTGGGACACTCATGATTGTTTGATCCAGGTTAACCAGATGATTTGCGTCTTTTAAAACATTTGCTTTGTTCAGGAAATGGAATATACAGTGCGTGTTTGTTTGGAATGCAGTTGCAAGATTACAGAATTATTGGAATTTAAATTATCAGATTGGAGCATTTTGTTTCAATTATCTTGATTGGGAATCTTTAAGAATCAGTTAGGATGCGAAGAGAAAATTACAAGTTATTGACAGTAAAGGGTTTCAATGGACACCAGAATATCTCATAAGACTTTCTTCATTTTTTTCAAACATTGTTACAAAATAATTTGTTCTTTTAAATACTCTATGTTTTACAACTTATTGTATTTAAAAGGTAAATTAGTACAATTGTTGGATACAATACAAGAATGTTTTTCTAAATTACAAAGAAAATCTAAATGGATCTATGCCTAAGTTTGACTGAAGTTTCTTTGCTTCCTTGCTTGCCCTAGGGTTATTGCCTCCCATGCTTTGTCCTCTCCATTGTGCTCACATGAAAATGAAAGAAAGGAAATGTGATTAGTACAAAAATTATTTGGGCATGAGCAAGAATTTTCAAAAGAAAAAGTGTTATTCATCATTAAAGTTTGCAAATTGGAATCAGAAGGCCATTTTAATTCATCACAATTTATTTTCTCTATTTGCAAATCACAAGAAGACTATTCTTCTTGGTTCACAAAAATAAGGAAAAGAAATGCAAGCAAACTGTCCAAATGCCACAAAGCTATCCAAACAAGAACAAATGCAGCAAGGCTGTCCAAACAAACAAAATGCCCAAACAGCAGCCAAACAAATATTGCAAACAGCAGCGTAAACCAAACAGAATGCCCAAACAGCAGCGCAAAATTGGACAAAAAGCAAACAACAAACAGCATAAGACTAGACAGCATCAACAAAAGGAAGTATGGCAATATAATAAGCTAAGTCAAACAAGCAGAAACTTGTTCAAGAAGCCAATTCATCATTTTCCATTTTATTGCAAACTTTTCAGAAAAAGGCAAAAGAGCAATTGACTTTCTTAGTGTCATTGAGAGAGAAGAGAGGAAAGAAGTCACCTAGGTTATTGGGATGCACAGCCCTGCTGCCTTGACTGTCACAAATTGCATAGAAGTTGCTAGAAAACAAAACTGCAACAAAAAGGGCATACGAACAATATGCCAAAATATTCAAAATTTGATGGTTTTCCCACCATTTTGAATAGGAATTCAACCAAAGCAACACCAATATAACAGTAAACAAAACGCTGAAGCAAGAGAGAGAGAGAGAGAGAGAGAGAGAGAGAGAGAGAGAGAGAGAGAGAGAGAGAGAGAGAGAGAGAGAGAGAGAGAGAGAGAGAGAGAGATTATCAAACTTCAAAGCCCTCAAAAACTGTCAAAGTCCAAAAACTGTCAAGGTCTCAAAACCTCAAACCATTTTCAAACTCATAAAAACCTGTCTAAGCCAAATATTAAACACAGTTTGACAAACCTGTAAAAAGTCAAACCAAAACACAAAATCTCAACACAAGTCACAAACCTGTAGCAAGATTGCAAGCCAAAAACACAAACCTCCAAGACCAAAACAAGTCTCCAACAGAAAAAACATAAACCTCAAACTGAAACACAACCTTCAAACTGTCAAAACCAACAGCAAAGCCTGTAACAAAGCAAAAACATCCCAAAACCTGAATCGAAACATAAACCAGTAACATCATCCATCAAGCCTATTACAAAGCAAAAACATACCAAAAACCTGTAAAAAAAACCTCAAATCTCAAGTCCTGCAACTGATCTCAAACTTGTAACAAAATATAAAAAAATAGTCGAACCAAAATCTCAAGTACTAAACCAAGCCAAACTGTCAAACTCAAGACCTGAGAAACATCAACCAACTCAAAAAACCTCCAAAACCAGAAAAAGTCTCAAACTGCCATCAACCAAACCTGATCTCAAGCCAAAGAATCAGAAACATCATCAATCTCAAAAACGGTTACAGAGCCAAACAAACCAATTAACAACCATCATCAAAAAACCAATAAACCATTCAAACTGATAAAACAACAACAAGTCTCAAACTGAGGAGACAGTAACATTATCAAAAAAACCAACAAAGCCTCAAACTGATAAAACAACATCCAACAATCACAAAAAATCCCAAAATCCATCGAATAGCATCATCATCTTTCAAAACACAGAGATAGAAGAAGGTTACCAAAAAATCACGCGTTCAATCTCCATCCTCATCTCCTCCCTCACAAGCTCCGGCCACCAAGGAACACGGTCATCATCTCGCTGTCCCCTTTCCATTTCGCAGAAAGTACTTCAACAGGTAGGGTTTCCCTCTCTTTCCAAATCTTCTGTAATCATATATTGTCATGCATTCAAAAAAGAGCAAGTTAATTAGCAGAAACATGAAGGAGATGAAAAGAAAACCAATGAAACTGTTAAGCTTTAAAGAACAACAGAATATCACCCTTTTGCCAAGAATGTCATTAGCATTTGATTAGGGAGGCGAGGATAACTGTTCCGGCAACAGAGAGCTGGGGGGAGGATCAGATAAACCAATTTCAAACCCTTTAGACATAAATCTCATTTCAAAACTTAGGGTTTTCAAAAACGCGAATCACGGTGAGATGGGGAGAGATTATGTTGTTGAATAGGGCACTTCAGCCATGAGACTAGGAAGAGACGAATGTTGAGATAGTTCAGAGACGAAAAGATGAACAATTTAGAAAGGAGAATGAAAGAGATGAACGGCGCCGCTGTGAGCAAAAGGGTTCAAGAACCCTGATTTTTCGGTTGCCCCCTAATCAAACGACTAAACATGGTTATACCTTGGACCTATCTTTTGTAATGCCCTTAAACCTACGCGTTTTACACCCCCCCCCCCCCCTTTGCTTGTTTTGGTAACAGCAATAACACATCTACTATTTGTTGGGCCTCACCCCAAGTCAATCTCTTAAGCCCATATTATTTCTTTCTTTTTTAATTTGTTCGTCTTCTTATATTTTTATTTGTTAACAAATTACTATTATAACTTAAAGTATTTTATTAAATTGATTTAAGTTTTTGTAAGTTAATTTTTATCATTTTGTTTTTTTATTTAATTTTGTTTTAAATTTAATTGATATGATAAAACACCAAAAATAATAACTTAGTTTGTTTTCTTTCTTTAAATTTATTTATATAATTAATAAAAAAATACAACAATAAAGATTTTAATTTAATCAATTATTTTTATTTTTTAGATTAGGTTTTATCTTTCTCTTTTTCATGTAAATACTTTACATTTCATATTTTGCTAATATTATTTTCATGAATTGTCATAGCTTTATTAAATCGCACAAAAATTCAATTTGGTTGTATTGTTTAATATTTGGACATTGCTATTTCATTTGATTCATCCCCATTTGTAACAATTGTACCCCCATTCCCGAACATTTTGTAATAGCGTAGAATTTCAATTCCCGCAATTTACTATTTTCCATATACTGTATAGTAACTAGGCATGTATGGCAAGATTCAAAAATCAATCGCTAGATGACCTAATCAAAGAATAAATAACTTGAAACCAACACACTTTCTCACACGCGCACCTCTAGGGTAACCTCGCTCATTGCCTCGGAAATACAATCATGTCCCTCGAATATGGGACGCTCTAGCAATGACCCTTCGATAAAAAAGATCGTAGTCCCTCGACGACCCTCGATGTTGCCTTTGATTAAAACGATCTCGTCCCTTACGAAAATTGCTAAAGCGTCTCACAAGTTGCCTTCAATGATTGTAAAATTGACCCGCGCATGTCCCTTTACATCCAACGATGGGGCTTCTTACCAAATCAATGGTAAGATAGCACCATCAAAAGGAGGAAGAGAAGAACAATTTAAGACCTTTCGAGTAGATAGATTCGCTCTTAGTTACTCGCTTGCTCACAATAAAAACTTTTCACACCTACACTTCCATCTCAAAACATTTTCAAAAAGACAAAAACGTTTTGTATACGTTCTTATAGAGACGAGAACCATTGCAAAACATCTTTTCAAAAACACTTTTCAAAACACAATTCACAAACACATCTTTGAACCATTTTTTCGAAACAAAACTTTGTATACGTTCTTATAGAGACGAGAACCATTACAAAGAGATTTTTTTCAAAATACTTTCAAAGCCCACACCACAAGCACACAATCAAATGAAAGCAAGTGGTCTAAACGAGTAACTAAGAGCCCATGGAAAACCATGGATGAAAAGGGTGCTAATACCTCCCCTTTTCATAATCTACCCCCCAAACCCGAGAAATAATCTCGAAAGGTCTTTCCTGTGCTTTTTTACCTTTCCTTTTGGATAAAAGAAAAGTCGGTGGCGACTCTTGCTAACCGCACTACAGTTCTCCCACCGCATTACAGTACCCATGAAGAGCGAATGGTAACATCTTGTGCCAGTCTTTGTATATCACCGTCATCTGCTGCACAATCTTCTTGATGTTCTTGTTATCTACTTCAACAGTCCCATTCTTCTTTGGCCGGTAGGGAGAAGAGTTATGATGCTGAATCTTGAACTGTTTACAGAGCTCGGTGATTATTGTATTGTTTAGATTTGTACCATTATCCGTAATGATCCTCTCTAGTACACCGTATCGACATATTAGATGGTGTCGGATAAACCGCGCCACGACGTTCTTGGTTACTGTAGTAAAGGAAGCTGCCTCAAACCACTTCGTAAAGTAATCAATAACCACCAGAATGAAATGATGCCCGTTCGACGCAGTAGGTCTGATCTCGCCAATCATGTCGATGCCCCACATTGCAAAAGGCCAAGGAGCTGTCAAAAAATTCAGGGGAATCTGAGGTACATGCACCTTATCAGCATAGACTTGGCACTTATGACAGGTTCGAGAGTGCTGATAACAATCGACTTCCATAGTGGACCAATAATATCCTGCCCGTAGGATCTTCTTTGCCATGGTATGTCCACTGGAATGAGTTCTGAAGGTGCCATCATGTAACTCTGCCATGATCTTTTCGGACTCGCTCTTGTCCACACATCGTAGTAAGGTTGAATCATGGTTGTGCTTATAAAGGATCTAATTGCTGACGAAGAACTTCGCAGTGAACCTTCTCATAAACTTCTTATCATTAACAGATGCCCCCTCGGGGTATTCCTGAGCCTCAAGATACCTCTTTACCTCGTGAAACCAGGGTTTATCTGCTACTTCTTCATCCTCAATATCACAGCAATGTGCGGGTTCGTCCAACCTCTCGATGGTAATCTAGGGAGCTTCATTGTCCCACCTGACTTTAAACATAGAAGACATGGGAGCTAGCGCATCCTCTAACTGGTTCTCCTTTCTCGGGAAGTGTTCAAAGGTTATCTCCTCAAAATGTGGGAGAAATGTCAGTACATATTCTTTGTAAGGAATAAGATTTGGGTGCTTCGTATCCCACTCGCCTTTGATCTGACTGATCACTAAAGCAGAATCTCCGAATACACTCAAAAACTTAATCCTCAGGTCAATAGCAGCTCGAAGACTCAGGATACATGCTTCATACTCCGCCATATTGTTGGTGCAGTTAAAACATAATCGGGCGGTGAATGGAGTATGACAGCCCTCAGGAGATATGATCACGGTGCCAATGCCATTACCCAATGCGTTTGATGCTCCATCGAAATACATAGACCATAGGGATCCTTCCTCAGGTCCTTCATCCGGTCCAGGTTCCTCACGGTCGGTCACCAACATGATATTCTCATCCGGGAACTCAAAATTCATGGACTGGTAGTCATCCACGGCCTGATGTGCCAAATGATCCGCCAACACACTCCCCTTAATTTCTTTTTGGGTGGTGTATTGGATGTCGTACTCGGTTAGGATCATCTGCCATCTCGTTATTCTTCCAGACAGGGCAGGCTTCTCGAAGATATACTTGATTGGATCCATTTTTTATATCAACAAAGTGGTGTGAGTCAGCATATATTGTCTCAACTGGCGAGCAGCCCATGCCAAAGCGCGGCAAGTTTTCTCGAGCAATGAGTATCGGGTCTCACAGTCGGTAAATTTTTTGCTAAGGTGGTAAATAGTGTGCTCTTTTCGGCCAAACTCGTCATGCTGCCCCAACACGCACCCCATTGAACCGTCTAGCACTGTCAAGTATAAAATCAAAGGTTTTCCCTCAATTGGAGGCATCAGAATTGGTGGCTCTTGAAGGTATTCCTTGATTCTTTCGAAAGCGATCTGACATTCATCATTCCATTTTACCACTTGATATTTCTTCAGCAGCTTGAAGATCGGCTCACAAGTAGCAGTCAGGTGTGAAATGAATCTGGCAATGTAATTCATACGTCCCAAGAAGCCACTAACTTCTTTTTCTGCGCGGGGAGCCGGCATCTCTTGTATGGCTTACCTTTGCAGGGACCACCTGAATACCTTTATCACTGACGATGAAACCCAGAAGCTTACCGGACCTTACCCCGAAGGTACACTTGTTCGGATTCAATCTCAGTTTGTACGTCTTCAACCTGTCAAACAGTTTCTGGAGATGATCAAGGTGCTCCCCCTCAGTCTAAGACATGGCTATCATGTTATCAACATAAACCTTGATCTCATGGTGAATCATGTCATGGAACAAAGAGACCATGGCGTGTTGATAAGTTGCCCCAGCATTCTTCAACCCGAAAGGCATTACCTTGTAACAGAAGGTGCCCTACTGTGTAACGAAGGTTGTCTTCTCCATGTCTTCAGGGGCCATTTTGATCTGGTTGTAGCCAGAAAAACCATCCATGAAGGAGAAGATATTATGTTGCGCGGTGTTGTCGACCAGAACATCAATGTGAGGAAGTGGGAAATCATCCTTGGGGCTTGCCCTAATCAGATCTCTATAGTCCACACACATCTATACCTTACCGTCCTTCTTAGGCACCGGAACAACGTTGGAAACCCACTGCGGATAAGAAGTGACAGCTAAAAATCCCGCGTCGAACTGTTTCATGACCTCAGCTTTGATTTTCTTAGACATCTCAGGGCGTATACGGTGAACCTTCTGCTTTACCGGTGGACAGTCTTCTTTAGTCGGCAGGCAATGTACCATAATATCAGTGTCCGAACCAGGCGTGTCTTCATAGGACCAGGTGAAGATCTCAACATAGTCGTGTAGCATATGTATCAACCATTGTTTGACACTAGGCTCCAGATTCCCACATATCTTAACTTCTTTCCTGTCTTCCTCTGTACCCAAATTCACTGATTCAACTGGCTCTTCATGAGGCTGTATGGCCCTTTCTTCCTGCAGTAACAGTCTAGCAAGTTCTCCAGGAACCTCACAATCATCCTCACCTTCGTCCTCAGCTTGGTTGATCGGATTTTCAAAGTCATAACTGGCAGTAACAGAGTTGTTATCAATGGGATCCATAGTGGATATGGATCTGCATTATGATACGTGAGTGTGTGTAAGAGAATAGCTGTTTTTGATAAAGCGAGAGGCAGAAAAAAGAAAACCAAGGAGCGCAAAATTTGTAATGCAAGAAACGTCCAATGTTTTATTAATGATATATGAAATGACAAATAATAAGCCCTCACAAGCAAATCCAAGGTGCCTCGGGCAAAGCATCGGGCCGTAAAGTTTTAAACTGTTTATTACAAATCTTAAAACAAAGAGTCAATTACTACAGAATAAAAGAAACAGGTATGAAGTCCTTCGCTGTCCAGTTGTTTAGTCCACCATTAGTTGTAGGGTAGATCCAGTTGTCGATGTCTGAGTCCTCTTCACCATCTTCAATTGCATTAACTCCCTGATTGCTGATGTGCAGAGGAGGTCTTCCCATTTGTGCGTGCCTAACAGCCCTCTGAGCCCCTTCTTCAACTACAGCCCTGGCGTCCTTGAGAGAAGCCATCTTTAGCGGAGGTTTGTTGGTAGCAACTTCAGTTGACGCCAAAGTCTGAGGGAACTCTTCAAAGTTCTGACAAGGGGTTTCAATGAATTCCCCATCCATCTCCACGTAGCAGAAGGAATTGAGATGACTCACCATGTACTCCTCCTCGCCTTGCACTGTGACGATCTTCCCCTTTACCGAATATTTCAGCATTTGATAGAGCGTGGAAGTCACCGCCCCAGCCTTATGAATCCAAGGACGACCCAGTAAGCAAGAATATAATGGTCTGATATCCATCACATAGAAGGTGGATGCAAAAGTCTGAGAGCCAACTTTAACAGGGATGTCCACCTCCCCGTGCACCATTATTTTTGACCCGTCGAAAGCCCTAACCACAATATTGCTCGGCTTTAGAACCAAACCTTCACAGTCTAGACGATCTAATGCTTTCTTTGGCAGAACATTCAACGAGGACCCGATATCCACCAGTACATGGGCCATAGTGGTGCCCCTGCACTCGATCGAGACGTGCAAAGCATCATTATGATTTCTCCCCTTAGCAGTCAGATCTGCATCTGAGAAACCCAACCCATTGTCAGCAGTCAGGCTAGCTACGCAATCTTTGAATTGATCGGCTGAAGTTTCCTGCGACACATGCACAGTTTTGAGGAATGCAATTAAATTCTTTGCATGGGCTTCAGAACACAACAACAAGGACAACATGGATATTTTTGACGGGGTCTGCCCCAGCTGCTCGACTACGTTGTAGTCGCTCTTTTTGATGATTTTCAAAATTTCCTCTATCCCTTGTTTAGAGGTTTCTACAATGATCTTTTTAGGCGCCTCCGTCCGGGCAGGCTCACCTGTGATTTCTTTGCCTCGAGTCCAAGATGGCTCAGCGACAAGGGTGATAACTGGAATAGGAACTGGGATAGTAGTTGATGTACTAGCAGATGGAATAACAACAGGTTTATGGACAGTCGGAGGGGAGATCTCGGGAGAAAAGAGTCTTCCACTTCTGGTAACCTTGCTTGTCCCAACAATATTACTGATATCCATATTGGCTTCTTCAGCCCTCAAATCTTGTTTAACACCACGGTAATATACATCACCACCATAATGCCATGGGGTAGCCTTATCTGAGGTATATGGGATAGGACTCGGAGCGGTGATTATTAATGGAGCAATTCTTGGAACGGGTGTAACTCTAACAGGTTTTCTCGAGGAAACCTTGGAAGGGTTGGCGGAAATGGGGATAATGGCAACATCTTCAAACAGACTCATAGTCTTCTCAAACAAAATTTCCTTATTATCCATCAGGCGCTGAACACCTAATTTCAATAAACAGCAACCGGAAGGCAGAATTGAACACATGTGGCAACCTTCACCACAACCCGGAAATAAACTGGCCAACAACAAATTATTCTTGACTGTCATCAAAGGGGTAGAGATTTCTTCCACAGAGGTTACAAACAAATCAATGTCCACTGCATTGACTCCGTGACCATGCTTAGGCATAGGAGCAGTTATAACGTTGGGCTTTTCCGGAGCATCAAACTCGATCTCTGTTGCTTCCAGCAAATCTTGCACTTTATTCCTCAGATCCCAGCAGTCGTTTGTGTCGTGGCCAGGACTCTCTGAATGGTAGGCACACCGCGCGTTGGGATTGTATCTGGGAGAAGCAGTGTTGGGATTCTTGGGAGCCTCTTTCAAGGTTGCCAAGTTGGACTTTAACAGATGAGGTAGAACTTAAGACAAATTCATTTTGATGCGGGTAAATTGCCGTTATGGTCTTTCCACCCTTTGCTGATTGTTGCATTATGGAGCAACTGCGGGTCTTGATATCACTACAGCATTTACCGTTGGACGATGTTCAGGTCTATTTTGGCCCCTCGGGCCGTAGACTGTGTTGGCTTCCTTTTTACCGGTGAAAAGCTTATTTACTTCACTTGACGAAGCATCCTTCTATATCTTACCACTTCGAATGCCAGCTTCTACTCTGTCTCCAGTCAAGATCAACTCAGTAAACCCAGATGACGAACTGCCGATCAGATGATTGAAAAATGGACCAGATAGCATCCCTAGAAACATGTCAACCAACTCCCTGTCAGACAAAGGGGGTTGGACTCTTCCAGCCAAGTCTCTCCACTTTTGAGCATAGTCCTTAAAACCTTCACTCGCACCCATAGACATACCCTGGAGCTGAGCACGAGTGGGAGCAAGGTCGGTGTTATACTGATACTGCCTGTAAAAAGCAGCAGCAAGGTCTTCCCAGTTTTGGACACTGGCTCCTTCCAATTGATAAAACCATTCAAGTTGAGTCCCTGACAAACTATCTTGAAATAAATGCACCCACAAATTTCTATCAGCAGTGTGAGGTTGGATTTTTCTGACGTACGAGCAGAGATGGAGTTTTGGACAGGATACTTCATCGTATTTGGCAAAATCCGGAGCTTTGAACTTATGAGGGATCACCACTCTCGACACCAGCACCAGCTCTCTAAAATCTAAACCAGGGATCTTCTGAATCTCCATAGCACTCAGACGGTCTTCTAGCTGCTTGTACCTATCCTCAGCAGGAGGATATTTCTCATCATCGTAATCCGTATTGTTATCAGAGATTGCTGGACTAGGTCCTTCGTCCTTTCTTGGGTCTCCCCGTTCTTGGATGAGAAGGTCAGATCAGCTGATTGTCTTATCCTTTCTCCGAATCTTCTACCCATGTTCAAAATACCAACCTTCTTCTTCTTCTCTTTCAGAATCAGGGTCTTCAAATCCTTTTTCCCTTTAGCCAAGCTTAAGAACATCTGTTGGAATTGGGCGTTCTGTTCCTGAAGATCTTTGATGGCTTGATCAGAAGAAATTTCTGCTGAAATAAACAACGAAGAAGATGAGAAACCTGTAATGGTACCTGTAATGGTGTGCATGATAATGGGATGCGTATGTAATGATTTTAAAGACTTTGGGAAATTTAAATTTGCAAGCCAAAAATAAACAAACTTTATTAGATTAACTTGTAAAAGGTTCAACAATGCCTTTGAGGCGTTACAAAGAAGTAAATGGAAAACAAATATAAACTAGAAAAATCAAGATCAAAAGTACCCTGGACACTTCCTCTTTGTGCTGATGTAGTCATTGATCACTCTTTCTTCCTCGAGCTGCCTGGTGAGCTTCAAAATCTTCCTTTCTTGCTCGTGGTACTTTTCCCAATAAGTATCCCTTTCCTCTTTCAGCTGAATCCAAGACCTCTGCAACTTCCCAGGATCAGTGGGCATGTAAGGATATAAAATTGTGTAAGGAACACCCTCTTCATTGGTGGGCTCCACAATGACTGGCAATACGGCTTCATAAGGCATCCCAAGCTTCTGGGCACGAGCTCGGACCCATTGGAGGTAAGGCTGCATAGGAAGGGAAGTCCTTGGTCCCAACTCTTGGGGGTCAGATCTGTTCACCATGCCCCAAGCTCGTATAAACCTTCGGTGGTGCTCCTCAACGTCCTCCTTGTAGTCAAATGCAATATCCTCAAGAAGTAGCTCATGGGGACCATCTCTCCGAGCACGACCAAATTGTCACAAAGCTAGACAAGGATTATAAGTTATACCCCCTCTGATTCCAAGCAATGGGACATTAGGGTATCCCCCACAATGATCAATAACGGCATTGTCTTCCATCGCCTGGGAACACCAACGAATGTCTGTATGGGCAAGTGACATTATTCTGTAGGACCATCCCAAGCCTTCTTTGTTCTTCAGCATAGACTTAGGGAGGTGCGAAATAAACCACCTCGACAGTAATGGTATGCAACACATAAAAGTCCCTCTTCTTCGCACGGTACGAGTGTAGAGGGCATGCAAGATATCACCCAGTAGAGTAGGCACAGGATTGCGAGAAAGGAAAATCTTGACAGCATTCACATCTATAAAGGAATCTGGATTCGGGAAGAGGACCAACCCATAGATAAGGAGATCCAAGATATCTTCAAAAGCCTGAAAATCCAAATTATCCCAGAATAGCTGAGCCTGGTCTATCAGAAATTTGGCTAAGAAACCTTCGACCCCGCTTCGTGTTTCCCAATTGCATACTACATCAGCCCGTTTCAGATGCAGAGTTGAGGCAATGTCTTCTGGTCTAGGAACCTCTTCCATACATGTGAAGGGTACCTGTTCAAGGATGGATATGCCCAATAAGTGAGAAAACTCTTCCAAAGTGGGAACCAACTGGTAATCTGGAAAGGTGAAGCAATGATGCATAAGATCGAAGAACTGGAAAAGTACACTCATCATCTGCTCATCAAGATTTGAGGTGACCAGGCTAAGAAGCTGACCATGTCTCTTAATGAACATAGAAGTCTCAGAAACTCTTCAGGCTAATTCTTTAAGTTGAGCAGGTATTTGCACAAAGTTAACTCGGATGGTATTTCTGCGTACGGAAGCCATAATCTGCAAAACAGAACAAAGATAAATTCCCTTGGTCTTTGAAATGGTTAGTGTAATGAAGTATGAATGCCATGTTATGATTTATGATGTCATGATAAAAAAACAACAGGTATAGCAGATAACAGGCATGGCAAAGACAAACAAGTCACACAAAGCCCTTAAGTTTAAGGCTTACATGAAGTCAAAGGTAGTACCCTCTTGAAGTTTAGTTGGTTTCAACTTGTCCTAGCAAAAGTAAGTGGGTTCTAGAGGTTCTCAATATCACTGACCATCCTCCATCGGTCATGGTTTCAGCTCACACAATCTTTTCTTGCGTCTGGAACTATCTCGAGAGCATGGTCTCAATGAGTGTAGCATCGAGTATCAACCAGTTCTCAGCTTTACACCGAGGCCGGCTATCTCACTACTTTCTAATGGTCAAGTTGGTCGATTAAAGGTTCTAAGGTCAGTTGATGCTTAACGACACCACGCAGCGGCCCCGTATTCTCCTTGTTTCTCCACAAGGGATACCGGTACCAACCAATGTGCCACATCAATGTAGCTACTACTTCAACCGTATCGGTCTACGCCATACAGTTCACTCACAGTCTATTGCTACTTACCTAAAAGGTGTCCCCAGATCCGGGTGTAGGATCTATGGTAACCCCAAACAAAAAACCCTCAAAAGTAAAGCAAACAAAGCAATCAAGAGAAGCAATTATGATGACCTAGATCCTAAGGTATACCCAAATTATATGTCCCCAGCAGAGTCGCTAGTTCTGTGATACGGTGGCAGAACCAACTATTTTGAAAATGCTAGTTTGTGTTTTGCGTTTTGTGTTTGCAAAATGTCGCGGTAAGCAAAAGTCGCCACCGACTTTTATTTCATCCAACCGGAAAGGAAAAAAGTACAGAAAAATCCTTTTTTGAGATATTCCGAGTACGGGGGGTAGATTATAGAAAGGGAAGGTGTTATCACCCTTTCTATCCATGGTTTCCCATGGGCTCTTAGGTACTTGCTCATCTTTCAAAATTGCTTGTGTGTGTGCTTTGTTTTGAAAAGTTTTGACTTCGTGATAACCTTTGTATCAGTCCTCAAAGGTGTGACAAAGTTGTTTTGAAAGTTGTTTTTGAAGAGTGTAAGTGTAAAAAGTTTGATTTGAGCAAGTACCTACTAGCGTCTACCTACTCGAAAAAGGATCGTTTCTATCCTCGTTTCCTTTAGACAACACTATCCTATTATTGAGAAATAGGTAGCACCGTCGTTGGAGTTGTAAGGGTCAATTCGAAAGGGACGTACGATCACTAAAGCAATGTTAGGACGTCTTAGTAATAACCCTAAAGTCTTAAGATCATATTCGAGGCAACATTTCTGAGGCGACGTTTCCGAGGAAACGTTTGATCTTTGTTTAGACAGGAGGGCAACCACTAAGACACCTTATACTTAATGATCGTTTAGTGAAGGCAACCGAAGTGAGAGTATACCCTAAGAGTGCGCATGTGCGAGTGACTTGATTTTAGTTATTATCTTTGCACATTAGGGTTTTCTAGCCGTTTTAAAATATCACGCAATCTTGTCATACAATCCTACCAACATACATCTAAACAGTTAATATTTGCGAGAATTAAAATGCGAGAAAATAGACCTACGCTATTACAAGGCTTCGGGGTAGGGATTAATTACATAGCCAAAAAACCCGTAAAAGACGATAAATAAAGAAAGTCCTAGATTAAACTATTACATACCGTGGACAGTTACATCAATATTGCAAAAAATAATAAACACGCACGATGAATCGAATACAAGATAATTAAGGTTTTGACCCTCGATTATATCTATTTGTAATTTAAAGGGAAAATCATTTTTTTCGTTTTTGATTATTTGAGAAAATAAAGCTTAAAAAAACCTAATTACTAATTAATTTTAATTAAGAAAAATAATTAAATTAACCTATTTTTGTATTTTTATTTTGAGAAAGAAATAAATATTGAATCAAGAGTCTAACCCTAATTTTCTAATTGATTTTAATTATATAAAAAAAAAAGTTAGAATTTCCCTAAATTAAATTGAACTAAATTAAATCAAATTTGATAAAAAAACCTAATTCTAATTTTTTGTGAAAACTCTTGGTTTTATGATTTTGTGGAAAAAGATTAATTTTGTTAAAAATAATAAAGCAAAATAATTAAAAGAATTAAAATAAACAAAGAAATAAAAAAGTGAAGAGATGGGCCTGCATTAGCAAATGAGGGGGTGTTGCTTGAAATTTCTTGGCCCAACAAGATCTTGGCCTTGCTGACTTTGCCCAATCCCATGTGCACGTTTGACTGGGGTGCATGGTGGTCCTTCAGGGAGAAGGCGTTAGATCTGAAGCCTTGATGGGTTGAACGGTCAGATCTGGATAGCACATGGTGGATCCTGGAGCATGAGGTGTACCTGATCCTTCATTGAAAAATAATATGAAGCAAATAAGGCACCTGGGGATCGAACCCATGTCCTTATACATTCCTCCTTTGCACGCTTGCCAACTGAGTTGGTTGTTTTAGTTGTATATACAATAACAAACAAATATTATATAATAAAAACAAAATGTTAAACTTTGAAACGCGCGAAATTCAAACTGGCAAGTTAGGGAGCGCCACATATTCATCTTCTTCCTCCCACCGTCGTTGTAAGTTTTGTAATTTTTACCTAGGGACATTGAGCGTAGGTATAGCCCCTGTGCATTTCAAAAATCTTGTACGCGCATGATAAATGAAAACCAATGGTACCAATCAACTCGTTTCAACCCCACGAGCATCATGGTACCATTATCAATGCCCAATTTTTCCTGTATAAGAAACCCCTAAAAACAAAGAACAAACCCTAGCCATGGCAGTTTTATGTACAATCAATAAAAATGCAATTGAATATAGTGATTAGCTTACAAACTCAATAAGGAAGAAGAATATGTAATCAAAATGTGCAAATGATGCATAAATCCATAAAAACAAAAACGAATTTCTAAGCTCACCGTGTGACTGCTACAATGCGTTTCAGGGCATGGGGAGGCTTGATAACGATTGAAACACGATCCTGAGACATCCAGCAAATGAGTGGTATGGTTAGAATGGCTTGAGATGGCCTGCAACTTGGAATTTGGTATGCACTTTTTCTTTGAATTGTTTGCAATTGGTTCTGCCTCTTTCACGATTTCTCCACCACTTCTTTTGGTCTGCCTTTGTTCCTTATGTATAATAGAGTGCATTAGGGTTAAAGTTTGTATCAAATCTTTTCCATTTAAGAATATTGATCAATGATTTAATCCTTGCACCAAATCTTTCCAAAACAAGCAAATTCAATCTTTTCTTGTCCATATGAAGCCTTGCACGATTTTATTTTGTCTCCAGCTGTATAATGAATCTAATCTTGCACAAAATCTCAAGGCTTTATTGATTTTTGATATTTTCATTATTTTATATTGATTTTATTAGATTTAAATGAAATAAAATCAAAATAAATAACAAAAATAAAAGAATGACAAGTGGAAGGGCTCATGGGTCGTGGGTCACATTACAAACTCAGTGCAAGCATAAAAAGTTGGGCCCATTTAGCAAAAAATGCAATTTGGGACACATTTGACTTTTGGCAATTTTGCAAAAAGGGTCAACTTGGCTAATGCATAACTCCCTTAATTTTGACCCTAGAGAGGTGTTCTTAGACTTTTTAGAAATCTTAAGATGTCCTCTAAGCAACCCTTTTGTTCTCATCTCAATTGAGTCTTCCATGTTCATGTATGAAGCTTTGACCCAAAAGGTGTTTTTGTTGACTTCTCAAAATGACCTATGATGTCCAAATTCATATCTTCTTGTGAGTGCATATTTTGAACTTGGGAGCTAAATATGAATTGTATGGAATTACATCCTCTTCAAAATGAGCTTTGGATGGGTCATTTTTGATAAATTATGAGAAAGTTATGCTTGATCAAAGTTGAGTTGACTTTTCCTGCAAAACCCTAATTTAGCAACTTTGGGGTTTTGATGAATTGTGAGCAATCCTTGAGGAATCATGATCAAACCTTGATAAAATGATAGATAATACTTCAAAATGATAATGTTGACCAAAAATATTGAAGTTTGACTGTATGTGAGCCACAGTTGACTTTTGCCCTAGCATAGTCGATTTTCAAGCCTTTGAGCAATTGACTGAGCAAACTTCCTCTGCAAGGCTTGAAACTTGACATGGATGATATTGAGAACATATTAGGACAATAGTGAGCATTTGGGACCCTTTGGATTCAAACATCTTGATGCAAAATGAAACCCTAATTTGAGATAGACTGCCTTAGGGGGGAGTTTGTCTGGTTAACTCTTGACTTTCTTGAGCAATTTGAGAACCTCACTTGACATGTATTGAGAAATATGGGAGGGGAAATTTTGGGGTACAACACCGGGTGTACATGTTTTTCATATGTATATCCCTAACTTTTGCCCGAACCTTTTTTGGTTCGCCGGGATGCCCTTATTTTTGCCTAGGCCAGTCAACCTAGAGGGTCTTTTTCATGTGTGGTCTTTTCCGGCTATGTCCATGCTCTCAAGATGTAGGGATTTGTCACTGTCCGTAGTGTTTTGTTGTAGTACCGTCAAAAATGTTTTCTTGATGGCACATGATTCGTTGCTGGAATGCATGCATAATGCCCCAAGTGATTCAGATGGAGATCTGCCCCTGGTTATTTGGAACTTTTGGAGAGCCTGCCCCAAGTGTGCTAGACATCATCTCATGCTCTTTGCTTATGGAAGATCTGTTATTGGAAGAATCCTTCCTGCTGAGGTGATTCTGTCTATTGAGAGGATGTCTATTTATTGAATATCCATTATGCGGATTTCTCTACTGTCAAACAATTAGTCATATGCAAACAATGTCATTTAAAGGATGCAAAACTCATGTCTGTCTTGAAAAGATTTTTTTTTTTGAAAATGTATTTTATGTAGTAATACAAAATTTGCAAGAATGTGATATCAATTCGGGATTCATAACAAGTCCTACAGGAGTCAGGATACCTTTGTAACAGTATGCTTTCAAACTAACCCGCGCTTCAGCTAGGACTTTTAAGGGTTATACGTGGCCTGGTTCACGGTTTAAGAAACAAAGGATAAAGGCGCAAAATTTATTTGTACCCACCCGTTCTTCGTGATGTCCTTCAGTCCTATGCTTAGATAATTGTGCGTTTAGAATCCCAATTGAGTTCTGGAATATTATCCTTGATGTTCCGGTGATGGTTCGGATAGTGAAAGTTTGTTTTGAATAGGCAGTCATTTTTGTAACCTTCTTTCTGTTGAGGATTTCTAGGACATCTTTCTTTTTGATTTTACTATCCCTGTCTTTTGCCTGAACTGTTTCTTTTTCTAATTACAGTCAGCGGGTTGCCCCCGTTTTTTCTTAAGTCTCCTTCAAAGGTTTTGACTTAACGGGCTTTTCTTTTGCAAATTAACGACTGTCTGCTTTGATGATTCTGTGAAACCATCACCATCTTCTGATTCGGAGGAACGTCTTCGAGGCCATTCATTGTGTGCGAAGCAGAAGATTGCGACTGAATGCGCCTCTGAATTAAATGATAAAACTACCCTGCCCCAGGTTATTATTAAGGGTTTTAATTTGTGTGAAAGAAAAAACTCCTACTTCTTTGGCTCAAAGGGGTTGACTAGGGATTATCTTCCTTATGACTCCAGTGTTTGAGATTTAAAACAACACATGTACATCGTTAGTGGGGTCTGTTTGAAAGCATACTGTAGAGATTGTGGTATCTTTTTCGTCATCCTCCCTCTAAGGCTTAGAGTTTTTAGTCAAGAGTTGAATATCACGAAAAGGAAGTATAAAGCAGTTTAAGCATAATGAAAACAAATTAATTCAAGACAAACATGTGTAATGCATTAATGAAAAAATAAAGTTTGACATGACAATAATTGTTCGAATAAGCAAAGAAAATACAACTTGAGAATTCAAATGAACAAAAATGCTTTCAATCCTAGCCATGTTTTGGCAAAGGAGCAGTGATCACATTGGGAGTCCCAGGAGGGTCGAATTCAATCTCCTTGGCGTCAATCATATTATGAATCTTGTATTTCAGCGCCCAACAATCGTTAGTATCGTGCCCCGGGCTACCAGAATGATAAGCACACCTTGAATCCGGGTTGAAGTTAGGAGAAGAAGTCTTAGGGTTCGGATGAGGGTTTATCACCGTAATCAGATTCATCTTCAACATGTGTTGCAATGCTTGTGACAATGGCATGTTGATTTGGGTGAACTGCCTTTGAGGTCTTTCCACCCTTGGCTGATTATTTCATTGTTGTGGTCGTTGTGCATGTGTCGAATTAGAGATCAGCACTGCCCCCATAGATTGGTGGTATTCTGCCTTGCTACGCCCCTTCTGGTCGTGCACAACATTGGTTTCCCTCTTTCCACCAAATGACTTCTTCTCTGTACTCGAAGAGGTATTTTTATGGATCTTGCCACTCCGGATCCCAGCTTCTACTCTTTCTCTAGTCAAAATCAGCTCGGTGAAACCAGTTGACGATCAAATGATTGAAGAATGGACCAGATAGCGTCCCTAGAAACATGTCAACCAACTCCCTATCAGACAACGGGGGTTGGACTATTCCATCCAAGTATCTCCACTTTTGTGCATAGTCCTTAAAGCCTTCGCTCGCCCCCATGAACATACTCTGGAGTTGAGTACGAGTAGGAGCAAGGTCGGTGTTTTATTGATACTGCTTATAGAAAGCAGCAACCAGATCTTCCCAATTTCGGACATTGGCTCTCTCCAGTTGGTAGAACCGTTCAAGCTGAGTCCCTAACAGACTATCTTGAAAGAAATGAACCCACAAATTTCTATCAGCAGTGTGGGGCTGAATCTTTCTGACATAAGAGCGGAGATGGAGTTTTGGGAAGGACACCCCATCATACTTTACAAAAAATGGAGCTTTGAACTTCTGCGGGATGACCACCCCGACACCAATCCCAATTCTTCAAAATCCATCCCAGGTATCCTCTAGACTTCCATAGCACTCAAGCGATCTTCCAACTGCTTGTATTTATCCTCAGTGGGAGGATACTGCTCATCATTGTAGTCGGTATCATTGTCAGAAACTTCAGGACTGGGATCCTTCTCACTTGTCTCTTCTTCTTGATTCTCCCCTTCCTTGGATGAAGAGATCAGATTGACTTGTTGCTTCAATGGCCCTCTAAAACTTCTTCCCATATTCAGAATACCGGCAACCTTCTTCTTTTTCTTTTTCTCTTTCAGGATGAGGGCTTTCAGATCCTTCTGCCCTTTTTCCAAATTTATGAACATTTGCTGGAACTGGGCGTTTTGTGCCTGAAGATCCTTAATGCTTTGTTCGGAAGACATTTCTACTGAAATAAACAGCGAAGAAGATGAGAAACCTGTAATTGTACCTGTACATGGAATGCTATGAATGGGATGCGTATGCAATGATTTCAAAGACTTTGGGAAATTTAAATTTGTGAACCAAAATGAAACAAAGATTTTATTAGTCGAATTCAAAGTTCAAATGCCTTTTAGGCGTTACAATTAAAAACAAATCTAAAACTAGAAAAGAAATCAAAATTCCCATGGATGCTCCCTCTTTGTGCCGAGATAGATATTGAGTCCTCTTTCCTCATGGAGGTGCTTTGTGAGCTCTAAAACCTTCCTCTCCTGGGCATAGAACTGATCCTTGTAAGTATCTCGCTCTTTCTTCAACTGAATCCACGACCTTTGTAATTCTCCAAGATCAATGGGCATATCAGGATAGAGAATCATGTAAGGAATACCCCCCTTCAGTAGTGGGTTCCATAATCACTGGTAGAACGGCCATATAGGGCATCATAAGTTTCTGGGAGCGAGCTCGTACCCATTGGAGATAGGGTTCCATAGGAATGGAAGCCTTTGGCCCCAAAGCATTGGTGCCAAATCTGTTTACCATGCCCCAAGCTCGTATGAACCTTCGGAGATACTCTTGAACATCATCCTCATAGTTGAATACAATGCCCTCGATAAGTAACTCATGGGGACCATATCTTCGAGCGTAACCAAATTATCACAGAGCTAAACAAGGATTATAGGTTATACCCCCTCTGATGCCAAGTAAAGGGACATTAGGGTACTCCCGCAGCGGTCAATAATAGCAGTGTTTTCCATAGCTCGGGAACACCAGAGAATATCCATGTGAGCGAGTGACATTATCCTTTGTGACCAACCCACACCTTCTTCATTCTTCAGTACGGACTCAGGGAGGTGAGAAATAAACCACCTCGACAGCAATGGCATGTAGCACATAAGAACCCCTTTTCTCTTCATGGTACAAGTATGGAGAGTGTGCAAAATATCTCCGAGCAAGGTAGGCACGGGGTTGCGAGAGAGGAAGATCTTGATAGCATTCACATCTATGAATGAGCCTGGATTAGGGAATAGTACTAAACCATATATTAGAAGGGCCAAGACCTCTTCAAAATCCTGAAAATCCATATCATCCCAAAACAACTGGGCCTTGTCTATCAGGAACTTGGCCAGAAAACCCTTGACTCCGCTTCTTGTTTCCCAATTGGATACCACGTCGGCCTGTTTCAGATGCAAAGTTGAGGCAATGACTTCTGGCTTAAGAACCTCTTCCAGACTTGTGAAAGGAAACTGTTCAAGGATGGGTATATCCAACAGCTGAGAGAATTCTTCCATGGTAGGCACCAACTGATAGTCTGGAAAGGTGAAGCAGTGGTGCTTGGGATCAAAGAACTGAAAGAGTACACTCATCATATTTTCATCAAAGTTTGAAGTAACCAGGTTGAGAAGTCGACCATGTCTCTTAGTGAACACAAAAGTTTCAGAAACCCTTGATACTAGCTCTTTGAGTTGGGAAGGTATCTTCACAAAGCTGATTCGGATAGTGTTTCTACGAACAAAAGCCATGATCTGCAAAACAGAACAAAGATAAATTCCCTTGGTCCTTGAAATGGTTAGTGCAATAAGAATGGATGCTATGTTATGATGCATGATGTCATGATAAACCACAGGTATAGCAAACACAGACAAATCACACCAATTCCTTAGGTTTAAGGCCTGCTCAAGTTTTAAGGTCATACCCTCTTGAAGCTGGATTGGTTCAACCTGTCCTATAAATATGTAACCGGGTTCTAAAGGGATCTCAATATCACTGATCATCCTTTATCCGGCATTGTTTCAGCTCAAGCAATCTTTTCTTACGGCCGAAATATCCTGAAAGACTGATCTCAATGAGTGTAGTATCGAGTATCAATCGATCCACAGCTCTATACCGAGGCCGGCTATCTCACTACTTTCTAATGGCCAAGTTTGTTCAACTAAGGTTCTAAGGTCTGTTAGTGATTCACGGCACCACGCGGTGGCCCCATATTCTCCTCATTTCCCCACGAAGGATACCGGTACCAACCAAAGTGTCACACTAACACAGCCATCGCTTAAACTATATCGATATACGCCATACAGTCTCCACGATCTATTGTTGTTTACCTAAAAAGTGTCCCTAGATCCGATTGTAGGATCTATAGTAACCCAAGCAAAACCCTTTAAGAATAAAGCAAACAAACAAGAAAGCAATTTTGAAATGACCTAGATCCTAAGGTAAACCCCACTTTATTTTATTCCCCAGCATAGTCGCTAGTTCTGTGATACGGTGGCAGAACCGAATGTTAATACTGGTTTGCATTTTGTATTTGCAAATGTCGCGGTAAGCAAGAGTCGCCACCGACTTTTATTTTATCCAATCAGAAAAAGGAAAAAGAACAGAAAAAACCTTTTTCGAGATGTTTCTGAGTACGGGGGATAGATTATAGAAAGGGAAGGTGTTAGCACCCTTTCTATCTGTAGTTTTCCACGGGCTCTTAGGTACTTTCTCATTTTGAAATTTCTTGTGTGTGCTTGCTGTGAAAAGTTTTGTTTTACTTCGTTTTAACCCTTGTTTTTGTCCTCAAGAGTATTACGAAGTTGTTTTTGAAAACTTTGTTTGAAAAGTGTTCGTGTGAAAAAGTTTTTGTTTGTTTGAGCAAGTACCTAGGAACTAATCTACCTACTCGAAAAAAGGTCTGTTCGTTTTCCTTTTAGACAAAGCTATCCCATTATTGAGAAATAGGTAGCATCGTTGTTGGAGTTTTTTAGGGACATTCGAAGGGACAAATACGATCACAAAAGCAATGTTAGGAAATGTTAGTAATCATCCTAAAGCCATAAAGATCTTTTTCCAAGGCAACATCCGAATGGGTCATTTTAGATCTTTCAGGGATAGAGGACAACCACTAACAAACCCTATACTTCATGACCGTTTACCGAAGGCAACCGGAGTGGAGTAAACCCTAGGAGTGAGCATGTGCGAGTGTAATTTTCAGTTAATTATCTTTGCACAATTAGGGTTTTCTACCGTATTAATTTTCAGTTAATCTTTCCATACAATCCTATTAACATACATCTAGGCAGTTTATAATTTGCGGAAATTAAAAGTGCGGAAAGTTTAAAGTTCTAGCTATTACATGGCTTTCACAGATACATAATTATTTTTGACTGAAAATAAAATGCGGAATTAAAACCTAATTAAGTCTATTACAACCTCGGAGCAATTACAATAATAATAAAAGGTAATAAAAATGTGTGCGGCGAATTAAATCCGAGGACGATTAGAAAACCTAAAAAATCTAATTTGAGAAAATATTTAAGTTATTTTTTGAAGAAAAATTAATTATATACAAAATTAAACCCTAATTTCTAATTGATTTTAATTACAAAAATAAGATTTAATTGCCCTAATTTAATTAAATTAATTAATTCAAGGAAATAAAATATTTTTTATGAAAAAAGATTTTTTGGTGTTTTTTGTGATTTTTGATTTAATAATGTAATGATTTTTTTATGTTATAAAAAAGAAAATAATTAAAAGTAATTAAAAGATTAAAATAAAAAAGATAGAAAAGGCCTGTTTAGAAGAAATCAGAGGGGTGCATGTTGAAACTGCTTAGGCCCAATAACTCCTCAGCCCATCCCATGCGTGAGCTTCCCTATTGTGCAAGCTTGAGAGTATACCATAGTCCTACTTTGGTGAAGCGTTGGATCTGATCAACAATGATCCATTGGCTGGATCAGTGGGACGTATGATGGGATGCTTGGACAAGTAGTGCATTGAATCTGTGGAAAGAAAACAAGAAAATAAAATTTGTTGGGACTTGGGATCGAACCCAGGTCCCTCCACTCAAATCATGCGCGCTTTACCAACTGAGCCACTTGCTTTGTTTGTTAGTATAATAGAAACAATAAATATTATATAAAAAAAGAATGGATTAATGAATCAAAAGAAAAAATGCACTCCAGCATTCAAACAGCCCAATGGTGATTGAACACCTCATCATCTTCTTCCTCCTCCGTCGTATTAGGTATACAACTTACACCTACGGACAAATAACCATTTCTATAACCTGTAAATCTCAAAAATCCAACACAGGCATGATAAATCAATTATGGCTACACCAATCAATTTGTTTTGACCTCACGAGTACGATGGTACCCTTTGTTTAGACCAATTTCACCTGTATGATAAACCCCTAAAACACAAGAACAAAACCTAGCAATGGCAGTTATGGATATATGCATCAAAATACAAAATTACATAAACCAAAACATTCTAAATGCTCATACAAACATAATGTTGTGTTCAATAATGGTTAATCATGCGTAATTTGTAAAATATGATTCAAGCTAGGGAAGGCAAATCGTGGGTCCGTAGAATGCGTTTCTGGGCGTGAAAACGCTTACAAATGATGGAGATACGTTCCTGAGATGTCCAGCAATCTATTGGCAATGTTAGAATGACTTGAATTGGCCTCCAAGCTTGAAACAGGTTCACTACTTTTTTGCAAAAAAAATTGAGTTTGTTCTTGGTGTTTCCACGGCTGTTATCCTTATGTTTTTTTCTTATTCTTACTCAGTATATGTAGTAGTATGGATTAGAGCAACAAAAAACAATTCCAATCTCTAGAAATCATGAAGATTTGATTTGTTTTTCTTTTGCATCATATCTTTCCAAATTCATCAAAAATCATGTCAATTTGAATCAATCCACCTTTGCATGATTTTACTTGGTCATCATAGATTGATTGGATTTGATTCCTTCCAAAAAAATCAGATCAAAATAAATCTTTTGTATTTTTTGCACTTTATTTGATTTAATTCAACTTTTAATTAATAAAAAATCAAAATAAAATGAATAATGAAACAAATAATGTGTGGATGCTGATTTGGGTCATGGACCATGTTAAAAACAAGATACAATCATGAAATGCTAGGCCCATTTGACAAAAAATGTGTTTTTGAGCATATTTGACTTTTGGCAAATTTTGCAAAAATGGCCAACTTTGCCAAGGAATATCTCCTCCAATTTTATTCCTAGATAGGTGTTCTTGGACTTTTTAGAAATCTTAGGATGTCCCCTAAACAACCCTTTTGGTCTCATATCAATTGGATCTTCCATTATCATGTAAGAAGCTTTGACCCAAAAGGTGTTTTTGTTGACTTTTCAAAAAGACCTATAATGTAGAAATTCATATCTTTTGATGAGTGCATATTTTGAACTTGTGGGCTGAAGATGAATTGTAAGGAATTGCATCCTCTTAAAAATGAGACTTGGATGGAAATTTTTTGATAAAGTATGAAGAAGTTATGTTTGGTTGACTTTTCCTAAGAAACCCTAATTTAGTAACTTTTGGGTTTTGATGAATTTGGGGCATTCCTTGGGGAATCATAATCAACCCTTAATCAAATGATGAATATCACTTCCAAATGTTGATGTTGACCAAAAATCTTGAAGTTTGACTGTATGTGGGCCACAGTTGACTTTTGACCTAGTATAGTTAATTTTCAGGCATCTGAGCAGTTGACTGAGAAAACCTCTTGTGCAAGGCATAAAACTTGAAATGGATGACCTTGAGAACATATTAGGACCATGGAAAACATTTGGGACCTTTGGAGCTCCCCCACCCTGATGAAAATGGAAACCCCAATTTGGGGTACATTGCCTTAGGAGAGAGTTTGTCTGGTCAACTCTTGGGCATCCTTGAGCAACTTGAGGACCTCAATGGGAATGTGTTGAGTAAAATGAGAGAGCATATTTTGGGGTACAACACTATTTTCAAAACAAACACCAATAATTTCAAAAACATCTTTCAAACTTGAAAACATTTTCAAAAGATCAACACATTTGTATACATTCTTACGAACGAGAATCATTACAAAGTTTGCCTAAACGATGGCGCCTTTTCAAAATACTTTCAAAAACCACACAACGCATATTTTCAAACAAAATCAAGTGATATAGCAAGAAACTAAGAGCCCGTAGATAAATACGGATGAAAAGGGTGCTAATTTCTTCCCGTTTCATAATCTACCCCCCGAACTCAAGAAAACATCTCAAAGGTCTTTCCTGTTCTTTTCAGCCTTTCCTTTTGGATAAAAGAAAAGTCGGTGGCGACTCTTTCTAAACAGCAACATTTGCGATCAAACGCAAAAAACCCAAGTCAGTTCTCCCACCGCGTTACACCAACAGGGGAATAAAGGGTATAATCAGAGAAGGGAGAGTTATGACCCTATTCCTATGAGTTATACGGATTTACTACCGGAATTGATTCAGAAGAAGTTGGTTCAGACCCGACCATCTCTCGCTGTACCATCACCCTTGCCTTGGTATTACAAGGCAGACCAAACATCTGCTTTTCATCAGGGAGCACCAGGGCATAATGTTGGGAATTGTTATCCTTTGAAGACTGAGGTGCAAAAATTGGTGAAGTCTGGTATTCTATATTTCAAGGATGTGGGTCCTAATGTGAAAGACAGTTCTCTAGCCAAGCATGGAGGAGTAAATGTTGTGAACATGGTAGCCGGTTGTCCAGGTGACTTCCAGATTTTTCATATTAAATTGGTTATAGGGTATTTGGTGAAAATGCATGAAGACCTCTGTGAATTTAACTACTATACGCATGACCATGCCGGTTGCGCTATTTGTAGTACAGATATACAGGGTTGTGACAAGATAAAGGCTGATTTGCAGGAGATGATGGATGAGGGCCTCATCCACATAATCAGGCCTAGGGAAGAGTATGAAGAGGAAGTAAACATGGTTTCTGGATGTCCTGGAGAGTTCATAATCTTTGATGTCGAGTATATGAATGAGGACCTTGTACAGTTGCACGCTACTTTCTGCCACATGGCTGGTCCGATGGAACACGAGTATGGATCATGCCAAATTTGCTGTCGGGACTCCCGAGGATGTTCGATTGTAAGGAAAGGTGTTCAGTTGTTGTTGGATAATGGAACTATCAAGATTACAGGTCAAAGGGATGATTACCATGAAGTGGATATGATTGAGGTTTGTTTGGCTAAAGAAGAGTCGGATAATAAGTATGCCTCTGCAGATGAGTATTTCTCCTCAAATGAGGATTTGTTTTCCAGAGATGACTCTGTAATGACTGATTGTGTTGAAGAGTGAGTAAATGTTATTGTGCCTTGTTTCGGTGTGCCTACCCATTTTGAAGTTGAATATCATAGCAAGCCAGCTATTACTCCATTGGTGATTAGTTTGCTGGGTCATGTCCCCTACAAGTCAGATAAGGTTGTACCCTACAAATATAATGCTACAATTTTAGAGGATGGTGTGGAAGTTACCATCCAGCCAATGCCTAATGTTGGAAATATTGCTGAGACTAGCAGAGTGACCCGCAGTGGTCGTGTATTTTCACCAGTTGTTCGTGGAGATGTTAGTACTGGAAAGAAAATTGTTGAAAATGTTAAACCCAGGAAGGCTACGGGTGAATCTAGTGGGGCTACGCTAGAAAAGGATGTGGATGATATTTTGAAGATAATCAAGATGACCGACTACAAAATTATAGATCAGCTACTGCAGACTCCTTCAAAAATATCTATCTTGGCTTTATTGATGAACTCTTCTGCTCACAGAGAATCTTTAATGAGGGTATTTGTGATACGGTGGAAGAATCGACTGTTAATACTGGTTTGCATTTTGCAATTTTCGTTCGCAAAATGTCGCGGTAAGCAAGAGTCGCCACCGACTTTTATTTTATCCAATTAGGAAAAGGAAAACGAACAGGAAAAAACCTTTTTCGAGAATATTTCTGATTACGGGGGGTAGATTATAGAAAGGGAAGGTGTTAGCACCCTTTCTATCCATGATTTTCCATGGGCTCTTAGGTACTTGTTCATTTTAAAATCGCTTATGTGTGTGCTTGTTTTGAAAAAAAGTTTACTTCGTGATAACCCTTGTATCAGTCCTCAAGGGTGTGACGAAGTTGTTTTGAAAATTGTTTGAAAATTGTTTGAAAAGTGTTGGCGTGAAATTTGTTTGTTTGAGCAAGTACCTAGGAACTATCTACCTACTCGAAAAAGACTGTTCGTTTTCCTTTAGACAGCGCTATCCCATTATTAAGGAAAATGTAGCACCGTCGTTGGAGTTTTAAGGGACGTTCGAAGGGACAGATACGGTCACAAAAGCAATGTTAGGAGGTGTTAGTAATCATCCTAAAGCCTTAAAGATCTTTTTCCGAGGCAACATCCGAATGCATCATTTGAGATCTTTCGGGGCTAGAGGACAACCACTAATAAACCCTATACTTCATGACCGTTTAACCGAAGGCAACCAAAGTGGAGTAAACCCTAGGAGTGAGCATGTGCGGGTGAAATTTTTCAGTTAATTTGTCTTTGCATATTTAGGGCTTTCTACCGTTTTAATTTTCAAGCATTCTTCCCATACAATCCTATTAGCATACATCTAACAGTTAATAATTATGGAAATTTAAAGTACGGAAATAGAAATCCTAACTATTACATGGCTTTCGCAGATACAGAATTATTTTAACTGAAAATAAAATGCGGGATTAAAACCTAATTAAATCTATTATAACCTCGAAGCAGTTACAAAAGTAATTAAAAAAGTAATTAAAATACGCGCGACGAATTAAATGCGAGGACGATTAGAAAACCTAAAAAATTTAATTTGAGAAAAAATATTTAAGCTATTTTGAAGAAAAACTTAATTATTTACAAAATCAAATCCTAATTTCTAATTGATTTTAATTTACAAAAAACTAAGATTTAATTGTCCTAATTTTGAATTTAATTAATTAATTAAAGAAAATAAATATTTTATAAAAAAATATTTTTGGTGTCTTTGTGATTTTTTTGGTTTTTTGTAGTTAATTAAAAAAGATTAATTTGTGAAAAAAATAATTAAACAAATAAAATAAATAAAAGAAATAAAAAATTATTAAATTGGGCTTGTGTTGATGAGTAATTATGGGGGTGTGTTGTGAAATTTGCTAGGCCCAATAACTGCTGAGCCCAACCAATGCGTGAGATCTAGTGCTGGCCCTCTTTGATGGTACACCATGGTCCTTCAGTGATAGGCGCTGGATCTGGTTGATCAGGAATCCTGTGGCTGGCTGTTGATGGCGCATGATAGGCTTTTGGGATGGTAATGCATAGGATCCTGCAAAGAAGAATTAAAACAAGGAAAATTGTTGGGACCTAGGATCGAACCCAGGTCCTCTCACTATCCAGCATGCACGCTTGCCATCTGTGCTACATGCCTTGTTTGTTAATATAATAACAACAATATATAATATATGAAATCAAGTGGTTGAATGTAAAAAGCGCGCAGAATTCAAATTGGCCAATGGTTATCAGCCACGTTGTGATCGGTGGATTTAGAACTGACTGTTTAACGATGGTTCGCAAAATGTCGCGGAAGCAAGAGTCGCCACCGTATTTTATTTTCTCCAACATGGACAGGACAAAAGCACAGCAAAATTCCTTATGAGAACGTTTCTCGGTTCGGGAGGTAGATTTATAGAAAGGGAAGGTGTTAGCACCCTTTCTATCCATGGTTATCCATGGGCTCTTAGATACTTGCTCTTATGTTTTCAAAATGTTTGCTTTTCAAAATGTGAGTGGGTTTGAAAAAGTTTCATTGAAAGATTTCTGAATGACTCTTGTATCTGTCCTCAAGAGTGCTTGAAAAATTTGTTTTGAAAGCTTTTGAAAGTGTCAGTGTGAAAAGATTTTTGCTTGTTTTTGAAAAGAGAAAGTATCTATGAGTCATCTACCTACCCTAAGGAATTAGGCTGTGTAGAAGTCCTTAAGGTAGTGCCATCCCACCATTGAGAGGTAGGTAGCACCACCGTTGGAGGTGTTCGGGTCAATTCGATTTGAGGGACAGTGTGGTCACCGAAGCAACAGTAGGACACCTTAGAAGCTACCCTTATGTCCTTGATCCTTTTTTAATCCGAGGCAACCATTTCGAGGTAACTATTTCGAGGCAACTTGTTTCGAGGCAACTTGTTTCGAGGCAACTGGATCATGGACATAAGGACCGCTAAAACCTCCTATACTTGACGACCACGTTTCGAAGGCAACGAGTGAGGCGTACCCTAGAAGTGGTGTGTGTATTGTGTGTTGTTTTCATGTTATGTTCGTCTTTGTAATTAGTGAGCTACGAGTTGTTTTTATTTACCATACATTCTTGCATGCAAGTTTAGCAGTTAAGGGGTGCAGAAAGTAAATTGCGGAAACATAAATCCTACGCTATTACAAGGCGCGGGTCTATACATCGCCAAAAATTACAAAGACCCGTTTTTTAGTAAATGAGTACGGAAAGTAAATAAAAACAGTAAAAAGTCCTAATTACTATTACATCCGGAGGCAGTTACATAATAATCAAACTGTGCGCGAATAAAAATTAAATCGGAATGTTCTAAGGGTGTTGACCCTTTTAAGAAAAGAAATTGATTTTTTTGGTCTTTTTTGTAATTAAAATGAAATTAAAGCTAATTAATGACTAATTAATTAATTTAATTAAAAGAAAATATTTTTTTGTTTTTATGTTTTTATGAAATAAAAGACATGAAATAAAATTAAAAGTTAACCTTACCTAATTCTAGATCTATTTTAATTTTTTAAGAAAAGGAATTAAAATTGCCTAATTAAACTATTTTAGTTAATGTTTATTTACAAAATAAAATAATAATAATAATAATAATTTTAATTCTATTTTTTTTTAATTTTTTATGAAAATATGTTAATTGGTTAATTTGTTAATAATAATAATAAAATAAAGGTTAGAAATTAAAATAATAGAAAATGACAAAACAAAATGAAAAAAAAGAAGTAAAACCAAGGGGGGGTGTGGATTGAAATGGAGGTTTATTGAAGCAGTTCAGGCCCACTGAAATCTAAGCCACGTTTGACTTTCATGATTTCCTGCAGCACGCTTGACTCCAGAGTATGGTGTGCTAGCCTTTTGGACCTTTAGATCTGCATCCATGGACACTTGGCTTGTTGGGATATGAGGTTTATGGTGTTCCTCTTTTGAGAATCTGCACATGAAAGCAATTGAAAAAAAAAGTATGGAAATTATAGGGGACTTGGGAATCGAACCCAGGTCCCAGAGATTGCATGACACGTTCACCACCACTCCACCATCTGCGTGTGTTTGTCAATATAATGGATAATTAAAATAATATGCAAAAGCAACAATACACGCTGGAGCTTAACAAAACGCGCGCTTTAATTCAAATCCACCATACATGTACAAACACGTCATCATCGTCTTCTTCATATCTGCAAAAAACAAGATAGCGGGGGTTTTTAACCCCCACTAAATGCAGTGATAGAAAATAGCGAATAGGAATTGGGCCAACATAAAAAGGGCGCGATAGGTCCATCTTATTCGTCTCATCCAGCTGAATTCATCCATGCCTGTTTGGAGGTTTGATTTTACAGTATATAAAAACCCCTAATTTGAAGCTCTGAAAAACCTAGAAATTGTCAATGGTGATTTTCGATTTAAAGCATCATTCTCAAATTAAAACACATGGAAAGCTTTGTAACAATGTCAGCAATGCAAATCAACCAAAAGAATGTATTGAAAACGCAATGAATGTGGTGCGCTTGATTATGATTGCCAAAGGTTGCTGGTGATGCAAGGAACGTATTGGAATCAAAATGGAAGCTTATATTGTACTGTAAGGTCGTTTTCAGTTTGTCACTTTTTCTTTGAAAATTGGAAATTGCTTATGCTGTATTAGAATGCTCTAGGTCGTGAATCCTGTTGTGAAAGTTTGCACATGTGTTATGTAATGAATATCAATCAGAATTATGGTCATTGAAGCCTTGCATTGAAGTTCTTGATTTCCTCCATAACCAACATTGAAACAACTTGCCTTTTGTGTCAAAATTTGAATTTCTTTCTTGGAATAGGCCTTGCACGAATTTGGAAGGTGAATGATGGTGTATCAAAGCAATTCAACACAAAATATATCCTTTAATTAATTTTCTTGATTTTCATTTGAATTTTAAAGATTTAAAATGATTTAAATCAAATAAAATTAAATAAAAATGGAAAAATTAATTTTTAATCTTGAAATAAATTGTGGGACACGTGGGAGGCATGGCCAAGCTGAATCAAGTGGAAAAAGTTGGCCCCTTTTGTCAAAAATGAAGTTTCAAGGATAATTGACTTTGGCCATTTCACAAATATTTCCCAACTTATCCAATGCATATCTTGCTCAATTTTGAAGCTATGAACCTGTTCTTGGACATTTTAGAAAGGTCTTGAAGTCCTCTAACCAATGTCTTTCGTCCCATGTCATTTTGATTTACCAATCTCAAGTTATGGTCTTTGACTTAAAGTCCCTTTTTGTTGACTTTTGAAAATGACCTATAATGTTGAAATTGATAACTTTTTGTGAGAGCATTTCTTGGACTTGGAATGTGAAGATGAGTTGTAGGAAATGTCCTCCCCTTCAAGATGAGCATTTGATGGGATTTTTCTGATGAACCATGAAAAAGTTATGCCTTGGTCAAGTTACAGTTGACTTTTCAGCTGTCCAAAAATAGAAACTTTTGCATCTTGAGACTTTTTGAGCCATGCTTGTGGAATCATGATCAAGACTTGAAAAAATGATGATTGTGGATTCAAAATAAGATGTTGACTAAAAATTTTGACTTTTGACTGCCAAATGACCATTTTGCCCCTGCAGTTGACTGTGGAGCAATTAGGGTTTTTGACTGTGCAACTTGATGCTGTGAGTCTTGAAACTTGACATATGGATGCTTGACAATGTATATAGGCATATGGGACTTGATTGGACCCTTGGAAACCTCAATTTCTTTGCAAGAACGAAAACCCTAATTTGACTGGCCTAGGAGGGTGCTTGACTGTGTAGCCCTTGAGTAGACTTTGAACCATTTGAGGTGATGCTTGTCAAAACTTTGAAGAATATGGGAGGGCAAATTTTGGGGTACAACAGTTGCCCCTGTTCAATCTTCTTAGACCTGAGGATGTAGATTGGCTTGTGTGCCTTTCGTGATCCGAGGGTGGAAGATGATTGAACACTAAAGTGCCCAGAAATTTGCACTCACATAGTGGAGTATCAGCAGTGTGATAGTGGGAATGGGCTTACAGATGCCATTTGGAGAGACGATGGATAGGAGGATGGGCTTATAGATGCCATCTAGGTGTCGATCGCGTAAGAGATTCCTTAGCGAGAACTTGCGTACCTGAGAAAGAAAGATAATTACCTGGCCTGTTACAGGTGTTGATCTTCACTCAGTCATTATGTAGACATGCCCTGGCTAGATACAGGAATCGAATCTTCAGACTCTTCAGACGTGCCCTGGCCGAATACAGGAATCGAGTCTGGAAAATAGTCGTCAACAGATACGCCCTGGCAAGATACAGGAATCAGATCTTCAAACTCTTCAGACGTGCCCTGGCAGGATACAGGAATCGAGTCTAGAATTAGTCGTCAACAGATACACCCTGGCAAGATACAGGAATCGGATCTTCAAACTCTTCAGACGTGCCCTGGCAGGATACATGAATCGAGTCTGGAATTAGTCGTCAACAGATACACCCTGGCAAGATACAGGAATCGGATCTTCAAACTCTTCAGACGTGCCCTGGCAGGATACAGGAATCGAGTCTGGAATTAGTCATCAACAGATACACCCTGGCAAGATACAGGAATCAGATCTTCAAACTTTTCCGACGTGCCCTGGCAGGATACAGGAATTGAGTCTGGAATTAGTCGTCAACAGATACACCCTGGCAAGATACAGGAATCGGATCTTCAAACTCTTCAGACGTGCCCTGGCAGGATACAGGAATCGAGTCTGGAATTAGTCGTCAACAGATACACCCTGGCAAGATACAGGAATCGGATCTTCAAACTCTTCAGACGTGTGATAACGAGAAAACATATCGTATAATTAACATGCTTTTTACCGATTTTATATTCCATTAAGTCGTCTAACCCTCGATTATTCCGAGATTATTTGTCTTTTTTGCAGGTGTGACACTTGTCGACTCAAATCAATGAAAAAGGACAACATGAAGAAAGCTAGACGAAAAACAAAGAGAAAAAGAATAAAAAAATACAAAGTGTGGACTTCTGGATGCCTAACGGTCGTCACGCCCCTGTGACGGGCGTAACACCCCACAACATAAGGAAACGGTCGTCACGCCCCTGTGACGAGCGTAAGACACCACTTCAGCGTGTGACGACCGTCACCCACCTGTGATGACCGTCACGCGCGTGAAGGAGGACGTTGCGCATAACTGAAGACGTGGGCGTGAAGGGCAGACTACTTCTCCCGGTTTCCACTGAATCTCCTATTTTATTGCCACAACTACTACTCCTCCTAGAATTTCTCCACGAAGACTTCCTCAAGAATTCAAAATTAAAACTGCTGATTTTTCCTGCTATATATATGAGTACCAAGGCACAGTCCAAGGGTCGAAGAATTTTACTCAGCAAATACTTATTTTATTTTTACAGTTATTTCCAATTTGTGCTTTCTTTTGCAATTCTGCTTTCAATTCCCTGTAATCTCCATTCAAGCCTTAGTTTCTATTTTTAAGTGTTAATTCTTCTTACAAGAATTAACACGAATTTCTACTGCAAGTCAAGCTTGAAGATTTGGATTACTGTATTACCTCAAGATTACTATAGCATCTGTAATTCCAGGTTTTTTTTATTGCAATTATTATTTATTCGTCTTCTATAATATGCCAATTATTGCCATGAATTATATTCTAAACTTTATTGCTGTTAAGTTAATTATGTCTGGCTAAATTGTTAATACCGGTATGTGACCGTAAGAACTGAAAGAATTCAATAAGACCTTGGCCAAAAATATTTATAAAACAATTTCTGGTTTCCAATTTCCAATATTAATTTAACTATCCTTGTCACGAGAGTGAGAGGTTAATTAACACGATTTTGCCACGAGAGTGGGAAATTAATTAAGGCAAGAACCTGCATGCGAGAGCTAGGGTTCGACCCAGATAGTGGTAACGAAGCATTGATTTTTAAATACACGAGAGTGTTTTAATAAATTAATTAAATTCAAATTGTTTTCAAAAAGTGTTATTAAATTTAAAGTGCATCCACTAGGTTTAGTAGCATGACTTATTTCATAAACATGAGAGTGTATGTCTCAGGTTTTTAAACAATTAGCTTTTACCGAAATACTTTATAGGTCAAGCGATCCATCGAATTCCCTAAGTCTGATTATCATATACCGGTATAATTAGTACTATTACTTTTAAAACTAAACTGTCTACCCCAAATATCGAATATTCATTGCTTAGTTAGACAAAACTGTAGCATTAGATCGTATGCGATTGACACACAGTCTCTGTGGGTTCGATAATCTTTTAAAACTAGAACGACTAAACTGTATACTTCCAGTTAGTATCCCGATAGACTCATAAAGTCCCGATCAAGTTTTTGGCGCCGTTGCTGGGGACTGGTAGTCAATTAATTACGATTCTTCTGTTGCGCGTTTAGACTAAGCAACAGACACCCTTTATCGATTTGTATGCCAAGGACTCGCTCACAAGGCGAACCACTTGACAAACCGACGAACGAACCTGGACGCATTCTTTCCATAAGACGTGCAGTCAGGGATTACTGTTTAACTCACGCTATTCCTTTACCCAAACCAGAAATCAAGATTGATTCCGAAACTGATTATAATTCTTCCTCTGAAACCGAAACCAATCCAAAATTAGACATGGCCGAAGAACAAAGGACCCGTCCACTGAAGGAGTACGCAGCTCCATCACAACAAGAGCCCCATAACAGCATTGCTGCTCCAGCAATAAACCAAAACGATTTCGAGTTAAAGCCGTCACTGATATCAGCTATCCAACAACGCCAATTCTCTGGAGATCCTTCTGAGGATCCGAATGAACACCTTACGAAATTCGTTCAATTTGCCAACACAGTTATAGCGAATGGTGTTAGTAAAGATGCTATTAGATTACGTCTTTTTCCTTTCTCACTAAGAGATAGAGCTTGGGCTTGGTTGCAATCCTTGCCATCCAATTCTGTCACTACATGGGAAGGACTGAAGATCGTATTCTTAGCACGATCCCCCAAGCAAGATCGCTGCACTAAGAGCCCAAATCAACGGATTTAGGCAGAAGGATACTGAATCACTATTCGATGCATGGGAGCGCTACAAAGATATGATGCGAATGTGCCCACATCACGGACTAGAAAAATGGATGATAATCCACACGTTTTATAATGGACTCTTGTACAACACAAGACTATCTATAGATGCCGCCGCAGGTGGTACACTGATGGACAAGCCTTATGACGAAGCTAATCAACTCATTGAAAACATGGCTCAAAACCACTATCAGTGGGGAGGAGAAAGAACATCTGTGGAGAAAACTCAAACCAAAGGCGGGATGTACGAGATTAGTAGCCTAGATAAAGTTAATGCTAAGGTAGATGCTCTTACCCAAAAGATAGAAAGCTTGACCTTACCTCCTGCAGCTACCGTAGCTGCAGTTACCCCAAGCTGCGAAGTTTGTGGAGTACCTGGTCATATTGGAACCGAGTGTCAAATCCTAGCAGGAATAACGGCTGATCAGGTAAATTACGCTCAAGGAAATCCTTATGCCAATACCTATAACCCTGGTTGGAAGAACCATCCTAACTTCTCGTACAAGAGCAATAACGCTTTATATGCACCTGGCCAAGCACCTGCTGTACCTCCAGGGTATCAAAAACCCGCCGGTAATGTTCCTAACATTCCTAAGAAATCTAACCTTGAAATCCTGATGGAAAATTTTATCGCTAATCAAGCCCAACAAAACAAAGAATTCCTCAATCAAAACATTCACACCGGTGAACAACTAAAGCTATTAGCAAACAAGGTAGATGCCCTAGCCACTCACAACAAAATGTTAGAAACCCAAATCTCCCAAGTAGCACAACACCAAGCTAGTTCTTCCGCACCTGCGGGGACATTTCCTGGACAGCCACAGCCTAATCCCAAAGGACATGCAAATGCTATTACATTAAGAAGTGGGACAGCCCTTGATGGACCGATAGATCCTCGACTCCAAAACCCGACCATGTATCAAAATCCCGAAAAGGAAATAGAGAAGCCGAAAGATCAATCTGAAAAGGTAGAGGAAGACGCGAATGAGGATAGAGAGGCCTCAGAAAAACCATATGTGCCTCCACCACCATACAAACCACCAATTACATACCCTCAAAGACTTGCAAAATCTAAGAATGAGGGACAATTCAAAAAATTTGTAGAACTTCTGAAACAACTAAACATCACTATTCCATTTACGGAAGCTATAACCCAAATGCCGTCATATGCTAAATTCCTAAAAGAAATATTGGCTAATAAGAAAAAAATCGTTGAAAACGAAACCGTTATGTTAACTGCCGAATGTAGCGCCATAATTCAAAATAACATGCCTCTGAAGCTAAAAGATCCTGGTAGTTTCTCCATACCATGTGTAATTGGAAAATCTGTCATAGACAAAGCTCTATGCGATTTAGGAGCCAGTGTCAGTCTAATGCCATTATCTATTTGCGAAAAGCTCAAATTAGGAGACATGAGACCTACCAAGATGTCCTTACAACTAGCCGATAGATCAGTCAAATTTCCTGTTGGAATGCTAGAAAACATTCCTGTCCGAATAGGACAATTTTACATACCGACTGACTTTATAATAATGGACATCAAGGAAGATTCAAACATTCCCATCATACTAGGAAGACCATTTTTAGCGACTGCAGGAGCCATCATTGACGTCAAGAAAGGAAAACTTACCTTTGAGGTAGGAGAAGAAAAAGTAGAATTCATTCTTTCCCAATTTTTTAAAGCCCCTGCTATAGACGACTCATGTTGTCTCCTAGATATCATTGATGAATGTGTCAAAGAACTTGAATGCCAAAAGGACACCTACTCTGAGATGCTGAAAATTCAGATACCAACTGTCCTCAAGAACGAAGACTGGAAACAGGAACACTTAGATGCCAACCTAAGCGAATGTTTAGCCCTAACACCTGATCCTGACTCTACTAATAAGAAACCCGGTATAGAACTTAAAACATTACCCGAAGATCTTAGGTATGAGTTTTTAGATAAAGAACTCGAACAACCAGTTATAGTCAATTCCGAATTAGGAGAGATCGAGACCGAAAAACTTCTTAATGTGTTAAGGAAATATCCAACCGCGTTAGGCTATAATATCTCAGATCTCAAAGGAATAAGCCCTTCTCTCTGTATGCACCGCATAATGCTGGAGGAAGACTGCAAGACTTCTAGAGAACATCAGAGACGGATAAATCCTATCCTAAGTGAAGTCGTTAAGAAGGAAGTGCAAAAACTACTAGAGGCAGGCATCATATACCCAATATCAGATAGCAACTGGGTCAGTCCAGTTCATGTGGTGCCTAAGAAAGGAGGTGTTACAGTTATAACAAATACAAAAGGCGAATCGGTAGCGCAACGTACGCAAACAGGATGGAGAATGTGTATCGATTATAGGAAACTAAACAAAGCTACACGCAAAGACCATTTCCCATTACCATTCATTGATCAAATGCTCGAGCGTTTAGCCAAACATTCCCATTTCTGCTATCTTGATGGATACTCATGATTCTTTCAAATTCCCATTCATCCTGACGATCAAGAAAAAACTACGTTCACATGTCCCTATGGTACCTTTGCATACCGGAGAATGCCATTTGGACTATGTAATGCGCCTGCAACTTTCCAACGATGCATGATGGAGATCTTCGCAGATTTCTTAGACGGAATCATGGAAGTATTCATGGACGATTTCTCTGTCTGTGGAGAGAGTTTTGACGGATGTTTAACAAATCTTGAATTAGTACTGAAACGCTGTGTTAATGTCAACCTAGTGCTCAACTGGGAAAAATGTCACTTCATGGTGAGACAAGGAATTGTGTTGGGTCACATTGTATCAAACAGGGGGATTGAAGTTGACAAAGCAAAGATCGACATTATCAAAAACCTTCAACCACCCAAAACAGTTAGAGAAATACGAAGTTTTCTAGGACACGCGGGTTTATACCGACGTTTCATAAAAGATTTCTCTAAAATCACCAAGCCACTAACTGAGTTATTAATGAAAGAGGCTGAGTTCATTTTCGACGATAAATGCTTGAACGCATTCGAGACACTAAAAGAGGCCTTAATATCGACACCTATTATGCAACCTCCTGATTGGAATTTACCGTTTGAAATCATGTGCGATGCGAGCGACTATGCTGTAGGTGCAGTCCTAGGACAACGCAAAGAAAAGAAGCTTCACGCTATCTACTACGCAAGCAGAACGCTTGATCCCGCACAAATGAATTACGCCACTACGGAGAAGGAACTCTTAGCTGTGGTATTCGCATTGGACAAATTTCGTTCCTACTTAGTAGGCGCTAAAATCATTATTTATACGGATCATGCTGCGATCCGATACCTACTAAGCAAGAAGGACGCCAAACCGCGATTACTCAGATGGATCTTACTCTTACAAGAGTTTGACTTAGAAATAAAAGACAAAAGAGGAACTGAGAACGTGGTAGCTGACGATTTATCGAGATTAGATGGAATCCAAACCGAGAATGTTCCCATAAATGAAGACTTCCCTTATGAACGCCTCATTGCCAAACTAGAGACATACCCTACCGACAATTCAGATCCTCATAATGAAACTTTCACAACTGCGGTAGTAGAATCCATTTGTACTAATACCGCATTACCATGGTACGCTGACTTCGTCAACTATTTAGTTGCCGGTGTTTTACCACCTGATTTGACGTACCAACAGCGGAAGAAATTTTTCCATGACCTTAAACACTACTTTTGGGATGAACCACTACTCTTTAAAAGAGGCGCCGATGGTATCTACCGTCGCTGCGTTCCTAATGATGAAATAAACCACGTCATTTCCCATTATCATTCCGCCCCTTATGGTGGACACGCTAGTACATCGAAAACCTGTGCAAAAATACTTCAAGTTGGCTTCTTTTGGCCTACCTTATGGAAAGACGTCCACGTAGCAATTATGAACTGCGATAGATGTCAACGCACAGGAAATATATCTAGACGTGACGAAATGCCGTTAAAAGGAATCCTCGAAGTAGAAGTTTTTGATGTGTGGGGAATTGATTTCATGGGACCTTTCCCCACATCCTTTGGAAATAAATATATTTTGGTCGTCGTCGACTCTGTATCAAAATGGATTGAAGTCATCGCCGCACCCACAAATGACACACGTGTGGTACTAAAACTATTCAAGAATATTATCTTCCCACGATTCGGTGTACATGGACTAGTGATCAGCGATGGTGGCTCCCATTTTATCTCCAGAATCTTCGAAAGGTTACTTTCCAAATATGGCGTTAAACACTGCATAGCCACACCTTACCATCCTCAAACAAGTGGACAAGTGGAAGTGTCGAATAGGGAGATCAAACAGATACTTGAGAAAACCGTAGCCACATCCAGAAAAGACTGGTCCTCCAAGCTCAACGATGCTCTTTGGGCATACCGGACATCTTTCAAAACTCCTATCGGAACAACGCCGTTCAAGTTAGTTTATGGAAAATCTTGTCATTTGCCAGTAGAATTAGAACATAAAGCTTATTGGGCGATAAAAACCCTTAACTTAAACTATAAGAGTGCTGGCAAGAAACGAGTGTTAGATATCCATGAACTGGAAGAATTGCGTTTAGACGCTTATGAAAATGCTAAAATTTATAAAGAACGAACAAAAAAATGGCACGATAAGCGTATCTCGCAGAAAGACTTTAAGGAAGGAGACATCGTACTCCTATTCAACTCTAGACTAAAACTTTTCCCGGGAAAATTACGTTCCAGATGGTCCGGACCGTTCGAAATTAGCAAAGTTTTCCCAAGTGGGGCGATAGAAATTAAAAGTAGTTCTATCGAACCATTCATTGTTAATGGCCAGCGCTTAAAGCACTATTTTAACGTCGACAATATCGACTTCTCGGCTTATCTTAAGTTAAGTGAGCCGCCTACCCCTTTACCTATCTGAATAGGTATTTAATGTCGAGCCGTCGACATAAAATAAAGGCGCTTCGTGGGAGGCAACCCATGTTTTTACTTTAATTATTTTTCTGCTTTAATATGTTTTTATTTTCTTTTCTTTTCTTTTTCTTAATCTTTAAAATGTTTTCATTATTGCATTTCTTACTCTTTTTCTATTTTCCTTCTGCTTTTATTTCTCCTTTTTATCTCTCTTTTTCTTTTTTATTTAACTTTGACAATTTCCTAACCCGAAAATACTTACTTAATTTCCTTTTCTTTCAAACATTTTTCAAATATTTTCAGGGGGGTAATTCTTTTTCTTTCACATCTCGCGCTATGGATTGTGCTAACTTCATGAATGTCAAATTGCGAAGCCGACACCAGAGAAGAAGGTTTGCAGATCTGGGTGACCGGGAGATGTGTCCTACTATATATGCAGATGATCGTGCTATGGCTGCCCTTGGCATTCGCGAGAGTGCCATGTACCTGCTGCACCAGATTGGTTGGGACACTGCCCCTATCCGTCGGAGGTTCTGTACCTACAAAAGGCTGACTCTGGAGTTTCTCAGCACCTTGAGTTTCATTCCAAATCATGGAATGGGATTTAACCGTGGGTTGATTACATTTAGAATGTTTAACATGGATTACACTTACAACCTGCGAGAGTTTAGCCAGCTTCTTGGGTTCCCTTTTGGACCCGATGCTATTACCATGACACAAGAGAACCTTTTACCTGTATCTGAGCTTGACTTTTTCTGGGGAAGCATAGCTGGTGTTAACCATCCTGAGCCGTGAGATCTGTACTCTGAATGCATTCATAACCCGGCTATCAGGTATTTCCACAAGATCATAGCCCACACTATCTTCGGCAAACAGCAAAATGTCACCTCTGTATCCCGCGATAAGCTGTTTATCATGTATTATGCATCTCAAAACCGTTCGGTAAACGGTGCAGCTTATATGCTCGCGAACATGGAGCGGATCATACAGACCCCAAATGCATCGATTTTGTTAGGTGGGTTAGTTACCATGCTGTCTAACGCCATTGGACTCCGCCGGCCTATGCTCGGTTCTGCTCCGCTTTATGGCATAATGCCGATGGACATTGCTTTTTGTTTCAACACTAGCATGATTGGAAACCTTGGACCAGATTCATTTGACTTGCTAGTTAATCATCAGATCTTCCATCATTTTAAGCTGCCTGACCCAAGAACCAGTGTGCACAACCGGGATAATTGGTTGTTTGATCTTCACTACCCTGCTTCACCACCCTCTTCACCATCTACAGTCGACATCTATGAAGTTCCTAACAATGCTAATGCTGAAGAAGATCCTGCTACACCACCAGGCTACCATGATCTCCCTGATCCTTGGGAACAGGAGGCTACTTCCGCCGAGACCGCGCCTCAAGCTCCTGAGACTACTCCACCTCCACCTGCTGTTACCCTGGACTCCCTACATGCGGCCATTACGGACATGCGAGGTGAGCTGACTTCCCTTAGGGTGGATTTCATTACCTTCATGGACTTGGTGACTGATCAGTTGGATTATATGCATCAACATTTGTTTCCACCACCCCGTGGCTAGAGTTTCCATCGTTATCTCCTTGCTTTCTCTCTTACATTTTTACGTACAGTGAGGACACTGTAAATTTCTGTGTGGGAGGGATTTTTAGTTATTTTTAGTTTAGTTATTATTTCAACATTATTTCAGCATTATCATCATTTTTACTTTGAAACAATTTGTTATGCATTTATTACATTGAAGTTTATTTTTTATTTCTTTCCCAATTTACTGTTTACTGTTTACTGTCTATGTTTTATTTACTGTTGTTATTTACTGCTATTTACTGTCTATTTTCGTTAGACTTAAAACTCTAATTATTTAACATAATTAATTAAAACAAACATTTCAAATAAATATATATATATATATATATATATATATATATATATATATATATATATATATATATATATATATATATATATATATATATATATATATATATATATATATATATATATATATATATATATATATATATATATATATATATATATATATTCTTCAAAACAAAATTTCAATTACCAAGAAAAATAATAATAATAAACTCATCAACGGTCCTGTAACAGATCTTTCAATTAAGACTCTGTCTGCGTTACGACCGTCACACCCCTGTGACGAGCGTAACGCGCCTCTTTTCTTTGTGACGAGTGTCACAACCCTGTGACGACCGTCACACAGACAGAAACCAACGGCTGTTACAAAGAACCGTTCCAACCTTCTTCCTTATAAACCCATTTTTTTTTCCTTCTCCATTATCACCACACCACACGAAAAATCACCTAGTCAATCCAGTTTCCTTCCAATTTCTAAACTTCCAACACCAAATTAACATCCTCACAATCTCCCATTCTCACATCCCCAAATCAAATCCTTTATCACCATGGCAAACAACCCAAACGCTCAAGTTATCAATTTCAGAATCGGCGAACCTGGGGAGAATCAACGAGCAAAGTATCAAAAATTCCAACGTTGAGGTCTTCAACCCACAAGGTACGTTGACATCGACTGCCTACGAAGTTTGGGACTACTCGACAGTGTCCGCCGATTACTACAAAGCGTGGATTTGTGGAACCTCTGTCGCGAACCAAGACCAATCTACGAAACTCTCACTCTTGAGTTCTTGAGTTCGTTCGCTTACCTCACTCCGCCGGGTGTCACAAACCAATTATCAGGCGTGGCAAAATTTCGCATGTTCGGAGTTGAGCATCAGTTGCCTCAATCTGACATCGCGAGGCTTATGGGATTTTGTTCGGACGAAGGTGCTCATTTTCGGGTACCGGATAGTTTTAATGAGGAGGCTTTCAACTTGTGGCACAGTTTAACGAACATCCGTGTCAGTTCCTACGACCACCTCAACGCTACCCACATCCACAATCCGGCCATCCGCTACTTTCATCGCATTCTTAGTAACACCATCTTCGCCCGCGACAGCAACCATAAGCTCAACTCCAAGGAGCTCTTCTTTCTACATTGTGCGTTCACTGGGCAAAAGATAAATGCCGCCCCATTCCTACTTGCTCACATCCACTCTATTTGTGCTAGAGGTGGAAAACCTTTCTATTACGGAGGGTTGGTTACTTCTATTGCCATTGGTCTGAATTATGGTGCTGCTCTTGCAACCTTGCCTTCTATGGCACCGGCTTTGCTAACCTTGGATCACTACAAGGCCGCGCACCTCATCTACGAGCGGGAAGACGGCAGATTCCACCCCGTAATTAGGAATACCGTCTATCAGAATATCATCTTGCCAAACAGGGACCAAATCGATCCAAGTAACCGAGCAAACTGGTTGTTCGACCCTGAAGTTCCCGCAGAGCCTGCACCTGCCCACGAAGACCAAGCTGCAGCCGCCGCAGACGATATACAAGAAGAGTTGGATAGTGCTCCACCTGTCCACGACATCCCTGGATCCTCATCTGCACCTCCTCCTATCGATCTTGAAGACATCCTCTGCGCCCTCCACATGCAAAATCAAATGAATGCGGCGCTTGAAAGGAGGCAAGCTGAGCAGTTTGAGTCTATGTGCGCCCAAAACGCTCAGATCTTGACTGGGCAGCGAAACATGAATGAGAGGTTGGATGAGGCGCTGTCAGAGCTTAACGCCTTGAGGATAGATATGAACACCTATGGCCTCCAAGACACCGACGCTGAAGCCACTCCTACCAGACGCTCTCGCACCAGGAGCAGAGGACGGGGTCACCAGTAGTTTGTCTTTCTTTAATTTCTTTGTAATTTGTTATTTTTCTGTTTTATTTCTTTTCCCTTTCGTCTTTGTAATTGTACTTCCCTGCATATATACCGCAACATTGAGGACAATGTCGGATTTTGTGTGGGAGAGGTACCTTTCAATCGTTAATAAAACTAGTAAATTCTTGCGATATGTCTCGATTCAAATTCTTCGCTTTACTTTGCCATACCGAAAAATTTTTATTTTCGCATTAGCCCGACATACCTACTTTAATGAAATCCCAGTTGAGGAAGCCGAAAACGACATAACAAGATCGATACGGTTCTGTCACCGTGGACTTCCTACTTACGCGATCCGTTTCAATAACCATTATACCGATATTCGGAGTTTCAAGTTCTAGAAGTAACCCCTAGTAGTTTATACTAGCAGTCAGCACCGTCTTGACACAAACCACGTGGAGAATCGATGAATATAAGTGTTTGATGCCTGATTCTAAAGATATCCTTTATATCTAGCTGCAAAAAGAAAGGAAAATCTATGTACCAAAACATACGGGCACATATAAGAGCTGAGAAAATAATGAAGAAATCCAATGTTGGTTGGTTCAAAGGTATCTGGTTCTGAACTCGGTAGGGCGTGCTACGGCCTGGTCCCCCACAACCTCCAATTCGGATAAAATATGTAGGGTTGCCACATTCATGTACCAGACCCCGTGCTAAAGGATCAAAGTCACTAACTGGTTACTCCACTACGTGCGTGCTAAGGCAAAGGGCTTAATGTGATTGCGCCAGAACGAAACCAGGTGAAATAGATACGAGGAACTCCGAGCAGAGTTATAACAGAACTGTTGGATAGCTCGTTTAAAATGGAATTCTACGGGTAAGCTTATTGCTTGCATCATTAGCGTATCTTTAGTGTTTTACTAAAGTATTGGCCGAACCAACGAGGATTTCCCGAAACCACTTTAAAAATCCAAAGGTATGTCATGCTTATGCGCTTGACGAAAACTTGTCCGACCTTTCGAATGACTATTTGCTTGAGGACAAGCAAAGGTTTAAGTATGGGGGAATTTGATAACGAGAAAACATATCGTATAATTAACATACTTTTTACCGATTTTATATTCCATTAAGTCGTCTAACCCTCGATTATTCCGAGATTATTTGTCTTTTTTGCAGGTGTGACACTTGTCGACTCAAATCAATGAAAAAGGACAACATGAAGAAAGCTAGACGAAAAACAAAGAGAAAAAGAATAAAAAAATACAAAGTGTGGACTTCTGGATGCCTGATGGTCGTCACGCCCCTGTGACGGGCGTAACACCCCACAACATAAGGAAACGGTCGTCACGCCCCTGTGACGAGCGTAAGACACCACTTCAGCGTGTGACGACCGTCACCCACCTGTGACGACCGTCACGCGCGTGAAGGAGGACGTTGCGTATAACTGAAGACGTGGGCGTGAAGGGCAGACTACTTCTCCCGGTTTCCACTGAATCTCCTATTTTATTGCCACAACTACTACTCCTCCTAGAATTTCTCCACGAAGACTTCCTCAAGAATTCAAAATTAAAACTGCTGATTTTTCCTGCTATATATATGAGTACCAAGGCACAGTCCAAGGGTCGAAGAATTTTACTCAGCAAATACTTATTTTATTTTTACAGTTATTTCCAATTTGTGCTTTCTTTTGCAATTCTGCTTTCAATTCCCTGTAATCTCCATTCAAGCCTTAGTTTCTATTTTTAAGTGTTAATTCTTCTTACAAGAATTAACACGAATTTCTACTGCAAGTCAAGCTTGAAGATTTGGATTACTGTATTACCTCAAGATTACTATAGCATCTGTAATTCCAGGTTTTTTTTATTGCAATTATTATTTATTCGTCTTCTATAATATGCCAATTATTGCCATGAATTATATTCTAAACTTTATTGCTGTTAAGTTAATTATGTCTGGTTAAATTGTTAATACCGGTATGTGACCGTAAGAACTGAAAGAATTCAATAAGACCTTGGCCAAAAATATTTATAAAACAATTTCTGGTTTCCAATTTCCAATATTAATTTAACTATCCTTGTCACGAGAGTGAGAGGTTAGTTAACACGATTTTGCCACGAGAGTGGGAAATTAATTAAGGCAAGAACCTGCATGTGAGAGCTGGGGTTCGACCCAGATAGTGGTAACGAAGCATTGATTTTTAAATACACGAGAGTGTTTTAATAAATTAATTAAATTCAAATTGTTTTTAAAAAGTGTTATTAAATTTAAAGTGCATCCACTAGGTTTAGTAGCATGACTTATTTCATAAACACGAGAGTGTATGTCTCAGGTTTTTAAACAATTAGCTTTTACCGAAATACTTTATAGGCCAAGCGATCCATCGAATTCCCTAAGTCCGATTATCACATACCGGTATAATTAGTACTATTACTTTTAAAACTAAACTGTCTACCCCAAATATCGAATATTCATCGCTTAGTTAGACAAAACTGTAGCATTAGATCGTATGCGATTGACACACAGTCTCTGTGGGTTCGATAATCTTTTAAAACTAGAACGACTAAACTGTATACTTGCAGTTAGTATCCCGATAGACTCATAAAGTCCCGATCAACGTGCCCTGGCAGGATACAGGAATCGAGTCTGGAATTAGTCGTCAATAGATACACCCTGGCAAGATACAGGAATCGGATCTTCAAACTCTTCACACGTGCCCTGGCAGGATATAGGAATCGAGTCTGGAATTAGTCGTCAACAGATACACCCTGGAAAGATACAGGAATCGGATCTTCAAACTCTTCAGACGTGCCCTGGCAGGATACATGAATCGAGTCTGGAATTAGTCGTCAACAGATACACCCTGGAAAGATACAGGAATCGGATCTTCAAACTCTTCAGACGTGCCCTGGCAGGATACAAGAATCGAGTCTGGAATTAGTCGTCAACAGATACGCCCTGGAAGGATACAGGAATCGGATCTTCAAACTCTTCAGACGTGCCCTGGCAGGATACAGGAATCGAGTCTGGAATATAGTCGCTCACAGACATGCCCTGGCTAGATACAGGTATCGAATCTGGAATTGCGATGATTGATAGTAATTATCTTTGTATTGACCTTTGTCCTGAAAAGACAAAACGTTAGTTGTATGCAATGTCATGATGTATGAATTGCATGATGTCATGATGTTCTCAGGGAGAAATGAGATTGTGTGATATGATGCGTATGTGCATGCATTGTGTATGTAAGCAGGATGTATGAAATATGATATGTTTATGAATGTATTTTTGTCTAGGAAAGTGAATCCTTGACGAATGCCGGGAAGTTGAATCCTGGGTTGATGTTGTGGGGTAGAGCTTTTCATTTCCGCTGGGGATGATGGTTGCAAGAATAATCCGGTAGGAGAAGATGACTCCGTTGAGGAATAAACTTGTTGGAGAGGTTATTCTGCGGGGAAATACTTTGTGGGGAAAGAGAAGTACTTTGCTGAGGTTGATGATAACTCCGCTGGGGATACCATTGATAAGTTTTGTTGGAAGACTTGATGAACTCCGCTGGGGATAGGAAGACTTCGCCGGGGACGATCTTTCCATGGTAATTGGCTGAGGATAACCCAGTTATATCTTGGTGGGGAAATAACCTTCTGAATAAAGCCGGGGAGATGCTTTCGTACTCTGCAGGGGATAAGTTTCCAGAATCTACTAGGGAGATGGATTCAACTCTCCTGGGGAGACTTTTTGAGATTGTACTGGGGAGGTGGCTCCATTGAAGTGTCTGGATTTTGCCGGGGAACAATCTTAGAACAAGACTGCCGGGGATGCCTGTAGAGGGATATTTGTATACTCCGCTGGGGAATTTTGAGATCTTCTGGGGATATCCCACTTCCTTAAGGCTGATTGAGGATAACTCTGCTCGGGGAGAGTGTTACTGACTTGCTGGAGATATTGTGCCTTGTAGAGCTTACGGGAGACCAACTGCTTGGGAGAATTGTTGAATCTTGTCTTACTCGGCAGGGAGTGAAGGTATCTGGGCCGTTTTTCAGTTGAACCTACCTTGGTACCTTGATGGACAGAGCAACTAGATTGCTTAGACAACTCATTATTGCCCCTGTTTCTGATGTCACCTGTAATTAATCCTTGGTTTTGCATGCAAATATTTACGAATTAGCAATTAGTGTCAAATGCATATATCACAATTGAACATTGGACGTTCTTCGCAAAACAAAATAGAAAAAGGAAAAACAATTGGCAATTGGTCTGAAAAGTGAATTTGTATTGATTTTTGAATTTGCCTGTAAATAGGCGTTCGTGTACAAGAGGCTGACGTCCTAGTAAGAGAACGCCGCCGAATCAACAGATTTTATACAATTTGTACAAAGAAAACAAAACAATTGTGTGAAAAGAGTAATCCCACTGGGTTCCAACTCTGCTATCGCCTTTATATCTTCAAGCGTCTCATCCCTTGGCTGCTTAGTTGACGATGAAGCTGACTGATCGATGTCGTCTGAACTTGATGGTTGATACCGGATTCCGGATGCAGGGTGATCCAATGAGACATAATTTTACGCTTTAATCCCTAACTTTTGCCTGGACCGCCCTTTCGGGTTTTCAGTCCATCGGGATACCCATTTTTGCCCAAGCCGCCTTTTCAGGTTTTCGACTTGCCGGGTGTACAGATTTTTTAATTTCATCCCTTATTTTTGCCCGAACCCTTTTGGTTCGCCGGGAAGCCCTTATTTTTGCCTAGGTGTGTCAACCTAGCGGGTCTTTTATCATGCGTAGTATCTTTTTACTATGTCTGCATTGGCAGGGTGAGGAAGGTCGTTACCATCCATGGTGGTTAGAATCATGGATCCTCCTGAGAAGACATGTTTAACCACAAATGGCCCTTCGTAGGTGGGGGTCCATTTGCCCCTGGGATCACTTTGAGGAAGAATGATGCGTTTGATTACCAGGTCTCCGACTTGATACTCTTGTCGTTTGACTTTCTTGTTAAATGCCCTGATCATCCGTTTTTGATACGTTTGACCATGACAAATAGCAGTGAGTCTCTTTTCGTCAATTAGGTTTAACTGATCAAGTCGAGTCTGGATCCAGTCATCTTCGCTCAAGCCTGCATCCTTCATTATCTGGAGAGAGGGTATTTGGACTTCAATCGGCAAGACTGCTTCCATGCCATAGACCAAGGAAAAGGGAGTTGCCCCGGTTAACATCCGTGCTGAGGTACGGTACCCATGAAGAGCAAACGGTAACATCTCGTGCCAATCTTTATAGGTGACTGTCATCTTCTGCACAATCTTCTTGATATTCTTATTCGCTGCTTCTACAGCCCCATTCATCTTCGGCCGGTAGGGAGAAGAGTTGTGGTGCTGTATCTTGAATTGTGCGTAGAGCTCAATGATCATCTTGTTGTTAAGATTGGTACCATTATCCGTAATGATCCTTTCCGGGACGCCGTATCGACAGATCAGGTTATGATGAATGAACCGTGCCACGACATTCTTGGTTACAGTAGCGTAGGAAGCTGCTTCAACCCATTTTGTAAAGTAATCAATCGCTACCAGGATGAAGCGATGCCCATTGGATGTTGTAGGTTTGATCTCGCCGATCATATCAATTCCCCACATTGCAAAAGGCCAAAGTGCAGTCAAGACATTCAGAGGAACTGGAGGGACGTGCACCTTATCAGCATAGATCTGGCATTTGTTACATGTCCGAGAATGTTGGTAACAGTCAGCTTCCATTGTGGACCAGAAATATCCTGCCCGAAGGATTTTCTTTGCCATGGTATGTCCACTGGAATGTGTTCTGAAGGTACCTTCATGTAGCTCTGCCATGATTCTTTCTGCTTCAGTCTTATCCACACAACGCAGTAAGGTTGAATCATGGTTTCGCTTGTATAGAATGCCATTGCTAAGGAAGAACTTCGCTGCGAACCTTCTCAGAAACATTTTGTCATTGACCGATGCACCCTCGGGATATTCTTGAGCTTCCAGATACCTCTTCACCTCATGATACCAGGGTTTTTCAGTTACCTTTTCAGCTTCAAGCTCGCAGCAATATGCAGGTTCATCCAGTTTCCAGATAATGATCCGGGGAGCCTCGTTGTCCCATTTGACTTTGAACATGGAAGACATCGTAGCTAACGCGTCCGCCAACTGATTCTCCTCTCTTGGGAAGTGTTCAAAAGTTATCTCCGTGAAGTGGGGAATCAACGTCAACACACATTCTTTGTAAGGGATAAGGTTTGGGTGTTTCGTATCCCACTCACCTTTGATCTGATTGATCACGAGAGCGGAATCTTCGAAGACACTCATAAACTTGATCCTTAAGTCAATCGCAGCTTGGAGACCCATGATGCATGCCTCATACTCCGCCATGTTGTTGGTGCAGTTGAAACATAGTCGGGCGGTAAGTGGAGTATGAGTGCCTTGAGGAGATATGATCACAGCGCCGATACCGTTACCCAAAGCGTTGGAGGCTCCGTCAAAGTGCATAGACCATCGGGATCCTTCATCCGGTCCAGGTACTTCACAATCAGTCACTACCATAATGTTCTCGTCGGGAAACTCGAAGTTCATTGACTGGTAGTCGTCCATTGCCTGGTGTGCCAAATGGTCTGCCAATACACTTCCCTTGATTGCTTTCTGAGTCGTGTACTGGATGTCATATTCCGTCAAGATCATTTTCCATCTTGCTATTCTTCCGGACAAGGCAGGCTTTTCGAATATGTACTTTATTGGATCCATCTTTGAAATCAACAGAGTAGTGTGAGTCAGCATATAATGTCTCAGCCGGCGAGCAGCCCATACCAAAGCGCGGCAAGTTTTCTCGAGCAGTGAGTATCGGGTCTCACAGTTGGTAAACTTTTTACTAAGGTAATAAATGGCATGCTCTTTTTGGCCAGACTCGTCATGCTGCCCCAGCACACACCCCATTGAGCTGTCAAGTACTGTCAAGTATAGTATCAGAGGTCTCCCTTCAACCGGTGGCATAAGAATGGGTGGTTCTTGGAGATACTCTTTGATTCTGTCGAAAGAGGCCTGACATTCATTGTTCCAACGTACTACCTGATCTTTCTTCAGCAGCTTGAAGATTGGCTCACAGGTAGCAGTTAGGTGCGAGATGAATCGGGCAATGTAATTCAGACGTCCTAGAAAGCCTCTGACTTCTTTCTCTGTCTTGGGAGCTGGCATCTCTTGTATAGCTTTCACCTTGGCAGGGTCCACTTGAATACCTTTGTCGCTTACGACGAAGCCTAGCAGTTTTCCAGATCTTACCCCGAAGGTGCACTTGGTCGGGTTTAATCTCAGCTTGTACAACTTCAGACGGTCAAACAGCTTCCGTAGATGGTCAAGGTGTTCCTCCTCAGTTTGGGACCTTGCAATCATATCGTCAACATATACTTCTATCTCATGATGGATCATGTCATGAAACAAAGCAACCATGGCACGTTGGTAGGTTGCCCCAGCATTTTTCAACCCGAATGGCATGACCTTGTAGCAGAAGGTGCCCCACTGAGTAACAAAGGTAGTCTTTTCCATGTCTTCAGGAGCCATCTTGATCTGATTATAACCTGAAAAACTGTCCATGAAGGAGAACATCTTGTGCTAAGCAGTATTGTCAACCAGAACGTCGATGTGAGGGAGAGGGAAGTCATCCTTGGGGCTCGCCCTGTTCAAATCCCTGTAATCAACACACATTCTGACCTTACCATCTTTCTTCGGTACCGGAACCACGTTGGCAACCCACTGAGGGTAAGAAGTCACTGCTAGAAACCCGACATCAAATTGCTTCATAACCTCAGCTTTGATCTTCTCGGACATCTCTGGACGCATACGGAGGACTTTCTGTTTAACCGGAGGGCATTCTTCCTTGGTAGGCAAGTGATGGACCACAATGTCGGTATCCAACCCAGGCATGTCTTCGTAAGACCAGGCGAAGATCTCCACATAATCATGCAACATCTGAACCAACCGTTGTTTCACGCTGAGCTCCAGATTGGCACCAATCTTAACTTCCTTTTTATCTGTCTCAGTACCCAGATTTACCGTTTCCACTGGCTCTTCATGTGGCTGAATGGCCCTCTCTTCCTGGAGTAACAGTCTTGCAAGCTCACCAGGCACTTCGCAATCATCTTCACCCTCGTCTTCGGCTAAGTTGATCGGATTTTCGAAGTCATAACTGGCAGTAGCAGAGTCGTTGCCAGTGAGATCCAGAGTGGATTGAAACCTGTATAGGTGAGTGTGTGTAAATATAGTTGTTTTGCAATATATAAAGAAAGAAAAGGAGCGCAAGATTTGAAATGTGAAAAATGTCCAATGCTTTTATTCATGATATATGGAAGTGACACACAAAAGCCCTCACAAATGAAGCCACGGTGCCCCGGGTAAGACACCGGGCCATAAAGTTTCAAATTATTGTTTATTACAAATCCAAAACAAAGAAGTTCATTACTGGGTGACAAAAGTAATAGGTGTAAAGTCTTTTGCAGTCCAGTTGCTAGGTCCACCGTTGGTCGTTGGGTAGATCCAGCTGTCGAACTCGGATTCTTCCACTTCGTCTTCATCCCCAGCAGCATTCACTCCTGGATTGGTGATGAGCACAGGAGGTCTTCCAATCCTTGCCCTGCGCACAGCCTTCTGAGCTTCTGCAGTGAAACCCAGCCCAAACTTGTCTGTCTTAGGAGTAAAATCAGGGAGCCTTCCCCAGTTTTCACATTCACCTTTTTCAATCACAGCCCAGGCATCCTTTAAGGAGTCCATCTTCAAAGGAGAACCCTCTTCAGTCACTGTTTCTGCTGCTGCCAATGTTTGTGGCACCTCTTCAAAATGTTGAAAGGGGGTCTCAATGAACTCCCCATCCATTTCCACATACCTGAAGGAGTTGAGGTGGCTGACCATGTATTCCTCTTCCCCTTGCACTGTTACGATCTTCCCTCTGACCGGGTATTTGAGCTTCTGATGTAACGTGGAGGTCACAGCTCCAGCCTTGTGGATCCACGGGCGACCCAGCAAACAAGAATAGGACGGACGGATGTCCATCACATAGAATTTTGAATCAAAGACCTGTGACCCAACCCTGATTGGGATGTCAACCTCACCATGTACCATTCTTTTGGACCCGTCAAAGGCCCGGACAACGATGTTACTTGGTTTGAGCTCTAAACCCTCACAGTCCAGCCTGTCTAGAGCTTTCTTGGGTAGTACGTTTAGCGAAGAACCAGTGTCAACCAGCACGTGAGCAAGAGTAGTGCCCCTGCATTCAATGGAGACATGCAGGGCATCATTATGGTTCTTCCCCTTGGTCGTCAGATCAGCATCAGAGAAACCCAGACTGTTATCAGCGGTTAAGTTGGCCACACAGTCGGTGAATTGATCAGCAGACGTTTCTTGGGGCACGTGTGCCGTCTTCAGGAAAGCAATCAGGGCCTTGGCATGGGCCTCTGAGCACAGCAACAGTGATAGCATGGAGATTTTGGAGAGGGTGTGCCCCAGCTGTTCAACGACGTTGAAATCACTTTTCTTTATAATTTTGAGGATCTCTTCCATCTCTTGCTTGGAAGCCTCAACAGTGGTCTTCGGTTCCTCCATCCGGGCAGGCATATCAGTAGCAATCCCCTTGCCCCGGGCGTCAGATGACTCGGCAGCCGGGGTAGGAACTTGATCAGGGGGGGAAATAGACACACTGGCAGGGGTGATGACAAGAGGCCTTTGAATTGCTGGAGGAGCAATGTCTGGAGAGAACAGTCTTCCACTACGAGTGACTTTAGCAAGCCCGGTGATATTGGTGACACCGGTATCAGTATTGAACTCTTGATTCACTCCCAGAACATAAACATCTGCCCCATAGTGCCACGGGACAGCTTTATCAGACTTGTAGGGGATGGGCCCCGGAACAGTAATGGTTATAGGAGCAATCTTGTGAACAGGAAAAATTTTGATAGGCTTCCTTGAAGGAGCCTTGGAAGGGTTGTTGTAAATGGTGACAATTGAAACTTCTTCAACAGGGGCAGCAGGAACAGCAGTCTTCTTGAACAAGATCTCTTTACTATCCATCAGTTTTTGGACGCCTGACTTCAGCAAAGGACAACCAGCATGTGAATCAGCACATAAATGGCAACCTTTGCTACATCCCGGAAATAAACCGGCCAGCAACAGGTTCCTCTTGACGGTTAGCAGCGGAGTAGCAACATCATCCACAAAAGCTACATACAAATCTTCCTCAACAGCGTTCACTCCATGCTGGGGCATGGGAGCGGTCACAACATTTGGCCTTTCGGGCGCCTCGAACTGTATTTCCTTGGCATCAATAAGGTCCTGAACCTTATTACTTATGGCCCAACAATCATCAGTCGAATGTCCCGGGCTATCAGAGTGATAAGCGCAACGGGCGTTGGGGTTGTACTTCGGGGATGCTGTGTTTACCATCTTCGGAGCTTCCTTGACTGTTACCAGGCTAGTTGACAACAGTTGCGGCAGGATCTGAGAGAGAGTCATGCTGGGCCGAGTATATTGTCGTTTGGGCCTCTCAACTCTTGGTTGGTTGTACTGCTGAGGAGCAGCAACAGGCTTAGAAATAACCACCGCGTTGACAGCTTGGCGGCGTTCTGGTTTGTTCTGTCTCCTGGGACCATACACAGCACTGGCCTCCTTCTTGAAGGGCTTCTTTTCAGTATTGGAGGAGGCACCCTTCTGTATCTTCCCCGATTTTATACCAGCTTCGATCCTCTCACCAGTCAGGATCAGGTCAGTAAACCCAACAGAGGAATTACCAATGATATGGTTGAAGAATGGACCGGATAGGGTCCCCAAGAACATGTCCACTAGCTCACGATCCATCAATAGTGGTTGCACCCTGCCAACCAGATCCCTCCATTTCTGTGCGTACTCCTTAAAACCTTCACCCGTCCCCAGTGACATACCCTGGAGTTGGGTACGCGTGGGAGCGAGGTCGGAATTATATTGATACTGCTTGTAAAAAGCAGTGGCCAAATCCTCCCAGTTACGAATGTTGGTCCCATCCAGCTGATAGAACCATTTGAGGTGAGTCCCTGAAAGACTCTCCTGGAAGAAGTGGATCCATAAGTTCTTGTCTGCTGTGTAAGGCTGGATCTTCCTTACATAAGAGCGGAGATGCATCTTAGGGCAGAAAGCCCCATCATACTTCACAAAGGCAGGCGCCTTGAACTTGTGTGGGATCACCACCCCAGAAGATAACCCCAAGTCTCTGAAATCCAACCCAGGCACACGTTGAATCTCCATAGCATTTAACCTATCCTCCAATTGTTTGTACCGGTCCTCAGCAGGAGGGTACTGTTCATCGTTGAAGTCTGTCTCAGTGTCAGAAACCACAGGACTAGGGACCTCTCTCCCTTGGTGGCTGCCTTCCCCCACAGATGGAGTAGTCCTCTCAGCTTCATTTTGCAACATATTCCCGAGTCTGCACCCAGTGTTGAATAGCACAGTCCTCTTCTTCTTTTTATTCTTCTTCAGGAGCAAAGCCTTCAGCTCTTGTTGTCCCTGGGCCAAGTTCATGACCATCTCCTGGAATTGGGCATTTTGGGCCTGGAGGGCCTTGATAGCTTGCTCGGTAGTGAGTTCAGGATTCATGATGCTTGAGTGCTGAAATAAACAGCGAAGAAGATTAAGCAACCTGTAGAAAAAGGGTACCTGTTATGCACATGATGCATGATATGCTATTTATGCAATGCATTCAAGGGTTCGAAAGTTCAAATTCGCTGTAGCCAAAAAAGAACACACTTTTTATTAGGAAATAATCTGTTCAGTACATCAGGGCCTCATGGGCGAAACATTACAAAATAATCAATCCCAAAAGACACTGCGCATCCTCTTTGGAGCAATGTAAGTGTTGAGAGTCTTTTCCTCGTGAAGTAGGCGGGTGAGCTCCAAGACCTTCTTCTCACTGGCATGTAGACTGGTTTCAAGAGAATCTTGTTCTTCCTTGAGTTGGATCCAGCTTTTCTGCATTTCTTCCCAGGATGTAGGCATGTCAGGATGTTGAATGGTGTAGGGCACCTCTCCTTCCAAAACTGGCTCTTTGATCACGGGGAGAACATGAGGATATGGCATCACCAGCTTCTGGGAGCGGGCTCGTACCCACTTGAGGTAAGGCTCCAGGGGGATGGAGTTCTTGTGCCCCAATGTCTTGCTATCTACCCTGTTGGGCATCCTCCAAGCTCTGATAAATCTCTGGCGAAGTCCTTGTGCATCGTTGTCAAAGTCAAAAACTATGTCAGGAATCAACATATCATGAGGGCCATCCCTCCGAGCATATCCAAACTGTCTCAAAGCCAAGCATGGGTTGTAAGTAATACCTCCTTTGATTCCAAGTAAAGGAACATTAGGAAACTCCCTGCAACGATCAATGATAGTGACGTCTTCTCTGGACCGAGAGCACCAATGTATATCAGCATGCGTAAGAGTCATTAATCGTTGTGACCATCTCAAACCCCACTCATTCTTTAAAACTGATTGTGGAAGGTGCGAAATAAACCACCTTCCCAGGAGAGGAGTGCAACACATAAGAACACCTCTTTTTCTCATGGTTCGAGTGTAACATGAGTGAAGGATATCCCCAAGAAACGTAGGTATAGGATTCCTGGACATGAAGATCTTGACAACATTGATATCTATAAGCTGATCTGGCTTAGGGAACAGCACCAACCCATAGACAAGGAGGGCTACAACTTCTTCAAAGGCTTGTAGGTCAAGGGAATTCCAACATTCTTGTGCTTTCTCAAACAGAAACTTGGCCAAGAACCCTTTGATACCACTTCTAGTTTCCCAATGTCCCTTGATGTCAGATGGTTGTAGGCATAATGCTTTAGCAACCTCTTCAAGTTTTGGTTCCCTTTCCGTACCGTTGTAGGGTAGTTGACTGAGAATGGGAATCTTCAGAAGCTGGGAAAACTCTTCCAAAGTAGGCACCAGATGATAATCCTGGAAAGTAAAACAGTGGTGTAGAGGGTCAAAGAATTGGAACAGCACTTTCACCATGTCCTCTTCAATGTTGGTATTGACCAAGCTGATGAGTCTACCATGCCTTTCACTGAATAAAGAGTTCTCGGGAATCCTGGATGTAAGTTCCTTAAGCTGAGGAGGGACCCTTACAAGGCTGGCCTGAATTGTCTTTCTGCGGATAGTTTCCATGTCCTACAAAACAAGAACAAAGATGAAGATTCGAACCCCTGAAGTGGTTAGTGGATGCATATGATGCTGTATGATGTTATGATGTTATGATAAAACACACCACAAGTATTCACAAAAGCAAACATGATAAGGCACACAAGTCACACCACAACCCTTAGAGTTTAGGCCAGCATGAAGTTTGGGGTACTACCCTCTTGAAGTTAGTGGGCTCAAACCTGTCCTATCAAAGTAACCGGGTTCTAAGGAGCTCAATATCATTGGATTGTTTTCTGTGTTCATTGTTTCGATTTAGCCACTGAACTGGCGATCAAAATATTCCAAGAAAACAACCCTCAATGAGTGTAGTATCGAGTATCAACCAACTTTGGACTGCACCAAAGTCAGTTATCTCACTACCCCTAAAGAGGCCAGGATGGTTCAATTAAGGTTCCTAAGGTCAGTTGATGCTTCATGACACCACGTGGCGGCCCCGTACTCTCCTTGACTTGACTCAAGGGTTACCGGTACTCACCAAAGTGCCACATCAACGTAGAAGATTACTTCAACCGTGTCGGTATACCCCGCACAGTTCCCTCACAGTCTTGTTGCTACTTTCTAAGAAGGTATCCCCCAGATCCGAGTTAGGATCTATAGAACTCCCAAGACAGGCCCAATAATATTAAAGCACACAAATCAGGCAATTGAAAACATAAGTATGATCTATCCTAAGGTACACCTCACTTTTAAGTATCCCCAGCAGAGTCGCCAGTTCTGTGATCGGTGGATTTAGAACTGACTGTTTAACGCTGGTTCGTGAAATGTCACGGAAGCAAGAGTCGCCACCGTCTTTTATTTTCTCCAACATGGACAGGACAAAAGCACAGCAAAATTCCTTATGAGAACGTTTCTCGGTTCGGGAGGTAGATTTATAGAAAGGGAATGTGTTAGCACCCTTTCTATCCATGGTTATCCATGGGCTCTTAGATACTTGCTCTTATGTTTTCAAAATGTTTGCTTTTCAAAATGTGAGTGGGTTTGAAAAAGTTTCATTGAAAGATTTCTGAATGACTCTTGTATCTGTCCTCAAGAGTGCTTGAAAAATTTGTTTTGAAAGCTTTTGAAAGTGTCAGTGTGAAAAGATTTTTGCTTGTTTTTGAAAAGAGCAAGTATCTATGAGTCATCTACCTACCCTAAGGAATTAGGCTATGTAGAAGTCCTTAAGGTAGTGCCATCCCACCATTGAGAGATAGGTAGCACCACCGTTGGAGGTGTTCGGGTCAATTCGATTTGAGGGACAGTGTGGTCACCGAAGCAACAGTAGGACACCTTAGAAGCTACCCTTATGTCCTTGATCCTTTTTTAATCTGAGGCAACCGGTTCGAGGCAACTATTTCGAGGCAACTTGTTTCGAGGCAACTTGTTTCGAGGCAAATGGATCATGGACATAAGGACCGCTAAAACGTCTTATACTTGACGACCACGTTTTGAAGGCAACGAGTGAGGCGTACCCTAGAAGTGGTGTGTGTATTGTGTGTTGTTTTCATGTTATGTTCGTCTTTGTAATTAGTGAGCTACGAGTTGTTTTTATTTACCATACATTCTTGCATGCAAGTTTAGCAGTTAAGGGGTGCGGAAAGTAAATTGCGGAAACATAAATCCTACGTTATTACAAGGCGCGGGTCTATACATCGCCAAAAATTACAAAGACCCGTTTTTTAGTAAATGAGTACGGAAAGTAAATAAAAACAGTAAAAAGTCCTAATTACTATTACATCCGGAGGCAGTTACATAATAATCAAACTGTGCGCGAATAAAAATTAAATCGGAATGTTCTAAGGGTGTTGACCCTTTTAAGAAAAGAAATTGATTTTTTTGGTCTTTTTTGTAATTAAAATGAAATTAAAGCTAATTAATGACTAATTAATTAATTTAATTAAAAGAAAATATTTTTTTGTTTTTATGTTTTTATGAAATAAAAGAAATGAAATAAAATTAAAAGTTAACCTTACCTAATTCTAGATCTATTTTAATTTTTTAAGAAAAGGAATTAAAATTGCCTAATTAAACTATTTTAGTTAATGTTTATTTACAAAATAAAATAATAATAATAATAATGTTAATTCTATTTTTTTTTAATTTTTTATGAAAATATGTTAATTGGTTAATTTGTTAATAATAATAATAATAAAATAAAGGTTAGAAATTAAAATAATAGAAAATGACAAAACAAAATGAAAAAAAAAAGAAGTAAAACCAAGGGGGGTGTGGGCTGAAATGGAGGTTTATTGAAGCAGTTCAGGCCCACTGAAATCTAAGCCACGTTTGACTTTCATGATTGCCTGCAGCACGCTTGACTCCAGAGTATGGTTCGCTAGCCTTTTGGACCTTTAGATCTGCATCCATGGACACTTGGCTTGTTGGGATATGAGGTTTATGGTGTTCCTCTTTTGAGAATCTGCACATGAAAGCAATTGAAAAAAAAAGTATGGAAATTATAGGGGACCTGGGAATCGAACCCAGGTCCCAGAGATTGCATGACACGTTCACCACCACTCCACCATCTGCGTGTGTTTGTCAATATAGTGGATAATTAAAATAATATGCAAAAGCAACAATACACGCTGGAGCTTAACAAAACGCGCGCTTTAATTCAAATCCACCATACATGTACAAACACGTCATCGTCGTCTTCTTCATATCTGCAAAAAGGAAACAAGATAGCGGGGGTTTTTAACCCCCACTAAATGCAGTGACAGAAAATAGTGAATAGGAATTGGGCCAACATAAAAAGGGCGCGATAGGTCCATCTTATTCGTCTCATCCAGCTGAATTCGTCCATGCCTGTTTGGAGGTTCAATTTTACAGTATATAAAAACCCCTAATTCGAAGCTCTGAAAAACCTAGAAATTGTCAATGGTGATTTTCGATTTAAAGCATCATTCTCAAATTAAAACACATGGAAAGCTTTGTAACAATGTCAGCAATGCAAATCAACCAAAAGAATGTATTGAAAACGCATGGAATGTGATATGTAAATTTGAGAATGTATGCAAACCGTATGAGTTGGTGGGGATGATTCCTTGAGGTTCTGCGCTTGATTCTGATTGCCAAAGGTTGCTGGTGATGCAAGGAACGTATTGGAATCAAAATGGAAGCTTGTATTGTACTGTAAGGTCGTTTTCAGTTTGTCACTTTTTCTTTGAAAATTGGAAATTGCTTATGCTGTATTAGAATGCTCTAGGTCGTGAATCCTGTTGTGAAAGCTTGCACATGTGTTATGTAATGAATATCAATCAGAATTATGGTCATTGAAGCCTTGCATTGAAGTTCTTGATTTCCTCCATAATCAACATTGAAACAACTTGCCTTTTGTGTCAAAATTTGAATTTCTTGCTTGGAATAGGCCTTGCACGAATTTGGAAGGTGAATGATGGTGTATCAAAGCAATTCAACACAAAATATATCCTTTAATTAATTTTCTTGATTTTCATTTGAATTTTAAAGATTTAAAATGATTTAAATCAAATAAAATTAAATAAAAATGGAAAAATTAATTTTTAATCTTGAAATAAATTGTGGGACACGTGGGAGGCATGGCCAAGCTGAATCAAGTGGAAAAAGTGGGCCCCTTTTGTCAAAAATGAAGTTTCAAGGATAATTGACTTTGGCCATTTCACAAAAATTTCCCAACTTCTCCAATGCATATCTTGCTCAATTTTGAAGCTATGAACCTGTTCTTGGACATTTTAGAAAGGTATTGAAGTCCTCTAACCAATGTATTTAGTCCCATGTCATTTTGATTTACCAATCTCAAGTTATGGTCTTTGACTTAAAGTCCCTTTTTGTTGACTTTTGAAAATGACCTATAATGTTGAAATTGATAACTTTTTGTGAGAGAATTTATTGGACTTGGAATGTGAATATGAGTTGTAGGAAATGTCCTCCCCTTCAAGATGAGCATTGGATGGGATTTTTCTGATGAACCATGAAAAAGTTATGCCTTGGTCAAGTTACAGTTGACTTTTCAGCTATCCAAAAATAGAAACTTTTGCATCTTGAGACTTTTTGAGCCATGCTTGTTGAATCATGATCAAGACTTGACCAAATGATGATTGTGGCTTCAAAATAAGATGTTGACCAAAAATTTTGACTTTTGACTGTCAAATGACAATTTTGCCCCTGCAGTTGACTGTGGAGCAATTAGGGTTTTTGACTGTGCAACTTGATGCTGTGAGTCTTGAAACTTGACATATGGATGCTTGACAATGTATATAGGCATATGGGACTTGATTGGACCCTTGGAAACCTCAATTTCTTTGCAAGAACGAAAACCCTAATTTGACTGGCCTAGGAGGGTGCTTGACTGTGTAGCCCTTGAGTAGACTTTGAACCATTTGAGGTGATGCTTGTCAAAACTTTGAAGAAAATGGGAGGGCAAATTTTGGGGTACAACACACGTCCTCATCTTCTTCCTGGAACCGTCGTTTTAGATAACGACCTTTTACCAACGGACAACGCCTGTAACTAAAACCCTGCAAATTTCCAAAATCCAGCACAGGCATGATAAATCAATTATGGCTACATCAATCAATTTATTTTGACCTCACGAGTACGATGGTACCCTTTCTGTAGGCCAATTTCACATGTATCAAGAAGCCCCAAAAAGTGACCTTAAACCCTAATAATGGAAATTCTGGATATAAGCATCAAAACGCAAAATCAAGTAAACCAAAATGTTCTAAAAGCTCATACAACCACAATGCTACATTCAATAATGGTTAATCATGTATAAATTTCAAAATGTGATTCAAGTTAGGGAAGGCAAACAGTGGGTCTGTAGCATGCGTTTCTGGGCGTGAACGGGCTTGTAATTGATCCAGTTATGTTCCTGAGATGTCCAGCAATCTGTTGGCAATGTTAGAATGGCTTGAATTGGCCTCCAAGCTTGAAACCGATTCACTACTTTTTTCAAAAAAATTGAGTTTGTTCTTGTGCTTTCCACGACTGCTAATCCTTGTTTTCGTGCATGGCCTTGTTCATTATATATCCCTAAGTGAATTAGGGTTATAAAGGAGCTTGTATCTTTGCAATTTTTGAAGATTTGATTTGGTTTTCATCTTGTATGATATCTTTCCAAATTAGGCCTAATCATGTCATTCTTGTGCCAATCAACTTTGATTCAATTTGATCTTGATATGCCAGCATAATTAGCTTGTGATTATGTCCAAAAATCCAATCAAAACAAATCTTTGCTATTATTTGTCATTTATTTGATTTAATTCAATTTTTAATTAATAAAAAATCAAAATAAAATGAAAAATGAAGCAAATAATGTGTGGGTGAATATTTGGGTCGTGGACCATGTTATGAGTATGGTGCAAGCATAAAAAGTTAGGCCTATTTGGCAAAAAATGCAATTTTGAGCATATTTTACTTTTGGCAATTTTGCAAAAATGGTCAACTTTGACAAGGCATATCTCTTCCAATTTTAACCCTAGAGAGGTGTTCTTGGACTTTTTAGAAAGCTTAGGATGTACCCTAAATAACCCTTTTGGTCTAATCTAAATTGGGTCTTCCATGTTCATGTAATAAGCTTTGACCCAAAAAGTGTTTTTGTTGACTTTTCAAAAGGACCTATAATGTGGAAATTCATATCTTTTTGTGAGTGCATATTTTGAACTTGAGGGATGAAGATGAATTGTAGGTAATTGCATCCTCTTTAAAATGAGACTTGGATGGAAATTGTTTGATAAAGTGTGAAGAAGTTATGCTTGGTCAAAGTTTGGTTGACTTTTCCTAAGAAACCCTAATTTAGCAACTTTTGAGTTTTGATGAATTAGGAGCATTCCTTTAGGTATCATGATCAACCCTTTATCAAATGATGAAAGTAACTTCAAAATGTTAATGTTGACCAAATATATTGAGGTTTGACTGTATGTGGGCCACAGTTGACTTTTGACCTAGTACAATCGATTCTCCAGCATTTGGCAGTTGACTGAGCAAACTTCTTGTGCAAGGCTTGAAATTTGACATGGAGGGTCTTGAGAACATATTAGGACCATGGAGAGAATATGAAGTCTTTGGATTTTACCCACCTTGATGAAAATGGAAACCCTAGTTTAAGGTACATTGCCTTAGGAGAGAGTTTGTCTGGTCAACTCTTGGGCCTCCTTGAGCAAGTCGAGGATCTCAATGGGCATGTGTTGAGTAAAATGAGAGGGCAAATTTTGGGGTACAACAGCTGCCCCTGTTCAATCTTCTTAAACCTGGGGATGTAGATTGGCTTGTCTGCCTTTCGTGAGCTGGGTGTGGAAGATGATTGAACACTAGAGTGCCCAGAAATTTGCACTCATATGAAGTGAGTGTCAATCGGTGGTATCAGGAATGGGCTTATAGATGTCATTTGGAAGTTTCTAGAGAATTTTCGAAGATGGGCTTAAAGATGCCATCCAGGATTTGACGGAGAATCGTCGGAGATGGGCTTAAAGATACCATCTAGGATGTGACGGAAATCGTTGGAGATGGGCTTAAAGATGCCATCTAGAGGATGTAGATTTCCCAAGATATTCCTTTGATGAGAATTCCTGTTCCTGTTGTTGAGGAGGACTCTGCTGAGGAATGTTGGTATCCGTCTTGGGAGAAATAGAATTTTAGGAGCTTCAGTTGTCTGTTACTCTACTGGGGAATTAACTTCTGCTTGAGGGAGCGGTAGTGAAATGCATATCTGGTCAGTGTACAGGCTGCACAGCAGCTTACTGGGGAAAGGTGAAATCGACTGAAACTGGTCGGGTCCAGGTCTTATAGTGTTGTGAATTGTTGTCTGGAGATAAGAGAGAAGAAACCTGGATGGTAAGGTTATGAGAAGGAACTTGGGTCATAGGGTTACTTCGAGATGAAAGCCTGGATAGTAGGGCTTATGGGAAAGAACCTGGGTAAGGTTGCTTCGTGGGGAGTTTGGGTAAAACTACATCGGGAAATTGTAAGGAGGAATCTGGGTAAGGTTGCTTCAGGATGAGTCCGGGTGAAACTACATCGGGACCGAGAAAGAACATGGGTAAAACTTCAGAGGGAAACTGGGTAAGGTTACTTTGGGCTAAGTTTGTGTGAAACTTCAGGAGGAACCTGGGTAAGGTTGCTTTGTAATGAGTTTGTGTAGGACTTCAGAAGGAACCTGGGTAAGGCTGCATCTGAACCGAGAGGGAACCTAGGTAAGGTTGCTTCGGGATAAGTCTGAGCAAAATTTCAGAATGAACCTGGGTAAGGTTACTTCGGGCTAAGTCTGTGTAAAACTTCGGAAGGAACTTGGGTAAGGTTACTTTGGGATAATTTCGTGTAAAACTTCAAGAGGAACCTGGGTAAGGTTACTTTGTGATAAGTTCGTGTAAAACTTCGGGAGGAACCTGGGTAAGTTAACTTTGTGATAAGTTCGTGTAAAACTTCAGGAGGAACCTGGGTAAGGTTATTTCGGGATAAGTCCGCGTATGGGTATGGGAAGGACCCTGGATAGTAGGGTTACTTCGTGATGAGTTCGTGTGAAACTTTATTTGGAAATGTATGAGAAAGGACCCGTGTAAGATTTTTCAGGATAAACCCGTGTGAAGCTGCATTTAGGAGAAACCTGTGTAAGATTGCTTCGTGACGAACTCGTGTAAAGTTGCATTTGGTCGCGCAGATAATTACTCTGTTTAGTTTCAGGAGCTAATCTTGAACCTGCTGGAAGTTGTTGATGATAACCATCTTTCCTGAAAAGGTACATGATTAATCGTATATGATGCATGAAATACATTGTATGATGGCGTTCTCAAAATAAATGAGATTATGTTGTATGCAATGTATGCGCATGTCATGATGTACGAACATGAAATGCTATTGTGACACATCCGAGTCTAGGAAAATAAATCTCTGACTGCTTTAGAGAGTACTGGAAATTGGATTCCTGACCGTCGTAGAAAAAGTGGTTCTTCTACTCCCGCTGGGGATGGTGAACGGAGATGACTATGCTGTAAATTTACTCTTGTTTGTGAATAGTCAGTCGGGGAGAGACTCTATTTGAGAATAACTCTGCGGGAGAATGACTCTATTGGAGGATGAACTTCCATAGTTGAAAGGATAAACTATGTCGGGGATTGAGCTTCTGTATTCATAGAAATAAACTCTGCTCGGGAGAAAACTATATGAACCGCTTGTGATTACAACATTCGGCTGGGGAACATAGACGTCGGCTTTCTGCAAGGAACTTTGCTGGGGAAAGTAACTCCTGTTTGGGGAAGCTGATGTCAAAGCTTTAGTTGCCTCTACTCTGCAGAGAGTGTAGATGTCACTGGGATGCATGCTGAGGATACGGTAATGACTTTGCATAAGGACTTTTCTGCCCCTGTACCTGCTGGAGAAAGTACCTGCGGAGGTTTTGTGGATAACTTGAGTGTTATCCCAACTCATGAGGTGCTTGGTAACTGCCAATGATAATTCTTCTACTGGTAGGCAAGTGACAAGATGACGGGACATAGTCATACGCTTTAATCCCTAACTTTTGCCTGAAGTGTCTTTTCAGATTTTCAATCCATCGGGATACCCTTTTTTGTCCAAGCCGCCTTTTCAGGATTTCAAATTGCCGGGTGTACTGTTTTTTTTTTTGTATGTATATCCCTAACTTTTTCTCGAACCCTTTTGGTTCGCCGGGATGCCCTTATTTTTGCCTAGGCCAGTCAAACTAGTGGGTCTTTGTTCATGCACAGTATTTTCTGACTATGTCTACGCTCTCAGGATGTAGGGAGTTGTCATTGTCCATGGTGTTGTATTGTAGTACTGTCAAAATGTTTTCTTTATGGCACATGATTCGTTGTTGGAATGCATGCGTAATGTCCCGAGCGATTCAGATGGAGATCTGCCCCTGGTTATTTGGCACTTTTGGAGAGACTGCCCCTGGTATGTTTAGACATCATGTCATTCCCCTTGCTTATGGAAGACCTGTTATTGGAAGTGTCTTTCCCGCTGAGGTGATTCTATCCATTGAGAGGATGTCTATTCATTGAATATCCATTGTGCGGATTCCTCTGCTGTCAAACAATTAGTCATATGCAAACAATGTCATTTAAAGAATGCAAAACTCATGTTTGTCTTGAAAAAAAATTTTGAACATGTGTTTTGTGTAGTAAAACTAAATTGGCAAGAATGTGATATCAACTCAGGATTCGTAACAAGTCCTACAGGAGTCAGGATACCTTTGTAGCAGTATGCTCTCAAACTAACCCATGCTTCAGCTAGGACTTTTAAGGGTTATAACATAGCCTGGTTCATGGTTTAAGAAACAAAGGATAAAGGCTCAAAATTTATTTGTACCCTCCCGCTCTTTGTGATATCCTTCAGTCCTATGCTCAGCTAATTGTGCGTTTAGAATCCTAGTTGGGTCCTGCAGTACTGTCCTTGACGTTCCGGTGATGGTTTGGATACTGAAAGTTTATCTTGAATAGGCAGTCATTTTTGAAATCTTCTTACTATTGAGGATTTGTAAGACCTCTTTCTTCTTGATTTTGTTGTCCCTTTTTTTGCCTGAACTGTTTCTTTTTGTGATTACAGTCAGCGGGATGCCTCAGTCCTTTTCATGGGTTTTGACTTAACGGGCTTTTCTTTTGCAAAATAATGACTTCCTTCTTTGATGATTATGCGGAACCATCACCATCTTCTGATTCGGAAGGATATCTTTGATGCCATTCATTGTGTACGAAGCGGAAGATTGCGACTTAATGCGCCACTGAATTAACTGAGAAAACTACTCTGCCCTAGGTTATGATTAAGGGTTTTAATTTATGTGAAAAGAAAAACTCCTACATCTTTGGCTCAAAGGGGTCGACTAGGGATTATCTTCCTTATAACTCCACTATTTAGGATTTGAAACAACGCCTGTACATCGTCAGCGGGGTCTGTTCAAAAGCATATTGTAGAGATTGTGGTATCATTTTCCTCATCCTCCCTCTAAGGCTTAGAGTTTTTTAATCGAGAGTTGAATATCACGAAAAGAGAGTATAAAGCAGTTTAAGCATAATGAAAACAAATTAATTCGAGATAAACATGTGTAATGCATTAATGAAATAATAAATTTTGACAAGAAAATAATTGTTCGAATAAGCAAAGAAAATACAACTTGAGAATTCAAATGAACAAAAATGCTTTCAATCCCAGCCATGTTTTGGCAAGGGAGCAGTGATCACATTGGGGGTCTCAGGAGGGTCGAATTCGATCTCCTTGGTGTCAATCATATTCTGAATCTTGTATTTCAGCGCCCAACAATCGTTAGTATCGTGCCCCGGGATACCAGAATGATAAGCATACCTTGCATCCGGGTTGTAGTTAGGAGAAGAAGTCTTAGGGTTCGGATGAGGGTTTATCACCGTAATCAGATTCATCTTCAACATGTGTTGCAATTCTTGTGACAATGGCATGTTGATTTGGGTGAACTGTCTTTGAGGTCTTTCCACCCTTGGGTGATTCTTTCGTTGTTGTGGTTGTTGCGTGCGTGCCGAATTAGAGATCAACACTACCCCCACATATGGGTGGTAGTCTGCCTTGCTATGCCCCTTCTGGCCGTGCACAACATTGGCTTCCCTCTTGCCACCAAATGAATTCTTCTCTGTACTCGAAGATGTATTTTTCTGGATCTTGCCACCCCGGATCCCAACCTCTACTCTTTCTCCAGTCAATATCAGCTCGATGAAACCAGTTGAGGAGCTACCAATCAAGTGATTGAAGAACGGACAAGATAGTGTACCAAGGAACATATCCACCAACTCCCTATCAGACAAAAGGGGTTGGACTCTCCCTGCCAGATCTCTCCATTTCTGCACATAGTCCTTGAAACCATCGCTTGCACCCATGGACATATTCTGGAGTTAAGTAAGAGTAGGAGCAAGGTCGGTGTTGTATTGATACTGCTTATAAAAATCAGCAGCTAGATCTTCCCAATTTCAGACATTGGCTCTCTCCAGTTGGTAGAACCATTCAAGTTGAGTCCCTGACAGACTATCTTGAAATAAGTGAACCCACAAATTTCTATCAACGGTGTGGGGCTGAATCTTCCTGACATAGGAACAGAGATGGAGTTTTGGGAAAGACACCCCATCATATTTAGAAAAAATTGGAGCCTTGAATTTCTGCGGGATGACCACCCCCGACACCAACCCCAATTCTTTGAAATCCAGCCCAAGTATCCTCTGGACTTCTATACCGCTCAAGCGATCTTCCAACTGCTTGTATTTATCCTCAGTGGGAGGATAATGCTCATCATTGTAGCCGGTATCTGTTGTACCCTAAAATTTGCCCTCTCATTTCTCAAAGGATCAACCTAGACCCTCAGGTTTTCCTCCATCCAATTTCAAAAATGAATTACAAAGTTTCCAAGAAAGCCATTCACAAGGGCAAAATGGTCATTTGCATACTAAAAGGTCAATCTTTGACTTTTGGATCAAAATCAAGTTTCAAGAATCATATTTCAGCAAGACATGTTAAAATACAGAGTTTGTTTCATCAAGAAATTCAAAAAGTCAAAATTCTAAATACTTAGAATTTTTCTAAGTGTTTAAGAAATATGGCAAGCTCAGAACTTCTGATCAGATTATCACCATGATGCAAGCTGATTCTGTAAGAACTTTTGGCACAAAAGTTATAGATTTCAATAAAATCTAAAACATTGCAGAACAGAACTTCTCCTGGAAATGCTGGAATCTCAAGTTATAAATGTTCAAAGATACGTCCGTGAAAATAAAGCACTCAGCAAATTCTGGACATTTTCAAGACAGAATTGGGTCAGAACTTTTGGGCCAGTTTTCATAAAGTTTCAGTCAGAGTTTGCAAGGGGAAATTCAAAGAAGGTCACAAAGCGTGCTGCAAGCTTCCTGGAAAATCTGAGAGCTCCTTCAGAACATGCTAGAACCAGGAGATACAAGGATCAGAAGATTGGATGTCTATTATAAGCTATGCTGAAGCTGAACTTCTGATCCAGAAATAAACAAATGAGGCAGAGTTTCACATGGCAGGATTTCTGATTTGATAAATCTCATCATCATTTAATGCTCATTTAATACTCACAACCACTTTTGAGTCATTATCCAAAGGATTTCCCCACGTGTGGCATAAAAGTACCATTACTGTCTTGGAAAAGCAAACTCTTGTACAACAGTATGCTGGGCCCATGCGTTACTTTTGCTTTGGAAGTTCTTTTTCCTTAATTCCTACTTAAAAATCCAGCATAGACACGGCTAAAAGTTGTTAACCACCTTACTTTGTGCCTTGAACCATACTTGTTTGAACTTGCTGCAAGAACACGTCAGCGCCTAACATATGATGGCTATATTTTTTGATTTCTACAAACTACAAGATTTTTTCCTATAAATTGAGAGTCATTGGCAACGATAAAAGGGTCGAAAATTTGATAAAGAAGAGCCTTGAACCTCTGCTAAAATTCCAAGAGTCCAAAAACTATAAACACAACATACAAAACCTGTTAACTTTTAATTCCTTGCATTCAAACTTCATTTGTTCTCAAGTAGTTTCTTGACTAAAGTCATCCATGCAGTTTCTGATTCACATATTAGAAGTTATCCTAACTTCTGTGTTCATACTGCAATACACTCTTTATCCACCTCCATCTCAAAAAAGTCAGAACATTATCCCTTGGTTGTTCCAGAAGTTAAAAACTTCCAGCCTGTTGAGCACGTGAAGGAGCTGTTCAGAGTGTCAACAGAGTTCAGGACCAAACTCCAGTTTACAGAGTCTTTTCCAGCTGCAAGGTAAGCTTCTGCTGACTCTCATCATATTCCTTAGGATGTTAGATTTTGCATGTTTAAAATACAATGTAGATATTCTGATTCTGATGATGTACATATTCTGAGACTTCATGCATCTGCCTGCCTAAGTAGAGGGAATTCCAGTTCAGAGCTTCATGAAGAAATTAGGACTCAGAATTAGGATTAGCAAATTCACGTTTGCATCTGATCTATATTGTTGATATCTCTTGCTTCTGAAACATTATGAAACTTGTCATGACTGTTATATGTGTAACTTCTGTTCTGTTAAGAAATAACTAAGTTGCAGATGTTCTGACTAGCATGGAGAGGGAGACGAAGTTCTGCCAGTGGCATCAGAACTTCTGAAAACCTATTTGTTCCCAGCGGATCCAGAACTTCTGACCTTCCCTATTTCTAGTAACGTTGTTTCTGTTTGTGCAGTATATCAAAGTCAGAACTTCTGACCTCTCCTATTTCAGCATTTTGCGATGATCCTGCCTTCCTTCTCTTTGTTATTTTTTACCATCACCTTTATTTTTCATTGATAAAAAAAAACACCAAAAACATTTTACATTTTACATGCTTTATTTTATTTCTTAAAATAAAAATATCAAAAATATTTTCTTAAACAAAACTTATTTCTTTTCTCAAAGAAAACAAGTCAATTTCACATTTTCTTGTACATTCTTATCCATTCAATATGGTTGTAATAGTAACTTAGGACTTAATTTTATTTGCAATCCCCATTTGTAAATTTGTACACCCCATCCCCCAATGATTGTAATAGCGTAGAATCTTTGTTTTTTGCACTTTTTATTGCTTTCATATAATGCTAGTAATTAGGGTGTGTATGGAAAGACATGAAATTGACAAATAGACCACCCTAATCAAGACTAAAATCCATGCAATCAAACACACTTGCACACTAGCACCCTTAGGGTAATCCCACTTTGTTGCCTATCGGAAAAATAGTCATGTCCCTCGAACATGGGCGTTTTAGCAAAAGACACTCGATAAAAGATCGTAGTCCCTCGATGACCCTTGATGTTGCCTTCGATAAATAGTCCCTAAAACGACATTGCTAGAACATCCCATAGGTTACCTTCTATGACTATACAAACGTCCCAACGCCCGTCCCTTCACATCCAACGACGGGGCTTCTTACCAAATCAATGGTAAGATAGCAACATCTAAAGGAGGAGGAAAAGAACATCTAAGACCTTTTTGAGTGGGTAGATTCGCTCTTAGTTGCTCGCTTGCTCACAATAACAAAAATTTATACACCAACACTCTTACTTTGGAACATTTTCTGAAGACAACACTTTGTACGCGTTCTTATAGAGATGAGAGCCATTACAAAGGAAACCCTTTTCAAAATCACTTTCAAAAAACATGTCCCACAAACACCTCTTTAAACTATTTTCAAAACAACACTTTGTACGCATTGTTATAGAGAAGAGAATCATTACAAAGTCACATTTTCAAAATACTTTCAAAACCCATATCACAAAGCACAAAAGCAAGTGATCTAGAAAGCAACTAAGAGCCCATGGAAAACCATGGATGAAAAGGGTGCTAATACCTCCCCTTTTTATAATCTACCCCCCGAACTCAAGAAAACATCTCTAAAGGTCTTTCCTGTGCTTTTTCACCTTTCCTTATTGGATAAAATAAAAGTCGGTGGCGACTCTTGCTAAACGTAACATTTGCGAACACAAACGTGAAAACCTCAAGTCAGTTCTCCCACCGTATCACAGAAATGGCGACTCTGCTGGGGATTATTCTAAAAGTGGGGTTACCTTAGGGATAAATCACATTTACTTGCTTTCTTTGTTTGACTCGTATGCTTTACATTATGGTTCTTTTTTTGGGTTTGAATCCTCTACCTGGATTTGGGATACCTTATAGGTAAGTAGCAATACATTGTGGAAACTGTACGGGGTATACCGACATGTTCTAAGCAATAGCTACGTTAGTGTGACATATTTGTGGGTACCAATAGACTTTGAGTTAACCAAGGAGAATACGGGGCTGCTGAGTGATGTCATAAAGCACTAATGAACTTTTAGAACCTTTACTTGACCAACTTGGCCTTTAGGACGTAGTGAGATGACCGGCTTTGGTACAGTCCAAAGTTGGTAGATACTCGATACTACACTCATTGAGGTTTGGTTTTTTGGGATATTTCGGTCTCCATTAAAGAGGCTTGCGCTGAAACAATGCCCGAGAAAACGAACCATTGATATTGAGCTCTTTAGAACCCTGTTACTATTACTAGGACAGGTTTAAGCCAACTAAACTTCAAGAGGGTACTTACCTATAAAACCCCATGCAAGCCTAAACCTAGGACTTGTTTGCTTTATTGTATATGCATACTTGTACATAACATCATGGACATCATATGCATCCACTAACCATTTCAAGGATTTTTGGGATTCATCTTTGTTCTTGTTTTGTAGGATATGGATTCACTTCGCAGGAAAACTATTCAAGTCAATCTTGTAAGGATCCCTCCACAACTCAAGGATCTAGCTTCGAGGATTCCTGAAAACTCTCCATTCACCGAGAGACGTGGTCGTCTACTCAGCTTGGTCACTTCCAACACAAATGAGGATATGGTGAAGGTTCTCTTTCAGTTCTTTGATCCTTTGCACCATTGCTTCACATTTCCCATCTATCAACTTGTGCCTACTTTGGAAGAATTCTCCCAACTCTTGAGGATTCCCATTCTCAATCAACTACCTTTCAACGGTACGGAAAGAGATCCAAAGCCAAAAGAGATTACTTAAGCTCTACACTTGCATTCATCTGATGTCACAACTCATTGGGAAACAAGGAGTGGTGTCAAAGGCTTTCTAGCAAAGTTTCTGTTTGAGAAAGCCCAAAGCTGTTGGAATTCCTTAGACTTGCAAGCCTTCGAGGAAATTGTGGCTCTCCTCATCTATGGGATGGTTTTGTTTCCAAATCCTGACCAACTCATAGATGTTAACGCCGTCAAAATCTTCATATCACGCAACCCGGTGCCTACATTGCTAGGAGATATCCTACACTCTTTTCACACTCGTACAATGAGGAAAAGAGGTGTTCTTATGTGTTTCACTCCTCTCTTGGCAAGATGGTTTATTTCTCATCTTCCCTAATCAGTCTTAAAGAATGAACAAGGTTTAAGGTGGTCGCAAAGGTTGATAACGCTCAAGCATTCAGGCATTCATTGGTGCTCCCGTTCCAAAGAGAATGTTATCATTGTCGACTGTTGTGGAGAATTCCCTAATGTCCCTTTAATTTGCATTAGGGGAGGTATCACCTACAACCCATGTTTAGCCTTAAGGCAGTTTGGTTATGCCCGAAGGGATGGCCCGCACGAGATGCTGATTCAAGGTTTGGTATTTGACTACGGCAACGACGATCAAGGTCTTCGCCAGAGATTCATCTGAGCTTGGAGGATGCTAAACAAGGTGGATAGCAGGACTTTGGGGCACAAGAATTCCATCCCTCTTGAGTCTTACCTCAAATGGGTACGAACTCGCATTCAGAGTCTTGTGATGCCTTACCCCTACATTCTCCTGATAATCATTGAGCCTGTCATGGAGCGAGACGTTCCATACACTATCCTATATCCTGACATGCCCACATCTCTTGAAGACATCCAAAGGGATTAGATACAACTCAAAGGGGAGCGAGATACTTTCGAAGCCCAATTTTATGCCAGTGAGAAGAAAGTTCTGGAACTCACCAAGCAGCTTCATGAAGAGCGGAATCTGAACGCCTACATTGCGCCAAAGAGGATGCGTTCAACCTTTTTGTCTTAGGAGTTTTGTTATATGTTTGTTTCTTTCATTATAAGCCCAAAGAGGCAGAATGTACTCAAACTTGGATTTATTAATATGATGTGTGTTTCTCTTTTGGTCTGAACAAATTTAAATCTCTAAATTTCTTGAAATCATTGCATACGCATACCATCCATGACATTGCATAAACAGGTTCTGTTATAGGTTTCTCATCTCCTCCGCTATTTATTTCAAGCAGACATGACTTCTGAACAAAGCATCAAAGATCTTCAGGCACAAAATACTCAATTTCAACAGATGTTCGCAACTCTGGCAAAAAGGCAGGAGGATCTGAAAGCCCTCATTCTGAAAGAGAAAGAGAAGAAGAAGAAGAAGAAGAAGAAGCGCGTCGGTGCCCTCAATATGGGCAGAAGATTCGGGGGTCCGCTAAAGCAATCAATTGATGTAACTTCCTCATCCAAAGAGGGGGAAAATCGAGAGGGGCGGACAAAAGAAGAGGATCCCAGTCCTGAAGTCTCTGACAATGATACCGACTACAATGATGAGCAGTATCCTCCCGTTGAGGACATGTACAAGCAGTTAGAGGATCGGTTAAGTGCTATGGAGATCCAGAGAATACCAGGGTTGGATTTTGAAGAGTTGGGGTTGGTGTCCGGGGTAGTCATCCCACGGAAATTTAAGGCTCCAGTATTCGTAAAGTACGATGGGGTGTCTTTCCCGAAGCTTCATCTATGTTCCTATGTAAGGAAGATCCAGCCCCACACCGCTGATAGATACTTGTGGGTTCATTTCTTTCAAGACAGTCTGTCAGGGACTCAACTTAAATGGTTCTACCAATTGGAGGAAATAAATGTCCGAAACTGGGAGGATCTGGCTGCCGCTTTTTACAAGCAGTATCAATACAATGCCGACCTGGCCCCTACTCGTACTCAACTCCAGAGTATGTCCATGGGTATAGGTGAAGGCTTTAAGGACTATGCGCAAAATGGAGAGATTTGGCCAGGAGGTTCCAACCCCCTTTTGTCTGATAGGGAGTTGGTCGACATGTTTCTAGGGACGCTATCTGGTCCATTCTTTAACCATTTAATCGGTAGCTCATCAGCTGGTTTTACGGAGCTAATATTAATTGGAGAAAGGGTGGAAGCTGGGATCCGGAGCGGCAAAATACAGAAAGATGTCTCTTCAAGATCAGTAAAGAGGCCATTTACTAGTAAGAAGGAAGCCAGTGCCATTTATAGCCCGATGGGCCAAAGTAGGGCTGAACATCGCCAGACAGTAAGTGTTGTGATGATACCTAGACCTGTAGTTGCTCCACAATGCAACAATCAATAAAGGGTGGAAATAACACAACGGCAGTTTACCCGCATCAATATTACATTAGCTGAGGTGCTACCTCACCTACTGAGATCCAACTTGACAACTTTGAAATAGGCTCCCAAGAATCCTAATACCTCATCTCCTCGGTACAATCCTAACGCTCGGTGTGCCTACCATTCTGAGAGCCCTGGTCACGATACAAATGACTGTTGGGCTCTGAGAAATAAAGTACAAGATCTGATTGAAGCCAAGGAGATTGAGTTCGATGCTCTGGAGAAGCCCAATGTCATAACTCCATGCCTAGACACAACCGTGGAGTTAACACTGTTGATACCAATCTATTTGTGACCTCAGTTGATGAAGTTTCTACTCCCCTTATGACTGTTAAGAAGAATTTGTTGCTAGCCAGTTTATTTCCTGGTTGTGGTGAAGATTGCCACATATGTTCATCCCTGCCTTCTGGTTACCATTTGCTGAAAACAGGTGTCTAACGCCTGATGGGCAGCAGAGATATTTTGTTCAAAAAGACTTTGATTCCAACTGTTCCGTGTGAAGATATCGCTATTATAACCATTTCCGCCAGTCCTTCCAAGGTTTCCTCGAGAAAAACTGTTAGGATTACACCCACTATGAGAATCGCTTCGTTGATAATCACATATCTTGGTCCTGTCCCGTACACCTCGGACAAAGTTGTCCCTTGGCATTATGGCGCCGATGTTTACTATCATGGCGTTAAATAAAACTTGAAGACCAAAGAAGCTAATCCCGATATCGGTAACATTGTCGGGACCAGCAAGATTACTAGAAGTGGAAGGGTTTTCTCTCCTGAGATCTCCCCGAAGACTATCACTAAGCCTATCGTTATTTCATCTTCTGCTCCCGCTGGTACTCCAGTTACTACTCCAGCAGTTACCCCTGTCGATAAGACATCTGAGATTCGAGGCAAAGAAGCTATAGGTGAGCCTGCTCGGACAGAGGCACCTAGAAAAATTATTGTGGAAACCTCTAAGCAAGAGATAGAGGAAATTTTGAAAATAATTAAAAATAGCGACTACAACGTGGCCGAATAGCTGGGGCATATCCCCTCGAAGATATCCATGTTATCCCTGTTGTTGTGCTCCGAGGCCCATGCGAAGGCTTTGCTTGCATTCCTCAAAACTGCACATGTACCGCAAGAGACTTCAGCTGGTCAATTTAAAGATTGTGTGGCTAGCCTGATTGCTGACAACGGGTTGGGTTTTTCAGATGCAGACTTGACACTGAAAGGGAGAAAACACAATGATGCTCTGGATGTCTCGATCGAATGCAGTGGCACTACCATGGCTCATGTGCTGGTGGATACTGGGTCTTTGCTGAATGTTCTGCCCAAGAAGGTGTTGGACCGGTTGGATTGTGAGGGTTTGATTTTAAATCCTAGTAACATTATGGTAAGGGATTTTGACGGATCAAAAAGAATGGTGCACGGGGAAGTGGACATCCCTGTCAAGATAGGCTCTCAGACTTTCAAATCCACCTTCTATGTGATGGACATCAGGCTGTTCTATTCTTGTTTGCTGGGTTATCCTTGGATCCATGAGGCTGGGGAAGTTACTTCCACACTCCACCAAATGCTAAAGTATCCGGTAAAAGGGAAGATTGTCACTGTACGGGGTGAAGAGGAGTATATGGTGAGCCATCTCAATTCCTTCCGCTATGTAGAAATGGACGGGGAATTTATAGAAACTCCTTGTTAGAACTTCAAAGAGGTCCCGCAGATCTTGGCGTCAAGTGAAACTGCTAGTAACAAACCTTCTTTGAAGATGGCTTCTCTCAAGGACACCAGGGTTGTGGTTGAAGAAGATGGGTGTGCCAATTGGGGTCAGCTCCCTGATTTCCTTCACAAAACTGACAAATTTGGCTTAGGCTTTACTTTAGGGGCTCAAAGGGTTGTTCGACGCGCTCGAGTTGGAGGACCCCCCCCCCCCTATGCATCAGTAATCGTGAGGTCAACGCTATTGGACAGTGAGGAAGACCCTGACATCAACGGCTAGATCTACCCGACTACCAATGGTGGACCGAATAACTAGACGACTAGGGATTTTGTTCCAGTTTCTTTTATTCCACAGTAATTGTCTTACTTGTTTTCTAGGTTTGTAATGAACAATTTAAACTTTTTGACCTTATGTATTACCCTAGGCACGATGGTTCTATCTGTGAGGGTTATTATATGTCATCTTATATTTCATCAATGGAGCATTGGACGTTCTTTGCATACAAATTTTATGCTCTCTGTTTTTCTTTTCTGCCTTTACTTTATCAATACAACTATGCTCTTACACACACTCACGTATCATACTGCAGATCCATATCCACTCTAGATCCCATGGATAACAGCTTTGCTATTTCCAGTTATGACTTCGAAAATCCGATCAACCAAGCCGAGGACGAAGGTGAGGATGATTGTGAGGTACCTGGAAAACTTGCTAGACTACTACAACAGGAAAAAAGGGCCATACAGCCTCATGAAGAGCCGGTTGAGACAGTGAATTTGGGTACTGAGGAAGACAGAAAAGAGGTTAAAATAGGTGTAAATCTGGAGATCAACGTCAAACTTAGGTTGATACATATACCGCACAACTATGTTGATATCTTCGCCTGGTCCTATGAAGACATGCCTGGTTTGGACACTGATATTGTGGTACATCGCTTTCCAACTAAAGAAGATTGCCCTCCGATTAAACAGAAGGTTTGTCGTATGCGTCCTGAAATGTCAGAGAAGATCAAGGCATAGGAGATAAAGCAGTTCGACGCAGGTTTCTTAGCTGTCACCTCATATCCTCAGTGGGTTGCTAATGTTGTTCCGGTACCTAAGAAGGACGACAAGGTACAGATGTGTGTGGATTACAGAGATCTAAACAGGACAAGCCCCAAGGATGACTTCCCACTTCCCCACATTGATGTTCTGGTTGACAACACTGCGCAACATAAAATCTTCTCCTTCATGGATGGTTTCTCCGGCTACAACCAGATCAAGATGGCTCCTGAAGATATGGAGAAGACAACCTCCGTCACACAGTGGGGGACCTTCTGTTACAAGGTGATGCATTTTGGGTTGAAGAATGTTGGGGCAACCTATCAACGAGCCATGGTCGCTTTGTTCCATGATATGATTCACCATGAGATCGAAGTCTATGTGGATGACATGATAGCCAGGTCTCAGACTGAGGAAGAGCACATTGATCATCTCCAAAAGTTATTCGACAGATTGAAGACATACAAGTTGAGGTTGAATCCGAACAAATGTACCTTCGGAGTAAGATCTGGTAAGCTTCTGGGTTTTGTCGTCAGTGACAAGGGTATTCAGGTAGACCCTACGAAGGTAAAGGCCATACAAGAAATTCCGGCCCGCCGTACAGAGAAGGAAGTTAGAGGTTTCTTGGGATGCCTAAATTACATTGCCTGATTCATTTCACATCTAACTGCTACTTGTGAGCCAGTCTTCAAGCTTCTGAAGAAAAATCAAGTGGTAAAGTGGAATGATGAGTGCCAGACTGCTTTTGAAAGAATCAAGGAATACCTTCAAGAACCACCCGTTTTGATGCCTCCAGTTGAAGGAAGATCTTTGATATTATACTTGACAGTTCTAGACAATTCAATGGGGTGTGTGCTGAGGCAGCATGACGAGTCTGGTCAAAAAGAGCATGTAATATACTACCTTAGCAAAAAGTTTACCGGCTGTGACACACGATACTCATTGCTCGAGAAAACTTGTTGCGCTTTGGCATGGGCTGCTCGCCGACTGAGACAGTATATGCTGACTCACACTACCTTGTTGATATCAAAGATGGATCCGATCAAGTACATTTTTGAGAAGCCCGCTCCCTCCGGAAGGATAGCAAGGTGGCAAATGATCTTAACTGAATACGATATACAATATACAACCCAGAAAGTAATCAAGGGGAGTGTATTAGCTGATCATTTGGCTCATCAGGCCATGGATGACTATCAGTCCATGAATTTTGAGTTCCCGGATGAGAACATTATGCTGGTGACTGACTACGAAGGACGTGGACCGGATGAAGGACCTGAGGAAGGATCCCGATGGTCTATGTATTTTGATGGAGCCTCTAACACACTGGGTAATGGTATCAGCGTTGTGATCATATCTCCTGAGGGCTGTCATACTCCGTTCACTGCTCATTTATGTTTCAACTGCACCAACAACATGGCGGAGTATGAAGCATGTATCATGGGTCTTCGAGCTGCTATTGACTTGGGGATCAAGTTCTTGAATGTATTCGGGGATTCCGCTTTGGTGATAAGTCAGATCAAAGGCGAGTGGGATACAAAGCACCTGAATCTCATCCCATACAAAGAGTACGTAATGGCATTGCTCCCACACTTTGAGAAGGTAACTTTTGAACATTTACCACGAGAGGAGAATCAGTTAGCGGACGCGCTAGCTACCTTGTCTTCCATGTTCAAAGTCAGGTGGGATAATGAAGCTCCCCAAATCACCATTGAGAGGTTGGATGAACCGGCACACTGCTGTGAAATCAATACCAAGGAAGTGGCAGACAAACCCTGGTTTCACGAAGTTAAAAGGTATCTCAAATTCAAGAGTATACCGAAGGGGCATCTGTCAATGATAAGAAATTTCTGAGAAGGTTCGCCGCGAAATTCTTCCTCAATAATGGAATCTTCTATAAGCACAATCATGACTCCACCTTACTACGGTGTGTGGACAAGAGCGAAGCAGAGAGGATCGTGACAGATCTACATGAAGGCACCTTCGGAACCCATTCTAGTGGACCTACCATGGATAAGAAGATCCTACGGGCAAGATACTACTGGTCCACTATGGAAGTCGATTGTTATCAGCACTCACGAACTTGTCATAAATGCCAAATTTACGCTAATAAGGTGCATGTGCCTCCAGTCCCCTTAAATGTTTTGACAACTCCATGGCCCTTTGCAATGTGGGGCATTGACATGATTGGCGAAATCAGGCCCACCGCTTCCAATGGGCATTGCTTCATCCTAGTGGCCATTGATTACTTCACGAAATGGGTAGAGGTGGTCTCTTTTGCTACTATTACCAAGAGTGTTATGGCGCGATTTATCAAGCATAACCTGATATGTAGGTATGGTGTGCCAGAGAGAATTATCATCGATAATGGTACAAATCTCAATAACACAATGATCACTGAGCTCTGTAAACAATTCAAGATACAACATCATAACTCTTCTCCCTACCGGTCGAAGATGAATGGCGTTGTTGAAGCAGCTAACCAAAACGTCAAGAAGATTGTACAGAAGATGACAGTGACATACAAAGATTGGCATGAGATGTTACCATTTGTTCTGCATGGGTACCGTACCTTAGCACGGACGTTAACAGGGGAAACACCTTACTCTCTGGTATATGGCATGGAGGCAGTCCTACCCATCGAAGTCCAGATACCTTCTCTCAGGATTATGAAGGATACGGGTTTGAACAAAGACGACTGGATCCAAACCCGACTTGATCAGCTAAATCTAATCGACAAAAAGAGACTTACTGCTATCTGCCATGGTCAGCCGTATCAAAAGCGAATGATCAAGGCTTTTAACAAGAAAGTCAGGTGTTAAGATTATCAAGTTGGGGATCTAGTAATCAAACGCATCATATTGCCGCAAGGTAATCCCAGGGGCAAGTGGACCCCCACTTACGAAGGGCCATTCGTGGTTAAAAACATTTTTTCGGGAGGAGCTATGATTCTAACCACCATGGATGGTGACGACCTGCCTCACCCTGTCAATGCAGACATAGTGAAAAGATACTACGCATGATAAAAAACCCGCTAGGTTGACTGGCCTAGGCGAAAATAAGGGATGAAAATGAAAAAAATCTGTACACCCGGCAAGTCGAAAACCCGAAAGGACGGCTTGGGAAAAAAGGGGTATCCAGGTGGATTGAAAACCCGAAAGGGCAATCCAGGCAAAAGTTAGGGATTAAAGTGTACCACTATGTCTCATTGAATCATTTGACGACCAGACTTCGGTATCGACTATCAAGCTCGGACGTCGCCAACCAATCTGATCAACCTTCGGCCAAGAAGCAAAGTGATGAGACGCTTGAAGACATAAAGGCAATAACAGAGTTGGAACCCAACGGGGTTGTTTCACATAGCTGTTTTTTTTTCTTTTTACACAAATTGTATAAATTCTATCTTTCGGCGGTGCTCTTTTACTAGGACGTCAGCCTCTTTGTACAAAACGCCTATTACGGGCCAACTTCAAAAATCAATACAAGTCATTTTCACAAGAAACTTCAGTTTGTTTTTCTTTTTCTATTTTGTTTTGCAAGAACGTTCATTGATTTATTTTTTATATATGCATTTGAAAATGATTGTTGCTCATAAATGTTTACATAAAAAACAAAAGACAAATACTTGTAATTCCAGAAACAGAGAAAAACAAGAAGTGCCAAACCTTAGGTTACTCTGCCCAGCAGGTACCGGGATAGAACCAGCTTGGAAACATAATTGTTGGTACGTACACTCCCCATAGAGTAAGAGTGTCTGAAGGCATTGATGCCAGCCTTCCCTAAATGGGGCGTAACTATCCCCAGCCAAGGTTCGTAATCGCAGACGAGTCAACAATTTTCATCTCCCCAAGCAGGGTCTATTCCTCTAGGTATGAAAATTCAATCTCCAACAGAGCTCAACATCTCCCACAACAGAATTTCATCCCCAACTGAGTTTATTCCTCCAGGTCAGTAGGTCTACCAACGGAGTATCCCTTCCTCTAAATTAGTCCCCGTAGAGTTGTCCTCCAGCACCTCGTCTCGACAGAATATTTATTCTCCAGCAGCAATCAGGGACTTATTTTCCCAAACTCGGATGCGTCACAACTAGCATCTCGTGTTCATACATCATGACATGCGCACGCATATTACATACAACATAATCTCATTTATTTTGAGAACATCATCTCACACTGCATTTCATGCATCACATATAACTAACCCTGATATCTTTTCAGGAAAAGGCGATTAGATTCAGTGAATCCAGCAGTTGTACAGATCACATCTACAGACAACTAATGGAAACTCGGTTCCCGAAATTAAACGGGTCAACTAATCTACATGATCAAACGAAGTAACCCTACTACCCAGGTTCCTTCCCACAAGCCCTACTACCCAGGCTTTTCATTTCCAAGTAACCCTACTACCCAGGTTCCTTCCCACAAGCCCTAATACCCAGGCTTTTCATTTCGAAGTAACCATACTACCCAGGTTCCTTCCCACAAGCTCTACTACCCAGGCTTTTCATTTCGAAGTAACCCTACTACCCAAGTTCCTTCCTACAAGCCCTACTACCCAGGCTTTTCATTTCAAAGTAGCCCTACTACCCAGGTTCCTTCCCACAAGCCCTACTACCCAGGCTTTTCATTTCGAAGTAACCCTACTACCCAGGTTCCTTCCCACAAGCCCTACTACCCAGGCTTTTCATTTCGAAGTAACCCTACCACCCAGGTTCCTTCCCACAAGCCCTACTACCCAGGCTTTTCATTTCGAAGTAACCCTACTACCCAGGTTCCTTCCCACAAGCCCTACTACCCAGGCTTTTCATTTCGAAGTAACCCTACTACCCAGGTTCCTTCCCACAAGCCCTACTACCCAGGCTTTTCATTTCGAAGTAACCCTACTACCCAGGTTCCTTACCACAAGCCCTACTACCCATGCTTTTCATTTCGAAGTAACCTTACTACCCAGGTTCCTTCCTACAAGCCCTACTACCCAGGCTTTTCATTTCGAAGTAACCCTACTACCCAGGCTTTTCATTTCGAAATAACCCTACTATCCAGGTTCCTTCCTGTTGTACCCCAAAATTGGCCCTCCCATTTTCTCAATATTTCTCATCACTAAGCCCTTGGAGCTCAAGATCCAGTTAGGGTTTCATCTGCTCAAGACTTCTCCTTGCACTGTTGACCCAAATTAGGGTTTGTGTTTGCACAAAGATGTTTTGACCTAAATTGCCTAAGATGACTTTCATGCTTCATATTGGACTCCCAAGTTTATCCATACCAAGTTTCAAGTCTTGAGTCCAAATTTTGCCCAGTCAATTGGACAGTTGACCTAGAAATCAGCTGTATTGGGGAAAAAGTCAATTGTGGCCAATTGACAGTCAAATCTCATGAAAATTGACCCACATAAACATTATGAACTCATATGAACCATTTGATCATGTTTGGATCACAATTCCACAAGAAATTTGATCAAATCACCAAAAGGGCAAAATGGTCATTTTTAGGGTTTTGACTGCACAAAGGCAATTTTTGACTGTTTGACCTAGCCAATGGCAAACCAAGCTCACATATGGACTCAAGGACCCCATGGAATTGTCTTGACATGCTCAACAAGTTTAAAAGATCCCAAATGCACAAGATTGACAGTTGAATTTCCCAGTCAATTGATCAATTTTGACTGTATACTGAAAAGTCAAACTTTGACTTTTTGGTCAAAATCAAATGTCAAGATTTATTTTTCATCAAAACATGCCAAATCATGAAACTTGTTCATCAAGAAATCAAGAAATGCAAATTAGGGTTTGAAATGAAGATTTTTCATAACTTAGAATTTTTCTAAGTTATGAAAAACCCTAATTTTTTCCTAACTTTGTCCCACTTTCTCACCAAGATTCATTTGGATTCAAGCAAAGGTCAAAACATGAATGTTGTAGCCTATTGCATAATATACAACTTTGATTCACAAAGTTTTCCCAAAAGAAGCTTGTATCTCAAGTTACAATTTTTGGAACAAGGGTACCAAACCATTCTTAACTTAGAGAAAATTTGACCTATTTTAGGCAGGATTTTTGCCTAACTTCAAGACCATTTTTCACATACTTCCACTTGGCATTTCAATTTTCACTTCAAAGATGGATTGTAGTACACATTCCAAGCTTTCCAAAATGTCCAAGAACTCATCAAACAACCTCATGGTTTGAGAGAATCTAATTTTGCAATATGGGAAAAACTCACTTTTGTTATGGCCAATTTCCATGTTCATACACTTAGGCAATTTTCAAATCAGCATGCTTTCCTTGATTACAGGCCTCTAAACCATCCAACACTCAATAATTTAATGCTAACTCATTGTGCCAAGGCCTCGTTTTATGAGTTTAAGCATTACATGTTGAACTAAGCCATTTATAGAAAAAGCAAATTAGCCATTCTTGAAAAGTTGCACTTTATGTCAAATTTGCAATCCAAGTAGTACAGTTCAAATCTCTTTGGCACAAGTTTATGGACTAATCACACTGATCAAGGGGAGGGTTAGCAGCATAGCTTGGGGGCCTGCATCAGTCTAGAACACCAAGTTGCCTTTTGTTGCTTAAAGTGTAAGAAACATAGCATATCATCCAACAACTTTCATCTCAGCAAACCAAGCCTTAAGAAAAGTTATCAAACACATTCAAGACATCCATTCTGAGCTAGAACACGAGCCAACCAAGTCCCAAACACTCTCATTCACAAAATCACCATTGAACTGCACAAAAACAGGGCCTGCTGCAGATTGAATCCCACAACTCATTTCCATCGTGCATTCTTGCTAAAACCACTTCAAACACCTTACCTACCATCAATGCAAACTATCCAAAGCATTAGAAGTGGACTGTAACTCCTCTAATCAGTTTGGCCATTTTCATTTTCTTGTTTTGCAGTTGAAGTTCCATAACACGATTCAACTAGTTTCAAAGCAAAGTAAAGCTTGGAATAGCATCCCTGGACCTCAAGGAAGCTGTACCAATCATCACCTTGCACTGAAAGTACCTCAATCATCAGATACAACTTCAACTGAACAGGTAAGTTCATGAATTCGTATCTCTCTATCCAGGCATTGTTAGCTTTAGGTTTGTGAAGAAAATATGTTACATTCATAGCCCTGAACATGCCCATGTAGTTAGTTTTCATTTATGTTACGTGTGTCATGAGAATTTGATGTCTGAACATTGATAAAAAATTAGGTTAAGATTTGGGAATGGAGAAATTCTCTCTCATTTTTTAGAGTTAGATCAAGTTTTAGGTATGTATGGATTCGTTGTTTGATGCTGAACATTTTTGATGTTGTGAGTTTTCATTAAAAAGCCAGGAATCAAGGTGTTTGAATCAGGTTACAAAACGCGCGTTTTTGGAGAAAGAATGGCTGGAGGTTGAAGAAGCTCCACGTGGGCTGGGCCTGTTTGGTTATTTCTGTTTACACCACTTTTTTTGCTTTCACACCCCCTAGGCCCATTTGGCTTATTTTTATGATTTTTTGACTTTTTCTTTTTTGCTCTGACTTATTTATTTTTTCTTATAATATTAAAAATATAAAAAATATTTTTCTCACCATTTTTGAATTTATTAGGCATTTATTTGGTTTCTTTTAGTTTTTGTACATAAATAAATAAATAAACACTTTTATTTAAAAAATACCAAAAATAATGTAAACACATTTTATTTTCCATTTTTATTTTATTTTATCTTCTGAAAATATTTTTATATAAAATATACTTTTTTTATAATTATTAAATATTATTATTTTGTATATATAATATATATTTAGTAAATAATATAAATATTCATATATATTAGTATATTTAGGTTAAGAATACAAAATATATACATTATATTTTTTTATTGATATTTAAACATTAAAAAATACCTTTTGACCAATATACTTCATTTTTATTTTATTTTTGTATATAATAAATAATATTTGTACATATTGAATAATTAATACATTTTACTTAATAAAATTAGGGTTTTACCCTAAACATAAAAAATCCAAAAATTAATACCTTTTTATTTTGATTATTTGACATATAAAAAACACCTTTTTCCATACATATAAAAACCCTTTTTGCATCTTACATATTTATTTTATTTCCATTTAATTTGTTTAATTGAATATCTTATAAATAATTCCAAGTGATGTAATAGCTAGGTTTAAATTCCTTGTCAAATACCCCCCATTTGAACATTTGTACCCCCCTTCCCATATTGTGTTGTAATAGCTTAGGAACTTTAATTTTCGCACTTTAAAGTTTTTTTTAAATATACCATGATAGAATTAGGGTTTGTATGCAAAAACAACAAAATAGTTTGACCTAATTTCAAGATAATCAAGCATGAAAATGGACAACACTCATCACACTTGCACCCCTAGGGTATTCCACTTGTTGCCTTCAATAAATGGGCCATATTGCATGTTAGGTCTCTTTGGGAAAAACAAACACAATTCAAATGATCATAGTCCCTCGATGACGCTTTCGAAAAGTTGCCTAAAAATGATCAAAGTCCCTTAAAGGAAAATTGCCCAAAGATACTTGCCACCATTGCAATTATGGTCTAAACGATGACCCGCGCCCGTCCCTTTCACATCCTAACACAAGATTGTCCACAAAATACAATGGTGGAACAAAATTGTTAAAAGGGTTAAAACATAGCAAAAATCTTTGAGAACTTTAGGGTAGATAACTCTTAAGTACTTGTCAACTTGCAAAACAAAAACACTTGCCTATTTTTCAAACCACACTTCACAAACAATTTCAAAACAACTTTCAAAAAACCTTGAAAAATCTTTTCAAAAAGACAAACACCTTTTGTAAAACATTCGAGTAAAGAATTGTTACAAGGGTAGCCTAGACAAGGCATCTTTTTCAAAACATTTTCAAAACCACACACAAAGCACCATTTCAAACAATTGAAAACCAAGGCAAGTTGATCTAAGCAAGTACCTAAGAGCCCATGGATAACCATGGATAGAAAGGGTGCTAATACCTTCCATTTCTATAATCTACTCCCCGAACCCAAGAAAACATCTCAAAAGGTTTTTGCTGTGCTTTTTAAACCTTTCCTTAGGATAAAATAAAAAGTCGGTGGCGACTCTTGCTCAACCGAAACATTTGCGAAAACAAACGCAAAACCATAGTCAGTTCTCCCACCGTATCACAGAACTGGCGACTCTGCTGGGGATAATTTTTAAAGTGGAGTAACCTTAGGGCTTAGATCACCCTCTTGCATGATTAATTATTTGTTTTGATTGATTTACATCTTGGCTCTATTGTTTGGGTTTGCAATCCTACACCCGGATTTTGGGAAACATTTCATAGATAGCAATACATTATGGAAACTGTGTGGGGTATACCGACACAGTCGAAGCAATAGCTATATTAGTGCGACATATTTGTGAGTACCGGTAACCCTTGAGTTCAATCAAGGAGAGTACGGGGCCGCTGAGTGATGTCACTAAGCACTAATGACCTAGAACCTTACTTGACCATCTTGGCCTTACATTAGGGGTAGTGAGATGATCGGCTTTGGTGCAATACGAAGTTGGTAGATACTCGATACTACACTCATTGAGGGTTGTTCTCTTGGAATATTTTGGTCGCTAGTTAAGTGGCTAAACCAAAACAATGAACAATGAAAACAATCCAGTGATATTGAGCTCCTTAGAACCCGGTTACTATTTATAGGACAGGTTTTTAAGCCAACTACACTCAAGAGGGTACTTACCTATGAAACCCCATGCCAGCCTGAAACTAGGGTTTGGTGTGATTTGCTTGTACATATGTTTGTGCATACATCATAAATATCATAAAGCATCATATGCATTCACTAACCATTTCAAGGGTTTAGATCTTCACCTTTGTTCTTGTTTTGTAGGTCATGGAAATTCCTCGCAGAAAAACCATCCAAGTCAACCTTGTGAGAATCTCTCCTCAACTCAAGGAGCTCACCTCAAGAATTCCGGAAAGCTCATCCTTCAGTGAAAGACAATGTAGACTGCTCAGCTTAGTCAACACCAACATTGAAGAAGACATGATGAAAGTGCTATTCCAGTTCTTTGACCCTCTTCACCACTATTTCACTTTCCCTGACTATCAGTTGGTACCCACTTTGGAGGAATTTTCTCAACTCCTAAGAATCCCTATCCTTAATCAACTACCCTTCAACGGTACGGAAAAGGAACCAAAGCCGGAAGATGTTGCTCGAGCATTACATCTACAACCATCCGACATCAAGGGGCATTGGGAAACCAGAAGCGGCGTTAAAGGATTCTTAGCAAAATTCTTGTTTGAGAAGGCACAAGAATGTTGGAATTCATTGGACCTACAAGCCTTTGAAGAAATTGTGGCACTCCTTATCTATGGGTTGGTCTTGTTCCCAAATTCTGACCAATTGGTGGATGTCAACGCCGTCAAAATCTTCTTGTCCAGAAATCCAATACCAACATTGCTTGGGGACATCCTTCACTCATTTTACACACGAACAATGAGAAAGAGGGGTGTTCTCATGTGCTGTACTCCTCTCCTTGCAAGGTGGTTTATTTCGCACCTTCCACAATCTGTCTTGAAGAATGACCAAGGCTCAATGTGGTCCCAACGATTGATGACTCTTACTCACTCTGATGTACATTGGTGTTCTCGGTCTAGAGAAAATGTCATCATCGTCGATCGTTGCGGAGAGTTTCTTAATGTTCCTTTACTTGGAATCAGAGGAGGTATCACCTACAACCCTTGCCTAGCTTTGAGGAAATTTGGATATGCACGGAGGGATGGCCCTCACGACATGTTGATTCCTGACCTAGTTTTTGACTTCGACAACGATGCGCAAGGACTTCGCCAAAGATTCATCAGAGCTTAGAGGATGCCCAACAAGGTTGATAGCAAGACACTGGGACACAAGAACTCCATCCTTCTTTAGCCTTATCTCAAGTGGCTACGAGCCCGAGCCCAGAGTCTAATGATGCCTTATCCTCATGTTCTCCCTGTGATTAAAGAGCCCGTCAAGGAAGGAGAGGTTCCCTACACCGTCCTACATCCTGACATGCCTACATCGTGGGAGGAAATGCAGAAAAGTTGGATTCAGCTCAAGGAGGAACGGAACACTTTTGAAGCTAGCTTATACGCCAGTGAGAAGAAGGTTCTAGAGCTTACCCGCCGACTCCATGAGCAAGAGGCCCTCAACACCTACATTGCGCCAAAGAGGATGCGCAACGTCTTTTTGCCTTGAGAAGTTGTTTTTGTAATATTTGGCCCATGGGGCATTTATATACTAACAAATTTCTTCTTATTAATATGACGTGCGCTCCTTTTTGTCTACAACAATTTTGAATGTTCTAAATCCTTGAATGCATTGCATACATAAGCATATCATTCATCATGTGCATAAGAAGGTCTCACGCCAGGTTTCCTTATTTGTCTGATGTTTATTTCAGTAGGATGGATCTCGAGCAAACAGTCAAAGACCTATAAGCTCAAAATGCACAGTTCCAGCAAGTCCTGACGACCTTGGATAAGGGTCAGGAGGATCTCAAGACCTTACTGGGGAATAAAGACCCAGTGAAAAAGAAGAAAAAGAAACTCGGGGTGGCTACTCTAGGGAGAAGATTTGACGGAGAGGCCAGGAGAGTGCTTGAATTTCCTCCTACTTCTGATGAAGGGACCAGTAAAGGAGGTGGGGCTGCGGTACCTTCCGAGTCCGATGTGGAAGAAGAAGAGGTCGAAGAGGATGAAGACTACTCTGATCAACAATACCCTCCGGCTGATGATAAATACAAAGGTTTAGAAGACAGGTTGGCCGCCATGGAGCTACAAAGGGTGCCGAGTTTGGATTTCGAAGACTTGGGTTTAGTTGCCGGGATTGTGATTCCCCCAAAATTCAAAGTGCCAGTTTTTGTGAGGTATGATGGGCTGTCCTGTCCAAAAATGCATCTCAGGTCCTACGTAAGAAAGATCCAACCTTATACGGCAGATAAGAACCTTTGGATCCATTTCTTTCAAGACAGCCTTTCTGGAGCTCAACTGGAGTGGTTTTATCAGCTAGAGGGAACCAGCGTCCGAAACTGGGAAGACTTGGCCACCGCCTTCTACAAACAATATCAGTACAATTCTGACCTTGCTCCTACGTGTACCCAACTTCAGGGTATGTCACTGGGAACAGGCGAAGGATTCAAAGAATATGCACAAAAATGGAGGGATTTGGCTGGCAGGGTGCAGCCTCCTTTAACCGATCGTGAACTTGTTGATATGTTTCTAGGGACCCTATCTGGGCCATTTTTCAATCATCTGATTGGTAACTCTTCCGCGGGGTTTACCGATTTGATCTTAATAGGCGAAAGAATAGAAGCTGACATCAAGTCAGGGAAGATTCAGAAGGGTGTTGCTGCAAGTGTTGAGAAGAAACCTTTCAAGAAGGAAACGACTGTGGTATATTCTCAGAGAAGAGCAGGGAAGACTGAACGCCGGCCAACTGTGGGGGCCGTAATGATTCAAAACTCTTCAAGTGAGCAGCCTCGCTATAACCAGTCCAGACCAAATCAGCAACGAGTGGAACGGCCACAACGGCAGTTCACCCGCATTAATATGACTCCAGCGCAAGTTCTTCCCCATCTGTTAAGGTTGAATCTCGCCACTATCAAAGAGGCACCAAAAAATGTGAATACGTCCTCTCCGCATTATCATCCTAATGCTAAATGCGCCTACCATTTTGACAGTGTCGGGCACGACACCAATGATTGTTGGGCACTCAAGCATAAAATCCAAGACCTGATAGAGGCGAAGGAAGTGGAGTTCGACGCTCCGGAGAAGCCTAATGTGATATCTGCTCCCATGCTGAAGCACGGCCGAAATGTCAATGCCATTGAAGAGGATTTGTATGTTGCTGATGTCAATGATCTGATAACTCCGTTGCTAACCGTCAAGTTGAATCTGTTAAGGGCCGGGATCTTCCTGGGATGTAAAGAAGACTGTTATTGTTGTTACTCTCTGCCGTTTGATTGTCCGTTACTGAAGAAAGGCATCCAAGGCCTAATGGACAGTCGACAAATTTTGTTTGAAAAAGTTTCTGCTATTCCAACCCATACTGAAGATGTCTCAATCATAACCATTCACGCCAATCTTTCCAAGGCCGTCAGAAAGCCTGTTAAGATTACACCAGCTACGAAATATGTTCCTTTGAAGATAACAATGCCAGGGCCTATCCCCTATGTTTCTGAGAAGTCAATACCATGGAACTACGGCGGTGACGTCTACTACCATGGTATTAAACAAATCGAAATAACTGAAGAAAGTTCGGATGATGAAGAAGCCAGCATTGGAAACATTGCAGGCACGAGCAAAATCACCCGGAGCGGGAGAATATTTTCTCCAGAGATTGCCCCTCCGAGAGCAATCTTTGGACCCTCATCTACTGACAAGGTTATCCCTGCACCAATAAAACTCTCCGCTAGAACCCCATTGATTGAATATGTTATTGTTCCTAGTACTGTCCCTCCTACCGCTGCTGATAAAGGTAAGGGAATCCAAGATGAGCTCGTCAGGACGAGGGCTCAACCCTTGGTCATTCCGGAGACCTCCAAGAAGGAAATGGATGAGATCTTGAAGATGATCAAAAGGAGTGATTACGATGTGGTAGAACAGCTGGGGCAAACCCCCTCAAAGATCTCCATGCTGGCACTACTACTTTGCTCGGAAGCGCACGCTAAAGCTTTGATAAAATTCCTGAAGGCAGCCCATGTGCCCCAGGAAACCTCTGCAGATCAATTTCAAAATTGCGTGGCCAGCCTTACTGCGGACAACAGATTAGGTTTCTCTGATGCCAACCTAACTCCTAAAGGTAGAAACCACAATGATGCTTTGCACATTTCAGTCGAGTGTCGAGGAACTACTCTCGCACATGTCTTGGTCGACACTGGTTCGTCGCTGAATGTACTGCCTAAGAAGGCCTTGGACCGACTAGATTGTGAAGGGTTGGAGTTGAAACCGAGTGATATTGTTGTCAGAGCTTTCGATGGTTCGAAGAGAATGGTCCATGGGGAGGTTGATATTCCCATCAAGGTGGGCACCGAGGTGTTTAAATCTACTTTCTATGTGATGGACATCCGTCCGTCATACTCTTGCTTGTTGGGTAGGCCTTGGATACACCATGTCGGGGCAGTCACCTCCTCCTTACATCAGATGTTGAAGTATCCTGTCAAGGGAAAGATTATAACCGTCCATGGCGAAGAGGAGTACATGATCAGCCACTTGAACTCCTTCCGGTATGTGGAGGTAGAGGGGGAGTTCATTGAGACGCCTTTCCAGCATTTCGAAGAAGTCCTTCCTGAAATAACAGTAGCAAAGTTGGCAGCTGAGGCACCGAGGCAGATGGCCAGGATGGCATCTCTGGAAGACGCAAGGGCCGCAATAAAGGAGGGGAAGAATTCAGCATGGGGCAGTTGCCTGATATTCCACATAAAACAGACAAATTTGGATTAGGGTTCACTACCGCGGGCCAGAAAGCTATGCGTCGTTCGAAGATTGAAAGAGCGCCAGTCAAAATTTCTCCCTGCGGAATCAACGCTTTGGAGGATGAAGACAAAGAGAGCAACATCGAAGAGTGGATTTACCCAACTGTCAAAGGAGGATTGTGCAACTGGGAGGCAAAAGACTTTGTCCCCATCACTTTTATTCATCAGTAATTTATCTGTCAAACATTTCCTATTTGGTCTGTAATATTTATTTTCGAACAACCCGTACACTATCTTTTTACCTCATGCCTTGCCCGGGGCATGTAGGTCCATTTGTAAGGGTTTTGATTATTTTCATATCCATATGCCATGTTTAATGATTCATTGGACGTTTTTTATTTGATAAACTGCTGTGTTCATTTTCTTTCCTTTTGCATTTTTTGTTTAAGGATGGCTATCCCTTACACACACCCACACTCATAAATGCAGGTACCCATCCACTCCGGATTCCATGGGTGACGATTCTGCTATATCCTTCAATAACTCTGAAGATCTGGTCAATCAAGCCGAGTATGAAGATGACGAAGGTTGTGAAGTACCAGGGGAACTAGCCAGACTTCTACAGCAAGAGGAAAGGGCCATCTTACCGCACGAAGAGTCATTGGAAACTGTCAACTTAGGGACCGAGGAAGACCGGAAGGAGGTGCAAGTGGGTGCCAATCTGGAACCAAGTATCAAGGAACGCCTGATACAGTTGTTGAATGAGTATGTTGAAATCTTCGCTTGGTCTTATGAAGACATGTCGGGTTTAGACACAGACATCGTGGTTCACCGTCTCCCCACAAGAGAGGATTGTCCATCGATCAAGCAAAAAGTCCGCCGAATGAGGCCTGACATGTCTGAAAAGATCAAAGCAGAAGTGATGAAGCAATTCGACGCTGGCTTTCTGGCTGTTACGTCCTATCCTCAATGGGTCGCTAACATCGTGCCAGTACCTAAGAAAGATGGCAAAGTCAGGATGTGTGTGGACTACCGGGATTTGAATAGAGCCAGCCCCAAAGATGATTTTCCACTTCCACACATTGACATTTTGATCGACAATACAGCTCAGCACAAAGTGTTTTCCTTCATGGATGGATTCTCGGGCTACAATCAAATCAAAATGGCCCCCGAGGATATGGAGAAAACAACTTTTGTCACACAATGGGGCACTTTCTGTTACAAGGTGATGCCGTTCGGACTGAAGAACGCTGGGGCAACTTATCAACGCGCCATGGTAGCTTTGTTTCATGATATGATACATCATGAGATTGAAGTTTACATAGACGATATGATAGCTCGGTCACAAACAAAGGAGGAGCACCTTGAACATCTAGAGAAGCTGTTTACCAGGTTGAAAGAATACAAACTCAGGCTGAATCCAAGTAAGTGCACTTTTGGAGTTAGGTCTGGTAAACTTCTAGGATTCATTGTAAGCAACAAAGGCATTGAAGTCAATCCAGCAAAAGTGAAAGCAATACAAGAGATGCCTGCTCCCCGTACTGAAAAGGAGGTTAGAGGGTTCTTGGGGCGCTTGAACTATATTGCCAGATTCATCTCTCATCTGACTTCTACCTGTGAGCCAATTTTCAAACTCTTGAAGAAAGATCAGGTAGTCGATTGGAACGACGATTGCCAAGCTGCTTTCGATAAGATCAAGGATTATTTGCTAGAACCTCCTATTCTGATGCCACCCGTCGAAGGAAGACCATTGATCATGTATCTGACCGTCTTGGATAACTCAATGGGGTGTGTTTTGGGCCAGCATGACGAGTCTGGTCGAAAAGAGCATGCTATTTATTACCTTAGCAAAAAGTTTACCGACTGTGAGACTCGCTACTCACTGCTCGAGAAAACTTGTTGCGCTTTGGTATGGGTTGCTCGCCGACTAAGACAGTATATGTTGACTCATACTACCTTGTTGATTTCCAAAATGGATCCTATCAAGTATATCTTCGAAAAGCCCGCTTTATCCGGAAGGATAGCTAGATGGAAAATGATCCTGACTGAGTATGACATCCAGTACACCACCCAAAAAGCTATAAAAGGGAGTGTACTAGCTGACCATCTGGATCATCAAGCTATCGAAGATTATCAACCCATGAGATTTGACTTCCCAGACGAGGACATCATGAATTTGGACAACATTGAAGGTAACGGACCGTATGACGGACCCGAAAAGGGATCCCGATGGACCCTGTACTTTGATGGTGCTTCAAATGCACTTGGAAATGGTATCGGCGCAGTACTCATTTCTCCGGAAGGTTGTCACACACCTTTCACGGCCCGACTTTGCTTCAGCTGCACAAACAACATGGTTGAGTATGAAGCTTGCATCTTTGGTCTCAAGGCTGCTATAGACTTGGGGATCAAATCTTTGATCGTATTTGGGGACTCGGCTTTGGTTATCAGTCAAATCAAAGGAGAGTGGGATACCAAGCATCCTAATCTTATCCCGTACAAAGAACATGTCTTGACATTGTTGCCTCATTTCGAACAAATTACCTTCGAGCATTTCCCGCGAGAAGAGAATCAGCTAGCAGATGCTCTAGCTACAATGTCCTCCATGTTTAAACTCAATTGGGATAACGAGGCTCCCCAAATCACCATCGAGCGAATGGATGAACCTGCACATTGTCACGAGATTAATACCAAAGAAGTAGTGGAACAACCTTGGTTCCATGAAATCAAAAGGTATCTCGAGACTAGAGATTATCCCGAAGGAGCTTCCGCAAATGACAAGAAGTTCTTAAGGAAATTTGCTGCCAAATTCTTCCTGAGCAACGACATCCTTTACAAACGAAGCCATGATTGTGTATTACTCCGATGTGTAGACAAAGCTGAAGCAGGATTGATCATGACTGAGATACACAGCGGCACATTTGGCACTCACTTGAGCGGGCATACAATGGCTAAGAAGACCCTAAGGGCAGGCTATTACTGGTCTACCATGGAAGCTGACTGCCATCAACATTCCCGTACTTGCCACAAATGTCAAGTCTATGCTGACAAAGTTCATATCCCTCTGGTTCCTCTCAATGTTCTGACTGCTCCTTGGCCATTTGCAATGTGGGGCATTGACATGATTGGAGAGATCAAGCCCACGGCTTCCAATGGACATCGCTTCATCCTAGTTGCCATTGACTATTTCACCAAATGGGTCGAAGCAGCTTCCTTCGCCTCTGTTACTAAAAATGTGGTTGCCCGCTTTATCAAGCAAAATCTCATATGTCGGTATGGTGTTCCAGACAGGATCATCACAGACAACGGTACAAATCTGAATAACACGATGATCACCGCATTGTGCGAACAGTTCAATATTTATCATCACAATTCATCTCCCTATCGGCCGAAGATGAACGGTGTTGTTGAAGATGCGAACAAAAACATTAAGAAGATCATTCAGAAAATGACAGTCACTTACAAAGACTGGCATGAGATGTTACCGTTTGCTCTACATGGATACCGTACGACGGCACGTACTTCAACAGGGGCAACCCCATTTTCTTTGGTATATGGCATGGAAGATGTCCTGCCTATGGAGGTTCAGATTCCTTCTCTAAGGATTATGAAGGACACGGGTTTGAATGAAGATGATTGGATGCAGACCCGACTTGATCAACTCAATTTGATCGACGAGAAGCGACTCGCTGCTATATGTCATGGTCAGACGTATCAAAAGCGGATGATCAAGGCCTTCAATAAGAAAGTCAGACGTCAAGTGTATCAAGTCGGAGATCTCGTAATCAAGCGGATTATCTTGCCGCAAAGTGATCCCAGGGGCAAATGGACTCCTACATATGAAGGACCATTTGTGATCAAGAGCATATTTTCTGGTGGTGCGATGATTCTAACCACCATGGACGGCGACGATTTGTCGCACCCTGCGAACGCAGACATAGTCAAAAGATACTACGCATAAAATAACCCGACAAGTCGAAAGCCCGAAAGGGCGGCTTGGGAAAAAATGGGCATCCCGGTGAAGCGAAAACCCGAAAGGGCGGTTCAGGCAAAAATTAGGGATAAAAACAAAAAAATATGTACACCCGGCAAGTTGAAAACCCGAAAGGGCGGCTTGGGCAAAGAGGGGTTTCCCGGTGGATCGAAAACCCGAAAGGGAGATTCAAGCAAAAGTTAGGGAATTAAAGCGTATGACTATGTCTCGTCGGATCACTTCAAAGACAATCTCTTCATCAACTAGTTCCAGGTTTCTGATCAATCCAGTCATCGACAAACGAAGCATTGGATGGACAGATATTCAGAGTTGTGAAGGCTATAGCGGAATGGAATCCCATGGAATTATTTCACATAGCCATCTTTATTTTGTATAAATATTTCAATATTTACGACAAAATCCTCTTACTAGGATAATTGTCTCCTTTGTACAAATATACTCAGAAAAATAATACAAATACTTTTCCCAGAAATTTGTGTCATTTCCTTTTTCTTTTTCTCTTGCACTAATTGTTTTATTTTGAGAAACGTCCAATGTTTTGTTAAATAGGCATATGCATTTGAACATAATCATTTCCTTATGAATCCAGAAAGAGGATTACTGATAGGTTGAAGGTGCAGTTGGATATCTTGATACCCTTTCAAAGGAAACCCCCAGGAGATTTGGAATCCATATCCCCAGCAAGTTTTGAAGCTTATCCCCAGTAGATTCTGGAAGCTTATCCCCTGCAGAGTACGGACGTCTCTCCCGAGCCTTATTCAAAGTTATCCCTCACAAGGGCTTATAACTGGGTTATCCTCAACTTTTTGCCACGGAAGATCGCACTCGGCAAAATTCTTCCTATCCCCAGCGGATTTCATCAAAGTTCCCCAACATAACTTATCAATACAATCCCCAGAGGAGTTTATCTTTGTTATCCCCAGCCAGAGAATCCTCCAGAACTCAATTCCCCTCAGAACTAAGTTTCAGTATCCCCAGCAGAGCTAAAACTTCAGGCTATCAATCCCCAGCGGATCCAGACTAGTGAACCCTCTCCCCACAGAAATGCTTCTCAGTCTTATCTCCCCAGCTTAAGTCTACCAGGTTCTAAAATCCCCAGTAGAAATCATCTGAAATTCTTTTACCCTGTAAGTCACCAAGGAAATTCCAAGTCCCCGCAAGTGGTTCTAAGGCCCCTCGACGTTTGAAAACAGTTTACGGATGCCTCCAGATACGGATGTCAATTTATTGCTTATTCATACCCCCAATTCAGATGTGGTCCAAAACATGGACACCTTTCTGATACTCATTCCAGATGGCATCTTTAAGCCCATCCCCGACAAATTTCTGTCACTCTTCCAGATGGCATCGTTAAGCCCATCTCCAAATGGCATCTCTAAGCCCATTCCCACATCCTTTGCTTTGACGAGTGCAAATTTAAGGGCACTCTAGTGTCCAATCTCCTTTTACCCTCGAGTCGCGAAAGGCAAACTTGCCAATCTAACTCTTCGGATTCAAGAAGATTGAACAGGGGCAACTGTTGTACCCCAAAATTTGCCCTCCCATTTTCTCAACATTTCTCATCACTAAGCCCTTGGAGCTCAAGATCCAGTTAGGGTTTCATCTGCTCAAGACTTCTCCTTGCACTGTTGACCCAAATTAGGGTTTGTGTTTGCACAAAGATGTTTTGACCTAAATTGCCTAAGATGACTTTCATGCTTCATATTGGACTCCCAAGTTTATCCATACCAAGTTTCAAGTCTTGATTCCAAATTTTGCCAAGTCAATTGGACAGTTGACCTAGAAATCAGCTGTATTAAGGAAAAAGTCAATTGTGGCCAATTGACAGTCAAATCTCATGAAAATTGACCCACATCAACATTATGAACTCATATGAACCATTTGATCATGTTTGGATCACAATTCCACAAGAAATTTGATCAAATCACCAAAAGGGCAAAATGGTCATTTTTAGGGTTTTGACTGCACAGAGGCAATTTTTGACTGTTTGACCTAGCCAATGGCAAACCAAGCTCACATATGGACTCAAGGACCCCATGGAATTGTCTTGACATGCTCAACAAGTTCAAAATATCCCAAATGCACAAGATTGACAGTTGAATTTCCCAGTCAATTGATCAATTTTGACTGTATACTGAAAAGTCAAACTTTGACTTTTTGGTCAAAATCAAATGTCAAGATTCATTTTTCATAAAAACATGCCAAATCATGACACTTGTTCATCAAGAAATCAAGAAATGCAAATTAGGGTTTGAAATGAAGATTTTTCATAACTTAGAATTTTTCTAAGTTATGAAAAACCCTAATTTTTTCCTAACTTTGTCCCACTTTCCCACCAAGATTCATTTGGATTCAAGCAAAGGTCAAAACATGAAAGTTGTAGCCTATTGCATAATCAACAACTTTGATTCACAAAGTTTTCCCAAAAGAAGCTTTTATCTCAAGTTACAATTTTTGGAACAAGGGTACCAAACCATTCTTAACTTAGAGAAATTTTGACCTATTTTAGGCAGGATTTTTGCCTAACTTCAAGACCATTTTTCACATACTTCCACTTGGCATTTCAATTTGCACTTCAAAGATGGATTGTAGTACACATTCCAAGATTTCTAAAATGTCCAAGAACTCATCAAACAACCTCATGGTTTGAGAGAATCGAATTTTGCAATATGGGAAAAACTCACTTTTGTTATGGCCAATTTCCATGTTCATACACTTAGGCAATTTTCAAATCAGCATGCTTTCCTTGATTACAGGCCTCTAAACCATCCAACACTCAATAATTTAATGCTAACTCATTGTGTCAAGGCCTTGTTTTATGAGTTTAAGCATTACATGTTGAACTAAGCCATTTATAGAAAAAGCAAATTAGCCATTCTTGAAAAGTTGCACTTTATGTCAAATTTGCAATCCAAGTAGTACAGTTCAAATCTCTTTGGCACAAGTTTATGGACTAATCACACTGATCAAGGGGAGGGTTAGCAGCATAGCTTGGGGGCCTGCATCAGTCTAGAACACCAAGTTGCCTTTTGTTGCTTAAAGTGTAAGAAACATAGCATATCATCCAACAACTTTCATCTCAGCAAACCAAGCCTTAAGAAAAGTTATCAAACACATTCAAGACATCCATTCTGAGCTAGAACACGATCCAACCAAGTCCCAAACACTCTCATTCACAAAATCACCATTGAACTGCACAAAAACAGGGCCTGCTGCAGATTGAATCCCACAACTCATTTCCATCGTGCATTCTTGCTAAAACCACTTCAAACACCTTCCCTACCATCAATGCAAACTATCCAAAGCATTAGAAGTGGACTGTAACTCCTCTAATCATTTTGGCCATTTTCATTTTCTTGTTTTGCAGTTGAAGTTCCATAACACAATTCAGCTAGTTTCAAAGCAAAGTAAAGCTTGGAATAGCATCCCTAGACCTCAAGGAAGCTGTACCAATCATCACCTTGCACTGAAAGTACCTCAATCATCAGATACAACTTCAACTGAACAGGTAAGTTCATGAATTCGTATCTCTCTATCCAGGCATTGTTAGCTTTAGGTTTGTGAAGAAAATATGTTACATTCATAGCCCTGAACATGCCCATGTAGTTAGTTTTCATTTATGTTACGTGTGTCATGAGAATTTGATGTTTGAACATTGATAAAAAATTAGGTTAAGATTTGGGAATGGAGAAATTCTCTCTCATTTTTTAGAGTTAGATCAAGTTTTAGGTATGTATGGATTCGTTGTTTGATGCTGAATATTTTTGATGTTGTGAGTTTTCATTAAAAAGCCAGGAATCAAGGTGTTTGAATCAGGTTACAAAACGCGCATTTTTAGACAAAGAATGGCTGGAGGTTGAAGAAGCTCCACGTGGGCTGGGCCTGTTTGGTTATTTCTGTTTACACCACTTTTTTTGCTTTCACACCCCCTAGGCCCATTTGGCTTATTTTTATGATTTTTTGACTTTTTCTTTTTTGCTCTGACTTATTTATTTTTTCTTATAATATTAAAAATATAAAAAATATTTTTCTCACCATTTTTGAATTTATTAGGCATTTATTTGGTTTCTTTTAATTTTTGTACATAAATAAATAAATAAACACTTTTATTTAAAAAATACCAAAAATAATGTAAACATATTTTATTTTCCATTTTTATTTTATTTTATCTTCTGAAAATATTTTTATATAAAATATACTTTTTTATAATTATTAAATATTATTATTTTGTATATATAATATATATTTAGTAAATAATATAAATATTCATATATATTAGTATATTTAGGTTAAGAATACAAAATATATACATTATATTTTTTTATTGATATTTAAACATTAAAAAATACCTTTTGACCAATATACTTCATTTTTATTTTATTTTTGTATATAATAAATAATATTTGTACATATTGAATAATTAATACATTTTACTTAATAAAATTAGGGTTTTACCCTAAACATAAAAAATCCAAAAATTAATACCTTTTTATTTTGATTATTTGACATATAAAAAACACCTTTTTCCATACATATAAAAACCCTTTTTGCATCTTACATATTTATTTTATTTCCATTTAATTTGTGCAATTGAATATCTTGTAAATAATTCCAAGTGATGTAATAGCTAGGTTTAAATTCCTTGTCAAATACCCCCCATTTGAACATTTGTACCCCCCTTCCCATATTGTGTTGTAATAGCTTAGGAACTTTAATTTTCGCACTTTAAAGTTTTTTTTAAATATACCATGATAGAATTAGGGTTTGTATGCAAAAACAACAAAATAGTTTGACCTAATTTCAAGATAATCAAGCATGAAAATGGACAACACTCATCATACTTGCACCCCTAGGGTATTCCACTTGTTGCCTTCAATAAATGGGCCATATTGCATGTTAGGTCTCTTTGGGCAAAACAAACACAATTCAAATGATCATAGTCCCTCGATGACGCTTTCGAAAAGTTGCCTAAAAATGATCAAAGTCCCTTAAAGGAAAATTTCCCAAAGATACTTGGCACCATTGCAATTATGGTCTAAACGATGACCCGCGCCCGTCCCTTTCACATCCTAACACAAGATTGTCCACCAAATACAATGGTGGAACAAAATTGTTAAAAGGGTTAAAACATAGCAAAAATCTTTGAGAACTTTAGGGTAGATAACTCTTAAGTACTTGTCAACTTGCAAAACAAAAACACTTGCCTATTTTTCAAACCACACTTCACAAACAATTTCAAAACAACTTTCAAAAAACCTTGAAACAACTTTTCAAAAAGACAAACATCTTTTGTAAAACATTCGAGTAAAGAATTGTTACAAGGGTAGCCTAGACAAGGCATCTTTTTCAAAACATTTTCAAAACCACACACAAAGCACAATTTCAAACAATTGAAAACCAAGGCAAGTTGATCTAAGCAAGTACCTAAGAGCCCATGGATAACCATGGATAGAAAGGGTGCTAATACCTTCCCTTTCTATAATCTACTCCCCGAACCCAAGAAAACATCTCAAAAGGTTTTTGCTGTGCTTTTTAAACCTTTCCTTAGGATAAAATAAAAAGTCGGTGGCGACTCTTGCTCAACCGAAACATTTGCAAAAACAAACGCAAAACCATAGTCAGTTCTCCCACCGTATCACACTTCCCATAAGCCTTACTACCCAGGCTTTTCATTTCGAAGTAACCCTACTACCCAGGCTTTTCATTTCGAAATAACCCTACTATCCAGGTTCCTTCTCCCTTGTCTCCAGACGACAGTTTACAACACTATAAGGCCAAGATCCGACCAGATACGGTCGATTCCATATTTCCCCAGTGTGTCGCCGTACAACTTGGACCCTGACCAGGTGTACATTCTACTTTCATCTCTTCAATCAGGATTTAATTCCCAGTAGAGTAATGGACAACCAAAGCTCCTAGACTTTACTTCCCAGTTCATAAATTAACATTCCTCGGCAAAGTCCCCTTCAACGGCAGGTACAGGAATTTTCGCCAAGGAATCTCTTGCGCAACCAGTCTTTTCTGGATGGCATCTTTAAACCCATCTCCAACGATTCCCCCTTTCTTTCCAAAATGGCATCTTTAAGCCCATTCCCTATACCCTCAGTCATCACATCATCGAGTGCAAATTTCTGGGCACTCTAATGTCCAATCGTCTTCCATCTTCAGATCAAGAAAGGCTGACCAGCCAATCTACATCCTCAGGCTTAAGAAGATTGAACAGGGGCAACTGTTGTACCCCAAAATTTGCCCTCTCATTTATCAAAGCATCGACCTGGACCCTCAGGTTTGCCTCCATCCAATTTCAAAAATGAATTACAAAGTTTCCAAGAAATCCATTCACAAGGGCAAAATGGTCATTTGCACACTAAAAGGTCAAACTTTAAATTTTGGATCAAAATCAAGTTTCAAGAATCATATTTCAGCAAGACATGTTAAAATACAGAGTTTGTTTCACCAAGAAATTTAAAAAGTCAAAATTCTAAATACTTAGAATTTTTCTAAGTGTTTAAGAAATATGGCAAGCTCAGAACTTCTGATCAGATTATCACCATGATGCAAGCTGATTCTGTAAGAACTTCTGGAACAAAAGTTATAGATTTCAATAAAATCTAAAACATTGCAGAACATAACTTCTCCTGGAAATGTTGGAATCTCAAGTTATAAATGTTCAAAGATACGTCAGTGAAACTAAAGCACTCAGCAAATTCTGAATATTTTCAAGACAGAATCGGGTCAGAACTTCTGGGCCAATTTTCATAAAGTTTCAATCAGAGTTTACAAGGGGAAATTCAAACAAGGTCACAAAGCATGCTGCAAGCTTCCTGGAAAATCTGAGAGCTCCTTCAGAACATGCTGGAACCAGGAGATACAAGGATCAGAAGATTGGACGTTTATTATAAGTTATGCTGAAGCTGAACTTCTGATCCAGAAATAAACAAATGAGGCAGAGTTTCACATGGCAGGATTTCTGATTTGATAAATCTCATCATCATTTAATGCTCATTTAATGCTCACAACCACTTTTGAGTCATTATCCAAAGGATTTCCCCACGTGTGGCATAAAAGTACCATTGTTGTCTTGGAAAAGCAAACTCTTGTACTAGAGTTTGCTGGGCCCATGCGTTACTTTTGCTTTGGAAGTTACTTTTCCTTAATTCATGCTTACAAATCCAGCATAGACACGGCTAAAAATTGTTAACCACCTTACTTTATACCTTGAACCATACTTGTTTGAACTTGCTGCAAGAACACGTCAGCGCCTAGCATATGATGGCTATATTTTTTTATTTCTCCAAACTACAAGATTTTTGCCTATAAGTTGAGAGTCATTGGCAACGATAAAAGGGTCAAAAATTTGAGAAAGAAAAGCCTTGAACCCCTGCTAAAATTCCAAGAGTCCAAAAACTGTAAACACAACATACAAAACATGTTAACTTTTGATTCCTTGCATTCAAACTTCATTTGTTATTAAGTTGTTTCTTGACTAAAGTCATCCACAGAGTTGCTGATTCACATATTAGAAGTTATCCTAACTTCTGTGTTCATATTGCAATACACTCTTTATCCACCTCCATCTCAAAGAAGTCAGAACATTATCCCTTGGTTGTTCCAAAAGTTGAAAACTTCCAGCCTGGTAAGCACGTGAAGGAGCTGCTCAGAGTGTCCACAGAGTTCAGGACTAAACTTCAGTTTACAGAGTCTTTTCCAGCTGCAAGGTAAGCTTCTGCTGACTCTCATCATATTCCTTAGGCATTGTCAGATTTTGCATGTTTAAAATACAATGTAGATATTATGATTATGATGATGTACATATTCTGAGATTTCATGCATCTGCCTGCCTAAGTAGAGGGAATTCCAGTTCAGAGCTTCATGAAGAAATTAGGAATCAGAATTAGGATTAGCAAATTCACATTTGCTTCTGATCTATATTGCTGATATCTCTTGCTTCTGAAACATTATGAAACTTGTCATGACTGTTACATGTGTAACTCTTGTTCTGTTAAGAAATGACTAAGTTGCAGATGTTCTAACTAGCATGGAGAGGGAGACGAAGTTCTACCAGTGGCATCAGAACTTCTGAAAACTTCTTTGTTCCCAGCGGATCCAGAACTTCTGACCTTCCCTATTTCTAGTAACGTTGTTTCTGTTTGTGTAGTATGTCAAAGTCAGAACTTCTGAGCTCTCCTATTTCAGCATTTTGTGCTGATCCTGCCTTCCTTCTCTTTGTCATTTTTACCATCACCTTTATGTTTCATTAATAAAAAAAACACCAAAAATATTTTACATTTTACATGCTTTATTTTATTTCTTAAAATAAAAAGATCAAAAATATTTTCTTAAACAAAACTTATTTCTTTTCTCAAACAAAACAAGTCAATTTCACATTTTCTTGTACATTCTTATCCATTCAATATGGTTGTAATAGTAACTTAGGACTTAATTTTATTTGCAATCCCCATTTGTAAAGTTGTACATCCCATCCACCAATGATTGTAATAACATAGAATCTTTGTTTTTTGCACTTTTTATTGCTTTCATATAATGCTAGTAATTAGGGTGTGTATGGAAAGACATGAAATAGACAAATAGACCACCCTAATCAAGACTAAAATGCATGAAATCAAACACACTTGCACACTAGCACCCTTAGGGTAATCCCACTTTGTTGCCTATCAGAAAAATTGCCATGTCCCTCGAACATGGGCGTTTTAGCAAAAGATACTCGATAAAAGATCGTAGTCCCTCGATGGACCTCGATGTTGCCTTCGATAAATAGTCCTTAAAACGACATTGCTAAAACGTCCCATAGGTTGCCTTCTATGACTATACAAACGTCCCAACGCCCGTCCCTTCAAATCCAACGGTGGGGCTTCTTAATAAATCAATGGTAAGATAACAACATCTAAAGAAGGAGGAAAATAACATCTAAGACCTTTTTGAGTAGGTAGATTCGCTCTTAGTTGCTCGCTTGCTCACAACAAAAACATTTTATACACCAACACTCTTACTTTGGAACATTTTTCGAAAGACAACACTTTGTACGCGTTCTTATAGAGACGAGAGCCGTTACAAAGGAAACCCTTTTCAAAATCACTTTCAAAAAACACGTCCCACAAACACCTCTTTGAACTATTTTCAAAACAACACTTTGTACGCATTCTTATAGAGACGAGAATCATTACAAAGTCACATTTTCAAAATACTTTCAAAACCCACATCACAAAGCACAAAAGCAAGTGATCTAGAAAGCAACTAAGAGCCCATGGAAAACCATGGATGAAAAGGGTGCTAATACCTTCCCTTTTCATAATCTACCCCCCGAACTCAAGAAAACATCTCTAAAGGTCTTTCCTGTGCTTTTTCACCTTTCCTTATTGGATAAAAAAAAGTCGGTGGCGAATCTTGCTAACCGCAACATTTGCAAACACAAATGCAAAAACCTCAAGTCAGTTCTCCAACCGTATCACAGTATCATTGTCCGAAACTTCAGGACTGGGATACTTCTCCCTTGTCTCTTCTTCTTGATTCTCCCCTTCCTTGGATGAAGAGGTCATATCGACTTGTTGCTTCAATGGCCCTCTAAACCTTCTGCCCATATTCAGAATAATGGGAGCCTTCTTCTTTTTCTTTTTCTCTTTCAGGATGAGGGCTTTCAGATCCTCCTTCCCTTTTTCCAGATTTATGAACATTTGCTGGAACTGGGCGTTTTGTGCCTGAATATCCTTAATGCTTTGTTCGGAAGACATTTCTACTAAAATAAACAGCGAAGAAGATGAGAAACCTGTAATGGTACTTGTACATGCAATGCTATGAATGGGATGCAATGATTTCAAATACTTTGGGAAATTTAAATTTGCGAACCAAAATGAGACAAAGATTTTATTAGCTGAATTCAAAGTTCAAATGCCTTTTAGGCGTTACAATTAAAAACAAATCTAAAACTAGAAAAAAATCAAAATTCCCATGGATGCTTCCTCTTCGTGCCGAGATAAACATTGAGTCCTCTTTCCTCATGGAGCTGCTTTGTGAGCTCTAAAACCTTCCTCTCCTGGGCATAGAATTGATCTCTGTAAGTATCCCGCTCTTTCTTCAACTGAATCCAAGACCTCTGTAATTCTCCAAGATCAGTGGGCATATCAGAATATAGAATCGTGTAAGGAATACCCTCTTCAGTATTGGGTTCCATAATCACTGGTAGAACGGCCACATGGGGCATTATAAGTTTCTGGGTGCGAGATCGTACCCATTAGAGGTAAGGTTCCATAGGAATGGAAGCCTTTGACCCCAAAGCCTTGGCGCCAGATCTGTTTACCATGCCCTAAGCTCGTATGAACCTCCGACGATACTCTTGAACATCATCCTCATAGTTGAATACAATGCCCTCGATAAGTAACTCATGGGGACCATCCCTTCGAGTGTAACCAAATTGTCACAGAGCTAAACAAGGATTGTAGGTTATGCCCCTTCTAATGCCAAGTAACGGGACATTAGGGTACTCCCCGCAACGGTCAATAATAACAGTGTTTTCCATAGCTCAGGAACACCAGAGAATATTCGTGTGAGCGAGTGACATTATCCTTTGTGACCAACCCAAACCTTCTTCATTCTTCGGTATGGACTTAGGGAGGTGAGAAATAAACCACCTCGACAGCAATGGCATGCAACACATAAGAACCCCTCTTCTCTTCATGGTACGAGTATAGAGAGTGTGCAAAATATCTCCGAGCAAGGTAGGCACAGGGTTGCGAGAGAGAAAAATCTTGATAGCATGCACATCTATGAATGAGTCTGGATTAGGGAATAATACCAACCCATAAATTAGAAGAGCCAAGACTTCCTCAAAAGCCTGAAAAATCCAAAGACAGTTGGGCCTTGTCTATCAGGAACTTGGCTAGAAAACCCTTGACTCCGCTTCTTGTTTCTCAATTGGATACCACATCGGCCCGTTTCAGATACAAAGCTGAGGAAATGACTTCTGGCTTAGGAACTTCTTCCAGACCTGTGAAAGGAAACTGTTCAAGGATGGGTATATCCAACAGCTGAGCGAATTCTTCCATGGTAGGCACCAACTGATAGTCTGGGAAGGTGAAGCAGTGGTGCTTGGGATCAAAGAACTGAAAGAGTACACTCATCATCTTTTCATCAAAGTTTGAAGTAACCAGGTTGAGAAGTCGACCATGTCTCTTAGTGAATGCAGAAGTTTCAGAAACCTTTGATACTAGCTCTTTGAGTTGGGAAGGTATCTTCACAAAGCTGATTCAGATAGTGTTTCTATGAACAGAAGCCATGATCTGCAAAACAGAACAAAGATGAATTCCCTTGGTCCTTGAAATGGTTAGTGCTATAAGAATGGATGTTATGTTATGATGCATGATGTCATGATAAACCACATGTATAGGAAACAAAGACAAATCACACCAAGTTCTTAGGTTTAAGGCTTGCATGAGGTTAAAGGTCATACCCTCTTGAAGTTTAGTTGGTTTCAAACCTGTATTAAAAAGTAACCGGGTTCTAAGGGATCTCAATATCACTGACCATCCTTGATCGGGCATTATCTCAGCTCAAGCAATTTTTTCTTGCGGCCAAAATATCTCGAAAGTCTGATCTCAATGAGTGTAGCATCGAGTATCAACCAATCCTCAGATCTATACTGAGGCCGGCTATCTCACTACATTCTAATGGCCAACTTTGTTCAACTAAGGTTCTAAGGTCCGTTAGTGCTTCACAACACCATGCGGCGGCCCCGTATTCTCCTCATTTCCCCATGAAGGATACCGGTACCAACCAAAGTGCCACACCAACACAGCCATCGCTTAAACCATATCGGTCTACGTCGTACAATCTTCACGATCTATTGTTGTTTACCTAAAAAGTGCCCTCAGATCCGGGTGTAGGATCTATAGTAACCCAAACAAAACCCTTTAAGAATAAAGTAAACAAACAAGAAAGAAAATTTCAAAATGACCTAGATCCTAAGGTATACCCCACTTTATTATATTCCCCAGCAGAGTCGCTAGTTCTGTGATACGGTGGAAGAACCGACTGTTAATACTGGTTTGCATTTTGTGTTTTTCATTCGCAAAATGTTGCGGTAAGCAAGAGTCGCCATCGACTTCTATTTTATCCAATTAGGAAAAGGAAAAAGAATAGAAAAAACCTTTTTCGAGAATATTTCTGAGTACGGGGGTAGATTATAGAAAGGGAAGGTGTTAGCACCCTTTCTATCCATGGTTTTCCATGGGCTCTTAGGTACTTGCTCATTTTAAAATAGCTTGTGTGTGTGCTTGTTTTGAAAAAAAGTTTACTTCGTGATAACCCTTGTATCAGTCCTCAAGGGTGTGACGAAGTTGTTTTGAAAATTGTTTGAAAAGTGTTGGCGTGAAATTTGTTTGTTTGAGCAAGTACCTAGGAACTATCTACCTACTCGAAAAAGACTGTTCATTTTCCTTTAGACAGCGTTATCTCATTATTAAGGAATAGGTAGCACCGTCATTGGAGTTTTAAGGGATGTTCGAAGGGACAGATACGGTCACAAAAGCAATGTTAGGAGGTGTTAGTAATCATCCTAAAGCCTTAAAGATCTTTTTCTGAGGCAACATCTGAATGGGTCATTTGAGATCTTTCGGGGCTAGAGGACGACCACTAACAGACCCTATACTTCATGATCGTTTAACCGAAGACAACCGAAGTGGAGTAAACCCTATGAGTGAGCGTATGTGAGTGAACTTTTCAGTTAATTTGTCTTTGCACATTTAGGGTTTTCTACTGTTTTAATTTTCAAGCATTATTCCCATACAATCCTATTAGCATACATCTAACAGTTAATAATTGCGGAAATTTAAAGTACGGAAATAGAAATCCTAACTATTACATGGCTTTCGCAGATACATAATCATTTTGACTGAAAATAAAATGCGGATTAAAACCTAATTAAATCTAATACAACCTCGAAGTAGTTACAAAAATAATTAAAAAAAGTAATTAAAATATGTGCGACGAATTAAATGCGAGGACGATTAGAAAACCTAAAAAATCTAATTTGAGAAAAAATATTTAAGCTATTTTGAAGAAAAACTTAATTATTTACAAAATCAAATCTTAATTTCTAGTTGATTTTAATTTACAAAAAAAATAAGATTTAATTGCCCTAATTTTGAATTAAATTAATTAATTAAAGAAAATAAATATTTTATAAAAAAAGATTTTTGGTGTCTTTGTGATTTTTTTGGTTTTTTATAGTTAATTAAAAAAGATTAATTTGTGAAAACAAATAATTAAACAAATAAAATAAATAAAAGAAATAAAAATTATTAAATTGGGCCTGTGTTGATGAGAAATTCTGGGGGTGTGTTGTGAAATTTGCTAGGCCCAATAACTGTTGAGCCCAACCAATGCGTGAGATCCAGTGCTGGCCCTCTTTGATGGTACACCATGGTCCTTCAGTGATAGGCGTTGGATCTGGTTGATCAGGAATCCTGTGGCTGGCTATTGATGGTGCATGATAGGCTTTTGTGATGGTAATGCATAGGATCCTGCAAAGAAGAATTAAAACAAGGAAAATTGTTGGGATCTGGGATCGAACCCAGGTCCTCTCACTATCCAGCATGCACGCTTGCCATCTGTGCTACATGCCTTGTTTGTTAATATAATAACAACAATATATAATATATGAAATCAAGTGGCTAAATGTAAAAAGCGCGCATAATTCAAATTGGTCAATGGTTATCAGCCACGTCCTTGTCTTCTTCCTGGAACTATCGTTTTAGATAACGACCTTTTACCTACGGACAATGCATGTAACTAAAACCCTGCAAATTTCCAAAATCCAGCACGGACATGATAAATCAATTATGGCTACATCAATCAATTTATTTTGACCTCACGAGTACGATGGTACCCTTTGTGTAGGCCAATTTCACCTGTATCAAGAAGCCCCAAACGTGACCTCAAACCCTAATAATGGCAACTCTGGATATAAGCATCAAAATGCAAAATCAAGTAAACCAAAACGTTCTAAAAGCTCATACAACCATAATGCTATGTTCAATAATGGTTAATCACGTATACATTACAAAATACGATTCAAGTTAGGGAAGGCAAATCGTGGGTCTGTAGAATGCATTTCTGGGCGTGAACAGGCTTGTAATTGATCCAGTTACGTTCCTAAGATGTCCAGCAATCTGTTGGCAATGTTAAAATGGCTTGAATTGGCCTCCAAGCTTGAAACCGATTCACTACTTTTTGCAAAAAAATTGAGTTTGTTCTTGTGCTTTCCACGACTGCTAATCCTTGTTTTCGTGCATGGCCTTGTTCATTATATATCCCTAAGTGAATTAGGGTTATAAAACAGCTGGTATCTTTGCAATTTTTGAAGATTTGATTTGGTTTTCATCTTGTATGATATCTTTCCAAATCAGGCTTAATCATGCCATTCTTGTGCCAATCAACTTTGATTCGATTTGGTCTTGATATGCCAGCATAATTAGCTTGTGATTCTGTCCAAAAATCCAATCAAAACAAATTTTTGCTATTATTTGTCATTTATTTTATTTTATTCAATTTTTAATTAATAAAAAATCAAAATAAAATGAAAAATGAAGCAAATAGTGTATGGGTGAATATTTGGGTCGTGGACCATGTTATGAGTAAGGTGCAAGCATAAAAAGTTAGGCCTATTTGGCAAAAAAATGCAATTTTCAGCATATTTGACTTTTGGCAATTTTGCAAAAATGGTCAACTTTGACAAGTCATATCTCTTCCAATTTTAACCCTAGAGAGGTGTTCTTGGACTTTTTAGAAAGCTTAGGATGTCCCCTAAACATCCATTTTGGTCTCATCTCAATTGGGTCTTCCATGTTCATGTAAGAAGCTTTGACCCAAAAAGTGTTTTTGCTGACTGTTGTACCCCAAAATTTGCCCTCCCATATTCTTCAAGAAATTGCCAAGTCATGCTTCAAAATTCCCCAAGGGTTGCACAGTTCAAGGGTCTCCTAAACAGTCAAGATTAGGGTTTTTATTCTGATCAAGAAAATGAAGTTTCCAAGGGTCCAATCAAGTCCCACATGCCTACAATTATGGTCAAGCATCCTCATATCAAGTTTCAAGACTTTCAGCACAAAATTGCACAGTCAAAACCCTAACTGCACTACAGTCAACTGTAGGGGCAAAATGGTCATTTGGCAGTCAAAAGTTCAAATTTTTGGTCAACATCTCATTTTGAAGCCACAAACATCATTTGATCAATGCTTGATCATGATTCTCAAAGCTTGGCTCAAAAATCATCAAGATGCAAAAAATTTCCTTATTTGGACAGCTGAAAAAGTCAACTGTAAACTGACCAGGGCATAACTTTCACATGGATTATCAGAAAAATTCCATCCAAAGCTCATTTTGAAGAGAAAGACATTTCCAACAACTCCTCTTCATACTTCAAGTCCAAGAAATGCTCTCACAAAAAGTTATCAATTTCAACATTATATGTCATTTTCAAAAGTCAACAAAAAGGGACTTTAAGTCAAAGGCCATAACTTGAGATTGGTAAATCAAAATGACATGGGACCAAAGGCATTGGTTAGAGGACTCAAAGACCTTTCCAAAATGTCCAAGAACATGAGCAAAGCTTAAAAATTGAGCAAGTTATGCCTTGTGGAAGTTGGGAAATTTTTGGATATTTTGAAAAGTCAACATTGATTCAAATGACCTAAAAATGCTAATGGGCCTATTTTTTCTTCCACAATTCATCATCCAAGGCATGTGCACGACCACTTGGACCAAAGGGAAGTTTTTCTTCATTATTTATTTATTTATTTGGATTTTTATTATTAATAATTCATTTAAATTAATTAAATACATGGAAAATACTAAACCTAATTTATCAAATCTTTTTGTACATGTAATAGGTTCAAAAATTCGTGCATAATCAAATATGGAAAGAATTGAAGAGAATTGGTCATGATTGGTACAAAATAGCATGGAAAATATTGAAAAAAAGATCTTGAAAAATCAAATCTTCCAAACCATGAATGCAAAGGATTTTGATCAAGTTTTTTGACCTAATTCACTCCATACATAAGCCTGATCAAGACCTAATGCTTGCTAACCCCTAAGCTACGCAAAAACCCCATTATCAAACTCAAGCTTTTTTGCAAAAAAACTCAAATATGAAAACCTATTTGCAGGACGATTGAAGCCAAGAAACTCATCCTATTGCCTTCCAAGGACATCAAGCAACGTGCCTGGATCAAAAACACACTCTCTAACCCTTTTTATCATCGTACAGAAGTCCAACTTTTCTCACTTTTTTTCATAATCGTATTTTACAGTTTAAGCATATTCATTGCATTTTGTTCATGAATTCTTGTTAATTAGTTGATTCTGAAGCTAACCATGTAGATGAATTGAGTTTTTATGCGCTATACAAGAAATCACCATGGGCGATGTTTAGGGTTTTCAGAACCTCAAATTGGGTTTTTTTAATTAAGGAAAAATTGGCATCCAAGACTTAGACCATTGAATCAAGCATGGTTGGACGATCAGGAATCCACCCTCGCGCTCAATTTATGAGCGTTCCTGGGCTATTCGCTATTTTCCAGAAAATGGCCTAAGGGAACACTTGAAAAACCGTGGCCTATGTTTGTGTTTCAGAAAAAAAAATAAAACAATGGAGAAGACAACTAGGTGGCAAGGAGCAATTGGTTGGTTTAAACTTTCGCGCGGAAAACAAAGCACTAACGCATATTTGTTTTATTATGTTTATTAATTATATTATTTACAGATAAGCAAGATGGCACAGTTGGTGAAGCGTTTGAGTGGTAATGTTCAGGACCTGGGTTCGAGCCCCAGGTCCTCACCCACTTTCATATTATTTTCCATTTAATATTCTTATGCAGTTTCAGCCTGAAGGAACACCATACATCCATCACATCTGGCCATCCACGTGCCCTTGGAGATTCAATCAATGGCCACAATCTGAAGCGTACCATAAGCCTGAGTCAATGCACCCACACGTGTCTTGGAAAAGTCCACAAGGCCAAAGGTAAATGGGCCTCAAATTGCTGGGCTATACTTCCACTTGGGGACAGCACCCCCCTCCAGTTTGCTCTCTTTTACTCTTTTATATTTTTTCCTTGTCTTTATTTTAATTAATTTCTTAATTTCTTGATTATTGTTTTCATAATATATAAAAAAACACAAAAACACCAAAAAATCAGAAAAGATGAAAAATTAAATATATTTATCTAATTAATATTTTGTAAATAAATTCATTAATTAACTAGTTTTAAATTAGGTTTTAATCTTAACTTTTAACAAATATAAAAATATAGAATTAGGGTTTATGATAATTTTTATTCCTTTTTATTTTTCTTTCATAATAATTAAATAATTAAATATTTATTTTTGTAATTAAATTGCATGTAAATTAATTAGGGTTAATTTTAGGTCAAAATTTAATCTTTTCTTAACAAATAAAAATTGTAGAATTAGGTTTAATTTTAGTTAATTCTTTTTTTTCATTAAAATCATAAAATACCAAAAACAATTTCTTTTCTTTTTAATTAAGTAATTCCATCATTTAATTTAATTTTGCAAAAAGGGTCCAACGCCCTCGTTTTAATTCTTATTCAATTCGCATATTTATTTTATTTCGTTTAATATGTATGTATCTCTCCCAAAGCCGTGTAATTAATTGCTCGCACTTTTCTTTTAATTCTTTATTTTTCTGTCAAATCGGGTTCGAGAAATTTTGGCGATGTGGACCCGCGCCTTTTGTAATAGCTTTAGATTTTTTTTATTTCTCGCACTTTTAACTGTTAATCAAGGCATGAAAGAATGAATGGACAAAAATAAAAACAAACGCTAGATCACCAATAACATGACAAAAGACAAAAATATCTGAATCTGACACACAAATCACACACCACCCCTAGGGTACGCCTCACTGTTGCCTTGCCTCGAAAGGTGATCGTCGAGTAGAGGATGTCTTAGTAAGTCCTCATGATCCGGGAACCTGGCATGAGGGTAGCTTCTAAGGTGTCTTCCCATTGCTCTGGTGATCACCATGTCCCGAACCTCGAATTGACCCAAACACCTCTAACGGTGGTGCTACCTACCTCTCAATGGTGGGATGGCACTACTTTAAAGGACATTTACACAGACGAATTCCTTAGGGTAGGTAGACGACTCTAGATACTTGCTCTAAATTCAAAACAAATTCAAAAATACTTTTCACACCGACACCTTTTCAAAAAGCTTTCGAAAGCAATTTTTCAAACACTCTTGAGGACCGATACAAGAGTCGAACTGGAATTTTCAAAGAAACTTTTTAAACCCACAGTTGAAAAGCAAACAAACTATTTTGAAAACACAAATGAGCAAGTATCTAAGAGCCCGTGGATAACCATGGATAGAAAGGGTGCTAACACCTTCCCTTTCTATAACCTACCTCCCGAACCGAGAGCAATCTCTTTAAGGAATTTTTCTGTGCTTTTGTCCTTTCCATTTGGAGAAAATAAAAGACGGTGGCGACTCTTGCTTCCGCGACATTTCGCGAACCAGCGTTAAACAGTCAGTTCCAGATCCACCGATCACAGAACTGGCGACTCTGCTGGGGACCTAACTTAAAGTGAGGTGTACCTTAGGATTAAGATCACTGTGTTTTCAATTGCTTTCTTTGCTTGCTTTAAATTGTGGGACTGTCTCGGGAGTTCTATAGATCCTAACCCGGATCTGGGGATACCTTCTTAGAAAGTAGCAACAAGGCTGTGAGGGAACTGTGCGGGGTATACCGACATGGTTGAAACAGTCTGCTACGTTGATGCGGCACTTTGGTGTGTACCGGTAACCCTTGAGTTCAGTCAAGGAGAGTACGGGGCCTCCGCGTGGTGTCGTGAAGCATCAACAGACCTTAGGAACCTTAATTGAACTATCTTGGCCTCTTTAGGGTAGTGAGATAACTGGATTTGGTGCAGTCCGAGGTTGGTTGATACTCGATACTACACTCAATTGAGGGTTGCTTTCCTGGAATATTTCGGTTGCCAGTTCAGTGGCTAAATCGAAACGATGAACAATGAAAGCAATCCGGTGATATTGGGACCCTTAGAACCCGGTTACTTCTAATAGGACAGGTTGAACCCACCAACTTCAAGAGGGTAATACCCAGACCCCATGCTGGCCTAAACACTAAGGGCTTGTCATGTGTGACTTGTGTGCCTTCGTACTTGACTACTTGCATGCTTTATCTGACACATGAACTGCTTGCAGGTTTTGTTTTAGTCCTTAATTGGGACACATGACAGGGCTTACTAAGTTTCTTGCAGGTTTTGTTTATAGTCCTTAATTAGGACTCATAACGGAGTGTATTGAGTTTCTTGCAGGTTTTGTTTATAGTCCTTAATTAGGGCTTATAACAGAATGTACTGAGTTTCTTGCAGACTAGTTTTTTGCAGGTTTTGTTTATGTCCTTAATTGGGACTCATAACAGGGTTTACTCACATTACCCCATGCATACCATAACATCATACCATTGCATACATCCTAACTCATTTCAAGGATCTCAAGGGCTTGTGATGCAGGTCATGGTGAATCAACTATCCCAGCAAGGGGCAAAGAGGATTTATTTTCCTCTAGCCAAGGTTGTCAGGGGCTATGACCCACTTGATATGGTGAGCTCTGACTCCTGAAGAAGGTTCCCCTAACCAAGGTTGTTCGGAAATCAAAACCAGACATGATGGCTAAAGTCAGGGGCTATGACCCACTTGATATGGTGAGCTCTGACTCCTGAAGAAGCTTCCCCTAACCAAGGTTGTTTGGAAATCAAAACCAGACATGATGGCTAAAGTCAGGGGCTATGACCCACTGGATACGGTGAGCCTTTGACCCTTGGAAGAGAGACTCTCAACAAATATGAAGTTTCTTTCAACCAAGCTACCGGATCCAAACGCTAACAAATTTTCTTGTTTACCCCGCGAGGTCCTTGAAAACATTACATGCATGTCATACTCATCATTGCATAACAGGTATCCTTGTTGCAGGTCACTTATCGTTCTCGCTGTTTATTTCAGCAATGGCTTCCCAACAAGACAACCAGGACTTTCTTGCTCAAGAGACCCAGTTCGGGAAAATCCTCCTGAATCTATCCAAGGGGCAGGAAGAGCTAAGGACACTTCTCATGGAGACCTTTGTCGGGAACAGTGCTGAGGATGAAAGGCTGAAACACCTACAAGCTGAGGTGGATGCATTGAAGGTCCAGATGCTGGGGCAGGTGACTGCCATTCAAGGGTTAGCTCAAAGACAAGATGAGCTCTGGTTTCTCGTCAACCAACTGCTTCAGGGTAACCAACTGGAGCAAAAGTCTAAGGGTAAAAAGCCAGTCATCGTTCAACCACCTTTGAGACAAGGAGGTAAGGGGAGAGCTCCTCAAATGGCTCCAGTGTCACAAATTCAACATCACAACCAACAAAAGAGCGAGAGAAGGCAGTTCACTCGGCTCAGCATGACCTTATCCCAGATATTGCCACAGTTGCTGGAGACCAAGCTGGTAACTCTAAAAGAAGCTCCGAAGAGCCAAAATACAACGTCACCGAAGTATAACCCCAACGCCCGCTGCGCTTATCACTCTGACAGCCCGGGGCATACTACAGATGATTGTTGGAGCTTGAAAAATAAGATCCAAGACATGATCGACGCTGGAGAGATTCAGTTTAAAGTACCCAAGACTCCCCACGTGATCAATGCTCCCTTGCCAAGACATGGCTAGGATTGAGAAACTTTTGTTCATTCGAATGTTCAAGTTGCAATTCTCTTTTGTTCAAACATTTACTCATGTTAAACATTGTTATTTCATTAATGCATCGCATATGTCTGTTCTAAAACAATATATTCGTATTCACTAAATGCAAATTATTTTCATATTTTTTCTGATGATCAACTCTTAAATAATAATTCTAAGCCTCTTGAGGGAGGATGACGAAAACAATACCACAATTTACAGTATGCTTTTGAACAGACCCCGCTGATGAGGTACAGGCATTGTTTCAAATCCTAAACAGTGGAGTTATAAGGAAGATAATCCCTCGTCAACCCCTCTGAGCCAAAGAAGTAGGAGTTTTTCTTTTCGAAAATTAAAACCCTTAATCATAACCTGGGGCAGGGTAGTTCTCTCAGCTGATCCAGGTGCACAACGAATGGCATCAAAAGAAGTCCTTCTGAAAGAAAGACAGTAATGGTTCCGAATAATCATAAAGACAGGCAGTCATTATCAAAAAAATCATAAATGAAAAGCCCAAAAAGTCAAAACCTATAAAGGGGACTTACGAAACTGGGGCATCCCGCTGACTGTAATTCCAAAAAAGGAAACAGCTCAGGCAAAAAACAGGGATAACAAAATCAAAAAGAAAGAGGTCATACAAACCCTCAACAAAAAGGAAATGACTGCCCATTCAAAATAAATCATCAATATCCGAACCATCACCGGAAAATCAGAGCAAAGACTCAAACAAGGTCTAAACGTATGATGAACTGAGTTTAGGTTTGGAGAACATCACGAAGAGCGGGTGGGTACAAATAATTTGAGCCTTTATCCTTTGTTTCTTAAACCGTGAACCAGGCCACGTTATAACCCTTAAAAGTCCTAGCTGAAGCATGGGTTAGTTCGGAAGCATACTGTGACGAAAGGAATCCTGACTCCTTAAGGCTTACTATAAAAAAGAAGTTGACATCACGTTTTACAAACATTCATTTATTTTATGAAAAAAGAATGCATTTTCAAAATCTTCAAGACAGACATAGGCTTTGCATTTTTAACATAACTTTGTTTGCATATGACTTTTTGTTTGAACAGCATAGAAGTTCGCACGACGAATGCCTAATGAACAGAAGTACCTCCAATCAAGGGGTAGACATGACCATGGTCCATTATCTGGGGCAGTCCAATCAAGATTCAGAGAATCTCTCAAAGGCCAAATAGCCTGGGGCAAATCTCCGCCTGAGTCACTTGGGGCATTCCAACAACGAATCTTGCTTGATCAAACACCTTCTGGTGGCATGACAAAACACTTCTAACAGGGGCAACTCCCTACATTCTGAAAGCATGGACATAGTCGAAAAGAATACTACGCAAAATCAAAGACCCGCTAGGTTGACACACCTAGGCAAAAATAAGGGCTTCCCGGCGAACCAAAAGGGTTCGGGCAAAAATAAGGGATGAAATAAAAAATATGTACACCCGGCAAGTCGAAAACCTGAAAAGGCGGCTTGGGCAAAAATGGGTATCCCGATGGACTGAAAACCCGAAAGGGCGGTCTAGGCAAAATTTAGGGATCAAAGCGTACGACTATGTCCCGGCATCTTGTCACCTGCCTACCAGAAGAAGGGTTGTCCATCAACCACTATCAGCGCCTCACAGGTCTTCCTCTCCCACCTCAGAAACATGGGCAATAAAGAATTGTCTAAAAAAGCAATCTAATTGTTCTGTCCTCCAGGGTACCAAGATGGGTTCAGCGGAAGAACGTAACCAGATATCTTAATCCCCCAGAGAGTGAGCCAGCAAGTCAGTGCACTCTCCCCAAGCGAAGCTATAGTATCAAACTTAAGGAAGTTGGGTGTCCTCCAGCAGATCTCAACATTCCCCAGCACATCATTCTTAAACAAGCATTCTCGGTAGTCTTGGTCTAAAGATTGTTCCCCGGCGGTATATCAAACATTCAGTGGAGTTACTTCCGATACAACTCAAAACTTCCCCAGGAGAGTCCAATCCAGTTTCCCCAAGAAAGTTGGAATCCATCCCCCCAAGCAATAAGCTTATCCCCAGTAGATTCTGGAAGCTTATCCTCGTAGAGCACGAACGCGTCTCCCGGCTTCATTCAAAGAGTTATTTCCCTACCAGGATATAACTGGGTTATCCTCAGCCAGAAGCCACGGAAAGATCGTCCTCGACGAAGTCTTCTTATCCCCAGCGAAGTCTATCAACACTTCCAACACAACAAGGGTATCCCCGGCAAGTTATTATCAACAACTCAACAAAGTATCTCTCTCCCCACAGAGTATTGCTCCCCAGCAAGATCACTAGATTACTTTTCTCCCCGCAGAGTAATCCATTCGCCAAGTTCATTCCCCAACGGAGTCATCTTCTCCTACCGGTATTCTTGCAACTATCATCCCTAGCGGAAGCAAAGATCTATTCTCCAACATCAGCCCAGGAGTGACTTCCCGGCACCCGTCAAGGATTTATTTTCCTAAGACGAAAAAATACATTCGTAAACATCGCATACATCATTATAGCATGCATATACGCATCATATCTTACAAATCTCATTTATGTTGAGAACATCATTGCTTGATCCATATCATGCATTCCATATGACTAACCTTTACCTTTCAGGAAGATTCAGTTAAATTCTCAATCACATTCCAAGACCTTGACCGGTTCAGTTAACCGACTCCAAAGATTTCTTATCCAGTCCAAGGCCTTCTCTAGTCCAGCTAAATCGACCCCAAACAGATTTTTCTGATAAAGACTCAGTAGAAGTTATCAAAGGTTTTTCTCAAACGTCCGCTTTTGAGATTATAATTTCCTATAGTTCTCTCCCCAATGTTGCGGAGACGTTAATTCCATCCCAGGTTTTTCTCAAACGTCCGCTTTTGAGATTATAATTTCCTATGGTTCTCTCCCCAATGTTGCGGAGACGATAATTCCATCCCAGGTTTTTCTCAAACGTCTGCTTTTAAGATTATAATTTCCTATGGTTCTCTCCCCAATGCTGCGGAGATGTTAATTCCATCCCAGGTTTTTCTCAAACGTCCGCTTTTGAGATTATAATTTCCTATGGTTCTCTCCCCAATGTTGCGGAGACGATAATTCCACCCCAGGTTTTTCTCAAACGTCCGCTTTGGAGATTATAATTTCCTATGGTTCTCTCCCCAATGTTGCGGAGATGATAATTCCATCCCAGGTTTTTCTCAAACGTCCGCTTTTGAGATTATAATTTCCTATGGTTCTCTCCCCAATGCTGCGGAGATGTTAATTCCATCCCAGGTTTTTCTCAAACGTCCGCTTTTGAGATTATAATTTCCTATGGTTCTCTCCCCAATGTTGCGGAGACGATAATTCCACCCCAGGTTTTTCTCAAACGTCCGCTTTTGAGATTATAATTTCCTATGGTTCTCTCCCCAATGCTGCGGAGATGTTAATTCCATCCCAGGTTTTTCTCAAACGTCCGCTTTTGATATTATAATTTCCTATGGTTCTCTCCCCAATGTTGCGGAGATGATAATTCCATTCCAGGTTTTTCTCAATGATTGCTATCGAGATTGTAATTGCCTATGGTTCTCTCCCCGATCCTGCGGAGATGATAATTCCCACCAAGATTTTCTCAACGTTTGCTGTTGAGGTTAAGGTCATCCAAGGTTCTCTCACCGTTCCTGTTGAGGTAGTAACTATCCCTGGTTCATTCATCGCCGTTTGAAGCTCCAGATCCAGCTCCTGTAACCAGTCAGGACATATCTATACAAAGCATCTGAAGACCAACTCCTGCAACATGTCAGGTACTCATTTTTCTTTTGCAGGTACGCAAGTTCTCGCTAAGGAATCTCTTACGCGATCAACATCCAGATGGCATCTATAAGCCCATCATCCTATTCACCAATCTCTAAATGGCATCTATAAGCCCATTCCCATCATCACATTGCTGCTATGTGAGCGCAAATTTCTGGGCACTCTAGTGTTCAATCATCTTCTACCCTCGGATTACGAAAGGCACGTCAGCCAATCTGCCTCCTCAGGTCTAAGAAGATTGAACAGGGGCAACTGTTGTACCCCAAAATTTGCCCTCTCATATTCTTCAAGAAATTGCCAAGTCATGCTTCAAAATTCCCCAAGGGTTGCACAGTTCAAGGGTCTCCTAAACAGTCAAGATTAGGGTTTTTATTCTGATCAAGAAAATGAATTTTCCAAGGGTCCAATCAAGTCCCACATGCCTACAATTATGGTCAAGCATCCTCATATCAAGTTTCAAGACTTTCAGCACAAAATTGCACAGTCAAAACCGTAACTGCACTACAGTCAACTGTAGGGGCAAAATGGTCATTTGGCAGTCAAAAGTTCAAATTTTTGGTCAACATCTCATTTTGAAGCCACAAACATCATTTGATCAATGCTTGATCATGATTCTCAAAGCTTGGCTCAAAAATCATCAAGATGCAAAAAGTTTCCTTATTTGGACAGCTGAAAAAGTCAACTGTAAACTGACCAGGGCATAACTTTCACATGGATTATCAGAAAAATTCCATCCAAAGCTCATTTTGAAGAGAAAGACATTTCCAACAACTCCTCTTCATACTTCAAGTACAAGAAATGCTCTCACAAAAAGTTATCAATTTCAACATTATATGTCATTTTCAAAAGTCAACAAAAAGGGACTTTAAGTCAAAGGCCATAACTTGAGATTGGTAAATCAAAATGACATGGGACCAAAGTAATTGGTTAGAGGACTCAAAGACCTTTCCAAAATGTCCAAGAACATGAGCAAAGCTTAAAAATTGAGCAAGTTATGCCTTGTGGAAGTTGGGAAATTTTTGGATATTTTGAAAAGTCAACATTGATTCAAATGACCTAAAAATGCTAATGGGCCTATTTTTTCTTCCACAATTCATCATCCAAGGCATGTGCACGACCACTTGGCCCAAAGGGAAGTTTTTATTCATTATTTATTTATTTATTTGGATTTTTATTATTAATAATTCATTTAAATTAATTAAATACATGGAAAATACTAAACCTAATTTATCAAATCTTTTTGTACATGTAATAGGTTCAAAAATTCGTGCATAATCAAATATGGAAAGAATTGAAGAGAATTGGTCATGATTGGTACAAAATAGCATGGAAAATATTGAAAAAAAGATCTTGAAAAATCAAATCTTCCAAACCATGAATGCAAAGGATTTTGATCAAGTTTTTTGACCTAATTCACTCCATACATAAGCCTGATCAAGACCTAATGCTTGCTAACCCCTAAGCTGCGCAAAAACCCCATTATCAAACTCAAGCTTTTTTGCAAAAAAACTCAAATCTGAAAACCTATTTGCAGGACGATTGAAGCCAAGAAACTCATCCTATTGCCTTCCAAGGACATCAAGCAACGTGCCTGGATCAAAAACACAGTCTCTAACCCTTTGAATCATCGTACAGAAGTCCAACTTTTCTCACTTTTTTTCATAATCGTATTTTACAGTTTAAGCATATTCATTGCATTTTGTTCATGAATTCTTGTTAATTAGTTGATTCTGAAGCTAACCATGTAGATGAATTGAGTTTTTATGCGCTATACAAGAAATCACCATGGGCGATGTTTAGGGTTTTCAGAACCTCAAATTGGGTTTTTTTAATTAAGGAAAAATTGGCATCCAAGACTTAGACCATTGAATCAAGCATGGTTGGACGATCAGGAATCCACCCTCGCGCTCAATTTATGAGCGTTCCTGGGCTATTCGCTATTTTCCAGAAAATGGCCTAAGGGAACACTTGAAAAACCGTGGCCTATGTTTGTGTTTCAGAAAAAAAAATAAAACAATGGAGAAGACGACTAGGTGGCAAGGAGCAATTGGTTGGTTTAAACTTTCGCGCGGAAAACAAAGCACTAACGCATATTTGTTTTATTATGTTTATTAATTATATTATTTACAGATAAGCAAGATGGCACAGTTGGTGAAGCGTTTGAGTGGTAATGTTCAGGACCTGGGTTCGAGCCCCAGGTCCTCACCCACTTTCATATTATTTTCCATTTAATATTCTTATGCAGTTTCAGCCTGAAGGAACACCATACATCCATCACATCTGGCCATCCACGTGCCCCTGGAGATTCAATCAATGGCCACAATCTGAAGCGTACCATAAGCCTGAGTCAATGCACCCACACGTGTCCTGGAAAAGTCCACAAGGCCAAAGGTAAATGGGCCTCAAATTGCTGGGCTATACCTCCACTTGGGGACAGCACCCCCCTCCAATTTGCTCTCTTTTACTCTTTTATATTTTTTCCTTGTCTTTATTTTAATTAATTTCTTAATTTCTTGATTATTGTTTTCATAATATATAAAAAAAACACAAAAACACCAAAAAATCAGAAAAGATGAAAAATTAAATATATTTATCTAATTAATATTTTGTAAATAAATTCATTAATTAACTAGTTTTAAATTAGGTTTTAATCTTAACTTTTAACAAATATAAAAATATAGAATTAGGGTTTATGATAATTTTTATTCCTTTTTATTTTTCTTTCATAATAATTAAATAATTAAATATTTATTTTTGTAATTAAATTGCATGTAAATTAATTAGGGTTAATTTTAGGTCAAAATTTAATCTTTTCTTAACAAATAAAAATTGTAGAATTAGGTTTAATTTTAGTTAATTCTTTTTTTTCATTAAAATCATAAAATACCAAAAACAATTTCTTTTCTTTTTAATTAAGTAATTCCATCATTTAATTTAATTTTGCAAAAAGGGTCCAACGCCCTCGTTTTAATTCTTATTCAATTCGCATATTTATTTTATTTCGTTTAATATGTATGTATCTCTCCCAAAGCCGTGTAATTAATTGCTCGCACTTTTCTTTTAATTCTTTATTTTTCTGTCAAATCGGGTTCGAGAAATTTTGGCGATGTGGACCCGCGCCTTTTGTAATAGCTTTAGATTTTTTTTATTTCTCGCACTTTTAACTGTTAATCAAGGCATGAAAGAATGAATGGACAAAAATAAAAACAAACGCTAGATCACCAATAACATGACAAAAGACAAAAATATCTGAATCTGACACACAAATCACACACCACCCCTAGGGTACGCCTCACTGTTGCCTTGCCTCGAAAGGTGATCGTCGAGTAGAGGATGTCTTAGTAAGTCCTCATGATCCGGGAACCTGGCATGAGGGTAGCTTCTAAGGTGTCTTCCCATTGCTCTGGTGATCACCATGTCCCGAACCTCGAATTGACCCAAACACCTCCAACGGTGGTGCTACCTACCTCTCAATGGTGGGATGGCACTACTTTAAAGGACATTTACACAGACGAATTCCTTAGGGTAGGTAGACGACTCTAGATACTTGCTCTAAATTCAAAACAAATTCAAAAATACTTTTCACACCGACACCTTTTCAAAAAGCTTTCGAAAGCAATTTTTCAAACACTCTTGAGGACCGATACAAGAGTCGAACTGGAATTTTCAAAGAAACTTTTTAAACCCACAGTTGAAAAGCAAACAAACTATTTTGAAAACACAAATGAGCAAGTATCTAAGAGCCCATGGATAACCATGGATAGAAAGGGTGCTAACACCTTCCCTTTCTATAACCTACCTCCCGAACCGAGAGCAATCTCTTTAAGTAATTTTTCTGTGCTTTTGTCCTTTCCATTTGGAGAAAATAAAAGACGGTGGCGACTCTTGCTTCTGCGACATTTCGCGAACCAGCGTTAAACAGTCAGTTCCAGATCCACCGATCACACTGACTTTTCAAAAGGACCTATAATATGGAAATTCATATCTTTTTGTGAGTGCATATTTTGAACTTGAGGGCTGAAGATGAATTGTAGGGAATTGCATCCTAATCAAAATTAGTTTTTGATGGAATTTTTTTTATAAAGTATGAAGAAGTTATGCTTGGTCAAAGTTTGGTTGACTTTTCCTAAGATACCCTAATTTAGCAACTTTTGAGTTTTGATGAATTAGGAGCATTCCTTGAGGTACCATGATCAAACCTTGATCAAATGATGAAAGTCACTTCAAAATGTTAATGTTGACCAAAAATCTTGAGGTTTGACTGTATGTGGGCCACAGTTGACTTTTGACCTAGTATAGTCGATTTTCCAACATCTGGGCAGTTGACTGAGCAAACTTCTTGTGCAAGGCTTGAAATTTGACATGGAGGGTCTTGAGAACATATTAGGACCATGGAGAGCATATGAATTCTTTGGAGTTCACCCACCTTTATGAAAATGGAAACCCTAGTTTGAGGTACATTGCCTTAGGAGAGAGTTTGTATGGTCAACTCTTGGGCCTCCTTGAGCAAGTTGAGGATCTCAATGGGCATGTGTTGAGTAAAGTGAGAGGGAAAATTTTGGGGTACAACAGTATTGGACCCAACTTTCATGGAAAGTGACATGCCTGTAGACCGATTCAGCAATGTAGTAGGGAACATTACGTCATGTAATAACTTGAGTTTCTGCGACGATGAATTTCCCGATGAAGGAAGGAATCACAACCTGGCCCTCCACATTTCTATGAACTGCAAGAATGATTCACTATCCAATGTAATAATTGATAATGGATCCCCATTGAACGTTATATCGAGGAGCACACTTATGAAGTTTAAATATCAAGGAACACCCATGCGCCCAAGTGGCATTATTGTGAAAGCATTTGATGGATCCAGGAAATTTGTTATTGGTGAAGTGGACTTGCCTATTCATATAGGCCCACATTTGTTTCAGATTACTTTCCAGGTCATAGATATTGTACCCGCTTATAGCTTCTTGTTAGGAAGGCCGTGGATACATAAGGCAGGGGCTGTCACTTCGACTTTACACCAGAAGCTGAAGTTTGTACGTGAAGGAAAAATGTTAATTATAAATGGAGAACAGGAATTATTGATATCTCATTTGTCCTCTTTCAGCATTGTAGAGGCGGATGAAGCTGCTGTTGGAACCTAGTTTCAAGCTTTATCCATTGACAACATAATAGGAAATGAGAACTCTATAGCTTCGTTTAAGGATGTGCAGTAGGTTGTGCGTAAAGGCCATAGCAATGTATGGGGACAGATTGTAGATCCACCTGTAAACATGAATAGAGCTGGCTTGGGGTTCTCTGTGAAGAATGATAAGGGTAAGAGCATAAAGCCGAAGGCTGCTGCAGGCAAGTATCAAGACATCTTTCGCAGAGGGGGTTATCTTTATCCAACTGTTTCCGGGATTAATGCCATTGTGGAAGATGAAGCAGAGCCAGAAATGCCAAATTATGTGATGCATGGAGTTAGAGTTCAGAACTGGATCACCATTGATGTTCCCTCTTGCATACATGTTTCAAAGTAATTTGTTTTTGTTAAATCTTTTTGAAGAGCTTTCAGTCTTCCCAAGGTTAAAGTATTAATATTGTATGGGCTTATCTGTTTGCTTTGACTTTTAAAATCAATAATAAAAGTTGTCTTTGTTTCCCAAATCGTGTCTTTATTTTTTGCTTCTTTTTGGAAAATGGTAATCAGAAAAAAAAAACCTTTCAAAATAAATAATAACTGAAATACAATTTGCATGATCACTTGTTATATGTGTCGGTTTCTAAATGCAATCATAAATCATATGTGCAGATTAATTAAAAAACCTGTTGAATACAATGACCCTGCACCCTCTCCCAATTTTGAATGTCCTGTGTATGGGGCCGAAGAAGAAGACTATAATGAGATTCCAGAAGAAGTCTCACGGTTGCTTGAGCGCGAGGAAAATTCCATTCAGCCATATAAAGAGCCATTGGAAGTAATCAATTTGGGTTTAGAAGAAGATCCGAAAGAAGTCAAGATTGGAGCATTGCTACATCCTGATGTAAAGAGCGGGTTAATTGAGTTGTTGAAAGAGTATGTGGATATTTTTGCTTGGTCTCATCAAGATATGCCTGGTCTAGATACAAATATTGTAGAGCACCATTTTCCGTTGAAGCCAGAGTGTCCGCCAATCAAACAGAAGTTGAGAAGAACTCATACAGATATAGCAGTGAAGATCAAAGAGGAGGTTCTAAAGCAGATTAATGCCGATTTTCTTGTGACTTCAGTGTACCCTCAATGGATTGCCAATATTTTCCCAGTACCGAAAAAAGAAGGAAAAGTTCGCATGTGCGTAGATTACAGAGATCTAAATAAAGCTAGTCCAAAATATGATTTTCCATTGCCACACATTGACATGTTAATGGATAGCACAGAAAAATTCAAGGTTTTCTCGTTCATGGACGGATTTTCTGGGTATAATAAAATAAGAATGCCTCTAGAGGACATGGAAAAAACAACGTTTATCACACCCTAGGGAACATTCTGTTACAGAGTGATGCCCTTCAGGTTGAAGAACGCTTGTGCAACATACCAGAGGGCTATGACAACCCTATTCCATGATCTGATGCACAAGGAAATTGAGGTATATATTGATGATATAATTGCTAAATCCTAGACTGAAGAAGGACATGTAGAAGATTTGTTGAAGTTGTTTCAGCGTTTGAGGAAGTATCGTCTTCGCTTGAATCCAAATAAATGTACCTTTGGTGTTCGATCAGGGAAATTGTTGGGTTTCATTGTTAGCCAGAAAGGAATTGAAGTTGACCCTGATAAAGCCAAAGCAATTCAAGACATGCCAGCACCGAGAACTGAAAAGCAAGTCAGAGGGTTCCTCGGACGTTTGAATTATATTTCCAAATTCATTTCCCACATGACTACAACATGTGAACCGATCTTTAAGTTGTTAAAGAAAGATCAAGGTTGTGTGTGGAGGGATGACTGCCAAAGGGAATTTGAAAGTATTAAAGAATATCTGCTTGAACCTCCTATCTTACTCCCTCCTGTCGAAGGAAGACCGTTAATTATATATCTGACAGTGTTAGATAAATCCATGGGTTGTACTCTGGGATAACAAGATGAAACAGGGAAGAAAGAGTATGCCATTTATTATCTCAGCAAAAAGTTTACTGATTATGAGTCATGGTATTCCATGCTGGAAAAGACATGTTGTGCTCTGGCCTGGGCGGCAAAATGTTTGCGGCAGTATATGTTGAATCACACCACTTGGTTGATCTCCAAAATGGATCCAATCAAGTACATTTTTGAAAAGCCTGCTCTTACTGGGAGAATTGCCTGCGGGCATATGTTGTTATCTGAATATGATATCGAATATCGCACTCAAAAGGCTATTAAAAGCAGCGTGATGGCAGATTATCTTGTTCACCAACTAGTTGAGGATCATCAGTCTGTGAAGCATGAATTTCCCGATAAGGATGTAATGTTTTTGAAAGTGAAAGATTATGATGAACCATTTCCTAGGGAAGGTCCTGATCCTGAATCTCATTGGAGTATGATATTTGATGGAGCTGTGAATGCTTATGGTAAAGGAATTGGTGTTGTGATTGTCACTCCACATGGATCGGACATTCCTTTTACTGCAAGGTTGGAATTTGATTGTACTAATAATATGGCAGAATATGAGGCTTGTATCATGGGTCTCGAGGAAGCTATTGATCTCAGAATTAAAATTCTAGATGTGCATGGCGATTCAGCTTTGGTAATAAATCAGATTAAAGGAGAGTGGGATACTCGTCACCCCGGCTTGATCCCTTACAAAGATTATGCTAGAATATTGTTACCCTTCTTTAATAAAGTTGAACTCCATCACATTCCTAGAGATGAAAATCAAATGGCATACGCTCTGGAAACTTTGGCTTCTGCGTATCAAGTGAATACTTGGAATGATATACCTCGAATTATGGTTCGACGACTGGATAGGCCCGCTCATGTGTTTATAATAGAAGAGGTAACAGATGAGAAACCTTGGTATTATGATACCAAGAATTTTCTCCAAACTCAGGAATACCCGATTGGTGCATCGAATAAAGATAGAAAGACATTGAGAAGATTGGTTGGCAGTTTCTTCCTCAGTGAAAATGTGTTGTACAAGAGAAACTATGACATGGTCTTGCTCAGATGCGTGGATAGACACGAAGCAGACATGTTGATGCATGAGGTTCATGAAGGTTCATTTGGCACTCATGCTAATGGATATTCGATGGCTAAAAGGATGCTAAGGGCAGGTTACTATTGGCTGACAATGGAATCTGATTGTTACAAATTTGTAAAGAAGTGTCATAAATGCCATATTTATGCGGACAAGGTTCATGTTCCTCCGACACTTCTCAATGTGATCTCTTCCCCATGGCCTTTCTCTATGTGGGGTATTGACATGATTGGAATGATAGAACCCAAAGCTTTGAATGGACACCATTTTATCTTGGTAGCAATTGATTAATCCACCAAGTGGGTGGAGGTTGCTTCATATGCTAATGTTACTAAGCAGGTGGTTGTGCGCTTCATTAAGAATAATCTTATATGCCAGTATGGTGTGCCGAACAGAATTATCACTGACAATGGCTCGAATCTGAACAACAAAATGATGACAGAACTGTGTGAAAAATTCAAGATTGTCCATCACAGCTCATCTCTGTACAGGCCAAAGATGAATGGGACTATTGAAGCTGCTAATAAGAATATCAAGAAGATTATCCAGAAAATGGTTGTTACTTATAAGGATTGGCATGAAATGCTCCCTTTTGCTTTGCATGGATATCAAACATTTGTCCGTACTTCAACAAGAGCAACCTCATTCTCCCTTGTGTATGGAATGGAAGTTGTGCTCCCAATCGAGGTTGAGATTCCCTCTTTGCGTGTCATAATGGAAACCAAGTTGTCAGAGGCTGAATGGGTCCAGAACTGGTTTGACCAATTGAATTTGATCGAAGAGAAGAGAATGACAACTTTGTGTCATAGACAGTTATATCAGAAAAGGATGAAGAAAGATTTTGATAAGAAGGTCAAACCTCGTGAATTCAAAGAAGGCGACCCCGTGCTCAGGAAGATCATGTCTTTCAAAGTTGATTCTAGGGGCAAGTGGACTCCCAATTTTGAAGGCTCATATGTTGTCAAGAAAACCTTCTCTGGCGGTGCATTAATTCTTGAAATTATGGATGGCGAGGAGTTCCCACGTCCCATGAATGCTGATGCAGTCAAGAAATACTTCGCCTAAAGAAATAAAAGAACAACTCGCTAAGTTGAAAACCCAAAAGGGCGGCTTAGGCAAAAAAGAGCGTCTCGGTAGGCCGGAAACCCGAAAGGGCGGTCTAGGCAAAAATTAGAGACATAAACAGAATAAATTTCCCGCTAAGTTGAAAACCCGCAAGGGCAGCTTAGGCAAAAGTTAGGGACTTTCTTGGCAAGTAACTACATCAGATAAGACTTGATCATTGGAGCAACAATCTTCTCGGATCCTCATCATACTTCAACAGAAGTTACTGCTCAGGATTTCAAAAGTTATTAAAGGGTATAGTGGTCATTGTATCTCAATGTATCTTTTCCATTATATATTACCATTTTCTAAACTTTGTAATTATCCATGGAGTCTCGCCATTCGCAAGCTACCATTCTATTAATGAAATTTGAGCTTTTACTCAATTCTTTATATTTCTTATTTATTTAGCTTGCAAAGACTCCATTTATTATTGATAATAACTTTCAAAGCGAAAAGATTAAATAACAAAATTGATTTTCAAAAAGAATTTACAATTTTCCTTTACTTTAAAATTTGTGACGCAAGAGAGAAAAAACAACAAAAGTGGCGTTCCCAGGAATGGATGAACTCCAGTTGCTTTTAAGAAGTTTTGTTTCTTGGAGAAGTTTTTCTCAAGATGTTTCTCTGTATAGGGTTTGTAACTCCAGTATCCCCGGTCAAGTTTTGGTTCATTTATGCTCTTTTCTGAGTTTGCATGATATGAAGATTCAATCCAAGATTTCTCCAATGAAGGTTTCGTTTGTTTAATAGAAGTTCTTTTTCCAGAGAAGTTGGTACAATAATTACTCTCGAAGAACACGGCCATCTGTTTTCCCCAGTGAAGAACGTATATTGGTTTTGCCTTTGTGAATGTGGTGTTGACCTCCCCAATGAAGTCGACATGAATTCCCCAATAAATGATTTGATGTCTGTCAACTCTACTTGAAATTGATTTTTCAAATCCCCAGTAGAGGCATTACTTTTGAAAATATTTCATTCCCCGTTGAAGTTTGAGTGCTATTCCCTGGTAAAGCCTGGGAGAGGATGTTATATCTCTATATCTGTATTGTTTGGTCGCTATGTTTTGTTTACTTCCGAATTACGTTTCTCCCTAACAAAGTTAAACTAGGCAGTAGGTTTTGTTTCCTCAGTTGGCGCTTAATTTTTCTTGGATTGATCATCTTGGATGTAATTTAGCCGATTGTTGATTGTGTCTGAGTTGGTTTTGCCTATTTACTCCCAGTGTTATATATTTGTTTTGTCAGCATATGTGCGATAACACTCATACATTCATACATACATCATGCATAGCTAAAATTGGCAAACCATCGATCATTCACATTCGTTAATATTTTGTTGACATATTACCCTGTTTTGTAGAGTTATGTTGTCCTCTCTCCAATAGAGTGTTGGCCTTAAGCAGAAAGTGTATATTCTTTCAATTTCCCCACTGAGTTATCCCTCATGGAAGATTTTTTGCTTTAGCCTTCTTGTACAGCTCTTTGTCTGGATGATTTGGGTTTCCCTCTTGAGTTTATATCTTAAAGGAAGTGTTTTGGACGACTGTCTCATTCCAGTTTATTTATGGTTTGAATTTTTGATCCTCGACAATATTATTACTTTAGATTTCTGTAAGCTTCGAGCATTGGTTTGAGAATATACATTTATTTTGCACGAGAAGACCTTTATCTCCTTAGCAGGAATATATTGGCATGTCCCCAAGAAGTCATAATTCATTCCCCAGGAAGTCATATTGCTTTCCCTGAAAATCCTTTTTTTTACAATCCTTCCTATAATAACAAGTAGCAGGTCTCTTTATTTGAGCAACTTGTACTTCCCTGTAAAAGCCGACGTAACTTTTTTGCTATCTTCTCTATGAGTGGATAGTTTGCAGTCCGTTGCCAAATTACTCCAGTGAATGGCAAGACTTTCAATATCGCAGAGACAATTCATTGTGAAGTCTTTACAAGTGGTAGTCTCTTTATTTGAGACAACTTATATATTACCCTTTCCAGGCGGAGTGCCTTGGTTAAAGAAGAAGTTGAGACCCGTTCTAGGTGAAATGCCATAATTGTGTGGAAACTTGTTATCTTTTTGCTACCCTCAGTGAACGTGGTAGTTCATCATCAGTGAATGGAAGTGTTATGATATATTTTCTCTCTACCTTCAGTGAAATTTGGTAGGTCACCTTCAGTGAAAGTTGGTGCTTATTATCTTTTTGCTACCCTCAGTGAATGTTGGTAGTTCATCGTCAGTGAATGGCGGTGCTATGATATATTTTCTCTCTACCTTCAGTGAAAGTTGGTAGGTCACCTACAGTGAAAGTTGGTGCTTGTTATCTTTTTGCTACCCTTAGTGAACGTTGGTAGTTCATTGTCAGTGAAAGGCGGTGCTATGATATATTTTCTTCCCACCTTCAGTGAAAGTTGGTAGGTCACCTTCAGTGAAAGTTGGTGATTGTTATCTTTTTTCTACCCTCAGTGAACGTTGGTAGTTCATCGTCAGTGAATAGTGGTGCTATAATATATTTTATCTCTACCTTCAGTGAAAGCTGGTGCTTGTTATCTTTTTGCTACCCTCAGTGAGTGTTGGTAGTTCATCGTCAGTGAGCGGCGGTGCCATGATATATTTTCTCTTCCTACCTTCAGTGAAAGTTGGTAGGTCACCTTCAGTGAAAGTTTGTAATTGTTATATTTTTGCTACCCTCAGTGAACGTTGGTAGTTCATCGTTAGTGAACGAGGATGCTATGATATTTTCTTTTCTCTCTACCTTCAGTGAAAGCTGGTAGTTCATCGTTAGTAAATGTCGATGATTTCTTCTCTCTACCTTCAGTAAACGTTGGTAGCTCACCATCAATGAACGTCAGTGTTGTTATTTCTTTCTTCTTTCTACCTTCAGTGAACGTCAGTAGCTTCACCTTTAGTAGAAGTTGGTGTATCCTTTGACCATTTTACCATCCTCTCTGAGTCGGGTATTTTGATCCACCAGTGATTTATTTTCCTGGTTGGGTTTCTCTTCCGATCCTTTTTTTCTTTTGTTACTTCCCCATTGGTGTTTTGCGTCCCTTTGGAGTTGTCTATGTGCACTCATATTCATAAGTACTTCATGGCATCTTATGGCCAAAAATAGGGTTTGTTTTATATTTAAGTATCTTCGATCGCGTCGATACGTAGATTTGTAACCTTCGTATCTCCGGATAGAAGAAACTTAAATAAGGGCAGATGTTGTACCCCAATTTTTGCCCCTAAGATCCATTTATCATACCATATTGATTCAATCACAACAAGATCACATCAGGGTTCTTGATTCTCCTTCCTACCTTTAGCTTTACTCTTTGAGGAATCACCAAGCATCTTGACTTGTTCTCTTTTGTGATCATGAATATTTTGGCTTGATTTTTCCTTTTAATTAATAAAATGCAATGTTGGTTTGTCTTGCTTGTTACTAATGTAGGTAAAGGCAATGAGATTTAGCAAGTTGCTCCATGGGTTCATGAGTTTATTTCCATGCCCTAGTCAATAAAGCTTGAGAAGTTCAAACCTTACCATTGGAGTTATTTTGGAAGAAATGGCATGGCAAGGTTATTTTGGTTCACCACATTTCAAGGTTATCAAATTTGATTCAAAAGTACAAGGGGTTGATTGAAAAAGTTGTCATGCTTGGACAAGGCTTTGTTCCCATTGGTCACAAGTGCATATTTCTATCAATTCTCAAGATATGGAAGTGGTTTTGATGGATATGAGTTCTCATTATCATCCTCGACAACTTCAATTTACAAAGCATTTGTGTTGGTACAAGAAGTTTGTTCAAAATTTTCAAAGTTCCTCAAAGCATTTTCTTGATCTAGAAGCTAGGGTTTTGAACTTCAAAGAAGCATATCTTGATCATCTCTTGGTATTTTTGAGTGATTCCAAAGACATCCTTATCTTAAAAGGGTTATCAATAAATAACTTCAAAATTTTCAAGGAGTTTTCATGTGGAATAAACTTGATGATGAAGAAAGATTACAAGTCCTCCAGATGAATCCCCAATTTCTCATGTGTGATTTAAAATGATCATAACTTGGTCAATTTTTATCACCTTTAGCCCATTCTTTTTCCATAATGATCTAGAGGATATGAACTTTATGCCTTCTTTTATGTGCAAAGTGAGAAAATGGATGGAAGATGTCCTAAGTATACAAAAGATTATAGGTCATTTCATGATTTTTTTCCAACTTCAACAATTCATAACTCTCTCAATTTTTGGATATTTTGAATGGTTCAAGTTTCAAAATTTCATTCAAGAGGTCTATTTAATGCCATATTTTTTGGTCAAGAGCAAATTTCAAGTGGAAGGCCATGTTTGGATGCAAGACATTATAGGTCACTTTTGAAGAAAAACTTGAAATATTTCTAAGTATGGAAAGTTAACTTCTTTTTCCCAACTTTGACTCAATGCAACTTTCATCTCAAGCGTCCATTTGATTCTATTCTTTTTCCATTTCAAATATTGTAACCTCATCTTTCTAAAGCGTCAAGAATCATGCCCTAAGACCCCTTGAGTTGAGAATGCAATTGATTTGAACTTGGTAACTTGGAACTGAAGTTTCTTCAAAAGTCAGAATTTAAAATCATTAGTTTAGCTTCTAAACACTTTGCTTCTGCGCGTTTTTGCCTCTAAATATGTTTAGTAAACTTCCAGAAGTGATTAGCACAACAAAACGCACGTTTTGGATGAGTTTTGATCAAATTAGAAGTCACACTTTTCTTGTTTGCAACTTCATACGATTTCCCTTCAAACTTCATCATTTCACACGCTTGGACACTCCATTTGATTCCCTATAAATAGAGGGTCATCCCCCATTCATTTCCTCAAGCTTGGATAGCCAGAATCACCCTGCCAAACTTATTCCATAACTCAAAATTCTGCAACTTCGAAATCTGTTTTCAAGTCTTTTTCAATCCAATTTTTCTATCAATTTACCTTCCTTGATCTTCCCTGAAGCTAACCATATAATTACATTCAAGAATCGTGCCATATATTGCTCCATAGAAGTCCAGTTTCATAGCTCTGCAACTTAATTTCAATAGGTAGATTTATTCATTAATTCTTCAAAACTTTGATATCATTGTGATGCTCTCATTGCCCTGGTTGTAGTCGCAACATTTACTTTTATCTGGAAACTTGTTTTGACCATGAAATTTCAAATCCCTTTTCAAAACTTTCTTTCTAAATTGCTTGAGCTACAATTTATATAAATTTATCGTGAAGGTGTGGTTGTCTTCGTCTTGAAGAGACGAAGCGAATGACATAGGTCTCGTGCTCTAATTTTACAGATTGAGCAACCTGGTTTTAGGACTGGCTGGAGGTTGAAGATGACCAACGTGTCATCCTTCAACCAATGAAACATCGCCATTTGGATTTTTTGAATTTCTGATTTACATTTGATTCAGTGCTTTATTCACTAATGACCATGATATGCACAGCGCGCCAGATCCCTTGGATTTGATTACTAACGCGTTTTGACTCTCATCCAATGGTCCACATATTTTTTACTTTATTTTTCTTTTCTGATTTGTATATTTAATTGTTTTAAATTTCAAAAAATCATAGAAAATTCATTTTTAGTCAAAAGAATCTGAAAAAAATTATAAAAAATATTTTTGATTTTTCTCTTTTTGATTTTTAATTTTTTACAATTTTATTTCGTGTTTTGATATTTTTTATGAATTTCCACTTTATTTGAATTGTTTTAAATGTTTAAAAATAATTTTTATACCTTTTTAAATTCTGAAAAAATTATGGAATGATCCAATGATTTTGGGACAAATATTGGTGACTTCATTTATTTTTATCATTTTTGGTTTATTTTACTCATTTCTTTTAATTCTAAAAATAGTTTCTGACTTTAAAAAATTACCAAAAATTTTATAAAATCATTTTAGTTCATTTCTGATTTTTCCATGGTCTTTACTTTTTATTTCTTGATTAATTTGAATATAGTGGATATTTTTCTCTTTTATTTCAATTTTAAAATATTTTTAAAACCTTTTTTTAATGCATATATTAAAGGCAATATTATTTTGTGATTATTTTCTGACTGATTTTGGATTGAATTTTTTATCATGAACTTTGTTAACATCATTGGATCCATGGTGTTGAGTCTAACTCCATAAAAATGAATGAATGGTTTTAATAATAGTTTGATTAAATTTTAATTCAAATGTGGTTTGTATATTCTTTCCCACCCCTCTTCATCTTATCCCTTTCTCATTGCACTAAGTGTTATTGGAGCATGATCTCTATATCATGTCTCAAAATAAATGGTGCATAGATTGCTATTGACCGACCTCAAAATAGGTGCGACTTTTATATATGTCCACTTACAATTGCTTAACATGGCGCTCAATTTTGTCCCGATTCGAATAAATGATCATTCGTGGTCCAAACCTATGTTTGCAAGCCCAAGTATGATTTAATCTCTTTGATCCAATAACCTTGAGATTCATTGTGTGGAGGCTTTGGTTCTACCAATCCTCTAATGGATCTACAACACTTTTGGTCAACGCGGATCACTTAAACATCGTTGATCATTAAATCTTACTTTTGAGGATTCCAAATGGATGATATACTTGACAAAAAGCAAATGCAATTTGTTGTCTGGAGGCTTTGGTTCTACCAATCCTCTAATAAGTTCAAAATGCAAGTTTCAAGATGGTCATCCAACTAACCACTAATTATTAAATTGTTTTTACTTTATGTCTTTTTATTTTTTATGCTTTATGTACCATTTACTTTAAGCATTACATTTCATGTCATTTTTATTTTGCTCACTTGAGCCTTTTCTTTTCTCTTCTAAGACACCTAATAATCAACATGAACCATAAAAAACTTTAATGATACTTGGACTATTTGGTTACTATCCTTGGCATTATGGAGTATTGGACTTCTTGGACTTAGGATTAGAAACCTTGGACTATGTTGGAGATCTTGTGACCTTAATTGATATTTTGTCTGGAGTTCTTAAGATTTACCTCAAGACATTGGGTTGTTTGTTTGTTTTGTATGCAGGTTATTGCGATTACATTCTTTGTTTGTAATCTGGAATTCACCCGTATACAGTCGTTACTATGCCCAATTTATATGAAGACTTAATACACTTGAAGTTTGGTTTTCTCAAGAGGTCTTGTATCTTTGCTTGCTTGGTTTCAATCTAAAGAATGAGAATTCTATTTTGACTCATAATGTCAAGTATTGGCTTCTTGTTGGTTAGATGGTTCTTATCCCTAGCTTTTACCTTATGCTTTAGGATAGCCTCTTCTTCTCCTCCCATCTTCTTAAATTTCAAAAAATCTTTTCCCGCCTTTTGAAAACTCTTCTTATTTTTAAACTTGAACTACTTTCATAATAAACTTGGACTTATGTCCATGCATTTTCAAAACATTTTCATAAATAAACTTCAATCAACATTAATAAAACCTTGACATTTTTTTGTGAGAAGACTAAAAGTCAATAAATCTTATTTCAAACCATTTTGCTACTTTGACTTTTTATTTTAAAACTTTTCTCAAAAGATTTGACTTTTGTCAATCCTTGTAGTGATGCAAACAACTATACTTCTATGATATATAGTGAAGTGAGATATTTTCCACTTGGGTGTTGAGTGAGGCATTGTTGATTTTAAAATCCAAGTCATATCCTCCACTTTGAGATGATGCAAATTCTCCTTTCTCATGATTGTGGATAGTAAGTATGTTTTTCCACACGGACAATGACGATGATGTCTTATCTCATAAAATTAACCAACACACTTGTGTTTTTAAAATTTTCCAAAGGTGAACTACGTGTACCCTGATCCCTTATTGCACTAAAGGTGGTACGTAGGCACTAAAGGTTCACAACCGCGGCGGGTGCAAAAATCATAAAAAAAATATATTTCTTCTCTCATCTCCACCATCTATTTTACATACAACATTTTATAGCCAAAATATACAGATTTTACAAAGAGGTTCCTGCGGAGTACCGTAGATGATTAGGGTGCTAATACCTTCTCTTTGCATAACCAACCCCCTTACCTAGAATCTTTCCCCCTATTTTTGGGTTATTCACTCTTTTCCCATTCCTTTGGAAACAATAAAGCGTAGTGACGATTTTGATTTTGATTTGTACAAGTCTAGTCAATCCAATGGCTTAGTCTTAAACATCTCTACCGCTACACTTACGTGTCGGTTCCTGAGGATCGAGGCGATGATTCCCCTGTTCTTCAGGGTTTTTTCACTTGCAACGGCAGTCCCGAGGAGGGAAACATAGTTGGGTATCCCTTAAGCAGTCGAAAAGGATGTTTAGGATGAAAATGGATTCTGTTCGAGATTTTAAGGACAAGTGGTATATCTTGCAACCATCTACCCAAACAGTCGTGGATTTACTATTTGACCCGACTACTGTGGTGGACGAGGATGGGGAGCTGTGTTTGGATGCTGAGGGTAATCCTGAGATGGGGAGAATCTCAAAGTTTCCCATCCACTGGTGCTCTGCCCACTACGACCATTATCCCGAATATTACCACACTTTCGCCAGTGGTATAAGCGGCGAGGACGAAGAAGCATATGGCATCTTAAATAGATTCGTCGATGATTTCTTCCCTGCTAGGTGGGTTACGATGGAAGGACACGACGTCCTTGAAGAGGATGGAGAGCCAACGTTCGAGGCACGTCCAATCAATACCAAGGCGCTCGTCGAATTTCAATCTTACTGGCAGGTTGTAGATCTCTTAGGTTTATTGCTTACCTTTAATATATTGATAGCCTTGTTTTGTTTCTTCGACGTAGCTGACCCGAGCACATTTTCTTTGTTTTTGCACGTCACATGGCGGAACGACGAGAGAGATTGTTGAAGTTGACCCAAGAGAAGAAGAGTAACAAAAGGCTGGTGAAACCGCAGCAAGCTACGCGTATGGGTCCAGCCCCCGAGCCGGCCAAGGAAGGATCCAGTGGGTTCTCAGGCTCTCGTAACCTCGAGAGCCAAGCTGCATTGTTAAGCAAAAAATGGAGTCGGCCAGAAGGCGGACACACTGATGTGACTGACGGAGGGGCGGGTGCCCGGGCCTTCAGCCTGCCACCCTTTTTCGTGGAAAAAGATTTCTTTGAGGGATTTCCCTTGACTGTGTCTGACAACAAGGCCGACATCATCAGGCGACTCGACAAGCAAGGTCGAAGGAAGCACCTCACCGCCAGCATGATTGGGGTGGTGAAGATGGAAGAGATGGCGGTTGTCCTCACGGGTGAAGGGTTAGACTCCTCGGACCGGGTCAAGGAGCTGGAGTCGGAGAAGGTGACTCTTGTGACAAAAACCCGCAAACTGAAAACTGCTCTTGAACGAAACGAAGAGATGTTTCATGAGCATTATGACATGCTGGCAGGGGAGAAGGAGAGAGCCGACAAAGCCCTCAAAGACAAAGAGTTCCTCTAGCTTGATAAGGAGCGGTTGTAGAGTGATAACTAACGGCTGATAAGGGAGGCTGAAGATTTGAGGACAATTATGCTGCCCTCGAAGGGCGAGCCTGAAGGGGTAGCCGACTTGCACACACGTGCTGATTTCATTGCTCGAATTCAACTCTTGGAGTCAGACTGCATTGACGCCTTGGTCGACGGCTTTGAGTCTTCTTTGAGTCAACTGTCTGTGCTGAATCCGGGGTTGAATACTGAAGGAATTGAGGTTCTATCCCAGGTTGTTGATGGTAGGGTGCTCCCTCCTCCTGACTCTCCTGATGTCGAAGTTAGCACTCTGGGGAGTAATTGATATTTTTGTTTTTCTGTTTGTATTTGGGCATGCGTGCCCGTAATTTTTGTAATATTCAGACATCTTCGACTCAAGTGACCGCCTTTGGCAATTATTTCGCTTTATTTGATGCTTATCGTTATTCCTGTTTGTTGTTGTTTTTGACTGTTTATTTGAGGAATACTTGGTATAACCTTTGGATATATGTGCCCGACCATTGTTGTGGTCGTTATGAGTTTTCCACGAAGTTCGTATTTTCCATGTGGAGATATGCGCTCGACCCTAATATCAGTTCGACACATGTCGAAATGTGTCGAGAGCGCATAGTGGGAATCCGCGAGATGGGCTTATGATCGCGATCGGGATCCTACGCTCGTGGCATGAACTGCTCATTGCGAGTTAGGTGTTCTGCCATATTGGGGTACTTCGACAGCAAAGCTCGATCGAGGTATCCCTGTCGGGCAAGGATGCTGCTCGTCAAAATGAACGACATCCTGCTTTTTGTTGGTTGGTAGGTCGCGTCCGTACCTCGACGCACCTACGTGGTCGAGATTTTCCCTTCATCGATTGAAGATGAATATTCAACGGCAAAAGTCCTCAGTAGGTGAGGGACTTAGCTATAATATTGTTTTAGCTTCACAACATTATAGGGTCAAGGTAGTGGTTCTCCATTCAATTGCTCGAGGTAATATGCTCTGGTGCCCATAGCTTCTCGGACGCGGTAAGGTCCTTCCCAGTTTGCGCCCAACTTCCCTTCGCGGGAATCCTTCTGGTTTCTTCCCAAGACTAGGTTGCCGACCTGAAACTCGCGCTTTATGACTTTGTTGTCATGGCGTAGGGCTACCTGTTGTTTCAACGTGGCCTCACGAAGGGCTGCTCCTGATCGTATTTCTTCGACAAGGTCAAGCTCATCTCTGAGAGCCTCATTATCCATCTCCTTGTCGAGGGGCATTTCAGTTCACCTAGATGGCTCCATGATTTTTTCTGGGATGACAGCCTCGGTGTCGTAGGTCAGTCGGAATGGCGTATTGCCAGTCGTCTAATGAGGCGTTATTTGGTAAGCCCATAGAACACTGTGTAACTCTTTGACCCGTCCCTATTTGGCTTCGCCTAACCTGTGCTTGAGTCCTTGCAAGATGACACTGTTTGCGACTTCAGCTTTCCCGTTAGTCTGGGGGTGCTCGACTAAGGTAAAATGTTTCTTGGTGCCGAGTTTGGCAATGAAGCTTTGGAAACCTTGGTCGGTGAATTGTGTGCCATTGTCTGTGACGAGCACTCATGGAATCCCAAACCGAGCGAACACGTTTCGTTTGTAAAAATGGAGGATGTTGCGTGAGGTGATTTTCACTAGGTCTTCGGCCTCTATCCATTTGGTGAAATAGTCTACGTCTACGATGAGGAATTTATTTTGGTATGTTACTTGTATGAACGGTCCGAGGATGTCCATTCCCCACCAGACAAATGGCCACGGGGACGATAGCGTGTTTAGCTCGTGTGGAGGAGCGAGGTGCATGTCAGCATGTCTCTGGAACTTGTCGCACCTCTTGACATTCTCTTTGGCATCTCGTTGCATGGTCGGCCAGTAGTATCCTGCCAGCAACACCTTTCGTGCTAGGGACTTTCCGCCCATGTGTTGGGTGTTGATTCCTTCATGGATTTCCCGCAGTATCTTAGGGACTGTGAATTCTTCGACACACTTCAAGAGTGTAATGGAAAATCCTGGACAATATAGTTTTTGTTCGAGCACCACATAAGAGCATGCTCGTCGTTTGGTCGCGGTTGCCTCCCTTTGGTCCAGGGGAAGTTCTCATTTCGTTAGAAAATTAAATATTGGGGTCATCCAGCATGAGTCGTCCCCGATGGAATTCACTTCGAGTAAAGGCGTGGACTTTTCAATGCTCGGGGGAGATAGGGATTCTTGTATGACCGATTTGTTTCCATCATTCTTCTTCGTACTTGTGAGCTTTAAAAGTATGTCAGCCTGTGTGTTTTGTTCACGTGGTACGTGTGTAATTTCTGCTCGGTCAAACTTTTTCATATGTTCTTTGACCAAGTTTAAATATTCGATGAGGTTGTTGTTCTTAGCCTGGTATCCTCCTTGAACTTGAGACGCGACAAGTTGGGAATCAGTGAAAATTTGTATCTCACGAGCGCCTAAGTCCTCGGCCAGTCTTAGACCTGTGAGTAAAGCCTCGTATACTACCTGATTGTTTGAGGTTGGAAAGAAGAGTGTGAGCGAATGTTCGATCATTATGCCTTCCTCGTTTTCGAGGAGGATTCCTGCTCCACTCCCGATCGAGCTGGGGGCTCCATCGACAAAAATGGTCCATTTGTGCTCCTTCCCTGCGTGGGGTTATGAGCGGTCATATCCGTGATGAAGTCGGCCAGATCTTGGGCCTTCGGAGCCTTTCTACTTTCGTACTAAACATCAAATTCTAAAATCTCCAAGGACCACTTTAGCATTCAACCTTCCATATATGGTCGTCCTAAGAGCTGTATCACGGGTTGGTCTGTTTGTACGACGATTGTGTGTGCGAGGAAGTAGTGTCTGACCCTTCTCGTCGTGTTGACGAGGGCCAGAGCTACCTTCTCGATCTGTTGGTATCTGACCTCGGGTCTCTGAAGCGCTTTGCTCTTGAAATAAATGGGCTTTTGGCCATCATGAGTCTCGCGAATGAGGGCCGCACTGATGGCTTTGACGGAGACAGCTAGATATATGAATAATGTCTCCCCATCGACTGGTCGTGATAGCACGGGCGGATGTGAGAGGCTCTGTTTGAAATGGAAAAGGGATTGTTTGCATTCCTCGGTACACTCGAAAGCTGCCTCCTTGCGCAGGAGTTTGAAAAAAGGCAGGGCGTGTTGAGCGAATTTTATGATGAAATAGGAGAGTGAGGTGAGCATACCATCCATGAATTGTATGGATTTTTTCGAAGAGGGTGTAGGGAGGTCAGAGAATGCTCGACACTTGTCGGGGTTAGCTTCGATTCCTCGTTCTGTTAGGTAAAAGCCGAGAAACTTTCCCGCCTTAACCCCGAATGTGCATTTCTCGGGGTTGAACCTCATTCTGCATTGCCTTGCTTGGGAAAAGACTTTCCTGAGATGAGTGGCATGGTCGGTGTCTACTCGGGATTTGACGATCATGTCATCCATGTATACCTCGAGCATATCTCCAATTTCGTTGCAGAAGACTTTGTTCATCATCCACTGATACGTCGCTCCTACGTTTTTCAGACCAAAGGGCATTACATTGTAGTAATAGTTTCCCGAGCTGGTCATGAAAGCATTGCAGTGTTTGTTTCTCATTGCCATTGGGATTTGGTTGTAGCCCGAATAGGCATCCATAAAAGATAAAATTTTATAGTCGACCAACATGTCAATATTAGGCAGAGAAAATGCATATTTGGGGCATGCCCGATTAAGATTGGTATAGTCAACACACATACGCCATTTTCCATTATTTTTCTTAACAAGTACAACATTAGAAAGCCAGGTTGAATACCGGGATTCAGAAATAAAATTTGCCTCTAGGAAGTCTTTTACAGCTTTTTCAACAGCCTCCGTTTTCTCGGGAGACTGCCTACGCCTATATTGTACTACTGCCCTAGCGGCTGGATCAATGGCGAGTTGATGACAGGCGACCTCGGGGTCGAGATCGGGCATCTCCATAGCGCTCCACGCGAACAAATCTTCATTCTCCCTCAGGCAGGACTTGATCTGCTTCCTAGCCAGGTCAGGGAGTCCGGTGCCGATCTTCACCCCTTTGTCCGGGTCTTCGCTAAGAGGTACAAGCTCGAAGTCCCCATCCGGAATTAGTCGGAGAAGCTCCCGCTCGATGTTGGAAGATTCGTCTTGGTCGAAGCGAGTGTCCAACGAGATCAAGTCGACCTTTGGAGGAGTCCTCTGCATTTATGCCTTGATGGGTTGTGGCTTTAGTCGTGTTGTCGCAATTTTCTTGGTGGGCCGTGTCCCGGTGTCGACTATGTTGTGTCCCTTGGCCGCCGCATTGAAGCATCTTCCGGAAGCTGCTAGGTCGCCCTGGATGGTGGCGACGTGTGCCCTCTTTATGTAAAACTTCATCTTCAGATGAACGGTGGAAGGCACCGCGGTTAGCTCTGCCAATGTCGGCCTCCCAAGGATGTAGTTGTAGTGTCCTCGCCGAAGGTGACCATTAGCTCCACGTACCCCCATGGCTTGTAGGTCAAGCCATTAAAGCCCTGCAGGTCGGATCCCACATATGGTGAAAGGTGGGAGTCGTCGAGTTGCAGGGTTCTGAAAAGCTGGATGTACATCACGTCGATGGAACTTCCTCCATTGACCAGGACGCGATGGACATCAAAGTTGGCCATTCTTGCCATGATTAGGAGAGGTATGGCTGAATTGCCCTCCCCCCCCCCCCCCCGGAAATTCCTCGAGGTAAAAGGCGATCGGCTCCGATCTGCCTTTAATCCTCTCGAAAGTTACCATTTGCGGGGGGGGGGGGGGGGGGGGGGGGGTGTTAACCAGCTCGTCCAACTTCCTCTTGGCTGAATTTATAGTTAAGTCATTAAACCCTCCACCATTTATGACCATAGCGGAGGGGAAGTTTTCCCACCTGTTGTGCATGGACAGAGGCTCTTGCATATGTTCGGGGACATAGAAGTCCTCCGGTCTCGTAACGAAGAATGCGGTCTGGATGGGGACCGACTCGACAGATGGTCGGGCATCCTCCTCTATCTCCCTTGTTTCACGGGCATCTCGAAGGGGGCGTCTCCGTGCTGATATTGCCCGAGTCTCCTCCCTTTTATGAGGGTCTCGATAGCATTCTTGAGATAGACATAATCTTTAGTCAAGTGTCTATGACTCCGGTGATACTGGCAGTATTTGCTCCGATCTGCCCTGGGTTTAGCAGGAGCGGGGCGAGGACGCTTGACGCCGCCGTCCTTGAAATTTGTGTTTGCGCACTCCACCAAAATGCGCTCGTGGGAAGCCGTTAGCGGAGTGTACTCAGTAAACCTCCCCGAGGTTCTCGAGGTTTGTCATCCCTTCTATTCTCTCCAGTTCGTCGAGGAGGGCCAATGTCTTGTCGTGGATTGATGGTTGATCCGCGGTTCCTGGGGTCCCGGGCTCTATTGGCCGCTTCCCTCTCCTTGTAGTCCATGTAGGCTCTGGCTTTTTTGAGGAGGGCATCAAATGTCCGGGGTGGTTCGATGCCTACGGCCTTTCTGAATTTTGTGCCCATGAGGAGTCCCCTCTCGAGCAGGTATCTCTTCATGTGATCGGTACAGGGGACTTGGATGGCCTCCCAGTTGAACCGATCAATAAATTCCCTCAGGGTCTCGTTGTGTCTCTAGACGATAGCCTCGAGGGCTGCTTCGATCTTTGGGTGCCGTCGTGAAGCAGTGAATGAACTGATGAATTGGTTCTTCAAATTTCGCCAGGAGGTAATTGACCCCGGGGCGAGACTCTTGTACCAGTCCATCACAGCTTTCCTCAAAGTTATGGGGAACAACCGGCTTTTGATTGGTCCCCCGACATTGTGATAATGCAGCATGGCCTCAAACCCGTTTATATGGTCGACCGGGTCGGTGATGTTGTCGTATTCCTTCAGCTGGGAAGGCTTCTCCATGCCCGGGGGAATGAGTGTCTCCATAATGGCTTGTGACAAGGGACCGCGGGGGTCGTCTTCGTCACTCCTGTCGGGCGAGCAAGAAGGGGATCTGATGTAGTGGCGGTTATGATGGCCCCGGTCGCGTGGAGCGTTCCTCGGGCGGTATGGTCGTTCTTTGTTTCCCTCGTTCGTGTCTCCAAGGGGTCTTCATTCTTGACGTGATGGGACGTGATCGCGTCTCCCCGTGTCAACGGACTGGTCCCTTTCCAATGTGGGGCATCGCCCGATTGGTCGGGAAGAAGGACTTCGAGAGATATCCCGACTACGTCTCCGTGGGGGATATCAGAAATGTTCCTGTACTTGGCGATGAGGGGGAGATTGGGGCCTCCTGTGTCTTCTGGGGCTCTCCGAGCATCTTCGAGAGCCCTCAATCTCTCTCCTTGAGAAAAGATCGGGTAGTTGGTCTAATTTATCGCCGCGAACAGTGCCCTGGTCGTGGCGTCTGCTCAGACGGGAACGGGGACCTCATGGAACTGAATGGGTTGGTAGTTCTGGGGAGGTGGTCGGTCATCTTCAAGTCGTGGAGGTATCAATGATGACGAGGCAGTTGCTCCGTCTCTATAGTCAGAAGGCCCGGGCATATTAATGGCAGGGGCCGTGTTGTGGTCGACAGTACCAGTGTTGTCGAGGCCAACATTATTGTCGGAGATGTTGTTGTTGGCGTCGATAATACGGACGTTCGTGTTCTCTGCAGTTTGATCAGCCATGACAGTCAGGGTGATTTAGCTTTGGTCTCGAGTAAACAAAAGACGGGGAAGCAAGATTCCTACAGACGGCGCCACTGATCTTACCGGATCAGAATATACTGTCACAACTGGCTCGGACGGAAGTTGAATGAGATGGGGGGGCACCTGCAAGACACTCCGATGGCAAAGTCAGTTGCAGAATGAGCAAGCAAGCGTGAGAGTTAGGAAGTGTTGAATACCTGACCCTCTCGAAAGAGAGGGTATTTATAGCTCCCAGCGTTGGGCCAAGGTCTCTTTATTGGGCTGATCAAGCAGGCCCAATGTAGAGATTGTCAGGTTCTACGTGAATAGTGAGGACCCGCACGTGGCCCCCTACCTGGATGACGTTCTCTGCAAGGTCAAGAGGATATGGACGCGATCTTTCCGGGACAACGAAGACTCTGCAATATCCGGAGACGTTGATAGTCAGCCCTACGAGGAAGATGTTCAGGAGGAGCGCCTGCTCATCAGGGATGATCTCCGCGAGACGCGAGTGCGATAGGGGATTGGTCTTGGCCGACGAGCTAGTTGAGGTGTCCTCGAGGCCTTCATGGTAAGAGTGTGAGCGTCCTCAGCCTATTCGGGCGTTGTGTCTGCGTGGTGAGGTTGTCTTCTCGCAAAAAAAAATTAGTAATTATCCGCCGTATTCAAGAATAATATCAGTCAGTAGTACAGATTGACACACTTAGATGAACCACATTGAAAGTTGGGTCAAAAGCAGACCCAATTCAGAACAATAATATAATACTTTCAAAATTAAATATAGAGACAATCATCGACTATGAGTTAGTAACGTATGGAAGGATACTATTAGTTTAATGTCTCGTACTAATAATTATGACATCTATAAACACAAAAAGATCGTGACTTTTTATTTGTATGACCTAATGAGTTAGATTGATGAATTAGTCTTTTGAGTTGGGCAAATATCATAGGCTATATAACACCTAAGTTTGGTCTATTTTGAAAGTATTAAATTCGAGTATGACATATTATCATTTATAGACATTTGTAAGAATTCAAAAATCTACTTCACTAAAAAATAAATTGAGTTGGATATGACGTAACGTCTAAATAATATATTTTCACATCTACTAAATAATATATTTTCACGTGGTTCCAAATTTTGAGATGCCTTAAATTTTTGAAGGTTTAATTTTTTTCATTAAGAATTATAGACATAAAAGATGCTGTAATAAAAATTTAATAAATAAAAAAATGCTATAATGAAAATCTAATACATAAAAATTATAAAAATGATTGAAAGTCAAAATAGTTATAATTAAATTAATTTTTTATTAATATATAATTATATTTTTTATGTGATATTTTTAATTATTATAATTATATATTTTTTAAAATTTTGTCCATTTTGAAATTAAAATAATATTTTTGAATTGATTGGATCGGTTTTGTTTATTTATAAAAGTAAAAATTTATTTTTTATCAAAATAATAATAATAATAATAATAATAATAATAATAATAATAATAATAATAATAATAATAATAATAATAATAATAATAATAATAATAATAATAATAAACTTTTTCCATCTATTAAAATCATTGTTGACTCGAGATTATTCTTTACAATGGCTATTTATAATAATAATAATAATAATAATAATAATAATAATAATAATAATAATAATAATAATAATAATAATAATAATAAAAGAGAAATTTTACCATCTATTAGAATTATCTTTGATTCAAAAAGATTATTCCTTATATTTGTTCGAAATTCACAAATGATATATGGTTTATAAGTTTTTTTTGTTAGAAGTAATTTATATTCAGAAGCGTGTTGTATTGGTCAGAAGTAAAAGTTTTTTATGTTGTTATTGTTCCAGAAGCAAGAAGCAGTGCTTAGCTTTTGAATGTTTGTTTGTTATGCCTACGTGGAAGCTAACACAATTAGTAAGTTTTGTTTGTGCCTACATGGCAGTTTACTTTGTCTATTTAAACAAGTTTGTAACTAGGGTTTTGTAATCAATGCAATACAACTTTGTATAGAGTATTCTTCCTCAACAAGTTTATAGTACAATCTTTACTTCTTCTTTTTTTCTCTCTCTCTATTCTTCCATCCTCATCTTCAACCTTTGTGTATCAACAATTGGTATCCAGAGCTCTGTTTCAATTCACAGGGAAATATGAGTGTATGTGAGGCATGTGCAATTGACTTTGTTGTTCCTGAATTCACATTAAATTCACAGTCAAAATCATAACAGAATTACATTTCTTGATTTTGTGGGATCGGAAAACACGAGTGTTTAGTGAGATCTGAGATATGTTTGAGTTTTAGTGCATAAAAATAAAGATGAGTGTCAGAAGCAATTTGAATACTAAACTTCTGGTGTTAGATGAGAAGAATTGGAATCGATGGATGATTCAAATGCACATATTATTCGGTGCTCAAGATGTGCTTGATCTTGTCATTGAAGGTTATGTTCTGGTTGTAGCGGATGCGACAGAGGAACAGAGAATCACGTAGAGAGATACAAGGAATAAGGATAAAAAGGAGTTGTTCTACATCCATCAATGTGTGGATGCGAATGTGTTTGAGAAAATTGTTGATTTAACGACAACAAAAGCTGCTTGGGACATACTGACATGGTGCTACAAAGGTGATGCGTCAGTGAAGAAGGTGAAGCTTCAATCTCTATGTAAGAAGTATGAGAATCTCAACATAAAAAACAATGAGAAGGTACCTAATTATATCTATAGAGTGATTTTGATCATAAATAAGATGAAATCGTGTGGATAAACTCTTTTAGAATAAGTAATCATTGAGAAGAAATTGAGATCTCTTACTCCTTAATTTGATTATATTGTTGTAGCAATTGAACACTCTAAAGATCTGGACACCATGAAAATAGAAGAGCTGCAAAGCAGGCTAGAGGCGCAAGAGTTGTATCTGACTAAAAGAACCTATGAGAGAGAGAGGTATAGTAGGTTCTGAAAGCTTCTTTTGTCAAGAAGGATCTGAAGCAGTCTTGGTCAGAGGCCAAGAAAATATATGGTAGGTCTCAGAGTCAGAAACCTTCACTTCTGATGAGAAAAAATATCATAAGGGAAAAGAGAAGTATGACAAGAAGAAGTTTCAATGTTCTATTGTAATAGATTTGGCCACTTTGCTAAAGATTGATGATCAAACAAGGAAAAAAACTAACATAGCCAGAGGAGATTCTGATGATGAACCTATGTTATTGGTTACTTATGAATCTGATGAAGAACATGTGTGATTGACGGTTTCTGAATCAGAAAGGGATTCTGATTCTAAATATGAGTTAGAGTCAGAAGATGACTCTGAAGCTGAAGTTGAGTCTGATTTTGAAGATGAGTCAGAGTCAGAAGGAGACTCTAAAGATGAGTTAGAGTCAAAAGGAGACTCTGAAGATGATTCAAAATTAGAAGATGATTCTGAAGGTTATGAAGACGAGTCAAAATCTGAAGGTGACTCTGAAGTTGAAGAAGACTCTGAAGGCGAGTCTGACTCTGAAGGTGAAGTTGATTCTGATAGATTTTGATGATGATCAAGAATCTGGTGGTGATCATGCTTCTGGAAGGGAAAACTCTGAAGACGTAGGTTTTGAAGGACAAGCTTCTGGAGGTGATCGTGTTTCTGAAGGTGATACTTCTGAAGGTAGTGGTTCTGGACGAGGTCCAGAAGCTAACATTGTTGCAGGTTATGTAGAAGGTTCAAAACAAGTTCAGAGACCACAAAGAATCAAACAAATATCAAGAAGGTTTGCAGAGTTTGACAAGTTGCAAGATACTGAGATAGACTATGAGGGACAAATCATTCAGTGTACTGTGTTAGTAGATTCTGAATCAGTGGGTATTGAAGAATCTCTCAAGAAGAAAGTGTGGCTAAATGCCATGAATGTAGAGCTTGACTCTATAGAAAGTAACAAGACTTTAGAGTTGACTAAGCTTCTAAAGGAGAAGAAAGCCATCAATGTCAAATGGATCTTGAATGTGAAATTTGTAAGTATTTGTTTGTTGGCATTATTTTTTGGTAAAACCAGATTTGCGAATGTCATGACTGATGTCATAACATTCTGGGATAAAGGTAAATTCTGCAGAAGGAATGTTCTACAGGAACTACTCAGTATGAGTGAATATCATGATGATTAAGCTATGATCATATGTACTGAATTCTACCAAAATCAGTGAGCAAGATACATGATGTCATAACCAATGTTAAGACATCCTGTACTGATCAAGTTGTTGTGTAGATTTATTATTCCTGAGAATTTTCAGGAATCTGGTGTGCTACTCTGAGTTGAAGTATATTGTCCAGATCAGATGCTCACGTGGACATTAGGTTAACCTTGCTTAACCCTAATCTGTTATGATGATAGCCCAAGACCAAGTTTTTAGGTTAACTTTGTTTAACCTAGATATTTTTATGGAAGCCCTAAATGAAGAATAATCTGCTTATATATTTCTCACGAAGCCTAAAGGTGTGCAGCGCTTTTGACAGAAGATCAATAAGGCATTGTATAGTTGTGATAGTTTTAGTAACTACTGTGAGCCAAGAAATTATCAGTTTGATAAGTGACTTGGAGTAGGATTTGGTTTGTAAGGGTTATTTATCACTCAAAGCTTTGAAGCACGAGTGTTGTGTCTCTTGATTAAAGCTTTGAAGCAAAATCAAGCGTATGTATTGAAAAATGTCTCCATAATCTTATTAATCAGTAGATTAGTATCACTACTGTGATTGAGGGGGAGTGAGTAGAAACTCAGGTTTAAGTAGAACTTAGATTGAAGTTGCATTGGGTAGGTCTTAAGTGAAGGAGATAAACTGGTTGGTTTATTCCTAAATTAATACCTCTTATAGTGAATTTCCTCCCTGGCTTGGTAGCCCCTATAGTAGGTGTTGTTTTACACTGAACTGGGTTAACAATTGATTGTGTTCTTTACTGTCTTTTAAATTACTGTTTGGTGTGTGTACAATTTGTCAGATACGGTGTCATAACATTCACTGTGACATTAAGTATCTGTTGCCAGAATTTCAATTGGCATCAGAGCAGGCACCCTGCCCGTCTTTCTGGGTGAGATCTAGGGATATTATTTTCTGGCGCTATGGACAAGGAAGGAGGATTTGGGAACAGACCACCTATTCTGGATGAATCAAACTATGACTACTGGAAACCTCGTATGATTGCCTTCTTGAAGTCACTGGACAAAAAGGCTTGGAGAGCTGCTGACAAAGGATGGAACCATCCCACCATAACTGGGAAAGATGGGACGACTAGTCTGAAACCTGAGGAAGAATGGAGAAAAGAAGAAGATGAGTTAGTCTTGGGTAACTCTAAAGCATTAAATGCCTTGTTCAATGGAATTGATAGAAACATATTCAGACTAGTACATCAATGTGAACTGGCTAAGGATGTTTGGAACACTCTCAAAACCACCCATGAGGGTACATCTAAAGTAAAAATGTCAAGACTTCAGATGCTCACTACCAAATTTGAGAATCTAAGGATGATGGAAGATGAGACCATTCATGAGTTTCACATGAACATCTTGGAAATTGCCAACACCTCAGGAGCATTAGGGGAAAAGATGTCAGAAGAAAAGCTGGTGAGAAAGATTCTCAGATCCTTTCCTAAAAGGTTTGCAATGAAAGTAACTGCTATAGAGGAAGCTCAGGATATCTGCAACTTGAAGGTTGATGAACTCATTGGGTCACTTCAGACATTTGAGATGGGGATCAGTGACAATGTTGACAAGAAAAACAAGAGCATAGCCCTTGTATCCAATACTGAAGATGAAAGCAAGGAGAATGATGAAGAGAATATTTCAGAAGCTATAGCTATGCTTGGAAGGCAGATCAACAAACTCATCAAGAGAATGGACCCAAAGTCAAGGTCAAATGTCAAGAACATTTCCTCTGATATTAGCAGAACCTATGACTCCAACAGAAGAACTAAGTCTGAAGAAAAGGGAAATCAAAGCAGAGGAATCCAATGCCATGGATGTGAAGGATATGGGCACATTCGAGCTGAATGTCCTACCTTTCTTAAGAAACAAAAGAAAGGAATGTTTGTTACTTGGTCTGATGGTGACTCAGAAAGTAACTCTGAAGAAGAATCTGCTAATCTAGTTACTGCACTATCTGGTATTTGTAACTCTGATAATGATTCTAGTGATGAGGAAGTGACATTTGAAGAACTTGTTGACTCCTACAAGAAGCTATGTATCAGAAGTGCTGAAGTCTGTCAGCAAAATGAGAAACAGAAAAAGCTCATAGTGAAGTTGGAGGCTGAGAAGAAGGCATACACTGCTACTATAAGCCATCTCGAAGGTGAAGTTCTAATGTTGAACTCCAAACTTGATCAGATGACTAAGTCTGTCATGATGTTAACAAATGAAACTGACAAGTTGGAAGAAATCCTTCAGGCTGGACAAAATGCAGGAAACATGTCTGGTCTAGGATTTGTGGCTGCAAAGAAATTTGTTGTTGACAAGAAGAAGACCAGACCTGATAAACAAATGTCAAAGCAGATGTCACAACATAGGAATCGACATCAAGAACAGAGAAATATGAAGAAAAAGTATCAAAGATGGAGATGTCATTATTGTGGAAGGTTTGGTCACATAAAGCCATTCTGCTTCATATTATATGGATATCCTAATCAGACCCCATATGTCAAACCTAAGACTAACAAGGCACCATATACTCAACAGTGGAAGAAAAAGACTGCAGACCTGATAGCTCACACCTCCCTTAGAGTTTCTGCCAAGGAAGACTGGTACTTTGATAGTGGATGCTCTAAACACATGACTGGAATCAAGAATCTGCTGAATGATGTCAAACCTCATACTACTAGTTATGTCACTTTTGGAGATGGTGCTAGAGGAGAAATCAAAGGAGTTGGAAACTTGGACTGCCCTGGAATTCGAAACCTAAATGGAGTATTGCTGGTAAATGGTTTGACTGCTAATCTCATAAGTATCAGTCAATTATGTGATCTAGGATTCAAGGTCAACTTCACCAAGTCTGAATGTCTTGTAACTAATGAAAAACAAGAAGTTGTAATGAGAGGAGTCAGATCAAAAGACAACTGTTACTTATGGGAGTCTGAGAACACTAACTACTCTTTTGTATGCTCTGTAGCCAAAGAAGAAAAGGAAGTGAAGCTGTGGCACCAAAAACTTGGTCATTTACATCTTAGAGGGATGAAAAAGATCATATCCATGGAGGTTGTCAGAGGCATTCCAGGGCTTCAGATTGATGAAGGGAGAGTCTATGGTGAATGTCAGGTTGGAAAACAAACTAGAATGTCACATCCAAAGACAAGACATCTGACCACCTCTAAGGCGCTAGAACTTCTACATATGGATCTGATGGGTCCCATGCAGATGGAAAGTCTTGGTGGAAAGAGATATGCCCATGTTGTTGTGGATGATTTTTCCAGATTCACCTGGATAAACTTCATTAGGGAAAAGTCTGATGTATTTGATGTTTTTAAATAATTGTGAAAAAGAATTCAAAGAGAAAAAGAAGGATGCATTGTCAGAATCAGAAGTGATCATGGTAAGGAATTTGAAAATAGTAAGTTTGATGAGTTCTGTTCCTCAGAAGGAATCAACCATGAGTTCTCTTCACCTATAACTCCTCAACAAAATGGAGTTGTGGAAAGAAAAAATAGGACTATACAGGAATCTGCCAGAGCAATGATACATGCCAAGAAGCTTCCTATTCATTTTTGGGCTGAAGCTATGAATACAGCATGTTATGTCCACAACAGGGTCACCTTGAGAAAGGGAACATCATCCACCCTTTATGAACTATGGAAAGGAAGAAAGCCTACAGTGAAGTACTTCTATGTCTTTGGAAGCAAATGCTATATTCTGACAGATCGTGAACAAAGGAGAAAGATGGACCCTAAAAGTGATGAAGGAATATTCCTAGGATACTCTATCAACAGCAGAGCATATAGGGTGTTCAATTCCAGGACCAAAGTTATGATGGAGTCTATAAATGTCATAATTGATGATCACCATGAGGAAACAAATGACCCATATGATGTTGAGACATTCTTTGAGACTTCAACACAAGTGTCTAAAAAGGATGATATGCCTAATCCTACTCCATCAGAGTCTGAATCAAAGGAAGCCAACAAAGATCCTTCCATCAGAATTCAGAAAGATCATCCTAAGGAACTCATCATAGGAGATCCTAACAGTGGAGTCACTACAAGATCTAGAGAAATCATCACAAACTCTTGTTTTGTGTCTAATATTGAACCAAAAAATGTTAAAGAGGCTTTGACTGATGAATACTGGATTGGAGCAATGCAAGATGAATTGAACCAGTTCAAGCAACATGAAGTATGGGAGTTAGTTCCTAGACCAGAAGGAACAAACATCATTGGCACAAAGTGGATCTACAAGAACAAGTCAGATGCTGAAGGAGTTGTCACCAGGAATAAGGCAAGGCTTGTTGCTCAAGGATATACTCAAGTTGAAGGGGTTGATTTTGATGAGACTTTTGCTCTTGTAGCCAGACTGGAATCAATCAGACTTCTCTTGGGAGTTTCTTGTCTCTTTAAGTTCAAGCTGTTTCAGATGGATGTGAAGAGTGCCTTCCTAAATGGGTACTTAAATGAGGAAGTGTATGTGGAATAGCCTAAAGGATTTGTGGATCCAAACTGTCCTGATCATGTCTACAAATTGAGGAAAGCATTATATGGCCTGAAACAAGCTCCTAGAGCTTGGTATGAAAGGTTGACAAAGTTCCTCACTAACAAAGGATACAAGAAAGGAGGTTTGGATAAAACTCTTTTTGTCAAGAATGAAGGAGGAAAGATAATGGTAGCTCAAATTTATGTTGATGACATAGTGTTTGGAGGAATGTCAGATAAAATGGTTAAACATTTTGCTAACCAGATGCAAGCTGAATTTGAAATGAGCCTCATGGGAGAATTGACCTACTTTCTTGGACTACAAGTCACACAGATGGAAGACTCAATTTTTCTGTCTCAAAGCAAGTATGCAAAGAATATTGTCAAGAAGTTTGGGATGGAGAATGCCAGTCATAAAAGGACTCCTGCACCTACTCATTTAAAGTTGTCCAAAGACACAAGTGGAACAAATATGGACCAAAGCTTGTACAGAAGCATGATAGGAAGTCTGCTATACCTAACAGCCAGCAGACCTGACATTGCCTTTGCAGTTGGAGTATGTGCAAGATACCGGGCTGAACCCAAAGTAATTCACATCAACCAGGTGAAAAGAATTCTGAAGTATGTGAGTGGAACTTACAATTATGGCATGCTGTACTCTCATGGATGTGAACCAATTCTGTCTGGTTATTGTGATGCTGATTGGGCTGGTAGTGCCGATGATAGAAAAAGCACCTCTGGAGGATGCTTCTTTTTGGGAAATAATCTTGTCTCTTGGTTCAGCAAGAAACAAAACTGTGTGTCTCTATATACTACTGAAGCTGAATACATAGCAGCTGGTAGCAGCTGTTCTCAAATGATCTGGATGAAACAGATGCTGACTGAGTATAATGTCACACAAGATGTCATGACATTGTACTGTGACAATTTGAGTACTATTAACATATCCAAGAATCCTATACAGCATAGCAGGACTAAGTATATTGACATTAGACATCACTTCATCAGAGATCTTGTGGAGGAAAAGGTGATTAAGCTGGAACATGTTGCCACTGAACTTCAACTGGCTGACATTTTTACCAAGGCACTTGATGCTAGTCAGTTTGATAATTTAAGGGGCAAGCTGGGTATTTTCCAATATGAAGAGATGTAGCAATTAATTTTGCTTAATACAAGGGTTGAAAGAGATATTTTAATCAAATCTATTCTGATTGGGCTAATCATTTGTTTCCCTCTTTCTTTCCAAAAGTTTAAGAAGAGGAATAGACATACTTATATCTCACTCTTCTCATTTTGCTGCATCACTCTCCATTCCCTAAAAAGAAGATTTCACACACGTTGTCACTTGTTTTCTCAATCTCTCAAGATGTCTCAACAATCTGTGTCATCATTTTCATCAAAGGCAACTGCATCTTCCTCACCCACTGACACTGAACCTAGGGCAATCGTAAACTGCATGGATATTGATGTTCTTGAGATAACTCCACTTCGTGAAATGGCAGCTGATCCTACTAAGGTCAAGAAGCTGCGAACCAGACATGAAAGAAGATCACAAGCTTCTCCATCTGGTAAATCTTCTCAACCATCATGCTCTGTTCCTCCAGAGATAGCTAATAGGGAAGGTTCTGCTTATGTGCATCAAGCTATTGCGAGACTAGTCACTAGCATTCTTAATGAGAATCACTCTGTTCTTGGTATATCTGTACCATTGAACCAAGAAACTGCTAGCCCTAATTTAGAAAGTGATCCCAATGTCACTCAGAATGTTGAGACACCTGATGACAACATTGAGAAATCTCCAGAGAAACCTGATGATCACCAGACCCCTACTGACAAGGCTGTTGAACCTTCTGTCATTGATGTTGATGAAGAATTTTCTCACAATGATTTAATTGCTAATATCAACCCTAGTATAGCTAGAAGGATGACGAGTAGAAAAGAAAAGCAGAGTGCTGCCCAAAGCCCCTCCAAAGAGAAGGCTACTGAAGTTGTTCATGAGAAAGCTAGGCCTGAGAACAAGGCTAGAGAAGAAGGTAAGAAGGATAAAAAAGCTGGAACTTCGAAAGGGAAGGGTAAAGTAAAAGCTAGAGTATCTGTTGGTAGTCTCTCAAAATCCTTGAGACAACCTATAGCCAAGAAAAGAAAGGCTCCTGAACCCTCTGAATCTGATGAGGAATCAGACTTTGATTTTGATGTTGAGAGCAATGTTCCAGACATTCCTCTAAGGAAGAAACCCTCTTCTAGCAAACTGCCTAAGGTTCCTGAAGTTGCCATTGACAACATCTCCTTTCACCATCCAGAAAATGCAAGCAGGTGGAAGTATGTGTTTCTGAAAAGGATTGCCTTAGAGAGGGAACTGAACAGAAGTGCTATTGAGTGTAAGGAAGTCATGGATCTCATCAAGGCTGCTGGCCTGATGAAAATAGTGGTCAAGTTTTCCAACTGCAATGAGATTCTTGTCAAAGAATTCATAGTCAATTTGTCTGGTGGATGTGCTGATGGAAAGTCAGCTGATTTTAAGAGTGTTTATGTGAGAGGAAGGAAGGTAAATTTCTCCCCTACTGTGATAAACAAATACCTAGGAAGGCCTGATGATGCTCAACCTGAGCTTGAAGTTACTGACAACCAGGTTTGTCAAACCATCACTGCCAAGCAAGTCAAGCACTGACCCTTGAAAGGGAAGCTAACTGCAAGCAAGCTGAGTATGAAGTTTGCCATACTGCACAAAATTGGTGCAGCTAACTGGGTTCCCACCAACCACAAATCCACCATCTCCACTGGTTTGGAAGATTTATCTATGTTGTTGGAACCAGAACAAACTTTGATTATGGCAACTACATCTTTGATCAAACATTGAAACATGCTGAGAGCTGTGCTATTAAAGGCCCTATTGCCTTTCCCTCTCTCCTGTGTGGTATAATCATTGATCAGTATCCTGATATTCTGGTTGAAAAGGACTTTGTATGCAAAAGAGCCTCTGCACTTGGTTTTCACTATAAGCTGTTTCAGGGAACACATGTCCCTGACATTGTTATAACATCTGCTGAGACATCAAATGTCGAAGCTCATTCCAAGAAAGCTGATGTTATAGCTGTTCTAAAAGAAACCTGCAGAGAACTTGACGCAAGAAAAAGGACACTTGAAGAGCTGATTACCAGTCTGGAACAGGAGGAGAATGAAGAACAAATGAGGGAAGAAGGTGCTGATGAAGAACAACATGATGGTTCTACAAGAAGCTAACCAGAAGATGCTGTTGAAAATAATGCCTCCTCAGGTGATGGCAGTACCTGAAGGTCTGTGTTTGCTGAGTTATAAAGATTGATGCTGGAACTTGCTGCTATTTGATACCTTCTCTCTATTTCTGTGTTTTTTGAATTTTCTTTTGGATGACTGTATAACTTAAAGTTCTAGTACCTTTGGCCTCTTTATGGCTAAAAAGGGGGAGAAGAAATTGTGGTAATTTTGGTAGAATTAGATATTGGTAGCTGTTTTAAAAAAAAAATTCTACTGCATTCTAATCTCTGATTGTTTAGGGGTTTTAGCCAAAAATTTGCCAAAGGGGGAGTTTGTAAGTGTTTGTTTGTTGGCATTATTTTTTGGTAAAACCAGATTTGCGAATGTCATGACTGATGTCATAACATTCTGGGATAATGGTAAATTCTGCAGAAGGAATATTCTACAGGATCTACTCAGTATGAGTGAATATCATGATGATTAAGCTATGATCATATGTACTGAATTCTACCAAAATCAGTGAGCAAGATACATGATGTCATAACCAATGTTAAGACATCCTGTACTGATCAAGTTGTTGTGCAGATTTATTATTCCTGAGAATTTTCAGGAATCTGGTGTGCTACTCTGAGTTGAAGTATATTGTCCAGATCAGATGCTCACGTGGACATTAGGTTAACCTTGCTTAACCCTAATCTGTTATGATGATAGCCCAAGACCAAGTCTTTAGGTTAACTTTGTTTAACCCTAGCTATTTTTATGGAAGCCCTAAATGAAGAATAGTCTGCTTATATATTTCTTACGAAGCCTAAAGGTGTGCAGCGCTTTTGACAGAAGATCAATAAGGCATTGTATAGTTGTGATAGTTTTAGTAACTACTGTGAGCCGAGAAATTATCAGTTTGATAAGTGACTTGGAGTAGGATTTGGTTTTTAAGGGTTGTTTATCACTCAAAGCTTTGAAGCACGAGTGTTGTGTCTCTTGATTAAAGCTTTGAAGCAAAATCAAGCGTGTGTATTGAAGAATGTCTTCATAATCTTATTAATCAGTAGATTAGTATCACTACTGTGATTGAGGGGGAGTGAGTAGGAACTCAGGTTTAAGTAGAACTTAGATTGAAGTTGCATTGGGTAGGTCTTAAGTGAAGGAGATAAACTGGTTGGTTTATTCCTAAATTAATACCTCTTATAGTGAATTTCCTCCCTGGCTTGGTAGCCCCCAGAGTAGGTGTTGTTTTACACTGAACTGGGTTAACAATTGATTGTGTTCTTTATTGTCTTTTAAATTATTATTTAGTGTGTGTACAATTTGTCAGATACGGTGTCATAACATTCACTGTGACATTAAGTATCTGTTGCCAGAATTTCAAAATTAAAGCCAGATGAATCAATTGGCTACCATAAAGCAAGACTAGTGGCTAAGTGTTTTCTTCAGAAACTCGAGCTAGATTACTTTGCGGTGTTTGCGCCCCTAGGTAGACATGAAACAATCAGATTAGTGATTACGATAGCTGCGAGTTATAATTGACATCTGATGTATCTGGATGTGAAATTTGCATTTCTGAATGATCTGTTACAAGAAGAGGTATACATGTCATAACCTTCTGGATTTGTAAAAAAGAACCAGGAAGAGATGGTGTACAAGTGGCATAAAGTCTTGTATGGATTAAAGCAAGCTCCTATAGCTTGGAACTTGAAGATTAATTCATTTTTCAAGAAGTATGGATTTCATAAGTGTGAGATGGAGTATAATGTTTATATTTAACATATTTTTGGAGGCAATATGATTCTAGTGTATCTTTATGTTAATGACATATTGCTAACAGGGAGTTTTTCATAAGAGGTAGGCAAGTTCTAAGAATGAAGGTATTGTATCACGCGAAAGGTATAATTCTGCATCAGCCGAAGTATGAAATTGAATTTTTGAAAGGTTTGAGCTAACGGATTACAAGACTGCAATCACACCTGCTGAGATGAATCACAAGTTGGATTCTGATATTGAGGGTGATGATATAGATGCTACAATTTTCAAATAGTTGGTTGGCTCATTGAGATATTTGTGTAACATCAGACTTGACATTTGCTACGCGGTTAAAAAAGTGAGTAGGTTTATGAACAAATCGAAGTGGTTACATTACCAAGCTATTGTCAGCATTCTGAGGTACATTAATGGGAGTATGAATTATGAAGTGTTATTCTCTTCTGGTGTTAGATCAGATGCAAAGCTAATATGCTATTCAGATTCTGATTGGTGGGGAAACAGAGTTGACAGAAGAAGTACTTATGGATATTTTTTCAAATATCTAGAAAGTCCCATTTCCTGATGCTCAAAGAAACAACATGTGGTTGTTATGTCAACTTATAAAGTTGAGTACATTGTAGGTGCTCTGACTGCATGTCAAGCTGATTAGTTGATGGGTTTGTTGCAAGATCTGAAGATCAAGGTTAGCAAACATGTGAAGTTGATGGTTGATAAAAAATCTTCTATAAGCATTGCCAAGAATCCAATGCTGCATGGGAGAAGCAAGCACATTGACACAAAGTTCTATTTTTTAAGTAGTCAAGTTTAGAATGGAGTGTTAGAAGTTGTACACTATAGTACCCAGAAACAACTTACAAATGTTCTGATGAAAGCTGTCAAGACTGAATACTTTATTCATTTGAAGGATGAAATTGATGTTATAGAGTTTGGTTAGTTGAATATGAATTAAAGAATGATGTTAAAAGTAATTCACATTAAAAAACGTATTATATTGATCAGAAACAAGCTTCTAATGTTGTTGTCGTTCTAAAAATACTTAGCTTATGAATATTTGTTAGTTAGTTTGTTATGCTTTAGATAATTAACATCATTAATGATAGAAACTATTTTCTCTTTAGTTTATATGAAGACCCATTGAAAGGAGAAGAATAACATTTATTAAATATTTATGAATAATAATATAATATTTAAATAAAATAATGTATCTGTTATGAAAGTATTAATTATTTAATTAAAAGTATTTTGATATGAATGAAACAAAATGTAAAGAGGATAAATAGAAAATAAAAATATTTGTTATAAATAAAGTTGAAATGAAGTGTTTTATTGTTTTGGAATAGAAAAGTGTTGGTGTAGGGTAAGGCACAGCAGAGAACAGCAGATTGCGATTCATTGCCCTGTTGTGCATTTCAATTCCGTTCCAACTATTACTGCTAGTATAGTCACCACTATCTTGTTCGATCGTTCCCTTTTCAATTTTCAATATTTGTATTTGATTTCATCACGGATCTATCATTTCCACAAACGTATTACCTGCATTGCATAATCATTTCATATTTTGATTGATTAATGTTATGGGTTGCATATGCTCCAAGGGAAAATCGAGTGATGAAAATGGGAGAGAATTGAAGACTAAGAATAAGAAATCATCAAAGCGTTTGGTTGTGAGTAATAGGGAAAATGATGCAACTACACACCTCATATCAAATACGTATCATCGCGATTCCCCTGATATTACGAGGGAAGGAACAGGATCAGAACAAGACATTAAGAAGATAATCACATGTTTGAGTGTCAAGACCAATGGCCAAAGGACGTCCATTGTTGTCCCAGGCTGGCCTTCTTGGCTCACTTCCGTTGCCGCTGAAGCCATCGTCGGTTGGCTTCCTCGTAGAGCCGACTCTTTTCACAAATTAGATAAGGCAATGCCAATTCTCATTTCTTTTTTTTTTCTTTTCATTCATTCATGGTTATAATATAATTATTTGCTAATTCATTCATTCATGGATATAATATAATTATTTGCTAATTCATTCATTCATGGTTATAATATAATTAATTGCTAATTCATTCATGGTTCTGCAGATTGGCCAAGGAACTTATAGCAGTGTTTACCGAGCTCGTGATCTCCAGACTAACAAAATTGTTGCTTTGAAGAAGGTCAAATTTACTAATATGGATCCTGAAAGTGTTCGTTTTATGGCCAGAGAAATTATTCTTTTGCGAAAGCTTGATCATCCCAATGTCATGAAACTTGAAGGGATTATTACTTCAAGCCTTTCTGCTAGCTTGTACCTTATTTTCGAATATATGGAACATGATCTTACTGGCCTCGCAACATTGCCTCGCAACAAGTTTACCCAACCACAGGTACCTTCTTATGGATAAAACAAAATACTATATTTTCTTATGTTGTTTCAATCCTTCTGTGTTTACAGCTCTTAACTTTTATGCCTATTGTCTTTTCTAATTTTTTCTATTCCACTCAATGTCATCGCTTCTTTTTGTTTTCCTATTACGCTAATTTCTTTTTTTGTTATGGTGCAGATCAAGTGTTATATGCAACAACTTCTTCGCGGTCTTGAGCATTGTCACAGTCGCGGTGTTATGCATCGTGATATCAAGGGCTCCAATCTTCTTCTTGACAATGATGGCAATCTGAAGATTGCTGATTTTGGACTTGCAACTCTGTTTCAGCCATCTCAAGAGCAGCCTTTAACAAGTCGTGTAGTAACCTTGTGGTACCGCCCACCTGAACTTTTGCTTGGATCTACAAACTATCACGTTTCTGTGGATTTGTGGAGTGCCGGTTGTATTCTTGCAGAAATGTTAGCCGGAAAACCTATAATGCCTGGACGAACTGAGGTAAACTTCATCTTTTGTTTTGGATATGTCTTTTAGAAACATAGTAGGACAGATTATTGTAAAATGGAATGTATTATTTGCTGAATGTCATTGATTACAAGAGTCCCCCCTTATAATTCTCAGACCAAGCTCCTTCAGACCAAAAAGAATTCCCTATCCTCTGCGAGAGAGGATGATAAAATGGAATATCAATAACTTTCTTCTACCCATCATCTCACCCCCTATATTCCCCTTGGCCCGTAACGATCTCTGTCCCACCTCTCTTAGGAAATCCCTTCTTCCCCCCTTCTAAAATATCCACTTCTTATTTTGGTTCCGCTACTAACTAAGAGTGTCAATTGGATCCATATCCTCTTCGGCCCGAACAGTGTAGATATGTAGATTCTACATCATATTGGCCATATTGAAGCCTTTGCATCTGTTATCACCAGCATTCCGGTTATGGTGAAATAAGTGTCAAACTAATATGTCCCTGTTATCTACTTCCTATATTTGTAATGGAAGAAAAACTTACTGATTCATTTGATGTAAAAGTAAAAGAAACATAAATGATCATTCCATTTCTGTTTTATAACCACTTAAAATTATCTGCAAACATGTTGCTGACGAGAAAAAAGAGCTTATAACTTTACAAGTAAAGAAGGATCTTATAAATCATCGGCAAAAGACAGAAACCAGTATGCTTTTTCGTCTTGCTTGAAATACTGAATTGTTTAATTTTTGTTTTCATTCAACTATTTGATTGGCATATATATACTTCCATGATTTAATTGGGTGGCGGGCATTAAAATCTGGTAATCTATCATTGCAGGTGGAGCAACTGCATAAAATCTTCAAACTTTGTGGATCTCCTTCTGAAGAATACTGGAAGAAGACAAAGCTACCACATGCGACAATTTTTAAACCTCAACAACCTTACAAACGTATTCTTTCTGAGACATTCAAGGATTTTCCTTCATCAGCACTGAGTCTCTTGGAGGTCCTACTTGCTATTGAACCAAAAGATCGAGGAACTGCATCTTCAGCACTTGAGAATGAGGTAGCTTTAAGTTATCTTCTCAGTGAATTTACTCAACATATTTTTACCAACTGTTTTTCTTAGTCAAGGACATTTTTTCATGTCTAGTTCTTCACATCAAACCCACTTCCTTGTGATCCATCGACTTTGCCAAAGTACTCGCCGAGTAAGGAGTTTGATGCCAAACTCCGTGAAGAGGAAGCTAGAAGGTATTCCTTCTTCGAATCTTGTTATCTTCATAGACTCTCATGTGATTGTCATATCTGATGTTTGTACTATCTGCAGAAATAGCAAAAATTTGTGTTGCTAGTGTAGTAGTGCATGCTTTGATGATAATTTTTCTTTTATATTGATATGGGAAACTAAAATCTCAAGAGGGATGATATCATTATTTTCAAAATTTGATGTGCAATGACTAGAATATGATAGAAAGGCTCCCGTGCCGTATCTACCTTTGGCATTCTCTTGAAGTCAAGTGACAAGTATCTGTTTCCTCTATTTTTTTCCTTTTTATTTTGAGATAACACCTTTATTCTAATTTGCTTCAATAGTCTTTTCTTTAGCAATACTTTTTACTTGTTTGTGTCGCTGCTTTTTTTAATATTTATTTTAAAACAGACGACGGGCAGCAAATAAAGGACATGGCCAGGAATTAGCTGGAAGGAGTTTTAAAGAGTCTAAGGTTGTACCAGCACCTGACGCTAATGGTGAGCTTCAGGCATCAATAGAGGTAAATTAATTCATAAACAAAGTGTTATTGGGACTTTTTGCTAGAACTGTTAGAATTTGCCTGATTCATTATTTCTGTTTTTTTTCTTCTTTTCCTGCAGAAGAGACGAGAGTGGTGTAATTCAAAATGCATCAGTGAGAAGTACAATCCTGAAGAGGAAGGAGGTGATGGCTTCCCTCTTGAATCTGCTAAGGCAGTAGCACATGATACATTATCTCATTCAGGCCAGTTAATGCATCCAGGTGCATATGGATCGTCATGCAATATGAATTTGAAAGAGGAAACTGTTCTTGCAGCCCCTGATCGGGTCTTTACATCAAAAAACTCTAAGCTGAGAAAACAAAATTCCTGCTGGCAAGGTAGCACTGCACAGTTGTCAAGATTTTCTAATTCAGTTGCAGTTCGAGGTGATTCACAGCTTGATATGAGTAGAGACTGTAATTTGAATTCACAGTGGCAAGAAGATCACTTTGATTTGAGATATAGTCATTTAACTGATGGTGAGTTCAATCAAATGCTGGATGAAACCAAAGATTTACGCAAGAAAGACTTCCATCTATTAGGAAAGGATCGTGCCATGGTAAAGAAAGCACTTGTAAACACATTTAATTTGTGCAATTGTTCTATTGTTTTGGAGTCACATTACATGCCACTCTTTGATATAATGGAAGATGATGAGTTTGATAGACTGTTGATACTGTGGTCTGGTTGACTGTCTTACTCCAAAGATTTCCTAGCAACGTTTATTATTTCCCTTCTTATATACTCACCACGAGTATAATACTGGAATATGTTTGTGAAATTCCTGAGACTGTTCCTTTTTCTATTATAGTTTTTATGCTCGCTGTGACTGTGGAATTCTCTAGTAACAGCTTGCTTTTATTTGTGATTGCAGGGTAATGCTCCCAAAAATGGGCACATCAACTATTCTGGGCCCCTACTGCATCCAGAGGCTAATTTTGAAGAGATCCTGAAGGAGCATGAAAGACAAATCCAACAAGCTGTGCGCAAAGCTCGTTTGGTTAAGGACAAGAATAAAAAGGCTGCCAGTGAGATTGGGCAATCTGAGACACTAGTTCACCAAATGAGATATGGCAAGTCACATATCAAAGAGTTTTGATACATTTAATTTGGGATGAGGACACTTGAACACATGATTGTGGCAAGATAAACATTTCTTTTGGAAACTTGTTATAATTTTGATGCTGAGAGTCGTAAACACATTGGATATTCATAACTACCATGGAAGGGATTGTACAGTATAAAGATCTCTAACCAACAAACCCGCATGTTTGAGGAAGGTCTATACAGAAAATGAAATTCATGGGCATTGATTGTATAAAAGTTGTATGGTTTATTAAATTAATACACTAGTCACAAGATTGTGAGGTCATTTCCATGGTATTATTACCTTGTACATTTGTCAAATTACATTCATTTATTAATTTCATTCATTTAATGCATTATTGGATAATTGGTTAATCAAATCTAAATCTAATATGCTACACAGCATCAGAAAAACTATCTTGAACTACATCAAATTTTAATAAATTTAGGATGTGTTTGGATTGGCGGTAGATATAATTGATTCTAATATAATTGAGTTTGATAGAAAAAGAATTTGATTATAATAAGAGAAAAGAAAAAAAAGCAATAGTATTGGTTGTTTTCTTTATGATGACACGACACTTTGATTAAAAGAAAAGAGAATAATTTAAGAATTGAATTGAACGGTGAGGGGAGAGTAAGATTGAAGAGAGGCGAGGTTTTAGAATTGGAAGCACGATGAGCAACGAATAGTAAGTTGATGAAATAATAGTAGCATTGATTCATTTTTTGAAGTAATCAGGTGTTGACATTAATAGTTATTTGATTTGGTTTTCAGCGATTACCTGTTTAAGCTTCTTATTATCGGTGACTCCTCCGTTGGAAAATCTTGCTTGCTTCTCAGATTCGCCGTCCGTTCCTTTTTTTTTTACTACTTCTCTTTTTCACCCCTAACCCTAACCCTAACCCTAACTTTTTCCTTCTTCTTTTTCAGGATGACTCTTATGTCGACAGTTACATTAGCACCATTGGCGTCGATTTTGTAACTAATTTACTAATTAACTCTATTTTCTTTTCTATTCTATGGATGACTCATTCATTACTTTTTTTTTTTATGGCAGAAAATCCGAACTGTTGAACTTGAAGGCAAAACTGTTAAACTGCAAATTGTGACTTCTCTTTTCACTCTCACTACTTAACTTCATGCATTCTGCTTTTTACTATAATTACTTTTCATTTACTTTCTTTAGTGGGATACGGCTGGACAAGAGCGATTCAGGACTATAACTAGCAGTTATTATAGAGGAGCACATGGAATCATTGTAATTCCAATTTATCATTTTTCATTACACCCACCCTTGTTTATATCTTTTTGCCTAACCCTTTTCTGATTGCTGCAGATTGTTTATGATGTCACTGATATCGACAGTTTCAACAATGTCAAGCAGTGGTTGCATGAAATTCATAGATATGCCAATGACACTGTATGCAAGCTTCTTGTCGGGAACAAATGTGATCTAACCGAAAATAAGCTTGTTCACACTGACACTGCCAAGGTAAATATTGCTTTTATCCTTCTCGGATTCTATTTTTAGATCTATTGCTGATTTTCTATTTCCTACTTTTCTTTTTTTGACTTCATTGTGTTCCCTATTCCTCAGGTTAGTATCATTTATATATCTTGTCCATTCTCCTCACTCCTTGATACATAATTACAATATTATTCGAATTTAAGTTAGTTTAGTAACTACTTTTAAACAAGATAGACAATGTTATTTCCCACGCTGATCATCACACATTCATGTATTAACCTTAGGCCAATAACTGAAACTAATCCGGAAGCATGTATATTATTCTATTTGTAATGATTTGGATACTGCATTAAAGAGACTTGGACAATGGCAATAAATCTAGTAAACCCACACTCAATCCAAAGCAACAGGGCAACATAAATTAATTCCTGCTTAATAATTTTAGAAAATATCGTTAAATAACAAGGCAATATTGTTGTTGCATATAATTGTATCAATGAAGTGAGTGCAAGCATTTTTTCTGTCACCGCGTCAGACAATGTTGACAAAAGGAATGCCTTCTATTTAGCATTTCACTCAATATATATCCCCAAATCTGCATTTTTAGCATTTAATTGCTGCTAATATATGTACCTTGTTCGAAAACTGACACAAAAATGATACTTATATAGTTTTACATCCAAGTATTTTCAATTAATACAATTTAACCATGTCCTGGAAACATTTACCAATCACTTCCAGGAAAATTTCCTAAAAGTTACATAGGCACTGGCAATTCATTCTCACATCTTTCACTAATGCTAGCAAGATTTTCTTGATAGCCTTGAGCAATCATTTTCACCATTGAGACCTTCAAAACTGCATCGAGGAAACACCCCAGAACCCAAGTCATTTCCACTAATGAGACCTCCAAAATTTCCTGTAGGAAACACTCTTGAATCGTATGTACTGTTGAGATCTTCAAAATTTCCTTGAGGAAACACCATATCAACACTACTGCTAGGATTTGTATGTGGTTGTAGTCCCATGTTGCTACTTATATTGTTATCAAATTCAAAAGCACTACTCTTTGATCAAATTGCTCTCGTCCAGTCTCTAGTAGCAATGATACTTGTCCATCTTTTATTTTTTGGTCTATAGACGAAGTGGTAATAACCATTAGAAACTCACACACACGGCCGTGAGTACCATGGTTCGAACCGTGGTGATAACATCCAACCTAGCAATATCGGCTTCTGCCAGCCGAGCTAGGATTTGGGACGATATTTGTCCATCTTTGATTACCCCAAAAATCTATCGCAATTTGTGGAGGATAAGACATTAGTGAAGGTGGATAATTCTCTTTGTAAAAAATTTGTACTTTTCCAACATAAAATGAATTGAACGTTTCAGCTCACTCGGCTCAAAATCAACTAAAAACTTGCCTTCCTTACAAATCTGATAAATGAAAACCGACATTTGTGTCTCCTGGTTAGATTTGTTGTGTTTGGCAAATTTTTCTTCCAATCTTTTTCCCTTCTCCATAACATATGCCACTTCAGCATCTAGATATGTCTGATACTCGTGTACTATACTTGCCATTCAGCCTCGGAAAGAGATGGCCAGATTGTGGGTCTCGTATCACCTAGTCCATATATAATTGTGTATGTCTCAATAGGATAAAGGGTGCTCTCCTTGTCCATCTTCTCTTGAAGCAACTCTTTCTCTGAACCTCAACCAAATCTACTGAAGCCATGGACCTAGGAAGAGAACGGGATATCTAACTAGAACAAAATTGACAGTGAACAAAGTCCCTAAAGTAAAATTGAATGATCAAAATCAGATAAGTGAAATCAATCAAAAATAAAACCAACAAAAATCCCAGATGGGGAATCACAAACAACTACCTCAAACAACCACAAACAGACAGAAATCAAATCATGAGTATAGGTTTAGCCATTTAGGGTTAACCTGTTATTGTTAAATAACAGCTATAGCCGATATAGAGCTATTACTTAGTGGAACTTAAACAAGTCGCTATTGTTTCGTAATGCGCTATTTAGTACAAGATCTTGTGAAATGGAAGCTATAGCAGCACTGTAGCACTGGCGCATAGAAGAATTTAAACAACCAACTATTTTCTGCAATCCGCAATTGGCAACATTGAGTTAACCAATTAGAGACTTAGGTTTCTCTTTTTATCTTTTGAGCTTTGAAGGAAGAAGTGAAATGAGGGGGCTGAGAGTGAGATTGAGATAGTTGCTTATAAATTGTGGACAAAACAAAATTGTGTTTGTTTGAAATAAATGAATGGGTGGGCCGTTTAAAATCTTTATTGCCAGAAACGGAATGTTGTAAAATGGGGTCATATTATGATTAAGTACTGGGCTTATAGACCGGATAGTATGATCAGCTCCAGTAGTTTTATCTTTATTAAAATGCCTATAACTTGGTATTCAGTTTCATTAAAAGATTAGTTATTAAAGATATTAAGAAGGTGTGATGATTAATGTCTTGATCGAACATGTCATGTAGATTAATAATATTTTTGATTAGTCATATTTGCTTTTTAACATTGGTCGGTTTGTTCCGCAATTTAATTTTAATTGTCCAAAATGGTGATGTTATGGAATTAAATGTAGAATTGTATGTTAAACAAAAAAGGAAGAGGGAGAGTATCCTAGTTTGCTTGTCTGACATATCCTTGATGATCATGAACCACAGGCTTTTGCAGATGAGCTTGGTATCCCTTTCCTTGAGACAAGTGCTAAAGACTCGATCAATGTGGAGCAGGCTTTCTTAACTATGGCAGCGGAGATTAAGAAGAAGTATCTAATATTTTTCCATTACTTTCTTTGTGCACAACATGAGTTCCATTGTAAGACAAATATTAAGTTTGAGTTGTTTTGAATATGCAGGATGGGAAGCCAACCAAGTGGTAGTAAGTCAGCAGAATCTGTTCAGATGAAGGGGCAACCAATCCCACAGAATAGCAACTGTTGTGGTTAGGTTGAACTTGTAAATTATCATCTCTTTTTTAACTTTTACAGTAAAATAGAGAGACCCTGTTTTTTAAATCTGTTATGACATGGATGTTTCAGACACTACCTAAAATACCATCTATTAACTCTTTTGACTCTTATGGCGACTACTCAAAAGTTAGAGTGAATGGGAAGCAATTTCGCATAGGCGTCATTTATTAGCTTAAGGCCTTGCTATAGACATATTTCATTGAAGTCATTCGTAGTGAATGCTATGCATGAGATATGGACAATAGATTGATGAATGAAGAAAACTAAATTAGGGATTCGGAAATAGAAAGTAGAGACAATCAAACAAACTAGTGTACACAATAGTATCATCCAGTATAGGAAATATTTCTTGTACTTTATTTTGCCTTTTTCTTTTTATTAATTCATGTAGCCTTTTCAAAAACAAAAAAAAACCCAGACATTACAATAGTAAATAAACTAGTATAGCTAGTGAATGAAAGCGGACAATGCTCCGATGCAGCAATAAGTAGAAAGTAAATTGTCTTGAGTGTACACTCTTCTAAGAAGTTTGGGAATTTCTTATCCCATCCTATGTATTTGAAAAGCACCATATGTAAATTTAAAATTGTCTCTTAGATTTCGGAGATGTATATTCGAATGCATATTTATTAGATAAATATTAATTGTTTTGGAGATGCATCTTCGTGAATACATCAGAAAATATTTGGAGATATCTCCATATTCAATAAAGACAATAAATTCTAAGTTTTTCAATGATGCTCAAATGCATTGTTCAAAAGGTATACTATGATGTATTAGACAACAAAAAGGATAAGTAGAAAATGACATATATAAAGTTATAAATCAAGAGTACATAAATTCAATCCAAAAGTTATAACGAAGTCGATAAATAAAATACAACCAAAAATAAATTAAGAGTACAAGTATTATAATCTACTGCGTATGACGAACTCGGTCTTAGCCTTGTGACCCATTGTTCCTACGTTGCCTCTTGTACTGCAGTGCCTCTCGAGCCTCTACAATCATGACATCTACAACCTCCCTTGCGTATGAGCCATCCAGAAAGAGTCATATGTTAATACCCGTCTGCCCAATCTCCATGATACGACGACATTTAGGCAACACATCAACAACACGATCTGCTCTAGCTTGCTCCTTCTCTAATATCTCATGATGAGTTGGCCTCGATAGATCTCCTGGAACATCCTGCACCATATAAGGACGTGACACCTAGAAGAACTACCGGATGTAATCGTCTATGTAGTTCCAGTCACTCTCAGTTATGTACTTCGTGCCTCCTCCGATATCAGATGATTAAGATAATCATCAAATATATAACACATATCCGTGCGTGTTATAGTGAGAGGAGCATGCACAGAAGAATATTTGGGATTGTACTGAATGTAGCTGAACTGACGCAAGATGCACTCAGGCAGATGAGGAATTGTCTGACGTGACCTGCACAATAATCATCCCGAGTATAAGACTATGTTGTCAAAGGAACACATCTCACAATGATCAATGTAAGAATGAAAGTGCATATTGTGATACGGTGGGAGAACTGACTTGAGGTTTTGCGTTTGTATTCGTAAATGTTGCGGTTAGCAAGAGTCGCCACCGACTTTTTATTTTATCCTAAGGAAAGGTTAAAAAGCACAGCAAAAACCTTTTGAGATGTTTTCTTGGGTTCGGGGAGTAGATTATAGAAAGGGAAGGTATTAGCACCTTTTCTATCCATGGTTATCCATGGGCTCTTAGTTACTTGCTTAGATCACTTGCCTTTTGTTTTCAATTTGTTTAAAATGGTGCTTTGTGTGTGTGGGTTTGAAAATATTTTGAAAAGAAGCCAATGTGGTGGCAATCTTTGTAATGATCCATGTGGGGATGTATACAAAGATGTATGTCTTTTGAAAAGGTTTTCATTTGTTTTTGAAAGTTGTTTTGAAAGTGTAGTGATGTGTGGTTTGAAAAATAGGCAAGCGTTTTGTTTTTGCAAGTTTGATTCAAGTAACTAAGAGGTTATCTACTCCTAAATTTCTCAAAAGATTATTGCTATGTTTTAACCCTTTTAACAAGTTTGTTCCACCATTGTATTTGGTGGACAACCTTATGTTAGGATGTGAAAGGGACAGGCGCGGGTCATCGTTTAGACCATAATTGCAACGACGTTAAATGTCTTTGGGCAATTTTCTTTAAGGGACTTGATCATTTGTTTTTGTTTGTTTTGAAAAGTTTTTATCGAGGGACTATGATCATTCAAATTGTTTGCTTTGCCCAAAGAAGTTCAACATACAATATGGCCCATTTGTTTGAAGGCAACAAAGTGGAGTACCCTAGGGGTGCAAGTGTGAGATGTGTGTCCATTTTCATGCTTGTTTATCTTGAGATTAGGTCATAACTATTTTTTAATCGTTTTTTCGCATACAAACCCTAATTCTAACATGTTATTATTAGAAAGCGTATAAAGTGCGAAAATAAATTTACTAAGCTATTACAAAACCAAATAGGGGAAGGGGGGTACAAATGTTCAAATGGGGATATTGACAAGAATTTAAATCTAAATTATTACATCATTTTTGAATATTTGCAAAATAAATAAATTGCATAATTTAAATGGAAATTAAATAAATATGTAAAATGCAAAAAGAAAGTTTTTATGTATGAGAAAAAGTATGGTTTATGTAAAATAAAATAAGAAAATAAAAAGGTATTATTTTTGAATATTTTTAACTTTTAGGGCAAAAAACCCTAATTTTAATGAAAATGGATATTAATTGATTTAATACAAGTATTTATTTATTATGTACAAAAATAAAAAATAAAATGAAGTATATTATGAAAAAAGTATTTTTGTATCAAATATTAATGAAAATGAAAAAATTCAAGTATTTTTATATTTTAACTTAAATATATTAATAAACATATATATACATATATTAAGTTCTTAAATATGCATTATACACAAAATAATATATATTTAATATTTTAACAAAATAAATAATAAAAAAAAAGTATTTTTATGTGAAATATTTTCAGAAGGTAAATAAAAAAAAAAATGTATTTACACTATTTTTTCTATTTATTCTAATAATAGTATATATATAATATTTATATGCAAACAAAAGAAATAAATCAAATAAATATGCCATATATTCAAAAAATGATGGAAAAAATATTTTTATTTTTTTAATGTCATGAGAAAAAATAAACAAAGTCAAATAAAAAAAGAATAAGTCAAAAAAGAATAAAAATAAAGCAAATGGGCTCAGGGGGTGTAATAGCAAATATGTGGTGTAAATAAGAAAAAACACACAAGCCCAGCCCAATGCCACTGTCTTCAACCTCCAGCACAAATGTTTGAAAAAACGCGCGCCATGTTCAACATCTTCTAACTCTTGATTCCTGGCTTTTTAGCAAAAACTCATAACACAACAAATGTTCAGCATGAAGAGACGATTCTAACCATGTATGGAACTTGACCTAATTCTCTAAGATGAGGGAGAATTTCTCCTCCCCCAAATCCTAACCTAATTTTTCTGCCATTTTCAAACTCCAAATTCTCTCTACTCAGGCAAAAGAAATGAAATGTAAAGATATGTACATGTTCAGGGCTATGAGTAGAACCTTGTTTCTTCACAAACTTAAGACTAAAGATGCATGATAAGAGAGATACGAGTTCAAAGTTTTACCTGTGCAGTTGAACTTCTATCTGGAGAATGAGGAACTTCTAGTGCAAGGTAATGATTGGAGAAGCTTCCTTGAGGTCCAGGGATGCTTTTTCAATGCTTACTTTGTCTTGAAACTTCTTGTATCAAGCTATAGAACTTCACCTGCAAGTCAAAAATGTAAAAATGGTGGAAGCTGTTAGAGAGATTACAGGTCAGGTTTTAGGTCATGGTTAGCTTGCATATATGCTAGGGAATGTGTATGGATTGCTTTTGGTAAGAATGCTCGAGGGAAATGGGAGTTGGCACTCAAACTGCAGAGGCAACTCTGTTTTTGCAGTTTGAGGATGATTCTGAGATGGAGGGTGTTTTGGAGGTCAAGGATTCGTGCCAAAGCTTGGTTGTGTTCTATGGAAGGTGTTTGATAACTTTGTTCTTGTGTTTTTGTGCTGAAGAGAGAGTTGTCACAAGTTATGCTATGTTTCTTCTATGTGAAGCAAAGAAATGCAAGTTGATGTTTTAGGATGGTAGGGGACCTCTAATCCTGCAGCAAAGCCTCTCTTGATCAGAGCAATTTGTCCATAATCTTGTGCCAAAAGGATTTTGCTTGTACTTGTTGGATTTCTAAATTGACATAAAGCTAATCTTTTCAAAAATGGAAAGTTCACTTTATCTAGTTTAGGATTAATCTTGCATACAATGCTTGCACTCAAAGAACAACACTTTAACACATTGAATATGCATTAAATTATTGAGTATGGAATGGTTCAAGGACCTGTAATCAAGCATAAAGCAAGCTGAGTTCAAATTTGCAAGATTATGAACATGTCTTGGTTAAGAACAAAAGTGAATTTTTGCCAACTTGTGAAATTCGAATCTCTCAAGTTATGAGGTTGTTTGATGAGTTCTTGGACATTTTGGAAACCTTGGAATGTGTACTACAATCCATCTTTGAAATGAAAATTGAAATTCCAAGTGGAAGGGTATGGAAAATGGCCTTGAAGTGGGGTAGAAAACCTTGTCAAAATAGGTTAAAATTTCACTAAGTTAAAAATGGTTTAGTGCCCTTATTCAAAAAATTGTAACTTGAGATACAAGCTTCAAATGAGAAAACTTTGTGAATCAAAGTTGTAGATTATGTAACAAGCTACAACTTTCATGTTTTGACTTTTGTTTGAATCCAAATGGATCTTGGTGAAAAGATGGGGCAAAGTTGGGAAAAAATTAGGGTTTTTCATAACTTAGAAAAATTCTAAGTTATGAAAAATTCCATTTTCTAACCCTAATTTGCATTTTGTGATTTCTTGGTGAACAAGTTTCATGATTTGGCATGTTTTGATGAAAAATGAATCTTGACTCTTGATTTTGACCAAAAAGTCAAAGTTTGACTTTTCAGTATACAGTCAAAATTGATCAATTGACTGGGAAATTCAACTGTCAATCTTGTGTACTTGGGATCTTTTGAGTTTGTTGAACATGTCAAGATGATTCCATGGGGTCCTTGAGGCCATATGTGAGCTTGGTTTGCCATTGGCTAGGTCAAACAGTCAAAAATTGCCTTTGTGCAGTCAAAACCCTAAAAATGACCATTTTGCCCTTTTGGTGATCTGATCAAATTTCTTGTGGAATTGTGATCCAAACTTGATCAAATGGTTCATATGAGTTCATAATGTTGATGTGGGTCAAATTTCATGAGGTTTGACTGTCAATTGGCCACAGTTGACTTTTTCCCCAATACAGCTGATTTCTAGGTCATCTGTCTAATTGACTGGGCAAAACTTGGAATCAAGACTTGAAACTTGGTATGGGTAAACTTGGGAGTCCAATATGAGACATGAAAGTCATCTTAGGCATTCTAGGTCAAAACATCCTTGGGCAAACACAAACCCTAATTTGAGTCCACAGTGCAAGGAGAAGTCTTGAGCAGAGGAAACCCTAATTGGATCTTGATCTTCAAGGGTCTTGTGATGAGAAAATGTTGAGGAAATGGGAGGGAAAATTTTGGGGTACAACAGTTGCCCCTGTTCAATCTTCTTGGACCTGAAGAGTTAGATTGGCGAGTTTGCCTTTCGTGACTCGAGGGTAAAAGGAGATTGGACACTAGAGTGCCCGGAAATTTGCACTCGCATGCTGGAGTCTCAACAACGTGGTGTCGGGAATAGGCTTATAGATGCCATTAGGAGAGATGGTGGATAGGGAGATGGGCTTATAGATGCCATCTGGAGATGTGACAGAACCTTGTCGGGAATGGGCTTATAGATGCCATTTGGAAGTGTTGATCGCATAAGAGATTCCTTAGCGAGAACTTGTGTATTTGAGAAAGACGGATGTTTTCCTGGCTTGTTACAGGTGTTTGATCTTCAGTCTCCTTATGCAGACATGCCCTGGCTAGATACATGTATCGAATCTACAATTGGTTGCTCACAGATGTGCCCTGGCTGGATACAGGAGTCGAATCTGGAAATAGTCGTTAATAGATGTGCCCTGGCTGGATACAGGAATCGAATCTTCGAACTCTTCAGACGTGCCCTGGCTAGATACAGGAACCGAGTCTGGAAACGTGGTCAACAGATATGCCCTGGCTGGATGCAGGAATTGAATCTGGAGATGTTGTAGTTGATAGATGTGCCCTGGCTGGATACAGGTATCGAATCTTCGAACTCTTCAGACGTGCCCTGGCTAGATACAGGAATCGAGTCTGGAAACTGATCACTCTCAGATGTGCCCTGGCTAGATACAGGTATCGAATCTGGAATTGTGACAGTTGAAGGTAGTTGTTTTCGGGATTGTCCTTTTCCTGAAAAGGCAAAAACATAAGTTGTATGCAATGTCATGATGTATGATATGCATGAGGTTCAACGTGAGATAGTGTTGTATGCGCTTCATCATGTATGTAAGCAAGATGTATGAAAATGTGAAATGTTTATGAATGTGATTTCGTCTTAGGAAAATAAATCCTTGACGAACGGCCGGGGAGTTGCTCTGTGGAAGAGGTACTTGGCCGAAGTTTTGATAAGAGGCCTGTTGAGGACTTTAATGATGGATTCCGCTGGGGATAATGATGATAAACTCCGCTGGGGAACACCAAAGATAAAACTCCGCTGGGGAATACTAAAGATAGACTCCTGTCGGGGGTTTGGAGGAACTTTGCCGAGGGCGGTCTTCCGTGGTTTTTAGCTGAGGATAACCCAGTTATAAGTCCTTGTGAGGAAATAACTCTAAATAAAACTCGGGGGAGACGTCCGTACACTGCAGGGGATAAGCTTCCAGAATCTACTGGGGATGAGCTTTAAGACCTACCGGGGAATGTTGTGCCTTTTCAGGATTGTCGGGGAGTTAACTCCGCCTGAGGAAAGTATTGTTGAATCTTGTTTTACTCTGCGGGGAGTTGAGATGATTTGGCCACATTCTTCGGTTGAACCTACCTTGGCGCTTTGGCGGACAAAACAACCAGACTGCATTAGACAACTTCACATTGCCCCTGTCTCTGATGTCACCTGTAATCAATCTCTTGTTTTATATGTAAACATTTACGAATCAGCAATTTAATGTCAAATGCATATATCAAGAATGAACATTGGACGTTCTTCGCAAGACAAAACAGAAAAAGGAAAACAATTGGCACTTTTAACTGAAAAGTATATTTGTATTGATTTAAACTTTGCCTGTGAATAGGCGTTTTTGTACAAGAGGCTGACATCCTAGTAAGAGGACGCCGCCAGATAACATAGAGTTTAGAATTTGAAAAAGGAAACAAAACAGCTATGTGAATAATCCCACTGGGTTCCAACTCTGCTATCGCCTTTATGTCTTCGATCGTCTCATCGCTTTGCTGCCTAGTTGAAGATGAAGCTGATTGGTCGATGCCAAAATCTGAGCCAGATAGTTGATGCCGAATTCCGGATACGAAGTGATCCAACGAGACATAGTGTTACACTTTTATCCCTAACTTTTGCCTGGACCGCCCTTTCGGGTTTTCAGTCCACCGGGATACCCATTTTTGCCCAAGCCGCCTTTTCAGGTTTTCGACTTGCCGGGTGTACAGATTTTTATTCATTTCATCCCTTATTTTTGCCCGAACCCTTTTGGTTCGCCGGGAAGCCCTTATTTTTGCCTAGGTATGTCAACCTAGCGGGTCTTTTATTCATGCGTAGTATTTTCTCACTATGTCTGCATTGGCGGGGTGAGGAAGGTCGTCACCATCCATGGTAGTTAGGATCATGGCTCCTCCTGAGAACACACGTTTAACCACAAATGGCCCTTCGTATGTAGGGGTCCATTTGCCCCGGGGATCACTTTGAGGAAGGATGATGCGTTTGATTACCAGGTCCCCAACTTGATACTCTTGCGGTCTGACCCTCTTGTTAAATGCCCTGATCATCCGTTTTTGATACGTTTGACCATGACAGATAGCAGTGAGCCTCTTTTCGTCAATCAGATTTAACTGATCAAGTCGAGTCTGGATCCAATCATCTTCATTCAAGTCTGCATCCTTCATTATTCGGAGAGAGGGTATCTGGACTTCAATTGGCAAGACTGCCTCCATGCCATAGACCAAGGAGAAGGGAGTTGCCCCGGTTGACGTCCTTGCTGAGGTACGGTACCCATGCAGAGTGAACGGTAACATCTCGTGCCAATCTTTATAGGTCACTGTCATCTTCTGCACAATTTTCTTGATATTCTTATTGGCTGCCTCTACAGCCCCATTCATCTTCGGCCGGTAGGGAGAAGAATTGTGGTGCTGTATCTTGAATTGTTCACAGAGTTCAGCGATCATTTTGTTATTGAGATTGGTAACATTGTCCGTAATGATTCTTTCCGGGACGCCGTACCGACAGATCAGATTATGCCGGATGAAACGTGCCACGACGCTCTTGGTTACTGTGGCATAGGAAGCTGCCTCAACCCACTTCGTGAAATAATCGATTGCTACCAAGATGAAGCGATGCCCATTGGATGCCGTCGGTCGGATCTCACCGATCATATCGATGCCCCACATTGCAAAAGGCCAAGGTGCCGTCAGGACATTCAGAGGAGCCGGCGGGATATGCACCTTGTCAGCATAGATCTGGCATTTATGACAAGTTCGGGAGTGTTGGTAACAATCGGCTTCCATTGTGGACCGGAAATATCCTGCCCGAAGGATTTTCTTAGCCATGGTGTGTCCACTGGAATGTGTTCCAAATGTTCCTTCATGTAATTCCATCATAATTTTCTCTGCTTCAGCCTTATCCACACAACGTAGCAGAGTTGAATCATGATTCCGTTTGTAGAGAATGCCGTTGCTGAGGAAGAATTTTGCAGCAAACCTCCTCATGAACTTCTTATCATTGACAGACGCACCTTCGGGGTATTCTTGAGCTTCCAAGTACCTCCTCACCTCATGATACCAGGGTTTTTCAGTCACCTTCTCAGCCTCGAGCTCGCAGCAGTATGCCGGTTCATCCAACTTCCAGATTATGATTCGGGGAGCCTCATTGTCCCATTTAACTTTGAACATTGAAGACATCGTGGCTAGTGCGTCCGCTAGCTGATTCTCCTCTCTAGGGAAATGCTCAAAAGTTATCTCTTCAAAGTGAGGGAGCAAGGTCGACACATACTCCTTGTAAGGAATAAGATTCGGGTGTTTCGTATCCCACTCGCCTTTGATCTGATTGATCACGAGAGCGGAATATCCGAAGACACTTAGAAATTTTATCCTTAAGTCGATTGCAGCTTGTAAACCCATGATACATGCCTCATATTCTGCCATGTTGTTGGTGCAGCTGAAACATAATCGGGCGGTGAGGGGAGTATGAGTTCCTTTGGGAGATATGATTACAGCGCCGACGCCGTTACCCAAAGCATTGGAGGCTCCATCAAAATGCATAGACCATCGGGATCCTTCCTCAGGTCCTTCATCCGGTCCAGGTACTTCACAGTCGGTTACCACCATGATGTCTTCGTCCGGAAAATCAAAGTTCAATGATTGATAATCGTCCACAGGTTGGTGTGCCAAATGATCCGCCAGTACACTTCCCTTAATTGCTTTCTGAGTTGTATACTGGATATCATATTCTGTCAAGATCATTTGCCATCTCGCTATTCTTCCAGACAGAGCGGGCTTTTCAAATATGTACTTGATGGGATCCATCTTTGAAATCAATAAAGTAGTGTGAGTCAGCATATACTGTCTCAGCCGGCGAGCAGCCCATACAAGAGCGCAGCAAGTTTTCTCAAGCAGTGAGTAACGAGACTCACAGTCGGTAAACTTTTTGCTCAAGTAATAAATAGCGTGCTCTTTTCGGCCAGACTCGTCATGCTGCCCCAGCACACACCCCATTGAATTGTCAAGTACCGTTAAGTATAGTATCAGAGGTCTTCCTTCCACCGGTGGCATAAGAATGGGTGGCTCTTGGAGATATTCCTTTATCTTTTCAAAGGCGGCCTGACATTCATCATTCCAGCGTACTACTTGATTTTTCTTCAGCAATTTGAAGATTGGCTCACAAGTAGCAGTCAGATGTGAGATGAATCGGGCAATGTAATTCAGTCGTCCCAGGAAGCCTCTGACTTCTTTCTCTGTCTTTGGAGTCGGCATCTCCTGTATGGCTTTTACCTTGGCAGGGTCCACCTGGATACCTTTATCACTTACAATGAAACCTAGCAATTTTCCGGATCTTACCCCAAAGGTGCATTTGTTGGGATTCAATCTCAGCTTGTACAGCTTGAGTCGGTCAAATAACTTCCTCAGATGGTCAAGGTGCTCCTCCTCAGTTTGAGACCTTGCAATCATGTCATCAACGTATACCTCAATCTCATGATGGATCATATCATGAAATAAAGCAACCATGGCACGTTGATAGGTTGCCCCAACATTTTTCAATCCGAATGGCATGACCTTATAACAGAAGGTGCCCCACTGAGTCACAAATGTAGTCTTCTCCATATCCTCTGGAGCCATCTTGATTTGATTATACCCTGAAAAACCATCCATGAAGGAGAACACCTTGTGTTGAGCTGTATTGTCAACAAGGACATCAATGTGAGGTAGGGGGAAGTCATCCTTGGGGCTGGCCCTGTTCAAATCCCTGTAGTCGACACACATTCTGACTTTACCGTCCTTCTTCGGCACTGGTACCACATTAGCAACCCACTGAGGGTAAGAGGTCACTGCAAGGAACCCGACATCAAACTGTTTCATAACCTCGACCTTGATCTTTTCAGACATCTCTGGACGCATCCGTCAGACTTTTTGCTTTACCGGAGGGCAATCTTCCTTGGTTGGCAGGTGGTGAACTACAATGTCGGCATCCAAACCAGGCATATCTTCGTAGGACCAAGCAAAAATCTCCATGTAATCTTGTAGCATCTGGATCAATCGTTGCTTCACGCTGAGCTCTAGATTGGCACAAATCTTGACCTCTTTCCTATCTGTCTCAGTACCCAAGTTAATTGTCTCCACCGGCTCTTCATGTGGTTGAATAGCTCTCTCTTCCTGGAGTAGCAGTCTTGCGAGTTCACCAGGCACTTCGCAATCATCTTCACCTTCGTCTTCGGCCAAGTTGATCGGATTTTCGAAGTCATAACTGGCGGTAGCAGAGCTGTTACCAGTGAGATCCATAGTGGATTGAAACCTGTATAAGTGAGTGTGTGTAAATATAGCTGTTTTGCAATATATATAACACAGAAAGGAAAAGAGCACAAGATTTGAAATGCAACAAACGTCCAATGTTTTGATTGATGATATATGAAAATGTCATACAAAAAGCCCTCACAAATGGAGCTACGATGCCCCGGGTAGGACACCGAGCCAACAAAGTTTTAACATATTGTTTGTTACAAATTGGAAATCAAAGGAAATTAATTACTGCGTGACAAATGTGATAGGGGTAAAATCCTTTGCCGTCCAGTTGCTTGGTCCGTCGCTGGTAGTCGGGTAGATCCAACTGTCAAACTCTGCTTCCTCTACATCCTCCTCGATAGCATTCACCCTTGAGCTGGAGATAAACACCGGAGCCTTTCTGACCTTCTCCTTGCGCACAGCCCTCTGAGCCTCTGCAGTAAAGCCCAGCCCAAACTTGTCATTCTTCTGAGTGAAGTCAGGAAGCTGACCCCAGTTTGCACAATTGCCTTTCTGAACCACAGCCCGGGCATCCCTTAGGGAAGCCATCTTCAAGGAAACATTCTCTTCGACTGTTGTCTCTGCAGCTGCTGAAATTGGATGCACCTCCTCGAAATGCTGAAAGGGGGTTTCAATAAACTCCCCGTCCATCTCAATGTATCTGAAGGAATTCAAATGGCTCACCATATACTCCTCTTCTCCTTGCACAGTGACGATCTTCCCTCTGACAGGGTACTTCAGCTTTTGGTGCAGGGTAGAGGTCACTGCCCCAACTTTATGGATCCAAGGTCGACCCAGTAGACAAGAGTACGATGGACGTATATCCATCACATAAAACGTAGAGTCGAACACCTGAGAGCCCACACGAATAGGGATGTCAACCTCTCCATGAACCATCCTTTTTGAACCGTCAAAGGCCCTGACGATGATATTGCTGGGCTTCAGTTCTAGGCCTTCATAATCCAAACGGTCTAAAGCCTTTTTCGGTAGGACATTCAAGGAAGAACCAGTATCCACCAATACATGCGCCAGAGTAGTGCCCCTGCATTCGATAGAGACATGCAGGGCATCATTGTGGTCCCTTCCCTTCGCAGTCAGGTCAGCATCTGAAAAACCCAAGCCATTGTCTGCTGTCAGATTTGCTACGCAATCAGTGAACTGGACTGCAGATGTCTCCTGTGGCACATGGGCCGTCTTGAGAAATGAAATCAAGGCTTTAGCATGAGCCTCGGAGCATAGCAATAAAGAGAGCATGGAGATCTTGGAGGGCGTATGCCCCAGCTGTTCGACAACATTGAAATCACTCTTCTTTATTATTTTCAGGATCTCCTCCACTTCTTGTCGGGAGGCCTCAACATTTATGGGTATTGGTGCCTCCATCCGGGCAGGCTCTTCTTCAATCCCTTTGCCCCGAGCATTAGATGACTCGGCAGCAGGGGAAACAACTTGATCAGCAACAGGAACAGGTAAACTTGTAGGTGTTATAAGGAGGGGTTTTCGAGTAGCGGGCGGCGCAATGTCAGGCGAGAAGAGCCTGCCACTGCGGGTGACCTTGGCTGGACCAGTGATATCGCAGATACTGGCGCCAGTGTCGAATTCTTGTTTGATTCCATTTACATATACGTCTGCCCCATAATGCCAGGGGACAGCTTTATCAGATACGTAGGGGAGAGGCCCCGGAACAGTAATAATCACAGGTGCAACAGTCATGATTTGAACAGGCTTCTTCGGGAGAGCCTTGATTGGATTATTGAAGATGGTGACCACAAAAACTTCTTTTACCGGAACCAACTGAACAACAGACTTCTTAAATAGAATCTCCTTACTATCCATTAGGCTTTGGACGCCTAACCTCAGCAAGGGACAACCAGATAGGGAAACAGCACAGAACATGCAACCTTCACTGCAACCCGGAAATAAACCGGCCCGCAGTAGGTTCTTCTTGACAGTCTTCAGAGGGGTAACAACTTCATTTACCGAAACAGCATACAATTCCTCCTCAATGGCATTTACTCTATGCTGGGGCATAGGAGCAGTTACAACATTTGGTCTTTCCGGTGCTTCAAACTGAATTTCCTTTGCGTCGATCAGATCTTGCACTTTGTTTCTCAAGGCCCAGCAATCATCAGTAGTGTGCCCGGGACTATCAGAATGATAAGCACACCGGGCATTTGGGTTATACTTAGGAGACGCAATGTTGACGACCTTAGGAGCTTCTTTGAGGGTCACCAGGTTGGTGGATAACAGTTGGGGTAAAATTTGAGATAAGGTCATACTCAGTCGAGTATACTGCCTCTTGGGCCTTTCGCTTCTTTGTTGGTTGTACTGCTGAGGAGCAGCAACAGGTTTTGAGATGACCAAAACATTGACGGCTTGGCGACTTTCGGGCTTGACTTGTCTTCTAGTACCATAGACAGCACTTGCTTCTTTCTTAAACGGCCTCTTCTCAGCACTTGTGGAGGCAGCCTTTTGTATCTTGCCTGACCTGATGCCAGCTTCAATTCTTTCTCCCGTCAATATCAAATCTGTAAACCCCGCGGAGGAGTTACCAACCAAATGATTGAAAAACGGACCAGACAACGTCCCTAGAAACATATTAACCAGCTCACGATCAGTCAACGGAGGCTGCACCCTGCCAGCCAAATCTCTCCATTTTTGTGCGTACTCTTTGAACCCTTCACCCGTTCCTAGAGACATACCCTGAAGTTGGGTACGCGTAGGAGCGAGATCAGAATTGTATTGGTATTGTCTGTAGAATGCGGTTGCCAAATCTTCCCAGTGTCGGATGCTAGTTCCATCTAGTTGGTAGAACCATTCAAGCTGAGACCCCGAGAGGCTGTCTTGGAAGAAGTGAATCCAAAGGTTCTTATCCGCCGTGTAAGGTTGGATTTTCCTTACGTACGACCTTAGATGCAGCTTTGGGCAGGAGACCCCATCATACTTGGCGAAGGCAGGCGCCTTAAACTTGTGTGGAATTACTACCCCAGAAGATAACCCCAAATCTCCGAAATCCAGTCCCGGCACATTCTGAATTTCCATGGCGCTCAAGCGGTCCTCCAACTGTTTGTATCTGTCAGCAGCAGGTGGGTATTGTTCGTCATTATAGTCCGTCTCGTTGTCGGAGACTGCGGGACTAGGAGCTCCTCCCCCTTGGGGACTGTTTTTCTCAGCAGAAGAAGTGGTTGGGTCAGCTTCATTATGGAGTGTGTTCCCAAATCTGCGTCCGGTGTTGAACAACGCGGTCCTCTTTTTCTTCTTCTTCTTCAGGAGTAAAGTCTTCAACTCTTGCTGACCCTGGGCTAGGCTTAGGACCATTTCTTGAAACTGTGCACTTTGGGCCTGAAGGGCCTTGATTGCTTGCTCACTGGAGGAGTCTGGATTCATGATGACTGTGCACACAAACAGCGAAGAAAATTAAGCAACCTGTGAAATAGGGTACCTGCTATGCATATGGTGCAATGGAATGCGTATGTATGCAATGCATTCAAGGATTTAGAATATTCAAAATTTGTTGTAGATAAAAAGGAACGCACATCATATTAATAAGGAGAAATTCGTTAGTACATAAATGCCCCATGGGCCAAAATATTACAAAATGACTCCTCAAGGCAAAAAAACATTGCGCATCCTCTTTGGTGCGATGTAGGTGTTGAGATTCCTCTCCTCGTGCAGTAGGCGGGTGAGTTCCAGGACCTTCTTTTCACTAGCATGTAGACTGGTCTCAAGAGAATTCCGTTCTTCCTTAAGCTGGACCCAGCTCTTCTGCATCTCTTCCCAGGACGTGGGCATGTCGGGATGTTGAATGATGCAGGACACCTCTCCTTCCAAGACTGGTTCTTTGATCACAGGGAGCATATGAGGATAAGGCATCACTAACTTCTGGGAGCGGGCTCGTACCCACTTGAGATAAGGTTCCAACGGGATGGAGTTCCTGTGCCCCAGTGTCTTGCTGTCTATCCTACTTGGCATCCTCCAAGCTCTGATAAATCTCTGACGAAGTCCTTGAGTATCGTTGTCGAATTCAAAAACTATGTTAGGAATTAACATGTCATGAGGGCCATCCCTCCGAGCATAACCAAACTGTCTCCAAGCCAGGCATGGGTTGTAAGTAATGCCTCCTTTGATTCCAAATAAAGGAACATTAGGGTACTCCCCGCAACGATCAATGATAGTGACGTCTTCCCTGGACCTAGGGCACCAATGTATATCTGCATGCGTGAGAGTCATTAACCGTTGTGACCATCTCAAACCCCGCTCGTTCTTCAAAACTGATTGTGGAAGGTGCGAAATAAACCACCTTCCCAGGAGAGAAGTGCAACACATAAGGACACCCCTTCTTCTCATGGTTCGAGTGTAACATGAGTGAAGGATGTCCCCCAGCAACGTAGGTATAGGATTCCTGGTCATGAAGATCTGGACAGCACTGATATCAATAAGCTGATCTGGGTTAGGGAATAGCACCAAACCATAGACAAGGAGGGCCATAACTTCTTCAAAAGCTTGTAGGTCAAGGGAGTTCCAACATTCTTGGGCCTTCTCAAACAGAAACCTGGCTAAGAACCCCTTGATACCACTTCTAACTTCCCAATGTCCCTTGAGGTCAGACGGTTGTAGGTGCAAGGCTTTAGCAATCTCTTCAAGCTTGGGTTCCTCTTCCGTACCGTTGTAGGGTAGTTGATCAAGGATAGGGACCTTCAGAAATCGGGAGAACTCTTCCAATGTAGGCACCAATTGATAATCCGGGAAAGTGAAACAGTGATGCAGAGGGTCAAAGAACTGGAACAAGACTTTTATCATATCTTCCTCAATGTTGGTGTTAACCAAGCTGATGAGTCTTCCATGTCTCTCACTGAATGAAGAACCCTCGGGAATCCTGGACATAAGTTCCTTAAGCTGAGGAGGGATCTTTACAAGGCTAATCTGAATTGTCTTTCTGCGAGCAGTTTCCATGTCCTATAAAACAAGAACAAAGATGAAGATTCGAAACCCTTGAAATGGTCAGTCAATGCACATGATGTCGTATGATGTCATGATGTTATGATTAAATACACCACAAATATTCACAAAGGCAAACATGGTAAGGCACACAAGTCACACAAGACAAACCCTTAGAGTTTAGGCCTGCATGGGGTCTGGGTATTACCCTCTTGATGTTGGTGGGCTCAACCTGTCCTATTAGAAGTAACCGGGTTCTAAAGGTCCCAATATCACTGGATTACTTTCATTGTTCATCGTTTCGATTTAGCCACTGAACTGGCGACCGAAATATCCCAGGAAAGCAACCCTCAATTGAGTGTAGTATCGAGTATCAACCAACCTCGGACTGCACCAAAGTCAGTTATCTCACTACCCTAAAAAGGCCAAGATGGTTCAATTAAGGTTCCTAAGGTCAGTTGATGCTTCACGACACCACGCGGCGGCCCCGTACTCTCCTTGACTGAACTCAAGGGTTACCGGTACACACCAAAGTGCCACATCAACGTAGCAGACTGCTTCAACCATGTCGGTATACCCCGCACAGTTCCCTCACAGCCTTGTTGCTACTTTCTAAGAAGGTATCCCCAGATCCGGGTTAGGATCTATGAAACTCCGATGCAAAGCCCACAAATGTAAAAGCAAACAAGACAATCAATTGAAAACAAAGGTGATCTAAGCCCTAAGGTTACTCCACTTTTATACTCTCCCCAGCAGAGTCGCCAGTTCTGTGATACGGTGGGAGAACTGACTTGAGGTTTTGCGTTTGTATTCGCAAATGTTGCGGTTAGCAAGAGTCGCCACCGACTTTTTATTTTATCCTAAGGAAAGGTTAAAAAGCACAGCAAAAACCTTTTGAGATGTTTTCTTGGGTTCGGGGAGTAGATTATAGAAAGGGAAGGTATTAGCACCCTTTCTATCCATGGTTATCCATGGGCTCTTAGTTACTTGCTTAGATCACTTGCCTTTTGTTTTCAATTTGTTTAAAATGGTGCTTTGTGTGTGTGGGTTTGAAAATATTTTGAAAAGAAGCCAATGTGGTGGCAACCTTTGTAATGATCCATGTGGGGATGTATACAAAGATGTATGTCTTTTGAAAAGGTTTTCATTTGTTTTTGAAAGTTGTTTTGAAAGTGTAGTGATGTGTGGTTTGAAAAATAGGCAAGCGTTTTGTTTTTGCAAGTTTGATTCAAGTAACTAAGAGGTTATCTACTCCTAAATTTCTCAAAAGATTATTGCTATGTTTTAACCCTTTTAACAAGTTTGTTCCACCATTGTATTTGGTGGACAACCTTATGTTAGGATGTGAAAGGGACAGGCGCGGGTCATCGTTTAGACCATAATTGCAACGGCGTTAAATGTCTTTGGGCAATTTTCTTTAAGGGACTTGATCATTTGTTTTTGTTTGTTTTGAAAAGTTTTTATCGAGGGGCTATGATCATTCAAATTGTTTGCTTTGCCCAAAGAAGTTCAACATACAATATGGCCCATTTGTTTGAAGGCAACAAAGTGGAGTACCCTAGGGGTGCAAGTGTGAGATGTGTGTCCATTTTCATGCTTGTTTATCTTGAGATTAGGTCATAACTATTTTTTAATCGTTTTTTCGCATACAAACCCTAATTCTAACATGTTATTATTAGAAAGCGTATAAAGTGCGAAAATAAATTTACTAAGCTATTACAAAACCAAATAGGGGAAGGGGGGTACAAATGTTCAAATGGGGATATTGACAAGAATTTAAATCTAAATTATTACATCATTTTTGAATATTTGTAAAATAAATAAATTGCATAATTTAAATGGAAATTAAATAAATATGTAAAATGCAAAAAGAAAGTTTTTATGTATGAGAAAAAGTATGGTTTATGTAAAATAAAATAAGAAAATAAAAAGGTATTATTTTTGAATATTTTTAACTTTTAGGGCAAAAAACCCTAATTTTAATGAAAATGGATATTAATTGATTTAATACAAGTATTTATTTATTATGTACAAAAATAAAAAATAAAATGAAATATATTATGAAAAAAGTATTTTTGTATCAAATATTAATGAAAATGAAAAAATTCAAGTATTTTTATATTTTAACTTAAATATATTAATAAACATATATATACATATATTAAGTTCTTAAATATGCATTATACACAAAATAATATATATTTAATATTTTAACAAAATAAATAATAAAAAAAAAGTATTTTTATGTGAAATATTTTCAGAAGGTAAATAAAAAAATAAAAAAAATGTATTTACACTATTTTTTCTATTTATTCTAATAATAGTATATATATAATATTTATATGCAAACAAAAGAAATAAATCAAATAAATATGCCATATATTCAAAAAATGATGGAAAAAATATTTTTATTTTTTTAATGTCATAAGAAAAAATAAACAAAGTCAAATAAAAAAAGAATAAGTCAAAAAAGAATAAAAATAAAGCAAATGGGCTCAGGGGGTGTAATAGCAAATATGTGGTGTAAATAAGAAAAAACACACAAGCCCAGCCCAATGCCACTGTCTTCAACCTCCAACACAAATGTTTGAAAAAACGCGCGCCATGTTCAGCATCTTCTAACTCTTGATTCCTGGCTTTTTAGCAAAAACTCATAACACAACAAATGTTCAGCATGAAGAGACGATTCTAACCATGTATGGAACTTGACCTAATTCTCTAAGATGAGGGAGAATTTCTCCTCCCCCAAATCCTAACCTAATTTTTCTGCCATTTTCAAACTCCAAATTCTCTCTACTCAGGCAAAAGAAATGAAATGTAAAGATATGTACATGTTCAGGGCTATGAGTAGAACCTTGTTTCTTCACAAACTTAAGACTAAAGATGCATGATAAGAGAGATACGAGTTCAAAGTTTTACCTGTGCAGTTGAACTTCTATCTGGAGAATGAGGAACTTCTAGTGCAAGGTAATGATTGGAGAAGCTTCCTTGAGGTCCAGGGATGCTTTTTCAATGCTTACTTTGTCTTGAAACTTCTTGTATCAAGCTATAGAACTTCACCTGCAAGTCAAAAATGTAAAAATGGTGGAAGCTGTTAGAGAGATTACAGGTCAGGTTTTAGGTCATGGTTAGCTTGCATATATGCTAGGGAATGTGTATGGATTGCTTTTGGTAAGAATGCTCGAGGGAAATGGGAGTTGGCACTCAAACTGCAGAGGCAACTCTGTTTTTGCAGTTTGAGGATGATTCTGAGATGGAGGGTGTTTTGGAGGTCAAGGATTCGTGCCAAAGCTTGGTTGTGTTCTATGGAAGGTGTTTGATAACTTTGTTCTTGTGTTTTTGTGCTGAAGAGAGAGTTGTCACAAGTTATGCTATGTTTCTTCTATGTGAAGCAAAGAAATGCAAGTTGATGTTTTAGGATGGTAGGGGACCTCTAATCCTGCAGCAAAGCTTCTCTTGATCAGAGCAATTTGTCCATAATCTTGTGCCAAAAGGATTTTGCTTGTACTTGTTGGATTTCTAAATTGACATAAAGCTAATCTTTTCAAAAATGGAAAGTTCACTTTATCTAGTTTAGGATTAATCTTGCATACAATGCTTGCACTCAAAGAACAACACTTTAACACATTGAATATGCATTAAATTATTGAGTATGGAATGGTTCAAGGACCTGTAATCAAGCATAAAGCAAGCTGAGTTCAAATTTGCAAGATTATGAACATGTCTTGGTTAAGAACAAAAGTGAATTTTTGCCAACTTGTGAAATTCGAATCTCTCAAGTTATGAGGTTGTTTGATGAGTTCTTGGACATTTTGGAAAGATTAGAATGTGTACTACAATCCATCTTTGAAATGCAAATTGAAATTCCAAGTGGAAGGGTATGGAAAATGGCCTTGAAGTGGGGTAGAAAACCTTGTCAAAATAGGTTAAAATTTCACTAAGTTAAAAATGGTTTAGTGCCCTTATTCAAAAAATTGTAACTTGAGATACAAGCTTCAAATGAGAAAACTTTGTGAATCAAAGTTGTAGATTATGTAACAAGCTACAACTTTTATGTTTTGACTTTTGTTTGAATCCAAATGGATCTTGGTGAAAAGATGGGGCAAAATTGGGAAAAAATTAGGGTTTTTCATAACTTAGAAAAATTCTAAGTTATGAAAAATTCCATTTTCTAACCCTAATTTGCATTTTGTGATTTCTTGGTGAACAAGTTTCATGATTTGGCATGTTTTGATGAAAAATGAATCTTGACTCTTGATTTTGACCAAAAAGTCAAAGTTTGACTTTTCAGTATACAGTCAAAATTGATCAATTGACTGGGAAATTCAACTGTCAATCTTGTGTACTTGGGATCTTTTGAGTTTGTTGAACATGTCAAGATGATTCCATGGGGTCCTTGAGGCCATATGTGAGCTTGGTTTGCCATTGGCTAGGTCAAACAGTCAAAAATTGCCTTTGTGCAGTCAAAACCCTAAAAATGACCATTTTGCCCTTTTGGTGATCTGATCAAATTTCTTGTGGAATTGTGATCCAAACTTGATCAAATGGTTCATATGAGTTCATAATGTTGATGTGGGTCAAATTTCATGAGGTTTGACTGTCAATTGGCCACAGTTGACTTTTTCCCCAATACAGTTGATTTCTAGGTCATCTGTCTAATTGACTGGGCAAAACTTGGAATCAAGACTTGAAACTTGGTATGGGTAAACTTGGGAGTCCAATATGAGACATGAAAGTCATCTTAGGCATTCTAGGTCAAAACATCCTTGGGCAAACACAAACCCTAATTTGAGTCCACAGTGCAAGGAGAAGTCTTGAGCAGAGGAAACCCTAATTGGATCTTGATCTTCAAGGGTCTTGTGATGAGAAAATGTTGAGGAAATGGGAGGGCAAATTTTGGGGTACAACACATATCCTCTGAAACCAAGCGGTCAAAATACACTTTGAACGACTATGCCGCCTGGTTTCCTCTAAACGGGGTAAATGCAGAAGCACATAACATGTCCTCAGTATAAGTCGGTACACATGATCAACCCGAGATGCATGGAAAATGCTGGAGGATCCAAGCCTGCAAAGTGTTGGAACACATGAGTCATTAGTTAGTAACGGCGTTGTAATAATATAATAAAAATGACACACAAACACTGAAAGACCAAAAAATATTACTGTCAATAGTGTGATGTTGCCTGTCACATGTTTCGTCTTTCACATACAACCTTAGAATATCTTAGAATACAAATAGACCAAATAAGTGACTCCCCAGTTGTACTCATGGATCCACTCAAAGTCATCAAAGTATCGCATGTATATGACATCCACATAAGTGACACTATTATCCATTAAAATGAAAGTGCCAACCAAATACAACATGTATGCTCTCGTAGCATACGCTCTATGTTTCCCTACATGCTCGTTATCACCAACAACATGTCGTGTTCTTAGTATCTTATATGTATACACCTTCTTCAAGAAGCTAAACCTATCATGAGACCCTTTGGTGAATTCAATTTCCGCCATGGCAGCCTCTGGGTCAACTCCCAAATAGTCTACCATTAACTCTAGTGCCTCATCTTTGGTAACTCTCTCATGATCTAAAAGTTCCCCCTAATCGGAAGATGCATCATACATGAGACAACGTCTAGTGTGACACACATTACCATGTGGTAGATGAAATGATGACGTCTCAGTGTGCCATCTCTCTACAAACGCATTAAATACCATGGTTAACTGTAACATATTCGGTCATGCACAAGTCTCTGATCCTAGATAGCTGCAAAACATTCTGAAACCACTTTTCATTAGGCCGAGGCAAGCCAATAATCTTCCGTCCATGGTTGATTAAGTTTACAGATTGCGGTCCCGCATACATAATTTAATAATAATTAATCCAACAAACATAGTTTAATAGTACAACAAATATAGGTTCAAAAGAATGAATCCAACTAAATCTTACATCTCCATCCCAGATATGTCTAGCAACATGGTCCGAGTAAAGATGCAGCAATGATAAGTATGACGAGCCTTCTCCAAATCCTTGAGGTGCCTCTGCTGTCTCCAGTGACTCAGGTACCTCTGCTGCCTGAATAGGTGAACTCTGTCGTCTATGGGAAGATGGAGACAGATGTGCATGAGAAGGGGACACTCGTCTCCTACGTGAATAAGAAGATGAAGGCGGAGATACACAAGCTACATAAGTTGACGCCTCTGTATAAAACAATCTAGAAGTAACAAGAGCCTGCGAGGGTTGAGTCTTTTCCCTCTAAACAGATGCATGTTATGCAATCCTGCCGTGTCTCAACCGGTCTTGTCTATCAGTTATAATTTTTATAAGTAAACCACACCACAAGCGTTACACAATGATTTTTAATCCAAAAAAGTAAAAAAAATGCAGACATATACACTATGGAGATGGATCTCTGATTGTTGGGTTTCCAACGTTGCAAAATTTCGGAGATATATCTCCAGAATGTTTTGCAACTCTCACCATCATCAATGGCGGAATGCAGACCCCCCAAATCATCAAAAATAATACATTGATCGTAAAAACTATCTATCTAACTCGTTTTTCATTAGGTATAGGCTATCAAACATATCTATTTCATAATCTAAAATTCAACTTCTACACATTTATGCAAAAACTCAATAAAGTTTACAAAAAGCTTACAAATAGTTGCTTGAAGTTGGTTGTTGTTGCTTGATGTTGCTTCAAGCTGGATGGTTGAAGTTGCTTGATGTTGTTTGATGTTTCTAGAATGTGGTTTGAGAGGGTTTGAGAAAATGGGGGTTGGGAGAGTTAAAGGAAATGCGTTTTTTAGAAATGAGGGAGGTGATTGGCTTCTGACGCGCTTTTAAACAAACAACATCCAAAGATGCATCTATATAAGGTGTACGAAGATGTATCTCCAGAATATTTTTATGTAGAGTCAGGGCCTAATTTAGAAAGTTTACAAAAATTACTCAATTTAGATCGAATTTCAAATTGATTATTTAGAATTTGATTTAACCTGAACTGAATTAGATGTATATATTTTTAATACTTATTTATTTTTATTAGTTTAATTAATCTATTTATTTTTATTAATTCATTTGTTTTAATCATAATCTTAATTGATCATTTTCATTTTGTAATGATAATTTTTAATGCCGACTACTTCACCATCACCCTATTAGTTGTTACTCTCGACTACTACACCTAGCCACTATCGATCATGGTTAGGAGTGGGAATAAGTTAGGTCGATTAATATGGGCTTACAGATTAGCCTACACAGGCCAAGGCCATGCCAGATTTTTTTCAAATAAAAAAGGCATACACTTGTTATAAGCTTATTTAACTAAAAATATTAGGTCTCGGGCTATAAAAAAAAGCCTCTTAACTCTATTAGGCCGGTCTATTTAAATAAATATGAATGATTTTATAATTATTATTATATTGTATATTGTACTTTGAATTAAAATAATAAAATAAAACTTATTTATCTTGAAGAACTTGTGAGAGTAAGATGAAAACACCTTATGAACAATGTAATCAATTATTTTAATAAGTATTTCAAAACAAATAGTCTCACAAAACTTATGCTACTAGGTAAACTCAAATAAGTCAATATAAATAAACTTTTAATATCATTGATCTTTCAGTTTTTTAATCTATATACACATTAATTTAATTACTTATTTACATATGTTCAGATAAAATAGGCTTTTAAGTAGGATAACAGGCCAATCAGACTCTCGAGAAGGCTAGGCTAAGGCCTAAAATTAAGTATATGACAAGCTTTAGACCAGGCTTAGGCTTTGATATTTTTTAGTAAGCTAGGCTTAGGCTTGGCAAAGCTAACTCGGCCCAGCCTTTTCCCATCCTATTCATGGTTAACAAGGGGCTCAATCCTTTACCTAGAAGGTACACGATAACAATAACGTCAACGCCGTGCCTGCCACTATGGATGAATTACACCGCCGTAACGAGACATTGAGGGATGATATCCATAACACCAGACAATGACAACAAGAGCCCAATCCCTTATAGGAGATGAAAGTGTTGGACCCTCAGTCACTCTCAGATGGGATATGAGGGGAGCTTGTCCCTCAGAGATTCAAACCTTTCTCTTTGTCCAAGTTTGATGGGCGCGACAATGCATACCTCTATTAACACATAGATGACCATCATATGAGTGTCTGACTCATTGAAGTGAAAACTACCATCTTCCACTTTCCGGGACACCGCCCTACGATGGTATATGGGTTTACTCTATGTCTCCATCGCCAACTTTTAGGAGCTAATAAAGAAACTTGTGCACCCGTTTTCCACCATCCATTAGAGTCGTTGTGGGTCTACCTCTCCTGGTTTAATGAAGCCACCATTAGGATCGTTCCACCAAACCGACATCACATCAGGAGGATTGGCCGAGGGCGATGAGACCAGCTCCGCACGTAGAAGGTACACTTGCCAAATCCTGAATATAGAAGACTTTCCATACATCGAGGGCGAAGGTGAAATCCATGCACCAAAAGCCACGATCGCCTTCTCTGAGAAAGATGCAACTGGCATCCACCCTCACAATGATGACTCGTGTCATTACCGTCAAATGTGAAAAATGAGAGATCAAAAGAGTCTTTATAGACCTAGGAAGTTATGCATACATTATGTATCAGGAGGCATTTGAAAGACTTCGCCTCGACTCAAAGAACCTAAAACCCTTTCAAGGGTTCGCTGATTGGATTTTCTAGGGAGCAGGTACAAGTAAAAAGATACATCATGTTAAAACAAAATTTGTTCATACTTCTTGAGTTTTGCTGATAAATAAAAAAAGGGATACAAGTAAACACGTTAAAAGTAATAAAGAAAAAAATACACAAATAAATAATACGTTAAAAGTAATAAAGAAAATGCACCAATAAATAATAAAAAGAGTTAGACAAGATATACGTTTTGTAAGTCGCCAATTGTAGCATTTCAATAGTGCTAGCTTGTTCAACGATGGATCTAAAATGATTTCAATAATTTATTTTATATAATAAGATAATTAACACAAATAACTTCCAAAACAAAAAGCAGAAAAAAATCGAATATAGCCAACTAATAACAATCTATTTGTTAGCATACAATTTGTGGTCCCTCAAGATCATCAATAATTTTTTCTATTTGTTCTTGTTGTAAATGAGGATGTCATCAAAGAACACCAAACAAAATTTTCTCAAAAAAGGTTGAGGGCACATTTGTCAACCCAAAAGACATCACTAGATAATCATAGGGAACCTCATGAGTTCTGAAAGCAGTCTTCTCTATGTCTTCCTCCCTCGTTCTAATTTAATGATAGCCTGATTTTAAGACCATCTTGGAGAATATCACGGCTCATCCCAATTCATCTAATACACTACTACAAATAATATACTTCATAACAAAGCTTTCACCTCATCTAAATAAAAACCGAGGTATAACGTCAAAAAATGAAGAATGAAGAAGAACCAAACATCTTTCGGGTTGTCAGCTCTAATTGATGAGAAATCCGACTCCGGAGGATCATCTATATGCAAGCTACATTGTTGTTTTCTAGCTTCTCTTTACCAAAAAATGGTCTATGATGGTTTGCGATAAAAAACTACCCAAAACATACCCTAAAAATGTGTTCTAAAACCCTAAATATAAGTTTTTGCAATGGAAAATTCACCCGACGCCCAAAAAACTCGCCCAACAAAGTGTTTTATTCACAAAATACATTGCAGAAACAAGAAGAATTTCCCCAAGCCCACCTAGCGACCACAGGGCGCTCACAATGCTCCAGGCTTGCCCCAATCTCGTTAGACGAAATTGACAGCAGATAGAAAAATTATTTTGTGCTTTCACCATAACTCGAAAATCGTAACTCTGATTTACAAATGGTCATAAATGTTGGAAAACTTATTCAATGCTCTATCTAACAATGACTAAATATCATTGCTTGAATACCTACAAAAATGAGATAAAAAATAATTAAACTCAATGATATTTATATAATAACGCAATATTTACACTAATACATAAATTATACACAATATACAGAAAACCAGGGATTATTAATGAAAAAAATGAATTAAGCCGATGAGTTCTAATTATTTCACACTCAAAATATCAACAATTTAGCACTCATCACTTCACAATTCCAGTGTTTTCTTCATTTGTGATCTTAGTAGGAGCCCATCCTTTTATGATTGTTTTCCAAGTTTGGATGTCCATTGACGTGAGAAAGGCAATCATATGAGCTTTCCAATAATCATATTTAATAAAATCAATAACCGGCGGTCGATTCATAGATCCTCCTCATTTTACATTGTCCATGTTGAACATAATATAGAGAAAGTTCTGGAGCTCACCCAACCAGAACAAGGTGCCTTCTTTGATGCCAATTGAAATTTTGTTCGATAGGTGACATAATGTTCCACATAATGTTGGAAGCATGTGTATGATAATAATAAGGCATAACAAAAATAACAAACAAGTAAAATAAATAACACAAACAATTGTTAACTAGTCTGGTTCAAAGTCACATACGTTTGGAGGGCATCAATAAAAAGAAAGGAAATTCACTCTTAGTAGGCAATAGTATATAACGGTCTCATATAAACTCTCCTAGTTAAGTGTCCTTTTTCTTAACACTACCATTGAACTTTTCTCCCGGATTCCCCTGAATCTGACACCCCTCTCACTTTCACTCAAAAACTTTATTAAGTGTTTGTACAATTACAAAAGTATATGGAGTGATAAATCATTGTTACAAAGAAAATAATTTATCATTCTAACTTAGAAAGATAAGCTCATAATAGAGTATTACAAACCTAAAACAAAAGACTCAAGAAAACTATAAAACAACAAGCTTCAAAATACAAGGTCTGAATCTTTACCCTAGGTAGAACCCCTCCTTAAATAGAAATAGCATCCATCATAAAATCCCAATAGAGTTTTAGCACGAAAACAACTAGTTTTCGTCAAGCACAAGAAGGATCAGTTTTCACAATGTCATTTCTAAATCATGCATCTTCATAATGGAAATTATCAATCTTGAGTAAATCAAGTCTAATTAAATCTTAATTTTCCAAAGATGTAAATTTCAATATCTTCAGCAAAGGACTCAAAGTAAAATATTTTTTGTTGGGTGTGAATATGGAAATAGAAAACAATCTAGATGGGGGGGGGGGGGGTGAATAGACTTATAAAAAAGTCAATTGATTCTTCAAATAAGAATAATCATAGGTTTATCAGAGTTTGCATGCAGAAGATTGTAAAGCGAAAATGTAAAATTATACTTAATAGACAATTATTAGATAGCAACCCAAATCACTTTACAAATATTGTAATGATTAGATGAGAAAATACAATGTATGAAATTGAATCAATTGAATAAATCATGAGATATGGTTACACAATTTATTAATAAGTCGAATTCTAAAAGCACAATGTGTTGCAGATTTTAATCACCACTGAAGCTCTTAATGGTTTCCCAATTCCAATAAAACCTAAGCCTTTCAAATTAAACCACTATTACCAAAATGAAAACCTAAGAACATATGTTATATGAAATGCAAATTAAAGTGGGGGAGAGAGGACATGGGGATATAAGATGTGTTATTTCTCTGAAATTGTGATTGGAAATCATTTTGGTAAAATCAACTTGACAACAACATGTTGAATAAAGAAGTCTCAACTTGCTGGTTTCAACATATCGAAGAAGATGACCCAACTTGGAGATAGGACATCTGCAACAGCTGTTAGTAACGTCTCAGCTGATTTATTAGTTACTGAATATTTAAGGAATATTCAGTTAGCTGATGTGGCGTCCAAGATTGACAACTCATAATATTTTATGTTGGTTTTGAAGATTTTGATAGTTTCTATATTTGGAGAGATTTTAGGAAACTATTGATTGAAGACCAATAATCTTGGAGATTAATATGCAGACTTTGGGCACCCTCCTTGCTGCGGTTTTGGAAGCCCAACCCAGTTTATAATAATGTTATAAATAGACTGGTGTATACCTAGTTTTAGGTGGAACTTCTATGTGTATTTTGTTAGGGTTTTAGAATCCTTATTTGTTGGGTGGTAAGTTCCGTGTCAGATGTTCTTAAGCTTTAAAGCATATAACATTTGTGTCTCAGGTACTCACAAGCTGTGAAACGTTGAGTACCCGTGTGCCAATTCTCATAAGTTTTTAAGCATTGAGTTTTGTGTATCTTGGAAGAGTTACTTTCGTTTTGTTTTCTCTACTTGTGTTAGAGTGTCTCCAATTGCTGAGTGTAATTGAAGAGGGATTTGAGGAGGGCCTCATACCTAGGTGAGTCTTAGGTAGAAATTAGGAAAAGGGTAGTGATTAAGTGTGTAGGCTGTAAACTTGAGGTTTGTTGTGAGGTCTATAAATTAATAATATTTAGTCAATTTCGTCCCTGGCTTGGTAGCCCCTAGAGTATGAGTTATTGTCTCCGAACTGCGTAATCATATCCTGTGTTATTTACTTCCAGCACTGCTTTATTTGAATATCCATCTTGCTTTTGTATGAGAAGTCGGATCCAATGTCTCGACATCCTTTAGGACATCCGGGATCTAACAACTAGAATTTTAAATGGTATCAGAGTAGGCATCCAGCTCTGACTCTGGGTGAGATTCAGGGGAGTTACTTTCTGGCGCAATGGATAAGGATGGTGGAATTGTGGTTAAATTTCCTATTCTTGATGGTACCAACTATGATAGTTGGAAACCTCGCATGGAAATGTTCGTAAAATTTCTAGGCAACAAGGCCTGGAAAAATGTTATCAAGGAATGAGAACCACCAAAGGTTACTGATGTAGGTCGAAAAGTCATTGATGAGATGAAACCTGAAGAGGGATGGAATGATGTTGAGGAAGTATCAGCTCAAGGGAACTCCAAAGCATTGAATTCCATATTTAATGGCATTGATAAAAATATATTTAAACTGATTAAAAACTGTAAACATGCAAAAGCCGCTTGGGAGATCTTAAGGAAGGCTCATGAAGGAAATTCCAAGGTAAAGATGGAAAAACTTCAACTTCTATCTTCGAGATTTAAAAATTTGAAGATGAGTGAAGATGAAAGTATTCAGGACTTCCATATGACTGTCTTGGATATTGCAAATGAATCAGAAGACTTGGGAGACAAGATATCTGAAGATAAGTTGATCAGGAAGATGCTTAGGTCTCTTCTAAGGAAGTTTGACATGAAAGTTATTGCCATAGAAGAATATCATGATATAAGTATCATGATTATGGATGAACTGGTAGGTACTCTTAAGACCTTTGAGTCTTCTATCAATGAAAGGCCTGAGAAGAAAAGTATAGCCTTTTCCTCTAGTACTGAAGACTCAGAGGACTGTGATGAGTTAAACTTAGAAGAATCATCTAAAGAACTTGTGTTACTAGGAAGATAATTCAATAAGTTGCCAGCTACAAACTATATGGTTATCCCAATTTGAATTCACAACCTGTCAGAAGACAGACTAGAATCAACTCAAAGAAAGAATGGACTCCAAGAAAAGGCACATATGAAGAATCTACTCACACGTATCTGAAAGCTTCAGTTGGAGAAGCTTGGTACTTTGACAGTGGTTGTCCAAGACACATGACAAGCATCAAGAAGTTTTTGGTGGAAATCAAACCATCCCACATCAAAACCGTGACTTATGGAGATGGATCTAAAGGAAGAGTAATAGGCGTTGGTAAACTAAATTATGCAGGGCAACCTAGCCTCGATGAGGTGTTATTTGTAGAAGGACTAGCGTCTAACCTGATAAGTATAAGTCAATTGTGTGATGAGGGCCTCAAAGTTAATTTTACAAATGGTGAATGTTTGATAATGAATAAAAAAATGAGATCATCATGAAAGGGAACAAATAAAAGGATAATTGCTATTTATGGAACATTGGAGAAACAAAACGCCATGCAACATGTGTGAAGGCCAATAATGTTGTTGGGAGAAGTATTAAGTCGAACCAGGGGGTGTATGCCTATAAAGTCACACAAGATGTCAAGACATTGTACTTGGACAACATAAGCATGACTAAAAGTGAAATTCCTATCCAGCAGAAACGCCTTAAGCCCATAAATGTCAACTCATATGACATGGAAGATCAAGTCGAAGCAGAAAACTTAGCTGTTAAATGTGTAAACATTGAAAAATTAGGAAATCGACTCAAAGTGCATACACATTGGGAATTACCACAGTTAATAGAAATTATCCGGGAAATTAAAAATTTCAACCTAAGTCCACTTCCACAAGGCCTCATCACCTGGACACTTTATTTACTCCCAAGTTACTTCTCCCTAAAGGTTGTTGCATTCATTCAGAAAACCTTTTGGGCGTACGTATATTTTTTTTCATCTTCAAATTTCTTTCAACAAAAATCAACAATGTCTCAATATCCTTCATTTGACCTCAAATATGGATCGACTGAACATAATGGATCAGTTCAATCAAAACCTAAGGAAGTTGATACTAGCATAATGGTAAATTCGTCTGACCTACTTCTGGATATTGTTCCTTTATCTGTGGTTCCCGCTTTTACTCCTAAGGAAGCAAGAACATCGAATTCAAAAGCTGTGAAAATATCTGGTAAGTCTCCCTCATCTATGACTAGTAAAAATAGGACCAGTACTAGGTTAGAGATAGACCCTGAGCAGGTAAATCCTATTGGACCTATTATTGTTGATGATGGCTTATCAGAAGATGATAATGAGAACCTTGATCAAAGACATAGAAAGTTCGTAACCAATGTCTTGAAATAAGTAGGGGAAGATGTCAGGTCATATGATCAAACATCTGTAGAAAAGGAAACTAGTATGATTAAGACATTTCAGAGAAGAACTGAAGAACCTACTCCTATACAAGTTGATCGTGAGAGGCACAACAAGAATAAGGCATATATTACACTTAGGTATGTGGTTGAAGTGGATGATCTAGCCTCTGATGATGAACCAATAATCAAGAGCTTTAGTATAGCTAGAAGACTCAAGACCAGAAAAGGAGAACCTATAATGGGTTATAACCATTCTTCTAAGAAAATTCAAAGGAAGACTGATGAAACAAATGGCAGTCCTCAAAAGAGTTGGAGAATGACAATCCCTTTTGGGCCCCCAAAGTCTCAAAGCAAAGTTATTACCCCTACAAAGAAGAGGAAGGCTGTCTCTAGTGATTCTGAATATGAAGTTGGATTAGATGTCGAGGACATCATTTCTCACAAGGGACCTGGTCGAAAAAAGACTTGCTCTGATAGAAAGAGTGGCTTAGCACATGAAGTCTCCATCCAATCTGGTAAACAAAAGTATGTTGATATGAGAAGAATAGCTATGGAGAGAGAGAGAGAGAGAGAGAGAGAGAGAGAGAGAGAGAGAGAGAGAGAGAGAGAGAGAGAGAGAGAGAGAGAGAGAGAGAGAGAGAGAGCTAGGAAAGTACTTTCAAAAATGTCTTGAGGTTGTTAAACTCATAGAGAATGCTGGACTGATAAAGATTGTCACTAACTTTGGCTCTTGCTATGAAAGTTTAGTCAAAGAATTTGTTATGAGCATTTCTGATGAATACAATATTGAGAATAGTAAAAACTTTGGGAAGGTTGTGGTAAGAAAGAAGATTGTAATTTTCTCTCCTGTAATGATTAAAAAGTTTCATGGGAGAACAAAAGAACCTCAAGCTAAGATAGAGAGTTTAGATGATGAAATCTGCAGAGAACTCACCGGTGAACGGGTGAAGAACTAGCCTAAGAATGGGAAGCTGTCATCTGATAGCCTCACAATCAATTATGCCATTCTACACAGAGTTGCTACTGCTAATTAGGTGCCTACTCATCATACTTCAACTATCTCCTCCGCTCTTGGAAAGTTTAGTTTTGCTATTGGTACAACACATAGTTGTTGGTACTACTGTTGGTACTTGTTGAGGGGGAGAATTTTTGTTCCTCCAAAATTTTGTGATATCAGGTATTGAGAGGGAGTTCCTTCTGTTCTGGACTGAAGATGTCAGACATGATGCCTCGACATCATTGCATGGAGAACTTTTCTCTATGTATGTTGCAGTTGTGTTAGTAGACCTTATAAACTATTAATTGTTTTTATGTGCTTCTATTTTTGTGCTGCTAACCTTGCTTGTTTGTTTTCCGCTGCTGTGCCTCTGATATGTATGTTTGATTTTTCAAATATATTATAGAGTTTTATGTGCAAGGGTTATTTGGTTGTCTTAGCCAAAATATGCCAAAGGGGGGATTGTTATTTCTCTGAAATTGAGATTGACAATCATTTTGGTAAAAACAACTTGGCAGCAACATGTTAAATAAAGAAGTCCTAACTTGCTGGTTTTAACATGTCGAAGAAGATGTCTTAACTTGGAGATAGGACATCGTGTCTGCAGCATCTGTTAGTAACGTCTCAATTGATTTATTAGTTACTGCATATTTGGGGAATATTCAGTTAGCTAATGTGGCGTTCAAGATTGACAACTCAGGATATTTTATGTTGGTTTTGAAGATTTCGATAGTTACTATATTTGGAGACATTTTAGAAAACTATTGATTGAAGACCACCTAGTTTTAGGTGGAACATATATGTGTATTTTGTTAGGGTTTTAGAATCCTTATTTGTTGGGTGGTAAATTTCGTGTCAGATGTTCTTAAGCTTTGAAGCATAGAAAATTTGTGTCAGGTACTCACAAGCTGTGAAGCGTTAAGTACTTGTGTGTCAATTCTCATAAGCTTTTAAGCATTGAGTTTTGTGTATCTTGGAAGAGTGACTTACGTTTTGTTTTCTCTACTTGTGTTAGAGTGTCTCGAATTACTGAATGTAATTGAAGAGGGATTTGTAGAGGACCTCATGCCTAGGTGAGTCTTAGATAGAAATTAGGCAAATGATAGTGATTAAGTGCGTAGGCTGTAAATTTGAGGTCTACTGCGAGGTCTACAAATTAATACTATTTAGTCAATTTCGTCCCTGACTTGGTATCCCTCAGAGTAGGAGTTATTGTCTCCGAACTGGGTAATCATATCCTATGTTATTTACTTTCAGCACTGCTTTATTTGAATATTCATCTTGCTGTTGTGTGTGAAGTTGGATTCAGTGTCTCCACATCCTTTAGGACATCCGAGATCTGACGTCCAAAATTTCAAGGTGCTTCGACTCTTTCTCCTTGCGTGAGTCTACGTGCACTGTTAAAAGTACCTGCATAATTCCATTAGATTTTGATAAATATACATAGAGTTTATACAATCACTTATCTGTAATAATTCTGAAGAAAATAAAACTTCGATTCTGGATCTTAACTTGTATAGATGGCCAACTGCCAAACCCTTCAGTGCATTCTTCACTCAATTAACGCTTCTAATCTTGCAATAACACTGATGCTGCTCCAATCCTTCGTATGTAGCAATCAACACCTTGATCCTTCCAATTCCTTGAGCGGTGAAATTGTCTGAAGATGTAAAAGAACTTCTCCTTATCCATAGCCTCCACACAATCACCACTAAGGCAATTCTGGAAAGAAGACCTTCTTCTTTTCACTGAAATTTGTCAGTACCAGTGGCAACAAACCCAATCTTTCAAGAACCTTTAAACATTTGAAAAAATCTCCAAAAAGGATTAGTTTCATGATAGTGTCACCCCCAATCAATTAACATCCACTCATGATTAAGATGTGAAAAAGAAATGAGGTTGAAGATGAAAGATTTTTGATTGCAAGAGTTTCCAAGAGGTGGTTGATTTTCACAGAAAATTCACAAAATAGTTATGGAATTTCCACAAACAATTATGAATTCTTACATGAAAAGGTTGACTAAGTGCTTATATATGTGCTTGAGATGAAGCACACAAAAGACAAAAGAAATTGGTTAGATTCGAATCGAGGTCAACGCATGTAATGAGTCAAATGAGCAAGTGAGTGAAATAAAAGAAAATTTGAAAATTTGACCTATTTGTTGTTGATGTGAATCAAGTGCATTGTGTGATTCTAATCATAGACCACATGATTCAAATCATGTGCAATATGTGATTCAAATCAATTGCTCTAAAGATTTTTGGAAAAACCAGAAAAGTGCATGACTTGAATCATGTACAAAAGTGTGATTCAGATTATTAGCTCCAGATATTTTTGAAAGATCATAAAACTTGCGTGATTCGAATCATGTATAAACCTTTATCCAAATCAAAAGGTTCTCAAAATCTTTTGCAAGTCTCTATTTGATTATATTCGAATCAAAGCTCATGTGCAATCTTGCACCAACACAATTGAATGATTCGAATCAAATGCTTCAAAAACTGTTTTTTCATGTTTTTAAAAGTTTTCTTTGCACGTGATTTGAAAAGAACACGCAAAGCTTTTATTCCTATGACTCATACATTTCATTAATAACATTTTGATCAAGTTCAAACTTAACCGAAAGGTTTATGAATGCTAAAAGATATGAACCATGTGTGATCAATCTATGAGGAAGACTCAACAAAGACAAAATACGAAAGTGATAAGACAGGCAATCAAAACATAATCGTATCAGAATTTTCCCCTGCATAAGATGTGGATGTCTAACAACAACTCCCTAGAGATATGCAACTACGTTTTTCAAATAAAAACACGTTATAAATCAAATTCTTATTGAACCAAAGAGAAAACATATTTGTTAGAGCAAAATTTAATCCATTAAAACATGTGTGCCAAGTAAGCAGCTCGAGACACAGTGTATCCCATAAACTCAAAACAACTTATTTAACATATCGCCTATAAAGATTTGCCAATAATTGTAATAATAAACAATGCTAGCTTGCCTAGGGTCGACCTGAGATGATTACAGGTGTAAATTGTTTTAAATAATATATATATTTAAATAGTCTTTTGGTCTCTGTAAATTAACGTATTTTTTATTTTCGTTTTTGTATTTTTTTTTGAAAATAATCTCTAAATGTTAATTTTAATCTCTAAAATTAAAATCCCAAAGAAAAATCTTTAAATTTCTTGCAGATTTTTGTTCGAATTTTTCTTTAATTGTCACTATTTTTTGTTTTGGATGTCTATTTTTCTTTTAGTGGTTCTACCGGTTGTTCTTTCAGTGAAAAAAAACTATACTTTTGTTTCGTATCAAATAACAAACATGTTAAAAGTAATAAAGAAACAATATAGTAAAAGTAAATAATAAAAAGAGTTAAAGAAGGTATAGTTTTTGTAAGTAGCCAATTATAGCATTTGAATAGTGGTAGCTTGTTGAATGGTGGATCTAAATAAACAAATAAGTTTAAAAACAAAAAATAGAAAAAGAAGCTAATAGAGCAAACTAATAACAAGCGAAGCAATAACAGGTAAGAACTTATAGATATTTGCCGTCATAAAACCACCATCAACAGAAAGAAACAACAAGACAATAAACAACCCTCAGGAACAACAGGATAAATTGCGGAACAAGTTGCCTCAAAATTCATCTCATCATTGCCAATATAAGATAAAAGAGTAACACAAGACATCAACAAGAATGGATAATAATAATAATATTTCATTCCCCAAAGATGATGATGAGAATTGTACCACTGTTGATTGGAGAGGCAGACCCTCCAATCCTAAGTATCACGGTGGAGCTAGAGCTGCTGCTTTTGTTCTTGGTGTGTCCTTTTTTCTATCTTTTTTTTCATTTTCAATCTACTAACCTATATTTTATTTATTACAATCATATTGATATATCTTTTCTCAGGTCTTCAAGCTTTTGAAATAATGGCCATAGCTGGTGTTGGAAACAACCTCATCACTTATCTCATTAATGAGATGCACTTCTCTTTACCTCATTCAGCTAACATTGTCACTAACTTTCTTGGTACTATCTTTCTCGTCGCACTCCTCGGTGGTTTTCTCTCTGACTCTTTTCTTGGCACCTTTTCCACCATCTTTATATTTTCCCTTATAGAAATTTCTGTAAGTATACTAGTACCAATTATTCACTATCTTCATTTTGCTTAAATTAATATTTAATTATGCATGTATATGCACATGCACAGGGTATCATATTGCTCGCAGCACAAGCTCATTTTCCTCAATTGAAGCCACCACCATGTAATCAAAAATTAGAATGCATCCAAGCAAAGGGGTTCGAGGCTTTCATATTCTACATAGCATTATACATGGTCGCATTAGGAAGTGGTTGTGTTAAGCCTAACATGATTTCTCATGGAGCTAACCAATTCAATCCTCAATCAAACAAGCTCTCTACTTACTTCAATGCAACCTATTTTGCATTCTCATTGGGTGCCCTTATTGGTCTAACAATTATTGTTTTCATTCAAACTCATTCCGGTATGGATACCGGCTTTGCTGTAGCGTCAGCCGCCATGGCAATGGGTTTCATATCCTTCATAACTGGGACTCTATATTATAGGAACAAACCTCCACAATCAACCATCTTTCTCCCCATTCTTCAGGTATCTATATATCATCAACATTTTATATCAAATTTATATATATATATATATATTTTTGTATAACTATGAATAACCCTTATATCATAATATAATCAGGTTTTTGTGGCTGCAATATTGAAAAGAAACATGAATTTTCCATCTACCAAACAAGAAATTGGTGGACAACATAGCAATAAGTTGAGGTTCTTGGAGAAGGCTTGTATACAACAAGAGGGGAACAACACAAAGGAAAGCCCTTGGAGATTGTGCAGTATGGAACAAGTTGAACCAGCAAAAATATTACTATCTGTTATTCCCATTTTTGCATGCACTATCATTGCCAACACTGTCTTGGCACAACTCCAAACATTCTCAGTCACACAAGGAAGTGCCATGGACACGCATGTCACAAAATCATTCCATATCCCACCAGCATCACTTCAGGCCATTCCATTCGTTTTGCTCCTTGTTATAGTCCCTCTCTATGATACTTTATTTGTCCCTTTTGCAAGAAAAATAACAGGTCACGAGTCAGGAATCTCACCTTTGCAGAGAATAGGAGTTGGCTTGTTTCTCGTTACATTTTCTATGGTATATGCGGCTACTATGGAGAAAATTAGAAGGGATGCAGCTTTGAATATGAACCAAACAATTTCCATATTTTGGATTGCACCACAGTTCATTATATTTGGAATGTCAGAGATGTTTACTGCAGTTGGACTTTTTGAGTTCTTCTATTCACAGAAGTTGAAAGGGATGCAGACATTCCTGACTTCCATTACATATTTCTCCTACTCATTTGGATTTTATCTCAGCTCACTATTGGTTTCATTGGTGAATAAAATAACTTCAACTAAAGGTGGTGGTGGTGTCGGTGGTTGGCTTCATGACAACAATATCAACAAAGACAAACTAGACCTTTTCTATTGGTTACTAGCTGCACTCAGTTTCCTCAACTTCCTCAACTATCTGTATTGGTCCAGATGGTATTCTAATAATTCATCATCCCATTCAACTATATCCCAGGAGGGTCAGCCTCAATCCACGGAAACTGTAGATAGTATTCCATAGGTTGTTTATTTTGTTATTTTGGGTCCGAATCATTGTAACATTCTTGTATAAATGTCTTTTGTGGCATATCATCTCAATTAATAAAAATTCTACTTCTCACCTTCAATTAATCTCTCTCACTTTAATTTTCTTCTCTTTCACTCCATCTTCTCCACAAAACTCAAGAACCTCCATTATTCATAAATTAAAGTTTTGTGTTTTAATATTTGGCATCAAAAGTTCTGGTTCTCATAGACAATCTATTATGCAAAGATGAATACCGTCTCCAATGATAGAGTTCCTTCAAACATACCAACCCTTGAATCGAAGAATTAAGACAAGTGGTCCAAGCAAATGAAAGTATTGTTTGAATATCAAGATGTTCTTGAAGTGATAAAGAATGGAGGAGAAAGAGACAATCAACGACTACGTAACGCGGATTACGCGTTTGGTGAATCAAATTAAGTCTTGTGGAGAAACTGTTTCGGAACAGCATGTTATGTCAAAAATCTTGCATTCTCTTACACCAAGATTTGACAACATTGTAGTGGCGATAAAAGAGTCGAAGGATCTTCTGAAATTAAGCAAATAGGAGCTTTAAAGCTTTCTTGAGGCTCATAAACAAAGGATGGATGAGAGGAGTAACGACAAAGCAAAGGCGGAGATCGCTTTACAAGCTCAGTTCAATGACAAGAACAAGAAGTCCAAAGGAAAATGGCATGCAAAGAACAAAGAGATTTTTCACAAAATTCAAAGAGTTCGACATGTGAAGAATGCATCAGCAGTAAGTTATTGAGAAGCAACAACATCAATTTCGTAAACACTGCAGAAATGTTTCATGAAGAAAACGTTATGGTGATTGTGAGAGATGAAGTCTAATGCAGTGGTACATGAATTCTGGTTTCTCGACGCATATTATGTGTAAGAATGACCGGTTTGTTAAAATCAACCATGCCACAAAGAATAAAGTGAAATTCACGGATGACATCACTTTAGCGGCCGACGGGGTCGGTGATGTTTTGATCACGAGAAGGGATGATGATCATTCCTTGATCAAAGATGTATTGTACATTCTTGGAATCAAATGTAACCTTTTAATTATTGGCCAATTGTTTGAGAAGGGTTACAAGATTCGCAAGGAAGATAAGACTTTGTGCATTATGGATGTAAACTGGTTTTTGGTCCTTAAAGCTCATATGGTTTCCAATAGGAATTTCAAGATTGAGTTAAAAGTGACAAAGCATAGGTGTCTTGCTACAACAGCAAGTCGAGATGAGTGGTCGTGGCACTACCATCTTGGTCATCTCAATTTTAGATATCTCAACGTGTTGCAAATGAACGGTATGGTAACTGGGTTGTCATCCATCAACTTTCCAGATGAGATTTTTGAAGAGTGCGTGCAAGGGAAGCAACACAAGAATGAATTCAACAAGGATGCAAGTCGTAGGACCAAACATCACCTTGAGTTGGTGTATTATGATGTATGTGGGTCGATGCAAGTTGATTTGTGTGGTGGTGTAATACGGTGGGAGAATTGACTTAGGTCTTTTGCATTTTATCGCAATTGTTGCGGATAACAAGAGTCACCACTGACTTTTATTTTATCCAATAAAGGAAAGGGTGAAAAGAACAGGAAAGACCTTTTGAGAATTTTCTTGAGTTCGGGGGGTAGGTTATGAAAAGGGAAGGTGTTAGTACCCTTTTCATCCGTAGTTATCTACGGGCTCTTAGTTGCTAGCTCACTTTGAAATACTTTGTTGAAATGTGTTTGTGATTGGTTTTGAAAGTATTTTTGAAAGTGCCTTCGTTTAGGCGAACTTCGTAATGATTCTCGTCTCTATAAGAATGCATACAAAGTGTTGAACTTTGAAAATATTTCATTTGAAAGTGTTGGTGTGTTTGAAAGATGTTTTGGAAATGGTTGTGAGCAAGAAACTATGAACGTTCTACCTACTCAAAAAGTCATAGTTCTTTTCCTCCTCCTTTAGATATTGCTACCTTACCATTGATTGATAAGAATCCCTATCATTGGATATGAAGGGACGAACATGGATCATCGTATAGTCATTAAAGGCAACATTGTAGAATACCTTAGCAATTTGTTATAAGGGTCTAAGATCTTTTATGAAGTCAACATCAAAGGGTCATCGAGGGGCTACGATCTTGTATTCAAGGGTCATTGCTAAAGTATCCCACGTTCGAGGGACATGACTATTTTTATCCGAGGCAACAAGTGTGGGTTACCCTAGAGGTGCAAGTGTGCAAGTGTTTCTTTTCATGCATTTTTGTCTTGAATTAGGGTTGTCTACTTGTTGATTTTATGTCTTTCCATACAAACCCTAATTACTAGCATTTATATTGAAAGCGGTATTGACTTTTCATATTGACTTTTGACTTTCTTGATTTCTTGATGATCAAGCTTTGTATTTTGAATGTATTAATGAATTGTGATATTTGAAATTAAATTTTGACCGAAAAGTCAAAGTTTGACTTTTGGTGTATCAGTTGACTTTTTCATCAGTAAAACTGATTTTAGGTCATCTGATCAATTGACTGGGCAATTTTGTGATCCAAGGATTGAAACTTTTCACGAGCATTCTTAGAGGTCCATAATGATCCATGAAAGTCTTTTGAGGAATTAAAAGTCCAATTGTCCTTATGAAAACTTAAACTCTAATTTGAGGCATCAGTGTTAAGGAGATGGCTTGGCCTAATCAATCCTTGTGCAAGCTGGAGCTATTTGAAGATCTTGTGAGAAATGTCTTGAAAAAGAGAGGGCAAATTTTGGGGTACAACAGTTGCCCTTGTTTAATCTTCTTAAACCGGAAGAGTTAGATTGGCGGGTCCGTCATTCGTGACTTGAAGGTGGAAGATGTTGAACACTAGAGTGTCCAGAAATTTGCACTCGGTTATGTTTTAGTTGATTGTGTCGGGAATGGGCTTAAGGATGCCATTTGGAGAAGTGATGAAGAGTTTGTAGGAGATGGGCTTACAGATGCCATTCAGAGTGACTGTTAATAGAAATTAGACTAAGTCTAAGCTTGACTGTAACTGGAAGAAGTATCAGAATAAATCTTTGGCCGATTTAATATGAGTCAGAAGATGTAGTGGAATGAATATCAGAATAATATCCTTAACTGGATCGTATCTGACTCGTATCTGAATGATGTACTGAATGAGTGTCAGAATGACATCCGCATCTGGATCGTATCTGAACTGTATTTGAGAAATGTGCTGAATGAGTGTCAGAATGACATCCGCATCTGGATCGTATCTGAATTGCGTTTGAGAACTGTACTGAATGAGTGTCAGAATGACATCCACATCTGGATCGTATCTGAACTGTATTTGAAAGATGTATTGAATGAGTGTCAGAATGACATCAGTATCTGGATTGTATTTGGACTGTATTCGAAAGAATTTGGAATAAGTATCAGAATGACATCCGCATCTGGATTGTATCTGAAATGTATTTGAAAGATGTATTAAATGAGTGTCAGAATGACATCCGCATCTGGATTGTATCTGAACTGTATTTGAAAGACATATTGAATAAGTGTCAGAATGACATCCGCATCTGGATTGTATCTGAACTGTATTTGAAAGATGTATTGAATGAGTGTCAGAATGACATATGTATTTGGATCTTATTTGGACTGTATTCAAAAGAATCTGGAATAAGTATCAGAATGGCATCCACATCTGGATCGTATCTGATCTGTATTTGAAAGACGTATTGAATGAGTGTCAGAATAGCATCCACATCTGGATCATATCTAAATTGTATCTAGGATAAAATATGGAATAAGTGTCAGAATGGCATCTGTCCCTGGATCGTATCTGAACCATTTCTAGAGAGAATATTGAATAAGTATCAGAATGTCATCCGTATTTGGATCATATCTGAACCATTTCTAGAGAGAATCTGGAATAAGTATCAGAATGTCATCCATATCTGTATCGTATCTGAACCGTTTCTAGAGTAAATCTGGAATAAGTGTAAGAATAACATCCGTCTCTGGATCATATCTAAATTGTATCAAGGAGAAAAGCTGGAATAAGTATCAGAATGACATCCGTATCTGGATCTTATCTGAACCGTTTCTAGAGAGAATATGGAATAAGTATGAGAATGTCATCCGTATCTTGATCGTATCTGAACCGTTTCTAGAGTGAATCTGGAATAAGTGTCAGAATGACATCTGTCTCTGGATCGTATATGAACCGTATCTAGAGTGAATCTGGAATAAGTATCAGAATGACATCCTTATATGAATTATATCTGCACTATATCTAGGAGAAAATATGAATAAGTGTCAGAATGACATCCGTCTCTGGATCGTATCTGAGCTATATCGAGGAGAAAATTTGGAATAAGTATCAGAATGACATCCGTCTCTGGATCATATCTGAACCGTTTCTAGAGTGAATCTTTGGATGATTGTATTTGACAGATGATAGACTGTTGACGAGATTTACCTGTTCGGGAACCGACCTGAAAAGATAAAGTTAGTTTCGTGCAAGGGCATGATGTATGTAATGTATTGCGTAATGATGCTCTCAGAATGAATGAGAATGCTATATGCGTTTCGTATGCATATGCTATGATGTATGAAATGTGAAATGTTGTTGAAGTGTATCTTTGTCTGGGAAAGTAAATTCCTGACTACTGCCAGGGAGTTTTGGGAGACTAACTCCCGGACTACTGCTAGAGATGAAGAATTTGTGTATCTTCAACTTTGTTTATAATACTTCCGCTGGGGATTCCTGCTTATTTATTTGAAGAAACTCTGTTGGGGGAGTGTTGATTTCTATTTGGGGAATTGAGTTCAGGAACCTTTGGTTGTCCATTACTCTACTGGGGAATTTAATTCTTATTTACCCTGAATGGGAATAAAAGAGATGGTTTAAACTTTCGTCTTGGAGAGGATAGTTGACTCGTATCTGGTCGAAATCCAGGCTTCACAGCAACTTTCTGAAGTGGATGAAGTTAATTGTTATCTGGTCGGATTCCAGGCTTCACAACAACTTACTGAAGTTAACTGTTATCTGGTCAATTTCCAGGCTTCGCAGTAACTTTTAGGGATAGCAACGACTCTGTTGAGGATTAGGGGTTTTGTCTGTTGATTTGTAATAGTCCGAGAAAAGACTTGTGTTGGGGAATTTGTAGTTTGTTGGGGAAATAAACCTTGTTGAGGAGAATATTTTGAAGACCTTATTGGGGAGATGAATTCTTTTGGGGAGAACTCCATAAGGTTTCTTTTTTCAGTTAAGACCAACTCAGCTGGGGAATGTCAGAATGAATCTGAGCCTTGATTGTATCTGAGGAGATATTGAACGAGTATCAGAATGACATCCATATTTGGATCGTATCTGAACTCTATCTGTAGGAGAGTCTGGAATGAATGTCAGAATAAATCTGTATTTAGATTGTACTTGCATTGTATCTAGAAGATGATAAACTGCCGACAATTTCCATCCGTTTGGGAACTGGCATGATGTGTGCGTTTGTTGGGAGAAGATCGAACTCCTCTATCCGCTGGTGAGTTTGACTATGTCATCGGCTGGAGGATACCCCACTTTTGTTTGAATATGCTTCTGCGTTTGTCGGGGATAGCCTTGTAGAGGTGTCTCTGGCGACTTCACCGGGGATCACCTTATGAAAGGGACTTTGTGGGGATTTGTCATTGTCTATAGTAGTAAGTGTTGTAGAACTTCCAGAAAATGTTTGCTTGGTTGTACATTACCCTTTACTGGAATTCATGTTCAATTCCCCAAGTGATTGCGATGGAGACCTGCCCCTGGCTATTAAGGACTTTATGAGAGATTTCTTGGAATCTTGACTGGACTGCCACTGATGAGTTGGACAATAACATGTCATGCCCCCTCGATTATGGGAGATTTTTCATTGGAAGTGTCTTTCCATTTTAAGTGATTCTGTTTCTTGAGAGAATTTCCGTTAATTGGATATTCGCCGTGCGAATTTCTCTGTTGTCGAATAATTGGCTATATGCAAACAGCGGTATTCAAACAATGCAAAGTTTATGTTTGTCTTAAATTTTTTTTGAAAACGCATTTTTAGCAAATAAAAGAATTTTGTAAGAATATGAATTCAACTCATGATTTACAGTAAGCCTTACAAGAGTCAGGATACCTTTTGTCACAGTATGCTTTCGAACTAACCCATGCTTCAATTAGGAATTTTAAGGGGTTGTAACGTGGCCTGGTTCACGGTTTAAGAAACAAAGAATAAGCCTCATAGTTTATTTGTACCCACCCGTTCTTCCTGATGTTCTACAGTCCTAAACTCAGTTAGTTGTGCGTTTGAATTCCTATTGAATCTGGAATGATATTTTGGTGATGGTTCGGATAAGTTAAGTTTATTGGAGAAGGCAGTCATTTTTTGCAACAATTTTCAATTGTCGAGGATTTGTAGTGACCTCTCTTATTGTCCCTAATTTTTTTTGCCTGACTATTTTTGTTTTGAGACTACAGTCAGCGGGATGCCCCCGTTTTTAAGTCTCCTTCATAGGTTTTGACCTAGTGGGCTTTTATTTTTGAGAGGTAAAGACTGTCTATTTTATGGGGAACCAACACCATCTTTTGATTCAGAGGGATATTTTCGTTGAGAACTGACAACTTGTGACTAAATGCGCATTTGGATTAACTGAGAAACTACCCTGCCCCAGTTATGACTTAAAGGTTTCAATTTGTGCGAAAAAGAAAAATCCTACTTCTTAGGCTCAAAGGGGTTGACTAGGGATTATCTTCCTTATAACTCCACTGTTTAGGGTTTTAGAAAAGTATGTCCAAAAGCATACTATATGAGATTATGGTATTATTTTCGTCATCCTCCCTCTAAAGGCTTACAACTTTTAACGAGAGTTGAATATCACAAAAGGGAATAAAAACACAGTTTAAATATAGTGAAAACGAATAGATTAATTCAAGACAAACATATGCAATGCATTAGTGAGAATAAACAAAGTATGACATAAAGATAAGTTTAAACACACAAAGAAATTACAACTTAAAATTTGAATGAACAAAAATTTTTCCGCCTAAATTTTGTTACTTCAGATGATGTGCTTTTGTGGGATGACAAAAAAATTCTAGTTAACCATCTTGCGTAAATTCTAAAACTCCTTCGTCGATCAGGTCTTGAGTTTTGTTCTTCAACTTCCAACAGTGGTTAGTGTCGTGCCCACGACTGTTGGAGTGGTACACACATTTCATTACATTTGTAGTGGGGAGAAGAAGTATTAGGTTTTTGAGGAGGCTCCCTTAATGCAACCAACTTGGCTTCCAACATATGATGCAACGCTTGAGCCATGGGCATGTTGATCTCGGTAAATTGTCTTTTGGGTGTATCTTTCTTACGCTGACCACCCTGTCGTGGTTGGCGAGGTCATTGTTAGACTCTTGGTGTAGTAGCCATTTTGAAAGGTGTTCTCTCGACCAAACCAACTTCTTGTCTTATCAGAGGCTGATTAATGACTCGATCCCCAATTCTAGATGTTTGTTCTATATGTTTGCACCCGTCTTGATGAAGCTTGTTGATGAGGGATCTCAACTCTTCTTGTCCCTGAGCTAAGTTTTGGATAAGATCCATTTGTCCCAACATCTGGATTCTCATCGTTGCTATTTCAGCTTGCAGTTGTTTCAGCTGGCCATCCTTATTGTCTTCAGGATTCTTCTCGGTCATGCTCTCAATTAGGAGTGCTTTCACTTCTTCTTGCCCCTTGGATAGATTCAGGAACAATTCTTGAAGCTGATCATTTTGGGTATGAAGATCTTGGACAGTCTGCTCGAGAGCCATTTTTACTGAAGTAAACAGTAAGCGGATGAGAAAACCTGTATGGGGAAAACCTGTCATGATATGATGCATGAAAATGTTTTCAAGGATCTCATAGGGTAAACACAAGAAGATGTTTAGAAGTTGAATTTTGACTACAGCTTTGAAGAACTTAGTATCGTTGAATGTTCTTTCACGAGAATCAAGCTCACCGTCAAGTGGGTCGTAGCCCTTAACTCTTTGGCTTTTTGACAGCATTTGGCTAGAGGAAAATAAATCCTCTTTCCCCTTGATAGACGTCTGGTTCAACATAACCTTGCATCATGGACCCTTGAGACCCTTGAAATGGTTATTGAAAATGCTATGGTATGATGTCATGATGTTATGTACAAATAAACATATACAAGCAAAGCAAATAAATCCTTAGTTTTAGGCTTGCATGGAGTTTATAGGTAAGTACCCTCTTGAACTTTATTTGGTTCAACCTGTCCTAGAAAGTAATCGGGTTCTAGGGATTCAATATCACTGATCTTTCTTTATCGGGAATTGTTTCAGCACAAGCCTCTTTATTGGTGACCGAAATATCCCAAAAGTATGATCTCAATAAGCGTAGCATCGAGTATCAACCAAGTTCGGACTACACCAAAGCCGGCTATCTCACTACTTCCTTATAGCCAAGTTGTTTAATTAAAGGTTCTACGATCAGTTAGTGCTTCATGACACCACACAACGGTCCCGTATTCTCCTTGATTCGCCACAAGGGATACCGGTACCAACAAATGTGTCACACTAACGTAGTCATCGCTTCAACCATGTCGGTATACCTCTCACAGTACCCACGAAAAGGGAAGGTTATGAAAAGGGAAGGTGTTAGCACCCTTTTCATCCGTAGTTATCTACGGGCTCTTAGTTGCTAGCTCACTTTGAAATGCTTTGTTGAAATGTGTTTGTAATTGGTTTTGAAAGTATTTTTGAAAGTGCCTTCGTTTAGGAGAACTTTGTAATGATTCTCGTCTCTATAAGAATGCATAATAAGTGTTGACTTTTGAAAATATTTCATTTGAAAGTGTTGGCGTGTTTGAAAAATATTTTGAAAATGGTTGTGAGCAAGCAACTATGAATATTCTACCCACTCAAAAAGTCTTAGTTCTTTTCCCCCTCCTTTAGATATTGCTACCTTACCATTGATTGATAAGAAGCCCTATCATTAGATATGAAGGGACGGACGTGAGTCATCGTATAGTCATAGAAGGCAACATTGTAGGATACCTTAGCAATTTGTTGTAAGGGTCTAAGATCGTTTATAAGGGCAACATGGAAGGGTCATCGAGGGACTATGATCTTGTATTCGAGGGTCATTGCTAAAGTATCTCATGTTCGAGGGACATGGCTATTTTTATCCGAGGCAACAAGTGTGGGTTACCCTAGAGGTGCAAGTCTTTGTTTTCATGCATTTTTGTCTTGAATTAGGATTGTCTACTTGTTGATTTTATGTTTTTCCATATAAACCCTAATTGCTAGCATTTATATTGAAAGCGGTAAATTGTGGAAATTTAAAATCCTATGGTATTACATCGTTTAGGGGATGAGGATACAAATTTACAAATGGGGGAAAAGAAATTTAACCCTAAGTTACTATTACAACCATATTGAATTGAATAATAATGTACAAGATATGAAGATGATATACAAAGATATAAATGTGATGTATAAAGAAAAAGAGAAATGTTTTTGTTTGTTTTCAATTATGAAAAGGTCTTGGTTCTAATTAAACTAAGCAAAAAGAAAATAAAATACTTTGTCCAAATAAAAAAAAAACCTAATTTGAAAAGAAATTAAATTGTTTTGAGAAGACAAGCTTCTTAGAGTTTTGTAGAAAATAGTTTTAATTTAATTAAACTAGTATGAAAAATTAATTAAAAATCCTAAGTTTTCTAAATTAATTTAAAAAAAGAAAATAAAATAAAAATAAACCTAAATCTAATATTTATTTAATGAAAAAAAGAATTAAATTTAATAAGAAAAATGTTTTTTTGGTTTTTGGTTTAGAAAGAAATGAAAATAGGAATATATTAAAGTTATGAAAAATAAAATATTTCTCATGGAAAATTAAAAAAAAACAACTCAGTATGTATTGATACATAATGGTTTTGTATTGGCTCATATCTGTTTCAAATTGGCTCATATCTGTTTCGTATAGGCTCATATCTGTTTCGTATCGGCTCATATCTGTTTTGTATCGACGCATACACTTATGCATCGACACATATCATTTCTTGCTCCTTGATAATGAAAATTAACTCAATATGAGTCGAAACATTCACATTTCATATCGACTCATATAGAAGTTCGTATTGTGTTGACTCATAGTGTTTTGTATCGACTCATACTGCTGTTTTTTGTCTCTAACATTGTTCTGCTGCATATATGAGTCAGTTATCAACACATGGTCAGTGAAAATGAAAAGAAAGCATATGGTTAGCTTCAAGGGCAATAATATTTACATTTTATCTTCACAAATGGACCACTAATTATGCTTGTATGAAGAGTCCAAAGTTAAGAAAACTTACCTTGAAACTTAAATTTGTGCTTTGAGTTTGAGTTGCTGTATTATCTTGGAGAAGTCAAGTTGGAGGTGGTTGTTTTTGAGTTTGAAAATAGTGATGTTACAGAAGTTGTTCTTGAGTTTGAACAACTTTTATATGATGTATGTGGAGTGTTTGGATGGTTTGTTTGGACAAAACGTGCAAAGTGTGAGAGGTTCAAAGATTTGGACTTCAAAGCTCAAGAGTGGAGGTTTTGTGGATAATTATGGCTTTTTAAGAGTATGAGATTTTGAGGTCTTGTCTACACAATAAAACTTCTTCCCTTTTATATTACAAATGGCCTCTCTATTTATAGAGAAGTTTTGAGACTTGAAACAACTCAGATTTTGAAATCACATGTTATGGCTATCTTGCTTGTTTTTTGAAGCAAGCATGAAGAACATGTTTCCAATGTTTTTACCAAGCTATATAAAGTGGTTGATCACTTTAAACATGTTTGTTAAGACTTGTAAGAGTTGAGTGTGATCAGAACAACAAGTTAGAGGCTCAAGAAATAGACTTTGTGATTAAAGTGAACTTTTCAAGAATGGATATGTTACTTTCTTCCAAAAGTGGAATGATCAATTAGACAAAGGCTCAAACACTTGGATTATAGTTTAATCAGTTGTGTAAGCATTCAATTAAGGAGTGATATACAAGTTTGAGTCCTGTATAGTGAAGATTATGCAGTATAGCTAGGGTTTTGGTTCATTATTCATCACAAATCTGCCTTGTAAATCAAGTTTGAAACCCTAACTTCTTGCCTTTGATTCTCTTAACTCAAGTATGATCTCAATGAGTTCTTGGATATTTTGGAAAGCTTGTAACATCTTATACAACCTTGATGTTTTCTTATTTTGAATAATCAAATTGGAACTTGATGAAAATTGTCCAAGAAGTTGGGATAAAAACCTGACTAAACCTGCTGAAAATTTCTCTAAGTGTTTATACAAAAATGCCATGACTTCATGAATTTATAAATCAAAATCCAAGCACTTCTAGGACTTGGTCAGCAAAGAAAAGTTGTAGATATCATCAAGATCTACAACTTTCATGGTGAAAGTTTTCTTTGAATTATCTTGCATCTTGGTGAAAGAATGGCATGAAGTAATGAAATTATCATGTATAAAAAACACTTAGAAAAATTTCTAAGTCTTGAAAAGTTTGACTTTTCACATTAACTTTTGTCTTTCTTGATTTCTTGATGATAAAGCTTTTTATTTTGAATGTATTAATGAATTGTGATCTTTGAAATCAAATTTTGACCGAAAAGTCAAAGTTTTACTTTTGGTGTATCAGTTGACTTTTTCATCAGTACAGTTGATTTTAAGTCATCTGATCAATTGACAGAGCAATTTTGTGATCCAAGACTTGAAACTTGTCATGAGAATTCTCGGAGGTCCATAATGATCCATGAAAGTATTTTGAGGAATTAAAATTCCAATTTTCCTTACGAAAACTTAAACCCTAATTTGAGGCATCAGTGTTGAGGAGATGGCTTGACCTAATTAATCCTTGTGCAAGCTAGAGCTATTTAAAGATCTTGTGAGAAATGTCTTGAAAAAGAGAGAGAAAATTTTGGGGTACAACTGGTGGAAATATATATTTTGTCACTTTTATTGATGATTTTAGTAGAAAGCTATGAGCATACCTAATCAAGACAAACGATGAGGTATTTGAAATGTTTAAGAAGTTCAAGTCCATGGTTGAGAGATAAAGAAATCACAAGCTCAAAGTTCTCAAAATGGATGATGGTCGTGAGTATGTCTGAAATGAATTTTGGAAGTATTATGATGAAGATGGGGTATTGCATGAAGTTGTACCACCCTATACACCACAACAAGACGGTGTTATCGAAAGGAAAAAAATCGATCCATTATGAACATGGTGAGAAACATGTTGAAGGGGATGAACTTTCTGAAAGAGCTACGGGAAGAAGCGGTTTCCACAACTGCCTATTTGTTGAATAGGTGTCCCATAAGCTTGAGAAGATAACTCGAGTTGATGTATGGCCTGGATTCAAACTGAATCTAAATCATTTAAGAATTTTCAGTTTTGTGGCGTATCGACATGTTGCGGGTCAACTTAGAAAGAAGTTGGATAACAAGGGTGAGGTGATATTACTTGTTGGTTATCACCCTACTGGTGATTATAAGTTGTTTGTGTTGAAAATGGGAGAATCATGATCAGTTGGGATGCCATTATAGATGAAATAAAGCATGTCGAGCTGCCTGTAACCGGTTACCAATAGGCGTTAACCAATTACATGAAGGTTGTAACCGATAACGGTAAAGTAGTAATCAATTACATACATGATTTTTTGGATTTTGGAGAAACAGAAAGTGTTGCACCAATTGCTAGGATCGAAACCATAAGGCTAGTTGTTGGAATTGTGAATAACAACAATTGGTATATCTATTAAATGGATGTGAACTCCATATTTTTGAATGGTTCTCTTGAGGAAGTATGTATGTAGAACAACCCCTGGTTTTGTTGTGAATAATCAAGAGGGTAGGTTCTACAAGTTGTTGAGAATATATAAATTGTGAGTAGTGAGGCGAAAATAATCCCACATTGGGTATGAATATGGAGACTTGAGCATTTATAAGTGAGAAAACTCACTCACCTATCACCTTAAGATTTTGGGTGAATATATGGTGTGTTTCCCACAAAGGTGTGTTGCTCAAACAAGGAATGTACCACAATGTATTATTCACCATAGTGAAAAACTCCCCCAACACTTGGTATCATGATCCTTTAGTTCCAGAAAGAGACCGACTTACTTGTATCGAAAATTCAATGGTGCCACAAGGATGGTGAGTAAGAAACATTTCGTGCCGACGGCTCCACAAGGGTGGTGAGTAAGAAATGTCCCACGCGGTACAAGAGTTTGTGGAAGTAAGAATAACTTCTACTTAAGGGGGAACATTGTTGACTCACACTTTAGGGGGAGCGTTGAGTACGTAGAAAGTGTGAATAGTATGGGGAAATAATTCCGCATTAGATTTGAATGTTGATACTTGAGCATTTATAAATGGGAGAACCCACTCACCTATCACCTTAATATTTTGGGTGAATATGTGGTGTGTGTCTTCATAAACCAAACCAAACACAAGTTTTTGTTTAATTGAAACATAAGTTAAACTCGTTAATATATGTAGTCCTTGAGATCAATATCTGGGTAGAATTCCCTATCATTACTATTTAGGCAAAAATAGTACACTTTCTATTTTCCCTATCACATACACCTGGTCATAATACGTAACACAAAATCCTACTTCATGTTTCCACCAATATGCATATCACAACAAAATATTTCTTTACTCAAGCATTATCAAATGATTATATCCCATACTATAATCATATACCAACATAGCAACACTTCATACATAACCAGACATATGAATTCAAAACATAGGGCACTAAGGTCACTCAACATACCATCGCAAAATACAAACCAAATATAACTATGTAAGAATAATTTCTCAACACAAAAATGAAATCCAAAACCCCCTGTTACATGACCAGAGCATTGACTCACTACCTAAGATAAACGAATAAACCAAGATAAGCTCCTCAACTATCCTCGTACAAATCACCACTATCTTCGGTACCTGAGGGAGGTCACATAGAACATCATTCCGACAGAAGGGTGAGAATTCAAATTATTATGAATATATATAATACGAACAATGTATATAACACACATACATTCTAAATAATTCATCATACTTTATATAATTATCTATACAATATGGCTTTACCAATACAAGTACCAATAATTACATCTAAGCATTACCACATCATACTCAAACCAATTAGCACCACATTAAGGAAAATATCACATAACAATAAATGTGACTTCAATGCAACTCAATATGACTCATGCATGTGGTACCGTCGTGAACGTCTAGCTCACCTCGCAATCGACTCAATATCTATAATGAAGCCACGCTTCCGATTCGAACAAGATCAAAGCCCATCATTATGAACATATAGTTCACCGCTTCTATTTCCACACAAGGATCAAAGCAACCAACCTGAGTTCTATCTCCCCATGAATGCATGTGCAAATAACCAACAACATATGCAATTAAGATTATCACCAACTTAATCATACAAGCATATCACAATAATTCACCTCATATGAATTATCCCACCATTTCACAAGCAAAAATATATCATGGTATCATCACCATTCACAAATAACATATGCTATACAAGCCAACAAATGTTATTTCCAAACAATTACCAAAACACACCATACACATGCTAGAATACAACATTTCACTACCATATATTACACGAATCACATAGATAAGTATCAATTTAAATCAATTATTTATATACTTGTTTCCCATTTATTTTTATGAGATAGAAAATTATTTCAGCTTTCCAACAGTCTAAACGGTGCATCAAACAGACACCCGAGTCAAAAGTTATAATTTTTCAAAGTTTCCAAAATTTCTTCAGCTTCAGCGGTAACCGGTTATCCCCTAGTGGTAATCGGTTACTGCGTAAGACAATAACTTAGTTTTCAAAATTTCCCAGCGGTAACCAGTTACCCAATCATGGTAATCTATTACTGCATTATTACAATAACTTGTTTTACGGAACATACGCGTGGTAACTGGTTACCACCCCAGGGTACCAGGGTACCGGGGTACCCGGGTACCCAACGCTGTCAGCCCAAAATACTGAATTTTTCTGCTACGAATTTCATTTTTTTCATCAAAAACCACTTTTTTGACATACTCAAACATATAAATTGCTTTTAATCATCAACACACAACATATGACACAATTCTAACACATTTATCACATCAATTCCATCCAATTTCATAGATTTCTACACAAACCCTAACATGTAAAGTTTAAGAATTAAATCAACAAATACCTATCATGTTACTATCCATTGCATACTATACATACCTTTAATAAGATGAAGCCCCACCCTTACCTCTTGAAGATTTCACTTCTAGGTTTGCCTCTTCTCTTCTCTTTTCTCCTCTTCTCTTGTTTTTCACTAAATGATTTTATATCTCTAACCCTTCTCTTCTAACTATAATTCTCTTATTGGGCTTAGTAACTCACACCTCCCTATTACTTCTATTTCTAATTATTAAGCCCAATAGCTTATTTTATCCTTATTACACCCAAATAACACTATTGACACATAATTACATAATTAAATAATTATCACACCATATAATAATTAAACAAATAAGTAATTAATAAAATAGCTAATATGAATCGGGGTGTTACAGTTTGGACGGTGGTCCTTTTTTGTGAGCCTCAATCCTATGCTAGGGATTGGGTGTGAGTAACTTTCCATTTTGCTGAAGTGGCAAGTAAAAGTAAGTATTTTTATAGGTTATATCATATTGTCTCCACATAGATTAGTGCTACTGAATTGTCGTTGGACAATTTCTCGCATTTAAGAGTTTGGCTTAAAATGGGTTGGTTATAAGGAAAGGTAAAAGGTATCAACAGAAAATAAATACATTCTTTAGAGGAAAGAAACTTATCAGGCTTGAATTTACACTACTCATCACAAACATAAACCTATCGATGAGTTGCACTCAACTAACAATACTCGTCAAAATCATCAACTATCTCTCGAAATGTACCACAATAAAGATTATGTCTAACGCAATATTGAAGACAACCATATTACTCACGCCGGTGATCTCTTAGTGCAACACAAACAACACGGAGGCATTAAGCTTTGATACTCACAGTGATTATTAGCTCTAAATTTATTTCTAGAATCTAGAAACTAATAGATATCCATCATTAATCAAGATTTGTGAAGTACATGTGTATAGCAACCCAAACCCAATCATAAATGCAAAAAGATCAAGGAAGATATCAAAATTAATTTGTGGAGCAAGCTTTATACAACACCATAATCAACAAATATATATATGTTCAAATTAAGAGCACAAACAAAATCCAATAAATAGAGAAATATGTAGAGAAGAAATGGAGAAAAACCAAACATCTCACGGGTTTCCAGTGCCGATTGATGAGAAATCCACCTTCGATCATCAAGATGCAACCTTAAATGTTGTTTTCTAACTTCTCAAGACCAAAAAATGGGTTTGATGGTGTTGGGACTCAAAAATACCCAAACCATACCTAAAAAATGTGTTTTTTTGCCCTTAAAATGTGTTTCTGCCCAGACCGTCTTGCCCGACGCTCAAAACGACTTGCATGGCGCTCAAAACTGCATTTTTTCACGCTTTTGGTCGCCTCTGGCTCGCCCGGCAAGCTCGTGGCGAGCCTGATAGTAAATTAAACAATTCAGCACTTGTGTCAGCCATAACTTGAGAACCAAAAATCTGATTTATGCACGGTCGGAAGTGTTGGAAATCTTATTTAATGATTTATCTAACAGTGACAAAATATAATTGCTTGAATACCTACAAAAATGATATAAAAACAATTAAGCTCAATGATATTTACATGATAATGTAATATATACAATATAATGTAAACTATACCGAATATATACTAAAGTTGAGGTTTATTGACAAAAACCAAACGAATTTAGACGATGAATGCTAATTATTCACACTTAAATTCACAAAAATTTACCACTCATGAAACTCTCCCTAACTTAAAACATTGTTTCTCCCCAAACAAAGTCAAATAACCTAAAGAAATAAATAACAAAAATCCAAGAATCACGAATCAACAAGTTTTAGAAACGGAAAACAAATGTATGGTTCAAAGAAAAACATACAATCAAAGTAAATACTTACCACTAAACTACAACGATAATATGAAAACACAACAACTCCTAAATATAAAACACATGTCAAAAACTCTAAAACAATACAAAGTTCAAAAATAAATCACACTTAACACACAATTCATCGGTAGATGAATAACAAAAACAACGGTATGTTTTTACTCTCACCCAACAATCAAGTTAACAACAAGTTAAATTATGCACTCATCGAGAAAAACTCATATAGAACAATATATAAAAGCAAGAATCAAGAGGACTTTTCAAGGGTTGTAATTGGGCTCGGTTAACAAAGAAGGGTTTATCCTAAGGCTAACTTAATGAAATTGCCTAAAGCATGGGAGCATTTAATCACACAAGTTCAAACAATCAAAAATTATTTTTATTCATCCTCTCACTTTTCTCATTGGTACAACCTTAATTTTATTCAAACACACTCTTTTTTTCTTCTTTTTCTTTCTCTTTTCTTTTTCTTTTCCTTTTTCACATTTTTTTCTTTTCTTTTTCTAACCACTTATTTATTTTTAACCATAAAGTAAATAATACATGAGCAATCAAACAAGTGCTCTCCCCAACTTAAATACAACCTAACAAGTAATGTGAATGCTCCCTTAAGTTTATAAGGCAAGGAAAACAAAACAAACAACAAATTAAAGTTGAAGGGTGAAGTGTTTGAAGAAATAAATTCAAGATCCATAAAAAATCAATGAAGAACTACTTAGTTTTTTACAAGTTCAACATTTTTTATACCAATATGGATCATGACATTAAGGCTCAAAGGACTAACAAATACATGCATACTCACAGGGTAAAATAGTTTTGGAAAGTGGTTAAGCTCAAATTCAAGAAATACCTCAATCCTTTTCATGCTTTCATACATATCTAATACAAATATACGACTAAACATAATAAAACCGAGTTACCAAGAAAGTTGATCTCCTGCATATAGAAAACAATGAAAGCAACCTCATAAAAAGGGTTTAGTCCTAAAGTGATTCAAGAATGAACAAGTATAGCAAAATAATAAATGACATGAAATTTTGGACAAAAGAAAAGTATCCTAAACATGCTATGTTCTAGAAAGCGATAAACAAGTACCTTGTGTGTACCAACTTTAAACAATATCATTACCATACACCACAAGTTGAAATGATCAAACTTGGAAAAATTACCTCAAATTTCCTCAAGCTAATCAAAGCAAGCTCTTGGACAAACACAAAATTAACACATTAAAACAACCACTATAAACATACTAAAAGAATAGGTAAAAATGGATGAACAAGTTGAAAAGTGAAGGTTGAGAATTTTAAAGTTGGTTCGATTTAAACTTATTCAGACAATTTCACCAAACTACCTATATTACAACAACTAAAAACCATACAATATGCTTGTTTTACGTTATTAGCTTGACGCCTTTATTGTGCTTATCTAGTAACTTCCTCTCGTCATGCCATGGTGTTGCCACACCGTACAAACCTAAAGAAAGTGTCCTAATCCAAACACTTGAACAAACATTACGAAAACAAGAAAATTCATAACAATACTTGAACAACATTGATATACAACACATATTTACATAAACTTGAACACAAAGAAAAACAAACACCTATATGCACAAGTATGGAAAACATGTAAAATTTACAAGTTTGGTAAACATAGATGTTGTACCCCAAAATTTTCCCTCTCACTTATGAATATTTTTCTCACAAGATCTCTTTGACTCAAGACTGGATTAGGGTTTGACCAGCTCAAGACACCTCCTCATGCACTGGTGACCCAAAATTAGGGTTTAAGTTTGCACAAGAATTTTTGGACTATAAATGCTTCATATGACTTTCAAGTATCATTATGGACCCCTAAGATTACTCATGTCAAGTTTCAAGCCTTGAGTCACACTTTTGATCAGTCAATTGGATAGTTGACCTAAAAAATCAACTGTATTAGGGAAAAAGTCAACCATGGATAATTTACAGTCAAACTTCATAATTTTTTATCCACATCAACATATTAGGCTCATATGTATCATTTGATCAAGTTTGGACCATAATTCCTCAAGAAATTTGATCAAATCATCAAAAGGGCAAAATGGTCAAAATTAGGGTTTTGACTAAGAAGGGGCAATTTCTGATTTTTGACCTAGAAAATAATCAATTGGTTTGAAGCATGATTTCAACAGTTCAATTGCATCATTTTGACCTAATGACATGATTCAAAACATTACAAATCCATTGGATTGACATATAAATTTTTCAATCAATTGATCAAAAGTCAACTGTATACTGAAAAATCAAACTTTGACTTTTTGGTCAAAGTCAAGTGCCAAAGATCATAATTCATCAAAACATGTCAAAATGTGAAACTTTTTCATCAAGAAATCAAGGGTTTAAGTTTTTGTTTTGAAAAGTTGAAATTTCTTAACTTAGAATTTTGTCTAAGTATAGAAAATTTCTTATTTTTTCTCAACTTTAAGCCAAAGTTTCACCATGATGCAAAATGATTCAAAGGAAACTTCCAACAAGAAAGTTGTAGATCTCCATGAAATATACAACTTTGATTCATATAATTTCTCCTAAAAGTGCTTGGATCTCAAGATATAATTTTGTGAATACATGCTCATGAACTAAAATAACTTAGTGAAATTTTGCCCTAGTTAGGCAGATTTTGACCTAACTTCATGGCAATTTTTCACATAGTTCCAAAGGGAATATTTAAAAACAATTCAAAGATGAGTTGTAGAGAACATTTCAATCTTTCCAAAATATCCAAGAACTCCTTGAGATCATTCTTGAGTAGGGATAATCGAAGAGATGAAGTTAGCAATTTATCACTTTGATTTCAAGCCATTCCATGATGAACAAAAATTCAAATCCAAGCCTAGGCTGCATAATATTTGCTTTGCAGGCCTCAATGTTGTTTCTCACTCCATAATTAAATGTTTTCACAACTGATAAAGCTTTAATCCAAGCATTAGAGCCTTTATCCAAGCTATAATTCCATTTATGGTACAAAGGTGCCATTTCCATTTTGATAAAGCACAACTTTTTCCTTTGTCAACTTCTTGAGCCTCTCAATTGTTTTCTCTGCACACAAGTAAAGTCAAAACCAAAAGCAACTTGTCTAAGGCCTCTCCAAAACCAGACCATGCTTGTACAACACTTAGGGACTTGTCTCCTCACTTTTCTTCAAAAGCAAGTAATAGAGCCAAAAGGCTATAACTCAGAAATCTTGAGAAAGCTTGATCTCTGACCTTTTCCATACATATATACAAGTGCATTTCAACCTAACACACGAAGGCTAAGACTCAAAAACACCCTTAAACACTCTGCAACTCAGAATCTGCAATAGCTTGACATTTTTGAACCTTACACATCCATCTCAAAAACCACTCATGCGTTTTGAGTTTTAACCACCTAAACACTTAATATACCTCATATCTAAGTGATCCAGACCCCTATTCCCTCACTGTAACTTCTCCTCCATCATCTACCATTTTCAAATATCAAGCTTGCAGGTTGACTTGAGTAGGGAGATTCAGGAACTTTTAGGACAAGGTAAGGATTGGAGTACACTCAGGGAGGTCCAGGAAAGCTAAACAGATCTTCAGGCCTTCTCAAAACTTGCTCAAACTCCATTCACGATCTCAACTGAAAGAGGTAAAAACTCAAACTTCTATCTCTTCATACAAGCATCATTTGGTCCTGATTTGTGAAAACAAAATGTAGATATCCTTACACTAAAGCTAACCATGTTCATAGTTTTCATTTATATTAACTGTGTATAGAGAATTTTGGATTTGAAATTTATGTAAAAATTAGGTTTCAAATTAGGGCAAGTAAAATTAGCTTTGATCTTTGACTTTTAGTTTACATAAATTACATGGTTGAACTCGTGGGAAGAAACACTGTAACTTTTATATTTGGACTTTCTATTTTTATGGAGAAATGAGAGAGATACAGGTGGTCCGGCCATGGCTCAAGGTTGAAGATGAAGTTGCCTTCAGGAGGCATTTTCTAATATATATTTGTGCTTTTGTTTATATTAATGGATATACAGCCACCCCAGTGGTAAGGCAGCGCACAAAAATGCTAGAGGTCATGGGTTCGAGCCTCAGCGCGCTGCCTTTTGAAATTTTCTCATATTTTTTCACTTTTTTGGTTTCTTGCAGCGTGGGCTTTTGGTGAAGGTGGATAAAACACTTAGAAGGGGGGGGGGGGGGGGGGTTGAATAAGTTTCTCTTTTTCTTTCTCTTAAAGGCACAACAATAATGGAAAGACAAGGTTATTTTTATCCTGGTTCGTTTGAACTCAAACTACTCCAGTCCACCCGCCAAGGTGATTTTGCCTTTCTCAACAAGGACTTAATCCACTATAATCAACTCATTACAATCACACAATAACTGTTGTGACTAACAATGCACAAGTAAACTTACAAGTGACTCACACCACTAAGACTTAAACTAGTCCTAGTCTACTTGAGAAATCTGACCAAACTTGGTCTCTCAAGGAACAATTACAAGAGATGAATCTTTACAGATAGTGAAACAAAGTTTGCTTCTAAGAAAGCTATATCACAACTGTGAATTTTCACTAAGAATAGTATCGCACAAAGTGTATGAAATTTGTTTGTGAGCCCAGAATATTTTTGCGTAGTTCTTGCTTCTTTTGAATTTGTTCAGTTCTATTCAGAACTTCAGTTGTTCTTGCTTTCAGTATTTTGGTTGAATAGTTGAGCGTTAGTTGGCTTGCAATTAATGTTCTTCTATATATAGCATGAAGAAACATGAGCGTTGCTGCCTTCAAATGGAGAGCATTAAATGTTTGCGTGTTTCCTTGCACTATTCCATTTTCCAATGCACTAGCATAGACACTTGAGTGCATGTAGCCGTCTTTGCATTAAATGAGCAAACGACACTTGTAAGATCATGTTTCTTGAAGCTTGAAAATACTTGTTAGCATTTGCATTCTTTCATAACTTGGCTTCACGTCTTGAATTCAGAACATGCTTGCATATCTTCTAAACAACGCTCTGCTTGCTAAGTACTTCTGATCAGCGCTTGCTTTCAAATAACTTCTGAACAACACTTGCTTTCAAGTAACTTCTGAACAGTACTTGCTTTCAAATATCTTCTGAACAACACTTGCTTTCAAATATCTTCTGAATAACACTTGCTTTCAAATATCTTCTGAACAACACTTGCTTTCAAAGTACTTTTGAAACATAGCTTACACAGAAACTTGCTAAGCGTTAGAAGATGCATTTAAATAATTATCTTACCAGAGTCAGCATCAACATCAACACGTGCGCTAAAACAAATGGTTCTTTCATCAAAGAACATCTTCATTTATTTTCAGCTCAGCATATCAAGATGATTCTGTCAGAACATTATCAGAGATAACATTAACATCAGTACTTGCGCTAAAACAAATGGTTCTTTCATCAAAGAACATCTTCATTTATTTTCAGCTCAGCATATCAAGATGCTTCTGTCAGAACATTATCAGAAATAATTAAATACGTTCATCAGAGTATCAAATATATAAAATATAATTTATTGTTATCATCAAAACTCTGAGATATGATTAGAACCAATCTTGTTCTAACAATCTCCCCCTTTTTGATGATGACAAAAATATATTCAGATATAAAATTTGAATAAGAGATAGGAACCCCCCCTGAAATAAATATTTCTATAAGAAAAACTTCCTGAGAATTTTCATCAGAGCTTTGGAATTTTTCTTCTGACATTTCTTCATCAGGTTCTTTTGAAGATAATGTTCATTTGAAATAAACTTCCAAAGTTTAAATGAAACCTGTAAAGTTCTTAAAAGCATAGAAAGAAATCTTGTATTTTGTTAGAATGTTTGACTTAGTCCCATAACTGTTAATTAGAGATTAGATCAAAATACTCATTTTCTCCCCCTTTTTGGCATAATCAAAAAGTAGATATAAAAAATAGTTGAAGAGCGTAAAAATTTTATAATAAAAGATTCAGAGGTTCAACAAAACAACAAATGAGAAAGGTTTTTACAAAAGTATTTATATGAAGACTTTTCAGAAATAGGTTTAAAAAAATGACTTAGCATTTAATGAAAATTGAAAAGTGATGGGAAAGCGTGAGATTTTAATCAAATCATAACATTTACCTAGAACGGTGTCAATAGCTTAGCACGCGTGACCTTTCAGAAACACACCAAGTGTTCATCTCCTGAAGGTTGCATGAGACAGCAGTTTGATCTAACGAACTTCTGAGCTATACTTGAAATGAAACGTTAGAACATTTCATAACATTACATATAGCTTATGATGTAACTTCTCTTCTAAATTCTGAAGAGTTGTTAATCAGAGCATTCATTTCAGAATATTCTGAAGTCAAGCACAGAAGATAAATATTCTTTTATTCAGGACATAATTCCATACAAATATTTTTCAAGATGAATTTAAATCTATCTTCTGAAAGGGGTTTGGTAAAAATATCAGCCCATTGATGGTCTGTTTTTACAAAGTTTAAATTTAAAATTCCCTTCTGAATATAGTCCCTTATAAAATGATATTTAATTTCAATGTGTTTAGCTTTAGAATGTAAAATTGGATTTTTAGAAAGACAAATAGCAGAAGTATTGTCACAGAAGATAGGAATCTTACTTTCATAAAGATTAAAATCTTCTAGCTGACTTTTCATCCAAATCATCTGAGAACTACATCCAGCAGCATATATATACTCAGCTTCTATTGTGGAAAGTGCAATTGTTGCTTGCTTCTTGCTGTACCACGAGATAAGATTGTCACCCAGAAACTGGCAGCTTCCAGAGGTGCTCTTTCTTTCAATTCTATCTCCAGCAAAGTCAACATCACAATAACCTACTAGTCTGAAATCATTTGATCTTCTGTAACATAGACCCAAATTAGTAGTACCTTTCAGATACTTCAGAATTCTCTTAACAGCAGTTAAGTGAGATTCTCTAGGATCTGATTGAAATCTAGCACATAAACATACGCTGAATAATATATCAGGTCTAGATGCAGTAAGATAGAGAAAGGATCCAATCATACCTCTGTAGAGCTTCTGATCTACCTTCATACTTACCTCATCTTTTCCCATAATGCATGTTGGATGCATTGGAGTCTTAGCATCTTTGCTTTCTGACATCTGAAATTTCTTCAGAAGTTCTTTGACATACTTCGTCAGATGTATGTAAGTACCTTCTGGAGTCTGGTTGATTTGAATTCCCAGAAAGAACTTCAATTCTCCCATCATGCTCATCTCAAAATCTGCCTGCATGGTCCCAGCAAATTCTTTTCCAAGGGAGATATTAGAGGTTCCAAAAGTAATATCATCAACATAAATTTGACAAATTAAGATATCATTTTTAAATGTCTTTCTGAATAGAGTTGTGTCCACTTTCCCTCTGGTAAAATCTTTTTCTAAAAGAAAATTACTCAGACGATCATACCAAGCTCTGGGAGCTTGTTTTAAACCGTACAAAGACTTTTTTAATTTAAAAACATGTTATGGATGTTTTGAATCATTAAAGCCAGGAGGTTGATGGACATAAACTTCTTCTTCTATATAGCCATTTAAAAATTCACTTTTAACATCCATTTGATATAATGAAATGTTATTTTGAACAACAAAAGAAATTAATAATCTGATAGACTCTAACCTGGAGACTGGGGAAAAGGTTTCATTATAGGCAATTCCTTCTTGTTGACTATAACCCTGTGCAACCAGTCGTGCTTTGTTTCTGATCACCTCTCCTTTCTTGTTTAGTTTGTTTCTGAAAACCTATTTGGTTCCTATAATATTAAATCCTTTGGGTCTTGGAACTAAATCCCATACATTATTTCTGGAAAATTGATTGAGTTCCTCTTGCATTGCTAAGATCCAACCATTGTCTTCCAGAGCTTCATCAATAGAAGTTGGCTCAATCAGAGATACCAATCCAAACAATTATTCTTCATTGATTATGAGAGAGGATCTTGTTCTGATGGGATCTTTTTTCTCCCTATAATCATGTCTTCTTTGTGAGCTAAAGAGATTCTAGGAAACCTTTTCTGAGTGGGTTGTTCAGAGATTCTGAGATTGTCCAGAGCATTGTCAAGAGGGTGATCTTCTGAGTCTTCCTTTGCTTCTGAGTCTTTCTTTGCTTCAGAGTCTTCCTTTGCTTATGAAGTTTCAGAGTTTGAGGGATGATCTTCTGTACCTACAGAAATATCAATTTGTTTGGTTGTTGCTGGCCAAGCTTATCATCAAACCTGACTTTGATTGATTTTTCAACAATCAGAGTTTCTGTGTAGTATACTCTATAGCCTTTTGAGCGTTCAGAATATCCAAGCAGAAGACACTTTTGTGCTTTAGAATCAAACTTGTTCATATTTTCTTTAGTGTTCAGAATAAAACAAGTACATCCAAAAGGATGGAAATAAGAAATGTTAGGTTTTCTGTTTTTCCACAATTCGTAGGGAGTCTTTTCAAGAATAGGTCTTATAGAGATTCTATTATGAATACAACATGTTGTGTTCACAGCTTCTGCCCAAAAGTGCTTTGTGTGATACGGTGGGAGAACTAACTTGAGGTTTTGCGTTTTGTCGCAAATTTCGCGGTTAGCAAGAGTCGCCATCGACTTTTCTTTTATCCAAAAGGAAAGGTAAAAAAGCACAGGAAATACCTTTGAGATGTTTTCTTGAGTTCGGGGGGTAGATTATGAAAAGGGAAGGTGCTAGCACCCTTTTCATCCATGGTTTTCCATGGGCTCTTAGTTACTTGCTTAGATCACTTGCTTTGCTTTGTTTGAAATGGTGTTTGGTGTGATTTTGAAAGTATTTTGAAAAGAGGCCATTCGTTTAGGCAATCTTTGTAATGATTCTCGTTCGTAAGAATGTATACAAAGATGTTTATCTTTTGAAAAATGTTTCAATGTTTTGTAAAATGTTTTGAAATGTGTGTGTGTTTGTTTTTGAAAATAGCAAGGATTGTTTGAAAAGGAGCAAGTAACTTAGAAGCTATCTACCTACTCAAATGTCTTTCTTGTGCATTTTTATTCCTTTGACATTGTTGACTTACCATTGATTTGGTAATCAACCCTATCTTTGGATGTTAACGGGACGGGCGTGGGTCATCGTACGACCATGATAGCAATGTTGCCAAGTATCTTAGCATTTTTGAGGGACCAAGATCATTTTATTTAGGCAACCTTTGAATAGCGTCATCGAGGGACTGTGATCTTATACTTGTTTTATTTTGCCAAGATACTTCGCATGCGTAACATGGCCATTTATTTTAGGCAACCAAGTGGGAGAAACCCTAAGGCTGCTTGTGGGCAAAGTGTGTCATTTTCATGCTTTTGTCTTGCATTTAGGGTTTTTCTATTTGCTTGTTTTTTTTTGTTCTTGTCATGCAAACCCTAATTACTAAACATAGTATATAAAGCGATAAATTGCGTAAAATAAACTAAGCTATTACAACAATTATTATGGGAGGGGGATACAAGTTTTGAATGGTGATTTTGCACAAATATAAACCTAAATATATTATTACAACCAAATCGAATATTGCGCGAATTAAATAAATATACAAATATTTAAAATGCAATGCAAAATGTTCATGTAAAAAATGTTTTTGTGTTTTATTTTTTGTGTGAGAAAAAAATAATTAATGTAAACCCTAGAACAAGGAAAAATAAATAATTTACTTTTGGAAGGGTGAAAAACCCTAGTTTTTTTTATTAAAAGAAAATGATGTTTCCTATTATTATTTTGTACATTTTTTGTATAAGAAAATAATAAATAATACTATATGTAAATATTAAAAATTAAATATGTATAGAAAATAAGTATTTATGATTATAAATAGTATAATAAAAATATTAAGTATTTTTAAATATATTTATAAGTTAATTAAGAAAATAAAATCTATTTATCATAATAAACTATTTTTTTATGCAAAAAAATAATAATAAAAATAAAATAAAATTGCAAAAAATAAATAAATAATTTTTAGGATTTTTTATTGTTTAGAAAAAATACTCAAAAGCAATAAATATGAAAATATGAAAAAAAATATGAAAAATATAACAAATAAGCCAGGGGTGTAAAAGTAAGTCAGGGGGTGTGAGTAGCAAAAACAAAAAAGGCCCATGCAACAAAAAGCCCAGAAGCCATCGTCCATGTCCTTGGTCATCTTCTTCGCGCGCGCTTCAGTTCAATCTGTAACACTCACATGCTTGCAACCATATAAACTATGTGACCTAACTCTTAAAGATCAAGGAGAATTTTGGAACCCTTAATTCGTGACCTAAAAAATTTAGGAACTTCAAGCTTCAAATTCTCACAGCACAGTTAATATAAATGAAAAGTATGCATATGTACATCTTTGTCATGATAAGGGCTACATTTTTTCTTCACAAATCGTGGCTTGAAGTTGCCTATTCAGAGAGATAGAGTTTAAGAAATTACCTCCTTCAGCTGGATTTGTGTAGGACAACATAGGGACTTTAATGGAGGCCTGATGATTGTTTAAGCTTCCTTGAACTTCCCTGAACCTATTCCAATGCTTAGCTTGCTCTGAGGATGGCTGAAACTCTCTGGACAAGTCAAGCTGCAAGCTTCCAAAATGAAAATGGTGTATGCTGAAACAGGGGTTACAGAACCAGGGTGATGGCTTAGATTGCTTTGGTATGATGTTTATGAGATGTTTCAAGTGTCTAAACACAAAACACACAAGCCAAAAATTTGTTGGCTATGCTTTTGCAGATTTTGAGTGTTTGGACAGAATTTTGGAGTTTTTGAGTTTTGGAGAGTTTCTAGTGTTAAGCCATCGTGCTATGCCTTGCCATAAGTTTGTGTATTTGTATAGAAATGATACAAAGGTCAGCCCTTACTAGCTGTACAAGTTTTTGACCTTTTGGCAACTTTTCTTGCATTTGAAGTAAAGTGAAGTGACCATACTAACATGCCTGTCCTTGCTTGCTTGAGAGCTGAAATGCACTTGTACAATTTGCTTGAGACCAGTGTACATTGCTTGCACCAAGGGAACTGGTTCAATGCTCAAGATTGACAAATTTGCAAAAGCTTCTCTTTATGGAAATGGCAATGTGAACTTTATGCCTAAAATGGAATTATCTCTTGTACAAAGCTTCAAAAACAAAGATAATGCCTTTGTCAACTGAGTTTGCATTTAATTATGGAGTGTAAAGTGATCTTAGGACTTGTAAAGCAAGATACAAACAACATGGATTGGATTTGCAACTTGATGCTATGTGAAAATGGCTTGAACAAAAAGTGAGAAAATGCCAACTTCCTCTCTTCGATTCTCCCTAACCAAAAATGATCTTGGAGAGTTCTTGAACATTTTGGAAATCTTGCAATGTGATCTATAATCCATATTTGAAATTCATTTTGAGATACCTCTTGGAACTAGGTGAAAATTTGCCATGAAGTTGGGTCAAAAACCTGCCTAAATTAGGGCAAAATTTCACTAAGTTATTTAGTTCATGAGCATGTATTCACAAATTTATATCTTGATATCCAAACATCTTTCGGGAAAAGTTTGTGAAGAAAAGTTGTAGATTTCATGGAGGACTACAACTTTCATGTTGGAAGTTTTCTTTGAATCAAAATGCATCATGGTGAAAAAGTGGTGAAAAGTTGGGAAAAAATAAGAAGATTTTCATACTTAGAAAAATTCTAAGTTATGAAAATTTTCAAATTCAAAACCCTAATTTTCAAAATTGTTTTTCTTGGTGAAAAAGTTTCATATTTTGACATATCTTGATGAATTATGACCCTTGGCACTTGATTTTGACCAAAAAGTCAAAGTTTGACTTTTCAGTGTACAATTGACTTTTGATCAGTTGACTGCAAAATTCATTTGTCAATCCAATGAACTTGAGATCTTTTGAACCATGTAATTAGGTCAAGATGATGTCATTGAGCCCTTGAAATCATGCTTGAACTCAATTGGTCATTGGCTAGGTTAAAAATCAGAAATTGCCCTTTCTCAGTCAAAACCCTAATTTTGACCATTTTGCCCTTTTGATGATTTGATCAAATTTCTTGAGGAGTTGTGATCCAAACTTGATCAAATGATACACATGAGTCTAAAATGTTGATGTGGATAAAAAATTATGAAGTTTGACTGTAAATTGTCCATGGTTGACTTTTCCCCAATACAATTGATTTTTAGGTCAACTGTCCAATTGACTGATCAAAAATGTGGTTCAAGGTTTGAAACTCAACATGAGCAATCTTAGGGGTCCAAGATGGTGTATGAAAGTCACATGAAGCATTGGTGGTCCAAAAATCCTTGTGCAAACTCAAACCCTAATTTTAGGTTATCAGTGCAAGATGAGGTGTCTTGAGCTGACCAAACCCTAATCCTGTCTTGAGTCCAAGAAGTCTTGTGAGAAAAGTCTTGATAAATGAGAGGGAAAATTTTGGGGTACAACAGCTTCCCCTGTTCAATCTTCTTGAACCTGAAGAGTTATATTGGCGAGTTTTGTTGTTCGTGACTCGAAGGTAAAAGATGATTGGACACTAGAGTGCCCATAAATTTGCGCTCGACGAAGTGTTGTTGAGGGAATGGGCTTAAATCTGCCATTTAGAGAGGTGATAGAATCTTGTTGGATATGGGCTTGTAGATGCCATCCAAGAATGTTTGTTGAATTTTAAGTTGTAAGTCAAAAGAATAAGTATCAGAATGGTGTCCGTATCTGGAACGTATCTGAACTGTATCTGTAGACTGAATCTGAAAGAGCAATAGAATAGCGTCCGTGTCTGGAGCGTATCCAAGTTGTGGCTGTATTTGAATATGAATGAGTAACAGAATGGCTTCCGTGTCTGGAGCGTATCCGTACTGTATCTTGAAATTAAGGTTTGAATGAGTATCAGAATGGCATCCTTGTCTGGAGCGTATCCGAACTTGAATCTTAATGGGTAACAGAATGACTTCTATGTCTGGAGTGTATCTGAACCGTATCATGAACTTGGAATTTGAATTAATGATAGAATGGCAACCATGTCTGGAGCGTATCTGGACTGTAAGAATCTGAATAAGCGACATAATGGCAACCGTATCTGGAGCGTATCTGGACTTGAATCTGAATGAGTAACAGAATGACTTCCGTGTCTGGAGTGTATCTGGACTTGAATCTGAATGAGTAACAGAATGAATTTCGTGTCTGGAGTGTATCTGTACTGTATCTTGAAATTGAGATCTGAATAAGTATCAGAATAGCATCCGTGTCTGGAGCGTATCTGAACTGTATCTGAAATCTGAGATCTGAATGAGTATCAGAATGGCATCCTTGTCTGGAGCGTATCTGTACCGTATCTAGAATCTTTGAACATTGTTAATGATAGCTGTTAATCTTATCCTGAAAAGGGTAAAATGTTAGCTGAAAAACAAAGTTATGTTGCATGAAATGTATGATGCAATAAATGTGCTTTATCAATGTTTATGATATATGGATGTAATGCATGCGCATGTAAGCTGATTTGCTGTATTGCTGAGGAAAATAAATCCTTGATTGTTGAGGATATGTGGATTCTTCATGTCTTGAAGTTGGAGTATTGGCAAAACTTCCGTTGTGAGAGTAATGCCAAATACTGCTTGAGTAATCTGCTTGGTGGGATCCAGAGAATTTGATGACTTCTGCTGGGAATTAAGAATGAGAAACTTCATTCTGTTGGGGAGCAATGAAAACTCTGTGGGGAAAAAGCTTATTTATGTTTGGAAAAAGTTCAGGAGTTTGGGTTGTCTTCCAATCTACTAGGGAGTTATCAAAAGTTGTTGTCTGGTTGGTTTTCAGGATTCAAGATAACTCGCTGGGGAATTTGAAGAAACCAGATGGTTTCCACAGTGGATTAATAGTTTGAAGTTTTGGCTCCGCTGGGGCTCTTAATGACGTACTATAGGGATTTCCCAAGGAATATCCTAAATACGTTTTCCTATTCCTTTAATCTGTCAGTAATTGTTCTTTTCCATTTCATTTATTTGTAAACAGTAATTATGTTCAAATGCATGTGTTCATTAATGAATCATTGGACGTTTTTGCAAATAAAACACAAGTGTAAAGGGAAAATACAACTAGTTTTTTGTACTTTAAAGAGATATCTTTGTATTTACTTTGAATAAGTATTTGTGTACAAAGGAGACAGACATCCTAGTAAGAGGATGGTGTCATAAAAATAAGAACATTTTATACAAAAAGATAGCTATGTGTAAAAAATCCCATGGGGTTCCCATTCTGCTATAGCCTTTGTATCTCTGAATATCTTGTCCATTTGTTGCTTCGTCCGAAGATGATTGGATTGATCAGAAGCTCTAGGTTTGTCAGTGAAGAGATTGTCCTTAAAGTGATCCGACGAGACATAGTCATACACTTTAATTCCCTAACTTTTTCCTGAACCGCCCTTTCAGGTTTTCGATCCACCGGGAAACCCTTTTTTGCCCAAGTCGCCCTTTCGGGTTTTCAACTTGCCGGGTGTACAGATTTTTTTTAAAATTGTATCCCTAATTTTTGCCCAAACCTTTTGGTTCACCGGGATGCCCTTGTTTTGCCTAGGTGTGTCAACCTAGCGGGTCTTTTATGCATAGTATCTTTTGATTATGCCTGTGTTCGCAGGGTGTGGCAGGTCGTCGCCGTCCATGGTGGTTAAGATCATTGCCCCACCAGAAAAGATGTTCTTGGTTACAAATGGTCCTTCATAGGTAGGAGTCCATTTTCCCCTGGGATCACTTTGTGGCAAGATGATGCGTTTGATCACTAGATCTCCAACTTGATATACCTGGCGTCTGACTTTCTTGTTGAAAGCCTTGATCATCCTTTTTTGATACATCTGACCATGGCAAACAACAATAAGTCTCTTTTCATCAATTAAGTTTAATTGATCAAGTCGGGTTTGGATCCAATCGTCTTCACTCAAACCTGCATCCTTCATGATTCTTAAAGAGGGGATTTGAACCTCAATAGGAAAAACAGCCTCCATGCTATAAGCCAAAGAATAGGGTGTTGCCCCAGTTGATGTGCGAGCCATGGTACGGTACCCATGGAGAGCAAACGGTAGCATCTCATGCCAGTCCTTGTAGGCGACTGTCATTTTCTGTATGATCTTTTTAATGTTTTTATTAGCAGCTTCGACTGCACCATTCATTTTTGGCCGATAGGGGGATGAATTATGATGTTGAATCTTGAACTGCTCGCACAAGGCGGTGATCATAGTATTGTTAAGGTTTGTACCGTTATCAGTGATGATCCTTTCTGGGATACCGTACCGGCAAATAAGATTCTGCTTGATGAAGCGGGCAACAACATTCTTAGTAACGGATGCGAAGGAAGCTGCTTTGACCCACTTTGTGAAATAATCAATGGCCACTAGAATGAAGTGGTGTCCATTGGAGGCTGTAGGCTTGATCTCCCCAATCATATCGATTCCCCACATAGCAAAGGGCCAAGGAGTTGTTAAGACATTTAGAGGAACCAGAGGCACGTGCACCTTGTCTGCATAAATTTGACATTTATCACAATTCCGGGAGTGTTGATAGTAGTCTGCTTCCATGGTAGACCAGTAATAGCCTGCCCTTAGGATTTTCTTCGCCATCGTATGCCCGCTAGAGTGAGTGCCAAAAGTACCTTCATGCAGTTCAACCATGATCTTTTCAGCTTCAACCTTATCCACACAATGGAGCAGAATAGAATCATGATTGCGTTTGTACAGGATGCCATTACTTAGGAAGAACTTAGAGGAGAATCTCCTTAAGAACTTTTTGTCATTGAATGAAGCTCCTTCAGGATATTCTTGAGCCTCGAGATACCTTTTGACTTCATGAAACCAAGGCTAGTCCACTACTTCTTCAGTATTAATCTCGTGACAATGTGTTGGTTCGTCCATTCGTTCAATGGTGATCTGGGGAGCCTCGTTATCCCAATTAAGTTTAAACATAGATGACATTGTAGCTAGAGCATCTGCTAGCTGATTTTCTTCTCGCGGGAAGTGCTTGAAGGTAATCTGCTCGAAATGTGGTAGCAATGTCAAAACATGTTCTTTGTAAGGGATAAGGTTGGGATGCTTAGTGTCCCACTCTCCTTTGATCTGACTGATGACCAAAGCTGAATCCCCAAACACAACTAAAGATTTGATTCCAAATTTTATGGAAGCCTTGAGACCAAAGATGCATGCTTCATATTCTGCCATGTTGTTCGTACAGTTGAAGTAAAGTCTGGCCGTAGAAGGAGTATGGCATCCTTCCGGAGATATGAGTACATCACCGATACCGTTACCAAGTGCATTGGATGCCCCATCAAAGTACAGGGTCCATCGGGATCCTTGTTCAGGTCCGTCATATGGCCTGACTCCTTCACAGTTGTCTACTGTCATGATGTCTTCGTCAAGGAATTCAAACTTCATGGATTGATACTCTTCTACAGCTTGGTGAGCAAGATGATCAGCTAGCACACTGCTCTTTATAGCTTTTTGGGTCGTGTACTGTATGTCATATTCTGTTAGGATCATCTTCCATCTAGCTATCCTTCCAGACAAAGCAGGCTTCTTGAAGATGTATTTTATCAGATCCATCTTAGATATCAGCAAAGTGGTATGAGTCAACATATACTGTCTTAGCCGGCGAGCAGCTCATACCATAGGGCAGCAAGTTTTCTCGAGCAGTGAATATCTGGTTTCACAGTCGGTAAATTTTTTGCTCAGGTAATAAATAACGTGCTCTTTTTGGCCAGACTCGTCATGCTGCCCCAATACACACCCCATTGAGTTCTCTAAAACGGTCAGATACATGATTAGTGGTCTTCCCTCGACTGGCGGCATCAAGACAGGAGGCTCTTTGTAAATACTCTTTGATTTTGTCGAAGCAATCTGACAGTCATCATTCTATCTAACTACCTGATCTTTCTTCAGCAGTTTGAAGATTGGTTCACAAGTAGATGTTAGGTGAGAAATGAACCTAGCAATGTAGTTTAGGCGTCACAAGAACCCTCTGACTTCCTTCTCAGTGCGAGGAGAAGGAATTTCTTGTATCGCTTTGACTTTGGCAGGATAAACCTTGATGCCTTTGTTGCTGATAATGAAACCTAAGAGCTTACCGGACCGGACTCCGAATGTGCACTTGTTCGGGTTCAACCTTAGTTTGTACTCCTTCAATCTGACAAACAGCTTTTGCAAGTGATCAAGGTGTTCTTCTTTAGTTTGTGATCGGGCTATCATGTCATCTACGTAGACCTCTATCTCATGATGTATCATATCATGAAATAAAGCTACCATGGCACGTTGATAGGTTGCCCCGACATTCTTCAGTCCGAATGGCATTACTTTGTAGCAGAACATACCCCACTGTGTGACAAATTTAGTTTTCTCCATGTCCTCAGGTGCCATTTTGATCTGGTTATAGCATGAGAATCCATCCATGAAAGAAAATACTATGTGCTGAGTTGTATTGTCAACCAGGATGTCAATGTGTGGAAGTGGAAAATCATCTTTAGGGCTGGCCCTGTTTAAATCTCTATAGTCCACGCACATTCTTACTTTTCCGTCCTTTTTAGGCACGGGAACAATGTTAGCAACCCATTGTGGATAGGAAGTAACAAACAGAAATCCAGCATTGAACTGCTTCATAACTTCTGCTTTGATCTTCTCTAACATGTCAGGTCTCATGCGGCGGACTTTTTATTTCACTGGTGGACATTCTTCTCTTGTGGGTAGACGGTGTACCACAATGTCTGTATCAAGTCCCGACATGTCTTCGTATGACCAGACAAAGATCTCAACATAATCATGCAACACCTGAATTAGGCGCTCCTTGACACTCGACTCTAGATTGGCACCCACTCTAATTTCCTTTTTATCCTCCTCGGTGCCCAAGTTGATTGTATCCAACATCTTCTCATGAGGTTGAATAGCTCTTTCCTCTTGTTGTAGTAATCTGGCCAATTCCCCTGGCACCTCACAATCTTCCCCACCTTCGTATTCGTCTTGGTAGATCAGATTTTCAGAGTCACTGAAGGCTATAGCAGTATCGTTACCCATGGGATCCGGAATGGAAGGGTACCTGCATTTGTGAGTGTGGGTGTGTGTAAGGGTATAGCCATCTTAAAACAATAAAATGTAAAAGAAGGGCAATGAGCACAAAAGGTTTATATATGAAAAAGCGTCCATGATCATTGAATTTCATATGAAAATGAAATAAAAACCCTTACAAATGGACCGTTGTGCCTCGGGTAAGACACAAGGTTTTTAAAGTGCGAATTGTTTATGAATTATTACAAGATCAACAGAAATGTAAAAGATAAATTACTGATATATGAAAGTTATTGGGATGAAGTCTTTGGCTTCCCAGTTGCGTAGTCCTCCGCTGACAGTAGGAAATATCCAATCTTCCAAGCTGCCATCTTATTCATTGTCTTCTAGTGAATTGACCCCTTGGTTGGTAATCTTCACAGGTGGACTTTTGGCACGGGTGCGGCGTACAGCCTTATAAGCAGTTGAAGTAAACCCCAAGCCGAACTTGTCTGATTTGTACGAAATATCTGGAAGCTGCCCCCAGATGGTGCATCCCCCTTCTTCCACTACTGCCTTTGCATCCTTTAGAGATGACATCCGAGGTGGAGGTCTTGTGATCACAGGAATTGAGGATATCGCCTTGGTTGCCGCTATTTCCTGAGAGACTTCTTCAAAATGTTGGAAAGGGGTTTCAATGAATTCGCCATCCAACTCTACATATCGGAAAGAATTCAGATGACTATGAAGTGGTGAAAAACACAAGAAGGGGGGGTTGAATTGTAAAACTGAAATCTAAAGCAATTGACAAGATATTTTTATCCTGGTTCGTTTGATCTCAAACTACTCCAGTCCACCCGTCAAGGTGATTTCGCCTCTCTCCAACGAGGTCTTAATCCACTATATTCAACTGAATATTACAGACTGCTTTAACAACTGCTAAAGCCTTCTTGATTCAAACCACAACCCGGTTTGTCAGGGGAACACTTTCTTACAAAGAGATAAAACTATGTGTGTGGATGTTTTCTACAAAACTGTATCACAACTGTGATGTATACACAAATTGAAGCTTAGAAACTAGATTGCTAAACAGTAATGGAATATCAGAGTGTGTGGTTTAGCAAAACTGGTAGAACGAAGATTATGGTTCAGCTTTTGTGCGTGTAGAGATTTTGGAGAGCATTAACCATTTCAATCTTCAAAGCTTTGTTTATATAGCACTGAGATGATGAACGTTGGATGCAATATTCTGGATTCAATGCTAATAACAAACTTTCCTTATTGAGCAGATCTTGTCTGGAATGAAGCCGTTGGAATTTATTTTCTTTCAATGCACAGTACCGTTGCTTACTTAATGCAAGTTCTGGCTTGGCTCATTCTGATTCTGCTTCGCTGCTGATGAACTATTGTGTTTCTGTATCAGAGTATTAAGCGCAGTCTTGTTCATCAGGCTTCAGCATGTACGTGAGTTGATCATCTGATTTTGACGTTCTGATGTAGCAACTTCTGATGTTGGTGTATGAAATTAAATTCTGATGCTGAATGGATGTGATCTTGCTTATTTCAATCAGCGTATCTGCAAGTCAGAACATAATAATTTTAGGCAGCAGATAGTTCAAACATGAAACTTATAAATACTATATCTTTTCACTTTGTTATCATCAAAACTTAAATATAGGGTAGTAGATTCAAACATTGTTCTAACAATCTCCCCCTTTTTGATGATGACAAAAACTAGATATTTTAAATTAAAATAACGTGAAAAGGTATCTGGAATATGTATCAGAATAAGAAGTAAAAGAATAAGGAGTAAGGAAATACTCCCCCTGAGTTTATTACTTCCCTTTGATTATACGCGTTCTTCAGGATCAGATCTTTTTGCCTTTCTTCGAACATCAGAGTATCAGAGTCTTTGACTTATCAGAAGCTTTATGTCAGAGCAGAGCTTCAGAGCTTTTCTTGTCAGAGCTTTGCTTTGGATCAGAACTTCATATTGATCAGAGCAACTGCATATTGATCAGAGCTTCTAGTCTTCAGAGTGTCCAGGAGCTTCCTTGTGCCTGTAGACTTTAAACACAACAGAAAAAACATTTCAAGTAATAGAGTTAGAATGTTTGAGAATTTCTGTCTAGTTAGCCCGTTATTGATTTAAATATCATTCTTGTTCTCCCCCTTTTTGTCAGCAATCAAAAAGTGTTGGTGATGTGCTAAAACAATTAAGAGCAGAAAAACTAATCATATTAAGATAATTCAGAGTCAAAACGAGAAAATATTACAAAACATAATCAAACAGTACATCAGAAAATCAGGAAAACATGAAAAAGGGTATGAAAGAAAAGATTTAAGGTTGAGGAGGCAAGCGTGTGAACAGGCTCTCCAGCATCGCTTGAATCTTTTCAGAAGTCTCATTATGCTTATGCACCATGCTGACAACAGTGTCAATCTTGCTGTCCTGCACATCCATTCTCTCTTTCATCTTCTGATCGTTTTCATCCATCCGCTGCTGTAGACGCATCTTATTCAGCCTTAGTTCTTCCAGAGCCTGCCTGTCCAAGGCAGCTTGAGAAGCATCAGAAGGAGGAGGCTTCTCAGAACTTTCAGCAACATCCTCTGCTTGACTTTCAGCCTGAATGGTCTTGTCTTCTTCTGATGGTTGCACCTTTGCAGCTTGCTGTTTCTCAGACCAAGGTTCACTGTCCAGAGGGAGCACGTCCTCTTTCAGAAGCATACTTCCAACTTCATTCAGAAATTTGCTGAAATTTTGTTGTGCCTGCTCATAGTTGATATCCTGCAACTTGAGGGCTTCAGCACATACCCAAAGTCTGAACTGTGACCAGAGTTGATCAGAAGCAGCTGGGTCAATCATCCCAGGACAGACTTGCTTCAAAGAAGCAATCCATTGCAGCACACCTGTTTCAAAATTGAAAATACCAGAGCCAACATCTGGTTGCTTTAGTTTTGGGATGGCAATTTTGTGTTTTAGATCAGCAAGACGGTCAAGACTGGTTAAGTCAATGAAAGTCCTGCTGGGGTTTTCAGAGGTTTTCTGAGAGGCTGTTTGTTTTGGAGAAGAGGTATCAGAGTCAGATATTTCGATTGGAGTGGGTGGTGTTTTGGGAGTTTTTGGTGGTGTCGATTCTGATGAGGATGGTAACTGGGGCATGACAACAGTGGTTCCACATGGCAACTGGATTGCCAACAGTGATGGTTGAGGTGAGTGAGGTTCAGATTGATGAGGGGAAGGAGTTTCAAAGTGATGAAACTCTGTTTGTGGTGAAGGTGGATTAATTTCTGGTTGGGGAGAGGGAGGTGGAATCTCTGATTGCTCAGGGATCAGAGGTTCTTCTGAGAGTGGTTGTTGTTGTGGTTCTGGTTCTGGTTGTTGTTGTTGTTCTGGTTGTGGAGGAGGAACATTTTGTGGTTCAGAGTTTGGTTGAGCAGAGGCATGTTGACGCTCAATATCAGACAGCACTTGGTCAAGTGCTGTTGTTGTTGAAATTGTTGGTTGTTTGGGGTGTTTGGTTCTAGGTCTTCTGAGTTTTAATGCCTCAGAAGGGTCTTCTTCTTGTATGGTTTCATCAATGGTAGGGATGGTAATTGATATTCTATGAGAGGTTTGAGGAGGGATAGATGCTGGAATAGTAAAAGAATTTGAAATAGGGGCAGCAGATGAAATACCTCTTTTCTTTGGAGTCTGCTGAGATGATCCTTCTGATGGCGCTTTCCTCTTCTTTGTCTTCTTCAGAGTCACTTCTGGTTGGGGTTGACGCAGATCTCTGATATTCAGCCTTGGATCTGTATCATCTGCCTTGTACGCATCTGGGTACCTGAGAAACATCTCTGGTTTGGATTCAATTTCAGAAAATACCGGAAAATCACTCAGAGGCACTCTTCTGCTGGAGATATCAGCAGTGGAAGTAGCTCTGGGTTCCTTCTGAATATTCTCTATCAGCTTCATCTTTTTCAGATTCTTTGCGTTCAGAGGTTTCCCAATTGTTGGTTCAATAGTGCTCAGCTCTTGAGCTTCTATCAGATGCTCAATCAGTCTATTCTCTGTCAGAATATCTGATATCAGCCTTCCAAAAGGTATCCAATCCCTCTTGGTTCTTTCTTCTTCCCTTGTTTCTTTCACACTGGTTTTGAGATGGTTGAACAGGAAGTGAGCCAGATTGATCTTTATCTTCTGATCAATAAAGTAGATCAGAAACTGCTGATCCACATTTATATAATCAGGAGAACTTGTTGGTTTCCTGTGGTTGAAGCACCCCAGAACAATCTTAGCCCATACTCTGCAATGATCCTTTAGATCTTTAATCTTGCTGCTGGGCATCCCAAGAGTGAAAATCCTGTTAGCTACCACACCTGTATCGGCACATCTTTCAGCCATGTCCACACAACGGACGCCACCACCACTTTGACCGATTAGCCTTGCAATGAGATCTTCAGAAATCACAATCTTCTTCCCCATAACAGAGGAGATGACTAGATGTTTTGAAACCTTGGCGTGAATCCAAAATTCCTTGACCAGTGCTGGGAATGTTGGTCCAACCAACCTATCGAAATACCTTTCCCACTTTTGAGCCCTAACTTCTTCAGTTAGGTCAAAACCATTTTCCTTCAAGCTTTCAAAATCAATGATTAACTCAGAGAGCACTTCAAGGTTCTTCACCGGAGTGAGGAGAGTTCTGAGTGGCACTTGATATTGCTCAGATGATGCTTTCTTCTGATTACCTGCAGAAACGCTACTGGAGGTTGCCATGTTCACACTAAAAGGGTTTTTGAGAATGAATTGAGGAAAAAAGGTTTGCAAGAGATGAACTCAGAAATGTGCAGAAAATGCTTGAGTGTTAGTGAGAAGGCGTAAAGAATAAGAATGAGAGATTAATGTGCTTAAATAGAGTTTTCAAAATTATTTTGAAAAGATAAACGTTTTTAAGAGAGAGAAAAATCATGATTGCCATTTAAAAGCATGATTACTTTTCATTAAATGCTTGCTGATTTTGGGGGATTTGAGAAAGATACTTAAAAACGGTTACCAGACATGTGTCTCAATGTACCCAATCAGCGCTTTGCCTTCTCAGAAACGTGCACGCGTTCTGCTTCAGAGATATGCTGATGATTGGATGACACTTGTTTGATGTAGTGATCAGCACGTCTGTCTTTGAGCTTTAGACTCTCAGATCTTTTGACTTGCATCTGATACAATCTGCATGTTCTATCTTTCTGAAAGAAGATTGATCAGAAGTTCACAGTAAAATAATTACATTCTGAAGGTAAATATATGGAATTAAAACATTTTCACTCTGGACACACTTTCATGCTGAGATGTTTCAGAATGAAATTAAACCTATCTTCTGAAAGGGGTTTAGTAAAGATATCAGCCCATTGATGGTCTGTATCTATAAATTATAAGTTCAAAATACCTTTCTGAATATAGTCCCTAATGAAGTGATGTTTTATTTCTATATGCTTAGCTCTAGAATGTAAAATAGGATTCTTACTTAAGCAAATAGCAGAAGTATTATCACAAAGTATAGGAATGTTACTCTCAAAAATCTGGAAGTCTTCAAGCTGACTTTTCATCCAGAGCATTTGTGTGCTACATCCTGCTGCTGCTATGTACTCAGCTTCTGCTGTTGACAGGGCAATTGTTGATTGCCTTTTGCTGGACCAAGAGATCAGATTTTCTCCCAGAAACTGGCAGCTTCCAGAAGTACTTTTACGTTCCACTCTGTCTCCAGCAAAGTCAGCATCACAGTAGCCTACTAAGCTGTAATCACTAGATTTTCTATAAAACAAACCCAGATTAGTAGTACCTTTCAGATACTTGAAAATTCGCTTAACAACTGTTAAGTGAGATTCTCTAGGATCTGATTGGAATCTAGCACAGATACAAACACTGAATAATATGTCAGGTCTTGAAGCAGTCAGATAGAGGAGAGAACCAATCATACCTCTGTAGACTTTCTGTTCTACATTTTTGCTTACCTCTTCTCTTTCCAGAATGCACGTGGGATGCATTGGAATCTTTGATGGCTTACATTCTGACAGGTCAAATTTCTTCAGAAGATCTCTGATGTATTTGCTCTGATGAATGTAAGTTCCTTCTGGAGTTTGATTGATCTGAATTCCCAGAAAGAATTTCAGTTCCCCCATGAGGCTCATCTCAAATTCTGCCTGCATACACTTAGCAAATTTTCTTCCAAGAGAAGGATTAGTAGAACCAAAAATGATATCATCAACATAAATTTGACAGACTAAGATGTCACTCTTAACTGTTTTACAAAATAGAGTAGTGTCCACTTTCCCTCTGGTGAATTCATTTTCAAGCAGAAAGTTACTTAGCCTTTCATACCAAGCTCTGGGAGCTTGTTTCAGACCATACAGTGACTTCTTTAGTTTGAAAACATGTTCTGGATGTTTTGTATTTTCAAAACCTGGGGGTTGGTGAACATAAACTTCTTCTTCTATATAACCATTTAAGAATGCACTTTTGACATCCATCTGATACAGAGTGATGCCTCTATTAACAGCAAATGAAATTAAAAGTCTGATAGATTCTAACCTGGCGACTGGGGCAAAGGTTTCTGTATAGTCTATCCCCTTTTGCTGACTATAACCTTGTGCAACCAGTCGTGCCTTGTTTCTGATGACTTCACCTTGTTCATTTAGCTTGTTTCTGAACACCCATCTTGTTCCAATGACGTTGAATCCTTTTGGTCTGGGAACGAGATCCCATACGTCGTTTCTGGTGAATTGATTCAGCTCTTCTTGCATTGCCAGAATCCAGTCATTATCCAGAAGTGCTTCATCAATAGAGGAAGGTTCAATCAGAGACACCAGTCCCATAAGTGTTTCTTCAGAGTTTCTGAAGCTTGCTCTTGTTCCGATTGGATCTTCCTTTCTTCCTAGGATAGTCTCTTCTGGGTGATCCAAGCTGCTTCTGGGTAATCTCTTCTGAGGTTGATCAGCAGCTGTTGTAGGATTTCTAGCAGTGCTCCTTTCAGACGTTGAAGGAATGTCTGTGTTGAGAGCTTCTGATGACTTGTCTTCAGAACCTGCAAATTCAATTTCTATACCTGCAAAAACTTCATTCTGCTTTGACTTTTCAGAGTCAAGCTTGTCATCAAAACGAACACTGATTGATTCTTCCATAATCTGTGTTTCTGTATTGTATACTCTGTACCCTCTTGAGCGTTCAGAGTATCCTAACATAATACACTTCTGTGCTTTAGAGTCAAACTTGTTCAAATAATTCTTTGTATTTAATATAAAGCAAGTACATCCAAATGGATGAAAATATGAAATGTTGGGCTTTCTGTTCTTCCACAATTCATATGGAGTCTTTTCCAGAATAGGTCTTATTGAGATTCTATTCTGAATGTAGCACGCTGTGTTTATTGCCTCTGCCCAGAAAGTCTTAGCAACGTTTGTCTCATTGATCATGGTTCTGGCCATTTCTTGCAATGTTCTGTTCTTTCGTTCTACAACTCCATTTTGTTGGGGAGTTCTAGGACAAGAGAAATCATGCAGAATGCCTTTGTCATTAAAGAATGACTCAAAATCTTTATTTTCAAATTCTCCACCATGATCACTTCTGACTTTAACGATTCTAAGATCCTTTTCATTCTGAACTTGGTTACAGAAGGTAACAAACACAAAGTGTGACTCGTCCTTGTGTCTTAAGAACTTTACCCATGTCCATCTGCTATAGTCATCTACGATTACTAACCCATACTTCTTACCACTGACTGAAGCAGTTTTAACTGGTCCAAATAAGTCAATGTGCAGAAGTTCTAATGGCTTAGAGGTAGAAACAACATTTTTGGATTTAAAGGAAGGTTTTGCAAATTTGCCTTTCTGACATGCTTCACACAGAGCATCTGAATTGAACTTCAAATTAGGAAGTCCTCTGACCAGATTGAGTTTGTTAATCTGAGATATTCTTCTCATACTAACATGCCCCAATCTTCTGTGCCAGATCCACTGCTCGTTGTTAACAGACAGAAGACATTTTACATTCTGACTCTTTAGTTCAGAAAGTTTGATTTTGTAAATGTTGTTTTTCCTCTTACCATTAAACAGGATAGTCCCATCTTTCTGACTAACAGCTTTACATGATTTTTGATTAAAGATTATATCATAACCGTTATCACTTAATTGACTTATGGATAACAGATTATGCATCAATCCATCTACTAGCAGAACATTATTAATAGAGGGAAGATTTCCATTACCTACAGTTCCAGAGCCAATTATCTTTCCCCTCTGATTGCCTCCAAAGCCAACGTGGCCTCCAGGCTTAAGTTCCAGGCTTTGGAACATATGCCTTCTTCCCGTCATGTGTCGTGAGCAGCCAGAGTCCAGGTACCATGACTGGTGTTTCTGACTTGCTGCTAAAGATATCTGCAACATGTATTATTTTATCCTTAGGTACCCAGATTTTCTTGGGTCCTGATTTGTTAGTTTTACCAAAACTCTGGTTGAATTTTGGTTTCACAGAGTGCTTACTGCTAGTATATTTGATATCATGTGTGTGACCATACACAAAGTGTGAATTCAGAGGAGTGTGTTTAATGGTTAAGTCCATGACATTCTTTGGTGTAGGAACCTTACCTTGGTATCCTATTCCTTTCCTGCCGTTTCTGCTAACTCCATAGATCATTGAAGCCATTCTGCTTCTATCTATGCTTTTAGCTAGGAACTTCTGGAAACTATGATCATACTCCTTGATGATCTCATCAGCGTTGCTGGGAGTTTCAGAAATTGGTTCCTTCTGAGAGTTTTGTAAAGTGTTTTCTAATTTTGAAATCTTATCTCTCAGCTCAGAATTTTCCAATTTGAGACTCTCAGACTTATTAGAGTCAGATTCAAGATTCCTTTTCAGGTCTCTGAATTTAGCTCTAATTTGCTGATAACGTTCCAGAATCTCATTGAGGCTTTCAGCAAGTTCAGCCTTTGTAAAGTTAACAGCGAAGTTAGGAAATACCTCTTCTGTGTCTGATTCTGAGTCTGATTCAGAAGCTTCACTATCTTCTGAAATGTTAGCCATGAGAGCTATGTTTGCCCTTTCATCATCTGATTCTGAGTCAGCTTCAGACGAGTCAGAGTCATCCCATGTGGCCATGAGACTTTTCTTCTTCTCTCTTCTAAACTTCTTTTTGGGCTTTTCCCTCTGAAGCTTTGGGCAGTCACTCTTGTAGTGTCCTTGCTCATTGCACTCATAGCAGATGATGTCTTTGGTGTTTGGCTTCTTGCTACTGGAGGAGCCTTCAGATCTTCTGTATCCAGAGGAAGAATCTGTCCTTCTGTATCTGGAAGAAGACTCGTTCTGATCAGATCTTCTGGGATTTCTGAACTTCCTTTGTCTTTGCTTCCACAGTTGATTTACTCTTCTGGAGAGAAGGGAAAGTTCGTCTTCTTCTGATGAGGATCCATCAGATGTTTCTTCAACTGCCTGCAAAACTTTAGACTCAAATTTTTTGTTAGATTTTAATGATAAAGGCTTACCTTGCTTCTGAGGCTCATCAGCTTCTAGCTCTATCTCATGACTTCTGAGGGAGCTGATAAGTTCCTCCAGAGTGATTTTGTTGAGATCTTTAGCTAGCTTCAGAGCAGTAACCATAGGCCTCCACTGCTTGGGTAAACTTCTGATTATTTTCTTGACATGGTCAGCAGTAGAGTACCCTTTGTCCAGAACTTTGAGACCAGCTACCAGAATCTGGAATCTAGAGAACATAGTTTCAATGGATTCAGATTCTTCCATTTTGAACGCCTCATACTTCTGAATGAGCGCCAGAGCTTTTGTTTCTTTGACCTGAACGTTGCCCTCATGCGTCATTCTGAGAGAATCAAAGATATTTTTTGCTGTGTCTCTGTTGGAGATCTTTTCATACTCAGTATAGGAGATGGCACTGAGGAGGATAGTTCTGGCCTTGTGGTGATTCTTGAAGTCACGCTTTTGTTGATCAGACATTGATTTTCTATCAATCTTCTGACCACTTGCATTCACAGGGTGCGTGTATCCATCTGTCACCATATCCCACAGATCAACATCATGTGCTAGAAAGAAGCTTTCAATTCTGTCTTTCCAGTAATCAAAGTTTTCTCCATCAAAGACTGGAGGTTTGCCACTGAATCTGTCTCTGTCCTCATTGTTGTCATTGCTGATGTGAGAGTTGTTTCCTGCCATTGTGTTTTTCTGACGCTGGATCTTGTACTGACACGGTTAAGTGTTTTAGCTCAGAACCAGGCGCTCTGATACCAATTGAAGTGGTGAAAAACACAAGAAGGGGGGGTTGAATTGTAAAACTGAAATCTAAAGCAATTGACAAGATATTTTTATCCTGGTTCGTTTGATCTCAAACTACTCCAGTCCACCCGTCAAGGTGATTTCGCCTCTCTCCAACGAGGTCTTAATCCACTATATTCAACTGAATATTACAGACTGCTTTAACAACTGCTAAAGCCTTCTTGATTCAAACCACAACCCGGTTTGTCAAGGTAACACTTTCTTACAAAGAGATAAAACTATGTGTGTGGATGTTTTCTACAAAACTGTATCACAACTGTGATGTATACACAAATTGAAGCTTAGAAACTAGATTGCTAAACAGTAATGGAATATCAGAGTGTGTGGTTTAGCAAAACTGGTAGAATGAAGATTATGGTTCAGCTTTTGTGCGTGTAGAGATTTTGGAGAGCATTAACCATTTCAATCTTCAAAGCTTTGTTTATATAGCACTGAGATGATGAACGTTGGATGCAATATTCTGGATTCAATGCTAATAAAAAACTTTCCTTATTGAGCAGATCTTGTCTGGAATGAAGCCGTTGGAATTTATTTGCTTTCAATGCACAGTACCGTTGCTTACTTAATGCAAGTTCTGGCTTGGCTCATTCTGATTCTGCTTCGCTGCTGATGAACTATTGTGTTTCTGTATCAGAGTATTAAGCGCAGTCTTGTTCATCAGGCTTCAGCATGTACGTGAGTTGATCATCTGATTTTGACGTTCTGATGTAGCAACTTCTGATGCTGGTGTATGAAATTAAATTCTGATGCTGAATGGATGTGATCTTGCTTATTTCAATCAGCGTATCTGCAAGTCAGAACATAATAATTTTAGGCAGCAGATAGTTCAAACATGAAACTTATAAATACTATATCTTTTCACTTTGTTATCATCAAAACTTAAATATAGGGTAGTAGATTCAAACATTGTTCTAACAGACTAATCATGTACTCCTCTTCCCCATGGACAGTTATGATCTTTCCTTGGACATGGTACTTCAGCATCTAATGCAAAGTGGAGGTGACAACACCGACATTGTGAATCCAGGGGCATCCCAACAGACAAGAGTAAGAAGGACGAATGTCCATCACATAGAAGGTCGAATTGAAGGTCTGAGTTCCCACCTTTATTGGGATGTCCACCTCCCCATGGACCATCCTCTTAGAGCCATCAAATGCTCTCACCACTATGTTGCTGGGTTTTAAAGTCAGCCTCTCACAATCCAATCTATCAAGGGCTTTTTTCGGAAAGACGTTCAAAGATGAACCAGTATCAACCAAGACATGGGCTAGGGTTGTTCCTCTACACTCCACTGAGACATATAATGCCTCGTTGTGTTTTCTCCCTTTGGGTGTTAAGTCGGCATCAGAGAAACCCAGGCCATTATCAGCTGTCAAACTGGCCACACACTCTTGGAATTGGTCCGCGGACGTCTCTTGCGGCACATGAGCTGTCTTCAGAAATTTTACCAAAAGCTTTAGCATGTGCCTCAGAGCACAGCAGCAATGCTAGCATAGAGATTTTGGAGGGGGTCTTCCCCAATTGTTCAACCACATCATAATCACTCTTCTTTATAATCCTCAAGATTTCTTCCATCTCCTTCTTGGACGTTTCAGGAATAGCTAGTGATTGAGCCTTCGTCAGGACAGGCTCCTCTTGAACATTCTTTCCTTTATTCTCAGTAGTGGAAGTAGGGATAGTAATTGTGTTGTCTTCATTGGTAGGTACACTTGTAGGTACAATCACTGGTACAGATGTAATCTTCGGAACGGACACGGGTCCAAAGACTTCCTTTGAAGGGGCAATCTCTGGAGAGAAGATTCTCCCACTATGGGTAATATTGCTTGTTCCGGAAATGTTACTGATGTCGGAATTGTCCTCTTCGGAGCTCTCTCCTTCGGCAGTCAGTTCATCCTGTTTAATACTATGGTAGTAGATTTCTCCACCATAATCCCATGGTACTATTTTATCTGATTGGTATGGAGTCGGCCCGGGCATTGTTATCTTAAGTGGAGTAGTCATTGGAGCAGATGTAATCCTAACGGGTCTTTTAGGGACCCTGGAAGGATTGGCGTAGATGGTTATTATTGAAACTTCTTTAACTGGAATGGGTGAAATACGATCTTTCTCAAACAAAATTTCCTGGTTATAAATCAGTTGTTGGATACCTTTTTTCAACAAAGGGCGGTCAAATGATGAGGATAGGCAAACATGGCAGTCTTTGTCGCAACCTGGGAATATACCAGTGTGATCAGTGGAAATAGAACTGACTGTTTTTTAAGCTGGTTCGCGAAATGTCGCGGTAAGCAAGAGTCGCCACCGTCTTTTATGTTCTCCAACATGGAAAGGACAAAAGCATAGCAAAATTCCTTCTTTGAGAATGCTTCTCGGTTCGGGAGGTAGATTTATAGAAAGGGAAGGTGTTAGCACCCTTTCTATCCGTGGTTATCCACGGGCTCTTAGGTACTTGCTCTTATGTTTTCAAAAATTGTTTGCTTTTCAAGTGTGTGTGGGTTTTGAAAAAAGTTTCGTTTGAAAAATTTGTTTGAAAACTTTTAGAAAGTGTGAGTGCGAAAAGTATTTTTGTTTGTTTAAGAGAGCAAGTACCCAGGAGAAATCAACCTACTCTAAGGAATTAGGCTGTGTAAGAGTCCTTTAGATAGTATCATCCCACCATTGAGAGGTAGGTAGCACCATCGTTGGAGGTATTCGGGTCAATTCGATTAAGGGACAATGTGGTCACCGAAGCAATAGTAGGACACCTTAGAAGTAACCCTAATGTCCTAGATCCTTTTTTATCCGAGGCAACCGTTTCGAGGCAACTGGATCTTAGACAGGAGGGCGACCTCTAAAACACCCTATACTTGACGACCACGTTCGAGGCAACCAATGAGGCGTACCCTAAGAGTGGCATGTGCATGTGTGTTGAATTCAGTTTATGTTTATCTTTGATCATGCATTTGTGAGCTACAGATTGGTTTTATTATTCATACAAGTCTTTCATGCATATTAACAGTTAAGAGTGCGGAAAATAAATTGCGGGAAGGTAAATCTATGCTATTACAAGGCGCGTGTCTATACATCGCCAAAAACATAACCCGTTTTGGAAAATAAATGCGAGAAATTAAAGAAAACGGTAAAACCTAATTAACTATTACATCCTCTGAGCAGATACATAAATAATCAAAAATAGATAATGTGCGAAAAGAAATAGAATCGGGACGTCTTTAGGGTTTTGACCCTTTTGAGAAAATTTGAGTTTTTGTCCCTTTTTTTTGCAATTAATTAAATATTCAATCTAGTACTAATTAATTATTTAATTAAAAGAAAAAATGTTTTTTGTGTTTGTTAAGTTTTTAATGAAAATAAAATAAAAGGAATTAAAAAGTTAGTAAACAAAACCCTAATTCTAAACTAATTTTATTTATTGAGAAAAAGGTTAAAATTAACTAATTAAACTAATTAATTTGTTAGGATTTTATTTACAAAAATAAATTAATAATGAAATTAATACATAATAAAAATATTATAAATGTTTAATTCTGAGTTTATTATGAAAATTAATATTAATTATGTTAGTTAAATAAATAATAATATTAATAATAAAAATAGTTAGTTAAAAGAAAATAAAAAGAAAAGGCAATTGACCAGGGGGGTGTTGACCCAAAAGGAGGTTTTGTTAGAATTTCTGGCCCATTTGTTGCTAAGCCTGTTTGACCTTTGGAATTATCCACGCCTGCATTGACTGGAACGTACCATAGTCTTCATCTTTTGACCATTAGATTGGTATTAGGAGACACTTGGCAAGCTGATGCCTGGAGCGCATGGTGGGACACTTTGAGAATGCCTGCATATGATTATATTGGAAAAAATATGAACAAGGAATTTGGGGGGACCTGGGAATCGAACCCATGTCCCAATGGTGAACGTCCACCTCACTTTCCACTACGCCATGATGCTGCATCTGTTAACATAATGACCATTAATTATAATATATCAAAAGTAATTCGTATGCTATCAAAACAAAAAGCGCGCGTCTTATTCAAACCAGCCAGCCATATGTAAACACGTAATCGTCTTCTTCTTCGTGCCTGCAAAAAAACAAAATGGTTAGCGGGGGTTTTTAACCCCCACAAAATCTCACGAGGAAAAATAAAGAATAGCCCTACAGGCTATATAAATTGGGCGTTGGATTCAGTTCGTATTGATCTCCTGAGTTCAACCATGGGTGTCATGAAGCGTGATTTTTCCTATTCTGAAAAGCCCCAAATCAAGAGCTTGAAAACCCTAGAATTCGTTAATGGTAGTTTACGTTTCAGGACGTTTCAAGGCAATTGAACCACACCATTAGCTTCCTGTGAGTCCTATCAACACAAAACAATCCACAAAAGATGTTAAATATGCATGGATAATGATATGCGTTTCTGGAAAAAAAAGTGGTAACCGTGAATCTGTTCTTGTGCGTTTCTTGAGCTTTAAGGCTAGTTTTTGATTGCAATGTGCTTCTGGGAATGCTAGCAATGTGTTTGAATCACTCTAAGGCTTTGAATCGTGCTGGAATGTTGAATTCAGTTTTGAATTTTCTTGGCTTTTTTCAATAGGGTAATGGTGTTTTTGCAACAGCTTGTACGTGAATAGTATTAGGTTTAGCTTCAGCATATGTATGGGAATAGAATTAGGTCAAAGTTTGGGCTTGGGATCCATTGTATTGATGTCTTGAGATTTTTGTTGATCACCATTAAAGACCTTCCAAACTTGGAGCAAATCTTGGATTTTATGCACAGAAAGCCCCTAGCACGAATTTGTGAGTTGGCACATGACACATGAAAGCTGTATAAATCAAAAAGATATTATTTCATTGATTTTTAGATTTTATTTGAATTATTAAAGATTTAAAATGAATTAAATCAATAAAAATTAAATAAAATAGAAATATAAATGTTTGATCTTGAAATTAATCATGGGACACGTGTATGGCATGACAAGGCTGAATCAAGTGGAAGAAAGTGGGCCCTTTTGTCAAAAATTGAAGTTTTAAGGATAGTTGACTTTTGCCATTTCACAAAAATTTCCCAACTTCTCCAATGCATATCTTGCTCAATTTTGATCATATGAACATGTTCTTGGACATTTTGGAAAGGTCTTGAAGTCCTCTAACCAATGCCTTTGGTCCCATGTCATTTGGATTTACCAATCTCAAGTTATGGTCTTTGACTTAAAATGCCTTTTTGTTGACTTTTGAAAATGACCTATAATGTAGATATTGATAACTTTTTGTGAGAGCATTTCTTGGACTTGGAATGTGAAGATGAGTTGTAGGAAATGTCATACCCTTCAAAATGAGCATTGTATGGGATTTTTATGATGAACCATGAAAAAGTTATGCCTTGGTCAAGTTACAGTTGACTTTTCAGCTGTCCAAAAATGGAAACTTTTGCATCTTGATGATTTTTGAGCCATTCTTGAGGAATCATGATCAAAACTTGATCAAATGATGATTGTGGACTCAAAATAAGATATTGACCAAAAATTTTGACTTTTGACTGCCAAATGACCATTTTGCCCCTACAGTTGGTTGTGAAGCAATTAGGGCTTTTGACTGTGCAACTTGATGCTGTGAGCCTTGAAACTTGGCATGTAGATGCTTTACAATGTGTATAGGCCTATGGGACTTGATTGAGCCCTTGAAAACCTCAACTTCCTTTCAAGAACCAAAACCCTAATTTTGACTGGCTTAGGAGATGATTTGACTGTGCAACTTCTTGAGTAGACTTGAGCAAATTGAGATGATGCTTGTCAAAACTTTGAAGAATATGGGAGGGAAAATTTTGGGGTACAATAGTTGCCCCTGTTCAATCTTCTTAGACCTGAGGATGTAGATTGGCTTGCGTGCCTTTCATGACCCGAAGGTGGAAGATGATTGAACACTAAAGTGCCCAGAAATTTGCACTCACATAGTAGAGTATCAGCAGTGTGATGTCGGGAATGGGCTTACAGATGCCATTTGGAGGGATGATGGATAGGAGGATGGGCTTATAGATGCCATTTGGAGATGCGACAGAATCTTGTCGGGAATGGGCTTATAGATGCCATTTGGAGATGTAATGGATAAGAGGATGGGCTTATAGATGCCATCTGGAGATGCGACAGAATCTTGTCGGGAATGGGCTTATAGATGCCATTTGGAGATGTAATGGATAGGAGGATGGGCTTATAGATGCCATTTGGGGATGCGACAGAATCTTGTCGGGAATGGGCTTATAGATGCCATTTGGAGATGTAATGGATAGGAGGATGGGCTTATAGATGCCATCTGGAGATGCGACAGAATCTTGTCGGTAATGGGCTTATAGATGCCATTTGGAGATGTGACAGAACCTTGTCGGGAATGGGCTTATAGATGCCATTTGGAAATGTGATGGATAGTTGTGGAGATGGGCTTAAAGGAGCCATCGGGGGTGTCGATCGCGTAAGAGATTCCTTAGCGAGAACTTGCGTACTTTGAGAAAGAAAGATAATTTCCAGGCCTGTTACAGGTGTTGATCTTCGAACTCTTTATGCAGATATGCCCTGGCTAGATACAGGTATCGAATCTACAATCAATTGCTCACAGATATGCCCTGGCTAGATACAGGTATCGAATCTGGAACTTCAAACTCTTCATGCAGACATGCCCTGGCTAGATACAGGTATCGAATCTACAATCAGTTACTCACAGATATGCCCTGGCTAGATACAGGAATTGAATCTGGAATTGGTCATCTATAGATATGCCCTGGCTGGATACAGGAATCGAATCTCTAAACTCTTCATGCAGACATGCCCTGGCTGGATACAGGTATCGAATCTATAATCAATTACTCACAGATATGCCCTGGCTAGATACAGGAATCGAATCTGGAATTGGTCGTCTACAGATATGCCCTGGCTGGATACAGGAATCGAATCTCTAAACTCTTCATGCAGACATGCCCTGGCCGGATACAGGTATCGAATCTACAATCAGTTACTCACAGATATGCCTTGGCTAGATACAGGAATCGAATCTGGAATTGGTCGTCTACAAATATGCCCTGGCTGGATACAGGAATCGAATCTCTAAACTCTTCATGTAGACATGCCCTGGCTGGATACAGGTATCGAATCTACAATCAGTTACTCACAGATATGCCCTGGCTAGATACAGGAATCGAATCTGGAATTAGTCGTCTATAGATATGCCCTGGCTGGATACAGGAATCGAATCTCTAAACTCTTCATGCAGACATGCCCTGGCTGGATACAGGTATCAAATCTACAATCAGTTACTCACAGATATGCCCTGGCTAGATACAGGAATCGAATCTGGAATTAGTCATCTACAGATATGCCCTGGCTGGATACAAGAATCGAATCTCTAAACTCTTCATGCAGACATGCCCTGGATGGATACAGGTATCGAATCTATAATCAGTTACTCACAGATATACCCTGGCTAGATACAGGAATCGAATCTGGAATTGGTCGTCTACAGATATGCCCTGGCTGGATACAGGAATCGAATCTCTAAACTCTTCATGCAGACATGCCGTGGCTGGATACAGGTATCGAATCTATAATCAGTTACTCACAGATATGCCCTGGCTAGATACAAGAATCGAATCTGGAATTGGTCGTCTACAGATATGCCCTGGCTGGATACAGGAAGCGAATCTCTAAACTCTTCAAGCAGACATGCCCTGGCTGGATACATGTATCGAATCTACAATCAATTACTCACAGATATGCCCTGGCTAGATACAGGAATCGAATCTGGAATTAGTCGTCTACAGATATGCCCTGGCTGGATACAGGAATCGAATCTCTAAACTCTTTATGCAGACATGCCCTGGCTGGATACAGGTATCGAATCTATAATCAGTTACTCACAGATATGCCCTGGCTAGATACAGGTATCGAATTTGGAACTGCAACAGTTGGTAGTAATCATCTTTGTATTGGCCTTTTTCCTGAAAAGGCAAAACATCAGTTGTATGCAATGTCATGATGCATGAACTGCACGATTTTAAGATGTTCTAAAAAATAAATGAGATTTATGTTGTATGATGCGTATGCATGTTATAATGTATGAAGATGTGATGTTTATGAATGTATTTTCGTCTAGGAAAATAAATCCTTGACGGATGCCGGGAAGTTTGTTGAATCCTGGGCTGATGTTTGAAGAGGAGAGTTCTTCGTTTCCGCTGGGGATGATGGTTGCAAGGATATACCGGTAGGAGAAGATGACTCCGTTGGGGAATGAACTTGCTGGAGAGATTACTCTGCGGGTAGTCACTTTGTAGGAAGAGATACTTCGTTGAGATTTTGATGGTAACTCCGCTGGGGATTCTGTTGATAAGTTATGTTGAGGGATTTTGATGAACTCCGTTGGGGGATAGGAAGAACTTTGCCGAGGACGATCTTCCCGTGGTAATTAGATGAGGATAACCCAGTTATAAGCTCTGGTGGGGAATAACCTTTGAATAAAGCCGGGGAGATGCATTCGTACTCTGCAGGGGATAAGCTTCCAGAAACTACTGGGGAGATGGTTCAACTCTCCTGGGGAAAATTTTGGACTGCACTGGGGAAATGGGAATTTTTTTTATTAATAACCATGTATTAAAAAAATATTTCGCAAATAACCGGGTTTCGAAAAAAATTACGCAAATAACCATGTTTCAGATGGCTCCACAAAGGAGGAGCCATCTCATTTGGCGCATGCACCTAGGGTTTTGCCATAGGCGCCATCTCACTTGGCGCCTCCCTTGGCTTTTAGCCAAGTGAGATGGCGCATGCTCCTTAAAAAGGAGAGTAGGCGCCATCTCACTTGGCGCCTAGGGCAAAACTAGGGTTTTTTGCTGTTTTATAAATAATTCGTCCGTTTCTTTGAAATTTCTCACACTTTCTCGCACTGTATTTTTATTTTGTACTCCCTTATTTACGTAATGACGTCGCCTATGATTTTTAGCAGAGATGGTTACGTTATATTCTCCGCCACGAAACCTGTGATGAAAATGAAATTCTGGCACATTCACTCCATGGAGCGTCTGAAGCGGGAGTTGATGCGGTGGCTAGATGGAGACATCGCCGAGGGGGAAAAAATTCGAAGGATCCAGCGAAAACGAACAACAACCTCGCATGCGACAGGAAGACCTAATGTGTGGTTGGAGGAAGTCAAAACAGAAAGTGATGTAATGCTGATGATGCATGGGTCAGATGAAATTGTGTTAACAGTTGTAATTTCCTAGATTGAATATCGTTAATCATTGTTGTACGCGAAAACCCTAATGTAATTTCCTATATTGAATTTCTTAAATTGTGTGAACAGTTTTATTAACGGAAAACCCATAATGTTTACAACACAAATATTGAAAAGATTTATTGTATTACAAAATTTATGTGGTCGAGCCAGACGCCCGATTCGGACAGTTTTTGCGATTGTGTCCGACCTGACGGCATAAACCACACTTTCTTTCCAACCTGTCAAGATCGTCCATTTCTGTTGTTATGCGCCTGCTTTTGGGACGACCCTTCTTGTTCCTTCGCATTTGGTCATTGTGCCAAACTATATCACCGTTGTATTCAGGCCAATAGTCCGGTTTTGCCACCAAAGGAAAGTTGTTGTTGTAAACAGTGAGCAACGTTTCAGATTTATAAACATTTGAGAGCAGTTGAAGCGCGTCTTGATGGGTATGAGCACAAGTGGCAATGACATGAGAGCAAGGCATACGAAAAGCTTGAAACCTGCCACAATCGCACCATTGAGAAGGTAAAATGACCCTGTATTCTTGTCTTGCCAGGCCTTCATTGTGGTCAATTGTCTCTTTCACAATGAAGTTGTGGCTATGGTGGTCAAACCGTGTAACCATGTGAGTATTGGCTTTAGCACTTTCAGCCTTAATGTATTTCATACAGCTTTCACTCCATAGTTGTCCTGATTGCAAGACCGCATACCACATTTCACCTCTTTTGGCAAATAACGCAGCCATCCTAAAATACGTGGATTTCACCAAGGCAGTGATGGGGAGGTTTCGTATGCCCTTGAATACCCCATTCATTGATTCAATAAGATTTGTTGTCATATGCCCCCATCTTTGGCCATTGTCGTATGACCTAGTCCACTTTTCGACCGGTATATTGTCGATCCACGTACCGACTTCTGGGTTAGACAAACGGATCTCGTTGCGGTAATATTTGAATGTGGGCTGTGTCAGTGCGTATCCCGCATTCATCACCGCTTTCCTCAATGTTTTGTGCTTGACCTCCCTCGAGAAATTCTGGACGATATGCCTGACGCAATAGACATGCGTAGAAGGAGGGTCATGCCAACCATTTGCCGGATTATTATAGGCACTTTCAATGGAGGCATGTCTGTCCGAGATCAAACAGAGATCTGGTTGAGGAGCCACGTGTGTACGAAGATTTTTCAGGAAAAAGCTCCAAGCACCACCGGTCTCCCCCTCGACAAGGGCAAACGCAACGGGGAAAATGTTATTGTTGCCATCTTGTGCAACTGCCATCAAAAGCGTGCCTTTGTACTTCCCATACAACCAAGTCCCGTCTATTTGTAGAATTGGTTTGCATGATGCAAACCCTGTGATGCATGGTTGAAATGCCCAAAAGACGCGACTGAATATTCCGTTGCCATGTAGTAGACTACCATCTTGGGCGTACGCTGGCAATGTTTCCAGAACATAAACACTACCTGGAGAATATGTCTTGAGTGCATTTAGGTAGCGGGGAAGTTCTCGGTATGACTCCTCCCAGTTTCCGTACACCCTTTCAATCGCCTTAGTCTTTTCTAACCACACCTTACGGTAAGACGGAGTGTAGTTAAAAACCGTGGTGATGTGGGAGATGATTGTTTTCACCTTCAAAGAAGGGTTGTTGCTGACCAGGGGTAGGATTTCTTGACAGATTAGATCATGGTTGAGTTTTCGGTGGTCTTGTGATTGAGTGGAACTTACACAAGTATGGGTAGTCATGGAACCTATGACCCAACAGTCACCCCTTAGTCTGTATGAAGCGGTCAACTTGAACATACAGTCAGGGTGGACACACTTGATCTTGTATCTTTCCGGGTTTACACGATCCACCTTATAATCAACCGAGTTGAGCATGTGAAATTTTTTGATGGCCCTTATGCATTCCTCTCTATTACGAAACTTGTCCTTCTCTTTTAAATTTTCATCCGACTGCATATACGGTTGGAAAAACAAGTCCGTAGAAGGTTCATCTCCGCCCATGTTGAAGTTTGTCATGTGCGTAGGTGGTGTGTAGATTTTGTCGGTAGGAATACTTGGGATGCCATCATCGTCAGAATCGTCGTTCACCATTTCATCAAACTCTAACTCGTTATCTTCTTCTTCATCATCAACTGCATCCACCTCATCTTGCTCATTCTCCAAAGGATCAACCTCCTGTGTCACCGGAGGCTCTACCTCCCGTGTCACCGGAGGCTCTTGAAACAAAACGTACAACTCAATAGAGTCGTTTCCAGAATAGACATGGCTGGAAATCATGTTCTGGAAATCCTCGTCATCTTGAATTGCAACCTTATAAAAAATAACTTGGTTGTTTCCAAAAAAGACTGGACTCTGATAAAATATTTGGGATACCGGACCTCGTTCAAGTTTGGCCTCCAATCTTTTCTTAAAGTACGAGAAATTTGCTTTCCCGTTTAAGAGAAATCGAACATTGTCGGTGTTTCTAAACAAAAACCCAACTGTGGGACACATGTATGTCTCACCGTTGAAATGTGCTTTGACAACAAATTGTGGTGAAGAGGCCATTGTGTAGAATTGTTTTAGGTATGAAGGTGGGAATGTTTTGGGTTTATTGATTGTATGAAGGTATGAATGCTGGAATGTTTGAAGGTTAGATGACTGATTCGAAGGTTGGAAAATTTTACAGTTTATGTGAATGAATGTTATGTTCAACGTAAGGCAAAAAATTTCAATTAAGTAAGTGATGCAACCCCCCATGGCTGCCAATAATATTACATGCATGGGCTTATGCAGCCACCTAGCCTGCCACCCATCAACTCCAATGGCCTTGCATGCAACAAAGAAAGGAATCCCAAAGGCTGTCACGTAGCCTGAGCCAATGCTGTAAAACGTGACACCTCTTATTCGCCAAATGGGGTGGCGACCCCATATAATTTTGTACTATTTCGCCAAGTGAGATGGCGCCTCCCTTACTGTCCAATCGTGATACATGCATGGGCTTATGCTGCCACCTAGCCTGCCACCTAGCCTGGCCCTATTCTGCACACATAAATGTTTTGTGTAAGACTCCACCCATCAACTCCAATGGCCTTGCATGCAACAAAGAAAGGAATCCCAAAGGCTGTCACGTAGCCTGAGCCAATGCTGTAAAACGTGACACCTCTTATTCGCCAAATGGGGTGGCGACCCCATACATTTTTGTACTATTTCGCCAAGTGAGATGGCGCCTCCCTTACTGTCCAATCGTGATACATGCATGGGCTTATGCTGCCACCTAGCCTGCCACCTAGCCTGGCCCTATTCTGCACACATAAATGTTTTGTGTAAGACTCCACCCATCAACTCCAATGGCATTGCATGCAATAAAGAAAGGAATCCCAAAGGCTGTCACGTAGCCTGAGCCAATGCTGTAAAACGTGACACCTCTTATTCGCCAAATGGGGTGGCGACACCATACATTTTTGTACTATTTCGCCAAGTGAGATGGCGCCTCCCTTACTGTCCAATCGTGATACATGCATGGGCTTATGCTGCCACCTAGCCTGCCACCTAGCCTGGCCCTATTCTGCACACATAAATGTTTTGTGTAAGACTCCACCCATCAACTCCAATGGCATTGCATGCAACAAAGAAAGGAATCCCAAAGGCTGTCACGTAGCCTGAGCCAATGCTGTAAAACGTGACACCTCTTATTCGCCAAATGGGGTGGCGACACCATACATTTTTGTACTATTTCGCCAAGTGAGATGGCGCCTCCCTTACTGTCCAATCGTGATACATGCATGGGCTTATGCTGCCACCTAGCCTGCCACCTAGCCTGGCCCTATTCTGCACACATAAATGTTTTGTGTAAGACTCCACCCATCAACTCCAATGGCATTGCATGCAACAAAGAAAGGAATCCCAAAGGCTGTCACGTAGCCTGAGCCAATGCTGTAAAACGTGACACCTCTTATTCGCCAAATGGGGTGGCGACACCATACATTTTTGTACTATTTCGCCAAGTGAGATGGCGCCTCCCTTATTGTCCAATCGTGATACATGCATGGGCTTATGCTGCCACCTAGCCTGCCACCTAGCCTGGCCCTATTCTGCACACATAAATGTTTTGTGTAAGACTCCACCCATCAACTCCAATGGCATTGCATGCAACAAAGAAAGGAATCCCAAAGGCTGTCACGTAGCCTGAGCCAATGCTGTAAAACGTGACACCTCTTATTCGCCAAATGGGGTGGCGACACCATACATTTTTGTACTATTTCGCCAAGTGAGATGGCGCCTCCCTTACTGTCCAATCGTGATACATGCATGGGCTGCCACCTAGCCTGCAAGAGTGACACCTTACATTTTTTGTAAATGCATGCATGCATATGTGTAACACCCTAAGCATGCAAATGTGACACATTGCAGGCATGCAACCACTACATCAAAGTTATTTGCCTATAAATACATACCTTATGAAACATCTCTCACACCCACACAACTCTCACTCTCTGCTACGAAATATTTCTTAAGTCTATCATACTCTCTATTTCTTCCTAAGTCTTTCATTCTCTCAAGCATTCTGAACAATGGCCCTTCTAACAATGGGAGATACTCACAGAGGCACAAGGGAAAACATTGCTGCATTTGTAAGTCTCTTCTTTGGTTATACATTTTTCATACTTCAAATAACGTGTTGTTCATCTTAATTAATCTTACTCTTGTTTAATTATGATCTCAGGATACACAAAGATTCAGAATCCGTTCGCACAAATACCTGGCTCCCGACCCATTTATCGTCCCTTATCTGGAATATGCAGGTTTTGGACACGTGATAAAGATCTCCAACTGCACCATTGACTCAAAATTCATTCTTGCAATGTTGGAGAGGTGGAGACCGGAGACCCATACATTTCACCTACCAATAGGTGAATGTACCATCACTCTCGAAGATGTGTACATGCTACTGGGCCTCCCTATCGACGGTAAGGCGGTGAACGGGTCGGTTCAACAACCCAACTCACAATGTGAAGAACTGTTGGGTAGGGACATGGTAGAAGGTGGTGGAGCAAGAGGGCAGGGAATACTACTCACTGACCTGAAACGGCATTATGCAACTATGGAATTAAATGAAAATTCCTCAGAGAATGACCGAGTAGTAAAAGCCAGAACGTATATTATGATACTTTTTGGTACATTTTTATTTCCCGAAAGTACGGGAAATAGTGTAAATTTCATGTACTTACATTTACTAACAAATTTTGATAAAACTAGAAAATATAGTTGGGGTTCTGCAGTATTAGCCCACCTGTACAGTTCCTTGTGCAAAAACGCAGTCAAGGAAAAATGTACATTTTATGGGTGCACATTTTTACTACAAGCCTGGGGTTGGTGGAGGATGGAGTCCTTAAACCCCATCAACAACAACACTTTTGGTTTCCCTTACGCAACAAAGTAAGTCATTAAGTTATAGCATTTATAACTATTCTTCTCTTTCCAAAATATATGCTAAAAATAACATGTTTCTCATTTCCTTTAGGTACTGCGTGAGGGGTATGGATTACGGCAAGAATCCCAGATTCAATGTCGCACTCTACCGGAATCTGTTGGATCACTTAGGCCCAGATGACGTACGTCGTAGCTTTTAACTTTTGTTCATTTTAATTATTTATACATTACTTTTGCGCTTACCTGATTTAAATTTTATCGCAGTTCGTCTGGAGACCATATTTGGGTTTGGACCATTCTCCAAATCCAGAGGATGCAGCAACTTGGACTGCAAAGACTGCACTCATTCGGTTCAACATTGTGGAGATGCACCACAGCGACCGTGTGAAGATGCAGTTCGGAATGATCCAAGAGATACCAAGTGATCCAACAGATTTGTCCCCCTGGCATCTAAAAAGGGTCGACGCCCAGTGGGGTCTTACCAACTGGAAAGACTTTGCTCCAGAATGGTGTAAAATGTGGCAAAGGCGTCACCGCTACATCTTGCAATCCCCGGTTTTCCTTACTCAAGGTAACATGCGACACACTGATCAATATATGTCGTGGTACAGGTCGGTTAGTAACCCAGATATGCACGTGTCTCATCCGAGGTACTTGGTTGACCCACGCACATAATGGGCACAACCCTCGATTCCCCACCAACAAACCCAAAATCCATCAACCTCAAACCAACCCCCAAGAAGAAACAGACCAACAAACACACAACCACATTCCCCACCACAACACAACTACAATCAAATGCCGTACTACCAACCACAATCACCGCCAAACTACCAATACCCGGATATGCCTCAAACCCAACCACAATACCAACCCCAATACCAGCAAACCCACATACCCCAAACACAATTTCAGTCTTCCACATATCCCAATATGGCGCCCTCAACATCCAGCCTTAGCCCTGATATGGGAATGTCAGAAGATTATGACCAAGCCGACCAAACCTACCATCAACCACCATATCACCAAACAACCCAACATCCACAATACCAAACACCCCAAGATCCATTTCCTTTCTACCCCCCATACTCAGACGACCAATGCTACCGACCAACCATGGAACCCCACCCACCGCCAACACGACCAAACTTCGAGGGTATGGGTAACCGACTGTACCAGAGCGGATCTTCGAGATATGGAGATCTTACTGATTTTATGGATTCGGATCGCATTGACTTCGCTGGGCCATCGACCTTGCCGCAGCAGGAAACGAGACGGCACCCAGCAAGAGAAAGGCGAGGACGGGGATGCGGAACTGGGGGTCATTACCGGGTTCCTGGGGATCACTGATGTATCTTTTTTTTTCCCAGTATTTTTTGTATCCATTTTTTTACTGTTCTTTAAATGTAAAACAGTTGAATGTAATTATTTTTTTTAAAATAAAAAATCCATTTTGTTTATCTCTGTCTAATACGCAACGCGCAGGAAAGAAAAAAAAAATTTTTTTTTTGACCTAATTTTCTACATAGGCGCCATCTCACTTGGCTTAGGGCTTGCCCTAAGCACTTAGGCGCCAAGTGAGATGGCACCTCCCTTAAAAAATGAGGAGCATGCGCCAAATGAGATGGCTCCTCCTTTGTGGAGCCATCTCAAACATGGTTATTTGCGTAATTTTTCCGAAACCCGGTTATTTGCGAAATATTATTTTAATACTTGGTTATTAATAAAAAAAAATTCGGGAAATGGCTCCACTGGGGTGTCTGATATTCCTCCGAGGAACAATCTTATATTAAGACTGCCGGGGATGCTGTTTAGGAACGTCTGTATACTCCGCTGGGGAATATTGAGATTTTTTGGGGATACCCAACTTCCTTAAGGCTGACAGTAGACTAACTCTGCTTGGGGAGAGTATCGCTGACTTGCTGGAGATACTGTGCCTTTTCGGGCTGATGGGAGACCAACTCTGCTCGGGGGAGAGTATTGTTGAATCTTGTCTTACTCTACGGGGAGCGGAGATATCTTGGTTACATTCTTCAGCCAAACCTACCTTGGTACCTTGGTTGACAGAGCAACTAGATCGCTTGGATAACTCATTATTGCCCCTATTTCTGATGTGAGAGAAGAAGATACCTTGTGAGGTGTTAGACAACTGCCGATTCGACAAATCTTCTTCTGGTACGCGAGTGACGAGATGACGGGACATAGTCGTACGCTTTTGATCCCTAATTTTTTCCTGGACCGCCCTTTCGGGTTTTCAGTCCATCGGGATACCCTTTTTTGCCCAAGCCGCCTTTTCAGGTTTTCGACTTGCTGGGTGTACAGACTTTTTTATTTTCATCCCTTATTTTGCTCGAACCCTTTTGGTCCGTCGGGAAGCCCTTGTTTTTGCCTAGGCCAGTCGACCTAGCGGGTCTGCGTAGTATTTTTTTTTACTATGTCCACGCTCTCAGAATGCAGGGGGTTATCACTGTTAGTAGCATTGTGTTGCCATACCACCAGAAGATGTTTGATCGTACAAGATTCGCAGCTGGACTTCATGTCCAATGCCCCAAGTGACTCAGAGGGAGGTTTGCCCCTGGCTATTTAGCATTTGAGAGATTCTCCGAATCTTGACTTAACTGCCCCAGATGACGGACAATGATTACGTCTGCCCCTTGGTTGGAAGTACTTTTGTTCACTAGATATTCTTCGTGCGAATTTCTTTGCTGTTCGAACAAAAAAAGTCATATGCAAACAATGTTATTTCAAAAATGCAAAGCTTATGTCTGTCTTGAAGTTTTTGAAAATGCATTTTTTTCATAATAACAAGTGAAATTTTTTTGTAAACTGTGATGTCAATTCAGTATTTTACAGCAAGCCTTAAGGAGTCAGGATACCTTTCGTAACAGTATGCTTTCGAACTAACCCATGCTTCAGCTAGGACTTTTAAAGGTTGTAGCGTGGCCTGGTTCACGGTTTAAGAAACAAAGGAAAAGGCTCAAATTTTAGTTGTACCCACCCGCTCTTCGTGATGTTCTTCAAACCTAAACTCAGCTAATCGTGCGTTAGACCTTGTTTGAGTCTTTTCTCTGATCTTCCAGTGATGGTTCGGATGTTGACAGTTTATTTTGAATAGGAATTCATTCCTTTTTTGGTTGAGGGTTTGTAGGACCTCTTTCTTTTATATTTTGTTATCCCTGTTTTTTGCCTGAACTGTTTCTTTTGTGATTTACAGTCAGCGGGATGCCTCAGTTTTTGTAAGTCTCCTTCATAGGTTTTGACTTAATGGGCTTTTATTTTTGGGAGATAATGACTGCCTGTCTTTATGATTATTCGGAATCATCACTGTCTTTGATTTTGACAGGACTCCTTTGGTGCCATTCGTTGTGCACTTGGATCAACTGAGAGAACTACCATGCCCCAGGTTATGATTAAGGGTTTTAATTTTCGAAAAGAAAAACTCCTACTTCTTTGGCTCAAAGGGGTTGACGAGGGATTATCTTCCTTATAACTCCAGTGTTTAGGGATTGAAACAATGCATGTACCTCATCAGCGGGGTCTGTTCAAAAGCATACTGTAAATGTCGTGGTATCGTTTTCGTCATCCTCCCTTAAGAGGCTTAGAATTTAATCGAGAGTTGACATCAAAAAATGAAAGCAGTTTGAATATAGCGAATGCGAATATATTGATTCAAAACAGACATATGCGATGCATTGATAAAGTAATAAAGTTTGCTATGACAATAGTTGTTTGAATAAACAAAGAAAAATACAACTTGAACATTCGAATGAACAAAAGTTTCTTCTCGTCTTAGGACTTGTCATTTCAAATAGTGAACCTTGCAGGGATAGTAGAAGAACTCAGCATGGCCATCTTGGGTGAATTCCACTGCTCCTTCATCAATCAGGTCCTGGATCTTGTTCTTCAGAGACCAGCAGTCGTTTGTGTCATGTCCCGGACCATCAGAGTGGTATGTACATCTTCTATTGGGATGATAAGTAGGAGCAGAGATGTTGGGATTCCGGGGAGGAGCCCTTAGAGTTACCAAATTCAACCTCAACAGTTGTTGTAAAGCTTGAGACAACGACGCGTTGAGCTTGGTAAATTGCCTTCGGGGCCTGTCTGGCTTGCTCTGATCAACCCGTTGCTCTGGGCGAGGTTGTGGTTGGATCTGTGAAGTGGTGGCAGCTTGGAGAGGCCTATTCGTTGAACCAAACCTTTGACTTCTTGGAGGCTGATTACCGGTTTGGTCTCCAACCCTGACTACTTGCTTCATAATGTCTTGCTGAAGCTGGTGAGGTTGATGCTGGATTTGTGACCCTGAAGCAAGTTGAGGAGCTTTTCCCTTGTCTTCTTGTCTCAAAGGGAATTTGATGGTGACTGGCTCTCCAACCTTAGATGTTTGCCCCAGTTGGTTATCCCGAAGCAGTTGGTTGACGAGAACCCTGAGCTCTTCTTGTCTTTGAGCTAAGTCTTGAATGAGAGCCATCTGCCCCAGCATCTGGGTTCTCATTGTATCTACCTCAGCTTGCAGGCGTTTCAGCCGTTCGTCTTTATCGTCTTCTGGATTGTTCCTGACCAAAGTCCCCATGAGGAGTGTTCTCATCTCTTCCTGCCCCTTGGATAGATTTAGGAGGATCTCCCCGAACCGAGTCTCTTGAGCATGAAGATCTTGGTTGTCTTGTTGGGAAGCCATTGCTGAAATAAACAGCGAAGACGGTAAGTGACCTGTAACAAGGGTACCTGTAATGCAATGATATGTATGATATGCATGCAATGTTTTCAAGGATCTCGCGGGGTAAACAAGAAAATTGTTAGAATTTGAATTTTGTAGCTTGATGGAAGGAACTTCATGTTGTTAAGAGTCCTTCTTCAAGAGTCAAAGCTCACCATATCGAGTGGGTCATAGCCCCCGACTCAAGTCATCAAACTGGCTAGAGGAAGATAAATCCCCTTTTCCCCTTGCTAGACATGTTGGTTCATCATGACCTGCATCACAGACCCTCGAGATCCTTGAAATGGATTAGTCCTTATGTAGGATGCATGCAATGGTATGATGTTATGCTATGCATGGAGTGATGTAAGTGAACCCTGTTATAAGTCCTGATCAAGGACTGTAAACAAAACCTGCAAGAAACTCGTGTGTCAGATAACAAGTATGCAAGTAGTCAAGTTTGAAGGCACACAAGTCACACAAGACAGCCCTTAGAGTTCAGGCCAGCATGAGGTCTAGGTACTACCCTCTTGAAGTTGGTGGGCTCAAAAACCTGTCATATCAAAAGTAACCGGGTTCTAAGGAGCTCAATATCATTGGGTTGTTTTCTTTGTTCATTGTTTTGATTTAGCCACTGAACTGGCGATCAAAATATTCCAAGAAAACAACCCTCAATGAGTGTAGTATCGAGTATCTACCAACTTCGGACTGCACCAAAGTCGGTCATCTCACTACCCCTAAAGAGGCCAGGATGGTCAAGTAAGGTTCCTAAGGTCAGTTGATGCTTCACGACACCACGCGGCGGCCCCGTACTCTTCTTGACTTGACTCAAGGGTTACCGGTACTCACCAAAGTGCCACATCAACGTAGCAAACTGTTTCAACCGTGTCGGTATACCCCGCACAGTTCCCTCACAGTTTGTTGCTACTTTCTAAAAGGTATCCCCCAGATCCGGGTTAGGATCTATGAAACTCCAAGACAAGCCCACAATATTTAAAGCAAACAAATCAAGCAATTGAAAACAAGAGTTGTCTAATCCTAAGGTACACCTCACTTATTAAATTCCCCAGCAGAGTCGCCAGTTCTATGATCGGTGGAAATAAAACTGACTGTTTTTTAAGCTGGTTCACGAAATGTCGCGGTAAGCAAGAGTCGCCACCATCTTTTATGTTCTCCAACATGGAAAGGACAAAAGCACAGCAAAATTCCTTCTTTGAGAATGCTTCTCGGTTCGGGAGGTAGATTTATAGAAAGGGAAGGTGTTAGCACCCTTTCTATCTGTGGTTATCCACGGGCTCTTAGGTACTTGCTCTTATGTTTTCAAAAATTGTTTGCTTTTCAAGTGTGTGTGGGTTTTGAAAAAAGTTTCGTTTGAAAAATTTCTAAGTAACTCTTGTATCTGTCCTCAAGAGTGTATGAAAAATTTGTTTGAAAACTTTTAGAAAGTGTGAGTACGAAAAGTATTTTTGTTTGTTTAAGAGAGCAAGTACCATGGAGAAATCTACCTACTCTAAGGAATTAGGCTGTGTAAGAGTCCTTTAGATAGTGCCATCCCACCATTGAGAGGTAGGTAGCACCATCGTTGGAGGTATTCGGGTCAATTCGATTAAGGGACAATGTGGTCATCGAAGCAATAGTAGGACACCTTAGAAGTAACCCTAATGTCCTAGATCCTTTTTTATCCGAGGCAACCGTTTCGAGGCAACTGGATCTTAGACAGGAGGGCGACCTCTAAAACACCCTATACTTGACGACCACGTTCGAGGCAACCAATGAGGCGTACCCTAAGAGTGGTATGTGCATGTGTGTTGAATTCAGTTTATGTTTATCTTTGATCATACATTTGTGAGCTACAAATTGGTTTTATTATTCATACAAGTCTTTCATGCATATTAACAGTTAAGAGTGCGGAAAATAAATTGCGGAAAGGTAAATCTACGCTATTACAAGGCGCGGGTCTATACATCGCCAAAAACATACCCGTTTTGGAAAATAAATGCGAGAAATTAAAGAAAACGGTAAAACCTAATTAACTATTACATCCTCTGAGCAGATACATAAATAATCAAAAATAGATAATGTGCGAAAAGAAATAGAATCGGGACGTCTTTAGGGTTTTGACCCTTTTGAGAAAATATGAGTTTTTGTCCCTTTTTTTTGCAATTAATTAAATATTAAATCTAGTACTAATTAATTATTTAATTAAAAGAAAAAATGTTTTTTGTGTTTGTTAAGTTTTTAATGAAAATAAAATAAAAGGAATTAAAAAGTTAGTAAACAAAACCCTAATTCTAAACTAATTTTATTTATTGAGAAAAAGGTTAAAATTAACTAATTAAACTAATTAATTTGTTAGGATTTTATTTACAAAAATAAATTAATACATAATAAAAATATTATAAATGTTTAATTCTGAGTTTATTATGAAAATTAATATTAATTATGTTAGTTAAATAAATAATAATATTAATAATAAAAATAGTTAGTTAAAAGAAAATAAAAAGAAAAGGCAATTGACCAGGGGGGTGTTGACCCAAAAGGAGGTTTTGTTAGAATTTCTGGCCCATTTGTTGCTAAGCCTGTTTGACCTTTGGAATTATCCACGCCTGCATTGACTGGAACGTACCATAGTCTTCATCTTTTGACCATTAGATTGGTATTAGGAGACACTTGGCAAGCTGATGCCTGGAGCGCATGGTGGGACACTTTGAGAATGCCTGCATATGATTATATTGGAAAAAATATGAACAAGGAATTTGGGGGGACCTGGGAATCGAACCCATGTCCCAATGGTGAACGTCCACCTCACTTTCCACTACGCCATGATGTTGCATCTGTTAACATAATGACCATTAATTATAATATATCAAAAGTAATTCGTATGCTATCAAAACAAAAAGCGCGCGTCTTATTCAAACCAGCCAGCCATATGTAAACACGTAATCGTCTTCTTCTTCGTGCCTGCAAAAAAACAAAATGGTTAGCGGGGGTTTTTAACCCCCACAAAATCTCACGAGGAAAAATAAAGAATAGCCCTACAGGCTATATAAATTGGGCGTTGGATTCAGTTCGTATTGATCTCCTGAGTTCAACCATGGGTGTCATGAAGCGTGATTTTTCCTATTCTGAAAAGCCCCAAATCAAGAGCTTGAAAACCCTAGAATTCGTTAATGGTAGTTTACGTTTCAGGACGTTTCAAGGCAATTGAACCACACCATTAGCTTCCTGTGAGTCCTATCAACACAAAACAATCCACAAAAGATGTTAAATATGCATGGATAATGATATGCGTTTCTGGAAAAAAAAGTGGTAACCGTGAATCTGTTCTTGTGCGTTTCTTGAGCTTTAAGGCTAGTTTTTGATTGCAATGTGCTTCTGGGAATGCTAGCAATGTGTTTGAATCACTCTAAGGCTTTGAATCGTGCTGGAATGTTGAATTCAGTTTTGAATTTTCTTGGCTTTTTTCAATAGGGTAATGGTGTTTTTGCAACAGCTTGTACGTGAATAGTATTAGGTTTAGCTTCAGCATATGTATGGGAATAGAATTAGGTCAAAGTTTGGGCTTGGGATCCATTGTATTGATGTCTTGAGATTTTTGTTGATCACCATTAAAGACCTTCCAAACTTGGAGAAAATCTTGGATTTTATGCACAGAAAGCCCCTAACACGAATTTGTGAGTTGGCACATGACACATGAAAGCTGTATAAATCAAAAAGATATTATTTCATTGATTTTTAGATTTTATTTGAATTATTAAAGATTTAAAATGAATTAAATCAATAAAAATTAAATAAAATAGAAATATAAATGTTTGATCTTGAAATTAATCATGGGACACGTGTATGGCATGACAAGGCTGAATCAAGTGGAAGAAAGTGGGCCCTTTTGTCAAAAATTGAAGTTTTAAGGATAGTTGACTTTTGCCATTTCACAAAAATTTCCCAACTTCTCCAATGCATATCTTGCTCAATTTTGATCATATGAACATGTTCTTGGACATTTTGGAAAGGTCTTGAAGTCCTCTAACCAATGCCTTTGGTCCCATGTCATTTGGATTTACCAATCTCAAGTTATGGTCTTTGACTTAAAATGCCTTTTTGTTGACTTTTGAAAATGACCTATAATGTAGATATTGATAACTTTTTGTGAGAGCATTTCTTGGACTTGGAATGTGAAGATGAGTTGTAGGAAATGTCATACCCTTCAAAATGAGCATTATATGGGATTTTTATGATGAACCATGAAAAAGTTATGCCTTGGTCAAGTTACAGTTGACTTTTCAGCTGTCCAAAAATGGAAACTTTTGCATCTTGATGATTTTTGAGCCATTCTTGAGGAATCATGATCAACACTTGATCAAATGATGATTGTGGACTCAAAATAAGATATTGACCAAAAATTTTGACTTTTGACTGCCAAATGACCATTTTGCCCCTACAGTTGGTTGTGAAGCAATTAGGGCTTTTGACTGTGCAACTTGATGCTGTGAGCCTTGAAACTTGGCATGTAGATGCTTTACAATGTGTATAGGCCTATGGGACTTGATTGAGCCCTTGAAAACCTCAACTTCCTTTCAAGAACCAAAACCCTAATTTTGACTGGCTTAGGAGATGGTTTGACTGTGCAACTCCTTGAGTAGACTTGAGCAAATTGAGATGATGCTTGTCAAAACTTTGAAGAATATGGGAGGGAGAATTTTGGGGTACAACAACCAGCTTTCAACAAATTCAACTTGATGATCGGGAGCAGAGTTAACAGTTCATCCAAGGTAGAAACAAACAGATCTTCCTCAACAACATTGGCATTGTGACCATGCCTAAGCATTGGAGCGGAAATAACATTCGATTTCTCAGGTGCTTCAAACTCAACTTCCTTCGCGTCTATCAGGTCTTGAATTTTGTTCTTCAGAGCCCAACAGTTATTGGTGTCGTGCCATGGACTTTCAGAATGGTATGCGGACCTGGCATTCGGATGGTAGTGAGGAGATGCAATATTTGGATTTTTAGGGGCCTCTTTTAACATGGCCAGATTTAACTTCAGAAGATGTGGTAGGACCTGGGCTGGAGTCATGTTAATCTTGGTGAATTGCCGGATTGGCCTTTCCACCCTTGGCTGATTATTTATCGGCTGCTTATTTCTTGGCTGGTCTGATGCAGGCTTTTGAATCATAACGCCCCCACCATTGGTCGGTGCTCAGTTCTTCCCTGATTCCTCTATGAATAGACAGCAGACACTTCCTTCTTTCTAGTGAAGGGCTTTTTCACAGTTGTGGAGGCAGACGCGTCTTTCTGAATCTTCCCACTTCTTATACCGGCTTCCACCCTTTCGTCGGTTAAAATTAATTCGGTAAACCCTGCAGAGGAGCTTCCAATCAGATGATTAAAGAAAGGGCCGGATAGAGTTCCCAGGAACATGTCCACTAACTCCCTTTCAGACAAGGGGGGTTGCACCCTTCCGGCTAGATCCCTCCACTTTTTGGCGTAGTCTTTGAAGCCCTCATTTGATACCATAGCCATACTCTGGAGTTGAGTACGGGTTGGTGCCAAATCAGCGTTGTACTGATACTGTTTGTAGAAAGTTGCTGCCAAGTCTTCCCAATTATGGACATCGGCCCTTTCTAACTGGTAGAACCAATCAAGATGCGTTCCTGATAAACTGTCCTGGAAAAAGTGAACCCACAAGTCTTTGTCAGCAGAATGCGGCTGAATCTTCCTGACATAAGATCGAAGGTGCATTTTGGGACAAGACACCCCATCATACTTGGCAAATAATGGCACTTTAAACTTCGGCGGGATTACGATTCCTGACACCAGCCCCAATTCCTCGAAATCTAGCCCCTATACTCTCTGTATCTCTATAGCAGCTAGACGCTCTTCCAGGTGTTTGTATTTGTCATCAGCCGGAGGGTATTGTTGTTCAGAGTAGTCCTCTTCTTCTTCTTCCTCAGAATCTGATGGTACTGCCGTTTCTTTTCCTTTTCTTTCCCCTTCGTCAGAGGTTGTTGGAAATTCTAAGGTCCTCCTGACTTGTCCCTGAAACCTTCTGCCCATGATAACCACACCAGCTGGCTCATTTTTCTTTTTCTTTCTCTTTTTCTAGCAGAGTCTTTAGCTCCTCCTGCCCCTTGGCTAAGGTCAAGAGTAACTGTTGAAATTGTGTATTTTGAGCTTGCAGGTCTTTAACCGTTTGTTCAAGATCCATCTTGCTGAAATAAATAGTAGAAGGATGAGGAAACTTGTTGCAAAGACCTATTTATGCTTTATGATGAATGATATGTATTCATGCAATTCTTTCAAGGATTTAAAAATTCAAATTTGTTTCAAACAAAAAGAAACACACGTTATATTAATAAAATAAAATTTGAATACATCAATGCCCCTAGGGAAAAATAGTACAAAATTCTAAGATAAAAAGACATTGTGCATCCTCTTTGGTGCAATGTAGGTGTTGAGAGTCTGCACTTCATGAAGTAACCAAGTGAGTTCCAAAACCTTCTTCTAGCTTGCATAGAATTGGGCTTCAAAAGTATCGCGTTCTTCTTTGAGCTGTATCTAACTCCTTTGTAGATCTTCGAGTGATGTCGGCATGTCAGGATGTAGGATGGTGTATGGAACCTCTCCTTCCTTAACAGGCTCTATAATCACTGGGAGAATGGAGAGGTAAGGCATCATAAGACTTTGAGCGCGGGTTCGTACCCACTTGAGGTAAGGCTCAATAGGGATGGAATTGTTGTGTCCCAAAGTCTTACTGTCTACCTTGTTTGGCATCCTCCAAGCTCGGATGAACCTTTGATGAAGTCCTTGATCGTTGTTGTCGAAGTCGAAAACCAAGCCTTGAATCAGCATATCATGTGGGTCATCCCTTCGGGCATAACCAAACTGTCTTAGAGCCAAGCATGGGTTGTAGGTGATGCCTCCCCTAATGCCAAGTAGAGGGACATTAGGGAATTCCCCATAACGGTTGACAATGATAACATTCTCTTTGGATCGAGAACACCAATGAATATCTGAATGTTTAAGTGTCATCAACCTTTGTGACCACCTCAAACCTTGCTCATTATTCAAGACTGATTGGGGAAGATGAGAAATAAACCATCTTGCCAGGAGAGGAGTGCAACACATAAGAACACCTCTTTTCCTTATTGTACGAGTGTGAAAAGAGTGTAAGATATCCCTAAGCAATGTAGGCACCGGGTTGCGTGACATGAAGATTTTGACAGCACTCACATCTATGAGTTGGTCAGGATTAAGGAACAAGACCATCCCATAGATGAGAAGAGCTATAATCTCCTCAAAAGCTTGCAAGTCCAAGGAGTTCCAACAACTTTGGGCCTTCTCAAACAAGAACTTTGCCAAGAAGCCTTTGACACCACTTCTAGTTTCCCAATGGGTTGTGACATCAGATGAGTGCAGGTGAAGGGCTTGAGCAATCTCTTCTGGATTTGGATCTCTTTCCGTATCGTTGAAGGGTAGTTGATTGAGAATGGGAATCCTCAAGAGTTGAGATAATTCTTCCAAAGTGGGCACAAGCTGGTAGTCAGGAAATGTGAAGCAGTGATGCAAAGGGTCAAAGAACTGGAAGAGAACCTTCATCATGTCTTCCTTTGTGTTGGAGGTGACCAAGTTGAGTAGACGACCATGTCTCTCGGTGAATGGAGAATTCTCAGGAATCCTTGAAGCTAGCTCCTTGAGTTGTGGAGGAATTCTTACAAGGTTGACTTGGATATTTTTCCTGCGAAGTGAATCCACAACCTACAAAACAGGAACAAAGATGAATTTACAAAATCCTTGAAATGGTTAGTGGATGCAAATAATGCTCATGATGTCCATGATGTTATGCACAAGTATATATGTACAAGCAAATCAAACAAGTTCCTAGTTTAGGCTTGCATGAGGTTTCATAGGTAAGTACCCTCTTGAAGTTTAGTTGGCTCAACCTGTCCTAGTAATAGTAACTGGGTTCTAAGGAGCTCAATGTCATTGGATTGTTTCCTTGTTCATTGTTTCAGTTCAAACCTCTTTACTGGCGACCGAAATATTCCAAGAAACCAACCCTCAATGAGTGTAGTATCGAGTATCTACCAACTTCGGACTGCACCAAAGCCGGTCATCTCACTACATCCTAAAAGGCCAAGTTGGTCAAGTAAAGGTTCTAGAAGTTCGTTAGTGCTTCATGACATCACTCAGCGGCCCCGTATTCTCTTTGATTGACTCAAAGGCTACCGGTACCCATAAATATGTCACACTAACATAGCTATTGCTTAGATCGTATCGGTATACCCCACACAGTTTCCACAACGTATTGCTATTTACCTATAATGTTTCCCAAATCCGGGTGGAGGATTCAAACCCAAACAATAGAACCAAAATGTAAAGCAAATAAGTCAAACATGGTAAGCAAATAAATGTGATCTAAACCCTAAGGTAACCCCACTTTTATAATATTCCCCAGCAGAGTCGCCAATTCTGTGATACAGTGGGAGAACTGACTTGAGGTTTTGGGTTTTGTCGCAAATGTCGCGGTTATCAAGAGTCGCCACCGACTTTTCTTTTATCCAAAAGGAAAGGTAAAAAAGCACAGGAAAGACCTTTGAGATGTTTTCTTGAGTTCGGGGGGTAGATTATGAAAAGGGAAGGTGCTAGCACCCTTTTCATCCATGGTTTTCCATGGGCTCTTAGCTACTTGCTTAGATCACTTGCTTTGCTTTGTTTGAAATGGTGTTTGGTGTGATTTTGAAAGTATTTTGAAAAGAGGCCATTCGTTTAGGTAATCTTTGTAATGATTCTCGTTCGTAAGAATGTATACAAAGATGTTTGTCTTTTGAAAAATGTTTCAATGTTTTGTAAAATGTTTTGAAATGTGTGTATGTTTGTTTTTGAAAATAGCAAGGATTGTTTGAAAAGGAGCAAGTAACTTAGAAGCTATCTACCTACTCAAATGTCTTTCTTGTGCATTTTTATTCCTTTGACATTGTTGACTTACCATTGATTTGGTAAGCAACCCTATCTTTGGATGTTAACGGGACGGGCGTGGGTCATCGTACGACCATGATAGCAATGTTGCCATGTATCTTAGCATTTTTGAGGGACCAAGATCATTTTGTTTAGGCAACCTTTGAATAGCGTCATCGAGGGACTGTGATCTTATACTTGTTTTGTTTTGCCAAGATACTTTGCATGCGTAACATGGCCATTTATTTTAGGCAACCAAGTTGGAGAACCCCTAAGGGTGCTTGTGTGCAAAGTGTGTCATTTTCATGCTTTTGTCTTGCATTTAGGGTTTTTCTATTTGCTTGTTTTTTTTTGTTCTTGTCATGCAAACCCTAATTACTAAACATAGTATATAAAGCGATAAATTGCGTAAAATAGACTAAGCTATTACAACAATTATTATGGGAGGGGGGATACAAGTTTTGAATGGGGATTTTGCACAAATATAAACCTAAATATATTATTACAACTAAATCGAATATTGCGCGAATTAAATAAATATACAAATATTTAAAATGCAATGCAAAATGTTCATGTAAAAAATGTTTTTGTGTTTTATTTTTTGTGTGAGAAAAAAATAATTAATGTAAACCCTAGAACAAGGAAAAATAAATAATTTACTTTTGGAAGGGTGAAAAACCCTAGTTTTTTTTTATTAAAAGAAAATGATGTTTCCTATTATTATTTTGTACATTTTTTGTATAAGAAAATAATAAATAATATTATAGGTAAATATTAAAAATTAAATATGTATAGAAAATAAGTATTTATGATTATAAATAGTATAATAAAAATATTAAGTATTTTTAAATATATTTATAAGTTAATTAAGAAAATAAAATCTATTTATCATAATAAACTATTTTTTATGCAAAAAAATAATAAATAAAATAAAATAAAATAAAATATCAAAAAATAAAGAAATTATTTTTAGGATTTTTTATTGTTCAGAAAAAATACTCAAAAGCAATAAATATGAAAATATGAAAAAAAATATGAAAAATATAACAAATAAGCCAGGGGGTGTAAAAGTAAGTCAGTGGGTGTGAGTAGCAAAAACAAAAAAGGCTCATGCAACAAAAAGCCCAGAAGCCATCGTCCCTGTCCTTGGTCATCTTCTTCGCGCGCGCTTCAGTTCAATCTGTAACTCTCACATGCTTGCATAAAAACAAAAACTCATAACATGAAAAATGTGGCATTTGAGCTCACGATTCCAGCCATATAAACTATGTGACCTAACTCTTAAAGATCAAGGAGAATTTTGGAACCCTTAATTCGTGACCTAAAAAATTCAGGAACTTCAAGCTTCAAATTCTCACAACACAGTTAATATAAATGAAAAGTATGCATATGTACAACTTTGTCATGATAAGGGCTACATTTTTTCTTCACAAATCGTGGCTTGAAGTTGCCTATTCAGAGAGATAGAGTTTAAGAAATTACCTCCTTCACCTGGATTTGTGTAGGACAATGTAGGGACTTTAATGGAGGCCTGATGATTGTTTAAGCTTCCTTGAACTTCCCTGGACCTATTATAATGCTTAGCTTGCTCTGAGGATGGCTGAAACTCTCTAGACAAGTCAAGCTGCAAGCTTCCAAAACGAAAATGGTGGATGCTGAAACAGGGGTTACAGAACCAGGGTGATGGCTTGGATTGCTTTGGTATGATGTTTATGAGATGTTTCAAGTGTCTAAACACAAAACGCACGAGCCAAAAATTGGTTGGCTATGCTTTTGCAAATTCTGAGTGTTTGGACAGAATTTTGGAGTTTTTGAGTTTTGGAGAGTTTCTAGTGTCAAGCCATCGTGCTATGCCTTGCCATAAGTTTGTGTATTTGTATAGAAATGATACAAAGGTCAGCCCTTACTAGCTGTACAAGTTTTTGACCTTTTGGCAACTTTTCTTGCATTTGAAGTAAAGTGAAGTGACCATACTAACATGCATGTCCTTGCTTGCTTGAGAGATGAAATGCACTTGTACAATTTTCTTGAGACCTGTGTACATTTCTTGCACCAAGGGAACAGGTTCAATGCTCAAGATTGACAAAGTTGCAAAAGCTTCTCTTTATGAAAATGTCAATGTGAACTTTATGCCTAAAATGGAATTATCTCTTATACAAAGCTTCAAAAACAAAGATAATGCCTTTTTCAACTGAGTTTGCATTTAATTATGGAGTGTAAAGTGATCTTAGGACCTGTAAATCAAGATACAAACAACATGGATTGGATTTGCAACTTGATGCTATGTGAAAATGGCTTGAACAAAAAGTGAGAAAATGTCAACTTCCTCTCTTCGATTCTCCCTAACCAAAAATGATCTTGGAGAGTTCTTGGACATTTTGGAAAGCTTGCAATGTTCTCTATAATCCATATTTGAAATGCATTTTGATATACCTCTTGGAACTAGGTGAAAAGTTGCCATGATGTTGGGTCGAAAAGCTGCCTAAATTAGGGCAAAATTTCACTAAGTTATTTAGTTCATGAGCATGTATTCACAAATTTATATCTTGAGATCCAAGCATATTTTGGGAAAATTTTGTGAAGAAAAGTTGTATATTTCATGGGGGACTACAAATTTCATGTTGGAAGTTTTCTTTGAATCAAAATACATCATGGTGAAAAAGTGGTGAAAAGTTGGGAAAAAATAAGAAGATTTTCATACTTAGAAAAATTCTAAGTTATGAAAATTTTCAAATTCAAAACCCTAATTTTCAAAATTGTTTTTCTTGGTGAACAAGTTTCATATTTTGACATATCTTGATGAATTATGACCCTTGGCACTTGATTTTTACCAAAAAGTCAAAGTTTGACTTTTCAGTGTACAATTGACTTTTGATCAGTTGACTGCAAAATTCATCTGTCAATCCAATGAACTTGAGATCTTTTGAACCATGTAATTAGGTCAATATGATGTCATTGATCCCTTGAAATCATGCTTGAACTCAATTGGTCATTGGCTAGGTTAAAAATCAGAAATTGCCCTTTCTCAGCCAAAACCCTAATTTTGACCATTTTGCACTTTTGATGACTTGATCAAATTTCTTGAGGAGTTGTGATCCAAACTTGATCAAATGATACATATGAGTCTAAAATGTTGACGTGGATAAAAAATTATGAAGTTTGACTGTAAATTGGCCATGGTTGACTTTTTCCTCAATACAACTGATTTTTAGGTCAACTGTCCAATTGACTGATCAAAAATGTGGTTCAAGGTTTGAAACTCAACATGAGCAATCTTAGGGGTCCAAGATGGTGTATGAAAGTCACATGAAGCATTGGTGGTCCAAAAATCCTTGTGCAAACTCAAACCCTAATTTTAGGTTATTAGTGCAAGATGAGGTGTCTTGAGCTGACCAAACCCTAATCCTGTCTTGAGTCCAAGAAGTCTTATGAGAAAAGTCTTGATAAATGAGAGGGCAAATTTTGGGGTACAACACTTTGCAATATTATTTTCATTGATCATGGTTCTGGCCACTTCTTGTAATGTTCTATTCTTTCGTTATACAACTCCATTTTGCTAGGGAGTTCTAGGACAAGAGAAATTATGAACAATGCCATTTTCTTTAAAATATTTTTCAAAATAATGGTTTTCAATTCACCACCATGATCACTTCTGACTTTTATAATTCTTAGATCTTTTTCTTTTTGCACTTGGTTACAGAAGTCAACGAACACAGAATGTGACTCATCCTTGTGTTTTAAAAACTTGACCCATGTCCATCTGCTGAAGTCATCAACAATGACTAATCCATACTTCTTGCCTCTGATGGATGCAATTTTAACTGTCCCAAACAGATTAATATGAAGTAGTTCTAATGGCGTAGAGGAAGAAACAACATTTTTAGATTTAAAGGAAGGTTTTGAAAATTTTCCTTTTTGACATGCTTCACACAGAGCTTCTGAGTTGTACTTTAGATTGGGAAGTCCTCTGACTAAATTTAGTTTATTTAGTTGCGAGATTTTTCTTAAACTGACATGTCCCAATCTTCTGTGCCATACCCATTGCTCATCGCTAACAGACAAAAGGAATTTAACATTCTGAGATTTAAGATCTGACAAATCAATTTTGTATATGTTGTTCTTTCTCTTGCCAGAAAAGAGGATTGATCCATCTTTTTGACTGACAGCTTTACAAGAATTTTGATTGAAGATAATGTCATAATTGTTCTCACTTAATTGACTTATGAACAGCAGGTTATGCGCTAATCCTTCTACTAATAAAGCATTAGAGATAGAAGGAAGGTTATCGTTTCCAATGGTTCCAGAACCAATAATCTTCCCTTTCTGATTACCTCCAAACTTGACATCTCCTCCAGCTTTAAGTTCCAGGTTTTGGAACATAGACTTTTTTCCCGTCATGTGTCGAGAGCACCCAGAGTCCAGGTACCATGACTGGTATCTCAATTGAGCTATTAAGGACATCTGCAACAAATATTATTTTATCCTTAGGTACCCATATCTTTTTGGGTCCTCTTGGGTTAGAGTATTTCAAGTTCTGTTTGAACTTTGGTTAGCATAAGAGTTTCTAGAATGTGATGTATATTTTATATCATGTGTGTGTCCAAACTTGAACTATTTGTTCAGAGGTTTATAAGAGAAAGTCATCTTAGCAACAGGTTTTGGAATATATGTTTCCTTCCCTTTGGGAGGTTCATATTCAATTCCTCTTCTGTTTTTCCCACTAACTCCATAGATTATTGAAGCCATTTTGCTTCTATCTATGCTCTTAGCAAGAAAAGTTTGAAGGCTATAGTCATATTGTTTCAGAATATCTTTAGAACTTGACACAAAATCTGAACTAGAAATTTTTTGAACATTTTGAATTTCTTCTTTATGTTTAAAATTGTTTTCTTTGAGTTCAGATTTTTCTGTTTCATGTTTCTCAAGATCAGATGCAAGACTTTTCTTGAGTTTCTTGTATTTGATTTTGAGCTTACTATAGTTTTCCAAAAGATCTGATATACTTTCAACAAACTCCATTCACGATCTCAAAACTCCATCCACTCAGGCCTTCTCAAAACTTGCTCAAACTCCATTCACGATCTCAACTGAAAGAGGTAAAAACTCAAACTTCTATCTCTTCATACAAGCATCATTTGGTCCTGATTTGTGAAAACAAAATGTAGATATCCTTACACTAAAGCTAACCTTCTTCATAGTTTTCATTTATATTAACTGTGTATAGAGAATTTTGGATTTGAAATTTCTGTAAAAATTAGGTTTCAAATTAGGGAAAGTAAAATTATCTTTGATCTTTGACTTTTAGTTTACATAAATTACATGGTTGAACTCGTGGGAAGAAACACCGTAACTTTCATGTTTGGACTTTCCACTTTTATGGAGAAATGAGAGAGATACAGGTGGTCCGGCCATGGCTCAAGGTTGAAGATGAAGTTGCCTTTAGGAGACGTTTTCTAATATATATTTGTGCTTTCGTTTATATTAACGGATGTACAGCCACCCCAGTGGTAAGGCAGCGCGCAAAAATGCTAGAGGTCATAGGTTCGAGCCTCAGCGTGTTGCCTTTTGAAATTTTCTCATATTTTTCACTTTTTTGGTTTCTTACAGCGTGGGCTTTTGGTGAAGGTGTGTGAAATTTGTTTGTGAGCCCAGAATATTTTTGTGTAGTTCTTGCTTCTTTTGAATTTGTTCAGTTCTATTCAGAACTTCAGTTGTTCTTGCTTTCAGTATTTTGGTTGAACATTTGAGCGTTAGTTGGCTTGCAATTAATGTTCTTCTATATATAGCATGAAGAAACATGACCGTTGTTGCCTTCAAATAGAGAGCATTAAATGTTTGCGTGTTTCCTTGCACTATTCCATTTTCCAATGCACTAGCATAGACACTTGAGTGCATGTAGCCGTCTTTGTATTAAATGAGCAAACTGCACTTGTAAGAGCATGTTTCCTGAAGCTTGACAAGACTTGTTAGCATTTGCATTCTTTCAGAACTTGGCTTCACATCTTGAATTCAGAACATGCTTGCATATCTTCTAAACAACGCTTTTCTTGCTAAGTACTTCTGATCAGCGCTTGCTTTCAAATAACTTATGAACAGCACTTGCTTTGAAGTAACTTCTGAACAGAACTTGCTTTCAAATATCTTCTGAACAACACTTGCTTTCAAATATCTTCTGAACAGCACTTGCTTTCAAATATCTTCAGAAAAACACTTGCTTTCAAATATCTTCTGAAACATAGCTTACACAGAAACTTGCTAAGCGTTAGAAGATGCATTTAAATAATTATCTTACTAGAGTCAGCATCAGCATCAACACTTGCGCTAAAACAAATGGTTCTTTCATCAAAGAACATCTTCATTTATTTTCAGCTCGGCATATCAAGATGCTTCTGTCAGAACATTATCAGAGACATCATCAGCATCAGTACTTGCGCTAAAACAAATGGTTCTTTCATCAAAGAACATCTTCATTTATTTTCAGCTCAACATATCAAGATGCTTCTGTCAGAACATTATCTGAAACAATTAAATACGTTCATCAGAGTATCAAATATAGAAAATATAATTTATTGTTATCATCAAAACTCTGAGATATGATCAGAACCAATCTTGTTCTAACATTTGGATCTTGGGCTCTTTTTGTTTTTTCTAACATTTTACCCCCCATTTACTTGTATACACCTTTGGCCCATATAATTTTATTATTTATTTTTACTTTCATTTTATTTTATTAAATATATTTTTCTTAATATAAAAAATCACAAAAATATATAAAAATGGTAGATTTATATTTTGGCCTATTTTATTTTTCTTATGAAAAATATTTTTATTTTAGTTATATATTATCTATTTTTATTTAGTAAACTTGTAAATTAAATTAGAACTAGTTTAAATATTTATTTTTCTTCACACCCATTAAACATATTATTTTTAGTATAAAAAAGATCAAAAATATCTCATAATGCCATATATTATTTTTCAAGATAAAAATACAAAAATACTTACTTTTTTTCTTAAAGAAACTTTTTCTTTTAATCAAATGGAATTAGGGTTTATTCAAAAATAATTTATTTTCTTAATTAATTTGAGTTAATCTTGATTTATTTATTAGGTTTAGGTCAAAACTTTTTTCACATAAAAAACCAAACAAAATCTTCTTTGCATTTACATATTTTTTCATATTTAATTTATCTTGTATACTATTTATCCCAATTATTTGTACATATTCAATTTGGTTGTAATAGATTAATTAGGTTTATATTATTACAATCCCCATTCATAAACTATATACCCCATTCCCGCAAATGTTGTAATAGCGTAGTAATTTTTAATTTCGCAATTTATCGCTTTTACATAATATGCTAGTAATTAGGGTTTGTATGGCAAGATAAAACCAATCAAATAGAAAACCCTAATTCAAGACAATATCAAGCATGAAAATGACACACTTTCACACAAACACCCCTAGGGTTACTCCATTTGGTTTCCTTATACAAAATGGCCATATTACGCCTGTAAGGTATCTTAGCAAAAACAAACAAATACAAGATCATAGTCCCTCGATGACGCTATCCAAAGTTGCTTTACAAAATGATATTAGTACTTTTAGAAATGCTAAGATACTGTTGTACCCCAAAATTTCCCCCCCATATTTCTCAAGGCATTGCAAGAAAAATCTTCAAGTTGCTCAAGGTAGCTCAAGAGTGGGTCAGACAAGTCATCTCCTAAGGCAGTCAACCCCAAATTAGGGTTTTGTGTTGCATCAAGATCTTTGAATAGGTTCTCAAGGTCATCCATGTCAAGTTTCAAGCCTTGCAGAGGAAGTTTGCTCAGTCAATTGCTCAAAGGGTCCAAAAATCGATTGTGCTAGGGCAAAAGTCAACTGTGACCTACACACAGTCAAACTTTAAGATATTTTGTCAACATTATCATTTTGAAGTATATTTCATCATTTTATCAAGGGTTGATCATGATTCATCAAGGATTGCTCAAAATTCATCAAGACTCAAAAGTTGCTAAATTAGGGTTTTGTAGGAAAAGTCAACTCAACTTTGACCAAGCATAACTTTCTCATAATTTATGAGAAATGACCCATCCAAATCTAATTTTGAATAGGAGGCCATTTCCTACAATCCATCTTCATACCCCAAGATCAAAACTTCACTCACAAGAAGTTATAAATTTGGACATTATAGATCATTTTTGAAAGTAAACAAAAACACCTTTTTGGCCAAAGCTTATAACTTGAGCATGGAATATTAAAATGAGATGAGGTCAAAAGGGTTGGTTAGAGGACATCCCAGACTTTCTAAAAAGTCCTAGAACACTTCCAAAAGTTCAAAATTGAGAAGTTATGCATTGTTGAAGTTGGGCATTTTTGCAAAATTGCCAAAAGTCAACCATCCCCAAAACTTCAAATTTTGTCAAATGGGCCTATTCTTTTCCACTTGATTTTAGCTTGCATAGTTTCCCACGTGTCCTAACTTCAGCCATGAGCCCATATCTCTTTATTATATTTTATTTCATTTTTATTGGATTTATTCATTTTAAATCAAATTAAATCATATAAAATCCCAAACTTTGATTACCTAAGATTTTTTGGCTGTTTCAGGTCTTAATTATCATCATGATCATCATCAAACTCGAATCATACAATATCATGTGCAAAAAGTTTGAAAATTGGCAAAATTGGAAAGGTTTAAAGAATGAATCAAATCAAATTCCAATGCATTGATTTAGAGAGATTCATTCGAAATTTGTTACCCTAGCACATTGTACCATACATAAAGAAGCCAGAGGAATCGAGACAGGGGTTAGAGGTTGAAAGGAGAGGCAAGACAAAACTTGAAAAATATACAAAAAAAGCTTGGAATCAAATTTATAGTTAGAGGCAATTTCAGAAGCTGAGACCGGTCCCAATCTCTTCCTGGGTGTTCACACAATCTTCCTGGATCAAAAGCAAGCTCGCTCATAGGCCCAAACGCGATGTAATGGTCACGATAATCCGCTCTGTTCTTGAAATCATAATTCATCATTCTTGCATCATTTGAGTAAATTGTTGGTATATTTGAAATCCTCATAACATTTCCAAACTATTGGTATTATTCAATTTTGTTTATCTGACCTATACTGCAAAATACCATAGCTAGGGTTTCGTGGATATTTTAAGGCGTTTTTATTTCAGGGATAATTGGCCACCAAGAAGGGCATGGTTAGGACCAGGAGGTTGAGACGAGCATGGCCATGCCCTTGAAATGCATTTTTGTGGCTCGTAGCAAGTTTTGGAGATGGCCTGGCTTATAGCTACGGACTTTTGTCCGTTGGTATAGGTCTGGATTGTTTTAGCCACGGTTCAACAAAGAAGATGAAAGTGTGTCACGCCATGGTTGGCCCATTCAAATCACACGCAGATATTTTCTGTTCTGACCAATAATCATTGTTTTATTTCATTATATTTTCTTTGTATTATATTAACAAACAAAGCCAAGTGGCCAAGTGGCAAGGCAAACGCTCCAAACTCCTTCAGGACCTGGGTTCGAATCCCAGGTCCCCCACTTCCTATTTGATTTTTCCTTTCAGGCAATCATGTACATATCCAGGTTTGCAGCTCACCATGCACCATCGTTCAATCAATTGCCAGATGGCCCAAGGCCAAATCTGGTGGCCAAGATCTGAAGGACCACCATAGACAAAGTCAGCTCACACACACCAAATCCAGGAAAAGTCCAACAAGGCCAGCGTGTAATGGGCCTTCAGATTGCCATTCCTGCCCCCATTTCAGGCCCATACTCCCTCTCTCTCTATTTTATTTATTTATTTTGTTTATTTTATTTGTTTTATTATTTTTTCTTAATTAACTAACCAATTAAAATTCTTTTCTTTATAAAATCAAAACCCCAAAAAAAAATATTTTATTCAATCAAATTTTTATTTTTTTATTAATAAACATTAATTAATTAATTTAGGTTTTAATTAGAAATAACTTTAACCTATTTTTTGTAAATACTTGAAATTAAATTAGATTTAATTAGGTTTCAATTACTAACATTAATTATTTTATTTTTCTTTCCTAAATAACAAAAAACCCAAAAATATTTATTTTTTATTAATTAATTAATTAATTTAGTTTAGTAATTAATTTAGGTTAATTTCTTTCTTAAAAATAAAAATAACAAAAAAATCTTTTCTTTAACAAAAAGGGTCAAAACCCTAATATTGCGCTCGATTTAATTTTCCGCACGCGATTTATTTTCTTTTATCCATTTATGTATCTGATTCTGGATTGTAATAGTAAATAGGACCTTTATTTATTTTTTATCGCTTTATTTATTTTTAAAAGGGTTTGTCTTTGGCGATGTAAATACCCGACGCCTTGTAATTTAAATTCTGCATTTTATTTCCCACAAATTATAACTGTTAGATGTTTGATAATAGGATGGCATGACAAGACTGAATGTTTTAACCTAAAATTAACTTAGATCACCCTTAACATGTACAAAGATAAAAATAACTGAAAACGACACACTCGCGCATACGTACTCTTAGGGTACACCCCCACTTGGTTGCCTTCGTACGCGGTCATTTAGTATAGGTAGTTTTAGAGGTCGCCCTCTTGTCTAAAAGATCATAGTCGCCTCGAAACGGTTGCCTCGGATATTGTTGCCTCAAACAAATGATCTAAGACATTAGGGTTACCGCAAAGGCGTCCTAACATTGCTTTAGTGACCGCACGTCCCTCATTCGAATTGACCCTTAAACTCCAACGACGGTGCTACCTACTCACTATTAGTGGGATAACATTGCCTAAAGGACATTAGCATAGAACGATTCTTTTTTCGAGTAGGTAGATGGTTCTTAGATACTTGCTCTTTCAAAAAACAAAAACTTTTCACACTTACACTCCTTTTCGAACAAAGTTTTCAAAAACACTTCATTACACTCTTGAGGACAAAAGCAAGAGTTAAATCGAAGTTTTCAAACAAATTTTTTTTCAAACCCACAAGCACAAAGAAAACAATTTTGAAAACAATATGAGCAAGTACCTAAGAGCCTGTGGATAACCACAGATAGAAAGGGTGCTAACACATTCCCTTTCTATAATCTACCCCCCGAACCCGAGAAAAATCTCGAAAAAGGAATTTTTCTATGTTTTTTCCTTTCCTTGTTGGATAAAATAAAAGTCGGTGGTGACTCTTGCTTACCGCGACATTTTGCAAAAACAAACGCAAAACGCAAACCAGCATTCCAAAAAACAGTCAGTTTTTATTTTTCTTTCCTAAATAACAAAAAACCCAAAAATATTTATTTTTTATTAATAAATTAATTAATTTAGTTTAGTAATTAATTTAGGTTAATTTCTTTCTTAAAAATAAAAATAACAAAAAAATCTTTTCTTTAACAAAAAGGGTCAAAACCCTAATATTGCGCTCGATTTAATTTCCCGCACACGATTTATTTTCTTTTATCCATTTATGTATCTGATTCCGGATTGTAATAGTAAATAGGACCTTTATTTATTTTTTATCACTTTATTTATTTTTAAAAGGGTTTGTCTTTGGCAATGTAAATACCCGATGCCTTGTAATTTAAATTCCGCATTTTATTTCCCGCAAATTATAACTGTTAGATGTTTGATAATAGGATGGCATGACAAGACTGAATGTTTTAACCTAAAATAAACTTAGATCACCCTTAACATGTACAAAGATAAAAATAACTGAAAACGACACACTCGCACATGCGCATTCTTAGGGTACACCCCACTTGGTTGCCTTCGTACGCGGTCATTTAGTATAGGTAGTTTTAGAGGTCGCCCTCTTGTCTAAAAGATCATAGTCGCCTCGAAACGGTTGCCTCAGATATTGTTGCCTCAAACAAATGATCTAAGACATTAGGGTTACCGCTAAGGCGTCCTAACATTGCTTTAGTGACCGCACGTCCCTCATTCGAATTGACCCTTAAACTCCAACGACGGTGCTACCTACTCACTAATAGTGGGATAGCATTGCCTAAAGGACATTAGCATAGAACGATTCTTTTTTCGAGTAGGTAGATGGTTCTTAGATACTTGCTCTTTCAAAAAACAAAAACTTTTCACACTTACACTCCTTTTCGAACAAAGTTTTCAAAAACACTTCATTACACTCTTGAGGACAAAAGCAAGAGTTAAATCGAAGTTTTCAAACAAAAACCTTTTCAAACCCACAAGCACAAAGAAAAAAATTTTGAAAACAATATGAGCAAGTACCTAAGAGCCCGTGGATAACCACGGATAGAAAGGGTGCTAACACCTTCCCTTTCTATAATCTACCCCTCGAACCCGAGAAAAATCTCGAAAAAGGAATTTTTCTGTGCTTTTTTCCTTTCCTTGTTGGATAAAATAAAAGTCGGTGGCGAATCTTGCTTACCGCGACATTTTGCAAAAACAAACGCAAAACGCAAACCAGCATTCCAAAAAACAGTCAGTTCTTCCCACCGTATCACAGAACTGGCGACTCTGCTGGGGACGCTTATAAGTGGGGTGTACCTTAGGAATAGTTCATAATGTTTTCAATTGCTTGATTTGTATGATTTATCTTTGTGGGCTTGAATCGGAGTTACTATAGATCCTAACCCGGATCTGGGGATACCCTTTAGGTAAGTAGCAATAAACTATGAGGGAACTGTACGGCGTGGACCAATACAGTTAAAGCAGTAGGTACGTTGGTGTGGCACTTTAGTATGTACCGATATCCCTTGTGGCGCAACGAGGAGAATATGGGTCTTCTAAGGGGTCATTAAGCACCAACTGACCTTAGAACTTTTAAATTGACCAACTTGGCCATAGAACAGTAGCAGTATGCTACACTCAATGAGACTAAACTCTCGTGATGATTTCGACCGCAAGAAAAGGTTGCTAAATTGGAATTATGACTGATCGAGGGTAGTCAGTGATATTGAGATCCTCTAGAACCCGGTTACTATTTTTAGGACAGGTTTGAACCAACTGAACTGAAAGAGGGTAGTACCTAGACTCCTTGCCAGCCTGAAATCTAAGGGCTATCTGTGTGACTTGTGTGCCTTTACTATGTTTGCTATTTGTGGATACTTGTGGTGTGCTTTCTATCATGACATCATGACATTTCATGCATCTTGCATTGAACTAACCTATTTCAAAGACATGAGGGATTCATCTTTGTTCTGTTTTATAGGTCATGGCACCTATGCGTAGAAACACCATCCGGATCAACTTTGTCCAAGTTCCCACTCTGCTTAAAGAATTGGTTGCAAAGATGCCAGATACTACCTTCTTCATCAGAAGAAATGGTCACCTTCTTGGTTTAGTCACTTCCAAGATGGATGAACAGATGATAAGAGTCTTAGTCCAGTTCTTTGATCCATTGTATCATTGCTTTACTTTTCCGGACTACCAGTTGGTCCCTACCTTGGAAGAGTTCTCTGATTTGTTGGGTATCCCCATTCTAGAGCAGACCCCATTTACAGGTTGGGAGAAGATCCTTAGACCGGAAGAGATTGCTTCAGCCCTTCATCTGACAAAGGCTGAGGTAATGTCTAATTGGGAAACTCATAGTGGAGCAAAGGGCTTCTTGACTAAATTCTTGGTTGGTAAGGCTAATCAGTTCTGGGACAGTCTAGACTTCCAGGCATTTGAAGACATTCTGGCTCTTCTGATATATGGTTTGGTTTTGTTTCCTAACTCGGATTCCTTCGTCGACGTGAATGCGGTGAAGATTTTCATATTCGGTAATCCTGTGCCCACCCTATTGGGTGACATTCTTCATTCTCTTTTTGCCCGTACTGCTCAGAGGCGGGGAACCCTTATGTGCTGTGCTCCGTTGTTGGAGAGGTGGTTTATTTCTCACCTCCCCAAATTAGTCTTGAAGAACAAGGAAGGCATGGGCTGGGCTTATAGGATTATGTCTCTCTCTCATAATGACATCATTTGGACTATCAAGGGTATGGAAGACGTGGCTATTATTGATCGCTGTGGGGAATACCCTAATGTTCCACTGATAGGAACTAATGGAGGAATCACTTATAATCCGTGCTTGGCCTTACGTCAGTTTGGGCGAGCTAGAAGGAAGGACCTCATGAGCTTATAATGCCTAGTATTGTCTTTGATTTCCAAGGGGATAGTGACGAGCAACGCCGCAGATTCATAAGAGCTTGGGATAGAGTACACAGGTCTGATCCGCACGAGCTGGGTGCAAAGACTTCTCTACCAATGGAACCATATCTCTGATGGGTTCGCATACGTGCCCAAAAGCTGGGAATGCAGTACGAAGCCGTCTTGCCTATCATTGTTGAGGTTGCTGACGAAGAAGGGGTTCCTCCTACCATCCTACACCCTTACATGCCTACTGACATATGGGCATTAAAGAGATCATGGATGCAGCTGAGAGAAGAGCGGGATACTTACAGAGAAAAGTATCACGAGCAAGAGCTGAAGATTAAAAAGTTGACAAGACAGCTGGAGAACGAGCGGATCCTCAATTACTATGTCCGCACCGACAAGAAGCGACCATGGGACCATTGATTGACTTTTTGATTATTTCTAGTTGTGATTTACTCTTCAGTTTTTCTTTCTTGTAAAGCCTTAAGGGAATTTGTTGAACAATTAATTTCAAGTTTATCTAATAAAAGTGTGTTTCATTTCTTGTTTACGAATTTGAATCTCTCGACGTCTTTGAAATCATATCATACGCATTTTATTCCATGCACCTCATAACAGGTACCCCTACAGGTTTTCTCATCTTCTTCGTTGTTATTTCAGCATCATGTCTTCCGAACCATCAACTGAACAAGCAATCAAGGCTCTGCAAGCTCAAAATGCCCAGTTCCAGGAACTGTTCATGAATTTGGCTAAGGGTCAACAAGATCTGAAGACCCTTATCCTGAAAGAGAAGAAGAAGAAGAAGAGGAAGACAGTCCTATTTAACATGGGTCACAAGTTTGGAAACAGGCTGCGAGATGAAGTTGATTTGTCCCACTCATCTGGAGGGGGAGAAAACCAGGAAGAAAGGTGGGCTCCTAGCCCCGTGGTTTCAGAAAACGAGACTGACTTTGACGAAGACCAGTATCCACCGGCTGAGGATAGATATAAACAGTTGGAAGACCGGTTGAGCGTGATGGAAGTTCAGAAAGTGCCTGGCCTAGATTTTGGTGATTTGGGTCTGTCATCTGGGGTGGTAATTCCCCATAAGTTTAAAGCACCAACCTTTGCTAAGTATGACGGGGTTTCTTGTCCAAAACTGCACCTCCGTTCTTATGTTAAGAAGATTCAGCCGTACACCGCTGACAAGAACCTTTGGATCCACTTCTTTCAAGACAGTCTCTCAGGGACTCATCTTGAATGGTTTTACCAGCTGGAAGGAGCTAGTATCCATAATTGGGAAGATTTGGCTGCTGCTTTCTACAAGTAGTACCAATACAATTCCGACCTCGCTCCCACGCGTACCCAACTCCAGGGTATGTCAATGGGTGCGGGCGAAGGTTTCAAAGATTATGCTCAGAAGTGGAGGGACCTTGCTGGAAGAGTGCAACCACCCTTGGATGATAGGGAGCTAGTGGATATGTTTCTGGGGACCTTGTCTGGTCCGTATTTCAACCATCTGATTGGAAGTTCTTCGTCCGGGTTTACAGAGCTGATCATGACCGGGGAAAGGATTGAGGCTGGTATCAAATCCGGTAAGATACAGAAGGGCGCTTCATCGAGCACCGAGAAGAAGCCTTTTAATAAGGAGTCCAGTGATGTGTACAGTTCAAAAAGCCATAATAGACCTGAATGTCGCCAAGCTGTTAATGCGGTGGTTATATTAAGACCTGCTATTGCTCCTCGGCGCAACAATCAGCCAAGGGCCGAGAGGCCGCAAAGACAATTCACTCAGCTCAACATGGCTTTATCTCAGATTCTGCCACAGTTATTGAAAACCAGTCTAGTGATTCCAAGGGAGGCCCCGAAGAATCCAAATACAACATCACCGAAGTACAACCCTAATGCCTGCTGTGCTTTTCACTCTGATAGCCTGGGGCATGATACAAATGATTGTTGGGTTTTGAAAAACAAGGTACAGGACCTGATTGATGCTAAGGAGATTGAATTTGGAGCACCAGAAAAGCCTAAACAAGACGCATGGGTGAATGCTATCGGGGATGATGATGATGAAGAGTTTGATATTGACAGCTGGATATACCCGACTGCCGATGGTGGACTAAGAAATTGGACGACAAAGGATTCCATGCCAGTTTCTGTTATTACCCAGTAATGAGACTTTTTGTTTTGAATTTGTAACAGACAATGTTTTAAACTTTACGGCCCGGTGTCTTACTCGGGGCACCGTGGCTTCATTTATGAGGGCTTTATGTGTGTCATCTACATATATCATTAATAAAGGCATTGGACGTTTCTTGCATTTCAAATTTTGCGCTCCTTGTTTTTCTTTTATTATATATTGCAAAACAACTATTTTACACACACTCACATATACAGGTCTACATTCACTCTGGATATCACTGGTAACGACTCTGCTACTGCCAGTTATGACTTCGAAAGTCTGATCAACTTAGCCGAAGAGGAAGGTGAAGATGATTGCGAAGTGCTTGGTGAATTTACTAGACTGCTACTCCAGGAAGAGAGGGCCCTACAACCGCATGAAGAGCCGGTGGAATCAGTAAATCTGGGTACAGAGGTAGACAAGAAAGAGGTCAAGATCGGTGAAAATCTGGAGCTTAGTGTGAAGCAACAGTTGATTCCAATGCTGCATGACTACGTTGAGATCTTCGCCTGGTCTTATGAAGATATGCCTGGGTTGGATACCGATATTGTGGTTCACCGCCTGCCTACCAAGGAAGATTGTCCTCCAGTGAAACAGAAGGTCCGCCGAATGCGCCCAGAGATGTCTGAGAAAATCAAAGCTGAAGTGATGAAACAGTTCGACGCTGGTTTTCTAGCAGTTACTTCTTACACACAGTGGGTGGCCAACGTGGTTCCAGTGCCGAAGAAGGATGGTAAAGTTCAGATGTATGTTGATTATAGGGATCTGAACAGGGCAAGCCCCAAGGATGATTTCCCTCTACCTCATATCGATGTTCTGGTTGACAACACCGCACAACATAAGGTATTCTCCTTTATGGATGGTTTCTCCGGTTATAATCAGATTAAAATGGCTCCCGAAGACATGGAGAAGACAACCTTTGTTACTCAATGGGGTACCTTTTGCTACAAGGTCATGCCTTTTAGATTAAAGAATGTTGGGGCAACATATCAGCGCGCCATGGTCGCTTTGTTCCATGACATGATCCATCATGAGATTAAGGTATACGTCGACGACATGATTTCCAGATCCCAAACTGAATAAGAGCATCTTGACCACCTTCAGAAGTTATTTGAAAGGTTGAAGTTGTACAAGCTGAGGTTAAACCCGAACAAGTGCACCTTCGGGGTGAGATCTGGTAAGCTGTTGGGTTTTGTCGTAAGTGACAAAGGTATTCAAGTGGATCTTGCAAAGGTGAAGGCTATACAAGAGATGCCAGCTCCCCGAACAGAGAAAGAAGTCAGAGGCTTTCTGGGATATCTGAACTATATTGCCCGATTCATCTCGCACCTGATTGCTACTTATGAGCCAATCTTCAAACTACTGAAGAAAGATCAAGTGGTAAGATGGAACGATGAATGTCAGGCCGCCTTCGAAAGGATCAAAGAATATCTCCAAGAGCCACCCATTCTGATGCCTCCAGTTGAAGGGAAACCTTTGATCTTATACTTGACAGTACTCGACAATTCAATGGGGTGCGTGCTGGGGCAGCATGACGAGTCTGGCCGAAAAGAGCATACTATTTATTACCTTATAAAAAAGTTTACCGACTGCGAGACTCGATACTTGTTGCTCGAGAAAACTTGTTGCGCTTTGGCATGGGCTGCTCGCCGACTGAGACAGTATATGCTGACTCACACTACTCTATTGATATCAAATATGGATCCAATCAAGTATATCTTCGAGAAGCCTTCCTTGTCCGAAAGAATAGCAAGATGGCAGATGATTTTGACTGAGTATGACATCCAGTACACGACCCAAAAAGCAATCAAGGGAAGTGTGTTGGCAGACCATTTGGCACATCAAGCAGTGGATGATTACCAGTCTATGAACTTTGAATTTCCGTATGAGAATATCATGATAGTGACTGACTGCGAAGAACCTGGACCGGATGAAGGACCCGAGGAGCCGATGGTATATGTACTTTGATGGAGCTTACAACGCTTTGGGCAACGACATTGGCGCCGTGATCATATCTCCTAAAGGCTCTCATACTCCGTTCACCGCCCGACTATGTTTCAACTGCACCAACAATATGGCGGAGTATGAAGCATGCATCATGGGTCTTCGAGCAGCAATTGACCTAAGGATTAAGTTCTTAAGTGTATTCGGAGATTCCGATCTCGTGATCAGTCAGATCAAAGGCGAGTGGGATACGAAACACCTAAATCTTATTCCTTACTAGGAGTATGTGTTGACGTTGCTTCCACATTTCGAGGAGATAACCTTTGAACACTTCCCTAGAGAGGAGAATCAGTTAGCGGACGCGCTGACTATAATGTCTTCTATGTTCAAAGTCAATTGGGACAACGAAGCTCCCCGGATTATCATTGAAAGGTTGGACGAACCTGCACATTGCTGTGACATTGAGACTGAAGAGGTAGCAGATAAACCCTGGTTTCATGAGGTGAAGAGGTATCTTGAGACTCAGTGTTGTACCCCAAAATTTGCCCTCTCATGTTTTCAAAGGTATTCCCTTACATGGTTGGTCACAAGCCCTTTCCTAAGGAAAATAAAGTTTTTTGAAGACGAACAAAGTGTCTTTCGATTGGCATCTGGGAAAAGTCTTCGATTGGGTATCCAAAATCCTTCGATACAGGCTTGACTCACCAGTCTTCGATTGGGCATTTGGCACTCTTCGATCAGGCTTTGATTAGTAAGCTTAGATTAGGTGTTTGGAACCCTTCGATCAAGCTTTGGTGTGCAAGTCTTCGATTGAGCGTTGGACCCCTTCGAACAAGTCAATTTCACAATGCTTTGACTAGTACTTCAGAGGGTCCTTCGACTGGAACTTCATACTTTACCTCAATCAGAACATCAGAACGAAATGACCTTCGAATGGCATTTCAGTGCAGAGTTTCTCTTAATCTAAGATGCTCTGATGAAGGAAGTTCTGGACACTTCGAATCAGAAATTAGACTCATCACAAGGCCAAAGGCTGGTCGAAGTTATCTAATAGGGAATGTTCTAAATAGATTCGAATTGGACTTTGAAGCTGGCAAAGAAGGCAGATTCGAAGGAATGAAGTAGTCTGGCATGACTAAGCAAAAACACATATCCTAACCTGTCCAGGTTCACCCAAAGTTCACAATGGCATGTGTCCCTTGCAAATATGCAATCGAAGCAGGGGGAGTCTCAACCGAAGGGGCTGTGACATCGAAACTGGAGTAGTTCGAATTGGGACTTTGAAGCGATCGAAGCAGGGGGAGTGTCAATCAAAGGGAAGTGGATCTGTAAGTCAGCTTTCGATTTTCATCATGTTGGAAGCCCAAACAGCTCATAACAGGCTGGCAGTAACGCATGAAAGCAGATTGGCACGTGATTGAATCAAAAATAGAAAGTCTTTATGAAGAAACCAAATCAAATCCGTGTAAAGGCATGGTGTGGACAAAAAGATTGAATTAGGCTATTTTTGGAATGATATTCAAAGTAAATCAAATCAAGAATCAAGACATTGATGGAGGAAGATTGAGTCCAGGTTTTCAACCCTAATTCATTCCATTATATACAAGCAAGCCTCACAAATCAAAGACACACGAAAAAACGCACAAAAACTCTGCAGAAACGGCCACACAACTTTGAGAAAAAATCTTGAGAACCTTGGATCTGAAATTGCACTTAGAGACCTTTTCAGGATCAAACAAAGGTTCCAATCGCTTCCTTAGACCTCACCGAAGCAGTACCAATCATTATCGTGTGCTCTCCTGCCCCAAAAAGCCCTGTAAGTATCGCTCTGAACCGCCATACTCATGGAATCGTAAAGCTTCAATCTTGCATCCTTTCATTGAAATAATTACATATTCATACTCTGTGTTGTATTCTGAAACTTTTAGCATCATTGAATTTTATTTTCATAGCCTGTAATGCCATGCCCAGTTCTAGGGTTCGTGTATCTCATTTTTGGGGTTTTTAATTGTAGGCAAAATCAATGCAAATAATGGACATGGATGAGTTCAGGGGAGAGAGACGAGTGCATTGGCACTCTTAGCTTGCGTTTATATGGCCCAGGGAGGATTTTGGAGAGGTGCTATGAATCTTCCTGCGGAATAAAATCCGCAGGTAAATGAACCAGGGTAATATGAAGAAGACGATCACGTGGCTAGCGTCTATTGGCCCATTTGAATTATTAGCACGTTTTTAATTTTTTGCAGGGAATAATTGTTGGTTTTGAATATATTATTTGTGTCTTATTCCACTAACAGGTTAACATCATGGCTCAGTTGGTAGCGCGCTAGTTGAATTGTCCCTTGGGACCTGGGTTCGAATCCCAGGTCCCCCAAAACTTTGTTACATTTTTTCTTCAGGTACTCAGGTGCAGCATTCCAAGCATGGTTCACCATATGCCCCAGGGATCAGCATGCCAAGTGGCCCACCAGGCAGATTTAGTGACCCAGATTGCACACCCATCATAGTCCTCAGTCAACAAACATGCATGGAATCACAAAAGTCCAACAGGCTGGACGTCTGGGTCTGGGAATTACCATTCAAATGCCAACTTCAGGCCCAACACCCCCCCCTGAGTTTGTTTATTTTATTTTTTCTTTTCACTACTTTCTATTTTCTATTTTCTATTTTGTTATTATTAACTAATTAACTTTTCATAAAATCAGAAAACCCCAAAAAATAATATTTTTTAATTTTATTATTTTATTATTTTTGTAAATAAATTGCAGCAAATTAATTTAGTTTTTAATTAGGTTTAATCTTAACATATTTTGCATTAAATTAAAATTGATTTAGAATTAGGGTTTTGACATATTTTTACCTTTCTAATTTTATTTCCTTAATTAAAATAAAACTCAAAAAATATTTTCTTTTAATTAATTAATTCCATTATTAATTTAGACTTAATTCTTAATTCAAAAAAGACCAAAAATACGCTTTATTTAATGAAAAAAGGGTCAAAACCCTAGGACGCTCCGATTCAATTTTCTCGCGCGCATTTTATTTTTGATCCATATAATTGTAATTGCTCCGAGGATGTAATAGTTTTAACTTAGGATTTTATTTACCGCTTTTATTTACTTTTTCGCATTTAATTTTAAGGGTTTGTTTTTGGCGATGTAAATACCCGACGCCTTGTAATAGCTTAGTTTTATTTTCTGCAATTTATTTTCTGCAACCATTAACTGCTAGATGTTTGACTAATAGGCTATGCTTGACAAGATTAACCTTTAAATTAAAATCAACCGTAGCTCACCATTAACATGTACAAAGATAATATAACTGAAAAACAATACACTCACACATGCCACTCTTAGGGTACATCTCACTTGGTTGCCTCAAACGTGGTCATTGAGTATAGGATGTTTTATAGGTCACCCTCTTGTCCAAAGATCATAAGTCACCTCAAAACGGTTGCCTCGGATAAAATGATCTAAGACATTAGGGTTACCACTAAGGCGCCTAACATTGCTTTAGTGACCACACGTCCCTTAAATCGAATTGACCCGAAAACTCCAACGACGATGCTACCTACTCCTCAATAGTGGGATGGCATTGTCTAAAGGACGCTTGCACAGTCTAATTCCTTTTTGAGTAGGTAGATGTTCTTAAGTACTTGCTCCTTTTAAAACAAAACAAAAATTTTCGCACTTACACTCTCTTTCAAACAAAAACTCTTTTCAAACCCACAAACACAAAGAAAAGAAAACTTTTGAAAACATAGTGAGCAAGTACCTAAGAGCCCATGGATAACCACAGATACAAAGGGTGCTAACACCTTCCCTTTCTATAATCTACCTCCCGAACCCGAGAAATATCTCGAAAAGGAATTTTTCTGTGCTTTTGTCCTTTCCTTGTTGGATAAAATAAAAGACGGTGGCGACTCTTGCTTACCGCGACATTTTGCAAAAACAAACGCAAACGCGAACCAGCATTCCAAAACAGTAAGTTCTCATTCCCACCGATCACACTCAGGAATACCCCGAGGGTGCATTTGTTAATGATAAGAAATTCCTAAGAAGGTTCGCGGCGAAGTTCTTCATCAGCAATGGTATTCTTTACAAGCATAACCATGATTCGACCTTACTGCGATGTGTGGATAAGAACGAGGTAGAAAAGATCATGGTAGAGTTACATGAAGGTACTTTCGGAACTCATTCTATTGGACACACCATGGAAAAGAAAATCCTTCGGGCATGATATTTTTGGTCCATAATGGAAGCCGACTGTTATCAGCATTCTCAGACCTGTCACAAGTGCCAAGTCTATGCAGATAAGGTGCACATACCTTCAGTACCTCTGAACGTCTTGACAACTCCGTGGCCTTTTGCAATGTGGGGCATTGATATGATCGGCGAGATCAGACTTACAGCGTCCAACGGGCATCGTTTCATCTTGGTAGCAATTGATTACTTTACAAAGTGGGTTGAAGCAGCTTCCTTTACTACGATAACCAAGAACGTCGTGGCACGGTTCATTTAGCACAATCTGATTTGTCGATATGGTGTACCAGAGAGGATCATTATAGACCATGGTACAAATCTCAACAATAAGATGATCACCAAACTCTGCAAGCAATTCAAGATACAATATCACAACTCTTCTCCCTACCGGCCGAAGATGAATGGGGCTGTAGAAGCGGCTAATAAGAACATTAAGAAGATTATGCAGAAGATGACAGTGGCATACAAAGATTGGCACGAAATGTTACCATTTGCTCTTCATGGGTACCGTACCTCAGCGCGAACGTCAACAGGGGCAACACCCTATTCCTTGGTTTATGGCATGGAGGTAGTCTTGCCCATTGAAGTTCAGATACCCTCTCTTTGGATTATGAAGGACGCAGGTCTGAGCGAAGATGACTGGATTCAGACCCAGCTTGATCAGCTGAACTTAATCGACGAGAAGAGACTTACTGCTATTTGTCATGGTCAGACGTACCAAAACAGATGATCAAGGCATTTAACAAGAAAGTCAGACGAAAAGAGTATCAAGTTAGGGACCTGGTTATCAAGCGCATCATTCTGTCGCAAGGTGATCCCAGGGGCAAATGGACCCCTACTTACGAAGGGCCATTTGTGGTTAAGAACATTTTCTCAGGATGAGCTAAGATTCTAACCACCATGGATGGTGACGACCTTCCTCACCCCGTCAATGCAGACATAGTGAAAAGATACTACGCATAATCAAAGACCCGCTAGGTCGATTGGCCTAGGAAAAAATAAGGGCTTCCCGGCGAACCAAAAGGGTTCGGGCAAAAATAAGGGATGAAAATGAAAAAAACTGTACACTCGGCAAGTCGAAAACCTGAAAAGGCGGCTTGGGCATAAAAGGGTATCCCGGTGGACTGAAAATTCGAAAGGGCGGTCCAGGCAAAAATTAGGGATCAAAGCGTGACACTATGTCCCATTGGATCACCTTGTATTCAGACTTCGGTATCGACTATCAAGCTCGGACGGCACTAATCAATATGATCTACCTTCAACCAAGTAGCAAAGTGATGAGATGCTCGAGGACATAAAGGCAATAGCAGAGTTGGAACCCAGTGGGATTATTCACATAGCTGTTTTGTTTAGTTTTTCACAAATTGTGTAAATTCTATTGTTCGGCGGCGTTGTCTTACCAAGACGTCAGCCTCTTGTACAAAAACGCCTATTTACGGGCCAAACTTCAAAATCAATACAATTCATTTTCAGAGAAATTTCAAACTGTTTTTTCCTTTTTCTGTTTTGTTTTGCGAAGAACGTCCAATGTTCATTTTTGATATATGCACTTGACATTAATTGCTGCTCATAAATATTTACATGCGAAACAAAAGACCATTACTTGTAATATCAGAAACAGGGGCAAATAAGAATTGTCTAAACTTTACAGTTGCTCTATCCATCAAGGTACAAAGGTAGGTTCAGCTGAAGAATATGGCCAAGGTGCATTCACTCCCCCAGATTAAGACAGTAATGTTAGCTCTCCCCAGCTGAGAATTGCAATTGTGAATGAATCGATAATATTCTCCCTCCAAGCAGAGTTTATCTACCATCAACACTGAAAAGGCTTAATATCCCTGGCAGTCTTAATATTCCCCAACGGAGTATAAGAATATTCCCCGGCAGAGTACAAGATATCCCTAGTGGAGTTTGAAATTTTTCCCAGTGCATTCTGAAAAAGCTTCCCTAGTGAAGTTGAAGAATCATCCCAGTAGACTTTGGAAGATTGTCCCCAGCATGATCTCAAAGGATTATCCCCATAAGAGTCTAAAAGGATTATCCCCATAAGAGTCAAAAAGGTTGTCCCCAGTGAAGCCGCAACTGAAAGATCATCCCCAACGGAGTTCATTCCTTTCACAAACAGAATTCAAATCCCCAGCAGGATCCAATACCACCAGTAACAGTAATTCATCCCCAGCGGAATTTATCGGTTGAATCCTCAGCAGAGCATCTCTTCCCCACAGAGTAATCTCCTCATCAGTTTATTCTCCAACGGAGTTATCCTCTCCTGCAGGTTTATTCTCGCAACCGTCTTCGTTCGCTATCCCCAGCAAAAACGAAGAATCCAACTCTATTCTCCAACAGCTATCCGGGATTTATTTTCCCCAGCTAAAAGCATTACATTTCCATACATCATGATACATGCATATACGCATCATACAACACAATCTCATTTACTTTGAGAATATCATTGCTTGATATATATCATGCATTGCATACGACTGACCTTTACCTTTCAGGAAGGATGCAGTTAAGTTCTCAGCTATGTCGAAGAACTGACCGGCTCTTAAATCTCAACTAAATTATTCTTGGTTGAATTACAAATAAGGTTCTCAATCTCGACAATTTTCCTCCGTCGAAGTGAGGACGAGTTCTTAAATCTCAACAGAATTATTCTCTGTTGAAGTAAACAGACAATCCTAGATCTTGATGAAGATGTTTCCCTCAGTCGAAGAATTGACCGGCTGTTAAATCTCGCCTGAATTATTCTCGGTTGAATTACAGATAAGGTTCTCAATCTCGACAATTTTCCTCCGTCGAAGTGTGGACGAGTTCTTAAATCTCAACAGAATTATTCTCTGTTGAAGTAAACAGACAGTCCTAGATCTTGATGAAGATGTTTCCCTCAGTCGAAGACCTGACCAGTTCTTAAATCTCAACTGAATTATTCTCGGTAGAATTACAGATAAGGTTCTCAATCTCGACAATTTTCCTCCGTCGAAGTGTAGACGAGTTCTTAAATCTCAACAGAATTATTCTCCGTTGAAGTAAACAGACAGTCCTAGATCTTGATGAAGATGTTTCCCTAAGTCGAAGACTTGACCAGTTCTTAAATCTCAACTGAATTTTTCTCGGTTGAATTACAGATAAGGTTCTCAATCTCAAAAATTTTCCTCCTTCGAAGTGTGGACGAGTTCTTAAATCTCAACAGAATTATTCTCCGTTGAAGTAAACAGACAGTCCTAGATCTTGATAGATGTTTCCCTCAGTCGAAGACCTGACTGGTTCTTAAATCTCAACTAAATTATCCTCGATTGAATTACAGATAAGGTTCTAAATCTCGGCAATTCCCCTCAATCGAAGTACTGACCGGTTCTTAAATCTCAACTGAATTAGTCTTGGTTGAATTACGGATAAGGTTCTAAATCTTGACGGATTTCCCCCAGTTGAATTACGGATAAGTCCTTAAAACCCAGCAGAGATGTTCTCTCAGTTGGAGTACAGGCAAGTTCCTAAATCTCAGCAAGACCAAGCTTCCCCAATGGAATCTTCCACAAAAATAGGTATGCAAATTCTCGCTAAGGAATCTCTTATGCGATCGACACTTCTCCAAATGGCATCTGTAAGCCCATTCCCGACATCACAAGGCTGATACCACGTCATGCGAGAGCAAATTTCTGGGCACTCTAGTGTTCAATCATCTTCCACCTTCGGATCACGAAAGGCACGAAAGCCAATCTACATCCTCAGGTTTAAGAAGATTGAACAGGGGCAACTGTTGTACCCCAAAATTTTACCTCCCATATTTCTCAAGGCATTGCAAGAAACATCTCCAAGTTGCTCAAGGTAGCTCAAGAGTGGATCAAACAAGTCATCTCCTAAGGCAGTCAACCCCAAATTAGGGTTTTGTGTTGCATCAAGATCTTTGAATCCAAATGACCTAAAGTGATCCCCAATGTCCTAATAGGTTCTCAAGGTCATCCATGTCAAGTTTCAAGCCTTGCGGAGGAAGTTTGCTCAGTAAATTGCTCAAAGGATCCAAAAATCGACTGTGCTAGGGCAAAAGTCAACTGTGACCTACATACAATCAAAATTCAATATTTTTTGTCAACATTCTCATTTTGAAGGATATTTCATCATTTGATCAAGGGTTGATCATGATTCATCAAGGATTGCTCAAAATTCATCAAGACTCAAAAGTTGCTAAATTAGGGTTTTGTAGGAAAAGTCAACTCAACTTTGACCAAGCATACCTTTATCATACTTTATGAGAAATGACCCATCCAAATATAATTTTGAAGAGGAGGCAATTTCCTACAATCCATCTTCATACCCAAATATCAAAAAATGCACTCACAAGAAGTTATAAATTTGGACATTATAGGTCATTTTTGATAGTCAACAAAAACACCTTTTTTTTGCCAAAGCTTATAACTTGAGCATGGAATATCAAAATGATATGCGACAAAAAGGGTTGGTTAGAGGACATCTCAAGATTTCTAAAAAATCCTAGACCACTTCCAAAAGTTCAAAATTGAATAAGTTATGCATTGTTGAAGTTGGGCATTTTTGCAAAATTGCCAAAAGTCAACCATCCCTAAAACTTCAAATTTTGTCAAATGGGCCCATTCTTTTCCACTTGATTTGAGCTTGCATAGTTTCCCACGTTTCCTAACTTCATCCATGAGCCCATATCTCTTTTTTATTATTTTATTTGATTTTTTATTGGATTTATTCATTTTAAATCAAATTAAATCATATAAAATCCCAAACTTTGATTACCTAAGATTTTTTTGCTGTTTCAGGTCTTAATTATCATCATGATCATCATCAAACTCGAATCATACAATATCATGTGCAAAAAGATTGAAAATTGGCAAAATTGGAAAGGTTTAAAGAATGAATCAAATCAAATTCCAATGCATTGATTTAGAGAGATTCATTCGAAATTTGTTACCCTAGCACATTATACCATACATAAAGAAGCCAGAGGAATCGAGACAGGGGTTAGAGGCTGCAAGGAGAGGCAAGACAAAACTTGAAAAATATACAAAAAAATCTTGGAATCGAATTGATAGTTAGAGGCAATTTCAGAAGCTGAGACCGGTCCCAATCTCTTCCTGGGTGTTCACACAATCTTCCTGGATCAAAAGTAAGCTCGCTCATACGCCCAAACGCACTGTAAGGGTCACGATAATCCGCTCTGTTCTTGAAATCATAATTCATCATTCTTGCATCATTTGAGTAAATTGTTGGTATATTTGAAATCCTCATAACATTTCCAAACTATTGGTATTATTCAATTTTGTTTATCTGGCCTATACTGCAAAATACCATAGCTAGGGTTTCATGGATATTTTTGGGCATTTTTATTTCAGGGATAATTGGCCACCAAGAAGGGAATGGTTAGGACCGGGAGATTGAGGCGAGCATGACCATGCACTTGAAATTCATTTTTGTGGCTCGTAGCAAGTTTTGGAGATGGCCTGGCTTATAGCTACGGACTTTTGTCCGTTGGTATAGGTCTGAATTGTTTTAGCCACGGTTCAACAAAGAAGATGAAGGCGTGTCACACCATGGTTGGCCCATTCAAATCACGCGCGCATATTTTTTGTTCTGACCAATAATCATTGTTTTATTTCATTATATTTTCTTTGTATTATATTAACAAACAAAGCCAAGTGGCCTAGTGGCAAGGCAAACGCTCCAAACTCCTTCAGGACCTGGGTTCGAATCCTAGGTCCCCCACTTCCTATTTGATTTTTCCTTTCAGACAATCATGTGCATATCCAGGTTTGCAGCTCACCATGCACCATCGTTCAATAAATTTCCAGATGGCCCAAGGCCAAATCTGGTGGCCAAGATCTGAAGGACCACCATAGGCAAAGTGAGCGCACACACACCAAATCCAGGAAAAGTCCAACAAGGCCAGCGTGTAATGGGCCTTCAGATTTCCATTCCTGCCCCCATTTCAGGCCCATACCCCCTCTCTCTATTTTATTTATTTATTTTGTTTATTTTATTTGTTTTATTATTTTTGCTTAATTAACTAACCAATTAAAATTCTTTTCTTTATAAAATCAAAACCCCAAAAAAAAAATATATTTTATTCAATCAAATTTTTGTTTTTTTATTAATAAACATTAATTAATTAATTTAGGTTTTAATTAGAAATAACTTTAACCTATTTTTTGTAAATAATTAAAATTAAATTAGATTTAATTAGGTTTTAATTACTAACATTAATTATTTTATTTTTCTTTCCTAAATAAAAAAAACCCAAAAATATTTATTTTTTATTAATTAATTAATTAATTTTAGTTTAGTAATTAATTTAGGCTAATTTCTTTCTTAAAAATAAAAATAACAAAAAAATCTTTTCTTTAACAAAAAGGGTCAAAACCCTAATATTGCGCTCGATTTAATTTCCCGCACGCGATTTATTTTCTTTTATCCATTTATGTATCTGATTCCGGATTGTAATAGTAAATAGGACCTTTATTTATTTTTATCACTTTATTTATTTTTAAAAGGGTTTGTCTTTGGCGATGTAAATACCCGACGCCTTGTAATTTAAATTCCGCATTTTATTTTCCGCAAATTATAACTGTTAGATGTTTGATAATAGGATGGCATGACAAGACTGAATGTTTTAACCTAAAATCAACTTAGATTACCCTTAACATGTACAAAGATAAAAATAATTGAAAACGACACACTCGCACATGCGCACTCTTAGGGTACACCCCACTTGGTTGCCTTCGTACGCAGTCATTTAGTATAGGTAGTTTTAGAGGTTGCCCTCTTGTCTAAAAGATCATAGTTGCCTCGAAACGGCTGCCTCGGATATTGTTGCCTCAAACAAATGATCTAAGACATTAGGGTTACCGCTAAGGCGTCCTAACATTGCTTTAGTGACCGCACGTCCCTCATTCAAATTGACCCTTAAACTCCAACGACGGTGCTACCTACTCACTAATAGTGGGATAGCATTTCCTAAAGGACATTAGCATAGAATGATTCGTTTTTCAAGTAGGTAGATGATTCTTAGATACTTGCTCTTTCAAAAAACAAAAACTTTTCACACTTACACTCCTTTTCGAACAAAGTTTTCAAAAACACTTCATTACACTCTTGAATATAGAAGCAAGAGTTAAATCGAAGTTTTCAAACAAATTTTTTTTCAAACCCACAAGTACAAAGAAAATAATTTTGAAAATAATATGAGCAAGTACCTAAGAGCCCGTGGATAACCATAGATATAAAGGGTGCTAACACCTTCCCTTTCTATAATCTACCCCCCGAACCCGAGAAAAATCTCGAAAAAGGAATTTTTCTGTGCTTTTTTCCTTTCCTTGTTTGATAAAATAAAAGTAGGTGGCGACTCTTGCTTACCGCGGCATTTTGTGAAAACAAACGCAAAACGCAAACCAACATTCCAAAAAACAGTCAGTTCTTCCCACCGTATCACAGATACCTTGCAACATTGCTAATCATGGCTATACAATGACCCACGCCTGTCCCGTTTACATCCAAAGATAAGGTTGTTTACCAAATCAAAGGTAAGACAACAATGTCAAAGGAAAAGAAAATGAAAAAGAAATACATTTGAGTAGGTAGATTGTTTTTAGTTACTTGCTCCATTTTAAACAAATATCCTTGCTATTTTCAAAACAAACACACACATTTCCAAACATCTTACAAACATTGAAAACATTTTCAAAAAAGATCAACATCTTTGTATACATTCTTACGAACGAGAATCATTACAAAGATTGCCTAAACAATGGCCTCTTTTACAAAATACTTTCAAAACCACACAAAGCACATTTTCAAACAAAAGCAAGTGATATAGCAAGTAACTAAGAGCCCATGGAAAACCATGGATGAACAGGGTGCTAATACCTTCCCTTTTCATAATCTACCCCCCGAACTCAAGAAACAACCTCAAAGGTCTTTCCTATGATTTTTCACCTTTCCTTTTGGATAAAAGAAAAGTCGGTGGCGACTCTTGCTAACCGCAACATTTGCGATAAAATGCAAAACAATCAAGTCAGTTCTCCCACCATATCACAGAACTGGCGACTCTGCTGGGGAAAATTCTAAAAGTGGGGTTACCTTAGGGTTTAGATCACATTTACTTGCTTACATTGTTTGAATTGTATGCTTTACATTATGGTTCTTTGTTTGGGTTTGAATCCTTTACCCGGATTTGGGATACATTATAGGTAAGTAGTAATACCTTGTGGAAATTTTGCGGGGTATACCGACTTGGTCTAAGCAATAGCTATGTTAGTGCGACATATTTGTGGGTACCGGTAGCCTTTGAGTTAATCAAAGAGAATACGGGACCGCTGAGTGATGTCATGAAACACTAATGAACTTCTAGAACCTTTACTTGATCAACTTGGCCTTTAGGATGTAGTGAGATGATCGGCTTTGGTGCAGTCCGAAGATGGTAGATACTCGATACTACACTCATTGAGGTTTGGTTTCTTGGGATATTTCTGTCGCCATTAAAGAGGCTTGAGCTGAAATAATGACCAAGGAAACAATCCGGTGATATTGAGCTCCTTAGAACCCGGTAACTATTACTAGGACAGGTTTTAGCCAACTAAACTTCAAGAGGGTACTTACCTATAAAACTCCATGCAAGCCTAAACTAAGGATTTGTTTGCTTTGCTTGTATATGCATACTTGTACATAACATCATGGACATCATGAACATCATATACATCCACTAACCATTTCAAGGATTTTGGGATTCATCTTTGTTCTTTTTTTGTAGGATATGTGTTGTACCCCAAAATTTTCCCTCCCATATTTCTCAACACATGGCAAGTGAGGCCCCAAAATTGCTCAAGGAAGTTCAAGAATTGACCAGACAAACTCTCTCCTAAGGCAGTATACCTCAAATTAGGGTTTCCATCTTCATCAAGATGTGTGAACCACAAAGGACTCAAATTCTCACCATTTTCCTAATATGTTCTCAAGATCATCCATGTCAAGTTTCAAGCCTTGCAGAAAAAGTTTGCTCAGTCAATTGCTCAAATGCCTGAAAATCAACTGTACTAGGTCAAAAGTCAATTGTGGCCCACATACAGTCAAGCTTCAAGATTTTTGGTCAACATCATCATTTTGAAGTGTTATCCATCATTTGATCAAGGGTTAATCATGATTCCTCAAGGATTTCTCACAATTCATCAAAACCCAAAAGTTGCTAAATCAGGGTTTTATAGGAAAAGTCAACTCAACTTTGACCAAGCATCACTTTCTCATACTTTATCAGAAATAACCCATTCAAATCTCATTTTTAAGAGGATGAAATTCCCTACAATTCATCTTCAGCTCCCAAGTCCATAATACGCACTCACAAAAAGATATGAATTTTGACATTATAGGTCCTTTTGAAAAGTCAACAAAAATACCTTTTGAGTCAAAGCCTCATACATGAACATGGAAGACTCAATTGAGATGAGAGTAAAAGGGTTGTTTAGAGGACATCCTAATCTTTCTAAATAGTCCAAGAACATCTCTCTAGGGTCAAAATTGAGAGAGTTATGCATTGGCCAAGTTGACCATTTTTGCAAAATTGTCAAAAGTCCAATGTGCTCAAATTTGCATTTTTTGCTAAATGGGCCCAACTTTTTATGCTTGCACCTCAACTATAATGTGGTCAAAGACTCAAATGTTCACTCACCCATTATGTGCTTCATTTTTCAATTTATTTTTATTTTTCATTAATTAAAAAGTGAATTAAATCAAATAAATGATGAAAATTAACAAAGATATGATTTGATTTGTTTTTTGACAGATTGGCAATCAAGGTATGCTGAGTTAACAAAATCAAATCGAATTAAGTTCAATTGGTACAAGAAAGGAATGATTTGGCTCAAAATAGCAACATATCATATAGCTTGCAAATCAAATCAAATCTTGGATAAATGCAAAGATTTAGTCCAAGTTTGTTAACCTAATTCACTCTAGGTTATATAGTGAACAATTCCAGATCAAAAAGAAGGGGTTAGAGTCGTGAAAAAAGGGAGAGCAAAGTCACAAAATTCAAATAAAAGTGTGAATTGGTTTTCACTCCACATGCCATCTCAAGCCATCTTAGCTATCCCAATCTATTGCTGGATGTCCCAGAAAGTTGTCCCAATCATTTTCCAGGCTTGAAACACCCAGAAACGCGCGCTACACCTCATACAGTTTGACATAATTTTCCAATTCGATTATCATAATTCTTGCATCATTAGCATCTTTAACTCATATATTTGTAATCTTCATCATGTTTGCAAGCTAACCATGTCATTTAATTGCGTTTTTGAAGCTTGTACACGATGTTTCCATTGCTAGGGTTTTTGCATTATTTTTAGGGTATTTTTGTACAGGAACAATTGGGCTTTGAATCAGGTACCATGATGCTCGTGAGGATAAAACGAGTTGATTGGTACCATTACCTTTCATTTATCTTGCGTGTACAACATTTTTGAAATATGCAGGGTTATACCTACTGTGATACGGTGGTAGAACTGACTTGAGGGTTTTGCATTTTATCACAAATGTTGCGGTTAGCAAGAGTAACCACCGACTTTTATTTTATCCAAAAGGAAAGGTGAAAAATCACAGGAAAGACCTTTGAGATTATTTCTTGAGTTCGGGGGGTAGATTATGAAAAGGCAAGGTATTAGCACCCTTTTCATCCATGGTTTTCCATGGGCTCTTAGTTACTTGCTAGATCACTTGCTTTTTTGTTTAAAATTGTGCTTCGTGTGGTTTTTGAAAGTATTTTGTAAAGAAGGCCATTCGTTTAGGAAATCTTTGTAATAATTCTCGTTTGTAAGAATGTATATAAAGATGTTTGTCTTTTTGAAAATGTTTTCAATGTTTGTAAGATGTTTTGAAATGTGTGTGTTTGTTTTGAAAATAGCAAGGATAGTTGTTTGAAAATAGAGCAAGTAACTAGAAGTAATCTACCTACTAAAATGTCTTTCTTATGCATTTTCTATTCCTTTGACATTGTTGTCTTACCATTGATTAGGTAAGAAACCCTATCTTTGGATGTAAACGGGACGGGCGTGGGTCATTGTATAACCATGATTAGCAATGTTGCAAAGTATCTTATCATTTTGAGGTACCAAGATCATTTTGTAAGGCAACTTAGAATAGTGTCATCGAGGGACTATGATCTTATACTTGTTTGTTTTTCCAAGATACTTCGCATACGTAATATGGTCATTTTTGTATAAGGCAACCAAGTGGAGAAACCCTAAGGATGCTTGTGTGCAAGTTTGTTATTTTCATGCTTTGTTTTTATCTTTCATTTAGGGTTTTCTATTTACTTTGTTTTGATCTTATCATACAAACCCTAATTACTAATCATGGCATGTAAAGCGGTAAATTGCGTAATATAAAGATTACTAAGCTATTACAACAATTTTATGGGAGGGGGGAGTACAAATTTAAATAGGGATTTGCAAGAATGTAAACCTAAATAAATTATTACAACCAAATCGAATTTATAGGAATATTAGAATAAATAATATACAATATTTAAATATGAAATATTATGTACATGCAAGAGAATGATTTTGTTTTGTTTTTATGTGAAAAGAAATTTAAACCTAAAAATATAAGGAAAAGAAATTAATTCTTGAAAGAAAGGTTAACCCTAATTTCTATTTTAAAAGAAAATAAAGTTCTTATGTACTATTTTTTATGTATTTTTATGTTAAAATAATAAATAATATTGTATAAAAAAATATAAAGTTTTTATATATGCAAAAATAAATATTTATAAGTATGGAATGAAAAGGAAATAAATAAATTATACTAAACATATTTTAATTATATTTTACAAGTTTATTTAGAAAATAAATAATATATATTGAAGATAAAATATATTTTCATGTGAAAAATAAACTAAAATAAAATAAAAGTGCAATATTATCAAATTTATATTTTTTTAGGATTTTTTATGCATTAAAGAAAATATTAAATAAACTAAAATGAAAATAAAACAAATAAAATAAAAATACAAAAAAGTTGGGCAAGGGGGGTGTTCTGAATAATCCAGTAGTGAAAGTTAGAAAAAACAACTAAGTCCAATGTGGAGGCCCAAACCTGCAAAAAGCCAAAACTGAAAGTGGAAAAAATGTTAAAAAACAAAAGGTAGCGCCAAGGTTTGAACCCAGGACATGGGTCTCACCAGCGCGCTACCTTGCCACTGGGGTGGCCATACATCCATTGATTTAAGTGAAACAAAAATAACATAACATGAACAAGGTCCTTGCCCTGTACTTTATCTTCTTCCCCAAGCTGGCCAGATATCCTGTAACTTGCTTATCTCTCCATGAAAATGAAAACTCATAACATGAAAACTGTAGCATTTTGTCTCACGATTCTAACCATATAAATCATGTAAGCTAACAATAAAAGATCAGAATGAATTTTAAAAACCCCTAAATTTAAACCTAAATTTTTCAGAATCTTCAAGTTCAAAATTCTCTCAACTCAGGCCAAATAAATGCAAGATAAATGTATGTACAACTTCGTTGTAATGAGGACTACATTGTTTATTCACAAATCGTGGCCAATGGTTGCCTGTATAAAGAGATAGAAGTTGAGGTTTTTACCTCTTTCAGTTGAAATCGTGGATGGAGTTGGAGTGATTTTTATGGAGGCCTGATGATTGCTTGAGCTTGCTTGAACCTCCCTGAGTGTGTTCCCACCCTTGCCTTGCTTTAAAAGTGTCTGAAACTCTCTGGCCAAGTCAACCTACAAGCTTTGAAAGCAAAAATGGCAGATGATGGAGAAAGGGTTACAGTACATGAATGAGGGTCTGGATCAGTTAGATATCATGTAGGTAAGGTGTTTTGATGATCAAGACTTGAAACGCACGAGCAAAATGAGAGATTGGTATGCTTATGCAAACACTGCAAGTCTTGACAGTTTTCTGGTGTTTTTGAGTTTTGGAGTGTTTGAGGCTTCTAGTAATCGTGTCCTATGTTGTATTGTGTTTGTATATTAGTATATAATCAGTTTTTTTCAACTCTCCAACAGATTTGCAAGTTATAGGCTTTTGGCACACTTTCTTGCTTTTGAAGCAAAGTGAAGGGACAAGGCTTAACATGCTTGTATTGACTTGCTTAGGGTTGGTATATACTTGTACAATTTGCTTTAGGCCTGTAAGACTGATTTGTGCAAAGGAGTCAGGTTCAATGCTCAATAATTGGAAAGTGGCAAAAGTTGAGCTTTTTCAAAATGGCAATGGTCACTTTATGCCATTTATGGAATTACAACTTGGGTAATGGCTCTAAGACTTGGATCAAGGCTTTGTCAACTGATTAAGCATTAAATTAAGGAGTGAGAAACAATTTTGGGACCTGTAAAGCATGGATTAGGAAGCATAGGTACTGATTGAAACTTTGTTTCTTCATGAAATGGCTTGAACCAAAAGTGAGAAATTGCCAACTTCATCTCTTTGATTCTCCCTACTCAAAAATGATCTTGATGAGTTCTCGTACATTTTGGAAAGCTTGAAATGTGCTCTATAACTCATCTTTGAAATGCATTTCAATATACCTCTTGGAACTAGGTGAAAAATTGCCATGAAGTTGGGTCAAAAACCTGCCTAAATTAGGGCAAAAATTCACTAAGTTACTTAGTTCATGAGCATGTATTCATAAATTTATATCTTGAGATCCAAGAATATTTAGGGAAAAGTGTGTGAATAAAAGTTGTAGATTTCATTGAGGTCTACAACTTTCATTTTGGGAACTTTCTTTGAATCATTATGCATCATGGTGAAAAAATGGCCGAAAGTTGAGAAAAAATAAGAAATTTTCTATACTTAGAAAATTTTCTAAGTTAAGAAAATTTTCAAATTTAAACCCTAATCTTCAAACTTGTATTTCTTGATGAACAAGTTTCACATCTTGACATGTTTTGATGAATTGTGACCCTTGACACTTGATTTTGACCAAAAAGTCAAAGTTTGACTTTTTAGTGTACAATTGACTTTTGATTAGTTAACTGCAAATTTCATCTGTCAATCCAATGAAATTGCAATGTTTTGAACCATGCTATTAGGTAAAGATGATGCAATTGAATCCTTGAAATCATGATTTAACTCAATTTGTCATTTGCTAGGTCAAAAAACCAGAAATTGCCCTTCCTCAGACAAAACCCTAATTTTTGACCATTTTGCCCTTTTGGTGATTTGATCAAATTTCTTGAGGAATTGTGATCCAAACTTGAGAAAATGATATATATAAGTCTAAAATGTTGATGTGGATCAAAATTTATGAATTTTGACTATAAATTGGCCATGGTTGACTTTTCCCCCAATACAATTGATTTTTAGGTCAACTGTCCAATTGACTGATAAAAAATGTGGTTCAAAGCTTGAAACTTGTCCTGAGTGATCTTAGGGATCCATAATGATGTTTGAAAGTCACATGAAGCATTGATAGTTCAAAAATCCTTGTGCAAACTCAAACCCTAATTTTGGGTCATCAGTGCATGATGAGATGCCTTGAGCTGACCAAACCCTAATCAAGTCTTGAGTCAAAGAAACCTTGTGAGAAAAGTCTTGATAAATGAGAGGGAAAATTTTGGGGTACAACACCTGCCCCTGTTCAATCTTCTTAAACCTGAAGAGTTAGATTGGCGAGATTTGCCATTCGTGACTCGAAGGTGAGAGAATGATTGGACACTAGAGTGCCAAGAAATTTGCACTCGACGATGTGTAGTTGAGGGAATGAACTTAAAGAGGCCATTTGGGGAAGTGATAGAATCTTGTTGGAGATGGGCTTGTAGATGCCATCCAAAAATGTTTGTTGAATTGTAAGTTGTAAGCTGAATGAGTAACAGAATGGCATCCGTGTCTAGAGCGTATCCGTACTGTATCTGAACTTGAATATCTGAATGAGTATCAGAATGACATCCGTGTCTAGAGTGTATCCATACTGTATCTTGAAATTTGAATGATTATCAGAAAGGCATCCGTGTCTGGAGCGTATCCGTACTGTATCTGAACTTGAATATATGAATGAGTATCAGAAAGACATCCGTGTCTGGAGCATATATGTACTGTATCTGAACTTGAATATCTGAATGAGTATCAGAATGGCATCTGTGTCTAGAGCGTATCCATATTGTATCATGATTGCACATTGTTAATGGTAGCTGTTAATCTTATCCTGAAAAGGGTAAAATGTTAGCTGAAACACAAAGTTATGTTGTATGAAATGTATTATGCAATGTATTTATTTTATCAATGTTTATGATATATGGATGTAATGTATGCGCATGTAAGCTGATTTGTTGTATTGCTATTTGATTGAGGAAAATAAATCCTTGAATGCTACTGAGGATATGTGGATTCTTCATGTCTTGAAGTTGAAGTACTGACAAGATTCTGTTGTGAGAGCAATGCCATATACTGCTTGAGGAATTCTGAGAAATTTGACGATCTCTACTGGGGATTAATAATTTGAAGTTTTAGTTCCGCTGGGGATCTAAATGACGTACTTTGGGGATTGCCTTATGGAATAGCCTAGAGACGTTTTCCTGCTTTTTCAACCTATCAGTAATTGTCTTTCGCATTTTGTTTATTTGTAAACAGTAATTATGTTCAAATGCATATGTTCATTAATGAATCATTGAACGTTTTTGCAAATAAAACACAAGTGTAAAGAAAAAGACAAATAGTTTTCTATACTTTCAAAGAGATATCTTTGTATTTAACTTTGAATAAGTATTTTGTACAAAGGAGACAATCATTCTAGTAAGAGAATGATGCCATAAAAGCAAGAAAAACTTTATACAAATAAAGATAGCTATGTGTAATAATCCCATGGGGTTTCCATTCTGCTATAGCCTTCGTATCTCTGAATATCTTGTCTATTTGTTGCTTCGTCCGAAGATGATTGAATTGATCAGAAACTCTGAGTTTGTCAGTGGAAGTCAAGAGGTTGTCCACAAAGTGATCCGACGGGACATAGTCATACGCTTTAATTCCCTAACTTTTGCCTGGACCGCCCTTTTGGGTTTTCAGTCCACCGGGAAACCCTTTTTTGCCCAAGTCGCCCTTTCGGGTTTTCAACTTGCCGGGTGTACAGATTTTTTTTATTTTATCCCTAATTTTTTCCCGAACCTTTTTGGTTCGCCGGGATGCCCCCTTTTTTTTGCCTAGGTGTGTCAACCTAGCGGGTATTTTATGCGTAGTATCTTTTGACTATGTCCGCGTTCGCAGGGTGTGGCAGGTCATCACCGTCCATGGTGGTTAAGATTATTGCCCCACCGGAGAAGATGTTCTTGATTACAAATGGTCCTTCATAGGTAGGAGTCCATTTGCCCCTGGGATCACTTTGTGGTAAGAGAATGCGTTTGATCACTAGATCTCCAACTTGATATACTTGGCGTCTGACTTTCTTGTTGAAAGCCTTGATCATCCATTTTTGATACATCTGACCATGGCAAACAATAGTAAGTATTTTTTCATCAATTAAGTTCAATTTATCAAGTCGAGTCTGGATCCAATCATCCTCACATAAACCTGCATCCCTCATAATCCTCAAAGAGGGGATCTGAACCACAATAGGCAAGACAACCTCCATGCCATAAACCAAAGAATAGGGTGTTTCCCCAGTTGATGTGCGAGCCGTGGTACGATACCCGTGGAGAGCAAATGGTAGCATTTCATGCCAGTCCTTGTAGGTGACTGTCATTTTCTGTATGATCTTTTTAATGTTTTTATTTGCAGCTTTGACGGCACCATTCATCTTTGGCCGATAGGGGGACGAATTGTGATGCTTAATCTTGAACTGCTCTCACAAGGCGGTGATCATAGTATTGTTAAGATTTGTACCATTGTCAGCGATGATCCTTTCTGGGATACCGTACCGGCAAATGAGATTTTGCTTGATTAAGCGGGCAACAACATTCTTAGTAACGGATGTGAAGGAAGCTGCTTCGACCCACTTTGTAAAATAGTCAATGGCCACTAGAATGAAGTGGTGTCCATTGGAGGCTGTAGGCTTGATCTCCCCAATCATATCGATTCCCCACATAGCAAAGGGCAAAGGAGCCGTCAAGACATTCAGAGGAACCAGAGGTACGTGCACCTTGTCGGTATAAATTTGACACTTATGATAAGTTCGAGAGTGTTGATAGCAGTCTGCTTCCATGGTAGACCAATAATATCCTGTCCGTAGGATTTTCTTCACCATCGTATGCCCACTGGAGTGAATGCCAAAAGTACCTTCATGTAATTCAGCCATAATCTTTTCAGCCTCAATATTTTCCACACACTGGAGCAGAATGGAGTCATGATTTCATTTGTATAGGATGCTGTGATACGGTGGCCAGAACCAGACTGTTTTGAAAATGCTGGTTTGTGTTTTGCGTTTGTTTTCACAAAATGTTGCGGTAAGCAAGAGTCTCCACCAACTTTTATTTTATCCAACTGGAAAGGAAAAAAGCACAGAAAAATTCATTTTTCGAGATTTTGAGTACGGGGGGTAGATTATAGAAAGGGAAGGTATTAGCACCCTTTCTATCTGTGGTTTCCACGGGCTCTTAGGTACTTGCTCATCATTTTCAAAATTGCTTTTGTGTGTTTGTGTGATTTGAAAAGTTTTTGTTTTAACTTCGATTTAACTCTTGCTTCTGTCTTCAAGAGTGTTACGAAGTGTTTTTTTTGAAAACTTTGTTTGAAAAGGAGTGTAAGTGTGAAAAAGTTTGTTTGGATTGAGCAAGTACTTAAGAACTAATCTACCTACTCGAAAAAAGAATTGTTCTATGTTCGTTTCCTTTAGACATTGCTATCCCACTATTAGTGAGTAGGTAGAACCATCGTTGGAGTTTTGAGGGTCAATTCGAAAGGGACGTACGGTCACTAAAGCAATGTTAGGACGTCTTAGTAGTAACCCTAATGTCTTAGATCAATTATTCGAGGAAACAATATCCGAGACAACTATTTCGAGGGAACTTTTCCGAACGGGACTTTGATCTTTGTTTAGACAGGAGAGCGACCACTAAAGCATCATATACTTAATGACCGTTTACCGAAGGCAACCGAAGTGTGAGTATACTCTAGGAGTGTGCATGTGCGTGTGATTCAATTTCAAGTTATTATCTTTGCACATTTAGGGTTTGCTAACCGTTTTAAAGTTTTACATACATTCTTGTTATGCATCCCTAATATCATACATCTAACAGTTTAATATTTTGCGGAATTTAAAGTGCGGAAAGTAAGCTACGCTATTACAAGGCTTCGGGTATTTACATAGCCAAAAACAAACCCTTAAAAAAACGATAAATGAAAGTAGAAGGTCCTAATTAAGCTATTACAACTTGTGAGCAGTTACATTAATAGAGTAAAAATAAAATGATAAAGCGCGTGCGAGGAAATTAAGAATGATAAGAAATTAGGGTTTTGACCCTTTCTAACCTAATTGAAAGAAAAAATGTTTTTGTTATTTTTAATTACTTTTAAGAAAAAAGAATATGGTTTTTTTAAATTAAATACAAAATTAATTAGTTAATTAAATTAATTAAAGAAAATAACTAATTTTAACCTATTTTTGTGTTTTTGGTTATTTTAAGAAAAAGAAAATATAATTAAGTTAGAAACAAAAACCCTAATTGTTCTAATTAATTTTAATTTATTTACAAAAAGAAATTAAAGTTACATAAAATTAAAATCTAATTAAATTAAATTTTTTTGATAAAAATAAAACTAAAATCTAATTTGATGGAAAAATTATTTTTGTGATTTTTTTAATAAAAGAAAATAATTGATTTGTGTTAGTAAAATAAATAAATAAAAAAAAAGAAAAGAAAAGATGAAGAAAACTGGGCCTGAAAGTAATCTGAGGGGGTGTCTAAAGCAGATTCTGGGCCCAAAACAAGGTTGTCCATGTTGACTTCCATGCTTCCATGCTTTGTGTTGACTAGGTCCCATGATGGTCCTTCGTATGCTAGCCTTCAGATCTGGCCTTCCGGACACATGGCTGATGGGATGATGATGGACTATGGTGGTCCTTGGCCTTGTGTGCGCGCTGGATCATGGAAAGACAAAATATGTGAAATAAATGGGGGACCTGGGATTCGAACCCAGGTCCTGATGCCTTTTGCACTCACCTTGTAACCAACTGCGCTAGCTGTTTTTGTTGTACATATAATAATAATAATAATTAATAATATACAATATATGCCAGTTAATGGGAAAAAAGCGCCAAAATTCAAATGGCCCAGTAAGGTGGTGCCACGTAGTTCATCCCCAACCTCGCTCCGTTGCTAAAAGTGAAACACTTTTACCTACAGACATATGTCCGTCGCTACATCCCTGCAATTTCTCAAAATCCTCCATGGGCATGATAAATGACATCTAATGCCATGGGTCAACTCGTCTGGACCTGCTGAGTATTATGATGCCCTTTTTATGGGCCAATTTTGCCTGCACACAAAAATCCTAAATCGAGCCAAAAAAACCTAGCAAATGTGAAATCTCGTACAATCCATGAAAATGCAATTAAATGTTACAGAAAGCTTGCAAATGTGTTAAGGAATGAAAATATATGATTATCTCATGCTATAAGTGCCAGAATTATGCAAATCAAATTCAAAAAAAGTTCAATGTCGTGACGGCCTTACAGTGGTTTCTAGCGTCTGAAACTGCTTGTTCTTGATTGGTATAGGTTCCTTGTGATCCCAGGAAGCGATTGGGATGGCTAGAAGGTCTTGAGAATGCCTGGGACTATGAATTCGACTCAGCACCTTTTTGTGTTTTTTTTCAAGTTTGGTCCTTGTTCTCGCGCCTCTCTCCAGCCTTGTTTTAGGTATGCAAATGTTCAATATATATCAAGGATTGGATTAGGGTTTAAAACATGATCTCAATCTTCCTCCACTATTGATTTTGATTTGGATTTGATTCACTTGAAAATCTTGTTAAAAATAGGTCAAACTCAATCTTTTTGTGCACACAAAGGCCTTGCACGAATTCAATCACTTGCCAACTGGATATAGGACCTGAAACAAGCACAATATCTTGAGATTTCAATGTTTTGGATTTTTCCATGATTTGTTTTGATTAAAATTGATTTAATTCAAATAAAAATAAAAATAAATAATAAAAACAAGATAATTACAAGTGGAAAGAGCTAGGGCTCGTGGACCATGCTACCAACTCAAAACAAGTGCAAAAAGTTAGGCCCATTTAGCAAAAATTGCATTTTGAGGCATAGTTGACTTTTGACAATTTTGCAAAAAGGGTCAACTTCACCAATGCATAGCTTCCTCAATTTTGACTCTTTAAAGGTGTTATTGGACTTTTTATAAAGCTTGAGATATCCTCTAAGCAACCGTTTTGGTCTCATCTCAATTTGATATCCCATGTTCATATATGAAGCTTTGACAAAAAAGGTGTTTTTGTTGACTTTTCAAAATGACTTATAATGTCCAAATTCATAACTTCTTGTGGGTGCATATTTTGAACTTGGGAGCTGAAGATGGATTATAGAGAATTGCATCCTCTTCAAGATGAGATTTGGATGGTTCATTTCTCATAAAGCATGATAAAGTTATGCTTGGTCAAAGTTGAGATGACTTTTCCTACAAAACCCTAATTTAGCAACTTTTGGGTTTTGATGAATTGTGAGAAATCCTTGATGAATCATGATCAACCCTTGATCAAATGATGAATAATAATTCAAAATGAGGATGTTTACCCAAAATCTTAAAGTTTGACTGTATGTAGGCCATAGTTGACTTTTTCCCTAGCACAGTCGATTTTCAGGCCTTTGAGCAATTGACTGAGCAAACTTCCTCTGCAAGGCTTGAAACTTGACATGGGTGATCTTGAGAACATATTAGGACATTGGTGAGCATTTGAGATCCCTTGGACTTAAGTATATTGATGCAACATGAAACCCTAATTTGTGGTAGATTGCCTTAGGAGGGAGTTTGTCTGGTCAACCCTTGGACTTCCTTGAGCAACTTGAGGATCCTTTTTTGAAATGTTTTGAGAAATATGGGAGGGAAAATTTTGGGGTACAACAGATGCCATTACTCAGGAAGAACTTAGCAGAGAATCTCCTTAAGAACTTTTTATCATTGATTGAAGCTCCTTCTGGATATTCTTGAGCCTCGAGATACCTCTTGACTTCATGAAACCAAGACTAGTCCACTACCTCTTCAGTATTAATCTTGTGACAGTGTGTTGGTTCATCCATTTGTTCAATGGTGATTTGGGGAGCCTCGTTATCCCAATTAAGTTTAAACATAGATGACATTGTGGCTAGAGCGTCTGCTAGCTGATTTTCTTCTCGCGGGAAGTGCTCGAAGGTAATCTCCTCAAAATGTGGCAGCAATGTCAAAACAAATTCTTTGTAAGGGATAAGATTTGGGTGCTTAATATCCCATTCTCCTTTGATCTGGCTGATGACTAAAGCTGAATCTCCGAATACATCTAAGGATTTGATTCCCAAATCTATGGCAGCCCTGAGACCAAAGATGTATGCTTCGTACTCCGCCATATTATTCATACAGTTGAAACAAAGTTTGGCAGTAAAGGGAGTATGACACCCCTCTGGAGATACGAGTACAACGCTGATACCATTACCAAGTGCATTGGATTCCCCATCAAAGAACAGGGTCCATCGGGATCCTTGTTCAGGTCCGTCATATGGTCTGATTTCTTCACAGTTGTCTAATGTCATGATGTCTTCATCCGGGAATTCAAATTTCATGGACTGATAATCTTCTACAGCTTGATGAGAAAGATGATCAGCTAGCACACTGCCCTTTATAGCTTTCTGGGTAGTGTACTGTATGTCATATTCTGTTAGGATCATCTTCCATCTAGCTATCCTCCCAGACAGAGCAGGTTTTTCGAAGATGTACTTTATCGGATCCATCTTAGATATCAACAAAGTAGTATGAGTCAAAATATACTGTCTTAGCTGGCGAGCAACCCATGCCAGAGCGCAACAAGTTTTCTTGAGTAGTGAATATCTGGTTTCACAGTCGGTAAACTTTTTGCTCAGGTAGTAAATAGCGTTCTCTTTTCAGCCAGACTCGTCAAGCTGCCCCAATACACACCCCATTGAGTTCTCTAAAACGGTCAGATACATGATCAGTGGTCTTCCCTCGACCGGTGGCATCAAAATAGGAGGCTCTTGTAAGTACTCTTTGATCTTGTCAAAAGCAATCTGGCATTCATCATTCCATCTAACTACTTGATCTTTCTTCAATAGTTTGAAGATTGGCTCACAAGTAGCTGTTAGGTGAGAAATGAATCTGGCAATATAGTTCAGGCGTCCCAAGAATCCTCCAACTTCCTTCTCAGTACAAGGAGAAGGCATTTATTGTATCTCTTTAACCTTGGCAGGGTCAACCTCGATGCCTTTGTTGCTGACAACAAAGCCTAGGAGTTTACCGGACCGCACTCCGAATGTGCACTTGTTTGGATTCAACCTTAGTTTATATTCCTTCAATCTCTCAAACAACTTTTGCAAATGATCAAGGTTCTCCTCTTCAGTTGGTGATCGGGCTATCATGTCATCTATATAGACCTCTATCTCATGATGTATCATATCATGAAATAAGGCTACCATGGCGCGTTGATAGGTTGCCCCAACATTCTTTAGTCCGAATGGCATCACTTTATAGTAGAATGTGCCCCACTGTGTGACAAATGTAGTTTTCTCCATGTCCTCAGGTGCCATTTTGATTTGGTTATAACCTGAGAACTCGTCCATGAAGGAAAATACTTTGTGCTGGGCCGTATTATCAACCAGGATATCGATGTGGGGAAGTGGAAAATCATCTTTAGGGTTGACCCTATTTAAATCTCTATAATCCACGCACATTCGTACTTTACTGTCCTTTTTAGGCACGGGAACAATGTTGGCAACCCATTGAGGATAGGAAGTGACAGCCAAAAATCCAGCATTAAATTGTTTTATGACCTCCGCTTTGATCTTCTCTGACATGTCAGGTCTCATATGGCGGACTTTTTGTTTTACTGGTGGACAGTCTTCTCTTGTGGGTAGACGATGTACCACGATGTATGTATCAAGTCCTGACATGTCTTCGTATGACCAGGAAAAGATCTCAACATAATCATGCAATAGCTGAATTAGACGCTCCTTGACACTCGGCTCTATATTGGCACCCACCTTGATTTCCTTTTTGTCCTCCTCGGTACCCAAGTTGATTGTATCCACTGGTTCTTATGAGGCTGAATAGCTCTTTCCTCTTGTTGTAGTAGTCTGGACAATTCCTCTGGTACTTCACAATCTTCCTCACCTTCGTCTTCGGCTTGGTAGATTAGATCTTCAGAGTCACTAAAGGCCATAGAAGTATCGTTACCCACGGGATCCGGAATGGAGGGGTACCTGCATTTGTGAGTGTGGGTGTGTGTAAGGGTATAGCCATCCTTAAACAATAAAATGTAAAAGAAAGACAATGAACACAAAAGGTTTGTATGTGAAAAAACGCCAATGATTCGTTGAATGTCATATGAAGATGAAATAAAAACCCTTACAAATGGACCATTGTGCCTCGGGTAAGACACAAGGTTTTAAATGTGTGAATTGTTTGTGAATATTACAAGTCCAACAGAAATGTAAAAGATAAATTACTGAGATATGAAAGTTATTGGGACAAAGTCTCTGGCTTCCCAATTGCGAAGTCCTCCGTTGACAGTAGGAAATATCTAATCCTCCAAGCTGCAATCTTCTTCACCATCTTCCACTGCATTAACCTCTCGGTTGCTAATCTTCAAAGGTGGCCCTCCAGTACGGGCACGACACACAGCCTTCTGAGCACTTGAAGTAAACCCTAAGCCAAACTTGTCAGATTTATATGGAATGTCTGGAAGTTTCCCCCAGATGGTGCATCCACCCTCCTCTACCACTGCCTTGGCGTCCTTTAGAGATGACATCCGAAGCAGAGGTCTTGTGATCTTGGGGATCTGGGATACTGTTTTGGTTACTGCTACCTCTTGAGAGACTTCTTCGAAATGTTGAAAAGGAGTTTCAATGAACTCGCCATCCAACTCCACATACCAGAAAGAATTTAGGTGGCTAATCATGTACTCTTCCTCTCCATGGACAGTGATAATCTTTCCATGGACCGGGTATTTCAGCATCTGGTGTAGTGTAGAGGTGACAACACCGACATTATGGATCCAGGGCCGTCCTAGCAGACAGGAGTAAGAGGGGCAGATGTCTATTACATAGAAAGTTGCGTTGAAAGTCTGAGTTCCAACCTTTATGGGGATGTCCACCTCCCCGTGGACCATCCTCTTTGAGCCATCAGATGCTCTCACGACTATGTTACTGGGTTTCAATGTCAGTCCTTCGCAATCCAATCTGTCGAGATCTTTCTTCGGTAAAACGTTCAAAGATGAGTCAGTGTCCACCAAGACATGGGCCATAGTTGTTCCTCTACATTCCACAGAGACATGTAATGCCTCGTTGTGCTTTCTCCCTCTTGGTGTCAAATCAACATCAGAGAAGCCTAGGCCGTTATCAGCTGTCAAGCTGGCCACACAATCTTGGAATTGGTCAGCGGACGTCTCTTGTGGCACATGGGCTATCTTCAGAAATTTCACCAGAGCTTTCACATGTGCCTCAGAACACAGCAACAATGCTAGCATGGAGATTTTGGAGGGAGTTTGCCCCAACTGTTCAACCACGTCATAGTCACTCTTCTTTATTATCCTCAGGATCTCCTCCATTTCCTTCTCGGAGGTTTCGGGGATAGTCAGTGATTGAGCCTTCGTCCAGACAGGCTCTTCTTGAATACTTTTTTCTCTAATTTCAGTAGTAGAAGTGTTGGTAGGGATAAAAGCAGGGGTTGTGTCGTCTTTTCCAGTAGGAGCACTTGCAGATATGATTATTGGTATGGAGGCAACCTTTGGAACAACCACGGGTCCAAAAACTTCCTTTGGAAGGGCAATTTCTGGAGAGAAGATTCTACCACTACGGGTAATCTTACTGGTTCCGGCAATATTGCTAATGTCGGAGTCTTCTTCTTCGGAGCTTACTTCTTCGGCGGCCAGCCCATCTTGCTTGATACCATGGTAGTAGATGTCTCCACCGTAATTCCATGGTACTGTTTTGTCTGATTCATACGGGACCGGCCCGAGCATTGTGATTATAAGAGGCATAGTTTTTGGAACCGATGTAATCCTAACGGGTATTTTGGGGACCCTGGAAGGATTGGCGGAGATGGTGATGATTGAAACGTCTTCAACAGGAACATGTGACACAGGAGCATTTTCAAACAGAATCTCTTGGTTATCTATCAAGCGTTGAATTCTTGTCTTCAACAAAGGGCAAACAATTGGTGAGGATAAGCAAAGATGGAAGTCTTCATTACAACCTGGGAATACACCAGCTTTCAACAAGTTTATCTTAATGATTGGGAGCGGAGTTAAGAGTTCATCAACTGTGGTAACAAACAAATCTTCTTCAATAGCATTGGTGTTGTGACCATGCCTAGGCATAGGAGCGGAAATGAAGTTTGGTTTCTCAGGCGCATCAAACTCAATCTCTTTTGCATCTATAAGGTCTTGAATTTTTTTTCAAGGCCCAACAGTTGTTAGTGTCGTGACCCGGACTTTCGGAATGATATGCGCATCTGGCATTTGGGTGATAATGAGGGGACGCAGTGTTGGGATTCTTTGGAGCTTCCTTTAAAGTTTCCAGATTAGATTTCAGAAGATGTGGTAAAACCTGGGCTAGAGTCATATTAATTCTGGTGCCGGACTGGCCTTTCCACCCTCGGTTGGTTACTTCTTGGTTGATCAGATGTAGGCTTTGGGATCATAACGACCCCTACCATTGGTCAGCGTTCAGCTCTCCCTTGATTCCTTTGTGGGTAAACAGCTGATACCTCCTTTTTCCCGGTGAAAGGCTTTCTCACAATTGTATAGGCAGACAAATCCTTCTAAATCTTTCCACTTTTTATGCCAGCTTCCACCCTCTCTCCGATTAGTATTAACTCAGTAAACTCCCAATCAAATGGTTGAAGAAAGGGCCCGATAGAGTTCCTAAGAATATATCCACCAACTCCCTTTCAGACAGAAGGGGTTGCACTCTCCCAGCTAGATCTCTCCATTTCTGCGCGTAATCTTTGAAACCCTCATTTGAAGCCATAGCCATACTCTGAAGTTGAGTACGGGTAGGCGCCAAATCTGCATTATACTGGTATTGTTTATAGAAAGCTGCGGTAAGGTCTTCCCAGTTGTGGACGTCGGTCCTTTCTAATTGGTAAAACCAATCGAGTTGTGTTCCGGAGAAGCTATCCTGGAAAAAATGCACCCACAAGTCTTTATCGGCAGAGTGCGGCTGAATCTTTCTCACATATGATCGGAGGTGCATTTTAGGACATGACACCCCATCATATTTTTCAAACAACGGAACTTTGAACTTTGGTGGGATCACAATTCCCGATACTAGCCCCAATTCTTCAAAGTCTAGACCTGGTACCCTTTGTATTTCCATAGCGCTCAAACGCTCTTCAAGATGTCTGTACTTATCATCAACCGGAGGATACTGTTCCTCAGAGTAGTCTTCCTCTTCTACCTCCTCTTCAGATTCTGACGGAACTGCTATTTCTTTTCCTTTCCCTTCTCCTTCATCAGATATTACTGCAAAATTCAAGGTTCTTCTAGTTTATCCTTGAAACCTTCTCCCCATGATTACAACACCAGTTGGTTTCTTCTCTTTCTTCTTTTTCTCTTTGGCCAACAGAGTCTTCAACTCCTCTTGTCCTTTGGCCAGGGTTGTGAGTAACTGTTGAAAATGCATGTTTTGAGCTTGAAGATCTTTGACTGTCTGTTCGAGATCCATCTTATTGAAATAAACAGTAGAGAGATGAGGAAACTCGTTGCAAAAGACTTGTTTATGTTATGATGAATGATATGTACACATGCAATGCTTTCAAGGATTTAAAAATTCAAGTTCGTTTTAGACAAAAAGAAACAGACGTTATATTAATAAGATAGAGTTTGAATACATCAATGCCCCTTGGGCAAAATAATATAAAACTCTAAGATAAAAAAGTAGTGTGCATCCTGTTTGGTGCAATGTAGGCATTTAGAGTCTGCTCCTCATGAAGTAGCCTAGTGAGTTCCAAAACCTTCTTCTCGCTTGCGTAGAATTGGGCTTCGAAAGTATCTCACTCTCCTTTGAGTTGTATCCAATCCCTTTGTAGATCTTCAAGAGATGTGGGCATGTCAGGATGTAGGATAGTGTATGGAACCTCTCCTTCCTTAACAGGCTCAATAATCACCGGGAGAATGGAAGGATAAGGCATCATAAGACTTTGAGCGCGGGTTCGTACCCACTTGACGTAAGGCTCAAGAGGGATGGAATTCTTGTGTCCCAAAGTCTTGCTATCCACCTTGTTTATCATCCTCCAAGCTCGGATGAATCTCCGGCGAACACCTTGATTGTCGTTGTCGTAGTTGAATGCCAAGCCTTGAATCAACATCTCATGTGGGCCATCCCTTCGGGCATAACCAAACTGTCTTAGAGCCAAACATGGGTTGTAGGTGATTCCTCCCCTAATGCCAAGTAGAGTGACATTAGGGAATTCCCCACAACGGTCAACAATGACAACATTCTCTTTGGATCGAGAGCACCAATGAATATCTGAATGTTTGAGCGTCATTAACCTTTGTGACCAACGTAATCCTTGCTCATTCTTTAATATTGATTGGGGAAGATGAGAAATAAACCATCTTGCCATGAGAGGAGTGCAACACATAAGGACACCTCTTTTCCTCATTGTGCGAGTGTGAAAAGAGTGTAGGATATCCCCTAGTAATGTAGGTACCGGATTGCGTGATATGAAGATTTTGACGGTACTCACATCTATGAGTTGGTCAGTATTGGGGAATAAGACCATACCATAGATAAGAAGAGCCACAATTTCCTCAAATTCTTGTAAGTCTAAGGAATTCCAACAGCTTTGGGCCTTCTCAAACAGAAACTTTGCTAAGAAGCCTTTGACACCACTTCTAGTTTCCCAATGAGTTGCAACATCAGATGAGTGCAAGTGCAGTGCTTGGGCAATCTCTTCAGGCTTTGGATCTCTTTTCGTACCGTTGAAAGGTAGTTGATTGAGAATGGTAATCCTAAAGAGTTGAGATAATTCTTCCAAAGTGGGCACAAGCTGATAGTCGGAAAATGTGAAGCAATAATGCAAAGGGTCAAAGAACTGGAAGAGCACCTTCATCATATCCTCCTCTGTGTTGGAGGTGACCAAGTTGAATGGATAGTTCTCAGGGATCCTTGAAGCTAGCTCCTTGAGTTGTGGAGTAATTCTTACAAGGTTGATTTGGATAGTTTTCCTACGGAGTGAATCCATATCCTACAAAACAAGAACAAAGATGAATCTCCAAAATCCTTGAAATGGTTAGTGAATGCATATGATGTTCATGATGTCCATGATGTTATGTACAAGTATGCATATACAAACAAAGCAAACAAGTTCTTAGTTTAGGCTTGCATGGGGTTTTTATAGGTAAGTACCCTCTTGAAGTTTAGTTGGCTTAACCTGTCCTAATAGTAACCGGGTTCTAAGGAGCTCAATATCACTGGATTGTTTCCTTGGTCATTGTTTCAGCTCAATCCTCTTTAATGGAGACCGAAATATCCCAAGAAACCAACCCTCAATGAGTGTAGTATCGAGTATCTACCAACTTCGGACTGCACCAAAGCCGGTCATCTCACTAAATCCTAAAGGCCAAGTTGGTCAAGTAAAGGGTTCTAGAGTTTATTAGTGCTTCATGACATCACTCAGCGGCCCCGTATTCTCTTTGATTGACTCAAAGGCTACCGGTACCCACAAATATGTCACACTAACATAGCTATTGCTTAGACCATGTCAGTATACCCCACACAGTTTCCACAGCATATTTCTATTTACCTATAATGTATCCCAAATCCGGGTGGAGGATTCAAACCCAAACAAAGAACCATAATGTAAAGCAAACAAATCAAACAATGTAAGTAAATAAATGTGATCTAGCCCTAAGGTAACCCCACCTTTATAAAGAATCCCCAACAGAGTCGCCAATTCTGTGATACGTTGGGAGAACTGACTTAAGGGTTTTTAGTTTTATCACAAATGTTGCGGTTAGCAAGAGTCGCCACCGACTTTTCTTTTATCCAAAAGGAAAGGTGAAAAAGCACAGGAAATACCTTTGAGATTATTTCTTGGGTTCGGGGGGTAGATTATGAAAAGGGAAGGTATTAGCACCCTTTTCATCCATGGTTTTCCATGGGCTCTTAGTTACTTGCTAGATCACTTTCTTTTTTGTTTGAAATTGTGCTTTGTGTGGTTTTTGAAAGTATTTTGTAAAGAAGGCCATTCGTTTAGGCAATCTTTGTAATGATTCTCGTTTGTAAGAATGTATACAAAGATGTTTGTCTTTTTGAAAATGTTTTCAATGTTTGTAAGATGTTTTTAAATGTGTGTGTTTGTTTTGAAAATAGCAAGGATAGTTGTTTGAAAATAGAGCAAGTAACTAGAAGTAATCTACCTACTCTAATGTCTTTCTTATGCATTTTTTATTCCTTTGACATTGTTGTCTTACCATTGATTTGGTAAGCAACCATATCTTTGGATGTAAATGGGACGGGCGTGGGTCATTGTATAACCATGATTAGCAATGTTGCAAAGTATCTTAGCATTTTGAGGGACCAAGATCATTTAGTAAGGCAACTTAGAATAGCGTCATCGAGGGACTATGATCTTATACTTGTTTGTTTTGCCAAGATACTTCTCATGCATAATATGGCCATTTTTGTATAAGGAAACCAAGTGGAGAAACCCTAAGGATGCTTGTGTGCAAGTGTGTTATTTTCATGCTTTGTTTTTATCTTTCATTTAGGGTTTTCTATTTACTTTGTTTTGATCTTATCATACAAACCCTAATTACTAATCATGGCATGTAAAGCGGTAAATTGCATAATGTAAAGATTACTAAGCTATTACAACAATTTTATGGGAGGGGGAAGTACAAATTTAAATGGGGATTTGCAAGAATGTAAACCTAAATAAATTATTACAACCAAATCGAATTTATAGGAATATTAGAATAAATAATATACCAATATTTAAATATGCAATATTATGTACATGCAAGAAAAAGATTTTGTTTTGTTTTTATGTGAAAAGAAATTTAAACCTAAAAATATAAGGAAAAGAAATTAATTCTTGAAAGAAAGTTTAACCCTAATTTCTATTTTAAAAGAAAATAAAGTTCTTATGTACTATTTTTTATGTATTTTTTATATTAAAATAATAAATAATATTGTATAAAAAATATAAAGTTTTTATATATGCAAAAATAAATATTTATAAGTATGGAATGAAAAGGAAATAAATAAATTATACTAAACATATTTTAATTATATTTTACAAGTTTATTAAGAAAATAAATAATATATATTGAAGATAAAATATATTTTCATGTGAAAAATAAACTAAAATAAAATAAAAGTGCAATATTATCAAATATATATTTTTTAAGGATTTTTTATGCATTAAAGAAAAATATTTAATAAACTAAAATAAAAATAAAACAAATAAAATAAAAATACAAAAAAGTTGGGCAAGGGGGGTGTTCTGAATAATCTAATGGTGAAAGTTAGAAAAAACAATTAAGCCCAACGTGGAGGCCCAAACCTGCAAAAAGCCAAAACTGAAAGTGGAAAAAATGTGAAAAAACAAAAGGTAGCGCCAAGGTTCGAACCCAGGACATGGGTCTCACCAGCGCGCTACCTTGCCACTGGGGTGGCTATACATCCGTTGATTTAAGTGAAACAAAAATAACATAACATGAACAAGGTCCTTGCCCTGTACTTCATCTTCTTCCCCAAGCTGGCCAGATGTCCTGTAACTTGCTTATCTCTCTATGAAAATGAAAACTCATAACATGAAAACTGTAGCATTTTGTCTCACGTTTCTAACCATATAAATCATGTAAGCTACCAATCAAAGATCAGAATGAATTTTAAAAAGCCCTAAATTTAAACCTAAATTTTTCAGAATCTTCAAGTTCAAAATTCTCTCAACTCAGGCCAAATAAATGCAAGATAAATGTATGTACAACTTCGTTGTAATGAGGACTACATTGTTTATTCATAAATCGTGGCCAATGATTGCATGTATAAAGAGATAGAAGTTGAGATTTTTACCTCTTTCAGTTGAAATCGTGGATGGAGTTGGAGTGATTTTTATGGAGGCCTGATGATTACTTGAGCTTGCTTGAACCTCCCTGAGTGTGTTCCAACCCTTGCCTTGCTTTGAAAGTGTCTGAAACTCTCTGGCCAAGTCAACCTGCAAGCTTTGAAAGCAAAAATGGAAGATGATGGAGAAGGGGTTACAGTACAAGAATGAGGGTCTAGATCAGTTAGATATCAAGTAGGTAAGGTGTTTTGATGATCAAGACATGAAACGCACGAGCCAAATGAGAGATTGGTATGCTTATGCAAAAACTGCAAGTCTTGACAGTTTTCTGGTGTTTTTGAGTTTTGGAGTGTTTGAGGCTTCTAGTAATCGTGTCCTATGTTGTATTGTGTTTGTATATTAGTATATAATCAGTTTTTTTCAACTCTCCAACAGATTTGCAAGTTATAGGCTTTTGGCACACTTTCTTGCTTTTGAAGCAAAGTGAAGGGACAAGGCTTAACATGCTTGTATTGGCTTGCTTAGGGTTGGTATATACTTGTACAATTTTCTTTAGGCCTGTAAGACTTATATGTGCAAAGGAGACAGGTTCAATGCTCAAGAATTGGAAAGTGGCAAAAGTTGAGCTTTTTCAAAATGGCAATGGTCACTTTATGCCATTTATGGAATTACAACTTGGGTAATGGCTCTAAGACTTGGATCAAAGCTTTGTAAAGTGAGTAAGCATTAAATTAAGGAGTAAGAAACAAGTTTGGGACCTTTAAAGCATGGATTAGGCAGCATAGGAACTGATTGGAACTTTGTTTCTTCATGAAATGGCTTGAACCAAAAGTGAGAAATTGCCAACTTCATCTCTTCGATTCTCCCTACTCAAAAATGATCTTGAGGAGTTATTAGACATTTTTGAAAGCTTGCAATGTTCTCTATAACTCATATTTGAAATTAATTTCAAGATACCTCTTGGAACTAGGTGAAAAATTGCCATGAAGTTGGGTCCAAACCTGCCTAAATTAGGGCAAAAATTCACTAAGTTACTTAGTTCATGAGCATGTATTCATAAATTTATATCTTGAGATCCAAGCATCTTTAGGGAAAAGTGTGTGAAGAAAAGTTGTAGATTTCATGGAGATCTACAACTTTCATGTTGGAAACTTTCTTTCAATCATTATGTATCATGGTGAAAAAATGGCCTAAAGTTGAGAAAAAATAAGAAATTTTCTATACTTCGAAAATTTTCTAAGTTAAGAAATTTTTTCAAATTTAAACCCTAATCTTCAAACTTGGATTTCTTGATGAACAAGTTTCACATATTGACATGTTTTGATGAATTGTGACCCTCTGCACTTGATTTTGACCAAAAAGTCAAAGTTTGACTTTTCAGTGTACAGTTGACTTTTGATCAGTTGACTGCAAATTTCATCTGTCAATCCAATGAAATTGCAATGTTTTGAATCATGCTATTAGGTCAAGATGATGCAATTGAATCCTTGAAATCCTGCTTTAACTCAATTGGTCATTTTCTAGGTCAAAAAACCAGAAATTGCCCTTCCTCAGTCAAAATCCTAATTTTTGACCATTTTGCCCTTTTGGTGATTTGATCAAATTTCTTGAGGAATTATGATCCAAACTTGACCAAATGATATATATAAGTCTAAAATGTTGATGTGGATCAAAAATTATGAAGTTTGACTGTAAATTGGCCATGGTTGACTTTTTCCTCAATACAACTGATTTTTAGGTCAACTGTCCAATTGACTGGTCAAAAATGTGGTTCAAAGCTTGAAACTTGTCCTGAGTGATCTTAGGGATCCATAATGATGTTTGAAAGTCACACGAAGCATTGATAGTTCAAAAATCCTTGTGCAAACTCAAACCCTAATTTTGGGTCATCAGTGCATGATGAGATGCCTTGAGCTGACCAAACCCTAATCCAGTCTTGAGTCAAAGAAATCTTGTGAGAAAAGTCTTGATAAATGAGAGGGCAAATTTTGGGGTACAACACCTACATTGGATGTATGTAGGTAAAAGTCTTTTTTTTCCTAAAACGACGGATGAGGAAGAAGAAGATAACGTGTCCCAGCATCATTGGACCATTTGAAAACGGGCGCGTTTTTTGTTTATTCAGTAATCCATTTATCCATTATATAATATGTTTTATTTTCCTTACACTAAAAATAAAAGCGCGTAACACAGTTGGAAATGGGGCATTGGTATTGATCATAAGGACCTGGGTTTGATCCCCATGTCCCAGCGCTTCCTTTATATTGTTTTTATTCAATGGATCCAGCGCGTTGCTCTTCCTAGTGACCACCATGCTCCATCAACATCCATCCATTTGATCCAGCGTGTCATCAGATCTAACACCCCATCCATGAGGGACCATGGTACACGTTCAAGTCAACACTACACAGAATCAGGCAGGCTGACTGGGCTTGAAGCATTTTGGGCTTGGAAATTCATATTTGCACCCCCTCTTCAGCAACACAATCAGGCCCAATTTTCACTCTTTCTCTTTTTATTTTCTTTATTCTTTTCAATTTATTTATTTATTTTATTTTTAAAAATCATTTTTTCATAAAATCACAAAATCAAGAATTCACAAATTTAGAATTAGTTTTTTTATTATTATCAAATTTAATTTTTAATTAATTAGCTTAATTTAATTTAGGGTAACTTTAACTTATTTTTACAATTAAAATCAACTAGAAAAATTAGGTTTAATTCTTGATTTAATTGTTTTCTTTTTGCAAATAAAATAAAAATACAAAAAATAGGTTATTTAGAATTAATTGTTTTTCATTGATTTATTTATTTTCCTAAATTAACATTAATTAGATCTTAGGATTTTCTTTGCAATTTAATTAGTCGTTATTTTCTCAAATAACAAAACATGACAAAAAAAACTTTTTTTGTTTTCTTTAATCAACTGATATTAGATTTAGTCAAGGGTCAAAACCCTAACTTCTCTCGCATTTAATTTGCCGCGCGCTTGTTATTATTTTTGACATTATTATTGTAACTATTTCAAGGTTGTAATAGTTTAATTAGGGTTTTAAAATTCCGTACTTTTATTTCCCATCAAAGCAATTATGTAACTGTCAAAGCCATGTAATAAGCGTAGGTTATTTTTTCCGCTTTTACTTTCCACAAAACTCTTAACTGTTAGATGTATGTTTAGGATTGTATGGCAAGAATGCATGACAAAATTAAAATGGTTAGAAAATCCTAATGTGCAAAGATAATAAACTGAAAATAGATCACTCGCACATATTCACTCTTATGGTATACTCTCACTTTGGTTGCCTTCGGTAAACAATCATTAAGCATATAGTGTCTTAGTGGTTGCCCTCCCGTCTAAAAAGATCAAGTGTCCCATTCGAATGTTGCCTCAGAAATGTTGCCTCGAAAAAGATCTTAAGACTCTATGGTTACTACTAAGGTGTCCTAATATTGCTTTAGTGACCGTACGTCCCTTTCGAATTGACCCTTACAACTCCAGCGACGGTGCTACCTATTCCTTAATAGTGGGATAACGCTGTCTAAAGGAAACAAGAATAGAAACGATCTTTTTTCGAGTAGGTAGATGCTAGTGGGTACTTTATCAAATCAAAACTTTTCACACTTACACTTTTCAAACAAATGTTCAAAACAACTTCGTCACACCCTTGAGGACTGATACAAGGGTTATCACGAAGTAAAACATTTTTCAAAAACAAGCACACAAACACAAGCAATTTAAAAATGAGCAAGTACCTAAGAGCCCATGGAAAACTATGGATAGAAAGGGTGCTAACACCTTCCCTTTCTATAATCTACCCCATGTACTCAAAATATCGAAGAAGGATTTTTCTGTACTTTTTTCCTTTCCGATTGGATGAAATAAAAGTCGGTGGCGACTCTTGCTTACCGTGACATTTTGCGAATAAAAAACGCAAAACACAAACCAGTAAAAACAGTCGGTTCTGTCACCGTATCACAGAACTGGCGACTATATTGGGGAATTATAAGTGGGGTATACCTTAGGATCTAGGTCATTAAAATTGCTTCTCTTGATTGCTTTGTTTGCTTTATTTTTTAGGGTTTTGTTTGGGGTTACTATATATCCTATACCCGGATCTGGGGGCACTCATTAGGTAAGTAGTGTGATACGGTGGGAGAACTGACTTGAGGTTTTACGTTTTGTGTTCGCAAATGTTTCGGTTTAGCAATAGTCGCCATCGAGTTTTTATTTTATCCTAAGGAAAGGTCAAAAAGCACATAAAAGACCTTTGAGATGTTTTCTTGGGTTCGGGGAGTAGATTATGAAAAGGGAAGGTGCAAGCACCCTTTTCATCCATGGTTATCCATGGGCTCTTAGTTACTTGTTTAGATCACTTGCTTTTGCTTTTCAATTGTTTGAAATGGTGCTTTGTGTGTGGTTTTGAAAATGTTTTGAAAAGAGGCCATCGTTGTGGCAACCTTTGTAATGATTCTTGTTTGAATGTATACAAAGGTGTTTTGTCTTTTGAAAAGAGGTTTCAATGTGTGAGAGTTTGATTTGGGAAATGTTTTGAAATTGTGTTGTGAAGTGTGTTTGAAAATAGCAAGGATGTTTTGCAAGTTTGATCAAGTAACTAAGAATTGTCTACCCTATTTTACTCAAAGATCTTACCAATGTGTTTTTAACCCTTTTGACAGTGTTATTTCACCATTGCATTTGGTGAACAACCTTGTGTTAGGATGTTAAACGGGACAGGCGCGTGTCATCGTATAGACCCTGATAGCAATTGTGTTAAGTATCTTTGGAAAATTTTTGAGGGACTTGATCATTTTGTTTAGGCAACCAAGATAGCGTCATCGAGGGACTATGATCTTTTGTTTTGTTTTTGTTTTGCCAAAGTACCAATATGCATAACATGGCCCATTTTGAGGCAACAAGTGGATTGTAACCTTAGGGGTGCAAGTGTGTATTGTGTATTGATTTTCATGCATTTTTGTCTTTGTATTAGGTCAAACTACTTGTTGATTTTGGATTTTTGCATACAAACCCTAATCTCTAATCATGACATAATTGAAAGCATAAAGTGCGAGAATTAAAAATCTAAGCTATTACAACATGATTATGGGGATGGGGGTACAATCTTTGAATGAAGGTGTATTTGACAAGAAATAAAAACCCTAGTTTACAATTACATCCAAATTGAATAAAATGCATAAATAATAAATGGCCAATATTTAAATAAACAAAATAAATAAATATATCAAATAATATGAATTATGCAAAAAAAAGTTTTTGTTTATTTATGTATGTAAAAAATATTTAATATAAAAAGGAATAATAAAAAGGGATTATTATTTTTATTAAGGGTAAACCCTAATTTTCTTTAAGAAAATAAATATATTAATTACAATATACAAAAAATTAAATATATTTAGAAAAAGGTATTATTTTAAATATAAGTAATAATAATAAAAAGGTATATTTTTCATGTTTTTTTTATTCCCAAGTATTTATTTAAATAAAATAAAAGTGTGTATATATATTAATTATATTAAATATGTATAAAAATAAAATAAAATATATACAAAAAAATAAAAACATATTTAGAATGATATTTTTTGGTGTGAATAAAATAAAGGATAAGATAAAAATATAATTTATTTTTAAGTTTTCAATAAATAAAATAAAAGTATATAATTAATAAATTAATTTTATGTTAGAAAAAATGAAAATAAAATACAAAATAAATATGAAAATTTTATAAAAATATTTTTGAGTATTTTTATATTTGGAAATAATAAAATAAAGTCAGAAATGAAAATAAAATACAAAAATATAAAATACATAAAAATTGGGCCAGGGGTGCAAAAAGTAAAAGGGGGGTGTCAATAGTGAGCCAGGACTAAGCCCAGCCCACCACTTCATATTCAACCTCTGACTTTCAAACAAAACGCGTGCGCCTGTTATCAAACATGGACATCCTGCATACGAGCTCTATTGCAAAAACACATAACATCAAAGTTGTAGAGCTTTTCAAGACGAATCTAACCATATAAAAAACTAATCCTAACTCTCAAAGACCATAGAGAATTTCTCTGGCCCTAAAATCTAACCTAATTTTTTCAATATGTTCATGGATCAAATTCTCTTAGCATGCTTAATAAAAATGAAAACTGAGCATATGTACAGCTTCATGGAAATGAATACTACATTTCTTATTCACAAACCTAAGTCTAAATGTTCCTAAATAGAGAGATAAGAAGTTGACAAAAACCTGTTTCAGCTGACTTCGTGTATGGCAATGTGGAGCTTTTCAACAAGGCCTGAGATGTCTGGGAGCTTGCTTGAACTTCACTTGACCTTCTCCAATGTCTAGCTTGCCTTGAATGTACTTGAATCAGCCTACAGAACTCAACCTGCACAAGATCAAAATGAAAATGGCAAACCCTGTAAATGGAGTTACAGTTGGTGTTTGAGGTTTGGGATAGCTTGGATGGATTGAATGGAAGGTGTTTGAACCAGTTTGGGACAAAATGCACGAGCCAATTGAGTTATGGAAGTCAAGCTGCAGATGCTGCCCTATTTTGCCAATGGAAGGTGATTTCTTGATGTGGGATATTTGAAGGCTCAAGAGATCGTGTTTCTGGCTCAGAGAGGTGTGAGAAAGATGGTTCAAATGTTTGCATAAGTTTGTTTTGGCTGATGTTCAAGTTCTCATGTATTTGGCATATTTCTTGTATATGAAGCAAAAGTGGGAAGTGATGTCCAACAGGCCTGTACAAGCTATCCTTATGCTTGCACACTTTTCCCTTGGCCCCTCCTACTTGTAGATTTGATTTGCTGTATGAGATATGGACCAATGCTCAAGATATCAGTTTTGACATAAAGCATGATTTAAGCAAAAATGGAAATTTTGCTTTTTCTACTTAGGGATTAATCCAAGGTGCAATGCTCTAATGACTAAAACAATGCCTTAGACCAATGGTTTTGCACTTAATTATTGAGTGTGAAATGGTTTTGATGCCTGTATTCTAGTGCAAAGCAAGCTGACTTGAAATTGCAATTTGTATGAACATGAACATGCCATGGATGAAAAGTGAGTTTTTGCCAACTTCAAGCCTTCGATTCTCCTTAACCACAAATTATTTTGTGGAGTTCTTGGACATTTTGGAAATCTTGTAACATGCTCTACAATCCATATTTGAAATGAAACTTGAGATTCCAAGTGGCACTATGTGAAAATTGGCCATGAAGATAGGTCAAAATCCTGCCTAAACTAGGGCAAAATTTCACTACGTTAAAAGTTTTAGAGACCCTTGTTCCAAAAATCATAATTTGAGATCCAAGTTTTTTTTTGGAAAACTTTGTGAAGCAAAGTTGTAGACTTTGTGTAGGACTACAACTTTCATGTTGGGAGTTTTGTTTAAATCCAAATTCATCATGGTGAAAATGTTGGGCAAAGTTAGGAAAAATTAAGAAAATTTCATAACTTAGAAAAATTCGAAGTTATGAAAATTTTCAACTTTAAACCCTAATTTGCAAAAATGGGGTTCTTGATGAACAAGTTTCATTCTTTGACATATCTTGGTGAAAAATGACCCTTAGCACTTGATTTTGACCAAAAAGTCAAAGTTTGACTTTTCAGTGTATAGTCAAATTTTGATCAGTTGACTGAAGAATTCATCTGTCAATCCAATGCACTTGAGATCTTTTGAACCTTGTGAATAGGTCAAGATGATGCCATTGAGTCCTTGAGTCCATGCTTGAACCCCATTTTCCATTGGCTAGGTCAAAAGTCAGAAATTGCCTTTGTACAGTCAAAACCCTAAAAATGACCATTTTGCCCTTTTGGTGATCTGATCAAATTTCTTGTGGAGTTGTGGTCCAAACTTGATCAAATGGTTCATATGAGTTTATAATGTTTATGTGGGTCAAAAATCATGAGGTTTGGCTGTAAATTGGCCATAGTTGACTTTTTCCCCAATACAGCTGATTTCTAGGTCAACTATTCAATTGACTGGGCAAAAATTTGATTCAAGGCTTGGAACTTGGTATGGACAAACTTATGAGTCCAACATGAAGTATGAAAGTCATGTTGAGCATTAGAAGTCCAAAAATCCCTGTGCAAACTCAAACCCTAATTTAGGTCATCAGTGCAAGAAGATGTCTTGGGCAATGTAAAAACCCTAATCCTGTCTGGAGTTCAAGGAGCCTTGTGAGGGGAAATCTTGATAAAATGAGAGGAAAAATTTTGGGGTACAACAGCTTCCCCTATTCAATCTTCTTGAACCTGAAGAGTTAGATTGGCGAGTTTGCCTTTCGTGACTCGAAGGTAAAAAAGGATTAGACACTAGAGTGCCCGTAAATTTGCACTCGTCAAAATGCAGGTTAAGGAAATGGGCTTAAAGATGCCATTTGGAGATGACATAATCTTTCTGGATATGGGCTTAGAGATGCCATCAAAAGTGTTTGTTGAATATCAGTAGAATGAACATCAGAATGGTATCCGTATCTGGAACGTATCTGAGTTGTATCTGGAGATTGGATTCGTATGAATAAAGGAATGGCGTCCATGTCTGGAGCATATCTAAGTTGTAACTGTATTTGATTCTTGAATGAATATTAGAATGGCTGCCGTGTCTGGAGTGTATCTGTATTGTATCCGAAATCTGAATGGGCGACAGAGAAACATCTGTGTATGGAGCATCTTCGGGCTGGGGATAAATTCCGAATGAGTGACAGAATGGAAACCGTGTTTGGAGCGTATCTGGACTGTATCTGAAGTTGAGATCTATATGAGTAGAAGAATGACTTTCGTGTCTGGAGTGTATCCGTACTGTAACTGGGATCTGGATAAGTGACAGAATCACTTCCGTGTCTGGAGTGTATCTGAAATTGAAGTTGATAGTTGAATCTGAATGAGAGATAGAATGGCTTCCGTGTCTGGAGCGTATCTAGTCTGTATCTGATTGCTGAAGTCTAAATGAGTAATAGAATGACCGCCGTGTCTGGGGTGTATCCCTACTGTATCTGATGTCTTTGAATATTTGTTAAAGATAGCTTTTAATCTTATCCTGAAAAGGGTAAAATGTTAGCTAAAACACAAAGTTATGTTGCATGATATGTATGATGCAATAAAATGTACTCTATCAATGTTTATGATATATGAATGTAATGTATGCGCATGTAAGCTGATTAGTTGTCTTACTGAGGAAAATAAATCCTTGATAATTGGAGATAATGAACTCTTTGACTGCTGTTGAGGAAAATAAACCCTTGACTGCTGTTGGGGATTCAAAAACCTTTGATTGTTGAGACTGAGAATGTCCTTTGGACTACTGCTGAGGATTGAAAATTCTTGGTAACTTGTGGGGAATTGAGAATCCTTTATGACTTTCCTGAGGAAATAAGGACAACTCCGACGATCTCTACTGGGGAATTAAAACCTGGGAGGCTTCAACTGGATAAATGAGAACAAGAATCTTCGTTCTACTGGGAAGTAACTCTGTGGGGAGAATGTTTATGTTGTTGGAGAATTCTTTGAAAGCTTGGGTTGTATGCCAATCTACTGGGGAATCAGAGGAAGTTGGATAGTATTCCACCGGGGTTTAAGATTTGGAGTTTTGGACTCCGTTGGCAAAGAAAGTTTCATCTTTACTGGGGATCTGTAGTTCAGAGTTTTCGGGCTCCACTGGGGATCGGGAGTTTAGAAACTTAACTCTGATGGGAATTTTGAAACTTAACTCCGCTGGGGATATATACTCCAAGGTTTTAGCTCTGTTGAGGATCTGAATGACATACTGTAGGGGATTTCTTCTGGAATAGCCTAAAGATGTTTTCCTATACTTTCGACCTATCAGTAATTATCCTTTCTCATTTTGTTTTATTTGTAAGCAGTGATTATATTCAAATGCATATGCTCATTTAACAAATCATTGGACGTTTTCAAATAAAACATAAGTGTAAAAAGAAAGAAAAGGCAAGCAAATTTCTACACTTTGAAGTATCTTTGTATTAACTTTGTAAGTATTTTTGTACAAAGGAGACAGACATCCTAGTAAGAGAATGTTGTCGTAAAATTGAGAAAAATTTTATACAAAGAAAGATGGCTATGTGTAACAATTCCATGAGGTTCCCATTCTGCTATAGCCTTCACAACTCTGAGTATCTTGTCCATTCGTTGCTTCGTCTGCAGATGATTGGATAGATCAGAAGCTTGGAGCTTCTCCGTGAAGAGATTGTCCTTAAAGTGATCCGACGAGACATAGTCATACGCTTTAATTCCCTAACTTTTGCCTGGACCGCCCTTTCGGGTTTTCGATCCACCGGGAAACCCTTTTTTGCCCAAGTCGCCCTTTCGGGTTTTCAACTTGCCGGGTGTACAGATTTTTTTATTTATCCCTAATTTTTGCCTGAACCGCCCTTTCGAGTTTTCGATTCACCGGGATGCCCATTTTTGCCCAAGTCGCCCTTTCGGGTTTTCAACTTGTCGGGTCATTTAATGCGTAGTATCTTTTGACTATGTCTGCGTTCGCAGGATGCGGCAGGTCGTCGCCGTCCATGGTGGTCAGAATCATTGCCCCACCAGAAAAGATGTTCTTGATCACAAACGGTCCTTCATAAGTAGGAGTCCATTTTCCCCTGGGATCACCTTGCGGCAAGATGATTAGCTTGATTATAAGGTCCCCGACTTGATATACTTGTCTCTTGACTTTCTTGTTGAAGGCCTTGATCATACGTATTTGATACGCCTGACCATGGCAAACAGCAGTAAGTCGCTTTTCGTCAATCAAGTTAAGCTGATCAAGCCGGGTCTGAATCCAATCGTCTTCACTCAAACCGGCATCTTTCATAATTCTCCAAGAGGGAATCTGAACCTCGATAGGTAAAACAGCCTCCATGCCGTATACTAAAGAAAAAGGTGTTTCCCCAGTTGAAGTGCGTGCCATGGTACGGTACCCGTGCAGAGTAAACGGTAACATCTCATGCAAGTCCTTGTAAGTGACTGTCATCTTTTGAATGATCTTCTTGATATTTTTGTTTGCAGCTTCAACAGCACCGTTCATCTTTGACCGATAGGGAGATGAATTGTGATGTTGAATCTTGAACTGCTTGCGCAGAGCGGTGATCATAGTATTGTTCAAATTTCTACCGTTGTCCGTAATGATCCTGTCGGGGATACCATACCGGCATATGAGGTTCTGCTTGATGAAGCGGGAAACCACATTCTTTGTAACGGAAGCGAAGGAAGCTGCTTCGACCCACTTGGTAAAGTAATCAATGGCCACCAGGATGAAACGCTGTCCATTGGATTCTGTAGGCTTGATCTCTCCAATCATGTCGATTCCCCACATCACGAATGGCCAAGGAGCTGTTAAGACATTGAGAGGAACTGGAGGAATATGTACCTTGTCAGCATAGATTTGGAATTTGTGACAACTACGGGAATGTTGATGACAATCAGCTTCCATGGTAGACCAGTAGTAGCCTGCCCTTAGAATCTTCTTAGCCATCGTATGACTACTCGAGTGGGTGCCAAAGGTGCCATTATGTAGTTCAGCCATGATCTGCTCAGCTTCAACCTTGTCCACACAACGGAGTAGGACACAATCAAGATTGCGCTTGTATAGGATACCATTGCTCAGAAAGAACTTGGCTGCGAACCTCCTTAAGAACTTTTTGTCGTTGACTGAAGCTCCTTCAGGGCATTCTTGTGCTTCGAGATACCTTTTGACATCATGAAACCAAGGTCGGTCCACCACTTCTTAGGTATTAATCTCGTGACAATGTGTTGGTTCGTCCATTCGTTCAATGGTGATTTGAGGTGCCTCATTATCCCAGTTGAGTTTAAACATGGAAGACATTGTAGCCAGAGCACCCGCTAGCTGATTTTCTTCTCGCGGGAAGTGCTCAAAGGTAATCTGCTCGAAATGAGGCAACAATGTCAGGACATGTTCTTTGTATGGGATAAGATTAGGATGCTTAGTGTCCCACTCTCCTTTGATTTGACTGATAACCAAAGTTGAGTCCCCAAATACAATCAGAGATTTGATTCCCAAGTCAATAGCAGCCTTGAGACCAAAGATACAAGCTTCATACTCGGCCATGTTATTGGTGCAGCTGAAGCAGAGTCTAGCAGTGAAAGGTGTATGGCAACCTTCTGGAGAGATAAGTACCGCGCCGATACTGTTGCCAAGTGCATTTGAAGCACCATCAAAGTACAGGGTCCATCGGGATCCTTGTTCAGGTCCGTCATACGGTCCGTTACCTTTAATGTTGTCCAATGTCATAATATCCTCGTCAGGGAAGTCGAACCTCATAGATTGGTAATCTTCGACGGCTTGATGAGCTAGATGGTCAGCTAGTACACTCCCCTTTATAGATTTTTGGGTTGTGTACTGGATATCATACTCAGTCAGGATCATCTTCCATCTAGCGATTCTTCCGGATAAAGCAGGCTTCTCGAAGATGTACTTGATCGGATCCATTTTGGAAATCAGCAAAGTGGTATGTGTCAACATATACTGCCTTAGCCGGCAAGCAGCCCATACCAAAGTGCAGCAAGTTTTCTCGAGCAGTGAGTAGCGAGTCTCACAGTCGGTAAACTTTTTGCTAAGGTAATAAATGGCATGCTCTTTTCGGCCAGACTCGTCATGTTGGCCCAGTACGCACCCCATTGAGTTATCCAAAACAGTCAGATACATGATTAAATGTCTTCCTTCGACGGGTGGCATCAAGATAGGAGGCTCCAGCAAATACTCCTTGATCTTATCAAAAGCAACTTGACAATCATTGTTCCATTCAACCACCTGATCTTTCTTCAACAACTTGAAGATTAGCTCACAGGTAGATGTTAGGTGAGAGATGAACCTTGCAATATAGTTTAAGCATCCCAAGAAACCTCTAACCTCCTTCTCAGTGCGGGGGCAGGAATTTCTTGTATAGCTTTGACTTTGGCAGGATCAACCTCGATGCCTTTGTTACTGACGATGAATCCTAAAATTTTACCGGACCTGACTCCGAAAGTGCACTTGCTAGGGTTCAGTCTAAGTTTATATTCCTTTAACCTAACAAACAGCTTTTGCAGATGGTCGAGGTGTTCTTCTTCTGTCTGTGAACGGGCTATCATGTCGTCTACGTAGACTTCGATTTCATGATGTATCATGTCGTGAAACAAAGCTACCATGGCTCGCTGATAGGTTGCCCCGACATTTTTCAGTCCAAATGGCATCACTTTATAGCAGAAGGTACCCCACTGCGTAACAAAAGTAGTCTTCTCCATGTCTTCGGGGGCCATTTTGATCTGGTTGTATCCCGAGAATCCATCCATGAAGGAAAATACCTTGTGTTGAGTTGTGTTATCAACCAAGATGTCAATGTGTGGTAATGGAAAATCATCTTTAGGGCTAGCCCTATTTAAGTCTCTGTAGTCCACACACATTCTGACTTTGTCGTCCTTCTTAGGTACGGACACAATGTTAGCAACCCATTATGGATAGGAAGTAACAGCCAGAAAGCCAGCATTGAACTGCTTCATCACCTCAGCTTTGATCTTTTCGGACACGTCGGGCCTCATTCGGCGGACTTTCTATTTGATTGGTGGACAGTCTTCTCTTGTAGGGAGATGGTGAACCACAATATCTGTATCCAGTCCCGGCATATCTTCATAGGACCAGGCGAAGATCTCAACAAACTCATTCAACAGCTGAACTAAGTTCTCTTTGACACTTGGCTCCAGGTTGGCACCCACTTTAACCTCTTTTCTGTCTTCCTCTGTTCCCAAATTGATAGTCTCTAACAACTCTTCATGGGGTAGAATAGCCCTTTCTTCTTGTTGCAAAAGTGTAGCTAACTCTCCAGGCACTTCACAGTCTTCATCACCTTCGTACTCGGCATGATTGACCAAATCTTCAGAGTCACTGAAGGCCAAAGCAGAATAGTCACCCATGGAATCCGGAGTGGATGGGTACCTGCATTTTGTGAGTGTGGGTGTGTATAAGGGATAGCCATCCTTAAACAAAATAAAATGTAAAAGGAAAGAAAATGAACACAAAAGTTTATAGATGAAAACTTCCATGATTTATTAAAAATGGCATATGAAAATGAAAAATCAAAACCCTTACAAATGGACCTATGTGCCCCGGGAAAGGCACAAGGAAAAAGAGTGTACGAATTATTTAAAAGTTATTACAGACCAACATAAATGTTTCAAAAGATAAATTATTGATTGATGAAAGTAATGGGAACGAAATCTTTCGCCTCCCAGTTGTTTAGTCCTCCTTCAATGGTTAGAAAGATCCAATCTTCAAAATTGCCTTCTTCATCATCATCTTCTAAAGCATGAACCCCGTGATGAGTGATCTTTAAGGGTGGTCCTCCAGCCCAGGAGCGACGCACAACTTTCTGGCTAGCAACAGTGAAACCCAATTCGAACGTGTCTGTCTTGTGAGGAAAATCTGGCAGTTGACCTCACACTGTACTTCCTCCTTCCTTGATTACAGCCTCCGCATCTTTAAGGGATGGCATCCGGGACACAGGCTTGGTAATTATAGGCACATCAGTCATTGTCTTTGCTACTGCGACCTCAAGAGAAACCTCTTCAAAGTGTTGGAAAGGTGTTTCTATGAATTCGTCGTCTAATTCCACATAGCGGAAAGAGTTAAGGTGACTTATCATATACTCCTCCTCACCATGAACCGTTATGATTTTACCATGGACTGGGTATTTTAGCATTTGGTGTAGAGAAGAAGTGACTGCCCCAGCGTTGTGGATCCATGGCCTTCCCAACAAGCATGAATATGAAGGACGAATGTCCATCACATAAAATGTAGAGTTGGAAATTTTCGTTCCCACCTTGATTGGGATCTCCACTTCTCCGTGAACCATCCGCTTAGAACTGTCGAAGGCTCTAACAATGATATTACTGGGCTTTAGGGTCAAACCTTCACAGTCCAATCTGTACAATGCTTTCTTTGGTAGAACATTTAAAGATGAACCGATATCAACCAGAACATGAGCAACTGTGGTCCCTCTGCACTCTACCGAGACATGCAGCGCATCATTATGCTTTCTTCTCTTAGGGGTCAAATCAGCATCAGAGAAGCCAAGACCATTGTCGGCTGTAAGGCTAGCCACGCACTCTTGAAACTGATCTGTAGAAGTTTCTTGAGGAACGTGTGTCATCTTTAATAATTTGATCAAGGCTTTGGCATGAGCCTCAGAGCAGAGTAATAGAGCTAGCATAGAGATTTTTGAAGGGGTTTGCCCCAGCTGCTCTACGACATCACAGTCGCTCTTCTTAATTATCTTTAAAATTTACTCCATCTCCTTTTGGGTGGTCTCGGGGATAACCAAAGTCTAAGCCCTCGTCCTGACAGGCGCTTCTTGGATCCCCTTACCTTTATCGGCAGTAACAACAGAGGGTATAGCTTTGGGAGCATCAATTTCTTCAATAACCGGACTTTGCACATATATCTTGACAGGAACAGGAGCACTTAAGGGTCCGAAGACTGCCCGTGGAGGAGCAATCTCCGGAGAGAAGATTCTTCCGCTACGAGTTATCTTACTTGTCCCCGCAATATTCCCTATGTCAGGAGTTTCTTCATCGGAATTCTCTTGGACTGATTTGATCTGCTTAACACCATGGTAGAAGATCTCTCCTCCATAATTCCATGGTATCGTCTTGTTGGACTTATATGGGATAGGCCCCGGCATGGTAATCTTCAGCGGTACAAGCTTTGGATCAGGCGTAATCTTAACAGGACTTTTGCAGGTCTTGGAAAGATTTTCGGAAATGGTGATTATAGCAATGTCATTGATTGGAGTAACAAAGGTAACGGGAGTAACATGAGTGATAGTAGCAACAGGAGTTTTCTGAAAGAAGATCTCTTGAGTATCCATCAGGCGTTGGATGCCTGATTTTAACAGTGGGCAGTCGGATTGCAAGGTTGAACAGAAGTAACAATCTTTTTCACATCCCGGGAAAATCCCGGTTTTCAACAGATTCATTTTAATCATTGGCAACTGAGTCATTAATTCATCAACAGCGGTAACATGAAGATCTTCCACAATTGCATGGACATCATGACCATGTTTTGGCATAGGAGCGGATATCACATTAGGTTTTTCAGGGGCATCAAACTCTACCTCCTTGGCATCTATCAAATCTTGGATCTTTTTTTTAAGGGCCCAACAGTTGTTGGTGTCATGCCCTACATTGTCTGAATGGTATGCACATTTTGCATTTGAATGATAATAGGGAGAATAGGTATTTGGGTTTTTCGGCGCTTCTTTCAAGTTGGTAAGGTTTAACTTTAACAGATGAGGGAGGACCTGAGCCAGTGTCATATTGATCCAGGTGAATTGTTGTTGTGGCCTTTATACCCTTTGTTGGTTAGCTCTTGGTTGATTGCTGCGAGGTTGATCGGCTGAGGACTTCTGGATCATCACAACCCCCACCGTGAGTCGGTGCTCCATTATCCCTTGATTTCTCTGGGTATGAATAGCAGAAACTTCCTTCTTGGCTGGGAAGGTTTTCTTGATAGCAGTGGAAGCGGAGGCATCCTTCTGAACTTTACCACTCTTAATGCCAGCTTCGACCCTTTCACCGGTCAGGATTAATTCGGTGAACCCTGTAGATGAGCTCCCAATCAAGTGATTGAAGAATGGACCTGACAGAGTCCCTAAAAACATGTCAACCAGCTCTCTATCCTACAATGGTGGTTGCACCCTACAAGCCAGATCTCGCCACTTCTGGGCATACTCCTTAAATCCCTCATTAGAGGCCATACCCATACTCTGTAGTTGAGTACGAGTAGGCGCTAAATCTGTGTTGTATTGGTATTGTCGGTAGAAAGCATCAGCCAAATCTTCCCAGTTATGGACATCAGATCTCTCAAGTTGATAGAACCAGTCCAATTGTGTACCCGATAAACTATCTTGAAAAAAGTGGACCCACAAATCCTTATCAGAAGAGTGAGGTTGGATCTTTCTGACGTAGGATCTCAGATGCATCTTCGGACAGGACAAACCGTCGTATTTAGCAAATGTAGGCACTTTGAACTTGGGAGGAATGACGATCCCAGCAACCAACCCTAATTCTTCGAAATCTAGCCTAGGTACCCTTTCCACTTCCATGGCTGCCAACCGGTCCTCAAGATTCTTATACTTATTGTCCGCCGGAGGGTACTGCTGTTCGGAGTAATCTTCATCCTCTTCCTCTTCTTCTTCAGCTTCAGATTCGGAGGGCATTGCAACTCCCTTTCCCTTACCAACCCCTTCGTCAGACGTTGAGGGGAATTCCAAAACTCTCCTAGCCTAATGCTCAAATCTTCTTCCCATAGTGGCCACACCAATTCTTTTCTTTTTCTTCTTTTCTGGTTCCTTCTCTTTCTCTAACAGTGCTTTAATATCCTCTTGACCCTTTTCCAAGGTTATGAGGAGTTGTTGGAATTGTGAATTCTGTGCTTGCAGATCTTTAACCGTCTGCTCTATATCCATCTTGCTGAAATAAACAGCAGAAAGATAAGGAAACCTGGTGTGAAGACCTGTTAATGCATATGATGAATGATGTGTATTCATGTAATGTATTCAAGGATTCAGAAATTCAAATTTGTTGTAAACAAAAAGAACACACGTCATATTAATAAAAAGAAATTTGTTAGTACATAAATGTCGCATGGGCAAAATATTACAAAGCTTCTTAATGTAAAAATATTTTGCGCATCCTCTTTGGTGTGATGTAAGTGTTGAGAGTCTCCTCTTCGTGAAGTCGGCGGGTAAGTTCCAAAACCTTCTTCTCACTGGCATAGAAGTTGGCTTCAAAAGTGTTCCGCTCTTCCTTGAGTTGTATCCAACTCTTTTGCAATTCTTCCAATGATGTTGGCATGTCTGGATGTAGGAGGGTGTATGGAACCTCTCCTTCCATAACAGGCTCTTTGATCACGGGGAGAATGTGAGGGTACGGCATCATAAGATTCTGGGCACGGGTTCATACCCACTTGAGATAAGGCTCAAGGGGGATGGAATTCTTATGCCCCAGTGTCTTACTGTCCACTTTATTAGGCATCCTCCAAGCTCGGATAAACCTTTGTCGAAGTCCTTGAGTGTCGTTGTCGAAGTCAAAAACCAAGTCAGGAATCAGCAAGTCATGAGGGCCATCCCTCCGGGCATATCCAAACTGCCTTAGAGCTAAACAGGGGTTGTAGGTAATGCCTCCCCTAATGCCAAGTAATGGGACATTATGGAATTCCCCACAACAATCAATGATGATGACATTTTCTCTGGACCGAGAACACCAATGAACATCAGAATGTGTGAGGGTCATCAACTGTTGTGACCACCTTAAACCCTGCTCATTCTTCAAAACTGTTTGGGGAAGGTGAGAAATAAACCACCTTGCTAGAAGTGGAGTACAACACATGAGAACACCTTTTTTTCTCATTGTTCGTGTGTGAAATGAGTGTAGGATGTCCCCAAGCAATGTAGGCACAGGATTCCGAGATATGAAAATATTGACAGCATTCACGTCTATAAGCTGATCAGGGTTTGGGAACAAGACCAACCCATAGATGAGAAGTGCTACAATCTCCTCAAAAGCTTGCAGATCTAGAGAATTCCAGCAGTATTGTGCCTTCTCAAACAGAAATTTTGCCAAGAAACCCTTGACACCACTTCTGGTTTCCCAATGACCTTTGATATCAGATGGTTGCAAGTGTAAGGCTTGAGCAACATCTTCAGGCTTTGGTTCTCTTTCCGTACCGTTATAGGGTAGTTGATGAAGAATAGGAATCCTCAGGAGTTGAGAAAATTCCTCCAATGTAGGTACTAGTTGTTAATCAGGGAATGTGAAACAGTGGTGTAGGGGGTCAAAGAACTGGAAGAGGACTTTCACCATGTCTTCTTCAATGTTGGAGTTGACCAAGTTGAGAAGTCTACCATGTCTTTCACTGAATAGAGAATTCTCTGGAATCTTGGAAGTAAGCTCCTTGAGTTGAGGAGGGATTCTCACAAGGTTGACTTGAATTGTTTTTCTGCGAAGAGATTCCATGACCTACAAAACAAGAACAAAGATGAAGATCCAAACCCTTGAAATGGTTAGTGGATGTATATGATGCTTTATGATGTTCATGATGTATGCGCAAGCATATGTACAAACAAGTCACATAAGATCCTAGTTTCAGGCTTGCATGGGGTTTCATAGGTAAGTACCCTCTTGAAGTTAGTTGGCTCAACCTGTCCTATAAGTAGTAACCGGGTTCTAAGGAGCTCAATATCACTGGATTATTTTCTGTGTTCATTGTTTCAATTTAGCCACTTAACTGGCGACCGAAATATTCCAAGAAAACAACCCTCAATGAGTATAGTATCGAGTATCTACCAACTTTAGACTGCACCAAAGTCGGTCATCTCACTACCCCTAATAAGGCCAGGATGGTCAAGTAAGGTTCTAAGAGTTCATTAGTGCTTCATGACATCACTCAGCGGCCCCGTGTTCTCTTTGATTGACTCAAAGGCTACCGGTACCCACAAATATGTCGCACTAATATAGCTATTGCTTCAACCATGTCGGTATACCCCACACAGTTCCCACAACGTATTGTTGTTTACCTATGAATGTTTCCAAAAATCCGGGTGGAGGATTCAAACCCAAACAAGAGAACCAAATGTAAAGCAATCAAAGAAAATAAGATAAGCATGCAAAGGTGATCTAAACCCTAAGGTTACTCCACTTTTAGATATCTCCCCAGCAGAGTCGCCAGTTCTGTGATACGGTGGGAGAACTGACTTGAGGTTTTGCGTTTTGTGTTCGCAAATGTTTCGGTTTAGCAAGAGTCGCCACCGACTTTTGATTTTATCCTAAGGAAAGGTCAAAAAGCACAGAAAAGACCTTTGAGATGTTTTCTTGGGTTCGGGGAGTAGATTATGAAAAGGGAAGGTGCAAGCACCCTTTTCATCCATGGTTATCCATGGGCTCTTAGTTACTTGTTTAGATCACTTGCTTTTGCTTTTCAATTGTTTGAAATGGTGCTTTGTGTGTGGTTTTGAAAATGTTTTGAAAAGAGGCCATCATTGTGGCAACCTTTGTAATGATTCTTGTTTGAATGTATACAAAGGTGTTTTGTCTTTTGAAAAGAGGTTTCAATGTTTGAGAGTTTGATTTGGGAAATGTTTTGAAATTATATTGTGAAGTATGTTTGAAAATAGCAAGGATGTTTTGCAAGTTTGATCAAGTAACTAAGAATTGTCTACCCTATTTTACTCAAAGATCTTACCTATGTGTTTTTTAACCCTTTTGACAGCGTTATTTCACCATTGCATTTGGTGAACAACCTTGTGTTAGGATGTTAAACGGGACAGGTGCGGGTCATCGTATAGACCATGATAGCAATTGTGTTAAGTATCTTTGGCAAAATTTTGAGGGACTTGATCATTTTGTTTAGGCAACCAAGATAGCGCCATCGAGGGACTATGATCTTTTGTTTTGTTTTTGTTTTGCCAAAGTACCCAACATGTATAACATGGCCCATTTTTGAGGCAACAAGTGGATTGTAACCCTAGGGGTGCAAGTGTGCATTGTATATTGATTTTCATGCATTTTTTTCTTTGTATTAGGTCAAACTACTTGTTGATTTTGGATTTTTGCATACAAACTCTAATCTCTAATCATGGCATAATTGAAAGCATAAAGTGCGAGAATTAAAAATCTAAGCTATTACAACATGATTATGGGGATGGGGGTACAATCTTTGAATGGGGGGTGTATTTGACAAGAAATAAAAACCCTAGTTTACTATTACATCCAAATTGAATTAAATGCATAAATAATAAATGGACAATATTTAAATAAACAAATAAATAAATATATCAAATAATATGAATTATGCAAAAAAAAAAGTTTTTGTTTATTTATGTATGTAAAAAATATTTAATATAAAAAGGAATAATAAAAAGGGATTATTATTTTTATTAAGGGTAAACCCTATTTTTCTTTAAGAAAATAAATATATTAATTACAATATACAAAAAATTAAATATATTTAGAAAAAGGTATTATTTTAAATATAAGTAATAATAATAAAAAAGGTATATTTTTCATGTTTTTTTATTCCCAAATATTTATTTAAATAAAATAAAAGTGTGTATATATATTAATTATATTAAATATGTATAAAAATAAAATAAAATATATACAAAAAAATAAAAACATATTTAGAATGATATTTTTTGGTGTGAATAAAATAAAGGATAAGATAAAAATATAATTTATTTTTAAGTTTTCAATAATTAAAATAAATGTATATAATCAATAAATTAATTTTATGTTAGAAAAAATGAAAATAAAATACAAAAAAAATATGAAAAATTTATAAAAATATTTTTGAGTATTTTTTATAATTGGAAATAATAAAATAAAGTCAGAAATGAAAATAAAATAAAAAATAAAAAATACATAAAAATTGGGCCAAGGGGGTGCAAAAAGTAAAAAGGGGGTGTCAATAGTGAGCCAGGACTAAGCCCAGCCCACCACTTCATCTTCAACCTCTAACGTTCAAACAAAACGCGCGCGCCTGTTATCAAACATGGACATCCTGCATACGAGCTCTATTGCAAAAACACATAACATCAAAGTTGTAGAGCTTTTCAAGAGGAATCTAACCATATAAAAAACTAATCCTAACTCTCAAAGACCAGAGAGAATTTCTCTGGCCCTAAAATCTAACCTAATTTTTCAGTATGTTCATGGATCAAATTCTCTTAGCATGCTTAATAAAAATGAAAACTGAGCATATGTACAGCTTCATGGCAATGAATACCACATTTCTTATTCACAAACCTAAGTCTAAATGTTCCTAAATAGAGAGATAGGAAGTTGACAAAAACCTGTTTCAGCTGACTTCGTGTATGGCAATGTGGAGCTTTTCAACAAGGCCTGAGATGTCTAGGAGCTTGCTTGAACTTCACTTGACCTTCTCCAATGTCTAGCTTGCCTTGAATGTACTTGAATCAGCCTACAGAACTCAACATGCACAAGCTCAAAATGAAAATGGCAAACCCTGTAAATGGAGTTACAGTTGGTGTTTGAGGTTTGGGATAGCTTGGATGGATTGAATGGAAGGTGTTTGAACCAGTTTGGAACAAAACGCACGAGCCAATTGAGCTATGGAAGTCAAGCTGCAGATGCTGCCCTGTTTTGCCAATGGAAGGTGATTTCTTATTGTGGGATGTTTGAAGGCTTAAGAGATCGTGTTTCTGGCTCAGAGAGGTGTGAGAAAGAGGGTTCAAATGTTTGCACAAGTTTGTTTTGGCTGATGTTCAAGTTCTCATGTATTTGGCATATTTCTTGTATATGAAGCAAAAATGGGAAGTGATGTCCAACAGGCCTGTACAGGCTATCCTTATGCTTGCACACTTTTCCCTTGGCCCCTCCAACTTGTATATTTGATTTTCTGTATGAGATATGGACCAATGCTCAAGAAATCAGTTTTGACATAAAGCATGATTTAAGTAAAAATGGAAATTTTGCTTTTTCTACTTAGGGATTAATCCAAGGTGCAATGCTCTAATGACCAAAACAATGCCTTAGACCAATAGTTTTGAACTTAATTATTGAGAGTGAAATGGTTTTGAGGCCTGTATTCTAGTGCAAAGCAAGCTGACTTGAAATTGCAATTTGTATGAACATGAACATGCCATGGATGAAAAGTGAGTTTTTGACAACTTCAAGCCTTCGATTCTCCTTAACCACAAATGAGTTTAGGGAGTTCTTGGACATTTTGGAAAGCTTGTAACATGCTCTACAATCCATCTTTGAAATGCAACTTTAGATTCCAAGTGGAACTATATGAAAAATGGCCATGAAGATAGGTTAAAATCTTGCCTAAACTAGGGCAAAATTTCACTAAGTTAAAAGTTTTAGGGACCCTTGTTCCAAGAATCATAACTTGAGATCCAAGATTCTTTTGGGAAAACTTTGTGAATCAAAGTTGTAGACTTTGTGGAGGACTACAACTTTCATGTTGGAAGTTTTGTTTGAATCCAAATGCATCATGGTGAAAATGTTGGGCAAAGTTAGGAAAAATTAAGAAAATTTCATAACTTAGAAAAATTCTAAGTTATGAATTTTTCAACTTTAAACCCTGTGATACGGTGGGAGAACTGACTTTGGATTTTTCGTTTGTGTTCGCAAATGTTTCGGTTTAGCAAGAGTATCCATCGACTTTTTATTTTATCCTAAGGAAAGGTCAAAAAGCACAGGAAAGACCTTTGAGATGTTTTCTTGGGTTCGGGGAGTAGATTATAGAAAGGGAAGGTATTAGCACCCTTTCTATCCATGGCTATCCATGGGCTCTTAGTTACTTGCTTAGATCACTTGCTTTGAATTTCTATTGTTTGAAATGGTGCTTTGTGTGTGATTTTGAAAGATGTTTTAGAAAGAGGCCATCGTCGTGGCAACCTTTGTAATGATTCTTGTTTGAATATATACAAAGGTGTTTTTGTCTTTTGAAAAGTTTTCAATGTTTGAAAGTAGGGCTTTGAAGTTGTGTTGTGAAGTGTGTTTTGAAAAATAGCAAGGATGTTTTTGCAAGCTTGACCAAGTAACTAAGAGTTTGTCTACCCTAATTTACTCAAAGATTTTTCTTATGTATTTAACCCTTTTAACAGTGTTGTTTCACCATTGTATTTGGTGAACAACCTTGTGTTAGGATGTTAAACGGGACAGACGCGGGTCATCGTATAGACCATGATAGCAATTGTGTCAAGTATCTTTGGCAATTTTCTTGAGGGACTTGATCATTTTGTTTAGGCAATTCAGATAACGTCATCGAGGGACTATGATCTTTTGTTTTGTTTTTGTTTTGCCAAAGTACTTGACATGCAACCATGGCCCATTTTTGAAGGCAGCAAGTGGATTGTAACCCTAAGGGTGCAAGTGTGCATTGTGTTTGTTTTTTCATGTATGGTTATCTTTGAATTAGGTCAAGCTACTTGTTAATTTGATTTTTGCATACAAACCCTAGGTCTAACCATGGCATAATTGAAAGCATTTAAAGGTGCGAGAATTTAAAGCCTACACTATTACAACATGATATAGGGAGGGGGTACAAATTTGAATTGGGGGTATTTGACAAGAAATTAAATTCTAAATTATTACAACCAAATCAAATGTATAGGCAATATTTAAATGTACAATAATTGAATAAAATACAATAAATAAATGTTAGATAAAATGCATTATGCAAAAAGTTTTTATGTATGTAAAAAGTATTTTTTTTAATATGAAATGTAAATAATAATAAAAAAAAAGTCAATTTTAATTATTTTGTTATTTGGGGCAAAAACCCTAATTCTTAAATAAATAGTATTATTTATTAATTATATACAATAATATATTAATTTATACAAAAAATAAAAGTATATTGTAAAAAAGATATTTTTAGTGTAAAATATTAATAAAAATGAAAATGTATTATTTTTGTATTTTTGTCCTAATTATTTAATAAAATAAAGTATATATATATATATATATATATATATATATATATATATATATATATATATATATATATATATATATATATATATATATATATATATATATATATATATATATATATATATATATATATATATATATATATATATATATATATATATATATATATATATATATATATATATATATATATATATATATATATATATATATATATATATATATATATATATATATATATATATATATATATATATATATATATATATATATATATATATATATATATATATATATATATATATATATATATATATATATTAAGCATATTAAATATATAAAAATAAAAATTAATTATTTACAAAAAATATGTATATTCAAGAAAATGTTTTTTAATATAAATAAAATAATAAATGAAAAAATAAACATATTTTTTACATTATTCTTTTAAGTTTTAATAAAATGAAAATAACTTATTTACATATTTATACTAGTAAAATAAAAATAAATATCAAATAAATATGAAAAAATATAAAAATAAATTTTAAGTATTTTTTATGTTAGAAAATAAAATATCAAAATCAGAAATGAAACAAAAATGCAAAATGACAAATGTACAAGAAATGGGCCAGGGGGTGTAAAAAGAAAAGAGGGGGTGCCAAAAGCAAGCATGTACAGGCCTAGCCCAAACCAAACTTCATCTTCTTCCTTAGAACAAAAATACGCGCGCTTATGTACACAAATGCTATCTCCTGATTCTTTGATTTTTTGACAAAACTCATAACATGAAATTTGTAGAGCATCAAACAACGAATCCAACCATATAAAAAACTTGAGCTAACTCTCAAAGACCAGAGAGAATTTCTCTGGCCCTAATTTCTAACCTAGTTTTTTCAGAAAGTTCATGGGTGAAATTCTCCTAGCACGATTAATATAAATGAAAACCAAGCATAGGTATGGCTTCAGGGCTATGAGTACAACATATTTCATTCACAAACCTAAGCCTAACTATTCCTAAATAGAGAGATAGAAGTTCATGAAATACCTGTTTCAGTTGACTTTGAGCTGGCCAATGCAGCAACTTCTAAGGGTGTTTGAGGTTCTGTTGAGGCCAATGCAGCAACCTGCAAAGCTTTGAAACAAAAATGGCAATGTGTGTTAAAGGTGTTACAGTTAGCAATGGATGATCTGGATAGCTTAGGTATGCTGGTTGGAAGGTGTTTGAAGTATCTTTGGGCAAAACGCACGATGGAATTTGATGATGGCTTGCAAAATGCAGAACTGACCCTATTTTGCAAGAAAATGGAGATTTTGAGTATGAGGAGGTTTGAGTGATGAAGGGGTCGTGTTTCTGACTTGTTAGGAGGTACAAAACTTGTTTGCAATGTTTGTGTAAGTTGGTTTTAACAGATGTGAGAGATGGCTTGTGGTTTGCAACTTTTCTTCTTCTTGAAGCAAGAGTGTCTATCTGTCCAATGCAGGCATGTACAAGTCCTATATCATGCTGCATATTTTGCTCTTGGTTCCTGGAATTGGTAGGTTTAATCTTGCCTCAGAGATATGGCCCCATGCCTCAAGGATCTTGTTTTGACATAAAGTGAAGTTTAAGCAAAAATGGCATTGTTACTTTTTCCATTTAAGGCTTAATCTAGTGTACAATGCCCTAATGACCAAGACAATACCTTAGCTCAATGGATATGCATTAAATTATGGAGTACAAACTGGTTTTGAGGCCTGTAATTGTGAACCAAGCTAGCTAGATCAGATTTGCAAATTGGTATGAACATGTATTGGCCATGGATCAAAGTGAGTTTTTGCCAACTTCAAGCATTCGATTCTCTCTAACCACAAGGGTGTTTGAGGAGTTATTGGACAATTTAGAAATCTTGGAACATGAACTATAATCCATCTTTGAAATGTAACTTGAAACTCCAAGTGGAACTATGTGAAAAATGGCCAAGAAGATGGGTCAAAATCCTGCCTAAATTAGGGCAAAATTTCTCTAAGTTAAACGTTTTAGGTACCCTTGTTCCAAAAATCATAACTTGAGATACAAGTCTCTTTTGAGAAAACTTTGTGAATTAAAGTTGTAGAATTTGGTATGGACTACAACTTTCATGTTTCAAGTTTTGTTTGAATCCATTTGTATCTTGGTGAAAAAATGGGACAAAGTTATGAAAAAATAAGAAAATTTCATAACTTAGAAAATTTCTAAGTTATGAAAATTTTCCATTTTAAACCCTAATTTGCATTTTTGGGTTTCTTGATGAACAAGTTTCATAAATTGACATGTCTTGATGAAAAATGACTCTTGGCACTTGATTTTGACTAAAAAGTCAAAGTTTGACTTTTCAGTGTACAGTCAAATTTTGATCAGTTGACTGAAAAATTCATCTGTCAATCCTATGCATTTGAGATCTTTTGAACTTGTTGAATGGGTCAAGACAATGTAATTGATTTCTTGAGTCCATGTGTGAGCTTGATTTGCCATTGGCTAGGTCAAACAGTCAAAAATTGCCTTTGTGCAGTCAAAACCCTAAAAATGACCATTTTGCCATTTTGGTGATCTGATCAAATTTCTTGTGGGATTGTGATCCAAACTTGATCAAGTGGTTCATATGAGTTCATAATGTTGATGTGGGTCAAATTTCATGAGGTTTGACTGTCAATTGGCCACAATTGACTTTTTCCCCAATACAGCTGATTTATAGGTCAACTGTCCAATTGACTGGGCAAAAATTTGAATCAAGGCTTGAACTTGGTATGAACAAACTTGTGAGTCCAAAATGAAGTATGAAAGTCACTTTGGACATTGTAGGTCAAAAAATCCCTGTGCAAACTCAAACCCTAATTTAGGTCAACAGTGTAAGGAGGTGTCTTGAGCAGAGCAAACCCTAGCTTGACCTTGAATTCCAAGACTCTTGTGATGAGAAATGTTGATGAAATGAGAGGGCAAATTTTGGGGTACAACAGTTGCCCCTGTTCAATCTTCTTGAACCTGAAGAGTTAGATTGGCAAGTTTTCCTTTCGTGACTCGAAGGTAAAAGAGGATTGGACACTAGAGTTCCCGCAAATTTGCACTCATCAAAATGTATCTGAGGAAATGAGCTTAAAGATGCCATTTGGAGATGGTAGAATCTTGCTGCAGATGGGCTTAAAGATGCCATCCAAGAGTGTTTATTGAACTGCAATGTGATAGGTCAGAAGAATGAGCATCAAAATGGTATCCGCGTCTAGAATGCATTTGAACTGTATCTGGAGACTTAGTTTGTATGAGCAAAGGAATGGCGTCCGTGTTTGGAGCGTATCTGAGCTGTAACTGTATTTGAACTTCAAATGAATATTAAAATGACTGTCGTGTCTGGAGTGTATCTGTATTGTATCTGAATTTGAGATCTGTATGAATAGTAGAATGACTTCTGTGGCGATTGCACTAGGGAGAATCAAGTTGCTGGTGTAAGGGTCAAAATGGCATCCGTGTCTGAAGCATATCTGAACCTGAAGTAGATAGTTGAATCTGAATGAGAGATAGAATGGCCGCCGTGTCTGGAGCGTATCTAGTCTGTATCGGATTGTTGAAGTCTGAATGAGTAGTAGAATGACCGCTGTGTCTGGGGTGTATCTGTACTGTATTTGACTTAAAATTCTAAATGAGTAATAGAATGACCGCCGTGTCTGGGGTGTATCCATACTGTATCTGAATAATTGTTAACAATAGCCTTTTAATCTTATCCTGAAAAGGGTAAAATGTTATCTAAAACACAAAGTTATGTTGCATGATATGTATGATGCAATGAATTGTGTTTCATCAATGTTTATGATATATGAATGTAATGGATGTGCATGTTAGCTGAGTAGCCGTGTTGCTGAGGAAAATAAATCCTTGATAACTAGAGATAATGAAATCTTTGATTGCTGTCGGGGAAAGTAAATCCTTGACCAATGTTGGGGATTCCAAAAAATCTTTGAATACTGAAGATGAGAAATCCTTGCTGACTGCTTGGGGATTAAAGATCTTTGATTGCTGAGAAGGGGAAATCCTGGGACCACTGCTGGAGATTGAAAATCCTCGGCAATTTATGGGGATTAACAAGGCCTTTGACAACTCCTGTAGGGATGTGAGAATCCTTCATGACTTTCCTGGGGAATGAGGAAAACTCTAATGATCTCTACTTGGGAATTGAAACCTTGGGGGATTTTGCTTGGAGAAATGAGACCAGGAATCTTCAATCTTTTGGAAGGTAACTCTGTGGGGGAAATGTTCACTATTCTGGCTCTGCTGGAGATAGGATTTTTTCAGGGTTTTCGGGCTCCACTGGGGATCTCGAAGCTTAACTCTGATGGGAATTTTGAAACTTAACTCAGCTGGGGAATCAAGTTTTAGACTACACCAGCTCCGCTGCGGATCTTGAAGCTTAACTTCGTTGGGGAAATATATTCCAAATTTAGCCTTGTTGAGGATCTGAATGATGTATCGTAGGCGATTTCTTCTGGAATGACATAAAGATTTCTTCCTACTCCTTCAACCTATCAGTAATTATCCTTTTTCAATTTTGCTTTATTTGTAAGCAGTGATTATATTCAAATGCATATGCCTATTTAACAAAACATTGGACGTTTTCAAATAAAACATAAGTGTAAAAAAGAAAAGAAAGGCAAGCAAATTTCTGCACTTTGATGTATCTTTGTATTTAACTTTCGTGAGTATCTCTGTACAAAGGAGACAGACATCCTAGTAAGAGAATGTTGTTGTAAAAAATTGAAAAATTTTATACAAAAGAAAGATGGCTATGTGTAATCAATTCCATGGGATTCCCATTTTGCTATAGCCTTCACAACTCTGAATATCTTGTCCATTCGCTGCTTCGTCCACCGATGACTGGATTGATCAGAAGCTTGGAGCTTGTTGGTGAAGAGATTGTTCTTAAAGTGATCCGACGAGACATAGCCATACGCTTTAATTCCCTAACTTTTTCCTGGACCGCCCTTTTGGGTTTTCGATCCACCGGGAAACACTTTTTTGCCCAAGTCACCCTTTCGGGTTTTCAACTTGCCGGGTGTACAAATTTTTTTGTTTTATCCCTAATTTTTGCCTGAACCTCCCTTTCGGGTTTTCGATTCACCGGGATGCCCATTTTTGCCCAAGTCGCCCTTTCGGGTTTTCAACTTGTCGGGTCGTTTTATGCGTAGTATCTTTTGACTATGTCTGCGTTCGCAGGGTGCGGCAAGTCGTCGCCGTCTATGGTGGTCAGAATCATTGCCCCACCAGAAAAGATGCTCTTAATCACAAATGGTCCTTAGTAGGTAGGAGTCCACTTGCCCCTGGGATCACTTTGTGGTAAGATGATCCGCTTGATTATAAGATCTCCGACTTGATATACCTGACGCCTGACTTTCTTGTTGAAAGCCTTGATCATCCGCTTTTGATACGTCTGACCATGACAAACAGCAGTAAGTCGCTTCTCGTCGATCAGATTAAGTTGGTCAAGCCGGGTCTGAATCCAATCGTCTTCACTCAAACCAGCATCTTTCATAATCCTTAAGGAAGGAATCTGAACTTCCATGGGTAGAACAACTTCCATGCCATATACCAAAGAAAATGGGGTTGTCCCTGTTGAAGTACGTGCCGTGGTACGGTATCCATGCAGAGCAAACAGTAACATCTCATGCCAGTCCTTGTAGGTGACTGTCATCTTTTGAATGATCTTCTTGATATTTTTGTTCGCGGCTTCAACAACACCGTTCATCTTTGGCCGATAGGGAGATGAATTGTGATGATAAATCTTGAACTGCTCGCACAGAGCGGTGATCATAGTGTTGTTCAAATTCGTACCGTTGTCTGTGATGATCCTGTCGGGGACACCGTACTGGCATATGAGGTTCTGCTTGATAAATCGGGCAACCACATTCTTTGTAACTGAGGCAAAAGAAGCTGCTTCGACCCATTTGGTAAAATAGTCAATAGTGACCAAGATGAAGCGATGTCCATTGGATGCCGTGGGCTTGATCTCTCCAATCATAACAATGCCCCACATTGCGAATGGCCAAGGAGCTGTCAGAACGTTGAGAGGAACAGGAGGAATATGTACCTTATCGGTGTAGACTTGGCACTTGTGGCAAGTACAGGAATGTTGGTGACAATCATCTTCCATGGTAGACCAGTAGTAACCTGCCCTTAGAATCTTCTTAGCCATCGTATGCCCGCTTAAGTGGGTGCCGAATGTGCCACTGTGTATCTCAGTCATGATCAACTCTGCTTCAGCTTTGTCCACACTGTTGGTGTAAGCCCTAGAGGCCAATACTTTTGGTACTTGTATCGAATTATTTATTAATAATAAAAGGTATTTCTTTATTATGTTTGCTTTCCAAAATAATAAAGTCCCTAGAATGGTTTATTTGTTTAATGAAATGTTAAGTGTGACTTAATCATGAGATCCCATTAAACATAAGACACTATTCTTAAAGTATCCGTAGTCAAGCTTTAATGTGAAGTGGGATAACATTAAAACATTAAGATTATTATGAAGATAGATTGATGATCACATCTCATGGATCATAGATAAGGAGTTATCAAGTCTTGACATAGGTATGAATATTAGGAGTAATATTTATACTGGATTGACCCGCTATGAGAATACTACATAGAATGTTATGCAAAGTGTCCTAAGTTATTCTCATGATGATAATGGTGTATACCACCCTTCGACCTGAAACCACTATGGACCCTAGATGTAGAGTCAAGTACGTTATTGCTGATCAAACGTCATTCGTAACTAGATGACTATAAAGACGGTTGATGGGTACTTCACAAAGCATGCTAAGGGACATGAGTGACCTAGATGGAATTTTCTCATCCTGCATAACAGGATAAATGTCTAAGGGCCCAATATTGAACTGGACAAGGGTGACACAATGTATGCCTTGTGTTCAATATAGACATGAGGGCACAAGGGTAATTGTACAACACAAATATTATCACAGAAAAGGTTTGGTCAGATCACATGACATTTTCGTGACTTGGGTAACAGTGATGTGTTGCTAGATACCGCTCACTGTTTATTATATTAAATGTGTGATTTAATATAATTGCCAACGTCGCGAAAACCTACAGGGTCACACACATAAGGACAGGTTGATGAGAGATAGAATAAATAAGGAACACCGTAAGGTACGGTGCACTTAAGTGTAATACGGAAAGTGGTAAGGTACCACGTGGATAAGTGATATATGGTACATCATAAGGTATGATGTCCATAAGCTTAATTGGGCTTTTAGCTTATAGCCTTAACTGGGCTTTTAGCTTGTAGCCCACACGAGTGATTCTATAAATAGATCCCTTATGATGAAGCAATTTCACTTGATGCAATTTCGTTTTTGATTCTCTCTCTCACTCAAGGTTTTCGTTCGTGATCAGCTAGCACTGTGACCGGAAGCGATCTGTTCGTGTGGACTGAGTAGAGGCATTATTCTTTATCAACGCTCGTGATCACAACATCAAAGGTCTGAATCGCCACAAGAGGTAAATATTTCTATCACTGACCATGCTCATTCGTAAGGATCACTAAAGGAAAATTTTAAATTCCGCTGCGCTTTTGATCGCAATTTTCCTACACACACAATGAAGTAGAACACAATCATGGCTGCGCTTATAAAGGATGCCATTGCTTAGGAAAAACTTGGCATCAAATCTCCTTAAGAACTTTTTGTCATTGACGGAAGCTCCTTCAGGATATTCTCTAGTCTGGAGATACCTTTTGATTTCATGAAACCGGGGTTGTTCCACTACTTCTTCGGTATTAATCTCATGACAGTGTGCGGGTTCGTCCATTCGCTCGATGGTTATTTGGGGAGCCTCGTTATCCCAGTTGAGTTTAAACATGGAAGACATTATAGCCAAAGCATCTGCTAGCTGATTTTCTTCTCGCGGGAAGTGCTTGAAAGTAATCTGCTCGAAATGAGGCAACAACGTCAGGACATGTTCTTTGTATGGGATAAGATTCAGATGCTTAGTTTCCCACTCTCCTTTAACTTGACTGATGACCAAAGTCGAGTCCCCAAATACGACCAAAGATTTGATTCCCAAGTCTATAGCAGCCTTGAGACCAAAGATGCAAGCTTCATATTCAGCCATGTTGTTGGTACAGCTGAAGCACAATCGGGCAGTGAAGGGTGTATGGCAACCTTCTGGAGAAATGAGTACCGCACCGATACCGTTTCCAAGTGCATTTGAAGCACCATCAAAGTACAGGGTCCATCGGGATCCTTGTTCAGGTTCGTCATACGGTCCGTTACCTTCAATGTTGTCCAATGTCACGATGTCTTCGTCAGGGAAGTCGAATCTCATAGATTGATAATCTTCGACGGCTTGATGATCTAGATGGTCATCTAGTACACTCCCCTTTATAGCTTTGTGGGTAGTATACTGGATATCATACTCATTCAAGATCATCTGCCATCTAGCGATTCTTCCAGATAAAGCAGGCTTCTCGAAGATATACTTGATCGGATCCATTTTAAAAATCAGCAAGGTGGTATGAGTCAACATATACTGTCTCAGCCAGCGAGCAGCCCATACCAAAGCGCATCAAGTTTTCTCGAGCAGTGAATAGAAAGTCTCACAGTCGGTAAACTTTTTGCTAAGGTAATAAATGGCATGCTCTTTTCGGTCAGACTCGTCATGTTGGCCCAGTACGCACCCCATTGAATTATCCAAAACAGTCAGATACATGATTAAAGGCCTTCCTTCGACGGGTGGCATCAAGATAGGAGGTTCCAGCAAAAACTCCTTGATTTTATCAAAAGAAACTTGACAGTCATTGTTCCATTCAACTACCTGATCCTTCTTTAACAGTTTGAAAATTGGTTCACAGGTAGAAGTTAGGTGAGAGATGAATCTGGCGATATAGTTCAAGCATCCCAAGAATCCTCTAACCTCCTTTTCAGTATGGGGGGTAGGCATTTCTTGTATAGCCTTCACTTTAACTGGATCAACCTCAATGCCTTTGTTGCTGACAATGAATCCCAAAAGTTTACCAGACCTAACTCCAAAAGTGCATTTGCTTGGGTTCAGTCTGAGCTTATACTCCTTCAACCTGGCAAACAGCTTTTGCAAATGACCAAGGTGTTCTTCTTCTGTCTGTGATCGAGCTATCATGTCGTCTACGTAAACTTCGATCTCATGATGTATCATATCATGAAACAAAGCTACCATGGCGCGTTGATAAGTTGCCCCTGCATTCTTCAGTCCGAATGGCATCACTTTGTAGCAGAAGGTACCCCATTGCGTGACGAAAGTAGTTTTCTCCATGTCCTCGGGGGCCATTTTGATCTGGTTGTATCCCGAGAATCCATCCATGAAGGAAAATACCTTGTGCTGAGCTGTGTTGTCAACCGAGATGTCGATATGCGGCAGTGGAAAATCATCTTTAGGGCTAGCCCTATTTAAATCCCGATAGTCCACACACATTCTGACTTTGCCGTCCTTCTTAGGCACGGGCCCGATGTTAGCAACCCATTGTGGATAGGAGGTAACATCCAGAATGCCAGTGTTGAATTGCTTCATTACTTCAGCCTTGATTTTCTCAGACATGTCAGGCCTCATCCAGCGGACCTTTTGCTTGATCGGTGGACAATCTTCTCTTATGGGGAGACGGTGAACCACGATATCTGTGTCTAACCCTGGCGTGTCTTCATAAGACCAGGCGAAGATTTCAACATATTCGTTCAACAGCTGCACTAAGCGCTCTTTGACACTTGGTTCCAGGTTGGCACCCACTTTTACTTCCTTCCTGTCTTCTTCCGTCCCCAAGTTGATGGTTTTACTTCAAGAGTATCCAATTCTTCAATCACTGGGCCTTGCACAGATGGTCCAACAGGTACAGAAGCTTTCAAGGGTCCGAAAACTGCTCGAGGGGGAGTAATCTCCGGAGAAAAGATCCGGCTGCTACGGGTTATCTTGCTTGTACCCGCAATGTTCCCTATATCAGGGCTTTCTTCTTCAAAAATCTATTGGACTGTTTCGATTTGTTTGATACCATGGTAGAATATTTCTCCCCCATAGTTCCATGGTATCATTTTGCTTGATTGGTACGGGACAGATCCCGACATGGTGATCTTTAATGGTACACATTCAGAGTTGGGTGTAATCCTGACAGGCCTTTTGCAAGCCTTGGGAGGATTGTCGGAAATGTTTATGATCGCAATATCATTGGTTGAAGTAGCAAAAGTATCAGGAGTAACAGGATTGAAGGTATCAACAGGGGTTTTCTGGAAAAGTATCTCTTGGGTATCCATCAGGCGTTGGACACCTGACTTCAACATTGGGCAATCACCTCGTATGTTCAAACAAAAATAACAGTCTTTACCACAACCAGGAAATATCCTGGCTCTCAACAGATTTTCTTTAATCACAAGTAACGGCGTCAGCAGGTCAATAACATCAGTAACATGAGTGTCCTCCATAACAGCATGAATATTGTGGTCGTGCTTGGGCATCAGAGCAGATATAACATTGGGCTTCTCAAGAGAATCAAATTCTACTTCCTTAGCACCAATCAGATCCTGGATTTTGTTCTTAAGCGCCCAGCAATTATTGGTATCGTGCCCAGCACTGTCGGAATGGTAAGCACACTTGGCATTGGAGTGGTAGTATGGAGAGGAGGTGTTAGGGTTCTTTGGCGCTTCCTTCAAACTGGTCAGATTCAGCTTCAACAAATGGGGAAGTACTTGAGCGGGCGTCATGTTGATGCGGGTGAACTGTCGTTGTGGCCTTTCCACCCGTTGTTGATTAGGTCTCGACTGATTGTTACGAGGTTGATCATTTGACGAGTTTTAAATCATCACAGCCCCTACAGTCGACCGGCACTCAGTTCTTCCCTGTCCCTTCTGAGAATACACAGCAGATGCTTCCTTCTTTGCTGGGAAGGGTTTCTTAACAGCCGTGGATGCGGAAGCATCCTTTTGAATCTTTCCACTCTTAATACCGGCCTCAACCCTTTCGCCAGTCAAAATCAGTTAAGTAAATCCCACGGAAGAACTTCCAATTAGATGATTGAAGAAGGGGCCAGACAGGGTCCCCAGAAACATGTCAACTAACTCCTTATCTGATAGCGGTGGCTGCACCCTTCCAGCCAGATCACGCCACTTTTGGGCATACTCTTTAAACCCTTCATTGGAAGCCATCCCCATACTTTGTAACTGAGTACGAGTGGGCGCCAAATCAGCATTGTATTGATACTGACGATAAAAAGCAGCTGCCAAGTCTTCCCAATTATGAACCTCTAATCTCTCGAGTTGATAAAACCAATCTAACTGCGTGCCAGACAAGCTGTCTTGGAAAAAGTGTACCCAGAGGTCTTTATCGGATGAGTGGGGTTGGATTTTTCTGACATACGACCTTAGGTGCATCTTTGGGCATGACAGACCGTCATACTTGGCAAATGTTGACACCTTGAACTTGGGAGGGATAACAATCCCAGCTACCAGCCCTAGTTCTTCAAAATCCAATCTGGCCACCCTCTGCAACTCCATAGCTGCCAGTCTATCTTCAAGGTTCTTATATTTATCATCCGCGGGTGGATACTGTTGTTTGGAGTAGTCTTCGTCTTCTTCCTCTTCCTCCTCTTCAACCTCGGATTCAGAAGGCACAACAGTCCCTTTCCCTTTACCGGCCCCTTCGTCAGACGTTGAGGGGAACTCAAGAACCTTCCTAGCATTGCTCTCAAACCTTCTTCCAAAAGTGGCCACCCCAGGTCTCTTTTTCTTTTTCTCCTTATTCTTCTCCAACAAAACTTTGAGTTCCTCTTGACCCTTTGCCAAGGTCATGAGGAGTTGCTGGAACTGTGAATTTTGTGCCTGCAGATCCTTTACCGTCTGCTCCAAATCCATCTTGCTGAAATAAACAGCAGAAAGATAAGGAAACCTAGCGTGAAGACCTGTTTATGCATATGATGAATGGTATGTTATTCATGTAATGCATTCAAGGGTTCAGAAATTCAAATTTGTTGCAAACAAAAAGAACCCACGTCATATTAAGAAGAAATTTGTTAGTACATAAGTGCCCCATGGGTGACATATTACAAAATTCTTAATGTAAAAAGACATTCCGCATCCTCTTTGGCACGATGTAAGTGTTGAGAGTTTCCTCCTCGTGAAGTCGGCGGGTAAGCTCCAAAACCTTCTTCTCACTGGCATAAAAGCTGGCTTCAAAAGTATCTCGTTCTGCCTTGAGTTGGATCCAACTCTTTTGCATTTCTTCCCATGATGTTGGCATGTTAGGATGCAGGATGGTGTATGGAACCTCTCCTTCCGTAACAGGCTCTTTGATCAAGGGGAGAATGTGAGGGTATGTCATCATAATATTCTGGGAGCGGGTTCGTACCCACTTGAGGTAAGGCTCAAGGGGGATGGAATTCTTGTGCCCAAGTGTCTTACTATCCACCTTGTTAGGCATCCTCCAAGCTCTGATGAACCTTTGTCAAAGTCCTTGCGCATCGTTGTCGAAGTCAAAAACTAGGTCAGGGATCAGCATGTCATAAGGGCCATTCCTCCGAGCATATCCAAATTGTCTCAAAGCTAGACAGGGGTTGTAGGTGATGCCTCCCCTAATGCCAAGTAGTGGGACATTATGGAATTCCCCACAACGATCAATGATGATGACATTTTCTCTGGACCGAGAACACCAATGTACATCAGAATGTGTGAGGGTCATCAACCGTTGTGACCACCTTAAACCCTGCTCATTCTTCAAAACTGACTGCGGAAGGTGAGAAATAAACCACCTTGCTAGGAGAGGAGTACAGCACATGAGAACACCTCTTTTCCTCATTGTTCGTGTGTAAAATGAGTGTAGGATGTCCCCAAGCAGTGTAGGTATAGGATTCCTGGATATGAAAATCTTGACAGCATTCACATCTATAAGTTGGTCAGGGTTTGGGAACAAGACCAACCCATAGATAAGGAGTGCCACAATCTCTTCAAAGGCTTATAAATCAAGAGAATTCCAACAGTCTTGGGCATTCTCGAACTGAAACTTTGCCAAGAAACCCTTGACACCACTTCTGGTTTCCCAATGTCCCTTGATGTCAGATGGTTGCAAGTGTAATGCTTGAGCAACATCTTCAGGCTTTGGTTATTTTTCCGTACCGTTGTAGGGTAGTTGATGAAGAATAGGAATTCTCAGGAGTTGAGAAAATTCCTCCAAAGTAGGCACCAATTGATAATCAGGGAAAGTGAAACTATGGTGTAAGGGGTCAAAGAACTGGAAGAGAACTTTCACCATGTCTTCTTCAATGTTGGTGTTGACCAAGTTGAGGAGTCTACCATGTCTTTCACTGAAGAGAGGATTCTCTGGAATCCTAGAAGTAAGCTCCTTGAGTTGAGGAGGGATTCTCACAAGGTTGACTTGAATCGTTTTCCTGCGAAGAGATTCCATGACCTACAAAACAAGAACAAAGATGAAGATCCAAACCCTTGAAATGGTTAGTGTATGCATATGATGCTTTATGATGTTCATGATGTATGCACAAGCACATGTACAAGCAAGTCACACAAAACCCTAATTTCAGGCTTGCATGAGGTTTCATAGGTAAGTACCCTCTTGAGTTTAGTTGGCTCAAAACCTGTCCTATAAATAGTAATCGGGTTCTAAGGAGCTCAATATCACTGGATTGTTTTCTATGTTCATTGTTTTGGTTTAGCTACTTAAATAACAACCAAAATATTCCAAGAAAATAACCCTCAATGAGTGTAGTATCGAGTATCTACCAACTTCGGACTGCACCAAAGCCGGTCATCTCACTACCCCTAATAAAAGGCCAAGATGGTCAAGTAAGGTTCTAAGAGTTCATTAGTGCTTTATGACATCACTCAGTGGCCCCGTATTCTCTTTGATTGACTCAAAGGCTACCGGTACTCACAAATATGTCGCACTAATATAGCTATTGCTTCAACCGTGTCGGTATACCCCGCACAGTTTTCACAACGTATTGCTATTTACCTATGAATGTTTCCCAAATCCAGGTAGAGGATTTCAAGCCCAAACAAGAGAACCGAAATGTAAAGCAATCAAAGCAAACAATAATCAGGCAAAGGGTGATCTAAGCCCTAAGGTTACTCCACTTTTAAAGTTTTCCCCAACAGAGTCTCCAGTTCTGTGATACGGTGGGAGAACTGACTTGGGATTTTGCGTTTGTGTTTGCAAATGTTTCGGTTTAGCAAGAGTCGCCACCGACTTTTTATTTTATCCTAAGGAAAGGTCAAAAAGCACATGAAAGACCTTTGAGATGTTTTCTTGGGTTCGGGGAGTAGATTATAGAAAGGGAAGGTATTAGCACTCTTTCTATCCATGGTTATCCATGGTCTCTTAGTTACTTGCTTAGATCACTTGCTTTGCATTTCTATTGTTTGAAATGGTGCTTTATGTGTGATTTTGAAAGATTTTTTGGAAAGAGGCCATCGTTGTGGCAACCTTTGTAATGATTCTTGTTTGAATATATACAAAGGTGTTTTTGTCTTTTGAAAAGTTTTCAATGTTTGAAAGTAGGGCTTTGAAGTTGTGTTGTGAAGTGTGTTTTGAAAAATAGCAAGGATGTTTTTGCAAGCTTGACCAAGTAACTAAGAGTTTATCTACCCTAATTTACTCAAAGATTTTTCTTATATTTTTAACCCTTTTAAAAATGTTGTTTCACCATTGTATTTGGTGAACAACCTTGTGTTAGGATGTTAAACGGGACAGGCGCTGGTCATCGTATAGACCATGATAGCAATTGTGTCAAGTATCTTTGGCAATTTTCTTGAGGGACTTGATCATTTTGTTTAGGCAACTCAGATAGCGTCATCGAGGGACTATGATCTTTTGTTTTGTTTTTGTTTTGCCAAAGTACTTGACATGCAACCATGGCCCATTTTTGAAGGCAACAAGTGGATTGTATCCCTAGGGGTGCAAGTGTGCGTTGTGTTTGTTTTTTCATGCATGGTTATCTTTGAATTAGGTCAAGTTACTTGTTAATTTGATTTTTGCATACAAACCCTAGGTCTAACCATGGCATAATTGAAAGCATTTAAAGGTGCGAGAATTTAAAGCCTACACTATTACAACATGATATAGGGAGGGGGGTACAAATTTGAATTGGGGGTATTTGACAAGAAATTAAATTCTAAATTATTACAACCAAATCGAATGTATAGGCAATATTTAAATGTACAATAATTAAATAAAATACAATAAATAAATGTTAGATAAAATGCATTATGCAAAAAATTTGATGTATGTAAAAAGTATTTTTTAATATGAAATGTAAATAATAATAAAAAAAATTCAATTTTAATTATTTTGTTATTTAGGGCAAAAACCCTAATTCTTAAATAAATAGTATTATTTATTAATTATATACAATAATATATTAATTTATACAAAAAATAAAAGTATATTGTAAAAAAGATATTTTTAGTGTAAAATATTAATAAAAATGAAAATATATTATTTTTGTATTTTTGTGCTAATTATTTAATAAAATAAAGTATATAAATATATAAAAATAAAAATTAATTATTTACAAAAAATGTGTATATTCAAGAAAATGTTTTTTAATATAAACAAAATAATAAATGAAAAAATAAACATATTTTTTACATTATTCTTTTAAGTTTTAATAAAATGAAAATAACTTATTTACATATTTATACTAGTAAAATAAAAATAAATATCAAATAAATATGAAAAAATATAAAAATAAACTTTAAGTATTTTTTTATGTTAGAAAATAAAATATCAAAATCAGAAATGAAACAAAAATACAAAAATGACAAATGTACAAGAAATGGGCCAGGGGGTGTAAAAAGAAAAGAGGGGGGTGCCAAAAGCAAGCTTGTACAGGCCCAGCCCAAACCAAACTTCATCTTCTTCCTTTGAACAAAAATATGCGCGCTTCTGTACTCAAATGCTATCTCCTGATTCTTTGATTTTTTGACAAAACTCATAACATGAAATTTGTAGAGCATCAAACAACGAATCTAACCATATAAAAAACTTGAGCTAACTCTCAAAGACCAGAGAGAATTTCTCTGACCCTAATTTCTAACCTAGTTTTTTCAGAAAGTTCATGGGTAAAATTCTCCTAACACGATTAATATAAATGAAAACCAAGCATAGGTATGGATTCAGTGCTATGAGTACAACATATTTCATTCACAAACCTAAGCCTAACTATTCCTAAATAAAGAGATAGAAGTTCATGAAATACCTGTTTAAGTTGACTTCGAGCTGGCCAATGCAGCAACTTCCAAGGGTGTTTGAGGTTCTGTTGAGCTTGCCTGAGGTCCACTGAAGCTTTTCCAATGCTTGGCTTGTTTTGAAGTAGCCTGAATCGTGCTACAGAACTCAACCTGCAAAGCTTTGAAACAAAAATGGCAATGTGTGTTAAAGGTGTTACAGCTAGCAATGGATGATCTGGATAGCTTAGGTATGTTGGTTGGAAGGTGTTTGAAGTATCTTTGGGCAAAACGCACGATGGAATTTGATGATGGCTTGCAAAATGCAGAACTGGCCCTGTTTTGCAAGAAAATGGATATTTTGAGTATGAGTAGGTTTGAGTGATGAAGGGGTCGTGTTTCTGACTTGTTAGGAGGTACAAAACTTGTTTGTAATGTTTGTGTAAGTTGGTTTTAACAGATGTGAGAGATGGCTTATGGTTTGCAACTTTTCTTCTTCTTGAAGCAAGAGTGTCTATCTGTCCAATGCAGGCATGTACCAGTCCTATATCATGCTGCATATTTTGATCTTGGTTCCTGGAATTGGTATATTTGATCTTGCCTCAGAGATATGGCCCCATGCCTCAAGGATCTTGTTTTGACATAAAGTGAAGTTTAAGCAAAAATGGCATTGTTACTTTTTCCATTTAAGGCTTAATCTAGTGTACAATGCCCTAATGAACAAGACAATACCTTAGCTCAATGTATATGCCTTAAATTATGGAGTACAAACTGGTTTTGAGGCCTGTAATTGTGAACCAAGCTAGCTAGATCAGATTTGCAAATTGGTATGAACATGTATTGGCCATGGATCAAAGTGAGTTTTTGCCAACTTCAAGCATTCGATTCTCTCTAACCACAAGGGTGTTTGAGGAGTTCTTGGACAATTTGGAAAGCTTGGAACATGAAATATAATCCATCTTTGAAATGCAACTTGAAACTCCAAGTGGAACTATGTGAAAAATGGCCAAGAAGATGGGTCAAAATCCTGCCTAAATTAGGGCAAAATTTCTCTAAGTTAAAAGTTTTAGGTACCCTTGTTCCAAAAATCATAACTTGAGATATATGTCTCTTTTGAGAAAACTTTGTGAATCAAAGTTGTATACTTTGGTATGGAATACAACTTTCATGTTTCTAGTTTTGTTTGAATCCATTTGCATCTTGGTGAAAATATGGGACAAAGTTAGGAAAAAATAAGAAAATTTCATAACTTAGAAAATTTCTAAGTTGTGAAAACTTTCCATTTTAAACCCTAATTTGCATTTTTGGGTTTCTTGATGAACAAGTTTCATAAATTGACATGTCTTGGTGAAAAATGACTCTTGGCACTTGATTTTGACCAAAAAGTCAAAGTTTGACTTTTCAGTGTACAGTCAAATTTTGATCAGTTGACTGAAAAATTCATCTGTCAATCCTATGCATTTGAGATCTTTTGAACTTGTTGAATGGGTAAATACAATTTCATTGAGTTCTTGAGTCCATGTGTGAGCTTGATTTTCCATTGGCTAGGTCAAACAGTCAAAAATTACCTTTGTGTAGTCAAAACCCTAAAAATGACCATTTTGCCCTTTTGGTGATCTGATCAAATTTCTTGTGGAATTGTGATCCAAACTTGATCAAGTGGTTCATATGAGTTCATAATGTTGATGTGGGTCAAATTTCATGAGGTTTGACTGTCAATTGGCCACAGTTGACTTTTTCCCCAATACAGCTGATTTCTAGGTCAACTGTCCAATTGACTGGGCAAAAATTTGAATCAAGACTTAAAACTTGGTATGGACAAACTTGTGAGTCCAACATGAAGTATGAAAGTCACTTTGGACATTATAGGTCAAAACATCCCTGTGCAAACTCAAACCCTAATTTAGGTCAACAGTGCAAGGAGGTGTCTTGAGCAGAGCAAACCCTAGCTTGACCTTGAATTCCAAGACTCTTGTGATGAGAAATGTTGATGAAATGAGAGAGCAAATTTTGGGGTACAACAAACCCTAATTTGCAAAAATGGGTTTCTTGATGAATAAGTTTCATGTTTTGACATATCTTGGTGAAAAATGACCCTTGGCACTTGATTTTGACCAAATAGTCAAAGTTTGACTTTTCAGTGTACACTCAAATTTTGATCAGTTGACTGAAGAATTCATCTGTCAATCCAATGCACTTGAGATCTTTTGAACCTTGTGAATAGGTCAAGATGATTCCATTGAGTCCTTGAGTCCATGCTTGAACCCCATTTGCCATTGGCTAGGTCAAAAGTCAGAAATTGCCTTTGTACAGTCAAAACCCTAAAAATGACCATTTTGCCCTTTTGGTGATCTGATCAGATTTCTTGTGGAGTTGTGGTCCAAACTTGATCAAATGGTTCATATGACTTTATAATGTTGATGTGGGTCAAAAATCATGAGGTTTGGCTGTAAATTGGCCATAGTTGACGTTTTCCCCAATACAGCTGATTTATAGGTCAATTGTCCAATTGACTGGGCAAAAATTTGATTCAAGGCTTGAAACTTGGTATGGACAAACTTATGAGTCCAACATGAAATATGAAAGTCATTTTGAGCATTAGAAGTCCAAAAATCCATGTGCAAACTCAAGCCCTAATTTAGGTCATCAGTGCAAGGAGATGTCTTGGGCAATGTAAAAACCTTAATCCTGTCTGGAGTTCAAGGAGCCTTGTGAGGGGAAATATTGATAAAATGAGAGGGAAAATTTTGGGGTACAACAAGTAGCAATAGCCTGTAAGGGAACTGTACAGCATAGACCGATACGGTTGAAGAAATAGCTACGTTGGTGTGGCACTTTGGTTGGTACTGGTATCCCTTGTGGTGAAACGAGGAGAATACGAGGCCGCTGCGTGGTATCGTGAAACACTAAAGAACCTTAGAACCTTAGTTGAACAACTTGGCCATTAGGAAGTAGCGAGATAGCCGGCCTCGTGTAGAGCTGAGAACTGGTTAATACTCGATTCTACACTCATTGAGATCATACTCGGAATATTTTGGTTGCAAGAAAAGATTGCGTGAGCTGAAACCATGACCGATAAAGGATGGTCAGTGATATTGAGATCCTCTAGAACCCGGTTACCTTTGACCTCATACAAGCCTTAAACCTAATGGCTTTGTGTGATTTGACTATGTTTGCAATACCTGTGTTTTCTATACCTGTGGTTTATTATGACATCATGCATCATAACATGGCATTCATGCTTCATTACACTAACCATTTCAAAGACCAAGGGAATTTATCTTTGTTCTGTTTTGAAGATCATGGCTTCTGTACATAGAAATACTATCTGAATCAGCTTTGTGAAGATACCTTCCCAACTCAAAGAGCTAGTATCAAGAGTTTCTGAAACTTCTACTTTCATTAAGAGACACGGTCAACTTCTCAGCCTGGTTACTTCAAACTTTGATGAACATATGATGAGCGTACTTTTTCAGTTCTTCGATCCCAAGCATCACTACTTCACCTTTTCAGATTATCAGTTGGTACCCACCTTGGAAGAATTCTCTCAGCTATTGGGCATACCCATTCTTGAACAGGTACCCTTCACAGGTATAGAAGAAGTTCCTAAGCTAGAAGTCATTGCCTCAGCTTTGCATTTGAAACGGGCCGACATGGTATCCAATTGGGAAACTCGAAGCGGAGTCAAGGGTTTCCTAGCCAAATTTCTGATAGACAAGGCTCATCTATTTTGGGATGATATGGATTTTCAGGATTTTGAGGAGGTCTTGGCTCTTCTTATCTATGGTTTAGTTCTCTTCCCAAATCTGGACTCCTTCGTAGATGTGAATGTTATCAAGATTTTCCTTTCTCGCAACCCTGTGCCTACCTTGCTAGGAGATATTTTGCACACTCTCCATACTCGTACCATGAAGAGAAGAGGGACTCTTATGTGCTGCATGTTGTTGTTGTTGAGGTGGTTTATTTCTCACCTCCCTAACTCTATACCGAAGAACGAAGAAGGTTTGGGTTGGTTGCAAAGGATAATGTCACTCGCTCATACGAATATTCTTTAGTGTTCCCGAGCTATGGAAGACATTGCTATTATTGACGGCTGTAGGGAGTACCCTAATGTCCCATTACTTGGTATCAGAGGGGGTATAACTTACAATCTTTGTCTAGCTTTGCGACAATTTGGTCATGCTCGAAGAGATGGTCCCCATGAGCTACTTATTGAGGGAATTGTATTCAACTATGAGGATGACGTTAATGAGTATCGTCGGAGGTTCATACGAGCTTAGGGCATGGTAAACAGATCTGACGCCAAAGATTTGGGACCAAATACTTCCATTCCTATGGAGCCTTAACTCCAATGAGTACGAGCTCGTGCCTAGAAGCTTATGATGCCTTATGTGGCCGTATTACCAGTGATTATGAAGTCCACTACTGAAGAAGGCATTCCTTACACGTTTCTCTATCCTTACATGCCCACTGATCTTGGGGAGTTACAGAGGTCTTGGATTCAGCTGAAGAATGAGCGGGATACTTATAGGGACCCGTTCCATGATCAAGAGAGGAAGGTTTTAAAGCTCACCAGGAAGCTCCAGGAAGAAAGAGTGCTCAATGATTATATCAGCACAAAGAGAAAGCGTCCATGGGACTTTTGATTTTTATTTTCTAGTTTTAGATTTGTTTTATTCACTTATTTGTAATGCCTTAAAAGGCATTTTGAACCTTCAAATTTAAGCTAATAAAGTTTTTGTTTATTTTGGTTTGCAAATTTAAATTTCCCGAAGTCTTTGAAATCATTACATGCGCATCCCATTATCATACACATCATTACAGGTACCACTACAGGTTTCTCATCTTCTTCGTTGTTTATCCCACGCAGAAATGTCTTTCGATCAAGCCATCAAAGATATTCAGGCATAGAACGCCCAGTTCCAACAAATGTTCATCAGTCTGGAAAAAGGGCAAGAGGATCTGAAAGCCCTCATTCTGAAAGAGAAGAAGAAGAAGAAGAAGAAGAAGGTTGTCAGTATTCTGAATATGGGCAGAAGGTTTGGAGAGCGGTTGAATCGACAAACTAATCTGACGTCTTCATCCAAGGAAGGGGAGAACCAAGAAGGGGAAAAGGACCCTAGTCCTGCAGTCTCTGACAATGATACTGATTATAATGATGAGCAATATCCTCCTGCTGAGGATAGATACAAACAGTTACAGGATCGTCTGAGTGCCATGGAAGTTCAGAGGATACCTGGGTTGGATTTTGAAGAATTGGGTTTGGTGTCGGGAGTGGTCATCCCGCTAAAGTTCAAAGCTCCAGTTTTTTCCAAGTATGATGGGGTGTCCTGCCCAAAACTCCATCTCCGCTCGTATGTCAGGAAGATTCAACCCCATACCGTTGATAGAAATTAGTGGGTGCACTTCTTTCAAGATAGTCTGTCAGGGACTTAACTTGAATGGTTCTACCAGTTGGAGGGAGCCAGTGTCCGAAACTGGGAAGATCTGGCTGCTACTTTCTACAAGCAGTATCAGTACAATGCCGACCTTGCTCCCACTCGTGCTCAACTCTAGAGTATGTCCATGGGTGTAGGTGAAGGTTTTAAAGATTATGCTCAAAAATGGAGAGACTTGGCTGAGAGAGTTCAACCCCCTTTGTCCGATAGGGAGTTGGTTGATATGTTTTTAGGAACGCTATCAGGTCCATTTTTCAATCACTTGATCGGCAACTCGTCATCTGGTTTCACCGAGCTGATTTTAAATGGAGAAAGAGTAGAAGCTGGAATTCGGAGTGGTAAAATACAGAAGGATGCCTCCTCAAGTTCAGCAAAGAATCCTTTCGCTGGTAAGAAGGAAGCCAGTGCCGTCTATAGACCGAGGGGCCAAAGCATATCTGAACACCATCAAATGGTAAATGCTGTAGTGATACCAAGACCCGCAGTTTCTCCGCAATGCAACAATCAACAAAGGGTGGAAAGACCACAACGGCAGTTTACCCGCATCAACATGACTTTGGATGAAGTTCTACCTCATTTATTAAAATCCAACTTGGCAACCTTGAAAGAGGATCCCAAGAATCCAAACACTACCTCTCCCAGATACAATCCCAATGCGCGGTGCGCCTACCATTCTGAGAGTCCTGGCTACGATACAAATGATTGCTGGGCTCTGAGAAACAAAGTACAAGACTTGCTTGAAGCCAAGGAGATAGAGTTAGATGCTCCAGAAAAGCCAAATGTTATAACTGCTCCCATGCCCAAACATGGTCGTGGAGTTAATGTTGTTGACACTGATTTGTTTGTGACCTCTGTTGAAGAAATTTCTACTCCTCTTATGACTGTTAAGAAGAATTTGCTGTTGGCCGGTTTATTTCCGGGTTATGGTGAAGGTTGCCACATGTGTTTGATTCTACCTTATGGTTTCCGTTTGTTGAAGTCAGGTGTTCAGCGCCAGATGGATAATAAAGAGATTTTGTTCGAGAACACTATGATCCCTGTTGTTCCCATTGAAGATGTCGCTATTATAACCATTTCCGCCAATCCTTCCAAGGATTCCTCGAGAAGACCTGTTAGGATTACACCTGTTCAAAGAATTGCTCCGCTAATAATCATTGTTCCTGGTCCCATCCCGTACACCTCAGACAAGGCTGTCCCATGGAATTATGGTGTTGATGTGTACTATCATAGCATTAAGCAAGATCTAAAGAATGAAGAAGCTGATACTGGTGTCAGTAATATTGTCGGGACTAGTAAGGTTACCCGAAGTGGAAGGGTTTTCTCTCCTGAGATTGCTCCGAAGATCATCAAGCCTATTGTTATTCCAACTACTTCTCCAACCAGCACTCCTGACATTTCCTGTTCCTACTCCAGTTCTTACCCCTGTTGCTGAGCCATCTGGGACTCGGGGCAATGAAATTATAGGTGAGCCTTCCTGGACGGAGGCACCAAAGAAAATCGTTGTAGAAGCCTCTAAACAAGAAATAAAGGAAATACTGAAAATCATTAAGAAGAGCGACTACAATATCGTCGAGCAGTTGGGACAGACCCCATCAAAGATATCCATGTTCTCTCAGCTGTTGTGTTCTAAAGCCCATGTGAAGGCTTTGATTGCATTTCTCAAGACTGTGCATGTGCCGCAGGAAACTTCAGTAGATCAGTTCAAAGATTGTGTGGCCAGCCTGCTAACAATGGGTTGGGTTTTTCATATGCGGATCTGACACCGAAAGGAAGGAAGCATAATGATGCTCTGCATGTCTCGATTGAGTGCAGGGGAACCACTATGGCTCATGTTCTAGTAGATACCGGGTCTTCACTGAATGTTCTGCCGAAGAAAGTGTTGGACCATTTGGATTGTGAGTGTTGACTCTAAAGCCTAGTAACATCGTGGTAAGGGCTTTTGACGGATCGAAGAGAATGGTGCAGGGGGAGGTGGACATCCCTGTCAAAGTGGGTTCTCATACTTTTGGGTCTACCTTCTACGTAATGGATATCAGGTCGTCGTATTCTTGCTTGTTGGTTCGTCCTTGGATCCATGAGGTTGGGGCAGTTACTTCCACACTCCATGAAATACCGAAGTATCTGGTGAAGGGAAAGATTGTTATTGTGCGAGGTGAAGAAGAATATACGGTGAGGCACCTTAATTCCTTCTGCTACATAGAGATGGACGGGGAATTCATAGAAACTCCTTGTCAGAATTTCGAAGAGGTCCCTCAGATCTTAGCATCAACTGAAGTTACTACCGACAAATCTCCGTTGAAGATGGCTTCCCTCAAGGACGTCGGGGCTGTGGTTGAAGAAGGTGGGTGTACCAATTGGAGTCAGCTCCCTGATTTCACTCACAAAACTGACAAACTTTGTTTGGGCTTTACTACAGGGGCTCAAAGGGTTGTTAGGCGCGCTAGGGCGGGAATACCTCCTTTACACATCAGCAATCGAGGAATTAATGCGATTGAAGACATTGAAGATGATTCAGACATCCACAACTGGATCTACCCAACAACCAACAGTGGACCGAATAACTGGACGGCTAGGGACTTCATACCTGTTTCTTTTATTCCGCAGTAATTGACTCATTTGTTTTAAGTTTTGTAATAAACAATTTGAAACTTTACGGCCCGGTGCCTTGCCCAAGGCACCTTGGCTTTGCTTGTGAGGGACATTACTTGTCATTTCATATATCATTAATAAAGCATTGGACGTTTCTTGTATACAAATTTTGCGCTGCTTGTTTTTCTTTTCTGTCTCTCACTTTATCAAAATAGTTATTCTCTTACACACACTCACGTATCATACTATAGATCCATATCCACTCTGGATCCCATTGATAACAGCTCTGTTACTGCCAGTTATGACTTCAAAAATCCGATCAACTAAGCCGATGACGAAGGTGAGGATGACTGTGAGGTGCCTGGAGAACTTGCTAGACTATTATAGCAGGAAGAAAGGGCCATACAGCCTCATGAAGAGCCAGTTGAGTCAGTGAATTTGGGTACAGAGGAAGACAGGAAAGAGGTTAAAATAGGTGTGAATCTGGAGCTTAGTGTCAAACAACGGTTAATACAGATGCTACACGACTATGTTGAGATATTCACCTAGTCCTATGAAGACATGCTTGGTTTAGACACTAATATTGTGGTACATCGACTGCCGACTAAAGAAGACTGCCCTCCGGTAAAGCAGAAGGTCCGCCGTATGCGCCCTAAAATGTCAGAGAAAATCATGGCAGAGGTCATGAAACAGTTCGACGCAGGATTCTTAGTTGTTACTTCTTATCCGCAGTGGGTTGCCAACGTTGTTCTAATACCTAAGAAGGACGGTAAGGTACAGATGTGTGTGGACTACAAAGATCTGAATAGGGCAGGCCCCAAGGATGACTTCCCACTTCCTCATATTGATGTTCTAGTCGAAAACACCATGCAGCACAAGACCTTGTCCTTCATGGATGGTCTTTCTGGCTACAACCAGATCAAGATGGCTCCTGAGGACATGGAGAAGACAACCTTCGTTACACAGTGGGGCACCTTCTGTTACAAGGTAATGCATTTTGGGTTGAAGAATGTTGGGGTAACTTATCAACGCACCATGGTCGCTTTGTTCCATGATATGATTCACCACGAGATCGAGGTTTATGTTGATGACATGATAGCCAGGTCCCAGACTGAGGAAGAGCACCTTGATCATCTCCAGAAACTGTTTGACAGGTTGAAGACGTACAAGCTGAGGTTGAATCCGAACAAGTATACCTTTGGGGTAAGGTTTGGTAAGCTTCTGGGTTTTGTTGTCAGTGGCAAAGGTATTCAGGTAGATCCCGCAAAGGTAAAAGCCATACAAGAGATGCCGGCTCCCCGCACAGAAAAAGAAGTTAGAGGTTTCTTGGGACGCCTGAATTACATCGCCAGGTTCATTTCACATCTGACTGCTACTTGTAAGCCAATCTTTAAGCTGCTGAAGAAAGATCAAGTGGTAAAGTGGAATGATGAATGCCAAACCGCTTTCGAAAGAATCAAGGAATACCTTCAAGAACCACCAATTTTGATGCCTCCAGTTGAAGGAAGACCTTTGATATTATACTTGATAGTGATAGACAATTCAATGGGGTGTGTGCTGGGGCAGCACGACGAGTCTGGTCGAAAAGAGCACGCCATTTATTACCTTAGAAAAAAGTTTATCGACTGTGAGACCCGATACTCATTGCTCGAGAAAACTTGATGCGCTTTGGCATGGGCTGCTCGCCGACTGAGACAGTATATGCTGACTCACACTACCTTGTTGATATCAAAGATGGATCTGATCAAATATATTTTCGAGAAGCCTGCCTTATCCGGAAGAATAGCAAGATGGCAGATGATCTTAACCAAGTACGACATCCAATACACAACCCAAAAAGCAATCAAGGGGAGTGTATTAGAGGATCATTTGGCGCATCAGGCCGTGGATGACTACCAGTCCATGAATTTCGAGTTCCCGAATGAGAATATCATGTTGGTAACCAACTGCGAAGAACCTGGACCGGATGAAGGACCCGAGGAGGGATCCCGATGGTCTATGTATTTTGATGGAGCCTCGAACGCACTGGGTAATGGCATTGGCGCTGTGATCATATCTCCTGAGGGCTGTCATACTCCGTTCACTGCCCGATTATGTTTCAACTGCACCAACAACATGGCGGAGTATAAAGCATGTATTATGGGTCTTCGAGCTACTATTGACCTGAGGATTAAGTTCTTGAGTGTATTATGAGATTCCGCTCTAGTGGTAAGTCAGATCAAAGGCGAGTGGGATACGAAGCACCCGAATCTCATTCCTTACCGAGAATATGTACTGACATTGCTCCCACACTTTGAGGAGATAACCTTTGAACATTTCCCACAAGAAGAGAACCAGTTGGCAGACGCGCTAGCTACCATGTCTTCTGTGTTCAAAGTTAGGTGGACAATGAAGCTCCCCAGATTACCATTGAGAGGTTGGATGAACCCGCACACTGCTGTGAGATCGACACTGAAGAGGTAGCAGATAAACCCTAGTTTCACGAGGTAAAGAGGTATCTTGAGGCTCAAGAATACCCCGAGGGGGCATCTGTTAATGATAAGAAGTTTCTGAGAACGTTCGCTGCGAAGTTCTTCATCAGTAATGGAATCCTCTATAAGCGTAAACATGATTCAACCTTACTGCGGTGTGTAGACAAGAGCGAGGCAGAAAGGATCATGGCAGAGTTACATGAAGGTACCTTCGGAACTCATTCTAGTGGACATACCATGGCGAGGAAAATCCTACGGGAAGGATATTACTGGTCCACTATGGAAGCCGATTGTTATCAGCACTCTCGAACCTATCATAAGTGCCAAGTCTATGCTGATAAGGTGCATGTACCTCCGGTTCCCCTAAATGTTTTGACGGCTCCCTGGCCTTTTGCGATGTGGGGTGTTGATATGATCAGAGAAATCAGACCTACCGCGTCTAACGGGCATCGCTTCATTCTGGTAGCCATTGATTACTTTACGAAGTGGGTTGAGGAAGCTTCCTTTGCTGCAGTAACCAAGAACGTCGTGGTGCGGTTCATCCGACACAATCTGATCTGTCGATATAGTGTCCCAGAGAGAATTATTACTGACAATAATACAAATCTCAATAACACAATGATCACCGAGCTCTGCAAACAGTTCAAGATTCAGCATCATAACTCTTCTCCCTACCGGCCGAAGATGAATGGGGTTGTTGAAGCAGCTAACAAGAACATCAAAAAAATTGTACAAAAGATGACAGTGACATACAAAGACTGGCACGAGATGTTACCATTCACTCTTCATGGGTACCGTACCTCAGCACGGACGTTGACAGAGGCAACACCCTACTCTTTGGTGTCAGGAATGGAGGAAGTCCTACCCATCGAAGTCCAGATACCCTCTCTCAGGATTATGATGGATGCAGGTTTGAACGAAGACGACTGGATCCAAACCCGACTTGATCAGCTGAATCTAATCGATGAAAAGAGACTTACTGCTATCTGTCATGGTCAGACGTATCAAAATCGAATGATCAAGGCTTTTAACAAGAAAGTCAGACGTCAAGAATATCAAGTCTGGGATCTAGTGATCAAACGCATCATACTACCGTAAGGTGATCCCAGGGGAAAATGGACCCCCACATACGAAGGGCCATTTGTGGTTAAGAACATTTTCTCGGGAGGAGCTATGATTCTAATCACCATGGATGGTGACGACCTTCCTCACCCCGTCAATGCAGACATAGTGAAAAGATACTATGCATAATCAAAGACCCGTTAGGTTGACTGGCCTAGGAAAAAATAAGGGCTTCCCGGCGAACCAAAAGGGTTCGGGCAAAAGTAAGGGATGAAAATGGAAAAACTGTACACCCGGCAAGTCGAAAACCTGAAAAGGAGACTTGGGAAAAAAAGGGTATCCCGGTGGACTGAAAACCCAAAAGGGCAGTCCAGGAAAAAATTTGGGATCGAAGCGTAACACTATGTCTCATTGGATCATCTCGCAACCAGACTTCGGTATCAACTATCAAGCTCGGACAGCGTCAATCGATCTGATCAACCTTCATCCAAGTAGCAAGGCGATGAGACGCTTGAAGATATAAAGGCAATAGCAAAGTTGGAACCCAATGGGATTGTTTCACATAATTGTTTTCTTTTTTACAAATTGTAATTTCTTTCGGCGGCATTCTCTTACTAGGACGTCAGCCTCTTTGTACAAAAATGCCTATTACGGGCCAATTGCAAAAGTCAATACAATTCATTTTCACAAGAAATTTCAATTTGTGTTTCTTTTTCTGTTTTGTTTTGCAAGAACGTCCAATGATTCATTTTTGATATATGCATTTGAAAATAATGGCTGCTCATATATATTTACACAAGAAACAAAAGACGATTACTCGTAATGCTAAAAACAGGGAAAACAAGAAGTGCCCAAACCTTACAGTTACTCTGCCCATCAGGTACCGGGATAGATCTAGTTTGAGAACATTGAGTAGTGGTACATACACTCCCCACAGAGTAAAAAGTATCTAAAGACAATGATGTTAGCTTTCCCGAACAGGACATAACTCTCCCCAGCTGAGGTTCACAATCGCGAGTGAGTCAGTAAATTTTTCCCCAACAAGAGGTTATTTCTCTCACAAGCAGAAATTTAATCTCCAACAAAATTCATTATCACCAGCAATGGAAATTCATCCCCAGCTGAGTTTATTTCTCTAAATCAGCAGATCTATCAACAGAGTATCTCCTCTCCAATAGAGTTATTCCCCGCAGAGTTATCCTCAGACGGGGTCTCTTCCAGCAGAATATTCACCAGTCGAATGGATGTGAATCCCCAGCTAGTCATCTTTGTTCACCATCCCCAACAAAAGTAGAGGAACTATGGTTTTTTACAGTAGTCAAGAATACCATTTCTCATACTCTCCAAACAGCAGACATGGATTTATTTTCCCTGACTCAGATAATTACGTCATCATTTCATGTTGATACATCATGACATGTGCATACATTACATATAACATAATCTCAGTTATTTTGAGAACCTCATCACAATGTATCTCATGCATCTTACATAACTAACCCTGTATTTCTTTCAGGAAATACAATTATTATCAACAATTTCCAGCAGGTCCATGATCAACACTCGAAGCTAAACAGAGTAATCATCGGTGCAACAAATGCAACCTTACCAAGGTTCCTTCTCTCAAGCCCTACTATCCAGGCTTTCATCTCAAAGTAACCTTACCCAGGTTCCTTCCCAAGCCCTACTATCCAGGCTTTCATCTTGAAGTAACCCTACCTAGGTTCCTTCCCAAGCCCTACTATCAAGGCTTTCATCTCGAAGTAACCCTACTATCCAGATTCCTTCTCACAGCCCCACTATCCAGGTTCCTTCCCAAGCCCTACTATCCAGGATTTCATCTCGAAGTAACCCTACTATCCAGGTTCCTTCTCACATCCCTACTATCCAGGCTTTCATGTCGAAGTAACCCCACTATCCAGGTTCCTTCCCAAGCCCTACTATCCAGGCTTTCATCTCGAAGTAACCCTACTATCTAGGTTCCTTCTCACAGCCCTACTATCCAGGCTTTCATGTCAAAGTAACTCTACTATCCAGGTTCCTTCTCACAACCCTATTATCCAGGCTTTCATCTCAAAGTAACCCTACTATCCAGGTTCCTTCTCACAGCCTTACTATCCAGGCTTTCATGTCGAAGTAATCCTACTATCTAAGTTCCTTCTCACAACCCTACTATCCAAGCTTTCATCTCTAAGTAACCCTACTATCAAGGTTCCTTCTCACAGCCCTACTATCCAGGCTTTCATGTCGAAGTAACCCTACTATCTAGGTTCCTTCCCAAAGCCCTACTATCCAAGCTTTCATGTCAAAGTAACCCTACTATCCAGGCTTTCATCTCAAAGTAACCCTACCCAGTTTCTTTCCAAAGCCTTACTATCCATGCTTTCATCTCGAAGTAACCCTACCCAGGTTCCTTCCCAAGCCCTACTATCCAGGCTTTCATCTCGAAGTAATCCTACTATCTAGGTTCCTTCCCAAGCCCTACTATCCAGGCTTTCATCTCGAAGTAACCCTACTATTCAGGTTCCTTCTCACAGCCCCACTATCCAGGTTCCTTCCCAAGCCCTACTATCCAGGCTTTCATCTCGAAGTAACCCTACTATCAAGGCTTTCATGTTGAAGTAACCCTACTATCCAGGTTCCTTCTCAAGCCCTACTATCCAGGCTTTCATCTCGAAGTAACCCTACTATCCAAATTCCTTCTCACAACCCTGCTATACAGGCTTTCATGTCGAAGTAACCCTACTATCCAGGTTCTTTCTCATAACATTACTATTCGGGTTCTTCCTCTCTTATCCCTAGACAGCTGTCCACAACATTGTAAGAGCGGGACCCGATCAAACACGATTGGTTTCACATCTCTCTAGTAAGTCGCGGTGCAGCATATACCCCGACCAGATACGCAGTTCACTTCCGCTTCCCCAAACCGGAGTTATTCCCCAGTAGAGTAACAGAAAACTGAAGTTCCTAAAACTCTATTTCTCCCAAGACAGAGACCAGCATTCCCCAGAAGATTCCTCCTCAACAACAGCAATAGGAGCTCTCGTTAAAGGAATATCTCAGGAAATCCACATTCTCTAGATGGCATCTTTAAGCCCATCTCAGACAATTCTCCGTCACATCCAGGATGGCATCTTTAAGCCCATCTCCGACAAATCTTCTATCATAAACTTCCAAATGGCATCTGTAAGCCCATTCCTGATGTCGCAAGTCGAGTGCCACTTCATGCGAGTGTAAATTTCTGGGCACTTTAGTGTTCAATCATCTTCCACCTTTAGATTACGAAAGGCAGACAAGCCAATCTACATCTGCAGGTTTAAGAAGATTGAACAGGGGCAGATGTTGTACCCCAAAATTTTCCCTCCCATATTTCTCAACACATGGCAAGTGAGGCCCCCAAATTGCTCAAGGAAGTTCAAGAATTGACCAGACAAACTCTCTCCTAAGGCAGTATACCTCAAATTAGGGTTTCCATATTCATCAAGATGTGTGAACCACAAAGGACTCAAATGCTCACCAATGTCCTAATATGTTCTCAATATCATCCATGTCAAGTTTCAAGCCTTGCAGAAGAAGTTTGCCAGTCAATTGCTCAAATGCCTGAAAATCAACTATACTAGGTCAAAAGTCAACTGTGGCCCACATACAGTCAAGCTTCAATATTTTTGGTTAACATCATAATTTTGAAGTTTTATCCATCATTTGATCAAGGGTTGATCATGATTCCTCAAGGATTTCTCACAATTCATCAAAACCCAAAAGTTGCTAAATTAGGGTTTTACAGGAAAAGTCAACTCAACTTTGACCAAGCATAACTTTCTCATACTTTATCATACATAACCCATCCAAAGCTCATTTTGAAGAGGATTCAATTCCCTACAATTCATCTTCATCTCCCAAGTCCAAAATATACACTCACAAAAAGATATGAATTTTGACATTATAGGTCCTTTTGAAAAGTCAACAAAAACACCTTTTGGGTCAAAGCTTCATACATGAACATGGAAGACTCAATTGAGATGATACCAAAAGGGTTGTTTATAGGACATCCAAAGATTTCTAAAAAGTCCAAGAACACCTCTCTAGGGTCAAAATTAAGAGAGTTATGCATTGGCCAAGTTGACCATTTTTGCAAAATTGCCAAAAGTCCAATGTGCTCAAATTTGCATTTTTTTACTAAATGGGCCCAACTTTTTATGCTTGCACCTCAACTATAATGTGGTCCACGACTCAAATGTTCACTCACCCATCATGTGCTTAATTTTTCAATTTATTTTGATTTTTCATTAATTAAAAAGTGAATTAAATCAAATAAATGATGAAAATTAACAAAGATATGATTTGATTTGTTTTTTGACATATTGGTATTCAAGGTATGCTGAGTTAACAAGATCAAATCGAATTAAGGTTAATTGGTACAAGAAAGGCATGATTTGGCTCAAAATAGCAACATATCATATAGCTTGCAAATCAAATCAAATCTTGGATAAATGAAAAAGATTTAGTCCAAGTTTGTTAACCTAATTCACTCTAGGTTATATAGTGAACAATTCTAGATCAAAAAGAAGGGGTTAGAGTCGTGAAAAAAGGGAGAGCAAAGTCACAAAATTCAAAGAAAAGTGTGAATTGGTTTTCACTCCACAGGCCATCTCAAGTCATCCTAGCTATCCCAATCCATTGTTGGACGTCCCAGGAAGTTGTCCCAATCGTTTTCCAGGCCTGAAACACCCAGAAACGTGCGCTACACCTCATACGATTTAACATAATTTTCCAATTAGATTATCATAATTCTTGCATCATTAGCATCTTTAACTCATATATTTGTATTCTTCATCATGTTTGCAAGCTAACTGTGTCATTTAATTGCGTTTTTGAAGCCTGTACACGATGTTGCCATTGCTAGGGTTTTTGCATTATTTTTAGGGTCTTTTTGTACATGAACAATTGGGCTTTGAATCAGGTACCATGATGCTCTTGAGGATGAGACGAGTTGATTGGTACCATTACCTTTCATTTATCTTGTGTGTACAGCATTTTTGAAATATGCAGGGTTATACCTACAGTGGATGTCTGTAGGTAAAAGTCTTTTTTTTTCTAAAACGATGGATGAGGAAGAAGAAGATAACGTGTCCCAGCATCATTGGACCATTTGAAAACTGGCGCATTTTTTGTTTATTAAGTAATCCATTTATTCATTATATAATATGTTTTATTTTCCTTACACTAACAATAAAAGCACGTAGCACAGTTGGCAATGGGGCATTGGTATTGATCATAAGGACCTGGGTTCGATCCCCAGGCCTCAGCGCTTCCTTTATATTGTTTTCATTCAATGGATCCAGCGTGTTGCTCTTCCTGGTGACCACCATGCTCCATCAACATCCATCCATTTGATCCAGCGTGTCATCAGATCTAACGCCCCATCCATGAGGGACCATGGTACATGTTCAAGTCAACACTACACAGAATCAGGCTAGCTGGCTGGGCTTGAAGCATTTTGGGCTTGGAAATTCATATTTGCACCCCCTCTTCAGCAACACAATCAGGCCCAATTTTCACTCTTTCTCTTTTTATTTTCTTTATTCTTTTCAATTTATTTATTTATTTATTTATTTTTAAAAATCATTTTTTTTTCATAAAATCACAAAATCAAGAATTCACAAATTTAGAATTAGTTTTTTTATTATTATCAAATTTAATTTTTAATTAATTAGCTTAATTTAATTTAGGGTAACTTTAACTTATTTTTACAATTAAAATCAACTAGAAAAATTAGGTTTAATTCTTGATTTAATTGTTTTCTTTTTGCAAATAAAATACAAATACAAAAAATAGGTTATTTAGAATTAATTTCTTTTCATTGATTTATTTACTTTCCTAAATTAACATTAATTAGAACTTAGGATTTTCTTTGCAATTTAATTATTCGTTATTTTCTCAAATAACAAAACATGACAAAAAAAAACTTTTTTGTTTTCTTTAATCAACTGATATTAGATTTAGTCAAGGGTCAAAAGCCTAACTTCTATCGCATTTAATTTGCCGCGCGCTTGTTATTATTTTTGACATTATTATTGTAACTGTTTCAAGGTTGTAATAGTTTAATTAGGGTTTTAAAATTCCGTACTTTTATTTCCCATCAAGGCAATTATGTAACTGTCAAAGCCATGTAATAAGCGTAGGTTATTTTTTCCGCTTTTACTTTCCGCAAAACTCTTAACTGTTAGATGTATGTTTAGGATTGTATGGCAAGAGTGCATGACAAAATTAAAATGGTTAGAAAACCCTAATGTGCAAAGATAATAAACCGAAAATAGATCACTCACACATATTCACTCTTAGGGTATACTCTCACTTCGTTTTCCTTCGGTAAACAATCATTAAGCATATGGTGTCTTAGTGGTTGCCCTCTCGTCTAAAAAGATCAAATGTCCCATTCGAATGTTGCCACAGAAATGTTGCCTCGGAAATGTTGCCTCAGAAATGTTGCCTCGAAAAAGATCTTAAGACTCTAGGGTTACAACTAAGGTGTCCTAATATTGCTTTAGTGATTGTACGTCCCTTTCGAATTGACCCTTACAACTCCAGTGACGGTGCTACCTATTCGTTAATAGTGGGATAGCGATGTCTAAAGGAAACAAGAATAGAAACGATCTTTTTTCGAGTAGGTAGATGCTAGTGGGTACTTTCTCAAATCAAAACTTTTCGCACTTACACTTTTCAAACAAATGTTCAAAACAACTTCGTCACACCCTTGAGGACTGATACAAGGGTTATCACGAAGTAAAACATTTTTCAAAAACAAGCACACAAACACAAGCAATTTAAAAATGATCAAGTACCTAAGAGCCCATGGAAAGCTATGGATAGAAAGGGTGCTAACACCTTCCCTTTCTATAATCTACCCCCCGTACTCAAAATCTCGAAGAAGGATTTTTTCTGTACTTTTTTCCTTTCCGATTGGATGAAATAAAATTCGGTGGCGACTCTTGCTTACCGCGACATTTTGCGAATAAAAAACGCAAAACGCAAACCAGTAAAAACAGTCGGTTCTGCCACCGTATCACAATATGGATTCACTTTGCAGGAAAACTATTCAAGTCAACCTTGTGAGAATCCCTCCACATCTTAAAGAGTTAGTTTCAAGGACTCCTGAAAACTCTCCATTCACCGAGAGACATGGTCGTCTCCTCAACTTGGTCACCTCTAACACAAATGAGGATATGATGAAGGTGCTCTTTCAGTTCTTTGATTCTTTGCACCATTGCTTTACATTCCCCGACTATCAACTTGTGCCTACTTTGGAAGAATTCTCCCAACTCTTGAGGATTCCAATTCTCAATCAACTACCCTTAAACGGTACGGAAAGATACCCAAAGCCAGAAGAGATTGCTCAAGCTCTACACTTGCACTCATCTGGTGTCACAACCCATTGGGAAACAAGGAGTGGTGTCAAAGGTTTCTTAGCAAAAATCCTGTTTGAGAAAGCCCAAAGCTGTTGGAATTCCTTAGACTTGCAAGCCTTTGAGGAAATTGTGGCTCTCTTTATCTATGGGATGGTTTTGTTTCCAAACCCTGACCAACTCATAGATGTGAATGCCGTCAAAATCTTCATATCTCGCAACCCGATGCCTACATTACTAGGGGGTATCCTACACTCTTTTCACACTCGCACAATGAGGAAAAGAGGTGTCCTTATGTGTTGCACTCCTCTCTTGGAAAGATGGTTTATTTCTCATCTTCCCAAATCAGTCATAAAGAATGAGAAAGGTTCAAGATGGTCACAAAGGTTGATGATGCTCAAATATTCAGATATTCATTGGTGCTCTCGATACAAAGAGAATGTTATCATTGTTGACCGTTTTGGAGAATTCCCTAATGTCCCTTTACTTGGAATTAGGGGAGGTATCACCTACAATCCATGCTTAGCCTTAAGACAGTTTGGTTACGCCCGAAGGGATGGCCCGCACGAGATGCTGATTCAAGGTTTGGTATTCGACAACGACAACGACGATCAAGGTCTTCGCCATAGATTTATCCGAGCTTGGAGGATGCTAAACAAGGTGGATAGAAATACTTTGGGGCACAAGAATTCCATCCCTCTTGAGCCTTACCTCAAATGGGTACGAACTCGCACTCAGAGTCTTATGATGCCTTACCCCTCCATTCTCCCGGTAATCATTGAGCCTGTTAAGGAAGGAGATGTTCCATACACTATCCTACATCCTGACATGCCCGCATCTCTTGAAGACCTACAAAGGGATTGGATACAACTCAAAGGAGAGAGAGATACTTTCGAAGCCCAATTCTACGCAAGCGAGAAGAAGGTTTTGGAACTAACTAGGCTACTTCATGAGGAGCGGACTCTGAATGCCTACATTGCACCAAAGAGGATGCGTACTACTTTTTTATCTTAGAGTTTTTGTATTATTTTGCCCAAGGGGCATTGATGTACTCAAACTTTATCTTATTAATATAACGTGTGTTTCCTTTTTTTCTAAAACAAATTTGAATCTTTGAAATCCTTGAAAACATTGCATATGCATATATCATTCATCATAACACAAACAGGTCTTTTGCAACAAGTCTCCTCATCTCTCTACTGTTTAATTTAGTAAGATGGATCTCGAGCAAACAGTGAAAGATCTCCAAGCTCAGAATATAAAGTTTCAACAGTTGCTCATGACCCTAGCCAAGGGGCAAGAAGAATTGAAGACTCTGCTAGCTAAAGAGAGGAAAAAGAAAACAAAGAAGGTAACCAGAGTTTTAAACATGGGAAGAAGGTTTCATGGGAAGACAAGAAGGACTTTGAACTTTGCAACAACATCTGGTGAAGGAGAGGGGAAAGGCAAGGAAACAGAGGTCCCGTTAGAATCTGAAGAGGAGGAAGAAGAAGAAGACTACTATGAGGAACAATATCTTCCAACTGATGACAAGTACAGACATCTCGAAGAGAGGTTGAGCGCGATGGAAATCCAAAAGGTGTCAGGCTTGGACTTTGAGGAACTGGGACTAGTGTCGGGGATTGTGATTCCTCCGAGATTCAAAGTACCTATGTTTGCCAAATATGATGGAGTGCATGCCCTAAAATGCATCTCCAGTCATATGTGATAAAAATCCAACCCCATACCGCTGATAAAGACTTATGGGTGCACTTTTCCAAGACAGTCTGTCTGGAACACAACTCGACTGGTTTTACCAACTAGAAAGAGCCAATGTCCATAATTGGGAAGATCTTGCCGCAGCTTTCTACAAGAAATATCAATACAATGCTGATTTGGCGCCTACCCGTACTCAACTCCAGAGTATGTCCATGGCTTCCAATGAAGGTTTCAAGGACTACGCACAAAGATGGAGAGATTTGACTGGAAGAGTTCAACCCCCTCTATCTAAGAGAGAATTGGTAGACATGTTCTTAGGCACCTTATCTGGTCCCTTCTTCAATCATTTAATCAGAAGTTCATCTGCAAGCTTTATTGAACTAATATTGACTGGGGAGAAAGTAGAAGCCGGTATAAAAAGTGGAAAGATTCAAAAAGACACATCTTCTTCTACAGCTGTAAGGAAGCCTTTCATCGGGAAGAAAGAGGTAGTTGTTGTATATCCGCAAAGAAACCAAGATAGCACCAAACGCCGACCAATGGTGGAAGCTGTTATGATTCCAAAGCTTATGTCTGATCAACAAAGAAGTAATCAACCAAGGGTGGAAAGGCCAGTCAGTCAGTTCACCAGAATTAACATGAATCTTCTCACTTATTACCGCATCTACTAAGATCCAACTTGGCAACCTTGAAAGAAGCTCCGAAAAACCCCAATACAACATCCCCTCATTATCATCCCAATGCCCGTTGCTCATATCACTCTGAAAGTCCTGGTCACAATACTAATAACTGTTGGGGCTTGAAGAACAAAATACAAGGCCTCATTGAAGCAAAAGAAATTGAGTTTGATGCGCCCGAAAAGCCAAATGTCATTTCTGCTCCTATGCCCAGACATGGTCACAATACTAATGCCATTGAAGAAGATTTGTTTGTTACCTCAGTTAATGAACTCATGACCCCGCTTCCGAATATTAAGATAAACTTGTTGAAAGCCAGTGTGTTCCCGGGTTGTAATGAAGTTTGCCATCTCTGCTTATCCTCACCAATTGGTTGTCCTTTGTTGAAGGAAGGCATTTAGTGCCAGATAGATAACAAAGAGATTTTGTTTAAAAAGACTCCTGTTTCACCCATTTCTGTTGAAGATGTTTCTATCATTACCATTTCCGCCAATTCTTCCAGGGTCTCCACCAAAAGACCCATTAGAATTTACATCAGTTCCGAAAGCAACTCCTTTAATAATCACAATGCCTGGGCCAGTCCCATATGAATCAGATAAAACCGTGTCGTGGAATTACAGAGGGGACATTTACTACCATGGCATCAAGAAAGACTGGCCACCCGCCGAAGAGATAAGCTCCGAAGAAGAAGACTCTGAAATCAGCAATATTGTCGGAACTAGCAAAATTACCCGAAGTGGTAGGATCTTTTCTCGAGAAATTGCTCCCCCAAAAGCAGTTTCTGGACCCGTGATCATCCCTGTGGCTTCTCCGAAGGGTACTTCCATACCCATAATCGTCTCTATAAGTACTCCTATTGACAAAGTTGTTACAACCCCTAATATCATTCCTACCAACACTCCCGCTGTCGAAGCTCGAGGAAAGAGTATTCAAGTGGATCATGCCCGGACGAAGGCTCAACCACTGACTATCCCTGAGACTTCCAAGAAGGAAATGGAGGAGATCCTAAAAATTATAAAGAGGAGCGACTACGATGTAGTTGAACAATTGGGGCAAACTCCCTCTAAAATCTCCATGCTGGCATTACTACTGTGTTCCGAGGCGCATGCAAACGCCTTGGTGAAGTTCTTAAAAACACCCATGTACCTCAAGAAATGCCTGCTGATCAATTCCAAGACTGCGTAGCCAGCTTGACAGCAGATAACGGCCTAGGTTTTTTGGACACTGATCTGACGCCAAGGGGAAGAAAGCATAATGAGGCATTGCACGTCTCGGTGGAATGTAGAGGCACAACTCTGGCCCATGTTTTGGTGAACACAGGCTCATCTTTGAATGTATTACCCAAAAAGGCTCTTGATAGACTTGACTGCGAGGGACTGACGTTAAAGCCAAGCAATATAGTAGTAAGGGCTTTTGACGGCTCGAAGAGGATGGTACACGGGGAAGTGGATATCCCCATAAAGGTTGGAACCCAAACTTTCAATTCAACCTTTTATGTAATGGACATTCGCCCTTCATACTCCTGCTTGCTAGGCCGGCCATGGATCCACAATGCTGGCGCTGTTACCTCTACATTGCACCAGATATTGAAGTATCCAGTTCAAGGGAAGATTATCACCGTCCATGGAGAGGAAGAATACATGATCAGCCATCTCAATTCCTTCAGATATGTGGAATTGGACGGAGAATTCATTGAAACTCCATTTCAACACTTCGAAGAGGTCCCGCAAGAGGTGGCAGTGACCAAGGCTATGTCTCAAATTCCCAAGGTTACAAGGCCTCCGCTCCGGATGTTATCTCTGAAGGACGCCAAAGCAGTGGTAAAGGAAGGTGGATGCACTATTTGGGGGCAACTTCCATATATCCCATATAAGTCTGACAAGTTTGGCCTAGGCTTCACTTCAAGTGCTCAAAAGGTTGTACACCATGCCCGTGCTGGAGGGCCACCCTTGAAGATTATCAACCGCGAGTTCAACGCGGTAGAAGATGTTGAAGATGATTGCAACCTAGAGGATTGGATATTCCCAACTGTCAATGGAGGGCTCAGCAATTGGGAGGCTAGATACTTTATCCCGATCACTTTTATCCCACAGTAATTTATCTTTACATTTTGTTGGATCTGTAATATTCAAAACAATTCGCACTCTTAAAACCTTGTGTCTTACCCGAGGCACAATGGTCCATTTATAAGGGTTATTATTTCATCTTCATATGACATCAATGAATCATGGACGTTTTTCACATACAAACTTTTGTTCTCATTGTTTTTCTTTTACATTTTATTTCAAAGATAGTTATACCCTTACACACACCCACACTCACAATGCAGGTATACATCCATTCTGGATCCCATGGGTAACAATACTGCTATGGCCTTTTGTGACTCTGAGAATCTAATCTACCAAGCCGAAGACAAAGGTGAGGAAGATTCTGAAGTACCAGGGGAACTTGTCAGACTGCTACAACAAGAAGAGAGAACCATTCAGCCTCACAAGGAACCCATGGATACGATCAACCTAGGTATCGAAGAGGACAAAAAAGAGGTCAAGGTAGGTGCCAATCTGGAACCCAACATCAAGGAGCGTCTGATTCAGCTGTTACACGACTATGTTGAAGTCTTCGCCTGGTCATATGAAGACATGTCGGGACTTGATGCAGATATTGTGGTACATCGTTTGCCTACAAGAGAAGATTGTCTGCCAGTAAAGTAAAAGGTTTGCCGCATGAGACCTGATATGTTTGAAAAGATTAAAGCATAAGTCATGAAACAATTCAACGCTGGATTCTTGGCTGTCACCTCTTACCCTCAATGGGTTGCCAATATTGTTCTCGTACCTAAAAAGACGGCAAAGTACGAATGTGTATGGACTACAGAGATTTGAGTAGGGCGAGCCCTAAGGATGATTTTCCACTCCCCCACATTGATATCCTAGTTGACAATATGGCACAACACAAAGTGTTTTCCTTCATGGACGGATTCTCAGGTTACAACCAAATCAAAATGGCGCCTGAGGACATGGAGAAAACAACGTTTGTCACACAGTGGGGCATATTCTGCTACAAGGTGATGCCATTCGGACTGAAGAACGTTGGGGCAACCTATCAGCGTGCCATGGTAGCTTTATTTCATGACATGATACATCACGAAATAGAGGTATATGTGGATGATTTGATAGCCAGATTGCAAACAGAAGAGGAGTATCTTGATCACTTGCAAAAGCTGTTGGAGAGACTGAAGAAGTACAAGCTGAGGTTGAATCCAAACAAATGCACATTTGGGGTACGGTCTGGTAAACTCCTAGGCTTTTTCGTCAGTAACAAAGGTATTGAGGTCGACCCTGCCAAAGTTAAAGTAATACAAGAGATGCCGGCTCCTCGTACTGAAAAGGAAGTCAGAGGATTCTTGAGACGTTTGAACTATATTGCCAGATTCATTTCTCACCTGACAGCTACTTGTGAGCCAATCTTCAAGCTATTGAAGAAAGATCAAGTAGTCAAATGGAATGATGAATGCCAAGTTGCTTTTGAAAAAATCAAAGAATATTTGCAAGAGCCTTCTGTGTTGATGCCACCAGTCGAGGGAAGACCATTGATCATGTATCTGACTGTTTTAGAAAACTCAATAGGGTGTGTATTGGGGAAGCATGACAAGTCTGGCCGAAAAGAGCATGCTATTTACTACCTGAGCAAAAAGTTTACCGACTATGAAACCAGATATTCACAGCTCGAGAAAACTTGTTGCGCTCTGGCATGGGCTGCTCGCCGACTAAGATAGTATATGCTGACTCATACTACCTTCTTGATATCTAAAATGGATCCGATAAAATACATCTTCAAGAAGCCTGCTCTTTCTGGGAGAATATTGAGATGACAGATGATCCTGACAGAATATGACATACAGTATACTACTCAGAAAGCTATAAAGGGGAGTGTACTAGCTGATCACCTTGATCACCAAGCTGTGGAAGACTACCAGTCCATGAAGTTCGAATTTTCGGATAAAGACATCATGACACTAGACAAATGTGACGAATTCAGGCCATATGACGGACCTGAACAAGGATCCCGATGGACCCTGTTCTTTGATGGGGAATCCAACGCACTTGGAAACGGTATCAGTTTTATACTCATATCTCCTAAAGGTTATTATATTCCCTTTACCGCAAGACTCTGCTTCAATTGTACAAACAACATGGCGAAATATGAAGCATGCATCTTTGGTCTCAGAGCTGCCATAGACTTGGGGGTCAAATCTTTGGATGTATTCGGAGATTCAGCCTTGGTCATCAGTTAGATCAAAGGGGAATGGGACACCAAACATCCTAACCTTATCCCTTATAAAGAACATGTTTTGACATTGCTGCCGCATTTTGAGGAGATTACCTTCGAGCATTTACCGCGAGAAGAAAATCAGCTAGCAGATGCTCTAGCCATAATGTCATCTATGTTTAAAATTAATTGGGATAACGAGGCTCCCCAGATCACCATTGAAGGAATGGATGAACCAGCACACTGTCACGAGATTAATACTGAAGAAGTAGTGGACCAGCCTTGGTTTCACAAAGTCAAGAGGTATCTCGAGATTCAAGAATATCTAGAAGGAGCTTCAATCAATGATAAGAAGTTCTTAAGAAGATTTTCTGCTAAGTTCTTCCTTAGTAATGGCATCCTGTACAAGCACAATCATGACTCTATGTTGCTTCGGTGCGTAGATAAGGTTGAAGCTGAAAGGATCATGGCTGAATTGCACGAAAGCACTTTTGGTACCCATTCCAGTGGGCATACAATGGCAAAGAAAATCCTACGGGCAGGTTATTACTGGTCGACCATGGAAGCAGATTGCTATCAACACTCTCGAACCTGCCATAAATGTGAAATTTATGCTAACAAGGTGCACGTACCTCCGGTTCCTCTGAATGTTTTAACGGCTCCTTGGCCCTTTGCTATGTGGGGAATTGATATGATTGGGGAAATCAAGCCGACAACCTCCAATGGACACCGCTTCATCCTAGTGGCCATTGACTATTTTACAAAGTGGGTTGAAGAAGCCTCTTTCGCCTCCGTTACCAAGAATGTTGTTTCCCGTTTAATTGAGCAAAACCTTATTTGCCGGTACGGTATCCCGGAAAGGATCATCACTGACAATGGTACAAGTCTCAATAACACTATGATCACCACATTGTGCGAGCAATTCAAGATTCAGCATCACAATTCTTCTCCTTATCGGCCAAAGATGAATGGTGTTGTCGAAGCTGCAAATAAAAACATTAAAAAGATCATACAGAAAATGACAGTCACATACAAAGACTGGCATGAGATGCTACCATTCACTCTCCACGGGTATCGCACCACGGCCCGCACATCAACTGGGGCAACACCCTATTCTTTGGTATACGGCATGGAAGTTGTCTTGCCTATCGAGGTCCAGATCCCATCTCTAAGGATTATGAAGGATGCAGGGTTGAACGAAGACGATTGGATCCAGACTCGACTTGATCAACTGAACTTGATTGATGAAAAGAGACTTACCGTTGTTTGCCATGGTCAAATGTATCAAAAACGGATGATCAAAGCCTTCAACAAGAAAGTCAGGCACCAAGTGTATCAAGTTGGAGATCTAGTGATCAAACACATCATATTGCCACAAGGTGATCCCAGGGGAAAATGGACTCCTACCTATGAAGGACCATTCATAATCAAAAACATATTCTCCGGTGGGGCACTGATCTTGACCACCATGGATGGCGACGACCTGCCACACCATGCGAACACAGACATAGTCAAAAGATACTACGCATAAGAAACCCGCTAGGTTGACATACCTAGGCAAAATAAGGGCATCCCGGCGAACCAAAAAGGTTCGGGCAAAAGTTAGGGATAAAACAAAAATCTGTACACCCGACAGGTTGAAAACTCGAAAGGGCGACTTGGGCAAAAAAGGGTTTCCCGGTGGACTGAAAACCCAAAAGGGAGGTCCAGGTAAAAGTTAGGGAATTAAAGCGTATGTTTATGTCCCGTCGGATCACTTTACAAACAACCTTTGGCTTCCACTGACAAACTCAGAGGTTCTGATCAATTCAATCATCTTTGGACAAGGCAACAAATAGACAAGATGCTCAGGGATACGAAGGCTATAGAAGAATGGAAACCCCATGGTATTTTTACACATAGCTATCTTTTCTTTGTATCAAATTTTTCTTTTTTTATAACAACATTCTCTTACTAGAATGTTTGTCCCCTTGTACAAAAATATTTACCCAAAGTCGATACAAAGATATCCCCTTGAAAGTGCAAAAACTATTGGTCTTTTTCTTTACGCTTGTGTTTTGTTTACAAACACATCCAATGATTCATTGTTGAACATATGCATCTGAACATAATTATTGTTTACAAATAAACAAAATGGGAAAGACAATTACTGATAGGTTGAAAAGATAGGAAAATATATCTAGGCTATTCCATAAGTAATCCCCTGCAGTACGTCATTTAAATCGCCAGTGGAACAAAGTTTCAAATTATTGATCCCCGGTAGAAGTCATCAAATTTCTCAAGATTCCCTAATAAGATTTTACAAGAAGTACGTGGTATTGCCCTTACAACAGAGTTTATTTCTCTCGGCAGAAATTCACCAATACTTCAAGACATGAAGACTTACAACAATGCAGCAGATTAGCTCACATACGCATACATCACATCCATATATCATAAACATTGATAAGTGCATGTATCCCATTACACCATGCATTTCATACAACATGACTTTGCATTTTTGCTAACATTTTACCCTTTTCAGGATAATATTAACAACTATCATTAACAATGTTCAAAGCTTTTGATACAGTTCAGATACGCTCCAGACAAAGATGCCATTCTGATACTCATTCAGATCTCAACTTCAAGATTTAGTTCAGATACGCTCCAAAAACGGATGCCATCCTGATACTCATTCATAATCCACTCTCCAGATACAGTTCAGATACGCTCCAAACACGGATGCGATTATGATACTCATTCAGATTCAACTTTGATACAATTTAGATACGCTCCAAACAAGGATGCCATTCTGATACTCATTCAGATCTCAACTTCAGATACAGTTTGGAGACGCTCCAGATACGGATTCTATTCTGATACTCATTCAAAATCATCCCCCAGATACAGTTCGAATACGCTCCAGGCACGGACGCCATTCTAATGCTTATTCTTGCAGCTTATAAGTTACAATTTAACAAACATTATTGGATGTAATCTACAAGCCCATATCCAAAAAGGTTTTATCACCTCTCCAAATGGAATCTTTAAGCCCATTCCCTCAACCTCGCATCATCGAGTGCAAATTTCTGGGCACTCTAGTGTCCAATCATCTTCCACCTTCGAGTCACGAATGGCAAAACTCGTCAATCTAACTCTTCAGGTTTAAGAAGATTGAACAGGGGCAGTTGTTGTACCCAAAAAATTTCCCTCTCACTTATCAATATTTTTCTCACAAGATTTCTTTGACTCGAGACTGGATTAGGTTTTGACCAGCTCAAGACACCTCCTCATGCACTGGTGACCCAAAATTAGGGTTTAAGTTGGCACAAGGATTTTTGGACTATCAATGCTTCATATGACTTTCAATTATCATTATGGAACCCTAAGATTACTCATGTCAAGTTTCAAGCCTTGAGTCACACTTTTGATCAGTCAATTGGACAGTTGACCTAAAAAATTAACTGTATTGGGGAAAACGTCAACCATGGCCAATTTACAGTCAAACTTCATAATTTTTTATCCACATCAACATATTAGTCTCATATGTATCATTTTATCAATTTTGGACCACAATTCCTCGATAAATTTGATCAAATCATCAAAAGGGCAAAATGGTCAAAATTAGGGTTTTGACTAAGAAGGGGCAATTTCTGATTTTTGACCTAGCAAATGATCAATTGGTTTGAAGCATGATTTCAAGAGTTCAATTGCATCATGTTGACCTAATGACATGGTTCAAAACATTACAAATCCATTGGATTGACAAATGAATTTTTCAGTCAATTGATCAAAAGTCAACTGTATATTGAAAAGTCAAACTTTTACTTTTTGGTCAAAGTCAAGTGCCAAAGATCATAATTCATCAAAACATGTCAAAATGTGAAACTTGTTCATCAAGAAATCAAGGGTTTAAGTTTTTGTTTTGAAAAGTTGAAATTTCTTAACTTAGAATTTTGTCTAAGTATAGAAAATTTCTTTTTTTTTTCTCAACTTTAAGCCAAATTTTCACCATGATGCAAGATGATTCAAAGGAAACTTCCAACATGAAAGTTATATATCTCCATGAAATATACAACTTTTCTTCATACAATTTCTCCTAAAAGTACTTGGATCTCAAGATATAATTTTGTGAATACATGCTCATGAACTAAAATAACTTAGTGAAATTTTGCCCTAGTTAGGTAGATTTTTGACCTAACTTCATGGCAATTTTTCATATAGTTCCAAATGGAATCTTTAAAAACAATTCAAAGATGAGTTGTAGAGCATATTGAAAGATTTCCAAAATGTCCAAGAACTTCTTGAGATTATTCTTGAGTATGGAGAATCAAAGAGATGAAGTTAGCAATTTATCACTTTGATTTCAAGCCATTCCATGATGAACAGAAATTCAAATCCAAGCCTAGGCTGCATAATCTTTGCTTTGCAGGCCTCAAACTTGTTTCTAACTCCATAATTAAATGTTTGCACAGCTGACAGAGCTTTAATCCAAGCATTATAACCTTTATCCAAGCTATAATTCCATTTATGGCACAAAGGTGCCATTTCCATTTTGATAAAGCACAACTTTTTCCTTTGTCAACTTCTTGAGCCTCTCAATTGTTTTCTCTGAACACAAGCAAAGTCAAAACCAAAAGAAACTTGTCTAAAGCCTCTCCAAAACCAGACCATGCTTGTACAACACTTAGGGACTTGTCTCCTCACTTTTCTTCAAAAGCAAGTAATAGAGCCAAAAGGCTAAAACTCAGAAATCTTGAGAAAGCTTGATCTCTGACCTTTTCCATACATGTACACAAGTGTATCGCAACCTAACACACGAAGGCTAAGACTCCAAAACACCCTTAAATACTCTGCAACTAAGAATCTGCAATAGCTTGACATTTTTGAACCTTACACAACCATCTCAAAAACCACTCGTGCGTTTTGAGTTTTAACCACCTAACACTTAATATAAATCATATCTAAGTGATCCAGACTCCTGTTCCCTCACTGTAACTCCTCCTTCATCATCTACCATTTTCACATATCAAGCTTGCAGGTTGACTTGAGTAGGGAGATTCAGGAACTTTCAGGATAAGGTAAGGATTGGAATACACGCAGGGAGGTCCAGGTAAGCTAAACAGATCCTCAGGCCTTCTCAAAACTTGCTCAAACTCCATTCACGATCTCAACTGAAAGAGGTAAAAACTCAAACTTCTATCTCTTCATACAAGCATCATTTGGTCCTGATTTGTGAAAAAAATGTAGATATCCTTACACTAGAGCTAACCATGTTCATAGTTTTCATTTATATTAACTATGTATAGAGAATTTTGGATTTGAAATTTCTGTAAAAATTAGGTTTCAAATTAGGGCAAGTAAAATTAGCTTTGATCTTTGACTTTTAGTTTACATAAATTACATGGTTGAACTCGTGGAAAGAAACACCATAACTTTCATGTTTGGACTTTCCATTTTTATGGAGAAATGAGAGAGATACAAGTGATCCGGCCATGGCTCAAGGTTGAAGATGAAGTTGCCTTCAGAAGGCATTTTCTAATATATATTTGTGCTTTTGTTTATATTAACGGATGTACAGCCACCCCAGTAGTAAGGCAGCATGTAAAAATGCTAGAGGTCATGGGTTCGAGCCTCAGTGCGCTGCCTTTTGCAATTTTCTCATATTTTTTCACTTTTTTTGGTTTCTTGCAGCGTGGGCTTTTGGATCTTGGGCTCTTTTTGTTTTTTATAACATTTTTACCCCCCATTTACTTGTATACACCTCTGGCCCATATAATTTTATTATTTATTTTTACTTTCATTTTATTTTATTAAATATATTTTTCTTAATATAAAAAATCACAAAAAAAATATAAAAATGGTAGATTTATATTTTGGTATATTTTATTTTTCTTATAAAAAATATTTTTATTTTAGTTATATATTATCTATTTTTATTTAGTAAACTTGTAAATTAAATTAGAACTAGTTTAAATATTTAATTTTCTTCACACCCATTAAACATATTATTTTTAGTATAAAAAAGACCAAAAATATCTCATAATACCATATATTATTTTTCAAGATAAAAATACAAAAATACTTACTATTTTTCTTAAAGAAACTTTTTCTTTTAATCAAATAGAATTAGGGTTTATTCAAAAGTCTTTTCTAAAATAATTTCTTTTCTTAATTAATTTGAGTTAATCTTGATTTATTTATTAGGTTTAGGTCAAAACTTTTTTCACATAAAAAACCAAACAAAATCTTCTTTGCATTTACATATCTTTGCATATTTAATTTATCTTGTATACTATTTATCCCAATTATTTGTATATATTCAATTTGGTTGTAATAGATTAATTAGGTTTATATTATTGCAATCCCCATTCATAAACTATATACCCCCTTCCCACAAATGTTGTAATAGCGTAGTAATTTTTAATTTCACAATTTATCGCTTTTACATAATATGCTAGTAATTAGGGTTTGTATGGCAAGATAAAACCAATCAAATAGAAAACCCTAATTCAAGACAAAATCAAGCATGAAAATGACACACTTGCACACAAACACCCCTAGGGTTACTCCATTTGGTTGCCTTATACAAAATGGCCATATTACGCATGTAAGGTATCTTAGCAAAAACAAACAAATACAAGATCATAGTCCCTCGGTGACGCTATCCAAAGTTGCTTTACAAAATGACCTTAGTCCCTCAAAAACTGCTAAGATACCTTGCAACATTGCAAATCATGGCTATACGATGACCCACGCCCGTCCCGTTTACATCCAAAGATAGGGTTGTTTACCAAATCAATGGTAAGACAACAATGTCAAAGGAAAAGAAAATGAACAAGAAAGACATTTGAGTAGGTAGATTGTTCTTAGTTACTTACTCCATTTCAAACAAATATCCTTGCTATTTTCAAAACAAACACACACATTTCCAAACATCTTACAAACATTGAAAACATTTTCAAAAAAGATCAACATCTTTGTATACATTCTTACGAACGAGAATCATTACAAAGATTGCCTAAACAATGACCTCTTTTACAAAATACTTTCAAAACCACACAAAGCACAATTTCAAACAAAAGCAAGTGATCTAGCAAGTAACTAAGAGCCCATGGAAAACCATGGATGAAAAGGGTGCTAATACCTTCCCTTTTCATAATCTACCCCCCGAACTCAAGAAACAATCTCAAAGGTCTTTCCTGTGCTTTTTCACCTTTCCTTTTGGATAAAAGAAAAGTCGGTGGCGACTCTTGCTAACCGCAACATTTGCGATAAAACGCAAAATAATCAAGTTAGTTCTCCTACTGTATCATAATAGACAAGTATCATTATAAACAAGTGAAAATAGACAATATATACGATATCTACAAAACTCAAAAACAAAGAAACTATTGCAATGTGATCCAATAAAAACATCAATCCCCGACAATGACGCCATTGTGATGAAGCGGTAAAGCGGCAAGCAAAAATAAGTATTTTTATAGGTTATATGATATCGTCTCCATAGGGATTAGTGCTACTGAATTATCGTTCGACAATTTATCGCATTTATGAGTTTGGATTAAAATGGGTTGGTTGTAAGGAAAGGTAAAAGGTAACAACAAAAAGTAAATACATTCTTCAGAGAGGAGAAACTTATCAGACATGAATTTACACTACTCGTCACAAACTTAAACCTATCGATCAATTACACTCAACCTACAATATTCATCAAAATCACCAAGTATCTCTTAAGATGTATCAAAATAGAGATTATGTCTAATGCAATGTTGAAGACAACCATATTACTCGTGTCGAAGATCTCTCAGCATAACACAAATAACATATAGGCATTAAGCTCTGATACCCACAATGATTATTAGCTCTAAATCTATCTCTAGAATATATAAACTAATATATATCCATCCTTAATCAATATTTATGAAGTATATGTCTATAGCAACCTAAACACAAACTTAAATGCAAAAAGATCAAGGAAGATATCAAGACTAATTTGTAAAGCAAGCTTTATACAACACCATAATCAACAAATATACATATGTTCAAAGTAACAGTACAAACAAAACCCAACAAAAGAAATGGATAAAAACCAAACATCTCACTGGTTGTTAGTGCTGATTGATGAGAAATCCACCTCCTATCATCAAGATGTAACCCCAAATGTTGTTTTCTAGCTTCTCAAGACCAAAAAATGGGTTTGATGTTGTTGGGACTCAAAAATACCCAAACCATGCCTAAAAAAATGTATTGTTTGCCCTTAAAATATGATTTTACCTAGACCGTCTCGCTCGGCACTCAAAACTGCATTTTTCCCGCTTCAGGTTGCCTCTGGCTCACCTAGCGAGCTCGGAGCGAGTCTGACAGTAAATTGAAAAATTCAGCACTTGTTTCGATCATAACTTGAGAACCATAACTATGATTTACACATGGCCGGAAGCGTTGGAAATCTTATTTAATGATCTATCTAACAATGACAAAATACCATTGCTTGAATACCTACAAAATGAGATGAAACAATTAAATTCAATGATATTTATACAATAACGCAATATATACACTATAACATAAACTATATCAAATATATACTAAAGTTGAGGTTTATTGACAAAAACCAAACGAACTTAGCCGATGAATGCTTATTTTTCACACTCAAATTCACAATAATTTAGAACTCATCACTGGTTCCAGGTAGGAATTGGTGAAGCGTTACCAATGGTGATGGAAATGATTTTTTGTATGCACTAATCCTATGGTGGGGATCGGGAGCAAGATGAACCTGGGAGTTCATGATTGCTAACACATTCATTGAGTCATAGTTGAGTCTTGTTGCATTGTATATATTATTTATTATAATGTTTGAATGGTATGAAGTGTGCTTGTGTAATGTATTACTATGTTGGATTGTATGGTGTGTGGATTTGTTGAATGGGTAATTGTGTGAGATAATTATATGCTTACATATTATTATGCATTTCTTTATATAATTGTGAATCTCAACCCTTCTATTTGAATGTTGCATCCGTGTGGATAACATGTAGATACTTAGGAGTAGAGGCGTTGAAGTTAGTGGAAGAGGTTGTTATTCTTTAAGTGTTTATTGATTCGGTGTATGCTCTGATATGTAACACTAGGGGTCGACACTTGTTTTGTTTATGTTGGGAGAAAACTATATGTATACCTATGTTGTTGGATAATTTTTATAATGATAATTCTTTATGATTTTTGTTGTTATAAATCATGATTGAGAAGTAAAACTATTTTTTGTTGATGTTTTTCCGATGGTAATAAAGTGTTCAAGTTTAAACTCATATTATGTTCTTTAATGACCATGTGTGTTACATATCTATTTGAATCAGCGTGTTATTGATGAAAGTATCATCCTAATTGCTTAATCATTTTAAATTACTCTGATTTTTATTTATAAATTACTTCGTGAAATTAGGGTGTTACATAATCAAGCTCATACAAATCACTTCTTCTTTATAGAACTAGTGTACCCAAGTCACAAAGCTAAATACTTTGTGAGAAAATGTATGAGTCTGCGTCCATATCTTTTATCTCTTTAAGTCTTTTCTATTAAAGTATTTAATCTAGTGTCATCTATGTTGTTTATTGTCTATTATCTTTATTCAAAGTTTATTGTTTACATCCAGTTGTTTATTATTCAAACATTTAACTTTGAATCACAAACATTTTTCTTTTTATTCTTCTGCACGAATTGTCCTTGAGATTTTCCGAGTTAATCTCTCTAGTGAACAAAACTTGTGATTGTTTATTAAAAATACTAGTAAACAAAATGGCACAAAGATATCGTGTCTTTATTGTTTGTTCTTTATACATGAAATATTTATGAGTGTTTAGTGTTTATGCATATGAGGAATGGTAAAACTCTTCAAGAAATGACTCGTCCAATGTTAAAAAATCCTCCCTTTGATACGGTGGCAGAACCGGCTGTTGTACTGGTTTTGCGTTTGTGTTTGCAAATGTTGCGGTAACCAAGAGTCGCCACCAACTTTTCTTTTCTAAGTAAGGGGGATAGATTATGGAAAGGGAAGGTGTTAGCACCTTTTCCATCTGTAGTTTTCTACAGGCTCTTAGATGCTTAGATCATTTTAAAAGTACCTTGTGCTTTGTGTGTTTTGAAAAATGTTTTGAAATGCCTTTGTTCAAAGATTAGCTTTGTGATAACTCTTGTATCAGTCCTAAAGAGTGTTGACGAAGCAAAAAAAATTTAAAGTTGTTTTTGAAAGGTGTAAGTGTAAAAGTTTGTTTGGAGCATAGCATCTAAGAACTATCTACTTATACTCGAAAATGTTATTCTTTTCCTCCTATCCTTTAGACAGTGCTATCCTACTATTAGTGAGTAGGTAGCCCTATTGTTGGATGTTTTGAGGGACATTCGAAGGGACGCTTTATAGTCACAAAGGCAACTGGGCAAGAAGATTTACTAACCACCCTAAGGTTCTAAGATCATATCTTTATTGAGGCAACGTCGAGAGGGTCATCGAGGGACTTATGATCTTTTTGAACCAGAGGGTAGTCACTAAAACCTCTCACATTTCGAGAGTTGTGACTATTTCCAAAGGCAACTGAAACGGGGTACCATAGAGGTGTATATGTGCAAATGTATTATATTCAGTTATTTTTGTCTTTTCTGTTAGGTTTGCTAACATTTGATTATTAGTATTTCCATACAAGTCTAGTTACTAACAGTAGTATATACAGTAATTTAAAGTGCAGAAATGTGAAGTACGAGAATGTAAATCCTACGCTATTACATGGCTTTGTGAGAGGTGAATTATAGAAATGTGAAAAGTAAAGTCCTAGTTACTATTACAAACTGGGAAGCGGTTACAATAAGATGAAAAAAATGCGGAAGTAAATAAATGCGCAAATGAATTAAAAGGGACGTCTAAATCCTAAGGAAAAGAAATCTTTTTTTCTAAATCCTAAGAGAAAATAAACAAAACGAAAAGTAAAAATAGGCGAAAAATCCTTTGATCCAGGGAAGGGGATTTCCCTTCGATCCAGGAAGGAGATTATCCTTCGATCCGGGGAAGAATAGGGGCTTTTCGATCCAGAGGGGAATATTATTTTTTTCGATCCAAGAAGGGATGATTTGCTTTTCGATCCAGGGGTGGATGCTTCCTTTCGAATTAAATCTGCAAGACAAATATTAGCCAAATAAAGATGCAGGACCTGGGTATCGAACCCAGGTCCTTCAATCCTACACGTGTTGGTCTATTTAGGCCGGATCTGCAACAAATGTTAGAAACAAAACAAATGCAGACTTGGGTGTCGAACCCAGGTCCTTAATCTTAAATACAAATCAAATGAACTACAAGTGTTAGTATATCATGCAAATGTAAAGTTTGATCTTTTTACTAGTTCTTACCAACGGTGATGTATGAATATGTGGCTTCAGGCGTGGGTACCCTTGTTTAAGGGTTGCTTCAATTTGGCACTTCTGAATAGGGATGGGCTTGGAATAGACTCTTGGGAGCCTCAGGAGCACAAATTTAATATTTGTGTGGACTGGGGGTACCTGCAATACTAGCTTCAAATTATAAGATTTTTTATAGTTTAGTATACTTTTTTGAGGCAACGTGTGTGTATATGAGCTAGTCTCTCCTTTTTTCGTCTTAGGCCTTGTATTTATAGAAGTGTGATGCGCATGGAAATGACAAGAGACAGACATTAACCAGCTTTGAAAGTAATGAGACCAAAATCAGACATATTAAAAGATTTCCTTTTTGAAATATTCATGCCTCTTTTGAAATCTTGGATGAACCTGGACACCTTTGACAGACATTAACCAGCTTTGAAAGCAATGAGACCAAAATCAGACATATTAAAATATTTCCTTTTTGAAATATTCCTGCCTCTTTTGAAATCTTGGATGAACCTGGACACGTTTGACTTTCGAATGCCTTCAGGCCATGCCCTTCGATTGGCCTTAAGTCGCCTCCTTTGAATGGACTTCTTCTGTACCCTTCAAATGGACCTTCTGAATGCTTCTTCGAATGGACCTTTTGTGTACCCTTCGAATGGATCTTTCGTGTACCCTTCGAATGGACCTTCTGAATGCTTCTTTGAATGGACCTTTTGTTACTTCCTTCGAATGAAACACCTGTACATCCTTCGAATGGAACACCTCTACGTCCTTCGAATGACCCTTTTGTGTGTCTTTTAAATAGTGCATATGTATGCCTCGTGCATTCTTCAAATTGTTCACCAATGTGGGCTCATAATGTGGAAATCATATGCTGAAAAGTTCAGAGATAGAGTTGACGCAAGCAGTTATGAAGGGAACTATTTCCCAGTAGAAGCTATAACAAAGGAAGCCAATGCCTTATGGATGTTAGCATGAGGAGGTCATTGCTCTGTGAATCGAAAGCCAGTGAAAGGGGCATTTTTTCCTTGTGCATTGAAAGCAAGCACAGAGGAAGCCTCTGCCCTTGTGAATCGAAACAAACTTGTAAGGGGTTCTTGCCTTGCGCAGTTGAAGCCTTGTGAACTTAACTTGATCGAAGGAAGCCCAACGCCCAATCGAAAACTTTGTGAACTTATCTTGATCGAAGGAGGCTTAGGGCCCAATCTAAGACTAGCGGACCAAAGCCTTATCGAAGGGTTTTAGATGCCCAATCGAAGCTCCCTGTCCAGATGCCAATCGAAAAACAAACTACTTAGGCGCCAATCAAACATACCTTATCTCAAAGTCAATCGAAGACACCTTGTTTATTTTCAAAAAATTTATTTTTCTTTAATCAAGTGTTTGTGACCACCCATGTAAGAGAAAACATTGGAAAACATGAGAGGGCAAATTTTGGGGTACAACAACTGCCCCTGTTCAATCTTATTAAACCTGAAGATGTATATTGGCTTGTCTTCCTTTTGTGATCTGAAGGTAGAAGATGATTGAACACTAGAGTGCCCAGAAATTTGCACTCGATGATGTGTCCATTGATTGTGTAGGGAATGGGCTTACAGATGCCATTTGGAGAAGATGACAGAGAGTCGTCAGAGATGGGCTTAAAGATGCCATCTGTTGTACCCCAAAATTTGCCCTCCCATATTCTCTAAGAAATTGCCAAGCCAAGCTGCAAAATTCCCCAAGGGTTGCACAGTGCAAAGGTCTCCTATACAGTCAAAACTAGGGTTTGTGTCTTGATCAAGAAAAGGAAATTTTCAAGGGCTCAATCAAGTCTCACATGCCTACAAATATGGTCAAGTATCCTCACATCAAGTTTCAAGGCATTCAGCTCAAAATTGCATAGTCAAAAACCCTAATTGCACTACAGTCAACTGTAGGGGCAAAATGGTCATTTGACAGTCAAAAGTTCAAAATTTTGGTCAACATATCATTTTGAAGCCACAAACATCATTTTATTAATGCTTGATCATGATTCTCAAAATTTGGCTCAGAAATCATCAAAGATGCAAAAGTTTCCTTATTTGGACAGCTGAAAAAGTCAACTGAAATTGACCAGGGCATAAATTTCACATGGATTATCAGAAAAATTCCATCCAAAGCTCATTTTGAAGAGAAAGACATTTCCTACAACCCATCTTCATACTTCAAGTCCAAGAAATGCTCTCACAAAAAGTTATCAATTTCAACATTATAGGTCATTTTCAAAAGTCAACAAAAAGGGACTTTAAGTCAAAGGCCATAACTTGAGATTGGTAAATCAAAATGACATGGGACCAAAGACATTGGTTATAGGACTCAAAGAACTTTCCAAAATGTCCAAGAACATGAGAAAATCTTAAACATTGAGCAAGTTATGCCTTGTGGAAGTTGGGAAATTTTTGGATATTTTGAAAAGTCAACATTGATTCAAATGACCTAAAATTGCTAATGGGCCCATTTTTCTTCCATGATTCATCATTCCAAGCATATGCACGACCACTTGGCCCAAAGGGAAGTATTTTCTCATTTTTTATTTATTTATTTGAATTATTATTCATATTAATTCATTTAAATCATTTAAATATGTGAAAAATATATAACTTGACCTAATAAATCTTTTCATGCATGTTTTGACCTCAATATTTCGTGCTTGTACAATTATGGAAAGATTTGGCTTGATTGGATGCTAATTGATACAAAGAACACATGAAAAAGATTCAAAAAGATCCTTAGAAAATCAATTATCAAAAATCATGATTACAAGAGATTTGGTTGAATTTTGTTGACCTAATCTATTCAGTACATAAGCTTGAGTGAAAACCTAATGCTAATAGACTGAAAGCTGCGCAAGAAAGGCCATTGCATACTTGGAAAAATTCATTAAAAACTCAAAACTGAAAACCACTTTTTAGGTTGATTCAAGGCATAATTCATATTCCATTGGCTTCCTGAAGCTTCACTGATCATATTCCAATCCAGAACATTCATCAAAAGGCGAGGAATCGGTATACAGAACTCAACATATTCCATGAAAATTTCATAATCGTATTCTATATTCTATGCATTTTCATGACATTTCAATTAGTGATTCTTGTTCCTGGTGTGATTTTAAAGCTAACCATTATGTTTGATTGAATTTTTGCAAGCCATACGCGATTATGCCATAACTGTTTTCTAGGGTTTACAGAGCTCGAAATTGGGGTTTCTCAAACGAGGAAAAATTAAGCCTTGAGACCACCACCATCCAATTCAGTGCAGGGAGACGAAGAAGAAACACTTATCGCGATCAATTTATGAACCCTATAGCGCTATTCGCTATTTTCCCTAAAGCCCTCTAAACCCACGCCATAAAAACCGTTGCTTTTGTTTTTGTTTTACAGGGATAATGGAGAAGATGATGTGTTGTCAAAACATGATACGCTGATTTAAAAATTCGCGCGCGTTTCCAAGCGTTGACTCACTTTCTTTTATAATATTTGTTAACTATTATATATTAAATGTGATTCAGATGGCGTAGTGGCACAGGTGTTGGTTGGTGATGCTAGTGACCTGGGTTCGAGCCCCAGGTCTGTGTAATTTCTCATGCTATTTTTCATTAACCAATCCCATGCAGCGCTTAATGTCTGGATGTACCATGCACTTCCAAATCAAGTGTGACACGTCCCTCTGAAGATCAAACCAAAGGCACAGATCTAAAGAGCACGCTAGACCTTAGTCAACGCTTCAGCATACTATTCAAAAAGTCAAACGGACTCAGGATATTTTGGGCCAGGTTATTCAAAACTACACCTCCAATTTGGGACTTCCACCCCCCCTGGTTTGCAATTCTTTTTATTTTTCTTATATTTTATTTTTAATTATTATTTTATTTTCTTGATTGTTTACTTTAATTAATTATTTCTATAAAATATAAAAATACACAAAAAATTAGAAAAGATAAAAAATGTAATATTTTTTTATTCATTTTAATTATTTTCATAAGCAAATTGCATGTAAATAAATTTAGTTTTAATTTAGGTTGCAATATTAATTCTTTTCACAATAAAAATATAAAAAAAAACATAGAATTAGGTTTAATAAATTTTATTCCTTTTAATTTTCCTTTCTACCATAATATTATTTATTTATTTATTTTTGTAATTAAATTTGCATGAAAATAATTTAGGTTTAAATTAGGTCAAAGTTCAACATATTTTTATAATAAACTTAAAAGCTATTAGAATTAGGGTTTGCCTTTTATTTTAATTTTAATTAACTCTTTTTTCATTAAATCTAAAAAAACATAAAAATATCAAAAAAATCAAAAACAAGTTCTTTTCTTAAATTAATTAATTCATGTACTTTAATTTTTGCAAAAAGGGTCCAACGCCCTCCTTTCGACTTAATTGTTTAATTTCACATATTTATTTTATTTCGCTTAATTAATCATGTATCTCTCCCGAAGCTTTGTAACTTAAACTTCTCGCACCTTTAATTCTTTGCTTTATTTACTTTTCTGTCAAATCGGGTCTGGTTTAATTTTGGCGATGTGGACCCGCGCCGTTTGTAATAGCTTTAGATTTATTTTTCCCCGCAAACTTTTTAAATTGTTAAACAAAGCATGCAAGAATGAATGGCCATAATAAAATCAAGCGTAGAACACTTTAACATGACAAGATAAATACAAATGAAAACGACACACGAATCGCACACACCACCCCTAGGGTACGCCTCACCGTTGCCTTGCCTCGAAAGGTGATCGTCGAGTAGAGGATGTCTTAGTAAGTCCTCATGATCCGGGAACCTGGCATGAGGGTAGCTTCTAAGGTGTCTTCCTATTGCTCTGGTGATCACCATGTCCCGAACCTTCGAATTGACCCGAACACCTCCAACGGTGGTGCTACCTACCTCTCAATGGTGGGATGGCACTACTTTAAAGGACATTTACACAGACGAATTCCTTAGGGTAGGTAGACGACTCTAGATACTTGCTCTAATTTCAAAACAAATCAAAAAATACTTTTCACACCGACACTTTTCAAAAAGCTTTCGAAAGCAACTTTTCAAACACTCTTGAGGACTGATACAAGAGTCGAACTGAAATTTTCAAAGAAACTTTTTAAAACCCACGATTGAAAAGCAAACAAACCATTTTTGAAAACACAAGTGAGCAAGTATCTAAGAGCCCATGGATAACCATGGATAGAAAGGGTGCTAACACCTTCCCTTTCTATAACCTACCTCCCGAACCGAGAGCAATCTCTTTAAGGAATTTTTCTGTGCTTTTGTCCTTTCCATTTGGAGAAAATAAAAGACGGTGGCGACTCTTGCTTCCGCGACATTTCGCGAACCAGCATTAAACAGTCAGTTCCAGATCCACCGATCACAGAACTGGCGACTCTGCTGGGGACAATCTTATAAAGTGAGGTGTACCTTAGGGCTAGGTCATAACTGTGTTTTCAATTGTATTGATTTGCTTGCTTTACTATTGTGGGTTGCATCGGAGTTACATAGATCCTAACCCGGATCTGGGGATACCCTGTTTAGGTAGCATAAGCTGTGAGGGACCTGTCCGGCGTAGACCGACACAGGTGAAGCAGTGGCTACGTTGGTGTGGCACCTTGGTCTGTACCGATATCCCTTGTGTCGCAACGAGGAGAATATGGGTCTTCTAAGGCGTCGTTAAGCACCAACAACCTTAGAACCTTAATTGACACAACTTGGCCTTTAGAACAGTAGCAGTATGCTACGTCCATTGAGGCTAAACTCTCGTGATGGTTCTGGCCGCAAGAAAAGATTGCGATGCTGGAGTTATGACCGATTGAGGGTAGTCAATGATATTGGGATCCTCTAAGAACCCGGTTACTTTTGATTAGGACAGGTATGAACCAACAAACCGAAAGAGGGTAGTACCTAGACCTCATGCTGGCCTAAACTTTAGGGGCTTGCCTTGTGTGACTTGTGTGCCTTACCATGTTTGTATTTGTATCTATATGTGATGTGCTTTATCATAACATCATAGCATCATGAGCATTGCATGCATCCTGCATAAGAACTGACCATTTCAAAGACAAGAGGGTTTCATCTTTGCTCTGTTTTGCAGGACATTATGATGCCTGTGCGAAGGAATACTATCCGGTTCAACTTTGTTCGTTCACCTGAGTTGCTTGATGAGTTGGTTAGCAGAATTCCAAATACCACTTCCTTCATTCAGAGACATGGTTCTCTTCTCAGTTTAGTCACTGCAAAGCGGGATCAACAGTTGATGATTGTTCTGACCCAGTTCTATGACCCTCTGTACCAGTGCTTCACCTTTCAAGACTTCCAGCTGGTCCCTACCCTGGAAGAATTCTCTGATTTGCTTGGTATCCCTATCTTGGATCAGGTTCCCTTTACTGGTTGGGAAAAGACCCTCAGGCTTGAGGATGTTGCTGCAGCTCTTCCCTTGACCCATCAAGAGGTAACAGACAAATGGGTAACTAGAAGCGGAGTTAAGGGTTTCTTGGCCAAGTTTCTGATTGGTAAAGCTAACAATTTCTGGAATGACTTGGACTTTAGGGCATATGAAGACATCTTGGCTCTCCTAATCTATGGGTTAGTCCTGTTCCCTAATCCTGACAAATTCATCAATGTCACAGCCATAAGGATCTTTATGTCTCAGAATCCTGTACCCACTCTCTTGGGTGACATCTTGCAACAACTTCATGCCCGTACTACCCGAAGATGAGGAACCCTATGGTGTTGTATCCCTTTGTTGGTGAGGTGGTTTATTTCGCACCTCCCTAAGTTCGTACTGAAGAACCAAGAAGGAAGAGGTTGGGCTCATAGGTTAATGTCTCTCACCGACAAAGACATCATTTGGACTTGCAGAGGTTTGGATGAGATAGCTATTATTGATCGATGCGGGGAGTATCCTAATGTTCCTCTGATTGGTACTCAAGGAGGGATCTCTTACAATCCATGTCTAGCACTCCGTCAGTTTGGAAGAGCAAGAAGAGCAGGCCCCCATGAGATGTTGGTGCCTCACATCAGTTTCGAGTTTCAGGTGGATAGTGACGAGCTGCGTCGTAGGTTCATCAAGGCTTGGGACAAAGTTCATAAAGCTGACCCACAAGAGTTAGGGCCAAAGACTTCTTTACCTATGGAAGCCTACTACAAATGGGTTCGCATCCGTGCTCAGAAGTTAGGTATGCCGTATGAAGCTGTCAGACCCGTCATTCTTGAGTGTTCTGATAAAGATGGTGTTCCTCCAACTGTCCTTCCTCCTCAGATACCTACTGATTATGAGACATTGAAGAGATCTTGGTCGCAACTGCGAGAAGAGCGGGATTCTTACCGGGAAAAGTTCAACGAGCAGGAATCAAAGATCCAGAAGCTGACCAAGCAGTTGGAGAATGAGAGAGCTCTGAATGCCTACATCCGTACTGAGAAGAGGAGACCATGGGATCAATAAGGAACTCCAGATGTGCTTTTATAGTTTTATTTCCTTTCATGTAACGCCTAAGGGCAACTTGTTGAATAATTTCAGTTGCAAAATTAAATCTAATGAAGTGTGTTCCTTTTTGTTTACAAAGTTGACTCCCGATTGTCTTTGAAAACATAAATCATACGCATTTCATACATCATGTGCATAGCAGGTTTTTCCCTTTTCAGGTTGCTTACAGTTCTTCGCTGTTTATTTCAGCATCATGAATCCCGAATCTGCATCAACTGAGACATCAATCAAGGCTCTTCAGGCGCAGAATGCGCAGTTTCAAGAACTAATCAAGGGTATGGCTCAAGGCCAAGAAGAACTAAAGGCTATGCTCCTGAAGAAGGAGAAGAAGAAGAAGAGAAGAACTGTTCTGTTCAACTCGGGCCGAAGGTTTGGCAATACTCTGCAACACGAAGAGGCTGGTTCTTCTGTTGGCAAGAGCCCTTCTCAGGCAGAAGTAAAGGTTCCTAGTCCGGTAGTCTCCGACAACGAGACAGATTTTGATGAAGAGCAGTACCCTCCTACAGACGACAGATATAAGCAATTGGAGGACAGGTTGAAGGCTATGGGGGTTCAGCAGGTACCTGGGTTGGATTTCGGAGATCTGGGTTTATCAACTGGTGTGGTCATCCCCCACAAGTTCAAAGCACCATCCTTCTCCAAGTATGACGGGGCGTCTTGTCCCAAGCTGCATTTAAGGTCCTATGTTCGGAAAATTCAGCCGTACTCTGCGGATAAGAATTTATGGATCCACTTCTTCTAGGAGAGTCTTTTAGGGACTCATCTCGAATGGTTCTATCAGCTGGATGGGACCAAGGTTCGTAACTGGGAGGAGTTGGCTACTGCTTTCTACAAGCAGTATCAATATAATGCCGACCTTGCCCCCACACGTACCCAACTCCAGGGTATGTCGTTAGGTGCAAGCGAAGGTTTTAAGGAGTGCGCTCAGAAGTGGAGAGACCTGGCTGGCAGAGTGCAGCCACCATTGACTGATCGGGAGTTAGTAGACATGTTCTTGGGGACCCTATCTGGGCCATTTTTCAACCATCTCATTGGGAATTCTTCAGCTGGGTTCACTGATTTGATTCTGACTGGAGAGAGAATCGAAGCTGGGTTAAAGTCTGGAAAAATTCCGAAGGGTGCATCATCTAATTCTGAGAAGAAACCCTTCAAGAAGGAGTCTAGTGCCGTATATGGTTCCAGGAAATCAGAGAGACATGAGCACCGCCAATCTGTCAGTGCGGTAATGATTGCTAAGCCTGCTGCCGCTCCCCAGCCAAACAATCCTCAGAAGGTTGAAAGACCCCGGAGAGAATTCACCCGTTTAAGCATGACTTTGTCACAGATCCTGCCACAGTTGCTCTCAACCAATTTAGTGACTGTCAGGGAGGCGCCGAAGTTTCCAAATACTGCATCCCCCAAGTACAACCCGAATGCTCGTTGTGCCTACCATTCAGATAGCCCGGGGCACTCTACCGATGACTGTTGGGCGTTAAAGAACAAGCTGCAGGACCTCATTGACACTAAGGAGGTACAGTTTGAGGCATCAGACAAGCCTAACATAGTGACAGCTCCCCTGCCTGCTCATGGAGTTAATGCTATTAGGGATGAAGATGAAGTGGACGATGTTGAGTTTGATAGCTGGATCTACCCGGCAACCGACGGCGGATCTAACAATTGGAGTGCAAAGGACAACTTATCTGTTTCTCTTGTTACTAAGTAATGAATTCCTATGTTTTTGGTATCTGTAATAAACAATAATAAACTCTTTGGCCCGGTGTCTTACCCGAGGCACCGCGGTATCATTTGTGAGGGTATACAAACTGTCATTTCATATATCATGAATGAAAATCTTGGACGTATTTTTCGCATTGCAAATATTGTGCTCCTTTTTTGTCTTTCTTTTACATAATTTTCAAAACAGCTGTATTTATACACACACTCACTCATACAGGTTTCAATCCACTCTGGATCTCACTGATAACAACTCTGCTACTGCCAATTATGACTTCGAAAATCCGATCAACTTAGCCGAAGACGAAGGTGAAGATGATTGCGAAGTGCCTGGAGAGCTTGCAAGACTGCTGCTTCAGGAAGAGAGGGCAATTCAACCCCATGAAGAGCCAGTGGAAACCATAAACTTGGGTACTGAGGCAGACAGGAAAGAGGTAAAGATTGGTGCCAACCTAGAGCTCAGCGTGAAGCAACGGTTAACCAAGATGCTGCATGATTATATGGAGATCTTTGCTTGGTCCTACGAAGACATGCCAGGGTTGGATACCGATATTGTGGTCCATCACTTGCCAACTAAGGAAGACTGCCCTCCAGTTAAGCAAAAGGTCCGCCGGATGCGTCCAGAGATGTCTGAGAAAATTAAAGCCGAGGTCATGAAACAGTTTGATGCTGGGTTCCTTGCAGTGACTTCTTATCCTCAATGGGTTGCTAACATGGTGCCGGTACCTAAGAAGGACGGTAAGGTCAGAATGTGTGTCGATTACAGGGATCTGAACAGGGCCAGCCCCAAGGATGACTTCCCCCTACCTCACATTGATGTCCTTGTTGATAATACAGCTCAGCACAAGGTATTCTCTTTCATGGATGGCTTTTCAGGTTACAATCAGATCAAGATGGCACCTGAAGACATGGAAAAGACTACGTTTGTTACTCAGTGGGGCACCTTCTGCTACAAGGTCATGCCTTTTGGACTAAAGAACGCTGGGGCAACCTACCAACGTGCCATGGTCGCCTTATTTCATGACATGATCCATCACGAGATAGAGGTGTATGTGGACGACATGATCGCTAGGTCCCAGACTGAGGAAGAGCACCTAGATCATCTGCAAAAGTTGTTTGACCGGTTGAAACTGTACAAGCTGAGATTGAACCCGAACAAGTGCACCTTCGGGGTAAGATCTGGGAAGTTGCTAGGCTTCGTGGTCAGTGATAAAGGTATTCAAGTGGACCCTGCTAAGGTCAAAGCTATTCAAGAGATGCCAGTTCCTAGGACAGAGAAGGAAGTCAGAGGCTTTTTAGGACGCCTGAATTACATCGCTCGATTCATCTCACATCTGACTGCTACTTGTGAGCCAATCTTCAAGCTGCTGAAGAAAGATCAGGTAGTATGTTGGAATGATGAATGTCAGGCTGCTTTCGACAGAATCAAAGAGTATCTCCAGGAACCACCTATCCTTATGCCACCGGTTGAAGGGAGACCTCTGATACTATACCTGACAGTGCTTGACAACTCAATGGGGTGTGTGCTGGGGCAGCATGACGAGTCTGGCCGAAAAGAGCATGCCATTTATTACCTTAGCAAAAAGTTTACCGACTGTGAGACCCGATACTCACTGCTTGAGAAAACTTGTTGCGCTTTGGTATGGGCTGCTCGCCGGCTGAGACAGTATATGCTGACTCACACTACCTTATTGATCTCCAAAATGGATCCTATAAAGTACATATTCGAAAAGCCTGCTCTGTCTGGGAGAATTGCAAGATGGCAGATGATCTTGACGGAATACGACATTCAGTATACGACCCAGAAAGCCATCAAGGGAAGTGTATTGGCAGACCACCTGGCACATCAAGCTGTAGATGATTATCAATCAATGAACTTCGAGTTTCCGGACGAAAGCATCATGATAGTGACTGATTGTGAAATACCTGGACCGGATGAAGGACCTGAACCAGGATCCCGATGGTCTATGCACTTTGACGGAGCCTCCAATGCTTTGGGAAACGGTATCGGCGCCATAATCATATCACCTCAAGGTACTCATACTCCACTCACTGCTCGGCTGTGTTTCAACTGTACCAACAACATGGCGGAGTATGAGGCGTGCATCATGGGTCTTCAAGCTGCGATCGACCTAAGGATCAAATTTCTAAGTGTCTTCGGAGATTCCGCTCTTGTGATCAATCAGATCAAAGGAGAGTGGGATACGAAACATCCAAACCTGATTCCTTACAGAGAATGTGTGTTGACCCTGATCCCCCACTTCACAGAGATAACCTTTGAGCACTTTCCAAGAGAAGAGAATCAGTTAGCGGACGCGTTAGCTACAATGTCTTCAATGTTCAAGGTCAAATGGGATAATGAGGCTCCCCGAATCATCATCTAGAAACTGGACGAACCGGCATACTGTTGTGATCTCGAAACTGAATTGGTGACTGAGAAGCCTTGGTACCACGAAGTGAAGAGATATCTGGAAACTCAGGAATACCCTGAAGGTGCCTCTGTCAATGATAAGAAATTCCTGAGGAGGTTTGCAGCCAAGTTCTTCCTTAGCAACGGCATCTTGTATAAGCGAAACCATGATTCAACCTTACTGCGTTGTGTGGACAAGACCGAAGCGGGAAGAATCATGGAAGAGCTACATGAGGGGACCTTTGGTACGCATTCTAGTGGACATACTATGGCTAAGAAAATCCTACGGGCAGGATATTACTGGTCCACAATGGAAGCTGATTGTTACCAACATTCCAGGACATGCCACAAGTGCCAGATTTATGCAGACAAGGTGCATGTTCCTCCGGTTCCCCTGAATGTTCTGACTGCGCCTTGGCCGTTTGCAATGTGGGGCATAAACATGATCAGCGAGATTAAACCTACGGCATCTAACGGACATCGCTTCATCCTAGTGGCGATTGATTATTTTACAAAGTGGGTTGAGGCAGCATCCTATGCCACCGTAACCAAGACTGTTGTAGCACGGTTCATTCGGCACAACCTGATCTGTCGGTACGGCGTCCCTGAGCGGATTATTACATACAACGGTACCAATCTGAACAATAAGATGATTGCTGAGCTCTGCGAACAGTTCAAGATACAGCACCACAATTCTTCTCCTTACAGGCCGAAGATGAATGGGGCTGTAGAAGCAGCAAATAAGAACATCAAGAAAATCGTGCAGAAGATGACAGTGACTTACAAAGATTGGCACGAGATGTTACCGTTCGCGCTACATGGGTACCGTACCTCAGCTAGGACGTCAACCGGGGCAACTCCTTTTTCTCTGGTTTATGGCATGGAGGCAGTCTTACCGATCGAAGTACAAATTCCCTCTCTCCGGATAATGAAGGATGCAAATCTGAACGAAGATGATTGGATCCAGACACGACTTGATCAACTCAATCTCATTGACGAAAAGAGACTTGCTGCTATCTGTCATGGTCAGACGTATCAGAAACGAATGATCAGGGCATTCAACAAGAAGGTCAGACCACAGGAATATCAAGTTGGGGATCTGGTAATCAAGAGAATCATCCTTCCTCAGAGTGATCCAAGGGGCAAATGGACCCCTACGTACGAAGGGCCATTTGTGGTTAAGCATGTGTTCTCAGGAGGAGTAATGATACTAACCAATATGGATGGTGACGACCTTCCTCACCCCGCCAATGCAGACATAGTAAAAAAATACTACGCATGAAAAAAGACCCGCTAGGCTGACATGCCTAGGCAAAATTAGGGCTTCCCGTCGAACCAAAAGGGTTCGGGCAAAATGAAGGGATGAAATGAAAAAATCTGTACACCCGGCAAGTCGAAAACCTGAAAAGGCGGCTTGGGCAAAAATGGGTATCCCGGTGGACCGAAAACCCGAAAGGGCGGTCCAGGCAAAAATTAGGGATAAAGGCGTAATACTATGTCTCATTGGATCACCTTGCATCCAGAATCCGGTATCTACATCAAGTTCAGACGACATCGATCAGTCAGCTTCACCTTCAACCAAGGTCATCAAGTGATGAGACGCTCAGAGTTATAAAGGCAATAGCAGAGTTGAAACCCAGTGGGATCATATTTCACACAGCTGTTTTATTTTCTTTTGTACAAAATTTGTATAAACTCTTTTGTTCGGCGACGTCCCTCTTACTAGGACGTCAGCCTCTTGTACCCAAAACGCCTATTCACAGGCCATTCAAAATTAATACAAATATATTTTCAGTTAAACATGGCAAGTGTTTTTCTTTTTCTGTTTTGTTTTGCGAAGAACGTCCAAGGTTCAATTTGTGATATATGCATTGACAATAGTTTGCTAACTCATAAATATTTGCATACGAAACAAAAGAATTAGTTGCAGGTGATACTAGAAACAGGGGCAATAAAGAGTTGTCTGAGCAGTCTAATTGTTCTATCCTCCCAGGTACCAAGGTGGGTTCAGCTAAAGAACGACCAAGTGCATATTAAGTCCCCAGAGAGTGGTTCATCAAAACAGTACATTCCTCTCCAAGCAAAATTATCAAATCTCAAGGAAATTGAGTATTCACCAGCAGATCTCAATACTACCCCAGCAGCAATATACGCATTCTTAACAAGCATCCCCGGCAGTCTTGGTCTAAAGATTGTTCCCCGGCGGCATATCAACATTCAGAGGAATCACTTCCCCAGCATATCAAAACTTCCCCCAGAAGAGTCCAATCCAGTTTCCCCAGGAAAGTTGGAATTCATATCCCCAAGCAGTAAGCTTATCCCCAGTAGATTCTGGAAGCTTATCCTCGCAGAATACGAACGCGTCGTCCGGCTTTATTTAAAGAGTTATTTCCTCAACAGGATATAACTAGGTTATCCTCAGCCAAAAGCCACGGAAGGAGCGTCGTCGACAAAGTCTTCCTATCCCCAGCAAACTATTATCAACACTCAGCAAGGCATCCCTCTTCCCACAGAGTATTGCTTCTCAGCATGGTCGCTAGAGTATCTTTTCTCCCCGCAGAATCTTCCATTTGCCAAGTTTATTCCGCAACAGAGTCATCTTCTCCTACCGGTATTCTTGCAGTTATCATCCCCAGCGGAAGCAAAATCTATTTCTTCAATATCAGCCCATGATACGACTTCCCGGCACCCGTCAAGGATTCACTTTCCTAGACAAAAACATACATAACACATCACATGCATCATTATAACATGCATAGACACATCATATCATACAAATCTCATCTATGTTGAGAACATCATTGCTTGATTCATATCATGCATTGCATATGACTGACCTTTACCTTTCAGGAAAGATCCAGTTAAGTTCTCAAGCTACATTTCAAGACCTAGACCGGTTCAGTTAAATCGACCCCAAGATTTTCCTGATGCTTATCCAGTCAAAGGCCTTCTCTGGTTCAGTCAGATCGACCCTAAGATCTCCCTGATGCTTATCCAGTTGAAGATATTCCAAGACCTTGTCCGGTTCAGTTAAATCGACCCTAAGATTTTCCTGATGCTTATCCAGTCAAAGGCCTTCTCTGGTTCAGTCAGATCGACCCTAAGATCTCCCTGATGCTTATCCAGTTGAAGATATTCCAAGACCTAGACCGGTTTCAGTTAAATCGACCCCAAGATTTTCCTGATGCTTATCCAGTCAAAGGCCTTCTCTGGTTCAGTCAGATCGACCCTAAGATCTCCCTGATGCTTATCCAGTTGAAGATATTCCAAGACCTTGTCCGGTTCAGTTAAATCAACCCTAAGATTTTCCTGATGCTTATCCAGTCAAAGGCCTTCTCTGGTTCAGTCAGATCGACCCTAAGATCTCCCTGATGCTTATCCAGCCGAAGATATTTCAAGACCTAGACCGGTTCAGTTAAATCGACCCTAAGATTTTCCTGATGCTTATCCAGTCAAAGGCCTCCTCTGGTTCAGTCAGATCGACCCTAAGATCTCCCTGATTCTTATCCCAGTAGAAGACACCCAAGATTTTTCTCAACGAGCGTTGTTGAAGTTAAGGTCGCCCAAAGTTTCTCTTACCATTCATGCTAAGGGAGTAACCATCCCTGGTTCATTCATCGCCGTTTGAAGATCCAGACTCAGCTCCTGTAACCAGTCAGGACACATCTATACCAAGCATCTGAAAACCAACTCCTGCAACGTGTCAGGTACTCATTTGTTCTTTTGCAGGTATGCAGGTTCTCGCTAAGGAATCTCTTATGCGATCAACATTCAGATGGAATCTATAAGCCCATCATCCTATCCAGCAATCTCCAAATGGCATCTATAAGCCCATTCCCCCATCACACTGCTAACATGTGAGCGCAAATTTCTGGGCACTCTAGTGTCCAATCATCTTCTACCCTCGGATTACGAAAGGCACGTCAGCCAATCTGCATCCTCAGGTCTAAGAAGATTGAACAGGGGCAACTGTTGTACCCCAAAATTTTCCCTCCCATATTCTCTAAGAAATTGCCAAGCCAAGCTGCAAAATTCCCCAAGGGTTGCACAGTGCAAAGGTCTCCTATACAGTCAAAACTAGGGTTTGTGTCCTGATCAAGAAAAGGAAATTTTCAAGGGCTCAATCAAGTCTCACATGCCTACAAATATGGTCAAGTATCCTCACATCAAGTTTCAAGGCATTCAGCTCAAAATTGCATAGTCAAAAACCCTAATTGCACTACAGTCAACTGTAGGGGCAAAATGGTCATTTGACAGTCAAAAGTTCAAAATTTTGGTCAACATATCATTTTGAAGCCACAAACATCATTTGATCAATGCTTGATCATGATTCTCAAAATTTGGCTCAGAAATCATCAAAGATGCAAAAGTTTCCTTATTTGGACAGCTGAAAAAGTCAACTGAAATTGACCAGGGCATAACTTTCACATGGATTATCAGAAAAATTCCATCCAAAGCTCATTTTGAAGAGAAAGACATTTCCTACAACTCATCTTCATACTTCAAGTCCAAGAAATTCTCTCACAAAAAGTTATCAATTTCAACATTATAGGTCATTTTCAAAAGTCAACAAAAAGGGACTTTAAGTCAAAGGCCATAACTTGAGATTGGTAAATCAAAATGACATGGGACCAAAGACATTGGTTAGAGGACTCAAAGACCTTTACAAAATGTCCAAGAACATGTGAAAATCTTAAAAATTGAGCAAGTTATGCCTTGTGGAAGTTGGGAAATTTTTGGATATTTTGAAAAGTCAGCATTGATTCAAATGACCTAAAATTGCTAATGGGCCCATTTTTCTTCCATGATTCATCATTCCAAGCATATGCACGACCACTTGGCCCAAAGGGAAGTATTTTCTCATTTTTTATTTATTTATTTGAATTATTATTCATATTAATTCATTTAAATCATTTAAATATGTGAAAAATATATAACTTGACCTAATAAATCTTTTCATGCATGTTTTGACCTCAATATTTCGTGCTTGTACAATTATGGAAAGATTTGGCTTGATTGGATGCTAATTGATACAAAGAACACATGAAAAAGATTCAAAAAGATCCTTAGAAAATCAATTATCAAAAATCATGATTACAAGAGATTTGGTTGAATTTTGTTGACCTAATCTATTCAGTACATAAGCTTGAGTGAAAATCTAATGCTAATAGACTGAAAGCTGCGCAAGAAAGGCCATTGCATACTTGGAAAAATTCATTAAAAACTCAAAACTGAAAACCACTTTTTAGGTTGATTCAAGGCATAATTCATATTCCATTGGCTTCCTGAAGCTTCACTGATCATATTCCAATCCAGAACATTCATCAAAAGGCGAGGAATCGGTATACAGAACTCAACATATTCCATGAAAATTTCATAATCGTATTCTATATTCTATGCATTTTCATGACATTTCAATTAGTGATTCTTGTTCCTGGTGTGATTTTAAAGCTAACCATTATGTTTGATTGAATTTTTGCAAGCCATACGCGATTATGCCATAACTGTTTTCTAGGGTTTACAGAGCTCGAAATTGGGGTTTCTCAAACGAGGAAAAATTAAGCCTTGAGACCACCACCATCCAATTCAGTGCAGGGAGACGAAGAAGAAACACTTATCGCGATCAATTTATGAACCCTATAGCGCTATTCGCTATTTTCCCTAAAGCCCTCTAAACCCACGCCATAAAAACCGTTGCTTTTGTTTTTGTTTTACAGGGATAATGGAGAAGATGATGTGTTGTCAAAACATGATACGCTGATTTAAAAATTCGCGCGCGTTTCCAAGCGTTGACTCACTTTCTTTTATAATATTTGTTAACTATTATATATTAAATGTGATTCAGATGGCGTAGTGGCACAGGTGTTGGTTGGTGATGCTAGTGACCTGGGTTCGAGCCCCAGGTCTGTGTAATTTCTCATGCTATTTTTCATTAACCAATCCCATGCAGCGCTTAATGTCTGGATGTACCATGCACTTCCAAATCAAGTGTGACACGTCCCTCTGAAGATCAAACCAAAGGCACAGATCTAAAGAGCACGCTAGACCTTAGTCAACGCTTCAGCATACTATTCAAAAAGTCAAACGGACTCAGGATATTTTGGGCCAGGTTATTCAAAACTACACCTCCAATTTGGGACTTCCACCCCCCCTGGTTTGCAATTCTTTTTATTTTTCTTATATTTTATTTTTAATTATTATTTTATTTTCTTAATTGTTTACTTTAATTAATTATTTCTATAAAATATAAAAATACACAAAAAATCAGAAAAGATAAAAAATGTAATATTTTTTTATTCATTTTAATTATTTTCATAAGCAAATTGCATGTAAATAAATTTAGTTTTAATTTAGGTTGCAATATTAATTCTTTTCACAATAAAAATATAAAAAAAACATAGAATTAGGTTTAATAAATTTTATTCCTTTTAATTTTCCTTTCTACCATAATATTATTTATTTATTTATTTTTGTAATTAAATTTGCATGAAAATAATTTAGGTTTAAATTAGGTCAAAGTTCAACATATTTTTATAATAAACTTAAAAGCTATTAGAATTAGGGTTTGCCTTTTATTTTAATTTTAATTAACTCTTTTTTCATTAAATCTAAAAAAACATAAAAATATCAAAAAAATCAAAAACAAGTTCTTTTCTTAAATTAATTAATTCATGTACTTTAATTTTTGCAAAAAGGGTCCAACGCCCTCCTTTCGACTTAATTGTTTAATTTCGCATATTTATTTTATTTCGCTTAATTAATCATGTATCTCTCCCGAAGCTTTGTAACTTAAACTTCTCGCACCTTTAATTCTTTGCTTTATTTACTTTTCTGTCAAATCGGGTCTGGTTTAATTTTGGCGATGTGGACCCGCGCCGTTTGTAATAGCTTTAGATTTATTTTTCCCCGCAAACTTTTTAAATTGTTAAACAAAGCATGCAAGAATGAATGGCCATAATAAAATCAAGCGTAGAACACTTTAACATGACAAGATAAATACAAATGAAAACGACACACGAATCGCACACACCACCCCTAGGGTACGCCTCACCGTTGCCTTGCCTCGAAAGGTGATCGTCGAGTAGAGGATGTCTTAGTAAGTCCTCATGATCCGGGAACCTGGCATGAGGGTAGCTTCTAAGGTGTCTTCCTATTGCTCTGGTGATCACCATGTCCCGAACCTTCGAATTGACCCGAACACCTCCAACGGTGGTGCTACCTACCTCTCAATGGTGGGATGGCACTACTTTAAAGGACATTTACACAGACGAATTCCTTAGGGTAGGTAGACGACTCTAGATACTTGCTCTAATTTCAAAACAAATCAAAAAATACTTTTCACATCGACACTTTTCAAAAAGCTTTCGAAAGCAACTTTTCAAACACTCTTGAGGACTGATACAAGAGTCGAACTGAAATTTTCAAAGAAACTTTTTAAAACCCACGGTTGAAAAGCAAACAAACCATTTTTGAAAACACAAGTGAGCAAGTATCTAAGAGCCCATGGATAACCATGGATAGAAAGGGTGCTAACACCTTCCCTTTCTATAACCTACCTCCCGAACCGAGAGCAATCTCTTTAAGGAATTTTTCTGTGCTTTTGTCCTTTCCATTTGGAGAAAATAAAAGACAGTGGCGACTCTTGCTTCCGCGACATTTCGCGAACCAGCGTTAAACAGTCAGTTCCAGATCCACCGATCACACCATCCCAAAGTAGATGTTGACTTCGTAAGAGGTCTCTTTGTGGGGAATTCTTGTTCCTGCTGTCTGAGGAGGACTCCGCTGGGGAATTTGGGTTTCTATTGTTCTCCTGCTTGAGGAAACTCTGTGGGGAATAGAGTCTAGGAACATCAGTTGTCCAAGGCTCTGCTAAAGAGTTATCTCTGGAGAAATGAAAGTTTGCTGCTTTCTGGTTGAAATACAGGCTTTACAGTAGCTTGCTGGGAATAATGGAATTAACCGTTACCTGAAAATGTATTAGAAAGAGCTTGTGTAGGACTGTTCCAGGATGAGTCTGTGTTAGTCTGCACCCGAAGATATATGAGAAGGAACCTGTGTAAGATTGCTTTGTTTGATCGTGTAAATAGTTTTCCTGTCTGGTTTCAGGTATTAATCTACAAATCAGCTATTCGCAGATAGTTGTTTTGTCTGGTTTCAGGTATTAATCTGGAACTTGAAAATTATCGGTCATTGAGATAGTTGTCCTAGCTTGTTACAGGTATTAATATTTGATTTGAGAAAGAAAGATAGTTTTCCTGGCTTGTTACATGTATTAATCTTCAATCTCTTCATGTGGATAGTTCTCCTAGCTTGTTACATATATTAATCTGGGATTTGTTTTTGTTGGTTATTGAGATAGTTGTCCTGGCTGGTTTCAGGTATTAATCTCTGACCTGAGAAATAAAGATAGTTTTCCTGGCTTGTTACAGGTATTAATCTTCAATCTCTTCATGTAGATAGTTCTCCTAGCTTGTTACATGTATTAATTTATAGTCGGTCGTCCACAGATAGTTCTCCTGGCTTGTTACAGGTAATAATCTGGAACTTGAAAATTGCCGGTCATTGAGATAGTTGTCCTAGCTTGTTACAAGTATTAATCTCTGACCTGAGAAAGAAAGATAGTTTTCCTGACTTGTTACAAGTATTAATCTTCAATCTCCTCATATAGATAGTTCTCCTGGCTTGTTACAGGTATTAATCCACAGTCGGTCGTCCACAGATAGTTCTCTTGGCTTGTTACAGGTATTAATCTGGAACTTGTTTTTGTTGGTCATTGAGATAGTTGTCCTGGATGGTTTCAGGTATTAATCTCTAACCTGAGAAAGAAAGATAGTTTTCCTGGCTTGTTACAGGTATTAATCTTCAATCTCCTCATGTAGATAGTTCTCCTGGCTTGTTACAGGTATTAATCTACAGTCGGTCGTCCACAGATAGTTTTCCTGGCTTGTTACAGGTATTAATCTGGAACTTGAAAATTGTCGGTCGTTGAGATAGTTGTCCTGGCTTGTTACAGGTATTAATCTCTGACCTGAGAAAGAAAGATAGTTTTCATGGCTTGTTATAGGTATTAATCTTCAATCTCCTCATGTAGATAGTTCTCCTGGCTTGTTACAGGTATTAATCCACCGTCGTTCGTCCATAGATAGTTCTTCTGGCTTATTACAGGTATTAATCTGGAACTTGAAAATTGTCGGTCACTGATATAGTTGTCCTGTCTGGTTTCAGGTATTAGTCTCTGACCTTAGAAAGAAAGATAGTTTTACTGGCTTATCACAAGTATTAATTTCCAATCTCCTCATGTAGATAGTTCTCCTGGCTTGTTACAGGTATTAATCTACAATCGGTCGTCCACAGATAATTCTCCTGGCTTGTTACAGGTATTAATCTGGAACTTGAAAATTATCGGTCATTGAGATAGTTGTCCTAGCTTGTTACAGGTATTAATCTCTAACCTGAGAAAGAAAGATAGTTTTCCTGGCTTGTTACAGGTATTAATCTTCAATCTCCTCATGTAGATAGTTCTCCTGGCTTGTTACAAGTATTAATCCACAGTAGGTCATCCACAGATAGTTCTCCTAGCTTGTTACAGGTATTAATCTAGAACTTGAAAATTGTAGGTCACTGAGATAGTTTCCCCGTCTGGTTTCGGGTATTAATATGTGGCCTGCTGTGTTTGTTGGTAAACCCGTCTTGCTCCAGGAGTCCATACCACTTGGTCGTGTAGATAGTTTCCCCATCTGGTTTCGGGCATTAATCTATGACCTACTGTATAAGTTGATAGTGTTTGTCTGTCTGCTGATTTAACCTGAAAGGTAAAGTTAGTTTCATGCGATGTCATGATGTATGAATTGCATGATGCTCTCAAAATAAATGAGATTGTAATATATGCATTTATGTTGCATATGCTATGATGTTTGTATAATGATGCATGAATGTAATGTATGAACGTATCAGCTGTTCTATTGCAGTGTTGTTGAACCAGGGAAAATAAATCCCTGATTGTTGTTGGGAGTGAAGAATGTAGGTCTTCAAATATGTTGAAGTTAAAACGCTGGGAGATGAACTTCCGTTGTTAGAGAAATAAACTATGTTGGGGAAGGTTAACTCCGTGAACTGAACTGTTGCTAGAAGATAGTCTGGAATAAGTATCAGGATGACATCCGTCTCTGGATCGTACCTGAACCGTTTCTAGAAGATGATCTGAATAAGTATTAGGATGACATTCGTCTCCGGATCGTACCTGAATTGTTGCTAGAAGATAGTCTAGAATAAGTATCAGGATGACATCTGTGATAAAGTGGGAGAATTGACTTGAAGGTTTTGCGTTTGATCGCAAATGTTGCGGTTAGCAAGAGTCGCCACCGACTTTTATTTTATCCAAAAGGAAAGGTGAAAAAGCACAGGAAAGACCTTTGAGATTGTTTCTTGAGTTCAGGGGGTAGATTATGAAAAGGGAAGGTATTAGCACCCTTTTCATAAATGGTTTTCCATGGGCTCTTAGTTATTTGCTAGATCACTTGCTTTTGTTTGAAATTGTGCTTTGTGTGGTTTTTGAAATTATTTTGTAAAGAGACTATTGTTTAGGAAATCTTTGTAATGATTCTCGTTCGTAAGAATGTATACAAAGATGTTGATCTTTTGAAAATGTTTTCAATGTTTGTAAGATGTTTGGAAATGTGTGTGTTTGTTTTAAAAATGGCAAGGATGTTTGTTTTGAAATGGAGCAAGTAAATAGGAACAATCTACCTACTCAAATGTCTTTCTTGTTCATTTTCTCTTCCTTTGACATTGTTGTCTTACCATTGATTTGGTAAGCACCCCTATCTTTGGATGTTAACGGGACAGACGTGGGTCATCGTATAATCATGATTAGCAATGTTGCAAGGTATCTTAGCATTCTTTTTTAGGGACTAATATCATTTGTGAGACAACTTTAGATAGCGTCATCGAGGGACTATGATCTTGTATTTGTTTGTTTTTGCTAAGATACCTTACATGCGTAATATGGTCATTTTGTATAAGGCAACCAAGTGGATTTTACCCTAGGGGTGCTTGTGTGCAAGTGTGTTATTTTCATGCTTGATTTTGTCATGAATTAGGGTTTTCTATTTGATTGATTTTATTCTTTCCATACAAACCCTAATTACTAGCATGTTATGTAAAAGCGATAAATTGCGAAATTTAAAGTTACTACGCTATTACAACATTTGTGGGAGGGGTTATACAATTTATGAATGGGGATTGAAATAATATAAACCTAATTAATCTATTACAACCAAATTGAATTTTGTACAAATGATTGAAGATATATATATATATATATATATATATATATATATATATATATATATATATATATATATATATATATATATATATATATATATATATATATATATAACCAAATTGAATTTTGTACAAATGATTGAAGATATATATATATATATATATATATATATATATATATATATATATATATATATATATATATATATATATATATATATATATATATATATATATATATGTTGTACCCCAAAATTTTCCCTCTCATTTTATCAAGATTTCCCCTCACAAGACTCTTTGAACTCAAGACCAAGCTAGGGTTTGCTCTGCTCAAGACATCTCCTTGCATTGTTGACCTGAAATTAGGGTTTGATTTTGCACAGGTATTTTTGGACTTCCAATGCTCAAAGTTACTTTCATACTTCATGTTGGACTCACAAGATTGCCCATACCAAGTTTAAAGTCTTGAATCAAATTTTTGCCCAGTCAATTGGACAGTTGACCTAGAAATCAACTATATTGGGGAAAAAGTCAACTGTGGCCAATTTACAGTCAAACTTCATAATTTTTGATCCACATCAACATTATAGACTCATATGAACCATTTGATCAAGTTTGGATCACAACTCCTCAAGAAATTTGATCAGATCATCAAAAGGGCAAAAATGGTCATTTTTAGGGTTTTGACTACATAAGGGCAATTTCTGATTTTTAACCTAGCCAATGGAAAATTGGGTTCAAGCATGGATTCAAGGACTCAATGGCATCATCTTGACCTAATCACAAGGTTCAAAAGATCTCAAATGCATTGGATTGACAGATGAATTTTCCAGTCAACTGATCAAAAATCAACTATACACTGAAAAGTCAAACTTTGACTTTTTGGTCAAAATCAAATGCCAAGGGTCATTTTTCATCAAGATGTGTCAAAACATGAAACTTGTTTACCAAGAAACCAAATTTTGAAAATTAGGGTTTGAAATGGAAAATTTTCAAAACTTAGAAATTTTCTAAGTTATGGAAATTTCTTATTTTTTCCCAACTTTGCCCAACTTTTTCACCATGATACAATTGGATTCAAACAAAACTTCCAACATGAAAGTTGTAGTACTCCATAAAATCTACAACTTTTATTCACAAAGTTTTTCCAAAATATGCTTGGATCTCAAGTTATGAGTTTTGGAACAAGGGTCCATGAAACTTTTAACTTAGTGAAATTTTGCCCTAGTTTAGGCAAGATTTTGACCTATCTTCATGGAAATTTTCACATAGTTCCAAGTGGAATATCAAAATGCATTTCAAAGATGAATTTTAGATCATGTTACAAGCTTTCCAAAATGTTCAAGAACTCTCCAAGATCATTTGTGGTTAGGGAGAATCGAAGAAAAGAAAATGGCAAAATATCACTTTTGTCCATGGCATTTTTCATGTTGCTACAAGTTGCAAATTCTGTCCAACCATGATTGTACTTGGTTTACAGGTCCTTAAACCCATCCACACTCAAAAATTGAATGCAAACACATTGGTTAGAGGCATTGTTCTGATCTATGGAAGATTACACAAAGGTTTATTCCATTTATGGCATAAAGGTGGCAATACCATTTACATAAAGCATGTTTTATGTCAAATTGCTTATCTTGAGACAAGGACCCAATCCTTTGCAGAAAACCAACTCGATAAACTTAGGGAAAAGTATACCAACTATCAGCAGGCTTGGAGCTAGCAAGTACAGCCCTTTGCATTGTCAACTCACACTTTTCTTCAAAACCAAGTCAACTTGCAAAAAGGACAGATCTTTGCAATCTGATAAAACCAAAGTTTGTGAACATTTGAACCAAGTTTTGTATCTCACACTAAGCCAGAAACACGAGCTAGCAACCTCTAAAACAACCTTGTACACAAAAATCACCTTTTCTTGCAAAACAGGGCAGGTTCTGCATTTTGATTTCCAAATCACAAACCACTCGTGCGTTTTGCTTGCAACCAGTTTCAACACACTCCATACAACCTACCTAAACTATCCCAACCATTCCCAAGTCACTGTAACTCCATTTACACACTTCACCATTTTCAAATTCTGACTTTGCAGGTTGAGTTCTACAAGCATATTCAAGCTAGTTCAAAGCAAGCTAGGCATTGGGGAAGCTCAAAGGAACTTCAAGCAAGCTCACAAGTATCTCAGGCCTCACTGAAAACCCCTACATTGCCATACACGAGCTTGACTAAAACAGGTAAAGTTCAAACTTATATCTCTCTATTTAGGAATCATTAGGCTTAGGTTTGTGAATAAAAAATGTAGTCCTCATTGTCCTTGAGCTGTACATATGCATAGATTTCATTTAAGTTAACTGAGCTGGGAGAATTTGAATGATGAACTTTCTGAAAAAATTAGGTTAGAAATTAGGGCCAGAGAAATTCTCTTTGGTCTTTGAGAGTTAGATTAATTTTTTTACATGGTTAGAATCGTGTGATCATGCTCTATAACTTTCATGTTGCAAGTTTTTATTTTTAAGCACAAATGCAGGAGTTACCAGTTTGAACATCAAGCGCGCGTTTTTGTTTGTCACAAGGTCAGGGATGAAGAGATCATGGGCTGGGCCTGGTTGTTTCCACTATTGATACACCCCTATTGCTGTTTACACCCCCTTGGCCCATTTGTTTATTTTTCCATATTTTTCATTTCTTTTTTAGTTTCTGATTTTTATTATTTTTTCTAAATATAAAAAAATCACTAAAAAGATTTTCTTGAATTTTCACATTTTATTTTATTATTTTTTTTATTATTTTTGGCATAAGAATAGTTAAAAAATAATATATACTTTTATTTTCTTAAATAAGTTTGTAAATAAAATTAAAATACTTACATTTATTTTTATTATTTATACATATAAAATAATATTTTCTCACATACTTCCTTTTTTAATATTTTTGTAAATATTTTATTTATTTTCTTGTACATAAATAAATAAATATAATATATATATTTTCTTAAAACAAAAATTAGGGTTTCCACCCTTAATAAAAATAATCTTTTATTTTCTTATTTTTGATGCATTAAATAATTTATTTTTTACATATATAAAGTAATACAAAAACATTTTTGCATATTTATATTTATTTGCACATTTAAATATTTGTCAATTTATCATTTGTACAATGAGTTCAATTTGGTTGTAATAGTTGACTTAGGGTTTATTTTCTTGCAAAATATCTCCTATTCAAACTTGTATCCCCCTCCCCATAATCATGTTGTAATAGTCGTAGATTTATTTTTACGCATTTATTGCTTTCAAATATGCCATGATAGAAAGATTAGGGTTTGTATGCAAATGACCAAAATCAAACAAATAGCTTGACTAAAACAAGACAAAAATGCATGAAAATTACAACACAATGCACACAAGCACCCCTAGGGTTTCATCCACTTGTTGCCTTTAAAATGGCTATGGTATGCATGCTAGGTGTCTTGGTAAAACAAAAAAACAAAACAAAAGATCATAGTCCCTCGATGAAGCTATCTTGGTTGCCTAAACAAAAATGATCTAGTCCCTTAAAACTTGCTAAGATACTTGGCACTATTGTTATCATGGCCATACGATGACTCACGCTTGTCCCGTTTAACATCTAAACACAAGGTTGTTTACCAAATACAATGGTAAAACAACAATGTCAAAGGGTTAAAAATGTGTAGGAAATATCTTTGAGTAGGGTAGACAACTCCTAGTTACTTGATCAAACTTGCAAAACATCCTTGCTATTTTCAAAAACACATCTCAACACCATTTCAAAACATTTTCCCAAAACAAACTTTCAAACATTGAAACATTTTTCAAAAGACAAACACCTTTGTATATATTCAAACAAGAATCATTACAAAGGTTGCCTAGACAAAGGCCTCTTTTCAAAATATTTTCAAAAAAAACCACATACAAAGCACCATTTCAAACAATTGAAAAGCAAAAGCAAGTGATCTAAACAAGTAACTAAGAGCCCATGGAAAACCATGGATGAAAAGGGTGCTAGCACCTTCCCTTTTTATAATCTACCCCCCGAACCCAAGAAAACATCTCAAAGGTCTTTCCTGTGCTTTTTGACCTTTCCTTTGGATAAAATAAAAAGTTGGTGGCGACTCTTGCTAAACCGAAACATTTGCAAACACAAACGCAAAATCTCAAGTCAGTTCTCCTACCGTATCACAGAACTGGCGACTCTGCTGGGGAATAATCTAAAAGTGGGGTTACCTTAGGGTTTTAGATCACCTTTATATGCTTATCTTGTTTGATTTGTATGCTTTAGTTTTTTGGTTCCTTGTTTGGGTTTGTTTTAAATCCTACACCCGGATTTAGGGGCACCTTTTAGGTAAGTAGCAATAAACTATGAGGGAATTGTGTGGAGTATACCGACATGGTTGAAGCAGTAGCTACGTTGATGTGGCACTTTGGTTGGTACTGGTAACCCTTGAGTTGAATCAAGGAGAGTACGGGGCCGCCGTGTGGTGTTGTGAAACATCAACTGACCTTAGAACCTTACTTGACCAACTTGGCCATTAGGACGTAGTGAGATGACCGGTTTCGGTGTAGAGATGAAAATTGGTTGATACTCGATACTACACTCATTGAGGGTTGTTTCCTTGGAATATTTCGGTCGCCTGTAAGAGGCTAAATTAAAACAATGAACAAGGAAACCATCCAGTGATATTGAGCTCCTTAGAACCCGGTTACTATTTCTAGGACAGGTTGAGCCAACTAAACTTCAAGAGGGTACTTACCTACAAACTCCATGCAAGCCTAAACTTAAGGACTTGTCTGCTTTGTGTGAATATGATTATTTGTATATAAACTTGTTTATCTTGCATATCTGTACATAACATCATAACATCATACCATAGCATTTTCAATAACCATTTCAAGGATTTCGAGGGTCTTTGATGCAAGGTCACGTTGAACCATACGTCTACCAAAGGGCAAGAGGATTCACTTTCCTCTAAACAAACACCGTCAAAGATCAAGTACAACAACTTGAGTCAAGGGCTATGACCCACTTGACATGGTGAGCTTGATTCTCGTGGAAAGACATCCACCGATACGAAGCTCTCTAATCAAAGATGTTCAATTTCTAACATTTTCTTGTGTTTACCCCGCGAGATCCTTGAAAACATGCATCCACATATCATGCATCTTATCATGACAGGTTTCTCCCTTTCAGGTCTCCTTATCTTCCTACTGTTTATTTCAGTAGAGATGGCTCTAGAGAAGACTATCAAGGACATCCAGGCTCAAAACGCTTAACTTCAAGAAATGTTCTTGAACCTGTCCAAGGGACAAGAAGAAGTGAAAGCTCTCCTCACAAGGGGAATGGTCATAGGGAATCCAGGGGGCATCAGGAATGATTAGTTGGAAGGGCTACAGATTGAGATGGCAACAATGAAAATTCAAATGATGGGACAACTGGTGAGCCAGATGGCTCTTATTCAAAACCTGGCACAAGGACAAGAATAGCTAAAGGTCCTCATCAACAAGCTTCATCTAGGCGAACGTAACCAAATGGGGAAAACAACTAAGGTTGAAGATCAAGTCATCATTCAGCCTCCCTTGAGACAAGAAGTCGAGGGAAAACCTCCCCAGTTTGCTTCAGGGTCACAAGCCCAACAACAACCTCACCAAAGTCAGCAGGGAAATCGGTGTAAGCAAAATACATCTGAAAAGCGATTCACTGAGATTAAAATGCCATTATCCCAAGTGCTACAACGCTTGTTGGAAGTCAAGCTGATTGTATTAAGGGACCCCCCTCGGCGTCCCAACACAGCCGCTCTAGGGTACAATCCAAATGCAAGATGTGTGTATCATTCCAACAGTCCTGGACATGACACCGATAGCTGTTGGGAATTGAGAAACAAAATTCAAGATCTGATTAAAGAAACAACGTTGGAGTTCACACAGGATGGCCAGATGAAAATCTTACGCTGAGGGTTCTCCACCTGAAATGACAAGTTCGAACAAAGAGGCTTCTGTTCATTTTGAATTTCCAATTGTAATTTCTTTTGTTATTCAAACAATTATCTATTAATGTCAAACTTTGTTTCATTAATGCATTGCATATGTTTGTCTTGAATTCATCTTTTCGTTTTCACTATATTTAAATTGTGCTCTTTATGCTTCTTATGACACAAACCTTTAGAGGGAGGATGACGAAAACAATGCCATAATCTCATACAATATGCTTTTGGATAGACCTTGCTCACGATGTACAGGCGTTTCTTTCAAATCCTAAACACTGGAGTTATAAGGAAGATAATCCCTAGTCAACCCCTTCGAGCCAAAGAAGTAGAAGTTTTCTGTTTTAACACAAATTGAAACCTTTAATCAAAACCTGGGGCAGGAAAGTCTCTCAGTTAATTCAAATGTGCATTAAGCCGCGAACTCCCATTCCATAATACAGCAAATGACATTGAAAACATTCCTCTGGAATCAAAAAGACAATGATGGTTCCCAATTGCATAGGCAGTCATTAGCTCTCAAGAGAAAAGCCCACTAAGTAAAAACCTACGAAGGAGACTTAAAGAAAAAAACTGGGGCATCCCACTAACTGTAATCTCAAAACAAGAACAGCCTGGAAAAAATTAGGGATAATAAATCGAAAGAAAGAGGTCTCTACAAATCCTCAACAAAAATAATGTTGCAAAAATGACTGCCTTCCAACAAACTCAACTTGTTTGAACCATCACCAAAATGTCATTTCAAACTCATTTGGAGTTCAAACGCATAATTAACTGAGTTTAGGACTGAAGGACATCACGAAGAGCGGGTGGGTACAAATATACTTTGAGCCTTTATCCTTTGTTTCTTAAAACCGTGAACCAGGCCACATTACAACCCCTCAAAAGTCCTAATTGAATCATGGGTTAGTTCGAAAGCCTACTGTTACAAAAGGTATCCTGACTCCTGTAAGGCTTTGCTCTAAATCCTAAGTTGAAATTTTTCTTACAAAAGTTTTCTGCTAAAAAACGCATTTTCAAATTTTCAAGACAAGCATAAACTTTGCATTATTTGAATGTCGTTGTTTGCATATGGCTATTTGTTTGACAGCAAATAAATTCACACAGTGAATATCCGATGAACGAAAGCTCTCTCAGTGAACAAGATCACTTCAAGTGGGATGACACTTCCGTTGCAAAAATCTCCTATCAACAAAGGGACATGACATGTCATTGTCCAGTTAACCTGGGGCAGCCCAGTCAAGATTTCAAGAAATCTCTCAAAGTGCAGAGTAGCCAGGGGCAAGTCTCTGTCACCGTCACTTGGGGCATTAAACGTCAATCCCAACAAAGGGTTGCATACAGTCAAACATTTCCTGGCAAAGCCATAAACACTCGCTACTTGGGGCAGTGAAAAATCTCCCCAAAATCCTTCTCATAAGATGGCTCCCAGCCAGAGTCTCAATCTTTGATAACCTCTTCCCAGCTAAGTCGACCTCAAGAATTCCTGAGAATTTTTCCCATTGAAGTCGCCGGATTTTTCACTATCGGAAACGAAGAATTCAACTCTTTTCTCCATCACTAATTCGGGATTTATTTTCCTCAGCGAGAGGTCGTCTTGAAAATATTACATATTCGTACATCAGGACATCATACAACGCAATCTCATTTATTTTGAGAACATCATTGTTTGATATATGTCATGCAACTAACCTTTACCTTTCAGGAAGGATTCAATCAAATTCTCACAAAATTCAAGCTATGAAGCCTGGACCACGACCAGATGGTAGTTCATTCAACTTTCCCCTTCAACAGCAGTCCAGGATTTATTTTCCCCGATATCTGTTGAAGATATTCCAAGACTTTCGTCTGGCTCAGTTAAATCGATTCTAAGATTTTTATGATTCTTATCCAGTCAAAGTGATTCAATACCTTCTCTGTCTCAGTCAGATCGACACTAAGATCTCACTGATTCTTATCACATTTGAAGATATTGCAGATTTCACTGTTTCAGATAAACCTCTCAACAGTTTATTCTGATTCACTTCCAGATTTTGCTGTTTCAGATAAATCTCTCAACGGTTTATTCGGATTCACTTCCTGATTTTGCTGTTTCAGATCCAGTTCAAACTTTCCGTCAACAATCACCTTTGAATGGCATCTTTAAACCCATTTCCATACATAATCTCTACAGCACGTCATTAAGATCCTCAACGGAGATGAGACTACCAACTACCAATCCCCAGCGGAGCTGAAACTATCAACCACAGCGGAAATCATTCAGTTTCTCCAGATTCCCCCAACAAGTTATCTTAAAACCTGAGAATCAACTAGATAACAGTTAACTTTTATCCCCAACCGAGGATATTTCCCCAGAAGATTGGAATACACCCAAACTCCTGATATCCTTAACAGAATGAAGATTCTCATTCTTGAAACCCCAGAAGATTGGCATACACCCAAACTCCTGATATCCTTAACAGAATAAAGATTCTCATTCTTGAAACCCCAGAAGATTGGCATACACCCTAACTCCTGATACCCTTAACAGAATGAAGATTCTCATTCTTGAAACCCCAGAAGATTGGCATACACCCAAACTCCTGATATCTCCAACAGAATGAAGATTCTCATTCTTAAAGTGGCATACACCCAAACTCCTGATATCCTTAACAGAATGAAGATTCTCATTCTTGAAACCTCAGTAGATTGGCATACACCCAAACTCCTGATATCCTTAACAGAATGAAGATTCTCATTCTTGACACCTCAGTAGATTGCCATACACCCAAACTCCTGATATCCTTAACATAATGAAGATTATCATTCTTGAAACCCCAGAAGATTGGCATACACCCAAGCTCCTGATATCTCCAACAGAATGAATATTCTCATTCTTAAAGTGGCATACAACCTAAACTCCTGAACTTCTTCCAAACAGGAATAAGCTTTTCCCCAGAGTCCTGAGCTTACTCTCCAGCAGGATAGCTACTCCCCAACAGTATAGTTATTCCCCACAGAGTTTTTACTCCCCAACAGAATGAAGATTCTCATTCTTGATTCTCCAGTGAAGTTGTCAGAGCCTTCTTTACTCTCAACATGAATTTGTCAGAATTTTTAATCCCCTGCAGATCGAAGATTCTCATTCTTGGCTCCTCAGCATGAAGTCCCCAAGGATGCAAATTCCGCTAGCAGATTGAAGATAATCATTCTTAATTCCCCGCAGAAGTTGTCAAAGTTTTTGATAATCCCCACGAGTTGTCAAAGATCTTGAATCTCCAGCAGCGGACATGGATTTATTTTCCCCGACAGCAGTCAAAGATTTTATTATCTCCAAGCTATCAAGGATTTATTTACCTCATCAAGACAGCAAATCAGCTTACATGCACATACATTACATCCATATATCATAAACATTGATAAAACACATATATTTCATCATACATTTCATGCAACATAACTTTGTGTTTCATCTAACATTTTACCCTTTTTAGGATAACATTAACAAGCTACCAATATACAATCATGAAAACAGCTTAGAGATGCTCCAGACACGGATGCTTTTCTTTTGCTTATTCAGTTTCAAAAACTCAGAAAACAGCTTAGAGATGCTCTAGACACGGATGCTATTCTATTTGCTTATTCAGTTTCAAAGGATCAGAAAACAGTTTATGGATGCTCCAGACACGGATGCTATTCTATTTTCTTATTCAGATTCAAAGCTCAGAAAATAGTTTATAGATGCTCCAGACACGGATGCTTTTCTATCGCTTATTCAAATTCAAAGCTCAAAGAAAACAGCTTGGAGATGCTCCAGACACGGATGCTAGTTTGTCGCTTATTCAAATTCAAAGCTCAAAGAAAACAGTTTATAGATGCTCTAGACACGGATGATATTATATTGCTTATTCAAAGTTCAGAAAACAGCTCAGAGATGCTCCAGACATGGATGCTATTCTATTTGCTTATTCAAAGATTCAAAGCTCAGAAAACAGCTCAGAGATGCTCCAGACACGGATGCTATTCTATTTGCTTATTCAAAAATTCAAATCTCAGAAAATATTTTATAGATGCTCCAAACACGGATGCTATTCTATTGCTTATTCAGATCCCCGGCTCAGAGATGCTCCAGACACGGATACCATTCTGGAGCTCACCTATAAATTTCAGTTCAACAAACTGTCTTGGATGGCATCTTTAAGCCCATCTCCAACAAGATTCACACTTCCAAATGGCATCTTTAAGCACATTCTCTCAACTATATTTTGACGAGTGCAAATTTACGGGCACTCTAGTGTCCAATCCTCTTTTACCTTCGAGTCACGAAAGGCAAACTCGCCAATCTAACTCTTCAGGTTCAAGAAGATTGAACAGGAGCAACTGTTGTACCCCAAAATTTTCCCTCTCATTTTATCAAGATTTCCCCTCACAAGACTCTTTGAACTCAAGACCAAGCTAGGGTTTGCTCTGCTCAAGACATCTCCTTACACTGTTGACCTGAAATTAGGGTTTAAGTTTGCACAGGGATTTTTGGACTTCCAATGCTCAAAGTGACTTTCATACTTCATGTTGGACTCACAAGATTTCCCATACCAAGTTTCAAGTCTTGAATCAAATTTTTGCCCAGTCAATTGGACAAGTGACCTAGAAATCAATAGTATTGGGGAAAAAGTCAATTGTGGCCAATTTACAGTCAAACCTCATAATTTTTTATCCACATAAACATTATATACTCATATGAACCATTTGATCAAGTTTGGATCACAACTCCTCAAGAAATTTGATCAGATCATTAAAAGGACAAAATGGTCATTTTTAGGGTTTTGACTGCAGAAGGGCAATTTCTGATTTTTAACCTAGCCAATGGAAAATTGGGTCCAATAATGGATCCAAGGACTCAATGGCATCATCTTGACCTAATCACAAGGTTCAAAAGATCTCAAATGCATTGGATTGACAGATGAATTTTCCAGTTAACTAATCAAAAATCAACTGTACACTGAAAAGTCAAACTTTGACTTTTTGGTCAAAATCAAGTGCCAAGGGAATTTTTCATCAAGATGTGTCAAAACATGAAACTTGTTCACCAAGAAACCTAATTTTGAAAATTAGGGTTTGAAATGGAAAATTTTCATAACAGAAATTTTCTAAGTTATGAAAATTTCTTATTTTTTCCCAACTTTGCCCAACTTTTTCACCATGATACAATTGGATTCAAACAAAACTTCCAAAATGAAAGTTGTAGTCCTCCACAAAATATACAACTTTGATTCACAAAGTTTTCCAAAAAGATTCTTGGATCTCAAGTTATGATTTTTGGAACAAGGGTCCATGAAACTTTTAACTTATTGAAATTTTGCCCTAGTTTAGGTAGGATTTTGACCTATCTTCATGGCAATTTTTCACATAGTTCCAAGTGGAATCATAAAATTCATTTCAAATATGGATTGTATAGCATGTTACAAGCTTTCCAAAATGTCCAAGAACTCTCCAAGATCATTTGTGGTTAGGGAGAATCGAAGAAAAGAAAATGGCAAAATATCACTTTTGTCCATGGCATTTTTCATGTTGCTACAAGTTGCAAATTCTGTCCAACCATGCTTGTACTTGGTTTACAGGTCCTTAAACCCTTCCACACTCAAAAATTGAATGCAAACACATTGGTTAGAGGCATTGTTCTGATCTATGGAAGATTACACAAAGGTTTATTCCATTTATGGCATAAAGGTGGCAATACCATTTACATAAAGCATGCTTCATGTCAAATTGCTTATCTTGAGCCAAGGACCCAATACTTTGCATCAAACCAACTCCATAAATAGGGAAAAGTATACCAACTATCAGCAGGCTTGGAGCTAGCAAGTACAGCCCTTTGCATTGTCAACTCACACTTTTCTTCAAAACCAAGTCAACTTGCAACCTCTCAAACACCCTTGAACCAAGTTTTGTATCTCACACTAAGCCAGAAACACGAGCTAGCAACCTCTCAAACACCCTTGTACACAAAAATCACCTTTTCTTGCAAAATAGGGCAGGTTCTGCATTTTGATTTCCAAATCACAAACCACTCGTGTGTTTTTCTTGAAACCAGTTTCAACACACTCTATACAACCTACCTAAACTATCCCAACCATTCCCAAGTCACTGTAACTCCATTTACACACTTCACCATTTTCAAATTCTGACTTTGCAGGTTGAGTTCTACAAGCATATTCAAGCTAGTTCAAAGCAAGCTAGGCATTGGGTAAGCTCAAAGGAACTCAAAGCAAGCTCACAAGTATCTCAGGCCTCACTGAAAACCCCTACATTGCCATACTCGAGCTTGACTGAAACAGGTAAAGTGCAAACTTCTATCTCTCTATTTAGGAATCATTAGGCTTAGGTTTGTGAATAAAAAATGTAGTCCTCGTTGCCCTTGAGATGTGCATATGCATAGATTTCATTTAAGTTAACTGAGCTGGGAGAATTTGAATGATGAACTTTCTGAAAGAACTAGGTTAGAAATTAGGGCCAGAGAAATTCTCTTTGGTCTTTGAGAGTTAGATTAAGTTTTTTACATGGTTAGAATCGTGTGATCATGCTCTATAACTTTCATGTTACAAGTTTTTGTTTTTAAGCACAAATGCAGGAGTTACCAGTTTGAACATCAAGCGCGCGTTTTTGTTTGTCACAAGGTCAGGGATGAATAGATCATGGACTGGGCCTGGTTGTTTCCACTATTGATATGCCCCTATTGTTGTTTACACCCCCTTGGCCCATTTATTTATTTTTCCATATTTTTCATTTCTTTTTTAGTTTCTGATTTTTATTATTTTTATACATATAAAAAAATCACTAAAAAGATTTTCTTAAATTTTCACATTTTATTTTATTATTATTTTTTATTATTTTTGGCATAAGAATAGTTAAAAAATAATATATACTTTTATTTTCTTAAATAAGTTTGTAAAAAAATTAAAATACTTAGATATTTTTTATTTTTATTATTTATACATATAAAATAATATTTTCTCACATACTTCCTTTTTTAATATTTTTGTAAATATTTTATTTATTTTCTTGTACATAAATAAATAAATATAATATATATATTTTCTTAAAACAAAAATTAGGGTTTCCACCCTTAATAAAAATAATCTTTTATTTTCTTATTTTTGATGCATTAAATAATTTATTTTTTTACATATATAAAAATAATACAAAAACATTTTTGCATATTTATATTTATTTGCACATTTAAATATTTGTCAATTTATCATTTGTACAATGAGTTCAATTTGGTTGTAATAGTTGACTTAGGGTTTTATTTTCTTGCAAAATATCCCCTATTCAAACTTGTATCCCCCTCCCCATAATCATGTTGTAATAGTCGTAGATTTATTTTTACGCATTTATTGCTTTCAAATATGCCATGATAGAAAGATTAGGGTTTGTATGCAAATGACCAAAATCAAACAAATAGCTTGACTAAAACAAGACAAAAATGCATGAAAATTACAACACAATGCACACAAGCACCCCTAGGGTTTCATCCACTTGTTGCCTTTAAAATGGCCATGGTATACATGCTAGGTGTCTTGGCAAAACAAAAAAACAAAACAAAAGATCATAGTCCCTCGATGACGCTATCTTAGTTGCCTAAACAAAAATGATCTAGTCCCTCAAAACTTGCTAAGATACTTGGCACTATTGTTATCATGGCCATACGATGACCCACGCCTGTCCCATTTAACATCCAAACACAAGGTTGTTTACCAAATACAATGGTAAAACAACAATGTCAAAGGGTTAAAAATGTGTAGGAAAGATCTTTGAGTAGGGTAGACAACTCCTAGTTACTTGATCAAACTTGCAAAACATCCTTGTTATTTTCAAAAACACATCTCAACACCATTTCAAAACATTTTCCCAAAACAAACTTTCAAACATTGAAACATTTTTCAAAATACAAACACCTTTGTATATATTCAAACAAGAATCATTACAAAGGTTGCCTAGACAAAGGCCTCTTTTCAAAATATTTTCAAAAAAAACCACACACAAAGCACCATTTCAAACAATTGAAAAGCAAAAGCAAGTGATCTAAACAAGTAACTAAGAGCCCATGGAAAACCATGGATGAAAAGGGTGCTAGCACCTTCCCTTTTCATAATCTACCCCCCGAACCCAAGAAAACATCTCAAAGGTCTTTCCTGTGCTTTTTGACCTTTCCTTTGGATAAAATAAAAAGTCGGTGGCGACCCTTGCTAAACCGAAACATTTGCGAACACAAACGCAAAACCTCAAGTCAGTTCTCCCACCGTATCACAGAACTGGCGACTCTGCTGGGGAATAATCTAAATGTGGGGTTACCTTAGGGTTTTAGATCACCTTTACATGCTTATCTTGTTTGATTTATATGCTTTACTTCTTTGGTTCCTTGTTTGGGTTTGTTTTAAATCCTACACCCGGATTTGGGGGCACCTTTTAGGTAAGTAGCAATAAACTGTGAGGGAACTGTGCGGGGTATACTGACATGGTTGAAGCAGTAACTATGTTGATGTGGCACTTTGGTTGGTACCGGTAACTGTTGTACCCCAAAATTTGCCCTCCCTTTCTTCAGGAAACCATCTTAGATTTTTCAAAGTCCCCTGAAACAGATTCAAAGCCCTGGGTTATCCTTTTGCCCAAGCCAGTCACTTACAAGAGCAAGATGATCTCACAAACTCCAAAAAACAATGCTTTCATCTTGAGGAAAATCAAATTCTAAGTGCTTAGAATGTTTCTTTAAAATAAGTGTTTTTTAGAAAAAATCAGCGCTTCAGAACTTCTGGACCCATTCCAGATGAAGACGGTCAGAAGTTGCAAGTTTGGTTCAGGATGGTCAGAAGTTGTCTCTTCAGCAGCTACATCAGGTCAATCAGAAGTTGTAAACGTGGTTCAGAGTGTAAGCCTCAAACAGAACATACCCCTTCAGCAGTTACACAAACTCAGTCAGAACTTGCTAAAGGAATGCAAAAGAAATATGAAAGTATAAAGGCTCCTTCAGAACAGGTTGAAGTCAGAAGATGAAAGGTCAGAGGGATAGGTGTCACATTGATATAGAATCTCCAAGCCCAGATTATCCAGAAGTAGATCCAAGGAACGTACCAGAAAACCAGGAGAATCTCCAGAGTTTGCTAAAACAACAGGTAGCCAAGGCCAGAGCATGGTTTACACTGCTGATGCAACAACCAGAATGTTGGTATTGACAGGTCTTGTCACCATTTAATGCCCATTAATGCTTCCAACCACTCCTGAGCGATCACGTGTGGCTTGGAAAATGCTTTTGCACAGATTCTGGCATGGGTCTTCACGCCACCGCCCATTTCAGAGGTCACTTCCCCCAATCTACGCCTGCTGCTGCTACCTAGGCTGAAAAAATAGCTGTTATCACAACTTCCCAGGAATTTCTGTCAAAGAACCAGTTCAAACTCTGTTGGCGCCTTAAATGTTCAAGGTATCCACAAGAACTTTGCCTATAAATAGAAAGCTTTCACCACTGCAAAAGACGTTCAAGAAGTTCAAAGAAAAAACAGAAAAATTGCTAAGAGAGAAACAAAACTCCTAGCAACATAACATTCTGAAACTCTGCCAAAATTTCCAGTTTTGTTTCATAACTTTAAGTTTCTCACCTTCAACTTCATCAAACGCCCAGCTCTTTTCTGTAAACCAAAACGTTCTTTCCAAAACTTCTGACCCTATACACGTTTACACCTTCACTTCCCCTTTTCCAAATCTGTCCAGAACACCACCAGAACCAAAAGCTAACTTTCACCCACCATTTTCCAGAAAGTCAGGTAAGCACCTGCTGACCCTCACCACACTGTTAAGCATCATCAGCTGTACATATTCAAGTAACATAATGTAAATATTCATGTTATTGATGTTTATGTTCTGAGGACCCTCATACCTCAGAACATTCTGAGCCAGTTTAGGATTTGCCTGTGACCTTGGTGATTCTGACCTCTGGGACATTTTGCTATTTTGCTGGATCTGTTCCAAATATGTTTTCTGTTTTGTGGAGTAACAACAGGATTGCAGATGTTCTGATTAGTGCAGGAAAAAGCCCAGTGCTGACTTTGACGTTAGCACATCTGAAGCCTGTTTTGCTGTCAATGACCTCAGAACCTCTGAGAGTTATTGCCTTTTCAGCAGAATCTGAACTTCTGGGTTCTCCACTAACAAACTTCTGTCTTGCAGCGCAGGGAAATCAGAACCTCTGGTTTCCCCACTAACCAGATTCTGTTTTGCAGGTTCCAGAGTCAGAAGTTCTGACTCATCCAGTTTCACCAACAGGTTGATCATCTGACAGCGGATCTGGGTCAGAACTTCTGATGGCCTCCCAACAGCGCGCGGCCTCCCTCTCTCTCTCTCTATATCTTGTTTTTCGCTATTTTCTTTTTTGTCTATTTTTCTCGTTGAACCCCCCATGTACAAATGTGTATCCCCCTCCCCTAACTATTGTAATAGCGTAGGATTTTACATTCCCGCTTCTTATTGCTAGTAATTAGGACGTGTATGGCAAGATAAAACTCAATGAAATAGAAAAACCTAATTCAAAGAAAAACTCTTGTATGCAATAAAACACATTTGCACACTAACACCCCTAGGGTACTCCACTTTGTTGCCTTCCAAAATTGGGCCATATTGCATGTTAGGTCTCTTTGGGCAAAACAAACAATTTAAATGATCATAGTCCCTCGATAATATTTTTCAAAACAAGATGATCAAGTCCCTTAAGAAAAATGCCCAAAGATACTTGGCACCATTGCAATTCTGGTCTAAACGATGACCCGCGCCCGTCCCTTTCACATCCTAACACAAGATTGTCCACCAAATACAATGGTGGAATAAACTTGTTAAAAGGGTTAAAACATAGCAATAATCTTTTGAGAAATTTAGGAGTAGACAACCTCTTAGTTACTTAAATCAAACTTGCAAAACAAAACACTTGCCTAATTTCAAAATCACACCTCACAATACTTTCAAAAACAAATGAAAACCTTTTCAAAGGACATACACCTTTGTATACATCCCAACATGGATTATTACAAAGGTTGCCACCACATTGGCCTCTTTTTAAAGCATTTTCAAAAATCACACACACACAAGCACCATTTAAAACAATTGAAAACACAAGGCAAGTGATCTAAGCAAGTAACTAAGAGCCCATGGATAACCATGGATAGAAAGGGTGCTAATACCTTCCCTTTCTATAATCTACTCCCCGAACCCAAGAAAACATCTCAAAGGTTTTTTTGCTGTGCTTTTTAAACCTTTCCTTAGGATAAAATAAAAAGTCGGTGGCGACTCTTGCTAACCGCAACATTTGCGAATACGAACGCAAACCTCAAGTCAGTTCTCCCACCGTATCACAGAACTGGCGACTCTGCTGGGGATAACTTTTAAAGTGGAGTAACCTTAGGGTTTAGATCACCTTTGTTTTCAATTGCTTGCTTTGTTTGCTTTTACATATTGTGGGCTTTGTATCGGAGTTTTATAGATCCTAACCCGGATCTGGGGAAACCCTTTTAGGTAGCAACGAGGCTGTGAGGGAACTGTGCGGGGTATACCGACATGGTTGAAGCAGTCTGCTACGTTGATGTGGCACTTTGGTGTGTACCGGTAACCCTTGAGTTCAGTCAAGGAGAGTACGGGGCCGCCGCGTGGTGTCATGAAGCATCAACTAACCTTAGGAACCTTAATTGAACCATCTTGGCCTTTTTAGGGTAGTGAGATAACTGACTTTGGTGCAGTCCGAGGTTGGTTGATACTCGATACTACACTCAATTGAGGGTTGCTTTCCTGGAATATTTCGGTCGCCAGTTCAGTGGCTAAACCGAAACGATGAACAATGAAAGCAATCCAGTGATATTGGGACCTCTAGAACCCGGTTACTTTTGATAAGACAGGTTGAGCCCACAAAACTTCAAGAGGGTAATACCCAGACCCCATGCAGGCCTAAACTCTAAGGGTTTGTGTGACTTGTATGCCTTACCATGTTTGCCTTTGTGAATGTTTATAGTGCATTTAATCATCACATCATTACATCATACAAACATCATGAGCATTGACTAACCGTTTCAAGGGTTTCGAATCTTCATCTTTGTTCTTGTTTTACAGGACATGGAAACTGCTCGCAGAAAGACAATTCAGATTAGCCTTGTAAAGATCCCTCCTCAGCTTAAGGAGCTTCTGTCCAGAATTCCCGAGAGTTCTTCATTCAGTGAGAGACATGGAAGACTCATCAACTTGGTTAACACCAACATTGAGGAGGATTTGATAAAGGTCCTGTTCCAATTCTTTGACCCTCTGCATCACTGCTTCACCTTCCCGGATTATCAGTTGGTGCCTACATTGGAAGAATTCTCCCGACTTCTGAAGGTCCCTATCCTCGATCAACTACCCTACAACGGTACGGAAGAGGAACCCAGGCTTGAAGAGATTGCTAAAGCCTTGCACCTACAGACATCCGACCTCAAAGGACATTGGGAAGTTAGAAGTGGTATCAAAGGGTTCTTAGCTAGGTTTCTGTTTGATAAGGCCCAAGAATGTTGGAACTCTCTTGACCTACGAGCTTTTGAAGAAGTCATGGCCCTCCTTGTTTATGGTTTGGTGTTGTTCCCTAACCCAGATCAGCTTATTGATATCAGTACTGTCCAGATCTTTATGACCAGGAATCCTATCCCTACACTGTTGGGGGACATCCTTCACTCATGTTACACTCGAACCATGAGGAGAAGGGGTGTCCTTATGTGTTGCACTCCTCTCTTGGGAAGGTGGTTTATTTCGCATCTTCCACAAACAGTTTTGAAGAACGAGCGGGGTTTGAGATGGTCACAACGATTAATGACTCTCACGCATGCAGATATACATTGGTGTCCTAGGTCCCGGGAAGACGTCACTATCATTGATCGTTGTGGAGAGTACCCTAATGTTCCTTTATTTGGAATCAAAGGAGGTATAACCTACAACCCATGCCTGGCTTGGAGACAGTTTGGTTATGCTCGGAAGGATGGCCCTCATGACATGTTAATTCCTGACATAGTCTTCGACTTCGACAACGATACTCAAGGACTTCGTCAGAAATTTATCAGAGCTTGGAGGATGCCAAGTAGGATAGACAGCAAAACACTGGGGCACCGGAACTCCATCCCGTTGGAGCCTTACCTCAAGTGGGTACGAGCCCGCTCTCAGAAGTTAGTAATGCCTTACCCTCACATGCTACCTGTAATCAAAGAGCCAATCTTGGAAGGAGAAGCATCCTACACCATTCAACATCCCGACATGCCCACCTCCTGGGAAGAGATGCAGAAGAGCTGGATCCAACTTAAGGAAGAACGGAATTCTCTTGAGACCAGTCTACATGCTAGTGAAAAGAAGGTCCTGGAACTCACCCGCCTGCTGCACGAGGAAAGGAATCTCAACACCTACATCGCGCCAAAAAGGATGCGCAATGTCTTTTTACCTTAAGGGGTTATTTTGTAATATTTGGCCCATGAGGCATTTATGTACTAACGAATTTCTCCTTATTAATATGATGTGCGTTCCTTTTTGTCTACAAAAAGTTTGAATGTTCTAAATCCTTGAATGCATTGCATACATACGCATTCCATTGCACCATATGCATAGCAGGTACCCTATTTCACAGGTTGCTTAATTTTCTTCGCTGTTTGTGTGCACAGTCATCATGAATTCGGAGTCATCCAGTGAGCAAGCGATCAAGGCCCTTCAGGCCCAAAGTGCACAGTTTCAAGAGATGGTCCTAAGCCTAGCCCAGGGTCAGCAAGAGTTGAAGACTCTACTCCTGAAGAAGAAGAAGAAAAAGAGAACGGCGATGTTCAACACCGGACGCAGATTTGGGAACACACTCCACAATGAAGCTGATCCAGCCACTTCTTCTGCTGAGAAAAACAGTCCCCAAGGGGGAGGAGCTCCTAGTCCCGCAGTCTCCGACAACGAGACGGACTATAACGAGGAACAATACCCACCTGCTGCTGACAGATACAAACAATTGGAGGACCGCTTGAGCGCTATGGAAATTCAGAACGTGCCGGGACTGGATTTCGGGGATTTGGGATTATCTTCCGGAGTAGTAATTCCACACAAGTTTAAGGCGCCTGCCTTCGCCAAGTATGATGGGGTCTCCTGCCCAAAGCTGCATCTGAGGTCGTATGTAAGGAAAATCCAACCTTACACGGCAGATAAGAACCTCTGGATTCACTTCTTCCAGGACAGCCTCTCGGGGTCTCAGCTTGAATGGTTCTACCAATTAGACGGAGCTAGCGTCCGGCACTGGGAGGATTTGGCGACTGCTTTCTACAGACAATACCAATACAATTCTGATCTCGCTCCTACGCGTACCCAACTTCAGGGTATGTCTCTAGGGACGGGTGAAGGGTTCAAAGAGTACGCTCAAAAATGGAGAGATTTGGCTGGCAGGGTGCAGCCTCCATTAACTGATCGAGAGTTGGTTGATATGTTTCTGGGAACGTTGTCTGGTCCGTTTTTCAATCATTTGGTGGGAAACTCCTCCGCTGGGTTCACAGATCTAATATTAACAGGAGAGAGAATTGAAGCTGGCATCAGGTCAGGCAAGATACAGAAGGCTGCCTCTACAAGTGCTGAGAAGAGGCCATTTAAGAAAGAAGCCAGCGCCGTTTATGGCCCTAGAAGGCAAGTCAAGCCCGAAAGTCGCCAAGCCGTTAATGCTTTGGTCATCTCCAAACCTGTTGCTGCTCCTCAGCAGTACAATCAACAAAGAAGTGAAAGGCCCAAAAGGCAGTATACCCGATTGAGTATGACATTATCTCAAATCTTACCCCAACTGTTATCCACCAACCTGGTGACCCTCAAAGAAGCTCCTAAGGTCGTCAACACTACGTCCCCCAAATACAACCCAAATGCCCGGTGTGCTTATCATTCTGATAGTCCCGGGCACACTACTGATGATTGTTGGGCCTTGAGAAACAAAGTGCAAGATCTAATTGACGCAAAAGAAATTCAGTTTGAAGCGCCGGAAAGACCGAATGTTGTAACGGCTCCTATGCCCCAGCATAGGGTAAATGCCATTGAGGAAGAAGTGTATGCTGTTTCGATAGATGAGGTTGTTACCCCTTTGAAGACTGTTAAGAAGAACCTACTGCGGGCCGGTTTATTTCCGGGTTGCGGCGAAGGTTGCCCATTCTGTGCTATTTCCCTATCTGGTTGTCCCTTGCTAAGGTTAGGCATCCAAGGCCTAATGGATAGCAAGGAGATTCTATTCAAAAAGACTGCTGTTCATTTGGTTCCGATGAAAGAAGTTTCCGTGATTACCATCTTCAAAAAACCAATCAAGGCTCCCCCAAAGAAGCCTATTCAAATCTTGACAGTTGCGCCTGTGATCATTACTGTTCCAGGACCCCTCTCCTACGTGTCTGATAAAGCTGTCCCTTGGCATTATGGGGCGGACGTATATGTAAATGGAATCAAGCAAGAATTTGATGTTAGTGCCAGTATCTGCGATATCACCGGTCTAGCTAAAGTCACCCGCAGTGGCAGGCTCTTCTCGCCTGACATTGCGCCGCCCGCCATTCAAAAACCCCTCCTCATAAAACCTGCAAGTTTACCAAGTCCTGTTGCTGATCAAATTGTGTCCCCTGCTGCCGAGTCATCAAATGCTCGGGGCAAAGGGATTGAAGAAGAGCCTGCCCGGATGGAGGCACCAATACCCGTCAATGCTGAGGCCTCCCGACAAGAAATGGAGGAGATTCTGAAAATAATAAAGAAAAGTGATTTTAATGTTGTTGAGCAGTTGGGGCATACACCCTCCAAGATCTCCTTGCTTTCCTTATTACTATGTTCCGAGGCCCATGCAAAAGCCTTGATCTCATTTCTCAAGACGGCCCATGTGCCGCAGGAGACGTCTGCAGTTCAGTTCACTGACTGCATAGCAAATCTGACGGCGGACAACGGTTTGGGCTTTTCAGATGCTGACCTAACCGCAAAAGGGAGGGACCACAATGATGCCCTGCATGTCTCTATTGAATGCAGGGGCACTACTCTGGCACATGTATTGGTGGACACTGGTTCTTCTTTGAATGTTCTTCCGAAAAAGGCTTTAGATCGTCTGGATTATGAAGGCCTGGAGTTAAAACCCAGCAATATCATCGTCAGGGCTTTTGATGGTTCCAAGAGGATGGTTCATGGAGAGGTTAACATCCCTATTCGTGTGGGCTCTCAAGTGTTTGACTCTACCTTTTACGTGATGGATATACGTCCATCGTACTCCTGTCTGTTGGGTCGACCTTGGATCCACAAAGCTGGGGCAGTGACCTCCACCTTGCACCAAAAACTGAAGTATCCTGTCAGGGGGAAAATTGTCACTGTGCAAGGAGAAGAGGAGTATATGGTGAGCCATTTGAATTCCTTCAGGTATATCGAGATGGACGGAGAATTTATTGAAACTCCCTTCCAACATTTCGAGGAGGTACATCCAATTTCAGCAGCTGCGGAGACAATGGCCGAAGAGAATGATTCCTTGAAGTTGGTTTCCCTAAGGGATGCCCGGGCTGTGGTTCAGAAAGGCGATGGTGCACACTGGGGTCAGCTTCCTGATTTCACTCAGAAGAACGACAAGTTTGGGCTAGGCTTTACTGCAGAGGCTCAGAAGGCGGTGCGCAAAGAGAAGATCGGAAAGGCTCCGGTGTTTATTTCCAGCTCAAGGGTGAATGCTATTGAGGAGGATGTGGAGGAAGCTGAGTTTGATAATTGGATCTACCCGACTGCCAGCGACGGACCAAGCAACTGGACAGCAAAGGATTTTACCCCTATCACATTTGTCACGCAGTAATTGATTTCTTTTGATTTCCAAATTTGTAACAAACAATATGTTAAAACTCTGTTGGCTCGGTGTCCTGCCCGGGGCATCGTAGCTCCATTTGTGAGGGCTTTTTGTATGACATTTTCATATATCATCAATCAAAACATTGGACGTTTGTTGCATTTCAAATCTTGTGCTCCTTTTCTTTCTGTGTTATACATATTGCAAAACAGCTATATTTACACACACTCACTTATACAGGTTTCAATCCACTCTGGATCTCACTGGTAACAGCTCTGCTACCGCCAGTTATGACTTCGAAAATCCGATCAACTTGGCCGAAGACGAAGGTGAAGATGATTGCGAAGTGCCTGGTGAACTCGCAAGACTGCTACTACAGGAAGAGAGGGCTATTCAACCACATGAAGAGCCTGTGGAGACAATTAACCTAGGTACTGAGGCAGATAGGAAAGAGGTCAAGATTGGTGCCAACCTAAAGCTCAGCGTGAAGCAACGATTGATCCAGATGCTACAAGACTACATGGAGATTTTTGCTTGGTCCTATGAGGATATGCCTGGTTTGGACGCCGACATTGTAGTTCACCATCTACCAACCAAGGAAGATTGCCCTCCAGTAAAGCAAAAAGTTCGACGAATGCGTCCAGAGATGTCTGAGAAGATTAAAGCTGAGGTGATGAAACAGTTTGATGCGGGTTTCCTTGCAGTAACTTCTTACCCTCGGTGGGTTGCCAATGTTGTGCCAGTGCCGAAGAAAGACGGTAAAGTCAGAATGTGTGTTGACTACAGGGATCTGAATAGGGCCAGCCCCAAGGATGATTTCCCCCTACCTCACATCGATGTCCTTGTTGATAATACAGCTCAACACAAGGTGTTCTCCTTCATGGATGGTTTCTCAGGGTATAATCAGATCAAGATGGCTCCTGAAGATATGGAGAAGACTACATTTGTAACTCAGTGGGGGACCTTCTGTTATAAGGTCATGCCATTCGGATTGAAAAATGTTGGGGCAACCTATCAGCGTGCCATGGTTGCTTTATTTCATGATATGATCCATCATGAGATTGAAGTATACGTTGATGACATGATTGCAAGGTCTCAAACTGAGGAGGAACACCTTGATCATCTGAGGAAGTTGTTTGACCGACTCAAGTTGTACAAGCTGAGATTGAATCCCAACAAATGCACCTTCGGGGTGAGGTCCGGAAAATTACTAGGTTTCATTGTAAGTGATGAAGGTATCCAGGTGGACCCTGCCAAGGTTAAAGCTATTCAAGAGATGCCGACCCCAAAAACAGAGAAAGAAGTCAGAGGTTTCCTAGGACGATTGAATTACATTGCCCGATTCATCTCACATCTGACTGCTACTTGTGAGCCAATCTTCAAATTACTGAAGAAAGATCAAGTGGTACGCTGGAATGATGAATGTCAGGCCGCATTTGAAAGAATAAAGGAATACCTCCAAGAGCCACCCATTCTTATGCCACCAGTGGAAGGAAGACCTCTGATACTATACTTGACAGTGCTTGATAATTCAATGGGGTGTGTGCTGGGGCAGCATGACGAGTCTGGCCGAAAAGAGCACGCTATTTATTACTTGAGCAAAAAGTTTACCGACTGTGAGTCTCGTTACTCATTGCTTGAGAAAACTTGCTGCGCTCTTGTATGGGCTGCTCGCCGGCTGAGACAGTATATGCTGACTCACACTACTTTATTGATTTCAAAGATGGATCCCATCAAGTACATATTTGAAAAGCCCGCTCTGTCTGGGAGAATAGCGAGATGGCAAATGATCTTAACAGAATATGACATCCAGTATACAACTCATAAAGCAATTAAGGGGAGTGTACTGGCTGATCATTTGGCACACCAACCTGTGGACGATTATCAATCATTGAACTTTGATTTTCCGGATGAAGACATCATGGTGGTAACTGACTGTGAAGTACCTGGACCGGATGAAGGACCTGAGGAAGGATCCCGATGGTCTATGCATTTTGATGGAGCCTCCAATGCTTTGGGTAACGGCGTCGGCGCTGTAATCATATCTCCCAAAGGAACTCATACTCCACTCACCGCCCGATTATGTTTCAGCTGCACCAACAACATGGCAGAATATGAGGCATGTATCATGGGTTTACAAGCTGCGATTGATTTGAGGATCAAGTTTCTAAGTGTCTTCGGAGATTCCGCTCTCGTGATCAATCAGATCAAAGGCGAGTGGGATACGAAACACCCGAATCTCATTCCTTACAAGGAGTATGTGTCGACCTTGCTCCCTCACTTTGAAGAGATAACTTTTGAGCATTTCCCCAGAGAGGAGAATCAGCTAGCGGACGCACTAGCCACGATGTCTTCAATGTTCAAAGTTAAATGGGACAATGAGGCTCCCCAAATCATAATCTGGAAGTTGGATGAACCGGCATACTGCTGTGAGCTCGAGACTGAGAAGGTAACTGAAAAACCCTGGTATCACGAGGTGAAGAGGTACTTGGAAGCCCAGGAGTACCCTGAAGGTGCATCTGTCAATGATAAGAAGTTCATGAGGAGGTTTGCTGCAAAATTCTTCCTCAGCAACGGCATTCTCTACAAACGGAATCATGATTCAACTCTGTTGCGTTGTGTGGATAAGGTTGAAGCAGAGAAAATCATGACGGAACTGCACGAAGGTACATTTGGGACCCATCCCAGTGGACACACCATGGCTAAGAAAATCCTTCGGGCAGGATATTTCTGGTCCACGATGGAAGCCGATTGTTACCAACACTCCCGGACTTGTCATAAGTGCCAAATCTATGCTGACAAGGTGCATATCCCTCCGGTTCCTTTGAATGTCCTAACGGCACCTTGGCCTTTCGCAATGTGGGGCATCGATATGATCGGTGAGATCCGACCGACGGCATCCAATGGACACCGCTTCATCTTGGTGGCAATCGATTACTTCACGAAATGGGTCGAGGCAGCTTCCTACGCAACGGTAACCAAGAGCGTCGTAGCACGTTTCATCCGGCATAATCTGATTTGTCGGTACGGAGTCCCAGAAAGAATCATTACGGACAATGGTACCAATCTCAATAACAAAATGATCACTGAACTCTGTGAACAATTCAAGATACAGCACCACAATTCTTCCCCCTATCGGCCGAAGATGAATGGGGCTGTAGAGGCAGCCAATAAAAATATCAAGAGAATTGTGCAGAAGATGACAGTGACCTATAAAGATTGGCACGAGATGTTACCGTTCGCTCTTCATGGGTACCGCACCTCAGCAAGGACGTCAACCGGGGCAACTCCTTTCTCCTTGGTCTACGGCATGGAGGCGGTCTTGCCGATTGAAATCCAGATACCCTCTCTTCGGATAATGAAGGATGCAGACTTGAATGAAGATGATTGGATCCAGACTCGACTTGATCAACTAAATCTGATTGACGAAAAGAGGCTCACTGCTATCTGTCACGGTCAAACGTATCAGAAACGGATGATCAGGGCATTTAACAAGAAAGTCAGATCGCAAGAGTATCAAGTTGGGGACCTGGTAATCAAACGCATCATCCTTCCTCAAAGTGATCCCCGGGGCAAATGGACCCCTACTTACGAAGGGCCATTTGTGGTTAAGCGTGTGTTCTCAGGAGGAGCCATGATCCTAACCACCATGGATGGTGACGACCTTCCTCACCCCGCCAATGCAGACATAGTGAAAAAATACTACGCATAAATAAAAGACCCGCTAGGTTGACATACCTAGGCAAAAATAAGGGCTTCCCGGCGAACCAAAAGGGTTCGGGCAAAAATAAGGGATGAAATGAAAAAATCTGTACACCCGGCAAGTCGAAAACCTGAAAGGGCGGCTTGGGCAAAAATGGGTATCCCGGTGGACCGAAAACCCGAAAGGGCGGTCCAGGCAAAAGTTAGGGATAAAAGCGTAACACTATGTCTCATTGGATCACTTCGCGTCTGGAATTCGGCGTCAACTATCTGGCTCAGATTACGGCATCGACCAATCAGCTTCATCTTCGACCAGGCAGCAAAGCGAATGAGACGTTCGAAGACATAAAGGCAATAGCAGAATTGGAACCCAGTGGGATTGTTCACATAGCTGTTTTGTTTTCTTTTTCAAATTGTAAACTCTATGTTATTTGGCGGCGTCCTCTTACTAGGATGTCAGCCTCTTGTACAAAAAACGCCTATTCACAGGCAAAGTTTAAATCAATACAAATTCACTTGTCCATACAAATTGCCATTGTTTTTCTTTTTCTGTTTTGTCTTGCGAAGAACGTCCAATGTTCATTTTTGATATATGCATTTGACATTAAATTGCTGATTCATAAATGTTTGCATATGAAAAAAAAAAAAGATTAATTACAAGTGACATCAAAGACAGGGGCAATGTGGAGTTGTTTAGTGCAGTCTAGTTTGTTTTGTCCGCCAAGGCACCAAGGTAGGTTCAACTGAAAATATTGGTCAAATCATCTTAAGCTCCCCGCAGAATAAAACAAGGTTCAGCAGCACTTTCCCCAAGCAGGAGTCGATTCCCCGTCGATCCTGAAAAAGGCACAACATTCCCCGGCAGGTCTTAGAAGCTCATCCCCGGTAGATTCTGCGGGCTTATCCCCGGCGAAGTACGAACGTCTCGCCCAAGTTTCATTTAGAGTTATTTCCTCACAAGGACTTATAACTGGGTTATCCTCAGCTAAAAGCCACGGAAGACCGTTCTCGGCAAAAGTTCCTTCAATCCCCAGCGAAGTCTATCTTTGGTATTCCCAAGCAGAGTTTATCTTTGGAGTTCCCCAGCGGAGTTTACCATCATTATCCTCAGCGGAATCCATCGTTAAAATCCTCAGCAGGCCTCTCATCAAAACTCCAGTCAAGCATCTCTTCCGCAGAGCAGCTTCCCGGCCATTCGTCAAGGATTTATTTTCCTAAGATGAAATTACACTCATAAACATTTCACATGTTCATACATCTTGCTTACATACATGATGAAACACATACAACATCAAATGTTGAACATCATGACATCATGCACATCATACATCATGACATTGCATACAGCTTATGTCTTTGCCTTTTCAGGAAAAAGACAATCTCAAAAAACAACTACAACATTTCCAGATTCGACTCCTGTATCTAGCCAGGGCACGTCTAAAGAGTTCAAAGATTCGACTCCTGTATCCAGCCAGGGCACATCTATCAACTACAACATTTCCAGATTCGACTCCTGTATCTAGCCAGGGCACGTCTGAAGAGTTCGAAGATTCGACTCCTGTATCCAGCCAGGGCATATCTGTTGACCACATTTCCAGATTCGACTCCTGTATCTAGCCAGGGCACGTCTGAAGAGTTCGAAGATTCGATTCCTGTATCCAGCCAGGGCATATCTATTGACGACTATTTCCAGATTCGACTCCTGTATCCAGCCAGGGCACATCTGTGAGCAACCGATTGTAGATTCGATACCTGTATCCAGCCAGGGCATATCTGCATAAGGAGACTGAAGATCAAACACCTGTAACAAGCCAGGAAAACATCCGTCTTTCTCAAATATACAAGTTTCTCGCTAAGGAATCTCTTAGGCGATCGACACTTCCAAATGGCATCTATAAGCCCATTCCCGACAAGGTTCTGTCACGTCGCCGGATGGCATCTGCAAGCCCATCTCCCTATCTGTCACCTCTCCAAATGGCATCTGTAAGCCCATTCCTAACATCACATTGCTGATACTTCAACATGCGAGTGCAAATTTCAGGGCACTCTGGTGTCCAATCTTCTTTTACCTTCGAGTCGCGAAAGGCAAACTCGCCAATCTAACTCTTCAGGTTCAAGAAGATTGAACAGGGGCAACTGTTGTACCCCAAAATTTGCCCTCCCTTTCTTCAGGAAACCATCTTAGATTTTTCAAAGTCCCCTGAAACAGATTCAAAGCCCTGGGTTATCCTTTTGCCCAAGCCAGTCACTTACAAGAGCAAGATGATCTCACAAACTCCAAAAAACAATGCTTTCATCTTGAGGAAAATCAAATTCTAAGTGCTTAGAATGTTTCTTTAAAATAAGTGTTTTTTAGAAAAAATCAGCGCTTCAGAACTTCTGGACCCATTCCAGATGAAGACGGTCAGAAGTTGCAAGTTTGGTTCAGGATGGTCAGAAGTTGTCTCTTCAGCAGCTACATCAGGTCAATCAGAAGTTGTAAACGTGGTTCAGAGTGTAAGCCTCAAACAGAACATACCCCTTCAGCAGTTACACAAACTCAGTCAGAACTTGCTAAAGGAATGCAAAAGAAATATGAAAGTATAAAGGCTCCTTCAGAACAGGTTGAAGTCAGAAGATGAAAGGTCAGAGGGATAGGTGTCACATTGATATAGAATCTCCAAGCCCAGATTATCCAGAAGTAGATCCAAGGAACGTACCAGAAAACCAGGAGAATCTCCAGAGTTTGCTAAAACAACAGGTAGCCAAGGCCAGAGCATGGTTTACACTGCTGATGCAACAACCAGAATGTTGGTATTGACAGGTCTTGTCACCATTTAATGCCCATTAATGCTTCCAACCACTCCTGAGCGATCACGTGTGGCTTGGAAAATGCTTTTGCACAGATTCTGGCATGGGTCTTCACGCCACCGCCCATTTCAGAGGTCACTTCCCCCAATCTACGCCTGCTGCTGCTACCTAGGCTGAAAAAATAGCTGTTATCACAACTTCCCAGGAATTTCTGTCAAAGAACCAGTTCAAACTCTGTTGGCGCCTTAAATGTTCAAGGTATCCACAAGAACTTTGCCTATAAATAGAAAGCTTTCACCACTGCAAAAGACGTTCAAGAAGTTCAAAGAAAAAACAGAAAAATTGCTAAGAGAGAAACAAAACTCCTAGCAACATAACATTCTGAAACTCTGCCAAAATTTCCAGTTTTGTTTCATAACTTTAAGTTTCTCACCTTCAACTTCATCAAACGCCCAGCTCTTTTCTGTAAACCAAAACGTTCTTTCCAAAACTTCTGACCCTATACACGTTTACACCTTCACTTCCCCTTTTCCAAATCTGTCCAGAACACCACCAGAACCAAAAGCTAACTTTCACCCACCATTTTCCAGAAAGTCAGGTAAGCACCTGCTGACCCTCACCACACTGTTAAGCATCATCAGCTGTACATATTCAAGTAACATAATGTAAATATTCATGTTATTGATGTTTATGTTCTGAGGACCCTCATACCTCAGAACATTCTGAGCCAGTTTAGGATTTGCCTGTGACCTTGGTGATTCTGACCTCTGGGACATTTTGCTATTTTGCTGGATCTGTTCCAAATATGTTTTCTGTTTTGTGGAGTAACAACAGGATTGCAGATGTTCTGATTAGTGCAGGAAAAAGCCCAGTGCTGACTTTGACGTTAGCACATCTGAAGCCTGTTTTGCTGTCAATGACCTCAGAACCTCTGAGAGTTATTGCCTTTTCAGCAGAATCTGAACTTCTGGGTTCTCCACTAACAAACTTCTGTCTTGCAGCGCAGGGAAATCAGAACCTCTGGTTTCCCCACTAACCAGATTCTGTTTTGCAGGTTCCAGAGTCAGAAGTTCTGACTCATCCAGTTTCACCAACAGGTTGATCATCTGACAGCGGATCTGGGTCAGAACTTCTGATGGCCTCCCAACAGCGCGCGGCCTCCCTCTCTCTCTCTCTATATCTTGTTTTTCGCTATTTTCTTTTTTGTCTATTTTTCTCGTTGAACCCCCCATGTACAAATGTGTATCCCCCTCCCCTAACTATTGTAATAGCGTAGGATTTTACATTCCCGCTTCTTATTGCTAGTAATTAGGACGTGTATGGCAAGATAAAACTCAATGAAATAGAAAAACCTAATTCAAAGAAAAACTCTTGTATGCAATAAAACACATTTGCACACTAACACCCCTAGGGTACTCCACTTTGTTGCCTTCCAAAATTGGGCCATATTGCATGTTAGGTCTCTTTGGGCAAAACAAACAATTTAAATGATCATAGTCCCTCGATAATATTTTTCAAAACAAGATGATCAAGTCCCTTAAGAAAAATGCCCAAAGATACTTGGCACCATTGCAATTCTGGTCTAAACGATGACCCGCGCCCGTCCCTTTCACATCCTAACACAAGATTGTCCACCAAATACAATGGTGGAATAAACTTGTTAAAAGGGTTAAAACATAGCAATAATCTTTTGAGAAATTTAGGAGTAGACAACCTCTTAGTTACTTAAATCAAACTTGCAAAACAAAACACTTGCCTAATTTCAAAATCACACCTCACAATACTTTCAAAAACAAATGAAAACCTTTTCAAAGGACATACACCTTTGTATACATCCCAACATGGATTATTACAAAGGTTGCCACCACATTGGCCTCTTTTTAAAGCATTTTCAAAAATCACACACACACAAGCACCATTTAAAACAATTGAAAACACAAGGCAAGTGATCTAAGCAAGTAACTAAGAGCCCATGGATAACCATGGATAGAAAGGGTGCTAATACCTTCCCTTTCTATAATCTACTCCCCGAACCCAAGAAAACATCTCAAAGGTTTTTTTGCTGTGCTTTTTAAACCTTTCCTTAGGATAAAATAAAAAGTCGGTGGCGACTCTTGCTAACCGCAACATTTGCGAATACGAACGCAAACCTCAAGTCAGTTCTCCCACCGTATCACAGTAACCCTTGAGTTGAATCAAGAAGAGTACGGGGCCGCCGCGTGGTGTCATGAAGCATCAACTGACCTTAGAACCTTACTTGACCAACTTGGCCATTAGGACGTAGTGAGATGACCGGTTTCAGTGTAGAACTGAAAATTGGTTGATACTCGATACTACACTCATTGAGGGTTATTTCCTTGGAATATTCCGGTCGCCTGTAAGAGGCTAAATTGAAACAATGAACAAGGAAACCATTCAGTGATATTGAGCTCCTTAGAACCCGGTTATTATTTCTAGGACAGGTTGAGCCAACTAAACTTCAAGAGGGTACTTACCTACAAACTCCAGGCAAGCCTAAACTTAAGGACTTGTCTGCTTTATGTGAATATGATTATTTGTATATAAACTTGCTTATCTCACATATTTGTACATAACATCATAACATCATACCATAGCATTTTCAATAAACATTTCAAGGATTTCGAGGGTCTTTGAGGCAGGGTCACGTTGAACCATACGTCTACCAAAGGGCAAGAGGATTCACTTTCCTCTGAACAAAAACCATCAAAGATCAAGTACAACAACTTGAGTCAAGGGCTATGACCCACTTGACATGGTGAGCTTGATTCTCGTGGAAAGACATCCACCGATACGAAGCTCTCCAATCAAAGATGTTCAATTTATAACATTTTCTTGTGTTTACCCCACGAGATCCTTGAAAAAATGCATCCACATATAATGCATCTTATCATGACAGGCTTCTCCCTTTCAGGTCTCCTTATCTTCCTAGTGTTTATTTCAGTAGAGATGGCTCTAGAGAAGACTATCAAGGACATCCAGGCTCAAAACGCTTAACTTCAAGAAATGTTCTTGAACCTGTCCAAGGGACAAGAAGAAGTGAAAGCTCTCCTCACAAGGGGCATGGTCATAGGGAATCCAGGGGCATCAGGAATGATCAGTTGGAAGGGCTACATATTGAGATGGAAACAATGAAAATTCAAATGATGGGACAACTGGTGGGACAGATGGCTCTTATTCAAAATCTGGCACAAGGACAAGAGGAGATAAAGGTCCTCATCAACAAGCTTCGTCTAGGCAAACGAAACCAAATAGGGGCAAACAACTAAGGTTGAAGATCAAGTCATCATTCAGCCTCCCTTGAGACAAGAAGTCAAGGGAAAACCTCCCCAGTTTGCTTCAGGGTCACAAGCCCAACAACAACCTCACCAACGTCAGCAGGGCAATCGGCGTAAGTAAAATACATCTGAAAAGCGCTTCACTGAGATTAACATGCCATTATCCCAAGTGCTGCAACGCTTGTTGGAATCAAGCTGATTGTATTAAGGGACCCCCCTCGGCGTCCCAACACAGTCGCTCCAGGGTACAATCCAAATGCAAGATATGTGTATCATTCCAACAGTCCTAGACATGACACCGGTAGCTGTTGGGCATTGAGAAACAAAATTCAAGATCTAATTAAAGAAACAACGCTGGAGTTCACACAGGATGGCCAGATGAAAATCTTTTGCTGAGGGTTCTCCACCTGAAATGACAAGTTCGAACAAAGAGGCTTCTGTTCATTTTGAATTTCCAATTGTAATTTCTTTTGTTATTCAAACAATTATCTATTAATTTCAAACTCTGTTTCATTAATGCATTGCATATGTTTGTATTTAATTCATCTTTTAGTTTTCACTATATTTAAACTGTGCTCTTTATTCTTCTTATGACACAAACCTTTAGAGGGAGGATGACAAAAACAATGCCATAATCTCATACAGTATGCTTTTGGACAGACCTTGCTGACGATGTACAGGCGTTTCTTTCAAATCCTAAACACTGGAGTTATAAGGAAGATAATACCTAGTGTGGTACGGTGGTAGAACTGACTTGGGATTTTGCGTTTGTATTCGCAAATGTTTCGGTTTATCAAGAGTCGCCACCGACTTTTTATTTTATCCTAAGGAAAGGTCAAAAAGCACAGGAAAGACCTTTGAGATGTCTTCGTGGGTTCGGGGGGTAGATTATGAAAAGGGAAGGTGCTAGCACCCTTTTCATCCATGATTATCCATGGGCTCTTAGTTACTTGTTTTTTAGATCACTTGCCTTTGCTTTTCAATTGTTTGAAATGGTGCTTTGTGTGTTTGGTTTTGAAAATGTTTTGAAAAAAAGATATCTTGTCTAGGAAACCTTTGTAATGATTCTTGTTTGAATATATACAAAGGTGTGCGTCTTTTTGAAAAGATAATTCAATGTTTTGAAAGTTTTTTTTTGAAGTTGTGTTGTGAAGTATGTTTTAAAAATGGCAAGGATGTTTTGCAAGATTTTGATCAAGTAACTAAGAGTTTGTCTACCCTAATTTACTCAAAGATCTTTCTTATGTTTTTAACCCTTTTAATAGTGTTGTTTCACCATTGTGTTTGATGAACAACCTTGCGTTAGGATGTTAAACGGGACAGGCGCGGGTCATTGTATACAATCATTGAAGGCAACTTATGAGACGCTCTAGCAATTTTGTAAGGGACGAGATCGTTTTATTGAAGGAAACATCGAGGGTCATCGAGGGACTAACGATCTTTTGTTTATCAAAGGGACATTTTCTAGAGTGTCTCATACTCGAGGGACATGATTGCATGTTCCGAGGCAACAAGCGAGGTTACCCTAGAGGTGCAAGTGTGATTTATGTATTGATTTTCATGTATTTATCTTGTATTAAGTTGTCTAGCGATTGATTTTGAATCTTCGCATACAAACCCTAATTACTATAGAAAGCGATAAATTGCGGGAATTTAAAGTCTAAGTTATTACAAATAAGTATCCGGGGATGGGGGTACAAATGTTTACAAATGGGGACGAGTCTTATCCGAATAGTAATGTCCAAATATTATTTACAACCAAATCGAATCGTCGCATTCTCAATGCAAAATTGTAACAAGATATAAGATGATGAAAATTAAAGAGTTTATGAGATGCGTACAAAAAAATATTAACCTAATTAAAGACTTGAGTATTATTATTTTTTTTGTATTTTTGTTAGTTATATATATAAACAAAGGGTTTTAAAGAAAAAAAAGAAAAAGAAAAAAAGAAAAAAAGAATTGTTTAAGTTAAAGTATTCTATTATTTATGCATTTTGGTATTATTAAAGGTAATAGTCATTAGAAAATATATGTTAAAAAAATTTATACAAAATATATATATTTTAGCAATAAGAGAAAAAGGAAGTATATTGTAAAAAAAGAAAATAATTGATAAAAAAAGATTTGTTCAATAAAAATGATGATAACGGGCCTAATGGTTAGTATGACCCAAGTAAGTAAAAACAAACAAACAAAACAAAAAAAATTGGATGTAAAAGGGGGGTGCATGTGCTGAAAGCCACTTGGGCTTTAAGAGTTTTGTTGGGCGAAGGCCCATTTGAATCATGCAATGTTTTTTAGGGTTTGAACAAATTGTTTTCAGAATTAGGGTTTGATTTGTGAACGGCGCCGCTCCTCTCCTTTCATCGTTCTCAACCATGAATTTCTGACTAACCCTTCAACCTTCCAGTCGCCAGAGCGCTACCACCCATTTTCTCTCCACGACGGCACGGGGCAATGGTTCGAAAGGTACACTTCTTTGTTCTAAACGCGCTCTCTTTTACAGTTTGCATGTTTAATCTGGTATGTTTTTGTTGTTTGTGAAGCTTTGATCTTTGATGTTTTGGTGTTTATGATATGAGATGCAGAAAAAGAAAGAGAGAAAATGATACCTTGGTGACTTCGTTCTGTAAGACGATGGAGGGAGAGGAATGTGGGATTGGCGGCGCTCTCAAGTGGCCGGATGAGGGAGGAGCGTGATGATGATGCGATGGTATTTTGTATCTTTAACTCTTTTTTGAGTCGGTTAATGATGAGTTTGTATTCTGAAAACCCTATTTCTGAAAATGCTTGATTTTGAGTTCTCTCTTCTTCTTCTCCTTTGCTATGTTAGTGATGATCCAGTCTGAAACATTGTTTTTTATATGTTTCTCTTTGTTGGCTTGATGATTCTGATGATGAATTTATTCTAAAGATTTTTGTTTGTTCTTTTCACTTCTGACTTCTTCCTCCTCTTTGGGCTTTGTTGATTCTGATGACGAATTTATTCTGAAGATTGTTTGTTTCTGATTTAAGCTGATGATTTTGCCAATGATGAACTTGTTGCTTATTTGATGTTTTTTTGTTGGCTTGAGTTGATATTCCGATGATGAACCCTGTTCTGAGGATTGCTATTGTTGTTGATTTTCTTGGATGTTTGATAATGGTGAAACTGAAAACCAATGCCCCTTTTCATTCATTTCTAGACCTCTTCTTTTTATTTAGGGTGTTAGCTTTTGATGATGAGTATATGCTCTGGAAAAAAAATGTTTGTTGTTATTGATTTGGTGTTTTTGTTGATCTGAGTTTGCTTTGTGAGTTGGCAGACTTGAATGGTTTGTAAGGCAAGTTTTGACAGGCTTGCTGTTTGATTTGGTAAGGCAGGCTTGAGCCTTTGAGGCAGTTTTGAAGAGGTTATGCAGGTTACAGGTTAGCTTGCTAAAGGTTTTACTTTGAGTTGCAATTTTTGTGGCTTGTGTTATTTTTGGTTCTGAAGGCAGACTGGTGTTTTTGATATCAGCTTGCAGCTTTTGAGTTTAGTACAGATTGGGGCTTTTAGTTGTGCAGGCTGGAAGGTTTGTTGGGTTTTGGAGGCTGGTTTTAGCCTTTTGTTGAGCTTGCAGTTTGCAGGTTTTAGTGTTTTGGTGTTGGTAAGGCAGGCTACAGGCTTCCTGTTGGTAAGGCAGGCTACAGGTTTGTTGGGTTTGGAAACAGACTTGCTGCTGTAGGTTTGTGTTTGAACAAGTTTGAAGGCTTGCTTGGTCAGGCGGGCTAATGAGTTTTGCTTGTCTTTACAAGCAGTTTGATAGCTCTCTATAGTTATTGTGCAGGTTTTGGACTTGCATTTTTTTGTTCTATCTGCTCCTCCTTTCACTGTTAGACTATTCTCTTCTCTTATATCTTTTAAGCCTGCCAAAACTGCAAACCTTTTTCTGATTCTTTCTTTCTCTCTCCATAAAAAGCATTTTTAATTACTTAATGTACTTTTTTCTGAAAAGATTGTTGGCCAGAAAATGATGAAATGTTTTGACAAGCTTGCTTGCTTGTATCTTGGTTTATCTCTGTCTTTTCCATATTGACAGTTTTTTGACAGCTTGTGTACTTGGTTTGGACAGCTTGTGTACTTAGTTGACAGTTTGTGCAACTTGGTTTGGACAGCTTGTGTACTTAGTTGACAGTTTGTGCAACTTGGTTGTTCAGTTTGACATTGTGCAGCTTGTGCCTTCTTTGTATGCAGCCTTGTGCCTTGTATCTTTGCATTTAATTGATTATATGCTTGCAAAAATTATTTTACTTTCCTCTTTGTGAACCAAGAAGAGAAATCTTCTTGTGATTTGTAAAGAGGGTGAGTAAAATATGATGAAACCAAAACGATCTGATTCCGGCCAACAATCTTTAATGATGACTTTATATTTTTCTGGCTGAAAATGCTTTTTAATTTAACTGTACTGATTTCTTTTTTCTGTCTTTGCAGGTAAATACCAGTTGGATAATGGAAGAAGTAGTAGAAGATAGAAGACTTCAAGAGACTTAGATTTTAGATTTATTTTCTTTTCAATTATTGTAATAAATATTATTGTAAACACTGTAAATAAATTTACAGTATTCAAATAACATTTGTAACAACAATTAAAATAAATAAAAAGTCTTTGTCAGCTAAGAGTTCTTTACCGTCAAATATTTCATTCTTTCTTTTGCACTGTTTATTTAACTATTTAAATCTCTTGAATTAAAATGACTCGAAATGCATCCCAATAATTTTAACTCAGATAAAATAAATAATCAACAAACGTTGCAGTCTCGCAACCTTGCATTGACCATAATACGCTCGGCATTCCAATTAATCATATGCTTTGTACAGTTTAAACAAACAAAACATCATACACCTTTCACTTCACTGATCAAACCAATGCTTCAAACTTTCAATCAAAAGCCTCTGCTCCTATCCCAGATGTTTAGGTTTTGAGAAACAAACAGCAATCTTGAACAAGCGTAAAAACAATGTAACAGTCAATTGAAATACTGTGGATTCAAATTCTTCTGAGAAATACGAGTGAAAAACCCTAATTCCAGATTTGCCGTCAAAGAAAAGTCTGCTTCATCAATTCCTGTGCCGAACTCAACCAAATCAATAGAAACCCTAATTTTGGATATACTGATAAGAAAAATCTGTTTGACTGATTCAAAATCAATGGAAAACCCAATTTTGGATTGACTGATCAAGAACAGTCTGTTTGATTGATTCTTGAGCTAATTTGAAAGATCAGGGAAAACCCCGAAGTTGTGATTTCTTGTGAAAAAGGGAGGGAAAATTTTAGGGTACAACAGTTGCCCCTGTTCAATCTTCTTGAACCTGAAGAGTTAGAATGGCAATTTTGCCGTTCGCGACTCAAAGGTAGAAGAATGATTGGACACTAGAGTGCCCAAAAAATTTGCACTCGTCGAAGTGTAGTCAAGGGAATGGGCTTAATGATGCCATTTGGAGATGTGACAGAATCTTGTCGGAGATGGGCTTAAAGATGCCATCTGGAGAATGTTTGTTGAACTGTGTGTCATAGGTGAGTGGGTGAGTATCAGAAAGGTATCCATGTTTGGAACATCACTGAATTGGGGGTCTGAATAAGCAATAGATTGACATCCATGTTTGGAGAATCCGTAAACTGTTTTCAGAAGTTGAATCTGAACAAGCAATAGATTAACATCCGTGTTTGGAGAATTCGTAAACTGTTTTCAGAAGTCTTGAAGTTGAATAAGCAATAGATCAGCATCTATGTTGGGAAGCATCCGTAAACTATTTTCAAAAGTTGAAATCTGTATGAGTAGCAAGATGACTTCCGTGTCTGGAGTATATCTGAGACTGTAACTGTATTGGAATTTTGAATGAATATCAGAATGACTGTCGTGTCTGGAGTGTATCTGTATTGTATCTGAATTTGAGATTTGTATGAGTAGCTGAATGACTTCTGTGTCTAAAGTGTATCTGAGACTGTAACTGGGATCTGAATAAGTGACAGAATGACTTCCGTGGCGATTGCACTGGGGAGAATCAAGCTGTTGGTGTAAGGGACAGAATGGCATCCGTGTCTGGAGCGTATCTGAACTTGTGGTTGATAGTTGAATCTGAATGAGAAGTAGAATGGCCGTCGCGTCTGGAGCGTATCTAATCTGTATCGGGTTGCTGAAGTCTGAATGAGTATTAGAATGACCGCCGTGTCTGGGGTGTATCTGTACTGTATCTGAATAATTGTTAACGATAGCCTTTTAATCTTATCCTGAAAAGGGTAAAATGTTAGCTAACATAAAGTCATGTTGCATGATATGTATGATGAAGTTAATTGTACTTCATCAATTTTTATGATATGAATGTAATGGATGTGCATGTAAGATGATTAGCTGTCTTGCTGAGGAAGATGAATCCTGGATAGTGAAATCTTTAACTTCCGTCGGGGAAACTAAATCCTTGACTGCTGCAGGGGATTGAAAATCATTTGACTGCTGCAGGGGATTGAAAATCTTTTGATCGTTGAAAATGAGAAGTCCTGGGACCACCGTTGGGGAATCAGGAGTTTGGGTTGTACGCCAATCTACTGGGGATTCCTGTTTTAAGGAGATCTTCACTGGGGAATATCTGAATACTTTGTGAGGTACTGAGAATGAGAGTCTTCGTTCTGCTTGGGGAATAAGAATTCTGTGGGGAATAGCCGTACTGTTGAAAAGTAGCTATCATGTTGAAAAGTAAAACTCAGGACTCTGGAAAAATCTTATTCATGTCTGGAAGAAGTTCAGGTTTAGGTCGTATGCCGCTTTAAGAATGAGAATCTTCACTCTGTTGGGGATACCAAAAATTCAGATGTTATACCACTTTGAGAAATGAGAATCTTCATTCTGTCGGGAATATCAGGAGGTTGGTTGTATGCCAATCTACTGGGGAAGCCAAAATGAGAATCTTCATTCAGGTCTTGGGTCATAAGATTCGGTGTATGCCAATCTCTCGGGGTTTTAAGGATGAGAATCTCATTCTGTTAGGGGTCAGGAAATTGGGAGTATACCAATCTTCTGAGGTTTCAAGGATGAGAATCTTCATTCTGTTAATGGTCAGGAAGTTGGGAGTATACCAATCTTCTGAGGTTTCAAGGATGAGAATCTTCATTCTGTTAAGGGTCAGGAAATTGGGAGTATACCAATCTTCTGAGGTTTTAAGGATGAGAGTCTTCATTCTGTTAAGGGTCAGGAAATTGGGAGTATACCAATCTTCTGAGGTTTCAAGGATGAGAATCTTCATTCTGTTAAGGGTCAGGAAATTGGGAGTATACCAATCTTCTGAGGTTTCAAGGATGAGAGTCTTCATTCTGTTAAGGGTCGAGAAGTTAGGAGTATACCAATCTTCTGAGGTTTCAAGGATGAGAATCTTCATTCTGTTAGAAACAGATTTTTAGGAGCTTCAGTTGTCCGTTATTCTGTTGGTGGCTGTAACTTCCAACAGGTGATGAAGGAAATTTTTGATGATGATCGTAACTTCCAGCAGGTGATGAAGGAAATTTTTGACGACCGATCAATTTGAAATGTAATTTTGTTTTGGAGAATAAATCCTTGACAAATGTTGGGTAAATAAACCCATGACTGCTGGTCTGTTTAGAGAGATGATAAACTTCTCAAGGACGCTTAAATTTCTTTTCAGAAAGATTTCGGAGAGGTTTCATCACTTCCCCTAGTATCAGATGCTTGCGATATTGCCAGGACACTTGGACTGTACGTAACCCTTTGTTGAGATTTACGTTTAAATGCCCCAAGTGATGGTGAGGGAGACTTGCCCCAAGTTATCCTGTAATTGAGAGATTTCTTGAAATCTTGACTGGACTGCCCCAGGTTCAGTGAGCTTTGAAAGATTTGTTAAAATCTTGACTGGACTGCCCCAGGTTTACTGGACAATGCCATATCAAATCCCCTTTTGTTGATAGGAGATTTTTGTAACGGGAGTGTCATCCCACTTGAAGTGATTTTATTCACCGAGAGAGTTTTCGTTCCTCCGAACATTCACTGTTGTGAATTCCTTTGCTGTCAAACAAATAAACATGTGCAAACAACGATATTCAAACAAGGCAAAGTTTATGCTTGTCTCGAAGTTTTGAAAAATGCGTTTTTTAGCAGAGAACTTTTTATAAGACAAATTCAACACAAGATTTAGGGCAAATCCTTACAGGAGTCAGGATACCTTTTGTAACAGTCTGCTTTCGAACTAACCCATGCTTCAATTAGGACTTTCGAAGGGTTGTAACATGGCTTGGTTCACGGTTTAAGAAACAAAGGATAAAGGCTCAAAGTATATTGGTACCCACCTGCTCTTCGTGATGTTCTTCAATCCTAAACTCAGTTAATCGTGCATCGAACTCTATTCGAGTTTGGAACGACATTTTGGTGATGGTCCACACAAGTTGAATTTTAATGGGAGGCAATCATCATTTTTGCAACATTTTTCATGTTGTTGAGGATTGGTAATGACCTCTTTCTTTTGGATTTGTTATCCCTAATTTTTGCCTGACTGTTCCTGTTTTTGAGATTACAGTCAGCGGGATGCCCCAGCTTTCTTAAGCCTTCTTCATAGGTTTTGGCTTAGTGGGCTTTTCTCTTTTGAGAGATTGACTGCCTATGAGATAAAGAACCATCACTGTCTTTTGGTTCCAAAGGAAATGTTTTGGATGTCATTCGTTGTATTACGAGCTGAGAGTTTGCGACTTTCAATGCACAATCTTTTGAATTAACTGAGAGACTACCCTGCCCCAGGTTTAATCAAAGGTTTCAATTTGTGTTTTAAACAGAAAACTCCTACTTAGTTGGCTCGAAGGGGGTTGACTAGGGATTATCTTCCTTATAACTCCAGTGTTTAGGGTTTGAAAGAAACACCTGTACATCGTCAGTAAGGTCTGTTCAAAAGCATACTGTATGATATGATGGTATTGTTTCGTCATCCTCCCTCTAAAGGCTTGTAGCTTTTTATCAAGAGTTAAATATCATAAAGAAAGTAGGAAGCATAATTCAAGAATAGTGAAAACAAATGGATGAATTCAAGACAAACATATGCAATGCATTAATGAAACAGAGTTTGACATCAATAGATAATTGTTTATGAAAATTCTGGCTTCAGATACCCAATGTCACGTCCAATGTTATGACACTATATCTGACTTACTATATGACAGTAAATACAAAAGCAGTAAATAACACAGTCAATTGTTTACCCAGTTCAGTGTGCAACAACACCTACTCTGGGGGCTACCAAGCCAGGGAGAGAATCCACTATAAGAGATGTTAATTCAGGAATAAACCAACCAGTTTATCTCCTTCACTTAAGACCTACCCAATGCAATTCTAATCTAAGTACAACTTAAACCTGAGTTCCTACTCACTCCCCCTCAATCACAGCAGTGATACATAAACCAATTTGACTTGAGAATTGATGAAGACACTCTTCAAAAACACACTCTTGATTATGCTTCACAGCTTTTTAATCAAGTAACACAATCACTCGTGCTTCACAGCTTTGAGTGATGTACACAACTAACTTGACTCTGCTTCACAGCTTTAGTCAAGTAACATTCAAACACTCTTGCTTCAAAGCTTTGAGTGCTACACAACCCTTACAATTGAAACCTATTCCAAGACACTTATCACAATGATAATTGCTTGGAGTACAATTAAACAAATCTATACAGATTACAAACTCGATCTTCAAATTACTCAGCAGGGATGATTTCAAAAACCGCAGCTCTGTTGAATATATAGCAGCTGCAACTTCAGTTAGGGTTTCCAAAAACCTAGGGTTGATTCCGTTTGACTTAAAGTCCAGGTCACAGTACTTTGTTGATCAGGTTAGGATTGAGCGAGGTTACTCCTCAGAAAACGCAGGATTCTGTTTAGGAAGGACTGAGTTATTTCCTGAAAAAACTCAGACTTATCCAATCCTGTAATCCTGCTAGTTCAGAACAGGATGTCATAACATCTGTTATGACATCTGAGAAAACCTGTCTACTGATTAGCTAAATGTGATCATTTTGCAAACATGCTCAGATACACACTTATGAACATCAGTATTTGAGTTACAATATTTTTCTGCATATGTACCTAAAGAGTTAGTACAACCTGAACTAGAATGTTATGACATCAGTCATGACATTCACACATACACTTGGAATTTACCAAAAATACAAGCCAATACCTAAACACCTACAAACTCCCCCTTTGGCAGATTTTTGGCTAAAGTCCCTAAACAATCAGAGATAGCAGCAGAAATAAATGATGACAGCAGAAAAATATAGTGTTAAGTACTAATTAAGCAGTACCAAATATTCTCCCCCACTTTAGCCACAAATGGGCCAAAGATTACATGTTTATAAGGTAATACAGTTATCCAAGACAAAATAATGAGATCAGCAGCAGAACACCAGACAACAGCAGCAGACAACAGCAGGACATACTTCCAAACTCCACCAGCAACACCACCACGCAGCAATCATCCTTCAAGTACTGTCATCAGACTCAGAGGAGCCACTTTCTTCACTGTTGGACTGTCCTTCATCTTCTTCCCTCATGCTTGCTTCAGCTTCTTCCTTTTCTAGCTTGGCAATTAGTGCTTCTAGGGTCCTTTTCCTAGCATCCAGATCTTTGCAAGTTTCTTTTAAGACAGCTATGACATCAGATGTTTTGGACTGGCTCTTTGCAGACGATGTCTCAGCTGATGTTATGACAATGTCTGGAGCATGGGATCCCTGAAACAGTTTGTAGTGCAGGCCAAGGGCAGGGGCTCTTTTGCAGACTGTATCTCTTGCTACAAGTATGTCAGGATATTGTGCAAGGATGATTCCACAAAGGAGGGAGGGAAATGCAATTGGTCCTTTGACAGCATAACTGCCAGCATGCTTCAAGGTTTGTTCAAAAATGTACCTTCCATAATCAAAGGCAGTCTTGGTTCCTACAGCATAGATGAATCTCCCCAATCCTGTGGAGATGGTTGATTTGTGATTTGTAGGCACCCAGTTTGCTGCACCTATTTTATGCAGGATGGCAAATTTCATGCTGAGTTTACTAGCATTCAACTTCCCTTTCAATGGCCAGCACTTGACTTGCCTGGCAGTGATGGTCAAGCATACTTCATTGTCAGTTGCCTCTAGATCAGGACAGTCCTTATTCGTTCTTCCAAGAAACTTGTTGATTTCTGATGGAGAGAACTTGACCCTTCTTCCTCTAACAAACACACTCTCAAAGTCAGCTGACCTCCCATCAGCACAATCATTGGATAGGTTCACTACAAACTCTTTAACCAGATTTTCATAACATTTGCCAAACTTCATCACAGTCTTTATTAGTCCAGCATTCCTGATCAGCTCCATGATGTCTTTGCACTCCAAAGCATCATTGTTGAGTTCTCTCTCCAAGGCTATTCTCTTCAAGCAAACATACTTCCACCTGTTTGCATTATCAGGATGATGAAAGGAGATGTTGTCAGTTGGCACTTCAGGCACTCTAGCAATCTTGCTGGAAGGGAGCTTCCTTCTGATGGGAGCATTGTCAATGTCAATCTCAAATTCTGATTCATCATCAGAGTCAGAAGTTTCAGGTTCTTTTCTTTTCTTGGAGATTGGTTGTCTAGCAGTCAGCACCTGAGCCTTCTTCCCTTTAGTCTGAATTTTTTCAGCCATCCCTTCAGCCTTGGACTTCTTGGGTTTAACAGTCTCACAACTTTTTCTTTTCATCAATCTTCTAGCAATGCTAGGGTTCACATTAGCAATCAGTTCATTATCTGAGTACTCTTCATCCACATCAATGATAGGTGGATCAGCAGCCTTTTCAGAGGGATTCTGAATGTTGTCTTTTGGTGTCACGACATCCTCAGTGACATCTATATTTTCAGAACCTTCTACATTTGGACTCTCAGATTGATTCAGAGGAATAGAAATCCCCGGTACAGATTGGTTGCCACTCAGAATGCTAGTAACCAGTCTAGCAATGGCTTGGTGTACTTGCACTGTTCCTTCTTTATTAGGTATATTAGATGAAGGAAGAGAAGAATTACCAGAGACTGCAGCTTGAGCTCTTCCTGCTTTTCTGGTCCTGAGTTTCTTGATTTTGGCTGGATTAGTTGCCATCTCCCTGAGAGGAGTGACCTCAAGTACTTCAGATTCTATGCATGTCGTGATTGCCCTAGAATCGTGATCAGATGACGATGATGATGAGTGAGACGAAGCCGCCATAGTGGAAGATGATGTTTGAGACATTGTGTTTAACGTTGAGTAGCAGTAGCACTTTGAGAAAGCTCTTTGATTGGGAGGAGAAAACCGGTTGCAAGAATGAGAGAGATAGGGAGTACAAGGGAGTCTTTTCAACTTCTGAAGGCTTTTGAAGGAATTGTGAATGACTATGATCAACCCACTAAATATAGACTTAATAGAATTAATCCCTTCAACCCTTGTTTTCAGCAAAACTAATTGCTATAATTTCTCATGTTGGTGAATACCCAATCTGCCCTTCAAATTTTCAAGTTGATTTCCAACAAGCGCCTTGATAGAAGAATCAGTTAGCTGAAGCTCAGAGAACCTATGTTTCAGTTCAAATGATTTCTTCTCTCCAAAGTCAATAGGGTTTAAGGAAATGTTGAATGTTTTCAGATTATCACACCACAATGTCACAACATCTTGTGTAACATTGTCTTCAGGTAGCATCTGTGTTGACCAGAATTTTTTTGAACAGAATTTATGAGACTTGTTCATATCACATATATTATCAGCCTGTAGTTTAGGAGTTCTTCTGACATCTTCCATAGGAATATCTCTTTTCATTTCTTCAAGTTTATGCTGCCACTGTTTCATATCTTTTTCTTCTTTGAAGATTTGACTCAAGGTGTGGATATCAGTGTTCTCAGGCTGCCACACATAACAGTTATTTTTGGATTTTATTCCTCTCATTACAATATCTAGTTTATCATTAAACACTAGACATTCAGATCTTGAGAAGTTGACCATGAATCCTAGATCACATAATTGACTGATGCTGATGAGATTAGTAGTCAACCCTTTTACCAGCAGTACCTTATTCAGACTTGGAACTCCAGGGTAGTCCAAATTGCCAACTCCTTTGATTTCTCCTTTAGCACCATCTCCAAAGGTCACAAAGCTGGTGGTGTGAGGCATAACATTATTGAGGAGATTTTTGAATCCAGTCATGTGTCTGGAACATCCACTGTCAAAGTACCAATCTTCCTTTGTTGAGATCTTCAGGGAAGTGTGTGCTATCAGTGCAATAGCCTTTTTCTTCCATTGAGGAGCGTGTGGTACCCTTTTAGACTTAGGTTCGACATCTGATTTCTGATTAGGATATCCATGTAGTCTGTAACAGAAGGGCTTTATGTGACCATATTTCCCACAATGATGACATCTCCATCTTTGGTACCTCTTCTTCATGTGTCTCTGTCCTTGATGTGGAGAGTAATGTTGAGACATCTGGTTTGACATTAGCTTCCTGGTAACGACTTTCTTTGTTTCCACAAATCCTAGGCCAGATTTATTTCCCATATTTTGTCCAGCCTGAAGAATCTCTTCCAATTTGTCTGTCCCATTTGTCAACATCTTGACTGATTTGGTCATTTGATTCAGTTGTGAGTTCAGCAGTTGAACTTCTCCTTCTAAATGACTTATAGTTTCAAGATTTGCTCTCTTTTCAGCCTCTAGCTTTACAATGAGTTTTGATTGTTTCTCATTTTGCACACAGACTTCACCACTTCTGATACACAATTTCTTGTAGGTATCAGCCAGTCCTTCAAATGTTACTTCTTCATCACTGGTGTCACTTTCAGAAGTACAAACACTAGTTAGGGCAGTAACTAGTTTGGCAGATTCTTCTTCAGAATTGCTTTCTGAATCATAGTCAGACCAGGTAACAGTCATTCCTTTCTTTTGCTTCTTAAGAAAGGTAGGACATTCAGCTCGAATATGTCCATATCCTTCACATCCATGGCATTGAATTCCTCTGCCTTGGTTTTCCTTATCTTCTGATCTTGGTCTTCTGCTGGAACTGTCAATGTCAGAAGGAATGTTGTGAACATTTGACCTTGACTTTGGGTCCATTCTTTTGATGAGCCTGTTGAACTGTCTTCCAAGCATGGCAATGGCTTCTGATATGTTTTCTTCTTCATCCTCCTTGTGTTCAACATCAGTGTTGGTTACAAGTGCTATGCTTTTGTTCTTCTTGTCACCATTATCAGTGATCCCCATCTCAAAAGTCTGAAGAGACCCAATAAGTTCATCCACTTTTAACTTGCTAATGTCCTGGGCTTCCTCTATGGCAGTTACCTTCATTGCAAATCTTTTAGGCAAGGATCTGAGAATCTTCCTCACCAGTTTTTCTTCTGACATTTTTTCTCCCAGTGCTCCTGAGGTGTTGGCAATCTCCAAGATGTTCATGTGAAATTCATGGATGGTTTCATCTTCCATCATTTTTAGATTCTCAAACTTAGTGGTCAACATCTGAAGCCTTGACATCTTTACTTTGGAAGTGCCCTCATGAGTAGTTTTGAGGGTGTCCCACACTTCCTTGGCCAGTTCATATTGATGTACTAATCTGAAGATGTTTCTATCAATTCCATTGAACAAGGCATTTAAGGCTTTTGAATTTCCCAGAGCTAACTCATCTTCTTCTTTACTCCAATCTTCCTCAGGCTTCAGACTGATTGTCCCATCTCTTTCAGTTATGGTGGGATGACTCCATCCTTTGTCAGCAGCTCTCCATGCCTTTTTGTCCAGAGATTTTAGGAAGGCAATCATACGAGGTTTCCAATAGTCATAATTAGTTCCATCCAGAATGGGTGGTCTGTTTCCAAAAACTCCTTCTTTGTCCATAGTGCCAGAAAGTGATATCCCTAGATCTCACCCAGTAATACAGGCAGGGTGCCTGCTCTGATGCCAATTGAAAATTCTGGCTTCAGATACCCAATGTCACGTCCAATGTTATGACACTATATCTGACTTACTATATGACAGTAAATACAAAAGCAGTAAATAACACAGTCAATTGTTTACCCAGTTCAGTGTGCAACAACACCTACTCTGGGGGCTACCAAGCCAGGGAGAGAATCCACTATAAGAGATGTTAATTCAGGAATAAACCAACCAGTTTATCTCCTTCACTTAAGACCTACCCAATGCAATTCTAATCTAAGTACAACTTAAACCTGAGTTCCTACTCACTCCCCCTCAATCACAGCAGTGATACATAAACCAATTTGACTTGAGAATTGATGAAGACACTCTTCAAAAACACACTCTTGATTATGCTTCACAGCTTTTTAATCAAGTAACACAATCACTCGTGCTTCACAGCTTTGAGTGATGTACACAACTAACTTGACTCTGCTTCACAGCTTTAGTCAAGTAACATTCAAACACTCTTGCTTCAAAGCTTTGAGTGCTACACAACCCTTACAATTGAAACCTATTCCAAGACACTTATCACAATGATAATTGCTTGGAGTACAATTAAACAAATCTATACAGATTACAAACTCGATCTTCAAATTACTCAGCAGGGATGATTTCAAAAACCGCAGCTCTGTTGAATATATAGCAGCTGCAACTTCAGTTAGGGTTTCCAAAAACCTAGGGTTGATTCCGTTTGACTTAAAGTCCAGGTCACAGTACTTTGTTGATCAGGTTAGGATTGAGCGAGGTTACTCCTCAGAAAACGCAGGATTCTGTTTAGGAAGGACTGAGTTATTTCCTGAAAAAACTCAGACTTATCCAATCCTGTAATCCTGCTAGTTCAGAACAGGATGTCATAACATCTGTTATGACATCTGAGAAAACCTGTCTACTGATTAGCTAAATGTGATCATTTTGCAAACATGCTCAGATACACACTTATGAACATCAGTATTTGAGTTACAATATTTTTCTGCATATGTACCTAAAGAGTTAGTACAACCTGAACTAGAATGTTATGACATCAGTCATGACATTCACACATACACTTGGAATTTACCAAAAATACAAGCCAATACCTAAACACCTACAGTTTAAATAACAAAAGAAATTACAACTTGGAAATTCAAATGTAAAAAAAGTATCTTGGTTCGAACTTTGTCATTTCAGGTGGAGAACCCTTAGCGGGAGATTTTCATCTCGCCATCCGGCATGAATTCCATCACTCCTTCATCAATCAAGTCTTGGATCTTATTTTTCAAAGCCCAACAGTTATCGGTGTCATGTCCAGGACTATGGGAGTGGTATACACAAAATGCGTCGGGGTGATATCTAGGAGTAGAGGTATTGGGATTCCGAATAGGATCCTTTAAAGCAAGCAGATTGACCTCCAACAAGCGTTTCAGTATTAGGGATGATGGTATGTCAGTCTCAGAGAAATGTCTTCCAGACGTATTTTTCTTACGCTGATTACCCTGTTGACGCTGGCGAGGTTGTTGTTGGGCTTGTGACCCTGAAGCAAGTTGGGGAGCCTTTCCCTTGTCTTCTTTTCTCAAAGGAGGTTGAATGATGACTTGATCTTCAACCTTAGATGTTTTCCCCACTTGGCTATCTCGAAGCAGGTTGTTGACGAGAACCCTGAGCTCTTCTTGTCTTTGAGCCAAGTCTTGAATGAGAGCCATCTGGCCCACTAGTTGTCCCATCATCTGGATCTTCATTGTTGCCAGCTCAATCTGTAGTTCTTCCAACTGATCATTCCTGACACTGCTTGAATTACCTAGGACCATGCCCCTTGTGAGGAGAGCTTTCACCTCTTCTTGCCCCTGGGACAGATTCAAGAACATTTCTTGAAGCTCAGTGTTTTGATCCTGGATATCTTTGACAGTCCTCTCTAGAGCCATCTCTACTGAAATAAACAGTAGGAGAATAAGGAAGCCTGAAAAGGAAAACCTGTCATGATACAATGTATGATATGTGGATGCATGTTTTCAAGAATCTCTCAGGGTAAACACAAGAAAATGTTAGAGGTCAAACTTTGATCAACATCTTTGATTCGAGAACTTTGTATCGGTGGATGTCTTTCCACGAGAATCAAGCTCACCATGTCAAGTGGGTCATAGCCCCAGATTCAAGTTGTTGCACTTGATCTTTGACGGTGTTTGTTTAGAGGAAAATGAAACCTCTTACCCTTTGGTAGATGTCTGGTTCAACGTGACCCTGCATCAAAAGACCCTCGAGATCCTTGAAATGGTCATTGAAAATGCTATGGTATGATGTTATGATGTTATGTACATGTATGCAAAAGTAAGCAAGTGTATATATAGGTAATCATATTCACACAAAGTAAACAAGTCCTTAGGTTTAGGCTTACATGGGGTTTGTAGGTAAGTACCCTCTTGACGTTAGTTGGCTCAACCTGTCCTAAAAATAGTAATCGGGTTCTAAGGAGCTCAATATCACGGGATTATTTTCTGTGTTCATTGTTTTGGTTTAGCCACTTAACCGGCGACCAAAATATTCCAAGAAAACAATCCTCAATGAGTGTAGTATCTAGTATCTACCAACTTCGGACTGCACCAAAGCCGGTCATCTCACTACCCCTAAAAAGGCCAAGATGGTCAAGTAAGGTTCTAAGAGTTCGTTAGTGCTTCACGACATCACTCAGCGGCCCCGTATTCTCTTTGATTAACTCAAAGGCTACCGGTACCCACAAATATGTCACACTAACGTAGCTACTTCTTCAACCATGTCGGTATACTCGGCATAGTTCCCTCACAGTTTATTGCTACTTACCTAAAAGGTGTCCCCAAATCCAGGTGTAGGATTTAAACAAACCCAAACAAGGAACCCAAAAAGTAAAGCAATCAAATCAATCAAGGTAAGCATGTAAAGGTTATCTAAAAACCCTAAGGTAACCCCACTTTGGAAAAAGATCCCCAGCAGAGTCGCCAGTTCTGTGGTACGGTGGGAGAACTGACTTGGGATTTTGCGTTTGTATTCGCAAATGTTTCGGTTTAGAAAGAGTCGCCACCGACTTTTTATTTTATCCTAAGGAAAGGTCAAAAAGAACAGGAAAGACCTTTGAGATGTCTTCGTGGGTTCGGGGGGTAGATTATGAAAAGGGAAGGTTCTAGCACCCTTTTCATCCATGATTATCCATGGGCTCTTAGTTACTTGTTTTTTAGATCACTTTCCTTTGCTTTTCAATTGTTTGAAATGGTGCTTTGTGTGTGTGATTTTGAAAATGTTTTGAAAAAAATATGCCTTGTCTAGGCAACCTTTGTAATGATTCTTGTTTGAATATATACAAAGGTGTGTGTCTTTTTGAAAAGATAATTCAATGTTTTGAAAGTTGTTTTTTGAAGTTGTATTGTGAAGTATGTTTGAAAATGTCAAGGATGTTTTGCAAGATTTTGATCAAGTAACTAAGAGTTTGTCTACCCTAATTTACTCAAAGATCTTTCTCATGTTTTTAACCCTTTTAACAGTGTTGTTTCACCATTGTGTTTGATGAACAACCTTGCGTTAGGATGTTAAACGGGACATGCGCGGGTCATTGTATACAATCATTGAAGGCAACTTATGAGACGCTCTAGCAATTTTGTAAGGGACGAGATCGTTTTATTGAAGGCAACATCGAGGGTCATCGAGGGACTAACGATCTTTTGTTTATCGAAGGGACATTTGCTAGAGTGTCTCATACTCGAGGGACATGATTTCATTTTCCGAGGCAACAAGCGAGGTTACCCTAGAGGTGCAAGTGTGATTTATGTATTGATTTTCGTGCATTTATCTTGTATAAAGTTGTCTAGCGATTGATTTTGAATCTTCGCATACAAACCCTAATTACTATAGAAAGCGATAAATTGCGGGAATTTAAAGTCTAAGTTATTACAAATAAGTATCCGGGGATGGGGGTACAAATGTTTACAAATGGGGACGAGTCTTATCATAATAGTAATGTTCAAATATTATTTACAACCAAATCGAATCGTCGCATTCTCAATGTAAAATTGTAACAAGATATAAGATGATGAAAATTAAAGAGTTTATGAGATGCGTACAAAAAAATATTAACCTAATTAAAGACTTAAGTATTATTATTTTTTTTGTATTTTTGTTAGTTATATATATAAACAAAGGGTTTTAAAGAAAAAATAAAAAGAAAAAAAGAATTGTTTAAGTTAAAGTATTCTATTATTTATGCATTTTTGTATTATTAAAGGTAATAGTCATTAGAAAAAATATGTTAAGAAAATTTATACAAAATATATATATTTTAGCAATAAGATAAAAAGGAAGTATATTGTAAAAAAAGAAAATAATTGATAAAAAAAGATTAGTTCAAAAAAATGATGATAACGGGCCTAATGGTTAGTATGGCCCAAGTAAGTAAAAACAAACAAAAAAAATTGGATGTAAAAGGAGGGTGCATGCGCTGAAAGCCACTTGGGCTTTAAGAGTTTTGCTGGGCGAAGGCCCATTTGAATCATGCAATGTTTTTTAGGGTTTGAACAAATTGTTTTCAGAATTAGGATTTGATTTGTGAATGGCGCCGCTCCTCTCCTTTCATCGTTCTCAACCATGAATTTCTGACTAACCCTTCAACCTTCCAGTCGCCAGAGCGCTACCACCCATCTTCTCTCCACGACGGCACGGGGCAATGGTTCGAAAGGTACGCTTCTTTGTTCTAAACGCGCTCTCTTTTACAGTTTGCATGTTTAATCTGGTATGTTTTTGTTGTTTGTGAAGCTTTGATCTTTGATGTTTTGGTGTTTATGATATGAGATGCAGAAAAAGAAAGAGAGAAAATGATACCTTGGTGACTTTGTTCTGTAAGACGATGGAGGGAGAGGCATGTGGGATTGGCGGCGCTCTCAGGTGGCCGGAGGAGGGAGGAGCGTGATGATGATGCGATGGTATTTTGTATCTTTAACTCTTTTTTGAGTCGTTTAATGATGAGTTTGTATTCTGAAAACCCTATTTCTGAAAATGCTTGCTTCTGAGTTCTCTCTTCTTCTTCTCCTTTGTTATGTTAGTGATGATCCAGTCTGAAACATTGTTTTTTATATGTTTCTCTTTGTTGGCTTGATGATTCTGATGATGAATTTATTCTGAAGATTGTTGTTTGTTCTTTTCACTTCTGGCTTCTTCCTCCTCTTTGGGCTTTGTTGATTCTGATGACGAATTTATTCTTAAGATTGTTTGTTTCTAATTTAAGCTGATGATTTTGCCAATGATGAACTTGTTACTTATTTGATGTGTTTTTGTTGGCTTGAGTTGATATTCCGATGATGAACCCTGTTCTGAGGATTGCTATTGTTGTTGATTTTCTTGGATGTTTGATAATGGTGAAACTGAAAACCAGTGTCCCTTTTCCTTCATTTTTGGACCTCTTCTTTTTCTTTGGGGTGTTAGCTTTTGATGATGAGTATATGCTCTGGAAAAAAAATGTTTGTTGTTATTGATTTGGTGTTTTTGTTGATCTGAGTTTGCTTTGTGAGTTGGCAGACTTGAATGGTTTGTAAGGCAGGTTTTGACAGGCTTGCTGTTTGTTTTGGTAAGGCAGGCTTGAGCCTTTGAGGCAGTTTTGAAGAGGTTATGCAGGTTACAGGATAGCTTGATAAAGGTTTTACTTTGAGTTGCAATTTTTGTGGCTTGTGTTATTTTTGGTTCTGAAGGCAGACTGGTGTTTTTGATATCAGCTTGCAGTTTTTGATTTTAGTACAGATTGGGGCTTTTAGTTATGCAAGCTGGAAGGTTTGTTGGGTTTTGGAGGCTGGTTTTAGCCTTTTGTTGAGCTTGCAGTTTGCAGGTTTTAGTGTTTTGGTGTTGGTAAGGCAGGCTACAGGCTTCCTGTTGGTAAGGCAGGCTACAGGTTTGTTGGGTTTGGAAACAGACTTGCTGTTGTAGGTTTGTGTTTGAACAAGTTTGAAGGCTTGTTTGGTCAGGCGGGCTACTGAGTTTTGCTTGTCTTTACAAGCAGTTTGATAGCTCTCTGTAGTTATTGTGCAGGTTTTGGACTTGCATTTTTTGGTTCTATCTGCTCCTCCTTGCACTGTTAGACTATTCTCTTCTCTTATATCTTTTAAGCCTGCCAAAACTGCAAACCTTTTTCTGATTCTTTCTTTCTCTCTCCATAAAAAGCATTTTTAATTGCTTAATGTACTTTTTTCTGAAAAGATTGTTGGCCAGAAAATGATGAAATGTTTTGACAAGTGTAGCGATAAAAAATGTAGCGGGGTAAATCGGAGATCGAATTATTGATTAATTCGTCTCACAAAAGCAAGAGTCGCCACCGCGCTTTATTATTTCCAAGGGAAAAGGGAAAAGAGCGAAATAAAACCCTAAAGTATGCAATGTAAAATAATACTTTCTAAAAGTAATAAAAATACAAGGCATTTTGAAAAGAGATCTATGGTTCGGGGGTTGGTTATACAGTGGGAAGGTATTAGCACCCAATGTATCTATAGTACTCTATAGGAACCTTTTGAAATATCTTTTTATTAAAATGTTCGTTTGATTAAAAATAAATTGTTTTGGCCGAAAAGGGGTACGGACGGATTTTTGAAGGTACGACGACCTAATGTCGAAGTTTTGGCTTAAAAGGTATAAGTTTTGAAAAGATTGAATATTTGGGGAAAAATTGTCTTAAGTTTTAATGAAATGCAGATGTTCGCGTGATTGGACTTGAGGACATGAAGTCAACAAATTTAATCATTTTTCTCTTGGACTTAGACGTAAACGGAATAATCAAATAAAGATGAAATAAATCCAAACTGAAAATCAGATAGATAATGATTAAATAGCTAAATGACATATAACCACAACAATGATTAAATAACAGATTAAATGATATGAACATGCATTTTTATATTTTTTGATAATATTAATTAAAGCGAGGGAATTAATTAAAGGAAATAAAATGTTTTTTAAGTTTTTTATTTTTATATGTTTTTTTAGTATTAATATAAAATATTATTTTTAAGAATTATTAAATGATTTTAAACTTTAAAATTACTAACTTAAATCTAATTAAAAAAGGAATACTAAAAATTACTAAATTAATCTTAAAGTTAATAAAAATTGGTCACCTTATTAAAATTTGTCTTAATTAAATGATCTCTATTTGATTAAGTTATAATTAAACTAAATTAATAAAGTTCTAAAAAACTAAAAGAGAATAAATAGAAAGAGGTGTATTAGAAATAAAGGGTTAGATGAGCAAATGTATGGGCCAAAGGGTTCTAAGGGGGCCCAAACAGAAACAAGCAGAAATGGGGGTGTATAAGGAATTCGCTGGGCTTAAGGCTGTTACAGGTTGAGGTCCATACATTTTATAATTTGTTTTTTCTTAGGGTTAAGCATTTATTTAGTTTGGTGAAAGAAATTAGGGTTAACAAAGGGGTTAAGGTTTTGCACCGTTCGGGCACCCTTCACTTCATCTTCTTCGCCTTTGCCTTCTTCGCTGCTCTCATGCGTTGCTCTCATGCGTTTCTCTCATGCGTTGCTCTCATGCGTTGCTCTCATGCGCTGCTCTCATGTCTGCCTCCGACTTTCCCTTTGCCTGAGCCACCAACGCCTCTTCTTCCCCAAATATCGCTCAGTGATACAGTGAAGGTGACGATTCGTCCATTTAGTGCATTAGGTTTTTTATTTATTTGCATGTTTATGATTTGTGTTCATTTCGATTCTGACTTCGTTTTTCTTACATGATTCTGTTGAGAAGGTGAAAAGGAAAAAAGAAGCAACGAAACTACCTTTATGAAGGAGGAGGGAAGGGCGTTCCGGAGGCTTGCTGGCGGAGGGGGGAACGCAGTGAGGCTGTGAGCTTGGAGACCCTGGTTTGTCTTCTTTAATACTTTTTAGGGTTTTATGATGACAGTTTGAAAACCCTTTGCGTGATATCTTTTCTTCTTCTTCCTTTTGCTTCGCTTATGTATGCTTCAATGTTGCCTTCGAATACTTTTCTTCTCTTCTTCTTTGCTGTGCTGAATATGTTTCTGAGTTACATTTATTTTTACTGGCCTATGATGGAGTATTCTGAGGCCTTGATGCTTGACATTGGTTTGATGGGTTGTGTTATTTGGTATTCTGGTTTTTTGGCTTTGGGCGTGTATGGCTGGTACGAGTTTTGGTTGGATTGTTTCAGGTTTGGCCTGGTTTTTGCTTCTACAGGTTTGGTCCTTTTGAGTTTACTGGTTTTTTCAGGCCATGGTCACACGATATTTGGCTTTGAAATGGTTATGATTTTTGGTGATGGATCTACTAGTTTCGCTTCAGGTTTGGCCTGGTTTTTGCTTTGTGTTACAGGTTATGGTTTGAAAGGCTATATTGGTTGTTGTTTTGGTGAGGCTATACTGGTTTATGCAGGTTATGACCTTGACAAGGTTTAAAGGTTTTATGGTTTAGGCCATATTGGTTGAGGCTTTGAAATGGCTATGGTTTTTGCTGTCTTGAATGCAGGTTGTATGGGTTTTATGGTTTAGGCCATATTGGTTGTTCTGGTTTATGCAGGTTTAGGCCATATTGGTTGTTCTGGTTTATGCAGGTTTAGGCCATATTGGTTGTTCTGGTTTATGCAGGTTTAGGCCATATTGGTTGTTCTGGTTTATGCAGGTTTAGGCCATATTGGTTGTTGGTCTTGATACAATAGGTTCTTGAGGTTTTGGTACTCATACAGATCTCAACTTCAGATACAGTCCAGATACGCTCCAGACACGGTTGCCATTCTGTCACTCATTCGGAATTTATCCCCAGCTCAGAGATGCTCCATACACAGATACTTCTCTATTGTCCATTCAGAATTCAGATACAATACAGATACACTCGAGACACGACAGTCATTCTGATACTCATTCAAAGTTCAAATATAGTTACAGCTCAGATACGCTCCAGACACGGATGCTATTCTTTTGCTCATACAGACTCAGTCTCTAGATACAGTTCAAATGCATTCCAGACACGGATGCCGTTTTGATGATCATTCTTCTGACCTACAACATTGCAATTCAACAAACATTCTTGGATGGCATCTTTAAGCCCATCTCCAGCGAGATTCTACCATCTCCAAATGGCATCTGTAAGCCCATTTCCTCAGCTATATTTTGACGAGTGCAAATTTACGGGCACTCTAGTGTCCAATCCTCTTTTACCTTCGAGTCGCGAAAGGCAAACTTACCAATCTAACTCTTCAAGTTCAAGAAGATTGAACACGGGAAACTGTTGTACCCCAAAATTTTCCCTCTCATTCCATCAACATTTTCTCAATCACAAGACTCTTGGAACTCAAGATCAAGCTAGGGTTTGCCTGCTCAAGACACCTCCTTACACTGTTGACCTAAATTAGGGTTTGAGTTTTCACAGGGATGTTTTGACCTAAAATGCCCAAGGTGACTTTCATACTTCATATTATACTCACAAGTTTGTCCATACCAAGTTTCAAGCCTTGATTCAAATTTTTGCCCAGTCAATTGGACAGTTGACCTAGAAATCAGCTGTATTGGGGAAACAGTCAACTGTGGCCAATTGACAGTCAAACCTCATGAAATTTGACCCACATAAACATTATGAACTCATTTGAACCATTTGATCAAGTTTGGATCACAATTCCACAAGAAATTTGATCAGATCACCAAAAGGGCAAAATGGTCATTTTTAGGGTTTTGACTGCATAAAGGCAATTTTTGACTGTTTGACCTAGCCAATGGCAAATTAAGCTCACACATGGACTCAAGGACTCAATGAAATTGTCTTGACTCATTCAACAAGTTCAAAAGATCTCAAATGCATAGGATTAACAGATGAATTTTTCGATCAACTGATCAAAATTTAATTGTACACTGAAAAGTCAAACTTTGACTTTTTGGTCAAAATCAAGTGCCAAGAGTCATTTTTCACCAAGACATGTCAAATTATGAAACTTGTTCATCAAGAAACCTAAAATAGCAAATTAGGGTTTTAAATGGAAAAATTTCATAACTTAGAAATTTTCTAAGTTATGAAATTTTCTTATTTTTTCCTAACTTTGTCCCATTTTTTCACCAAGATGCAAATGGATTCAAACAAAACTTGCAACATGAAAGTTGTATTCCATCACAAAGTATACAACTATGATTCACAAAGTTTTCTCAAAAGAGGCTTGTATCTCAAGTTATGATTTTTGGAACAAGGGTACCTAAAACTTTTAACTTAGAGAAATTTTGCCCTAATTTAGGTAGGATTTTGACCCATCTTCTTGGCCATTTTTCACATAGTTCCACTTGGAGTTTCAAGTTTCATTTCAAATATGGATTATAGTACATGTTCCAAGCTTTCCAAATTGTCCAAGAACTCCTCAAACACCCTTGTGGTTAGAGAGAATCGAATGCTTGAAGTTGGCAAAAACTCACTTTGATCCATGGCCAATACATGTTCATACCAATTTGCAAATCTGATCTAGCTAGCTTGGTTCACAATTACAGGCCTCAAAACCAGTTTGTACTCCATAATTTAATGCATATCCATTGAGCTAAGGTATTGTCTTGGTCATTAGGGCATTGTACACTAGATTAAGCCTTAAATGGAAAAAGTAACAATGTCATTTTTGCTTAAACTTCACTTTATGTCAAAACAAGATCCTTGAGGCATGGGGCCATATCTCTGAGGCAAGATCAAATCTACCAATTCCAGGAACCAAGAGAAAAATATGCAGCATGATATAGGACTTGTACAGGCCTGCATTGAACAGATACACACTCTTGCTTCAAGAAGAAGAAAAGTGGCAAATCACAAGCCATCTCTCACATCTGTTAAAACCAACTTACACAAACATTGCAAACAAGTTTGATACCTCCTAACAAGCCAGAAACACGACCCCTTTGCCTCTCAAAACCCGTAGTGCACAAAACCCCCATTTTCTTGCAAAACAGGGTCAGTTCTGCAAACTTCAAGCCATAATCAAAATCCATCGTGTGTTTTGTCCAAAGATACTTCAAACACCTTCCAACCAACATACCTAAGCTATCCAGATCATCCATTGCTAGCTGTAACACCCTTAACACACATTGCCATTTTTGTTTCAAAGCTTTGCAGGTTGAGTTCTGTAGCACGATTCAGGCTACTTCAAAACAAGCCAGGCATTGGGAAAGCTTCATTGGACATCAGGAAAGCTCAAAAGAACCTCACACACTCTTGGAAGTTGTTGCATTGGCCAGCTCGAAGTCAACTGAAACAGGTATTTCATGAACTTCTATCTCTCTATGTAGGAATAGTTAGGCTTAGGTTTGTGAATGAAATATGTTGTACTCATAGCCCTGAAGCCATACATATGCTTAGTTTTCATTTACATTAATCGTGCTAGGAGAATTTCACCCATGAACTTTCTGGAAAAAAACTAGGTTAGAAATTAGGGCCAGAGAAATTCTCTCTGGTCTTTGAGAGTTAGCTCAAGTTTTTTATATGGTTGGATTCGTTGTTTGATGCTCTACAAATTTCATGTTATGACTTTTGTCAAAAAATCAAAGAATCAGGAGATAGCATTTGTGTACAGAAGCGCGCGTATTTTTGTTCAAAGGAAGAAGATGAAGTTTGGTTTGGGCTGGGCCTGTACAGGCTTGCTTTTGGCACCCCCCTCTTTTCTATTTACACCCCCCTGGCCCATTTCTTGTACATTTGTCATTTTTGTATTTTTGTTTCATTTCTGATTTTGATTTTTTATTTTCTAACATAAAAAATACTTAAAATTTATTTTTATATTTTTTCATATTTATTTGATATTTATTTTCATTATTACTAGTATAAATATGTAAATAATTTATTTTCTTTTTATTAAAACTCAAAGAATAAATGTAAAAAATACGCTTATTTTTATTTATTATTTTTATACACACTTAAAAACATTTTCTTGAATATACACATTTTTTGTAAATAATTAATTTTTATTCTTATATATTTAATATGTTTAATATATATATATATATATATATATATATATATATATATATATATATATATATATATATATATATATATATATATATATATATATATATATATATATATATATATATATATATATATATATATATATTTATTTTATTAAATAATTAGGTCAAAAATACAAAAATAATACACTTTCATTTTTATTAATATTTTACACTAAAAATATCTTTTTTTTACGATATACTTTTATTTTTTATATAAATTAATATATTATTGTATATAATTAATAAATAATACTATTTATTTAAAAATTAGGGTTTTTGCCCTAAATAACAAAATAATTAAAGTTGCCTTTTTTTTATTATTTACATTTCATATTAAAAAATACTTTTTACATACATAAAAACTTTTTGCATAATACATTTTATTTAAACATTTACTTATTGTATTTTATTCAATTATTGCACATTTAAATATTGTCTATACATTCGATTTAGTTGTAATAATTTAGAATTTAATTTCTTGTCAAATTCCCCCAATTCAAATTTGTACCCCCTCCCTATATCATGTTGTAATAGTGTAGAATTTAAATTCTCGCACCTTTTTATGCTTTCAATTATGCCATGATTAGGCTTAGGGTTTGTATGCCAAATAAAAACAATAACTAGCTTGACCTAATCCAAGATAAATGTGTATGAAAAACAAACATAATGCACAGTTGCATCCCCTAGGGTTTCAATCCACTTGTTGCCTTCAAAAATGGGCCATGGTTGCATGTCAAGTACTTTGGCAAAACAAAAACAAAACAAAAGATCATAGTCCCTCGATGACGCTATCTGAGTTGCCTAAACAAAATGATCAAGCCCCTTAAGAAAATTGCCAAAAATACTTGACACGATTGCTATCATGGTCTATACGATGACCCGCGCCTGTCCCGTTTAACATCCTAACACAAGGTTGTTCACCAAATACAATGGTGAAACAACATTGTTAAAAGGGTTAAAAACATAAGAAAAATCTTTGAGTAAAATAGGGTAGATAACTCTTAGTTACTTGATCAAGCTTGCAAAAACATCCTTGCTATTTTTTCAAAACACACTTCACAACACAATTTCAAAACCCTACTTTCAAACATTGAAAACTTTTTAAAAGACAAAAACACCTTTGTATACATTCAAACACGAATCATTACAAAGGTTGCCACAATGATGGCCTCTTTTTCAAAACATCTTTCAAAACCACACACAAAGCACCATTTCAAACAATTGAAGAGCACCATTTCAAACAATTGAAAAGCAAAGCAAGTGATCTAAGCAAGTAACTAAGAGCCCATGGATAACCATGGATAGAAAGGGTGCTAATACCTTCCCTTTCTATAATCTACTCCCCGAACCCAAGTAAAACATCTCAAAGGTCTTTCCTGTGCTTTTTGACCTTTCCTTAGGATAAAATAAAAAGTCGGTGGCGACTCTTGCTAAACTGAAACATTTGCGAACACAAACGCAAAATCCCAAGTCAGTTCTCCCATCGTATCACACAAAATATACACTCACAAGAAGTTATGAATTTGGACATTATAGGTCATTTTGAAAAGTCAACAAAGACACCTTTTTTTGTCAAAGCTTCATACATGAGCATGGAATACCAAATTGAGATGGGACAACAAGGGTTGCTTAGAGGACATCTCAAGCTTTCTAAAAAGTCCAAGAACACCTTCAAAGAGTCAAAATTGAGGAAGTTATGCATTGGTGAAGTTGACCTTTTTTTGCAAAATTGTCAAAAGTCAACTATGCCTAAAAATGCAATCTTTGCCAAATGGGCTCAATCTTTTGCACTTGTTTTGAGTTGGCAACATGGTCCACGAGCCCTAGCCCTTGCCACTTGTCATTATTTTTTTTTTATTATTTATTTTGATTTTTATTTGAATTAAATCAAATTTAAACAAAACAAATCATGAAAAATCTAAAGCATTGAAAACTCAAGATTTTGTACTTGTTTCAGGTCTCAAATCCAGTTGGCAAGCATTTGAAATCGTGCAAAGCATTGGTGTGGACAAAAAGATTGATTTTGCCTAATTTTAGAAAGATATTCAAAGTGAATCAAATCCAAATCAAACACATTGGTGGAGGAAGATTAAGATCAGTTTTTGAACCCTAATTCATTCCTCAGTACATAAGGAGTATTTGCAGACCCAAAAGAAGGCTAGAGAGAGGCGCATAAGGTCAGAACAAACTTGAAAAAAACAGAAAAAAGTGGTAATTCTAATTCATAGTTCCAAGCAATTACAGGCCTTCCTGATCATCCCAATCACTTGCTGGGAGTGTAGGCAGGCAAAACCAATCAAGAACAAGTCTTTTCCAGCGCCAAAAACCACTATAAGGCATTCACGACATTGAACTTTTCTTGAATTCGGTTTGCATAATTTTTACATTGATAGCTTGAACCGATCATATATTCTTGATCCTTAGAACATTTGCAAGCTTTCTGTAATAATTAATTGTGTTTTCATAGACTGAATCAAGAATTGCCATTGTTAGGGTTTTTGGTTCCGTTTTAGGGTTTTTGTGTGCAGGCAAAATTAGCCTTCATGAAGGGTACCATGGTGTTCAGGATGGCAAGACGGTTCGATACATGGAATTAGAAACCATTTATCATGTCTAGGAAGGATTTTGGAATGAGCCAAGGTTTTAGCTACGGACATATGTCCGTAGGTAAAAGTGTTTCACTTTTAGCAACGCACCAAGGACAGGGATGATGGCGTGCCATCACCTCACTCGTCCATTTGAAAATTCGCGCGCATATTTCTTTATTTCGCTTGTTTATTATATAATAATTATTGTTTATACTATATACAACAAAAACAACTAGCGCAGTTGGTTACAGGGTGAGGGAAAAAGGCATCAGGGCCTGGGTTTGAATCCCAGGTCCCCCAATTTCTTGCATATTATTTTTCTTTCAGGGATTACATGCGCGCACAAGGCCAAGGTCTACCATGTGACCTCCTCATCCAGCCTGCCAGACGTCTAGATGGCCAGATCTAATGGCCATCATATGAAGGACCATCATGGACTTCAGTCAACGCGTAGCATCAGATCCAGAAAGTCAAAGTGGATCAATTTCTGTTGGGCTCAAGAATTGCTATCCACACCCCCTTCAGATTGCTTCCCAGGCCCAATTTCTCTTTATCCTTTTTTTTATATTTTATTTAGTTTATTTATTTTTATTAACAAACTAATTATTTCTTTTATAAAAAAATCACATAAAATCAACTTTTCATCAAATTAGGTTTAGATTTTATTTTTTATCAAAAAATTAATTAATTTAATTAGGTTATTTAATTTAGATAACTTTAATTATTTTGTACATCATTAAAATTAATTAGAACAATTAGGGTTCTAATTTAATTATATTTTCTTGTTCTTAAAATAACAAAAATACAAAAAATGGGCCATGTAATTATTTTCTTTAATCAATTTAATTAGTTAATTAATTTTGTATTCATTTTTAAAAACCTAATTCTTTTCTCAAAAAATAATTAAAAACAACAAAAACATTTTTTTCCTTTTAATTAGGTTAGCAAGGGGTAAAAACCCTAATTTATTGTCGTTCTTAATTTCATCGCGCGCTTTATTATTATTTTTACCATATTAATGTAATTTCTCACAAGTTGTAATAGTTTAATTAGGTCTTTTATTTTCATTTACCGCTTTATTTTTTAAGGGTTTGTTTTTGGCTATGTAAATACCTGAAGCCTTGTAATAGTGTAGTTTAATTTCCGCACTTTAAATTCCGCAAAATATTAAACTGTTAGATGTATGATATTAGGGATGCATGACAAGAATGTATGTAAACTTTAAAACGGTTAGATAACCCTAAATATGCAAAGATAATAACTTGAAATTGAATCACTCGCACATGCGCACTCCTAGGGCATACTTCCACTTCGGTTGCATTCGGTAAACGGTCATTAAGTATAGGATATTTTAGTGGTCACTCTCTTGTCTAAACAAAGATCAAAGTCCCATTCGGATAAGTTGCCTCAGAATGGTTGCCTCGGAATTGTTGCCTCGAATAATTGATCTAAGACATTAGGGTTATTACTAAGACGTCCTAACATTACTTTAGTGACCGTACGTCCCTTTTCGAATTGACCCTCAAAACTCCAACGACGATGCTACCTACTTACTAATAGTGGGATAGCACTGTCTAAAGGAAGCAAACATAGAATAATTCTCTTTTTTCGAGTAGGTAGAATCTTAAGTACTTGCTCAATCCAAACGAACTTTTTCACACTTACAATCTTTAAAACAGCTTTCAAAAACACTTCGTAACACTCTTGAAGACAAAAGCAAGAGTTAAATCGAAGTAAAAAACTTTTCAAATCACACAAACACACAAAAGAAATTTTGAAAATGATGAGCAAGTACCTAAGAGCCCGTAGATAACTACGGATAGAAAGGGTGCTAATACCTTCCCTTTCTATAATATACCCCCCGTACTCAAAATCTCGAAAAAAGGAATTTTTCTACGCTTTTTTCCTTTCCCGTTAGATAAAATAAAAGACGGTGGCGACTCTTTCTTACCGCGACATTTTGCAAACACAAACGCAAAACGTAAACCAGTAATTCCTAAAAAAAACAGTCTCGGTTCTGGCCACCGTAACACACCTCTGAATCTCCATAGCACTCAAACGATCCTCTAGCTGTTTGTATTTATCATCAGTGGGAGGATATTGTTCTTCAGAGTAATCAGGTTCTTCCTCTCCTTCGGATGCCGGGTCGTTGTTCACTTCCTGGGTTTGATTATCTCCTTCGCCTGATGATGTTGCAAAGTCTAAAGTTCTCCTGGTTAGTCCTTTAAACCTTTTTCCCATGATTACAACACCGATTGGTTTCTTCGTTTTCTTCTTCTTCTCTTTGGCCAGCAGAGTCTTCAACTCCTCTTGTCCTTTTGTTAGAGCCATGAGCATTTGTTGAAACTGGGCGTTCTGTACCTGAAGATCTTTCACAGTCTGTTCAACATCCATCTAACTGAAATAAACAGTAGAAGGATAAGGAGACCTGTTATGAGAAACCTGTATGATGTTATGGTGAATGAAGATGCAATATGCAAATGATTTCAAGGAAATTTAGAGATTTAAACTTGTTCAAACAAAAAAGGAACACACGTTATATTAAATAAAACCAAGTTTGAATACATCATGCGTCCTTGGGCTTACAAAGAAAGAAACAAAATACAGCAAAGCTCCTAAGATAAAAAGACCGAACGCATCCTCTTTGGAGCAATGTAGGCATTCATGTTTTTCTCTTCATGATGAAGTTTGGTGAGTTCCAAAACCTTCTTCTCACTAGCGTAATACTGGGTTTCAAAGGTGTCTCGCTCTTCTTTCAACTGAACCCAAGCTTTCTGCAGGTCTTCGAGAGAGGTAGGTATGTCAGGATGAAGAACGGTGTATGGGACATCTCCTTAAATAACAAGCTCAATGATGACAGGAAGGATGGAAGGGTAAGACATCAAGAGACTATGGGCACGAGCCCGTACCCACCTAAGGTAAGGCTCGAGGGGGATTGAGTTTTTATGTCCCAAAGTCCTACTATCCACCTTGTTTACCATTCCACAAGCATGTGTAAACCTCTGGCGGTAACCTTGGTCTTCTTTGTCGTAGTAGAACACCAGACCTTGGGTGAGCATCTCGTGAGGTCCGTCTCTTCGGGCATACACAAACTATCGAAGAGCCAAGCATGGGTTGTAGGTGATACCTCCCTTAATACCAAGCATAGGTACATTAGGGAACTCCCCACAGCGGTCAATGATAGAGATATCTTCCAATGATCTCGAGCACCAACAGATATCAGAGTGGGTGAGAGACATCATCCTTTGAGACCAAGTCAGTCTTTTCTCGTTCTTCAATGCTGACTGAGGCAGGTGTAAAGTGAACCACTTAGCGAGTAGGGGGATACAACACAAAAGGGTGCCTCCTTTCTTCATTGTGCGGGTATGAAGGCAATGCAAGATGTCTCCTAGTAAGGTAGGTATAGGATTGCGAGAGAGAAAGACTTTGATGGCATTAACGTCTATGAATTGGTCCAAATTGGGAAACAGAACCAAACCATAAATGAGGAGAGCTAGTACGTCTTCGAAAGCTTGGAAATCCATGTCATCCCAGAATGAACGAGCTTTTTCCAATAGAAACTTAGCTAGAAATCCTTTAACCCCACTTCTTGTCTCCCAATTGGCTATGACATCAGCCCTCTTCACATGTAAAGCTTCGACGATGACTTCAGGTTTTGGAATCCCTTCTAGACCGGTGAACGGTATCTAATTAAGCACGGGCACCCCTAAGAGTAGAGAGAACTCTTCCAGTGTAGGTACCAACTGATAGTCCGGGAAAGTGAAACAATGATGTACGGGATCAAAGAATTGGAATAGTACATACATCATCTCTTCTTGGAAGTTGGATGTAGCCAAACTGAGGAGTCGACCATATTTCTTGGTAAAAGGAGATTCCCCGGGAACTCTTGAGGATAGCTCTTGAATTTTGAGGATGTGCTTTTACAAATCTGATTCAGATGGTGTTTCTTCGGAGAGAATTCATGTCCTACAAAACAAAAACAAAGATAAATTTCTAAATCCTTGAAATGGTTAGTGTGCATGCATATGATGTTGATGATGTTTATTATGTTTATGTACAAGCAAATATATACACACACAACAAACAAATCCCTATGTTTTAGGCTTGCATGAGTTTTGTAGGTAAGTACCCTCTTGAAGTCTAGTTGGCTCAACCTGCCCTAGAAATAATGACCGGGTTCTAAAGGATCTCAATATTACCGACCTTTATCTTAGGCATTGTCTCAGCACAAAAATCTTTTCTTGCAGCCGGGATATCCCAAAAGTCTAGCCTCAATGAGTGTAGTATCCAGTATCAACCAATTTTCAGCTCTACACCGAAACCGGCTACCTCACTACGTCCTAATGGCCAAGTTTGTTCAATTAAGGTTCTAAGGTCAATTAGTGCTTCATGACGCCACTCAGTGGCCCTGTATTCTCCTCGATTCACCACGAGGGATACCGGTACCCACAAATGCGTCACACTAACATAACCATTGTTTCAACCATATCGGTCTACGCCGTACAGTCTCCATAATCTATTGCTATTTACCTAAAAAGGTGTCCCAGATCTGGGTGGAGGATCAAAGCAAGCCCAATACGAAGAACTAAATATAAAGCACACAAATAAAATAATGAAAGCGAGTAAAGGTGATCTAACCCTAAGGTAACCCCACTTTTTTTTATTTATAATTTTGTCCCCAGTAGAGTCGCCAGTTCTGTGATACGGTAGGAGAACTGACTTGGTGTTTTTGCATTTTGATCGCATTTGTGTGGATAGCAAGAGTCGCCACCGACTTTTCTTTTATCCAAAAGTAAAGGTAAAAAAGCACAGGAAAGACCTTTCAAGATTATTTCTCGGGTTTGGGGGGTAGATTATGAAAAGGGAAGGTATTAGCACCCTTTTCATCCATGGTTTTCCATGGGCTCTTAGTTACTCGTTTAGATCACTTGCTTTTATTTGACAGTGTGCTTGTGATGTAGGCTTTGAAAGTGTTTTGAAAAGATGTTTTGCAATGGTTCTCGTCTCTATAAGAACGTATACAAAATGGTCTTTTTTTTTTTTGAAAATGTTTTAAGATGAAAGTGTTGGTGTAAAAATGTTTTTGTCGTGAGCAAGCGAGTAACTAGGAGCGACTCTACCTACTCGAACGGTTTCCAATGTTCTTTTCTTCCTCCTTTTAATGTTACTTTATTACCATTAATTTGGTAAGAAGCCCCATCGTTGGATGTGAAGGGACAAGCGCGGGTAAATTTTACAGTCATCGAAAGCAACTTATGAGACATTTTAGCAATTTTCATAAGGGACGAGATTGTTTTATCGAATGCAATGTCGAGGGTCATCGAGGGACTACGGTCTTTTTATCGAAGGGTCATTGCTAAAACGTCCCATGTTCGAGGGACATGACTATGTTTCCGAGGTAACAAGCGAGGTTACCCTAGAGGTGCACGTGTGAAAAGTGTGTTTGTTTCAAGTTATTTTGTCGAAATTAGGTTATCTAGCGATTGATTTTATGTATTGCCATGCACGCCTAATTACTATGCAGTATAAGGAAAACAATAAATTGCGAAAATTGGAATTCTACGCTATTACAAAGCTTTTGGGAATGGGGGTACAATTTTTTTATAAATGGGGATGGATCAATGCGATTAACAGTCAAAAATAGGCAATCAATACAACCAAACCGAATTTAACTATTAATTAACATTATAACAGCCTATGAAATAAAATTAATTTGACAAAGTATAGAAATTTTTGGTATTTTGTTTGTGAGAAAATTTGAAAAGAAATTAAAAATCTATTCCATTAATTAGCCTAAGAATTAAATCAAATGCATGTATTTTTTTTTTTGTTATTTTAAGAAATTAAATAAATTAAAACTTAAACACAAAATAGTTAATAAATTTATTTACAAAGTCTTAAACTAAATTAATTACGGAAATTAACTAATTTTGAAATTGTGTTTCTTTTATTTAATTGGATTTTTTCTTAGAATTTAAAACTAAATCTAAACTAATAGATTTATTAAATTATAAAATTAAACTAAATTTTTTCTAGTTAATTAAAACATAATTATTTAATTAGTTTTACTAACTAGGTTGGTAAATGGAACATAACTTAAATAAGGGTGTAAAGTAGTATGTTGGGGTGTAAAACAGAAATCAGATTGGGCTTAGAAATTTTGAAACAACAAAGCCCAAAGAACAAAACAAATTTATTGTATAAAAAAAAGTAAATGTTGGTATTAAAAAAAAAGTTCGGGCTTGGACTTGGGTCGGTGACCCGGTTTGAGATGTCTTTCTGCAAATGGGTTAAAAAACCCTAAAAATAGAAAAAGGAAAAAAAGCAGGCTTCATCTTTCTCTCCAAGCTCGCTCTCTGTTTACCTTGGGATTTGGTAAACAACCGCTGATCCTCCAAATGGTTACTTATTTGGTTACTCGCAGGATCGATCAGATTGATCCTATGGACATAGGTTGATTTTGAAGTTTGATTAAGGTGGATAAGGCTTTAAGTAAAATGTTTCAAGTAAATTGCATAAAGAAGGAAAGGCTTGGTAAAATAAATAAGGCTTTAAAGTAAAGGTTCGACAGGAATTTAAAGGGGAAAGCATGTAAAATACTGGAAAAGTAAATGACTTTTAATTGATAAAATTGGTGTTTCACACATACATTTCTCAACAATTCTTTCGCTCACACTGGGTACTTGAATCTAAATGAGTGACTATGTATATGATTGTGAACACACGCGAGAAACTACATGTCTACTCCTATTTATACTAAAACATTCCAAGTAACCGTCGGGCAGTTACACTGCTTCGAGATTAAGCCACTTGGCACGTTCTCCATGCTCGACGCTCCAGATCCTTGCACGTTTGCACGTAGTAACTGCTGGAAACCGTTTTCCCTCCAAAGCTTTGAATTTCAAACTGCTCCACTCTGGATCATCGAACACCTTCATCAAGAGACGTCTTCGACGAAAACTCCTTCGACGTCGAAGGCAATCAGCCTTCTTCCTTGGAAGAAATCTTCTAAGTATTTTGCCATCTTTCGACGGGCACTTCGACAGGCTTAGCCAGTCGAAAGCATCTTTCAGCTTTTAATGGCTTCCATCAATCAAAACAAAGGTGTCGAATTTAGGAGCCAACAAATTGCCCCCCAAGAATGCCTTATTTCGACTCTGAAAGAAAAAGGCATTCTTTGAAAACGCCATTCGACACCTGTTTTTTCCACGCTTAGTCACAAGTTAACTTGTGCACTTTTTGTTGCTTTTTACCAACTATTGGCAATCCCAAGAAACCATCATTGATTTGATCCTAGGACGTCACTTTCAGTACGGCGTGCAGTACCAAACATCACTTCAGAATTTGTCATTATGACAAATCCCAAAAACGAGGACGCACGCTGCGTCTCTCTGTTTCTGCAGAAACGGCCAAAACAACAGGATGCTGCCACGCGTCCCACTAATTCCTGCAGCATTAAATGACATTTAATGTCCTTGTTATTGGGAATTTCTCCCACTACTATAAATAGTAGTGAATATCCCATTGTGGGACTTTTCACGCACACTAGCCCTCAAACTCCCTTGCTTTCATACAAACTTGCTCTCTTTGCAGAAAAACTCTTCCTTTTCCACTTCATCTTCATCCTCAACAATGGCCTCTGCTTCTACTGCCCCCAAGACTAACGCACCAACTGAACAACTTGCTAAGCCCAAGGTCTTTGTTACTGCGGTAGTGAACTCTACAGGGAAACGAAGGGTCCCTGAACCTTCTGACATCTCCGTTCGCGATGCTTACTCGCGTCACTTGATGATCCCGGTTGGATACTCCAACCAGATCTTAGCAATGTCTGGACCCATGAACCCAAGCATCTCTGAAGCTCTGAAGATCAAGAGCTATTTTCCCATCGTCGAGAAACTCAAGCCAGTAGCATGCGCCAAGAAGGACGCAGAAGACAACGAAGACCCCACACACGAGAAGATCGACCTTCGTTTCTTCAACAGAAGTGTTAGAGTCTTCAGGTCTTGCCCTAATCTGACCTCTGACTATGTTGCTTGGCTAACAAAGTTGGAGAAACATCAAACTCCAGTCTGGAAGGAAATGGGAATCTTTGACCTAGTAATGCTGTCGAAGACAGGCTTAAACTACTCCCCAGAGATGCTTATAGCTTCGCTGTTGTTCTGGGATAACTCTCACTTCACCTTTCACCTTCCATGTGGGATGTTAACTCCCACACTCTTCGACGTAGCGGCCATTACTGGCCTTCGACCAACCGGAGATTATTTCGACCCGGAGGAGATGTCGGAGGACCAAATTGGCTTCTCTGAGACTAAGCCAACATACACTACCTTTATCAACCATTATCACGACAGGTCGACGGATACAGTGTCGGATGTCGAACACATAGCGTTTCTAGCCTTATGGCTAACTCGCTTTGTGTTTTGCTCGAAGTCTCTACAAGTGACCAAAAAGATGGTCACTCTTGCCACCCAACTGCATCACCGCCAGAACATCTGTTTGGCAGAACTAATTCTAGCCAGTCTTTATGACTCAATCAGCAATGGGGTCACTCTCTTGAAACATGTCGAAGATAGGAACAGTTTGCTACTCGCTGGGCCTTTCTGGCTACTTCAACTGTGGCTCAACGCCACTTTCGAATCCTTCTTACCCAAGAAGAATCAGATAAATGAACAAGCCCCAGCGATAGCTAATAGACGTATCGAAGGAATTAGGCTGGCTCTACTGACACCTGTGGAAGATGGGCTAGAGTTCCAACAAACCTTCACTAACTTCGTTCTGATGTTCGCTCGAAGGAAGGAATTTGTTTCAACTATGGCTCCATTTGCTCAACGGAAGGTGGGGCCAGCATGGTTTACAAGGCCACATCCAAAGGAGTCGAGTGGTCCCAATGTCGATGAGCACACTGTACTTTGGGAGGCGTTCCTGACACCCAGGATCATGCCTCTTCGATTTAAGAGTTCTAAGACTCATTTGAGTCTGCTTGCCTATCAACCCAATCTGGTATCTCGCCAGTTTGGTATCATCCAAACCCTGCCTTCTCCCATTTTCCAAAGAGAGAAGTCAATGTTGTACTTCTGCAACGATTATACAGAAGAAGCTGCTACCAAGCATATCGGAAGATATGCTGGTCGAACAATCCTCTCGCTGTTCAACTACCAGCTTAACTTCCTTTGCTCACCATCTTTTGAAGAGTGGTGGAGAAGCTATTATGCTGAGTACTTCTTCGACGAGAAGGACTTCATGGCAGAGTTGCAGAAGTCTTTTGTCCTTGTGTTGGACAAAGTAAAGAAATGTAAGTTCATGCTCTCACATTTACTTTTTATCTTTCTCTTCGACTGTTAGCCTGTTAACTTTCCTTTTCGCTTTCAGTTGTTCGAAAGCCCCTAGCCAAGAAGGCTACAGAAGGCCCACAAGGAAGAGTCCTTTCGACAAAACCTCCACCGCCGGCGAAGACTATAGCGCCGGCGAAGACAACAGGCAACCAACAGGGGGAAGGCTCTTCGAGGAGGCCTCCTGCATCGGTAACCAGATTTTCTTCATTTTTCTTCTGGCTTTCGATTTTCTATTTTCGACGTAATTATTCAATCGAATTCCTATTGGTTTTATAGGCCCCTTCGCCCAAGAAAAGGGCAGCATTGGTGATCGAATCGGGGAGTGATGACGAAAGTGATTCCCCTCCTACTCCCTTAAAGAGGCGAAAGTTAACGAAGGACGCTTCTGTTCCTACTCCTGCTCCTGAAGGTCGAACCGTCAGAATAAAGGTCGCTGTGAGAAAGCCTAGGCCACCTGCAGTGGTCATCGAGGAACCAACTGAGGAGGAACTGAACGCCCTTGTTACCAAGCCTGTCGAAAGTGACAATTCCAGCCCTGGGGCTGAAGTTAATCCACAGGTAATCTATTGGACCCTTCTTATAACTTAGGCATAGATACCCGTATTCGATTATGTCTCTTTCGACATCTGAAGATTTGTCTTCTTTCTCTTCTTCAGGACACCACCGAAAGTTCTCCACCAAGGACTTCAGAAACTCTAGAATCTGCTGAACTCAGCAGGCCTCAGGAGAAAAATTTGGGCAATGACGAAGCCCACACTGAGAATGAGGCCAATGCTGAAACAGTGGAGAAGACAACTGAAGAACCTATGGCGGAGGAAACACAGCCAGAAACGGTTCCTGTGGTGGACTTGTTGTCAGAAGAGAATCCTGAAGGAAGAGACCAAGGCAATGGCGAAGAGAATCAAGATGCTGTTGACGAAGAGCATCAAGATGGTACTGGCGAAGAACACCAGGATGACGCTAGCGAAGAGCCACAAAATGACGCTGGCGAAAGACCCCAAGGTGATGTTAACGAAGAACCACAAGTCGACGCTAGTACCGCCTCAGTCCAAGTCGAAGAGCAACCAAACGAGGCACTCAGCATCCAACCGCCTCAAGCCCAAGATAATACTGTGGCAAGGGTCACCTCCTCAAAGCACAGGTCAAAAGAGGACTTGGAAATCTTGAAACAAACTGACCCTGTCAGCTACCTTAATGCAATCGTCGAGAGTAAGAGTTCTTCCGACACTAGTCAGGAAATTCCTACTCTTTCGGGGAAATCTACTGAGACTTCTCCTCTTGATGATGCGTTGGCGAAGGTTAAGGCCCAGTTCTTCAAGAGAGATTTAATGAAGGCTTTAGAGGGGGACCCCACTGCTCCATCATGCTTAAAAGAGGTTTTGAATGCTGTTGACTTCGAAGCTGTAGCCCCAGAAATCTCAGACTTAATCATGGAATTACATTCTATGATTGATCAAGTCTCAGCGGATTACAGGCGCCAACGAACTTTTAACAGTCAGCTCGAAGTGCTGCATGGCAAAAGCTCATCTGCGTGGACTGCTGTCTCAGATTCGACCTCTCGAATTGCCGAGTTGTCGAAACAGAAAGCGTCTGCACAGGAAAGGGTTGATGCTATTGGGCGAGAGAATGTCTCCTTCCGAGCACAAATTGCAGAGATAGAGGCGAAGATAAACGCCAACACTGTACTCCAGGAGGAAATTCTTTCGACCATCCCAGACGCTGAGAGCCAGACTGAGATCAAGCAAGGCCTAGAATTCGCTGAGAGGGCTCAAAGCCTCGACGCTCAAATTGCCAAACTGGTGCAAGAAAAATCTTGGTGCAAAAAGAGGTTGGAGCTGCAGTATGCCAAGTATCTTCGACTCAAGAATTCTCTTTCCTTTTGATTGATTCTCTTTTGTAACCATCTTCTGTAATCGCTTTCGACAACAATTGCCATTTTGGCTGAAATTAATAAAAATTTCCATTTTGGCATGTTTATGGTTAATTTAGCTTGTTCTTTTATTATTTTATTTTTATCTCTTGAAGTATAGGCTTATATTTTTTCAAATATTTACCATTTACTCTCAAGAGCCTTTTATCACCACTTATCTCTTCGACTTTATAGGCTCCACCAGAAAAAGTTTGGATAACTCTGAAGGGTCCTTCCCATTTGGGTGACCATTTCCCCATGCTTCGATCCCGTCGATCCATGGGAAGAATTACCTTCCAAACTAAATCTTCAGGCAAAAATACCTTAGGTTTTACCTTTCTATTATAAGAGTCTTCTACTCTTTTCTTCTGAAGCCTGAGTAAGTCGAGAGCGTGTAATCTCTCTTCGTCTAAATCCACCAGTTCATCTAACATCATATTCCAATAAACCTCAGAAGGAATATCATAATGCCTCTGAACTCTTGCAGATTGAAGACAAATTTCTGCTGGCAATACTGCATCATGGCCAAAAGTTAGCCTATATGGTGTTGTACCAGTGGCTTCTTTTGGGGACGTTCGACAAGCCCATAAAATCTGGTCTAACGTCTTATGCCAATTCTTTGGTTTCTTCCCAACATGTTTCTTTATCAAGCCAATCACCACTTTGTTAGCTGCTTCGACTTGACCATTCGCCTGTGCATAGTAAGGCGTGGATGTTAGGAGTTTGAAACCTGTTTCCTGAGCAAATTCCTGCATCTTTCGACCAGTGAAAACTGAACCTTGATCAGTTGTTATTGTCTCAGGGATTCCATACCTAAATATAATGTTCTTTTGAATGAATTCAATGACATTTTCTTGGTCTACATTGACTAAAGGGACCGCTTCGATCCACTTAGTAAAATAATCAATGCCTACCAATATGTATTTCTGACTCTTTGATGATGCTGGTCGAATCTCTCCAATAAGATCCAACGCCCATCCTCGAAAGGGCCAAGGCTTCACTATCGAGTGAAGTTCGCTTGCTGGTACATGCTGAATGCCTGTATGAACTTGACACTCTTGGCAACCTTTGGCGAACTCAACACAATCTTTCAGCATAGTGGGCCAATATAGTCCTTGTCGAAACAACAACCATTTCATCTTATGGCCTGCTTGGTGAGCCCCACATGCCCCAGCATGCGTAGTCGAAAGGGCTATGTATGCTTCAGTTTCACTTAAACATTTCAGCAACACCCCTTCAGGCGTCTTCTTGAATAACTCATTACCCATGAGTACAAAACTCAACGCCCTGTATTTTGTTTTTCGTTCCGTCGGAGCTCCTGGATTTTGAAGATAGTCCACAATGGGTTTCCTCCAATCCTGGTCTGACAAATTATCAATGAACGAAATCTCGAAGTTACTGTGATCAGCATATCCTAGCCTTGTCGATTCCAAATCTGATGGTGATAGACAAGTTGCTTTTATCTTCTCTCGAACTTCGATTGCTCTTTGTAATCTCGTTTTTGAAATCTTATACCCTGATGCAATTTGTGCCAAGTCATTGGCTATTTGATTTTCGACTCTGGGTATGTGTCGAATATTGACACTTTCAAATTGTTTCAATAAACGATTTGCTATCACAAAGTACATAATGAGATTTTCTCTTATGCATTTATACTCCTTTGTGACTTGCTTGATGACTAACTCTGAGTCTCCCATTATTTCGACTCGAGTTGCCCCTAATTCCAACAATATTTCAAGGCCAGTAATTAGAGCTTCATACTCAGCCTCATTGTTCGAACAAGAACCTTCGATTTGGTACTTGAATGTTGTTGGAATTTTATCTGGAGAAATTATCAAGACTCCTACTCCTGTTCCATTTTTATGGCTGGAACCATCGAAGTAGAATTTCCAAGGTTCTATCTCCACATAATTAATATCCTCGACTTGAATTGAGTGGTCGACTATGAAGTCTGCAACCACTTGTCCTTTTACTGCCTTAAGAGGCATAAAGGTCAAGGAGTATTCAGTCAATGCTAATGCCCACTTGCCAATTCGACTATGCAAGATAGGTTTCGACAACATATATTTGAAAACATCAAAATGAGACGAAACATAAACATCAACTGGTTTTATATATTGCTTGAGTTTTGTACAAGAGAAATACAGACATAGACACAATTTTTCAACTTCGCTATATCTAGTTTCTGCATCATTCAAAACTCGACTGAGATAATAAATGGGTCTTTCGACTCCATTCTCATCCTCTTGGGCCAACATACTTCCCAGAGTTTTGTCAGATGCAGCTATGTACAATCTCATACTCCTATTGCTACAAGGAGGCACCAAAATAGGTGGCTTAATGAGGTACCCTTTGATTTTGTCGAAGGCTTCTTGTTGCTCCTGCCCCCATTCGAACCCCTCTTTATTCAGTCGAAGTAAGGGTGAAAAGGCCTGAGCTTTCCCACTTAGGTTAGATATAAACCTTCTCAAGAAATTTATCTTGCCTAAGAGGGATTGCAATTCCTTCTTATTCGATGGCGCTTTCGCTTCCAAAATTGCCTTCGTCTTGTTCTGATTTATTTCGATTCCTTTCTTGTGGACAACGAAACCCAAGAAATCTCCAGCTTTCACACAGAACGCACACTTCAAAGGGTTCATCTTCAGACCATGTTCTCTCATTCTTTCGAATGATTGTCGAAGGTGGTCAATGTGACTCTTCCTGGAAACAGATTTTATAACAATATCATCAATATAAACTTGCATAAAAGTGTTAATAAAATCATGGAAGATAGTATTCATTGCTCGCTGGTACGTTGCTCCGGCGTTCTTTAGGCCAAAAGGCATCACTACCCATTCGTAAGTGCCTAAGGCCCCAGGGCATCGAAAGGCTGTTTTCGACACATCCTCTTCAGCAATAAATATTTGATTATATCCTGAATAACCATCGAGCATACTCAGGTATTCGTAGCCAGCGGCAGAATCGACTAGCATTTCCGCCACAGGCATAGGATATTCATCTTTGGGGGTGGCAGCATTCAAATCTCTGAAATCTATGCACACCCTTAATGTGCCATTTTTCTTAATTACTGGCACAATATTTGCAATCCATTCGACATACCTTGTAACACGGATGAATTTGCATTTCAGAAGTCTTTCGACCTCCGTTTTGATCTTCGACAATATTTCTGGAGCGAAGCGTCTTGGATTTTGCTTGATTGGCTTCTTTCCAGGTTTGATTGGCAACTGAAGTTCTACCAATCCTCTGTCGAGACCAGGCATTTCGTCATAATCCCATGCAAAACAGTCTTTAAACTCTTTCAGCAATTGGATTACTTCCAACCTAAGTTCTGGATCAATTTTGGCGCTGATGTAAGTTGGCCTATTCTCTGATCCTTCGCCTAAGTTGATTTCTTCTAAAGGGTCTTGTGCTAACATCTTAATGTTGTTCGCCAAGGGATCCTTTTCGAAGCCCAAAGGCTCATCGTCATAGATGGCGTCGAGCCTTTGTTCCTGCATTTCATCTGGCATGATATTAGGAGGTCTTGGATCGAAATCCTTTCCTGGGCCAACAGCAGATAATTGTTGATCATTGGCCTGTGTGGCCATGTACTTTACTTCGGCTTCGAGAGCCGTTATCATCTTGGTTTCGGCCACATAAGCCGAAATTCGCTTCAGAGATTGTGACTCAGTCATTATCACTGAATTCACTTCCCCAACCAGTTGGTTGGATATCAGTTAGCCCACTGAAGTCTATGTGGGACAAGTCTTCTTTGTCCCATTGGAAACCATGCTCAGGATGCAGGTATAGGGAACAAAAGGTGTTTGGCGCTGACGCCATGTCGAAGTCAGGAGTTGGACATGGCCCTATGTGAGCCAAGTTTTTGTCGAAATCTGTTACACCCAAGTGATTCACTTCGCCAAGGTAGTAACTCTGATCTGCCTCTATGTTTTCGACCATCCCATCTGGACGCCATAGAAGCAGCCTTTGATGCATCGATGAAGGCACAGCACCTACACCATGAATCCACTCACGGCCTAACAAAAGGTTGTAGTTAGGTTTGGCCGATATGACCATGAACATTGTTGGTCGAAGGATCGACCCAACTTTTATGTCGAGCTGGATCACTCCCATGGTGGTCCCAATGCCTCCCTCATAGTTGGACAGGACCATATTGTGAGGTTTGATTTCTTCATCCCTTTTGCCAATCTTCCTTAGCATAGAATGAGGGATAATATTGATAGTGGCCCCACAGTCGACCAATATTTTGTTCACGGTGGTCTCTTCGAGCTTAGCCCTTATGAACAAAGGTTTGAGGTGATTCTTCATCGCCTCTGTAGGTGGCTCGAAGAAGCCATTTTGTTCCTCTGTAGTGCCATTGTCCATGACAAAATAGCACACTGGCCTGTGTTTGGCCATTTCTTGTTCCACCTCCCAGTCACTGGCTTCGACTTCTACCTGTCGATTGAATTCCCTAGGCAGTACTGAAACAATGTTCACCATTATATCCAGAGTATCGTCGGACTCAGCATCATCTTCGTCTTCGACTTCACTTTGGTTAGGCCAAACTAGCCTATTGGTAACTGGTTCTCTCTCAAGAGGCTTTCTTTGTTTCCTTTGAGGCACATTCGAACTTGTTTCTGCCTTAGGTTCGTTGGCAGCCTCTCTTTCAGCTTTTCGCCTTCTTTGATATCTCCTCCATTGGGATCTCGACATAGGATTTTTTCCCTTGTAGTTGCTGGACACTTGAGCAACCTTGGGTGCAGCAACTTGAGGATCTTTCTTCTGAATTAAAGAGGAACCTCTTGGCACTTCGAAAGAATGCCATTTCTCTTCACTTGGCCTTTTCCGGCCAGATGTTTTATACCAAGTGTCTACTGGTACATTTGTTGGAGGCCTAAAAGTCAATGGCCTCTTGTCTTGATTAGAACCCCTTCTGGGATCATGTCGAAGGTCTGTATTCTCCCTTCTCTTGTTCGCTGCTCTCACGCCTTGTATGTGCTCAGCAGCTTTTTTATCAAAGATAGAACTGCATCTTGGACACAGCATCACCTCTGATTTCTTCTTCTGGCATCTTTGTAAAAAATCTGCCAAGTTTTCCTTTTCCCTAGGGAAAGCCGTTTTATTTGCCTGCTCTTGCCTTATGGCTTCTTCTGAAGTTTTAGGGTCAGAAAGTTCAACCATGTTGATATTCATTGTATCCTTATTAGCAAGAGTTAGTTGCTTCATTTGTGTCTCCAGATTCTCCGTCTGGCCTTGTACAGTGGCCAAGTGGGAACTGGGCTTTGGTCCAGCTTTTTGTGCTTCAGCAGTCTTCGACTTCGGGTCTTCGACCGCTTTCTGGACAGCCTCAATTGTCTTCCTGGATAAATTTCCAGAAAAACTGCCAAAGATTGGCATGTTGATGTGGTCCTTTGAGACTTCGACCATGGTAATGCCTGGCTTCTTCGACTGGATCCTGGTTGCCTCTATCATGTTCACCTCAGAGGGTTCTGCATAGTGGGCTTCAGCCTTCAGTGGATTGGAGTCGACAGCCATGGGGGATTTGTCAGCAAACTTTAATCTCCCTTCCTCAATAGCGTCTTGGACAAGATTCCTGAAAAGAAAACATTGAGAAGTTTTATGGCCCAAAAAATTATGATATTTGCAAAAACCTCTCTTCTTTCTTTGATCAAGAGGAGGCACTTTTACCCCAGGGGGTACTATCATTTGGCCATCTTTGACTAGCAAGTCGAATATTTCATCACATTTTGTGATGTCAAAACTATAAGTCTTTTTTGGGAACCTATCGTTGGTCCTGTCTGGACCAATGGGATTTTTCCCATTTGAGGGGACTAACTGTTTACAAGAGTATGGAGGCCCTTGTTTTAGTTCTGCTAAATCGACTTCTCCTTCTTCGACAGCTAAAGTATCGTCGAAGGATTCTAGATCTTCGTCATCCATCTCAACGTACGCTATTCTCTCTCTCTTGTGAGTTTTCGTTGCCTTAGCCTTTTCAGCTTTGAGGCGTTCGACTTGTCGAACTCTATCGGCCAGTTGGGCCATGTCTCTTAGGTACTGGGTATCTAGCTTCTTCCTAATGGAATAATCTAAACCGCCTGCGGCCATTTCGACCAGCTCATGTTCTGGCACTTGTGTAAAACATCTCGCCTTAAGCAACCTAAACCTATTCAGATATTCGTCTATAGGTTCAGTGAAACGTCTCTTCACACTCGCCAGTTCTTTCAGGCTTATCTTGGTTTGCCCCATATAGAATTGTTCATGGAACAATCTTTCCAACTGGGTCCAATGGTGGATCGAATTGGGGGGTAGAGTTGTGAACCAAGTAAAAGCGTTCTTGGTTAAAGAACTTGGGAAGTATTTGATCCTTAGGTTTTCGTTATTCGAAATGTCTCCTGCTTCGATCAAATATCTTGCCACATGCTCGACAGTAGATTCTGTCGTGTCCCCAGAGAACTTAGTAAATTTGGGGACTTTGCTTCTAGGAGGTAAATCCGTTTGCAATACGTATTCCGACAATGGAGATGTAAAGTTGGGCCTTCGAAAGCCCATGTTCATCCCATTCTGATTCATGATCCTTTCGATCATGGTTGCCAGATTATTTTCCAAACCCATGTTTTGGTGTTGGATATGCTGAACCACTTCGTCAGCATTTTGGTTTCTGTTAACTAACCTTACCTCTGGGGCTATTACCCTAGGTTCTTCGACAGGTTGTTCTACAGGCTGTTGAGCCTGATTAATGGTGGTTTCTTCCTCTACAAATATCCCCTGATTTCCTCTTATCTGGGCCCTTTGGGGCTGTCGAATAGGTGGGGGTACTCCAAAGAAGTCAGCCAAACGCGTCATTTGCGCTATAACTTGCTGATTCGATTGAGTAGTATTTTGTATTAGAGGATTTAGCACTGTACTCAAGGTTTGTGCCAACATTTGCACCATATCATGGTTGCTTTCGTCCATCTGTTGCCTCAAGACTGCTGTCGAGGCATTTGTAAGGCCATGGGCTACTTGGGACGTTCCTCCTAAGAGTTGGGTCCTATTTCTATTCGCCATGCCTACTCCAGAGCCTTGGAGTGGCGAAGAAGCACTCACGAAAGGGTCTGAATAAGTGGACGCAGCATTCGTCAGGCTTGCCACTTCAGAAGTTGGCATACCATAGAATGGAATAAATCCTGGGGGAACCACAGGCCTTGTGCCTATATTTCCCCTTGGAGGGGGAGTTCCCAAAGGTATTCTGGGGCCTGTAAACGAAGTTATTGGCCCCGTGGTTGTGACTGACACTGCTGGTGTCGAACCAACATTCGTCGCTTCACTTACGGTCATATTAACCGTTGCTCCCACACTTGGTGGTGGAATTTCATTATTGTTTGGCGGATTCGCCATCTCTTCCCTTCTTCTGGCAGTATTGCTATCGTTGGTGTATATTCTACCACTCCTCAATAACATACAACTCGAAAAGATGAGATTTTTCAACAATCAACACACAGTCCCACCGGGTGTGCCAATTTGTTTACCTTGGGATTTGGTAAACAACCGCTGATCCTCCAAATGGTTACTTATTTGGTTACTCGCAGGATCGATCAGATTGATCCTATGGACATAGGTTGATTTTGAAGTTTGATTAAGGTGGATAAGGCTTTAAGTAAAATGTTTCAAGTAAATTGCATAAAGAAGGAAAGGCTTGGTAAAATAAATAAGGCTTTAAAGTAAAGGTTCGACAGGAATTTAAAGGGGAAAGCATGTAAAATACTGGAAAAGTAAATGACTTTTAATTGATAAAATTGGTGTTTCACACATACATTTCTCAACAATTCTTTCGCTCACACTGGGTACTTGAATCTAAATGAGTGACTATGTATATGATTGTGAACACACGCGAGAAACTACATGTCTACTCCTATTTATACTAAAACATTCCAAGTAACCGTCGGGCAGTTACACTGCTTCGAGATTAAGCCACTTGGCACGTTCTCCATGCTCGACGCTCCAGATCCTTGCACGTTTGCACGTAGTAACTGCTGGAAACCGTTTTCCCTCCAAAGCTTTGAATTTCAAACTGCTCCACTCTGGATCATCGAACACCTTCATCAAGAGACGTCTTCGACGAAAACTCCTTCGACGTCGAAGGCAATCAGCCTTCTTCCTTGGAAGAAATCTTCTAAGTATTTTGCCATCTTTCGACGGGCACTTCGACAGGCTTAGCCAGTCGAAAGCATCTTTCAGCTTTTAATGGCTGCCATCAATCAAAACAAAGGTGTCGAATTTAGGAGCCAACACTCTCTTCCGTCAATTCACGCTCACCTTCTATTTGCCATCTCTCTGTTCATCTCAATGTCCCTCTGTTCTAATAGCATGTCAATCTCACTCTCCATTATCTTTCTTATCTCTAGCTACCCTCATCCCTGGAGAAACCCTAAAGCCCCAAAATCGGATCGATACAACAATTGCAAAAAGGGTAAAGAGAAGGTAAGAACAAGCGATGAGTTACCTCTTTTTAAGCCTTTGAGGTAAGTTCTAATATCCCGCTTTTGGCTCCTCTCCTGCTTATGTATGACTGTTGCGTTTTTGGATCTGTAGAGGTAATTAGGGTTTGTTCGTGAGGTAGAGGGAGCATGTATATGAATGGGTTTGTAAATGAAGATATTTAGTTTGTCATTTTTTTGAATATTGGTTAGGTTGAGATTTTGTACGTGTTTGTGTTTGGTACAAATTGTGGTGATGGATACTGGGATTTTTGTGTGTCTGAAGAGAGGTTATGTTGTTGACGGAATCAGATTGCTGGTTCTGCTCTTGGCTTTTGGTTTTGCTCTTGGTCTCTTTTGTATACTTTGCTGTTTTTTCTTTGTATTCTGATATGCTGCCTTGTATCTTGCCTTGGTTTCTCTATCCTCTCTCTCGCTGTTTGGTTTTTGGTTTTCTGTATTATAGCAGCTGAGAAGTGGGAATTGGAGGGAAGGTTTTGGAAAATTTGAACAAAATTGGTTTTTCTGACTTTGGGCTTTAGAATGCAGGTTGTGTTTTTCCATTTTAGTGCAAGTTTTGGTGCAGGTTTTTAGACTGGTTCGCAGGGCAGAATTTTTGTTTGGACATGTTCTTAGGTTGGTTATACAGCAGCGGGTTGAAAATGGATTGGTCATGGTTTTGTTGGGTTTGTGATAGCAACTGGTCTTGGTAATTTTGGGACTGTTTACGGCCTAGGTGATATCTTTCCAAAACTTGTCTCTTTCCCTCTTCATCTTATATGAAATAAAACATTTTTGCTTAAGATATATATTTCTGAAGGGTTTGCTGATTAGGAAAATGATGACACCATGTTTTGATGAGCAAGTTGACTTGCTGTTTTGTTCTATACTTGCTGCTATTTTTTTGTTTATTGAAATTTTACTTTGCTTTTACCTTGTGCTGTTGTGTTATTTTGAAATCCTGTTGTTGCTGCTGCTTTGCTTTTATTATATCTACTGTAGGCCTGCCCCTTTTTTTGTATTTGATTGCTGCTATTTGCAGCCTGTTGCAGTTGTTGCAGTTTTGGGCAGTTTGTTACTTTTACATTGCACTGTTGTTTTCTGTGATGCCTATTGTGTTGGGGCTGCTTGTTGCCTGCCTTGTTGACTTGCTTGTTGCAGGTTAGGCAGCTTGCTGTAGAAGCAATGTAGTTTTGCTGTTTGTTGTGAGGCCTGCTGTTAGCTATTTGCCGCCTTGGGCAGTTTGGTTGGCTGATTGTTGTTATTTTGCACGCCTTGGGCAATTTTGCTTGTTTTGCTTTGGCTTGCAAATTTCTCTTTTCTTCCTTTTTTGTGAACCAAGAAAGGCAACTTTCTTGTGATTTACAATGGGGGGAAATTGCTGATGATAGACCCACAATTTCTGATCCCTAAAAGAAAGCCCTAGTGATGAATTCACCAAACTGTTTTTTTGTAAATTTATGCTCATGTTTATGTTACTAATAAGATCTTTTCTCTTTTTGTTTCATGGGATGAGAAAACCAATGGGCAATAGGAGAAATTGATGAGGAGCAACTTGAAGTGTTTGATGAAGACTTTGAAGAAAACTTCTTTGTAGTTTACTTTTTTTTTAGAACAAACTTGTACCCATTTTGTAATTTTTTCAATTTGTATTTCAAACAAACAATCCCCAACGATACTAAAAGTATGCAAAATCTCTTGAAATCCAAATTTGAATTCTTCAAACATCCCATGAATGAGTTCCACAACCTTTTGTGCCATGAAAGTGAAATTGGATTTAAATTATTGAAAAACACTTTCCAAATCACTTATTTGAATTCCTGATGATCACAACTGACTTTATAACTGCGTTTCAAACAAACCTACGCCTTATACTCCAATTCTTAAACAAAATAAACGTTTAAGAATGTAACCCAATTGGCCAACCTGAATCCACAATCATGATTGTTTTTAAATGATAGCCTTAATCTTCATAATTTGTCCAGATAAATACGCTCTTGAGAACAATCGTCAGTCCTTCAGTAAAAAAAATAGCAATCAGACGACTGTTATTTGAAATTAGGTCAAAAATCATGATGCGACTTCCAACGCATTCAAATATTTTGGTGATCTTCTGTGTGTAATCAGTTCTTGATTTGTGAAGAGAAATTTGAGATGGCATCAAGGATAATTATACGCAAGAAACCATTTAAAAATCTTGAATAGTGAAGAAGTTTACAAGCATTTGAACTTGTTCTCGCAAAAGGGTTGATTTTGGGGTTGTTGTAGTTGTTTCCAGTTATCTGAACCATTGGTTGAGCAAACTTGTACTGCGAGGTCTAAAAACTGGTTTAAACAACTCTGAGGAGACATGAAGACTTATGAAAATAAATTGGAACCTTGAGGGCTCAATTTTCTTTGAGAAGCGCCAAACCCTAACTGCTGATTGTTTGCCTAGGAAGAGAATCTGCTTGATCAACTTTTGAGCCAAATTGAGTATTTGAGGAACCCTGGGATATCATCCTGAATGGAAAATGGGAGGGCGAATTTTGGGGTACAACAGGTGGTATTGGTCATAAAAAATCTTACTGCTACAAACTACATGGCTATGCTAATTTGAACTCACAACCTGGCAGAAGACAGTCTGGAATCAACTCAAAGAAAGAATGGACTCCAAGAAAAGGCACATATGAAGAATCTACTCACACGTCTTTGAAAGCTTCAGTTGGAGAAGCTTGGTACTTTGACAGTGGTTGTTCAAGACACATGACAAGCATCAAGAAGTTTTCGGTGGAAATCAAACCATCCCACATCAAAACCGTGACTTATGGAGATGGATCTAAAGGAAGAGTGATAGGCATTGGGAAACTGAATTATGCAGGGTAACCTAGCCTCGATGAGGTGTTATTTGTAGAAGGACTAGCGTCTAACCTAATAAGTATAAGTCAATTATGTGATGAGGGCCTCAAAGTTAATTTTATAAATGGTGAATGTCTGATAATGAATAAAACAATGAGATCATCATGAAAGGGAACAAATCAAAGGATACTTGCTATTTGTGGAACACTGAAGAAACATAATGCCATGCAACATGTGTGAAGGCCAATACTGTTATTGGAAGAAGTATTAAGCCGAACCAGGGGGTGTATACCTATAAAGTCACACAAGATGTCAAGACATTGTATTTGGACAACATAAGCATGACTAAAAGTGAAATTCCTATCCAGCAGAAACGCCTTAAGCCCATAAATGTCAACTCATATGACATGGAAGATCAAGTCGGGGCGGAAAACTTACCTGTTAAATGTGTAAACATTGAAAAATTAGGAAATCGACTCGAAGTGCATACACAATGGGAATTACCACAGTTAATAGAAATTATTCGGGAAATTAAAACTTTCAACCTAAGTCCACAAGATGTCAAGACATTGTATTTGGACAACATAAGCATGACTAAAAGTGAAATTCCTATCCAGCAGAAACGCCTTAAGCCCATAAATGTCAACTCATATGACATGGAAGATCAAGTCGGAGCGGAAAACTTACCTGTTAAATGTGTAAACATTGAAAAATTAGGAAATCGACTCGAAGTGCATACACAATGGGAATTACCACAGTTAATAGAAATTATTCGGGAAATTAAAACTTTCAACCTAAGTCCACTTCCACAAGGCCTTATCACCTGGACACTTTATTTATTCCCAAGTTACTGCTCCCTAAAGGTTGTTGCATTCATTCAGAAAACCTTTTGGGCTATGTATATTTTTTTCCATCTTCAAATTTCTTTCAACAAAAAAAAATAATGTCTCAATATCCTTCATATGACCTCAAATATGGATCGACTGAACACAATTGATCGGTTCAATCAAACCCTAAGGAAGTTGATACTAGCAGAATGGTAAATTCGTCTGACCTAGTTCTGGATATTGTTCCTTTACCTATGGTTCCCACTTTTGCTCCTAAGGAAGCAAGAACATCGAATTCAAAAGCTGTGAAAATCTCTGGTAAGTCTCCCTCATCTATGACTAGTAAAAATAGGACTAGTACTAGGTTAGAGATAGACCCTGAACAGGAAAATCCTATTTGACCTATTATTGTTGATGATGGCTTGTCAGAAGATGATAATGAGAACCTTGATCAAAGACATAAAAAGTTTGTAACCAATGTCTTGAAAGAAGTAGGGGAAGATGTCGGATAAGATGATCAAACATTTGTAGAAAAGGAAACTAGTATGATTAAGACATTTCAGAGAAGAACTGAGGAACCTACTCCTATACAAGTTGATCGTGAGAGACACAACAAGAAGAAGGCATATATTACATTTAGGGATGTGGTTGAAGTGGATGATCTAGCCTCTGATGATGAACCAATAATCAAGAGTTTTAGTATAGCTAGAAGACTCAAGACCAGAAAAGGAGAACCTATAATGATTATAACCATTCTTCTAAGAAAAGTCAAAGGAAGACTGATGAAACAAATGGTAGTCCTCAAAAGAGTTGGAGAATGACAATCCCTTTTGGGCCCCAAAGTCTCAAAGAAAAGTTATTATCCCTAAAAAGAAGAGGAAGGTTGTCTCTAGTGATTATGAATATGAAGTTGGATTAGATGTCAAGGACATCATTTCTCACAAGGGATCTGGTCGGAAAAATACTTGCTCTGATAGAAAGAGTGGCTTAACACATGAAGTCTCCATCCAATCTGGTAAACAAAAGTATGTTGATCTGAGAAGAATAGATATGGAGAGAGAGAGAGATCTAGGAAAGGACTTTCAAAAATGTCCTGAGGTTGTTAAACTCATAGATAATGCTGGACTGATAAAGATTGTCACTAACTTTGCCTCTTGCTATGAAAGTTTAGTCAAATAATTTGTTATGACCATTTCTGATGAATGCAATATTGATAATAGTAAAAACTTTGGGAAGGTTGTGGTAAGAAAGAAGATTGTAAAATTCTCTCCTGTAATGATTAACAAGTTTCATGGGAGAACAGAAGAACCTCAAGCTGAGATAGAGAGTTTAGATGATGAAATCTGCGGAGAACTCACCGGTGAACGGGTGAAGAACTGGCCTAAGAATAGGAAGCTGTCATTTGGTAGCCTCACGGTCAAGTATGCCATTCTACACAGAGTTGCTACTGCTAATTAGGTTCCTACTTATCATACTTCAACTATCTCCTCCGCTCTTGGAAATTTCAGTTTTGCTATTAGTACAACACGGAGTTGTTGGTACTACTATTGGTACTTGTTGAGGGGGAGAATTTTTGTTCCTCCAAATTTTTGTGATAGCAGGTATTGAGAGGGAGTTCCTTATGTTCTGGACTGAAGATGTCATACACGATGCCTCGATATCATTGCATGGAGAACTTTTCTCTATATGTGTTGCAGTTGTGTTAGTAGACCTTACAATCGATTAACTGTTTCTATGTGCTTCTATTTTTGTGTTGCCAACCTTGCTTGTTTCTTTTCCGCTGCTGTGCCTCTGATATGTATGTTTGATTTTTCAAATATATTATAGAGTTTTGTGTGCAAGGGTTATTTGGTTGTCTTAGCTAAAATGTTCCAATAGGGGGATTGTTATTTCTCTGAAATTAAGTTTGGCAATCATTTTGGTAAAAGCAACTTGGCAACAACATGTTGAATAAAGAAGTCCTAACTTGCTGGTTTCAACATGTCGAAGAAGATGTCTCAACTTGGAGATAGGACATCGTGTCTGCAACATCTGTTAGTAACGTCTCAACTGATTTATTAGTTACTGAATATTTGGGGAATATTCAGTTAGCTAATGTGGCGTCCAAGATTGACAACTCAGAATATTTTATGTTGGTTTTGAAGATTTCGATAGTTACTATATTTGGAGATATTTTAGGAAACTATTGATTGAAGACCAATAATCTTCGAGATTAGGATTGATTGGCATATAAGTTCCACCTAGTTTTAGGTAGAACTTATATGTGTATTTTGTTATGGTTTTAGAATCCTTATTTGTTGGGTGGTAAATTTCGTGTCAGATGTTCTTAAGCTTTGAAGCATAGAACATTTGTGTGTCAGGTACTCACAAGATGTGAAACGTTGAGTACTTGTGTGTCAATTCTCATAAGCTTTTAAGCATTTACTTTTGTGTATCTTGGAAGAGTGACTTTCGTTTTGTTTTCTCTACTTGTGTTAGAGTGTCTCCAATTGTTGAGTGTAATTGAAGATGGATTTGTGGAGGGCCTCATACCTAGGTGAGTCTTAGGTAGAAATTAGGCAAATGGTAGTGGTTAAGTGCGTAGGCTGTAAACTTGAGGTTTACTGTGAGGTATACAAATTAATACCATTTAGTCAATTTCGTCTCTGGGTTGGTATCCCTCAGAGTAGGAGTTGTTGTCTCCGAACTGGATAATCATATCTTATGTTATTTACTTTCAACACTTCTTTATTTGAATATTCATCTTGCTGTTGTGTGTGAAGTCGGATTCGGTGTCTCCACATCCTTTAGGACATCCGAGATCCGACAACCAGAATTTCAAGGTGCTTCAACCCTTTCTCCTTGCGTGAGTCTACATGCACTGTTAAAAGTACCTGCACAATTCCATTAGATTTTGATGAATATACATAGAGTTTATACAATCACTTATCTGTAATAATTCTGAAGACAATAAAACTTCAATTCTGGATCTTAACTTGCATAGATGGCCAACTGCAAAACCCTTCAATGCAATCTTCACTCAATTAACGCTTCCAATCTTTCAATAACACTGATGTTGTTCGAAGCCTTCGTATGTAGCAATCAATTCCTTGATCCTTCCAATTCCTTGAGCGGTGAAATTTTCTGAAGATGTAAAAGAACTTCTCCTTATCCATAGCCTCCATACAATCACCACTAAGGCAATTCTGGAAAGAGGACCTTCTTCTTTTCACTAGAATTTGTCAGCACCAGTGACAACAAACCCAATCTTTAAGAACCTTTAAACATTTGAAAAAATATCCAAAAAGGATTAGTTTCATGATAGTGTCACCCCAATCAATTAACATCAACTCATGATTAAGATGTGAAAAAGAAATGAGGTTGAAGATGAAAGATTTCTGATTGCAAGAGTTTCCAAGAGGTGGTTGATTTTCACAGAAAATTCACAAAATAGTTATGAAACTTCCACAAACGATTATAAATGTTAGAACAAGATTGGTTTTGATCATATCTTAGAGTTTTGATGATAACAATAAAATATATTTTATATAATTGACACTCTGATGAGCATATTTATTTGTTTCGGATAATGTTCTGACTGAAGTATTTTCCTAGATGAAAATCATTTTGACGTGCTGAGCTGAAAATAAATGAAGAAGTTCTTTGATGAAAGAACTATTTGTTTTTAGCGCATGTTCTGATGCTGACTCTGATAAGAAACTATTTTATGCATCTTCTAAAGCTTAGCAAGTTTCCATGTAAACTATGTTCAGAAGTACTTTGAAAGCAAGCGCTGATAAGAAGTTATTTGCAAGCATATTCTGAAGCAAGATGTGAAGCTAGTTCTGATAGAATAAAGAAGCTAACAAGTCTTGTCAAGTTTCAGGAAACATGCTCTGACAAGTGTCGTTTGTTCATTTAATGCAAATACGGCTACATGCACTCAAGTGTCTATGCTAGTTCATTGGAAAATGCAATACTGTAAGCAAACACGCAAACATTAATTGCTCTCCACTTTTGAAGGCAGCAACGGTCGTTTTCTTTATGCTATAAATAGAAGATCATTTATTGCAAGTCAACTACCCAACTACGTGAAAATATTCTGCTGCTCACAAATCATTTTACAAACACTTTGTGCAAAACTAATCTTAGTGAAAAATCACAGTTTGTGATATAGCTTTCCAAGAAGCAATTTGTTTCACTATCTGTAAAGATTTAATTCTTGTATTTGTTCCTTGAGAGACCAAACTTGGTCAGATTTCTCAAGAAGGCTAGGACTAGTTTGAGTCTTAGTGGTGTTAGTCACTTGTAAGTTTACTTGTGCTTTGAATTGTTAGTCACAACAGTTTGGTTGTGTGGTTGTAATCTGTTTGATTATAGTGAATTAAGTCCTTGTTGAGAAAGGCGAAATCACCTTGGCGGGTGGACTGGAGTAGTTTGAGTTCAAACGAACCAGGATAAAAATAAATGTGTCTTTACATTATTGTTGAGCCTTTAAGAAAAAGAAAAAGAGAAACTTATTCAACCCCCCCCCCTCCCCTTCTAAGTGTTTTCTCACCCTTCAATTGGTATCATAGTTTGAATCTGAGCGCAAACACTTAACCGTGTCAGGAAAAGATCCAGAAAGAAAACACAATGGCAACTGAACAAAACAACAATAACTACACCAAACCTCCAATGTTTGATGGAGAAGATTTTGAATATTGGAAAGATAGACTAGAAAGTTTCTTTCTAGGTCATGATAGTGATTTATGGGATATAGTCTTGGATGGTTACACACATCCTATAGACTCAGAAGGAAACAAGATTGATAGAAAAAATATGGATAGACAACAAAAAGCTGATTTCAAAAATCACCACAGAGCTAGAAATATTTTTCTAAATGCTATCTCTAAAATGGAATATGAGAAGATCACAAATAGAGATACAACACATGATGTGTTTGAGTCTCTCAAAATGACTCATGAAGGAAACGCTCAAGTGAAGGAGTCTAAAGCTCTGGCTCTCATCCAGAAGTATGAAGCCTTCAAAGTAGAAGAAAGTGAATCTATAGAAGCTATGTTCTCAAGGTTCCAAACTCTGATCGCTGGCCTGAGAGTTCTGAACAAGGGATACACTAAGGCAGGCCACGTTAAGAAGATCATCAGAAGTTTACCCAGAAGATGGGCACTGCTTTCAAAGTATTAAAAGATCTGAACAATGTGTCTCTCGAATAACTCATTAGCGCTCTAAGAAGTCATGAGATAGAACTTGATGAGCACGAGCCCCAGAAGAAAGGTAAGTCTGTTGCCCTTAAATCTATTAAAAAATATGAAACTAACGCTTTTCAGGCTGAAGAAGGAAACTCTGAAGAATCTGCGTCAGAAGAAGATGAACTATCTTTGCTCTCCAGAAGGATCAACCAGATGTGGAAGCATAGACAGAAGAAGTTCAGGAACTTCAAGAAGTCAGAAGATAAACCAGAATCTTCTGGACACAAAAAGTCAAACAGAAGAGAGATAATCTGTTATGAATGTAAAGAACCTGGACACTACAAGAGTGATTTTCCAAAACTACAAAGAGAAATACCAAAGAAAAAGTTTGGTAAAAAGAAAGGCATGATGGCCACCTGGGACAATTCAAAATCCTCTGAAGATGAATCTGATTCTGAAGATGAGAACACCAACCTAGCTCTGATGGCCACCATAACAGATGACTCAGACTGTGAGTCAGAACCAAAAGAGGTATTCTCTGAATTTACTAGAGCTGAACTTGTTGAAAGTTTATCAGAACTTCTGGAAAACTATAGTCAACTCAAAATCAAATATAAGAAACTCAAGAAGAGTCTTGCATCTGATCTTGAGAAACATGAAACAGAAAACTCTAAACTCAAAGAAAATAATTTTAAACTTAAAGAAGAAATTCAAAAGGTTCAAAAAATTTCCATTTCAGAGTCTGCTCAAGTTCAAAAGATATTCTGAAAGAATATGACTCTAATTTTCAAACTTTTCTTGCTAAAAGCATAGATAGAAGCAAAATGGCTTAAATGATCTATGGAGTTAGTGGGAACAACAGAAGAGGAATTGGATATGAAACTCCCAAAGGAAAGGAGACATATATACCAAAACATGTTGCTAAGATGACTTTCACATTTAAACCTCTGAACAAACAATTCAAATTTGGACACACACATGATATTAAATATACATCACACTCTGGAAACTCTTATGCTAATCCAAAGTTCAAACAGAACTTTAAATACTCTAACCCAAGAGGATCCAAAAAGAAATGGGTACCTAAGGAGAAAATAATATTTGTTGCAGATGTCCTTAACAAATAAATTTAGACACCAGTCATGGTACCTGGACTCTGGGTGCTCACGACACATGACGGGAAGAAAGTCTATGTTCCAAAACCTAGAATTTAAAGTTGGAGGAGACGACAAGTTTGGAGGTAATCAGAAAGGGAAGATTATTGGTTCTGGAACCATTGGAAACGGTAACCTTCCTTCTATCTCTAATGTTTTATTAGTAGAAGGATTAGCGCATAACTTGCTGTCCATAAGTCAATTAAGTGACAACAGTTATGACATTATCTTTAATCAAAATTCCTGTAGAGCTGTTAGTCAAAAAGTTGGAACAATCCTCTTTTCTGGAAAGAGAAAGAACAACATCTACAAAATTGATTTGTCAGATCTTAAAACTCAGAATGTAAAATGCCTTTTGTCTGTTAGCGATGGGCAATGGGTATGGCACAAAAGATTGGGACATGTCAGCTTAAGAAAAATCTCTCAATTAAATAAACTAAATTTAGTCAGAGGACTTCCCAATCTGAAGTACAACTCAGAAGCTCTATGCGAAGCATGTCAAAAAAGGAAAATTTTCAAAACCTTCTTTTAAATCAAAAAATGTTGTTTCTTCCTCTAGGCCATTAGAACTACTTCATATTGATCTGTTTGAGCCAGTTAAAACTGCATTCATCAGAGGCAAGAAGTATGGATTGGTCATTGTTGATGACTACAACAGATGGACATGGCTTAAGTTTTTAAAACACAAGGATGAGTCACATTCTGTGTTCGTTGACTTCTGTAACCAAGTGCAAAACGAAAAAGATTTTAAACTTATAAAAGTCAGAAGTGATCATGGAGGAGAATTTGAAAACCATTATTTTGAAAAACATTTTAAAGAAAATGGTATTGTTCATGATTTCTCTTGTCCTAGAACTCCCCAACAAATGGAGTTGTAGAACGAAAGAATAAAATGTTACAAGAAATGGCCAGAACCATGATCAATGAAACAAATATGGATAAACACTTTTGGGAAGAAGCTGTGAACACAACATGTTATATTCAGAATAGAATCTCTATAAGACCTATTCTTAAAAAGACTCCCTATGAATTGTGGAAAAATAGAAAACCCAATATTTCATATTTCTATCCTTTTGGATGTACTTGTTTTATTTTGAATACTAAAGATAATCTGAACAAGTTTGATTTTAAATCAAAAAAGTGTTTTCTGCTTGGATATTCTGAACGCTCAAAAGGATATAGAGTATACAACACAGAAACTCTGATTTTTGAAGAATCAATCAAAGTCAGGTTTGATGACAAGCTTGGCCAGCAACAGCCAAAGCAAATTAATATTTCTGTAGGTATAGAAGATTATCTCTCAAACTCTAAAAAGTCAGAAGCAAAGGAAGACTCGGAAGCAAAGGAAGACTCAGAAGATCCTCCTCTTGATAATGCTCTGGATAATCTCAAAATCTCTGAACAACCCACTCAGAAAAAGTTTCCCAGAATCGCTTCAGCTCATAAAGAAGACGTGATTATTGGAAGAAAAGAAGATCCCATCAGAACAAGACCCTCTCTCAGAATCAATGAAGAATCATTGTTTGGATTGGTATCTCTGATTGATCCAACCTCTATTGATGAAGCTCTGGAAGACAATGATTGGATCCTAGCAATGCAAGATGAACTCAATCAATTTTCCAGAAATGATGTATGGGATCTAGTTCCAAGACCCAAAGGATTCAACATTATAGGAACTAAATGGGTTTTCAGAAACAAACTAAATGAGCAAGGAGAGGTGGTCAGAAACAAAGCACGACTGGTTGCACAGGGTTACAGTCAACAAGAAGGAATTGATTATAATGAAACCTTTGCCCTAGTCGCCAGGTTAGAATCTATTAGATTATTAATTTCTTTTGTTGTTCAAAATAACATTTCATTATATCAAATGGATGTTAAAAGTGCATTTTTAAATGGCTATATAAAAGAAGAAGTTTATGTCCATCAACCTCATGGCTTTAATGACTCAAAGTATCCAAAACATGTTTTTAAATTAAAAAAGTCTTTATACTGTTTAAAACAAGCTCTTAGAGCTTGGTATGAACGTTTGAGTAATTTTCTTTTAGAAAAAGATTTTACCAGAGGGAAAGTGGACACAACTTTATTCAGAAAGACATTTAAAAATGATATTTTAATTTGTCAAATTTATGTTGATGATATTATTTTTGGAACCTCTAATATCTCCCTTGGAAAAGAATTTGCTGAGACCATGCAGGCAGAATTTGAGATGAGCATGATGGGAAAATTGAAGTTCTTTCTGGGAATACAAATTAACCAGACTCCAGAAGGTACTTACATACATCAGACGGAGTATGTTAAATAACTTCTGAAGAAATTTCAGATGTCAGAAAGCAAAGATGCTAAGACACCAATGCATCCAACATGCATTCTAGGAAAAGATGAAGTAAGTATGAAGGTAGATCAGAAGCTCTACAGAGGTATGATTGGACCCCTTCTCTATCTAACTGCATCTAGACCTGATATATTATTCAGCATATGTTTATGTGCTAGATTCCAATCAGATCCTAGAGAATCTCACTTAACTGTTGTTAAGAGAATTCTGAGATATCTGAAAGGTACTACTAATCTGGGTCTGTGTTACAGAAGATCAAAAGATTTCAGACTAGTAGGTTATTGTGATGCTGACTTTGCTGGAGATAGAATTGAAAGAAAGAGCACCTATGGAAGCTGCTAATTTCTGGGTGACAATTTTATCTCGTGGTACAGCAAGAAGCAAGCAACAATTGCACTTTCAACAACAGAAACTGAGTATATATCTGTTGCTGGATGTAGTTCTTAGATGATCTGGATGAAAAGTCAGCTAGAAGATTTTAATCTTTATGAAAGTAAGATTCCTATCTTCTGTGACAATACCTCTGCAATTTGTCTTTCTAAAAATCCCATTTTACATTCTAAAGCTAAACACATAGAAATTAAATATCATTTTATAAGGGACTACATTCAGAAAGGAATTTTAAATTTAAACTTTATAAAAACAGACCATCAATGGGCTGATATTTTTACCAAACCTCTTTCAAAAGATAGATTTAAATTCATTTTGAAAAATATTTATATGGAATTATGTTCTGAATAAAATTATATTTATCTTCTGTGTTTGCCTTCAGAATATTCTGAAATGAATGTTCTGACTAACAACTCTTCAGAAGTTAGAAGAGAAGTTACATCAGAAGCTATATATAAAGTTCTGAAATGTTCTAATGTTTCATTACAAGTATAGTTCAGCAGTTCATTATATCAAACAGATCTCCCATGCAACCTTCAGGAGATGAACACGTGGTGTGTTTCTGAAAGATCACGCGTGCTAAGCTATTGACGTCGTTCCTAGGTAACTGTTATGATTTGCTCAAATCTCACGCTTTCCCCTCAATTTTCATTATCATTAAATGCTAGTAATGATTAGATTCTTTTTAATTAATTTAAAAAAAAAACTCTTTTTACAGTTTTATTTTTTAAAACCTATTCCTCAAAAGTTTTCATATAAATACCTTTCTAAAACCCCTTTCTCTGCTCCTACTTCACTTCTTATGGATACTCTGAATGAGCTTAAGAAGGATAATGAAGCTATTCATGAGCGCTTGGACAAGCAAGATGAGACTAACAAAGAAATCAGAAACTGGATAATGAAACAAGAGGAATCTGCATCTGAGATCAAGAATCTTCTTATGGCTCTTGTTTCTAAAAAAATCTTAGTGTTATTCTGTTTCTTGTTTTTGTTTGTTGTTTTGTACCTCTGAATTCTTTTTTATTAAAACTTTTACGCTCTTTAATTATTTTTATATACTTTTTGATTATGCCAAAAAGGGGGAGAAAATGAGTATTTTGATCTAATCTCTGATTAACAGTTATGGGACTAAGTCTCAAACATTCTAACAAAATACAAAGATTTCTTTCTATGTTTAAAAGAATTTTGCAGGTATCACTAAACTCTGAAAGTTTAATTCAACTGAACATTATCTTCAAAAGACTTGCTGAATAAATCCTAGAAGAAAAATCTCAAAGCTCTGATGAAAATTCTCAAGAAGTTTTTCTTATAGAAATATTCATTTCAGGGGGAGATTCTTATCTCTTGTTCAATTTTATTTCAAAATCTGAATATTTTTGTCATCATCAAAAAGGGGGAGATTGTTAGAACAAGATTGGTTTTGATCATATCTCAGAGTTTTGATGATAACAATAAAATATATTTTATATAATTGATACTCTGATGAGCATATTTATTTGTTTCAGATAATGTTTTGACTGAAGTATTTTCCTAGATAAAAATCATTTTGACGTGCTGAGTTGAAAATAAATGAAGAAGTTCTTTGATGAAAGAACTATTTGTTTTTAGCGCAAGTTTTGATGCTGACTCTGATAAGAAACTATTTTATGCATTTTCTAAAGCTTAGCAAGTTTCCATGTAAACTATGTTCAGAAGTACTTTGAAAACAAGCGCTGATAAGAAGTTATTTGCAAGCATATTCTGAAGCAAGATGTGAAGCTAGTTTTGATAGAATAAAGAAGATAACAAGTCTTGTCAAGTTTCAGGAGACATGCTCTGACAAGTGTTGTTTTTTCATTTAATGCAAAGACGGCTACATACACTCAAGTGTCTACGCCAGTTCATTGGAAAATGCAATACTGCAAGCAAACACGCAAACATTAATTTCTCTCAACTTTTGAAGGCAGCAACGGTCGTTTTCTTCATGCTATAAATAGAAGATCATTTATTGCAAGCCAACTACTCAACTATGTGAAAACATTCTGCTGCTCACAAATCATTTTACAAACACTTTATGCAAAACTAATCTTAGTGAAAAATCACAGTTTGTGATATAGCTTTCTAAGAAGCAATTTGTTTCACTATCTGTAAAGATTTAATTCTTGTATTTGTTCCTTGAGAGACCAAGCTTGGTCAGATTTCTCAAGAAGGCTAGGACTAGTTTGAGTCTTAGTGGTGTTAGTCACTTGTAAGTTTACTTGTGCTTTGAATTGTTAGTCACAACAGTTTGGTTGTGTGATTGTAATCTGTTTGATTATAGTGAATTAAGTCCTTGTTGAGAAATGCGAAATCACCTTGGCGGATGGACTGGAGTAGTTTGAGTTCAAACGAACCAGGATAAAAATAACTGTGTGTTTCTATTATTGTTGAGCCTTTAAGAAAAAGAAAAAGAAAAAGAGACACTTATTCAACCCCCCACCCCTTTCTAAGTATTTTCTCACCCTTCAATAAATTCTTACATGAAAAGGTTGACTAAATACTTATATATGTGCTTGAGATGAAGCACACAAAAGACAAAAGAAATTGGTTAGATTCGAATCGAGGTCAATGTATGTAATGAGTCAAATGAGCAAGTGAGTGGAATAAAAGAAAATATGGAATTTTGACCTGTTGTTGATGTGAATCAAGTGCATTGTGTGATTCTAATCATAGACCACGTGATTCAAATCAATTGCTCCAAAGATTTTTGGAAAAACCAAAAAAGTGCATGACTCGAATCATATACAAAAGTGCGATTCAGATTATTAGCTCCAGATATTTTTGAAAGATCATGAAACTTGCGTGATTCGAATCATGTATAAACCTTTATCCGAATCAGAAGGTTCTCAAAATCTTTTGCAAGTTCCTGCTTAATTTTATTCGAATCAAAACTCATGTGCAATTGAGTGATTAGAATCAAATGCTTCAAAAACTGTTTTTTCATGTTTTTAAAAGTTTTCTTTGCACGTGATTTGAAAAGAACACACAAAGCTTTTATTCCAATGACTCATACATTTCATTAATAACATTTTGATCAAGTTCAAACTTAACCGAAAGGTTTATGAATGCTAAAAGATATGAACCATGTGTGATCAATCTATGAGGAAGACTCAACAAAGACAAAATACGAAAGCGATAAGACAAGCAATCAAAACATAATCGTATCAGAATTTCCCCCTGCATAAGATGTGGATGTCTAACAACAACTCCCTAGAGATATACAACTACATTTTTCAAATAAAAACACGTTATAAATCAAATTCTTGATTGAACCAAAGAGAAAACAAATTTGTTGGAGCAAAATTTAATCCATTAAAACATGTGTGCCAAGTAAGCAGCTCGAGACACGGTGTATCCCATAAAGTCAAAACAACTTATTTAACATGTCGCCTATAAAAATTTGCCAATAATTGTAATAATAAACAATGCTAGCTTGCCTAGTGGTCGACCTGAGATGATTACAGGTGTAAATTGTTTTAAATAATATATATACTTAAATAGTTTTTTGGTCTCTATAAATTAACGTATTTTTTATTTTCGTTCTTGTATTTTTTTTTGAAAATAATTTTTAAATGTTAAAATCATTTTAATTTTAATCTCTAAAGTTAAAATCCGCAAGAAAAATCTTTAAATTTCTTGCAGATTTTTGTTCGAATTTTTCTTCAATTGTCTACTATTTTTTGTTTTGGATGTCTATTTTTCTTTTAGTAGGTTCTACCGGTTGTTCTTTCAGTGAAAAAAAACTATACTTTTGTTTCGTATCAAATAACAAACATGTTAAAAGTAATAAAGAAACAATATAGTAAAAGTAAATAATAAAAAGAGTTAAAGAAGGTATAGTTTTTGTAAGTAGCCAATTATAGCATTTGAATAGTGGTAGCTTGTTGAATGGTGGATCTAAATAAACAAATAAGTTTAAAAACAAAAAATAGAAAAAGAAGCTAATAGAGCAAACTAATAACAAGCGAAGCAATAACAGGTAAGAACTTATAGATATTTGCCGTCATAAAACCACCATCAACAGAAAGAAACAACAAGACAATAAACAACCCTCAGGAACAACAGGATAAATTGCGGAACAAGTTGCCTCAAAATTCATCTCATCATTGCCAATATAAGATAAAAGAGTAACACAAGACATCAACAAGAATGGATAATAATAATAATATTTCATTCCCCAAAGATGATGATGAGAATTGTACCACTGTTGATTGGAGAGGCAGACCCTCCAATCCTAAGTATCACGGTGGAGCTAGAGCTGCTGCTTTTGTTCTTGGTGTGTCCTTTTTTCTATCTTTTTTTTCATTTTCAATCTACTAACCTATATTTTATTTATTACAATCATATTGATATATCTTTTCTCAGGTCTTCAAGCTTTTGAAATAATGGCCATAGCTGGTGTTGGAAACAACCTCATCACTTATCTCATTAATGAGATGCACTTCTCTTTACCTCATTCAGCTAACATTGTCACTAACTTTCTTGGTACTATCTTTCTCGTCGCACTCCTCGGTGGTTTTCTCTCTGACTCTTTTCTTGGCACCTTTTCCACCATCTTTATATTTTCCCTTATAGAAATTTCTGTAAGTATACTAGTACCAATTATTCACTATCTTCATTTTGCTTAAATTAATATTTAATTATGCATGTATATGCACATGCACAGGGTATCATATTGCTCGCAGCACAAGCTCATTTTCCTCAATTGAAGCCACCACCATGTAATCAAAAATTAGAATGCATCCAAGCAAAGGGGTTCGAGGCTTTCATATTCTACATAGCATTATACATGGTCGCATTAGGAAGTGGTTGTGTTAAGCCTAACATGATTTCTCATGGAGCTAACCAATTCAATCCTCAATCAAACAAGCTCTCTACTTACTTCAATGCAACCTATTTTGCATTCTCATTGGGTGCCCTTATTGGTCTAACAATTATTGTTTTCATTCAAACTCATTCCGGTATGGATACCGGCTTTGCTGTAGCGTCAGCCGCCATGGCAATGGGTTTCATATCCTTCATAACTGGGACTCTATATTATAGGAACAAACCTCCACAATCAACCATCTTTCTCCCCATTCTTCAGGTATCTATATATCATCAACATTTTATATCAAATTTATATATATATATATATATTTTTGTATAACTATGAATAACCCTTATATCATAATATAATCAGGTTTTTGTGGCTGCAATATTGAAAAGAAACATGAATTTTCCATCTACCAAACAAGAAATTGGTGGACAACATAGCAATAAGTTGAGGTTCTTGGAGAAGGCTTGTATACAACAAGAGGGGAACAACACAAAGGAAAGCCCTTGGAGATTGTGCAGTATGGAACAAGTTGAACCAGCAAAAATATTACTATCTGTTATTCCCATTTTTGCATGCACTATCATTGCCAACACTGTCTTGGCACAACTCCAAACATTCTCAGTCACACAAGGAAGTGCCATGGACACGCATGTCACAAAATCATTCCATATCCCACCAGCATCACTTCAGGCCATTCCATTCGTTTTGCTCCTTGTTATAGTCCCTCTCTATGATACTTTATTTGTCCCTTTTGCAAGAAAAATAACAGGTCACGAGTCAGGAATCTCACCTTTGCAGAGAATAGGAGTTGGCTTGTTTCTCGTTACATTTTCTATGGTATATGCGGCTACTATGGAGAAAATTAGAAGGGATGCAGCTTTGAATATGAACCAAACAATTTCCATATTTTGGATTGCACCACAGTTCATTATATTTGGAATGTCAGAGATGTTTACTGCAGTTGGACTTTTTGAGTTCTTCTATTCACAGAAGTTGAAAGGGATGCAGACATTCCTGACTTCCATTACATATTTCTCCTACTCATTTGGATTTTATCTCAGCTCACTATTGGTTTCATTGGTGAATAAAATAACTTCAACTAAAGGTGGTGGTGGTGTCGGTGGTTGGCTTCATGACAACAATATCAACAAAGACAAACTAGACCTTTTCTATTGGTTACTAGCTGCACTCAGTTTCCTCAACTTCCTCAACTATCTGTATTGGTCCAGATGGTATTCTAATAATTCATCATCCCATTCAACTATATCCCAGGAGGGTCAGCCTCAATCCACGGAAACTGTAGATAGTATTCCATAGGTTGTTTATTTTGGGTCCGAATCATTGTAACATTCTTGTATAAATGCCCTTTGTGGCATATCATCTCAATTAATAAAAATTCTACTTCTCACTTTCAATTAATCTCTCTCACTTTAATTTTCTTCTCTTTCACTCCATCTTCTCCACAAAACTCAAGAACCTCCATTGTTCATAAATTAAAGTTTTGTGTTTTAATATTTGGCATCAAAAGTTCTGGTTCTCATAGACAATCTATTGTGCAAAGATGAATACCGTCTCCAATGATAGAGTTCCTTCAAACATACCAACCCTTGAATCGAAGAATTAAGACAAGTGGTCCAAGCAAATGAAAGTATTGTTTGAATATCAAGATGTTCTTGAAGTGATAAAGAATGGAGGAGAAAGAGACAATCAACGACTACGTAACGCGGATTACGCGTTTGGTGAATCAAATTAAGTCTTGTGGAGAAACTGTTTCGGAACAGCATGTTATGTCAAAAATCTTGCATTCTCTTACACCAAGATTTGACAACATTGTAGTGGCGATAAAAGAGTCGAAGGATCTTCTGAAATTAAGCAAATAGGAGCTTTAAAGCTCTCTTGAGGCTCATAAACAAAGGACGGATGAGAGGAATAACGACAAAGCAAAGGCGGAGATCGCTTTACAAGCTCAGTTCAATGAGAAGAACAAGAAGTCCAAAGGAAAATGGCATGCAAAGAACAAAGAGATTTTTCACAAAATTCAAAGAGTTCGACATGTGAAAGGGGTGAAAGCAACTGCAAAAATAGTAGTCAAGGAAACTATGCCAAGATGATTGACAAGAGTAAGATACTATGCTTTAACTGTTAAAAATTTGGTCATTTTGCAAGAGATTGCAATACGAAATAGAGAGAAACTCAAGGTGACGAGGCTAAGGTTGCTAGACAAGAAGTGTATGAGGAGAACACACTCTTGCTGATGATCATACAAAAAGAATGCATCAGCAGTAAGTTATTGAGAAGCAACAACATCAATTTCGTAAACACTGCAGAAATGTTTCATGAAGAAAACGTTATGGTGATTGTGAGAGATGAAGTCTAATGCAGTGGTACATGAATTCTGGTTTCTCGACGCATATTATGTGTAAGAATGACCGGTTTGTTAAAATCAACCATGCCACAAAGAATAAAGTGAAATTCACGGATGACATCACTTTAGCGGCCGACAGGGTCGGTGATGTTTTGATCACGAGAAGGGATGATGATCATTCCTTGATCAAAGATGTATTGTACATTCTTGGAATCAAATGTAACCTTTTAAGTATTGGCCAATTGTTTGAGAAGGGTTACAAGATTCGCAAGGAAGATAAGACTTTGTGCATTATGGATGTAAACTGGTTTTTGGTCCTTAAAGCTCATATGATTTCCAATAGGAATTTCAAGATTGAGTTAAAAGTGACAAAGCATAGGTGTCTTGCTACAACAACAAGTCGAGATGAGTGGTCGTGGCACTACCATCTTGGCCATCTCAATTTTAGATATCTCAACGTGTTGCAAATGAACGGTATGGTAACTGGGTTATCATCCATCAACTTTCCAGCTGAGATTTTTGAAGAGTGCGTGCAAGGGAAGCAACACAAGAATGAATTCAACAAGGATGCAAGTCGTAGGACCAAACATCACCTTGAGTTGGTGTATTATGATGTATGTAGGTCGATGCAAGTTAATTTGTATGGTGGTGTAATACAGTGGGAGAATTGACTTAGGTCTTTTGCATTTTATCGCAATTGTTGCAGATAGCAAGAGTCGCCACTGACTTTTATTTTATCCAATAAAGGAAAGGGTGAAAAGAACAGGAAAGACCTTTTGAGAATTTTCTTGAGTTCGGGGGGTAGGTTATGAAAAGGGAAGGTGTTATTACCCTTTTCATCCGTAGTTATCTACGGGCTCTTAGTTGCTAGCTCACTTTGAAATACTTTGTTGAAATGTGTTTGTGATTGGTTTTGAAAGTATTTTTGAAAGTGCCTTCGTTTAGGCGAACTTCGTAATGATTCTCGTCTCTATAAGAATGCATACAAAGTGTTGACCTTTGAAAATATTTCATTTGAAAGTGTTGGTGTGTTTGAAAGATGTTTTGAAAATGGTTGTGAGCAAGCATTTATGAACGTTCTACCTACTCAAAAAGTCATAGTTCTTTTCCTCCTCCTTTAGATATTGCTACCTTACCATTGATTGATAAGAATCCCTATCATTGGATGTGAAGGAACGGACATGGATCATCGTATAGTCATAAAAGGCAACATTGTAGAATACCTTAGCAATTTGTTGTAAGGGTCTAAGATCTTTTATGAAGTCAACATCGAAGGGTCATCGAGGGGCTACGATCTTGTATTCAAGGGTCATTGCTAAAGTATCCCACGTTCGAGGGACATGACTATTTTTATCCGAGGCAACAAGTGTGGGTTATCCTAGAGGTGCAAGTTTGAAAGGATTTCTTTTCATGCATTTTTGTCTTGAATTAGGGTTGTCTACTTGTTGATTTTATGTCTTTCCATACAAACCCTAATTACTAGCATTTATATTGAAAGCGGTATTGACTTTTCATATTGACTTTTGACTTTCTTGATTTCTTGATGATCAAGCTTTGTATTTTGAATGTATTAATGAATTGTGATATTTGAAATTAAATTTTGACCGAAAAGTCAAAGTTTGACTTTTGGTGTATCAGTTGACTTTTTCATCAGTACAATTGATTTTAGGTCATCTGATCAATTGACTGAGCAATTTTGTGATCCAAGGATTGAAACTTGTCACGAGCATTCTTGGAGGTCCATAATGATCCATGAAAGTCTTTTGAGGAATTAAAAGTCCAATTGTCCTTATGAAAACTCAAACTCTAATTTGAGGCATCAGTGTTAAGGAGATGGCTTGACCTAACCAATCCTTGTGCAAGCTGGAGCTATTTGAAGATCTTGTGAGAAATGTCTTAAAAAGAGAGGGCAAATTTTAGGGTACAACAGTTGTCCTTTTTTAATCTTCTTAAACCTGAAGAGTTAGATTGGCAGGTCCGTCATTCGTGACTTGAAGGTGGAAGATGATTGAACACTAGAGTGTCCAGAAATTTTCACTCGGTTATGTTTTAGTTGATTGTGTCGGGAATGGGCTTAAGGATGCCATTTGGAGAAGTGATGAAGAGTTTGTAGGAGATGGGCTTACAGATGCCATTCAGAGTGACTGTTAATAGAAATTAGACTAAGTCTAAGCTTGACTGTAACTGGGAGAAGTATCAGAATAAATCTTTGGCCGATTTAATATGAGTAAGAAGATGTAGTGGAATGAATATCAGAATAATATCCATAATTGGATCGTATCTCACTCGTATCTGAATGATGTACTGAATGAGTGTCAGAATGACATCCGCATCTGGATCGTATCTGAACAGTATTTGAGAAATGTGCTGAATGAGTGTCAGAATGACATCCGCATCTGGATCGTATCTGAACTACGTTTGAGAACTATACTGAATGAGTGTCAGAATGACATCCACATCTGGATCGTATCTGAACTGTATTTGAAAGATGTATTGAATGAGTGTCAGAATGACATCTGTATCTGGATTGTATTTGGACTGTATTCGAAAGAATTTGGAATAAGTATCAGAATGACATCTGCATCTGGATTGCATCTTGTGATCGGTGGAAATAGAACTGACTGTTTTTTAATGCTGGTTCGCGAAATGTCGCGGTAAGCAAGAGTCGCCACCGTCTTTTATTTTCTCCAACAAGGAAAGGACAAAAGCACTGCAAAATTCCTTTTCGAGATGTTTCTAGGGTTCGGGAGATAGATTATAGAAAGGGAAGGTGTTAGCACCCTTTCTATCTGTGGTTATCCACGGGCTCTTAGGTACTCGCTCACTATGTTTTCAAAAAGTTTTGCTTTTCTTGTGTGTGTGGGTTTTGAAAAGAGTTTTGTTTGAAAACTTCGATTTAACTCTTGTATCTGTCCTCAAGAGTGTATGAAGTGTTTGTTGAAAAACTTTTTTCAAAAGTGTAAGTGCGAAAAAGTTGTTTTTGTTTCGAAAGAGCAAGTACCTGAGAACCTCTACCTACTCAAAAGAAATTAAGCTGTGTAAATGTCCTTTAGACAGTACTATCCCACTATTGAGAAGTAGGTAGCACCGTCGTTGAAGTTTTCGGGTCAATTCGATTAAGGGACATGTGGTCACTAAAGCAATGGTAGGACGCCTTAGCAGTAACCCTAATGTCTTAGATCACTTTTTATCGAGGAAACCGTTTCTAGGCAACTTTGATCTTTAGACAGGAGGGCGACCTCTAAAACACCCTATACTCAATGACCACGTCGAGGCAACCAAGTGAGGCGTACCCTAAGAGTGGCATGTGCACGTGTGTCAAGTTTCAGTTCATATTATCTTTGTACATGTTATGGTGAGCTACGATTGATTTTAATTTAAGAGAAATCTTGACATGCATAGCCTAGTTAGCATACATCTAGCAATTAATAGTTGCGGAAAAGAAAAACTAAGCTATTACAAGGCGTCGGGTATTTACATCGCCAAAAACAAACCCTTGAAAAAGTAAATTGCGGGAAATTAAATAAAAGAGATAAAAAGTCTTAATTAAAGCTATTACATCCTCGGAGCAAATACAATTATATGGATCAAAATATGAATAAAAAATAATCATACGCGCGAGGAAAATTGGATCGAAGAGTCTTTTAGGATTTTGACCCTTTTTTGAGAAAGAAAGAGATTTTATTATTTTTTGGCATTTAATTAAACCTAAACTAATTATTTAATAAAAAGAAATGTTTTTGGTTTTTTGAATGTTTAAGAAAAAATAAAAATAAAATGATGAAATATATTAAAAACCTAATTCTACTTAATTTTAATTTATTGCAAAAATTATTAAAATTATGCCTAATTAAACTAAACAAATTAAGTTAATATTTATTTACAAAATAAACTAACTAAATTTAAAAATATTATATTTTTTATGTTCTGATTTTATTATGAAAATATTAATTATTTTTGTTAGTAACTAAATTAAGAAAATAAATCAAGTAAATAAAAAATATAAATGAAAGAAAATAAAAAAGCAAACCCAGGGGGTCTGGGCCCAAAGAGGGTGTATGCTTGGCAATTTCCAGGCTCAAAGTAAGCAACCTGCTTAACTTTTCCAATTCCCTGCCAGTGCGTTGACTGTGGAGTATGGTGGTCATCATCTCGTGACCACTAGATTTGCTTTGCAAGCCACTTGGCGTGTTGATAGTTGAGGTGCATGGTGGTCTGCATTCTAGGCGCTATATGGGAATACCTGAAAACAAAATAGAAATAATGTTTTGGGGGACCTGGGATTCGAACCCAGGTCCCAGTGTTCACATGCCAACGCCTCAGCCACTTCAACCAACTTGTTTCATTCGTTAGTGGATTAGACAATAATGAATATATTAGCAAAGCAATTATTATGCCTGGAAAAAAATAAAAGCGCGCGATTTTCAAAGGAGCCAATAGAAGAGCGACGTGTGGTCGTCTTCTCCAAATTCCTGGTTTTATTACCTGTGGATTTTTATCCGCAGGAGGTTCCGTGGCTCACTCCTAAAATCGTCCCTAGGTTGCAAAAATCCACTCCAAGACTATGGTTGTGATCGTCTATGTCCCCTGATCACTCTTATACCAATTATTGTGGCCAATTTTCCCTGTATCAAAAACACCTAAAAAGCAAGCATATGAACCCTAGAATCGGGCATCACGATACAAGGCATGAAAACGAAATTGAATATTGCAGTTATGTTAGAAATCAAATAATAAACATGATTATGCCAATACTTTGAAGAAAAAGTGCAAGAACTGGAGGTCACGATTTCGTGTTCAGGGCAAAGTTTGAGATGACATACAGTGCGATTCCGGTGGTTTCTGGACGTGATTTTGATTGCTTTCGCTTCAGTGAATGGCCAGCAAGAGACTACTGTCAAGGTTTTGGGTTGAATTGACCTCTATGTATGATTTCGGTTTCAAGGTTTTTCAAGCTTTTTCCAAATTTGGTCTGGCCGTTTTGTGCAGTCCTCAGGCCTGAATTAGGTTTAGGAGGCTTGCTTGCATATATGGCCATCAGTCTAGGTCAAAATTTGGGCTTTTATCCATGTATATGGGAGAATTAGGTTTGCACTTTTTCACCATTGACAAACTTTCCAAATATGGCCAAATCTGAGATTTTGTGCACAAATAAGCCCTAGCAAGAATTGGTTAGTTGTCACATGATATATGAAAGCTGTACAAATCACAAAGATACTATTCCATTGATTTTTGGATTTTATTTGAATTATTATAGATTTGAAATGAATTAAATCAATAAAAATTAAATAAAATAGAAAAATAAATTTTTGGTCATGAAATCAAGCATGGGACACGTGTGTGGCATGACAAGGCTGAATCAAGTGGAAGAAAGTGGGCCCTTTTGTCAAAAATTGGAGTTTTGAGGATAGTTGACTTTTGCAAATTCATGAAAATTTCTCAACTTCTCCAATGCACAACTTGCTCAATTTTGATCATATGACCATGTTCTTTGACATTTTAGAAAGCTCTTGAAGTCCTCTAACCAATGCCTTTGGTCCCATGTCATTTGGATTTACCAATCTCAAGTTATGGCCTTTGACTCAAAGTGTACTTTTGTTGACTTTTGAAATTGACCTATAATGTAAAAATTGGTAACTTTTTGTGAGAGCATTTCTTGACCTTGAAGTGTGAAGATGGATTGTAAGAAATTTCATCCTCTTCAAAATGAGCTTTGGATGGGATTTTTCTGATAAACCATGAAAAAGTTATGCCCTGGTCAAAGTACAGTTGACTTTTCTACTGTCCAAAAATAGTAACTTTTTGCATCTTGATGATTTTTGAGCTATTCTTGTGGAATCATGATCAAGGCTTGATCAAATGATGATTGTGAACTCAAAATAAGGTGTTGACCAAAAATTATGACTTTTGACTGCAAAATGACCATTTTGCCCTTGCAGTTGACTGTAGATTAAATGGAGCTTTTGACTGTGCAAATTGGCACTGTGAGTCTTGAAACTTGGCATGTAGGTGCTTGAGAATGTATATAGGCCTATGAGACTTGATTGAACCATTGAAAACCTCAAATTCCTTGAAAGAACCAAAACCCTAATTTCAGCTGTCTTAGGAGGTGATTTGACTGTACAACCCTTGAGCCATTTTGAGCAATTTGAAAATGATTCTTGACAAATCTTGAGGAATATGGGAGGGAAAATTTTGGGGTACACCAGTTTCCCCTGTTCAATCCTCTTAAACCTGAGGATGTAGATTGGCTTGCGTGCTTTTCGTGATCCGAAGGTGGAAGATGATTGAACACTAAAGTGCCCAGAAATTTGCACTCGCATGGTGTAGTATCAACAATGCGATGTCGGGAATGGGCTTACAGATGCCATTTGGAGATTGTTGGTAGAAGTTGTGATCTTGTAAGTTGAAAGAAGGAACCTGTGTAGGGTTGCCTGACGATGAGTGCGTGTAAAACTGCATTTTGGAAGGAAGGAAACCTGTGTAGGGTTGACTGATGATGAGTCTGTGTGAAACTGCATCTTGGAAGGAAGGAAACCTGTGTAGGGTTGACTGATGATGAGTCCGTGTGAAACTGCATCTTGGAAGGAAGGAACCTGTGTAGGGTTGCTTTGCAAGGAGTTTAGATAAAACTACGTCGGAAAATTATGAGGAGGAACCTGGGTAAGGTTACTTTGTGATAAGTCCGTGTAAGACTTCTGGAGGAACCTGAGTAAGGTTACTTTGACGATGAGTTCGTGTGAAACTGCATCTTGGAACGAGAAGGAGCCAGTGTAGGGTCGCCTGATGATGAGTCAGTGTAAAACTTCATCTTGGAGGGAAGGAACCTGTGTAGGGTTGCCTGATGATGAGTCCGTGTGAAACTACATCTGAAGCTGAGAAGGAACCGGTGTAGGGTTGCTTTATGATGAGTCCGTGTAAAACTACATCTGAAGTTGAGAAGGAACTGGTGTAGGGTTTCCTGATGATGAGTCTGTGTGAAACTTCATCTGAAAGAGAAGGAACCAGTGTAGGGTTACTTTGGGATAAGTTCGTGTGAAACTCCAGGATGAACCGGGGTAAGGTTATTGTGAGATAAATTCGTGTGAAACTTCAGGATGAACCGGGGTGAGGTTATTTTGAGATAAGTTCGTGTGAAACTTCTGGAGGAACCTGAGTAAGGTTATTGTGAGATAAGTTCGTGTGAAACTTCAGGATGAACCGGGGTAAGGTTATTGTGAGATAAGTTCGTGTGAAACTTCAGGATGAACCAGGGTAAGGTTACTGTGAGATAAGTTCGTGTAAAACTTCGTCTTGGAACTGAGGAGGAACCGGTGTAGGGTTTCCTGAGGACGAGTCCGTGTAAAACTTCATCTGAAAGGAAGGAACCTGTGTAGGGTTGCCTGATGATGAGTCCGTGTAAAACTTCATCTGAAATTGAGAAGGAACCGGTGTAGGGTTTCCTGATGATGAGTCCGTGTAAAACTTCATCTGAAAGAGAAGGAACCGGTGTAGGGTTGCTTCATGATGGTCAAGTAGATAATTGTCTTATCTGGTTTCAGGTATTAACCTACGATCAGTCGTCCACAGAATTTTCCTGGCTTGTTACAGGTATTAATCTGGAATTAGTCGTCCACAGATGCTTTTCCTGGCTTGTTACAGGTATTAATCTGGGACTTGGAAAGGTTGATGGTAGCCATCTTTTGATTGATCTTTTCCTGAAAAGGCAAAACATTAGTTGTATGCAATGTCATGATGCATGAACTGCATGATGTCAAGATGTTCTCAAGAATAAATGAGATTTGTGTTGTATGATGCGTATGCATGTCATGATGTATGAAGATGTGATGTTTTTAGTTGGGGAAAATAAATCCCGGAGCTGCTGGAGAATAGTGTTGAGTTCTTCGTTTCCGCTGGGGATGATGAACAAAGATGATTGTGGGGATAAACTGTAGGAGAAGATGACTCCGTTGGGGAATAAACTTGATGAAGATATTACTCTGCGGGGAATTACTCTGTAGGAAGAAATGCATTGCTGAGATTTTAACGATAACTCCGCTGGGGGATTCCGTTGATAAGCTCTGTTGGGGATCTTGATGATGAACTCCGCCGGGGATAGAAAGAACTTCACTGGGGATAATCTTTCAGTTGCAACTTGCTGAGGATAACCTAGTTAGACTCTTGTGGGGATAACCTCTGAATATGGCTGAGGAGATATATTTGTACTCTGCAGGGGACAAGCTTCCAGAATCTACTGAGTAAGATGATTCAACTCCGTTGGGGAAGCTTTTCAGACTATGCTGGGAATTGGTTCCACTGGGGGTATATTGTATTCCACCGGGGAACATTCTTATACTCTGTCAAGGAATATTAAGACTGCCGGGGATGCTTGCTGAGGAATATCTGTATACTCCGCTGGGGAATATTAAGACCTTCTGGGAATACCGAGCCTTTTTAGGGCTGATGGTAGACCAACTCTGCTTGGGGGGTATTGTTGATTCGTCCATGATTGCAGGTCTCAGTGGGGAGAACTTCCATTACTGTCTTACTCTGCGGGGAGTGAAGATATCTTGGTCATATTCTTCAGCTGAATCTACCTTGTATCTGGTGGACAGAGCAGCTTGTACAGTTCGGACAATTCTTATTGCCCCAGTTTCTGTGGGAGACGAAGGTCTATGAGACGCTTGATAACTTCCGATTGACAAATCTTCTTTTGGTAGGCAAGTGACGAGATGATGGGACATAGTCGTACGCTTTGATCCCTAATTTTTTCCTGGACCGCCGTTTCAGGTTTTCAGTCCATCAGGATACCCTTTTTTGCCCAAGCCGCCTTTTCAGGTTTTCGACTTGCCGGGTGTACGGATTTTTTTCATTTTCATCCCTTATTTTTGCCCGAACCCTTTTGGTTCGCCGAGAAGCCCTTATTTTTGCCTAGGCCAGTCGACCTAGCGGGTCTTTGATTATGCGTAGTATTTTTTGACTATGTCCATGCTCTCAGGATATAGGGAGGCGTCACTGTCGGTAGTGTTGTGTCGCCATGCTACCAGAAGATGTTTGATCATGCAAGATTCGTTGCTGGAATTCATGTCCAATGCCCCAATTGATTCAGATGGAGATTTTCCCCTGGCCATTTGGCATTTTGAGAGATTCCTTGAATCTTGACTTGACTGCCCCAGATTATGGACAATGATCATGCCGTGCCCCTTGATTGGAAGTGTTTTTCCACTTGAGGTGATCCTTATTGAAAAGGTTTTTGTTCCCTAGATATTCGTCGTGCGAATTTCTCTGTTGTTTGAACAAATAATCATATACAAACAATGTTATTTTAAGAATGCAAAATTTATGTCTGTCTTAAAATTTTTTGAAAATGCAGTTTTCAATAAAACAAGCGAATTTTGTAAAATGTGATGTCAACTCAGGATTTTACAGCAAGCCCTACAGGAGTCAGGATACCTTTTGTAATAGTATGCTTTCGAACTAACCCATGCTTCAGCTAGGACTTTTAAGGGTTATAACGTGGCCTGGTTCACGGTTTAAGAAACAAAGGATAAAGGCTCAAATTTTATTTGTACCCACCCGTTCTTCGTGATGTCCTTCGATCCTAAACTCAGCTAATCGTGCATTAGATCTTGTTTGAGCATTTGCTCTGATATTCCGATGATGGTTCGGATAATGATAGTTTATTTTTAATAGACAATCATTTCTTTTTGTTGAGGGTTTACAGGACCTCTTTATTTTTGATTTTATTATCCCTGTCTTTTGCCTGAACTGTTTCTTTTGTGATTACAGTCAGTGGGATGCCCCAGTTTTGTAAGTCTCCTTCATAGGTTTTGACTTATCGGGCTTTTGTTTCTGAGAGATAATGACTGCCTGTCCTTACGATTATTCGGAACCATCACTGTCTCTTGTTTTGGAAGGACTCTTTTGATGCCATTCATTGTACACCTGGATCAACTGAGAAAACTACCCTGCCCCGGGTTATAATTAAGGGTTTTAATTTGTGAAAAGAAAAACTCCAACTTCTTTGGCTCCAAGGGGTTGACGAGGGATTATCTTCCTTATAACTCCACTGTTTAGGATTTGAAACAATGCCTGTACATCGTCAGCGGGGTCTGTTCAAAAGCATACTGTAAAGATAGTGGTATCGTTTTCGTCATCCTCCCTCAAAAGGCTTAGAGTTTTTTAATCGCGAGTTGATCATCACAAAAAATGAAAGCAATTTTAAGCATAGTGAAAATAAGTAATTCAAAACAGACACGTGTAATGCATTAATGAAATAAAAGAGTTTGACATGATAATTGTTTGAATAAGCAAAGAAAAATACAACTTCAAAATTCAAATGAACAAAAGTGCTTTCAATCCTAGCCATGTTTTGGCAAGGGAGCAGTGACCACATTGGGAGTCTCAAGAGGCTCGAATTCGATCTCCTTAGCGTCAATCATATTCTGAATCTTGTATTTCAGCGCCCAACAATCGTTAGTATCGTGCCCCGGGCTACCGGAATGATAAGCGCCCCTTGCATCTGGGTTATAGCTAGGAGAAGAAGTCTTAGGGTTCAGAGGAGGGTTTATCACCGTAATCAGATTCATCTTCAATATGTGCTGCAATGCTTGTGACAATGGCATGTTGATGTTGGTGAACTGTCTTTTAGGCTCGTCCAGCCTTCGTTGATTTCCCTTTTGCTGTTGTCGGTGTGACGCAAAACCAGAGATCATGACTGCCCCCACGTGTTGGTCACGACGACTCTTTTGACGGTACACAACATTGGACTCTTTCTTCCCACTGTAAGGCTTTTTATGAGCATCAGAAGGTGTAGCTTCTTGAATCTTCCCACTTTTGATGCCAGCTTCAATTCTCTCACCAGTCAAGATAAGGTCTGTAAACCCGGCTGAAGAATTTCCGATCAAATGGTTGAAGAATGGACCAGACAGGGTTCCCAAGAACATATCAATAAGTTCACGATCAGTTAAAGGTGGTTGCACCCTTCCGGCAAGGTCTCTCCACTTTTGAGCGTACTCTTTAAATCCTTCACCCGTCCCTATTGATATACCCTGGAGTTGGGTACACGTAGGAGCGAGGTCGGAATTATATTGATACTGTTTATAGAACGCAGTAGCCAAATCTTCCCAGTTACGGATACTGGCCCCATCCAGCTGATAGAACCACTTGAGCTGAGTCCCTAAAAAATTGTCCTGAAAGAAATGGATCCACAAGTTCTTATCTGCTGTGTAAGGCTGGATCTTCCTTACATATGACCGGAGGTGCAGCTTTGGGCAGGAGGCTCCGTCATATTTGGAAAAGGCAGGTGCCTTAAACTTGTGGGGAATCACCACCCCAGAGGATAAACCTAGGTCTTCGAAGTCCAGCCCAGGCACGTTCTGTATCTCCATGGCGCTCAAGCGGTCCTCCAACTGTTTGTACCTATCCTCAGCAGGAGGGTACTGCTCTTCATCATAATTTGTCTCGTTGTCGGAGACTATGGGGCTAGGAACCCTTTCCTCTTGTGGACTGTCTTTCCCTACAGATGAGATGGTCAGATCAACCTCATTCTGCAGTCCATTTCCAAACATGTGTCCAACGTTGAACAGGATGGTCCTCTTCTTCTTCTTCTTCCTCTCTTTCAGAATCAGGGTCTTCAAGTCCTGTTGACCCTTAGCTAGGCTCATAATCAACTCTTGAAACTGGGCATTCTGGGCCTGGAGGGCCTTGATAGCTTGTTCAGTGGAAGGTTCAGTAGACATGATGATTGCTGAAATAAACAGTGAAGAAGATAAGTGACCTGTAATGGTACCTGTTATGCATATGATGTGTATGATGTATGTATGCAATGTTTTCAAGGATCTCATGGGGTAAACGAAGAAACTTGTTAGAATTTGAATCTGGTAGCTTGATTGAAGGAACTTCATGTTGCTGAGAATCCTTCTTCAAGAGTCAGGCTCACCATATCGAGTGGGTCATAGCCCCTGACTCAAGTTATCGTGCTTGGATTTCTAGACAACCTTGGCTAGAGGAAAATAAATCCCCTTTGCCCCTTGTTTGACGTCTGGCTCATCATGACCTGCATCACAAACCCTTGAGATCCTTGAAATGGGTTAGTCCTTATGCAAGATGTATGCAATGTTATGATGTTATGATGTCATGGTAAAGGCACACCATAAGTATTCACAAAAGGCAAACATGGTAAAGGCACACAAGTCACACAAAAGAGCCCTTAGATTTCAGACTGGCATGAAGTTTAGCTACTACCCTCTTTCAGTTTCAGTTGGTTAAGACCTATCCTAGAAAATAGTAATCGGGTTCTAGAGGATCTCAATATCCCTGAGTACCCTCAATCGGTCATAATTCCAGTTTGGCAACCTTTTCTTGCGGCCGGAACCATCGCGAGAGTTTAGTCTCAATGAGCGTAGCATACTGCTACTTCTATGGCCAAGTTGGTCAATTTAAGGTTCTAAGGTCAGTTGGTGCTTAATGACTCCTCAGAAGACCCATATTCTCCTCGTTCCAACACAAGGGATATCGGTACAGACCAAGGTGTCACACCAACGTAGCTACTGCTTCATCCGTGTCGGTCTATGCCGGACAGATCCCTCACAGTTTATTGCTACTTACCTAAAAAAGGGTCCCCCAGATTCGGGTTAGGATCTATAAAACTCCGATACAAGCCCAAAAAATTAAAGCATACAAAACATACAGTTGAAAACAAGAGTGATCTAATCCTTAGGTACCCCTCACCTAAAAGGTCCCCAGCAGAGTCGCCAGTTCTGTGATCGGTGGAAATAGAACTGACTGTTTTTTAATGCTGGTTTGCGAAATGTCGCGGTAAGCAAGAGTCGCCACCGTCTTTTATTTTCTCCAACAAGGAAAGGACAAAAGCACAACAAAATTCCTTTTCGAGATGTTTCTCAGGTTCGGGAGATAGATTATAGAAAGGGAAGGTGTTAGCACCCTTTCTATCCGTGGTTATCCACGGGCTCTTAGGTACTCGCTCACTATGTTTTCAAAAAATTTTGCTTTTCTTGTGTGTGTGGGTTTTGAAAAGAGTTTTGTTTGAAAACTTCGATTTAACTCTTGTATCTGTCCTCAAGAGTGTATGAAGTGTTTGTTGAAAAACTTTTTTCAAAAGTGTAAGTGCGAAAAAGTTGTTTTTGTTTCGAAAGATCAAGTACCTGAGAACCTCTACCTACTCAAAAGAAATTAAGCTGTGTAAATGTCCTTTAGACAGTACTATCCCACTATTGATAAGTAGGTAGCACCGTCGTTGGAGTTTTCGGGTCAATTCGATTAAGGGACATATGGTCACTAAAGCAATGGTAGGACGCCTTAGCGGTAACCCTAATGTCTTAGATCACTTTTTATCGAGGCAACCGTTTCGAGGCAACTTTGATCTTTAGACATGAGGGCGACCTCTAAAACACCCTATACTCAATGACCACGTCGAGGCAACCAAGTGAGGCGTACCCTAAGAGTGGCATGTGCACGTGTGTCAAGTTTCAGTTCATATTATCTTTGTACATGTTATGGTGAGCTACGATTGATTTTAATTTAAGAGAAATCTTGACATGCATAGCCTAGTTAGCATACATCTAGCAATTAATAGTTGCGGAAAAGAAAACTAAGCTATTACAAGGCGTCCGGTATTTACATCGCCAAAAACAAACCCTTGAAAAAGTAAATTGCGGGAAATTAAATAAAAGCGATAAAAAGTCTTAATTAAAGCTATTATATCCTCGGGGCAAATACAATTATATGGATCAAAATATGAATAAAAAATAATCATACGCGCGAGGAAAATTGGATCGAAGAGTCTTTTAGGGTTTTGACCCTTTTTTGAGAAAGAAAGAGATTTTATTATTTTTTGGCATTTAATTAAACCTAAACTAATTATTTAATAAAAAGAAATGTTTTTGGTTTTTTGAATGTTTAATAAAAAATAAAAATAAAATGATGAAATATATTAAAAACCTAATTCTACTTAATTTTAATTTATTGCAAAAATTATTAAAATTATGCCTAATTAAACTAAACAAATTAAGTTAATATTTATTTACAAAATAAACTAACTAAATTTAAAAATATTATATTTTTTATGTTCTGATTTTATTATGAAAATATTAATTATTTTTGTTAGTAACTAAATTAAGAAAATAAATCAAGTAAATAAAAAATATAAATGAAAGAAAATAAAAAAGCAAACCCAGGGGGTCTGGGCCCAAAGAAGGTGTATGCTTGGCAATTTCCAGGCCCAAAGTAAGCAGCCTACTTGACTTTTCCAATTCCCTGCCAGTGCGTTGACTGTGGAGTATGGTGGTCATCATCTCGTGACCAGTAGATTTGCTTTGCAAGCCACTTGGCGTGTTGATAGTTGAGGTGCATGGTGGTCTGCATTCTAGGCGCTATATGGGAATACCTGAAAACAAAATAGAAATAATGTTTTGGGGGACCTGGGATTCGAACCCAGGTCCCAGTGTTCACATGCCAACGCCTCAGCCACTTCAACAAACCTGTTTCATTCGTTAGTGGATTAGACAATAATGAATATATTAGCAAAGCAATTATTATGCCTGGAAAAAAAATAAAAGCGTGCGATTTTCAAAGGAGCCAATAGGAGAGTGACGTGTGGTCGTCTTCTCCAAATTCCTGGTTTTATTACCTGCGGATTTTTATCCGCAGGAGGTTCCGTGGCTCACTCCTAAAATCGTCCCTAGGCTGCAAAAATCCACTCCAAGACTATGGTTGTGATCGTCTCTGTCCCCTGATCACTCTTATACCAATTTTCCCTGTATCAAAAACACCTAAAAAGCAAGCATATGAACCCTAGAATCGGGCATCACGATACAAGGCATGAAAACGAAATTGAATATTGCAGTTATGTTAGAAATCAAATAATAAACATGATTATGCCAATATTTTGAAGAAAAAGTGCAAGAACTGGAGGTCACGATTTCGTGTTCAGGGCAAAGTTTGAGATGACATACAGTGCGATTCCGGTGGTTTCTGGACGTGATTTTGATTGCTTTCGCTTCAGTGAATGGCCAGCAAGAGACTAGTGTCAAGGTTTTGGGTTGAATTGACCTCTATGTATGATTTCGGTTTCAAGGTTTTTCAAGCTTTTTCCAAATTTGGTCTGGCCGTTTTGTGCAGTCCTCAGCCTGAATTAGGTTTAGGAGGCTTGCTTGCATATATGGCCATGAGTCTAGGTCAAAATTTGCGCTTTTATCCATGTATATGGGAGAATTAGGTTTGCACTTTTTCACCATTGACAAACTTTCCAAATATGGCCAAATCTGAGATTTTGTGCACAAATAAGCCCTAGAAAGAATTGGTTAGTTGTCACATGATATATGAAAGTTGTACAAATCACAAAGGTACTATTCCATTGATTTTTGGATTTTATTTGAATTATTATAGATTTAAAATGAATTAAATCAATAAAAATTAAATAAAATAGAAAAATAAATGTTTGGTCATGAAATCAAGCATGGGACACGTGTGTTGCATGACAAGGCTGAATCAAGTGGAAGAAAGTGGGCCCTTTTGTCAAAAATTGGAGTTTTGAGGATAGTTGACTTTTGCAAATTCATGAAAATTTCTCAACTTCTCCAATGCACAACTTGCTCAATTTTGATCATATGACCATGTTCTTGGACATTTTAGAAAGATATTGAAGTCCTCTAACCAATGCCTTTGGTCCCATGTCATTTGGATTTACCAATATCAAGTTATGGCCTTTGACTCAAAGTGTACTTTTGTTGACTTTTGAAATTGACCTATACTGTAAAAATTGGTAACTTTTTGTGAGAGCATTTCTTGAACTTGGAGTGTGAAGATGGATTGTATGAAATTGCATCCTCTTCAAAATGAGCTTTGGATGGGATTTTTCTGATAAACCATGAAAAAGTTATGCCCTGGTCAAAGTACAGTTGACTTTTCTACTGTCCAAAAATAGTAACTTTTTGCATCTTGATGATTTTTGAGCTATTCTTGTGGAATCATGATCAAGACTTGATCAAATGATGATTGTGAACTAAAAATAAGGTGTTGACCAAAAATTATGACTTTTGACTGCAAAATGACCATTTTGCCCTTGTAGTTGACTGTAGATTAAATGGAGCTTTTGACTGTGCAAATTGGCACTGTGAGTCTTGAAACTTGGCATGTAGGTGCTTGAGAATGTATATAGGCCTATGAGACTTGATTGAACCATTGAAAACCTCAAATTCCTTGAAAGAACCAAAACCCTAATTTCAGTTGTCTTAGGAGGTGATTTGACTGTACAACCCTTGAGCCATTTTGAGCAATTTGAAAATGATTCTTGACAAATCTTGAGGAATATGGGAGGGCAAATTTTGGGGTACAACACATCTAAAATGTATTTGAAATATGTATTAAATGAGTGTCAGAATGACATCCGCATCTGGATTGTATCTGAACTGTATTTGAAAGACATATTGAATAAGTGTCAGAATGACATCCGCATCTGGATCGTATCTGAACTGTATTTGAAAGATGTATTGAATGAGTGTCAGAATGACATATGTATTTGGATCTTATTTGGACTGTATTCAAAATAATCGGGAATAAGTATCAGAATGACATCCACATCTGGATCGTATCTGATATGTATTTGAAATACGTATTGAATGAGTGTCAGAATAGCATCCACATATGGATCATATCTAAATTGTATCTAGGATAAAATATGGAATAAGTGTCAGAATGGCATCTGTCCCTGGATCGTATCTGAACCATTTCTAGAGAGAATATGGAATAAGTATCAGAATGTCATCCGTATCTGGATCGTATCTGAACCATTTCTAGAGAGAATCTGGAATAAGTATCAGAATGTCATCCATATCTGTATCGTATCTGAACCGTTTCTAGAGTAAATCTGGAATAAGTGTCAGAATAACATCCGTCTCTGGATCATATCTAAATTGTATCAAGGAGAAAAGCTGGAATAAGTATCAGAATGACATCCATATCTGGATCTTATCTGAACCGTTTCTAGAGAGAATATGGAATAAGTATGAGAATTTCATCCGTATCTTGATCGTATCTGAACCGTTTCTAGAGTGAATCTGGAATAAGTGTCAGAATGACATCTGTCTCTGGATCGTATATGAACCGTATCTAGAGTGAATCTGGAATAAGTATCAGAATGACATCCTTATATGAATTATATCTGCACTATATCTAGGAGAAAATATGAATAAGTTTCAGAATGACATCCGTCTCTGGATCGTATCTGAGCTATATCGAGGAGAAAATTTGGAATAAGTATCAGAATGACATCCGTCTCTGGATCGTATCTAGACCGTTTCTAGAGTGAATCTTTGGATGATTGTATTTGACAAATGATAGACTGTTGACGAGATTTACCTGTTCGGGAACCGACCTGAAAAGATAAAGTTAGTTTCGTGCAAGGGCATGATGTATGTAATGTATTGCGTAATGATGCTCTCAGAATGAATGAGAATTCTATATGCGTTTCGTATGCATATGCTATGATGTATGAAATGTGAAATGTTGTTGAAGTGTATCTTTGTCTGGGAAAGTAAATTCCTGACTACTGCCAGGGAGTTTTGGGAGACTAACTCCCGGAGTACTATTAGAGATGAAGAATTTGTGTATCTTCAACTTTGTTTAGAATACTTCCGCTGGGGATTCCTGCTTATTTATTTGAAGAAACTCTGTTGGGGGAGTGCTGATTTCTGTTTGGGGAATTGAGTTCAGGAACCTTTGGTTGTCCATTACTCTACTGGGGAATTTAATTCTTATTTACCATGAATGGGAATAAAATAGATGGTTTAAACTTTCGTCTTGGAGAGGATAGTTGACTCATATCTGGTCGAAATCCAGGCTTCACAACAACTTTCTGAGGTGGATAAAGTTAATTGTTATCTGGTCGGATTCCAGGCTTCACAACAACTTACTGAAGTTAACTGTTATCTGGTCGATTTCCAGGCTTCGCAGTAACTTTTAGGGATAGCAACGACTCTGTTGAGGATTAGGGGTTTTGTCTGTTGATTTGTAATAGTCCGAGAAAAGACTTGTGTTGGGGAATTTGTAGTTTGTTGGGGAAATAAACCTTGTTGAGGAGAATATTTTGAAGACCTTATTGGGGAGATGAATTCTTTTGGGGAGAACTCCACAAGGTTTCTTTTTTCAGTTAAGACCAACTCAGCTGGTGAATGTCAAAATGAATCCGAGCCTTGATTGTATCTGAGGAGATATTGAATGAGTATCAGAATGACATCCATATTTGGATCGTATCTGAACTCTATCTGTAGGAGAGTCTGGAATGAATGTCAGAATAAATCTGTATTTAAATTGTACTTGCATTGTATCTAGAAGATGATAAATTGCCGACAATTTCCATCCGTTTGGGAACTGGCATGATGTGTGCGTTTGTTGGGAGAAGATCGAACTCCTCTATTTGCTGGTGAGTTTGACTATGTCATCGGCTGAAGGATACCCCACTTTTGTTTGAATATGCTTCTGCCTTTTTCAGGGATAGCCTTGTAGAGGTGTCTCTGGCGACTTCACCGGGGATCACCTTATGAAAGGGACTTTGTGGGGATTTGTCACTGTCCATAGTAGTAAGTGTTGTAGAACTTCCAGAAAATGTTTGCTTGGTTGTACATGACCCTTTACTGGAATTCATGTTCAATACCCCAAGTGATTGCGATGAAGACCTGCCCCTGGCTATTAAGGACTTTATGAGAGATTTCTTGGAATCTTGACTTGACTGCCACTGATGAGTTGGACAATAACATGTCATGCCCCCTCGATTATGGGAGATTTTTCATTGGAAGTGTCTTTCCATTTGAAGTGATTCTGTTTCTTGAGAGAATTTCCGTTAATTGGATATTCGCCGTGCGAATTTATCTGTTGTCAAATAATTGGCTATATGAAAACAGCGGTATTCAAACAATGCAAAGTTTATGTTTGTCTTAAATTTTTTTTGAAAACGCATTTTTAGCAAATAAAAGAATTTTGTAAGAATATGAATTCAACTCATGATTTATAGTAAGCCTTACAGGAGTCAGGATACCTTTTGTCACAATATGCTTTCGAACTAACCCATGCTTCAATTAGGAATTGTAAGGGGTTGTAACGTGGCCTGGTTCACGGTTTAAGAAACAAAGAATAAGCCTCAAAGTTTATTTGTACCCACCCGTTCTTCCTGATGTTCTACAGTCCTAAACTCAGTTAATTGTGCGTTTGAATTCCTATTGAATCTGGAATGATATTTTGGTGATGGTTCGGATAATTTAAGTTTATTGGAGAAGGCAGTCATTTTTTGCAACATTTTCAATTGTCGAGGATTTGTAGTGACCTCTCTTATTGTCCCTCATTTTTTTTGCCTGACTATTTTTGTTTTGAGACTACAGTCAGCGGGATGCCCCCGTTTTTTAAGTCTCCTTCATAGGTTTTGACCTAGTGGGATTTTCTTTTTGAGAGGTAAATACTGTCTAATTTATGGGGAACCAACACCATCTTTTGATTCAGAGGGATATTTTCGTTGAGAACTGACAACTTGTGACTAAATGCGCATTTGGATTAACTGAGAAACTACCCTGCCCCAGGTTATGACTTAAAGGTTTCAATTTGTGCGAAAAAGAAAAATCCTACTTCTTAGGCTCAAAGGGGTTGACTAGGGATTATTTTCCTTATAACTCCACTGTTTGGGGTTTTAGCAAAGTATGTCCAAAAGCATACTGTATGAGATTATGGTATTATTTTCGTCATCCTCCCTCTAAAGGCTTATAACTTTTAACGAGAGTTGAATATCACAAAAGGGAATAAAAACACAGTTTAAATATAGTGAAAACGAATAGATTAATTCAAGACAAACATATGCAATGCATTAGTGAGAATAAACAAAGTATGACATAAAGATAAGTTTAAACAAACAAAGAAATTACAACTTAAAATTTGAATGAACAAAAATTTTTTCGCCTAAATTTTGTTACTTCAGATGATGTGCTTTTGTGGGATGACAAAAAAATTCTAGTTGACCATCTTGCGTAAATTCTAAAACTCCTTCGTCGATCAGGTCTTGAATTTTGTTCTTCAACGCCCAACAATGGTTAGTGTCGTGCCCACGACTGTTGGAGTGGTACACACATTTCATTACATTTGTAGTGGGGAGAAGAAGTATTAGGTTTTTGAGGAGGCTCCCTTAATGCAACCAACTTGGCTTCCAACATATGATGTAACGCTTGAGCCATGGACATGTTGATCTCGGTAAATTGTCTTTTGGGTGTATCTTTCTTACGCTGACCACCCTGTCGTGGTTGGCGAGGTCATTGTTAGACTCTTGGTGTAGTAGCCATTTTGAAAGGTGTTCTCTCGACCAAACCAACTTCTTGTCTTATCGGAGGCTGATTAATGACTCGATCCCCAATTCTAGCTATTTGTTCTATATGTTTGCACCCGTCTTGATGAAGCTTGTTAATGAGGGATCTCAACTCTTCTTGTCCCCGAGCTAAGTTTTGGATAAGATCCATTTGTCCCAACATCTGGATTCTCATCGTTGCTATTTCAGCTTGCAGTTGTTTCAGCTGGCCATCCTTATTGTCTTCAGGATTCTTCTCGGTCATGCTCTCAATTAGGAGTGCTTTCACTTCTTCTTGCCCCTTGGATAGATTCAAGAACAATTCTTGAAGCTGATCATTTTGGGTATGAAGATCTTGGACAGTCTGCTCGAGAGCCATTTTTATTGAAGTAAACTGTAAGCAGATGAGAAAACCTGTATGGGGAAAATCTGTCATGATATGATGCATGAAAATGTTTTCAAGGATCTCATAGGGTAAACACAAGAAGATGTTTAGAAGTTGAATTTTGACTACAGCTTTGAAGAACTTCATATCGTTGAATGTTCTTTCACGAGAATCAAGCTCACCGTCAAGTGGGTCGTAGCCCTTGACTCTTTGGCTTTTTGACAGCATTTGGCTAGAGGAAAATAAATCCTCTTGCCCCTTGATAGATGTCTGGTTCAACATAACCCTGCATCATGGACCCTTAAGACCCTTGAAATGGTTATTGAAAATGCTATGGTATGGTGTCATGGTGTTATGTACAAATAAACATATACAAGCAAAGGAAATAAATCCTTAGGTTTAGGCTTGCATGGAGTTTATAGGTAAGTACCCTCTTGAACTTTATTTGGTTCAACCTGTCCTAGAAAGTAATCGGATTCTAGGGATTCAATATCACTGATCTTTCGTTATCGGGAATTGTTTCAGCACAAGCCTCTTTATTGGCGACCGAAATATCCCAAAAGTATGATCTCAATAAGTGTAGCATTGAGTATCAACCAAGTTCGGACTACACCAAAGCCGGCTATCTCACTACTTCCTTATAGCCAAGTTGTTCAATTAAAGGTTCTACGATCAGTTAGTGCTTCATGACACCACACAATGGCCTCGTATTCTCCTTGATTCGCCACAAGGGATACCGGTGCCAACAAATGTGTCACACTAACGTAGTCATCGCTTCAACGATGTCGGTATACCTCTCACAGTACCCACGGTTTATTGCTACTTACCTAATAATGTTGCTCGATCTGGGTAGAGGATCAATGCAAACATAAACAAGGACCCATAAATATAAAGCAAACAAATCAAAAAAAGAAAGCATTTAAAGGTGATCTAGCTCTAAGGTAACCCCACTTTTAAGTATCTTCCCAGCAGAGTCGCCAGTTCTGTAATACGGTGGGAGAACTGACATGGGTGTTTTGAGTTTTATCGCAATTGTTGCAGATAACAAGAGTCGCCACTAACTTTTATTTTATCCAATAAAGGAAAGGGCGAAAAGAACAGGAAAGACCTTTTGAGAATTTTCTTGAGTTCGGGGGGTAGGTTATGAAAAGGGAAGGTGTTAGCACCCTTTTCATCCATAGTTATCTACGGGCTCTTAGTTGCTAGCTCACTTTGAAATGCTTTGTTGAAATGTGTTTGTAATTGGTTTTGAAAGTATTTTTGAAAGTGCCTTCGTTTAGGAGAACTTTGTAATGATTCTCGTCTCTATAAGAATGCATAATAAGTGTTGACTTTTGAAAATATTTCATTTGAAAGTGTTTGCGTGTTTGAAAGATATTTTGAAAATGGTTGTGAGCAAGCAACTATGAATATTCTACCCACTCAAAAAGTCTTAGTTCTTTTCCTCCTCCTTTAGATATTGCTACCTTACCATTGATTGATAAGAAGCCCTATCATTCGATATGAAGGGACGGACGTGAGTCATCGTATAGTCATAGAAGGCAACATTGTAGGATACCTTAGAAATTTGTTGTAAGGGTCTAAGATCATTTATGAGGGAAACATGGAAGGGTCATCGAGGGACTACGATCTTGTATTCGAGGGTCATTGCTAAAGTATCTCATGTTCGAGGGACATGGCTATTTTTATCCGAGGCAACAAGTGTGGGTTACCCTGAGGTGCAAGTCTTTGTTTTCATGCATTTTTGTCTTGAATTAGGATTGTCTACTTGTTGATTTTATGTTTTTCCATATAAACCCTAATTGCTAGCATTTATATTGAAAGCGATAAATTGCGGAAATTTAAAATCCTATGCTATTACATCGTTTAGGGGATGAGGATACAAATTTACAAATGGGGGAAAAGAAATTTAACCCTAAGTTACTATTACAACCATATTGAATTGAATAATAATGTACAAGATATGACGATGCTATACAAAGATATAAATGTGATGTATAAAGAAAAAGAGAAATATTTTTGTTTGTTTTCGATTATGAAAAGGTCCTGGTTCTAATTAAACTAAGTAAAAAGAAAATAAAATACTTTGTCCAAATAAAAAAAAAACCTAATTTGAAAAGAAATTAAATTGTTTTGAGAAGACAAGCTTCTTAGAGTTTTGTAGAAAATAGTTTTAATTTAATTAAACTAGTATGAAAAATTAATTAAAAATCCTAAGTTTTCTAAATCAATTTAAAAAAATAAACCTAAATCTAATATTTATTTAATGAAAAAAAGAATTAAATTTAATAAGAAAAATGTTTTTTTGGTTTTTGGTTTAGAAAGAAATGAAAATAGGAATATATTAAAGTTATGAAAAATAAAATATTTCTCATGGAAAATTAAAAAAAAAACAACTTAGTATGTATTGATACATAATGGTTTTGTATTGGCTAATATCTGTTTCAAATTGGCTCATATCTGTTTCGTATAGGCTCATATCTGTTTCGTATCGGCTCATATCTGTTTTGTATCGACACATACACTTATGCATCGACACATATCATTTCTTGCTCCTCGATAATGAAAATTAACTCAATATGAGTCGACACATTCACATTTCGTATCGACTCATATAGAAGTTCATATCGTGTCGACTCATAGTGTTTTGTATCGACTCATACTGCTGTTTTTTGTCTCTAACATTGTTCTGCTGCATATATGAGTCAGTTCTCAACACATGGTCAGTGAAAATGAAAAGAAAGCATATGGTTAGCTTCAAGGGCAATAATATTTACATTTTATCTTCACAAATGGACCACTAATTATGCTTGTATGAAGAGTCCAAAGTTAAGAAAACTTACCTTGAAACTTAAATTTGTGCTTTGAGTTTGAGTTGCTGTATTGTCTTGGAGAAGTCAAGTTGGAGGTGGTTGTTTTTGAGTTTGAAAATAGTGATGTTACAGAAGTTGTTCTTGAGTTTGAACAACTTTTATATGATGTATGTGGAGTGTTTGGATGGTTTGTTTGGACAAAACGTGCAAAGTGTGAGAGGTTCAAAGATTTGGACTTCAAAGCTCAAGAGTGGAGGTTTTGTGGACAATTATGGCTTTTTAAGAGTATGAGATTTTGAGGGCTTGTCTACACAATAAAACTTATTCCCTTTTATATTGCAAATGGCCTCTCTATTTATAGATAAGTTTCGAGACTTGAAACAACTCAGATTTTGAAATCACATGTTATGGCTATCTTGCTTGTTTTTTGAAGCAAGCATGAAGAACATGTTTCCAATGTTTTTACCAAGCTATCTAAAGTGGTTGATCACTTTAAACATGTTTGTTAAGACTTGTAAGAGTTGAGTGTGATTATAACAACAAGTTAGAGGCTCAAGAAATAGACTTTGTGATTAAAGTGAACTTTTCAAGAATGGATATGTTACTTTCTTCCAAAAGTGGAATGATCAATTAGACAAAGGCTCAAACACTTGGATCATAGTTTAATCAGTTGTGTAAGCATTCAATTAAGGAGTGATATACAAGTTTGAGGCCTGTATAGTGAAGATTATGCAGTATAGCTAGGGTTTTGGTTCATTATTCATCACAAATCTGCCTTGTAAATCAAGTTTGAAACCCTAAATTCTTGCCTTTGATTCTCTTAGCTCAAGTATGATCTCAATGAGTTCTTGGATATTTTGGAAAGCTTGTAACATCTTATACAACCTTGATGTTTTCTTATTTTGAATAATCCAATTGGAACTTGATGAAAATTGGCCAAGAAGTTGGGATAAAAACCTGACTAAACCTGCTGAAAATTTCTCTAAGTGTTTATACAAAAATGCCATGACTTCATGAATTTATAAATCAAAATCCAAGCACTTCTAGGACTTGGTCAGCAAAGCAAAGTTGTAGATATCATTAATATCTACAACTTTCATGGTGAAAGTTTTCTTTGAATTATCTTGCATCTTGGTGAAAGAATGGCATGAAGTAATGAAATTATCATGTATAAAAAACACTTAGAAAAATTTCTAAGTCTTGAAAAGTTTGACTTTTCACATTAAATTTTGTCTTTCTTGATTTCTTGATGATAAAGCTTTTTATTTTGAATGTATTAATGAATTGTGATCTTTGAAATCAAATTTTGATCGAAAATTCAAAGTTTTACTTTTGGTGTATCAGCTGACTTTTTCATCAGTACAGTTGATTTTAGGTCATCTGATCAATTGACAGAGCAATTTTGTGATCCAAGACTTGAAACTTGTCATGAGAATTCTCGGAGGTCCATAATGATCCATGAAAGTATTTTTAGGAATTAAAATTCCAATTGTCCTTATGAAAACTTAAACCCTAATTTGAGGCATCAGTGTTGAGGAGATGGCTTGACCTAATTAATCCTTGTGCAAGCTAGAGCAATTTAAAGATCTTGTGAGAAATGTCTTGAAAAAGAGAGAGAAAATTTTGGGGTACAACTGGTGGAAATATATATTTTGTCACTTTTATTGATGATTTTAGTAGAAAGCTATGGACATACCTAATCAAGACAAATGATGAGGTATTTGAAGTGTTTAAGAAGTTCAAGTCCATGGTTGAGAGATAAAGAAATCACAAGCTCAAAGTTCTCAAAACAGATGATGGTCGTGAGTATGTCTGAAATGACTTTTGGAATTATTATGATGAAGATGGGGTATTGCATGAAGTAGTACCACCCTATACACCACAACAAGACGGTGTTATCGAAAGGAAAAAAATCGATCCATTATGAACATGGTGAGAAATATGTTGAAGGGGATGAACTTTCTGAAAGAGCTACGGGAAGAAGCGGTTTCCACAACTGCCTATTTGTTGAATAGGTGTCCCATAAGCTTGAGAAGATAACTCGAGTTGAGGTATGGCCTGGATTCAAACTGAATCTAAATCATTTAAGAATTTTCAGTTCTGTGGCGTATCGACATGTTGTGGGTCAACTTAGAAAGAAGTTGGATAACAAGGGTGAGGTTATATTACTTGTTGGTTATCACCCTACTAGTGATTATAAGTTGTTTGTGTTGAAAATGGGAGAATCATGATCAGTTGGGATGCCATTATAGATGAAATAAAGCATGTCGAGCTTCCTGTAACCGGTTACCAATAGGCGTTAACCAGTTACATGAAGGTTGTAACCGATAACGGTAAAGTAGTAATCAGTTACATACATGATTTTTTGGATTTTGGCAAAACAGAAAGTGTTGCACCAATTGATAGGATCGAAACCATAAGGCTAGTTGTTGGAATTGTGAATAACAACAATTGGTATATCTATCAAATGGATGTGAACTCCACATTTTTGAATGGCTCGCTTGAGGAAGTATGTATGTAGAACAACCCCTGGTTTTGTTGTGAATAATCAAGAGGGTAGGTTCTACAAGTTGTTGAGAATATATAAATTGTGAGTAGTGAGGCAGAAATAATCCCACATTGGGTATGAATATGGAGACTTGAGCATTTATAAGTGAGAAAACTCACTCACCTATCACCTTAAGATTTTGGGTGAATATATGGTGTGTTTCCCACAAAGGTGTGTTGCTCAAACAAGGAATGTACCACAATGTATTATTCACCATAGTGAAAAACTCCCCCAACACTTGGTATCATGATCCTTTGGTTCCAGAAAGAGACCGACTTACTTGTATCGAAAATTCAATGGTGCCACAAGGATGGTGAGTAAGAAACATTTCGTGCCGACGGCTCCATAAGGGTGGTGAGTAAGAAATGTCCCACGCGGTACAAGAGTTTGTAGAAGTAAGAATAACTTCTACTTAAGGGGGAACATTGTTGACTCACACTTTAGGGGGAGCATTGAGTACGTAGAAAGTGTGAATAGTGTGGGGAAATAATTCCGCATTAGATTTGAATGTTGATACTTGAGCATTTATAAATGGGAGAACCCACTCACCTATCACCTTAATATTTTGGGTGAATATGTGGTGTGTGTCTTTATAAACCAAACCAAACACAAGTTTTTTTTAATTGAAACATAAGTTAAACTCGTTAATATATGTAGTCCTTGAGATCAATATCTGGGTAGAATTCCCTATCATTACTATTTAGGCAAAAATAGTACACTTTCTATTTTCCCTATCACATACACCTGGTCATAATACGTAACACAAAATCCTACTTCATGTTTCCACCAATATGCATATCACAACAAAATATTTCTTTACTCAAGCATTATCAAATGATTATATCCCATACTATAATCATATACCAGCATAGCAACACTTCATACATAACCAGACATATGAATTCAAAACATAGGGAACTAAGGTCACTCAACATACCATCGCAAAATACAAACCAAATATAAGTATGTAAGAATAATTTCTCAACACAAAAATGAAATCCAAAACCCCCTGTTACATGACCAGAGCATTGACTCACTACCTAAGATAAACGAATAAACCAAGATAAGCTCTTCAACTATCCTCGTACAAATCACCACTATCTTCGGTACCTGAGGGAGGTCACATAGAACATCATTCCAACAGAAGAGTGAGAATTCAAATTATTATGAATATATATAATACGAACAATGTATATAACACACATACATTCTAAATAATTCATCATACTTCATATAATTATCTATACAATATGGCTTTACCAATACAAGTACCAACAATTACATCTAAGCATTACCACATCATACTCAAACCAATTAGCACCACATTAAGGAAAATATCACATAAAAATAAATGTGACTTCAATGCAACTCAATATGACTCATGCATGTGGTACCGTCGTGAACGTCTAGCTCACCTCCCAATCGAATCAATATCTATAATGAAGCCACGCTTCCGATTAAAACAAGATCAAATCCCATCATTATGAACATATAGTTCACTGCTTCTATTTCCACACAAGGATCAAAGCAACCAACCTGAGTTCTATCTCCCCATGAATGCATGTGCAAATAACCAACAACATATGCAATTAAGATTATCACCAACCTTAATCATACAAGCATATCACAATAATTCAACTCATATGAATTATCCCACCATTTCACAAGCAAAAATATATCATGGTATCATAACCATTCACAAATAACATATGCTATACAAGCCAACAAATGTTATTTCCAAACAATCACCAAAACACACCATACACATGCTAGAATACAACATTTCACTACCATATATTACACGAATCACATAGATAGGTATCAATTTAAATCAATTATTTATATACTTGTTTCCCATTTATTTTTATGAGATAGAAAATTATTTCAGCTTTCCAACAGTCCAAACGATGCATCAAACAGACACCCGAGTCAAAAGTTATAATTTTTCAAAGTTTCCAAAATTTCTTCAGCTTCAGCGGTAACCGGTTATCCCCTAGTGGTAATCGGTTACTGCGTAAGACAATAACTTAGTTTTCAAAATTTCCCAACGGTAACCAGTTACCCAATTATGGTAATCTATTACTGCATTATTACAGTAACTTGTTTTACGAAACATACGCGTGGTAACTGGTTACCACCCCAGGGTACCCGGGTACCCAACGCTGTCAGCCCAAAATACTGAATTTTTCTGCTACGAATTTCATTTTTTTCATCAAAAACCACTTTTGTGACATACTCAAACATATAAATTGCTTTTAATCTTCAACACACAACATATGACACAATTCTAACACATTTATCACATCAATTCCATCTAATTTCATAGATTTCTACACAAACCCTAACATGTAAAGTTTAAGAATTAAATCAACAAATACCTATCATGTTACTATCCATTGCATACTATACATACCTTTAATAAGATGAAGCCCCACCCTTACCTCTTGAAGATTTCACTTCTAGGTTTGCCTCTTCTCTTCTCTTTTCTCCTCTTCTCTTGTTTTTCACTAAATGATTTTATATCTCTAACCCTTCTCTTCTAACTATAATTCTCTTATTGGGCTTAGTAACTCACACCTCCCTATTACTTCTATTTCTAATTATTAAGCCCAATAGCTTATTCTATCCTTATTACACCCAAATAACACTATTGACACATAATTACATAATTAAAGAATTATCACACCATATAATAATTAAACAAATAAGTAATTAATAAAATAGCTAATACGAATCGGGATGTTACAGTTTGGACGGTGGTCCATTTTTTGTGAGTCTCAATCCTATGCTAGGGATTGGGTGTGAGTAACTTTCCATTTTTCTGAAGTGGCAAGTAAAATTAAGTATTTTATAGGTTATATCATATTGTCTCCACATAGATTAGTGCTACTGAATTGTTGTTGGACAATTTCTCGCATTTAAGAGTTTGGCTTAAAATGGGTTGGTTATAAGGAAAGGTAAAAGGTATCAACAGAAAATAAATACATTCTTTAGAGGAAAGAAACTTATCAGGCTTGAATTTACACTACTCATCACAAACATAAATGTATCGATGAGTTGCACTCAACTAACAATACTCGTCAAAATCATCAACTATCTCTCGAAATGTACCACAACAAAGATTATGTCTAACGCAATATTGAAGACAACCATATTACTCACGCCGGTGATCTCTTAGTGCAACACAAACAACACTGAGGCATTAAGCTTTGATACTCACAGTGATTATTAGCTCTAAATTTATTTCTAGAATCTAGAAACTAATAGATATCCATCATTAATCAAGATTTGTGAAGTACATGTGTATAGCAACCCAAACCCAATCATAAATGCAAAAAGATCAAGGAAGATATCAAAATTAATTTGTGAAGAAAGCTTTATACAACATCATAATCAACAAATATATATATGTTCAAATTAAGAGCACAAACAAAATCCAATAAATAGAGAAATATGTAGAGAAGAAAGAAAAACCAAACATCTCACGGGTTTCCAGTGCCGATTGATGAGAAATCCACCTTCGATCATCAAGATGCAACCTTAAATGTTGTTTTCTAACTTCTCAAGACCAAAAAATGGGTTTGATGGTGTTGGGACTCAAAAATACCCAAACCATACCTAAAAAATGTGTTTTTTTGCCCTTAAAATGTGTTTCTGCCCAGACCGTCTTGCCCGACGCTCAAAACGGCTTGCATGGCGCTCAAAACTGCATTTTTTTCATGCTTTTGGTCGCCTCTGGCTCGCCCGGCAAGCTCGTGGCGAGCCTGATAGTAAATTAAACAATTCAGCACTTGTTTCAGCCATAACTTGAGAACCGAAAATCTGATTTATGCACGGTCGGAAGTGTTGAAAATCTTATTTAATGATTTATCTAACAGTGACAAAATATAATAGCTTGAATAACTACAAAAATGATATAAAAACAATTAAGCTCATTGATATTTACATGATAATGTAATATATACAATATAATATAAACTATACGGAATATATACTAAAGTTGAGGTTTATAGACAAAAACCAAACGAATTTAGACGATGAATGCTAATTATTCACACTCAAATTCACAAAAATTTACCACTCATGAAACTCTCCCTAACTTAAAACATTGTTTCTCCCCAAACAAAGTCAAATAACCTAAAGAAACAAATAACGAAAATCCAAGAATCACGAATCAACAAGTTTTAGAAACGGAAAACAAATGTATGGTTCAAAGAAAGACATACAATCAAAGTAAATACTTACCACTAAACTACAACGATAATATGAAAACACAACAACTCCTAAATACAAAACACATGTCAAAAACTCTAAAACAATACAAAGTTCAAAAATAAATCACACTTAACACACAATTCATCGGTAGATGAATAACAAAAACAACGGTATGTTTTTACTCTCACCCAACAATCAAGTTAACAACAAGTTAAATTATGCACTCATCGAGAAAAACTCATATAGAAAAATATATAAAAGCAAGAATCAAGAGGACTTTTCAATGGTTGTAATTGGGCTCGGTTAACAAAGAAGGGTTTATCCTAAGGCTAACTTAACGAAATTGCCTAAAGCATGGGAGAATTTAATCACACAAGTTCAAACAATCAAAAATTATTTTTATTCATCCTCTCACTTTTCTCATTGGTACAACCTTAATTTTATTCAAACACACTCTTTTTTTATTCTTTTTCTTTCTCTTTTCTTTTTATTTTCCTTTTTCACAATTTTTTTCTTTTCTTTTTCTAACCCCTTATTTATTTTTAACCATAAAGTAAATAATACATGAGCAATCAAACAAGTGCTCTCCCCAACTTGAATACAACCTAACAAGTAATGTGAATGCTCCCTTAAGTTTCTAAGGCAAGGAAAACAAAACAAACAACAAATTAAAGTTGAAGGGTGAAGGGTGAAGTGTTTGAAGAAATAAATTCAAGATCCATAAAAAATCAATAAAGAACTACTTAGTTTTTTACAAGTTCAACATTTTTTATACCAATATGGATCATGACATTAAGACTCAAAGGACTAACAAATACATGCATACTCACAGGGTAAAATAGTTTTGGAAAGTGGTTAAGCTCAAATTCAAGAAATACCTCAATCCTTTTCATGCTTTCATACATATCCAATACAAATATACGACTAAACATAATAAAACCGAGTTACCAAGAAAGTTGATCTCCTGCATATAGCAAACAATGAAAGCAACCTCACAAAAATGGTTTAGTCCTAAAGTGATTCAAGAATGAACAAGTATGGCAAAATAATAAATGACATGAAATTTTGGACTAAAGAAAAGTATCCTAAACATGCTATGTTCTAGAAAGCGATAAATGAGTACCTTGTGTGTACCAACTTTAAACAATATCATTACCATACACCACAAGTTGAAATGATCAAACTTGGAAAAATCACCTCAAATTTCCTCAAGCTAATCAAAGCAAGCTCTTGGACAAACACAAAATTAACACATTAAAACAACTACTATAAACATACTAAAAGAATAGGTAAAAATGGATGAACAAGTTGAAAAGTGAAGGTTGAGAATTTTAAAGTTGGTTCGATTTAAACTTATTCAGACAATTTCACCAAACTACCTATATTACAACAACTAAAAACCATACAATATGCTTGTTTTACGTTATTAGCTTGACGCCTTTATTGTGCTTATCTAGTAACTTCCTCTCGTCATGCCATGGTGTTGCCACACCGTACAAACCTAAAGAAAGTGTCCTAACCCAAACAATTTAACAAACATTACGAAAACAAGAAAATTCACAACAATACTTGAACAACATTGATATACAACACATATTTACATAAACTTGAACACAAAGAAAAACAAACACCTATATGCACAAGTATGAAAAACATGTAAAATTTACAAGTTTGGTAAACATAGATGTTGTACCCAAAAATTTCCCTCTCACTTATGAAGGTTTTTCTCACAAGATCTCTTTGACTCAAGACTGGATTAGGGTTTGACCAGCTCAAGACACCTCCTCATGCACTGGTGACCCAAAATTAGGGTTTAAGTTTGCACAAGAATTTTTGGACTATCAATGCTTCATATTACTTTCAAGTATCATTATGGACCCCTAATATTACTCATGTCAAGTTTCAAGCCTTGAGTCACACTTTTGATCAGTCAATTGGATACTTGACCTAAAAAATCAACTATATTAGGGAAAAAGTCAACCATGGCTAATTTACAGTCAAACTTCTTATTTTTTATCCACATCAACATATTAGGATCATATGTATCATTTGATCAAGTTTGGACCATAATTCCTCAAGAAATTTGATCAAATCATCAAAAGGGCAAAATGGTCAAAATTAGGGTTTTGACTAAGAAGGGGCAATTTCTGATTTTTGACCTAGAAAATAATCAATTAGTTTGAAGCATGATTTCAAGAGTTAAATTGCATCATTTTGACCTAATAACATGGTTCAAAACATTACAAATCCATTGGATTGACAAATGAATTTTTCAGTCAATTGATCAAAAGTCAACTGTATACTGAAAAGTCAAACTTTGACCTTTTGGTCAAAGTCAAGTGCCAAAGATCATAATTCATCAAAACATGTCAAAATGTGAAACTTTTTCATCAAGAAATCAAGGGTTTAAGTTTTTGTTTTGAAAAGTTGAAATTTCTTAACTTAGAATTTTGTCTAAGTATAGAAAATTTCTTATTTTTTCTCAACTTTAAGCCAAAGTTTCACCATGATGCAAGATGATTCAAAGGAAACTTCCAACATGAAAGTTGTAGATCTCCATGAAATATACAACTTTTATTCATACAATTTCTCATAAAAGTACTTGTATCTCAAGATATAATTTTCTGAATACATGCTCATGAACTAAAATAACTTAGTGAAATTTTGCCCTAGTTAGGCAGATTTTGACCTAACTTCATGGCAATTTTTCACATAGTTCCAAAGGAAATATTTAAAAACAATTCAAAGATCAGTTGTATAGAACATTTCAATCTTTCCAAAATGTCCAAGAACTCCTTGAGATCATTCTTGAGTAGGGATAATCGAAGAGATGAAGTTAGCAATTTATCACTTTGATTTCAAGCCATTCCATGATGAACAAAAATTCAAATCCAAGCCTAGGCTGTATAATATTTGCTTTGCAGGCCTCAATATTGTTTCTCACTCCATAATTAAATGTTTGCACAACTGATAGAGCTTTAATCCAAGCATTAGAGCCTTTATCCAAGCTATAATTCCATTTATGGTACAAAGGTGCCATTTCCATTTTGATAAAGCACAACTTTTTCCTTTGTCAACTTGTTGAGCCTATCAATTGTTTTCTCTGCACACAAGTAAAGTCAAAACCAAAAGCAACTTGTCTAAGGCCTCTCCAAAACCAGACCATGTTTGTACAACACTTAGGGACTTGTCTCCTCACTTTTCTTCAAAAGCAAGTAATAGAGCCAAAAGGCTATAACTCAGAAATCTTGAGAAAGCTTGATCTCTGACCTTTTCCATACATATATACAAGTGCATTGCAACCTAACACACGAAGTCTAAGACTCCAAAACACCGTTAAACACTCTGCAACTCAGAATCTGCAATAGCTTGACATTTTTGAACCTTACACAACCATCTCAAAAACCACTCATGTGTTTTGAGTTTTAACCACCTAAACACTTAATATACCTCATATCTAAGTGATCCAGACCCCTATTCCCTCACTGTAACTTCTCCTCCATCATCTACCATTTTAAAATATCAAGCTTGCAGGTTGACTTGAGTAGGGAGATTCAGGAACTTTTAGGACAAGGTAAGGATTGGAGTACACTCAGGGAGGTCCAGGAAAGCTAAACAGATCCTCAGGCCTTCTCAAAACTTGCTCAAACTCCATTCACGATCTCAACTGAAAGAGGTAAAAACTCAAACTTCTATCTCTTCATACAAGCATCATTTGGTCCTGATTTGTGAAAACAAAATGTAGATATCCTTACACTAAAGCTAACCATGTTCATAGTTTTCATTTATATTAACTGTGTATAGAGAATTTTGGATTTGAAATTTATGTAAAAATTAGGTTTCAAATTAGGGCAAGTAAAATTAGCTTTGATCTTTGACTTTTAGTTTACATAAATTACATGGTTGAACTCGTGGGAAGAAACACCGTAACTTTCATATTTGGACTTTCTATTTTTATGGAGAAATGAGAGAGATACAGGTGGTCCGGCCATGGCTAAAGGTTGAAGATGAAGTTGCCTTCAGGAGGCGTTTTCTAATATATATTTGTGCTTTTGTTTATATTAATGGATGTACAGCCACCCCAGTGGTAAGGCAGCGTGCAAAAATGCTAGAGGTCATGGGTTCGAGCCTCAACACGCTGCCTTTTGAAATTTTCTCATATTTTTTCACTTTTTTTGGTTTCTTGCAGCGTGGCCTTTTGGTGAAGGTGGAGAAAACACTTAGAAGGGGGGGGGGGGTTGAATAAGTTTCTCTTTTTCTTTCTCTTAAAGGCACAACAATAATGGAAAGACAAGGTTATTTTTATCCTGGTTCGTTTGAACTCAAACTACTCCAGTCCACCCGCCAAGGTGATTTTTCCTTTCTCAACAAGGATTTAATCCACTATAATCAACTGATTATAATCACACAACAACTGTTGTGACTAACAATGCACAAGTAAACTTACAAGTGACTCACACCACTAAGACTTAAACTAGTCCTAGTCTACTTGAGAAATCTGACCAAACTTGGTCTCTCAAGGAACAATTACAAGAGATGAATCTTTACAGATAGTGAAACAAAGTTTGCTTCTAAGAAAGCTATATCACAACTGTGAATTTTCACTAAGAATAGTATAGCACAAAGTGTATGAAATTTTTTTGTGAGCCCATAATGTTTTTGCGTAGTTCTTGCTTCTTTTGAATTTGTTCAGTTCTATTCAGAACTTCAGTTGTTCTTGCTTTCAGTATTTTGGTTGAATAGTTAAGCGTTAGTTGGCTTGCAATTAATGTTCTTCTATATATAGCATGAAGAAACATGACCATTGCTGCCTTCAAATGGAGAGCATTAAATGTTTGCGTGTTTCCTTGCACTATCCCATTTTCCAATACACTAGCATAGACACTTGAGTGCATGTAGCCGTCTTTGCATTAAATGAGCAAACGACACATGTAAGATCATGTTTCTTGAAGCTTGAAAAATACTTGTTAGCATTTGCATTCTTTCAGAACTTGGCTTCACGTCTTGAATTCAGAACATGCTTGCATATCTTCTAAACAACGCTTTGCTTGCTAAGTACTTCTGATCAGCGCTTGCTTTCAAATAACTTCTGAACAACACTTGCTTTCAAGTAACTTCTGAACAGTGCTTGCTTTCAAATATCTTCTGAACAACACTTGCTTTCAAATATCTTCTGAACAACACTTGCTTTCAAATATCTTCTGAACAACACTTGCTTTCAAAGTACTTCTGAAACATAGTGTGATATGGTGGTAAAACTGACTTGGGTTTTGCGTTTGTTTTCGCAAATGTTTCGATTTAGCAAGATTCGCCACCGACTTTTTATTTTATCCTAAGGAAAGGTTAAAAAGCACAGGAAAAACCTTTGAGATGTTTTCATGGGTTCGGGGAGCAGATTATAGAAAGGGAAGGTATTAGCACCCTTTCTATCCATGGTTATCCATGGGCTCTTAGGTACTTGCTTAGATCACTTGCCTTGCATTTTCAATTGTTTGAAATGGTACTTTCAATTGTTTGAAACGGTGCTTTGTGTGTGATTTTGGAAGAGGTTTTGAAAAGAGGCCATTTGTTGTGGCAACCTTTGTAATGATCCATGTTTGAATGTATACAAAGGTGTATTTGTCTTTTGAAAAGTTTTCAATGTTTTTGAAAGTTGTTTTGAAAGTGGGTTGTGATGTGTGTTTTGAAAAATGGCAAGGATTTGTTTTGCAAGTTGGTCAAGTAACCAAGAGCTATCTACCCTAAATTTCTCAAAGATCTTTCTTATGTTTTAACCCTTTTAACAGTATTGTTCCATCATTGTATTTGGTGGACAATCTTGTGTTAGGATGTTAACGGAACAGGCGCGGGTCATCATTTAGACCATGAATGCAATGGTGCCAAATGTCTTTGGCAATTTTTTTCCTTTAAGGGACTTGTTCATTTTTGGGCAACTTGAGAAAGCGTCATCGAGGGACTATGATCATTTGATTTGTTTTTGTTTTGCCAAAGACACTCAACATGCAACATGGCCCATTATTGAAGGCAACAAGTGGAGTAACCCAAAGGGTGCAAGTGTGATTAATGTTGTCCATTTCATGCTTTTTTGTCTTTGCATTAGTCAAGCTATTGGTTGGTTGATTTTTGCATACAAACCCTAGGTCTATCATGGCATAATTAGAAAGCTTTTAAAATGCGGAATTTAAAGTCCTAAATTATTACAACATAATTATGGGGATGGGGGTACAAATGTTTGAATGGGGGATATTTAGCGAGAAATTAAATCTAGAACTATTACATCCATATTGAATATACAAATTATTTAATTGTACAATAATTAAATAAATATAATAAATATGCAAAATGTATTATGCACAAAAATGTTTTTTATGTATGTAAAAGTATTTTTCAATGTAAAATATAATCAAAATAGAAAGTCAATTTTTTTGGATATTTTCATGGTTTAGGGCAAAACCCTAGTTTTTCTAAATAAATAGTATTTATTAATTATATTATATACAATATTTGTTAATTATATACACAAAAATAAAAAGGAAGTATATTGTGAAAAAAAAGTATTTTGATGTCATATATTAATAAAAATAAAAATGTATTATTTTCATATTTTTGTCCTAAATATTTAATAAAATATGTATAAGTATTTATATTATTTATTAAATATACTAAATATATACAAAAATGAAATATTAATTATTTACAAAAAAAGTATGTTTTTAGAAAATGTTTCCAAAATGTAAATAAAAAATAATAACTAAAAAATATATTGTTTGTATTATTTTCTAGGGTTTTGAAATAAAAGTATATATATTTATTTACATGTATAAGTTTAAATAAAACAAATAAATTCCAAATAAATGCAAAAATGGGTGAAAAAATATTTTTTATATTTTTTATATTTGAGCAAAAAATAATAAGTCAGAATCAAAAATAAAAAATAAAAAATGATTAAAAAACACACAATGGGCCAGGGGGGTGCAAAATGAAAAAGGGGGTGCAAAAAGCAGGTTGACTCAGGCCCAGCCCAAGTCAACTCTGTCTTCAACCTCCAGCCATTTGAAACAAAAAAACGCGCGCCCTTCCTTGCTCAACGCTAACTCCTGATTCCTTGATTTTTAGCCAAAACTCACAACATAAACAATGTAGAGCATTAAATCACGAGTTCATACATATAAAAATCTTGATCTAACTCTCAGAAATGAGAGAGAATTTCTCCATCCCCAATTTCTGACCTAAATTTTCTTCCATGTTCAGGTCCAAAATTCTCTCAGCATACACAATATAAATGAAAAGTAACTATATGGATGGCTTCAGGGCTATGATTAGAACATGCTTTCTTCACAAACTTAAGCCTAACTATGCCTGGATAGAGAGATATAAGTTCAAATTTTTACCTATTCAGCTTGAGTCGTGTACAACAATGGAGGTATCTTCAATAGAGTTTGAGGACTTGTACAGCTTGCCTGAGGTCCAAGGAAGCTTCCTCTATGCTTGGTGTGCCTTGAATCACTATGAATCGTGCTATGGAAGTTTACCTGCACAACTGAAAAAATGAAAATGGCAACAGGGGTTAGGGATGTTACAGTTTGTATCTAGGGCTTGGGATAGCTTCAATGGATGGTAGGGAGTGTGTTTGAACAAGCTTTGGCCAAAACGCACGAGTGGAAGTGTTTGTGGAAGTCAAGTTGCAGAAGGGACTCTGTTTTTGCAGCAAGAGGGTGTTTCTGTGAATGAGGAGGTTTGAGGGATGGTTTGGTCGTGTTTCAGACTTGGTTTGATGTCTGGAAAGTGTTCACAAAGTTTGTTTTTGTTGGTCTTTGCAGGAATGTGAGTTATGGTTCAATATGCAAGTTTTCTTCTTATCTAAGCAAAGAAGATGTAAGTTGGGTTATAGGCCAAGGCAGGTCCCTCAAGCATGCTGCATTTTCTCTTCTTGATCAATGGGATTTGTCCACAAACTTGTGCCTCAAAGATCTGCTTGTACTTCCAAGATATGGACTTTGACATAAAGCATTGCTTTTTCAAAATGGCAAACTTGCTTTTTCCATTTAAAGGTTAATTCTTTGTGTAATGACTATATGAACAAAATAATGCTAGAACAAAATGGATTGGCATTTAATTATTGAGTGTGAATGGGATTAGAGGCCTGTAATCTAGCTTGAACCATGCTGAGTTTGAAAATGCAAAGTGTATGAACATGCCTTGGTCAAGAACAAAAATGGATTTTGCCCAACTTAGCAAATTCGATTCTCCCTAACCACAAGGGTGTTTGATAAGTTCTTGGATAATTTGGAAAGCTTGGAATGTGCACTACAATCCATCTTTGTAATGCAAGTTGAAATTCCAAGTGGAAGCATGTGAAAAGTGGCCATGAAGTTGGGCAAAAATCCTGCCTAAAATAGGTCAAAAGTTTTCTAAGTTAAGAATGTTTTGCACCCTTATTACAAAAATCATAACTTGAGCTACAAGCTTCTTTTGAGGAAACTTTGTGAATAAAAGTTGTAGATTTTGCAATGGACTACAACTTTCATGTTTTGAGTTTTGTTTGAATCCAAATGTATCTTGATGAAAAAATGGGACAAAGTTAGGAAAAAATAAGGAAGTTTCATAACTTGGAAAAATTCTAAGTTATGAAATTTTCTCATTTTAAACCCTAATTTGCAAATTTGGATTTCTTGATGAACAAGTTTCATAATTTGACATGTCTTGATGAAAAATGAATCTTGGCACTTGATTTTGACCAAAAAGTCAAAGTTTGACTTTTCAGTATACAGTCAAATTTTGATCAGTTGATTGGAAAATTCATCTGTCAATCCTGTGCATTTGGGATCTTTTGAACTTGTTGAATGTGTCAAGACCATGCCATTAAGTCCTTGAGTCCATATGTGAGCTTGGTTTGCCATTGGCTAGGTCAAACAGTCAAAAATTGCCTTTGTGCAGTCAAAACCCTAAAAATGACCATTTTGCCCTTTTGGTGATCTGATCAAATTTCTTGTGGAATTGTGATCCAAACTTGACAAAATGGTTCATATGAGTTCATAATGTTGATGTGGGTCAAAAATTATGAGGTTTGACTGTCAATTGGCCACAGTTGACTTTTTCCCTAATACAGTTGATTTCTAGGTCAACTGTCCAATTGACTGGGCAAAGATTGGAATCAAAGCTTGAAACTTGGTATGGATAAACTTGTGAGTCCAACATGAAGCATGAAAGTAACTTTGGGCATTTTAGATCAAAACATCTTGGTGCAAACTCAAACCCTAATTTGGGTCAACAATGCAAGGAGGAGTCTTGAGCAGAGCAACCCTAATTTGATCTTGAGTTCCAAGAGTCTTGTGGTGAGAAAATGTTGATGAAATGAGAGGGAAAATTTTGGGGTACAACACATAGCTTACACAGAAACTTTCTAAGCGTTAGAAGATGCATTTAAATAATTATCTTACCAGAGTCAGCATCAACATCAACACTTGCGCTAAAACAAATGGTTCTTTCATCAAAGAACATCTTCATTTATTTTCAGCTCAGCATATCAAGATGCTTCTGTCAGAACATTATCAGAGATAGAATTAACATCAGTACTTGCGCTAAAACAAATGGTTCTTTCATCAAAGAACATCTTCATTTATTTTCAGCTCAGCATATCAAGATGCTTCTGTCAGAACATTATCTGAAACAATTAAATACGTTCATCAGAGTATCAAATATATAAAATATAATTTATTGTTATCATCAAAACTCTGAGATATGATTAGAACCAATCTTGTTCTAACAATCTTCCCCTTTTTGATGATGACAAAAATATATTCAGATATAGAAATAAATTTGAATAAGAGATAGGAACCTCCCCCTGAAATAAATATTTCTATAAGAAAAACTTCCTGAGAATTTTCATCAGAGCTTTGGAATTTTTCTTCTGAGATTTCTTCATCAGATTCTTTTGAAGATAATGTTCATTTGAGATAAACTTCCAGAGTTTAAATGAAACCTGCAAAGTTCTTAAAAGCATAGAAAGAAATCTTGTATTTTGTTAGAATGTTTGACTTAGTCCCATAACTGTTAATCAGATATTAGATCAAAATACTCATTTTCTCCCCCTTTTTGGCATAATCAAAAAGTAGATATAAAAAATAGTTGAAGAGCGTAAAAATTTTATAATAAAAGATTCAGAGGTTCAACAAAACAACAAATGAGAAAGATTTTTACAAAAGTATTTATATGAAGACTTTTCAGAAATAGGTTTTAAAAAAATGACTTAGCATTTAATGAAAATTGAAAAGTGAGGGGAAAGCGTGAGATTTTAATCAAATCATAACAGTTACCTATAATGGTGTCAATAGCTTAGCACACGTGACCTTTTAGAAACACACCAAGTGTTCATCTCCTGAAGGTTGCATGAGACAGCAGTTTGATCTAATGAACTTCTGAGCTATACTTGAAATGAAACGTTAGAACATTTCATAACATTACATATATCTTTTGATGTAACTTCTCTTCTAACTTCTGAAGAGTTGTTAATCAGAGCATTCATTTCAGAATATTCTGAAGTCAAGCACAGAAGATAAATATTCTTTTATTCAGGATATAATTCCATACAAATATTTTTTTTCAAGATGAATTTAAATCTATCTTCTGAAAGGGGTTTGGTAAAAATATCAGCCCATTGATGGTCTGTTTTTACAAAGTTTAAATTTAAAATTCCCTTCTGAATATAGTCCCTTATAAAATTATATTTAATTTCAATGTGTTTAGATTTAGAATTTAAAATTGGATTTTTAGAAAGACAAATAGCAGAAGTATTGTCACAGAAGATAGGAATCTTACTTTCATAAAGATTAAAATCTTCTAGATGACTTTTCATCCAAATCATCTGAGAACTACATCCAACAGCAGATATATACTCAGCTTCTATTGTGGAAAGTGCAATTGTTGCTTGCTTCTTGCTGTACCATGAGATAAGATTGTCACCCAGAAACTGGCAGCTTCCAGAGGTGCTCTTTCTTTCAATTCTATCTCCAGCAAAGTCACCATCACAATAACCTACTAGTCTGAAATCATTTGATCTTCTGTAACATAGACCCAGATTAGTAGTACCTTTCAGATACTTCAGAATTCTCTTAACAGCAGTTAAGTGAGATTCTCTAGGATCTGATTGAAATCTAGCACATAAACATACGCTGAATAATATATCAGGTCTAGATGCAGTAAGATAGAGAAGGGATCCAATCATACCTCTGTAGAGCTTCTGATCTACCTTCATACTTACCTCATCTTGTCCCATAATGCATGTTGGATGCGTTGGAGTCTTAGCATCTTTGCTTTTTGACATCTGAAATTTCTTCAGAAGTTCTTTGACATACTTCGTCTGATGTATGTAAGTACCTTCTGGATTCTGGTTGATTTGAATTCCCAGAAAGAACTTCAATTCTCCCATCATGCTCATCTCAAAATCTGCCTGCATGGTCTCAGCAAATTCTTTTCCAAGGGAGATATTAGAGGTTCCAAAAATAATATCATCAACATAAATTTGACAAATTAAGATATCATTTTTAAATGTATTTCTGAATAGAGTTGTGTCCACTTTCCCTCTGGTAAAATCTTTTTCTAAAAGAAAATTACTCAGACGATCATACCAAGCTCTGGGAGCTTATTTTAAACCGTACAAAGACTTTTTTAATTTAAAAACATGTTCTGGATGTTTTGAATCATTAAAGCCAGGAGGTTGATGGACATAAACTTCTTCTTCTATATAGCCATTTAAAAATTCACTTTTAACATCCATTTGATATAATGAAATGTTATTTTGAACAACAAAAGAAATTAATAATCTGATAGACTCTAACTCTAACCTGGAGACTGGGGAAAAGGTTTCATTATAGGCAATTCCTTCTTGTTGACTATAACCATGTGCAACCAGTCGTGCTTTGTTTCTGATCACCTCTCCTTTCTCGTTCAGTTTGTTTCTGAAAACCCATTTGGTTCCTATAATGTTGAATCCTTTGGGTCTCGGAACTAAATCCCATACATCGTTTCTGGAAAATTGATTGAGTTCCTCTTGCATTGCTAAGATCCAATCATTGTCTTCCAGAGCTTCATCAATAGAAGTTGGCTCAATCAGAGATACCAATCCAAACAATGATTCTTCATTGATTATGAGAGAGGATCTTGTTCTGATGGGATCTTTTTTCTCCCTATAATCATGTCTTCTTTGTGAGCTAAAGAGATTCTAAGAAACCTTTTCTGAGTGGGTTGTTCAGAGATTCTGAGATTGTCCAGAGCATTGTCAAGAGGGTGATCTTATGAGTCTTCCTTTGCTTATGAGTCTTTATTTGCTTCAGAGTCTTCCTTTGCTTCTGAAGTTTTAGAGTTTGAGGGATGATCTTATGTACCTACAGAAATATCAATTTGTTTGGCTGTTACTGGCCAAGCTTATCATCAAACCTGACTTTGATTGATTCTTCAACAATCATAGTTTTTGTGTAGTATACTCTATAGCCTTTTGAGCGTTCAGAATATCCAAGCAGAAGACACTTTTGTGCTTTAGAATCAAACTTGTTCATATTTTCTTTAGTGTTCAGAATAAAAAAAGTACATCCAAAAGGATGGAAATAAGAAATGTTGGGTTTTCTGTTTTTCCACAATTCATAGGGAGTCTTTTCAAGAATAGGTCTTATAGAGATTCTATTAAGAATACAACATGTTGTGTTCACAGCTTCTGCCCAAAAGTGCTTTGTGTGATACAGTGGGAGAACTGACTTGAGGTTTTGCGTTTTGTCGCAAATTTCACAGTTAGCAAGAGTCGCCATCGACTTTTCTTTTATCCAAAAGGAAAGGTAAAAAAGCATAAGAAATACCTTTGAGATGTTTTCTTGAGTTCGGGGGGTAGATTATGAAAAGGGAAGGTGCTAGCACCCTTTTCATCCATGGTTTTCCATGGGCTCTTAGTTACTTGCTTAGATCACTTGCTTTTCTTTGTTTGAAATGGTGTTTGGTGTGATTTTGAAAGTATTTTGAAAAGAGGCCATTCGTTTAGGCAATCTTTGTAATGATTCTCGTTTGTAAGAATGTATACAAAGATGTTTGTCTTTTGAAAAATGTTTCAATGTTTTGTAAAATGTTTTGAAATGTGTGTGTGTTTGTTTTTGAAAATAGCAAGGATTGTTTGAAAAGGAGCAAGTAACTTAGAAGCTATCTACCTACTCAAATGTCTTTCTTGTGCATTTTTATTCCTTTGACATTGTTGACTTACCATTTATTTGGTAAGCAAACCTATCTTTGGATGTTAACGGGACGGGCGTGGGTCATCGTACGACCATGATAGCAATGTTGCCAAGTATCTTAGCATTTTTTAGGGACCAAGATCATTTTGTTTAGGCAACCTTTGAATAGCGTCATCGAGGGACTGTGATCTTATACTTGTTTTGTTTTTCCAAGATACTTCGCATGCGTAACATGGCCATTTATTTTAGGCAACCAAGTGGGAGAAACCCTAAGGGTGCTTGTGTGCAAAGTGTGTCATTTTCATGCTTTTGTCTTGCATTTAGGGTTTTTCTATTTGCTTGTTTTTTTTGTTCTTGTCATGCAAATCCTAAGCTATTACAACAATTATTATGGGAGGGGGGATACAAGTTTTGAATGGGGATTTTGCACATATATAAACCTAAATATATTATTACAACCAAATCGAATATTGCGCGAATTAAATAAATATACAAATATTTAAAATGCAATGCAAAATGTTCATGTAAAAAATGTTTTTGTGTTTTATTTTTTGTGTGAGAAAAAAATAATTAATGTAAACCCTAGAACAAGGAAAAATAAATAATTTACTTTTGGAAGGGTGAAAAACCCTAGTTTTTTTTATTAAAAGAAAATGATGTTTCCTATTATTATTTTGTACATTTTTTGTATAAGAAAATAATAAATAATATTATATGTAAATATTAAAAATTAAATATGTATAGAAAATAAGTATTTATGATTATAAATAGTATAATAAAAATATTAAGTATTTTTAAATATATTTATAAGTTAATTAAGAAAATAAAATCTATTTATCATAATAAACTATTTTTTTATGCAAAAAAATAATAAATAAAATAAAACAAAATTGCAAAAAATAAATAAATTATTTTTAGGATTTTTTATTGTTTGGAAAAAATACTCAAAAGCAATAAATATGAAAATATGAAGAAAAAAATATGAAAAATATAACAAATAAGCCAGGGGGTGTAAAAGTAAGTCAGGGGGTGTGAGTAGCAAAAACAAAAAAGGCCCATGCAACAAAAAGCCTAGAAGCCATCGTCCCTGTCCTTGGTCATCTTCTTCGCGCGCGCTTCAGTTCAATCTGTAACACTCACATGCTTGCATGAAAACAAAAACTCATAACATGAAAAATGTGGCATTTGAGCTCACGATTCCAGCCATATAAACTATGTGACCTAACTCTTAAAGATCAAGGAGAATTTTGGAACCCCTAATTCGTGACCTAAAAAATTCAGGAACTTCAAGTTTCAAATTCTCACAGCACAGTTAATATAAATGAAAAGTATGCATATGTACATCTTTGTCATGATAAGGGCTACATTTTTTCTTCACAAATCGTGGCTTGAAGTTGCCTATTCAGAGAGATAGAGTTTAAGAAATTACCTCCTTCAGCTGGATTTGTGTACGACAATGTAGGGACTTTAATGGAGGCCTGATGATTGTTTAAGCTTCCTTGAACTTCCCTGAACCTATTCCAATGCTTAGCTTGCTCTGAGGATGGCTGAAACTCTCTGGACAAGTCAAGCTGCAAGCTTCCAAAATGAAAATGGTGTATGCTGAAACATGGGTTACAGAACCAGGGTGATGGGTTGGATTGCTTTGGTATGATGTTTATGAGATGTTTCAAGTGTCTAAGCACAAAACACACAAGCCAAAAATTGGTTGGCTATGTTTTTGCAGATTTTGAGTGTTTGGACAAAATTTTGGAGTTTTTGAGTTTTGGAGAGTTTCTAGTGTCAAGCCATCGTGCTATGCCTTACCATAAGTTTGTGTATTTGTATAGAAATGATACAAAGGTCAGCCCTTACTAGTTGTACAAGTTTTTGACCTTTTGGCAACTTTTCTTGCATTTGAAGTAAAGTGAAGTGACCATACTAACATGCATGTCCTTGCTTGCTTGAGAGCTGAAATGCACTTGTACAATTTGCTTGAGACCAGTGTACATTGCTTGCACCAAGGGAACAGGTTCGATGCTCAAGATTGACAAAGTTGCAAAAGCTTCTCTTTATGAAAATGGTAATGTGAACTTTATGCCTAAAATGGAATTATCTCTTGTACAAAGCTTCAAAAACAAAGATAATGCCTTTGTCAACTGAGTTTGCATTTAATTATGGAGTTTAAAGTGATATTAGGACCTTTAAAGCAAGATACAAACAACATGGATTGGATTTGCAACTTGATGCTATGTGAAAATGGCTTGAACAAAAAGTGAGAAAATGCCAACTTCCTCTCTTCGATTCTCCCTAACCAAAAATGATATTGGAGAGTTCTTGAAAATTTTGGAAAGCTTGAAATGTGATCTATAATCAATATTTGAAATTCATTTTGAGATAACTCTTGGAACTAGGTGAAAAGTTACCATGAAGTTGGGTCAAAAACCTGCCTAAATTAGGGAAAAATTTCACTAAGTTATTTAGTTCATGAGCATGTATTCACAAATTTATATCTTGAGATCCAAGCATCTTTCGGGAAAAGTTTGTGAAGAAAAGTTGTAGATTTCATGGAGGACTACAACTTTCATGTTGGAAGTTTTCTTTGAATCAAAATTCATCATGGTGAAAAAGTGGTGAAAAGTTGGGAAAAAATAAGAAGATTTTCATACTTAGAAAAATTCTAAGTTATGAAAATTTTCAAATTCAAAACCCTAATTTTCAAAATTGTTTTTCTTGGTGAAAAAGTTTCATATTTTGACATATCTTGATGAATTATGACCCTTTGCACTTGATTTTGACCAAAAAGTCAAAGTTTGACTTTTCAGTGTACAGTTGACTGCAAAATTCATTTGTCAATCCAATGAACTTGAGATATTTTGAACCATGTAATTAGATCAAGATGATGTCATTTATCCCTTGAAATCATGCTTGAACTCAATTGGTCATTGGCTAGGTTAAAAATCAGAAATTGCCCTTTCTCAGTCAAAACCCTAATTTTGACCATTTTGCCCTTTTGATGATTTGATCAAATTTCTTGAGGAGTTGTGATCCAAACTTGATCAAATGATACATATGAGTCTAAAATGTTGATGTGGATAAAAAATTATGAAGTTTGACTGTAAATTGGCCATGGTTGACTTTTCCCCAATACAATTGATTTTTAGGTCAACTGTCCAATTGACTGATCAAAAATGTGGTTCAAGGTTTGAAACTCAACATGAGCAATATTAGGGGTCCAAGATGGTGTATGAAAGTCACATGAAGCATTGGTGGTCCAAAAATCCTTGTGCAAACTCAAACCCTAATTTTAGGTTATTAGTGCAAGATTATGTGTCTTGAGCTGACCAAACCCTAATCCTGTCTTGAGTCCAAGAAGTCTTGTGAGAAAAGTCTTGATAAATGAGAGGGAGAATTTTGGGGTACAACAGCTTCCCCTATTCAATCTTCTTGAACCTGAAGAGTTAGATTGGCGAGTTTTGTCGTTCGTGACTCGAAGGTAAAAAATGATTGGACATTAGAGTGCCCATAAATTTGCGCTCGACGAAGTGTTGTTGAGGGAATGGGCTTAAAGCTGCCATTTGGAGAGGTGATAGAATCTTGTTGGAGATGGGCTTGTAGATGCCATCCAAGAATGTTTGTTGAATTGTAAGTTGTAAGTCAAAAGAATAAGTATCAAAATGGTGTCCGTATCTGGAACGTATCTAAACTGTATCTGTAGACTGAATCTGAATGAGCAATAGAATAGCGTCTGTGTCTGGAGCATATCCAAGTTGTGTCTATATTTGAATCTGAATGAGTAACAGAATGGCTTCCGTGTTTGGATCGTATCCGTACTGTATCTTGAAATTAAGGTTTGAATGAGTATCAGAATGGCATCCTTGTCTGGAGCGTATCCGAACTTGAATCTTAATGGGTAACAGAATGACTTCCATGTCTGGAGCGTATCTGAACCGTATCATGAACTTGGAATTTGAATTAGTGATAGAATGACAACCATGTGTGGAGCGTATCTGGACTGTAAGAATCTGAATAAGCGACATAATGGAAACCGTATCTGGAGCGTATCTGGACTTGAATCTGAATGAGTAACAGAATGACTTCCGTGTCTGGAGTGTATCTGGAATTGAATCTGAATGAGTAACAGAATGACTTCCGTGTCTGGAGTGTATCTGTACTATATCTTGAAATTGAGATCTGAATAAGTATCAGAATAACATCTGTGTCTGGAGCGTATATGAACTGTATCTGAAATCTGAGATCTGAATGAGTATCAGAATGGCATCCTTGTCTGGAGCGTATTTGTATCGTATCTAGAATCTTTGAACATTGTTAATGATAGCTGTTAATCTTATCCTGAAAAGGGTAAAATGTTAGCTGAAAAACAAAGTTATGTTGCATGAAATGTATGATGCAATAAATGTGCTTTATCAATGTTTATGATATATGGATGTAATGCATGCGCATGTAAGCTGATTTGTTGTATTGCTGAGGAAAATAAATCCTTGATTGTTGAGGATATGTGGATTCTTCATGTCTTGAAGTTGGAGTATTGGCAAAAATTCCGTTGTAAGAGTAATGCCAAATACTGCTTGAGTAATCTGCTTGGTGGGATCCAGAGAATTTGATGACTTCTGCTGGGAATTAAGAATGAGAAACTTCATTCTGTTGGGGAGCAATGAAAACTCTGTGGGGTAAAAGCTTATTTATGTTTGGAAAAAGTTCAGGAGTTTGGGTTGTCTACCAATCTACTAGGGAGTTATCAGAAGTTGTTTTCTGGTTGGTTTTCAGGCTTCAAGATAACTTGCTGGGGAATTTGAAGAAACCAGATGGTTTCCACAGTGGATTAATAGTTTGAAGTTTTAGCTCCGCCGGGGCTCTTAATGACGTACTATAGGGATTGGCCAAGGAATAGCCTAAATACGTTTTCCTATTCCTTCAATCTGTCAGTAATTGTTCTTTTCCATTTTGTTTATTTGTAAACAGTAATTATGTTCAAATGCATATGTTCATTAATGAATCATTGGACGTTTTGGAAAATAAAACACAAGCGTAAAGGGAAAATACAACTAGTTTTTTGTACTTTAAAGAGATATCTTTGTATTTACTTTGAATAAGTATTTGTGTACAAAGGAGACAAACATCCTAGTAAGAGGATGGTGTCATAAAAATAAGAAAATTTTATACAAAAAGATAGCTATGTGTAAAAAATTCCATGGGGTTCCCATTCTGCTATAGCCTTCGTATCTCTGAATATCTTATCCATTTGTTGCTTCGTCCAAAGATGATTGGATTGATCAGAAGCTCTAGGTTTGTCAGTGAAGAGATTGTCCTTAAAGTGATCCGACGAGACATAGTCATACGGTTTAATTCCCTAACTTTTTCCTGAACCGCCCTTTCGGGTTTTCGATCCACCGGGAAATCCTTTTTTGCCCAAGTCGCCCTTTCGGGTTTTCAACTTGCCGGGTGTACATATTTTTTTAAAAATTTTATCCCTAATTTTTGCCCGAACCTTTTGGTTCACCGGGATGCCCTTGTTTTGCCTAGGTGTGTCAACCTAGCGGGTCTTTTATGCGTAGTATCTTTTGACTATGTTTGTGTTCGCAGGGTGTGGCAGGTCGTCGCCGTCCATGGTGGTTAAGATCATTGCCCCACCAGAAAATATGTTCTTGGTTACAAATGGTCCTTCATAGGTAGGAGTCCATTTTCCCCTGGGATCACTTTGTGGCAAGATGATGCGTTTGATCACTAGATCTCCAACTTGATATACCTGGCGTCTGACTTTCTTGTTGAAAGCCTTGATCATTCTTTTTTGATACATCTGACCATGGCAAAAAATAGTAAGTCTCTTTTCATCAATTAAGTTTAATTGATCAAGTCGGGTTTGGATCCAATTGTCTTCACTCAAACCTGCATCCTTCATGATTCTTAAAGAGGGGATCTGAACCTCAATAGGCAAAACAGCCTCCATGCCATAAGCCAAAGAATAAGGTGTTGCCCCAGTTGATGTGCGAGCCATGGTACGGTACCCATGGAGAGCAAACGGTAGCATCTCATGCCAGTCCTTGTAGGTGACTGTCATTTTCTGTATGATCTTTTTAATGTTTTTATTAACAACTTCGACTGCACCATTCATTTTTGGCCGATAGGGGGGGTGAATTATGATGTTGAATCTTGAACTGCTCGCACAAGGCGGTGATCATAGTATTATTAAGGTTTGTACCGTTATCAGTGATGATCCTTTCTGGGATACCGTACCGAAAAATAAGATTCTGCTTGATGAAGTAGGCAACAACATTCTTAGTAACGGATGCGGAGGAAGCTGCTTCGACCCACTTTGTGAAATAATCAATGGCCACTAGAATGAAGTGGTGTCCATTGGAGGCTGTAGGCTTGATCTCCCCAATCATATCTATTCCCCACATAGCAAAGGGCCAAGGAGCTGTTAATACATTTAGAGGAACCGGAGGCACATGCACCTTGTCTGCATAAATTTGACATTTATGACAAGTCCGGGAGTGTTGATAGCAGTCTGCTTCCATGGTAAACCAGTAATAGTCTGCCCTTAGGATTTTCTTCGCCATCGTATGCCCGCTAGAGTGAGTGCCAAAAGTACCTTCATGCAGTTCAGCCATGATCTTTTTAGCTTCAACCTTATCCACACAATGGAGCAGAATAGAATCATGATTGCGTTTGTACAGAATGCCATTACTTAGGAAGAACTTAGCGGAGAATCTCCTTAAGAACTTTTTATCATTGATTGAAGCTCCTTCAGGATATTCTTGAGCCTCGAGATACCTTTTGACTTCATGAAACCAAGGCTGGTCCACTACTTCTTCAGTATTAATCTCGTGACAATGTGTCGGTTCGTCCATTCGTTCAATGGTGATCTGGGGAGCCTCGTTATCCCAATTAAGTTTAAACATAGATGAAATTGTAGCTAGAGCATCTGCTAGCTGATTTTCTTCTCGCGGGAAGTGCTTGAAGGTAATCTTCTCGAAATGTGGTAGTGTGATACGGTGGGAGAACTGACTTGGATTTTGCGTTTGTGTTTGCAAATGTTTCGGTTTAGCAAGAGTCACCACCGACTTTTTATTTTATCCTAAGGAAAGGTTAAAAAGCACAGGAAAAACCTTTGAGATGTTTTCTTGGGTTCGGGGAGTAGATTATAGAAAGGGAAGGTATTCGCACCCTTTCTATCCATGGTTATCCATGGGCTCTTAGTTACTTGCTTAGATCACTTGCCTTTACTTTTCAATTGTTTGAAATGGTGTTTGTGTGTGTGGTTTTGAATATGTTTTGAAAAAGATGCCTTGTCTAGGCAACTTTGTAACAATTCTTTACTCGAATGTTTTACAAAGGTGTTTGTCTTTTTGAAAAGATGTTTCAATGTTTTTGAAAGTTGTTTTGAAATTGTGTGGAGATGTGTGTTTTGAAAAAATGGCAAGGATGTTTTGCAAGTTTGATCAAGTAACTAAGAGTTTGTCTACCCTATTTTACCCAAAGGTCTTTCTTATGTTTTAAACCCTTTTAACAGTGTTGTTTCACCATTGTATTTGGTGAACAACCTTGTGTTAGGATGTTAACGGGGATGGGCGCGGGTCATCGTTTAGACCATAGAGGCAATAGTGTCAAGTATCTTTGGCAATTTTTCTTGAGGGACTATGATCATTTTGCTTAGGCAACAAGATAGCGTCATCGAGGGACTATGATCATTTTGTTTGTTTTTTGTTTTGCCAAAGTACTCAACATGCAACCATGGCCCATTTTTGAAGGCAACAAGTGGTGTAACCCTAGGGGTGCAAGTGGGAATTGTGTATTGATTTTCATGCTTTTGTCTTGTATTAGGTTATCTAGCGGTTGATTTTGAATCTTCGCATACAAACCCTAATTACTATACAGTATATAGAAAGAAATAAATTGCGGGAATTTAAAGTCTACGCTATTACAAATAAGTATCCGGGGATGGGGGTACAAATGTTTACAAATGGGGATGAGTCTTATTAGGATAGTAGTGTCCAAGTATTATTTACAACCAAATCGAATCGTCGCATTCTCAATGTAAAATATAGCAAAGTATAAGGATAAAAGAGAATCAAAAGTATTGTAAAATGTACATGATTATTTACAAGTGATCAAAATGTTAACCTAAGGTATTTGTTAAGTATTTTATTATTTTTGTGTTTTTTGTTAATTATATATAAACAAAAGGTTTAATAAAAAAAGGAAATATTTAACCTTAAAAATTCTATTTTTTGATGTATTTTTTTTTACTAATGTTTTATATACAAGGTTTAATTTAAACAAAAAAAGGTTTTAATAAAATAAAAATTGTTTAAACTTAATAAACCTAAGATTTATGTATTTTTAATTGTTCTAAAATAAAAAGAAGAATTTTAGGAAAACTTTGTACAAAAAGAAAGTTAATGTATTATTTTATTTAGTAAAATAGGTTATGAAAAAAAATAGAAATAAAGTGATAAAAAAAGGTATTAGTTTGTATACCCTAAAAATAAATAAGAAGAAATTAAATGGGCTTTTGAAGGAAATGCCTGGCCCAAACAAAAACAAACAGATTTACAAAGGGGTGTAGGCGCCAGTTTTATTGGGCTTTAGCAGTTTGTGCAAGGGACAGGCCCAGAATGCATTTGACAAGTTTTTGTTTAGGGTTCCAAATCGTTTGGCTCAGAATAGGGTTTCAGCTTGACGAACGGCGCCGCTTCTCATCTTCTTCATCGCCTCTTCATCCTTTCTCAAAAGAGCCACTGATGCTCTCTATGCTTTAGGCCACCAGACGCGACACCTCCACCTCCTCCTCCTCATGGTTGCTCAGGCAGTGACAGCAAGGTAACGATTTTCATTCCAACGCTTTTAGGGTTTTCAGATTTTCTCTTGCATGTTATTAATTTTTTTATATGTTCCGATCCTCTGTTATTTGTTTATGTGAGGCGTAAAAAGGGAAGAAAGGACAATACCTTTAGGTTCTTGTTTCTGAGAGGAGGCGGAGGAGTGGACGATGATGCTTCTCAGGAGGCCAAGGCAGAGGGAACACGATGATGGTGGGCTTCCTGGTACTTGTATCTTGCTTTGTTTTATGATGATGTTCTCTTCTGAAAACAACGCTTCTGGAATGTTATTTTCTTCTTCTGATTGCTTTCCTTGTTAAATATTTGAATGTTTATTCTTTGATTCTGAGATGCTTGCTTTTGATGAAGATGATATCTGAGATGCTTGCTTCGATTGTTTTTGCTTCTGACTTTTTCCTCTCTTTGGACTTTGATTCTCAATGATGATGATTTCTGAGATGTTCTTGATATGTATTTAATGATGTTTGATGCTGAGTTTTGGATTGCCTATGATGAACCCAGTTCTGAGGCGCCTGTCATTGTGGTTTGGATGTTTGGATGTGTTGATTCTATGATGAACCTAGTTCTGAGATTTGTCTGCTTACTTCTGATTCTCTTTCTCTCTTTTGGGCTTGGTTGGCTTTGCCTATGATGAACCTAGTTCTGAGGCGCCTAATTTTGTTGTTTGGATATCTGGACGTTTGGATATTGTATGAGTTTTAGTTTGGACAGGTTGAATCTTATGCAGGCTTGGACACTGAGTTTGTTTAGGTTTTGTGCTTTTGCTGTTCATAAGTTTGAAACTGGTTTCAAGGTTTGTTATGCTTGATTCTGTTTGTAGTTTTGTTTGGATATTTTATGAAGGCAGGCTTATGTTTGAACAAAGATTTGTTTGTGAGTTTTAAAGGTTTTGGTATTATGCAGGCAAGTTTACTGATACAGGCTGGGGCTTATGCAGGTTATTGAGTTTGAACACAGGTTTGTGTTTTATTCAAGCCTGAGGTGTTCTTAACACAGGTTTGAAGTTTGTGTTTTGATGCAGGCTTGTTGAGGTTTTAGCAGGCTGTGCTTGCTTCTTCAAGGCTTGTGTTTTGAGGTGTTATCTATTTACAGTCCTTTTGTGATATATTTTGTGTTCTTCCCCCCTTTGAACTGTTCTGACTTGTTATATTTATCTATTCTTCTTAGCCTGCCCAAAACTGTAAGCCTCTACTTCTCTCTCTCTTTTCTCTCTCTCTCTCCAGAAAAGTATATTTAATTACTTAAACTGTACTTTCTTTTCTGAAAAGGTTTTTGGCCAGAAAATGATGAAAAATGTTTTGAAATATTGCTTGCATCTTTGGCTTTCCTCTGCATATCTTCTTACCTCCAGATTTTCTGCATTGCTTTTGTGTACTTGTTGCCAGCTTTTGACAGTTTTTAATATCTTTTGGTATCTTCTTTGACAGCTTTTGACAGTTTGGAACTTGTGACTTAGTTTGCCCATTTGACAATTTGGTTTGCCTAGTTTGATAATGCAATTCAGTTTGGATTTATGCAGCTTGTTTGGCATTTCAGTTTGCACTTTGCAATTTGAATTTATGCAGCTTTGTTTATTTTTGCAAAATAATTCATATGCTTGCAAACATTTTACTTCCCTCTTTATGAACCAAGAAGAGACATCTTCTTGCAATTTGCAGAGAGGACGAACAAACTGATTCCGGCCAAAACCTTTAATGATGAGTTTTAATTATCTGTCTGAGAAATACTTTTCCAAATTCATCTGTGTTTGACTTCTCTTTTTTCTGGCTTTGCAGGTAAATATTAATTGGGGCAAGGGAAGCAGCAGTAGAAGATGAAGATTTCAAGAAACTTAGGATATAGTTTTATTTTATTTTAATCATTTGTAATAAACATTATTATAAATACTGTAAATAAAATTACTGTATTTAAATAATACTTGTACCAATAATTAAAAATAAATAAAAGTCCTTTTGTCAGATAATTCTCTATTTCACTGTTTATTTATTTATTTAAATCTCTTGAATTAAAACGACTGGAAATGCATTCCAATTATTTTAACTTAGATAAAATAAATAATTAATAAACACTGTAGTCTTGCAACTTCGCATTAACCAATAATAAACTCGGCGTTCCAATTAACCATATGTATTGCACAGTCAAACAAAACAAATATCCATACGTCTTTCATTTCACTGATTAAACCAACACTTGAAACTCTCAATTAGAAGCCTCAACCCATATCCCAGATGTTTAGACTTTGAGAAACAAATATAAATCTTGAACAAACGTCAAAACCATGTGACAGTCAATTAAGACAGTGTGGATTCAAATTCTTCTGAAAATGCGCGCGCAAACCCTAATTCTGGATTTATTGTCAAAGAAGCGTCTGCTTGATCAAACCCTGAGCCAAACTCAACCAAATTAATAGAAACCCTAATAATCTGCTTGGACTGATTCAAGAGTCAATGGAAACCCTAATTTTGTCTTACTGATGAGAAAAGTCTGTTTGACCGATTCTTAAACCAATCTGAAAAATCAGGAAAAGCCCGAAGCTATGATTTCTTGTGAAAAAGAGAGAGGGAAAATTTTGGGGTACAACAGTTGCCCCTGTTCAATCTTCTTGAACCTGAAGAGTTAGATTGGCAGGTTTTCCGTTCGCGACTTGAAGGTAAAAGGAGATTGGACACTAGAGTGCCCAAAAAATTTACACTCGTCCAAGCGTAGTTGAGGGAATGGGCTTAAAGATGCCATTTGGAGATGGGCTTAAAGATGCCATCTGGAGAGGTGACAGAATCTTGTCGGGGGATGGGCTTAGAGATGCCATCTGGAAATTGTTGGTAGGAGGATGGGCTTATAGATGCCATCTGAAGGTGATTGTATCTTGTTGGAGATGGGCTTGTAGATGCCATCCAAGAAGGTTTATTGAACTGTATGTTGTTGGTGAGTGGGTGAGTATCAGAAAGGTATCCATGTTTGGAACATCTATGAACTGGGGATCTAAATAAGCAATGAATTGACATCCATGTTTGGAATCATCCGTAAACTGTTTTCAGAAGTTGAATCTGGAATTGAGAAGGAACCGATGTAGGGTTGCCTGGCGATGAGCCCGTGTAAAACTGCATCCGAGTTTGAGAAGAAACCGGTGTAGGGTTGCTTCATGATGATGAGTCCGTGTAAAACTGCATCTTGGAAAGAGAAGGAACCGGTGTAGGGTTGCTTCATGATGAGTCCGTGTAAAACTACATCTGAATAATTGTTAATGATAGCCTTTTATTCTTATCCTGAAAAGGACAAAACATTAGCTAAACACAAAGTTATGTTGCATGATATGTATGATGCAATGAATTGCGTTTCGTCAATGTTTATGATATATGAATGTAATGAATGTGCATGTAAGCTGAGTAGCTGTCTTGCAGAGGAAGACAAATCCTGGATAATGAAATCTTTGACTGCTGTCGGGGAAAGTAAATCCTTGACTACTGCAGGGGATTGAAAATCCTTTGATCGTCGAAAAATGAGAAGTCCTGGGACCACTGTTGGGGAATCAGGAGCTTGGGTTGTATGCCAATCTATTGGGGATTCCTGTCTTGAGGAGATCTTCACTGGGGAATATCTGAATATCCCGTGAGGGATTGAGAATGAGAGTCTTCATTCTGCTTGGGGAATTTAGGAATTCAGGTTGTCTGCCACTTTGAGAATGAGAATCTTCATTCTATTGGGGATATCAGGAGCTTGGGTGTATGCCAATCTACTGGGGTTTCAAGGATGAGAGTCTTCATTTTGTTAAGGGTCAGAAATTGGGAGTATACTAATCTTCTGAGGTTTCAAGGATGAGAATCTTCATTCTGTTAAGGGTCAGAAATTGGGAGTATACCAATCTTCTGAGGTGATGAGAATCTTCATTCTGTTAACGGTCAGAAACTGGGAGTATACCAATCTTCTGAGGTTTTAAGGATGAGAGTCTTCATTCTGTTAAGGGTCAGAAATTGGGAGTATACCAATCTTCTGAGGTGATGAGAATCTTCATTCTGTTAACGGTCAGAAACTGGGAGTATACCAATCTTCTGAGGTTTTAAGGATGAGAGTCTTCATTCTGTTAACGGTCAGAAATTGGGAGTATACGAATCTTCTGAGGTGATGAGAATCTTCATTCTGTTAACGGTCAGAAACTGGAAGTATACCAATCTTCTGAGGTTTTAAGGATGAGAGTCTTCATTCTGTTAAGGGTCAGAAATTGGGAGTATACCAATCTTCTGAGGTGATGAGAATCTTCATTCTGTTAACGGTCAGAAACTGGGAGTATACCAATCTTCTGAGGTTTTAAGGATGAGAGTCTTCATTCTGTTAACGGTCAGAAACTGGGAGTATACCAATCTTCTGAGGTGATGAGAATCTTCATTCTGTTAACGGTCAGAAACTGGGAGTATACCAATCTTCTGAGGTTTTAAGGATGAGAGTCTTCATTCTGTTAACGGTCAGAAATTGGAAGTATACCAATCTTCTGAGGTTTCAAGAATCTTCATTCTATTAAGGGTCAGAAATTGGGAGTATACCAATCTTCTGAGGTGATGAGAATCTTCATTCTGTTAACGGTCAGAAACTGGGAGTATACCAATCTTCTGAGGTTTTAAGGATGAGAGTCTTCATTCTGTTAAGGGTCAGAAATTGGGAGTATACCAATCTTCTGAGGTGATGAGAATCTTCATTCTGTTAACGGTCATAAACTGGGAGTATACCAATCTTCTGAGGTTTTAAGGATGAGAGTCTTCATTCTGTTAAGGGTCAGAAATTGGGAGTATACCAATCTTCTGAGGTGATGAGAATCTTCATTCTGTTAACGGTCATAAACTGGGAGTATACCAATCTTATGAGGTTTTAAGGATGAGAGTCTTCATTCTGTTAACAGTCAGAAACTGGGAGTATACCAATCTTCTGAGGTTTTAAGGATGAGAGTCTTCATTCTGTTAACGGTCAGAAACTGGGAGTATACCAATCTTCTGAGGTTTTAAGGATGAGAGTCTTCATTCTTGAGAGAAACAAATTTTTAGGAGCTTCAATTGTCCGTTATTCTGTTGGTGGTTGCAACTTCCAGCAGGTGATGAAGGAAATTTTGAACGACCTTGAATTTGAACAGGTGATGAAGGAATTTTTGATAATGATCGCAACTTCTAGCAGGTGATGAAGGAAATTTTGAATGCTCTTGATATTGACATTCGAATGCCCCAAGTGATGGTGACGGAGACTTGCCCCAGGTTAATCTGAACTTTGAAAGATTTGTTGAAATCTTGACTGGACTGCCCCAGGTTAATTGAACTTTGAAAGATTTGTTGAAATCTTGACTGGACTGCCCCAGGTTAATTGAACTTTGAAAGATTTGTTGAAATCTTGACTGGACTGCCCCAGGTTAATTGAACTTTGAAAGATTTGTTGAAATCTTGACTGGACTGCCCCAGGTTAATTGAACTTTGAAAGATTTGTTGAAATCTTGACTGGACTGCCCCAGGTTAATTGAACTTTGAAAGATTTGTTGAAATATTGACTGGACTGCCCCAGGTTAACTGGATAGTGACATGTCATGCCCCTTGTTGATAGGAGATTTGTCAATGGAAGTTTCATCCTCTTTGAAGTGATTTTGCTCACTGAGAGGACTTTTGTTCACTGGATATTCATTGTGTGAATTTCTCCGCTGTCAAACAAATAGCCATATGCAAACAATGATATTCAAGCAATGCAACATTTATGTTTGTCTCGAAGTTTTGAAAAAATGCGTTTTTTAGCAGAAAACTTTTTTATAAGACAAATTCAACACAAGATTTAGGGCAAAGCCTTACAGGAGTCAGGATACCTTTTGTAACAGTATGCTTTCGAACTAACCCATGCTTCAATTAGGACTTTTTAAGGGTTGTAACGTGGCTTGGTTCACGGTTTAAGAAACAAAGGATAAAGGCTCAAAGTATATTTGTACCCACCCGCTCTTCGTGATGTTCTCCAATCCTAGACTCAGTTAATTGTGCGTCACACTCTATTCGAGTTTGGAATGACTTTTGGGTGATGGTTCACCAGTTGAATTTTATGGGAAGACAACCATCATTTTTTGCAACATTTTTCATGTTATTGAGGATTTGTAATGACCTCGTTCTTTTGATTTTTTATCCCTAACTTTTTCCTGACTGTTCCTGTTTTCGAGGTCACAGTCAGCGGGATGCCCCAGCTTTCTTAAGCATCCTTTGTAGGTTTTGGCTCAGTGGGCTTTTCTCTTTTGTGACATTGACTGCCTATGAGATAAGGAACCATCATTGTCTTTTTGATTCCAAATGAATGTTTTTGATGTCGTTCGTGGTATTACGAACTGAGAGTTGGCGACTTCAATGCGCGTCTTTTTTGAATTAACTGATTGACTACCCTGACCCAGGTTTAAATCAAAGGTTTCAATTTGTTTAGAACAGAAAACTCCTACTTCTTTGGCTCGAAAGGGTTGACTAGGGATTATCTTCCTTATAACTCCAGTGTTTAGGATTTGAAAGAAATGCCTGTACATCATCAGCAAGGTCTGTTCAAAAGCATACTGTATGAGATTACGGTATTGTTTCGTCATCCTCCCTCTAAAGGCTTGTAGCTTTTGCAAGAGTTAAATGTCATAAAGAAAGCATAAGAGTAGTGAAAACGAATGGATGAATTCAAGACAAACATATGCAATGCATTAATGAAATAGAGTTTGACATTAAAAGATAATTGTTTGAATAACAAATAGATTACAACTTGAAAATTCAAATGAAACAAAAGTCTCTCAGTTCGAGCTTTATCATTTCAGGTGGAGAAACCCTTAACGGAAGATTTTCATCTCGCCATCCGACATGAATTTAACACTCCATTGTCAATCAGATCCTGAATTTTGTTTTTCAAGGCCCAGCAGTCATCGGTGTCATGTCCCGGACTATAGGAGTGGTATACACAAAATGCGTCAGGATGATAGCTAGGAGCAGAGGTGTTGGGATCCCGGATAGGATCCCTTAAAGCAGTCAGATTGACTTCCAACAGGCGTTCCAGTATTAGAGATGATGGTATGTCAGTCTCAGTGAACTGTCTTCCAGACATATTTTGCTTACGCTGATTACCTCGTTGACGTTGACGAGGTTGTTGACGGGCTTGTGACCCTGAAGCAAGTTGAGGAGCTTTTCGCTTGTCTTCTTGTCTTAAAGGAGGTGGAACGATGACTTTATCTTCAACCTTAGGTGTTTGTTCCACCTGGTTGTCCTGAAGCAGTTGGTTGACGAGAACCCTGAGCTCTTCTTGTCTTTGAGCTAAGTCTTGGATGAGAGCCATCTGGCCCACCAGCTGTCCCATTATCTGGATCTTCATTGTTGCCAACTCAATCTGCAGTCCTTCCAATTGATCATTCCTGATGCCTCCCGGATTCCCCAGGACCACGCCCCTTGTGAGGAGAGCTTTTATCTCTTCTTACCCCTGGGATAGGTTCAAGAACATCTCTTGAAGTTGAGCGTTTTGAGCCTGGATGCCCTTGATAGTCTGCTCCAGAGCCATCTCTACTGAAATAAACAGTAGGAGAATAAGGAAACCTGAAAAGGAAAGATGGTTATGATGCAATGCATGATATGTGGATGCATGTTTTCAAGAATCTCGCGGGGTAAACACAAGAAAAAGTTAGAGGTTGAACTTCGATCAACATCTTTGATTAGAGAACTTTGTATCGGTGGATGTCTTTCCACGAGAATTAAGCTTACCATGCCAAGTGGTTCATAGCCCCTGATTTAAGTTGGTGCACTTGATCTTTGATGACATTTGTTTAGACGAGAAAACCCTCTTGCCCTTTGGTAGACGTCTGGTTCAACGTGACCCTGCATCAACAGACCCTCGAGATCCTTGAAATGGTTATTGAAAATGCTATGGTATGATGTTATGATGTTATTTACATGTATGCAAAAGTAAGCAAGTATATATACAGGAAATCATATTCACACAAAGCAAACAAGTCCTTAGGTTTAGGCTTGCATGGGGTTCATAGGTAAGTACCCTCTTGAAGTTAGTTGGCTCATCCTGTCCTAAAATAGAAACCAGGTTCTAAGGAGCTCAATATCATTGGATTATTTTCTGTGTTCATTGTTTTGGTTTAGCCACTTAACTGGCGACCAAAATATCCCAAGAAAACAATCCTCAATGAGTGTAGTATCGAGTATCTACCAACTTCGGACTGCACCAAAGTCGGTCATCTCACTACCCCTAAAAAGGCTAAGATGGTCAAGTAAGGTTCTAGAGTTCGTTAGTGCTTCATGACATCGCTCAGCGGCCCCGTATTCTCCTTGACTACTCAAGGGCTACCGGTACTCACAAATATGTCACACTAAGATAGCTACTGCTTCAACCATGTCGGTATACCCCGCACAGTTCCCTCACAGTTTATTGCTATTTACCTAAAAAGGTGCCCCCAAATCCGGGTGTAGGATTTAAACAAACCCAAGCAAGGACCCAAAAAGTAAAGCAATCAAAGCAAACAAAGCAAGTATGTATAGGTGATCTAAAACCCTAAGGTAACCCCACTTTTAGAAAAATCTCCAGCAGAGTCGCCAGTTCTGTGATACGGTGGGAGAACTGACTTGGATTTTGCGTTTATGTTCGCAAATGTTTCGGTTTAGCAAGAGTCGCCACCGACTTTTTATTTTATCCTAAGGAAAGGTTAAAAAGCACAGGAAAAACCTTTGAGATGTTTTCTTGGGTTCGGGGAGTAGATTATAGAAAGGGAAGGTATTAGCACCCTTTCTATCCATGGTTATCCATGGGCTCTTAGTTACTTGCTTAGATCACTTGCCTTTACTTTTCAATTGTTTGAAATGGTGTTTGTGTGTGTGGTTTTGAAAATGTTTTGAAAAAGATGCCTTGTCTAGGCAACTATTGTAACAATTCTTTACTCGAATGTTTTACAAAGATGTTTGTCTTTTTGAAAAGATGTTTCAATGTTTTTGAAAGTTGTTTTGAAATTGTGTGGAGATGTGTGTTTTGAAAAAATGGCAAGGATGTTTTGCAAGTTTGATCAAGTAACTAAGAGTTTGTCTACCCTATTTTACCCAAAGGTCTTTCTTATGTTTTTAACCCTTTTAACAGTGTTGTTTCACCATTGTATTTGGTGAACAACCTTGTGTTAGGATGTTAACGGGGACGGGCGCGGGTCATCGTTTAGACCATAGAGGTAATAGTGTCAAGTATCTTTGGCAATTTTTCTTGAGGGACTATGATCATTTTGCTTAGGCAACAAGATAGCGTCATCGAGGGACTATGATCATTTTGTTTGTTTTTTGTTTTGCCAAAGTACTCAACATGCAACCATGGCCCATTTTTGAAGGCAACAAGTGCTGTAACCCTAGGGGTGCAAGTGTGAATTGTGTATTAATTTTCATGCTTTTGTCTTGTATTAGGTTATCTAGCGGTTGATTTTGAATCTTCGCATACAAACCCTAATTACTATACAGTATATAGAAAGTGATAAATTGCGAGAATTTAAAGTCTAAGCTATTACAAATAAGTATCCGGGAATGGGGGTACAAATGTTTACAAATGGGGATGAGTCTTATCAGGATAGTAATGTCCAAGTATTATTTACAACCAAATCGAATCGTCGCATTCTAAATGTAAAATATAGCAAAGTATAAGGATAAAAGAGAATCAAAAGCATTGTAAAATGTACATGATTATTTACAAGTGATCAAAATGTTAACCTAAGGTATTTGTTAAGTATTTTATTATTTTTGTGTTTTTTGTTAATTATATATAAACAAAAGGTTTAATAAAAAAAGGAAATATTTAACCTTAAAAATTCTATTTTTTGATGTATTTTTTTTACTAATGTTTTATATACAAGGTTTAATTTAAACAAAAAAAGGTTTTAATAAAAGAAAAATTGTTTAAACTTAATAAACCTAAGATTTATGTATTTTTAATTGTTCTAAAATAAAAAGAAGCATTTTAGGAAAACTTTGTACAAAAAGAAAGTTAATGTATTATTTTATTTAATAAAATAGGTTATGAAAAAAATAGAAATAAAGTGATAAAAAAAAAGGTATTAGTTTGTATACCCTAAAAATAAATAAGAAGAAATTAAATGGGCTTTTGAAGGAAATGCCTGGCCCAAACAAAAACAGACAGATTTACAAAGGGGTGTAGGCGCCAGTTTTATTGGGCTTTAGCAGTTTGTGCAAGGGACAGGCCCAGAATGCATTTGACAAGTTTTTGTTTAGGGTTCCAAATCGTTTGGCTCAGAATAGGGTTTCAGCTTGACGAACAGCGCCGCTTCTCATCTTCTTCATCGCCTCTTCATCCTTTCTCAAAAGAGCCACTGATGCTCTCTATGCTTTAGGCCACCAGACGCGACACCTCCACCTCCTCCTCCTCATGGTTGCTCAGGCGGTGACAGCAAGGTAACGATTTTCATTCCAACGCTTTTAGGGTTTTCAAATTTTCTCTTGCATGTTATTAATTTTTTTATATGTTCTGATCCTTTGTTATTTGTTTATGTGAGGCGTAAAAAGGGAAGAAAGGACAATACCTTTAGGTTCTTGTTTCTGAGAGGAGGCGGAGGAGTGGACGGTGATGCTTCTCAGGCGGCCAAGGTGGAGGGAACACGATGATGGTGGGCTTCCTGGTACTTGTATCTTGCTTTGTTTTATGATGATGTTCTCTTCTGAAAACAACGCTTCTGGAATGTTCTTTTCTTCTTCTGATTGCTTGCCTTGTTGAATATTTGAATGTTTATTCTTTGATTCTGAGATGCTTGCTTTTGATGAAGGTGATATCTGAGATGCTTGCTTCGATTGTTTTTGCTTATGACTTTTTCCTCTCTTTTGACTTTGATTCTCAATGATGATGATTACTGAGATGTTCTTGATATGTATTTGATGATGTTTGATGCTGAGTTTTGGATTGCCTATGATGAACCCAGTTCTGAGGCGCCTGTCATTGTGGTTTGGATGTTTGGATGTTTTAATTCTATGATGAACCTAGTTCTGAGATTTGTCTGCTTACTTTTGATTCTCTTTCTCTCTTTTGGGCTTGGTTGGCTTTGCCTATGATGAACCTAGTTCTGAGGCGCCTAATTTTGTTGTTTGGATATCTGGACGTTTGGATATTGTATGAGTTTTAGTTTGGACAGGTTGAATGTTATGCAGGCTTGGACACTGAGTTTGTTCAGGTTTTGTGCTTTTGCTGTTCATAAGTTTGAAACTGGTTTCAAGGTTTGTTATGCTTGATTCTGTTTGTAGTTTTGTTTGGATATTTTATGAAGGCAGGCTTATGTTTGAACAAAGATTTGTTTGTGAGTTTTGAAGGTTTTGGTATTATGCAGGCAGGTTTACTGATACAGGCTGGGGCTTATGCAGGTTATTGAGTTTGAACACAGGTTTGTGTTTTATTCAAGCCTGAGGTGTTCTTAACACAGGTTTGAAGTTTGTGTTTTGATGCAGGCTTTTTGAGGTTTTAGCAGGCTGTGCTTGCTTCTTCAAGGCTTGTGTTTTGAGGTGTTATCTATTTACAGTTCTTTTGTGATATCTTTTGTGTTCTTCCCCCCTTTGAACTGTTCTGACTTGTTATATTTATCTATTCTTCTTAGCCTGCCCAAAACTGTAAGCCTCTACTTCTCTCTCTCTCTCTTTTCTCTCTCTCCAGAAAAGTATATTTAATTACTTAAACTGTACTTTCTTTTCTGAAAAGTTTTTTGGCCAGAAAATGATGAAAAATGTTTTGAAATATTTCTTGCATCTTTGGCTTTCCTCTGCATATCTTCTTACCTCCGGATTTTCTGCATTGCTTTTGTGTACTTGTTGCCAGCTTTTGACAGTTTTTTATATCTTTTGGTATCTTCTTTGACAGCTTTTGACAGTTTGGAACTTGTGACTTAGTTTGCCCCTTTGAAAATTTGGTTTTCCTAGTTTGATAATGCAATTCAGTTTGGATTTATGCAGCTTGTTTGGCATTTCAGTTTGCACTTTGCAATTTGAATTTATGCAGCTTTGTGTATTTTTGCAAAATAATTCATATGCTTGCAAACATTTTACTTCCCTCTTTGTGAACCAAGAAGAGACATCTTCTTGTGATTTGCAGAGAGGACGAACAAACTGATTCCGACCAAAACCTTTAATGATGAGTTTTAATTATCTGTCTGAGAAATACTTTTCCAAATTCATCTGTGTTTGACTTCTCTTTTTTCTGGCTTTGCAGGTAAATATTAATTGGGGCAAGGGAAGCAGCAGTAGAAGATGAAGATTTCAAGAAACTTAGGATATAGTTTTATTTTATTTTAATCATTTGTAATAAACATTATTATAAATACTGTAAATAAAATTACTGTATTTAAATAATACTTGTACCAATAATTAAAAATAAATAAAAGTCCTTTTGTCAGATAATTCTCTATTTCACTGTTTATTTATTTATTTAAATCTCTTGAATTAAAACGATTGGAAATGCATTCCAATTATTTTAAATTAGATAAAATAAATAATTAATAAACATTGTAGTCTTGCAACTTCGCATTAACCAATAATAAACCCGGCGTTCCAATTAACCATATGTATTGCACAGTCAAACAAAACAAATGTCCATACGTCTTTCATTTCACTGATTAAACCAACACTTCAAACTCTCAATTAGAAGCCTCAACCCATATCCCATATGTTTAGACTTTGAGAAACAAACAGAAATCTTGAACAAACGTCAAAACCATGTGACAGTCAATTAAGACACTGTGGATTCAAATTCTTCTGAAAATGCGCGCGCAAACCCTAATTCTGGATTTATTGTCAAAGAAGCGTCTGCTTAATCAAACCCTGAGCCAAACTCAACCAAATTAATAGAAACCCTAATAATCTGCTTGGACTGATTCAAGAGTCAATGGAAACCCTAATTTTGTCTGACTGATGAGAAAAGTCTGTTTGACCGATTCTTAAACCAATCTGAAAAATCAGGAAAATCCCAAAGCTGTGATTTCTTGTGAAAAAGAGAGAGGGCAAATTTTGGGGTACAACAGGTAGCAATGTCAAAACATGTTCTTTGTAAGGGATAAGGTTGGGATGCTTAGTGTCCCACTCTCCTTTGATCTGACTGATGACCAAAGCTGAATCCCCAAACACAACTAAAGATTTGATTCCCAAGTTTATGGAAGCCTTGAGACCAAAGATGCATGCTTCATATTCTTCCATGTTATTCGTACAGTTGAAGCAAAGTCTGTCCGTAAAAGGAGTATGGCATCCTTCCGGAGATATGAGTACAACACCGATATCGTTACCAAGTGCATTGGATGCCCCATCAAAGTACAGGGACCATCGAGATATTTGTTCAGGTCCGTCATATGGTCTGACTCCTTCACAGTTGTCTACTGTCATGATGTCTTCATCAAGGAATTCAAACTTCATGGATTGATAATCTTCTACAGCTTGGTGAGCAAGATGATCAGCTAGCACACTGCTCTTTATAGCTTTTTGGGTCGTGTACTGTATGTCATATTCTGTTAGGATCATCTGCCATCTAGCTATCCTTCTAGACAAAGCAGGCTTCTCGAAGATGTATTTTATCAGATCCATCTTAGATATCAGCAAAGTGGTATGAGTCAACATATACTGTCTTAGCCGGCGAGCAGCCCATACCATAACGCAACAAGTTTTCTCGAGCAGTGAATATCTGGTTTCACAGTCGGTAAATTTTTTGCTCAGGTAATAAATAACGTGCTCTTTTCGGCCAGACTCGTCATGCTGCCCCAATACGCACCCCATTGAGTTCTCTAAAACGGTCAGATACATGATTAGCGGTCTTCCCTCGAATGGAGGCATCAAGACAAGAGGCTCTTTGTACATACTCTTTGATTTTGTCAAAAGCAATCTGACAGTCATCATTCCATCTAACTACCTGATCTTTCTTCAGCAGTTTGAAGATTGGTTCACAAGTAGATGTTAGGTGAGAAATGAACTTAGAAATGTAGTTTAGGCGTCCCAAGAACCCTCTGACTTCCTTCTCAGTGCGAGGAGCAGGCATTTCTTGTATCTCTTTGACTTTGACAGGATAAACCTTGATGCCTTTGTTGCTGACAATGAAACCTAAGAGCTTACCGGACCGGACTCCGAATGTGCACTTGTTCGGGTTCAACCTTAGTTTGTACTCCTTCAATCTGACAAACAGCTTTTGCAAGTGATCAAGGTGTTATTCTTTAGTTTGTGATCGGGCTATCATGTCATCTACGTAGACCTCTATCTCATGATGTATCATATCATGAAACAAAGCTATCATGGCGCGTTGATAGGTTGCCCCGACATTCTTCAGTCCGAATGGCATCACTTTGTAGCAGAACATACCCCACTGTGTGACAAATGTAGTTTTCTCCATGTCCTCAGGTGCCATTTTGATCTGGTTATAGCCTGAGAATCCGTCCATGAAAGAAAATACTTTGTGCTGAGCTGTATTGTCAACCAGGATGTCAATGTGTGGAAGTGGAAAATCATCTTTAGGGCTGGCCCTGTTTAAATCTCTATAGTCCATGCACATTCTTACTTTGCCGTCCGTTTTAGGCACGGGAACAATGTTAGCAACCCATTGTGGATAGGAAGTAACAACCAGAAATCCAGCATTGAACTGCTTCATAACTTCTGCTTTGATCTTCTCTGACAAGTCAGGTCTCATGCGGCAGACTTTTTATTTCACTGGTGGACAATCATCTCTTGTGGGTAGACGGTGTACCACAATGTCTGTATCAAGTCCCGACATGTCTTCGTATGATTAGGCAAAGATCTCAACATAATCATGCAACAACTGAATTAGGCGCTCCTTGACACTCGGCTCTAGATTGGAACCCACTCGTATTTCCTTTTATCCTCCTCGGTTCCCAAGTTGATTGTATCCAACAGCTCCTCAAGAGGTTGAATAGCTCTTTCCTCTTGTTGTAGTAATCTGGCCAATTCCCCTGGCACCTCACAATCTTCCTCACCTTCGTATTCGGCTTGGTAGATCATATCTTCAGAGTCACTGAAGGCTATAGTAGTATCGTTACCCATGGGATCCGGAATGGAAGGGTACCTGCATTTATGAGTGTGGGTGTGTGTAAGGGTATAGCCATCTTAAAATAATAAAATGTAAAAGAAAGGCAATGAGCACAAAAGGTTTATATATGAAAAAGCGTCCATGATCATTGAATTTCATATGAAAATGAAATAAAAACCCTTACAAATGGACCGTTGTGCCTCGGGTAAGACACAAGGTTTTTAAAGTGCGGATTGTTTGTGAATTATTACAAGTCCAACAGAAATGTAAAAGATAAATTACTGAGATATGAAAGTTATTGGGATGAAGTCTTTGGCTTCCCAGTTGTGTAGTCCTCCGCTGACAGTAGGAAATATCCAATCTTCCAAGCTGCCATCTTCTTCACTGTATTCGAGTGCATTGACCCCTTGGTTGGTAATCTTCACAAATGGACTTTTGGCACGGGTGCGGCGTACAGCCTTATGAGCAGTTGAAGTAAACCCCAAGCCGAACTTGTCTGATTTGTACGGAATATCTGGAAGCTGCCCCCAGATGGTGCATCCCCCTTCTTCCACTACTGCCTTTTCATCCTTTAGAGATGACATCCGATGTGGAGGTCTTGTGATCATAGGAATTGAGGATACCGCCTTGGTTGCCGCTATTTCCTGAGAGACTTCTTTAAAATGTTGGAAAGGGGTTTCAATGAATTCGTCATCCAACTCTACATATCGGAAAGAATTCAGATGACTAATCATGTACTCCTCTTCCCCATGGACAATTATGATCTTTCCTTGGACAGGGTACTTCAGCATCTGATGCAAAGTGGAGGTGACAACACCGACATTGTTAATCTAGGGGCGTCCCAACAGACAAGAGTAAGAAGGACGATTGTCCATCACATAGAAGGTTGAATTGAAGGTATGAGTTCCCACCTTTATTGGGATGTCCACCTCCCCATGGACCATCCTCTTAGAGCTGTCAAGTGCTCTCACCACTATGTTGCTGGGTTTTAAAGTCAGCCCCTCACAATCCAATCTATCAAGGGCTTTTCTCGGAAAGACGTTCAGAGATGAACCAATATCAACCAAGACATAGGCTAGGGTTGTTCCTCTACACTCCACTGAGACATGTAATGCCTCGTTGTGTTTTCTCCCTTTGGGTGTTAAGTCAGCATCAAAGAAACCCAGGCCATTATCAGCTGTCAAACAGGCCACACACTCTTGGAATTGGTCCGCGGACGTCTCTTGCGGCATATGAGCTGTCTTCAGAAATTTTACCAAAGCTTTAGCATGTGCCTCAGAGCACAGCAGCAATGCTAGCATAGAGATTTTGGAGGGGGTCTGCCCCAATTGTTCAACCACATCATAATCACTCTTCTTTATAATCCTCAGGATTTCTTCCATCTCCTTCTTGGACGTTTCAGGAATAGCTAGTGATTGAGCCTTCGTCAGGACAGGCTCCTCTTGAACATTCTTTCCTTTATTCTCAGTAGTGGAAGTAGGGATAGGAATTGTGTTGTCTTCATTGGTAGGTACGCTTGCAGGTACAATCACTGGTACATATGTAATCTTCGGAACGGACATGGGTCCAAAGACTTCCTTTGGAGGGGAAATATCTGGAGAGAAGATTCTCCCACTATGGGTAATCTTGCTTGTTCCGGCAATGTTACTGATTTCGAAATTGTCCTCTTCGGAGCTCTCTCCTTCGGTAGTCAGTTCATCCTGTTTAATACCATGGTAGTAGATTTCTCCACCATAATTCCATGGTACTGTTTTATCTGATTGGTATGGAGTCGGCCTGGGCATTGTTATCTTAAGTGGAGTAGTCATTGGAGCAGATGTAATCCTAACGGGTCTTTTAGGGACCCTGGAAGGATTGGCGTAGATGGTTATTATTGAAACTTCTTTAACTGGAATGGGTGAAATACGAGCTTTCTCAAACAAAATTTCCTGGTTATCAATCAGTTGTTGGATACCTTTTTTCAACAAAGGGCAGTCAAATGATGAGGATAGGCAAACATGGCAGTCTTTGTTGCAACCTGGGAATATACCAGCTTTCAACAAATTCAACTTGATGATCGGGAGAGGAGTTAACAATTCATCCACGGTAGAAACAAACAGATCTTCCTCAACAACATTGGCATTGTGACCATGCCTAAGCATTGGAGCAGAAATAACATTTGATTTCTTAGGTGCTTCAAACTTAACTTCCTTCGCGTCTACCAGGTCTTGAATTTTATTCTTCAGAGCCCAACAATTGTTGGTGTCGTGCCCTGGACTTTCAGAATGGTATGCGTACCTGGAATTCGGATGGTAGTGAGGAGACGCAGTATTGGAATTTTTAGGGGCCTCTTTTAACATGGCCAGATTCAACTTCAGAAGATGTGGTAGGACCTGGGATGGAGTCATGTTAATCTTGGTGAATTGCCGGATTGGCCTTTCCACCCTTGGCTGATTATTTATCGGCTGGTTATTTCTTGGCTGGTCTGATGCAGGCTTTTGAATCATAACGCCCCCCACCATTGGTCGGTGCTCAGTTCTTCCCTGATTCCTCTATGAATAGACAGCAGACACTTTGTTCTTTCTAGTGAAGGGATTTTTCACAGCTGTGGAGGCAGACACGTCTTTCTGAATCTTCCCACTTCTTATAATGGCTTCCACCCTTTTGTCGGTTAAAATTAATTCGGTAAACCCTGCAGAGGAGCTTCCAATAAGATGATTAAATAAAGGGCCGGATAGAGTTCCCAGGAACATGTCCACTAACTCCCTTTCAGACAAGGGGGGTTGCACCCTTCCGGCTAGATCCCTCCACTTTTGGGCGTAGTCTTTGAAGACCTCATTTGATACCATAGCCATACTCTGGAGTTGAGTACAGGTTGGTGCCAAATCAGCATTGTACTGATACTGTTTGTAGAAAGCTGCTGCCAAGTCTTCCCAATTATGGACACCGGCCCTTTCCAACTGGTAGAACCAATCAAGCTGTGTTCCTGATAAACTGTCCTGGAAAAAGTGAACCCACAAGTCTTTGTCAGCAGAATGCGGCTGAATCTTCCTGACATAAGATCGAAGGTGCATTTTGGGACAAGACACCCCATCATACTTGGCAAATAATGGCACTTTAAACTTCGGCGGGATTACGATTCCTGACACCAGCCCCAATTCCTTGAAATCTAGCCCCGATACTCTCTGTATCTCTATAGCAGCTAGACGCTCTTCCAGGTGTTTGTATTTGTCATCAGCCGGAGGGTATTGTTGTTCAGAGTAGTCCTCTTCTTCTTCCTCAGAATCTGATGGTACTGCCGTTTCTTTTCCTTTTCTTTCCCCTTCGTCAGAGGTTGTTGGAAATTCTAAGGTCCTTCTGACTTGTCCCTGAAACCTTCTGCCCATGATAACCACACCAGCAGGTTCATTCTTCTTTTTCTTTCTATTTTTCTAGCAGAGTCTTTAGCTCCTCCTGCCCCTTGGCTAAGGTCAAGAGTAACTGTTGAAATTGTGTATTTTGAGCTTGCAGGTCTTTAACCGTTTGTTCAAGATCCATCTTGCTGAAATAAATAGTAGAAGGATGAGGAAACTTGTTGCAAAGACCTGTTTATGCTTTATGATGAATGATATGTATTCATGCAATGCTTTCAAGGATTTAAAAATTCAAATTTGTTTCAAACAAAAAGAAACACACATTATATTAATAAAATAGAATTTGAATACATCAATGCCCCTAGGGAAAAATAGTACAAAATTCTAAGATAAAAAGACATTGCGCATCCTCTTTGGTGCAATGTAGGTGTTGAGAGTCTGCTCTTCATGAAGTAACCGAGTGAGTTCCAAAACCTTTTTCTCGCTTGCATAGAATTGGGCTTCGAAAGTATCACGTTCTTCTTTGAGCTGTATCCAACTCCTTTGTAGATCTTCGAGTGATGTCGGCGTGTCAGGATGTAGGATGGTGTATGGAACCTCTCCTTCCTTAATAGGCTCTATAATCACTGGGAGAATGGAGGGGTAAGGCATCATAAGACTTTGAGCGCGGGTTCGTACCCACTTGAGGTAAGGCTCAATAGGGATGGAATTCTTGTGTCCCAAAGTCTTACTGTCTACCTTGTTTGGCATCCTCCAAGCTCGGATGAACCTTTGGCGAAGTCCTTGATCGTTGTTGTCGAAGTCGAAAACCAAGCCTTGAATCAGCATATCATGTGGGCCATCCCTTCGGGCATAAACAAACTGTCTTAGAGCCAAGCATGGGTTGTAGGTTATGCCTCCCCTAATGCCAAGTAGAGGGACATTAGGGAATTCCCCACAACAGTCGACAATGATAACATTCTCTTTGGATCGAGAACACCAATGAATATCTGAATGTGTAAGTGTCATCAACCTTTGTGACCACCTCAAACCTTGCTCATTCTTCAAGACTGATTGGGGAAGATGAGAAATAAACCATCTTGCCAGGATAGGAGTGCAACACATAAGAACACCTCTTTTCCTCATTGTACGAGTGTGAAAAGAGTGTAAGATATCCCTAAGCAATGTAGGCACCGGGTTGCGTGACATGAAGATTTTGACAGCACTAACATCTATGAGTTGGTCAGGATTAAGGAACAAGACCATCCCATAGATGAGAAGAGCTACAATCTCCTCAAAAGCTTGCAAGTCCAAGGAGTTCAAACAACTTTGGGCCTTCTCAAACAAGAACTTTTCCAAGAAGCCTTTGACACCACTTCTAGTTTCCCAATGGGTTGTGACATCAGATGAGTGCAGGTGAAGGGCTTGAGAAATCTCTTCTGGCTTTGGATATCTTTCCGTACCGTTGAAGGGTAGTTGATTGAGAATGGGAATCCTCAAGAGTTGAGAGAATTCTTCCAAAGTGGGCACAAGCTGGTAGTCAGGAAATGTGAAGCAGTGATGCAAAGGGTCAAAGAACTGGAAGAGAACCTTCATCATGTCTTCCTCTGTGTTGGAGGTGACCAAGTTGAGTAGACGACCATGTCTCTCGGTGAATGGAGAATTCTCAGGAATCCTTGAAGCTAGCTCCTTGAGTTGTGGAGGAATTCTTACAAGGTTGACTTGGATAGTTTTCCTGCGAAGTGAATCCATAACCTACAAAACAGGAACAAAGATGAATTTCCAAAATCCTTGAAATGGTTAGTGGATGCAAATGATGCTCATGATGTCCATGATGTTATGCACAAGTATATATGTATAAGAAAATCAAACAAGTTCCTAGTTTAGGCTTGCATGAGGTTTCATAGGTAAGTACCCTCTTGAAGTTTAGTTGGCTCAACCTATCCTAGTAATAGTAACCGGGTTCTAAGGAGCTCAATATCACTGGATTGTTTCCTTGTTCATTGTTTCAGTTCAAACCTCTTTATTGGCGACCGAAATATTCCAAGAAACCAACCCTCAATGAGTGTAGTATCGAGTATCTACCAACTTCGGACTGCACCAAAGCCGGTCATCTCACTACATCCTAAAAGGCCAAGTTGGTCAAGTAAAGGTTCTAGAAGTTCGTTAGTGCTTCATGACATCACTCAGCGGCCCCGTATTCTCTTTGATTGACTCAAAGGCTACCGGTACCCATAAATATGTCACACTAACATAGCTATTGCTTAGACCGTGTCGGTATACCCCGCACAATTTCCACAACGTATTGCTATTTACCTATAATGTTTCCCAAATCCGGGTGGAGGATTCAAACCCAAACAATAGAACCAAAATGTAAAGCAAACAAGTCAAACATGGTAAGCAAATAAATGTGATCTAAACCCTAAGGTAACCCCACTTTTATAATATTCCCCAGCAGAGTCGCCAGTTCTGTGATACAGTGGGAGAACTGACTTGAGGTTTTGCGTTTTGTCGCAAATGTCGCAGTTAGCAAGAGTCGCCACCGACTTTTCTTTTATCCAAAAGGAAAGGTAAAAAAGCACAGGAAAGACCTTTGAGATGTTTTCTTGAATTCGGGGGGTAGATTATGAAAAGGGAAGGTGCTAACACCCTTTTCATCCATGGTTTTCCATGGGCTCTTAGTTACTTGCTTAGATCACTTGCTTTGCTTTGTTTGAAATGGTGTTTGGTGTGATTTTGAAAGTATTTTGAAAAGAGGCCATTCGTTTAGGTAATATTTGTAATGATTCTCGTTCGTAAGAATGTATACAAAGATGTTTGTCTTTTGAAAAATGTTTCAATGTTTTGTAAAATGTTTTGAAATGTGTGTGTGTTTGTTTTTGAAAATAGGAAGGATTGTTTGAAAAGGAGCAAGTAACTTAGAAGCTATCTACCTACTCAAATGTCTTTCTTGTGCATTTTTATTCCTTTGACATTGTTGACTTACCATTGATTTGGTAAGCAACCCTATCTTTGGATGTTAACGGGACGGGCGTGGGTCATCGTACGACCATGATAGCAATGTTGCCAAGTATCTTAGCATTTTTGAGGGACCAAGATCATTTTGTTTAGGCAACCTTTGAATAGTGTCATCGAGGGACTATGATCTTATACTTGTTTTGTTTTGCCAAGATACTTTGCATGCGTAACATGGCCATTTATTTTAGGCAACCAAGTGGGAGAACCCCTAAGGGTGCTTGTGTGCAAAGTGTGTCATTTTCATGCTTTTGTCTTGCATTTAGGGTTTTTCTATTTGCTTGTTTTTTTTTGTTCTTGTCATGCAAACCCTAATTACTAAACATAGTATATAAAGCGATAAATTGCGTAAAATAGACTAAGCTATTACAACAATTATTATGGGAGGGGGGATACAAGTTTTGAATGGGGATTTTGCACAAATATAAACCTGAATATATTATTACAACCAAATCGAATATTGCGCGAATTAAATAAATATACAAATATTTAAAATGCAATGCAAAATGTTCATGTAAAAAATGTTTTTGTGTTTTATTTTTTGTGTGAGAAAAAAATAATTAATGTAAACCCTAGAACAAGGAAAAATAAATAATTTACTTTTGGAAGGGTGAAAAACCATAGTTTTTTTTATTAAAAGAAAATGATGTTTCCTATTATTATTTTGTACATTTTTTGTATAAGAAAATAATAAATAATATTATATGTAAATATTAAAAATTAAATATGTATAGAAAATAAGTATTTATGATTATAAATAGTATAATAAAAATATTAAGTATTTTTAAATATATTTATAAGTTAATTAAGAAAATAAAATCTATTTATCATAATAAACTATTTTTTATGCAAAAAAAAAAATAAATAAAATAAAATAAAATTGCAAAAAATAAAGAAATTATTTTTAGTATTTTTTATTGTTCAGAAAAAATACTCAAAAGCAATAAATATGAAAATATGAAAAAAAAATGAAAAATATAACAAATAAGCCAGGGGGTGTAAAAGTAAGTCAGGGGGGTGTGAGTAGCAAAAACAAAAAAGGCCCATGCAACAAAAAGCCCAGAAGACATCGTCCTTGTCCTTGGTCATCTTCTTCACGCACGCTTAAGTTCAATATGTAACTCTCACATACTTGCATAAAAACAAAAACTCATAACATGAAAAATGTGGCATTTGAGCTCACGATTCCAGCCATATAAACTATGTGACCTAACTCTTAAAGATCAAGGAGAATTTTGGAACCCTTAATTCGTGACCTAAAAAATCCAGGAACTTCAAGCTTCAAATTCTCACAGCACAATTAATATAAATGAAAAGTATGCATATGTACAACTTTGTCATGATAAGGGCTACATTTTTTCTTCACAAATCGTGGCTTGAAGTTGCCTATTCAGAGAGATAGAGTTTAAGAAATTACCTCCTTCACCTGGATTTGTGTAGGACAATGTAGGGACTTTAATGGAGGCCTGGTGATTGTTTAAGCTTCCTTGAACTTCCCTGAACCTATTCTAATGCTTAGCTTGCTCTGAGGATGGCTGAAACTCTCTAGACAAGTCAAGCTGCAAGCTTCCAAAACGAAAATGGTGGATGCTGAAACAGGGGTTACAGAACCAGGGTGATGGCTTGGATTGCTTTGGTATGATGTTTATGAGATTTTTCAAGTGTCTAAACACAAAACGCACGAGCCAAAAATTGGTTGGCTATGCTTTTGCAGATTCTGAGTGTTTGGACAGAATTTTGGAGTTTTTGAGTTTTGGAGAGTTTATAGTGTCAAGCCATCGTGCTATGCCTTGCCATAAGTTTGTGTATTTGTATAGAAATGATACAAAGGTCAGCCCTTACTAGCTGTACAAGTTTTTGACCTTTTGGCAACTTTTCTTGCATTTGAAGTAAAGTGAAGTGACCATACTAACATGCTTGTCCTTGCTTGCTTCTGAGATGAAATGCACTTGTACAATTTTCTTGAGACCTGTGTACATTTCTTGCACCAAGGGAACATGTTCAATGCTCAAGATTGACAAAGTTGCAAAAGCTTCTCTTTATGAAAATGGCAATGTGAACTTTATGCCTAAAATGGAATTATCTCTTATACAAAGCTTCAAAAACAAAGATAATGCCTTTTTCAACCGAGTTTGCATTTAATTATGGAGTGTAAAGTGATCTTAGGACCTGTAAAGCAAGATACAAACAACATGGATTGGATTTGCAACTTGATGCTATGTGAAAATGGCTTGAACAAAAAGTGAGAAAAGGCCAACTTCGTCTCTTCGATTCTCCCTAACCAAAAATGATCTTGGAGAGTTCTTGGATATTTTGGAAAGCTTGCAATGTGATCTATAATCCATATTTGAAATGCATTTTGATATACCTCTTGTAAATAGGTGAAAAGTTTCCATGAAGTTGGGTCGAAAACCTGCCTAAATTAGGGCAAAATTTCACTAAGTTATTTAGTTCATGAGCATGTATTCAAAAATTTATATCTTGAGATCCAAGCATATTTTGGGAAACTTTTGTGAAGAAAATTTGTAGATCTCATGGATGACTACAACTTTCATGTTGGAAGTTTTCTTTGAATCAAAATACATCATGGTGAAAAAGTGGTGAAAACTTGGGAAAAAATAAGAAGATTTTCATACTTAGAAAAATTCTAAGTTATGAAAATTTTCAAATTCAAAACCCTAATTTTCAAAATTGTTTTTCTTGGTGAATAAGTTTCATATTTTGAAATATCTTGATGAATTATGATCCTTGACACTTGATTTTTACCAAAAAGTCAAAGTTTGACTTTTCAGTGTACAATTGACTTTTGATCAGTTGACTGCAAAATTCATCTGTCAATCCAATGAACTTAAGATCTTTTGAACCATGTAATTAGGTCAAGATGATTTCATTGATTCCTTGAAATCATGCTTGAACTCAACTGGTCATTGGCTAGGTTAAAAATCAGAAATTGCCCTTTCTCAATCAAAACCCTAATTTTGACCATTTTGCCCTTTTGATGATTTGATCAAATTTCTTGAGGAGTTGTGATCCAAACTTGATCAAATGATACATATGAGTCTAAAATGTTTATGTGGATAAAAAATTATGAAGTTTGACTGTAAATTGACCATGGTTGACTTTTCCCCCAATACAACTGATTTTTAGGTCAATTGTCCAATTGACTGATCAAAAATGTGGTTCAAGGTTTGAAACTCAACACGAGCAATCTTAGGGGTCCAAGATGGTGTATGAAATTCACATGAAGCATTGGTGGTCCAAAAATCCTTGTGCAAACTCAAACCCTAATTTTTGGTTATCAATGAAAGATGAGGTGTCTTGAGCTGACCAAACCTTAATCATGTCTTGAGTCCAAGAAGTATTGTGAGAAAAGTCTTGATAAATGAGAGGGCAAACTTTGCAATATTATTTTCATTGATCATGGTTCTGGCCACTTCTTGTAATGTTCTATTCTTTCGTTATACAACTCCATTTTTCTAGGGAGTTCTAGGACAAGAGAAATTATGAACAATGCCATTTTCTTTAAAATATTTTTCAAAATTATGGTTTTCAAATTCACCACCATGATCACTTCTGACTTTCATAATTCTTAGATCTTTTTCATTTTGCACTTGGTTACAGAAGTCAATGAACACAGAATGTGACTCATCCTTGTGTTTTAAAAACTTGACCCATGTCCATCTGCTGAAGTCATCAACAATGACTAATCCATACTTCTTGCCTCTGATGGATGCAGTTTTAACTGTCCCAAACAGATTAATATGAAGTAGTTCTAATGGCGTAGAGGAATAAACAACATTTTTAGATTTAAAGGAAGGTTTTGAAAATTTTCCTTTTTGACATGCTTCGCACAGAGCTTCTGAGTTGTACTTCAGATTGGGAAGTCCTCTGACTAAATTTAATTTATTTAGTTGAGAGATTTTTCTTAAACTGACATGTCCCAATCTTTTGTGCCATACCCATTGCTCATCGCTAACAGACAAAAGGCATTTAACATTCTGAGATTTAAGATCTGACAAATCAATTTTGTATATGTTGTTCTTTCTCTTTCCAGAAAAGAGGATTGATCCATATTTTTGACTGACAGCTTTATAGGAATTTTGATTGAAGATAATGTCATAACTGTTGTCACTTAATTTACTTATGAAAAATAGGTTATGCGCTAATCCTTCTACTAATAAAGCATTAGAGATAGAAGGAAGGTTATCATTTCCAATGGTTCCAGAACCAATAATCTTCCCTTTCTGATTACCTCCAAACTTGACATCTCCTCCAGCTTTAAGTTCCAAGTTTTGGAACATATACTTTTTTCCCGTCATGTGTCGAGAGCACCCAGAGTCCAGGTACCATGACTGGTGTCTCAATTGAGCTGTTAAGGACATTTGCAATAAATATTATTTTATCCTTAGGTACCCATATCTTTTTGGGTCCTCTTGGGTTAGAGTATTTCAATTTCTGTTTGAACTTTGGTTGGCATAAGAGTTTCCAGAATGTGATGTATATTTTATATCATGTGTGTGTCCAAACTTGAACTGTTTGTTCAGAGGTTTATAAGAGAAAGTCATCTTAGCAACAGGTTTTGGAATATATGTTTCCTTCCCTTTGGGAGGTTCATATTCAATTCCTCTTCTGTTTTCCGCACTAACTCCATATATCATTGAAGCCATTTTGCTTCTATCTATGCTCTTAGCAAGAAAAGTTTGAAGGCTATAGTCATATTGTTTCAGAATATCTTTAGAACTTGACATAAAATCTGAACTAGAAATTTTTTGAACATTTTGAATTTCTTCTTTATGTTTAAAATTGTTTTCTTTGAGTTCAGATTTTTCTGTTTCATGTTTCTCAAGATCAGATGCAAGACTTTTCTTGAGTTTCTTGTATTTTATTTTGAGCTTACTATAGTTTTCCAAAAGTTCTGATATACTTTCAGCAAACTCCATTCACGATCTCAAAACTCCATCCACTCAGGCCTTCTCAAAACTTTCTCAAACTCCATTCACGATCTCAACTAAAAGAGGTAAAAACTCAAACTTCTATCTCTTCATACAAGCATCATTTGGTCCTGATTTGTGAAAACAAAATGTAGATATCCTTACACTAAAGCTAACCATGTTCATAGTTTTCATTTATATTAACTGTGTATAGAGAATTTTGGATTTGAAATTTCTGTAAAAATTAGGTTTCAAATTAGGGAAAGTAAAATTAGCTTTGATCTTTGACTTTTAGTTTACATAAATTACATGGTTGAACTTGTGGGAAGAAACACCGTAACTTACATGTTTGGACTTTCCACTTTTATGGAGAAATGAGAGAGATACAGGTGGTTCGGCCATGGCTCAAGGTTGAAGATGAAGTTGCCTTTAGCAGACGTTTTCTAATATATATTTGTGCTTTTGTTTATATTAACGGATGTACAGCCACCCCAGTGGTAAGGCAGCGCGCAAAAATGCTAGAGGGCATGGGTTCGAGCCTCAGCGTGCTGCCTTTTGAAATTTTATCATATTTTTCACTTTTTTGGTTTCTTGCAGCGTGGGCTTTTGGTGAAGGTGGAGAAAACACTTAGAAGGGGGGGGGGGGGTTGAATAAGTTTATCTTTTTCTTTCTCTTAAAGGCACAACAATAATGGAAAGACAAGGTTATTTTTGTCCTGGTTCGTTTGAACTCAAACTACTCCAGTCCACCCGCCAAGGTGATTTCACCTTTCTCAACAAGGACTTAATCCACTATAATCAACTAATTACAATCACACAATAACTGTTGTGACTAACAATGCACAAGTAAACTTACAAGTGACTCACACCACTAAGACTTAAACTATTCCTAGTCTACTTGAGAAATCTGACCAAACTTGGTCTCTCAAGGAACAATTACAAGAGATGAATCTTTACAGATAGTGAAACAAAGTTTGCTTCTAAGAAAGCTATATCACAACTGTGATTTTCACTAAGAATCGTATAGCACAAAGTGTATGAAATTTGTCTGTGAGGCCAAAATATTTTTGTGTAGTTCTTGCTTCTTTTGAATTTGTTCAGTTCCATTCAGAACTTCAGTTGTTCTTGCTTTCAATATTTTGGTTGAAGAGTTGAGCGTTAGTTGGCTTGCAATTAATGTTCTTCTATATATAGCATGAAGAAACATGACCGTTTCTGCCTTCAAATGGAGAGAATTAAATGTTTGCGTGTTTCCTTGCACTATTCCATTTTCCAATGCACTAGCATAGACACTTGAGTGCATGTAGCCATCTTTGCATTAAATGAGCAAACTGCACTTGTAAGAGCATGTTTCCTGAAGCTTGACAAGACTTGTTAGCATTTGCATTCTTTCGGAACTTGGCTTCACGTCTTGAATTTAGAACATGCTTGCATATCTTCTAAACAACACTTTTCTTGCTAAGTACTTCTGATCAGCGCTTGCTTTCAAATAACTTATGAACAACACTTGCTTTAAAGTAACTTCTGAACAGAACTTGCTTTCAAATATCTTCTGAACAACACTTGCTTTCAAATATCTTCTGAACAACACTTGCTTTCAAATATCTTAAGAACAACACTTTCTTTCAAATATCTTCTGAAACATAGCTTACACAGAAACTTGCTAAGCGTTAGAAGATGCATTTAAATAATTATCTTACTAGAGTCAGCATCAGCATCAGAACTTGCGCTAAAACAAATGGTTCTTTCATCAAAGAACATCTTCATTTATTTTCAGCTCAGCATATCAAGATGCTTCTGTCATAACATTATCAGAGACAACATCAACATCAGTACTTGCGCTAAAACAAATGGTTCTTTCATCAAAGAACATCTTCATTTATTTTTAGCTCAGCATATCAAGATGCTTCTGTCAGAACATTATCTGAAACAATTAAATACGTTCATCAGAGTATCAAATATATAAAATATAATTTATTGTTATCATCAAAACTCTGAGATATGATCAGAACCAATCTTGTTCTAACATTTGGATCTTGGGCTCTTTTTGTTTTTTCTAACATTTTACCCCCATTTACTTGTATACACCTTTGGCCCATATAATTTTATTATTTATTTTTACTTTCATTTTATTTTATTAAATATATTTTTCTTAATATAAAAAATCACAAAAATATATAAAAATGGTAGATTTATATTTTGGCCTATTTTATTTTTCTTGTAAAAAATATTTTTATTTTAGTTATATATTATCTATTTTTATTTAGTAAACTTGTAAATTAAATTAGAACTAGTTTAAATATTTATTTTTCTTCACACCCATTAAACATATTATTTTTAGTATAAAAAAGATCAAAAATATCTCATAATGCCATATATTATTTTTCAAGATAAAAATACAAAAATACTTACTTTTTTTCTTAAAGAAACTTTTTCTTTTAATCAAATGGAATTAGGGTTTATTCAAAAATATTTTCTAAAATAATTTATTTTCTTAATTAATTTGAGTTAATCTTGATTTATTTATTAGGTTTAGGTCAAAACTTTTTTCACATAAAAAACCAAACAAAATCTTCTTTGCATTTACATATTTTTTCATATTTAATTTATCTTGTATACTATTTATCCTAATTATTTGTACATATTCAATTTGGTTGTAATAGATTAATTAGGTTTATATCATTGCAATTCCCATTCATAAACTATATACCCCATTCCCGCAAATGTTGTAATAGCGTAGTAATTTTTAATTTTTCAATTTATCGCTTTTACATAATATGCTAGTAATTAGGGTTTGTATGGCAAGATAAAACCAATCAAATAGAAAAACCTAATTCAAGACAAAATCAAGCATGAAAATGACACACTTGCACACAAACACCCCTAGGGTTACTCCATTTGGTTTCCTTATACAAAATGGTATCTTAGCAAAAACAAACAAATACAAGATCATAGTCCCACGATGACGCTATCCAAGTTGCTTTACAAAATGATCTTAGTCCCTTTAAAAATGCTAAGATACTGTTGTACCCCAAAATTTTCCCTCCCATATTTCTCAAGGCATTGCAAGAAAAATCTTCAAGTTGCTCAAGGTAGCTCAAGAGTGGGTCAGACAAGTCATCTCCTAAGGCAGTCAACCCCAATATAGGGTTTTGTGTTGCATCAATATCTTTGAATCCAAATGACCTTAAGTTCTCCCAAATGTCCTAATAGGTTCTCAAGGTCATCCATGTCAAGTTTCAAGCCTCGCAGAGGAAGTTTGCTCAGTCAATTGCTCAAAGGTTCCAAAAATCGATTGTGCTAGGGCAAAAGTCAACTGTGACCTACATACAATCAAACTTCAATATATTTTGTCAACATTCTAATTTTGAAGGATATTTCATCATTTTATCAAGGGTTGATCATGATTCATCAAGGATTGCTCAAAATTCATAAAGACTCAAAAGTTGCTAAATTCGGGTTTTGTAGGAAAAGTCAACTCAACTTTGACCAAGCATACCTTTCTCATAATTTATGAGAAATGACCCATACAAATATCATTTTGAAGTGGAGGCCATTTCCTACAATCCATCTTCATACCCCAAGATCAAAAAATGCACTCACAAGAAGTTATAAATTTGGACATTATAGGTCATTTTTGAAAGTCAACAAAAACACCTTTTTGTCCAAAGCTTATAACTTAAGAATTGAATATTAAAATGAGATGAAGTCAAAAGGGTTAGTTAGAGGACATCCCAGGATTTCTAAAAAGTCCTAGAACACTTCCAAAAGTTCAAAATTGAAGAAGTTATGCATTGTTGAAGTTGGGCATTTTTGTAAAATTGCCAAAAGTCAACCATCCTCAAAACTTCAAATTTTGTCAAATGGGCCCATTCTTTTCCACTTGATTTGAGCTTGCATAGTTTCCCAAGTGTCATAACTTCATCCATGAGCCCATATCTGTTTTTTATTATTTTATTTCATTTTTATTGGATTTATTCATTTTAAATCAAATTAAATCATATAAAATCCCAAACTTTGATTACCTAAGATTTTTTGGCTGTTTCGGGTCTTAATTATCATCATGATCATCATCAAACTCAAATCATACAATATCATGTGCAAAAAGTTTGAAAATTGGCAAAATTGGAAAGGTTTAAAGAATGAATCAAATCAAATTCCAATGCATTCATTTAGAGAGATTCATTCCAAATTTGTTACCCTAGCACATTGTACCATACATAAAGAAGCCAGAGGAATCGAGACAGGGGTTAGAGGTTGCAAGGAGAGGCAAGATAAAACTTGTAAAATATACAAAAAAGTTTGGAATCAAATTGATAGTTAGAGGCAATTTCAGAAGCTGAGACCGGTCCCAATCTCTTCCTGGGTGTTCACACAATCTTCCTGGATCAAAAGCAAGCTCGCTCATACGCCCAAATGCGATGTAAGGGTCACGATAATCCGCTATGTTCTTGAAATCATAATTCATCATTCTTGCATCATTTGAGTAAATTGTTGGTATATTTGAAATCCTCATAACATTTCCAAACTATTGGTATTATTCAATTTTGTTTATCTGACCTATACTGCAAAATACCATAGCTAGGGTTTCGTGGATATTTTAAGGCGTTTTTATTTCAGGGATAATTGGCCACCAAGAAGGGCATGGTTAGGACCGGGAGGTTGAGACGAGCACGGCCATGCCCTTGAAATGCATTTTTGTGGCTCGTAGCAAGTTTTGGAGATGGCCTGGCTTATAGCTACGGACTTTTGTCCGTTGGTATAGGTATGGATTGTTTTAGCCACGGTTCAACAAAGAAGATGAAGGCTTGTCATGCCATGGTTGGCCCATTCAAATCACGCGCACATATTTTTTGTTCTGACCAATAATCATTGTTTTATTTCATTATATTTTCTTTGTATTATATTAACAAACAAAGCCAAGTGGCCTAGTGGCAAGGCAAACGCTCCAAACTCCTTCAGGACCTGGGTTCGAATCCCAGGTCCCCCACTTCCTATTTGATTTTTCCTTTCAGGAAATCATGTGCATATCCAGGTTTGCAGCTCACCATGCACCGTCGTTCAATCAATTGCCAGATGGCTCAAGGTCAAATCTGGTGGCCAAGATCTGAAGGACCACCATAGACAAAGTCAGCGCACACACACCAAATCCAGGAAAAGTCCAACAAGACCAGCGTGTAATGGGCCTTCAGATTGCCATTCCTGCCCCCATTTCAGGCCCATACTCCCTCTCTCTCTATTTTATTTATTTATTTTGTTTATTTTATTTGTTTTATTATTTTTTCTTAATTAACTAACCAATTAAAATTCTTTTCTTTATAAATTCAAAACCCCAAAAAAAATATTTTATTCAATCAAATTTTTATTTTTTTATTAATAAACATTAATTAATTAATTTAGGTTTTAATTAGAAATAACTTTAACCTATTTTTTGTAAATAATTGAAATTAAACTAGATTTAATTAGGTTTCAATTACTAACATTAATTATTTTATTTTTCTTTCCTAAATAACAAAAAACCCAAAAATATTTATTTTTTATTAATTAATTAATTTAATTTAGTTTAGTAATTAATTTAGGTTAATTTCTTTCTTAAAAATAAAAATAACAAAAAAATCTTTTCTTTAACAAAAAGGGTCAAAACCCTAATATTGCGCTCGATTTAATTTCCCGCACGCGATTTATTTTCTTTTATCCATTTATGTATCTGATTCCGGATTGTAATAGTAAATAAGACCTTTATTTATTTTTAAAAGGGTTTGTCTTTGGCGATGTAAATACCCGACGCCTTGTAATTTAAATTCCGCATTTTATTTCCCGCAAATTATAACTGTTAGATGTTTGATAATAGGATGGCATGACAAGACTGAATGTTTTAACCTAAAATCAACTTAGATCACCCTTAACATGTACAAAGATAAAAATAACTGAAAACGACACACTCGCACATACACACTCTTAGGGTACACCCCACTTGGTTGCCTTCGTACGCAGCCATTTAGTATAGGTAGTTTTAGAGGTCGCCCTCTTGACTAAAAGATCATAGTCGCCTCGAAACGGCTGCCTCGGATATTGTTGCCTCAAACAAATGATCTAAGACATTAGGGTTACCGCTAAGGCGTCCTAACATTGCTTTAGTGACCGCACGTCCCTCATTCGAATTGACTCTTAAACTCCAACGACGGTGCTACCTACTCACTATTAGTTGGATAGCATTCCCTAAAGGACATTAGCATAGAACGATTCTTTTTTCGAGTAGGTAGATGGTTCTTAGATACTTGCTCTTTCAAAAAACAAAAACTTTTCACACTTACACTCCTTTTCGAACAAAGTTTTCAAAAACACTTCATTACACTCTTGAGGACAGAAGCAAGAGTTAAATCGAAGTTTTCAAACAAAATTTTTTTCAAACCCACAAGCACAAAGAAAACAATTTTGAAAACAATATGAGCAAGTACCTAAGAGCCCGTGGATAACCACAAATAGAAAGGGTGCTAACACATTCCCTTTCTATAATCTACCCCCCGAACCCGAGAAAAATCTTGAAAAAGGAATTTTTCTATGCTTTTTTCCTTTCCTTGTTGGATAAAATAAAAGTCGGTGGCGACTCTTGCTTACCGCGACATTTTGCAAAAACAAACGCAAAACGCAAACCAGCATTCCAAAAACAGTCAATTTTTATTTTTCTTTCCTAAATAACAAAAAACCCAAAAATATTTATTTTTTATTAATAAACTAATTAATTTAGTTTAGTAATTAATTTAGGTTAATTTCTTTCTTAAAAATAAAAATAACAAAAATCTTTTCTTTAACAAAAAGGGTCAAAACCCTAATATTGCGCTCGATTTAATTTCCCGCACGCGATTTATTTTCTTTTATCCATTTATGTATCTGATTCCGGATTGTAATAGTAAATAGGACCTTTATTTATTTTTTATCGCTTTATTTATTTTTAAAAGGGTTTGTCTTTGGCGATGTAAATACCCGACGCCTTGTAATTTAAATTCCGCATTTTATTTCCCGCAAATTATAACTGTTAGATGTTTGATAATAGGATGGCATGACAAGACTGAATGTTTTAACCTAAAATCAACTTAGATCACCCTTAATATGTACAAAGATAAAAATAACTGAAAACGACACACTCGCACATGCGCATTCTTAGGGTACACCCCACTTGGTTGCCTTCGTACTCATTTAGTATAGGTAGTTTTAGAGGTCGCCCTCTTGTCTAAAAGATCATAGTCGCCTCGAAACGGTTGCCTCAGATATTGTTGCCTCAAACAAATGATTTAAGACATTAGGGTTACCGCCAAGGCATCCTAACATTGCTTTAGTGACCGCACGTCCCTCATTTGAATTGACCCTTAAACTCCAACGACGATGCTACCTACTCACTAATAGTGGGATAGCATTGCCTAAAGGACATTAGCATAGAACAATTCTTTTTTCGAGTAGGTAGATGGTTCTTAGATACTTTCTCTTTCAAAAAACAAAAACTTTTCACACTTACACTCCTTTTCGAACAAAGTTTTCAAAAACACTTCATTACACTCTTGAGGACAGAAACAAGAGTTAAATCGAAGTTTTCAAACAAAATTTTTTTCAAACCCACAAGCACAAAGAAAATAATTTTGAAAACAATATGAGCAAGTACCTAAGAGCTCGTGGATAACCACAGATAGAAAGGGTGCTAACACTTTCCCTTTCTATAATCTACCCCCCGAACCCGAGAAAAATCTCGAAAAAGGAATTTTTCTGTGCTTTTTTCCTTTCCTTGTTGGATAAAATAAAAGTCGGTGGCGACTCTTGCTTACCGCGACATTTTGCAAAAACAAACACAAAACGCAAACCAGCATTCCAAAAAAACAGTCAGTTCTTCCCACCGTATCACAGAACTGGCGACTCTGCTGGGGACGCTTATAAGTGGGGTGTACCTTAGGAATAGTTCATAATGTTTTCAATTGCTTGATTTGTATGATTTATCTTTGTGGGCTTGAATCGGAGTTACTATAGATCCTAACACGGATATGGGGATACTCTTTAGGTAAGTAGCAATAAACTATGAGGGAACTGTACGACGTGGACTGATACAGTTGAAGCAGTAGCTACGTTGGTGTGGCACTTTAGTATGTATCGATATCCCTTGTGGCGCAACGAGGAGAATATGGGTCTGCTAAGGGGTCATTAAGCACCAACTGGCCTTAGAATCTTTAAATTGACCAACTTGGCCATAGAACAGTAGCAGTATGCTACACTCATTGAGACTAAACTCTCGTGATGATTTCGGCCGCAAGAAAAGGTTGCTAAACTGGAATTATGACTGGTCGAGGGTAGTCAGTGATATTGAGATCCTCTAGAACCCGGTTACTATTTTTAGTACAGGTTTGAACCAACTGAACTGAAAGAGGGTAGTACCTAGACTCCTTGCCAGCCTGAAATCTAAGGGCTATCTGTGTGACTTGTGTGCCTTTACTATGTTTTCTATTTGTGGATACTTGTGGTGTGCTTTCTATCATGACATCATGACATCATGACATTTCATGCATCTTGCATTGGACTAACCTATTTCAAAGACATGAGAGATTCATCTTTCTTCTGTTTTGTAGGTCATGGCACCTATGCGTAGAAACACCATCCAGATCAACTTTGTCCAAGTTCCCACTCTGCTTAAAGAATTGGTTGCAAAGATGCCAAATACTACCTCCTTCATCAGAAGAAATGGTCACCTTCTTGGTTTGGTCACTTCCAAGATGGATGAACAGATGAGAAAAGTCTTAGTCCAGTTCTTTGATCCATTGTACCATTGCTTTACTTTTCCGGACTACCAGTTGGTCCCTACCTTGGAAGAGTTCTCTGATCTACTGGGTATCTCCATTCTGGAGCAGACCCCGTTTACAGGTTGGGAGAAGATCCTTAGACCGGAAGAGATTGCTTCATCCCTTCATCTGACAAAGGCTGAGGTAATGTCTAATTGGGAAACTCGTAGTGGAGCAAAGGGCTTCTTGACTAAGTTCTTGGTTGGTAAGGATAATCAGTTCTGGGACAATCTAGACTTCCAGGCATTTGAAGATATTCTGGCTCTTCTGATATATGGTTTAGTTTTCTTTCCTAACTCGGATTCCTTCGTCGACGTGAATTCAATGAAGATTTTCATATCCGGTAATCCTGTGCCCACCCTATTGGGTGACATTCTTCATTCTATTTTTGCCCGTACTGCTCAGAGGCGGGGAACCCTTATGTGTTGTGCTTCGTTGTTGGCGAGGTGGTTTATTTCTCACCTCCCCAAATTAGTCTTGAAGAACAAGGAAGGCATGGGCTGGGCTTATAGGATTATGTCTCTCTCTCATAATGACATCATTTGGACTATCAAGGGTATGGAAGACGTGGCTATTATTGATCGCTGTGGGGAATACCCCAATGTTCCACTGATAGGAACCAATGGAGGAATCACTTATAATCCGTGCTTGGTCTTACGTCAGTTTGGGAGAGATAGAAGGGAAGGAACTCATGCGCTGCTAATGCCTAGTATTGTCTTTGATTTCCAAGGGGATAGTGACGAGCAATGCCGCAGATTCATAAGAGCTTGGGATAGAGTACACAGATTTGATTCGCACGAGTTGGGTGCAAAGACTTCTCTACCAATGGAACCATATCTTCGATGGGTTCGCATACGTGCCCAAAAGCTGGGAATGTCGTACGAAGCCGTCTTGCCTATCATTGTTGAGGTTGCTGACGAAGAAGGGGTTCCTCCTACCATCCTACACCCTTACATGCCTACTGACATATGGGCATTAAAGAGATCATGGATGCAGCTGAGAGAAGAGCGGGATACTTACAGAGAAAAGTATCACGAGCAATAGCTGAAGATTCAGAAGTTGACAAGACAGCTGGAGAACGAGCGGATCCTCAATTATTATGTCCGCACCGACAAGAAGCGACCATGGGACCACTGATTGACTTTTTGATTATTTCTAGTTGTGATTTACTCTTCAGTTTTTCTTTCTTGTAAAGCCTTAAGGGAATTTGTTGAACAATTGATTTCAAGTTTATCTAATAAAAGTGTGTTTCATTTCTTGTTTACGAATTTGAATCTCTCGACGTCTTTGAAATCATATCATACACATTTCATTCCATGCACCTCATAACAGGTACCCCTACAGGTTTTCTCATCTTCTTCGCTGTTATTTCAGCATCATGTCTTCCGAACCATCAATTGAACAAGCAATCAAGGCTCTGCAAGCTCAAAATGCCCAGTTCCAGGAATTGTTCATGAATTTGGCTAAGGGTCAGCAAGATCTGAAGACCCTTATCCTGAAAGAGAAGAAGAAGAAGAAGAGGAAGACAATCCTATTTAACATGGGTCACAGGTTTGGAAACAGGCTGCGAGATGAAGTTGATTTGTCCCACTCATCTGGAGGGGGATAATACCAGGAAGAAAGGAGGGCTCCTAGCCCTGTGGTTTCAGAAAACGAGACTGAATTTGACGAAGACCAGTATCCTCCGGCTGAGGATAGATATAAATAGCTGGAAGACCGGTTAAGCGCGATGGAAGTTCAGAAAGTGCTTGGCCTAGATTTTGGTGATTTGGGTCTGTCATCTGGGGTGGTAATTCTCCATAAGTTTAAAGCACTAGCCTTTTCTAAGTACGACGGGGTTTCTTGTCCAAAACTGCACCTCCGTTTGTATGTTAAGAAGATTCAGCCATACACCGCTGACAAGAACCTCTGGATCCACTTCTTTCAAGACAGTCTCTCAGGGACTCAGCTTGAATGGTTTTACCAGCTGGAAGGAGCTAGTATCCGTAATTGGGAAGATTTGGCTGCTGCTTTCTACAAGCAGTACCAATACAATTCCGACCTCTCTCCCACGCGTACCTAACTCCAGGGTATATCAATGGGTGCGGGCGAAGGTTTCAAAGATTATGCTGAGAAGTGGAGGGACCTTGCTGGAAGAGTGCAACCACCCTTGGCTGATAGGGAGCTAGTGGATATGTTTCTGGGGACCTTGTCTGGTCCGTATTTCAACCATCTAATTGGAAGTTCTTCGTCCGGGTTTACAGCTGGTCATGACCGGGGAAAGGATTGAGGCTGGCATCAAATCCAGTAAGATACAGAAGGGCGCTTCATCGAGCACCGGGAAGAAGCCTTTTAAGAAGGAGTCCAATGATGTGTACAGTTCAAAAAGCCATAATAGACCTGAATGCCGCCAAGCTGTTAATGTGATGGTTATATTAAGACCTGCTATTGCTCCTCAGCGCAACAATTAGCCAAGGGCCGAGAGGCCGCGAAGACAATTCACTCAGCTCAAAATGGCTTTATCTCAGATTCTCCACAGTTATTGAAAACCAGTCTAGTGATTCCAAGAGAGGCCCCGAAGAATCCAAATACAACATCACCGAAGTACAACCCTAATGCCTGCTGTGCTTTTCACTCTGATAGCCCGGGGCATGATACAGATGATTGTTGGGTTTTGAAGAACAAGGTACAAGACCTGATTGATGCTAGGGAGATTGAATTTGGAGCACCAGAAAAGCCTAAACAAGACGCATGGGTGAATGCTATCGGGGATGACGATGATGAAGAGTTTGATATTGACAGCTGGATATACCCGACTGCCGACGGTGGACTAAGAAATTGGACGGCAAAGGATTCCATGCCAGTTTCTATTATTACCCAGTAATGAGACTTTTTGTTTTGAATTTGTAACAGACAATGTTTTAAACTTTACGGCCCGGTGTCTTACTTGGGGCACCGTGGCTTCATTTATGAGGGCTTTATGTGTGTCATCTACATATATCATTAATAAAGGCATTGGACGTTTCTTGCATTTCAAATTTTGCGCTCCTTGTTTTTCTTTTATTATATATTGTAAAACAGCTATTTTACACACACTCACATATACAGGTCTACATCCACTCTGGATCTCACTGGTAACGACTCTGCTACTGCCAGTTATGACTTCGAAAGTCTGATCAACTTAGCCGAAGACGGAGGTGAAGATGATTGTGAAGTGCCTGGTGAATTTGCTAGATTGCTACTCCAGGAAGAGAGGGCCATACAGCTGCATGAAGAGCCGGTGGAATCAGTAAATCTGGGTACAGAGGTAGACAAGAAAGAGGTTAAGATCGATGAAAATTTGGAGCTTAGTGTGAAGCAACGGTTGATTCAGATGCTGCATGACTACGTTGAGATCTTCACCTGGTCTTATGAAGATATGCCTGGGTTGGATACCGATATTGTGGTTCACCGCCTGCCTACCAAGGAAGATTGTCCTCCAGTGAAACAGAAGGTCCGCCGAATGCGCCCAGAGATGTCTGAGAAAATCAAAGCTAAAGTGATGAAATAGTTCGACGTTGGTTTTCTAGCAGTTACTTCTTACACACAGTGGGTGGCCAACGTGGTTCCAGTGCCGAAGAAGGATGGTAAAGTTCAGATGTGTGTTGATTATAGGGATCTGAACAGGGCAAGCCCTAAGGATGATTTCCCTCTACCTCATATGGACGTTCTGGTTGACAACACCGCACAACATAAGTTATTCTCCTTTATGGATGGTTTCTCCGGTTATAATCAGATTAAAATGGCTCCCGAAGACATGGAGAAGACAACCTTTGTTACTCAATGGGGTACCTTTTGCTACAAGGTCATGCCTTTTGGATTAAAGAATGCTGGGGCAACATATCAGCGTACCATGGTTGCTTTGTTCCATGACATGATCCATCATGAGATTGAGGTATACGTTGACGACATGATTTCCAGATCCCAAACTGAAGAAGAGCATCTTGACCACCTTCAGAAGTTATTTGAAAGGTTGAAGTTGTACAAGCTGAGGGTAAACCCGAACAAGTGCACCTTCGGGGTGAGATCTGGTAAGCTGTTGGGTTTTGTCGTAAGTGAAAAAGGTATTCAAGTGGATCTTGCAAAGGTGAAGGCTATACAAGAGATGCCAGCTCCCCGAACAGAGAAAGAAGTCAGAGGCTTTCTGGGATATCTGAACTATATTGCCCGATTCATCTCGCACCTGACTGCTACTTGTGAGCCAATCTTCAAACTACTGAAGAAAGATCAAGTGGTAAGATGGAACGATGAATGTCAGGCCGCCTTCGAAAGGATCAAAGAATATCTCCAAGAGCCACCCATTCTGATGCCTCCAGTTGAAGGGAGACCTTTGATCTTATACTTGACAGTACTCGACAATTCAATGGGGTGCGTGCTGGGGCAGCATGACGAGTCTGGACGAAAAGAGCATGCTATTTATTACCTTAGAAAAAAGTTTACCGACTGTGAGACTCGATACTCGTTGCTCGAGAAAACTTGCTGCGCTTTGGCATGGGCTGCTCGCCGGCTGAGACAGTATATGCTGACTCACACTACTCTATTGATATCAAAGATGGATCCAATCAAGTATATCTTCGAGAAGCCTGCCTTGTCCGGAAGAATAGCAAGATGGCAGATGATTTTGACTGAGTATGACATCCAGTACACGACCCAAAAAGCAATCAAGGGAAGTGTGTTAGCAGACCATTTGGCACATCAAGTAGTGGATGATTACCAGTCTATGAAATTTGAATTTCCATATGAGAATATCATGATAGTGACTGACTGCGAAGAACCTGGACCGGATGAAGGACCCGAGGATCCGATGGTCTATGTACTTTGATGGAGCTTCCAACGCTTTGGGCAACGGCATTGGCGCCGTGATCATATCTCCTAAAGGCTCTCATACTCCGTTCACCGCCCGACTATGTTTCAACTGCACCAACAATATGGCGGAGTATGAAGCATGCATCATGGGTCTTCGAGCAGCAATTGACCTAAGGATTAAGTTCTTAAGTGTATTTGGATATTCTGCTCTCGTGATCAGTCAGATCAAATGCGAGTGGGATACGAAACACCCAAATATTATTCCTTACAAGGAGTATGTGTTGACGTTGCTTCCACATTTCGAGGAGATAACCTTTGAACACTTCCCTAGAGAGGAGAATCAGTTAGCGGACGCGCTGGCTACGATGTCTTCTATGTTCAAAGTAAATTGGGACAACGAAGCTCCCCGGATTATCATTGAAAGATTGGACGAACCTGCACATTGCTATGATATTGAGACTGAAGAGGTAGCAGATAAACCCTGGTTTCATGAGGTGAAGAGGTATCTTGAGACTCAGGAATACCCTGAGGGTGCATCTGTTAATGATAAGAAATTCCTAAGAAGGTTCGCGACGAAGTTCTTCATCAGCAATGGTATTCTTTACAAGCGTAACCATGATTCGACCTTACTGCGATGTGTGGATAAGAACGAGGCAGAAAAGATCACGGTAGAGTTACATGAAGGCACTTTCGGAACTCATTCTAGTGGACACACCATGGCAAAGAAAATCCTTCGGGCAGGATATTTTTGGTCCACAATGGAAGCCAACTGTTATTAGCATTCTCGGACCTGTCACAAGTGCTAAGTCTATACAGATAAGATGCACATACCTCCAGTACCTCTGAACATCTTGACAACTCCGTGGCCTTTTGCAATGTGGGGCATTGATATGATCGGCGAGATCAGACCTAAAACGTCCAACGGGCATCGTTTCATCTTGGTAGCAATTGATTACTTTACAAAGTGGGTTGAAGCAGCTTCCTTTGCTACGGTAACCAAGAACGTCGTGGCATGGTTCATTTAGCACAATCTGATTTGTCGATATGGTGTACCAGAGAGGATCAATATAGACAATGGTACAAATCTCAACAATAAGATGATCACCTAACTCTGCAAGCAATTCAAGATACAACATCACAACTCTTCTCCCTACCGGTCGAAGATGAATGGGGCTGTAGAAGTGGCTAATAAGAACATTAAGAAGATTGTGCAGAAGATGATGGTGGCATACAAAGATTGGGACGAAATGTTACCATTTGCTCTTCATGGGTACCGTACCTCAGCGCGGACGTCAACAGAGGCAACACCCTATTCCTTGGTTTATGGCATGGAGGTAGTCTTGCCCATTGAAGTTCAGATACCCTCTCTTCGGATTATGAAGGACGCAGGACTGAGCGAAGATGACTGGATTCAGACCCGGCTTGATCAGCTGAACTTAATCGACAAGAAGAGACTTACTGCTATTTGTCATGGTCAGACATACCAAAAACGGATGATCAAGGCATTTAACAAGAAAGTCAGACGACAAGAGTATCAAGTTGGGGACCTTGTTATCAAGCGCATCATTCTGTCGCAAGGTGATCCCAGGAGCAAATGGACCCCTACTTACGAAGGGCCATTTATGGTTAAGAACATTTTCTCAGGATGAGCTAAGATTCTAACCACCATGGATGGTGACGACCTTCCTCACCCCGTCAATGCAGACATAGTGAAAAGATACTACGCATAATCAAAGACCCGCTAGGTCGACTGGCCTAGGAAAAAATAAGGGCTTCCCGGCGAACCAAAAGGGTTCGGGCAAAAATAAGGGATGAAAATGAAAAAAACTGTACACTCGGTAAGTCGAAAACCTGAAAAGGAGGCTTGGGCAAAAAAGGGTTTCCCGGTGGACTGAAAACCCGAAAGGGCGGTCCAGGCAAAAATTAGGGATCAAAGCGTGACACTATGTCCCATTGGATCACCTTGCATTCAGACTTCGGTATCGACTATTAAGCTCGAACGACACTAATCAATATGATCTACCTTCAACCAAGTAGCAAAGTGATGAGATGCTCGAGGACATAAAGGCAATAGCAGAGTTGGAACCCAGTGGGATTATTCACATAGCTGTTTTATTTAGTTTTTCACAAATTGTGTAAATTCTATTGTTCGGCGGTGTTCTCTTACCAGGACGTCAGCCTCTTGTACAAAAACGCCTATTTACGGGCCAAACTTCAAAATCAATACAATTCATTTTCAGAGAAATTTCAAAATGTTTTTTCCTTTTTCTGTTTTGTTTTGCGAAGAACGTCCAATGTTCATTTTTGATATATGCACTTGACATTAATTGCTGCTCATAAATATTTACATGCGAAACAAAAGACCATTACTTGTAATATCAGAAACAGGGGCAAATAAGAATTGTCTAAACTTTACAGTTGCTCTATCCATCAAGGTACAAAGGTAGGTTCAGTTGAAGAATATGGCCAAGGTGCATTCACTCCCCCAGAGTAAGACAGTAATGTTAGCTCTCCCCAACTGAGAATTGCAATTGTGAATGAATCGGTAATATTCTCCCTCCAAGCAGAGTTTATCTACCATCAACACTGAAAAGGCTTAATATCCCCGACAGTCTTAATATTCCCCAACGGAGTATAAGAATATTCCCCGGCAGAGTACAAGATATCCCCAGTGGAGTTTGGAATTTTTCCCAGTGCATTCTGAAAAAGCTTCCCTAGTGAAGTTGAAGAATCAGCCCCAGTAGACTTTGGAAGATTGTCCCCAGCATGATCTCAAAGGATTATCCCCATAAGAGTCTAAAAGGATTATCCCCATAAGAGTCTAAAAGGTTATCCCCAGTGAAGTCGCAACTGAAAGATCATCCCCAACAGAGTTCATTCCTTTCATAAACAGAATTCAAATCCCCAGCAGGATCCAGTACCACCAGCAACGGTAATTCATCCCCATCGGAATTTATCGGTGGAATCCTCAACAGAGCATCTCTTCCCCACAGAGTAATCTCTTCATCACTTTATTCTCCGATGGAGTTATCCTCTCCTGCAGGTTTATTCTCGCAATCGTCTTCGTTCGTTATCCCCAACAAAAACGAAGAATCCAACTATACTCTCCAACAGCTATCCGGGATTTATTTTCCCCAGCTAAAAGCATTACATTTCCATACATCATGATACATGCATATACGCATCATACAACACAATCTCATTTACTTTGAGAATATCATTGCTTGATATATGTCATGCATTGCATATGACTGACCTTTACCTTTCAGGAAGGATGCAGTTAAGTTCTCATCTATGTCGAAGAACTGACCGGCTCTTAAATCTCAACTGAATTATTCTCGGTTGAATTACAAATAAGGTTCTCAATCTCGACAATTTTCCTCCGTCGAAGTGAGGACGAGTTCTTAAATCTCAACAGAATTATTCTCCGTTGAAGTAAACAGATAGTCCTAGATCTTGATGAAGATGTTTCCCTCAGTCGAAGAACTGACCGACTCTTAAATCTCGCCTGAAATATTCTTGGTTGAATTACAGATAAGGTTCTCAATCTCGACAATTTTCCTCCGTCGAAGTGTGGACGAGTTCTAAAATCTCAACAGAATTATTCTCTGTTGAAGTAAACAGACAATCCTAGATCTTGATGAAGATGTTTCCCTCAGTCGAAGACCTGACCAGTTCTTAAATATCAACTGAATTATTCTCGGTAGAATTATAGATAAGGTTCTCAATCTCGACAATTTTCTTTCGTCGAAGTGTGGATGAGTTCTTAAATCTCAACAGAATTATTCTCTGTTGAAGTAAACAAACAGTCCTAGAACTTGATGAATATGTTTCCCTAAGTCGAAGACTTGACCAGTTCTTAAATCTCAACTGAATTTTTCTCGGTTGAATTACAGATAAGGTTCTCAATCTCGACAATTTTCCTCCATCGAAGTGTGGAAGAGTTCTTAAATCTCAACAGAATTATTCTCCGTTGAAGTAAACAGACAGTCCTAGATCTTGATGAAGATGTTTCCCTCAGTCGAATACCTGATCGGTTCTTAAATCTCAACTGAATTATCCTCGGTTGAATTACAGATAAGGTTCTAAATCTCGGCAATTTCCCTCAATCGAAGTACTGACCGATTCTTAAATCTCAACTGAATCAGTCTCGGTTGAATTACGGATAAGGTTCAAAATCTCGATGGATTTCCCCCAGTTGAATTACGGATAAGTCCTTAAAACCCAGCAAAGATGTTCTCTCGGTTGGAGTACAGGTAAGTTCCTAAATCTCAGCAAGACCAAGCTTCCCCAATGGAATCTTCCACAAAAATAGGTATGCAAATTCTCTCTAAGGAATCTCTTATGCGATCGACACTTCTCCAAATGGCATCTGTAAGCCCATTCCTGACATCACAAGACTGATACCACTTCATGCGAGTGCAAATTTCTGGGCACTCTAGTGTTCAATCATCTTCCACCTTCGGATCAAGAAAGGCACGAAAGCCAATCTACATCCTCAGTTTTAAGAAGATTGAACAGGGGCAGCTGTTTTACCCCAAAATTTTCCCTCCCATATTTCTCAAGGCATTGCAAGAAAAATCTCCAAGTTGCTCAAGGTAGCTCAAGAGTGGGTCAAACAAGTCATCTCCTAAGGCAGTCAACCCCAAATTAGGGTTTTGTATTGCATCAAGATCTTTGAATCCAAATGACCTCAAGTGATCCCCAATGTCCTAATAGGTTCTCAAGGTCATCCATGTCAAGTTTCAAGCCTTGCAGAGGAAGTTTGCTCAGTCAATTGTTCAAAGGGTCCAAAAATCGATTGTGCTAGGGCAAAAGTAAACTGTGGCCTACATACAGTTAAACTTCAAGATTTTTTGTCAACATTCTCATTTTGAAGGATATTTCATCATTTGATCAAGGTTTGATCATGATTCATCAAGGATTGCTCAAAATTCATCAAGACTCAAAAGTTGCTAAATTAGGGTTTTGTAGGAAAAGTCAACTCAACTTTGACCAAGCATAACTTTCTCATACTTTATGAGAAATGACCCATCCAAATCTCATTTTTAAGAGGAGGCAATTTCCTACAATCCATCTTCATACCCAAAGATCAAAAAATGCACTCACAAGAAGTTATAAATTTGGACATTATAGGTCATTTTTGAAAGTCAACAAAAACACCTTTTTTGCCAAAGCTTATAACTTGAGCAAGGTATATCAAAATGAGATGCGACAAAAAGGGTTGGTTAGAGGACATCTCAAGCTTTCTAAAAAAATCCTATAACACTTCCAAAAGTTCAAAATTGAAGAAGTTATGTGTGATACGGTGGGAGAACTGACTAGTGTTTTTTGTTCGTATTCGCACTTGTGCGGTTGAGCAAGAGTCGCCACCGACTTTTTATTTTATCCTAAAGGAAAGGTTAAAAAAGCACAGCAAAAACCTTTTGAGATATTTCATGGGTTCGGGGGGTAGATTATGAAAAGGGAAGGTATTAGCACCCTTTTCATCCATGGTTATCCATGGGCTCTTAGTTACTTGGTTTTTTAGATCACTTGCCTTGATTTTCGATTGCTTGAAAAATGGTGTGTGTGTGTGTGTGTGTTTTTGAAAATGTTTTGGAAGAAGATGCCTTGTCTGAGGCTAACCTTGTAACAATTCTTTACTCGAATATTTTACAAAGGCGTGTATCTTTTCGAAAAGATGTTTCAAAATGTTTTGAGAGTTTGTTTGAAAGTGTGGTGGATTGTGGTTTTTTTGAAAAGAAGGCAAGTGTTTTTGCAAGTCGATCTCAAGTAACTAAGAGTTTTGTCTACCCTATTGTACTCAAAGGTTTTTTGTTATGTTTTAACCCCTTTTAACAATTTTGTTCCACCATTGAAATTGATGGACAATCTTGCGTTTAGGAAGTTTATTCGGGATGGGCGCGGGTCGTCGTATGGACCATGAATGCAATGGTGCCAAGTGTCTTTGGCAATTTGCTTTGAGGGACTTGATCATTTGTTTAGGCAACATTTTGAGGGACTTATGATCATTTTGATTTAATTTTGCCAAAGATACTCGACGTGCAAGCATGGCCCATTTTGGAAGGCAACATGTGGGATTACCCTAGAGGGTGCAAGTGTGATTGTGTATTGATTACATGTACTTGTCTTGTATTAGGTTATCTAGCGTTTGATTTTATGTACATGCAAACCCTAGGTCTAACCATGGTATAATTGAAAGCGGTAAATTGCGAAAATGTAAAATCTACGCTATTACAAATAGTATCCGGGAGTGGGGGTCTAAAGGTACAAATGGGGATGAGACTCATAGTATCCAATAATTTACAACCAAATCGAATTTGTGATCAAATGTAATATGACGAATATCAATGTATAAGATAAACAAGTATGTAGGAGCAATGTGAATGTATTTGTGTAAGTGTACATGTATATGAGTATGTGATTATTTACATGTGCGAAATGTGAATTTAAGAAAGTATTGTTAGGTATTTGTTTAACCTAAAGAATAATTAAGCGTTTATTTAATTATTGATCTTGTATTTCTTTTAATATGCACAAAAGAAAATGTTTTAGTTGTATGTTCAAGTTCTAATTAAATGATGTTTTAAGAAAAGAAAATATTCCTAAATTTTAATTATGTATAAAAGGTATATTTTCATGTGTTATGAATTGAATTATGTATATTAAAAAAGAAATGTATTTTTAATTGTTATGTACAAAAGATATATACTTTAATTAAAAGAATAGAAAGAGTATTTTTTCAATTTTATTATATGATAATAATGTATCCTTATTGTTTATGTACAAATATATATTTTACTTAAAAGAATAAATAAAATAAAAAAAAGAAAGTATTTTCAATGATTAGAAATGTATCTTGATTATTTATGTGTTTAATATTTCAATATATATTAAAAAAAAAGTCTTTTTTATATATTATTATTAATATGATTTTGTAAAGAAAAGGAAAAGAAATAAGAAGAATTAATATTAATGTTTTGTTAAAAAAGAAAGAAAGAAGCATTTTAGTGGGCTTCAGAGAAAATTAAGAACGGGTCAGGCCCATTGCTTGAAATGATTTTTAGGGTTTGAGATTTGTTTGTTCAGTTGAGACGAAAGCGTTAGGGTTTGTGAGCGGCGCGTTCATGGAGTTCCGTCGTCCTTCTTCGTCTTCCTGAGTGATTCCGCCGTCTAGCCACCGGCGCCAACCCCCAAATCTCTCTTCCCTCTATGGCCTGAGCTCAATGGTCTTATGATACAGGGTTCGTTTTTGATGTTTATGTTCTTTTACGAATCGCGTGCTTTATTTTAATTTGAATCTTGACCCTTGAATATGTATTACTATGGAGGTGGTGGAAAAGAAAGAAAGAGAAAAGCTTACTACCTGATCTTGGAGAAGGAGGAGAGACAGGGTAGGTGGCGCTTAGGAGGCTGGGACGAGCGGGAGAACGGCGGAGGCGCGTCTTGAGACCCTGGTATTTTTGTATTTCCTTATGCTTTATGATGTTCTGAGCTGAGCGCTTCTTGTTGGCGTATTCCTTCTTTTTCTCTTCTTTTGCTATGACTCTGCTGGTTGCCTTAAACGCTTGCTTTTGAATGTGTTCGAATATGCTTGCTTCTGTATCTTCTTTGTTGCCTAATGATGAATCTATGATTCTGAAGGACTCATGGGGTTGGGAACTAGTATGCTTTGATGTTTGTTGCTCCTGAACGAACTTTCTCTCTTCTTCTCCTATTGCTTCCTAAAGGCCAATGATGAATGCCTTCTGAGATTGATACCTTCTGAGATTGATGCCTTTGGAATGTTTTTATTGCCCAATGATGTGTGTTTACTGAGGGCCTAGGGTTGGTTGGTTCTGTTGCCTTTTGATTCTATTGATTATGATGCCTTGCGCTTTTGAACTTGTTGAGCCTTTTGCCTATGATGAAGCCCACTTCTGAGGCCTAGGGTTGGCTTTGCAGATTTGTTGTTTTGCTTCAGTTTTGCAAAAATGGAAAGGCTTTGAACTTTTTTGGTTTGTTGACATAGCAGGTTAGGCTTTTGAGGTTGGTATGGTTATGCTTCAGGTTTTAGGTTTCTCTGGTTTATTGTGAGTATTAGGTTTTGACTTGCTTCAGGTTTTTGATGTTTATTGGTTTGGGCTCTTTGACAGGTTCTGTTTAGGCTTGGATAATGCAGGTTCTGAGTTTGGAGGATTTTTGATGTTTTGGCTTTTTGATATCAGGTTCTGAGTTTGGCATTGATTTTGGACAGTTATGATGCTGAGGCAGTTTTGTATCTCAGTTTTTTGTATATCCTTTTGTGAAAAGTTCTCCCTCTCTGAACTGTGTTTGTTCTTGTTATATCTTTGTTTATGCCCTGCCTTTTCTACCTAAGCCTAAAAACCTGCCTCTATCTCTTCTTTTTCTCTCTCTATAGTACAGTTGGATATTATAATATGATTCTTTTCTGTACTATTTTTCTGAAAGGGCTATCTGATGGGAAATGATGATAAAAGAGAACTTGCTTGCATATAAGATTTCCTCTGCATTTTTATCTTTCTTTGACAGCTTGCTACACTTTGTGAACTTTTCATATCTTTGTCAAATCTTTTTATTGACAGCCTTGAGTGGACTTTGTACTTTGACAGTAAATTGCACTTTTTGATCTTTGATAGAAAGTTGGAATTGGATTTTCAGTTTAGTTTGAACTTGCTTCTGAACCATGCAGTTTGACATTTTAAAAATATGCATTTTGACATTTTGCATTTATGATAAAATTCTTCCCTCTTTGTGAACCGGGAGAAATCCCGTGATTTGCAGAGAGGGTTAACTGATCCCAATCAGTGGCCCTTAATGATGACTGCAAATTTTATCTGTCTTTAATTAATTATCAGTCACTGACTTTTCTTCTTTTGCAGATAAAAATGGATGGAGGGATACTAAATGAAGACTGAAGAATTAGAAAAATAGGATAGTTTTTTTTTCTTTTTATTTAATATTTAAATTAATGTAAACTATTGTTTGTAATTTAAATTATAAACAATATTTGTACAAATAATTCAAATATCAATAAAAGTCTTTATTATCCAACTAATTCTAATTCTCTTTCTTTATTGTTTATTTATTTATTTAAAACTCTTTGAATTAAAATAATTGAAAAAATAAATTTCAATCACTTAATTTAGAATAATAAATAATTTAAATAAACAATACTTTAGCACGTTGATCAATTAAACATGTCCTTTCCAATATCCAAAGCAAAGCAGCAGTTAACCAGAATAAACTGATCAAGCGCATTCCCTTTTCACTGATTCTTTTGCCAAGCACTGTAATTCCAAACTGCATATTTCTTTTGACTGACTCGAACAAACCAACGTGAATTCAACCCAACTGCCTCTTTTACTGATTAAGTCAAAACAATGTGAATTCAACCTAAACCTTGGAATAACTTGCGAAGTGCTGTGGAATTTTAATCTTTCTGAGAATATGCCCATAAAACCTTAATTCCTGATTAAATGCCAAATAAACATTCGCCTGATCAAAATGCGCTAGAATCAATCACAACCCTAAGCCAACTGTGAAACAATCCAGAGTCCTGAAAATCAGTAAAAACCCTAATTTCGCTTGACTGACAAGAAGAGTCCGTTTGTCCGATTCTTGAGTCAGTTTGAAAAATCAGGAAACGCCTGAAGCTGAGATTTCTTGTGGAAAAATGCGAGGGCAAATTTTGGGGTACAACAGTTGCCCCTGTTCAATCTTCTTGGACCTGAAGAGTTAGATTGGCAAGTTTGCCTTTCGCGACTTGAAGGTAAAAGAAGATTGGACACTAAAGTGCCCAGAAAATTTGCACTCGGCGATATGATGGTGGAGGTGAATGGGCTTAAAGATGCCATTTGGTGATGGGCTTAAATATGCCATCTGGTGCGATAGAATTTTGCCGGGGGATGGGCTTAGAGATGCCATCTGAGAATGTTGAACTGTATGTCAATGGTGAGTGGACAAGTATCAGAAGGGCATCCATGTTTTGGAACATCTCTGAATTGGGGTCCGAACAAGCAACAGATTGACGTCCATGTCTGGAGAATCCGTAAACTATTTCAGGAGTTGAGATTGAGTGAGCAATAGAGCGGCATCCGTTGTTGGGAAGCGTCCGTAAACTGTTTTCAAAAGTTGAGAAGAGTCTGAACAAGTTGGTAGATTGACATCCGTTGTAGGGAAGAATACATAAACTGTTTTCAGAAGTCTTGAAGTTGAAGAGGAACCGGTGTAGGGTTTCTTGATGATGCGTCTGAATGAATCTGGAATAAGTATCAGAATGTCGCCGTGTCCGGGTCACACCTGAACTATTTCTGGATGAATCTCGGAAGATGATCTGTGTCTGTCGACTGCTCTTACCTGAAAAGGTAAAGGGTTAGTTGTATGCAATGTTATGATGCATGATGCAACGTATGTGACATCAATGTTTATGACATGAATGTGATGAATGCGCATGTAAGCTGATGAGCTATCTTGCTGAAGATAAATGAATCCGAGATGGCTGAAGATGAAAGCATCCTGACTGCTGCCGGGGAAAATAAATCCTTGGCTGCTGTTTGGGGAAGAGAATTCCTGATGACCTCTACTGGGGAGTTCCAATCTAATAGGCTCATGCTGGGGAGGTAAGATTGAGAATTTTCAGCTTGGTGGGAAGTAACTCTGGCGACTTCACTGGGGAACTCAAGATTTGCCCTCTCCAAAACTCTGTGGGGAGAAGGTTCAAAGGTCTGGCTCCGCTGGGGATTGATAATTTGAAGTTTTAGCTTCGTTGGGGATAATGAAACTTGACTCTGAGTGGAGCTAGCTTGAGAAGAATCTGAACAAGCGATAGGTTAACATCCGTTACTTGGAGAACCCGTGAACTATTTTCAGAAATCTCGAGATTGAATAAGCAATAGAGCAGCATCCGTTGTCGGGAAGCGTCCGTAAGCTGTTTTCAAAAGTTGCATCTGAACAAGCTGATAGATTAACATCCGTTGTTGGGAAGAATCCATAAACTGTTTTCAGAAGTCTTGAAGAAGAATCTGAACAAGTGATAGGTTAACATCCGTTTACTTGGAGAACCCGTGAACTGTTTTCAGAAATCTTGAAGTTGAATCAGCAATAGAGCCGCATCCGTTGTTGGGAAGCGTCCGTAAACCAAATTCAAAGGTTGCGTCTGAACAAGTTGGTAGATTAACATCCGTTGTTGGGAAGAATCCGTAAACTGTTTTCAGAAATCTTGAAGTTGAATCAGCAATAGAGCCGCATCCGTTGTTGGGAAGCGTCCGTAAACTAATTGCAAAGGTTGCATTTGAACAAGTTGGTAGATTAACATCCGTTGTTGGGAAGAATCCGTAAACTATTTTCAGAAATCTTGAAGAGGAACCGGTGTAGGGTTTCCTGATGATGAGCTCGTGTAAAACTGCATCGGGTTTTGAACACTTTTGACATTCGAATGCCCCAAGTGGTGATGTAGATAATTTCCTGGCTTATTACAGGTGTTGGTCTACAATCGGTCGTTCACAGATGTTTTCCTGGGTTGTTACAGGTGTTGATCTGGAATTCTTCAGACATGCCCTGGCTGGATACAGGAATTGAATCTGGAAAGGTGATAGTTGATAGATATGCCCTGGCTAGATACATGAATCGAATCTTCAAACTCTTCAGACGTGCCCTGGCTAGATACAGGAATCGAGTATGGAAATGTGGTCAACAAATATGCCCTGGCTGGATACAGGAATCGAATCTGGAATTGTGATAGTTGATAGATATGCCCTGGCTGGATACAGGAATCGAATCTTCAAACTCTTCAGACGTGCCCTGGCTAGATACAAGAATCAAGTCTGGAAATGTGATAGTTGATTTGTTGAACACTTTTGACATTCGAATGCCCCAAGTGGTGATGAAGGAATCTTGAATCAGATTACTCTGCATATTGAGGGATTTCCTGAAATCTTGACTGAACTGCCCCAGGTTAATTGAACTTTGAAAGATCTGTTGGACCTTGACTGGACTACCCCAGGTTAATTGAACTTCGAAAGATCTGTTGGACCTTGACTGGACTGCCCCAGGTTAATTGAATTGTGACAGGCCATGCCCCTTGCTGATAGGAGATTTGATGGAAGTGTTATCCTCTTGAAGTGATTTTGACTTACTGAGAGAGTTTTCGTTCCTCCGAACATTCGCTGTATGAATTTCTTCGCTGTCAAACAAAAAGGTCAAATGCAGACAGTGATATTCGAATAATGCAAAGTTTATGTTTGTCTCGAAGTTTTGAAAAATGCATTTTTAGAAGAGAATTTTTCATAAGACAAGTCAACACAAGATTTAGAGTAAAGCCCTACAGGAGTCAGGATACCTTTTGTAACAATATGCTTTCGAACTAACCCATGCTTCAATTAGGACTTTTGCAGGGTTGTAACGTGGCTTGGTTCACGGTTTAAGAAACAAAGGATAAAGGCTCAAAGTATATTTGTACCCACCCGCTCTTCGTGATGTTCTTCATACCTAAGCTCAGTTAATTGCGCCATACTCTGTTTCGAGTTTGGAACGACTTTTGGGCGATGGTTCACCAGTTGAATTTGGGGAGACAGTCATCATCTCCTTTTTCTTTTTTCAACATTTTTCATGTTGTTGAGGATTTTGTAATGACCTCACTATTTTGATTTTGATTTGTTATCCATAACTTTTGCCTGACTGTTACCGTTTTCCGGGATTACTGTCAGCGGGATGCCCCAGCTTTCTTAAGCCTCCTTTATAGGTTTTTGGCTCAGTGGGCTTTTTTCTCTTTTGAGAGATTGACTGTCTACGTGATAGGGAACCACCCTTGTCTTTTGATTCCAAAGGAATGCTTTCTTTTTCGACGTCGTTCGTTGTATTACGAACTGAGAGTTTGCGACTTCAATGCGCATTTTATTTTGAATTAAACTGAGATACTACCCTGCCCCAGGTTTATATCAAAGGTTTTGATTGTTTAGAACAGAAAACTCATACTTCTTTGGCTCGAAGGGGTTGACTAGGGATTAACTTCCTTATAACTCCAGTGTTTGGGAATTGAAAGAAACGCCTGTACATCATCAGCAAGGTCTGTTCAAAAGCATACTGTATAAGATCATGGTATTGTTTCGTCATCCTCCCTCTAAAGGCTTACAGCTTTTTATCAAGAGTCAAATATCATAAAGAAACGCATAAGAGTAGTGAAACGAATGGATGAATTCAAGACAAACATATGCAATGCATTAATGAAAACAGAGTTTAACATCAACAGATAATTGTTTGACAGCACAAGAAATTACAACTTTGAAAATTCAAAAAGAAGCAAAAGTCTTTCAGCTCGGGCTTCGTCACTTTAAGCGGAGAACCCTTTTAACGGAAGATTTTCATCTCGCCGTCTGGCATGAATTCCAGCACCCCAATGTTGATCAGATCTTGAATCTTATTCTTCAAGGCCCAACAGTCGTTGGTGTCGTGTCCCGGGTTGTAGAAGTGGTAAACACAGAATACGTCGGGATGATAGTGAGGAGAGGAGGTATTGAGCTTCTGAGGAGGGTCCTTTACAGTAAGTAAGTTGACCTCCAACAGGCGCTTCAGTATGAAAAATGATGGTATTTTAGTCTTCGTGAACTGTCTTCCCGACTTTTCTTGCTTACGCCGATTACCCCGTTGACGCTGGCGAGGTTGTTGATGGGCTTGTGACCCTGAAGCAAGCAAAGGAGCTTTCCCCTTGTCTTCTTGAGTGGATGGAGGCTGAGCGGTGACTTGCTCTTCAACCCTAGATGTTTGCCCCAGTTGGTTGTTTGGAAGCAGTTGGCGGACAAGAACTCTGAGTTCTTCTTGTCTTTGAGATAGGTCTTGGATGAGAGCCATCTGGCCCACCAACTGTCCCATCATTTGAGTCCTCAAGGTTGTCAGATCAAACTGCAGCTCCGCAAGCTGATCACTCCTGGCTTTGTTGGAATTCTCTAAGCCCTTTGTGAGGAGAGCCTTCATCTCTTCTTGCCCCAGAGACAAGTTCAGGAACATCTCCTGCAGCTGAGCAGTCTGGTCTTGAATGTCTTTGACAGACCTTTCTAGAGCCATCTCTTGCTGAAATAAACAGCAGGAGAGTAAGGAAACCTGAAAAAGGAAAGATTGTCAAAATGCAATGCATGATATGTGGATGCATGCTTTCAAGGATCTCTTGGGGTAAACACAAGAAAGTGTTAGAGGTTAAACTTTGCTCTTGGGTGTGGAGATCTCTGCACCGGTGGACGTCCTTCCACGAGAATCAAGCTCACCATGTCAAGTGGGTCATAGCCACTGATTTGTTGCACTTGATCTTTGATTGCATTGGTTAGAGGAGAAACCCCTTTCCCCTTGGTAGACGTCTGGTTCAACGTAACCCTGCATCAAAAGAACCTTCGAGATCCTTGAAATGGTTATTGAAAACGCTATGGTATGATGTCATGATGTTATGTACATGTATGCACAAACAAGTGAGTGTATATACAGGCAAACATATTCACACAAAGCAAACAAGTCCTTAGGTTTAGGCTTGCATGAGGTTCAGGTACTACCCTCTTTCAGTTCGTTGGTTAAAACCTGTCCTATCAAAAGTAACCGGGTTCTAGAGGATCTCAAATCATTGGCTACCCTCAATCGGTCATAACTCCAGCATCGCAACCTTTTCTCGCGGCCGGAACCATCGCGAGAGTTTAGCCTCAATGAGTGTAGCATACTGCTACTGTTCTAATGGCCAAGTTGGGTCAATTTAGGGTTCTAAGGTCGGTTGGTGCTTAATGACTCCTTGGAAGACCCATATTCTCCCCGTTTCAACACGAGGGATATCGGTACAGACCAAAGCGCCACACCAACATAGCCACTGCTTCACCCATGTCGGTATACCCCGGACAGGTCCCTCGCAGATTATGCTACCTAAAAAGGTTTCCCCAGATCCGGGTTAGGATCTATGAACTCCGATACAAAGCCCACAAATGTAAAAGCAAACAAAGCAATCAATTGAAAATAAAGGTGATCTAAACCCTAAGGTAACCCCACTTTAAAAATTATTCCCCAGCAGAGTCGCCAGTTCTGTGATACGGTGCGAGAACTGACTAGTGTTTTTTTTTCCGTATTCGCACTTGTGCGGTTGAGCAAGAGTCGCCACCGACTTTTTATTTTATCCTAAAGGAAAGGTTAAAAAAGCACAGCAAAAACCTTTTGAGATATTTCATGGGTTCGAGGGGTAGATTATGAAAAGGGAAGGTATTAGCACCCTTTTCATCCATGGTTATCCATGGGCTCTTAGTTACTTGGTTTTTTAGATCACTTGCCTTGATTTTAGATTGCTTGAAAAATGGTGTGTGTGTGTGTGTGTTTTTGAAAATGTTTTGGAAGAAGATGCCTTGTCTTAGGCTAACCTTGTAACAATTCTTTACTCGAATATTTTACAAAGGCGTGTATCTTTTCGAAAAGATGTTTCAAAATGTTTTGAGAGTTTGTTTGAAAGTGTGGTGGATTGTGGTTTTTTTGAAAAGAAGGCAAGTGTTTTTGCAAGTCGATCTCAAGTAACTAAGAGTTTTGTCTACCCTATTGTACTCAAAGGTTTTTTGTTATGTTTTAACCCCTTTTAACAATTTTGTTCCACCATTGAAATTGATGGACAATCTTGCGTTTAGGAAGTTTATTCGGGACGGGCGCGGGTCGTCGTATGGACCATGAATGCAATGGTGCCAAGTGTCTTTGGCAATTTTCTTTGAGGGACTTGATCATTTGTTTAGGCAACATTTTGAGGGACTTATGATCATTTTGATTTAATTTTGCCAAAGATACTCGACGTGCAAGCATGGCCCATTTTGGAAGGCAACATGTGGGATTACCCTAGAGGGTGCAATGTGATTGTGTATTGATTACATGTATTTGTCTTGTATTAGGTTATCTAGCGTTTGATTTTATGTACATGCAAACCCTAGGTCTAACCATGGTATAATTGAAAGCGGTAAATTGCGAAAATGTAAAATCTACGCTATTACAAATAGTATCCGGGAGTGGGGGTATAAATGTACAAATGGGGATGAGACTCATAGTATCCAATAAGTTACAACCAAATCGAATTTGCGATCAAATGTAATATGACGAATATCAATGTATAAGATAAACAAGTATGTAGGAGCAATGTGAATGTATTTGTGTAAGTGTACATGTATATGAGTATGTGATTATTTACATGTGCGAAATGTGAATTTAAGAAAGTATTGTTAGGTATTTGTTTAACCTAAAGAATAATTAAGCGTTTATTTAATTATTGATCTTGTATTTCTTTTAATATGCACAAAAGAAAATGTTTTAGTTGTATGTTCAAGTTCTAATTAAATGATGTTTTAAGAAAAGAAAATATTCCTAAATTTTAATTATGTATAAAAGGTATATTTTCATGTGTTATGAATTGAATTATGTATATTAAAAAAGAAATGTATTTTTAATTGTTATGTACAAAAGATATATACTTTAATTAAAAGAATAGAAAGAGTATTTTTTTCAATTTTATTATATGATAAAAATGTATCCTTATTGTTTATGTACAAATATATATTTTACTTAAAAGAATAAATAAAATAAAAAAAAGAAAGTATTTTCAATGATTAGAAATGTATCTTGATTATTTATGTGTTTAATATTTCAATATATATTAAAAAAATGTCTTTTTTATATATTATTATTAATATGATTTTGTAAAGAAAAGGAAAAGAAATAAGAAGAATTAATATTAATGTTTTGTTAAAAAAGAAAGAAAGAAGCATTTTAGTGGGCTTCAGAGAAAATTAAGAACGGGTCAGGCCCATTGCTTGAAATGATTTTTAGGGTTTGAGATTTGTTTGTTCAGTTGAGACGAAAGCGTTAGGGTTTGTGAGCGGCGCGTTCATGGAGTTCCGTCGTCCTTCTTCGTCTTCTTGAGTGATTCCGCCGTCTAGCCACCGGCGCCAACCCCCAAATCTCTCTTCCCTCTATGGCCTGAGCTCAATGGTCTTATGATACAGGGTTCGTTTTTGATGTTTATGTTCTTTTACGAATCGCGTGCTTTATTTTAATTTGAATCTTGACCCTTGAATCTGTATTACTATAGAGGTGGTGGAACAGAAAGAAAGAGAAAAGCTTACTACCTGATCTTGGAGAAGGAGGAGAGACAGGGTAGGTGGCGCTTAGGAGGCTGGGACGAGCGGGAGAACGGCGGAGGCGCGTCTTGAGACCCTGGTATTTTTGTATTTCCTTATGCTTTATGATGTTCTGAGCTGAACGCTTCTTGTTGGCGTATTCCTTCTTTTTCTCTTCTTTTGCTATGACTCTGCTGGTTGCCTTAAACGCTTGCTTTTGAATGTGTTCGAATATGCTTGCTTCTGTATCTTCTTTGTTGCCTAATGATGAATCTATGATTCTGAAGGACTCGTGGGGTTGGGAACTAGTATGCTTTGATGTTTGTTGCTCCTGAACGAACTTTCTCTCTTCTTCTCCTATTGCTTCCTAAAGGCCAATGATGAATGCCTTCTGAGATTGATACCTTCTGAGATTGATGCCTTTGGAATGTTTTTATTGCCCAATGATGTGTGTTTACTGAGGGCCTAGGGTTGGTTGGTTCTGTTGCCTTTTGATTCTATTGATTATGATGCCTTGCGCTTTTGAACTTGTTGAGCCTTTTGCCTATGATGAAGCCCACTTCTGAGGCCTAGGGTTGGCTTTGCAGATTTGTTGTTTTGCTTCAGTTTTGCAAAAATGGAAAGGCTTTGAACTTTTTTGGTTTGTTGACATAGCAGGTTAGGCTTTTGAGGTTGGTATGGTTATGCTTCAGGTTTTAGGTTTCTCTGGTTTATTGTGAGTATTAGGTTTTGACTTGCTTCAGGTTTTTGATGTTTATTGGTTTGGGCTCTTTGACAGGTTCTGTTTAGGCTTGGATAATGCAGGTTCTGAGTTTGGAGGATTTTTGATGTTTTGGCTTTTTGATATCAGGTTCTGAGTTTGGCATTGATTTTGGACAGTTATGATGCTGAGGCAGTTTTGTATCTCAGTTTTTTGTATATCCTTTTGTGAAAAGTTCTCCCTCTCTGAATTGTGTTTGTTCTTGTTATATCTTTGTTTATGCCCTGCCTTTTCTACCTAAGCCTGAAAACCTGCCTCTATCTCTTCTTTTTCTCTCTATATAGTACAGTTGGATATTATAATATGATTCTTTTCTGTACTATTTTTCTGAAAGGGCTATCTGATGGGAAATGATGATAAAAGAGAACTTGCTTGCATATAAGATTTCCTCTGCATTTTTATCTTTCTTTGACAGCTTTCTACACTTTGTGAACTTTTCATATCTTTGTCAAATCTTTTTATTGACAGCCTTGAGTGGACTTTGTACTTTGACAGTAAATTGCACTTTTTGATCTTTGATAGAAAGTTGGAATTGGATTTTCAGTTTAGTTTGAACTTGCTTCTGAACCATGCAGTTTGACATTTTAAAAATATGCATTTTGACATTTTGCATTTATGATAAAATTCTTCCCTCTTTGTGAACCGGGAGAAATCCCGTGATTTGCAGAGAGGGTTAACTGATCCCAATCAGTGGCCCTTAATGATGACTGCAAATTTTATCTGTCTTTAATTAATTATCAGTCACTGACTTTTCTTCTTTTGCAGATAAAAATGGATGGAGGGATACTAAATGAAGACTGAAGAATTAGAAAAATAGGATAGTTTTTTTTTCTTTTTATTTAATATTTAAATTAATGTAAACTATTGTTTGTAATTTAAATTATAAACAATATTTGTACAAATAATTCAAATATCAATAAAAGTCTTTATTATCCAACTAATTCTAATTCTCTTTCTTTATTGTTTATTTATTTATTTAAAACTCTTTGAATTAAAATAATTGAAAAAATAAATTTCAATCACTTAATTTAGAATAATAAATAATTTAAATAAACAATACTTTAGCACGTTGATCAATTAAACCTGTCCTTTCCAATATCCAAAGCAAAGCAGCAGTTAACCAGAATAAACTGATCAAGCGCATTCCCTTTTCACTGATTCTTTTGCCAAGCACTGTAATTCCAAACTGCATATTTCTTTTGACTGACTCGAACAAACCAACGTGAATTCAACCCAACTGCCTCTTTTACTGATTAAGTCAAAACAATGCGAATTCAACCTAAACCTTGGAATAACTTGCGAAGTGCTGTGGAATTTTAATCTTTCTGAGAATATGCCCATAAAACCTTAATTCCTGATTAAATGCCAAATAAACGTTCGCCTGATCAAAATGCGCCAGAATCAATCACAACCCTAAGCCAACTGTGAAACAATCCAGAGTCCTGAAAATCAGTAAAAACCCTAATTTCGCTTGACTGACAAGAAGAGTCCGTTTGTCCGATTCTTGAGTCAGTTTGAAAAATCAGGAAACGCCTGAAGCTGAGATTTCTTGTGGAAAAATGCGAGGGCAAATTTTGGGGTACAACATTATGCATTGTTGAAGTTGGGCATTTTTGTAAAATTGCCAAAAGTCAACCATCCCCAAAACTTCAAATTTTGTCAAATGGGCCCATTCTTTTCCACTTGATTTGAGCTTGCATAGTTTCCCACGTGTCCTAACTTCAGCCATGAGCCCATATCTCTTTTTTATTATTTTATTTGATTTTTTATTGGATTTATTAATTTTAAATCAAATTAAATCATATAAAATCCCAAACTTTGATTACCTAAGATTTTTTGGCTGTTTCAGGTCTTAATTATCATCATGATCATCATCAAACTCGAATCATACAATATCATGTGCAAAAAGATTGAAAATTGGCAAAATTTGAAAGGTTTAAAGAATGAATCAAATCAAATTCCAATGCGTTGATTTAGAGAGATTCATTCCAAATTTGTTACCCTAGCACATTGTACCATACATAAAGAAGCCAGAGGAATCGAGACAAGGGTTAGAGGCTGCAAGGAGAGGCAAGACAAAACTTGAAAAATATACAAAAAAAGCTTGGAATTAAATTGATAGTTAGAGGCAATTTCAGAAGCTGAGACCGGTCCCAATCTCTTCCTGGGTGTTCACACAATCTTCCTGGATCAAAAGCAAGCTCGCTCATACGCCCAAACGCACTGTAAGGGTCACGATAATCCGCTCTTTCTTGAAATCATAATTCATCATTCTTGCATCATTTGAGTAAATTGTTGGTATATTTGAAATCCTCATAACATTTCCAAACTATTGGTATTATTCAATTTTGTTTATCTGGCCTATACTGCAAAATAACATAGTTAGGGTTTCGTAGATATTTTTGGGCGTTTTTATTTCAGGGATAATTGGCCACCAAGAAGGGCATGGTTAGGACCGGGAGGTTGAGGCGAGCATGACCATGCACTTGAAATTCATTTTTGTGGCTCGTAGCAAGTTTTGCAGATGGCCTGGCTTATAGCTACGGACTTTTGTCCGTTGGTATAGGTCTGGATTGTTTTAGCCACGGTTCAACAAAGAAGATGAAGGCGTGTCACGCCATGGTTGGCCCATTCAAATCACGCGTGCATATTTTTTGTTCTGACCAATAATCATTGTTTTATTTCATTATATTTTCTTTGTATTATATTAACAAACAAAGCGAAGTGGCCTAGTGGCAAGGCAAACGCTCCAAACTCCTTCAGGACCTGGGTTCGAATCCCAGGTCCCCCACTTCCTATTTGATTTTTCCTTTCAGGCAATCATGTGCATATCCAGGTTTGCAGCTCACCATGCACTATTGTTCAATCAATTTCCAGATGGCCCAAGGCCAAATCTGGTGGCCAAGATCTGAAGGACCACCGTAGGCAAAGTCAGCGCACACACACCAAATCCAGGAAAAGTCCAACAAGGCCAGCGTGTAATGGGCCTTCAGATTGCCATTCCTGCCCCCATTTCAGGCCCATACCCCCTCTCTCTCTATTTTATTTATTTATTTTGTTTATTTTATTTGTTTTATTATTTTTGCTTAATTAACTAACCAATTAAAATTCTTTTCTTTATAAAATCAAAACCCCAAAAAAAATATATTTTATTCAATCAAATTTTTTTTATTAATAAACATTAATTAATTAATTTAGGTTTTAATTAGAAATAACTTTAACCTATTTTTTGTAAATAATTAAAATTAAATTAGATTTAATTAGGTTTTAATTACTAACATTAATTATTTTATTTTTCTTTCCTAAATTAAAAAAAAAACCCAAAAATATTTATTTTTTATTAATTAATTAATTTAATTTACTTTAGTAATTAATTTAGGTTAATTTCTTTCTTAAAAATAAAAATAAAAAAAAAAATCTTTTCTTTAACAAAAAGGGTCAAAACCCTAATATTGCGCTCGATTTAATTTTCTGCACGCGATTTATTTTATTTTATCCATTTATGTATCTGATTCCGGATTGTAATAGTAAATAGGACCTTTATTTATTTTTATCGCTTTATTTATTTTTAAAAGGGTTTGTCTTTGGCGATGTAAATACCCGACGCCTTGTAATTTAAATTCCGCATTTTATTTCCGGCAAATTATAACTGTTAGATGTTTGATAATAGGATGGCATGACAAGACTGAATGTTTTAACCTAAAATCAACTTAGATCACACTTAACATGTATAAAGATAAAAATAACTGAAAACGACACACTCGCACATGCGCACTCTTAGGGTACACCCCACTTGGTTGCCTTCGTACGCAGTCATTTAGTATAGGTAGTTTTAGAGGTTGCCCTCTTGTCTAAAAGATCATAGTTGCCTCGAAACGGTTGCCTCGGATATTGTTGCCTCAAACAAATGATCTAAGACATTAGGGTTACCGCTAAGGCGTCCTAACATTGCTTTAGTGACCGCACGTCCCTCATTCAAATTGACCCTTAAACTCCAACGACGGTGCTACCTACTCACTAATAATGGGATAGAATTTCCTAAAGGACATTAGCATAGAACGATTCTTTTTTCAAGTAGGTAGATGGTTCTTGGATACTTGCTCTTTCAAAAAACAAAAACTTTTCACACTTACACTCCTTTTCGAACAAAGTTTTCAAAAACACTTCATTACACTCTTGAGGACATAAGTAAGAGTTAAATCGAAGTTTTCAAACAAAAAGTTTTTCAAACCCACAAGCACAAAGAAAACAATTTTGAAAACAATATGAGCAAGTACCTAAGAGCCCATGGATAACCACGGATATAAATGGTGCTAACACCTTCCCTTTCTATAATCTACCCCTTGAACCCGAGAAAAATCTCGAAAAAGGAATTTTTCTGTGCTTTTTTCCTTTCCTTGTTTGATAAAATAAAAGTCGGTGGTGACTCTTGCTTACCACGACATGTTGTGAAAACAAACGCAAAACACAAACCAGCATTCCAAAAAACAGTAAGTTCTTCCCACCGTATCACAGATACCTTGCAACATTGCTAATCATGGCTATACAATGACCCACGCCCGTCCCGTTTACATCCAAAGATAAGGTTGTTTACCAAATCAATGGTAAGACAAGAATGTCAAAGGAAAAGAAAATGAACAAGAAAGACATTTGAGTAGGTAGATTGTTCTTATTTACTTGCTCCATTTTAAACAAATATCCTTGCTATTTTCAAAACAAACACACACATTTCCAAACATCTTACAAACATTGAAAACATTTTCAAAAAAGATCAACATCTTTGTATACATTCTTACGAACGATAATCATTACAAAGATTTCCTAAACAATGGCCTATTTTACAAAATACTTTCAAAACCACACAAAGCACATTTTCAAACAAAAGCAAGTGATCTAGCAAGTAACTAAGAGCCCATGGAAAACCATGGATGAACAGGGTGCTAATACCTTCCCTTTTCATAATCTACCCCCCAAACTCAAGAAACAATCTCAAATGTCTTTCCTGTGATTTTTCACCTTTACTTTTGGATAAAAGAAAAGTCGGTGGTGACTCTTGCTAACCGCAACATTTGCGATAAAACGCAAAACAATCAAGTCAGTTCTCCCACCATATCACAGAACTGGCGACTCTGCTGGGGAAAATTCTAAAAGTGGGGTTACCTTAGGGTTTAGATCATATTTACTTGCTTACATTGTTTGAATTGTATGCTTTACATTATGGTTCTTTGTTTGGGTTTGAATCCTTTACCCGGATTTGGGATACATTATAGGTAAGTAGTAATACATTGTGGAAACTATGCGGGGTATACCGACTTGGTCTAAGCAATAGCTACGTTAGTGCGACATATTTGTGGGTACAGGTAGCCTTTGAGTTAATCAAAGAGAATACGGGGACGCTGAGTGATGTCATGAAACACTAATTAAATTCTAGAACCTTTACTTGATCAACTTGGCCTTTAGGATGTAGTGAGATGACCGGCTTTGGTGCAGTCTGAAGTTGGTAGATACTCGATACTACACTCATTGAGGTTTGGTTTCTTGGGATATTTCTGTCGCCATTAAAGAGGCTTGAGCTGAAATAATGACCAAGGAAACAATCCAGTGATATTGAGCTCCTTAGAACCCGGTAACTATTACTAGGACATGTTTAAGCCAACTAAACTTCAAGAGGGTACTTACCTAAAAACTCCATGCAAGCCTAAACTAAGGATTTGTTTGCTTTGCTTGTATATGCATACTTGTACATAACATCATGGACATCATGAACATCATATACATCCACTAACCATTTCAAGGATTTTGGGATTCATCTTTGTTCTTGTTTTGTAGGATATGTGTTGTACCCCAAAATTTTCCCTCCCATATTTCTTAACACATGGCAAGTGAGGCCCCAAAATTGCTCAAGGAAGTTCAAGAATTGACCAAACAAACTCTCTACTAAGGCAGTATACCTCAAATTAGGGTTTCCATCTTCATCAAGATGTGTGAACCACAAAGGACTCAAATGCTCACCATTTTCATATATGTTCTCAAGATCATCAATGTCAAGTTTCAAGCCTTGCAGAAAAAGTTTGCTCAGTCAATTGCTCAAATGCCTGAAAATCAATTATACTAGGTCAAAAGTCAATTGTGGCCCACATACAGTCAAGCTTCAATATTTTTGGTCAACATCATCATTTTGAAGTGTTATCCATCATTTGATCAAGGGTTGATCATGATTCCTCAAGGATTTCTCACAATTCATCAAAATCCAAAAGTTGCTAAATTAGGGTTTTATAGGAAAAGTCAACTCAACTTTGACCAAGCATCACTTTTTCATACTTTATCAGAAATAACCCATTCAAAGCTCATTTTTAAGAGGATGCAATTCCCTACAATTCATCTTCAGCTCCCAAGTCTAGAATATGCACTCACAAAAAGATATGAATTTTGACATTATAGGTCCTTTTGAAAAGTCAACAAAAATACCTTTTGGGTCAAAGCCTCATACATGAACATGGAAGACTCAATTGAGATGAGAGTAAAAGGGTTGTTTAGAGGACATCGTAATATTTCTAAATAGTCCAAGAACACCTCTCTAGGGTCAAAATTGAGAGAGTTATGCATTGGTCAAGTTGACCATTTTTGCAAAATTGCCAAAAGTCCAATGTGCTCAAATTTGCATTTTTTGCTAAATGGGCCCAACTTTTTATGCTTGCACCTCAACTATAATGTGGTCCAAGACTCAAATGTTCACTCACCCATTATGTGCTTCATTTTTCAATTTATTTTGATTTTTCATTAATTAAAAAGTGAATTAAATCAAATAAATGATGAAAATTAACAAAGATATGATTTGATTTTTTTTGACACATTGGCAATCAAGGTATGATGAGTTAAGAAGATCAAATAGAATTAAGTTCAATTGGTACAAGAAAGGAATGATTTGGCTCAAAATAGCAACATATCATATAGCTTGCAAATCAAATCAAATCTTGGATAAATGCAAAGATTTAGTCCAAGTTTGTTAACCTAATTCACTCTAGGTTATATAGTGAACAATTCCAGATCAAAAAGAAGGGGTTAGAGTCGTGAAAAAAGGGAGAGAAAAGTCACAAAATTCAAATAAAAGTGTGAATTGGTTTTCACTCCACATGCCATCTCAAGCCATCTTAGCTATCCCAATCCATTGTTGGAAGTCCCAGAAAGTTGTCTCAATCGTTTTCCAGGCCTGAAACACCCAGAAACACGCGCTACACCTAATACGGTTTGACATAATTTTCCAATTCGATTATCATAATTCTTGCATCATTAGCATCTTTAACTCATATATTTGTAATCTTCATCATGTTTGCAAGCTAATCATGTCATTTAATTGTGTTTTTGAAGCCTGTACACGATGTTGCCATTGCTAGGGTTTTTGCATTATTTTTAGGGTCTTTTTGTACAGGAACAATTGGGCTTTGAATCAGGTATCATGATGCTAGTGAGGATAAGACGAGTTGATTGGTACTATTACCTTTCATTTATCTTGCGTGTACAACATTTTTGAAATATGCAGGGTTATACCTATTGTGATACGGTGGTAGAACTGATTTGAGGGTTTTGCGTTTTATCACAAATGTTGCGGTTAGCAAGAGTAACCACCAACTTTTCTTTTATCCAAAAGGAAAGGTGAAAAATCACAGGAAAGACCTTTGAGATTATTTCTTGAGTTCGGGGGGTAGATTATGAAAAGGGAAGGTATTAGCACCTTTTTCATCCATGGTTTTCCATGGGCTCTTAGTTACTTGCTAGATCACTTGCTTTTTTGTTTGAAATTGTGCTTTGTGTGGTTTTTGAAAGTATTTTGTAAAGAAGGCCATTCGTTTAGGAAATCTTTGTAATGATTCTCGTTTGTAAGAATGTATATAAAGATGTTTGTCTTTTTGAAAATGTTTTCAAAGTTTGTAAGATGTTTTGAAATGTGTGTGTTTGTTTTGAAAATAGCAAGGATAGTTGTTTGAAAATAGAGCAAGTAACTAGAAGTAATCTACCTACTAAAATGTCTTTCTTATGCATTTTCTATTCCTTTGACATTGTTGTCTTACCATTGATTTGGTAAGCAACCCTATCTTTGGATGTAAACGGGACGGGCGTGGGTTATTGTATAACCATGATTAGCAATGTTGCAAAGTATCTTAGCATTTTGAGGGACCAAGATCATTTTGTAAGGCAACTTAGAATAGTGTCATCGAGGGACTATGATCTTATACTTGTTTGTTTTGCCAAGATACTTCGCATGCGTAATATGGCCATTTTTGTATAAGGCAACCAAGTGGAGAAACACTAAGGATGCTTTTGTGCAAGTGTGTTATTTTCATGCTTTGTTTTTATCTTTAATTTAGGGTTTTCTATTTACTTTGTTTTGATCTTATCATACAAACCCTAATTACTAATCATGGCATGTAAAGCGGTAAATTGTGTAATGTAAAGATTACTAAGCTATTACAACAATTTTATGGGAGGGGGGAATACAAATTTAAATGGGGATTTGCAAGAATGTAAACCTAAATAAATTATTACAACCAAATCGAATTTATAGGAATATTAGAATAAATAATATACAATATTTAAATATGCAATATTATGTACATGCAAGAAAAAGATTTTGTTTTGTTTTTATGTGAAAAGAAATTTAAACCTAAAAATATAAGGAAAAGAAATTAATTCTTGAAAGAAAGGTTAACCCTAATTTCTATTTTAAAAGAAAATAAAGTTCTTATGTACTATTTTTTATGTATTTTTATGTTAAAATAATAAATAATATTGTATAAAAAAATATAAAGTTTTTATATATACAAAAATAAATATTTATAAGTATGGAATGAAAAGGAAATAAATAAATTATACTAAACATATTTTAATTATATTTTACAAGTTTATTAAGAAAATAAATAATATATATTGAAGATAAAATATATTTTCATGTGAAAAATAAACTAAAATAAAATAAAAGTGCAATATTATCAAATTTATATTTTTTAAGGATTTTTTATGCATTAAAGAAAATATTTAATAAACTAAGATGAAAATAAAACAAATAAAATAAAAATACAAATAAAGTTGGGAAAGGGGGGTGTTCTAAATAATCCAGTGGTGAAAGTTAGAAAAAACAACTAAGCCCAACGTGGAGGCCCAAACCTACAAAAAGCCAAAACTGAAAGTGGAAAAAATGTTAAAAAACAAAAGGTAGCGCCAAGGTTCGAACCCAGAACATGGGTCTCACCAGCACGCTACCTTGCCACTGGGGTGGCTATACATCCATTGATTTAAGTGAAACAAAAATAACATAACATGAACAAGTTCCTTGCCCTGTACTTTATCTTCTTCCCCAAGCTGGCCAGATATCTTGTAACTTGCTTATCTCTCCATGAAAATGAAAACTCATAACATGAAAACTGTAGCATTTTGTCTCACGATTCTAACCATATAAATCATGTAAGCTAACAATAAAAGATCAGAATGAATTTTAAAAGCCCTAAATTTAAACCTAAATTTTTCAGAATCTTCAAGTTCAAAATTCTCTCAACTCAGGCCAAATAAATGCAAGATAAATGTATGTACAGCTTCGTTGTAATGAGGACTACATTGTTTATTCACAAATCGTGGCCAATGGTTGCCTGTATAAAGAGATAGAAGTTGAGGTTTTTACCTCTTTCAGTTGAAATCGTGGATGGAGTTGGAGTGATTTTTATGGAGGCCTGATGATTGCTTGAGCTTGCTTGAACCTCCCTGAGTGTGTTCCAACCCTTGCCTTGCTTTGAAAGTGTCTGAAACTCTATGGCCAAGTCAACCTGCAAGCTTTGAAAGCAAAAATGGAAGATGATGGAGAAGGGGTTACAGTACATGAATGAGGGTCTGGATCAGTTAGATATCAAGTAGGTAAGGTGTTTTGATGATCAAGACTTGAAACGCACGAGCAAAATGGGAGATTGGTATGCTTATGCAAACACTGCAAGTCTTGACAGTTTTTTGGTGTTTTTGAGTTTTGGAGTGTTTAAGGCTTCTAGTAATCGTATCCTATGTTGTATTATGTTTGTATATTAGTATATAATCATTTTTTCAACTCTCCAACAAATTTGCAAGTTATAGGCTTTTGGCACACTTTCTTGCTTTTGAAGCAAAGTGAAGGGATAAGGCTTAACATGCTTGTACTGACTTTCTTAGGGTTGATATATACTTGTACAATTTTCTTTAGGCCTGTAAGACTTATATTTGCAAAGGAGTCAGGTTCAATGCTCAAGAATTGGAAAGTGGCAAAAGTTGAGTTTTTCAAAATGGCAATGGTCACTTTATGCCATTTATGGAATTACAACTTGGGTAATGGCTCTAAGACTTGGATCAAAGCTTTGTCAACGGATTAAGCATTAAATTAAGGAGTAAGAAAAAAATTTGGGACCTGTAAAGCATGGATTAGGAAGCATAGGTACTGATTGAAACTTTGTTTCTTCATGAAATGGCTTGAACCAAAAGTGAGAAATTGCCAACTTCATCTCTTCGATTCTCCCTACTCAAAAATTATCTTGATGAGTTCTTGGACATTTTGGAAAGCTTGCAATGTGCTATATAACTCATCTTTGAAATTCATTTCAATATACTTCTTGTAACTAGGTGAAAAATTGCCATGAAGTTGGGTCTAAAACCTGCCACAATTAGGGCAAAAATTCACTAAGTTACTTAGTTCATGAGCATGTATTCATAAATTTATATCTTGAGATCCAAGCATCTTTAGGGAAAAGTGTGTGAAGAAAAGTTGTATATTTCATGGAGGTCTACAACTTTCATGTTGGGAACTTGCTTTGAATCATTATGCATCATGGTGAAAAAATGGCCGAAAGTTGAGAAAAAATAAGAAATTTTCTATACTTAGAAAATTTTCTAAGTTAAGCAAATTTTCAAATTTAAACCCTAATCTTCAAACTTGGATTTCTTGATGAACAAGTTTCACATCTTGACATGTTTTGATGAATTGTGACCCTTGACACTTGATTTTGACCAAAAAGTCAAAATTTGACTTTTCAGTGTACAATTGACTTTTGATTTGTTAACTGCAAATTTCATCTGTCAATCCAATGAAATTGCAATGTTTTGAACCATGATATTAGGTCAAGATGATGCAATTGAATCCTTGAAATCATGATTTAACTCAATTTGTCATTTGCTAGGTCAAAAAACCAGAAATTGCCCTTCCTCAGTCAAAACCCTAATTTTTGACCATTTTGCCCTTTTGGTGATTTGATCAAATTTCTTGAGGAATTGTGATCCAAACTTGAGAAAATGATATATATATATATATATATATATATATATATATATATATATATATATATATATATATATATATATATATATAAGTCTAAAATGTTGATGTGGATCAAAATTTATGAAGTTTGACTGTAAATTGGCCATGGTTGACTTTTTCCCCAATACAACTGATTTTTAGGTCAATTGTCCAATTGACTGATAAAAAATGTGGTTCAAAGCTTGAAACTTGTCCTGAGTGATCTTAGGAATCCATAATGATCTTTCAAAGTCACATGAAGCATTGATAGTTCAAAAATCCTTGTGCAAACTCAAACCCTAATTTTGGGTCATCAGTGCATGATGAGATACCTTGAGCTGACCAAACCCTAATCAAGTCTTGAGTCAAAGAAACCTTGTGAGAAAAGTCTTGATAAATGAGAGGGAAAATTTTGGGGTACAACACCTGCCCCTGTTCAATCTTCTTAAACCTGAAGAGTTAGATTGGCGAGATTTGCCATTCGCGACTCGAAGGTGAGAGAATGATTGGACACTAGAGTGCCAAGAAATTTGCACTCAACGATGTGTAGTTGAGGGAATGAGCTTAAAGATGCCATTTGGGGAAGTGATAGAATCTTGTTGGAGATGGGCTTGTAGATGCCATCCAAAAATGTTTGTTGAATTGTAAGTTGTAAGCTGAATGAGTAACAGAATGGCATCCGTGTCTAGAGCGTATCCGTACTGTATCTGAACTTGAATATCTGAATGAGTATCAGAATGACATCCGTGTCTGGAGCGTATCCATACTGTATCTTGAAATCTGAATGAGTATCAGAAAGGCATCCGTGTCTGGAGCGTATCCATACTGTATCTGAACTTGAATATCTGAATGAGTATCAGAAAGGCATCCGTGTCTGGAGCATATCCGTACTGTATCTGAACTTGAATATCTGAATGAGTATCAGAATGGCATCCATGTCTGGAGCGTATCCATACTGTATCATGATTGCACATTGTTAATGGTAGCTGTTAATCTTATCCTGAAAAGGGTAAAATGTTAGCTGAAACACAAAGTTATGTTGTATGAAATGTATTATGCAATGTATTTATTTTATCAATGTTTATGATATATGGATGTAATGTATGCGCATGTAAGCTGATTTGCTGTATTGCTATTTGATTGAGGAAAATAAATCCTTGAATGCTACTGAGGATATATGGATTCTTCATGTCTTAAAGTTGAAGTACTGACAAGATTCTGTTGTGAGAGCAATGCCATTTACTACTTGAGGAATTCTGAGAAATTTGACGATCTCTACTGGGGATTAATAATTTGAAGTTTTAGTTCCGCTGGGGATCTAAATGACGTACTGTGGGGATTTCCTTATGGAATAGCCTAGAGACGTTTTCCTGCTTTTTCAACCTATCAGTAATTGTCTTTCGCATTTTGTTTATTTGTAAACGGTAATTATGTTCAAATGCATATGTTCATTAATGAATCATTGGACGTTTTTGCAAATAAAACACAAGTGTAAAGAAAAAGACAAATAGTTTTCTATACTTTCAAAGAGATATCTTTGTATTTAACTTTGAATAAGTATTTTGTACAAAGGAGACAATCATTCTAGTAAGAGAATGATGCCATAAAAGCAAGAAAAACTTTATACAAAGAAAGATAGCTATGTGTAATAATCCCATGGGGTTTCCATTCTGCTATAGCCTTCGTATCTCCGAATATCTTGTCTATTTGTTGCTTCGTCCGAAGATGATTGAATTGATCAGAAACTCCGAGTTTGTCAGTGGAAGTCAAGAGGTTGTCCACAAAGTGATCCGACAGGACATAGTCATACGCTTTAATTCCCTAACTTTTGCCTGGACCACCCTTTCGGTATTTCAGTCCACCGGGAAACCCTTTTTTGCCCAAGTCGCCCTTTCGGGTTTTCAACATGCTGGGTGTACAAATTTTTTTTATTTTATCCCTAATTTTTTCCCGAACCTTTTTGGTTCGCCGGGATGCCCCCTTTTTTTTGCCTAGGTGTGTCAACCTAGCGGGTATTTTATGCGTAGTATCTTTTGACTATGTCCGTGTTCGCAGGTTGTGGCAGGTCATCATCGTCCATGGTGGTTAAGATCATTGCCCCACCGGAGAATATGTTCTTGATTACAAATGGTCCTTCATAGGTAGGAGTCCATTTGCCCCTGGGATCACTTTGTGGTAAGAGAATCCGTTTGATCACTAGATCTCCAACTTGATATACTTGGCATCTGACTTTCTTTTTGAAAGCCTTGATCATCCATTTTTGATACATCTGACCATGGCAAACAACAGTAAGTATTTTTTCATCAATTAAGTTCAATTTATCAAGTCGAGTATGGATCCAATCATCCTCACATAAACCTGCATCCCTCATAATCCTCAAAGAGGGGATCTGAACCTCAATAGGCAAGACAACCTCCATGCCATAAACCAAAGAATAGGGTGTTTCCCCAGTTGATGTGCGAGCCGTGGTACGATACCCGTGGAGAGCAAATGGTAGCATCTCATGCCAGTTCTTGTAGGTGACTGTCATTTTCTGTATGATCTTTTTAATGTTTTTATTTGTAGCTTCGACGACACAATTCATCTTTGGCCGATAGGGGGACGAATTGTGATGCTGAATCTTGAACTGCTCGCACAAGGCGGTGATCATAGTATTGTTAAGATTTGTACCATTGTCAGTGATGATCCTTTCTGGGATACCATATCGGCAAATGAGATTTTGCTTGATGAAGCGGGCAATAACATTCTTAGTAACGAATGTGAAGGAAGCTGCTTCGAACCACTTTGTAAAATAGTCAATGGACACTAGAATGAAGTGGTTTCCATTGGAGGTTGTAGGCTTGATCTCCCCAATCATATCGATTCCCCACATAGCAAAGGGCCAAGGAGCCGTCAAGACATTCAGAGGAACCGGAGGTATGTGCACCTTGTCGGTATAAATTTGACACTTATGACAAGTTCGAGAGTGTTGATAGTAGTCTGCTTCCATGGTAGACCAATAATAGCCTGTCCGTAGGATTTTCTTCGCCATCGTATGCCCACTGGAGTGAATGCCAAAAGTACCTTCATGTAATTCAGCCATGATCTTTTCAGCCTCAATATTTTCCACACACCAGAGCAGAATGGAGTCATGATTGCGTTTGTATAGGATGCTGTGATACGGTGGCCAGAACCAGACTGTTTTGAAAATGCTGGTTTGTGTTTTACGTTTGTTTTCGCAAAATGTTGCGGTAAGCAAGAGTCGCCACTGACTTTTATTTTATCCAACTGGAAAGGAAAAAAGCACATAAAGATTCATTTTTCGAGATTTTAAGTACGGGGGGTAGATTATAGAAAGGGAAGGTATTAGCATCCTTTCTATCTGTGGTTTCCACGGGCTCTTAGGTACTTGCTCATCATTTTAAAAATTTCTTTGTGTGTTTGTGTGATTTGAAAAGTTTTTGTTTTAACTTCGATTTAACTCTTGCTTCTGTCTTCAAGAGTGTTACGAAGTGTTTTTTTTGAAAACTTTGTTTGAAAAGGAGTGTAAGTGTGAAAAAGTTTGTTTGGATTGAGCAATTACTTAAGAACTAATCTACCTACTCGAAAAAAGAATTGTTCTATGTTCGTTTCCTTTAGACAGCGCTATCCCACTATTAGTGAGTAGGTAGAACCATCGTTGGAGTTTTGAGGGTCAATTCGAAAGTGATGTACGGTCACTAAAGCAATGTTAAGACGCCTTAGTAGTAACCCTAATGTCTTAGATCAATTATTCGAGGAAACAATATCCGAGACAACTATTTCAAGGCAACTTTTCCGAACGGGACTTTGATCTTTGTTTAGACAGGAGAGCGACCACTAAAGCATCCTATACTTAATAACCGTTTACCGAAGGCAACCGGAGTGTGAGTATACTCTAGGAGTGTGCATGTGCGTGTGATTCAATTTCAAGTTATTATCTTTGCACATTTAGGGTTTGCTAACTGTTTTAAAGTTTTACATACATTCTTGTTATGCATCCCTAATATCATACATCTAACAGTTTAATATTTTGCAGAATTTAAAGTGCGGAAAGTAAGCTACGCTATTACAAGGCTTCGGGTATTTACATAGCCAAAAACAAACCCTTAAAAAAAACGATAAATGAAAGTAAAAGGTCCTAATTAAGCTATTACAACTTGTGAGCAATTACATTAATAGAGTAAAAATAAAATGATAAAGCGCGCGCGAGGAAATTAAGAACGATAAGAAATTAGGGTTTTGACCCTTTCTAACCTAATTGAAAGAAAAAAATGTTTTTGTTGTTTTTAATTACTTTTAAGAAAAAAGAATATGGTTTTTTAAAATTAAATACAAAATTAATTGGTTAATTAAATTAATTAAAGAAAATAACTAATTTTAACCTATTTTTGTGTTTTTGGTTATTTTAAGAAAAAGAAAATATAATTAAGTTAGAAACAAAAACCCTAATTGTTCTAATTAATTTTAATTTATTTACAAAAAGAAATTAAAGTTACATAAAATTAAAATCTAATTAAATTAAATTTTTTTGATAAAAATAAAACTAAAATCTAATTTGATGGAAAAATTATTTTTGTGATTTTTTTAATAAAAGAAAATAATTGATTTGTGTTAGTAAAGTAAATAAATAAATAAATAAAAGAAAAGAAAAGATGAAGAAAACTGGGCCTGAAAGTAATCTGAGGGGGTGTCTAAAGCAGATTCTGGGCCCAAAACAAGGTTGTCCATGTTGACTTCCATGCTTCCATGCTTTGCGTTGACTAGGTCCCATGATGGTCCTTCGTATGCTAGCCTTCAGATCTGGCCTTCCGGACACATGGCTGATGGGATGATGATGGACTATGGTGGTCCTTGGCCTTGTGTGCACGCTGGATCGTGGAAAGACAAAATATGTGAAATAAATGGGGGACCTGGGATTCGAACCCAGGTCCTGATGCCTTTTGCACTCACCTTGTAACCAACTGTGCAAGCTATTTTTGTTGTACATATAATAATAATAATTAATAATATATAATACATGCCAGTTAATGGAAAAAAAGCGCCAAAATTCAAATGGCCCAGTAAGGTGGTGCCACGCAGTTCATCCCCAACCTCGCTCCGTTGCTAAAAGTGAAACACTTTTACCTACGAACATATGTCCGTCGCTACATCCCTGCAATTTCTCAAAATCCTCCATGGGCATGATAAATGACATCTAATGCCATGGGTCAACTCGTCTGGACCTGCTGAGTATTATGATGCCCTTTTTATGGGCCAATTTTGCCTGCACACAAAAATCCTAAATCGAGCCAAAAAAACCTAGCAAATGTGAAATCTCGTACAGTCCATGAAAACGCAATTAAATGTTACAGAAAGCTTGCAAATGTGTTAAGGAACGAAAATGTATGATTATCTCATGCTATAAGTGCCAGAATTATGCAAATCAAATTCAAAAAAAGTTCAATGTCGTGACGGCCTTACAGTGGTTTCTAGCATCTGAAACTGCTTGTTCTTGATTGGTATAGGTTCCTTGTGATCCCAGGAAGCGATTGGGATGGCTAGAAGGTCTTGAGAATGCCTGGGACTATGAATTCGACTCAGCACTTTTTTGTGTTTTTTTCAAGTTTGGTCCTTGTTCTTGCGCCTCTCTCCAACCTTGTTTTAGGTCTGCAAATGTTCAATATATATCAAGGATTGGATTAGGGTTTAAAACATGATCTCAATCTTCCTCCATTATTGATTTTGATTTGGATTTGATTCACTTGAAAATCTTGTTAAAAATAGGTCAAAATCAATCTTTTTATGCACACAAAGGCCTTGCACGAATTCAATCACTTGCCAACTGGATATAGGACCTGAAACAAGCACAATATCTTGAGATTTCAATGTTTTGGATTTTTCCATTATTTGTTTTGATTAAAATTTATTTAATTCAAATAAAAATCAAAATAAATAATAAAAACAAGATAATGACAAGTGGAAAGAGATAGGGCTCGTGGACCATGCTACCAACTCAAAACAAGTGCAAAAAGTTAGGCCCATTTAGCAAAAATTGCATTTTGAGGCATAGTTGACTTTTGACAATTTTGCAAAAAGGGTCAACTTCACCAATGCATAGCTTCCTCAATTTTGACTCTTTAAAGGTGTTATTGGACTTTTTAGAAAGCTTGAGATGTCCTCTAAGCAAACGTTTTGGTCTCATCTCAATTTGGTATCCCATGTTCATGTATGAAGCTTTGACAAAAAAGGTGTTTTTGTTGACTTTTCAAAATGACCTATAATGTCCAAATTCATAACTTCTTGTGGGTGCATATTTTGAACTTGGGAGCTGAAGACGGATTGTAGAGAATTTCATCCTATTCAAGATGAGATTTGGATGGGTCATTTCTCATAAAGCATGAGAAATTTATGCTTGGTCAAAGTTGAGATGACTTTTCCTACAAAACCCTAATTTAGCAACTTTTGGGTTTTGATGAATTGTGAGCAATCCTTGATGAATCATGATCAACCCTTGATCAAATGATGAATAATACTTCAAAATGAGTATGTTGACCCAAAATCTTGAAGTTTTACTGTATGTAGGCCATAGTTGACTTTTTCCCTAGCACAATCGATTTTCAGGCCTTTGAGCAATTGACTGAGCAAACTTCCTCTACAAGGGTTGAAACTTGACATGGGTGATCTTGAGAACATATTAGGACAATGGTGAGAATTTGAGATCCCTTGGACTCAAGTATATTGATGCAACATGAAACCCTAATTTGTGGTAGACTGCCTTAAGAGGGAGTTTGCCTGGTCAACCCTTGGACTTCCTTGAGCAACTTGAGGATCCTTTTTTGAAATGTTTTGAGAAACATGGGAGGGAAAATTTTGGGGTACAACAGATGCCATTACTCAGGAAGAAATTAGCAGAGAATCTCCTTAAGAACTTTTTATCATTGATTGAAGCTCCTTCTGGATATTCTTGAGCCTCGAGATACCTCTTGACTTCATGAAACCAAGGCTGGTCCACTACCTCTTCAGTATTAATCTCGTGACATTGTGATGGTTCATCCATTTGTTCAATGGTGATTTGGGGAGCCTCGTTATCCCAATTAAGTTTAAACATAGATTACATTGTGGCTAGAGCGTCTGCTAGCTGATTTTCTTCTCACGGGAAGTGCTCGAAGGTAATATCCTCAAAATGTGGCAGCAATGTCAAAACACATTCTTTGTAAGGGATAAGATTTGGGTGCTTAGTATCCCATTCTCCTTTGATCTGGATGATGACCAGAGCTAAATCTCCTAATACATCTAAGGATTTGATTCCCAAATCTATGGCAGCCCTGAGACCAAAGATGTATGCTTCGTACTCCGCCATATTATTCATACAGTTGAAACAAAGTCTGGCAGTAAAGGGAGTATGACACCCCTATGGAGATACGAGTACAGCGCTGATACCATTACCAAGTGCATTGGATGCCCCATCAAAGAACAGGGTCCATCGGGATCCTTGTTCAGGTCTGTCATATGGTCTGATTTCTTCACAGTTGTCTAATGTCATGATGTCTTCATCCGGGAATTCAAATTTCATGGACTGGTAATCTTCTACAGCTTGATGAGAAAGATGATCAGCTAGCACACTTCCCTTTATAGCTTTTTGGGTAGTGTATTGTATGTCATATTCTGTTAGGATCATCTGCCATCTAGCTATCCTCCCAGACAAAGCAGGTTTTTCGAAGATGTACTTTATCGGATCCATCTTAGATATCAACAAAGTAGTATGAGTCAAAATATACTGTCTTAGTTGGCGAGAAGCCCATGCCAGAGCGCAACAAGTTTTCTTGAGTAGTGAATATCTGGTTTCACAGTCGGTAAACTTTTTGCTCAGGTAGTAAATAGCATGCTCTTTTCGGCCAGACTCGTCAAGCTGCCCCAATACACACCCCATTGAGTTCTCTAAAACGGCCAGATACATGATCAGTGGTCTTCCCTCGACTGGTGGCATCAAAACAGGAGGCTCTTGTAAGTACTCTTTGATCTTGTCAAAAGCAATCTGGCATTCATCATTCCATCTGACTACTTGATCTTTCTTCAATAGTTTGAAGATTGGCTCACAAGTAGCTGTTAGGTGAGAAATGAATCTGGAAATATAGTTCAGGCGTCCCAAGAATCCTATGACTTCCTTCTCAGTACGAGGATAAGGCATTTATTGTATCTCTTTAACCTTGGCAGGGTCAAGCTTGATGCCTTTGTTGCTGACAACAAAGCCTAGGAGTTTACCGGACCGCACTCCAAATGTGCACTTGTTTGGATTCAACCTTAGTTTATATTCCTTCAATCTCTCAAACAACTTTTGCAAATGATCAAGGTGCTCCTCTTCAGTTGGTGATCGGGCTATCATGTCATCTACATAGACCTCTATCTCATGATGTATCATATCATGAAATAAGGCTACCATGGCACGTTGATAGGTTGCCCCAACATTCTTTAGTCCGAATGGCATCACTTTATAGTAGAATGTGCCCCACTGTGTGACAAATGTAGTTTTCTCCATGTCCTCAAGTGCCATTTTGATTTGGTTATAACCTGAGAACCCGTCCATGAAGGAAAATACTTTGTGCTGGGCCGTATTATCAACCAGGATATCGATGTAGGGAAGTGGAAAATCATCTTTAGGGTTGGCCCTATTTAAATCTCTATAATCCATGCACATTCGTACTTTACTGTCCTTTTTAGGCACGGGAACAATGTTGGCAACCCATTGAGGATAGGAAGTGACAGCCAAAAATCCAGCATTAAATTGTTTCATGACCTCCGCTTTGATCTTCTTTGACATGTCAGGTCTCATATGGCAGACTTTTTGTTTTACTGGTGGACAGTCTTCTCTTGTGGGTAGACGATGTACCACGATGTCTGTATCAAGTCCTGGCATATCTTCATATGACCAGGCAAAGATCTCAACATAATCATGCAATAGCTGAATTAGACGCTCCTTGACCCTCGGCTCTAGATTGGCACCCACCTTGATTTCCTTTTTATCCTCCTCGGTACCCAAGTTGATTGTATCCACTGGTTCCTTATGAGGCTGAATAGCTCTTTCCTCTTGTTGTAGTAGTCTGGCCAATTCCCCTGGTACTTCACAATCTTCCTCACCTTCGTCTTCGGCTTGGTAGATTAGATCTTCAGAGTCACTAAAGGTCATAGCAGTATCGTTACCCACGGGATTCGGAATGGAGGGGTACCTGCATTTGTGAGTGTGGGTGTGTGTAAGGGTATAGCCATCCTTAAACAATAAAATGTAAAAGAAAGACAATGAACACAAAAGGTTTGTATGTGAAAAAACGTCCATGATTCGTTGAATGTCATATGAAGATGAAACAAAAACCCTTACAAATGGACCATTTTGCCTCGGGTAAGACACAAGGTTTTAAATGTGCCAATTGTTTGTGAATATTACAAGTCCAACAGAAATGTAAAAGATAAATTACTGAGATATGAAAGTTATTGGGACAAAGTCTCTGGCTTCCCAACTGTGAATTCCTCTGTTGACAGTAGGAAATATCCAATCCTCCAAGCTGCAATCTTCTTCACCATCTTCCACTGCATTAACCTCTCGGTTGCTAATCTTCAAAGGTGGCCCTCCAGCACGGGCACGACGCACAGCCTTCTGAGCACTTGAAGTAAACCCTAAGCCAAACTTGTCAAATTTATACGGAATGTCTGGAATTTGCCCCCAGATGGTGCATCCACCCTCCTCTACCACTGCCTTGGCGTCCTTTAGAGATGACATCCGAAGTGGAGGTCTTGTGATCTTGGGGATCTGGGATACTGTTTTGGTTACTACTACCTCTTGAGAGACTTCTTCAAAATGTTGAAAAGGAGTTTCAATGAACTCGCCATCCAACTCCATATACCAGAAAGAATTTAGGTGGCTAATCATGTACGCTTCCTCTCCATGGACAGTGATAATCTTTCCATGGACCGGGTATTTCAGCATCTGGTGTAGTGTAGAGGTGAAAACACCGACATTATGGATCCAGGGCCGTCCTAGCATACATGAGTAAGAGGGGCGGATGTCCATTACATAGAAAGTTGCGTTGAAAGTCTGAGTTCCAACCTTTATGGGGATGTCCACCTCCCGTGGACCATCCTTTTTGAGCCATCAGATGCTCTCACGACTATGTTACTGGGTTTCAATGTCAGTCCTTCGCAATCCAATCTGTCGAGATCTTTCTTCGGTAAAACGTTCAAAGATGAGCCAGTGTCCACCAAGACATGGGCCATAGTTGTTCCTCTACATTCCACAGAGACATGTAATGCCTCATTGTGCTTTCTCCCTCTTGGTGTCAAATCAACATCAGAGAAGCCTAGGCCGTTATCAGCTGTCAAGCTGGCCACACAATCTTGGAATTGGTTAGCGGACGTCTCTTGTGGCACATGGGCTGTCTTCAGAAATTTCACCAGAGCTTTCGCATGTGCCTCAGAATACAGCAACAATGCTAGCATGGAGATTTTGGAGGGAGTTTTCCCCAACTGTTCAACCACGTCATAGTCACTATTCTTTATTATCCTCAGGATCTCCTCCATTTCCTTCTCGGAGGTTTCGGGGATAGTCAATGATTGAGCCTTCGTCCGGACAGGCTCTTCTTGAATACTTTTTCCTCTAATTTCAGCAGTAGAAGTGTTGGTAGGGATAACAGCAGGGGTTGTGTCGTCTTTGCCAGTAGGAGCACTTGCATATATGATTATTGGTATGGAGGCAACCTTTGGAACAGACACGGGTCCAAAAACTTCCTTTGGAGGGGCAATTTCTGGAGAGAAGATTCTACCGCTACGGGTAATCTTACTGGTTCTGGCAATATTGCTAATTTCGGAGTCTTCTTCTTCAGTGCTCACTTCTTCGGCGGCCAGCCCATCTTGCTTGATACCATGGTAGTAGATGTCTCCACCGTAATTCCACGGTACTGTTTTGTCTGATTCATAAGGGACCGGCCCGGGCATTTAGATTATAAGAGGCATAGTTTTTGGAACCGATGTAATCCTAACGGGTATTTTGGGGACCCTGGAAGGATTGGCGGAGATGGTGATGATTGAAACGTCTTCAACAGGAACAGGTGACACAGGAGCATTTTCAAACAGAATCTCTTGGTTATCTATCAAGCGTTGAATTCCTGTCTTCAACAAAGGGCAAACAATTGGTGAGGATAAGCAAAGATGGAAGTCTTCATTACAACCTGGGAATACACCATCTTTCAACAAGTTTATCTTAATGATTGGGAGCGGAGTCAAGAGTTCATCAACTGTGGTAACAAACAAATCTTCTTCGATAGCATTGGTGTTGTGACCATGCCTAGGCATAGGAGCGGAAATGAAGTTTGGTTTCTCAGGCGCATCAAACTCAATCTCTTTTGCATCTATAAGGTCTTGAATTTTTTTTTCAAGGCCCAACAGTTGTTAGTGTCATGACCCATACTTTTGGAATGATATGCGCATCTGGCATTTGGGTGATAATGAGGGGACGTAGTGTTAGGATTCTTTGGAGCTTCCTTTAAAGTTTCCAGATTAGATTTCAGAAGATTTGGTAAAACCTGGGCTAGAGTCATATTAATTCTGGTGAATTGTCGGACTGGCCTTTCCACCCTCGGTTGGTTACTTCTTGGTTGATCAGATGTAGGCTTTGGGATCATAACGGCCCCTACCATTGGTCGGCGTTCAGCTCTCCCTTGATTCCTTTGTGGGTAAACAACAGATACCTCCTTTTTCCCGGTGAAAGGCTTTCTCACAGCTGTAGAGGCAGACGAATCCTTCTGAATCTTTCCACTTTTTATGCCAGCTTCCACCCTCTCTCCGGTTAGTATTAACTCAGTAAACTCCCAATCAAATGGTTGAAGAAAGGGCCCGATAGAGTTCCTAAGAACATATCCACCAACTCCCTTTCAGACAAAAGGGGTTGCACTCTCCCAGCTAGATCTCTCCATTTTTGCGCGTAATCTTTGAAACCCTCATTTGAATCCATAGCCATACTCTAAAGTTGAGTACGGATAGGCACCAAATCTGCATTATACTGGTATTGTTTATAGAAAGCTGCGGCAAGGTCTTCCCAGTTGTGGACGTCGGCCCATTCTAATTGGTAAAACCAATCGAGTTTTGTTCCGGATAAGCTATCCTGGGAAAAATGCACCCACAAGTCTTTATCGGCAGAGTGCGGCTGAATCTTTCTCACATATGATCGGAGGTGCATTTTAGGACATGACACCCCATCATATTTTTCAAACAACGGCACTTTGAACTTTGGTGGGATCACAATTCCCGATACTAGCCCCAATTCTTCAAAGTCTAGACCTGGTACCCTTTGTGTTCCATAGCGCTCAAACGCTCTTCAAGATGTCTGTACTTATCATCAACCGGAGGATACTGTTCCTCAGAGTAGTCTTCCTCTTCTACCTCCTCTTCAGATTCTGACAGAACTGTTGTTTCTTTTCCTTTCCCTTCTCCTTCATCAGATGTTGCTGCGAAATTCAAGGTTCTTCTAGTTTATCCTTGAAACCTTCTCCCCATGATTACAACACCAGTTGGTTTCTTCTCTTTCTTCTTTTTCTCTTTGGCCAACAGAGTCTTCAACTCCTCTTGTCCTTTGGCCAGGGTTGTGAGTAACTGTTGAAAATGCATGTTTTGAGCTTGAAGATCTTTGACTATCTGTTTGAGATCCATCTTACTGAAATAAACAGTAGAGAGATGAGGAAACTCGTTGCAAAAGACTTGTTTATGTTATGATGAATGATATGTACACATGCAATGCTTTCAAGGATTTAAAAATTCAAGTTCGTTTTAGACAAAAAGAAACAGACGTTATATTAATAAGATAGAGTTTGAATACATCAATGCCCCTTGGGCAAAATAATACAAAACTCTAAGATAAAAAAGTAGTGTGCATCCTCTTTGGTGCAATGTAGGCATTTAGAGTCTGCTCCTCATGAAGTAGCCTAGTGAGTTCCAAAACCTTCTTCTCGCTTGCGTAGAATTGGGCTTCGAAAGTATCTTGCTCTCCTTTGAGTTGTATCCAATCCCTTTGTAAATCTTCAAGAGATGTGGGAATGTCAGGATGTAGGATAGTGTATGGAACCTCTCCTTCCTTAACAGGCTCAATAATCACCGGGAGAATGGAAGGATAAGGCATCATAAGATTTTGAGCGCGGGTTCGTACCCACTTGAGGTAAGGCTCAAGAGGGATGGAATTCTTGTGTCCCAAAGTCTTGCTATCCACCTTGTTTATCATCCTCCAAGCTCGGATGAATCTCCGGTGAAGACCTTGATTGTCGTTGTCATAGTTGAATGCCAAGCCTTGAATCAACATCTCATGTGGGCCATCCCTTCGGGCATAATCAAACTGTCTTAGAGCCAAACATGGGTTGTAGGTGATTCCTCCCCTAATGCCAAGTAGAGTTACATTAGGGAATTCCCCACAACAGTCAACAATGACAACATTCTCTTTGGATCGAGAGCACCAATGAATATCTGAATGTTTGAGCGTCATTAACCTTTGTAACCACCATAATCCTTGCTCATTCTTTAAGATTGATTGGGGAAGATGAGAAATAAACCATCTTGCCATGAGAGGGGTTCAACAAATAAGGACACCTCTTTTCCTCATTGTGCGAGTGTGAAAAGAGTGCAGGATATCCCCTAGTAATGTAGGTACCGGATTGCGTGATATGAAGATTTTAACGACACTCACATCTATGAGTTGGTCAGGATTGGGGAACAAGACCATCCCATAGATAAGAAGAGCCACAATTTCCTCAAATTCTTATAAGTCTAAGGAATTCCAACAACTTTGGGCCTTCTCAAACAGAAACTTTGCTAAGAAGCCTTTGACACCACTTCTAGTTTCTCAATGAGTTACAACATCAGATGAGTGCAAGTGCAGAGCTTGGGCAATCTCTTCAGGCTTTGGATCTCTTTTAGTACCGTTGAAAGGTAGTTGATTGAGAATGGTAATCCTAAAGAGTTGAGATAATTCTTCCAAAGTGGGCACAAGCTGATAGTTGGGAAATGTGAAGCAATAATGCAAAGGGTCAAAGAACTGGAAGAGCACCTTCATCATATCCTCCTCTGTGTTGGAGGTGACCAAGTTGAATGGATAGTTCTCAGGGATCCTTGAAGCTAGCTCCTTGAGTTGTGGAGTGTTGTACCCCAAAATTTGCCCTCTCAATTATCAAGGCCTTTCTCACAAGGATTCTCAAGGTTCAAGCTTGCACAAGTACTTTGGATTTTCCAGCATCAGAATTAAAAGGAAACTGTAAAAAAAAGGAGAAAACAGATAAAAATATTATTTTGACAAAAATTGGAGAAATACAAGTGTTCTTCGTTTCAGCTTTTTCGATTGGCCTTTAGGCCTCTTTCAATCAACATCCTTCGATTGGCCTTTTGGCCTCTTTCGACACAAGCTTGGTTTGCATCCTTCGATTGGCCTTTTGACCTCTTTCGACACAAGCTTGGCTTGCATCCTTCGATTGGCCTTTTGGCCTCTTTCGCCTGGGCAGGTGACTTCTTGTTTCAGGTTTCGTTTGTGTCTTTTGCTGCCTGCATGCTTGCAATCGAAAGCCATGACCTACTGGTCACATGTACCCCCTGCAATGCAAGTCTTCGTTTGGGAACTCACCTTCTGTGTGCCTGGATGAAAACTTCAGTGGAGCAAGAGCCTCCTTCGAATGCAACTTGGATATGTCCTTCATGTTGAACTCTAAGCCTCCTTCGAACACGGACTTTCGATTGGGAAATATGTTCGCTTCGACCCATGCTTCGATTGGGCAATATAGCTTCCTTCGAGTTAGCTTGTTTCGACCATAAGCTTCGACTGAGGCAAAGGCTTCCTTCAAACAGGTGTGCTTCGATCTCACTCTTGCATCTGACTCAAGACCAAATCTCGTTTTCCAGGCTGTTGCTTCCAAATCTTAACATAGTCAAAAGTTTGTACAAAGGTTTTAAACTTTACCTTTTGGATACTACTATTCTGGGTTAAAGGCTATATACTTTTTCTTTTCATAGAGAATACTTTATCACAAAAGCAGCTGTCAACCTGAATTTAGTCTGAGCACAAGCAACGTCAGAGGCCTCAGTCACATCTCCTGCACCCCACTGCTGCTGCTGCCAACAGGCCCCCCACTTGTACTGTCACGTTACAGGCTGTTTTCAAACATATCCATTTCTTTTTCTCTATAAATAGAAGAATTTATGCAAAGCTAAAGAGGATCTTCTGGCCAGTCGAACGAATCTGCAGAAAATTCTCAAAAAACACAACAAATCTCTCAAGTCCCTTCAACACTTGTGAGAACAAACCCAGAATTTACTTCCTTCGATTCTGAAGAACAAGTATTCTTCAGTATCCTTTGAATCTAGTTTGGAAAGAAACATAAGACTTGTTTCTTTCCTTTCTTCGAATCCAGCAGTCCAAGCACAGCTGTTAGCCCCCTCTGTCAAATCCAGAACCTTGGGCCTCCACTCAAGGTCCCACATCCATTCAAGTCCTGAAGCAAGGTAAGTTTCTTACCTTTGAACTTTTCGTTTCATGACATAACATGTAAATAATCTTTACGTTCGTTTGAAACATGTACATACCACTGTTCTTTTCGTTTCCACTCTTTTAACATGTTTTTTAAAAGATAATCCTTTCGTTTTGCTTGTTGTTTGCCTGAACTAGCTTTAGTTATTAAACTGTTTGAAAGATAAATACTAGCATGGCTTCGGGCCATGTTGTCATTTAATGCTTGAAATGAAAGAAACAGGATACAGGAAATAGGGAACGAAGCTTCTGGCTTCTACCCTCTTTCTCCAGGTCAAACGAAAGAGACAACCAGGAGGAAAACCATGTCGACTTCTAGGCCCAAACGAAAAGCATGCCTTCACTGACTTCCTGCCCCTAATCAAAAGGAATTCCCTCACTGACTTCCAGGCCCCATTCGAAGGATACAACTTGCTGCTGCCTTTGCCAAATCGAAGGACAGGACCTCGCCCCTGCCAAGGCCCAATCGAAAGACGTGACTTTGCTGTTTCCAGCCCCAATCGAAGGAGGCCAACAAAATGAAAATCGAAGGCCGCTCCTACCCAAATCGAAGGAGGCTAGCAGAATGCAAATCGAAGGATGCTGCTGACTGGGTCGAAAAGCTCATTTTCCTTTTTTTTATATTTTGTTTTCTTTTGACTTTACATTTCTATGCACTTCAATATGGTTGTAATAGTGTAGGATTTATTTCTTGCATTTTTATTGCTTTATACAAATTCTAGTAAATAGGTGTGTATGGAAAGATAAAACCAACAAGTAGACAACCTAAAAATCAAAGACAAATGCATGCAATAAAACACACTTTGCACACATGCACCCTTAGGGTAATCTCACTTGTTGCCTCGGAAAATAGTCATGTCCCTCGAGCATGGGAGTTTTAGCAAAGACCCTCGATAAAAGATCGTAGTCCCTCGATGACCCTCGATGTTGCCTTCGATAAACGATCTAGTCCCTAAAATGACATTGCTAAAACATCCCATATGTTGCCTTCTATGACTATACAAATGTCCCGTTCCCGTCCCATTCAACATCCTAACGCAAGGTTGTTCACCAAATACAATGGTGAAACAACACTGTTAAAAGGGTTAAAAAACGTAAGAAAGATCTTTGAGTAAATTAGGGTAGATAGCTCTTGGTTACTTGATCAAAAATCTTGCAAAACATCCTTGCCATTTTTCAAACACACATCTCAACACAATTTCAAAACAAACTTTCAAAAACATTGAAACATCTTTTCAAAAGGACAAACACCTTTGTAAAACATTCAAATAAGAATTGTTACAAAGGTTGCCTAGATAAGGCATCTTTTTCAAAACATTTTCAAAACCACACACACAAAGCACCATTTCAAGCAATCGAAAAGCAAAGGCAATTGATCTAAAACAAGTAACTAAGAGCCCATGGATAACCATGGATGAAAATGGTGCTAGCACCTTCCCTTTTCATAATCTACCCCCCGAACCCACGAAAACATCTCAAAGGTCTTTCCTGTGCTTTTTGACCTTTCCTTAGGATAAAATAAAAAGTCGGTGGCGACTCTTGCTAAACCGAACATTTGCAAACACAAATGCAAAAACCCAAGTCAGTTCTCCCACCGTATCACATGGAGGAATTCTTACAAGGTTGATTTGGATAGTTTTCCTGCGGAGTGAATCCATATCCTACAAAACAAGAACAAATATGAATCTCCAAAATCCTTGAAATGGTTAGTGAATGCATATGATGTTCATGATGTCCATGATGTTATGTATAAGTATGCATATACTAGCAAAGCAAACAAGTTCTTAGTTTAGGCTTGCATGGGGTTTTTATAGGTAAGTACCCTCTTGAAGTTTAGTTGGCTCAACCTGTTCTAATAGTAACCGGGTTCTAAGGAGCTCAATATCACTGGATTGTTTCCTTGGTCATTGTTTCAGCTCAATCCTCTTTAATGGCGACCGAAATATCCCAAGAAACCAACCCTCAATGAGTGTAGTATCGAGTATCTACCAACTTCGGACTACACCAAAGCCGGTCATCTCACTAAATCCTAAAGGCCAACTTGGTCAAGTAAAGGGTTCTAGAGTTTATTAGTGCTTCATGACATCACTCAGCGGCCCCGTATTCTCTTTGATTGACTCAAAGGCTACCGGTACCCACAAATATGTCACACTAACATAGCTATTGCTTAGACCATATCGGTATACCCCACACAGTTTCTACAATGTATTGCTATTTACCTATAATGTTTCCCAAATCCGGGTGGAGGATTCAAATCCAAACAAAGAACCATAATGTAAAGCAAACAAATCAAACAATGTAAGTAAATAAATTTGATCTAGCCCTAAGGTAACCCCACCTTTATAAAGAATCCCCAACAGAGTCGCCAATTCTGTGATACGTTGGGAGAACTGACTTAAGGGTTTTGAGTTTTATCACAAATGTTGCGGTTAGCAAGAGTCGCCACCGACTTTTCTTTTATCCAAAAGGAAAGGTGAAAAAGCACAAGAAAGACCTTTGAGATAATTTCTTGGGTTCGGGGGGTAGATTATGAAAAGGGAAGGTATTAGCACCCTTTTCATCCATGGTTTTCCACGGGCTCTTAGTTACTTGCTAGATCACTTGCTTTTTTGTTTAAAATTGTGCTTTATGTGGTTTTTGAAAGTATTTTGTAAAGAAGGCCATTCGTTTAGGCAATCTTTGTAATGATTCTCGTTTGTAAGAATGTATACAAAGATGTTTGTCTTTTTGAAAATGTTTTCAATGTTTGTAAGATGTTTTTAAATGTGTGTGTTTGTTTTGAAAATAGCAAGGATAGTTGTTTGAAAATAGAGCAAGTAACTAGAAGTAATCTACCTACTCTAATGTCTTTCTTATGCATTTTCTATTCCTTTGACATTGTTGTCTTACCATTGATTTGGTAAGCAACCCTATCTTTGGATGTAAACGGGACGGGCGTGGGTTATTGTATAACCATGATTAGCAACGTTGCAAAGTATCTTAGCATTTTGAGGGACCAAGATCATTTTGTAAGGCAACTTAGAATAGTGTCATCGAGGGACTATGATCTTATACTTGTTTGTTTTGCCAAGATACTTCGCATGCATAATATGGCCATTTTTGTATAAGGAAACCAAGTGGAGAAACCATAAGGATGCTTGTGTGCAAGTGTGTTATTTTCATGCTTTGTTTTTATCTTTCATTTAGGGTTTTCTATTTACTTTGTTTTGATCTTATCATACAAACCCTAATTACTAATCATGACATGTAAAGCGGTAAATTCCGTAATGTAAAGATAAGCTATTACAACAATTTTATGGAAGGGGGGAATACAAATTTAAATGGGGATTTGCAAGAATGTAAACCTAAATATATTATTACAACCAAATCGAATTTATAGGAATATTAGAATAAATAATATACCAATATTTAAATATGCAATATTATGTACATGCAAGAAAAAGATTTTGTTTTGTTATGTGAAAAGAAATTTAAACCTAAAAATATAAGGAAAAGAAATTAATTCTTGAAAGAAAGTTTAACCCTAATTTCTATTTTAAAATAAAATAAAGTTCTTGTGTACTATTTTTTATGTTAAAATAATAAATAATATTGTATAAAAAAATATAAAGTTTTTATATATGCAAAAATAAATATTTATAAGTATGGAAATTTTTCAGAATCTTCAAGTTCAAAATTCTCTCAACTCAGGCCAAATAAATGCAAGATAAATGTATGTACAACTTCGTTGTAATGAGGACTACATTGTTTATTCACAAATCGTGGCCAATGGTTGCCTGTATAAAGAGATAGAAGTTGAGATTTTTACCTCTTTCAGTTAAAATCGTGGATGGAGTTGGAGTAATTTTTATGGAGGCCTGATGATTACTTGAGCTTGCTTGAACCTCTCTGAGTGTGTTCCAACCCTTGCCTTGCTTTGAAAGTGTCTGAAACTCTTTGGCCAAGTCAACCTGCAAGCTTTGAAAGCAAAAATGGAAGATGATGGAGAAGGGGTTACAGTACAAGAATGAGGGTCTAGATCAGTTAGATATCAAGTAGGTAATGTGTTTTGATGATCAAGACATGAAATGCACGAGCCAAATGAGAGATTGGTATGCTTATGCAAAAACTGCAAGTCTTGACAGTTTTCTGGTGTTTTTGAGTTTTGGAGTGTTTGAGGCTTATAGTAATCGTGTCCTATGTTGTATTGTGTTTGTATATTAGTATATAATCAGTTTTTTTCAACTCTCCAACAGATTTGCAAGTTATAGGCTTTTGGCACACTTTCTTGCTTTTGAAGCAAAGTGAAGGGACAAGACTTAACATGCTTGTATTGGATTTCTTAGGGTTGGTATATACTTGTACAATTTGCTTTAGTCCTGTAAAACTTATATGTGCAAAGGAGACAGGTTCAATGCTCAAGAATTGGAAAGTGGCAAAAGTTGAGCTTTTTCAAAATGGCAATGGTCACTTTATGCCATTTATGGAATTACAACTTGGGTAATGGCTCTAAGACTTGGATCAAAGCTTTGTCAAGTGATTAAGAATTAAATTAAGGAGTAAGAAACATGTTTGGGACCTGTAAAGCATGGATTAGGCAGCATAGGTACTGATTGGAACTTTGTTTCTTCATGAAATGGCTTGAACCAAAAGTGAGAAATTGCCAACTTCATCTCTTCGATTCTCCCTACTCAAAAATGATCTTCAGGAGTTCTTGGACATTTTGGAAAGCTTGCAATGTTCTCTATAACTCATATTTGAAATTCATTTCAAGATACCTCTTGGAACTAGGTGAAAAATTTCCATGAAGTTGGGTCCATACCTGCCTAAATTAGGGCAAAAATTCACTAAGTTACTTAGTTCATGAGCATGTATTCATAAATTTATATCTTGAGATCCAAGCATCTTTAGGGAAAAGTGTGTGAAGAAAAGTTGTAAATTTCATGGAGATCTACAACTTTCATGTTGGGTACTTTCTTTCAATCATTATGTATCATGGTGAAAAAATGGCCTAAAGTTGAGAAAAAATAAGAAATTTTCTATACTTAGAAAATTTTCTAAGTTAAGAAAATTTTTCAAATTTAAACCCTAATCTTCAAACTTGGATTTCTTGATGAACAAGTTTCACATATTGACATGTTTTGATGAATTGTGACCCTCTGCACTTGATTTTGACCAAAAAGCCAAAGTTTGACTTTTCAGTGTACAATTGACTTTTGATCAGTTGACTGCAAATTTCATCTGTCAATCTAATGAAATTGCAATGTTTTGAACCGTGCTATTAGGTCAAGATGATGCAATTGAATCCTTGAAATCATGTTTAACTCAATTGGTCATTTTATAGGTAAAAAAACCAGAAATTGCCCTTCCTCAATCAAAACCCTAATTTTTGACCATTTTGCCCTTTTGGTGATTTGATCAGATTTCTTGAGGAATTATGATCCAAACTTGACCAAATGATATATATAAGTCTAAAATGTTGATGTGGATCAAAAATTATGAAGTTTGACTATAAATTGGCCATGGTTGACTTTTTCCTCAATACAACTGATTTTTAGGTCAACTGTCCAATTGACTGATCAAAAATGTGGTTCAAAGCTTGAAACTTGTCATGAGTGATCTTAGGGATCCATAATGATGTTTGAAAGTAACACGAAGCATTGATAGTTCAAAAATCCTTGTGCAAACTCAAACCCTAATTTTGGGTCATCAGTGCATGATGAGATGCCTTGAGCTGACCAAACCCTAATCCAGTCTTGAGTCAAAGAAATCTTATGAGAAAAGTCTTGATAAATGAGAGGAAAATTTTGGGGTACAACACCTACAATGGATGTCTGTAAGTAAAAGTCTTTTTTTTCTAAAACGACGGATGAGGAAGAAGAAGATAATGTGTCCCAGCATCATTGGACCATTTGAAAACTGGTGCGTTTTTTGTTTATTCAGTAATCCATTTATCCATTATATAATATGTTTTATTTTCCTTACACTAACAATAAAAGAGCGTAACACAGTTGGAAATGGGGCCTTGGTATTGATCATAAGGACTTGGGTTTGATCCCCAGGTCCCAGCGCTTCCTTTATATTGTTTTTATTCAATGGATCCAGCGCGTTGCTCTTCCTGGTGACCACCATGCTCCATCAACATCCATCCATTTGATCCAGCGTGTCATCAGATCTAACACCCCATCCATGAGGGACCATGGTACACGTTCAAGTCAACACTACACAGAATCAGGCAGGCTGACTGGGCTTGAAGCATTTTGGGCTTGGAAATTCAGATTTGCACCCCCTCTTCAGCAACACAATCAGGCCCAATTTTCACTCTTTCTCTTTTTATTTTCTTTATTCTTTTCAATTTATTTATTTATTTTATTTTTAAAAATCGTTTTTTCATAAAATCACAAAATCAAGAATTCACAAATTTAGAATTAGTTTTTTTATTATTATCAAATTTAATTTTTAATTAATTAGCTTAATTTAATTTAGGGTAACTTTAACTTATTTTTACAATTAAAATCAACTAGAAAAATTAGGTTTAATTCTTGATTTAATTGTTTTCTTTTTGCAAATAAAATAAAAATACAAAAAATAGGTTATTTAGAATTAATTGCTTTTCATTGATTTATTTATTTTCCTAAATTAACATTAATTAGAACTTAGGATTTTCTTTGCAATTTAATTATTCGTTATTTTCTCAAATAACAAAACATGACAAAAAAAACTTTTTTTGTTTTCTTTAATCAACTGATATTAGATTTAGTCAAGGGTCAAAACCCTAACTTCTCTCGCATTTAATTTGTCGCGCGTTTGTTATTATTTTTGACATTATTATTGTAACTATTTCAAGGTTGTAATAGTTTAATTAGGGTTTTAAAATTCCGTACTTTTATTTCCCATCAAGGCAATTATGTAACTGTCAAAGCCATGTAATAAGCGTAGGTTATTTTTTCCGCTTTTACTTTCCGCAAAACTCTTAACTGTTAGATGTATGTTTAGGATTGTATGGCAAGAATGCATGACAAAATTAAAATGGTTAGAAAACCATAATGTGCAAAGATAATAAACTGAAAATAGATCACTCGCACATATTCACTCTTAGGGTATACTCTCACTTTGGTTGCCTTCGGTAAACAATCATTAAGCATAGGGTGTCTTAGTGGTTGCCCTCCCGTCTAAAAAGATCAAGTGTCCCATTCGAATGTTGCCTCAGAAATGTTGCCTCGAAAAAGATCTTAAGACTCTAGGGTTACTACTAAGGTGTCCTAATATTGCTTTAGTGACCGTACGTCCCTTTCGAATTGACCCTTACAACTCCAGCGATGGTCCTACCTATTCCTTAATAGTGGGATAAAGTTGTCTAAAGGAAACAAGAATAGAAACGATCTTTTTTCGAGTAGGTAGATGCTAGTGGGTACTTTCTCAAATCAAAACTTTTCACACTTACACATTTCAAACAAATGTTCAAAACAACTTCGTCACACCCTTGAGGACTGATACACGGGTTATCACGAAGTAAAACATTTTTCAAAAACAAGCACACAAACACAAGCAATTTAAAAATGAGCAAGTACCTAAGAGCCCATGGAAAACTATGGATAGAAAGAGTGCTAACACATTCCCTTTCTATAATCTACCCCCTGTACTCAAAATCTCGAAGAAGGATTTTTTCTGTACTTTTTTCCTTTCCGATTGGATGAAATAAAAGTCGGTGGCGACTCTTACTTACCGCGACATTTTGCGAATAAAAAACGCAAAACACAAACCAGTAAAAACAGTCGATTCTGCCACCGTATCACAGAACTGAAGACTATGTTAGGGAATTATAAGTGGGGTATACCTTAGGATCTAGGTCATTAAAATTGCTTCTCTTGATTGCTTTGTTTACTTTATTTTTTAGGGTTTTGTTTGGGGTTACTATATGTCCTATACCCGGATCTGGGGGCACTCATTAGGTAAGCAGTGTGATACGGTGGGAGAAATGACTTGAGGTTTTGCATTTTGTGTTCGCAAATGTTTCGGTTTAGCAAGAGTCGCCACCAACTTTTTATTTTATCTTAAAGAAAGGTCAAAAAGCACAGAAAAGACCTTTGAGATGTTTTCTTGGGTTCAGGGAGTAGATTATGAAAAGGGAAGGTGCAATAACCCTTTTCATCCATGGTTATCCATGGGCTCTTAGTTACTTGTTTAGATCACTTGCTTTTGCTTTTCAATTATTTGAAATGGTGCTTTGTGTGTGGTTTTGAAAATGTTTTGAAAAGAGGCCATCGTTGTGGAAACCTTTGTAATGATTCTTGTTTGAATGTATACAAAGGTGTTTTGTCTTTTGAAAAGAGGTTTAAATGTGTGAGAGTTTGATTTGGTAAATGTTTTGAAATTGTGTTGTGAAGTGTGTTTGAAAATAGCAAGGATGTTTTGCAAGTTTGATCAAGTAACTAAGAATTGTCTACCCTATTTTACTCAAAGATCTTACCTATGTGTTTTTAACCCTTTTGATAGTGTTATTTCACCATTGCATTTGGTGAACAACCTTGTGTTAGGATGTTAAACGGGACAGGCGCGGGTCATTGTATAGACCATGATAGCAATTGTGTTAAGTATCTTTGGCAAATTTTTGAGGGACTTGATCATTTTGTTTAGGCAACCAAGATAGCGTCATCGAGGGACTATGATCTTTTGTTTTGTTTTTGTTTTGCCAAAGTACCAACATGCATAACATGGCCCATTTTGAGGCAACAAGTGGATTGTAACCCTAGGGGTGCAAGTGTGCATTATGTATTGATTTTCATGCATTTTTGTCTTTGTATTAGGTCAAACTACTTGTTGATTTTGGATTTTTGCATACAAACCCTAATCTCTAATCATGGCATAATTGAAAGCATAAAGTGCGAGAATTAAAAATCTAAGCTATTACAACATGATTATGGGAATGGGGGTACAATCTTTGAATGGAGGTGTATTTGACAAGAAATAAAAACCCTAGTTTACAATTACATCCAAATTGAATCAAATGCATAAATAATAAATGGATAATATTTAAATAAACAAAATAAATAAATATATCAAATAATATGAATTATGCAAAAAAAAATTTTTGTTTATTTATGTATGTAAAAAATATTTAATATAAAAAGGAATAATAAAAAGGGATTATTATTTTTATTAAGGGTAAACCCTAATTTTCTTTAAGAAAATAAATATATTAATTACAATATACAAAAAATTAAATATATTTAGAAAAAGGTATTATTTTAAATATAAGTAATAATAATAAAAAGGTATATTTTTCATGTTTTTTTAATTCCCAAGTATTTATTTAAATAAAATAAAAGTGTATATATATATTAATTATATTAAATATGTATAAAAATAAAATAAAATATATACAAAAAAATAAAAACATATTTAGAATGATATTTTTTGGTGTGAATAAAATAAAGGATAAGATAAAAATATAATTTATTTTTAAGTTTTCAATAAATAAAATAAAAGTATATAATCAATAAATTAATTTTATGTTAGAAAAAATGAAAATAAAATACAAAATAAATATGAAAAATTTATAAAAATATTTTTGAGTATTTTTTATATTTGGAAATAATAAAATAAAGTCAGAAATAAAAATAAAATACAAAAATATAAAATACATAAAAATTGGGCCAGGGGTGCAAAAAGTAAAAGGGGGGTGTCAATAGTGAGCCAGGACTAAGCCCAGCCCACCACTTCATATTCAACCTTTGACTTTCAAACAAAATGTGCGCACCTGTTATCAAACATGGACATCCTGCATACGAGCTCTATTGCAAAAACACATAACATCAAAGTTGTAGAGCTTTTCAAGACGAATCTAACCATATAAAAAACTATTCCTAACTCTCAAAGACCAGAGAGAATTTCTCTGGCCCTAAAATCTAACCTAATTTTTTCAGTATGTTCATGGATCAAATTCTCTTAGCATACTTAATAAAAATGAAAACTGAGCATATGTACAGCTTCATGGCAATGAATACTACATTTCTTATTCACAAACCTAAGTCTAAATGTTCCTAAATAGAGAGATAAGAAGTTGACAAAAACCTGTTTCAGCTGACTTCGTGTATGGCAATGTGGAGCTTTTCAACAAGGCCTGAGATGTCTGGGAGCTTGCTTGAACTTCACTTGACCTTCTCCAATGTCTAGCTTGCCTTGAATGTACTTGAATCAGCCTACAGAACTCAACCTGCACAAGCTCAAAATGAAAATGGCAAACCCTGTAAATGGAGTTACAGTTGGTGTTTGAGGTTTGGGATAGCTTGGATGGATTGAATGGAAGGTGTTTGAACCAGTTTGGGACAAAACGCACGAGCCAATTTAGCTATGGAAGTCAAGCTGCAGATGCTGCCCTGTTTTGCCAATGGAAGGTGATTTCTCATGTATTTGGCATATTTCTTGTATATGAAGCAAAAGTGGGAAGTGATGTCCAACAGGCCTGTACAGGCTATCCTTATGCTTGCACACTTTCCCTTGGCCCCTCCAACTTGTAGATTTGATTTGCTGTATGAGATATGGACCAATGCTCAAGATATCAGTTTTGACATAAAGCATGATTTAAGCAAAAATGGAAATTTTGCTTTTTCTACTTAGGGATTAATCCAAGGTGCAATGCTCTAATGACCAAAACAATGCCTTAGACCAATGGTTTTGCACTTAATTATTGAGTGTGAAATGGTTTTGAGGCCAGTATTCTAGTGCAAAGCAAGCTGACTTGAAATTGCAATTTGTATGAACATGAACATGCCATGGATGAAAAGTGAGTTTTTGCCAACTTCAAGCCTTTGATTCTCCTTAACCACAAATGATTTTGGGGAGTTCTTGGACATTTTCGAAATCTTGTAACATGCTCTACAATCCATCTTTGAAATGAAACTTGAGATTCCAAGTGGCACTATGTGAAAATTGGCCATGAAGATAGGTCAAAATCCTGCCTAAACTAGGGCAAAATTTCACTAAGTTAAAAGTTTTAGGGACCCTTGTTCCAAAAATCATAACTTGAGATCCAAGCTTTTTTTGGGAAAACTTTGTGAATAAAAGTTGTATACTTTGTGTAGGACTACAACCTTCATGTTGGGAGTTTTGTTTAAATCCAAATGCATCATGGTGAAAATGTTGGGCAAAGTTAGGAAAAATTAAGAAAATTTCATAACTTAGAAAAATTCTAAGTTATGAAATTTTTCAACTTTAAACCCTAATTTGCAAAAATGGGGTTCTTGATGAACAAGTTTCATGTTTTGACATATCTTGGTGAAAAATGACCCTTGGCACTTGATTTTGACCAAAAAGTCAAAGTTTGACTTTTCAGTGTACAGTCAAATTTTGATCAGTTGTCTGAAGAATTCATCTGTCAATCCAATGAACTTGAGATCTTTTGAAACTTGTGAATAGGTCAATATGATTCCATTGAGTCCTTGAGTCCATGCTTGAACCCCATTTTCCATTGGCTAGGTCAAAAGTCAGAAATTGCCTTTGTACAGTCAAAACCCTAAAAATTGCCCTTTTGGTGATCTGATCAAATTTCTTGTGGAGTTGTGGTCCAAACTTGATCAAATGGTTCATATGAGTTTATAATGTTGATATGGGTCAAAAATCATGAGGTTTGGCTGTAAATTGGCCATAGTTGACTTTTTCCCCAATACAGCTGATTTCTAGGTCAACTATTCAATTGACTGGGCAAAAATTTGATTCAAGGCTTGAAACTTGGTATGGACAAACTTATGAGTCCAACATGAAGTATGAAAGTCATTTTGAGCATTAGAAGTCCAAAAATCCCTGTGCAAACTCAAACCCTAATTTAGGTCATCAGTGCAAGGAGATGTCTTGGGCAATGTAAAAACCCTAATCCTGTCTGGAGTTCAAGGAGCCTTGTGAGGGGAAATCTTGATAAAATGAGATGGAAAATTTTGGGGTACAATAGCTGCCCCTGTTCAATCTTCTTGAACCTGAAGAGTTAGATTGGCGAGTTTGTCTTTCGTGACTCGAAGGTAAAAAAGGATTGGACACTAGAGTGCCCGTAAATTTGCACTCGTCAAAATGCAGGTTGAGGAAATGGGCTTAAAGATGCCATTTGGAGATGACATAATCTTTCTGGAGATGGTCTTAGAGATGCCATCCAAAGTGTTTGTTGAATATCAATAGAATGAACATCAGAATGGTATCCGTATCTGGAACGTATCTGAGTTGTATCTGGAGATTGGATTCGTATGAATAAAGGAATGGCGTCCGTGTCTGGAGCGTATCTAAGTTGTAACTGTATTTGATTCTTGAATGAATATCAGAATGACTGTCGTGTCTGGAGTGTATCTGTATTGTATCCGAAATCTGAATGGGTGACAGAGAAACATCTGTGTATGGAGCATCTCTGGGCTGGGGATAAATTCCGAATGAGTGACAGAATGGCAACCATGTCTAGAGAGTATCTGGACTGTATCTGAAGTTGAGATCTGTATGAGTAGCAGAATGACTTCCGTGTATGGAGTGTATCCGTACTGTAACTGGGATCTGGATAAGTGACAGAATGACTTCCGTGTCTGGAGTGTATCTGAACTTGAAGTTGATAGTTGAATCTGAATGAGAGATAGAATGGCTTTCGTGTCTGGAGCATATCTAGTTTGTATCTGATTGCTGAAGTCTAAATGAGTAATAGAATGACCGCCGTGTCTGGGGTGTATCCCTACTGTATCTGAGGTCTTTGAATATTTGTTAAAGATATCTTTTAATCTTATCCTGAAAAGGGTAAAATGTTAGCTAAAACACAAAGTTATGTTGCATGATATGTATGATGCAATAAAATGTACTTTATCAATGTTTATGATATATTAATGTAATGTATGCGCATGTAAGATGATTAGTTGTCTTACTGAGGAAAATAAATCCTTGATAATTGGAGATAATGAACTCTTTGACTACTGCTGGGGAAAATAAACCCTTGACTGCTGTTGGGGATTCAAAAACCTTTGATTGTTGAGACTGAGAATGTCCTTTGGACTACTGCTGAGGATTGAAAATTCTTGGTAACTTGTGGGGAATTGAGAATCCTTTATGACTTTCCTGAGGAAATAAGGACAACTCCGACGATCTCTACTGGGGAATTAAAACCTGGGAGGCTTCAACTGGAGAAATGAGAACAAGAATCTTCGTTCTGCTGGGAAGTAACTCTGTGGGGAGAATGTTTATGCTGTTGGAGAATTCTTTGAAAGCCTGGGTTGTATGCCAATCTACTGGGGAATCAGAGGAAGTTGGATAGTATTCCACCGGGGTTTAAGATTTGGAGTTTTGGACTCCGTTGGGGAAGAAAGTTTCATCTTTACTAGGGATCTGTAGTTCAAAGTTTTCGGGCTCCACTAGGGATCGGGAGTTTAGAAACTTAACTCTGATGGGAATTTTGAAACTTAACTCCGCTGGGGATATATACTCCAAGGTTTTAGCTCTGTTGAGGATCTGAATGACATACTGGAGGGGATTTCTTATAGAATAGCCTAAAGACGTTTTCCTATACTTTCGACCTATCAGTAATTATCCTTTCTCATTTTGTTTTATTTGTAAGCAGTGATTATATTCAAATGCATATGCTCATTTAACAAATCATTGGACATTTTCAAATAAAACATAAGTGTAAAAAGAAAGAAAAGGCAAGCAAATTTCAGCACTTTGAAGTATCTTTGTATTAACTTTGTAAGTATTTTTGTACAAAGGAGACAGTCATCCTAGTAAGAGAATGTTGTCGTAAAATTGAGAAAAAATTTATACAAAGAAAGATGGCTATGTGTAACAATTCCATGAGGTTCCCATTCTGCTATAGCCTTCACAACTCTGAGTATCTTGTCCATTCGTTGCTTCGTCTACAGATGATTGGATAGATCAGAAGCTTGGAGCTTCTCCGTGAAGAGATTGTCCTAAAAGTGATCCGACGAGACATAGTCATACGCTTTAATTCCCTAACTTTTGCCTGGACCTCCCTTTCGGGTTTTCGATCCACCGAGAAACCCTTTTTTTCCCAAGTCGCCCTTTCGGGTTTTCAACTTGCCGGGTGTACAGATTTATTTTTATCCCTAATTTTTGCCTGAACTGCCCTTTCGGGTTTTCGATTCACCGGGATGCCCATTTTTGCCCAAGTCGCCCTTTCGGGTTTTCAACTTGTCGGGTCATTTTATGCGTAGTATCTTTTGACTATGTCTGCGTTCGCAGGGTGCGGAAGGTCGTCACCGTCCATGGTGGTCAGAATCATTGCCCCACCAGAAAAGATGTTCTTGATCACAAACGGTCCTTCATAAGTAGGAGTCTATTTTCCCATGGGATCACCTTGCGGCAAGATGATTCGCTTGATTATAAGGTCCCCGACTTGATATACTTATCTCTTGACTTTCTTGTTGAAGGCCTTGATCATACGTATTTGATACGCCTGACCATGGCAAACAGCAGTAAGTCGCTTTTCGTCAATCAAGTTAAGCTGATCAAGCCGGGTCTGAATCCAATCGTCTTCACTCAAACCGGCATCTTTCATAATTCTCAAAGAGGGAATCTGAACCTCGATAGGTAAAACAGCCTCCGTGCCGTATACTAAAGAAAAGGGTGTTTCCCCAGTTCAAGTGTGTGCCATGGTACGGTACCCGTGCAGAGCAAACGGTAACATCTTATGCCAGTCCTTGTAAGTGATTGTCATCTTTTGAATGATCTTCTTGATATTTTTGTTTGCAGCTTCAACAACACCGTTCATCTTTGGCCGATAGGGAGATGAATTGTGATGTTGAATCTTGAACAGCTCGCACAGAGCGGTGATCATAGTATTGTTCAAATTTGTACCGTTGTCCGTAATGATCCTGTCGGGGATACCATACCGGCATATGAGGTTCTGCTTGATGAAGCGGGCAACCACATTCTTTGTAACGGAAGCGAAGGAAGCTGCTTCGACCCACTTGGTAAAGTAATCAATGGCCACCAGGATGAAACGGTGTCCATTGGATGTTGTAGGCTTGATCTCTCCAATCATGTCGATTCCCCACATCGCGAATGGCCAAGGAGCTGTTAAGACATTGAGAGGAACTGGAGGAATATGTACCTTGTCAACATAGATTTGGAATTTGTGACAAGTACGGGAATGTTGATGACAATCAGCTTCCATGGTAGACCAGTAGTAGCCTGCCCTTAGAATCTTCTTAGCCATCGTGTGACTACTCGAGTGGGTGCCAAAGGTGCCATTATGTAGTTCAGCCATGATCTGCTCAGCTTCAACCTTGTCCATACAATGGAGTAGGACACAATCAAGATTGCACTTGTATAGGATACTATTGCTCAGAAAGAACTTGGCTGCGAACCTCCTTAAGAACTTTTTGTCGTTGACTGAAGCTCCTTCAGGGTATTCTTGTGCTTCGAGATACCTTTTGACGTCATGAAACCAAGGTCGGTCCACCACTTCTTCGGTATTAATCTTGTGACAATGTGCTGGTTCATCCATTCGTTCAATGGTGATTTGAGGTGCCTCATTATCCCAGGTGAGTTTAAACATGGAAGACATTGTAGCCAGAGCACCCGCTAGCTGATTTTCTTCTCGCGGGAAGTGCTCAAAGGTAATCTTCTCGAAATAAGGCAACAATGTCAGGACATGTTCTTTGTATGGGATAAGATTAGGATGTTTAGTGTCCCACTCTCCTTTGATTTGACTGATAACAAAGGCTGAGTCCCCAAATACAATCAGAGATTTGATTCCCAAGTCAATAGTAGCCTTGAGACCAAAGATACAAGCTTCATACTCGGCCATGTTGTTGGTGCAGCTGAAGCAGAGTCAAGCAGTGAAAGGTGTATGGCAACCTTCTGGAGAGATAAGTACTGCGCCGATACCGTTGCCAAGTGCATTTGAAGCACCATCAAAGTACATGGTCCATCGGGATCCTTGTTCAGGTCCGTCATACGGTCCGTTACCTTTAATGTTGTCCAATGTCATAATATCCTCGTCAGGGAAGTCGAACCTCATAGATTGGTAATCTTCGACGGCTTGATGAGCTAGATGGTCAGCTAGTACACTCCAATTTATAGCTTTTTGGGTTGTGTACTGGATATCATACTCAGTCAGGATCATCTGCCATCTAGCGATTCTTCCGGATAAAGAAGGCTTCTCGAAGATGTACTTGATCGGATCCATTTTGGAAATCAGCAAAGTGGTATGTGTCAACATATACTGCCTTAGCCGGAAAGCAGCCCATACCAAAGCGCAGCAAGTTTTCTCGAGCAGTGAGTAGCGAGTCTCACAGTCGGTAAACTTTTTGCTAAGGTAATAAATGGCATGCTCTTTTCGGCCAGACTCGTCATCTTGGCCCAGTACGCACCCCATTGAGTTATCCAAAATAGTCAGATACATGATTAAATGTCTTCCTTCGACGGGTGGCATCAAGATATGAGGCTCCAGCAAATACTCCTTGATCTTATCAAAAGCAACTTGACAATCATTGTTCCATTCAACCACCTGATCTTTCTTCAACAGCTTGAAGATTGGCTCACAGGTAGATGTTAGGTGAGAGATGAACCTTGCAATATAGTTTAAGCGTCCCAAGAAACCTCTAACCTCCTTCTCAGTGCGGGGACAGGACTTTCTTGTATAGCTTTGGCTTTGGTAGGATCAACCTCGATGCCTTTGTTACTGACGATGAATCCCAAAAGTTTACCGGACCTGACTCCGAAAGTGCACTTGCTAGGGTTCAGTCTGAGTTTATATTCCTTTAACCTGACAAACAGCTTTTGCAGATGGTCGAGGTGTTCTTACTCAGTCTGTGAACGGGTTATCATGTCGTCTACGTAGACTTCGATTTCATGATGTATCATGTCATAAAACAAAGCTACCATGGCTCGCTGATAGGTTGCCCCGACATTTTTCAGTCCGAATGGCATCACTTTATAGTAGAAGGTACCCCACTGCGTAACAAAAGTAGTCTTCTCCATGTCTTCGGGGGCCATTTTGATCTGGTTGTATCCCGAGAATCCATCCATGAAGGAAAATACCTTGTGTTAAGCTGTGTTATCAACCAAGATGTCAATGTGTGGTAATGGAAAATCATCTTTAGGGCTAGCCCTATTTAAGTCTCTGTAGTCCACACACATTCTGACTTTGTCGTCCTTCTTAGGTACGGGCACAATGTTAGCAACCCATTGTGGATAGGAAGTAACAGCCAGAAAGCCAACATTGAACTGCTTCATCACCTCAGCTTTGATCTTTTCGGACATGTCGGGCCTCATTTGGCGGACTTTCTATTTGATTGGTGGACAGTCTTCTCTTGTAGGGAGATGGTGAACCACAATATATGTATCCAGTCTCGGCATATCTTCATAGGACCAGGCGAAGATCTCAACAAACTCATTCAACAGCTGAACTAAGTGCTCTTTGACACTTGGCTCCAGGTTGGCACCCACTTTAACCTCTTTTCTGTCTTCCTCTGTTCCCAAATTGATAGTCTCTAACAACTCTTCATGGGGTAGAATAGCCCTTTCTTCTTGTTGCAAAAGTGTAGCTAACTCTCCAGGCACTTCACAGTCTTCATCACCTTCGTACTCGGCATGATTGACCAAATCTTCAGAGTCACTGAAGGCCAAAGCAGAATAGTCACCCATGGAATCCGGAGTGGATGGGTACCTGCATTTTGTGAGTGTGGGTGTGTGTAAGGGATAGCCATCCTTAAACAAAATAAAATGTAAAAGGAAAGAAAATGAACACAAAAGTTTATAGATGAAAACTTCCATGATTTATTAAAAATGGCATATGAAAATGAAAAATCAAAACCCTTACAAATGGACCTATGTGCCCCGGGAAAGGCACAAGGCAAAAGAGTGTACGAATTGTTTAAAAGTTATTACAGACCAACATAAATGTTTCAAAAGATAAATTATTGATTGATGAAAGTAATGGGAACGAAATATTTCGCCTCCCAATTGTTTAGTCCTCCTTCAATGGTTGGAAAGATCCAACTTCAAAATTGCCTTCTTCATCATCATCTTCTAAAGCATGAACCCCGTGATGAGTGATCTTTAAGGGTGGTCCTCCAGCCCAGGAGTGACGCACAACTTTATGGCTAGCAGCAGTGAAACCCAATCCGAACTTGTCTGTCTTGTGAGGAAAATCTGGCAGTTGACCCCACACTGTACTTCCTCCTTCCTTGATTACAGCCTCCGTATCTTTAAGGGATGACATCCGGGACACAGGCTTGGTAATGATAGGCACATCAGTCATTGTCTTTGCTACTGCGACCTCAAGAGAAACCTCTTCAAAGTGTTGGAAAGGTGTTTCTATGAATTCTCCGTCTAATTCCACATAGCGGAAAGAGTTAAGGTGACTTATCATATACTCCTCCTCACCATGAACCGTTATGATTTTACCATGGACTGGGTATTTTAGCATTTGGTGTAGAGAAGAAGTGATTGCCCCAGCATTGTGGATCCATGGCCTTCCCAACAAGCATGAATATGAAGGACGAATGTCCATCACATAAAATGTAGAGTTGAAAATTTTCATTCCCACCTTGATTGGGATGTCCACTTCTCCATGAACCATCCGCTTAGAACCGTCGAAGGCTCTAACAATGATATTACTGGGCTTTAGGGTCAAACCTTCATAGTCCAATCTGTCCAATGCTTTCTTTGGTAGAACATTTAAAGATGAACTGATATCAACCAGAACATGAGCAAGCGTGGTCCCTCTGCACTCTACCGAGACATGCAGCGCATCATTATGCTTTCTTCCCTTAGGGGTCAAATCAGCACCAGAGAAGCCAAGACCATTGTCGGCTGTAAGGCTAGCCACGCACTCTTGAAACTTATCTGCAGAAGTTTCTTGAGGCACGTGTGTTGTCTTTAAAAATTTGATAAAGGCTTTGGCATGAGCCTCAGAGTAGAGTAATAGAGCCAGCATAGAGATTTTTGAAGGGTTTTGCCCCAGCTGCTCTACGACATCATAGTCGTTATTCTTAATTATCTTTAAAATTTACTCCATCTCCTTTTGGGTGGTCTCAGGGATAACCAAAGTCTAAGCCCTCGTCCTGACGGGCGCTTCTTGGATCCCCTTACCTTTATCAGCAATAACAACAGAGGGTATAGCTTCGGGAGCATCAATTTCTTCAATAACCGAACTTCGCACAAATATCTTGACAGGCACAGGAACACTTGAGGGTCCGAAGACTGCCCGTGGAGGAGCAATCTCTGGAGAGAAGATTCTTCCGCTACGAGTTATCTTACTTGTCCCCGCAATATTCCCTATGTCAGAAGTTTCTTCATCGGAATTCTCTTGGACTGATTCGATCTGCTTAACACCATAGTAGAAGATCTATCCTCCATAATTCCATGGTATCGTCTTGTTGGACTTATATGGGATAGGCCCCGGCATGGTAATCTTCAGCGGTACAAGTTTTGGATCAAGCGTAATCTTAACAGGCCTTTTGCAGGTCTTGGAAAGATTGTCGGAAATGGTGATTATAGCAATGTCATTGATTGGAGTAACAAAGGTAACGGGAGTAACATGAGTGATAGTAGCAACAGGAGTTTTCTGAAAGAATATCTCTTGAGTATCCATCAGGCGTTAGATGCCTGATTTCAACAGTTGGCAGTCGGATTGCAAGGTTAAACAGAAGTAACAATCTTTTTCACATCCCGGGAAAATCCTGGCTTTCAACAGATTCATTTTAATCATTGGCAACAGAGTCATTAATTCATCAACAGAGGTAACATGAAGATCTTCCACAATTGCATGGACATCATGACCATGTTTTGGCATAGGAGCGGATATCACATTAGGTTTTTCAGGGGCATCAAACTCTACCTCCTTGGCATCTATCAAATCTTGGATCTTATTTTTAAGGGCCCAAAAGTTGTTGGTGTCATGCCCTACATTGTCCGAATGGTGTGTATATTTTGCATTTGAATGATAATAGGGAGAAGAGGTATTTGGGTTTTTCGGCGCTTCTTTCAAGTTGGTAAGGTTTAACTTTAACATATGAGGGAGGACCTGAGCCGATGTCATATTGATCCGGGTGAATTGTCATTGTGGCCTTTATACCCTTTGTTGGTTAGCTCTTGGTTGATTGCTGCGAGGTTGATCGACTGAGGAGTTCTGGATCATCACAGCCCCCACCGTGGGTCGGTGCTCCATTATCCCTTGATTTCTCTGGGTATGAATAGCAGAAACTTCCTTCTTGGCTGGGAAGGTTTTCTTGATAGCAGTGGGAGCGGAGGCATCCTTCTGAACTTTACCACTCTTAATGCCAGCTTCGGCCCTTTCACCGGTCAGAATTAATTCGGTGAACCCTGCAGATGAGCTCCCGATCAAGTGATTGAAGAATGGACCTGACAGAGTCCCTAAAAACATGTCAACCAGCTCTCTATCCGACAATGGTGGCTGCACCCTACCAGCCAGATCCCTCCACTTCTGGGCATACTCCTTAAATCCCTCATTAAAGGCCATACCCATACTCTGTAGTTGAGTACGAGTAGGCACTAAATCTGCGTTGTATTGGTATTGTCGGTAGAAATCATCAGCCAAATCTTCCCAGTTATGGACATCAGATCTCTCAAGTTGATAGAACCAATCCAATTGCGTACCCGACAAACTATCTTGAAAAAAGTGGACCCACAGATCCTTATCAGAAGAGTGAGGTTGGATCTTTCTGACGTAGGATCTCAGATGCATCTTCGGACAGGACAAATCATCGTATTTAGAAAATGTAGGAACTTTGAACTTGGGAGGAATGACGATCCCAACAACCAACCCTAGTTCTTCAAAATCTAGCCCAGGTACCCTTTGCACTTCCATGGCTGCCAACTGGTCCTCAAGATTCTTATACTTATCGTCCGCCGGAGGGTACTGTTGTTCGGAGTAATCTTCATCCTCTTCCTCTTCTTCTTCAGCTTCAGATTCGGAGGGCATTGCAACTCCCTTTCTCTTACCAACCCCTTCGTCAGACGTTGATGGGAATTCCAGAACTCTCCTAGCCTGATGCTCAAATCTTCTTCCCATAGTGGCCACACCAATTCTTTTCTTTTTCTTCTTTTCTGGTTCCTTCTCTTTCTCTAACAGTGCTTTAAGATCCTCTTGACCCTTTGCCAAGGTTATGAGGAGTTGTTGGAATTGCGAATTCTGTGATTGTAAATCTTTAACCGTCTGCTCTATATCCATCTTGCTAAAATAAACAGCAGAAAGATAAGGAAACCTGGTGTGAAGACCTGTTATTGCATATGATGAATGATGTGTATTCATATAATGTATTCAAGGATTCAAAAATTCAAATTTGTTGTAAACAAAAAGAACACACGTCATATTAATAAAAAGAAATTTGTTAGTACATAAATGTCGCATGGGCAAAATATTACAAAGCTTCTTAATGTAAAAAGATGTTGCACATCCTATTTGGTGCGATGTAAGTGTTGAGAGTCTCCTATTCGTGAAGTCGGTGAGTAAGTTCCAAAACCTTCTTCTCACTGGCATAGAAGCTGGCTTCAAAAGTGTTCCGCTCTTCCTTGAGTTGTATCCAACTCTTTTGCAATTCTTCCAATGATGTTGGCATGTCTGGATGTAGGAGGGTGTATGGAACCTCTCCTTCCGTAACAGGCTCTTTGATCACGGGGAGAATGTGAGGGTACGGCATCATAAGATTATGGGCACGGGTTCGTACCCACTTGAGATAAGGCTCAAGGGGGATGGAATTCTTGTGCCCCAGTATCTTACTGTCCACTTTATTAGGCATCCTCCAAGCTCGGATAAACCTTTGTCGAAGTCCTTGAGTGTCGTTGTCGAAGTCAAAAACCAAGTCAGGAATCAGCAAGTCATGAGGGCCATCCCTCCGGGCATATCCAAACTGCCTCAAAGCTAAACAGGGGTAGTAGGTAATGCCTCCCCTAATGCCAAGTAATGGGACATTAGGGAATTCCCCACAACGATCAATGATGATGACATTTTCTCTGGACCGAGAAAACCAATGAACATCAGAATGTGTGAGGGTCATCAACCGTTGTGACCACCTTAAACCCTGCTCATTCTTCAAAACTGTTTGGGGAAGGTGAGAAATAAACCACCTTGCTAGAAGAGGAGTACAACACATGAGAACACCTCTTTTCCTCATTGTTCGTGTGTGAAATGAGTGTAGGATGTATGTTGTACCCCAAAATTTTCCCTCCCATATTCTTCAAAGTTTTGACAAGCATCATCTCAAATTGCTCAAGTCCACTCAAGGGATTACACAGTTCAACCACCCTCCTAAGCCAGTCAAATTAGGGTTTTGGTTCTTGCAAGGAAGTTGAGGTTTTCAAGGGCTCAATCAAGTCCCATATGCTCATATACATTGTCAAGCATCCACATGTCAAGTTTCAAGGCTCACAAGGTCAAGTTGCACAGTCAAAAACCCTAATTGCTCAACAGTCAGCTGTAGGGGCAAAATGGTCATTTGGCAGTCAAAAGTCAAAATTTTTTATCAACATCTTAATTTGAAGCCACAATCATCATTTGATCAATTCTTGATCATGATTTCACAAGAATGGCTCAAAAATCATCAAGGTGTCAAAAGTTTCTATTTTTGGACAGCTGAAAAGTCAACTGTAACTTGACCAAGGCATAACTTTTTCATGGTTCATCAGAAAAATCCCATCCAATGCTCATCTTGAAGGGAGGACATTTCCTACAACTCATCTTCACATTCCAAGTCCAAGAAATGCTCTCACAAAAAGTTATCAATTTCAACATTATAAGTCATTTTCAAAAGTCATCAAAAAGGGACTTTAAGTCAAAGACCATAACTTGATATTGGTAAATCAAAATGACATGGGACCAAAGACATTGATTAGAGGACTTCAAGACCTTTCCAAAATGTCCAAGAACATGTTCATAGCTTCAAAATTGAGCAAGATATGCATTGGAGAAGTTAGGATATTTTTGTGAAATGGGCAAAGTCAATTATCCTTGAAACTTCATTTTTGACAAAAGGGGCCCACTTTTCCCACTTGATTCAGCTTGGCCATGCTTCCCACGTGTCCCACAATTTATTTCAAGATTTAAAATTAATTTTTTCATTTTCATTTAATTTTATTTGATTTAATTCATTTTAAATCTTTAAAATTCAAATAAAAATCAAAGAAATTAATGGAGGGATATATTTTGTGTTGATTAGCTTTGATACACCTTGAAATACCTTCCAAATTCGTGCAAGGCCAATTATGGGCATAAAAATTCAAATTTTCACAAATATGGTAAATGGTTCAATGTTGGTTATGGAGGAAATCAAGAACATAATTGCATAAGCTTAATGACCATAATTTTGATTGATACACATTACATGACATATATGCAAGCTTTCCAATAACAATTCACAACCTAGAGAACTCAGAGGCAGTAAGAACCAAATTCAAAAATCCAAGCAAAAAAGTGAAAACTGTTTTCAACCTTCCAGTGCAATTCAACCATCTCTCAAACGGCCAAACCAATTCAAAAAAATTCAAAAGAAATTCGATCACAAATCCACATTCTAATACATCTTTTTCCGATTTCTAAATTTTTGATTTACCCTTTTTCACCAATTTCTCCAATAGTCTTGTACATAGAAAAGGCTGAATTTTCACCACAGTTTCTATTCACTATATAATTCTCATTCATTACACATATCCCTTCAATCTAACCTTCAAACCTTGACATATGCAACTTGTATCTTTTCTTGAAAATCATTACCCTTTTAATAACACATTACATAGATTCATTTAACAATTTGTACGAAGTTTTTTTTCCAGGAAATATGGAAGACGAGAGCAAATCAGATCCGCCGCAAAATTCAAAAATTCACAAGAGTTGCTGTTTCATTTTGCAGAAAGAATAAGAAAGAAGAAAAAAAACTCCTCGAGAGACCGAGTCACTCACAGCAGCACCGCGACCATACAACAGCCTTCTCAACAGCCATCGGCAACCTCTCCATCGATGCTGAGAATTGGACACCCTCTGAATGCACCCTCACAATTCCAGATTTCACCTCCATTCTTGGGTCAACACCCCCTTGGTTTTACTTCTTTTTTTATTTTGTTTTGTCATTTTCTCTTATTTTAACTATTAACCTTTTAATTATTTTTATTATTAACAATTAATTTAATTAACATATTTTCATAAAAAATCAAAAAAAAAGAATTAAGATCATTATTATTATTATTATTATTTTGTAAATAAACAATAATTGAATTAGTTTAATTAGGCAATTTCAATTTCTTTTATTAATAATTAAAATAGATCTAGAATTAGGAAAAATTAACTTTTAGTTTTATTCCTTTTTTTATTTCATTTCATAAAAAAAACATAAAAAATACAAAAAAATATTTTCTTTTTAATTAAATTAATTAATTAGCCATTAGTTAGTTTTAATTTCACTTTAATTATAAAAAAGACAAAAAAAATCAATTTCTTTTCTTAAAAGGGTCAACACCCTAAAGACTTCCCGATTCTTTCTTTCGCGCACATTTTAATTTTTATTCCTTATTTTTGGATTATTATGTAACTGCCTCCGGATGTAATAGTAATTAGGACTTTTTACTGCTTTACTTTCCGTACTTATTTACTAAAAAAAACGGGTCTTTGTATTTTTGGCGATGTATAGACCCGCGCCTTGTAATAGCATAGGATTTATGTTTCCGCAATTTACTTTTTGCACCCCTTAACTGTTAACTTACATGAAAGAATGTATGTAAATAAAAACAACTCGTAGCTCACTAATTACAAAAACAAACATTAACTGAATACAACACACAATAACACACACCACTTCTAGGGTACGCCTCACTCGTTGCCTTCGAAACGTGGTCGTCGAGTATAGGACGTTTTAGTAAGTCCTTATGTCCATGATCCAGTTGCCTCGAAACGGTTGCCTCGGATTAAAAAAGGATCAATGGCATAAAGGTAGCTTCTAAGGTGTCCTACTGTTGCTCTGGTGACCACACTGTCCCTACAAACGAATTGACCCGAACACCTCCAACGGTGGTGCTACCTACCTCTCAATGGTTGGATGGCACTACCTTAAGGACATTTACACAGCCTAATTCCTTAGGGTAGGTAGATGACTCGTAGATACTTGCTCTATTCAAAAACAAATCAAAACTCTTTTCACACCGACACTTTCAAGAAGCTTTCAAAACAATTTTTCAAACACTCTTGAGGACTGATACAAGAGTCATTCTGAAATCTTTAAACGAAACTTTTTCAAACCCACTCACACTTTGAAAAGCAAACCATTTTGAAAACACAATGAGCAAGTATCTAAGAGCCCATGGATAACCATGGATAGAAAGGGTGCTAACACCTTCCCTTTCTATAAATCTACCTCCCGAACCGAGAGATAATCTCATAAGGAATTTTGCTGTGCTTTTGTCCTGTCCATATTGGAGAAAATAAAAGACGGTGGCGACTCTTGCTTCCGCGACATTTCGCGAACCAGCGTTAAACAGTCAGTTCCAGATCCACCGATCACAGAACTGGCGACTCTGCTGGGGAACTCTTATAAAGTGAGGTGTACCTTAGGACTAAAATCACTTGTGTTTTCAATTGTTGTGCTTGTTTGCTTTATTATTGTGGGCTGCATCGGAGTTACATAGATCCTAACCCGGATCTGGGAATACCCTGTTAGGTAGCATAAGCTGTGAGGGACCTGTCCGGCGTAGACCGACATGGGTGAAGCAGTGGCTACATTGGTGTGGCGCCTTGGTCTGTACCGATATCCCTTGTGTTGCAACGAGGAGAATATGGGTCTTCTGAGGAGTCATTAAGCACCAACCGACCTTAGAACCTTAAATGACCCAACTTGGCCAATAGAACAGTAGCAGTATGCTACGCCCATTGAGGCTAAACTCTCGTGATGGTTCTGGCCGCAAGAAAAGGTTGTGATGCTGGAGTTATGATCGATTGAGGGTAGTCAGTGATATTGAGATCCTCTAGAACCCGGTTACTTCTGATAGGACAGGTCTTAACCAACAAACTCAAAGAGGGTAATACCTAGACCCCATGCTGGCCTAAACTCTAAGGGCTTCTCTTGTGTGACTTGTGTGCCTTCCTACTTGAACTACTTGCATACTTGTTATCTAACAACACGAGTTCCTTGCAGGTTTTGTTTACAGTCCTTAATTGGGACTCATTACAGGGCCTACTTACATCACTCCATGCATAGCATGACATCATACCATTGCATACATCCTGCATAAGGACTAACCCATTTCAAGGATCTCAAGGGTTTGCGATACAGGTCATGGTGAATCAAATGTCCAGCAAGGGGCAAAGGGGATTTATTTTCCTCTAGCCAAAGTTGTCAGGGGCTATGACCCACTCGATATGGTGAGCCTTGACTCTTGAAGAAGGACTCTCAATAATATGCAGTGCCTTCCACCAAGCTACAAAATGCCAACTCTAACCATTTTCTCTGTTTAACCCGCGAGATCCTTGAAAACATTGCATGCATACAAACACATCATTGTATAACAGGTACCCTTGTTACAGGTCGCTTACCTTCTTCGCTGTTTATTTCAGCAGTCATCATGAATCCTGAATCATCCAACGAGAAAGCTATCAAGGCCCTCCAGGCGCATAACGCCCAGTTCCAGGAGCTGGTCATGAGCTTAGCCCAAGGACAACAGGAATTGAAGACTCTGCTTTTGAAGAAAAAGAAGAAGAGGACTGTTTTGTTCAACCCTAGACGCAGATCTGGGAATACCCTGCAGAATGAAGCTGAGCGGACTACTCCATCTGTTGGGGAAGGCAGTCACCAAGAGAGAAGGGTTCCTAGTCCTATGGTCTCTGACACCGAGACAGACTTCAATGATGAACAGTACCCTCCTGCTGAGGACCGATACAAGCAGTTGGAGAACAGATTAAATGCCATGGAGATTCAACAGGTGCCCGGGTTGGACTTCGGAGACCTAGGCTTATCTTCTGGGGTGGTGATCCCTCACAAGTTCAAGGCACCTGCCTTTGCAAAATACGACGGGGCTTCCTGTCCTAAGTTGCACCTCCGTTCCTACGCAAGGAAGATCCAGCCCTACACGGCAGACAAGAATCTATGGATCCATTTCTTCCAGGAGAGTCTTTCAGGGACTCAGCTCGAATGGTTCTATCAGCTGGATGGAACCACTATTCGTAATTGGGAGGACTTGGCTACTGCTTTTTATAAGCAGTATCAGTATAATGCCGACCTTGCTCCCACGCGCACTCAGCTCCAGGGAATGTCTATGGGTACAGGCGAGGGCTTTAAAGAGTATGCTCAAAAATGGAGGGACCTTGCTGGAAGGGTACAACCACCTCTAACTGACCGTGAGCTTGTGGACATGTTTCTGAGGACCCTGTCCGGTCCATTCTTCAACCACCTGATTGGGAATTCTGCTGCTGGGTTTACAGATTTGGTCTTGACCGGGGAAAGAATAGAAGCTGGCATCAAGTCAGGGAAAATACAGAATGGTGACTCCTCGAACACTGAGAAGAAACCATCCAAGAGGGAATCTAGTGCTGTCAACGCGGTAGCTATTGCAAAACCGGCCGGCGCTCCTCAGCGTCACAATCAGCAAAGGAAAGAGAGACCCAAAAGGCAATTCACTCCCCTCGGCATGACCTTGTCACAGATATTGCCATAGCTGCTGGAAACCAAGTTGGTAACTCTCATGGACCCTCCGAGGAATCCTAACAGGACACCTTCAAAGTACAACCCCAATGTTCGCTGCACCTATCATTCTGACAGCCCGGGATATGCTACCGATGACTGTTGGACTTTGAGAAATAAGGTTCAGGATCTGATTGACGCGAAGGAAGTCCAGTTCGACTCACCATAGACTCCGAATGTGATCACTGCTCCCCTTCCAAAATATGGCTAGGGTTGAAAAACTTTTGTTTATTAGAAATTTCAAGTTGTAATTTTCTTTTGATTGTTCAAACATTTATTCAGTTAAACACTGTTATTTCATTAACGCATCGCATATGTCTGTTTTGAAGTAATTATTTCGTATTCACTATATCGCAAATTGCTTTCATTTTTCTGTGATGATTAACTCTCAAATAATAATTCTAAGCCTCTTGAGAGAGGATGACGAAAACGATACCACGACATTTACAGTATGCTTTTGAACGGACCCCGCTGATGAGGTACAGGCATTGTTTCAATCCTAAACACTGGAGCTATAAGGAAGATAATCCCCCGTCAACCCCTTCGAGCCAAAGAAGTAGGAGTTTTTCTTTTCGAAAATTAAAACCCTTAATCATAACCTGGGGCAGGGTAGGCTTCTCAGCTGATCTAAGTGCACAACGAATGACATCAAAGGGGTCCTTACAAAACAAAGAAAGACAGTGATGGTTCCGAACAATCATAAAGACAGGCAGTCATTACTTCTCAAAATAAAAACCCGTTAAGTCAAAACCTATGAAGGAGACTTACAAAACTGGGGCATCCCGCTGACTGTAATCACAAAAGAACAGTTCAGGCAAAAAAATAGGGATAATCAAATCAGAAAGAAAGAGGTCCTGCAAACCCTCAACCAAAAAAGGAATGACTGCCTATCCAAAATAAACTGTCAACATCCGAACCATCACTGGGACATCAGAGCAAAAACTCAAACAAGGTCTAACGCACGATCAGCTGAGTTTAGGTTGGAAGAACATCACGAAGAGCGGGTGGGTACAAATAATTTGAGCCTTTATCCTTTGTTTCTTAAACCGTGAACCCGGCCATGTTACAACCCTCAAAAGTCCCAGCTGAAGCATGGGTTAGTTCGAAAGCATACTGTTACGAAAGGTATCCTGACTCCTTAAGGCTTGCGGTAAAATAACGAGTTGACATCACTATTTACAAAACTTGCTTGTTTTACTAAAAATGCATTTTCAAAAAACTTCAAGACAGACATAAGCGTTGCATTTTTAACATAACCTTGTTTGCATATGACTTCTTGTTTGAACAGCAGAGAAATTCGCACGACGAATATCCAGTGAACAAAATCTTCTCAACAAAAGCTCAAATGGAAGAAGCACTTCCAATCAAGGGGCAGACATGATCATAGTCTATTATCCGGGGCAGTCCAATCAAGATTCGGAGAATCTCTCAAAGGCCAAATAGCCTGGGGCAAATCTCCGCCTGAGTCACTTGGGGCATTCCAGCAACGAATCTTGCCTGATCAAACATCTTCTGGTGGCATGGCAAAACAGTTCTAATAGGGGCAACTCCCTATATTCTGAGAGCGTGGACATAGTCGGAAAAAAAATATTACACATAATCAAAGACCCGCTAGGTTGACACACCTAGGCAAAAATAAGGGCTTCCCGGCGAACCAAAAGGGCTCGGGCAAAAATAAGGGATGAAATGAAAAAAATCTGTACACCCGGCAAGTCGAAAACCTGAAAAGGAGGCTTGGGCAAAAATGGGTATCCCGATGGACTGAAAACCCAAAAGGGCGGTCCAGGCAAAAGTTAGGGACCAAAGCGTACGACTATGTCCCGTCATCTCGTCATTTTCCTACCAGAAGAATATTTCTCAACCGGCAGTTATCAAGACCTCCACGGTTACCTTCATCTCCAGCAGAAACAGGGGCAATATTGAGTTGTCTAAAGCGATCTAATTGCTCTGTCCACCAAGGTACCAAAGTAAATTCGGCCGAAGAATGTAACCAAGATATCTTAATTCCCCAGAGAGTGAGCCAGCAAGTCAGCGATACTCTCCCCAAGTAGAGTTAGCCTACTCTATCAGCCTTAAGGAAGTTGGGTATCCCCAACAGATCTCAACATTCCACATCACAATATACAAACATTCTTAACAAGTATCCCCGACAGTCTTGATCTAAGATTGTTCCCCGGTGGTATACAGACATTCAGTGGAGCCACTTCCCTAATGCATCTCCAAATCTCCCCAGGAGAGTCCAGTCTAAAGATTTCCCCAGGAGAGTTGAACCATCTCCCCAGTAGGAAGCTTATCCCCAGTAGATTCTGGAAGCTGATCCCCTACAGAACACGAACGCGTCTCCCCGGACTTCATTTAGAAGGTTATTTACCTACCAGGATATAACTGGGTTATCCTCAGCTAAAAACCACGGAAAGATCGTCCCCGGCGAAGTCTTCCCATCCCCAGCAGAGTTCATCCAATCTTCCAACAGAACTTAACAACGTTATCTCCAGCAGAGTTATCCTCATCAACCTCAGCAAAGTACCTCTATTTCCCCACCGAGTTACCTCCCCACAGAGTAATCTATTCGCCAAGTTTATTCCCCAACGGAGTCATCTTCTCCTACCGGTATTCTTGCAATCATCATCCCCAACGGAAACGAAGAATCTCACTCTTCAACATCAGCCCAGGATTTGACTTCCCGGCATCCGTCAAGGATCTATTTTCCCAGACGGAGATACATTCATAAACATCACATTGTTATACATCATGATACATGCATACACGCATCATATCATACAATCTCATGTGTTGAGAACGTCATTGCTTGATTCATATCATGCATTGCATATGACTGACCTTTACCTTTCAGGAAGGATACAGTTAAATGATCAGCTATGTAGACGAATACAGTCAAAAGAGACCAACCCAGTCAGTTCTATTTCATCGTTATAGACACTCGTCGTTATAGACACTCGTCGTTATAGACACTCGTCGTTATAGACACTCGTCGTTATAGACACTCGTCGTTATAGACACTCGTCGTCATAGACACTCGTCGTCATAGACACTCGTCGTTATAGACACTCGTCGTCATAGACACTCGTCGTTATAGATACTCGTCGTTATAGACACTCGTCGTTATAGACACTCGTCGTTATAGACACTCGTCGTTATAGACACTCGTCGTCATAGACACTCGTCGTCATAGACATTCGTCGTCATAGACACTCGTCGTTATAGACACTCGTCGTTATAGACACTCGTCGTTATAGACACTCGTCGTTATAGACACTCGTCGTCATAGACACTCGTCGTCATAGACACTCGTCGTCATAGACACTCGTCGTTATAGACACTCGTCGTTATAGACACTCGTCGTTATAGACACTCGTCGTTATAGACACTCGTCGTCATAGACACTCGTCGTCATAGACACTCGTCGTCATAGACACTCGTCGTTATAGACACTCGTTGTTATAGACACTCGTCGTTATAGACACTCGTCTTCATAGACACTCGTCGTCATAGACACTCGTCGTTATAGACACTCGTCATTATAGACACTCGTCGTTATAGACACTCATCGTCATAGACACCCATCAGTATAGACACCCGTCATTGAAGACATCTCGTCATTGAAGACTACCCGTCATTGAAGACAACCCGTCATTGAAGACAACTCGTTATTGAAGACAACCCGTCATTGCAGACAACCCGTCATTAAAGACAACTCGTCATTGAAGACAACCCGTCATTGAAGACAACCCGTCATTGAAGACAACTCGTCATTGAAGACAACCCGTCATTGAAGACAACCCGTCATTGAAGAGAACTCGTCATTGAAGACAACTCGTCATTGAAGACAACCCGTCATTGAAGACAACTCATCATTGAAGACAACTCGTCATTGAAGACAACTCGTCATTGAAGACAACCCGTCATTGAAGATAACCCGTCATTGAAGACAACTCGTCATTGAAGACAACCCGTCATTGAAGACAACCCGTCATTGAAGACAACTCGCAATTGAAGACAACCCGTCATTGAAGACAACTCGTCATTGAAGACAACCCGTCATTGAAGACAACTCGTCATTGAAGACAACCCGTCATTGAAGACAACTCGTCATTGAAGACAACTCGTCATTGAAGACAACTCATCATTGAAGACAACTCGTCATTGAAGACAACTCGTCATTGAAGATAACCCGTCATTGAAGACAACTTGTCATTGAAGACGACCCGTCATTGAAGACAACTCGTCATTGAAGACGACTCGTCATTGAAGACAACTCGTCATTGAAGATCACTATGTGAGTGCAAATTTCTGGGCACTTTAGTGTTCGATCATCTTCCACCTTCGGATCACGAAAGGCACGTAAGCCAATCTACATCCTCAGGTCTAAGAAGATTGAACAGGGGCAACTGTTGTACCCCAAAATTTGCCCTCCCATATTCTTCAAAGTTTTGACAAGCATCATCTCAAATTGCTCAAGTCCACTCAAGGGATTACACAGTTCAACCACCCTCCTAAGCCAGTCAAATTAGGGTTTTGGTTCTTGCAAGGAAGTTGAGGTTTTCAAGGGCTCAATCAAGTCCCATATGCTCATATACATTGTCAAGCATCCACATGTCAAGTTTCAAGGCTCACAAGGTCAAGTTGCACAGTCAAAAACCCTAATTGCTCAACAGTCAACTGTAGGGGCAAAATGGTCATTTGGCAGTCAAAAGTCAAAATTTTTGATCAACGTCTTATTTTGAAGCCACAATCATCATTTGATCAATTCTTGATCATGATTTCACAAGAATGGCTCAAAAATCATCAAGGTGTCAAAAGTTTCTATTTTTGGACAGTTGAAAAGTCAACTGTAACTTGACCAAGGCATAACTTTTTCATGGTTCATCAGAAAAATCCCATCCAATGCTTATCTTGAAGGGAGGACATTTCCTACAACTCATCTTCACATTCCAAGTCCAAGAAATGCTCTCACAAAAAGTTATCAATTTCAACATTATAGGTCATTTTCAAAAGTCAACAAAAAGGGACTTTAAGTCAAAGACCATAACTTGAGATTGGTAAATCAAAATGACATGGGACCAAAGACATTGGTTAGAGGACTTCAAGACCTTTCCAAAATGTCCAAGAACATGTTCATAGCTTCAAAATTGAGCAAGATATGCATTGGAGAAGTTGGGAAATTTTTGTGAAATGGGCAAAGTCAATTATCCTTGAAACTTCATTTTTGACAAAAGGGGCCCACTTTTCCCACTTGATTCAGCTTGGCCATGCTTCCCACGTGTCCCACAATTTATTTCAAGATTTAAAATTAATTTTTTCATTTTTATTTGATTTAATTCATTTTAAATCTTTAAAATTCAAATAAAAATCAAAGAAATTAATGGAGGGATATATTTTGTGTTGATTAGCTTTGATACACCTTGAAATACCTTCCAAATTCGTGCAAGGCCAATTATGGGCATAAAAATTCAAATTTTCACAAATATGGCAAATGGTTCAATGTTGGTTATGGAGGAAATCAAGAACATAATTGCATAAGCTTAATGACCATAATTTTGATTGATACACATTACATGACATATATGCAAGCTTTCCAATAACAATTCACAACCTAGAGAACTCAGAGGCAGCAAGAACCAAATTCAAAAATCCAAGCAAAAAAGTGAAAATTGTTTTCAACCTTCCAGTGCAATTCAAGCATCTCTCAAATGGCCAAACCAATTCAAAAAAATTCAAAAGAAATTCGATCACAAACCCACATTCTAATACATCTTTTTCCGATTCTAAATTTTTGATTTACCCTTTTTCACCAATTTCTCCAATAGTCTTGTACATAGAAAAGGCTGAATTTTCACCACAGTTTCTATTCACTGTATAATTCTCATTCATTACACATATCCCTTCAATCTAACCTTCAAACCTTGACATATGCAACTTGTATCTTTTCTTGAAAATCATTACCCTTTTAATAACACATTACATAGATTCATTTAACAATTTGTACGAAGTTTTTTTTTCCAGGAAATATGGAAGAGGAGAGCAAATCAGATCCGCCGCAAAATTCAAAAATTCACAAGAGTTGCTGTTTCATTTTGCAGAAAGAATAGGAAAGAAGAAAAAAAACTCCTCGAGAGACCGAGTCACTCACAGCAGCACCGCGACCATACAACAACCTTCTCAACAGCCACCGACAACCTCTCCATCGATGCTGAGAATTGGACACCCTCTGAATGCACCCTCACAATTCCAGATTTCACCTCCATTCTTGGGTCAACACCCCCTTGGTTTTACTTCTTTTTTTATTTTGTTTTGTCATTTTCTCTTATTTTAACTATTAACCTTTTAATTGATTTTATTATTAACAATTAATTTAATTAACATATTTTCATAAAAAATCAAAAAAAAAAGAATTAACATCATTATTATTATTATTATTTTATTTTGTAAATAAACAATAATTGAATTAGTTTAATTAGGCAATTTCAATTTCTTTTATTAATAATTAAAATAGATCTAGAATTAGGAAAAATTAACTTTTAGTTTTATTCCTTTTTTTATTTCATTTCATAAAAAAAACATAAAAAATACAAAAAAATATTTTCTTTTTAATTAAATTAATTAATTAGCCATTAGTTAGTTTTAATTTCACTTTAATTATAAAAAAGACAAAAAAAATCAATTTCTTTTCTTAAAAGGGTCAACACCCTAAAGACTTCCCGATTCTTTCTTTCGTGCACATTTTAATTTTTATTCCTTATTTTTGGATTATTATGTAACTGCCTCCGGATGTAATAGTAATTAGGACTTTTTACTGCTTTACTTTCCGTACTTATTTACTAAAAAAACGGGTCTTTGTATTTTTGGCGATGTATAGACCCGCGCCTTGTAATAGCGTAGGATTTATGTTTCCGCAATTTACTTTCCGCACCCCTTAACTGTTAACTTACATGAAAGAATGTATGTAAATAAAAACAACTCGTAGCTCACTAATTACAAAAACAAACATTAACTGAATACAACACACAATAACACACACCACTTCTAGGGTACGCCTCACTCGTTGCCTTCGAAACGTGGTCGTCGAGTATAGGACGTTTTAGTAAGTCCTTATGTCCATGATCCAGTTGCCTCGAAACGGTTGCCTCGGATTTAAAAAGGATCAATGGCATAAAGGTAGCTTCTAAGGTGTCCTATTGTTGCTCTGGTGACCACACTGTCCCTACAAACGAATTGACCCGAACACCTCCAACGGTGGTGCTACCTACCTCTCAATGGTGGGATGGCACTACCTTAAGGAAATTTACACAGCCTAATTCCTTAGGGTAGGTAGATGACTCGTAGATACTTGCTCTATTCAAAAACAAATCAAAACTCTTTTCACACCGACACTTTCAAGAAGCTTTCAAAACAATTTTTCAAACACTCTTGAGGACTGATACAAGAGTCATTCTGAAATCTTTAAACGAAACTTTTTCAAACCCACTCACACTTTGAAAAGCAAACCATTTTGAAAACACAATGAGCAAGTATCTAAGAGCCCATGGATAACCATGGATAGAAAGGGTGCTAACACCTTCCCTTTCTATAAATCTACCTCCCGAACTGAGAGATAATCTCATAAGGAATTTTGCTGTGCTTTTGTCCTGTCCATATTGGAGAAAATAAAAGACGGTGGCGACTCTTGCTTCCGCGACATTTCGCGAACCAGCGTTAAACAGTCAGTTCCAGATCCACCGATCACAATGTCCCCAAGCAATGTAGGCACATGATTCGGAGATATGAAAATCTTGACAGCATTCACGTCTATAAGCTGATCAGGGTTTGGGAACAAGACCAACCCATAGATGAGAAGTGCTACAATCTCCTCAAAAGCTTGCAGATCTAGAGAATTCCAGCAGTCTTGTGCCTTCTCAAACAGAAATGTTTCCAAGAAACCCTTGACACCACTTCTGGTTTCCCAATGACCTTTGATATCAGATGGTTGCAAGTGTAAGGCTTAAGCAACATCTTCAGGCTTTGGTTCTCTTTCCTTACCGTTGTAGGGTAGTTGATGAAGAATAGGAATCCTCAGGAGTTGAGAAAATTCCTCCAAAGTAGGTACTAGTTGTTAATCAGGGAATGTGAAACAGTGGTGTAGGGGGTCAAAGAACTGGAAGGGGACTTTCACCATGTATTCTTCAATGTTGGAGTTGACCAAGTTGAGAAGTCTACCATGTCTTTCATTGAAGAGAGAATTCTCTGGAATCTTGGAAGTAAGCTCCTTTAGTTGAGGAGGGATTCTCACAAGGTTGACTTGAATTGTTTTCCTGCGAAGAGATTCCATGATCTACAAAACAAGAACAAAGATGAAGATCCAAACCCTTGAAATGGTTAGTGGATGTATATGATGCTTTATGATGTTCATGATGTATGCGCAAGCATATGTACAAACAAGTCACATAAGATCCTAGTTTCAGGCTTGCATGGGGTTTCATAGGTAAGTACCCTCTTGAAGTTAGTTGGCTCAACATGTCCTATAAGTAGTAATCGGGTTCTAAGGAGCTCAATATCACTGGATTATTTTCTGTGTTCATTGTTTCTGTTTAGCCACTTAACTGGCGACCGAAATATTCCAAGAAAACAACCCTCAATGAGTGTAGTATCGAGTATCTACCAACTTCGGACTGCACCAAAGCCGGTCATCTCACTACCCCTAATAAGGCCAGGATGGTCAAGTAAGGTTCTAAGAGTTCATTAGTGCTTCATGACATCACTCAGCAGCCCCGTATTCTCTTTGATTGAATCAAAGGCTACCGGTACCCACAAATATGTCGCACTAATATAGCTATTGCTTCAACCTCGTCGGTATACCCCACACAATTTCCACAATGTATTGTTGTTTACCTATGAATGTTTCCAAAAATATGGGTGGAGGATTCAAACCCAAACAAGAGAACCAAATGTAAAGCAATCAAATCAAACAAGATAAGCATGAAAAGGTGATCTAAACCCTAAGGTTACTCCACTTTTAGATATCTCCCCAGCAAAGTCGCCCGTTCTGTGATACGGTGGAAGAACTGACTTGAGGTTTTGCGTTTTGTGTTCGCAAATGTTTCGGTTTAGCAAGAGTCGCCACCGACTTTTTATTTTATCCTAAGGAAAGGTTAAAAAGCACAGAAAATACCTTTGAGATGTTTTCTTGGGTTCTGGGAGTAGATTATGAAAAGGGAAGGTGCAAGCACCCTTTACATCCATGGTTATCCATGGGCTCTTAGTTACTTGTTTAGATCACTTTCTTTTGCTTTTCAATTGTTTGAAATGGTGCTTTGTGTGTGGTTTTGAAAATGTATTGAAAAGAGGCCATCATTGTGGAAACCTTTGTAATGATTCTTGTTTGAATGTATACAAAGGTGTTTTGTCTTTTGAAAAGAGGTTTCAATGTTTGAGAGTTTGATTTGGGAAATGTTTTGAAATTGTGTTGTGAAGTATGTTTGAAAATAGCAAGGATGTTTTGCAAGTTTGATCAAGTAACTAAGAATTGTCTACCCTATTTTACTCAAAGATCTTACCTATGTGTTTTTTAACCCTTTTGACAGTGTTATTTCACCGTTGCATTTGGTGAACAACCTTGTGTTAGGATGTTAAACGGGACAGGGCGGGTCATCGTATAGACCATGATAGCAATTGTGTTAAGTATCTTTGGCAAAATTTTGAGGGACTTGATCATTTTGTTTAGGCAACCAAGATAGCGCCATCGAGGGACTATGATCTTTTGTTTTGTTTTTGTTTTGCCAAAGTACCCAACATGTATAACATGGCCCATTTTTGAGGCAACAAGTGGATTGTAACCCTAGGGGTGCAAGTGTGCATTGTGTATTGATTTTCATGCATTTTTGTCTTTGTATTAGGTCAAACTACTTGTTGATTTTGGATTTTTGCATACAAACTCTAATCTCTAATCATGGCATAATTGAAAGCATAAAGTGCGAGAATTAAAAATCTAAGCTATTACAACATGATTATGGGGATGGGGGTACAATCTTTGAATGAGGGTGTATTTGACAAGAAATAAAAACCCTAGTTTACTATTACATCCAAATTGAATTAAATGCATAAATAATAAATGGACAATATTTAAATAAACAAAATAAATAAATATATCAAATAATATGAATTATGCAAAAAAAAAATTGTTTATTTATGTATGTAAAAAATATTTAATATAAAAATGGATTATTATTTTTATTAAGGGTAAACCCTAATTTTCTTTAAGAAAATAAATATATTAATTACAATATACAAAAAATTAAATATATTTAGAAAAAGGTATTATTTTAAATATAAGTAACAATAATAAAAAGGTATATTTTTCATGTTTTTTTATTCCCAAATATTTATTTAAATAAAATAAAAGTGTGTATATATATTAATTATATTAAATATGTATAAAAATAAAATAAAATATATACAAAAAAATAAAAACATATTTAGAATGATATTTTTTTGGTGTGAATAAAATAAAGGATAAGATAAAAATATAATTTATTTTTAAGTTTTCAATAATTAAAATAAATGTATATAATCAATAAATTAATTTTATGTTAGAAAAAATGAAAATAAAATACAAAATAAATATGAAAAATTTATAAATATATTTTTGAGTATTTTTTATATTTGGAAATAATAAAATAAAGTCAGAAATGAAAATAAAATACAAAAATATAAAATACATAAAAATTGGGCCAAGGGGGTGCAAAAAGTAAAAGGGGGGTGTCAATAGTGAGCCAGGACTAAGCCCAGCCCACCACTTCATCTTCAACCTCTAACTTTCAAACAAAACGCGCGCGCCTGTTATCAAACATGGACATCCTACATACGAGCTCTATTGCAAAAACACATATCATCAAAGTTGTAGAGCTTTTCAAGACGAATCTAACCATATAAAAAATTAATCCTAACTCTCAAAGACCAGAGAGAATTTCTCTAGCCCTAAAATCTAACCTAATTTTTCAGTATGTTCATGGATCAAATTCTCTTAGCATGCTTAATAAAAATGAAAACTGAGCATATGTACAGCTTCATGGCAATGAATACCACATTTCTTATTCACAAACCTAAGTCTAAATTTTCCTAAATAGAGAGATAAGAAGTTGACAAAAACCTGTTTCAGCTGACTTCGTGTATGGCAATGTGGAGCTTTTCAACAAGGCATGAGATGTCTGGGAGCTTGCTTGAACTTCACTTGACCTTTTCCAATGTCTAGCTTGCCTTGAATGTACTTGAATCAGCCTACAGAACTCAACCTGCACAAGCTCAAAATGAAAGTGGCAAACCCTGTAAATGGAGTTACAATTGGTGTTTGAGGTTTGGGATAGCTTGGATGGATTGAATGGAAGGTGTTTGAACCAGTTTGGGACAAAACGCACCAGCCAATTGAGCTATGGAAGTCAAGCTGCAGATGCTGCCCTGTTTTGCCAATGGAAGGTGATTTCTTGCTGTGGGGTGTTTGAAGGCTCAAGAGATCGTGTTTATGGCTCAGAGAGGTGTGAGAAAGATGGTTCAAATGTTTGCACAAGTTTGTTTTGGCTGATGTTCAAGTTCTCATGTATTTGGCATATTTCTTGTATATGAAGCAAAAGTGGGAAGTGATGTCCAACAGGCCTGTACAGGATATCCTTATGCTTGCACACTTTTCCCTTGGCCCCTCCAACTTGTATATTTGATTTGCTGTATGAGATATGGACCAATGCTCAAGAAATCAGTTTTGACATAAAGCATGATTTAGGCAAAAATGGAAATTTTGCTTTTTCTACTTAGGGATTAATCCAAGGTGCAATGCTCTAATGACCAAAACAATGCCTTAGACCAATGGTTTTGCACTTAATTATTGAGTGTGAAATGGTTTTGAGGCCTGCATTCTAGTGCAAAGCAAGCTGACTTGAAATTGTAATTTGTATGAACATGAACATGCCATGGATGAAAAGTGAGTTTTTGCCAACTTCAAGCCTTCGATTCTCCTTAACCACAAATGAGTTTAGGGAGTTCTTGGACATTTTGGAAAGCTTGTAACATGCTCTACAATCCATCTTTGAAATGAAACTTTAGATTCCAAGTGGAACTATGTGAAAAATGGCCATGAAGATAGGTCAAAATCCTGCCTAAACTAGGGCAAAATTTCACTAAGTTAAATGTTTTAGGGACCCTTGTTCCAAAAATTATAACTTGAGATCCAAGATTCTTTTGGGAAAACTTTGTGAATCAAAGTTGTAGACTTTGTGGAGGACTATAACTTTCGTGTTGGAAGTTTTGTTTGAATCCAAATGCATCATGGTGAAAATGTTGGGCAAAGTTAGGAAAAATTAAGAAAATTTCATAACTTAGAAAAATTCTAAGTTATGAATTTTTCAACTTTAAACCCTGTGATACGGTGGGAGAACTGACTTGGGATTTTGCGTTTGTGTTTGCAAATGTTTCGGTTTAGCAAGAGTCGCCACCGAGTTTTTATTTTATCCTAATGAAAGGTCAAAAAGCACAGGAAAGACCTTTGAGATGTTTTCTTGGGTTCGGGGAGTAGATTATAGAAAGGGAAGGTATTAGCACCTTTTCTATCCATGGTTATCCATGGGCTCTTAGTTACTTGCTTAGATCACTTGCTTTGAATTTCTATTGTTTGAATTGGTGCTTTGTGTGTGATTTTGAAAGATGTTTTGGAAAGAGGCCATCGTTGTGGCAACCTTTGTAATGATTCTTGTTTGAATATATACAAAGGTGTTTGTGTCTTTTGAAAAGTTTTCAATGTTTGAAAGTAGGGCTTTGAAGTTGTGTTGTGAAGTGTATTTTGAAAAATAGCAAGGATGTTTTTGCAAGCTTGACCAAGTAACTAAGAGTTTGTCTACCCTAATTTACTCAAAGATTTTTCTTATGTTTTTAACCCTTTTAACAGTGTCGTTTCACCATTGTATTTGGTGAACAACCTTGTGTTAGGATATTAAACGGGACATGCGCGGGTCATCGTATAGACCATGATAGCTATTGTGTCAAGTATCTTTGGCAATTTTCTTGAGAGACTTGATCATTTTATTTAGGCAACTCGGATAGCGTCATCGAGGGACTATGATCTTTTGTTTTGTTTTTGTTTTTCCAAAGTACTTGACATGCAACCATGGCCCATTTTTGAAGGCAACAAGTGGATTGTAACCCTAGGGGTGCAAGTGTGCATTGTGTTTGTTTTTTCATGTATGGTTATCTTTGAATTAGGTCAAGCTACTTGTTAATTTGATTTTTACATACAAACTCTAGGTCTAACCATGGCATAATTGAAAGCATTTAAAGGTGCGAGAATTTAAAGCCTACACTATTACAACATGATATAGGGAGGGGGTACAAATTTGAATTGGGGGTATTTGACAAGAAATTAAATTCTAAATTATTACAACCAAATCGAATGTATTGGCAATATTTAAATGTACAATAATTGAATAAAATACAATAAATAAATGTTAGATAAAATGCATTATGCAACAAGTTTTTATGTATGTAAAAAGTATTTTTTAATATGAAATGTAAATAATAATAATAAAAAGTCAATTTTAATTATTTTTTTATTTAGGGCAAAAACCCTAATTCTTAAATAAATAGTATTATTTATTAATTATATACAATAATATATTAATTTATACAAAAAATAAAAGTATATTGTCAAAAAGATATTTTTAGTGTAAAATATTAATAAAAATGAAAATGTATTATTTTTGTATTTTTGTCCTAATTATATGAAAATGTAAACATATTAAATATATAAAAATAAAAATTAATTATTTACAAAAAAATGTGTATATTCAAGAAAATGTTTTTTAATATAAATAAGATAATAAATGAAAAAATAAACATATTTTTTACATTATTCTTTTAAGTTTTAATAAAATGAAAATAACTTATTTACATATTTATACTAGTAAAATAAAAATAAATATCAAATAAATATGAAAAAATATAAAAATAAATTTTAAGTATTTTTTATGTTAGAAAATAAAATATCAAAATCAGAAATGAAACAAAAATGCAAAAATGACAAATGTACAAGAAATGGGCCAGGGTGGTGTAAAAAGAAAAGAGGGGGTGCCAAAAGCAAGCCTGTACAGGCACAGCCCAAACCAAACTTCATCTTCTTCCTTTGAAAAAAAATACGCGCGCTTCTGTACACAAATGCTATCTCCTGATTCTTTGATTTTTTGACAAAACTCATAACATGAAATTTGTAGAGCATCAAACAACGAATCCAACCATATAAAAAACTTGAGCTAACTCTCAAAGACCAGAGAGAATTTCTCTGGCCCTAATTTCTAACCTAGTTTTTTCAGAAAGTTCATGGGTGAAATTCTCCTAGCACGATTAATATAAATGAAAACCAAGCATAAGCATGGCTTCAGGGCTATGAGTACAACATATTTCATTCACAAACCTAAGCCTAACTATTCCTAAATAGAGAGATAGAAGTTCATGAAATACCTATTTCAGTTGACTTCGAGCTGGCCAATGTAGCAACTTCCAAGGGTGTTTGAGGTTCTATTGAGCTTGCCTGAGGTCCACTGAAGCTTTTCCAATGCTTGGCTTGTTTTGAAGTAGCCTGAATCGTGCTACAGAACTCAACCTACAAAGCTTTGAAACAAAAATGGCAATGTGTGTTAAAGGTGTTACAGTTAGCAATGGATGATATGGATAGCTTAGGTATGTTGGTTGGAAGGTGTTTGAAGTATCTTTGGGAAAAACGCACGATGGAATTTGATGATGGCTTGCAAAATGCAGAACTAGCCCTGTTTTGCAAGAAAATGGAGATTTTGAGTATGAGGAAGTTTGAGTGATGAAGGGGTCGTGTTTCTGACTTATTATGAGATACAAAACTTGTTTGCAATGTTTGTGTAAGTTGGTTTTAACAAATGTGAGAGACGGCTTGTGGTTTGCAACTTTTCTTCTTCTTGAAGCAAGAGTGTATATCTGTCCAATGCAGGCCTGTACCAGTCCTATATCATGCTGCATATTTTGCTCTTGGTTCCTGGAATTGGTAGATTTGATCTTGCCTCAGAGATATGGCCCCATGCCTCAAGGATCTTGTTTTGACATAAAGTGAAGTTTAAGCAAAAATGGCATTGTTACTTTTTCCATTTAAGGCTTAATCTAGTGTACAATGCCCTAATGACCAAGACAATACCTTAGCTCAATGTATATGCATTAAATTATGGAGTACAAACTAGTTTTGAGGCCTGTAATTGTGAACCAAGCTAGCTAGATCATATTTGCAAATTGGTATGAACATGTATTGGCCATGGATCAAAGTGAGTTTTTGCCAACTTCAAGCATTAGATTCTCTCTAACCACAAGGGTGTTTGAGGAGTTCTTGGACAATTTGGAAATCTTGGAACATGTACTATAATCCATATTTGAAATGCAACTTGAAACTCCAAGTGGAACTATGTGAAAAATGGCCAAGAAGATGGGTCAAAATCTTGCCTAAATTAGGGCAAAATTTCTCTAAGTTAAAAGTTTTAGGTACCCTTGTTCCAAAAATCATAACTTGAGATACAAGTCTCTTTTGAGAAAAATTTGTGAATAAAAGTTGTAGAATTTGGTATGGACTACAACTTTCATGTTTCAATTTTTGTTTGAATCCATTTTAATCTTGGTGAAAAAATGGGACAAAGTTAGGGAAAAATAAGAAAATTTCATAACTTAGAAAATTTCTAAGTTATGAAAATTTTCCATTTTAAACCCTAATTTGCATTTTTGGGTTTCTTGATAAAAAAGTATCATAAATTGACATGTCTTGGTGAAAAATGACTCTTGGCACTTGATTTTGACCAAAAAGTCAAAGTTTGACTTTTCGGTGTACAGTCAAATTTTGATCAGTTTACTGGAAAATTCATCTGTCAATCCTATGCATTTGAGATCTTTTGAACTTGTTGAATGGGTCAAGAAAATGTCATTGAGTTCTTGAGTCCATGTGTGAGATTGATTTGCCATTGGCTAGGTCAAACAGTCAAAAATTGCCTTTGTGCAATCAAAACCCTAAAAATGACCATTTTGCCCTTTTGGTGATCTGATCAAATTTCTTGTGGAATTGTGATCCAAAATTTATGAAGTGGTTCATATGAGTTCATAATGTTGATGTGGGTCAAATTTCATGAGGTTTGACTGTCAATTGGTCACAGTTGACTTTTTCCCCAATACAGCTGATTTCTAGGTCAACTGTCCAATTGACTGGGCAAAAATTTGAATCAAGGCTTGAAACTTGGTATGAACAAACTTGTGAGTCTAACATGAAGTATGAAAGTCACTTTGGACATTGTAGGTCAAAACATCCCTGTGCAAACTCAAACCCTAATTTAGGTCAATAGTGCAAGGAGGTGTCTTGAGCAGAGCAAACCCTAGCTTGACCTTGAATTCCAAGACTCTTGTGATGAGAAATGTCGACAAAATGAGAGGGAGAATTTTGGGGTACAACAGTTTCCCCTGTTCTATCTTCTTGAACCTAAAGAGTTAGATTGGCAAGTTTGCCTTTCGTGACTCGAAGGTAAAAGAGGATTGGACACTAGACTTCCCGCAAATTTGCACTCGTCAAAATCTATCTGAGGAAATGAGCTTAAAGATGCCATTTGGAGATGGTAGAATCTTGTTGCAGATGGGCTTAGGATGCCATCCAAGAGTGTTTATTGAACTGCAATGCGGTAGGTCAGAAGAATGAGCATCAAAATTGTATCCGCGTCTGGAATGTATTTGAACTGTATCTGGAGACTTAGTCTGTATGAGCAAAGTAATGGAGTCCGTGTTTGGAGCGTATCTGAGTTGTAACTGTATTTGAACTTCAAATGAATATCAGAATGACTGCCGTGTCTGGAGTGTATATGTATTGTATCTGAATTTGAGATATGTATGAATAGCAGAATAACTTCCGTGGCGATTGCACTGGGGAGAATCAAGCTGCTGGTGTAAGGGTCAGAATGGCATCCGTGTCTGGAGCATATCTGAACCTGAAGTTGATAGTTGAATCTGAATGAGAGATAGAATGGCCGCCGTGTCTGGAGCGTATCTAGTTTGTATCGGATTGTTGAAGTCTGAATGAGTAGTAGAATGACCGCCGTGTCTGGGGTGTATCTATACTGTATTTGACTTAAAATTATGGATGAGTAATAGAATGACCGCCGTGTCTAGGGTGTATCCATACTGTATCTGAATAATTGTTAACAATAGCCTTTTAATCTTATCCTAAAAAGGGTAAAATGTTATCTAAAACACAAAGTTATTTTGCATGATATGTATGATGCAATGAATTGTGTTTCATCAATATTTATGATATATGAATGTAATGGATGTGCATGTAAGCTGAGTAGCTGTATTGCTGAGGAAAATAAATCCTTGATAACTGGAGATAATGAAATCTTTGATTGCTGCCTGGGAAAGTAAATCCTTGACCAATGCTGGGGATTCCAAAAAATCTTTGAATACTGAAGATGAGAAATCCTTGCTGATTGCTTGGGGATTAAAGATCTTTGATTGCTGAGAAGGGGAAATCCTGGGACCACTGCTGGAGATTGAAAATCCTCGGAAATTTGTGGGGATTAACAAGGCCTTTGGCAACTCCTGTAGGGATGTGAGAATCCTTCATGACTTTCCTGGGGAATGAGGAAAACTCTAATGATCTCTACTGGGGAATTGAAACCTTGGGGGCTTTTGCTTGGAGAAATGAGACTGGGAATCTTCAATCTTTTGGAAGGTAACTCTGTGGGGGAAATGTTCACTATTCTGGCTCCGCTGGAGATAGGATTTTTTTCAGGGTTTTCGGGCTCCACTGGGGATCTTGAAGCTTAACTCTGATGGGAATTTTGAAACTTAACTCAGCTCGGGAATCAAGTTTTAGACTGCACCGGCTCCGCTGCGGATCTTGAAGCTTAACTTCGGTGGGGAAATATATTCCAAATTTAGCCTTGTTGAGGATCTGAATGATGTATCGTAGGGGATTTCTTCTGGAATGGCATAAAGATTTCTTCCTACTCCTTCAACCTATCAGTAATTATCCTTTTTCAATTTCGCTTTATTTGTAAGCAGTGATTATATTAAAATGCATATGCCTATTTAACAAAACATTGGACGTTTTCAAATAAAACATAAGTGTAAAAAAGAAAAGAAAGGCAAGCAAATTTCTACACTTTGATGTATCTTTGTATTTAACTTTCGTGAGTATCTTTGTACAAAGGAGACATACATCCTAGTAAGAGAATGTTGTCGTAAAAAATTGAAAAATTTTATACAAAAGAAAGATGGCTATGTGTAATCAATTCCATGGGATTCCCATTTTTCTATAGCCTTCACAACTCTGAATATCTTGTCCATTCGCTGCTTCATCCGCCGATGACTGGATTGATCAGAAGCTTGGAGCTTGTTGGTGAAGAGATTGTTCTTAAAGTGATCCGACGAGACATAGTCATACGCTTTAATTCCCTAACTTTTGCCTGGACCGCCCTTTCGGGTTTTCGATCCACCGGGAAACCCTTTTTTGCCCAAGTCACCCTTTCAGGTTTTCAACTTGCCGAGTGTACAAATTTTTTTGTTTTATCCCTAATTTTTGCCTGAACCGCCCTTTCAGGTTTTCGATTCACCGAGATGCCCATTTTTTTCCAAGTCGCCCTTTCGGGTGTTCAACTTGTCGGGTCGTTTTATGCGTAGTATCTTTTGACTATGTCTGCGTTCGCAGGGTGCGGCAAGTCGTCACCGTCCATGGTGGTCAGAATCATTTCCCCACCAGAAAAGATGCTCTTAATCAAAAATGTTCCTTCATAGGTAGGAGTCCACTTGCCCCTGGGATCACTTTGCGGTAAGATGATCCACTTGATTACAAGATATCTGACTTGATATACCTGACGCATGACTTTCTTATTGAAAGCCTTGATCATCCGCTTTTGATACGTCTGACCATGACAAACAGTAGTAAGTCGCTTCTCGTCGATCAGATTAAGTTGGTTAAGCCGGGTCTGAATCTAATCGTCTTCACTCAAACCAGCGTCTTTCATAATCCTTAAGGAAGGAATCTGAACTTCCATGGGTAGAACAGCTTCCATGCCATATACCAAAGAAAATGGGGTTGCCCCTATTGAAGTACGTGCCGCGGTACGGTATCCATGAAGAGCAAACGGTAACATCTCATGCCAGTCCTTGTAGGTGACTGTCATCTTTTTAATGATCTTCTTGATATTTTTGTTCGCAGCTTCAACAACATCGTTCATCTTTGGTCGATAGGGAGATGAATTGTGATGATAAATCTTGAACTGCTCGCACAGAGCAATGATCATAGTGTTGTTCAAATTCGTACCGTTGTCTGTGATGATCCTGTCGGGGACACTGTACCGGCATATGAGGTTGTGCTTGATAAAGCGGGCAACCACATTCTTTGTAACTAAGGCAAAAGAAGATGCTTCGACCCACTTGGTAAAATAGTCAATAGCGACCAAGATGAAGCGATGTCCATTGGATGTTGTGGGCTTGATCTCTCCAATCATAACAATGCCCCACATTGTGAATGGCCAAGGAGCTATCAGAACGTTGAGAGGAATAAGAGGAATATGTACCTTATCGGCATAGACTTGGCACTTGTGGCAAGTACAGGAATGTTGGTGACAATCAGCTTCCATGGTAGACCAGTAGTAGCCTGCCCTTAGAATCTTCTTAGCCATCGTATGCCCGCTTAAGTGGGTGCCGAATGTGCCACTGTGTATCTCAGTCATGATTAACTCTGCTTCAGCTTTGTCCACACAACGAAGTAGAACACAATCATGGTTGCGCTTATAAAGGATGCCATTTCTTAGGAAAAACTTGGCAGCAAATCTCCTTAAGAACTTTTTGTCATTGACGGAAGCTCCTTCAGGATATTCTCTAGTCTGGAGATACCTTTTGATTTCATGAAACCAGGGTTGTTCCACTACTTCTTCGGTATTAATCTCATGACAGTGTGCGGGTTCGTCCATTCGCTCGATGGTGATTTGGGGAGCCTCGTTATCCCAATTGAGTTTAAACATGGAAGACATTGTAGCCAAAGCATCTGCTAGCTGATTTTCTTCTCGCGGGAAGTGCTCGAAAGTAATCTGCTCGAAATGAGGCAACAACGTCAGGACATGTTCTTTGTATGGGATAAGATTAGGATGCTTAGTGTCCCACTCTCCTTTGACTTGACTGATGACCAAAGCCGAGTCCCCAAATATGACCAAAGATTTGATTCCCAAGTCTATAGAAGCCTTGAGACCAAAGATGCAAGCTTTATATTCAGCCATGTTGTTGGTACAGCTGAAGCACAATCGGGCAGTGAAGGGTGTATGGCAACCTTCCGGAGAAATGAGTACCGCACTGATACCATTGCCAAGTGAATTTGAAGCACCACCAAAGTACAGGGTCCATCGGGATCCTTGTTCAGGTCCATCATACGGTCTGTTACCTTCAATGTTGTCCAATGTCATGATGTCTTCGTCAGGGAAGTCGAATCTCATAGATTGATAATCTTCGACGGCTTGATGAGCTAGATGGTCAGCTAGTACACTCCCCTTTATAGCCTTTTGGGTAGTATACTGGATATCATACTCAGTCAGGATCATTTGCCATCTAGCAATTCTTCCAGATAAAGCAGGCTTCTCAAAGATATACTTGATCGGATCCATTTTAGAAATCAGCAAGGTGGTGTGAGTCAACATATAATGTCTCAGCCAGCGAGCAGCCCATACCAAAGCGCAACAAGTTTTCTCGAGCAGTGAGTAGCGAGTCTCATAGTCGGTAAACTTTTTGCTAAGGTAATAAATGGCATGCTCTTTTCGGCCAGACTCGTCATGTTGCCCCAGTACGCACCTCATTGAATGATCCAAAACAGTCAGATACATGATTAAAGGCCTTCCTTCAACGGGTGGCATCAAGATAGGAGGTTCCAGCAAATACTCCTTGATTTTATCAAAAGTAACTTGACAGTCATTGTTCCATTCAACTACCTGATCCTTCTTTAACAGTTTGAAAATTGGTTCACAGGTAGAAGTTAGGTGAGAGATGAATCTGGCGATATAGTTCAAGCGTCCCAAGAATCCTCTAACCTCCTTTTCAGTACGGGGGGCATGCATTTCTTGTATAGCCTTCACTTTAATTGGATCAACCTCAATGCCTTTGTTGCTGACAATGAATCTAAAAAGTTTACCAGACCTAACTCCAAAAGTGCATTTGCTTGGGTTCAGTCTGAGCTTATACTCCTTCAACCTGGAAAACAGCTTTTGCAAATGACCAAGGTGTTCTTCTTCTGTCTGTGAACGAGCTATCATGTCGTCTACATAAACTTCGATCTCATGATGTATCATATCATGAAACAAAGCTACCATGGCGCATTGATAAGTTTCCCATGCATTCTTCAGTCTGAATGGCATCACTTTGTAGCAGAAGGTACCCCATTGCGTGACGAAGTAGTTTTCTCCATGTCCTCGGGGGCCATTTTGATCTGGTTGTATCCCGAGAATCCATCCATGAAGGAAAATACCTTGTGCTGAGCTGTGTTGTCAACCAAGATGTCGATATGCGGCAGTGGAAAATCGTATTAGGGCTAGCCCTGTTTAAATCCCGATAGTCCACACACATTCTGACTTTGTCGTCCTTCTTAGGCACGGGCACGATGTTAGCAACCCATTTTGGATAGGAGGTAACAGCCAGAAAGCCAGCGTTGAATTGCTTCATTACTTCAGCCTTGATTTTCTCAGACATGTCAGGCCTCATCCAGCGGACCTTTTGCTTGATCGGTGGACAGTCTTCTCTTGTGGGGAGACGGTGAACCACGATATATGTGTCTAACCCTGACATGTCTTCATAAGACCATGCGAAGATTTCAACATATTCGTTCAACAGCTGCACTAAGTGCTCTTTGACACTTGGTTCCAGGTTGGCACCCACTTTTACTTCCTTCTTGTCTTCTTCCGTCCCCAAGTTGATGGTTTTACTTCATGAGTATCCAATTCTTCAATCACTGAGCCTTGCACAGATGGTCCAACAGGTACAGAAGCTTTCAAGGGTCCGAAAACTGCTCGAGGGGGAGCAATCTCCGGAGAAAAGATTCGGCCGCTACGGGTTATCTTGCTTGTACCCGCAATGTTCCCTATATCAGGGCTTTCTTCTTCAGAAATCTATTGGACTGTTTCGATTTGTTTGATACCATGGTAGAAGATTTCTCCCCCATAGTTCCATGGTATCATTTTGCTTGATTGGTACGGGACAGGTCCCGACATGGTGATCTTTAATGGTACACATTCAGAGTTGGGTGTAATCCTGACAGGCCTTTTGCAAGCCTTGGGAGGATTATCGGAAATGGTTATGATCGCAATATCATTTGTTGAAGTAGCAAAAGTATCAGGAGAAACAGGATTGAAGGTATCAACAGGGGTTTTCTGGAAAAGTATCTCTTGGGTACCCATCAGCCGTTGGACACCTGACTTCAACATTGGGCAATCACCTCATATGTTCAAACAAAAATAACAGTCTTTACCACAACCAGGAAAGATCCCGGCTCTCAACAGATTTTCTTTAATCACAAGTAACGGCGTCAGCAGGTCAATAACATCAGTAACATGAGTGTCCTCCATAACAACATGAATATTGTGGCCGTGCTTGGGCATCAGAGCAGATATAACATTGGGCTTCTCAAGAGCATCAAATTCTACTTCCTTAGCATCAATCAGATCCTGGATTTTGTTCTTAAGCGCCCAACAATTATTGGTATCGTGCCCAGCACTGTCGGAATGGTAAGCACACTTGGCATTGGAGTGGTAGTATGGAGAGGAGGTTTTAGGGTTCTTTGGCGCTTCCTTCAAACTGGTCAGATTCAGCTTCAACAAATGGGGAAGTACTTGAGCGGGCGTCATGTTGATGCGGGTGAACTGCCGTTGTGGCCTTTCCACCCATTGTTGATTAGGTCTCGACTGATTGTTATGAGGTTGATCATTTGACGACTTTTGAATCATCACAGCCCCTACAGTCGATCGGCGCTCAGTTCTTCCCTGTGCCTTCTGAGAATACACAGAAGATGCTTCCTTCTTGGCTGGGAAGGGTTTCTTAACAGTCGTGGATGCGGAAGCATCCTTTTGAATCTTTCCACTCTTAATACCGGCCTCAACCCTTTCGCCGGTCAAAATCAGTTCAGTAAATCCCGCGGAAGAACTTCCGATTAGATGATTGAAGAAGGGGCCAGACAGGGTCCCCAGAAACATGTCAACTAACTCCCTATCTGATAGCGGTGGCTGCACCCTTCCATCCAGATCATGCCACTTCTGGGCGTACTCTTTAAACCCTTCATTGGAAGCCATCCCCATACTTTGTAACTGAGTACGAGTGGGCGCCAAATCAGCATTGTATTGATACTGACGATAAAAAGTAGCTGCCAGGTCTTCCCATTTGTGAACCTCTGATCTCTCGAGTTGATAAAACCAATCTAACTGCGTGCCAGACAAACTGTCTTGGAAAAAGTGTACCCAGAGGTCTTTATCGGATGAGTGGGGTTGGATTTTTCTGACATACGACCTTAGGTGCATCTTTGGGCATGACAGATCGTCATACTTGGCAAATGTTGGCACCTTGAACTTGGGAGGGATAACAATCCCAACTACCAGCCCTAGTTCTTCAAAATCCAATTCGGGCACCCTCTACAACTCCATAGCTGCCAGTCTATCTTCAAGGTTCTTATATTTATCATCCGCGGGTGGATACTGTTGTTCGGAGTAGTCTTCATCTTCTTCCTCTTCCTCCTCTTCAACCTCGGATTCAGAAGGCACAACAGTCTCTTTCCCTTTACCGGCCCCTTCGTCAGACGTTGAGGGGAACTCAAGAACCTTCCTAGCATTGCTCTCAAACCTTCTTCCAAAAGTGGCCACCCCAGGTCTCTTTTTCTTTTTCTCCTTATTCTTCTCCAACAAAACTTTGAGGTCCTCTTGACCCTTTGCCAAGGTCATGAGGAGTTGCTGGAACTGTGAATTTGGTGCCTGCAGATCCTTTACCGTCTGCTCCAAATCCATCTTGCTGAAATAAACAACAGAAAGATAAGGAAACCTGGCGTGAAGACCTGTTTATGCATATGATGAATGGTATGTTATTCATGTAATGCATTCAAGGGTTCAGAAATTCAAATTTGTTGAAAACAAAAAGAACGCACGTCATATTAAGAAGAAATTTGTTAGTACATAAGTGCCCCATGGGAGACATATTACAAAATTCTTAATGTAAAAAGACATTCTGCATCCTCTTTAGCGCGATGTAAGTGTTGAGAGTTTCCTCCTCGTGAAGTCGGCGTTGGATCTAACTCTTTTGCATTTCTTCCCATGATGTTGGCATGTTAGGATGCAGGATGGTGTATGGAACCTCTCCTTCCGTAACAGGCTCTTTGATCAAGGGGAGAATGTGAGGGTATGGCATCATAAGATTCTGGGAGCGGGTTCGTACCCACTTGAGGTAAGGCTCAAGGGGGATGGAATTCTTGTGCCCCAGTGTCTTACTATCCACCTTGTTAGGCATCCTCCAAACTCTGATGAACCTTTGTCAAAGTCCTTGCGCATCGTTGTCGAAGTCAAAAACTAGGTCAGGGATCAGCATGTCATGAGGGTCATCCCTCCGAGCATATCCAAATTGTCTCAAAGCTAGACAGGGGTTGTAGGTGATGCCTCCCCTAATTCCAAGTAGTGGGAAATTAGGGAATTCCCCACAACAATCAATGATGATGAAATTTTCTCTATACCGAGAACACCAATGTACATCAGAATGTGTGAGGGTCATCAACCGTTGTGACCACCTTAAACCCTGCTCATTCTTCAAAACTGACTGCGGAAGGTGAGAAATAAACCACCTTGCTAGGAGAGGAGTACAACAAATGAGAACACCTCTTTTCCTCATTGTTCGTGTGTAAAATGAGTGTAGGATGTCCCCAAGCAGTGTAGGTATAGGATTCTTGGATATGAAAATCTTGACAGCATTCACATCTATAAGTTGGTTAGGGTTTGGGAACAAGACCAACCCATAGATAAGGAGTGCCACAATCTCTTCAAAGGCTTGTATATCAAGAGAATTCCAACAATCTTGGGCCTTCTCGAACTGAAACTTTGCCAAGAAACCCTTGACACCACTTCTGGTTTCCCAATGTCCCTTGATGTCAGATGGTTGCAAGTGTAATGCTTGAGCAACACCTTCAGGCTTTGGTTCTTTTTCCGTACCGTTGTAGGGTAGTTGATGAAGAATAGGAATTCTCAGGAGTTTAGAAAATTCCTCCAAAGTAGGCACCAATTGATAATCAGGGAAAGTGAAACAGTGGTGTAGGGGGTCAAAGAAATGGAAGAGAACTTTCACCATGTCTTCTTCAATGTTGGTGTTGACCAAGTTGAGGAGTCTACCATGTCTTTCACTGAAGAGAGAATTCTCTGGAATCCTAGAAGTAAGCTCCTTGAGTTGAGGAGGGATTCTCACAAGGTTGACTTGAATCGTTTTCCTGCGAAGAGATTCCATGACCTACAAAACAAGAACAAAGATGAAGATCCAAACCCTTGAAATGGTTAGTGTATGCATATGATGCTTTATGATGTTCATGATGTATGCACAAACACATGTACAAGAAAGTCACATAAAACCCTAATTTCAGGCTTGCATGAGGTTTCATAGGTAAGTACCCTCTTGAGTTTAGTTGGCTCAAAACCTGTCCTATAAATAGTAATTGGGTTCTAAGGAGCTCAATATCACTGGATTGTTTTCTATGTTCATTGTTTTGGTTTAGCCACTTAACTATCAACCAAAATATTCCAAGAAAACAACCCTCAATGAGTGTAGTATCGAGTATCTACCAACTTCGGACTGCACCAAAGCCGGTCATCTCACTACCCCTAATAAAAGGCCAAGATGGTCAAGTAAGGTTCTAAGAGTTCATTAGTGATTTATGACATCACTCAGCGGCCCCGTATTCTCTTTGATTGACTCAAAGGCTACCGGTACTCACAAATATGTTGCACTAATATAGCTATTGCTTCAACCGTGTTGGTATACCCCGCACAGTTTCCGCAACGTATTGTTATATACCTATGAATGTTTCCCAAATCCGGGTAGAGGATTTCAAGCCCAAACAAGAGAACCGAAATGTAAAGCAATCAAAGCAAACAATAATCATGCAAAGGGTGATCTAAGCCCTAAGGTTACTCCACTTTTAAAGTTTTCCCCAGCAGAGTCGCCAGTTCTGTGATACGGTGGGAGAACTGACTTGGGATTTTGCGTTTGTGTTCGCAAATGTTTTGGTTTAGCAAGAGTCGCCACCGACTTTTTATTTTATCCTAAGGAAAGGTCAAAAAGCACAGGAAAGACCTTTGAGATGTTTTCTTGGGTTCGAGGAGTAGATTATAGAAAGGGAAGGTATTAGCACCCTTTCTATCCATGGTTATCCATGGGCTCTTATTTACTTACTTAGATCACTTGCTTTGCATTTCTATTGTTTGAAATGGTGCTTTATGTGTGATTTTGAAAGATGTTTTGGAAATAGGCCATCATTGTGGCAACCTTTGTAATGATTCTTGTTTGAATATATACAAAGATTTTTGTCTTTTGAAAAGTTTTCAATGTTTGAAAGTAGGACTTTGAAGTTGTATTGTGAAGTGTGTTTTGAAAAATAGCAAGGATGTTTTTGCAAGCTTGACCAAGTAACTAAGAGTTTGTCTACCCTAATTTACTCAAAGATTTTTCTTATGTTTTTAACCCTTTTAATAGTGTTGTTTCACCATTGTATTTGGTGAACAACCTTGTGTTAGGATGTTAAACGGGACAGGCGTTGGTCATCGTATAGACCATGATAGCAATTGTGTCAAGTATCTTTGGAAATTTTCTTGAGGGACTTGATCATTTTGTTTAGGCAACTCAGATAGCGTCATCGAGGGACTATAATCTTTTGTTTTGTTTTTGTTTTGCCAAAGTACTTGACATGCAACCATGGCCCATTTTTGAAGGCAACAAGTGGATTGTAACCCTAGGGGTGAAAGTGTGCATTGTGTTTGTTTTTTCATGGATGGTTATCTTTGAATTAGGTCAAGTAACTTGTTAATTTGATTTTTGCATACAAACCATAGGTCTAACCATGGCATAATTGAAAGTATTTAAAGGTGCGAGAATTTAAAGCCTACACTATTACAACATGATATAGGGAGGGGGTACAAATTTGAATTGGGGGTATTTGACAAGAAATTAAATTCTAAATTATTACAACCAAATCGAATGTATAGGCAATATTTAAATGTACAATAATTAAATAAAATACAATAAATAAATGTTAGACAAAAATGCATTATGCAAAAAGTTTTTATGTATGTAAAAAGTATTTTTTAATATGTAATGTAAATAATAATATAAAAAAAGTTAATTTTAATTATTTTGTTATTTAGGGCAAAAACCCTAATTCTTAAATAAATAGTATTATTTATTAATTATATACAATAATATATTAATTTATAAAAAAAATAAAAGTATATTGTCAAAAAGATATTTTTAGTGTAAAATATTAATAAAAATGAAAATGTATTATTTTTGTATTTTTGTCCTAATTATTTAATAAAATAAAGTATATATATATATATATATATATATATATATATATATATATATATATATATATATATATATATATATATATATATATATATATATATATATATATATATATATATATATATATATATATATATATATATATATATATATATATATATATATATATATATATATATATATATATATATATATATATATATATATATATATATATATATATATATATATATATATATATATATATATATATATATAAATAAAAATTAATTATTTAAAAAAAATGTGTATATTCAAGAAAATGTTTTTTAATATAAATAAAATAGTAAATGAAAAAATAAACATATTTTTTACATTATTCTTTTAAGTTTTAATAAAATGAAAATAACTTATTTACATATTTATACTAGTAAAATAAAAATAAATATCAAATAAATATGAAAAAAATATAAAAATAAACTTTAAGTATTTTTTTTATGTTAGAAAATAAAATATCAAAATCAGAAATGAAACAAAAATACAAAAATGACAAAAGTACAAGAAATGGGCCAGGGGGGTGTAAAAAGAAAAGAGGGGGTGCCAAAAGCAAGCTTGTACAGGCCCAGCCCAAACCAAACTTCATCTTCTTCCTTTGAACAAAAATACGTGCGCTTCTGCACACAAATACTATCTCTTGATTCTTTGATTTTTTGACAAAACTCATAACATGAAATTTGTAGAGCATCAAACAACGAATCCAACCATATAAAAAACTTGAGCTAACTCTCAAAGACCAGAGAGAATTTCTCTGGCCCTAATTTCTAACCTATTTTTTTCAGAAAGTTCATGGGTGAAATTCTCCTAGCACGATTAATATAAATGAAAACCAAGCATAGGTATGGCTTCAGGGCTATGAGTACAACATATTTCATTCACAAACCTAAGCCTAACTATTCCTAAATAGAGAGATATAAGTTCATGAAATACTTTTTTCAGTTGACTTCGAGCTGGCCAATGCAGCAACTTCCAAGGGTGTTTGAGGTTCTGTTGAGCTTGCCTGAGGTCCACTGAAGCTTTTCCAATGCTTCGCTTGTTTTGAAGTAGCCTAAATTGTGCTACAGAACTCAACCTGTAAAGCTTTCAAACAAAAATGGCAATGTGTGTTAAAGGTGTTACAACTAGCAATGGATGATCTTGGAAGGTGTTTGAAGTATCTTTGGGCAAAACGCACGATGGAATTTGATGATGGCTTGCAAAATGCAAAACTGGCCCTGTTTTGCAAGAAAATGGAGATTTTAAGTATGAGGAGGTTTGAGTGATGAAGGGGTCGTGTTTCTGACTTGTTAGGAGGTACAAAACTTGTTTGCAATGTTCGTGAAAGTTGGTTTTAACAGATGTGAGAGATGGCTTGTGGTTTGCAACTTTTCTTCTTCTTGAAGCAAGAGTGTCTATATGTCCAATGCATGCATGTACCAGTCCTATATCATGCTGCATATTTTGCTCTTGGTTCCTGGAATTGGTAGATTTGATCTTGCCTCAGAGATATGGCCCCGTGCCTCAAGGATCTTGTTTTGACATAAAGTGAAGTTTAAGCAAAAATGGCATTGTTACTTTTTCCATTTAAGGCTTAATCTAGTGTACAATGCCCTAATGACCAAGACAATACCTTAGCTCAATGGATATGCATTAAATTATGGAGTACAAACTGGTTTTGAGGCCTGTAATTGTGAACCAAGCTATCTAGATCAGATTTGCAAATTGGTATGAACATGTATTGGCCATGGATCAAAGTGAGTTTTTGCCAACTTCAAGCATTCGATTCTATCTAACCACGAGGGTGTTTGAGGAGTTCTTGGATAATTTGGAAAGCTTGGAACATGAAATATAATCCATATTTGAAATGAAACTTTAAAATCCAAGTGGAACTATGTGAAAAATGGCCAAGAAGATGGGTCAAAATCTTGCCTAAATTAGGGCAAAATTTCTCTAACTTAAAAGTTTTAGGTACCCTTGTTTCAAAAATCATAACTTGAGATACAAGTCTCTTTTGAGAAAACTTTGTGAATCAAAGTTGTAGACTTTGGTATGGACTACAACTTTCATTTTTCAAGTTTTGTTTGAATCCATTTGCATCTTGGTGAAAAAATGGGACAAAGTTAGGAAAAAATAAGAAAATTTCATAACTTCGAAAATTTCTAAGTTATGAAATTTTTCCATTTTAAACCCTAATTTGCAATTTTAGGTTTCTTGATGAACAAGTTTCATAATTTGACATGTCTTGGTGAAAAATGACTCTTGGCACTTGATTTTGACCAAAAAGTCAAAGTTTGACTTTTCAGTGTACAGTTAAATTTTGATCAGTTGACTGAAAAATTCATCTGTCAATCCTATGCATTTGAGATCTTTTGAACTTGTTGAATGGGTCAAGACAATGTCATTGAGTCCTTGAGTCCATGTGTGAGCTTAATTTTCCATTGGCTAGGTCAAACAGTCAAAAATTGCCTTTGTGCAGTCAAAACCCTAAAAATGACCATTTTGCCCTTTTGGTGATCTGATCAAATTTCTTGTGGAATTGTGATCCAAACTTGATCAAGTGGTTCATATGAGTTCATAATGTTGATTTGGGTCAAATTTCATGAGGTTTGACTGTCAATTGGCCACAGTTGACATTTTCCCCAATACAGTTGATTTCTAGGTCAACTGTCCAATTGACTGGGCAAAAATTTGAATCAAGGCTTGAAACTTGGTATGGACAAACTTGTGAGTCCAACATGAAGTATGAAAGTCACTTTGGACATTGTAGGTCAAAACATCCCTGTGCAAACTCAAACCCTAATTTAGGTCAACATTGCAAGGAGGTGTCTTGAGCAGAGCAAACCCTAGCTTGACCTTGAATTCCAAGACTCTTGTGATGAGAAATGTTGATGAAATAAGAGGGCAAATTTTGGGGTACAACAAACCCTAATTTGGAAAAATTGGTTTCTTGATGAACAAGTTTCATGTTTTGAAATATCTTGGTGAAAAATGACCCTTGGCACTTGATTTTGACCAGATAGTCAAAGTTTGACTTTTCAGTGTATAGTCAAATTTTGATTAGTTGACTGAAGAATTCATCTGTCAATCCAATGCACTTGAGATCTTTTGAACCTTGTGAATAGGTCAAGATGATGCCATTGAGTCCTTGATTCCATGCTTGAACCCCATTTGCCATTGGCTAGGTCAATAGTCAGAAATTGCCTTTGTACAATCAAAACCCTAAAAATGACCATTTTGCCCTTTTGGTGATCTGATCAAATTTCTTGTGGAGTTGTGGTCCAAACTTGATCAAATGGTTCATATGACTTTATAATGTTGATGTGGGTCAAAAATCATGAGGTTTGGCTGTAAATTGGCCATAGTTGACTTTTTCCCCCAATATAGCTGATTTATAGGTCAATTGTCCAATTGACTGGGCAAAAATTTGATCCAAGGCTTGAAACTTGGTATGGACAAACTTATGAGTCCAAAATGAAGTATGAAAGTCAGTTTGAGCATTATAAGTCCAAAAATCCCTGTGCAAACTCAAACCCTAATTTAGGTCATCAGTGCAAGGAGATGTCTTGGGCAATGTAAAAACCTTAATCCTGTCTGGAGTTCAAGTAGCCTTATGAGGGGAAATATTGATAAAATGAGAGGGAAAATTTTGGGGTACAACAAGTAGCAATAGCCTGTGAGGGAATTGTACAACGTAGACCGATACGGTTGAAGAAATAGCTACGTTGGTGTGGCACTTTGGTTGGTACCGGTATCCCTTGTGGTGAAACAAGGAGAATACGAGGCCGCTGCGTGGTATTGTGAAACACTAAAGAACCTTAGAACCTTAGTTGAACAACTTGGCCATTAGGAAGTAGCGAGATAGACGGCCTCGGTGTAGAGCTGAGAACTGGTTAATACTCGATTCTACACTCATTGAGATCATACTTTCGGAATATTTTGGCTGCAAGAAAAGATTGCGTGAGCTGAAACCATGACCGATAAAGGATGGTCAGTGATATTGAGATCCTCTAGAACCCGATTACCTTTGAACTCATAAAATCCTTAAACCTAATGGCTTTGTGTGATTTGACTGTGTTTGCAATACCTGTGTTTTCTATACCTATGGTTTATTATGACATCATGCATCATAACATGGCATTCATGCTTCATTACACTAACCATTTCAAAGACCAAGGGAATTTATCTTTGTTCTGTTTTGAAGATCATGGCTTCCGTGCATAGAAATACTATCTGAATCAGCTTTGTGAAGATACTTTCCCAACTCAAAGAGCTAGTATCAAGAGTTTCTGAAACTTCTACTTTCATTAAGAGACACGGTCAACTTCTCAGCCTGGTTACTTCAAACTTTGATGAACATATGATGAGCATACTTTTTCAGTTCTTCGATCCCAAGCATCACTACTTCACCTTTTCAGATTATTAGTTGGTACCCACCTTGGAAGAATTCTCTCAGCTATTGGGCATACCCATTCTTGAACAGGTACCCTTCACAAGTATAGAAGAAGTTCCTAATCCAGAAGTCATTGCCTTAGCTTTGCATTTGAAACGGGCTGACATGGTATCCAATTGGGAAACTCGAAGCGGAGTCAAGGGTTTCCTAGCTAAATTTATGATAGACAAGGATCATCTATTTTGGGATGATATGGATTTTCAGTCTTTTGAGGAGGTCTTGGCTCTTCTTATCTATGGTTTAGTTCTCTTCCCAAATCTGGACTCCTTCGTAGATGTGAATGCTATCAAGATTTTCCTTTCTCGCAACCCTGTTCCTACCTTGCTAGGAGATATTTTGCACACTCTCCATACTCGTACCATGAAGAGAAGAGGGACTCTTATGTGCTGCATGTTGTTGTTGTTGAGGTGGTTTATTTCTCACCTCCCTAACTCTGTACCGAAGAACGAAGAAGGTTTGGGTTGGTTGTAAAGGATAATGTCACTCGCTCATACGAATATTCTTTAGTGTTCCCGAGCTATGGAAGACATTGATATTATTGACGGCTGTAGGGAGTACCATAATGTCCCATTACTTGGTATCAGAGGGGGTATAACTTACAATCTTTGTATAGCTTTGCGACAATTTGGTCATGCTCGAAGGGATGGTCCCCATGAGCTACTTATTGAGGGCATTGTATTCAACTATGAGGATGATGTTAATGAGTATCATCGGAGGTTCATACGAGCTTAGGGCATGGTAAACAGATCTGACGCCAAAGATTTGGGACCAAATACTTCCATTCCTATGGAGCCTTAACTCCAATGGGTACGAGCTCGTGCCTAGAAGCTTATGATGCCTTATGTGGCCATATTACCAGTGATTATGGAGTCCACTACTGAAGAAGGCATTCCTTACACGTTTCTCTATCCTTACATGCCCACTGATCTTGGGGAGTTACAGAGGTCTTGGATTCAGCTGAAGAATGAGCGGGATACTTATAGGGACCCGTTCCATGATCAAGAGAGGAAGGTTTTAAAGCTCACCAGGCAGCTCCAGGAAGAAAGAGTGCTCAATGATTATATCAGCACAAAGAGAAAGCGTCCATGGGACTTTTGATTTTTCTTTTCTAGTTTTAGATTTGTTTTATTCACTTATTTGTAATGCCTTAAAAGGCATTTTGAACCTTCAAATTTAAGCTAATAAAGTTTTTGTTTATTTTGGTTTGCAAATTTAAATTTCCCGAAGTCTTTGAAATCATTACATGCGCATCCCATTATCATACACATCATTACAGGTACCACTACAGGTTTCTCATCTTCTTCGCTGTTTATCCCACGCAGAAATGTCTTTCGATCAAGCCATCAAAGATCTTCAGGCACAGAACGCCCAGTTCCAACAAATGTTCATCAGTCTGGAAAAAGGGCAAGAGGATCTGAAAGCCCTCATTCTGAAAGAGAAGAAGAAGAAGAAGAAGGTTGTCGGTATTCTGAATATGGGCAGAAGGTTTGGAGAGCGGTTGAATCGAAAAACTAATTTGACCTCTTCATCCAAGGAAGGGGAGAACCAAGAAGGGGAAAAGGACCCTAGTCCTGCAGTCTCTGACAATGATACTGATTATAATGATGAGCAATATCCTCCTGCTGAGGATAGATACAAACAGTTAGAGGATCGTCTGAGTGCCATGGAAGTTCAGAGGATACCTGGGTTGGATTTCGAAGAATTGGGTTTGGTGTCGGGAGTGGTCATCCCGCAAAAGTTCAAAGCTCCAGTTTTTTCCAAGTATGATGGGGTGTCCTGCCCAAAACTCCATCTCCGCTCGTATGTCAGGAAGATTCAACCCCATACCGTTGATAGAAATTTGTGGGTGCACTTCTTTCAAGATAGTCTGTCAGGGACTCAACTTGAATGGTTCTACCAGTTGGAGGGAGCCAGTGTCCGAAACTGGGAAGATCTGGTTGTTGCTTTCTACAAGCAGTATCAGTACAATGCCGACCTTGCTCCCACTCGTGCTCAACTCTAGAGTATGTCCATGGGTGCAGGTGAAGGTTTTAAAGATTATGCTCAAAAATGGAGAGACTTGGCTGAGAGAGTTCAACTCCCTTTGTCTGATAGGGAGTTGGTTGATATGTTTTTAGGAACGCTATCAGGTCCATTTTTCAATCACTTGATCGGCAACTCGTCATCTGGTTTCACCGAGCTGATTTTAAATGGAGAAAGAGTAGAAGCTGGAATTCGGAGTGGTAAAATACAGAAGGATGCCTCCTCAAGTTCAGCAAAGAAGCCTTTCGCTGGTAAGAAGGAAGCCAATGCGGTCTATAGCCCAAGGGGCCAAAGTAGATCTGAACACCGTCAAATGGTAAATGCTGTAGTGATACCAAGACCCCCAGTTGCTCCACAATGCAACAATCAACAAAGGGTGGAAAGACCACAAAGGCAGTTTACACGCATCAACATGACTTTGGATGAAGTTCTACCTCATTTATTAAAATCCAACTTGGCAACCTTGAAAGAGGATCCCAAGAATCCAAACACTACCTCTCCCAGATACAATCCCAACGCGCGGTGCGCCTACCATTCTGAGAGTCCTGGCCACGATACAAACGATTGTTGGGCTCTGAGAAACAAATTACAAGACTTGCTTGAAGCCAAGGAGATAGAGTTCGATGCTCCAGAAAAGCCAAATGTTATAACTGCTCCCGTGCCTAAACATGGTCGTGGAGTTAATGTTGTTGACACTGATTTGTTTGTGACCTCTGTTGAATAAATTTCTACTCCTCTTATGACTGTTAAGAAGAACTTGTTGTTGGCCGGTTTATATCCGGGTTGTGGTGAAGGTTGCCACATGTGTTTGATTCTACCTTCTGGTTTCCGTTTTTTGAAGTCAGGTGTTCAGTGCCAGATGGATAATAAAGAGATTTTGTTCGAGAACACTGTGATCCCTGTTGTTCCCATTGAAGATGTCGCTATTATAACCATTTCCACCAATCCTTCCAAGGATTCCTCGAGAAGACCTGTTAGGATTACACCTGTTCAAAGAATTGCTCCGCTAATAATCATTGTTCCTGGTCCCATCTCGTACACCTCAGACAAGGCTGTCCCATGGCATTATGGTGTTAATGTGTACTATCATAACATTAAGCAAGATCTGAAGAATGAAGAAGCTGATCCTGATGTCAGTAATATTGTCGGGACTAGTAAGGTTACCCAAAGTGGAAGGGTTTTCTCTCCTGAGATTGCTACGAAGATCATCAAGCCTACTGTTATTCCAATTGTTGCTCCAACCAGCACTCTTGACATTTCCTGTTCCAACTCCAGTTATTACCCCTGCTGCTGAGCCATCTGGGACTCGGGGCAAGGAAATTATAGGTGAGCCTGCCTGGACAGAGGCACCAAAGAAAATCGTTGTAGAAGCCTCTAAACAAGAAATAGAGGAAATACTGAAAATCATTAAGAAGAGCGACTACAATATGGTCGAGCAGCTGGGACAGACCCCATCAAAGATATCCATGTTCTCTCAGCTGTTGTGTTCTAAAGCCCATGTAAAGGCTTTGATTGCATTTCTCAAGACTGTGCATGTGCCGCAGGAAACTTCAGCAGATCAGTTCAAAGATTGTGTGGCCAGCCTGACTGCTGACAATGGGCTGGGTTTTTCAGATGCGGATCTGACACCGAAAGGAAGGAAGCATAATGATGCTCTGCATGTCTCGATTGAGTGCAGGGGCACCATTATGGCTCATGTGCTGGTAGATATCGGGTCTTCACTGAATGTTCTGCCGAAGAAAGTGTTGGACCATTTGGATTGTGAGTGTTGACTCTAAAGCCTAGTAACATTATGGTAAGGGCTTTTGACGGATCGAAGAGAATGGTGCACGAGGAGGTGGACATCCCTGTCAGAGTGGGTTCTCAGACTTTTGGGTCCACCTTCTACGTAATGGATATCAGGCCGTCGTATTCTTGCTTGCTGGTTCGTCCTTGGATCCATGAGGTTGGGGCAGTTACTTCCACACTCCATCAAATGCCCAAGTATTCGGTGAAGGGAAAGATTGTTATTATGCGAGGTGAAGAAGAATATACTGTGAGGCACCTTAATTCCTTCCGCTACATAGAGATGGACGGGGAATTCATAGAAACTCCTTGTTGGAATTTCGAAGAGGTCCCTCAGATCTTAGCATCAACTGAAGTTACTACCGACAAATATTCGTTGAAGATGGCTTCCCTCAAGGACGTCAGGGCTGTGTTTGAAGAAGGTGGGTGTACCAATTGGAGTCAGCTCCCTGATTTCACTCACAAAACTGACAAATTTTGTTTGGGCTTTACTACAGGGGCTCAAAGGGATGTTAGGCGCGCTCGGGCGGGAAGACCTCTTTTACACATTAGCAATCGAGGAATTAATGTGATTGAAGACAGTGAAGAGGATTCAGACATCGACAACTGGATCTACCCAACAACCAATGGTGGACCGAATAACTGGACGACTAGGGACTTCATACCTGTTTCTTTTATTCCGCAGTAATTGAATCATTTATTTTAAGTTTTGTAATAAACAATTTGAAACTTTACGGCCCGGTGCCTTGCCCGAGGCACCTTAGCTTTGCTTGTGAGGGCCATTACTTGTCATTTCATATATCATTAATAAAGCATTGGACGTTTCTTGTATACAAATTTTGCGCTCCTTGTTTTTCTTTTCTGTCTCTCACTTTATCAAAACAGTTATTCTCTTACACACACTCACGTATCATATTGTAGATCCATATCCACTCTGGATCCCATTGATAACAGCTCTGCTACTGCCAGTTATGACTTCAAAAATCCGATCAACCAAGCCGAGGACGAAGGTGAGGATGACTGTGAGGTGCCTGGAGAACTTGCTAGACTATTACAGTAGGAAGAAAGGGCCATACAGCCTCATGAAGAGCCAGTTGGGTCAGTGAATTTGGGTACAGAGGAATACAGGAAAGAGGTTAAAATAGGTGTGAATCTGGAGCTTAGTGTCAAACAACGGTTAACACAGATGCTACACGACTATGTTGAGATCTTCGCCTAGTCCTATGAAGACATTCTTGGTTTAGACACTAATATTGTGGTACATCGACTGCCGACTAAAGAAGACTGCCCTCCGGTAAAGCAGAAGGTCCCCCGTATGCGCCCTGAAATGTCAGAGAAAATCATGGCAGAGGTCATGAAACAGTTCGACGCATGATTCTTAGCTGTTACTTCTTATCCGCAGTGGGTTGCCAACGTCGTTCTGATACCTAAGAAGGACGATAAGGTACGAATGTGTGTGGACTACAAAGATATGAATAGGGAAAGCCCCAAGGATGACTTCCCACTTCCTCATATTGATGTTCTAGTCGAAAACACCATGCAACACAAGATCTTCTCCTTCATGGATGGTATTTCTGGCTACAACCAGATCAAGATGGCTCCTGAGGACATGGAGAAGACAACCTTCGTTACACAGTGGGGCACCTTCTATTACAAGGTAATGCCTTTTGGGTTGAAGAATGCTGGGGTAACTTATCAGTGCGCCATGGTCGCTTTGTTCCATGATATGATTCACCACGAGATCGAGGTTTATGTTGATGACATGATAGCCAGGTCCCAGACTGAGGAAGAGCACCTTGATCATCTCCAGAAACTGTTTGACAGGTTGAATACGTACAAGCTGAGGTTGAATCCGAACAAGTGTACCTTCGGGGTAAGGTCTGGTAAGCTTATGGGTTTTGTTGTCAGTGGAAAAGGTATTCAGGTAGATCCCTCAAAGGTAAAAGCCATACAAGAGATACCGGCTCCCCGCACAGAAAAAGAAGTTAGAGGTTTCTTGGGATGCCTGAATTACATCGCCAGGTTCATTTCACATCTGACTGCTACTTGTGTGCCAATCTTTAAGCTTCTGAAGAAAGATCAAGTGGTAAAGTGGAATGATGAATGCCAAACCGCTTTCGAAAGAATCAAGGAATACCTTCAAGAACCACCAATTTTGATGCCTCCAGTTGAAGGAAGACCTTTGATATTATACTTGATAGTGATAGACAATTCAATGGGGTGTGTGCTGGGGAAGCATGACGAGTCTGGTCGAAAAGAGCACGCTATTTATTACCTTAGCAAAAAGTTTACCGACTGTGAGACCCGATACTCATTGCTCGAGAAAACTTGATGCGCTTTGGCATGGGCTGCTCGCCGACTGAGACAGTATATGCTGACTCACACTACCTTGTTGATATCAAAGATGGATCCGATCAAATATATTTTCGAGAAGCCTGCCTTATCCGGAAGAATATCAAGATGGAAGATGATCTTAACCGAGTACGAAATCCAATACACAACCCAAAAAGCAATCAAGGGGAGTGTATTAGAGGATCATTTGGCGCATCAGGCCGTGGATGACTACCAGTCCATGAATTTCGAGTTCCCGAATGAGAATATCATGTTGGTAACTGTTGTACCCCAAAATTTGCCCTCCCATATTCTTCAAAACTTGCCAAGTCAAGCATTCAAAATTCCCCAAGGGTTGCACAGTGCAAGGCCTCCTAAACAGTCAAAATTAGGGTTTTGGTTCTGATCAAGAAAATGAAGTTTCCAAAGGTCCAATCAAGTCTCATATGCCTACAAATATGGTCAAGCATCCTCATACCAAGTTTCAAGACATTCAGCACAAAATTGCACAGTCAAAAACCCTAATTGCACTACAGTCAACTGTAGGGGCAAAATGGTCATTTGGCAGTCAAAAGTTCAAATTTTTGGTCAACATATCACTTTGAAGCCACAAACATCATTTGATCAATGCTTGATCATGATTCTCAAAGCTTGGCTCAAAAATCATCAAGATGCAAAAGTTTCCTTATTTGGACAGCTGAAAAAAGTCAACTGTAAATTGACCAGGGCATAACTTTCACATGGATTATCATAAAAATTCCATCCAAAGCTCATTTTGAAGAGAAAGACATTTCCTACAACTCATCTTCATACTTCAAGTCCAAGAAATGCTCTCACAAAAAGTTATCAATTTCAACATTATAGGTCATTTTCAAAAGTCAACAAAAAGGGACTTTAAGTCAAAGGCCATAACTTGATATTGGTAAATCAAAATGATATGGGACCAAAGGCATTGGTTAGAGGACTCAAAGACCTTTCCAAAATGTCCAAGAACATGGGCAAAGCTTAAATATTGAGCAAGTTATGCCTTGTGGAAGTTGGGAAATATTTGGATATTTTGAAAAGTCAACATTGATTCAAATGACCTAAAATTGCTAATGGGCCCATTTTTCTTCCACAATTCATCACCCCAAGAAAGTGCACGACCACTTGGCCCAAAGGGAAGTTTTTATTCATTTTTTATTTATTTATTTGAATTTTTATTAATAATAATTCATTTAAATCAATTAAATATATGAAAAATACTTAACCTAACTTATCAAATCTTTTTGTACATGTAATAGGCTCAATGATTCGTGCATGATCAGATTTGGAAGGAATTGGATTGATTGGAGGTGATTTGTATCAAAAGCACATGAAAAAAAGATTGAAAAAGATCTTTGAAAATCAAATTTCAAAAACCATGAATGCAAGAGATTTAGATTGTTCTTTTTGACCTAATTCACTCTTACATAAGTATAGAATCAAACCCTTGTGCTCAAGAACCAAGAAGCTGCGCTAGAGACCAAGAATCAAACTTGAAATTTTCTTTGAAAACTCAAATTCTGAAAACATACTTGCAGGTCAATTCAAGCCTCCAAACCTATTCCATTAGCTTGCCAAGGTTGCTAGTAAACGATTCCCATCAAAAACTTGGCCCCATACTCAGAGAATTGGTAAATCGAGGGTGAACTGTATCACTCTTTTTGCATAATCGTATTCTATGATTTAGACCATATCATTGCATTTTGTTCATGATTTTGTACTAATTACTTTGTTCTGAAGCTAACCACATAACTTGATTGAAGTTTTGGGCATTGTATGCGAATCTGCCATTGATAATATTTAGGGTTCTTCAACCTTCAAATTAGGGGTTTTGAAATAAGGGAAAATTGGAGCACGAGACCCAGACTATCCTAATCAGGACCTTCATACAAACTCATTGATAGGGTCGCGCTCAATTTATGAGCATCCAATGGCTAATCGTTATTTTCCCAAAACATGCCTAAAAGAACACTATGAAAACCGTTGCCTAATCTGTTTGTGTTTCAGGAACGAAGAAGAAGATGATATCGTGGCATTAGATGGTTGGCTGGTTTAAATTTCGCGCGGAAAACGAAACACTAACGCATATTTATTTTATTATATTTGTTTGTCATATTACTTACAGATAAGCAAACTGGCACGGTTGGCAAGCATAGTGACTGGTAAACCAAAGGACCTGGGTTCGAGCCCCAGGTCCCCACCCCCCTTCATATTATTTTTTCTTTAATGATTACATGCAGCTTCAGTATAAAGGCATACCATACGCCTTCAAAATCAGGTCGTTCACAAGGCCAAAGAGATCAATCAGAAGGCGTAGATTTGGAGAACACGATGGGCTCTAGTCAACGTTTGAGTACGTGTCCTGGGAAGGTCCACAAGGCCAAGGTTAATGGGCCTGGATCACTACAAAAAACCCTCCAATTTGGGGCAGACCCCCTAGGTTTGCAAGTCTTTGTTTTTTATTTTATTTTCTATTTTCTTTTTAATTATTGTTTTGTTCAATTAATTTATTATTTTCATAAATATAAAAAATGCCACCAAAAAAATCAGAAAAGAGAAAAACAATAAATATTTTTATTTTTAGTATTTTCATAAATAAATTGTATATAATTAAATTTAGTTTTAACTTAGGTTTTAATTTTAATTCTCTTAATAAAAATCTAAAAAACATAGAATTAGGGTTCATATTAATTTTTTTATCCTTTTTATTTTTCTTCCATACTAATTAAAATATTAGATATTTATTTTTATAATTAAATTTGCATGTAAATTAATTAGGGTTAATATTAGTTTTTTTTTTAATTTTCTTTTCTTAATAAATCTAAAAAACATAGAATTAGGGTTAGCATTTAATTTCAATTAATTCTTTTTCCCATTAAACATAAATACCAAAAAATACCAAAAAACAATTTCCTTTCTTTTTTAATTAATTAATGTCACCATTTAATTTAATTTTGCAAAAAGGGTCCAACGCCCTCATTTTTAATTCTTATTAATTCGCATATTTATTTTATTTCGTTCAAATATTTATGTATCTCTCCCGAAGCCATGTAATTAATTTCTTGTACTTTTAATTCTTTATGTTATTTACTTTATTTAGTTTTTTTTCTGTCAAATCGGGTTCGAGAAATTTTGGCGATGTGGACCCGCGCCTTTTGTAATAGCTTAGAATTTCTACTTTCCCGCAATATTTTTAACTGTTAAGTCAAGGCATGAAAGAATGTATGGACAAAAATAAAAACAAACGCTAGATCACAATGACATGACAAAAGACAAAAATAAATGAAAATGACACACGAATCGCACACACCACCCCTAGGGTACGCCTCACTGTTGCCTTGCCTCGAAAGGTGATCGTCGAGTAGAGGATGTCTTAGTAAGTCCTCATGATCCGGGAACCTGGCATGAGGGTAGCTTCTAAGGTATCTTCCTATTGCTCTGGTGATCACCATGTCCCAAACCTCGAATTGACCCGAACACCTCCAACGGTGGTGCTACCTACCTCTCAATGGTGGGATGGCACTACTTTAAAGGACATCTACACAGACGAATTCCTTAGGGTAGGTAGACGACTCTAGATACTTGCTCTAATTTCAAAACAAATTCAAAAAATACTTTTCACACCGACACCTTTTCAAAAAGCTTTCGAAAGCAATTTTTCAAACACTCTTGAGGACTGATACAAGAGTCGAACTGAAATTTTCAAAGAAACTTTTTTAAAACCCACATTGAAAAGCAAACAAACCATTTTTGAAAACACAATGAGCAAGTATCTAAGAGCCCATGGATAACCATGGATAGAAAGGGTGCTAACACCTTCCCTTTCTATAATCTACCTCCCGAACCGAGAGCAATCTCTATAAAGGAATTTTTCTGTGCTTTTGTCCTTTCCATTTGGAGAAAATAAAAGACGGTGGCGACTCTTGCTTCCGCGACATTTCGCGAACCAGCGTTAAACAGTCAGTTCCAGATCCACCGATCACAGTAACCAACTACGAAGAACCTTGACCGGATAAAGGACCCGAGGAGGGATCCTGATGGTCTATGTATTTTGATGGAGCCTCGAATGCACTGGGTAATGGCATTGGCGCTGTGATCATATCTCCCGAGGGCTATCATACTCCATTCACTGCCCGATTATGTTTCAACTGCACCAACAACATGGCGGAGTATGAAGCATGTATTATGGGTCTTCGAGCTACTATTGACCTGAGGATTAAGTTCTTGAGTGTATTCGGAGATTCCGCTCTAGTGGTAAGTCATATCAAAGGCGAGTGGGATACGAAGCACCCGAATCTCATTCCTTACCGAGAATATGTACTGACATTGCTCCCACACTTTGAGGAGATAACCTTTGAACATTTCCCACAAGTAGAGAACCAGTTGGCGGACGCGCTAGCTACCATGTCTTCTATGTTCAAAGTTAGGTGGGACAATGAAGCTCCCCAGATTACCATTGAGAGGTTGGATGAACCCGCACACTGCTGTGAGATCGACACTGAAGAAGTAGCAGATAAACCCTGGTTTCACGAGGTAAAGAGGTATCTTGAGGCTCAAGAATACCCCGAGGGGCATCTGTTAATGATAAGAAGTTTCTGAGAAGGTTCGCTGCGAAGTTCTTCATCGGTAATGGAATCCTCTATAAGTGTAACCATGATTCAACCTTACTGTGGTGTGTAGACAAGAGAGAGGCAGAAAGGATCATGGCAGAGTTACATGAAGGTACCTTCGGAACTCATTCCAGTGGACATACCATGGCGAGGAAAATCCTACGGGAAGGATATTACTGGTCCACTATGGTAGCCGATTGTTATCAGCACTCTCGAACCTGTCATAAGTGCCAAGTCTATGCTGATAAGGTGCATGTACCTCCGGTTCCCCTAAATGTTTTGACGGCTCCCTGGCCTTTTGCGATGTGGGGTGTTGATATGATCAGAGAAATCAGACCTACCGCGTCTAACGGGCATCACTTCATTATGGTAGCCATTGATTACTTTACGAAGTGGGTTGAGGCAGCTTCCTTTGCTGCAGTAACCAAGAACGTCGTGGCGCGATTCATCCGACACAATCTGATCTGTCGATATGGTGTCCCAGAGAGAATTATTACTGACAATAGTACAAATCTCAATAACACAATGATCACCGAGCTCTGCAAACAATTCAAGATTCAGCATCATAACTCTTCTCCCTACCGGCCGAAGATGAATGGGGTTGTTGAAGCATCTAACAAGAACATCAAAAAAATTGTACAGAAGATGACAGTGACATACAAAGACTGGCACGAGATGTTACCATTCGCTCTTCATGGGTACTGTACCTTAGCACGGACGTTGACAGAGGCAACACCCTACTCTTTGGTGTCAGGAATGGAGGAAGTCCTACCCATCGAAGTCCAGATACCCTCTCTCAGGATTATGAAGGATGCGGGTTTGAACAAAGACGATTGGATCCAAACCCGACTTGATCAGCTGAATCTAATCGATGAAAAGAGACTTACTGCTATCTGTCATGGTCAGACGTATCAAAAGCGACTGATCAAGGCTTTTAAGAAGAAAGTCAGACATCAAGAATATCAAGTCTGGGATCTAGTGATCAAACGCATCATACTACCGCAAGGTGATCCCAGGGGAAAATGGACCCCCACATACGAAGGGCCATTTGTGGTTAAGAACATTTTCTCGGGAGGAGCTATGATTCTAATCACCATGGATGGTGACGACCTTCCTCACCCTGTCAATGCAGACATAGTGAAAAGATACTACGCATAATCAAAGACCCGTTAGGTTGACTGGCCTAGGCAAAAATAAGGTCTTCCCGGCGAACCAAAAGGGTTCGGGTAAAAGTAAGGGATGAAAATGGAAAAACTGTACACCCGGCAAGTCGAAAACCTGAAAAGGCAACTTGAGAAAAAAAGGGTATCCCGGTGGACTGAAAACCCAAAAGGGCAGTCCAGGAAAAAATTAGGGATCGAAGCGTAACACTATGTCTCATTGGATCATCTCGCAACCAGACTTCGGTATCAACTATCAAGCTCGGACAGCGCCAATCAATCTGATCAACCTTAGGCCAAGTAGCAAGGTGATGAGACGCTTGAAGATATAAAGGCAATAGCAAAGTTGGAACCCAATGGGATTGTTTCACATAATTGTTTTCTTTTTTACAAATTGTAATTTCTTTCGGCGGCGTTCTCTTACTAGTACGTCAGCCTCTTTGTACAAAAATGCCTATTACGGGCCAATTGCAAAAACCAATACAGTTCATTTTCACAAGAAATTTCAATTTGTTTTTCTTTTTCTGTTTTATTTTGCAAGAACATCCAATGATTCATTTTTTATATATGCATTTGAAAATAATGGCTGCTCATAAATATTTACACAAGAAACAAAAGACGATTACTCGTAATGCTAAAAACAGGGAAAACAAGAAGTGCCCAAACCTTACAGTTACTCTGCCCATCAGGTACCGGGATAGATCTAGTTTGAGAAAATTGAGTAGTGGTACATACACTCCCCATAGAGTAAAAAGTATCTAAAGACAATGATGTTAGCTTTCCCAAACAGGACATAACTCTCCCCAGCTGAGGTTCACAATCGCGAGTGAGTCAGTAAATTTTTCCCCAAGCAGAGGTTATTTCTCTCACAAGCAGAAATTCAATCTCCAACAGAATTCATTATCACCAGCAATGGAAATTCATCCCCAGCTGAGTTTATTTCTCTAAATCAGCAGATCTATCAATAGAGTATCTCCTCTCCAATAGAGTTATTCCCTGCAGAGTTATCCTCAGACAGGGTCTCTTCCGGCAGAATATTCACCAACCGAATGGATGTGAATCCCCGGCTAGTCATCTTTGTTCACCATCCCCAACAGAAGTAGAGGAACTATGGTTTTTTACAGTAGTCAAGAATACCATTTCTCATACTCTCCAAACAGCAGTCATGGATTTATTTTCCCGGACTTAGATAATTACGTCAGCATTTCATGTTGATACATCATGACATGTGCATACATTACATATAACATAATCTCAGTTATTTTGAGAACCTCATCACAATGCATCTCATGCATCTCACATAACTAACCCTGTATTTCTTTCAGGAAAGACAATTATTATCAACAATTTCTAGCAGGTCCATGATCAACACTCGAAGCTAAACAGAGTAATCATCGGTGCGACAAATGCAACCTTACCAAGGTTCCTTCTCTCAAGCCCTACTATCCAGGCTTTCATCTCAAAGTAACCCTACTCAGGTTCCTTCCCAAGCCCTACTATCCAGGCTTTCATCTTGAAGTAACCCTACCCATGTTCCTTCCCAAGCCCTACTATCAAGGCTTTCATCTCTAAGTAACCCTACTATCCAGATTCCTTCTCACAGCCCCACTATCCAGGTTCCTTCCCAAGCCCTACTATCCAGGATTTCATCTCGAAGTAACCCTACTATCCAGGTTCCTCCTCACATCCCTACTATCCAGGCTTTCATGTCGAAGTAACCCCACTATCTAGGTTCCTTCCCAAGCCCTACTATCCAGGCTTTCATCTCGAAGTAACCCTACTATCTAGGTTCCTTCTCACAGCCCTACTATCCAGGCTTTCATGTCGAAGTAACTCTACTATCCAGGTTCCTTCTCACAACCCTACTATCCAGGCTTTCATCTCGAAGTAACCCTACTATCCAGGTTCCTTCTCACAGCCCTACTATCCAGGCTTTCTTGTCGAAGTAATCCTACTATCCAAGTTCCTTCTCACAACCCTACTATCCAAGCTTTCATCTCTAAGTAACCCTACTATCAAGGTTCCTTCTCACAACCCTACTATCCAGGCTTTCATGTCGAAGTAACCCTACTATCCAGGTTCCTTCCCAAAGCCCTACTATCCAAGCTTTCATGTCGAAGTAACCCTACTATCCAGGTTCCTTCTCTCAAGCCCTACTATCCAGGCTTTCATCTCAAAGTAACCCTACCCAGGTTCTTTCCAAAGCCTTACTATCCATGCTTTCATCTCGAAGTAACCCTACCCAGGTTCCTTCCCAAGCTCTACTATCCAGGCTTTCATCTCGAAGTAATCCTACTATCCAGGTTCCTTCCCAAGCCCTACTATCCAGGCTTTCATCTCAAAGTAACCCTACTATTCAGGTTCCTTCTCACAGCCCCACTATCCAGGTTCCTTCCCAAGCCCTACTATCCAGGCTTTCATCTCGAAGTAACCCTACTATCAAGGCTTTCATGTTGAAATAACCCTACTATTCAGGTTCCTTCTCAAGCCCTACTATCCAGGCTTTCATCTCGAAGTAACCCTACTATCCAGGTTCCTTCTCACAGCCCTGCTATCCAGGCTTTCATGTCGAAGTAACCCTACTATCCAGGTTCTTTCTCATAACATTACTATTCTGGTTTTTCCTCTCTTATCCCCAGACAGCAGTCCACAACATTTTAAGACCGGGACCCGATCAAACACGATTGGTTTCACATCTCTCTAGTAAGTCGTGGTGCAACATATACCCCGACCAGATACGCAGTTCACTTCCGCTTCCCCAAACCGGAGTTATTCCCCAGTAGAGTAACGGAAAACTGAAGTTCCTAAAACTCTATTTCTCCTAAGACAGAGACCAGCATTCCCCAGAAGATTCCTCCTCAACAACAGCAACAGAAGCTCTCATTAAAGGAATATCTCGGGAAATCCACATTCTCTAGATGGCATCTTTAAGCCCATCTCAGACAATTCTCCGTCACATCCATGATGGAATCTTTAAGCCCATCTCCGACAAATCTTCTATCATCAACTTCCAAATGGCATCTGTAAGCCTATTCCCGATGTCGCAAGTCGAGTGCCACTTCATGTGAGTGCAAATTTCTGGGCACTTTAGTGTTCAATCATCTTCCACCTTTAGATTACGAAAGGCAGACAAGCCAATCTACATTTGCAGGTTTAAGAAGATTGAACAGGGGCAGATGTTGTACCCTAAAATTTTTCCTCCCATATTTCTCAACACATGGCAAGTGAGGCTCCCAAATTGCTCAAGGAAGTTCAAGAATTGACCAGACAAACTCTCTCCTAAGGCAGTATACCTCAAATTAGGGTTTCCATCTTCATCAAGATGTGTGAACCAAAAAGGACTCAAATGCTCACCAATGTCCTAATATGTTCTCAATATCATCCATGTCAAGTTTCAAGCCTTGCAGAAGAAGTTTGCTCAGTCAATTGCTCAAATGCCTGAAAATCAACTATACTAGGTCAAAAGTCAACTGTGGCCCACATACAGTCAAGCTTCAATATTTTTGGTCAACATCATCATTTTGAAGTTTTATCCATCATTTGATCAAGGGTTGATCATGATTCCTCAAGGATTTCTCACAATTCATCAAAACCCAAAAGTTGCTAAATTAGGGTTTTATAGGAAAAGTCAACTCAACTTTGACCAAGCATAACTTTCTCATACTTTATCAGAAATAATCCATCCAAATCTCATTTTGAAGAGGATGCAATTACCTACAATTCATCTTCATCTTGCAAGTCCAGAATATGCACTCACAAAAAGATATGAATTTTGACATTATAGGTCCTTTTGAAAAGTCAACAAAAACACCTTTTGGGTAAAAGCTTCATACATGAACATGGAAGACTCAATTGAGATGATACCAAAAGGGTTGTTTAGAGGACATCCTAAGCTTTCTAAAAAGTCCAAGAACACCTCTCTAGGGTCAAAATTAAGAGAGTTATGCATTGGCCAAGTTGACCATTTTTGCAAAAGTGCCAAAAGTCCAATGTGCTCATATTTCCATTTTTTGCTAAATGGGCCCAACTTTTTATGCTTGCACCTCAACTATAATGTGGTCCACGACTCAAATGTTCACTCACCCATCATGTGCTTCATTTTTCAATTTATTTTGATTTTTCATTAATTAAAAAGTGAATTAAATCAAATAAATGATGAAAATTAACAAAGATATGATTTGATTTGTTTTTTGACAGATTGGAATTCAAGGTATGTTGAGTTAACAAGATCAAATCGAATTAAGGTTAATTGGTACAAGAAAGGCATGATTTGGCTCAAAATAGCAACATATCATATAGCTTGCAAATCAAATCAAATCTTGGATAAATGAAAATATTTAGTCCAAGTTTGTTAACCTAATTCACTCTAGGTTATATAGTGAACAATTCTAGATCAAAAAGAAGGGGTTAGAGTCGTGAAAAAAGGGAGAGCAAAGTCACAAAATTCAAAGAAAAGTGTGAATTGGTTTTCACTCCACAGGCCATCTCAAGTCATCCTAGCTATCCCAATCCATTGCTGGACGTCCCAAGAAGTTGTCCCAATCGTTTGACAGGCCTGAAACACCCAGAAACGTGCGCTACACCTCATACGATTTAACATAATTTTCCAATTCGATTATCATAATTCTTGCATCATTAGTATCTTTAACTCATATATTTGTATTCTTCATCATGTTTGCAAGCTAACCGTGTCATTTAATTGCATTTTTTAAGCCTGTACACGATGTTGCCACTGCTAGGGTTTTTGCATTATTTTTAGGATCTTTTTGTACAGGAACAATTGGGCTTTGCATCAGGTACCATGATGCTCGTGAGGATGAGACGAGTTGATTGGTACCATTACCTTTCATTTATCTTGCGTGTACAGCATTTTTGAAATATGCAGGGTTATACCTACAGTGGATGTCTGTAGGTAAAAGTCTTTTTTTTTTCTAAAACGACGGATGAGGAAGAAGAAGATAACGTGTCCCAGCATCATTGGACCATTTGAAAACTGGCGCATTTTTTGTTTATTAAGTAATCCATTTATCCATTATATAATATGTTTTATTTTCCTTACACTAACAATAAAAGTGCGTAGCACAGTTGGCAATGGGGCATTGGTATTGATCATAAGGACCTGGGTTCGATCCCCAGGCCTCAGCGCTTCCTTTATATTGTTTTCATTCAATGGATCCAGCGTGTTAATCTTCCTAGTGACCACCATGCTCCATCAACATCCATCCATTTGATCCAGTGTGTCATCAGATCTAACGCCCCATCCATGAGGGACCATGGTACACGTTCAAGTCAACACTACACAGAATCAGGCTAGCTGGCTAGGCTTGAAGCATTTTGGGCTTGGAAATTCATATTTGCACCCCCTCTTCAGCAACACAATCAGACCCAATTTTCACTCTTTCTCTTTTTATTTTCTTTATTCTTTTCAATTTATTTATTTATTTATTTATTTATTTATTTATTTTTAAAAATCATTTTTTTCATAAAATCACAAAATCAAGAATTCACAAATTTAGAATTAGTTTTTTTATTATTATCAAATTTAATTTTTAATTAATTAGCTTAATTTAATTTAGGGTAACTTTAACTTATTTTTACAATTAAAATCAACTAGAAAAATTAGGTTTAATTCTTGATTTAATTGTTTTCTTTTTGCAAATAAAATACAAATACAAAAAATAGGTTATTTAGAATTAATTTATTTTCATTGATTTATTTACTTTCCTAAATTAACATTAATTAGAACTTAGGATTTTCTTTGCAATTTAATTATTTGTTATTTTCTCAAATAATAAAACATGACAAAAAAACTTTTTTGTTTTCTTTAATCAACTGATATTAGATTTAGTCAAGGGTCAAAACCCTAACTTCTATCGCATTTAATTTGCCGCGCGCTTGTCATTATTTTTGACATTATTATTGTAACTGTTTCAAGGTTGTAATAGTTTAATTAGGGTTTTAAAATTCCGTACTTTTATTTCCCATCAAGGCAATTATGTAACTGTCAAAGCCATGTAATAAGCGTAGGTTATTTTTTCCGCTTTTACTTTCCGCAAAACTCTTAACTGTTAGATGTGTGTTTAGGATTGTATGGCAAGAATGCATGACAAAATTAAAATGGTTAGAAAACCCTAATGTGCAAAGATAATAAATCTAAAATAGATCACTCACACATATTCACTCTTAGGGTATACTCTCACTTAGTTTGCCTTCGGTAAACGATCATTAAGCATAGGGTGTCTTAGTGGTTGCCCTCTCATCTAAAAAGATAAAATGTCCCATTCGAATGTTGCCACGGAAATGTTGCCTCGGAAATGTTGCCTCAGAAATGTTGCCTCGAAAAAGATCTTAAGACTCTAGGGTTACTACTAAGGTGTCCTAATATTGCTTTAGTGATTATACGTCCCTTTCGAATTGACCCTTACAACTCCAGTGACGGTGCTACCTATTCGTTAATAGTGGGATAGCGCTGTCTAAAGGAAACAAGAATAGAAACGATCTTTTTTCGAGTAGGTAGATGCTAGTGGGTACTTTCTCAAATCAAAACTTTTCGCACTTACACTTTTCAAACAAATGTTCAAAACAACTTCGTCACACCCTTGAGGACTGATACAAGGGTTATCACGAAGTAAAACATTTTCCAAAAAAAAGCAATTTAAAAATGAGCAAGTACCTAAGAGCCCATGGAAAGCTATGGATAGAAAGGGTGCTAACACCTTCCCTTTCTATAATCTACCCCCCGTACTCAAAATCTCGAAGAAGGATTTTTTCTGTACTTTTTTCCTTTCCGATTGGATGAAATAAAAGTCGGTGGCGACTCTTACTTACCACGACATTTTGCGAATAAAAAATGCAAAATGCAAACCAGTAAAAACAGTCGGTTCTGCCACCGTATCACAATATGGATTCACTTTGCAGGAAAACTATTCAAGTCAACCTTGTGAGAATCCCTCCACAGCTTAAAGAGTTAGTTTCAAGGATTCCTGAAAACTCTCCATTCACCGAGAGACATGGTCGTCTCCTCAACTTGGTCACCTCTAACACAAATGAGGATATGATGAAGGTGCTCTTTCAGTTTTTTGATTCTTTACACCATTGCTTTACATTCCCCGACTATCAACTTGTGCCTACTTTGGAAGAATTCTCCCAACTCTTGAGGATTCCAATTCTCAATCAACTACCCTTAAACGGTACGGAAAGAGACCCAAAGCCATAAGAGATTGCTCAAGCTCTACACTTGCACTCATCTGGTGTCACAACCCATTGGGAAACAAGGAGTGGTGTCAAAGGTTTCTTAGCAAAAATCATGTTTGAGAAAGCCCAAAGCTGTTGGAATTCCTTAGACTTACAAGCCTTTGAGGAAATTGTGGCTCTCCTCATCTATGGGATGGTTTTGTTTCCAAATCCTGACCAACTCATAGAAGTGAACACCGTCAAAATCTTCATATCACGTAACCCGGTGCCTATATTGCTAGGGGATATCCTACACTCTTTTCACACTCGCACAATGAGGAAAAGAGGTGTCCTTATGTGTTGTACTCCTCTCTTGGCAAGATGGTTTATTTCTCATCTTCCCAAATCAGTCATAAAGAATGAGAAAGGTTCAAGGTGGTCACAAAGGTTGATGACGCTCAAATATTCAGATATTCATTGGTGCTCTCAATACAAAGAGAATGTTATCATTGTTGACCATTTTGGAGAATTCCCTAATGTCCCTTTACTTGGCATTAGGGGAGGTATCACCTACAATCCATGCTTAGCCTTAAGACAGTTTGGTTACGCCCGAAGGGATGGCCCGTACGAGATGCTGATTCAAGGTTTGGTATTCGACTACGACAACGACGATCAAGGTCTTCGCCAGAGATTTATCCGATCTTGGAGGATGCTAAACAAGGTGGATAGAAATACTTTGGGGCACAATAATTCCATCCCTCTTGAGCCTTACCTCAAATGGGTACGAACTCGCACTCAGAGTCTTATGATGCCTTACCCCTCCATTCTCCCGGTAATCATTGAGCCTGTTAAGGAAGGAGATGTTCCATACACTATCCTACATCTTGACATGCCCGCATCTCTTGAAGACCTACAAAGGGATTGGATACAACTCAAAGGAGAGAGAGATACTTTCGAAGCCCAATTCTACGCAGGCGAGAAGAAGGTTTTGGAACTCACTAGGCTACTTCATGAGGAGCGGACTCTGAATGCCTACATTGCACCAAAGAGGATGCGTACTACTTTTTTATCTTAGAGTTTTTGTATTATTTTGCCCAAGGGGCATTGATGTACTCAAACTTTATCTTATTAATATAACGTGTGTTTCCTTTTTTTCTAAAACAAATTTGAATCTTTGAAATCCTTGAAAACATTGCATATGCATATATCATTCATCATAACACAAACAGGTCTTTTGCAACAAGTCTCCTCATCTCTCTACTGTTTATTTTAGTAAGATGGATCTCGAGAAAACAGTGAAAGATCTCCAAGCTCAGAATACGCAGTTTCAACAGTTGCTCATGACCCTAGCCAAGGGGCAAGAAGAATTGAAGACTCTGCTAGCTGAAGAGAGGAAAAAGAAAACAAAGAAGGTAACCAGAGTTTTAAATGTGGGAAGAAGGTTTCATGGGAAGACAAGAAGGACTTTGAACTTTGCAACAACATCTGATGAAGGAGAGGGGAAAGGCAAGGAAACAGCGGTCCCGTCAGAATCTGAAGAGGAGGAAGAAGAAGAAGACTACTATGAGGAACAATATCTTCCAACTGATGACAAGTACAGACATCTCGAAGAGCGGTTGAGCGCGATGGAAATCCAAAAGGTGTCAGGCTTGGACTTTGAGGAACTGGGACTAGTGTCGGGGATTGTGATTCCTCCGAGATTCAAAGTACCTATGTTTGCCAAATATGATGGAGTGCATGCGCTAAAATGCATCTCCAGTCATATGTGAGAAAAATCCAACCCCATACCGCTGATAAAGACTTATGGGTGCACTTTTCCAAGACAGTTTGTCTGGAACACAACTCGACTGGTTTTACCAACTAGAAAGAGCCAACGTCCATAATTGGGAAGATCTTGCCGCAGCTTTCTACAAGAAATATCAATACAATGCTGATTTGGCGCCTACCCGTACTCAACTCCAGAGTATGTCCATGGCTTCCAATGAAGGTTTCAAGGACTACGCATAAAGATGGAGAGATTTGACTGGAAGAGTTCAACCCCCTCTGTCTAAGAGAGAATTGGTAGACATGTTCTTAGGCACCTTATTTGGTCCCTTCTTCAATCATTTAATCAGAAGTTCATCTGCAAGCTTTATTGAACTAATATTGACTGGGGAGAAAGTAGAAGCCGGCATAAAAAGTGGAAAGATTCAAAAAGACACATCTTCTTCTACAGCTGTAAGGAAGCCTTTCATCGGGAAGAAAGAGGTAGTTGCTGTATATCCGCAAAGAAACCAAGATAGAGCCAAACGCCGACCAATGGTGGGGGATGTTATGATTCCAAAGCCTATGTCTGATCAACAAAGAAGTAATCAACCAAGGGTGGAAAGGCCAGTCAGGCAGTTCACCAGAATTAACATGAATCTGTCTCACGTATTACCGCATCTACTAAGATCCAACTTGGCAACCTTGAAAGAAGCTCTGAAAAACCCCAATACAACATCCCCTCATTATCATCCCAATGCCCGTTGCTCATATCACTCTGAAAGTCCCGGTCACGATACTAATAACTGTTGGGCCTTGAAGAACAAAATACAAGGCCTCATTGAAGCAAAATAAATTGAGTTTGATGCGCCCGAAAAGCCAAATGTCATTTTTGCTCCTATGCCCAGACATGGTCACAATACCAATGCCATTGAAGAAGATTTGTTTGTTACCTCGGTTGATGAACTCATGACCCCTCTTCCGACTATTAAGATAAACTTGTTAAAAGCCAGTGTGTTCCCGGGCTGTAATGAAGTTTGCCATCTCTGCTTATCCTCACCAATTGGTTGTCCTTTGTTGAAGGCAGGCATTCAGTGCCTGATAGATAACAAAGAGATTTTGTTTAAAAAGACTCCTATTTCACCCATTTTTGTTGAAGATGTTTCTATCATTACCATTTCCGCCAATTCTTCCAGGGTCTCCACCAAAAGACCCATTAGAATTACATCAGTTCCGAAAGCAACTCCTTTAATAATCACAATGCCTGGGCCAGTCCCATATGAATCAGATAAAACCGTGTCGTGGAATTACAAAGGGGACATTTACTACCATGGCATCAAGCAAGACTGGCCGCCCGCCGAAGAGATAAGCTCCGAAGAAGAAGACTCTGAAATCAGCAATATTGTCGGAACTAGCAAAATTACCTGAAGTGGTAGGATCTTTTCTCGAGAAATTGCTCCCCCAAAAGCAGTTTCTGGACCCGTGATCATCCTTGTGGCTGCTCCGAAGGGTACTTCCATACCCATAATCGTCTATGCAAGTACTCCTATTAACAAAGTAGTTACAACCCCTAATATCATTCCTACCAACACTCCCGCTGCCGAAGCTCGAGGAAAGAGTATTCAAGTGGATCCTGCCCGGACGAAGGCTCAACCAATGACTATCCCTGAGACTTCCAAGAAGGAAATGGAGGAGATCCTAAAAATTATAAAGAGGAGCGACTACGATGTAGTTGAACAATTGGGGCAAACTCCCTCTAAAATCTCCATGCTGACATTACTACTGTGTTCTGAGGCGCATGCAAACGCCTTGGTGAAGTTCTTAAAAACAGCCCATGTACCTCAAGAAACGCCTGCTGATCAATTCCAAGACTGCGTAGCCAGCTTGACAGCAGATAATGGCCTAGGTTTTTCGGACGCTGATCTGACGCCAAGGGGAAGAAAGCATAATGAGGCATTGCACATCTCGGTGGAATGTAGGGGCACAACTCTGGCCCATGTTTTGGTGAACACAGGCTCATCTTTGAATGTATTACCCAAAAAGGCTCTTGATAGACTTGACTGCGAGGGACTGACATTAAAGCCAAGCAATATAGTAGTAAGGGCTTTTAACGGCTCGAAGAGGATGGTACACGGGGAAGTGGATATCCCCATAAAGGTTGGAACCCAAACTTTCAATTCAACCTTTTATGTAATGGACATTCGCCCTTCATACTCCTGCTTGCTAGGCCGGCCATGGATCCACAATGCTGGCGTTGTTACCTCTACATTGCACCATATATTGAAGTATCTGGTTCAAGGGAAGATTATCACCGTCCATGGAGAGGAAGAATACATGATCATCCATCTCAATTCCTTCAGATATTTGGAATTGGATGGAGAATTCATTGAAACTCCATTTCAACACTTCGAAGAGGTCCCGTAAGAGGTGGCAGTGACCAAGGCTGTGTCTCAAATTCCCAAGGTTACAAGGCCTCCGCTCCGGATGTCATCTCTGAAGGACGCCAAAGCAGTGGTAAAGGAAGGTGGATGCACTATCTGGGGGCAACTTCATTATATCCCATATAAGTCTGACAAGTTTGGCCTAGGCTTCACTTCAAGTGCTCAAAAGGCTGTACACCGTGCCCGTGCTGGAGGGCCACCCTTGAAGATTAGCAACTGCGAGGTCAACGTGGTAGAAGATGGTGAAAATGATTGCAACCTAGAGGATTGGATATTCCCGACTATCAATGGAGGGCTCGGCAATTGGGAGGCTAGAGACTTTGTCCCGATCACTTTTATCCCACAGTAATTTATCTTTACATTTTGTTGGATCTGTAATATTCAAAACAATTCGCACTCTTAAAACCTTGTGTCTTACCCGAGGCACAATGGTCCATTTGTAAGGGTTATTATTTCATCTTCATATGACATCAATGAATCATGGACGTTTTTCACATACAAACTTTTGTGCTCATTGTTTTTCTTTTACATTTTATTTCAAAGATAGTTATACCCTTACACACACCCACACTCACAATGCAGGTATACATCCATTCTGCATCCCATGGGTAACAATACTGCTATGGCCTTTTGTGACTCTGAGAATCTAATCTACCAAGCAAAGACAAAGGTGAGGAAGATTTTGAAGTACCAGGGGAACTTGCCAGACTGCTACAACAAGAAGAGAGAACCATTCAGCCTCACGAGGAACCCATGGATACGATCAACCTAGGTATCAAAGAGGACAAAAAAGAGGTCAAGGTAGGTGCCAATCTGGAACCCAGCAACAAGGAGCGTCTAATTCAGCTGTTACACGACTATGTTGAAGTCTTCGCCTGGTCATATGAAGACATGTCGGGACTTGATGCAGATATTGTGGTACATCGTTTGCCTACAAGAGAATATTGTCCGCCAGTAAAGTAAAAGGTTTGCCGCATGAGACCTGATATGTTTGAAAAGATTAAAGTAGAAGTCATGAAACAATTCAACGCTGGATTCTTGGCTGTCACCTCTTACCCTCAATGGGTTGCCAATATTGTTCCCGTACCTAAAAAAGACGGCAAAGTACGAATGTGTATGGACTACAGAGATTTGAGTAGGGCGAGCCCTAAGGATGATTTTCCACTCCCCCACATTGATATCCTAGTTGACAATATGGCACAACACAAAGTGTTTTCCTTCATGGACGGATTCTCAGGTTACAACCAAATCAAAATGGCGCTTGAGGACATGGAGAAAACAACGTTTGTCACACAGTGGGGCATATTCTGCTACAAGGTGATGCCATTCTGACTGAAGAACGCTGGGGCAACCTATCAGCGTGTCATGGTAGCTTTATTTCATGACATGATACATCACAAAATAGAGGTCTATATGGACGATTTGATAGCCAGATCGCAAACAGAAGAGGAGCATCTTGATCACTTACAAAAGTTGTTGGAGAGACTGAAGAAGTACAAGCTGAGGTTGAATCCAAACAAATGCACATTTGGGGTACAGTCTGGTAAACTCCTAGGCTTTTTCGTCAGTAACAAAGGTATTGAGGTCGATCCTGCCAAAGTTAAAGCAATACAAGAGATGCCGACTCCTCATACTGAAAAGGAAGTCAGAGGATTCTTGGGACGTTTGAACTATATTGCCAGATTCATTTCTCACTTGACAGCTACTTGTGAGCCAATCTTCAAGCTATTGAAGAAAGATCAAGTAGTCAAATGGAATGATGAATGCCAAGTTGCTTTTGAAAAAATCAGAATATTTACAAGAGCCTTCTGTGTTGATGCCACCAGTCGAGGGAAGACCATTGATCATGTATCTGACTATTTTAGAAAACTCAATGGGGTGTGTATTGGGGCAGCATGACAAGTCTGGCCGAAAAGAGCATGCTATTTACTACCTGAGCAAAAAGTTTACCGACTATGAAACCAGATATTCACAGCTCGAGAAAACTTGTTGCGCTCTGGCATGGGCTGCTCGCCGACTAAGATAGTATATGTTGACTCATACTACCTTCTTGATATCTAAAATGGATCCGATAAAATACATCTTCAAGAAGCCTGCTCTTTCTGGGAGAATATTGAGATGGCAGATGATCCTGACAGAATATGACATACAGTATACTACCCAGAAAGCTATAAAGGGGAGTGTACTAGCTTATCACCTTTCTCACCAAGCTGTGGAAGACTACCAGTCCATGAAGTTCGAATTTCCGGATAAAGACATCATGACACTAGACAACTGTGAAGAATTCAGGCCATATGACAGACCTGAACAAGGATCCCGATGGACCCTGTTCTTTGATGGGGCATCCAACGCACTTGGAAACGGTATCAGTGTTGTACTCATATCTTCTAAAGGTTGTTATATTCCCTTTACCACAAGACTCTGCTTCAATTGTACAAACAACATAGCGAAATACGAAGCGTGCATCTTTGGTCTCAGAGCTTCCATAGACTTGGGGATCAAATCTTTGGATGTATTCGGAGATTCAGCCTTGGTCATCAGTCAGATCAAAGGGGAATGGGACACCAAACATCCTAACCTTATCCCTTATAAAGAACATGTTTTGACATTGCTGCCACATTTTGAGGAGATTACCTTCTAGCATTTACCGCGAGAAGAAAATCAGCTAGCAGATGCTCTATCCACAATGTCATCTATGTTTAAACTTAATTGGGATAACGAGGCTCCCCAGATCACCATTGAAGGAATGGATGAACCAGCATACTGTCACCAGATTAATACTGAAGAAGTAGTGGACCAGCCCTGGTTTCACAAAGTCAAGAGGTATCTCGAGATTCAAGAATATCCAGAAGGAGCTTCAATCAATGATAAGAAGTTCTTAAGGAGATTTTCTGCTAAGTTCTTCCTTAGTAATGGCATCCTGTACAAGCACAATCATGACTCTGTGTTGCTTCGGTGTGTAGATAAGGTTGAAGCTGAAAGGATCATGGTTGAATTGTACGAAAGCACTTTTGGTACCCATTCCAGTGGGCATACGATGGCAAAGAAAATCCTACGGGCAGGCTATTACTGGTCGACCATGGAAGCAGATTGCTATCAACACTCTCGAACCTGCCATAAATGTGAAATTTATGCTGACAAGGTGCACATACCTCCGGTTCCTCTGAATGTCTTAACGACTCCTTGGCCTTTTGCTATGTGGGGAATTGATATGATTGGGGAAATCAAGCCGACAACCTCCAATGGACACCGCTTCATCCTAGTGGCCATTGACTATTTTACAAAGTGGGTTGAAGAATCCTCCTTCGCCTCCGTTACCAAGAATGTTGTTTCCCGTTTTATCAAGCAAAACCTTATTTTCCGGTACGCTATCCCGGAAAGGATCATCACTGACAATGGTACAAATCTCAACAACACTATGATCACCACATTGTGCGAGCAATTCAAGATTCAGCATCACAATTCTTCTCCTTATCGGCCAAAGATGAATGATGTTGTCGAAGCTGCAAATAAAAACATTAAAAAGATCATACAGAAAATGACAGTCACATACAAAGACTGGCATGAGATGCTACCATTAGCTCTCCACGGGTATCGCACCACGGCTCGCACATCAACTGGGGCAACACCATATTCTTTGGTATACGGCATGGAAGCTGTCTTGCCTATCGAGATCCAGATCCCCTCTCTAAGGATTATGAAGGATGCAGGGTTGAACGAAGACGATTGGATCCAGACTCGACTTGATCAACTGAACTTGATTGATGAAAAGAGACTTACCGCTATTTGCCATGGTCAAATGTATCAAAAACGGATGATCAAAGCCTTCAACAAGAAAGTCAGGCGCCAAGTGTATCAAGTTGGAGATCTAGTGATCAAACACATCATATTTCCACAAGGTGATCCCAGGGGAAAATGGACTCCTACCTATGAAGGACCATTCATAATCAAAAACATATTCTCTGGTGGGGCACTGATCTTGACCACTATGGATGGCGACGACCTTCCACACCATGCGAACACAGACATAGTCAAAAGATACTACGCATAAGAAATCCGCTAGGTTGACATACCTAGGAAAAATAAGGGCATCCCGGCGAACCAAAAAGGTTCGGACAAAAGTTAGGGATAAAACAAAAATTTGTACACCCGGCAAGTTGAAAACTCGAAAGGGCGACTTGGGTAAAAAAGGGTTTCTCGGTGGAGTGAAAACCCAAAAGGGTTGTCCAGGCAAAAGTTAGGGAATTAAAGCGTATGTCTATGTCCCGTCGGATCACTTTACAAACAACCTTTGGCTTCCACTGACAAACTCAGAGGTTCTGATCAATTCAATCATCTTCGGACAAGGCAACAAATAGACAAGATGCTCAGGGATACGAAGGCTATAGCAGAATGGAAACCCCATGGGATTTTTACACATAGATATCTTTTCTTTGTATCAAAATTTTCTTTTTTTATGACAACATTCTCTTACTAGAATGTTTGTCCCCTTGTACAAAAATATTTACCCAAAGTCGATACAAAGATATCCCCTTGAAAGTGCAAAAACTATTGGCCTTTTTCTTTACGCTTGTGTTTTGTTTACAAACACATCCAATGATTCATCGTTGAACATATGCATCTGAACATAATTATTGTTTACAAATAAACAAAATGGGAAAGACAATTACTGATAGGTTGAAAGGATAGGAAAATATATCTAGGTTATTCCATAAGTAATCCCCTGCAGTACGTCATTTAAATTGCCAGCGGAACAAAGTTTCAAATTATTGATCCCCGGTAGAAGTCATCAAATTTCTCAATATTCCCTAATAAGATTTTACAAGCAGTATGTGGTATTGCCCTTACAATAGAGTTTATTTCTCTCGGCAGAAATTCACCAATACTTCAAGACATGAAGACTTACAACAATGCAGCAGATTAGCTCACATACGCATACATCACATCCATATATCATAAACATTGATAAGTGCATGTATCATATTACACCATGCATTTCATACAACATGACTTTGCATTTTTGCTAACATTTTACCCTTTCAGGATAATATTAACAAATATCATTAATAATGTTCAGAGCTTTTGATACAGTTCAGATACGCTCCAGACAAAGATGCCATTCTGATACTCATTCAGATCTCAACTTCAAGATTTAGTTCAGATACGCTCCAAAAACGGATGACATCCTGATACTCATTCATAATCCACTCTCCAGATACAGTTCAGATACGCTCCAAACACAGATGCGATTATGATACTCATTCAGATTCAACTTTGATACAATTTAGATACGCTCCAGAGAAGGATGCCATTCTGATACTCATTCATATCTCAACTTCAGATACAGTTTGGAGACGCTCCAGATACGGATTCTATTCTGATACTCATTCAAAATCAGCCCCCGGATACAGTTCGAATACGCTCCAGGCACAGACGCCATTCTAATGCTTATTCTTGCAGCTTACAAGTTACAATTCAACAAACATTATTGGATGTAATCTACAAGCCCGTATCCAAAAAGGTTCTATCACCTCTCCAAATGGAATATTTAAGCCCATTCCCTCAACCTCGCATCATCGAGTGCAAATTTTTGGGCACTCTAGTGTCCAATCATCTTCCACCTTCGAGTCACGTATGGAAAAACTCGTCAATCTAACTCTTCAGGTTTAAGAAGATTTAACAGGGGCAGTTGTTGTACCCAAAAAATTTCCCTCTCACTTATCAAGATTTTTCTCACAAGATCTCTTTGACTCAAGACTGGATTAGGTTTTGACCAGCTCAAGACACCTCATCATGCACTGGTGACCCAAAATTAGGGTTTAAGTTTGCACAAGGATTTTTGGACTATCAATGCTTCATATGACTTTCAATTATCATTATGGATCCCTAAGATTACTTATGTCAAGTTTCAAGCCTTGAGTCACACTTTTGATCAGTCAATTGGACAGTTGACCTAAAAAATCAACTGTATTGGGGAAAAAGTCAACCATGGCCAATTTACAGTCAAACTTCATAATTTTTGATCCAGATCAACATATTAGTCTCATATGTATCATTTTATCAAGTTTGGACCATAATTCCTCAATAAATTTGATCAAATCATCAAAAGGGCAAAATGGTCAAAATTAGAGTTTTGACTAAGAAGGGGCAATTTCTGATTTTTGACATAGCAAATGATCAATTGGTTTGAAGAATGATTTCAAGAGTTCAATTGCATCATTTTTACCTAATAACATGGTTCAAAACATTACAAATCCATTGGATTGACAGATGAATTTTTCAGTCAATTGATCAAAAGTCAATTGTATATTGAAAAGTCAAACTTTGACTTTTTGGTCAAAGTCAAGTGCCAAAGATCATAATTCATCAAAACATGTCAAAATGTGAAACTTGTTCATCAAGAAATCAAGGGTTTAAGTTTTTGTTTTGAAAAGTTGAAATTTCTTAACTTAGAATTTTGTCTAAGTATAAAAAATTTCTTATTTTTTCTCAACTTTAAGCCAAATTTTCACCATGATGCAAGATGATTCAAAGGAAACTTCCAACATGAAAGTTATATATCTCCATGAAATATACAACTTTTCTTCATACAATTTCTCCTAAAATTACTTGGATCTCAAGATATAATTTTGTGAATACATGCTCATGAACTAAAATAACTTAGTGAAATTTTTCCCTAGTTAGGCAGATTTTCGACCTAACTTCATGGAAATTTTTCATATAGTTCCAAATGGAATCTTTAAAAACAATTCAAAGATGAGTTGTAGAGCACATTGAAAGATTTCCAAAATGTCCAAGAACTCCTTCAGATCATTCTTGAGTACGGAGAATGAAAGAGATGAAGTTAGCAATTTATCACTTTGATTTCAAGCCATTCCATGATGAACAAAAATTCAAATCCAAGCCTAGGCTGCATAATCTTTGCTTTGCAGGCCTCAAACTTGTTTCTAACTCCATAATTAAATGTCTGCACAACTGATAGAGCTTTAATCCAAGCATTAGAACCTTTATCCAAGCTATAATTCCATTTATGGCACAAAGGTGCCATTTCCATTTTGATAATAAAACACAACTTTTTCCTTTGTCAACTTCTTGAGCCTCTCAATTGTTTTCTCTGCACACAAGCAAAGTCAAAACCAAAAGCAACTTGTCTAAAGCCTCTCCAAAACCAGACCATGCTTGTACAACACTTAGGGACTTGTCTCCTCACTTTTCTTCAAAAGCAAGTAATAGAGCCAAAAGGCTATAACTCAAATCTTGAGAAAGGTTGATCTCTGACCTATTCCATACATGTACACAAGTGTATTGCAACCTAACACACAAAGGCTAAGACTCCAAAACACCCTTAAACACTCTGCAACTCAGAATCTGCAATAGCTTGACATTTTTGAACCTTACACAACCATCTCAAAAACCACTCGTGCGTTTTGAGTTTTAACCACCTAAACACTTAATATAAATCATATCTAAGTGATCCAGACTCATGTTCCCTCACTGTAACTCCTCCTCCATCATCTACCATTTTCACATATCAAGCTTGCAGGTTAACTTGAGTAGGGAGATTCAGGAACTTTCAGGATAAGGTAAGGATTGGAATACACGCAGGGAGGTCCAAGCAAGCTAAACAGATCCTCAGGCCTTCTCAAAACTTGCTCAAACTCCATTCACGATCTCAATTGAAAGAGGTAAAAACTCAAGCTTCTATCTCTTCATACAAGCATCATTTGGTCCTGATTTGTGAAAAAAATGTAGATATCATTACACTAGAGCTAACCATGTTCATAGTTTTCATTTATATTAATTGTGTGTAGAGAATTTTGGATTTGAAATTTCTGTAAAAATTAGGTTTCAAATTAGGGAAAGTAAAATTAGCTTTGATCTTTGACTTTTAGTTTACATAAATTACATGGTTGAACTCGTGGAAAGAAACACCATAACTTTCATGTTTGGACTTTCCATTTTTATGGAGAAATGAGAGAGATACAAGTGATTCGGCCATGGCTCAAGGTTGAAGATGAAGTTGCCTTCAGGAGGCATTTTCTAATATATATTTGTGCTTTTGTTTATATTAACGGATGTACAACCACCCCAGTAGTAAGGCAGCACGCAAAAATGCTAGAGGTCATGGGTTCGAGCCTCAGTGCGCTGCCTTTTGCAATTTTCTCATATTTTTTCACTTTTTTTGGTTTCTTGCAGCGTGGGCTTTTGGATCTTGGGCTCTTTTTGTTTTTTATAACATTTTTACCCCCCATTTACTTGTATACACCTCTGGCCCATATAATTTTATTATTTATTTTTACTTTCATTTTATTTTATTAAATATATTTTTCTTAATATAAAAAATCACAAAAAAATATAAAAATGGTAGATTTATATTTTGGTATATTTTATTTTTCTTATAAAAAATATTTTTATTTTAGTTATATATTATCTATTTTTATTTAGTAAACTTGTAAATTAAATTAGAACTAGTTTAAATATTTATTTTTCTTCACACCCATTAAACATATTATTTTTAGTATAAAAAAGACCAAAAATATCTCATGATACCATATATTATTTTTCAAGATAAAAATACAAAAATACTTACTATTTTTCTTAAAGAAACTTTTTCTTTTAATCAAATAGAATTAGGGTTTATTCAAAAATAATTTCTAAAATAATTTCTTTTCTTAATTAATTTGAGTTAATCTTGATTTATTTATTAGGTTTAGGTCAAAACTTTTTTCACATAAAAAACTAAACAAAATCTTCTTTGCATTTACATATCTTTGCATATTTAATTTATCTTGTATACTATTTATCCCAATTATTTGTATATATTCAATTTGGTTGTAATAGATTAATTAGTTTTATATTATTGCAATCCCCATTCATAAACTATATACCCCCTTCCCACAAATATTGTAATAGCGTAGTAATTTTTAATTTCACAATTTATCGCTTTTACATAATATGCTAGTAATTAGGGTTTGTGTGGCAAGATAAAATCAATCAAATAGAAAACCCTAATTCAAGACAAAATCAAGCATGAAAATGACACACTTGCACACAAACACCCCTAGGGTTACTCCATTTGGTTGCCTTATACAAAATGGCCATATTACGCATGTAAGGTATCTTAGCAAAAACAAACAAATACAAGATCATAGTCCCTCGGTGACGCTATCCAAAGTTGCTTTATAAAATGATCTTAGTCCCTCAAAAACTGCTAAGATACCTTGCAACATTGCTAATCATGGCTATACGATGACCCACGCCCGTCCTGTTTACATCCAAAGATAGGGTTGTTTACCAAATCAATGGTAAGACAATAATGTCAAAGGAAAAGAAAATTAACAAGAAAGACATTTGAGTAGGTAGATTGTTCTTAGTTACTTACTCCATTTCAAACAAATATCCTTGCTATTTTCAAAACAAACACACACATTTCCAAACATCTTACAAACATTGAAAACATTTTCAAAAAAGATCAACATCTTTGTATACATTCTTACAAACGAGAATCATTACAAAGATTGCCTAAACAATGACCTCTTTTACAAAATACTTTCAAAACCACACAAAGCAAAATTTCAAACAAAAGCAAGTGATCTAGCAAGTAACTAAGAGCCCATGGAAAACCATAGATGAAAAGGGTGCTAATACCTTCCCTTTTCATAATCTACCCCCCGAACTCAAGAAACAATCTCAAAGGTCTTTCCTGTGCTTTTTCACCTTTCCTTTTGGATAAAAGAAAAGTCGGTGGCGACTCTTGCTAACCGCAACATTTGCGATAAAACGCAAAACAATCAAGTCAGTTCTCCTACTGTATCATAATAGACAAGTATCATTATAAACAAGTGAAAATAGACAATATATACGATATCTACAAAACTCAAAAACAAAGAAACTATTGCAATGTGATCCAATAAAAACATCAATCCCCGACAACGACGCCATTGTGCTGAAGCGGTAAAGCGGCAAGCAAAAATAAGTATTTTTTATAGGTTATATGATATCGTCTCCATAGGGATTAGTGCTACTGAATTATCGTTCGACAATTTATCGCATTTATGAGTTTGGATTAAAATGGGTTGGTTGTAAGGAAAGGTAAAAGGTAACAACAAAAAGTAAATACATTCTTCAGAGAGGAGAAACTTATCAGACATGAATTTACACTACTCATCACAAACTTAAACCTATCGATCAATTGCACTCAACCTACAATATTCATCAAAATCACCAAGTATCTCTTAAGATGTATCAAAATAGAGATTATGTCTAATGCAATGTTTAAGACAACCATATTACTCGTGTCGAAGATCTCTCAGCATAACACAAATAACATATAGGCATTAAGCTCTGATACCCACAATTATTATTAGCTCTAAATCTATCTCTAGAATATATAAACTAATATATATATATCCATCCTTAATCAATATTTGTGAAGTATATGTCTATAGCAACCTAAACACAAACTTAAATGCAAAAAGATCAAGGAAGATATCAAGACTAATTTGTAAAGCAAGCTTTATACAACACCATAATCAACAAATATACATATGTTCAAAGTAACAGTACAAACAAAACCCAACAAAAGAAATGGATAAAAACCAAACATCTCACTGGTTGTTAGCACTGATTGATGAGAAATCCACCTCCTATCATCAAGATGTAACCCCAAATGTTATTTTCTAGCTTCTCAAGACCAAAAAATGGGTTTGATGTTGTTGGGACTCAAAAATACCCAAACCATGCCTAAAAAAATGTATTGTATGCCCTTAAAATATGTTTTTACCTAGACCGTCTCGCTCGGCACTCAAAACTGCATTTTTCCCGCTTCAGGTTGCCTCTGGCTCACCTAGCGAGCTCGGAGCGAGTCTGACAGTAAATTGAAAAATTCAGCACTTGTTTCGATCATAACTTGAGAACCATAACTATGATTTACACATGGTCGGAAGCGTTGGAAATCTTATTTAATGATCTATCTAACAATGACAAAATACCATTGCTTGAATACCTACAAAATGAGATGAAACAATTAAATTCAATGATATTTATACGATAATGCAATATATACACTATAACATAAACTATATCGAATATATACTAAAGTTGAGGTTTATTGACAAAAACCAAACGAACTTAGCCGATGAATGCTTATTTTTCACACTCAAATTCACAATAATTTAGCACTCATCACTGGTTCCAGGTAGGAATTGGTGAAGCGTTACCAATGGTGATGGAAATGATTTTTTGTATGCATTAATCCTATGGTGGGGATCGGGAGCAAGATGAACCTGGGAGTTCATGATTATTAACACATTCATTGAGTCATAGTTGAGTCTTGTTGTATTGTATATATTATTTATCATAATGTTTGAATGGTATGAAGTGTGCTTGTGTAATGTATTACTATGTTGGATTGTATGGTGTGTGGATTTGTTGAATGGGTAATTGTGTGAGATAATTATATGCTTACATATTATTATGCATTTCTTTATATAATTGTGAATCTCAACCCTTCTATTTGAATGTTGCATCATTGTGGATAACATGTAGATACTTAGGAGTAGAGGCGTTGAAGTTAGTGGAAGAGGTTGTTATTCTTTAAGTGTTTATTGAGTCGGTGTATGCTCTGATATGTAACACTAGGGGTCGACACTTGTTTTGTTTATGTTGGGAGAAAACTATATGTATACCTCTGTTGTTGGATAATTTTTATAATGATAATTCTTTATGATTTTTGTTGTTATAAATCATGATTGAGAAGTAAAACTATTTTTTGTTGATGTTTTTCCGATGGTAATAAAGTGTTCAAGTTTAAACTCATATTATGTTCTTTAATGACCGTGTGTGTTACATATCTATTTGAATCAGCATGTTATTGATGAAAGTATCATCCTAATTGCTTAATTATTTTAAATTACTCTGATTTTTATTTATAAATTACTTCGTGAAATTAGGGTGTTACATAATCAAGGTCGTACAAATCACTTCTTCTTTATAGAACTATTGTACCCAAGTCACAAAGCTAAATACTTTGAGAAAATGTATGAGTCTGCGTCCATATCTTTTATCTCTTTAAGTCTTTTCTATTAAAGTATTTAATCTAGTGTCATCTATGTTGTTTATTGTCTATTATCTTTATTCAAAGTTTATTGTTTACATCCAGTTGTTTATTATTCAAACATTTAACTTTGAATCACAAACATTTTTCTTTTTATTCTTCTGCATGAATTGTCCTTGAGATTTTCCAAGTTAATCTCTCTAGTGAACAAAACTTGTGATTGTTTATTAAAAATACTAGTAAACAAAATGGCACAAAGATATCGTGTATTTATTGTTTGTTCTTTATACATGAAATATTTATGAGTGTTGAGTGTTTATGCATATGAGGAATGGTAAAAGTCTTCAAGAAATGACTCGTCCAATGTTAAAAAATCCTCCCTTTGATACGGTGGCAGAACCGGCTGTTGTACTGGTTTTGCGTTTGTGTTTGCAAATGTTGCAGTAACCAAGAGTCGCCACCAACTTTTCTTTTCTGAGTAAGGGGGATAGATTATGGAAAGGGAAGGTGTTAGCACCTTTTCCATTTGTAGTTTTCTACGGGCTCTTAGATGCTTAGCTCATTTTAAAAGTACCTTGTGCTTTGTGTGTTTTGAAAAATGTTTTGAAATGCCTTTGTTCAAAGATTAGCTTTGTGATAACTCTTGTATCAGTCCTAAAGAGTGTTGACAAAGCAAAATAAATTTAAAGTTGTTTTTGAAAGGTGTAAGTGTAAAAGTTTTTTTGGAGCATAGTATCTAAGAACTATCTATTTATACTCGAAAATGTTATTCTTTTCCTCCTATCCTTTAGACAGTGCTATCCTACTATTAGTGATTAGGTAGCCCTATTGTTGGATGTTTTGAGGGACATTCGAAGGGACGCTTTATAGTCACAAAGGCAACTGGGCAAGAAGATTTACTAACCACCCTAAGGTTCTAAGATCATATCTTTATTAAGGCAACGTCGAGAGGATCATCGAGGGACTTATGATCTTTTTGAACCAGAGGGTAGTCACTAAAACCTCTCACGTTTCGAGAGTTGTGACTACTTCCGAAGGCAACTGAAATGGGGTACCCTAGAGGTGTATATGTGCAAATGTATTATATTCAGTTATTTTTGTCTTTTCTGTTAGGTTTGCTAACATTTGATTATTAGTATTTCCATACAAGTCTAGTTACTAACAGTAGTATATACAGTAATTTAAAGTGCAGAAATGTAAAGTGCGAGAATGTAAATCCTACGCTATTACATGGCTTTGTGAGAGGTGCATTATAGAAATGTGAAAAGTAAAGTCCTAGTTACTATTACAAACTGGGAAGTAGTTACAATAAGATGAAAAAAAGGCGGAAGTAAATAAATGCGCAAATGAATTAAAAGGGACGTCTAAATCCTAAGGAAAAGAAATCTTTTTTTCTAAATCCTAAGAGAAAATAAACAAAACGAAAAGTAAAAATAGACGAAAAATACTTTGATCCAGAGAAGGGGATTGTCCTTCGATCCAGGAAGGAGATTGTCCTTCGATCCGGGGAAGAATAAGGGCTTTTCGATCCAGAGGGGAATATTATTATTTTCGATCCAAGAAGGGATGCTTTGCTTTTCGATCCAGGGGTGGATGCTGCCTTTCGAATTGAATCTGCAAGACAAATATTAGCCAAATAAAGATGCAGGACCTGGGTATCAAACCCAGGTCCTTCAATCCTACGCGCGTTGGTCTATTTAGGCCGGATCTACAACAAATGTTAGAAACAAAACAAATGCAGACCTGGGTGTCGAACCCAGGTCCTTAATCTTAAATACAAATCGAATGAACTACAAGTGTTAGTATATCATGCAAATGTAAATTTTGATCTTTTTACTAGTTCTTACCAACAGTGATGTATGAATATGTGGCTTCAGGCGTGGGTACCCTTGTTTAAGGGTTGCTTCAATTTGGAACTTCTGAATAGGGATGGGCTTGGAATAGACTCTTGGGAGCCTCAGGAGCACAAATTTAATATGTGTGTGGACTGGGGGTACCTGCAATACTAGCTTCGAATTATAAGATTTTTTATAGTTTAGTATACTTTTTTGAGGCAGCGTGTGTGTATATGAGCTAGTCTCTCCTTTTTTCGTCCTAGGCCTTGTATTTATAGAAGTGTGATGCGCATGGAAATGACAAGAGACAGACGTTAACCAGCTTTGAAAGTAATGAGACCAAAATCAGACATATTAAAATATTTCCTTTTTGAAATATTCATACCTCTTTTGAAATCTTGGATGAACCTGGACACCTTTGACAGACATTAACCAGCTTTGAAAGCAATGAGACCAAAATCAGACATATTAAAATATTTCCTTTTTGAAATATTCCTGCCTCTTTTGAAATCTTGGATGAACCTGGACACGTTTGACTTTCGAATGCCTTCAGGCCATGCCCTTCGATTGGCCTTAAGTCGCCTCCTTTGAATGGACTTCTTATGTACCCTTCAAATGGACCTTCTGAATGCTTCTTCGAATGGACCTTTTGTGTACCCTTCGAATGGACCTTTCGTGTACCCTTCGAATGGACCTTCTGAATGCTTCTTTGAATGTACCTTTTGTTACTTCCATCGAATGAAACACCTATACATCCTTCGAATGGAACACCTCTGCGTCCTTCGAATGACCCTTTTGTGTGTCTTTTGAATAGTGCATATGTATTCCTCGTGCATTCTTCGAATGGTTCACCAATGTGGGCTCATAATATGGAAATCATATGCTGAAAAGTTCAGAGATAGAGTTGACGCAAGCAGTTATGAAGGGAATTATTGCCCAGTAGAAGCTATAACAAAGGAAGCCAATGCCTTATGGATGTTAGCATGAGGAGGTCATTGCTCTGTGAATCTAAAGCCAGTGAAAGGGGCATTTTTTCCTTGTGCATTGAAAGCAAGCACAGAGGAAGCCTCTGCCCTTGTGAATCAAAACAAACTTATAAGGGGTTCTTGCCTTGTGCAGTTGAAGCCTTATGAACTTAACTTGATCGAAGGAAGCCCAACGCCCAATCGAAAACTTTGTGAACTTATCTTGATCGAAGGAGGCTTAGGGCCCAATCTAAGACTTGCGGACCAAAGCCTTATCGAAGGGTTTTAGATGCCCAATTGAAGCTCCTTGTCCAGATGCCAAAAAAAACTACTTAGGCGCCAATCAAACATACCTTATCTCAAAGTCAATCGAAGACACCTTGTTTATTTTCAAAAAATTTATTTTTCTTTAATCAAGTGTTTGTGACCACCCATGTAAGAGAAAACCTTGGAAAACATGAGAGGGAAAATTTTGGGGTACAACAACTGCCCATGTTCAATCTTATTAAACCTGAAGATGTATATTGGCTTGTCTTCCTTTTGTGATTTAAAGGTGGAAGATGATTGAACACTAGAGTGCCCAGAAATTTGCACTCGATGATGTGTCCATTGATTATGTAGGGAATGGGCTTACATATGTCATTTGGAGAAGATGACAGAGAGTCGTCGGGGCTTAAAGATGCCATCCCAAAGTAGATGTTGACTTCGTAAGAGGTCTCTTTGTGGGGAATTCCTGTTCCTGCTGTCTGAGGAAGACTCCGCTGGGGAATGTGGGTTTCTATTGTTCTCCTGCTTGAGGAAACTCTGTGGGGAATAGAGTCTAGGAACATCAGTTGTCCAAGGCTCTGTTGAAGAGTTATCTTTGGAGAAATGAAATTTTGTTGCTTTCTGGTTGAAATACAGGCTTTACAGTAGCTTGCTGGGGATAATGGAATTAATCGTTACCTGAAAATGTATTAGAAAGAGCTTGTGTAGGACTGTTCCAGAATGAGTCTGTGTTAGTCTGCACCCGGAGATATGTGAGAAGGAACCTGTGTAAGATTGCTTTGTCTTGTCGTGTAAATAGTTTTCCTGTCTGGTTTCAGGTATTAATTTACAAATCAGCTATTCGCAGATAGTTGTTTTGTCTGGTTTCAGGTATTAATCTGGAACTTGAAAATTATCGGTCATTGAGATAGTTGTCCTAGCTTGTTACAGGTATTAATATCTGATTTGAGAAAGAAAGATAGTTTTCCTGGCTTGTTACATGTATTAATCTTCAATCTCTTTATGTGGATAGTTCTCCTGGCTTGTTACAGGTATTAATCTGCAGTAGGTCGTCCACAAATAGTTCTCCTGGCTTGTTACATGTATTAATCTGGGATTTGTTTTTATTGGTCATTGAGATAGTTGTCCTGGATGGTTTCAGGTATTAATCTCTAACCTGAGAAAAAAAGATAGTTTTCCTGGCTTGTTAAAGGTATTAATCTTCAATCTCTTCATGTAGATAGTTCTCCTAGCTTGTTACATGTATTAATCTATAGTCGGTCGTCCACAGATAGTTCTCCTGGCTTGTTACAGGTAATAATCTGGAACTTGAAAATTGTCGGTCATTGAGATAGTTGTCCTAGCTTGTTACAAGTATTAATCCCTGACCTGAGAAAGAAAGATAATTTTCCTGACTTGTTACAGGTAATATTCTTCAATCTCCTCATGTAGATAGTTCTCCTGGCTTGTTACAGGTATTAATCCACAGTCGGTCGTCCACAGATAGTTCTCTTGGCTTGTTATAGGTATTAATCTGGAACTTGTTTTTATTGGTCATTGAGATAGTTGTCCTGGATGGTTTCAGGTATTAATCTCTAACCTGAGAAAAAAAGATAGTTTTCCTGGCTTGTTACAGGTATTAATCTTCAATCTCCTCATGTAGATAGTTCTCCTGGCTTGTTACAGGTATTAATCTACAGTCGGTCGTCCACAGATAGTTTTCCTGGCTTGTTACAGGTATTAATCTGGAACTTGAAAATTGTCGGTCGTTGAGATAGTTGTCCTTGCTTGTTACAGGTATTAATCTCTGACCTGAGAAAGAAAGATAGTTTTCATGGCTTGTTACAGGTATTAATCTTCAATCTCCTCATGTAGATAGTTCTCCTGGCTTGTTACAAGTATTAATCCACAGTCGTTCGTCCATAGATAGTTCTCCTGGCTTATTACAGGTATTAATCTGGAACTTGAAAATTGTCGGTCACTGATATAGTTGTCCTGTCTGGTTTCAGGTATTAATCTCTGACCTTAGAAACAAAGATAGTTTTACTGGCTTGTCACAGGTATTAATTTTCAATATCCTCATGTAGATAGTTCTCCTGGCTTGTTACAGGTATTAATCTACAATCGGTCGTCCACAGATAATTCTCCTGGCTTGTTACAGGTATTAATCTGGAACTTGAAAATTATCGGTCATTGAGATAGTTGTCCTAGCTTGTTACAAGTATTAATCTCTAACCTGAGAAAGAAAGATAGTTTTCCTGGCTTGTTACAGGTATTAATCTTCAATCTCCTCATGTAGATAGTTCTCCTGGCTTGTTACAGGTATTATCCACAGTAGGTCGTCCACAGATAGTTCTCCTAGCTTGTTACAGGTATTAATCTAGAACTTGAAAATTGTCGGTCGCTGAGATAGTTTCCCCGTCTGGTTTCGGGTATTAATATGTGGCCTGCTGTGTTTGTTGGTAAACCCATCTTGCTCCGGGAGTCCATACCACTTGGTCGTGTAGATAGTTTCCCCATCTGGTTTCGGGCATTAATCTATGACCTGTTGTATAAGTTGATAGTGTTTGTCTGTCTGCTGATTTAACCTGAAAGGTAAAGTCAGTTTCATGCAATTTCATGATGTATGAATTGCATGATGCTCTCAAAATAAATGAGATTGTAATATATGCATTTGTGTTGCATATACTATGATGTTTGTATAATGATGCATGAATGCAATGTATGAACGTATCAGTTGTTTTATTGCAGTGTTGTTGAACCAGGGAAAATAAATCCCTGATTGTTGTTGGGAGTGAAGAATGTAGGTCTTCAAATATGTTGAAGTTAAAACGCTGGGAGATGAACTTACGTTGTTAGAGAAATAAACTATGTTGGGGAAGGTTAACTCCGTGAACTGAACTGTTGCTAGAAGATAGTCTGGAATAAGTATCAGGATGACATTCGTCTCTGGATCGTACCTGAACCGTTTCTAGAAGATGATCTGTAGTATTAGGATGACATCCGTCTCCGGATCGTGCCTGAATTGTTGCTAGAAGATAGTCTAGAATAAGTATCAGGATGGCATATGTGATAAAGTGGGAGAATTGACTTGAAGGTTTTGCGTTTGATCGCAAATTTTGCGGTTAGCAAGAGTCGCCACCGACTTTTCTTTTATCCAAAAGGAAAGGTGAAAAAGCACAGGAAAGACCTTTGAGATTGTTTCTTGAGTTCGGGGGGTAGATTATGAAAAGGGAAGGTGTGATCGGTGGATCTGGAACTGACTGTTTAACACCGGTTCGCGAAATGTCGCGGAAGCAAGAGTCGCCACCGTCTTTTATTTTCTCCAAATGGAAAGGACAAAAGCACAGAAAAATTCCTTATAGAGATTGCTCTCGGTCCGGGAGGTAGATTATAGAAAGGGAAGGTGTTAGCACCCTTTCTATCCATGGTTATCCATGGGCTCTTAGATACTTGCTCATTGTGTTTTCAAAAATGGTTTGTTTGCTTTTCAACTGTGGGTTTTAAAAAGTTTCTTTGAAAATTCCAGTTCGACTCGTGTATCAGTCCTCAAGAGTGTTTGAAAAATTGCTTTCGAAAGCTTTTTGAAAAGGTGTCGGTGTGAAAAGTATTTTTGATTTGTTTTGAAACTTAGAGCAAGTATCTAGAGTTGTCTACCTACCCTAAGGAATTCGTCTGTGTAGATGTCCTTAAAAGTAGTGCCATCCCACCATTGAGAGGTAGGTAGCACCACCGTTGGAGGTGTTCGGGTCAATTCGAGGTTCGGGACATGGTGATCACCAGAGCAATGGGAAGACACCTTAGAAGCTACCCTCATGCCAGGTTCCCGGATCATGAGGACTTGCTAAGACATCCTCTACTCGACGATCACCTTTCGAGGCAAGGCAACAGTGAGGCGTACCCTAGGGGTGGTGTGTGCGATTCGTGTGTCATTTTCATTTGTATTTGTCTTGTCATGTTCATTGTGGTCTACGCTTGATTTTATTATGGTCCATACATTCTTTCATGCTTGGTTAAGAGTTAAAATATTTGCGGAAAAGTAAATTCTAAGCTATTACAAATGGCGCGGGTCCACATCGCCAAAATTAAACCGGACCCGATTTGACAGAAAATAAATAAAGCAAATAAAAGTGCGAAAAGTAAATGTTACGACGCTTTGGGAGAGATACATAATTATTTAAGCAATAAAATAAATACGCAAATTAAACAATTAAAAATATGGGCGTTGGACCCTTTTGCAAAATTAAAATTAATAAGGAATTAAAATTAAAATTAAAAGAAAATGTTTTATGTATTTTTATGTTTTTTTTAGGATTTTACAGAAAAAAGAATTAATTAAAATTAACTAACCCTAATTCTAATGGTTTTTAAGTTTGTTATGAAAATATTAAAATATAACCTAAATTAAACCTAAGTTAATTTATGTACAATTTAATTATGAAAATAAAATAAGTAATATTATTATTATGAAAAAAAGGAAAATTAAAAAGGAATAAAAAGTTATTAAACCTAATTCTATATTTTTGGATTTTTAGTTATTAAAAAGAATTAAAATTAAAACCTATTTAATACTAAATTTATTTACATGAACATATTAAAATAAAAATTATTTATCATGTTTTTATCTTTTTTCTGATTTTTTAGGCATTTTATATATATGGTAAAAATAATTTGTTAAATTAAAACAATAAAATAAATAAAATAAGAATTGAAAACCAAATAAATAAATAAATAAAGGAAATTGCAAACCAGGGGGGGTGGAAGTCCCAGTTTGGAGGTCTGAGCCCAGCAATCTAGCCCAGTTGATTTTGGCCTTATTGACTTTTTTGAATCACATATGGTGCATTGACTCAAGCCTACAGCGTTCATCAATCTTCAGCCCTTAATTTGGTCTCCAGGAACACGTGGACAGCTGGATCTTGAGGCGTATGGTGCATCCTGAACATTAGCGCTGCATAGGAAGACATATTGCAAAATAATATGGAAATTATACAGACCTGGGGCTCGAACCCAGGTCTTGAACATTGCAAGGCAACACCTGTGCCACTGAACCATGTTAACGCGTTTATTATATTAATAACAAATAAATAATATATAAGAAAAGCGAAGCATTAGTGGGTCCTGCGCGCCAACTTTCAAACGCACCAATCTCTGCGTGACACGAGGTCATCTTCCTCACCATCCCTGTAAAACAAAATACAAAGGCAACGGTTTCAGACGCGTTGCATTAAGTGGCCTTTGGAAAAATAGCGAACAGCGCTGTAGGGATCATAAATTGATCGCGACAAGTGTTTCTTCTTCGTCTAGGTCTGCTGATTGCAATGGTGGCGGCCTGGAATCTCAATTTTTCCTTATCTCGAAAACCCCAATTCAAAACGCTGAAAACCCTAAAAGCCACGCATGGTAAAATCTTATATACAGCGTAATAATGCAATTAAACACGATGGTTAGCTTTAGAATCTCATGAGGAATGTAAATCAAGCATTAAAAGTGATAATGGATGCATGAATCGTGATGTACGCTTATGAGTTTTTCTTGATACAGTTGGCCCTTGTTTTACCGATTCCTGGCGTTATAATGGATGATCTGGATTGGAATCGTTTCCTTGAAGCTTCAGGAAGCCAATGGGATCAAAATCTTGGCTTGAAACCACCTGCAAATCGATTTTCAGTATTGAGTTTTTTGGCTATTTTTTCAAGTTTTCAATGGCTCTTTCTGCGCAGCTTTTAGTCTCCTTGCATTAGGTTTTTGTTTCTGATTATGTAGTGAAGGCATTAGGTTAACAAAATTGGCCAAAATCTTTTTCATTCATTGATTTCAATATTTGATTTTCCACCATTATTTTCATATCTTTTTTCACATGTTCTTGTGCAAATCATGATCAAACCAAACCAAATCTTTCCTAATTGGCATATGCACGAAATATTGAGTCTAGAATGTGTACAAAAAGATTGGTTAGAGTGAATTAAATATTTTCCATATATTAAAATGATTTAAATGAATTAATATTAATAGAAATTCAAATAAATAAATAAAAAATGAGAAAATACTTCCCTTTGGGCCAAATGGTCGTGCACATGTTTAGAATGATGAATCTTGGAAGAAAAATGGGCCCATTAGCATTTTTAGGTCATTTGGATCAATGTTGACTTTTCAAAATATCCAAAAATTTCCCAACTTCCACAAGGCATAACTTGCTCAATTTTTAAGCTTTTCTCATGTTCTTGGACATTTTGGAAAGGTCTTTGAGTCCTCTAACCAATGTCTTTGGTCCCATGTCATTATGATTTACCAATCTCAAGTTATGGCCTTTGACTTAAAGTCCCTTTTTGTTGACTTTTGAAAATGACCTATAATGTTGAAATTGATAACTTTTTGTGAGAGCATTTCTTGGACTTGAAGTATGAAGATGAGTTGTAAGAAATGTCTTTCTCTTCAAAATGAGCTTTGGATGGAATTTTTCTGATAATCCATGTGAAAGTTATGCCCTGGTCAATTTCAGTTGACTTTTTCAACTGTCCAAATATAGTAACTTTTGCATCTTGATGATTTTCTGAGCTAAATTTTGAGAATCATGATCAAGCATTGATCAAATGATGTTTGTGGCTTCAAAATGATATGTTGACCAAAAATTTGAACTTTTGACTGCCAAATGACCATTTTGCCCCTACAGTTGATTGTAGTGCAATTTAGGGTTTTGACTGTGCAATTTTGAGCTGAATGCCTTGAAACTTGATATGAGGATACTTGACCATCTTTTGTAGGCATTTGAGACTTGATTGGGCCTTTGAGAACTTCCTTGTCTTGATCAGAACACAAACCCTAGTTTTGACTGTATAGGAGACAGTTGGACTGTGCAACCCTTGGGGAATTTTGTGACTTGGCTTGGCAATTTCTTGGAAAATATGGGAGGGCAAATTTTGGGGTACAACAGTTGCCCCTGTTCAATCTTCTTAGACCTGAGGATCCAGATTGGCTGACGTGCCTTTCGTAATCCGAGGGTAGAAGATGATTGAACACTAAAGTGCCCAGAAATTTGTGCTCACATAGTTGCAGTGATGATGGAATGGGCTTATAGATGCCATTTAGAGGTCGCTGGATAGGATGATGGGCTTATAGATGCCATCTGATGTTGATTGCGTAGGATATTCCTTAGCGAGAACCTGCATACCTACAAAAGAGAAAATGAGTACCTGACACGTTGCAGGAGTTGGTTTTCAGATGCTTGGTATAGATGTGTCCTGACTGGTTATAGGAATCGAATCTGGAGCTTCAAACGGCGATGAATGAACCAGGGATGGTTACTGCCTTAGCCTGAATGGTAAGAGAACCTTGGGTGACTTTAACTTCAACAACGCTCGTTGAGAAAAAATCTTGGGTGACTTTAACTTCAACAACGCTTGTTGAGAAAAAACTTGGGTGACTTTAACTGGGATAAGAATCAGGGAGATCTTAGGGTCGATCTGACTGAACCAGAGGAGGTTTTTTTGATAAGGATGTGATGAAGGAATCTGAGACGATTGCTACTCCAAGTATATGATGAAGGAATCTGGGACGATTACTACCTCAGCAGGACGATGAAGGAATCTGAGACGATTGCTACTCCAAATATATGATGAAGGAATCTGGGACGATTACTACCTCAGCAGGACGATGAAGGAATCTGAGACGATTGCTACTCCAAATATATGATGAAGGAATCTGGGACGATTACTACCTCAGCAGGACGATGAAGGAATCTGAGACGATTACTACCTCAGCAGAATGATGAAGGAATCTGGGACGATTACTACCTCAGCAGGATGATGAAGGAATCTGGGACGATTACTACCTCAGCAGAATGATGAAGGAATCTGGGACGATTACTACCTCAGCAGGATGATGAAGGAATCTGGGACGATTACTACCTCAGCAGAATGATGAAGGAATCTGGGACGATTACTACCTCAGCAGGATGATGAAGGAATCTGGGACGATTACTACCTCAACAGGGTAATGAAGGAATCAGGAGCGATTACTACCTCAGCAGGGTGATGAAGGAATCTGGGACGATTACTACCTCAACTGGGCGATGAAGGAATCAGGGACGATTACTACCTCAACGGGTAAAGACTTTTATCAGTTGATCGTTCTTTCCTGAAAAAGTAACGAATTAGTTGTATGCAATGTCATAATGCATGAATTGCCTGATTTTAAGATGTTCTCAAAAATAAATGAGATTGGGGTGATATGATGCGTCTATGCATGCCATAATGATGTATGTGACGTTTTATGAATGTGTTTTTCGTCTAGGAAATTAAATCCTTGACGGGTGCCGGGAAGTCGTATCCTGGGCTGATGTTGAAGAATAGATTTCGCTTCCGCTGGGGATGATAACTGGAAGAATACCGGTAGGAGAAGATGACTCCGTTGCGGAATAAACTTGGCAAATGGAAGATTCTGCGGGGAGAAAAGATACTCTAGCGACCATGCTGGGAAGCAACACTATGTGGGGAGAAAGATGCTTTGCTGAATGTTGATAGTAACTTGCTGAGGATGTCTTGTTGTTGGAAGTGTGAATAGACTTCGCTGGGGATAGGAAAGAACTACGTCGAGGACACTCTTCCGTGGCTTTTGGCTGAGGATAACCCAGTTATATCCTGGTAAGGAAATAACTCTTGAATAAAGCCGGGGGACGCGTTCGCTTTGCGAAGGATAAGCTTCCAGAATTTACTGGGGATAAGCTTACTGCTTGGGGAGATGAATTCCAATTTTCCTGGGGAACTAGATTGGACTTTCCTGGGGAAGTTTGATATGCTGGGGGAAGTGGCTCTGCTGAATGCCTGGTATACTGCCGGGGAACAATCTTTAGGTCAAGACTTCCGGGGATGCTTGTTAAGAATGTATATATGCTGCTGGAGAATGTCGAGATCTACTGGAGGATACTCCACTTCCTTAAGATTTGATAATATAGCTTGGAGAGAGTGAACTATCTTGCCGACTTACTCTCTGGGGAATTAAGATGTGCTGGTCACGTTCTTCCGCTGAACCCATCTTGGTACCTTGGAAGACAGAACAATTAGATTGCTTTTAGACAACTCTTTATTGCCCCGGTTTCTGAGGTGGGAGAGGAAGACCTGTGAGGTGCTGATAGTTGTTGATGGGCAAACCTTCTTCTGATAGGCAAGTGACAAGATGACGGGACATAGTCGTACGCTTTGATCCCTAACTTTTGCCTGGACCGCCCTTTCAGGTTTTCAGTCCACCGGGATACCCATTTTTGCCCAAGCCGCCTTTTCAGGTTTTCGACTTGCCGGGTGTACAGATTTTTTCATTTCATCCCTTATTTTTGCCCGAACCCTTTTGGTTCGTCGGGAAGCCCTTGTTTTTGCCTAGGTGTGTCAACCTAGCGGGTCTTTGATTTTGCGTAGTATCTTTTTCGACTATGTCCACGCTCTCAAAATGTAGGGAGTTGCCCCTGTTAGAAGTGTTTTGTCATGCCGCCAGAAGGTGTTTGACCAGGCAAGATTCGTTGCTAGGATGCCCCCAGTGACTCAGGCGGAGATTTTCCCCAGGCTATTTGGCCTTTGAGAGATTCTCCGAATCTTGATTGGATTGCCCCAGATGATGGGCAATAATCGCGTCTGCCCCTTGATTGGAAGTGCTTTTGTTCACTAGGTATTCATCGTGCGAATTTCCCTGCTGCTCAAACAAATAGTCATATGCAAACAATGTTATATCAAAAATGCAAAGCTTATGTCTGTCTTGAAGATTTTGAAAATGCATTCTTTTTCATAAAACAAGTGAATGTTTGTAAAACGTGATGTCAACTCCGTATTTACCGTAGGCCTTAAGGAGTCAGGATACCTTTCATAACAGTATGCTTTCGAACTAACCCATGCTTCAGCTAGGACTTTTGAGGGTTATAACGTGGCCTGGTTCACGGTTTAAGAAACAAAGGATAATGGCTCAAATTATTTGTACCCACCCGCTCTTCGTGATGTTCTCCAAACCTAAACTCAGTTGATCATGCGTTAGACCTTGGTTGAGCCTTTGCTTTGATATACCAGCGATGGTTCGGATATTGACGGTTTATTTTGATTAGGCAGTCATTTCCTTTTTTGTTGTGGGTTTGTAGGACCTCTTTCTTTTGATTTCGTTATCCCTATTTTTTTGCCTGAACTGTTTCCTTTTTGGAATTACAGTCAGCGGGATGCCCCAGTTTCATAAGTCCCTTCTTATAGGTTTTGACTCCTTGGGCTTTTCGTTTATGATTTTTTTTTTGATAATGACTGCCTGTTCTTTATTGATTATTCGGAACCATCGCTGTCTTTCTTCGTTTTGTAAGGACTTCTTTGGTGCCATTCGTTATGCACTTGGATCAACTGAGAGACTACCCTGCCCCAGGTTATGATTAAGGGTTTTAAATTTCGAAAGGAAAAACTCCTACTTCTTTGGCTCAGAGGGGTTGACGAGGGATTATCATCCTTATAACTCCAGTGTTTAGGAATTGAAACAATGCCTGTACCTCATCAGCGGGGTCTGTTCAAAAGCATACTGTAGATCGTGGTATCATTTTCGTCATCCTCCCTCAAGAGGCTTAGAATTAAAGAGAGTTGACATCAGAAAAAATATGAAAATAATTTGCGTTTAGTGAATACGAATATATTGATTCAAAATAGACATAAGCGATGCATTAATGTGATAACAATGTTTAACATGAATAAATGTTTGAACAATCAAAGAAAAATACAACTTGAACATTTGAATGAACAAAAGACATTCTCAATGATTCGGTGTAGGATCAGTGTTCAAACTCGACCTCCTTGGCGTCAATCAAATCCTGGATCTTGTTCTTCAAGGTCCAACAGTCGTCGGTGTCATGTCCAGGACTGTCAGAATGGTAGGCACATCTAACACCCGGGTTGTACTTGGGAGAGGAAGTGTCAGGATTTTGAGGAGGATCCTTTAGTGTGATCAGTTTTGCCCTCAGCAATTGCTGTAATGCCTGAGACAAAGACATGTTGATGTCAGTATACTTCCTATCTTGATGCTTTATCCTACGCCTATTGCTCTTTCTTGGTTGAACGGGCGTGGGATCAGAAATCTGGATTGCCCCTACATCATGACGACCCTTTTTACCATTTATAGCATTGGATTCTTTCTTCCCACTGTGGGGCTTTTTCTGAGCATCGGCGAGTGCGGTTTCTTGAATCTTCCCCGACTTGATACCAGCTTCAATTCTCTCCCCAGTCAAGATAAGATCTGTAAATCCAGCAGACGAATTCCCAATTAGATGGTTGTAGAGTGGACCAGACAAAGTCCCCAAGAACATGTCGACGAGCTCGCGGTCAGTCAAAGGTGGCTGCACCCTTCCAGCAAGGTCTCTCCATTTCTGAGCATATTCTTTGAAACCTTCACCTGCACCCATAGACATTCCTTGAAGTTGGGTGCGCGTGGGAGCAAGGTCGGCATTGTACTGGTAATGCTTGTAGAATGCCGTGGCCAGGTCCTCCCAGCTGCGAATGTTGGCTCCACTCAGTTGATAGAACCACTCGAGCTGAGTCCCTGAAAGACTCTCTTGGAAGAAGTGGATCCATAAGTTTTTGTCAGCTGTATAGGGCTGGATCCTCCTTGTGTAAGCCCTGAGATGCAATTTAGGACAGGATGCCCCGTCGTATTTAGCAAAGGCAGGTGCCTTAAACTTGTGCGGGATCACTACCCCAGAAGATAGACCTAAATCCTCGAAGTCCAGGCCAGGCACTTGTTGTATTTCCATAGCCTTCAAACGGTCTTCCAACTGCTTATACTTGTCCTCAGCCGGAGGGTATTGTTCGTCGTTGAAATCTGTCTCGTTGTCGGAGACCACTGGACTAGGCACCTCTCTCTCATGGTGTCTGCTTTCCCTCACAGATGGGGTTGTCCTCTCGGTTTCAATCTGCGGTGCATTCCCCGATCTGCGTCTAGGGCTGAACAAAACAGTCCTCCTCTTCTTCTTTTCTTTCTTCAAGAGCATAGCCTTCAGATCTTGCTGCCCCAGGGTCAAATTCATGATCAGTCCTTGGAACTGGGCATTCTGAGCCTGGAGGGCCTTGATAGTCTGCTCGGCTGATGATTCAGGATTCATGACGATCGGCTGAAATAAACAGCGAAGAAGTGTAAGCAACCTGTCCAAGGGGTACCTGCAATGCAATGAGATGTATGACATGCATGTAATGTTTTCAAGGACCTCGCGGGATAAACAGAGAAATTGTTAGAGTTGAGAACCGGTAACTTGATTGAAGGAACTTCATGTTGTTGAGAGTCCTTCTTCAAGGGTCAAAGGCTCACCATATCCAGTGGGTCATAGCCCCTGACACCCTTGGCTAGAGGAAAATAAATCCCCTTTGCCCCTTGCTGGGTAATTGGTTTATCATGACCTGCATCACATGCCCTTGAGATCCTTGAAACGGGTTAGGATGTATGCAATGGTATGCAATGGTATGATGTCATGCTATGCATGGGATAACATAAGTGACCCTGTTATGAGCCCCAATTAAGGACTGAAACAAAACCTGCAAGAACTTAGTAACCCTGTTATGAGTCCTAATTAAGGACTGAAAACAACACCTGCAAGAAACCCGGTAAACCTTGTTATGAGTCCTAATTAAGGACTACAAAAAAACCCTGCAAGAAGCTCAAGTGTCAGACAACAAGCATGCAAATAGTCAAGTACGAAGGCACACAAGTCACACAAGAGAAACCCTTAGAGTTTGGGCCAGCACGGGGTCTGGGTATTACCCTCTTTCAGTTGGTTGGTTCATACCTGTCCTATCAAAGTAACCGGGTTCTTAGAGGATCCCAATATCATTGACTACCCTCAATCGGTCATAACTCCAGCATCGCAATCTTTTCTTGCGGCCAGAACCATCACGAGAGTTTAGCCTCAATGGGCGTAGCATATTGCTACTGTTCTAATGGCCAAGTTGTGTCATTTAAGGTTCTAAGGTTGTTGGTGCTTAACGACTCCTTGGAAGACCCATATTCTCCCCGTTTCAACACGAGGGATATCGGTACAGACCAAGGCGCCACACCAACGTAGCCACTGCTTCACCCATGTCGGTATACGCCGGACAGGTCCCTCACAGCTTATGCTACCTAAACAGGGTATCCCCAGATCCGGGTTAGGATCTATGTAACTCCCATGCAACCCACAAATTTAAAGCAGACAAGTCAATACAATTGAAAACACAGTTATGAACTATCCCTAAGGTACACCTCACTTTATAAAGAGATCCCCAGCAGAGTCGCCAGTTCTGTGATCGGTGGATCTGGAACTGACTGTTTAACGCCGGTTCGCGAAATGTCGCGGAAGCAAGAGTCGCCACCGTCTTTTATTTTCTCCAAATGGAAAGGACAAAAGCACAGAAAAATTCCTTATAGAGATTGCTCTCGGTCCGGGAGGTAGATTATAGAAAGGGAAGGTGTTAGCACCCTTTCTATCCATGGTTATCCATGGGCTCTTAGATACTTGCTCATTGTGTTTTCAAAAATGGTTTGTTTGCTTTTCAACTGTGGGTTTTAAAAAGTTTCTTTGAAAATTCCAGTTCGACTCGTGTATCAGTCCTCAAGAGTGTTTGAAAAATTGCTTTCGAAAGCTTTTTGAAAAGGTGTCGGTGTGAAAAGTATTTTTGATTTGTTTTGAAACTTAGAGCAAGTATCTAGAGTTGTCTACCTACCCTAAGGAATTCGTCTGTGTAGATGTCCTTAAAAGTAGTGCCATCCCACCATTGAGAGGTAGGTAGCACCACCGTTGGAGGTGTTCGGGTCAATTCGAGGTTCGGGACATGGTGATCACCAGAGCAATGGGAAGACACCTTAGAAGCTACCCTCATGCCAGGTTCCCGGATCATGAGGACTTGCTAAGACATCCTCTACTCGACGATCACCTTTCGAGGCAAGGCAACAGTGAGGCGTACCCTAGGGGTGGTGTGTGCGATTCGTGTGTCATTTTCATTTGTATTTGTCTTGTCATGTTCATTGTGGTCTACGCTTGATTTTATTATGGTCCATACATTCTTTCATGCTTGGTTAAGAGTTAAAATATTTGCGGAAAAGTAAATTCTAAGCTATTACAAATGGCGCGGGTCCACATCGCCAAAATTAAACCGGACCCGATTTGACAGAAAATAAATAAAGCAAATAAAAGTGCGAAAAGTAAATGTTACGACGCTTTGGGAGAGATACATAATTATTTAAGCAATAAAATAAATACGCAAATTAAACAATTAAAAATATGGGCGTTGGACCCTTTTGCAAAATTAAAATTAATAAGGAATTAAAATTAAAATTAAAAGAAAATGTTTTATGTATTTTTATGTTTTTTTTAGGATTTTACAGAAAAAAGAATTAATTAAAATTAACTAACCCTAATTCTAATGGTTTTTAAGTTTGTTATGAAAATATTAAAATATAACCTAAATTAAACCTAAGTTAATTTATGTACAATTTAATTATGAAAATAAAATAAGTAATATTATTATTATGAAAAAAAGGAAAATTAAAAAGGAATAAAAAGTTATTAAACCTAATTCTATATTTTTGGATTTTTAGTTATTAAAAAGAATTAAAATTAAAACCTATTTAATACTAAATTTATTTACATGAACATATTAAAATAAAAATTATTTATCATGTTTTTATCTTTTTTCTGATTTTTTAGGCATTTTATATATATGGTAAAAATAATTTGTTAAATTAAAACAATAAAATAAATAAAATAAGAATTGAAAACCAAATAAATAAATAAATAAAGGAAATTGCAAACCAGGGGGGGTGGAAGTCCCAGTTTGGAGGTCTGAGCCCAGCAATCTAGCCCAGTTGATTTTGGCCTTATTGACTTTTTTGAATCACATATGGTGCATTGACTCAAGCCTACAGCGTTCATCAATCTTCAGCCCTTAATTTGGTCTCCAGGAACACGTGGACAGCTGGATCTTGAGGCGTATGGTGCATCCTGAACATTAGCGCTGCATAGGAAGACATATTGCAAAATAATATGGAAATTATACAGACCTGGGGCTCGAACCCAGGTCTTGAACATTGCAAGGCAACACCTGTGCCACTGAACCATGTTAACGCGTTTATTATATTAATAACAAATAAATAATATATAAGAAAAGCGAAGCATCAGTGGGTCCTGCGCGCCAACTTTCAAACGCACCAATCTCTGCGTGACACGAGGTCATCTTCCTCACCATCCCTGTAAAACAAAACACAAAGGCAACGGTTTCAGACGCGTTGCATTAAGTGGCCTTTGGAAAAATAGCGAACAGCGCTGTAGGGATCATAAATTGATCGCGACAAGTGTTTCTTCTTCGTCTAGGTCTGCTGATTGCAATGGTGGTGGCCTGGAATCTCAATTTTTCCTTATCTCGAAAACCCCAATTCAAAACGCTGAAAACCCTAAAAGCCACGCATGGTAAAATCTTATATACAGCGTAATAATGCAATTAAACACGATGGTTAGCTTTAGAATCTCATGAGGAATGTAAATCAAGCATTAAAAGTGATAATGGATGCATGAATCGTGATGTACGCTTATGAGTTTTTCTTGATACAGTTGGCCCTCGTTTTACCGATTCCTGGCATTATAATGGATGATCTGGATTGGAATCGTTTCCTTGAAGCTTCAGGAAGCCAATGGGATCAAAATCTTGGCTTGAAACCACCTGCAAATCGATTTTCAGTATTGAGTTTTTTGGCTATTTTTTCAAGTTTTCAATGGCTCTTTCTGCGCAGCTTTTAGTCTCCTTGCATTAGGTTTTTGTTTCTGATTATGTAGTGAAGGCATTAGGTTAACAAAATTGGCCAAAATCTTTTTCATTCATTGATTTCAATATTTGATTTTCCACCATTATTTTCATATCTTTTTTCACATGTTCTTGTGCAAATCATGATCAAACCAAACCAAATCTTTCCTAATTGGCATATGCACGAAATATTGAGTCTAGAATGTGTACAAAAAGATTGGTTAGAGTGAATTAAATATTTTCCATATATTAAAATGATTTAAATGAATTAATATTAATAGAAATTCAAATAAATAAATAAAAAATGAGAAAATACTTCCCTTTGGGCCAAATGGTCGTGCACATGTTTAGAATGATGAATCTTGGAAGAAAAATGGGCCCATTAGCATTTTTAGGTCATTTGGATCAATGTTGACTTTTCAAAATATCCAAAAATTTCCCAACTTCCACAAGGCATAACTTGCTCAATTTTTAAGCTTTTCTCATGTTCTTGGACATTTTGGAAAGGTCTTTGAGTCCTCTAACCAATGTCTTTGGTCCCATGTCATTTTGATTTACCAAACTCAAGTTATGGCCTTTGACTTAAAGTCCCTTTTTGTTGACTTTTGAAAATGACCTATAATGTTGAAATTGATAACTTTTTGTGAGAGCATTTCTTGGACTTGAAGTATGAAGATGAGTTGTAGGAAATGTCTTTCTCTTCAAAATGAGCTTTGGATGGAATTTTTCTGATAATCCATGTGAAAGTTATGCCCTGGTCAATTTCAGTTGACTTTTTCAACTGTCCAAATATAGTAACTTTTGCATCTTGATGATTTTCTGAGCTAAATTTTGAGAATCATGATCAAGCATTGATCAAATGATGTTTGTGGCTTCAAAATGATATGTTGACCAAAAATTTGAACTTTTGACTGCCAAATGACCATTTTGCCCCTACAGTTGATTGTAGTGCAATTTAGGGTTTTGACTGTGCAATTTTGAGCTGAATGCCTTGAAACTTGATATGAGGATACTTGACCATCTTTTGTAGGCATATGAGACTTGATTGGGCCTTTGAGAACTTCCTTGTCTTGATCAGAACACAAACCCTAGTTTTGACTGTATAGGAGACAGTTGGACTGTGCAACCCTTGGGGAATTTTGTGACTTGGCTTGGCAATTTCTTGGAAAATATGGGAGGGCAAATTTTGGGGTACAACAGAAGGTATTAGCACCCTTTTCATAAATGGTTTTCCATGGGCTCTTAGTTATTTTCTAGATCACTTGCTTTTGTTTGAAATTGTGCTTTGAGTGGTTTTTGAAATTATTTTGTAAAGAGGCTATTGTTTAGGCAATCTTTGTAATGATTCTCGTTCGTAAGAATGTATACAAAGATGTTGATCTTTTGAAAATGTTTTCAATGTTTGTAAGATGTTTGGAAATGTGTGTGTTTGTTTTGAAAATGGCAAGGATGTTTGTTTTGAAATGGAGCAATTAAATAGGAACAATATACCTACTCAAATGTCTTTCTTGTTCATTTTCTCTTCCTTTGACATTGTTGTCTTACCATTGATTTGGTAAGCAACCCTATCTTTGGATGTTAACGGGACAGACGTGGGTCATTGTATAACCATGATTAGCAATGTTGCAAGGTATCTTAGCATTCTTTTTTAGGGACTAAGATCATTTGTGAGACAACTTTAGATAGCATCATCGAGGGACTATGATCTTGTATTTGTTTGTTTTTGCTAAGATACCTTACATGCGTAATATGGCAATTTTGTATAAGGCAACCAAGTGGATTTTACCCTAGGGGTGCTTGTGTGCAAGTGTGTTGTTTTCATGCTTGATTTTGTCATGAATTAGGGTTTTATATTTGATTGATTTTATTCTTTCCATACAAACCCTAATTACTAGCATGTTATGTAAAAGCGATAAATTGTTAAATTTAAAGTTACTACGCTATTACAACATTTGTGGGAGGGGGGTATACAATTTATGAATGGGGATTGAAATAATATAAACCTAATTAATCTATTACAACCAAATTGAATTTTGTACAAATGATTGAAGATATATATATATATATATATATATATATATATATATATATATATATATATATATATATATATATATATGTGTGTTGTACCCCAAAATTTTCCCTCTCATTTTATCAAGATTTCCCCTCACAAGACTATTTGAACTCAAGACCAAGCTAGGGTTTGCTCTGCTCAAGACATCTCATTGCACTGTTGACCTGAAATTAGGGTTTGATTTTGCACAGGGATTTTTGGACTTCCAATTCTCAAAGTTACTTTCATACTTCATTTTGGACTCACAAGATTTCCCATACCAAGTTTAAAGTCTTGAATCAAATTTTTGCCCAGTCAATTGGACAGTTGACCTAGAAATCAACTATATTGGGGGAAAAGTCAACTATGGCCAATTTACAGTCAAACTTCAAAAATTTTGATCCACATCAACATTATAGACTCATAAGAACCATTTTATCAAGTTTGGATCACAACTCCTCAAGAAATTTGATCAGATCATCAAAAGGGCAAAATGGTCATTTTTAGGGTTTTGACTACATAAGGGCAATTTCTGATTTTTAACTTAGCCAATGGAAAATTGGGTTCAAGCATGGATTCAAGGACTCAATGGCATCATCTTGACCTAATCACAAGGTTCAAAAGATCTCAAATGCATTGGATTGACAGATGAATTTTCCAGTCAACTGATAAAAAATCAACTGTACACTGAAAATTCAAACTTTGACTTTTTGGTCAAAATCAAATGCCAAGGGTCATTTTTCATCAAGATGTGTCAAAACATGAAACTTGTTTACCAAGAAACCTAATTTTGAAAATTAGGGTTTGAAATGGAAAATTTTCATAACTTAGAAATTTTCTAAGTTATGAAAATTTCTTATTTTTCCCCAACTTTGCCCAACTTTTTCACCATGATAAAATTGGATTCAAACAAAACTTCCAACATGAAATTTGTATTAATCCACAAAATCTACAACTTTCATTCACAAAGTTTTTCCAAAATATGCATGGATCTCAAGTTATGATTTTTGGAATAAGGGTCCATGAAACTTTTAACTTAGTGAAATTTTGCCCTAGTTTAGGCAGGATTTTGACCTATCTTCATGGAAGTATTTCACATAGTTCCATGTGGAATATCAAAATGAAATTCAAATATGGATTGTATATAATGTTACAAGCTTTCCAAAATGTCCAAGAACCCTCCAAGATCATTTGTGGTTAGGGAGAATCGAAGAAAAGAAAATGGCAAAATATCACTTTTGTCCATGGCATTTTTCATGTTGCTACAAGTTGAAAATTTTGTCCAACCATGCTTGTACTTGTTTTACAGGTCCTTAAACCCTTCCACACTCAAAAATTGAATGCAAACACATTGGTTAGAGGCATTGTTCTGATCTATGGAAGATTACACAAAGGTTTATTCCATTTATGGCATAAAGGTGGCAATACCATTTACATAAAGCATGCTTTATGTCAAATTGCTTATATTGAGACAAGGACCCAATCCTTTGCAGAAAACCAACTCCATAAACTTAGGGAAAAGTATACAAACTATCAGCAGGCTTGGAGCTAGCAAGTACAGCCATTTGCATTGTCAACTCACACTTTTCTTCAAAACCAAGTCAACTTGCAAAAAGGACAGATCTTTGCAATCTGATAAAACCAAAGTTTGTGAACATTTGAACCAATTTTAGTATCTCACACTAAGCCAAAAACATGAGCTAGCAACCTCTCAAACACCCTTGTACACAAAAATCACCTTTTCTTGCAAAACAGGGCAGGTTCTGCATTATGATTTCCAAATCACAAACCACTCGTGCGTTTTGCTTGCAACCAGTTTCAACACACTCCATACAACCTACCTAAACTATCCTAACCATTCCCAAGTCACTGTAACTCCATTTACACACTTCACCATTTTCAAATTCTGACTTTGCAGGTTGAGTTCTACAAGCATATTCAAGCTAGTTCAAAGCAAGCTAGGCATTGGAGAAGCTCAAAGGAACTTCAAGCAAGCTCACAAGTATCTCAGGCCTCACTGAAAACCACTACATTGCCATACTCGAGCTTGACTGAAACAGGTAAAGTTCAAACTTCTATCTCTCTATTTAGGAATCATTAGGCTTAGGTTTGTGAATAAAAAATGTAGTCCCCATTGCCCTTGAGTTGTACATATGCATAGATTTCATTTAAGTTAACTGAGCTGGGAGAATTTGGATGATGAACTTTCTGAAAAAACTAGGTTAGAAATTAGGGCCAGAGAAATTCTCTTTGGTCTTTGAGAGTTAGATTAATTTTTTTACATGGTTAGAATCGTGTGATCATGCTCTATAACATTCATGTTGCAAGTTTTTATTTTTAAGCACAAATGCAGGAGTTACCAGTTTGAACATCAAGCGCGCGTTTTTGTTTGTCACAAGGTCAGGGATGAAGAGATCATGGGCTGGGCCTGGTTGTTTCCACTATTGATACACCCCTATTGCTGTTTACACCCCCTTGGCCCATTTGTTTATTTTTCCATATTTTTCATTTCTTTTTTAGTTTCTGATTTTTATTATTTTTTCTAAATATAAAAAAATCACTAAAAAGATTTTCTTAAATTTTAACATTTTATTTTATTATTTTATTATTATTTTTGGCATAAGAATAGTTAAAAAATAATATATACTTTTATTTTCTTAAATAAGTTTGTAAATAAAATTAAAATACTTACATATTTTTTATTTTTATTATTTATAAATATAAAATAATATTTTCTCACATACTTCCTTTTTTAATATTTTTGTAAATATTTTATTTATTTTCTTGTACATAAATAAATAAATATAATATATATATATATTTTCTTAAAACAAAAATTAGGGTTTCCACCCTTAATAAAAATAATCTTTTATTTTCTTATTTTTGATGCATTAAATAATTTATTTTTTACATATATAAAGTAATACAAAAACATTTTTGCATATTTATATTTATTTGCACATTTAAATATTTGTCAATTTATCATTTGTACAATGAGTTCAATTTGGTTGTAATAGTTGACTTAGGGTTTTATTTTCTTGCAAAATATCCCCTATTCAAACTTGTATCCCCCTCCCCATAATCATGTTGTAATAGTCGTAGATTTATTTTTACGCATTTATTCCTTTCAAATATGCCATGATAGAAAGATTAGGGTTTGTATGCAAATGACCAAAATCAAACAAATAGCTTGACTAAAACAAGACAAAAATGCATGAAAATGACAACACAATGCACACAAGCACCCCCAGGGTTTCATCCACGTGTTGCCTTTAAAATGGCTATGGTATGCATGCTAGGTGTCTTGGCAAAACAAAAAAACAAAACAAAAGATCATAGTCCCTCGATGACGCTATCTTGGTTGCCTAAACAAAAATGATCTAGTCCCTCAAAACTTGCTAAGATACTTGGCACTATTGTTATCATGGCCATACGATGACCCACGCCTGTCCCGTTTAACATCCAAACACAAGGTTGTTTACCAAATACAATGGTAAAACAACAATGTCAAAGGGTTAAAAATGTGTAGGAAAGATCTTTGAGTAGGGTAGACAACTCCTAGTTACTTGATCAAACTTGAAAAACATCCTTGCTATTTTCAAAAACACATCTCAACACCATTTCAAAACATTTTTCCAAAACAAACTTTCAAACATTGAAACATTTTTAAAAAGACAAACACCTTTGTATATATTCAAACAAGAATCATTACAAAGGTTGCCTAGACAAAGGCCTCTTTTCAAAATATTTTCAAAAAAACCACACACAAAGCGCCATTTCAAACAATTGAAAAGCAAAAGCAAGTGATCTAAACAAGTAACTAAGAGCCCATGGAAAACCATGGATGAAAAGGGTGCTAGCACCATCCCTTTTCATAATCTACCCCCCGAACCCAAGAAAAAATCTCAAAGGTCTTTCCTGTGCTTTTTGACCTTTCCTTTGGATAAAATAAAAAGTTGGTGGCGACTCTTGCTAAACCGAAACATTTAGGAACACAAACGTAAAACCTCAAGTCAGTTCTCCCACTGTATCACAGAACTGGCGACTCTGCTGGGGAATAATATAAAAGTGGGGTTACCTTAGGGTTTTAGATCACCTTTACATGCTTATCTTGTTTGATTTGTATGCTTTACTTTTTTGGTTCCTTGTTTGGGTTTGTTTTAAATCCTACACCCGGATTTAGGGGCACCTTTTAGGTAAGTAGCAATAAATTGTGAGGGAACTGTGCGGGGTATACCGACATGGTTGAAGTTGTAGCTACGTTGATGTGGAACTTTGGTTGGTACTGGTAACCCTTGAGTTGAATCAAGGAGAGTACGGGGCCGCCGCGTGGTGTCGTGAAGCATCAACTGACCTTAGAACCTTACTTGACCAACTTGGCCATTAGGACGTAGTGAGATGACCGGTTTCGGTGTAGAGCTGAAAATTGGTTGATACTCGATACTACACTCATTGAGGGTTGTTTCCTTGGAATATTTCGATCGCCTGTAGGAGGCTAAATTGAAACAATGAACAAGGAAACCATCCAGTGATATTGAGCTCCTTAGAACCTGGTTACTATTTCTAGGACAGGTTGAGCCAACTAAACTTCAAGAGGGTACTTACCTACAAACTCCATGTAAGCCTAAACTTAAGGACTTGTCTGCTTTGTGTGAATATGATTATTTGTATATAAACTTTCTTATCCTGTATATCTGTACATAACATCATAACATCATACCATAGCATTTTCAATAACCATTTCAAGGATTTTGAGGGTCTTTGATGCAGGGTCACGTTGAACCAGACGTCTACCAAAGGGCAAGAGGATTCACTTTCCTCTGAACAAACACCATCAAAGATCAAGTACAACAACTTGAGTCAAGGGCTATGACCCACTTGACATGGTGAGCTTGATTCTCGTGGAAATACATCCACCGATACGAAGCTCTCTAATCAAAGATGGTCAATTTCTAACATTTTCTTGTGTTTACCCCGAGAGATCCTTGAAAACATGCATCCACATATCATGCATCCTATCATGACAGGTTTCTCCCTTTCAGGTCTCCTTATCTTTCTACTGTTTATTTCAGTAGAGATGGCTCTAGAGAAGACTATCAAGGACATCCAGGCTCAAAATGCTTAACTTCAAGAAATATTCTTGAACCTGTCCAAGGGACAAGAAGAAGTGAAAGCTCTCCTCACAAGGGGCATGGTCATAGGGAATCCAGGGGGCATCAGGAATGATCAGTTTGAAGGGCTACATATTGAGATGGCAACAATGAAAATTCAAATGATGGGACAGCTGGTGGGCCAGATGGCTCTTATTCAAAACCTGGCACAAGGACAAGAGGAGCTAAAGGTCCTCATCAACAAGATTCATCTAGGCGAACGTAACCAAATGGGGCAAACAACTAAGGTTGAAGATCAAGTCATCATTCAGCCTCCCTTGAGACAAGAAGTCGAGGGAAAACCTCCCCAGTTTGCTTCAGGGTCACAAGCCCAACAACAACCTCACCAACGTCAGCAGGGAAATCGGCGTAAGCAAAATACATCTGAAAAGCACTTCACTGAGATTAACATGCCATTATCCCAAGTGCTACAACGCTTGTTGGAAGTCAATCTGATGGTATTAAGGGACCCCCCTCGGCGTCCCAACACAACCACTTCAGGGTACAATCCAAATGCAAGATATGTGTATCATTCCAACAGTCCTGGACATGACACCGATAGTTGTTGGGCATTGAGAAACAAAATTCAAGATCTGATTAAAGAAACAACGCTGGAGTTCACACAGGATGGCCAGATGAAAATCCTACGCTGAGGGTTCTCCACCTGAAATGACAAGTTCGAACAAAGAGGCTTCTGTTCATTTTGAATTTCCAATTCTAATTTCTTTTGTTATTCAAACAATTATCTATTAATGTAAAACTTTGTTTCATTAATGCATTGCATATGTTTGTCTTGAGTTCATCTTTTCGTTTTCACTATATTTAAATTGTGCTCTTTATTCTTCTTATGACACAAACCTTTAGAGGGAGGATGACGAAAACAATGCCCTAATCTCATACAGTATGCTTTTGGATAGACCTTGCTGAAGATGTACAGGCGTTTCTTTCAAATCCTAAACACTGGAGTTATAAGGAAGATAATCCCTAGTCAACCCCTTCGAGCCAAAGAAGTAGAAGTTTTCTGTTTTAACACAAATTGAAACCTTTAATCAAAACCTGGGGCAGGGTAGTCTCTCAGTTAATTCAAATGCGCATTAAGCCGCGAACTCTCATTCCATAATACAGCGAATGACATTGAAAACATTCCTCTGGAATCAAAAAGACAATGATGGTTCCCAATTGCATAGGCAGTCATTAGCTCTCAAGAGAAAAGCCCACTAAGTTAAAACCTATGAAGGAGACTTAAAGAAAAAAACTAGGGCATCCCACTGACTGTAATCTCAAAACAAGAACAGTCAGGAAAAAATTAGGGATAATAAATCGAAAGAAAGAGGTCTCTACAAATCCTCAACAAAAATAATGTTGCAAAAATGACTGCCTTCCAACAAACTCAACTTGTTTGAACCATCACCAAAATGTCATTTCAAACTCATTTGGAGTTCAAACGCACCATTAACTGAGTTTAGGACTAAAGGACATCACGAAGAGCGGGTAGGTACAAATATACTTTGAGCCTTTATCCTTTGTTTCTTAAAACCGTGAACCAAGCCACATTACAACCCCTTAAAAGTCCTAATTGAATCATGGGTTAGTTCGAAAGCCTACTGTTACAAAAGGTATCCTGACTCCTGTAAGGCTTTTCTCTAAATCCTAAGTTAAAATTTTTCTTACAAAAGTTTTCTGCTAAAAAACGCATTTTCAAAATTTCAAGACAAGCATAAACTTTGCATTATTTGAATGTCGTTGTTTGCATATGGCTATTTTTTTGACAGCAAAGAAATTCACACAGTGAATATCCGATGAACGAAAGCTCTCTCAGTGAACAAGATCACTTCAAGTGGGATGACACTTCCATTGCAAAAATCTCCTATCAACAAAGGGACATGACATTTCATTGTCCAGTTAACCTGGGGCAGTCCAGTCAAGATTTCAAGAAATCTCTCAAAGTGCAGAGTAGCCAGGGGGAAGTCTCTGTCACCGTCACTTGGGGCATTAAACGTCAATCCCAACAAAGGGTTGCATACAGTCAAACATTTCCTGGCAAAGCCATAAACACTCGCTACTTGGGGCAGTGACAAATCTCCCCAAAATCCTTCTCATAAGATGGCTCCCAACCAGAGTCTCAATCTTTGATAACCTCTTCCCAGCTAAGTCGACCTCAAGAATTCCTGAGAATTTTTCCCATTGAAGTCGCCGGATGTTTCACTATCGGAAACGAAGAATTCAACTCTTTTCTCCATCACTAATTCGGGATTTATTTTCCTCAGTGAGAGGTCGTCTTAAAAACATTACATATCCGTACATCAGGACATCATACAATGCAATCTCATTTATTTTGAGAACATCATTGTTTGATATATGCCATGCAACTAACCTTTACCTTTCAGGAAGGATGCAATCAAATTCTCACAAAATTCAAGCTATGAAGCCTGGACCATGACCAGATGGTAGTTCATTCAACTTTCCCCTTCAACAGCAGTCCAGGATTTATTTTCCCCGGCATCTGTTGAAGATATTCCAAGACTTTCGTCTAGCTCAGTTAAATTGATTCTAAGATTTTTATGATTCTTATCCAGTCAAAGTAATTCAAGACCTTCTCTGGCTCAGTCAGATCGACACTAAGATCTCCCTGATTCTTATCCCAGTTGAAGATATTCAAGATTTCACTGTTTCAGATAAACCTCTCAACGGTTTATTCTGATTCACTTCCAGATTTTGTTGTTTCAGATAAATCTCTCAATGGTTTATTCGGATTCACTTCCAGATTTTGTTGTTTCAGATCCAGTTCAAACTTTTCGTCAACAATCACCTTCGAATGGCATCTTTAAACCCATTTCCATATACAATCTCTACAGCACATCATTAAGATCCTCAACGGAGATGAGACTACCAACTACCAATCCCCAGCAGAGCTGAAACTATCAACCACAACGAAAATCATTTAGTTTCTCCAGACTCCCCCAACAAGTTATCTTAAAACCTGAGAATCAACCAGATAACAGTTAACTTTTATCCCCAACCGAGGATATTTCCCCAGAAGATTGGCATACACCCAAACTCCTGATATCCTTAATAGAATGAAGATTCTCATTCTTGAAACCCCAGAAGATTGGCATACACCCAAACTCCTGATATCCTTAACAGAATGAATATTATCATTCTTGAAACCCCAGAAGATTGGCATACACCCAAACTCCTGATACCCTTAACAGAATGAAGATTCTCATTCTTGAAACCCCAGAAGATTGGCATACACCCAAGCTCCTGATATCTCCAACATAATGAAGATTCTCATTCTTAAAGTGGCATACAACCTAAACTCCTGAACTTCTTCCAAACAGAAATAAGCTTTTCCCCAGAGTCCTGAGCTTACTCTCCAGCAGGATAGCTACTCCCCAACAGTATAGCTATTCCCCACAGAGTTTTTACTCCCCAACAGAATGAAGATTCTCATTCTTGATTCTCCAGTGAAGTTGCCAGAGCCTTCTTTACTCTCAACATGAATTTGTCAGAATTTTTAATCCCCTGCAGATCGAAGATTCTCATTCTTGGCTCCTCAGCATGAAGTCCCCAAGGATGCAAATTCCCCTAGTAGATTGAAGATAATCATTCTTAATTCCCCGCAGAAGTTGTCAAAGTTTTTGATAATCCCCGCGAGTTGTCAAAAATCTTGAATCTCCAGCAGCGGTCATGGATTTATTTTCCCCGGCAGCAGTCAAAGATTTTATTGTCTCCAAGCTATCAAGGAATTATTTTCCTCAGCAAATCAGCTTACATGCACATACATTACATCCATATATCATAAACATTGATAAAAGACATGTATTTCATCATACATTTCATGCAACATAACTTTGTGTTTTATCTAACATTTTACCCTTTTCAGGATAACATTAACAAGCTACCAATATAAAATCATGAAAACAGCTTAGAGATGCTCCAGACACTGATGCTTTTCTTTTGCTTATTCAGTTTCGAAAACTCATAAAACAGCTTAGAGATGCTCCAGACACTGATGCTATTCTATTTGCTTATTCAGTTTTAAAGGATCAGAAAATAGTTTATGGATGCTCCAGACACGGATGTTATTCTATTTTCTTATTCAGATTCAAAGCTCAGAAAACAGTTTATAGATGCTCCATACACTGATGCTTTTCTATCGCTTATTCAAATTCAAAGCTCAAAGAAAACAGCTTGGAGATGCTCCAGACACGGATGCTATTCTGTCGCTTATTCAAATTCAAAGCTCAAAGAAAACAATTTATAGATGCTCCAGACACTAATGATATTATATTGCTTATTCAATGTTCAGAAAACAGCTCAGAGATGCTCCAGACACGGATGATATTCTATTTGCTTATTCAAAGATTCAAAGCTCAGAAAACAGCTCAGAGATGCTCCAGACACGGATTCTATTCTATTTTCTTATTCAAAAATTCAAATCTCAGAAAACATTTTATAGATGCTCCAGACACGGATGCTATTCTATTGCTTATTCAGATCCCTAACTCAGAGATGCTCCAGACACGGATACCATTTTGGAGCTCACCTATAACTTTCAGTTCAACAAAAAGTCTTGGATGTCATCTTTAAGCCCATCTGCAACAAGATTCACACTTCCAAATGGCATCTTTAAGCCCATTCTCTCAACTATATTTTGACGAGTGCAAATTTACGGGCACTCTAGTGTCCAATCCTCTTTTACCTTGGAGTCACGAAAGGCAAACTCGCCAATCTAACTCTTCAGGTTCAAGAAGATTGAAAAGGGGCAGTTGTTGTACCCCAAAATTTTCCCTCTCATTTTATCAAAATTTCCCCTCACAAGACTCTTTGAACTCAAGACCAAGCTAGGGTTTGCTCTGCTCAAGACATCTCCTTGCAATGTTGACCTGAAATTAGGGTTTGAGTTTGCACATGGATTTTTGGACTTCTAATGCTCAAAGTGACTTTCCTACTTCATGTTGGACTCACCCATACCAAATTTCAAGTCTTGAATCAAATTTTTGCCCAGTCAATTGGACAGTTGACCTAGAAATCAACAGTATTGGGGAAAAAGTCAATTGTGGCCAATTTACAGCCAAACCTCATAATTTTTATCCACATCAACATTATAGACTCATATGAACCATTTGATCAAGTTTGGATCACAACTCCTCAAGAAATTTGATCAGATCATCAAAAGGGCAAAATGGTCATTTTTAGGGTTTTGACTGCAGACGGGCAATTTCTGAATTTTAACCTAGCCAATCGCAAATTGGGTCCAAGCATGGATTCAATGACTCAATGGCATCATCTTGACCTAATCACAAGGTTCAAAAGATCTCAAATGCATTGGATTGACAGATGAATTTTCTAGTTAACTAATCAAAAATCAATTGTACACTAAAAAGTCAAACTTTGACTTTTTGGTCAAAATCAAGTGCCAAGGGTCATTTTTCATCAAGATGTGTCAAAACATGAAATTTTCTCACCAAGAAACCTAATTTTGAAAATTAGGGTTTGAAATGGAAAATTTTCATAACTTAGAAATTTTCTAAGTTATGAAAATTTCTTATTTTTTTCCAACTTTGCCCAACTTTTTCACCATGATACAATTGGATTCAAACAAAACTTCCAACATGAAAGTTGTATTCCTCCACAAAATCTACAAATTTGATTCACAAAGTTTTCCAAAAAGATGCTTTAATCTCAAGTTATGATTTTTTGAACAAGGGTCCATGAAACTTTTAACTTAGTGAAATTTTGCTCTAGTTTAGGCAAGATTTTGACTTATCTTCATGGCAATTTTTCACATAGTTCCAAGTGGAATATCAAAATTCATTTCAAATATGGATTGTATAGAATTTACAAGCTTTCCAAAATGTCCAAGAACTCTCCAAGATCATTTATGGTTAGGGAGAATCGAAGAAAAGAAAATGGCAAAATATCACTTTTGTCCATGGCATTTTTCATGTTGCTACAAGTTGCAAATTTTGTCCAACCATTCTTGTACTTGGTTTACAGGTCCTTAAACCCTTCCAAACTCAAAAATTGAATGCAAACACATTGGTTAGAGGCATTGTTCTGATCTATGGAAGATGACACAATAGTTTATTCCATTTATGACATAAAGGTGGCAATACCATTTACATAAAGCATGCTTTATGTCAAATTGCTTATCTTGAGCCAAGGACCCAATCCTTTGCAGAAAACCAAATCCATAAACTTAGGGAAAATTATACCAACTATTAGCAGGCTTGGAGCTAGCAAGTACAGCCCTTTGCATTGTCAACTCACACTTTTCTTCAAAACCAAGTCAACTTGCAAAAAGGACAGATCTTTGCAATCTGATAAAACCAAAGTTTGTGAACATTTGAACCAAGTTTTGTATCTCACACTAATCCAGAAACACGAGCTAGCAACCTCTCAAACACCCTTGTACACAAAAATCACCTTTTCTTGCAAAACAGGGCAGGTTCTGCATTTTGATTTCCAAATCACAAACCACTCGTTTGTTTTTCTTGCAACCAGTTTCAACACACTCCATACAACCTACCTAAACTATCCCAACCATTTTGAAGTCACTGTAACTCCATTTACACACTTCACCATTTTCAAATTCTGACTTTGCAGGTTGAGTTCTACAAGCATATTCAAGCTAGTTCAAAGCAAGCTAGGCATTGGGGAAGCTCAAAGGAACTTCAAGCAAGCTTACAAGTATCTGAGGCCTCACTGTAAACCCCTACATTGCCATACTCGAGCTTGACTCAAATAGGTAAAGTTCAAACTTCTATCTCTCTATTTAGGAATCATGAGGCTTAGGTTTGTGAATAAAAAATGTAGTCCCTGTTGCCCTTGAGATGTACATATGCATAGATTTCATTTAAGTTAACTGAGCTGGAAGAATTTGAATGATGAACTTTCTGAAAAAACTAGGTTAGAAATTAGGGCCAGAGAAATTCTCTTTGGTCTTTGAGAGTTAGATTAAGTTTTTTACATGGTTAGAATCGTGTGATCATGCTCTATAACTTTCATGTTGCAAGTTTTTGTTTTTAAGCACAAATGCAGGAGTTACCAGTTTGAACATCAAGCGCGCGTTTTTGTTTGTCACAAGGTCAGGGATGAAGAGATCATGGGCTGGGCCTGGTTGTTTCCACTATTGATACACCCCTATTGTTGTTTACACCCCCCTTGGCCCATTTGTTTATTTTTCCATATTTTTCATTTCTTTTTTAGTTTCTTATTTTTATTATTTTTTCTAAATATAAAACAATCACTAAAAAGATTTTCTTAAATTTTCACATTTTATTTTATTATTTTTTTTAATTAATTTTGGCATAAGAATAGTTAAAAAATAATATATACTTTTATTTTCTTAAATAAGTTTGTAAATAAAATTAAAATACTTACATATTTTTTTATTTATTATTTATACATATAAAATAATATTTTCTCACATACTTCCTTTTTTAATATTTTTGTAAATATTTTATTACTTTCTTGTACATAAATAAATAAATATAATATATATATTTTCTTAAGACAAAAATTAGGGTTTCCATCCTTAATAAAAATAATCTTTTATTTTCTTATTTTTGATGCATTAAATAATTTATTTTTTTACGTATATAAAAATAATACAAAAACATATTTGAATATTTATATTTATTTGTACATTTAAATATTTGTCAATTTATCATTTGTACAATGAGTTCAATTTGGTTGTAATAGTTGACTTAGGGTTTTATTTTCTTGCAAAATATCCCCTATTCAAACTTGTATCCCCCTCCCCATAATCATGTTGTAATAGTCGTAGATTTATTTTTACGCATTTATTGCTTTCAAATATGCCATGATAGAAAGATTAGGGTTTGTATGCAAATGACCAAAATCAAACAAATAGCTTGACTAAAACAAGACAAAAATGCATGAAAATGACAACACAATGCACACAAGCACCCCTAGGGTTTCATCCACTTGTTGCCTTTAAAATGGCCATGGTATGCATGCTAGGTGTCTTGGCAAAACAAAAAAACAAAATAAAAGATCATAGTCCCTCGATGATGCTATCTTGGTTGCCTAAACAAAAATGATCTAGTCCCTCAAAACTTGCTAAGATACTTGGCACTATTGTTATCATGGCCATACGATGACCCACGCCTGTCCCGTATAACATCCAAACACAAGGTTGTTTACCAAATACAATGGTAAAACAACAATGTCAAAGGGTTAAAAATGTGTAGGAAAGATCTTTGAGTAGGATAGACAACTCCTCGTTACTTGATCAAACTTGCAAAACATCCTTGCTATTTTCAAAAACACATCTCAACACCATTTCAAAACATTTTCCCAAAACAAACTTTCAAACATTGAAACATTTTTCAAAAGACAAACACCTTTGTATATATTCAAACAAGAATCATTACAAAGGTTGCCTAGACAAAGGCCTCTTTTCAAAATATTTTCAAAAAAAACCACACACAAAGCACTATTTCAAACAATTGAAAAGCAAAAGCAAGTGATCTAAACAAGTAACTAAGAGCCCATGAAAAACCATGGATGAAAAGGGTGCTAGCACCTTCCCTTTTCATAATCTACCCCCAGAACCCAAGAAAACATCTCAAAGGTCTTTCCTGTGCTTTTTGACCTTTCCTTTGGATAAAATAAAAAGTCGGTGGCGACTCTTACTAAACCGAAACATTTGCAAACACAAACGTAAAACCTCAAGTCAGTTCTCCCACCGTATCACAGAACTGGCGACTCTGCTGGGGAATAATCTAAAAGTGGGGTTACCTTAGGATTTTAGATCACCTTTACAAGCTTATCTTGTTTGATTTGTATGCTTTACTTTTTTGATTCCTTGTTTGGGTTTGTTTTAAATCCTACACCCAGATTTGGGGGCACCTTTTTGTTAAGTAGCAATAAACTGTGAGGGAACTGTGTGGGGTATACCAACATGGTTGAAGCAATAGCTACGTTGATGTGGCACTTTGGTTGGTACTGGTAACCCTTGAGTTGAATCAAGGAGAGTACGGGGCCGCCGCATGGTGTCGTGAAGCATCAACTGACCTTAGAACCTTACTTGATCAACTTGGCCATTAGGACGTAGTGAGATGACCGGTTTCAGTGTAGAGCTGAAAATTGGTTGATACTCGATACTACACTCATTGAGGGTTGTTTCCTTGGAATATTTCGGTCACCTGTAAGAGGCTAAATGAAACAATGAACAAGGAAACCATCCAGTGATATTGAGCTCCTTAGAACCCGGTTACTATTTCTAAGACAGGTTGAGCCAACTATACTCCAAGAGGGTACTTACCTACAAACTCCATGCAAGCTTAAACTTAAGGACTTGTCTGCTTTGTGAGAATATGATTATTTGTAAATAAACTTGCTTATCTCGCATATCTGTACATAACATCATAACATCATACCATAGCATTTTCAATAACCATTTCAAGGATTTCGAGGGTCTTTGATGCAGGGTCACGTTGAACCAGAAGTCTACCAAAGGGCAAGAGGATTCACTTTCCTCTGAACAAGCACCGTCAAATATCAAGTATAACAACTTGAGTCAAGGGCTATCACCCACTTGACATGGTGAGCTTGATTCTCGTGGAAAGACATCCACTGATACGAAGCTCTCCAATCAAAGATGTTCAATTTCTAACATTTTCTTGTGTTTACCCTGCGAGATCCTTGAAAACATGCATCCACATATCATGCATATTATCATGACAGGTTTCTCCCTTTCAGGTCTCCTTATCTTCCTACTGTTTATTTCAGTAGAGATGGCTCTAGAGAAGACTATCAAGGACATCCAGGCTCAAAACGCTTAACTTCAAGAAATGTTCTTGAACCTGTCCAAGGGACAAGAAGAAGTGAAAGCTCTCCTCACAAGGGGCATGGTCATAGGGAATCCAGGGGGCATCAGGAATGATCAGTTTGAAGGGATACATATTGAGATGGCAACAATGAAAATTCAAATGATGGGACAACTGGTGGGCCAGATGGCTCTTATTCAAAACCTGGCACAAGGACAAGAGGAGCTAAAGGTCCTCATCAACAAGATTCATCTAGGCGAACGTAACCAAATGGGGCAAACAACTAAGGTTGAAGATCAAGTCATCATTCAGCCTCCCTTGAGACAAGAAGTCGAGGGAAAACCTCCCCAGTTTGCTTCAGGGTCACAAGCCCAACAACAACCTCACCAACGTCAGCAGGGCAATCGGCGTAAGCAAAATACATCTGAAAAGCGCTTCACTGAGATTAACATGCCATTATCCCAAGTGCTGAAACGCTTGTTAGAAGTCAAGCTGATTGTATTAAGGGACCCCCCTCGGTGTCCCAACACAGTCGCTCCATGGTACAATCCAAATGCAAGATGTGTGTATCACTCCAACAGTCCTGGACATGGCACCGGTAGCTGTTGGGCATTGAGAAACAAAATTCAAGATCTGATTAAAGAAACAACGCTGGAGTTCACACAGGATGGCCAGATGAAAATATTCTGCTGAGGGTTCTCCACCTGAAATGACAAGTTCGAACAAAGAGGCTTTTGTTTATTTTGAATTTTCAATTATAATTTCTTTTGTTATTCAAACAATTATCTATTAATGTCAAACTCTGTTTCATTAATGCATTGCATATGTTTGTCTTGAATTCATCTTTTCGTTTTCACTATATTTAAACTGTGCTCTTTATTCTTCTTATGACACAAACCTTTAGAGGGAGGATGACGAAAACAATGCCATAATCTCATACAGTATGCTTTTGGACAGACCTTGCTGACGATGTACAGGCGTTTCTTTCAAATCCTAAACACTTGAGTTATAAGGAAGATAATCCCTAGTCAACCCCTTCGAGCCAAAGAAGTAGAAGTTTTCTGTTTTAACACAAATTGAAACCTTTAATCAAAACCTGGGGCAGGGTAGTCTCTCAGTTAATTCAAACGCGCATTAAGCCGCGAACTCTCATTCCGTAATACAACGAATGACATTGAAAACATTCCTCTGGAATCAAAAATACAATGATGGTTCCCAATTGCATAGGCAGTCATTAGCTCTCAAGAGAAAAGCCCACTAAGTTAAAACGTACGAAGGAGACTTAAAGAAAAAAACTAAGGCATCCCACTGACTGTAATCTCAAAACAAGAACAGTCAGGAAAAAATTAGGGATAATAAATCGAAAGAAAGAGGTCTCTACAAATCCTCAACAAAAATAATGTTGCAAAAATGACTGCCTTCCAACAAACTCAACTTGTTTGAACCATCACCAAAATGTCATTTCAAACTCATTTGGAGTTCAAACGCGTAATTAACTGAGTTTAGGACTGAAGGACATCACGAAGAGCGGGTGGGTACAAATATACTTTGAGCCTTTATCCTTTGTTTCTTAAAACCGTGAACCAAGCCACGTTATAACCCTTCAAAAGTCCTAATTGAATCATGGGTTAGTTCGAAAGCCTACTGTTACAAAAGGTATCCTGACTCCTGTAAGGCTTTGCTCTAAATCCTAAGTTGAAATTTTTCTTACAAAAGTTTTCTGATAAAAAACGCATTTTCAAAATTTCAAGACAAGCATAAACTTGGCATTATTTGAATGTCGTTGTTTGCATATGGCTATTTGTTTGACAGCGAAGAAATTCACACAGTGAATATCCGATGAACGAAATCTCTCTCAGTGAACAAGATCACTTCAAGTGGGATGACACTTTCGTTGCAAAAATCTCCTATAAACAAAGGGACATGTCATGTCATTGTCCAGTTAACCTAGGGCAGTCCAATCAAAATTTCAAGAAATCTCTCAAAGTGCAGAGTAGCCAGGGGCAAGTCTCTGTCACCATCACTTGGGGCATTAAACGTCAATCCCAACAAAGGGTTGCATACAGTCAAACATTTCCTGGCAAATCCATAAACACTCGCTACTTAGGGCAGTGACAAATCTCCCCAAAATCCTTCTCATAAGATGGCTCCCAGCCAGAGTCTCAATCTTTGATAACCTCTTCCCAACTAAGTCGACCTCAAGAATTCCTGAGAATTTTTCCCATTGAAGTCTCTGGATTTTTCACTATCGGAAGCGAAGAATTCAACTCTTTTCTCCATCACTAATTCGGGATTTATTTTCCTCAGCGAGAGGTCGTCTTGAAAACATTACACATCCGTACATCAGGACATCATACAACGCAATCTCATTTATTTTGAGAACATCATTGTTTGATATATGTCATGCAACTAACCTTTACCTTTCAGGAAGGATGCAATCAAATTCTCACAAAATTCAAGCTATGAAGCCTGGACCACGACCAGATGGTAGTCCATTCAACTTTCCCCTTCAACAGCAGTCCAGGATTTATTTTCCTCGGCATCTGTTGAAGATATTCCAAGACTTTCGTCTGGCTCAGTTAAATCGATTCTAAGATTTTTCTGATTCTTATCCAGTCAAAGTAATTCAAGACCTTCTCTAGCTCAGTCAGATCGACATTAAGATCTCACCGATTCTTATCCTAGTTGAAGATATTCCAGATTTTACAGTTTCAGATAAACCTCTCAACGGTTTATTCTGATTCACTTCCAGATTTTGCTGTTTCAGATAAATCTCTCAACGGTTTATTCGGATTCACTTCCAGATTTTGCTGTTTCAGATCCAGTTCAAACTTTCCGTCAACAATCACCTTTGAATGGCATCTTTAAACCCATTTCCATACACAATCTCTACAGCACGTCATTAAGATCCTCAGCGGAGATGACACTACCAACTACCAATCCCCAGCGGAGCTGAAACTATCAACCACAGCAGAAATCATTCAGTTTCTCAAGATTCCCCCAGCAAGTTATCTTAAAACCTGAGAACCAACCAGATAACAGTTAACTTTTATCCCCAACCGAGGATATTTACCCAAAAGATTGGCATACACCCAAACTCCTGATATCCTTAACAGAATGAAGATTTTCATTCTTGAAACCCCAGAAGATTGGCATACACCCAAACTCCTGATTTCCTTAATAGAATGAAGATTCTCATTCTTGAAACCCCAGAAGATTGGCATACACCCAAACTCCTGATACCCTTACCGGAATGAAGATTCTCATTCTTGAAACCCCAGAAGATTGGCATACACCCAAACTCTTGATATCTCCAACAGAATGAAGATTCTCATTCTTAAAGTGGCATACACCCAATCTCCTGATATCCTTAACACAATGAAGATTCTCATTCTTGAAACCTCAGTAGATTGGCATACACCAAAACTCCTTATATCCTTAACAGAATAAAGATTATCATTCTTAAAACCTCAGTAGATTGGCATACACCCAAACTCCTAATATCTTTAACAGAATGAAGATTCTCATTCTTGAAACCCCAGAAGATTGGCATACACTTAAGCTCCTGATATCTCCAACAGGATGAAGATTCTCATTCTTAAAGTGGCATACAACCTAAACTCCTGAACTTCTTCCAAACAGGAATAAGCTTTCCCCCAGAGTCCTGAACTTACTCTCTAGCAGGATAGCTACTCCCCAACAGTATAGTTATTCCCCACAGAGTTTTTACTCCCCAACAGAATGAAGATTCTCATTCTTGATTCTCCAGTGAAGTTGCCAGAGCCTTCTTTACTCTCAGCATGAATTTGTCAGAATTTTTAATCCCCTGCAGATCGAAGATTCTCATTCTTGGCTCCTCAGCATTAAGTCCCCAAGGATGAAAATTCCCATAGCAGATTGAAGACTCTCATTCTTAATTCCCTGCAGAAGTTGTCAAAGTTTTTGATAATCCCCGCGAGTTGTCAAAGATCTTGAATCTCCAGCAATGGTCATGGATTTATTTTCCCCGGCAGCAGTCAAAGATTTTATTATCTCCAAGCTATCAAGGATTTATTTTCCTCAGCAAGATAGAAAATCAGCTTACATGCACATACATTACATCCATATATCATAAACATTGATAAAACACATATATTGCATCATACATTTCATGCAACATAACTTTGTGTTTCAGCTAACATTTTACCCTTTTCAGGATAAGATTAACAAGCTACCAATATACAATCATGAAAACAGCTTAGAGATGCTCCATACACGGATGCTATTCTATTTGCTTATTCAGTTTCAAAGGATCAAAAAACAGTTTATGGATGCTCCAGACACGGATGCTATTCTATTTTCTTATTCATATTCAAAGCTCAGAAAACAGTTTATAGATGCTCCAGATACGGATGCTTTTCTATCACTTATTCAAATTCAAAGCTCAAAGAAAACAGCTTAGAGATGCTCCAGACACGGATGTTATTCTGTCGCTTATTCAAATTCAAAGCTAAAAGAAAACAGTTTATAGATGCTCCAGACACGGATGATATTATATTGCTTATTCAAAGTTCAGAAAACAACTTAGAGATGCTCCAGACACGGATGTTATTCTATTTGCTTATTCAAAGATTCAAAGCTCAGAAAACAGCTCAGAGATGCTCCAGACGCGGATGCTATTCTATTTGCTTATTCAAAAATTCAAATCTCAGAAAACAGTTTATAGATGCTCTAGACACGAATGCTATTCTATTGCTTATTCAGATCCCCAGCTCAGAGATGCTCTAGACACGGATACCATTCTGGAGCTCACCTATAACTTTCAGTTCAACAAACAGTCTTGGATGGCATCTTTAAGCCCATCTAAAATAAGATTCACACTTCCAAATGGCATCTTTAAGCCCATTCTCTCAACTATATTTTGACGAGTGCAAATTTACGGGCACTCTAGTGTCCAATCCTCTTTTACCTTCGAGTCACGAAAGGAAAACACGCCAATCTAACTCTTCAGGTTCAAGAAGATTGAACAAGGGCAGCTGTTGTACCCCAAAATTTTCCCTCTCATTTTATCAATATTTCCCCTCACAAGACTCTTTGAACTCAAGACCAGGCTAGGGTTTGCTCTGCTCAAGACATCTCCTTGCACTGTTGACCTGAAATTAGGGTTTGAGTTTGAACAGGGATTTTTAGACTTCCAATGCTCAAAGTGACTTTCATACTTCATGTTGGACTCACAAGATTGCCCATACCAAGTTTCAAGTCTTGAATCAAATTTTTGCCCAGTCAATTGAACAGTTGACCTAGAAATCAACTGTATTAGGGAAAAAGTCAATTGTGGCCAATTTACAGTCAAACCTCATAATTTTTTACCAACTTCAACATTATAGACTCATATGAACCATTTGATCAAGTTTGGATCACAACTCCTCAAGAAATTTGATCAGATCATCAAAAGGGCAAAATGGTCATTTTTAGGGTTTTGACTGCAGAAGGGCAATTTCTGATTTTTAACCTAGCCAATGGCAAATTGGGTTCAAGCATGGATTCAAGGACTCAATGGCATCATCTTGACCTAATCAAAGGTTCAAAAGATCTCAAATGCATTGGATTGACAGATGAATTTTCCAGTCAACTAATCAAAAATCAATTGTACACTAAAAAGTCAAACTTTGACTTTTTGGTCAAAACCAAGTGCCAAGGGTCATTTTTCATCAAGATGTGTCAAAACATGAAACTTGTTCACCAAGAAACCTAATTTTGAAAATTAGGGTTTGAAATGGAAAATTTTCATAACTTAGAAATTTTCTAAGTTATGAAAATTTCTTATTTTTTCCCAACTTTGCCCAACTTTTTCACCATGATACAATTGGATTCAAACAAAACTTCCAACATGAAATTTGTAGTCCTCCACAAAATATACAACTGTCATTCACAAAGTTTTCCCAAAAGATGCTTGGATCTCAAGTTATGATTTTTGGAACAAGGGTCCATGATACTTTTAACTTAGTGAAATTTTGCCCTAGTTTAGGTAGGATTTTGACCTATCTTCATGGAAATTTTTCACATATTTACAAGTGGAATATCAAAATGAATTTCAAAGATGTATTGTAGAGCATGTTACAAGCTTTCCAAAATGTCCAAGAACTCTCCAAGACCATTTGTGGTTAGGAAGAATCGAAGAAAAGAAAATGGAAAAATATCACTTTTGTCCATGGTATTTTTTATGTTGCTACAAGTTGCAAATTCTGTCCAACCATGCTTGTACTTGGTTTACAGGTCCTTAAACCCTTCCACACTCAAAAATTGAATGCAAACACATTGTTTAGAGTCATTGTTCTGATCTATGGAAGATTACACAAAGGTTTATTCCATTTATGGCATAAAGGTGGCAATACCATTTACATAAAGCATGCTTTATGTCAAATTGCTTATCTTGAGACAAGGACCCAATCCTTTGCAGAAAACCAACTCCATAAACTTAGGTAAAAGTATACCAACTATCAGCAGGCTTGGATCTAGCAAGTACAACCCTTTGCATTGTCAACTCACACTTTTCTTCAAAACCAAGTCAACTTGCAAAAAGGACAGATCTTTGCAATCTGATAAAACCAAAGTTTGTGAACATTCGAGCCAAGTTTTGTATCTCACACTAAGCCAGAAACACAAGCTAGCAACCTCTCAAACACCCTTGTACACAAAAATCACCTATTCTTGCAAAATAGGGCAGGTTCTGCATTTTGATTTCCAAATCACAAACCACTCGTGCGTTTTGCTTGCAACCAGTTTCAACACACTCCATACAACCTACCTAAACTATCCCAACCATTCCTAGGTCACTGTAACTCCATTTACACACTTCACCATTTTCAAATTCTGACTTTGCAGGTTGAGTTCTACAAGCATATTCAAGCTAGTTCAAAGCAAGCTAGGCATTGGGGAAGCTCAAAGGAACTTCAAGCAAGCTCACAAGTATCTCAGGCCTCACTGAAAACCCCTACATTGCCATACTCGAGCTTGACTGAAACAGGTAAAGTTCAAACTTCTATCTCTCTATTTATGAATCATTAGGCTTAGGTTTGTGAGTAAAAAATGTAGTCCTCATTGCCCTTGAGCTGTACATATGCATAGATTTCATTTAAGTTAACTGAGCTGGGAGAATTTGAATGATGAACTATCTGAAAAAACTAGGTTTGAAATTAGGGCCAGAGAAATTCTCTTTGGTCTTTGAGAGTGAGATTAAGTTTTTTACATGGTTAGAATCGTGTGATCATGCTCTATAACTTTCATGTTGCAAGTTTTTGTTTTTAAGCACAAATGCAGGAGTTACCAGTTTGAACATCAAGCGCGCGTTTTTGTTTGTCACAAGGTCAGGGATGAAGAGATCAAGGGCTGGGCCTGGTTGTTTCCACTATTGATACACCCCTATTGTTGTTTACACCCCCTTGGCCCATTTGTTTATTTTTCCATATTTTTCATTTTTTTTTTAGTTTCTGATTTTTATTATTTTTTCTATATATAAAAAAATCACTAAAAAGATTTTCTTAAATTTTCACATTTTTTTTTATTATTATTTTTGGCATAAGAATAGTTAAAAAATAATATATACTTTTATTTTCTTAAATAAGTTTGTAAATAAAATTAAAATACTTACATTTTTTTTATTATTTATACATATAAAATAATATTTTCTCACATACTTCCTTTCTTAATATTTTTATAAATATTTTATTTATTTTCTTGTACATAAATAAATAAATATAATATATATATTTTCTTAAAACAAAAATTAGGGTTTCCACCCTTAATAAAAATAATCTTTTATTTTCTTATTTTTGATGCATTAAATATTTTTTTTTACATATATAAAAATAATAAAAAAACATTTTTGCATATTTATATTTATTTGCACATTTAAATATTTGTCAATTTATCATTTGTACAATGAGTTCAATTTGGTTGTAATAGTTGACTTAGGGTTTTATTTTCTTGCAAAATATCCCCTATTAAAACTTGTATCCCTCTCTCCATAATCATGTTGTAATAGTCGTAGATTTATTTTTATGCATTTGTTGCTTTCAAATATGCCATGATAGAAAGATTAGGGTTTGTATGCAAATGACCAAAATCAAACAAATAGCTTGACTAAAACAAGACAAAAATGCATGAAAATGATAACACAATGCACACAAGCACCCCTAGGGTTTCATCCACTTGTTTCCTTTAAAATGACCATGGTATACATGCTAGGTGTCTTGGCAAAACAAAAAAACAAAACAAAAGATCATAGTCCCTCGATGACGCTATCTTGGTTGCCTAAACAAAAATGATCTAGTCCCTCAAAACTTGCTAAGATACTTGGCACTATTGTTATCATGGTCATACGATGACCCACGTCTGTCCCGTTTAACATCCAAACACAAGGTTGTTTACCAAATACAATGGTAAAACAACAATGTCAAAGGGTTAAAAATGTGTAGGAAAGATCTTTGAGTAGGGTAGACAACTCCTAGTTACTTGATCAAACTTGAAAAACATCCTTACTATTTTCAAAAACTCATCTCAACACAATTTCAAAACATTTTCCCAAAACAAACTTTCAAACATTGAAACATTTTTCAAAAGACAAACACCTTTGTATATATTCAAACAAGAATCATTACAAAGGTTTCCTAGACAAAGGCCTCTTTTCAAAATATTTTCAAAAGAAACCACACACAAAGCACCATTTCAAACAATTGAAAAGCAAAAGCAAGTGATCTAAACAAGTAACTAAGAGCCCATGGAAAACCATGGATGAAAAGGGTGCTAGCACCTTCTCTTTTCATAATCTACCCCCCGAACCCAAGAAAACATCTCAAAGGTTTTTCCTGTGCTTTTTGAGCTTTCCTTTGGATAAAATAAAAAGTCGGTGGCGACTCTTGCTAAACCGAAACATTTGCGAACACAAACGCAAAACCTAAAGTCAGTTCTCCCACCGTATCACAATATATATATATATATATATATATATATATATATATATATATATATATATATATATATATATATATATATATATATATATATATATATATATATATATATATATATATATATATATATATATATATATATATATATATATATATATATATATATATATATATATATATATATATATATATATATATATATATATATATATATATATATATATATATATATATATATATATATATATATATATATATATATTGTGTTTGGATTTTTATATGAAAAAGGTTTCAACCTAAACCTAATTAGAGAAAGATAATTAAATTAAAATTAATTTAAATTAAATAAGAAAAGAAATTAATTAAGAAGACATTTTTAGACAAAACCCTAATTCTATTTAGTTGATTAAAAGGAAATAAATTTAAAGAAAAAAAGTATTTTTTGTATTTTTGTCATGAAAATAATATATATGGTGTTGCGAGATATTTTTGGCCTTTTCTTATATTAAAATAAATGTATTTAAATAAATAATATCCTAGTTTTTAATTTAATTTACAAGGTAATTAGTAAAGATAAATAAAGTTTAATGAATAAAAATAATTTTTTATGTGGAAAAAATATTCAAATAATGTCAAAACATAAATCTATTATTTTTATATTTTTTATGATTTTTTTGGTATTTTAGAAAATATATTTAAAATAAATAATGAAATAAATAAATAAATAAAAATAAAATCGGCCAGGGGGTGCCACAAGTGAACAGGGAGTTAGTCAGCAAAGACAAAAAAAGAAAGTCAGGCCCAAAGGGCCCAGCGCCTGCCAACAAATCACAAAAAATGTCAAAAATGTAAAAAAAAAAAAATGTAAAAATGGTCACGCTGGGGCTTGAACCCAGGACCATAGGGTGAACAGGAGCGCGCTTTACTACTGGGGTGGCTATACATCCGTTTATATGAACAAAAGAACAAATATGTAAGGCAAATCAAGTCCTGATAACTTCATCTCCAACCTCCAGTCGGTGTACCTGTAACTTCTTCATTTCTCAACAAAAATGGAAGATGACAAAATGAAAGTTGTTGCATTCTTCCTCACGAATCTAACCATGTAAATAATTAAGGCTAAAAGTCAAAGATGAATGAGAATTTCTCTAGCCCTAATTTAAACCCTAAATTTTTTAGAAACTTCAACTCTAAAATTCTCTAAGCTAAGGCCATATAAATGCAAACTATGGATATGTACAGCTTCGTGGTAATGAGGTCTACATTTTATCTTCAAAAATGCAAGCCTAACAGTGCCTAACTAATGAGATATAAGTTCAAGAAAAATAATTCAAAACTGGAAATCGTGAAATGCAAATGAGCTTGTTTCAGGCAGTGCTGATGATCAGGATAGCTTCCTTGGACCTCTAGGAAGCTAATGCAATGACTGGATTGAGTTGAGGATGACTGGAATGGTCTAAAGAAGTCCAACTGTGATGCTCTGTTTTGGTTATGGAAGACAGGGAAAATGGTGTTACAGAAATGAAACAGATACAAGGATGAGTTACTCTTGATGCAGGGAAGCTTTAGAAATTAAAAGGCCAAGAAACACACGAGGGAAATGTGAGTTTAGTATGTAAAGTCAGAACTTGTACAACAATGGTATTTTGAGACAATTTATGGCTAGAGGGAGTTTGAGTGAGTTTCAGGGTCTTCAAGCTCGTGTCCTAGCTCACAAATAGTGCTTCTATTTATAAGCAACAAGTTTGGAGACTTGTTGTTGATCAGAATTTGAATTTGCATCCTTAAGCTAAACATGTGATTTCTTGAGAAAACAAGTTTCAATCCTTGTGTACTTGCTAAGATAGAGTGGTTAAGCTTTAAACACACTTGCTTCTGACTTTGTAGATGAAGTGATATCATAGGGAACAAGTTAGAGGCTCAAGAGTAGAGTTTATGCAAAAAGCTTGCTTTACAAGAATGGTATTGTTAGCTTTCTTCCCAAAATGGAAATGTGAATTGGATAAAGCTTAAATCACTTGGATTATAGCTTAAAAGTTTGTGTAATCCATTAATTATGGAGTGACAAATAATTTTGAGGCCTGCAAAGCAAAGATTATGCAGCCTAACATTGATTTGCATTTGTGTTCATCATGAAAATGACCTATAATTCAAGTGACAAAACACCAACTTCATCTCTTCGATTCTCTCTACTCAAGAATGATCTCAAGGAGTTCTTGGACATTTTGGAAAGCTTGAAATATTCTCTTCAACTCATCTTTGAATTGCCTTTGAATATTCCCCTTGGAACTATGTGAAAAAATTCCATGAAGTTAGGGCAAAAATCTGCCTAACTACGGCAAAATTTCACTAAGTCATTTTTAGTTCATGAGCATGTATTCAAAAAATTATAACTTGAGATCCAAGAATTTTTAGGAGAAGTTATGTGAAGAAAAGTTGTATATTTCATGGATATCTACTACTTTCATGTTGGAAGTTTCCTTTGAATCATCTTGTATCATGGTGAAAATTTGGCTTAAAGTTATGAAAAAAACCTGAAATTTCCAACACTTAGAAAAATTTTTAAGTTTAGAAATTTTGACCTTTCAAAATGAAATATTGAATTTTTTTATTCTTGATTAATAAGTTTCATATTTTGATATGTTTTGATGAATTATGATCTTTGGCACTTGAATTTGACCAAAAAGTCAAAGTTTGACTTTTCAGTATATAGTTGACTTTTGATTGTTGACTGCAAAATTCATCTGTCAATCAAATGGACTTGCAATATTTTGAATCATGTCTGTGATACGGTGGGAGAACTGACTTGAAGGTTGTGCATTTGATCGCAAATGTTGTGGTTAGCAAGATTTGCCACCGACTTTTCTTTTATCCGAAAGGAAAGGTGAAAAAGCACAAGAAAGACCTTTGAGATTGTTTCTTGAGTTCGGGGGGTAGATTATGAAAAGGGAAGGTATTAGCATCCTTTTCATCCATGGTTTTCCATGGGCTATTAGTTACTTGCTAGATCACTTGCTTTTGTTTGAAATTATGCTTTGTGTGGTTTTTGAAAGTATTTTGTAAATAGGCCATTGTTTAGGCAATCTTTGTAATGATTCTCGTTCGTAAGAATATATACAAAGATATTGATCTTTTGAAAATATTTTCAAGGTTTGTAAGATGTTTGGAAATGTGTGTGTTTATTTTGAAAATAGCAAGGATGTTTATTTTGAAATGGAGCAAGTAACTAAAAGCAATCTACCTACTCAAATGTCTTTCTTGTTCATTTTCTTTTCTTTTCATATTGTTGTATTACCATTGATTTGGTAAGCAACCCTATCTTTCGATGTAAACGGGACGGGTGTAGGTCATCGTATAACCATGATTAGCAATGTTGCAAGGTATCTTAGCATTTTTTGAGAGACTAAGATCATTTTATAAGGCAACTTTGAATAGCGTCATCGAGGGACTATGATCTTGTATTTGTTTGTTTTTGCTAAGATACCTTACATGCGTAATATGGCCATTTTATATAAAGCAACCAAGTGGGATAACCCTAGGGGTGTTTGTGTGCAAGTGTGTCATTTTCATACTTGATTTGGTCTTGAATTAGGATTTTCTATTTGATTGGTTTTATCTTGCCATACAAACCCTAATTACTAGCATATTATGTAAAAGTGATAAATTGTGAAATTTAAAGTTACTACGCTATTACAATATTTGTGGGAGGGGGGTATACAATTTATGAATGGGGATTACAATAATATAAACCTAATTAATCTATTACAACCAAATTGAATATGTATAAATAATTGGAATAAATAGTATACAAGATGAATTAAGTATGCAAAGATATATAAATGCAAAGAAGATTTTTGTTTGATTTTTTTTATATGAAAAAAAAAGCTTTAACCTAAAACCTAATTAGAAAATGAATAAATCAAGATTGACTTAAATCAATTTATAAAAAAAAGAATTATTTAAGGAAAGATTTTTTGAACAAAACCTAATTCTATTTAATTTAAAGAAAATAAGTTTCTTTAAGAAAAAGTATTTTTGTATATATTTGTCTTGAAAATAATATATGACATTATGAGATATTTTTAGTATTTTTTATATTAAAATAATATATTTAATGGGTATAAGGAAAAAAATAAATATTAAACTAGTTTTAATTTAATTTACAAAGTTATTTAATAATAATAGATAATATATAACCAAATAAAAAATATTTTTATGAGAAAAATAAAATAAATAAGCCAAAATATAAATCTATCATTTTTATATTTTTTATGATTTTTTATATTAAGAAAAAAATATTTAAGAAAATAAAATGAAAATAAAATAAATAAACAAAATGATATTGGGCCAGGGGTGTCACAAGTAAACAGGGTGCAAGATGTTAGCAAAAAAAACATAGGCCCATGAAGCAAGAAGCCCAGCGCTGCAAAGGGACAAAAAAATGGAAAAAATGTGAGAAAATGCAAAAGGCAGCGCGCTGAGGCTCGAACCTGTGACCTTTAGCATTTACGTGCGCTGCCTTACCACTGGAGTGGTTGTAAATCCGTTTATATAAACACAAACATAAATATATATTAGAAAACGCCTCCTGAAGGCAACTTCATCTTCAACCTTGAGTCATGGCCGGACTACCTGTATCTTCCTCATTTCTCCATAAAAATGGAAAGTTCAAACATGAAAGTTGTGGTGTTTTTTCCCACGAATTTAAACATATAACTTATGTAAACTAAAAATCAAAGATAAAATCTAATTTTACTGGCCCTAATTTGAAACCTAATTTTTGCAGAAATTTCAAATCCAGAATTCTCTATACACGGTTAATATAAATGAAAACTATGAACATGGTTAGCTTTAGAGAAAGGATATCTACATTTTGTTTTCACAAATCAGGACCAAATGATGCTTGTATGAAGAGATAGAAGTTTGAGTTTTTACCTCTTGCAGCTGGAATCGTGAATGGAGTTTGAGCAAGTTTTAAGAAGGCCTAAGGATCTGTTTAGCTGGCCTGGACCTCCTTGAGTGTATTCCAATCCTTACTTTGTCCTGAAAGTCCGTGAATCTCTCTACCCAAGTCAACCTGCAAGCTTGATATTTGAAAATGGTGGATGGTGAAGGAGGAGTTATAGTGATGGAACAAGGGCCTGGATACGCACGAGTGGATTTTGAGATGGCTATGTAAGGTTCAAAACTGTCAAGCTATTGCAGATTTTGAGTTTCAAGGTGTTTGGGAATGTTTTTTAGTCTTAGAATTCATGTGTTATGTTGCTATATACTTGTGTACATGTATGGAAAAGGTCAGAGATCAAACTTTCTCAAGATTTCTAAGTTCTAGCCTTTTGGCTCTATAACTTGCTTTTGAAGAAAAGTGAGGAGACAAGTCTCAAAGTGTTGTACAAGCATGCTCTGAGTTGGTAGAGGCCTTAGACAAGTTTTTGGTTTTTACTTTGCTTGTGTGCATAGAAAACAATTGAGAGGCTCAAGAAGTTGACAATTGGAAAAGTAATGCTTTATCAAAATGGAAATGGCAAGTTTGTGCAATAAATGGAATTGTAACTTGGATAAAGGCTCAAGTGTTTGGATTAAAGCTCTAGAAGCTGTGTAGAAATTTAATTATGGAGTGAGAAACAAGTTTGAGGCCTGCAAAGCAAATATTATGCAGCCTAGGCTTGGATTTGAATTTTTGTTCATCATGAAATGGCTTGAAATCAAAGTGATAAATCAACAACTTCATCTCTTCGATTCTCCCTACTCAGGAATGATCTCAAGGAGTTCTTGGAAATTTTGTAAATCTTGCAATGTGCTATACAACTCATCTTTGAATTGCTTTTGAAAATTCACTTTGGAACTATGTGAAAAATTGGCATGAAGTTAGGTCAAAAATCTGCCTAACTAGGGCAAAATTTCACTATGTTATTTTAGTTCATGAGCATGTATTCACAAAAGTATATCTTGAGATCCAAGTATTTTTAGGAGAAATTGTGTGATGCAAAGTTGTATATTTCATGGAGATCTACAACTTTCATGTTGGAAATTTCCTTTGAATCATCTTACATCATGGTGAAAATTTGACTCAAAGTTGAGAAAAAATAAGAAATTTTCTATACTTAGAAAAATTTCTAAGTTAAGAAATTTCAACTTTTCAAAACAAACTCTTAAATCCTTTATTTCTTGATGAACAAGTTTCACATTTTGACATGTTTTAATGAATTATGATCTTTGGCACTTGAATTTGACCAAAAAGTTAAAGTTTGACTTTTCAATATACAGTTGACTTTTGATTAGTTGACTGAAAAATTCATCTGTCAATCCAATGGATTTGTAATGTTTTGAATCATGTTATTAGTTCAAAATGATGTAATTGAACTCTTGAAGTCATGCTTCAAACCAATTGATCATTTGCTAGGTCAAAAATCAGAAATTGCCCTTTCTCAATCAAAACCCTAATTTTGACCATTTTGCCCTTTTGATGATTTGATCAAATTTCTTGAGGAGTTGTGGTCCAAACTTGATCAAATGATACATATGAGTCTAAGATGTTGATATGGATAAAAAATTATGAAGTTTGAATATAAATTGGCCATGGTTGACTTTTTCTCCAATACAACTGATATTTAGGTCAACTGTCCAATTGACTGATCAAAAGTGTGATTCAAGGCTTGAAACTTGACATGAGTAATATTGGTGGTCCCTAATGATACTTGAAGGTCATATGAAGCATTGATAGTCCAAAAATACTTGTTCAAACTCAAACCCTAATTGTGATCATCAGTGCATGATGAGGTGTCTTTAGTTGGTCAAACCCTAGTGCAGTCTTGAGTCAAAGAGATCTTGTGAGGAAATTCTTGATAAGTGAGAGGGAAAATTTTAGGGTACAACAGCTGCCCCTGTTCAATATTCTTAAACCTGAAGAGTTAGATTGGCGAGTTTTTCCATTCGTGACTCGAAGGTGGAAGATGATTGGACACTAGAGTGCCCAAAAATTTGCACTCGATGATGTGAAGGTTGAGGGAATGGGATTAAAGATGCCATCCAGAAGTGACTGTTGAATTCTAATTTGTAAGCTGAAAGAATGAGTATCAGAATGGCGTTCGTGTCTGGAACGTATCTGTATTATATCTGAAAGTTAAATCCGAATGAATATCAGAATGGCGTCCGTGTCTGAAGCGTATATGTATTGTATCTGAAAGTTGAATCTGAATGAGTATCAGAATGGCATCCGTGTCTGGAGCGTATCTGAACTATATCAAAAGTTGAAATCTGAATGAGCATCAGAATGGCATCCGTGTCTGGAGCGTATCTGTATTGTATCTGAAAGTTGAATCTGAATGAGCATCAGAATGGCATCCGTATCTGGAGCATATCTGAATTGTATCTGAAAGCTGAATCTGAATGAGTATCAGGATTGCATCCGTGTCTGGAGCGTATCTGAACTGTATTTGAAAACTTTGAACATTTTTAATGGTAGCTTTTAATCTTATCCTGAAAAGGGTAAAAGGTTAGCTAAAATGTGAAGTCATGTTATATGAAATGTATGATATAATGCATTTGTTTTATCAATGTTTATGATATACGAATACGATGTATGCATATGTGAGCCAATTTGTTGTACTGCTGTTGGATTTAGGGAAAATAAATCCATGACTGCTGTTGAGGATATGTAAGTCTTCGCGTCTTGAAGTTGAAGTATTGATGAATTTCTGCTGAGAGAAATAAACTTTGTTGTAAGGGAAATGCCATGTATTGCTTGTAGAATCCTATTGGGGAATCCTGAGAAATTTGACGACTTCTACTGAGGATCAATAATTTGAAACTTTGTTCCGTTGGGGATTTAAACGACGTACTGCAAGGGATTACTTATGGAATAGCCTAGAGGTATTTTCCTATCCTTTCAACCTATCAGTAATTGCCTCTTTTTCATTTTGTTTATTTGTAAATAGTAATTATGCTCAGATGCATATATTCAACAATGAATCATTGGACGTTTTTGTAAATAAAACACAAGCGTAAAGAAAAGACAAATAGTTTTTGCACTTTCAAAGGGATATTTTATTGACTTTGAATAAGTATTTTTGTACAAGGAGACAAACATTCTAGTAAGAGAATGTTGTAATAAAAAATGAAAATTTTGATACAAAGAAAAGATAGCCATGTGTAATAATCCCATGGGGTTTCCATTCTGCTATAGCCTTCGTATCTTTGAGCATCTTGTCTATTTGTTGCCTCGTCCGAAGATGATTGAATTGATCAGAACCTCTGATTTTGTCAGTGGAAGCCAAAGTTTGTTCGTAAAGTGATCCAACGGGACATAGTCATACGCTCTAATTCTCTAACTTTTGCTTGGACCGCCCTTTCGGGTTTTCAGACCACCGGGAAACCCTTTTTTGCCCAAGTCTCCCTTTCGGGTTTTCAACTTGTCGGGTGTACAGATTTTTTTGTTTTATCCCTAACTTTTGCCTGAACCTTTTTGATTCGCCGGGATGCCCTTGTTTTGCCTAGGTGTGTCAACCTAGCGGGTCTCTTATGCGTAGTATCTTTTGACTATATCCGCGTTCGCAGGGTGTGGCAGGTCGTCACCGTCCATGGTGGTCAAGATCATTGCCCCACCGAAGAATATTTTTTGATTACAAATGGTCCTTCATAGGTGGGAGTCCATTTGCCCATGGGATCACCTTGTGGCAAGATGATGCGTTTGATCACTAGATCTCCAACTTGATACACTTGACGCATGACTTTCTTGTTGAAAGCCTTGATCATTCGTTTTTATACATTTGACCATGGAAAACAGCAGTAAGTCTCTTTTCATCAATCAAATTCAGCTTATCGAGTCGAGTCTGGATCCAATCGTCTTCGTTTAATCCCGCATCTTTCATAATCCTCAGAGAGGGGATCTGAACCTCAATAGGCAAGACAGCTTCCATTCCATATACCAAAGAATAGGGTGTTGCCCAAGTTAATGTGCGAGTGTGGTACGATACCCGTGGAGAGCGAATGGTAGCATCTCATGCCAGTATTTGTATGTGACTGTCATCTTCTGTATGATCTTTTTAATGTTTTTATTGCAGCTTCTACAACACCATTCATCTTTGGCCGGTAAGGAGAAGAATTGTGATGCCGAATCTTGAATTGCTCGCACAAGGCGGTGATCATAGTGTTGTTGATATTTGTACCATTGTCAGTGATGATCCTTTCCAGGATACTGTACCGGCAAATGAGATTTTGCTTGATGAAATGGGCAACAACATTCTTGGTAACGAAAGCAAAAGAAGCTGCCTCCACCAATTTTATAAAATAGTCAATGGCCACTAGGATGAAGCGGTGTCCATTGGTGGTTGTCGGCTTGATTTCCCCAATCATATCAATTCCCCACATAGCAAAGGGCCAAGGATCCGTCAAGACATTTAGAGGAACCGGAGGTACGTGCACTTTGTCAGCATAAATCTGGAATTTATGGTAGGTTCGAGAGTGTTGATAATAATCTGCTTCCATGGTAGAACAGTAATAGCCTTCCCGTAGGATTTTCTTTGCCATCGTATGCCCACTAGAATGGGTACCAAAAGTGCCTTCATGCAATTCAGCCATGATCCTTTCAGCTTCAACCTTACCTACGCACCGAAGCAAAATAGAGTCATGATTGCGTTTGTACAGGATGCCATTACTAAGGAAGAATTTAGCAGAGAATTTCCTTAAGAACTTCTTATCCTTGACTGAAGCTCCGTCTGGATATTCTTGAGCCTCGAGATACTTCTTAACTTTGTGAAACCAAGGCTGGTCCACTACCTCTTCAGTATTAATCTTGTGACAGTGTGTTGGTTCATCCATTCATTCGATGGTGATCTGGGGAGCCTCGTTATCCCAATTATGTTTAAACATAGATGACATTGTGGCTAGAGCGTCTGCTAGCTGATTTTCTTCTCGCGGGAAATGCTCGAAGGTAATCTTCTCAAAATGTGGTAGCAATGTCGAAACATGTTCTTTATAAGGGATAAGGTTAGGGTGTTTGGTGTCCCATTCCCATTTCATCTGACTGATGACCAAAGCTGAATTTCCAAATACATCCAAGGATTTGATTCCCAAATCTATGGCAGCTCTGAGACCAAAGATGCATGCTTCGTATTCCGCTGTGTTATTTATACAATTGAAGCAGAGTCTTGCGGTAAAGGGAGTATAACATCCTTCAGGAGATATGAGTACAACACCAATACCATTGCTGAGTGCATTGGAGGCTCCATCAAAGAACAGGGTCCATCGGGATCCTTGTTCAGGTCCGTAATATGGCCTGATTTCTTCATAGTTGTCTAATGTCATGATGTCTTCATCCGGGAACTCGAACTTCATGGACTGGTAGTCTTCCACAGCTTGGTGAGCGAGGTGATCAGCTAGTACACTGCCCTTTATAGCTTTCTGGGTAGTATATTGTATGTCATATTCTGTCAGGATCATCTGCCATCTCGCTATTCTCCCAGAAAGAGCAAGCTTCTCGAAGATGTACTTTATCGGATCCATTTTAGATATCAACAGGGTAGTATGAGTCAGCATATACTGTCTTAGCCGGCGAGCAGCCCATGCTAGAGTGCAGCAAGTTTTCTCGAGCAGTGAATATCTGGTTTCACAGTCGATAAACTTTTTGCTCAGGTAGTAAATAGCGTGCTCTTTTCGGCCAGACTCGTCATGCTGCCCCAACACACACCCCATTGAGTTTTCTAAAACAGTAAGATACATGATCAATGGTCTTCCCTTAACTGGTGGCATCAACACAGGAGGCTCTTGTAAGTATTCTTTGAATTTGTCAAAAGCAATTTGGCATTCATCATTCCATTTGACTACTTGATCTTTCTTTAATAGTTTGAAGATTGGCTCACAAGTAGCTGTCAGGTGGGAAATGAATCTGGCAATATAGTTTAAACTTCCCAAGAATCCTCTGACTTCCTTCTCAGTACGAGGAGCAGGCATCTCTTGTATTGCTTTAACTTTGGCAAGATCGACCTTGATACCTCTGTTACTGATGACAAAGCCTAGGAGTTTACCAGACCGTACCCCAAATATGCATTTGTTTAAATTCAACCTCAGCTTGTACTTCTTCAGTCTCTCAAATAGTTTTTGTAAGTGATCAAGATTCTCCTCTTCTGTTTGAGATATGGCTATCATATCGTCCATGTAGACTTCTATTTCATGATGTATCATGTTGTGGAATAAAGCTACCATGGCACACTGATAGGTTTCCCCAGCATTCCTCAGTCCGAATGGCATCACCTTATAGCAGAATGTGCCCCATTGTGTGACAAATGTTGTTTTCTCCATGTCCTCAGGCGCCATTTTGATTTGGTTGTAACCTGAGAATCCATCCATGAAGGAAAACACTTTGTGTTGTGCCGTATTCTCAACTACGGTATCAATGTGGGGGAGTGAAAATCATCCTTAGGGCTCGCCATATTCAAATCTTTGTAGTCCACACACATTCATACTTTGTTGTCCTTTTTTGGTACGGGAACAATGTTGGCAACCCATTGAGGGTAAGAGGTAACAGCTAAGAATCCAGCGTTGAATTGCTTCATGACCTTTGCTTTAATCTTTTCTGACATATCAGGTCTCATGCGGCGAACCTTTTGCTTTACTGGTGGACAATCCTTTCTTGTAGGCAGACGATGTACCACAATGTCTGTATCGAGTCCCGACATGTCTTCATATGACCAGGAAAAGACTTCAACATAGTCATGTAACAACTGAATCAGACTCTCCTTGACACTGGGTTCCAAATTAGCACCTACCTTGACCTCTTTTTTGTCCTCTTCCGTACCTAGGTTGATTGTATCCAAGGGTTCTTCGTGAGGCTGAATGGTTCTCTCTTCTTGTTGTAGCAGTCTGGCAAGTTCCCCTGGTACTTCACAATCTTCCTCACCTTCGTCTTCGGCTTGGTAGATTAGATTCTCAGAGTCACAAAAGGCCATAGCAGTATTGTTACCCATGGGATCCAGAATGGATGTATACCTGCATTATGAGTGTGGGTGTGTGTAAGGGTATAACTATCTTTGAAAAAAATATAAAAGAAAAAACAAAGAGCACAAAAGTTTGTATGCGAAAACGTCCATGATTCATTTATGTCATATGAAAAATGAGATAATAACCCTTACAAATGGACCATTGTGCCTCGGGTAAGACACAAGGTTTTAAGAGTGTGAATTGTTTCAATATTACATATCCAACTAAATGTAAAGATAAATTATTGTGGGATAAAAGTGATCGGGACAAAGTCTCTAGCCTCCCAATTGTTGAGCCCTCCATTGACAGTCGGGAATATCCAGTACTTCAAGTTGCAACCATCTTCACCATCTTCTACCGCGTTGACTTCACGATTGTTGATTTTCAAGAGTGGTCCTCCTACACGGGCATGGCGTACAGCCTTTTGAGAACTTGAAGTGAAGCCTAGGCCAAACTTTTCAGACTTATATGGGATATCTGGAATTTTCCCCTAGATAGTGCATCCACCTTCCTCTACCACTGCTTTGGCATCCTTCTGAGATGACATCCGGAGTGGAGGCCTTGTAATATTGGGAACCTGAGACACAGCCTTGGTCACTGCCACCTCTTACGGGACCTCTTCGAATTTTTGAAATGGAGTTTCAATGAATTCGCCGTCCAATTCCACATATCATAAGGAATTGAGATGGTTGATCATGTATTCTTCCTCTCCATGGACGGTGATAATCTTCCCTTGAACCAGATATTTCAGCATTTGGTGCAGTGTAGAAGTGACAACGCCAGCATTGTGGATCCATGGTCGGCCTAGCAAGCAGGAGTATGAAGGACAGATGTCTATTACATAAAAGGTTGAATTAAAAGTTTGGGTTCCAACCTTTATGGGGATATCCACTTCCCCATGCACCATCCTCTTCGAGCCGTCAAAAGCCCTTACTACTATGTTGCTTGGCTTTAATGTCAGTCCCTCGCAGTCAAGCCTATCAAGAGCTTTTTTCGGTAATACATTTAGAGATAAGCCAGTGTCTACTAAAACATGAGCCAAGGTTATGCCCCTACATTCAACTGAGACATGCAATGTCTCATTATTCTTTCTTCCCCTTGGTGTCAGATCAGCATCCAAAAAACCTAGGCCATTGTTCGCAGTTAGGATGGCTACACAGTCTTAAAACTGATCAGTAGATATCTCTTGAGGTACATGGGCGGTTTTTAAGAAATTACCAAGGCTTTTGCATGCGCATCAGAACATAGTAGTAATGCTAGCATGGAGATTTTAGAGGGAGTTTTCCTCAATTGTTCAACTACATCGTAGTCGCTCCTCTTTATAATTTTTAGGATCTCCTCCATTTCTTTCTTGGAAGTCTCAGGGATAGTCAATGATTGGGCCTTCGTCCGGACAGGCTCATCCAAAATACTTTTTCCTCGAGTTTCAGCAGCAGGAGTGTTGGTAGGAATGATATCAAGGGTTGTAACGGCTTCGTCAATAGGAGTACTTGAAGAGATGATTATGGGTATGGGAGTAACTTTTGGAGCAGCCACGGGGATGATGACGGGTCCAGAAACTACTTTTTGGGGAGCAATTTCTGGAGAAAAGATCCTACCACTTCGGGTAATTTTGCTAGTTCCGGCAATATTACTGATGTTGGAGTCTTCTTTCTCGGAATTTATCTCTTCGGTGGCCGACCATTCTTTCTTGATATCATGGTAATAAACGTCCCCTCCATAATTCCACAGTACGGTTTTGTCTGACACATATGGGATTGGCCCAAGCATTGTGATTATTAAAGGAGCTACTTTCGGAACTGATGTAATTCTAACGGGTCTTTTGGTGGAGACCCTGGAAGAATTGGTGGAAATGGTAATGATAGAAACATCTTCAACAGGAATAGGTGAAAGAGGAGTATTTTCAAACAAAATCTCTTTGTTATCTATCAGGCACTGAATGCCTGCTTTCAACAAAGGACAGTCAGTTGGTGAGGACAAGCAGAGACGGCAAACTTCGTTACAGCCCGGGAACACACCGGCTTTCAACAAGTTCATTTTAACAGTCAGAAGTGGGGTCATAAGTTCATTAACTAAAGTAACAAACAATCCTTCTTCAATGGCATTGGTATTGTGGCCATGTTTAGGCATAGGAGCAGAAATGACGTTTGGCTTCTCGGGCGCATCAAACTCAATTTTTTTTGCTTCAATGAGGTCTTGTATTTTGTTCTTTAAGGCCCAACAGTTACTAGTATCGTGACCAGGACTTTCAGAGTGATAAGCGCAACGGGTATTGGGATGATAATGGAGAGATTTTGTATTGGGGTTTTTCGGAGCTTCTTTCAAGGTTACAAAATTGGATCTTAGTAGATGTGATAATACTTGAGACAGAGTCATGTTAATTCTGGTGAACTGCCTGACTGGCCTTTCCACCCTTGGTTGATTACTTCTTGGTTGATCAGACGCAAGCTTAGGAATCATAACAGCCCCCACCTTTGGTCGGTGTTCGGCCCTATCTTGGTTTCATTGCGGATATACAGCAGCCACCTCTTTCTTTCTGATGAAAGGCTTCCTTACAGCTGCAGAAGAAGATGTATCTTTCTGAATCTTTCCACTTTTTATACCGGCTTCTACCCTCTCTCCGGTCAATATTAGTTCAGTAAAGCCTGCAGATGAACTTCCGATTAAATGATTGAAGAAGGGACCAGATAAGGTGCCTAAGAACATGTCTACCAATTCCCTCTCAAACAGGGGGGTTGAACTCTTCCAGCCAAATCTCTCCATTTTTGCGCATAGTCCTTGAAACCTTCATTGGAAGTCATGGCCATACTCTGGAGTTGAGTCCGGGTAGGCTCCAAATCAGCATTGTATTGGTATTGCTTGTAGAAAGCTGCGGCAAGATCTTCCCAATTGTGGACTTTGGCTCTTTCTAGTTGGTAAAACCAGTCAAGTTGAGTTCCAGACAGTCTGTCTTGGAAGAAGTGCACCCATAAGTCTTTGTCAGCGGTATAGGGTTGGATTTTCCTTACATATGACTGGAGATGCATTTTAGGGCATGAAATTCCGTCATATTTGGAAAATGTAGGTACTTTGAATTTCGGAGGAATCACAATCCCCGACACTAATCCCAATTCCTCAAAGTCCAAGCCTGGCACCTTTTGGATTTCCATCGCGCTCAACCTCTCTTCGAGATGTATGTACCTGTCATCAACTGGAGGGTATTATTCTTCAGAGTAGTCTTCCTCTTCCTCTTCCTCTTTCGATTCTGATGGGGCAACTGTTTCCTTGCCTTTCCTCTCTCCTTCACCGGATGTTGTTGCAAATTTCAAGGTCCTTCTTGTCTGCTCATGAAATCTTCTCCCCATGTTTAAGACTCCGGTTACCTTCTTTGTTTTCTTTTTCCTCTCTTCAGCCAGCAGAGTCTTCAATTCTTCTTGTCCCTTGGCTAGGGTCATGAGAAACTGTTGAAACTGCGTATTCTGAGCTTGGAGATCTTTCACTGTTTGCTCGAGATCCATCTTACTGAAATAAATAGTAGAGAGATGAGGAGACTTAATGCAAAAGACCTGTTTATGTTATGATGAATGATATATGCATATGCAATGTTTTCAAGGATTTCAAAGATTCAAATTTGTTTTAGACAAAAAGGAAACACACGTTATATTAATAAGATAAAGCTTGAGTACATCAATGCCCCTTGGACAAAATAATACAAAAACTCTAAGATAAAAAGGTAGTACGCATCCTCTTTGGTGCAATGTAGGCATTCAGAGTCCGCTCCATGTGAAGTAGCCTGGTGAGTTCCAAAACCTTCTTATCGCTTGCGTAGAATTGGGCTTTGATAGTATCTCGCTCTCCTTTGAGTTGTATCCAATCCCTTTGTAGGTCTTCAAGAGATGTGGGCATGTCAGGATGTAGGATAGTGTATGGAACATCTCCCTTCATGACAGGCTCAATGATTACCGGGAGAATGGAGGGGTAAGGCATCATAAGACTCTAAGCACGAGTTCGTACCCATTTGAGGTAAGGCTCAAGAGGGATGGAATTCTTGTGCCCCAAAGTCTTGCTATCCACCTTGTTTAGCATCCTCCAAGCTCGGATAAATCTCTGGCGAAGACCTTGATCGTCGTTGTCGTAGTCGAATACCAAACCTTAAATCAGCATCTCATGCGGGCCATCCCTCCGGGTGTAATCAAACTATCTTAAGGATAAACATGGGTTGTAGGTGATGCCTCCCCTAATTCCAAGTAAAGGGACATTAGGGAATTATCCACAATGGTCGATAATGATAACATTCTCTTTAGATCGAGAGCACCAATGAATGTCTGAATGTTTGAGCGTCATCAACCTTTGTGACCACCTTGAACCTTGCTCATTCTTTAATACTGACTGGGGAAGATGAGAAATAAACCATCTTGCCAAGAGAGGAGTACAACACATAAGGACACCTCTTTTCCTCATTGTGCGAGTGTGAAAAGAGTGTAGGATATCCCCTAGCAATGTAGGCACCGGGTTGCGTGATATGAAGATTTTGATGGTGTTCACTTCTATGAGTTGGTCAGGATTTGGAAACAAAACCATCCCATAGATGAGGAGAGCCACAATTTCCTCAAAGGCTTGCAAGTCTAAGGAATTCCAATAGCTTTGGGATTTCTCAAACAGGAACTTTGCTAGGAAACCTTTGACACCACTCCTTGTTTCCCAATGGGTTGTGACATCAGATGAGTGCAAGTGTAGAGCTTGAGCAATCTCTTCTAGCTTTGGATCTCTTTCCGTACCATTGAAAGGTAGTTTATTGAGAATGGGAATCCTCAAGAGTTGAGATAATTCTTCCAAAGTAGGCACAAGTTGATAGTCGCGGAATATAAAGCAATGGTGCAAAGGATCAAAGAACTGAAAAAGCACCTTCATCATGTCCTCATTTGTGTTGGAGGTGACCAAGTTGAGTAGACGACCATGTCTCTCGGTGAATGGAGAGTTCTCAGGAATCCTTGAAGCTAGCTCTTAAAGTTGTGGAGGGATTCTCACAAGGTTGACTTGAATAGTTTTCCTGCGAATGAATCCATATCCTACAAAACAAGAACAAAGATGAATCCAAAAATCCTTGAAATGGTTAGTGGATGCATATGATGTTCATGATGTCCATGATGTTATGTACAAGTATGTATATACAAATAAATCAAACAAATCCTTAGTTTAGGCTTGCATGGAGTTTTATAGGTAAGTACCCTCTTGAAGTTTAGTTGGCTTAAAACCTGTCCTAGTAATAGTAAATTGAATTCTAAGGAGCTCAATATCACTGGATTGTTTCCTTGGTCATTGTTTCAGCTCAAGCCTCTTTAATGGCGACCTAAATATCCCAAGAAACTAAACCTCAATGAGTGTAGTATCGAGTATCTACCAACTTCGGACTGCACCAAAGTCGGTCATCTCACTACATCCTAAAGGCCAAGTTGGTCAAGTAAAGGTTATAAAAGTTCATTAGTGCTTCATGACATTACTCAGCGGCCCTGTATTCTCTTTGATTAACTCAAAGGCTACCGGTACCCACAAATATGTCGCACTAATGTAGATATTTCTTAGACCATGTCGGTATACCCCGCACAGTTTCCACAACGTATTGCTACTTACCTATAATGTATCCCAAATCCAGGTAGAGGATTCAAACCCAAACAAAGAACCATAATGTAAAGCATACAAGTCAAACAATGTAAGCAAGTAAATGTGATATAAACCCTAAGGTAACCCCACTTTTATAATTTTCCCCAGCAGAGTCGCCAGTTCTGTGATACGGTGGGAGAACTGACTTGAAGGTTTTGCATTTGATTGCAAATGTTGCGGTTAGCAAGAGTCGCCACCGACTTTTCTTTTATCTAAAAGGAAAGGTGAAAAAGCACAAGAAAGACCTTTGAGATTGTTTCTTGAGTTCGGGGGGTAGATTATGAAAAGGGAAGATATTAGCACCCTTTTAATCAATGGTTTTCCATGGTCTCTTAGTTACTTGCTAGATCACTTGCTTTTGTTTGAAATTGTGCTTTGTGTGGTTTTTGAAAGTATTTTGTAAAGAGGCCATTGTTTAGGCAATCTTTATAATGATTCTCGTTCGTAAGAATGTATACAAAGATGTTGATCTTTTGAAAATGTTTTCAATGTTTGTAAGATGTTTGGGAATGTGTGTGTTTATTTTGAAAATAGCAAGGATGTTTGTTTTGAAATGGAGCAAGTAACTAAAAGCAATCTACCTACTCAGATGTCTTTCTTGTTCATTTTCTTTTCCTTTGATATTGTTGTCTTACCATTGATTTGGTAAGCAACCCTATCTTTGGATGTAAACGGGACGGGCGTGGGTCATCGTATAACCATGTTAGCAATGTTGTAAGGTATCTTAGCATTTTTTTAGGGACTAAGATCATTTTATAAGGCAACTTTGAATAGCGTCATCGAGGGACTATGATCTTGTATTTGTTTGTTTTTGCTAAGATACCTTACATGCGTAATATGGCCATTTTATATAAAGCAACCAAGTGGGATAACCCTAGGGGTGTTTGTGTGCAAGTGTGTCATTTTCATGCTTGATTTGGTCTTGAATTAGGATTTTCTTTTTGATTGGTTTTATTTTTCCATATAAACCCTAATTACTAGCATATTATGTAAAAGCGATAAATTGTGAAATTTAAAGTTACTACGTTATTACAACATTTGTGGGATGGGGGGTATACAATTTATGAATGGGGATTACAATAATATAAACTTAATTAATCTATTACAACCAAATTGAATATGTACAAATAATTGGAATAAATAGTATACAAGATGAATTAAATATGCAAAGATATGTAAATGCAAAGAAGATTTTTTGTTTGATTTTTTTATAGGAAAAAAATCTTTAACCTAAAACCTAATTAGAAAATGAATAAATCAAGATTGACTTAAATCAATTTAAAAAAATAATTATTTAAGGAAAGATTTTTTGAACAAAACCTAATTCTATTTTATTAAAAGAAAATAAGTTTCTTTAAGAAAAAGCATTTTTGTATTTTTTTTGTCTTGAAAATAATATATGACATTATGAGATATTTTTAGTCTTTTTTATATTAAAATAATATATTTAATGGGTATAAGGAAAAAAATAAATATTAAACTAGTTCTAATTTAATTTACAAAGTTATTTAATAAAAATAGATAATATATAACCAAATAAAAAATATTTTTGTGAGAAAAATAAAATAAATAAGCCAAAATATAAATCTATCATTTTTATATTTTTTATGATTTTTTATATTAAGAAAAATATATTTAATAAAATAAAATAAAAATAAAATAAATAAACAAAATGATATTGGGCCAGGGGTGTCACAAGTAAACAGGGTTCAGAATGTTAGCAAAAAAAAACATAGGCCCATGAAGCAAGAAGCCCAGCGCTGCAAAGGGACAATAAATGGAAAAAATGTGAGAAAATGAAAAAGGCAGCGTGCTGAGGCTCGAACCCGTGACCTCTAGCATTTATGCGCGATGCCTTACCACTGGGGTGGCTGTACATCCATTTATATAAACACAAACATAAATATTTATTAGAAAACGCCTCCTGAAGGCAACTTCATCTTCAACCTTGAGCCATGGCTGGACTACCTGTATCTTCCTCATTTCTCCATAAAAATGGAAAGTTCAAACATGAAAGTTGTGGTGTTTTTTCCCACGAATTCAAACATATAACTTATGTAAACTAAAAATCAAAGATAAAATCTAATTTTACTGGCCCTAATTTGAAACCTAATTTTTGCAGAAATTTCAAATCCAAAATTCTCTATACACAGTTAATATAAATGAAAACTATGAACATGGTTAGCTTTAGAGCAAGGATATCTACATTTTGTTTTCACAAATCAGAACCAAATGATGCTTGTATGAAGAGATAGAAGTTTGAGTTTTTACCTCTTGCAGCTGGAATCGTGAATGGAGTTTGAGCAAGTTTTGAGAAGGCCTGAGGATCTGTTTAGCTTGCCTGGACCTCCCTGAGTGTATTTCAATCCTTACTTTGTCCTGAAAGTCCCTGAATCTCTCTACTCAAGTCAACCTGCAAGCTTGATATTTGAAAATGGTGGATGGTGAAGGAGGATTTATAGTGATGGAACAAGGGCCTGGATCACTTATATATGACGTATATTAAGTGTTTGGGTGGTTGAAACTCAATACGCATGAGCGGATTTGGAGATGGCTATGTAAGGTTCAAAACTGTCACGCTATGGCAGATTCTGAGTTTCAAGGTGTTTGGGAATGTTTTTTAGTCTTAGAATTCATGTGTTATGTTGCAATGTACTTATGTATATGTATGGAAAAGGTCAGAGATCAAACTTTCTCAAGATTTCCGAGTTCTAGCCTTTTGGCTTTATAACTTGCTTTTGAAGAAAAGTGAGGAGACAAGTCTCAAAGTGTTGTACAAGCATGATTTGAGTTGGTAGAGGCCTTAGACAAGTTGCTTTTGGTTTTGACTTTTATTGTATGTAGATAAAACAATTGAGAGGCTCAAGAAGTTGACAATTGCAAAAGTAATGCTTTATCAAAATGGAAATGGCAACTTTGTGCCATAAATGTAATTGCAACTTGGATAAAGGCTCAAGTGTTTGGATTAAAGCTCTAGCAGCTGTATAAACATTTAATTATGGAGTGAGAAACAAGTTTGAGGCCTGCAAAGCAAAGATTATGCAGCCTAGGCTTGGATTTGAATTTTTGTTCATCATGAAATGGCTTGAAATCAAAGTGATAAATCAACAACTTCATCTCTTCGATTCTCCCTACTCAGGAATGATCTTAATGAGTTCTTGGACATTTTGGAAAGCTTGAAATGTTCTCTACAACTCATCTTTGAATTGCTTTTGAAAATTCCCTTTGGAAATATGTGAAAAATTTCCATGAAGTTAGGTCAAAAATCTACCTAACTAGAGCAAAATTTCACTAAGTTATTTTAGTTCATGAGCATGTATTCACAAAATTATATCTTGAGATCCAAGCATTTTTAGGAGAAATTTTATGATGCAAAGTTGTATATTTCATGGAGATCTACAACTTTCATATTGGAAATTTCCTTTGAATCATCTTGCATCATGGTGAAAATTTGGCTCAGAGTTGAGAAAAAATAAGAAATTTTCTATACTTAGAAAATTTTCTAAGTTAAGAAATTTCAACTTTTCAAAACAAAATCTTAAATCCTTGATTTCTTGATGAACAAGTTTCATATTTTGACATGTTTTGATGAATTATGATCTTTGGCACTTGAATTTGACCAAAAAGTCAAAGTTTGACTTTTCAGTATACAGTTGACTTTTGATCAGTTGACTGGAAAATTCATCTGTCAATCCAATGGATTTGTAATTATTTGAATCATGTTATTAGGTAAAAATGATGTAATTGAACTCTTGAAATCATGCTTCAAACCAATTGATCATTTTCTAGGTCAAAAATCAGAAATTGCCCTTTCTCAGTCAAAACCCTAATTTTAACCATTTTGCCCTTTTGATGATTTGATCAAATTTCTTGAGGAGTTGTGGTACAAACTTGATCAAATGATGCATATGAGTCTAATATGTTGATATGGATAAAAAATTATGAAGTTTGACTATAAATTGGCCATGGTTGACTTTTTCCCCAATACAGATGATTTTTAGGTCAACTGTCCAATTGACTGATCAAAAGTGTGATTCAAGGCTTGAAACTTGACATGAGTAATCTTGGGGGTCCCTAATGATCCTTTAAAGTCATATGAAGCATTTATAGTCCAAAAATACTTGTGCAAACTCAAACTGTAATTTTGGTCATCAGTGCATGATGAGGTGTCTTGAGCTGGTCAAACCCTAGTGTAGTCTTGAGTCAAAGAGATCTTGTGAGGAAATTCTTGATAAGTGATAGGGAAAATTTTGGGGTACAACAATGTAAATAGGTCAAAATGGTTCAATTTAACTCTTGAGATCATGCCTTAAACCAATTGATCATTTGCTAGGTCAAAAATCAGAAATTACCCTTTCTCAGTCAAAACCCTAATTTTGACCATTTTGTCCTTTTGATGATTTGATCAAATTTCTTGAGGTATTATGGTCCAATATTGATCAAATGATACATATGAGTCTAAAATGTTGATGTGGATCAAAAATTATGAAGTTTGACTGTAAATTGGCCATGGTTGACTTTTTCCCCAATATAGTTGATTTTAGGTCAACTGATCAATTGACTGAGCAAAAATGTGATCCAAGGCTTGAAACTTGACATGAGTAATATTGGGGGTCCATAATGGTCCATGAAAGTCATATGAATCATTGATAGTCCAAAAATCCTTGTGTAAATTCAAACCCTAATCTTGGTCATCAGTGCCTAAGGAGGTGTCTTGAGCTTATCAAACCTTAGTGTAGTCTTGAGCCCAAGGAGATCTTGTGATAAAATTCTTGATGAGTGAGAGGGAAAATTTTGGGGTACAACAGATGCCCCTCTTAAATCTTCTTAAGCCTGAAGCGTTAGATTGGCAAGCTTTGCCATTCGTGACTCGAAGGTGGAAGATGATTGGACACTAGAGTGCCCAGAAATTTGCACTTGACAATGTAAAGGTTGGGGGAATGGGCTTAAAGATGCCATGTGGAGAGGTGATAGAAAGTTGTAGGAGATAGGATTAAAGATTCCATCCAAAAGTGATTGTTGGTATTGTAATTTGTAAGCTGAAAGAATGAGTATCAGAATAGCGTCCGTGTCTGGAGCGTATCTGAACTGTCTCTGGGAGCTGATTTTGAATGATTATTAAAATGACATCCGTGACTGGAGCGTATCTGAATTGTATCTGGAAGAGGCTCTGAATGAGTATCAGAATGGCATCCGTATCTGGAGCGTATCTGAACTGTCTCTGGGAGCTGATTTTGAATGATTATCAGAATGACATTTGTGTCTATAGCGTATTTGAACTCTATTTGGAAGAGGCTCTGAATGAGTATCATAATGGCATCCGTGTCTTGAGCGTATCTGAACTGTATCTGGAAGAGGCTCTGAATGAGTATTAGAATGGCATCAGTGTCTAGAGCGTATCTAAACTGTCTCTGGGAGCTGATTTTGAATGATTATCAGAATGACATCTGTGTCTGGAGCATATCTGAACTGTATCTAAAAGAGGCTCTGAATGAGTATTAGAATGGCATCCGTGTCTGGAGCGTATCTGAACTGTATCTGGAAGAGGCTCTGAATGAGTATCAGAATGGCATCTGTGTCTGGAGTGTATCTGAACTGTATCTAAAAGTTCTGAACATTGTTAATGGTAGCTGTTAATCTTATCCTGAAAAGGATAAAACGTTATCTAAAATGCAAAGTCATGTTGTATGAAATGTATGGTATAATGCACTTGCTTTATCAATGTTTATGATACATGGCTGCAATGTATGCATATGTGAGCTAATTTTTTGCACCCTGTTGGGTTAGGGAACATAAATACCTGACTGCTGCTGAGGATATGTAAGTCTTCATGTCTTGAAGTAAAAGTATTGATGAATTTCCATTTAGAGAAATAAACTCTGTTGTAAGGGAAATGCCATGTATTGCTTAAAAAATCTGTTTGGAGAAATTGGATGATTTCTACCGGGGATTGATAATTGGAAGCTTTGTTCCGCTAGGGATTAAATGACATACTGCGGGGGATTTCTCATGGAATAGCCTAGAGGTATTTCCCTATCCCTTCAACCTATCAGTAATTGCCTTTTTCATTTTGTTTATTTATAAACAGTAATTATGTTCAAATGCATATGTTCAAAAATGAATCATTGGACGTTTTTGTAAACAAAACACAAGTGTAAAGAAAAACAAATAGTTTTTGCACTTTCAAAGGGATATCTTTGTATTGACTTTGAGTAAGTATTTTTGTACAATGAGACAAACACTCTAGTAGGAGAATGTCGTCGTAAAAAATGAAAATTTTAATATACAGAAAAGATATATATGTGTAATAATCCCATGGGGTTTCCATTCTGCTAGAGCCTTCGTATCTCTGAGCATCTTGTCTATTTGTTGCCTCGTCCGAAGATGATTGAATTGATCGGAACCTCTAAGTTTGCTGGTTGTACGTAAGGTGATCCAACAGGACATAATCATACGCTTTAATTCCATAACTTTTGCCTGGACCGCCCTTTCCAGTTTTCAGTCCATTGGGAAACCCTTTTTTGCCCAAGTCGCCCTTTCGGGTTTTTAACTTGTCGGGTGTACAGATTTTGTTTTATCCCTAATTTTTGCCCGAACCTTTTTGGTTCGCCGGGATGCCCTTGTTTTTCTTAGGTATGTCAACCTAGCGGGTCTATTATGTGTAGTATCTTTTGACTATGTCTGCGTTCGTAAGATGCGGCAGGTCATCACCATCCATGGTGGTCAAGATCATTGCCCCACCAGAGAATATGTTTTTGATTACAAACGGTCCTTCATAAATAGGAGTCCATTTGCCCCTGGGATCATCTTATGGAAATGTGATGTGTTTGATCACTAGGTCCCCAACTTGATACACTTGGCGTCTGACTTTCTTGTTGAAAGCCTTGATCATTCGTTTTTGATACATTTGACCATGGAAAAAAGTAGTAAGTCTCTTCTCATCAATCAAGTTCAGTTGATCAAGTCGAGTCTGGATCCAATCGTCTTCGTTCAACCCGGCATCCTTCATAATCCTCAGAGAGGGGATCTGGACCTCGATAGGCAAGACAACCTCCATTCCGTAAACCAAAGAATAAGGTGTTGCCCCGGTTGATGTGCGAGCTGTGGTACGATACCTGTGGAGAGCGAATAGTAACATCTCATGCCAGTCTTTGTATGTGACTTTCATTTTCTATATAATCTTTTTAATGTTCTTATTTGAAGCTTCGACAACACCATTCATCTTCGGCCGGTAAGAAGAAGAATTGTGATGCTGAATCTTGAATTGCTCGCACAAGGCGGTGATCATAGTGTTGTTGAGATTTGTACCATTGTCAGTGATGATCCTTTCTGGGATACCGTACCGGCAAATGAGATTTTTCTTGATGAAATGGGCAACAACATTCTTGGTAATATAGGCGAAGGAGGCCGCTTTAACCCACTTTGTAAAGTAGTCAATGGCTACTAGGATGAAGCGGTGTCCATTGGAGGTTGTCGGCTTGATTTCCCCAATCATATCAATCCCCACATAGCAAAGAGCCAAGGAGCCGTCAAGACATTCAGAGGAACCGGAGGTACGTGCACCTTGTTAGCATAAATTTGACACTTATGGCAGGTTCGAGAGTGTTGATAACAATCTGCTTCCATGGTATACCAGTAATAGCCTACCTGTAGGATTTTCTTTTCCATCGTATGCCCACTTGAATGGGTGCCAAAAGTTCCTTCATGTAATTCAGCCATGATCCTTTCAGCTTCAACCCTATCTACGCACCAAAGTAACACAGAGTCATGATTGCGTTTGTACAGGATGTCGTTACTAAGGAAGAACTTATCAGAGAATCTTCTTAAGAACTTCTTATCATTGACTGAAGCTCCTTCTAGATATTCTTGAGCCTCGAGATACCTCTTGACTTCGTGAAACCAAGGCTGGTCCAGTACTTCTTCAGTATTAATCTCATGACAGTATGATGGTTCCTTCATTCGTTCAATGGTGATCTGGGGGGCCTCGTTATCCCAATTAAGTTTAAACATAAATGACATTGTAGCTAGTGCATCTGCTAGCTGATTTTCTTCTCGCGGGAAATGCTCGAAGGCAATCTTCTCAAAATGTGGTAGAAATGTCAAAATATGTTCTTTATAAGGGATAAGGTTAGGGTGTTTGGTGTCTCATTCCCCTTTGACCTGACTGATGACCAAAGTTGAATCTCCAAATACATTCAAGGATTTGATCCCCAAGTCTATGACAGCTCTGAGACCAAAGATGCATGCTTTGTATTCTGCCATTTTGTTTGTACAATTGAAGCAGAGTCTTACGGTGAAGGGAGTATGACACCCTTTAGGAGATATGAGTACAACACTGATACCATTGCCAAGTGCGTTGGATGCCCCATCAAAGAACAGGATTCATCGGGATCCTTGTTCAGGTCCGTCATATGGCCTAAATTCTTCACAATTGTCTAACGTCGTGATGTCTTCATCCGGAAATTTGAATTTCATGGACTGGTAGTCTTCTACAGCTGGGTGAGCAAGATGATCGGCTAATACACTGCCTTTTATTGCTTTCTGGGTAGTATATTGTATGTCATATTCCGTCAGGATCATTTGCCATCTTGATATCCTCCCAAAAAGAGCAGGCTTCTCGAAGATGTACTTTATCGGATCCATTTTAGATATCAATGGGGTAGTATGAGTTAGCATATACTGTCTTAGCCGGCGAGCAGCCCATTCCAGAGAGCAACAAGTTTTCTTGAGCAGTGAATATCTTATTTCATAGTCGATAAACTTTTTGCTCAGGTAATAAATAGCATGCTCTTTTCTGCCAGACTCGTCATGCTGCCCCAATACACACCCCATTGAGTTTTCTAAAATAGTTAGATACATAATCAAAGGTCTCCCCTCGACTGGTGGAATCCACACAGGAGGCTCTTGTAAGTATTATTTTATTTTGTAAAAAGCAACTTGGCATTCATCACTCCATTTGACTACTTGATCTTTCTTCAATAGTTTGAAGAATGGCTCCCAAGTAGCTGTTAGGTGAGAAATGAATCTGGAAATGTAGTTCAAACGTCCCAAGAATCCTCTGACTTCCTTCTCAGTATGAGGAGCAAGCATATCTTGTATCGCTTTAACTTTGGTAGGATCGACCTCGATACCTTTGTTGCTAACGACAAAGCCTAGGAGTTTACCAGACCGTACCCCAAATATGCATTTGTTTGGATTCAACCTCAGCTTGTACTTCTTCAGTCTCTCAAATAGTTTTTGTAGGCGATCAAGATGCTCTTCTTCTGTTTGCGATATGGCTATCATATCATCCATGTTTACCTCTATTTCGTGATGTATCATGTCATGAAATAAAGCTACCATGGCATGCTGATAGGTTTCCCCAGCGTTCTTTAATCCGAATGGCATCACCTTATAGCAGAATGTGCCCCACTGCGTGACTCAGGCGCCATTTTGATTTGGTTGTAGCCTGAGAAACCATCCATGAAGGAAAACACATTGTGTTGTGCCATATTATCGACTAGAATATCAATACGGGGGAGTGGAAAATCGTCCTTAGGGCTTGCCATATTCAAATCTCTATAGTCCACACACATTCTCACTTTGCCGTCTTTTTTGGATACGGGAACAACATTGGCAACCCATTGAGAATAAGAGGTGACAGCCAAGAATCCAACGTTAAATTGCTTCTTGACTTCTGCTTTAATCTTTTCTGACATATCAGGCATCATGCGGCGAACCTTTTGCTTTATCGACAGACAATCTTCTCTTAAAGGCAGATGATGTACCACAATGTCTTCATCAAGTCCCATCATGTCTTCATATGATCAGGCAAAGACATCAACGTAATCGTGTAACAACTGAATCAGACGCTCCTTGACACTGGGTTCCAGATTGGCACCCACCTTGACCTCTTTTTTGTCTTCTTCGGTACCTAGGTTGATTGTATCCACGGGTTCCTCGTGAGGCTAATTGGTTCTTTCTTCTTGTTATAGTAGTCTGGAAAGTTCCTCGGGTACTTCACAATCTTCCTCACCTTCGTCTTCGGCTTGGTAGATTAGATTCTCAGAGTCACAAAAGGCCATAGCAGTATCGTTACCCATGGGGTCCCGAATGGATGTATACCTGCATTGTGAGTGTGGGTGTGTATAAGGGTATAGCTATCTTTGAAAGAAATAAAAATGTAAAGAAAAACAATGAGCACAAAAGTTTGTATGCGAATACGTCCATGATTCATTGATGTCATATGAAAATGAGATAATAACCCTTACAAATGGACCACTGTGCCTCGGGTAAGACACAAGGTTTTAAGAGTTCGAATTATTTTAATATTACAGATCCAACAAAATGTAAAGACAAATTACTGTGGGATAAAAGTGATCGGGACAAAACTCTAGCCTTCCAATTGCTGAGCCCTCCATTGACAGTCGGGAATATCCAATCCTCTAGGTTGCAGCCATCTTCACCATCTTCTGCCGCGTTGACTTCACGGTTGCTGATCTTTAGGGGTGGTCCTCCAGCACGAGCACGGCGTACAGCCTTTTGAGCACTTGAAGTGAAACCTAGGCCAAACTTTTCATACTTATATGGGATATCTAGGAGTTGTCCCCAGATAGTGCACCCTCCTTCTTCTACCACTACTTTGACATCCTTCAGCGATGACATCCGGAGTGGAGGCCTTATAATTTTGGGAACCTGAGACACAGCCTTGGTCACTGCCACGTCTTGGGGGACTTCTTCAAAGTGTTGAAATGGAGTTTCAATAAATTCACCATCTAATTCCATATATCTAAAGGAATTGAGATGGCTAATCATGTATTCTTCCTCTCCATGAACGGTGATAATCTTCCCTTGAATTGGATACTTCAGCATTTGGTGCAACGTAGAAGTAACAACGCCAGCATTATGGATCCATGGTCGGCCTAGCAAGCAGGAGTATGAAGGGCGGATGTCCATTACATAAAAAGTTGAATTGAAAGTTTGGGTTCCAACCTTTATGGGGATATCCACTTCCCCATGCACCATCCTTTTCGAGCCGTCAGAAGCCCTTACTACTATGTTGCTTGGCTTTAATGTCAGTCCCTCGTAGTCAAGTCTATCAAGAGCTTTTTTAGGTAATACATTCAGAGATGAGCCAGTGTCCACCAAAACATGAGCCAAGGTTGTGCCTCTACATTCGACTGAGACATGCAATGCCTCATTATGCTTCCTTCCCCTCGGTGTTAGATCAACATCTGAAAAACCTAGACCATTATCTGGGGTCAAGCTGGCTACGCAGTCTTGAAACTGATCGGCATATGTCTCTTGGGGTACATGGGCAATTCTTAAGAATTTTACCAAGGCCTTTGCATGTGCCTCGGAACATTGTAGTAATGCCAGCATGGAGATTTTAAAGGGAGTTTGCCCCAGTTGTTCAAATACATCTTAGTCGCTTCTCTTTAAAGTGCAGTAAATAGCATTAAAAAGGTGAAGATAAAGACAGAAAAAGATAAATGTTTCATTTAAGGAAACAGGAAAATAATGAAAAAGTTAGACGCAGACACATGCGTATTTCTCACACATTGTTTTGCTCTTTGACTTGGGTGCTCCAGTGATATGGAGAGTGTGTATGAAATTTTGCGATCTTTGATATAATGTACAGGTTTGCTATTTATTCTATTTACAAAGTAACTCTCAACGACGATTATGACCACTAGGGGACTGCTTCAGTTCACTCCACATTTAATCTTCAGGTTCCCACTAGTGTGCCTATGTTTCACCACGATCTTACTGTCTTCAACCCATGTTGAATTATAACTGGTTCAAACTTCCCCAAGAATTTCTAATAGTAATTGCCTAACATGCTATCGACATTTCTTATATAAAGGCTTGAACTTATAAAAATGTAAAGTCTTGAACCTCTCGTCGTTTTATCGACCGATATCTTTGTTAGAGCGGAGATCTTGTCGACTTCCCTTTTTGAGACTCTGGATATATTTTCATATGATCTTAATTTTATAGATTTATTCTTGAGATTCTTCTAAACTAGATCTTATAGATCAGTTTCTGAAATTCCTCCAAACTATATCTTCTCCGTCGACGTCTTCCTCACTAATACCCTTAAGCACTTTAATTAATTCTTCCTTACATTAAATGTATCTTTCATTCGATAATCTTCGTTGACTTCTACTGGCTAAAATCTCGGAGTAACGGTGCCACTTATGATAAATTTAATTTTGTATCATTTTATTTTTTGAAGTGAACAAAACAATTAATTAATTCAAAATGTCTATACTATATAAGCTATTTTCGAAGACTAGCTGCAAAAATACAAAACTACCACTATGTGTTTTTTATATAAGAGATGAATTAAGGGTTGAAAAGTCTTTTTAAGTTTATAATACTGTCAATATTATGAGTTAATAACACAACTGCCATATATATTATTAATGTAAACAATATAGTAATTAGCATGAATGTGGTGTTACATATATATGTTAGTTGTTAATTTGCTTGCAGGTACCAGCATATGCACTAAGTCTAGACTTCTCATACACCTAATTCGCCAACTACATTTTTGCATCTTAATCTTAGAAAATAACTTGTTCACCTAAAATTTTAAGGTGATAGGTGAATGGGTTTTCTTATTTATATATGTTTAAGTCTCCACTTACATTATTATAGGACTATTTTTTCATTTACTCACACTTGCATTATTATTCTAACACACTCTCTCTCAAGTGTGAGTCCATAATACTTCCTTCAAGACACTTATACCGCCGTTACCTCTTTTTAGACAATGAGACACCTCTTCTTGGGTATTTCGATACTAAATCAGTCTCTTTCTCGAACCAAAGACTCGTGATACCATTTGTTAGGGGAGAGTTACTATGAGCATTGATACATAGTATAGGACTATACACTTTTATGAGAGACACACCACTTGTCCATCTAAAACCTTAAGGTGATAGATGAGAGAGTTCTCCCACTTATATATGTTCAAGTCTCCACATTTTTATCTAATACAAAACTATTTCTTCACTTACTCACACTTGCATTATTATTCTAACAAATCAGTATATAATATTGCTTATGGGCTAGATTTATTATACAAATATTATTTTATTCTCTCACTTCCATTTATTTAATTTATTTATGTAAGTTACTATTCTTCATTTAAAATTATAAAAAAAAACTTATTATTTGATTGTTTCTATTGCAGGAAAATGACAAACATGAATCATTTTGTGTTTGATTTTCAAGCTAACTCTAGCACAAATTTAAGAAGGAAGATGAAAATCAAGGTAGAAAGTAAAAAAGCTTTAAAGGATAACTCAACAAATCAAGGAAGTATACATATAAGCATCAATATTGGAAACATTCAAAAGTTGGACTATCGAAAGCAATCAAAAGTAGAAATCTCTAAGAAAATGGTTAAGCCATGCATGGTGTCTGTTCAGAGCCATCATAAGAATCGGTTGGATGTAGAAGCCTCTAAGAAAACTATTAAATCGAGCAAAGTCTTTGTACAAAATAATAACATTAGGAGCCAATCAGAAGTAGAAGTTGCCAATCGAGCAAAGTTTGCATGGATGTTTTTGTGCATAATCGGTTTTCTAAATTTGTAGTTTTTTGAATCCGATATCATTTTAATTCGATTAAAATTGCAATTATTTGATTCAAACATTAACAACCATGTATTTCATAGAAAAGAGAAATGAATTAATTTTAAAAAAAGTGAATCATAATACAAAAAATGTTCTCAATGTGTAAAATACAATGAAATACATAATCCACTGAGTATGCCTAATTCTAACCCCCTGACTCATTCTTTGTCAATGATAACCCACGAAATTTTGTGCCTCAGTGATAATGGAACATACTACAGCAACATCATCGCCACTTATCTCAAATAGTTCATATTATATGCCCTCATAAGTAATCAGTGTGATAGTCTGACAAATGGGCAACACACCAACGACATGATCATCCATAGTCTGCTCATTCTCTAGGATCTCTTCATGAGCATGCCTAGGTGGACGTCTAAGAGCGTCTAATGTCATGTAAGAGTGTAACACAGAATAGAACAAATTCATATAGCCCTCAATAAAATACCACTCAGGTGTGGCTTTCTGACTCTGATACTCCACCAATATACCATATGACTCTCAAAATCTGCCACAGTGTCACACAGTTGTCTGCTGAAAATGCTCTCGTGAGCATCCTGGAAAGGGGACCTCGGAATGATTTGCACGTACCTAAATTGTTGCATGTACTCTCTTGAATATCCATGCATATGATATTTGTCTCACATGCCAACCATCTTAAGTATAAGGAAATGGATCGAATGGAATTCTATCCTAGTGAGTACTATATGGCATCCAGATGATGTCATCATACTGGGTCCGATCTATATACACACAGAACGACACCATATCATTGTTCCCTCTACGCATGAGATACAGGCGAGCATGTGGATAATCCTATGTATATGATGGGTCATACTCAAAATCATGTATGCGATGATAGTGGGCAAGGATACATCCCTGAAAATGAATAACAAAAAAAAACAGTAGTAACAAATGTAAAAATAAGTTGTTTTTAAATTAATAGTGGTAGTTGGAAATTACCGTCAGTATAGTGCATGAGCCTGTCATTTACTTTTCCGTCCAACAAGAACCTTCACTCAACTTGGAGTACATGTATACCAAGCAAATGACCCCTAGTTCCACTCATGAATTACCTCAAAGTCGGTAAAATATTTTATATATGCCACATCTACGTAGGTTACACTTTTGTCCATAAACACAGACTTGCCAACCAAGAAAAGGAAGTAACTCCTCATTGCACACTCCCCGTGGTAGCCAACCTATAGATTATCGTCGTAGGTGGCCAACTCCAAGTTGTCTTCATACAACTTCTCCAACCAAGAAAACTTGGAATGTGCACTCCTGTTATTTTACACTGCTTCATGGCTTCCAAAGGGCCAGCTTCCAAATAAACCACCATCATCTCCACTGCCTCAACCTAGGTGACCTTAGAATGATCGAGCAACCTTCCTTTGATGGGGAGGTGTAGGAGGCAAACGACATCATCTAATGTAATGGTCATCTCGCAATAGGGAGGTGGAAATATGATGTTTCCTTATGCCACCTCTCAGCAAATGTAGCGTGCATGTCATGATTGATGATGTTGTACTCGAAAAAACAAAGACATGAAAAACCTGAGTTCCAGAGCACACTAAGGAACCAATCTTTCCGAGTTTGGGCAAGCATGTGAATCTTTTTGGAGTGGTTAATTAAATTCAAACACTCTCATTCCTGTTGAAAATAAAATACAACAATCTTAGTCGAATTGAATTTGAGTAAAATATGTGAGCAACCCATTCATAATTGGTTTTGAATGATTTCAAATATATGTGAAATAATAAATAAATATTATTTACATGTGTGCATTATAAAAATATAGTATAACATGTTTAAAATGAGTTAATAATGTGTTTTACACATAAAAGCATTATTATGAGTCGACACAACCGGTTTTGCATCGACACATACTCAAGAATAGAATCATAAAAATGATCCAGCTTCAGTATGATTAGACACATCCATGCTATGCATCGACTCATAACATGCTGATGCCACTGGAATTCTATCTTCTACTATTATGCATCGATACAAAATCTCATGCATCGACACATAACATTTTGATGCCCCTGTAATATAAACTTAAACTTGTATGCATCGATACAAAACCTCATGCATTGACACATGACATTCTGATGTTCCTGGAAAACACTTTTGAACTTGTATGGATCGATACATAACATCATGCATCGACTCATAACACGTTTTATGGTTAAAAATTAAAAGTTCAATTAGTATGTATCGACACATACGTGTTATGCATCGACTCATGTAAAATAGTTAGTTCTGTAATATGTTATGATATCTTCTTGCATCGACTCATAACAACATGTATTGACTCATCCTATATTTCATAACTAACGTGAGTCGAACCATGACTAACATGCATCGACTCATAATATGTTTTTCTGTCTAACCGTTTTCTGTTACATATATAAGCAAGTATTTTCAGCAGCAAATCATGATGTCACATATTAGAATTGTGAGCAGCAAAGCCTGAAAGATACCTCATCTTCGTCATCTTCTCAATCATCTTCATTCAACAACAACAACGAAAATCAAACATCTTTGTTGAATTGGATCAAGTGATCAAGAGATAACGTTCAGCTGTGCATTCAAGGGATCTCAGCTGGTTGAAGATTGTGAAGGGGGCTTCAAGGAAAAATCAAGGGGTTTGTCCTTTAAGAACAGGCGTGTTCTTGAGGGTTTGTTAGTCACGATCACACAAGTCGGATACAGCCGTAGCGAAGGGTTTGGAAATTAGAGGTATTTTTGCAAACAGGTCATGGAAGCGGAGGATCGATTGTGGATCTTGCAGGGAATCTTGATACAACTCATATCAAGTGGAGTTTCTTACAAAAAGAAAAATATCATAGGCATTTCTTTATGTCTGTGTAGTGTAACCTTTTATTCAAACATTCAGCAAATTGTTATAAGAGTTCTCAGTTTCAATTATGAAATTGAGAGGGAGATGTACCCACACGCGAGGACGACAGTGTGGAACTTCCTTACCAAACTGTCTGCGTATTGTTCTTTCTTTCTCTCTATCTCTTTACAATTTTCCACAATTTTGTGATTCAAATTGTCCTGCTGATTTTTCTGTTTAATGATAAAATAGTTATCCAAATACTTTCTAAAAATCACCATTATTAATCATCAAACAAGCATACGCCAACCGTTTGACAAAATTGCTAACAAGTTTTGAATTCATTGGAAACACTGCTTTAGTGATAATTGCATTAAAATTGTTAAGTAATATGTGTTGTATATTCATCAATTTCATCTAGTAAAATCCAGCAAGTTTTTCACATGTCAGGTTTTCTAGTAGTCGGTTCAAAATAGACAGAAGTTAATTCAGGACATTAATTTTCCTCTGCTTTCAACAAACTTTGATAAAAGATTTTAAATCCTTGAATAATTAGGAGGTGATCTATTCACCCCCATCTCTCGATCACTTGCCACACCGTCTAACAAGTGGTATCAGAAAATTGGTTAGCTGGTGCTTTGTGTCTATTAGTAACGCTATGGCCTTTGAACCAAATGGGGCGTATAATAGAGCTCCTATTTTCAGCGGTGAAAACTATGGCTACTGGAAAGACTGCATGCGAGTACACATAAATTCTATTGACAGGAATGTATGGACTGCCATTCAGAATGGTCCCTTTCAAATTACCATGAGGAATGATGCAGGTGCAATAGTACCTAAACCTGAGAATCAATGGAATGAAATGGATGAAAAGAAATGGTCGTGCAATTGGAGAGGCAGAAATATGATAATCTCAGCACTTGGTGTTGATGAGTATTATAGGGTGTCTCAATGCACGTCCGCTAAAGAAATGTGGGATGCTTTAGAAATTTCCCATGAGGGAACTACTGAAGTTAAACAGTCCCGCATTAACACACTCAATCAAGAGTTCTAGCTCTTTCACATGAAACGAGGAGAATTTGTCTCTGACATGCAAAAGAGATTCGTTCATCTTGTGAGCCGTTTAAATGCACTTGGAAAACCTGTTTCCAATGAAATTACTACTAATAAAATTCTGATATGTCTTAGCAGGGAATGGCAACCTAAAGTAACAGCTATGAAGGAAGCCAATGACCTCACTACACTTACCATTACAACTCTGTTTGGCAAGCTGGAAGAACATCAACAAGAATTGAAAAGTCTTGAAAAATATGAAAACAAGAGTAAGAAGGAGAAGAATAAAGAAAGGGAGGGTGAGAAGAAGTCAATAGATCTAATGGCTTCTAGCTCTAAGTCCTCAAACAAAGAGAAAGATGATAATGACTCAAGTAGTGATGAAAATTCTGATGATGAAGAAATGGGAATTTTTGTTCGGAGATACAATAGGTTTATTCGAAAGAATGGAATCAAGCACTCCGCTAAGAATCTCATAAGCTTTCGAAAACAATCCAAAGAGCCAAGGCAAGAAGAAAATAAAAAGCAAAGAAGTAAAGGACCTTGTTATAATTGTGGTAAAGTTGGACACTACAAACCGGATTGTCCAAAGATGAAAAGGGACAAAGGAAAAGCTCCACCAAAGAAGTTCAACAAACAAAGAAGAGCTTACATTGCGTGGGAAAGCGATAGTGATTCATCAAACAATGACAGTTCAAGTGATAGTGATGAGACTGCAAATTTATGTCTCATGGCACACACCAAAAATCAGTTCTACCACAAGAAAGACAACCACGACAAGCAAGTAAGACAAGCATATCTTAACAAATTTTCGTATATGTCTTTTTCTGAACTAAAAATAGCTTTTTAAAAACTGCAATACAAAGCTGAAGATGCTTTTAAGAGATTATCCTCTGATAAACAAATATTTTCATTTTTGGAGAGCAAAGTCTATAAAGCTGAAAAAGACTTAAAAATTATAAAAGCTAGTATTATAGAAAGTTCAAAAGATAAGGATGTTAAAGGATGTATTCCTAGAAGGGAATGTGAAGTTTCTCTTAATGCCAAATTAGAAAAAGCTTTACAGCCCAAGGTTACTTTTGCCGTCGATCCTAGAGTTTTTAAGAAAACGTTGAATCCGCCATATGCAAGATATTCTTTTGTTGAAAAGATACCAAAGGATTCAATGTGAAGAAGTAAGAAAATACATCATCATCAAGGTTTGTGTCATTATTATTGTCGTTTTGGTCATACCATTGAAAAATGTAAGTTTAGGATATTTCTTGTTCCTAAAGGAATATACCAATGGAGGCCTAAAGGCAACCATGTTACCACTTACCCACATGGACTCAATAAAAATTGGGTACCTACTTCTCTCTTTTGATATTGTAGGAAAAGTGCCTTACATTCGTGGATAGAAGATGGTTTCTAGACAGCGGGTGTTCAAGGCACATGACCGGTGACATATCGCTCTTTATTGACTTCAAAGCAAAGAAGAAGGGATTTGTCACTTATGGAGACTGATAACACTTACTATACACTTGTTTTTTACTCTGATTTCACATGTTATTTAGGTTTTTTATTATTGTTTTCTCGTATTATGCCTATCTTTTGTTTCCTTTTTAGGTATTTCAATTATCCAGAGCTCCCTTGAAGAAATGAAGGAAAACAGGATGAAAACAGGAGTTTAGGTCAAATTTGCACTCATGGCGTCCACCATGGTGCCAGCCATAGAGTAGGCCATGGTGTGGACCACCTCCTGCTAACCTCAACTGCCACATTCCCCACTTCCCTTTCATATACACACAAGGCGGGCGTCATGGCCTCCATGGCGGGCGCCACCTTTGGAAGATGGTCCCCCCCCCCCAAAGGAGTTGGGTGGAATTCTTGTGATTTCATGCATTCTTCATCTACTATAAATAGAAGTTCCTTATTTCATTTCAAATCACCCAAGCTTAGTTTCCAACTTGATCTAACCATAGTCGCGAACTTAAGCCATATAATTTCACCATTGTAAAGAAATAATTCTTCACATCAGGGAATTATTGCACTGCTAATTGAGTCTGTGATCGAGTTTGTAGATTGAGTCTATAATCGAGTTTGGAGCACTTTGGTAGAAGTTTATCTTGCCACGTTTATTTTCAACTGTTGTTTATTTCCAGTCGCATTTTACTTCCGGTTGTACCAGATTTAAAACCTCCCCGTTTGGAGCAGGTTTCTATTTATATATTTGCATCTACTTTTACTTTGTTTATTTCCTGCACCTGCTTTTACTTTGTTTATTTCCTGCACCTGCTTTTACTTTGCTTATTTCCTGCACTTGTTTTTACTTTGTTTATTTCTTGCACCTGCTTTTACTTTGTTTATTTCCTGCACCTGCTTTTACTTTTTTTATTTCCCGCACCGCACTTTAAATTATTTACTTTCTCGCATGATTTATTTTAACATGTCTGTTTATATTCCTATGTCAGGCTGAACCTTACTGGGCTAGAATGTAAGGAATCTAGTTAGATCGACATTCCAAATAATGTGTCAATAGAAATGCTTATGGGCTATTTTGGTTTTTAATACGAGTTTTCTGTATTTTATTGTTGTTGCGTAAGATCTAAAGCCATCCAACCTTTTGTTAAACTCGGTTAGTTCTAACTGGTCAAAGGAAGCGAAAGCGCTTTGTCCAGTTAGTTAGGGATTTTTATTTTCAAATAAATCTATTTTGAAACTATTTTCGGACGCGTTTATAGGGTTAAAGTTAGGTTCCATTTTTATTAGAAATTCCAGATCAAAATACTTTTCAACTTGGTCAAGTACTTTATTTCTTAAAAATAGGTTTATTACTTTAACGCAATGCGCGCCTTTTTATAAGTGACGATAAGAAGGTTTGATTAGAGAGTAAACTCAGTTCTGATTATGCGAAAGCGACAGTTCCTGTTAAATTAGTTCTTTTCTTTAGTAGAAAATATTGCCCTATAAGTAGTTCTATTCTGAAGCATTGTGAATATCATCTGACTATGTGAATTACATTCGATCCCGCTTTTATATCTGAAGTTTATTTCACCGCACTTTACTTTCTTGCATGCTCAATTCCCTATTTAATATTGACTTAGCTAAACACCGTAACAATAGGAAATGATAGATTGACGATTGGTCTCTATGGATCGATAATCTTTTATATTACTCTGACACGATTCGTACACTTGCAAATAAACCGCATCAAGTTTTTGGCGCCGTTGCCGGGGAGCAATTTCGTCAAATTTCGCACCCTATAGTCGCACCGTCTAGACTAAGTTTTATAGTCCAGTTAATGCAAAGATCTCGCAGAACCGGAACCTTATTCAATCCTTTAGCGGAACCTGAACGTTACATACATTTTCTCCATAGAATTAGAAAAACTATGGTCGAGAATCGTAACCAAAGACCCCTTAAAGAATTTGCCCAACCGTTAGATGAGGAACCTAGTTCAAGTATCGTAAACCCAGCTATAACCACAAATAATTTCGAACTAAAATCCTCATTGCTACAATTGGTGCAACAAAACCAATTCGGTGGTCTCGCTTCTGAGAACCCGAATCAACACTTAAAAACTTTTATACAATTAGCAGGCACTTTAAAATGCAATGGTGTTTCGCCTGAGGCAATACGACTAAGATTATTCCCTTTTTCCCTCAGAGATAAAGCACGAGATTGGTTAGATTCCCTTCCGCCCAATTCAATAACAACCTGGGAAGACCTTAGAAGATTATTTCTCGCAAGGTATTTCCCGCCCAGCAAAACTGTTGTCCTTAGAAACCAAATCACTAGATTTAACCAAAACCTGGGAAATCACTTTTTGAAGCATGGGAGAGATATAAGGACCTGTTAAGATCCTGTCCACACCAAGGCCTAGAACAATGGATAATCATCCACACCTTCTATAATGGACTCTATTACAACACAAAGATGTCCATCGATGTTGCCGCTGGTGGCGCATTGATGAATAAACCTTACCTAGAAGCCTACGCTCTCATTGAGGACATGGCCCAAAACCATTACCAATGGGGAACAGAACGAGCTACGGTAGAGAAAAAGGAGACCCAAGGAGGAAAACATGAGATAAGTTCTCTAGACATGATGCAAGTTAAAATGGATGCTCTTTCCTTAAAAGTTCAAAACATGTCTCAAAACCCTAATACTGTAGCCGCAATAGCTTCGGAATGCGAACTCTGTGGGACCCAAGGACATCGACCTGCGGAATGTAACTTGTTGAATGAGCCTTGCTCAGACCAAGTAAAGTACACCCAAGGAAACCCATTTTCAAACACTTACAACCCCAGATGGAGGAATCACCCAAACTTCTCTTATAAAAACAATAGCCCAATACAAAACTCTGCACCTCCGAGACTTACAGGTTTCCAAGCCCAAACACCAAATCAACCTATGCAAGCTGTGGTACCTAAACCAAACCTTGAGAAAATCATGGAAAATTTCATTTCAGCTCAAACCCTGCAAAACAAAGAGTTCCTCAATCAGAATATTCGCGTAAACAAACTAATCACACAATTAGGAACTAAGGTTGATCAGATAATTACGCATAACAAGATGCTTGAAACCCAGATCTCACAGATAGCTCAACAACAAGCCCACAAACTACACCTGGAGGATAAATCCCTGGACAACCTCAACCAAATCCTAAAGGGCAAGCTAATGTCATTTCCTTACAAAGTGGGACTACTTACGATGGACCTAAGAATCTAGCTATGAGTAGACCCTCACAACCTAAGACAAATGTTTTGCCTACAGACCAAGTGGAGGAACCAGACGAATCCGAAAAGCAAAAAGAACCAGAATTAAAAGTTAAAACTAATAAACCACCACCCCCGTATAAACCCCCAGTTTCATTTCCGCAAAGACTTAAAAAAACCAAACTTGACAATCAATACCAGAGATTCGTTAAAGTTATAGAAAAACTCCATGTAGACATTCCTTTCACCGAAGCCATCACTCAGATACCATCTTATGCTAAATTCCTAAAAGACATCCTGACCAACAAGCGTAGACTTGATGATCCCAAACCCATCGAATGCAATTTTATTTTAGAAAATAAACTTGCCAAGAAAGAAAAGGATCCGGGAATTTTTTCCATTCCTTATATCTTAGGAAATCATACTATTGACAAATCCTTCTTAGATCTAGGAGCTAGCGTCAGCCTTATGCCTTTAGCAGTTTGTAGAAGGTTAAACTTAGGAGAATTGCAGCCGACTAAAATGTCTCTCCAGCTGGCTGATAGATCAGTTAAGTATCCTAGAGGCATACTTGAAGACATACCAGTTAAGATCGGTCAGTTGTATATCCCAACTAATTCAGTGGTTATGGATATTAAAGAAGATGAAGAAATCCCAATCCTCTTAGGTAGACCATTCCTATCAACAGCCGGAGCCATAATTGACGTTAAGAAAGGAAAATTAACATTTGAGGTGGGTGATGAGAAGATAGAATTTATTATTTCAAAGTTCTTAATGGCACCAGTCATAGGAGATGTCTGTTATGCCATCGACATCATTGACGAATGTATATTGGAACTTAAGCGAGAGGAATCTAACAAAAATATCAAGTTACCTTCGACCCCCATTATGGAGGACGATGGATTTAAAAGTTTAGAACCTTACATCGATGACGACCTCTATGAATGTTCATTGCTTACTCCCGATCCCATGCCTTTCCCTATGAAACTGTCTTTAGAACTAAAGGAACTTCCCAAGAACCTCAGATACGAATTCTTATATAAAGAGGTGAATCGTCCTGTTATAGTTAACGTTATTTTAAGTCAAGACGAGACAACTCAACTCTTAGAAATCTTACCCAAATATCCCTCAGATTTTGGGTATAACATCTCCGATTTAAAAGGAATAAGTCCATCGGTGTGCATGCACCGGATCTTATTGGAGGAAAACTCAAAACCCTCAAGAGAACACCAAAGAAGAATAAACCATATAATGAGCGATGTTGTTAAAAGATAAGTTCTTAAGTTACTGGATGTTGGTATAATTTACCAAATATCATATAGTAATTGGGTAAGCCATGTGCATGTGGTGCCAAAGAAAGGAGGCATCACAGTCATAGAAAATGATAAAGGTAAGCATATTGCTAAACAAACAGAAGGAGGTTGGCGTATGTGTATAGATTATAGAAAATTAAACAAAGCAACCAGGAAGGATCATTTCCCTCTTCCATTTATAGATCAAATGCTCGAACGTCTAGCCAGACACTCGCACTTTTGTTATCTAGATGGATACTCAGGATTTTTCCAAATACCTATTCACCCTGAGGATCAAGAGAAAACAACCTTCATCTGTCCTTATGGAACATTCGTCTATAGACGAATGCCCTTCGGACTCTGTAATGCCCCTGCCACTTTTCAACGTTGTATGATGTCTATATTTGCAGATTATCTAGATGGAATAATGGAAGTTTTCATGGACGATTTCTCGGTGTGTGGATTCAATTTTAAAGATTTTCTCTCCAACCTCGAAAAATCCTTGAAAGATGCGTAGAGGTGAACCTAGTCCTAAATTAGGAAAATGCCATTTTATGGTTAATGAAGGTTTAGTATTAGGACACATTGTCTTTGAAAGAAGCATTGAGGTCGATAGAGCCAAAATTGAAGTTATAGAAAACCTCAGCCCACCTAAAACCATTAGGGAGATTAGAAGTTTTCTTGGACATGCTGGTTTTTATCGGTGTTTTATAAAAGACTTCTCTAAAATAACAAAACCTTTGACTAATCTTCTAATGAAGGACGTTGAATTTTTTTTGAAGAGAAATGTCTTGAAGCTTTTAAATTTATGATACAAGCACTAATTTCAGCTCCGATCATGCAACCCCCAGATTGGACACAACCTTTTGAAATCATGTGCGATGCCAGCGATTATGCAGTTGGTGTTGTTCTAGGATAACGAAAAGACAAGAAATTACATATTATATATTATGCTAGTAGAACCCTAGATACCGCCCAGCTCAACTATGCAACAACAGAGAAAGAATTACTAGCAGTAATTTTTGCGATAGATAAGTTTAGGTCCTACCTAGTTGGAGCGAAGATCATTGTTTACATTGATCATGCTTCCATACGTTATCTATTAAATAAAAAGGACGCTAAACCTAGGTTACTTAGATGGATCTTGTTACTACAAGAGTTTGATCTATACATTAAGGATAAGAAAGACACAGAGAATGTTGTCGCTGGCCACCTCTATAGATTAGAACACTTAAAACCTAACTTATTGCCTATAAATGATTATTTCACCTATGACAGACTTATAGCTAAGACTAATGATTTCGAGCCTTACAGAGATAAAGATTTTGAAAAAATTTCAGTAATGAAGAGCGTACCTTGGTACGCTGATTTTGTAAACTACCTAGCTGTAGATATCATACCCCCTGATCTAAATTACCAATAGAAAAAGAAGTTCTTCAAAGATGTTAAACATTTCTACTGGGATGAACCACTTCTATTCAAGAGAGAAATATATAATATTTTTAGGCGTTGCATCCCAGAAGAGGAAATAGAAGACATCATCAGACACTGTTATTCTACACCTTATGGTGGACATGCAGGTATATCTAAAACGCACGCCAAGATTCTTCAAGCAGGCCTCTATTGGCCAACTTTATGGTGCGATGTTCATGCCTACATTGTCAAGTACGAACAATGCTAATGCACCGGGAACATATCAAGACGTGACGAGATGCCGATGAGGAATATCCAGGAAGTTGAACTCTTTGATGTTTGGGGTATAGACTTTATGGGACCACTTCCACCTTCAATAGGAAATAGGTACATTTTGGTAGCTGTGGACTACGTGTCTAAATGGATTGAGGCTATTGCATCACCCACAAACGACACAAGAGTGGTAGTCAAGTTATTTAAGAATATTATTTTTCCGAGGTTTGGAACACCCTGTCTCGTTATAAGTGATGGAGGATCACATTTCATATCCAGAATCTTTGATAAGCTCTTGAGTAAGTATAGAGTAAAGCACAGAGTAGAAACACCTTATCATCCACAGACTAACAGCCAAGTAGAAGTGTCTAACAGGGAGATTAAACAAATCTTAGAAAAAACTGTTTCAATTTCCAGAAAAGATTGGTCTCAAAAGCTACATGAAGCACTATGGGCCTACATAACAACTTTTAAAACCCCTATTGGAACAACCCCTTACCAATTAGTCTATGAAAATCTTGTCATTTACCCTTTGAGTTAGTGCATAAAGCCTATTGGGCCACTAAGACCCTGAATTTGGAATATTTGACTGCTGGTGAAAAGCGCATCCTTGACATTCATAAATTGGAGGAATTCCTCTAGTCTGCCTATGAGAATGCTATAATATATAAAGAAAGAACTAAAACTTGGCATGACAGAAGAATTGTAAAGAAATATTTCAATATAGGAGACCTTGTTCTCCTTTTCAATTCCAGGTTATGACTTTTTCTTGGCAAGCTACGTTCAAGATGGACTGGTCCTTTTAAGGTCTCTAGAATCCTAAGATCTGGAGCAGTCGAGATCAAGAAAAATTCTTGTAGCCTATTCATCGTCAATGGGCAGAGGTTGAAGCACTACGAAGGAGGTGACATTCCTACCAACTACTCCAGCCACACTCTGATTGATCCACCAGTACCAGTTTCCGATATATGAAGTTTACTCGTCAAGCTAACGACGTTAAACAAGCGATGCATGGGAGGCAACCCATGGGTTTATTTTTATTTTTTTGCATTTATTTACTTTTTACTTTATCAAATTTTATTTTTATCTTTATACTAACAGGTGCAAAATTTATGATTTCAGACATCACCTACTAGCCGTCTTTGCTAAACTACATTTTTCAGGATGGAGCATTTCGATGACATGCATGTTTCCTTCCGAGATGACACTCAGAGACAACGATATGCGGTCCTTTCACAACGACCCATGGCACCGACCAGATATCAAGACCATATTTACATGGAAGCTCTTGGCTTTGAAGCCAGTATCAAGTGTCTATGCAACCAGCTAAAGTGGGACGAGTATGCAGATGACCTAAATGTGACCTACAAGAACCTCACCTTAGAATTCCTCAGTTCATTCGAGTTTGAGCCCTATAATGGCCAGGATGGATATCTCACTTTAAGACTATTCAGGATAGAATATTGTTTTACCCAGAGGGAGTTTGGTGACTTGCTAGGCTTCCAGACCACACCCGATGCTATACCTGAGCTACCAGTTGGCTATTTCATGACTAGGGACATAGAGAAATTCTGGAGAGATATTACTGCTGGAGGGAGCCTTGATCCTTCGACTCAGTTATCCCATGTTATTCACAACCCCGCTTTCAGGTACTTTCAGATGGTTATTTCTCACACTTTCCTAGGGAAGGCCGACACTGATACCCATGTTAGCGAGGAGGAGATCTTTTTCCTCTATTGTGCGACCTAGTCTCGCCCTGTAGCCTGTGGAAATTTTCTGCGTTGGAATCTCATGATGACTTCTAAGTCAGCTGAAGGTATCATCCATGTGGGAGGGACAGTGACTTGGATTGCTTCTGCTTTGGGTCATACAAGTAAGTTATCTCACCTTACCTCTTACTGTGGATATACAACAATGGACATTGATCTCTGTTTGGATCGTGGGCTGATGAGAAGAGTCTACTTTAATCCCAATAATATAGACTCCTGATTGATAATGAAACCGTTCACTATTTTACCTTGCCTGATCCTATCATGACCAATGTCCATAACCCTGCCAATTGGACATATGCCTTAGAAGGTCTTGGAGAGACCCTGGACGAGCAAAAATCACCTCTGGTACCTGAGTATCATCCATGTCCATCGCCAGAAAGGACCACTGTATTCTCTAATAATTTCTCTTTGCAGCAACCCAACATCTATGCATAGGTTGCTGAGTTGCGTAGAGAGTTAGCCCAACTTTGTCAGACAGTTGAAGACCTCCCTCTTCAGGTTATGGTTTCTGATGCTACTCACTCTACTGAGGCAGACCTCCTACAGCAAGAAATTGATGATCTCTGCAGTAAGTTAACTGCAGCTCATGGTTCTGAGTCGACCAAGGACCCTACTACTTCTTGATGACCTTGATTCATATTTGCATTGTTTTTTCTATTTTGTTTATCATGTTGTTTCCTTTTTCAGACTTATTTATTTTTATGCCTAACTCTTGCACTCTACTTTCTTTTTATTTTTATTTTTCATGATTTACCATGATTAAGTATATTTCTTTTTATTTTTATTTTTTCCTTTAATTAATTGTTTATTTTATTTTTATGAGTTTATTATTTTCAAGTTATAAACATAAAAGAAAAAAATTCATACATTAATCCTTGGAAGCACCAAATGAAGAATTGTTGTTTGCACCTACAAGAAGAAATTGGAATAAGAAGCTCAAACCAACAAAGTAAAGAAATTTAAGCCCAACCCAATTTTCAAACATGGCGTCTGCAACCAAGACCATGGCACCTGCCATGGGGTTTGGGATTATAACGGGCAGATTTTCAAAAACCTCACACTTTCTCCATTTTCAACCCCAAAACCTCTCATTTTCTCAACCATCTACTACCCCATTAACCACCCAACACCTCTCATTTTATCAACCACCTACTACCCCATTAACCACTCCAACATCCATTTTTCTAACCTTCATAAAAATTCAAACTTTCTCCTTCCAATCTCCAACACCCATTTTGAAACCCATTTTTTCAATTTTTCTTCCAAAGGAGAAACAATGGAGTTCAACGAATACATTCTTCGTGAAGGCAAACCCGGAGACCGACAACGGAAAATCCTTGAAAAATTGCAAGGACGAGAAATTGTCTCAACCAAGTATGTCGATGAAGACTGTCTATATGCTTTAGGACTTTATCATAGTTTTTCTCATTTAGCTGACATCCTAGGATTGCATGATATTTTTACTAGAAAAGAGCCCACCTTTGAGAGGCTAACTCGGGAATTTTTAAGTTCCCTAATTTATTTGGTTCACCCCGACAATGCTAGTACCGTCGATATGGTTAAATTCCGTCTGTTTAATGTTGAATATGAATATAGCAGCAACGAACTAGCAGCTATGTTGGGTATTCCTCATGGCGATGGTGCTATTTGTGAGACCCCTTTGGATTCTGAATGGTCCATTAATGCATTTTCCTTCTGGCGTCAATTGTCAAACTCTTCTATAAATTCTTTTAAAGGAATTTTAGCATCATTGATCCATAACCCGGCTATTCGAATGTTTTGATATATGCTCGCCTGTACTGTTTTTGGACGGAAGAATCCAAACAAAGTAAATGCTAGAGAACTTCTATTTTTGCAAGGTAGTCTCACTAATAGAAGAATTAATTCAGTCCCGTTTATGATTGTTAACATGATTGTTGTCCTGAGACACACAGGGACCATAGCTTTTGGAGGACTAGTTACATCTATTGCTAGAGCTATGGACCTTGACGCCGAGATAACTACCATAGCACCCCTGCCTCCCCGCACAATTAATTTGAAATTTATAAAAGATATGAAATTGTGCAAGGTGAGGAGAGCGGGTGGTTTTGAACTTATGGTTCGGGGTGTCGCTATCCCATCAGTCGTTCTGCCTTGCACTAGACGTACTGATGTGCAAATTGCGAGGAACTGGACCTACGAACTAGATGCTCCACCTTTTACGGGTCCATTACCTCCTAATATTCCACTTGGGGAAGGACATAAGACTGATGAAGAATACGAGCAGAGGGATAAACCTCATGCCCCACCTGTGTCCCCCCACCATGCTTCACCCACACACACTGCACCTTCTACTTCTAACACTTTTGTAGGTACGGCTCCTGGCTTCTACATCACTGAAGAGATGTGGCGTGACCAGCTAGCCCGGGAGGAGAGAAGAGATGGTTTACTTTCTGCCATCCAACAACAGCTGGTAGATAACATGAGGTTTATGGAGGCATCCCGACAGCAGTTGGACCTCTCTTTTCAAAGTCTTATGGAATCTCAATTGGCGATATCCCGAGTGTAACATAGGAAACAAGCTCAGTTTCATAGGCACTCCACCCTCGTAGAGGCTACTCAAGGTTCCCTTTTAGGAAACCTTCGCGAGATTCAGAGTTCACAGATTACCTTATCCGCCAGATTCGACCAGTTCGAGGCTTCTCAGAGCAATCGTCGTTGCAGCCAATCTCATCATCCTAGACATTCACCGCAGGATGGCGAGGGACCCAGCCAGCCTTAGTACTTTACCAGGTGACTCTTTCCTTATCTTATTTCGCAACATTGAGGACAATGCTTGATTTAAGTGTGGGAGGAGATTTACTCGCTTACTCACTTTATTTTTATTTTTTTCTCACTTTATTTTTCCTTTCCTGCATTTTCCTTCTCGTTATTTTACTTCTTTATTTGCTTTTGTTTGCTTGTTTGCTTTCTTTTTAAAATAATACATGTGTTTGACGAGTTATCTATATCTGTATGGTCTAGTGTATGTCCACTCCCCCATTTCTTGAGCCTAACCGGAATTTTTTCAAAGAAAAACACTGTGTTTTGAACTTAGTTGGGCTATAAGACCTGGTTGAGATAGGATGTAGTATGACTTGGGAAAGCCCTTTTGAAGCATTGTCATTGTTTTTACACCTTAAGCTTCATAAATTTAGGAATTCGATCCCGATACCCCCTATGTCGTGGCCTTAAAATTTTCATTCTTAAATCCTTGAATAGTTTATCCTAGCAGTCAGCTCCGGTCTAAGCATGCTCTACGTAGGGGACCGAAGAGAAGTGAATGACCTATATGTTATGTTCTTATTATAAACTATAATCCCGGTATATGTGACCCTCACAAAGTCATTTAACTCAACAAAAGTTGTACGTTGAAAAATAAAGCAAAAGCAAAAGCAAAAGAAGAAAAAGAAAAAGAAAAGAATTTTACCCATCTTTAGTTGGTTCAGAGGTATCTGGTGCTGAACTTGGTAGGGAGGATTACGATTTGATCCCCCGCAACTATAAATGGGTCAATAAAAGGGGTTACACCAACTTTTTGTACCAGAGCCATGCGTTTTATGATCAGAATCATTACCCGATCACTTTACTATGAGCATGTACGAATAACGGGCTTAATGTGATTGCACCTGAATAAAAAAGGATTTGAAAAAAAAAGAGGAAAAATATAGGCCTAAGCATAGTGGCATGATATGGATTGGTTCGTAAAAGAATGAAGCTTATGTCCGTTTTAAGAAAGAGTGTCACTACGATATCCTTGGTTTAAATCATTCAGTACCTATCAATACATCCCTGTTTTAATTCCAGAGGCCCCTTGCAGCCCAACTTGTTCACTAAAACCATTTTTCTTCTTAATCTATATAGATTTTTTGCTTGAGGACAAGCAAAAGTTTAAGTGTGGAAGAATTTGATAACACTTACTTTACACTTATTTTTACTCTGATTTCACATGTTATTTAGGTATTTTATTATTTTTTTCTCGTATTATGCCCACCTTTTGTTTCCTTTTCAGGTATTTCAATTATCCAGAGCTCCCCTGAAGAAATGAAGGAAAACAGGATGAAAAACAGGAGTTTAGGTCAAATTTTCACTCATGGCGTCCACCATGGCGCCAACCATAGGGTAGGCCATGACGTGGACCACCTCCTACTGACCTCAACTGCCACGTTCCCCACTTCCCTTTCATCGACACACATGGCGGGCGCTACCTTTGGACGACGGTTTCCTCCCCCCCCCCCCCCCCCCCACACACACACACACACAAAGGAGTTGGGGGCATTCCTGTGATTTCCTGCATTCTTCATCCTCTATAAATAGAAGTTCCTGATTTCATTTCAAATCACCCAAGCTTAGTTGCAAACTTGATCCAACCATAGTTACGAACTTAAGTCATCTAATTTCACCACTGTAAAGCAATAATTCTTCACATCGGAGAATTATTACAATGTTGATTGAGTATGTGATCGAGTTCATAGATTGAGTCTGTAATCGAGTTTGGAGCACTTCGGCAGAAGTTTATCTTGCCACGTTTATTTTCAACTGTTGTTTATTTCCAGTCGCATTTTAGTTCTGGTTGTACAAGATTTAAAATCTCCCCATTTAGAGCAGGTTTCTATTTATATATCTGCACATGCTTTTACTTTGTTTATTTCCTGCACCTGCTTTTACTCTGTTTATTTCCTGCACCTACTTTTACTTTGTTTATTTTCCGCACCTGCTTTTACTTTGTTTATTTCCTGCACATGCTTTTACTTTGTTTATTTTCTGCACCTGCTTTTACTTTGTTTATTTCCCGCACCGCACTTTAAATTATTTACTTTCTCGCATGATTTATTTTAACATGTCTGTTTACATTCCCATGTCAGGTTGAACCTTATTGGGCTAGAATGTAAGGAATCTAGTTAGATCGATATTCCAAATAATGTGTCAATAGAAATGCTTATGGGCTATTTTGGTTTTTAATACGAGTTTTCTGTACTTTATTATTGTTGGGTAAGATCGAAAGCCGTCCAACCTTTTGTTAAACTCGGTTAGTTCTAACTGGTCAAAGGAAGCGAAAGCGCTTTGTCCAGTTAGTTAGGGATTTTTATTATCAAATAAATCTATTTTGAAACTATTTTCGGACGCGTTTATAAGGTTAAAGTTAGGTTCCCTTTTTATTAAAAATTCTAGATCAAAATACTTTTCAACTTGGTCAAGTACTTTATTTCTTAAAAATAGGTTTATTACTTTAACGTAATGCGCGCCTTTTTATAAGTGACGATAAGAAGGTCTGATTAGAGAGTAAACTCGATTATGATTACGCGAAAGTGACAGTTCCTGTTAAATTAGTTCTTTTCTTTAGTAGAAAATATTGTCCTATAAGTAGTTCTATTCTAAAGCATTGTGAATATAATCTGACTATATGAATTACATTTGACCCCACTTTTATATCTGAAGTTTATTTCATCGCACTTTACTTTCTTGCATGCTCAAATCTTTGTTTAATATTGAATTAGCTAAACACCATAACAATAGGAAACAATAGATTGATGATTGGTCTTTGTGGATCGATAATCTTTTATATTACTCTGACGCGATTCGTACACTTGCGAATAAACCGCATCAGAGACAATAACGAAGGAGCTATACTCGGTAAAGGTAGTGTAGGTAATCCCTCTACCACTACTATTTTTTATGTCCATTTAGTAGAGGGGCTTAAACATAATTTATTAAGTATTAGTTAATTGTATGACAAGGGTTATAAAGTTACTTTCACAAACACTTACTGCATAATTGAAAATACTGAATAGGATATTGTGCTTAAGGGTATTAGAGTAAACAACATCTATATGCTTGACCTTTTTGATTTATCATTAACAAGCACTAAGTGTCTAGTCACCTTGAATGAAGATTCTTGGATTTGGCATAGACGTCTAGCGCATGTTAACTTTGATTTTCTTAATAAGGTTGTATCCAAGGATCTAGTAGTAGGCCTTCCAAATATAAAATTTATAAAGGATCACATATGTGATGCATGCCAAATAGGAAAGCAAATGAGGGTCTCTTTCAATTCTAAAAATATGATTTCCACTTCACGACCCCTTGAGCTTCTTCATATGGACCTCTTTGGACCTTCTATAACAAAAAGTCTAGGAGGAAATTATTATGGTTTTGTGATCGTTGATGACTACTCTAGATTTACTTAGACTATATTCCTTCATAGCAAAGATAAAACTTTTTCTGCTTTTAAGAGTTTTGCAAAACTATCTCAAAACAGAAGGGAATTGAAAATAATTTCAATTCAAAGCGGTCATGGAAGTGAATTTCAAAACCATCTCTTTGATAAGTATTGTGACAAGCATGGTATTGAGCATAACTTTTCAACACCTCGAACTCCACATCAGAATGGAGTTGTGGAGCGTAAAAGTCGCGTTTTAGAGGAGTTAGCAAGAATAATGCTCAATGAAGGTGGATTACCAAAATATTTTTGGGTTGATGCAATTAGCACATCTTGTTATGTTTTAAACAGAATATTAATCCGTCCCATTTTGGATAAAACACCTTATGAACTTTTAAAAGGAAGAAATCCAAACTTGTCACATCTTTATATATTCAGTTGCAAATGTTTTGTTTTGAATAATGGAAAAGAAAATCTTGGAAAATTTGATGCAAAAGCAAATGAAGGTATCTTTCTCGGATACTCTCAATCAAGTAAAGCATATAGGGTATATAATAAACGTTTACTTACTGTTGAGGAGTCAGTTCATGTCTCTTTTGATGAATCTTATCTGAAACATGTCGGAAAAGGTATTTCTCTTGATGGTGCAGGTGTATCTACTGAAGACATACTCAAAGAAACTGTTGAGGAAATTGATCAATCCAA